>JANXHW010000006.1:21348761-26232511 GCA_026170595.1 Plestiodon gilberti rubricaudatus
TAGATGTCTAAGACAGTAGCCATGTGACGGGAGACTTCCGAGTCAAGTCCTCCAATGACAGAAGTCAGATTCTTTTGCTTGCCACATTTGAAGTTGGGGACAATCCATTTTAGGGGGGAAAGAAGTTTCAGAGTGTTCTGATAGGTCATTCTTTCACTTAGATAACTGTCATAAATTTGGAAACCCAGGCTGACGTTGGGTAAGATCATGGGATTTTCATTGATCTCCTTCACAGCAAATGCCAACGAGAGGACTTGATGGTAAAACTTTGGCTTTGAACTAAAAGAAGAAGGAAATAATGTAGAAGACTGATATTGAAAAGTACATGGAGTTTGTGTTTTGAGAGCATGATTTTGTGTTTACTGGACAGAAATGTACCTATCTTCACACTGATAGAAAACAGAAAAGCCAAAATCATATAAATAAAATGGTCATCCAAGCTTTGACTGTAGCCAATGCCTCCTGAGTTGCTGAAGAGAACTGCAAAGAGTGTGCTGCACCTGTTTGTAGTACAGCAAGTCCTCACTTAAAGTCATTTCATTTAAAGTTGTTTCATTTTAGAAATGCCATAAGATTGTTTACATTTATCAATTACAGAGAAGCAATGTTTATGGGATGTTTATGGGATAAACATCGCTTCTCTGTACATTGTAACAAGCCATGAAAACCTGCATGTCACATTTATCAATTAGCCCAGTGTTTCTCAAACTGTGGGTCGGGACCCACTTGGTGGGTCGCAACCTGATTTCTGGTGGGTCCCAGGTGATGGAAAGATCAAATAAGTAAATGTCACAAACCCTGAGGCTATTCAAAAATCAGCCCTTTTCAAAAATCAGCTACTAATTGCCCTTCAAAGAGCTGAGCTTTTGCAGTTTGGAAGCTTGTGTAAATATAGGGAAATAAATGTTTGAGCATCTCGTAAAGCTAGGTGGGTCCCGAATGAGTGTAATTTTAAAAAGTGTGTCCCGGTGCTAAAACGTTTGAGAACCACTGAATTAGAGTATGCTAAAATTTGTTTCATTATAAATTGCTTCACTTAAAGTCACCATTTCCAAGAATAACCTAGTGACAAATTTAAGTGAGAACTTGCTGTACCTGCTTACCTACTTTTCCTCCTCCTCCTCTCTCAGTTCCTTAATTCTTATAAGTGACCACCTCCAGATCATTATTAAATATAAGGTGACAGAAAACATGCTTTCCAGCTGAGAAAGTGCCTTAGCTAGCAACAATAATCAATGGTCTCTATTCTACAAAGTAACAGAAGAAAGTATGAAGGAATTACTCTTTGTGCAATTGCAAGCTTCTATGATTCATTAAAAAAGCTATAAACATCAACTTGAACCATATTGTCTATAAGTGATATAATAAATTTCAGCAGGTGACAATCCTTGTGGGAAGATGTTCTGGTGCCACAGAGCAGTGAACACACCAGGGGAGAAGATCAAGTAAGGACACAGACTGTGAATGAGGATGAAATCGGAAGGAGCTGGTGAAATATACACAATACTGGGATGCGAGAGAGAAACAATAGGAATGTAGACTGGGCAAGAGGAGGAGGAAAACCCAACGTGGATGGGTAGTCCTTATACAACCCTAAAAGTGTGAGGTTATTTGCAGAATATCTTTTTATGATGATGGTATTATTACTTGTAACATACAGAAGTTCTTAGATTGGTTAGAATACATCGGATAAAAGGCCATGGCAACAAAGAAACAGTTAAAAACACAGTAAAAAACATGTTCAGAACATGTTTAAAAACACGTTAAAAATGTATTTCGCTGTTTTACAGTATTAAAACCATATTTAAAACTGGTAAGTAACATCAATGTTTCGAACCAGATTGTAGTGGTCTTTCTCAAGCTGGCCCTTTAGTGGCATGGGACTGAATGGTACAAACCCTCGGTCTAACTGCCATTTAAAGGGGAGAGAAAGCCTACTCGTGGAATGAATGAGCTTATTAACCTTTCCCTTATGGTCTCATACTCTCTACTAACTTCAGATGAGCTCTGCAGGCAGAATCAGCCTATAGGGTTGACTATATCAGTGATAAAGATAAATAACTTATATTATTCTAGAGATCTTATTTCTGGAACGTTGCGGCTCCCCTACCCCCCCCCCATCCCATCAGTGTGTCCTCTGGACAGGTTTAGAGTTAATTTAAGTTTAGAGTAAATTACTGGCTCAGAATAGTCCTTTTCAAAATAATAATAATAATAATAATAATAATAATAATAATAATAATAATAATCTTTATCACCGATAAAGATCTTCCCCATGCCACTAAGGGACCAGCTTAAAAAAATCCAGTACAATCTGGTTTGAAACATTGCTGTTACTTAGCAGTTTTTAATATGGTTTTAATACTGATTTTAATACTGTTTTTATTGTTTTACTGTGTTTGTTTCATTGTTGCCATGGCCTTTTATCCCACGAATTCTAACCAATCAAAGATTATTGCTGACCACGAAAACCTAAAATTGTACTTACAGAAGCTCATTTACACTTATTTTGTTTGGATCACCACTGAAAGTTACGTCATCAAATAAACAGCCGAACTGAGAAACAATCGCTCCAATGATCAGGTCTCCTGCCACGTAATACTCATAGGGCATCTGGAAGGGATCGATCCTGGTACACATTGCAGTGTGTAGCTGGCCTTCAGATTGAGGCAGCCACATAAAGAGCAACAGCAGCATTTCTCTCTCTCTCTCTCTCTCTCTCTCCCCCCCCCTCTCCCTCTCCCTCTCCCTCTCCCGTCTCTCTCTCTCTCTCTCTGTCTCTCTGTCTCTCTGTCTCTCTCTCTCTCTCTCTCTCTCTCTCTCTCTCTATCTATCATCTATCTATCTATCTATCTATCTATCTATCTATCTATCTATCTATCTATCTATCTATCTCTCATTTTATAGCAGCCATTCCTTCAAGCTCTGTAGAAAATTTGAATGAAGGGGATTCATTTCAGACTGGTGCATTTCTGCCTATACTGAACCTGTCCCCCCATAGCTGAAAATAAGACAGGTAGCTTATATCAGTTTTCAAGCCATTGCTTTTGGTTCTGTCTGTTACCTCAGAAATTCCATACTGGGTTGATAAGACAAAGAATAAATCCTAGTCATTGGAAGTAATTACTGGTTTCTAAGTCGTGTTCTCTGGAGTATTGTGCTATTTAGGACTCCACTTGAAGCAGAATGGAAATGGAAACATGTTTGTCAAGTCTCAACAAAGCTTACTGGGGATGCAAATGACATCCATGCTCCAAACGATCCAGACATACAAATGGGAGAAGTATAGTGAGGCAATGGGATGGAAACAGAACTCACTTATTTGGGATAGAAGTGGGTGTTATATAACTCCCCTCTCTCATTTCCTTGCCTTAGGACAGCATTTCTCAAACTGTGGGTTGGGACCCACTTGGTGGATGGCGACCTGATTTCTGGTGTGTCCCACAGAGCTTCCAATGAAAATGCCGATGATGGAAAGATCAGATAACTGGAAGCCCTGAGTCTATTCCAAAAATCAGATAGCTTTGAAAGCTTGTGTGAAATATAGGGAATAATATGCAAATAAATAAATGATAAATATATTTCTAGGAAAATTTGCATAAACTTGAGTCAACGTGGCCAGGTTTATAAAATGTTAAGCTCATTTGAGAAAAGTCATACATTCACACAGAGACACACACATGGCAGTTTTAGGTATATTGTTCAACTGCCAAAGGAATCGGGGTTGGGAGCAGCTTTCCCTCATTCCCTTTTGCATGAGTCAAAGCTGGAGGACAAGCAGAAATATATCTAGGAAGCCGTTGTAGCCATTATGGCTCCTCTTCAGCTCAGGGGCCATTCCATTTGTGTGAGTCAAAACTCATCACACTCATTCCGGCAGCACAAGGCCTGCATAGGATTGGGCTGAATGACAGCAAAGATGGTGAGGGTTTGGTGGGTTTTTGGAGAGGATGTTTCTGCAAAGCTTGGAAACATTGCATTTCAGAGGTTGTGGTGGAAAGGGGCTGACCACAAGCATCTCCCTGGACAAAGAGGGGTCTCAAAGGCAATGGAGGCTATAAAGCAAGCCCTTAACATGCAAGGGAGGCAATATCCTTGGAGAGATCTGTGCCTGGAGCTGAGTTGCCTGTCTTCCCTGGAAGGTGACTGTAGATAGGAGAGCTCAGAGAGGGAAGTGGCTGAAGAAGGTTAAGTGTCCAGGCTACACTGACTCCATTACTCAGCAAGGCTGAATGGAGGAGCAAATGAGGAACAAGATATGTATCTAAAAGCAAGTGTTTTGTGTCCATCTTTTCACCGCATAGAATCCTATGGAATTCCCAGGTGGCCTGACTCAATCAAGAGGTCCTTAGATTCAGTCTTTCTCCCCATTGCAGTTGCACAGTGTCAGCAGATGAAGGCTGATGAAAACTTACATGGTCTTATTTTATTTGTTTCTAGCACAGTGGTTCTCAAACCTTTTAGCATCGGGACCCACTTTTTAAAACGACACTCTATCAAGACACACCTAGCTTTACAAGACGTTCAAACATTTTATCTCCCTGTATTTAAACAAGCTTTTAAACTCAGCTACTTGCAAACTGCAGGAGCTCATCTGTTTGCAGGGTAATTAGCAGCTATCTTGCAAACTGCAGGAGGTCAGCTCTTTGAAGGGCAGGTAGCAGCTATTTGATTTTTGAATAGCCTTTCTCCCCGTCGCTTGGGGCTTACCTCGTGTGAATGGGTCATATGTCCCCTTCCCCTGGTGTAAGAGCCGGATGCTCCAATGGGTCTCCTCGGATGTCCTCCAGCTCTTTAGCTGGCGCACATCTGGGGAGGCCGTGTAAGAATGGTTCCCCACCACCTCCCAGGCTGGGCGGGCCAATGGTTTTTCAGTGTCTGTAGATGAAGGATGATGAAAACTTACATGGTCTTATTTTATTTTATTTCCTTCAGGCAGATTGTTTATAGCAGAAAGCAGTATTATATGTTTTTTAAAATTCCGTTAGCACCATTTTCTCCTGCCCCTATTTATTAGATCAACATTCACAATTACACAATGAGAAATGGAAAGTCGTCATGTACAAGCAAGATTTAAGTTGAAACTCCTTGATAAGGCACACAACAAATCAGAAGGCAAAACATGGTAATGATTTTTAAAAAGCCTTTAGTGTTAAGAGCTGCAAATTGGTTTTACAGAATCTAATAAAAGGCATCCAATTCTTGAGCAAAGAGCTCCATTATTGACATAAAAGTAAGCAAAACTAGACACAGCACATTCCTACCCCTCGCCACATCATAACATGCAGCCATGCTATGTGTGCCACATTGCACACATTCCACAATTTGGGGGAGGGGTGATTGGACAGCCTGCAGGAGGTATTTCTTACTTACCTCCTGGTAGGAAGTCGGATCAACTAGGTCTCCTCAGACCAGCCATTTTGTGCACCAGCCATTTTGCTGGCTCCAGTTCTGAGGAGAAACAGGGAGCGTGTCGGGTTGCAAAATGGGGATATTCACTGCCCCAGGAGCCACTCCCTCCTGCGCTCAACACATCACTGATTCAGCCCCTTCCCTGCACAGTTACTCCTATGACCTCCCCTTTCCACCCATGAACCACATCGCTTGCCACCCTCCCGCTGCAGTGGTGCAATCATTACGCTTTTGCAGGGCCTTTTATGCCAGCGGGATACTAGTCCAGCTGCCATAAACTGCCCATAAGACTGGGCCACTAGACTCTCACTACTTTCTCCTTATTAGCTGGTCTTTGCTGTTCAGCTCTGGCCTCAAAATAATTATGTAGCATTTTGGGGAAAAGATGAAAACCAGTAAACCAGCGCTAGAGGCCAAGATAGAGAAGATCTCCACAGCCACCACGTATTTGCCTTTGGTGCTCAGGTAAGAAGGAACAAAAGACAACCAAACACTGCAAAATACCAACATGCTGAAAGTGATGAATTTGGCCTCATTGAAACTGTCAGGCAACTTCCTAGCTAGGAAAGCCACAGTGAAGCTGATAGTAGCCAGAAATCCCAGGTAGCCCAGAACACAATAAAACATGGTGAGTGAACCTTCATTGCATTCCACAGTGATTTCTTCAGTCAGAGAGTACATGTCAGTGTCAGGGAATGGGGGAGTTGTGCATAGCCACACAGCACATATACAAACTTGAATCATGGAGCAGAAAAGAACAATGGAGTTGGCCAATCTTTTCCCCACCCATTTCCTGACCCTGGATCCTGGCTTGGTGGCCATGAAAGCCAGGACCACAGTGATGGTTTTGGCCAAGACAGAAGAAATAGCCATGGAGAAGATGATGCCAAAAGACGTTTGTCGTAAATAACATGTCACTGTCTGAGGTCGACCAATAAATAGCAGGGAGCAGAGGAAGCAAAGCATTAGGGAGATGAGGAGAGAGTAGGTGAGGTCCCGATTGTTGGCTTTGACAATTGGGGTATTGCGATTCTTGATGAAAATAACTAGCATGAAGGTTGTGAGCAGCGTAAAAGAGAGAGCAAAGGAAACCAAAACCATTCCCAAGGTTTCAGAGAAAGAGAGAAAGTTCATCCTCTTGGGTAGACACTGATCTTGGTTCTTGTTTGGAAATTGATCTTCTGAGCAACTGAAACAATCATCCATGTCTGAAAAATATATATATAAAAGGTCAAACTGTAACATTTTGGAATAAAACCACATAACACCGCTCTCAGCAATTTTACTTCTGGGAAAACACTGACTTTGCATTGGTTCCAAGGTTGCATTGGTTTTCGTGATTGCAGGCCAGGAGGAGAGGCAGAGGCTAATCCAACCCCTCCTGGCACATGAAGCTGCCTCCCAAATGTGCCCACCCCAGGTCCAATTGATGTGCAAGACTCTGCTCCTCTCTCCAGATTGAAAAAAGAGAGTGATGAAACAGAAGAGAAAGCATGGAAGAATGGAAGAGAGGATAGCATTGGATCCAGGGAGCAAGAGGACGCGAAGATGCACTGGGTGGGTAGAGATGGGTGATCCCTGTCAATCTGAGAGGTCTCCTTGTGACTTGTAGGCTTTAAACATTATACTCTGCAAAGGTGATGGGGGACTGTGGCATCCTCATGTTGCCAGGGGCATGTTGTTTTTTCGTGCTGGCTGCAGAGGAGAAGTCTTCTTGTGACTCATCAGCAACCATTTTTTTCACGTTTAGTATGCCCAGAGATAATTATATCTCCTACCTTTCTGGTCTGCAATCTTCCCCTCTGGACATGGAACACAGTCATAGCAACAAAATGGCTCTCCTTCTCTGGTTTTTCTGCTGTAGCCTAGAAGGCAGTGGTCATTACACAGAGCAAGGGGTATGACCTGTACATAAGAGATGAGGAAATGTGTAGCTCTTGTGCCTTAGCAATATAGTATTTTTGAAATGAACTTTTCTTTCTAATGGGGAAAGGGATGAAGTGATGGTTAAAACTTTATGGAAGGGTCAGAACCAAGATGATTTTGGACATTCATCACTGGGCAGAAGAACCGATCTTCTGAGAAAGTGACGAGAGGTTGATTGGGTTCCAAAGGAAAAGTAATACCCAAAACAACAACAACAACAACAACAACAACAACAACAACAACAACAACAACAACAACAACAACAACAACAAGTTCTTTTGAAGCAGTATGAAGAATGTTTCTTTTCCCCTTTTTTGAAAGTGAATACAGACCTTGCATTGATTGATAACAACCCATTCAAAGCTATCAGCCAGCCATTCTTCCGCGATTGGAAAAATCCTGCCTAACTTTACACCCAACACAGTAGCCAGGCCAGTGCAGCCAATGTTCATTCCCTTACCCTGGGTAAACCCCAGCCATCCGAATGGGTCTCCTTGGATCTGCGCCCATTTTTGGGGCGGCGCATATCTAGGTGCCCATATAGGACAAACCAATCAAGGAAGAGGGACAGGATTCAGCATGTGCTACTGTTCCCAATTCTGCCCCAATCGGTCTACTTGAATGTGCGACAGCTATTTTGCTGGCTCACATTTGAACTGATTGTGTAATGTTGGCCAGTCCCAGGACGGGGGATAGGTTTCAGCAGAGCATGCTGCCGAGGATCCTTCCCCATCCCTAGCCCGACTTGCCCATCCCACGCCCCCCAGAATGCCCCGTTCTGCCCTCCCCACACATCCCTACCACCCGGCTCAGGACCCGCGTCTGCTCACCCGCACCACTTACTCTATGGGTATCGAAAACATGCCTAACAGCACATTTGAAACAACCAGGACCATCAGAGCGGCCAGCACTCCGCTCCAAAGTTATGTAGGATTACGTTGTTATGGTGACAACAACATCTCGTAATTGAACCTGAGTGATATTGAATTGGATTAGTGATGGAGCAGATTTCCCTGGTCAGGCTTGGACTCTAAACACTGACTCAGAATTGAAAGAATGGAAGAACTGAAGTTCATCCCACCTTTGTTCCAAGTTTCTTGTCTTTGTCTTTTTGGGGTGCGGAGGTGGAAATCACTCTTCTGAGCAAGTTACAAATCAAGATTCCTTGCCAGGACCATGTGACCTGAGCCCAGCCCCCTATTTGAAAGCATTGGCAGCATGCCCTAACTTTGGAGTGAAGTGAACAAACTTCCTTTCTACTCCTGCTGTTGCCGACAGACAGGAAAACATGGTGCATGAGTGGGAGGGAGAGAAGGAAAGATGTGAAGTTTTTCCCTGTTTCAGATTAAAATATGTGTTCTGTTGAGCTGGCATGTCATAATTGTCATTAAATCCCACCTGGTTAAACATGCTGTGCCATGTGATGACCTTATCATTAATGGAAAACTCTTTTCCTGGTAGAGCCTGTGGATCCATCCAGCCTAATTTCACTTTTAAGAAGGTTTGGTTGGGGAATGTAACCCAGTTGATAATATCAAATCCAGCAGCTAATTCACCTTCCTCATTAAAGAAGACAGTGTCCCCAGCACTGTTGTTAAAAATGATGCTCTTCAGGAACAGGTGAAGCTATATTGAAATAAGTAAAGGCACATTTTAGAAAGAGTTGAAGAGAGGCAAGAGTGAGTGCATATTCAATACTTTCCAATATTGACAAGGAGCATCCCTTGTGGTCCGTGGGGCATACTCCAAGGAGAGTATATATAGGATTGCATCCTTCAACTGGCTACCTGTGTAGCATTTTTAAACATACTTTTCTGCAGGTCTACACATATGTAAGTCACAGTGAACTCAATGGAGCTTATTCCCAGCAAATGCAAAAATATTTTGGAGATTTCTTCCTTCCTGAAGAGGTTTAAGTGCTTTGAAAAGTGAATTTTGAGAGGTCCCATTTTGATAGTAATTGATGGTTTATTATGGTGTTGCTAATATTTTTTGCTTTTGCGCTGCTGTTTTTTAACAGTCGTTTATTTTTCAGTGTAACCTATTTTGTGTAAAAAAATCAAGTAAAATATACCAACCATCTTGAAAAGAAAACAAATTGTTAGTTTTTCCTGTTTGAATGCATCAATATCCTGATTGCGGTGGAATCCTATCCCCTTTTCTTCTCCCCATCCCTCTCCCATAATCTCCTCAGACTTAATGAAGAGAAGTAGCTGGCATAGATGTGAGGAGACTCGTTGGGGAAACAGAAGCATATTCTGAGCTAAGGGAACCAAAGTTCCCTCAACTTCAGGAGGTCTCACAGACATCCCTCGCCCACAACAGGATGCAGCGCATGCCCGATTAGTATGGCTGCATCAGTGCTGTGGGGCTTAGCTGGGATTGGGCACTTAGGCATGAGATCATTTTTCTGGATACCAAATATTACCTCCCAAGGAGCCACACTCAGATGACGTCTCCTTCCAATCTCAGTCATTGACCTGGATGAGTACATCTTATCCAATGCAAGTGCTATGGCGTAGACTGCATTGTAGATGCTGTAGCTTTGGCCCAACATGCTCATTTCAAAAAGAGTCCCAGGGAGGCTCTCCAGCTTCTCTTGCCCAGTGCAAGTAGACTCTCCTCCGTCATATGAATCAGGAAACGAGCAGTTGAATGCCTTGCCCCAGAAGAGCCTGAGAAAACCATCTTCTCCTGGAGAGTTCGGGTGTAAGCTGTGGAGGAATCGTGTAAAATGTGGAATTTCATTGGAGTGAATTGCAAAAGAAAGGGAACCATCAAATGCTTGTATGTCGTTAGCTCTGTCCACCGTCTCAGTTGCAAAATTCCACTGGGCGGTCATTATCCACACTTTACCAATAGAAAACATTGTGATATCTTCAAATAGGGAATAGAAATAGATCAACCATGTCAAACAAAATGTGGTCAGGTGACTTGCATTTACAACGTAAACTTTGACGTTGGAGTTCATTATCAAAGCAGCCTGAGCCCAAAGGGATTCAACTGAAGCCAACACGTCTAAAGCTCGAGATAGAGCTGGTGTTTTCTCATTGAGGGCTGTACAGATGCCGTTCTGGGAAAGCATGGAATTCATTATCTCCAGAAACTTTTCTCCATTATCATCATCTGCAGTTATGAGCCCAACCCATGTCCATTGGAAATGCAGAAGTAAATGCACAATCCCCCTGTACTGATGTTGTTCATTGGGAACCATCCGGTAGAAGGAAGGCAACTGGATTTTAGCATTCATCACTGGAGCTATTACGCAATAAGCAATCTAAACAAAACAGAATTCAAAATAGATTGAAAGCTTTCATGGCCCAATATGAAATATAGCTAAATCAGATATATGGGTTCTGGAGTTTTTATCTTCTACATGGTTCCAGAACCCATATATTCGATTTCTCTAAACAGAATTCACAACAAAACTATATTAAATAAATGAATGTATTTATAATATTTAATTTAAATAAATATGTGCACTAGATAGGTGATGTTAGCAAATGCAGCAGTTAAGTCACTGGTTTTTTTTTCTTTGAAAGAGTAGTATTCCCAGAACCACTTCCTGCTTTGGAAGCTTATCCAAAAGGGCAGATATATAAGCTTTGGTTCAGGAGAATATCATGCATCTTCAGTTTTCAGTCTCTGTATTATGGGCAGTTATGTTTCATTGTGCCCCCCCTCCCTCCATTCATGCCTATTGATTTGAATCTCTACAAATATGAGAAGCATGAGCAGCAGCTTGCTCAGATACAGCTCAAATACAACAATTTGAGCAGCTTGCTGAAGTACAGCTATGAAATAGAAAGAAAAGCATGGAAACAGGTCTGCTTGTCTGCTTCTTCTTGCCTGCACCACCTAGTGGTTCAATGCAGGCGCATCACTGGGCACGCACCACCCCAAAGCGTGGTGCGCACATCGCCCTACTGACCCCACGTTCCCCCCCAAAAAAATTACCTACCCTCCACCGCTGCCGGCTTGACACATCCGCGCCGGCCGGCTGTCCGAGGCCTAATGACGAGGCCCAATGCGGCGATACATGATTTATTACGTTTTTCACGCATGCACACAACGAGAAACATTCTGCGCATGCGTGAAAAATGTAATAAATCACGTATCGCCGCATTGGGCCTCGTCAGAAGGCCCCGGACAGGCAGACGGGGTAGATGCTCTGAGGCCTTCTCCTGGCCTCGGAGCCTCCGTATGGCGACACACGTAACCCTCCGGCAATCCGCTCTCCGCGCCACGCTCTTGCGACGCGGCTGGTTCAATGGTGTATATATGCAGGTAGCATTAGGAACAGTACAGATTGAAGAGAAGAGCAGAAGCAGCTGAGACAGAGAGAGATCGGAAAGGTAGCTAAGAGATTATCGAAGTAAATCGGGGCAGGCCCAATTGGCCTGCTCGGATTTCCTCCCGGGCCGACTTGACCAATGCCCCCCTCCCTCACCTCCCGGATCGCCCATGCAGCCGCCGCCAGAGACTTACCTTCCGCTGCCTGCCGCATGGACATTCCGATACCAGAGTGAAGGCAGCCGGCTTTGCACCAGCCTCCCTTATTCACGAGTTGTCACATGCATGCCTTACAGCAGGTTTGCCACGAATTCCGGCGCCGGATCACTTGCTTCGTCCCCGGAAAGTTAGTGGGGATCTGGCTACCCATCTTGCAAGTAAAAACTAAAGCCTCACAACAGTCCCAACCCGAAAGATTTGTAGAGTTTGTTAGATATACTATTTGTACTGTGGACACAATGTTTAGTTTTAACCAGAGTGTTGTGAGACAATTAGGAAGAAAGTCATCTGTTGTGTTGCATCATCAATAGACATGTCAAACATTATTTCCATGTTCAGATAGTTTACTGAGTGAAATGAAACACAGCCCCTGTCCCACATACATGAAATGAAAGGGAATGCAAAAACACTGTGTGTCAATTGTACACATCATGTTTTTGCTCACAATAAACATGATAAAATAAAAAATAGACATTTAGATATGCTACACAGATAAGTTTATTTCAATTGGAAGAGCTTCATTACTTCAACAATCATTCTACCTGTGGAATCTTGTAGATGTCTAAGAGAGTAGCCATGTGACGGGATATTTCAGAATCAAGTCCTCCAATGACAGCAGTCAGATTCTTTTCCTTGTCACATTTGAAGTTGGAGATGATTCATTTTAGGGGGGAAAGAAGTTTCAGAGTGTTCTGATAGGTCATTCTTTCACTTATATAACTGTCATAAATTTGGAAACCCAGGCTGACGTTGGGTAAGATCTTGGGGTTTTCATTGATCTCCTTCACAGCAAATGCCAATGAGAGGACTTGATGGTAAAGCTTTGGCTTTGTACTAAAGGAAGAAGGAAATGGCTGATATTGAAAAATACAAGGAGTTTGTTTTTGAGAGCATGACTTTGTGTTTAGTGAAGTGTACCTATCTCCACACTGATAGAAAACTGAAAAGCCAAAATCATAGAAATGACGTAAATATGAATAGTCCTCCAAGCATTGGCTTTGGCCCCTGTCTCCTGAGTTGCTGGAGAGAACAGAGATGAACCATGCCCCCACGTGGGGGGGGCTGCCAACGCAACACCCCCACGTGACAGCGCTAGCGATACCCCGTGGAGCCAAAATAGCAGGCATTTTGGAGCCTAACGGCTCCAGTGCGGGCGAGAGGGCCCAGCTCCAAAACGGACATTTACAGTTCATTTACACTTATTTTGTTTGGATCAACAGTGAAAGTTACGTCATCCAAAAAAAAGCCGAATTGTGTAACAATTGCTCCAATGATCAGGTCTCCTGCCATGTAATACTCATAGCGCACCTGGAAGGGATTGACCCTGCTACACAAAACAGTGTGTGGCTTTCCTTTAGCCTGAGGCAGTTGCAGAAGGAGCAACAGCAGCAGAAGTATCCTTGTCATCTCAGGGCTAATCATGATAAAGACTATCTAATTCCTCTCTCTCTCTCTCTCTCTCTCATTTTATAGCAGCCATTCCTTCAATCTCTGTAGAAAATTTGGATGAAGGGGATTCATTTCAGACTGGTGCATTTCTGTCATCACTTACCTGAAAATAACACTGGTAGCTTATATCAGTATTCAAGCCATTGCTTTAGGTTCTGCCTGTTACCTCAGAAGTTCCATACTGGGTTGACAAGACGAAGAATAAATCCTAGTCATTGGTAGTAATGACAGGTTTCTAAGTCATGTCCCTGGAGTATTGCGCTTGAATCAGAATGGAAATGGAAACATGTTTGTCAGATGTCGGAACAGCACATGACATCTACCCTCCAAATGATCCAGACAATAGTAAGGCAATGGGATGGAAACAGAGAACTCACATATTTGGGGTAGAAGTGGGTGTTCTATAACTCCCCATCTCTCTTCTCCTTGCCTTGAGGCAAAAGGCTGGAGTAATGCAATGTGGCCTCACTGGGGCAAAAACACAATCCAATCAAGATCATTCTGGCACCACTAATTAAGCACGACGTATTTCTAGTGGGTTATTCTAGCACAGTGGGTTAAACCGCTGAACCATGAGCTGTCGATCGAAAGGTCGGCAGTTCGAATCTGCGATGGGGTGAGCTCTCATTGTAGTTTTAAAATGACACCTAGCTTTATGAGATGCTCAAACATTTATCTCCCTATACTTACACAAACTTGCAAACTGCAGGAGCTCAGCTCTTTGAAGGGCAGTTAGCTCAGCTCTTTGAAGGGCAGAAATCAGGTCGCGACCCACCAAGTGCGTCCCGACCCACAGTTTGAGAAACTTCTAGCAGATTTTTTTAGCAGAAAGCAGTGTTATGTGTTTTTTAATTTCGTTAATACTATTTTCTCCTGCCCCATTGATTAGATCAACATTCACAATTACACAACGAAAAATGGAAGGTCGTCATGTACAAGCAAGATTGTAGTTGAAACACCTTGATGAAGCACACAACAAATCAGAAGGCAAAACACGGTAATGATTTTTAAAAAGGCTGTATCGTTAAGAGCTGAAAATTGGTTTTACAAAATATAATAAAAGGCATCCAATTCTTGAGCAAAGTGTTCCGTTATTAACATAAAAGCACTGGAGAATGTACATGTCCAGTAGGGTGGGGGCCGCCGTGACAACCCCCCCCATGGACACCACATGCCCCACCCCTGGGGAATGTGATGTCATCGTTTCGTGCCTTCGCGGCGTGGAAACACCCTCCCCCCAGTGCTTTTTTGCTCCTTTTTGGAGCCAACTGGCACAAGGGAGGGTGGGAGGGCTAAACTTGCAGCTGAGAACGGCTGCGAAGAGGAGAAGGAGG
Organism: Plestiodon gilberti rubricaudatus; assembly: GCA_026170595.1. Classification (NCBI taxonomy): domain Eukaryota; kingdom Metazoa; phylum Chordata; class Lepidosauria; order Squamata; family Scincidae; genus Plestiodon; species Plestiodon gilberti. The sequence goes on from JANXHW010000006.1 coordinate 21,363,395, forward strand.
TGGCAACGAATCCTCCACTTGGGGCCCACCACCCCTACCACACCAACCATGATGACGCTTCTGCATAAAAGTAAGCAAAACTAGACACAGCCCATTCCTACCCCTCGCCACATCATAGCATGCAGCCATGCTATGTGTGCCACATTGCACACATTCCACAATTTGGGGGAGGGGTGATTGGACAGCCTGCAGGAGGTATTTCTTACTTACCTCCTGGTAGGAAGTCGGATCAACTAGGTCTCCTCAGACCAGCCATTTTGTGCACCAGCCATTTTGCTGGCTCCAGTTCTGAGGAGAAACAGGGAGCGTGTCGTGTTGGAAAATGGGGATATTCACTACCCCAGGAGCCACTCCCTCCTGCACTCAACACATCACTGATTTAGCCACTTCCCTGCCCAGTTACTCCTATGCCCTTCCCCTTTCCACCCATGAACCACCCCGCTTGCTACCCTCCCACTGCAGTGGTGCGATCATTACGCCTTTGCAGGGCCTTTTATGCCAGCGGGATACTAGTCCAGCTGCCATAAACTGCCCATAAGACTGGGCCACTAGACCCTCACTACTTTCTCCTTATTAGCTGGTCTTTGCTGTTCAGCTCTGGCCTAAAAATAATTATGAAGCATTTTGGGAAAAAGATAAAAACCAGTAATCCAGCACTAGAGGCCAAGATAGAGAAGATCTCCACAGCCACAACATATTTGCCTTTGGTGCTCAGGTAAGAAGGAACAAAAGACAACCAAACACTGCAAAACACCAACATGCTGAAAGTGATAAACTTGGCCTCATTGAAACTTTCTGGCAACTTCCTGTCTAGGAAAGCCACAGTGTAGGTGATAGTAGCCAGAAATCCCAAGTAGCCCAAAACACAATAAAACATGGTGAGTGATCCTTCATTGCATTCTATTATGATTTCTTCAGTCAGAGAGTGCATGTCAGTATTAGGGAATGGTGGAGTTGTGCATAGCCACACAGCACATATACAAACTTTAATCATGGAGCAGGAAAGAACAATGGAGCTGGCCAGCCTTTTCCCCACCCATTTCCTGACCCTGGATCCTGGCTTGGTGGCCATGAAAGCCAGAACCACGGTGATGGTTTTGGCCAAGACACAAGAGATAGACATGGAGAAGATGATGCCAAAAGACGTTTGCCGTAAATAACATATCACTGTCTGAGGCTGACCAATAAATAGCAGGGAGCAGAGGAAGCAAAGCATTAGGGAGATGAGGAGAAAATAGGTGAGGTTCCCATTGTTGGCTTTGACAATTGGAGTATTCCGATTCTTGATGAAAATAACCAACATGAAAACGTTGAGCAGCGTAAAAAAGAGAGCAAAGGAAACCAAAGCCATTCCCAATGTTTCCGAGAAAGAGAGAAAGTTCTTCCTTTTGGTAATACACTGATCTTGGTTCTTGTTTGGAAATCGATCTTCTGCGTATTTGATACAATCATCTATGTCTTAAGAGTAAAAATAAAATAAAAATGTCAAGCTCCTTCAGCTAAATCCTGTCTATGATCTATGTGTATCTTCAAGTACATCAACTACTGATACCCGCCCGAACACGCGCCCTGGAGGTACTGAACTCCTCCCTCTTCTACCATATTTCACCCCATTTTGCCAACCCCCTCCCCCCCGATGGCTTACTGGCACAAGCAGTTGTGAAGGGCAACCCTAGTGCTTCTCATTGACAGCACTTGGAAAATGGCCGACAGCGGCCTACTCTGCATGTCATTTTACAACAGTGAAACTCTGTTCAACTGTCGTAAATCCTTCCACAAACCAGCCCAATCCTAGTTAGAATCAGCCTGCAAATTACCTTTCCCTGCACCATGGCTCTACTCATACTTCACCAATGTATGTAATTGGATAGGAATGGGCCAGTAGACATGCTTGTTACAGTGAACAGCCTTATTTGATTCGTACAAGCAGAATCAGGGGAGGCACCACAGCCCAAGTTGGACAGACTTCACCATTAAAAAAGTCCTCTTCTCTGACCAACATTAAACAGAGCACATAGAGGGTAATTGAAGACTTCAGCATGTTACCTCATGTTTCCAAGGGGTAATGACATGCTTTGTGATGACAGACCAAGAGAAGAATCAGTGCTACCCAAGGTTTCTTGGCACATGAAGCTGCCAACAAAATGCTCCCACCCCATATCCTTTTGTTGTGCAAAACTCTGATGCTCTCATGTCTTCAATTGAAAAATAAATGGAATGTAGAAGCCAAAGAGAAGGCATAGAAGACGGTGTTGGGTGAGAGCATCCAGGGAGCAGAAGGAGGTTGAGATGCAGTGGGTGGTTAGAGGTGGGTGCTCCCAGTCAATTTTCTGCCTGAAAGGTCTCCTTGTGAGTTATTGTATCCCCAATGGGAGATTGGGGGAACTTCCTGTTGCAGGGGCATATTGTTTTGGATTTTTTCCCCCATGCTGACTGCACGAGAAAAGTCTTGTGATTCATCGGCAACCAGTTTATCTACCATGATTTTTATCCCACCCACCCACTGGCATACTGGCACCAGTGGGTGCAAATTACTACCCTGGCTTTCCTCTGGCACTGCTGTGGAGATCTTCTCTATCTTGGCCTCTAGTGCTGGTTTACTGGTTTTTATCTTTTTCCCAAAATGCTTCATAATTATTTTGAGGCCAGAGCTGAACAGCAAAGACCAGCTAATAAGGAGAAAGTAGTGAGAGTCTAGTGGCCCAGTCTTATGGGGCAGTTTATGGCAGCTGGACTAGTATCCCGCTGGCATAAAAGGCCCTGCAAAAGCGTAATGATTGCACCACTGCAGCGGGAGGGTGGCAAGCGGGGTGGTTCATGGGTGGAAAGGGGAGGTCATAGGAGTAACTGCGCAGGGAAGGGGCTGAATCAGTGATGTGTTGAGCGCAGGAGGGAGTGGCTCCTGGGGCAGTGAATATCCCAATTTTGCAACCCGACACGCTCCCTGTTTCTCCTCAGAACTGGAGCCAGCAAAATGGCTGGTGCACAAAATGGCTGGTCTGAGGAGACCTAGTTGATCTGCCTTCCTACCAGGAGGTAAGTAAGAAATACCTCCTGCAGGCTGTCCAATCACCCCTCCCCCAAATTGTGGAATGTGTGCAATGTGGCACACATAGCATGGCTGCATGCTATGATGTGGCGAAGGATATGAATGGGCTGTGTCTAGTTTTGCTTACTTTTATGTCAATAATGGAGCACTTTGCTCAAGAATTGGATGCCTTTTATTAGATTTTGTAAAACCAATTTGCAGCTCTTTACACTACAGGCTTTTTAAAAATCATTACCATGTTTTGCCTTCTGATTTGTTGTGTGCCTTATCAAGGAGTTTCAACTTAAATGTTGTTCATTGGGAACCATCCGGTAGAAGGAAGGCAACTGGCTTTTAGCATTCATCACAGGAGCTATTACGCAATAAGCAATCTAAACAAGCCAGAATTCACAACAAAGGAGCAGAATTAATGATAAACTATATTAAATGAATACATTTATTTTTAATATATAATTTAACTAAACGTGTGCACTAGATTGGTGATGGTGTCAGCAAATGCAGCAATTAAAGCACTGTTTATTTTTATTTTCAATCAGTAGAATTCACAGTTCCACTTCCTGCTTTGGGAGCTTATTCAAAAGAGCAGATTTACTGTATAGGATTGACTTCAGGAGTAGAATATCCTCAATTTTCAGTATCTCTGTTTTTGGGGAGCATCTTTCCCCAGGGCAGTTATGTTTCATTGCTTCCCCGACCAATTCATGCCTATTGATTTGAATCTCTAGAAATATGAGAAGTGCGATCAGCAGCTTCCTCAGATACAGCTCAAATACAGCAACAGCAAGGACAAAAAAGGCAAGGACCTAACAGAAGCAGAAGAGATTAAGAAGAGATGGCAAGAATACATTAAAGAACTATACAAGAAAGATCTTAATGTTCCTGATGACCACGCTGGTGTGGTCACTGACCCAGAGCCGGACATCCTAGAGAGTGAAGTCAAGTGGGCCTTAGGTAGCATTACTAACAACAAAGCTAGTGGAGATGTTAATATCCCAGCTGAGCTACTTAAAATCCTAAATGATGATGCTGTGAAAGTGCTGCACTCAATATGCCAACAAATTTGGAAAACTCAGCAGTGGCCAAAGGTTTGGAAAATGTCAGTTTGGAAGCAGTGGCCAAAGGTTTGGAAAAGGTCAGTTTACGTTCCAATTCCAAAGAAGGTTTGGAAAAGGTCAGTTTACGTTCCAATTCCTAAGAAGGGCAGTGCCAAAGAGTGTTCAAACTACCGTACAATTGCACTCATTTCACATGCTAGCAAGGTTATGCTCAAAATCCTACATGCTAGGCTTCAGCAGTACGTGGACCGAGAACTACCGGACGTACAAGCTGGGTTTCGAAGAGGCAGAGGAACTAGAGATCAAATTGCCAACATGCAGTGGATCATGGAGAAAGCACGAGAGTTCCAAAAAAACACCTACTTCTGCTTCATTGACTACGCAAAAGCCTTTGATTGTGTGGATCACAACAAACTGTGGCAAATTCTTAAAGAGATGGGGGTACCAGACCACCTTACCTGTCTCCTGAGAAACCTGTATGAGGGTCAAAAAGCAACAGTTCGAACCGGCCATGGAACAACTGATTGGTTCAAAATTGGGAAGGGAGTACGGCAAGGCTGTATATTGTCACCCTGCTTATTTAACTTATATGCAGAGTACATTATGAGAAATGCAGGGCTGAATGAATCGCAAGCCGGAATCAAGATTGCCGGGAGAAATATCAACAACCTCAGATATGCAGACAATACCACCCTAATGGCAGAAAGTGAAGAAGAACTAAAGAGCCTCTTGATGAGAGTGAAAGAGGAGAGTGCAAAAGTTAGCTTGAAACTCAACATTAATAAAACTAAGATCATGGCATCTGTGCTCATCAATTCCTGGCAAATAGAAGGGGCAGAAATGGAAGCAGTAACAGATTTTACTTTTCTTGGTTCCAAGATCACTGCAGACGGAGACAGCAGCCATGAAATTAAAAGACGCTTACTCCTTGGAAGGAAAGCTATGGCAAACTTAGACAGCATAATAAAAAGCAGAGATATCACCATGCCAACAAAAGTTCGCATAGTCAGGGCGATGGTGTTCCCAGTAGCAATGTATGGTTGCGAGAGTTGGACCATAAGGAAGGCTGAGTGCCGAAGAATAGATGCTTTTGAACTGTGGTGCTGGAGAAGACTCCTGAGAGTCCCTTGGACTGCTAGGAGATCAAATCAGTCAATTCTAAATGAAATCAAGCCTGACTGTTCCCTGGAAGGACAGGTACTAAGGCTGAAACTCAAATATTTTGGCCACCTAATGCGAAGAGAGGACTCTCTGGAGAAGACTCTGATGCTGGGAAAGATTGAAGGCAAAAGGAGAAGGGGAAGGCCAAGGATGAGATGGTTAGACAGCATCACCGATGCAACAAACATGAAAATGAGCGAACTCAGGAAGATAGTGGAGGACAGGAAGTCCTGGCGGGATATGGTTCATGGGATCACGAAGGGTCGGACACGACTTAACGACTGAACAACAACAAATAGGAACAGTACAGTTCAGAGATAAGGACCACAAGCAGCTGAGAGAGAGAGATTGGAAGGGCAGATAAGAGACCTCCCAGCAGCTGATTACAATTCCTAGCAGCTAGTTACTGCTGTCCCAGATGAGAGTCCTCCGGGGATCAGCGTTCCACAGGCGAGACCGGAGCAGCACTGAATTGCAAAACAGAGGGGCGACTGGATAACCAGATAAGGAACAGCGTGCTACGCACCACCAGTGTTTGCACAAAGTGGTACCACTGGTGGTACGTGCTTTGTTTCAGAGTACAGTATTAGGTTTTGCAGCATGAAACTCTCATTTGTGCTAACCTCTGAAAATCCTCCCACATCTTGCTAGGATAGATCGTTTGCTTTAGTTGAAATTGAAATTTGTGAAATATTATTTTTCTTCGACTCTATGTCTATTGCAATTTGCAGTTACATTCTCCAGACTGGGGCGGCTGCTCCAATCATGTCTGCTTACTTGGGGACATTACATCAGAAATTAAAACTAAAACCTCACAGCAGCCCCATCACAACCATTTTGAAGCGTTTGTTGGATATACTATTTGTACTGTGGACACAATGTTTAGTTTTAACCAGAGTGTTCTGAGACAATTGTGAAGAAAGCCATCTGTTGTGTTGCATCATCAATAGGCATGTCAAACATTATTTCCATTTTTAGAGAGTTTAGTGAGTGAAATGAAACACAGCCCCCTGTCCGACATACATGAACTGAAAGGGAATGCAAAAACATTGAGTGTCAATTGTACATCTCACTTTTTTGCTCACACTCTCAGAAAACATGATAAAATAAAAAATAGACATTTCGATATGCTACACAGATAAGTTTATTTCAATTGGAAGAGTGTCAAAATTAACACAGTCAGGGTAACCAGATGTCATAACCGCAAAGGAGGACAAGGCATGCAAAAACGTAGGACATTCATGAAAAATGTAGGACATTACAAAATCAAAGCTAAAAACACAGATTTATATTGATTTCATATATTGACTTTCAATGGCATCAGTTCACATATTCCGTTATAGCAAGTGCAAGTGCAAGCTATTTATTTAAATGGATTTAATTTTCTTTCCTTTTAGATCTTTCAGCAAGAGCCAGTGTTTTTACATGGGAGTAAGCCGCATTGACTACAATGGGACTTACTTCTGAGTAGACATGCATGGAGTGGGCAACCTGCAAATAACTTCCCTTTTAGATAGGGTTACCAGATCTCCAATCGGGACAGAGTGCTAGACCTTTAGGAGAAGGAATGTGGGCAGGTGTCGCTTGTTAAGTCCTAGAGCACAATCCTAGGCATGTCTACGCAGAAGCAAGCCCCATTGTGTTCAATGGGGCTTGCTTCTGAGTAGACATGCCTAGGATTGTACTGTAAGGTTTAACAAGCTACACCTGCCCACATTCCTTCTCCTAAAGGTCTAGCACTCTGTCCCGGTTGGAGATCTGGTAAGCCTACTTTTAGATCTTTCAGCAAAAGAGCCAGTACTTTTAGATGTATAAGAAACTTAGCCAGTGTTTTTTAAAAAGTTGTTCATATCCCTGGATCCAAGTTCTTAAAAGGACATCTATTTCTTTAATTTATATGTATTATTTTAGTTATTTAAAAAGGTATTTAAGGGGGCAGCAATCCTATCCACACTTACATGGGAGTAAGCCCCAATGACTATAATTGGGCTTACTTCTGAGTAGACATCTGAGTAGACATGCTGAAATTCACTTCCTTTTTAATTCTTTCAGGACAGCACAGGACCCAGTAAAAGTAGTAAAATTAAATTAGTGACCCAGTAAAAGTAATGAATATTGAAAGAAATGAATGCCAGAAGTAAAGATTGAATGAAAGATTGAATGAATGATTTACTTCTTTTTTTTAAGATATGGGGTCTCCTGGACTCTCTAAACAAACCTCCAGACTTATCTCAGTTTTAACTGGTTGGCTCTCCTTATCTAATTCTTTACTGGGCTCCAAAGACCACTCTCCAGACACAAATGCCTCCCCTTTTGTTTCCTCAGGCTCAGGGAATTGATATGTTAACTCCTCCTTTTTGAGTCATTTGCAAGTGCTGAGCAGACTCCAGGCTAACTTGTTAACTAATGCTGCAGGTTCTTCTCTCCTGCTCCCAGTGTCAGGTGTCTCACTGTTGGGGCTATTTGAGTCTAAGCAGGGCTGCCAGGCAACTGGAGCCCAGAAGGATTTTCGCTTCCTGCAGAGGCTGCTTTGAAGACGTTTCTGCTTTTTTCCCCAGACACCCGGACAAGAGACTAAAATGGAGGACATGTCTGGGAAAAGTAGGATGTCTGCTCACCCTGAATACAGTTATATTTTACCTGTGGAATCTTGTAGATGTCTAAGACGGTAGCCATGTGACGGGAGACTTCTGAGTCAAGTCCTCCAATGACAGCAGTCAGATTCTTTTGCTTGTCAGATTTGAAGTTGGGTACGATCCATTTTAGCGGGGAAAGAAGTTTCAGAGTGTTCTGATAGGTCATTCTTTCACTTAGATAACTGTCATAAATTTGGAACCCCAGGCTGACGTTGGGTAAGATCTTGGGGTGTTCATTGATCTCCTTCACAGCAAATGCCAACGAGAGGACTTGATGGTAACCTTTTGGCTTTGAACTAAAGGAAGAAGGAAATAATGTAGCAGACTGATATTGAAAAGTACATGGAGTTTGTTTTTTGAGAGCATGACTTTGTTTAATGGACTGAAGTGTATCTATCTTCACACTGATAGAAAACAGAAAAGCCAAATCATAGAAACATAATTAAAATGGTCATCCAAGCTTTGACTGTAGCCAATGTATCCTGTGTTTACTGTATTTTTAACTGTTTGTTTCTTTGTTGCCATGGCCTTTTATCCCATGAATTCTAACCAATCAAAGATTATTGCTGACCATGAAAACCTAAAATGGTACTTACAGAAGTTCATTTACACTTATTTTGTTTGGATCACCAGTGAAAGTCACATCATCAAATAAACAGCCGAACTGAGAAACAATCACTCCAATGATCAGGTCTCCTGCCACGTAATACTCATAGGGCATCTGGAAGGGATCGATCCTGGCACACATACCAGTGTGTAGCTGGCCTTCAGATTGAGGCAGCCACATAAAGAGCAACAGCAGCATTCTTCTGTGTGTGTGAGTGTGCGTGTGTGTGTGTGTGCGCGCGTCATTTTATAGCAGCCATTCCTTCAATCTCTATAGAAAATTTGAATGAAGGGGATTCATTTCAGACTGGTGCATTTCTGCCTATACTGAACCTGTCATCCCATAGCTGAAAATAAGACAGGTAGCTTATATCAGTTTTCAAGCCATTGCTTTTGGTTCTGTTTGTTATCTCAGAAATTCCATACTGGGTTGACAAAATGAAGGATAAATCCTAGTAATTGGAAGTAATGACAGGTTTCTAAGTCATGTCCCTGGAGTATTGAGCTATTTACGACTCCACTTGAAGCAGAATGGAAATGGAAACATGTTTGTCAGGTCTGAACAAAGCTCACTGGGGATGTAAATGACATCCATGCTCCAAACGATCCAGATATACAAATGGGAGAAGTATAGTAAGGCAATGGGATGGAAACAGAGAACTCACATATTTGGGATAGAAGTGGGTGTTATATAACTCCCCTCTCTCATTTCCTTGCCTTAGGACAGCATTTCTCAAACTGTGGGTTGGGACCCACTTGGTGGATGGCGACCTGATTTCTGGTGTGTCCCACAGAGCTTCCAATGAAAACACTGGTGATGGAATGATCAGATAACTAGAAGCCCTGAGGCTATTCCAAAAATCAGATAGCTTTGAAAGCTTGTGTAAAATATAGGGAATAATATGCAAATAAAAATGATAAAAATATTTCTTTCTAGAGCATCTCTTTTTAAAATCTCGTAAAGCTAGGTGGGTCCTGATAGAGTGTCATTTTAAAAATTGGGTCCTGGCACTAAAAAGTTTGGGAACCAAAGCCTTAGGACAAAAGGCTGGAGTAATGCAAAAATAATGGGGCAATGGGACAAAACAAATTGGCAGAAGAAAGTTAACTGGTTGGGCTGCATTGATTTCAATGGGTTAATGGGGCAAAAACACAGTCCAATCAAGATCATTCTGGCACCTTTAAGCATGATGTATTTCTAGGAAACAATTTGCATGAACTTGAGCCAACGTGCCCAGGTTTATAAAATGTTAAGCCCGTTTGAGAAAAGTCATACATACACACAGAGACAGAAACATAACAGTTTTGGGTATATTGTTCAACTGCCAAAGGAATCAGGGTTGGGAGCAGCCTTCCCTCATTCCCTTTTCCATGAGTCAAAGCAGGAGGACAAGCAGAAATACATCTAGGAAGAGGAGCCGTTGTAGGCATTATGGCTCCTCTTCAGCTCAGGGGCCATTCCCCTCATCACACTCATTCCAGCAGCACAAGGCCTGTGTAGGATTGGGCCGAATGACAGCAAAGATGGAGAGGGTTTGGTGGGTTCTTGGAGAGGATGTTTCTGCAAAGCTTGGAAACATTGCCTTTCAGAGGTTGTGGTGGAAAGGGGCTGACCACAAGCATCTCCCTGGACAAAGAGGTTTCTCAAAGGCAGTGGAGGCTATAAAGCAATCCCTTAACATATGTAAGGGAGGCAATATCATTGGAGAGTTCTGTGCCTGGAGCTGAGTTGCCTGTCTTCCCTGGAAGGTGACTGTAGATAGGAGAGCTCAGAGAGGGAAGTGGCTGAAGAAGGTTTACAGCCCATTCCAACCCAACTCCTCGGCATGTCTGGCATAGGATTGGCCTAAATTCAGCATAAGTTAGGTGTAAGTTATGTCTGAGTTATGTCAGAGTTATGCCTGAGTTAGGCAGGCTGCAGTTTCTGTGGCCCAGCACCACCCCAGGATCCAGGCAACACTTACCTCCCAGGCAGGCAGGCTCTCCAGGCTTGGTGTCTGGCTCGGGCATGTGCAGGCCTCTGTCTGCATGTGTCAGCGTCCATCCATGGCAGCTGGCGCAGGGTCTGTCGCAGCCCGGTTGCAAAGGGGCTGGCCGGAGGCATGGGGGTTGGGCCAGTCATGTGGCGGGCGCAGGGCAGGTGACAGGGGAGCGATGGGCCCGAGCCAGCCACCACAGGGCACCCTGTGCATTATCCACCTGCTGCAGGGGAGAGTGGCCGTCCCCTCCCTCCTGCAGCAGGTGTTGCCACCCCCATGCCACCTTGAGGCTGCACATGGGATTCATGGGGGGGGGAGCGGGGGAGGGAAGGGGAGGGGGTGGGAAAGTCACACACAAGGGAGGGTCTTACCTCCGCCATTTGGACGTCGCCTTACCCCCTCGTGGGGCGGGGGTGCCGCGTTGCGCCCTTGCTCGCCCATGCCCCCGGGGGGCAGCAGGCTCTGCTGGAGCAGGGCCAGCTGCTTCCTCATCAGGGGCATCATCTGCAGCCGTGGACGCACGGACTGAAGGGCCTCGCGCGCGCCCTGCGGCAAACCGCTCCCGGTCAAAGGCAAGGCACTCCCGCTGGACAGCGAACAGTTCAAGGATCGCTGCCGTCTGGGCCGCCTGCCCCGCCTCCCGGCTCTCCAGCCGCTCGTCCAGCCGCTGGAGCCCTGCAATCATCTCCCAGCGGTAGTGCCGCAGCTCAGCTAAGGCATCCAGAAGCTCGGCTCGGCCCTGTTCGCCGGCCTCCAGGCATGCCTGCCACATCTGCCCAGACTCGAGACGGGACTTTTCGAGGGTGCGATGCAGATTCCCCACGCTCTGGGGGAACTGCTGAACAGCCTGCGGCCCGCGGGCACGGGGAAGGATGTTAGGGCCCTCCTGCGCTGCCTCAGCCACTGCATCCCCTGCCAATGCAGCGGCCGCAGGGAGGGCCTGCCCCGGATGTGGCCGGGAGGGCACCGCAGCCCCCCCTCACTGGCTGACCCCTCTCCTGGTGAGGAACCTGGCGGGGCTCCTTCTCGGCCGAGGCAGAGAGCCCGGGGAGGTCAGCTTCCCCCTCGTCGGATTCGGACAGAGGGAGGTTACCCTCCGGCTCTGCCTCACCCGGACCGAGGTCGTCCCCCACCACCCTGGTCAGGGAAGGGAGTGGAGAAGCGCTGGTTTGTGTGGGCCCCATGCGGCGATGCCCGGGGCCCGCCCGGTGGCAGGCCTTGTTGGAGGAACGTTCATTGTCAGAGAGGGCTGTGCAGGGGAAAGACACCGGGGTCAGGCTGGCAGCCGAGTGCCCTGCCCCTCCCCACCCCAGGGAGGGGGGATACTTACTGGCAGGCTGGCGGCCTGCAGCCAGTCCACTGGGCCCCGGCAGGGCTTGGCTGGTCCCCTCGTCCGCAGCCCGGTCGCCTTGTGGGAGAAGGTGCACAGGTTAGGTGGATGCAGGGCTGGGGGGATGGCCGGCCAGGGCTCCTGCCCCCTAGCACATACCTATGATGACGTCCAGGCCATCGCCCTTGACGACCTCCTTGCGGACAAGCGGTGCCAGTATGGCGGTGATGCTGCCCCTTGTGGCACGGGCGATTGCTGCATCCACGGGCATGGCATGCTTGGACACCAGCTCCCGGACCCGTCCAGTCAGGTCCACGACCGCATGCCTGAAGCGCCGGGCGCATGCACTGCCCAAGCGCTCCTGAAAGCCCTGGTCATGCAGGGTCTGTGCAACACCCTCAAAGAAGGCAGTCCGCCGTGCTGATTGCTCTGTGCCCCTGCCATGCCCACGGGCAACCCGGGGCTTGGCGACTGCAAGCGTGAAGAGCACACGCAGCTCATCACGCCCCCAGTTGGGGCCATGAGGGCGTTTTGCGGCAGGTGCTCCGGAAGGGGGGGGGTCGCCAACCTTCCATCACCAGGGAGTGGGAGGGGACACAGACAGACAGGCAGCTGGGCAGACAGACAGAGGGTGCTGGGGAGGGGCGAGGGAGGGTCAGACACAGACAGACAGACAGACAGACAACAAGGGTGGTGGGAGAGAGAGCAAGAGACAGGGGTCCTCAGAGAACAAGAGGGACACAGGGTGTGCTCCGCAGATGGTGGAGAAGCTGAAACGGGCACCTCTTATACTGACGGAGTTTGGGTGGAGACGACGACGTCACGGGCGGAGTTTGGGCGGAAATGACGCAGTCACAGGCGGACACATTAGCAGCTGGACTGGCCAGGACGGACCCTGGAAGGCTCTGCTGGACAGGCGGAAGCTGCTCCCGGACGGGCGGACGATGGGCGGATGGGACTGACGGAAGACGGGCGCCATTGCGGTGGTGGCCGGGTGGGTGCCCCGGTAGCCATTCGGGTGAACCCCAGTTGCATCGGCCACGATCCGACCCTCCACGGGCGCCATGGTGACCTAACCTGTGTGTCTGCTTGGGCTGGCCCCCTCTCCCATCCCTGCTGGGACTTGGGGGTCTGCCTGCCCCCCCTGCTGTGTCCTCCCCAGGTCAGCACCTGCAGTCCCTGGCTGTCTGGACTGCATGCATGGGCGTGCGTGTTGGTGACTGTAAACGTGTGGGGGGCAGTGCTTGTGTTACATAGAATGTTGCAGTCGCATGGGGGCTCTGCCCCAGGGGCATTTTTATTTGTCAGGAACCAGTGCCGAGTTGCCCAGGCAAGGCTGCCATGGGTGGTCGCCGGTCCAGCAGCCAAGCCAACCCTCCGGCAGCTGGAGCACTTGCAGCCCTGGAGGCTCTGCCTCATCCCCTGTGGAACTGCTGCCTGCACAGTAGACAGGGGAGGGGCAGCAAGCAAGGAAGCCTGGGTGGTGGAGCAGCAGCAGCAGCAGCAAGTAGCAGCAGCTGAGGAGGTTGCAGGGCTGGCTCCTAGGCCTCTGGCAGCTTCAAGGCAGGCAACGGTGGAACAGGCTCCCTGCTGCCCCAGGGGTGCTCCCAGGAAGGTAGGTGGTAGTGGACGTTCCTGGGGAGACAAAAAACAAGGGGGTGTTACATGGCAGCTGGTGTGTGGTAGCGATCGCCATTGAAGACAAGCCAGTGTGTCGGTTGCAAAAGCGGGCAGGGAGAGAAATAAAACACAGCTGATAGGTATGACACACATAGCATGGTCTGAGCTGCTTGCCTGGGTGTAATGGGAGCATGATCCTGTAAGGCAGGTGCGGGGAACCTTTTCCCTGGCGAGGGCTGTTTTAAATATTAGAAATTTGCTTGAGGACCGGTCATAAGGCGGGTGCCATATTTATTTATTTATTTATTTAATTTTTGCCCCCGCCCCCATTGGCCTCCGGAGGCTCCGTGCTCACCGTCCGAAGCCGCCGCCGCCGGATCCGCGCATCACCTCCAACGTACCATGCCGATGAGGGCAAGAGCTTGCCCTCATCGGCGTGGTACGCATGTGCGAAATGGCCAATAGCCTGGTGAGAAGGGGTCGAGGCGGCGGCCGGGGAGGACATGCAAAGGCCTTCTCCCGGCCTCCGGAGGTGATGCGTGGACCCGGCGGAGCCTCCAGGGGCCGGTTGGGCGGCCTCCCGGCAATCTCTCCGGGGGGCGGCCCGGATGGCCTCGGGGGCCTGATCCGGCCATGGGGCTGGAGGTTCCCCACCGCTGCTGTAAGGGAACAAGTCAAAGAGAGTGACAACAGCACAACTTGTGGGTCACAACCATGGCAAACCTAGCAATACTGACCTGTCAGTTTATTTTTTATTTTTTATTTTTTTAAAAAAATATCCCGCCTTATCCTATGCCGAGGCAAATGCCCAAGGCGGCTTACAACAAAAATAAAAAAAAAACATTTTAAAATACAGAAAATAAGTTTAAAACAATACATTCTTAATTTAAAAACAATAAAATACACGGGGGGGGGGGGCGACAATATGGAGCACAAAAGCAGCATGGCAGAGCATCTTGAGACACAGGAGGCAGACTAAAACCCATCACCCAAACGCTAGACGAAACAAAAACGTTTTGAGCCCTCGCCGAAAAGTCATGAGGGAGGGGGTGGTTCTCAGATCCCCTGGCAGGGAGTTCCACAGTTGTGGCACCACAGCAGAGAAGGCTCGCCCACGTGTTGCCACTCCCCTAGTTTGTGATAGAGGTGGTACACGCAGGAGAGCCCCCTCAGATGACCTAAGAGAGTGGGCCGGAATGTATGGGAGAAGGCGGTCCCTCAGATATCCTGGACCCAAACCGTGAAGGGCTTTAAAGGTCATCACCAGCACCTTGAATTGGGCTCGGAAACGAATGGGCAGCCAGTGCAGCCGCTGAAGCAGTGTCTCAGCAGAGTCAAACCACCTAGCTCCAGCGACCACCCGGGCTGCCACATTCTGCACTAATTTCAGCTTCCAAACCGTCTTCAAGGGCAGCCCCATGTAGAGCGCATTACAGTAATCCAGTCTTGAAGTCACTAAGGCGTGGACCACTGTGGTCAGGTCCGATCGACTCAAGTACGGCCGCAGCTGGAGCACCAGCCGAAGCTGGGCAAACGCACCCCTGGCCACAGCCGCCACCTGGCTTTCCAGGGAGAGCTGTGAATCCAGAAGTACTCCCAAAGCTGCGCACCCATTCCTGCAGGGGGAGTGCAACCCCATTCAGAACGGGCAGGTGACTCAGTACCTGCATCGAAGCTTTCCTGACCAGTAGGACCTCTGTCTTTTCTGGATTCAATCTCAACCTATTTGCCCTCATCCAGACCCCAACCGCCTCCAGGCAGCGCTCCAGGACTTCCACAGCCTCCCTGGAGCGAGATGGCAAGGAGAGATAGAGTTGGGTGTCGTCAGCATATTGGTGACACCCAACACCAAATCCCTGGATGATCTCTGCCAACGGTTTCATGTAGATGTTGAAAAGCATGGGAGACAGAATAGAACCCTGTGGCACTCCACACTGTAAAGGGCAGGGCGCCGAACAGGCATCTCCCAGCATCACCATCTGGGACCTGTCAGCCAAGTAGGAATGGAACCACTGCAACGCAGTGCCCCCTAGTCCCAACTCAGCCAGTCGGCCCAGAAGGATACCATGGTCGATGGTATCAAAAGCCGCCGAGAGGTCCAAAAGGACCAGCAGGGATGCACTCCCCCTGTCCAGTCCTCGGCGAAGATCATCCAGCAGGGGGACCAAGGCTGTATTCATCCCAAAGCCCCGCCTGAAGCCAGACTGAAAAGGGTCCAGATACTCCGTTTCATCTCGTATCCCCTGGAGCTGAGACGCCACCACCCGCTCAATCACCTTACCCCAAAAAGGCAAATTGGAAACTGGCTGATAGTTATTTAAATTGGAGGAATCCAAAGATTTTTTTTCAGGAGGGGACGCACAATTGCGGTCTTCAAGATGCTAAGCATCACTCCCTCTCGCAAGATGAATTTACAGTAGGTTCCACCCAGTCGGCCAGCCCAACCCGCGCTGATCGTATTAGCCAAGCTGGGCAAGGGTCAAGCGAGCAGGAAGACGATCTCAAACTACAGAGGACCCTATCCACATCCTCAGGCTGTATAAGGTGAAAAGAATCCAATACGATGGAATTGACAGATGCCGTAGGGACAACTTCTGGAACTGTTAAACCAGAGTCCAATTCGTGGCGAGTTGACCCTGTGGAGAAAAGGGGGGGGGAACAGCTGGTGTCTACATAAGGCTAACAGTTCCATGGTTGTGGCATTGTCTGCTCACATGACTACAGGCAGCAATCAGACACAACAGTGGTAAAGAGGCATGTATCCTATATATCATGGCAGGCTATGCAGGCAGATATCAGACAACACATTGGTAAAGAGGCATATCATGGCAGGCTATGCAGGCAGATATCAGACAACACATTAGTAAAGCGGCATGTATCCTACCTATATTTCTATATGCAAAGAGGCAGAAGTCAGAACACATGTCAGCACGAACCCTGCTCTTACCTGCATTTACCTGCTGGTGTTGTTGCCTGTGGGGGGGGGAAGAGGCTGGGAGAAAGACATGGGTTAGCAAAAACTTGCATGGAGGCAGCTGCCCAGGCGCAGCTGTAAACAGTTTGGCCACAGCCAGAACAGCCCTCTCTGCCCTTGAGGGGGGCAGAGAGGAGAGAGGAGAGGAGAAGAGAGAAGTGGGGTGTTTGTGAATTTTGCCCTCCACCGACAAAGTCCCACTTTGTGGCTGCTGGGGGACAGAACCCCACGCCACGTGCTCAGAGAGAGAGAGAGAGAGAGAGAGAGACTGGGGGCCCGTTACGCCCACGGTCCACCCCTGGTCCGCCCACTTTTATGTCGACTTTATGTCCGACTTGTGCCGGCGTCGGTGGTGCGCATTCGCGTCCGTTCTTAGTCCGTCGGTCGTAACTTCGACATAACTTCGACATAACTTCGCCGTAAATGGTCGCATTCCAGACATAACTTTGACATAAATGACTTATGCTGACTTTGTCTGACTTGTGCTGCTTAGCCCTTGGGTTGCAATGGGCTGCACGTGTCCAGGCTGCACTGACTCCATTACTCAGCAAGGCTGAATGGAGGAGCAAATGAGGAACAAGATATGTATCTAAAAGTAAGTGTTTTGTGTCTATCTTTTCACCGCATACAATGCTATGGAATTCCCAGGTGGCCTGACTCAATCAAGAGGTCCTTAGATTCAGTCTTTCTCCCCGTCGCGGTTGCACAGTGTCAGCAGATGAAGGCTGATGAAAACTTACATGGTCTTATTTTATTTGTTTCTAGCACAGTGGTTCTCAAACCTTTTAGCATCGGGACCCATTTTGTAAAATGACACTCTATCGGGACCCACCTAGCTTTACAAGACGTTCAAACATTTTATCTCCCTTTATTTACACAAGCTTTTCAACTCAGCTACTTGAAAACTGCAGGAGCTCAGCTGTTTGCAGGGTAATTAGCAGCTATCTTGCAAACTGCAGGAGGTCAGCTCTTTGAAGGGCAGTTAGCAGCTATCTGATTTTTGAATAGCCTTTCTCCCCGTCGCTTGAGGCTCACCTCGTGTGAATGGGTCATCTGTCCCCTTACCCTGGTGTAAGAGCCGGATGCTCCAATGGGGCTCCTCAGATGTCCTCCAGCTCTTTAGCTGGCACACATCTGGGGAGGCCGTGTAAGAATGGTTCTCCACCACCACACAGGCCGGGCGGGCCAATAGTTTCACAGTGTCTGCAGATGATGAAAACTTACATGGTCTTATTTTATTTTATTTGTTTCAGGCAGATTTTTTATAGCAGAAAGCAGTATTATATGTTTTTTTTTAAATTCCGTTAGCACCATTTTCTCCTGCCCCTATTTATTAGATCAGCATTCACAATTATACAATGAAAAATGGAAAGTCATCATGTACAAGCAAGATTTAAGTTGAAACTCCTTGATAAGGCACACAACAAATCAGAAGGCAAAACATGGTAATGATTTTTAAAAAGCCTGTAGTGTAAAGAGCTGCAAATTGGTTTTACAAAATCTAATAAAAGGCATCCAATTCTTGAGCAAAGTGCTCCATTCTTGACATAAAAATAAGCAAAACTAGACACAGCCCATTCATATCCTTCGCCACATCATAGCATGCAGCCATGCTATGTGTGCCACATTGCACACATTCCACAATTTGGGGGAGGGGTGATTGGACAGCCTGCAGGAGGTATTTCTTACTTACCTCCTGGTAGGAAGTCGGATCAACTAGGTCTCCTCAGACCAGCCATTTTGTGCACCAGCCATTTTGCTGGCTCCAGTTCTGATGAGAAACAGGAGGCATGCCGGGTTGGAAAATGGGGATATTCACTGCCCCAGGAGCCACTCCCTCCTGCACTCAACACATCACTGGTTCAGCCCCTTCCCTGCGCAGTTACTCCAATGCCCTTCCCCTTTCCACCCATGAACCACCCCGCTTGCCACCCTCCCGCTGCAGTGGTGCGATCATTACGCTTTTGCAGGGCCTTTTATGCCAGCGGGATACTAGTCCAGCTGCCATAAACTGCCCATAAGACTGGGCCACTAGACTCACTACTTTCTCCTTATTAGCTGGTCTTTGCTGTTCAGCTCTGGCCTCAAAATAATTATGTAGCATTTTGGGGAAAAGATAAAAACCAGTAAACCAGCACTAGAGGCCAAGATAGAGAAGATCTCCACAGCCACAACAGACTTGCCTTTGGTGCTCAGGTAAGATGGAACAAAAGACAACCAAACACTGCAAAACACCAACATGCTGAAAGAGATGAACTTGGCCTCATTGAAACTGTCAGGCAACTTCCTAGCTAGGAAAGCCACAGTGAAGCTGATAGTAGCCAGAAATCCCAGGTATCCCAGAACACAATAAAACATGGCTAGTGAACCTTCATTGCATTCCACAGTGATTTCTTCAGTCAGAGAGTACATGTCAGTGTCAGGGAATGGGGGAGTTGTGCATAGCCACACAGCACATATGCAAACTTGAATCATGGAGCAGGAAAGAATAATGGAGTTGGCCAATCTTTTCCCCACCCATTTCCTGACCCTGGATCCTGGCTTGGTGGCCATGAAAGCCAGGACCACAGTGATGGTTTTGGCCAAGACAGAAGAAATAGCCATGGAGAAGATGATGCCAAAAGACGTTTGTCGTAAATAACATGTCACTGTCTGAGGTCGACCAATAAATAGCAGGGAGCAGAGGAAGCAAAGCATTAGGGAGATGAGGAGAGAGTAGGTGAGGTCGCGATTGTTGGCTTTGACAATTGGGGTATTGCGATTCTTGATGAAAATAACTAGCATGAAGGTTGTGAGCAGCGTAAAAGAGAGAGAAAAGGAAACCAAAACCATTCCCAAGGTTTCAGAGAAAGAGAGAAAGTTCATCCTCTTGGGTAGACACTGATCTTGGTTCTTGTTTGGAAATTGATCTTCTGAGCAACTGAAACAATCATCCATGTCTGAAAAATATATATATATAAAAGGTCAAACTGTAACATTTTGGAATAAAACCACATAACACCGCTCTCAGCAATTTTACTTCTGGGAAAACACTGACTTTGCATTGGTTCCAAGGTTGCATTGTTTTTCATGATTGCAGGCCAGGAGGAGAGGCAGAGGCTAATCCAACCCCTCCTGGCACATGACGCTGCCTCCCAAATGTACCCACCCCAGGTCCAATTGATGTGCAAGACTCTGCTCCTCTCTCCAGATTGAAAAAAGAGAATGATGAAACAGAAGAGAAAACATGGAAGAATGGAAGAGAGGATAGCATTGGATCCAGGGAGCAAGAGGACGCGAAGATGCAGTGGGTGGGTAGAGATGGGTGATCCCTGTCAACCTGAGAGGTCTCCTTGTGACTTGTAGGCTTTAAACATTGTACTCTGCAAAGGTGATGGGGGACTGTGGCATCCTCATGTTGCCAGGGGCATGTTGTTTTTTCGTGCTGGCTGCATAGAAGAAGTCTTCTTGTGACTCATCAGCAACCATTTTTTTCACGTTTAGTATGCCCAGAGATAATTATATCTCCTACCTTTCTGGTCTGCAATCTTCCCCTCTGGACATGGAACACAGTCATAGCAACAAAATGGCTCTCCTTCTCTCGTTTTTCTGCTGTAGCCTAGAAGGCAGTGGTCATTACACAGAGCAAGGGGTATGACCTGTACATAAGAGATGAGGAAATGTGTAGCTCTTGTGCCTTAGCAATATAGTATTTGTGAAATGAACTTTTCTTTCTAATGGGGAAAGGGATGAAGTGATGGTTAAAACTTTATGGAAGGGTCAGAACCAAGATGATTTTGGACCTTCATCACTGGGCAGAAGAACCGATCTTCTGAGAAAGTGACGAGAGGTTGATTGGGTTCCAAAGGAAAAGTCATACCCAAAGCAACAACAACAACAACAACAACAACAAGTTCTTTTGAAGCAGTATGAAGAATGTTTCTTTTCCCCTTTTTTGAAAGTGAATACAGACCTTGCATTGATTGATAACAACCAATTCAAAGCTATCAGCCAGCCATTCTTCCGCGATTGGAAAAATCCTGCCTAACTTTACACCCAACACAGTAGCCAGGCCAGTGCAGCCAATGTTCATTCCCTTACCCTGGGTAAACCCCAGCCATCCGAATGGGTCTCCTTGGATCTGCGCCCATTTTTGGGGCGGCGCATATCTAGGTGCCCATATAGGACAAACCAGTCAAGGAAGAGGGACAGGATTCAGCATGTGCAACTGTTCCCAATTCTGCCCCAATCGGTCTACTTGAATGTGCGACAGCTATTTTGATGGCTCACATTTGAACTGGTTGTGTAATGTTGGCCAGTTCCAGGACGGGGGAAAGGTTTCAGCGGAGCATGCTGCCGAGGATCCTTCCCCATCCCTAGCCCGACTTGCCCATCCCACGCCCCCCAGAATGCCCCGTTCTGCCCTCCCCACACATCCCTACCACCCGGCTCAGAACCCGCGTCTGCTCACCCGCACCACTTACTCTGTGGGTATCAACAATGTGCCTAACAGCACATTTGAAACAACCAGGACCATCAGAGCGGCCAGCACTCCGCTCCAAAGTTACGTAGGATTGCGTTGTTATGGAGACAACAACATCTCGTAATTGAGCCTGAGTGATATTGAATTGGATTAGTGATGGAGCAGATTTCCCTGGTCAGGCTTGGACTCTAAACACTGACTCAGAATTGAAAGAATGGAAGAACTGAAGTTCATCCCACCTTTGTTCCAAGTTTCTTGTCTTTGTCTTTTTGGGGTGCGGAGGTGGAAATCACTCTTCAGAGCAAGTTACAAATCAAGATTCCTTGCCAGGACCATGTGACCTGAGCCCAGGCCCCTATTTGAAAGCATTGGCAGCATGCCCTAAGTTTGGAGTGAAGTGAACAAACTTCCTTTCTACTCCTGCTGTTGCCGACAGACAGGGAAACATGGTGCATGAGTGGGAGGGAGAGAAGGAAAGATGTGAAGTTTTTCCCTGTTTCAGATTAAAATATGTGTTCTGTTGAGCTGGCATGTCATTATTGCCATTGAATCCCACCTGGTTAAACATGCTGTGCCATGTGATGACCTCATCATTAATGGAAAACTCTTTTCCTGGTAGAGCCTGTGGATCCATCCATCCTAATTTCACTTTTAAGAAGGTTTGGTTGGGGAACGTGACCCAGTTGATAATATCAAATCCAGCAGCTAATTCACCTTCCTCATTAAAGAAGACCGTGTCCCCAGCACTGTTGTTAAAAATGATGCTCTTCAGGAACAGGTGAAGCTACATTGAAATAAGTAAAGGCACATTTTAGAAAGTGTTGAAGAGAGGCAAGAGTGAGTGCATATTCAATACTTTCCAATATTGACAAGGAACATCCCTTGTGGTCCGTGGGGCATACTCCAAGGAGAGTATATATAGGATTGCATCCTTCAACTGGCTACCTGTGTAGCATTTTTAAACATACCTTTCTGCAGGTCTACACATATGTAAGTCAGAGTGAACTCAATGGAGCTTATTCCCAGCAAATGCAAAAAGATTTTGGAGATTTCTTCCTTCCTGAAGAGGTTTAAGTGCTTTGAAAAGTGAATTTTGAGAGGTCCCATTTTGATAGTAATTGATGGTTTATTATGGTGTTGCTAATATTTTTTGCTTTTGCGCTGCTGTTTTTTAACAGTTGTTTATTTTTCAGTGTAACCTATTTTGTGTAAAAAAATCAAGTAAAATATACCAACCATCTTGAAAAGAAAACAAATTGTTAGTTTTTCCTGTTTGAATGCATCAATATCCTGATTGCGGTGGAATCCTATCCCCTTTTCTTCTCCCCATCCCTCTCCCATAATCTCCTCAGACTTAAGGAAGAGAAGTAGCTGGCATAGATGTGAGGAGACTCGTTGGGGAAACAGAAGCATATTCTGAGCTAAGGAAACCAAAGTTCCCTCAACTTCAGGAGGTCGCACGGACATCCCTCGCCCACAACAGGATGCAGCGCATGCCCGATTAGTATGGCTGCATCAGTGCTGTGGGGCTTAGCTGGGATTGGGCACTTAGGCATGAGATCATTTTTCTGGATACCAAATATTACCTCCCAAGGAGCCACACTCAGATGACGTCTCCTTCCAATCTCAGTCATTGACCTGGATGAGTACATCTTATCCAATGCAAGTGCTATGGCGTAGACTGCATTGTAGATGCTGTAGCCCAGGCCCAACATGCTCATTTCAAAAAGAGTCCCAGGGAGGCTCTCCAGCTTCTCTTGCCCAGTGCAAGTAGACTCTCCTCCGTCATATGAATCAGGAAATGAGCAGTTGAATGCCTTGCTCCAGAAGAGCCTGAGAAAACCATCTTCTCCTGGAGAGTTCGGGTGTAAGCTGTGGAGGAATCGTGTAAAATGTGGAATTTCATTGGAGTGAATTGCAAAAGAAAAGGAACCATCAAATGCTTGTATGTCGTTAGCTCTGTCCACCGTCTCAGTTGCAAAATTCCACTGTGCGGTCATTATCCACACTTTACCAATAGAAAACATTGTGATACCTTCAAATAGGGAATAGAAATAGATCAACCATGTCAAACAAAATGTGGTCAGGTGACTTGCATTTACAACGTAAACTTTGACGTTGGAGTTCATTATCAAAACAGCCTGAGCCCGAAGGGATTCAAATGAAGCCAACATGTCTAAAGCTCGAGATACAGCAGGTGTTTTCTCATTGAGGGCTGTACAGATGCCGTTCTGGGAAAGCATGGAATTCAGTATCTCCAGAAACTTTTCTCCATTATCATCATCTGCAGTTATGAGCCCAACCCACGTCCATTGGAAATGCAGAAGTAAATGCACAATCCCCCTGTACTGATGTTGTTCATTGGGAACCATCCGGTAGAAGGAAGGCAACTGGATTTTAGCATTCATCACTGGAGCTATTACACAATAAGCAATCTAAACAAAACAGAATTCAAAGTAGATTGAAAGCTTTCATGGCCCAATATGAAATATAGCTAAATCAGATATATGGGTTCTGGAGTTTTTATCTTCTACATGGTTCCAGAACCCATATATTCGATTTCTCTAAACAGAATTCACAACAAAACTATATTAAATAAATGAATGTATTTATAATATTTAATTTAAATAAATATGTGCACTAGATAGGTGATGTTAGCAAATGCAGCAGTTAAGTCACTGGTTTTTTTTTTTTCTTTCAAAGAGTAGTATTCCCAGAACCACTTCCTGCTTTGGAAGCTTATCCAAAAGAGCAGATATATAAGCTTCGGTTCAGGAGTAGAATATCATGCATCTTCAGTTTTCAGTCTCTGTATTATGGGCAGTTATGTTTCATTGTGTCCCCCCTCCCTCCATTCATGCCTATTGATTTGAATCTCTACAAATATGAGAAGCATGAGCAGCAGCTTGCTCAGATACAGCTCAAATACAGCAATTTGAGCAGCTTGCTGAAGTACAGCTATGAAATAGAAAGAAAAGCATGGAAATAGGTCTGCTTGTCTGCTTCTTCTTGCCTGCACCACCTAGTGGTTCAATGCAGGCGCGTCACTGGGCACGCACCGCCCCAAAGCGTGGCGCGCACATCGCCCTACTGACCCCCCGTTCCCCCCCAAAAAAATTACCTACCCTCCATCGCTGCCGGCTCAACACATCCGCGCCGGCCGGCTGACCGAGGCCTAATGACGAGGCCCAATGTGGCGATACATGATTTATTACGTTTTTCGCGCATGCGCACAACGAGAAACATTCTGCGCATGCGTGAAAAATGTAATAAATCACATATCGCCGCATTGGGCCTCGTCAGAGGGCCCCGGACAGGCAGACGGGGTAGATGCTCTGAGGCCTTCTCCTGGCCTCGGAGCCTCCGTAGGGCGACACACGTAACCCTCCGGCGGTCCGCTCTCCGCGCCATGCTCTTGCGACGCGGCTGGTTCAATGGTGTATATATGCAGGTAGCATTAGGAACAGTACAGATTGAAGAGAAGAGCAGAAGCAGCTGAGACAGAGAGAGATTGGAAAGGTAGCTAAGAGATTATCGAAGTAAATCGGGGCAGGCCCAATTGGCCTGCTCGGATTTCCTCCTGGGCCGACTTGACCAATGCCCCCCTCCCTCACCTCCCGGATCGCCCATGCAGCCGCCGCCAGAGACTTACCTTCCGCTGCCTGCCGCATGGACATTCCAATACCAGAGTGAAGGCAGCCGGCTTTGCACCAGCCTCCCTTATTCACGAGTTGTCACATGCATGCCTTACGGCACGTTTGCCACGAATTCTGGCGCCGGATCACTTGCTTCGTCCCCGGAAAGTTAGTGGGGATCTGGCTACCCATCTTGCAAGTAAAAACTAAAGCCTCACAACAGTCCCAACCCGAAAGATTTGTAGAGTTTGTTAGATATACTATTTGTACTGTGGACACAATGTTTAGTTTTAACCAGAGTGTTGTGAGACAATTAGGAAGAAAGTCATCTGTTGTGTTGCATCATCAATAGACATGTCAAACATTATTTCCATGTTCAGATAGTTTACTGAGTGAAATGAAACACAGCCCCTGTCCCACATACATGAAATGAAAGGGAATGCAAAAACACTGTGTGTCAATTGTACACATCATGTTTTTGCTCACAATAAACATGATAAAATAAAAAAAAGACGTTTAGATATGCTACACAGATAAGTTTATTTCAATTGGAAGAGCTTCATTACTTCAACAATCATTCTACCTGTGGAATCTTGTAGATGTCTAAGACAGTAGCCATGTGACGGGATATTTCAGAATCAAGTCCTCCAATGACAGCAGTCAGATTCTTTTCCTTGTCACATTTGAAGTTGGGGACGATCCATTTTAGGGGGGAAAGAAGTTTCAGAGTGTTCTGATAGGTCATTCTTTCACTTAGATAACTGTCATAAATTTGGAACCCCAGGCTGACGTTTGGTAAGATCTTGGGGTTTTCATTGATCTCCTTCACAGCAAATTCCAATGAGAGGACTTGATGGTAAAGCTTTGGCTTTGTACTAAAGGAAGAAGGAAATGGCTGATATTGAAAAATACTAGGAGTTTGTTTTTGAGAGCATGACTTTGTGTTTAGTGAAGTGTACCTATCTCCACACTGATAGAAAACAGAAAAGCCAAAATCATAGAAATGACGTAAATATGAATAGTCCTCCAAGCATTGGCTTTGGCCCCTGTCTCCTGAGTTGCTGGAGAGAACAGAGATGAACCATGCCCCCACATGGGGGGGGCTGCCAACGCAACACCCCCACGTGACACCGCTAGCGATGCCCCGTGGAGCCAAAATAGCAGGCATTTTGGAGCCTAACGGCTCCAGTGCGGGCGAGAGGGCCCAGCTCCAAAACGGACCGGCAGGCTCCAATACGACAACAGGTCACATCCTGGAGGCAAGTACGCTCCCACGACGCCTTGGGGTCCACGGCCCCCCCGCCCCTACCCCGACGATGCAGCTGTTTGTAGTACCTGCTTTTCTCCTCCCCTCATTTCCTTAATCCCTATAACTGACCGTCTCTAGATCATTATCCAAAGTTTATTATTATATATAAGGTGACAGAAAATGTGCTTTCCAGTTGAGAAATTGCCTAAGCTTGCAACAATTATCAATTATCTATTCTACAAAGCAACAGAAAGAAACATGAAGAAATTACATTTTGTGCTATTTCAAACTTAGGTGTTTCATAAAAATGTTAACATAATAAACCATAATGTCTATAAGTGATATAATACATTTAAGCAGGGGAAAATACTTGTGCCACAGAGTGGTGAACACACCAGTAGAGAAATTCAAGTAAGGACACAGACTGAATGAAATAGGATGAAATAAGAAGGAGGTGGTGAAATATACACAATACTGGGATGCGAGAGAGAAACAATAGGAATGTAGACTGGACAAGAGGAGGAGGAAAACCCAACGCGGACAGGTAGTCTTTATACAATAATAATACCCCTAAAAGTGTGAGAAGTTATTTGCAAAATATCTTCTTCCTTTTATGAATATGGTATTATTTGTAACTTACAGAAGTTCATTTACACTTATTTTGTTTGGATCAACAGTGAAAGTTACGTCATCCAAAAAAAAGCCGAATTGTGTAACAATCGCTCCAATGATCAGGTCTCCTGCCATGTAATACTCATAGCGCACCTGGAAGGGATTGACCCTGCTACACAAAACAGTGTTTGGCTTTCCTTTAGCCTGAGGCAGTTGCAGAAGGAGCAACAGCAGCAGAAGTATCCATGTCATCTCAGGACTAATCATGATAAAGACTATCTAATTCTTCTCTCTCTCTCTCTCTCTCTCTCTCTCTCTCTCTCTCTCTCTCTCTCTCTCTCTCTCTCTCTCTCATTTTATAGCAGCCATTCCTTCAATCTCTGAAGAAAATTTGGATGAAGGGGATTCATTTCAGACTGGTGCATTTCTGTCATCTCTTAGCTGAAAATAACACTGGTAGCTTATATCAGTATTCAAGCCATTGCTTTAGGTTCTGCCTGTTACCTCAGAAGTTCCATACTGGGTTGACAAGACAAAGAATAAATCCTAGTCATTGGTAGTAATGACAGGTTTCTAAGTCATGTCCCTGGAGTATTGCGCTTGAATCAGAATGAAAATGGAAACATGTTTGTCAGATCTCTGCACAGCACATGACATCTACCCTCCAAATGATCCAGACAATAGTAAGGCAATGGGATGGAAACAGATAACTCATGTATTTGGGATAGAAGTGGGTGTTATATAACTTCCCATCTCTCTTCTCCTTGCCTTGAGGCAAAAGGCTGGAGTAATGCAATTTGCCTCACTGGGGCAAAAACACAATCCAATCAAGATCATTCTGGCACCACTAATTAAGCATGATGTATTTCTAGTGGGTTATTCTAGCACAGTGGGTTAAACCGCTGAACCATGAGCTGTCGATCGAAAGGTCGGCAGTTCGAATCTGCAACGGGGTGAGCTCTCATTGCAGTTTTAAAATGACACCAAGCTTTATGAGATGCTCAAACATTTATCTCCCTATACTTACACAAACTTGCAAACTGCAGGAGCTCAGCTCTTTGAAGGGCAGTTAGCAGCTATCTGATTTTTGAATAGCCTCAGGGCTTGTGACAATTACTTATTTGATCTTTCCATCACAAGAGACCCACCAGAAATCAGGTCGCGACCCACCAAGTGGGTCCCGACCCACAGTTTGAGAAACACTCTTCTAGCAGGTTTTTTTTAGCAGAAAGCAGTGTTATGTGTTTTTTAATTTCGTTAATACTATTTTCTCCTGCCCCATTGATTAGATCAACATTCACAATTACACAACGAAAAATGGAAAGTCGTCATGTACAAGCAAGGTTGAAGTTGAAACACCTTGATGAAGCACACAACAAATCAGAGGGCAAAACACGGTAATGATTTTTAAAAAGGCTGTAGAGTTAAGAGCTGAAAATTGGTTTTACAAAATGTAATAAAAGGCATCCAATTCTTGAGCAAAGTGTTTCGTTATTAACATAAAAGCAGTGGAGAATGTACATGCCCAGTAGGGTGGGGGCCGCCGCGACAACCCCCCCATGGACGCCACATGCCCCACCCCTGGGGAATGTGATGTCATCGTTTCGTGCCTCCGCGGCGTGGAAACACCCTCCCCCCAGTGCTTTTTTGCTCCTTTTTGGAGCCAACTGGCACAAGGGAGGGTGGGAGGGCCAAACTTGCAGCTGAGAACAGCTGCGAAGAGGAGAAGGAGGTGGCAAGGAATCCGCCACTTGGGGCCCACCACCCCTACCACACCAACTATGATGACGCTTCTGCATAAAAGTAAGCAAAACTAGACACAGCCCATTCCTACCCCTCGCCACATCATAGCATGCAGCCATGCTATGTGTGCCACATTGCACACATTCCACAATTTGGGGGAGGGGTGATTGGACAGCCTGCAGGAGGTATTTCTTACTTACCTCCTGGTAGGAAGGCAGATCAACTAGGTCTCCTCAGACCAGCCATTTTGTGCACCAGCCATTTTGCTGGCTCCAGTTCTGAGGAGAAACAGGGAGCGTGTCGGGTTGCAAAATGGGGATATTCACTGCCCCAGGAGCCACTCCCTCCTGCGCTCAACACATCACTGATTCAGCCCCTTCCCTGCGCAGTTACTCCTATGACCTCCCCTTTCCACCCATGAACCACCCCGCTTGCCACCCTCCCGCTGCAGTGGTGCAATCATTACGCCTTTGCAGGGCCTTTTATGCCAACGGGATACTAGTCCAGCTGCCATAAACTGCCCAGAAGACTGGGCCACTAGACTCACTACTTTCTCCTTATTAGCTGGTCTTTGCTGTTCAGCTCTGGCCTCAAAATAATTATGAAGCATTTTGGGAAAAAGATAAAAACCAGTAATCCAGCACTAGAGGCCAAGATAGAGAAGATCTCCACAGCCACAACATACTTGCCTTTGGTGCTCAGGTAAGAAGGAACAAAAGACAACCAAACACTGCAAAACACCAACATGCTGAAAGTGATGAACTTGGCCTCATTGAAACTTTCTGGCAACTTCCTGGCTAGGAAAGCCACAGTAAAGGTGATAGTAGCCAGAAATCCCAAGTAGCCCAAAACACAATAAAACATGGTGAGTGATCCTTCATTGCATTCTATTATGATTTCTTCAGTCAGAGAGTGCATGTCAGTATTAGGGAATGGTGGAGTTGTGCATAGCCACACAGCACATATACAAACTTGAATCATGGAGCAGGAAAGAACAATGGAGTTGGCCAATCTTTTCCCCACCCATTTCCTGACCCTGGATCCTGGCTTGGTGGCCATGAAAGCCAGAACCACGGTGATGGTTTTGGCCAAGACACAAGAGATAGACATGGAGAAGATGATGCCAAAAGACGTTTGCCGTAAATAACATATCACTGTCTGAGGCTGACCAATAAATAGCAGGGAGCAGAGGAAGCAAAGCATTAGGGAGATGAGGAGAAAATAGGTGAGGTTCCGATTGTTGGCTTTGACAATTGGGGTATTCCGATTCTTGATGAAAATAACCAACGTGAAAACGTTGAGCAGCGTAAAAAAGAGAGCAAAGGAAACCAAAGCCATTCCCAATGTTTCCGAGAAAGAGAGAAAGTTCTTCCTTTTGGTAATACACTGATCTTGGTTCTTGTTTGGAAATCGATCTTCTGCGCATTTGATACAATCATCTATGTCTTAAGAGTAAAAATAAATAAAAAATGTCAAGCTCCTTCAGCTAAATCCTGTCTATGATCTATGTGTATCTTCAAGTACATCAACTACTGATACCCGCCCGAACACGCGCCCTGGAGGTAATGATCTCCTCCCTCTTCTACCATATTTCACCCCATTTTGCCAACCCCCTCCCCCCCTATGGCTTACTGGCACAAGCAGTTGTGAAGGGCAACACTAGTGCTTCTCATTGACAGCACTTGGAAAATGGCCGACAGCGGCCTACTCTGCATGTCATTTTACAACAGTGAAACTCTGTTCAACTGTCGTAAATCCTTCCACAAACCAGCCCAATCCTAGTTAGAATCAGCATGCAAATTACCTTTCCCTGCACCATGGCTCTACTCATACTTCACCAATGTATGTAACTGGATAGGAATGGGCCAGTAGACATGCTTGTTACAGTGAACAGCCTTATTTGATTTGTACAAGCAGAATCAGGGGAGGCACCACAGCCCAAGTTGGACAGACTTCACCATTAAAAAAGTCCTCTTCTCTGACCAGTATTAAACAGAGCACATAGAGGGTAATTGAAGACTTCAGCATGTTACCTCATGTTTCCAAGGGGTAATGACATGCTTTGTGATGACAGGCCAAGAGAAGAATCAGTGCTACCCAAGGTTTCTTGGCACATGAAGCTGCCAACAAAATGCTCCCACCCCATATCCTTTTGTTGTGCAAAACTCTGATGCTCTCATGTCCTCGATTGAAAAATAAATGGAATGAAGAAGCCAGAGAAGGCATAGAAGACAGTGTTGGATCAGAGCATCCAGGGAGCAGAAGAAGGTTGAGATGCAGTGGGTGGTTAGAGGTGGGTGCTCCCAGTCAATTTTCTGCCTGAAAGGTCTCCTTGTGAGTTATTAGCTTTAAACATTGTATCCCCAATGGGAGACTGCAGGAACTTCCTGTTGCAAGGGCATATTGTTTTGGATTTTTTCCCCCATGCTAACTGCACGAGAAAAGTCTTGTGATTCATCAGCAACCAGTTTATTTACCATTATTTTTATCCCAACCACCCATTGGCATACTGGCACCAGTGGGTGCAAATTACTACCCTGGCTTTCCTCTGGCACTGCATCCTCTTGCTACAGTGCTCAGAATATGGCCCGCCATTTTATCTACTTTTAGTGTGCCCAAAGAGTGTTTATGTCTCCTACCTTTCTTGTCAGAAATCTTCCCCTCTGGACATGGAACACAGTCATAGCAACAAAATGGCTCTCCTTCTCTGGTTTTTCTGCTGTACCCTAGATGGCAGTGGTCATTGCACAGAGCAACGGGCATCACCTGCTCGTAAGCGAGGAAAACACGTGTGACTCTCCTACCTTAACAACATAGTATGAGATAAAGTTCTACAGCAAAATGCTAAATCAAGACTCAAGGTAGAAGGAGCGCACATCATTGTGCTAAAGGAGATTCCGCTGAGAATTTTGCAGAAAAGGAAAAGTTATGCATTCCTGGTGGAGGTGCTGAAGAAACAGAAGATTGTCTTTAGGTGGGGAAAATTAGAAGGCGTGACTGTTAAACTTCATGAAAAAACCTATAGATTGGATACAATCCAGAAAGCAAAAGAGTTCCTGAGAAGATTCAAGGATGGAAGAGAAGAAGAAGAAGATGAAGGGATGGACAGTGCAATGGCAAGCTGTGAACAATAAAGATGGATTACAAATTTTTATCATGGAATATTAATGGAGCTAATGCTCCGCAAAAAAGAAAAAGAGTATTCCATTATTTGAAAAAACTTAATCAAGATGTGATATGCCTTCAAGAAACCCATATAAAAAAGGGAGATACAAAATTTTTGATTCAGAAAAATTTGGGAGAAGAATTTTTTTCAACCAACATCAAGAAGAAGAATGGGGTGGTTTTATATGTTAAAAAATATTTGAAGCCAGAATTAATATTTGCAGATGACAAAGGAAGAGGGGTGGCAGTGGAAGTAACACTAGATGGGATAAAAACATTAATATTGGGGGTGTATACACCACATCAACAAAAAGGGGATTTTTTTAGATATTTGATGGATTTGTTGGCAAATTATTCTTATAGTAGTTTTTGCTTGTTGTGCGATTGGAATGGAGTTGTTTCCCTGCTGAGTGATAAAGTTTCCGTAAAAGAAATAAAGCACAATCAAGGGAAATTACCTAAAAGTTTTTTTGAAATGGTGGAGACTTTAGGGGTCTTGGACATATGGAGACAGAAAAATGGGAGCTCTAAGGAGTTCACACATTATTCAGAGAGACATGGATCAAGTTCAAGAATTGATATGTTTTGGGTGTCAAAGGATATAGCTGTTAGAACTTCCAAAGCAGAGATTTTAACAAAATCTATTTCAGATCATAATCCGATATCGCTGGCCATAAGGAAGAAAATTAAAACTTATAGATGGAGACTGAATGAACTGTTATTACAGAAAGAAGAGATAATAGAAGAAGCTAAGAGTAAACTAAAAGACTTTTTTGAGTTAAATATGAATAAAGGAACAGAAGTAAGAATGGTTTGGGATGCAAGTAAAGCATTTATAAGAGGATATTTTATACAAAAAATGCAGAATGGACTAAAAAGAGACAAATTAAGATTCAAAAGATTGAAGAAGAGATGAAGAAGAAAGAACAAGAGTTGAGGAGGACACCTGGTGACAAAAACGTTTTACAACAAATTAAAAATTTACAGAGTCAACTATCCCTGATGATAACAAAAGAAATAGAAATTAAAATGAAGTATGCGAAACAAAGGTATTTCGAACATGCTAATAAACCAGGAAAATGTTTAGCTTATAAACTGAGGAAAGAGAGGGAGAAAAGAATTATCTCTAAGTTACAAGAGACAGAGAAAATATGTACAGAACAGGAAGATATACAAAATTAATTGTAAATTATTATACAAATTTATATAAAAGACAGACGGTAGAGCCAGCAAAAATAAAGGAATATTTGGTAAAGCAAAATTTACCAAAAGCTTTGGAAGATCAGAAATTTTTTAAATGAAAGGATCATGCCTAGAGAAGTGGTAGATGCGATAAAGAGAGTTAAGCTGAATAAGGCACCAGGTCCAGATGGTTTGACTGGGAGATTCTATAAATGTCTAGAAGATGTAATAAGTATTCCATTACAACAGACAATGAATGATATCTTACAAAATAGAAAAATGCCAGATTCATGGAAAGAGGCGAATATAACTTTGATACCAAAAGAAGGACAAGATTCAAGTAGTATAAAGAACTGTAGACCTATATCTTTGCTTAACAATGATTATAAGATATTTACATCAATTTTAGCGGAGAGAATGAAGAAGATGTTGCAAAAATGTATACATGAAGATCAATGTGGTTTTCTACCAAAAAGACATTTGAGGGAGAATGTAAGAATTGTTCTAGATATGTTGGAACATTTTGACAAACGTATAGATAAGCAATTAGCATTAATATTTATAGATGCTGAAAAAGCTTTTGATAATTTGAACTGGTCTTTTTTATTAGAAGTTTTACAAGAAAAGGACTTCGGGGAAAACTTCAATAAATGGATAAATTCAATTTATGTGACACAAACTGCAAGAGTATTAGTGAATGGTGAGCTGACTAAGACATTTGAAATTCAAAAAGGTACACGACAAGGATGTCCGTTATCACCATTGCTGTTTATATTGGTGTTAGAAGTTTTGAATAGAAATATTAGACAAGATGAAAGAATACATGGTGTCAAGATTAAGAAAGAAATATTCAAGTTAAGAGCCTTTGCAGACGACTTCGTACTAATGCTGGAAAATCCGTTAAAAGATATAGAGTTGTTGATGAGTAAATTAAAAGAATTTGGATCTCTTGCAGGATTTAAAGTTAATAAACAGAAGACAAAAATAGTGACTAAAATATGAAGATTCAAGATCAACTGAAACTGATGAATAAAACAGGATTTAAGGTGGAAAAAAGTTAAATATCTTGGAATTGTATTGACGAGTATGAATTGTACATTATTTCAAAATAATTATGTTAAAGTATGGAATGAAATTAAGAAAGATCTGTTAAGATGGGAAAGATTGAAATTGTCTTTACTAGGAAGGATATCGGTGATTAAGATGAATGTATTGCCAAAAATGATGTTCTTATTTCAAACGATACCAGTGATTATATCTGATGCACCATTTAAAGAATGGCAGAAAGACATTTCTAAATTTATTTGGCAAGGGAAAAAACCAAGGGTGAAATATAAGATTCTTCAAGATGCAAAAGAGAGAGGAGGATTAGGACTACCGGATCTGAAAGTATATTATGCAGCATGTTGTTTTGTGTGGTTGAAAGAGTGGGTGTATTTACAAAATAGAAGATTATTGGAGTTAGAAGGCTCTGACTTGAGATTTGGTTGGCATGGGTATTTGTGGTATGATAAAGTGAAAGCAAATTTAGAATTTAAAAATCATTATGTTAGACATGCATTATGGAGAATTTGGAATAGATATAAAATGAGGTTTTATGAGAAAGTACCATTATGGGTTGCACCATATGAAGCACACTTTGGTGGAAGTAGCGTGCCAAAAGAGAAAGGACTACTCTACAGAAATTTATTATTTTTTTCACAAGGAGACTGTATAATGAAGTCAAGAGAAAAACTAATGGAAGAAGACTTTAATTGCCAATGGTTTGTATATGCTCAAATTTTGGAGAGATTTAAAGTGGACAAGAAGGCATATGGATTTGTAGAAGAAGAATCAATATTGGAGGTACAATTAAAATCTGAAGACCAGATAATTTCAAAAATGTATAAATTGCTTTTGAAGTTTGAAACAGAAGAAGAACAGGTTAAAGAATATACGATTCATTGGGCGAAAAATGTAGGTCATTTTATTTTAATGGACCAATGGGAACAACTATGGTTAAAACAGTTGAAATTTACGTTAAATGTTAATATTAAAGAAAATATGTATAAAATGATATATAGATGGTATATAACCCCAAGCAAATTAGCAAAAATGTATGAGAAGGTGACGAATAGATGTTGGAAATGTAAAAACCAAGAAGGAACTTTTTACCATATGTGGTGGACATGCCCCCAAGCAAAGAAGTACTGGACTCAGATTCATAAACAGATTGAGTTGATTTTAAAGATTAAGGTTCAAATGAAACTGGAAACATTTTTGTTGGGTATGTGGGAGGATCATGTAGGCGAAAAATTTCAAACTTTGTTTTTATATATGATAGCTGCAGCAAGAATTTTATATGCACAATATTGGAAGAATTCGGAGATACCTTCGCTGGAAGATTGGTGGCTGAAAGTTTTGGACTCTGTTGAAATGGATAAACTTACAATTTTAATTAAGGAAAAGTCAGTTAACTTTTTCGTGAACAATTGGAAACCATTTATTGACTTTTTAAGAGAGAGAGAGAGGAATGATGTGATGACATGCGGATTTAATGAATAGAATGTGGGTGTTGTTTTGGCTTAGTTGGAAATTATATGTAGAAAATAGTGAATAGTATGCTAGTAGGATGTATTGCTTCGCGCTTGCTATAACTTTATGAAATATGTATTGTTTTTATGTTTTAATATATCAATAAAATATAAATATATATGGAAAAAAACAACAACATAGTATGTTATAGAACAAACACCACATTTCCTTCTCACAGGAACGGTGATACAGTTATGGTTAAAACTTAAAGAAAAGGTCAGAACTGTGATGACTGTAGACATTTTACTGGGCAGAAGAAATGGCAGCTCAATCCTAACTGCCGGAACTTGCAGTGGCCTTCGGGGATGATCTGGCACTGATAGGTTTGCACAGAGAGAGGAACGGGGCAAGGAGGGGGAGAATTAGAGGAATGTCTGGGTGGGAGGCAGGGAATGAAATGGGGCAGCAAGGGGGTGGATCCTGGCCACAGTGACTATCCTGTTCCTTTCCCCGTTCCTGCTCCCTTACTCTCTTAGGAATTATGCCATAAAAATATCTATTGCAGATCTGAGGAGAGCCAGGGGGGCACCAGAGGGAACAATTGTTCCCTTACCTTGAAGAGCTCTGCAACTGCCCCCCTCAGGATCCAGCGCATGCTCCACGAGTGCAGGTAATTTGGTGGATGGTTAGTTCGGTTTGGGCCCCTAGTTTCGGAAAAAGTGAAGGAAGGTAGACAATGTGTTTCAAAGGAGTGGTTTCAACAAGGGCAAGATAATATTGATACAGTAAAACCTTGGATTGTGAGTACAATTCGTTCCAGAAACGTGCTTGTAATCCAAAGCACTCGTATATCAAAGCGAATTTCCCCATAAGAAATAATGGAAACTCAGATGACTCGTTCCACAACCATTTGATCATATAAAAATGATTATCATAATACAAAATACAGTGTAAAGTCAAAATAAAACAAATTATCTTGCACTTCACCTTTGAAAAGAGTTGTGGTTGGTGTGAGGGAGACGAGAGAGAGGAGAGGAGAGGAGGAGGAGGAGTGTAGGACATCTATCACTAACGTTATTGTGTAGGACGTTATTGTGTAGGATGTCTATCACTAACAGGATCACTGCTATCTGTTGTCTCACTGGACTGAGATTGGGAGACGATTACCCACAATCCCACAGCGAGAGAGACTACTCGCAGAGGTGTAACATGCCTCACCGGTGCCTATCCTCACAGGGCTGCCTCTACGTGCCTTTCCTTCTCTGCACGATCATGAGGGCAGTGGTGGAGCCTAAGCACTGCGCACCACGCCTGGAGCAGCTGCTCCTTGGGCTCCAAAACCTACTTGTAATGCAAGACATTGCTTGTTAATCAAGTTAACATTTATTTTAAAAAATTGCTTGTTGTGTAAAACACTCTCAAACCAAGTTACTCTCAATCCAAAATTTTACAGTGCAGTAATAATAACTCGGGGGGGGGGGGGGAGATTTGCCTCTATGAAACCATCCACACCTTGCTATTCTTGCTGTTCTTAATATTCAGAACCCAAAAATCCAAACTTTGGGAAGATCACTAAAATGAATTGTCCTAGCAGGGTAGGGAGGATTATCAAGGGTCAATACTGAAGCATTGTGTGTGGTTTTTTTGTTGTTGTTTTGCTTGCACGTCATAATTGTTGTTGAATGAATCTCACCTGGTTAAACTTGCTGTGCCATCTGATGGCCTCCTTCTTGATGGCAAACTCTTTGCCCGGTAAAGCCTATGGATCCATCCATCCTAATTTCACTTTTAAGAAGGTTTGGTTTGGAAAAGTGACCCAGTTGATAATATCGAATCCAGCAGCTAATTCACCATTCTCATTAAAGAAGATGGTGTCCCCAGCACTGTTGTTAAAAACGATACTCTTCAGGAAAAGATGAAGCTAGATTGAATTAGTGAAAGCACATTTGAGGAAAGCATTGATAAAAGGCAACACTGAGTGTGTATTTAATCCTTGTTCCCAATATTTTCTGGAGATCTTCAAGCAGAGACTTGATAGGCGGATTTCCTGCTATGGCAAGTGGGTAGACTAGATGACCTTGTGGAACATTCCAACTCTATGATTCTACATCTACTCACAGTGATTTCAATGGGTCTTATTCCCTGCAAGTATGTATAAGATTTCAGCCTCTGAAGGTTTGTGTGTGTGTGTGTGTGTGTGTGTGTGTGTGTGTGTGTGTGTGTGTGTGTGTGTGTATTTGAGTGCCGACATCTTGGATCACGCGAGATTTTGCCAGCCAAGATGATGCCGGCGCCCGGATTAGCTCTTTAATTCAATGAAGATGGCGGCGGCGAGCGGGTGTATTCGTCCGTTCACTCACTCTCTTACTGGCACGGAGCCAGCGAGGGAGTGCGCAAACCACAGCCTGCTGCCCATGCCAAACGCGCCTGCCGGAGGCTCACACGGCACGGGCAAGCAGGCTGTCGTTCACCCAGTCTCCCACCGACACTGTACAGAGCCAGCAGGAGTGGGCGAACCACAGCCTGCTGCCCGTGCCCCGCGGGCCTCCGGCAGGCGCGTGCGACACGGGCAAGCAGGCTGTTGTTCGTTCGCTGGTGCCGGTGGGAGACCGGATCAGCAGCGCGATGAGGAGCAGCACTGCCAGATCGGGATCAGCAGCGCGACGAGGAGCAGCACAACGGCGACGATGGGGGGGGGGGGTTTAAGTTAATTTAATTAATTATTTTATTGTAAAATTAAATAAATAAATGAAATTTGCGGACGCACTTCGCGCGGTAATAGGGGGCGCTTTGCGCCCCCTTCGGTTTTTAAATTGTTTTATTAAGTTGAATTTTTTATTTTAAATTTTAAAATTAATTAATTAATTAACTGTGTGGGGGGTGTCCTGGTTGGAGGGGGGAAAATATGGAAAGCCTATTCAAATATTGTTTTAATTATTCTGCTTTTGTAATAGGATCGTTTCCTTTTTATTGTCATGTGTGTGTGTGTGTGTGCGCGCGTGCATGTGTAAAATTGGGTCAGTGCAATAACAGTAGACAAGTCACAAGAAGATAATTGAATGTGAAATATTACCTGCCAAGATTGTACATTCAGTTGATTGTAACTTCCTCTACTAAAGTTGAGCAACTTTAGTAAAGCAATGCGTTTCGACTTGGATGAGTACAACTTATGCAGAGAATGTGCTATGGCATAGATTGCATTGTAGATACTGTAGCTTTGTCCCATCATGCTTATTTCAAATAGAGTCCCAGGGAGGCTCTCCAGCTTCTCTTGCCCAGTGCATGTACCAGTACTTGCTTTGCCTTCAGAAGAATCCAAAAATGAGCAGTTGAATGCCTGTTCCCAGAAGACCCTGAGAAAACCATCTCCTTTAGGAGAGTTGGGATGTAAGCTGTGGAGGAACTGTGTAAACCCCGGAACTTCATTAGAGTGAATCAAAAAAGAGAAGGCACCATCAAAGATTTCTATATCGTTAGCCTTTTGCAGTGTTTCTGCTGCAAAATTCCATTGGGCGGTCATTATCCAAACTTTACCAATAGAAATTTTTGTAATGCCTTCAAATAAGGAATAGAGATAGATCAACCATGTCAACCATATGGTGGCCTGATGACTTGCATTTACAACATATACTTTGACTTTGGAATTCAACATTAAATTAGCTTTTTTTCGAAGGGATTCAAATGAACTAAATGTGTCCACAGCTCCAGAGATCGCTGGTGTTTTTTCAATGATAGCTGAACAGATGCCATTCTGGGAAAGCATTGACATTAGTGTCCGCACAAACTTTTCTCCATTATTGTTATCTGTTGTTATGATCCCAACCCAGGTCCACTGGAAATGCAGAAGTAAATATACAATCCCTCTGTACTGATGTTCTTCATTAGGGACCGTTCGATAGAAAGAAGGGAGCTGGAGTTTAATATTCATCACTGGGGCCAATATGCTATAAGCAATCTGAAAAAAGATATCACAATAATTGATGCTAATCTGGAATGATTCTTCCAAATCTCTGCTGTCCTAAAACCCTGGAGAAAATCCTGGATATTAAAATAACAGTTCAATTTTTAGACCATTGGCTTCCACAGCACTACACACATACCCCTTCTCCTCACTTTTGCCAAATTCATTGTTAGCTTTTTATCACAATGCTACTCTCAGATCTCTTTATGCCAGTTCTTGCTAAGACAGGAAATCATTTCATGTAGAAAATGTTTTAAGCTTGGCTTAGGCTAAATATCAGACAACCAAGCAACCATTATTTCTACTTTCAGATATTTTACTCACAGCGTAATCCTATTCAACTTAAACCACCAGTGTAACCAGCGATGCAGAGAGAACGGGTGGCCCCAGAATGGAAAGGGGATTCAAATCCCCTCCAAAAGGGATTTGAATCCATTCTGGGGCCTCCCGTTCTCTCTACACCGCTGGTCAGTGGCGTAGCTAGACTGGAGTGGAGGCAAGTAATTCTGCAAGACTTTGTTACACCGGAGTCAGCGGCCCCTCCCCTTTGCTGTTGGAGCCATTCCGGCAGCAACATGGGAGTGTCCTGCGTGTTGCCATTGCCGCCAGTCTAGTTTCACCTCTGCCGCTGGTTACACTGGTGGTGTACGTTGGATAGGATTGCACTGTCAGTGAAATCCACACAGCCCCCTCCCCATTCCATAAACTTGAAATGAAAGGAAATACAAAAACACTTTCATTCATCATTTCTCTTTTTAATGTCAGTCATATATCTCTCTTGTTTGCTCTCTCTTTTTCACACACACACACACACACACACACACACACACACACACACACACACACACACACAAAGAGAATAGAGAACAAATGCATGGAAGATTGACACTAATGTCAATGCTTTCCCAGAATGGCATCTGTTCAGCTATCAGTGAAAAAGCAAAAGACATTCTTGGAGTTCAAAAACTTCCTAGTCCACATGCCTATTCTACCTGTGGAATCTTGTAGATATCTAAGGTAATAGCCATGTGACGAGAGATTTCAGAGTCAATTCCTCCAATCACAGCAGTCAAAGTCTTTTGTTCGTCACATTTGAAGTTGGGGGCAATCCGTTTTTGGCTGGAAAGAAGCTTCAGGGTGTTCTGATAAGTCATGATTTCACTTAGGTAACTGTCATAGATTTGGAAACCCAGGCTGACATTGGGTAAAATCTCAGGGTTGTCATTGATCTCGTTCACAGCAAACACCAAGGACAAGACATGCTGGTAGTACTTTGGTTTTCCTCTAAAGAAAGAATTAAAATGAGATGCAAGACAGATATTGAACCCTAATGAAGTTGCTGTCTGAGATCATGATATAGTGCTCAATGTACTGAGAAGTATATACCTTCACGGAAACTGAAACAAAAGACAGCATAAATCACAAAAAATCATTTTCAACTGCAGTTGTAAGCACACGGACCTAGAAGTAAACTCCACTGAACAACAATGGAATTACTTCTGAGTAAACATGCATAGGACTGTGCTGTTATGTGCATGACCTGTCCAGGTTTTCTATCACAAAGTATGCTTCATGTCTAGCTATGATTTTTACCAGATTTTCTTTAGACACAGCTACGCAATAAAGAATATATTGTATATTTAGTGTCTCCTGTCAGTTTTTCTTTTTCTTTCTTCTTTTAAATCACAAGTTAGCCTACACTAACAGCGCAATCCTAAGCTTTGTCAGCACTGGCGCTGTGACCACCATGCTGGTGCCGACTGTCGCAAAATCGCCATAAAGTGCTTTGCAATGACCTGGGAGTAAGTGGTACCAGTGGAAAGACCTGCGCCATCCCGCTGGAACCACATCCAGAAGGAGCACCTGATAGTGCTGGTAAGCTACTGCTGGGCAGTGGAGGGTGGAACAGGGGCAGGGAGGGGGTGTAATGGGATGGAAGATGACGGGGAGGTGTGGATCAGGGCCAGGAGGGGGGCGGGATCGGTGGTGCTGGTCAGTGCACTCGGAATACTACTCCCGCTCCTGGGTTTGAAAGTGCAACATGAGGCTTTTCAGTTTTGCGCCAGCTACTTAGCTCATGCAGATCCGAGTATCCCCATTGTGCAGGCTGGGGCTTTACCCACAGTAAAAGGGCAAATGTCGCCTTACTTCGATGAGACCACCAGCTGCTACTTCCCAGAATATGATGCAGAACATGATTCAACTTTGTCTCTGCATTATGTCCATCCAACAACCGGTATTGAGGTGTGCAGCTGTCAACTTGATTTTGTCAACTATCTGCTTGGTAGCTGAAGAGAACTGTAAATACATTGTCCCAATTCTGAATTGTGTGTTGATGCTGTATCAAGACGATAACCTCCAGGTGATGATCTGATGACCTCCTCCTCCTCCTATTTCCTTATTAATCCTTATCCTTGACTACCAGTGCAATCCTATCCAACTTACACCACTGGTGTAACCAGCGGTGCAGCAAGAATGGGAGGCCCCAGAACAGAAAGGGGATTCAAAGGGGATTTAAATCTCCCCTCTCCTCCAAAGCCTCCCGCCCTGCCCTCCCCGCTGGTTACACCGGTGGTGTAAGTTGGATAGGATTGTGCTGTACCTCTGCACCAGCATCTTAAAGTACAATATGACATCAAAGGTGCCAGGGAAAATGCTTACCAGGTAGGAATGTGTC
This sequence comes from Plestiodon gilberti rubricaudatus, assembly GCA_026170595.1. NCBI lineage: Eukaryota > Metazoa > Chordata > Lepidosauria > Squamata > Scincidae > Plestiodon > Plestiodon gilberti. Next base: position 21,405,005 of record JANXHW010000006.1, read on the forward strand.
TCCGCTAGGGAAAAAAATCTATTATGGTCAAATATTACCAGTATGTAGAAGAAAACATAAAGAAAGCAATCTCTCATACTATTTAAAATTGCCCTGTATAGTCCGAAGGACATTGCCCGGTATAACATGAATTTCAGTATGCAACCTGATACCTGTTACTGGTATAGTAAATAGTTGTGGGTGAGAATTATGGTAGGAAAGAGGTCTGGTTTTGTAAGGATGCAAACTCAGCAGGGAATAAGTATGTGGATAGAAACAGAAGATGGAGGAGGACGAAATAGGAAGAAACCGTTAAACCAGATTGAAAGGACATATGCGGAATATTTTGACAAGATGCCATTGCTTCTATCACTCATCCATAGTATCATCGTTTTGTGTTCCTATCCTGAACTCATGCATGTTATGGAGGAAAAGAAAATGGGTTTCCTTACAGAAGTTCATTCACAGTCATTCTGTTTGGATTGTCAGTGAAAGAGGCTTTGTCAAATATACAACCAAACTGAGTAACAATCGCACCAATGGTTAGGTCTCCTGCCTTGTAATACTCATAGGGCAGCTGCAAGGGATCGATCCTGGCGCACATACTACTGTGTGGCTTGCCTTCAATCTGAGGCAGCCACAGAAGGAGCAACAGGAAGAAAAGCATCTCTGCCACCTTCTAAATGTAGAATGCGTAATTTCTTCGTCTTGATCAACATCGGCTGTTCCTTCAATCTCAATAGATTCTTTGGATGAAGGGAAAATGATTTGGTTTAGACTGATGCATTGGTGCCTGTTCAGAATCCCTCATCCTATATCTGAATGATACCTTATATCGGCTTTCAAGCTGTGCTACTGGTTCTCTAAATTGCCTCAGAAATTCCAGGTGGGGTCTGGCAACATGAAGGATGAACTCTAGCAATTTGGGTGGTAATTACATGATTCTATGTCTTGCCCCTGGAGTATTGTGCTAATCAAGGCGCCACATGAAAAAGACTGGAAATGAAAACATGTTTGTTCAATCTCAGCAACGTTGACCGTGAACGTTGAATTGAGAGGTGTATTTTCCAGACAGAGGCGTTCTTATGGTGGGGGCGGTACTGTAAGTTGCGCCCCATCCTAGTCCCCGTTTACAAGCCAGAAAGAGGAGGCCCTGCCCCCTCGCCCTCGGAGCCATTCCGTGATGTGAAGGCAATGGGCAGGAGACTCCCTGCCCGTTGCCTTCGCATGTTGGAATGGCTCCGATGGTGAGGGGGCGAGGCCTCCTCGTTCCGGCTTGTAAACGGAGACCAGGACGGGGCACAACTTACAGTATTGCCCCTACCAAAACCATCTGGTTCCAGATGACTGAGAGAGAGAAATTGGAAAAGTATAGTAAGAGACTGCGATGGAGAGAGAGAGAGAGAGAGAGAGAGAGAGAGAGAGAGAGAGAGAGGAGATCACATAGTGCGGGTCGAAGTGGTGGAAGTGGTGAATCAAATAAACTTAGGAGAAGAAAAATATGATGGATTCTGATGCCTCCTGCAATTTAAAAGAAATGAGGCAATGAGTTGGCGTTGGGGGTGGGCATCTTTCTGTATTACCAATGTAATGCTGCACTGACGTTGCCTGGATGTCACTCATGAATCCATCCTCATTTTAATTAATTAAATGAGACAAACCTCTTGAGACTGGTAAATAAATATTCTTTTAAAGAATGAATACAGTATTTCTAAAATATTTAATTAAGGAAGAATAGAATTTAAATGAAAAGTGGATGTGCAAAGATCACAGGTGCACTGTTGCATTTGCCCTGGTACCCCCACAAATGACAGGAGACAGGTTAGTCTTTGGGGCAAAAAGCAGCATGTTTATTGTTTAACAGCATATGATAATCTCTATGCAGCAGGTCCTACTTATATACAACTCCCCCCTTTAGTACAGGCACCTACCCTGGAGGAGACAGGAGAACGATTGCCTTCCCCTTGGGTGTTTCCACCCTGCTCCAACCTGACATCACCACTGGGCAATCCACTTGGAAAGGGTGTCAAGAGGAGCCAAACTGCTCCATGTATCCCATACCTGGCAGCCTTTGTCTCAGCCTTTGTTGACCCCTCGGCCTTGAATTGTGAACTCTGTCTCAAATTCAAGGCCGAGGGGTCAACAAGCTGCATCCTTGAGTCAGACAACCTCTTAAGATAAGTTCTGCTTCCCCTTCATACTCTTGCTTACCTCATGGTGCATAACAAAATTGCTGTTCCTAAATCCTGTCCTGCACTATACTGTACCTGTCAGTGTGGTGGCCTGGCTAATCATCACCAACAGCCAATCAGACAAAGAGAAAAAAAAACCCTAACCCTAACCCTTAAAATGACCAAATAATCTCACTACCCTGACCATTTGGTGGATTGGTGGAGAGAGGCTGTGATGTCCTCACAGTCTTAAAATGCTGGGGTTGGAGCATAGGATCTTAGTGTGCCTGTACCAACAAGGTCCTCCCAATCCAGCCCCTAAACTGCACCCATCTCAGCCCTCTCCCCACACTGAATTGTCCTTGATCCTTCTCCATTTACACATCCCACTGACTTACTGGCAGCAGCAGCATGGGACAGAGGAGGTTCAGTGGAACTATGGCCATTTGCCCTGGCAGCTGGGACCCACCAAACAATGGAGCAGTTTCCCCATCATTGCTCTGGGGCCTACAATGAAGGATTGAGAGATCCATCAGAGTAAGTCCTGGATAGGATTGCTCTGTTTGATTCTCACTACCTCCTCCTAATTAGTTGATCCTTGCTATTCAGATCTGGCCTCAAAATAATGATGTAGCATTTGGGGAAAAAGATAAAAACCAGTAATCCAGCACTAGAGGATAAAATGGAGAAGATCTCCACAGCCACCACGTATTTGCCCTTGGTGCTCAAGTAAGATGGAACAAAAGACAACCAAACACTGCAAAACACCAACATGCTGAAAGTGATGAACTTGGCTTCATTGAAACTGTTTGGCAACTTCCTGGCTAGGAAGGCCAAAGTGAAGCTGACAATAGCCAGAAATCCCAGGTAGCCCAGAACACAATAAAACATTGTGAATGACCCTTTGTTGCATTCTACTATGATTTCTTCAGTCACAGAGTGCATGTCCAAATCTGGGAATGGAGGAGCAGTACCTAACCACACAGCACAAATGGTGGCTTGAATCAAGGAACAACCAAGAAGAATAGAGTTGGCCAGTCTTTTCCCCACCCATTTCCTCATCCCAGATCCTGGCTTGGTGGCCATAAAAGCCAGAACTACAGTGATAGTTTTGGCCAAGATACAAGAAACAGCCACTGAAAAGATGGTGCCAAAAGTAGTTTGTCTTAAATAACATGTCACTGCCTGGGGCTGTCCAATGAATAGTAAGGGGCACAGGAAGCAGAGAAAAAGGGAGATTAGGAGGGAGTAGGTGAGGTCCCGATTGTTGGCTTTGACAATGGGAGTATTCTTGTTCTTGATGAAAATCCCTAGTACCAAAGCTGTGAGCAGAGAAAAACAGAGAGCCAAGGAAACCAACAGAATCCCCAATGTTTCTGAGAAAGAAAGGGAGGTGATAAGCTTGGGATGGCATTGATTTCGTTTCTTGTTTGGGAATTGATCCTCTTGGCATTTGAAACAATCGTCCATGTCTGGTGGAAAAAAAAAAGATACGTCAATCTCTCAGGAATTCTATCACTAATCATCAACTTTTATATTGTGTCCTATCTCTGGTACTCTCGCCAGAAGCTAAATGAGGTCCTACACAATGCACAGATCTACATTATAGGATAGTAGAAGTCCCATGAGAAATGTTGAAAGGGTGCTTGTGATCACCCTTCCAATTATAATTGCATGTTTAATGCCAGCGGGTCAGAGAACGTCTCATCCTCCCTGATCAACGTTAAATAGAACATGCTAAGGATGATGGGTGTGTGTGCTTGTGTGCATGTGTGCGTGCATGCGTGTAGTGGCCTCATGTTGCCATGGGTACACTGACCAAGACGAAAAGCAGAACCATCCCAAAATATACTGGCACCTTATGCTATCTGCAAAATATTTCACAGTTTCACTCCCTTATCTCATGGTGTACTAGCCATGAAACAAGAACGTTTATAATCCGGGTTAAAAGTCATGTTAAAAAAATACTTTATGATTAAAAATGTAAAAAAATACATGTTTAAACAAAGTGGTGTTTGTTTTTTTAACATGGCTTTTATCCTGGTTTTTAAATGTTCTTTTTTCATTGTATCTGGGCATGACAGTTTCAGGAATTTGCTGGTGTACTAGCCTCTGCTCCTCATATTTGCTGGGACTGAAGAAGGAAGGGAGGACTTGAGCAGAAGAGGAAGTGTAGAGAAGAGTTGTTGCTTGGAAAACCTTTTTTTCCTTTATTTGAATGCCTGACACCTAGCATGGTTGTGTACTCACAGTCAGAAAGCTCCCAGGGTATGACTTTTGTTCATGGAATCAAATGTGCTGTGCAAGCAAGGAGGCTGCTACAATGATCTTCCAGGAAATGAAAGTCAGGCAAAGCTTCTCTCAGGCCAAAAAGCTGGGGTGGAAAGTGGACCCCTTGTGACTTGTCAGCATTGAACATTCTACCTGCTTTTAGTATGCCCAAAGAGGGTTGATGTCTCATACCCTTCTGGTCTGAAATCTTCCCTTCCGCACATCGAACACACTCGTAACAACAAAATGGCTCTCCCTCCTTGGTTTTTCTTCTGAAGCCTGGATAGCATTTGTCCTTACACAAAGCAAGGGGCAGCACCTGTTCAGAAGAGGGAGGGAAGAACATGGATTGCCCTTTCATACCTTCACAATAAAGTAATAGAACTAACACCGAAGTTCCTTCCAATTACTATCTGAACTAGGGAAGATTGTTGCTCATCTTGTATGGAGGGAGCTCACTCATTATGACTCAACTTTTTTTTAAATGTCAATATTCATGTGTGTGAGTCAGGAAGTTGAGATATGGGATTATCAAGAGTCAATATTGAAGCACCTTCCCATTAAGGTTTTTATCTTTTGAGAAACACATTTTTGCTTCCCAAAAAATTCAGGTCAGACTCAATCAGTGAAGCAGCATTTTATTAAACATTCCTGCAGGAATGGGTGTCTAGCAAAAAACAGGCACCCCTGATATCAAAAAATTGTGGTTGTTGTTCAGTCGTTAAGTCGTGTCTGACCCTTCGTGATCCCATGAACCATATCCCGCCAGGCCTTCCTATCCTCCACTATCTTCCTGAGTTCGCTCATTTTCATGTTCGTTGCATCGGTGATGCTGTCTAACCATCTCATCCTTTGCCTTCCCCTTCTCCTTTTGCCTTCAATTTTTCCCAGCATCAGAGTCTTCTCCAGAGAGTCCTCTCTTTGCATTAGGTGGCCAAAATATTTGAGTTTCAGCCTTAGTACCTGTCCTTCCAGGGAACAGTCAGGGTTGATTTCATTTAGGATTCATCAAAAAGTACAATCTTGTTATCCCCTGTCCTGTTCACACAGGTCTCCTCCCCTACCTTTCCATTGGCTAGATTCACAAACCTATCAGACATAACTAAACAATCCACGTGATCTGCACCTTCGCTTTATATCTCCCATTACCTAATTTAAGCAGACCCCAACCTTTTTCCTAATATGGCGTTTCCCCTTCTGGTTGCCTAATGTGCTGACTACAAGTCTATCCTTCTTATCTGGTTCTTTCTGGTATTCCTTGCTGGTCTCTAAAGGCCATGACAGACCGCACAAATTCTGGCGAATCCCGGCGCCGAGGCGAGCGAACGAGCGAAGCTGGCCGCTCTCCTCCGCGCTCTGAGCTTGTCTGTAGGAGTGTCTTCCTGCAAATAGTCCCTCCTTTTGTCCCAACTTCTTGGAATAAACCTCCACGGTGATTGGCTAACACTAAAGTTAACTTCCGATTGGCAGATAGCCACTCTCCTCCCCCTCTCATCTGATTGGTGGCTGCAGTAGCTCCGCGAAGCCGCCCCCTCAAACATGGGCCAGAAACATTTTCGATCGTGCCGGAAATCGGGAGATCGCATCTGCTCCGCTCGCTTCCGCTATGGTAACCAGACACCTCCGCACAGCTCGACAAAGCTTCTCGGCCGTCCGGAACGCATAGGAATTCGTGCGGTCTGTCATGGCCTTAAGTGTTTTTGACCACATCCTCTTTTACATACTGACTTCATGTCTGCCCTCTTGACACACCGATTTCATGTCTGCAACCTTTCTGTGTCTCAGCTATTCCGCTCAGAAGGCCTCTCTCAGCTTTTCAGATTTTATACTACAGAATTAAACATTTATATGTATATAATACTGCAAAAAGCACAATTATATCCCATAATCTGATACCTGTAGCCAAATCCCACCTGATTGAAAATGCTGTGCCATGTGATCGCCTTCCTGTTCATCATGAACTCTTTGTCAGGCAAAGCCTGTGGATCCATACTTCCTACTTTCACTCGTAAGAAAGTTTGGTTTGGGAACGTCACCCAGTTAATGATATCAAATCCAGCAGCCAATTCACCATTCTCATTAAAGAAGACGGTGTCCCCAGCACTGTTGTTAAACGAAATGCTCCTCAGGAAAGGGTGCAGCTAGATTGAAATAGACAAAGACACATTTTACAAAGCCTTGCAGAAAGGCAATCATGAGTGTGTTGCTTAATCCTTCATTGCCCGCATGCCCCAATAAGGCACATTCTGAGAACAAGGAGAACCACTGCTTCCAATTGATCTCCATCTTGGAGGCTTGGGACAATGGCTGTCAGTAATTGGTCAGTGGGAAAGGCAAGTTTATTTATTTTTCACATTTTTATACCACCCTTCCTCCAAGGAGCTCAGAGTGGTGTACATATTTCCTCCCCTCCTTTTTGTCCTCACAACATCCCTGTGAGGTAGGTGGGGCTGAGAGATAGTGACTCGCCCAAGGTCACCCAGGAAGCTTTGTGGCTGAGTGGAGATTTGAACCTGGATCTTCCAGGTCTAAGTCCAGCTCCCAAACCACTACACCATCCTGGCCACCACAATTGACTGAAGTGTTTTACAGCCCAACGAGAGGCTTAGTCATTGCCTGCAGCCCCTGGTTCAGTCTTCAGAGACCCAAGCTAGAATCTCATACCACAACTGGAACCTTTGGTGCTCTCCAGCTTCTTTTTTCTCCTATCTTCCACCTTTTCCCTTCCCCCCTCACTACTGCACAACCCCCCGTTGGTCAGTCCCTGCTCCTCATGGAAAATCTCCCTGATTTCCTTAAGACAATAAGATGAAATTTCCTTATGATTTCCCCTCTCCATTTTGCTCTGAAATGCATTCCTTTTCCTTGTAACAATATCCTCTTTCACTTTTTGTCTACCTAGAAACTGCTGACATTTAGGGCCTAGATGGACAAGTGAATGTATAAAAATACTGCATTGCTTTATCATTTTGATTCCCTTTCTTGGACGCTGTACTTTTATCTCCACAGTAAAGCTATATATTGTTGCCCCTATATCCTTGCTTTTCTTCTCATTTCCTGCCAATTCATGGGATTTATACCATGAGACATTGCACTTGTGCCCAAAACACATAGCTAATTTTCCCTGCACGTGTCTGTCTTAGAGCATGCCCAGTAATAGTGTTAACATGCAACAGACTAGTCATTAGAAGGCAATTATTCTTGATGTGAAATATTACCTGCCAGGGCTTTACATTCTGATGATTCCATTTATCTCTGTCAAGCATGTGGGGGTATGATCTGGATGTGTAAGTCTTCTGTAAAGCATGTGCTATGGCATAGATCGCATTGTAGATACTGTAGCTTTGGCCAGTCATTCTCATTTCAAAAACTGTGGCAGGGAGGTTCTCCATTATCTCTTGCCCAGTGCATGTATTAGCAATCTTTTTGCCTTCAGAAGGATCAGAATAGGAGCAATTGAATGCCTGTTCCCAGAAGACCCTGAGGAAATCATCTCCTTTTGGCACATTAAGATTTAGGCTCTGGAGGAATTGTGTAAAGCCCGGAACTTCATTAGAGTGAATCGCAAAGGACAAGGCACCATCAAAACTTTGTATATCATAAGCCTTGTACAGTGTTTCAGTTGCAAAATTCCACTGGGCAGTCATTATCCACACTTTCCCAATAGAAAACTTTGCAATACCCTCAAATAAGGAATACAGATAGATCAACCATGTCAAACATATAGTGGTCTGATGACTTGCGTTTACAACGAAGACTTTGACTTTGGAGCTCATGATTGAAATCGCTTTGACCCGGAGGAGTTCAAATACTATCAGCATGTCTATGGCTCGAGATATAGCTGGTGTTTTTTCATTGAGAGCTGAACAGATGCCATTTTGGGCAAGCATTAACATCACTGCCTGCAGAAACATTTCTCCATTCTCATTATCTGCTGTTATGAGTCCAACCCACATCCACTGGAAATACACAAGTAAATGTACAATTCCTCTGTATTGATGCTCTTCATTGGGAACCGTCCGATAGAAGGAAGGGAGCTGGGTTTTAGCATTCATCACTGGAGCTAATACACAATAACCAATCTAAGCAAAAAAAGAATAAAGGAGGGATAATGATAATCATTGATAACTTTCAGATGTTGCTGCTCTGAAACCTCAAAGGAAATCCTGATGCTTAAGAAAAAGAATTTGAAAAAAAGCCCTTGTTTTAGAGTGCTAGCTCTCACAATACCAAACTCTCTTCCTTCTTTTCACTATTGCCAAGTCATTGTTGGGTTTCTGGTTGCAAAGCTGCTCTCAGATAACTCTTTGTTCCACATCTAGGAGATCCTAGGAGATACCAGTCATGTTAGCTTTCTTCTAGCTTTAACTGGCGTGATATGGTTCATGGGGTCACGAAGGGTCGGACACGACTTAACGGACTGAACAGCAACAAAGCCGCATTGACTATAAAGTGACTCTATATTCCAAGCTCCTTTCTGGCGTGTTTTATTGGGGGGGTGCCTGGGTAATAAATACTGACCTTGCATTGATTGATAACAGCTCAATCCTGTGTTACCTTACATCTAACACTGCAACGAGGCCAGTGCAGCCAACACTGCATCCAGGGCAGAAAGAGGCATGGCAGGAGATGATGTTGGGGGAGGGAATGTTCATCAGGGGAGGGAATGGGCAGGAAGTCTGGCTCAGTTGATAGAGCAACCGTCTCATATATGCCTAAAGATCTGAAGGACGGCAGTTCAAGACGTCCGGAAGTGTCTGTGTCTGTCGGACACTGGGTAAAACTCCAGTCACCCGAATGGGACTCCACGGATGTGCACCCGTTTTTTGGGTGGCGCAAATCCAAGAGTCCCATATAGGACAAACCAGCCAGGGAAGAGGGACAGGATTCAACATGTGCCTCAGCCACCCACCCTGCCCCCTCCTCCGTCTGGTTCGCCCACATCACGCCCTCCCCCGCCCCAGAATGTCCCCTCCACACATCCCCCACCCTTCCCCCTGCACAGCACTTACCTCTCCTTGGCGCCCACCACTCAGACCCCTGCAAAGCCTTGGAACTGGCACAACTGCTTTACTGCAGCTTTTGCAACGTCTCTGGGCACGCACAGGAGGCCTTGCTCCGGCACAAGCGTAAGCAAGATTGCAACCTAAGTCTCTCTAAAACCTAGAGCAAGGCGATTTCAGGACTGGCTTAGAATAAAGTAGGGAGAGAGGTAAAATATTTCTTTGTATCTTATGTCAGATCTCAAAATTACTTAGCCAGAGTTCTGCCATTTAGGGGGTTTATATGCTCTTTCAAAAAGCACTGATCTGCTAGTTTTGGAATGACTGCCCATTGGTTTATCAAGTGTGAAGGGGAGGCAGTGGCAACTGGACAAGGCCAGTGGCTGGAGACACTACGTTCCAATTTTCGGAGAGCAAGGAGAGGTACCGGGGGAAGCAAGAACAATAACGATAGTCAAGACTGTATATTCTAGCCCTTTGTTGCCAGGCTTGGCAGTCACACCCCGTGTCCACTGCTCACCCCTGGTAGCCTCCCCATAGCAAGTGAAAGCCCAATAGTAAGCCAGAAGGCAGGCGGGATTGTGAAAAGGGGGTTGCACATCAAGATGTGAGTTCTTTCTCGTTCCATCCTTTGAGGGGCCCACCTCGAGGTTAACAGGGTGATCTGTCACCCCTGCGGTAATAGCTAGCTTGGGTAATATTTGTGTTGTCTTTTGTGGACCACAAAAGAGTTTCCCTGACAGATCTCCAGTGTGTGTGCTCAGTGTCTGTGATCTAAGTAAAACTTCTGTTTGCTTCATTCAAGAGTCTGAGTGTATTTTTCCCCACCAAGACAAGTGTGATCCTGCTTACCTCTAGCATTAAGGGAATAGTCCATTCCTGTGATGAAACATGGAAGCCTATAGGGGAAGGAGGCTAGCCCCTTTCTGGCCCTGGGCCCTATTTTGTAACACTAAAATATGCTTTCTGTTGAGCTTGCATGTCATTATTGCCGTTGAATCCCACCTGGTTAAACATGCTGTGCCATGTGATGACCTCATCATTAATGGAAAACACTTTTCCTGGTAGAGCTTGTGGATCCATCCATCCTAATTTCACTTTTAAGAAGGTTTGGTTGGGGAACGTGACCCAGTTGATAATATCAAATCCAGCAGCTAATTCACCTTCCTCATTAAAGAAGACCGTGTCCCCAGCACTGTTGTTAAAAATGATGCTCTTCAGGAACAGGTGAAGCTACATTGAAATAAGTAAAGGCACATTTTAGAAAGTGTTGAAGAGAGGCAAGAGTGAGTGTATATTCAATAATTTCTAATATTTACAAGGAGCATCCCTTGTGTTCAGTGAGGCTTACTCCAAGAAAAATACAGTATATATGGGACTGAATCCCTCAACTGGCTACCTGTGTAGCATTTTTAAGCATACTTTTCTGCATTTCTATGCATATGTAAGCCACAGTGAACTCAATGGAGCTTATTCCCAGCAAATATGTATACGATTTCCCTTCCTGAAGAAGTTTAAGTGCTTTGAAAAGTGAGTTTTGAGAGGTCCCATTTTGATAGTAATTGATGGTTTATTATGGTGTTGCTAATATTTTTGCATTGGTGCTGCTGTTTTTTAACAGTTGCTTAGTTTTCATTGTAAACTACTTTGTGTAAAAAAAAACCAAGTAAAGTGAAAGTATAATAATCACCTTGAAAAGAAAAAAAAATGTTAGTTTTCCCTGTTTGAATGCATCAATATCCTGTTTGCAGTGTAATCCTTTCCCCTTTTCTTCTCCCCATCCTTCTCCCGTCATCTCCTCAGATTTACTGAAGAGTAAGAGAAATAGCTGGCATAGATGTGAGGAGACTCATTGAGGAAACAGAGGCATATTCTGAGGTAAGGGAACAAAGGTTCCCTCAATGTCAGGAGGCCTCAGGGACATCCATCGCCCACAACAGGATGCAACACATGCCCCATTGGCAAGGCTGCATCAGTGCTGTGGGGTTTAGCTGGAATTGGGCACTTAGACATGAGATCACTTTTCTGGATACCAAATATTACCTCCCAAGGAGCCACACTCAGATGACGTCTCCTTCCAATCTCAGTCATTGACCTGGATGAGTACATCTTATCCAATACAAGTGCTATGGCGTAGACTGCATTGTAGATGCTGTAGCTTTGGCCCAACATTCTCATTTCAAAAAGAGTCCCAGGGAGACTCTCCAGCTTCTCTTGCCCAGTGCATGTATTGGTAGAGACTCTTCTGTCATAAGGATCAGGAAATGAGCAGTTGAATGCCTGGCCCCAGAAGAGCCTGAGAAAACCATCTCCTTCTGGAGAGTTAGGGTGTAAGCTGTGGAGGAATTGTGCAAACCGTGGAATTTCATTGGAGTGAATTGCAAAAGACAAGGCACCATCAAATGATTGTATATCATAAGCCCTGTCCACCGTCTCAGTTGCAAAATTCCACTGGGCGGTCATTATCCACACTTTACCAATAGAAAACGTTGTGATATCTTCAAATAGGGAATAGAAATAGATCAACCATGTCAGACCAAGTGTGGTTAGGTGACTTGCATTTACAACATAAACGTTGACGTTGGAGTTCATTATCAAAACAGCCTGAGCCCGAAAGGATTCAAATGAAGCCAAGATGTCTAAAGCTCGAGATACAGCCGGTGTTTTCTCATTGAGGGCTGAACAGATGCCGTTCTGGGAAAGCATGGAATTCAGCATCTGCAAAAACTTTTCTCCATTCTCATCATCTGCTGTTATGAGCCCAACCCAGGTCCATTGGAAATGCAGAAGTAAATGTACAATCCCTCTGTACTGATGTTGTTCATTGGGAACCATCCGGTAGAAGGAAGGCAACTGGCTTTTAGCATTCATCACAGGAGCTATGACACAATAAGCAATCTAAACAAAACAGAATTCACAACAAAGGAGCAGAATTAATGATAAACTATATTAAATAAATACATTTATTTTTAATATTTAATTTAAATAAACTTGCTTTTGCTCACACTCTCAGAAAACATGATAAAATAAAAAATAGACATTTAGATATGCTACATAGGTAAGTTTATGTCAATTGGAAGAGTGTCAAAGTTGACACAGTCAGGGTAACCAGATGTCGTAACCGCAAAGGAGGACAAGGCACACAGAAATGTAGGACATTCATGAAAAATGTAGGACATTACAAAATCAAAGCTAATCACACACACACACACACACACACACACACACACACACACACACGTGTGTGTGTGTGTGTGTGTGTGTGTATGTGTGTGTGTGTGTGTGTGTGTATAGGTAAAGGTAAAGGTAAAGGTAAAGGTAAAGGTAAAGGTATCCCTTGACAATTAAGTCCAGTCGTGTCCGACTCTAGGGAGCGGTGCTCATCTCCATTTCAAAGCCGATGAGCCAGCGCTGTCCGAAGACGTTTCCATGGTCATGTGGCCGGCATGACTCAACACCGAAGCGCATGGAACGCTGTTACCGTCCCGCTAACGCGGTACCTATTAATCTACTTGCAGTTTCTTGCTTTCGAACTGCTAGGTTGGCAGGAGCCGTCGCGTGGAATCGAACTGCCGACCTTTCGATCGACAGCTCATGGTTCAGTGGTTTAACCCACTGCGTCACCCGCTGGCTATTATATCTATATCTATATCTATATCTATATCTATATCTATATCTATATCTATATCTATATCTATATCAAGATAGATAGATAGATAGATAGATAGATAGATAGATAGATAGATAGATAGATAGATAGATTGATTGATTTCATGTGTCTTTCAATGGCATCAGTTCACATATTCTGTTACAGCAAGTGCAAGTGCAAGCTATTTATTTAAATGGATTTAATTTCCTTTTAGATCTTTCAGCAAGAGCCAGTGCTTTTACATGGGAGTAAGCCGCATCTGAGGCTGAAGCTCAAATATTTTGGCCACCTAATGCGAAGAGAGGACTCATTGAAAAAGACTCTGATGCTGGGAAAGATTGAAGGCAAAAAGGAGAAGGGGAAGGCAGAGGATGAGATGGGTAGATAGTATCACTGATGCAACGAACATGAATTTGAGCAAACTCCGGGAGGCAGTGGAGGACCAGAAGGCCTGGCGTGATATGGTTCATGGGGTCACGAAGGGTCAGACACATCTTAACGGACTGAACAGCAACAAAGCCGCATTGACTATAATGGGACTTACTTCTGAGTAGACATGCATAGAGTGGACAGCCTGCAAATCACTTCCCTTTTAGATCTTTCAGCAAGAGAGCCAGTGCTTTTAGATGTAGAAGAAACTTAGCCAGTTTTGTTATTCATATCATTGGATCCAAGTTCTTAAAAGGACAGATATTTCTTTAATATATATGTATTCTTTTAGTTATTTAAATAGGTATTGAAGGGGGCAGCAATCCTATCCACACTTACATGGGAATAAGCCCCATTGACTGTAATGGGGCTTACTTCTGAGTAGACATGCTGAAATTTACTTCCTTTTTAAATCTTTCAGGACAGCACAGGACCCAGTAAAAGTAGTAAAATTAAATTAGTGACCCAGTAAAAGTAATGAATATTGAAAGAAATGAATGCAAGAAGTAAAGATTGAATGAAAGATTGAATGAATGATTTACTTGTTTTTGAAGATATGGGGTCTCCTAGACTCTCTAAACAAGCCTCCAGACTAATCTCAGTTTTAACTGGCTGGCTCTCCTTATCTAATTCTTTACTGGGCTTCAAAGACCACTCTCCAGAAACAAATGCCTCCCCTTTGGTTTCCTCAGGCTCAGGGAATTGATATGTTAACTCCTCCTTTTTGAGTCATTTGCAAGTGCTGAGCGAGCAGGCTCCACGCTAACTTGTTAACTAATGCTGCAGCTACTTCTGTCCTGCTCCCAATGTCATGTGACTCACTATCGGGGCTTGCGCTTGCTGCTATTGGAGCCTAAGCAGGGCTGCCAGGCAATGGGAGCCCAGAGGCTGCTTTGAACACGTTTCTGCTCTTTTCCCAGACACCAGGACAAGAGACTAAAATGGAGGACATGTCTGGGAAAAGTAGGACGTCTGGTCACCCTGAACTCAGTTATATTTTACCTGTGGAATCTTGTAGATGTCTAAGACAGTAGCCATGTGACGGGAGACTTCCGAGTCAAGTCCTCCAATGACAGAAGTCAGATTCTTTTGCTTGCCACATTTGAAGTTGGGGACAATCCATGTTAGGGGGGAAAGAAGTTTCAGAGTGTTCTGATAGGTCATTCTTTCACTTAGATAACTGTCATAAATTTGGAAACCCAGGCTGACGTTGGGTAAGATCTTGGGATTTTCATTGATCTCCTTCACAGCAAATGCCAACGAGAGGACTTGATGGTAAAACTTTGGCTTTGAACTAAAAGAAGAAGGAAATAATGTAGAAGACGTATATTGAAAAGTACATGGAGTTTGTGTTTTGAGAGCATGATTTTGTGTTTACTGGACAGAAATGTACCTATCTTCACACTGATAGAAAACAGAAAAGCCAAAATCATATAAATAAAATGGTCATCCAAGCTTTGACTGTAGCCAATGCCTCCTGAGTTGCTGAAGAGAACTGCAAAGAGTGTGCTGCACCTGTTTGTAGTACAGCAAGTCCTCACTTAAAGTCATTTCATTTAAAGTTGTTTCATTTTAGAAATGCCATAAGATTGTTTACATTTATCAATTACAGAGAAGCGATGTTTATGGGATGTTTATGGGATAAACATCGCTTCTCTGTACATTGTAACAAGCCATGAAAACCTGCATGTCACATTTATCAATTAGCCCAGTGTTTCTCAAACTGTGGGTCGGGACCCACTTGGTGGGTCGCAACCTGATTTCTGGTGGGTCCCAGGTGATGGAAAGATCAAATAAGTAAATGTCACAAACCCTGAGGCTATTCAAAAATCAGCCCTTTTCAAAAATCAGCTACCAATTGCCCTTCAAAGAGCTGAGCTTTTGCAGTTTGGAAGCTTGTGTAAATATAGGGAAATATATGTTTGAGCATCTCGTAAAGCTAGGTGGGTCCCGAATGAGTGTAATTTTAAAAAGTGTGTCCCGGTGCTAAAACGTTTGAGAACCACTGAATTAGAGTATGCTAAAATTTGTTTCATTATAAATTGATTCGCTTAAAGTCACCATTTCCAAGAATAACCTAGTGACAAATTTAAGTGAGAACTTGCTGTACCTGCTTACCTCCTTTTCCTCCTCCTCCTCTCTCAGTTCCTTAATTCTTATAAGTGACCACCTCCAGATCATTATTAAATATAAGGTGACAGAAAACGTGCTTTCCAGCTGAGAAAGTGCCTTAACTAGCAACAATAATCAATGGTCTCTATTCTACAAAGTAACAGAAGAAAGTATGAAGGAATTACTCTTTGTGCAATTGCAAGCTTCTATGATTCATTAAAAAAGCTATAAACATCAACTTGAACCATATTGTCTATAAGTGATATAATAAATTTCAGCAGGTGACAATCCTTGTGGGAAGATGTTCTGGTGCCACAGAGTAGTAAACACACCAGGGGAGAAGATCAAGTAAGGACACAGACTGTGAATGAGGATGAAATCGGAAGGAGCTGGTGAAATATACACAATACTGGGATGCGAGAGAGAAACAATAGGAATGTAGACTGGGCAAGAGGAGGAGGAAAACCCAACGTGGATGGGTAGTCCTTATACAACCCTAAAAGTGTGAGGTTATTTGCAGAATATCTTTTTATGATGATGGTATTATTACTTGTAACATACAGAAGTTCTTAGATTGGTTAGAATACATCGGATAAAAGGCCATGGCAACAAAGAAACAGTTAAAAACACAGTAAAAAACATGTTCAGAACATGTTTAAAAACACGTTAAAAACTGTATTTCGCTGTTTTACAGTATTAAAACCATATTTAAAACTGGTAAGTAACATCAATGTTTCGAACCAGATTGTAGTGGTCTTTCTCAAGCTGGCCCTTTAGTGGCATGGGACTGAATGGTACAAACCCTCGGTCTAACTGCCATTTAAAGGGGAGAGAAAGCCTACTCGTGGAATGAATGAGCTTTTTAACCTTTCCCTTATGGTCTCATACTCTCTACTAACCTCAGATGAGCTCTGCAGGCAGAATCAGCCTATAGGGTTGACTATATCAGTGATAAAGATAAATAACTTATATTATTCTAGACATCTTATTTCTGGAACGTTGCGGCTCCCCTACCCCCCCCCCATCCCATCAGTGTGTCCTCTGGACAGGTTTAGAGTTAATTTAAGTTTAGAGTAAATTACTGGCTCAGAATACTCCTTTTCAAAATAATAATAATAATAATAATAATAATAATAATAATAATAATAATAATAATCTTTATCACCGATAAAGATCTTCCCCATGCCACTAAGGGACCAGCTTAAAAAACTCCAGTACAATCTGGTTTGAAACATTGCTGTTACTTAGCAGTTTTTAATATGGTTTTAATACTGATTTTAATACTGTTTTTATTGTTTTACTGTGTTTGTTTCATTGTTGCCATGGCCTTTTATCCCACGAATTCTAACCAATCAAAGATTATTGCTGACCACGAAAACCTAAAATTGTACTTACAGAAGTTCATTTACACTTATTTTGTTTGGATCACCACTGAAAGTTACGTCATCAAATAAACAGCCGAACTGAGAAACAATCGCTCCAATGATCAGGTCTCCTGCCACGTAATACTCATAGGGCATCTGGAAGGGATCGATCCTGGCACACATACCAGTGTGTAGCTGGCCTTCAGATTGAGGCAGCCACATAAAGAGCAACAGCAGCATTTCGCTCTCTCTCTCTCTCTCTCTCTCTCTCTCTCTCTCTCTCTCTCTCTCTCTCTATCTATCTATCTATCTATCTATCTATCTATCTATCTATCTATCTATCTATCTATCATTTTATAGCAGCCATTCCTTCAAGCTCTGTAGAAAATTTGAATGAAGGGGATTCATTTCAGACTGGTGCATTTCTGCCTATACTGAACCTGTCCCCCCATAGCTGAAAATAAGACAGGTAGCTTATATCAGTTTTCAAGCCATTGCTTTTGGTTCTGTCTGTTACCTCAGAAATTCCATACTGGGTTGATAAGACAAAGAATAAATCCTAGTCATTGGAAGTAATTACTGGTTTCTAAGTCGTGTTCTCTGGAGTATTGTGCTATTTAGGACTCCACTTGAAGCAGAATGGAAATGGAAACATGTTTGTCAAGTCTCAACAAAGCTTACTGGGGATGCAAATGACATCTATGTTCCAAACGATCCAGACATACAAATGGGAGAAGTATAGTGAGGCAATGGGATGGAAACAGAACTCACTTATTTGGGATAGAAGTGGGTGTTATATAACTCCCCTCTCTCATTTCCTTGCCTTAGAACAGGTCAGGACCCACTTGGTGGGTTGTGACCTGATTTCTGGTGTGTCCCACAGAGCTTCCAATGAAAACGCCGATGATGGAAAGATCAGATAACTGGAAGCCCTGAGGCTATTCCAAAAATCAGATAGCTTTGAAAGCTTGTGTGAAATATAGGGAATAATAATCAAATAAATAAATGATAAATAAAAATATTTCTTTCTAGATCATCTCTTTTTAAAATCTCGTAAAGCTAGATGGGTCTTGATAGAGTGTCATTTTAAAAAGTGGGTCCTGGCACTAAAAAGTTTGGGAACCAAAGCCTTAGGACAAAAGGCTGGAGTAATGCAAAAACAATGGGCAATGGGACAAAACAAATTGGCTGAAGAAGGTTAACCGACTGGGCTGCACTGATTTCAATGGGGCAAAAACACAATCCAATCAAGATCATTCTGGCACCTTTAAGCATGATGTATTTCTAGGAAACAATTTGCATGAACTTGAGTCAACGTGGCCAGGTTTATAAAATGTTAAGCTCATTTGAGAAAAGTCATACATTCACACAGAGACACACACATGGCAGTTTTAGGTATATTGTTCAGCTGCCAAAGGAATCGGGGTTGGGAGCAGCTTTCCCTCATTCCCTTTTGCATGAGTCAAAGCTGGAGGACAAGCAGAAATACATCTAGGAAGCCGTTGTAGCCATTATGGCTCCTCTTCAGCTCAGGGGCCAGTCCATTTGTGTGAGTCAAAACTCATCGCACTCATTCCGGCAGCACAAGGCCTGCATAGGATTGGGCTGAATGACAGCAAAGATGGTGAGGGTTTGGTGGGTTCTTGGAGAGGATGTTTCTGCAAAGCTTGGAAACATTGCATTTCAGAGGTTGTGGTGGAAAGGGGCTGACCACAAGCATCTCCCTGGACAAAGAGGGGTCTCAAAGGCAATGGAGGCTATAAAGCAAGCCCTTAACATGCAAGGGAGGAAATATCCTTGGAGAGATCTGTGCCTGGAGCTGAGTTGCCTGTCTTCCCTGGAAGGTGACTGTAGATAGGAGAACTCAGAGAGGGAAGTGGCTGAAGAAGGTTAAGTGTCCAGGCTACACTGACTCCATTACTCAGCAAGGCTGAATGGAGGAGCAAATGAGGAACAAGATATGTATCTAAAAGCAAGTGTTTTGTGTCCATCTTTTCACCGCATAGAATCCTATGGAATTCCCAGGTGGCCTGACTCAATCAAGAGGTCCTTAGATTCAGTCTTTCTCCCCGTTGCAGTTGCACCGTGTCAGCAGATGAAGGCTGATGAAAACTTACATGGTCTTATTTTATTTGTTTCTAGCACAGTGGTTCTCAAACCTTTTAGCATCGGGACCCACTTTTTAAAATGACACTCTATCAAGACCCACCTAGCTTTACAAGACGTTCAAACATTTTATCTCCCTGTATTTAAACAAGCTTTTAAACTCAGCTACTTGCAAACTGCAGGAGCTCAGCTGTTTGCAGGGTAATTAGCAGCTATCTTGCAAACTGCAGGAGGTCAGCTCTTTGAAGGGCAGGTAGCAGCTATTTGATTTTTGAATAGCCTTTCTCCCCGTCGCTTGGGGCTTACCTCGTGTGAATGGGTCATCTGTCCCCTTCCCCTGGTGTAAGAGCCGGATGCTCCAATGGGTCTCCTCGGATGTCCTCCAGCTCTTTAGCTGGCGCACATCTGGGGAGGCCGTGTAAGAATGGTTCCCCACCACCTCCCAGGCCGGGCGGGCCAATGGTTTTTCAGTGTCTGTAGATGAAGGATGATGAAAACTTACATGGTCTTATTTTATTTTATTTGTTTCAGGCAGATTTTTTATAGCAGAAAGCAGTATTATATTTTTTTTAAAATTCCGTTAGCACCATTTTCTCCTGCCCCTATTTATTAGATCAACGTTCACAATTACACAATGAGAAACGGAAAGTTGTCATGTACAAGCAAGATTTAAGTTGAAACTCCTTGATAAGGCACACAACAAATCATAAGGCAAAACATGGTAATGATGTTTAAAAAGCCTGTAGTGTTAAGAGCTGCAAATTGGTGTTACAAAATCCAATAAAAGGCATCCAATTCTTGAGCAAAGTGCTCCATTATTGACATAAAAGTAAGCAAAACTAGACACAGCCCATTCCTACCCCTCGCCACATCATAGCATGCAGCCATGCTATGTGTGCCACATTGCACACATTCCACAATTTGTGGGAGGGGTGATTGGACAGCTTGCAGGAGGTATTTCTTACTTACCTCCTGGTAGGAAGTCGGGTCAACTAGGTCTCCTCAGACCAGCCATTTTGTGCACCAGCCATTTTGCTGGCTCCAGTTCTGAGGAGAAACAGGGAGCGTGTCGGGTTGCAAAATGGGGATATTCACTGCCCCAGGAGCCACTCCCTCCTGCGCTCAACACATCACTGATTCAGCCCCTTCCCTGCCCAGTTACTCCTATGACCTCCCCTTTCCACCCATGAACCACCCCGCTTGCCACCCTCCCGCTGCAGTGGTGCAATCATTACGCCTTTGCAGGGCCTTTTATGCCAACGGGATACTAGTCCAGCTGCCATAAACTGCCCAGAAGACTGGGCCACTAGACTCACTACTTTCTCCTTATTAGCTGGTCTTTGCTGTTCAGCTCTGGCCTCAAAATAATTATGTAGCATTTGGGGAAAAAGATAAAAACCAGTAAACCAGCACTAGAGGCCAAGATAGAGAAGATCTCCACAGCCACAACATACTTGCCTTTGGTGCTCAGGTAAGATGGAACAAAAGACAACCAAACACTGCAAAACACCAACATGCTGAAAGTGATGAATTTGGCCTCATTGAAACTGTCAGGCAACTTCCTAGCTAGGAAAGCCACAGTGAAGCTGATAGTAGCCAGAAATCCCAGGTAGCCCAGAACACAATAAAATATGGTGAGTGACCCTTCATTGCATTCCACTATGATTTCTTCAGCCAGAGAATGGATGTCCAGATCAGGGAATGGGGGAGCAGTACACACCCACACAGCACAAATGGTGGCTTGAATCAGGGAGCAAGAAAGAATGATAGAGGTGGCCAATCTTCTTCCCACCCATTTCCTCATCTTGGATCCTGGCTTGGTGGCCATGAAAGCCAGGACCACAGTGATGGTTTTGGCCAAGACAGAAGAAATAGCCATGGAGAAGATGATGCCAAAAGACGTTTGTCGTAAATAACATGTCACTGTCTGAGGTCGACCAATAAATAGCAGGGAGCAGAGGAAGCAAAGCATTAGGGAGATGAGGAGAGAGTAGGTGAGGTCCCGATTGTTGGCTTTGACAATTGGGGTATTGCGATTCTTGATGAAAATAACTAGCATGAAGGTTGTGAGCAGCGTAAAAGAGAGAGAAAAGGAAACCAAAACCATTCCCAAGGTTTCAGAGAAAGAGAGAAAGTTCATCCTCTTGGGTAGACACTGATCTTGGTTCTTGTTTGGAAATTGATCTTCTGAGCAACTGAAACAATCATCCATGTCTGAAAAAATATATATATAAGAGGTCAAACTGTAACATTTTGGAATAAAACCACATAACACCGCTCTCAGCAATTTTACTTCTGGGAAAACACTGACTTTGCATTGGTTCCAAGGTTGCATTGGTTTTCGTGATTGCAGGCCAGGAGGAGAGGCAGAGGCTAATCCAACCCCTCCTGGCACATGAAGCTGCCTCCCAAATGTGCCCACCCCAGGTCCAATTGATGTGCAAGACTCTGCTCCTCTCTCCAGATTGAAAAAAGAGAATGATGAAACAGAAGAGAAAACATGGAAGAATGGAAGAGAGGATAGCATTGGATCCAGGGAGCAAGAGGACGCAAAGATGCAGTGGGTGGGTAGAGATGGGTGATCCCTGTCAACCTGAGAGGTCTCCTTGTGACTTGTAGGCTTTAAACATTGTACTCTGCAAAGGTGATGGGGGACTAACAGCCCATTCCAACCCAAGTGCTAAGCAGCCCAAGTCAGACCTAAAGACAGCCTAAGTCATTTAGGTCGAAGTTAGGTCTGGAATGCAACCATTTAGGGCAAAGTTAGGGCAAAGTTAGGTCAAAGTTACGACCAACGGACTAAGAACAGCCCATTCCAACCCAAGGGCTAAGCAGCACAAGTCAGACCTAAAGTTGACCTAAAAGTGGGCGGAACATGGGCGGACCGTGGGTGTAACGGGGGCGGCAACCAATTAACGTTGGATTCCAGACCCTGGCAAGCACAGACACGCCCCCTCCAACACAAACGCTGACACAAAATTTAGGTCGACCAAAAAGGTGGACCCAAATTCGAGGAGACCCATAGGAGCCATTTTACCTTACCTAAGCCAGCCCTCTCCTGAAAATTTCTAACACCCTACTCCTGAGTTAGGTCAGAGTTAGGACGGAGTTGGGCCTGCTAGGTCTGGAAACTGACAAAGTTATGCCTAAGATAGGGAGCCTATCAGCACCCAGCCCCACCCAGCCTCATTCCCACAAAAGCCCAGCCCCAGACCTCCAGTCTCTCTCTCTCTCTCTCTGAGCACGTGGCGTGGGGTTCTGTCCCTCACAGCCACAAAGTGGGACTTTGTCGGTGGAGGGCAAAATTCACAAACACCCCACTTCTCTCTTCTCCTCTCTGCCTCCCTCTAGGGCAGAGAGGGCTGTTCTGGCTGTGGCCAACCTGTTTACAGCTGTGCCTGGGCAGCTGCCTCCATGCAAGTGTTTGCTAACCCATGTCTTTCTCCCATCCCCTCTTTCCCCCCCCCCAGGCAACAACACCAGCAGGTAAGAGCAGGGTTTGTGCTGACATGTGGTCTGACTGCTGCCTCTTTGCATTTAGAAATGTAGGAAGGATACATGCCTCTTTACCAATGTGTTGTCTCATAGCTGTCTGCATTGCCTGCCATGATATGCCTCTCTACCAATGTGTTGTCTCATAGCTGTCTGCATAGCCTGCCATGACATGCCTCTCTACCAATGTGTTGTCTCATAGCTGCCTGCATAGCCTGCTATGATATGCCTCTTTACCAATGTGTTGTCTCATAGCTGCCTGGTTTGCCTGCTATGATATATAGGATACATGCCTCTTTACCACTGTTGTGTCTGATTGCTGCCTGTAGTCATGTGAGTAGACAAAGCCACAAGTGTGGAACTGTTAGCCTTATGTAGACACCAGCTGTTCCCCCCCTTTTCTCCACAGGGTCTACTGACAGGTCAGTATTGCTAGGTTTGCCATGGTTGTGACCCCCAAGTTGTGTTGTTGTCTCTCTCTTTGACCCTTTCCCCTTACAGGATCATGCTCTCCTTACACCCAGATAAGCAGCTCAGACCATGCTATGTGTGTCACACCTATCAGCTGTGTTTTATTTCTCTCCCTGCAGGCTTTTGCAACCACACACTGGCTTGTCGTCAGTGGTGACTGCTTCCACATACCAGCTGACATGTAACACCCCCTTGTTTTTTGTCTCCCCAGGAACGTCCACTATCACCTACCTTCCTGGGAGCACCCCTGGGCGTGCAGTCTGGTTGCCCCACTGTCATCTGCCTCAATGCTGCCAGAGGTCAGGGAGCCAGCCCTGCAACCCTCCTCAGCTGCCGGCGCTGCTGCTGCTCCACCTCCCTGGCTGTGGTTCTTGCTGCCCCTCCCCTTTCTATGGAGCAGGCTGTGATTCCACAGGGGAAGAGCCTGCATGTCCAGGTCCATGGGGCAGGTGTGCTGCTGCTGCTTTCTGATTGGCTGCTGTGACTACCCCTGGCAGCCTTGCCTGGCCATCTCTGCTAACGTTCCAGAACAATAAAGATGCCCCTCGGGCAGAGCCCCAGTGAAACATATGTGCCCAGTGTTGACACAAGCATTGCCCCACACACACACACACACACACACACACACACACACACACAGCCCCCTACATGAGTCCCATCCAGGGACTGCTATGGCCTTCCCTGGGAGAACCCAGCAGGGGCGCTGCGAGACCCCCATGGCACAGAGGGGAGGGGGGAGTCAGGGGGGCCTCTCAGGCAGGCAAACAGTGACAGCCAGGGTGTCCGCCCATAATGCAGGCGCCTCCGTCGAAGGTCCGCCCGTAATGAAGGCGCTTCTGTCGAAGGTCCGCCCGTAATGCAGGCACCTCCGTCGAAGGTCTGCCCGTAATGCAGGCGCCTCCATCGAAGGTCCTCCCGTAATGCAGCCACTTCCGCCCAAAGTCTGTCTGCATAAGAGGCGCCTGTTTATGCATCACCTTCATCTGCGGAGCGCCCCCTGTGTCCCTATCGGTCTCTGCAGACCCCTCTCTCGGAATCTGTCTCCCACCAGCCTTGTTGTCTGTCTGTCTGTCTCTGACCCACCCATGCCCCTCCCCAGCACCCCATGTCTGCCTGCCTGTGTGTCTGCCTCTCCTCCCACTCCCTGATGATGGCTGCTGGCCACCCCCCACCCTGCTAGAGCGCCTGCCGTGAGGCGCCGTCGTCGCCCCATCTGGGGGTGTGATGAGCTGTGTGAGCCCTTCACGCTCGCAGCAGACAAGCCCAAGGCATCTCTTGGTCTTGGCCAGGGCACAGAGCAGCAGGCACGCCGGGATGCCTTCTTTGTGGGCATTGCCCCGGGCTTGGAGGCCCAGGGCTTCAGGCAGCGCATGGGCGAGTCATGTCAGAGGCAGTTCCAGTCCTCATGAGACCCCCCTTGTGTGTGACGTTCCCACCCCCCTCCCCTTCCCTTCCCTCCCCCGCTCACCCCCCAGTGCAGCCTCAACGTGGCTTGGGGGTGGCATCGCCTTCTGCAGGAGGGAGGGGACGGCCACTCTCCCCTGCAGCAGGTGGCTGATGCACAGGGTGCCCTGTGGCGCCTGGGCTCATGCACCTCACTCACCTGTCACCTGCCCTGCGCCCACCAAATGACTGGCGCAACCCCCATGCCTGCGGTCAGCCCCTTTGCGACCGGGCTGCGACAGACCCTGCGGCAGCTGCCATGGATGGACGCTGACACATGCAGACAGAGGCCTGCACATGCCTGAGCCAGACACGGAGCCTGGAGAAGAGCCTGCCTGCCTGGGAGGTAAGTGTTGCCTGGATCCTGGGGTGGTGCTGGGCCACAGAAACTGCAGCCTGCCTAACTCAGGCATAACTCTGACCTACCTCAGGCATAACTTCTGCCTAACTTAGGCTGCACTTAGGCCACACTTATGCCTGACTTGGAGAGGAGTTGGGTTGGAATGGGCTGTGTGGCATCCTCATGTTGCCAGGGGCATGTTGTTTTTTCGTGCTGGTTGCAGAGGAGAAGTCTTCTTGTGACTCATCAGCAACCATTTTTTTCACGTTTAGTATGCCCAGAGATAATTATATCTCCTACCTTTCTGGTCTGCAATCTTCCCCTCTGGACATGGAACACAGTCATAGCAACAAAATGGCTCTCCTTCTCTCGTTTTTCTGCTGTAGCCTAGAAGGCAGTGGTCATTACACCGAGCAAGGGGTATGACCTGTACATAAGAGATGAGGAAATGTGTAGCTCTTGTGCCTTAGCAATATAGTATTTGTGAAATGAACTTTTCTTTCTAATGGGGAAAGGGATGAAGTGATGGTTAAAACTTTATGGAAGGGTCAGAACCAAGATGATTTTGGACATTCATCACTGGGCAGAAGAACCGATCTTCTGAGAAAGTGACGAGAGGTTGATTGGGTTCCAAAGGAAAAGTAATACCCAAAACAACAACAACAACAACAACAACAACAACAACAACAAGTTATTTTGAAGCAGTATGAAGAATGTTTCTTTTCCCCTTTTTTGAAAGTGAATACAGACCTTGCATTGATTGATAACAACCCATTCAAAGCTATCAGCCAGCCATTCTTCCGCCATTGGAAAAATCCTGCCTAACTTTACACCCAACACAGTAGGCAGGCCAGTGCAGCCAATGTTCATTCCCTTACCCTGGGTAAACCCCAGCCATCCGAATGGGTCTCCTTGGATCTGCGCCCATTTTTGGGGCGGCGCATATCTAGGTGCCCATATAGGACAAACCAGTCAAGGAAGAGGGACAGGATTCAGCATGTGCAACTGTTCCCAATTCTGCCCCAATCGGTCTACTTGAATGTGCGACAGCTATTTTGCTGGCTCACATTTGAACTGGTTGTGTAATGTTGGCCAGTTCCAGGACGGGGGAAAGGTTTCAGCGGAGCATGCTGCCGAGGATCCTTCCCCATCCCTAGCCCGACTTGCCCATCCCACGCCCCCCAGAATGCCCCGTTCTGCCCTCCCCACACATCCCTACCACCCGGCTCAGAACCCGCGTCTGCTCACCCGCACCACTTACTCTGTGGGTATCAAAAATGTGCCTAACAGCACATTTGAAACAACCAGGACCATCAGAGCGGCCAGCACTCCGCTCCAAAGTTACGTAGGATTGCGTTGTTATGGAGACAACAACATCTCGTAATTGAACCTGAGTGATATTGAATTGGATTAGTGATGGAGCAGATTTCCCTGGTCAGGCTTGGACTCTAAACACTGACTCAGAATTGAAAGAATGGAAGAACTGCAGTTCATCCCACCTTTGTTCCAAGTTTCTTGTCTTTGTCTTTTTGGGGTGCGGAGGTGGAAATCACTCTTCTGAGCAAGTTACAAATCAAGATTCCTTGCCAGGACCATGTGACCTGAGCCCAGGCCCCTATTTGAAAGCATTGGCAGCATGCCCTAAGTTTGGAGTGAAGTGAACAAACTTCCTTTCTACTCCTGCTGTTGCCGACAGACAGGAAAACATGGTGCATGAGTGGGAGGGAGAGAAGGAAAGATGTGAAGTTTTTCCCTGTTTCAGATTAAAATATGTGTTCTGTTGAGCTGGCATGTCATTATTGCCATTGAATCCCACCTGGTTAAACATGCTGTGCCATGTGATGACCTCATCATTAATGGAAAACTCTTTTCCTGGTAGAGCCTGTGGATCCATCCATCCTAATTTCACTTTTAAGAAGGTTTGGTTGGGGAACGTGACCCAGTTGATAATATCAAATCCAGCAGCTAATTCACCTTCCTCATTAAAGAAGACGGTGTCTCCAGCACTGTTGTTAAAAATGATGCTCTTCAGGAACAGGTGAAGCTACATTGAAATAAGTAAAGGCACATTTTAGAAAGTGTTGAAGAGAGGCAAGAGTGAGTGCATATTCAATACTTTCCAATATTGACAAGGAGCATCCCTTGTGTTCAGTGGGGCTTACTCCAAGAAACATATATATGGGATTGAATTCCTGAACTGGCTACCTGTGTAGCATTTTTAAACATACTTTTATGCATATCTTCTCATATGTAAGCCACATTGGACTCAATTATGCTTATTCCCAGTAAATGTATTTATGATTTCCCTTCCTGAAGAGGTTTAAGTGCTTTGAAAAGTGAGCTTTGAGAGGTCCCATTTTGATAGTAATTGATGGTTTATTATGGTGTTGCTAATATTTTTGCATTGGTGCTGCTGTTTTTTAACAGTTGTTTAGTTTTCATTGTAAGCTACTTTATGTAAAAAATCAAGTAAAAATGAAAATATACCAATCACCTTGAAAAGAAAACAAATTGCTAGTTGTCCCTGTATGAATGCATAAATATCCTATTTGCGGTAGGATCCTATCCCCTTTTCTTCTCCCCATCCCTCTCTGATAATTTCTTCAGACTTAATGAAGAGAAGTAGCTGGCATAGATGTGAGGAAACTCATTGGGGAAACAGAGGCTTATTCCAAGGTAAGGGAACAAAGGTTCCCTCAATGTCAGGAGGCCTCAGGGTCATCCATCGCCCACAAAAGTATGCAGCACACGTCCCATTGGCACGGCTGCATCAGTGGTGTGGGGCTTAGCTGGGATTGGGCACTTAGGCATGAGATCATTTTTCTGGATACCAGATATTACCTCCCAAGGAGCCACACTCAGATGACGTCTCCTTCCAATCTCAGTCATTGACCTGGATGAGTACATCTTATCCAATACAAGTGCTATGGCGTAGACTGCATTGTAGATGCTGTAGCTTTGGCCCAACATGCTCATTTCAAAAAGAGTCCCAGGGAGGCTCTCCAGCTTCTCTTGCCCAGTGCATGTATTAGTAGACTCTCCTCCGTCATATGAATCAGGAAATGAGCAGTTGAATGCCTTGCCCCAGAAGAGCCTGAGAAAACCATCTTCTCCTGGAGAGTTAGGTTGTAAGCTGTGGAGGAATTGTGTAAACCTTGGAATTTCATTGGAGTGAATTGCAAAAGAAAAGGAACCATCAAATATTTGTATATCATAAGCCCTGTCCACCGTCTCAGTTGCAAAATTCCACTGGGCGGTCATTATCCACACTTTACCAATAGAAAATGTTGCGATATCTTCAAATAGGGAATAGAAATAGATCAACCATGTCAATGAAACAGTGGTCTGATGACTTGCATTTACAACATAAACGTTGACGTTGGAGTTCATTATCAAAATAGCCTGAGACTGACGGGATTCAAATGAAGCCATCAAGTCTGTAATTCGAGATAGAGCCGGTGTTTTCTCACTGAGGGCTGAACAGATGCCATTCTGGGAAAGCATGGAATTCAGCATCTGCAGAAACTTTTCTCCATTATCGTCATCTGCTGTTATGAGTCCAACCCATGTCCATTGGAAATGCAGAAGTAAATGTACAATCCCTCTGTACTGATGTTGTTCATTGGGAACCATCCGGTAGAAGGAAGGCAACTGGTTTTTAGCATTCATCACAGGAGCTATTACGCAATAAGCAATCTAAACAAGCCAAAATTCACAACAAAGGAGCAGAATTTATGATAAACTATATTAAATAAATACATTTATTTTTAATATATAATTTAATTAAACGTGTGCACTAGATTGGTGATGGTGTCAGCAAATGCAGCAATTAAAGCACTGTTTATTTTTATTTTCAATCAGTAGAATTCACAGTTCCACTTCCTGCTTTGGGAGCTTATTCAAAAGAGCAGATATACTGTATAGGATTGTCTTCAGGAGTAGAATATCCTCAATTTTCAGTATCTCTGTTTTTGGGGAGCATCTTTTCCCAGGGCAGTTATGTTTCATTGCTTCCCCGACCAATTCATGCCTATTGGTTTGAATCTCTAGAAATATGAGAAGTGCGATCAGCAGCTTGCTCAGATACAGCTCAAATACAGCAACTAGAGCAGCTTACTCAAATACAGCAATAAAATAGAAAGAATTAAAAGAAAATTGAAGGCTTGTCTGGTTTCTTCTTGCCCGTGCCACCTAGTGTTTCATTGCTGTATATACAGGAAGCAATAGGAACAGTATGATAAAGGACAAAAAAGGCAAGGACCTAACAGAAGCAGAAGAGATTAAGAAGAGATGGCAAGAATACACAGAAGAACTATACAAGAAAGATCTTAATGTTCCTGATGACCACGCTGGTGTGGTCACTGACCCAGAGCTGGACATCCTAGAGAGTGAAGTCAAGTGGGCCTTAGGTAGCATTACTAACAACAAAGCTAGTGGAGATGTTAATATCCCAGCTGAGCTACTTAAAATCCTAAATGATGATGCTGTGAAAGTGCTGCACTCAATATGCCAACAAATTTGGAAAACTCAGCAGTGGCCAAAGGTTTGGAAAAGGTCAGTTTACGTTCCAATTCCAAAGAAGGTTTGGAAAAGGTCAGTTTATGTTCCAATTCCAAAGAAGGGCAGTGCCAAAGAGTGTTCAAACTACCGTACAATTGCACTCATTTCACATGCTAGCAAGGTTATGCTCAAAATCCTACAAGCTAGGCTTCAGCAGTACGTGGACCGAGAACTACTGGACGTACAAGCTGGGTTTCGAAGAGGCAGAGGAACTAGAGATCAAATTGCCAACATGCGGTGGATCATGGAGAAAGCACGAGAGTTCCAAAAAAACACCTACTTCTGCTTCATTGACTACGCAAAAGCCTTTGATTGTGTGGATCACAAAAAACTGTGGCAAATTCTTAAAGAGATGGGGGTACCAGACCACCTTACCTGTCTCCTGAGAAACCTGTATGCGGGTCAAAAAGCAACAGTTCGAACCGGCCATGGAACAACTGATTGGTTCAAAATTGGGAAGGGAGTACGGCAAGGCTGTATATTGTCACCCTGCTTATTTAACTTATATGCAGAGTACATTATGAAAAATGCAGGGCTGAATGAATCACAAGCCGGAATCAAGATTGCCGGGAGAAATATCAACAACCTCAGATATGCAGACAATACCACCCTAATGGCAGAAAGTGAAGAAGAACTAAAGAGCCTCTTGATGAGAGTGAAAGAGGAGAGTGCAAAAGTTGGCTTGAAACTCAACATTAATAAAACTAAGATCATGGCATCTGGTCCCATCAATTCCTGGCAAATAGAAGGGGCAGAAGTGGAAGCAGTAACAGATTTTACTTTTCTGGGTTCCAAGATCACTGCAGACGGAGACAGCAGCCATGAAATTAAAAGACGCTTACTCCTTGGAAGGAAAGCTATGGCAAACGTAGACAGCATAATAAAAAGCAGAGATATCACCATGCCAACAAAAGTTCGCATAGTCAGGGCGATGGTGTTCCCAGTAGCAATGTATGGTTGCGAGAGTTGGACCATAAGGAAGGCTGAGCGTCGAAGAATAGATGCTTTTGAACTGTGGTGCTGGAGAAGACTCCTGAGAGTCCCTTGGACTGCTAGGAGATCAAATCAGTCAATTCTAAATGAAATCAAGCCTGACTGTTCCCTGGAAGGACAGGTACTAAGGCTGAAACTCAAATATTTTGGCCACCTAATGCGAAGAGAGGACTCTCTGGAGAAGACTCTGATGCTGGGAAAGATTGAAGGCAAAAGGAGAAGGGGAACGCCAAGGATGAGATGGTTAGACAGCATCACCGATGCAACAAACATGAAAATGAGCAAACTCAGGAAGATAGTGGAGGACAGGAAGGCCTGGCGGGATATGGTTCATGGGATCACGAAGGGTCGGACACGACTTAACGACTGAACAACAACAAATAGGAACAGTACAGTTCAGAGATAAGGACCACAAGCAGCTGAGAGAGAGAGATTGGAAGGGCAGATAAGAGACCTCCCAGCAGCTGATTACAATTCCTAGCAGCTAGTTACTGCTGTCCCAGATAAGAGGCCTCGGGGGATCAGCGTTCCACAGGCAAGACCGGAGCAGCACTGAATTGCAAAACAGAGGGGCGACTGGAAAACCAGATAAGGAACAGCGTGCTACGCACCACCAGTGTTTGCACAAAGTGGTACCACTGGTGGTACGTGCTTTGTTTCCGAGTACAGTATTAGGTTTTGCAGCATGAAACTCTCATTTGTGCTAACCTCTGAAAATTCTCCCACATCTTGCTAGGATAGATCGTTTGCTTTAGTTGAAATTGAAATTTGTGAAATATTATTTTTCTTCGACTCTATGTCTATTGCAATTTGCAGTTACATTCTCCAGACTGGGGCACCTGCTCCAATCATGTCCGCTTACTTGGGGACATTACATCAGAAATTAACAAAACATCCTACCTTCCAAATCTGCCTTTATTACCAATCCCGAAGAGAAGACGAGAAACCATAACTCTCAGATATTGTAAGAGCATACTTTAGCATTGACTACATATTTTATCTTGCGAGTAAGAACTAAAACCTCACAGCAGCCCCATCACAACCATTTTGAAGCGTTTGTTGGATATACTATTTGTACTGTGGACACAATGTTTAGATTTAACCAGAGTGTTCTGAGACAATTGTGAAGAAAGTCATCTGTTGTGTTGCATCATCAATAGGCATGTCAAACATTATTTCCATTTTTAGAGAGTTTAGTGAGTGAAATGAAACACAGCCCCCTGTCCGACATACATGAACTGAAAGGGAATGCAAAAACGTTGAGTGTCAATTGTACATCTCACTTTTTTGCTCACACTCTCAGAAAACATGATAAAATAAAAAATAGACATTTCGATATGCTACACAGATAAGTTTATTTCAATTGGAAGAGTGTCAAAATTAACACAGTCAGGGTAACCAGATGTCATAACCGCAAAGGAGGACAAGGCACGCAAAAACGTAGGACATTCATGAAAAATGTAGGACATTACAAAATCAAAGCTAAAAACACAGATTTATATTGATTTCATATATTGACTTTCAATGGCATCAGTTCACATATTCCGTTATAGCAAGTGCAAGTGCAAGCTATTTATTTAAATGGATTTAATTTTCTTTCCTTTTAGATCTTTCAGCAAGAGCCAGTGTTTTTACATGGGAGTAAGCCACATTGACTACAATGGGACTTACTTCTGAGTAGACATGCATGGAGTGGGCAACCTGCAAATAACTTCCCTTTTAGATAGGGTTACCAGATCTCCAATCGGGACAGAGTGCTAGACCTTTAGGAGAAGGAATGTGGGCAGGTGTCGCTTGTTAAGTCCTAGAGCACAATCCTAGGCATGTCTACGCAGAAGCAAGCCCCATTGTGTTCAATGGGGCTTGCTTCTGAGTAGACATGCCTAGGATTGTACTGTAAGATTTAACAAGCTACACCTGCCCACATTCCTTCTCCTAAAGGTCTAGCACTCTGTCCTGGTTGGAGATCTGGTAAGCCTTCTTTTAGATCTTTCAGCAAAAGAGCCAGTACTTTTAGATGTATAAGAAACTTAGCCAGTGTTTTTTAAGAAGTTGTTCATATCCCTGGATCCAAGTTCTTAAAAGGACATCTATTTCTTTAATTTATATGTATTCTTTTAGTTATTTAAATAGGTATTGAAGGGGGCAGCAATCCTATCCACACTTACATGGGAGTAAGCCCCAGTGACTATAATTGGGCTTACTTCTGAGTAGACATGCTGAAATTCACTTCCTTTTTAATTCTTTCAGGACAGCACAGGACCCAGTAAAAGTAGTAAAATTAAATTAGTGACCCAGTAAAAGTAATGAATATTGAAAGAAATGAATGCCAGAAGTAAAGATTGAATGAAAGATTGAATGAATGATTTACTTGTTTTTTTAAGATATGGGGTCCCCTGGACTCTCTAAACAAGCCTCCAGACTTATCTCAGTTTTAACTGGTTGGCTCTCCTTATCTAATTCTTTACTGGGCTCCAAAGACCACTCTCCAGACACAAATGCCTCCCCTTTTGTTTCCTCAGGCTCAGGGAATTGATATGTTAACTCCTCCTTTTTGAGTCATTTGCAAGTGCTGAGCAGACTCCAGGCTAACTTGTTAACTAATGCTGCAGCTTCTTCTCTCCTGCTCCCAGTGTCACTTGTCTCACTGTTGGGGCTATTTGAGTCTAAGCAGGGCTGCCAGGCAACTGGAGCCCAGAAGGATTTTCGCTTCCTGCAGAGGCTGCTTTGAAGACGTTTCTGCTTTTTTCCCGGACACCCGGACAAGAGACTAAAATGGAGGACATGTCTGGGAAAAGTAGGATGTCTGCTCACCCTGAATACAGTTATATTTTACCTGTGGAATCTTGTAGATGTCTAAGACGGTAGCCATGTGACGGGAGACTTCTGAGTCAAGTCCTCCAATGACAGCAGTCAGATTCTTTTGCTTGTCACATTTGAAGTTGGGTACGATCCATTTTAGCGGGGAAAGAAGTTTCAGAGTGTTCTGATAGGTCATTCTTTCACTTAGATAACTGTCATAAATTTGGAACCCCAGGCTGACGTTGGGTAAGGTCTTGGGGTGTTCATTGATCTCCTTCACAGCAAATGCCAACGAGAGGACTTGATGGTAACCTTTTGGCTTTGAACTAAAGGAAGAAGGAAATAATGTAGCAGACTGATATTGAAAAGTACATGGAGTTTGTTTTTTGAGAGCATGACTTTGTTTAGTGGACTGAAGTGTATCTATCTTCACACTGATAGAAAACAGAAAAGCCAAATCATAGAAACATAATTAAAATGGTCATCCAAGCTTTGACTGTAGCCAATGTATCCTGTGTTTACTGTATTTTTAATTGTTTGTTTCTTTGTTGCCATGGCCTTTTATCCCATGAATTTTAACCAATCAAAGATTATTGCTGACCATGAAAACCTAAAATGGTACTTACAGAAGTTCATTTACACTTATTTTGTTTGGATCACCAGTGAAAGTCACATCATCAAATAAACAGCCGAACTGAGAAACAATCACTCCAATGATCAGGTCTCCTGCCACGTAATACTCATAGGGCATCTGGAAGGGATCGATCCTGGCACACATACCAGTGTGTAGCTGGCCGTCAGATTGAGGCAGCCACATAAAGAGCAACAGCAGCATTCTTCTGTGTGTGTGTGCGCGCGTCATTTTATAGCAGCCATTCCTTCAATCTCTATAGAAAATTTGAATGAAGGGGATTCATTTCAGACTGGTGCATTTCTGCCTATACTGAACCTGTCCCCCCATAGCTGAAAATAAGACAGGTAGCTTATATCAGTTTTCAAGCCATTGCTTTTGGTTCTGTCTGTTATCTCAGAAATTCCATACTGGGTTGACAAAATGATGGATAAATCCTAGTAATTGGAAGTAATGACAGGTTTCTAAGTCGTGTCCCTGGAGTATTGAGCTATTTACGACTCCACTTGAAGCAGAATGGAAATGGAAACATGTTTGTCAGGTCTGAACAAAGCTCACTGGGGATGCAAATGACGTCTATGCTCCAAACGATCCAGACATACAACTGGGAGAAGTATAGTAAGGCAATGGGATGGAAACAGAGAGCTCACATATTTGGGATAGAAGTGGGTGTTATATAACTCCCCTCTCTCATTTCCTTGCCTTAGAACAGGTCAGGACCCACTTGGTGGGTTGTGACCTGATTTCTGGTGTGTCCCACAGAGCTTCCAATGAAAACGCCGATGATGGAAAGATCAGATAACTGGAAGCCCTGAGGCTATTCCAAAAATCAGATAGCTTTGAAAGCTTGTGTGAAATATAGGGAATAATAATCAAATAAATAAATGATAAATAAAAATATTTCTTTCTAGATCATCTCTTTTTAAAATCTCGTAAAGCTAGGTGGGTCCTTATAGAGTGTCATTTTAAAAAGTGGGTCCTGGCACTAAAATGTTTGGGAACCAAAGCCTTAGGACAAAAGGCTGGAGTAATGCAAAAATAATGGGGCAATGGGACAAAACAAATTGGCAGAAGAAAGTTAACTGGTTGGGCTGCATTGATTTCAATGGGTTAATGGGGCAAAAACACAATCCAATCAAGATCATTCTGGCACCTTTAAGCATGATGTATTTCTAGGAAACAATTTGCATGAACTTGAGCCAACGTGGCCAGGTTTATAAAATGTTAAGCCCGTTTGAGAAAAGTCATACATACACACAGAGACAGAAACATAACAGTTTTGTGTATATTGTTCAACTGCCAAAGGAATCAGGGTTGGGAGCAGCTTTCCCTAATTCCCTTTTGCATGAGTCAAAGCAGGAGGACAAGCAGAAATACATCTAGGAAGAAGAGCCGTTGTAGCCATTATGGCTCCTCTTCAGCTCAGGGGCCATTCCCCTCATCACACTCATTCCAGCAGCACAAGGCCTGCATAGGATTGGGCCGAATGACAGCAAAGATGGTGAGGGTTTGGTGGGTTCTTGGAGAGGATGTTTCTGCAAAGCTTGGAAACATTGCATTTCAGAGGTTGTGGTGGAAAGGGGCTGACCACAAGCATCTCCCTGGACAAAGAGGTGTCTCAAAGGCAGTGGAGGCTATAAAGCAATCCCTTAACATATGTAAGGGAGGCAATATCATTGGAGAGATCTGTGTCTGGAGCTGAGTTGCCTGTCTTCCCTGGAAGGTGACTGTAGATAGGAGAGCTCAGAGAGGGAAGTGGCTGAAGAAGGTTTACAGCCCATTCCAACCCAACTCCTCCTCACGTCTGGCATAAGAGTGGCCTAAGTTCAGCATAAGTTAGGTGTAAGTTATGTCTGAGTTATGTCAGAGTTATGCCTGAGTTAGGCAGGCTGCAGTTTCTGTGGCCCAGCACCACCCCAGGATCCAGGCAACACTTACCTCCCAGGCAGGCAGGCTCTCCAGGCTTGGTGTCTCGCTCGGGCATGTGCAGGCCTCTGTCTGCATGTGTCAGCGTCCATCCATGGCAGCTGCTGCAGGGTCTGTCGCAGCCCGGTTGCAAAGGGGCTGGCCGGAGGCATGGGGGTTGGGCCAGTCATGTGGCGGGCGCAGGGCAGGTGACAGGGGAGCGATGGGCCCGAGCCAGCCACCACAGGGCACCCTGTGCATTATCCACCTGCTGCAGGGGAGAGTGGCCGTCCCCTCCCTCCTGCAGCAGGTGTTGCCACCCCCATGCCACCTTGAGGCTGCACATGGGATTCATGGGGGGGGAGCGGGGGAGGGAAGGGGAGGGGGTGGGAAAGTCACACACAAGGGAGGGTCTTACCTCCGCCATTTGGACGTCGCCTTACCCCCTCGTGGGGCGGGGGTGCCGCGTTGCGCCCTTGCCCGCCCGTGCCCCCGGGGGGCAGCTGGCACTGCTGGAGCAGGGCCAGCTGCTTCCTCATCAGGGGCATCATCTGCAGCCGTGGAGGCACGGACTGAAGGGCCTCGCGCACGCCCTGCGGCAAACCGCTCACGGTCAAAGGCAAGGCACTCCCGCTGGACAGCGAACAGTTCAAGGATCGCTGCCGTCTGGGCCGCCTGCCCGGCCTCCCGGCTCTCCAGCCGCTCGTCCAGCCGCTGGAGCCCTGCAATCATCTCCCAGCGGTAGTGCCGCAGCTCAGCTAAGGCATCCAGAAGCTCGGCTCGGCCCTGTTCGCCGGCCTCCAGGCATGCCTGCCACATCTGCCCAGACTCGAGACGGGACTTTTCGAGGGTGCGATGCAGATTCCCCACGCTCTGGGGGAACTGCTGAACAGCCTGCGGCCCGCGGGCACGGGGAAGGATGT
Organism: Plestiodon gilberti rubricaudatus; assembly: GCA_026170595.1. Lineage (NCBI taxonomy): Eukaryota > Metazoa > Chordata > Lepidosauria > Squamata > Scincidae > Plestiodon > Plestiodon gilberti. Next base: position 21,441,649 of record JANXHW010000006.1, read on the forward strand.
TAGGGCCCTCCTGCGCTGCCTCAGCCACTGCATCCCCTGCCAATGCAGCGGCCGCAGGGAGGGCCTGCCCCGGATGTGGCCGGGAGGGCACCGCAGCCCCCCCTCACTGGCTGACCCCTCTCCTGGTGAGGAACCTGGCGGGGCTCCTTCTCGGCCGAGGCAGAGAGCCCGGGGAGGTCAGCTTCCCCCTCGTCGGATTCGGACAGAGGGAGGTTACCCTCCGGCTCTTCCTCACCCGGACCGAGGTCGTCCCCCACCACCCTGGTCAGGGAAGGGAGTGGAGAAGCGCTGGTTTGTGTGGGCCCCATGCGGCGATGCCCGGGGCCCGCCCGGTGGCAGGCCTTGTTGGAGGAACGTTCATTGTCAGAGAGGGCTGTGCAGGGGAAAGACACCGGGGTCAGGCTGGCAGCCGAGTGCCCTGCCCCTCCCCACCCCAGGGAGGGGGGATACTTACTGGCAGGCTGGCGGCCTGCAGCCAGTCCACTGGGCCCCGGCAGGGCTTGGCTGGTCCCCTCGTCCGCAGCCCGGTCGCCTTGTGGGAGAAGGTGCACAGGTTAGGTGGATGCAGGGCTGGGGGGATGGCCGGCCAGGGCTCCTGCCCCCTAGCACATACCTATGATGACGTCCAGGCCATCGCCCTTGACGACCTCCTTGCGGACAAGCGGTGCCAGTATGGCGGTGATGCTGCCCCTTGTGGCACGGGCGATTGCTGCATCCACGGGCATGGCATGCTTGGACACCAGCTCCCGGACCCGTCCAGTCAGGTCCACGACCGCATGCCTGAAGCGCCGGGCGCATGCACTGCCCAAGCGCTCCTGAAAGCCCTGGTCATGCAGGGTCTGTGCAACACCCTCAAAGAAGGCAGTCCGCCGTGCTGATTGCTCTGTGCCCCTGCCATGCCCACGGGCAACCCGGGGCTTGGCGACTGCAAGCGTGAAGAGCACACGCAGCTCATCACGCCCCCAGTTGGGGCCATGAGGGCGTTTTGCGGCAGGTGCTCCGGAAGGGGGGGGGTCGCCAACCTTCCATCACCAGGGAGTGGGAGGGGACACAGACAGACAGGCAGCTGGGCAGACAGACAGAGGGTGCTGGGGAGGGGCGAGGGAGGGTCAGACACAGACAGACAGACAGACAGACAACAAGGGTGGTGGGAGAGAGAGCAAGAGACAGGGGTCCTCAGAGAACAAGAGGGACACAGGGTGTGCTCCGCAGATGGTGGAGAAGCTGAAACGGGCACCTCTTATACTGACGGAGTTTGGGTGGAGACGACGACGTCACGGGCGGAGTTTGGGCGGAAATGACGCAGTCACAGGCGGACACATTAGCAGCTGGACTGGCCAGGACGGACCCTGGAAGGCTCTGCTGGACAGGCGGAAGCTGCTCCCGGACGGGCGGACGATGGGCGGATGGGACTGACGGAAGACGGGCGCCATTGCGGTGGTGGCCGGGTGGGTGCCCCGGTAGCCATTCGGGTGAACCCCAGTTGCATCGGCCACGATCCGACCCTCCACGGGCGCCATGGTGACCTAACCTGTGTGTCTGCTTGGGCTGGCCCCCTCTCCCATCCCTGCTGGGACTTGGGGGTCTGCCTGCCCCCCTGCTGTGTCCTCCCCAGGTCAGCACCTGCAGTCCCTGGCTGTCTGGACTGCATGCATGGGCGTGCGTGTTGGTGACTGTAAACGTGTGGGGGGCAGTGCTTGTGTTACATAGAATGTTGCAGTCGCATGGGGGCTCTGCCCCAGGGGCATTTTTATTTGTCAGGAACCAGTGCCGAGTTGCCCAGGCAAGGCTGCCATGGGTGGTCGCCGGTCCAGCAGCCAAGCCAACCCTCCGGCAGCTGGAGCACTTGCAGCCCTGGAGGCTCTGCCTCATCCCCTGTGGAACTGCTGCCTGCACAGTAGACAGGGGAGGGGCAGCAAGCAAGGAAGCCTGGGTGGTGGAGCAGCAGCAGCAGCAGCAAGTAGCAGCAGCTGAGGAGGTTGCAGGGCTGGCTCCTAGGCCTCTGGCAGCTTCAAGGCAGGCAACGGTGGAACAGGCTCCCTGCTGCCCCAGGGGTGCTCCCAGGAAGGTAGGTGGTAGTGGACGTTCCTGGGGAGACAAAAAACAAGGGGGTGTTACATGGCAGCTGGTGTGTGGTAGCGATCGCCATTGAAGACAAGCCAGTGTGTCGGTTGCAAAAGCGGGCAGGGAGAGAAATAAAACACAGCTGATAGGTATGACACACATAGCATGGTCTGAGCTGCTTGCCTGGGTGTAATGGGAGCATGATCCTGTAAGGCAGGTGCGGGGAACCTTTTCCCTGGCGAGGGCTGTTTTAAATATTAGAAATTTGCTTGAGGACCGGTCATAAGGCGGGTGCCATATTTATTTATTTATTTATTTAATTTTTGCCCCCGCCCCCATTGGCCTCCGGAGGCTCCGTGCTCACCGTCCGAAGCCGCCGCCGCCGGATCCGCGCATCACCTCCAACGTACCATGCCGATGAGGGCAAGAGCTTGCCCTCATCGGCGTGGTACGCATGTGCGAAATGGCCAATAGCCTGGTGAGAAGGGGTCGAGGCGGCGGCCGGGGAGGACATGCAAAGGCCTTCTCCCGGCCTCCGGAGGTGATGCGTGGACCCGGCGGAGCCTCCAGGGGCCGGTTGGGCGGCCTCCCGGCAATCTCTCCGGGGGGCGGCCCGGATGGCCTCGGGGGCCTGATCCGGCCATGGGGCTGGAGGTTCCCCACCGCTGCTGTAAGGGAACAAGTCAAAGAGAGTGACAACAGCACAACTTGTGGGTCACAACCATGGCAAACCTAGCAATACTGACCTGTCAGTTTATTTTTTATTTTTTATTTTTTTAAAAAAATATCCCGCCTTATCCTATGCCGAGGCAAATGCCCAAGGCGGCTTACAACAAAAATAAAAAAAAAACATTTTAAAATACAGAAAATAAGTTTAAAACAATACATTCTTAATTTAAAAACAATAAAATACACGGGGGGGGCGACAATATGGAGCACAAAAGCAGCATGGCAGAGCATCTTGAGACACAGGAGGCAGACTAAAACCCATCACCCAAACGCTAGACGAAACAAAAACGTTTTGAGCCCTCGCCGAAAAGTCATGAGGGAGGGGGTGGTTCTCAGATCCCCTGGCAGGGAGTTCCACAGTTGTGGCACCACAGCAGAGAAGGCTCGCCCACGTGTTGCCACTCCCCTAGTTTGTGATAGAGGTGGTACACGCAGGAGAGCCCCCTCAGATGACCTAAGAGAGTGGGCCGGAATGTATGGGAGAAGGCGGTCCCTCAGATATCCTGGACCCAAACCGTGAAGGGCTTTAAAGGTCATCACCAGCACCTTGAATTGGGCTCGGAAACGAATGGGCAGCCAGTGCAGCCGCTGAAGCAGTGTCTCAGCAGAGTCAAACCACCTAGCTCCAGCGACCACCCGGGCTGCCACATTCTGCACTAATTTCAGCTTCCAAACCGTCTTCAAGGGCAGCCCCATGTAGAGCGCATTACAGTAATCCAGTCTTGAAGTCACTAAGGCGTGGACCACTGTGGTCAGGTCCGATCGACTCAAGTACGGCCGCAGCTGGAGCACCAGCCGAAGCTGGGCAAACACACCCCTGGCCACAGCCGCCACCTGGCTTTCCAGGGAGAGCTGTGAATCCAGAAATACTCCCAAAGCTGCGCACCCATTCCTGCAGGGGGAGTGCAACCCCATTCAGAACGGGCAGGTGACTCAGTACCTGCATCGAAGCTTTCCTGACCAGTAGGACCTCTGTCTTTTCTGGATTCAATCTCAACCTATTTGCCCTCATCCAGACCCCAACCGCCTCCAGGCAGCGCTCCAGGACTTCCACAGCCTCCCTGGAGCGAGATGGCAAGGAGAGATAGAGTTGGGTGTCGTCAGCATATTGGTGACACCCAACACCAAATCCCTGGATGATCTCTGCCAACGGTTTCATGTAGATGTTGAAAAGCATGGGAGACAGAATAGAACCCTGTGGCACTCCACACTGTAAAGGGCAGGGCGCCGAACAGGCATCTCCCAGCATCACCATCTGGGACCTGTCAGCCAAGTAGGAATGGAACCACTGCAACACAGTGCCCCCTAGTCCCAACTCAGCCAGTCGGCCCAGAAGGATACCATGGTCGATGGTATCAAAAGCCGCCGAGAGGTCCAAAAGGACCAGCAGGGATGCACTCCCCCTGTCCAGTCCTCGGCGAAGATCATCCAGCAGGGGGACCAAGGCTGTATTCATCCCAAAGCCCCGCCTGAAGCCAGACTGAAAAGGGTCCAGATACTCCGTTTCATCTCGTATCCCCTGGAGCTGAGACGCCACCACCCGCTCAATCACCTTACCCCAAAAAGGCAAATTGGAAACTGGCTGATAGTTATTTAAATTGGAGGAATCCAAAGATTTTTTTTCAGGAGGGGACGCACAATTGCGGTCTTCAAGATGCTAAGCATCACTCCCTCTCGCAAGATGAATTTACAGTAGGTTCCACCCAGTCGGCCAGCCCAACCCGCGCTGATCGTATTAGCCAAGCTGGGCAAGGGTCAAGCGAGCAGGAAGACGATCTCAAACTACAGAGGACCCTATCCACATCCTCAGGCTGTATAAGGTGAAAAGAATCCAATACGATGGAATTGACAGATGCCGTAGGGACAACTTCTGGAACTGTTAAACCAGAGTCCAATTCGTGGCGAGTTGACCCTGTGGAGAAAAGGGGGGGGGAACAGCTGGTGTCTACATAAGGCTAACAGTTCCATGGTTGTGGCATTGTCTGCTCACATGACTACAGGCAGCAATCAGACACAACAGTGGTAAAGAGGCATGTATCCTATATATCATGGCAGGCTATGCAGGCAGATATCAGACAACACATTGGTAAAGAGGCATATCATGGCAGGCTATGCAGGCAGATATCAGACAACACATTAGTAAAGCGGCATGTATCCTACCTATATTTCTATATGCAAAGAGGCAGAAGTCAGAACACATGTCAGCACGAACCCTGCTCTTACCTGCATTTACCTGCTGGTGTTGTTGCCTGTGGGGGGGGGGAAGAGGCTGGGAGAAAGACATGGGTTAGCAAAAACTTGCATGGAGGCAGCTGCCCAGGCGCAGCTGTAAACAGTTTGGCCACAGCCAGAACAGCCCTCTCTGCCCTTGAGGGGGGCAGAGAGGAGAGAGGAGAGGAGAAGAGAGAAGTGGGGTGTTTGTGAATTTTGCCCTCCACCGACAAAGTCCCACTTTGTGGCTGCTGGGGGACAGAACCCCACGCCACGTGCTCAGAGAGAGAGAGAGAGAGAGAGAGAGAGAGAGAGAGAGAGAGAGAGAGACTGGGGGCCCGTTACGCCCACGGTCCACCCCTGGTCCGCCCACTTTTATGTCGACTTTATGTCCGACTTGTGCCGGCGTCGGTGGTGCGCATTCGCGTCCGTTCTTAGTCCGTCGGTCGTAACTTCGACATAACTTCGACATAACTTCGCCGTAAATGGTCGCATTCCAGACATAACTTTGACATAAATGACTTATGCTGACTTTGTCTGACTTGTGCTGCTTAGCCCTTGGGTTGCAATGGGCTGCACGTGTCCAGGCTGCACTGACTCCATTACTCAGCAAGGCTGAATGGAGGAGCAAATGAGGAACAAGATATGTATCTAAAAGCAAGTGTTTTGTGTCTATCTTTTCACCGCATACAATGCTATGGAATTCCCAGGTGGCCTGACTCAATCAAGAGGTCCTTAGATTCAGTCTTTCTCCCCGTCGCGGTTGCACAGTGTCAGCAGATGAAGGCTGATGAAAACTTACATGGTCTTATTTTATTTGTTTCTAGCACAGTGGTTCTCAAACCTTTTAGCATCGGGACCCATTTTGTAAAATGACACTCTATCGGGACCCACCTAGCTTTACAAGACGTTCAAACATTTTATCTCCCTTTATTTACACAAGCTTTTCAACTCAGCTACTTGAAAACTGCAGGAGCTCAGCTGTTTGCAGGGTAATTAGCAGCTATCTTGCAAACTGCAGGAGGTCAGCTCTTTGAAGGGCAGTTAGCAGCTATCTGATTTTTGAATAGCCTTTCTCCCCGTCGCTTGAGGCTCACCTCGTGTGAATGGGTCATCTGTCCCCTTACCCTGGTGTAAGAGCCGGATGCTCCAATGGGGCTCCTCAGATGTCCTCCAGCTCTTTAGCTGGCACACATCTGGGGAGGCCGTGTAAGAATGGTTCTCCACCACCACACAGGCCGGGCGGGCCAATAGTTTCACAGTGTCTGCAGATGATGAAAACTTACATGGTCTTATTTTATTTTATTTGTTTCAGGCAGATTTTTTATAGCAGAAAGCAGTATTATATGTTTTTTTTTAAATTCCGTTAGCACCATTTTCTCCTGCCCCTATTTATTAGATCAGCATTCACAATTATACAATGAAAAATGGAAAGTCATCATGTACAAGCAAGATTTAAGTTGAAACTCCTTGATAAGGCACACAACAAATCAGAAGGCAAAACATGGTAATGATTTTTAAAAAGCCTGTAGTGTAAAGAGCTGCAAATTGGTTTTACAAAATCTAATAAAAGGCATCCAATTCTTGAGCAAAGTGCTCCATTCTTGACATAAAAATAAGCAAAACTAGACACAGCCCATTCATATCCTTCGCCACATCATAGCATGCAGCCATGCTATGTGTGCCACATTGCACACATTCCACAATTTGTGGGAGGGGTGATTGGACAGCCTGCAGGAGGTATTTCTTACTTACCTCCTGGTAGGAAGTCGGATCAACTAGGTCTCCTCAGACCAGCCATTTTGTGCACCAGCCATTTTGCTGGCTCCAGTTCTGATGAGAAACAGGAGGCATGCCGGGTTGGAAAATGGGGATATTCACTGCCCCAGGAGCCACTCCCTCCTGCACTCAACACATCACTGGTTCAGCCCCTTCCCTGCGCAGTTACTCCAATGCCCTTCCCCTTTCCACCCATGAACCACCCCGCTTGCCACCCTCCCGCTGCAGTGGTGCAATCATTATGCCTTTGCAGGGCCTTTTATGCCAGCGGGATACTAGTCCAGCTGCCATAAACTGCCCATAAGACTGGGCCACTAGACTCACTACTTTCTCCTTATTAGCTGGTCTTTGCTGTTCAGCTCTGGCCTCAAAATAATTATGTAGCATTTTGGGGAAAAGATAAAAACCAGTAAACCAGCACTAGAGGCCAAGATAGAGAAGATCTCCACAGCCACAACAGACTTGCCTTTGGTGCTCAGGTAAGATGGAACAAAAGACAACCAAACACTGCAAAACACCAACATGCTGAAAGAGATGAACTTGGCCTCATTGAAACTGTCAGGCAACTTCCTAGCTAGGAAAGCCACAGTGAAGCTGATAGTAGCCAGAAATCCCAGGTATCCCAGAACACAATAAAACATGGCTAGTGAACCTTCATTGCATTCCACAGTGATTTCTTCAGTCAGAGAGTACATGTCAGTGTCAGGGAATGGGGGAGTTGTGCATAGCCACACAGCACATATGCAAACTTGAATCATGGAGCAGGAAAGAATAATGGAGTTGGCCAATCTTTTCCCCACCCATTTCCTGACCCTGGATCCTGGCTTGGTGGCCATGAAAGCCAGGACCACAGTGATGGTTTTGGCCAAGACAGAAGAAATAGCCATGGAGAAGATGATGCCAAAAGACGTTTGTCGTAAATAACATGTCACTGTCTGAGGTCGACCAATAAATAGCAGGGAGCAGAGGAAGCAAAGCATTAGGGAGATGAGGAGAGAGTAGGTGAGGTCGCGATTGTTGGCTTTGACAATTGGGGTATTGCAATTCTTGATGAAAATAACTAGCATGAAGGTTGTGAGCAGCGTAAAAGAGAGAGAAAAGGAAACCAAAACCATTCCCAAGGTTTCAGAGAAAGAGAGAAAGTTCATCCTCTTGGGTAGACACTGATCTTGGTTCTTGTTTGGAAATTGATCTTCTGAGCAACTGAAACAATCATCCATGTCTGAAAAATATATATATATAAAAGGTCAAACTGTAACATTTTGGAATAAAACCACATAACACCGCTCTCAGCAATTTTACTTCTGGGAAAACACTGACTTTGCATTGGTTCCAAGGTTGCATTGTTTTTCATGATTGCAGGCCAGGAGGAGAGGCAGAGGCTAATCCAACCCCTCCTGGCACATGAAGCTGCCTCCCAAATGTACCCACCCCAGGTCCAATTGATGTGCAAGACTCTGCTCCTCTCTCCAGATTGAAAAAAGAGAATGATGAAACAGAAGAGAAAACATGGAAGAATGGAAGAGAGGATAGCATTGGATCCAGGGAGCAAGAGGACGCGAAGATGCAGTGGGTGGGTAGAGATGGGTGATCCCTGTCAACCTGAGAGGTCTCCTTGTGACTTGTAGGCTTTAAACATTGTACTCTGCAAAGGTGATGGGGGACTGTGGCATCCTCATGTTGCCAGGGGCATGTTGTTTTTTCGTGCTGGCTGCATAGGAGAAGTCTTCTTGTGACTCATCAGCAACCATTTTTTTCACGTTTAGTATGCCCAGAGATAATTATATCTCCTACCTTTCTGGTCTGCAATCTTCCCCTCTGGACATGGAACACAGTCATAGCAACAAAATGGCTCTCCTTCTCTCGTTTTTCTGCTGTAGCCTAGAAGGCAGTGGTCATTACACAGAGCAAGGGGTATGACCTGTACATAAGAGATGAGGAAATGTGTAGCTCTTGTGCCTTAGCAATATAGTATTTGTGAAATGAACTTTTCTTTCTAATGGGGAAAGGGATGAAGTGATGGTTAAAACTTTATGGAAGGGTCAGAACCAAGATGATTTTGGACCTTCATCACTGGGCAGAAGAACCGATCTTCTGAGAAAGTGACGAGAGGTTGATTGGGTTCCAAAGGAAAAGTCATACCCAAAGCAACAACAACAACAACAACAACAACAAGTTCTTTTGAAGCAGTATGAAGAATGTTTCTTTTCCCCTTTTTTGAAAGTGAATACAGACCTTGCATTGATTGATAACAACCCATTCAAAGCTATCAGCCAGCCATTCTTCCGCGATTGGAAAAATCCTGCCTAACTTTACACCCAACACAGTAGCCAGGCCAGTGCAGCCAATGTTCATTCCCTTACCCTGGGTAAACCCCAGCCATCCGAATGGGTCTCCTTGGATCTGCGCCCATTTTTGGGGCGGCGCATATCTAGGTGCCCATATAGGACAAACCAGTCAAGGAAGAGGGACAGGATTCAGCATGTGCAACTGTTCCCAATTCTGCCCCAATCGGTCTACTTGAATGTGCGACAGCTATTTTGATGGCTCACATTTGAACTGGTTGTGTAATGTTGGCCAGTTCCAGGACGGGGGAAAGGTTTCAGCGGAGCATGCTGCCGAGGATCCTTCCCCATCCCTAGCCCGACTTGCCCATCCCACGCCCCCCAGAATGCCCCGTTCTGCCCTCCCCACACATCCCTACCACCCGGCTCAGAACCCGCGTCTGCTCACCCGCACCACTTACTCTGTGGGTATCAACAATGTGCCTAACAGCACATTTGAAACAACCAGGACCATCAGAGCGGCCAGCACTCCGCTCCAAAGTTACGTAGGATTGCGTTGTTATGGAGACAACAACATCTCGTAATTGAGCCTGAGTGATATTGAATTGGATTAGTGATGGAGCAGATTTCCCTGGTCAGGCTTGGACTCTAAACACTGACTCAGAATTGAAAGAATGGAAGAACTGCAGTTCATCCCACCTTTGTTCCAAGTTTCTTGTCTTTGTCTTTTTGGGGTGCGGAGGTGGAAATCACTCTTCTGAGCAAGTTACAAATCAAGATTCCTTGCCAGGACCATGTGACCTGAGCCCAGGCCCCTATTTGAAAGCATTGGCAGCATGCCCTAAGTTTGGAGTGAAGTGAACAAACTTCCTTTCTACTCCTGCTGTTGCCGACAGACAGGAAAACATGGTGCATGAGTGGGAGGGAGAGAAGGAAAGATGTGAAGTTTTTCCCTGTTTCAGATTAAAATATGTGTTCTGTTGAGCTGGCATGTCATTATTGCCATTGAATCCCACCTGGTTAAACATGCTGTGCCATGTGATGACCTCATCATTAATGGAAAACTCTTTTCCTGGTAGAGCCTGTGGATCCATCCATCCTAATTTCACTTTTAAGAAGGTTTGGTTGGGGAACGTGACCCAGTTGATAATATCAAATCCAGCAGCTAATTCACCTTCCTCATTAAAGAAGACGGTGTCTCCAGCACTGTTGTTAAAAATGATGCTCTTCAGGAACAGGTGAAGCTACAATGAAATAAGTAAAGGCACATTTTAGAAAGTGTTGAAGAGAGGCAAGAGTGAGTGCATATTCAATACTTTCCAATATTGACAAGGAGCATCCCTTGTGGTCCGTGGGGCATACTCCAAGGAGAGTATATATAGGATTGCATCCTTCAACTGGCTACTTGTGTAGCATTTTTAAACATACTTTTCTGCAGGTCTACACATATGTAAGTCACAGTGAACTCAATGGAGCTTATTCCCAGCAAATGCAAAAATATTTTGGAGATTTCTTCCTTCCTGAAGAGGTTTAAGTGCTTTGAAAAGAGAATTTTGAGAGGTCCCATTTTGATAGTAATTGATGGTTTATTATGGTGTTGCTAATATTTTTTGCTTTTGCGCTGCTGTTTTTTAACAGTTGCTTATTTTTCAGTGTAACCTATTTTGTGTAAAAAAATCAAGTAAAATATACCAACCATCTTGAAAAGAAAACAAATTGTTAGTTTTTCCTGTTTGAATGCATCAATATCCTGATTGTATTGGAATCCTATCCCCTTTTCTTCTCCCCATCCCTCTCCCATAATCTCCTCAGACTTAATGAAGATAAGTAGCTGGCATAGATGTGAGGAGACTCGTTGGGGAAACAGAAGCATATTCTGAGCTAAGGAAACCAAAGTTCCCTCAACTTCAGGAGGTCTCACGGACATCCCTCGCCCACAACAGGATGCAGCGCATGCCCGATTAGTATGGCTGCATCAGTGCTGTGGGGCTTAGCTGGGATTGGGCACTTAGGCATGAGATCATTTTTCTGGATACCAAATATTACCTCCCAAGGAGCCACACTCAGATGACGTCTCCTTCCAATCTCAGTCATTGACCTGGATGAGTACATCTTATCCAATGCAAGTGCTATGGCGTAGACTGCATTGTAGATGCTGTAGCCCAGGCCCAACATGCTCATTTCAAAAAGAGTCCCAGGGAGGCTCTCCAGCTTCTCTTGCCCAGTGCAAGTAGACTCTCCTCCGTCATATGAATCAGGAAATGAGCAGTTGAATGCCTTGCCCCAGAAGAGCCTGAGAAAACCATCTTCTCCTGGAGAGTTCGGGTGTAAGCTGTGGAGGAATCGTGTAAAATGTGGAATTTCATTGGAGTGAATTGCAAAAGAAAAGGAACCATCAAATGCTTGTATGTCGTTAGCTCTGTCCACCGTCTCAGTTGCAAAATTCCACTGGGCGGTCATTATCCACACTTTACCAATAGAAAACATTGTGATATCTTCAAATAGGGAATAGAAATAGATCAACCATGTCAAACAAAATGTGGTCAGGTGACTTGCATTTACAACGTAAACTTTGACGTTGGAGTTCATTATCAAAGCAGCCTGAGCCCAAAGGGATTCAAATGAAGCCAACACGTCTAAAGCTCGAGATACAGCAGGTGTTTTCTCATTGAGGGCTGTACAGATGCCGTTCTGGGAAAGCATGGAATTCAGTATCTCCAGAAACTTTTCTCCATTATCATCATCTGCAGTTATGAGCCCAACCCACGTCCATTGGAAATGCAGAAGTAAATGCACAATCCCCCTGTACTGATGTTGTTCATTGGGAACCATCCGGTAGAAGGAAGGCAACTGGATTTTAGCATTCATCACTGGAGCTATTACGCAATAAGCAATCTAAACAAAACAGAATTCAAAGTAGATTGAAAGCTTTCATGGCCCAATATGAAATATAGCTAAATCAGATATATGGGTTCTGGAGTTTTTATCTTCTACATGGTTCCAGAACCCATATATTCGATTTCTCTAAACAGAATTCACAACAAAACTATATTAAATAAATGAATGTATTTATAATATTTAATTTAAATAAATATGTGCACTAGATAGGTGATGTTAGCAAATGCAGCAGTTAAGTCACTGGTTTTTTTTTTTTTTCTTTCAAAGAGTAGTATTCCCAGAACCACTTCCTGCTTTGGAAGCTTATCCAAAAGAGCAGATATATCAGCTTCGGTTCAGGAGTAGAATATCATGCATCTTCAGTTTTCAGTCTCTGTATTATGGGCAGTTATGTTTCATTGTGTCCCCCCTCCCTCCATTCATGCCTATTGATTTGAATCTCTACAAATATGAGAAGCATGAGCAGCAGCTTGCTCAGATACAGCTCAAATACAGCAATTTGAGCAGCTTGCTGAAGTACAGCTATGAAATAGAAAGAAAAGCATGGAAATAGGTCTGCTTGTCTGCTTCTTCTTGCCTGCACCACCTAGTGGTTCAATGCAGGCGCGTCACTGGGCACGCACCGCCCCAAAGCGTGGCGCGCACATCGCCCTACTGACCCCCCGTTCCCCCCAAAAAAAATTACCTACCCTCCATCGCTGCCGGCTCAACACATCCGCGCCGGCCGGCTGACCGAGGCCTAATGACGAGGCCCAATGTGGCGATACATGATTTATTACGTTTTTCGCGCATGCGCACAACGAGAAACATTCTGCGCATGCGTGAAAAATGTAATAAATCACATATCGCCGCATTGGGCCTCGTCAGAGGGCCCCGGACAGGCAGACGGGGTAGATGCTCTGAGGCCTTCTCCTGGCCTCGGAGCCTCCGTAGGGCGACACACGTAACCCTCCGGCGGTCCGCTCTCCGCGCCATGCTCTTGCGACGCGGCTGGTTCAATGGTGTATATATGCAGGTAGCATTAGGAACAGTACAGATTGAAGAGAAGAGCAGAAGCAGCTGAGACAGAGAGAGATTGGAAAGGTAGCTAAGAGATTATCGAAGTAAATCGGGGCAGGCCCAATTGGCCTGCTCGGATTTCCTCCTGGGCCGACTTGACCAATGCCCCCCTCCCTCACCTCCCGGATCGCCCATGCAGCCGCCGCCAGAGACTTACCTTCCGCTGCCTGCCGCATGGACATTCCAATACCAGAGTGAAGGCAGCCGGCTTTGCACCAGCCTCCCTTATTCACGAGTTGTCACATGCATGCCTTACGGCACGTTTGCCACGAATTCCGGCGCCGGATCACTTGCTTCGTCCCCGGAAAGTTAGTGGGGATCTGGCTACCCATCTTGCAAGTAAAAACTAAAGCCTCACAACAGTCCCAACCCGAAAGATTTGTAGAGTTTGTTAGATATACTATTTGTACTGTGGACACAATGTTTAGTTTTAACCAGAGTGTTGTGAGACAATTAGGAAGAAAGTCATCTGTTGTGTTGCATCATCAATAGACATGTCAAACATTATTTCCATGTTCAGATAGTTTACTGAGTGAAATGAAACACAGCCCCTGTCCCACATACATGAAATGAAAGGGAATGCAAAAACACTGTGTGTCAATTGTACACATCATGTTTTTGCTCACAATAAACATGATAAAATAAAAAAAAAGACGTTTAGATATGCTACACAGATAAGTTTATTTCAATTGGAAGAGCTTCATTACTTCAACAATCATTCTACCTGTGGAATCTTGTAGATGTCTAAGACAGTAGCCATGTGACGGGATATTTCAGAATCAAGTCCTCCAATGACAGCAGTCAGATTCTTTTCCTTGTCACATTTGAAGTTGGGGACGATCCATTTTAGGGGGGAAAGAAGTTTCAGAGTGTTCTGATAGGTCATTCTTTCACTTAGATAACTGTCATAAATTTGGAACCCCAGGCTGACGTTTGGTAAGATCTTGGGGTTTTCATTGATCTCCTTCACAGCAAATTCCAATGAGAGGACTTGATGGTAAAGCTTTGGCTTTGTACTAAAGGAAGAAGGAAATGGCTGATATTGAAAAATACTAGGAGTTTGTTTTTGAGAGCATGACTTTGTGTTTAGTGAAGTGTACCTATCTCCACACTGATAGAAAACAGAAAAGCCAAAATCATAGAAATGACGTAAATATGAATAGTCCTCCAAGCATTGGCTTTGGCCCCTGTCTCCTGAGTTGCTGGAGAGAACAGAGATGAACCATGCCCCCACATGGGGGGGGCTGCCAACGCAACACCCCCACGTGACACCGCTAGCGATGCCCCGTGGAGCCAAAATAGCAGGCATTTTGGAGCCTAACGGCTCCAGTGCGGGCGAGAGGGCCCAGCTCCAAAACGGACCGGCAGGCTCCAATACGACAACAGGTCACATCCTGGAGGCAAGTACGCTCCCACGACGCCTTGGGGTCCACGGCCCCCCCGCCCCTACCCCGACGATGCAGCTGTTTGTAGTACCTGCTTTTCTCCTCCCCTCATTTCCTTAATCCCTATAACTGACCGTCTCTAGATCATTATCCAAAGTTTATTATTATATATAAGGTGACAGAAAATGTGCTTTCCAGTTGAGAAATTGCCTAAGCTTGCAACAATTATCAATTATCTATTCTACAAAGCAACAGAAAGAAACATGAAGAAATTACATTTTGTGCTATTTCAAACTTAGGTGTTTCATAAAAATGTTAACATAATAAACCATAATGTCTATAAGTGATATAATACATTTAAGCAGGGGAAAATACTTGTGCCACAGAGTGGTGAACACACCAGTAGAGAAATTCAAGTAAGGACACAGACTGAATGAAATAGGATGAAATAAGAAGGAGGTGGTGAAATATACACAATACTGGGATGCGAGAGAGAAACAATAGGAATGTAGACTGGACAAGAGGAGGAGGAAAACCCAACGCGGACAGGTAGTCTTTATACAATAATAATACCCCTAAAAGTGTGAGAAGTTATTTGCAAAATATCTTCTTCCTTTTATGAATATGGTATTATTTGTAACTTACAGAAGTTCATTTACACTTATTTTGTTTGGATCAACAGTGAAAGTTACGTCATCCAAAAAAAAGCCGAATTGTGTAACAATCGCTCCAATGATCAGGTCTCCTGCCATGTAATACTCATAGCGCACCTGGAAGGGATTGACCCTGCTACACAAAACAGTGTTTGGCTTTCCTTTAGCCTGAGGCAGTTGCAGAAGGAGCAACAGCAGCAGAAGTATCCATGTCATCTCAGGACTAATCATGATAAAGACTATCTAATTCTTCTCTCTCTCTCTCTCTCTCTCTCTCTCTCTCTCTCTCTCTCTCTCTCTCTCTCTCTCTCTCTCTCATTTTATAGCAGCCATTCCTTCAATCTCTGAAGAAAATTTGGATGAAGGGGATTCATTTCAGACTGGTGCATTTCTGTCATCTCTTAGCTGAAAATAACACTGGTAGCTTATATCAGTATTCAAGCCATTGCTTTAGGTTCTGCCTGTTACCTCAGAAGTTCCATACTGGGTTGACAAGACAAAGAATAAATCCTAGTCATTGGTAGTAATGACAGGTTTCTAAGTCATGTCCCTGGAGTATTGCGCTTGAATCAGAATGAAAATGGAAACATGTTTGTCAGATCTCTGCACAGCACATGACATCTACCCTCCAAATGATCCAGACAATAGTAAGGCAATGGGATGGAAACAGATAACTCATGTATTTGGGATAGAAGTGGGTGTTATATAACTTCCCATCTCTCTTCTCCTTGCCTTGAGGCAAAAGGCTGGAGTAATGCAATTTGCCTCACTGGGGCAAAAACACAATCCAATCAAGATCATTCTGGCACCACTAATTAAGCATGATGTATTTCTAGTGGGTTATTCTAGCACAGTGGGTTAAACCGCTGAACCATGAGCTGTCGATCGAAAGGTCGGCAGTTCGAATCTGCAACGGGGTGAGCTCTCATTGCAGTTTTAAAATGACACCAAGCTTTATGAGATGCTCAAACATTTATCTCCCTATACTTACACAAACTTGCAAACTGCAGGAGCTCAGCTCTTTGAAGGGCAGTTAGCAGCTATCTGATTTTTGAATAGCCTCAGGGCTTGTGACAATTACTTATTTGATCTTTCCATCACAAGAGACCCACCAGAAATCAGGTCGCGACCCACCAAGTGGGTCCCGACCCACAGTTTGAGAAACACTCTTCTAGCAGGTTTTTTTTAGCAGAAAGCAGTGTTATGTGTTTTTTAATTTCGTTAATACTATTTTCTCCTGCCCCATTGATTAGATCAACATTCACAATTACACAACGAAAAATGGAAAGTCGTCATGTACAAGCAAGGTTGAAGTTGAAACACCTTGATGAAGCACACAACAAATCAGAAGGCAAAACACGGTAAAGATTTTTAAAAAGGCTGTAGAGTTAAGAGCTGAAAATTGGTTTTACAAAATGTAATAAAAGGCATCCAATTCTTGAGCAAAGTGTTTCGTTATTAACATAAAAGCAGTGGAGAATGTACATGCCCAGTAGGGTGGGGGCCGCCGCGACAACCCCCCCATGGACGCCACATGCCCCACCCCTGGGGAATGTGATGTCATCGTTTCGTGCCTCCGCGGCGTGGAAACACCCTCCCCCCAGTGCTTTTTTGCTCCTTTTTGGAGCCAACTGGCACAAGGGAGGGTGGGAGGGCCAAACTTGCAGCTGAGAACAGCTGCGAAGAGGAGAAGGAGGTGGCAAGGAATCCGCCACTTGGGGCCCACCACCCCTACCACACCAACTATGATGACGCTTCTGCATAAAAGTAAGCAAAACTAGACACAGCCCATTCCTACCCCTCGCCACATCATAGCATGCAGCCATGCTATGTGTGCCACATTGCACACATTCCACAATTTGGGGGAGGGGTGATTGGACAGCCTGCAGGAGGTATTTCTTACTTACCTCCTGGTAGGAAGGCAGATCAACTAGGTCTCCTCAGACCAGCCATTTTGTGCACCAGCCATTTTGCTGGCTCCAGTTCTGAGGAGAAACAGGGAGCGTGTCGGGTTGCAAAATGGGGATATTCACTGCCCCAGGAGCCACTCCCTCCTGCGCTCAACACATCACTGATTCAGCCCCTTCCCTGCGCAGTTACTCCTATGACCTCCCCTTTCCACCCATGAACCACCCCGCTTGCCACCCTCCCGCTGCAGTGGTGCAATCATTACGCCTTTGCAGGGCCTTTTATGCCAACGGGATACTAGTCCAGCTGCCATAAACTGCCCAGAAGACTGGGCCACTAGACTCACTACTTTCTCCTTATTAGCTGGTCTTTGCTGTTCAGCTCTGGCCTCAAAATAATTATGAAGCATTTTGGGAAAAAGATAAAAACCAGTAATCCAGCACTAGAGGCCAAGATAGAGAAGATCTCCACAGCCACAACATACTTGCCTTTGGTGCTCAGGTAAGATGGAACAAAAGACAACCAAACACTGCAAAACACCAACATGCTGAAAGTGATGAACTTGGCCTCATTGAAACTTTCTGGCAACTTCCTGGCTAGGAAAGCCACAGTAAAGGTGATAGTAGCCAGAAATCCCAAGTAGCCCAAAACACAATAAAACATGGTGAGTGATCCTTCATTGCATTCTATTATGATTTCTTCAGTCAGAGAGTGCATGTCAGTATTAGGGAATGGTGGAGTTGTGCATAGCCACACAGCACATATACAAACTTGAATCATGGAGCAGGAAAGAACAATGGAGTTGGCCAATCTTTTCCCCACCCATTTCCTGACCCTGGATCCTGGCTTGGTGGCCATGAAAGCCAGAACCACGGTGATGGTTTTGGCCAAGACACAAGAGATAGACATGGAGAAGATGATGCCAAAAGACGTTTGCCGTAAATAACATATCACTGTCTGAGGCTGACCAATAAATAGCAGGGAGCAGAGGAAGCAAAGCATTAGGGAGATGAGGAGAAAATAGGTGAGGTTCCGATTGTTGGCTTTGACAATTGGGGTATTCCGATTCTTGATGAAAATAACCAACGTGAAAACGTTGAGCAGCGTAAAAAAGAGAGCAAAGGAAACCAAAGCCATTCCCAATGTTTCCGAGAAAGAGAGAAAGTTCTTCCTTTTGGTAATACACTGATCTTGGTTCTTGTTTGGAAATCGATCTTCTGCGCATTTGATACAATCATCTATGTCTTAAGAGTAAAAATAAATAAAAAATGTCAAGCTCCTTCAGCTAAATCCTGTCTATGATCTATGTGTATCTTCAAGTACATCAACTACTGATACCCGCCCGAACACGCGCCCTGGAGGTAATGATCTCCTCCCTCTTCTACCATATTTCACCCCATTTTGCCAACCCCCTCCCCCCCTATGGCTTACTGGCACAAGCAGTTGTGAAGGGCAACACTAGTGCTTCTCATTGACAGCACTTGGAAAATGGCCGACAGCGGCCTACTCTGCATGTCATTTTACAACAGTGAAACTCTGTTCAACTGTCGTAAATCCTTCCACAAACCAGCCCAATCCTAGTTAGAATCAGCATGCAAATTACCTTTCCCTGCACCATGGCTCTACTCATACTTCACCAATGTATGTAACTGGATAGGAATGGGCCAGTAGACATGCTTGTTACAGTGAACAGCCTTATTTGATTTGTACAAGCAGAATCAGGGGAGGCACCACAGCCCAAGTTGGACAGACTTCACCATTAAAAAAGTCCTCTTCTCTGACCAGTATTAAACAGAGCACATAGAGGGTAATTGAAGACTTCAGCATGTTACCTCATGTTTCCAAGGGGTAATGACATGCTTTGTGATGACAGGCCAAGAGAAGAATCAGTGCTACCCAAGGTTTCTTGGCACATGAAGCTGCCAACAAAATGCTCCCACCCCATATCCTTTTGTTGTGCAAAACTCTGATGCTCTCATGTCCTCGATTGAAAAATAAATGGAATGAAGAAGCCAGAGAAGGCATAGAAGACAGTGTTGGATCAGAGCATCCAGGGAGCAGAAGAAGGTTGAGATGCAGTGGGTGGTTAGAGGTGGGTGCTCCCAGTCAATTTTCTGCCTGAAAGGTCTCCTTGTGAGTTATTAGCTTTAAACATTGTATCCCCAATGGGAGACTGCAGGAACTTCCTGTTGCAAGGGCATATTGTTTTGGATTTTTTCCCCCATGCTAACTGCACGAGAAAAGTCTTGTGATTCATCAGCAACCAGTTTATTTACCATTATTTTTATCCCAACCACCCATTGGCATACTGGCACCAGTGGGTGCAAATTACTACCCTGGCTTTCCTCTGGCACTGCATCCTCTTGCTACAGTGCTCAGAATATGGCCCGCCATTTTATCTACTTTTAGTGTGCCCAAAGAGTGTTTATGTCTCCTACCTTTCTTGTCAGAAATCTTCCCCTCTGGACATGGAACACAGTCATAGCAACAAAATGGCTCTCCTTCTCTGGTTTTTCTGCTGTACCCTAGATGGCAGTGGTCATTGCACAGAGCAACGGGCATCACCTGCTCGTAAGCGAGGAAAACACGTGTGACTCTCCTACCTTAACAACATAGTATGAGATAAAGTTCTACAGCAAAATGCTAAATCAAGACTCAAGGTAGAAGGAGCGCACATCATTGTGCTAAAGGAGATTCCGCTGAGAATTTTGCAGAAAAGGAAAAGTTATGCATTCCTGGTGGAGGTGCTGAAGAAACAGAAGATTGTCTTTAGGTGGGGAAAATTAGAAGGCGTGACTGTTAAACTTCATGAAAAAACCTATAGATTGGATACAATCCAGAAAGCAAAAGAGTTCCTGAGAAGATTCAAGGATGGAAGAGAAGAAGAAGAAGATGAAGGGATGGACAGTGCAATGGCAAGCTGTGAACAATAAAGATGGATTACAAATTTTTATCATGGAATATTAATGGAGCTAATGCTCCGCAAAAAAGAAAAAGAGTATTCCATTATTTGAAAAAACTTAATCAAGATGTGATATGCCTTCAAGAAACCCATATAAAAAAGGGAGATACAAAATTTTTGATTCAGAAAAATTTGGGAGAAGAATTTTTTTCAACCAACATCAAGAAGAAGAATGGGGTGGTTTTATATGTTAAAAAATATTTGAAGCCAGAATTAATATTTGCAGATGACAAAGGAAGAGGGGTGGCAGTGGAAGTAACACTAGATGGGATAAAAACATTAATATTGGGGGTGTATACACCACATCAACAAAAAGGGGATTTTTTTAGATATTTGATGGATTTGTTGGCAAATTATTCTTATAGTAGTTTTTGCTTGTTGTGCGATTGGAATGGAGTTGTTTCCCTGCTGAGTGATAAAGTTTCCGTAAAAGAAATAAAGCACAATCAAGGGAAATTACCTAAAAGTTTTTTTGAAATGGTGGAGACTTTAGGGGTCTTGGACATATGGAGACAGAAAAATGGGAGCTCTAAGGAGTTCACACATTATTCAGAGAGACATGGATCAAGTTCAAGAATTGATATGTTTTGGGTGTCAAAGGATATAGCTGTTAGAACTTCCAAAGCAGAGATTTTAACAAAATCTATTTCAGATCATAATCCGATATCGCTGGCCATAAGGAAGAAAATTAAAACTTATAGATGGAGACTGAATGAACTGTTATTACAGAAAGAAGAGATAATAGAAGAAGCTAAGAGTAAACTAAAAGACTTTTTTGAGTTAAATATGAATAAAGGAACAGAAGTAAGAATGGTTTGGGATGCAAGTAAAGCATTTATAAGAGGATATTTTATACAAAAAATGCAGAATGGACTAAAAAGAGACAAATTAAGATTCAAAAGATTGAAGAAGAGATGAAGAAGAAAGAACAAGAGTTGAGGAGGACACCTGGTGACAAAAACGTTTTACAACAAATTAAAAATTTACAGAGTCAACTATCCCTGATGATAACAAAAGAAATAGAAATTAAAATGAAGTATGCGAAACAAAGGTATTTCGAACATGCTAATAAACCAGGAAAATGTTTAGCTTATAAACTGAGGAAAGAGAGGGAGAAAAGAATTATCTCTAAGTTACAAGAGACAGAGAAAATATGTACAGAACAGGAAGATATACAAAATTAATTGTAAATTATTATACAAATTTATATAAAAGACAGACGGTAGAGCCAGCAAAAATAAAGGAATATTTGGTAAAGCAAAATTTACCAAAAGCTTTGGAAGATCAGAAATTTTTTAAATGAAAGGATCATGCCTAGAGAAGTGGTAGATGCGATAAAGAGAGTTAAGCTGAATAAGGCACCAGGTCCAGATGGTTTGACTGGGAGATTCTATAAATGTCTAGAAGATGTAATAAGTATTCCATTACAACAGACAATGAATGATATCTTACAAAATAGAAAAATGCCAGATTCATGGAAAGAGGCGAATATAACTTTGATACCAAAAGAAGGACAAGATTCAAGTAGTATAAAGAACTGTAGACCTATATCTTTGCTTAACAATGATTATAAGATATTTACATCAATTTTAGCGGAGAGAATGAAGAAGATGTTGCAAAAATGTATACATGAAGATCAATGTGGTTTTCTACCAAAAAGACATTTGAGGGAGAATGTAAGAATTGTTCTAGATATGTTGGAACATTTTGACAAACGTATAGATAAGCAATTAGCATTAATATTTATAGATGCTGAAAAAGCTTTTGATAATTTGAACTGGTCTTTTTTATTAGAAGTTTTACAAGAAAAGGACTTCGGGGAAAACTTCAATAAATGGATAAATTCAATTTATGTGACACAAACTGCAAGAGTATTAGTGAATGGTGAGCTGACTAAGACATTTGAAATTCAAAAAGGTACACGACAAGGATGTCCGTTATCACCATTGCTGTTTATATTGGTGTTAGAAGTTTTGAATAGAAATATTAGACAAGATGAAAGAATACATGGTGTCAAGATTAAGAAAGAAATATTCAAGTTAAGAGCCTTTGCAGACGACTTCGTACTAATGCTGGAAAATCCGTTAAAAGATATAGAGTTGTTGATGAGTAAATTAAAAGAATTTGGATCTCTTGCAGGATTTAAAGTTAATAAACAGAAGACAAAAATAGTGACTAAAATATGAAGATTCAAGATCAACTGAAACTGATGAATAAAACAGGATTTAAGGTGGAAAAAAGTTAAATATCTTGGAATTGTATTGACGAGTATGAATTGTACATTATTTCAAAATAATTATGTTAAAGTATGGAATGAAATTAAGAAAGATCTGTTAAGATGGGAAAGATTGAAATTGTCTTTACTAGGAAGGATATCGGTGATTAAGATGAATGTATTGCCAAAAATGATGTTCTTATTTCAAACGATACCAGTGATTATATCTGATGCACCATTTAAAGAATGGCAGAAAGACATTTCTAAATTTATTTGGCAAGGGAAAAAACCAAGGGTGAAATATAAGATTCTTCAAGATGCAAAAGAGAGAGGAGGATTAGGACTACCGGATCTGAAAGTATATTATGCAGCATGTTGTTTTGTGTGGTTGAAAGAGTGGGTGTATTTACAAAATAGAAGATTATTGGAGTTAGAAGGCTCTGACTTGAGATTTGGTTGGCATGGGTATTTGTGGTATGATAAAGTGAAAGCAAATTTAGAATTTAAAAATCATTATGTTAGACATGCATTATGGAGAATTTGGAATAGATATAAAATGAGGTTTTATGAGAAAGTACCATTATGGGTTGCACCATATGAAGCACACTTTGGTGGAAGTAGCGTGCCAAAAGAGAAAGGACTACTCTACAGAAATTTATTATTTTTTTCACAAGGAGACTGTATAATGAAGTCAAGAGAAAAACTAATGGAAGAAGACTTTAATTGCCAATGGTTTGTATATGCTCAAATTTTGGAGAGATTTAAAGTGGACAAGAAGGCATATGGATTTGTAGAAGAAGAATCAATATTGGAGGTACAATTAAAATCTGAAGACCAGATAATTTCAAAAATGTATAAATTGCTTTTGAAGTTTGAAACAGAAGAAGAACAGGTTAAAGAATATACGATTCATTGGGCGAAAAATGTAGGTCATTTTATTTTAATGGACCAATGGGAACAACTATGGTTAAAACAGTTGAAATTTACGTTAAATGTTAATATTAAAGAAAATATGTATAAAATGATATATAGATGGTATATAACCCCAAGCAAATTAGCAAAAATGTATGAGAAGGTGACGAATAGATGTTGGAAATGTAAAAACCAAGAAGGAACTTTTTACCATATGTGGTGGACATGCCCCCAAGCAAAGAAGTACTGGACTCAGATTCATAAACAGATTGAGTTGATTTTAAAGATTAAGGTTCAAATGAAACTGGAAACATTTTTGTTGGGTATGTGGGAGGATCATGTAGGCGAAAAATTTCAAACTTTGTTTTTATATATGATAGCTGCAGCAAGAATTTTATATGCACAATATTGGAAGAATTCGGAGATACCTTCGCTGGAAGATTGGTGGCTGAAAGTTTTGGACTATGTTGAAATGGATAAACTTACAATTTTAATTAAGGAAAAGTTAGTTAACTTTTTCGTGAACAATTGGAAACCATTTATTGACTTTTTAAGAGAGAGAGAGAGGAATGATGTGATGACATGCGGATTTAATGAATAGAATGTGGGTGTTGTTTTGGCTTAGTTGGAAATTATATGTAGAAAATAGTGAATAGTATGCTAGTAGGATGTATTGCTTCGCGCTTGCTATAACTTTATGAAATATGTATTGTTTTTATGTTTTAATATATCAATAAAATATAAATATATATGGAAAAAAACAACAACATAGTATGTTATAGAACAAACACCACATTTCCTTCTCACAGGAACGGTGATACAGTTATGGTTAAAACTTAAAGAAAAGGTCAGAACTGTGATGACTGTAGACATTTTACTGGGCAGAAGAAATGGCAGCTCAATCCTAACTGCCGGAACTTGCAGTGGCCTTCGGGGATGATCTGGCACTGATAGGTTTGCACAGAGAGAGGAACGGGGCAAGCAGTGGGAGAATTAGAGGAATGTCTGGGTGGGAGGCAGGGAATGAAATGGGGCAGCAAGGGGGTGGATCCTGGCCACAGTGACTATCCTGTTCCTTTCCCCGTTCCTGCTCCCTTACTCTCTTAGGAATTATGCCATAAAAATATCTATTGCAGATCTGAGGAGAGCCAGGGGGGCACCAGAGGGAACAATTGTTCCCTTACCTTGAAGAGCTCTGCAACTGCCCCCCTCAGGATCCAGCGCATGCTCCACGAGTGCAGGTAATTTGGTGGATGGTTAGTTCGGTTTGGGCCCCTAGTTTCGGAAAAAGTGAAGGAAGGTAGACAATGTGTTTCAAAGGAGTGGTTTCAACAAGGGCAAGATAATATTGATACAGTAAAACCTTGGATTGTGAGTACAATTCGTTCCAGAAACGTGCTTGTAATCCAAAGCACTCGTATATCAAAGCGAATTTCCCCATAAGAAATAATGGAAACTCAGATGACTCGTTCCACAACCATTTGATCATATAAAAATGATTATCATAATACAAAATACAGTGTAAAGTCAAAATAAAACAAATTATCTTGCACTTCACCTTTGAAAAGAGTTGTGGTTGGTGTGAGGGAGACGAGAGAGAGGAGAGGAGAGGAGGAGGAGGAGTGTAGGACATCTATCACTAACGTTATTGTGTAGGACGTTATTGTGTAGGATGTCTATCACTAACAGGATCACTGCTATCTCTTGTCTCACTGGACTGAGATTGGGAGACGATTACCCACAATCCCAAAGCGAGAGAGACTACTCGCAGAGGTGTAACATGCCTCACCGGTGCCTATCCTCACAGGGCTGCCTCTACATGCCTTTCCTTCTCTGCACGATCATGAGGGCAGTGGTGGAGCCTAAGCACTGCGCACCACGCCTGGAGCAGCTGCTCCTTGGGCTCCAAAACCTACTTGTAATGCAAGACATTGCTTGTTAATCAAGTTAACATTTATTTTAAAAAATTGCTTGTTGTGTAAAACACTCTCAAACCAAGTTACTCTCAATCCAAAATTTTACAGTGCAGTAATAATAACTCGGGGGGGGGGGAGATTTGCCTCTATGAAACCATCCACACCTTGCTATTCTTGCTGTTCTTAATATTCAGAACCCAAAAATCCAAACTTTGGGAAGATCACTAAAATGAATTGTCCTAGCAGGGTAGGGAGGATTATCAAGGGTCAATACTGAAGCATTGTGTGTGGTTTTTTTGTTGTTGTTTTGCTTGCACGTCATAATTGTTGTTGAATGAATCTCACCTGGTTAAACTTGCTGTGCCATCTGATGGCCTCCTTCTTGATGGCAAACTCTTTGCCCGGTAAAGCCTATGGATCCATCCATCCTAATTTCACTTTTAAGAAGGTTTGGTTTGGAAAAGTGACCCAGTTGATAATATCGAATCCAGCAGCTAATTCACCATTCTCATTAAAGAAGATGGTGTCCCCAGCACTGTTGTTAAAAACGATACTCTTCAGGAAAAGATGAAGCTAGATTGAATTAGTGAAAGCACATTTGAGGAAAGCATTGATAAAAGGCAACACTGAGTGTGTATTTAATCCTTGTTCCCAATATTTTCTGGAGATCTTCAAGCAGAGACTTGATAGGCGGATTTCCTGCTATGGCAAGTGGGTAGACTAGATGACCTTGTGGAACATTCCAACTCTATGATTCTACATCTACTCACAGTGATTTCAATGGGTCTTATTCCCTGCAAGTATGTATAAGATTTCAGCCTCTGAAGGTTTGTGTGTGTGTGTGTGTGTGTGTGTGTGTGTGTGTGTGTGTATTTGAGTGCCGACATCTTGGATCACGCGAGATTTTGCCAGCCAAGATGATGCCGGCGCCCGGATTAGCTCTTTAATTCAATGAAGATGGCGGCGGCGAGCGGGTGTATTCGTCCGTTCACTCACTCTCTTACTGGCACGGAGCCAGCGAGGGAGTGCGCAAACCACAGCCTGCTGCCCATGCCAAACGCGCCTGCCGGAGGCTCACACGGCACGGGCAAGCAGGCTGTCGTTCACCCAGTCTCCCACCGACACTGTACAGAGCCAGCAGGAGTGGGCGAACCACAGCCTGCTGCCCGTGTCCCGCGGGCCTCCGGCAGGCGCGTGCGACACGGGCAAGCAGGCTGTTGTTCGTTCGCTGGTGCCGGTGGGAGACCGGATCAGCAGCGCGACGAGGAGCAGCACAACGGCGACGATGGGGGGGGGGGGTTTAAGTTAATTTAATTAATTATTTTATTGTAAAATTAAATAAATAAATGAAATTTGCGGACGCACTTCGCGCGGTAATAGGGGGCGCTTTGCGCCCCCTTCGGTTTTTAAATTGTTTTATTAAGTTGAATTTTTTATTTTAAATTTTAAAATTAATTAATTAATTAACTGTGTGGGGGGTGTCCTGGTTGGAGGGGGGAAAATATGGAAAGCCTATTCAAATATTGTTTTAATTATTCTGCTTTTGTAATAGGATCGTTTCCTTTTTATTGTCATGTGTGTGTGTGTGTGTGCGCGCGTGCATGTGTAAAATTGGGTCAGTGCAATAACAGTAGACAAGTCACAAGAAGATAATTGAATGTGAAATATTACCTGCCAAGATTGTACATTCAGTTGATTGTAACTTCCTCTACTAAAGTTGAGCAACTTTAGTAAAGCAATGCGTTTCGACTTGGATGAGTACAACTTATGCAGAGAATGTGCTATGGCATAGATTGCATTGTAGATACTGTAGCTTTGTCCCATCATGCTTATTTCAAATAGAGTCCCAGGGAGGCTCTCCAGCTTCTCTTGCCCAGTGCATGTACCAGTACTTGCTTTGCCTTCAGAAGAATCCAAAAATGAGCAGTTGAATGCCTGTTCCCAGAAGACCCTGAGAAAACCATCTCCTTTAGGAGAGTTGGGATGTAAGCTGTGGAGGAACTGTGTAAACCCCGGAACTTCATTAGAGTGAATCAAAAAAGAGAAGGCACCATCAAAGATTTCTATATCGTTAGCCTTTTGCAGTGTTTCTGCTGCAAAATTCCATTGGGCGGTCATTATCCAAACTTTACCAATAGAAATTTTTGTAATGCCTTCAAATAAGGAATAGAGATAGATCAACCATGTCAACCATATGGTGGCCTGATGACTTGCATTTACAACATATACTTTGACTTTGGAATTCAACATTAAATTAGCTTTTTTTCGAAGGGATTCAAATGAACTAAATGTGTCCACAGCTCCAGAGATCGCTGGTGTTTTTTCAATGATAGCTGAACAGATGCCATTCTGGGAAAGCATTGACATTAGTGTCCGCACAAACTTTTCTCCATTATTGTTATCTGTTGTTATGATCCCAACCCAGGTCCACTGGAAATGCAGAAGTAAATATACAATCCCTCTGTACTGATGTTCTTCATTAGGGACCGTTCGATAGAAAGAAGGGAGCTGGAGTTTAATATTCATCACTGGGGCCAATATGCTATAAGCAATCTGAAAAAAGATATCACAATAATTGATGCTAATCTGGAATGATTCTTCCAAATCTCTGCTGTCCTAAAACCCTGGAGAAAATCCTGGATATTAAAATAACAGTTCAATTTTTAGACCATTGGCTTCCACAGCACTACACACATACCCCTTCTCCTCACTTTTGCCAAATTCATTGTTAGCTTTTTATCACAATGCTACTCTCAGATCTCTTTATGCCAGTTCTTGCTAAGACAGGAAATCATTTCATGTAGAAAATGTTTTAAGCTTGGCTTAGGCTAAATATCAGACAACCAAGCAACCATTATTTCTACTTTCAGATATTTTACTCACAGCGTAATCCTATTCAACTTAAACCACCAGTGTAACCAGCGATGCAGAGAGAACGGGTGGCCCCAGAATGGAAAGGGGATTCAAATCCCCTCCAAAAGGGATTTGAATCCATTCTGGGGCCTCCCGTTCTCTCTACACCGCTGGTCAGTGGCGTAGCTAGACTGGAGTGGAGGCAAGTAATTCTGCAAGACTTTGTTACACCGGAGTCAGCGGCCCCTCCCCTTTGCTGTTGGAGCCATTCCGGCAGCAACATGGGAGTGTCCTGCGTGTTGCCATTGCCGCCAGTCTAGTTTCACCTCTGCCGCTGGTTACACTGGTGGTGTACGTTGGATAGGATTGCACTGTCAGTGAAATCCACACAGCCCCCTCCCCATTCCATAAACTTGAAATGAAAGGAAATACAAAAACACTTTCATTCATCATTTCTCTTTTTAATGTCAGTCATATATCTCTCTTGTTTGCTCTCTCTTTTTCACACACACACACACACACACACACACACACACACACACACACACACACAAAGAGAATAGAGAACAAATGCATGGAAGATTGACACTAATGTCAATGCTTTCCCAGAATGGCATCTGTTCAGCTATCAGTGAAAAAGCAAAAGACATTCTTGGAGTTCAAAAACTTCCTAGTCCACATGCCTATTCTACCTGTGGAATCTTGTAGATATCTAAGGTAATAGCCATGTGACGAGAGATTTCAGAGTCAATTCCTCCAATCACAGCAGTCAAAGTCTTTTGTTCGTCACATTTGAAGTTGGGGGCAATCCGTTTTTGGCTGGAAAGAAGCTTCAGGGTGTTCTGATAAGTCATGATTTCACTTAGGTAACTGTCATAGATTTGGAAACCCAGGCTGACATTGGGTAAAATCTCAGGGTTGTCATTGATCTCGTTCACAGCAAACACCAAGGACAAGACATGCTGGTAGTACTTTGGTTTTCCTCTAAAGAAAGAATTAAAATGAGATGCAAGACAGATATTGAACCCTAATGAAGTTGCTGTCTGAGATCATGATATAGTGCTCAATGTACTGAGAAGTATATACCTTCACGGAAACTGAAACAAAAGACAGCATAAATCACAAAAAATCATTTTCAACTGCAGTTGTAAGCACACGGACCTAGAAGTAAACTCCACTGAACAACAATGGAATTACTTCTGAGTAAACATGCATAGGACTGTGCTGTTATGTGCATGACCTGTCCAGGTTTTCTATCACAAAGTATGCTTCATGTCTAGCTATGATTTTTACCAGATTTTCTTTAGACACAGCTACGCAATAAAGAATATATTGTATATTTAGTGTCTCCTGTCAGTTTTTCTTTTTCTTTCTTCTTTTAAATCACAAGTTAGCCTACACTAACAGCGCAATCCTAAGCTTTGTCAGCACTGGCGCTGTGACCACCATGCTGGTGCCGACTGTCGCAAAATCGCCATAAAGTGCTTTGCAATGACCTGGGAGTAAGTGGTACCAGTGGAAAGACCTGCGCCATCCCGCTGGAACCACATCCAGAAGGAGCACCTGATAGTGCTGGTAAGCTACTGCTGGGCAGTGGAGGGTGGAACAGGGGCAGGGAGGGGGTGTAATGGGA
Source organism: Plestiodon gilberti rubricaudatus (assembly GCA_026170595.1). NCBI lineage: Eukaryota > Metazoa > Chordata > Lepidosauria > Squamata > Scincidae > Plestiodon > Plestiodon gilberti. The sequence continues at coordinate 21,471,111 of JANXHW010000006.1, forward strand.
TGGAAGATGACGGGGAGGTGTGGATCAGGGCCAGGAGGGGGGCGGGATCGGTGGTGCTGGTCAGTGCACTCGGAATACTACTCCCGCTCCTGGGTTTGAAAGTGCAACATGAGGCTTTTCAGTTTTGCGCCAGCTACTTAGCTCATGCAGATCCGAGTATCCCCATTGTGCAGGCTGGGGCTTTACCCACAGTAAAAGGGCAAATGTCGCCTTACTTCGATGAGACCACCAGCTGCTACTTCCCAGAATATGATGCAGAACATGATTCAACTTTGTCTCTGCATTATGTCCATCCAACAACCGGTATTGAGGTGTGCAGCTGTCAACTTGATTTTGTCAACTATCTGCTTGGTAGCTGAAGAGAACTGTAAATACATTGTCCCAATTCTGAATTGTGTGTTGATGCTGTATCAAGACGATAACCTCCAGGTGATGATCTGATGACCTCCTCCTCCTCCTATTTCCTTATTAATCCTTATCCTTGACTACCAGTGCAATCCTATCCAACTTACACCACTGGTGTAACCAGCGGTGCAGCAAGAATGGGAGGCCCCAGAACAGAAAGGGGATTCAAAGGGGATTTAAATCTCCCCTCTCCTCCAAAGCCTCCCGCCCTGCCCTCCCCGCTGGTTACACCGGTGGTGTAAGTTGGATAGGATTGTGCTGTACCTCTGCACCAGCATCTTAAAGTACAATATGACATCAAAGGTGCCAGGGAAAATGCTTACCAGGTAGGAATGTGTCTCCGCTAGGGAAAAAAATCTATTATGGTCAAATATTACCAGTATGTAGAAGAAAACATAAAGAAAGCAATCTCTCATACTATTTAAAATTGCCCTGTATAGTCCGAAGGACATTGCCCGGTATAACATGAATTTCAGTATGCAACCTGATACCTGTTACTGGTATAGTAAATAGTTGTGGGTGAGAATTATGGTAGGAAAGAGGTCTGGTTTTGTAAGGATGCAAACTCAGCAGGGAATAAGTATGTGGATAGAAACAGAAGATGGAGGAGGACGAAATAGGAAGAAACCGTTAAACCAGATTGAAAGGACATATGCGGAATATTTTGACAAGATGCCATTGCTTCTATCACTCATCCATAGTATCATCGTTTTGTGTTCCTATCCTGAACTCATGCATGTTATGGAGGAAAAGAAAATGGGTTTCCTTACAGAAGTTCATTCACAGTCATTCTGTTTGGATTGTCAGTGAAAGAGGCTTTGTCAAATATACAACCAAACTGAGTAACAATCGCACCAATGGTTAGGTCTCCTGCCTTGTAATACTCATAGGGCAGCTGCAAGGGATCGATCCTGGCGCACATACTACTGTGTGGCTTGCCTTCAATCTGAGGCAGCCACAGAAGGAGCAACAGGAAGAAAAGCATCTCTGCCACCTTCTAAATGTAGAATGCGTAATTTCTTCGTCTTGATCAACATCGGCTGTTCCTTCAATCTCAATAGATTCTTTGGATGAAGGGAAAATGATTTGGTTTAGACTGATGCATTGGTGCCTGTTCAGAATCCCTCATCCTATATCTGAATGATACCTTATATCGGCTTTCAAGCTGTGCTACTGGTTCTCTAAATTGCCTCAGAAATTCCAGGTGGGGTCTGGCAACATGAAGGATGAACTCTAGCAATTTGGGTGGTAATTACATGATTCTATGTCTTGCCCCTGGAGTATTGTGCTAATCAAGGCGCCACATGAAAAAGACTGGAAATGAAAACATGTTTGTTCAATCTCAGCAACGTTGACCGTGAACGTTGAATTGAGAGGTGTATTTTCCAGACAGAGGCGTTCTTATGGTGGGGGCGGTACTGTAAGTTGCGCCCCATCCTAGTCCCCGTTTACAAGCCAGAAAGAGGAGGCCCTGCCCCCTCGCCCTCGGAGCCATTCCGTGATGTGAAGGCAATGGGCAGGAGACTCCCTGCCCGTTGCCTTCGCATGTTGGAATGGCTCCGATGGTGAGGGGGCGAGGCCTCCTCGTTCCGGCTTGTAAACGGAGACCAGGACGGGGCACAACTTACAGTATTGCCCCTACCAAAACCATCTGGTTCCAGATGACTGAGAGAGAGAAATTGGAAAAGTATAGTAAGAGACTGCGATGGAGAGAGAGAGAGAGAGAGAGAGAGAGAGAGAGAGAGAGAGAGAGAGAGGAGATCACATAGTGCGGGTCGAAGTGGTGGAAGTGGTGAATCAAATAAACTTAGGAGAAGAAAAATATGATGGATTCTGATGCCTCCTGCAATTTAAAAGAAATGAGGCAATGAGTTGGCGTTGGGGGTGGGCATCTTTCTGTATTACCAATGTAATGCTGCACTGACGTTGCCTGGATGTCACTCATGAATCCATCCTCATTTTAATTAATTAAATGAGACAAACCTCTTGAGACTGGTAAATAAATATTCTTTTAAAGAATGAATACAGTATTTCTAAAATATTTAATTAAGGAAGAATAGAATTTAAATGAAAAGTGGATGTGCAAAGATCACAGGTGCACTGTTGCATTTGCCCTGGTACCCCCACAAATGACAGGAGACAGGTTAGTCTTTGGGGCAAAAAGCAGCATGTTTATTGTTTAACAGCATATGATAATCTCTATGCAGCAGGTCCTACTTATATACAACTCCCCCCTTTAGTACAGGCACCTACCCTGGAGGAGACAGGAGAACGATTGCCTTCCCCTTGGGTGTTTCCACCCTGCTCCAACCTGACATCACCACTGGGCAATCCACTTGGAAAGGGTGTCAAGAGGAGCCAAACTGCTCCATGTATCCCATACCTGGCAGCCTTTGTCTCAGCCTTTGTTGACCCCTCGGCCTTGAATTGTGAACTCTGTCTCAAATTCAAGGCCGAGGGGTCAACAAGCTGCATCCTTGAGTCAGACAACCTCTTAAGATAAGTTCTGCTTCCCCTTCATACTCTTGCTTACCTCATGGTGCATAACAAAATTGCTGTTCCTAAATCCTGTCCTGCACTATACTGTACCTGTCAGTGTGGTGGCCTGGCTAATCATCACCAACAGCCAATCAGACAAAGAGAAAAAAAAATTCTGACCCAGCCCCTTAAAATGACCAAATAATCTCACTACCCTGACCATTTGGTGGATTGGTGGGTTGAGGCTGTGATGTCCTCACAGTCTTAAAATGCTGGGGTTGGAGCATAGGATCTTAGTGTGCCTGTACCAACAAGGTCCTCCCAATCCAGCCCCTAAACTGCACCCATCTCAGACCTCTCCCCACACTGAATTGTCCTTGATCCTTCTCCATTTACACATCCCACTGACTTACTGGCAGCAGCAGCATGGGACAGAGGAGGTTCAGTGGAACTATGGCCATTTGCCCTGACAGCTGGGACTCACCAAACAATGGAGCAGTTTCCCCATCATTGCTCTGGGGCCTACAATGAAGGATTGAGAGATCCATCAGAGTAAGTCCTGGATAGGATTGCTCTGTTTGATTCTCACTACCTCCTCCTAATTAGTTGATCCTTGCTATTCAGATCTGGCCTCAAAATAATGATGTAGCATTTGGGGAAAAAGATAAAAACCAGTAATCCAGCACTAGAGGATAAAATGGAGAAGATCTCCACAGCCACCACGTATTTGCCCTTGGTGCTCAAGTAAGATGGAACAAAAGACAACCAAACACTGCAAAACACCAACATGCTGAAAGTGATGAACTTGGCTTCATTGAAACTGTTTGGCAACTTCCTGGCTAGGAAGGCCAAAGTGAAGCTGACAATAGCCAGAAATCCCAGGTAGCCCAGAACACAATAAAACATTGTGAATGACCCTTCGTTGCATTCCACTATGATTTCTTCAGTCACAGAGTGCATGTCCAAATCTGGGAATGGAGGAGCAGTACCTAACCACACAGCACAAATGGTGGCTTGAATCAAGGAACAACCAAGAAGAATAGAGTTGGCCAGTCTTTTCCCCACCCATTTCCTCATCCCAGATCCTGGCTTGGTGGCCATAAAAGCCAGAACTACAGTGATAGTTTTGGCCAAGATACAAGAAACAGCCACTGAAAAGATGGTGCCAAAAGTAGTTTGTCTTAAATAACATGTCACTGCCTGGGGCTGTCCAATGAATAGTAAGGGGCACAGGAAGCAGAGAAAAAGGGAGATTAGGAGGGAGTAGGTGAGGTCCCGATTGTTGGCTTTGACAATGGGAGTATTCTTGTTCTTGATGAAAATCCCTAGTACCAAAGCTGTGAGCAGAGAAAAACAGAGAGCCAAGGAAACCAACAGAATCCCCAATGTTTCTGAGAAAGAAAGGGAGGTGATAAGCTTGGGATGGCATTGATTTCGTTTCTTGTTTGGGAATTGATCCTCTTGGCATTTGAAACAATCGTCCATGTCTGGTGGAAAAAAAAAGATACGTCAATCTCTCAGGAATTCTATCACTAATCATCAACTTTTATATTGTGTCCTATCTCTGGTACTCTCGCCAGAAGCTAAATGAGGTCCTACACAATGCACAGATCTACATTATAGGATAGTAGAAGTCCCATGAGAAATGTTGAAAGGGTGCTTGTGATCACCCATCCAATTATAATAGTCCACAGCTCCATAGTCCACCTTTCCACTGGGGGAAAAAAAAACAGGTGATGGAAATAGTGTAATTTCTCCTTCATGCAGCATGTTTAATGCCAGCAGGTCAGAGAACGTCTCATCCTCCCTGATCAACGTTAAATAGATGATGGGTGTGTGCGCTTGTGTGCGTGTGTGCGTGCATGCGTGTAGCGGCCTCATGTTGCCATGGGTACACTGACCAAGACGAAAAGCAGAATCATCCCAAAATATACTGGCACCTTATGCTATCTGCAAAATATTTCACAGTTTCACTCCCTTATCTCATGGTGTACTAGCCATGAAACAAGAACGTTTATAATCCGGGTTAAAAGTCATGTTAAAAAAATACTTTATGATTAAAAATGTAAAAAAATACATGTTTAAACAAAGTGGTGTTTGTTTTTTTAACATGGCTTTTATCCTGGTTTTTAAATGTTTTTTTTTCATTGTATCTGGGCATGACAGTTTCAGGAATTTGCTGGTGTACTAGCCTCTGCTCCTCATATTTGCTGGGACTGAAGAAGGAAGGGAGGACTTGAGCAGAAGAGGAAGTGTAGAGAAGAGTTGTTGCTTGGAAAACCTTTTTTTCCTTTATTTGAATGCCTGACACCTAGCATGGTTGTGTACTCACAGTCAGAAAGCTCCCAGGGTATGACTTTTGTTCATGGAATCAAATGTGCTGTGCAAGCAAGGAGGCTGCTACAATGATCTTCCAGGAAATGAAAGTCAGGCAAAGCTTCTCTCAGGCCAACAAGCTGGGGTGGGGTGGGTGGGTGGAAAGTGGACCCCTTGTGACTTGTCAGCATTGAACATTCTACCTGCTTTTAGTATGCCCAAAGAGGGTTGATGTCTCATACCCTTCTGGTCTGAAATCTTCCCTTCCGCACATCGAACACACTCGTAACAACAAAATGGCTCTCCCTCCTTGGTTTTTCTTCTGAAGCCTGGATAGCATTTGTCATTACACAAAGCAAGGGGCAGCACCTGTTCAGAAGAGGGAGGGAAGAACATGGATTGCCCTTTCATACCTTCACAATAAAGTAATAGAACTAACACCGAAGTTCCTTCCAATTACTATCTGAACTAGGGAAGATTGTTGCTCATCTTGTATGGAGGGAGTTCACTCATTATGACTCAACTTTTTTTTTAATGTCAATATTCATGTGTGTGAGTCAGGAAGTTGAGATATGGGATTATCAAGAGTCAATATTGAAGCACCTTCCCATTAAGGTTTTCATCTTGTGAGAAACACATTTTTGCTTCCCAAAAAATTCAGGTCAGACTCAATCAGTGAAGCAGCATTTTATTAAACATTCCTGCAGGAATGGGTGTCTAGGAAAAAACAGGCACCCCTGATATCAAAAAGTTGTTGTTGTTGTTCAGTCGTTAAGTCGTGTCCGACCCTTCGTGATCCCATGAACCATATCCCGCCAGGCCTTCCTGTCCTCCACTATGTTACTTTCGCTCATTTTCATGTTCGTTGCATCGGTGATGCTGTATAACCATCTCATCCTTTGCCTTCTCCTTCTCCTTTTGCCTTCAATTTTTCCCAGCATCAGAGTCTTCTCCAGAGAGTCCTCTCTTTGCATTAGGTGGCCAAAATATTTGAGTTTCAGCCTTAGTACCTGTCCTTCCAGGGAACAGTCAGGGTTGATTTCATTTAGGATTGATCAAAAAGTACAATCTTGTTATCCCCTGTCCTGTTCACCCAGGTCTCCTCCCCTACCTTTCCATTGGCTAGATTCACAAACCTATCAGACATAACTAAACAATCCACGTGATCTGCACCTTCGCTTTATATCTCCCATTACCTAATTTAAGCAGACCCCAACCTTTTTCCTAATATGGCGTTTCCCCTTCTGGTTGCCTAATGTGCTGACTACAAGTCTATCCTTCTTATCTGGTTCTTTCTGGTATTCCTTGCTGGTCTCTAAAGGCCATGACAGACCGCACGAATTCTGGCGAATCCCGGCGCCGAGGCGAGTGAACGAGCGAAGCTGGCCGCTCTCCTCTGCGCTCTGAGCTTGTCTGTAGGATTGTCTTCCTGCAAATAGTCCCTCCTTTTGTCCCACCTTCTTGGAATAAACCTCCACGGTGATTGGCTAACACTAAAGTTAACTTCCGATTGGCAGATAGCCACTCTCCTCCCCCTCTCATCTGATTGGTGGCTGCAGTAGCTCCGCGAAGCCGCCCCCTCAAACATGGGCCAGAAACATTTTCGATCGTGCCGGAAATCGGGAGATCGCATCTGCTCCGCTCGCTTCCGCTATGGTAACCAGACATCTCCGCACAGCTCGACAAAGCTTCTCGGCCGTCCGGAACGCATAGGAATTCGTGCAGTCTGTCATGGCCTTAAGTGTCTTTGACCACATCCTCTTTTACGTACTGACTTCATGTCTGCCCTCTTGACACACTGATTTCATGTCTGCAACCTTTCTGTGTCTCAGCTATTCCGCTCAGAAGGCCTCTCTCAGCTTTTCAGATTTTATACTACAAAATTAAACATTTATATGTATATAATACTGCAAAAAGCACAATTATATCCCATAATCTGATACCTGTAGCCAAATCCCACCTGATTGAAAATGCTGTGCCATGTGATCGCCTTCCTGTTCATCATGAACTCTTTGTCAGGCAAAGCCTGTGGATCCATACTTCCTACTTTCACTCGTAAGAAAGTTTGGTTTGGGAACGTCACCCAGTTAATGATATCAAATCCAGCAGCCAATTCACCATTCTCATTAAAGAAGATGGTGTCCCCAGCACTGTTGTTAAACGAAATGCTCCTCAGGAAAGGGTGCAGCTAGATTGAAATAGACAAAGTCACATTTTAGAAAGCCTTGCAGAAAGGCAATCATGAGTGTGTTGCTTAATCCTTCATTGCCCGCATGCCCCAATAAGGCACATTCTGAGAACAAGGAGAACCACTGCTTCCAATTGATCTCCATCTTGGAGGCTTGGGACAATGGCTGTCAGTAATTGGTCAGTGGGAAAGGCAAGTTTATTTTTTTTCGCATTTTTATACCGCCCTTCCTCCAAGGAGCTCAGAGTGGTGTACATATTTCCTCCCCTCCTTTTTGTCCTCACAACATCCCTGTGAGGTAGGTGGGGCTGAGAGATAGTGACTGGCCCAAGGTCACCCAGGAAGCTTTGTGGCTGAGCGGAGATTTGAACCTGGATCTTCCAGGTCTAAGTCCGACTCCCAAACCACTACACCATCCTGGCCACCACAATTGACTGAAGTGTTTTACAGCCCAACGAGAGGCTTAGTCGTTGCCTGCAGCCCCTGGTTCAGTCTTCAGAGACCCAAACCAGAATCTCATACCACAACTGGAACCTTTGGTGCTCTCCAGCTTCTTTTTTCTCCTATCTTCCACCTTTTCCCTTCCCCCCTCACTACTGCACAACCCCCCGTTGGTCAGTCCCTGCTCCTCATGGAAAATCTCCCTGATTTCCTTAAGACAATAAGATGAAATTTCCTTATGATTTCCCCTCTCCATTTTGCTCTGAAATGCATTCCTTTTCCTTGTAACAATATCCTCTTTCACTTTTTGTCTACCTAGAAACTGCTGACATTTAGGGCCTAGATGGACAAGTGAATGCATAAAAATACTGCATTGCTTTATCATTTTGATTCCCTTTCTTGGACGCTGTACTTTTATCTCCACAGTAAAGCTATATATTGTTGCCCCTATATCCTTGCTTTTCTTCTCATTTCCTGCCAATTCATGGGATTTATACCATGAGACATTGCACTTGTGCCCAAAACACATAGCTAATTTTCCCTGCACGTGTCTGTCTTAGAGCATGCCCAGTAATAGTGTTAACATGCAACAGACTAGTCATTAGAAGGCAATTATTCTTGATGTGAAATATTACCTGCCAGGGCTTTACATTATGATGATTCCATTTATCTCTGTCAAGCATGTGGGGGAATGATCTGGATGTGTAAGTCTTCTGTAAAGCATGTGCTATGGCATAGATCGCATTGTAGATACTGTAGCTTTGGCCAGTCATGCTCATTTCAAAAACTGTGGCAGGGAGGTTCTCCATTATCTCTTGCCCAGTGCACGTATTAGCAATCTTTTTGCCTTCAGAAGGATCAGAATAGGAGCAATTGAATGCCTGTTCCCAGAAGATCCTGAGGAAATCATCTCCTTTTGGCATATTAAGATTTAGGCTCTGGAGGAATTGTGTAAAGCCCGGAACTTCATTAGAGTGAATCGCAAAGGACAAGGCACCATCAAAACTTTGTATATCATAAGCCTTGTACAGCGTTTCAGTTGCAAAATTCCACTGGGCAGTCATTATCCACACTTTCCCAATAGAAAACTTTGCAATACCCTCAAATAAGGAATACAGATAGATCAACCATGTCAAACATATAGTGGTCTGATGACTTGCGTTTACAACGAAGACTTTGACTTTGGAGCTCATGATTGAAATCGCTTTGACCCGGAGGAGTTCAAATACTATCAGCATGTCTATGGCTCGAGATATAGCTGGTGTTTTTTCATTGAGAGCTGAACAGATGCCATTTTGGGCAAGCATTGACATCACTGCCTGCAGAAACATTTCTCCATTCTCATTATCTGCTGTTATGAGTCCAACCCACATCCACTGGAAATACACAAGTAAATGTACAATTCCTCTGTATTGATGCTCTTCATTGGGAACCGTCCGATAGAAGGAAGGGAGCTGGGTTTTAGCATTCATCACTGGAGCTAATACACAATAACCAATCTAAGCAAAAAAAGAATAAAGGAGGGATAATGATAATCATGGATAACTTTCAGATGCTGCTGCTCTGAAACCTCAAAGGAAATCCTGATGCTTAAGAAAAAGAATTTGAAAAAAGCCCTTGTTTTAGAGTGCTAGCTCTCACAATACGAAACTCTCTTCCTTCTTTTCACTATTGCCAAAGTCATTGTTGGGTTTCTGGTTGCAAAGCTGCTCTCAGAGAACTCTTTGTTCCACATCTAGGAGATCCTAGGAGATACCAGTCATGTTAGCTTTCTTCTAGCTTTAACTGGCAGATATTGTATGAATGCACATGAATTGCTGATTACATTCCAATGCCTTTCTCCGGGCAAAATCCTGACTAAAGATCCGGCCGGTGGCCCAGGGCTGCCAGCCTGATCCTATCCCCACGTTTGTCCCCTTTCCCGAGTGTAAACCGGGGCAGGCCCAATTGGCCTCCTCGGATTTCCGCCAGCTAAATAGATGGCGGAAATTCGAAGAGGCCAGATATGGCTGACGTCATCCCCATCTCCTCCTGGGCCAGCTTGGCCAATGGCCCCCCCTCACTTGCTGCCTGGACTGCCCATGCGGCCGCCAGAGACTTACTATCCGCCGCCGACTGCATGGATGTCCCGGCACTGGAGTGAGGGTGGCCAGCCTTGCGCAGGCCTCCCTTACTCATGAGTCATCGCAAACATGGTACTCGCTCCAGCGCCGGAACTGTAGATAGGATCTGTCTGTTCATTATTCTAATTTCTTTCTAATTTCTTTCTAAATCCTTTCTTCAGTCGTGTTAGCTTTCTTGGGCAAATCATATCAGAAGTGATCACATCATGCTATTTCCCACTTTTGCTTATATTACCAAAGAATATGGGGGAATGACGAGAATCCTACCATTAAACAGACTAGCATGTCCTACACATTTTTTCTTGAATCGTAAAAAAGCACAACCTCATAAATCCTGATTCCAAACCTTTTTGTTGTTGTTGCTGTGGTGGTGGTAGTGGTGGTGGTGGTGGTGGTGGTGGTTGTGGTGTGTGTGTGTGTGTGTGTGTGTGTGTGTGTGTGTGTGTGTGTAAACTCTTGCCTTGGACAGACAATTTAGTTTGGACCATCCTATTCAGAGACAGTATTTGTTGGGTTGCATCTTCAACAATAGATGAAGCCATTTGACACAGCATTTTCAATTTCAGAGAGTTCACTCAGTGAAATCTCACAGAGCTCCTTGCCCCACATACATGAAATGAAAGGAAAATGCATTTTTCCTCTTCTAGTTTACCTCTGTTCAGTGTCTGTCTCTTATTTTCTTGTGTTCTTCTTTAGAAGATAGGTATGAAGTTATGCTTAAAGTATAAGCATTCAAGTTGGAAAGACTTCATGGCCTGCACACATATTCTACCTGTGGAATCTTGTAGATGCCTAAAACAGTAGCCATGTGACGAGAGATTTCAGAGTCCAGTCCTCCGATGACAGCTAGCAAATTCTTTCGCTTGTCACATCTGAAGTTGGGAACAATCATTTTCTGACTGGAAAGAAGTTTTAGGGTGTTCTGATAAGTCATCCTTTCACTTAGATAACTGTCATAGATTTGGAGACCCAGGCTGACATTGGGTAAAATCTCAGGGTTGTCATTGATCTCCTTCACAGCAAATACCAAGGACAGGACATGCTGGTAGGCCTTTGGCTTTGTACTACAGGAAGAATTAAATTATGTGTAAGACAAATATTGAATCCTACATTAAGATGTAGTTTTAGAGAGCCTGAGACTGTGTTCAGTGGACTGAGATGTATATTTTTTTCACACCCACTGGAAACAAACAAAAAAAAAGATAAAATAATGTAAATGCGTTTTTTTTTTTTAAATAATGAGTTTTTCTCTCCCCCCTCGGCCACTTGCCATCAATGCGTCAAATAAGTGCTTAACTTTATTCCAGGGTAATGCCTATCTTGCAGTTCATATTGAGAGCCCCCTATTGGTTGGTATAAACATGAAGGTGCACAGATGTCTACTAAAATGAAAGGTTTTGTCCTATGTATTTTGGGTTCCTGGAGAGAGCAGCAAATAGGTTTGTTTAAATCATGAATTGTGTGTTCCATGTGTGTAAGGAACCTGGTCACCTCCTTCTCCTCTCACTTCCTTAATGACCATCCCTGTTCCTTTATCCATTCTAAGGTATGATAAGAAATATAAAGTGACAGGAAAAAAATGCTTATCAGTTGGGAATGTATCTTTGTTTAGAGCAAAACCCAATTATCTATTCTACAAATAAATCGAAGGAAGTACAAGGGAAATAAATGCTCTTTCAACTTGAGTCGTTTCATTAAAAAGTGATCAATATCATTGTGAATAATAAGATCTGCAATTGATATTGTAAATGAAAGTAGGTGAAAATCTTTCTGGAAAGAAGCTGCTACATATAGTAGCAAACACAGCAGAGTAAAAGTGCACAAAAAGAAACAGGGGGAAGAGCCTGAGGGTGAAATATGATGGAAGTGGGAATGGAAAAAAATAAGGTGATGTGACACAGGAACAAGAGAAATATAGAATGAACAAGAGAAGCAAGAAATTCCTGTCTGGAAAACGCCAAGAACATTCCAGAGAGTGTAGTGCTCATACAACTATAATAATCCTAAATGTCTAACAAATTTTTGGCAGGTTGTTTTCTGAGGATGTCATTGCTTCTGTTACACCTGTGTGTGGTATCACCTATCTGTGCCCCATTCTGGCTTACTGCACATTATGGAGGAAAGAAAAAAAAATTCCATACAGAAGGTCACTTTCAACCATCGTATTTGGATTTTTTGTGAGAGATATTTCACCAAATAAACAGCCAAACTGAGTAAGGATTGCTCCAACGATGACATCTCCTGTCTTGTAATACTCATAGGGTATCTGAAAGGGAGCGATCCTGGCACACGGAACAGAAAGTGGTTTACATTCCATTTGAGGCAGCAACAGAAAGAGCGACAACAGAAACAACATCCTTGCTAACTTGGGGCTAATCTTGATTCAGATCATCCAACGTCATCCAACTTCAGTCTCTATAGATTGTGTGGATGACCGGAAAATGGTTTAGTTCATATTGGTGCCGTCCTGCCTGTTCTGTGTCTCTCGCCGCATCTCTGGCTGTCACAGGGGTATCTTAAATCAGCTTTCAGTTTCTGCTATTGATTCTGTTTGTGGCGTTGGAAGTTCTATGTTGGGTTGGCAAGGTGAAGGGTGTATCCCAGCAATTGGAAGTAATGACAGGTTTCTGAGTCATATCCCTGGGGTATTGTGCTGTTCAAGACATCGGTTGAAGTAGAATGGAAATGAAAACATGTTTGCATGATCTCACCAACAGTTATTTGGGACACAAATGTGACATGTATGCTCCAGATCAGTGGTGGCCAACCTTTCAACATGAATGCTGGCCCTTTAAATGGTGGCATAGGTGAGGGCATTTCAACAGGTGCAGCTGCTTTAGCAGCACCATCAGCACTTGCAGCTCCCAAGATTCTGTCTTCTACACCACTCTTAAGAACACAATAGCCCTAATGGTGAAAGGTTGGCCACCCCTGCTCCAGATGACCCAGAAAAGAAATAAGCCAGGATGGTGTAGCGGTTCAAGAGCTGGAATTCAACTTGGAAGATTCAGGTTCAAATCCCTGCTCAGCCATGAAGCTGACCTTGGGCCAGTCACTTTCTCTCAGCCTCATCTACCTCACAGGGTTGTTGTGAGGACAAAAGTAGGGGAAGAATTTTGTACACCACCCTGAGCTCCTTGGAGGAAAGGCAGTATAAAAATGTGCAAATAAATAAATAAAATATTAAAAGTAGATGGGATGGAGGCAGGGAGAGCAAGCTCACACATTTGGGACTGAAGTGGCCTTGTATGACTCACCTTTCTCTATCCACAATCACTATCGAACCAAGGTGATTGTGACACCTTACATTATAAAATATTTCTGGAATACATCTTTATGGGCTTCAACCTACCTTTTTAAAATGCTATCTTCAGTTAGCAAAAGGTTGACACATGCAAATCCAAGAAAACACTAGCATTTATACCCTATCACCACTTGTCCCTAACAGAAGTGCTAATGAGGTCTATCAAATTCATAAGGACTTACAATGGTGGAGAGATATTTCACAGGGGTTGCAGAAGGGAACAAGAGGAACTCTCCTAAAATGGTGCTGTGTCCACCACTTCTCCCCCTCTCACAACACCAGAAGGAAATTCTTCTCCCTCTCGCACAACACCAGAACCAGGGGACATGCACTAAAATTGAGTGGAGGGAGAGTTAGAACAGACAAAAGAAAATATTTATTTACCCAGCGTGTAATTCATCTGTGGAACTCCTTGCCACAGGATGTGGTGATGGCACCTGGCCTAGATGCCTTTAAAAGGGGTTTGGACAGATTCATGGAGGAAAGACCATCACAGGTTACAAGCCATATGCAACCTCCTGGCTTTGGATGTAGGTTTTCTCTGTGCCAGGTGCAAGGGAGTGTCACGGGAAACAGGTTATCTTGTTGTCTTGTGCTCCCTGAGGCATCTGGTGGGGCCACTGTGTGATACAGGAAGCTGGACTAGATGGGCTTTTGGCCTGATCCAGCAGGGCTCTTCTTATGTTCTTATGTTCACTGTTGTTTCCCTGCAGGCAGGACACTCCACTCCCCATGTTTGCTTGACTGTGAGCATACCCCAACAGTAGGCTTACCAGATCTCCAACCTGGACAGAGTGCTAGACCTTTAGGAGAAGGAATGTGGGCAGGTGTAGCTTGTTAAACCTTAGAGCACAATCCTAGGCATGTCTACTCAGAAGCAAGCCCCACTGAACACAATGGTGCTACCCAACAGGTATCCAAGTGCCCCTCTACCCCCATGCTACCTCCCTCCAACCCAAGGGCACCAGTGCATAGAGGAGGGCAGATGTCCAAACTGACTCCCCCCCCCCAGAATTAGATTTTCCTGTGGTGCTACTTAGTCCCATAGCACTACTACTACCTCTTAAGCAGCTCAGGCTTCTCCCCAAAAAGGCCAGAGAGTTCTGACAGACACTTCAATAGCACAGACACGTAGCAAGGGTGCATTTAGATGAGCAACCTCTTTTCTAAGTTAAACAAACACACTCATGACATGAGATTAAAATATGGACTTTATTCTAAAAGTTAATAAGGGACAGACAACAAATAAAACTATCTAAAGCAGTGTTTCTCAAAGTGTATGTTGTGACCCATTTGGTGAGTCTCAGAGGCCACATAGTGAGGGTTGTGGATTGAGCCCTCCCACCCGAGGTTGGTTGCAGATTGGGCCCTCCCACAATCCCTTTCTCCAAATTTGGCTCAAAAAAAAGAAAGAATGCTACCTAGAACACTGTTCAGAGGATGGTAACTTCTTGCAACCCCTGAAGATGCTTTCCACAGGTGAAATCAAAATGTTGGGACCAAATCCTACATTTAGTCTGTAGGATGAGCAATGTTTTTAATTATATTTTAGATAGTTTATTTATCTATTTTATTTTATTTAAATAATTTATATCCCACCTTTCTCCCAACAGGGCAACCAAGGCATCTTACAGAATTACCAAGGTAGTTTACAGAATTAAGAATTACAGAACTATTCTACATTTTTAAAATGTTATAGTTACAAGATGACATACTGTATATTCAAACATTGTGCAAAACTAATATAATCCACCTGATGTAGACCACAGAAGTACTGGGAGCACTTGTACCCATCTTAAATGTCCATCTTTGTCTGGCATTCATGCAGTCAGTTATTTGGCAAAACTATTCCATAGTTAGCACTTCAGAGGGAACTCTAGAGAAGTTGAATATGATGGACAAAACTTTATCTACTTCATAGTGTTACTATACAAAAATGACCTCCCACACACACACCTCCACCATTTCTCACCAATGATACATGAAGGGCTGCTTCCTATTTGAATTTTAACCAGTCCACCACTAAGAAAATTGAAGCATTACCGTGATCATAAAATTAAAGATGTTTTCAGTAAATTAGCGGAGGATGGTAGGATTAAACCGGGGAAAATGGAAGTGGCTGTGACTATGCTTTCAAATGTTTACTACAAGGTCTAATATGTTTACTATTAGGTTTACTAATATCTCAATTTAAATAGAATAGGCATCTGACAAACATGCAATGCAACCAAATCTGTTTTTATTCATTCTCAGATAAACAGCCTTATATTCGTACTACCTTCTCCTAATAAGTTGGTCCTTGCTGTTCAGTTCTGGCCTCAAGATAATGATGTAGCATTTGGGGAAAAAAATAAAAACCAATAATCCAGCACTAGAGGACAAAATGGAGAAGATCTCCACGGCCACAACAGATTTTCCCTTGGTGCTCAGGTAAGATGGAACAAAAGACAACCAAACACTGCAAAACACCAACATGCTGAAAGTGATGAATTTGGCTTCATTGAAACTGTCCGGCAATTTCCTGGCTTGGAAAGCCAAAGAGAAGCTGACAAGAGCCAGAAATCCCAGGTAACCCAAAACACAATAAAACATGGCTAGTGACCCTTCATTGCATTCCACTATGATTTCTTCAGTCAAAGAGTGCATGTCCAAATCTGGGAAAGGAGGAGCAGTACATAGCCATACAGAACAAATGCTGACTTGAATCAAGGAACAGCTAAGAAGAATGGAGTTGGCCAGTCTTTTCCCCACCCATTTCCTCATTTTGGATCCTGGCTTGGTGGCCATGAAAGCCAGAACCACAGTGATGGTTTTGGCCAATACGCAAGAAACCGCCACTGAGAAGGTGACACCAAAAGTAGTTTGTCGTAAATAACATGTCACTGCCTGAGGCATGCCAATGAATAGTAATGGGCACAGGAAGCAGAGGAAAAGGGAGATTAGTAGGGAGTAGGTGAGGTCCCGATTGTTGGCTTTGACAATGGGAGTATTCTTGTTCTTGATGAAAATTCCTAGTACTGAAGCTGTGAGCAGAGAAAAGGAGAGAGTCAATGAAACCAAGAGAATCCCCAAGGTTTCCGAGAAAGAGAGGAAGTTTATCTGCTTGGGATGGCACCGATTTCGGTTCTTGCTTGGAAATTGATCTTCTTTGCATTTGAAACAGTCATCCATGTCTGAAAAATTAAATGCAATATGTCAATCCTACAAGAATCTTTTCATTTATCTTTTTAGCTATATCAATATCTGGATTTCTCCCCAGATAATCTTTTCTTTGACACATGCTTCTACTGTAAATACACAAATTCACATCATTGGATACTGGAGGTCTCACAATTTATTTATTTTTTAGTGTGCTTGTGAAGGCAAACACCAATTCCTATAAACAGAGCCAGGGAAGGTCCCACAGTCCACTCTAAGTATGCCACCCTCTTAAATATACACGTCAATATCTCCATTGTCCTTCTCTACATATTGGGGGGGGCATGCTGGAAGTACTGCCCCTTTGCTACAGTGCAATGTCTTAAATGCCACTGGGTCAGGAAAAGAGTTCTTCTCCTCCCTGATTTCCATGAAGCAGAGCATTCTAAGGATGTCAGAAGGTTTCAGAAGCCTCATGTTACCTTGGAGCTACAGTTTGTTATTATGGCTGGCCAAGACAGGCAAGGCTAGCCCAGGTCTTCTTGGCACCTATGGCTGGCTGCCAACTACTGCCATCTCCTGACTTCATGACATGTCTCTTCCTCCTCTAACCTCATGATGTGTCCGCGTATCTGCCTTCCACTCCATGGATTGGAAAAAGAAGGGATGGAGTAGAAAAAGGAAGTTTGGAGACAAGTGGAATGGTGGACAAGAGCACTGTAAATCCTCCAGTGGGAATACCTACTTATCAGATTTGTCAGACTTGAGGAGAGGTACCTTTATAGCTTATCAGCATTGCACCACTATTTGTATTTTCAAAGATGGTTTGTGTCTCCTACCCTCCCAGTCTGAAATCTTCCCATCTGCACATGGAACACACTCGTAACAACAAAATGGCTGTCCCTCCTTGGTTTTTCTGCTGTAGCCTGGATGGCAGCGGTCATTACACACAGCAAGGGGTAGCACCTATTAATAATAGAGGAGGAAATTGATGGCTTTCAGGAGGAATGGCTTTTAGATCTGAATAACAAACTATGGAGCTAATGCCAAAGTTCTTTCTCAAGTGCAAGGTGGTAGGGTTAAAGACTTGTTTTTGGATGCTCAGCTCTGGGCAAATCAATCAACTTAGTCATGGGTAACAAACTGAGGAATGGTGATTCCATTCTGAGATCCATGTTGATAGGCTTTCACTTTTTTTCTGAAATCAAATGGAGACCTTGTGGAGGATGTTGGCTGGTATATAAAGCTGAACCACACAGTTACACTGGTTCCCTGAGGTATGTATGTAGAATTACGGATGGCTGCATTGCCACTTTTGTGCAGACATAGTATTTCCAGTGGTGCTTTCTGGCAGACCCCATACATTGTGCCGGCAAGAACCAGATATTTTGATTTAAGTACGTTTCAACTTAAGTGCCGTCCCCTGAAACCTAGCCTGTACTTAAGAAGTGGAATTACTGCCCAATCAAATGATAGTCTTATGCTGACCGATGTTGCAATCCATCAGTATGGCGCGCGCACGCACACACACACACACACACACACACACACACACACACACACCCCGAGGCACTAGTGTGAGAAGCACATGGGCCAAATCAGCTGGTGCAAACAGTCTGAGGCCCTGCAGGCATGCCAGCGACTCACCCAGCTTCCGCCCGAGCATGTCGGTCGGCAGCGAGGGCGATTTGGCTGAGGATTGTGGGTGGAATGGGGTGGGGAGCAGGCCAAGCTTGGGATGTTCAGGGGAGAGGAGGCAGCATTTTGGCAGCAGCAGCAGCACATGCCATGATCCTATCCTCTTCTCCCAGCCCAACAAACCCCCTGAGTCTCAGCTGGCATAGGTTCGATGAGACCCACTGACCACTGGCGTTGACAGGGGGAAGCGGGGGGGCCGCCGGGGGGCGTCGCGCGTATAGGAGTGACGCGCGATCCCCCCACTTACAGTTTTTAGTTGGAGGCGGGCCCGCCCACCCGCCCTCCCCTGTGTCCGTTCGGCTCCAAAATGAGCCGAAAACGGAGCGGGGAGGGTGCTCTGCTCCTGCGCGTGACGTCACGCGTGGGGGCGGAGCCTCCCCCTTAAGGGCGACGCACGACCCCGCTCTAGGGTGTCGCGCGTTGTAGCGACGCGACTGCCACTGACAGCCAGACAGCCTAAAGAGAACTAAGTAAAATAGTTTTTTTTTTCCTCTCCCAGACCATCTGGTCACCTCCCCCCACCATAACATGCAGCGCACACTGAGGCCCGTTCAGCGAACACATGCAGCGCACACTCCCTGCCCGTTCGTCTTCGCTGCGTGGAATGGCTCTAACGGCGAGGGGGCGGGGCCTCCTCGCTCCGGTTTGTAAACACGGTACTAGGACAGGGTGCGACTTACGGTAGGGCCCCTACCGTAGAAACGCCTCTGCACTGAGGCAGTGGTGTTCCATGGTATTTGCAGGTAGGGGATAAAATTGGGCTGCCCGTGTACTTCAAAATGAGAGATTAGCAGCCCAATTCTGCCTAACGTTATGCCCGGCACTGCAGTGAGGCCAGTGCAGCCAATGCTACATCCCGAGTGCAAAGATGTGGGCAGAGGTTCACCTCAGCAGAAGGGAAAGTTCAGTCCCTTCTGTAGGGAGTAAAGCTCCAGCCACCTGAATGGGTCACCAGCCAAGCACTATGGAGGACTGCGCCCTTAGGAAGCAATTTAAAACACTTGGTTTCAGTGTGAGTTTGTGTACTCAGAATATAAACTATGTGGCTGGTGTTGTTCCGAGAAGACTCATTGCAGGCCACAAAGCCTACAGAGAAGTAAGTAAAAGTTAGTAAGAAAGACTTTTACTTACCTCTCCCAGATCATCTGCTCGCCTCACCACCATAGCATGTAGCGTATGCTCTGGAAGTAGTTACGATTGAACTGTAAATGACTTATCCTAGCAGGGTGGCAGAGATTATAAATTTCAATATTGAAGTACTCTTCAAAGGTAGTTTTGTATGTCATGCATATAGTTGAATCCCACCTGGTTAAACTCGCTATGCCATGTGATGATATTCTCCTTAAGGTTGAACTCTTTCCCTGGAAGAGTGTGTGGATCCATCCATCCTACTTTCACTTTTAAGAAGCTTTGGTTAGGGAAAGTCACCCAGTTGATGATGTCAAATCCAGCCGCTAATTCACCATTCTCATTAAAGAAGACTGTGTCCCCAGCACTGTTGTTAAATGAGATGCTCCTCAGGAAATGGTGAAGCTAGATTGGAACAATAACAATCATTTTACCATGTGTTGAAGAGAGCCCACAGTGAGAATTGAATGGTCAAATCCTATCTGGGCCATACAGTGGCGGAGATAAGATAAGAGAGTAAGGGCCAATGGTGCAAAAGCTATCCCACCAGGCAAACAGATGAAGGCCATGCATGGACACCACTGGCCTGCAAAACCTCCACAGTACTCTGCAGTCGGCCTTGGGCAGCCCGATCCTACTTAAGGATCTGCCGGACGGCCGAGGCCGTCCGTCAGATCCAGTGCTCTACCGCAGGCAGCCTGCAGCAGGCAGCCCACGGCGGAAAGTCTACTCAGGGAAGGGGACGCTCGTAGTGTAACGGCGACTGGGGCCAGTAGGCCCCCTCGGATTTCCGCCAGCTATTTTGCTAGCAGAAGTCAGAGGAGGCTGTGTAACAGCCCAGCCGCCCTGCAGAGCCCGGTCGGGAGCGGGATATGGCGGATGCCATGTCCCCGCCTCCGCCCAGGGAGGCTGGGCCTATGGCCACCCTCCTGGCTCCACCATCCCTCCCCCCATCCTCCGAGCCTCCCAGCCATCCTCCAGATCCTACCTTGCTTGGGTCCGGCAGCGGGCTGAGGGCTTCCAAGGCTGAGGGAAGGCCAGGAGGGGGTGTATCTCAGTGGCACTAGCACACACAGGATCCTATCCCGCCTTCCTCACCCAGACTTGCTCCCAGGAGTCTCCTCGGGCTTACACTGACTAAAGAGCTGGAATTGGCCCAAATAGAGCCATTGTGGGACCAGGTAAGTGAAAAGGTTTTTTTCCCTACATATCCTGGGCTTTGGGTTGCCTTCTAGCCCATATTCTGCAGTGAATGCTAGGATTACAGCATTGCATGTTTTGGGCTGGTGGGGGATAGGATTGGGCCATAATTTTTTGTTTTGATATTCAATGAACCAAAGTTTGGCCTTCAATCTTAGATAAGATTGGGCTCTTAGTGTACTTTGTTCATCAAATGTTAACATAGAATAGGCACGACATGTGGATATAATTGTTCTTTATGTGAAATAATACCTGCCAAGGTTGCACATTCATGTTCTGCCATCTACTTCTGCCAGTCATTCCACTGAGTTTTGGCTTGGAAGTGAGCATCACATGCAAAGCATGTGCTATGGCATAGATCGCATTGTAGATGCTGTAGCTTTGGCCCATCATGCTTATTTCAAAAAGGGTTCCAGGGAGGCTTTCCAACTTCTCCTGCCCAGTGCATTTATCACTGCTTGTTTTGCCTCCATAAGAATCAGAAAATGAGCAGTCAAATGCCTGTTCCCAGAAGACCCTGAGAAAACCATCCCCTTTTGGAGAGTGAGGATTTAAGCTCTGGAAGAATTGTGTAATACCAAGAACTTCATTAGAGTGAATTGCAAAAGACATAGCACCATTGAAGATTTGTATATCACAAGCTCTGTGCATTATTTCTGTCGCAAAAATCCACTGGGCAGTCATTATCCACACTTTACCAACAGAAAACTTTGTAATACCTTCCAATAAGGAATACAGATAGATCAACCATCTCAGAAAAAGTGTGGTCAGATGACTTGCATTAACAACATATACTTCGATGCTGGAGCTCATAATTGAAATAGCCTTCCCTTGGAGGAGTTCAAATGAGCTATATGTATCTATAGCTCGAGATAAAGCTGGCATTTTTTCATTGAGGGCTGAACAGATACCATTCTGGGCAAGCATTGACATCAATGTCTGCAGAAATTTTTCTCCATTCTCATCATCTCCTGTAATGATCCCAACCCAGGTCCATTGGAAATACCCAAGTAAACGTACAATCCCTTGGTACTGATGTTCTTCATTAGGAACCATCCGGTAGAAGGAAGGAAACTGTGTTTTAACATTAATCACTGGAGCTATTACACAATAAGCAATCTAAGGGGAAAGAAATCCCAACAAGCTGCAGAATTAATGCTAAACTGGAATGATTTCTTGTAAATGTCTAGAAACCCTAGATAACATCTTCAAGTTTACAAAACAGCAATTTAAAATAATGTATTTGTTTTTAAGCATTAGCTATCACATCATGAAATACCATATCCTTCTGTTTACTGCTGCTGAATTCACCGGTTTTTTTGTTTACACACACACACACACACACACACACACACACACACACACACACACACACACACACCTGAATAATCATGCCAGACAGAGGCTTGGATTGAGGGTAACTTTATTTATTATAAAATAACTGTGGCAGGGATAAAGAAACTCACACACCTGCAACGTACAGATCCTAAGATGAGGGAAATGGTGCTACCCGTCTACCTCCCCCGAGTTACCCTCGGGCATCACATTCTGACTCAAAATGTTCCTCAGCCGTAGATCGAGAAAACTTACCACTGTTGACCCAAAGGGTGGACAGTGCAGCTGGACAGCACAGACTCCCCCAGCACAGATTTCCCCCCCCATATGTTGGACCTTGCAGAGTCCAGCCAAGGAGTTTGCCAGCCAGTCTCCCCAATCTGGGCAGGCACTGTCTAAGCAGTTCTGGCTCACCCCTTGACCTTGCTTACCTCCGAATGTACACCAATCGATGCATCCCTGTCTATCCTGGTCACACGTGACTTGCCTAAACCAACAGTGAAACTTGCAACCAGCATTCATCACTCTCCCAACAGCAGTCGGGGGTAGGTGAAAAAACCAGACAGCCAATGGCCAATCAGGCTACCCGCAAAAAAATCCTACCCGGCTTTCCAAAAGAACAGCAAGCACATCTCAGGCTGGAAATAGGGCGGATGGGCAGGTAGAACTTGAAAAAATGGCAAACTGGCAAGGGCAGAGTGAAACACGTCACTGCACATCAGTTGCCCCCAACTTCCCAACACTGTACATTGTTCTTGGACAAGGTCAGGCAAAAGGAGGTGACCCAGCAAGATGGGCTCCCCAAATTCTTCTACTTCTAGCTAGGATAGGAGATTATTTCTGCTAAGGTTTAGGCTGAATGGAAGACATCCATTAAATATTTTTTCTACTCTGCGTGTGTGCATTTCTTATTACACTACTTCCTTCTGTAATGAATTCCTCCTTCGATTATATCTTCAGTTTGGGACAAATCACTTTCAGGGCTAAACAAAAATTTACTGCTTCCCATATTTGCCTTTATTACCAACCACAATGGGAAGAAGAGAAACCCCATCACTAAAGTATGGTAGGAACAGACCTTAGTATATGCACATTATATCTGCAAAGGTAGGAATCAAAGCCCCTCACCCAGAGGTGAAACAAGGGTGGAGCGAAGGCAAGTAGTTCTGTAAGACTCCGTTACACTGGAGTCAGCGGCCCCTCCCCCTTGCTGTTGGAGCCATTCTGGCAGCAAAGGCAACACGCAGGACACTCCCCTGTTGCTGCTGGAATGGCTCCAACAGCAAGGGGGAGGGGCCGCTGACTCCGGTGTAACGGAGTCTTGCAGCACTACTTGCCTTCGCTCCACCCTTGTTTCGCCTCTGCCCTCACCTCACATGTTTTGTGAGTTTTCTTTAATATTTCATGCCTGATTAAGAGACAAAGTTTAGTTTGAACTCTTCTACGTGGAGACATGTATGCAGAAAACTCTTTGTTTTGTTGAGCCATTAATAGATGGAGGCTTCTTAACCATTTTTTCTCTCCACTGTCAGATACTTCTCTGAATGAAATCAACAAAGCCTCCAGCCTCACATGAAACGAAAGGAATTTGAAGAAAAACCACAACATAACTTTCTTTGTAGCTTTCTTTGCATATAGTATCTTTCATCTT
The DNA here is from genome assembly GCA_026170595.1 of Plestiodon gilberti rubricaudatus. Taxonomy (NCBI): domain Eukaryota; kingdom Metazoa; phylum Chordata; class Lepidosauria; order Squamata; family Scincidae; genus Plestiodon; species Plestiodon gilberti. The sequence goes on from JANXHW010000006.1 coordinate 21,494,516, forward strand.
TGCACACTTTATGAACGAAAAGGAAAAGTCAGAAAATATACAAAAATGACAATCTTTGTTTCTCTTGAAAAATCTCATAGCCCCACAAACTCATTCTACCTGAGGAATCTTGTAGATGTCTAAGACAGTAGCCATGTGACGAGAGATTTCAGAGTCCAGTCCTCCGATGACAGCTAGCAAATTCTTTCGCTTGTCACATCTGAAGTTGAGAACAATCATTTTCTGACTGGAAAGAAGTTTCAGGGTGTTCTGATAAGTCATCCTTTCACTTAGATAACTGTCATAGATTTGGAAACCCAGGCTGACATTGGGTAAAATCTCAGGGTTGTCATTGATCTCCTTCACAGCAAATACCAAGGTCAGGACATGCTGATAGGCCTTTGGCTTCCCACTGAAGGAAGAACTAAACAATGTATAAGACATATATTGAGCTCTACATGAAGGGATTGCTTGAGAGCATAGTATTGTGAGAGCATGAGCTTGTGTTCAGTGGACTGGAATGTGCATATGTTCACATATGCACATAGACAAAAGACATAGAAAATAAATATGTGTAGCCAGACTTGTCCGTCCAAGTATCATACCAGTATACTTCATGTCTACGTCTATCCCCCCCCCGGCCCGGTTAACTTTAGATACGTCTGTGGGGTAAGGATCATATCCTTAGAGCTTCATGCTCATTATTTTAAATCACGGCTATAGGTCAGCCTAAAATAAGTGCAAGCCGCTCCAGTAGATTACAGTAAGTGTGTTGTTAGGAAGATATTTTCTCTCCGCACTTGAAATCAATGAGTCAAACATACTGAAACATTATAGTTTCTGAGTTATGGCCATCTTGCAATAGATATTGGGAGCCCCTTATTCAATTTTTTTAAAAATCATTTTTCTGAAAGAAAAAAATACACAAAAGAACACAATACAAAGTCAAAGAACAAAACACTTTAATCAGAAACGAAATTTTTATATGTTTTCAAATCCCTTGCAAATAAAAGCTAAGATATATATGTATCTTATAAATATGTTATTTATATCATATTAACATATTATTAATTCAATGATGTCAAAACGCTGGTGCATTGATTGTTTCATCCACTATCTCATGGAGTACTGAAAAGATCTGAAAGCAGATTAGTTGAAATCCTGAATTGTGGGCTGATACCATGTGTAGTATAAGGCCACCGGGTGGCACAGTGGGTTAAATCGCTGAACCATGAGCTGTCGATCGAAAGGTCGGCAGTTTGAATCCGCGACGGGGTGAGCTCTCGTTGCTTGGCCAGCTCCTGCCAACCTAGCAGTTCCAAAGCATGTTAATGTGAGTAGATAAATAGGTACCGCTTGCGGGAAGGTAAACAGCGCTCCGTGTTCCAGCCGCGTGCTACGCGCTGCGGCAAGGAGAGTCATGCCGGCCACATGACCACGGAGGCGTCTTCGGACAACGCTGGCTCTTCGGCTTTGAAATGGGGATGAGCACCACACCCTAGAGTCGGACACGACTGGACTTAATTGTCAGGGGTCACCTTTACCTTTTTTTTACCATGTGTAGTACCTAGTCATCTCCACCTCCTCATCTCTTTTCTTTAGTCCTTATAAGCTTGGTATAAGGCATTATTTAAAATATAACGTTGAAAATAATAAAATGAATGTTTACCAGTTGAGAATATATCTTTTCACCAAGCATATGTACCCACTGAGAGTTAATTTTTGCTCAGGGCAACATTCAATGACACAATTAAATGGAAGTACATAGGAAAGAAACATTACGCTTCACATTGACCCATTATTATTTTTTTGAAAAGGTTATAAACATCAGTTCCAAGAATAAGGTGCCATTGTGATATAGAAAAATGCCAGTGGGAAGAAAAATGTGATGTGAAAAAGGAAAAATATAACAGACTGGACAAGAGGAGGAAGAAGGCCTAGTGCAGAAAATATCAAGAATATTTTGTACCCGGAACTGCTCATACAACTACAATAACCCTAACCATTTGAAAAGACATTTGCAGAACGTTTTCTGAAGATGCCATTGCTGGTAACACACATCTATACTATCTCCTGACCCTGATCCTATCCTAGACTAGTGCATGTTATAGAGGAATAAAACGTTTTCCTTACAGGAGTTCGTTTACAGTCATTGTATTTGGATTTTCAGTGAATGAGTTTTCATCTAATAAAAAGGCAAACTGAGAAACAATCGCTCCAATGATGAAGTCTCCTGCCTTGTAATACTCGTAGGGCATCTGGAAGGGATCGATCCTGGCACAAATAGCAGTATGTAGCTGGCCTTCAGATTGAGGCAGCCACATAAAGAGCAACAGCAGCAGAAGCATCCCTGCCATCTCAGGGCTAATGTAGACGGAGACTATCCAATTCCCCTCTCTCATCCAGTATCAGTCATTCCTTCAATCTCGATGGATTATTTGGGTGAAGGGAAAAAGAATTGATTCAGACAAGTGTACTTCCGCCTCTTCTGATTCTCTCATAGCATATCTGAATGTCACAGGAATATCTTAAATCAGCTTTCAAGCTGTGCTATTGATTCTATTGCCTCAGAAATAAATACATGTTTAGTTTGGCAAGGAGAAGAATTCTCAGCAGTTGAAAGTGATTACAGGTTTCTAAGTCATGTCCCTGTTGTACTGTGCTGTTCAAGACCCTACTTGAAGCAGAAAGTTAAACAAAAACATGTCTGTCAGATTTCACCAAATATTATTGTGGACACACATGACAGGTGTATGTTGGATGACCCAGAGAGAAAAAAATAGGAAAAGTATAGTAAGATGACAGGGCAGAGAAAGTTAGAGAATTTGCGTATTGGGGATAGAAATGGCCCTTATATGCCTGCCTAGACTAGTGTTGTCAATTTGACTTCACAGGAGAGAAGGAAAATGTGAGACTTTGTGGGTCAATGGCAATGGTACACAAGGACCAATCCATTCTGCTGATTGGTATGCGGAGCAACACAGGAATTGTGGGGCTATTTTGCCAAGAACAAGCGATCTCTTGGTGAAAAGCTGAACAAAATGGTGGGGAAAAGCCTCCAAAAGCAAACCCAGGGGCTAGGTTGTAGCTGTAGCTTTTTGTAGGGAACGAAGCAGGGCAAGCAGTAGCGTCGCTGGAGGTGGGGCGGAACACTACGTTCCGCAGCGCGCTGACCTCCGTTACTCTCCGGCACAAAGCGGCCCCACCCCCTCACCTTCGGAGCCATTCAGTGGGGTGAAGGCAACGTACAGGAACACTCCCTATGTGTTGCCTTCACCCCACTGAATGGCTCTGAAGGCTCCTTGCCCTCAGTAGTGGCAAGAGAGCTGGATCTGAGGGCAAGAGAGCTGGATCTGCTTTCCAGGATTAAGGGGCCTGTCATGAGGCAGCCTATACCTGCCAAGCACAGACTGGGGTAGTAGGTTTTATGCTCAGAAGAGATGGCTAATTGGCAGGTATTACAGCAGCTTTTTCTCAGTTGCACTCAGAGGAGCAGGGAAAAAGGGAAGGAGGATGGGAAGAGAAGGGAGTGCTCAGTTACCCATCCTGGGTGCCAACATGGCTCAATAGTTTTTGGTTAGCAGTTGAAATGGGGGTACTTCACATAGCACAAGTGGGTCAACAAACCAACAGCAGGGCAGTAAAATAAGGAATGAAAAATTACCCAGATATTGCCCCGTTACTCCCACTTCCACCCCTGTCCCCCACCCGCCCCAACCGCCAACGTATCTACACAAGTGGATGCAGTCGGCTTAATCAGTCAGCACACCAGGCCACCAGGGATTGCACTTGTGGCCTCACAGCACTCATCAGCAGAATTGACATTCCATTGGCATCCTCCTCCTTCCGCCAGTGCAATGTGAGTTCTGCCAGTGAGGCAACTGCATAGGATTGGGCTGTTTGTTAATAGTTCAGGCGGAGCACTTGTGATGATAAGTATGACGGACAAAACTTTCTGTACCTCATAGGGTTACTGAAGAAGAATTAACCCCCCTCCTCAAAGTAGTATCTCCACCATCATTTCCAATGGTACATGAAGAGCTACTCCTACTTCACTTTTAAGAAGCACATCTAAGGGGCATTCAAGTATTAATCATTGTATTACATCACAAGACCAACTGAGGAATGTAAGAATAAACTGGGAAGAATAAGATTGTCTTTTCCGGGTGGTGAAGACCAGCAGGGATTATGAAGAGCTCCAGAAGGATCTCTCCAAACTGGGAGAATGGGCAGCAAAATGGCAGATGCGCCTCAGTGTAAGTAAGTGCAAAGTGATGCACATTGGGGCAAGAAACCAAAATTTCACATATACGCTAATGGGTTCTGAGTTGTCTGTGAGGGATCAAGAGAGAGATCTTGGGGTGCTGGTGGACAGGTCGATGAAAGTGTCGACCCAGTGTGCGGCGGCTGTGAAGAAGGCCAATTCCATGCTCGGGATCATTAAAAAAGGGATTGAGAATAAAATGGCCAATATCATTCTGCCTTTGTACAAATCGATGGTAAGGCCACATCTGGAGTATTGTGTCCAGTTCTGGTCACCACACCTCAAAAAGGATATAGTTGAATTGGAAAAGGTGCAGAAAAGAGTGACCAGATTGATTCGTGGGCTGGAGCACCTCCCTTTTGAGGAAAGGCTACAGCGTTTGGGGCTTTTCAGCCTAGAAAAAAGGCGCCTGAGGGGGGACATGATTGAGACGTATAAAATTATGCATGGGATGGAGAGAGTGGATAGAGGGAAATTCTTCTCCCTCTCGCATAACACCAGAACCAGGGGACATGCACTAAAATTGAGTGGAGGGAGAGTTAGAACGGACAAAAGAAAATATTTCTTTACCCAGCGTGTAATTCATCTGTGGAACTCCTTGCCACAGGACGTAGTGATGGCACCTGGCCTAGATGCCTTTAAAAGGGGTTTGGACAGATTCATGGAGGAAAAGACCATCACAGGTTACAAGCCATAAGCAACCTCCTGGTTTTAGAAGTAGGTTTTCTCTGTGCCAGGTGCAGGGGAGTGACAATGGGAAACATCTTGTTGGTTGTGTGCTCCCTGAGGCATCTGGTGGGGCCACTGTGTGATACAGGAAGCTGGACTAGATGGGCCTTTGGCCTGATCCAGCAGGGCTCTTCTTATGTTCTTTTGGTATGTTTTCAAAAGTGTACTTCCAGATCACGATCACAATTTACATAGAGGAGGGTGGTCCAACTTTTCATACCTCGAGGGCCACATGTAGACTTCGACACGGAACCCGGGGGCCGCACAATGAATTAGATTATTAATTAATTAATAATAATTACAATGCACATGTAATTAATAATAATGACCAACGCACATGCTTTGGCAATATTTATAGCACAGGATTTAACGCAGTGGTTCCCAAACCTTTTTGACTGCGACCCTAAATACATATTTTCTGTCATCTGGTGACGCATGTTACATGTTGATGATGATGATGATGATAATAATAATAATAATAATAATAATAATAATAATAATAATAATAATAATAAAATTTGGGTAATAATAATTTTTTAAAAATGAGTGGCCTCTCTTTCCCTGGTGTTTCTTTGCCTTGTTCCTCTCGCGAGAACAGCCTGTTGAGAAAGGGATGTTCTGAGGAAGGAGCTCAGTGCTCACACAAAAGAAAAGATGTGTGCACACAACCCAGCAGGAGAAGCCCAGACGTTTGTCCTAACAGTGGGCAAGCACTGGGAGCAGCGAGCAATTGCACAATGGGGCGGGTGGGCAAGCAAACGCACAGAGAGGCAGGCAACCCCTCCACCTGAATTTCCCACAATTTACCTCCCTCCCACCCACATTTTCACCACCTCAACTCTTCCCTTCACCTCATAATAAATAACCCCAGCATTGACCCCCAGATTTCTCCCCAGTTTCCACTTCCCTACCCCATGATTACTATGCTAGCTCCCCAATATTAACCTCCAGATATCCCCCACTTATTCCTCTTTCTCCAACACCCAAACTTCCTACCAGCCCCACATTAACTTCTAACCCCCTCCTCCTGTTCCAAGTCCCCACTGTCACCACAATTCACTTAATAATGACAAATATTAACCCTACCTCCCCCCAAACCAGCCTTTCCACCCATTACCCTCATACCCATCTCCGAGTCTCTCCTTCCAACATAAGAAACTTTCCATGTCCCCCAGTCTTAGCTCCCACATGTCCCTCCATCTATGATCCCCCCCAGCCCTAAGTTCCACACACATAATTACCTTAATACCCACAAATTACCTTAATACACACACACACACATACACACACACACACACACACATACACACACACACACACACACACACGATTTGCCCGCCAGTTCCTTGGGAAGGAAACAGACAATGGTAGAGCTGGATTCTCCTGCTCCAGCGATCTCTCCCCACCCACAGGGACTCCCCAGTTCTGCTCACGTGCTGCATTAGGGCTCACCGTTTGTGGGCTGCTCCCCCTTAAAATGCTCACAGATCTTGCTCACCTTCCCTCCGGCATGTTTAGCACGTTTTTGAAGAGCTGCCCTGCCGTTCCAGCTGATGCAAGGTCCAAGACGCGCTGCTGGAGACTGCCCCATGAGAGTGAATGGTGTGTCCAAGCTGCCTGCCTCAGCTTCTCTCCCCCAGCTTCGCGGGCTTTTTGGAAGAGCCGGAAAATACTTTGGCCGACTGGGACTCACTCGAGGGACTCTTCTGCGCCTGTGTGAGCCTGTGCCGTGGCCAATTCTGTCCCTGCTGCTGTGCCGGGCTTTTTGAAAAGCCGCCCAGCACAGCCGATCCCAGCTCTCGGAGCATTCAGCTTGCTCACAATGCGGAAGTGTGGAGTGGCAGGCTTGAAACGAGCTGAATGCTCAGAGAGCTGGGATCAGCTGTGCCGGGCAGCTTTTCAAAAAGCCCGGCACAGCAGCAGGGACAGAACTGGGCACGGCACAGGCTCACACAGGCGCAGAAGAGTCCCCCTTCGGAATACTACGTCCCAGTTTTAAAGGCCGTTTCTGCGCCCCCCGCCGCTTTCAGAGCCCCCTCCCTCCCCCCGCCCAAGTCACTCACTGCTTCATGCTTCCCTGATGATCGGAACGACACTCAATCGTTCCGATCATCAGGGGAGTGTGGGCGGGACATGCCAGAGAGCGTTTGTTGCTGAAGCGCATGCCCAGCACTCCAGGAGACTATCAGAAAGGCACTCAGCTCTGAGTACTTTTCCAATCGTTGCCTGGAATGCCGCGCATGGGCTTCAGCGACGAACGCTCTCCGGCATGCCCCGCCCACGCTCCTCTGATGATCGGAACGACACTCGAGAGCCGAGTGTCGTTCCGATCATCAGGGAAGCATGAAGCAGTGAGTGTCTTGGGCAGGGGGAGGGAGGGGGCTCCGAGAGTGGTGGGGGCCGCAGAAGAGGCCTTCGGGTCCGCATGCGGCCCGCGGGCCACGGGTTGGACCACCATGACATAGAGGAAAGGAGTATGTATCTGAAATATATGAACTGCAATGATATACGTGTTATTCAGAACTAAGTCCCAGTGTTTTCAATGGACCTGTTACCCAGATAAGTGCCATTATGTTCTTACTACCTTCTCCTAATTAGTTGGTCCTTGCTGTTCAGATCTGGTCTCAAAATAATTACATAGCATTTGGGGAAGAAAATAAAAACCAGCAATCCAGCACTAGAAGATATAATGGAGAAAATCTCCACAGCCACCACAGATTTCCCTTTAGTGCTCAAGTAAGATGGAACAAAAGACAACCAAACACTGCAAAAGACCAACATGCTGAAAGTGATGAACTTGGCTTCATTGAAACTATCTGGCAACTTCCTGGCTAGGAAAGCCAAAGTGAAGCTGACAGTAGCCAGTAAACCCAGGTATCCCAGAACACAATAAAACATGGTGAGTGACCCTTCATTGCATTCCACTATGATTTCTTCAATCAGGGAGTGCATGTCCAAATCTGGGAAAGGAGGAGCAGTACCTAACCACAGAGCACAAATAGTGGCTTGAATCAGAGAGCAGGAAAGGACAAGGGAGGTGGCCAATCTTTTCCCCACCCATTTCCTCATCCTCGATCCTGGTTTGGTGGCCATGAAAGCCAGAACCACAGTGATTGTTTTTGCCAAGACACAAGAAACCGCCACTGAGAAGGTGACACCAAAAGTAGTTTGTCGTAAATAACATGTTACTGCCTGAGGCCTGCCAATGAATAGTAAGGGGCACAGGAAGCAGAGGAAAAGAGAGATGAGGAGAGAATAGGTGATATCTCGATTGTTGGCTTTGACAATGGGAGTATTCTTGTTCTTGATGAAAAGTCCTAGTACCAAAGCTGTGAGCAAAGAAGAGGAGAGAGCCAATGAAACCAAGAGAATCCCCAAGATTTCTGAGAAAGAGAGGAAGTTTATCTGCTTGGGATGGCACCGATTTTTCTTCTTGCTTGGGAATTGATCTTCTTCGCATTTGAAGCAGTCATCCATGTCTGAAAAATTAAATGCATTATCTCAATCCCTTAGTAACCTTTTCAGTTATCTTCTTAGATATATCAGTATCTGGATTTCCCTCCAGAGACTCTTTTGTATGACAGATGTTCCTACTCTAAATACACAAATCTACATCATTGGATACTGGTGGTCTCATAGTAGTGTGCTTGTGAAGGCAAACACCAATTCCTATGAACAGAACCAGGGTGAATCCCACAGTCCACTCTAATATGCCACTCTTTCAATTCCACAAGTCAATATCCCCATTGTCCAACTCTACAAAATGAGAAAGAACATGCTGGATGTTCAATAGTTTTCATTTGCTCCCGTGTAATATAATAAATGCTGTTGGTCAGGAGAAGACGTCTTCTCCTCCGTAACCCCCATGGAACAGAGCATTCTGAGTACTAAGGGAGGCTTCAGAAGCCTCATGTTACCATTGAGTTATTGTTCCGTATTATGCCTGGCTATGATAGGCAAGTCTAGCCCAAGACCTCTTGGCATCAAGTTTGGCTGTGAAATTACCTCAGGATCTGTCAGCGTCTCTTCCTCCTCTTAACACATGATGTGTCAGGGTCTCCACCTTCCAATCCATGGATTGGAAAATAAATGGAGCAGAAAAGGAAGTGTGGAATCATGTAGAATGATGGTCAAGAGCATTGAAAATGTTTCAATGGGCACCGCTGCTGATCAGATTGGTCAGACTTGTGGCTTTATCAGATTGGTTATCTTTGTGGCTTTTCAGCATTCATCATTGCATCAATATTAGAATTTTGAAAGATGGTTTATGTCTCCTACCCTCCTGGTCTGAAATCTTCCCATCTGCACATGGAACACACTCGTGACAACAAAATGGCTCTCCCTCCTTGGTTTTTCTGCTGGAGCCTGGATGACAGTGGTCATTACACACAGCGAGGGGTAGCACCTGCCCATAACAAAGGAGGACATGGAATTGTTTCATAAGGAATGGCTTTGTTATCTGCACAACAAAGTAGTCTATGGAGATAAGGCCATAGTTCCTTGTCACTGGCATGGTTACAAGAACGTAATGCAAGAATTTGGTTTCTGATACTGTACTATGCTCTGGACAGATCAATCAAGTGAGGAATGGTGGATACATTCTGTGACCCTTGTCTTGATAAGATGGGTTTCATCACTGTTTTTAACTTGGTTGTACTTTGTTCTTGTTGGTCTTTGACTGTATTAATAAATGATGATGAAGATGGGTTTCACTTTTTTGTGAAATCAAATGGAGACCTTGTAGATTATGGTGGCTTGTAAATAAAGTTGAACCTCACTGTTACACCGTTTCCTTGAGTAATGGACGTCAAAGTTATAGACGGGTGCGCTGGTGCTTTCGCGCAAGTTTAGTGTATCCTTCCATGGTGCTTTCACATGGGCACCATAATGTTGACATTCCAACATTGGACTGGCAAGAACCAGAAGTTTCAACATACACATGTTTCAACTTACAGGATAGGTTTCAGTACTTAACAGTCCAATCCTATCCTCCCCCTGAGTGGACCACGCAGTGTGGGATGTGTGGCCCATACTGCACTGTATCCAGGTAATGGACCTGCTGGAGTTCTACTCAGGGTATGCAGTCTTTTGTCCGCTTACCCCACGTAAACCTGCAGATGTGACAAGACTCTATAACCAGTCAATAACCAAACAGCCCCGTGTTGGCAGAAAGGGCCTGGGAGGAGGGATAGTATACAGCATTCAACTAGGATGCCAGTCCCACCCCCTTTCCAAAGCCCGATCTACCCTCCCCCGCCCCATTACACCCATCTTGTCTTGTGCCCACCTTTAAATAATGTTCCCCTCAATCTCTGACAACTATTTTTTAGCCTTCAGAATTCATAAGATAGAGTCAGGAAATTTAAAATTGTGAATATTTCTAAATGAATTATCCCAGCTGGGTGACAGAGATATTCAGCTGGGTGATGGTCAATATTGAAGCACTTTTCAAATGTAACTTGGTTTCCTTATACATATCATTGAATCCCACCTGGTTAAACACGCTATGCCATGTGATGATATTCTCCTTAATGTTGAACTCTTTCCCTGGTAGAGTGTGTGGATCCATCCATCCTATTTTCACTTTTAAGAAGCTTTGGTTGGGGAAAGTCACCCAGTTGATTATGTCAAATCCAGCTGCTAATTCACCTTTCTCATTAAAAAACACGGTGTCCCCAGCACTGTTGTTAAAAATGATGCTCCTCAGGAAATGGTGAAGCTAGATTGGAACAAATGCAGTCATTTTACAAAGTGTTAAAGAGAGGCAACATTGAGAAACTTATAGCCCAATCCTTACTGGCACGTATGGTAGCTGTTCTCACAATCTGCCACCGAATGTCCCAGGCCAATGGTGCAAAAGCTACCCTGCAATTTTACCAGCTGGGCACACGAGTGCTAATGGACATGTGGACATCACCGAACTGCACAACCTCCACTGCCTCTGCAGTCAGTGGTAAGTTGGTGCTAGGGATAATTTGGGGGAGGATTGTGTCAAACCAGGATGGAGAGAGGATCTGGCCAGGGGCAGTTTGGGGCTGAAGGGTATCTTAGTGATACCCTTCAGATAAGTATCACTAAGAAGAGTATCTTAGTGATGCATGCAGTATTCTATTCCTATTTCCCAGCCCCACCAGAGTCTCCTCGAACTTATGCCAGCTAAAGAGCTGGCATAGGTCTACAGGAAGTAAAGGACATATTGAGTTTCCAGGTGTACTCCCTTCATAAAATGCTAACATACAATAGACTCATCATGTGAATACAATTTTTTTTGATGTGAAATAATACCTGCCAAAATTGCACATCCATATGTTCCCATTTGCTTCTGCCATTCATTCCATTGAGTATTTTCTTGGACGTGTGCATCTTATGTAAAGCATGTGATATGGCATAGATTGCATTGTAGATGCTGTAGCTTTGGCCCATCATGCTCACTTCAAAAAGAGTTGAAGGGAGCTTCTCCAGCTTCTCTAACCCAGTGCATGCATTAGTATTTTCTTTGCCTTCAGAAGAACGTGAAAATGAGCAGTCAAATGCCAGTTCCCAGAAGACCCTGAGAAAACCATCCCCTTTTGGGGACTGAGGATGTAAGCTCTGGATGAATTGTGTAAATCCCAGAACTTCATTGGAGTGAATTGCAAAAGACAAGGCCCCATCGAATATCTGTATATCATAAGCCCTGTGCATTGTCTCTGCTGCAAAATACCACTGGGCAGTCATTATCCACACTTTGCCAACAGAAAACTTTGTAATACCTTCCAATAAGGAATACAGATAGATCAACCATGTCAGAAAAAATGTGGTCAGATGACTTGCATTTACCACATATACTTGGACTTTGGAGCTCATGATTGAAATAGCTTTCACTCGGAGAAGTTCAAATGAGCTATACGCATCTATAGCTCGAGATAAAGCTGGCATTTTTTCATTGAGGGCTGAACAGATGCCATTCTGGGCAAGCATTGACATCAATGTCTGCAGAAATTTTTCTCCGTTCTCATCATCTCCTGTAATGATCCCAACCCACGTCCATTTGAAATGGACAAGTAAACGTACAATCCCTTGGTATTGATGTTCTTCATTGGGAACCATCCGGTAGAAGGAAGGAAACTGTGTTTTAACATTAATCACTGGAGCGATTACACAATAAGCAATCTAGAAAAAAAGAAAAGAAAAAAAATCTCCCAACAATCAGAATTAATTCTAAGATGGAACGATTTCTTTCAAACATCTTCTTCTGTTAGAGAAACAGGGAGTATGGGTAACGCAGCCATATCTAAGTAAAAACACAGCAATCCGACTGAGGTTTAAAAACAATGACTATTTTATCTGGGTTTAATTATGTATTCCCGGACAAACAGAAATTATTAAGAAACCACGGCTGGACAAGTGAGCCCAACGTTTCGTGTCCTAATCTGGACACATCTTCTGGGGCAATCCCAAAAAGGAATGAGAGATGTTATAGTTCTCGGCGTCTTGCTTCGTTGTTTTGAACTTCAGAGGTTAGGGAAACATGCTGTCAGTTGAACTGAAACCATTCCGGAACTCCTCTGTCAATCAAAGAGATCGATCCTGCAAAAACTCTGCAAGTGAAAGCTTGCAATTTTGTCCTTTAGACCTGGGGCTGTTGTTCACTTAGAGACACGGTGACTATCAGTCACATAGTATCAACCCGCATTTTCTGTTGTTATATTATTGCGAGCCTGTCCCTTCATAGGATGTTTACGTATTACAGGGAGCCAAATGCGATTGGCAAGATTCAATTCTTGCTGCCTATTCATCACTAAGTGAGGTGGTTTTTTGCTGATCTCGAGAGCTTCCAAGTTCTTCAAAATCAATCCCTTGTTTTCTGTTCTTATAGAGCAGGTTTCTTTGAACAATATAGAGTGTCCTGTGGTAAGAACATGTTCAGCCACCGCAGATTGTTCTGGGTGTTCCAGTCTTACCGAACCTTCATGTTCTTTTAATCTGGTGCTGATGGACCTCTGAGTCAATCCAATGTACTCCTTTCCACATGTACCACAGGGAATGCTGTAAACGCCTGGGTTGGAAAGGGGTGGTCTCTTGTCCTTGGGGTTGTTTAAAAGTTGCTCAATCTTCCTGGTTGGCTTAAATATTGTCCTGATGTTACCCTGCCTGAGAATTCTTGCGATTTTATCAGTTACCCCTTTAATAAATGGTAAAAAAGTTCAAATTTCTTGTTCTTTCTCAACTTTTTGTATCTCATTGGTGTCTTCTGTATTTATTGGAATATTGCTTCTTCCTTCCCTAGCCGTCTTGATTTTTTTACTTTGTGATATCCAGCCTTTGTTAATTTGTGCGACCGGGTAGCCATTGGCTCTCAAAGTATAAAACACAACCTGTTTCTCTTTATCTATTGACTCTTTATCACAGATTTTAATGGCCCTATAAGCCAATGAATTAATTAGGGAGACTTTCTGGGCAGGATGGTGATTTGAATCAAAATTCAAATACCTTCCTGTATTGGTTGGTTTTCTATATACTGAGTGATTAAGCGTCAAGTCTTCTCTCCTGGTGACCAAAACATCTAAGAAAGCCAAGGACCCATTCTTCTCTTTTTCTACTGTAAATTGGATCTCTTTACAGAAGTTGTTTAGATGTATCAAAAAGTTATGTAATTCTACCTCTCCATGCAGCCATATACAAAAGACGTCGTCTACATAGCGCCACCAGACATCAGGTTTAAATGGAGCCGTCTGGAGCACCTGCTTTTCAAGAAATTCCATATATAAGTTCGCTACTATGGGACTTAGGGGGTTCCCCATAGCTACCCCATCTGTTTGTTCACGGTATACCCCTTCCCATAGAAAGTATGTAGACGTCAGGCAATGCCTGAAGAGTGGAATTAATTCCCTGGGGATTGTAAGCTCTTCTATCAATCTCAGGACTTCCTTAAGGGGAACTTTGGTAAATAATGACACAACATCGAAGCTGACTAGTATTGAATTTGGTGACAAAATGGTCCATTGTAATTTCTCAATGAAATGGTATGAGTTTTTTTATAAACGAAGAGGTATTACCTATAAAGGGATATAAAACTTTTGCAAGATACTTGGACAAACCATGTGTCGGTGAGCCAATATTGCTCACTATGGGTCTTAAGGGAACGTTTTCCTTATGGATCTTAGGAAGCCCATAGAGCCGTGGTGGTTGTGCTTCTGATTTAATTAGAGCATTGGTCACTTCTATTTTAAAATTAGCATTTTTTATTAATTTATTAGTGTCTTTTAAAACTTTCTTTGTAGGATCCCTTTTGAGAATACGGTAGGTTTCGGGATCTAAAAGATCCTTAATTTTTTGTCGGTACTCTTCAGTATCCAATATAACCGTGGCATTTCCCTTATCGGCGGGTAGGATAACAATATCTGGGTTATTATCTTCTTCTGTGTAACTTCAGACAATATTCTGTATTTTACAAAAGGTGGATTTAAATTTCAGCAGCATGTGCCATATCCTATCCCCCTCCCAGTCCCATATCTCCCAACACAGGCCTCCCAGACCTATTTTATTTTATTAATTGACGTTCATAACGTTTCTTTTGGCTCTGTGTTGGCTATTTTTATGCAGGTCTATGACTGCAATAAAGAGTATGTATGTATGTATGTATGTATGTATGTATGTATGTATGTAGGTAGGTAGGTAGGTAGGTAGGTAGGTAGGTAGGTATGACGTATGCCAGTTGAAGAGCTGGCATGCATCTAAGGAGACCTATTTGGGAGGCTGGGGCTTTATCCGACCCCAAGGTGACCTCCAGCCCACCTCTTTGCGCCATGGATGCAGCGTTGGCTGCACCAACCTTGTTGCATCATAGGATGTAAATTTAGGCAGGATTGGGCTGGAAATCACACAAAGCCCCCTGCCTCACATACATGATATGAAAGGATTTTGAAAAATGCTGCTATTCTGCCAGTATATCTTGCTTTTTAGCTTTCTTTGAACATCTTTCATCTTTGCATGCTTTTTTTTTCCAACAAAAGGGAATAAAAGAGATGGAAAAGTCAGAGGCCATGCTAGAAGGATCAAGATTATTTCTGTTTGAATCACTTCATACATAGCCCACACACTCATTCTACCTGTGGAATCTTGTAGTTGTCTAAAACAGTAGCCATATGACGGGAGATTTCAGAGTCAAGTCCTCCGATGACAGCAGTCAGATCCTTTTGTTTGTCACATTTGAAGTTGGGGATTATCTTTTTCCAGTTAGAAATAAGTTTCAGGGTGTTCTGATAAGTCATTCTTTCACTTACATAACTATCATAGATTTGAAAACCCAGGCTGACATTGGGTAAGATCTCAGGATCATCATTGATCTCCTTCACAGCAAATACCAATGACAGGACATGCTGGTAGGCTTTCGGCTTACCACTGAAGGAAGAATCAAATGATGTGTAAGAGAGATATTGAGCTCTGCATAAAGGAATTTTTTGAGAGCATGGAATTTTGAGAGCATGCCATTGTGTTCGGTGAACTGGAATGTGTGTATGTTCACAGCCATTAAAAAAAAAAAGACATAGAAAATAAATATGTGTAGCCAGACTTGTCCAATTTCTTTATCACAGTAGAATATTTCATTTATCCTTGCATTCCTAAATGAAGCACACCAGGCACAGGCTTGTTTGGAGAAAGGGCTACTTTATTTAAAATAACAGAAACTGCAGAGGGGTAAAAACTTAACTTAATCTAGTTTACACCCCATGGGAAACGGTCCAAACTGTCTGCCTCCCCCAGATCTTAAATGGGCGTCGACATCCTGACTCCAAGCCACCCTCGGTCTTGGGTGACCGAGGGAGCCTATCACAGACAACCCCAAAGTGTCGATGCAGCAGAACAGCGTAGATTCCCACAGGCCAAGCCATGTGGTGGGCTTTGCATATTACAGCCAGGGAGCCAACCAGCCTCACCGCCACGGTCAAGTGTCATCTGAGCAGTCCTGGCTCACCTCCTGACCTTGCTGGCCTCAGGATGTATGCCGGACCCTACACACCCAACCCCCACGTCACCTTCCAAAGTGTTCAACAACTAATACCACAACTCCAGTCCAAAAACACAGTCTGAGGTAGGCGAAAAAACCAGCAGCCAAGTGCTAATCTGTCTGGCAGCAATAAAATAAAATAAAATAAAAAATCCTACCCGGCTCCCATAAAGAGCAAGCAGCTAATCCCAGATGGTAATATAGGGAGGGAGAGAGGGGCTTGAAGAAAAGTCACTAAGGGCCAGGAAAACCTGAGGCACCAGCCAATCAAAAGGCTGCAAAATCGTGCCTCTGCGCTGATGTGCCTGTGGGGGCAGGGAAAAATCAACAAAACACTAGGCATTTCACTGGCAATCTAAACAATGTTTTTCCTTACAGGAGTTCGTTTACAGTCATTGTATTTGGATTTTCAGTGAATGAGATTTCATCGAATAAAAAGCCAAACTGAGAAACAATCGCTCCAATGATGAAGTCTCCTGCCTTGTAATACTCGTAGGGCATCTGGAAGGGATCGATCCTGGTACACATAGCAGTGTGTAGCTGACCTTCAGATTGAGGCAGCCACATAAAGAGCAACAGCAGCAGAAGAATCCCTGCCATCTCAGGGCTAATGTAGACGGAGACTATCCAATTCCCCTCTCTCATCCAGTATCAGTCATTCCTTCAATCTCGATGGATTATTTGGGTGAAGGGAAAAAGAATTGATTCAGACAAGTGTACTTCTGCCTCTTCTGAATCTCTCATAGCATATCTGAATGTCACAAGAATATCTTAAATCAGCTTTCAAGCTGTGCTATTGGTTCTATTGCCTCAGAAATTAATACATGTTTAGTTTGGCAAGGAGAAGAATTCCCAGCAGTTATAGCATATCTGAATGTCACAAAAATATCTTATATCAGCTTTCAAGCTGTGCTATTGATGCTTTCTGTTACCTCAGAAATTCCATGTTGGGTTTGGCAAGATGGAGGAAAAATCCCAGCAGCTAGAAGTGATTACAGGTTTCTAAGTCGTGTCCCTGTTGCATTGTGCTGTTCAAGATGCTACTTGAAGGAGAAAGGAAACAAAAACATGTTTGTCAGATTTCACCAAGTATTATTGGAGACACACGTGTGACAGATACTGTATATGCTAGATGACCCAGAGAGAAAAATGGGAGAAGTACAGAAAAATGATGGGATGAGGAAACTGAAGCAATCTATTTGTTTGGACAGAAGTGGCCTTAAGGGTAATGGCCAGAGTAGTTTTGTCAATTTGACTGCACATGAGAGAAAGGAAGTTTTTTTTTGGGGGGGGGGCTTTATGGGTCAAAATGGCAGAAAGAAGGAAGTTTGGGGGGCTTTATGGGTCAAAATGGCAGGGCTATATCAAGGACCAAGGTTAACATTCAAATCCTGTTGATTTGTGTGCAAAGCGGTGCAGTAATTGCAGAGGTGTCATTGGGGGGGGGCGGAGGGAACCCGGGTGCAAAATTTCCCAGGGGCGGGGGGACCCTGGGTGCAGGCAGGGGGACCCCGGGGGCAAATTTCAGCGGCGACGCCGTGGCAGTGAGCCCCCTCTGGAGTTCAACACACCCCAAAGCTCGATATGAGCTGGGGGCAAAAGGCAGGAGGACTCAGCCAGGGAGGCAGAAGCACGTTTGTGCAGGCACAGCCTCTCCAGCACCGTCTTTGAAAGTGCTGGCTTGCCAGGAAGGATGCGTCTGGCCGGCCACCGCCTGGGGGGTGCACAAACTTGGTAAGAACTCCCCCTGGCGTGCACCCCCGCTCCTGTACACCCCCCTCCTGTGCACCCTCCAGGGGCCTTTTTAGGCCAAAAACAGGCCTAAAAAGCCCCTGGGGGGGGCTTTTGCGCCATGGCGGTGGCACGAAATTGATGCCCCACCCCAAAGAGGTTGGGCTTGTGACATCACACCCAAAGGGGCAGGGCTTGTGACATCACGGGGTTGCATGGCGAGTTAGCCCCCCGCTGGGGGTGTAGCTACATCTCTGAGGAATTGTAGGGTTAAGTTGCCAAGACCAAGAAATCTCTTGGTCAGAAGGTGCTTCTACTGTTTTGCACTCCAGAAAGGATGTGGGAGTTAGCTGTGGAAAACAGCTGTGTCATTAGCAAGGCTTCTTAGTTAAATTAGGCCATTAAATTGGTGAGGGTAGTTAAAGTTGGAGGCCCTTGTTTTTCTGTCATTAACAACACTAACAACTTTGTTTACTCCAAGTCAGGAAGTTCCCAGGATGTTGCTTTCTCCACAGGTTTGAATGTGTTGTGCAAGCAGCTTGCAGCTGTTCGTGGAGTTTTCTAAGAAACAACAGCCAGGCAAAGCTTCTGGCAGTCAGGTAGCTAGAGTGAGATGAGGGCGATTGCTCTGACAAATTAAAAGAATGGCCTTTCTATAGACCTGTGTAGTCTGAGGCCTGTTGCTGCCAGTCCAATTCTAAAGTACGTTACTGGCCTGGGTCACTATGTATACCTGAAGGCAAACATGCCACACGTCCTGTGTTTGTATAAAACAGGGGTTCTCAAACTTTTTCACCTGTACCAGTTTCAAAGGTCCATCTTTCTCTGGAGTTCCTGCAGTTGGGTATTTGGCAAAAGAGTCTCATAGTTACTCTTACAATCCGTACCAGAAAATCTGGGACAATCACGGAACCCGAGCTCGGGTCCTGGATTTGTCCCAGAATGTTTCCGGGCCAGTGCAAGCCTCTGCAGCCCCCTGCAGCCATTTTTGGGGCTTTTAAAATTTTAAAACTTACCTTTTTTTACTGGCGGTGGCCATCTTGGATCTCACGAAATCTCACGAGATCCAAGATGGCGGTGCCCAAATATCATGAGGGCATGAGTACCCTTATGAGATTTGGGCGCCGTCATTTTAGATCTCGTGAGATTTTGTGAGATTCAAGATGGCTGCCTCCAGGAAAAAGGGTGAGTTTTTAAATTTGTAGCTGCTTGCTGCTGCTGAGGGCTGGGGGGAAGGGGCCTGCTGCAGGCTGGGGGGCCTGCAGGCGGCTGTGGGGCTGCATGCGGCTGCATGTGGCTGTAGGGGACTGCAGGCTACTGCTGGCTGCTGAGGGCCTGGGCCTGCTGCTGGCTGCTGAGGGCCTGGGCCTGCTGCTGGCTGCTGAGGGCTGGGGGCTGCTGACAATGATGGAGGCAGCGGGGGCAGTGAAGAAGGCGGCAGAATGGTGGTGGCGGGACAGGGCAGGCAAGTCAATTTAATTAATTAATTTGGCTAACTAAAATAAATAAATAATTAAAATTTACAGCTGCCCTTTAGGCGGCAAAAGGGCACTTTGCAACCCCCCCCCAAAAAATAAAAAATTTTATTTAAATTATTTATTTATTTATTTATTTAATTGTGGGGGGGGGGGCATCCCGGTTTAGAACCTGGAAATCTGGTAAGCCTACTCATAGTAAACTCTTGTGAGGTTGAGTAACATGGGCAAAATGTTCTGTGCTTGATGTGTGGCACTGAGTACCTGT
The DNA here is from genome assembly GCA_026170595.1 of Plestiodon gilberti rubricaudatus. Taxonomy (NCBI): domain Eukaryota; kingdom Metazoa; phylum Chordata; class Lepidosauria; order Squamata; family Scincidae; genus Plestiodon; species Plestiodon gilberti. Next base: position 21,513,952 of record JANXHW010000006.1, read on the forward strand.
GAAAAGAGCACGGCCTAGTCCAATAATGTGAATTGATAGCAAGAGGCCCAGATCCACAGGCCAAGAGGAACGTCACTTTTTGATCACCCTCTGGCTTGGATGGAGTCTAGGTGATGGCACATGACATCAACGTCAGTGACATTTATGACTGGGTCAACCTGAAAAATCTGCGTTAGTGGAACATGTACTGGAATCAAATCACCTAACTAAGTTTGAGGAAACACAAGTTTTGGTCAGAAGCAGACAATACTTACCACGTCTTAAACACGAAGCAATTGAGATCATTAAACACAACCATGCTGTTAATCAGAGAGAAGAAGGGTTAAAAATAAATTCGAGCTGGTTACCAATAATTAAACAAATCCACACAAAAAACGTTTAAAACAAAGAAGGTTTGAGGATAGAAACCATCAAAAAATTGGGAGTTATTTTAAGGCTCCTTTGAGACTCCTTTACGGCTGATGTTCCAATTAAAGCTGTTATCTCTGATGATGCTGGCAACATTGCTGTATGAAACGTTAGGAATGATTTCATCTTATTTTAACCCTAATAAACGGCCTGAGACCTCAGACTCTTTAATTTTTCATTCTAGTATACATACTGGTCGTGAAAACTTGAAAACGTATATTATCTATTAGACATGTTATCTTTAAAGGAGGGGTCACACACATACACATGCCACCAACAAAAACATTGTTGGTTTCTTTTGGGGTCTTTGCCTGAGTACCCCCAACCCAATAAGCAAACTAGGTTTTAAACTGGGCCACATTCATTAAACCAAAAATGAATTCAAGACAGAATGCACCGCCAGTTGTGACCACATGGCTAAACTACATCAAACCAACTTGGTTAATCTGAAGTAGGCAAAAACAAAACAAAACGAAACAACAACAACAAAACCAGCCAAAGTCAATTAGACAACTCTAAAGGCCCCAAAGACAACCAGCTGATCTCAGACTGACCTCCTGGCTGGGTGGGAGGGAGGACAGCATTCTCTGACCGTATGAGAGGGAAGATTCTGGAGCAGCCGTTACTACAGCTCAAGTCTCACTTTTGTTGCCCCAGTAGTTCCAATGACCTGTCTTACCAAAGCTAACCAGAGCTGTTAGGACAGTGGGGCAAATTGCCAACCAAATGATGTATTTTGGTCAGAACCATTCATATTACCGTCTCCTATTTAGTTGTACCTTGCTGTTCAGCTCTGGCCTAAGTATAATTATGTAGCATTTGGGGGAAAAGATAAAAAGCAGCAATCCAGCACTAGAGGTCAAAATGGAGAAGATTTCCACGGCCACAACGTATTTGCCCTTGGTGCTCAGGTAAGATGGAACAAAAGACAACCAAACACTGCAAAAGACCAACATGCTGAAAGTGATGAATTTGGCTTCATTGAAACTGTCCGGTAATTTCCTGGCTTGGAAAGCCAAAGTGAAGCTGACAAGAGCCAGGAATCCCAGGTAGCCCAGAACAGAATAAAACATGGTGAGTGACCCTTCATTGCATTCCAATATGATTTCTTCAGCCAGAGAGTGCATGTCAGTATCTGGCAATGGGGGAGCAGTTCCTAGCCACAAAGCACAAATGATACCTTGAATGAGAGAGCAACCGAGAAGGATAGAGCTTGTCAGTCTCTTCCCCACCCACTTCCTTATCCTGGATCCTGGCTTGGTGGCCATGAAAGCTAGAACCACAGTGATGGTTTTTGCCAGGACACAAGAAACTGCCATTGAGAAGATGACACCAAAAGTAGTTTGTCGTAAATAACATGTTACTGTATGAGGTCGGCCAATGAATAATAAGGAGCAAAGAAAGCAAAGGAAAAGGGAAATCAGGAGAGTGTAGGTGAGGTCCCGATTGTTGGCTTTGACAATGGGAGTATTCTTGTTCTTGATGAAAATTCCTAGTACCAAAGCTGTGAGCAGAGAAAAGGAGAGAGCCAATGAAACCAACAGAATCCCCAAAGTTTCTGAGAAAGAGAGGAAGTTGAAAATCTTGGGATGACATTGATTGTGTTTTTTGCTTGGGAATTGGTCTTCTCGACATTTGAAACAGTCATCCATGTCTGAAAAAGAAAACATCTCAATACCTCAATTGTCATTCAACTTCTGGCACATGTCATTTTGTGTCCAATGTGTTCTCTTCAGAAACTACCATCATCTGATATGGACTTCAGCTCTCAATGCGTACATCTACATTGTAGAATTGAAGAGTTTTACATCTTGCACATCTCTCCGAGACTGTCACAAAAGTGTCGTAATGCACTTTCACGGCACCCTGGGAGTAAGTGGCGCTGGTACCGAGGCTGGCACCACTCACTCTACTGCTGCCGGAGACCCGTACCGTACCGTGGTGGGAGGGTGGCTCGGGGTGGCAGGGGAGGGGGCAATTGGCCAGACAGGCTAGGGAGGGGGCGGGGATATTGGCACTGCACTTTGTCAATATCTTCACCCTCTTCCCAGGCTAGGCCGGCCTTACATGGCCGCCCCAGATATGCACCAGCAAAATTGCTGGTGCGCATCTGAAGACACCTAGTGGGACCACTGGGGCCGACACTAGGGGAATGAGATGAACATCCCTGTTCCCCCAAAGTGAAGCTCAGCCCGCCGACGTGGCCACATCCTTCTTAGGTGCATCCTACACAGTATTGGGCTGTAGTTCAATTTGCTAATTATTAAGGTAAACATTCATTTTGATATTTATGAACAGATTCAGGGAAGGGATGACAGACCTTCTTGAGCAAGACACCCCCAATTCTACTAGTTTGCATCTCCATTGCCCACATCTACACTGTGAGAAGAATGCTTGGAGCATTCATTCATTCCAATATAGTGCATTTAATGCTGGTGGGTCAGGAGAAGATGCAACTTTACATTGGGGGTAGGGCTGTAGAAAAATCGTGGTATGCCAGAAAGAGTGACAGGCATGGCTCCTCCTGCTCCCTGGGATTGGAAAAGGAAGTGAGTGATTGGGAGGAAGAGGAACTCTGAAGGGGAGGGTACTGATCGGCAAGAGAATTGGAGATGCTCCCATCCAGGGAGTGGGACGTGGAGGAAGAGGGGCAGTGAAGTGAATGAGTGGGTGAATGGAGGTGAGTGCGCCCTACCAAGCCACTGCCTGAGATAACTGCCCCAGTTAGCTTCATGAATACGCCACCTTAAGGGAGGTCTTCCTGTAGTTCATCAGCATTAAATGTTGTACCCACTATTAGTATTTTCTATGTCAAGAGGGTTTAAGTCACCTACCCTTCTGATCTGAAATCTTCCCTTCCGCGCATCGAACACACTCGTAACAACAAAATGGCTCCCCCTCCTTGGTTTTTCTGCTGTAGCCTGGATGGCAGTGGTCATTACACAAAGCAAGGGGCAACACCTGTTCAGAAAAGCAAAGAACATGGATTTGCTCCCTTATATCTTCACAACCAAGATGATGTGGAATGAACACACAAGGTCTTTCTCATTACAATTTGAGATGGAGAAGAATTTTGCTCATCTATATTGAGAAAGTGCACCAGAAATAATGCTCACTCACTATGAGACAATGATTTCAGCTATCAAGAGTCATAATTGCAGGCCCCCAAAAATTGACATTTGGGATTATCAAGGGTAAATAAGGAAGCTCTTTACCACTGAGCTTTGTATTTTACACCTAAAGTCTCACCTGATTAAACATGCTATGCCATGTGATAGCCTTCCTGCTTATCTTGAACCCTTTGTCAGGCATGTCCTGAGGATTCATACTTCCCACTTTCACTCGTAAGAAAGTTTGGTTTGGGAATGTCACCCAGTTTATAATATCGAATCCAGAAGCTAATTCACCATTCTCATTGAAAAAGACACTGTCCCCAGCACTGTTGTTAAATGAGATGTTCCTCAGGAAAGGGTGAAGCTAGATTGGAATAAGCAAAGAGACATTTTACAACGTGTTGAAGAGAGCTAGCTCTCCTGGCCCAGCTGGGTTCCAATGATGTTGCTGCTTGCTGTCTTCTGGACCCAAAGGAGGAAAAGTCTGCAAATCACCCCCACACCAGTACTTCCATCTGCCATCTGCCATAGGAAAACATTATAGACAGCCCAATCCTATGCATGTCTACTCAGAAGTCAGTTCCATTGAGTTCAGTGGACTGAGTTCAACCTTATTCCCTGGTAAGTGTGCATATGATTGCAGCCTAATACAGCAAGTAAACAATAAGCCACATCACAATTGCACACAAGGCTTGAAAACCTTATTAATCTACAACCGAGATGGAGAGAGAGTAAAAATCACAGGTGCTGACAGAACACCAACTTTAGAGTTCAGCATCCTGTCAGATGGATCAAAAGCCATCATCTCTTTTTGTTGGAAAGTAGTAAACAAATATTCTTCTTGTTGTTGTTATCCCAGTTGCACCCACTGATTGGCCTTCTTAGCGCTCTGTCCCCTTTTAATTGCATCACCATGCAGGACTTACGGTGGATTGGGCTGTAGGTCTGCAGGTTAGACTCCCACCATGAAGAGCTAACATACAATTGACCAGTTATGACTAGTCATAATCACGGGTTTTGATTTAAAATATTACCTGCCAAGCTTGTACATCCAGATGATCCCCTCTGCCTCTGTCAATCATCACTCTCAGTTTTGTCTGGGATGTGTGCTTCTCATGTAAAGCATGCGCTATGGCATAGATTGCATTATAGATGCTGTAGCTTTGACCAGTCATGCTCATTTCAAAAAGGGTAGCAGGAAGGCTCTCCAGCTTCTCTTGCCCAGTGCATGTGTTCATCCTTTCTCTGCCTTCAAAAGATTCGGAAAATGGGCAGTTGAATGCCTGTTTCCAGAAGAGCCTGAGAAAACCATCTCCTTTTGGAGAATTAGGATGTAAACTCTGGAGGAACTGTGTAAACCCTGGAACCTCATTGTAGTGAATTGCAAAAGACAAGGCACCATCAAAGATTTGTATATCGTAAGCCCTGTGCATTGTCTCTGCTGCAAAATTCCACTGGGCAGTCATTATCCACACTTTGCCAACCGAAAACTTTGGAATACCTTCAAATATGGAATAGATATATATCAACCATGTCAAGCATATTGTGGTCTGATGACTTGAATTTACAACATAAACGTTGACTTTGGAACTCATTATTGATATAGCCTTGACTCGGAGGGGTTCAAGTGAACTATATGTATCTATAGCTCGAGATACAGCCGGTGTTTTCTCATTGAGGGCTGAACAGATGCCATTCTGAGAAAGCACTGACGTCAGAGTCTGCACAAACATTTCTCCATTTTCATCGTCTGCTGCTATGATCCCAACCCACCTCCATTGGAAATGTACGAGCAAATGCACAATCCCTCTATACTGAAGTTGTTCATTGGGGACCATCCGGTAGAAGAAAGGGAGTTGTTTTTTTGCATTAATCACTGGAGCTATTACACAATAAGCAATCTAAGCAAAGAAAAAAGTATATAGAAATAATGGTAAATCAGAATAATTCCTTCAAAATACTAACTACTCTGAAATCCTGGATACATTGTGAAGTTTAAGGAAAGAGAAATTGAAAGCATGTCCAACAATTTTGTACTGATACGGGTAAAGATGCCATGAATTAAAAATCTGTTCTTTATTGTTCTTACAACCGCAGCGGGTCTCCTGAAAGGCAGACGCTGCGGAGCATAAACATAAAAAACCAAGAAAATTCCCAACGTTTCGGTCCTAAACTAGGACCCTCTTCCTGGGGAAAAAATCCACAAAAGATTTGATGATATCGTCCTTGGTTGACTTCTGGGCTTAAATCCTAGAAGGCTGATTCAAACAGAAGCAACTAATCAGGAAGCGCATCAGCTGTTTCATTCTGTAAACTGTTCACAGCTGTGCTTCGTAGATTGTACTGACATTTACTTGCTCGTGAGTAGACCATTTTGTTCTTTTTTGTTTCTTGAGTAGTCACATTTGTTGGTGTCTCCGTTAGTAGGCTCATTTCCTCCTTCTCACTCGGTCTCCCTTGCGTTCTTTTTGTCATGCCGTTGCCATGTATAATTGGCCCCCAGGTCCGGTTGGCAAATGACAGCTCTTGCTGGCGATTAACCAATTGAACAAAGCATTGGAACTAATAGGTAAATTAACTATCCCCAAAGAGTTAATTCCATTATACCATCATTGTTTAACGTCAACTTATTTCTTATGGAATGGGGAGTTTAGGGAACAGAAAGAAGGGGTGGCTATGGGGAACCCCTTGAGCCCAGTAATTGCTAATTTATTCATGGAGGACTTTGAAAAACGGGCTTTAGAAACAGCGTACCTAAAACCAGATTATTGGGTACGTTATGTGGATGATGTTTTTTGTGTGTGGAATCATGGGGAGAAGGAACTGGATGAATTTTTAATACACTTAAATAATCAATGTAAAGAAATCCAGTTCACAATGGAAAAGGAAAAGAACAATTCCCTCCCTTTTTTGGATGTGATGGTAGTGCGTAAGAAAGATCTATCAATAGGACACAAAGTCTACCGCAAACCTACACACACGGGGAGGTACTTAAATCAAGGCTCCAACCATCATCCCTCACAAAAAAAACTCATTAATTAATTCGCTAGTATACAGAGCAATCAAAGTGTGTGACAAGGAGTCAGTAGAGACAGAAAAAAGAATTCTCTTTGACTCCTTACAGGCTAACGGGTACCCTTTGAATCAAATAGATAAATGCTGGAAAAAACAGTTCCAGCATATTAAAGCAATAAGGGAAGGTACACTTCAAATAGATAACGAAATAAAAGAAACCACAACAGAAGAGAAGGTATGGGTTTGCCTTCCTTTTATTAAAGGGGTAACAGATAAAATTGCAAGAATACTGCAGCAGGGTAATATAAAAACAATCTTTAAGCCCACATTAAAAGTACAACAGATTATCGGCAACCCCAAAGATAAAAGACCGCCCCTCGCTAACCCAGGAGTATACTGTATCCCTTGTGAATGTAACAGATGTTACATAGGCATGTCATCAAGATTCATAAGAACTAGAGTAGCTGAACATGAAAGGTCGGTCAGGCTCAATCATCCAGAACAATCCGCGCTCGCTGAACATGCGCTAAAAGAAAATCATTCAATCCGGTTTGATAGAACAAAATGCTTACAAAAAGAGGACAACTTCAAAGTCCTGAGACATCTGGAAGCCCTCGAAATAAGCAAAAAACCGTTAGAACAATTGGTTAATCGCCAGCAAGAGCTGTCATTTGCCAACCGGACCTGGGGGCCAATTATACATGGCAACGGCATGACAAAAAGAACGCAAGGGAGACCGAGTGAGAAGGAGGAAATGAGCCTACTAACGGAGACACCAACAAATGTGACTACTCAAGAAACAAAAAAGAACAAAATGGTCTACTCACGAGCAAGTAAATGTCAGTACAATCTACGAAGCACAGCTGTGAACAGTTTACAGAATGAAACAGCTGATGCACTTCCTGATTAGTTGCTTCTGTTTGAATCAGCCTTCTAGGATTTAAGCCCAGAAGTCAACCAAGGACGATATCATCAAATCTTTTGTGGATTTTTTCCCCAGGAAGAGGGTCCTAGTTTAGGACCGAAACGTTGGGAATTTTCTTGGTTTTTTATGTTTATGCTCCGCAGCGTCTGCCTTTCAGGAGACCCGCTGCGGTTGTAAGAACAATAAAGAACAGATTTTTAATTCATGGCATCTTTACCCGTATCAGTACAAAATTGTTGGATAATCGCAGGCCATGAAAGCTTTAGAAAGAGATTGAAAGCATGTCCTTATTTTAGACCTTCAGCTCACACTGCATGGAACTTCCACTCTTCTTTCTTATGTTGTTGTTGTTGTTCAGTCGTTAAGTCGTCTCCGATCCTTCGTGATCCCATGAACCATATCCCGCCAGGCCTTCCTGTCCTTCACTATCTTCCTGAGTTCGCTCATTTTCATGTTCGTTGCATCGGTGATGCTGTCTAACCATCTCATCCTTTGCCTTCCCCTTCTCCTTTTGCCTTCAATCTTTCCCAGCATCAGAGTCTTCTCCAGAGAGTCCTCTCTTCGCATTAGGTGGCCAAAATATTTGAGCTTCAGCCTCAGTTACCTGTCCTTCCAGGGAACAGGCAGGGTTGATTTCATTTAGGATTGACTGATTTGATCTCCTAGCAGTCCAAAGGACTCTCAGGAGTCTTCTCCAGCACCACAGTTCAAAAGCATCTATTCTTCGGCGCTCAGCCTTCCTTATGGTCCAACTCTCCCAACCATACATTGCTACTGGGAACACCATCGCCCTGACTATACAAACTTTTGTTGGCATGGTGATATCTCTGCTTTTGATTATTCTGTTTAAGTTTGCCATAGCTTTCCTTCCAAGGAGTAAGCGTCATTTAATTTCATGGCTGCTGTCTCCGTCTGCAGTGATCTTGGAGCCCAAAAAAGTAAAATCTGTTACTGCTTCCATTTCTGCCCCTTCTATTTGCCAGGAACTGATGGGACCAGATGCCATGATCTTAGTTTTATTAATGTTGAGTTTCAAGCCAACTTTTGCACTCTCCTCTTTCACTCTCATCAAGAGGCTCTTTAGTTCTTCTTCACTTTCTGCCATTAGGGTGGTATCGTATGCCTATCTGAGGTTGTTGATATTTCTCCCGGCAATCTTGATTCCGACTTGCGATTCATTCAGCCCTGCATTTCTCATAATGTACTCTGCATATAAGTTAAATAAGCAGGGTGACAATATACAGCCTTGCCGTACTCCCTTCCCAATTTTTAACCAATTGGTTGTTCCATGGCTGGTTCGAATTGTTGCTTCTTGACCCGAATACAGGTTTCTCAGGAGACAGGTAAGGTGGTCTGGTACCCCCATCTCTTTAAGAATTTGCCACAGTTTGATGTGATCCACACAATCAAAGGCTTTTGCGTAGTCAATGAAGCAGAAGTAGGTGTTTTTTTGGAACTCTCGTGCTTTCTCCATGATCCAGCGCATGTTGGCAATTTGATCTCTAGTTCCTCTGCCTCTTTGAAACCCAGCTTGTACATCCGGTAGTTCTCGGTCCATGTACTGCTGAAGCCTGGCTTGTAGGATTTTGAGCATAACTGTGCTAGCATGTGAAATGAGTGCAATTGTGCGGTAGTTTGAACACTCTTTGGCACTGCCCATCTTTGGAATTGGAACGTAAACTGACCTTTTCCAATCCTTTGGCCACTGCTGAGTTTTCAAAATTTGTTGGCATATTGAGTGCAGCACTTTAACAGCATCATCATTTAGGATTTTAAGTAGCTCAGCTGGGATATTATCATCTCCGCTAGCTTTGTTGTTTGTAATGCTTCCTAAGGCCCACTTGACTTCACCCTCTAGGATGTCCGGCACTTGGTCAGTGACCACACCAGCGTGGTCATCAGGAACATTAAGATCTTTCTGAGCTAAATTTTGACTTTTTTGACACAATGCTACTCTCAGAGTACTCTTTTCCACTTCCTCCAAGGATATAATCTGCATTTCTTCTAGTTTTGGTCTAAATGGCAGGTGTCTATAAAATATAAATTTTCTTCTACTCTCTGTGTGTGCATGCATTGTGTGCATGTGTGCGCATGCCCTAAATACGTGAAAGGAATGAAATGTAAAAGCATGTTTCGTCTTCTTATATAAGACCCTTTAGTATCAGTCACACATATGCTTCATCTGCTCACTCTTTTTCACAAAGAACATATAAAGGATTATGAAATTCCAAGGGTATGATAGAAGGATAAAGTTTATTTCCATGTGAACAACTTCATAGCCCACACACTCATCCTACCTGAGGAATCTTGTAGACACCTAAGACAGTAGCCATGTGACGGGAGATTTCAGAATCCAGTCCACCGATGATAGCTATCATTTTTTTTTGCTTGTCACATTTGAAGTTGGGAACTATTGTTTTCCGGTTGGAAAGAAGTTTCAGGGAGTTCTGATAAGTCATTCTTTCACTTATGTAACTGTCATAAATTTGGAAGCCCAAGCTGACATTGGGTAAGATCTTGAGATTGGCATTGATCTCCTTGACAGCAAATACTAAGGATAAGACATGCAGGTAGGCCTTCGGCTTTCCACTAAAGGAAAAATTAAATGATTTTAAAACAGGTCTTGAACCCTACATGAAGGTGTTGTTGGAGAACATGGAGCTGTCTTCATTGGATTGAAATATGCATGATAGTAGAGCCATTGAAAACCAAAATGTTAAAGATCTGATAAATCATTAATATAGCACAACCTGTTTTTTTGTGCAATCCTGGGGGTCTTTAGAACGGCGGAGTGAGCGCTCCACCGTTCTAAAGTGTCGCAAATGTGCCATAAAGAACATTCCAACTACTCCAGAGTAAGGGAGGCTGGCACAAGACCGGCGTCCTTCACACCGTTGCCGGACGAGGACACAGCTGCCTGCAGAAAGGTAAGAGCTCCCACCGGCTGTCATGTGGGTGGTTCCGCAGCGGAGGGAGGGGGGCCATTGGCCTAGATGGCCCAGGAGGGGGCAGAGGATGGCACTCACCATATCCCCATCCCCACCTGGCCGGCTAGGCCGATACACAGCCTACTCTACTGTTGCCAGCTATTTAGCTGGTGGAAATCCAAGGAGGTCGATAGGGCTGGCCCCGGTTTACACCCGGGGAAGGGGACGAGCGTCCCCTTCCTCGAGTAGACCTCCGGCCCACCAGTCGACGGGCAGCCCAGACTCAGCTTATGGCGGGCGGCCCTGGGCTGCCCGCCGGATCCTTAGTCAGGATTGTGCTGCCCAAGTGCTTCATATCTCAACTATTTTTTCCTTAGCTTCTCTGTAGACAAACATACAGGTCTGAACTATTTAGAATCTTCTGGTCTTAAAAAAATGGTTACTACTCAGCCTAATCCAAATGTATGTCCTCTTGCTTTCAATGGGTTTATTAATATTAAAACACCCTCCATCTCAGCTTAGAATCAACTTGGAATCTTCTCCAATCTTCTGCCCCTTCCTCGCCTCCCTCCTGGCTCCTGTGTAGCCTTACCTGCTTACCTCTTCCCAACATGGAAATGATCCCAACTTGGAATCAATTAGTCAATCACAGTACTTAAAATTGTTTCTGGATTATACCCATCTGTGAAGAGGTACTACGAGCCCCCTTTTGGTAATCTGTCACCTGGATTGCTAAAGGAATCTGCAAGTAGCTTTCTCCATATCCTGAATTATAAGGTGGAATGGTTTATGGTACCTGGTTATCTCCTCCTCTTATTTCCTTAATTCATACGGCAGTGGTTTCCAAACTGGGAGGCTCGGCTCCTGGGGGAGCTGTGGAAACCACTCAAGGTTGCCGTGCAATGCCAACTGGCAGGCATCAACATAATGTAATGGGGATCTACGACCAATGGTTGCCAATGGTCAAGGGAGCCGCAGGTTGAAAAGGTTTGGGAAACACTGCCTTATGGTATAATGTTGAAAATAATAAAATTAACAGAAAAATTGTTTACTACCTGGGGATGCATCTTTGTTAGACAAAATAGAATTAAATATAAAATAGATCTAATATAAAATAGATCTTTTATACAAAGCAATAGAAGAAAATACAAAGGAAAGCAACTTCAGGTTGTATTGAAGTGAACCATTTAATTTAAAGCTTATAAATATCAATATAAACTGTAACAACTGTGACTAATATCCTGCAACAAATTACAGTAGATAAGAATAGTGTGATGGGAGAGACGAATGAGGGTCGTAAATAGACCAAAGGAAGAGGAAATTTAAATGTGGAAGATGCTATAATAGCCCTAGATGTGTGAAAATATAATGCAGACAGCTTTCTGAAGATGTCATTGCCTGTACTACACATCTGTAGTATCACCTATTTGTGCCTGATTCTGGTCTACTGCAAGTTATGGAGGAAAGAAAAAAATATTTTCATACAGAAGTTCATTTTCTCTCTTTGAGTTTGGATTTTCAGTGAAAGACACTTCATCAAATACACAGCCAAACTGAGTCACAATTGCACCAATGATGAAGTCTCCTGCCTTGTAATACTCGTAGGGCATCTGGAAAGGATCGATCCTGGCACACATAGCAGTATGTGTCTTCCCTTCGGTTTGAAGCAGCCACAGAAACAGCAGCAACAGAAGCATTCCTGCCATCTCAGGGCTAATCTGGATTCAGGCTAACCAATTTCTCTCTCATCCAACATCAACTGTTCCTTCAATCTATGGATTCTTTGGATGAAGGGAAAATGATTTGTTTCAGCCTGGTGCAGTTCTGTCTGTCTAGAGTCTGTCATCCCATACCTCAAAGTTAATGGGATATCTTACATCACCTCTTAAGCTGTTCTGTTGATGTGCTGTTAATTCTGTCTATTGCCGCAGAAATTCCATGTTCAGTTTGGCATGATGAGGGATAAATCCACAGCAATTTGACATAATAACAGGTTTCTAAGTCAGGTCCCTGGGGTATTGTGCTGTTCCAGACATCACCCGAAAAATGAAAAAACAAACACACATGTTTTTCAAATCTCAGCAAAACTTATTGGGGACACATGTGTGGCCTGTATGTTCTAGATCTAGACAATCCAGAGAGAGAAATGAGAGAAATACGATGTGGGATAAGACGATGTGGTGAAGACAGAGAAGGAGCTCACATAAGCTCGCAAGACGTGCACCCGTGCACCCCCCAATGAGCACGCAAGACGAAGGCTTGGATTAAGGGCCACTTTATTAAAATTCAACAAACAGATAGACTGCAGCAGGGGCTGGAGGCTTTATTAATCTAAACTTTATTAATTTTAAATAAAAACCCCCAAGCGTGCGGGTTCTAGGTTGGGGGAAAACGGCTCTAGCCGTTTACCTCCCCCAGATGTAAACGGGCATCACATCCTGGCTCAATCCTCGCTTGGTCACTGACCAAGCCAGTCTATCACTGCCAACCCCAAAGGATTGGCAACCTCTTGCAAGGCTATGGATGACTGATGAATTCTCTGTCTAGAGCAGAGGTGGCCAACCCGTGGCACGGGAAGGTCCGTCGGGTGGCACGCGGTCGCGGGCGTTCTCTGGATCCCCAAGCTCCTCCGTGCCTGCTCTTTAGTGTTTCTCTGGTGCTGATCTTTCTCATTCTGCTCACTCGCGCGCTCATTTGGCTCCTGGCCTAACGCCAGGAGCCTGCAGACGGCGCTTTGAGCGCCGCCAATCAGCTGTGTCTCCTGGCGTTCAGCCAAGAGCCGAATGAGCGCGCACGCCATTAGTACTATAAGGCAAAAGAGGCGCGAACGAAGGCAGTGAGGAAGCTGGCTCTTCGGCTTGCGATTGCTCTTCTTCACGCCCCCAGGGAGCCTCTCCGTCGCAAAGGTATTCTAATTTAAAAGAGGGGGGAGGGGGTCTGGTGGGGAGTCTCTGCAAATTACTGCAGTCCATCCCTTTTAAAATTTGTTGTTGTTGTTTGTTGCTTGAGGCTTGTTGTTTGAGTTTGACCCAGGCTTTTTGTCGTGGTTTGCAATTTACTTTACGTGCTTGCAATTGCTCTTCTTCACCCAGGAAGCTTCGTGGCTGATACGATTGAGTGCATGGGCTTGGATTTTGTTTATCTCTCAGGTGGGGCTGAGAGATAGTGACTGGCCCAAGGGCACCCAGGAAGCTTCGTGGCTGAGCGGGCTCAGGTGGGGCTGAGAGATAGTGACTGGCCCAAGGGCACCCAGGAAGCTGGCGTTTTTGGCAGAGGTTTCTCAGCAGATACTGATTTATCTGAAGGCAAGGCACTTGAAAACCACTGCTATAAAGAGTTATACATGTGGAACAGCTGCTCCACACATAAAAGAATGTTAGATGGGGTAGTCGTCTTAATTAGGCCTGGAGTTTTTGGGTTTTGTTTTGTTAATGTTTGGCCTTATGACCATTTTCACATTTTTCCTCTTAATGTCTTACACTTGGCCAAAATGAGTAAGTTACTACCTCATAAAAACAGTGTGATGGTTGTTACACATCACAGGAATTTAGTTTTGAGCAAAACTATTTTTGATTTGTTACTTTCCAATGCAGTATGTAAATGCCAAGTTTTAGGGAAAAATGCACATATTCTCCCTTTTTTGTATATGTTCTTTATACTGTGATGATATACAGTACAGTACACTAAGAGCAAACAACATTAAAAGTGATTTATGGTATGTATTGATGTTGTTGGTAATGCTTTTGAATATTTCCTAATGTGTATAATGCTAAATAAACTTTTTTAAAACATGTTTGTACAGGTGGATTTCCACCTGCACTAATTTTCTGATGAAACTAAACATCTGCCAGGAAAGATTTTTCTGAATTGAAATTGGTTTTGATTGCAATGAATAAACATAGACCACCAAACATTAAAAGACGTGAGTTCAGTTACTGTACTTGCATCCTGGCTCATTTATGGTTCATTGTTACGTGCTCTAAGAATGATATAATAATAAACCTTATGTAACTGAAGGTGATTCTGTTTTTCTTTAAACATGGTTATTTAATAAAATAAAAACATGGCTATTTATTATTTATTTATTTACTTTATTTATTTATTTTTGTGGCACGCCCAAGATACAAAAAAACTAAAAGTGGCACATGTCATAAAAAGGTTGGCCACCACTGGTCTAGAGGAATGTTGTTACTTTACCAAAATGTTAACATACTACTTCACACCAACTTCACACAAAAGGCAGCTTCCTGGTTGATTATTAGCTGACACAATTCTTAGGGGTATTGAAATGAAAAGTATAGTATCAGATATGCACCAATGACATAAATACGATGGCCCTCTTCACAGGGCCGTCGCCAAGTTGCCCAGCCCCTCATCGCTCCGACAGGCAGGGGCTGGAAGGTGGCAGCAGCCGATTGGCTGCTGTGTCTCCGGGCGGGATTGAGTTTGGGTGGAGCGAGCATGCTGCGCTCGCTCTCCTCAGTCCTGTCCGGGGGTTTTGAGGAGAAAGGAGCTTCAAGCTTTGTTCCTGCTGCCAGCGATCATGGAGGAGCTCTGTATCTCGGCTGCTTTGTATTGCAGGCCTCGTTCATTCCAGTGTCTTTGCAGCTGATGGCTGCAGCCTTCGTATGGAGGGCCTCTCCTCACAACGCAGATCCAGGCAGCATATGACAAAGGCTGAGGAGTCCTCATGGATCCTATTTTCCCCTGCTGGGGCCAACCCCTGAGGGGTTGCCCCCTTTTAGGGTGGTATATCCTTTTGGTTAAGTTTAGAATAACACATACACCTTTTTCTCTCCATTGATTTCCCTCCTTTTTGGTTGGGGAAGCTTTGACATGGCCTTTTGTTAAGCTTGCTGGGGTCATTTTTCCTCTTCTTGTTCTGACCTGCACACATGTTTTACCTTGAGTTGGTGTATTTCTGCCTGTTTTGAGGAGTCTTCAACCCCCCCCCCCTCAATTTTTCTTTCATACTTTCTACTCCCCCCTCAATTTCTTTATTTCCAGGCAGTATTTTGTCCTTTGTGTCTGTTGCCCCTGTCTTACCTCTTGCTTTTATCTTAGCTTCCCCCCCCCCCCTTGTTGTTTGCTGGCTTCCTTGTGGCAGCCATTTTATTTGTTGTTGCTGCTGCCTTCCCTCAGGGGAAAGGCGGCCATTTTGTGTGCTGGGTGAGCTCAGTCTTTCTGTTGAGCGTTTGCTTCCTTCTGCCACTTGGTGAGTGCCTGAACCACAGGCTTTGTGTTATTTTGTTCATTTTCTCCTTTGTTTTCTCTTTTTCTGAACTTTCTATCAGGGGAATTGTTAGCACTCTTTTTAAAATTGTATTGTTAAAATACATTTGCTCAATTGGGAGGTGTATAGCTACTTTCAGCTATAGATAATCAGTGGTAGACAGGGGATTCTTTTTAGAAGATATTGGTAAATTGTGATAAATTATTTGTCAACCATCTTGTTACTGGAGGCATTTTAGTAGTTAGTTAATACCTCTATGGGATATTTGTACTTATAGTTATGCCAGTCCCTGCTGCCTCCCCCTCCCATCAGATTTAAATGGAGACTGATTTGTGAATCAAAACGTGCATTACCAGATTAGCAAAAGGACTTGATAGGTATCTGCTCAGGCACCACACGAGATAGATAGGGCTGGTCACTGTTTCCCCTAGTGAACCTAACCCTCAGTGTTATTGGGGGTGTTAAATAAGAAAGGGATTTATATGCACCACCTGGGATCCTTGAGGAAAGGCGATATGTGATTGGCATGAATAACAAATAGGTTCCCTTGAGCGGCATTGATTGGGGGAGGGCAGCTTGTCTACTCCTCACTTGGCCTAGGCTGGTGCCGGTACTGGAGAGTACAGTAGGTGTGCAATTGAGGACAGCCTATGACAAACTTTAATAGAAGGTGCCAGCTAGATCCCTCACCGGAAATACTACATCATGTTTTACTATTTCTATTAAAGAAGAGTGCTATACACTCCACCATATTGAAATTGTGCAGAAATGATTAAGTCATCCCCCAACTAGAGGTTACCAAGGGGGGAATGTTCCATTCTAGATACTGAGCATGCTGGGTTATTTTGAAATTGGAGATGACCAATTTATTTTGGCCTGTACTGTTTGGCACTCTTCACAGATTGTATGTTCACCTGCAGGGAGCCCCTGTCATACAATATTGTTAGACTTTGCACTTTGATTTCACATGGCTACTTGCACATGGCTACTTACACTTGGAGGTAAGAGTGATGGCTGCCTGCCTACCCAGGCAAGGACAAAGAGGTGTTAATATTAAATGTTAATGAAAAGGCCATAGTGTCATTGAAAACCTTAAGCTGCAACACAGAGCTTGTAGTATTAACTCTCAGCAGGGCCATTAACAACATAAATGAATCCTGCTGGATTAGGCTAAAGGCCCATCTAGTCCAGCCTCTGTGTCTCACACTGGCCCACCAGATGCTTCCGGGAGTGCACGGGACAACGGGATGCCTTTGTCCTTTTGCCACTCCCTGCGCTCTGCATTTAGAGAGAGCCTACTTTTGAAACCGGGAGGTTGCACATACTTGTTACCTGTGAGGGTCTTTTACTTTGTAATCCCCCCCCCGGCATCTAGGCCAGGTTCTATTGCCACGTCCTTTGGCAAGGAGTTCTGCAGATTAAGTGCATGCTGGGTAAATAAATATTTTCTTCCAGTGGGCTTTTAAGCTGACCCCTTATAGTTGGTTTTTAACATATTTGGGTGGATGCCAATTTTCAGCCATTATTGGTTTTTACGTTTTGGGAATTCCTTATTTAATATCTGGAACCTATAAATTCATTCTGTGTTTTTATTTATAAAACCTATAAATTCATTCTGTTTATTTAATCACGGGTGGTGTATAGTTTTTATAGCCACCTTTGGTGTGCTTGGCTTGCCTAGCCAGGCCTTTTGCTAGCAACTGGAAGGCTTTCCGGCAGCATAGGGTTTTCTGCCTGTGTGTGTTTTTGTTATTCCTTAACTTAGAGTTAGAAGGATCCTGATTTTCTCTGCACGGATACTCCTTTAAGTCTAAGCGGGGTTATCCATTTCTCTAACAGTTGTGTGGTTGGGAAAAGAGCATCCCTCTATCCATGTTGGTCTCACCCCAGGTTGGCTTTATAGTCTATTGCAATGGTTCCCAAACGTTTTAGCACTGGGACCCACTTTTTAAAGTGACACTCTTATTGGGACCCACCTAGCATTATGAGACTTAAAAGTGATCTAGAAAGAAATATTTTTATTTACAGGTAATATTTTATTTTGTTCGAAAGCTTTCATGGCCCGCAGTTACTGTACAATGTTGTGTATATATACGGGAGAAGACGCCATGTAATAAAAAGACTTGCACTTTAATCACCTCCAGTACCTTGACGGGTCTCCTGACGGCAGCCGGCATAGGCACACAAAAATCACTACAATCCAAGGGTATTAGCCCAATGTTTCATTCCGGTCTCGGAACCTTTTCCTGGGGCGAAATCGAGTAGATTCAGATGTTGTTGTTCCTTGTTAACTCCCTGTTCACATAAGTATCCACGAAACACGGACAGGAAGTGATTAATCAAAGCGAAAGTGACTACTCCGGCTGGGGCATGGGCTCACGCGCCGTTGTTGTCCTTAGTGTAGAATCAGCTACAGCTGTGGGTGTTTCCTCACAAGAAGTGCTGCGACCGTAGCTGTTTTCTCACGAGGAGTGCACTTTCCCCTTCTTCGTTCTTTGAGACTTGTCATTTGCTGTAACTGTCAGATCTTCTTCCTTATCATTTCCCCTCTCCTTATGCATGTCAAATCCTTTCATGTTGATACTCTGTCTGCCTCTTATAATCGGTAGCCAGATGCGGTTTGCAAACGCCAGATCCTGTTGGCGATTCACCAGCTCTCCTGTTCCTTTTTTGCTTATTTCCAGAGCTTCTAGGTGTCTTAAAACTTTGTAATTGTCTTCTTTCTGTAAGCATCTAGCTTCTTCAAAGCAAATGGAATGTCCCTCTTTTAGCGCATGTTCAGCGATCGCGGATTGTTCCGGATGATTTAATCTCCACGATCTCTCATGCTCAGCTATTCTAGTTCTAATATGTCTGTACATCATGCCAATGTAACTTTTATTGCATTCACATGGTATTGAATAAATGCCAGCATTAGAGAGAGTCTGCCGTTTATCCTTAGGGTTCCCAATTATTTGTTGTATTTTAGCGGTAGGTTTAAAAATTGTTCTTACGTTCCCTTGTTGCAGTACCCGTGCAATTCCATCCGTTGTCCCTTTGATAAACGGCAAGCTAATCCATATCTTTTCTTCCACTGTAGTTTTATCATTTTCGTTGTTTTTTATCTCTGTTCCTTCTCTACGTGCTGTGATCTGTTTATAATGCTTTGCCCAACACCTATTAAATTGATTTATGGAGTACCCATTCACCTGTAATGAATCCCCTAAAATTCTTTTTTCTCTTTCAAGCGAGTCCTTGTCACATACTTTGATGGACCTGTAAACTAATGAATTTATCAGATAGTTTTTTTGTGCGGGATGATGGTTGGACCCATGGTTTAGATATCTCCCCGTATGGGTGGGCTTTCTATACACCGAATGCCCTATGGTTAGATGCCTCACCCTTCTGCAGGCAATGACTGTAGTTCAAGCCTTTTGTGGCACATGCTTCCTAGTGATACGCAACTGGCAACAAATTTAAGGTTCCTCTGTATGATATTTACATCAACACTGCTTCTGCAGTGATTCTTGGTGTGTGTGGAATCTCGTGCATTCATCACCTCCAATTGTCAGGTTATATAGGTGTATATATGTCTATGTGTACATTACTTACATGTGTGCATCTTTTGTCTATATGTTTTTTCAGGGAGATGATATAATGGTATGAAGAAGTAATAGAGTCAGCTTCAATTGCGGAAACCCAGGCCAAATTCTGTATGTGTGCGTGTGTGTATAAATGAAAGTTTATTTCAAACAAAAACACTAATTATGATATTTTATATACTTATATGAGGAAAAAGAAAAGAAAAAAGAGATTTCTTTAGTTTTATATTAAAATGTCTTGACCCTAATACTTACCAGGACAGCGGCCACTGTGTTTTTTCCGCAGTTTGGGGCTGCTGTCTTAACAGTAGCTACATGGCTTAATCCATTTGGTAGCTCTATCTTGTAGCAAAGCCAGCTTTTTGTGTTGACACAGTTGTTTTAATGAATGGTGTATGCCCATAGGCTTGTACTTTCATACCATTTATTAGATAGAGCCTATAGTGTTTGTGGAACCCATAATGCAGAAGGGTGGTTTTTTTTTGTTTTTTTTAAACTTAAGTGACATGCAGCATAACTATTCTTCTGCATAAGGCAGCACTGAAAAAATTCTAATACCTCACTAGGCTCAGCTGCCAAGGGAAAACAAAAACAAGCAAGCAAACAAAACTCTGGTTTTGATATTAAACACATATTCAACCATTGGGCCAGTGTGGCCTGGCCTCTATATCAAGTGTATGAGAGTTAGCTGTGCTTACTGTGATAGGTATCTGCTGGGGCCTATTGCCAGTGGATTGGCCGTGTATGCGAGTCGCTCTTTAAGTTTGGAGCAGTTTTCCACCATGCATTGCTGGCTATGGGGCTATCCCCGGCCGAGTATGGCCTTCATTCGTTCTGTATTGGCACAGCCTTGGACTGTCCTCGTCAGCCGTGCAACATATTGGCCGCTGGCGCTCTATGGCCTTTAAGGGCTATATGCATACGTTCTAAGTTTCAATGCGATAAAGGTAAGTTGGCCTGAGGGCCTTGTGTTGGCCTGTTGGCCTCTGTGTTGTGCGGCCCATGTGGCCTATTTCAGCCTTAGGGCCTCCTGTGGTCTGCGAGACCTGCGTTACGGCCCGTGGGCCATGCGTTACCCCCCCCCCCGTGGGGGCTTATTAGTCAGGTAGGGCCCTAGGTACAGAATAGGTCCAGTTGTTTTGGCCTTGCACTGTGAGCACTATAGGATGGTGTCATGTGTGTGCTGGTCTTGGTTTAAAAAGTTTATTCTTGTTACAGGTTTCAGTGAGGCCTGGCCTGTGAGGGTCCTCATTGTTGAGCACTCCATCGTTTTCTGTGCCAGGAAGAGAACTGCATCGACATACTTCGGATCGCAGCTTGGACTCGGAGACGTGGCAAGGTTGCACTGGGCCGCCAAGCGAGGGATGCTCTGGGGCCAGCTGCTCCTGTTGCTGTTAGAGTTTTTGGCGGTAGAGCCGCCGCCTCAGGTCCTGTTCATCCACCTGGGCGAAAACGACATCTGGCAGAGGACCTCAGTGTCCTTGAGACTGGAGGTCCGTAGGGACTTCGCAGTAATCAGGAAAGGGATCCCAGGGATTGCTATCCTTTGGTCCTGCTGGCTTCCCAGGAGGGTTTGGCGTGGGGCCTTGAACCCTCGTCGGGTTGATATAGCTTGAAAAAGGTTAATGCGTACCTGAGGCCTGTTTTGTTTCAGATTGGGGGGGCTTTATTCCTCACCCAAGTATTGTTTTTTCAGTGGCCAATTTGTTTCGAGGTGATGGGGTACACCTGAGGGCGTTGACCAGTTCCTCTTAGACCTGCAGTGGGGTATCCGTGAGTTTTTATTTAGGTGGGCAGTGGGGGACAAGCGCTAGGCTGTCCCCCCGTGTGATAGGTGGCGTGAGGATAGGTATCCAGGGAGGGCTATTCGGTATACATCCTGAGGTAATCAAAGTCAGGGGGTGAGCCAGAACCGCTAAGACGATGCCGGAGCGGATCGGTGAGGCAGGCTGGCACAGCCCCAGGCTGGAGTAGCAAAGACCACCTATGGGATTTTCCTGGGGGTAGTCTGCGCTGTCCAGCTGCCTCAGCCCCTTGGGGCTGGCAGGGATAGGCAGCTTGGTCATGGACCGAGTCTGGCTTGAGAAAGGGTGTCATGCCCGTGTAGATCAAGGGGGAGGCAGACGGTTAGGACCGTTTCCCCCATGCTAGTACGGCACGCCAGGGGGGTGATTAGTTAGTGCCCTGCTGCAGGTTGTTTGTTAATTCAGTAAAGTGACCCTTAACTCCAAGGCGCTGTCTGTCGTGTTTTATTAGGGGGGTGCCTGGGTAAAAGACATAGCATGAAGTTAAGCGTGAACTTGGAAAGAGGGGAGTGTCCAGGAAAATGATGTCAGAATTTGGTCTTCTATAATAAACATCGCAATGGAGAAGGAGGAGAAAGATAAGCATCTGAAACATTGCTACTACTTTTTCCTAATTAGGTGCACCTTGCTATTCAGCTCAGGTTTCAAGATAATTATGAAGCATTTAGGGAAGAAAATAAAAACCAGCAATCCAGTACTCGAAGATATAACGGAGAAGATCTCCACGGCCACAACAGATTTTCCCTTGGTGCTCAGGTAAGATGGAACAAATGTCAACCAAACACTGCAAAAGACTAACATGCTGAAAGTAATAAATTTGGCTTCATTGAAACTGTCTGGCAACTTCCTGGCTAGGAAAGCCAAAGAGAAGCTGACAATAGCCAGAAATCCCAAGTATCCCAGAACACAATAAAACATGGTGAGTGAACCTTCGTTGCATTCTACTATGATCTCTTCATTCACAGAGTGCATGTCCAAATCTGGGAAGGGAGGAGCAGTAACTAGCCAAACGGCACAAATGCTGGCTTGAATCACAGAGCAGGAAAGAACAATAGAATTGGCCAGTCTTTTGCCCACCCATTTCCTCATCCCGGATCCGGGCTTGGTGGCCATGAAAGCCAGGACCACAGTGATGGTCTTTGCCAAGACACAGGAAACAGCTACTGCAAAGATGACACCAAAAGATGCTTGGCGTAAATAACACGTCACTCTCTGAGGCCGACCAATGAATAATAAAGAGCTGAGGAAGCAAAGCAACAGGGAGACAAGGAGGGAGTAGGTGAGGTCCCGATTGTTGGCTTTGACAATTGGGGTATTGCGATTCTTGATGAAAATCGCCAAGACCAAACCTGTAAGCAGAGAAAAAAGCAGAGCTAAGAAAACCAAAATCATTCCTAAAGTTTCTACGAATGAAAGGAAGTTGACTAGCTTGGGAAGGCATTGATCTTGGTTCCTATTTGGAAATTGATCTTCTGAGCATTTGAAGCAATCATCCATATCTGAAAAATAAAGCAGATGATATGCCTGTCTGTTAGGATTCTTCCATGTATCATGCAGTGTCCCCTGAGTTATTGTATTCATCCCCAGTCTTGGCTGTTTGTTCCATAAACCATCTATCCTTGAATGTTACTTTTAAAATAAAACAATTCCGCACTTAAAGTTGTCGATAGATTCTTCTTGGAAACCGCGACTTTAAGCGAAATGACTAATAATGAAACCAATTTTACCATAGGCTAATTGATAAATGTAAATGTCTCTATGAAATCTCATTGTAACATAGAAATAGAAGTCCATGAAAACAATGAAACTCATCGGAAATGAGACAGCATGAGGTCATCGATCTTGCTTTCAGTAACTTGCTCTCTAACTTTGTGAAACCTTGACAGTGATCACCATAATCACTGATTTCTAATGAAATTATAGCATTTCCTCAACAACCAAACTGTCACTGAGAGTAAGACAAGAAACACCAGCTTAGAAAAAGAACTCAGTTTTTCCATTTCACACCATGGCAACGATCTGCTGTGTCATTTCAGTTGAGACCATCTCCGTGATCACTGTAATTCCTATTGGCCATGCTCAAAGTAGAACAATTACATTATTCAGACAGTAGGCAGGCAAAGGTCACCCTGCGACTAGATGCAAATGGACATGGACATGAAGCTGTTTCTGTATACATGTTTAGGCATCCCACATGCTTGTCTAGGAAAAATATATGGATTCTTGTCCCTGCACAGTATCACTTGACTCCAGTATAGTTTGTAAAATATTAGTGACACGGGGCAGAATTAGTGAAGAGATTTTCTACTCTCCTTCCAGCTTTACTCAGACCATGTCCAGGTTGATGAGAGGTGGTGGGGTTGCCATGGGTTGCCATTGTTTGTTACTGTTTTAAAATGTGACTATTTTTTGTATTGTATTTTTTGTACTGTATTTTTCTTTTTTGTT
Organism: Plestiodon gilberti rubricaudatus; assembly: GCA_026170595.1. NCBI lineage: Eukaryota > Metazoa > Chordata > Lepidosauria > Squamata > Scincidae > Plestiodon > Plestiodon gilberti. Next base: position 21,537,407 of record JANXHW010000006.1, read on the forward strand.
GTTGTAAGCCACGTTGGGTCCCTTTGGGGAGAAAGGCGGGGTAAAAATGTTGTAAATAAAATAAATTAATAAATGGGCACATTGCTCAGATTGCCATGGGCATATTGCTCTGATTGAATGCTGGTTGGCCAGGAGGCAATTTCTCCTTACCTCCCAGCACCATGAACCATTTCCCGCGCTTTTAGAATGCCTCGAGAGGGCTTCCATTTCCTACCTTTCTGGTCTGAAATCTTCCCATCTGCACATTTAACACAATCATAACAACAAAATGGCTGACCCTCCTTGGTTTTTCTGCTGTAACCTGGATGGCAGTTGTCATTACACACAGCGAGGGGTAGCACCTGTTCAAGAAAGAGGAGAAAATGGATGGCTCTCATATCTGTTCTGTGGAGGAATGAGCAACAACAATTCATACTCAGGGGGAAAGCAGTGAGGCAGGCTATGGTTATTTAATGGCATGGTCAAAACTGGGATGGTTTGGGAAATTAAACATGGGGCAGAATAAGTTCTGAAAAAGCAAACAGATATTCACATTGGGTTTCAATGCAGCGGTTTCAAAATTGACAAAACAGTGGCCTCAGAGAAAACATGTTCCTGACTGAAACCCTCTGCTCACATTTGAATCCCACCTGGTTAAACATGCTGTGCCATCTGATGGCCTCCTCGTTAACAGAAAACTCCTTGCCCTGTACAGCCTGTGGATCTGTCCATCCTATTTTCACTTGTAAGAAGCTTTGGTTGGGGAACGTCACCCAGTTGATGATATCATATCCAGCGGTTAATTCACCATTCTCATTAAAGAAGACGGTGTCCCCAGCACTGTTGTTAAATGAGAGGCTCCTCAGGAAAGGGTGAAGCTAAATGGAAATGAACAAACACAGATTTTGCAAATTATTGAAGACAGTCAGGTATGAGTGTAACTTGCACTCGGCATCAGTTCCCCCAAGCTGCATTACAGGGATAATAATGCTTCCTTTTACATGTTTGTTGCAATGATTACATCGAGATAATATATGTCAAGTGTTATGCAGACTACGAAGGTGCTACACATATGAATAAGAATTGTTTCTGAGGAAGAGAAGGCATCTGTGCATGGGAGATTTGGAGGATTATGAGGAGAAGCAAATGCTGTATGCTGAAGAGGACACTGTGTGCAGTTCTGAGTGTGCAGGAGTAATCCCTTCATAAAGTTGTAACAGACAGAATGCTAGCCCTGAGATTAGTATAGTTCTTGATTTGAAATACTACCTGCCAAGGTTGTATATTCAGATGAACCCATTCTCCTCTCTCAATCATTGAGTTGAAATAGGACATAGATGTGTACAACTTATGCAGAGGATGTGCAATGGCATAGATTGCATTGTAGATGCTGTAGCCTAGGCCCAACATGTTCATTTCAAAAAGAGTCCCAGGGAGATTCTCCAGCTTCTCTTGTCCAGTGCATGTGTTCATACTCTCCCTGCCTTGATCAGTATCAGAAAATGAGCAATTGAATGCCAGTTCCCAGAAGATCCTGAGAAAACCATCCCCTTTTGGAGAGTTAGGTTGTAAACTCTGGAGGAACGGTGTAAATCCCAAAACTTCATTGGAGTGAATTGCAAAAGACAAGGCACCATCAAAGATTTGTATATCATAAGCCCTGTGCAGTGTCTCTGCTGCAAAAATCCACTGAGCGGTCATTATCCATACTTTGCCAGTAGAACACTTTGTAATATCTTCAAATAACGAATACATATAGATCAACCATGTCAAACATAATGTGGTCAGATGACTTGCATTTACAACATATACTTTGACTTTGGAGCTCATTACTGAAACAGCAGTGGCCTGGAGGACTTCAAAAGAAGCAAATGTATCAAGAGATCGAGAAATAGCTGGTGTTTTCTGATTGAGGGCTGCACAGATGCCGTTAAGGGAAAGCATTGACATCAGTGTCTGCACAAACTTTTCTCCATTCTCATCATCTCCTGTTATGAGCCCAACCCACTTCCACTGGAAATGCAGAAGTAAATGTACAATCCCTGTGTACTGGTGCTCTTCATTGTGAACCGTCCGGTAGAAAGAGGGAAGGTGGATTTTAGGATTCATCACTGGAGCTATTACACAATAAGCAACCTAAGCAACAAAGGGAAAGCAAAAAACAAAACAAAAACCCAACCCCAAAAAGGAACAAAAGACAGAATTAATGCCTAAATTATGATGCCTTTAAGATCCCTATTTCTGCTACCTTTAGCACAAACAGCAGATATCTATTGATGTTCTTCTAATCTATGTGTGTGCGTATGCAGGAATTGCTTCTTCAAATATATTCTGAAATACTGAATCTCTTCTCCAGCCATGTCAGTTTACTTGGGAATACTGCATAAGGAGTAACTCAAGCAGTGTAGCTCCCACATCTGTCTAACTCTGCGCCCTGAGAAGCAGAGGGATAGGTGCAACCTCCACTGAGTCCAGAGAGCAGAGATGCCGGCTGGGCGGTCACCTCGAGGGATGGGAACGTTTGTAACAGTGGCCAGGCCCGGGAAGGGGAGTACGATACACAACGATCCCACCCCCTTCCCAGGTCTGTCCAGCCAATTTACACACACACACACACACACACACACACACACACACACACACACACACACACACAGAGAGCATGCCCTGTTTTGCCCTCCCCACGCCCCTCCATCGCCCGGCGGGGAACTCACCTTCCTCGGTGCTCCGCCAGTTTAAAATGTAAACAGGATTCGACTGTAACATATTGTCTGAGCAGACTATACATTTTATCTTGAAATTAAGAAACAGTAACCTCACAATTCCACACCTTAAACGTTTTATGCTTTCTTTTTGGAGTCTCCATTCCTAGTTTGGACATACGTTTTAGCTGGAACCATCCTATTCAGAGTCATATGCAAGAAACCATTTGTTGTGCAGTACCATGTTAAACTGTTTCCTACTTTCATACTGTATATTTTACTCAGTGTAATCATATGAAGCCCCATGTCTCATGTATATAAAATAGGAGTAAATGCAAAAACATTGTTCCTCTTCAAAAATATCTTTCCTTTCATCGTTGTCTGCATATCTCTCTCTCTCTCTCTCTCTCTCTCTCTCTCTCTCTCTCTCTCTCTCTCTCTCTCTCTCTCTCTCTCTCTCTCTCTCGGTGTTTTAAATTGACAGGAAATAAAGGCAGATATAGAGATTTTCTAAAAGGATTTGCTAAAGGATAAGAATTCTTTCAGATAGAAATGCTTCATGGCTCACACATTCATTCTACCTGTGGAATCTTGTAGATGCCTAAGACAATAGCCATATAGCGAGAAATTTCTGAGTCAAGCCCTCCAATGACAGCGATCAAATTCTTTCTTTTGTCACATTTGAAATTCGGGATGACCTTCTTTTGGGTGGAAAGAAGTTCCAGAGTGTTCTGATAAGTCATTCTTTCACTTAGATAACTGTCATAGATTTGGAAACCCAGGCTGATATTGGGTAAGATCTTCTTGTTGTCATTGATCTCCTTGACAGCAAATACCAAGGACAGGACCTGCTGGTAGCCCTTTGGCTTTCCACTAGAAGAATGAAAGATATTGTGAACCCTACATGAGCAACTTGCTTTGAGATTATGGAATCGAGTTCAATGGATTGAAAATGTACGTATCTTTATACTCACATAAAACAAAAAAAGCAAAATTAAAAAGGGAATGATTTCAAAAGCTCAATTTACAAAACTTTGGATCACATTGGCATGCTTCATGCCTAGGCTACACTTCTTTGAAACTTTTCTTTACATATATCCACAAAGGAAAGGATATAGAGAAGTCATCATAGACTGTGTAAGTTGCTCTAGGTGATTTTAGTGGGATTTTTAATGAAAATATTTTCTTCCTCATACACTTGAAATCAATGAGTCAAAAACATTGTTTCTGAATTATGCCCAATTAACTGACATAACCGGGCTTATTTTTTTTTGACAACTGCCTTTTGAGTTACTGAAGATAACCACACTTGGTTTGTCCAAATCCGGAATTGTGAGCTGCAGCTCTATGCGGGAACCTAATTGGATCCTCATTCTCCTGTCGTATCAGTAAACCTTATAACCGAGTCCTGCTGTTTCATTGGTAAAGTATAATTTTAAATATAATAAAATTAAAGGAAAAGAGTGCATTGCAGCTGGGTCTGTATTGTTGCTCAGAGCAAAAAGAAGAAGAAGGAGTACAATGGAAAGAAACATCAATTTATTACAAATTGATCAATTTGATTTAAATATTATAAATATTTAGCATGGACTAGGATGACTGTGGCTCATATAGTAAATGGGGGGGGAGAAGCTCTGTTGCCATATGGCAGGGACACAGCAAGGTAGATGTGAATGAAATGACACAGAAAGAGAATGAGGATTAAATAGGAAGGAAGGAATTTAGAAAAATGTGGTGGTGAGAGAGAGAGGGGGGGGAAGCAAAATTACATATTAGTCAAGACTAGGAGGGAAACCAAATGTGGCAAATGCCACAAACATTTTGGAGATTGAAGGGCTGATGGCATCCCTGATCTTTGTATTATCTTGACCTAGTACACATTATTCATGGGATTTTCTTGGAGAGATGGCAAGATTACACAGAAGAACTATACAAGAAAGATCTGAATGTTCCTGATGACCACGCTGGTGTGGTCACTGACCCAGAGCCGGACATCCTAGAGAGTGAAGTCATGTGGGCCTTAGGTAGCATTACTAACAACAAAGCTAGCGGAGATGATAATATCCCAGCTGAGCTACTTAAAATCCTAAATGACGATGCTGTTAAAGTGCTGCACTCAAAATGCCAACAAATTTGGAAAACTCAGCAGTGGCCAAAGGATTGGAAAAGGTCAGTTTACGTTCCAAAGGAGGGCAATGCCAAAGAGTGTTCAAACTACCGTACAATTGCACTCATTTCACATGCTAGCAAGGTTATGCTCAAAATCCTACAAGCTAGGCTTCAGCAGTACGTGGACCGAGAAGTACCGGACGTACAAGCTGGGTTTCGAAGAGGCAGTGGAACTAGAGATCAAATTGCCAACATGCGCTGGATCATGGAGAAAGCACGAGAGTTCCAAAAAAACACCTACTTCTGCTTCATTGACTACGCAAAAGCCTTTGATTGTGTGGATCACATCAAACTGTGGCAAATTCTTAAAGAGATGGGGGTACCAGACCACCTTACCTGTCTCCTGAGAAACCTGTATGCGGGTCAAGAAGCAACAGTTCGAACCGGCCATGGAACAACCGATTGGTTAAAAATTGGGAAGGGAGTACGGCAAGGCTGTATATTGTCACCCTGCTTATTTAACTTATATGCAGAGGACATTATGAGAAATGCAGGGCTGAATGAATCGCAAGCCGGAATCAAGATTGCCAGGAGAAACATCAACAACCTCAGATATGCCTACGATACCACCCTAATGGCAGAAAGTGAAGAAGAACTAAAGAGCCTCTTGATGAGAGTGAAAGAGGAGAGTGCAAAAGTTGGCTTGAAACTCAACATTAATAAAACTAAGATCATGGCATCTGGTCCCATCAATTCCTGGCAAATAGAAGGGGCAGAAATGGAAGCAGTAACAGGTCTTAATTTTTTGGGTTCCAAGATCACTGCAGACGGAAACAGCAGCCATGAAATAAAATGACACTTACTCCTTGGAAGGAAAGCTATGGCAAACTTAAACAGAATAATCAAAAGCAGAGATATCACCATGCCAACAAAAGTTTGTATAGTCAGGGCGATGGTGTTCCCAGTAGCAATGTATGGTTGCGAGAGTTGGACCATAAGGAAGGCTGAGCGCTGAAGAATAGATGCTTTTGAACTGTGGTGCCTGAGAAGACTCCTGAGAGTCCTTTGGACTGCTAGGAGATCAAATCAGTCAATCCTAAATGAAATCAACCCTGACTGTTCCCTGGAAGGACAGGTAACTGAGGCTGAAGCTCAAATATTTTGGCCACCTAATGCGAAGAGAGGACTCTCTGGAGAAGACTCTGATGCTGGGAAAGATTGAAGGCAAAAGGAGAAGGGGAAGGCAGAGGATGAGATGGTTAGACAGCATCACCGATGCAACGAACATGAAAATGAGCGAACTCAGGAAGATAGTGGAGGACAGGAAGGCCTGGCGGGATATGGTTCATGGGATCACGAAGGGTCGGACACGACTTAACGACTGAACAACAAAGTACACATTATGGAAGAAAGAAACATATTTCCATACAGCAATTCATTTTCAGTCTTCAAGTTTGGATCTTCACTGAAAGATATGTCATCAAATAAACAGCCAAACTGAGTAACAATCGCTCCAATGATTACATCTCCTGCCTCATAATAATTGTAGGGCATCTGGAAGGGATCGATTGGGGTACACGCAACAGCATGAGGCTTGCTGTCACTTTCAGGCAGTCGCAGAAAGAGCAACAGCAATAGGAACATCCCAGTCATCTCCTGATTCAGATTAAAACATTTTTCTTTCACTCTCTCATGCAACATCAGACATGTCTGCGATCTCTAAGGGTTAGTTTGATGAAGGGAAAATGTTTCAGCTCAGACCGGTGCAGTTCCACCTCTCCTTAGACCCTCACCCTGTATCTGACTGTCACAAGGATATTTTATATCAGCTGCCAACCTGTATTCTTGATTCTGTCCACTGCCTCAGAAATTCCATGTGGAGTTTAGCAAGATGAAGGATGAATCATAGCAACTGGAAGTAATGACATGTTTCACAGTTAAGTCCCTAGAGTACTGTGCTCTTCAAGAGATGTGAAAATAATGGCAATGAAAACATATTTGTCAGATCTCAACACAATGTATTGGACACACACTTAAAACATTGAAAATCTAGTTTCAAGTGTTTTTTTTTTAAATGTGTTACATTGCTTTACTATACCGATATATTATACACTTAGGTTCACCAGGAGGTCTGAATCAGTTGGTAGAGTGACCATCTCATATGCCTGAAGATCTGAAGGACGGCAGTTCGGGATGGCCGGATGTATCCATGTCTGTTGGAGAGCTGTTGGCATGCCGAGCTGACAAGCTGCATAGACTCTGTGAGGGAGAGAAGCTGCAGCTGCTCGTTGAGTGGGAGTCAAAGACGCCTGTCAGTAGAAGCGTGGTGAGGGGAATGCCAGAGAGAGAGAGAGAGAGAGAGAGAGATGGACTGTGAAAGAAACCATCTAGAATGGTTCTATGAAAGATTAGAACATATTATTGTATTGTGAAAACCCGTTGGGATTTAGAAAGCCTGCCTGTGTAACCACCTTTGAATTAAAGTCAGAGGAGAAATCCGATGAACAAAGAAATGGTGGTATATAAATACTGGTTTTATTATTATTACTTCCCATTACAATAAATGCCCTGGATATCACAGAGGCCTCTCTCAGGCATTTTCTAATTATATGGTGAGGCCTGGAACCTGCTGCATGAGAAGCACAAGAAGCATAGTGAAGAAAAGTGCAACTCAGGCCTCAGTCCAGCCCAACACAGGCACAGTTGAGGCACAGTTTAGGCCCAAAATAGGGCTGAGTTAGGCTGCAACTGTGCCTGAGTTAGGCAGGAGGCAAGAGCAGTGGGCCAGGATCGAGGCAACACTTACCACAGAGGCAGGCAGGCCCCTGTGGGGAGGTGTCAGTCTTGTGGAAGCAAAGAGCCCCCTCCTGAGCTCGTCTGTGTGTACCTACCACAGCTGCTGCAGCGTTCGGTGGGCCTGCAGGCACTGGGCGTGCGACAGTCAGCTGAAGGGCAGAGGTTGTGCCAGTGCCAGCTGCCCCAGGGCACCCTGGGCATTAGCCACCTGCTGCAGGGGGGAGTGCCACTGCCCTCCCTCCTGCAGAAGGCGATGCCACCCCCAAGCCATGGTGAGGCGGCACGTGGGAGTCATTGGGGACTGAGCGGGGGAGAGAAGGGGAGGAGGGGGTGGGAACGGCACGCACAAGGAGGGTCTCATGAAGTCTGGAACCGCCTCTGCCATGACATGCCCATGCGCTGCCTGAAGCCCTGGGCCTCCAGGGCCGTGGCAATGCCCACAAAGAAGGTATCCTGGCATGCCTTCTGCTCCGTGCCCTGGCCAAGACCGAGAGATGCCTTGGGCTTGTCTGCTGCGAGCGGGAAGGGCTCACGCAGCTCATCACACCCCCAGCTGGGGCAACGTCAGCATGTCGCGGCAGGCGCTCTGGCGGGGTGGGGGGTGGCCAGCTTCCATCATCAGGTAGTGGGAGGGGAGGCAGACAGACAGGCAGACAGTGGGTGCTGGGGAGGGGCACGGGTGGGTCAGAAACAGACAGACAACAAGGCTGGTGGGTGAGGGACCTTGGGCAGAACGGAAGCCGTTGACGGGCGTAAACGGACGCCGTTGATGGGCGGACCGAGGGCGGAAACGGACACCGTTGACGGGCGGACCGAGGGCGGGTGAGAGCCCCGGTTGCCGAAAGGGCTCTTCACGGACGTGGCGGATGTGCGCCATGTCGCCTGTCAGTGTTTGCCTGCCTGAGAGGCCCCCCAACTCCCCACTCCCCTCTGAGCCCTGAGGGTGTGGCAGCCCCCCTGCTGTGGTCTCCCTGGGCTGGCTGTGGCAGGCCCTGGCTGGGATTCATGCAGGGGCTTGTGTGCTGGGGACTGTCTCTGTGTGTGGGGGGCAGTGCTTGTGTAACATTGGGGACATGTGTTTCCAGGGGCATCTTTATTGTTCTGGAACAGTGGCAGAGATGGCCAGGCGAGGCTGCCAGCGGTAGTCACAGCGGCCACTCGGACCACAGCAGCAGCAGCAGCAGCAGCAGGCGTGCCCCATGGACCAGGGGATGCAGGCCCTTCCCCTGTGGAACCACAGCCTGCACCATGGAAAGGGGAGGGACAGCTAGTAGGCAGCCAGGGAGGTGGAGCAGCAGCAGTAGCTGAGGAGGGTTGCAGGGCAGGCTCCAGGACCTCTGGCAGCATCGAGGCAGACGACCATGGGGCAACCAGACTGCAGGCCCAGGGGTGCTCCCAGCAAGGTAGGTGGTAGTGGACGTTCCTGGGGAGGCAAAAAACACGGGGGTGTTCCATGGCAGCTGCTGTGTGGTAGCAATCGCCATTGAAGAAATGCCAGTGTGCGGGTTGCAAAGGCCTGCAGGGAGAGAAATTAAACACAGCTGAGAGGTGTGAGACACATAGCATGGTCTGCGCTCCTTCCCTGGGTGTCAGGAGAACATGATCCTGTAAGGGAAAAGGGTGAAAGAGAGAGAAGACAACAACACAACGTGTGGGTCACAACCATGGCAAACCTACCAATACTGACCTGTGAGTAGACCCTGTGGAGAAAAGGGGGGGGGACAGCTGGTGTCTACATAAGGCTAACAGTTCCACACTTGTGGCATTGTGTGCTCACATGACTACAGGCAGCAATCAGACACAACATTGGTAAAGAGGCATATCATGGCAGGCATTGCAGGCAGCTATGAGACAAAACATTAGTAAAGAGGCATATCATGGCAGCCATTGCAGGCAGCTATGAGACAAGACATTGGTAAAGAGGCATATCATGGCAGGCATTGCAGGCAGCTATGAGACAAGACATTGGTAAAGAGGCATATCATGGCAGGCATTGCAGGCAGCTATGAGACACAACATTGGTAAAGAGGCATGTATCCTACCTATATTTCTATATGCAAAGAGTCAGAAGTCAGACCACATGTCAGCACGAACCCTGCTCTTACCTGCACTTATCTGCTGGTGTTGTTGCCTGTGGGGGGGGGGAAGAGGGGCTGGGAGAAAGACATGGGTTAGCAAACACTTGCATGGAGACAGCTGCCCAGGCACAGCAGTAAACAGTTTGGCCACAGGAGGCACAGCCCTCTCTGCCCTAGAGGGGGGCAGAGAGGAGAGAGGAGAAGGGAAGAGAGAAGTGGGGTGTTTGAAATTTTTCAAAGTCCCACTTTGTGGCTGCTTGGGTACAGGAGCTCACGCCACGTGCTCAGAGAGAGAGAGAGAGAGAGAGAGTGGAGGGCTGGGGCTGGGCTTTTGTGGGAAAGAGGCTGGGTGGGGCTGGGTGCTGATAGGGTAACTATTTGGGTCCGTGTTCAGAGTTAGGCCACAACAGTTCAGTCCTAACTCAGGTACAACTCGGGACCAGGGTGTTAGAACTTTTCAGGAGAGGGCTGGTGTGGGTAAGGTAAAATGGCTCCTATGGGTCTCCTCACATTTGAGTCCACCCTTTTTGTTGACCCAAATTTTGTGCCTGAGTTGTGCTCGAGGGGGCGTGTCAGGGGGTCGCCAGTGTCTGGAACCGGAACACATTTCGTAACCGCCCCCGTCACTCCCCCGACACGCCCCCAACACGCCCACTTTTAGGCCAAACTTAGGACGGAATAGCTCTTATGCCGAACTTAGGACTGAATTGGTCAACTTTCCTTAACCCGTCCTATGTCAGTCACAATTGCAGCAGAAATTCGGCCTCTGCAGCACAATTCAGGCACAACTCGAGCCTAAGGCGCTTAGGCTGCAGTTGTGCCTGAATTGTGCCGCTGAGGCCTTAGTCTGGACTGGGCTGTCAGTCACTTTGTTCAGGAACATTCCCACCTACCCACCCCCCAGACAACACAAGTCAAGGTCAACTTTGGTATAAATTAGGCCACTTCATTGATTACAATTAATAATGCATCACATACTGTAACGGATCTTAACATAATTTCTCCTCCCTTTAGTGCAGGGACCTACTGTGGAAGAGGAAGAAGCCACTGTTGTTTTCCCCATCAGACATAATCACCCTGGCTCCAGCCCAGGGTCACCTTTCAACAACCCCAGGATTAAGACATTAATCCTTGGAAAGGGGGTCAAGGCAACCAAATTGCTCCATCCCTCCAAACCTAACAGCCTTTGAGATGGACTTTGCACTTCCAGCCATAGGGTCACCAGTCTGCCTCTTTGGCCCAGACAAACTCTTGAATATGGTTCTCCTTTCCTCTCTGACTCTTAATTACCTTAGTGTGCACAACAAATCCCTCACCCGACAGTAATATAGGATGAGCGCGAGAGCGACCTCAAGTACAGCCTGGTGCTCCTACTCCCCAGCAGCAGCCAATCAAGGGCTGACAATGAATGTAACAACATTAAATAAAGTTATAGCATTGGAGAGGTCGAATGGGAGCAAGTGGGGAGGTGACGGGGTGAGGAGGGCAAATTGGGCCCAGGAAGGGGGCAGGTTTGGCGGCAGTAGAGGCAGCTGAATCCATACCCCTTCCTGGACCTAATCAACCCTTCACAAGTTCACTCGGACATGCACCAGTGATAAAGCTGCCGTAGGTGTCAGTCGTCCCACAGGGCTGGCAGGGGCCTCCCCCAGGGCAAGGGAACAAGTGTTTCCTTGTCCCAAGGAGGCCTTCAGAAGCAAAAATGCCCAACGGTATATAGCTGATGCTGCGTTGGCACCAATATATCACCACGTGAGAAGCTATGGTGGATTGGGCTGCCTAGTTGATTGACTAGAGATTCAATACTTGGTTGTTGTTACTTTACTAAAATGTTAATACAATATTACAAGCAACATCATCAACAGTACACAAAAGGTTGTTTCTTGATGATGATGATGATGATGATGATTGACCTGGAAGAAAAGGGGAATGAGGAATAAAATATAATATGATATATACATCTATAAACTAAAACAAAACATGAAGGTAAGCATTAACTTGGAAAGAGGGAACTGTCCAGGAAAATGATGTCAGAATTTGGTCTTCTATAATAAACATCGCAATGGAGAAGGAGGAGAAAGATAAGCATCTGAAACATTGCTACTACTTTTTCCTAATTAGATGCACCTTGCTATTCAGCTCAGGTTTCAAGATAATTATGAAACATTTGGGGAAGAAAATAAACACCAGTAACCCAGCACTAGAGGCCAAAATGGAGAAGATCTCCACAGCCACAACAGATTTTCCCTTGGTGCTCAGGTAAGATGGAACAAAAGTCAACCAAACACTGCAAAAGACCAACATGCTGAAAGTAATAAATTTGGCTTCATTGAAACTGTCTGGCAACTTCCTGGCTAGGAAAGCCAAAGAGAAGCTGACAATAGCCAGAAATCCCAGGTATCCCAGAACACAATAAAACATGGTGAGTGAACCTTCGTTGCATTCTACTATGATCTCTTCATTCACAGAGTGCATGTCCAAATCTGGGAAGGGAGGAGCAGTAACTAGCCAAACGGCACAAATGCTGGCTTGAATCACAGAGCAGGAAAGAACAATAGAATTGGCCAGTCTTTTGCCCACCCATTTCCTCATCCCGGATCCGGGCCTTGTGGCCATGAAAGCCAGGACCACAGTGATGGTCTTTGCCAAGACACAAGAAACAGCCACTGCAAAGATGACACCAAAAGATGCTTGGCGTAAATAACACGTCACTCTCTGAGGCCGACCAATGAATAATAAAGAGCTGAGGAAGCAAAGCAACAAGGAGACAAGGAGGGAGTAGGTGAGGTCCCGATTGTTGGCTTTGACAATTGGGGTATTGCGATTCTTGATGAAAATCGCCAAGACCAAACTTGTAAGCAGAGAAAAAAGCAGAGCTAAGAAAACCAAAATCATTCCTAAAGTTTCTACGAATGAAAGGAAGTTGACTAGCTTGGGAAGGCATTGATCTTGGTTCCTATTTGGAAATTGATCTTCTGAGCATTTGAAGCAATCATCCATATCTGAAAAATAAAGCAGATGATATGCCTGTCTGTTAGCATTCCTCCATGTATCATGCAGTGTCCCCTGAGTTATTGTATTCATCCCCAGTCTTGGCTGTTTGTTCCATAAACCATCTATCCTTGAAATGTTACTTTTAAAATACAACAATTCCGCAGTTAAAGTTGTCGATAGATTCTTCTTGGAAACTGTGATTTTAAGCGAAATGAATAATAATGAAACCAGTTTAACCATCAGCTAATTGATAAATGTAAATGTCTCTGTGCTATTTTGCCCTCAACTTTAAAATGAGCACTGACAGTACTGAAATCTCATTGTAACATAGAAATAGAAGTCCATGAAAACAATGAAACTAATCGGAAATGAGACAGCATTAGGTCATCGATCTTGCTTTCAGTAACTTGCTCTCTAACTTTGTGAAACCTTGACATTGTTCACCATAATCACTGATTTCTAATGAAATTATAGCATTTCCTCAACAACCAAACTGTCACTGAGAGTAAGACAAGAAACACCAGCTTAGAAAAAGAACTCAGTTTTTCCATTTCACACCATGGCAACGATCTGCTGTGTCATTTCAGTTGAGACCATCTCCGTGATCACTGTAATTCCTATTGGCCATGCTCAAAGTAGAACAATTACATTATTCAGACAGTAGGCAGGCAAAGGTCACCCTGCGACTAGATGCAAATGGACATGGACATGAAGCTGTTTCTGTATACATGTTTAGGCATCCCACATGCTTGTCTAGGAAAAATATATGGATTCTTGTCCCTGCACAGTATCACTTGACTCCAGTATAGTTTGTAAAATATTAGTGACACGGGGCAGAATTAGTGAAGAGATTTTCTACTCTCCTTCCAGCTTTACTCAGACCATGTCCAGGTTGATGAGAGGTGGTGGGGTTGCCATGGGTTGCCATTGTTTGTTACTGTTTTAAAATGTGACTATTTTTTGTATTGTATTTTTTGTACTGTATTTTTCTTTTTTGTTGTTGTAAGCCACCTTGGGTCCCTTTGGGGAGAAAGGCGGGGTAAAAATGTTGTAAATAAAATAAATTAATAAATGGGCACATTGCTCAGGTTGCCATGGGCATATTGCTCTGAATGAATGCTGGTTGGCCAGGAGGCAATTTCTCCTTACCACGCAGCACCATGAACCATTTCCCCTGCTTTTAGAATGCCTCGAGAGGGCTTCCATCTCCTACCTTTCTGGTCCGAAATCTTCCCATCTGCACATTTAACACAATCATAACAACAAAATGGCTGACCCTCCTTGGTTTTTCTGCTGTAACCTGGATGGCAGTTGTCATTACACACAGCGAGGGGTAGCACCTGTTCAAGAAAGAGGAGAAAATGGATGGCTCTCATATCTGTTCTGTGGAGGAATGAGCAACAACAATTCATACTCAGGGGGAAAGCAGTGAGGCAGGCTATGGTTATTTAATGGTATGGTCAAAACTGGGATGGTTTGGGAAATTAAACTTGGGTCAGAATAAGTTCTGAAAAAGCAAACAGATATTCACATTGGGTTTCAAAGCAGCGGTTTCAAAATTGACAAAACAGTGGCCTCAGAGAAAACATGTTCCTGACTGAAACCCTCTGCTCACATTTGAATCCCACCTGGTTAAACATGCTGTGCCATCTGATGGCCTCCTCATTAACGGAAAACTCTTTGCCCTGTACAGCCTGTGGATCTGTCCACCCTATTTTCACTTGTAAGAAGCTTTGGTTGGGGAACGTCACCCAGTTGATGATATCATATCCAGCGGTTAATTCACCATTCTCATTAAAGAAGACGGTGTCCCCAGCACTGTTGTTAAATGAGAGGCTCCTCAGGAAAGGGTGAAGCTAAATGGAAATGAACAAACACAGATTTTGCAAATTATTGAAGACAGTCAGGTATGAGTGTAACTTGCACTCGGCATCAGTTCCCCAAGCTGCATTACAGGGATAATAATGCTTCCTTTTACATGTTTGTTGCAATGATTACATCGAGATAATATATGTCAAGTGTTATGCAGACTATGAAGGTGCTACACATGAATAAGTATTGTTTCTGAGGAAGAGAAGGCATCTGTGCATGGGAGATTTATAGGATTATGAGGAGAAGCAAATGCTGCATGCTGAAGAGGACACTGTGTGCAGTTCTGAATGTGTGGGAGTAATCCCTTCATAAAGTTGTGACAGAATGCTAGCCCTGAGAATAGTATAGCTCTTGATTTGAAATATTACCTGCCAAGGTTGTATATTCAGATGAACCCATTTTCCTCTCTCAATCATTGATTTGAAATAGGACGTAGATGTGTACAACTTATGCAGAGAATGTGCTATGGCATAGATCGCATTGTAGATGCTGTAGCCTTGGCCCAACATGTTCATTTCAAAAAGGGTTCCAGGGAGATTCTCCAGTTTCTCTTGGCCAGTGCATGTGTTCATACTCTCCCTGCCTTGATCAGTATCAGAAAATGAGCAATTGAATGCCAGTTCCCAGAAGATCCTGAGAAAACCATCCCCTTTTGGAGAGTTAGGTTGTAAACTCTGGAGGAACGGTGTAAATCCCAAAACTTCATTGGAGTGAATTGCAAAAGACAAGGCACCATCAAAGATTTGTATATCATAAGCCCTGTGAAGTGTCTCTGCTGCAAAAATCCACTGGGCGGTCATTATCCATACTTTGCCAGTAGAACACTTTGTAATATCTTCAAATAATGAATACATATAGATCAACCATGTCAAACATAATGTGGTCAGATGACTTGCATTTACAACATATACTTTGACTTTGGAGCTCATTACTGAAACAGCAGTGGCCTGGAGGACTTCAAAAGAAGCAAATGTATCAATAGATCGAGAAATAGCTGGTGTTTTCTGATTGAGGGCTGCACAGATGCCGTTAAGGGAAAGCATTGACATCAGTGTCTGCACAAACTTTTCTCCATTCTCATCATCTCCTGTTATGATCCCAACCCACTTCCACTGGAAATGCAGAAGTAAATGTACAATCCCTCTGTACTGGTGCTCTTCATTGGGGACCGTCCGGTAGAAAGAGGGAAGGTGGATTTTAGGATTCATCACTGGAGCTATTACACAATAAGCAACCTAAGCAACAAAGGGAAAGCAAAAAACAAAACAAAAACCCAACCCCAAAAAGGAACAAAAGACAGAATTAATGCCTAAATTATGATGCCTTTAAGATCCCTATTTCTGCTACAGCAGATATCTTTTGATGTTCTTCTAATCTATGTGTGTGTGTGTATGCATGAATTGCTTGTTCAAATACATTCTGAAATACTGAATCTCTTCTCCAGCCATGCCAGTTTACTTGGGAATACTGCATCAGGAGTAACTCAAGCAGTGTAGCTCCCACATCTGTCTAACTCTGCACCTTGAGAAGCAGAGGGGTAGGTGCAGCCTCCACCGAGTCCAGAGAGGAGAGGGGCCGGCTGGGCGGTCACCTCAAGGGATGGGAACGTTTGTAACAGTGGCCAGGCCTGGGAAGGGGAGTTCGATACACAACGATCCCAGTCCCTTCCCAAGTCTGTCCGGCCAATTTTTTTACACACACACACACACACACACACACAGAGAGAGAGAGAGAGAGAGAGAGAGAGAGAGAGAGAGAGCGAGCATGCCCTGTTTTGCCCTCTCTCACGCCCCTCCATCGCCCGGCGGGGAATTCACCTTCCTCGGTGCTCCGCCAGTCTAAAATGTAAACAGGATTCGACTGTAACATATTGTCTGAGCAGACTATACATTGTACCTTGAAATTAAGAAACAGTAACCTCACAATTCCACACCTTTATGCTTTAAGCACGTTTTATGCTTTTTTTTTTTTGGAGTCTCCATTCCTAGTTTGGATATACGTTTTAGCTGGAACCATCTTATTCAGAGTCATATGCAAGAAACCATTTGTTGTGCAGTACCATGTTAAACTGTTTCCTACTTTCATACTGTATATTTTACTCAATGTAATCATATGAAGCCCCATGTCTCATGTATATAAAATAGGAGTAAATGCAAAAACATTGTTCCTCTTCCAGAATATCTTTCCTTTCATCGTTGTCTGCATCTCTCTCTCTCTCTCTCTCTCTCTCTCTCTCTCTCTCTCTCTCTGTTTTAAATTGACAGGAAATAAAGGCAGATATAGAGATTTTCTAAAAGGATTTGCTAAAGGATAAGAATTCTTTCAGATGGAAATGCTTCATCGCTCACACATTCATTCTACCTGTGGAATCTTGTAGATGCCTAAGACAATAGCCATATAGCGAGAAATTTCTGAGTCAAGCCCTCCAATGACAGCGATCAAATTCTTTCTTTTGTCACATTTGAAATTCGGGATGACCTTCTTTTGGGTGGAAAGAAGTTCCAGAGTGTTCTGATAAGTCATTCTTTCACTTAGATAACTGTCATAGATTTGGAAACCCAGGCTGATATTGGGTAAGATCTTCTTGTTGTCATTGATCTCCTTGACAGCAAATACCAAGGACAGGACCTGCTGGTAGCCCTTTGGCTTTCCACTAGAAGAATGAAAGATATTGTGAACCCTACATGAGCAACTTGCTTTGAGAGTATGGAATCGAGTTCAATGGATTGAAAAGTACGTATCTTTATACTCACAGAAAACAGAAAAAGCAAAATTGAAAAGGGAATGATTTCATTAGCTCAATTTTCCAAACTTTGGATCACATTGGCATGCCTCATGCCTAGGCTACACTTCTTTGAAACTTTTCCTTACATAACTCCACAAAGGAAAGGATATAGAGAAGTCATCTTAGACTGTGTAAGTTGTTCTGGGTGATTTTAGTGGGATTTTTAATGAAAATATTTTCTCCCTCACTCACTTGAAATCAATGGGTCAAAAATATTGTTTCTGAATTATGCCCAATTAATTGACATAACCGGGCTTATTTTTTGTCAACTGCCTTTTAAGTTGCTGAAGAGAAACACACTTGGTTTGTCCAAATCCGGAATTGTGAGCTGCAGCTCTATGCGGGAACCTAATTGGATCCTTATTCTCCTGTCGTATCAGTAACCCTTATCACCGAGTACTGCTGTTTCATTGGTAAAGTATAATTTTAAATATAATAAAATTAAAGGAAACGAGTGCTTTGCAGCTGGGTCTGTATTGTTGCTCAGAGCAAAAAGAAGAAGGAGGAGTACAATGGAAAGAAACATCATTCTATTACAAATTGATCAATTTGATTTAAGGAATTAGGTATCACAGGTAACCCGGTCATGTTTGCAACTAAAAATAGCGATCCAGATCCAAAAATAGTTGCAAACATGACCGGGTTACCCGTGATACCTAATTCCTTAAACATTGTTGCCGGTTATAATAGTTTTCGTTCAAAAATTTGATTTAAATATTATAAATATTTAGCATGGACTAGGATGACTGTGGCTTATATAGTAAATGGGGGGGGGAGAAGCTCTGTTGCCATATGGCAGGGACACAGCAAGGTAGATGTGTATGAAATGACACAGAAAGAGAATGAGGATTAAAAGGAAGGAAGGAATTGATAGAAAAATGTGGTGGTGAGAGAGAGAGGGGGGGGAAGCAAAAGTACACATTAGTCAAGACTAGGAGGGAAACCAAATGTGGAAAATGCCACAAACATTTTGGAGATTGAAGGGCTCATACAACTACAATAACCCTAGATGTGTGAAAATTCCTTTGCAGAAGGTCTTCTGAGTATGTCATTACTTGTATCATTCATTGGTGGCATTTCTGATCTTTGTATTATCTTAACCCAGTACACATTATGGAGGAAAGAAACATATTTCCATACAGCAATTCATTTTCAGTCTTCAAGTTTGGATCTTCGCTGAAAGATATGTCATCAAATAAACAGCCAAACTGAGTAACAATCGCTCCAATGATTACATCTCCTGCCTCATAATATTTGTAGGGCATCTGGAAGGGATCGATTGGGGTACACGCAACAGCATGCGGCTTGCTGTCACTTTCAGACAGTCGCAGAAAGAGCAACAGCAATAGGAACATCCCAGCCATCTCCTGATTCAGATTAAAACATTTTTCTTTCTCTCTCTCATGCAACATCAGACATGTCTGCAATCTCTAAGGGTTAGTTTGATGAAGGGAAAATGTTTCAGCTCAGACCGGTGCAGTTCCACCTCTCCATAGACCCTCACCCTGTATCTGACTGTCACAAGGATATTTTATATCAGCTGCCAACCTGTATCCTTGATTCTGTCCACTGCCTCAGAAATTCCATGTGGAGTTTAGCAAGATGAAGGATGAATCATAGCAACTGGAAGTAATGACATGTTTCACAGTTAAGTCCCTAGAGTACTGTGCTCTTCAAGACATGTGAAAATAATGGCAATGAAAACATATTTGTCAGATCTCAACACAATGTATTGGAGGGACACACACTTAAAACATTGAAAATCTAGTTTCAAGTGTTTTTTTTTTTAAATGTGTTACACTGCTTTACTATACCGATATATTATACACTTAGGTTCACCAGGAGGTCTGAATCAGTTGGTAGAGTGACCGTCTCATATGCCTGAAGATCTGAAGGACGGCAGTTCGGGATGGCCGGATGTATCCATGTCTGTTGGAGAGCTGTTGGCATGCCGAGCTGACAAGCTGCATAGTCTCTGTGAGGGAGAGAAGCTGCAGCTGCACGATGAGTGGGAGTCAAAGATGCCTGTCAGTAGAAGCGTGGTGAGGGGAATGCCAGAGAGAGAGAGAGAGAGAGAGAGAGAGAGAGAGAGAGAGAGAGAGAGAGAGAGATGGACTGTGAAAGAAACCATCTAGAATGGTTCTATGAAAGATTAGAACATATTATTGTATTGTGAAAACCCGTTGGGATTTAGAAAGCCTGCCTGTGTAACCACCTTTGAATTAAAGTCAGAGGAGAAATCCGATGAACAAAGAAATGGTGGTATATAAATACTGGTTTTATTATTATTACTTCCCATTACAATAAATGCCCTGGATATCACAGAGGCCTCTCTCAGGCATTTTCTAATTATATGGTGAGGCCTGGAACCTGCTGCATGAGAAGCACAAGAAGCATAGTGAAGAAAAGTGCAACTCAGTCACTTTGTTCAGGAACATTCCCACCCACCCACCCACCCCCCAGACAACACAAGTCAAGGTCAACTTTGGTATAAATTAGGCCACTTCATTGATTACAATTAATAATGCATCACATACTGCAACGGATCTTAACTCAACATAATTCCTCCTCCCTTTAGTGCAGGGACGTCCTGTGGAAGAGGAAGAAGCCACTGTTGTTTTCCCCATCAGACATAATCACCCTGGCTCCAGCCCAGGGTCACCTTTCAACAACCCCAGGATTAAGACATTAATCCTTGGAAAGGGGGTCAAGGCAACCAAATTGTTCCATCCCTCCAAACCTAACAGCCTTTGAGATGGACTTTGCACTTCCAGCCATAGGGTCACCAGTCTGCCTCTTTGGCCCAGACAAACTCTTGAATATGGTTCTCCTTTCCTCTCTGACTCTTAATTACCTTAGTGTGCACAACAAATCCCTCACCCGACAGTAATATAGGATGAGCGCGAGAGCGACCTCAAGTACAGCCTGGTGCTCCTACTCCCCAGCAGCAGCCAATCAAGGGCTGACAATGAATGTAACAACATTAAATAAAGTTATAGCATTGGAGAGGTCGAATGGGGTGGGGGAGCAAGTGGGGAAGTGACGGGGTGAGGAGGGCAAATTGGGCCCAGGAAGGGGGCAGGTTTGGTGGCAGTAGAGGCAGCTGAATCCATACCCCTTCCTGGACCTAATCAACCCTTCACAAGTTCACTCGGACATGCACCAGTGATAAAGCTGCCGTAGGTGTCAGTCGTCCCACAGGGCTGGCAGGGGCCTCCCCCAGGGCAAGGGAACAAGCGTTTCCTTGTCCCAAGGAGGCCTTCAGAAGCAAAAACGCCCAACGGTATATAGCTGATGCTGCGTTGGCACCAATATATCACTACGTGAGAAGCTATGGTGGATTGGGCTGCCTAGTTGATTGACTAGAGATTCATTACTTGGTTGTTGTTACTTTACTAAAATGTTAATACAATATTACAAGCAACATCATCAACAGTACACAAAAGGTTGTTTCTTGATGATGATGATGATGATGATGATGATGATGATGATGATGATGATGAAGATTGACCTGGAAGAAAAGGGGAATGAGGAATAAAATATAATATGATATATACATCTATAAACTAAAACAAAACATGAAGGTAAGCATTAACTTGGAAAGAGGGAACTGTCCAGGAAAATGATGTCAGAATTTGGTCTTCTATAATAAACATCGCAATGGAGAAGGAGGAGAAAGATAAGCATCTGAAACATTGCTACTACTTTTTCCTAATTAGATGCACCTTGCTATTCAGCTCAGGTTTCAAGATAATTATGAAACATTTGGGGAAGAAAATAAACACCAGTAACCCAGCACTAGAGGCCAAAATGGAGAAGATCTCCACAGCCACAACAGATTTTCCCTTGGTGCTCAGGTAAGATGGAACAAAAGTCAACCAAACACTGCAAAAGACCAACATGCTGAAAGTAATAAATTTGGCTTCATTGAAACTGTCTGGCAACTTCCTGGCTAGGAAAGCCAAAGAGAAGCTGACAACAGCCAGAAATCCAAGGTATCCCAGAACACAATAAAACATGGTGAGTGACCCTTCATTGCATTCTAATATGATCTCTTCATTCACAGAGTGCATGTCCAAATCTGGGAAGGGAGGAGCAGTAACTAGCCAAACGGCACAAATGCTGGCTTGAATCACAGAGCAGGAAAGAACAATAGAATTGGCCAGTCTTTTGCCCACCCATTTCCTCATCCCGGATCCGGGCTTGGTGGCCATGAAAGCCAGGACCACAGTGATGGTCTTTGCCAAGACACAAGAAACAGCCACTGCAAAGATGACACCAAAAGATGTTTGGCGTAAATAACACGTCACTCTCTGAGGCCGACCAATGAATAATAAAGAGCTGAGGAAGCAAAGCAACAGGGAGACAAGGAGGGAGTAGGTGAGGTCCCGATTGTTGGCTTTGACAATTGGGGTATTGCGATTCTTGATGAAAATCGCCAAGACCAAACCTGTAAGCAGAGAAAAAAGCAGAGCTAAGAAAACCAAAATCATTCCTAAAGTTTCTACGAATGAAAGGAAGTTGACTAGCTTGGGAAGGCATTGATCTTGGTTCCTATTTGGAAATTGATCTTCTGAGCATTTGAAGCAATCATCCATATCTGAAAAATAAAGCAGATGATATGCCTGTCTGTTAGGATTCTTCCATGTATCATGCAGTGTCCCCTGAGTTATTGTATTCATCCCCAGTCTTGGCTGTTTGTTCCATAAACCATCTATCCTTGAAATGTTACTTTTAAGATACAACAATTCCGCAATTAAAGTTGTCGATAGATTCTTCTTGGAAACCGCGACTTTAAGCGAAATGACTAATAATGAAACCAATTTTACCATAGGCTAATTCATAAATTTAAATGTCTCTATGCTATTTTGCCCTCAACTTTAAAATGAAACGACTTTAAGTGAGTACTGACTGTACTGAAATCTAAGTCATTGCAAAGTAGAAATAGAAGCCCATGAAAACAATGGAACACATCGGAAATGAGACAGCATTAGGTCATCGATCTTGCTTTCAGTAACTTGCTCTCTAACTTTGTGAAACCTTGACATTGTTCACCATAATCACTGATTTCTAATAAAATTATAGCATTTCCTCAACAACCAGACTGTCACTGAGAGTAAGACAAGAAACACCAGCTTAGAAAAAGAACTCAGTTTTTCCATTTCACACCATGGCAACGTTCTGCTGTGTCATTTCAGTTGAGACCATCTCTGTGGTCACTACAAATCCTATTGGCCATGCTCACAGTAGAGCAATTACATTATTCAGACAGTAGGCAGGCAAAGGTCACCCTGCGACCAGATGCAAATGGACATGGCCATGAAGCTGCTTCTTTATACATGTTTAGGCATCCCACATGCTTGTCTAGGCAAAATATATGGATTCTTGTCCCTGCACAGTATCACTTGACTCCAGTATATTTTGTAAAATATCAGTGACCCAGGTGAGGAGATTTTCTACTCTCCTTCCAGCTTTACTCAGACCATGTCCAGGTTGATGAGAGGTGGTGGGGTTGCCATTGTTTGTTACTGTTTTAAAATGTGACTATTTTTTGTATTGTATTTTTTGTACTGTATTTTTCTTTTTTGTTGTTGTAAGCCACCTTGGTTCCCTTTGGGGAGAAAGGCGGGGTAAAAATGTTGTAAATAAAATAAATTAATAAATGGGCACATTGCTCAGGTTGCCATGGGCATATTGCTCTGAATGAATGCTGGTTGGCCAGGAGGCAATTTCTCCTTACCACGCAGCACCATGAACCATTTCCCCTGCTTTTAGAATGCCTCGAGAGGGCTTCCATCTCCTACCTTTCTGGTCCGAAATCTTCCCATCTGCACATTTAACACAATCATAACAACAAAATGGCTGACCCTCCTTGGTTTTTCTGCTGTAACCTGGATGGCAGTTGTCATTACACACAGCGAGGGGTAGCACCTGTTCAAGAAAGAGGTGAAAATGGATGGCTCTCATATCTGTTCTGTGGAGGAATGAGCAACAACAATTTATACTCAGGGGGAAAGCAGTGAGGCAGGCTATGGTTATTTAATGGCATGGTCAAAACTGGGATGGTTTGGGAAATTAAACATGGGGCAGAATAAGTTCTGAAAAAGCAAACAGATATTCACATTGGGTTTCAAAGCAGCGGTTTCAAAATTGACAAAACAGTGGCCTCAGAGAAAACATGTTCCTGACTGAAACCCTCTGCTCACATTTGAATCCCACCTGGATAAACATGCTGTGCCATCTGATGGCCTCCTCATTAACGGAAAACTCTTTGCCCTGTACAGCCTGTGGATCTGTCCACCCTATTTTCACTTGTAAGAAGCTTTGGTTGGGGAACGTCACCCAGTTGATGATATCATATCCAGCGGTTAATTCACCATTCTCATTAAAGAAGACGGTGTCCCCAGCACTGTTGTTAAATGAGAGGCTCCTCAGGAAAGGGTGAAGCTAAATGGAAATGAACAAACACAGATTTTGCAAATTATTGAAGACAGTCAGGTATGAGTGTAACTTGCACTCGGCATCAGTTCCCCAAGCTGCATTACAGGGATAATAATGCTTCCTTTTACATGTTTGTTGCAATGATTACATCGAGATAATATATGTCAAGTGTTATGCAGACTATGAAGGTGCTACACATGAATAAGCATTGTTTCTGAGGAAGAGAAGGCATCTGTGCATGGGAGATTTGGAGGATTATGAGGAGAAGCAAATGCTGTATGCTGAAGAGGACACTGTGTGCAGTTCTGAGTGTGCGGGAGTAATCCCTTCATAAAGTTGTAACAGACAGAATGCTAGCCCTGAGATTAGTATAGCTCTTGATTTGAAATACTACCTGCCAAGGTTGTATATTCAGATGAACCCATTTTCCTCTCTCAATCATTGAGTTGAAATGCTTCCTTTTCCATGTTTGTTGCAATGATTACATCAAGATACTAAATGTCAAGTGTTATGCAGAGTATGAAGGTGCTACACATATGAATAAATATGGTTTCTGAGGAAGAGAAGGCATCTGTGCATGGGAGATTTGGACGATTATGAGGAGAAGCAAATGCTGCATGCTGGACAAGAGAACACTCTGTTCTCTGAGTGTTCCAGAGTACTCCCTTCATAAAGTTGTAACAGACAGTAGACTAGGCATAAATTCATTGCTCTTGATTGAACCCTTACCTGCCAAGGTTGTACATTCAGATGATCCCAACTTCTTCTCTCAGTCATTATGTCAGAGCATGACCCCAATGTGTACAACTTATGCAGAGAGTGTGCTATGGCATAGATTGCATTGTAGATGCTGTAGCCTTGGCCCAACATTCTCATTTCAAAAAGAGTCCCAGGGAGATTCTCCAGCTTCTCTTGGCCAGTGCATGTGTTCATACTCTCCCTGCCTTGATCAATATCAGAAAATGAGCAATTGAATGCCAGTTCCCAGAAGATCCTGAGAAAACCATCCCCTTTTGGAGAGTTAGGTTGTAAACTCTGGAGGAACTGTGTAAATCCCAGGACCTCATTGGAGTGAATTGCAAAAGACAAGGCACCATCAAAGGCTTGTATATCATAAGCCCTGTGCAGTGTCTCTGCTGCAAAATTCCATTGTGCGGTCATTATCCACACTTTCCCAATAGAAAATTTTGTAATACCTTCAAATAAGGAATACAAATAGATCAACCATGTCAAACATAATGTGGTCTGTTGACTTGCATTTACAACATACACTTTGACTTTCGAACTTAGTATTGAAATAGCCTTCACCCGGAGGGATTCAAATGAACTATAGATATCTATAGCTCGAGATACAGCCGGTGTTTTTTCATTGAGGGCTGAACAGATGCCATTCTGGGAAAGCATTGACATCAGAGTCTGCACAAACTTTTCTCCATTCTCATCATCTGCTGTTATGATCCCAACCCAAGTCCATTGGAAATGCAGAAGTAAATGCACAATCCCTCTGTACTGATGCTGTTCATTGGGAACCATCCGGTAGAAGGAGGGAAGGTGGATTTTAGGACTCATCACTGGAGCCATTACACAATAAGCAATCTAAGGGGGGGGGGATTAAGGGCACGTGTCAGAATGAATGCTAAGCTAAAATCATTCCTTTCAGACCCCTATTAGTAAAGCTATTAGTATAGCTTTATTCTAAATGACAGATATCCATGAAACATTGATGTTCTTCTACTCTACATCCATGGCTGTGCATGAGTTGCTTGTTACACAGCAATCTAAGATGCTGAATCTCAAATTGTATCAGTTTACTTGGGAAAATTATTCAAGCAGAGCATCTCTGTTTATTACTAATCACTATGGGGAGAAGAACAAGAAACCACATCTCTAAGGTTTTGTAAGACAGACCTAAGTATCCATTATACATTTTATCTTGAAATTAAGAAACAGTAACCTTATACCTTCCTCACCCAAAAGGTTTAGGTTTTGTGGTCTTTATTATGTGGAAAACACATATGCGGAAAACCATTTGTTGTGCTGCACCATCGGCAGACGGACATTTTAAAAACATTTTTTTCACTTTCAAATATTTTACTCAATGAAACCACATGAAGTCACCTGCTCCACAGATATGAAATAGAAGGAAATGAAAAAAAAACTGCTCCTTTTACAGAATATCTTTCATTTTAGCATCGTTTGTACTTATCTCTCTGTTGTGTAATCTGTTTTTCTTTGAATTCACAAAAAAATAAAGAAGATATGGAGATATGCTAAATGGATAAAGTTCTTTCAAACGGAAATGCTTCATTGCCCACACACTTGTTTTACCTGTGGAACCTTGTAGATGCCTAAGACAGTAGCCATATAGTGGGACGTTTCTGAGTCAAGTCCTCCAATGACAGCTATCAAAGTCTTGTGTTTGTCACATTTGAAGTTGGGGACTATGGTTTTCCAGGTGGAAAGAAGTTTCAGGGTGTTCTGATAAGTCATTCTTTCACTTAGATAACTGTCATAGATATGGAAACCCAGGCTGATATTGGGCAAGATCTCAGGATTGGCATCGATCTCCTTCAGAGCAAATACCAAAGAAAGGACCTGCAGGTAGGCCTTTGGCTTTCCACTAAAAGAAGAAGTAAATAATGTGCATGAGAGACACTGAACCCTACATGAATGACTTGTTTGAGAGTGTGAAATTGAGAGCAATGGATTGAAATGTACATATTTGTATACCCATAGAAACCATAAAAAGAAAATAATTTAAAAAGGAAATAATTTCAACAGCTCAGTTTTTGGATCATGTTGGCAGACCTCATGTCTAGGCTCTATTTCTTCCAAACTGTTCTTTAGACAAATCCACAAAGTAAAGAATTTATACAAGTCATCTTAGACTAACAGCATAAATCCAACATAAATCCCTGCATGGTGATGTGGTGGTGTGGGCATAGGCTACAAGGATTCCCACCAATTAAGGATCCATTTGCCCCTTACCTCAGGGCAAGCCCCAACAGCTGCAATGGGTCAACTCAGATATCGCTATTGTAAGTACATGTTGATCTGTGCAGGTGGATCAGGCCTGGGAAGGGGGTTTGGATACGCTGCATGCCAGTGCTGCCAATCCCACCCTCCCCCTGGTCCCAATCCACCCTCCCACTGCCCCATCACTGCCCCATTCTGCCTCCCCTTCCCATTCAACCCCTGCCCCTGCGCTGGACTTACCTGCTCTGGCAGGCCTCCTGATGACCACCGCCACTAGGATGGGCCTTATGATGCCGCAAAGCGTTTTACGGTGCTTTTGCAACAGCATACCCTGGTGGAATGCACATTCCACCAGCACAGGCACTCGTTAGGATTGGGCCGTATATGTAAGTTACTCTAGTTGATTTTACTTGGTGATTTTACTCCAGTTGATTTTACTGCAAGATTTTCTCTCTCGCTCACTTGAAATCAATGATTACAGATTCTCTCTCGCTCACTTGAAATCAATGATTCCTTCTCTTCCTCCTCTATAAGTAATCCTTATAATCTTATAATCTTCCTCCTCTATAAGTAATCCAGAATGCAGTACGTGCCCTGTTGGCATGGCTGCATCAGTGCTGGAAAGTTGGTTAGGATTGGGCAGTAGGACTAGTGCACCAAAGAAAAGACAATGAAGCATGAGGAAGAAATAGGAAGAGAGGAGTAAAATTGATGGAATATGGAGAGAAGGGGGGGCAATATAGATCAGTAACATGGAGGAGGGAAGCCAAACCCTAGAAGCGTGAAAAGACATTTGCAGAAATTTCTCTGAAATTGTCATTGCCTGTATCACTCATTGGTCGTATCTCTTATTTTTGCCTTATCCCGAACTAATACGCATTATGGAGGAAAGAAAAATATTGCCGTACAGAAACTCATTTTCAATACTTGTGTTTGGATCTTCGGTGAAAGATATGCCATCAAATATACAGCCAAACTGAGTAACTATTGCTCCAATGGTTACGTCTCCTGCCTCGTAATATTCGTAGGGCATCTGGAAGGGATCGATTGGGGTACACCGAACAGCATGAGGCATGCTGTCACTTTCAGGGAGTTGCAGAAGGAGCAACAACAATAGGAACATCCCAGTCATCTCTTTCTCTCTCTTTCATGCAACATCAGATGTGCCTGCAATCTCTAAGGGTTGGTTGGATGAAGGGAAAATGTTTCAGCTCAGACTGGTGCAGTTCCGCCTCTCTATAGACCCTCACCTCATATCTGATTGTCACAATGATATTTTATATCAGCTGTCAACCTGTATCCTTGATTCTATCCACTGCCTCAGAAATTCCACGTGGAGTTTGGTACGATGAAGGATGAATCCTAGCAACTGCAAGTAATGACAGGTTTCTCAGTCCCGTCCCAGGAGTATTGTGCTCTCTTGTGTACTGCTTGCAGCACAATGAAACTAATGTTTCCAAGACATTGTTTATCAGATCTCAATAAAACCTAGTAGGGATACACACACACTTTAGAAATGTAAGACCCAGTTTTAAAATGTTTGTGTTTTTTTAATGCATCACACTGACTTCTTATTGTCCTTTACCCCAAGCTAAAATTTCTGGCTTCAGGCCCAGAAGCTACTGAACAGAGGCGGTGGGCCGCCTGGGGCGGGGGCAGTCTGCCCCGGGCAGCACATGAGGGGGCGACAACTGTGCTGGGAGCAAAAAAGACATGAGCGGGTGGGCTGCAGCAAAAAAAGGTGCATGCTGTTTGGCAGAGGCGTCACTAGGACGTGCGTCACCTCAAGGCGGGGAGGCGTGCGTCACCCTAGTGATGCCCCCCATTAGAATTATCGGTGTGGCCGTAGGCCGCGTCGTGATTTTGGGGGGGTGCCACCCAGCTGCACCCTGCTCCAGGTGCTCCCCCGCCCCTTCGCGTCGCCCTCCGGACGTTCCGAGGCCGGCCCGGCCAGCGCTCCAGGGCCTTCTGAAAGAAAGCCCAATGTGTCGCGAACTTTTACTGTTTTCTGCCAATGCACAGAGACCGTTTTGAGGGCAAGGGCCTGCCCTCTTGCCCTCAAAATGGTCTCTGCGCATGTGCGAAAACAGTAAATGTTCGTGACGCATTGGACTTTCTTTCAGAAGGCCCTGGAGCGCCGGCCGGGCCACGACGCGCTTCATGGAGGTGGCAGGCGTGGGGGTGCGCGCTTCACCCCTTTGCGCGCGTCACCCCGTGACGGCCCGCTCCCGTCATTTGACGGGAGCGACGCCATTGCCGTTTGGCCCACCAACCTGGAGCCTTGGAAAGCTTTGAGTAGCCGTGGCGGCGACGTCACGTCTACCGGGTGGGCGGCATTTTCGTTCACGGCCCCCCCTTCCGCCGGGTGTAGGTACATCATTGCACTTGAAGATGAATGCCTGATAGATAGCAGGGAAACATGAGAGAAGTTATATAATTTGTCAGCGCTATTCTCAGGGTTCTGTCCAAGCTTCCAACCTGGGTCTGAACTTCTCATGTCAATGCTACTTGTATTCAGTGGGGCTTACTTCTGCATAGACATGCCTAGGATTGTGCTTTTAACAAGCTACACCTGCCCACATTCCTTCTCGTAAAGGTCTAGCACTCTGTCCCAGTTGGAGATCTGGTAAGCCTAGTCAAAGGTATAGGTACTCTGTCCCCGTTTGGATATGGGAATCCTAGCTAAAGGCCAACTTGTAACTGAGCACAACTGGTAACTGACACCGTTGGAATTGTTTTAGTAATATCCTCTGTCAGCTAAATTTGATTTCAAAACAAATAGGAAGGAGATATAAGGCCTGATATTAGAAAGCTGAACCATCAGCTTTGCATTAGAAACCTCTGCATAAGAGCTTGAAATTTGATAATTACTGTATTGCAGATTAATAAACACTGTATATGATGAATTCCACAAATGATACTCTTGTTCAAAATTACTACTGAATAAACATGAATAGGATTGTGACATAGTACAATGAAAGAAGGCTGCAATATGAAACATACTTGGGAGTAAATCCCATTAGACGGGCAGCACAATCCTCCATAACTTTAGAACTGCAGAGCGTGCACTCCGCCGTTCTAAAGTGTCGGAAACGCACACTCCAATACAAAGCGCTGTCTGAAGATGCTCCCGTGGTCATGTGGCCAGCATGACTAATGGAACGCTGCTACCTGCTGCAGCGGTACCTATTTATCTGCTTGCAATTTCTTGCTTTCGAACTGCTAGGTTGTCAGGAGCTGTGGCACTCGGGTCTCGAACAGCTGTCCTACCGACCTTCCGGTCTGCAGTTCAGCGTCTTAACCACTAAGCCACCGCAGTTCACTTTACTAATTTACTAATGTGCTTCACTTTACTAATTTACTAATTGGCTTCACTTTGTTAGTTGTTGGGAATAATACCGGTAATTAAAAATGCATATAATATCTGTCACTCATTATGATTTTTTTTTTCTTAGATTGGCTATTGGAGTGTTTCTCGAACTGTGGGTCGGGACCCACTTGGTGGGTCGCGACCTGATTTCTGGTAGGTCTCAGGTGATGGAAAGATCAGACATGTAATTCCCACAAGCCCTGAGGCTATTCAAAAATCAGATAGCTACTAATTGCCCTTCAAAGAGCTGAGCTCCTGCAGTTTGCAAGATAGCTGCTAATTACCCTGCAAGCAGCTGAGCTCTTTAGTTTTAAATAAATTTATTTATTTATTTCTAGATTATCTTTTTTAAAAGGAATGTTTGCCTTTATAAAGTAATTAGTCTTCTACCTGCTTTTAAATACTTCCCTGTAAAGCACTTTATTTCACATACAAAGGTGTGGCTTGAGAAGCCTTTTTATCCACCATTATTTTTGATCATTTTATCTGTTCTCCACCATCGGCAGCAGCGCATGCTCCGTCAACATGGCTGCATCGTGGTCAATGGTAGGGGATAGGATTGGGCTGTTTGGCTAACGTTCTTTGGATAGGCTACCCTGTTTGAAAGGATGACAGGAAATTGAAGCTTTGCATATGGATGAATGATTTGCATTCTTGCAGGGCTGAATACTAGCTCTAACATGAGAAACCACCCTGTCACAGAGGAAAACATGTTGTTGTTGTTTTACTGTATTTGGCCAACTCTGCCTTAATTCTTCCATCTCTGCCTACTGTGGTCTGATGCTATGATTTGACTAGAATTTGTGAGAGTAGTTCTGTCCAAGGAATTGAAGGGGTGGTCTTTCTGCCTGAAGCACCATCTCACTAATAATCAACTACTTGGCAATGCTTTTTTTCCCCTTCAGGTTAGATTGTGAGCCTAATGCCAGCTGTAATTTTACTTTCTGGATCGGGGATAATTGTATCTAATTAGGGGCTTGGCTTGGTTTATACTTTGGGGAATCTCCCCCTGAGAGTGCATTCTAAAGAGCAAGAAGACTGTTCAGGTAAACACAAGTTATGGCCAAGGCACTCAGTAAGCCACGCCAGAGTCTTGGTCTGCTGACGTAATGGAGATTAGAAAATTTATTTGACATATTCCATCCCAGGTCATTGCTTCTTCTGGTCCTGTGAGGCCACAGCTATTATTGGAAGTGGGTAGGCAGGTGAGGGAGTAGTTACTTTTTGCTTCAAGGATATAAACCCAAAGACTGAATGATATGGTCTAAATCAGTGGTTCTCAAACTTTTTAGCACTGGGACCCACTTTTTAAAATGATACTCCAGTCTGTCTGGACCCACATGTTAGGAAATGGCTTTTAAAATGAGAATGTGCCAAAAAGACTTTGAACTTGAGAGCTAAACTGAAACAAGGAAGGACGTGATGTCCATGCCACGTTTGTATTCCTGCACCAGGAGCCATGCTGTAAGGATTTCCCCAAGGGACCAGAGGGAAAGAATACCTGAGCAGCAGCCTCCATTGTCGCCATGTGTCCAAGAAGTTCTCACTAAATCTACTCTGCATCCCCCCCCCACTGTGATGCTAAATATATTCCTATATTTACTTAAATATAGTAAATATTTACAGAGGGCCACCTGGAATGACTCCAACCAGCCTTTGCTTTTGTCTCTTTTAAGTACCGGACCATCAAGCCAGATCTCCTCATCCCCCTCCCAAGAGGCCCACACCACATTCTTGCAAACTATATGCTAACAGCAACCGTCTGGCTCCCAAGGAGGTCCAATCCACATGAGCAACAATGAAGTCATCTGTCCTCTCCCTCCTCCCCACCCAATCATGCCCCCTCCCACAGATTTACCCCCAGCCCAATCAAGGTATTTCTTTTTGCAGCGTAAGAGCCAAAAACCTCCTCCCCTGTGTGCAGGTTTAAGAGGGCAGGCAGCCACCCAATTTCTCTCTTGACCCTTACCTCCTGAACTCTGACTCTTTGCGTGCCCTATGGCACCAACCACTCTCCTTGGCCTAGCTTCTTTGTGCCTTAGGCCTCCTCCTAGCTTGTGCTATGCTGGTTGGAGCCCTAGCCATCCCTACCCCTCTCCTTCTTCTTCTTCTTCTTCCTCTCTCTCTCTCTCTCTCTCTCTCTCTCTCTCTCTCTCTCTCTCACTCCATCACTGCTGCCAAGGACTTCAGGAACAGGTGAATATTACCCCCAATGCTTCAAAGGGAACCTGCTAATGCAAATGTCTCTATACCTTTCTATCTAAGTTTCCCAGATCTGTATGCTGTGTTTATGAGTGAATTGTTTCATTTGTATGAGTCTGACTAACTATTTAGTAAACATTGGAAAGCAACCACGTGTGTTCTCAATATCATTTAAAACAGAATTCTGCAAAAGCCCAACTCTGGTATACACAGGTAAAGATCCCAGAACCTGCCAACTTGCCTTATTTAAAGCTATTCCCCAAAGTAACAGGCATTTTGGCTAACACACCTAAGCTTTACGAGACTCTCAAACATTTATCTCCCTATATTTACACAAGCTTGAGAACTGCAGGAGCTCAGCCCTTTGAATGGCAATTAGCAGCTATCTGATTTTTGAATAGCCTCAGGGCTCACCAGAACTTCAGACTGGGTTCTTTCCTGGCTCTACCTGAAGTTGCCAGAGATGGATACTGGGACCTTCTTCATACAAAGTATGAGCTCACATTAGTACAGTAATCCTCCTGACACGCCCCTCGCGTGTCGGGAGCTTTGCCCTGCCCCGCCGGAGCGCACCGGCAAAATTCGGAGGCCCGGCCTCCTGATTGGCCGGGCAAGTCACGTGGGGGGCGGCGTCTGAGGGAATTAACGCTGAGGCCTTCAGCTCCCTCAGTCGCCGCCCGGGAAGCAACCCCTCCCTCCCTCCCTGGTCATAGTCTGGGATTAGCCGGTCGCCTCCGGGGGCCAGGTAGGAATTTTTGGCCATCAGCATATTGGCTCCTGCTTGGTGGTCTTTTTGCCTACCTCAGACTGTGGTTGGTGAGCGGGGTTCTTTTAGCCAGTGGGTCACCTGGCTGGCAGTTGGCGTGCGGGAAGGGGTAGGTAGTGGATAAGGTCCAGGCGTGCATCGCGAGGATGGTAAGGCCAGGGGGCGAGCCAGAACCACTCAAGTGACACTGGACCGGGTCAGAGAGTGGATGGCAAGCCTCCTGGCTGGAGCAGGGAAGGCCCATCAATGGCATGGCTAGTATGGGTACCTTGCCTGCTCCGCTGCCTCGACCCCCCTTTGGGGGTTGGCAATGATAGGCTCCCTTGGCAATGCTCCAAGGGAGTTGGAGTCAAGATGCTGAACGCCAGTTGACAGGGGAGTTAAGCGGCTAGGCCGTTTTCCCCATCCAGTTCCCGCACGCTGTGGGGGGAGGAGTCACCCCCAGTTAGGTTTTTACCTCTGCAGGTCCTGTTTGGTTGTTTATAAATATTTAAATAAAGTGACCAATTCTCCACAGAACTTTTGTCTGGTGCATTTATTGGGGGGTGTAAGGGTAATATAGTTGTGCATGGCACTAAGATGGTTTTCCTATATATCAATCAGCCAGCAAGTATGGTACATTCATTAGACTGTGAAGGTGTGCTGTGGAGTGCTTGAATAAGTTACAGGCCAATCCTATCCTCCCCCAGCTGGTACAGCGTGCCAAAAATGGGTGTGCTGTATCTGGGCAGTGGGTGGGGTGAAACTGGGCAGGCGGTGGGGTGGTCGGGAGGCTTCGGGGATTTAAATCACTGCTGGATACACCCCCTACCGCAACTTCCTCACCCCCGTTCTGCTCCCTCCCAGACCTCGTTCCACCTTCCCCACCCCTCCCACAAAGTCCTAACTGCCTTGGCAGGCTGAGCGTGCTCCTCCGGTGGGCATGTGAAGGCTCTGGCCTTGCCACCGGCACTCCTGCAGCATGCTACCCTGCGCACTGCCAGAGCACCTTTTACGACTGTTGTACAGCAGTTGCCACCAGAAGAACATGTGTTCCACTAGTAGCTGGGCCCAACAGGGTTGGGCCATTAGGCTGTGCACACCTACCTGGGAGTAATTCCCACTGAACCCAATTGGATTTACTTCTGAGTAGACATGCATAGGCTAGTGCTATTGGTGTGTTACTGGTGGCTTATATCAAGCATCTTCTGGTCCTAATCCTAACCTTCATCACAGAGTTGTTATGAGGAAACATTGAATAATCTCATAGATTACATGCCATCAACGAAAGGTGGGATAAAGTAACACGTGCGTAAATTAATTCCGGAAGGTTGGCCAGTATCGTCATCTTCCTTATAGCAGACTCAGTAAGAACGATCAGTGATTAGTGGCTTATTTAAGACCAACTACTGATTTCATGGCTTGGATGAGATTTGAACTGGGAATTTCATATCTCACTCAGTTGGAACAAGAAAGGTAGTATCACAGCTGAGGCTTAAAGAAGTTTGTGCTTCTGCTGATTTGTAGTGCTAATGCAAAGACTGGAGTCCAACATATTTCTGCTTATTATGAATACCTCTCTTCTGTTTTCCCAGACAACTTTTTATTTCTCTTATTTTAAAGTGTGATGTTCACACTTAATTGATGTTGTTGTTGTTGAAGTTGTGTCTGACCCTTCATGATCCCATGAACCATATCCCGCCAGGCCTTCCTGTCCTCCACTATCTTCCTGAGTTCGCTCATTTTCATATTCGTTGCATCGGTGATGCTGTCCAACCATCTCATCCTTTGCCTTCCCCTTCTCCTTTTGCCTTTTTCCCAGCATCTGAGTCTTCTCCAGAGAGTCCTCTCTTCGCATTAGGTGGCCAAAATATTTGAGCTTCAGCCTCAGTACCTGTCCTTCCAGGGAACAGTCAGGGTTGATTTCATTTAGGATTGACTGATTTTATCTCCTAGCAGTCCAAGGGACTCTCAGGAGTCTTCTCCAGCACCACAGTTCAAAAGCATCTATTCTTCGGCGCTCAGCCTTCCTTATGGTCCAACTCTCGCAACCATACATTGCTACTGGGAACACCATCGCCCTGACTATAGGAACTTTTGTTGGCATGGTGATATCTCTGCTTTTTATTATGCTGTCTAAGTTTGCCATAGCTTTCCTTCCAAGGAGTAAGCGTCTTTTAATTTCATGGCTGCTGTCTCCGTCTGCAGTGATCTTGGAACCCAAAAAAGTACAATCTGTTACTGCTTCCATTTCTGCCCCTTCTATTTGCCAGGAATTGATGGGACCCGATGCCATGATCTTAGTTTTATTAATGTTGAGTTTCAAGCCAACTTTTGCACTCTCCTCTTTCACCCTCATCAAGAGGCTCTTTAGTTCTTCTTCACTTTCTGCCATTACGGTGGTATCGTCTGCATATCTGAGGTTGTTGATATTTCTCCAGGCAATCTTGATTCCGGCTTGTGATTCATTCAGCCCTGCATTTCTCATAATGTACTCTGCATATAAGTTAAATAAGCAGGGTGACAATATACAGCCTTGCCGTACTCCCTTCCCAGTTTTGAACCAATCGGTTGTTCCATGGCCGGTCCGAACTGTTGCTTCTTGACCCGCATACAGGTTTCTCAGGAGACAGGTAAGGTGGTCTGGTACCCCCATCTCTTTAAGAATTTGCCACAGTTTGATGTGATCCACACAATCAAAGGCTTTTGCGTAGTCAATGAAGCAGAAGAAGGTGTTTTTTTGGAACTCTTGTGCTTTCTCCATGATCCAGCGCATGTTGGCAATTTGATCTCTAGTTCCTCTGCCTCTTCGAAACCCAGCTTGTACTTCCGGTAGTATGTCAATCCTACTTGACACAAAGATCCAGGTTCAAATCCCCGCTCAGCCACGAAGCTTCCTGGGTGACCTTGGGCCAGTCACTATCTCTCAGCCCCACCTACCTCACAGGGTTGAATGCTAGAGAGCCAGTGTAGCATAGTGAATAAGAGACTGAGCTATGAATTGGAACTTCTCTAGTTTGAATCTCAGCTCTGCCATGAACTCACAAGCTGGACTTGGGCAAGCCACTCCTTTGTTGTTGTTCAGTCGTTAAGTCGTGTCCGACCCTTCGTGATCCCATGAACCATATCCCGCCAGGCCTTCCTGTCCTCCACTATCTTCCTGAGTTCGCTCATTTTCATGTTTGTTGCATCGGTGATGCTGTCTAACCATCTCATCCTTGGCCTTCCCCTTCTCCTTTTGCCTTCAATCTTTCCCAGCATCAGAGTCTTTTCCAGAGAGTCCTCTCTTCGCATTAGGTGGCCAAAATATTTGAGTTTCAGCCTTAGTACCTGTCCTTCCAGGGAACAGTCAGGCTTGATTTCATTTAGAATTGACTGATTTGATCTCCTAGCAGTCCAAGGGACTCTCAGGAGTCTTCTCCAGCACCACAGTTCAAAAGCATCTATTCTTCGGCGCTCAGCCTTCCTTATGGTCCAACTCTCGCAACCATACATTGCTACTGGGAACACCATCGCCCTGACTATAGGAACTTTTGTTGGCATGGTGATATCTCTGCTTTTTATTATGCTGTCTAAGTTTGCCATAGCTTTCCTTCCAAGGAGTAAGCGTCTTTTAATTTCATGGCTGCTGTCTCCGTCTGCAGTGATCTTGGAGCCCAGAAAAGTAAAATCTGTTACTGCTTCCATTTCTGCCCCTTCTATTTGCCAGGAATTGATGGGACCCGATGCCATGATCTTAGTTTTATTAATGTTGAGTTTCAAGCCAACTTTTGCACTCTCCTCTTTCACCCTCATCAAGAGGCTCTTTAGTTCTTCTTCACTTTCTGCCATTACGGTGGTATCGTCTGCATATCTGAGGTTGTTGATGTTTCTCCCGGCAATCTTGATTCCGGCTTGCGATTCATTCAGCCCTGCATTTCTCATAATGTCCTCTGCATATAAGTTAAATAAGCAGGGTGACAATATACAGCCTTGCCATACTCCCTTCCCAGTTTTGAACCAATCGGTTGTTCCATGGCCGGTTCGAACTGTTGCTTCTTGACCCGCATACAGGTTTCTCAGGAGACAGGTAAGGTGGTCTGGTACCCCCATCTCTTTAAGAACTTGCCACAGCTTGTTGTGATCCACACAATCAAAGGCTTTTGCGTAGTCAATGAAGTACTGGGTATCTACCAGGAGAATTAGATGGAAGACAAGAGACTTCAGCTCCCTCAGGCCTCACCTCACACAGGCATGGCTGTTGTTGCACCATTAACCCTGTCTTACAGTGGCGAATTGCAAGGTCCACCACTGTAACCCCTGGTTAGGATTGGGCTCTGACTCATTGAAGAAGGTTTATTGATATCTAAACATGAGGTGTTTCTTCACAAGTGCAGAAATGTCTGTGATGTTGCGACATATAAAGAAGAAAAGGTATCGAACAGGCAACATGAATGGTTTCCTGAGTGGCTCATGATCCAAGGTGAGGAAAGCTCAAGATGAGGAAATGAGCCAATAATTGATATTTCTAGTAGATTTGCTCTTCTCTTCCTTTCCCAAACTGATGGCTGATACTGCTCCAGTCCCTGAATGCCTTATGTCTGCATTTTTGCACCTTCTCACCCATTTCATTCATAAATATCTGCTTATTTTCCTTATCTCTAAAAGAAAATTTTCATTGCACTTTTTCTTGACACTGTCCATAAAGATCTTAAAACAGTAAGAAAACAAACGCAATAATATTACATTTTTTAAAAAAGTAGAATAGTACAAATGAATTCATCTAGGCCAGTGGTTCTCAACCTTTTTAACACTGGGCCCCCGTTTTGTAGAATGGCAATCTGTCGGGACCCCCTAAGACCTAGGTCTGGAAGTGATGTCAGTAAGTAGGAAGTGATGTCATTGTTTTAACAAGTTACACTGATTAATAAATCAATCAATCACACTTTTAAAATAAATCACATTTTTAAAGTTGTACTCATAAGCAGCCACATTTGGAGGGGGGAGTGAGTGCTCATATTTACAGAGATGCTAAAAGGCAAGCAGAAAGTAACACAAAGTGAGCAAACAAGCCCCAAGAGAGTATACTTCTTTCTATGCAGTGGGGGAGGGTGGAGTGAGGTGCCATCTTGGGTGTGGCCAGCCAATAATAATAATATAATAATATACAGTATTTATATACCGCCTTTCTTGGTCATTGGATTTCTCCTCCGACTTTAATCCAAGGCGGTGTACATGGGCAGGCTTGTCCTAACCCCCCTTGGAGGGTTTTACAATATATAAATGACATCCTGCGACCCCCCAGAAACTGCTTCATGACCCCATTGGGGTCCCGATCGCCAGGTTGGGAACCACTGAACTATGTACTCCACTTGAGTAGCCAATAGTGTGTTTTTCACCAGTTCTTTCAGCAAAGATCTATCCTTGCCATAAAAATATGGGGATGATGGATAGCAAAGGTTAAAGGACTAACAACCCAATCTTACCTAATTCCCCCAGCACCATTCTACACAGGTGTTTCAGGTCACAAATGCCTTCTCCTTGTTCCCTTGTCCCTGGGTAAGCTCTTGACTGCCCTGCTGGGTCTACTCAGACTTGCAGCAGCTCTAGAGCTGACGGAGGCCAGAGTAGACCACACTTCCTGGGGGATTGAGCCTAGGAAGGGGGATAGGATATTGGTGGTGCCACTGTCACTGATACCAACCCCTTCCTGGCCTCCAACTGCCCCCTCCCTGCCCCAGTCTCTGCCCCAGTCTCCCACCCCCTGATCACTGCCATTACCCTCCACTGGCTTACCAGCTCCAGCAGGGCAGCTGGCTTGAGCAGCATGGCTTCTTCACTGCCAACTCTTGCAGCAAAATGGCCACCGCAGGCACACTGTGCATGCCATTAGCATCCATTGTACAACAGTGGAACTCTGTGGAACACTGTTCCACTGTCATAAAACTCTGCTTGTGCCAGCCCAATCTTAGTTAGGAGTGGGCCATCAGTGCATCATTTCATAGAATAATGCAACAATTTTATGTTTAAGCCTTTTTCAAACCAGCTGAGCCATGATGACTTCAATAAGTGCAGTGCAGACGTTCTAGTTCTCTGAGTTCCTACGTGTATCCGTGCTGTATTAAGATGTCCAAGGGAATGTGTGTAAGAGCAGAACACAGAGACAAACATATATCGTTCATTTTTTTCTCATTAACTGTTCCCTATTGTTTAGCTCAGGCCTCAGTATAATGATATAGCACTTAGGGGAAAAGATGCAACCCAATAACCCAGCGCTGGAGGATAAGATAGAGAAGATCTCCACAGCCACCATATATTTTCCTTTGGTGCTTAAGTATGATGGAACAAATGACAACCAAACACTGCAAAAGACCAACATGCTGAAAGTGATAAATTTAGCTTCGTTGAAACTGTCTGGTAACTTCCGTGCTAGAAAAGCGACAGTGAAGCTGACAACAGCCAGGAAGCCCATGTAGCCCAAGACACAGTAAAACATGGCAGTTGAGCCCTCATTACATTGCACTATGATTTCCCCATTCACAGAGTGCATGTCCATATCTGGGAATGGAGGTGAGGTGCTTAACCAAAGCAAACAAATGCCTGCTTGAATAAAGGAGCATGAAAGAATCATTGAATTTGCCAGACTTTTCCCTAGCCATTTCCTCATCCCAGATCCTGGTTTGGTAGCCATGAATGCCAGAACCACAGTGATGGTCTTTGCAAACACCGAGGAAAGGGCCACAGAGAAGATGATGCCAAAAGCCGTTTGTCGGAGAAGGCAGGTCACCCTTCCAGGCCTTCCAATGAAGAGAAGTGAGCAGAGGAAGCACAGGAGGAGGGAGACGAGGAGGATGTAGGTGAGGCTGAGGTTGTTGGCTTTGACTATGGGAGTGTCCTGATGCTTCATGAAGGTGCCAAGTACTAAGGCTGTGACGAGAGATAAGGAAATAGCCAACACAGCTAAGACAATTCCTAATGGTTCTTTGTAATCAAGATAGCTTAGACCTTTGAGAATGCACTGATTTTGGGACTTGGTAGGATAGAGATCGTCTGGACATTTGATGCAGGTATCCATGTCTGAAAGACAGAAGAACAGTTAAATTATTTAAAGATTTTGATGGATGACAGAAGGAAGCCCATAATTTACAGTGTTTAAGTAATTTCATGATTTATTTAATGACTTTTTGAAAATCGATCTGCATCCATATTACAAGCAGAGCAACAAGCTCAGAAATGAGAGCTGTTTCTTCATGGTGTTTTCTTTTTCTGCTGTAAAGCTTCTCCATTATTATTTTATTTATATTGTAGAACGTTTTACCCTGCCATTCCCACCCCCTAAAAATGGAACGCAAGGCAGCCCATTTGGTCCCACGGTATGATTTTCCCAGAATTCCCAAATGTTAGTGTGATCCACATGTCTAAGGGACCCCCATGTAGAAAAAACCACCTGCAGAAAAATTCCCAGGTGTGAAAAATTCCCATGCACCTGGAACACAGGCAGTGCTTTCGGGACTCAACGGGACTTAAGGTTAACCCAATTCGTCCATTCATTCCTATGTAAAGCATGGACCTGACAACACAAGATTTCAAGCAAACACATTGTTGTGTTTAACACACAGCTCCAGGGCTTTAGGGGTGTTTAGGGGGATGTCTCAGCTAAGTGTACCTCAAGTTTCAAGTCCCTTCCTTCAAGGGTTTTTTTATAACCCTTTAAATTCTTGAAATACGCAGATTTAGTTGTGAGTTCAGCACAAAAATGCTCAAACAAACATAGTTGTGTTTAACACACAGCTCCAGGGCTTTAGGGGTGTTTAGGGGGATGTCTCAGCTAAGTGTACCTCAAGTTACAAGTCCCTTCCTTCAAGGGTTTTTTTTTTTTTAATGACCCTTTAAATCCTTGAAATCCTGCAGCTTTAGTTGTGAGTTCAGGTCTATATAGGACAATTCTGCCACCCATTAAGTCCTGTTGAGACCTTTGAGGTACGCCTGATGTTGCACCTGTTTACAGCTGTGTACAGTTGCTCCCCTGTACCTGAGGTGCTCCAAACAAGGTGGATTCAAAAGCGAGGGCCCTGGCCATGAAAACAAAGCCAGAGTTTCATTTTTAATTTCAGTGAGGAGGGGGTGCCCTGCCCCCAATTCCGGGGCCTCATTTTCCCTAAAAACAGTGATCCGTGCTCCTCTGGGGGGGTCAGTGGGGTGACCCTAGAACTCTGAAAATTGTTTTAAAACATAGTTTCATCTGTCTACTTTCCACAAAAAAGTTCCAGAAAAATTGGGGGAAGCCATTTTTTTAAACTATTTACTTTCGGGCGTACCTCTAATGACTCAACGGGACTAAATGGGTTTAAAAGTAACTGGGATATGCCGCAAATGGTAGTTGATATTTTTTATCCTATCAAGCTATTGAAAATCTCACTTGCGGATAGATAAATGGACCTATGGAACTGAACTGCAATTCATTAAGACATTTTTCCATTTAGTTCAGCATTGTCTCTTCTAACGAATTTGGGGCCTCCAGAGCATCAGACAGGGTTTCTTTCCACAGCCTACATGGAAAGTGAAAGACAGAGGCCAGGCCAGGAGGTCAGGTCTACCGAGTGGGTAGACCTGGGTGCCACATCAGATGCCTGGTAGACCCAGAGACTTTTCCGGCCGTTGCTGCCCCCTGCCCCATTCGTCCTCTCCCTCTTTGAGTAGAGCCCACAAAATACCTTTGTATCCCCTGATAAAATTCATCTCAGAGGCCCTGCTCTGTGCAGCTGGCCAATCTACTGTACATAATTTCTCCTACCCTTTTGATCAGACATCATCCCTTCTGGACATGGGGCACAATCATAGCAGCAGAACGGCTCCCCTTCCTTCTTTTTCTTGCTGGAGCCAGGATGGCAGTGGTCATTACACACAGAAAGGGGCTGCACCTGTCCACAAACAGAAAGAGAGTTTAGTATAAAATTTTGTATTAAGAATGACAGGTATGTAGAAAGGGAGATGTCATTGAACAAGCCATTTCATCATTTGATTTTGTCTGTAAACCGCTTTGGGAACTTTTTGTTGAAAAGCGGTATATAAATACTGTTAATAATAATAATAATAAAGTGTATTGGCTGATCCGTGGAAAACTGAGCTGTTGACATAGAATGATAACGTCAAACCAGATGGTTTGTTACAGAATAGACTGTTACTAGTTTCTTCTCAAATTGTTGCCAACCAGGGATTCAGTATCATAGAAATGGGGTGGCGTGGGGCTGTGCCTCCCCACAGCATGCGGGTGTGTGTGTTGGACCCTGGGTGGCAGTTGGGTGGGGGGTGTCGAGGTGTCTGGTAGCAGCGCGAATTGAGCTGTTTCAGCGGTGTGAGAGGGCAACAGGTTTGGCCCTTCCGCCCGCCCTGCACCTCTGTATGATCGAAAAACGGCGGAGGCGGTGAGCTCATTTCTGGAGCCGGGGGCGGACTGCGGACGTAGCTCCATCACTACAGGGACTGTAAGTGTGCTGCACTGCTGATGCACAGAACAGAGATGGAGCCCATTCAAACATGTCTCCTATAATGCCTATGATCTCTATTTACATGGAAAAGGGGCTTGTTAGAGGCTAGGGAGGCCATTTCGCTCCCGGAAAAGAATTCATGAAATATTTCTTCAAGCTGATACGATTTACCTGCCATACCTGACATTGTGTTTCATAAAAATTTATATTTGAATGTGACTGTTGTTGCTGCTGCCCCCTCCCCCTAGACTTCTTGAGGTACATGCAGGGATTACATACCGTAGGTGAAGAGGAAGATTTGAATTTATGAGGACATTTTAAGTTAATATTTTACTATAAATATTTTTACATGGCTTTTAACCCTCGAATACCTCTTTGTCTTTGTCCATTACTGTGAGCCATGAAACCTTTTCTGCATATTTGAATTTGACTTTTTTCTTTCTCTCTTATAAATAGCAAAAGAAATGATTATGTATTAATTGTATATGCATGCACAAACTATACATACCAGCACAGTTCAGTCAATAAACGACAAGCCAAGCACAACAATGGCTAAAATTGAACTTTTCCCACTTGTTCCATAGATGGTATCATTGGTCTCACCTGATTAAAGCTTCTGTGCCAAACAATTTGATCGTCATTGATGGTTAACACTGTGTCGGGAGGAACTGGAATATCCAGTCTTCCAACTTTAACTCTAACAAACGATCCATTTGGGAATGTGATCCAGTTTGTAACATCAAAACCTTCAAGTACCTCTCCATGTGCATCAAAATGCACTGTGTCTCCAGCGCTGGTGTTGAACGAAATGCTCCTCAAAAAGTGATGGAGCTACATTGAAAGAGAGATAGAAGAAACAGGAGAACAAGGCATTGACATCACTGAGTTCTTATTTACCGAGATCCAGATTTTTATTTTTTTATATTGTCAGAGATTGCAACTGCCTGGGATGGTCTTATTTCGGAAGGTGTCCCTTTCTCACTCAGGTTACACCTCAAACAGCCAAGTATGAAGAACATTAAGAAAAATATATTCACGTAGTAATGAACTAGTATTAAAGAGCCATGATGGCTTAGCGGTTAAGACGCTGAACTGCAGACTGGAAGGTCGGTAGGGCAGCAGTTGGAGATGTGGGTGCCGCATGACGGAATGAACTCCCGTCTCCTGCCAACCTAGCTCCTGAAAACCTATCAGTTTGAAAGCAAGAAATGGCAAGTAGATAAATAGGTACCGCTGTGGTGGGAAGGTAACAGCGTTCTGTTAGTCATGCTAGCCACATGACCATGGAATTGCCTTCGGACAGCGCTGGCTCTTCGGCCTTAGAAACGGAGATGAACACCTCACCCTACATGCTCTGGCGGTGCCTGGGTGGGCCATTGGCAGGTGTGTGGACCTCCAGCCAGTCTTGTC
Organism: Plestiodon gilberti rubricaudatus; assembly: GCA_026170595.1. Classification (NCBI taxonomy): domain Eukaryota; kingdom Metazoa; phylum Chordata; class Lepidosauria; order Squamata; family Scincidae; genus Plestiodon; species Plestiodon gilberti. Next base: position 21,581,333 of record JANXHW010000006.1, read on the forward strand.
AGCAACTCCAGAGCGCCCATTGGCAGTGCACATTTCTCAGTTTGATAAATGGATTTATGGCAGCGAATTGTGAGATCCGCTGCTGTAAATCAATGATAGATTTGGGCCATAAATTTATAAAGGGAAGTACCAGGGTTTACTTTGAATATTTTATGCAGAAACAGATGGAAGAGCTCTATCCATGTCTGAATGCTATGCTAGAATATTTTCCTTCAGAAGCAATTACCTGCCATAGGTGCACATTCTCCAAATCCAGCCTCCCTTTGACCAGTCCTTTTGCTTTGACTCTGGATACATACAGAGCATGCAAAGCATGTGCCACAGCATAGACAGCATTATAGACATTGTAGCTGTGGCCAGTCATTTCCATTTCAAAGAGTGTGCTAAGAAGGCTTTCCAACTTCTCCTTCCCAGTACAGGATTCTGTACCAATGGAATTTTCCAGTGAACAATCAAATGCTTGCTCCCAGAAATTCTGAATAAAACCATCGACTTTGGCCCAAGAAGGGTCTATGCTGTGAACAAAGTTGTGGAATCCGGGTGGCTGATTTGAGTGGACTGTGAAAGATATGGCCCCATGGAAACTTTGTATATCCCACAACCTTTGAAGGGAGATAGCCCTGAAATCCCACTGGGATGTAACAATCCACACTTTGCCCAAAGGTGGCAAAGATTGCACCAGGGCATAAAACAGGAAAACTCTCAAAACAGCTAAAGAGGGAGGTTCTCCATATACAAAAATTGCATTGACTTTATTATCCATGAGAATGTCATATTTTTCCAGAAGTTCTAAAACCATATCTATCAGTTCATCCATATAAGTTCGTTTTGGTGTTCTCAGTATGAAGGCATAACAGACCCCATTTTGGGAAAGCATTGGTACCATTGTCTGCAAAAACCTGTCTCCATTGTCATCATCCACAGCCAAGAGTCCAATCCATGTCCACTGGAAATGTTGAAGTAACTGGATGACCCCGTTGAACTGATGGGCTTCACTTGGGACCATTTGGTACAAGGATGTGAAAAGTGTTTTGTCACCATGAGCTGAGGAAAAGGATCCATAGGTGAGCTGAAAGAAAATATATAGAGCTTTGTCAGATTGAGACCAGGATATTTTTCAGTTATGACCCATAATTATAGTAACATCTATTGGCAGCCTACCTGTGGAATCTTGTAGATGGAACTTATGGTGGCCATGTTGGCAGAGTTTTCAGATTCAAGTGCTCCGATTATAGCAACTAAACCGGTTTTGGTATCACACTTGAAGTTAGGAACAAACTTATGTTCTGTAGAAAGCAGGCTAAGGGTGGCCTTATAAGTTGTCCTTGCAACAAAGTAGCAGTTGAGTATGTGGAACCCCAAAGTGACGTTTGGTAAGATGGTGGGATTCTCGTTGATTTCTTTTACAGCAAATACCAAGGCCAAGATGTGCTGATAGTTCTTTGTCACTGAACTACAAGAGAAAGTCACTAGTCAAGTCATAATGCATTGTTACATTAAATAATGAAAGATGCATTAATATCCCTCACCACCATTTCCCTCCCCCACTGCATGCTTTCTAATTTTGATTTAACTTGAAACCTTGAAAAATCATAGAGCGATTTTATTACAGTAGACAATGTATCAGCAGCTCAGTCAGAAACCATGAAAGCTTCCTTAAATGTACCCCTGGCAAATAGCCCGTGCTCAAAACTACCTTGGACTGTAGTGAAGAGCAAATCATGCTACCCAAGTAGAAAGTTCCTTAACCCATCTCCCTTTTGTTAATTGTCTGTTCCTAATTATTATATGCTAGATATGTTCAAAGGGAGTGAAAAGAATCTTACGCAGGCTCGCCAATCAAGGTCTGCGTTGGCTGCATCACGAAAGAGGGACTGTCATGAAAGACGAAAACCTGGGAAGCGATTCCTCCAATGACATGATGGCCAGGTTGATAAAATTTGTGAGAGATAGGAAGGGGATCAGTGATTATGGTACAGTTAATAGAGTGTGCCTTGCATGTGGTATGAGGAAGCAGAACAAGCAGCAACACCACTAGAACCAGGATCCTGTTGAGCAAACATCCCTTCTGGATGCAGATCCCCATCTTTCCACTTAGAGCATGATGCAGTTGACCATCTTGCTATTACTTCTTCTGAGGTCGAGATGACCCTGTGATACAGTGAGACAGAGATTGGCACATAAGGCTTTCCAATGCCCCTGTGTTGCCTTCAAAGACATTCCCTTGTTTTAACGCTTTTCACCAATATTCTTGAATGGTGCATTCACTGTCCATTCTCACAGCAAATATCCTATATTGTTATCATTATTTTTTTTTACCATTACAATTTATCTTTATAGATCACATTTTCAACTACAACTGTAAAATGACACACATTTCCTTAGCACGAGGAATGAGTGTGTCATTTTACAGTTGCTTAGCACGAGGAATACACAGTACTGCAATATTTGCAGTCAAAATTCGAGTTATTTCTTCTAGAGATAACCCTACCATTTAATGCTACAATCCACAACTACTTGGATGTCAGTAGTGAACAATGAACTACTGTTGGGTGGCAGTGAACTACTTTCAACTCAATGCAGTTTACTTCGGAGAAGACATGCATAGAGTTTCACTGCCAGACAGATGCCTTTGCCTCAAACCAGGAAGGAATCCCTATGATATTCTTCTCCATCAGTTTCCCTGAACAAAATCTCCTCTCTACATCCTCACTTTCTTCTCTGAGGACAGATATAATATTTAACATCTGTATAGTACTTTATAAGAATGTAAACCTCTTCACAGATATTATCTGGATGTAATTCTTACAACAAACCTCTGTGTTATTAATGCTGAGGCTAGTTAAGTTCATGGTAGAGGCAAGATTTGAAGCAGCAATGTCTGATCATCTCGCAATGCTACACCAGCTTGACAAATAAGGTAGTCATAGAAAACTGGGCAGTTAAAATTTTCCCCAAGTGTAGAAATAAATAAAAACAGAAAAGAATCCTGGATTATTATAATTCTCAATATACAAATATATCTGAATCAAATCTGTATCTGTATCCAATCTCGGAAAATGACCAAAAATATTGCAGGAAACAGGAAATATTGAAAATATTGAAAACTCAATATGAATATTGAAAATAATGCTTCTCAAGAACATTTTCCATTGATGGCAAGCTGTAGCTTCCAATATTGTCATAACCTGTTATGAGTTCATGCTTACCCTGTGAAATGTCAGTCAAGGAGTTTTTTTGGGTGTGTTTCTACATTAATAACTGTTTTGGGCGATGGGCAAATGATCGCAAGATCGCAGGAAAGACTGAAAGAGTCCTGCCTGGACCGAAGATCATTTCTGGATACGGGTGTTTTATAGCATCATTCCGATAATGGTATTACTGTTATTGCTAGTGTTCCCTGGAGATCCATTGGGTAGCAGGAAGACAACTAGTAATTTTGAAGATGGCAGGGGAGAGAATCACATCTCCAGGGTCTTGGCCATTGTTGTAGCATTACGCAATAGGAAACAGCTAGGAAAAATATTTTGTTCTGAACTTCTTGTAACACTTTGTTTTCTCCATTGGAGGATGGGATGAAGAAAGTAGGATAAGGCTATTGGGTACATGATGATTCTGCCCACAGGTCAGCCTTTAGTAGAGCTATTAGCGGATTTCACCAGACTCAGGTTCAGAAAAGCATTCCAGGAGCTTGGAAAAGCTCCTCCAAGGGCAAAGCCTCCACTGCTGCAATGTGTCTACCTGGACTTGTGCCAGCGATTTTGCAGGAGCAAAATCAAGAATGTGGATATCAGCGGCACTGCTGCCACCGATACTGCCCCAAACCTGGCCTCAAAACACCCCCTTCCCCGCCCCAGTCTCCACCATGTTCCTTCCTCTCCCCTCCATGTTCTGTCCACCTCCCATTCACTGCCTGCCACCCTCACCGAGTTACCAGTGCTGTGGCAGTTCAAGAGGCTGCTGATGCGTGGCTGCTTGTTGCTCGTGGCAGTGACCCGATTGCATGGAATGGCTGGTCCACACTTTGTAACAGCCGTAAACCTCATCGCACCATCAGAACACGGATTCCAACAGTGCAGAGAGCCCATAGGATTGGGCCATTATATACTGAGAGAGTCTAGACAGAGAAATCAAAGGCAGACCCTGGTTAGCAAGGCAAAAGTGTATTTTTCACTGACACCTTGAGCAAATGTCTAACTTTGAAATAAAATTTTGGGGATATTCAATAGCAAAGCATTAAATGCTCTATTTCAGGGGTTCTCAACCAGTGGTACTAGTGCCACCAGTGGTACTTTGGCCGACTGCTGGTGGCACTTGGACTGCCGGAACCCAGCTCTGATGTGCCACTCTCAGCGGCACGTTTTCACTCCCGAGAGGCTCGTCCAAGCCTCATCCTGCCTTTGGTCAAGTCTCTCGGGAATGCTGGAAAGGGCCCTCCCACCCGTCCAGAGTCTCTGAAACCCTGAATACACAGAAGTAACTGGCAATTATGTCATCGCCAGTCACGTCAGGTGCTACACAGGAGGAGAGTTGTGACAGATGTGGTATTCAGCCGGGAAAGAGTTGAGAACCCCTGTCCTGTTTCGTACAGTCAGAGAACCCCACTCCCCCACTCCCCGCGCTGACATAGCGCGCCATCACGGTGCAGAAACACACACCCCCACGCTTTTTGGCTCCTTTCTTGGAGCCAAATGACTACAGGGCGGGTGGGAGGGCCAAAATATAGCCATCTTTGGCTGTGAAGAGGATGCGACGGGGCAGGTAAGTGACCAGCACCCTGGGGCCCACCACCCCAACCTCCCCCTAGCTACAATGTATCTGCATACAGTGAATAAGGGGGAAATTTTATGACAACTGTCAGCCTTTTTCAAATCAGTTCAGTTGTGATGGTTTATAGTGGTAGAAGTTGTAGTAATTTCTGAATATGTAATTTTGTCCCTGCTTCATCTATCCATGAAGAAATATGTATGACACCAGAATACAGAGAGAATTTTGTATTTATTTTTTTTTCTCATTAGCTGCTCCCTGCTATTTAGATCAGGTCTCAGAACAATTACATAGCATTTTGGGGGAAAGATGCAACCCAGTAACCCCAGACTGGAGGCTAAGATGGAGAAGATCTCCACGGCCACCATGTATTTCCCTTTGGTGCTCAGGTAGGTTGGCACAAAGGACAGCCAAACGCTGCAAAAGACCAACATGCTAAAGGTGATAAATTTGGTTTCATTAAAGGTGTCCGGCAACTTCCTGCCCAGGAAAGCCACAGTAAAGCTGACACATAGTCTGTACATAGTGTAGATTATATACATAAATGAATATGTGTTCCTGTTGTAGTTTGTAATAGTGCAGGGAAAAATGTTCAGATCCAATTTTCCTCCTTCACCTATGCATTTTGTGCGTAAATCTCAAGAAACATTTGACTGTTAAAGTCAATTCAAAAAGGAAAGAGAAACAACCCTTAAAAATCATTTCCTGTTTCATGAATAGTAATTCTCATGAAATAGCTTGAGAACAAATGCAAACAAACTAACAGCGCAATCCAACATAACTTTTTTGCCGTTGTAACCAGCGGCCCAGCAAGAACAGGAGGCCCCAGAACGGAAAAGGGATTCAAATCCCCTCCAAAAAAGGAATTCAAAGGGGATTTGAACAAAGGGGATTTGAACGAGAACTGGAAAAAAAAATGATGGTCACCATCCACGGTCAACATACATTCAATTGTGCAGCCAGCAATTTATCACATTTATAATCCTTGGTTGACAACAATGAGAAAGAAACTGCTAACAGCCTGATCCATGCAAGAAACACACTGTAAGGTTTGTAGCAGAGGCCTTTCTACAGTAGGGACGGTACTGTAAGTTGTGCCCCGTACTAGTCCCCGTTTACAACCCAGCATGAGGCGGCCCTGCCCCCTCGCCGTCGGAGCCATTCCATGATGCGAAGGCAACAGGCAGGGAGTCTCCTGCCCGTTGCATTCACATCACGGAATGTCTGACAGCGAGGGGGCGGGGCCGCCTCCTGTCAGGTTGTAAATGGGGACTAGGATGGGGCACAACTTACAGTACCACCCCTACTGTAGAAACGCCTCTGCTATCACCCCATTTCAACAGCCCACTTTTCTGCAGATCAGATCAATCCATGTTTTGTTTAAGATAAATCTCCCTTTACGTTTGTGGACAGGTGCAGCCCCTTTCTGTGTGCAACATCAACTGCTCTCCTGGCTCGAGCAGGAAAAAGAGGGATGGAGAAAAATTTTGTTGCTATGATTGTGCACCATGTCTTGAAGGGATGATCTCTGACAAAAAGGGTAAGAGAAATAATATACAATAGGTTGGGCCAGTTATACCAATCAAACCCAAGCTGGTCTGATCTTCATTTTCTAGAGCAGGGTGGTCCAACTTTTCGTACCTCGAGGGCCGCATGCAGACTTCGACATGGTACCCGGGGGGGGGGGGCGCATAATGAATTAATTTTCATATCGTAAATTAAAGCATTTGCAATATATTTATTTAATTTAATATACACAATATACACATAGGGCAGGAGGTGTGGTCTGATGGTTGGGCCAGAAATGGAATGAAAGAAAAATAACAGAATGACCACTGCAGAAGCAGAGCTAAAGACTCACACTGGGATATATTTAAAAGATGAGTAGAGTACTAATTGAGGATAAAAAGAACGCTTTGTGGGCATTCACAGGCAGCTCCTGCTCCTTCCAAAGCCCAAGCACAAATGCAGCTCCTCTGGGGTAGCCCATCCCTTTTTCCCATTTCTTTCATTCAGAAACCCTCCTGTGTGGAGGAGGATGAGCATATTTGTCCCATTGTAATGCATCAAACCCTCCTGCCACTGCCTGCAAAAACCAGCAGAAAGGAGGCTAATCCTGCATTCCTATGCATATTTACCTGGGAGTAAGTCCCATTGAACACAATGGGACTTACCTCTGAGTAGACATACATAGGACTGGGCTTTAAAAACTTATTGCAATTAAAACCAGGGCAGAACAAAAATACAGATCATTGAGGGGACAGGTATATTAGAAAGTAAGAGAACAGAGCCACACTAGGAAATAAAAGAACAGCAAGGTAACTAAGCAAAAACTATGAAGAAAAGCTGGAATGGGGATGAAGGGAAAATTGAGAAATGCAAGCACCAGGGGATCACTAGCGTCACTACAGGGCGGGGGGGGGGCGGAGCTGTAAGTGCTGCTGAAATCCGAGCCTCCCTTACACAGACGAACGAAGCGGCCCCGCCCCCTCACCCTCGCAGCCGTTCAGAGAAGCGAAAACAACAGGCAGGGAGTCTCCTGCCTGTTGATTTCGCTTCTCTGAACGGCTGCGAGGGTGAGGGGGCGGGGCCGCTTCATTCGTCTGTGTAAGGGAGGCTCGGATTTCAGCAGCACTTACAGCTCCGCCCCCCCCCCGCCCTGTAGTGACGCTAGTGCAGGGGATCACAAAATGGAAGGCAAGCAAACAGTGGGCTACCAATGGAGAAGAAAGGCAGCTCCTCTGGGGTAGCTCCTAGCTGTAGCTCCTCCTCTCCGTTCCGCCCGCGGTCCGTCTGCATAAGAGGCGCCTGTTCCTGCATTGCCTTCATCTGCGAAGTGACCCCTGTGTCCCTATTGATCTCTGCAGACCCCTCTCCCTGTATCCCTCTCCCACCAGCCTTGTTGTCTGTCTGTTTCTGACCCACCCGTGCCCCTCCCCAGCACCCCCTCTCTGCCTGCCTGTGTGTCTGCCTCCCCTCCCACTACCTGATGATGGAAGCTGGCCACCCCCCACCCCGCCAGAGCGCCTGCCGCGAGACGCCGACGTCGCCCCATCTGGGGGTGTGATGAGCTGCGTGAGCCCTTCCCTCTCGCAGCAGACAAACCCAAGGAATCTCTCGGTCTTGGCCGGGGCACAGAGCAGAAGACACGCTGGATGCCTTCTTTGGGGGCATTGCCATGGCCCTGGAGGCCCAGGCCTTCAGGCAGCGCACGGGCAAGTCATGTCAGAGGCGGTTCCAGACCTCATGAGACCCCCCTTGTGTGTGACATTCCCACTCCCCTCCTTCCCTTCCCTCCCCCGCTCACCCCCCCCCATGAATCCCATGTGCAGCCTCAACGTGGCTTGGGGGTGGCATCACCTTCTGCAGGAGGGGGGGGACGGCCACTCTCCACTGCAGCAGGTGGCTGATGCACAGGGTGCCCTGTGGCGGCTAGCACAGGCACCTCACTCACCTGTCACCTGCCCTGCGCCCACCACATGACTGGCGCAACCCCCATGCCTGCGGCCGGTCCCTTTGCGACCGGGCTGCGACAGACACTGCGGCAGCTGCCATGGATGGACACTGGCACATGCAGACACAGGCCTGCACATGCACAAGCCAGACGCCTAGCCTGGAGAGCCTGCCTGCCTGGGAGGTAAGTGTTGCCTGGATCCTGGGGTGGTGTTGGCCTAACTCAGTCATAACTCAGGCCTAACTCAGGCACAAATTACGCCAAACTTAGGCCACTCTTAGGCCAGATTTGCGAAGGAGTTGGGCTGGACTGGGCCCACATATAGACACATAGATAACAAAGAACAGCCATGGCTTTCATTATCCTTCATTAGGGGTACAACTGATAAGATAGCCAAGATCTTTAAGAGATATGATGTGAAAACTATTTTCAGCCCAACAACGAAAATAGAGCAACTGCTACACAATCCCAAGGACCCCAGACCAGCGTTATCTAACCCCGGAGTATATGAAATTGGCTGCGAATGTGGGAAAGTTTATCTGGGACAAACAAAAAGACTGATAAGGGTCTGGATACGGGAACATCAAAGAGCAACAGATGCAAAGCAGGAAGAAAAATTGGCAGTAGCTTTGCATGTGAAAGAATCAGGGCATTGCATAATGTTTGAGCATGCACGCTCCTTGTTTCATGAACCCAGATTAAAACATAGATTAAATTTGGAGGCTCTAATGATTTCCCAGACGAAATCTTCAAAGTTACTGAACTGCCAGCAGGAAATGACATATGCTAATAGGATATGGATGCCAATTTTGAATAACCAATGTAATAAGTGCTGAAAGACTTTGAGGTCAAATGTAGTAGGTTCCTTTAACAACTAGCGCGCTTTGAGCAACAGACTGACATTTAACTGTCACCAGACCGTAACGTCTTTTTCATCCAGCAGTTCTTTACTGCGAAATTGCCTTGAGAACGCTCCGTGAATGGAGTGTAACGTCGGCTTGGAGAAGTAGGATCCCGTGTTGTTGTAAGAAATCCTTTCCTGTGTATGTGAAACCAACACAATATAAAGAAATCTACACAAACGACAAACACGGTAAAGGATTTTATTTCTTTATTTTTACATTGACATGGCTGCAGAACCCATACAGTTAAGAACCTTGTCAGACACATATTTCTTTCTCCTTCCCTGCCTCATTCAAGTCTCATTTAGGGTCTCATTCGCACCCTGCTGCTATGCGACTTGGGCTGCAATCCTATAACACTTGTCCAGCAGAACAATGGGACTTCCTTCTACGTAGGTATGCACTGAATGATTGTGATAGGATCATCTTACTGATGAAAACCATCATCCCTGTTTGGAATATGAGGAAGAGAGGAGTGGAAGGGGGCACAGCTAGGAGCTAATGGAGAAGGAAAGAAAGGTTCCATTGCCGCCGCCTCACTCTCTCAGCCTCGGTGGCTGTTTTCCCAGGAGTAAGCCCCATTGAACACAATGGGACTTTCTTCTGAGTAGGCATACCAAGAGTAATATGACAACAGCTCCCTCCTCTCCTGTGGGAAGTGTATCAAAGTGCTATTGACTTCCCCCTCTAGCCCTTCACTTCTCAAGCATCTCTCATTCTCTCATGGGAACAGACACATGCGCACACACTCTCCTCTCTTTAAGTCATGTTTTGGGAGTTTGTCCACGAAGGGAACTGTGGGTGGAGGGTGGGTGAAAATGGAAGGAAAAATTGCTCAATGGAAGGATTCCACGTGTTTAATTCAGGCATTTTCAGCAAGAAGACCAATGCAAAAGAAATTAAATCCTGATATGACAGAGGCTCTTCTGGTCCAGAAGTCTATGATTCAGGTATTGGACCATCGCCCTGCTCCGAATGGGGTTGTACTCCCTCTGAAGGAGCAGGTCCGCAGCTTGGGGGTTCTGTTGGATGGGCAGCTGCTCCTGGATTCCCAGGTGGCGGTTGTGGCCAGGGGAGCTTTTGCCCAGCTTTGGCTGGTGCGCCAGCTGTGACCGTACTTGGATCGTGCAGACCTGGCCACAGTGACCCATGCCCTAGTGACATCTAGATTAGAATGCGGCTGCCCATGTGGTTGCCGGGGCTTGTCGGTTCGACTCAATCGGGCCGTTGCTTCGGCAACTACACTGGCTGCCGGTTCGTTTCTGGGCACAATTCAAAGTGCTACTTTTGACTTTTAAAGCCCTTTACAGCTCTGGGCCAGGGTACTTGAGGTACCACCTCCTTCCTTAAAATCTGACCCGTACTCTTAGGTCATCAGGGGGAGCCCTGTTAACCGTGCTGCCATTGACGGAGGTGAGGGGGATGGCAGCGAGGAATAGGACCTTCTCATTGGTGACACCCCAAACGTGGAATTCCCTTCCCTTGGAATTATGAACAGCTCCCTCTTTAGAGACCTTTTGGTGGGGCATCAAGATGTTTTTATTCAGTTTGGCATTCAATGGCTGACATGGTGGGCTGGCTTTTCAATAAATATTAATCACAAGGTGACCCACTAGGGTTTGTTTGTTTTAATTGTTTTTAATTACCTGTTTTAATTATTTGTATTGTATTGTATTGTATTGTAGTATGTACTTTACCCACCGATGCAACGAAAATGAAAATGAGCGAACTCAGGAAGATAGTGGAGGACAGGAAGGCCTGGCGGGATATGGCTCATGGGATCACGAAGGGTCGGACCCAACTTAACGACTGAACAACAACAACATGTACTTTACCATGTTTTAACTGTAAGCCGCCTTGATTGCCCTTACTGGGAGAAAGGCGGAGTATAAATTCTTTAAATAAATAAATAAATAAATAAATAAATAAATAAAAGGAGAAGCTGTATCTTGCAAGAGAAATAGTGATCCTCCTTCCCAGTGAGTTGTGCTGCAATCCTATATACACTTTCCTGGGAGTAAGACCCATTGAACACAATGGGTGTTCCTTCTCAGTAGGCACATAGAGGGCACTATAAACAGTTGCACCTTCCCCCTTCTTTCTCCAGTGGGAAGAGGATGAAAGTGCTGATGAGAGAGAACTCCATTGCTGTCCACTCCATTGCAGAAACCAAACACATACAGCAAAAGATCAAGACAAGCTGCTTTCGCCACTCTCTCTCCTACTCGGCACAAGCAAGGGGCAGAGATGGCTGCCCTTGAAAGGCAAGAACAATGAGAGGGTGAGCTGTAGCAAAAGAAGGCTCTATCGGGAGCCAGTCTAGGATGCCACCTCACCTCCTCTGAGGAATCAAAACTCAATTCTTCTTTTCTATTCCTCATGAACTCTCTACTGATATGGCTCATGGGATCACGAAGGGTCGGACCCAACTTAACGACTGAACAACAACAACATGTACTTTACCATGTTTTAACTGTAAGCCGCCTTGATTGCCCTTACCGGGAGAAAGGCGGAGTATAAATTCTTTAAATAAATAAATAAATAAATAAATAAATAAAAGGAGAAGCTGTATCTTGCAAGAGAAATAGTGATCCTCCTTCCCAGTGAGTTGTGCTGCAATCCTATATACACTTTCCTGGGAGTAAGACCCATTGAACACAATGGGTGTTCCTTCTCAGTAGGCACATAGAGGGCACTATAAACAGTTGCACCTTCCCCCTTCTTTCTCCAGTGGGAAGAGGATGAAAGTGCTGATGAGAGAGAACTCCATTGCTGTCCACTCCATTGCAGAAACCAAACACATACAGCAAAAGATCAAGACAAGCTGCTTTCGCCACTCTCTCTCCTACTCGGCACAAGCAAGGGGCAGAGATGGCTGCCCTTGAAAGGCAAGAACAATGAGAGGGTGAGCTGTAGCAAAAGAAGGCTCTATCGGGAGCCAGTCTAGGATGCCACCTCACCTCCTCTGAGGAATCAAAACTCAATTCTTCTTTTCTATTCCTCATGAACTCTCTACTGATGTCACTGTTGAATAGGTAAAGAGAAAGGTTCTGAGATGGCTAGGAGTGAGGGGAGAATACTAAGCTCTTAGAACTTAAAAATAGTTTCTTGGAGAAATTTGCCTTTCCCCTTAGAGAGGCTTTACAAAGCTCCAAGAATTCCTTTCTTGGCATTCTTTTCTGGCTCAGTTGGCAGAGTGGCCCTCTCATATGCCTGAAGATCTGAGGATGACATTTTAAGGCACCCAGAAGTATCCGTGTGCTGCTGGAGAGCTGTTGACACACTGATGACAAGCTACAGAGTCTATGTGAGACAGAGAAAGTTGCATGTAGCACTCTGAGTCATGGTTGCCGTCAGTCAAAACATGTGAGGCAAATGAAAGAAAGAGGCCGGACTATGAAGGAAACCACCTGCAATGAAGAGTTATATGCAAGACTAGAACATTTGAATCAGTGATGTACACTTGAGTCTATTGACTCGGATTTGAATCGGAGTCAAGTTGCATCAATGACTCGGACATGACTCGGCGATTGTAAAAGACTTGAAAGACTCAACTCGAGACTTGCAGCCTTTTACGACAAGACATTTTTTTCAGGTTTAAACCCATTTCCCCCATTAAATATATAAGGACTCACAACTAAAGACTCAGGACTTGGGGGCAAAGACTTGGGACTTGACAAAAGACTTGGACCCAGTGACTTTATCCACATCCCTGATTTGTATTGTACAAACCCCTTTGGGGGGGGGGGGTTGGAAAAAGCCTGCCTATATAAACCGTCTTAGAATTAAAGTCAGAGGAGAAATCCGATGAGCAAGAAAAGCAAGTTGATAATTACTGGTTGTTGTTGTTGCTGCTGTTGTTGTTGTTATTATTATTATTATTTTATTTTCTGAACCTGAGTCTGGCAAAATTCTCAGATATCTCTACTGAAGGCTGACGTGTGGGCAGAAGCAACTTGTACCCAAAAGGCCTTATCCTACTTCCTTCATCCCATTCTGCAATGGAGAAAACAAAGTGTTGATTCGCCTCTACCCTTGGAGGAGCTTTTCCAAGCTTTAGGAGTGCTTTTCTGAACCTGAGTCCGGTGAAATCCGCTAGTAGCTCTACTAAAGGCTGACCTTTGGGCAGAAGTATCATGAACCCAATCGCCTTATCCTACTTTCTTCATCCCATCCTCCAATGGAGAAAACAAAGTGTTACAAGAAGTTCAGAACCAAAATATTTTTCCTAGCTGTTTCCTATTGCGTGATGCAACAGCAAAGGCCAAGACACTGGAGATGTGATTCTCTCCCCTGCCATCCTCAAAATTACTAGTTTTCTTCCTGCTACTCAATGAATCCCCAGGGAACTCTAGCAATAACAAGAATACCGCTATCTGGTATTCTCCCTGCGCGTTGCCTTCACTCCACTGAATGGCTCTAAAGGCAAGGGGGTGGGGCCGCCTCGTGCCGGTGAGTAACGGAGGTCAGCGCGGTGCGGAACTTAGCGTTCCACCCCACCTCCACCAACGCCACTAAAAGCACCCAGATTCATAATTGATCTTCGGTCCAGGCAGGACTCTTTCAGTCTTTCCTGCGATCTTGCGATCATTTGCACATGACCCAATACAGTTATGAATGTAGAAACACACCCAGAAAAACTCCTTGACTGACATTTCACAGGGTAAGCATGAACTCATAACAGGTTATGACAATATTGGAAGCTACAGCTTGCCATCAATGGAAAATGTTCTTGAGAAGCATTATTTTCAATATTCATATTGAGTTTTCAATATTTTCAATATTTCCTGTTTCCTGCAATATTTTTGGTCATTTTCCAAGATTGGATACAGATACAGATTTGATTCAGATATATTTGTATATTGAGAATTATAATAATCCAGGATTCTTTTCTGTTTTTATTTATTTCTACACTTGGGGAAAATTTTAACTACCCAGTTTTCTATGACTACCTTATGTGTCAAGCTGGTGTAGCATTGCGAGACGATCAGACATTGCTGCTTCAAATCTTGCCTCTACCATGAACCTAACTAGCATCAGCATTAATAATACAGAGGTTTGTTGTAAGAATTTCATCCAGATAATATCTGTGAAGAGGTTTACATTCTTATAAAGTACTATACAAATGTTAAATATTATATCTGTCCTCAGAGAAGAAAGTGAGGATGTAGAGAGGAGATTTTGTTCAGGGAAACTGATGGAGAAGAATATCATAGGGATTCCTTCCTGGTTTGAGGCAAAGGCATCTGTCTGGCAGTGAAACTCTATGCATGTCTTCTCAGATGTAAACTGCATTGAGTTGAAAAAAACTGACTCCCAAGTAGTTGTGGATTGTAGCATTAAATGGTAGGGTTATCTCTAGAACAAAATCTAGAATTTTGACCCCAAACATTGCAGTAATGTGTATGCTCATTCCTCGTGCTAAGGAAATGTGTGTCATTTTGCAGTTGTAGTTGAAAATGTGATCTATAAGGATTCATAATAATGGTAAAAATAGTAACAACAATGTAGGTTATTTGCTGTGAGAATGGACAGTGAATGCACCATTCAAGACTATTGGTGAAAAGAGTTAACACAAGAGAATGTCTTTGAAGGCAACACAGGGGCAATGGTATAGAGCAGGGGTTCTCAACCTTTGGAGGCCCAGGTACCCCTATCATGGTTCAATTATCTGAAGTTCCCCCTGCTAAATCAATAACTAATAAATTGCATTAACCAATTAATTTATTAGATAATCATTTAAAAATAAAGTATTAAAAATTAAATGTGAAAAATATATTATTTAACTCATCTGTGTGTGTGTTTGTGTGTGTGTGTGTGTGTGTGTGTGTGTGTGTGTGTGTGAGAGAGAGAGAGAGAGAGAGAGTAAGTGAGTCCGTGAGTAAGTGGAAGACACAACACAAAATCAGAGAGACAGAAGGGTGTGTGATGGGGAATGAGGCAATTTTAAAATTGTTTAAAACAGCTGATCTTAGCTGATAAGGGGAAGCCTCTTGGGTACCTCGGCCTGATGGTCCTGATTAGTACCTGATTAGTTTAATCTGGGGCTGTCCTATATCAGCATTTTCTCAACCTGGGCTGCTGACCTACACCGCTCTGGGTTTGGTGATGCGATGCTGCACCCAACCCACCCTCCCTTGAGATAGTCTGACATTAGGTGGTTGCCTTTGGGGCCAGGCAGGATTTTTTTTTTTTGCCTGATTGGCCATTGGTGAAGTTTTTTTCCTGCCTACTCCAGACTCTCTTCCATTGGTGGGTTTTAATCAATTGGTCAC
The DNA here is from genome assembly GCA_026170595.1 of Plestiodon gilberti rubricaudatus. Lineage (NCBI taxonomy): Eukaryota > Metazoa > Chordata > Lepidosauria > Squamata > Scincidae > Plestiodon > Plestiodon gilberti. Next base: position 21,596,731 of record JANXHW010000006.1, read on the forward strand.
TTCTGGCAGGCATCGTGCGGAACTGAGTCTAGGAGTATGGACTATGTGTGCATCTTAAGGTATGCAGGGGCCAAAAGGGAAGCCAGTACCGGTTTTCAGAGGATTTTTGGCTCAGGGATGCTGGCCAGCGGCGGAACCACGGTGGAGCGTATGGAGCAGGAGCTCCAGGCGCTCGATCGCAGGCAGGCGGCAAGATTGCGGGGCAGGGGAACTCACCCTCTCCCGAAGAGCAGTGTCGTGTCTGGGCCCTCCCTCCCTCCCTGGAGCCGGTTTGGCTCTGAAATGAGAGCAAAACAGGCGGGGGGGCGTCGATGCGACGCGACGATGGCCCCGCCCCCACACGCACGTGTGCCCTCCCAGCGCCTGTCGCCTCTGATGCTGGCTGACGACTCTAAAGGCCTGAATTGCAAAGTCCACCATCAATGCATTCCAGCTTGGGATAAGCTGGTTAATGTGGCTGCCTTGTCCCCATTTCCAGGTGGGGAAAACAAGAGGTTGCCTGAACCAATCTCTGGGTGGAACCAGGGTGCTACACTCGATGTGGGAAATGAACAGTTAGATGACTCAGGTTAGATGCCTGCCCAAAAAAGAATGTCTTTGAAGGCAACACAGAGGCAAAGGTGTTGAGGAAACACTTATATGCCAATCTCTGTCTCACTGTACTGCAGGGTCATCTCAACTTCAGAAGAAGTAACAGCAAGATGGTCTCACTGCATCATGCTTTAAATGGAAAGGTGGTAATCTCCATCCAGAAGGGATGTTTGCTCAACAGGATCCTGCTTCTAATGGTGTTGCTGCTTGTACTGCTTACTCATACCACATGCGTGGCCCACTCTATTGATTGTACCATAAACACTGATCCCCTTCCTATCCCTCACAAATTTTATCAGCCTGGCCATCATGTCATTGGAGGAATCGCTTCCCAGGTTTTCATCTTTCATGACAGTCCCTCTTTCGTGAAGCAGCCAACACAGACCTTGATTGGCGAGCCTGTGTAAGACGTTTATTTTCATTGTTAACATATCCAGAAACAGTATTTTAGATGGGATGATTCAGGAACCGGATAATCAAGTTAATTATTTGCTTTTGACTACAGTTTCAAATACTTTTGAGCAATTTGATATTTGTGCAAATAATATACAGGTACGTGAATTTACTGGAGCAAACGGGTATAGAGCCATGGCAAAAAAAGTTTTAAAATGGTACCAATAAAAAATGAGGAAAACGTAAGTGCAGCTTCAAAGTACTAGTTTCAAATATTTAAATACTTTAAAGAGCATTTAAAGTGCTTTCAAGCTGCACGTAGGTTTCCCTCGTTTTTATTGATACCATTTTAAAACTTTTTTTGCCATGGTTCTATACCCATTTGCTCCAGTAAATTCAGGAATTATGGCGGGCCGTGAAAACTTAAAATCGTAATATACAGGTATATTTATTTGAGGAAGCTTCCTTGGTTTCTGAGTGAGCTGCTGATAAATGCCTGCTGTAATAGAGTCACTGCATATTATTTAAGGGTTTAAGCTAAACCAAATTAGAAAACATGCAGTGGGTGATGATGGTGAGGGATATTAGCACATCTTTCATTATTTAATGTAACAATGCATTATGACTCGTGACCTTCTCTTGTAGTTCAATGCCAAAGAACTATCAGCACATCTTGGCCTTGGTATTTGCTGTAAAAGAAATCAACGAGAATCCCAATATCTTACCAAACGTCACGTTGGGGTTCCACATACTCAACTGCTACTTTGTTGCACGGACAACTTATAAGGCCACCCTTTCCCTGCTTTCTAAAGAACATAGGTTTGTTCCTAACTTCAAGTGTGATACCAAAACCGGTTTAGTTGCTGTAATCGGAGCACTTGAATCTGAAAACTCGGCCAACGTGGCCACCATAAGTTCCATCTACAAGGTTCCACAGGTAGGCTGCCAATAGATGTGAATATAATGATGGGTCATAACTGAAGAATATACCGGTGTCAGTCTGACAAAGCTCTATATATTTTCTTTCAGCTCACCTATGGGTCCTTTTCCCCAGCTCACGGTGACAAAACACTTTTCACATCCTTGTACCAAATGGTCCCAAATGAAGCCCATCAGTTCAACGGGGTTATCCAGTTACTTCAACATTTCCAATGGACATGGATTGGACTCTTGGCTGTGGATGATGACAATGGAGACAGGTTTTTGCAGACAATGGTGCCAATGCTTTCCCAAAATGGGATCTGTTATGCCTTCATACTGAGAACACCAAAACGAACTTATATGGATGAATTGATAGATATGGTTTTAGAACTGCTGGGAAAATATGACATTCTCATGGATAATAAGGTCAATGCAGTTTTTGTGTATGGAGAACCTCCGTCATTAGCTGTTTTGAGAGTTTTTCTCTTTTATGCACCCCTCTTTTCATTGCCACCTTTGGGAAAAGTGTGGATTGTTACATCACAATGGGATTTTGAATCCGTGTCCCTTCAAAGACTTTGGGATATACAAAGTTTCCATGGGGCTATATCTTTCACTGTTCATTCAAATCAGCCACCCGGATTCCTAAACTTTGTCCAGAGCATAAACCCTTCTTGGGCCAAAGCCGATGGTTTTATTCAGAATTTCTGGGAGCAAGCATTTGACTGTTCACTGGAAAATTCCATTGGCACAGAATCCTGTACTGGGAAGGAGAAGCTGGAGAACCTTCTTACCACATTCTTTGAAATGGACATGACTGGCCACAGTTATAATATCTACAATGCTGTCTATGCTGTGGCACATGCTTTGCATGCTCTGTATGTATCCAGACCCAAATTCAAAGGACTGAAAGCAGGGAGGATGTGTTTGAGAAATGTGGATCCATGGCAGGTAATTGCATCTTAAGATCAATATATCAGCACAGCATCCAGTGATGGATATAGAGCTTTGTCATCTAGTTCTGCATAAAGAATCCTATCTAGACCCTAGTTACCTTTCATTGATCATTCATTTTGCTCTTTAGTACCAGCTCATGATTAAGATGTAAAGATGTTTTTCATGTACTTCATACTTTTCTGTTTGCTGTTTCACATGTGCTAAGGAGAGCAAAGGGACACCCAGCAAAATAAGATCATTCCAGTTGAAGTCTCCGGCAAAAATAATCTGGATTTAGATAAATTAGAACGCAGTACAGTGACATCAATGCCTTGTTCTCCCTTTTCTACTATATCTCTGTCAATGTAGCTTCATCGCTTTCTGAGGAGCATCTCGTTCAACACCACTGCTGGAGACACAGTCCTTTTTAATGCACATGGAGAGGTACTTGAAGGTTTTGATGTTACAAACTGGGTCACATTCCCTAATGGATCTTTTGTTAGAGTTAAAGTTGGAAGACTGGATATTCTGGCTCCTCCAGACACTGTGTTAACCATAAGTGATGATCAAATTGTTTGGCACAGAAGCTTTAATCAGGTGAGACAGAACTTCAGATGATAGAATCTATAGGAACAAGTGGAAAAACTTCAATTTCTGTGTTTGGCTTGACTGAACTGAACTGTCTAGTCTGACTGAACTGCGCTAGTCTGTGTGTATGCATGTGTGAATTGCAGCACAACCCATGTTTGTATAACAGCACAATCCTGTCTGGATTTAGAGCGCTATCCACCGGAAGTATCGAAGGGCGGAGCGAGTGCTCCGCCATTCAAATCCATCTTAAAGCACGTTTGCGATGACTCGTGAGTAAGGGCCGCGGGCCTGCAGCCCTTACTCTGCCACTGAATCATCCCTGCAGCTGCCAGAGAAGGCAAGTGCTGCACCGATGGGCGCAGGAGCAGTCCGGGAGGCGAGGGAGGGGGGATGGTCTCCTCGGACTTGTGCCAGCTAAATAGCTGGTAGAAATCCAAGGAGGCCCGTTGGGGCCTCCCCACGTTACACCGGGAGAAGGGGACAAACATCCCCTTCCCCCCGAGTAGACCTCCAGGCCGATCCCGGAACACAGATAGGATCCGGCGAGTGGTCTGATCCTCACACCGGATATTTACACAGAAATGTTCTGTCCGACTGGCAGAGCGATTCAGGAAGCAGAGTGGCTCCTTTAGCTTCTACAAAGCCCCTTTGCTGTATAAATAGAGATACTACACATTGTAGGAAACACATCTTGATGGTCTCCATCATTGTTCTATGCATCATCAGTGTAGCAGGCTTACAATCTCTGGTTGGTGACAATCAGACAACAAACTAGTATCCTACTCCAGCAGTTCTCAAAGTTCTCCCAGCAGGTCGGAGTCAGAGGGGGCTTCAGGCCTCCCCTCACCCTCCAGAGGGAATGCGTGAAAAAAGATGAAAATACCCCCCCCCTGGTGGTGGCACATTCCCAGAGAGCGCTGCCATGATTACTGCAGTCATCATGCCCTTTAAGGGGCTGGTGTCCGCTTCTGGTTCGTGGTTCTCCTGGTAGGTTGGCACACACCAGTTTGAGAACCACTGTCCTACACTTCAACAAACTGTATGTTTTGTCATTATCATTCTATGTCAACAATGCACATTTCCGCAGGTCAGCCAATACTGTTTTTGTTCGGTAAATCACTTTTTTATATTTGTGGATAGATGCAGCCCATTTCTATTTGCAATGACAACTGTTATCCTGGCTACAGCAAGAAGAAGAAGGAGGGAGATAAGTTTTGCTGCTATGATTGTGCCCTATGTCCAGAAGGGATGATCTCTAATCAGAAAGGTTGGATACATTACATAGAGTAATTTGGCAAGCTGTACAGAGCAAAATGAACCTAGACTGAGCTCCACCTTTTAGAGTTTTCTAGATAGGCAAGCATAGGGAGATCCAAGATGGCGGCACCGAATTCTCACGAAATTTGATTGCCGCCATCTTGGATCTTGCGAAATTTTGCAAGATCCAAGATGGTGGTGCCCAGGAGAACAGGTAGGAGGGGCTACTGGGGGTGTCATGAGCTAGGAAGAAGAGGCTGTCGGGAGTCGTGAGCCAGGTTAGTTTGGGAACCAATGGCCTAACTTATTACAATGTAATTACAACTCCTGGTCGTAGGAGTAGGTTTTCTTTGTGCCAGGTGCAAGGGAGTGGTGACAGGATACAAGTGTCTTGTTGTCTTGTGCTCCCTGAGACATCTGGTGGGGCCACTGTGTGAAAGAGGAAGCTGGACTGGATGGGCCTTTGGCCTGATCCAGCAGGGCTCTTCTTATGTTCTTATGTTCTTATAATGCATTTCCATAGATCCATGTATGTTAATCAGGAAGTGAGATTTTCTACAGGGTGACAAGTTAAATATTATCAACTATCAATTGCTGCAGATCCAAGTGGCATGAAAGCTGCCTTGAGTACCATTTTTATGGAGGAAAGGCAGGTTAAAACCATCAACAATAAATAACAAAATAATAAAGCTTAGAGGTGAATTACAAAGCAGGCAATTGCATAGTAGAGAGAGCTCACACATCAGCCTTAACAGACCATGCTCAACAAAATGAATAGGATGATATTTCATGCAATGAGTGAACTGGATCCATCTGCCATACATTGCTTCTATTTAGTAACAACCTATTGGGTTCAAACAACTCCTTTCGTTCAAATCTGTTTTCAAAATTTCCTATTTACCCATGCACCCCCGAAGAAAGACGGTAGGCAGAGGCTTGGCTGAACCAGCTATCTTATTAATTAAAGGTACAAAAATGTATCTTGCAGCAGCGAAACTAATCCACCACCCCCCCAGGCGTGCAAGCCTTGAGGTTGGGGAACGTTATAACTTTCTACTTGCCCAGGCAATCATTGGGCATACTATCTGGCTCCAGGCCCCAACTCGGTCAAGGACCCAATGAGCCTATCACAGCCACCATCGAAGGGTCGAGGCAGCGGGACTGCTTGGGTACCCACCGGCTAAGCCACCCTTGCATAATCCATTTACAGGACTTGCCAGCCAATGTCATTGAGTCGATCAAGCATCATCAGAGTGGTCCTGCCTCCCTCTGACCTTGCCAACTTCAGAGTGGACACCAATCTACCCTGCCTGCCTAACTGCCCCACACAACACCTGCTCTTGGGACCTAAGGAAAGGATATTTAAACTACTGGCACCCAATCCTTAAAGATAGTCTGGGGCAGGAGGACAGCAAAAAAATCCTACCCAGCCCCAACCTGGTGACCAGCTCATCTCAGACTACGATAAGGGGACGGGTGGGAAGGGGACGCTCCAACGAGTGCCAAACACGAGCAGCCTCTCAGTGCGATCATGCCACCCATCATGAGCCCCCTTGTCCAACGTGGCAAGAACTACAGCCTCAGACCACACATGTTGGGCAGAGCTGAGTAAATGGGGGTGGCGTAATGAAGCGTGCCACCACTCTTCTACTAGGTCTAACTCCCCCCCTTTAATTTGATAGGGTTGAGCAGATATCCCTTGTTCTGTTCTGAACTTTGGACCAAAGTACATATGATACTAAACAAATGTAATCCTTTCCCTTCCAGTCTTATAGCCCAATCTTCTGTAACACCCTGCGCAGTGATGCAGCACCATCAGTGTGGTGTATGCTGAATCCCGCGGGGGAGTTTTAGTCTCCAGAGTCCTCCTCGATATCACTGGAGCAAGGCATGACCAGGATAGTGGACCATGCGCAGTAAGGGGGTCAAGATTTGGCAGCAGCCACTGCTGCAAAACTCATCCCCTTTCTGGGCCTCAATAACACCGGGGCCTAAATTATCTAAATACATGAAATCATCTTGTTATCGTTCATCAACATCTTGAAATAATTTAATGACTCCTCTGTCTTTCAGACTCGGATGCCTGCATCAAATGTCCAGAAGAATACTATCCTACCAACTCCCAAACACAATGCATTCTCAAAATTCAAAACTATCTTGCTTACAAAGAACCATTAGGAATTCTCTTAGCTGTGTTAGCTCTTTCATTAGCTCTCATCACAGCTTTGGTGCTTGGCACCTTTATGCAGCATCAGGACACGCCCATCGTTAAGGCCAACAACCGCAGCCTCACCTACATCCTCCTCGTCTCCCTCTTCCTTTGCTTCCTCTGCTCCTTGCTCTTCATTGGAAGGCCTAGAAGGGTGACCTGCCTTCTCCGACAAACAGCTTTTGGAATGGTCTTCTCCTTGGCCCTTTCCTCTGTGTTGGCAAAAACCATCACTGTGGTTCTGGCGTTCATGGCTACGAAACCAGGATCCAGGATGCGGAAGTGGCTGGGGAAAAGACTGGCAAATTCCATCCTCCTTTCCTGCTCTTTCATTCAAGCTGTAATCTGTACAGTGTGGCTAAATACTTCTCCTCCATTCCCAGATGTGGACATGCACTCACTGAGCGAAGAAATCATACTGGAATGTAACGAGGGCTCAGCTGCCATGTTTTACTGCGTCTTGGGCTACATGGGTTTCCTGGCTGTTGTCAGCTTCTCTGTGGCTTTTCTGGGCAGGAAGTTACCAGACACCTTTAATGAAACCAAATTTATCACCTTTAGCATGTTGGTCTTCGGCAGCGTTTGGTTGTCCTTTGTGCCAACCTACCTGAGCACCAAAGGAAAATACATGGTGGCTGTGGAGATCTTCTCCATTTTAGCCTCCAGTCTGGGGTTACTGGGTTGCATCTTTTTCCCAAAATGCTATGTAATGGTTCTGAGACCTGATCTAAATAGCAGGGAGCAGCTAATGAGAAAAATAAATAAATAGACATTTCTCTCCGTATACTGGTGTCATACATATTGCTTCATGGATAGATGAAGCAGAGACACAATTACATGTTCAGAAATTTCTACAACTTATATCACTATAAACTATCACAATTGAATTGATCTGAAAAAGTCTGACTGTTGTCATGATGTTTTCCCATTCACTGTATGAAATAGGGCAGGGGTTCTCTACGTCTTCCCGACTGAGTACCACCTCCGGCACCACTCTCCTGCTACGTACCACCTGAAGTGACTGGTAATGACATAATTGCCAGTTACTTCTGGGTATTCAAGGTTTTGGAGGTCAGAAAACACAGGTAGGAGACTCTGGGCTGGTGGGAGGGCCCTTCTCAGCATTCCCGAGAGACTTGGCCAAAGGCAGGACGAGGCATGGACGAGCCTTTCGGGAGTGAAAATGTGCCGCCGAGAGTGCCACATCAGAGCTGGGTTCCAGCAGTCCAAGTGCCACCAGCAGTCGGCCAAAGTACCACTGGTGGCACTAGTACCACTGGTTGAGAACCCCTGAAATAGAGCATTTAATGCTTTGCTATTGAATATCCCCAAAATTTTATTTCAAAGTTAGACATTTGCTCAAGGTGTCAGTGAAAAATACACTTTTGCCTTGCTAACCAGGGTCTGCCTTTGATTTCTCTGTCTAGACTCTCTCAGTATATAATGGCCCAATCCTATGGGCTCTCTGCACTGTTGGAATCCATGTTCTGATGGTGCGATGAGGTTTACGGCTGTTACAAAGTGTGGACCAGCCATTCCATGCAATCGGGCCACGGCCACGAGCAACAAGCAGCCACACATCTGCAGCCTCTTGAACTGCCCCAGCACTGGTAACTCGGTGAGGCTGGCAGGCAGTGAATGGGAGATAGCCAGAACATGGAGGGGAGAGGAAGGAACATGGTGGAGACAGGGGCGGGGAAGGGGGTGTTTTGAGGCCAGGTTTGGGGCAGTATCGGTGGCAGCAGTGCCGCTGGTATCCACATTCTTGATTTTGCTCCTGCAAAATCGCTGGCACAAGTCCAAGTAGACACATTGCAGCAGTGGAGGCTTATCTCCAGGCAAGGGAGCAAATGTCTCATTACCTGTAGGAGACCTCTGTGATTGCTCCCCACCCTGCCTGGGATGCAGGATGTGCTCTGACAGCACAGCAGCATTGGCGGGAGGGTTTAGATAGGATTGGCATATCAATTTATGTTCTTTTGTTTTTCATCTGTTTATGGGCACTGACAGAGGCAGGAAATCGTCTATAGAAATAAATAGATTAAAAACAATAACAACAGAAACACAGATTTAGGGCCCATTCCAACCCATCTCCCCCGCAAGTCAGGCATAAGTGTTGCCTAAGTTCAGCATAAGTTAGGCGTAGGTTATGCCTGAGTTATGCCTGAGTTATGTCTGAGCTAGGGAGACTGAAGTTTATGTGGGTCAACACCAGCCCAGGATCCAGGTAACACTTACCTCCCAGGCAGGCTCTCCAGGCTAGGCATCTGGCTCGGGCATGAGCAGGCCCGTGTCTGCACGTGGCAGTGGCGATCCATGGCAGCTGCCGCAGCATCTGTCGCAGCCTGGTAGCAAAGGGGCCGGCCGCAAGCATGAGGGGCACCCCAGGCATGAGGGGGGGTGCAGGGCAGGTGACAGGTGGGCGAGGTGCCTGCGACAGCCACTGCAGGTAACCCTGTGCATCAGCCACCTCCTGCAGGGGAGAGTGACTATCCCCTCCCTCCTGCAGAAGGCGTAGCCACCCCCATGCCGCATTGAGGCTGCACATGGGATTCATGGGGGCCAGGGGAGGGAAGGGAAGGAGGGGGTGGGAAAGTCACACACAGAGGGGGTCTACTGATGTCTGGAACCGCCTCTGACATGAAGTGCCCGGGCGCTGCCCGAAGTCCTGGGCCTCCAGGGCCGTGGCAATGCCCACAAAGAAGGCATCCCGGTGTGCTTTCTGCTCCGTGCCCCGGCCATGACCGAGAGATGCCTTGGGATTGTCTGCAGACAGCGTGAAGGGCCTACGCAGCTCATCACAACCCCAGATGGGGCGATTACGACGCGTCGCAGCAGGCGCTCTAGCGGGGTGGGGGGTTGCCAGCTTCCATCATCAGGGATTGGGAGGGGAGACAGACAGGCAGACAGTGGGTGCTGGGGAGGGGCACGTGTGGGTCAGAAACACACAGACAGACAACAAGGCTGGTGGGAGAGGGATACAGGGAGAGGGTTCTGCAGAGACCAATAGGGACACAGGGGTTGCTCGGCAGATTAAGGCAATGCAGAAACAGGCGCCTGTTATGCAGACGGACATTGGGCGGAAACCACGCAGAAACAGACGGACTTTGCGCAGACGTGGCTTCGTGATGGGCAGACCGGGCGGACCATGGGCGGTATGGACTCCATGACGGGCGGACGCCCTGGCAGGTGAGAGCCCCGGTTGCCGAAAGGACTCTCCATGGCCGCTTGGGCTGCGAGCGGACCAAGTACGGGCGCCGCGTCGCCTGTCATTGCTTGCCCGCCTAAGAGGCTCCCCAACTCCGCCCTCCCCTCTGTGCCTTGAGGGTCTGGCAGCCCCCCAGCTGTGGTCTCCCTGGAAAGGAAGTGGCAGTCCCACTGTCTTTCTCCCAGCCTCTCTCCCCCCCCCCACAGGCAACAACACCAGCAGGTAAGAGCAGGGTCTGGGATGGCATATGTTATGACTTCTGCCTGTTCATGCCAATATATGTTTGACTTTAGCCTGTTCATGCCTATATGTAGGACTTCTGCCTGTGTTAGCAATAATGTTGGACTTCTGCCTTTTCATGCCAATATGTATGACTTCTGCCTGTGTTCGCCTTTATGTAGTACGTGTGCTTGTCAGCACGCATATATATGATAGCTGCCTCTTTACCAATGTGTCCTCTGATAGCTGCCCGTTGCCATGTGAGCAGACAAATATGTGTTTGTGTAAATGTGACTTGCCAGTTAACAAAGGTGTGTTTACTAACCCGCAGCCTTGCCCCCATAGGGTCTACAACAGGTCAGTTATGATGTGCTAGCCATGTATGTAGTTGTGCTGCGTTTTCTCTCCTTCACTGTTGTCCTTTGCAGGATCATGCCCTTCTGACGTCCAGGTAAGCTCCTCACAGTGTGACAAGCTCGTTATACCTAGCAGCTGTGTTTTCTGATCTCTCCCTGCAGGCTTTTGCAACCGACACACTGGCTTGTCTTCAATGGTGACTGCTACCACACACCAGCTGACATGTAACTCCCCCTTGTTTTTTGTCTCCCCAGGAACGTCCACTACCACCTACCTTCCTGGGAGCACCCCTGGGCCTGCAGTCTGGATGCCCCACTGTCGTCTGCCTCGATGCTGCCAGAGGTCAGGGTGCCAGCCCTGCAACCCTCCTCAGCTGCTGCTGCTGCTGCTGCTCCACCTTCTTGGCTGTCGTACTTGCTGTTCCTCCCCTTTCTATGGAGCAGACTGTGGTTCCACAGGGGAAGAGCCTGCGTCTCCAGGTCCATGGGGCACGTGTGCTGCTGCTGCTGCTGCTGCTGCTGCTTTCAGATTGGCTGCTGTGACTACCCCTGGCAGCCTCGCCTGGCCATCTCTGCTACCGTTCCAGAACAATAAAGATGCCCCTCGGGCAGAGCCCCTTTGTGCCCAATGTTACACAAGCATTGCCCTCCACACACAGAGACAGTGCCCAGCACACAAGCCCCTGCATGAATCCCACCCAGGGACTGCCACTTCCTTCCCAGGGAGACCACAGCAGGGGGGCTGCCAGACCCTCATGGCTCAGAGGGGAGTGGAGAGTTGGGGGGAGTCTCAGGCAGGCAAACAATGACAGGCGAGATGGCGCCCATACTGGATCCGCTCGCGTCTGCCACGTCCGTGATGTGCCCTTTCGGCAACCGGGGTTCTCACCCGCCCATGGTCCGCCCGTCAACGGCGTCCGTTCCGCCCACGGTCCACCCGTCAACGGCGTCCGTTCCGCCTAATGTCCGTCTGCATAAGAAGCGCCCATTCCTGCATTGCTTTCATCTGCGAAGTGACCCCTGTGTCCCTATTGGTCTCTGCAGACCCCTCTCCCTGTATCCCTCTCCCACCAGCCTTGTTGTCTGTCTGTCTCTGACCCACCCGTGCCCCTCCCCAGCACCCCCTGTCCGCCTGCTTGTGTGTCTGCCTCCCCTCCCAATCCCTGATAATGGAAGCTGGCCACCCCCCACCCCGCCGGAGCGCCTGCTGCGAGGCGCCGACGTCACCACATCTGGGGGTGTGATGAGCTGAGTGAGCCCTTCCCGCTCGCAGCAGACAGGCCCAAGGCATCTCTCGGTCTTGGCCGGGGCACAGAGCAGAAGGCACGCCGGGATGCCTTCTTTGTGGGCATAGCCACGGCCCTGGAGGCCCAGGGCTTCAGGCAGCGCACGGGCAAGTCATGTCAGAGGCGGTTCCAGCCATCTTGAGACCCCTTTGTGTGTAATGTTCCCACCCCCTCCTTCCCTTCTCTCCCCCGCTCCCCCCCAAGAATCCCACGTGCAGCCTCAACGTGGCATGGGGGTGGCAACACCTGTGGCAGGTAGGAGGGCTGTGGCACTCCCCCCTGCAGCAGGTGGCTAATGCACAGGGTGCCCTGGGGCAGCTGGCACTGGCACAACCTCTGCACTTCAGCTGACTGTCGCACGCCCAGTGCCTGCAGGCCCACCTGTGGCTGCCCATCTGCTGTGAACGCTGCAGCAGCTGTGGTAGGTGCACACAGACGAGCTCAGGAGGGGGCTCTTTGCTTCCACAAGACTGACACCTCACCACAGGAGCCTGCCTGCCTCTGTGCTAAGTTTTGCCTCGATCCTGGGCTGGTGCTGGCCCACTGCTCTTGCCTCCTGCCTAACTCAGGCATAGTTGCAGCCTAACTCAGCCCTATCTTAGGCCACAGTTACGCCACACTTGGGCCTCAGTTGTGCCTGACTTGTGCTGAGTTGGGCTGGACTGAGCCCTTAGGCTGCTTTTAGGACGGAATTGTGCCGCTTAGGCCTTAGGCTGGAACGGGCTGCTGGCCTCCAGCACTGGGGCACTGGGTTGCGTCTTTCCCCCCGAATGCTGTTATTGTTCTGAGACCTGATGTAAATAGCAGGGAGCAGATAATGAGGAAATAAAATATGAAGACATCATCTTGTGGCTTACTGGAATGAACACAAATCCATTGTAAAAATAAGTATGCGATTAAAAGGGAATGGGGGAAAATTCTATGAAAAAAGAAGTCCATGGCCATTGATTCTCGGGATGTAAACTTCTCATTTAGTATATGCATCCATTCAGGGTGGGTGGGATAGGAGAAGGAAATATGTTTCCTTTCTATTCCTCATGGACACTCTACTGATGTCACTGTTGATAGCAGCACAATCCTACCCAGCTCCTCCACTGGTGCAGCAGTGCAGTAGGGCAGAACGGGAGGCTTTGAGAAACATTTACATTCCCCATAAAGTGGATTTAAATCCCCTTTCCCTCCTTAAGCCTCCCATTCCCCCCACTGCTGCACCAGTGGAGGAGTTGGGTAGGATTCCGCTGTAGAAAAGGTAAAGAGAAGATTGTGGGACAGCTGGGAGTGAGAGGAGAATTCAGAGGTCTTCGAACTCAAAACATTTCTTGGAGAGATTTGCCTCTGCCCTTGGAGGAGCTTTTCCAAGCTCCAGGAATGCTTTTCTGAACGTGAGTCTGGTGAAATCCGCTAATAGCTCTACTAAAGGCTGACCTGTGGGCAGAAGCAACATGAACCCAATAGGCTTATCCTACTTTCTTCATCCCATCCTCCAAGCAACCTGTACCCAAAAGGCCTTATCCTACTTCCTTCATCCCATTCTTCAATGGAGAAAACAAAGTTTTGATTCGCCTCTACCCTTGGAGGAGCTTTTCCAAGCTCTAAGAATTCTTTTCTGAACCTGAGTCTGGTGAAATCCGTTAATAGCTCTACTAAAGGCTGACCCATGCGCCGAAGCAACATGTACTCAATAGCCTCATCCTCCTTTCTCCGTACCAGACTCCAATGGAGAAAACAAAGTGTTACAAGAAGTTTAGAACAAAATATTTTTCCTAGCTGTTTCCTATTGCGTGATGCTACAGCAAAGGCCAAGACACTGGAGATGTGATTCTCTCCCCTGCCATCCTCAAAATTACTAGTTTTCTTCCTGCTACTCAATGAATCCCCAGGGAAGTCTAGCAATAACAAGAATACCGCTATCTGGTATTCTCCCTGCGCGTTGCCTTCACTCCACTGAATGGCTCTAAAGGCAAGGGGGTGGGGCCGCCTCGTGCCGGTGAGTAACGGAGGTCAGCGCGGTGCGGAACTTACCGTTCCGCCCCACCTCCACCAACGCCACTAAAAGCACCCAGATTCATAATTGATCTTCGGTCCAGGCAGGACTCTTTCAGTCTTTCCTGTGATCTTGTGATTATTTGCACATGACCCAAAACAGTTATTAATGTAGAAACACACCCAGAAAAACTCCTTGACTGACATTTCACAGGGTAAGCATGAACTCATAACAGGTTATGACAATATGGGAAGCTACACATTGCCATCAATGGAAAATGTTCTTGAGAAGCATTATTTTCAATATTCATATTGAGTTTTCAATATTTTCAATATTTCCTGTTTCCTGCAATATTTTTGGTCATTTTCCGAGATTGGATACAGATACAGATTGGATTCAGATATATTTGTATATTGAGAATTATAATAATCCAGGATTCTTTTCTGTTTTTGTTTATTTCTACACTTGGGGAAAATTAGCTGCCCAGTTTTCTATGTCTACCTTATGTGTACCTTAAGCTGGTGTAGCATTGTGAAATGATCAGACATTGCTGCTTCAAATCTTGCCTCTACCATGAACCTAACTAGCCTCAGCATTAATAATACAGAGGTTTGTTGTAAGAATTTCATCCAGATAATATCTGTGAAGAGGTTTACATTCTTATAAAGTACTATACAAATGTTAAATATTATATCTGTCCTCAGAGAAGAAAGTGAGGATGTAGAGAGGAGATTTTGTTCAGGGAAACTGATGGAGAAGAATATCATAGGGATTCCTCCCTGGTTTGAGGCAAAGGCATCTGTCTGGCAGTGAAACTCTATGCATGTCTTCTCCGAAGTAAACTGCATTGAGTTGAAAGAAACTGACTCCCAAGTAGTTGTGGATTTTAGAATTAAATGGTAGGGTTATCTCTAGAACAAAATCTAGAATTTTGACCCCAAACATTGCAGTAATGTGTACACTCATTCCTCGTGCTAAGGAAATGTGTGTCATTTTACAGTTGTAGTTGAAAATGTGATCTATAAGGATTCATAATAATGGTAAAAATAGTAACAACAATGTAGGTTATTTGCTGTGAGAATGGACAGTGAATGCACCATTCAAGACTATTGGTGAAAAGAGTTAACACAAGAGAATGTCTTTGAAGGCAACACAGGGGCAATGGTATAGAGCAGGGGCTCTCAACTTTTGGAGGCCCAGGTACCCCTATCATGGTTCAATTATCTGAAGTTCCCCCTGCTAATCAATAACTAATTAATTGGATTACCCAATTAATTTATTAGATAATCATTTAAAAATAAAGTATTAAAAAATTCAATGTGAAAAATGTCTTATTTAACTCGTCTGTGTGTTTGTGTTTGTGTGTGTGTGTGTGTGTGTGTGTGTGTGAGTAAGTGATTGAGTCAGTGAGTGAGTCAGTGAGTCCGTGAGTACGTGGAAGACACAACACAAAATCAGAGAGACAGAAGGGTGGGAGCTGGGGGATGCGGCAATTTTAAAATTGTTTAAAAACAGCTGATCTTAGCTGATAAGGGGAAGCCTCTCTGGTACATCGGCCTGATTGTCCTGATTAGTACCTGATTAGTTTAATCTGGGGCTGTCCTATCTCAGCATTTTCTCAACCTGGGCTGCTGACCTACACCACACTGGGTTTGGTGATGCGATGCTGCACCCAACCCACCCTCCCTTGAGATAGTCTGACATTAGGTGGTTGCCTTTGGGGCCAGGCAGGTGTTTGTTTTTTTTGCCTGATTGGCCATTGGTGAGGATTTTTCCTGCCTACTCCAGACTCTCTTCCATTGGTGGGTTTTAATCAATTGGTCACTTCTGGCAGGCATAGTGCGGAACTGAGGCTAGGAGTACGGACTATGTGTGCATCTTAAGGTATTCAGGGGCCAAAAGGGAAGCCAGTACCGGTTTTCAGAGGATTTTTGGCTCAGGGATGCTGGCTGACGACTCTAAAGGCCTGAATTGCAAAGTCCACCATAAATGCATTCCAGCTTGGGATAAGCTGGTTAATGTGGCTGCCTTGTCCCCCTTTCCATGTGGGGAAAACAAGAGGTTGCCTGAACCGATCTCTGGTTGGAACCAGGGTGCTACACTCAATGTGGGAAATGAACAGTTGTGTCTGTCTCCCTCAGGTTAGATGCCTGCCCAAAAATGGAGGGAGGAGTTCCCTAGTTCAGGATCCACTGCAAACGTTGAATTGCATTCTATACGCAATAAAGTGGTCCAGTCTCTTCCTACAGTGACCTTGTCTCATGTAATTTGTGATGTTCCCCAGCAATCATATATGATAACCTTAAATGATTGTTATCCAAATCTCTCCAGATTCTGACCTACACAGGGAACCATCTCATTCCTTTTGCTAAGAGACTGTCATTTTGCTGTTGTTGCAAAAAAGAAATATTTAAAGGCTCTTAATAATGATAAAATATAATAACAATGTAGGATATATCCTGTAAGAGAGGAAAGTGAGGATGGACAGTGAATGCGAAGTTGCAAAACCTCTGGAGAAAAGAGGTAAAAAAAGGGAATGTCTTTGAAGGCAACACAGAGGCAAAGGTGTAGAGGAAACCCTTATATGCCAATCTCTGTCTCACTGTATTGCAGGGTCATCTCGACTTCAGAAGAAGTAACAGCAAGATGGTCTCACTGCATCGTGCTTTAAATGGAAAGGTGGTAATCTCCATCCAGAAGGGATGTTTGCTCAACAGGATCCTGCTTCTAATGGTGTTGCTGCTTGTACCGCTTCCTCATACCACATGCGTGGCCCAGTCTATTGATTGTACCATAAACACTGATCCCCTTCCTACCCCTCACAAATTTTATCAGCCTGGCCATCATGTCATTGGAGGACTCGCTTCCCAGGTTTTCGTCTTTCATGACAGTCCCTCTTTCGTGAAGCAGCCAACACAGACCTTGATTGGCGAGCCTGTGTAAGACGTTTATTTTCATTGTTAACATATCCAGAAACAATATTTTGGATGGGATTATTCAGGAACCGGATAATCAAGTTAATTATTTGCTTTTGACTACAGTTACAAAATTTTTTGAGCAATTTGATATTTGTGCAAAGAATATACAGGTACTTGAATTTCCTGGAGCAAATGGGTATAGATCCATGGTAAAAAAAGTTTAAAAATGGTACCAATAAAAAACGAGGAAAACGTAAGTGCAGCTTCAAAGTACTAGTTTCAAATATCTAAATACTTTAAAGAGCATTTAAAGTGCTTTCAAGCTGCACTTAGGTTTTCCTCGTTTCTATTGGTACCATTTTTAAACTTTTTTTTTTTGCTATGGCTCTATACCCGTTTGGTCCAGTAAATTCAAGAATTATGGCGGGCCATGAAAACTTAAAACCGTAATATACAGGTATATTTATTTGAGGAAGCTTCCTTGGTTTCTGCGTGTGTGTTTCTGCTGATAAATGGTTTCTGCTGATAAATGTGTGCTGTAATAAAATCACTGCATATTTTTTTAAGGGTTTAAGCTCAACCAAATTAGAAAACATGAAGTGGGTGATGATGGTGAAGGATATTAATGCATCTTTCAAGATTTAATGTAACAATGCATTATGACTCGTGACTTTCTCTTGTAGTTCAGTGACAAAGAACTATCAGCACATCTTGGCCTCGGTATTTGCTGTACAAGAAATCAATGAGAATCCCAATATCTTACCAAACGTCACGTTGGGGTTCCACATACTCAACTGCTACTTTGTTGCAAGGACAACTTATAAGGCCACCCTTAGCCTGCTTTCTACAGAGCATAGGTTTGTTCCTAACTTCAAGTGTGATACTAAAACGGGTTTAGTTGCTATAATCGGAGCACTTGAATCTGAAAACTCGGCCAACGTGGCCACCATAAGTTCCATCTACAAGGTTCCACAGGTAGGCTGCCAATAGATGTGAATATAATGATGGGTCGTAACTGAAGAATATCCTGGTGTCAATCTGACAAAGCTCTATGTATTTTCTTTCAGCTCACCTATGGATCCTTTTCCCCAGCTCATGGTGACAAAACACTTTTCACATCCTTGTACCAAATGGTCCCAAGTGAAGCCCATCAGTTCAAAGGAGTTATCCAGTTACTTCAACATTTCCAGTGGACATGGATTGGACTCTTGGCTGTGGATGACGAAAATGGAGACAGGTTTTTGCAGAAAATGGTGCCAATGCTTTCCCAAAATGGGATCTGTTACGCCTTCATACTGAGAACACCAAAACGAACTTATATGGATGAATTGATAGATATGGTTTTAGAACTGCTGGGAAAATATGACATTCTTATGGATAGAAAAATTACTGCATTTTTTGTATATGGAGAACCTCCATCACTATTAGTTTTGAGAGTTTTTCTCTTTTATGCAACTTTTGGAGGATTGCCACCTTTGGGGAAAGTGTGGATTGTTACATCACAATGGGATTTTGAATCCGTGTCCCTTCAAAGACTTTGGAATATACAAAGTTTCCATGGGGCTATATCTTTCACTGTTCATTCAAATCAGCCACCCGGATTCCTAAACTTTGTCCAGAGCATAAACCCTTCTTGGGCCAAAGCCGATGGTTTTATTCAGAATTTCTGGGAGCAAGCATTTGACTGTTCACTGGAAAATTCCATTGGCACAGAATCCTGTACTGGGAAGGAGAAGCTGGAGAACCTTCTTACCACATTCTTTGAAGTGGACATGACTGGCCACAGTTATAATATCTACAATGCTGTCTATGCTGTGGCACATGCTTTGCATGCTCTGTATGTATCCAGACCCAAATTCAAAGGACTGAAAGGAGGGAGGCTGTGTTTGAGAAATGTGGATCCATGGCAGGTAATTGCACCTTAAGATCAATATTTTAGCACAGCATCCAGTGATCTAGTTCTGCATAAAGTTCTAGTCATCTAGTTCTGCATAAAGAATCCTATCTAAACCCTAGTTACCTTTCATTGAACATTCATTTTGCTCTTTAGTACCAGCTCATGATTAAGAAGTGAAGATATTTTTCATGTACTTTATACTTTTCTGTTTGCTGTTTCACATGAGCTAAGGAGAGCAAAGGGACACCCAGCAAATATGATTGTTCCAGTTGCAGTCTCCGGCAAAAATAATCTGGATTTAGATAAATAAGAATGCAGTACAGTGACTTCAATGCCTTGTTCTCCCTTTTCTTCTATATCTCTGTCAATGTAGCTTCATCGCTTTCTGAGGAGCATCTCGTTCAACACCACTGCTGGAGACACAGTCCTTTTTAATGCACATGGAGAGGTACTTGAAGGTTTTGATGTTACAAACTGGGTCACATTCCCTAATGGATCTTTTGTTAGAGTTAAAGTTGGAAGACTGGATATTCTGGCTCCTCCAGACACTGTGTTAACCATCAATGACGATCAAATTGTGTGGCACAGAAGCTTTAATCAGGTGAGACTGAACTTCAGATATGAAAAACTTCCATATCTGCATTTGGCTTGACTGAACTGAACTGTCTAGTCTGACTGAACTGTGCTAATCTGTGTGCATGCATGTGTGTATAACAGCACAATCCTGTCTAGATTTAGAGCGCTATCCACTGGAAGTCTCCTTCATGGATCATTGCCTTGTCGTGGCGAAGGGGCTTGCGTAACTCAATGAAGCCATGAGCTATGCCGTGCAGGGACACCCAAGACGGACAGGTCGTAGCAGAGAGTTCTGACTAAAAGTGATCCACTGGAGAAGGAAATGGCAACCCACTCCAGTAACCTTGCCAAGAAAATCCCATGAACAGTACCAAAAGGCTAAAAGATATGACGCCGGAAGATGAGCCCCTCAGGTCGGAAGGTGTCCAATATGCTACTGAGGAAGAGCGGAGGACTATTCCAAGTAGACCCAGAAAGAGTGAAGCGGCTGGGCCAAAGCCAATAGGACGTCCAGCTGTGGATGTGTCTGAGGTTGAAAGGAAAATCCAATGCTGCAAGGAGCAATACTGCTTAGGAACATGGAATGTGAAGTCTATGAATCAAGGCAAGCTGGATGTGGTCAAAAATGAGATGATAAGATTGAACATTGACATCTTGGGAATCAGCGAACTAAAATGGACGGGCATGGGCGAATTTAAGTCAGGTGACCATCATATCTACTACTGTGGGCATGAATCCCTTAGAAGAAATGGAGTAGCCCTCATAGTCAATAAAAGAGTGGGAAAGGCAGTACTGGGGTGCAACCTCAAAAACGACAGAATGATTTCAGTTCGAATCCAAGGCAAACCATTCAACATTACAGGTGTATGCCAGGCAAGTATAACAGGCAAGTTTGGCCTTGGAGCGCAAAATGAAGCAGGGCAAAGGCTAACGGAGTTCTGTCAAGAGAACACGCTGGTCATAGCAAACACTCTTTTCCAACAACACAAGAGGCGACTCTACACATGGACATCACCAGATGGGCAATACCGAAACCAGATAGATTATGTGCTTTGCAGCCAAAGATGGAGAAGCTCTATACAATCAGTAAAAACAAGACCTGGAGCTGACTGTGGCTCAGATCATGAGCTTCTTATTGCAAAATTCAGACTTAAACTGAAGAATGTAGGAAACACCACTAGACCAGTCAGATATGACCTAAACCATATCCCTTATGAGTATACAGTGGAGGTGAAGAATAGATTTAGGGCATTAGACCTGGTAGACAGAGTGCCTGAAGAACTATGGACGGAAGTTCGTAACATTGTACAGGAGGCAGCAACTAAAACCATCCCAAAGAAAAAGAAATGCAAGAAAGCAAAGTGGCTGTCAGATGAGGCTTTACAAATAGCTATGGAAAGAAGGAATGCAAAAAGCAAGGGTGAAAGGGAAAGATATAAACAACTGAATGCAGAGTTCCAGAGAATAGCAAGGAGAGATAAGAAGGCCTTCTTAAATGAACAATGCAAGGAAATCGAGGAAAACAACAGAATGGGGAGGACTAGAGATCTCTTCAAGAAAATTGGAGATATCAAGGGAACGTTTTGTGCAAAGATGGGCATGATAAAGGACAAAAAAGGCAGAGACCTAACAGAAGCAGAAGAGATTAAGAAGAGATGGCAAGAATACACAGAAGAACTATACAAGAAAGATCTTAATGTTCCTGATGACCACGCTGGTGTGGTCACTGACCCAGAGCCGGACATCCTAGAGAGTGAAGTCAAGTGGGCCTTAGGTAGCATTACTAACAACAAAGCTAGTGGAGATGATGATATCCCAGCTGAGCTACTTAAAATGATGATGGTGTGAAAGTGCTGCACTCAATATGCCAACAAATTTGGAAAACTCAGCAGTGGCCAAAGGATTGGAAAAGGTCAGTTTACGTTCCAATTCCAAAGAAGGGCAGTGCCAAAGAGTGTTCAAACTACCGTACAATTGCACTCATTTCACATGCTAGCAAGGTTATGCTCAAAATCCTACAAGCTAGGCTTCAGCAGTACGTGGACCGAGAACTACCGGACGTACAAGCTGGGTTTCGAAGAGGCAGAGGAACTAGAGATCAAATTGCCAACATGCGGTGGATCATGGAGAAAGCACGAGAGTTCCAAAAAAACACCTACTTCTGCTTCATTGACTACGCAAAAGCCTTTGATTGTGTGGATCACAACAAACTGTGGCAAATTCTTAAAGAGATGGGGGTACCAGACCACCTTACCTGTCTCCTGAGAAACCTGTATGCGGGTCAAGAAGCAACAGTTCGAACCGGCCATGGAACAACTGATTGGTTCAAAATTGGGAAGGGAGTACGACAAGGCTGTATATTGTCACCCTGCTTATTTAACTTATATGCAGAGTACATTATGAGAAATGCAGGGCTAAATGAATCACAAGCCGGAATCAAGATTGCCGGGAGAAATATCAACAACCTCAGATATGCAGACGATACCACCCTAATGGCAGAAAGTGAAGAAGAACTAAAGAGCCTCTTGATGAGAGTGAAAGAGGAGAGTGCAAAAGTTGGCTTGAAACTCAACATTAATAAAACTAAGATCATGGCATCGGGTCCCATCAATTCCTGGCAAATGGAAGCAGTAACAGATTTTACTTTTTTGGGTTCCAAGATCACTGCAGACGGAGACAGCAGCCATGAAATTAAAAGACGCTTACTCCTTGGAAGGAAAGCTATGGCAAACTTAGACAGCATAATAAAAAGCAGAGATATCACCATGCCAACAAAAGTTCGTATAGTCAGGGCGATGGTGTTCCCAGTAGCAATGTATGGTTGCGAGAGTTGGACCATAAAGAAGGCTGAGCGCCGAAGAATAGATGCTTTTGAACTGTGGTGCTGGAGAAGACTCCTGAGAGTCCCTTGGACTGCTAGGAGATCAAATCAGTCAATTCTAAATGAAATCAACCCTGACTGTTCCCTGGAAGGACAGGTACTAAGGCTGAAACTCAAATATTTTGGCCACCTAATGCGAAGAGAGGACTCTCTGGAGAAGACTCTGATGCTGGGAAAGATTGAAGGCAAAAGGAGAAGGGGAAGGCCAAGGATGAGATGGTTAGACAGCATCACCGATGCAACGAACATGAAAATGAGCGAACTCAGGAAGATAGTGGAGGACAGGAAGGCCTGGCGGGATATGGTTCATGGGATCACGAAGGGTCAGACACGACTTAACGACTGAACAACAACAACATCCACTGGAAGTATCGAATGGCGGAGCGAGCGCTCTTCTGTTCAAACCCATCTTCAAGCACGTTTGTGACAACTCGTGAGTAAGGGCCGTAGGCCAGCAGCCTTTACTCTGCCGCTGGATCATCCCATGCGGCTGTCGGAGAAGATAAGTGCAGCACCGATGGGTGCAGGAGCAGTCTGGGAGGCGAGGAAGGAGGGCAAGACCTCCTCGAACATGCTCCAGCTAAATAGCTGGCAGAAATTCAAGGAGGCCCATTGGGGCCTCCCCGCGTTACACCGGGGGAAGGGGACGAACGTCCCCTTCCCCTCGAATAGAACTCTGGACCTCTGGCCCAATCCTGGAACACGAACCCTCCCCCCCCCGGTGGTGGCACATTCCTTGAGAGTGGTGCCATGGTTACTGCAGTCATCACGCCCCTTAAGGCGCTGGTATCCGCTTCTGTTTCCCAGTTCTCCTGGTAAGTCGTGATCCACCAGTTTGAGAACCACTGTCCTACACTTTAACAAACTGTATGTTTTGACATTATCATTCCTTGCACTTTTCTGCATGTCAGCCAATACACTTTTTGTTTGGGTAAATTTCTTTTTTATATTTGTGGGTAGGTGCAGCCCATTTCTACTTGCAATGACAACTGTTATCCTGGCTACAGCAGGAAGAAGAAGGAGGGAGAGAAGTTTTGCTGCTATGATTGTGCCCCATGTCCAGAAGGGATGATCTCTAATCAGAAAGGTAGGATAAATTATGTGGAGTAAGTTGGCGAGCTGCTATCTGAGCTCCACCTTTTAGAGCTTTCTAGATAGGCAAGCATAGGGAGATCCAAGAAGGTGGCACACAATTCTGACAAGATTTGGGTGCCACCATCTTGGATCTTGCAAGATGTTGCAAGATCCAAGATGGCAGTGCCCTGGAGAAGAGGTAGGAGGGGCTAATGGGGGTGTCATGAGCCAGGAAATTTCACATATACGCTAATGGGTTCTGAGTTCTGTGACGGATCAAGAGAGAGATCTTGTGGTGCTGGTGGACAGGTCAATGAAAGTGTCGACCCAGTGTGTGGCGGCTGTGAAGAAGGCCAATTCCAAGCTCGGGATCATTAAAAAAGGGATTGAGAATAAAACGGCCAATATCATTATGCCTTTGTACAAATCGATGGTAAGGCCGCATCTGGAGTATTGTATCCAGTTCTGGTCACCACACCTCAAAAAGGATATCGTTGAATTGTTATTTTATTGCCCTCTGTATAATGATCTACGTGTGAAATTTTTATATCCGATTTTGTCCAATAGGTGGGGTTGGGGGGATCAGGATAAAATCCGGATTATTTTACAGGGTGTAGATGCTGTATTAACAGAAAAAGTTGCAACCTACTTAAAACAGATTGTAAAGAGGCGCAGTGTGAGTCATATGGGTAGTGTATGCTAGGTTTAGGACTCTTCACCCCTACTTGTTATGTACTTGTTATATGTTTATGTTGTATGTTATGTATGTCTTAATTATGCCAATAACGGTTCTGAATCTGAATCTGAATCTGAATTGGAAAAGGTGCAGAAAAGAGCGACCAGAATGATTTGTGGGCTGGAGCACCTCCCTTATAAGGAAAGGCTACAGCGTTTGGGGCTTTTCAGTCTAGAAAAAAGGCACCTGAGGGGAGACATGATTGAGACTTATAAAATTATGCATGGGATGGAGAGAGTGGATAGAGGGAAATTCTTCTCCCTCTCGCACAACACCAGAACCAGGGGGCATGCACTAAAATTGAGTGGAGGGAGAGTTAGAATGGACAAAAGAAATTTTTTCTTTACCCAGTGTGAAATTCATCTGTGGAACTCCTTGCCACAGGATGTGGTGATGGCACCTGGCCTAGATGCCTTTAAAAGGGGTTTGGACAGATTCATGGAGGAAAAGACCATCACAGGTTACAAGCCATAAGAAACCTCCTGGTTTTAGGAGTAGGTTTTCTCTGTGCCAGGTGCAGGGGAGTGGCAGCAGGAAACAGGTTATCTTGTTGACTGTGTGCTCCCTGAGGCATCTGGTGGGGCCACTGTGTGATACAGGAAGCTGGACTAGATGGGCCTTTGGCCTGATCCAGCAAGGCTCTTCTTATGTTCTTATGAAGAAGAGGCTGTGGGGAATCGTGAGCCAGAAAAGTTTGGGAACTTGCCAACCTCAGAGTGCACACCATTCCACCCTGCCTGCCTAACTGGCTCACACAACACCTGCTCTTGTGACCTAATGAAAGGATTTTTAAACTACTGGCACCCAATCCTCAAGGGCACTCTGGGGTAGGTGAAAAAAATCCAATCCACAGACCAATCAGGATGACAGCAAAAAAAATCCTACCCAGCCCCAACCTGGTGACCAGCAAATCTCAGACCACAACAAGCCAAACACGAGCAGCCTCTCAGTGTAATCATGCCACCCATCATGAGCCCCCCTGTCAAATGGGGCAAGGGCTACAGCCTAAGCCTGCACGTGTCAGGCAGAGCTGGGTAAACGGGGGTGGCATGATGAAGCGTGCCACCGATCATCTACTTCCCTTGTTCTGCTCTGTACTTTTGACCAAAGTACATATGATACTAAACACATGTTTTGCATGTCTTTCAGTATTACAGCCCAATCTTCTGTAACACCCTGCACAGTGATGCAGCAGCGTCAATGCGGCGTATGCTGAATCCCATGGGGGACTTTTGGTCTCCAGAGTCCTCCTCGATATTGCTGGAGCAAGTCATGACCCAGGAAGGTGGAATATGCGCAGTAAGGGGGTCAAGATATGGCAGCAGCCACTGCTGCAAAACTCATCCCCTTTCTGGGCCTCAATAGCAACGGGGCCTACATTATCTAAATACATGAAATCATCTTGTTATCATTCATCAACATCTTGAAATAATTTAATGACTCCTCTGTCTTTCAGATTCGGATGCCTGCATCAAATGTCCAGAAGATTACTATCCTACCAACTCCCAAACACAATGCATTCTCAAAATTCAAAACTATCTTGCTTACAAAGAACCATTAGGAATTCTCTTAGCTGTGTTAGCTCTTTCATTAGCTCTCATCACAGCTTTGGTGCTTGGCACCTTTATGAAGCATCAGGACACACCCATTGTTAAGGCCAACAACCGCAGCTTCACGTACATCCTCCTCGTCTCCCTCCTCCTCTGCTTCCTCTGCTCCTTGCTCTTCATTGGAAGGCCCAGAAGGGTGACCTGCCTTCTCCGACAAATGGCGTTTGGAATGGTCTTCTCCTTGGCCCTTTCCTCTGTGTTGGCAAAAACCATCACTGTGGTTCTGGCGTTCATGGCTACGAAACCAGGATCCAGGGTGCGGAAGTGGCTGGGGAAAAGACTGGCAAATTCCATCCTCCTTTCCTGCTCTTTCATTCAAGCTGTAATCTGTACAGTGTGGCTAAATACTTCTCCTCCATTCCCAGATGTGGACATGCACTCACTGAGCGAAGAAATCATACTGGAATGTAACGAGGGCTCAGCTGCCATGTTTTATTGCGTCTTGGGCTACATGGGGTTGCTGGCTGTTGTCAGCTTCATTGTGGCTTTTCTAGCACGGAAGTTACCAGACACCTTTAATGAGGCAAAATTTATCACCTTCAGCATGTTGGTCTTCTGTAGCGTTTGGTTGTCCTTTGTTCCAACCTACCTGAGCACCAAAGGAAAATACATGGTGGCCGTGGAGATCTTCTCCATCTTAGCCTCCAGCACTGGGTTATTGGGTTGCATCTTTTCCCCAAAATGCTATGTAATTATTCTGAGACCTGACCTAAATAGCAGGGAGCATTTAGTGAGAATAAAATGAAAGAATATGCATTTGCCTCTGGGATGTATTCCCTTGGATAACCAAATGGAGTAGGGTCACATTTGCATACTCAGAAATTCCTACAGCTTCTTCTTTAAAACCTTCACAATTGAACTGATTGGAAAAAAGCTTACATTTATTATGAAATTGTTCCTTTATTCAATGTATGAGATAAATCATTGGCAGCCCAATCACATGTAACCCCCTGCATGGTGATTCAGCGGTACCAACGTGGCTTACGCTATATACTGCAAAAGAGTTTCAGCATGTTGAGTCCTCCTCGGGGTAAGCACCAAGCAGCCGCCACGTGTTGACTCGGACCTGCGCGAGCTCTGTAGAGGAAGTAAGGCAGAGAGCTGAAATGAACGTGACGCTTATCAAAGCGTCCAGAATTGAACCAGCAGTGCATTCAAAGAACCAGCATTGCATTCTTTTCAGCCATCTGCCTTACTTATTGTGAGTGCTTCCTGCTTCCTGCCTCTATTTTACGGTCAGCAAAGAGCAGAAGCGGAGGAAGGGATGGGGCAGGGGGGCAACAAAGTGGCTGGGTTGGTGGATTAGTCGTACCACGGAGGCAGGTGAAAAACAGCCGTGAGGCGCAGCAGATTGGCCCCCCCTGCCTGGGCTCCTAGACTGTCAAAAACAGCGAAAAAATACCGGGGGGGGGGGAACGCTATGAATGGAAACGTCTTGCAAAATGGAGGGTTCTATAAGCCTATCTCATAGAATAACATTGTGCAAACCCTAATTTGAGCAAAATAGGGTTTTATGGTCGGCCTGCCTATGTAAACCACCTTGAGTCTATGAGGAAGGTGGTATATAAATAAATAAATAAATAAATAAATAAATAAATAAAGCAGTGGCTGTGTACTCCATTCAAAGGAATAAGGGTTCACTTACAGTAGAACCAACCTGTACTTTGCAAGTTTTGGGCTATTTTCTTCATGCTATCCTTCAAAGGAGTAAAACGTTACACTCGAAGCATACCCCACAGCTATGATTATCTCCCCTGTCATCATCAAAATTACTGATTTTCTGGCACTTCCCAGTGGATCCCCAGGGCCTGCTAGCAAGATGAACAATAACAGTGTCTGAAAGATGCTACAAAAATCCCACATCCACAAATGGATCTAGGTATAGGAAGGGCTTTGTCAGTCTTTCCTATGAACATATGACGATTTGCTTCCACTTCATATTTTAGGATACATTCCTTTCAGCGGGTTCCGCCAGTAATGTCATCAAAAAAAGTATTGAGTGCACTTCTGCAGGTAATAATGTCTTCTTTCCAAATGTGCCCCCTACTTCTAGGTTTCTCGTTGGGAAAAATTGCAACAAACAAAAGCAATTTTAATTAGCATACATGCACAAACTCACACCTATGCACTTGCATACACAAAGATGCCACTATGCTGACAGATCCCTGGGTGTTCTTTATAAACATTTTGCAATTCTTCTCATTCTGGCCATCCTCCTTTTTCCTTCAGCATCATAAGGTCCTTTTCCAAGGTGTAGGTATTAAAAAAGTTGAGATTTTGTCAAATGTTCCATGCTGCTTGCCTAATTTCCCACTCATGCATGGTTATTTTAATACATGCAGCTTCTCACCTGTCCATGAGTAGCTGATGTCTTGCTTTAGATCAGGGTGGCCAGTCTTTCAACATGAATGCTCCTGGCCCTTTAATGGTTGTGTTTCAGCAGGTGCAGCTGCTTTAGCAGCACCATCAGCAATTGCAGCTGCCAAGATTCTGTCTTCTACACAACTCTTAAGAACACAAAGGCCCTAGTGGTAGAAGGTTGGCCACCCCTGGACAAGGGTGTTCTATAGGGTTCCTTGACATTATGGTGGAAGGTTGGCCACCCTCGCTTTAGATCGTAAGCCCCACTCTTCCTGTTTATAGCTTTTGCTACTGAAACTGCTTTGTGTTGTGTTGTTGAAACACAGTATATAAAAACTGGTAATACTAATAATATTCTACTTATAACAAAAAGAACTAAAGCCCAGTGATGCAGAATAGTCTGTACATACCAAACCTTCCCTCCTTGGACTGCTCTGTTCTGAGACATGAATGCAGAAGAGGTAACAAAAGGAAATGTCAGTGACACAGGGTTAATTGTACGAAGAAGCCCTTATAAGCCAATCTCTTTCTCACTGTATCACAGGGTCATCTTGAATCTTCAGCATGTTTTAAATGGAAAATGGGAATCTACACCTGGAAAAGATGTTTTGTCATCAGGATCCTCCTGCTAGTGATGCTGTTGCTTTTATGGTCACCTTTTTCTACCTGCAAAGCCTGTTCTCTTAAGTGTACCCTAAGTGGCGATCCCCTTCCTATCCCTCACACATTTTATTAGCCAGGAGATGTTGTCATTGGAAAAATTGTTTCTCAGGTTTTTGAATTTCACAACAGTCCCTCTTTCAAGGAGCAGCCCACACAGACCTTGATTGGCGAGCCGGTGTAAGATTCTTTTTCACCCCTTTTAAACATATTCAGAGTATAATAATTGGGAACAGGTTAAGGACATGACTGCATGATTTACCATTCACTAAGTCCCAAACAGTTTTGAGGAAAGGCTATTTACCAAGGGAATACTGTACATATTTTGGCCACCTTCCGTAGTTTCTTCTTTCTATCTACTGATACAATGACTACGGGTGCAATCCTATCCAACTTATGCCACCGGCTGAGCTCTGCTCAATCCTATCCAATGTATGCCATCGGTGTAACCTAGCGGTGCAGCGAGAACGGGAGGCCCCAGAATGGAAAGGGGATTCAAATCCCTTATGAATTCCCCTTTTGGAGGGGATTTGAATCCCCTTTCCGTTCTGGGGCCTCCCATTCTCGCTGTACCACTGGTTACACCAGTGGCATAAGTTAGATAGGTTTGAGCAGAGCTCAGCTGGTGGCATAAGTTAGATAGGATTGTGCTGTATAGTAATAACATCTCAAGGGGTTAAGCTACACCAAATACATATCTGTGATGATGAATGATCCTAATATAACCTTTCATTGTTTTGTTACATGACTTGGGACTTTCTGTTGTAGTTCCATGACAAAGAACTATCAGCATATCCTGGCACTGGCATTTGCTGTAAAAGAGATCAATGAGGATCCCAACGTCTTACAAAATATTACTTTGGGGTTCTCTGTCCTCAACTGCTACTACATTGCAAGGGTGACTTATAAAGCCATCCTGAGTATGCCTTCCACACAGCACAAGTTTGACCCCAACTTCAAATGTAATATGCAGAAGAATTTAATTGCTGTCATAGGAGGATTCATGTCTGAAACCTCTGTCAATATGGTCACCATATCTTCTGTTTACAAGATTCCGCAGGTATGTTGTTTGGAGGTGAATATAAACAAGTCACATCAAACGAAGTTCTCCTGTAATCCATCAAAATAATATATAATGTATATGTTTCCTTTCAGCTCACTTATGGATCCTTCTCCCCAGCTCAGGGTGACAAAATGCTGTTCTCATCCTTGTACCAGATGGTGCCAAATGAAGCCCATCAATTCCAGGGGGTGATCCAGCTACTACAACATTTCCAATGGACATGGATTGGGCTCTTGGCTGTGGATGATGACAATGGAGACAGGTTTTTGCAGACGATGGTGCCAATGCTTTCCCAAAATGGTATCTGTTATGCCTTCATACTGAGAACACCAAAACGGACTTTTATAGATCAGATGTTAGACATGGCTTTCAGTCTGCTAGAGAAATATGAAGATCTTATGGATGGAAAATCCAATGTCTGTTTTGTGTATGGAGAATATCTCTCTCTGCAAATGTTGAAAATGTTGCTATATGCTTCAACATTCTATTCTTTGTCACCTCTGGGTAAAGTCTGGATTAGTTCATCCCAATGGGATTTCTCTTCAATATCCTTTCAAAGGTTGTGGGATATACAGGGCTTCCATGGGGCCATATCCTTCACAGTCCACTCAAATCAGCCACCTGGATTCCAAAATTTTCTTCAGACCATAAAGCCCTCCTGGGCAAAAGGAGATGGCTTTATTCAGAATTTCTGGGAGCAAGCGTTTGACTGTTCATGGGAAACATCCAGTCTGAACGCTGAGAACAAGATGCCATGCACTGGGGAGGAGAAGCTGGAGAGCCTTCTTAGCACATTCTTTGAAATGGAGATGACTGGCCACAGCTACAATGTCTACAATGCTGTCTATGCTGTGGTGCATGCTTTGCACCACATCTAGATCAAGAAAACTGGTAGGAGGGAGGCTGGATTTGGGGAACGTGCATCCATGGCAGGTAGTTGCATCTTAACAAAACAATGTTAGCATCTTGTGCAAAGGTTTATAGAGCTCAGCCCTCTAATTTAGTTCTCTTGTGCCAGCTCATTATTAGAAAGTGAAGGAATATTACTCTTTCATAGTTTTCTTTTCCTGTTTCATATGAGGTAAAGTGAGGAATGAGAAACCAGTCAAATAAAGTCACCCTCATTTCAACTGGATCGAGGAAAACGATAACTCATGATTTCAATGCTTTATACTTCCTTTGCTTCTTTGTGTCTTTCATTGTAGCTCCATCCCTTTCTGAGGAGAATCTCGTTCAATACCAGTGCTGGAGACACGGTGCGTTTTGATGAAAATAGAGAATTAGTTGCAGGTTTTGATGTAACAAACTGGGTCACATTCCCGAATAGATCTTTTCTTAGAGTTAAAGTTGGAAGACTGGATTTTCTGACTTTTCCAGACACAGTGTTGACTATTAATGATGATGAAATTGTGTGGCACAGAAGCTTCAACCAGGTGAGACAGAGCTACAGATAATGTTGTCTTTAGAAAGAGTGAGGAAAATTGAATTCTAGCCATTTCTGCATTTGGCTTATCTTTTACTGGCTGAATTGTGCTGGTTAGCTTAGTGTAGATTAGAGTGGCATGCAGATTTTCATGGCTTATTTTCTGTACAGACATGGGTTCTATGGGATTTTCAGCCATGTTAAATTGTTAGAAATTGAAGAATAAAGAAATATATCTGCAACGATTTGAGAGTTATGGGATTTTCAGCCATGTAAAGCTGGAATGAAGAAATAAAGTTCTTACTAAAACCAGTGGTCTGTAGAAATTCCTTGAGACGAGGTAGCAGCTGTGAGCGCTAGTATCTTCAGGATTATCCAAAGCAGAACCACAGGCAATGACTTCAAACTTTGGTTCTGCTTTGGATAATCCTGAAGATACTAGCGCTCACAGCTGCTACCTCGTCTCAAGGAATTTCTACAGACCACTGGTTTTAGTAAGAACTTTATTTCTTCATTCCAACTTTACATGGCTGAAAATCCCATAACTCTCAAATCGTTGCAAATTGTTACATGCCATGGGAACCTCCACACTCAAAAGAAATATATCGTCCAAAACTTGCCTGAAGAAATTCCTTTTCTACTCGATCCCCAGTGATATAGGTGCCGCTTTCAAGGATTATCCAGAACAGACAGGCACAAATAATTCTTTAATCCTCTGCTTTACGTTTCCTCCCTCCTTGGGACATTGTCAAAAGCTAAAAAGAAGAACACTCAGCAACTTGCTGATAGATGTACATGGTGTACATGTGGTACATCTACATCTGTACATCTACCAGCAAGTTGCTGAGAGTTCTTCTTTTTAGCTTTTGACAATGTGAGGAGAATTGCAGAATGTTTATCAAGCAGGACAACCAGAGGTGTGTCAGTAAATGGGCTTCTTTGTATGTGTAAGCATGTAAGGCATGTGTTTAAAGGCATGTGTTTAAGCATGTGTGTTAATATCTCTTTTGTGTGTGCAGTTTTCCCAATCAGAAGCCTGGAAAGGGAGGGTACATTTGGAAACAAGAAGTAATTACCTGTAGAGGTGCATGTAATCCTGGGAGGTAAGGCGCCATCCTGGATTGCCGCCAAGATTTGCTGAAGATACTGGAGGAATCCAGTAAAAGGAATGTATCCTAAGATATACAGTGGAAGTCATCATATGTTCATAGGAAAGACTGACAAAAACCCTTCCTATACTTAAATCCATTTGTGAATGTGGGGATTTTATAGCATCATTCAGACACTGTTATTGTTCATCTTGCTAGCAACCCCTAGGGATCCACTGGGAATTGGGAAGAAAACCAGTAATTTTGACAATGACAAAGGAGATAATCATGACTGGGGTGTTTTGGTATCTTCTGTAGCATCAAGTAATAGAAAATTACTAGCAACTTTTTTTCAATGTTAGAAAGAAGCAGCCAGGACAGAAGAGGAGGTGAGTCACCCACAAACACAACCGCTGCTTCTGCCCCACTCTACCTCCTCCTGAGGGGAGGCTAAGTGGGCCTCCTAGACAAAGGCTCTTCACAATTTCAGCACCACAACTGCAGACTCCCCACCTCTCGTGCTCACCCACCAAACTCCAGTCATCGGGGGGGGGGGGGAACCTGGACATCAAATGTTGACTAATGCATACGTTGGCAGATATATAAGGAGGGCATCCTCCAGGTCACAACCAAATGAAGGATTTAAAAGTTGAAGCCAGCATCTTGCATTGAGCTCAGAAACGTAAGGATAAACAACACAATAAGCAAAGACCTGAAGCAATATATTTTGTCAAAACAGAGAACTCCTGGGAGTTGAGTGTGTCTGTCATTCTGGAATGCTGGTTTTTATTTTGTCTCTGTTACATTGTTAATATATTTTAGTGTACTTTTTATTGCTTTAATATTGATGTTAGCCAACCTGAGGCCTTAGGTTCATAAAGTAACAAGGAAATAAACTGTCTCAATTACACCTCCACATTAATAGGCTTATTTACAAAAGTTAATTCATCCTTTTCTTCCAACAATTCCTCCTGTCCTCTTCCAGCTAGAAGCATGCGCGTGGCTCAGCCTGGAAGCCCTTCGTTGAAAGGACTACTGGGCCGCTTGTGCGTGACAATAATCGGCTAAAATGGCGGTGGCGGCAATCCAGGATGGCGCCTTACCTCCCAGGATGCCGGGACCCGAGCCCGAAATCCGGGAGGGTCCCGGCCATGGGATGTATGGTAAGTCTATCTATGAATAACAAAGAATCTGGCATGCATTGATTGCGGTCCAATCCAGCACAAATCGACACCGGCGGAGCTTCCGATCCGCCAGTGTTGTGTGTCGGGAAAGTGCTGTAAAGCATTTTCATGGCATGTAGCGAGTAAGCAGCGCCAGCTTAGAGACTGACACCGCTTACTTGGCTGCCCTCAACTCCACGCCACCAGGTAACGGTGAGTTCTGGGTGGGTAGAGGGGAGGGGGCCATTGGCCAGCCCAGCCTGGGAAGGGGTAGGAATATCGGTGCTGTGTTGCACCAATATTGCAAGCCGCTTCCTGGGCCTGGCCAGTTTTACATTACCTCCCCGGTTGTGCGTCAACTTCTAAATGCAGGGCTGGTCCATCTATGAAACCAACTGAAGCTGTTGCCTCAGGAAGCAAATTGGCGGGGGCACCCATCACTTTCCACCTACTTTCCTCCATTGCTCCTCCATCTCCTTCCACTCCCTGGTTTGGACAAGAAGGAAGGGGGCAGAGAAGAGGAAATGTGGAGGGAATGAATGTTCTGAGGTAGAACATGGGAGAGTGGGAAGAGCAGAGGCTGGCACATCATTACTTAAAGCAGTGGTTCTCAAATGTTTTAGCACTGGGACCCACTTTTTAAAATGACACTCCATCGGGACCCACCTTGTTTTATGAAAGTTAAAAAAGTGATCTAGAAAGAAATAGTGTATTTATTTATTTACAAGTAATATTTTATTTATTTGTTTGCAAAAAACTCAATCCATTTCTCGCAATGAGGCAGCCCTAATAAATAGCCTCAAGGCTTTAGGGGCTTAGTTATGTGACCCAGCCTTCACCTGCCCCCACTACCTGTCACTGACAGACTTGGAAAAAAAAGACACTCAAACATTTAACTCTATATATTTACACAAGCTTGCAAACTGCAGGAACTCAGCTCGTTGAAGGGCAATTAGCAAAAAACCTGATTTTTGAATAGCCTCAGGGCTTGTGGCAATTACATATTTATCTTTCCAATACCCAGGACCCACCAGAAATCAGGTTGCATCCCACCAAGTGTGTCCTGACCCACAGTTTGAGAAACACTGATTTAAAGGGTGCCAGTATTTGGGCATGCCTCCTCAGGTGTTAGGAGGTCTTGGGCCAGCCCTGCATAGATTCCTACTTTTTTCTCCTTGTTAGCTGTTCTCTGCTATTCAGCTCAGGCCTCAAGACAATCAGATAACATTTGGGGGCAAAAATACAACCAAGTAATCCAGCACTGGAGGTCAACATGGAAAAGATCTCAACGGCCACCATGTATTTTCCTTTGGTACTCAGATAGGTGGGAAGGAAGGACACCCAAACACTGCAAAACACCAGCATGCTGAAAGTGATGAACTTGGCTTCGTTAAATGTGTCAGGCAAGTTCCTAGCCAAGAAAGCCACCATGAAGCTGACAATAGCCATGAATCCCATATACCCCAGAACACAATAAAACATGACAACGGATCCTTTATTACACTCTACAACAGTTTCTTCAGACAGAGAGACCATGTCCACATCTGGAAATGGAGGAGCAGTACAGAGCCAGACAATACAAATAAGTGCTTGAATAAGGGAACCTGAAAGAACAACGGAATTTGCTATTCTTTTCCCCACCCATTTCCTCATCCCGGATCCTGGCTTGGTGGCCATAAAAGCCAGAACCACAGTGACTGTTTTTGCTAGGACTGACGAAACAGCCACTGAGAAGATGATGGCAAAAGCCGTTTGTCTGAGAGGGCAGATCACTGTCCCAGGCCAGCCAATGAAGAGCAACGAGGAGAGGAAGCAGAGCAGAAGGGAAATGAGGAGGATATAAGTGAGATCCCGGTTATTTGCTTTGACTATGGGAGTTTCCCGATGCTTAATGAAGATTCCAAGCACCACAGCTGTGATCAGGGTAAAGGAACAACCCAAGCAAGCTAAAGCAATTCCTAACATCTGATCGTATGACAGGACATTTAAACCCCGTGGAAGACATTGATCTCTGTCCTTGTTTGGGTACTGATCTTCTGGGCAATTGACACAGTCATCCACATCTGAAAAACAGAACAGATGCCAGTTATGTATCATGTCTCTCCGGAAAAGACTCAGCTTTCAGTTGTTTCTGTTTCACAGATGATCCTGTGTGTAATAAAATGAAAGTGTTTCTAAAAGCCTTTGTCTGTTGAATGGCAGAAGTGTGTGTGTGTGTGTGTGTGTGTGTGTGTGTGTGTGTGTGTGTGTGTGTGTGTGTGTACATAGTACCAAACACAATCACTTCTTTAAATATGCTGATATTGGCACTTCCAATTTCTTACTAGTTTCTGGTATTACGAGTGAAGATGCCATGTCAATAGGAAAAGTCTTGGATCAAATTGATAATTTCCTACGCCGTCCGCGGGTCTCCAAACACTGGCAGCCACGCACGGACAAAATCTTTAAAATCCGAGGTGTGCAAGGTCCTTACGTTTCGTTCCAATTGCCTGGAACTTGAGAAAGTTCCAGAAATACCAGAAACTAGTAAGATTATAGCTGGCCATGAAAGCTTCCATTCGACTTCCAATTTCCATTATTTCAAAAGTCATGGGACAAGTCTAAATTTAAGACATTTGGTGCATGATCAAGTGCCTGAATGAGTCCTCTTTCCCCACCTGCAGATGCTTTTCCTGTTTCTGGTCAGGTCTCTTACTCATCCCCCCTTTCCTCTAGGCATAGAGTTATGCATATACTGTACGTTACTTTTGTAACAGCCCAATCCTATCTTTCTCCCCCACTGGTGCAGCCAGTGGGGAAGGGCAGAATGGGAGGTTTTGGATTTAAATCCCCTTTCCCTTCCAAAACCTCCCGTTCTGCCTTCCCCTACTGGCAGCATCTGTGGGGGAGAAGGATAGGATTGGGCTATAAGTCACTAGATGAATCTTGCCTATGATATAGTATTATTAACATGCATGATAAGACAAGAGGACAGAATGTTTCCTACCTTTCTCGTCTGCAATTTTCCCATCTGGACATGGTAAGCAATCATAACAACAAAATGGTTGCCCTTCCTGTTTTTTTCTGCTGTGTCCTCTATGACATTTCTCATTACACACAGAAGGTGGTGGCACCTGTCCAGAAACAGAGTGGTAGAGTGGGACTTTTTAGCCCGGATTAGTAAATCATATTTGATCTTGTTATTCTAAATGAGAACCCAGACTACATTCACAAATATTCAAAATTCAACAACATTTGAATGTGGTTGTTTAAGATTTGTCCTTAATCACATTTTAGTTTTTGACATTTGTACTGTAAAGTTAGTGGCTTCGCTATGCCGCCCACCCATGACATCACTGCCGGTATTTTTTTTTACCAACTTAAAAAAAAAATATGCCATAGTACAAAATCTCTCAAACCCAAGTGTTATCTATTATGGGGAATGTTGAAATAAATCATATTGATTTCACATGAAAAATTATGTGTGGGGAGCACAGGGGACAAATAGCTTCCTCAGCTAATCACATCAACTTGAACAAAAATAGAAGGTCTTAATAGTTATGCTGTACTTAAAAGTGGTAGTTTCCAAGAAAGTATCAAGATTTCCAGTATATTGGATAATTATATATTGATATATTAGAAATTAAGCTGTTCCAACTAAATTCACCAAGAAGAAAGGTTCCACTCAGACAATCAACACAAAATCCCTTCCTGGTTTGCCTATGGCCCTAGGACCCACAGTCAGAACCTACCTGCTCAAAACGGCTGTGCCATCTGATGCTTCCATCACTAATGGTGAGTTCTGTGCCTGCTGAAGCTTCTGGGTCCATCTCTCCTACTTTCACCCTTAAGAGGGACTTGTTCGTGAAAGCAACCCAGTTTGCAAGATCTAATCCAGTTGTTAATTCTCCACTCCAGTCAAACGACACCCTATCCCCGGCACTGTTGTTAAATGAGATCCCCCTCAGGAAATGGTGAAGCTACATTGACAAAAGGGATTTTTTAAAAAAAAAATAGAGAGTGATTTGTTTGTTTGGAAGTTTCATGTTGAGATTTTCAAGGGCATCTCTTTGCAGGGCAGAGATTTACTGCTGCATACTAAGCAGGATGCGGCCTGCACTAGTGGAGCCGGGACACACTTCGGGGGGAAAGGGACATTAGGCCGTGCTGGCCAATATCCCAACCCCCTTCCTGGGCCTGGCTGGTGCATGTCCGAGGAGGCCCATTGGGGCCACTGGGGCTTGCACTGGGGGAAGGGGATGAGATCTGGCCCCGCCGGCTCAGGCCACATCCTGCATAGGATGCAGCGGCCGGCCATCTTAGGCTGAATTGGGCTGCCCTTTATAGAAATTATTTCTGTACATAAACATCCTAAATAAAGGTTGCTGGTCTGTACATTACCTTCCAAGGTTGCAGATTCAGAGACTTCCACCTCTCTCCACCCACTATTGGCCGGGAACTGAGTCTGGAAGAGCACATGGCATGTAAAGCATGTGCTATGGCATAGGCAGCATTATAGGTGCTGTAGCTCTGGCTC
This sequence comes from Plestiodon gilberti rubricaudatus, assembly GCA_026170595.1. Taxonomy (NCBI): domain Eukaryota; kingdom Metazoa; phylum Chordata; class Lepidosauria; order Squamata; family Scincidae; genus Plestiodon; species Plestiodon gilberti. The sequence goes on from JANXHW010000006.1 coordinate 21,634,648, forward strand.
GTCATGCTCATATCATGCTCATACCCGGGAAGGCTCTCCAGCTTCTCCTGTTCAATGCAGCTTTCCTTATTCTCTTGATCCACATTGAAATATGGCAGCAAGCAGGTGGGTGCCTGCTTCCAGAAGACCCTTACAATGTCACTATGCTTTGGCCAATGGGCACTTAGGAATTGAAGGAAATCTTGGAATCCCAGCACCTCATTGCAGTGAATTGCAAAGGATAACGTACCTTGAAAAACATTTATTATAGAAGTCCATCGTAATGTCTGTGACTCAAAATCCCAGTGGGCTGTCATGATCCACACCTTACCCACAGATATATCTGAGTTTGCTCCTGTAATCAGCAACATTACCATTGTTTTTATTGTGCCAGTATCTACATACATAACAATGACATTGGCTTTGGCCTTATTGAGAAAATGACACACAGTCCGATAGTGTTCTAACCCACCAAGCAAACCGAAATTCATGGTTGTTATTTTCTTTGTGAAGGCAGTACAGATGCCACTCTGGAAAAGCATTGGTACGACTATCTGTATGAACGTATCTCCTTTTTCAGAATCCGGTGCAATGACCCCGACCCACTTCCACTGGAAATGCTGGAGTAACTGGACAATTCCATTGTACTGATGTGCTTCGCTGGGAGCCATCCGGTAGAAGGAAGGGATTGTGGATCTATCATCTTTCCGTGTAGCAAATAAGCAATAAGCAAGCTACGAAACAAACAAACCACTGGATATAATGTGTTTTTAATGAGAACATATAGTTTTGCTTCACCTCCATGTTCAGTTATAATGACTTGATATCTGGTGAGGTAAAATTCACATTTTTCCATAGAAGAAATATGAATTTATTATTGAGAAAGAACTTTCTTTTTTAATATTGGTCATCACATTATAATTTTTTTTCCATGACATTAATCTTTCCAGCACCTTTTTTTGGGGGGGGGGGGAAATTAAGATATTATCTAGCAGATGCTTTTTAGTTGAACAGTTATTACACACGCATTATCTGACTAATCCCTATTGCCACCTTGTAACGTAAGACATGTCTTAAAGACATTGCCAACAGAACATAAGTCATGATTAGAATTATATAGCTAAAACAGAGAAAAATTGATTTTCCATTAACAGATCCATGGAAATGAATCTCCCAATACTTAGAACATGGTTGAATGATGTGCTCACCCAGAACCATTTGAGTGTCTGAGCATGTTTTACAAAATACGTGAACTTATTTTTGGAATAGTTTGGTGATTTATTTCCAACCAACAATTTCCACCATATTTTGAACACGGTTTCTTCAGTCCTACCTGCATTATAAATAACAGTGCCATGTCATCTGTGTAGAGCAGAACAGATATCTTTCAACTGCCAGGAGATGGAAAAATGTGGCTGCAGATGGCAATTCTGGTACAATATTAGCATCAAATAAAAGATTAGGAGCTCCTAAAGACATCCCTGTTCACCTTGTCTCACTGTTTCTACCTTGCCTGAAAGCAAAGCAGTTAGCTTAACCTGTAGTCTTATGGCATAATCCTGTCTAAGAGTAGCTGCTCTGCCAGCTATTCAAAGAGTAGCTGCTCCGCCAGACTAGGATGCTGCAAATGTGCCATAAAGCACGTTTGCAGAACCCAGAGAGTAAGCGGTGCCAGCGGAGAGACTTGCGCCACTCCTCCAGCGGCACATATGACAGCAGTGCCTCGGTAAGTCTCCGCCAGACGCAAGAGGGGCGGGGAGGTGAAACGGGAAGACGGAAGAGGGGCGGGGGGGAATGGGATGCTCCGGGGGTGGGATTGGAAGATTGGGCCCAGGAAGGGAGAGGGATCAGTGGAGGCCTCCTCCACCATATCCTATCCCCCTTCCTGGGCCTTGTATGCTGATGTGCATTCAAGAAGGCCCATCAGGGCAGCTGGTGCATTACTCAGGGTAAAGGGACAAATGTTCCTTTACCCCGAGGAGGCTGCCAGCTGCACCGAGGCAAATACAATCCTACATAGGATGTGGCGGGCACCTTATGTGTACTGCCGCATCCTGCTAGACAGGATTAGGCTGCCCATTTGCTATTCAAATGCAGCTTCCCCACCAAATCAATTTTTTTTTGGGGGGGTTGGTTTGTATGTAAGGCACATCAGTGTTTTTAATCCCCATTATGCAGGTGGGAGTCTAGAGATACCTTTTACTGATGATCAACCGCTAATTCATATCTGGTGTCAGATATGAACTTTGGAGAATTTCTGTGTTGTTGATAGAGAGCTCTAGAATTCTCACTATAGCATTAGATCATTTTTCTCAAACATAGAACTACATTTCATAGTGCTCACTGGTATATTTAATGTTGCTTGCAGTGGTCTTGTCTTCACAACTGCATTGCATTATGCTGCTTTTGGGGAAAAGCTTTATTTTGTCACGTTAGATAAATGACAGCCGTTTATAGTTAAAGCCAAGTTCCAGATGTTTGCTTTCATGAGATGAAGTCAGCATAACTCTGCCCTTAAATTAATGTGGTTTTCCAGAGGTCTTTTACTATTTGAATTGACTTTTGAGGTTTAGGCTGCCACAAACACACATATCAGAGATATTTTTTGCATTTCTCTTTTTTGTGTGTGTAGGAAAACAATAGTGGGGCATCCTAAGAAGAATTCACACATTATGCGGTAGCAAACTCAGGATTGCTCTTGTACAGAACAGAAAATTGCAGCCAATTCTAGCTCTATGACATGTGTACGTCTATGATACAATCATGTACAGATTCATGTTTTATATTGCTTTGTAGACAATGATCAATAGCATTTTTAAATTTTCTGGAATAGCTTGGAAGTGCAGAACACAAGACAGAAGGAAGGCTACATTCGGAAGGGAAACATCTTGAGTATGGAAGGTTCTATATATGAATAGAACAATATTGTAAAAAAAAACCCTTATCGGGTCTAGGATAGCCTGCCTGCGTAAACCGCCTTGAATAATCTGATGATGAGAAAGGCGGTATATAAATACAGAAAATAAATAAATAATAAATATCTCATTAAAAAATATTTCCATATACCAGTGCATAGTAACACTCAGGAATGAAATCATACCACAAGGGATACCCCATAAAAATATAGAGGAGCTATAAAAACTGCTGGAGTACTTTCCAGGGAGACTGGAGAGTAAGTACTATCTGTTTGAAACTACTTGCATCTAATTTCATCACTTCTCCCTCCCTCCCCTCTCCTCAAGAACTCTGTAATTACAGGAGAAGGTCGGAAAACATATTAGAGCTGTTAGAGTTTCATGCTCCACAGAAACATCATACCTGTGGAATCTTGTATACATTTAAGAGGTCGGCCATAGAGAGAGAAGTTTCGGTATCTGGACCCCCAATGACAGCTATTAGATTCTTCTGGGTGTCACAGTTGTAGTTGGGAACAGGCTTACCGTGAGGTGAAATAAGGTTCAGAGTGCTCTGGTAAGTCATCCTTGGATAAAAATAGCTGTGATAGATGTGGAAGCCCAAACTGACATTTGGCAAAACCTTGGGGTTTCTATTAATCTCCTTTACAGCATATACTAAAGAGAGAACATGCAGATTTTCCTCTGGATTTTCACTGAAATGAGAAGTTATGCACTTTGTAAGAAGGACATGCGCTATGCAAAGAGACAATGGAAGAAGGATGAATACTAGCAGTACAATCCTATCCAATTCACGCCACCGGTGTAACTAAGCTCAATCCTATTTAACTTACACCACCGGTGTAACCCAGTGGTGCAACAAGAACGGGAGGTCCCAGAATGGAAAGGGGATTCAAATCCCCTTTGAATCCCCCTTTGGAGAGGATTTGAATCCCCTTTCCATTCTGGGGCCTCCCGTTCACGCTGCACTGCTGGGTTACACCGGTGGTGTAAATTCGATAGGATTGCACTGTAAATCTGAGCAAAGTGGTACAGTAGATAATGGAAAATGGAAGATACAAGCATAGGACAAAGAAAAAAATAAGGATGTTAAACTGAAGAAAGTGCATATATAGTTTGGTAATTTAGAATATATGCATCAGGAAGCAACTAAATATATAGGCTTCAATATTATGCAAATTGTGTTAATTCCATTGAATATAGTGGAATAAACCTCTAGCAAGAGGTGTTTGAAAATGGTGATAATGAAATAAAAACACATAACACCGCTTTCTGCTAAAAAGAACCTGCAAAAAATTAAATAAAACAAAACCATGTATTTTTGTTTCATTCTACATCTGCTGACACTGTACAACCTATACCACATACCTAGTACACTTTTAAAGCATTTACAATTGATAAAAATTGGAAAATTTGGAATAAAACACATAACACCACTTCCTGCTATTCCATTTTGGTTAAACACCAAAATCTATGAAAAAATAAAACCATTTTCAAACACCTCTACCTCTAGCCTAACATGCAAGGAAACTGGCAGAAGACATTTCTCAACAGTTCATTGTCCGTACTTTCTACTCGCCAACATTGTAATCTGGCTGAGTGATTGTAGTGGAGAAAAAAAAATATATGGCCTTACAGATGTAAGTCAAGAACCCATGGATCTGGAGGTTGATCGAAGGCTACATGCTGATAATAGGTTGAGAAGTAAGATAAAACCCCACCAATGACAAGGTCACCTGGCTGAAAATACTCATGTGGGATGCGGAGGGGACTGTTCATCTTGCACATGGCATTGTGTGCCATGCACTGAGCTTGAAGCAACAGCAACAACAGCAGCAACAGTAATGCCACAAACATCTTGACAGGAGATCTTTGTTTTCTTTCAGTATTAATTCCCTTCTATAACTCATTAGCTCCTAGTGTCAGCAAAGTTACTATGCCCTGCCTCCTATGGCTGCTGAATCTGCCAGTAAGTTGATTTGGTGTCTGGCTGGAACTCTGAAGGGAAAACAGCTAAAGAGCTGACAGGTCCCTACAGGACCGAGTTTATATGAGCTCTCAAACTTGGTTATGGATAATTCTCATCACCTGAAAAATCTGTCTGGGTTAAGGAGTGAAGAAGGATGAGTCATAGTGATCTGAGATAATGTCAGGTTTAATAATTATGTCTCTAAGGCATTGTGCTCTCTGTAAGACAGGACAGTTGAGTTGGGTAAAGGAAACATGTTTTCTCTTATTCTATTGCCTTTATTTAGTTAGGGCACATGGGCTGAATATCATTCACAGGAGGATGTCATGACTTGCGACCGTTCAAGTCAAAGTTCTCAAAGGAGCTACTTTAGGCCTTACCTGAATATGAGGGGAAACATCTGCAGGAGGCAGTGGTGTCGTTATGCCACCCTCCAGTGACGTCACCACCGGAAGTGACATCACCGATGGCACAACTCCCATCTGAGGTGCAGGGAGGGAGGGAGGGCCAAATTCATCGCCTTCTCTGCCGCTGCTATGCGCTGTTTGCTTGCTCTCTGGGTTTACACCATTTGCGCAACACCCTGCACTTTACACACATTACAGCACTTGTGCGACACCCTGCCCCGGGACAGCACACGCTGCCCTGGGACAGCAAGTACATAGGATTGCACGGTAAATCTTCCCCTGCCAATACAACCACACCAATGGAACATATGCTGAATCCAGCCGGGGTGGTGCTATTTTGACATCTTCTTGAGATAAGATAACTTTTGTTCCCTTACCTTGGGGTAAGACTTCGCTACCCCAATGGGTCTCCTTGGATCTGTGCCAGCTATTTTGCTGGCATAGAACCAAAAAATGTAAGGGACAGGAAGGGGGGAAAGAGGGAGCTCAGGATACCGGCACACACAAGTGCCACTAGTAACCACCCTCTCCCTCCCCTATTCTGTCTCCTTCCACCCCCTCCATGCTCAGACACTTCTCCATTCCTCTCCCTCCCTCACCCATGCCTGCCCCCACTACCTGCTTACCTATGCTGCTGGCAGTCGGTCTTCCTGCCGGTCCATGCACAATTCCCCAGCCATCATGGCAACCTCACCACAAGTACCAGTGGAACTTTACTTCTGTCAGTGGGCCAGCACTTCCGCCAGCAGAATGTGCATTCTGCCACCAACCTGGTCTGTCCATACTACCCCAGTACAATTCTATGTGTGTCTACTCAGAAATAAGTGTGACCCCATGGACCTACGCCAGCTATTCAGCTAGCACAGGTCTGAGTAGAACCCCCCATGCCCCAGGTAAGAGAATGATTGTTCCATTACCCAGAGGAGACCTCTGCAACTGCAACCCCGCAGGATTCAGCGGTAGCCATTTTACGCCACTGCATAGGCGGGGAGGAAGGGATAGGATTGGTGTATCATATGACCCAGCTATGCTGGACCAATCAACTACTCTGAACCAATAGAAATTGGTTTTGGACTGTCCCTTCCCATGTCCTGTTTTTGGAGTAACATATCTCTCTCCTAGAAACAAGCTTTGACATACTTGACCAGCTGGAAAGGGTTTTAAGCATGTCAGGTGGATTCCTGGATGAGGCTGTGAACTAAACCAGGGGTTCTCAACCTTTGGAGGCTCGGGTACATCCTATGATGGCCATTTTTTTAGTACCCCCTGCTAATTAACATAATTAATGAGCTAATTTACATAATTAATTTTAAAAGCACCACTTGATCTCATGTTAGTTGCACTGTGCACCAAAATGCACAAAAAATACAGGATCTCTTTAAAATGAACAAAAAATGCCAGGATTTCGTTAAAAAAGAATACACAGCAATAAGACACATCCACAAGAATGCAGAAAAATGCAAAAAAATAAATAAATGCCGGAATCTCTTTTAAAAAACACACACAGCAATAAGCTTGATCTAAGCAATTTTATGCAAGTAAACGTGTTTCTGAATTTGGTGAGAGAACATGGTGAGACCAGTGGAACTCCAATCCACCTCCACTACTGAAACTACAGCCCAGAAAGTGTGATATAAGCTCCAGTTCCTGAGATGTTTTCTAAATCTAAGATTCTTTTATACAAACTCGTACGTGGTGAGGAGACCGACAGTAGCCTGAGTAATGGCAATTGTGATTAAAAAAAATAGCATTGTAGAGAATGAAAACTGCAAAATATGGCATGGAAATAACTGATGGGAATAATTTCAGCAGAAAATATTTCAGCAGAAACAAGTTCTTGGAGGGGAGCACAAGCAAGTTAGAAGTGCATGAGGTTTGAATGAAAATTATAGTGTATTCTTGAGAATACGTTTAGGAGACTCCTATAGATGGCACCAGAACTACAGTGCTCCACATTGGAGAAGGAAAATGACACTGCAGCCAGCTAAGGCCAACTAGAAAACAAAGTAGTTCACAAAGCTGTTTAAAAGTGAAATAAATCAATAAATCATTCCCTGCCTGCAATGGCTCACAATCTAAGAAATGAGGCAGAAGAGACACCACTGGAAAAGACACCCTGATAGGGTGAAGAGGGAAAGTTGCTCTCTCTCTGCTAAATGTACCGTATATACTCGAGTATATGTCAATCTCATGGATAAGTTGAGGGCATGTTTTATGCCAAAAATCACGGATTTTCCTCAGACACATGGGTAAGTCAAGGGTAAAACTTAGGGGTGTATGGAATTCTTTAAAAACAACTTACCAGTAATTGTTCTGAGGCAGCAACAAACGTTTGGGGTGGATAAGGACTGCTTCTATGGAAGTACTGTACTCTTCACAAAGACTACAACTCCCATATGCTCCTTCACCTTTCTTCCTGTTTGGAAAAGAGCTGTGCTGCTTCAGAACAAGGTAAAATGACTCCAGTTTTTTTTTACTCCCCCCTGTGTGTCCTGCTTCTTAGTCTGATCCTCCTACACCCCACCCCACCCCGCCTCACCAAGCAGCTGTTCTTAGAAGCCCCATGTATAATTCAACCCAATGTCAATTTTAGGGCTTAATTTTTTACTTATGCATGAGTATATATGGTAAGAGGACACAAAGGTGCCTCTTTGCTCAGTTAGCAGGATTTAACATCTGTTCAATGCAATCTCAGGAAACTACTAAATCATAATTGAAAAAATAAAAAAGCAAATATATTTTTTTGGGGGGGGGACTTATGCAAGTGAACAGTTCAAAATTTTCCTGGGGTTGCATGAGGCACAAACGTTTTAGAACCTCAGTTCTAGATAAACACTACTATTTTAAGAAAAAAAATGCAACAATGAACATTTCAAACACTTTTACTTATTTCTCTTTATTAGTTGGTCCTTACTGTTCAGCTCAGGTCTCAGGATAATTATGTAACATTTGGGAAGAAAAATACACCCCAATAAACCAGCACTAGAGGCCAAGATGGAGAAGATCTCTACGGCCACCATGTATTTTCCCTTGGTGCTCAGGTATGCTGGAACAAAGGACAACCAAACACTGCAAAAGACCAACATGCTGAAAGTGATGAATTTGGCTTCATTGAAGCTGTCCGGCAACTTCCTGGCTAGGAAAGCCACAGTGAAGCTGATAATAGCCAGAAATCCCAGGTAACCCAAGACACAATAAAACATAGCAACTAAGCCTTCATTGCATTCCACTACTATTTCGTCCACCATAGAATGAACATCAATATCTGGGAATGGAGGAGCAGTACCTAGCCACACAGCGCAAATGCTGGCTTGAATCAGGGAGCAGGAAAGAACAATGGAGTTGGCCAGACGTTTCCCCACCCACTTCCTCATCCTGGATCCTGGCTTGGTAGCCATGAAAGCCAGAAGCACAGTGATAGTTTTAGCCAAGACACAAGAAACAGCCACTGCGAAGATGGCTCCAAAAGCAGTTTGTCGTAAATAGCAGGTCACTTCCTTAGGCTGGCCAATGAATAGGAAAGAGCAGAGGAAGCAGAGCAATATGGAGATAAGGAGAGAGTAGGTGAGGTCCCGATTGTTGGCTTTGACGATGGGAGTGTCCTGGTGCTTGATGAAAATTCCTAGCACCACAGCTGTGGTCAGAGAAAAAGCCAAAGCTAAAAGAGCTAATATGATGCCCACGTTTTCCTCATAAGACAAAAAGTTTAAACTCTTTGGAAGGCATCGGTCTTTGTCCTTGTTTGGATAATGATCTTCTGAGCATTTGAAACAATCATCCATGTCTGAAAAATAAATGGTATTCCAATGTCATGCCAACGTTATTTTTTCTGACATTTTCAATGCAATCCTGTGTATCTTTGTGTGCTGGGTGTCCTGAAAGTGCCATAAAGCACTTGTGCAACACCCTACGAGTAAGGGCCCCCGCGGCAAAGACCTGCGGCCCACTCTCACCTGGCACGGCATCCCCGCGCAAGCCGGACCAGGTACGTCCTACACCAGCTGGGGCGGGGGAGGGCGGATCGGGTGGTGAGGGAGTGTGGCCTTTGGCCGCCCCGGGCCTTGAGAGGATGGGGATATCGGCGGCGAGATACACCGATATCCAAAGCCCTCTCCAGGCCCAGCGCAGCCTTACACGGAGGGCTCAAATGTATGCCAGCTCCAGAGGATCATTCCCTTCCCTTGAGGTGCACCCGGTCTGTCCTGGGGCAGCCTGGAACCTGCGTAGGATACAGTGACTGGCCCTTTAGGCTGGCCGCCGTATCTTACAAAGTGGGCTGCCTTTTATGTTTCATATTTATCCCTGGCCTTCAACATGTATGTTTTCAGATTACCTTACACAAATTATATTCAAAGAATACAGTGAAAACACAGCAACCTTGAAAAGACAATGCCAGAGGCACAGCAAAATCAGATAACTAAAAGCTGCATAAAACATAACAAAAAATCTGGGGTCTTGTATGTTTTTTTTATAAAGTTGGGAATGTGTGTCACAACTAAGGTCATCAGGATCTCATTCTTATTTTAGAGTAGTCAGCTGATGGGAACAAACAAAATCAATGAGAGATGCAAGATAACACTGCTGGTTAGGCCTCCTACCCTTCCAGTCTGAAATCTTCCCATCCGGACATGGAACACAATCATAGCAACAAAATGGCTCCCCTTCCTTCTTTTTTTTGCTGTGACCTGGATGGCAGTTGTCGTTGCACACAGCAATGGGCAGCACCTGTTCATAAATGAGAAAATGATTGGCTGCCAGGTTTGGCCAGAGAACTTGCCTAAGATACCCTCATGATGCCAGGTGTTTGCCATGCAGCACATGCCCAGTTCCATTGTGTTCAGAGAGGCTTACTTCTGAGTAGACAAGCCTAGGATTGTGCTCTAAAGGTTTATCAAGCTACATATGCCCACATTCCTTCTCCTAAAGGTCTAGCACTCTGTCCCGGTTGGAGATCTGGTAAGCCTAATTGTAGCTAAATCTGCTTTCGTTGGAACAGGAAACATCTAGGGAGGGTTATAACTGCACAGAAGTAATCAGAACCTTTTGGACATTGCTATTTCAATTGACTGAGCAGAAGAGCAGCACTTCTTAACAAATGAATATGACCTCAAAGAGGGTAGAACAATTTTGAAAAACATGTCACTGTCTATCGTTTTGAGGATTCACCAAAGTTTTATGCAAGGGAGTGACTTAGGTTGCAATCCTGTACCCACTTACTAGTAGCCTTACCAGCGTGCCGGAATTGAGGGTGGCTTTGGCCTAGAGCAGAACCGAGCCGCTCCCAAGTGTGCACCGTGGCTGTCCAATAGGGTTCCGGCTTCCGTCGTGTCGTTGACCGGACGTTCCAGAAGCTGGAACCCCATTGGGCAGCCGCGGTGCACACTTGGGAGTGGCTAGGGTCCACTCTAGGCCAAGGCCAGCCTCGATTCCAGGATGCTGGTAAGGCTACTTACTGGGGAACTATGCCCCACTGAACTCAATGAGACTTACTTCTGAGCAGACACGTGTAGGTTTTCAGTGTTAGAAGCTCAGGGCTTCTGAATGTGATTCCCCAAGCTGGGTGGGAGGGATAATCAAGGGTTATTAGCTGAATACTCTCTCTGAGTTTTGTGTCTTAAAGTGTATAATCAGATCGCACCTGGTTAAACCAACTGTGCCATGTAATGTCCCCCTCATTAATGGTGAGCTGTCTGCCTGGTGAAGCCTCTGGATCCAGTCTTCCTACTTGCACTCTTATGAAGGACAGATTTGGGAAAGTCACCCAATTGATAATATCAAATCCAGCTGCTAATTCGCCATTCTGATCAAAAAACACTCTGTCCCCAGCACTGTTGTTGAATGAGATTTTTTTCAGGGAAGAGTGAATCTAGATTGAAAGAGGCATATACAGATTTAAGGAATGATGAAAAGAGACAACAATGCTTTCAAAAAATTTAATTGAATGCCTCAATGAAATAAGTATAAGCGTCAGTCATTAAACAGTCATTTATCTAGTGAAAAGACACTATAAATGTAGCTACGCTAGAAGCAGAAGCGTGGACATTTCTCAAAAAAAAAATATTTTGAATCAAACACTTTGACTGTGGCCTAAAGAAACATTAGAGATGCCTTTTGGCCCAAACCTGTGGCTTCAGAATGCTGGAGTACCACTAGGTACACTGGTTTTATGAGGACCTGCTGATGTGGTAGCCCCCCTGCCAGGGGCGGCTGCATGGCCACCAGTATAGCAACTGGAAAGCTGAGCACCACCAGCAGCAGCGTGGTGCAGCCTGGCTGCCGGTGGGGCGCTTCGGGCAGATGGGCAGGGATCAGAGCAAATCAGAGTAAGGATCAGGGTAGCATGGGGCAGCTTGCAACAGTGGCAGTGATGGGGGTGGGGAGGCTGCAGGAGGGAGTGGACAACGAATCCTATCCCCCTATCCTGCAGCCTCCCCGCCCCTTTTCTGTCCTTGGACCTGCGCTAGCAAAAATGGAGACCCATTGCAGGTCAGGACTGCTGAAGCCTCCCGGCCTGCCCTCCCCTGGATGCAGCGGTCACCACTGGTGTCGCTCTAGGGGGGTGAAGCCACCAAACCCACCCCCTTTCTGGATCTGATACACCCACCCCCATTCTGTCCTCCGCCCGCGTTCATCCCCTTCCCTGGGTGTAGGGCTGCCTGGACCCAATGGGCCTCTGGAGCCATCATCCATCCTGGGCAGCGGGGTAAGGGCGGCCCAGGCCAGGAACAGGTGTGGGATATCGGTGGAGCATGTCGACGATATCCCCACCCTCTCCCGGCTCGGGCTGGCCAACGACCACCCACCCCCCACCCCTGCACCGACCGGTACAAGACTTACCTGCACCGATGGATGCCGGGTCTGGGGAGAGGTAGAGTAAGGGCTGGCGGCCTCCATGCTGGGTGTCGAAAATGCACTTTATGGCGCATTTACAACACCCGGCGCCTGCAGAGCACACACTCCGCAGACACCAATTTGCACTGGACTGGGCCGTCAGTGCATCATTGACTAGTAATGCCACACATGTTGCTTTAGATGTAAAACATTACCTGCCAAGGTTGTAGTAGGTTTGGAAGAGGCAGGCTACCTCTGTCTAGCATTGCTTTGGGCTTGGATACATGCATGTTATGCAAAGCATGGGCTACAGCATGGGCAGCATTGTAGATGCTGTAACTTTGGCCAGTCATGTTCATTTCAAAAAGAACTCCGGGTAAGCTCTCCAGCACCTCTTCCCCAGTGCATAGCTCCTCATTCTCCATTGCCTCAGAATTAGAGAATAAACAGTCAAATGCCTGTTCCCAGAAGATCCTGATAAAACCATCCCCCTTCTGTGAATTTGGATGTAAGTGCTGAAGGAATGTTCTGAACCCAAGGACTTCATTGGAGTGAATCGCCAAAGACAAGCTGCCATCAAACACTTGAATATCAAAAGCTCTGTGAAACGTCTCTGAAGAGAAATCCCAGTCGGCTGTCATAACCCACATCTTACCTATATGTGTGCCTGGCATCCCTTGCATTGTCCTATAATATATCAGCCATTTCAAACTTGCAACGGTCTGAGAATCTGCATTTAGAATAAAAACTTGAACTTTGGAGTTTGTCAGTGAAGTAGATATGCTCTCAGTAGGAGTTAATGATTCAAACATGTCTAAAAAATAAGATGTGACTGGCATTTTCGCAGTAACGGCCGTACAGATACCATGCTGGGAGAGCATTGGTATCAAGGTCTGCACAAACATCTCTCCAATATCATCATCTGATGTAATGATCCCAACCCATGTCCATCGGAAATGCTGAAGGAGCTGGACAATCCCTCTGTACTGATGTTCTTCATTGGGGACCATCCGGTAAAAAGAAGGGAGCTGGGCCTTCCCAAGCATCACGGGAGCAAATACGGAGTAGGCAATCTAAACAAAAACATGCACATTTACAATGAGGGACATGTTCTATATTGTCCTTATGCTAAATCGCAATGATTCCTCTCAATGGATCCTGACAGGAATGTGTGCCAGGATCCTATCCCTTCTTTCCTAGTGTTGGAGAAAATATGAATTTTGCTGTTTTGCTTAACGTAAGTATTAACTGATGAACTAAACCATGATGTAAGTAAACCATGATGAACTGGAGTCTAGTCTTCAAATGTTGAAATAAATGTGTTGTTACCTCTTGTGTGTGTGTGTGTGTGTGTGTGTGTGTGTGTGTGTGTGTGTGTGTGTGTGTGTGTGTGTGTGTGTGTGTAAAATATCTATTGTTTTATTTATTTTTCTCTGTGGTGAATTCCTTCTTCAATTGTAAGATATGCCTGGGATCTGGTTGCATCAGAAGTAACCCCTTCACACATCTCTCAAACATTTTCCCCTTAGTTTCTGCATTGCTGAGTATTGTGTTAGCATCAAACACACCTATAAAGTAATGTTAAAACTGACTTTACTGAACTTTAATATTTGAGGAAGAAGAAACTACACCACTCTGGTTTCTCGATTCTTCCTTTCTCCTTTTGGCCAAATGTTTGAGCAAACCACCCTAAATGGATACGTATATGGAACATATAAGTTGGGTGGAAAAAGATAAGAAGGAAGAAGCTGCCTTATACTGACAGTGCAATCCTTCCTAAGTATCCAGCGGGCAGACAGGCCACCTGCCGGATCATATCCCCATTCTGGGATTGGCCCAGAGATCTACTCAGGGGAAGGGGACATTCGTCCCCTTCCCCGGGAGGCCCCAATGGCTGACGTGGGGAGGCCCTATTTAGCTGGTGCAAGTCCGAGGAGGCTGTGTAAAGGCTGTGTCGGCCTGGGAATGGGTCAGGGATATGGCAGCTGCCATCCCTGCCCCCCACGCCAACGGCCCCTCTCCCTCACTGCCCAGACATACTGCACTTACCTTCTCCGGTGGCCACAGGGACTATCCGGTGGCAGAATGAGGGCGGTCAGCCTCCGCACCAGCCGACCTTCCTCTAAAGTCATCGCAAACGTGCTTTACGGCTCATTTGTGATGGCTTCGAATGGCTTCCTGAGTTACACAGGATTGCGCTCTGAGTCAGATCATTGGTACGTCTAGCCTATAATTTTCTACACTGACTGGCAGCCTCTCTCCAGGTTTTAAGATAGGGAATTTTCCCTACCCTACCAGGGGATAGAAACTGGGATTCTCTGTACACAAAGGAGATACACTTTCACTGAGGTATGGCATCTCTATATATATGAGAATCAGCTTTATATGTCAAGATCAGGATCAGTCTAAGATTGGAATAGATATTACGCCATTCTAAAATATGAACCTGGATTTGTTTCTTGAACCTGGATCGTACTGCTTGTTTGTTTTCCTTAAATGGGCAGAAATTGACTGAGAAAGAAAGAAAGAAAGAAAGAAAGAAAGAAAGAAAGAAAGAAAGAAAGAAAGAAAGAAAGAAAGAAAGAACCAGCCAACCAACCAACCAACCAACCAACCATAGGGAATACTGACATGAACAGGTATATGTATATGTGGTGTGTGTAAGATTTCATGATCCTTCAACAATTGATCTACCTGTGGAACCTTGTAGATGCCTAAAATAATAGCCATTGGAAGAGAAATCTCAGAACGATGTGCCCCAATGACAGCCATCAGATCCTTCTGGAGGTCACAGTTGTAGTTGGGAACAATCTTATTCCACATAGAGAGAAGTTTCAGAGTGTTCTGGTAAGCCATCCTTTCACTAAAGTAACTGTCATAAATGTGGAATCCCAGAGTGATATTGGGTAGGATTTTGGGGTTCTCATTGATCTCTTTTATGGCAAAAACCAAGGACAGGACATGCTGGTAGTTTTTGGGTGTCGCTCTAAAGAAAGAAGTACATTAAAATTAAAATTCAACCCTCTAGGAAGCATTTGTTTGAGGATATATCACATATGTTATCACAGCTGAACATTGTTTAGGTTTGAGGTTGTATATCTTAAAACTCATACGGAAATAAGAGAAGGAAAAATACAGACATTATTTAAACACCACCTTGAACATAGGAAACGGCAGCATACAAATCTTTTTAATAAATAATAATAATAATAAATAACTGCTGTCTTCCTAGTGTTTGAGCACATGGATAAACGTCATATACCGGCTATTTTTCTTCCCAGGTTATTTTAAGAGGTTTCCACACAATAATAAGTGTACATTTAGGTTCTCCTGCCCGTTGTTTAATAAAATATAGAGTACATTATAGGCACAGTCCATCCAAACAGAAACATAGATATTGTCTGTTGATTTTGTTGGAAGAATCAAGGACAGAGTAACTCTTTCCCATAGAAAACAGTGGGTCTAAAATTTTGACTGGGTCATTGCCCGCCTTGCACTATAGCTTGAAGAACATGAGACGACATTGTGGGAGGATGAGTATGAAATAGGAAGGAAGTGATGAGAGACATGGAATAATGTGCTGTGACAAAGGAAAAGAATATTTCCTTACAGAAGCTCACCAACAAATTTTATCATGGGATGTTGGTTGAAAGTTATTCTCTCAAATAGGCAGTCGTACTGAGAAGCAATCGCTCCAATGAATAGGTCTCCTCTCTGTTGATACTTGTGTAGCATTTGAAAGGTATCCATCAAGGTACACATAGCAGGATGAGCCTGGTCTTCATTTTGAATCACCTGCAGCAACAGGAAAAGCAGCAGCAACAGAGATGTTTCTGCCATCTCAGGCAACGTTTGATGCAGAATATCGAGGGTTGGCTGTTTGAGACTTTTTCACCCAGTGGTTCCACAGTCTTTTCATATAGGGATCCTCCTTAAGGTCAGCCTGGGCTAGCCCTGGTGTTCATAGCCCAGATTCAAGCACTGAATGGCACAGAGTTGTTTTCTATAAATATTCAGAATGTAATATGTTGTGCATGGTCTTAGGAAATCCACGTAGGGTTTGGCAAGGTGTAGGTTGACACCTCATAATTTGAGATAACTATCAGGTTCAAAATAAGCCTCTCCGAACACTGGGTTGTGTGAGGCATCATGTGCAGCGGAGGAGCAGAAGAAAACATGTTTGTCAGAGTGGAAGCTTTCATGGCCCAATACAATGTTCCAAGAAATAGGGTATATGGGTTCTGATGCCATTTAGGAAAAAACTTTTAAAAATACGTTTTAAAAGTACATTAAAAAACACGTTAAAAACAAATGAAAAAACACGTAAAAAACCCAGCTTTAAAAACAATAAGATGTTAAAATCATGATGTTTTGTCCCCTTCTGTGGACATCTTCTGGTGAGCAACAGCGCCAGGCTGTCCAGATTTTATTACTGTGGTTAAGCAAAGCAAGCATTTAAAAGGATCAGAGGCGCCTGAAAAGCGCCCGAAGAAGCAGCCCGGTAATTAGCACCGGAAGAACAGCTTGTGGCAGTGACCTCAGGTAACCTCCAGTCTGTTTGCCACAGCAAGAAGACATGTGCCATTAATCACTTCTAGAGATCACCTTACCCAAAATAGGGAACCAAATTTTATCAATAAAAGACAGTTCCTGCTGTCTATTCACCAACCCGTTGTATCCTCTTGCTTATTTCAATCTCTTCCAAATTCAATATTTGTCAGTTATTGGATTCACTAATTAAACTCCTAGTTTTGTCAAACTGAATGCTGTGTCCTGTCATCATAACATGGTCCACAAGGGCTGAAAGTTCACGGTGTTGTAATCTGACAGCTCTCTTGTGTTCTGTGACACTGGTATTTATAGAGCATTTTTTGGTACCTATATAACTCTTACCACATTCGCAAGGGATGCTGTAGACCCCAGGATTAGATAGTGGGGACTGGGATCCCCTTCCCCAAGTAGATATCCAGCCCGGCACGTGCTGGGCAGCCAGTGCACAGGATCCGGCGGGTGGTCCTAGGCCGCCAGCCGGATCCTTAGTCAGAATTGCGCCCTGATTGAAATAACTTCCAATAAAAGATTATGGATTTATTAACAAAGGAAAATGGTAGAAAATACTGCATACAAATAAATAATAGAAAAGTACAATTCTTTTGTCCCAACAATAGTGTAGGTGTGTTCCTGTCTTATGGTGGTTGCAATGTAAAGTATATTTGGTGCATCCGAATGAAAAAGGGGGGTGTTGGGAAAGAATTCCAGGTGTCCCTGCTTCTTCCAACCCAATTTCTAACAGCTAAGGAACAGAGAGAGATGGGGGAGAGAAAGAGTTTCACAGCGCAATCCTCTACAAAGTGCTGGTTACGGAATGAGCGTTCTGTCGCCGGGCGCCGTCGCGAATGTGTTGTAAAGCACGTAAGACATGACCTGTAAGAGTTCTGTTCATTTGGTGCATAGAGGTTCTAGGAAAACTTCATTTTGCATGCTAATATTCCTTGATGTTGGCATAAGAAATATCAAGTTGCTTGATATCAGAGTCCATAACATAGCATAACGAAGAATGAAACATAAGGACAAAGGGGGGAGGGGAATATACTGGTAACAACATTTCTTTGGTCACTACCCAAGGCTCCAACTTGCTATATTTTTTCCTTCTACTTACAGTTTTCCTAAAACTTGGGATTACCTAGTTAAGGGGAAGAAATGAGGAAAATTGGTCTCTGCTACCAAAACGCATACCAGAATTGCTCCAAGCCATAGCGAGAGCTGGAGCTCGAATCACATTCTGAAACGAAGGGGGGTTCATGTTGAACAAGGTCAGTGAAATGGACTCCATGGGGAGACAAAGATAGGGTGTTTCTTTTAGGATCTCTGGAACACCAAAATCCTGGCTCAAGGCTCCCTCATAGCCCAAAATCACACAAAATATCAAGATTGCCTCTCGCAATCTCAAGTCCCCCAAGATCTCAAATGTGCATCTGCACCTCCAAGGTTACAAATGCTCTCATTAGCAAAGGGACCCCCCAATGTGTCAAGAGAGCCCACTTCCATACTTGTTGAGTATGTGTGAACTTGGATACAATTATAGTCCCAAGTCCTGACCCAGCATAGGCATCTCTTGCAAGACACCTTCCTGTTTGTTGATGCTTAAACCACACTTCAGAGTGATAAAGTGGGACAAGGACAAATGAAGAGACCCACACACACAGACACACAGACACACACAGATACACACTACCTGGCCAATGCTACAAGTCCAGGGTGGCTAATCCATCTATAGAACCAGAGAATGGGAGAAGAAATGCAGCACAAGGAACAAGCCTACTTCCAAAGAGCAATTCCCAGATGCAAAAGATGAGCTAGCCAGTTTCTGTTACCATTTCTGCTCTTGTGAAGGTTTCAGGTGACTACCAAATCCCCCAAAATGGCCAGGTACATTTTCTTACTATGTCGTTTCACAGGAAAGATTCTGGAGCCTAAAATTATTCACTGCCCAAGATTAGTGGGTACACTTAGTTTCTGTGTGGTGAGTTACCAGTCCTGGGTGCCAGCTTGGCACAGTGGTTCTTGGGTAGCATCTGGAATCGGGGTGTATTACACAGCACAAGCAATGAGCAACACAATCAACAGCAAAGCGATAAAGATCAAAGATGGAAGATATGTGGGGTCCCGTGACTCAGGTTTTTATGCCTTTTTCCCATAGAAAATTACGGGACGTTGTGTGGGTTGTGAGCTCATCGAGGAATCATTCTTTGTGACTTCATGACCCCTGATTGCTCAGCCCCAGGCCTAAATGGGTACCACTATTGTTTCGCACCTTACCAAGAGTGTAACAGCAAACCCTTGGGGGACTTTGGCTCCATTAGTATGAACTCCTTGATTGGATTCAGCCATAGAGATGGAGAGGACAGCTAGGGTTGTCTTGCTCATCACTAACAATTATTCGTAAAGTCAGGAAGCTCCTAGGATGTGGCCTTTTTTGACACATTCAAATGTGCTACGTAACAATGTGGGGCTCACGGAATTGTCCAAACCGAAAGTTAGACAAAGGTTTTTCCAAGACAGCCTGCTAGGGTGAGATGGTTGCCCTGAGAAAGGATGACAAAAGCTCCAACCCAAAGATGTGCAGGATTGCTCTGCAAGTGGTGCAAGGCGCTACACCGCAAACCAGTGTGACGCAGCACCTCCCACTCGCCTCCCAAAAACATTCCATTGGCAAGGCAGCTCCTTCAGAGACCCTTGCATAGACCACAGTCAGATGTATAGGGCCTATCCACATCCCGGATCTACATGTAGGCTCTTTTGCAGGCTATGTGCAATTTGTATATAGAATTTGTTTACAGAGACACTGTATTAACTCCCCCCTCTACAGGTCATTCAATGTGTAAGTTGCAGTTTCCAAGAACATATCAACAACTTTGAGGACTTGCTGTACTGAATCTGGAATCCTTTGCATACACAGCATTTCTATGGAGCTCTAGACCTTCCTCAACAAGTAATTTCCGCATTGCATCCACTGGGCCCTGTTCCCACCATGATCATGCTACATTTGGTATGGTTGTGAAGAGGGCTCTGTAAACAGAATCAGAGACCCTTGCATAGGCCACAGTCAGACGTACAGGGACTATCCACATGCTGGTTTTGCATTTAGGCTCTTTTGCAGGTTATGTGGAATTTGTATATAGAATTTGTTTACAGAGAAACTGTATCAACTCCCTCCTCTATATATGGTCATTCAATGTGTAAATGCCTCATATGGTCAGTGACCAATGGTAGCAGCTCTGTCTCACCCTAGATTAAAAAAATAATTCAGTCTCCATCAACTCACCATCACACTTTCTGTTGTTCAGCAAAAGAAAAAAAAAGTTCCTCTGAGATTTCAGAAATGAAACTATTTTTTCCAAGCTGTACTGCCGGATGGCCAATACACCTGAGATGCGATTGTCTCCCCTAAAATTGTCATAATTAATGGTCTCCTGTTTCCCTTTCCATATGCTACCAAGGGAAGATCAACAATCAATAACCAAGTGTGAAAGCTATTATAAACCCCACAACTGGTCGTTCAGCGGCAAATCTAGGCATTACACACCATCAGGGCTCCTGCAGTCTTTTGGGTGTCAATATCCTTTTATATTACATCGCATGTTCGTACCTGCTAATTCTTCCCATTTTTAAAGAGAAATCATTAATAATTACAGGAGTTTTTTTTAAGTCTGCACCTATCCTGATTCATCCTATAGTTCCAGAGTTGTGCAGACTGCTCCCCAGAAGTAATTCCCACTCAGGGCAGTTGTCAATAAAACATAGATACAAACGTAGTTATAAATGCATGAGTCATATGGAAAATCAATGTATAAGCAGAGGAAACAGGATACTTAAGAAGATGGATTAGCATGAGGTAATTGCTATATATGGAACTAAAGAAATTTGCATTGAGAAGGAAGTTTGTCATCAGGATGGAGGTATTACTGGTACTATTGCTTGGACTTCTACCCCACAGTGTATGCAAGACACATTCTCAAATGTGTGCTGCATATGATCCCCACCCTATTCCTCATCAGTTCTATCAGCCTGGTGACCTTGTGTTTGGAGGAATTGCTAGTCAGGCCTTCTACTTCCATCAAGACACTCCATCTTTTGAGGAAGATCCCACACGGGTGTTGATTGAGGAACCTATGTAAGGAATTCTTTTCCTTTCTGTAACATACAATTCTATAGTATACAAGTGAGAATTAGCCACAGAATACTGAATGTATTAACTCTTCTGTATGAAAGGCAGTGCGAGGGAGAAAAAATTGTGACTGTTCAGCCATTTTATTTATCATGCTTGGACATCATACATTCCTGACAAACCAGAGCTATAATTTTACATTTTAACCGCTCTTACCTTGATTCATTATCCCTCTTCCAATAGCCATTTTTTTCCAAGCTGTTCTTTTTTTAATCTGCTGCATTGCAATTCTATACAGGTTTACTCAGAAGCAAGTCCCATTTAATTCAAGATATAAAATGGTTAATTTTTACCAATAAGAGCTTTCTTTGTCCCTCTCTTGATTTGAGCTTCCTTCTCTACTTCTCTGCACACAACTCTGTTCTTTGGCTTGTTCATTTTTCAAATTCTGTATTTTTTTTTCAGATTTTGCTTTTTAACTTGGGCCAATTGTTTTATTATAAAATGTTTCTGGGCCTCCATCTGTGATGCATTTCTGATATAAATCATCATATAAAATACCTCATTCAAATTTTCCAAATTTTACCTAATGGAATGTTCCATCCAGAGCTAAGATATTTTATTTGGTTGTACCTGTTTCGTTCAATGATATTTTGACCATTTTATTGCTCACATTTTGGAGTTCTGTCCTAAAGACACACCAAATGTGGTGTTCTGATTTCATCATGCCATCATGCAGCTCTCATTACAGCTCAGTGCTAAAGAACTACCAACACATCTTGGCCTTGGCATTTGCTGTCAAGGAGATCAATGAAGATCCCATGTTTCTACCAAACATTACTTTGGGTTTCCATATCCTCAATGATTACTTCTATACACAGATGACCTACAAGGCCACCCTGGATCTCCTTTCTGCAGAACATAGGTTTGCTCCCAACTACAGGTGCATCACCCAGAATAGTCTGATTGCTGTCATTGGGGGAATTGTTTCTGAAACGTCCATCAATATGGCCACCATCTTAGCAATGTACAAGTTTCCACAGGTAAGCTGCGTGCATGGTTGCACAGTGTTTTTCACAAGTATAGCGTAGAAGCTACCAAAAATTCACAATCCATTTTCGGTACCTTATCTTTCAGTTCACGTACGGATCATTTGCTCCAATGACGGACGACAAGGCAACATTTTCTTCAGTGTACCAGTTGGTCCCAAATGAAGTCTATGAATACATGGGAGTTGTTCAATTACTTCAGCATTTCAAATGGACGTGGGTTGGACTCTTGGCTGCTGCTGATGAGAATGGGGACAGATTTTTGCAGACAGTAGTGCCATTGCTTTCCCAAAATGGCATCTGTGATGCCTTCATAATAAGAACACCAAAACGAAATTATCTGGGTGAATTTCTTGACATGAGTATAATGCTGCAGGAGAAATACCCAGTTCTTGCAGAGAGAAAAACCAATGTCTTATATGTATATGGAGAAGCTTCATCTATGGCAGTTTTGAGATTATTTCTTCTTGCGTTAGAAGGACTAGAGTTACCTCCTCTAGGTAAAGTATGGATTGTTACATCCCATTGGGATTGCGCCACTACGAGCATGCAAAGAACTTGGGATATACAATCTTTCCATGGTGCTTTATCTTTCACAGTTCAATCAAATGAGCCATTAGGTTTCCAACATTTTGTTCAGACTGTCAAGCCTTTCTGGACAAAAAAAGATGGTTTTATCAAGGACTTCTGGGAGCAATCATTTCAATGTTTATTCGAAGAAACCTGCACTGGAGACGAGAAGTTGGGGAGCCTGTCTCAAACCTTATATGAAATGAGCATGACTGGGCGCAGCTACTGTATCTACAATGCTGTCCATGCTGTGGCACATGCTTTGCATACTGTGTCCAACAGCAGACTGAATCACAGAGAGTTGCTGGAAGCTCTGGAAGTACAGCCATGGCAGGTAATTTTATCCCAGATAGCCCATGTTATTCTCTCACACAGGCTAATTTGTCAGGATTGATGCAAGAGTAATCTTCCAGCGTGCGTAATTACGAGATCATGTTCATACAGAATGAGGATTGTTATAGAATTAAAAAAATTCCAGCAAAATGAAAGAGCTGCTTTTACAGTCAAAAATAAGTAATAATGTAGATCTGAGTAAGACATGTATTTGTCAGCACCTTTCTCAAGATTCCGCAAATTTACATTTCATTTTCTCCTTCAACCTAGCTCCATAGCATTCTGAGGATCATCTCATTCAACAATAGTGCTGGAGACACCGTGCATTTTGATGAACAGGGGAAATTCATTGCTGGTTTTGAGCTCACAAACTGGGTCACTTTCCCAAATAACTCTTTTGTTAGAGTCAAAGTTGGAAGGCTGGATCCGTGGGTTTCTCTGGACAAACAGTTAACTCTAAATGAACCTAGAATTGTGTGGCACAGAAGTTTTAACCAGGTGAGGTCCATATATCTATTAGTTTCACCTATCTGAGTCCCAGAGAAAAAGACCTGCAAACCCCCCCCCCCCCCATGATTCCTTGCCTGGCCACAGCCACTATACTGAGGATGCAGAAAGCACTCCAGCCAGGCAGGAACTCTGATAGGCAAATCTCTTTTGGCAGTGCCCAATTCACCTCAAACTTAGGCCATCAACATAGGGCAGGAGGTATGGGAGGGGGAGGGGTTTCTGGAAGTTGAGCTGTTGCCTTGCCTGAAAAAGCTAAGCAAGATCGGCTTCTTGAATGGGACAGGAGACCAAGACTGTGAGGCCTATGGGTCAAATGTGTGGTGTGGATTCTAGAGAAGGGGTTCTCAGCAAGTGGTATGTGTACCAGTAGTGGTATGCGGACCGTTGGTTGGTGGTACTTGAATCCCCAGCCAGCAAGCTGGCACCCTCCACTGTGGCCACTCCAGACACCTGAAAAGGGCGGCTTGAGCTCTACCAAGTCAGCAGAGCTCAACTGTGCAAGCTTCCTGCATTGGGACTTCCTGCCCGCCCTTGTATACTTACTGCTTGATTTCAGGGCACCAGCATGGTGAAAACCCAGAAGTAAGCGGCAATGACGTTGATAGCCAATTTGTGACAGCAGAAGTGTCTTCTGCTGTTGCAAACCCTCCATAGAACAGCCCACTCCTTGGACTGTAGATGGCCTAGCGAGAGGTAAATAAAAGTTACTTTACTCTGTTTACCTCCTTCATTAGAGTGCCTGCAAGCTATGTACTGCCAGGCGATAGGATTAGGCCATTAAGCCCATTAGAATTGAAGAGACCAATGTTTCTCATTGATTTCAGAGGTGCTTACAGCGCAATACTATCCATCATGCCACCGGCTAAGCTCTACTCAATCCTATCCAACTCATGCCACTGGTGTATCCAGCGGTACAGCGAGAACGGGAGCCCCCAGAATGGAAAGGGGATTAAAATCCCCTTTGAAATCTCCCTTTGGAAGGGATTTGAATCCCCTTTCCATTCTGGGGCCTCCCGTTCTCGCTGCACCACTGGTTACACTGGTGGCATAAGTTGGATAGTTTTGAGCAGAGCTTAGTGGCATAAATTGGATAAGATTACGCTGTTAGTCAGGATTAGCTTCCTTTGCTTCATTTTTATTTTCCTTATTAGGAGCCAATTTTAATTAGCAAGGATCATGCTTACTGTGTGGAGCTGTGAGTTAACGGCACACAGCATTTGGGGTAGGTTCATTCTGGTGCATTCCTGTTATAGGGAGTGATGCAGAAAATTAATATTCACTCCCTATAACATAGTGCCATTTTCATTCTAATGATGAGTGGTGGGTCTTTTCACTACAATGTAAACATTCCTATGGCATTTTCCCATCATCGTTAAAGCAAAACGACTTAAAATGAAATGACTTTATGTGAGGACTTGCTGTACAATGCAACGTGTGAAGGTGTCTCATGCTTAATTATTCAAATACATAAATGACATGTGGAAGAGTTACTGGATATCTGCGTATTTAGAAGTCAATCTCTCTTCCTGCTAATGGACAGGTGGTGCCTCTTTCTGTTTGCAATGAGAACTGCTCACCAGGCTATAGAAGGAAAAAGAAGGAGGGGGAGAAATTTTGCTGCTATGGTTGTGCTCTGTGCCCAGAAGGGATGACCTCAAGCCAGAAAGGTAGGAGAAACCATGTACAGAAATTTCACTCATATTCCATTTCAGGGTAGGAAAAGAAGACTGTCTCCACAGCAAAGCTGAAAAAAGGGCGTAGAGTCAATGGGTGCAGGAAAACACATTTTGTGACAACATGCAGCAGTGGCATCCCTACGCTGGTGCGGGAGATGCGGACTGCACCATGTAACACCCTCAGGGGGGTGACATTACTGATGATCATAATTGTGAAAACCTTTGTGTTTAAGAATAATATCATAATGTTGTATATCGGAATGCTATGTAACAAACCATTTCGAAATATCTGTATTCTATCAAAAGTTATGGCCAAATAACGGGAAACTTCTTTGTGTAACAAAAAGTGGTTTCCTTAACTCAAATACTTTTTTTCAAATTAGTTTGTTATCAAAAAAGGCTCATGTAACCAGTGACTGAATAATCACATCTGACTGGGCAGTGAAAGTCTTGCACTAATAATAATCAGCTCAAAGACTTGAGAGTTTTCAATATCTCCTTCTTTTCTTGCAGACATGGATACCTGTGTCAAATGTCCAGAAGATCAATATCCCAACAAGGACCAAAATCAATGCATTCCAAAAGACATCAGCTACCTCTCTCACAAAGAACCTTTAGGAATCACCTTGGTGATGTTGGCTAGTTCATTATCTCTCATCACGGTTTTTGTATTGGGAATCTTTATGAAGCACCAGGACACTCCCATTGTCAAAGCCAACAACCGCAGCCTCACCTACATCCTCCTCGTCTCACTCCTGCTTTGCTTCCTCTGCTCCTTCCTCTTCATTGGAAGGCCGGGATGGGTGACCTGCCTTCTCCGACAAACGGCTTTTGGCACTGTCTTCTCTGTGGCCCTATCCAGTGTGTTGGCTAAGACTCTCACTGTGGTTCTGGCGTTCATGGCTACCAAACCAGGATCCAGTCTGAGGAAATGGGTGGGGAAAAGATTGTCCAATTTTATTGTCCTGTCCTGCTCTTTTATTCAAGTAGGCATTTGTTTGTTTTGGTTAAGTACTTCCCCTCCATTCCCAGATATGGACATGCAGTCACTGAACAAAGACATCATAGTGGAATGTAATGAAGGCTCAACTGTCATGTTTTACTCTGTCTTGGGCTACATGAGCTTCCTGGCCATTGTCAGCCTCACCGTAGCTTTCCTGGCCAGGAAGTTACCAGACAGTTTCAACGAAGCCAAATTTATCACCTTCAGCATGTTGGTCTTTTGCAGTGTTTGGTTGTCCTTTGTTCCAACCTATCTGAGCACAAAGGGGAAATACATGGTGGCTGTGGAGATCTTCTCCATCTTAGCCTCTACAGCTGGTTTACTGGGTTGCATTTTTTCCCCTAAGTGCTACATCATTCTTTTAAGACCTGAGCTGAATAGTAAGAAACAGCTAACATTGAAAAAATAATTCGAAACAGGTTTGTACGTTGACTGCTACAATATGTATTCTTCGAAAAGGTAAATGGAGTGGACAGAGAACTGTTCTCATTAGGAACTAGTTAGTGCCTAATATTCGTTGCTGGATGCCATCCACGTTAAACTGGCTCAGAAACAATACAAATATTTTCATGTGAATATGTCCTTATTCTATGAGGCAAAAATCTCATCATTAGACTTCATCCCCCAAACCTCATTTCAAAGTAGTGGCACTTTTCAAAAAATGGCTGTAAAAGGTCTCAGCACATGAATTTGATTAGGATTTATGCTTTGTGAATGAAGGCTCTATGGAAACTTTTGTAAGCAGTATAAAAATCAGAATTGTAGAGGAACAGATAACCTGTCATTATGCTGTCAAAACCATGGAGCTAATAGAGATAATGAAGACAACAATGAGGGGGAAAAAAGAAGAAGTTGGGTGGGCATCACTTGAACGTTACCAATTCTCAGATGGTTATTCTGGAGGAAACAGAAGAAGAAGAGGCAATAGGGGCTGGTGACAACATTGGAAAATATAGTGGTGAATCAAATGGTTAGACACGATAGATTGGGTCTTTGCCATTTTATCCCTTCCACTTGGACTGGCACCAGTTTAGAACTAAGTTGAAGATAACGTCACCAGGCTGGCCACCTGTGGGATTTCTTAAATTTAGGGAATTAGTGGCTATGTACTCCGATGATGAAATTGTAACTCCTGTTGTGATTATAAGCTAATTTCTCAATAAAGCTTTGACGTGTCACTTCATCCATTGTGTGCTTGCTCCTACAAACCCCATCTTACAGAGAAGAAAGAGAGCTGGATTGTATAGTAATTGAGGTGTTGGCCTCCTGAACAATCAAGTAAACCTTTGCTGCACCCTCTGAAGGGTTAGGGTTAGGGGCACGGAACAACAGAGGCACCTGTCTCGAGCAGGTGATGTGCCATCAAGGGCCATCACAGCACAAAAGGTCTTTGAGGTGTTCACCCTACGAAAGGTTCCTTATGGGAACGTTGGTTAGGAAAATACTAGGTCATAGATCCCTCTTGTCCATCTTCTTGCCACTGAGAGATTGACCAGTGACCCATTGGTGCTGTGTCAAGCACACCCATTCCATCCTCTGCCCAATAATTGCTGTGTCATCTGGCACCCAGGGCAGATATCAGATAACTTTCATCTCCAACTCTTTTTCTCATCTCCCCCATATTCATCCCTTGAGTGCAGAGATTACGGGGGCCCTCCCGGTGCCTGGAGCAAGGCAGGGCCTGCATGACGTCACGTCGACGCGCCCCCGGTTTTGGTCTCATTTCGGAGCCAAACGGGCTCCAGGGAGGGAGGGAGGGCCGAAACGAAGACAGCCGAAGCGGAGGGTAAGTACGCCCCCCGCTGAATGCACCCCCGCCCCATTTCCCGTGCCCGGAGCAGCTACACATGCGCTCCGCGCAAGTTCCGCCTCTGATTGAGTACGACCACAAGCTGTAGCTCCCTTGCCCACTCAGCCACCTCTCAGTGAACCCTTCCTCACTCTGGAAATGCAACTTTGGCTCTCTTGCCTTGCTTCCCGTCCTAGAAAGTGCTATCACCTGGCTCTCCTGCTTTCCTTTTCAAGCCCTGTTCTACCTTTCTCCCCATCCCTGATCCTGTGCTTTGGCACCCTAGCTCCACAGTTTCTGCAGCACTACAAGCTCACTTCGGTACATACGGATCCTGATCCTGCCTAAGTCCTAGAGCAGCGGAGCGTGCCCTCAACCGCTCTAAGTCATCGCAAACATGTTGTAAAGCATGTTTGCGATGACTCTGGAGTAAGGGCCCCTGGCATGGAGGCCGCGAGCCCTCACTCCACCGCCCTCAGGACCCTACAGTCGCCGGTGATGGTAAGTCCTGCACTATTTGGTGCAGTTGTGGGGGGGGGGGGGTGGAACGGGCCGGGGGGGTGGCCTTTGCCTGTTGGCCCAGGCTGGAGGTGGGCAGGGATATTGGTGTTGTACTAGGATGATATACTCGTCCCGGGACCGGGTTTGGCCGGCGTTGTGCCCCAGCCTCGGACATATCTCAGCTTCAGAGCTAGTGTACATCCGAGGGGGCCCATAGGGCCCCAGCCCCGGGGCAGCCTGGGAACAAGATAGGATGCGGCGACCGCTGCCTTTTACACAGGATTGTGCTGTTAACGTCGTTTTCATTTTAAAGTTGATGGGAAAATGCCATAGGAACTTTTACATTTATCAATTACCCTATGGTAAAATTGGCTTCATTATAAGTCATTTCGCGAAAAGTTACACTTTCCAAGAAGAACCATTCGACAACTTTAAGTGAGGACTTGCTGTAATTGTGAAGGGGGCTCTGTAAGAAATCAGAGACTTGTATAGGCCATAGTCAGACGTACACTGTACAGGGCCTATACACATACTGGATCTGCATTTAGGTTCTTTTGTTATGTGGGATTTGTATATAAAATTTGTTTACAGAGAAACTGTATACAGAGAAAGTCATCAACTCCCTCCTCTACATATGGTCATTTGATGTGCAAATGCTCCTATACTCAGTGACCAATGGTTGCAACTTTGTCTCACCTTAGGTAGAAAAAAATATTGTAAGTCCCAGTCAGTGGCCTCATCATAGAAGGCACTTATGTTTCTGATATTCAGCAAAAGAAAAAAAAGTTGCTCTGAGATTTCAGAAACACACACACGTTTTTTTCTGAACTGTATTGGTGGAAGTCTGATACATTTGAGATGTGATTGTCTCCCCTATAATTGTCATAATTAGTGGTCTCCTGTTTCCCTTTACAGATGCTCCAAAGAAAAGATCAACAATAACAAGTCTGAAAGCTATTCTAAACCCCACATTGGTAGTTCAGAGGCAAATCTAGGCACTACACACCATCAAGTCTCCTGCAGTCTTTTGTGTGTTGATACCGTTTTATATTACATCACCTGTTTGTGCTTCCTCATTCTTCCCCATGATTTAAGAGATATCATTAAGAATTACAGGATTTTTTGAAGTCCGCACCTCTCCTGATTCATCCTGCTGTTCCACAGTTGTGTAGACTGCTCCCTAGAAGTAATTCCCACTCAGGGCATTTGTCAGGTAAAGATACATGGGATTGCAACTTTACTGTAAGCATTTCTGTCTCAAAACAGAGGCACTACTTCCTTTTTTGCAAGGTTCTCCACGTGTGGCTGGAGTGACGTTTGGTAATCATAATCTTTCGCCCCAATTCTATCCTGACCTTGTGATGTCGTATGTCATTCTGCACTGGCGCTAACTGCCGTGAAGCAGTCAGCGCCAGTCACAAATATACAGTGTGTTGCTGGGAACTCCAGCCCAATCCTTTTTTTTTTTTTTTGCCAGTGGATCCCCCAACCATCGCCAGAATAGGTAAGATGGCAGGAGTGGTGGAAGTGAGTGCGGAACGAGGGCAGAAAGGGGTGCAGGTAGTGCAGCAATGAGGGATGGGTGGAACGGGTCCTGGAGTAGGGTAGTATTGGCGCCACTGGCACACGCCGTATCCTGTCCCCCTTCCCATACCCAATACCACGGTGTGGGTCCACGCAGAAGTGTCATGATGTGTGGTGCCCTGGTGCCCTGGGCACCAGGTGCCGATTCAGGGGGGGGGGCAGAATTTCGCGGGCCGCTTCCTTTTTTTTCCTGTTGCTTCTTCGCAGCGGAGATGGCCCTCCCAGCCGCCCTTGCTCCGTTTGGCTCCAAAAACAGACGCCAAATGGCAGGGGTGTGTGTGTGATTGCAGCTGTGTGCTAATGTCACGCCCTGGCGTCACATAGGCGCCATTGCGTCGGTGGTCCCCACCACGTGGGGGTGCTAGCACACCTCTGAGTCCACGCGGATCTGCATCCACAGATGCTTAACCCTGGGTAAGGGAAAGATTGTTCCCTTTCTTGGAGGAGACCTCCACAACTGCCCCCTCACCATAGGATGCAACAGTCCCCCATTTGGCACTGCTGCATCGGCAGGGGGGACATGGATAGGATTGGGCTGTTAGTCATGATCATACTTTATTATCACTTCTTTTCTCACGAATGTACTTATTTTTACTTTCACCGTTTTGTGCTCTTAAGGTTGCTCATCAGAAAAGTCCATTTAGTCTCCCCATCTGAGAGGGGAAAATTTGCATCAGGAAAGAAGCCTGTCATCAGGATGGAGGTACTACAGGTGTTATTATTTGGGCTTCTACCCCACAGCGTGTGCAAGACACATTATCTAACTTGTGGTGTTTACGATCCCCGCCCTATTTCTCATAAGTTTTATCAGCCCGGTGACCTTGTGGTTGGAGGAATTGCAAGTCAGACCTTCTATGTCCATCAAGACGCTCCTTATTTTGAGGAAGATCCCACACGGACGTTGATTGAGGAACCTGTGTAAGGAATTCTTTTCCTTTCTGTAACATGCAGTTCTATAGAATCAGCACAAGTGAGAATCAGCCACAGAATACTGAATGTATTAACTCTTCTGTATGAAAAGCAGTGTGAGGGAGAAAAAACTGTGACTGTTCAGCCATTTTATTTACCATGCTTGGATATTATACAATACTCACAAACCAGAACTATAATTTGACATTTTAACCTTTTCCTTCTCTGGCAATTCCCACATTCAATTTCCTGTTGTTTCTTGTATCAGGTGCAGTGGAATTCTATGCATGCCTCATATTTTTCAAGTTATA
Organism: Plestiodon gilberti rubricaudatus; assembly: GCA_026170595.1. Taxonomy (NCBI): domain Eukaryota; kingdom Metazoa; phylum Chordata; class Lepidosauria; order Squamata; family Scincidae; genus Plestiodon; species Plestiodon gilberti. The sequence goes on from JANXHW010000006.1 coordinate 21,665,652, forward strand.
AAATTCTTAATTTTTACCATTCAAACCTTCCTTCTTCTTCTTCTTCTTCTTCTCTCAATAGGAGCTTCTCTAATATTTTTTTACTGTTTCATTTCATTTTTCAAATACAGTACTGTAATTTTTTCAGCAGTCTATAGTTGTTATACTTGTTTTTCCATACATTCATGTTATTTCCAGATTTTGCTTTCAGACATGGGGCAATTGTTTCAATATAAGATGTCTATGTGCTTCCATCTGTGATGCATTTCTGAATTACTGGGGAGAGCCCCAGCTGGCCCAATGGACCTCCTTGGATGTGCACCGGCAAAATGGCCAGCACAAATCCAGGATGCCCAGGTAAAGCACAACAGGACCAGGAAGGGGAATAGGATTCGGTGGAGAGAGTGTCGATAATCCCTACCCCCTCCTGGGCCTGGCGGGCCAATCCATACCCCCGAATGCCCTGTACCGCCCTCCCGCCGCCCCTGCCCCAACGAATGGAAAACGTACCTTCCCTGGCGGGCACAGCCCAATATGAGGCAGAGTGAATGGCACCGGCCTCTCCACCAGTGCCGCTTATTCACCAGGTGTCAAATATGTGCCTTATGGCACGTTTAGGATACCCGGCGCTGGCAGAGGGATCACTTACACATTATTTACACATTATTGTGCTGATAGTGTGTTATTTTGGCCAATTCTTTTCTTCTATGCATTTTGAAGATTCATTGTAAAGACATGCCAAGTGTGGTGCTTTCAGTTGAGACTCTCATTGCAGTTCAGTGCTGAAGAACTACCAACACATCTTGGCCTTGGCATTTGCGGTCAAGGAGATCAATGAGGATCCCATGTTTCTACCAAACATTACTTTGGGTTTCCATATCCTCAATGATTACTACAATACACAGATGACCTACAAGGCCACCCTGGATCTCCTTTCTGCAGAACATAGGTTTGTTCCCAACTACAGGTGCAGCACCCAATATAGTCTGATTGCTGTCATTGGGGGAATTGTTTCTGAAACGTCCATCAATATGGCCACCATCTTAGCAATGTACAAGTTTCCACAGGTAAGCTGTGTGCATGGTTGCACAGTGTTTTTCACAAGTATAGCATAGAAGCTACCAATACCTCTTAAGTGTAGTGCAGAAGCTACCAATACTTCACAATCCATTTTCGATACCTTATCTTTCAGTTCATGTATGGATCATTTGCTCCAATGATGGATGACAAGACAACATTTTCTTCAGTGTACCAGTTGGTCCCAAATGAAGTCTATGAATACATGGGAGTTGTTCAATTACTTCAGCATTTCAAATGGACGTGGGTTGGACTCTTGGCTGCTGCTGATGAGAATGGGGACAGATTTTTGCAGACAGTTGTGCCATTGCTTTCCCAAAATGGCATCTGTGATGCCTTCATAATAAGAACACCAAAACGAACTTATCTGGGTGAGTTTCTCGACATGAGTATAATGCTGCAGGAGAAATACCCAATTCTTGCAGAGAGAAAAACCAATGTCTTCTTTGCATATGGTGAATCTTCATCTATGGTAGTTTTGCGATTATTTCTGGTTGCAGTAGATGGACTAGGATTACCTCCTCTAGGTAAAGTATGGATTGTTACATCCCATTGGGATTGCACCACAGCAACCGTGCAAAGAACTTGGGATATACAATCTTTCCATGGTGCTTTATCTTTCACAGTTCAATCCAATGAGCCATTAGGTTTCCAACATTTTGTTCAGACCGTCAAGCCTTTCTGGACAAAAAAAGATGGTTTTATCAAGGACTTCTGGGATCAGGCGTTTGAATGTTTATTTGAAGAAACCTGCACTGGAGATGAGAAGTTGGGGAGCCTGCCTCAAACCTTATATGAAATGAGCATGACTGGGCGCAGCTACTGTATCTACAATGCTGTCCATGCTGTGGCACATGCTTTACATACTGTGTCCAACAGCAGACTGAATCACAGAGAGTTGCTGGACCCTCTGGATGTGCAGCCATGGCAGGTAATTTCATCTCAGATAGTCCATGTTATTCCCTCACACAGGCTAATTTATCAGAGTTGATGCAAGAGTAACCTTCTAATGGTGTAATGCTGCGTAAATACAGTAAATGCAGTAAAGTGTAAATACATTGGGCTGTAATGTATGTAAAGAAGAGATGATGTAGCATGGATATTTTCATGATCAGACATATTGTAAAAAAGGTAGAGATTTTTATGGGTTAAAGGATCATGTAAAAAAATTTATAATATCATCCAAGTAAGAGGAATTCCAGTTTAAAATATATAAAAATATTTTGCGTATATTTTTATATATTTTAAACTGGAATTCCTCTTACTTGGTTGATGATATGCTCACTTATATATTTGTGAATTCATTTGTTTCAGCCACTTGATTATCCAAATACATTATTTTCGTTTCTGATTTACACTTTGCCATCTTCCTCATTTGTTTATTTAGAGAAGGATTATTTCAGAATTTTAGCAAAATGAAGGAAATGCTTTTACAGTAAAAACAAGTAATATAGATCTGAGTAAGACACGTATTTGTTAGCATCGTTCTCAAGAGTCCACAATGTCACGTTTCATTTTCTCCTTCAACCTAGCTCCATAGCATTCTGAGGATCATCTCATTCAACAATAGTGCTGGAGACTCCGTGCGTTTTGATGAACAGGGGAAATCCATTGTTGGTTTTGATCTCACAAACTGGGTCACTTTCCCAAATAATTCTTTTGTTAGAGTCAAAGTGGGAAGGCTGGATCCATGGGTTTCTCTGGACAAACAGTTAACTCTAAATGAAGATAGAATTGTGTGGCACAGAAGTTTTAACCAGGTGAGGTCTATATACCTATCAATTGCACCATATGATAAATGCAAGTTCCAATTTTTAATCAGTAAGGACCATTTTTAATGTGTCAGACTGTGAGGTAATGCTAAGTGCCATAGCATTTAGGGAAGGTTCATTCTGGTGCATTGCTGGAGATGATGGAGAACATATTAAACATGGTGACTTTTGCATTCTAATGATGAATGGTGGGTCTTTTCGCTACAATGCAATGTGTGAAGGTGTCTCATGCTTAATTATTCAAATACATAAATGACGTGTGGATATCTGAGTATTTTAGAAGTCAATCTCTCTTCCTGCTAATGGACAGGTGGTGCCTCTTTCTGTTTGCAATGAGAACTGCTCACCAGGCTATAGAAGGAAAAAGAAGGAGGGGGAGAAATTTTGCTGCTATGGTTGTGCTCTGTGCCCAGAAGGGATGACCTCAAGCGAGAAGGGTAGGAGAAACCATGTACAGAAATATCACTCATATTCCATTTCAGGGTATGAAAAAGAAGGCTGTCTCCACAGCAAAGCATAAAAAGGGGGTAAAGTCAATTTTTAACCATCTGTTTATAATAATAATAATATTACATATTAAGACAGAGTTTCCTAGAAAAATGCTTGTTCTGAATTCTAAAATCTGGACACGTCGTGAAAATCTAGGAATGTACATATTCATCTCTTTTTCAAGGAGGAAATATAGAATGCTGGGTGTTTTTTAATGGATTTTTTCTTTAGTTTGAAAAGAAAAAAACCCAAAACAATTGCACTTACACAAGCTGCAGTTTGCAAAAACCTAATTCCACTTACACACTTTGCAAAAACCAAACATTGTTTTGAGGAATATCTACTCTTGAAGTATCCAGCTCTTTTTAAAAAAATGACTTAGTAAACCACATTGGGTCCCCAAAGGGAGAACTGCAGCATAGAATTTTTAATATATATTTTAATATATATTTTAAAGAAATAAAAATGCCAAATTTCCACTACCCAAGGCTACCTTGGGTGCTGTGAATAAATCTCAAACGTCAAATAGTATTTATAAAAAATATTGGTCTTCAAAAAGATTCATGTATCCAATGACTGAATACTCATATCTGACTGAACAGTGAAAGTCTTGCATTAATAATAATCAACTCAAAGACTTGAGAGTTTTCCTCCATTTCTTGCAGACACGGACACCTGTGTCAAATGTCCAGAAGATCAGTATCCCAACAAGGACCAAACTCAATGCATTCCCAAAGTTATCAGCTACCTCTCTAACAAAGAACTTTTAGGAGTCACCTTGATCTTGTTGGCTAGCTCCTTATCTCTCGTCACTGTTTTTGTATTGGGAATCTTTATGAAGCACCAGGACACTCCCATTGTCAAAGCCAACAACCGCAGCCTCACCTACATACTCCTTGTCTCCCTCCTCCTTTGCTTCCTCTGCTCCTTCCTCTTCACTGGAAGGCCAGGACAAGCGACCTGCCTTCTCCGACAAATGGCATTTGGCATTGTCTTCTCTGTGGCCCTATCCAGTGTGTTGGCTAAGACTCTCACTGTGGTTCTGGCTTTCATGGCTACCAAACCAGGATCCAGAATGAGGAAATGGGTGGGGAAAAGATTGTCAAATTCCATTGTCCTTTCATGCTCTTTTATTCAAGCAGGTATTTGTTTGCTTTGGGTAAGCACGTCCCCTCCATTCCCAGATATAGACATGCACTCGGTGAATGAAGAAATCATAATGGAATGTAATGAGGGTTCAGTTACCATGTTTTACTGTGTATTGGGCTACATGGGCTTCCTGGCCATTATCACCCTCACCGTTGCTTTCCTGGCCAGGAAGTTACCAGACAGTTTCAACGAAGCCAAATTTATCGCCTTCAGCATGTTGGTCTTCTGTAGTGTTTGGCTGTCTTTTATTCCAACCTATTTGAGTGCAAAAGGAAAATACATGGTTGCTGTGGAAATCTTCTCTATCTTAGCCTCTACAGCTGGTTTACTGGGTTGCATTTTCTTCCCTAAATGCTACATCATTATTTTAAGACCTGAACTGAATAGTAGGAAGCAGCTAATACTGAAAAATAATTAACGACAAGTTTGTATTTTGACTGCTATGGTATTTCTCAAAATGGTATTTCAATTTTCTTCGAATGGTATGATACGATATTGACATATTGATCATATGATAAGATATGATATTATTATGTGATAATATATTATATTGCTGGGATATTCCTTGAAAGGGTCAATGGTGCAGAGGGAGAACTGTTCCCATAAACTGCTACATTTACTAATATTCATTGCTGGAAGACATCAACATTAACTGGCTTAGAAATGACTACAAACGGGACAATTTATGCCTATTTTTCTCTTGTTTTTCTTTAGTTTTTATCTATGTGTTCAACTAGCTGTGCCCAAATGAGAAGGAAATATTAGGAGTCAGTGGGCCAGGTCCCCATTCCGTTTCTTTCAAAGATTTTGGCTCTAGAACTGGGAAGCATTTGTGCTGGAGGTCTCATAGATTATCCTGAAAAGTGCTCTCCAACTCTGGGCTTAGTTTGGACCCAGTTTTCCATGCAGTGAACTGTACAGGGGCAGCACTACAAGATTTAATTTGTTCAATGGGAAGGGCCATGGCTCAGTTGTAAATTATCTACTTTTCATGCAGATGGTCCCAAGTACTGGACAGTCTCCGGAATCTCCAGGTAGAGTTGAGAAAAAGAGAGAATCTCTGCCAGTCTATGTTGACAATACTAACCTAGATGGACTCATGGTCTGACTCAATGTAAGGCACCTTCCTATGGTCCCCGGAGAAGTGAACGTTATTATTTTTTGTTCATTTATTTTGCCATGTACACTGTTTTGTAAATTTTTGGTTGTTGTTGAACCAGTGGCGTCGCTGGAGGTGGGGCGACATGAGGCGACCCCTCCCCCTCGCCTTTGGAACCATTTAGTGGGGCGAAGGCAATGCGCAGGGATTCTCTTGCGTGCCTTCACCCCACTGAATGGCTCTGAAGGCGAGGGGGCGGGGACTCCTCATGCTGGGGAGTAATGGAGGTGCAGCGAGTTTGATCAGGATTTAGGCTTTGTGAATAAAGGCTCTGTGGAAATATTTATAATCAGCATAAATATCAAAATTATAGAGGAACAGATAACCTGTCATGATGGCTGTCAAAATTATAGAGCTAAAAGAGATACATCCAGGCAGACAAAATTGAAAAATAAAAAACTAAGTTGGGTGGGCATCTCTTGAATGTGAACTTTATCTATGCTTAGAGGGTTATTCTGGAGGTAACAGAAGAAGAGCCAATAGGGGCTGATGACAACATGGAAAATTATACCGGTGGAGCAAATGGCAAGAAGACACCATAGATTAGGTCATTGCCGTTTTAACCTTTCCACCTGGACTGAATTGAAGAAAAAAGCCATTTGTGGGACTTGTTAAAATTAGGGACCTGTATGTACTCTGATGATGACATTGTAACTCCTGTTGCATTTATAAGCTAAACTGCAATAAACTTTGTCATGTCACTTCACTTAATGTGTTGATACTCCTACAATCCCCATCCTAGAGCAGAGGAAGGAAGGCTGGGTTGAAGCTCTTGTGTATTAAAGTGAATTTGTTTTTCTAATTCATTAACCTCAAGAGGGGAACACTTTCTCCCCATCTTTCAACTGAATTGGCAAATGGGAAGGACAGAGAGCACCTCCAATTTGCATAATTGTGACCCAGAAACATCCAATGCTGACTCTTACACTACATACAGTACACTAGTTTAAATGACATCCAGCTCCATCTATCTCCACATGTGAAAGACATTCACATCCACTGTCTTACACATGGAGTAGACCAGTGGTTCTCAAAGTTCTCCCTGTGAGGCGGGGAGAACTTTGAGTGCTTGCGGGTGCGGGACCAGTGGTGATGGTGATCCCAGGGATCCCCTTCAGCGCTGGGAAACAAAGGTGATATGTGCACGTACCAGTGTCCTATAGCCCTCTGGAGGGTTTGGGGAGGTCTATGCTATCCTCAGCAGCCCCCCCAAGCTTCAGATTGCCATTGTGTAGAAAACCAGACGTGGTCGTAAATCACATCACAATGGCAATCTGAAGCTTCGGGGGTTCCTGAGGATAGCATAGGCCTCCCTGAACCCTCCGGAGGGCTCCAGGTCCCTGGTACATGCACAAAACATCTTTTAAAACTTTTTCCCCAGTGTCATGCTGTCCCCGTCCCTTAAGGGGGCAGGGAACAGCTTTTGGTTTCCATGGTGATTTCAATTCTCTGTATTTGGGTCTCTTTTTGGACACAGTATGTAAAGCATGTGCCACAGCATGGACAACATTTTAGATATTGCAGCTGTGTCCTGTCATACTCATTTCATATAAGCACTTCCCCTCCATTCCCAGATATGGACATGTAGTCGCTTTAGGACTCACCTTGGTGGGGTTGGCTAGTTCATTATCTCTCGTCACGGTTTTCGTATTGGGAATCTTTACGAAGCACCAGGACACTCCCATTGTCAAAGCCAACAACCACAGCCTCACCTACGTCCTCCTCATCTCCCTTCTACTTTGTTTACTCTGCTCCTTCCTTTTCATTGGAAGGCCGGGATGGGTGACCTGCCTTCTTCAACAAACGGCTTTTGGCATTGTCTTCTCTGTGGCCCTTTCCTCGGTGCTGGCAAAAACCATCACTGTGGTTCTGGCACTCATGGCTACCAAACCAGGATCAGGAATGAAGAAATGCGTGGGAAAAAGATTGTCAAATTCCATTGTCCTTTCATGCTCTTTTATTCAGGTAGCATTTCCCCTCCATTCCCAGATATGGACATGCAATCACTGAATAAAAAAATCATAGCGGAATGTAATGAAGGCTCAGCCACCATGTTTTACTGCGTCTTGGGCTACATGGACTTCCTGGCCATTGTCAGCCTTACCTGGCCAGGAAGTTACCAGACAGTTTCAACGAAGCCAAATTTATCACCTTCAGCATGTTGGTCTTTTGCAGTGTTTGGTTGTCCTTTGTCCCAACCTATCTGAGCACAAAGGGGAAATACATGGTGGCTGTGGAGATCTTCTCCATCTTAGCCTCTACAGCTGGTTTACTGGGCTGCATTTTCTTCCCTAAATGCTACATCATTGTGCTGAAGCCTGAGCTGAATAAAAAGGAACATTTAATGAGGGAGAAAAAAAATGAAAGAATAGAAATTTCTTTCAGTATTCCTTTCTTATACCATCTTTTCTTGGAATTGTTGATGGAATGGACTCAAATGTCTCTCAGAAAACTACAATGTCTAAAAGGATCACTGTTAATGTATAAAATGTATTTGTAAATGGCTTATATTTGTCATGAGACTTCATCATTTCCTTAAGTAAAGCTCTTCAACCTTTAATATATGTATGTATGTATGTATGTATGAATGAATGAATGTATGTTATAGTAAAAACCCAAAACCCATCATTACTAGTTCTTATTAGTAAAAGGTTTAGACAGCATTGGAGATTTTTAGTATTGCTAGTGAAAACTAGAAACTACTGTGTGTGGCTAGAAAAACTAATTTCAACTCAGAAAAACTAGAAGTTCTGGACTTTGTCATAGGTTTCTAGTATTGCCTTAGACTGGCGGCGCAATCCAACGGAACTTTAAAACAAAAGTTCTTAGCCATTGCGAACGTGCCGTAAAGCACGTTCATGATGACCGGAAAGTAAGGGCAGCCGGCGTGGAGGCCAGCTGCCCTCACTCCGCTGCCGGATCACACATGCGGCCACAGGAGGAGGTATACGATGCCCCAGCGGGCGAGAGGGCAGTCTGGGCAGCAAGGGAGGCCGGGGGTTGGTGGATCTGGCCCGGGGGTGCGGGGATATTGGCTGCCATATCCCTGTCCTCTTCAGGGCCAGATCTGCCATTACATGGCCTCCTCGGACTAGCGCCAGCTAAATAGCTGGTGGAAATCCAAGGAGGCACATTGGGGGCTCCCCATGTTACATTGGGACCTCCCCACATTACCCCTTCCCCGAGGTGACCGAGTACACTCTTGGAAACAGGGATAGGATCCAGCGGGCATCCTGGGCCAACTGCCAGATGGTTAGGCAGGATTGCGTTGCCCGACAGGTCCCTAGAGCAGATTCTAGTGAATATATAGAATATTTTTTCCAGAGTCTGTTCACTTTCTCTTCCTCCTGCACCTCTCTTGCAGATGAGTAGCCCACTTTGTGAATCAATCAAGCACACCTTTCCAATAAGTCCGGAAACTGAAGCAGGTACATACATACATACATACATTTCCTCCCTACACGTGGAATTTATAATAAAGTTATATTCTCTGAAAAATAGGGTTTGTTTGATTGATTCAACGACAGATTCAAGTGAAAAGTTTAGACTTATCTTCGCCCTGCTGCATCTCATCAGCATATGCTTTTATTCACTCTTCCACAGCAGCTTCTCACAGTTTTGAGACTCTCCTTCAGCTCATCATATCATATTTTATCATATTTTTAAACTAGTGTGTCTTATAATCAGGCTGTTGCAATTTAATGCCAGTGATTTAATTAAATTTAATAGCACCAAACTTTAAGTCTTATAATCAGGTGCGTCTTATACTCGGGACAATACGGTACTATCTGCGTAATCCTCATGTAAACTAGGGCGGCGGAAAGAGCTTTCTGCTGCCCTAAGTCATCGCAAACGTGCCTTAAGGCACATTTGTGACGACTCGCAAGCAGGGAAGGCTGGCGTAAGGCCGGCCTCCCCTGCTCCAGTGATGGAGCCCTCGCCCGGCCACCAGACCCAGGTAAGTCAAGATCCAGCGGGCGGGGTGCGTTTCAGTGGAAGCTGGATGGGGGCCATTGGCCCAGCTGGTTGGGGCAGGGGCGGGGATGGTTTCGGCCATATCCCATCCCCCGACGAGCGGCTGAGCCATTACACAACCTCCTCTGACTAAATCTGAGGAGGCCGATCAACCACAGCACCATTTACACTCAGGGAAGGGGATGAGCAGACTTTCTGCCGGGCGGGAACCTGCCCGCGGCAGAGCTCAGGATCAGGCGGGCGGCCTGGGCCAGCTGCCCGTTCCTTTTGCAGGATCGGGCTGTCTGTTGTAATGTTTCCTCCTCCATGAGCTGACCAATGGGGGAATGCTGAATAAGGAGAACAAATGCAAGAGTATGAACTCTTCTCTCTAATATCGTATATGTCTTTCCTTGGAAACATCCGTGAGGCAAGGTCAGAGTTACCAAAAAAGAATACCACAATTCACCTCTCCTTATTTGAGGCCATCATGGTTCCACTGATTTGAATTTGGAATTTTGCTTGCTTCACTATCTATAATCCCAGAACTCAGCAATAAAACTCAGGGCATGCAGAGAAAGTTAGTGAGTGCTAAGGTAAATTATTAAAGAGTAAAATAAATCTATATTCTAATTGTAATAAGACTTTGGAGTCATTACATCAATTTAATGATGAAAGCATGTTTACATATTATGGCTGCCTCCTGGATATAAAATAAAGACCGAAAAGAAATTACGGTTATTAAGGCTCAACTCTATGCATGTTTACTTTAAAAAGTTAGAGTCTGGCTGTTTTCAATGGGACCTACTCCCGGGTAAGTGTGGATAATACTACTACCTCACAGCACAATCCTATGCATGTCTACACAGAAGTATATCCCATAGAGTTCATTTAGGTTTACTCCCAACTAATTTGGCTGTAAGGATTGTCGCCTTACTCTATCACTGGTAGTTAGAAGACTAACAGCGCAATCCAATTTAACTTTTGAACTCAGGAAGATAGTGGAGGACAGGAAGGCCTGGCGGGATATGATTCATGGGATCACGAAGGGTCGGACATGACTTAACGACTGAACAACAACAACAAAACCAGCGGCGCAGCGAGAACAGGAGGCCCCAGAATGGAAAAGGGATTCAAATCCCCTCCAAAAGAGGAACTCAAAGGGATTTGAATCCCTTTTCCATTCTGGGGTCTCCCAGCGCCGGTGTAGCCGTGTCAACAGGATGCACACTGCATTTTGCAGTGCGGGGGCGGTTATGGGGGTTTCTTCAAGGCGAGGGAACATTTGTTCCCTTACGTCGGAGCTGCATTGTGGTTGCACCGGCAAAAAAAAAAAGTTGGTTAGGATCGTGCTGTATCAATGGAAGCATTCCTGCGGCAAAGGAAACAATATGAGTTCAAGCTAAATGAGTTCAAGCTAAATGAAAGTGTCGACCCAGTGTGCGGCGGCTGTGAAGAAGGCCAATTCCATGCTCGGGATCATTAAAAAAGGGATTGAGAATAAAACGGCCAATATCATTATACCTTTGTACAAATCGATGGTAAGGCCGCATCTGGAGTATTGTGTCCATTTCTGTTCACCACACCTCAAAAAGGATATAGTTGAATTGGAAAAGGTGCAGAAAAGAGCGACCAGAATGATTCGTGGGCTGGAGCACCTCCCTTATGAGGAAAGGCTACAGCGTTTGGGGCTTTTCAGTCTAGAAAAAAGGCGCCTGAGGGGGGACATGATTGAGACATATAAAATTATGCATGGGATGGAGAGAGTGGATAGAGGGAAATTCTTCTCCCTCTCGCACAACACCAGAACCAGGGGACATGCACTAACATTGAGTTGAGGGAGAGTTAAAACGGACAAAAGAATATATTTACTTATCCAGCGTGTAATTCATCTGTGGAACTCCTTGCCACAGGATGTGGTGATGGCACCTGGCCTAGATGCCTTTAAAAGGGGCTTGGACAGATTCATGGAGGAAAAGACCATCACAGGTTACAAGCCATAAGAAACCGCCTGGTTTTAGAAGTAGGTTTTCTCTGTGCCAAGTGCAGGGGAGTGGCAGCAGGAAACAGGTTATCTCGTTGGCTGTGTGCTCCCTGAGGCATCTGGTGGGGCCACTGTATAACTGTGTGATACAGGAAGCTGGACTAGATGTACCTTTGGCCTGATCCAGCAGGGCTCTTCTTATGTTCTTATGTTCTTATTGTACAAAATCACTTTTCCACTTTTTTTTTCATCCTCCATGCTTTTGCTGCAGTTTGAGAGCCATCCAGGGCTGTTACCAAGGGTTAGCGGGCCATTCTGTGGATGACTGTCAACATTGTCAGCTGTTGAATCCACCTGTTTGGCTGTACATTTAATTCCAGTTGGGTATGCGGTAAATGACACTTATTTCACCAAGTCATAAAGACCTTCACTTGATGTGGTCTATATATGCAAGCATGAAACTACTTTATACTAAATCAGGCCATCACTCCATCTACCATCACAACCCATCACTCAATCAGACCATCACAACCCAGCAGCGTCATCACCAGGGTTGCTGGCGCTGGGGGCGCAGGCGCGTAACACAGGCATGGAGCACAGCACCGCCGGAAGTAGGTTGGCAGTGATGCGGAAGCTGGACTATATGGGCCTTTGGCCTGATCCAGCAGGGCTCTGCTTATGTTCTTATCTTGTCATTTTAAATATTCAGTAAAACACCCCATGTCTTCTCTCTAAGCAGGGTCCGCCTAGAAGTTCAGACCAAAGATGCTTTCTTCATGTTGTCCATCAAAGGCAAAAATAATAGTTATCATATTCAGATCTCCGGGGTGGGTGGGTTGTGGAGAGGGAACACGACGATGACAACAACAAAACATCCCAGTTCTTTTCTCATTACTGTTGCCATAGCAAAAGCCAGGACATTGGGGTGTGTGATTATCTCTTCCATCATTGACGACATGACTGGTTTTCTTCCTGCTTCCCAAAGGATTTCTTGGAGCTACAAGCAAGATCAACAACAACTGTGCCTGACAGATGCTACTGTACATAAGCCATATTGTTCAGAACAGGGTATAGGAATAGGCTGGACTCTTGTCAATCTTTTGCACACTTATTCTCCCTTTATAATTTAGGCTATGCTTCCTCCTGATGACTCCCCCCTTATTTTATTTTTTTAAAATGCAGTAAGCATAAGGAAATTGCATCTCATAATAGACATATTTTTGACATACATGGACAGAAGCTGCTTTACTGCCATCTCTCTGCGTGTGCTTCTGGACAGAGATTTTGAAGTACTCTTCATATGGTCCATGATCCTGTCGCTTTCAACATCAAATTCCCATATTTAGAATGGTAAATCTTCCTTTAATTGTCAAAATCAGATACAAGGAATGAGATTTATATATGTAAACCTGCAGAGCTGTTTGTATTTTATTTCAGAACATTACAGTTGCTCCAATGCATTCCTGCTAACTGGGCAAAGGGACACCCTTTCCTCTGATGGTTCTCTGATATGTAGCAGGAGGAGAGCAAATGTCCCTGTTCATCCCAGCACTGCTTCCCAGTCAGGAGCCATTTGCTGATGTGTCTCTTTTTAGATTGTGGGTCCCTTTGGCACAGTGAAGAGATTTGGCTCAAGACACTGAGAGATAAGAGGTAGCAAAAGGAAACTATTGATGGGGCAATAGTGCCGGGAATCTCTATAAGCTCACCAGATCAGGGTCATCAAATCCATTTAAGGCTGTAACAAAACTCAAAACTACATAGTGCTGTAAATCATCTCTGCATCTGAAAGGCTGGTTTTGTCATCAGGATGGTGCAATGGTTGATGGTACAATGGGTGATGCTGCTGCTTGGACTGCAGTCTTATATTGTACAAAAGACGCAGGCTATCAACTGCACCATTTACAACGATCCCCTTCCCATTCCTCATGCTTTTTATCAGCAAGGAGACGTTATCATCGGTGAGATTGTTTCCCAGGTGTTCGTCATGCATGACAGTCCATCTTTCAAGGTACAACCCACACAGACGTTGATTGGCAAACCAATGTAAGATATTTGTTTTTCTTTCTTCACTTATTCAGATCACATCTTGCAAACGCAATGTCACAGAATATCATTCGCTTTCATTTTAAAGGTGGGAGTGGATACGTGCCAGCTTCTCTGAAAACACAAAAAATTATTCCTCAGATCTTATACGGTCTTCCAATTTGGATTAGTGTACTGAATCAATCAGTGGAACAGACCCAAGCCTCTTTTTTAAGAAAAAAAAATAGGTTTACCCAGAAGTGTCACCAATGCTACTCTAGAAACTGGGCAATTTTTGAATGAGACCAGCGGCTAAATTCTGGTTGAGAGTGTATTTTAACCCAAATTGCGATGTTGTTGTTGTTGTTCAGTCGTTAAGTCGTGTCCGACCCTTCGTGATCCTATGAACCATATCCCGCCAGGACTTCCTGTCCTCCACTATCTTCCTGAGTTCACTCATTTTCATGTTCGTTGCATCGGTGATGCTGTCTAACCATCTCATCCTTTGCCTTCCCCTTCTCCTTCTGCCTTCAATGTTTCCCAGCATCAGTGTCTTCTCCAGACAGTCCTCTCTTCGCATTAGGTGCCCAAAATATTTGAGTTTCAGCCTCAGTTACCTGTCCTTCCAGGGAACAGTCAGGGTTGATTTCATTTAGGATTGACTGATTTTATCTCCTAGCAGTCCAAGGGACTCTCAGGAGTCTTCTCCAGCCTTCTGTATAGTCTCCTGGAGGATTCACTACCCCCAGTAGGATCTGCAATTTTTTTTTCATAAGATCAGATTGATTGGCATTGATGTTGACACTTTGGGTTCATTGCCTTCTATGGCTGCTTTTCAGGTATCTAAAAGGCGGCTTCTGGATATTCAGGCCCAGGAGTTACAGGGAGCAGTGAGTAAGCATTGCTCTCTGATATGTTTCCAGTTTTTGTCCAGAGCTGGTCACCTCTCAGATTATCTTGCCTGGCTAACATGTCCTATTGAACAAAGGGATTACACTCTAGCCATGTGTAATATTTTCCCTACGGCTGTGTGATATGGGAGATATAATAGGATACCCTATCAGAAGAGATGTTGTTCATGTGAGCCAGGTATGATTGAGTCTCTGACTCACATGATCCTACATTGCCGACTCCACCTGGTTCTCCATAAGAAACTTTTAGCTGGGGAATTGGGAAGGTTGTCCAGATTGTACTGTAGAAAGGAACATCTTGTCATATGAGGATTCTGGTATAGTTGAGACAGTGGTAACTTTTCTAAAATATCTTCTGTTGCATCGGAGCCATGAATATGGACTAAGCTTGGCAGTTAACTAAGACTTATGTATGTATGTATGTATGTTTTCTTTTGTTGTGGTGGTGTTACTGTATTGTGTTCTTAAGTCAATAAAGGATTATTATTATTATTATTATTATTATTATTATTATTATTATTATTATTCAGATCATAATAATTGAGAACAGGTCATTCAAATAGGATGATTCAGTAACATGGTATATTGTTGATTATTTATTTTTTTTTATTTTTCACATTTTTATACCACCCTTCCTCCAAGGAGCTCAGGGTGGTGTACATAGTTCCTCCCCTCCTTTTGTCCTCACAACAACTCTGTGTGGTAGGTGTGGCTGAGACATAGTGACTGGCCCAAGTTCATCCAGGAAGCTTCATGGCTGAGCGGGGATTTGAATCTAGATCTTCCAGGTCTAAGTCCAACTCCCAAGCCACTACACCATCCTGGCTCTCATCCTGGCTCATTATTACTCAAAAAGGTGGGGATCAATTGCTATTCATCAGGAGAACATATATGCTAGAAGTTGTTCTTGCTCTGGGAGAGAAAATGCTAACGCAATGTCTTCTGCAACACTCAAGTTTGGTTCTTTTCAAGGATTTAAGATAAACCAAAATGAGAAAGGTGGCCCCCGTACTCGGAGGGCTGGCGCTGATTGCTTGGCTCATCTCAAGCTAGCAAGATGAGGTCAAGAGAATTCTGGCAGCTGATTGGCTGCCGGTGCTGCGGGGCGGGACTTAGGAGGCCAGGAGCGTTGTGATCCTTCCAGCTCTGTAGAAGTATGATAAAGAGGAATCCAAATGCACCTTATGCTGTTTGGCTAAAGACCTGGAAACTTTCTATTGCAGTTCTGTGCCAAAGAACTATCAACATGTCCTGGCCTTGGCATTTGCTGTAAAAGAGATCAATGAAAATCCAAACATCTTACCCAATATCACTTTGGGGTTCCACATCCTCAACTGCAACTATGTTGCGAGAACGACTTACAAGGCCACCCTGAGCCTGGCTTCCACACAGCTTATGTTTATCCCCAACTTCAAGTGCAACACCCAGAACAAGTTAATTGCTGTCATTGCAGGACTTGTGACTGAAACCACTGCCAACGCAGCCACCATAACTTCCATCTACAAGCTTCCACAGGTAGGTTGTATACATGTATACAATGTAGATGTTTAGAATATAGAAGTTATCTTGTAATCCATTTGATGACTATCTACATGTTTTCTTTCAGCTCACTTACGGATCCTATTCCTTAGCTAATGGTGACAAGACAATTTCCCCATCCTTGTACCAGATGGTGCCAAATGAAGCCCATCAATTCCAGGGGGTTATCCAGCTATTTCAACATTTCCAATGGACGTGGGTTGGACTCTTGGCTGTGGATGATGACAATGGAGACAGGTTTTTGCAGGCGATGGTACCCATGCTTTCCCAAAATGGCATCTGTTATGCCTTCATTCTGAGAACACCAAAACGAACTTTTCTAGATCATTTCGTAGACATGGTTTTAGGCCTGGTGGGAAAATATGACATTCTTGAGGATAGAAAATCCAATGCATTTTTGGTATATGGAGAAAATCCATCCTTGCAGGGTTTGAGAACATTGTTGTTTTATGCACCCCTCTTTTCCTTGCCAGCTCTGGGCAAAGTCTGGATTGTTACATCCCAGTGGGATTTCAATTCAATCTCCCTTCAAAGGTTGTGGGACATACAAAGCTTCCATGGGGCCATATCCTTCACAGTCCATTCAAATGAGCCACCCGGATTCCAGAACTTTGTTCAGAACATAAAGACGTCCTGGGCAAAAGGAGATGGTTTTATTCAGAATTTCTGGGAACAAGCATTTGACTGTTTGCTTGAAATTTCCAGTGGAAACATTGAGAACATTATATCCTGCACTGAGGAGGAGAAGCTGGAGAGCCTTCCCAGCCCATTATTTGAAATGGAGATGACTGGCCACAGCTACAATGTCTACAATGCTGCCTATGCCGTGGCACATGCTTTGCATGCTCTTTACCTATCTGGATCTAAATCCAGGAAACTGGTAGGAGGGAGACTGAATTTGAGGAATGTGCATCCATGGCAGGTAATTAAATACACCTTCAAGAAAGTATTTGATCATAGCTTTTATATAGGGATGTTCTGTCCTCTAATAGCACATAAAATGTTTTCTCCAAACTATGCTTACTTTTCTTGGTAAATCCAGTAAGTTCTTAAGTGCTTAAGTGCTAGCTCATTAATAAGAACATGTATTATTATTATTTTACTTAGTAATGAGTCCAAACGTTGGCGATGTAAGTCCTCGGAGGCTTTCCTTTCACATATGTTGTGGTCATATTGTGTTATTGCAACTTTTTGGGATGATGTTATTAATATAATTCAAATTCTCCTTCAACAATCCATTTATTGAAATTTATGTAATCTTAAATTATTTACTGGCAACTTGGAAATTAACACCAGGCCAACATAAATGGACACTCTGTGTCATCACAATGGCTAAAAGACTTATTGTTCTCAATTTGAAAGAAAGATGCAAGGCAACTTGTGCCCAGTGGATGGATAATTTACTGTGTTTATCAATTTTCAAGTGGATGGCATACCGGTGTCCAGTGGCGTACCGGGGGGGGGGGGGGTGGTGGTCACTCCCAAGTGAGGGGTGAGGGGGTGGCAGAGGGGGGTGGCAACAAGGCAGAGGGGGGTGGCAACAAGGCCCGTTTTGGCGGTGGCCGCAGTGGCATCAGTCTGAAAGGGAAAGGAGCTCAGGAGCTTGAGTGCCTTTCCGATCGTCAGCTGGAACACGGTCAGGGCATGCACTTCAGCCGACGAACTCTCCAAAGCATGCCCCACCTGCCCTTGCTAATGAGCGCAAAGGCACAGCTCCTGAGCGCCTTTGTTGCTTCTGCCCAGTTTGTTGGCTGAAGTGCATGCCCCGCTCTCCAACTTTGTCACCCCACCACCAGCTTCTTTCTTCCGTGATCAGAGGGGGGGGGTGATAAAGTGGGCTGCAACAGGGGCACCAGAGGGGGGGCAACAAAGATGAGCAGAAGCTGCTCATCTTTGTCACCGACCCTCTGGTGCTTTTAAAAACCAAAAAAGATATGCTTTTATTTTATTTTTTTATAAACACTTCCTGGGGTGACATCACTCCCAGGGGTGACATTACTCCCAGAAGGTGACAGCATCATTGCCAGGGGGTGACAGTGTCACTTGAGCCCCTGGTGCACTGGACCCTAGAAATGCCACTGCCGGCATCAGTTACATTTGGATATGTTTGAAACTATCTGGAGGCCATTCTTCAACATAGCATTTGAACTTGTGTGGAATATGTAGATATAACTACTTCATGTCTTGATTGCTTATATATCTATGGGTGTGTTGTTTGTTTAATCTGTAAATTACTTTGGATTATATCTATGTAATGCTTGCTTTTTTCTTTTCCTTTTTTTCTTTTCTGTAAAATAATAAAATAAAGCATTACAAAATAAGAACATTGTATTTTTTTTTTTTTGCATTTCATATTTGTTTGAAAGGGAGGAAATGTAAGGAGACTAACATAAGATCAGCCCTGTTATAATCTGAGGCAAGAATTGTACTGATCTACGTTAACAAGAACTCAGTGCACAGATTTCAATGCCTTGGTTCCCCAGTTTCTTCTTTGTCTCTTTCAATGTAGCTCCATCACTTTCTGACAAGTATCTCATTCAACACCAGTGCTGGAGATATGGTGCATTTTGATGAAAATCGAGAATCAGTTGCAGGTTTTGATATTACAAACTGGGTCACATTCCCAAATGGATCTTTTGCTAGAGTTAAAGTTGGAAAACTGGATATTCTGTCTCCTCCAGACACAGTGTTAACCATTGACGATGATCAAATTGTGTGGCACAAAAGCTTTAACCAGGTGAGACAGTGCTTCAGATGAACAAATTCGTAGAATGAGTGGGATTTTTCCCCATATTTGTGTTTGGCTTGCCCTTTAATGATTGAATTGTTATGGTTAGCATAGTACAAAACACATACATATATGAATAACTGTTATTTTTATTTTTTGTAAGTAAGTAGGAAAAAATGTTCTGATCCAAATTTTCTTCTCATTGAAACATTTGTAGGCAACCTCAAGAACTTTTATACTTTATTTAAATCTAGGGGGGGGGGGACTTGGAAATATTATTTCTCCCATGAATGTTTATTCTTATGAAACAATATGGGACATAATGGAGGAAAACTTAGCTTCTACAATATTTCATGGATTGTTTTCAGAAAAAAAAGAAAACAAAGTGTCCGCATTGTGAGTAATAGGACTGAGAAATATTTTGATGGACAGCAGATATGGTCAATTCTACAGCAATTTTTCACAGTTGCTTGGTTGGGAAAAATAAGGCAAGACCAAAGTACTTTTTTGTTCAGTGTAAAGTGAACCTAAAGAGCTCACTAACTGGGTGATGCTATCTGATATACTCCCACCCCTCCCTCCATGTGTTGATTTAAGCCCATTTAATTGTGTCTAAAGAGGGCCACTGTAGGACAGGGGTTCTCAAGCTGTGGTACGATTACCCCTAGGGGTAAGTAGTAGTTAAGTAAGACATTTTTCACATTTAAAATTGTTTTAGTACTTCTTATTTAATGATTAATTAGCTAATTAATTGATTAATCCAATTAATCAGCAATTAATTAGCAGAGGATAGACCATGATAGGGGATACCCGGGTCTCCAAAGGTTGAGAACCCCTGGTCTAGGATGTTATCAGTCTATGGGAACAACTCACTACCTACAGTATATTCCAGTTATTCTTAATACACATTTTCTGATACTAATAAACTTCCTTTATATGAATGGACAGGTGGTTCCACTTTCTGTGTGCAATGAAAACTGCTCTCCCGGCTATAGCAAGAAAAAGAAGGAGGGAGAGAAATTTTGCTGCTATGATTGTGCTCCATGTCCAGAAGGAATGATGTCTGACCAGAAGGGTAGGAGAAATAATGTGCAGATAATGTGCAGTTAGCCAACTGTGCAGATAAAATCCAGGATGACCTGATCTCCACCTTTCAGAGCTTTTTAATAGGAAAGCCTAAACAATCCAGGGGTGTGTTTTTTCATGCCGGAAACACTGATCAGGCCGAAGGGGGCAGGGCTTTGGTGGTCACATGGGGGTGTCATGTGACCACCCCTGGGAGCGATCGGGCTACACCAAAAGGTTCCTGTGACCAACCTTTTGTATATTTTGCAGAAACCCATGGGATGTGGTGCAGAGTGAGTTAATCAAGGAACCTCCTTTTGTAACTTGATGGCCCTTGATTGCTCATTCCTGACCTTAAATGAGTGCTGCTCCTGGAGTGTGCAGCAGATAGCTCTGGAGGCCAGTTGCTCCATTAGTGGTTTAATTAGCATGGCCTCCTTCATTACATTTAGCCGTAGACTTGGTGAGGGCAACTAGGGTTGGGTACCCTTCTGTTGCATCGCTAGTCAGGAGACTGCCAGGATGTGGCTTTGGTTCACAGGCTCAAATGTGCTGTGACACTTATAGACTTTTTCCATGAATGAAAGCCAGACAAGGCTGATCAGAAGCCAGCCTGATAGAGTGCATGCATATGTGTGGGCAGGTGGGTCGGTGGGGGCATGATTTCTAAAAATGTAGCCTTCCTCTACACCTGTGGGATTTGCGACCTTTGACAATGTCCTGCTTCAAGTCGATTACTGGCCTGAGTCATGCCCAGAACATGCAGTGCAACCAACAAAGTCCACGCTGTATGCTGTGATGAGGTCATGCTCTTCTGGCATGCACTCAGCACTACATTCATGGGTATTCAAACGTGTCACTTTTCAGAAATATGTGACAGAAATTCAGAGACTGAAGAGCTTGATGACAAATACTTTGAGGAATGGAGGATATTTTCAACGAAGTAGGATGTACGAGTAAATCAGCCATGTACAAAAATAGAAAATCCAGCAAAGATAAAAACAATGTCCAAAACCACAAGCGTCTTATCCAAATCATTAGAGTCAACACTCATGGACTGAGATTATTAAAATCCACAGCTGGGCTAGAAAAGTATCCCGACGTTTTGTTTCTTACTGCAGAAACATTTTCCAGGGCAATCCAAGGATTGATAGATGGTGAAACAGTAAGGGCGCTTCCTTCCTATATACTTCACAAAGAAAAGGGGCGGGGAATCCTAGTTCAGTGCAGCTGACCTGTTACCCTAAGTCAGGATAATGGAGGATATTGTCACACACTTTGGAAGGCAAATTCCCCAATCGTATTGGGGACTTACAGAAGCAGACCTCACAATCTACTGTTGTGAGGTGGCTCTGGGTGGCAGCAGCACACACCATGATCCTATCCCCAACCTGGATCCACCCCTAGGATTCTTCTCAGATTTACGCCAGCAAAAGAGCTGGTTTAGGTCCAAGAAGACCCACTTGAGAACAAGCAGCCTATGAAGAGGTAAGTAAAAAAAAGTTTTTTTACTTGCCTCTTCTGAGTTGTCTGGTCATAGCATGCAGTGTGGACATTGTTAATTGCACTGCATGTTCTGGCCAGGTGGGGAATAGGATTGAGCTGAAAATGTCTTACAGCCCAATCCTGTGTTGCAATGTGGGCATGGAACATGCACCACATCCTATCTAGATAGGACCCTGCACCAGCGCAGCTAGAGCTCTCCTCGGGGGAAGGGAACATTCAGGGGGTGGAACAGGATGGGGGGTCGGGGAGGGAGTGGAACGGAGAGGAGATGGGGCGAGGATGGATGGATCAGACCTAGGATCAGCAGCAGCAGTGCATACTGAATCCTGAGTTCCTTCCTGGACCTGATCAGCCTGAACAGAGCTGGTGCAGGTCTTAGGTGCCCCATAGGGGTTGCTGGGGCTTACCCTGGGGCAAAATGACAAATGTCCCATTACCCCAAGGAGACCACCAGCAGTTGAAAATCCCCAATGGGATTCAGCAGAAGCTGCACTGGTGCCAAAGCATCGCAATGCAGAGATTTAGGTATGGTTGGGCTGCCCATCAAAGTCTTGAAATACTTGACCAGCTCTTTTATTTTTCAGATATGGATGCTTGTATCAAATGTCCAGAAGATCACTATCCTACCAAGTCTCAAAACCAATGCATTCTCAAAAGTCTAAGCTGTCTTGATTACAAGGAACCGTTAGGAATCATCTTAGCTATGTTGGCTACTTCCTTATCTCTCATCACAGCTTTTGTTTTTGGAATCTTTATGAAGCACCAGGACACTCCCATCGTCAAGGCCAACAACCGCAGCCTCACCTACATCCTCCTCATCTCCCTCTTCCTTTGCTTCCTCTGTTCCTTGCTCTTCATTGGAAGGCCTGGAAGGATGATTTGCCTTCTCCAACAAACTGCTTTTGGCATTGTCTTCTCTGTGGCCCTCTCCACTGTCTTGGCAAAGACTGTCACTGTGGTTCTGGCTTTCATGGCTACCAAACCAGGGTCAGGGATGAGGAAATGGATAGGGAAAAGGTTGTCTTATTCCATTGTCCTTTCATGCTCCTTTATTCAAGCAGGGATTTGTTTGCTTTGGTTAAGCACTTCCCCTCCATTCCCAGATACAGACATGCACTCGGTGAATGAGGAAATCATAGTGGAATGCAAGGAAGGTTCAGTTACCATGTTTTATTGTGTCTTGGGCTACATGGGTTTCTTAGCGATTGTCAGCTTCACTGTCGCTTTTCTAGCACGGAAGTTACCAGACAGTTTCAACGAAGCCAAGTTTATCACCTTCAGCATGTTGGTCTTTTGCAGTGTTTGGGTCACTTTTGTTCCAACCTATGTGAGCACCAAAGGGAAATATATGGTGGCTGTGGAGATCTTTTCTATTGTATCCTCCAGTGCTGGGTTATTGGGTTGCATCTTTTTCCCTAAGTGTTACATCATTTTGCTGAGGCCTCAACTGAACAACAGAGATCAGTTAATAAGGAAAAAGTGAAATTATATATTGTGAGTTCACAAGCCCAGATCAACATTGGGGCAAGAAAGGAGGAGTGGATGATCTCACCCCCCTCCGCAAACACACTTCAGCATCCATGGGCTGAGAAAAGCAGTCTTATCCACTCTGGGGGGGGGGGAAGTCACCTCCAAAGAGCAATACCAATTAGATTAATCTTTATTAATTAAAATAGCTAAACTTCTGGGGCCACCTCTCTCTCTCTCTCTCTCTCTCTCTCTCTCTCTCTCTCTCTCTCTCTCTCTCTCTCACTCACTCACTCACTCACTCACTCACTCACTCACTCACACTCACTCTTCCCCCCTCCCTCAAGAAAGGTCATGTTTTCCATGCCTGCTCCCTTAAAGGCCACTACCTTCTTATATATTCAAGGTTTGTGTTAATAGCCTTGTTTCCACCTTTTAGATGCTTATTAGCCCAGTAAGACTCACTCATACAGCCCTTTACTCCACGACTATTACAACTCAATACTCTCTTTTTTTTTTTTTGATGTTTTGCGGCTTTCTTTTTTTTTATATATATATATTTATATTTTATTGATATATTGAAACATAAAAAAACCAATACATATTTCATAAAGTTATAGCAAGCGCGAAGCGATACATCCTACTAGCATACTATTCACTATTTTCTACATACAATTTCCAACTAAGCCAAAACAACCCCCACATTCTATTCATTAAATCCGCATATCATCACATCATTCCTCTCTATCTCTCTTAAAAAGTCAATAAATGGTTTCCAATTATTCACGAAAAAGTTAACTGACTTTTCCTTAATTAAAATTGTAAGTTTATCCATTTCAGCATAGTCCAAAACTTTCAGCCACCAATCTTCCAGCGAAGGTATCTCCGAGTTCTTCCAATATTGTGCATATAAAATTCTTGCCGCAGCTGTCATATATAAAAACAAAGTTTGAAATTTTTCGCCTACATGATCCTCCCACATACCCAACAAAAATGTTTCCGGTTTCATTTGGATCTTAATCTTTAAAATCAACTCAATCTGTTTGTGAATCTGAGTCCAATACTTCTTTGCTTGAGGGCATGTCCACCACATATGGTAAAAAGTTCCTTCTTGCATTTTACATTTCCAACATCTATTCGTCACCTTCTCATACATTTTTGCTAATTTGCTTGGGGTTATATACCATCTATATATCATTTTATACATATTTTCTTTAATATTAACATTTAACGTAAATTTCAACTGTTTTAACCATAGTTGTTCCCATTGGTCCATTAAAATAACATGACCTACATTTTTCGCCCAATGAATCGTACATTCTTTAACCTGTTCTTCTTCTGTTTCAAACTTCAAAAGCAATTTATACATTTTTGAAATTATCTGGTCTTCAGATGTTAATTGTGCCTCCAATATTGATTCTTCTTCTACAAATCCATATGCCTTCTTGTCCACTTTAAATCTCTCCAAAATTTGAGCATATTAAAGTCTTCTTCAATTAGTTTTTCTCTTGACTTCATTATACAGTCTCCTTGTGAAAAAAATAATAAATTTCTGTACAGTAGTCCTTTCTCTTTTGGCACGCTACTTCCACCAAAGTGTGCTTCATATGGTGCAACCCATAATGGTACTTTCTCATAAAATCTCATTTTATATCTATTCCAAATTCTCCATAATGCATGTCTAACATAATGATTTTTAAATTCTAAATTTGCTTTTACTTTATCATACCACAAATACCCATGCCAACCAAATCTCAAGTCAGAGCCTTCTAACTCCAATAATCTTCTATTTTGTAAATACACCCACTCTTTCAACCACACAAAACAACATGCTGCATAATATACTTTCAGATCTGGTAGTCCTAATCCTCTCAACTCAATACTCTCAAGCCTCATAAAAAACAGGAACAGTAACTTTGGTCCATGATACAGCCTTGTCAAGAACCACCAAATATCCACTATTTCATGCACCCTTCCTGCTGTCTGCTTTCCCTTTTTACTGGGTCGGCAGCTGAACCCTATCTGCTGCCACCATCCCAGGCTAAAGAGATCAGGAAGAAGAGGATCACCTGGGGAAAACTGCCATCCCAGGAGAATACAGATCGCTTCTCATGTGCGTGTGTATTGCCCTGTCCTGAGCGTGCGGATCTTCTATTCCTCTCTTCTCAATATATATTTTAAATAAAATGGCCCTTTTCATCCATATACTTGACTCATGTGTTTATTGGTACATGCTAGAGCAAAAAGAATAAACAATGTGGGGGGAAAGGTGGAAGCAAAACATACAAAAGACAAAAAAAGAATAGAAAGGTTGGAAACAAATGTTTTCAATAAATATATAATAATGCATGCCTATCACGATAGAATTCCAATTTCATTGGCAGTTCACAATACAGGAGCACATTTTTCCCCCAGTCAGCCGCAAAAGTCAGCTTTTGCTTTTCCAACACGGATTCAACATTTGCTTTTTTTTCACCGCGTAATGACAGGATATGTTCAGAAAATACTGTCATTAGGGGCATCAGTCATTGCTCGAATAATCGCTAATGCCAGATGGACTGAGCCCCATAAAGTCTTGGGGCAGCCCTGTAGCACCCCAGAATTCCATGTGGGGACTGGAAAAAAAAAACACATCTGAAAAGGCTCTTAATCAGCAAACCAAACAGGAAAGCGTTGCAATGGAAATCCTGGATGTTTTCATTCCGAGCAATAAGCAGTTTATTCACTTTACTTGGCAATAATGCACTTGGATGTATGTTTATGTGTAACTGAATTTTCCAAATGGCTACACAGCCACTTCTTAGCTTATTGTTAGGCTTACCAGATCTCCAACCGGGACAGAGTCCTACACCTTTAGGAGAAGGAATGTGGGCAGGTGTAGCTTATTAAGCCTTAGAGCAGGGTTCCTCAATCTTTGGGGGCCTGCGTACCCCCTACGCGGGCCGCCAAAGTCCGAGTACCCACAGACACCCCAAAACGTGCACGCCCCATTTTATTTTTGCCCAAATGTCCCCATTTTCTATGGCTTTGGCATGGCTGGGTGGGTTCTCCCGCTCACACCGCAACCCGAAGGGTTACAGCCCTGCCGATTCTCACCGCAGACCGGGAAAAATGACAAAATTGCCCCATTAGCTTCACTTACCTTGTCTCGGTCGCCTCCATGTTCAATCTCATGAAAATGTCGTGAGATTCAAGATGGTGGCATCCAAATCTTTTAAGGGCATATGAGGCATGAGACTGCCTCATGTGCCCTTACGAGATGTGGCCACCGCCATCTTGAATCTCGTGAGATTTTCGCAAGTTTCAACATGGAGGCGACTGAGAGAGAAGGTAAGTGAAGCTAATGGGGCAATTTCATCATTTTTCCACTCCCCCTTAGCTGTTGATCTCAGCAGCTGATGACAGGGAGCATCTCGCATACCCCAACCGGCGGTCCGCGTACCCCTGGGGGTATGCGAACCACAGGTTGGGAACCTCTGCCTTAGAGCAAAATCCTAGGCATGTCTACTCAGAAGCAAGCCTCACTGAACACAATGGGGCTTGCTTCTGAGTAGACATGCCTAGGATTGTGCTCTAAGGTTTAACAAGCTACACCTACACAAGCTACAGGTGAAAACAGCAATAGGATTTCACAAATAAAACCCAAACTCCTGGCTCTTCTCACAGTAGAACAAGACATTAAGGGTGAGATTATTTCTTCCTTCATTGTCAACATGTCTGTTTTTCTTCCTGTCTCCCTCAGGATTTCCAGGGGCTACCAAGTAGATCAACAATAACGGTGTCTGAAAGATGCAATATAGACCTCCTATGTTATTCAGAAAAGGATCAAGGGATAGGCATGGCTCTGTCACTGTTCTATAAGATTATTTCCTCTTTATAATTTTGGTATATTTCCCCTCCCCAAATGATTAAAAAAATCCATTGAGTACCTCTGCACATAGTAATTTTGCTTCCAATTAGTCCTAGTTCAGAGAAAAACAAATGGAGAGAGAGAGAGAGAGAGAGAGAGAGAGAGAGAGAGAGAGAGAGAGAGAGAGAGAGAGAGAGAGAGAGAGAGAGAGAGAGAGAGAGAGAGAAGAATATTTATTTGAGAGATGTTTTAATATTCTCATTCCTTTTGGGACAACCAGGCTTAATCGTTGATATCTGTAGCCACTCAGTATCTATGACTACTTTTCAAAGAAGGAAACTCCATGGGCAAACAGCAGTCCATTCAGTTTGAGAGAAGACAATGCTGACAGAGGAAATCTACTCTTAAGAGACACTGCTGGTAAAGCCACCTTATGGATCGTGAGGCAGAGGACTGTTGCAGAGAAGCCCTTATGAGACAGCCTTGATCTCACTGTTTGAAACAGAGTCCTCTGCCACTCAAGGAAGCCTGTGACCAAAGCCTGTTCTTCTGGTGCTGACCAGAAGAACCTCTAGATGGGATCATGGAACTCTACATTTGGACTGGATGTTTTTGCAGTAAGGTGGTGGTGACAGTGGTGATGCTGCTCGTTCTACTATTTCGTACAGTATGCAAGTCCCATTCAATTAACTGCTCCGTATGTGACGATCCTCTTCCTGTAGCTCACAAATTCTATCAGCCAGGGAACCTTCTCATTGGTGCTCTTGCCTCTCAGGTCTTCTACTTTCACAAGAGTCCCTCTTTCATGGAACAGCCCTCACAGCTGCTGGCTGGTGAACCTGTGTAAGAAATCTTTGACTTTCTATTTGTTCTGTAATATACTTAGATCAGATAACACAGAACCAACTGTTAAGGGTTTTTAAGCTCCTGTTGATTCTTTAAACTATGCAGGGTGGTTATGAGGAAGTGTACAAGAGCCCTTTCGATCGATTTGGATAAATATTACATCACTTTCATTGCAGTTCAGTGTCAAAGTATTACCAGCACATCTTGGCCCTGGCCTTTGCTGTACAAAATATCAATGAGGATCCCCAAATCCTACCAAACATCTCTTTGGGTTTCAACATCCTCAACAGCTACCTCATTGCAAGGATGACCTATAAGGCCACCCTGAGCTTGCCTTCATCTCAGCATCGGTTTATCCCCAACTTCAAGTGTGATTCCCGGAATAATTTAGTTGCAGTCATTGGAGGACTCATGTTTGAAACTTCTGCCAATGTGGCCACAATTATAAGCATCTACAAGGTTCCACAGGTAGGACATATTTACAACAGTGTTGACGTTTCCCAACTGCCCCATAATTTATTTTTGTATGATCCATCTGAAAAGAGGCATCCATTTTCTTTCAGCTCACTTATGGATCGTTTGCCACAGCTCAGAGTGACAAAATGATGTTCCCTTCCCTGTATCAGATGGTCCCAAACGAAGTCTATCAGTACATGGGGGTTGTCCGGTTACTCCTCCATTTCCAATGGATGTGGATTGGGCTCTTTGCTGTGGATGATGACAATGGGGACCGGTTTATGCATACAGTGATGCCCATGCTTTCTCAGAACAGCATTTGTTATGCCTTCATACTGAGAACACCAAAACGGACATTTTTGGAAGAGTTGATAGAATTGCTTTTGAGACAACTTGGAAATTATCCAGTTCTCATGGATAATAAAGTGAATGCATATTTTGTACATGGAGAACCGCCATCCCTGGTTGATTTGTCATTATTGCTGTTTTATGCACCCCTAGCTTCATTGCCACCTCTGGGGAAAGTCTGGATTGTCACATCTCAATGGGATTTTGAATCACTGTCTGTTCAAAGGCTTTGGGATATACAAGGCTTCCATGGGGCCGTATCCTTTACAGTACACACAAATGAACCACCTGGATTCCAAAAGTATGTAGAGACTATCAAGCCCTCCTGGGCAAAAGAAGATGGCTTTATCCAGAATTTCTGGGAGCAAGCTTTTGACTGTTCATTGAACATTGGGACTGGGGATGTAGAGAGCAAAAGGTATTGCACTGGAGAGGAGAAGTTGGAGAGTCTTCCTACTACTTTCTTCGAAATGAACATGACTGGTCACAGCTACAATGTCTTTAACGCTGTCTATATTGTGGCACATGCTTTACATGACATTTACATATCCAGATCCACATTTAGAAAACTAGGAGGAAGACTAAAATTTCAGAATATGCATCCATGGCAGGTAATCACCTCTCAAGTATACAAGTACACACACACACACACATACACACACACACGCACACACACACGCACACGCACACGCACACGCACACGCACACGCTCACGCACACGCACGCACACACACTGAGAGAGAGAGAGAGAGAGAGAGCGCAGGATAACGTATTATCAAAACATGGAGGAAACTGCGCTGCCACAATACATTTACTGCACTTTTGCGACAACGCACGCTTGGCAGAATGCTAGTTCCACTGGCACTACTGGAAGATAGGGTTGGGTCATAAATATCGCATCCTGAGTTTCAACACTTTCTTTTCTCCTTGTTTCATTCTTCTCCTTCAATCAAGCTGCACTCCTTTTTAAGGAGTGTCTTCTTCAACAATAGTGCTGGAGAGACTGTTCACTTTGACAAAAATGGAGAATTAATAGCCGGTTTCGATGTTACAAACTGGGTCACATTCCAAAATGGTTCTTTTCTGAGAGTAAAAGTTGGAAAACTGGATCTTCAGGCTCCTCCAAGCCAAGAGTTAACCATTAATGACAGCCAAATTGTATGGCACAGAAGCTTTAACCAGGTGCGCCTTAACTGCAAATGGTAGGATCTAGATCTGCAGTTCTCAAACTGGTGGGTCATGACCCACCAAGAGAACCAAATGCTGTCCCTGCTACCTTAATGTATCACACATGTTTATAGACGGCACACTTTTTAGGAGGTGCGATCGAAATACTTAGGTCTGATTCTGGCTAATGTGAGAGGTTGGCCGGACCAGGATAAGATTCAGTTTGTCTTATCTTCAGAGGCGGTCAATATACTGGGAAGAACGGCTGCCTTTCTGTGTGAGATTGTTAAGATTTGGGCAAGTGAATATCAATGATTCTGTATATGGGAGTATTTGTGGGATTGAATGGGGTGTATGTAGTTGTGTATTGATTATGCCAATAAAGGTTATTCTATTCTATTCTATTTTATTCTATTCAAAAGTACTTTGTTCACTTACCGGGGGTACTGGAGTCCTCTGGATGTGTGGGAAGGCCTGCAGCCCCCTCTCGTGGCTCTCACCACGCTTTAGATCGCCGCTCTGCAGCAATTACAACCACTTCCGGCATTCAGATGAGTGATCGCAGAGCAGCGATCTAAAGCTGCCAAGTGGCCAACTGAACCCCTTACTTTATGCATTGGATTGGGGAAAGCAGCCGTCTTTGCCTGCCCACTATGTCCCCATACTGATGTCTGCCCAGCCAATCCACCTTCTTATCGCATTCTCCTCTTTTTGCACTCTGCTTCCTGACTCAGCTGCTCCACCACTTCTTGTAAGGTGACCAGTGGAAAGAATACTGAGAGCAGAGAGATGTTTCTCCCTGTCAAAAGACTCTACAACAAAAGCAGCAGCTGATCTGGAACAGGCTTCAGGGCGAGATCTAGCCCAATGTTCCGGCTCCACCAGAGCGAGCATTGTGCCTTCTTTAGTGTAATGGAGGCCTTCACAAGGCCAGACTCCCTCACTTCAGTACTGGACTGAGCATGCGGCTGGCGGCAGAAAGTTAAGCCTCCATCGCCGGCCACATGGGCAGTCCGGCAAGGGAGGGGGCCATTGGCCGAGCTGACCCAGGAGGGTCCCCTCTGAGCCACTTTGGCCGGTTCACAGCCTCCTCTGACTTCCACCATCTATTTAGCTGGCGGATATCCAAGGAGACCGATAAAGCCAGCCCCGGTTAACACTCGGGGAAGGGGACGAACGTCGCCAGATCCTTACATAGGATTTGGCTGTACATCTCTTTCTCTGCTAGTGTTTGTAGAGGTGCTGTTTAGACAGTAGCCTTCTTCAAACAATCCCTCTCCCATTCAAATGAATGTTGCTACTCTATGAGAACAACCAGCACACCAGTCATTCTCCACACATATTTGATTGACACTAATAATCTTTTATGTTTGCGGACAGGTGGTTCCACTTTCCGTGTGCAATGACAACTGCTACCCTGGCACTAGCAGGAAAAAGAAGGAGGGAGAGAAGTTCTGCTGCTATGATTGTGCTCCCTGTCCAGATGGGATGATCTCTGACCAGAAGGGTAGGAGAAAAAGACGTACAAGGGCTTGCCTACTGGGAGGAAATATATCGCTTGAACTTCTATTCTGCCCTTTACCTCCAGAAATAAGAAAGCCACTTTTTTCAGTGCATGGAAATAAACACTGTCACGTTCCCATGGCTATTGCCCAAATGTGTATATACCTAACATTATGTAGTGCAATTTGCATAACTTCTTTATAGCCAATGAGATCTACAAAAGCAAATGAAATCACCTATATATAAAGTAGTATTGTAGAATAACATGAAGCTTACTTGCAGCCCAATCCTATCTAAACCCCACCCCCCCACCGATGGCCACAAGTAGGGCCAGATTAAGACCTTTAGAGGTCCTAAGCACTGAAAAGATTGTGGTGCCCCCATGTAAATTAGTTAATAAATATAATTATACATTATAATTTAGCAAAGTAATAAACACACAAAAAAAATTCAATAACGTATTTTGAATTAATATATTTTGGTTTCAGTGATTCTCCCATCTTTTTCCAGACTTTGATTTGGTTAACTGGCATGTTTTGCACTCTGGTCCATGGTAAATCCAGCACTGGGAAAAAACTCTGTGGTGCCCCCTTCCCTTGATGCCCGAAGCACCTGCTTACTTGGCTCAGTTGTTCATCCAGGGCTACACCTAAGCCACTGGAGGCCGCTGCATTCTGCAGGGGAGGTCAATCCCAGTGGTCTCCTCTAAGTAAGGGAACATTTTTTCCTTGCCTAGGGGTAAGCCTCTGCTGCTCTGATGGGTCTAATCAATCCTGTGCCAGCTCTTTTCCTTTCGCAAATCCAAGTGGACCTGGAAAGGAGGATTAAGACCAGGAAGGGGGACACCATATCTGCAGCACCACTGCTGCTACAATCCCCTTCATGATCCGTTCCAGTTCCTCCCCCTCAGAGCCCCTTTCTGCCCAACCATTCCCTTTGCTGATGTACCAGTGCTTGGGTTGTGCCTGGCTCTGCAGACTTGTGACCGTGGCTGCTTGCCACGTGCAGTGGCAGCCCAGCCACACAATATGGCATGTCATTGGTCAACAGCTTGAAATAAAGAGCTTTTCATTTTTTTTCCAGATATGGACGCCTGTGTCAAATGTCCAGACGATCAATATCCGAACAATCACCACAGTCAATGTATTCCCAAGGTCATTAGCTACCTCACATCCAAAGAAAGTTTAGGTATCGTCATAATTTCATTGGCTATTTCTTTCTCTCTGATCACAGCATTAGTGCTTCGAATCTTTGTGAAGCACCAGGACACTCCTATAGTCAAAGCCAACAACCGCAGCCTGACCTATGTCCTCCTCATCTCTCTCCTCCTCTGCTTCCTCTGCTCCTTGCTCTTCATTGGAAGGCCAGAAAAAGTGACCTGCCTTCTCCGACAAACGGCTTTTGGCATCATCTTCTCTGTGGCCCTTTCCTCTGTGTTGGCAAAAACCATTACTGTGGTTCTGGCTTTTATGGCTTCCAAACCAGGATCTGGACTGAGGAAGTGGCTGGGGAAAAGACTGGCAAATTCTATTGTCCTTTTCTGTTCTTTTATTCAAGTTGGAATCTGTACTGTGTGGCTGAATACTTCCCCTCCATTCCCAGATATGGACGTGTTCTCACTGAATGGGGAAATCATATTGGAATGTAATGAGGGCTCAACTACCATGTTTTACTGCGTTTTGGGCTACATGGGCTTCCTGGCCGTTGTCAGCTTCACTGTGGCTTTCCTAGCCAGGAAGTTGCCAGACACCTTCAATGAAGCCAAATTCATCACCTTCAGCATGTTGGTCTTTTGCAGTGTTTGGTTGTCCTTTGTTCCAACCTACCTGAGCACCAAAGGAAAATATACGGTGGCCGTGGAGGTCTTCTCCATCTTAGCCTCCAGTGCTGGGTTACTGGGTTGCATCTTTTCCCCAAAATGCTTCATAATTGTTCTGAGACCAGATCTAAATAGCAAGCAGAAGCTAATGAGAAAAAAATGATTGAGGAAAAATGCCTCTGTATTATCCTCTCATTTGTTTTCCCTTGGACATGTTCTTGAAGTGGGGGCACAATTATGTACTGGTACTTATCCCTACAACTTCTTTTCTTTTGCAAACTTTTTGTTTCATTGATGTTGTAAGATCCTTTTGGGATATTGTCAAAAACAGGATAGAAATGTGGAAATAAGTCAATAGACCTGAAGAGAAAGAATAGATATGCAGAGGTTATATGACTCATGCCCCAATCCTCTCTGGTTCCTAATGAGGCAGATCTTGAGATACGTTGCTGTCCCAGTCCTGTGTTGCAAAAGGCATACCACTGTTGTGCACTTTGGGACTACTAGTGTACATGGTCAGATGCTCTGTACATGTGAAAATGGCTCACCTAGGCCATGCTGGGGCAGGTAATATCACAGTGGGGGTGGTCCGAAGGAAGTTGAGGGCACAAGGGGGTGGATCTCTGTGGCAACGATGCACACAGAAGAGGCGGTAGCGCAACCACTAGACCACACCTCCTGCCCTCACGAGACCACACTTCCTGCATCGCATAGGTTGGTGGGGGATAGGATCTGGAGGAAAAGCAGCTGTCTTTGGTAAGAGCAAAAATGAGCACTTTGTAATAAGGAGAGAGACAGATCTTAAGAGAATGGCCTTGAGA
Organism: Plestiodon gilberti rubricaudatus; assembly: GCA_026170595.1. NCBI lineage: Eukaryota > Metazoa > Chordata > Lepidosauria > Squamata > Scincidae > Plestiodon > Plestiodon gilberti. The sequence goes on from JANXHW010000006.1 coordinate 21,699,266, forward strand.
TGCTATCATGTCTCGCCGGGTTTGTCCTACCCCCTCAGGCATGCTCAGCTCAGAGGTGTGATTTCGCACCCTCCTGATTGGCTGGTGCCTTGGGGAGGGGTGCATCTGAGGGAGGGAACCAGGTAGCAATGGCGTCCCTAAACTGGTGCGGGGGGTGCGGACTGCACCATGTGACATCCTTAGGGGGTTGACATCACTAGTGGCCAAAATCGTGAAAACCTTTGTCTTTAAGACCTATGCCATCATGTTATACCTCATTCGATGCGTAATCTCATGTAGAATGCAATGAAATATCTGTATCCTATCAAATGTTATGACCAAATAACTGGAAACAGAAAAGACGGCCTCCATGCCCCGTTACGCCCCCTCCCACCCCACCATTCATAATGTTTCCATTCATTATTCAATCAATGGAGGCTGATTCAATCACGTATTGTGGCTGATGTTTTCTTTGGGCTTTGCCATTTGTTACCTCTTTCATTGGTCAGAAAACATCATCCACAATACATGATTGAATCAGCCTCCATTGAATTAATAAGTAACAGCAGCATACAGTGACCTTCAGTAACTGATTCATATACTAAAAGAGACACCTTTATGCAGGGCCATTCAGTGGAATTTTATCAGGGGGTACAAAGTTTCTTTTGGGCCCCTTCCCTATGTATAAATTTGGCTCCTGGGACCCCCTTTTTTGCTCCAGGGCCCCCTTTTTGGCCCATTTTTCACTGTGGGCCTCAGTACAAATTACCCCCTTAACCCCCCTCCCAGAGACCCGTGTTTATGAACACAGGCTTACTCCTCAATGAGGTGCAGCTGCTTAATATAAGTATATCTGCATACCAGAAACAGTGCAAAGACAGCTGGAACATCTGATGATGCCCTACCAACACGGATTCAGGGTGAAACATACGTAAAGAAAAGAGACTTTTATCTTTACTTATTTTATTGACCCAATATTTTAACCTGTGTAAACAGAAGTGTTTTATGCTATGGACTGTGAAACATAACCCATGGAATAATTATGCTATTCAGAGTTCAGGAAAAAGAAACACAACCTGGTGGACAGGATTCTTTGGAGTGTGAGACCGTCCGCTTGCCCGCTTGACCCTTGTCCAGCATGGCTGATTAGAGCTGCCCGAGCGGGGCTGGCTGAGTGGACGGGGAGGGTGGTAAATTCATCTCTGAGGGAGGGGGTGCTGCCGCTGTCTCTGAAGCAGGCGGTGGTGCGTCCTCTCCTGAAGAAACCCTCCCTGGATCCCACTATTCTGAACAACTTCCGGCCAGTCTCAAATATCCCGTTTCTGGGCAAGGTGATCGAGCGGGTAGTGGCGTCTCAGTTCCAGAGAGTCTTGGAGGAAGCTGATTATCTGGATCCATTCCAGTCTGGCTTCAGGCAGGGGTTCGGGACAGAGACGGCCTTGGTCGCCTTGGTGGATGACCTGCGCCGGGGACTGGACAGGGGGAGTGCGTCCCTGTTGGTCCTGCTGGACCTCTCGGCGGCTTTTGACACCATTGACCATGGTGTCCTCCTGGGTCGGTTGGCTGGGTTGGGGCTTGGAGGCACCGTTCTGAGGTGGTTCCGCTCCTTCCTGGCTGATAGATCCCAGAAGGTGGTGCTGGGGGATGCTTGTTCGGCACCCTTGCCCTTGAGGTGTGGGGTGCCACAAGGGTCAATTCTACCCCCCATGCTGTTTAACATCTATATGAAGCCGCTGGGAGAGGTCATGCGGGGGTTTGGGGTAGGGTGTCATCAGTATGCGGATGACACCCAGCTCTTTCTCTCCTTTCCACCTGACTCCAAGGGGGCGGTTGATGTCCTGAATCGTTGTCTGGAGGCAGTTGGGAGCTGGATGGGGGCGAACAAGCTGAAATTAAATCCTGATAAGACAGAGGTTCTTCTGGTCCAGAAGTCTACGACTCAGGTACTGTATCATCGTCCTGCTCTGAATGGGGTTGTACTCCCTCTGAAGGAGCAGGTCCGCAGCTTGGAGGTTCTCCTGGATGCGCAGCTGCTCCTGGATTCCCAGGTAGCGGCTGTGGCCAGGGGGGCCTTTGCCCAGCTTCGGCTGGTGCGCCAGTTGCGACCGTACTTGGACCGTGCAGACCTGGCCACAGTGACTCATGCCCTAGTGACATCTAGACTAGATTACTGCAATACGCTCTACGTGGGGCTGCCTTTGAAGACTGTTCGGAAACTGCAACTAGTGCAGAATGCGGCGGCCCGGGTGGTTGCCGGGGCTTGTCGGTTCGACTCAGTCGGACCGTTGCTTCAGCGGCTACACTGGCTACCGGTTCGTTTCCGGGCACAATTCAAAGTGCTAGTTTTGACTTTTAAAGCCCTTAATGGCTCGGGTCCAGGGTATTTGAGGGACCGCCTCCTTCCCTACAATCCGACCCGTACTCTGAGGTCATCAGGGGGGGCCCTGTTGACCGTGCCGCCATTGGCGGAAGTGAGGGGGATGGCGGCGCGGAGTAGGGCCTTCTCGGCGGTGGCGCCCCAATTGTGGAATTCCCTCCCCTTGGAACTAAGAACTATTGGATGTGGAAGTCCTTCTAAGGCTTTTTTCTTCAGGGAACCTCCCTCACCCAGGCTGAGTGCTAGCAATAAAAAAAAAACCTGAGGCAGTGGTAAACGTTAACGAAACATAAGTTTACTCACATATATCCAGTCTCAATATATATACACACATCTTCTGATTAGTTTCAGAGGTTTCACTAATACTTTGTGATAGCAAGCCCCTAAAGCTGGCTCACCCTGCAGGCCTTGGTCTCTACATGTCTTGTCACAACAACAGTCAGGAGAAGAAGAGCAGCAAGAAAAAGGAGGGAAAACAGAAAAAGCAGTTAGACCACACCCCAAGGATCACAGTCTGCCCCCTTCTGGATGCAGCCGGAGTTGTGCCAATTCCAACACCCCTTCTCAACTCCGGATGCGTGAGTCCAGCAGATTCATGCTTTCTCGTAGACTCTGAAATTTATCTCTTGCTAGTGGCTTAGTCAAGAGGTCTGCTATCATTTCTTGGGTTGGGCAGTAGTCCATCCTGACAAGCCCCTTTTTGATTAGGTCACGCACAAAGTGGTTTCTGATATCAATGTGCTTTGTTCGGGCATTGTGGCTTTCTGATTCTCCCAATCTTATACAGCTCTGATTGTCTTCAAACATTTGAATTGGCTTTGGTTCATCTATGCCCAAGTCATTTAATAAGTATGAAAGCCACATTATTTCTCTGCATGTTTCCGATGCAGCTATGTACTCAGCTTCTGTGGAAGAAAGAGCAACACTCGTTTGTTTCCTACTTGCCCAGCTTATTGCTCCTCCTCCATACAGAGCCAAATATCCACTGGTTGACTTGCGTTCAGTTCTGTCTTCTCCCCAATCTGAGTCAGAGTAGACTACTAGTCTAGGGTTTTCACTGGCTGTCAGTTTTAGTTGGAAGTCTAATGTGCCTTTCAGGTATCTCCCAACCCGCTTAACTCCAAGCCAGTCCCATTGTGTGGGAGAATTAGTTTTCCTGCTTAAAATTCCTACCGCAGTGGCAATATCTGGCCTGGTTGTGGTAGAAAGATAAAGCAACTTGCCTATTGCTTCCCTGTACTGCTTGTTGTTTGGGAGAAGTTCACTTTCCTCTTTTTGCTTAAGAAAGTTGGCCTCCATTGGTGTTGCTTTTGGGTGTGCATCTTTTAGTCCTAGTGACTCTACTAAGTCCAAAATTTTTGTTTTCTGGCTTAGAAGAAAACTTCCATCCTTTTCTCTATTGATTTGCATACCCAGGTAATAGTTGGCATTTCCCAGTTCTTTAATTTCAACCTCTTTGTTCAGGTGATTTACTATGTCTCTATAGTCTTGTTCTCTCTCATAAATGCACAATAAATCATCCACGTAAACTAAGAGATATGTCCATTTTCCATCTTGGTACTTTGTGTACAGGCATTGGTCTGCTGTACTTTGAGTGAAGTGTTGTTGGGTTAACAACTTGTCTAGTTTTTCACTCCAAGCTCTGGCTGATTGCTTTAAACCGTACAGCCCTTTCTGGAGCTTGCATACAAGGTGAGCTTTCTTGCTGTCTATGAACCCAGGTGGTTGTTTCATGTAAAGCTCTTCTTTAATTTCTCCATGGAGAAATGCAGTCTTAACGTCTAAATGTCTGACATGCATTTTTCTTGAAGCAGCTATGCTTAGGAGCAATCTTATAGTGGTGTATTTTACTACAGGTGCAAAGGTTTCATCATAATCTTCCCCATATTTCTGGGAGTATCCTTTGGCTACTAGTCTTGCCTTGTATCGTTCTATCTCCCCTTCTGCATCTGTTTTGGCCTTGAAGACCCATTTACAACTTATTGTCTTTTTCCCTGGTGGCAATTTGGTTAATGTCCATGTTCTGTTTTTACGTAATGCATCTATCTCTTCTTGTGCAGCCCTTTTCCACTTACTTGATTCATCTTTAGTCATTGCTTCCACTTCCTCCCAGGATTCTGGTTCATGTTCTGGTGACGACCTTGCGAGGTAGGTGAGTGTAAATCGTGGAGGTGGTATACCTTTGTTTTCTCGGGATGAACGTCTGGGTTCTGCTGGAACCTGGTCTGTTCCTGTGGTGACTTCTGGCCCCGGCAGTTCTTCTTCTCCATCAGTCTCCCCTTCTACTGCTGCACTGGTCTCAGACTCTGGTGATGAGGGTCTTGGTATGCTGTCATGGAAAACTGGGACATACATGAGCTCCCCATCTGTCTGTGGTAGACCATCAATGAATGTTTTATTTTTGTCAACTCTCTCATTCTCAGCAAAATATAGTCCATGCCTAATGGTCACCTTTCCGGTTTCCATATTCATAATTTTGTAGCCTTTTGTGCCTGGAGCATATCCTATGAATAGACCTTCTTCAGCTCTGGCATCCAACTTGGACCTTTTTTCTTTTGGGACGTAAGCATAGACTTTGCAGCCAAACACGCGAAGGTGCTCCATGGTGGGTGCTCTGCCATGCCATAGCTCAAAAGGAGTTTTGCTGTTTAAAGTACCTTTAGTGGGTAGTCTGTTTTGTAAGTAATTAGCTGTGACTATTGCTTCACTCCAAAAATTTGTGGGTAGCTCTGCATCTGTTAGTATGCATCGAGCCATCTCTAAAAGACTTCTGTTTTTGCGTTCTGCTACAGCATTCTGCTGAGGAGTGTATGGTACAGTAAGTCTGTGCAGGATCCCTTGGCTTTCTAAAAGTGTCTTAGTGAGATGCGAGGTGTACTCACCACCATTGTCTGTCTGGAGTGCGCCAGGATTCCTTCCAAATCTGTTTTTCACCATAGCCAGATATTTTCTGAGCATCTCATGAACTTCAGTTTTCTCTCTCAGCAGATAAAGCACTGTATATCTTGAAAAATCATCCACAAATGTTAGTACATATTTATAGTTTCCTAGAGAGTGACTAGGCATCGGACCAATTAAATCACTGTGCACAATTTCTAAGACCTTGGTGCTGCGCTGTTTGGAAAGGAGGGACTGACCGCCTCTTTGGAAAGGAGGGACTGACCGCCTTGGCTTTGATACAACATACATACCTGTCTGGATGATTTTCACAGTGTTTTACCTTTAGTCCCTTTGCAAGATTCTTGTTCTGCACGTCCATGATTGCGTTAGTGTCTCTGTGTCCCAGTCTGCGATGCCATAGGTCTAGGCAGTCGTTAGTGCAGGTTTGCTTGGCATACATCAGCTGTTCTTCCTGGTGTAAGTCTAGGAAATAAACTCCATCGTGCATATAGCCTTGAGCCATTAAAGCACCATCACTGACTCCTGTTATGGTACTGTCATTGTCAATGAATTTTACAGCATATCCACGTTTGGTTAAAGCTGATACACTAATCATGTTGCCACTTATATCTGGGGAATATAGTACCTCATTTACTGTAACTTCATTTATTTGATCTTCTGCCACACAATTTAGCTTTATTTTCCCTTTTCCATGGATTTCAATTTTCTTTCCATCTGCTACAGTAATCTGACCTCCTATGCTTGTGTCCATTTCTTGAAAATAACTTTGGTTTGAACACATGTGCGATGAACAACCCGAATCGATAATCCAAAACTGTTTTTCTGAGCTCTGTTCCTTTATGCAACAGTTAAAATCCTGTTTCTGCTTTGGATTGTTGCTTGTAAATTGGTGAGTGAACTGGTTACCCCCTTTTCTCTGGCTCTTCCCTTTGTTTTCTCCTGAGCCTGAGTGGGAGTTCCTGTTTGGCTGTTTAGCATAACAATTGCGAGCTAAATGCCCTTGTTTGCCACATTGGAAGCAGATCAGGGGCTTTTTGTTTGGTTTACTCTCTGCCCTGTAATTTGATCCACTCTCAGTGAGGTCCTGTTTTCTATAAGGAGTACACTCTGATCTTAGCTCTGCTAGGACGTCTTTAAACTCCTTTTTCTCTCTTCCAGCTATCGCTTGCTTAAAACTGCCAAAAACTGAATCACTAAGGCACCCAACAAGATAGGCCACACGTTGATCCAGTGAGAAATTAAGACCAGTGAGCGCAAGATCATTGAAAATCTGGATCATTTTACTACAGTATTTATCACAGTCCTCTTTCCTTTCCAATTTGAGCCCACACAAATCATTAATCAAACTGAATTGATCTTTCATTCCTGTTCTTGCATAGGTTTCTGTCAGAATTGTCATCATCTCCTTTGCTGTCTTTGCCTCTCGCACATAAGGCATTTGAAGCTCTGTTAAGGATCTTAGAATTAGGCATTTAGCCTTTCCATCTGCCCTATTCCAGTTCCGAATTGCAGCCTCCCCACTGTCTGGGCGACTTTCCTCTAAGGCATGTAAGGCATCATACATCTGTATTTCTGCTGTTATTTTACAATACCAGTTGTGGAAAGATTTGGGGTTTAATCTGATCACTGGTTGGAGAGGCAAGGCCTCCACATCTAATCCTTCTGCCATTGTTCTGCTAGCTAGCAAGCAACTTCAGCCTTTCACAAGTGAGTGGGGAGAGAACCCAAAAAACAAAAATATCTTCTTAGGTTAATTAAAGCCTTTTAGTGTTCGTAAGCTGGGCCCATAACCTATTGGATGTGGAAGTCCTTCTAAGGCTTTTTTCTTCAGGGAACCTCCCTCACCCAGGCTGAGTGCTAGCAATAAAAAAAAAACCTGAGGCAGTGGTAAACGTTAACGAAACATAAGTTTACTCACATATATCCAGTCTCAATATATATACACACATCTTCTGATTAGTTTCAGAGGTTTCACTAATACTTTGTGATAGCAAGCCCCTAAAGCTGGCTCGCCCTGCAGGCCTTGGTCTCTACATGTCTTGTCACAACAACAGTCAGGAGAAGAAGAGCAGCAAGAAAAAGGAGGGAAAACAGAAAAAGCAGTTAGACCACACCCCAAGGATCACAGTCTGCCCCCTTCTGGATGCAGCCGGAGTTGTGCCAATTCCAACAAGAACGACTCCCTCTTTAGAGGCTTTTCGGCGGGGCCTTAAGACGTTTTTATTCAGGACTGCTTTTAATGTCTGACATGGTGGGCTGACTTTTTAACAAATGGTTATATATGTAAATGCTGGTGACCCATTGGGGTTGTTTTTAATCTCAAGTGTTTTTAATTATTTTAATGTGTTTAATTGTTTTAAAGTTGTTTATATGTATTTTAATATGTTGGAAGCTGCCTTGAGTGCCTTCGGGAGAAAGGCGGGCTACAAATTCTTTAAATAAATAAAAATAAATAAACCTGGCTCTTTTCTCATGAGTGATGCTATAGCAAAAGACCAGACAAAGTGGCTGTGATTATCTCTCCTGTTACTATTGTCAACATTTCTGGTCTGCTTCTCTTTACCCAAAGGATTTCCAAGGCCCATCAGCAAGATCAACAATAATATGCCTGAAATACGCTATATAACCTTTCCATGTTGTTCAGTACTGGATCCAGGGGTAGGCAGGGCTCTGCTGCTTTTTTGCATGACTATTTCATCCTTAAAATTGACTGCATGCTTCCTCCTGCTGCCCCCCTTTATTAAAAAAAAATAAAGTTTCAGTGAGTACTTCTGTATATAATAACTTCTCTTTTTCTGATTAGCTCTACAAATCTGTGTTTCCTAGCATGAGAAATTGTAGCTCAAAGAACAAGTATCCCACTCAGAGGAAAATAAGCACATATATATATACACACTGTTTTAAAATTATTTTTGGAACACCCAGGCAAAATCCTTGAAATCTGTAGCTGTGCCGTTTTTAATAAGGAAGAAAATACATGGTCAAACCAATAGTTCATTTCACCTGAAAGGAGAAAATGCCAACCTAGAAGAGATATGCTTTTAAGAGACACTGACCACTGAAAGAGGTAACAAATGGAAACAATATGAATGGTGAGATAGAGCCAGGGTGCATGGGAACCATCAAAAGGGTCACAAAACACTTCTCTTATCTTGTTGTCATCCTCTCATTTTAAAAATGCAATGAATACTCTGTGCCTTCTCTCTAATCAGGGGAAGCCCAGAGGTTAGAGCCTCATACTCTTTTCTTCACAATTAAATTTTAAAATAACAAACATAATAGTCTTTCACACACACACACACACACACACACACACACACACACACACACACACACACACACACACACATTTGTATCTTTTTTTCTTCGTATCAGTGCAACGGAAAAGGCCAAGACGTTAGGGATGTATTTATCACTCCTATCATCACCAATGTGACTGTTTCCCTTCCTGCCACCCAAAGGATTTGTAAGGTCTATCAGCAAGATCCACAATGACTGTGTCTGAAAGATGCTATACAGCAAGTCCATACGTTCTTCTTGGAAACTGCAACTTTAAGCAAAATGACTTATAATGAAACCGATTTTACCATAGGCTAACTGATAAATGTAAACATTCCCGTGGTATTTTCCCCATCAACTTTAAATGCAAGGACTTTAAAACAAAATGACTTTAAAGTGAGGATTTACTGAATAAACCTCTCCGGTTGTTCAGAACTGGACCTAGGGATGGGCAGTGTTCTGTTATTCTTTTCTACAACTAGTTCATCTTTATCATTTAGGGTATGCTTCCTTCCCCCATTTAAAAAGTACAGTGAGTACCTCTACACATTTCCAGTTAATTCTACGTGTCCAGGTTTCCTAATTTGACAAATAGACTCAGAAGGGGTGGGGGTGGTATTAAAATTCTCATTCCATTTGGGACACCCAGGCACAATTATTCATATCTGTAGTTGTACAGTTTCTATCAGTCTGCTTTAAATAACAAAACTACATGGCAAAACTAACAATTCATTCATCTTGATAGCAGAAAATGACAGCACCGAGGAAATATGCTCTTACAAGACACCCATTGCAAAAAGGTAACAAAACGGAAACACAATGAATTGTAAGATAGAGCAGTGGTGCAGAGAAGCCTTTATAAGCCAGTCTTTATTTCTGTACCAGAGTCATCTGCTGCCCAAAGAACGCTGTAACAAAATCAGTGCTAACCATACAATTCTCTAAATGGAAACATGGAAACTCTGCACTTGGAGGGGAAACTTGGCATTAAGATGGAGGCAACAGGAGTCATACTACTTGTGCTGGTGTTTCGTACTGTCTGCCAGACGCATTCTATTAACTGCATCATATACGACGATCCCCTTCGTATAACCCACAGATTCTATCAGCCAGGCAACCTTCTCATTGGCGCGCTTGCCTCTCAGGTCTTCATCTTTCACAACAGAACCACTTTCATCAAACAACCCACACAGATGCTGACTGGTGGACCTGTGTAAGGAATTTTTGCTTCCTTTTTTCTGTGTTGGCAATATAGCATATTCAGATCACATAACACCGAACCATGCATTAAGCAACAGAGTCCTTAAGACTTTTCAGCATTCATGCAGTAGGTTTGTATCCAACAAGAAGTTGTGTCCGGTGCGAGAATACAGTCATTAGGGAGCAGCAACAAACACTATTAGCAGGGTTGGTCTGTTTCAGCAAAAACCTCAGAGTCTCTTATGCATCACCTGATTCCTGGAATCAGGTTTGGAATACACACTTCTGAAAATACAAGTATTTCCTCATTTCTTATTCACATTTAGGACTTCTGGTTTGTACTTGTGATGCTTTAGTTGCAACGGGTAAGGCTGCAATCCTATCCACACTTACCAGGCAGTAAGCCCCATTGACTACAATGGGACTTACTGAGTAGACATGCATAGAATTGGGCTCAAAATCAGTCCTGAGGTATCAAGACATTTCCCAATGGAAGGGAGGTTTGTAAGTGTTGTAAGAGTCATCTATTTGGCTTCCATTTAAAATATCATCTCTGAATTCATTGCCTGACAGCAGATAAAATCTACAATAAGAAATGGAAGGATTGACAATACTGTGCATTTACCATATTTAAGAAATGCAAGGAAACGTGATAGTCCTTCAAAACATGTATCCAATTTCTGCTGAGCTGCTTATCTGTTGCAAGACAATGGCCAAAATCCTGAGTAATATACATAGTCTTGATTACTACCCATTGAAATTAATGGGACATACACTGAGTTATGATTAAAGATCTCATAACGCAACATATGTCCCATGGTGCTGAGACAGAATTCACTTTATTTGGATTCTAGCCATAAGTTTAAGAAATCTTCTGTTCTCCACTTGCTCCAGAAAAGGCTGCTGACTGTGTCTCTTATAAAATAGTTCCAAAGACACACTTCCCCCCCCCCAAAAAAAAATAGGGGGAAAAAAGCCTGCGTCTTATGGAGCAAATTAAAAATAGTAAAGAAAAAATACTTACCGGGGCTTCGGGGAGGCCTGCAGAGGCTCGCGCAGGCCTCCCCGAAGCCCCGGTAAGTATTTTTTCTTTACTTTTTATTATTTTAATTTTATTTTTTATTTAAAAAACCTTTTTTCCCTATTTTTTGCTCCATAGGATGCATGCGTCCTATGGTCCGATGCGTCCTATGGAGCGAAAAATACGGTATACTTCATGAGGGTTTTAAGATACAGATGAATCTTGAAACCATGCATAGTTATGATGCTGAAGCATACAAAACGTGTTTTTTTTTTCCTATTTGGATAAACATCATATCACTCCCCTTGCAGTTCCGTGTCAAAGTATTACCAGCACATCTTAGCCTTGGTCTTTGCCATAAAAAATATCAACGAGGATCCCCAAATCCTACCAAACATCAGTTTGGGTTTCAACATCCTCAATAGCTACTTCATTGCAAGGATGACCTATAAAGCTACCCTGAGCCTGGCTTCATCACAGCATCGGTTTATCCCCAACTTCAAGTGTGACACACGGAACAATTTAGTTGCTGTCATTGGAGGACTCATGTTTGAAACTTCTGCCGATGTGGCCACCATCATAAGCATCTACAAGATCCCACAGGTAGGTCAGATCAGATGCACAGAGATGTAGACATTTTGCAACTATACTACATAGTGTATATATATATATATATATATATATATATATATATATATATATATATATATATATATATATATATATATATATATTTGTAATCCATATGAAAAGATAATTCATTTTCTTTCAGCTCAGTTATGGATCATTTTCCCCAGTGCAGAGTGACAAAATACTGTTCCCTTCCCTGTATCAGATGGTCCCAAATGAAGTCTATCAGTACATGGGGGTTGTCCGGTTACTCCTCCATTTCCAATGGATGTGGATTGGGCTCTTTGCTGTGGATGATGACAACGGGGACCGATTTTTGCATACAGTGATGCCTATGCTTTCCCAGAACGACATTTGTTATGCCTTCATACTGAGAACACCAAAACGGACATATTTGGAAGAGTTACTAGGCATGATTTTAAAACAAGCTGAACATTATCCTGTTCTCAACGATAACAAAGTCAATGCCTGTTTTGTATATGGAGAACCTCCTTCCCTACTTAATTTGTCAATGTTGCTGTTTTATGCACCCCTTATTTTATTGCCTCCTTTAAGTAAAGTCTGGATTGTTACATCCCAATGGGATTTTGAATTAATGCCCTTTCAAAGGTTTTGGGATGTACATTTTTTCCATGGTGCCCTATCCTTCACAGTTCATGCAAATCAGCCACTTGGATTCGAAAGGTTTGTAGAGACTATCAAGCCCTCCTGGGCAAATGGAGATGGTTTTATCCAAAATTTCTGGGAGCAAGCATTTGACTGTTCTTTGGAAATTAATATTGTGGATGCAGAGAGCAAGGATCGTTGCACTGGAGAGGAGAAGTTGGAGAGCCTTCCTACTACTTTCTTTGAAATGGGCATGACTGGTCACAGCTACAATGTCTACAATGCTGTCTATGCTGTGGCACATGCTTTGCATGCTATCTACATGCTGAGATCTAAATTCAGAAAGCTAGGAGGAAAACTGGAAATTAAGAATATGCATCCATGGCAGGTAATTACTTTCCAAAGACACAGTTCTATTTTAAAAAAAAAAACAGCAACAAAGCAGGATCATATATTATCCAAAGGGACCTCTTATCCTAACTCAGCATGAAAAAAATCTATCAAAATTGTAGTGACTCAGCTTTTGGTGTATATTTTGTTAAATATACATATTAAGTATTACTCTCTCATGATTAAGAGTGCGATCCTATCCAACTTACACCACTGGTGTAACCAGCGGTGCAGCGAGAATGGGAAGTCCCAGAAAGGAAAGGGGATTCACATACTCTACAGAGAGGGATTCAAAGGGGATTTAAATCTCCCCTCCCCTCCAAAACCTCCCGCCCTGCCCTCCCCTGCTGGTTACACCAGTGATGTAAGTTGGATAGGATTGTGCTGTAATTCTTTTAATAGGGAGGGTGGTGTCCAGAACATGCTTCTATGTTCCATCTGCATATCATTTGTCGAAAATGACAGCTACCAAAGTAAGCACATTCAAAGAATGATTAGAAATGGAAAAAAAATGATTGTCGTGTTAGTCATATGCACCTTTTACAATATGTATTCATACATACACACATGTGCCAGCAATTTAATATACATTTTTAAAGCAGCTATTATCAAATGAATTGGGTAACATGCTTGTTTAGTTCACATGGTTTTGAAATGGATGAACAGTGTAATAGTAAGCCAAATTCTTAATTAATTGCAGTCAAATTCTAACCAAATAACTGGTTGCAGGTCTACTTTCAACACTATTTTGTCTCCTTTCATTCTTCTCTTTCAATCAAGCTCCATCCCTTTTTAAAGAGCATCATGTTCAACAATAGTGCTGGAGAGACTGTGCACTTTGATGGAAATGGAGAATTAGTAGCAGGTTTCGACGTTACAAACTGGGTCACTTTCCCAAATGGATCTTTTCTTAGAGTAAAAGCTGGAAAGCTGGATTCTCAGGCTCCTCCAGGACAAGAGTTAACCATTAATGATGGACAAATCGTATGGCATAGAAGCTTTAACCAGGTGCAAATGGTAGAATCTAGAAAGTAAGGGAGACAAGTTCCATTTTGATGGTTTCCAAGTTCTATCCAGAGGCAGCCCAATCAAGAGGCCAGGCCAGATGAACCCCTCATTTAAGGGAGGTGGCAATAATGTGGGGGAGGCCCCACTACCTGCAGCTGCCCATCACTTCCCAAGCCACTGCCTTGCCCCATGTGAGCAACTCACTACCCACACACTAGTCATTCTCAACACAGGTTTTATTGATAATAATGCCCTCTCTTTATGTTTATGGACAGGTGGTGCCCCTTTCTGTGTGCAATGACAACTGTTATCCTGGCTACAGCAGGAAAAAGAAGGAAGGAGAGAAATTTTGCTGTTATGATTGTGCTCCCTGTCCTGAAGGGATGATCTCTGACCAGAAGGGTAGGAGAAAGAGTGAGCAAGAGCTTGGCCACCTGTGAGAAAATTGGGTCTTCGTTCGGCCCTTCTGAGGGCAAGGCTTCGAGCGGCATTGTGCACATGCGCCGCTCGAAGCCCTGCCGGCGTACTCAGATGCAGCTGAGCCGCCGAGGAAGATGTGGCTCGGCTTGCCGGCTCCAAGAGTGACACGCCGGGACAAGGGGTGAGTGTAGCATGGGGGGTTGATGCACCAGGACTCCCGGTGCGTCACCCCCCTGGCGTGTCACCCCTCCGCCCGCCTCCCGGTACATCACTCCAAGCTCTCTGTCTCTGCACCAGTGATGCCACTGACTTAATGCAATTTGTGTAACTTTAACTTCCTATGGGCCAATGTGATCCACAACATCAAATGAGACCACCTTTTTATCCATAAAACTTTGCTATGTGTGTAGTATATGATGTTCAAAGTGTTACACATATATTATCCCAGGATCCCTTAGCATAAATATTTAAGACAGGTCAACATACAGGAAGTCCTCACTTAATGTCGCAGATAGGTTCCTTGAAACTGCGACATTAAATGAAAACAACGTATAATAAAACAAATGTTTACCGGAGGCTCCATGACACTCCAGCAGGCTCTGGTGAGCTGCAGAAGCTGCTTCTGGGACCATGACTCACTTCCTAGGCTTTTTTCTCACTTCAGAATGCCTTGCAAGGCATTCTGGGGTGAGAATAAGACCAGGAAGTGTGACGATGTGAAAACGAAATGACGTATAGCAAAATGATGGTAAGTGAGGACTACCTATATTTACTCCCATATCACAAATGGGAGGTGGACACTGTGGGAGAATGCCAAATATCATTTATAGAATTTACGGTTGCAATGAAATCTGAATCAGGGGTTTAGTTTATATTTGACACACCATTTTTCTACATCAAAAATTGTTTTGCATGTGCTGAGTCCAAAAACATTTCAAACAAAAGGAACATTGAATGGTGCTGTGTTGTGGTTAGAGTGTTGGTCTTGAACCAGGCAGATCTCGGTTTAAATCTCCACTCCGCCATGAAGCTTGTTGAGTAACCTTGTGCTAGTCACTCTCCCTCTCATTCTAAACTCCCTCACAGCATATTGGGAGGATAAAAAAAGGAGAGGGCATTTCCATGGAAACTGTCTTGAGTTTCTTGGGGGAAAGGGTTGTACATAAAGGTGAAAAATAAGTTAAATGATACAATAATAAAGAACCCTAACTGAATCTGTCCTGCTTCAAATTCCTACACAAATGCCATCTTTCTTGGAAGACTAAGGTAATCATAATCTGTACAAATGTTGTAAGCATAATCAACTATGTGTAATTGAACTGCAAGGATATACCCTGTTTCTCTGAAAATAAGACCTCCCCTGAAAATAAGACCTAGCTAGGTTCATCAGCCAGACGGACAGAACCCCCCCCCCCCGGCACCCCCTGCGACCCCCCCCCCGGCATTTACTTTGACCAATTTAAGCTTCATTCTTTCCAGAGGGTGCAAGGCCCTGGAAGGCCTGCACTTGAGTCCTCCACCATAGAGACGACATGCTAGAGAGGCCAGCAAGGCCTGCAAGGAGGCTGCAACCTTGCAGAGTCTCTCTAGCACGTCATCTCTATATGCAATCCATATTCAAGTGCAGGCCTTCCAGGCCTTGCAGAGCCTTGCACCCTCGGGAATGAAGCTTTAATCAGTCAAAGTAAGTGCCAGGGGGAGGGGCACAGGTTGGGAAAATAAGACCTCCCTGAAAATAAGACCTACTGCATTTTTTGGAGCCAAAATTAATATAAGACACTGTCTTATTTGGGGAAACATGGTAATTTCCATCTGAAACTCAACTTCATCTTCTCCCATTAATAAGGTTCAAACCAGATAATACAATAAGCACTGCTAAAATTATTATTTTTCTCTATTTCAATTGAGGGAGACCTAAAACTAGTTCAAAACTATGGCAGGGGGAAGGAGCCTTAAATCCTGACTCTGTCCCAATGTGGATTCCCACCACCACCTCAGCTATTTCAGAAGGGAAAAAAACTCCCACTGGGGTCAATCAGAGTTTATTATCCTTGTCTACTAGCAAATGTGAGCAGAGGCATCCAGATTGGGACTGTGGTAAAGATAAAAAGTGAATGGCCCCTGGCCCCTTCTTTCAAGCCTGATCTGGGTTGTGACTACTATTCTTGAGGGCAAATTTGAGCCCATTAGCACTAGTGATGGTCTTATGGCCCATTCCTGTCATCTGAGTACGACAAAGGAACTCGTGTTCTGCTGTTGTAAATGGCACAGGGCTGCCTAAATGATGTACTGCTACTGAGTATATGGGAGCCGCCAGTGGAAACAGCCAGCAGCTCCTTGTGCACACCAATGGCCCCATTTGGTGTAGGATGGGAAGGCAGGACGTGAGCAGGGAGGGGGAGGTTCAGGGAAGGTTTGGATGGGGCAGGGAAGGGCAGCGGTTGGGCCAAGGTTGGGGGGAGGAGCTTGGCAGTAGCACAACACACTGAGATCCTAACCCCTCTTCCCAGTCCAGACCCACCTCCTGACTATCCAATGGACTTATGCTACCTAAATAGCTGGCATAGGTCAGAAGAGATCGATTGGAGGCCAGGTGGCCAATGGGGAGGGAAGTTAAAAAATGTTACCTCTCAAGGGCCACTTGGTCACTGCTCCACCACAGCATACAGAACATACTCTGTTGGCAGAGCTGCATGCTATGGGCTGTTGGGTGATTGGACTGCTAGGAGGGTGAATATGGCCATAGTTATTTCAGTAGCAGCCATTTCAAACTATGGAACTTCTTTCTCCCAAATATTGATCAACATCTTAATATTTAAAGAGCTTTTCCTTTTTTCCAGACATGGATGCCTGTGTCAAATGTCCAGAAGATCAGTATCCCAACAAGCGCCGAAGTCAATGTATTCCCAAGGTCATCAGCTACCTCTCCCACAATGAAAGTTTAGGAATCATCTTAACTACTTTGGCTATTTCTTTCTCTCTGATCACAGCTTTAGTGCTTGGAACCTTTATAAAGCATAAGGACACTCCCATCGTCAAGGCCAACAACCGCAGCCTCACCTACATCCTCCTCCTCTCCCTCCTCCTCTGCTTCCTCTGCTCACTTCTCTTCATTGGAAGGCCTGGAAGGGTGACCTGCCTTCTTCGTCAAACTGCTTTTGGCATCATATTTTCTGTGGCCCTTTCCTCTGTGTTGGCAAAGACTGTCACTGTGGTTTTGGCATTCATGGCTACCAAACCAGGATCTGGGATGAGGAAATGGCTAGGAAAAAGTCTGGCAAATTCAATGGTCTTTTCCTGCTCTTTTATTCAAGCAGGGATTTGTTTGCTTTGGTTAAGTATCTCCCCTCCATTCCCAGATACGGATATGCACTCAGTGAATGGGGAAATCATAGTGGAATGTAATGAGGGCTCAACTACCATGTTTTACTGTGTCTTGGGCTATATGGGTCTGTTGGCTGTTATCAGCTTCATTGTGGCTTTCCTAGGCCGGACATTGCCAGATAGTTTCAATGAGGCCAAATTTATGACATTCAGCATGTTGGTCTTTTGCAGTGTCTGGCTGTCCTTTGTTCCAACTTATCTGAGCACTAAGGGAAAATACATGGTGGCTGTTGAGATCTTCTCTATCTTATCCTCCAGCGCTGGGTTATTGGGTTGTATCTTTTCCCCCAAGTGCTACATAATTGTACTGAGACCTGAACTAAACAACAAAGAACAGTTAATGAGGAAAAAATGAGTGGGAAAGAAAAAAAAGTCTCTGTATACTTCTCTTATATATTTTTCCTCAGTCATGTGCTTGGAGCTGGGACACAGATACCTACTCAATAAACTGTAATTCATCCAGCTTCTTTGTTCACTGAATTTTGTTTCTTTGATATTCTAAGCTGCTTTTTGGGCACTATCACAAACAGGATAGAGCTGTGGAAATAATGGGCAGACTGATCCTGCCTAAGATGCTGCGGCTGGCCTAAAGTCAGGATGCTGTGGCCTTCCTCTAGTCTGCACTGGTGCCGCTGGGGATTGACCTCGGGGAAAGGAGACGTTGTAAGCCCTGGGGTGTAAGCCCTAGAGCCCCCAATGGGCCTGCTCTGATGCGCTCCAGCTCTTTTAGCTAGCACAAGTCGGGGGAGGCCATGTAAGGCCAGCCCTGCCCTGGAAGGGGCTTGGGATATCGGTGCAACCCAGCCCCAATATCCCTGCCCCTCCCAGGCCGAGCTGGCCAATGGTCCCTTCCCCTACCACCCTGGCACACCCTCCAAATGCCCTCCCGCCAACTGGCTCAGCCCTTACCTGGGTTGGCCAGTGTGGGTTATCGACGTGGACGGTAGAGTGAACGGCGCTGGCCTCTGCGCTGGTGCCGCTTACACTCCCAGTGCCACAAAAGTGCTTTACGGCACTTTTGGCGACATTTTAGGCCGGCGGACCAGGAACTCTGCCAGCCTAAGGTTACACGGGATTGTGCCACACGTCTTTTAATGTATTCTGATTGATTGAGTCCTGCTGGTTGCTGCTGATTATGCTGTCATCGTGACTCTTTTTTATTGTAACCCTTCATAATTATTAGCTGCTCCAGGAATGTTGGCTTCAAGGGCAGGGTAGTCATTCTACATTTTTTTGTCAATTTGTTTATTTATCTGAAACGTTTCTGCCTTGTCATTTAGTTGACAAAGGCTTACATAAAATCCAAGAATAGGGAATCATTAAAACACAAAAACTTGTGTGTGGGGTGTGTGTCTGAGAGAGATAAGCCCATCTGGCTTCTTTTCTCCTTCTCCTCCTTACAGGGACTTGCTGGTTCTGCGGTGGACTTGACAATTTTTCCGTTAAATATTGGGGTCTGTTCTCACATGCTGAAAGCTTTCAGAAGGTTACCATAGAGCAGTGTTTCCCAAACATTTTCAACCTGTGGCTCCCTTGACCATTTTGCAACCACTGGCCATGGCTCCCCATTACATTATGTTGATGCCTCCCAATTGGCATTGCACAGTTTTCCGAGAGGATTCTGTGGCACTTCGCGGCTCCCCTGGCTGGTTTCCGCCCCCCCCCCCCGGGAGCCACACCTCACAGTTTGGGAACCACTGCCCTAGGGGATAGTTTAAGGTGACGTCCAGACGTTGTTTATTTCAAATGCATGGACCCTGGAAAAACAGCTTACCCCTCTAAACTTTGGTGGACAAAAGGAATAATAGAATGGTTAGCTTGTTTTGCTCATGTACTTCGGCACTTTCATATTATACCACACAAAAAGACTCTTGATGCAATCAGAGCATGTGCTGACAGGAAGAGTGCTCTCGCGTGGGGAAATTTTTGTCAATGTGCAGACGCATCAGTGATATAGAGAGAGGAAGCAAAAAGAAGTTGACCTCTGTATTAGCAAATCATGCTGTTAAAAATTCAGAAGTGTAAAAAGACTGAACAAAACAAGGAAGAAACCCAGAGGCGTCTTAATGTATTGGTTCCACTTTGGAAACAAGGCCAAGTAATCAGGAAATCCATATTCCAGGGAGTAATGTGGGTGGGGAAAATTATTGGAAGTACAACATTTTCCCCCATCCCCCCATCACATGATTGTAGCTATAGATCATCAGGACCAGAAAAGATAATGACCAAGGCTGGAAGGCCTCCAAAAAACATTCTGATTGAGTCAGCAGGCCAAGACTCTGGTTTGACATTTTGATTGTCATTGGCAATCTGAACTTGCTTACCTGAACAGTCTTCTGCTCTCTGGAGCACACCCCCAGAGGAGGATCTCCCAGATGTACATAGTCAGCCAAGACCCTGTAATTATGTATAATTATCTCAGATCCAGCAAGCACAATTATTATAGCTGATACCACGCTCACAACCAAGTTGGTGGAAAAAAGAGTTTTCCAAGTAGGAGATTGATTATTAGATGGGATGGGGCTACAAAAAGGGAGACCACCTCTTCATTCCCTTGGACACAGCTGCTCTTGCTTATGCATTCCAGTTCAATCATAGCAACAAGAAAACAACATCACAGCTGGTTGCAAAAGGCAGAGACAGGAGAATCAAGACAGAGGTGGCCAAACACTGGGGGGCGGGGGCGGAACATATATTATGACTTGGAGTTGTTTTCTAATGCAAGGCTTGTATTGAAACCTGCAGACAAAAACACCGAGAACTGTTTCTTATGCAAAGCTTCAATTTCCTTACACAGACTATAGATTGTATTCACCTAAAGTTATTCATGACTAACTCCCATTGAAATGAATGGGACTTAAGGGAGTCATGTCTTACTTGTCTCATTGATATCAATGTCATGAGAAAGTTCCTTTGCATATAGCCCTATGTATTGCTGCCAGACAATGAATTCAGCTGTGAATATGAATGCAGGTGGTTAAATCACCAGCAACCACGGGTAGGGCTGGGCAAAAGCCTGTCTAAAAGCCAGGCTAGCTGCTGCCACTCATTGTTGACTATATGGAGCTAGGTGGACCAATGGTCAGACTCAGTGGAAGGCAGCTTTGTATATTCCTCTCTGGCAGAGCAGCCTGTGCTCATTGGTCAGCCTGTGCTCATTCAAAACCTATTGAGGCCCAAAGTATATGAAAAACAATATGAATGTAGAATCAGTGCTTAGAATCATTGTATTGATCTTAAATTCTTACTGTGGATCATAGAGGGGTGAGGCTTGTTCCCTGAATTTTTACATTTTGAGCACCAGGGGTGCAATGACTACTTTAGGACCCCTGCGCCAGTGCTGCTTTAATCCTTCAGTGCCCCCCACTGAAATTAGAAATCCAATTTTGGCATGTTTAGAAGGGTCAGGGACTAGACTTTGCAATTCACTTTGACTGGAATCTCTCAGCAACTGGTAAAACCTATAATCAACTGTGGGACATAATGTTGCTTTTATGCAGCTTTGCAGAGGCGTCACTACGGTGGGGGCGGTACTGTAAGTTCCGCCCCATCTCCCTGCCTGTTGCCTTCGCCACACTGAATGGCTGCAATGGCGAGGGGACGGGGCCCCTTTGTAACGGAGAGTAAACCGGGACTAGGATGGGGCAGAACTTACAGTACCGCCCCCACCGTAGTGATGCCTCTGCAGCTTTGGGACTTATGGGATTCTCATAAGATTTAGAAAAGGCCTTCAGATGACAGTGGTGAAAAATAATTATTTATTTACTATATACATTATTTTGAGAACAGCAAGGAATATGTTAGAATTATGAAATACGGAACATAGAGATATATGTAGAACCCTCTCCCCATGCCCTCCTCCCAATAAACACATCGGAAAGAGAAACTGGTGCCAGTCTGGGGTAGGAGAAAAAACTGCAAGCCCCTATGCACAAGCCTATGCAACCAGCCTATGCACAAAGGGCCAGGTGAGAGGGGCTGCCCACACACAGGTGGACGGAGGGCAGGTATAATATGTCTTTTTATGCAGTGGAGTGCTATCTACTGTGGTTCACCATGAAAGTTCTTGAAACAGTCTGCATGTCGATGGACCTTGCATTTTGTGCAACTGTAAGCTGCAATTAGTGAGATGCGAGTTCCCTGAAACCTACAAGTAAAGGAACTAAGATGGGAGGGGCTTGAGTGTGCCTCTGTTGATTGGCTGCACATTCAAATCTCTAAGCCCCAAGCTGAAAAAAAGACCTGAGTCACCTGTAGGCTGAAAGGGAAGAGAATGGCAGGAACAGGCCTGCAGCATGAAAACACACACACACACACAGATGCAGGAGCCATCCAAAAAGCCCATGTTGCCTCCCCATCTCTCCCCACCCAGAAGAGCAGTGCAGTAGTATGCACATATCATCTGGCTGACCCAGGTGTGTGTGAGAAGTCCCTTGTTCCCTTCCCTTGAGAACGGGGTTGAAGGAGAGAGATAGACAATTTGTTGCTGCTGGATCTGTATCATTATTTAGGCCTATTCTTTCTTGTTGAGCCAATAAGGCTGCAATCCTATAGACTTTCCTGGGAGTAAGGAGTAAGCCTTACTGACCAATGGGACTTCCTTCTGGGTAGACATGTATAGGAGTGTGCTGTGAATCCTCCTTTGTGGAACTGTGATGTTCCAAAGTAAGTCAAAGCAACATTCTATGACAGCTCCAATGCAAGTCAGTGGGAGTTTGACTCTTCTAAGACCCAAAGAATCTTAAAAGCAACATTTTTTTCAGGTATATGGAAACACCTGTTGTTTTTTTCTGGTGACATAAATCCAGAAGTGTCACCGGGAGGCGGGGGGTCCCCAGGCGACAAGCAGGGAGAGGGTGGACAAAGTGGCAGGGGAGTGTGACAACCATGCCATTTTGGCAGCGGTGGCGAAGGAGATGTGTTTGGCCCACCCTCCTGCCCTGCGTCTCTGAAGCGAGTTGCAGTGGCGGTGACATCATTTCTGGTGGTGACTCACAGGGGGGAGGGCGGCATAGCGATGCCACTGCATAAATCTCTTAGCTGAGGTCCCCTGACAAGGATTCCACAAAAAGATCCGGATGATTTTTGTTTTTTTCTCTCCCTGGTCTTTAATATGTTTTAAGTAAGGTATGCATCACCGATGCAACGAACATGAAAATGAGCGAACTCAGGAAGATAGTGGAGGACAGGAAGGCCTGGCGGGATATGGTTCATGGGATCACGAAGGGTCGGACACGACTTAACGACTGAACAACAACAACAAAATGTGTATAGAAAACTGGCTTTTGAGGAGAACCAAGTACCACCATGAAATAGGAAGGAGATAACCGACCCAATGAAATGGACACCCTGGGACATTTCATTCTAAGCAATATACATATTGTACTTCAAAGTCATTTCGAAACAGTGCAAATGTCTCTATAATTATATGTTACTGAATGGAGTTCCAGATTGCACAGACACTTCTTATCATATTGTATTATGTTCTTTTAATTTTAAATATGCAATAAATATCCTGAGTCTGCACTCCAACTTGGGACAGCTCAGAGGTTCAGACCAAAGATTGCTTTCTTCATCCTGTCCTTCTAAGGTGAAAATAACCATTATGATAAAAGGATTTCACAAAAACCAACCAACGGAACAAACAAAAAACAAGGCACAAAACTCCTAACCATTTTTTTTCCATTAGTGATGACATAGCAAATGGCCAAGACAGAATCAGAACAGAGAAGACTCTGGGGATGTGATTATCTTTGATTATTGTCAACATGTATGTTTTTTTTTTCTGCCTCCTACCCAAATGACTTACAGGACCTACCAGCAAGATCAATAACAACTGTCTGAAAGATGGTATAAAACTTCCCATGTTGTTCAGAACTGGGTCTAGGGATAGGCAGGGCACTGTCTGTCTTTTTTCCAATTATTTCCATTTTATAGTTTCAGGTATGTTTCCTTTCCCCAAATTTAATTTTTTTTTAAAAAAAGAAAGAAAGAGCCTCTGCACATTATAACGTCTCTATCTCCAGATAGTTCTACAATTCCAGGTATCCTAGTATGAGAAATTTTAACTTATAGAACAAGGATCTAACTAAGAGAAAAGCAAGCAAGCAAGCAAGCAAGCAAGCAAGCAAGCAGAGCGAGAGAGAGAGAGAGAGAGAGAGAGAGAGAGCGAGAGAGAGCGAGAGCGAGAGCGAGAGCGAGAGAGAGAGACTCATTTACATCTATTCAAGTATCTTAAAATTCTGATTCTGTTTGGGACACCCAGGCGAAGGAATTGATCTCTGTTGCTTCATAACTTCTATGCATAGTTTCTAAATAAGAAAACTACATGGCCAAAACAACAGTCCATTCATCTTGAGTAGGGAATCTATTCTTAAGTGATACTGATGAAGAAGAGGTACCAAATGGAAACATTATAAACTGTGAGAGTGCTGGTGCAAAGAAACCCCTTATGAGACAGTTTTGATCTCACGTTATCAAACAGAGCCACTCAAGAAAGGTTGTGATGAAATAGATGCTAACAATATAATGCTCTATATGGAAACATGGCAACTCTGCATTTGGAAAGGAAGCGTTGGCATTAAGATGGAGGCAACAGTCCTGGTACTTCTTGTACTACTGTTTCGTACTGTCTGCAAGACCCATTCTGTTAACTGCACCATATTTAATGATCCCTATCCTATACCCCACAAATTTTATCAGCCAGGCAACCTCCTCATCGGTGCTCTTGCCTCTCAGGTCTTCGGCTTTCACAACAGTCCCTCTTTCATTCAACAACCCACGCAGACGCTGCTTGGTAAACCTGTGTAAGATATTATTGCTTTCGTTTTTGTTCCTTCTGTAATATATTCAGATCAAAGTCACACAAACCTGATCATTAATAGAGTGCTTCGGTAACAAGACCTTTCATTGTGCATCAGGTAGATAGACAGCACCCGAGTGAACTGAACCCTTAGTTTTTGATTCATAAATTCATCATTTCATTTTCTCTGAACTTTTGCATCATCTTTATGTTCTCAAATACACCTTATTATTCCATTATTGTTATTACTAAAATATACCTACTGTAATTTACTTATCGTATCTGTCAATATCTTATTGCCCTGAAGTGTTTCCTGCTTGATTCAAAGTCTTTTTCAATCATAGCAAGTTTTCACTTAAAGTTGTCGATAGGTTCTTGGAAACTGCAACTTTAAGCGAAACGACTTGTAACGAAAACAAATTTTACCGTAGGCTAATTGATATACGTAAACAAAAGTTTACGGCATATTTCTGGTCACAAAAACATCAACAAACTTCTAAATAAAGACCCCCAACACTTCTAATATTAAACAGTGAAATAAATGTGAGCTTCCCGGGCCAGAGAAAACCCACACAGACATGGGGAGAACGTTCAAACTCCACACAGACAGTGGCCCTGGCCAGGAATCAATTTTTTTCTCAACAACTATAAAACAAAATGACTTATATGAAACAACTTTAGTGAGGACTTGCTGTATTACAATTGGGTAAACTTGTGTTTGGTGCAAAAAACACACACATCAGGAAGTCACAATCAATCTGACTTGCAAAGGGGTAGCCAATGGGCAGCCCAATCCTACTTAACCACCAGATAGGATCAAGGTGTTAGTCTGTTTCGACAAAAACCTCAGAGTCTGTTATGGCACCTTCTGATTCATAATATATGTATATTTGTAATACACATTTCTGAAAACACAAGGTTGTTCTCAATTCTTGTTCACATCTACAGTTTACAGAATGCACTTGTTTTAGTGGATAAATCAACCCTGAAGTATCACACACTTTCCATGTGTTGATGAGGTTTGTCAGTTTTGTAAGGATTCCTCCATTCAACTTCCATTTGACTGATTTCATTCCCTGATAGCAGATACTTTCCCATCATCTTCATGTATTTCATAAGTTAAGTTATTCATAACGGTCTCTTCATGCTTGCTTTGGAGTTGTGGCTCTGTGTTACTCTTTATTTCCTCTTTGATTCTACCTGGTGGTATATAGCAGGGGTTCTCAACCTGTGGTATGGGTACCCCTAGGGATACGTGGACCTCTTGCTGGGGGGTACGCCAAGCCCTGCCCCTTATCTGCCCCATCAGCAGCTAATTATGTGATAATTAACATGGATTATACACAGAGAGAGAGTTAGTTAAATAAGACATTTTCACATTTAAAATTGTTTTAGTACTTTTTATTTAATGATTAATTACCTAATTAATTGATTGATTAATCCAATTAATTAGCAGTTAATTAGTAGGGGGTACTTCAGAAAATTGGACCATGATAGGGGGTACCTAGGCCTACAAAGGTTGAGAACCCTTGGTATAGAGAATTCCACAAATAAGCAATCAGTGTTAAGCAACATCTGGAAATGGAGAATTTAAATGGTGCATGCCCATCTTCTCAAATGTTGATATGTAAGAAAAGTAATATTACTTCAAAAAAAAATATCCAATTACATGACAGTGGCCTGAATCCAGAGAAATATAGTCATGACTAAATCCTACTATAAATAACGGGACTGCAGATGACTCGTAACAAATATTCTCACAGTTCTATCCTATTGGGCTGCCCAGTCAGCAGAATGCGTATTCTGCTGGTGCTGGTTGCAGCAAAGTCTTCCCGCTTGCGGTAGCGAACTTGCGAATACTTACCGGAGCAGGTAAGCCCACGCAGGGGGTGGAACGGGGTGGGTGGAACGGGAAAAGTGGGAAAAATGGGGAGGAGATGGGGCGGAGAGGAAGGTGGATCAGGCCCAGAAAGGGGGTGGGAATCGTTACCCCCCCCCCACCGGCTGAATCCTAACCTCCTTCCCGGCCCTGATCTGCCTTCATGGATCATGGCGAACTTGTGCCAATGACTTTACTCACTCAAGTCAGAGTTGACTCATAGCAGCTGCTGGGGCTTACGTCAGGGCAAGGGGACAAATGTCCCCTATATCCAAAGCGAATTGCAGCAACCAAAACTCCCCTGCAGGATACAGCGGAGGCCGCAAAGCTGCTGCTGCATCGCCATGTGGGAGTTAGTTAGAATTGGGCCATCACGGGTGTTTTGTGAAGATCAGCTTTACTTGAATTCTAGCCATGAATGTAAACTATCTTCTGTTTTCATTTGTGCTGCTGACAGTGCCTCTCATATAGTAATTCCAAATTATGCTCCCAGAGGGCTTTAAGCTACAGATGAATCTTAAAACAATGCAGAGTTGTGATAAGGAAGTGCACAAGATGCATTTTCTGTTTGAATAAGCATTATAATGCTGTCGTTGCAGTTCTGTGCCAAAGTTTTACCAACATATCTTGGCTTTGGCATTTGCTGTAAAAATTATCAACGAGGATCCCCAAATCCTACCAAACATCACTTTGGGGTACCACATCCTCAACAGCTACTTCATTGAAAGGATGACCTATAAGGCCACCCTGAGCCTGGCTTCATCACAGGATCGGTTTATCCCCAATTTCAAGTGTGACACCGAGAACAATTTAGTTGCTGTCATTGGTGGACTCATGTTTGAAACTTCTGCCAATGCGGCCACCATCATAAGCATCTACAAGGTCCCACAGGTAGGTCATATTTACAACAGTGATGAAATTTTCCAACTGCCCCATAACTTATTCGTGTGTAAATCATCTGATGAGAGTCATGCTTTTCTTTCAGTTCACTTATGGATCGTTTTCCCCAGAGCAGAGTGACAAAATGCTGTTCCCTTCCCTGTACCAGATGGTCCCAAATGAAGACTATCAGTACATGGGGGTTGTCCGGTTACTTCACCATTTCCACTGGATGTGGATTGGACTCTTTGCGGTGGATGATGACAATGGGGACCGGTTTTTGCATAAAATGGTGCCTATACTTTTTCAGAATGGCATTTGTTACGCCTTCTTAGTAAGAACACCCAAACGGACTTATGTGGAAGAGTTGATATTATTACTCTTAAAACAACTTGAAAATTACCCTGTTCTCAATGATGACAAAGTCAATGCCTGT
Organism: Plestiodon gilberti rubricaudatus; assembly: GCA_026170595.1. Classification (NCBI taxonomy): domain Eukaryota; kingdom Metazoa; phylum Chordata; class Lepidosauria; order Squamata; family Scincidae; genus Plestiodon; species Plestiodon gilberti. Next base: position 21,726,457 of record JANXHW010000006.1, read on the forward strand.
TTTGTTCACGGAGACCCTCCATCCCTGCTTGATTTGTCAATATTGTTGTTTTATGCACCCCTAGCTTCATTGCCACCTCTGGGGAAAGTCTGGATTGTCACCTCTCAATGGGAATTTGAATTACTGCCCTTTCAAAGGTCTTGGGATGTCGAATTCTTCCATGGTGCACTATCCTTTGCAGTTCACGCAAATCAGCCACTTGGATTCCAAACATTTGCTGAGACTATCAAGCCCTCCTGGGTAAAAGAAGATGGCTTTATCCAGAATTTCTGGGAGCAAGCATTTGACTGTTTATTGGAAATTAATATTGGGGATGAAGACAGTAAAGAGCCCTGCACTGGGGAGGAGAATGTGGAGAGCCTTCCTACTCCTTTTTTTGAAATGGGCATGACTGGTCACAGCTACAATGTCTATAATGCTGTCTATGCTGTGGCACATGCTTTGCATGCTATGTACATATCAAAATCCAAATTTAGGACACTAGGAGCAGGGATGGAATTTCAGAATATGCAGCTATGGCAGGTAACTATTTCTCAATGAGTGAGCCTTATTGCACAAGCAAAACGAAACAGGATAACATAATAGCCAAGGATAGGGGAACTGTTCTCCTTTCAGATTTATTTTTAATTACGGTTCTGGATTTTTTTTTGTTCAGAATTTATTCATTTATGCTTCTGGATTACCACTGGTTGACCTCCTAGTCACATACACACACCCTGCCCATTGGAAGCAGCTCATGCTTCTTCAGCACGACTGCATCGTGGACAATGGCGGGGGATAGGATTGGACTGTAAATCTAACCAAATGATTGAATGCTGCAATGCAATTTCAGCACTTTTGTGTCTCCTTGTTTCATTTTTCTCTTTCAATCTAGCTCCATCCCTTTTTAAGGAGCATCTTCTTCAACAATAGTGCTGGAGAGACTGTGCACTTTGATGACAATGGAGAATTAGTAGCAGGTTTTGATGTTACAAACTGGGTGACTTTCCCCAATGGTTCTTTTCTTAGAGCAAAAGTTGGAAGTTTGGATCCTCAGGCTCTTTCAGGTGAAGAGTTGACCATTAATGATGGCCAAATTATGTGGCACAGAAGCTTTAACCAGGTGAGACATAGTTGCACATAGTGAAATCTATCAAAGGATCCATTTTGGCCATATCTTTCGAGAGGCAGCCCAGCCATCAGATCTGCTAAACTCCTTTGAAGGAAAGGGGAGAAAAAAATGGGGAAATTTGTAGGGAAGAAAGGGGGAAGTGCACGTAGTGTTCAGACCACAACAAAAGACTGTCTGGAGAGTGGCTTCCTCTAGCCTGAACTAAGGGCTACAGGCAAGAGGGAAGCCTATAGGGAAGCCTTGAAATCACATCACTTCACCCACTTGTGGTATCTCCCACTGGATAAGCATGCTTAACCAATGTCTCAAGATGGAAAAAGGGAGTGTGATGTTACTGATTCTGGGTGTTGGCTGGCATGGTGGTCCTTGAATAGCATCTAGAATGGAAATGGCTTAACACAGTACCAACAGGTTCCCAAAACACATGACAAGAAGTCAAGATGGGTTTGAGGAGGAACAACACAAGGGCTTCGTGTCTAGAGTTTTTATAGACTTTCCCCCCATAGAACCCTATCAGGTTCCTGGTGGGATGAACTAATCAAGGCATTCTCCTTTGCTTGTTGAGGACAACTGCTGGGTTCTGCCTTTAACTTTGACAGCCAGCTGAGGGTGCAGTGGCTGGTTTTGAGGTTCGTTGGCTTGCAAACATGCCTAATTAATACATTCTAATTATGGGATTGGTGAGGACTGTTGGTGTCAGCATCTTTCTTTTGTTATGTTAAACTTGTTTTTCACAAAGTCAGGAGCTCTGAGGAGGTGGCTGTGTTCACAAGATAAAAAAAAATTCCAGTTGAATTTTGGAGCTCCGATAATATCTTGTTATGATAGTTGACTCTTATTTTTGTTCATTTTTATTATTAGTACAGATTATAGATTTATAAATATATTTAACATTCTAATTAAAAGCAAACTTTTTATCTTAGATTTTGTAGCATTAAGTATGGGTTGATTAGTGACCGGGGGGGGTGTCTATTTTAATTTCTTGCCTTAATTGATGTTTATGTTTCTTTTGGGTCTGTATTGGTAATTTTTGCACTGGTCTGTGACCGCAATAAAGATTATTGATTGATTGAACATCTTGGGATGAGCCAGGCTCCATTAAATTTATCCTGATCAATGGTGAGGAAGGGGAATATGATTACACCGTTTATATAAAAAAAGTGGCATTCTGGGTGTGGCATTCAGGCTCTTGCCATCAGTCCAGATAATAATCACATTACTGGTCTGGTCCATGCCACCCCAGCGGGCATTCAGCACCAAGCATTCTTGTACATTTGTGTGTTTCCTACTTGCCTTGAAATAAAATAGGAATAAAATACTGATTGGGTAACAAAGCTGATACAGTCCTGCCTCCCCCCCCCCCACCTTTTAATTTAAATCATCATATCTAAACGGACCACTGTAAGCTCTGGGATGTCATCATTCCTCAGGAACAACTCACTTATCAGTCCATCGCCATACTTTTCCATTTATTCATCCTAATAACTTATCTGGATGTTCCTGGACAGGTGGTGCCATTATCTGTGTGCAATGACTACTGCTATCCTGGCTGTAGCAGGAAAAAGAAGGAAGGAGAGAAATTCTGCTGCTATGATTGTGTCCCTTGTCCAGAAGGAATGATCTCTGACAAAAAAGGTAGGAGAAATAATACACAATTGCTGGGCAAACTGAGAGGAAATATGTCGCTTGGACTGTTCCTCTGTCTTTTCCTTCTAGAAGTAAAGAAGTGACATTTTCAGGGCATGGATATATAGACACCACTGCTTTCCCATTGCTATGGACCAAGTTGGTGTTAAAGGCTGAGATTTTGCTTGTCTACTTACCATTTCTTTATGCAATTTATATAAAAAGTCAGGATGGTAGTGGTTTGGGAGATGAACTTGGACCTGGAAGATCCAGGTTCAAATTCCTGCTCAGCCTTGAAGCTTTCTGGGTGACCTTGGCCCAGTCAGTATCTCTCAGCCTCACCTACCTCATAGGGTTGTGAACTAGTACCCTGAGCACATGGAAGAAGGATGGTATTAAAAATGTGAAAAATAATATAAATAATGGCACAATCCTATTCTAAAATCGGCCTGCGGAACGAGCGTTCCACCATCCAAAGACATCGTGAAAGTGCCCTAAAGCACTTTTGCGGTGACTCGCGAGCAGGGAAGGCCGGCGTAAGGCCTTGGCCGAATCCTGACCCCCACCGAATGGCTGAGCTGTTACACGGCCTCCTCCAACTTCCGTCAGGAAAATAGCTGGCGGAAATCCAAGGTGGCCGATCAGCCCCAGCCACTGTTACACTCGGGGAAGGGGACGAGAATCCCTGGATGTTCCCTACTTTCCCTGAGTAGACTTCCCATCGTGGGGAGCCTGCTGCAGGCTGCCCGCGGCTGAGCTCAGGATCCGGCGGGCAGCCTCGGCCACACGGCAGATCTTTATGTTAGTATTGGGCTGTAATAAACTTCCTTATATGCCACTGTGATCCAGAAAATCAAACGCGATTGCCTCTTTTATCCATAAAACGATACTGTACCTTGCTATGTCTATAGTCCTTTTGCAGTGTCCAAATGCTACATACGTAATTCTCACTATTCCTTACCATAAACATTTAAGGTAGGTCAACATTATTATTCCCATCTTACAAATGGGAGGTGGACACTGTGAGAGGATGCCAAAGGCCACCTTTAGAGTTTGTCGTTGCAATGAGATCTGAATCAGGGACTTCCTGGATTACAGATGACACTCATCCATTTTTCTACATCAATTCAGTACAAACACATTGTATAGAGAAGGAATATGAAATGAAACAATGGATGCATTGGTTAGAATGTTGCCCTTGGACCAGTAAACCTGGCTTCCAATCCCCACTGGGCCATGGAGCTTGTTGCATAACCTTAGTCCAGCCAATGTCTCTCAGCTGAACCTATCTCACAGGGTTGTCAGGATAAAAACGGGGAAGGGGAATCCATGTAAACTAGTCTGAGCTCCTTGGCAGTAAGGCAGTAAATAAATGTGAAAATAAGTTGGATGTGGCAATAAGTCAGAACCCCTACATGATTGCACCTCTCTTCAAATTCCTCTGCAAATGCCACTTGCTTGTATAGTCATAAACTGCAATTCTGTGCACACTTTCTTGAGAATAATTCCCACTGAAAACACTGGTATGTATGTTTGAGTAGACAAGCATATAACTGTGCTCATGATCTCTTATGTGTAACAGAACAGAAGATATATATTTCTCTGCTTTGAACTCAACTCCATCCTCCTTTCTTAAACATCATCCTCCTTCCTTATTATTGGCTCCATTACTAAGGGTCAAAACGAGGAGATATGCTACGACCACCCTGAGTACTACTGAGATTCATTTTTCTTTCAGAAAGATCAGCTGCGGAAGGCTCTGAACTAGATCACAGAAGGGCCATATCTTTTCTGCCTCTGCCAGAGACCCAAACTGAATTGCACCCAAACATGACAGCTCTTTGAGAAGCAGAATTAGGTCCCATTGGTCCCATCACAACTTATTCTCCTTGTCAAATAGCAGGTGTGAGTGGAGAGATCCAGAGTGGGACTATGATAAGGACAAAGGATGATGGGTCCCTGGTCCCTTGCTTGAGTCCTGACCAGAGTTCAGCCCCTGTGGGTGTTATTCTTAAAAGCAGATTTAAACCCATTCGTGTTCACAATGTGCTTCAGATAACAGTTATGGCCCAATCCTATTTAACAGTAGTGCTGGCGGAAAGCATGTTCTGCTGGTGCAGGCTGCTGCAAAGCAGCCGTAAAGCGCTTTGCAGTAGCGTAAGCAGCCTTTCTCCCAGCTTACTGGTCAACATTTAAGCCACTCTTCTTTTTTTCCAGACATGGATGCCTGTGTCAATTGTCCAGAAGATCAGTATCCGAACAATTACCGAAGTCAATGTATTCCCAAGGTCATCAGCTACCTCTCTCACAAAGAAACGTTAGGGATCATCTTACTTTTCTTGGCTATTACTTTCTCTATGATCACAGCTTTAGTGATTGGAATATTTATAAAGCATCAAGACACTCCCATCGTCAAGGCCAACAACCGCAGCCTCACCTACATCCTCCTCGTCTCCCTCCTCCTCTGCTTCCTCTGCTCACTGCTGTTCATTGGAAGGCCTGGAAGGGTGACCTGCCTTCTCCGACAAACGGCTTTTGGCATCATCTTCTCTGTGGCCCTTTCCTCTGTGTTGGCAAAAACTATCACTGTGGTTTTGGCGTTCATGGCTACCAAACCAGGATCTGGGATGAGGAAATGGGTGGGGAAAAGATTGTCAAATTCCATTGTCCTTTCCTGCTCTTTTATTCAAGCAGGGATTTGTTTGCTTTGGTTAAGTACTTCCCCTCCATTCCCAGATAGGGATATGCACTCAGTGAATGGGGAAATCATAGTGGAATGTAATGAAGGTTCAACTACCATGTTTTACTGCGTCTTGGGCTACATGGGTTTCTTGGCTGTTGTCAGTTTCATTGTGGCTTTCCTAGCCAGGAAGTTGCCAGACAGTTTCAATGAAGCCAAATTCATCACCTTCAGCATGTTGGTCTTTTGCAGTGTTTGGTTGTCTTTTGTTCCAACCTATCTGAGCACAAAGGGGAAATACATGGTGGCTGTAGAGATCTTCTCCATCTTAGCTTCCAGTACTGGCTTACTGGGTTGCATTTTTTCCCCTAAATGCTATATTATTGTGCTGAGGCCTGAACTGAATAGTAGGGAACAGTTAATCCACAGGAAAAAAGAAAATTTATAAGTTCCTTAGGGAATTGGAGGACAATTGCTCTCTCAGAAACTGTCAACTTCTAAGGCTCCTCATTTGAGCAATCAGAGATTAAATGGTTTGGAAATGGATCAGTTGTGCCCATTTCCCTTTGAGAATTCACAGAACATAAGAAGACCACTGCTGCATCAGGCCAAGAGCCCATATAATCCAGCTTCCTTTGTCCCATCCTTGCTGTTTTTAGATGACAATTAGATACATATTCATTTTTTCTGTAATGCTATGGAATATGGTAACATTGCTGAATGTACTGCTGCTGGTATTGACTGAAACGGTTTTGTTCTTTATCAATCATACACAATGTGGTTTACATGTTTTCCATTAAATATTGGAGTCTGTTCTCACATGCTGAAAGCTTTGAGGAAGTTGTCATAGGGGATAGTTTAAGGTGACCTCCAGATGTTGGTTTTTTCAAATGCATGGACCCTGGAAAAACAACTTACCCCTCTAAAGTTTGGTGGACAAAAGGAATAATAGAATGGTTAGCTTGTTTTGCTCATGTACTTCGGCACTTTCATATTATACCACACAAAAAGACTCTTGATGCAATCAGAGCATGTGCTGACAGGGTGCCCTCTTGTGGGGATAGTTTGTCAATGTGCAGGCACATCAGTGGTATAGAGTGGTACAGTGGTACAGAGTGAGGAAACAAAGAAATCAACACCTGCGTTAGGATATTATGCTGTTCAAAATTCAGAGATGTAAAAGGACAAAACAAAAAAGAACACCAGAGGCATCTTAATGTATTGGTTCCACATTGGAAACAAGGCCAAGTAATTAGGAAGTCTAAATTCCAGGGAGTAATGTGGGTGTGGAGAATTTTGGAAGCAACCCTAGGATCTGTGAAGTACACCGGGGTCTTATTATTCGCGGGTTCTGCTCCTGCGGATACTACCATGCGCAGAAGCAGCCCATGAATAACGAGGTGCTGGAGACCAGCACCCAATGACTCATTTCCTCACTGTGGAGGCCTCTGGAGACCCGTCCCACTTTGGCGCCAGCCTAGAAAGGCCTGCAGCAGACTCCCGGGGCCTCTGTAAACCTCTCTGATGCAATTTAAAGTTACATCCAGTGACTATATGCGGGGGTGTCCAGAATGGATGCCCCAATGATAGTGAAAGCCCACTGTACAATATTTCCCGCATCACATGATCATAGCTATAGATTGCCAAGACCAGAAAATAGAATGACCAAGTCTGGAAGGTCTCAAAAAAAAAAAACTTTCTGAGTTACATCAAGTTAGCAGGCCAAGACTCTGGTTTGGCTTGTTGATTGTCATTGGCCATAACCTGTGTTTACCTGAACTGTCTTCTGCCCCCTGGAGCACAACCCCAGAGGGGATTCTCCCAGAATCAAATAGTAAGCCAAAGCCCTGTAATTATGTATAATCGTCTCAGATCCAGCAAACACAATTATACCTAGCCCCAGGCTCACAACCAACTTGGAAAGAAAAAAAAAACTTGTCTAGGTAGCTGATTGTTAGGTGGGATGGTGTTGCAAGCCAGGAGACCATCTCTTTAATCCCTTGGACACAGCTGCTTTCTCGTACATGTCAGTTGAATGATATCATCAAGGAAATGTCACATCTGGTCGCAATAGGTGGAGACAGGAGCATCAAGACAGAGATGGCCAAACATCTGGTGTGTGTGTGTGTGTGTGTGTTTTCCTGACTCAGACTTGTTTCCTAATGCTAAGATCGCATTCAGACCTGCAGATCAAAACACCAAGAACTGTTTCTTATGCAAAGCTTCAATTTCCTTACACAGACTATAGATTGTATTCCCGTAAAGTTAGTCATGACTAACTCCCATTGAAATGAATGGGACTTAAGGGAGTCATGTCTAACTAGTCTCATTGATATCAATGTTATGAGAAAGTTCCTTTGCATATAGCCCTATGTATTGCTGTCAGACAATGAATTCAGCTGTGAATATGAATGCAGGTGGTTAAATTACCAGCATCCATAGGTATGGCTGGGAAACGCCTGTCCAAAAGCCAGGCTAGCTGCTGCCAGTCAGTGTTGACTATATGGAGCTAGGTGGACCAATGGTCAGACTCAGTGGAAGGCAGCTTTGTATATTCCTCTCTGGCAGAGCAGCCATATCTTTGGTCAGTCTGTGCTTACTTAACAGCCCAATCCTGTGTAGGGATACCTTGATGTTGGCAAGTCTGGGGCCAATGGCCTAGCCAATAAAATGGACACCCTGGATCTTTTCATTCAAAGCAATGCCATTTTTTTTTTAAAAAAAAAAATGTCACCTGGAAACAGTGCATTTTTCTCAATAATTATATATTTTACCAAACAGGGTTCGGGATTACACAGGGACCTCTTATCTTCTTATGATCTTTTAATTTAAATATGCATTAAATACGAGTCTGCTCTCCAAGGAGGGGAAGGCCAGAGGTTCATCCTGTCCTTCAAAGGTGAAAATAACAGTTTTGACAACAGGATTTCACATAAAAAACAAATAGACAAAAAACAAGGCACCATGCTCCTAGTCCTTTTCTCATTAGTGATGCCACAGCGAAGGCAAAGGCATTGAGGATGTTGTTATCTTACATTGTTGTCAAGGGGAATTTTTTTTCTGCCTCCTACCCAAAGGATTTCCAGGACCTACCAGCAAGATCAACAATAACCATGTCTGAAAGATGCTATATAAACCTGTCTTGTTATTCAGAACTGGGTCTAGGGATAGATGGGACTCTCTCTGGTTTTTGTGCAATGATTTCCCTTTCCCTCAATTAAAAGAAAAATAGAGTAAGAATCTCTGTATAACTTCTTTTTTTTCAATTATTCCTTCAATTCTGATTATCTTAGTATGACAAATTGTAGCGTATAGAACAAGTAACGATTCAGAAAAGAAAACACACAGAGAGAGAGAGAGAGAGAGAGAGAGAGAGAGAGAGAGAGAGAGAGAGAGAGAGAGAGAGAGAGAATAAACACACACACACACACACACACACACACACACACACACACACACACACACACACACACACACACACACACACAAATTCTGATTCTGTTGAGGACATCCAGGCAGAGTTATTGATATCTGTAGCTGCATGCCTGCTATGCATATTTTTTAAAATAAGAAAACCATGTGGCCAAAACAACGGTCCATTCATTGTAAGAGGAAAAAAAAACCCGACTCTGGAACCAACTCTTTTGTGATACTGATGGAGAAGAGGTACTAAATGGAAACATTATAAACTGTGAGACAGAGCACTGGTACAGAGAAACCCCTTATGAGACAGTCTTGGTCTCACTCAAGATCAGCTGTGAAAAAAACAGATGCTAACCATATAATGCTCTATATGGAAACATGGCAACTCTGCATTTGGAAGGGAAGCGTTGGCATTAAGATGGAGGCAACAGTCCTGGTACTTCTTGTACTACTGTTTCGTACTGTCTGCAAGATCCATTCTATTAATTGCACCATATATGACGATCCCCTTCCTATAACGCACAAGTTTTATCAGCCAGGCAACCTCCTCATCGGTCCTCTTGCTTCTCAGGTCTTTGTCTTTCACAACAGCCCCTCTTTCATCAAGCAACCCACGCAGACGCTGATTGGTAGACCTATGTAAGATACTCTTGCTTTCCTTTTTTTTCCCCTTCTGCAATATATTCAGATCATTGTCACCGAGAATCGTTTGCTAAGTAATAGAGTACTTAAGTAACAAGACTTTTGAGTGTGTATAAGGTAGGCTTGCATCTCACAGCACCTGGATGGGACACTGGGACAGAGTTAGCTATATGGACTATATGGGCCCTTGGCCAGATCTAGCAGGGTTCATATGTTCTTAAGTTCTAACCCTGAAGTATCACACACTTTCCATGTGAAGATGAGGTTTGTCAGTTTTGTAAGGATTCCTCCATTCAACTTCCATTTGTCTGACTTCTTTTCCTGACAGCAGATACCTTTCCATCGTCTTCATGTATTTCATGAGTTTAGTTATTCATAATGGTCTCTCCATACTCGCTTTAGAGTTGGCTCTGTGTTTTCTCTTTGATTCCACCTGGTGGTATAGAGAATTTTATGTATAAGCATACACCATGTTAAAAAGCAAAAAAATAGGAGAGAGAGAGAGAGAGAGAGAGAGAGAGAGAGAGAGAGAGAGAGAGCATGCCCAACTTTTCAAATGTTGATGTGTAAGAAAAGTAACGCTTCTTCATGGAATGCATTTAATTTCTGTTGAGTTGATTTTGTATTGGCCTAAAGTCCAGAGACATGTAGTCATGACTAAGGTCCACTGTAATTAATGGGACTGCAGATGAGTCATGACAATATATTCTCAGTGGTGTTTTGTGAGGATTGACTTTACTTCAATTCTAGCCATAAATTTAAACTATTTTCAGTTTTCATGTCAGAAGAAGCTTCTGCTTCCATTTCAGAAGGAACTGCTAACAATGCCTCTCATATATTAATTACATACTATACTTCTAGACTGGGCTTTAAGCTACTTACGAATCTTGCAACCATGCAGAATTGTGATAATGAAGTATGCAATAGGCATTTTTTCAGTTTTGATAAACACTATATTGCTGTCATTGCAGTTCTGTGCCAAAATATTACCAGCACATCATGGCCTTGGCATTTGCTGTAAAAGCTATCAACGAGGATCCCCAAATCCTACCAAACATCACTTTGGGTTTCCACATCCTCAACAGCTACTTCATTGAAAGGATGACCTATAAGGCCACCCTGAGCTTGCCTTCATCTCAGCATCAGTTTATTCCCAACTTCAAGTGTGATTCCCGGAATAATTTAGTTGCAGTCATTGGTGGACTCATGTTTGAAACCTCTGCCAATGTGGCCACAATTATAAGCATCTACAAGGTTCCGCAGGTATGACATATTTACAACAGTGCAATAGTGCGTTTCCCAACTGCCCCATAATTTATTTTTGTATGATCCATCTGATGAGAGTCATCCATTTCCTTGCAGCTCACTTATGGATCATTTTCCCCAGCGCAGAGTGACAAAATGATGTTCCCTTCCCTGTATCAGATGGTCCCAAATGAAGTCTATCAATACATGGGGGTTGTCCGGTTACTCCTCCAATTCCAATGGATGTGGATTGGGCTCTTTGCTGTGGATGATGACAACGGGGACCGGTTTTTGCATAAAATGGTGCCTATGCTTTTTCAGAATGGCATTTGTTATGCCTTCTTACTAAGAACACCAAAGCGGACTTATGCAGAAGAATTGGCACTCTTGCTCTTTAGACAAGTTGAAAATTACCCTGTTCTCAAGGATAATAAAATCAATGCATATTTTGTACATGGAGAACCTCCATCCTTAGTTGATTTGTCAATGTTGCTGTAATATGGACCAATGTTATCATTGCCACCTCTGGGTAAAGTCTGGATTGTTACATCTCAATGGGATTTTGAATCACTGTCCTTTCAAAGGTCTTGGAATGTAGAGTTCTTCCATGGTGCTCTATCCTTCACGGTTCACACAAATCAGCCGCTCGGATTCAACAAATTTGTGGAGACTATCAAGCCCTTCTGGTCAAATAGAGATGGCTTTATCCAGAATTTCTGGGAGCAAGCATTTGATTGTTCATTGGAAATTAATATTTGGGATGAAGACATCAAAGAGCCCTGCACTGGAGAGGAGAAGTTGGAGAACCTTCCTACTACTTTCTTTGAAATGGGCATGACTGGTCATAGCTATAATGTCTACAATGCTGTCTATGCTGTGGCACATGCTTTGCCTGCTATGTACATATCAAAATCCAGGTTTATAAAACTAGGAGAAGGGCTGGAATTTCAGAATATGCAGCTATGGCAGGTAACTACTTCCCAATGACTGAACCTTACTGCACAAGCAAAACAAAACAGGATAATATATTAGTCAAAGATAGGGGAACTCTTCTCCTAACTCTGCAGATTTTTACCCTTACACCCCGGAAATACATACGCAAGACAACGCTTCTTGGATAAAATGGTCACTTTATTTTGTTAATATAAAGACCTGCAAAGGCAACAAATAACTAGGGGCAACTATCCACCCCCGTGGGCGTGCGGATACTGGTCAGGGGAAAACAGCGCTAGACATTTACCTCCCCCTACTCTTCTGGCGTAAACACCCAGGTTCCAGGCCCCTTCGGTCTCCGCCCGATGGGGCCTATCATGGCCAACCCCGAAAGGTGAAGATAGCTGGGCAGTGCAGGTGACCATACTAGCTACGCCATTGATGGTACCTCCCTGCCCCAGCCAGGTGGTTTGCCAGCCAGCCTCACCGAACCGAGGGTAACAGTGTCGTGATGAGCGGTCCTGGCTTACCACCTGACCTTGCCGAACTCCAAGTGCACGCCGAGTCCCTATCACCCTGCCTACCCATTTCTGCATGCCACCTGCCACATCGGGTGATCAGCCTAGCGCTTGATCACCCAGCCCCACTGGACCAAACAAGTAAACAAAACCCTTTACAGGTCTTCCAAGAATAAGTCCGCCCCAGGAGGGAAAAGGTGGATGCCATCACCACGGAACAACCAAGCTGCATCATACCGGATGCATGGGTGCGGAACAATCGCTCCATCGAACCTGCGTACCACCCGCCCCAGGTATGCGTTCACCTTGCGGCGGGTTAGATCCACCGCCCTGGGATGTACTGCCTCCCGCCACACCCTACGAGGTAACATGTTGGACCACAGGAGGCGGACTCCCGGGATCCAAGCCCTGATAGTGTGCATGTCCCTGCGGATCTGTAGCCTCAAGGCCTTGGAAGACCTCTGGCACAAATCATTCTCACCAAGGTGTAGCAGCAGGACCTGGGGCGGGGGATGGACGTCCAAAAACTGCAGCAAGAGGGGCAGGAGCTGGCCGCAGAGCAGTCCCCGTCTAGCGGCCCACAACACTGACGGGATACTTCCCAGCCCCAGCTGGTCGCCAAAGGTGGAGCAGCGGCCCTCTTCCTGGCCCAGAACAAGATGGAGTGTCCGAGCAGCAGAATCCTCGCAGGGGCCGGACTGTACACATCTAAGAAAACAAAACAAGGTGAGTTTCCAACCGTCCCCACCGAACAGACAAACAACATAAAGCCACACGGGCAAACAGGCCGAGCGCCTTCTAGCGCTATAACCTCCCCCACTCTGGGTTGTCGGCCCCCACCGAGCCCCCAGGCGCTAAGCGGAGGGAGGGGCCAACACTGCGGCCAAAAACTGGGCTCCACCGCCTGGCCATCAATGTCTAATATAGCCCTTAAAGGCCCCGGACCGCCATCGGCCGATCTGCTGAATGGCAGTCGCCGGGAGCCCCAGGGAGGCCACAGCCGAAGCCGCACCAATCCTGAACGAGTGGAGACCAAACTCCCCCGCTCCAGGCCCAACAAAGACAAAGCCCTGTACAAGTTTGCCCTAAATTGAAATAGGGTCAATGGAGAGGCGTCGGCATGCTGGAACAGCCAGCCCATCTGGCTGCCTCGAAGCTGCACATAAGCGTCGAGCGCTGCCACTGGGCAGAGGAGGAGCCCCGGCACCCTGCGCAGGTAAATCACCTGCCCCTTAGCCCACTGGTCCGTCTTGGACCGGCAGAGGGAAAGCCTGGCGCCGGATGGCACGAACCTCAGATCATGAAACTGAAACGCCCTCCCCGACGTGTCACGTTTGGAACACGCCAAGACTTCGCCAGGTCGAAAGGCGCCAAAGAACATGACGAAAGCCACTGCTCTAAAGAGGGCCGCCTCATAAACTGACCCGCAACAACTAGCAAAGGCACCACTCAAACCCCCTAAGATTGTCGGGGTAATCGGGCGTCGCCAATCCGGTGAGGACGGCGCCACCCTGCGTAGGCCTTCCAGGGTCTTGCGGACCCGAAAGTCCCCAGTGACCTCACCAAAACCTGATGCTTTGGAATAACATGCGATGGCTGCCAGATAGACCACGATCGATCTCACCGCCCGGCCGCAGTCCCACAGGTGCAGTATAAAGCAGATGAGATGATCCGATGGCACCGGCCACAAATCCGGCAAGGGGAAGTCCAACCTAAAATCCCGAAAGGCCCTGACCTTACCAGCATAACTGATGCAGGAAGACGGGGCCAAGGCGGACCACATCAGATGGGAGGCTCTGGCAAGCCCAGCTGCCATAGCCACTGCGGCATCGCCTCCGGTTCCAGGCAGGCATCGGGCACCAACTCCCGGAAATGCTCCACCTGGAAATGAGATAAAGCGTCCGCTACAGAATTGGCCAGGCCTGCGACGTGCTGTGCTTGGAACAAGGCGTTTATCCTCAGACACTGAAGGACAAAGGCCCTGACCAGCCGCATCACCCGTTGCGAGCGTGATGTTTGCTGGTTGACAACAAAAACCACTGCTTGGTTGTCACACCAGAAATGGATCGTGGCATTCCTGAATTCGTCAGCCCATATGTGCGTGGCCACCACAATGGGGAACAATTCCAGGAAGGTCAGATCTCGCACAAGCGGGCTCTCGGCCCAAGCCTGAGGCCAGGGGGCCGCGCACCAGCGGCCCTTAAAATACAGACCAAAACCTGCGCCCCCGGCTGCGTCCGAGTGGACTTCAAGCATGGCATTCAGCATGCGCTCGGCGCGCCAGAAGGAAATCCCGTTAAACCCCTGCAGGAAAACCAACCACATGCGCAGATCCTTGCGCATGGAGCTGGAAACCCGGATTGTGAAATGCGGCCGCCATGCCCCCACCATGGCATCACATAGACGCCTGAGGAAGGCCCGGCCCGGGGTGACCACCCGGCAAGCAAAGTTCAGATGGCCCACCAAAACTTGCAGCTCCCACAAGGACAATCTGTGCTCCCTAACGGCCTGCTTGAGCAGCCTCGTCATCTTGCGCAGCTTGTCCACAGGCAGGTGACAGCATTCCTCCACGGAGTCCAGCTCGAATCCCAGGAAGGTCAGCTTAGAGGTGGGCCCTTCCAACTTGTTCTGGGCCAAGGGGACACCCAGCTCCTTGCAAAGCAATATAAATGTATCCAGGAGCTCCTGACATTCCTGAGACCCCTTTCTTCCAATAAAAAGAAAGTCATCCAGGTAATGCGCGGCCGACCAGATCCCTGCTCGCTCCTTGGTGACATGCTCCAACATCGTGGAGAAAGATTCAAAGAGCGAGCACGACAGAGATAAGCCCATCGGAAGGTTCCGGTCGAAGTAGTATCTGCCCTCAAATTGGATGCCTAGCAGACAAAAGTCATCTGGGTGGATTGGCAACAGGTGAAAGGCGGACTCGATGTCTGCCTTAGCCATCAGAGCCCCCCTTCCACAGCCACGCAAAATCACGATTGCCTCATCCAAGGACATATACTTCACTGAAGCCAGTTTCTCCGGTATCCCGTCATTGACAGAGGCACCGTGTGGAAAATACAGGTGGTGAATAAGTCTGTATTCACCACGGGCTTTCTTAGGCACGATGCCAAGCGGGGACACCCTCTAGTTGGGAATGGGGAGGGTCTCAAAGGGACCAGCTATTCTCCCCGCTGCCAACTCTTTTCCTAATTTTGCCCGCACAATATCCTCCATACCTGTCACGGATCTGAGGTTCTTGGCCCATGACGGGAACGTCGGATGGGGGGACGGGATTCTAAAACCTTCTGTAAAGTCAGCAGCCAAGAGCTGCGCAGCCCTCCGGTCAGGATAGCCACGCAGGATCCGGAGCAATGGGCCAAGCCTAATCAGCGTTGGCCCCTTTTCCTTGCTGGCCGACACCCGAGCCAGAGCCCCCACCCTTTTTATCACCTGATTGTCCCCGGCCGCCGGGCCTTAAGGGCATGCTTGGCTCCACAGAGTGCGCAGGCGTGCGTAAACGAGCACCCCTGCCTACCACAGCGCCCGGCCGTGTTGTATTCAAAACAGGGCCGCGGGGGTTGAACCCACTGGTTGCCAGTGCCCGTTTTGGCCTGGCCGCCCTGAGCGCGAACAATCAAGTGCCCGCTGTCTGAACGATCACCCTTGGTGGCCCCCCCCGAACCACGGTGTGGTTCCAGATCTCCCATTGGGGAGCACGCAAGTCAAGGGCGGGGTCGTGGGCCGAGCGCAGGTGCAGGCCCTCATCATAAGCCAAGCATCCAGCCCCGCCATATTCACGGGAAGCTTTATGGACGGTGTCCAAATGTTTGATCAGGGCCTGGGCCTTTTGGGGGTGCATCTGAAGCACCACCGCCATGTAGATAGAATACCCTGACAACCAGTTCACCCAGTTCCTATCCACTTTCCGCCGTCGGATCACGTCTTGATCCCTCAGCGGTTCCCCCACACATTGGACGGGCTCAGGCTCTTTTTGCAAGAGGCTAAAAATGTCCACGTATTCGCCTCACCAGATTTTCTCCTTAACGGCGAGGGCGAAATGCCAGCCAAGAGGCATGCCCATATCGCCGTAAGCCCTGCGCGGCAGGTCATCCTCCGGCTCCGGGGAGAATCCCGAAGTCGGGGGGAGAGCCAGAGGCCAACTGGCAGGCCCTTGATGCCCACCCGATGTCCCGCTGGGCTGTGTCCAAGGGGGCCAAGGAGAATGAGCAGCGGACTCCGTGGGGGGGCCACACCGGCCCCCTGCCCCGGATCCACTGGAGGAGCTGGCGGCTGCGCTACCACGTCTGAAACGCTCGGGCGAGTCAGTAAACCCGCGAAAAGAGCAAGCCAGGCTGCGTTGCTGGCCCCACCAGACCCGGCCAAACTGCCCCAAACGTCCATTAAACCCGGAGGGGAGAGTGGCAGAGCCTCACCTGCAACTGCGGAGTCCACGTCAAATGGCGGGTCCTCGGGCTCCCACGTGCTAGAAGGGGTGGGAGCTACTGCAGCAGGAGATGCCTGTGCCACCCCAGCCACATGGGGGGTGGGGACCCCAGTCCTAGGAACAGAGGACAGAATCATTTTTGACCCCCTTCCTTTACGGATGGAGCGCCGAGTGGGCTCGGGTGTCCCAGACATGCCTCCCCCGTCACCCCGACCAGCTTTCCTTTCAGCTTTTTCTCTCTCCAATGCCTCCAGGTGCGCAATTACAGCATTATATCTGGAAGTTGCCTCATCCTCATCCAAGAATGAGGGTTCAGGGGTAGGCTAGCGAGCAAGCCGTTTAGGTGCCTTCCCCCCGCGTTTTTGCTTCCTCTTGGCCGTACTCCCCCTAGAGCACCAGCCTCCCAAGTGTGTATCGTGTCTTGTTTTAACCAGATATCACCCTGCGGGGAGGGCTGAACGCCCCACTCCCCACTACACAGGTGCTCCCGCGACTAAAGCCTGCAAGGAGAGGGATCCTAGGCACCCTTGATGTCCCTCACAGCCTCCAGGCGTGGAGAGGAGGAGGGAGCTGCGCCCCTCAGTGGAGATCAAAACGCTGCCGCGTTGATAGTCCCTCGTCGGCTCGGCTTCCCACCGAAAGGGGAGACGCAGAGCTCCTGATGGAGCAGCAACCAGCTGCTCTGTAAAGCTTCGAGCCCTTGGGGCTCGTAACCCAGCGAGCCGACGCTCGTCTCTGCAGCCTCGCCGCACTAGAAGCTCCCGGGGAGGGCGCTGAGCTCGCTGCTAGAGCTCTGCCCACTGCGCCCTTCCCTGTCGCTTCCCGAACGCCGACTGAGGGAGCTGCAATAAACGCGCAGCTCCCTCGTGCTCGGAGCTCGGAGTCAGCTCGGAGTCAGCTGTCAGGTGTCAGCTGTCAGGTGTCAGCTGTCAGGTGACCCGGCCAGCCAATCAGCTGGCCGGGAGCAGGGCAAACCGGGAGCAGGGCAAACGCTCCCGGGACGCGAGGTGCGTCCCAGGAGGATTCTTTTTTCTTTTTTATGTATAGTTTTGCAAAAAAAATTGTTCATAAGTGGCAGGGGCAGTCATGGAGGCCTCTTCAAGGTAAGGGAACATTTGTTCCCTTACCTCGGGGCTGCATTGTGGCTGCACCAGTGCTGGAAATTTGGTTAGGATTGCACTGTAAATTTAATAATTGACTGAATGCTGCGACCTCAATATCAACCCATTCTTCATCTCTTTCTTTCATTTTTCTCTTTCAATCTAGCTCCATCCCTTTTTAAGGAACATCTTCTTCAACAATAGTGCTGGAGAGACTGTGCACTTTGATGACAATGGAGAATTAGTAGCAGGTTTTGATGTTACAAACTGGGTGACTTTCCCCAATGGTTCTTTTCTTAGAGCAAAAGTTGGAAGATTGGATCTTCAGGCTCGTTCAGGCCAAGAGTTGACCATTAATGATGATCAAATTGTGTGGCACAGGAGCTTTAACCAGGTGAGACATAGTCACATATGGATAAATCAATAAAATAACAACATGCACCTGTATCATATCTCCTCAGAAGCGAACAAACACCCTGCAGGAGGAGGGGAAGGGGCAAAAAATGTCCCCCCATGACGTCACCACCGGGAGTTATGTCACCGCCAACACAAAGGGCTTCTCAGGCATAGGGTGGACCGAACTTTCGCGCCTGCTTTATGAGCCACTGCTGCCGATCCCGCCACCCATGCAGTAGGGTTGTCCCCTCCACCGCTTTGTCGCCCCCCACATGGCACCTAGGGGCCAAAAGCCCCCGCCCCACTTCCAACACTTCTGTATCTCCTCTTTTCCAGCCCAATCCTGTGTAAATCGGTTCCTGCAGAGGAACTGGGTGCCATAAATGCCCCATAAAGCACTTTTTTGACACCCGGAGTGTAACGGCCACCGGCATGGAGGCCGGCAGCCCTTACTCTGCCATCCCCTGCACCCGGCACCCACCGGTGGAGGTAAGTCCGACACCAGTTCGTGCAGGGGCAGGTGGAGGGTGAGCCAGGTGGCAAGGAAGCGGGCCATTGGCTGAACCGAGCCGGGAGTGGGCGGGAATATTGGTGGTGTGCTTCACTGATATCCTGAGCCTATTCCAGGCCTGGTCCACCCTTACCCTGGTAACCCCCCTCCACCGCGGTAAGTTTTTAAAAAACCTTTTTTCACTGGCGATCAGCGGTGTTTCCGAGGACCCAACAGTGACATCTGACATCACTGTTGGGTTGCATCAAATCTCCGTCCCCTCTTAAGGTGGCAGGATTTTTCTAATGCGAAACATGGGTGGTCGTGACCCTCAGGTTGGGAACCACTGCTCTGGAGTGTCATCATTCCTCACGAACAACTTATTACCAACCCCTCTCCATACATATTTTAGTCATCCCAATAATTTCCCTTTTATGTTCATGGATAGGTGGTGCCACTTTCTGTGTGCAATGATAACTGCTATCCCGGCTATAGCAGGAAAAAGAAGGAAGGAGAGAAATTCTGCTGCTACGATTGTGTCCTTTGTCCAGAAGGAATGATCTCTGACAAAAAGGGTAGGAGAAATAATACACAACTGCTGGGCAAACTGGGAGGAAATATGTAGCTTGGCCTGTTCTTCAGTCTTTTCCATCCAGAAATAAGGAAGTCACATTTTCAGTTCACGGAAGTACAGATACCGTTGCTTTTATTGCTATGGACCAAGGGAGTATTAAAGGCTGAGGCTTTGCTCATCTACTTACCACTATAATGCAATTTATGTAACTTCCTTCTAGGCCACTTTGATCTAGTAAACGAAATGAGAGTGCCTCTTTTATCCATAAAGCGATACTTTGCTATGTCTATAGTCCTTTTGCAGTGTCCAAATGCTACATACATAATCTCCCAGTACTGTATTCCTTACCATAAACATTTAAGGTAGGTCGACATTATTATTCCCATCTTATAAATGGGAGGTGGACACTGTGAGAGGATGCCGAAGGCCACCTTTAGTGTTCGTGGTTGCAATGAGATCTGAATCAGGGACTTCAGCTGCCAATCATATATTTTTCTACATCAGTTCAGTACAAACACATTTTATAGAGAAGGAATATAAAATGAAATGTTATGATGTGGTGCATTAGTTACAGTGTTGCGCTTGGACCAGGAATCCTGGGTTCAAATTCCCACTCAGCCTTGACATTTACTGAGTAATGTTGAGCTAGCCACTATCTTTCATTTGTTCTTACCTCGCAGGGTTGTCAGTATGAAAAATGGGAGGGGGCCCATGTAAACTAGTCTGAGCCCATTGGAGGTACAGCAATATACGATTGTGGAAATCTATTAGATGTGGCAGTAAATCAGAACCTCAACATGATTCCACCTCTCTCTCTTTTTTCATATTCCTCTGCAAATAGCATGTCCTTGTATAGTGATAACCACTTATGAGAAATATAGAGAGAAAAATAACAGAAAAAAATAATAGAAAAACTAAAAGAGAAATGTTCCCAGCAGATATGATCTCTTTTCATTAAAAAAAGAAACATACACAGTTAAGACATACACGGAACCTCAGCTCTATGTGAGGTTCAGCGGTGGAACATCGGTGGAGCGCGTGGAGCAGAAGCTCCAGGCGGGAGGGCGCGATCAGGGAAACTCAGCGAAGCGCTGGATCGGCCCTCCCTCCCTGGAGCCTATTCGGCTCCGAAATGAGCGGTAAACGGGCAGGGGCGCATCGATGTCACGCGAGGGCGCAGGCCCCAGTGGCGTAGCCAGCCGATTTTGCATGTGGGGCCGGGTCCTCGCCGTCCCCCCATAAAAATTATGCTAATTTTTTCGTCTTTTTTTCCCGCTTTTTTTGCCGATTTTCGGTGATTTTCGGGGTATTTTGAAAGTATGTATGCTTTGCAGCACTATGCGTGAATGGCTGTTTGCTATGCGCATGCGCGAACTCAAACGCTGCCGATGAGGAGTTCGCGTCAGGGGCGGCAGAGGAGCGATCTCAGATCGCCGATCTGCGCCCCTTGAAGAGACCGTCGTCGCTGGAGAGAGCCGCTCACTGGAGGCTCCTATACACAAGTTAAGTGCCGCAAAGCATACATACTATCAAAATACCCCGAAAATCGCCGAAAATCGGCAAAAAAAGCGGGAAAAATTCAAAATTTTCCCGCTCTCCTCCGGAGCCTCCCGCCCCCCCAGGAGCCTCTGCGCCCTTCCGCCCTGGGGCCAACCGCCCCAGGGCCCCATATCAGCTGACGCCCCTGGCAGGCCCCGCCCCCGCACGCCCCTCACACATCCCCTGAGGAAGTTCAGAGTATTCTGGATGAAATATTGGAATATGGATGTTCTTATCGCATGACCATGGTCCTTAACCCTGGATATTTTAACTGTGTATGTTTCATCCGGCCATGAAAATTTGAGAACCTAAAAGAGAGAAATCTCAGGGTGGGGGAAGATCTTAACTGACAGTAATGCTCTGAACCCGATGATGATCTTCAAAAGATCCTAAACTTTTCCGGGTGGTGAAGACCAGCAGGGATTGTGAAGAGCTCCAGAAGGATCTCTCCAAACTGGGAGAATGGGCAGCAAAATGGCAGATGCGCTTCAATGTAAGTAAGTGCAAAGTGATGCACATTGGGGCAAGAAACCAAAATTTCACATATACGCTAATGGGTTCTGAGTTGTCTGTGACGGATCAAGAGAGAGATCTTGGGGTGCTGGTGGACAGGACGATGAAAGTGTCGACCCAGTGTGCGGTGGCTGTGAAGAAGGCCAATTCCATGCTCGGGATCATTAAAAAAGGGATTGAGAATAAAATGGCCAATATCATTATGCCTTTGTACAAATCGATGGTAAGGCCACATCTGGAGTATTGCGTCCAGTTCTGGTCACCACACCTCAAAAAGGATATAGTTGAATTGGAAAAGGTGCAGAAAAGAGCGACCAGAATGATTCGTGGGCTGGAGCACCTCCCTTATGAGGAAAGGCTACAGCGTCTGGGGCTTTTCAGCCTAGAAAAAAGGCGCTTGAGGGGGGACATGATTGAGACGTATAAAATTATGCATGGGATGGAGAGAGTGGATAGAGGGAAATTCTTCTCCCTCTCGCACAACACCAGAACCAGGGGACATGTACTAAAATTGAGTGGAGGGAGAGTTAGAACAGACAAAAGAAAATATTTCTTTACCCAGCGTGTAATTCATCTGTGGAACTCCTTGCCACAGGATGTGGTGATGGCATCTGGCCTAGATGCCTTTAAAAGGGGGTTGGACAGATTCATGGAGGAAAAGACCATCACAGGTTACAAGCCATAAGCAACCTCCTGATTTTAGAAGTGGGTTTTCTCTGTGCCAGGTGCAAGGGAGTGTCAACGGGAAACAGGTTATCTTGTTGTCTTGTGCTCCCTGAGGCATCTGGTGGTGCCACTGGTGTGACACAGGAAGCTGGACTAGATGGGCTTTTGGCCTGATCCAGCAGGGCTCTTCTTATGTTCTTATGTTCTTATGATCAAAACGTCATCTCTGTATTGTTAATTAATCCTATTACATTTTGCCACATCCTCTAATTTAATAAACAAATCTAAGACATGGCTTCAAAACCCTGTATATACATTTTATCCTCTTTAATTATCGCTGGCCTTGAAAGTCTAACCTCTTCTTTTCTCCAGACATGGATGCCTGTGTCATATGTCCAGAAGATCAGTATCCAAACAAGTACCAAAATCACTGTATTCCCAAAGTCATCAGCTTCCTCTCTCCCGAAGAAAGCTTAGGGATCATCTTAGCTACTTTGGCTATTACTTTCTCAGTGATCACAGCTTTAGTGCTTGGTACCTTTATAAAACATCAAGACACTCCCATCGTCAAGGCCAACAACCGCAGCCTCACCTACATCCTCCTCATTGCCCTCCTTCTTTGCTTCCTCTGTTCCTTGCTCTTCATTGGAAGGCCTGGAAGGGTGACCTGCCTTCTCCGACAAACTACTTTTGGCATCATCTTCTCTTTGGCCCTGTCCAGTGTGTTGGCTAAGACTCTGACTGTGGTTCTGGCTTTCATGGCTACCAAACCAGGATCTGGAATGCGGAAATGGGTGGGGAAAAGACTGGCAAATTCCATTGTCCTTTCCTGCTCTTTTATCCAAGCAGGGATTTGTTTGCTTTGGTTAAGTACTTCCCCTCCATTCACAGATACGGACATGCACTCGGTGAATGGGGAAATCATAGTGGAATGTAATGAGGGCTCAACTACCATGTTTTACTGTGTCTTGGGCTATATGGGTTTCTTGGCTGTTTCATTGTGGCTTTCCTAGCCAGGAAGTTGCCAGACAGTTTCAATGAAGCCAAGTTCATCACCTTCAGCCTGTTGGTCTTCTGCAGCGTTTGGTTGTCATTTGTTCCAACCTATCTGAGCACAAAGGGGAAATACATGGTGGCTGTAGAGATCTTCTCCATCTTAGCTTCCAGCAGTGGGTTACTGGGTTGCATCTTTTTCCCAAAATGCTACATCATTGTGCTGAGGCCTGAGCTGAACAATAGGGAACAGTTAATCCACAGGAGAAAAGAAAATACACAAATTCCTTAGGGAATTCCAATAGTCTGGGGGACAATTAATGTTCTCAGATACTTTCGACTCCTAAGGCTCCTGGTTTGAAGCAATTGGAGATCAGATGGTTTGGAAATGGATCAATTGTGTCCATTTGTCTTTGGGAACTAACTACCTATTTCAGTTCAGCTGAAACTCACCCTTTTAGATAAGCTACATTTCCTCGGTCATGTAAAGGAGTATGATTATATTGCAGAATGTATTGCTGCTGCTACTGACTGAAGCTGCTCTATTCTTTTTGGAACATATATAATATGGTAGGCATGTTCTCCGTTTTTAGAATTTTACTGTGCTTATCATTTTAAGATGTTTTTAGGCACCTTGAAAGTCTTTGGCTGCAAAGAGGTATAAGAACATATTAATCCTAAACACTCATATCTAGAAATAGGAGAGATTGGCTGCATAATCCCGGATCCCATGCTTGCTCCCGGCCGCTTTGGAGCGGACCGTTGTTCTACTCGGGGAAAGGGGACGTTAGAGCTGGGAGGCCCCCGGTATAGAGCTGGTAGACCCCAACAGCTAAATAGCTGGCGGACGTAAGAGGAGGCCATGTAAATACTGTGTGCTGCCGGAACAGGGACGGGGATATGGCGGATGCCATCCCCGCCCCCCTGGGCTAGTTCAGCCAATGGCCCCTTCCCTCACTACCCGGACCACCCCTGCCGGGGATCTCTTACCTTCTTCCGGTGGCCGTGGGGAAGTCCTGATGATGGAGTGAGGGCAGCTGTCCTCGCGCTGGCCACCCTTACACCCAAGTCATCGCGAACATGCGGAGCGCTCGCTCCACTGCCAGATTTCTAGTCAGGATTGCACTGTGTGTCTCTTAGGAAAAAAACTGATTAGCTTGGTTATTTATTTATTTTTGCCCACACTGTTGCAGAAACAGAACTATATATACTATATATAACAGAATATATATATTTCCTTGCCTGCTTTCAGTCACTGGGTGAATTACCAGTACTTTGTGTCATTTAGTCAGCATGTTATTCATTCACTCAGCAGGTAATTCACACCTCTTGTTATTGGGATGATAGCTAGTGTGCTGCTGAGGATTTCAGGCTAATGAGTCACACAGAATGTTTTTTCAAAGACAGAAACACACAAACCTATTTAGTTTTGTTTCTAAGCATTTCAGGGGGGGCCCAGACGAAGATAACCCCCAAAATTGTAGACACCCCTGTTTCTGGAACATGACACTGTCCCAGGTACTGATGCTGAACGATGGACAGGGAATCTGAATTATTCTATGGGGGAAAGAGTTCTTTATCCACCTGTTCTGCTTGCTGATGAGCGGATACTGTACTTCACAGAGGTGGGTGTGTTTTTTTTAATTTACTACTGGCAGCTATATGTAAAATATGGTATTTCAGGCAAAATCCCTTTCTAGGCAGACTGCACTGAGTTTGAGGCTTCTTGCAACTGCCCATTAATCTCTAGGCAAAGTAATTACGTGCTTGACAGAGGTATTGATAGCTGGTCAAGAAGGTAAGGCTCAGTAGAATCTTGTAAAAAGAAAATATCTCCAAGGAAAAGAGAATCAGGATTTCAGGAAAGGAGTATGTCATTTTAAAGATGAGAATGATCCCTTGGACAAAGAACCCATATTGTCTCATGTCAAGGATATTCCATGGCGGCTGGAGGGCTCACCTAGCAGTGAGTTATTTGGTCACTAGGAACATAGAGACATGGGTTTATGATGGGTATAGGACACATGCTGACTGTCCTTTTGCTGAGAAGGTTGCAGGTTTTGCATGTTGTCTAGACAGTGCTGAAGAGGAGACAGTGTCATGCTGTATGTTAGCACAGACAACATTAGGAAGAGTGGTTGAGCGGTCCTGGAAACCAAATGTAGTTTGATAAGTAGGGATGTTGAAAGCCAGGGTGCCTGGAGTAGCATTCTCAGGCCACAATCTTATCCCTCATCACCAGTGCCAATGCAGTTGTGCTATGGAGGTGCGAGCAGAACAAGAGACCTTTCAATTCCATACCTTGGGATAAGCAACATGATCTCTATGTGTCTCCTTGGACCCATGCCAGCTCTAGAGCTGGTGTACGTCCAAGGAGATTTGGGGCCCAATCCTATCCAAATTTCCAGTGACAATGCAACCATAAAAATCTGGCATACACTGCATCTTGTGTGTGTGTGGGGGGGTCAGACATGGAGGCATCCTCTAGTAGGAAGAAATGGAATGTTTTCCTTAATTCGGGGCTGCATTGCAGCTGCATCAGTGCTGGAACGTTGTATAGAATTGAGCCCTAAGGGAAGTGGAATGGGTGAAGGAACAGGCATAGGATCCTGGCCCATGACAATGCCACCGGGATCCAACCACTCCCTTAGCAATCACCCTCCTGCCCTTCCCCTCCCTGCCCATTGCCCACCCTGCGCCAACTTAAAGCCAGGGGATCTGGAAAAGCCGCTGTTGCTCAGTCAGAGTCACATGCCATTGGTGGTGGTGGCAGCTGGACAATGTGTGACAGCGTCAGGCATTTCACACAGCCGTATGTTGGGCACTACTGCTGGAATGCAGATAGGATGGGGCAGCAAGATGTGCTATTTATTTCATGTACAGTGCCAACTAGAGTGGTGGAGCTGATGGGTCTCAATACAAGGATGAAACAATAGTCAGGATGAGTGATTTGGATTTGAATATATATAAATTGCAGAGCAGTTTTAAACTGAACCCTGGAGAGAGGCAGATCAGAACTGGGCAGCATCCAGTTTAGGCCATATCATCCCTAAGGGATGAGGGTGTATCTTTTTCCAGGTACAATTTAGAAACGAGCATACTGTAGGACGTGGCACATGATCAAAGAAATCAAAAGGTCACCGAGGAGAAGGCACCTGCCAATGACATTTGGAAAGAGACACAATGTACAGGTGTTTATTTGCAAATTACAGAAGATCTGAGTGAAGGTGGAGGAGTTGGAATGGACTGAGAATAGAGATGTAACTGGCATCATGGAGAGCTGGTGGAATAAGAGAAACCTGTAGGATAGGGTTATTCCAGGACAGAAGCTCTATAACTCGTGACATTTTCCAAATGTCATTGGCAATGCCTTCTCTGTGACCTTTTAATTTCTTTGACCATGTGCCACAACCTACAGCATGCTCATTTCAAAATTGTACCTTAGAAAAATACACCCTCATCCCTTAAGGATGAATTGGCCTAAATCGGATGCTTCCAAATTCCTATCAACCTCTCCCCCAGGTTCAGTTTAAAACTGCTCTGTAGCTTTTTTGATATGAAGCACCTGCAGCCTGGTTCTATTTCAGCTCAAGTGAAGCCTGTGCCTTCTGCAGAGGTTTGGCTTGTCTCAAAACATTCCTCAGGGTCTAATATCCAAATCCCTCATCCTGACTCTATTGTTTCATCCTTGCATTGAGACCCATCAGCTCCACCACTCTAGCTCACCCTGCGTATGGAAGAAGAAGCACCTCTTACTGCCCAATCCTAAGCTTGGGGTCTGCGGCATAACCGTGCCCCCAGGAGGTGGGGCTGCAGCACGCGATGATGCCCCCGCCCACCCACGAGTGATGTCAGCTAGAGCCAAACATCCCTCGGGGTTGAATGGGACGGCGGGAACTAACTCAAACAGCTGTGTGAAGGCGGCAGACGGCTTCTCCGAGCCATTCCACCACCTGCAGTGCTGCAGCTTTCTCCGTAACCGCGATCTTCTCGCCCCCCGCCTCTGGTGAGACACACCACCGCCACCCCGCACCATCCCTTCCTATGTTGATGCTTGGGGTTCACTGCCCTAACTAGCACTCTGGCAGCACTGCCCAACATATGGCTGAATGAAATGCTGGCCACCATTGCACACTGCCAAGTCACCGCCAAAGAAGGTGCATGGTTCTGGCTGAGCTGGGGTTTCTCAGATCCCCTGGTGCTGGGAAGTTGGCATGGAGGTGAGCAGTGGGCAGGGAGGGGAAGGACTGGGGATGTTACTTGGCAGGGAGGTGGTGACAGGAGGTAGATGGGGAAGTTGTTTTTATGATCACTCAAATCCTTACTAAGAATTACTTCAGCAAGACAGATTTATTAGAATTGATTATGTGTGTTCTTGTCATCTGGTTTCTTTTTGTTTAGAAAAGTTTTCACAAGTTTCAGTGACAGCATGAATTGGATTTATTGGAATCATGTTTGGTCATTGGTAAATGAAATTATTGAAACTTAGAAGTAAAAATATGAAAAAAAACAAAAACCTTTGTTCAGGTTTCAATTTCCAAGTAAACAGGACTTTTACTGTTTGCACAAGCAAAGAAAAGTAAGAAGTCATGGAGGGAAAAGACCAGCAGGGGAATGGCAGCTATCAGATGTATTGCACAGAGTGTCACATGTACAACTAGCTGCCTACTGGGCAAACGTTGTGGGTGTGTGCTTGGAACAAATACCTCCTGGCTCCAGGGGAAGAAGTCCATTCCCTTGAAGCTTGATTAGCTACCCTGACGAAGCTGTGGGAGCAGAGTGGTATGTAAAGGAGACCTTCAAGGGATGTTCCAGAGGTGTCAGGCAGATCCCTTGCGTTCATGGTGAATGAGGGGGGAAGGGAACATCATTTTGAGGAAGAGAGAGGGTTCATTCCTTGGAGGATGAACGGAAATCCTCTTGTGCCAAGGATGTTCTGTAATGGAGATGGGTGGTTTCATCAATAGAAGCATGGATAAGCATGGAAAACGGTTAATGGAAGTGCTATTGGCCACTGCATCAGATCCTAGCACATGAAATAGTTTCAACTAGAATGTATAGTAAGGTAAAGGTGACCCCTGACAATTAAGTCCAGTCTTGTCCGACTCTAGGGTGTGGTGCTCATCCCCATTTCAAAGCCGAAGAGCCAGCGTTGTCCAAAGACGCCTCCGTGGTCATGTGGCCAGCATGACTCTCCTGGCCACAGCGCGTAGCATGCAGCTGGAACACGGAGCGCTGTTTACCTTCCCGCAAGCGGTACCTATTTATCTACTTGCATTAACATGCTTTGGAACTGCTAGGTTGGCAGGAGCTGGCCAAGCAATGAGAGCTCACCCCATCGCAGATTCGAACAGTCGACCTTTCAATTGACAGCTCATGGTTCAGTGGTTTAACCCACTGCACCACCTGCTGGCCTTAGAATGTATACTACCTGGGAGTAATAGCACTGCCATGTCTGGGAGGATGCCTGGGGTCGCCCATGGGAAACGTTCAACACTGAAAGTGTGGGCAGTGGCAATTCCTCCCAGTATGAAGTCCCTGAAGAGTTAGGAAAGCCATTGGCTTATCTGTAGGCTGTTTGTGAGATCAACTATTTTGCCATCAACTATTGTCAGAGAAGGGAATCTCCCAAGAGACGGCAGGTTAGCGCGCACTCACTCTTCCTGCTACCCACTTTCCATGATTGGACTAAGACCTGAATAGGGAAAAGCCTTGTTAGATTGTACCCATTGCCATCATCTCAGGGCAGAGGAAGACCGTCTGTGCATAAGATAGGAAAAACCCTCCCAGGAGAGCATGGGACCACAGAGTTTCTTACTATATATCAATCCGAATGTGGTTTCTGCAATGTGAAGAGACATGATAATACACTGACAGCTCAATCCTTTCTAAGGATCCGGCTGGTGGCCCAGGGCTGCCCGCCAAATCCTGTGCACCGGCAGACAGGCTGCTGCCGGGCCGGAGGTCTACTTACACCCTTCCCTGGGTGTAAATTTGGCCCAGGCTGATCGGCCTCCTCGGAATTCCACCAGCAAAATTGCTGGCTGAAGTTGAGGAGGCTGTGTAGAGGCTTAGGTGGCCTGGCGGGGACCAGGATATGGCTGAGGCTATCCTCTGCGCCCTCCGGGGGCAGCTAGGCCAAGGACCCCCTCCCCCCCACCAAAACGTCTTCCCGCCCGCCAGATCCCGACTTACCTAGTCCGGCAGCCGTGGGGTCATCCCAGAGCAAGGGAGGCTGGCCTCTGCGCTGGCCTTCCTTGCTCAAGAGTAGTCACAAACATGCTTTATGGCACATTTTCAACTATTGCTGGTGACAAGAACATTCGTTCCATTGGCGGCAGCTTTCCGTTGGATTGCCATTGGATTGCGCTGTATATCACCCATGAACGCGGACCAAGACGACTAATTGTCAATATGTAAGCAGCCTCAACAAAGGGGATTAAACAGCCTGGGAAAGGGAAGATGAGCAATAAAAGTACAAGCAGGCTGAAGGAAAATGCCTGAGTTTGGCTAGGAAGCATAAAGATTTTAATCAGAAAGGTGCAGTAACTATTAACGTCTAGCAGGTGGAGTTGAGATGCTCAACCGCACGTCTCATCCCTTAGAGCGGATTCAGACCGCTTGCGGAAGCGGACGAAGACGAGTGAGCGCGAGAGGCTGTCTGCAGGAGTGTCTCCCTGCAAATAGTCCCTCCTTTTGTCCCGCCTTCTTGGAAGAAACCTCCACGGTGATTGGCTAACAGTCCTCCCCCTCTCTTCTGATTGGTGGCTCCAGTAGCGTCGCTGTGCATCCCCCTGAAAACATGGCCCAGGGGATGTTCGAGCGTGCTGGCAATCGGGAGACCGCTCACTTCTGCTGTGTTAACCAGACACCCAAGCACGCCTCGGCTAAGATCCGCTAAGATCCGGGACGAGCCGAGATTCGTGCGGTCTGAAGCGGCCTTTAGGGAGAAGCTTGTGCTGGGCTGAACTGGCAAACCAAGCAAAATAACATAAAGCCATTAACAATTCTAACTTGATAGCCTCAAGCTTAAACTACTTATAGTACGTTGCACAAAGTCTATCCAGTCCTTTCACTCATGCTTGAGCATGTGGGTGGTCCTATCTGGGCTCCAAACAAATGGATGAATCAGGCCACTGGTACAGAACCCCCACTTAGTGCAAGCTTAGAAATTGTCACCTGATTGTAGAAGTAGAAACTACCTGATCACTCCTTCACACCCCTTGGAACAAGATCAGTAGCATAGCCAGAAGGGGGGGGCAGTGCTGTAAGTAGCGCAAGATTCTGCAACACACGTGTAAGTGGCCCCTTGCAGTAGGAGCTATTCCAGGAAATGATGGCAACAAGGAGTGCACTTCCCGTAGTGCATCATCGCTCCGCGAATGGCTCTGATGATGAGTGGGAGGGGCCGCTTGCCCCTGACCAAGATAGACAGGTTTGCTCCCCAATTGCTAAGTACACCCCAATTTCAGGAGGGAGTAAGTCATCTCAGAGGGTAACAACAGCCAAACACACAAACACATGTGCTCTCATTTGTGAATAATCAGGTTTCAAAGAGACAAAGGACAAAGGCTTTTGTAATGTGCATCCTCCCAGCAGCTCCTGGAGAGTTAAAAGCTTCGGAGGAGTTGATACTGTACAAAAATACAGAACAATAGGCACAAAATCAGGGGGACAGAGTGATCAGCAAAGGATTCATCAAAGAGCACATTGGGACTGACATGGAGACATACCTACATAGGAGTGCACTCTGAGTTCCATACATTAATTGTGCATCATGTGTAGGATTACCATAATAGCCAGACTATTCCAGCTTTTTGTAAAGACGTACTCCACATGTGGAGTACGTCTTTACAAAAAGCTGGAATAGTCTGGCTCCACTTCTGGAGTAACTTCTGAGCCATTCCAAGCTTTGCAAGTCAACAACCTCTTCATCTTTCCTAGGGTGCCTTCCTGCTGGACCAGCCATGCAGAAGAGAGATCCTACCTGTGCTGCCTGTGCATTTCTGTTACTTCTCCTTCTCACCCCTGTCTCTCCACAATGCCGGAAGGGCACAGCTGCTGAATGCAGGAAGGCTGTAATTGTGCCAGGTAGTCAATGGGTTGGCAGGGGTTTTGATATAACCACACTTTCCAACGCGGCGAGATTTTGGGCGGATGTTTGGAAAGCTCCAGGTGCGGGGTGCACCTTGTGTGAGAATCCCTTGCTGAAAGGAAAGCCCCTCCAGAGGCTTCCCTTGTTCATCACCGACTGGAAAGCCAATGCTTCATGCCAGCACAAAGTGCAACACTCAGTGCATCAGTCGGCCATTTCTGTGGCTGAGGCGTTGACAGAATTGCATGTGAAAAATGACTGGAAGAATGAGCTCGATGTCAAGGTGAATCCCAGGCCTATGACCCAGTGGGCTCTTGCGGGATCGAATTCCAAGATGACTGAAAAATACAAGGATACGGTTCCAGCGGACAAGTCTATTTTCCTTCTCCATCATGTCACCTGCTCCTACTACAAGTGAGAATGGCGGGTGGGTGGGTGGGTGGGCAGGGATGGAGTAGCCTCTCCTTGATGGGTGGAGTTTGAGGAAATGGAATGAAAACAGGAATGATTAAGAGCCTTGTTGCCATGTGCCTCTGTGCATTTTTGTTTCAATGAACTGTGAGCATCCACAGCATGCCAGCTGAACAAGAATAGTCCAGCCTCTGCCTGCTATGAGTGTTTACAGCTACTCCAGAAAGAAAATAGTTTTAAAAAAAGGGCTTCCCCCAATTTTTCTGGAATTTTTTTGTGGGAATTAGACAGGTGAAACTATTTTTTAAAGATTTTTTCAGAGTTCTAGGGTCACCCCACTGACCCCCCCCCCAGAAGAGCAAATATCACTGTTTTTAGGGAAAATGAGACACAGGAATTGGTTGCAGGGTACCCCCTCCTCACTGAAATTAGAAATGAAACTCTGGCTTTTTTTTTTTTAATGGCCAGGGCCCTGGCTTTTGAATCCACTTTGTTTGGAGCACCTCAGGTGCAGGGGAGCAG
Source organism: Plestiodon gilberti rubricaudatus (assembly GCA_026170595.1). Lineage (NCBI taxonomy): Eukaryota > Metazoa > Chordata > Lepidosauria > Squamata > Scincidae > Plestiodon > Plestiodon gilberti. The sequence continues at coordinate 21,758,363 of JANXHW010000006.1, forward strand.
CTGTACACAGCTGTAAGCAGGAGCAGCACCACCAGGCGTTGTTCAAAGCACTCGTTGGATTTATATGGGTAACAGAATAGACCTATATGCAGCCATTTTCATCATATTGCATCATTTCCTATACTTTGTGAGTGGATTTCTGGCTTTTTCTCAGGGCCAGGGCCCTGGCTTTTGAATCCACTTTGTTTCCAACAGCTCAGGTGCAGGTGATCAGTTTTACAGAGCTGTAAGCCAGGATGCCAGGATGGTGTAGTGGTTTGGGAGTCAGACGTAGACCTGGAAGATCCAGGTTCAAATCCCCGCTCAGCCACGAAGCTTCTTGGGTGACCTTGGGCCAGTCACTATATCTCAGCCCCACCTACCTCACAGGGTTGTTGTGAGGACAAAAAGGAGGGGAGGAAATATGTACACCACTCTGAACTCCTTGGAGGAAGGGCGGTATAAAAATGTGAAAAATAAATAAAATTAATAAATAAGCAGGAGCAACACCTAGGCGCCTTGCTCAAAACACTCATTGGCCCTTAAAGGTAATCTAATGCTGTTCCTGTAAGTTGGCTTTTTGTTACTGGGTTTTTTCTATCCCCCCCCCCATCAGTCTGAGCCTAGTTTATGTGGACAGGGGGTGAAGGTTGGGGCACTAAGAATTCTGTCTCCAGCCAAACTGACTTTTTGCAGGCTTCTCCCAGGTAGCTGTGTTATACTGATTATCTGCAGGATTTTTGCAGGCAGCTCAATGTAGATGTCTGGGGGGGTGGGGTTTCTTTCCCCCTTCATCGGGCTGAGCCTACCAGGGCAGGGTTGAAGGCTGGGCTAATCAGAATTATGTCTCCAGCCTCAACTGACTGATTTCAAGAACCTGCAAGGTCTTTCATTATATACTGATTTTTGCAGGGAGCTCAGTATAGCTGTTTATTTCTGGGGGGGGGGTGTCTTTCCCCACCCCTGGCTGAGCCCACGCTGGTGACATGGTATTTTTCCAGCAAAAAGTGCATTCAAGGGTCGGGAACTAGCCTCCAACTATGTGGGGGTGGGTGGAGTAACAGCCTTTGCTGATAGCGTCGTTGCTGAGTGGGTATTTAAATTTTAAAGCCCACATCACAAACTGTTTTTGCAAACGAACTGTCAAGAGCTATAAAATATATATATAAAAAAACCTTGGAGGACTTGAAACTTGGGGTAGACTTAGCTGAGACATACCACTAAAAACCCCTAAAGCACAGGAACTGTGTGTAAAACACAACTATGTGTTTGTTGAGCATTTTCGTGCTGAACTCACAACTAAAGCTGCAGTATTTCAAGGATTTGAAGGTTCATAAAAAAAACCATGAAGAAGGGACTTGAAACTTGGGGTACACTTTGCTGAGGCATACCCCTAAAGCACAGGAGCTGTGTGTAAAACACAACTATGTGTTTGTTTGAAATCTTGTGTTGTCAGGTCTATGCTTTACATAGGAATGAATGGACAAATTTGTTTTACCATAAAATCCAATGAGTGGCAAATGCAACGCCTCTGCTACAGGTGTACGGAACACCTGGGAATTTTTTTGCAGGTGCTTATATCTCTTTGGGGGTCCCTTACACATGTTGAACACACTGACATTTGGGAATTCTGGGGAGGTTATTAAGGCCTTCCTTAAATAAACATAATGTTTCTCATGCTATCCCTTACTCCTTTTAAGCTCCCTGTCATGCTAGGTATGAAAATGTTTGGGGTTTCTTCTGGATGATTTTGGCTTCATCAGCGAGGTAGTGATCCTTAGGGGCAAAAATCACCCTGAGTCAGGGGAGGGTCTCAGGAGGCCAGTGTTTGTGGGGTCAGATGAATCACGTCTGGAACACAATCAATTTGTGTGGGGAGCACCAAACACCACCCAACTACTATTACAGAGCAATCCTAATCTTTCCTTCCGATATAAAGCATGTTTTTGATGACTCGGAAGTAGGGCGCACCAGCAAGACGGACTGCGCAGTCCTGCCGGTGCCTGATTTGAAGCTGCAACTACTTTTTTATCATATATTTAATTTTATTAATAAACTACCAAACAAAACAAAACAATAAAACAAAACAATACAACATACTACAAAAGAAACAGTAAATCCTACTTATATACTATTATATATTTTCTACTTATAATATCTAACTAAGCCTATATCTCTAATATACTATTCATTAAATCCACACTTCATCACTTCTTCTCTCTCACTTTCTCTCTTAAAGAATCTATAAGTGGTATCCAAATATTCACAAAAAGATTAACTAACTTTTCCTTTATCATCTAAAAATCTTAATTCCCGCTTCAGATATTTTAATATATAAAGCCACCCCATTTTTCTCCAAATGTATTAAAATAAAAACCTTCCAAATTTTTCTGTTTAAACAAAAATAAATTCTATATCCCTTTTTTATATAAGATTCTTAAAAATAAATCACATCTTATTTAAGTCTTTTCAAACAATAAAACATTATTTTTCTTTTATTCACCAAAGGGTTAACTAACTTTTCCTTTATCATCTAAAAGTCTTAACTTCCTCTTCAAATATTTTAAATGTATTAAGTCCCCCCATTTTTTCATCTTCAAATTTGTTAATTTTCCATCAAAATTTTTCCATCACTCTTTATATAAGTTTATTAAAAACAATTCATATCTTATTTGTTTTTCTAATCATAAAACGTTTTCTTTTTATACAACATTAACTCCAGTAATATTCCCCACGAAAAAATTATAATCCCTTTTTAATTTTGACAGTTTGCCATTACCCCTTCCATCCCTCCCCTTCCTCCTTCTTCCTCTTCTTTCTCTTCTTCTTCTTCTTTCTCTTCTTCATCCTTAAATCTTTCCCGAAAGTCCCTTGTTTTTTGGATTGTATCCACTTTACATTTTTTTCCACAGGATCATTCACATCTTCTAAATTCCTCCCCCGAAAGACAATCCTCTTTTTCTTCAGAAACTCCACGAAAAATATATCACTTCTTTTTCTGTATAATTCTTAACGAAATGTCTTTTAGTAAGGTACTCTGCTTCTCTGTCTCAAGTCTTGGTTTAACTCTTGGTACTTTCTCTGCTACAATCTCTTCCACTAAATCTTTCCCTTTATCATTATCTTTCTCTTTATCTTCCTGTATTTCCAACGTATCCTTCATTCCTTGGAATTCGTCCTTTTCCTTCACCACTTGTTTCAGTTCTACATTCATATTCTGAAATTTTTCCTGCAAAATTACCATTTTTGCATCAAATCTCTGTTCCCATTTTTTAAAACAATACTCCAATTGTGTAGTCATGTTGCAAATTTTTCACCAGGTGCCAATCTCTCCTTCTCTTAAAAAATAGAGGTAAAATAAAAAACTTTTGCAGTCGCCGACGTGAAACAGAAAGATTAATTGCCAAAATCCATGAACTCTGACACAGAAGGGCTCATATTCTTTTAGAAAGAATGTCAAGAATGACAACAATATGTAGGGGAAAAAACAGACACACAAATCCCAAACAATTTTCTCTCGCCGGAGCAGTATATTTAAAAACTTCTTCATATCTCTCCTTCTCTTACTGTTTTAATCTTCCATAAGTACAGAAAAAAAATAGATAAAACTCTCCACTTTAGAAACTTTCACTTTCGAACGTACACTTCTTCTTTTCGCAACGTATTAATTATTTTTAACGTTAACTCTTATCTCGGCTAATTTCTTCAGTTCATAAATTATTTCTACGCCTCTTGCCTAAGTAAAGCAAAGCATGTGGGAGGTGGCTTGGCTTACGGTTCATCTGAGGTTTGAGCTCGTTGTTATTCTTCTTCTTTGCCCACCGACCCGAAGCTTCAAAGCCTTTGCCTTGAAGTGTCAGAATAGGGGTGATTTAAAGAAATGTGGTTTATCTCTTTGTACACCCTTTTAATCCAGGGGTATAGTAGTTAACTCCATCAGATGTACTCCGATACGGAGCGATCGGCTGAGTTGTCACCCTGCCATGTCCTCCCAGCCGGAAGTCAAGCAACCCTTATCCCTTAATTTCCCATTAATTCCAATTGGGGCCTCTGGACTGAATCACCTGAGTGTCTCTTCGGTGTTCAGCATCTACTATGTTCCATGTTTGGTGCAAATCCATTGAGAAATAAGTGAGAAAGAGCATTTGAATTATGATTGATGAGGTCAAAAATATGTTTCCTTTTTTCCCCCAAAGAAAACAAACAAGGAAGACAAGAATGGGTAGAAAGTGAGGCTGATTGAGGAGGCCAATTCTGTTATTATAAATAGCCATTATAACTAGGAATTAAACCTCCAGAGGCAGTAACTCTGAATACTGGCAGTATCTCTGAATATCAGGTGCTGCTACTGGTGATCCAAACCACCAACCAGTAGCGTCGCTGGAGGTGGGGCGGAACGCTAAGTTCCGCACCGCGCTGACCTCCGTTACTCACCGACACGGGGCGGCCCCACCCCCTCGCCTTCAAAGCCATTCAGGGCGGTGAAGGCAACATGCAGGGAGTCTCATGCACATTACCTTTGCCCCACTGAATGGCTCCAAAGGTGAGGGGGCGGGGCCGCCCCGTGCCGGTGAGTAACAGAGGTCAGCACGGTGTGGAATTTAGCATTCTATCCCACCTCCAGCGACACCACTGCCACCAACACTCATTTCTCAGCTATTTTACATTTCAAAGAAGATGTGAGCTTTTACTTTGCCTGTGCTACTTTCTCCTTGGAAGGGGCAGGACTGGCCATCCTGTGATCTTCTCGAGGTAAATCTTCATTCAATACAGGAAGTCCTCACTTAAAGTTGGCGCTTGGTTCTTCTTGGAAACTGCAACTTTAAGCGAAATGACTTACAATGAAACCAATTTTACCATAGGCTAATTGATAAATGTAAATGTTCCTATGGCATTTTCCCATCAACTTTAAAATGAAATGACTTGAAAAAAAACAACTTTAAGAGAGGACTGACTGTACATCCCCTTCCATTGAAATTAGGAAGGTCCAAGGGGACATGTCATGCCCATGCCGGGATCATAGGACATTGGCACTACCACACAGCTCCCTTAGGAACATGTCCATGGCGCAGCCTCATCAAGGCCTGGGGAACCTCTCACTGTTTTCAATGTCTTTGATCCCAGTCCTATAGCTTTCCCTGCCATAGCATGCAGCTGCACCAAAGCAGACTGTGAAGGATGCTATAGTGGGGGGGGGGGATTGGGAGTCTTGGGAAGGGAAATGGAAGTTATTTCACATACTCCTCCATAAGATTCCCACTCACTAACGTGTCTCCTCGGACCTGCACCAGCACTTTACCTGGTGCAAGTCCGAGGAGACAAAGGCTGGCTGCTGCTGGAAAGGGTAGCATAACAGGAAGTATCATTCCCTTTTAGGTCTTCTAATTCTCTTCTTGTTCCTTTTACAGGGTCCGTGTTAGCAAACAGCGGTTGCTTAGTAAGGACTTTAAAGATGAAATAAAGCATCTCCCTGAAAAATATGACCCCAGCTCAGACACAGAATATCACAACCTCATTGATAACTATGGGACTCACATTGCAACAGAGGTTGACTTGGGAGCACATATAAGGTATCTAAGATCCGTTCCAGTTTGCAAGGCAGTGTTGGAAGACATCAGTATCTCTGAGATAAGCCGCTGCCTGGCAATTTTTATGGGTGTAGCTTTTGGTTTTGATGGAGTGACCAACAGTTCAGACTTCCAGATGTGTGAAGAGAAGAAGAAAAACCCAAATTTATTCAGTCTGATCATTAATAGAGGCGAGGATATCAGGGGTGGGAATCTTACTTTGAACATCTACAAAGAGTGGGTGGAAAGTGCAAAGTCAGACCCCACCATGCTGTTCTACTCCCTTGAGCCAATCCATACCTTGGTGGCCAAGGGCAACCTTCGGAGGGAGGGCTTGCAGCAGGCAGTGAGCAAGTATGTGAGAAAAAGAACTCTGTGGAGAGACTGCAATGAGCTTTGCCGACCAGGAACCCAGCCTAGTGCCAGTGACTTCTGTACTTGTGAGTGTCCCAATAATAACTTCACCAATTCCATGTGCTGTACACTAAAGCGAGGCCTGGCCAAGCTGACGGTGACAATTGACCGTGCTGAAGGTTTATGGGGAGACTACATCACACATTCCGACGGCTATGGCAGGGTGGTCTTCCAAAACACTGAGAAGTGCACTCACATTGTGTGGAACAACAACAACCCAATATGGAATGTCACCTTCGATTTTGGAGTTTTCCAGCTCTATGAAGGTTTCAACGAGATACTAGTGGAAGTCTGGGATGCGGACTTCGGACAGAATGATGACCTTCTAGGGAGCTGTCAGCTGACTGTAGCACCTTGGAAATTTGAGTCCCGAACCTGTTTTTTGAAGAGCGGGCTCCTCCATTTCAAGTACGAAGTGCTCTGTGGTCCCAACATGCGTGGTCGCTCCTGCAGCGATTATTCTTCACCGTGGGAGGGCAATCATAATTATTATTATGATACTTATTAACATTTTAAAGAATATTTATATATTGCTTTTCAACAAAAAGTAGTTCACAAATCAGTTTACGTAGCTAAACCAATAAAAGAAATTTTACATAAACTAAGTAATATTACAAAAACTATGTAAATAAAAGAAATACATGAAGTATGAACATTTCGTGTCTGAATGCAAGGTCAAAGCAACCACAGTGACGAAGGCGCCATGGAAAGGTTTCAAGCATGGTTGGCATCAGCCCCTTTTGGTGGGTGCACAACCTGCCTTCCTCCCCATTAGCTACTGTATAATTTGCCAAAACTGCATCAAAATGAACATCAGAGATTCATCTTGCAAAGTTTATGGCACTGATACATTTTCTTATGCCCTAATTCTATCCCTCGACACGAGCGCCAATGAAGCTGCAAAAAGGCCTGTTCTGCATATTAATTATTTATTTTAGTTAGCTTAATTAATTTACTTGCCTGTCCCGCCACCGCAACTTAACCACCATCACTGCCCATTGCCAGCGCCATTGCCACCTGTTGTGCTGCCATTTTGCCATCTGTCATGCCGCCATTTTGCCACACGTCGTGCCCCCACTGCCTGGCTGCCCACCGTGCTGGTATTTTGCCACCCGTCATGCCCACGCTGCCGTCCGTCATGCCCCGCAGCCCATCGTAATGCCATTATGCTGTCCGTCGTGCCCCCACAGCAGCGCTGCCCATTGTGCCACCATTTTGCTACCCGTCGTGCCACCATATTGCCACCCATTATGCCCCCACAGCCTCCTCCGCCACCACTTGCAAAGTGCCAAAAGGCACTTTTTTCCTGTGGGCAGCCATCTTGGATCTTGCGAGATTTTGTGTGATCCAAGATGGCCGTCGCTAGGAAAAAAAAGTGCCTTTTGAAATCGGCGGCGGTGGAGGATGAGGCCTCCACCGGGCCCGGAAAGCCCAGGACCGGCCCGGGACCAGAGTCCGGAACCTGGGATGGTCCAGGGCGTTCCAGGACAGATGGTAAGCCTACCCGTGACTGGTGTTTGAAAGACAAATCAGTGTACTCCTGGCTTCCCTTCACTATAGCCCTATAGATTTTTTGGAGGCAGTGCAAACGCTTTTTGTAATTAAATAAATAAATCTCACTAGTCAGGCAATCAGACCAAAGTCACGCTCTCACTCAGCAGGGAAGCAGCAAAGCGGAGCCATAGGCTCTCCCACGATTAAATAAGAAACCGCAGTTATCAATCTGGATCAGAGAAACAAGCAGGTCAGCAGCAAGCACTGCCAGCATGAAGCCACACACTGCAGCGAGCACATTACGAACTCAGGCAGCTGGACCGGGCTGCAAGTCTCCAAAAAATATGACACCCCCTCCCAACCCCATTAGCTGCAAAACCTAGGCATGGCTTGTTGCGTCAGGCTAGAGAGGAGAACCATCATGCCATGGGAGCTCCAGGTTGGTGAGGGGTCACCTGTTTGCAAGTCCTGACCACCAAAAGGAGCACACTGATGAGATCAGCACAACACCATATCTCCTTGAAACTTGCTTGGAACAGTTGGACCAGGTTGTCTAAAGAACCACCTCTCTGCACAGAGTGCTACTGATCCCCTGCCCTCAGGTGAAGAGGGTCTTCTAAGGGCCCCACTACCAACTGAGACTGATGATGCAGTCGCCATGAAGTGGTAAATTTGCATGTGTGAACTGCCCAGTGCGTAAAACTTTCACCACCCTAACGACCTGCGAATGTTGCTCCACGTCTGGTGTGGTACTAATTGGGGAATAGGCCAAGAGTAGTTATGTGTTCAAGTCTTTGGCTCCGAGTCTCAAGTCAAGTCTCAAGTCTTTGCCAACATTTTCGACTCCAAGTCTCAAGTCTCATTTCAAGTCTGTAAACATCAAGCCAATTTTAACAGAAAAAAGGAGGGGTGGTGTGGTGGGTTAGGGTTTGGGTTTGGAGGGTTGTCCCCCCCCCCCCCGGTTTTGCCATCTGTACTTCTCTTGAGTGCTCATTTAGATCTGATTGTCTCAACAAGTTTGGCTTGAAAATTATAACACTACTAGTATCAAACTTCAAACAAGTTATTTAACCAGAAGCGCCTTTTCCTTGTACAGACTAACTTTCTACTTCTGCTCACATGCAGCCCCTTAATGGTTCCAGATACTGATTCAAAAGCATCAGCACTTCCCTGAATTGAGATTGCGAGAGAGAGCGAGGGGGGGGGTGACATAAGCATACTGGTGAGATGAGAGCTCTCTGTGACCTCTCCCCGCTGTCTGAGTTGGTGATGGAAACTGTAGAAGACCCTCTTCTCCAGAGTTCAGGGGATCGGAAGCATTCTGTGCAGGGAGGTGGTCCTTTAGCTTAGATAACCTCCAGATGTTCCAAGCAAGATCCACAAAGATTCGGGTTGGTGCTGATCTCACCGGTGTGCTCAGTGGTGTTCCTATAAGACGGGGTGGTACAGTAAGTTTCACATATGTCTATTCAGCGTAACACGGTGGCCCTGTCCACTCGCCGTCAGAGCCATTCCAAATAGCGAAGGCAACGTTCATTCTCTGCTTGGAATGGCTCTGACAGTGAGTGGGCGAAGCCTCTGTATAGTGCTCAGTAGACCCATGAGCAACGTACAGTACTGCGGGGCCCCCTCAAGGAATGCCAATGGCTGTGCTACTTTTTGGTGGCCTCCTCGGATCATCGGCGGTGCAATCTGCCTAATCCTACCCCACATCCCAGGCCTAGCCTCCTTGGATTTGCACCGGCCACTTTGCCGCCGCATATCCGAGGAGGCCCATTGGGCCAGCTGGGGCTCTTCCTTCCCTCGAGGAGTCCTCCAGCTTCGGCGGCGCAGGGTCAATCCTGCCTAGGATACAGTGGCCACCTTAGGTGCACCACTGTTGCACTCTAGACAGAATTGGGCTCTTAGTTGGGTTTGTATGAGTGTGTGTTTGGGGAGGGCTTTGAAAGATATTTAATTTGACGTTAACCATATTTAATTTGATATTTAATTTGGTGTTGAAATTCCCTTACCCTGGGAAGAACCATGTCACTGCCCCCCCCCCCACATAGGATGCAGAGCACGCCTCCTTGGCACATGTGCTTTGGGGGGGATTAATTAGGATTGGGGCATTACAGTTTTTTTTTTTAACTCTATACCTTCTTTAGCACATAGAGCTACATCACCTGAAATATGTTCCTCCTTTTCTTTTCTATAAGGCTTCTGTCCAGGAATATCCAGACCCCACAGGTCCCTCTTGTTCCAGCAGCTCTCCATGATGCCAATTACATCTCTATTCTCAGCCCATTCCAACTCCTCCACCTTCACTCAGATCTTCTGTAATTTGCATATAAACACCTGTACATTGTGCCTCTTTCCAAATGTCATTGGCGGGTGCCTTCTCCTCGGAGACCTTTTGATTTCTTTGACCAGGTGCCACATCCTACGGTATGCTCATTTTGAAATTGTACCTGGAAAAGATACGCCCTCAACCCTTAGGGACGGTGTGGTGTTACCAAAATTGCCATGTATTATTATGAGGAATAGCTTTAAATATGGCAACTGGTATGAGCAGGGATCTTTAGACCAATGTATACCAGAGTCCTGGCTCCAGAATTCCATTCAAGATAGCCTTGAGGACACGTGCTTGTTTTCAATATTTACTAGATAGTTCAGGCACACACACACTAAATCCAATCATACACAATATACAGAGCTAGGAAATTCAGATAGAAAGAGACAGAGACGTTCGCATTAGCAGGTTTCCTTGTTTTGTGGGATAAGTAGCCAACGGCACCACTAGGTGTACGTCACCCTGTGGTGGGGATGTGTGCCACCCCCCCACCATTTCAACCCCCTGCTGCCACTGTGTCAACCCCCACTGCCGTCATGTCAACCACTGCTGTTACCACGTCACCCCCACTCCCCCACTGCCGCCACGTCACCCACCACTGTTGCCGCGTCACCCCCTGCTGTCCCCTAGCCCCGTATGAGCTGACGACGCATCTTCCTCGACGGGCAGCTCGACCGCTTCTGACTAGGCCTAAAGCAGCATTTTCGCACATGCACACAACACCCATTGTGTGCATGTGCAAAAACGCCGCTTTTGACCTAGTCAAAGGGTGGGTTGTGCTACAGAGAGAGACAACGGGAGGCGAAGGAAAACAAAACAGAGCAGAGAGCTCACCAGATTAAGAGTCCAAAACACAAGAGAGCACCTAGCAGACTGCTTCTGCTTTTTATAGGGCAAAACATATCCTGGGGCACTAAGCACATGGAAAAAAAGGAGTGGATGGCCCTTGAGTGGACCTTGAAACACACAAACAATAGGAGAGGGAGGGAGGGGGATAGGTTTAATGTCCCAGTCATTGAGACGCTGGCTGATTCAATCATGGGACAAAGCAGGGGTTCTGGAGAGTCCGGGATGAGTAACTTCACGTGGCCTGTCTGTATTGTCTTCTCCCAGGACCATACTTAGCATATTAGCGGAGGGAGCGGTGCATGTTGTGAGAGCTTGTCTGACCTTGGACACAGGGCAGTGGGTGAAATGGTGGCTGCTAGTCAGGTTCTTCCCTCATGGCTTAGCTTCTCACTTGGGAAAACCCTTTTACAGTATGGCACCACACAGGTTTGGCACAGGGATGCCACGTGGCCATCGCGTTCCTCCTTGATACAGTTCACTTTGGAGCATGTTCCTTTCTAGCTCACAACCCATCTCAAAAAGTGTCTTTGCTACTGCCAAAGAAGGTGCATGGTTCTGGCTGAGCTGCAGTGGCTTTCTCAGATCCCCTTGGCATGGGGGTGAGTAGTGGGAGGGAAGGGGAAGAACAGGGGATGTTACTTGGCAGGGAGGTGGTAGGCAGGAGGTAGATTGGGAAGTTATGTTTTTATGATCACTCAAATCCTTACTAAGGATTATTTCAGCAAGATTGATTTATTAGAATTGATTATGTGTGTTCTTGTCATCTGGTTTCCTTTAGTTTTGAAAAGTTTTCACAAGTTCCAGTAACAACATGAATTGGATTTATTGGAATCGTGTTTGTTCGTTTATAAATTATAGAAATGAAACTTAGAAGTAAAGCTATGAAAAAACAAAAACCTTTGTTCAGGTTTCACGTTCCAAGTAAACAAGAGTTTAAAAACACAAGCAAAAAAAAAGTAAAAAGTCTTAGAAAGAAAAGATCAGCAGGGGAGTGGCAGCTATCAGATGTATTGCATAGAGTGTCACATGTACACCTAGCTGCCTACTGGGCAAACATTGTGGGTGTGTGCTTGGAACAAATGCCTCCTGGCTCCAGGGGAAGAAGTCCATTCCCTTGAAGCTTGATCAGCTGCCCTGACGAAGCTGCGGGAGCAGAGAGGTATGTAAAGGAGACCTTCCAGAGATGTCCCAGAGGTGTCTGGCAGCTCCCTTGCTTTCATGGAGAATGTGGGGTAAGGGGAAGGAACATCATTTTGAGGAAGAGAAAGGACTCATTCCCTGGAGGATGAACGGAAATACTCTTGTGCCAAGGATACTCTGTAACGGAGATGGGTGGTTTCATCAACAGAAGCACGGATAAGTGGGCTTGTAATGGGCAAAGGGAAGTGCTATTGGCCACTGCATCAGATCCTAGCTCGTGAAATATGTTTTTATTACAATGGACTTGTAACGGAAGCTCAAGTAGAATGTATACTACCTGGGAGTAAAGGCACAAAACCCCCACTTACAGCAAGCATGGAAATTTGTAATGGGGCTGTAATGATGTCATCAGGTCACCTGATTGTAAAAGTGGAAACTACCTGGTCAAACCCTCCCAACACTTGGACCAGGATCTGTAGCGTAGCCAGGGAGGGGGGAGTGCTGTAAGTAGAGCAAGATGCTGCAATATGTGTGTAAGTGGCCCCTCTCTGTCAGAGCCATTCCGGCGAGTGATGGTAATGAGCAGTGCACTTCTTGTCGTGCAGCATCGATTCCCGAATGGCTAAGACGGTGAATGGGAGGGACCGCTTACACACGTGTTGCAACGTCTTGTGCTGTTTACAGCATCGACCCCCCCCCCCCGGCAATGCTACTGACTAAGGTTTGCTCTCCAGTTGCTAAGCACACTCCAATTTCAGGAGGGGGAAGCCATCTCACAGGGTATCAACAGCTGAATACACAACCCTTGTGCTCTCTTTCTCACATTTGCTAATAATCAGGTTTCAAGGAGTCAAAGGCTCCTTTAATGTACGTCCCAGCAGCTCCTGGAGTGTTAAAAGCTTCTGAAGAGTTGACACTATAATAATACAGAACAATAGTCACAAGCTCAGGGGGAAATATAAGGGATTCATCATAGAACACAATGGGATTTTAGAGTAGACATGCATAGGAGTGCACTCTGAGTTCCGTACATTAATTGTGCATTATGTGGATTACATCTCTACACAACACTGCAACAGTCTGGCTCCACTTCTGGAGTAACTTCCGAGCCATCCCAAGCTTAGCAAGTCAACAACCTCTTCATCTTTCCTAGGGTGCCTTCCTGCTGGACCAGCCATGCAGAAGAGGGATCCTACCTGTGCTGCCTGTGCGTTTCTGTTACTTCTCCATCTCACCCCTGTCTCTCCACAATGCCGGAAGGGAACACCTGATGAATGCTGGAAGGCTGAAATTGTGCCAGGTGGTTACTTGCCCGGTAAGGGTTTTGATATAACCAGACTGTCCAATGGGGCGAGATCATGGGTGGATTCGTTTAAACGTCCAGGTGTGGGGTGCACTTTGTGTGTGAATCCCTTGCTGAAAGGAAACCCACTCCAGAGGCTTCCCTTGTACATCACTGACTGGAAAGCCAAAAATTCATGCCAGCACAAAGTGCACCACTCAGTGCACCAGTTGCCCATTTCAGTTGCTGAGGCATTGACAGAACTGCAAGTGAAAAACGACTGGACGAATGAGCTCGACCTGATGGTGAACCCCACCCCTATAACCCAGTGGGCTCTTGCTGAATCGCGTTCCGAGTGGACTAAAGACTGCATAAGAAAGAGTTCAGAGGACAAGTACATTTTCCTTCTCCATCATGTCACCTGCTCCTACTACAAGTAAGATTGGCAGGGGGGGGGATGCAGGGGATTGGAGTGGAAGGCGGGCAGGGCTGGAGTTGACTCTCCTTGATGGGCGGAGTTTGAGCAAACGGAATGGAAACAGGAATGATTAAGAGCCTTGTTGCCATGTGCCTCTGTGCATTTTCGTTTCAATGAACTGTGAGCATCCGCAGCATGCCAGCTGAACAAGAATAGTCCAGAGTCATGTGCCTGCTTAACTAAGGCATTCCTTAAATGAACATCAATTTCCTCATGCTATCCCTTACCCCTTTTAAGTACCCTGTCAGGCTAGGTATCAAATCATTTGGGTTTTTTTCTGGATTATTTTGGCTTGGTCAGCGAGGTAGTGATCCTTAGGGGCTAAAATCACCCTGAGTCAGGGGAGGGTCTCAGGAGGCCAGTGCTTGTTAGGTCAGATGAATCGCGTCTGGATCTTAATTGTTTTGGGTGGGGAGCACCAAACATCTCCCAACAACGTTAATAGCGCAATCCGAATCTTACCTTCAAATATAAAGCATGTTTTTGATGACAGAGTAGGAAGCACCTGTGGCGTCGCTATGGCGTGGCGAGGGGGGCACAGGGCACTAGGGGTGATGCGCCGGGATTGGGTGACACACCAGGAGGGAGACGTTCTGGAAGGTGACACGAGCGAGGCCCTTTCAGTGAGCTATGTATTCTTCAACGGACAAACGAAAACCCAATCTCGTCTTTCGTGTTGCCTCAAGAAGCTGCAGCCACTGAAGCAGGTAAAACCTGCTCCATGTGACACAGGGCAAGGAGACTGGGGGGAGGGAGGAACCTGGGCAGGAGGAGTGGGCAGAACAGGCCCAGAAGGGGGGCATGATCAGCAAAGCTGGTTTACACTGTATCCTATCCCCTGCCAAGCCGTTCCCCTGACACAGTGCTTCTGAGACTTGCTCCAACAATTTAGCTGGCGCAGATCAAAGTATCCCTACTGGGCAGTCTGGGGGTCACCCAGGGTTAGGGAACAAATGTCCCATTATCCCATTACACCTGCAGCCTTCTCCTAACCAGCAATGGAAACAGCATAGGCCACACAATGGGATTGGACGATTTATTAAAACCAGACTATTTATTAAATCTGCAAATACAAACTGTATCAGGGCCCCCAAAGGAGAGGTCTTGCGCACCTACCTTCCACTGGGGTCCCAGCCAGTAGCAGACCTCTCCATAGGGCTTCCCAGGCCACACCCACATGGCTTGTCTCCCCTCTTCTTCCCTTGGGCCCCAGAGCAAAGGTAGGGAGGGTGTTGACAGGACACTACCCCTCCTCAGCCGCCCTCAGAGCCTTCTCCAGCCTTTCAAGGCTCTGGAGTATCTCATGCAGGCAATCTCCAGCCCGCAGCCAGCAACTTCTCATCCCTGGTCCACTTCATATATTCTCTTGGCCGTGGCTGCTGGTTCCACCCACCCTACACAGTCTCCCTCTGGATTCCATGCTTCCTCTTCCAGGAGACAGGACGTCTCCTGTAGGTACTCACAGCAAGATGGGCAGGCTCCTGCAGGTACTTGTGGGGTGGGTCGGTGCACTCTGCTCAGCTGGCCAGTAGCCACGCCCTGCACAGCTGAGGCCTTCCCAGCTCCTCTGGAAATGGACATGGCCCTGGGGTTGCTGGACAAGCTCCTCCCTGAGGCTGGTAAGTCCGGCCCTGGACACTTTCATGTCACAAATTTAAAAGTCAGGTCTTCAACAAATTGTATTTATGATGTCCCTTATTCCCCCTCCAGAGCCTTTCTCCCCAACATGGTGATTCTTGGACTTGAACCAGCACTTTAGCTGATACAGATCCAAGAATCCCCTTTGGGCAGGCTGGGGGTAAACCTGGAGTAAGGGGACAAATGTTCACTTAACTCAGTAGACCTTCAGTCTGCTCCTAACCAGCATTGGATACAGCATGGGCTACACAGCCCCATTACGCCGGTGCTGGTTCTGATTGGGCTGTTTATTAATACCAGAAGAGACACTTTTGATGCTGCAATGTCATTTCATCAAAAGCCAGGTCTTTGACGAATTCTTTGGAATAACGTCAATGCTTGTGCAAGTCCAAGGACACAAACACTGCAATCCTATTCAATTTACACCACTGGTGTAACCAGTGCGGGAGGGCAGGGCAGGAAGCTTTGGAGGGGAATAGCCAGGGGAGATTTAAATCCCCTTTGACTCCAACTTTGGAGGAGATTTGAATCCCCTTTCAGTTCTGAGGCCCCCAGTTCTCACTGCACCGCTGGTTATACTGGTGGTCTAAGTTGGATAGGATTGCAGTGAAAGACTGGCTGCTCCTGGAAAGGACAGCATAACAGGAAGTATCATTCCATTTCAGATCTTGGAATTCTTGTTCCTTTTCCAGGGTCCGTATCAGCAAAGAAGACCAGTTTATTAGTGAGCACGTGAAAGATGAAATAAAGCTTCTGCCTGAAAAATATGACTCCACGTCAAACGAAGAATATTTCAGACTCATTGGACTATACGGGACTCACATTGCAACAGAGGTTGACTTGGGAGCACATGTAAGGTATCTGACAGCCGTTCCAGTTTGCAAGGCGGTGCTGGAAAACATCAGTGTCTCTGTGTTAAGCCGCTGCCTGGCAATTTTTATTGGTTTACGTTTTGGCTTTGATGGAGTGACCAATAGTTCAGACTTCCAGATGTGTGAAGAGAAGGAGAAGAAAAACCCAAATTTCTTCCATCTGTTAGAAGTAATGCACAGGGTTATGCGGGGTGGGAATTTGACTGTTTTGAACCCCTACGAAGAGTGGTTGGACAGTGCAAAGTCACTACCTGCCGTGCTGTTGTACTCCCTCGAGCCAATCCATAACTTGTTGGCCAAGGGGAACCCTCGGAGGGAGGGCTTGCGGCAGGCAGTGAGCGAGTATGTGAAAAAAAGAGCACTGTGGAGGAACTGCAGCCAGCCCTGCCCACCAGGATCCCAGCCTAGTGCGAATGACTCCTGTTCTTGTGAGTGTCCCAATAATAATTTCACCAATTCCATGTGCCTCACCATGCTGACGGTGACAATTGACCGTGCTGAAGGCTTGTGGGGGGACTACATCACACGTTCTGATGGCTATGGCAGGGTGGTCTTCCAAAACACTGAGAAGTGCACTCACATTGTGTGGAACAACAACAACCCAATATGGGATGTCACCTTCGATTTTGGAGTTTTCAAATACTATAACTATTTCAATGAGCTAATAGTGGAAGTCTGGGATGCAGACTTTGGATGGAATGATGACCTTCTGGGGAGTTGTCAGCTGACTGTACTTTTGGGATATGAGTCCCGAACCTGTTTTTTGAAGAACGGGCTCCTCCATTTCAAGTACGAAGTGGTCTGTGTTCCCAACATGGGGGGTCGCTCCGGAAGTGATTATTCTTCACCATAGATGAACAATCATAATTATTATTATGATTCTTATTAACATTTTAAAGAATATTTATATATTGCTTTTGAACAAACAGTAGTTCGCAAAGGGATTTACATAGCTAAACCAATAAATAAAAGAAATACATAAACTATGAACATTTTGTTTCTGAATAAAAGGGCAAATCAGCCACTGTGAAGCAAAAGGCTCCATGACGAAATAGCCAATGAAAGGTTTGAAGCATGGTTGGTGGGAGCACAACCTGCCTTCCTCCCCATTAGCTACTGTATAATTTGCCAAAACGGCAACAAAATGCCAATCAGAGATTCATCTTGCAAAGTTTGTGGTACTCATACGTTACATAAGAACATAAGAACATAAGAAGATCCCTGCTAGAGCAGGCCAAAAGCCCATCTAGTCCAGCTTCCTGTATCACTCAGTGGCCCCAACAAATGCCTCAGGGAGCACACAGCCAACAAGATAACCTGTTTCCTGCTGCCACTCCCCTGCACCTGGCACAGAGAAAACCTACTTCCAAAGCCAGGATGTTGTTTATGCCTTGTAAGCTGTGATGGTATTTTCCTCCATGAATCTGTTCAAACCCCTTTTAAAGGCATCCAGGCCAGGTGCCATCACCACATCCTGTGGCAAGGAGTTCTACAGATGAATTATACGCTGGGTAAAGAAATATTTTCTTTTATCTGATCTAACTCTCCCTCCACTCAAATTCAGTGCATGTCCCCTGGTTCTGGTGTTGTGCGAGAGGAAGAAGAATTTCCCTTTATCCACTCTCTCCATCCCATGCATAATTTTATATGTCTCAATCATGTCCCCCCTCAGGCGCCTTTTTTCTAGACTGAAAAGCCCCAGACGCTGTAGCCTTTTCTCATAAGGGAGGTGCTCCAGCCCACGAATCAATCTG
Organism: Plestiodon gilberti rubricaudatus; assembly: GCA_026170595.1. Taxonomy (NCBI): domain Eukaryota; kingdom Metazoa; phylum Chordata; class Lepidosauria; order Squamata; family Scincidae; genus Plestiodon; species Plestiodon gilberti. The sequence continues at coordinate 21,776,162 of JANXHW010000006.1, forward strand.
GTCGCTCTTTTCTGCACCTTTTCCAATAACACTATATTCTTTTTGAGGTGTGGTGACCAGAACTGGACACAATACTCCAGATGTGGCCTTACCATCGATTTGTACAAAGGCATAATGATATTGGCAGTTTTATTCTCAATCCCTTTTTTAATGATCCCGAGCATGGAATTGGCCTTCTTCACAGCCGCCGCATACTGGGTCGACACTTTCATCGACCTGTCTACCAGCACCCCAAGATCTCTCTCTTGATCTGTCACAGACAACTCAGAACCCATTAGCGTATATGTGAAATTTTGGTTTCTTGCCCCAATGTGCATCACTTTGCACTTACTTACATTGAAGCACATCTGCCATTTAGCTGCCCATTCTCCCAGTTTGGAGAGATCCTTCTGGAGCTCTTCACAATCCCTGCTGGTCTTCACCACCCGGAAAAGTTTAGTGTCATCTGCAAACTTGGCCACCTCACTGCCTATCCCCAACTCCAGGTCATTTATGAATAAGTTGAAAAGCAGTGGTCCCAAGACCGATCCAGTGGGCATATATTCCAATTCTATGGAATATCTCCCCCCTGACCAGGGTTGACATTGCCTAGATGATGCTATTTGTGGCTATTTGGGGGGCATTGACTGGATAACTGACAGTCCAATCCATCCTAAGTCTTATTCCGGCCTAAACGGCACTATTCCGTCCTAAAATCAGCCTAGGGCAATTTAGGAAGTAATAGAGCCGTTTTGGCTGAATTTACGCTGACTTTGTGATGGGCATAGGAAGAGTTTAGTACTGGTGGCCTAAGTGTGTAGGTCTTCCTAAGTTTGGCCTAAGAGTGGGTGTGTCAGGGGCGTGTCGGGGGCGTAACAGGGGCATGTCAGCTTTTAGGTCCGTATCCCGACATTGGCAAGCTCCGACACGCCCCCTCGAGCTCCGAGAAGTTCCTAAAATTTAGGTCTACCAAAAAGGTGGTCCTAAATTTGAGGAGACCCATAGGTGCCATTTTACCTTTCCCACTCCAGCCCTCTCCCAAAAAGTTCGAACTCCCACTCCCGAGTTGGGCCACAGTTAGGCCAGAATAGCAGCAGCAATGTCTCGATACGGCTGAAGATAGGCACCCAATCAGCACCCAACCGCACCCAGCCTCTTTCCCACAAAAGCCCAGCCCCAGACCTCCATTCTCCCTCTCTCAGAGCACGTGGCATGAGGTTCTGTCCTCCACAGCCACAAAGTGGGATTTTGGTGCAGGGGAGCTCTTGGCTCCAAAATTCACAAACACCTCACTTCTCTCTTCCCTTCTCTGTTTTCTCTGGACTTCTCTTCTCTGCTCCCCTCAAGGGCAGAGAGAGCTTCTCTGGCTGCGGCCAAACTGTTAACAGCTGTGCCTGGGCAGCTGCCTCCATGCAATCTCTTGCGAACCAATGTCTCTCTCCCAGCTTCTTTCCCCCGCCCCCAGGCAACCCCTGACTATGGCCACAACACCAGCAGGTAAGAGCAGGGGGGTCTGTGCTGAAATTTTATCTGATATCTGCCTGTTATCAAATGAGTTCCCTGATATCTTCCTGTAAGCAAATGTGTGATAGGATATCTGCCTGTTAGCAACTGTGTGATAGGATATCTGCCTGTAGCCACTGTGCTCTCTGATATCTGCCTGTTTCCCATGGTAACAGAACCCTCCATGTTTGTGGAAATGTTACTTGCCTGTAGACAACAGCTCTCTCTCGCTCTCTCTCCCCTTTTCCCCCACAGGGTCTACTGACAGGTGAGTGTTTGTGAATTGCCCTGCCATGTTCAATGCCCCACAGTTGTGTTGTATTCTCTCTCTCTGACCTTTGTCCCTCACAGGAGTATGCTCTCCTTACGTCCAGGTAAGCACCTCAAACCAGGCCATGAGTGTAACCCTTAGCAGCTGTTTTTTTTCTCCTCTCCCTGCAGGCTTTTGCCCGGCCACCTACACGCTGGTGTGATCTCAACGGCTATTGCAACCAGACACCAAGTGGACATTAAACTCCCCCTTGTTTCTTGTCTTCCCAGGAACATCCTCCGCCACCTACCTTACTGGGAGCACCCCAGGAGCTGCAGGGAGGGAGCCCCACGTTTGCCTGCCTCGATGCTGCCACATGCCAAGGAGCAATGAGCATTGGCAGCATTGGCAGCATTCTTGCGCAGGAACTCCACGGCCTGCACGCGGCCGGCTTGCTCCCTCAGGAAGAGCTTCTTGGTGTACTGAAATATACCTGAAGCCAGCAGAAGAGAGCGTGAGACAGGAGGGGCCCCTGGCCTTCCACGCCAAGCGGAGGGCAGTTAGGCAAGGGCCTGAAGACGCCAAGGGATTGGCCTGGAGGAGGCCGCCGTGACACACACAGACACACACCGGCTACCTGCACATCCCCGAAGGACGGGGGTGACTTGAGGGCTGGAGTCTGTGCACTACGAAGAAGGGGGCCCCTCGGCAGCCTGACCCGGAGCACCAAAAGTCTGTGTTTAAAGCAGTGGTTCCCCACCAGTGGTCTGAGGATCACAGGTGGCCCTGCAATGTTCCTCAGCTGCAGCTACTGCTGCACCACCCCCTGGCTGTCGTATGTGTTTCCCCTCCCCTTTTGTTCTGCAGGCTGCAGTTCCACAGGGGAAGAGCCCATGGCTCCAGGTTCCTGGGCTGCTGCTGCTGCTGCTTTGAGATTGGCTGCTGGGCCTGTGACCACCCATGCCAGCCTTGCCTGGCCAACTCTGCTCTGGCTCCAGAACAATAAAGACGTCCCTCGGGCAGAGGCCGCTTGAAACACATGTGCCAAACATTACACAAGCATACACACACAGACAGACCCCACCAGTCAAGCCCCTGCACAAATCCCAGCCAGGCGCTGCCAATACCTTCCCAGGGAGATTGCAGCAGGAGGGCAGCTAGACCCCCAAGCCATGGAGGGGGGGAGTCGGGGAGCGGCCTGGGCAGGCAAACAGTGAAAGCTGCTATGGTGCCCGTAGTGGAACCGCTCGCAGCAGCCGCACCCGTGTCGCACCCGTTTGGCAACTGGGGTTCACCCGCGTGCCACACGAATGGCACTCTTTGCATGCGCCGTGGCGGCTGCCATTAGGTTCCCCGCTCCCCCCATAAGACACCCATGTGCAACCTACCATGGCATGCAGTTGGCAACGCCTGCTGCAGGTGGGGGGGTGGGGACTCTCCCCTCCAGCAGGTGGCTGAGGCACAGGGTGCCCTGTGGCAGTTGCCATAGTCTTTGAGACCCTCTGGTGACTTTTCTACGACCGTCCCGTGACGGGTGCAAACAGAGTGCCGGCACCTGCGCCCAGGCCCCTAGCAACTGGGTTGCTACAGACGCGGGGTGGCTGCTCGGGCCTTTGCTGACCAGGCTGCCAAGGACGCTGCAGCAACTGCAGTCGATCCGCATTGACAAGTGCGGGAAGGGTGTGGCGCATGCACGAGACGGACGCCGAGCCACAGGAGCCTGTCTACTTCAGCGGTAAGTTTTGGCTTGATCCTGGGCTGGTGCTGGGTCACAGATATCCCGGACTACCTAACTTAGGAATAGCAGCAGCCTAACTGTGGCCTAGCTTAGGCCAGAATAGCCAGGGAAGTTGGGTTGGATTGAGCCCATAGTCTCTTTAGAGTGACTCTTGACCCAATTGTGGTAATTTTGGTCTAGCAGGTAACACTCGTGATTGCCAGGTATACAATTTTCAGATGGATGTGTACGCCAAATCTTAGACCATGGAACGAGGTATGGTTCCACATCACCTGAGATGTGATGGAGTCCTTGACAGCTAAAGAACTCATCAAAGGGGGGGAGGGGTTTGTCACAGACATTCTCTCAGACACCCTCTCTTTCTTTCCTAAAACAGTCCAGACTACCTCCAAATTGGTGTCTCTTAAGTAGAGACAAGAGGAGGAATGCTCTGGCTGTGGAGCAAGGACATCTATACCCTACTCTCAGTTCTTTGCAGATCTGGACACTCCATGCTGATAGAATCGCTGGAAACACAAGTCTTACTGTATGGTAAATTGAATTTGAATCGTTCAGTGACTAGGCTGCCTGGACAATCTTTTTCAGAGCTCCCACAACAATAGCCAAACCTTTCTTACTATGCTAGTGGCTTTTGCCAACCGCCTTTAAAAGGAAAGTGTTATGTCTAATTGGATTTTTGCCTGTTAGAGAAATCTATCTTTCTGCAGGAAGGGAAACCACTGCATTCCTGCATCAGCCTTGTGTCTCACACTAAGCCAGAAGAAGCAGCCCAATGACAGCTCTGCAAGGAAAGGAACTTGGTCCTAGGATGTTGCTGGATTTTGAAGACATCAGCCTTCAACTTGTTTGCAAGGACAACCTCCATGCCAGTGCAACCAGAAAAGACTACAGCCACTTGTACCTGTAACAAGAAGCAGCACCAGCAGGGATAGATAGCTTGACAAGGTTCATTGATGCCGCCTTTGTTCCTGTGCATTTGCTAACCAGATTTACATATGATGCACAAGACCAAGAAATTAAAAGCAGACTAGACAGCACAACGAGTAACTCTGTAATCTGCACCCAGCATAACTTCATGCTGTCTACAAAAGAGCCAAGGAAGAACATCAGATAACAAGAGACTTTAAAAGGTAATCCAGAACTTTGCTGTCAGTGTCTGGAAAATGCTAGTCCTGCATACAGACTTAAGAAGAAAACCTCTGCAACAAGTCACACCTGGAAGCTGACTTGTCTGGCACAGGTGAAGATAACGGATGAAGACAGTTGGTAAAATGTAACATCCATGTGTAGTAATAGTCTATCTGGAATTTAACTATGATTTGCCTGTTATCATTTTTAATCAGGAATCTACCTCTGTGACTAGGTAACCGGAAGAAAAATAACTTTACTTGCTGCTGCAGACAACTTTAATCTGCTTGCCAAAATTATATTTTCTCTTTAAATATCAGTATTGTGCATATTAACTGTCTTTTATCTAAGGAAAGGTAAATGGAGTCATCAATTCGTATCTGCCTTTGGAACCTCCTGCCACTAGAACAACTTGAAGTTTTTCTTAACAATTTTTGGAATTTTACAGGCACATCAAGAAAGAAAAATCCTACTGGTTGGTTTGATATGTTCCTGTAGAAGAACACACTACTTTGTTTATAGACTTTAAGAGACAGTCATTCTGCAGCACACTGTCACATTGTACTGTAAAGGCAATTGAGTATGAGAATACAAGAATGCCAGAACATAGCTCTCTTCCTTATGGTTTGAATGACTTGGTTAAAAGTGGATGCTGAGTGAGTCTGAGCTAACTCTGATTTCCTACTGGATGCCCTATCTACACTCTGAATTATAACTAGGGAATTCTAACTCTGCCTAGCTCTTTTCCACTCTTCAGCTGATTCTCCTGTTCTTCTGTAAATGTCTATCAGAAGAGTATTGGAAGAATACAGTATGAGTGAGAAGGATTTAGTATATGTGTATGGCTGGTGGAACAAGAGGAGCCTGTGGGGTCTGGTTATTCCAGGACAGAAGCTGTATAGAAAAGGCATGGAGGAATATATTTCGGGTGATGTAGCTCTATGTGCCAAAGAGGGTACAGAATAAAAACAAGTAATACATTTAGGGTGCCAATTGTCACTGGGTGTTTTTTTTTTTTCTCTGAATACGAGTAAGGGACATAACTTACTGGTTATCTTTGCTTTGCCATCCTTGCAAACTTGTGGATCCCTTTTGCCGCTCAGTGACAGTTGCCGTCTGCCTTCCCCGGCCAGTGCCACTGACTGCTCCAGTTCAGGTGCAAGGGGAAGGAGCTGCCAATGCAAGCTGCTGCTTTCTCCTCTAAACAGCCTGTGTGTTTTTAATCTGAAAATTCTTTTGTGTGACTTATTGGAGGCTTTTAGCCTAAACTTCTCAGCAGCTCACCAGCTCATGGAATAACGTTCTGTTATTCATCAGAATAACAAAAGGTGTGAATTACCTGCCAAGTTTACCCGAGTACGCCCCATAAAACACATGAGACCTGATATGGATAAAAAGGGTCACTTTATTGAAATACAGGAAAGCAAGACCATAGGTAAAGAGGAGATCTACAGGCTGGGGTCAGGGTGCTACACGCGCACATGAGAAGTGCTGACACGGGCATACATCCTAAGGACTGCCCCGGGTGGAGTTACAACCTGGACTCTGAGCCATCGCCCCCCCCCTTGAGGAAGCCGACTCATCCACGCCGACCCCTAGCGGGTCAGGGCAGCAGGAACCGCTGCACCTCCCCAAGCCGTAGAGCACGGGACATGTCTCGAGGAATACCCCGTGCCCCAACCATACCGTTCAACCTCAGCTGGATCAAAGTAAAGGTTGGCAGCAATGGAGAAGCCCATTGCTCCTGGCACCTCTCAGGCCTGTAGTCCAGTCAGAATGGAGCAGCTGACGCGTAGAAGGCTGCAGTGGCTAGCGGGCCCACCATGGTGCTGAAGCTGACCTCCCAGGTGTATTAGATCGTCCTAGAAGAGAATGAGTTAGCCAAACATATCTCTAGACTGAAGGTTGAATATAATCAACAACCCGTTGGGCTCTCCGCCGTCAGTTTCCATAAGGAGGCAGATGGTGAATGCCCAAAGCCAGGTAAACTACCCCATACCGAAGAGAGAATGCAGGCATAAGCAAACCCCATCCCGATCGGGGGAATAACAGTAAGGAGTCAGATTGTGACCCCACCTTAAAAAATCCTGTGAGGGGGTGAACATAAAGCCGCCATAACCATATTCATTGCCCGGCTAATGGCTAGCAGTGAACCAGTGTGCCCTGTGGTTAAGCAACGCGCCATTTCACTCATGACGAATGGGCCAATAAATAATTGTACCGAAGGCAGTGTGTGGTGCAGAAATGTCTGGGGCCACCCTGCCCACCTTCTGTCGTCTCTTCAAAATGACTAGCACCCAGAAGTGCAGCGAAATGGTAAATGAGGTGAGCCTGGAACACTGCTCAGTGAACTTGCTGCCAGGTGCACGGCACACAAGCCTCTTTCCGTGGAGGGATGCTTTGCGCACCCGAGTTGGATCAGCTTTCCTGATCTATTAATGGGCGGGGCTTGGAGTCAGCGTGTCCCACCCAAGGGTAGTAGGGGGGAAATTAAAATAAAATAAATATAACAAATAAAATTGAAAACCATGGGCACTCCGTTTCCCCCCACCTATTGCCCACACCCTGCGGGATGCTGTAAAATATGCCCCCGCTGCAATTTAATACATTTAGTAGAGTTTAAGAGAGACCCTCTATCCGAGCCTCTGCCTAGCGTGTTCATCTAGGGGGTTTAACAGGTAAGAACCTAATCACAAAGAAGTCCCTCAACAACAAACCAACTTCACCCCTAGCCAGTGGAAGCTGATCAGACTGAAGGGCTGGCAGACTGGGCAGGCGCAGACGTAATCCTGCTGCAGCCCCCTGCTGGGTTGCCACTAGCTGCTGCCAAGCTTAAAGGCCTTGAATGACCATTTGCACTAGGGAAAGAGAGGACCCCCCTTGGCCACGGGGTCGACTGCTGGTGCCTCCATCACAGGACGCTCGGCTATGTGCCTGCTGTTGGTCTTCGAAGACATGACATCCTGTGGGAGCGGAACCTCTATAAGAGTTGGGAAAAGGAACCTCTAAGGCACAAATCCAAACATGTTGACAGAGAAACAAGGCCAACCCTGGCTCCACACCCTCAGGGTAGCCCGCTCCCAGGCCCCATCCGAGCAATTAAATCCACCAATGAATCAATATTTGAAAATCATTCAAACTTAATTATAATTTAAATTAAGTTTAAAATCCATAGGTTAATAATTAAAATTCATACAAACTTAATTATAATCAATTATAGCTCCATTCCTTTGCTTCTAATATTTTCAGCCTCCAGCGTGGCCAGGGAACCCCCACATTCTAAACAAGTCAATAGCATGCCCCCTTTTACCCCAGCCAATAACTTTTCTGGTGACTGTTGCTGGTGTTCTTCTGCGCCGTTTTTAGATTGTGAGCCCTTATGGGACAGAGAGCCATTGAATCATTGAATCATGTCTGTAAATCGCTTTGTGAACATTTTGTTGAAAAGCGGTATATAAATACTGCTAGAAACAACAACAACAACAACAACAACAACAACAATAATAATATTCCAACCCCCTTGTATATATATATACCTAATTAATTAGCTTGAATTTTGCCACAATGCATGCATGTGTTCCTGCTAATTTACTTTCACCGAGGTATTCATTAAAAGTATTCACACAAGTATTTATTTACATTCAACAAGCTTAGTTTGGATCCATGTCCATTTAAATTCGTAGTTAGTGATCTTGTCCTTTTCATCAATTCACTGCGGTGTAGGTATAGTGTAGGCTCTTCATAAATTCATGCATAATGAACCTGGCCTTGCTTAAATTCCTTCATTTGTTCATTTAAATTCATCAAATAAATTAAATTCATTAAATAAATCCATTCATGCGCTCAATAATTGAAATACAAACAATTAATCTAATTCATATATTGATTTCCTCATGTTTATTTACCACAATAAATCACGCCCCCCTTCATGCATCTATTTATTCACAAAAGCATCACACAAGGCAGCTCTGATTAAATGAACCCCACAGCCCTTGGCTCTTCAGCTGAGCTGCTCCAGGTCCAAGGCAGCCAGCCCAGCCTATTGCCAACACAGCGTGGCGGGGCTTCTGCGGCAAATGTCAACTGCCTTACCCTTGGGGCTTGCTGCCGAAGAGGACACACAGGTAGGTTAAAACTCCTCCCTCCCCAAGCTTACTCTTATTGCTCTGGTTCGGTTTCCCTTTCTCCCATATTCCTTTCCCTTTTACTCTGCCAACCTCTGAATGAGCCAAATACCGTATTGTCCCGAGTATAGGACGCTCCTGATTATAAGTCGCACCCTTAAAGTTTGGTGCTATTTTTTAAAGAATACATTTTTAACTTTTTTTAACTTAAATATACACATTAGTAGAACAGTACAGCCTTAGTACAGTTAAAGGCATAGGCACCCTGTCCCTTATTGAATCTGGGCACTCTAGTATTAGTAGCCTTCCCAGATCCAAAGGGGGGGCAGAGTGCCTACCTTTTAACCTTTGGAATTTGGGCAGGTGTAGCTTATTGCACCCTTCCATGATGATGAGCTACACCTGCCCAAATTTCAATGAACAGCACAATCCTATGCATATCTACTCAGAAGTAAGTCCCATTGCATTCAATGGGGCTTACACCCAGTAAAGTGTGCATAGGATTGCAGCCTAAAGGTAGGCACTCTGTCCCCCTTTGGATATGGTAAGCCTATGCAGGAGCTCTTGCTCTCAACTTTCAAACTGTACTCTGAACTTTTAAACTGCAAGATCAATAAATATCTTAGTTTCCACAGAGTCCTGGGGTTGACACTTCAGGGTTAATTTTTTTCAAATGCTTCTAGAGGCTGCTGAGAGATAATGATCTCTCATGGTATTTAGCCATTTAGCAAGTGATTAAGAACTGCAAGGAAAGGCTTGAAAACACAGTGCTTTGCAGTTTTAAAAAAGAGAGAGGGAAAAAAGCCCCATTTTACCTTTGAAAAGAGACTCAGAGAGGCTTGGTTTGAAAGCGCTTTGCATAAAACACTAGGCAGAAACGCTAGGCTTTTATTGTAGGGTGCACCCCCTACTTTAAAGACTTGCCTTAGGGGATAAAAATGAATCTTATACTCGGCAAATACGGTATTACTCCAGGAAGAGCAGAGCGACAGAGGGAGGGGGGGGAGGCTCTCTGTGTTCCTGCTTCCTTCGGTGGCTTTGTGGATTCCTTCTACTCTGGACTGGATATAAAGGACGCTGTCACAGGTCTATATTCAGAACCTTTGTGGTCAAGTGAAGGAGCGAAAGAAGTCAACGAGATGTAACCCAAAGGGAACAATTATGCAAAAGGGTGAATTTTATTAGCAAAGCGCCAAGTGGCAAGCGGCAGGTGGGAAAGCCCAAAGCTTTGAGCTATAAAGGGAAGCGCAACAGCCCCCGTGGGGCGAAGCGCCAAGCGCCGAGCGGCAGGCAGTAAAGCCCAAAGCTTCAGAGCTTTAAAGGGAAGCGCATCAAACCCCCCCCCCCGTGGGGCAAGCGCCGAGCGCAAGCCACCCAAGATGACACAGCGGCCGCACGGCGGCGAGCCGGGCCATCCTGCAGCGGCGGGCACCGCCGCGCTGGAATCAATACAACCCCAGAAGCATGCGGCACCATCCCCCACAGCAGAGAGCAAGGAAGGGGGGATTGGGGGGCATTTAGAGAGGTGAGGAGGGAAGGAATGGCAGACAGTCAGAGGGCGGGGTAGGTGCTGAGGGAAGCCTGCCGCGCGGGAGAGGACCGCGCAGGGAGCGAGGAATTTTAACAAGGGAACAAAGTAACGTACTACAGGAGGCAAGGGGGGGGAGGATCAGCTGACGGCCGGTGCTTTACAGCGGAGGGCAGCACCATCTTGGGAGAGCACATGGCACCGCCCCCCCGCTGGCCCATCCGGCCGACGCCAGACTCCACAGCGGGACCAGGGCCACAAGAAGAAGGTGCTTGCCCACAGTCCTTGCCCACAACGGAAATCACGCACGGGAGACGAGGGGGAAAGAATTGGCGGCCAGCTGGCTAGCAGGGAACGCTCCACGGCGGTGTGAGCTGTGACGCCTTACAGCGGAGGGCGGCGCCATCATGGGAGAGTATGTGGTGCCGTCCTCCGCTGCCCCACATTCCTGCACAGGGCGCCCAGTCGGGACGGGACGGTCGGGAGACTAGGCGACAGATCCCCGGGGAACTAGAAAGGAGTTGGCGGTGACCCCCTTGGTCCCAAGGAGCCAAAAAGCTCAAAACGTTTTTGTTCAAAAAGAGCAAAAAAGTTCAAAAAGAACACGGGAACCCCAGGATCCCAAAATCCCCGGGAACCCTCCTCCCAGAAAACCAATACCCACTGACCCTTTAAGCCGAGGAAGAATCGAAGCAGAGAGTCTCACGAGGTTAACACACTGTTGCTGCGCTCAAGGTAGACTGGAAGGAGTGTGGCATGGAGCCAACCCTCAGGTATCGGCTCCTCCCACACTCCTCCCATAGAAACCTAATAGGGGGCGTCATCACCCCTCCCCTCTCCTGTGTTTCTCGGGCAACCGGGCAAGCACCGAGCATCTCCCGAGGGGAAGCCCCGCCGAATGACTACAAGTCCTGAAGATTCACCCAGTGACTGAAAGCAGACAAAGAATTATTTTTGAAAGATTTTGATTTTTACAGCAGCATTGGGCTCCTACTAATAAGTGGGAAATAACCCTGGCAAATGGTAATTTAGACAAGCAGTTTAGATTACAGTAGAGGTAATAAATCCTTTCCAGGGGCCAGCAATGCCTGAAACTTTAGAACATAATATAAAAACCACTCAGCTAAAGTGTTATATGTCAGCTTAAAAAAAACACAGAAATCCCCCAGAAATTATTCAAAGTGATAAAAATGACTGATCGCAACATGGGGTGACTATTAATAGGTTAATCAGAGTCCAGGTACTTGCCAGGACATTCCTGGTTTGGCAGCCACCATTGTGGCCAGATGCAAATGTCCCAACCTTTCCTGGCCCGCTGGTTGCATCGCAGCAGACCAGGACTCTTCTGAGCATGGCTGGTGCATTCTGCTTGACCAAGGCTCCTTGCGCAGGTGCAGTGCACAACGCCTCTCTCCCAGGCATTTGTGCTATGCGATACTCGGGCAGGTGTGTGAGGAGCCCTGGCCAGGCTCTAGAGTCCTGGTCCACCGTGATGCAGCCAGCAGGCCGGGATGAAGACGAGGCGGTAGGAAGATGTGGCGGCAGCACAGCGGGAAGCAGGACTGGCGAGGAACTGGGCAGGGAGGTGTGGAACTGGTGGCAGGAAAAAGGCAGGAAAACGGGATTTAGCAGCACTTGTGCATGCAGGTTCTTATCCTCTCCATTTCAAACCTTCATGCCCTTTTATCTCCTCAGACATACATCACCAAAGGTTGTGGCATATGTCCAAGAAGGCTGATCGGTGGCCCCAGGGCTTAAGGTAAAGGTAAAGGTGACCCCTGACAATTAAGTCCAGTCGTGTCCGACTCTAGGGTGTGGTGCTCATCTCCATTTCAAAGCCGAAGAGCCAGCGTTGTCCGAAGACGCCTCCGTGGTCATGTGGCCGGCATGACTCTCCTTGCCGCAGAGTGTAGCATGCAGCTGGAACACAGAGTGCTGTTCACCTTCCCGCAAGCGGTACCTATTTATCTACTCGCATTTACATGCTTTGGAACTGCTAGGTTGGCAGGAGCTGGCCAAGCAACGAGCGCTCACCCCGTCGCGGGAATCGAACTGCCAACCTTTCGATCGACAGCTCATGGCTCAGCGGTTTAACCCACTGCGCCACCCGCTGGCCTGTTTTATATTTACCTCCCTTTGTCCCCGGATGGGTCCCCCACAGCTGGATGCAGCACACACCTTTTTTTTTTTTGCAGCTCCGTTGGCGCTTGTGTCAAGGGATAGAATTGGGGCATTAGAAAACATATCAGTGCCACAAACATTGCAAGATGAATCTCTGATTGGCATTTTGTTGCTGTTTTGGCAAATTATACAGTAACTAATGGGGAGGAAGGCAGCTTGTGTGCCCACCAAAAGGGCTGTTACCAATCATTGCCACTTTTGCTTCACAGTGGCTGCTTCGCCCATTCATTCAGACACAAAATGTTCATGGTTTATGTATTTCTTTTATTTACTCGTTTAGCTATGTAAACCACTTTGTAAACTACTGTTTGTTGAAAAGCAATATATAAATATTCTTTAAAATGTTAAGAGGAATCATCATTGTAATATTTTTTATGCCACTATTAAAAAATCCCTACAAGTAATACCACCCAGGTTGCGACCACAGACCAAATGGTACTTGAAAAGCAGCCGCCCGTGATTCAAATAACAGGTTTTGAACATATCTGACCATGGTAATACATCCAGCTTGCAACTCCCCAGAAGGTTATCATCCCATCCAAAGTCCTCATCCCAAACTTCCACTTGTATTTTGCTGTAACCATCAAGCAGGACAACTAAATCAAAGCTGACGTTCCAAGTTGGGTTGTGGTTGTTCCACACAGTGCATGTCTGCAGTATCTGTGAACCTTGGAATGACACCACGACGTAGCCATCAGAACCTGTGATGTAGTCTCCCCACAAGCCTTCTGCGCGGTCAATTGTCAGTGTCAGCTTGGCTAGGCCTCTCTTTGGTGCACAGCACATGGAATTGGTGAAGTTATTATTGGGACACTCACAAGAACAGAAGTCACTGGCACTAGGCTGGGATCCTGGTGGGCAGGGCTGGCCGCACTCCCTCAGCAGCGCACTTTCTCTCACATACTCACTCACTGCCTGCCGCAAGCCCTCCCTCCAAGGGTTGGTCTTCTCCAGCAAGGTATGGATTGGCTCCAGGGAGTAGAACAGCACGGCGGGGTATAACTTTCCATGGTCCAGCCAGTCTGAGTTTTGGTTCGGAATTTGTATATTACCCCAATTCTTCTCGCTCGTTTTGTGAAACAGAAGGACGAAATTTGGGTTTTTCCTCTTCTCTTCACACATGTGGAAGTCTGGACTGTTGGCCACTCCATCAAAACCCAAAGCTAAACCTATCAAAATTGTCAGGCAGCGGCTTAACTCAGGCACTCTGGTGTCTTCCAGCACTGCCAGGCACACTGGAACGGCTGTCAGATACCTTATATGCGCTCCCAAGTCAACCTCTGTTCCAATGTGAGTCCCATAGCTTTGAAGGGTGCACCAGCTCCCAGGAATGCTCTACCTATTGAATGCTTTCCCTATTAGCCATATGTGTTCAGCCTGTGACCCAGAGATTGATGCTTGCTTAACTTGACATATTAATGTGACATTTGCACTTGCAACAACCTTTGCAAGAGGATGTAGCTTAACCGCAAAACCCACGTTTCCTTTTACTCTAGACAGCCCAGAGACGCGTAATGAAGGCAGAAATGAAAGCTAAAATGCTTAACGCGAAGAAGAACTTCACAAGACCTTTTTCTTCTTCTCTGTACCCAGCAACAGTCTCGTAGTCTTGTGACATATGTAACCAACCAAAAGTAAGCTTGAACGCTGACATGCTTCCTGGCTTTTTTGTAACAGCTTTGCAAAAGTATAAAAGTACATGCACACAATGCCAAGGTGCGCTCTTTTGATTTGTGACTTCAAGGTCCCATTGAGCGTCCTGCATATATGCAAGAATAAACAGTCTGTATTCTGACACATCGGTTGTTGCGTGTTTGGATATGCCTTCTCAAAGGGGCAAAAGAGGGCAGGAAGAAGGTAGCAACAATGAGAAAAGTCTCCGGAGCCCAGGTCGACCAGGCTTCACGATGCAGTGCCCAAGTCTACCTGTCTGGTAGACCTGGCCTCCTGGTTAATCCAGCCTCCATCTTTCACTCTCCATGAGGCCAACTCAGATCCCAGGAAAATTCTGCCCCCCCATGGCTCCTGGGCTCCCTTTTTGACCCTGGGCCGGGTACAATTTACCTCCTTTACCCTCCTCTCATGGGCCCTGCATGCACACACAAAGGTGGGGGAACCATCATAGGCCAGGATCCTGTGTCGTGGTTGCGGCCAAATCACCACACAGGGTTCTGGGGTCTCTCGTTCAGCCTGCACCACTGGTTACACCGGTGGTGTAAGTTGGATAGGATTGCGCTGCTAATGTTCAGCTGAGCCAGATCACTGAGGTGGGGGTGGATGGTTACTTACAAATATGAAATGAGAGTGGAAACAGTTTGTGCATTGCTTCCCACTGTGCTCTGTTTGCTGTAGGTACCGTACTGACGGCACATGGGCCCTGCCCCACGACTCAAACACTACCTCCAGTTTGATATTTCTGTAACTGTTTCATTTGGGAACACATCTTCAGGAAATTGTCAGAGCTTGGAATCTTGGCCTGTCCTTGCTCCAGAGAAAAATTCAGGAAGACAAGACAGGCAGCTTCATTGTTATGGACAAAACTGGCCAGGCTTGAAGAATCTGCATCAATCTCATTTATTCTTTTGAGACATGGGACGAAATTGAGGGACCTGGTAAATCCAGCTCTCTGTCCATGAAGAATTTCTGGAAGATTGGCCAAACAGTATCAATTTTATAATCAAATTAATTTAACCAAGGTCTATCTTAGTTCAGCAAATGGCAGTCATGTCTGTTGAGAGCATGCAGACGCCAAAAAATCAGTCCAGAGGCCGCCATTCGAATTACTGGAAAATGAAAACTTAAGAGCACAAAATACACTTTATGGACATTTTTCAAAATTAAAAAAGCTAGGAACCCCCCAAAATGTGAAGTTTTGAAGGAAAAAGTTCAGAGATATAAATCACAATAGGAAGCCCTATCCCAGATAAGAAAATATAACAAATATTAGAAATATTTAGACTACTATAAGCTCCCCATTTCACAACGGATTTTCACTAGATTTGGTGGCATGCTGGAGACTGATGCCTTGTTCTGCTCTGCTGGACTTGAAGAAGATGGGCAGCCTGATTCAGTATAACTTTAGCGCAGTGGAGCGTGTGCTTCGCTGCTCCAAAGTGTCATAAACACACCGTAAAGTGCATTTGCGATGATTCGGGAGCCATCACGAAGGCTGACAGCACTTACTCCCCTAGCAGACAATCTCTGCGCCCACCCAGAGGCGTTTCTGAGGTAGGAGCGGCACCGGAAGTCACGCCGCATCCTAGTACTGTGTTTAGGAACTGAAACGAGGAGGATCCAGCCCCTCGCCATCGCAACCATTCCGCACGAGACTCCCTGCCCTCTACGTTCTTCGCGAGGAATGGTTGCGACGGCGAGGGGGCGGCGCCTCCTCGTTTCCGTTCCTAAACACGGTACTAGGAAGCGGCGTTACTTACGGTGCCACCCCTACCTCAGAAATGACACTGCGCCCACTGGAGAAGGTAAGCCCTGCACCAATCAGTGCAGGGGCGGAAGAAGGGTAGACTGGGCAGCAAGGGTGTCCATTGGGCCTACCAGGCAGGGAGAGGGTGAGGAGAGAGTTCAGTGTTGGCATGCAGCCAAGGAGGGCCATAGGGCCCCGGCTGGCTAGCACCTGGGGAAGGGACAAACATTCTCTTCTCCCGAGATGCTCCCAGGCTGCCCCGGAGCAGCTCGGGAAGGTGACAAGATGTAACGGTCGGCCTTTTAGGCCGGCCGCCTCATGTTATACTGAATTGCACCGTGAATGGAGGGATTCAAGTCAGTGACCAACAGAATATTCAAGGCTTATCATGATAGAATGCTAATTTCTCCCCTCACCTGGACACAACCATGGTTTGCCTTGAATATCCATAATGTTTATCTTCCCCCCCAAACACACACAAACACACACACTATGACTTTTTTTTAGGATGGGGTCAATAGATGCATCAACCCATCTGAAGCATTGTCATTATTCGCAATAATTCGAACTGGCATTTTCATTTGTGACAGGTCAGTTTCTATTTCCAGCATCAAAGGCGGAATCAAACCCAATCGGAACCAGCACCAGTGTAGCGGGGCTGTGCAGCTCATGCTGTATCCAATTCTGTTTAGGAGCAGGCTGCAGAACTACTGGGGTATGTCTACAAATGTCCCCTTACTCTGGGTAAACCCCCAGCCTACATAATGGGCTACTTGGATATGCACCTGCAAAATGTTTTTATGATCACTCAAATCCTTTCTAAGGATTATTTCAGCAAGATTGATTCATTAGAATTGATTATGTGTGTTCTTGTCATCTGGTTTCCTTTAGTTTTGAAAAGTTTTCAAAGTTCCAGTAACAGTAACAACATGAATTGGATTTATTGGAATCGTGTTTGGTAGTTTATAAATTACAGAATTGAAACTTACAAATAAAACGGTGAAAAAAACAAAGGCCTTCCTTCCTCCCCATTATCTACCGTATAATTTGCCAAAACTGCATCAAAATGCCAATCAGAGATTCCTCTTGCAAGGTATTGGAACAAATACCTCCTGGCTCCAAGGGAAGAACTCCATTCCCTTGAAGCTTGATTAGCTGCTCTGACGAAGCAGCGGGAGCAGAGAGGTATGTAAAGGAGACCTGCAAGGGATGTCCCAGAGGTGTCTGGCAGCTCCCTTGCTTTCATGGAGAATCCGGATGAAGGGGAGGGAACATCATTTTGAGGAAGAGAAAGGACTCATTCCCTGGAGGATGAATGGAAATACTCTTGTGCCAAGGATACTCTGTAACGGAGATGGGTGGTTTCATCAATAGAAGCATGGATAAGTGGGCTTGTAATGGGCAAAGGGAAGTGCTATTGGCCACAGCATCAGATCCTAGCTCGTGAAATATGTTTTTATTACAATGGACTTGTAACGGAAGCTCAAGTAGAATGTATACTACCTGGGAGTAAAGGCACAGAACCCCCACTTACAGCAAGCTTGGAAATTTGTAATGGGGCTGTAATGATGTCATCAGGTCACCTGATTTTAAAAGTAGAAACTACCTGGTCAAACCCTCCCAAACCTTGGACCAGGATCGGTAGCGTAGCCGGGGGGGGGGGGGACAGTGCTGTATGTAGCACAAGGTGCTGCAATTTGTGTGTAAGTGGCCCCTCCCTGTCGGAGCCATTCCGGCGAGTGATGGTAATGAGCAGTGCACTCCCTGTAGTGCAGCATCGATTCCCGAATGGCTAAGACGGTGAATGGGAGGGGCCGCTTACACACGTGTTGCAACATCTTGTGCTGTTTACAGCATCCTCCCTCCAGCAATGCCACTGACTATGGTTTGCTCCCCAGTTGCTAAGCACACTCCAATTTCAGGAGGGGGAAGCCATCTCAGAGGGTATCAACAGCTAAATACACAACCCATGTGCTCTCTTTCTCACATTTGCTAATAATCAGGTTTCAAGGAGACAAAGGCTACTTTAATGTAAGTCCCAGCAGATCCTGGAGTGTTAAAAGCTTCTGAGGAGTTGACACTATAAAAATACAGAACAATAGGCACAAAATCAGGGGGAAATGCAAGGGATTCATCACAGAACACAATACGACTGACTCTGGAGTAGACATGCATAGGAATGCATCTTGAGTTCCGTACATTAATTGTGCATCATGTGGAGTACATCTCTACACAAAGCTGCAACACTCTGGCTCCACTTCTGGAGTAACTTCTGAGCCATCCCAAGCTTAGCAAGTCAACAACCTCTTCATCTTTCCTAGGGTGCCTTCCTGCTGGACCAGCCATGCACAAGAGGGATCCTACCTGTGCTGCCTGTGCGTTTCTGTTACTTCTCCATCTCACTCCTGTCTCTCCACAATGCCGGCAGGGCACACCTGATGAATGCAGGAAGGCTGAAAGTGTGCCAGGTGGTTCCTCGGTCGGCAGTGGTTTTGATATAACCAGACTGTCCAACGGGGCGAGATTATGGGTGGATTTGTTGAAACGTCCAGGTGTGGGGTGCACTTTGTGTGTGAATCCCTTGCTGAAAGGAAAGCCACTCCAGAGGCTTCCCTTGTACATCACTGACTGGAAAGCCAACATTTCATGCCAGCACAAAGTGCACCACTCAGTGCATCAGTCGGCCATTTCAGTGGCTGAGGCATTGACAGAACTGCAAGTGAAAAACGACTGGAGGAATGAGCTCGACGTGATGGTGAACCACACCCCTATAACCCAGTGGGCTCTTGCTGAATCGCGTTCCCAGTGGACTGTAGACTGCATAAGGAAGAGTTCACGGGACAAGTACGTTTTCCTTCTCCATCATGTCACCTGCTCCTACTACAAATGAGATTGGCAGGAGGGGGGATGCAGTGGATTGGAGTGGAAGGCGGGCAGGGCTGGAGTTGACTCTCCTTGATGGGTGGAGTTTCAGCAAACGGAATGGAAACAGGAATGATTAAGAGCCTTGTTGCCATGTGCCTCTGTGCATTTTCGTTTCAATGAACTGTGAGCATCCGCAGCATGCCAGCTGAACAAGAATAGTCCAGAATCATGTGCCTGCTAATAACTAAGGCCTTCCTTAAATGAACAACAATTTCCTCATGCTATCCCTTACCCCTTTTAAGTACCCGATCAGGCTAGGTATCAAATCATTTGGGGTGTTTCAGGAGTATTTTGGCTTGGTCAGTGAGGTAGTGATCCTCAGGGGCTAAAATCACCCTGAGTGAGGGGAGGGTCTCAGGACGCCAGTGCTTGTTGGGTCAGATGAATCGCGTCTGGAACTTAATCATTTTGGGTGGGGTACACCAAACATCTCCCAACAACGTCTCCCAATCCTAATCTTACCTTCCAATACAAAGCATGTTTTTGATGACTCAGAGTAGGGAGCACCTGTGGTGTCGCTATGGCGTGGCGAGAGGGGGCACAGGGCGCGAGGGGTGATGCGCCGGGATTGGGTGACACACCAGGAGCGAGACATTCTGGAAGGGTGACACGACCGAGGCCCTTTCGGTGAGCCACGTTTTCTTCGGCGGCTAAACCACTTAGATCTAAGCCAGGGCAAAGCTGAACGCGGCATGCACACAACACCGCTTGAAGCCTTGCCTTCAGAACGGCCAAACGAGGACCCAATCTCAAGGGCCCAAGCAAGGAGACTTGCTCCAACAATTTAGCTGGTGCAGATCCAAGTATCCGCATTGGGCAGGTTGGGGGTCACCCGGGGTTAGGGGACAGATGTCCCATTATCCCATTACACCGGCAGCCTTCTCCTAACCAGCAATGGAAACAGCATAGACCACACAATCCCACTGCACCAGTGCTGGTTAGGATTGGATTATTTATTAAAACCAGACTATTTATTAAATCTGCAAATACAAACTGTATCAGGGCCCCCAAAAGAGACGTCTTGGGCACCTACCTGCCACTAGGGTCCCAGCCAGTAGCAGACCATAGGGCTTCCCAGGCCACACCCACATGGCTTGTCTCCCCTCTTTTTCCCTTGGGCCCCAGAGAAAAGACAGGGAGGGTGTTGACAGGACACTACCCCTCCTCAGCCGCCCTCAGAGCCTTCTCCAGCCTTTCAAGGCTCTGGAGTATCTCATACAGGCAATCTCCAGCCCGCAGCCAGCAACTTCTCATCCCTGGTCCACTTCATATATTCTCTTGGCTGTGGCTGCTGGTTCCACCCACCCTACACAGTCTCCCTCTGGATTCCATGCTTCCTCTTCCAGGAGACAGGAAGTCTCCTGTAGGTACTCACAGCAAGATGGGCAGGCTCCTGCAGGTACTTGTGGGGTGGGTCGGTGCACTCTGCTCAGCTGGCCAGTAGCCACGCCCTGCACAGCT
Organism: Plestiodon gilberti rubricaudatus; assembly: GCA_026170595.1. Taxonomy (NCBI): domain Eukaryota; kingdom Metazoa; phylum Chordata; class Lepidosauria; order Squamata; family Scincidae; genus Plestiodon; species Plestiodon gilberti. The sequence goes on from JANXHW010000006.1 coordinate 21,796,400, forward strand.
GAGGCCTTCCCAGCTCCTCTGGAAATGGACATGGCCCTGGGGTTGCTGGACAAGCTCCTCCCTGAGGCTGGTAAGTCCGGCCCTGGACACTTTCATGTCACAAATTTAAAAGTCAGGTCTTCAACAAATTGTATTTATGATGTCCCTTATTCCCCCTCCAGAGCCTTTCTCCCCAACATGGTGCTTCTTGGACTTGCACCAGCACTTTAGCTGATACAGATCCAAGAATCCCCTTTGGGCAGGCTGGGGGTAAACCTGGAGTAAGGGGACAAATGTTCACTTAACTCAGTAGACCTTCAGCCTGCTCCTAACCAGCATTGGATACAGCATGGGCTACACAGCCCCAGTACGCCGGTGCTGGATACGATTGGGCTGTTTATAAATACCCGAAGAGACAGTTTTGATGCTGCAATGTCATTTCATCAAAAGCCAGGTCTTTGACGAATTCTTTGGAATAACGTCAATGCTTGTGCAAGTCCAAGGAGACAAACAGTGCAATCGTATTCAATTTACACCACCGGTGTAACCAGTGCGGGAGGGCAAGGCAGGAGGCTTTGGAGGGGAATAGCCAGGGGAGATTTAAATCCCCTTTGACTCCACCTTTGGAGGAGATTTGAATCCCCTTTCAGTTCTGAGGCCCCCAGTTCTCACTGCACCGCTGGTTATACTGGTGGTCTAAGTTGGATAGGATTGTAGTGAAAGACTGGCTGCTGCGGGAAAGGGCAGCATAACAGGAAGTATCATTCCATTTCAGCTCTTGGAATTCTTGTTCCTTTTCCAGGGTTCGTATCAGCAAAGAAGACCGGTTGTTTAGTGAGAACTTGAAAGACGTAATAAAGCTTCTCCCTGAAAAATTGACTCCAGCTCAAACTTAGAGTATCTCCAACTCATTTACTCTGCCTGTACTTCTTTCTCCTTGGAAGGGGCAGGGCTGACCATCCTGTGATCTTCTCGAGGTAGATCTTCATTCAATACAGGAAGTCCTCACTTAAAGTTGTTGATAGGTTCTTCTTGGAAACTGCAACTTTAAGCGAAATGACTTACAATGAAACCAATTTTACCATAGGCTAATTGATAAATGTAAATGTTCCTATGGCATTTTCCCATCTACTTTAAAATGAAACGACTTGAAACAAAACAACTTTAAGTGATGACTGACTGTACATCCCCTTCCACTGAAATTAGGAAGGTCCAAGGGGACATGTCATGCCCATGCCGGGATCATAGGACATTGGCGCTACCACACAGCTCCCTTAGGAACATGTCCAGCCTCATCAAGGCCTGGAGAACCTCTCACTGTTTTCAATGTCTTTGAGCCCAGTCCTATAGCTTTCCCTGCCATAGCATGCAGCTGCACCAAAGCAGACTGTGAAGGATGCTATAGTGTGTGTGTGGGGGGGGTGGATTGGAAGTCTTGGGAAGGGAAATGGAAGTTATTTCCCTTACTCCTCCATAAGATTCCCACTCACTAACATGTCTCCTCGGACCTGCACCAGCACTTTACCTGGTGCAAGTCCAAGGAGACAAAGGCTGGCTGCTCCTGGAAAGGGTAGCATAACAGGAAGTATCATTCCTTTTTAGGTCTTCAAATTCTCTTCTTGTTCCTTTTCCAGGGTCCGTGTTAGCAAACAGCGGTTGCTTAGTAAGGACTTTAAAGACGAAATAAAGCATCTCCCTGAAAAATATGACCACAGGTCAGACACAGAATATCACAACTTCATTGATAACTATGGGACTCACATTGCAACAGAGGTTGACTTGGGAGCACATGTAAGGTATCTGACAGCCGTTCCAGTGTGCCTGGCGGTGTTGGAAGACATCAGTGTCTCTGAGTTAAGCCACTGCCTGGCAATTTTTATAGGTGTAGCTTTTGGTTTTGATGGAGTGACCAACAGTTCAGACTTCCAGATGTGTGAAGAGAAGAAGAAAAAGATAAATTTTGGCCTTCTGTTAGATCTAATGAGCGAGCAGTCGTGGGGTGGGAAGTATCCTTCGAAAAGCCTTACACAGTGGCTGCACAGTGCAAACTCAAAGCCTGCCGTGCTGTTCTACTCCCTCAAGCCAATCCATAACTTGGTGGCCAAGGACAACCCTCGGAGGGAGGGCTTGCGGCAGGCAGTGAGCGAGTATGTGAAAAAAAGAGCACTGTGGAGGAACTGCAGCAAGCCCTGCCCACCAGGATCCCAGCCTAGTGCGAATGACTCCTGTTCTTGTGAGTGTCCCAATAATAATTTCACCAATTCCACGTGCTGTGCACAAAAGGAATGTGTGGCCAAGCTGACGGTGACAATTGACCGTGCTGAAGGCTTGTGGGGGGACTACATCACATGTTCCGATGGCTATGGCAGGGTGGTCTTCCAAAACACTGAGAAGTGCACTCACATTGTGTGGAACAACAACAACCCAATATGGGATGTCACCTTCAATTTTGGAGTTTTCAAACACTATGAAGGTTTCAACGAGCTAATAGTGGAAGTCTGGGATGCGGACTTCGGACGGAATGATGACCTTCTAGGGAGTTGTCAGCTGACTTTACGTTTGGGATATGAGTCCCATACCTGTTATTTGAATCACGGTCTCCTCCATTTCAATTACCATGTGGTTTGTGCTCCCAACATGGGTGGTTGCTCCTGCAGCAATCATTCTTCATCGTGGAATATTTATAATTATGATAATTATTATAATACATATCAACATTTTAAAGAATATTTATATATTGCTTTTCAACAAACAGTAGTTCGCAAAGGGATTTACATAGCTAAACCAATACATAAAAGAAATACATAAACTATGAACATTTTGTTTCTGAATAAAAGGGCAAATCAGCCACTGTGAAGCAAAAGGCTCCATCATGAGATAGCCATGGAAAGGTTTGAAGCATGGTTAGTATCTGCCCATTTGGTCGGAGCACAACCTGCCTTCCTCTCCATTAGCTACTGTATAATTTGCCAAAATGGCAACAAAATGCCCCGAGCACCAACGAAGCTGCAAAAAAGGGCATGTGCTGCATCCAGATGTGGGGTACCCATCCGGGGACAAAGGGAGGTAAATATAAAACAGGTACATTTACCTCCAAGTAAGCCCTGGGGCCACCGATCAGCCTTCTTGGACATATGCCACAGTCTTTGGTGATGTACGTCTGAGGAGATAAAAGGGCATGAAGGTTTGAAATGGAGAGGATAAGAACCTGCATGCACAATTGCTGCTAAATCCAGCTCTCCTGTTTCCATGCCAACTGTTCCACCCCTCCCTGCCCAGTTACTCGCCAATCTCCCAGTCCCATCCCTGCCTACTCCCTGCCCCCAACACAGTTCTCACAGAATCCAGTGGGGGAGCTGCAGTGCTGCCACCACTTGCGGCAGTGTTTACAAAATGGCCACCGACAGAGCGCTGCAATTGCCATCAGCAGCCATTTTACAACACTGGACGTCTCTTCCGCTGTCATATCTGACTCCACCTGACAGGCCAATCCAGGATAGTATGGACCAGCCTGTCTTCAAAGGGCTATAGAATTTGTTCTTGTTTTTCACCCTTCAATGTATATACTGTGAATTTGGGAGTTAAACTTTACACTAATTGTTATCACTCACATACGTGTAAGCTACTGCACATGTAAATCCACTACCTCGGGTCCAGTTTTCTCCAGCCCAGAAACAAGAACAATTCTGTGGAATATCTGCTCACTGACCAGGGTTGACATTGCCTAGAGGATGCTATTTGTGGCTATTTGGGGGGCATTGACTGGATAACTGAATGAATGACCTCCAAATCCCTCTAATTTGGTTACCGATAACCTCAAGTCTGGGGTCGCCCAAGAAAATAGGACTTATTGAGCAGATACTGTATAGGGAACAAGAAACAAAAGCAATTTTACATATATGAGTTGTTGCCTAGAAGCAGAGGTTCCCAACCTGTCACAGTCAAATTTCTGACGTTCCATCTGCACCATTAAGTAAGTAAGTAAGTAAGCAACTGCCAGTGCAATCCGACTTACCTTTTTTCCAGGTGTAACCGTCTGCCCAGCGGGAATGGAAGACCCCAGAATGGAAAAGGGATTCAAATACCCTCCAAAAGAGGAATTCAAAGGGGATTTGAACCCCTTTTCCATTCTGGGGCCTCCAGTTCTCGCTGGGCCATTGGTTACACCGGCAAAAAAGTTAAATCAGATTGCGCTGTAAGATTTGTAAATTAGGGCTAGATTTGTAAGTAAGATTTGTAAGTTATTAATGAGATGGTTGAGGCTGCATCCTGGACACAAGCTTTTTTTCTGAGGGAAAGGCTTCAAGCGGCGTTGTACACATGTCACTTTCAGCCTTGCCCGGCCTACTTAGAAGCGGCCAAGCCACTGTGGAAAATGCGGCTTGGCCTGCCGGTGCGAGGAACACGCAGCTCGACCTGCTGGTGCAACACCCTCTCCTGGGGGTGACGCGCCATGAGTGGGGTGATGCACCAGGAGGGTGATGCACTGGGACTCCCAGAGGCGCATCACCCTCCTGGTGCGTCACCCCCAAGCATCCCGTCCCCCACTACACGGTAGCGACACCACTGTCACCAAGCAAACGACCTGCACGAACTCCGAAGCAAATATCTCATGGTTGGCATTCCTCTGAGAGAACAAGTCTCCAAAACATATGACCCCCCCACCCCATTAGCTGCAAAGCCTAGGCATGGCTTGTTGCGCCAGGCTAGACAGTATCATGATGCCTTTGTACAAATCGATGGTAAGGCCACATCTGGAGTATTGTGTCCAGTTCTGGTCACCACACCTTAGAAAGGATATAGTTGAATTGGAAAAGGTGCAGAAAAGAGCGACCAGATTGATTCGTGGGCTGGAGCACCTCCCTTATGAGGAGAGGCTACAGCGTCTGGGGCTTTTCAGTCTAGAAAAAAGGCGCCTGAGGGGGGACATGATTGAGACTTATAAAATTATGCATGGGATGGAGAGAGTGGATAGAGGGAAATTCTTCTCCCTCTCGCACAACACCAGAACCAGGGCACATGCACTAAAATTGAGTGGAGGGAGAGTTAGAACAGACAAAAGAAAATATTTCTTTACCCAGCGTGTAATTCATCTGTGGAACTCCTTGCCACAGGATGTGGTGATGGCATCTGGCCTAGATGCTTTTAAAAGGGGTTTGGACAGATTCATGGAGGAAAAGATCATCACAGGTTACAAGCCATAAGAAACCTCCTGGTTTTAGAAGTGGGTTTTCTTTGTGCCAGGTGCAAGGGAGTGGCGACAGGATACAGGTATCTTGTTGTCTTGTGCTCCCTGAGGCATCTGGTGGGGCCACTGTGTGATACAGGAAGCTGGACTAGATGGGCTTTTGGCCTGATCCAGCAGGGCTCTTCTTATGTTCTTATGTTTACCATCATGCCATGTGAGCACCAGGTTGGTGAGGGGTCACCTGTTCGCAGGTCCTGACCACCAAAAGGAGCACACTGATGAGATCAGCACCACACCATATCTCCTTGAAACTTGCTTAGAACAGTTGGACCAGATTATATAAAGGACCACCACTCTGCATAGAATGCTACTGATCCCCTGCCCTCAGGTGAAGAGGGTCTTCTAAGGGCCTGTACGTCACCCATATTTCCCGCTGGCGCCCAGCCGGGTAGAGGTACATCAAAAGCACTATGGTTTGCCATCAGCGAGAAGAGATAGGTCGGAATACCACAGAATAATGCTTCAGGTACATTTTTATTCTTAATTAACGGTATTTAACAGACCAAAAGAGCCCGGGAATATAGCCTCACGTTATCTTCACGGAGGTCGTCTCTCTGGCTGTCCCGACGGTGGTATCAGCGGGGGATGTAGCTTTACCACTTGTCGGGTGGGAGAAGACAGAGCTTGGTCTCTCCCTTTCTTATTAAGTCATCTTCACTCTTTCTTATAACCGCGTCCGAGGCCAGGGCGATGGAAGATGTGTAACTCCTCCCAGCCTTCCAGGTCGGGTGTAGATAGTGGGGTCAAGTATGCAGTGTAGTCTGAAGCCGAATCTTCCTTCCTGGGAAGGCTGCTCTCTTGCCTTCGTTGATTCTCTTTTAACGGATCTGTCCACTTCCGGATCTGCGCCCTTCCTGGCGCCCCTCCCTTATCTTTCCCAGCTGGGTTGCTTACACTACTCTGGGTCGACGGTTCTCGTATCTCCTGCAGTGACTTATCCCCAGTGGACTGTTTCGTGTCGTTGTTGATGTTGGAAAGTGGCGTACAGGGCCCCACTACAAACTGAGACTGATGATGCAGTCGCCATGAAATGGTAAATTTGCATGTGTGAACTGCCCAGTGCCTAAACTTTTGACCACCCTAAGGACCTGCAAATGTTGCTCCACGTCTGGTGGGGGACTAATTGGGGAACAGGCCAAGAGCAGTGATGTGTTCAAGTCTTTGGCTCCGAGTCTCAAGTCAAGTCTCAAGTCTTTGCCAACATTTTCGACTCCAAGTCTCAAGTCTCATTTCAAGTCTGTAAACATCAAGCCAATTTTAACAGAAAAAGGGAGGGGTGGTGTGGTGGGTTAGGGTTTGGGTTTGGAGGGTTGTCCCCCCCCCCCGGTGTTGCCATCTGTACTTCTCTTGAGTGCTCATTTAGATCTGATTGTCTCAACAAGTTTGGCTTGAAAATTATAACACTACTAGTATCAAACTTCAAACAAGTTATTTAACCAGAAGCGCCTTTGCCTTGTACAGACTAACTTTCTACTTCTGCTCACATGCAGCCCCTTAACGGTTCCAGATACTGATTCAAAAGCACCAACACTTCCCTGAATTGAGATGGGCAGGAGAGAGAGAGAGAGAGAGAGAGAGAGAGAGAGAGAGAGAGAGAGAGAGGTGACATAAGCATTCTGGTGAGATGAGAGCTCTCTGTGACCTCTCCCAGCCGTCTGCGTTGGTGATGGAAACTGTAGAAGATCCTCTTCACCAGAGTGCAGGGGATCAGAAGCATTCTGTGCAGGGAGGTGGTCCTTTACCTTAGATAACCTTCTCCAGATGTTCCAAGCAAGATCCACAGAGATTCGGGGTGGTGCTGATCTCACCGGTGTGCTCAGTGGTGTTCCAATAAGACTACTGTAAGTTTCACAGAGGTGTATTGTGTTACATGGTGGCCCTGTCCACTCGCCGTCACAGCCATTCCAAACAGCAAAGGCAATGTTCCTACACTGCTCGGAATGGCTCTGACAGTGAGTGGGTGGGACCTCTGTGTAGTGCTGAGTAGACCCGTGAGCAACATACAGTACCACCCCCCTCAAGGAATGCCAATGGCTGTGCTCGTTTTTGGTGGTCAGGACCTGCAAGACTGCAAATATTAGCTGGAAGATATCACTATTCTATACCACTATTCTACTGGGTAGAGCCACTATATATATTGGGTTCGAGAGCATTTTATGTAACAGTGAACAGGCCTGCGAAGGGGGATAGGATTTGGTGGAGGAGGCTGCTGATGATCCCTCCCCCACTCCATCCCTGGTCGACCAATCCCAATCCCTGTAATGCCCCATTCTGCCAAGCAAATGCCCCTCACCACCTGGCCAGGACTTACCTTCATGCCACAGTGTTCCACTGTTCTGTGACACAAGCCACTCTGCCATCACCCTTTACTCTCCAGGTGCTGCAAACATGCTTTACAGCATGTTTTTGGCACGCTAGACCTGTGGAGCAGTTGCTTGGCCTGTCTATTTCTAGACAGGATTGCACTGTTAGTGTACAGTTTAACCCCCAAATTCACAGAATTGCTTTTGTATCTGGAATGGAGTAAGCTGGGCCAGAGGCAGTGGATTCTCATCTGCGGTAGCACACATGTATGCGAGGGACAACACTTAGTGTACAGTTTAACACCAAAATTCACAGTGTACACTGTGGCCGCTGCAGCCCCCGCCAAGGCTGCAGCCCCCACCTTCGGACTCCGATAGGTCTGTGCTGAGCAGTGCGGGGGGGGGAGGCGTGGGGAGGGCAGACCACGATTGGAAATGGAGGGTGATTGTTCAGCCAGGCCACGAACAGGGGAGGGATCATCGGCGGTGCACTCTGCCAAATCCTTCCCCACATCCCAGGCCTAGCTGCCTTGGATTTGCACCGACCACTTTGCCGGCGCAGATCCGAGGAGGCCCATTGGACCAGCTGGGGCTCTTCATGGGAGAAAGGGACAAACATCCCTTTCCCTTGAGGAGTCCTCAAGCTCAAGACCCAATCCTCCATAGGATGCAGTGGCTGCCTTAGGTTCACCACTGTTGCATTCTAGACGGAATTGGGCTATTAGTTGGGTTTGTTTGTGTGGGGGGGCTTTGAAAGGTATTTAATTTGACATTAACCACTGTCACAGTTAAAGTGACAGTGCACAAAATTTACCCTGAGGAGAATCTTGCCACTGACCCCCCACATAGGATGCAGAACACGCCTACTTGGCACATGTGTATCATCAGTATGGGGCTTAATTAGGATTGGGGCATTAAGTTTGTTTTTCTCAATCTATACCCTCTTTGAGCTATAATGCTACATCACCTGAACACAAGCGTCGTTGGGGTTGGGTCGGGGAGGGCGGTGGGCCCCAGGGCAGGGGCCGGTCGCGGCGGCAAAGGGGCATACATATCACCGGATGCGCTTCCTCTGCCGTGCGCATCTTGGAGTTGGGCCCTCCTGCCCGCCCTGGAGCTCGAACGGCTCCAAAATAGAAAGTAAAACAGCCGGGGGGGGAATGGAGCCGCGCTGGGCGCGCCGTCCAGCTAATGTCACGCCCATCAGGTCATGTGGGGGCGTGGCATTGGTGCCCCCCCGCACGATCGCCACTGCACCTGAAATATGCTCCTCCCTGTCTTTTCTATAGAGCTTCTGTCCAGAAATAACCAGACCCCACAGGTCCCTCTTGTTCCACCAGCTCTCCACGATGCCAATTACATCTCTATTCTCAGCCCATTCCAACTCCTCCACCTTCACTCAGATCTTCTGTAATTTGCATATAAACACCTGTACATCGTGCCTCTTTCCAAATGTCACTGGCGGGTGCCTACTCTTTGGTGACCTTTTGATTTCTTTGACCAGGTGCCACTTCCTACAGCATGCTCATTTCAAAATGGTATCTGAAAATATACACCCTCTTGACTTTGGGATGATGTGGCCTAAACTGGATGCCCAGTTCCTATCAACCTCTCCCCAGGGTTCAGTTTAATACTGCTCTGTAATTTTTTATATATTAAGAACCCACAGCCTGGTTCCTTTTCAACTCAAGTGAAACCTGTGCCTTCTGCAGAGTTTTGGCTTATCCCAAAACTTTCCTCAGTGTCTCACATCTAACCCCCCCCCCATCTTATTGTTTCATCCTTGCATTGAGACCCATCAGCTCCGCCACTCTAGCTGGCCCTTCTTATGGAACAAGTAGCACCTCTTACTGCCCAATTGTATGCTTGGGGTGCACTGACCTAACTTGCACTTGGGCAGTGCTGCCCAACATATGGCTGCATGAAAGGCCAGCTGCCATTGCACACTGCCTAGCTACCGCCAAAGAAGGCGCATGGTTCTGGCTGAGCTGTAGCGGCTTTCTCAGATCCCCTGATGCCAGAAGGTTGGTATGGGGGTGGTTTGAGGTTTGGCTTGTCCCACAGGAGCAGTGGGCAGGGAGGGGGAGGGCTGAGATTTTCAATTGGCAGGGTGGGATGGGCAGGAGGTAGATTGGGGTGGGAGGGGTAGTTCCTGGGGATACCGGCATGCAACAGGATCCTATACCTGTCCCTTCACCCATTATGTCTCCCTTATTATCCAATCCTCTCCAAATTTCCAGTGCAATGCAGCCCCACGTTAAGGGAGCAAATGTCTCCTCCCCTGCCTCCTCCCCAGCCAGTAGCATCGTTTGATAGGGGGCCCTATGGCCCTGGGCCACAGGCGCCAACTTCTGGAGGGCGGCAAAGGGGCGCCAAAAGGTCCAGGAGTTTTTATTATTTCACACTTTTTTAACGTGTTGAATGGCCCCAGCAGTGCCCCTCCGGGAGGCAGCTGCTTCATGTGCCCTCGTGGGGGTGAAGACAAACATTTAAAATCCTGGTGGGGGGGGTATCGCCCGGGCGCAGGGCGAAGAAAGCATTGCAATTGTTAAACAGCCATGAAAGATGCCCTTTCTTCCCTCCTCCCCCCTCCTCCAATTTATTCCGCTTGTCTCTGTGTACTCCTCCTGCTTGTCTCACTCTATGTCACCTCTTCCTGCTTGTCTCTGTGTCTCTCCCTCCCAGTACACGAAGAAAGCAAGCCATGCGATGCATGCGAGGACACAGCCAGGCATGGGGCGAAGAAAGAAAGCCATGCAGACGACTCGGGTGACGCGACGAGGAAGTTCAAGTGCCTCTCTAGGAGGTGTGAGGGGGGATGAGGGAAGAAAGGGCATCTTTCATGGCTGTTTAAAAATTGCAATGCTTTCTTCGCCCTGCGCCTGGGCGATTACCCCCCCCCCCCGGATTTTAAATGTTTGTTTTCGCCCCCACGGAAGCAGCTGCCGCCTGGGGGGCGCTGCTGGGGCCATTCAACACGTTAAAAAAGTGCGGGAAAAGCTGGGAGGGGTAAAAGAGGGGGGCGAAAAACGGGGGGCGCCAATTCGAGGGTGTACCCCCAGTAGATTTGGCCTAGCAACGCCACTGTCCCCAGCACTATCTACCAGCCTGTCTAGACAGCTGAAAGGCTGAAAGGGCATTCACCATGTGCTCTACATACCCATCACATACCCACTTTCTATGTTCCTAGGGATCAAATCACTACTAGGAGAGCCCCAGCCACCATGGAATATCCTTGATGTGAGATGCTATTGGTTGCAAACGAAGGGTTCCCCTTCTAAGGGATGGTTCTCTTCTTCAAAATTACATACTTCCCCAAAACCGCAATTCTCTGTGATAGTAGGGAAAACTATACATCTGAAAGTGTGACGCTCCTATCAGGTCCCTGAGGGTCTCATCCACGTACCTCTCTGCTTCTCCCACCTTCTCCAGATCAGCAACTTTGCCTTGAAAGGAATGAACTGACTTCCGAAAAGCCAAGAGTTCATTATATCAAGGAAACATATACAACATATACCCAATAGGCAGACAGTCATACATGTGAGTAACACTGTATGCAATACACAGATAGCACCGACTCTTCTGCTTGCCTTCCACTACCAAATCTAGATGTTTGTTTGAGGGTTTTTAAGGGCACAATCCTATCCCGGGCTGGATTGCACAATAATCGGATGCTGACACAGTCGTGGGCCAGTAATGAACCAGGGTAGCAAGATGGATGAGAGAGGTAATTAAAATTTTGTGGATGAGGCAACCCACAAAACAAGATATTGTCTGATCATTTGAACTCTGTTTTCACTCAAATCCTACCTAAGCATTAATTCAGCAAGAAAGATTTATTACGATCGACTATGTGTGTTCTTGCCATCTGGTAGCGTATCAGTAGCGGATCAACGCCACCCGTGGGTGGGGGCCACCGCCGACTTGCCGTACCCCCATGGCCTTTTTAGAGCCAAATGAGTGCAAGGGAGGGCAGGAGGGCCAAACTGCAGCTGTTCTCGGCTGCAAAGACGAAGCGACGGGATAGCAGAGCAGCAGATCCACAGGTAAGAGCGGTCCGCGACCTGGGGCCCACTGCCCCAGTCCCATTAGGTACGTACCCCATGCGTTAAGACACTTCTGTATATTATTGAAATTTAGAAGTAAAATGGGGGAGGGAAACTTGCTTAAGGTTTCACGTTCCAAGTAAACAAGACTTTAAAAACACAAGCAAATAAAAGCAATAAGTCATGGAAGCAAAAAGCCAGCAGGGGAGTGGCAGCTATCAGATGTATTGCACAGAGTGGCACAGGTTGGACTAGCTGCCTACTGGGCATATGTTGTGGGTGTGTGCTTGGAACAAATACCTCCTGGCTTCAGTGGAAGAAGTCCATTCCCTTGAAGCTTGATTAGCTGCCCTGACGAAGCTGCGGGAGCAGAGAGGTATGTAAAGGAGACCTTCAAGGGATGTCCCAGAGGTGTCTGGCAGCTCCCTTGCTTTCATGGAGAATCCGGGGGAAGGGGAGGGATCATCATTTTGAGAAAGGGAAAGGACTCATTCCTTGGAGGATGAGCGGAAATCCTCTTGTGCCAAGGATGCTCTGTAATGGAGATGGGTGTTTCAATAGAAGCATGGATAAGTAGGCTTGTAATGGGCAAAGGGAAGCGCTATTAGCCAATGCATCAGATTCTAGCACATGAAATATGTTTTTATTACAATGGACCTGTAACGGAATCTCAACTAGAATGTATACTACCTGGGAGTAAAGGCACTGCCATGTCTGGGAGGATGTCTGGGGTCGCCCATGGGAAATGTTCAACACTGAAAGTGTGGGCAGTGGCAATTCCTCCTTGAATGACGTCCCTGAAGAGTTAGGAAAGCCATTGGCTTACCTGTAGGCTGCTTGTAAGAATACTTCTAATATTTTGCCATCTCACAAAAGACGGCAGACTGACCGAGGGGAGAAGAGCCTCATGGTTAGCGCACACTCCCTCTTTCTGCTACCTACTTTCCCTTGATTGGACTGGAAGCTGAACGGGGAAAAACCATGCAAGATTGTATCCACTGCCATCATCTCAGGGTACAGAGAATATAGGCAAAGGAGGGCTGTCTAGGCATAGGATAGGAAAACCCTCCCAGGAGACCATGGGAACACAGAGGTTCTTATTAAAAATCAATCCGACAGTGGTGTCTGCAACTTGAAGAGACATGATAATATCACCCATGAACATGGACCAAGTAGACTAATTGTCAATATATAAGCAGCCTCAGCAAGAAAGGATTAAACACCCAGGGAAAAGGAGGATGAGTAATAAAAGTACAAGCAGGGTTTAGGCTTTTAGAAAATGCCTGAATATGGCTGGAAAGCATAGAGGATTTCATCCAAAAGGTGCAACAACTATTAACGCCTAGCATGTGGAGTTGATATGATGCTCAACTGCACGTCTCAACCTTTAGGGAGAAGCTTGTACAGGGCTGAATTGGCAAACCAAGCAAAATACCATAAAGACATTAATAATTCTAACTTGACAGCCTCAAGCTTAAACTACTTACAGTGTTTTCAATGAGACCGGAAATATGGGTTTTTCAGCCATGTATTATTTGAGATTAAAGGAATAAAATACAGTACTTTAAAATTGTATTTCCTGTCTCATATTTCCTGTCTCATTGAAAATTGTACCCAGCCATGAGAATCTCCATACTACTTACAGTGTTTTGCACAAAGGTTATACAGTTCTTTCGCTCATGCTTGAGCATGTGGGTGGTCCTATCTGGGCTCCAAACAAATGGATGAATCAGGCCACTGGTACAGAATCCAATCCAATCCAATCCAAAAGTCCTCTATTGTCATATACCTACATAATCAACCAAAGAAATACACATTTTAATGGATAAAACATTTAAAATCAAATAAACAATAACAAGAAGAAAAAAGAAAGAAAACACACACAAAAACTTGCAAATTGAGTAGAACAGGGTCTATATACACTGCCCATGAGGAGTCGTGAATTGTACAATGAAAGAAGATATGATTTCAAAACTCAACAGTGCTCATGTTTCATGGGCAGCATCGCTCAGCAAGCAGAGCGTTAGAATATCTACCCTGAGAAACCTGGGAAGGCGTAACATGAAATCTGCCACAGGATATAGCCCGACGCTCTTTTGGGTCAGTTAAGAAGAACAAATAGGGATTTAACAAACAAAGTTTATTGACAGGATTATAAGCCATGTTCAAAAAAGAATTATTTATTTAATTTATTTAAAGAAACACATAGTTTCAATCGACATCTACGATCATCTTCAGGTGAGAAAAGAGCTAACAGGCAGTTCAGGATGGAGATAAGTAGGTAGGCTTACCACAGTCCCGGAATCGATCGTGGCTTTGGCCTAGACGGGGCCTAGCCGCTCCCAAGGGTGAACTGCGGCTTCCCAAAGGACTTCCGGCTTCCGGAACTTTCGGTCGGTGATGCAACCGAAGCTGGAACCAGAGGCATCCCTGTGGCATGGCGTGCAGGGGGCCCCAGGTGACGCGCGCACACGCTGCATAGAAAGGTGATGCGCGCACACACGCGCGTCGCCTGGGGGCCTCCCTCAATCGGGAGAGCCAGCTCAGGGACGTCTTCACCGGCCGGCTGCCCGGGGCCTTCTGAGGAAGGCCCACTGCGCGAACGTTATTTATAATGTTCTTTTGCGCTTGCGCAGACTCTTCCTGAGGGAAAAGGGCTGCCCTTTTCCCTCAGAAGCAGTCTGCGCATGCGCAAACGAACGTTATAAATAACGTTCGTGCAGCGGGCCTTCCTCAGAAGGCCCCGGGAAGCCAGTCGGGGAAGACGTCCCTGAGCCGGTTCTCTCGATTGAGGGGGCGCCCCCCAAAAAATCGTGGCTCGGCCTATGGCCGTTCCGAAGATTAATAAAGGGCGTGTGTCCGGGGGGGAGGGGACTCACTAGGGTGACGCGAGGCCCCGCACTGGGGCAGCGTTCGCCCTAGTGACGTCTCTGGCTGGAACCCTGTTGGACAGCCGCAGTGCACCCTTGGGAGCGGCTCAGGCCCTGTCTAGTCCGAAGCCAGGCTCCATTCCGGGATGATGGTAAGCCTAGAGATAAGCACCTCTAGCTGACCATTATTGTAGGAGATGGAACTGTCCTGCCAATCATGATCAACTGAAAACTTTGGAAGCTGTGACACATGTCAATCAACTTCATGTAAACCTGGCACTTAATTGCAAGTAAGGTTGATCTGCAGGAGACTTCGGTTGTTGCTCTAAGCAGTCAGGGACACCTTTTTCAGTGCAGGAGTCCAGGTTTTGTCAGTTAAAGTTAATTTCTGTTGTCTGTTCAAAAATTATCATGTTTATGCTTACTGATTTCAATTGCGTCGTGACTCATTCTTAACCGGTAACAAGATTCTTGAACCAGACTCCTCGTATCTTCGAACTTGATGGAATGCCCCGTGTCCATATTGTGCATACTTCTACCTTACTTGCAATTAATTGCCGGGTTTACATGAGGTTGATAATTACCCCAGCAATTTCAGGAAGGGGTAAGCCATCTCAGTGGGTATCAACAGCCAAATACACAACCCATGTGCTCTCTTCCTCTCATTTGCTAATAATCAGGTTTCAAGGAGACAAAGGCTCGTTTAATGTACGTCCCAGAAGCTTCTGGAAAGTTAAAAGCTTCTGAGGAGTTCACTATAAAAAACAGAACAATAGGCTCAAAATCAGGGGGAAATGCAAGGGATTCATCACAGAACACAATACGACTGACTCTGGAGTAGACAGGCATAGGAATGCATCTTGAGTTCCGTACATTAATTGTGCATCATGTGGAGTACATCTCTACACAAAGCTGCAACACTCTGGCTCCAATTCTGGAGTAACTTCTAAGCCATCCCAAGCTTAGCAAGTCAACAGCCTCTTCATCTTTCCTAGGGTGCCTTCCTGCTGGACCAGCCATGCAGAAGAGGGATCCTACCTGTGCTGCCTGTGCGTTTCTGTTACTTCTCCTTCTCACCCCTGTCTCTCCACAATGCCGGCAGGGCACACCTGATGAATGCAGGAAGGCTGGATATATGCCAGGTAGTCATGCTGTCGGTAGTGGTTTTGATATAACCGAACTGTCCAGTGTGGCAAGCGTTCCGATTAAGCAGGATAGCATTCTTACTCAATTAGCGGCGACGCCGTGCACCTTGTGTGAGAATCCCTTGCTGGAAGGAAAGCCACTCCAGAGGCTACCCTTGGTCATGACCGACTGGAAAGTCAACGTTCCATGCCAGCAGAAAGTGCAACACTCAGTGCATCAGTCGGCCCTTTCTGTGGCTGAGGCGTTGACAGAATTGCGAGTGAAAAATGACTGGAGGAATGAGCTTGACGTGAAGTTGAACCTCACCCCTATGACCCAGTGGGCTCTTGCCGGATCGCACCATGAGTGGCCTGAAAGCTGCAGATTGAAGAATTCACAGAACCAGTACATTTTCCTTATCCATCATTTCACCTGCTCCTACTACAAGTGAGAATGGCAGGGGGGATGCAGGGTACTGGAGTGGGAGTCAGGCAGGGAGTTGACTCTCCTTGCTGGGTCAAAGCAGCAAACGGAAAGCAGCAAACCGTTTGAGGAAATGGAATGAAAACATGAATGAGTTCATTTTAAAACCAAGAGGCCTTCCTTAAATAAACAAAATTTCCCTCATGCTATCCCTTACCCCCTTTAAGCACCTTGTCAGGCTAGGTATGAAAACGTTTGGATTTGTTCTGGACGATTTTGGCTTGGTCAGCAAGGTAGTGATCCTTAGGGGCTAAAATCACCCTGAATCAGGGGAGGGTCTCAGGAGGCCAGTGTTTATTGGGTCCGATGAATAATATCTGGAGCACAATCATTTTTGGTGGGGAGCACCAAACACCACTCAACTACACTTACAGCACAATCCTAACCTTTCCTTCCAATATAAAGCATTTTTTTGATTACTTGGAAGTAGGGCGCACCAGCAAGAAGGTCTGCGCAGTCCTGCCGGTACCTGATTTGAAGCCGCAGCCACTGAAGCAGGTTAGAGCTGGTCTGTAGGGCGTAGGGGTAGGGAAACGACAGGGGAGGTGTTGTTTCCGGGCAAGGTGAGTTGGAGGGGGAGGATCAGGCCTGGGAGGGCACAGGATCGGCGAAGCAGTGGTATTCATCCCGGAATTTCCGGGTCGGTCCCAGAATCCGGCTTCGGATCCGGGAATGGTTCTGGGCCAGTTGGCAAGCCACCACACTGCTGCCGCCATTTTTGAAATTTAGAAGAAACGTACCCGGGTGCCGACATGTTGGATCTCGCAAGATTTCGTGATCCAAGATGCTGGTGCCTGGAAAAGTTTCTTCTAAATCATAAAAATGGCGGCGGCGGCAGCAGCAGCAAGTCTCAGCCAGCTGGGCCACAGAGAGCCTCAGCTGGCTGAGCCGGCTGAACTTTGGCCGGTCGGGCCCCGGTGAGCCTCGGCCGGCTAGGCCAGCCACGCTAGTGACGACGGGGGAGCAGCAGCACAGAGGTGGCGGACAACGACGGCAACAGACAAAATGGACAGGAGGTAAGTCAATTTTTAATAAATTATTTTAGCTTAAAAATAAATAAATACTTTAAATACTAGTTATGGGGGGGTTGTCCCGGTATAGGACCAGGAAAATCTGGTATGTTGGTCACTGACTTGAATCCCTCCATTCACGGTGCAATTCAGTATAACATGAGGCGGCCGGCCTAAAAGGCAGACCGTTACATCCTATCCCCTTCCTGGGCTGCCCCGGGGCAGCCTGGGAGCATCTTGGGAGAAGAGAATGTTTGTCCCTTCCCCAGGTGCAAGCCAGCCGGGGCCCTATGAGCCTCCTTGGCTGCATGCCAACACTGAACTCTCTCCTCACCCTCTCCCTGCCTGGTAGGCCCAATGGACACCCTTGCTGCCCAGTCTACCCTTCTTCCGCCCCTGCACTGATTGGTGCAGGGCTTACCTTCTCCAGTGGGCACAGTGTCATTTCTGAGGTAGGGGCGGCACCGTAAGTAACGCCGCTTCCTAGTACCGTGTTTAGGAACCAAAACGAGGAGGCGCCGCCCCCTCGCCGTCGCAACCATTCCTCGCGAAGAACGTGGCAGGCAGGGAGTCTCGCGCGGAATGGTTGCGACGGCGAGGGGGTGGCGCCTCCTCATTTCGGTTCCTAAACACGGTACTAGGATGCGGCATGACTTACGGTGCTGCCCCTACCTCAGAAACACCTCTGGGAGGGTGCAGAGATTGTCTGCTAGGGGAGTAAGTGCTGTCAGCCTTCGTGATGGCTTCTGAATCATCGCAAATGCACTTTACGGTGTGTTTATGACACTTTGGAGCAGCGCAGCACACGCTCCACCATGCTAAAGTTATACTGGATTAGGCTGCCCATCTTCTTCAAGTCCAGCAGAGCAGAACAAGGCATCAGTCTCCAGCACGCCACCAAATCTAGTGAAAATCCGTTGTGAAATGGGGAGCTTATAGTAGTCTAAATATTTCTAATATTTGTTATATTTTCTTATCTGGGATAGTGCTTCCTATTGTGTTTATATCTCTGAACTTTTTCCTTCAAAACTTCACATTTTGGGGGGTTCCTAGCTTTTTTAATGTTGAAAAATGTCCGTAAAGTGGATTTTGTGCTCTTAAGTTGTAATTTCCCAGTAATTCGAATGGCGGCCTCTGGACTGATTTTTTGGCGTCTGCATGCTCTCAACAGACATGACTGCCATTTGCTGAACTAAGATAGACCTTGGTTAAATTAATTTGATTATAAAATTGATACTGTTTGACCAATCTTCCAGAAATTCTTCATGGACAAAGAGCTGGATTTACCAGGTCCCTCAATTTCGTCCCATGTCTCAAAAGAATAAATGAGATCGATGCAGATTCTTCAAGCCTGGCCAGTTTTGTCCATAACAATGAAGCTGCCTGTCTTGTCTTCCTGAAATTTTCACTGGAGCAAGGACAGGCCAAGATTCCAAGCTCTGACAATTTCCTGAAGATGTGTTCCCAAATGAAACAGTTACAGAAATATCAAACTGGAGGTAGTGTTTGAGTCGTGGGGCAGGGCCCATGTGCCGTCAGTACGGTACCTACAGCAAACAGAGCACAGTGGGAAGCAATGAACAAACTGTTTCCACTCTCATTTCATATTTGTAAGTAACCATCCACCCCCACCTCAGTGATCTGGCTCAGCTGAACATTAGCAACACAATCCTATCCAACTTACACCACTGGTGTAACCAGTCGTGGAGCAAGAACGAGAGACCCCAGAACCCTGTGTGGTGATTTGGCCACAACCACGACACAGGATCCTGGCCTATGATGGTTCCCCCACCTTTGTGTGTGCATGCAGGGCCCATGAGGTAAATTGTACCCGGGCCCAGGGTCAAAAAGGGAGCCCAGGAGCCAGGGGGGGGCCAGAATTTTCCTGGGATCTGAGTTGGCCTCATGGAGAGTGAAAGATGGAGGCTGGATTAACCAAGAGGCCAGGTCTACCAGACAGGTAGACTTGGGCACTGCATCGGGAAGCCTGGTAGACCTGGGCTCCGGAGACTTTTCTCGTTGTTGCTACCTTCTTCCAGCCCTCTTTTGCCCCTTTGAGAAGGGGCCCAAAATAAACTTTGTACCTGTGTGCATGTTAACACATGTTTTGAAAGCACGGCAAGTAACACTTGGAAGCATCCTGGTATCAGAAGAAGCTGATTGACCAAGCTCGGAAATAAAGTGCTGGATTAGATAGACCTCTGGGCCATCTGATTTGACAAAGAAATCTTATGGTCATCTCGGAATTGTAGCATTTTTGATAACTCAAAAATAGTATAGTGAGGATAAGCCTGTAACAGGCAGTATCATTCCATTTCAGCTCTTTGAATTCTTGTTCCTTTTCCAGGGTCAATGTCAGCAAAGTGCTTAGTAACGAATTTGAAAATGAAGTACAGCATCTCCCTGAAAAATATGACTCCAGCTCAAAGTCAGAGTATATCAAATTCATTAAAAGCTATGGGACTCACATTGGAACAGAGGTTGACTTGGGAGCACATATAAGGTATCTGACAGCCGTTCCAGTGTGCCTGGCAGTGCTGGAAGACACTAGTGTCTCTGAGATAAGCCGCTGCCTGGCAATTTTGATAGGTTTAGCTTTGGGTTTTGATGGAGTGGCCAACAGTCCAGACTTCCACATGTGTGAAGAGAAGAGGAAAAACCCAAATTTCGTCCTTCTGTTTCACAAAATGAGCGAGGAGAATTGGGGTAATGTACAAATTCCGAACTACGACTCAGAGTGGCTGGACCGTGCAAAGTTATCCCCCGCCGTGCTGTTCTACTCCCTGGAGCCAATCCATACCCTGCTGCAGAAGACCAACCCTCGGAGGGAGGGCTTGCGGCAGGCAGTGAGTGAGTATGTGAGAGAAAGTGCGCTGCTGAGGGAGTGCGGCCAGCCCTGCCCACCAGGATCCCAGCCTAGTGCCAGTGACTTCTGTTCTTGTGAGTGTCCCAATAATAACTTCACCAATTCCATGTGCTGTGCACCAAAGAGAGGCCTGGCCAAGCTGACGCTGACAATTGACCGCGCAGAAGGCTTGTGGGGGGACTACATCACAGGTTCTGATGGCTACGTCGTGGTTTCATTCCAAGGTTTTCAGATGCAGACATGCACTGTGTGGAACAACAACAACCCAACTTGGAACGTCAACTTTGATTTAGTTGTCCTGCTTGATGGTAACAGCAAAATACAAGTGGAAGTTTGGGATGAGGACTTTGGATGGAATGATAACCTTCTGGGGAGTTGCAAGCTGGATGTATTACCATGGTCAGATATGTTCAAAACCTGTTATTTGAATCACGGGCGGCTGCTTTTCAAGTACCATTTGGTCTGTGGTCGCAACCTGGGTGGTATTACTTGTAGTGATTTTTTAATATAGTGGCGTAAAAAAGATTATAATGATGATTCCTCTTAACATTTTAAAGAATGGTTATATACCAATTTTCAACAAAAACTGTTTACAAGGTGGTTTACATAGCTAAACCAAAAAATAAAAGAAATATATAAACTATGAATATTTCTTGTCCGAATGAAAGGTCAAAGGAGACACTGTGAAGCAAACGGATCCCTGATTAAGGAGCCATGGAAAGGTTTGAAGCATGGTTGGTATCAGCCCTTTTGGTGGGTGCACAACCTGCCTTCCTCCCCATTAGCTACTGTATAATTTGCCAAAATGGCAACACAATGCCTCGAGCACCAACGAAGCTGCAAAAAAGGGCATGTGCTGCATCCAGCTGTGGGGGACCCATCCGGGGACAAAGGGAGGTAATGGAGCCAGGATGGTGTAGTGGTTTGGGAGTTGGACTTAGACCTGGAAGATCAAGTTTCAAATCCCCGCTCAGCCACGAAGCTTCCTGGGTGATCTTGGGCCAGTCACTAACTCTCAGCCCCACCTACCTCACAGGGTTGTTGTGAGGACAAAAAGGAGGGGAGGAAATATGTACACCACTCTGAGCTCCTTGGAGGAAGGGCAGTATAAACATGTGAAAAATAAATAAATAAAAAATAAATAAATACAAAACAGGTACATTTACCTCCAAGTATGCATATATACACCAAGTATGTGACATATGCCACAGTCCTTGGTGATGTATGTCTGAAGGGCATGAAGGTTTGAAATGGAGAGGATAAGAGCCTGCATGCACAAGTGCTGCTAAATCCAGCTCTCTTGCCATTTTCCATGCCACCAGTTCCACACCTCCCTGCCCAGTTACTAACCAGTCCTCCCAGTCCCTTCCCTCCCTGCCTACTCCCTGCACCCACCGCAGGTCTGACAGGATCCAGTGGCGGAGCTGCAGTGCTGCCACCACTTGCGGCAGTGTTTACAAAATGGCCACCGACAGAGCGCTGCAATTGCCATCAGCAGCCATTTTACAACACTTGACGTCTCTTCCACTGTCATATCCGGCTCCACCTGACAGCCCAATCCAAGATTGTATGGACCAGCCTGTCTTCAAGGTGTTATAGACTTTGTTCTTGTTTTTCACCCTTCAATGTATATACTGTGAATTTGGGGGTTAAACTTTACACTAATTGTTATCCCTCACATATGTGTATGCTACTGCACATGCAAATCTACTACCTCGGGTCCAGCTTTCTCCAGCTCAGAAACAAGAGCAATTCTATGGAATATCTGCTCACTGACCAGGGTTGACGTTGCATAGATGATGCTATTCGTGGCTATGGGGGGGGGGGCATTGACTGAATAACTGAATGAATCACCTCCAAATCCTTCTAATTAGGTTATTGATATGACTGGGGTCACCCAAGAAAATAGGAATTACTGAGCAGATACTGTATACAGAACACGAAGCAAAAGCAATTTTACATATATGACTTGTTGCCTAGGAGCAGAGGTTCCCAACCTGTCACGGTCAAATTTTCTAAAGTTCCACCTGCGCCAATAAATAAATAAATAAATAACAGCACAATCCAACTTAACTTTTGTACCGGTGTAACCAGCGGCGCAGCGAGAACGGGAGGCCCCAGAATGGAAAACGAATTCCAATCCCCTCCAAAAGAGGAATTCAAAGGGGATTTGCATCCCTTTTCCATTCTGGGATCTCCCGTTCTCACTGGTTACACTGGCACAAAAGTTAAGTCGGATTGCACTGTGACTTATGCACTGCTACTTATGTAGTAGATTTACTTACCGTATTTTTCACTCCATAAGACGCACTTCCCCCCCCCCCAAAAAAAATAGGGGAGAAAAAGCGTGCGTCTTATGGAGCGAAGGTAAAAAAAAAGGAAATAAAATACTTACTGGGGCTTCGGGGAGGCCTTTGCGAGCCTCTGCAGGCCTCCCCGATCTTCAGTTCGGCGATAAATGGCTCTTTTTGGCCATTTCCGGTTTTCGTGAAGAGAGAGAGAGAGAGAGAGAGAGAGAGAGAGAGAGAGAGAGAGAGAGAGAGAGAGCTGGACTGTGAAAGTAACATCTCAAATGAAGGGTTCTATGAAAGATTAGAAAGTTATTATATTGTATTATATTGTAAATATTGTATATTATATTGTATATTATATTGTATATATATAATCTTTCATAGAACCCTTCATTTTAGATGGTTTCATTCACTGTCCAGCTTCTCACTGGCGTCCGTCTTATCACAATTCAACTGACAGGCAACCTTGACTCTCACTCAAGGTGCCAGCTGCAAATTCTCTCCCTCACAGAGGCTCTGCAGTATATCAGTGGTCTGCTGGCAACTCTCCGACAGACTTCCGGTCATCCTGAACTGCCATCCTTGAGGTCTTCAGGCATATGAGATGGCCGCTCTACCAGCTGAGCCAGACCTCCTGCCTCCTGATATTCCAATCTTCAGTGAGTTGGAAAGGCAGCCATGGCAATTATCTGATCAGATAAGCCTCTAACTAACACATTTAAGCGTGGCCTCTGCAAGCTATTCTGCAAGCAAAAGGAGACAGAGAGACAGAGGCAGAAGCTCACGCTGTCAGCTGAGCCCAATTTCAGGAGGAAACTTTTTTTTGCGGAAGTTTATTAATTTCCCTCACTTTCACTGCTTTCCCTCGCTTGCCTTGTCCCTTGCTTGCCTTCCTGCACTTCCTCCTTCCCGCCGTGCTGCCGCTGCCTCCGCATCTTCCTACTGTCTTCATCACAGCCCACTGGCTGCATCGCGGTAGGCCTGGACTCTAGAGCCTGGCCAGGTGCATTCCAACTGGCCAGGGCTCCTCACGCACCTGTGTGAGTGTCGCGCAGCACAAATGCCTGGGAGAGAAGCCATGTGCACTGCGCAATGCTTGCACAGGTGCGCGAGGAACCTTGGTCAGGCGGAACGCACCGGCCATGCTCATGATGCAACCAGCGGGCTGGGAAAGTTTGGGACAGTTCGATCTGGCCGCGATGGCAGCTGCCAAACCAGGAATGTCCCGGCGAGTACAGGGACTCTGGTAAGCCTATTAATAATCACCCCCATGTTGTGATCAGTCATTTTTAACATTTTGAATAATTTCAGGGGGATTTCTGTGGGTGTTTTTTTTTTAGATGACATATAACTCTTTAGCTGAGTGGTTTTTATATTATGTTCTAAAGTTTCAGGCATTGCTTACTGGCCCCTGGGAAGGTTTTATTACCTCTACTGCAATCTAAACTGCTTATCTATATTACTGCCATTTGCCAGGGTTATTTCCCACTTATTATTAGTAGGAGCCCAATGCTGCTGTAAAAATCAAAATCTTTCAAAAAAAATTCTTTGTCTGCTTTCAGTCACTGGGTGAATCTTCAGGACTTGTAGTCATTGACTTGGCAAGTAATTCACACCTTTTGTTATTCTGATGAATAACAGAACGTTATTCCATGAGCTGGTGAGCTGCTGAGAAGTTTAGGCTAAAAGCCTCCAATAACTCACACAAAAGAATTTTCAGATTAAAAACACACAGGCTGTTTAGAGGAGAAAGCATCAGCTTGCATTGGCAGCTCCTTCCCCTTGCACCTGAACTGGAGCAGTCAGTGGCCCTGACCGGGGAAGGCAGACGGCAACTGTCACTGAGCGGCAAAAGGGATCCACAAGTTTGCAAGGATGGCAAAGCAAAGATAACCAGTAAGTTATGTCCCTTACTCGTATTCAGAAAAAAACCACCCAGTGACAATCGACACCCTAAATTTATTACTTGTTTTTATTCTGTACCTTCATAGAGCTACATCACCCAAAATATATTCCTCCATGTCTTTTCTATACAGATTCTGTCCTGGAATAACCAGACCCCACAGGCTCCTCTTGTTCCACCAACTCTCCATGATGCCAATTACATCTCTATTCTCAGCCCATTCCAACTCCTCTACCTTCACTCAGATCTTCTGCAATTTGCATATAAACACCTGTACATTGTGCCTCTTTCCAAATGTCATTGGCGGGTGCCTTCTCCTCGGTGACCTTTTGATTTCTTTGACCAGGTGCCACATCCGACACCCTATCCCTGTCCCTACACCCGTTCTCTCTCCCTTACTGCCCAATCCTCTCCAATTTTCCAGTGCAATGCAGCTGCAATACAGCCCCAAGTTAAGGGAACAAATGATTCCTTACCTTGAGGAGGCCTCCATGAATCCTGCCCCCCTTGTACCAGGCACTGGACACCCCATTGGCATTGCATCAGCAATGCATCAGCATCACCTGCATCAGCATTGGAAGGTTGGATAGGGTTCGACCCCAAGTCATGCACTGAAGCCAGCTTTTGAGCTAACATGAGTTCAAGGAGACCCATAGGAGATCATGGGGTTTACCCCAAGGTAAGGGAAGGAAAGATCTCATTGTATCCACACACCCTTGGATTCAGCTCACACCTCGATAGCTTCACTTCCTAAAGATATTGTGGCTGACATGCAGTATGTCCCTGCCTCCTCCCCAGCACTATCTACAAACCTGCCTAGACAACATGCAACCATCGGCAAACTTCCCAGCTGAAAGGACAGTCACCATGTACTCTACATACCCACCACAAACCCACTTCTTTCCACGTTCCTCTCTGCTTTTCCCACCTTCTCCAGATCAGCAACATTACCGTGAAAGGACTGAACTGACTCCAAGCCAAGAGTTCATTATATCAAGGAAACATCTACAACATATACCCAATAGGCAGACAGCCATACATGTGAGTGACACTATATGCAATACACTAGATAGCACCAACTCTTCTGCTTGCCTTCCACTACCAAATCTAGATGTTTGTTTGAGGGTTTTTAAGGGCACAATCCTATCCAAGGCTGGATTGTGCAACACTCGGATGCTGACACAGCTGTGGGGCAGTAAAGAACCGGGGGACAAAGACGGCCAAGAGAGGTAATTAAAGTTTTGTGGGTGAGGCTGGATATTTTGTGGATATTGTCTGATAATCTGACTTATGTTTTTATGATCACTCAAACCCTACCTAAGATTTAATTCAGCAAGACAGATTTATTACGTTCGATTTTGTGTGTTCTTGCCATCAGGTTATATTATTTAAATTTAGAAGTAAAATGGGGGGGGGAGGACTTGCTTAAGGTTTCACGTTACGAGTAAACAAGACTTTAAAAACACAACACAAGCAAAGAAAAGCAACCAGTCATGGAGGCAAAAAGCCAGCAGGGGAGTGGCAGCTATCAGATGTATTGCATAGAGTGGCACATGTACAACTAGCTACCTTCTCGGCATAAGTTGCGGGTTTGTGCTTGGGACAAATACCTCCTGGCTCCAGGGGAAGAAGTCCATTCCCTTGAAACTTGATTAGCTGCCGTGACGAAGAGAGAGAGAGACTGGTGACATAAGCATACTAGTGAGAGCAATCTCCAAAGCTCTGTGTGTCTGAGTTGGTGGTGGAACCCATAGAAGACCGTCTTCACCATAGTGCAGGGGATCAGCAGCATTCTATGCAGGGAGGTGGTCCTTTAGCTTAGATAACCTTCTCCAGATGTTCCAAGCAAGATCCACAGAGATTCGAGGTGGTGATGATCTCACCGGTGTGCTCAGTGGTGTTCCCAGAGGACGGGCTGGTACTGTAAGTTTCACATAGGTGTATTCAGTGTTACATGGTGGCCCTGTCCACTCGCCGTCAGAGCCATTCCAAACAGTGAAGGCAACATTCCTTTGCTGATCAGAATCTGTGTAGTGTGGAGTAGACACGGAAGCAATGTACAGTACCGCCCCCCTCAAGGAATGCCAATGGCTGTGCTCCTTTTTGGTGGTCAGGACCTGCAAGACTGCAAGGTACCACATCTTTCCCCACACCACTATTCTACTGGGTAGAGCCACTATAAGAGCCACTATATATATATTGGGTTCAACAGCATCATCTAACAGCGAACAGGCCTGTGAAGGGGGATAGGATATGGTGGAGGAGGCCATTGATGATCCCTCCCCCATCCCGGGACCAGCCAACCAATCCCAATCCCTGGAATGCTCCATTCCACCATCCAAATGCCCCTCACCACCTGGCCAGGACTTAACTTCCTGCCACAGTGCTCCACTGTTGTGTGACACAAGCTACTCTGCCATCACCCTTTACTCTCCAGGTGCTGCAAACATGCTTTACAGCACCTTTTTTGCACCCTAAACCTGTGGAGCGGTCACTTGGCCTGTCTATTTCTAGATAGGATTGCACTGTTAGTGTACAGTTTAACCCCCAAATTCACAGAATTGCTTTTGTATCTGGGATGGAGAAAGCTGGGCTAGAGGCAGTGGATTCACATGTGCAGTAGCATACATGTATGCGAGGACAACACTTAGTGTACAGTTTAACCCCCAAATTCACAGTGTACACTGTGGCCGCTGCAGCCCCCACCAAGGCTGCAGCCCCCATCTTTGGACACAGATAGGTCCTGTGCTGGGCAGTGGGGGGGAGGCATGGGGAGGGCAGACCAGGGTTGAAAAGGGAGGGGAGATTGTTCAGCCAGGCCACGAACAGGGGAGGGATCATTGGCAGTGCCCTCTGCCAAATCCTACCCCACATCCCAGGCCTAGAGGCC
Organism: Plestiodon gilberti rubricaudatus; assembly: GCA_026170595.1. NCBI lineage: Eukaryota > Metazoa > Chordata > Lepidosauria > Squamata > Scincidae > Plestiodon > Plestiodon gilberti. The sequence continues at coordinate 21,823,414 of JANXHW010000006.1, forward strand.
TCGGATTTGTACTGGCCACCTTGCCGGCGCAGATCCGAGGAGGCCCATTGGGGCAGCTGCCGCTCTTCACGAGAGAATGGGACAAACATCCCTTTCCTTCGAGGAGTCCTCCAGCTCCACCAGCGCAGGCCCAGTTCTGCCTAGTATGCAGTGGCTGCCTTAGGTGTTCCACCGCTGCATTCTAGACTGAATTGGGCTGTTCGTTGAGTTTGTTTGAGTGGGTGTTTTTTTGAAAGTTATTTAATTTGTCATTAACCTCTGACAAATTAATTATTCATTAATTAATTAATTAATTAATTAATTAATTAATTTAATTAATTAATTAATTAATTAACCTCTGACAAATTAATTATTAATTAATTAATTAATTTGTCATTAATCTCTGACAGTGAACAAAATATCCTTACCCTGAGGAAAACCTTTCCACTGCGCCCAAAATGGGGGGGGGATTAATTAGAATTGGGGCATTAGGTTTTTTTTAACCCTATACCTTCTTTAGCACATAGAGCTACATCACCTGAAATATGCTTCTCCCTTTCTTTTCTATAGAGCTTCTGTCCTGGAATAACCAGACCCCACAGGGTTCTATTGTTCCAGCAGCTCTCCATGATGCCAATTACATCTCTAGTCTCAGCCCATTCCAACTCCTCCACCTTCACTCAGATCTTCTGTAATTTGCATATAAACACCTGTACATTGTGTCTCTTTCCAAATGTCATGGGCGGGTGCCTTCTCCTCGGTGACCTTTTGATTTCTTTGACCAGGTGCCACATCCTACGGTATGCTCATTTTGAAATTGTACCTGGAAAAAGATACACCCCTTAGGGATGATATGGCCTAGACTGGATGCACAGTTCCTATCAACCTCTCCCCAGGGTTCAGTTTAAACCTGCTCTGTAATATGTGTGTTATTAAGCACCCACAGCCTGGTTCCTTTTCGGCTCAAGTGAAGTGATGTTTGAAACTTAGAAGTAAAATTATGAAAAAAACGAAAGCCATTGTTCAGGTTTCACGTTCCAAGTAAACAGGACTTTAAAAACACAAGCAAAGAAAAGCAAACAGTCATGGAGGCAAAAGGCCAGCAGGGGAGTGGCAGCTATCAGATGTATTGCATACAGTGTCACATGTACAACTAGCTACCTGCTGGGCATAAGTTGTGGGTGTATGTTTGGAACAAATACCTCCTGGCTCCAGGGGAAGAAGTCCATTCTCTTGAAGCTTGATTAGCTGCCCTTACGAAGCTGCGGGAGCAGAGAGGTATGTAAAGGCGACCTTCAAGGGATGTCCCAGAGGTGTCTGGCAGCTCCCTTGCTTTCATGGAGAATGAGGGGGGGGGAAGGGAACATCATTTTGAGGAAGAGAAAGGAGGATGAATGGAAATCCTCTTGTGCCAAGAGGATTCATTCCCTGGAGTATGAATGGAAATCCTCTTGTGCCAAGGATGCTCTGTAATGGAGATGGGTGGTTTGATCAATAGAAGCATGGATAAGTGGGATTGTAATGGGCAAAGGGAAGCGCTATTAGCCAATGCATCAGATTCTAGCAATGAAATATGTTTTATTACAATGGACCTGTAACGGAATCTCAACTAGAATGTATACTACCTGGGTGTAAAGGCACTGCCATGTCGGGGAGGATGCCTGGTGTCTGTCCATGGGAAATGTTCAACAGTGAAAGTGTGGGCAGTGGTAATTCCTCCCAATATGAAGTCCCTGAAGAGTTAGGAAAGCCATTGGCTTACCTGTAGACTGCTTGGGAGAATACTTGAATTGTTTTGCCATCTCACAAGAGACGGCAGGCTGACTGAGGGGAGAAGAGCCTCATGGTTAGCGCACACTCCCTCGTCTTGCTACCTACTTTCCCTTGACAGGATTGACTGGAAGCTGAATGGGGAAAAACCTTGCAAGATTGTATCCACTGCCATCATCTCAGGGTACAGAGAATATAGGCAAAGGAGGGCTGTCTGGGCATAGGATAGGAAAACCCTCCCAGGAGAGCACGGGAACACAGAGGTTCTTATTAAAAATCAATCCGACAGTGGTGTCTGCAACGTGAAGAGACATGATAATATCACCCATGAACATGGACCGAGTAGACTAATTGTCAATATATAAGCAGCCTCAGCAAAAGGGATTAAACACCCAGGGAAAGGGACGATGAGTAATAAAAGTACAAGCAGGGTTTAGGCTTTTAGAAAATGCCTGAATTTGGCTGGAAAGCATAGAGGATTTCATCCAAAAGGTGCAACAACTATTAACGCCTAGCATGTGGAGTTGATATGATGCTCAACTGCACGTCTCAACCTTTAGGGAGAAGCTTGTACAGGGCTGAATTGGCAAACCAAGCAAAATACCATAAATCCTTTAACAATTCTAATGTCAGCCTCAAGCTTTAACTGCTTATGGTGCACAAAGATTATCCAGTTCTTTCACTCATGCTTGAGCATGTGGGTGGATCTATCTGGGCTTCTAACAAATGGATGAATCGGGCCATTGGTACAGAACCCAATCCAACCCAAAAGTCCTTTGTTGGCATATACCTACATAACCAACCAAGCAAATACACATGTTAAGGGATAAAACAGTGGTTCCCAAACTTTTTAGCACTGGGACCCACTTTTTAAAATGACTCTCTATCTGGACCCATCTAGCCTTACGAAGCTTTAAAAAACTTATCGAGAAAGAAGTTTTTTATTTAATTTATTTATTTACCGTATTGGTCTGAGTATAAGACTCACTTATTTCTCCTAATTTAAGTTTTTAAACTAGGGGTGCGTCTTATAATCAGGCTGTTGCAATTTAATGCCAGTGATTTAATTAAAAAAAAATTAATGGCACCAAACTTTAAGGGTGCGTCTTATAATCAGGTGCATTTTATACTCGGGACAATACGGTACATACAAAAAACTCAATCCATTTTTGGTAATGATGAGGCAGCCCTAATGAATAGCCAAGGCTTGAGGGGATAAGTTATGTGACCCAGCTTTGCCCCCACAACCTGTCATTGACAGACGTGGGGGAGGGGAAACACCTGAAAAAAAGACTCAAACATTTATCTCCCTATATTTAAACTACCTTGCAAACTGCAAGAGCTGAGCTTTTTGCCGGGCAATTAGCAGCATTCTGATTTTTGAATAGCTTCAGGGCTTGAAGCAATTACTTATCTGATCTTTTCATCACCCACCATGATTTTATTGGACCCACCAGAAATTAGGTCGCGACCCACCAAGTGAGTCCCGACCCACAGTTTGAGAAAGACTGGGATAGAACATTTGAAAACAGGCAAACAATAACAAGAAGAAAAAAGAAAGAAAACACAATAAAAAACCTTGCAAATTGACAAGAACAGGGTCTAAATAGAATGCCCGTGAGGAGTCGTGAATTGTACAATAAAAGAGGATATGATTTCAAGGCTCAACAGTGCTTATGTTTCATGGGCAGCATCGTTCGGCAAGCAGAGTGTTAGAATATCTACCCAGAGAAACCTGGGAAGGAGTAACATGAAATCTGCCACAGAATGTAGCCCAACGGTCTTTTGGGTCAGTTCAGAAGAACAAGCAGGGGGTTAACGAATGACGTTTCTTGACAGGATTATAAACCATGTTCAAAAAAGCAATAAACACATAGTTTCTATCGACATCTACGATCATCTTCAGATGAGAAAACAGCGAACAGGCCGTTCAGGATGGAGATAAGTAGGTAGGCTTACCATCATCCCGGAATCGATCCTGGCTTTGGCCTAGATGGGGCCCAAACCACTCCCAAGGGTGCGCTGTGGCTGCCCAATGGGCTTCCGGCTTCCGAAACGTCTGGTTGGCGATGCAACAGAAGCTGGAAACCCATTGGGCAGCAGCAGTGCACCCTTGGGAGCAGCTCGGGCCCTGTCTTGGCCAAAGCCAGAATCGATTCCGGGATGATGGTAAGCCTAGAGATAAATGCTTCTAGTTGACCATTATTGCAGGAGATGGAACTGTCCTGCCAATCAAGATCAACTGAAATCTTCGGAAGCTGTGGCCCATGTCAATCAACTTCATGTAAACCTGGCACTTAATTGCAAGTAAGGTAGATCTGCAGGTTGTTGCTGTAAGCAGTCAGGGACACCTTGCTATATGCAGGAGTCCAGGTTTTGTCAGTGAATGTTAATTTCTGTTGTCTGTTCTGTTCAATAAATTCTCATGTTTACGCTTACTGATTTCAATTGCTTCGTGACTCATTCTTAACCGGTAACAAGATTCTTGAACCAGACTCCTCGTATCTTCGAACTTGATGGAATGCCCCGTGTCCATATTGTGCATACTTCTACCTTACTTGCAATTAATTACCGGGTTTACATGAGGTTGATAATTACCCCAGCAATTTCAGGAAGGGGTAAGCCATCTCAGAAGGTATCAACAGCCAAATACACAACCCATGTGCTCTCTTTCTCACATTTTCTAATAATCAGGTTTCAAGGAGACAAAGGCCCAGGAGCTCCTGGAGAGTTAAAAGCTTCTGATGAGTTGACACTATAAAAAATACAGAACAATAGGCACAAAACCAGGGGGGGGAATGGGGAAATGCAAGGGATTCATCACATAACACAATAGGAGTGACTCTGGAGTAGACATGCATAGGAATGCATCTTGAGTTCCGTACATTAATTGTGCATCATGTGGAGTACATCTCTACACAAAGCTGCAACACTCTGGCTCCACTTCTGGAGTAACTTCTGAGCCATCCCAAGCTTATCAAGTCAACAACCTCTTCATCTTTCCTAGGGTGCCTTCCTGCTGGACCAGCCATGCACAAGAGGGATCCTACCTGTGCTGCCTGTGCATTTCTGTTACTTCTCCTTCTCACCCCTGTCTCTCCACAATGCCGGCAGGGCACACCTGATGAATGCAGGAAGGGTGAAAGTGTGCCAGGTGGTTCCTTTGCCGGTCGTGGTTTTGATATAACCACCCTGACGGACACAACAAGGTTTTGGGCAGATGTTTGGAAAGCTCCAGCTGCGGGGTGCACCTTGTGTGAGAATCCCTTGCTGAAAGGGAAGCCCCTCCAGAGGCTTCCCTTGTTCATCACCGACTGGAAAGCCAATGCTTCCTGCCAGCTTAAAGTGCAACACTCAGTGATGGATTCGGTCGTTTCTGTGGCTGAGGCGTTGACAGAATTGCGAGTGAAAAACGACTGGAGGAATGAGCTCGACATGAAGGTGTACCACACACCTAAGACCCAGTGGGTTCCTGCTGGATCGCGTTCCAAGTGGACTGAAAGCTGCATAAGGAAGCAATCAAACATGAATAGGATCAAGTACATTTTCTTTCTCCATCATGTCACCTGCTCATACTACAAGTGAGAATGGCGGGGAAACTGGATTGGGAGTCGGGCAGGGCTGGAGTTGACTCTCCTTGCTGGGTGCAGTTTGAGGAAATGCAATGGAAACATGAATGATTTCCTTTTAAAACCAAGAGGACTTCCTTAAATAAACAAATTTTTCCTCATGCTATCCCTTACCCCTTTTAAGCACCCTGTCATGCTAGGTATGAAAACACTTGGATTTGTTCTGGACGATTTTGGCTTAGTCAGCGAGGTAGTGATCCATAGGGTCAAAAATCACCCTGAGTCAGGGGAGGGCCTCAGGAGGCCATTACTTGTTGTGTAAGATGTCCCACGTCTGGAACACAATTATTTTGGATATGGAGCACCAAACACCTCCCAACTACATTTACAACACAATCCTAACCTTGCCTTCCAGTATAAAGCTTGTTTTTGATGCTAGTTCCCATTGGGCCTTGATTACGCTCTTGATGCTGGAAATAGAAACTGTCCTGTCACAAATTAAAATGCCAGTTCAAATTCTTTGGCATAATGTCAATGCTTCAGATGGGTTGTGTGTGTGTGTGTGTGTGTGTGTGTGTGTGTGTGTGTGTGTGTGTGTGTGTGTGTGTGTGTGTGTGTGTGTTTGGGGGGAAGATAAACATTCAAGGAAAACCAGGGTTGTGTCTAGATCAGGTCAGGAGAGAAATTAGCATTCTATCATGATAAGCCTTGAATATTCTTTTGGTCACTGACTTGAATCCCTCCATTCATGGTGCAATCCTGTATAACATGAGGCACCTGGCCTAAAAGGCTGACCATTACATCCTATCCTATCCTGGGGCAGCCTGGGATCATCTCGGAAAAAGAGAATGTTTGTCCCCTTCCCATTGTCCCCCATTGTCTGCATTTCCTAGAAAATGCTGGTATGTTAACAGGTAAACCTCTGCAGACTCCATCACGTCACTGTCTGGATCCATGCCTTTCATGGATTTGGATCTCTTAACTATTGGGATTTACAAAAATAAAGATGTGCCGTCAGTACAGTGCCTACAGCAAGCAGAGCACAGTGGGAAGCAATGCACAAACTTTTTCCGCTCTCATTTCTTTTTGTAAGTAACCCTCCACCCCCACCTCAGTGATCTGGCTCAGCTGAACATCTAGCAGATGTATTTGGCTGGGGTGTCCTCAGCCAGGACGGGGGTTTGCTTGTGCAATGTGATTGTGCAGCTACTCTTCCAGCAGGCTCCCAGCCAGACATCTCAATTCTTTCCGATCCAACCAGTAATTTAGTAAAGTTTCAGGGCACTTAATTATGGCCACAGCCATCTTTTTGCCACCAAATCACATGTCATTGACCAACAAACAGGGTCCTGGTACATGATGGTTCCCCCACCTTTGTGTGCACATGTTAACGCGTGTTTTGAAAGCACGGCAAGTAACACTTGGAAGCATCCAGTCTCAGAAGAAGCTAATTGACTATGCTCGGAAATGAAATGCTGGACTAGATAGACCTCTGGGCCATTGGATTTGACAAAGAAATATTATGGTCATCTCGGAATAGTAGCATTTTTGATCATTCCATTTCAGCTCTTGAAAATCTGTTCTTGTTCCTTTTTCAGGGTCCGTGTCAGCAAAAACTGGTTGCTTAGTAATGAATTTGAAGATGAAATAAAGCATCTCCCTGAAAAATATGACTCCAGCTCAAACTCAGAGTATCTCCAACTCATTGACTACTATGGGACTCACATTGGAACAGAGGTTGACTTGGGAGCACAAATAAGGTATCTGACAGCAGTTCCAGTGTGCCTGGCGGTGCTGGAAGACATCAGTGTCTCTGAGGTAAGCCGCTGCCTGGCAGTTTTTATAGGTGTAGCTTCTGGTTTTGATGGAGTGACCAACAGTCCTGACTTCCAGATGTGTGAAGAGAAGAAGAAAAACACAAAATTCAGCCTTCTGTTAGACATAATGAGCATGCAGACGTGGGGTGGGAAGTATTCTTCGAACTTCACAGAGTGGCTGGACAGTGCAAAGTCAATACCCAATGTGCTGTTTTACACCCTTGAGCCAATCCATAACTTGGTGGCCAAGGACAACCCTCGGAGGGAGGGCTTACGGCAGGCAGTGAGCGAGTATGTGAGAGATAGAGCTCTGTTGAGGAACTGCAGCCAGCCCTGCCCACCAGGATCCCAGCCTAGTGCCAGTGACTTCTGTTCTTGTGAGTGTCCCAATAATAACTTCACCAATTCCATGTGCTGTGCACCAAAGCGAGGCCTGGCCAAGCTGACGATCACAATTGACCGTGCTAATGGCTTGTGGGGGGACTACATCACAGGTTCTGATGGCTACGTAGTGGTGTCATTCCAAGGTTCACAGATACTGCATACATGCACTGTGTGGAACAACAACAACCCAACTTGGAACGTCACCTTTGAATCAGTTGTCCTGCTCGATGAAGAGTACAGCAAAATAGAAGTGGAAGTTTGGGATGAGGACTTTGGATGGGATGATGACCTTCTGGGGAGTTGCAAGCTGGATGTACTCACGTGGTCGTCATATGTGTATAGACAATGTTTTTTGAATCACGGGTTTCTGCAACTCAAGTACCGCGTGGTCTGCGGTCGCAACCTGCATGGTTCCGATTGCAGGGGTTTCGTCTCAGCATTTTAAAGAATGGTTATATACCACTTTTCAACAAAACCTGTGTAAAATGTGGTTTACATAACTAAATCAATAAATAAAATAAATATATAAACTATGAACGTTTTGTGCCTGAATGAAAGGGCAAAGCAGCCACTGTGAAGTAAAAGTGGCAAAAAAGCTACTGAAAGGCTTGAAGCATGGTTGGTATCAGCCCATTTGGTGGGAGCACAACCTGCCTTCCTCCCCGTTAGCTACTGTATAATTTGCCAAAACGGCAACAAAATGCCAATCAGAGATTCATCTTGCAAAGTTTGTGGCACTGATACGTTTTCTTATTCTCCAATTTTATCCCTCGACACAAGCGCCAATGCAGCTGCAAGAAAGGCATGCACCACGTCCAGCTGTGGGGGGCCCACCCAGGGACAAAGGGAGCTAAATATAAAACAGGCATATTTATGTCCAAGTAAGCCCTGGGAAAGACGACGGGTCTGCTTGGGGATATGCCACTACCGTTGGTGATGTGCGTTTCAGGAGATAAAAGGGCATGAAGGATTGAAATGGAGGGGATAAGGTCTTGCATGCACCATTGATACTGGATCCACCACTCCTGCCTCTTCCCATACCACCAGTCCCTCCCCTCACCGCTGATTTACTAGATCTGACGGGATCCAGTGGCGGAGCTGCAGTGCTGCCACCACTTGCGGCAGTGTTTTAAAAATGGCCACCGACATATTGCCATCAGCAGCCATTTTACAACACTGGACGTCTCTTCCGCTGTCATATCCATCTCCACCTGACAGCCCAATCCAGGATAGTATGGACCAGCCTGTCTTTAAGGTGCTATAGAATTCGTTCATGTTTTTCACCCTTCAGTGTACACTGTGAATTTGGGAGTTAAACTGTACGCTAATTGTTATCCCTCACATACGTGTAAGCTACTGCACATGTAAATCCACTACCACAGGTCCAGCTTTCTCCAACTCAGAAACAAGAGCAATTCTATGGAATATCTGCCCACTGACCAGGGTTGACATTGCCTAGATGATGCTATTCGTGGCTATTGGGGGAGGGGGCATTGACTGAATATCTGAATGAATCACCTCCAAATCCCTCTAATTAGGTTACCGATAACCTCAAGTCTGGGGTTGCCCAAGAAAGTAGGACTTATTGAGCAGATACTGTATAGGGAACACTATGAAGCAAAACCAATTTTACATATATGAGTTGTTGCCTAGGAGCAGAGGTTCCCAACCTGTCACAGTCAAATTTCCGATGTTCCATCCGCATCATTAGCTAAGTAAGTAAGTAAGTAAGTAAGTAAGAAAGAAAGAAAGAAAGAAAGAAAGAAAGAAAGAAAGAAAGAAAGAAAGAAAGAAAGAAAGAAAGAAAGAAAGAAAGAAAGAAAGAGGCAGCCCAATCCTACTTAAGGATCCGCCGGGCCGCCAAGGCTGTCTGCCGGATCCAGTGCTCTGCTTCGGGCAGCCTGCAGCAGGCAACCAACGGCGGAAAGTCTACTCGGGGAAGGGGATGCTTGTCCCCTTCCCCGAGTGTAATGGCAGCTGGGGCTGGTAGGCATCCTCGGATTTCTACCAACTATTTTGCTGGCAGAAGTCGGAGGAGGCCGTGTAACGACTCAGCTGCCCTGGTGAGCCTGGCGGAGACCGGGATATGGTGGACGCCATGTCTCCACCCCCGCCCAGGGCGGCTGGGAAAATGGCCGCCCTCCCGCCTCAACCATTCCCCCTGTCCGCCAACCCTACCTGCCGTCCGCCGGATCCTACCGTGCTTGGGTCTGCCGGCAGCCCAAGTCCTTGGCCGGAGGAGCTGGGAAAGCTGGCCTTGTGCCGGCCTTCCCGGCTCTAAAGTAGTCTGCAAACATGCCTTACGGCACATTTGCGACTATTCCGGGTTGCGGATCGCTAGGTCCGCCGCCCGTAACTTGCGCAGGATTGCGTAGTAAGTAAGTAAATAAGTAAGTAAAAAAAAATAAGTAAATAACATAGATTTGTAAGATATGTAAGATAGGGCTACTTAAGTATTAGGTTTACTTATGTGTTATTAATGAGATGGTTGAGGCTGCATCCTGGACAGAAGTTTTTTTTTTAGTAGTAGTAGTAGTACCGTATTGTTCCGAGTATACGACACACTTTTTTCCCCTAATGTAACGTTTTTAACTAGGGGTGTGTCGTATACTCGCACTCTTGCAATTGGGCTGGTGCAGAGCTCTGGGGAAAGGCTTCCAGTGGGAGTAGGGAGAAACAGCAGCGGAGGATTTCTGTACAGCTGCCGCCGGCAGTGTATCAACTCTGTAAAACAAGCCGGGACCTGGCAGGCTCCTCCCCGCGCTCCGGAGGGAAAGCGCGTTGGTGCTTGGAGCCTCAAGCCCCATTCACACTTGACTGCGTTGTCCCTGCTATGCGCTTCACGGACCCGCTCTGAGCTGTATTTGCATATTCATCATGTAATAGGACACCATTCCGGGGCACCAATGCTTGAATTGCTTGAGATGGTTTGGGTTCATCTTTGGCGGAGCTTTTCTCGTGGAGCTTGTGGGCGGGTTCACAGCGCTACTGCAGCCACCAATCGCGTGAGGGGGGGGAGAGTGGTTGCATGCCAATCACAAGTAGCTCCAATCGCGTTGGAGGTTACAATTCCACTGCTCTTCCGAGAGGGAAACCCCGGTAAACACAGGACGAGGAGAGAGCAAGCCTCGTTATTGCAAAATGTCATTGCAAAACTCGCAAAATGTTCCCAGTTCATGCTGGGATAATGATATAAAATTTGTGCTTGAAGTAAGGGCAAGAACTTCCGAGAGGAAAGGCAAGCAGAACAAGAGTTCACAAGACTTCAGCCAATCAGAGCGCGGTTGTGTTTAACCAATCACAGCTGCGCTTTCTTAAGAAGGCGGGACAGCAGGAGGGAAGACAAGCAGAGCGAAGCTCCCCCTGCTCCAAGCGCCTGATCACGCCTGATCAGTGCGTATGCTGGACAGGGACATCCGCAGTCATATGTGAATCCAGCTTCAGCGCGCCCCTGCCCCTGCCGTTTACAGACATCTGCATGCTGGCATTAGCTGCATGCAAGGGGCGACACACAGAAACAAGCCTGGCCAGTGCTGATTGAAGAAAAAGCAGAGAGAAGCAGCATCTCAGCTGCTGGTAGGCAGGGTCTGAACTGGAAAGGAGAGAGAAAGTGCCTCCTTCCCAAGCACTTGTGCATGCAGAGCTCAGCCACAGCGTCTTCCATGTGCTTCCTGCTGACCCCCCCCCCCAAAGTGAGCAGGGGGGAGAGTACACAGAGAACTTGATCTCATGTATCCACAACGGGCAAACACGCTCAGCTTTCTTTTGAAAAAGCAAGTTTGTGGAGAAATGTGCAAAAGCGTCCACTCCCCAGACAGAGCACTTCTCCACCGCTCCCCTCGCTCGCTCACTCATCCCAGCCTGCCTGCCTGCCCACCTTTCTCAAGACAGGAGCAGCAGCTTTTGGCTTCAGGAGAGGAGGAAGGCTAAGGAAGAGATGTGAAAGAGTTAACAGGGGAAACTGGAGAAGGGGCGGGATGCTCATGGGGATGCCTCATGGGGAGTGCAAGAGGACTCTCCCCCCCCCCCCCCGCCGCTCGCACTTCGCATTCCATGCCAGCCTTTCCACGCTGCCTGGCCAGCCCATGCCTTTGCGAGTTCTGGTGCATGTCTGTCCTCTGATTCTTCCCCCCCTTCATTCCCCCAGCCAGGGTCCTTTCCAAGCCAGGCTTCCCATCACTTCTCCTTCCCCCGCACCCCGCACTCTCAGCCCCCTTTCCGCGCATGTGCAGGAGTGCATGTGTTCCCTAGCCTGAGCCAGCTGAGGAGGATTAACAAACGTGCATCTTCTCTTTTTGTCTCCCCCCCCCCCCTTCGATCTCTTTCGCTGTTGGCAGAGCAATCTTTCCAATCCAGGCTTTCATGGTGAAGAACTTTATGGAGAGCTTTGTTTTTAAATGTTTCAGCCCTTCCAGTTCCAGAAGTATAAGGGGGGGGGGGGGGAGAGAGACACAGAAGTTCCATGGGAAAGTATGAAGGGGGACGATGACACAGCAGCAGCCACATTTCTTGGATTGTAAGTGCCTCTCTGTTTAAATGTTCTGCTAGACTTGGGAGAGAGACCCAAGGTGGAGGATCCTCAGGATCCTCCACCTTGGGATCTCTGATTTTGTGTTGGACCTTCCATTCACTCACATTCATTCATTCTCTTGGGATCTCTGATTTAGTGTTGGACCTTCCATTCACTCACACATTCTCTCTCTCACTCTCACTCTCACTCTCACACACACACACACAGAGAGAGTTAAATAAGACATTTTTCACATTTAAAATTGTTTTAATACTTTTATTTTAAACTATTAATTAGCTAATTCATTAATTGATTAGACTCCAACTATTCTAAAATTGTTTTACTGTTCTACTAATGTGTATATTTTCTATAAGTTAATTTAAAAAAAAATAGCACCAAACTTTAAGGGTGCGACTTATAATCGGGGGCATCTTATACTCGGGACAATACGGTATTTTTTTAGTAGCACAGGTTGTGAAAGACAAGGCTTTACAGGCTTGTGTGTCTGTGTTGAGTACAAGGGGAAACTGAATTCTACCCAGCCTGCCTAGCTGCTTGGTTCACTACTACCAGTGCTACCAGTATTTTACCTATTGAAGACTCTGAGGCTTGAGTCTGGTTCTCCTGTTGGACGGAGGGGCCAGCCTTGCAAGCACTGAGGTTTTAGCCTAGAGACCCCAGCTTTCCCTGGAGCTGTGGGCCTGGCGTACCAGGGTGGTGGCAGTTGATCTACCCTTGGGTTGTTGCCCAAGCTAAGGATATTCGGTCTCTCTGGTTTGGTTAATCTTGCTGGAACTAAGCCAGACGTGACTGAGTAAGTAAACTTGTACTTGTCGATTTGGTTTGATTCGGTTAAGATCCAGGGATCCGATTCTTTGGAGTTGTTTTGCCCTGAGAATCCGGACCCCCTGACAGTAACTGGGGGACCTGTTTCATGCTTGTGCTAAAGCCAGTCTGGAATAGGTTCTCCCCTTAGTAAAACACATTTAAGAACTACAGGCCTGCCTGTTCTGAATGTAACAACATCTTAACAGGAGGGACTGTGAGGTAATCAGAGGGCTGACGCCGCCTTGGTGCTCTGGTGGGCTAAGTTGACCAGGGGGGCGTTTGGCCGACGTTACCCGAAGTGGGGTTCAGGGGTGAGCCTCTGGTCCTCCCGGGTATCACACAGGTGTCACCCGATTGATGGGGATACATTCCGAAAAACCCAATCGCATCTTCATTCAGCGCTTCTGAGGGCAAGGCTTCAAGCAGCGTTGTACACATGCCACTTTCAGCCTTGCCCAGCCTACTTAGAACCGGCCGAGCCACTGATGAAGACACGGCTCGGCCTGTTGACGCAAGGAAGACGCAGCTCGACCTGCTGGTGCATCACCCTCTCCTGGGGTGATGTGCCATGAGTGGGGTGATGCACCAGGAGGGTAAAGCACCAGGACTCCCAGCGGCACATCACCCTCCTGGTGCGTCACCCCCAAGCATCCCGTCCCCCGCCACGCGGTAGCAACAACACTGTCACCAAGCAAACGACCTGCACGAACTCCGAAGCAAACATCTCATGGTTGGCAACCCTCAGAGAGAACAAGTCTCCAAAACATATGAAACCCCTCCCCCCATTTGCTGCAAAACCTAGGCATGGCTGGTTGCGTCAGGCTAGAGAGGAGAACCATCATGCCATGTGAGAGCCACCATAAGGAGCACACTGATGAGATCAGCACCACACCAAATCTCCATGAAACTTGCTTGGAACAGCTGGACCAGGTTGTCTAAAGGACCACCTCTCTGCATAGAGTGCTACCGATCCCCTGCCCTCAGGTGAAGAGCGTCTTCTAAGGGCCCCACTACCAACTGAGACTGATGATGCAGTCGCCATGAGTGGTAAATTTGAGTCCGAAATAGAATCAGATGCAAAGTTTATTGCTAGCAAAACCAAACGTTTGGGATGCAGAGCTCTTAAGGAGAATCTGCACAAAGCTAAAGCAAAATGACAGCAGTAGTTATAGGTTTCAGCAAAATATCCCCCTCCTCATAATGCCAATTCTTCCCTCCTACTTGTCACTCCCCTTTGCTACCCCTCCTCTGCGGTCAGGAGAGGCTTGTGTAACAAGGTTCAGTTGGGGACTTTCCATACATTGCAAATTATATGCCAAGCAATCATGCTTTTGATGGTCCTCAGTTGTCCTCCTCCCCCTCCCTTGGGGACCATTAGTACATCTTGCCGTTTCCGTCTTAAGCAAGCTTTTGCTGCTATGTGTAATTTTGCTGTGCTGTGTGCTTTTTGGAACTTTCCAGCTCTGAGCTGAACTTCCCCCTTTGACCCTTTGGCTCAGAGGCCTAGCTCAGCTGAAGCTGCAGAGGCCTGTGTTTTCTTTGGTTCAGGCTGTTGAGGCCTGCTCCTCAGTCTTGGAGGCCAGGCCCAGATGTTGAATATAAGGCCTAACAGCAGCACGAGGGGCAGGCAGGATAGTGTGCTGAAGGTAAGGATGTTCCAGGGGGTTAGTAACCTGCTTGGTGTCATTACAGTACCTCCCTTCATGCATATGTAAAAGATGGACTATAAAGATAGCCTCCATTTCTTGTTCATTGCTTCAGCCATATTACAATTTGTCTCTGGCTGTTGCCCATGCATGACAAAAATTAATATTAAACAAATATCCTTGGATCTCCTCCTTTCTTTTGTGGTTTTATTCTAACTTTCGGGTATTCCACTCAGCCCCCTAGTGTAGCCGTAGAAGGCTTCGGTTCAAAAAGCTAGGCCGTTCACCATCTTGACACAAAGCCTGAACCCTGAACTATGGGCTATGGGATTTTGTAAGCATCCCACTCTCAGCCTTACCTCAACTCCCCCTCCCCTTTTCCTGTTATTCAGTACCTAAAGAGCCCAGGAAGGAGTGGGCTATGGAGATAAGAAATCAGCTTGTCTCTCCTATGGGAAATTCTGTTACAGGAACATCACACACAGACCCTCGTCCTGTTAGGATTAGCTAAAGACGCACTCCAAGGGGAGGAGGGATTTTTGCTTGGGTTTTGTCTCTAATGGCACGTAGGCAAGCTTGTGATGTAATTCCTGCTGAAATTTGACTTGTATCCTGTCTTTTTGCATATGCATTGAATGAAGGTATAAAAGGGCTTGTAACATTCTGTATGTTGTTCCAGCTCTGATCTAATTCGTATTGCTGGGACCCATGGCCATGCTAATATTTCAAAATGGAATAAAAGATTCTATGCAGTTCTCTCTTCTCTCTTAAGACTATGTTTTGTAATTCCTTTCGGGGCCTCTGAGCTAACTCACAGCCATCCAAAGCTGTTTTCAGCAACAGTTTTATGGCGTCCCTGTCAGGGTGGGCTTTGAGTGGCTTATGTTTTTGCCCTTTTGTTGTCTGAACTCCTCTTTACTGGAACTAACCGGATCCAGTGTGTGAATAAAGTAAAGTTCAGCCGGCACTCTCCTGTTTGAGAGGAACTTGCTTGTTTACACGCTGCTTCGAATAGCGATGGTGAACACCAAAAAGAACTAACAAAGAGGAGGAGGAGAGAGAGAGAGAGAGAGAGAGAGAATAATGATGGAGGCCTCCAAGGATGGAAGACTGAGAATCTGCACCGGTGAGTCACCTTAAATTATTTTGAGGTCCAAAAGACGTTTTGGCTGGGGAAGGAAACCCAGGACTTGGTTGGTTGGAAGGAAAGGGTTAACCAAAAGGGAGAAATCTATAGGTGGGGATGTCGTGACTGAGTCTGCTCCACAGGGATTTCAATAAGGTGTGAGGTAAAAACATCCAAAGAAGGGATCCTTCTTTTTAAAAGGAAATTCAATGAAGCGCTTAGGTATGTGTTTGTAGTTTTGAATGGCATAAGTACCAGCTAGAAAAGGAGGGCCAGCCCCTCCCTTGTATAGAGTACTCTAGAAAATACCATCAATTTAAAATTGCAGCTGCTTTTTTTGTTTTGCCAATATGTTGTAGGCATGAATGTGTGTTTTTGGTCATTGTTTAGTGTGTAAGTCCAGTTTTTGGGACCCCCTGCTCAAACTAACACAAATATGGGTTTTTAATGTGGCTGTTTTAGATTTCCCACTTGGAAGTTGCCTTTCTGCAAAAGAAATACTATTTTGAGTGTTTGTGTTTTTGCTGTTGTTGTCTGAAGATCTTAAAGTAGAACAGTTTTTTTTCTCTCTCTGCCTGCCTGAGAGAGGAGAAGAAAAAACCCCACAGCAAAGTTTTTTTCTCTCTCCAGTTTGAGATTTGAATCAGATTGCTCTCTTGCTCACATTGAAGGAAGAAAGTTGTCACTAGCAAAAAAGTTTGCTTGTTGGAGGTGGCCAGCTAGAGATAAGAAGATTGCTGTAGCAGTGAGAATAAAGACAGGAAGTTGCAGAAGCCATTCAGGTTCTGTTCTTATGTGCATTTTAATGGATAGCTCTGGGAAGAGCAGAGAAGGGAGGAGCACAAAACGCAATGTTGAATTGACTTTGTTGGCTTCTAAGCTCTGGGAACTTGCCCCTCCCCTCTTCTGTAAACAAGCCCTGGCTAGAGATGTTTTTTTCCTGCTGTCTTTTGGGACTGATGTGTGTTAGAGGAAGTCACTCTAAAGGGGTACACCAGCCTTGCAAGGTAGACTATGTTGGAGAAAAGAAAGGACAGACTCACAATCTGCTGCCAGCCTACCTTACAAAATTAGCTTCAAGTAAAACCCAGAGGCCACAGACTTGCACCACTGTCAAAATTCTGCCACCTCTGCAACAGTCAAGTGTTGGGGGAGGGGACGAAGCATCATTAAGATTACATGCATGCCGCCCAGACCTGAAGGATGGAAAAAGGAGGGTAGCAAAACCCTAGTGTGGGAGCCAGAAGAGAGCCCCTCCCCATGTGCCCAACTGAGATAGTTCCCTCAGCAAGCAGATTTGCAGCAGGTTGCCACCTCAGATCGCCCTGAGCTAGTGGGGAAACCAGTATGAGAGAATGGAAAAGAAAGTGCCACACCCCCACTGAAATTTCAGCTTCAGTTGGTTGAACTAACTGCATTTCTGGATAACTTAAGAACATAAGAAGAGAGAGCATTGCTGGATCAGGCCAAAGTCCCATCTAGTCCAGCTTCCTGTATCTCACAGTGGCCCTCACCAGATGCCTCCGAGAGCACACAGCCAACAAGATAACCTGTTCCCTGTTGCTATTCACTTGTATCTGGAACAGAGAGAACTTGCTTTTAAAGCCAGGAGATTGCTTATGGCTTGTAATGTGTGATGGACCTTTTCTCCATCCAAACTTCTTTTAAAGGCATCCAGGCTAGGTGACAACACCGCATCTTGTGGCAAGGAGTTCCACTAATGAATTATACCCAGGATGAAGAAATGTTTTTTGTTTGTGTTTTTTGTTGGTTCTAGCTCTCCTTTCACTCAATTTTAGTGCATGCCCTCTGGTTTTGGTGTTGTGTGCGAGGGAGAAGAATTTCCTCCCTCCCATTGGGCTATTGTTTTGTGTTGTTTTGGTTTGGCTTTACTTTCTTGCAGGAATAATGCCTCACTGGACTTTGAAAGAAAGGGCTAATTTTTATGCAGTGTTGTTTTTCTTGCTCATAATGGACAATGTTTTAAAAGAGAGAGTGCAAGCAGCTGGACTGCTAGCATAGGCACAAAGTTCAGGCCTCTAATGCCAGCCTGACAAGGTTGTACAGATGAAGACTATTTTTCTCATGTTGGTTTTTTTTGGAATTTGGAAATTGTTTTTCTGTTTTGAGGAACTACAGAGGGAAAGGAACACAGGAACCTACCCTAAGCTTGCATGAAATTTGCATATTATTGACCAGCAGGGTCTCCCAGAAAAGGGGCAGGGCAGGAATTAGAAAAATATGGATATGTTTTTTTGGTTGGTGTTTCTGCTGTTCTGGTTTTCTAATTCACAGACACCCCTCCTGGACGTCTGCACCTCCAGCCTGGAGACCACGCCTAGAGGAAAGAGGAAAGTCTGCATCTCATCCTTCTGAGAAGTAAATACCCACATGGCTGTCCATGATTTGGAAGAAATCAAGGCTACACCTGGCTAAAAGAAGAGCTCCAAAGAATAGTTCCTGTGCATCTGCATGCAACCAACTGTGCATCTTGCATCAGAAGACATCAACCTATTGACTTAAACTGTTTGACAGGAAAAGTGGTAAAGTACAGTACACAAAACACACCACACACTCCTGAACAAAACTGAAGAGACTTTTGTTTATAGACTCTGGAATCCAGAGGCCTGAATGCATAGAGACTGGAATGGACCATTCGGCAAATGGGAGAAGAAATAATGGTCTAGATAACAGAGATCCAGTGACTACAGGGTTTTCAGAGGTTCAACTCCTGAACACAGAAAAATTGTTGCTTTCTGTTGTTGTTTTGGATGTTCTGTTGTTTTATTGTTTTATAGGTTTGGTTCCTGTATTCACAAGGCCTGAAAGGAAACGCCTCATCGTTCAGCTCTGGACCAATCCAAGTCTGCATTTTAACTGGTTTTGTCTAGTTCTGTGTAAAAACAAAATGTTATCATGTGTTTTCCTTTTATGTTCAGTTAAATCTTTATAGGCTTTTGTTTGCCATCACATTTTAAGTGGTCTGTTACAGAAATGAGAGGACAGAAGAGCTAAGGTATTACTGGCAACATAGATTTAACTTTTTGATCATTTTGACAGGTCTATTCCAGCCCTGCAACTGGAAGCGAGAAGTATATGGTTATCTTTCAAAAGCCAAAACACATAATGGCTAAAATTAAACTAATTAGTTGTGTTTCTAGGAATTTTTCACTGTAGGCACCACCAGGGATGGATCCAATGAGGTCACTAGGGAAGGAACCCCCAGATTTGTGAAAGAGGATCGTGTGTTGTTTGTTGTTGGAGAACCAATATGGATAAGAGATTAAGCCAGCCCAGGATTCAATGATATTGCCTTGGTGTCAGAATGGCAATTCATATTAAATGATGGAAGAGCAGCACAGATTAGTGTTTTGTACCTGTGCACCCGAGATGTTGCTTAGCCTGTTTGGATTCTAGGCTCTCATGCCAAGTGGACATGTGTCTTTTAGAGTCTGACTTATGTCTTTTGGAGTTGTACACTTTGTGTTGTTTTAAGAGATTGTCACAGCTAAAGCCTGAACTATTGTTCAGACATTTCTTTTCTTTAAGGACATAGAGACTTCTTGTATGAACACCTAAGAGATTGGGTTCTGAGCAATCCCACTGAGTGCCTGTATTACAGACCTTTTATTACAGAGACAGTCTGAGCAAAACAGTAGTAGTGACGGTCAAGAAGCTTTGGGAGTTGATCTTGAAAAAGTTGTGAACAGTTTATAAATGGTTTACCTTGGGAGGTTTGTAGTTATATATCTGCAATGTTATATTGTTTTAGGAAAAATGGGTTTTTGTAAACTAGAGATAGTGTTTTTCAGATGTTTAATTCTAGATGGTGAGTAAGGAAGAAACATTTCCTCCCAACAGAGAGGATATCCAAGGGAAGTACAATTCTAGCTCTCTCGATAAGGAGGGTTCTAATATATTGTGTTTAATCTCAAAGCACCTTTCTCAACATACTTTGGAGAACAATGGCTTGTTCCTAATATACAAAGGAGGGACAATTGGAAGTTGTTATTAAAGAGACAGTTATTCTGTGATTCATGCACTGTCTTTGTAGGAGCCTCACCAAGTCATGTGATTCATGACTTCCTTGTGTGAATCTGTTTAGCTGAAAGGATAGTGTCTTGTGTTCAAGATTCAAGTTCAGTACAGCCCAAGAACAGGTGCTGTTTGGAACCTGTTTTGTTTATCATGAATATCAGGAATTGGACAGTGGGTTCTAATTCTGTTTTGAAGTGATACCTGTGCTAATTGTAGAAATGTCTTTGAGTGTAAGAATACAGAGTAGTACAGGTTGTTTTTCTTATAGTTTGAGTGAGAGTTTTGAGCTAACTCTGATTTTCTGCTAGATGCCTTATACCCTGAGTTAAAGTAAGGGGATCCTGTACCTTTCTGTCTGAAAGCTAACTCCTTCAGCTGATACTCCAGTTTTTTTGTAAGTGCTTGTTAGGTTCTGTCTCTAATCACTTGAAAGGTGTTACACTGAGTTTTTTTATAGGAAGTACATAGGATACAAGAAAAGTTGCACTTTTAATAGGGACACTGGTCTAGTGCACAGTTAAGAAGGAATGAGTCTAATTCCAGTTGTTGGATCAATGAATTTGATTGGTTACAATGTTCAAATTCTTTTGGCTTAGTATGTATGTGTCAAAGTGGTTTCAGAATGTAGAAATAGGAAATGGAATGGGAAGTTGTCTATGAAAGTTGTATTGGACAAGTTGTGTTGTAATTTAGGTCAAGGTTGTATTTACTGCAGGTTTAATTGTATTGTTTTATGCAAATCTTGTGAGTAAGTTTCCCTGCTAACAATATTTAGCTTGACTAGTTTATGTTGAAAAGTGAGAAAGGCTTCAAGTGGAAGCTTCCAAAAAAGGAGGGAAACTGTAGCCGTAGAAGGCTTCGGTTCAAAAAGCTAGGCCGTTCACCATCTTGACACAAAGCCTGAACCCTGAACTATGGGCTATGGGATTTTGTAAGCATCCCACTCTCAGCCTTACCTCAACTCCCCCTCCCCTTTTCCTGTTATTCAGTACCTAAAGAGCCCAGGAAGGAGTGGGCTATGGAGATAAGAAATCAGCTTGTCTCTCCTATGGGAAATTCTGTTACAGGAACATCACACACAGACCCTCGTCCTGTTAGGATTAGCTAAAGACGCACTCCAAGGGGAGGAGGGATTTTTGCTTGGGTTTTGTCTCTAATGGCACGTAGGCAAGCTTGTGATGTAATTCCTGCTGAAATTTGACTTGTATCCTGTCTTTTTGCATATGCATTGAATGAAGGTATAAAAGGGCTTGTAACATTCTGTATGTTGTTCCAGCTCTGATCTAATTCGTATTGCTGGGACCCATGGCCATGCTAATATTTCAAAATGGAATAAAAGATTCTATGCAGTTCTCTCTTCTCTCTTAAGACTATGTTTTGTAATTCCTTTCGGGGCCTCTGAGCTAACTCACAGCCATCCAAAGCTGTTTTCAGCAACACTAGGAGAAAAAGCTGCCTTTTCAGCAACAGCTTTTCCTGGTATTTTTGTGCCTTTAAAAACTCTCCTCACTGGATTAACTGGCTGGAGGACGGCACGGGGATGGCATTTAGATCTATGCTAGCACCCTTTGTTTGGAAGGGAGACCTGGTTTTCCACGTATCAGTTCGAGAGCGACGGTGATATCCAGGAATGAACCAAGAGGTGAGACACATAGAGAGAGGAGAAGGAAGGATTACGAGGCCTCTAGGATGGAAGACTCCAGGTATCTTGTTGTCTTGTGCTCCCTGAGGCATCTGGTGGGGCCACTGTGTGATACAGGAAGCTGGACTAGATGGGCTTTTGGCCTGATCCAGCAGGGCTCTTCTTATGTTCTTATGACATGAATCTGCAGCGGTGAGTCACCTTAAATACTTTATTTTGAGGTCCAAAAGACGTTTCAGCTGGGTGAAGGGAAAAAACCCAGGACTTGGTTGGTTGGAAGAAAAAGCCAAAAGTGAGAAATCTAGAGGTGGAGATGTAGTGGCTAAGTGAGCCTGCTTCACAGATTTCAACAAGGTGTAAAAACATCCAATGAAGGGATCCTTCTTTTCAAAAAAGGAAATAAAGCGCTTATGTGTTTGTAGTTTGAATGGCCAAAAGTAACAGCTAGAACAGGAGGTACTCTAGAAGATACAATCAAAATTTATGATTGCAGCTGTTGTGTGTTCAATGAATGTATGTTCAGTGTATGTTCAATAGATTTGGTGGATGTGGGGTGTTTTTTTGTTTTTTTGTTATTGTTTAACGATGTAAGCCCAATTTGGGAGCCCCTGCCTAAACGCACACAAATTTGGTTTTTAATTTGGCTGTTTTATATTAATTTCCCACTTGAATTTTGCCTTTTGCAAAGAACTTTTGGTGTTGTTGTTTTTTTGTTGTTGTTGTCTGAAGATTTTAGAGAACAGTTTTTTTCCTCTCTGTCTGCCTGAGGAGGGGGGAGGAGGAAAACCCCACAGATCAAAGCCAGGAAGGGGCTTGAAGTTTTTTTTTTTTTCTCTCAACAGTTTGAGATTTGAGCAGCAACAGTTTGTATTTTGTTCTTAGCATTGCTGGAGAGAAGCTGTTAGTGCAAGAGATTTATGACTAGCCAACAGGAGAGAAACCTACAGAAGAGCTGTTTGGAGTCACGTTACAATATGTTGAATGGATAGCTCTGGAAAGAGCAGAAAAGGGAGGGGCACAAAAAGGCAATGTTAAATGGACTGCTTTGGCTTCAAAGCTTTAGGAAAAGCCCTTTGCCAGAGAAAAAAGGGAAAAGGGAAGTCTATATTTTTGTCTTTCTCTTGGGACTAATGTGTGTTGGAGGAATTCACCCTAAAGAGGCACACCAGCCTTGCAAGGTAGAACCCAGAGGTGAATAAAACCCAGAAGTGACACCACAGACTTGCACCACTGTCAAATTGTGCCACCTCTGCCAGAGTCAAGTGTTGGGGAAGAGGCTGGAAAAGACCCCTCCAGAGACCCTAGAGAGTGGCTGTTGGTCAGTGCAGATAATATTGAGCAGACAGACCAAGGATCTCACTCTGCAGAAGCCACCTTCCCGTATTCAGCCTTGTGGCAATCTCAGGACTCTGTTTGCTAGACTTGCACAGATGTAGCTGGAGTGAAGTTTGGATCCTGCTTTTGAGAGCAGTGCTACAGGCTGCAGGAGAGTAACAAGTGCTGCCCCCCCCCCCCACGAGTCCAACTGAGACAGTCACCTCAGCAAGCAGATTTGCAGTATGTTGCCACCTCAGGCCTCCCTGAGTCTCTAGTGGGGAAGCCGGTATGAGAAAATGGAAGAGAGCGCCCTACCCTCACTAAAACCTCAGTCCAGCCAGCTGAACTAACTGCATTTCTGGATAACATATGAATATAAGAACCTTGCTAGATCAGGCCAGTGGTCCATTTAGTTCTGCCTTCAGTATCACACAGTGGCCCCACTAGATGCCTCTGAGAGCACACAGTCAACAAGATACCGTAATCTGTTTCCTGTTGCTATTCCCTTCCACTTGGCACAGAGAAAACCTGCTTTTGCGGCAACACCAGCAGTCTGAGTTGGTGGTGGAACCCATAGAAGCCAGTCTTCACTATAGTGCAGGGGATCAGCAGCATTCTATGCAGGGAGGTGGTCCTTTAGCTTAGATAACCTTCTCCAGATGTTCCAAGCAAGATCCACAGAGATTCTGGGTGGTGATGATCTCACCGGTGTGCTCAGTGGTGTTCCTATAGGACGGGCTGGTACTGTAAGTTTCACATAGGTGTATTCAGTGTTACATGGTGGCCCTGTCTACTCGCCGTCAGAGCCATTCCAAACAGCGAAGGCAACGTTCCTACGCTATTCGGAATGGCTCTGACAGTGAGTGGGCGGGGCCACTGTGTACCGCTGAGTAGACCTGTAAGCAACGTACAGTACCGCCCTCCCACCCTCAAGGAATCCCAATGGCTCAGCCTGCAAGACTGCAAATACTGGCTGGAGGGTATCGCATCTTTTCCCTCACCACTATTCTGCTGCGTAGAGCCACTATATTTATTGGGTGCAAGAGCATCATGTAACAGCGAACAGGCCTGTGAAGGGGGATAGGATTTGGTGGAGGAGGTTGCTGATGATCCCTGCCCCGCTCCATCCCTGGTCGACCAATCCCAATCCCTGGAATGCCCCATTCTGCCAAGCAAATACCCCTCACCACCTGGCCGGGACATACCTTCCTGCCACAGTGCTCCACTATTCTGTGACGCAAGCCTCTCTGCTATCACCCTTTACTCTCCAGGTGCTGCAAACATACTTTATAGCACGTTTTTGGCACGCTAGACCTGTGGAGCGGTCGCTTGGCCTGTCTATTTCTAGACAGGATTGCACTGTTAGTGTACAGTTTAACCCCCAAATTCACAGAATTGCTTTTGTATCTGGGATGGAGAAAGCTGGTCTAGAGGCAGTGGATTCACATCTGCGATAGCACAGATGTATGCGAGGGACAACACTTAGTGTACAGTTTAACCCCAAAATTCACAGTGTACACTGTGGCCGCTGCAGCCCTGGGGTGTGTCCTGGCAGCATAGCACGCCTCCGTGCACACGGACATGCCCCCAGCACATTTTGACTCGTTTTTGGAGCCAAACGAGCGCAAGGGAGGGTGGGAGGGCTGAACTGCTGCCGTTCTCGGCTGCTAAGAGGATGAAGAAGTGACAGGGTGGCAGGTAAGACTGGACCGCGCCCTGGGGCCCACTGCCACAATCGCCCCAGGTGGTGCGACGTCCCTGAGTGGGGGGTCGTGGGGAGGACAGAGCAGGATTGAAAAGGGAAGGGTGATTGGCCAGCCAGGCCACGAACAGGGGAGGGATAAACGGTGGTGCACTCTGCCAAATCCAACTCCACATCCCAGGCCTAGACTCCTCAGATTTGCACCGGCCACTTTGCCGGCGCAGATCCGAGGAGGTCCTTTGTGCCAGCTGGGGCTCTTCATGGGAGAAAGGGACAAACATCCCTTTCCCTCGAGGAGTCCTCCAGCTCCACCGGCGCAGGCCCAATCCTCCATAGGATGCAGTGGCTGCCTTAGGTGCGCCACCACTATACTCTAGAAAGAATTGGGCTCTTAGTTGGGTTAGTTTGTGTGTGGGGTATTCAAAAGGTATTCAATTTTACGCTAACCACTGTCACAGTTAAAGTGAGAGTGCATAAAATTCCCTTACCCTGAGGAAAACCTTTCCACTGCTCACCAAAATGGGATGCAGAGCACGCCTATTTGGCACATGTGTATCATGAGTATGGGGCTTAATTAGGATTGGGGCATTAGGGTGTGTGTGTTTTTTAACTCTATACCTTCTTTAGCACATAGAGCTACATCACCTGAAATATGCTCCTCCCTGTCTTTTCTATAGAGCTTCTGTCCTGGAATAACCAGACCCCACAGGGTCCTCTTGTTCCAGCAGCTCTCCATGATGCCAATTACATCTCTATTCTCAGCCCATTCCAACTCCTCCACCTTCATTCATATCTTCTGTAATTTGCATATAAACACCTGTACATTGTGTCTCTTTCCAAATGTCATGGGCGGGTGCCTTCTCCTCAGTGACCTTTTGATTTTTTTGACCAGGTGCCACATCCTACGGTATGCTCATTTTGAAATTGTACCTGGAAAAAGATACACCCCTTAGGGATGATATGGCCTAGACTGGATGCACAGTTCCTATCAACCTCTCCCCAGGGTTCAGTTTAAACCTGCTCTGTAATATGTGTGTTATTAAGCACCCACAGCCTGGTTCCTTTTCGGCTCAAGTGAAGTGATGTTTGAAACTTAGAAGTAAAATTATGAAAAAAACGAAAGCCATTGTTCAGGTTTCACGTTCCAAGTAAACAGGACTTTAAAAACACAAGCAAAGAAAAGCAAACAGTCATGGAGGCAAAAGGCCAGCAGGGGAGTGGCAGCTATCAGATGTATTGCATACAGTGTCACATGTACAACTAGCTACCTGCTGGGCATAAGTTGTGGGTGTGTGCTTGGAACAAATACCTCTTGGCTCCAGGGGAAGAAGTCCATTCCCTTGAAGCTGCCCTTACGAAGCTGCGGGAGCAGAGAGGTATGTAAAGGAGACTTTCAAGGGATGTCTCAGAGGTTTCTGACAGATCCCTTGCATTCTTGGAGAATGGAGGGGAGGGAACATCATTTTGAGGAAGGGAAAGGACTCATTCCTTGGAGGATGAACAGAAATCCTCTTGTGCCAAGGATGCTCTGTAATGGAGATGGGTGTTTCAATAGAAGCATGGATAAGTGGGATTGTAATGGGCAAAGGGAAGCGCTATTGGCCAATGCATCAGATTCTAGCACATGAAAGATGTTTTTATTACAATGGACCTGTAACGGAATCTCAACTAGAATGTATACTACCTGGGAGTAAAGGCACTGCCATGTCTGGGAGGATGCCTGGGGTCGCCCATGGGAAACGTTCAACAGTGAAAGTGTGGGCAGTGGTAATTCCTCCTTGTATGACATCCCTGAAGAGTTAGGAAAGCCATTAGCTTATCTGTAGGCTGCTTGTGAGAATACTTGAATTATTTTGCCATCTCACAAAAGACGGCAGACTGACCGAGGGGAGAAGAGCCTCATGGTTAGCGCACACTCCCTGCTACCTACTTTCCCTTGATTGGACTGGAAACTGAACAAGGAAAAACCATGCAAGATTGTATCCACTGCCATCATCTCAGGGTACAGAGAATATAGGCAAAGGAGGGCTGTCTGTGCATAGGATAGGAAAACCCTCCCAGGAGACCATGGGAACACAGAGGTTCTTATTAAAAATCAATCAGACAGTGGTGTCTGCAACGTGAAGAGATATGATAATATCACCCATGAACATGGACCGAGTAGACTAATTGTCAATATATAAGCAGCTTCAGCAAAAGGGATTAAACACCCAGGGAAAGGGACGATGAGTAATAAAAGTACAAGCAGGGTTTAGGCTTTTAGAAAATGCCTGAATTTGGCTGGAAAGCATAGAGGATTTCATCCAAAAGGTGCAACAACTATTAACGCCTAGCATGTGGAGTTGATATGATGCTCAACTGCACGTCTCAACCTTTAGGGAGAAGCTTGTACAGGGCTGAATTGGCAAACCAAGCAAAATACCATAAATCCATTAACAATTCTAATGACAGCCTCAAGCTATAACTGCTTATGGTGCACAAAGATTATCCAGTTCTTTCACTCATGCTTGAGCATGTGGGTGGATCTATCTGGGCTTCTAACAAATGGATGAATCGGGCCATTGGTACAGAACCCAATCCAACCCAAAAGTCCTTTGTTGGCATATACCTACATAACCAACCAAGCAAATACACATGTTAAGGGATAAAACAGTGGTTCCCAAACTTTTTAGCACCGGGACCCACTTTTTAAAATGACTCTCTATCTGGACCCATCTAGCCTTACGAAGCTTTAAAAAACTTATCGGGAAAGAAGTTTTTTATTTTATTTATTTATTTACCGTATTGGTCTGAGTATAAGACTCACTTTTTTCTCCTAATTTAAGTTTTTAAACTAGGGGTGCGTCTTATAATCAGGCTGTTGCAATTTAATGCCAGTGATTTAATTAAAAAAAATTAATAGCACCAAACTTTAAGGGTGCGTCTTATAATCAGGTGCATCTTATACTTGGGACAATACGGTACATACAAAAAACTCAATCCATTTTTGGTAATGATGAGGCAGCCCTAATGAATAGCCAAGGCTTGAGGGGATAAGTTATGTGACCCAGCTTTGCCCCCACAACCTGTCATTGACAGACTTGGGGGGGGGGGGGGACACCAGAAAAAAGACTCAAACATTTATCTCCCTATATTTGCACTCTTTTATTTATTTATTTATTTAAATAATTTATTTCCCGCCGTTCTCCCAGCGAGGGCACTCAAGACGGCTTACAACATTAAAATACATATACATTAAAAATTAAAAACAAGTAATGAAAAACAATTAAACAACTAAAAGCAACCCCAGTGGGTCAACCTGTATTTACTTTGTTAAGAAGCCATTTGTTAAACCGCCAGCCCACCATGTCTTGGAACACACTAGCTTGGAAACTGCCCACACTAGCTTGCAAACTGCAAGAGCTGAGCTTTTTGCAGGGCAATTAGCAGCATTCTGATTTTTTAATAGCTTCAGGGCTTGAAGCAATTACTTATCTGATATTTTCATCACCCATGTTTTTTTTGGAAGCTCTGTGGGCCCCACCAGAAATCAGGTCGAGACCCACCAAGTGGGTCCCGACCCACAGTTTGAGAAACTCTGGGATAAAACATTTAAAAACAGGCAAACAATATAAAGGAAAAAAAAAGAAAGAAAACATGCAGAAAAACCTTGCAAATTGACAAGAACAGAGTCTAAATAGAATGCCCATGAGGAGTCGTGAATTGTACAATAAAAGAGGATATGATTTCAAGGTTCAACAGTGCTTATGTTTCATGGCCAGCATCGCTCGGCAAGCGGAGTGTTAGAATATCTACCCAGAGAGACCTGGGAAGGAGTAACATGAAATCTGCCTTAGGATGTAGCCCAACGGTCTTTTGGGTCAGTAAAGAAGAACAAGTAGGGGGTTAACGAATAACGTTTCTTGACAGGATTATAAGCCTTGTTCAAAAAAATAATTATTTATTTAATTTATTTAAATAAACACATAGTTTCATTCGACATCTACGATCATCTTCAGGTGAGAAAAGAGCTAACAGGCAGTTCAGGATGGAGGTAAGTGCCTCTAGCTGACCGTTATTGTAGGAGATGGAACTGTCCTGCCAATCAAAATCAACTGAAATCTTCGGAAGCTGTGGCCCATGTCAGTCAACTTCATGTAAACCTGGCACTTAATTGCAAGTAAGGTAGATCTGCAAGTTCTTGCTGTTAGCAGTCAGGGACACCTTGCTATATGCAGGAGTCCAGGTTTTGTCAGTGAATGTTAATTTCTGTTGTCTGTTCTGTTCAATAAATTCTCATGTTTACGCTTACTGATTTCAATTGCTTCGTGACTCATTCTTAACCGGTAACAAGATTCTTGAACCAGACTCCTTGTATCTTCGAACTTGATGGAATGCCCCGTGTCCATATTGTGCATACTTCTACCTTACTTGCAATTAAGTGCCAGGTTTACATGAGGTTGATAATTACCCCAGCAATTTCAGGAAGGGGTAAGCCATCTCAGTGGGTATCAACAGCCAAATACACAAACCATGTGCTCTCTTCCTCTCATTTGCTAATAATCAGGTTTCAAGGAGACAAAGGCTCGTTTAATGTACGTCCCAGAAGCTTCTGGAAAGTTAAAAGCTTCTGAGGAGTTCACTATAAAATACAGAACAATAGGCACAAAACCAGGGGGGGAATGGGGAAATGCAAGGGATTCATCACAGAACACAATACGACTGACTCTGGAGTAGACATGCATACGAGTGCACTCTGAGTTCCGTACAATAATTGTGCATCATGTGGAGTACATCTCTACACAATGCTGCAGCACTCTAGCTCCACTTTTGGAGTAACTTCCGAGCCATCCCAAGCTTAGCAAGTCAACAACCTCTTCATCTTTCCTAGGGTGCCTTCCTGCTGGACCAGCCATGCACAAGAGGGATCCTACCTGTGCTGCCTGTGCATTTCTGTTACTTCTCCTTCTCACCCCTGTCTTGCCACAATGCCGGCAGGGCACACCTGATGAATGCAACCGGGCTGACATTGTGCCAGGTGGTTCCTTGGCCGGTAAGGGTTTTGATATAACCAACCTGACTGTGCGGGAGAAGTATTGGGCGGATGTTTTGAAAGCTCCAGCTGCGGGGTGCACCTTGTGTGAGAATCCCTTGCTGAAAGGGACGCCCCTCCAGAGGCTTCCCTTGTTCATCACCGACTGGAAAGCCAATGCTTCATGCCAGCTTAAAGTGCAACACTCAGTGATGGATTCGGTCATTTCTGTGGCTGAGGCGTTGACAGAATTTCGAGTGAAAAACGACTGGAGGAATGAGCTCGACATGAAGGTGAACCACACACCTAAGACCCTGTGGGTTCCTGCTGGATCGCGTTCCGAGTGGACTGAAAGCTGCATGAACAAGCAATTAGACAAGAAACGGAACAAGTACATTTTCCTTCTCCATCATGTCACCTGCTCATACTACAAGTGAGAATGGCGGGGGGGGGTGCAGGGTACTGGAGTGGGAGTCGGTCAGGGCTGGAGTTGATTCTCCTTGCTGGGTGCAGTTTGAGGAAATGCAATGGAAACATGAATGATTTCCTTTTAAAACCAAGAGGCCTTCCTTAAATAAACAAATTTTTCCTCATGCTATCCCATACCACTTTTAAGCTCCCTGTCATGCTAGGTATGAAAACGTTTGGATTTGTTCTGGATGATTTTGGCTTGGTCAGCAAGGTAGTGATCCTTAGGGGCTAAAATCACCCTGAATCAGGGGAGGGTCTCAGGAGGCCAGTGTTTGTTGGGTCCGATGAATAATATCTGGAGCACAATCATTTTTGGTGGGGAGCACCAAACACCACCCAACTATCCTTACAGTGCAATCCTAATCTTTCCTTCCAATATACTGTAAAGCATGTTTTTGATGACTCAGAAGTAGGGCGCACCAGCAGGACGGACGGCGCAATCCTGCCGGTGCCTAATTTGAAGCCGCAGCCACTGAAGCAGGTTAGAGCAGTTCCGTGGGGCGCAGGGGCAGGGAAACGACAGGGGAGGTGTTGTTTCCGGGCATGGTGAGATGGGGGAGGATCAGGCCTGGGAGGGGGCAGGACTGGCAAAGCCAGCTTACGCTGTACCCTATTCCCCCTCCCAAGCCTTTCTCCCCAACACGGTGCTTCTTGAACTTGCACCAGCAATTTTGCAGATCCATATCCAAGTAGCCCATTGGATCGCCTGGGGTTTTACCCAGATTAAGGGGACCAGTAGACATGCAGCCTGCTCCTAAACAGCATTGGATACAGCATGTGCTGCAGAGCCCCGCTACACTGGTGCTGGTTCTGATTGGGCTTTGATGTCGCCTTTGATGCTGGAAATAGAAACTGACCTGTCACAAATTAAAATGCCAGTTCGAATTCTTTGGAATAACGTCAATGTTTCAGATGGGTTGATGCATCTATTGGCCCCATCCTGAAAAAAAAGTCATAGTGTGCGTCACTGGCGTCGACAGGGGGAAGCGGGGGGGCGGGCCGCCGGGGGGCGTCGCGCGTACAGGGGTGACGCGCGATTCCCCCCACTTACATTTTTGGCGTGAAGGTGGGCCCGCCCGCCCGCCCTCCCCTGTGTCCGTTTGGCTCTAAAATGAGCCGAAAACGGAGCGGGGAGGGCGCTCTGCTCCTGCGCGTGATGTCACGCGCGGGGGCGGAGCCTCCCCTTAAGGGCGACGCGCGCCCCCGCTCTGGGGTGACGCGCGTCGTCACGACGCTGCTGGTGTGCGTTTGTGTGTGTTTGGGGGGAAGATAAACATTATGGATATTCAAGGAAAACCAGGGTTGTGTCTAGATCAGATCAGGAGAGAAATTAGCATTCTATCATGATAAGCCTTGCATATTCTATTGGTCATTGACCTGAATCCCTCCATTCACGGTGCAATCCTGTACAACATGAGGCGGCCAGCCTAAAAGTCTGACCATTACATCCTATCCCGTTCCCGGACTGCCCTTGGGCAGCCTGGGAGCATCTTGGGAGAAGAGAACATTTGTCCCTTTCCCCAGGTGCAAGCCAGCTGGGGCCATATGGGCCTCTTAGGATGTATGCAAACACTGAAGCTGGCGTACATCTGAGCCGGGGAACTAAGGTTGAACCGGGCCGGAAAAGTGCCTAGGATATTGGCGGAGCGAGCTCTCTCCCCACCGTCTCTCGGCCTGGTTCACCCAATGGTCACCCTTGCTGCCCGGTCTGCCCTTCCCCCACCCCTGTACCGACCAGTGCAGGGCTTACCTTCTCCGGTGGACGCAGGGACTGTCTGCCAGGGGAGTAAGGGCTGTCAGCCTTCGGGATGGTGGCCCTTACTCCCAAGTAATCGCAAATGCACTTTACAGCGCGTTTGTGACACTTTGGAGCAGCGAAGCACATGCTCCACCGCGCTAAAGTTATACTGGATAATTCTGCCCATCTTCTTTAAATCTGGCAGAGCAGAACAAGGCATCAGTCTCCAGCATGCCACCAAATATAGTGAAAATCCGTTGGGAAATGGGGAACTTATAATAGTCTAAATATATCTAATATTTGTGACATTTTCCCATTTGGGATAGGGCTTTCCATTGTGATTTATATCTCTCAACCTTTTTCTTCAAAAATTCACTTTTTTATTTACTTGCTTTTTTGATTTTGAAAAAGTCCATAAAGTGGCTTTTGTGCTATTAAATTGTAATTTCCTATTAATTCCAATGGGGAATTGGAAGGTAAGATTAGGAATCCGGACTGAATCTTTGGTATCTGCATGCTCTCAACAGACATGACTGCCATTTGCTGAACTAAAATAGGCCTTGGTTAAATTAAGTTGATTATAAAATCGATACTATTTGACCTATTCCAGAAATTCTTCATGGACAGAGAGCTGGATTTACCGGGTCCCTCAATTTGGTCCCATGTCTCAAAAGAATGAATGAGATCAATGCAGTTTCTTCAAGCCTGGCCAGTTTTGTCCATAACAATGAAGCTGCCTGCCTTGCCCCCTGTTGCGAGGGGTGGGGGAGGAAATGGAGGGGGTTCTTTCCTCCCTCTTGGCTCGCCGTTTTGGCCCATTTCTCTATTTGCAGTGGCAGACGCGTTTCTACGGTACAGGCCCTACGGTAAGTTGCGCCCCGTCCTAGTACCATGTTAACAACCCGGAACAAGGAGGCCCTGCCCCCTCACCAGCGGAGCAATTCCGCGCTGGGTAGGTGACGAGCAGGGAGTCTCCTGCCCGTTCGCCTTTGCAGCGTGGAATGGCTCCGCCGGCGAGGGGGCGGGGCATCCTCGTTTCGGTTTGTAAACATGGTACTAGGATTGGGCACAACTTATGGTAGGGCTCCTACCGTAGAAACGCCTCTGTGCAGTGGAGGGAATGAGAACCCACCTGTATACCTGCAGCCCCCTTTGTCTGCATCTCCTAGAAAATGCTGGTATGTTAACAGGTGAACCTCTGCAGACTCCATCATGTCTCTATCTGCATCCATGCCTTTCATGGATTTGGATCTCTTAACTATTGGGATTTAGACAAATAGAGATGTGCCGTCAGTACAGTGCCTACAGCAAGCAGAGCACAGTGGGAAGCAATGCACAAACTGTTTACGCTCTCATTTCTTTTTTGTAAGTAACCCTCCACCCCCACCTCAGTGATCTGGCTCAGCTGAACATCTAGCAGACGTATTTGGCTGGGGTGTCCTCAGCCAGTACGGGGGCTTGCTTGTGCAGCGTGATTGGCAGCAGCCAAAGCAGCAGGCTTCCAGCAGGCTTTTCCAGCAGGCTCCCAGCCAGACATCTCAATTCTTTCCGATCCAACCAGTAATTTAGTAAAGTTTCAGGGCACTTAATTATGGCCACAGCCATCTTTTTGCCACCAAATCACGTCGACATGCCATTGGCCATCACACAGGGTCCTGGCACATGATGGTTCCCCCACCTTTGTGTGCGCATGTTAGCACGTGTTTTGAAAGCATGGCAAGTAACACTTGGAAGCATCCCGGTCTCAGAAGAAGCTGAAAGACTGTGCTTGGAAGTGAAATGCAGGACTAGATAGACCTCTGGGCCATTGGATTTGACAAAGAAATATTATGGTCATCATAGCATTTTTGATAACTCAAATATTGTATTGTGAGGATAAGCCCGTAACAGGCAGTATCATTCTATTCAGCTCTTGAAATTTTCTTCTTGTTCCTTTTCCAGGGTCCGTGTCAGCAAAAACTGGTTGCTTAGTAATGAATTTGAAAATGATATAAATAATCTCCCTGAAAAATATGACTCCAGCTCAAACTCAGAGTATGACAAACTGATTAGAAACTATGGGACTCACATTGGAACAGAAGTTGACTTGGGAGCGCATAAAAGGTATCTGACAGCAGTTCCAGTGTGTGTGGCATTGCTGCAAGACACCAGTGTCGATGAGGTAAGCCGCTGCCTGGCAATTCATCTGGGTGTACAATTTGGCTTTGATGGAGTGACCAATAGTCCAGACTTCCAGATGTGTAAAGAGAAGAAGAAAAACCAAAATTTCGACCGTCTGTTAGACAGAATGAAAGAGGAGACTTGGGGTGGGGAGAGATATAAGCCGATCAGCCTCACAGAATTGCTGGACTACGCAAGTTCAGACCCCGCCGTGCTGTTCTACTCCCTCGAGCCAATCCACACCTTGCTTGAGAAGGTAAACCCTCGGAGGGAGGGCTTGCAGCAGGCAGTGAGTAAGTATGTGAGAGAAAGTGCTATGCTGAGGAAGTGCGGCCAGCCCTGCCCACCAGGGTCTCAACCTAGTGCCAGTGACTTCTGTTCTTGTGAGTGTCCCAATAATAACTTCACCAATTCCATGTGCTGTGCACAACAGCGAGGCCTGGCCAAGCTGACTATCACAATTGACCGTGCTGAAGGCTTGTGGGGGGACTTCATCACACATTCTGATGGCTACGTCGTGGTGTCATTCCAAGGTTCACAGATACTGCAGACATGCACTGTGTGGAACAACAACAACCCAACTTGGAACGCCACCTTTGATTCAGTTGTCCTGTTCGATGACACTTACCCCAAAATACAAGTAGATGTTTGGGATGAGGACTTTGGATGGAATGATAACCTTCTGGGGAGTTGCAAGCTGGATGCATATACATGGTCATCATATCTGTACAAAACCTGTTTTTTGAATCACGGGCGGCTGTTTCTCAAGTACCGTGTGGTCTGTGGTCGCAACCTGTATAATTACGATTGCATGGAACCTATTTTATAGTGGCATAAAAAAGATTCCTCTTAACATTTTAAAGAATGGTTATATACCAATTTTTAACAAAAACTGTTTAAACATTGGTTTACATAGCTAAACCAATAAATAAAATAAATATATAAACTATGAACATTTTGTGTCTGAATGAAAGGGCTATGCAGCCACTGTGAAGTAATAGTGGCAAAATAGCCACTGAAAGGCTTGAAGCATGGTTGGTATCAGCCCATTTGGTGGGAGCACAACCTGCCTTCCTCCCCATTAGCTACTGTATAATTTGCCAAAACGGCAACAAAACGCCAATCAGAGATTCATCTTGCAAAGTTTGTGGCACTGATACGTTTTCTTATTTCCCAATTTTATCCCTCGACACAAGCGCCAACGAAGCTGCAAAAAAAAAAAAAAAAGGTGTGTGCTGCATGCAGCTGCAGGGGGGGGGGGCACCCAGGGACAAAGGGAGCTAAAGGGAGCTAAATATAAAATAGGCATATTTATGTCCAAGTAAGCCCTGGTTCTCCTTGGGGATATGCCACTACCGTTGGTGATGTACGTTTCAGGAGATAAAAGGGCATGAAGGATGGAAATGGAGAGGATAAGAGCCTACATGCACAATTGCTGCTAAATCCAGCTCTCCTGCCTTTTTCCATGCCACCAGTTCCACCCATCCCTGCCCAGTTTCTCACCAGTCCTCCCAGTCCCTTCCCTCCCTGCCCACTCCCTGCACCCACCGCAGATCTGACAGGATCCAGTGGCGGAGCTGCAGTGCTGCCACCACTTGCAGCAGTGTTTACAAAATGGCCACTGACAGAGCACTGCAAGTGCCATCAGCAGCCATTTTACAACACTGGACGTCTCTTCCGCTGTCATATCCGGCTCCACCTGACAGCCCAATCCAAGATTGTATGGACCAGCCTGTCTTTAAGGTGTTATAGAATTCTTTCTTGTTTTTCACCCTTTAATGTATACTGCGAATTTGGGGGTTAAACAGTACACTAATTGTTATCCCTCACATACGTGTATGTTACTGCACATGTAAATCCACTACCTCGGGTCCAGCTTTCTCCAGCTCAGAAAAAAGAGCAATTCTGTGGAATATCTGCTCACTGACCTGGGTTGACAATGCATAGATGATGCTATTCGTGGCTATGGGGGGGGGCATTGACTGGATAACTGGATGAATGACGTCCAACTCCCTCTAATTTGGTTACCGATAACCTCAAGACTGGGGTTGCCCAAGAAAATAGGACTTATTGAGAAGTTATAGGCAGTGGCGTCACTAGGGTTAGCGCGCTGACCTAAAGACTCCCGCGCCGTCACGGCAACCGGCCGGAGAGGATGTCTCCGGAGCCGGCAGCAGCGGAGGCTCCACTGCTGCCAGCTCCGGAGACATCCTCTCCGGCCGGCTGTCGTGGGCCTTCTGACGAGGCCCAATGCACAAGGTCATATTTATTAGGTTTTTTGCGCATGCGCAGTACGTTTCTGAGGGCAAAGGGCTGCCCTTTTGCCCTCAAACATAAAAAATATGACATCACACATTGGGCCTCCTCAGAAGGCCTCGGAGCTCCGCCGAGGGCGGACGCTCCAAGGCCTTCTCCTGGAGCGGGAGGTGACGCGTGCGCACGCGGGAACGTGCGTCACCTTTTGCGCGCATCACTCCCAGGCGGTCTGCCCTGCCGCCTCGCTCCAGTGACGCCTCTGGTTATAGGGAACAAGAAGCAAAAGCAATCTTAAATATATGACTTGTTGCCTAGAGCAGAGGTTCCCAACCTTTGTCTCCAGATGTACCATCATGGTCAAATTTTCTGAAGTTCCACCTGTGCCAATAAATAAATGAATAAATAAATAAATAAATAAATAAATAAATAGCATTGATTGTAAGTTACGGCTTCTTATGTATTAGGTTTACTTACGTGCTACTAATGAGCACTCTGTAGGTGTTGAGTGTTTGTGTGTTTGCACACGGTTTTATTTCTCATTCCCCTTCACTGTTACTATATCATTATCTCCACAATAATAGTGATAGATGGTTCTATCTTTGACCTCATTTCCCTCCTCTTTCAAACCATTCTCCACTTCTTTGTCCCAAATGCAACACAGGCCTCTGGGTCACCACATCTTTTGTGAGCTGCCTGAGCACACAACACCGCCTGCTCTCTTGCCCTCCTCGAATCCCCAGCTGCCCCCTGGCCTTGCTTTAAAGCCCCTAAGGCCAGGGGTTCTCAACCTGTGGTACAGGTACCCCTAGGGGTATACAGAACTCTTGCTGGGAGTACGCCAAGCCATGCCCCTTATCTGCCTCATCAGCAGCTAATTAAGTGTTAATTAACATGGATTTGGCCGGAATCAAGATTGCCGGGAGAAATATAAACAACCTCAGATATGCAGACGATACCACCCTAATGGCAGAAATGGAAGAAGAACTAAAAAGCCTCTTGATAAGAGTGAAAGAGGAGAGTGCCAAAGTTGGCTTGAAACTCAACATTAATAAAACTAAGATCATGGCATCTGGTCCCATCAATTCCTGGCAAATAGAAGGGGAAGAAATGGAAGCAGTAACAGATTTTACTTTTCTGGGCTCCAAGATCACTGCAGACGGAGACAGCAGCCATGAAATTAAAAGACGCTTACTCCTTGGAAGGAAAGCTATGGCAAACTTAGACAGCAGAATAAAAAGTAGAGATATCACCATGCCAACAAAAGTTCATATAGTCAGGGCGATGGTGTTCCCAGTAGCAATGTATGGTTGTGAGAGTTGGACCATAAGGAAGGCTGAGCGCCGAAGAATAGATTCTTTCGAACTGTGGTGCTGGAGAAGACTCCTGAGAGTCCCTTGGACTGCTAGGAGATCAAATCAGTCAATCCTAAATGAAATCAACCCTGACTGTTCCCTGGAAGGACAGGTACTGAGGATGAAGCTCAAATATTTTGGCCACCTAATGCGAAGAGAGGACTCTCTGGAGAAGACTCTGATGCTGGGAAAGATTGAAGGCAAAAGGAGAAGGGGAAGGCAAAGGATGATATGTTTAGACAGCATCACCTATGCAACGAACATGAAGATGAGCGAACTCAGGAAGATAGTGGAGGACAGGAAGGCCTGGCGGGATATGGTTCATGGGATCACGAAGGGTCGGACACGACTTAACGACTGAACAACAACAACAAACATGGATTTGAAATTTTAATTATTTTCTGAGCCCTTCTGTCCCTCTGGTTTTGGTTTTAGGCTTATTTTTGTACTTTGGAAAACGTATTTTGGTGTTGTGGGGGAGGGAGGATCTGATTTTGAGAAGTGTGACTTGGAGAAAAAAGAGATCCTTGCATGTCTGTCTGTCTGTCTGTCTTTCTGTCTCTCTCTCTCTCTCTCTCTCTTACACACACACACACACAAACACACACACACACACACACACACACACACACACACTTACACAAACACTCTCACTCACACACATTTAAATAAGACATTTTTTCACGTTTAAAATTGTTTTAATACTTTCTATTTAACGATTAATAATCTAATTAAGTAATTGATTAATCCAATTAATTAGCAGTCAATTAGCAGGGGGTACTGTGCCTGGCTTTCAACCCAGGAGATTGTTGCTGGAACTTGGGATCCTTGCCCAGTGATTCCTGTGAGGCAGCGGAGAATCAGCAGCCAAAAGGAGAGGTCACCTTGGTCCTGAGTGTCGCCTCACCATCATCCCACAAGGCAAATGGACAACACACGGAGAGGCTCTGGGTGCGAGTGTGGTGTGTATGATATTTTTACTATTGAATTGCTTTGATTTTAATGCCTCTTTGCTGCTTTTGTAAAATGCAATGAAATATGGTCTGTATATATCTTTACCTGTGCCTCCCTCATCCTTCCCTATCAAATAATTGAACTGGGCTATAGGCCACTGCATCAGATCCCAGAACATAAAATAGATTTCCACCATGTGCGCATGCTAATTCGTATTCAGAAAAAAAACGACCCAATGCCAATCATCCCCAAAAATTTATTACTTGTTTTTATTTGACATATAGAGCTGCATCACCTGAAATATGCTCCTACCTGCCTTTTATATAGAGTTTCTGTCTTGGAATAACCAGAACCCACAGGTTCTTCTTGTTCCAGCAGCTCTCCATGATGCCAATTACATCTGTATTCTCAGCCCATTCCAACTCCTCCACCTTCACTCAGATCTTCTGTAATTTGCATATAAACACCTGTACATTGTGCCTCTTTCCAAATGTCATTGGCAGGTGCCTTATGCTCGGTGACCTTTTGATTTCTTTGACCACTTGCCCTTCACCCATTCTCTCTCCCTTAATGCCCAATCCTCTCCAATTTTCCAGTGCAATGAAGCTGCAATACAGCCCCAAGTTAAGGGAACAAATGATTCCTTACCTTGAGGAGGCCTCTATGAATGCTGCACCCCCCCCCTTGTAGGAGGCACTGGACACCCTGTTGGCATGGCTGCATCAGCATTGGAAAGTTGGACAGGATTCGACCCCAAGTCTTCTTGGACTTTAGCCAGCTTTAGAGCTAACATGAGTTCAAAGAGACACATGGGAGATCATGGGGTTTACTCTTAGGTAAGGGAAGGAAAGGTCTAATTCTATTTCCCCACACTACAGCCGTGGGCCAGTAGGGAACCAGGGGAGCAAGCTGGCAGAGAGAGATAATTAATGGTTTGTGGGTGAAGCGACTCACAAAACAAGATATTGTCTGATAATTTCAATTATGTTTTTATGATCACTCAAATCCTTACTAAGGATTATTTCAGCAAGATAGATTTATTAGAATTGAATATGACTGTTCTTGTCATCTGATTTCCTTTACTTTTGAAAAGTTTCACTTTCCAGTGACAACATAAATTGGATTTACAGGAATTGTGTTTGGTCTTTCATAAATTATATTACTGAAATTTAGAAGTAAAATGGGGGAGGGAAACTTGTGTAAGGTTTCACGTTCCAAGTAAACAAGACTTTAAAAACACAAGCAAAGAAAAGCAATAAGTCATGGAAGCAAAAAGCCAGCAGGGGAGTGGCAGCTATCAGATGTATTGCACAGAGTGGCACAGGTTGGACTAGCTGCCTATTGGGCATATGTTGTGGGTGTGTGCTTGGAACAAATACCTATTGGCTCCAAGGGAAGAAGTCCATTCACTTGAATCTTGATCAGCTGCCCTGACGAAGCTGCGGGAGCAGAGAGGTATGTAAGGAGACCTGCAAGGGAAGTCCCAGAGGTGTCTGGCAGCTCCCTTACGTTCATGGAGAATGAGGGGGGAAGGGAACATCATTCTGAGGAAGGGAAAGGATGAATGGAAATCCTCTTGTGCCAAGGATGCTCTGTAATGGAGATGGGTGATTTCATCAATAGAAGCATGGATAAGTGGGCTTGTAATGGGCAAAGGGAAACACTATTAGCCACTGCATAAGATCCTAGCACATGGAATAGTTTCAACTAGAATGTATACTACCTGGGAGTAAAAGCACTGCCATGTCTGGGAGGATGTCTGGGGTTGCCCATGGGAAACGTTCGACACTGAAAGTGTGGGCAGTGGTAATTCCTCCCAGTATGAAGTCCCTGAACAGTTAGAAAGCCATTGGCTTAATCTCTTCATCTTTTCTAGGGTGCCTTCCTGCTGGACCAGCCATGCACAAGTGGGATCCTGCCTGTGTGTTTCTGTTACTTCTCCTTCTTACCCCTGTCTCTCCACAATGCCGGCAGGGAACACCTGATGAATGCAATAAAGCTGACATTGTGCCAGGTAGTTACTTGGCCGGTATTGGTTTTGATATAACCGAACTGTCCAACGAGAAGACAGTGGGGTTATGGGCGGATGTGCAGAAACCACCAGTTGCGGGCTGCACCTTGTGTGAGAATCCCTTGCTGAAAGGGAAGCCACTCCAGAGGCTTCCCTTGTTCATCACCGACTGGAAAGCCAACCCTTCATGCCAGCACAGTGTGCAACACTCAGTGGAGAATTCAGTCATTTCAGTGGCTGAGGCATTGACAGAATTACATGTGAAAAATGACTGGAGGAATGAGCTAGACGTGAAGCTCAACTCCGGACCTAAGACCCAGTGGGCTCTTGCCGGATCGCGTTCCGAGTGGACTGAAAGCTGTATAAGGAAGAATTCACAGGACAAGTACATTTTCCTTCTCCATCATTTCACCTGCTCATACTACAAGTGAGAATGGCGGGGGGGGGGTTGGTGCAGGGTACTGGATTGGGAGTCGGGCAGGGCTGGAGTTGACCCTCCTTGCTGGGTGCAGTTTGAGCAAACGGAATGGAAGCATGAATGATTTCACTTTAAAACCAAGAGGCCTTCCTTAAAAAAACAAAATTTCCCTCATGGTATCCCTTACCCCTTTTAAGCAACTTGTCATTCTAGGTATGAAAACGTTTGGATTTGTTTTGGATTATTTTGGCTTGGTCAGCGAGGTAGTGATCCTTAGGGGGAAAAATCACCCTAAGTCAGGGGAGAGTCTCAGGAGGCCAGTGCTTGTTGGGTCCGATGAATAATATCTGGAGCACAATCATTTTGGGTGTGGAGCACCAAACACCACTCAACTACTTTTACAGCACAATCCTAATCTTACCTTTCAATGTAAAGCCAACTCGAAGCCAACTTTCAACTTGATGACTGGAAGCCAACTATCGCTAAACTCTACAGATTCCCCCTTCCTATTTACTGCAGTTGGATGTTATATTATTTCGATTGCTTCCCTGTTCAGATGGGAACAATAATATTTGGTTTTAACTGTAACTTGGGTGTGCTCAAAGTTAATCTGGTGTCGTTTTTAATGCATGGTTCACAATAGCTGATTTATCAGCTATTAACTTTGAGCATACCCAAGTTATAGTTAAAACCAAACAATATCCAGTTCCAGTTAATACCAAACAATATCGTTCCTGTCTGAACAGGGAGGCAATCGAAATAATAAAACATCCAACTGTAGTAAATAGGAAGCGGAGATCTGTAATGATGAGCGATGGTTGGCTTCCAGTCATCAAAAAGTCTCGCACTTTGACAGATCACAGAACAATAGGAAAACGAGAGAAAGACTGCTTTAATATCATAGATAATTTAGCACCTAAGTAGTTTTCACAGTACGTGGCTGTTTAAACTCTCAACGATCGGCCTCACAAGGGAGGGATGTTGCGCTTTCATGCCCCATTTTATATCTGGAAAATCTTTGTAGCTATGGGACTTTGTTATAAAAATGGTGGTATGCCTTTAAGGAACCAGGCAAAGGCAGCAGTTAATCTTTCAACTGTTAACAACTTGCGCTAATAAGAACGAGAGCAGACAGCAAGTTGCTTCACCTAATGCTCCTTATGGTTTAGGAGCGAAACATTAGGACAACCCCTTGATCTCTTGTGAACTTAATAAAACAATCAGAACAACCTGGAAAATGCTTCCTTTTATTAATTCAAAGTAGTCTAAATATTTCTAATATTTGTGACATTTTCTCATCTGGGAAAGGGCTTCCCATTGAGATTTATATCTCTGAACTTTTTTTTCTTCAAAAATTCACATGTTGTTGTTGTTTTGGTTACTAGCTTTTTAATTTTGAAAAAAAGTCCATGAAGTGGCTTTTGTGCTATTAAATTGTAATTTCCTATTAATTCCGATGGGGAATTGGAAGGTAAGATTAGGATTCTGGACTGAATCTTTGGCGTCTGCATGCTCTCAACAGACATGACTGCCATTTGCTGAACTAAGATAGGCCTTGGTTAAATTAAGTTGATTATAAAATCGATACTATTTGACCAAACTTCCAGAAATTCTTCATGGACAGAGAGCTGGATCTACCAGGTCCCTCAATTTGTAGGCTTACCATATTTCCCCCCCTCAAACCGGGACACCACCCAGTTAATTAATTAGTTAATTACAAATTAAAAAAATTAAAATGCCACACGAAGCGTGGTCGCATTTTTTTAAATTTATTTAGTCTACGGCCCAAATAAATAATTAATTAAAGTAATCAATGTAAGTTTAAAAACCAATGGGGCGCGAAGCGCCCCTATTACCACATGAAGTGTGGTTGCAATTTTTATTATTTATTTAATTTTAAAATAAAATAATTAATTAAATTAACTTACCCCATCGTTGCAGTCATGCTGCTCCTCGTCGCGCTGCTTATCCAGCAGTGCTGCTCCTCATCGTGCTAATCCTCCTGCCGGAGGGTCACGCAACACGGACAGCAGACTGTCATTCGCTCACTCCCTCACTGGCTCCGTGCCGGTGAGTGAGCGGGTGAACGGAAGACTACTCACCTGCTCGCCACCGCCATCTTCTTGATTGAAGAACTGACCCGGGCGCCAGCATCATCTCGGCTCGCGAAATCTCACGTGATCCATGATGTCGGCGCTCAAATCACGTGAGGGCATCATGCTCTCATGAGATTTGGGCGCCAAAATCTTGGATCTCGCGAGATTTCGCGAGTCAAGATGGCGGTGCCCAGGTAAGTTCTTTAAATTTCAAAATGGCGGCGGCGGAGCTACCATTCATTCCGGAAAACCTTTCTGATTCTTTTCCGGGAATGGAGGGCCATTTCTGGGACGGTCCCGGTTTTTCCGGGATGAATGGTAAGTCTATCAATTTGCTCCCACGTCTCAAAAGAATGAATGAGATTGATGCAGATTCTTCAAGCCTGGCCAGTTTTGTCCATAACAATGAAGCTGCCTCCCTTGTCTTCCTGAAATTTTCAATGGAGTAAGGACAGGCCAAAATTCCTACGCTCTGACAGTTTCCTGAAGATGTGTACCCAAATGAAACAGATTCAGAAATATCAAACTGGAGGTAGTGTTTGAGTTGCGGATGTGGGGGGTGGGGGAGGAAATGGAGCGTTTATTTTCTCCCTATTGGCTCGCCGTTATGGCCCATTTCTCTATTTGCAGTGGAGGGAAAGAGAACCCACCTGTACACCTGTAACAACCATTGTCTGCGTTTCCTAGCCAATGCTGGTATGTTAACAGGTGAACCTCCGCAGAGTCCATCATGTTTCTATCTGCATCCATGCCTTTCATGGATTTGGATCCCTTAACTATTGGGATTTAGACAAATAAAGATGTGCCGTCAGTACAGTGCCTACAGCAAGCAGATCACAGTGGGAAGCAATGCACAAACTGTTTCCGCTCTCATTTCTTTTTTGTAAGTAACCCTCCACCCCCACCTCAGTGATCTGGTTCAGCTGAACACTAAGTTATCTAGCAGATGTATTTGGC
The DNA here is from genome assembly GCA_026170595.1 of Plestiodon gilberti rubricaudatus. Taxonomy (NCBI): domain Eukaryota; kingdom Metazoa; phylum Chordata; class Lepidosauria; order Squamata; family Scincidae; genus Plestiodon; species Plestiodon gilberti. Next base: position 21,867,166 of record JANXHW010000006.1, read on the forward strand.
TGGGGTGTCCTCAGCTAGGACTGGGACTTGCTTGTGCAGCGTGATTGGTGGCAGCCACAGCAGCAGGCTCCCAGCAGGCTCCCAGCCAGACATCTCAATTCTTTCCTATCCACCCAGTAATTTAGTAAAGTTTCAGGTCACTTAATTATGACCACAGCCATCTTTTTGCCACCAAATCACGTCGACATGCCATTGGCCATCACACAGGGTCCTGGCACATGATGGTTCCCCCACCTTTGTGTGCGCATGTTAGCACATGTTTTGAAAGCATGGCAAGTAACACTTGGAAGCATCCCGGTCTCAGGAGAAGCTGAAAGACTACGCTTGGAAGTGAAATGCAGGACTAGATAGACCTCTGGGCCATCTGTTTTGACAAAGAAATATTATGGTCATCACAGAATTGTAACAGTATTGTGAGGATAAGCCCATAACAGGCAGTATCATTCCATTTCAGCTCTTGAAATTCTCTTCTTGTTCCTTCTCCAGGGTCCGTGTCAGCAAAAACCAGTTGCTTAGTAATGAACTTGAAGACGATATAAAGCATCTACCTGAAATATATGACTCCAGCTCAAACTCAGAGTATGTCAAACTCATTAGAAACTATGGGACTCACATTGGAACAGAAGTTGACTTGGGAGCGCATAAAAGGTATCTGACAGCCGTTCCAGTTTGCCTGGCAGTGCTGGAAGACATCAGTGTCTCTGAGGTAAGCCGCTGCCTGGCAATTTTTATAGGTGTAGCTTTTGGTTTTGATGGAGTGACCAACAGTCCTGACTTCCAGATGTGTGAAGAGAAGAAGAAAAACACAAAATTCAGCCTTCTGTTAGACATAATGAACAAGGAGACGTGGGGTGGGATATATCCTTCGAACAACTTCACAGAGTGGCTGGACAGTGCGATGTCAATACCCGCCGTGCTGTTCTACTCCCTCGAGCCAATCCATACCTTGCTGGAGAAGGACAACCCTCGGAGGGAGGGCTTGCGGCAGGCAGTGAGTGAGTATGTGAGAGAAAGTGCACTGCTGAGGAAGTGCGGCCAGCCCTGCCCACCAGGATCCCAGCCTAGTGCCAGTGACTTCTGTTCTTGTGAGTGTCCCAATAATAACTTCACCAATTCCATGTGCTGTGCACCAAAGAGAGGCCTGGCCAAGCTGACGATGACAATTGACCGTGCTGAAAGGTTGTGGGGGGACTACTACACACGTTCCGATGGCTATGTCGTGGTGTCGTTCCAAGGTTTGCAGATGCAGACATGCACTGTGTGGAACAACAACAACCCAACTTGGAATGTCACCTTTGATTCAGTTGTCCAGCTCTATGGAAATTTCAGCAGCATACAAGTGGAAGTTTGGGATGAGGACTTTGGATGGAATGATGACCTTCTGGGGAGTTGCAAGCTGAGTGCAGTACCCTGGTCAGATATGTCCAAAACCTGTTATCTGAATCACGGGCGGCTGCTTTTCAAGTATCGTTTGATTTGTGGTCGCCACCTGGGTGGTCTCTCCTGCAGGGATTATTTATCATACTTTCGTAAATTAGATTATAATGATGATTTCACATTTTAAAGAATGGTTATATACCACTTTTCAACAAAAACTGTTTACAAAGTGGTTTACATAGCTAAACTAATAAATAAAAGAAATAAATAAACTATGAACATTTTGTGTCTGATAGATAGCTAGCTAGCTAGCTAGCTAGCTAGCTAGCTAGCTAGCTAGATAGATAGATAGATAGATAGATAGATAGATAGATAGATAGATAGATAGATAGATACCTTTATTGGCATAAACATATAAAAAACAGACATAGACAAACAACCAGAAATCCCCCAACACATCCAATGACAACATCTACAATCTTGTAAAAGATTCTTCCCAAAATATCCCACTATGAATCTACACTTCAAGGCCCGTTTCCCGAGTAGCCACCTCCAAAGAAGCAAAAACTGCAACATTATTAAGTCTCCCATCATCTTCTGTTGACAGATGAGCTCGGAGAATAACTGCCTTCAACCAGCCCTGAAAACTCGACAGCATCGAGATAAGTTACTTCTGCTTGAAGGACCCGTGCAGGGAATGTGATAAAAAGATATGTTCGGGTATCTCCACACACTTCATGTCACATGAACAGAGCCTTTCTGAAACTGGTATTATCTTATACCGACCCCATAAAATGGCAGAAGGGAGAGCATTGCACCTCGCCAACATGATGGCCCTTCTTAGCTGTGGGTTATAAAATTGATATAAATAAGTTGACATCTTGATGAAAATATAATGGAGAGTATGTTGTATTAGCTGCACTGCTTAGCTCTTGGCGCTCAATGTCAAGAGTTATCTCCCTAAAGGGTGAAGCACACCGGCCGCGTTCTGCGTGCGTGCAGCCCATTGCGGCCGGCTGCATTTGCATTCTTTCCGGCCGGAGGCAAGTCCCGCTGAACGTCGAGAGCCACCAGGAGCCGCAGAGAGGTCCGTTTGCATTTGACGCTTCCCCTGGAGAATTCTCAACTTTGGCTGCATTTCTCGCACCGCACGCAGAATGCGGCCGGTGTGCTTCCGCCTACATAGTTCTGAATGCTGCAGTAAGCCCCATCATGCCTAACATCTCACTGTCAAGCCCCATCAGTTTTAGCTTTGTAAGCAGACTGGAAACCCCACAAGGCAGAGATGTGTCTGATAGTAGATGGTAAACCAGACTATCACTTGTCGCTTTGAAAAGAATACCCATCCAAAATTTTGCAAATCTTAGCCAAGCCAATGTATTTAGCCTTATAAGACCAGTTTCAAGGCACAGAACTGAAACACAGCGCAGCATACCCAAAATTTCCTGAGGAAATTAGATTGGATGCGCTCCGTAGCTAGGTCTGAAGCCTTGAACCAGACCGGGACACCATACAGAGCTTGTGAGACAACTGGCCTTATAAGCCTACAGAGCAGCAGGGACATATCTATTACTCAGAGTAAAATAAAATCTCGCAATTGCTAAAGATGAAAGTTTGGCCAAATTAGATATGGAACGGTAGTGAAGAGCCCAAGAGTGCCTGTAATAAAATTTGATGCCCAAATATTTAAACTGGCGGACTTGTTCAATGCCGTTACCCTTGCAGATCCAGTAATAGATTTTGTATCTCTTTGCAAAAATCATAATTTTAGATTTAGCATAGTTGATGTTCAATTTGTTGGCTGTTAGGTATTGAACACATCCATTAAGTAGCCTCAGGAGACCCACAAGTGTGTGTGAAAGAAGAATAATATCATCCGCATACAAAAGCAGCAGCACCCGACAGTTGCCCAAACATGGACAGTGGCTGTTAACATCCGCCAAGGCCAGGGCAAGATCATTCAAAAATAGAGAAATTACAGCCCAGTCCAGCCCAAGGCCTCAGCGGCACAATTCAGGCACAATTGCCGCCTAAGTGCTTTAGGCCCGAGTTGTGCCTGAATTGTGCCGCAGAGGCCGAATTTGTGCTGCAATTGTGACTGAATTGGGTTCCGGCACAATTCAGGCACAACTGCACAATTCAGGCACAATTGCAGCCTAAAAGTGGGCGTGTTGGGGGCGTGTCGGGGGAGTGACGGGGGCAGTTACAAATTTGTTCCGGTTCCAGACGCTGGAGAGCCCCTGACACGCCCCCTCGAGCCCATCTCAGGCACAAAATTTGGGTCAACAAAAAGGGTGGACCCAAATATGAGGAGACCCATAGGAGCCATTTTACCTTACCCACACCAGCCCTCTCCTGAAAAGTACAAACACCCTGGGCCCGAGTTGTGCCTGAGTTAGGACGGAACAGTTGTGGCCTAACTCTGGAACCGGACCAAATAGTTACCCTATCAGCACCCAGCCCCACCCAGCCTCTTTCCCACAAAAGCCCAGCCCCAGCCCTCCACTCACTCTCTCTCTCTCTGAGCACGTGGCGTGGGGTTCTGTCCCCCAGCAGCCACAAAGTGGGACTTTGAAAACTTTTCTAACACCCCACTTCTCTCTTCTCCTCTCTCTCCTCTAGGGCAGAGAGGGCTGTTCTGCCTGTGGCCAAACTGTTTACTGCTGTGCCTGGGCAGCTGTCTCCATGCAAGTGTTTGCTAACCCATGTCTTTCTCCCAGCCCCTCTCCCCCCCCCCCACAGGCAACAACACCAGCAGGTAAGTGCAGGTAAGAGCAGGGTTCGTGCTGACATGTGGTCTGAATTCTGCCTCTTTGCATAGAGAAATATAGGTAGGATACATGCCTCTATACCAATGTCTTGTCTCATAGCTGCCTGCATAGCCTGCCATGATATGCCTCTTTACCAATGTCTTGTCTCATAGCTGCCTGCATAGCCTGCCATGATATGCCTCTTTACTAATGTCTTGTCTCATGTCTGTCTGCAATGCCTGCCATGATATGCCTCTGTACCAATGTCTTGTCTCATAGCTCCCTGTATTAATGTGAGCGCACAATGCCATGAGTGTGGAACTGTAACCCATATGTAGACACCAGCTGTTCCCCCCCCTCTTTTCTCCACAGGGTCTACTGACAGATCAGTATTGCTAAGATTGCCATGGTTGTGACCCCCAAGTTGTGTTGTTGTCTCTCTCTGACCCCTTTCCCTTACAGGATCATGCTCACCTTACACCCAGGGAAGGAGCGCAGACCATGCTATATGTCTCACACCACTCAGCTGTGTTTGATTTCTCTCCCTGCAGGCCTTTGCAACTGGCACACTGGCATTCCTTCAATGGCGATTGCTACCACACACCAGCTGCCATGGAACACCCCCGTGATTTATGTCTCCCCAGGAATGTCCACCACCACCTACCTTCTGGGGAGCACCCCTGGGCCCGCAGTCTGGTTGCCCCATGGTCGTCTGCCTCGATGCTGCCAGAGGTCTGGGAGCCTGCCCTGCAACCCTCCTCAGCTACTGCTGCTGCTTCACCTCCCTGGCTGCCTACTTGCTGTCCCTCCCCTTTCTATGGAGCAGGCTGTGGTTCCACAGGGGAAGAGCCTGCGTCTCCAGGCCCATGGGGCACGCCTGCTGCTGCTGCTGCTGCTACGTTCTGAGTGGCTGCTGTGCCTACCCCTGGCAGCCTCGCCTGGCCATCTCTGCCAATGTTCCAGAACAATAAAGATGCCCCTTGGGCAAAGGCCCCTTGAACAACATGACCCCAATGTTACACAAACACTGACCCACACACACAGAGACAGCGCCCAGCACACAAAGCCCTGCATGAATCCCAGCCAGGGCCTGCCACAGCCAGCCCAGGGAGAACACAGCAGGGGGGCTGCCAGACCCTCCGGGCTCAGAGGGGAGGGGGGGAGTTGGGGGGCCTCTCAGGCAGGCAACCACTGACAGGCGACATGGCGCACGTCCGCGAAGAACCCTTTCAGCAACCGGGACTCTCACCCACCCTCGGTCCGCCCGTCAATGGCGTCCGTTTCCGCCCTCAGTCCGCCCGTCAACGGCGTCCGTTTCCACCCGTCAACGACGTCCGTTACCGCCCTTGGTCCGCCTGCATGAGAGGCGCCCGTTCCTGCATTGCCTCCATCTGCGAAGTGACCCCTGTGTCCCTATTGGTCTCTGCAGACCCCTCTCCCTGTATTCCTCTCCCACCAGCCTTGTTGTCTGTCTGTTTCTGACCCACCCGTGCCCCTCCCCAGCACCCCCTGTCTGTGTGCCTGCCTCCCCTCCCACTCCCTGATGATGGACGCTGGCATCCCCCACCCCGCTGGAGCGCCTGCCGCGAGGCGCCGACGTTGCCCCATCTGGGGGTGTGATGAGCTGCGTGAGCCCTTCACGCTCGCAGCAGACAAGCCCAAGGCATCTCTCGGTCTTGGCCGGGGCACGGAGCAGAAGGCATGCCGGGATGCCTTCTTTGTGGGCATAGCCACGGCCCTGGATGCCCAGGGCTTCAGGCAGCGCACGGGCATGTCATGGCGGAGGCGGTTCCAGACCTCATGAGACCCCCCTTGTGTGTGACGTTCCCACCCCCTCCCCCCCATGTTCCACGTGCAGCCTCAACGTGGCTTGGGGGTGGCATCGCCTTCTGCAGGAGGGAGGGCAGTGGCACTCCCCCCTGCGGCAGGTGGCTAATGCACAGGGTGCCCTGGGGCAGCTGGCACTGGCACAACCTCTGCCCTTCCGCTGACTGTCGCACGCCCAGTGCTTGCAGGCCCACCTGTGGCTGCCCATCTGCTGCGAACGCTGCAGCAGCTGTGGTAGGTGCACGCAGACGGGCTGAGGAGGGGGCTCTTCGCTTCCACAAGACTGACAGCTCTCCACAGCTGCCTGCCTGCCTGCCTCTGCGGTAAGTTTTGCCTCGATCCTGGCCCACTGCTCTTGCCTCCTGCCTAACTCAGGCACAGTTGCAGCCTAATTCGGTCCTATTTTGGGCCCCAATTGTGCCACAATTGGGCCTCAACTGTGCCTGAGTTGGGCTGAGTTCGGCTGGACTGAGCCCTTAGTGTGTTTAAACGCACTTCAAGCTGGTAGGATTTATCCAAGAAGATCCCCTCAAAATGTTGAACCCAGGCAGAGGAGGGAATTGCTACCTTATCACTCCCTTCGGTGTTTAATGCGCCTGAAACAATGTTCCAAAACATCCTACTATTTTTGGATGATATGGCCTGTAGTAGCTTCCCCCATTACATTTGGTAGGATTTCTGTTTCTTATCATGCAGTAATTGTCCTAGTCCTTTCTTAAGTTCTACATATTTGTTTAAATGTCTGGGGTCATTGGAGTTTCTAAAGTCACGATTGGCCTCACGGATTTGGGTCTTCAGATCCTTGCACTTTTGATCAAACCAAACCTTTTTAGGTTCCATGCCCCCATTGCCGAGCAAAACCATTTTACGTCCTACCTCACTGGAGAGCCGATCTATAAGAATTTCGTAGGAGCGCATTATTGCTGTAACCTCCTCTCCCCATAATATAGCAGATAAAGGTTCTGTGCAGTGATCTTCCCTGTTAAACTGATGAAATTTTGCATTGGCCCCACTATCCCATCAAATTTTATAGCTATATTACGCAGAGAGTGCGGGCATCACGTGGAGGACCCACTGCCGAGGCATGTAGGTCAAGAGTCAGTGTCAGTGGGAGATGATCACTACTTATGTTATCTTATCGTTTATGGCACTGATACATTTTCTTACTCTCAATTCTATCCCTCGACACAAGCGCCAACGAAGCTGAAAAAAAAAAGGTTGTGCTGCATGCAGCTGGAGGAGGGGGGGCACCCGGGGACAAAGGGAGCTAAATATAAAACAGGCATATTTATGTCCAAGTAAGCCCTGGGAAAGACGACGGGTCTCCTTGGGGATATGCCACTACCGTTGGTGATGTACGTTTCAGGAGATAAAAGGGCATGAAGGATTGAAATGGAGGGGATAAGATCTTGCATGCACCATTGATACTGGATCCAACCCTCCTGCCTCTTCCCATGCCACCAGTCCCTCCCCTCACTGCTGATTTACTGGATCTGACTGGATCCAGTGGCGGAGCTGCAGTGCTGCCATCAGTTGCAGCAGTGTTTACAAGATGGCCACCAACAGAGCGCTGCAAGTGCCATCAGCAGCCATTTTACAACACTTGAAGTCTCTTCCGTTGTCATATCCGGCTCCACCTGACAGCACAATCCAGGATAGTATGGACCAGCCTGTCTTTAAGGTGTTATAGAATTCTTTCTTGTTTTTCACCCTTCAGTGTGAACTGAGTAATTTGGGGGTTAAACTGTACACTAAGTGTTGTCCCTTGCATGCGTGTATGCTACTGCTCATGTGAATCCACTAACTCGGGTCCAGCTTTCTCCAGCCCAGAAACAAGAGCAATTCTGTGGAATATCTGCTCACTGACCAGGGTTGACAATGCATAGATGAGGCTATTCTAGGCTGTTTTGCGGGCATTGACTTGACTAAATGAATTACCTCCAAATCCCTCTAATTAGGTTACCATTAACCTCAAGACTGGGGTCACCCAAGAAAATAGGACTTCTAGAGAAGTTATAGGGAACAAGAAGCAAAAGCAATTTTACATTGTTGCCTAGATCAGAGGTCCCCAACCTTTGTCTCCAGGTATACCACCTGTAACAGTCAAATGTAGGGAGAGATCAGCCGTGTCTGCCCCTGGGTTGGGAGAAATGGGGTGGGGATTGAAGACACAGGGGGCATGGTGGGGGCAAGCAGAGGGTGGGTTTCGGTGGCAATGACTATGCTTATATCCTCCACTCCATTTTGACCCCAACATGCCCCCTTGCCACTACTCGGAATTACACCAGCTAAGAGCCCATGTGGCAGTGGAGCGCATGTGCAGGATGTCCCTGGAAACTCCGTGGCTCTGCGCATGCGCAAACTCCGGAAAGCGCTGCTGGGGGCATTACGGAGTCCGCACACGGGCGCAGGGAGAAGATTGTCATTGGAACGTCCTGGAACGCCCCATATTACAGTTAAGTGCCAGCAAGGCACACATACATTTTCACACACACGTTTTAACACTTAAAATAACCAAAAAACATTTAAAAAACTCAAAAAACTGTCAAAAATAGGTTTCAAAACCAAAACCTAAAATTTTTGACAGTTTTATTGGGGGGCGTCGGGGGAGCCGCCCCATAAGTGTTGGCGCCTGGCGACATCTCTGCTCCAGCCCCATATGGTCTCTGGCTGCCTGCAGGATGCAGTGGAGCCTGGTCTTAAGTCTTGCCTGGTCTTGCTGCCTTTACTTAGGATTGGGCCGCTAATTAGGAAGGGACAAGGGAGGCGATCTACAACATAGTTCAGTCCTATTCCCATCCTTCCCTTCATGTACTGCTCTGTTTCATGTAAACTGGAAGGGTGAAGCATGTTGGGCTCCCCGACAGGTGAAGTTGAAAGGCATTGAAATCCCCTTTTAAACAAGCTGCAATGATCCACTTCCTGCTCAGCTGAATGAGAAGCAGACCACCTCCCTCCTTTCCCTCCTCCTTGCGCATTTTCCTTAAAGTTGGAAATTCAGAAGGTCCAGTTTTATTTACAGAGACAATGCAAATGGAGGAGCGCGGTTGCTTTAAATAAAACTGGAAGCCTTGCCTTTCTGGATCTGATGACACCACACAAAGTATAGTAAGGAGCTTTCCTTTTCTTCTCTAAATTGCTGCCGCAGAGGCAGCAGCCGCGGTGTCAGCCTGGGGTGGTGCTCCAGGTCATGACACACCTGCCTGGTTCTATGACAGGTTGATGACCCCTTATCCAGACATCCAAAATTCCAGACTATTCTGAAATCCAGACATTTGGGGGGTTATGACTTTTCAAAAAAAAAAAAAACTTTCCCCAGCTCCTGGCTAGCATAGCACAAGGGATACTGGGGCATAATATTATTTAAATATTGGATAAAATTACCTACAGGCTATGTGTATAAGAGCGCAATCCAATCCTACTTACGCTACCGGTGTAACCAGCGGCGCAGCGAGAACAGGAGGCCCCAGAATGGAAAGGGGATTCAAATCCCCTCCAAAAGGGGAATTCAAAGGGGATTTAAATCTCCTTTCCGTTCTGGGGCCTCCTGTTCTCGCTGCACCGCTGGTTACAACGGTGGCATAAGTAGGATAGGATTGCGCCCTAAGTTATATTTGAGACATAAATGAATTTTCTATTTAGACTTGGGTCCCATCCCCAAGGTATCTCATTATATTTATGCAAATATTCCAAAACACAGACAAATCTGAAATCCAGACAACTTCCTGTCCCAAGCAGTCCAGATAAGGGATACTCAACCTGTACTTAAATAGTAGCTACTTAAAAAACTACACTACTGTTTCTGCAAGAAGTTACCTTTTCTGCATTTCCTGAGAAAAAGACCACAGTTTTCAAAAGAGAAAGGAGAAATGATGTCCAAACACTATTCAAGTAAGGGTTTCATCTCATAGAAAAATAGTAGATCCACATCACACTTTAAATCATTTCTGAGCCACTGTAGCTTTGATGGCTTTCAGCAAAGAACTAACAACTCTTGCACGGGCGTCACTGGAGCGTGGCGAGGGGGGCGGGCCGCCAGGGGGTGACGCGCGTCATGATGCGCAAAAAGCCCTCAAAACGGGTCTGCGCATGCGCGAAAATCCGGAAAATACCCGGATTGACGCGCTGCCTGGGCCTTCTGGGCCGGCCTCGTAGCGTCCGGAGGGGGGCGACGCGATGCGGGGGGGGAGCCGGGTGGCCCCCTCCCCCCGCGCCTATAACGTCACGCCCCTAGGGGGGTGACGCGCGTCCCCGCACCAGGGTGACGCGCGTCTAGTGACGCCAGTGAACTCTTGGTCCTTAAGAGTTCTCTCTCCACTCCAAGGACCCTTTCAAGGAACTGCATTCCAAAGCAGTCAAAATACAGACACAAAAATTTAATTCTTTTTTAATATTAGCTGTTTTCTATTATTCAGCTCAGGTCTTAAAAGAATGATGTAACATTTAGGGAAAAAAATGCAAACCAGTAAACCAGCGCTAGAGGCTAAGATAGAGAAAATCTCCACAGCCACCATGTATTTCCCTTTAGTACTTATGTATGCTGGAACAAAGGACAACCAAACGCTGCAAAAGACCAACATGCTGAAGGTGATGAATTTGGCTTCATTGAAACTGTCCGGCAACTTCCTGGCCAGGAAAGCCACAATGAGGCTGACAATGGCCAAGAAGCCCATGTAGCCCAAGACACAGTAAAACATGGTAATTGAGCCCTCATTACATTCTACTGTAATCTTGTCATTCAGTGAGAACATGTCCGTATCCGGGAATGGAGGGGAAGTACATAACCAAACGATACAAATTCCTGTTTGAAAAAATGAGCAGGAGAATACAATCGAATCTGAGAATATTTTCCCCACCCAGTTCCTTATCTTGGATCCTGGTTTAGTAGCCATAAAAGCCAGAACCACAGTGAGAGTCTTAGCCAACACACTGGATAGGGCCAAAGAGAAGATGACGCCAAAAGCTGTTTGTCGGAGAAGGCAGGTCACCCATCCTGGTCTTCCAATGAAGAGGAAGGAGCAGAGGAAGCAAAGGAGGAGGGAGATGAGGAGGATGTAAGTGAGTCTTTGGTTGTTGGCTTTGACTATAGGAGTCTCCTGATGTTTCCTAAATGTTGCAAACACAAAGGCTGTGATGAGAGAGAAAGAAATAGCCAACACCATCAAAGTGATTCCTAATGGTTCTTTGTGAGACAGGTAGCTGAGAACCTTGGGAATGCACTGATTTTGGTCCTTGTTGGGATACTGATCTTCTGGACAGTTGACACAAGCATCCATGTCTGAAAGAAAAGCAGGAGCTGTTTAAATCTCTCCAGAGTTTCAAGCCTTTATTATTGGAGCAAGACATTCACTAAAGAACTAGCGACGCAATTCTGTGTAAGGATACACGGCCGGCCTAAAGGGCCGGCTGCTGTATCTTATGCTGTTCCTGGGCTGCCCCGGAGCAACCCGGGAGCACCTCAGGAGAAGGAAAAGTTAACCCCCTTCCCTGGGTGCAAGCTGGCTGGGGCTCTATGGGCCTCCTCGGATGTATGCCAGCTATGAAGCTGATATATATCTGAGGTGGGGTAGTAAGGCCAGCCAGGCCTGGGAATGGTTCTAGGATATTGGCAGAGCACTCCCCTCCCAGCCTGGGCCGGCCAGTGGCCACTCCCCTGGCTGCCACATTCTGCCCTCCCCCCACCCCTGCATCGACCAGTGCAGGACTTACCTCTGCTTGTGGGTGCTGGGTCCGGAGGGTGGCAGAGTAAAGGCTGCCATCCTCTGTGCCAGTGGCCCTTACTCTATAGTCATCTTAAAAGTGCTTTACGGCACGTTTGTGACAGGTTAGAGCGGCGGAGAGCACGCTCCGCTGCTCTAGCCTTAGAGAGGATCACGCTGTAGATGTGATTATTCTTTCTGACCACCACCACCCAAAAAAGGTTTTTGACTTTGGAATTTACTTACAGCATCCAGGATAGCCTTCTCCACATTTATCCCATTGAGGGAGACTCAAGGTAGCTTACAATATCATTTTATTTTATTAATTTAATTTAATACTTCAAAAGAAGATATTGTTCTGGATAATGTTTTATTTTTGTGGTCTGTTTTATCCTGTAACTTGTGTGAATTGATTTTTTTTTCCTTTCCCCAATTGTATTAAGAAATTGTGTTAACTCTTGTTAGTTTAGACCTGTTGAATATGGTCTAATATTTATTTATTTTTATTTAAAGAATTTCTACCCCGCTTTTCTCCCGAGGGCACTCAAGGCGGCTTTGTTGTTCAGTCGTTAAGTCGTGTCCGACCCTTCGTGATCCCATGAACCATATCCCGCCAGGCCTTCCTGTCCTCCACTATCTTCCTGAGTTCACTCATTTTCATGTTTGTTGCATCGGTGATGCTGTCTAACCATCTCATCCTTGGCCTTCCCCTTCTCCTTTTGCCTTCAATCTTTCCCAGCATCAGAGTCTTCTCCAGAGAGTCCTCTCTTCGCATTAGGTGGCCAAAATATTTGAGTTTCAGCCTTAGTACCTGTCCTTCCAGGGAACAGTCAGGCTTGATTTCATTTAGAATTGACTGATTTGATCTCCTAGCAGTCCAAGGGACTCTCAGGAGTCTTCTCCAGCACCACAGTTCAAAAGCATCTATTCTTCGGCGCTCAGCCTTCCTTATGGTCCAACTCTCGCAACCATACATTGCTACTGGGAACACCATCGCCCTGACTATACGAACTTTTGTTGGCATGGTGATATCTCTGCTTTTTATTATGCTGTCTAAGTTTGCCATAGCTTTCCTTCCAAGGAGTAAGCGTCTTTTAATTTCATGGCTGCTGTCTCCGTCTGCAGTGATCTTGGAACCCAGAAAAGTAAAATCTGTTACAGCTTCCATTTCTGCCCCTTCTATTTGCCAAGAATTGATGGAACCCGATGCCATGATCTTAGTTTTATTAATGTTGAGTTTCAAGCCAACTTTTGCACTCTCCTCTTTCACTCTCATCAAGAGGCTCTTTAGTTCTTCTTCACTTTCTGCCATTAGGGTGGTATCGTCTGCATATCTGAGGTTGTTGATATTTCTCCCGGCAATCTTGATTCCGGCTTGTGATTCATTCAGCCCTGCATTTCTCATAATGTACTCTGCATATAAGTTAAATAAGCAGGGTGACAATATACAGCCTTGCCGTACTCCCTTCCCAATTTTGAACCAATCAGTTGTTCCATGGCCGGTTCGAACTGTTGCTTCTTGACCCGCATACAGGTTTCTCAGGAGACAGGTAAGGTGGTCTGGTACCCCCATCTCTTTAAGAATTTGCCACAGTTTGTTGTGATCCACACAATCAAAGGCTTTTGCGTAGTCAATGAAGCAGAAGAAGGTGTTTTTTTGGAACTCTCGTGCTTTCTCCATGATCCACCGCATGTTGGCAATTTGATCTCTAGTTCCTCTGCCTCTTCGAAACCCAGCTTGTACTTCCGGTAGTTCTCGGTCCACGTACTGCTGAAGCCTAGCTTGTAGGATTTTGAGCATAACCTTGCTAGCATGTGAAATGAGTGCAATTGTACGGTAGTTTGAACACTCTTTGGCACTGCCCTTCTTTGGAATTGGAACGTAAACTGACCTTTTCCAATCCTTTGGCCACTGCTGAGTTTTCCAAATTTGTTGGCATATTGAGTGCAGCACTTTCACAGCATCATCATTTAGGATTTTAAGTAGCTCAGCTGGGATATTATCATCTCCACTAGCTTTGTTGTTAGTAATGCTACCTAAGGCCCACTTGACTTCGCTCTCTAGGATGTCCGGCTCTGGGTCAGTGACCACACCAGCGTGGTCATCATGAACATTAAGATCTTTCTTGTATAGTTCTTCTGTGTATTCTTGCCATCTCTTCTTAATCTCGTCTGCTTCTGTTAGGTCCTTGCCTTTTTTGTCCTTTATCATGCCCATCTTTGCACAAAACGTTCCCTTGATATCTCCAATGTTCTTGAAGAGATCTCTAGTCCTCCCCATTCTGTTGTTTTCCTCGATTTCCTTGCATTGTTCATTTAAGAAGGCCTTCTTATCTCTCCTTGCTATTCTCTGGAACTCTGCATTCAGTTGTTTATATCTTTCCCTTTCACCCTTGCTTTTTGCATTCCTTCTTTCCACAGCTATTTGTAAAGCTTCATCTGACAGCCACTTTGCTTTCTTGCATTTCTTTTTCTTTGGGATGGTTTTAGTTGCTGCCTCCTGTACAATGTTACGAACTTCCGTCCATAGTTCTTCAGGCACTCTGTCTACCAGGTCTAATGCCCTAAATCTATTCTTCACCTCCACTGTATACTCATAAGGGATATGGTTTAGGTCATATCTGACTGGTCTAGTGGTGTTCCCTACATTCTTCAGTTTAAGTCTGAATTTTGCAATAAGAAGCTCATGATCTGAGCCACAGTCAGCTCCAGGTCTTGTTTTTACTGATTGTATAGAGCTTCTCCATCTTTGGCTGCAAAGCACATAATCTATCTGGTTTCGGTATTGACCATCTGGAAGGCGGCTTACAATACATTAAAATACATATATTCACATTAAACTAATTAATTTAAACAATTTAATATCTTATAGGAATGCAGAAATACTACTCTGCTGCTGCCATTATGTAGGTGGGGGCTTCTTTGCCCCATTCCTTCCTTGCACAAGGCAGGGCAGGAGATTGGGGCACCTGATTGGATGTTGCTGCAGTTGAGGGAGGGCCTTAGTCAGCAGGCAACCTGGCTCACCCCTTCTGGGCTCAGTCTGTTTTGAGCTTGCAACAAGAAAGTAGTGCTGAGGGATTCTGCAAGAGGCTGGAGAAAGAGGCCATGTACCAGCATCAGCATTGCCTGTTGGCTTTTGCTGCCCTTGAAAATTAAGAAAAGAAACACATGCTACCACATGTAGAGCTATAACAGAGAGGTGCTTTGTCTACCCTTGCTTGTGCACATAAGTAGTGCCAAATCTGGTCTTTTTCCTGGATGGGAAACCTGTAGAGGGTTCTGAGTACTGACACATGCACTAATAAACATTCCACCCACCCACCCAGTGGTGTAACTTGACTGGAGCGGAGGCAAGTAGTTCTGCAAGACTCCGTTACACCGGAGTCAGCGGCCCCTCCCCTTTGCTGTTGGAGCCATTCCAGCAGCGACAGGGGAATGTCCTGCGTGTTGCTGTTGCTGCCAAAATTGCTCCAACAGCAAGGGGGAGGGGCCGCTGACTCTGGTGTAATGGAGTCTTGCAGAACTACTTGCCTCCGCTCCAGTCTAGTTACACCACTGCTGACCCACCCCAATGTAGCGGTCAGGGGCAGTCTGCCAACCTGCTAATGTGCTTTGCTGCAGTTGCAGCATCAATAACATGATTGTTATTTTATTAGTACTATCAGTAGTAGTAAAACCAAAGTATTCTTATTCTTGCTCCAAGTGGGTTCATAATCGAAGGATGTATGGAATGGGAGGCACTAGTCGGTCTATAGCTTCTGATACATGGTGGGAACATTCATAAAGGGGAATAGGAAATGACATGTTGTATCCCCGAGATATGTGCCTACATTAAAAGGGGGGGGGGAGAGAGCATGGGAGTGCAATCAGTAGCTTGCTAATTGGTCTTCATTTCAATGAATGTGGCCCAGTTGTACCACAAGACCTTCCTATTTATTGAGAGTGTACGGTTAAAACATAACATTTATTGAAAAGTTGGGCACGCACACATTAGAAAAATAAAACAGTCCAAGTATTGTCCTCATTTACATTTACCTTAAGAAGAGCATGCCACTTGCTGATCACAAATTTGTGTTTTTTTTTTAACCCATTGACTCTACTCCATTTTCTGTGCTCTGTTGGGAAGGCAACCTACTTTTTTATAACCTGAAATGGAATATGAGTGAAATCTCGGTACATAATTTTCCCTACCCTTCTGGCCAGACATCATCCCTTCTGGGCATTGAGCACAATCATAGCAACAAAATTTCTCGCCCTCCTTCTTTTTCCTGCTGGAGCCAGGAGAGCAGTTGTCATTGCACACAGAAATGGGCACCACCTGTCCATAAGCAGGAAGGGAAATGAACTTTCAATTACTCCGGTATCCAAAAGCTCTTCCAAATGTCATTTATATATAGCAAGTTCCCTTTACGCCGTTTTGTTTAAAGTTGTTTTGTTCTAAAGTTGATGGGAAAATGCCATAGGAATGTTTATGTCCATCAATTAGCCTATTGATAAACGTAACGGGTATTACAGCTTATTGATACACAGCCCAATCCTGCTTAACTCTTGCACCAATGTAACAGTAGATCCCCCAGTGTAAGAGCACTAATGCCAGTGTAACTTGCCATATGCCAACGGACGCAGGACGGACACCGGCCTAACCCCCCTTGGATGCTGCACATGCGCAGTTCAGACATGGGACGAACACCGGCACAACTCTGCTGGTGCAGGGGGCATTCTGGGGGCATTCAGATGCCCCCGGAATGCCCCTTGCACTGGCGGAGTTGTGCCAGAATCCATTCTGCATCCGAACTGCACATGTCAGGTGTCCAAGGTGGGTTAAGCCAGTGTCCGACCTGTGTCCGTTGGCGTAGAGCAAGTTACACTGGCACAGGTGCTCTTACACCAGGGCATCTACTGTTACACTGGTGCAAGAGTTACACAGGATTGGGCTGAAACTTACTGATAATGAGAAAACTGGTTTCATTTTAAGTCATTTCGCTTAAAGTCTCAATTTCCAAGAACTCTTTGAAAACTTTAAGTGAGGACTTGCTGTATTTGGATAGAACCATCCATGTATTTAGTGGTGTACAGGCTGTTGATCTCCTAGGATGGTATCACAGTACTTTATAGGCTGCCCCAGCATGGGTCTGATTGGAGAGCTTTCAACCCATTAAGTAATTTGTAGCTAATTGATCATCACTACCTAGTGTTCCTGGGGGGTAAAGGGATATGAATATCCTCTAAAATATATAACTTGACAGAAGTGGAGTCAGAGGTTGGACAACTTGTGCACTGGCCAAAGGACCTTGTTTATCAGAGGACCTGCCTGGCTGGGCTGATTCCTGCATCCTCAATACCAGTGATTGTGGTAGCATCCAATACATCATCAGAAGATGGAAGGAGGACCATGGTGGGGCTCAGTGCAAGGCTTTGCCTTGGGACTCCCAGAAACCTGGTGCCAGTACTGAAAATTACATTTATTTCATGGAGCAAGACACAGATATGCATACCACTGGCTGAGAACCCCTGCTCTAGACTCCACACCACACGTTTACCCCAGCGGCCTCTCAGTCTCCCATCCAAGCAACCAATGATGCTTAACTTTTTCAGGCAAGGCTCAGCCTCCAGAAAACACCTCTTGCCCTATGTTGATGGCCTAAGTGTGAGGAGAAGTTGGGCACTGCCCAAGGAGAGTTGCCTATCACAGCACCTGCCTGGTCGGAGTGATCCCTGCATCCTCAGTATTGTGGCAATGAATCGGGGGTGGGGGTGGGGTGCAGGTCTTTTACCCAGGGACTCTGATAGGTGCAACTGATAGATATATGGACCTCACCTGGGTAAAAGTTCTGTGCCAGACAATTCTATCATCATAAACCGTTAACACTTTGTCTGGGGAAGCCCATAGATTCAGCCTTCCAACTTTGACTCTAATAAAAGAGTTATTTGGGAAAGTAATCCAGTTTGTAAGATCAAAACCAACAACGAATTCTCCATATTCATTAAAATGCACTGTGTCTCCAGCACTGGTGTTGAATGAGATGATCCTCAGAATGGCATGGAGCTAAGTTGAAAGAGAAAACAGAACATGAGATTGGTGGACTCTTCAGAATGACACTGACAATCCTATTTTCTGCATTTTATTTGAATTAAAGATGAATGATGCATTTAACACATTTGTATACACATGTACATGGTTCTGGGTTCCTGCCAAGAGAGCAAAATCCGGACAAGTACCATGACTTACTGCACAATCTTGCACAACACTAAGCCACTGGAGCAAGCGCTCCACCAGTGTTAGGAGTTACAAAAGTGCCATAAGTCATAAGATGTGATTTGTTTTTAAGAATCTTATATAAAAGGGGATATAGATTTTTTTTTTGTTTTAGTTAGAAAATTTGGGAAGGTTTTTTTTTAAATAAATTTGAAGATAAATGAAAAGTTAGTGAATCTTTTTGTGAATAATTGGAAACCACTTATAGATTCCTTAAGAGAGAAAGAAGAAGTGATGGAATGTGGATTTAATGAATAGTATATTGGAGAATAGTTAGATATTATATGTAGAAAAATACAGTATATAATAATATATAAGTAGGATTTACTGCTTCGCGCTTGCTGTAATCTTTCGTAATATGTTGTATTGTTTTGTTTTATTGTTTTGTTTTGTTTAGTAGTATATTAATAAAAATAAATGTATATTAATTAAAAAAAGTGCCATAAGGCACTTTTGTGGCACCTGTGGAGTAAGCGGCACTGGCACTAAAACTGGTAACCTGGCAACCAAACCTGGTCCAGATGCGGACCAGGCCACTGGACTCAGGTAGGTTCCGTGCCGGACGGTGGGAGGACGGGAATGAGAAAAAACAAAACAAAAATGACTTTGTATAATCATGTGATTGACATATAGTTCCAAATAGTTCCACAAGAATAGTTCCGCATGAGAGCCAGGATGATGTAGTGGTTTGGGAGTCGGACTTAGAGCTGGAAGATCCAGGATCAAATCCCCGCTCAGCCACGAAGCTTCCTGGGTGACCTTGGGCCAGTCACTATCTCTCAGCCCCACCTATCTCACAGGGTTGTTGTGAGGACAAAAAGGAGGGGAGGAAATATGTACACCACTCTGAGCTCCTTGGAGGAAGGGCGGTATAAAAATGTGAAAAAATAAAAATAAATAAGAAAAGTGAGCAAAATCTCAATGGAACTTACAATGCAATCCTAACCAATTTTCCAGTGCTGATGCAACCACAATGCAGCTCCGAGTTAAGGGAACAAACATTCTCTTACCTTGAGGAGGCCTCCATGACTGCCCCTCCACCAGAGGATGTGGTGTCCATCCTGTTGACACAACTCCATCGGCCCTGGAAAGTTGGTTAGGATTGTGCTGTTATTGACATATATATGAAATACCATCCACCTTCTCTGGCAAGTTAGCTGATAAATTAATAACTTGCACAAAATAATGGAACTGAATGTATGGAATGAAATTACCTGCCATGGATGCAAATTCAGAAGTTCCAGCAATTCTCTGTGTTTGGTTCTGAATTTGGCCACAGCATGTAAAGCATGTGCCACAGCATGGACAGCAATGTAGATATTGTAACTGAGGCCAGTCATGCTCATTTCAAAAAACGTTTGAGGCAGGCTCTCCAGCCTCTCTTTCCCAGTGCAAGTTGGCTTGTTCTCTTCATCAGCACTAGAGATATCGAATAAACAGTCAAATGCCTGCTCCCAGAAGTTCTGGATAAAACCATCTCCTTCTGCCCAGAATGGCTTTACAGTCTGAAGAAAAGTTCGGAATCCCAAAGGCTCATTTGAATGAATTGTGAAGGATAAGGCACCATGGAAAGCCTGTATATCCCAAGTCCTTTGCATGTTCCCTGTGGTAAAATCCCAATGGGATGTAACAATCCATACTTTACCTAGAGGAGGTAATGCAAGTCCATCTAATGCAAGTAGAAGTAATCTCAAAACTACTATGGATGGAGGTTCTCCATATACAAAGAAGACATTGGCATTTTTATCTACAAGAACTGAATATTTCTCCTGTAGCATGACAGCTAACTCTAGAAACTCAGCCAGGTAAGTTCGCTCAGGTGTTCTTAATATGAAAGCATCACAGATTCCATTTTGGGAAAGCATGGGTACCACAGTCTGCAAAAATCTGTCCCCATTATCATCATTTGCAGCCAAGAGCCCAATCCACAGCCATCTGAAATGTAGAAGTAACCGGACAACCCCCATGTATTCATAGGCTTCATTTGGGACCAACCGGTACAAAGAAGAAAAAGTTGTCTTGTCATCCAGCGTTGGTGCAAGTGGTCCATAAGTGAACTGAAAGATATTGCATAGAAAATAGATTGTGAAGGATTGGTAGCTTCTACAGTATATTTGTGATAAGCTTGGGGGAGTAGGCTATTTGAGAGACCGCCTACTTCCATACAGTCCAGCTTGTCCCCTTAGGTCATCAGAGAAGGTCCTCTTGCGGGTGCCCCGTGCACCTAGGGAGGTGCGTGGGGCGGTGGCTAGAAATAGGGCCTTCTCAATAGTGGCACCAACCTTATGGAACTCCCTCCCTTTTGACTTACGAACCGCTCCCTCCTTGGAGTCTTTCCCGCAAGGCCTGAAGACATTTTTGTTTAGAGAAGACTTCTGAGTTCTTGGCATAATAAAAAGTGGAGATATCACCATGCCAACAAAAGTTCGTATACTCAGGGCGATGGTGTTCCCAGTAGCAATGTATGGTTGCGAGAGTTGGACCATAAGGAAGGCTGAGCGTCGAAGAATAGATGCTTTCGAACTGTGGTGTTGGAGAAGACTCCTGAGAGTCCCTTGGTCTGCTAGGAGATTAAATCAGTCAATCCTCAATGAAATCAACCCTGACTGTTCCCTGGAAGGACAGGTACTGAGGATGAAGCTCAAATATTTTGGCCACCTAATGCGAAGAGAGGACTCTCTGGAGAAGACTCTGATGCTGGGAAAGACTGAAGGCAAAAGGAGAAGGGGAAGGCAAAGGATGAGATGGTTAGACAGCATCACTGATGTAACGAACATGAAAATGAGCCAACTCAGGAAGATAGTGGAGGACAGGAAGGCCTGGCGGGATGTGGTTCATGGGATCACGAAGGGTCGGACACGACTTAACGACTGAACAACAACAACATTACAGGTGTGGTCCCTCTTTTAATAAGGTGCTGCTGCTGCTCTTATATTTCTGTTTATTAATGTAATTTTAATTGTAAAAGTGGCCTATTGTTTTAAGATTGTTATTGTTTATGAGTTTTAGTTAATTTTGTATATTGCTTCTAAACAGTGATTATGTTCTGTATTTTGTATTTTTGTTTCTTGTAAGCCCCTTGGGTCCCTTCGAGGAGAAAGGCGGGGTAAAAATACTGTGAATAAATAAATAAATAAATAAATAAATAAAATCACTGTGCAACCATACACACAGCTTACCTGTGGAAACTTGTACATTGCTAAGATGGTGGCCATGTTGATTGATGTTTCAGAAACAATTCCCCCAATGACAGCAATCAGACTATTCTTGGTAACGTACCTATAGTTGGGTACAAACCTATGTAGTGCAGTAAGGAGATCCAGTGTGGCCCTGTATGTCATTTGTACACTGTAGTAGTTGTTGAGGATATGGAACCCCAAGGTAACGTTTTGTAAGATTTTGGGATCCTCATTGATCTTCTGGACAGCAAATGCCAAGGCCAAGATATGCTGGTAATTCTTCAGCACTGAACTGCAATGAGAGTTGCATAATGGTTAACCAAAAACACCATACTTGACATATATTTATATATTTATACAACTCCCCCAGTTTTGAAAGCAAAATCTGGAAATAACATGTGACGTTATGGGAAAACAAGGGTAATAACTATAGGCAGTATTTGAAAAATGAAAAGAACAGAGACGTTTGCAAAATGTAGAGAAGGAAGCTCAAATTGAGAGAGATAGAAAGTTGGGAGGAAGAAAACTCTGGATGGTAAAAAAATAATAATTTCATATCCTTCAACAAAGTGGTGTTTACTTCTGTGTAAACATATATAGAATTGCACTACTGCAGACATGAAAACAAAGGAAAAGAGGCTGAAGAAAGAGACAGAGAAGGAAATTGAAGTTGAGAGGGGTTAAAACTTAAAATTATAGCTCTGGTTTGTGAGGAATTACCAAGTGTATAATATCCAAGAATGGTAAATAAAACTGAGAGAGATAGAAAGTTGGGAGGAAGAAAACTCTGGATGGTAAAATAAATAAATAAATAATTTCATATCCTTCACCACAGTGGTTCAATCAATGGCTGAACAAGCCCGCCCCCCAACTGCCTTTCATACAGAAGAGTTAATACGTTCAGTATTCTGTGGCTGAGTCTCCCTTCTCAACTATAGCATTGTATGTTACAGAAAGGAAAATAATTCCTTACACAGGTTCCTCAATCAACATCCTTGTGGGATCTTCCTCAAAAGAAGGAGTGTCATGGTGGAAATAGAAAGCTTGACTAGCAATTTCTCCAATGATGAGGTCACCTGCCTGATGAAACCGATGAGAAATAGGGAGGGGATCATGTCCAGCACAAATCAAAGAATGCGTCTCACACACAGTGTGTGGTAGAAGCCCAAGCAATAGCACTAGTAACACCTCCATCCTGGTGACAAACTGAATGTTTGTCAGCTCTCCAGTTGCAAATTCAGATGCCACTTCAGGTGCCAATTTCCTTAGTTCCATCCACACCATTGCTTCACTAGCTTCCATTTTCTAACAACATTTTCTTCTGGTTGATTCTCTGATTTTCAGTGTGACTTCAGTGCATGCCTGTCCCAGTGCATTTTAAAAAACATACTAATGCTGTGTTACTTGTTATTTCTTCTCAGAGAAAATGAGCTTTGCACATGACCAATGTTAGGAGCACAAAAGGGGAGGGCTCCTTTTCTCACTAATGAGAAAAGATGGGATAATGAAGCATGAAAATGACCAAGATTATGATTACCAAGAGTTTGTCGAACCACACATGAAGGACATTGAGAAAAGGGAATCAACATCTGCGTTTTGAGATACAAATTTTCACACTCAGGCTGCAATCCTATCCACTTTTAATTGCCTATTGCCCTGAGAGGGGCTTACATCTGAGGAACAATCTATACAACTACGAAACTGTCGGCTGACTCAAGATCGGTACAAGTTACACAAACTACAGTATTTATTAACAGTCTTATATTTTTTTTAAAAAAGGAAGAATTAGTAGGAACAAACATACACTATAATATAAAGGGAAACCAACATACCAAAGACTGCAGGAACCCTAATATCTAGATCTGCTTTTACACTGTAAGTTGTGCGGTTTATAATAGCTTTCAGTCTTGGCTGTTGTCAATATTTTCTTGATAGCGTATAGAAAAGGAAACGAGACCATCAATTATGAGAATTACAGGAAAGACATACGAATCTCAAATGTATTGGCCTTCTGGCAATACAGCTAGCAAAAAAATATTATCTTTTCTGAAATCTCAGAGCAACCGTTATTGTTGTTGCTTTGTAGAATAACAAGAAGTGCCTTCTATGGTAAGGAATAAGGTGGTTATCAGCTGATATTTGCAACATATTTCTGCTTAGGATCAAAGGAAGCTTCAACTCCGGTAGGGGCGGGGCCATATGTTTCACTCCGTCCTAGTCCCGTTTACCGAGCGAGCAGGAGGCGAACCCGCCCCCTCACTGTCGGAGCCATTCCCGTGCGGAGAAAGCAGCAGGCAGGGTGCTGCTGCTTTCTCCGCATGGGAATGGCTCCGACAGTGAGGGGGCGGGGCCGCCTCCTGCTTGTTCAGTAAATGGGACTAGGACGGAGCGAAAATTACGGCCCCGCCCCTACCGGAGCGACGCCTTTGTTCAAAGGCAATAGGAACATTAACAAGTCAAAATCAACATATTTATGGGAGAATGGGATCAGACCAGCTGGTCCCGCCTCTGCTCCATATGCAAATTCCATGTAAGCCATGTAAGATCCTACAGGCATACCAACTGTATGTGAGTAGCCCCTGTATGTGTGATTATGGACTCTAACTATACAAGGGTCCCTGGTTGTGTATACAGACCTTAGCAACCTACAGTTTGTATATGCTAGACACCTTCACAGCTATACCAATTGTATCCCAAAAGGTAACAGTGAATTCAGCCTTGCAACTGGTTGTCTGCTGAACAGCAATCTGAGGGTGCTGAACTGCACTGGTGATCCTAAGGCTTGGCATATCAACTTCCTTTGAATTCTCAGCTACTAAACCAAAGAGGTTATCATAACAGTAATCAGAGAACCAAACATTACACTTTTTCATTCTTTTTCAATATGAGCTGAGCCCTATTATTTAGTTTAGGTCTCAGAATAATGATGTAACATTTAGGGCAAAAAATACAGCCCAGTAGCCCAGCGCTGGAGGCCAAAATAGAAAAAATCTCCACAGCTACCATGTATTTTCCTTTGGTGCTCAGGTAGGTTGGAACAAAGGACAACCAAAGACTGCAAAAGATCAACATGCTGAAAGTGATGAGGCCCAGGCTCCACCCCTGGGCCCGCAGGCACTAATCACCTGCCAGGGGGATCAGCATAGATCTTGCAAAGGGCGGGATGGGCAATATTGGCCAGTCTTCCTGTTTTCTGCTTGTGTAGCAATGACTCTCTCCAGTTCAAATGAAACTCTTAATAAAAGTCTGTTTATTGTACATGGCACTGCTTTAATCACGACTGGTTCCTTAAAGGAACACAAAGCACTGTAGCTTTGTGAAAGAGCAGTTTCCTCTCGCAGTGGCGTACTAGAACGGGGGGCCCTGTGGCTATGTGCCCCAGGCGCCAAGAGCACGCCACTTCCTGGGGGCGCCGATAACGCGGCAACCAGCTGCTGACTCTGAGGGGCGGCTGTGGGCCGCAGGCGGGCGCCGCGGCTCCAGTTTTCAAGTCCCAGAGAAGTCGAGGAGGAGAGGGAGGAGGCCTTTTTGCGAGCGGCGACGACGAGTCGTCTCCCTCTCCTCCTCGATGTGCAGCTGCAGCAGAAGCCTGCTTGGCGATAAAACGCCTTCCTGCTCGGAGGCTCCGGACCGGCTTAAAGCTCCTGGCAGGAGCTTTAAGCTGGTCCGGAGCCTCCAGCAGGCAAGCATTTTATCCTGGACTCTCGGAGCGCCCGCCCGCAGCCTGTGTGAACTTCAGACGGAGAGGGCGGAAGAAGGAGCTGCGGCTAACAACCACCCTCCTCCTCCTCCTCCCTGTCTCTCTCTGCCAGGCATCGTTTGGTAGGGGGAAGGGCGAAAAGGTGGCGTCGTTTGGTAGGGGGAAGGGAGAAAAGGGGACGAAGCAGCTGCCTTCAGAGCGGGGGTGGTGGTTATTATCGGCTGGGTGCGGGGTCTGCCTGCCGCCGGCGAAAGCAAACAGCGATGACTCTGAGAGCGACGAGGAGGAAGAGCCTCTCTAGGAGGCGCCCGGGAGTGTAGGGGCTTTCAGGTCTTCCTAGCTGGGCCTGACCAACGAGCTAAGCAAAGGAAGGAGAAAGGAGAGGCGTCTCAGCCTCCTCCCCGACACTTTTGGAAAATGTGGCTGGGGTCTTGGAAACCTAATCACGCCCATAATCTTCCTCGCCTCTCTTTGTAATACCATCTCCTTCCGGCAGCACTTGGCGATCTTGAGTGACAGGTAACATGCGCTTTAAGTTAACTCTTCCTTTTCCTTCCTCAGCCCCCTCCAAATAATACTGTAGCTCCTTTACACAGAAATCCCTCTTGCAGCCTCAAGGAACGCATTCAGAGAACACACATTATGCCCTATATGGAGCTGAATCCCTTGCCAGGACCCCGCCTCCAGCGGGTTTTTGGTAGCCACTTGGGGGGTGGCACCCCAATAGCCCGAGAGGGGCGTGATCAAGACTATAACTCCCCGCAACAGCCAAAAGCAGAGAAGCGAGTAGCGAGAAGCACTGTGGGAGCTTCCAACTCATGCAGAACAGAGGCTCCGGACTGGACAAAACCCCAAACAGCGGCAGGCAGGCAGGCAGGCAGGCAGGCAGAGAGGCGAAAAGTCTCTTTACTGTCACTCGACAGCGCGAGGGGAGGCTGCAGAAATCGCAACAGTTTCTAAAGAGATCAACATCCGCCAACCTTTCCCTCCGTGTGAGAGTGGGGAGAGCAAGAGTGGGGCACTAGGCACACAGCAGCAGCAACGTGTCCGGGCGCGCTTGCTCGCGACCAACACTCCCCACCTCCTCCTCCTCCTCCTCCTCCTGCTGTTGCTGCTGGTGCCGCCGGACCTCCTGCTGCCGCTGGGCTGGAGGATATGCGGACGAGGAGGATATTATATCCTCCGCTGGGCTGGAGGATATTGCCAGCGCGGCCTCATGACCGCGCCATAGTGTTTTTCAAAAAAGGGGTGGAGCGCGCGTGTCACGTGACGTGCGTAATGACGTCATGCACGCTACGTCCGGGGCGCTCAGCCAACCCCCGGCCCCAGGCACTGGAAAGGCTAGCAACGCCACTGCTCTCTGGTCTATCCACTTTTTGAAGGAAGTATATATCATCATAGTAAACAGAGAACCCAACATTACACTTTTTCATTCTTTTTCAATATGAG
Source organism: Plestiodon gilberti rubricaudatus (assembly GCA_026170595.1). Lineage (NCBI taxonomy): Eukaryota > Metazoa > Chordata > Lepidosauria > Squamata > Scincidae > Plestiodon > Plestiodon gilberti. The sequence continues at coordinate 21,893,406 of JANXHW010000006.1, forward strand.
CTGAGCCCTACTATTTAGTTTAGGTCTCAGAATAATGATGAAACATTTAGGGCAAAAAATACAACCCAATAGCCCAGCGCTGGAGGCCAAAATAGAAAAAATCTCCACAGCCACCATGTATTTTCCTTTGGTGCTCAGGTAGGTTGGAACAAAGGACAACCAAACACTGCAAAAGACCAACATGCTGAAAGTGATGAATTTGGCTTCATTGAAACTGTCTGGCAACTTCCTGGCAAGAAAAGCCACAGTGAAGCTGAGAAAGGCCAGGAAGCCCATGTAGCCCAAGACACAGTAAAACATGGTAGCTGAGCCCTCATTACATTCCAATATGATTTTACCATGGAAAGAGTGCATGTCTGTATCTGGGGATGGAGGGGAAGTACTCAACCAAAGAATACAAACCCCGGCTTGTATAAAGGAACAAGAGAAGACAACAGAATATGCCAGTCTTTTCCCCACCCATTTCCTCATTCTGGACCCTGGTTTGGTGGCCATGAAAGCCAAAACGACAGTGATGGTTTTTGCAAAAACACTGGATAAAGCCACAGAGAAGACAGTGCCAAAAACCATTTGTTGGAGAAGGCAGGTCACTTTTCCAGGCTGTCCAATAAAGAGCAAGGGGCAGAGGAAGCAAAGGAGGAGGGAGATGAGGAGGATGTAGGTGAGGCTGCGGTTGTTGGCTTTGACGATGGGCGTGTCCTGGTGCCTCCTAAAGATTCCAAGCACTACAGCTGTGATCAGAGAGAAAGAAATGGCCAACAAAGCTAAAATGTTCCCTAAAGGTTCTTCATAGGAGAGGAAGCTGATAATCTTGGAAAGACATTCATTTTGGGCCTTGTTGGGATACTGAACTTCTGGACAAATGACGCAGGAATCCATGTCTAAAAAGAAAAACAAGGAGGAATTTTACAAACTTTCAAGCTTTTTAACAACTTTCAAGAATAAGACTAATTTCCATAATGTTCTTATTGAAGCAGAACTGATTATTTCTAACTTCCTCAAGATCAACAATATATAATTTTAAATACTCTTTGATCTGAGATCTACTCACAGTAGCCAAGATATCCTTGGCTAGAAGAGATGTGGCCTTATTTATTTTTAACACCACAACTAAATATGTATTGAAGATATTTTTTTTTAATTTTTGTAAGCTCTTATATTTGATACATGAGATAGATAGAATGTTTTCATATATCATTTTTTCATGCTAACCCCCTCCCCACCTGTATTTTCTAGAGAAATTCATGAGAAATATATTGGATGCTTGATCTCTACTATTAACCTAATCTCAATTCCAAGCCGATGTTACAAGTAGTGTGTGGTGAGCACCAATATTTCCTTCCTCCTTTTGAGGGGGGACACACCAAGTGTGATAGGATTTGGGTGACACATCTTCTGACAGCCCAATCCTCCCCACCCTGGGCCATGCAGTGTAGGCCGAGCAGCCCATACTGAATCCTATGTGGGGATGGATTTGGTGCCTCTGATCCTACCCCCTACTGAGCCCGATCTGCCCTCCCTCCACCCTCCTCCTGTCCTGTTAACCCCCTCCCACCCTCTTGCTGCTCCTATACTGCTCATCGCCACATTCACCTGCTTCGGGGCATAGTGGCGTCACTGCCTCCTCTCTGGGTGTTGTGATGTGCTTTATGTCATGTTTGCAACACCCTAGGCCGGCCCAGCATGCACTACACCAGCCTAACTCAAGAATAGGATTGTGCCACCAATCTAGTGCATAGTTACTTACGAGTGACCACAGTAGAAACAATGAACCACATGTTTACTAGGTCTGACACTTTAAAAGAAATGTACATCTTTCTGCAATAACATTAACAATAATAAAATGACAGAGTTGCAGCTATGTTCACTGGAAACTTTGGAATCAATACAAATTACCTTTACACTGAAACTCATGCATCATGGGGCTTTTTTTGTGGGCACAAGGTACAACTTTCTTTTGTCATTTCTTTGTACAGAATATGTGCAGTTTCTCTGTACAGTCAGTTTCCTACCTTTCTGGCGTGACACCATCCCTTCAGGACACGGAGCACAATCATAACAGCAAAATTTCTCTCCCTCCTTCTTTTTCCTGCTAGAGCCCGGAGAGCAGTTGTCATTGCACACAGAAATGGGCACCTCCTGTTCATAAGCATAGAGGGAGATCAAATTCCGAGTCAGCAAGTATTCTTTACCCGAGTACGCCCCATGAAGCACACAAGACATGATATGGATGAAAAGGGTCACTTTATTGAAATACAGGAAAGCAAGCTCATAGGTAAAGGAGATCTACAGGCCGGGGTCAGGGTGTTACACGCGCACGTGAGAAGCGCTGACACGGGCATACATCCTAAGGACTGCCCCGGGCGGAGTTACAACCCGGACGCCAAGCCGTCGCCCCTCGCCTGAGGAAGCCGACTCATCCACGCCAACCCCTAACGGGTCAGGGCAGTAGGAACCGTTGCACCTCCCCAAGCCCCCAAAGCACCAGCCTGGCCGGCGCAGTCCGGCGGCGGCCGTCTGGTCAAGGCCCGACCCTCCTACGCCCCCACCCTATGAAAGGCATGCTCTGGCCGCCGCCGGCCGCCCGCTTGCGGGCCCGACCCCCGACCCATGCCCACCACCTTCCGGTTCCCTCCCCGACTGACCCCCCGGCCCACCCCCCCAGGTGAAAGGTAAAGCGGTAAAGCAGGAGGAAAATAACACAAGGAAAAGAAGAGAAAGAGAGCAATAGGAAGGGGATGAGCACCGGGAATCAAGAGCATTGGAAGGGGACAGAAAGGAGGAAAGGAGAAGGAAAGCCGAATAGCCGCAGAAAACCCGAGAGCAAAAGTAGGGTAAAGCCAAAGGACTTTGTGCCCCCCTAAAGACCAGCCCTAAACAACTCACCTGAACCTACGCACAATCCTCAAAGAGGGGTCAAAGCCCGGAAAGCTCACTCAGGCTCACACTGATATGCAGGGTACTGGGCCTGAGCGCAACAACGACAAAGCACACCTTAACCATTGCTATGCTCAGGTGAGAGTGGGGAAGAGTGTGGCCGGAGCAACCCTACAGGTATTGCTCCTCCCACACTCCCACAGAAATATGATAGGGGGCGTCCTCGCCCCCTCCCCACTCGTGCGTTTCCAGGGCGACCGTGTAAACACGAGCATCTCTTGATGGGATGCTCGACCTTTTGTTTAATTGTTTCACCAGTAGCATACTGTTGGTAAAGAGGGAAGGAAGATATCTCAGAGTTTATAGTGCGTCTTTGATACTGCATTCCATGCCTTAAATAAAAGGAAACAAAGAGAAATAAAATATTGACCATATACTATATGGCTGTAAGGATACCGACCTTGCAGTGGATGAGAAAGTGTGTGCATGGGCCAAAAAGGCATGGTTGAACTCAGCATATTTTACCCTTACTCTTTGACAAATAGTTCTGTGCAAAGGATTGTTTTGTTTTGAACCTTAGTACTATGCATGGATGTGTGGTATAGTAGATGGTATGCAGAACAGGAGATAGACAGCCCAATCCTACTGCAGATTGGACTGTTGCATGGAAGCATTTAGGAAAGGGAAACAGAGTTCTGCTGTCATCAAATGGCTGCCAATGGATCATGCCATGCTCCATCTGTGGCCTTTTTCAAGTGCTGCTGCAGGAGGTGGCAGTGCTCCACCTCCGCCAATGGACCCTGCTGCACCCACCAGAGAAGGTAAGGCAGCAGTGGGGCTAGGGAGGGGTGAAAAGGGGCAGGGAGGGGGAGGAACAGGGGTGGGGAGGCTGCAAGAGGGAATGGGCATGACAACGATGGCACCTGCTGGATCCTATCCCCTCTTTTTGCATTCTCTATGCCCCTGTTCTCTCCTTAGATTTGCGCCATTAGACCCTTTGCAGAACAGGAGGCTTATGGAGGGGTAAGGAAATTTAAATCTTTCCCTTCTGAAGCCTCTCAATCCACCACCACCACCCCCTACTGGATCCTTTTGGGTGCGACGCAGCTGCACGAGCAGGGGAAAAGGATAGGAGTGGGCTGCTACATTCAAAACTCTGGTCAGCAACAAAGCAAGTATGAGGAAAGAATGAAATAACCCTAGATACCCTGCCTTGATTTTCTGGGAGTAAAGTTGGGATATGAATGGAATGTTCCAATTCACCTCTAAAACAAATACTATAGATTGCCTTTTATAGTATTTTTTGGACCACAAGATTTGCGCTTTTATCTTACCTGATTAAAGTTGTCATGCCATACAATTCTACCATCGTTAATGGTTAAGGCTATCCCTGAAGGAGTCCATGGTTCTAGCCTTCCAACTTTAACTCTAACAAAAGATTTATTGGGGAACGTGACCCAATTTGTAAGACCAAAACCTCCGACTAATTGCCCATTCTCATCAAAATGTACTGTGTCTCCAGCACTGGTATTGAATGAGATCTTCATTAGAAAGGAATGGAGCTATGTTCAAAGACAAGATAAAACAAGTTACTGGAATCATCAAGGTGATTTTGAGAAATGACTTTCTCCAATAGACCTACATTATTTTTCAGGGTTTTTAATGTAAACAAAGCTATATTTTTTTTTTAATTAGAACTGTATAATAGTCATCTTTCTGACTTAAACCAAAAGACGAGAATGGAAGAGAATAAGGGCCCAATCCTTACTAACTGGCACACTGTTGGAGTACTGGCATGCCAGGCATTCATGGTGTCACAAAAGCACTGTAAAGCACTTTGCAACAGCACAAATGCTAGGCACAAAAGCACAAAGATAGGCGCATCAACAGGAAAGCTGGATCCTTCCCGCACAGTGCTGGAGCAGGTAAGTCCCCCACCGTACTGCGCAGGGGTGGGGGAGGGCAGGGGAGGGCAAGCAGAGGGTGTAACAGGGCAGGGGGGTGCAGATCAGGCCCAGGAGTGGGGCAGGATTGGTGGTGCCAGCATGCACCATATGCTGTCCCCATTCCTGGGCCTGATCAACCAATATGGATCAACTCAGACTTGTGCCAGCAATATCACTGGCACAGGTCCAAGTTGACCCGTAGCGGCTGGGGGTTTCCCCAGGGCAAGGGGAAAAATGTCCCCTTACTCCGAGAAGACTTTTCACCTGCTAAATTCCCCCATTGGATGAAGTGTAGCTCATTCAGGAACTGGTACATTGTCACAGAGTCATTTAGGGAAGATTGGGTTGTAAATCAGAAAAGGGTGGGAGTATCTGAAGAATGATGTGGGACAACAGCTTTGCCACTAAGTTGAACAACTGAAGATCTCAGTGGAATGGTTTTTCACTTATTATGTCTCTTTACCATGGCTCTCTAGGTTACATGTTAGCCTTTTAGAGAAAATAGACCTTGGTCATTGGGAGTCAATTACCTGCCATGGCTGAACATCCTGAAATCCCAGCAATACTCTGTGTTTGGGTCTGGATCCATACACAGCACGTAAAGCATGTGCCACTGCATGGAAAGCATTGTAGATATTGTAGCTGTGGCCAGTCATGCTCATTTCAAAAAACGTTTGAGGCAGGCTCTCCAGCTTCTCTTCCCCAGTGCAAGTTGGCTTGTTCTCTTCATCAGCACTAGAGATATCGAATAAACAGTCAAATGCCTGCTCCCAGAAGTTCTGGATAAAACCATCTCCTTCTGCCCAGGAAGGCTTTATGGTCTGAAGAAACGTTTGGAACCCCAAAGGCTCATTGGAATGAATTGTGAATGATAAGGCACCATGGAATGATTCTATACCCTAATACTTTTCTTCATTTGTTGAGGTGAAATCCCAGTGAGATGTAACAATCCACACTTTACCCAGAGGCGGTAAGGAAAGCACATAAAATGCAAGCCCAAGTATTTTCATAACCTGCATGGTTGGAAATTCTCCATGAACAAAAAAGACATTGGCATTTGTCTCCAAAAACACTGCAAATTTTCCCTGCTGCATTAGAAGCAAGTCTAGAAAGTCCATCACATACGTCTGTTTGGGTATTTTATATATAAAGGCCTCGCAGATACCATTTTGTAAAAGCTCTGGCATCACTCTCTGCAAAAATCTGTCCCCATGGTCATCATTCACAGCAAGGAGCCCAACCCACGTCCACTGGAAGTGCAGAAGTAACTGGACAACTCCCTTGTATTGAAAGTCTTCATTTGGAACCATCTGATACATGGAAGGGAATAGGGTTTTGTCACCCTGTGCTGGGGAAAATGCTCCATATGTGAGCTGAAAGAAAATGTATATCTCTTTTTATGTTGATTTTGAAGACATTAATAGACCACACTTCTAAAGATTCCAGCAGAAATATAGCCTACCAGTGGAAGCTTGTAGATGTCTACAAGAGTGGCAATGTTAAAAGAAGATTCAGAAAGAAGCCCCCCAATGACAGCTATCAGTCTGTTCTGGGTACCACACCTGTAGTTGGGAATAAACCTATCATGTGTGGAAAGCAGACTGAGGGTGGCCTTGTATGTCATCTGTGGAGTGTAGTAGTTGTTGAGGATATGGCACCCCAATGTGATGTTTGGTGAGATCTTCGGATTCTCATTCACCTCTTTAACAGCAAATGCCATGGCTAAGATGTGCTGGTAGTTCTTCAGGATTGAACTGCAATGAGAGCAGCAGAACTGAGTAACAGCAATGGAGTAAAACACCACAATTTGCATGCCATTAAGATCAAAGTTCTTTTAACTCCCTGTTCTGCAGAAACACTGCCCCAAATAGGAACTCTGTGTGCAATGAGAATGGCAGCACAATCCTATGCATGTCTACTCAGAAGTCCCATTGTGTTGAATGGGACTAACTCTCAGGAAAGTGTGTATAGGATTGCCGCCTTGGGCTGTAACTCAGGGTGAAATCCTGTGTAACTCTTACACCGGTGAAACAGTAGATCCCCCGGTATAAGAGCACTTATGCCAGTGTAACTTACCGTACGCTGACGGACGCAGGACAGACACCGGTGTAACCCCTCTCAGATGCCTCACATGCGCAGTTCAGACACAGAATGGACACCGGCGCAACTCCACCAGTGCAGGGGGCATCCTGGAGGTATTCAGACGCCCCCGGAATGGCCCTTGCACTGGTGGAGTTGCGCTGGTGTCCATTCCGCTTCTAAACTGCACATGTGAGGCGTCTGAGGGGGGTTAAGCCGGTGTCCGTCCTGCATCCGTCGGCATACGGCAAGTTACACTGGCATAAGTGCTCTTACACTGGGGGATCTACTGTTACATCCGTGCAAGAGTTACGCAGGATTGGGCTGCCAGTGATAGATCACATACTTGGTACACAGAAGGCCCTCAACTCAACTGATGGCATCGCAACCTAAAAGAAATATGAGAAGAAAATCCTGGAGAACCGTAGCCAATCAGTGCAGCTGAGTTTGATGGACCAGTGACCTGCTTTGTAGCTGCTTGCTCTGAATAATCTGCAGTGAGTCTTTTCCATTCTCTCTCACAATATTATAATGATTTTTTTCCCTCACCATGAATACCTGTACCAAGACGTTGAATGAAACAGGGGAAAAAATGTAATACACATGCACTGAACATGTGGATGTATCATTTCCATTAATTGAAGTGTGTAATACTGTATATGCAAGTGTAGAAGGGTATATTTCTAATGATGTTTTGTTCAGAGACTATATTGCAAAGCAAAACAAAGAATTCACAGAAGATTGAAAAAAACTACCTCAGATTTGAAAACAAAATTTGGACCTACATGAGCATCATTACAGAAGGATTTAAACAAATTTTAAAATAAAATTTGGTAATTAATCTAAAAGAGGAAGAACAAAGCAAAGCGGAGAAAGAGTTGTAATGGTAAAATAATAGTTCTGTCTTCTCAGAAAGAGATGGAAAATCTTACAGAGGTTCCTGAATCAATGCCTGGATGGGTTCTTCATTGAAATAAGGAGCGTCATCATGGAAATAGTAGATCTGAGAAGCAACTCCTCCAACTACAAGGGCACCCAGCTGGTAAAACTGATGAGAAATAGGGAGGGGATCGCATGCAGCACAAATCAGATCATGTCTCTTGCATGCCATATGAGGCAGCAACCCAAAGAACAGCACCAATAATACCACCATCCTGATCCTCAATTCATCCTTCCAGATTTCCATATATGCTTTAGCATAAGCTCACAATCACTCCCTTTCCTACTGGTCTTCTTGAATCGTGCATTACTGTGCTGATAGCACATGTTAAAAATCAGTGTATCTCTGCACCATGATTTCTCCCTTCTAAGCAAAACAGACTCTTCTTTTCACCAGGTTCTGGAACAAAAACAATTGCCATTTTAAAAAAGAAAAAAAACATGATGATAATGGAGGAGGTATCACATTGGCCAAGGTAATGAGAACTGCAAATATTGTATGCAGATTTAGTACCTCTGCTTTGAAATTCAAATTTTCACACTAAGACCGCAATACCATCCATGCTTAGAGGCCCATGGCCTTCTGAGCTTACTTCTCAGTTTACTTCTGAGACTGAGGTTGCACAAAACCTTCGGTGTATAGTTAAACACTGTCTGCACCAAATACTTTATGTACTAGTTTTGCTAGTTTGCTTCTTTGTTGAAAAATATAACATTGGCTGGTGAAAATAGAATCTAAAATATAATGGGGAAACAACATACAAACAACTGAAATAAATGGCAATAGCCCTATTGTGGCCTAGTGCCTAGATTTGCCTCTAAACAGTAAGTATAGGTTTTATAGTAACTTCCAGTACTGCTGGTCTTTTTTTAGTAGCATCCATATAAGAAAACAGGAGATCGATAATTAGTACAATTATACGGGAGATAATCTCTTCCCCAATGTATTGGCCTTCTAGCAAAGCAAATGTCTTTTCTGAAATCTCAAAGCAACAATTCTTGCCCACCCCTGCCTGTTTGTTGACTAATTAGAAGGACAATTGTTATGGGATGACGCTTGCAAGATTTCTCTATCCAAGGTTCAAGAAAGGTCCAGCCAAAGTTCCTTACAGGAGAAGTGCTTGCACATTACAATGAATGGAGAAAGGGGCGTCTGCACCTGATGGCTCTTCCCCTATGCTGGATCCTCCCCTGCTCCCTCTCTGAATGTTGCATAACCTGAAAATATTGCCCTTCTCCCAACAAGGGATGGCACAGAATTTAGAGCACCCCATTTGGTTCAGAGACTGTTCATGTAGTACGGGATTCCGGCCCCTTGTTGTTTAATAACAGCACAGCAACAGGAAGTAGAATTCAGAATAGATTTATTCCAGGAACAAATTGGCATGCAGTGGAATAAGCTCCAAAGCCTGAGGCCCTGATCACTAGGCATACAAAGCTTTTATAGTAAACTAAACGTCATGCATAATCAACAATTTATCCTCCTGTTTGCGGTTTTCTAGCCTATCGCCTTCTCACCTTCATATATGCTTATCTATGAAATAGTGTCCAGTAATGTCCAGTTTCATAAAGCATGGCTTGTTTATGGCTGAGTCTGCATAGGAGGGGTTGTACTTTCTTATTAGGGTTACATATGTGCGTACATGATCAGCACGTGCAAGGACACTTACTTGTACGTAATTAGTGCTGGAATGCAAGAATTGGGGAGTAATACTTCTCACAGTTACAGGCCTCTACTTCATTCAGAGCTCAGCTGTTGAACTGTTCATTGCTTTTTGGTACTGTGCATCTGCGCTAATTAGCAACCCCTTCCCACGCATCCATCAGAATACCCTAAAGGTCAAATCCTATTGAGCTACTGTGCCACCAGAGCATGGGTTCCAGCAAGTGCAATGTGCTTTATGGCAGTCACGATATAGGATTTTTTTCTCTTTACCTGATGGGTCATTGGCAGGACATTTTTTATTTTTGCCTATCCTAAACTTTTCTCTGGGTGTGGCATGGTTAGCCAGGGCTAACCAAAGGGCAGACCAAAAAGCTGGCAAGTATAGTGTGGGAGAGAGATAGGACTAGGGATTGACTAGGGATTGTTGATCTCCTTCAGGTAAGCAAAAGTCATAAGAAGAACCAGGACCAATCCCGAGAGGCTTGTTTGGCTCTGCAATGCAGCCTGGGGACCATTTGGGCTTCGATTGAAAAGCCTACTTCAAAGATTGCCCAGCATGGGTGAGGTGGTGCAATTCAGTTGCCCCAACCTCCTTTCCAGAGTCTGACTCTGAGAAGCATGGGTCATTGGCAGACTACAGATTGGAATTAGGATAGTGATGCTCAAAGTGGTAATTGACAGTTGCATCATGTATCTTCCAATAGATGTCCATTTAGGAGTTCTCGGGATGAAGGTATGATTAGGGAAGCTGTGTGCTAAGTAAAAACATGGTTGTTGTTTTTGAATTAACAAAAGGAAGCATTTTCCACGTTGTTCTGGTTGTTTTATTTATTTAAGAAGAGATTGTCCTAACGTTTCGCTCCTAATCTGTGAGGAGCATTATCAAAGGAACAGCAACTTGCTTTCTGCTCTAGTTCTTCTTGGTGCAAGATGTTAACAGTTGGGACGTTAACTGCTGCCTTTGCCAAGTTCTTTAAAGGCATATCACCATTTTATAACAAAGTTCCATAGCTGCCAAGATTTTCCCTATATAAAATGGGGCAGCAAAACGCAACATAAACCTCTTGTGCTCCCTGAGGCATCTGGTGGGGCCACTGTGTGATACAGGAAGCTGGACTAGATGGGCTTTTGGCCTGATCCAGCAGGGCTCTTCTTATGTTCTTATGTTATGTTAACAGCCCTCCCCCCATGCAGCCGATCGTTGAGAGCTCAAACAGCCACGCGATGTGAAAACTACTTTGGTGCCAAATCATCTGCGATATCAGTGCAGTCTCTCTCTTGGTTTCTTGATGCTCTGTGGTCTGTCAGAGTGTGAGACCTTTTGATGACTGGAAGCCAACTATCGCTAATCTCTACAGATTCCCCCTTCCTGTTTACTGCAGTGGGATGTTTTATTATTTCGATTGCTTCCCTGTTCAGGCGGGAACGGTATTGTTTTGGTTTTGACTATAACTTGGGTGTTCTCAAAATTAAATGAAATCAAAATCAAAATGATTTGGCACCAAAGTAGTCCTCCCCCTCCTGACCCAGTTGTCCCCCTCCCTGCCCACCCCCTGCACCCACTGCTGCCTTACCTGACCCAGTCGGAACAGCAGGAACCAGCAGCAGAATGGCAGCACTGCTGCTTCTAGCATCATTGTGCACAAATGGCCTCCAACGGAGCACTGCGCACACCATCCTTCCCAAACCGTTCTGCAACAGCGGATGTCACTAAAATATTTCAAACATGTTTGAAACATTATGTTTATAGTTTTACAAAGAATAATATAAAGCAGTTATGTGTCCAAACCTGAGATTCTGGACAGTTTAATCAAGTAGAATTTCAATATGTCCACTATATGTCCACTATACTGAACATATTGAGAACATGTCCACTCCCAAGCAGGGTCGAAAACTGCATAATATGTAAAGAATCTCTATAGGGCTTCCGAGAGTAAACTTTTGGCTCCTCCTATAAATTTTGAGAGAAACAAGGTGGAATCTTTCTATAATTATTGAATGTTGTCATTTTCCCAGTATGAAAGAAGAATATGTTCCATGCCGAAGAGTGTACAGTAACAAAATTTGAAGTCCATCACACGTGTGGAGCAACCGACAGAGCTACCAGCCAGCCATTCATCTAAACATTTACAGTCCAATCCTATGGGCCCACCACACTGCTGGAACTTGTGTTCTGTAAGCACAGCGTGATTTATGGAGGTCGCAAAAGTCAACCCGTCATTCTGTGCAGCCATGCTACCACTGCAAGTGGTGAGCAGCCTGGCTGCGTGCCAACGACCGCCAGAAAAGCCTCGGCACTGGTAGGTCAGTTCAGAGGATAGGTGGTGAGCAGTAGGTTGATGGAACGGGGTGGGGGATGGGGAAGAATGCAGCCAAGACTTGGGCGGGGAGGGGCATGTAGTCTACCAGGCAGGTAAATCTGGGCTCTGCATTGGGAAGCCTGGTAGACCTGGGCTCTGGAGATTTTTCCAGCCATTACTGCCCTGTTTTACCCCTTCCCTGCCCTGCCCTGTTCCATCCACCCCTGCCACCAGACACCCCATTTCACCCTTCCCTCCTTGTTTGAGAAGGGGCCCAAAAGATGCTATGTTTCCCCTGATAAAATTCCTCTTAGAGGTTTATGATTTAGTAGTAGTTATTCCAGACTTTTTTGCAGTTAATTATATGTTTCTTGTAATATTTGGCTAGCCACCTTGTCGATATTTACGTTTTATTTTATTTTTTACTTTACTTTTTAAATTACTCTTGTAAAAAAGTGTTTGCATGCTGCCCCAGATATCCAGAATACTGTGGGGAGGAATGTTGGCCTTCATTGAAACAACCACAGAGAGTAGCTCTAAAGCTGCTATCTCCAAAGAAAAAGTTCACAAATAAAGATTTCTGTGCATTCATTAGAGAACTTTCAATCCAGTTCTAGTTTCTTAAGCACCAGATAGACAACAATAAATAGGTATTGTATCAACTTTGGTCCCATGGTGATGAGTTATGTTATCCTTGTGGCTGATGTAAGGATAAATGCCCCTCCCTTAAGTAAGAAAGATTAGTTCTGATGAATTCTGACCAAGGTTTTCTACAACTGAGCATTTTGCTGCATTCTGAGCCACACAGAGGATAATACCTTAGGGAAACTAACCTTGTCATTATGTCAAACTACTATGATTCAGCCCTCCAGAGTCCACAACGGTTTTCAGACACTGATCATTTTCCAGAACAAAATTTGAAATATAAGCTCAATAATATAAAGCATGGTTCTCTCCGGCAGGTTTTTTTTTTTAGCAATTATTCCCCATTAGATTAACAATCAAGGTATCACATTGGCCAGACAAGGAGCCATTCAAGGGAGACTATTGTAATGTGGATGACACAAAATGAGAAGCTGTTCATGAGAAGCTGGTTGATATGAAGTGATCAGGATTTGAAAGAAAACTGGAGATTCAGTACTCCGACAAAACCATTCTTTGCACTCATGATTGTTCTGGCATTGATGCTCCTGCTACTCCACACTCTTTGCAAAGCACACACTGGCATGTGCCACATGGGCAACCACCTGCAGTTCCCACCTGAGCATTATCAGGCAGGTGAACTACTCCTTGGTGGGATTGCATCTCAGCTCATCACGGACTTTTACACTGGAGACTTCAGTGAACTTCCCAGAATACGGCGTATGGAATTACCTGGGTAAGGATATCTTTCTTGTGCACATCATGGACAAAGTCTTTATTTTCTTCCTTTCTTTCAGAGAACTGAAGGCCATTTTCATGGGGTTCCTTTAGCTGCCTCCCATACAGTCACTAACCAAACCTAGTCCTGCTTAGCTTCAACAATACTGTTGCAACATTGATGCCTTCCTTAGAACCTGATCCCGTCCTTGTTTCTCAGAATTCTTACTCAGTAATGATAATTGCATCTTATGCACTCTTTCCTGTGAGTAAGTCTCATTGAAGTCAATGGGAATTACTTATCTGAGTATCTAATCAGTCAACAGGATGCAAAGGATTGTGTTGTAAATGTATTTTTAAAAGATTGTTCAAGGATGAATATAGGATTTAGACACTATGTGCACATTTTTCAGTATGGAATCCTTCATTGATTTCTCATGCTGTCAACATAACTTTCCATTTCTCTCTTCTATACTGTAGCAATTTCTCTCTCATGCAACTGTTCACCTCTCATTGGAGATTCGGCTTCCTTCTCATCTCAAACAGCACAACCATCTAATCAAGCATATAACTTGTCATTTCAGTGTATTACCAAGGAACTATCAGACTGTCCTCGCCTTGGTAGATGCTGTAAAAGAGATCAATGCAAACCCCATGATTTTGCTGAATATCAGCTTGGGGCTCCACATTGAGAATGGCTTTTTTGATGCAAGGATGATTTATCAGAATACCATGAAACTTCTATCTCGCCAGGACAATGTTATCTGCAACTATAAGTGTGGCATCCAGAAGAATCTGATAGCTGTCATTGGGGGATCTGACTCAGAAAGTTCCTCCTTGATGGACACTATCTTAAGCATCTACAAGATTCCACAGGTAGGATGTATATAGGGGCTATGCAATTTCCCTACTTGCAATTTCTTGCTTTCAAACTGCTAGGTTGGCAGGAGCTGCGGCACTCGGGTCTCAAACTGCCAACCTTTTGATTGACAGCTCATGGTTCAATGGTTTAACCCACTGAGCCAAGCAAATTCTTGTACTTTACCATGTGTGTATCTCTAAACAATATTAGGTTGACTAGGGACAGGCAGATGCTTACGTACAAATAATCTCTGCAACAGATGTTATACATTTTTAGGTTGCTTATTGCATGTTTGCTACATGGAAAAGTGATGGGACCCAGGTCACTTCCTTTTACAACATGTTTCCCAGTGCTCAATACCAGTACAAAGGGATTATTCAGTTACTCTTGCATTTCCAATGGAACTGGGTCGGCGTCATTGCACCAGATTCGGAAATAGGACAGACGTTCACAGAGACGCTGACAGCAATGCTTTCCCAGCATGACATCTGTACTGCCTTCACAAAAAGGGTGCCAATCCATCATTCTATTTATCTCGAACTTCATATGATAGAAGAAATGTGGACTATGTCCATCTTTGTCAACAAAACCAAAGCAACTGTATGTATCATATATGCAGATACTCAGACCATCGGAACAGTCATATCATTCCTAAGTATGGAAGGCATTTCTATTGGTAAGGTGTGGATCATGACAGCCCATTGGGATTCTTCTTCACAGATAATTAATGATGCTTTGAGTAGAAAAAACTTCCATGGTTCCTTCTCCCTCGCAGTTCATGAGACTGAATTGCCAGTTCAGGTATTAATGACAAACTTGTCAGAAGAGGCCTTCAACTGTCCCTTGCCAAATTCCAAGGAGGGTCACGAAAACAACGAAAGCTGCTCTGAGTCGAAGCTGGACGACATTCCGGATATTTCATTATTGGAAATGAGCAGAACGCGTCAAAGCTACAGCGTCTACAGTGCTGCCTATACCATTGCAAGTGCTTTAAATGCCATGTACGTATCCAGAACCAGATCCAGGACAACGGTGGGTGGAGACAAACTAGAATCTCTAACTCTGCAACCTTGGAAGGTAGGTTTTCTATCAAAGCACCAACATCTCTTTCTTTTTATTGTTTTCTTTGTATAAAACATTTTAATCACCTTCATCCATTTTGAATAAACATGTCCTTGGAAGCTTGCAACGTTCAACATGAGTACTAAAAAGCAATAATATAATTAATCGTGGATGGCTTTATAGTCCGAGGAATACTATCCACATCCTCAGGCTGTAGAAGAGGAAATGAATCTATATCAATAGGACATAAACTGTTAATGAAGTGTCTACATCTTTGGGAATGTGAGCAATTTTATCTGCAAAGTATCTAGCAAGTTGGTCACAGGAGCCAAGTTGTCACAGCAAGCCAGCTTCTCTTTCCCAGATTCAATAGGCCTGGGGCAACTCAGAACAACTGTATTGGACAACTCTCTGCAGTTGCATCAGTGGTAGAGAAATATGCTTTCTTTGCTTCCATCATCACCTCGTTGTAGGCTCTGGAGCACATTAGGATGACAAGGAGAGAAAAAAGCCCCCCGCCCCCAGCCAGGCAGTACTGCTGTTGCTCCCACTGCCCAGATTGCTCAATTAGAGGCCAGGGGTCGGCTGAGGTGGCTAACAGGGACAGGGAGGAGGAAGGGGATCACTTTTCAATCGTTGTTGAATACGTTGGATAATAAGTTGGAAAACACCTTTGGCTGAATGTGTGTGGAGATTCTGGTTTGTGCCCCGTCTTCCTTTCAAGTACACGAAGGAAAAGTAGGAAGGGGAGAGGAGAGTGGAAACACCTGGGGCGGAAAGTATGTGGAGGATATGATTTGTGCCCTGACCTCCTTTCAGGTACAAAGCCTCTGGCATGACCAGAGGCACAAGCCAAATGGCATGAGCTAAAGGGCTCTTGGCCCTTAGCCCTGAGATCTCAGCCCTCGGGTTCCTTGTCGGGAGAGTCCTTATGTGAGGGAGAAGACTGGGAAGGTGGCAACAGTGGAATGGTAGCGGTGAACTGTCATTTGTTTTATGCTCAGATCTAAGATCCCTCTCCTTAGAACTAGATTTCTGGCAGGAGGGGGGTTAAACCAGGTGATCTGCAGCCTGCCCCTTTGTGCCTCTTTGGTGGGCTCTGTGGAGGGCCATGTTTCTTCCATTTTTTGTAATCTTTAAGGATAACAGGTTAGGCTGCGGCATCCTCCGCGGACTACGGGGGATGACCTGCCTGTATGAGGGACTGGACAGGTGGAGTGCTTCCCTGTTGGTCCTGCCAGACCTCTTAGTGGTTTTCAACACCATCAGCTATGGGGTCTGATTGGCTGTGTTGGGGCTTAAGGGCACTGGTTTGCAGTAGTTCTGAGCCTTCATGGCCAACAGGACCCAGGTGGTGGGGACACTTGTTGGCAGCCTAGCCTATATGTTGCAGGGTTCCATCTTGTCCCTCATGCCTTTCAACACATACATGAAAGCACTGGGAGAGATCATCTGGGTGTTTGGAGTGAAGTGTCATCAGTATGCTGATGTTACCCCAGCTCTATATCTCCTCACCATTGGATTCCAGCTGTTGAGGTGCTGGAGTGCTGTCTGGATGAGTACCAACAAGCTGAAATTAAAACTGGGCAAAAAAGAGCCCTTCCTGGTTCAGAAACCTTTGACTTGGGTGATCATTCATCCGCCTGTTCTGAATGGGGTCATACTCCCCCAGCAGGAACAGGTGCACAGCTTGGGAATGCTCCTGGAAACACATCTCCGCCTGGATAGTCAGGTGGCAGCTGTGGCTACGTGTGCCTATGTCCAGCTTCTGTTGATGTGCCAGCTGCACCTATGGTAAGATCTAAGCTGCTCAGATCGTACCATGGTGGTCTATGCCCTAGTAACGTCACAGTTGGACTATTTCAAACTATGTGGGACTGACTCTATGTGGGGCTGGCCCTAAAGACAGTTCGGAAATGCAATTAGTGCAGAATGTGATGGCACTGGTGTCACTAGGGGGTGCAGGGGGTGTCACCCGCACCAGGTGACGGGATGGGAGGGGGTGACGCACGCCTCCACCGCAGCTGATGGTGACAAAAAAAGCAGGCTTACTGCTAGGCCTTGCGCAATTATACAAGCAGCCTCGTACACACATGTGAGACTGATCAGGCACCATTGGGTCTTCGGTGGAGCCTGTGTTTTCAAACACAGACCCTGCCGAAGCGCCGATGGTGATCGATCAACCTTGCACACATGTGCGAGCAGAGGAAGACTTGTGCAAGAGTTCAAAGGCAGATTGGGCCTTCAGCAGGGCCTGTACAGGCCCCACCAAGGTGCCAAAGTTGTCTTATCGGCCTCACATCAGGTGCAGAAAGGGGGTTGGTTCGGCGGCAGCACTGGCGTCACTGCAGGGGGGTCGGAGCTCTAAGTTCCTCCGTGATCGGAGCCTCCGTTACACAGAGGAACAAAGCGCCCCGCCCCCGTGCCTTCCGAACCAGTCAAAGCAGTGAAAACAACGCGTAGGAATCTCCTGTGCGTTGTTTTCACTGCTTTAACTGGTTCGGAAGCCACGGGGGCGGGGCGCTTCATTCCTCCGTGTAACGGAGGCTCCGATCACGGAGGAACTTAGAGCTCCCCTCCTGCAGTGACGCCAGTGGGCGGCAGCAGCACCACCTGCTGAATTCTAACCTTCTTTATGGCCTCAGTCCCCCAACCCAGGTCTACACACACTTGTGCCAGTGATTTTGCTGGTGCTGGTCCAAGTAGTTTGTCCCGACTTCAGAGGTCTACAAACGTTCCCCAGAGAAAACCTCTCTCCCCCCCCCCCGCAAGATGCAGCATGTGCTCTGGTGGCGTGGCTGCACCGGCATGGGGGAAAGGATAGGATTATGCCCTAAGTGAGTCAACACTTAGATGAGAGTGAGCTAGGAAGAACCCAAATGAGAGTGAGCTAGGAAGAACCCAAACGACCCATTCATGTGAACATCTTCGAGATGGAAGGTTCACTGGAAAGTGGCATCTTGCTTCATTTTTCCTTGATAGAACACTGCTGCAAGTCCTCCATATGTTGCACAAACTTAACTCTACCCTGAGGGAAGGAAATCTACATCATTCAGAATTGACTGTTGCTGGCTCAGAGGAGAAACAGGAAGGAGTGAGGCAGGGAGCAGGGAGATAAACCCTTCTATGCCCCACCTACACTCCCAACTACAGATAATTAAAGGGGGCGTTACAGCCCCCACCCGTGTGTCTCCGGAGCGGCATAGCAAAGTCCGAACCCTGTGCTAAGGACACGGTTCGGAATTATGATCCTCAGTCCCTTTTTTATTTTTATTTTTTGTAAAAAGTTTTATTCTTATTCTTCAGCTACACCCATTCCTAAAGATTTCCTTTAATAACAGTTTGGAGGAGAAGGTTTCTTTTGATCAGGATGGAGAACTAACAGCCGGACTTGATCTCATCAATTGGGTTGCTTTCCCAAACCAATCCTTCTTGGGAGTGAAAGTAGGAAGGATGGATCCTCAGAATTTGTTGGGCAAGGAGTTGACTGTTAATGTGGAGAGCATCAAATGGCACAGCTGGTATGCCCAGAAGGTATGTGCATGAAGCTACTTTGGTACCAAATGAATTGAAAAATACTTCCACTTTCCTGGGAGCAAGCACTATTGAACACATTGTACAGTACACACTTTCCTGGGAGCAAGTACTATTGAACATAATGCATAGACATACATAGGATTAGGAAGTAGGTTTGAAAGAAAGGATTGGCTTACCAGGATGGAAAGGGAATGAGCTAGATTTTGCTTTCACAGTAAAGGCAAAAAATTCTATACCAAATAAAGTGTGCTAGCTTTTCAGACACTCTCACAAAATAGATAGTTTATATCTTTCAAATGTACATCAGATACATCAAGCTTGAGAAACCTTCGCAATCATGGTTGTTGCATTATTTGTTCATCATGATTTCCTCAAAGACAAGCTGCTCACTCTCTCAAGCCTCAGCCTGTAACTTCATGAGAATTCAACCACCTTCTGCTCATATAAAGAGTAAGCAACAACAAGCTATATTATAACTCGTTGACTCAATGTTATCCACCACTCTGTTTATGGACAGGTGCCACCCTCTTCATTATGCAATGAGAATTGTCAACCAGGTTCAAGTAAACAAAAGAAGGAAGGGGTACCATTTTGTTGCTACGATTGTCCTCCATGTCCAGAAGGGAAGATTTCTAACCAAAAAGGTGTGCAATGTAGAGAACAGCCTCGTAACTCCAGTGTGGAAGACACTGAAACTAATCCACTACCTTTTGACCAATCTAAAACATTTGAGTACCCTAGATAATGACAGAGAGCAACTGGAAAACAATGTATTTACAAATTCATGAAAAAAAATTGCCTCTTGCTTTAGAGTCTTATTCACACTAGTACAACATAGGATCTCATGTTCTATCTTTGTATAAGCTTCCGTGATGAAATTCACCTTGACTCTTTCCCTTCTTCCTGATAGACTCTAGACTTAACTGGAACGATGGACAGTGTCAAGGTGGGTCCCCCTTTTTCCAACTCAGTTAGTCACTGGTAAAGGGTTTTTTTTTGTTTATTATCACAGATTACTGTAAAAGGTTACAGGAAGATACAACATTTGACTTAGAAGACATACACAAACACTAACAGTATTTAATGACAGATAATAGCTTTCCTAGGAAATGCTGATTCTAAACTCACCTAACCTTAGAATCTCACTAAGAGCAACTGACCCACAGCACAATCCTATGCATGTCTACTCAGAAGTAAGCACATTGATTTAGATGGGTCTTTCTCCCAGGTAAGTGTATGTAGGATTTCACTCCCAATCTGTAACACAGTATCTGGCAAAGCAGACCTTCATATCAGAGGTGAAGGTGAGAAGTGTAGCCTCGCTAACTCCAGGCTATCTCTTCAAATAGAGAGCCCTTTTTAGAACTTAAACCAAACTCTCTGTAGCCATCCCAACCAAAACATAACTGTTCTCACTTCCCAATTAAGATGATCCAGGCCAAAGCCTAATACATTCACCTGTTCTTCTCACAAAGCAAATAGAAACAAAGCACAACTCAATTAATCTGGCAAAAATTATGTGTAACCCTAAAACCACCCAACCTCCATGAATAGGCTTGCTCCTCACTAGATATATATTAGTGAACCCGCCAAAATAGAGGGTTCAAACTGGACAAGCAAATGTTAAAATCCTTGTTCTCAGTTTAAAATTTCTCTGATGAATTGTGACAACCCCATAGAAGCATGGGCCATGCCCAACACATCAACCATTGTATGCCTGGGCCTTAAGACATTCATTGGAGTGTGTATGGCAACAACCAATGGTCAACGACCAATAATCACATAGAAAAACCACATGGTTCATTCTTCATTAGATTGACAGCCCAATATTAACTAACTCCCACCCCCACCCCGCCACACCAGCAGAGTCCAGTCTGCATCCTCATGGGGGGGGGAGCAGAAGGGTAGTGGGAATGGGGTTAGAGTCCAATGCAAGTCGAAACTGCTCGAGCAGGCATGGCATTCAGAGAGAATATAACCATTTAAACAAATAATGGTCCAATCCTGTCATTCAGCAATCACAGTGAAAGTCACATTCAACTGTTGTAAATGGTGCAGAGCCACCATATATGGTGCACCACTGCCAAGCATGACGGCGGAAACAGCTAGTGGCTCCCCATGTGCACTGAGGGCCCACCAGCTGCACTGGTGGAAGAAAGTGGTAGGGAGGGAAGACAGAAGTTCAGGGACTGGGACTGGAAGGGGTGGATCCCAACAGCCGTGACTTGCGCCAGGATTCTGTTACCAATGTTCTATTTAGCCCACCGTGCCTTTTCGTCTCCCTGATGCTATGCTAGCTACATAGACCGTAAGGCCTATCTAGGGGTAAGTACTGTAAAATGTTTTTTTTAGTTACCTTCCATTGGCCTTCTGCTCACCCACCACAAATCACGTAGTGTGCTCTCTGTTGGCACGGCTGCATGCAATGGATTATGTATTACATACATCTAGTATGCCACATTCAGTCGATAGATGTTCATTTCTTTTGATACAGGATAATCTGCAGGAGAAGAGCAACTATGCTGTGCTTGAGAAACTCAAATGGCATCTTTTCCTTCTTTCAGACATGGAAAACTGCTTCCAGTGCCAAGAAGATCAATATCCAAACAGGGACCAAGATCAATGCCTTCCCAAGGGTCTAAACTTCCTATCTTATGAAGAACCTTTGGGGATCACAATGGCTTTCCTGGCACTGTCTCTTTCTTTGGTCACAATTTTTGTGCTAGGAATTTTCATCAGGCACCAGGACACTCCCATTGTCAAAGCCAACAATCTGGACCTCACCTATTCCTTGCTAGTCTCTCTCTTGTTCTGCTTCCTCTGCTGCTTTCTATTCATTGGCCGGCCTCAGCCAATAACCTGCCACCTACGACAAACTACTTTTGCAGTAACCTTCTCACTGGCTGTTTCTTCTGTGCTGGCAAAAACCATCACTGTGGTTCTAGCTTTCATGGCTACCAAGCCAGGCTCCAGAATCAGAAAATGGGTGGGGAAAGGACTCTCATTCTCGGTTGTTCTCTCTTGTTCCATTATTCAAACAACTATTTGCACGGTGTGGCTCTGCACCAGTCCTCCCTTCCCTGCTTTCGACATGCATTCCTTGACCACTGAAATTGTGGTAGAATGTAACGAAGGTTCGCCTGTTATGTTTTATTGTGTTCTGAGCTTTCTGGGCATAATGGCTCTTGTCAGCTTCATTGTGGCTTTCTTTGCTAGGAAGTTGCCCAGCACGTTTAACGAAGCCAAGTTCATCACCTTCAGCATCTTGGTGTTTTGCACTGTTTGGATATCCTTTGTTCCAGCTTACATGAGCACCAAAGGAAAGTATATTGTAACTGTTGAGATTTTCTCCATCCTGGCCTCCAGTGCTGGTTTGCTTGGTTGTATCTTTGCCCCTAAATGTTATATCATTCTCCTGAGGCCTGAGTTGAACAGGAAGGAGCAGCTCATAAGAATTAAGCTGACAAAATTGAATTCTTAGTCATTTGCTTTGTTTTTAAATGCTGAAGCCAATTTCAAAATTAGTAGTAGTAGTACAGTACTATTAGTACTTCCTTTTCTATGCTACCCTTCCTCCAAGAAACTCACAACATGATACAAAGTTCTCCTCCTCTTTTAGCCTAACAGCAAATATAATAACAAAAGTGCCAAGGTTCTTACAAATGGACTCATGCTTCAGAAACTATGAATATGGTAAGTTCATGCAAGCATGGGCCTTGACTTCTATACTGCATAAGCAAGAAAGACCTGTACTGTTTGACCTATTATGCTCATTTACCAATTAGGCTCTATGTACCCATACTTTACCTTTGTCTTTTAGTATGGTGTAGGGCTTGGGGATCTTTTCAGGCAGAAATTAAACATATGCAGCTTTAAAAAAAACCTGTCCATCTTTCTTCTCTGCTCCCTATTGCTCTGATTTCTCTGATTTCTCAGCTCCATGCTATGCATTGGTCGGCCTCAGAAAATCACCTATTTATGGCAAACTATACTGCCAACCTAGCAGTTCAAAAGCATATTAATGCGAGTAGATAAATAGGTTCCGCTTGCGGGAAGACAACAGCGTTCCATGTCCAGCCACACACTATGCGCTGCGGCAAAGAGAGTCATGCTGGCCACATGACCACGAAAGCATCTTCGGACAGCGCTGGCTCTTCGGCTTTGTAACGGGAATGAGCACCACACCCTAGTGTCAGGCATGACTGGACTTAAATGTCAAGGGATACCTTTACCTTTATATTGGTATATAATTACCAAGACTTTCGTGGTCAGTATGCTGAAATTCAATATGCATTTCTGGGCTTTTAGATCACGGTCTGCATTAACTTGCTCTTCCTGACATTTCGCTCTGAACTGTGCAGAGCATTCTCAAAGGAAAGACTGGCCCACAACCAGTACCCCTTCCTAGGCACTACAGACTGGTTGTGACTGGTTATCATCATCATCATCATCACCTGTAATTTATATAGCATAATCAACATGCATGTCACTTTATGCAGAATGAGAAGACGCCCCTGAGTAGTTTCCTATCTAGAGTAGACACAAGGGAAACAACAGATGAAGAGGAGTGAAATATACACAGGGGGCGGTAGGAATATGTGCTTATTTTAGTCACTCACAAGGAAGCTTACAGCGCAATCCTGTCTATACATAGACTGGCAAAGCAATTGCTCTGCCTGTCTAGGGTGTCGCAATCATACCATAAAGCACATTTGCAGCACCCGGAGAGTAAACGGCACCGGTGCCAAGGCCAGTGCCGCTCTATGCCCGTCGAGAGCAACGTCCTCAGAATTTTTTGAGAACAACGTTCTTCAGAGCAGAAATCAACATAGGGGGAATAGTTCCTTTCACCTGACCCTTTCCTTGTGCATTGTTCTTTTCTTAGACTGCATGTGTGTGAGTAGAGATTGCCCATTTTGCAATCTCTGTGAGGATCACAGTCTTTAGGCTCCTAATAACAGGAGATTATAACTTCATTATTTCTGCACCTGGTGCCAGCAACTGCCCTCGATACTTCTAGGAGCTGACTACGTCTCCTTTAATTATCTAAGAACCACTGTGAATAATTCTTGTCTAAGTATACACGTTTGCCGTCCAGTAATAACCAGGTCTGAACATTTATATGAAGTTCCACTTTTGCCCTTCAGAGTTGGGGTGATCAAGGATAAGCAAGGCTGTTTCCTTTTGGTTTTGCATAGTTTCCTTTTTTAGGTGTAACAGGGCAAATAGCCAATTAGATTATCAGAAGTATCTATCAGTAGACTCCATTGGAGAAGTGGAATCTGCATGGGTAGGTAGATATTTGCCCTCAGGATGGCCGTGTTGTTTGTGTGGCTGGTATTCTTATTGCTGTTGCTGCTTCCAACCGAGTGCAAGGCACAGTCGCTTCTGTGCAACATGAATCATCCCCTCTGGAGTCCACAGAAGTACCTTCAGACAGGTGACTTCATCATGGGTGGGATGACTTCTCAGCTCTTATCCATATCTGAGCCTGTAACCTTCAGTGAACACCCCCAAACCAAGGTTTTTGAAGAACCTATGTAAGGATGCAATTTTCTTTCTTCTGTAGACCAGCAACAGAGATACTGCTTGATTTTACTCATCTTCCCTCCTAGTTATTGTTTGCCCCTGTCTCTTGGTCCAATAATATGCATCTGTCCTTTCCATCACTTACTCCAAATAGAAGCAAATACTGTATATTATCTAGACATTTCTACAACTGCAGAATTCACCACTTCCTTATTCTGTTAGTTATAGAAGATGTATCACATCATGATATTTAAATGAATACAAGGTGGGTTTGGATGATACATCTGAGCCAGCCCACCAACATATGTTTAGGAATGTGACCGGACGCATCTGTCTTCCTGTCTGGGTGCATTTTTCTAATTTTAATCATCATGGGGGTTGGTTGCATTGCCCCAAACTGTACAGGATGAGAATCAGGCCTAAAAAAGTTATTTATTATTTTTATTAGTGTGTGTGTGTTTGTGTGTGTGTAGGGCATTGTAAGTGAGCACAATATAAGAGACCGTAGAACATGTTTATTGCATACATGATGTGAAAGTTAAGGTACGCTCCTTAACTTACAATTTTCAAGCTTTTTGTGGCATGAGTGAATTTGTAAGCAAATTAACCCTTCTCTTAAACCCAAGGGTTTTTTTTATTCTAGAATTATATACTGTATCCAAATATATCTTTTATAGAAAAAAATGAATAGTTTTGGTTTTCTTATTTAATGTTTTACTGCCATTTATTCTTTTCATTTGATGATTACTGTATATGGTTATTGTATTTCTCTAAATATTATGTAAACCGCCTTGGGGGGCAGAAAGGAAGCTCAAAGTCCTCATATACATAAATAAAATATATTGGACTTATGTTGAACATGCTACAGACAATGGCTAATGCAATATACATAACTTTTCTCTTCATGTCTTTATCTTACATAAATATAATTCTACATCTTCAGTCTAAAGATATATGTAGCTTATAATGTACAGGGTGTTGTGATCTGAGATAGATAAACCTATACGAACAGGAAGGAGTGGCTAAGTGTTTGGGAAGTGTTGACTGTTTGTCTTATTTAGGATGCTTCATTTATTTTAGCGCAATGCCAAAGAACTACCAGCATGTCCTATCATTTGCATTCACTGTGACGGAAATCAATGAGAACCCCACGATCTTACCCAATGTCACCTTGGGTTTTCACATCTATGACAGCTACTCCAATGCAAAGATGACTTATCAAAGCACTCTAAACCTCTTTAATCACAATAAGATTGTCCCTAATTATAACTGTGACATCGAGAAAAATATGTTCACAGTCATTGGGGGACTTGACTCAGAAACCTCTTTCCACATGGCCATCATTTTGGGCATCTACAAGATTCCACAGGTAGGACATGTTTATAAAGCATGTAGATTTCAGAGGTCTGACACACTGGTGTCTATTCTCAATGTATTGTTTTTGTTTTTTTCATTTTTTTAAGAAGAGAACATGTTACAGTACATAACATAAAATGCAAATATTTTGCTTATTTTTCAAGAAATGCCCAGGCTCAGGGATATGCATAAGTTTTTCCCCTTCCTAAATTACAGTCATGGCAGGGGGAGGGAATAGGATTGGGACCGCAGAATGAGATCATTAGTCTAGATCAGCATTTCTCAAATTGTGGGTTGCGTTTCACAAGTGGGTTGTGACATGATTTTTGGTGGGTTGTGAACAGCCGGCTGCCCGAGCCTCAACTTCTGGATTTCCAGCTGTTCACATGATGTCATCACATCACCACGAAAACTTCTGGGTTTCTGGCTGTTTGCATTTCTGGCCACCCAAAGCCCGCTCTGGGCATTGTCACATCATGTTCCCAGTGAACAGAGCCTTGGGCGGTCGGAAATACAAACAGCCAGAAATGCCTGATGTTTTGGCGGTGACGTGATGACATCATCATGTCACCGCCAAAACATCTGGGTTGTCAAGCTCCGCACTACAATTGGGTCATGGGGCGACAAAGATTGAGAACCACTGGTCTAGACTGAAATGTGCAGACACCCCAGGGAAGGTGAAACATGCAGTTGCCAGGAGCTAATACAACAAGTAAACAGAAATTCCTTCCATGCTGTAATAAAATGACAAATATAAATCAGGTGCCTGCAAAACAAGCACACAAAGTGTGTGTGTGTGGGGGGGGAGGTGAGATGGACAAGCTAAGCCAAATGCTGCCTATATTCAAGCTTTCACCCATATGTCAACTTCTTTCTCATTTATCTCCTTTTCTCACAAAATCCACAACAATCCCCCACCCACTAAGTACCAAGATACCTCTTAAAGTTGCTTTGAAACAAGCCACCACACTTCAGGGTTTGCAGAGGTGAACGTAGCCTCCCATGGGGTGGGGGCCGCCACCACCACGCCACGCCCCCTGGGGCGTGTGACATCGGTGTAGCGCACCTCCGCAGTGCAGAAACGCCCTTCCCCTGGTGCTTTTTGGCTCCTTTTCGGAGCCAAACGGCACCAGGGAGGGTGGGAGGGTCAAAACACGCAGGCGTTCTCGCTGCGAAGAAGATGCGACAATGGCTGTGGATCCAGAAGAAGATGCGCACCCTGGGGCCCACCGCCCCAACTGCCCCCAGAGCCACAACGTCTCTAAGGGTATGTTTGGACGCAATGGCAGCAGAACAGAATGGCTTTCCTTCTGTTGTGAGAGATATCCAGGCTGAGAAAATCAATTTTAAACATGGGGTGGGGGAGGATGGGACCTGAATTTGCAAAGTAAAACTTTCTTCTGACATAAGTCTCACATCTGAAGTTGGAAAACAGGGCTAAGATATTTCAGTTTTTTTCTGTTGTCCTGCTCAGGGAAGACTGGTGGGATGGGAAGATTCACAAATAGCAGATGAGGCTATTTCTGGGCTGAACAAAGTCTTGCAAGGGGGATTTTTCATGATCAAATGCTTCTTGACACTCAAAAATTATCTGTACATCAAACACTCCTATGTACAGGTTTTTTTAAAGCAAAAAATATTATATAGTATTTACCAATACCAATACAAATACAAGTATTTTTGGTGTGATGTGCATTCGGTCATCTGAGCCCCTCCCCTGTATTCTAATGTGGCCCTGCCACAAACCAGGTTTACCTCTTTATCTTCTGTTTATGAGAACTAATCCTCAACAAGCAGTTGACACCCATGATCCCTGCCCAAACCCATCTCTTTTTGCTTAGGTCTCCTATTGTTTATTTTCGCCTGTCCTGAATGATAAAACCCACCTCGTTCCCCTCTACCGGGTGGGCCCAAATGAAGTATATCAGTATACGGGGATTGTCCAGCTACTTCAGCATTTCCATTGGACATGGATTGGGATCGTTGCAATGAATGACGAACATGGAGAAAAGTTTGTGCAGACCTTGGAGCCAATGCTTAGCCAGAATGGCATTTGTATTGCTTACACTGTAAAATTGCTCACTACAACATATGCCGCTACGGATTCATTTGATCCAACTGTCATGCACAATACTGCTCTTGTTACCAGAAATAACAGCATTAATGTATTTGTTGTCAATGCAGATGCTCAGACCATGTCTGGTTTGAAATGGAAGATATTTCTGGCAGAGTATGTTGACTCGGCAAAGATCGGTAAAGTGTGGATTATGACCTCACAGTGGGATTTCTCATCATACAAATTTCACCAGATGTTTAATATAGACTTTTTCCATGGTGCCTTATCCTTTACAACTAATACCCACAAAGTGCAGGGGTTCCACAGTTTCCTTGAGACCTTACATGCTCACTCTGCAAAAGGAGATGGTTTTATTAGGATTTTCTGGGAACAGGCATTTGGCTGTTTATTTCCTCATTCTGGTTTAGAAGAAGAAAATGAACTAACTTGTACCGGGAAAGAAAAGCTAGAGAGCCTTCCTGGTTCTTTTTTTGAAATGAGCATGACTAGCCACAGCTACAGCATCTACATTGCAATCTATGCCATTGCATATGCTTTACATGACATGTCTTCATCCAGGTTCAAGCACAGATCAATGCTGGGCAAAGATAGGTTTGAACCTTCAAATCTACAACCTTGGCAGGTATTTTCTTACTTTCAAAACAGTTATATCATATACATTGAATCAGGAAGGATCTAAGTTCAGGAAGGGTGCCACCGGCTGCAAAACAGTGCATAAGCCCTTCCTGAATTTGTCCAGCTGGTTGTTTTATCAGTTTCAGGGTGCAATCCTGTGTAACTCTTGCACCGGTGTAACGGTACCTGGTGTAAGGGCACTTACGCCAGTGTAACTTGCCGTACGCTGACAGACGCAGGACGGACACAGGTGTAACCCCCCTCGGACACCTCAAATGTGCTGTTCGGATGCAGAATGGATGCTGGTGCAACTCCGCTGGCGCAGGGTGCATTTCGGGAGCTGCTGAATGCCCCCAGAATGCCCCCTGTGCCGGCAGAGTTGCGCCGGTGTCTGTTCCACATCCGAACTGTGCATGTGAGGTGTCCGAGGGGGGGTTACACTAGTGTCCTTCCTGCGTCCATCGGCGTATGGCAAGTTACACTGGCTTAAGTGCTCTTACACTTAAGAAAAAATCAGATAATGACTGAATTCAAATTTAGAGTGGTTGCTGTTTTTGAGTTGGCAAACATGCCACGGCATGGAGAAACATACCACGGCATGGTTTCCCTCTTCATTTTTCAGAGTTGTTTCTATGACATGTAATAAAGTCATGATTTTTCCTTTAAGGTGGAAAAAATGCCAAAAAGTTTTAATGATCCAAACAATAGTCCTTCTTCATGAATACCTAACATCTTCCTTTTTTGTCTTCCAATCCAGTTTCACCCTTATTTGAAGAAAGTTGTATTTAATAACAGTGCAGGAGAGGTGATATATTTTGATGAAAATGGAGAATTAGTAATTGGAATGGATATTATAAATTGGGTTACCTTCCCAAACCAGTCCCTCTTAAGAGTGAAAGTAGGAAGGATGGAGCCGCAGGCATTACCGGGCCAAGGGTTCATAATCAATGAGGACAGTGTCACATGGCATAGCAGGTTTAACCAGGTAGGATCTAAATGCGGATTTACAAAGTGCAATGCAAAAGTGTTATATTTTCACAGACTGGCAGCGCAATCCTATCCAAATTATACCACCAGTGTAACCAGTGGTGCAGTGAGAACGGGAGGCCCCAGAACGAAAAGGGGATTCAAATCCCCTTTGAATCCCCCTTTGGAGGGGATTCGAATCCCCTTTCTGTTCTGGGGCCTCCCATTCTCGCTGCACCACTGGTTACACCAGTGGTGTAAGTTGGATAAAATTTCGCTGTCAAAGAGCCAAATGAAAATTGGCTGCATTTTGTGACATTTGTTCTGATGGCGTAAAGCCCAAATAGGATTGAGCTGTTATTCTGACAGGTGTTATGTCAGCTCAGCAGCTTCAACGTACAGAATACTTATTAGCACTGAATACTGATTAATTTTCCTTGTATTTATGGATAGGTGCTACCCCTTTCCAAGTGTACAGACGAGTGCCTTCCAGGTTACAGCAAACAAAAGAAAGAAGGGGAGCCCTTTTGTTGCTATGATTGCACACCATGTCCAGAAGGACAGATCTCTCACCAACTGGGTAGGAAATAATTGTCTCCTAAACAATCTCAAAATATGCGTAGCACAGGACAAAGTATTTATGCTTGAGTAACCAAAGCATCATGTCTCAACTAAGGATTTGCAACATAAAATCCACAAATCCATTGGTGAAAAACAACCTTTGGTCTAATTCTTTTATATGGCCCTAATAAGTTCAAATACATTTTCTTTCAGCCATTGAAGTCCTGCAACTCTCCAGTCTTATTTTCCTCTAGGGAAACAAAGTTTATCTTCATTCTTGGTAGAAGTTCCTCCTATATCTACCAAATCCTAACTCTATTGTCTTCCACCAGGTCCTGAGTATGATCAGATGTGCGTGTGTGCGTGTGTGCGTGCATGATTACATTATGAACTCTGAATGTTTGTACAGACAAAATTAACAATGCTGCTGGGAGGGTAAAATGCATAAAACCTGCTAGTTGGAATTCTATTTTCCTGTTTGATTAGTGAATTTTTCACTTTGCATAGGCTTACTAAATCTCCAACTGGGACAGAGTGCTAGACCTTTAGGAGAAGAAATGTGGGCAGGTGTAGCTTGTTAAACCTTAGAGCACAATCCTAGGCATGTCTACTCAGAAGCAAGCCCCACTGAACACATGCCTCTGAGTAGACATGCCTAGGATTGTGCTCTAAGCTGAACACAATGTGCTGAACACAAGGGGCTTGCTTCTGAGTAGACATGCCTAGGATTGTGCTCTAAGGTTTAACAAGCTACACCTGCCCACATTCCTTCTCTGTCCCGGTTGGAGATCTGGTAAGCCTATCAATGCGCAAGATGGAAGTGGTGGACATGCTATTTTTTTTTCAAAAAGCCTTTTCTGCCATTACTGATCTTCTAGCTGAAGAGCCCTGAATAAGCTATCATGGATTCCTGATTTGAAAGCCATCATCACAGGTGAAAGAAGCAGGCTTACCAGATCGTCGCCGGGATGGGAGCAGTCTACCCTTAAGGGGGCGGGGTGTGGGGGGGGCCAGAACGCGTCTCGTTCTGGCCCCCCCACGCCTTGCCCCCTTAAGGGTAGACTGCTCCCGTCCCGGTGACGATCTGGTAAGCCTGGAAAGAAGAGACTACACAGCACCACCAGATGTGCAGAGTCAGGGTTACACAAAATGTACCAAACCACTTTTCTCACTAGTTCTTTTTTTCTTTTCTCTATGTGATACATGGACTTTCTTTTTCACCATCATTGTCCTGTCAGTTTGATGTGTTGATGTAACTGTTGTATGCATGATAAATTGACATCTCTTGTTTCCAAGCACCCCATCTTCAACTGACTCCAAAATAGATTGCAGTACTATTTATTAATTTGCATATCTGCTTTGCTGTTGTGCTCCAAGAAACTGCATCAAATCATCATCATCATCATCATCATCATCATCATCATCATCATCATCATCATAGTTGGACATTTTGCTTCAGTTAGCTCAGAGAAGATAAGGGAACAACTATATGAATGTATATAATCATATTTGAGTATCACAGCATGGAATTACTTTTTGCACTGGCATCATAGTCCATGTTCAGTGTTTGGCAGGGAATATTTTAGCTGCCTATTATATTTATAACCATGCAAAAGCCAGGGAGGTGGATCAAGTCTTTGGGTCCAAGTCTCAAGTCAAGTCCCAAGTCTCTGGGTCCAAGTCTCAAGTAAAGTCCTATGTTTTGCCCCCAAGTCCCAAGTCTTTGATTGCAAGTTGCGACCCCCAATCTATTTAATGGGGAAAATGGGTTTAAACCTGAATAAAATTCAATTTGTCATAAAAGGCTCCAAATCTCGAGTCGAGTCTTCAGAGTCTTTTACAATTGCCGAGTCAAGTCAGAGTCAAGTCATTGACGCGACTTGAGTCCAGCTCGAGTCCGAGTCAATAGACTCAAGTCTACATTACTGACAAAAGCCCAGCATTCCTTGGATACAAAACAAAGATGGAGAAAACAAAAGTAGCAATGCAAAGATGAAAAGAGGCAGGACAATTTTAGTACTCCATTTGCAAGGGCATACATTACCTTGTGTCATGTTGGGGGAGAACTAGATGGAGGAGGTGGAAGAGGTTTAATGACTACTTTGTTCAGTAAGGAGTATATCCAGGATTCAGGGGGACGGGGGACTCTAACAATCATTGATAAAGATTGAGTGGCAATCATCCACAACAGTGATCCCCGCAGAGACCTTTTATTCTTTTATTTTATTTTTATTTATTTTTATTTACAGTATTTTTATCCCGCCTTTCTCCCCAAAGGGACCCAAGGCAGCTTTTATTTTTTATTTAAAGTTCACTTTATAGGCATAACAACTCATAGACTGTGGATGATTCATTTCATTTGGATGCAAGAGAATCTGTAGGAAAGGAACAATTGTGGTATTATTTATTTACAATATTTTTACCCCGCCTTTCTCCTCGAACGGACCCAAGGTGGCATGGTATAATTGAGTAAGACTGGTGTGGCTTCTTTTCCTTCTTTCAGATATGGACAACTGTTTCAAATGCCCAGAAGATCAATTTCCAAACAAAGACCAAACAAAATGTCTTCCAAAAGTGTTAAATTTCCTCTCTTATAGAGAACCTCTGGGGATCGCATTAGTTTTTTTGACTCTTTCTCCTTTTCTGATCACAGTTTTGGTGCTGGGAATCTTCATTAGGCACCAGGACACTCCCATTGTCAAAGCCAACAATCGGGACCTCACCTACTCTCTGCTCAGCTCCCTATTGCTCTGTTTCCTCTGCCCCTTGTTATTCATTGGTCGGCCTCAGAAAATTACCTGCTATTTACGGCAAACTGTATTTGGAATCTCTTTCACTATTGCTGTTTCTTGTGTATTGGCAAAAACCATCACTGTGGTTCTGGCTTTCATGGTCACAAAGCCTGGAGCCAGGATAAGAAAATGGGTAGGGAAAGGCTTGTCCAAGTTGATTGTTTCATCTTGCTCCCTTATTCAAGCAGGGATTTGTACGGTGTGGTTGGGAACATCCCCTCCACACCTAAAGTTTGATATGCACTCATTGACTGGTGAGATTGTAGTGGAATGTAATGAAGGATCAGCCATCATGTTTTATTGTGTATTGGGCTATATGGGACTTCTAGCCATTGTAAGCTTCACTATTGCATTCCTAGCTAAGAATTTGCCAGACAGTTTCAATGAAGCCAAGTTCATCACATTCAGCATGTTGGTGTTTTGTAGCGTCTGGGTGTCCTTTCTTCCAACTTACTTGAGCACCAAGGGAAAATACATGGTGGCTGTGGAGATCTTCTCTATTTTGGCCTCCAGTGCTGGATTACTGGGTTGCATATTTTTCCCCAAATGCTATATAATTGTCCTGAGACCTGACC
Source organism: Plestiodon gilberti rubricaudatus (assembly GCA_026170595.1). Taxonomy (NCBI): domain Eukaryota; kingdom Metazoa; phylum Chordata; class Lepidosauria; order Squamata; family Scincidae; genus Plestiodon; species Plestiodon gilberti. The sequence goes on from JANXHW010000006.1 coordinate 21,926,504, forward strand.
TGAACAGCAGGAACCTGTTAACTAGGAAAAATAAGTAGGAATCGAAACAATTTGAATGGCTGCTACTATTATATTTTTAAGCAGTTATATTAATCTTAAACCAAACCTGAAAAGACATATTTATAGGTCCTTCATCTGAGTACCACAATCTACATCTGTCTTTGAAATGAGCATGATAGGCCACAGTTACAATACCTAAAATGCAGCCTTAGCTATTGCACATCCATACATGAATCCAAATCCAATGGAAACAACCGTGTTTAGACTGAGGATTCAAGTCCAGGATCTTCAGCCATGGCAAGTATGTCCACGCAGAAACTCTGCAGTAACATGATGTCCAAGGATATACAGACTGAGATGTGATGCCTTCCCTGCTCATTATAACTTTTAAAATCCATGTGTTTTTAATAAACTATCCCAGTTCCACATGTGCAATACTTCGTGCAGAGGCTATCCTTAGTTTTGCTAAAATTCTGCTGGAATGTTGCCAGCTCAATGTTTCTAAACCATTCATGTAGGAATTAGAGGGGAAATTAACGATTTTCATGTTCTGTTCATTCTACTGTACCTTCATATACAGGTGGGTTTATGAAACATGCAAATGAGTTAGGGCACGAGGCAGTTCAGTACTGCCTCATGCCCTCATGAGATTTGGGCGCCGCCATCTTGGATCTTGCAAGATTTTGCAACATCCAAGATGGCCACAGACAGGAAAAAAAGTACCTTTTGGCACTTTGCAAGCAGCGGCAGCATGGAGGAGGCTTCCACCAGGCCCGGAAAGCCTGGGACCGACCCAGGACTGGGGCCTGGAACCCGGGACGGTCCCAGGCATTCCGGGATGGATGGTAAGCCTACTGATGTGAAGCCTATACTAGTGTACAGTATACACTAGTATACTGTACACTAGTATAGGAAGCTCTTTTGGATAAGCTTCCAAAGCAGGAAGTGGATCTGTGAAAAAACAAACAGTGGCTTAATTATTACATGAGACAGATTTTATGGGTACAGTAGCCTTGTATTTTAATGTAACATCCAAACTCACTGATAAAAACACATAGAAAATGTCAACAGAGCCACTGGAGAAGTAAGCACTAAAGATTTTATCAGTGAGTTTGGATGTTACATTAAAATACATGGCTACTGTACCCATAAAATCTGTCTCATGTAATATTGTATCTGGCCATGATAGCTTCCGTTCTAAAAAAGTGGCTTAATTGCTGCATTTGCTGACACGATCACCTATCTAGTGCACGTATAGTCTATCTGAACACTTAAAAAGCAAATAAAATTATTTTTAAAATAATAATAATTAATAAAAATGAAAAAATGGAATAAAAACACATACGACTATTTGTGTTGAATAAAAACACATAACATCGCTATTTGCATTTTTTATCAAGAAATTTTGAAAAAAAATAACACCAAAAAACACACAACAACTCTACCTATCCTCCCTCCCAGGCCTTTTTGCCCAACATGGGGCTTCATGGTTCTGCACCAGCTCAAGAACAAGTGCAGATCCAGCCAGCACTATGGTAGTGCCATAGTGCTGGCTGGGGCTTTATCTGGGGTAAGGGTGTTGCCAGACAAGGCAAAATTTAGATCCCTATAGATTGGGCAGTGAAGAATTGGAGACGGCAAACCAGCAGAGACATATAGAGAGTTGGCCTTTATTCACTTGTGCAAGTGGGCTGCACCCCTGACCGTGATAACAAGACAGCAGTGAGCAGCAACAAACAACAGAATTTCACAGGTTCTTATACCCTTCCTTGGATTACACATTAGCGCAAGTCAAGAGACCCCTAGCAAACATCCTAAGAAATTTGTCCCAAGCAGGACTAGATTCAGCTAGCCCTGTTGTTACTGATTGAGGGTGCAATCCAAACCTACTTAGGCCACCGTTGTAACCAGCGGCCCACCGAAAACGGGAGGCCCCAGAACAGAAAGGGGATTCAAATCCCCTCCAAAAGCGGAATTTAAAGGGGAGTTGAATCCCCTTTCCATTCTGGGGCCTCCCGTTTTCGCTGGGCCGCTGGTTACAATGGTGGCCTAAATAGGTTTGGATTGCACCCTCATTTACACATAAAGCAGGAGACGTGGAGTTGAGGTGCATTCTTTTAACTACTTTTGATCAACAAGGGGACGAATGCCCTGACTCCTAGGGGGCCTCCAGCCCAATGGCGACATTACAACCCCCCATGGGGGGCCCGCTGACGTGAAGGCCCCCACGTCATGCCACAAGCTATGCCCCCTGGGGGCGTGACGTCATTATTGCATGGCACAGTGCAGCTTGGAACACCACAACCCCGCCATTTTGGAAGGCTTTTCAGAGCCAAACGGCTCCAGGGCGGGCTGGTGGGCTAAACCAATGACGAGACTGGTGGCAGCAAGGCATGCAAAAGGCAAGTTCAACCCTCCTTGCCGCCACATGCACTTGGGGCCCAGGGCCCCCCCACCCCTATGCTGATGACGCTTCTGCTCCAGCCTGCTGCTGCTAGGCACAGGATACAGCGTAGGCCCCTAGCCCACACTGCAGGGCACCTAGATAGGATTGGTTTGTGAGACTTCAATAGCTATGTTGTATTTCTGCAATCAAACAAATGGACATGTTATACCAAATAAGAGCAAATGTGTCCATGGACTTGATATTAGACTAATTGCAATAGGCGGATCTTATTCTGTCTCTGAGCAAAGCCTTCATCACCTGTTCCAGAAAGGCATAAATTACAGTGTAAAAAGAACAAGACATCTTCGGGATTCCGGTTATAAAATGATTTATAAATGTAAAAATTGTAAAATATGTACAGTGACTTTTTAAGTCCGATTAAAACACAACTGTGAATAAAATACTTTAAAAGTCCATGGTTAAAATACAATAAAAACATTCAAACTTTCCTGAGCATTATGTTTCGTTCATAATCTATGAACTCTGTCAAATGCGAGAAAAGCCTAACAGCCCATTCCAACCCAACTCCTCTCCAAGTCAGGCATAAGTGTGGCCTAAGTGCAGCCTAAGTTAGGCAGAAGTTATGCCTGAGGTAGGTCAGAGTTATGCCTGAGTTAGGCAGGCTGCAGTTTCTGTGGCCCAGCACCACCCCAGGATCCAGGCAACACTTACCTCCCAGGCAGGCAGGCTCTTCTCCAGGCTCTGTGTCTGGCTCAGGCATGTGCAGGCTTCTGTCTGCATGTGTCAGCGTCCATCCATGGCAGCTGCCGCAGGGTCTGTCGCAGCCTGGTCGCAAAGGGGCTGACCGCAGGCAGGGGGGTTGCGCCAGTCATGTGGTGGGCGCAGGGCAGGTGACAGGTGAGCGAGGTGCCTGAGCCCAGCCGCCACAGGGCACCCTGTGCATCAGCCACCTGCTGCAGGGGAGAGTGGCCGTCCCCTCCCTCCTGCAGAAGGCGATGCCACCCCCAAGCCACGTTGAGGCTGCACTGGGGGGTGAGCGGGGGAGGGAAGGGAAGGGGAGGGGGTGGGAACGTTACACACAAGGGGGGTCTCATGAGGACTGGAACTGCCTCTGACATGACTCGCCCGTGCGCTGCCTGAAGCCCTGGGCCTCCAAGGCTGGGGCAATGCCCACAAAGAAGGCGTCCCGGCGTGCCTGCTGCTCTGTGCCCTGGCCAAGACCAAGAGATGTCTTGGGCTTGTCTGCTGTGAGCGTGAAGGGCTCACACAGCTCATCACACCCCCAGATGGGGCGACGACGGCACCTCACGGCAGGCGCTCTAGCAGGGTGGGGGGTGGCCAGCAGCCATCATCAGGGAGTGGGAGGAGAGGCAGACACACAGGCAGGCAGACAGGGGGTGCTGGGGAGGGGCATGGGTGGGTCAGAGACAGACAGACAGACAGACAAGACTGGTGGGAGACAGATTCCGAGAGAGGGGTCTGCAGAGACCGATAGGGACACAGGTGGCGCTCCGCAGATGAAGGTGATGCATAAACAGGCACCTCTTATGCAGACAGACTTTGGGCGGAAGTGGCTGCATTACCGGCGGACCTTCGACGGAGGCGCCTGCATTACGGGCGGACCTTCGACGGAAGCGCCTTCATTACGGGCGGACCTTCGACGGAGGCGCCTGCATTACGGGCGGACCTTCGACGGAAGCACCTTCATTACGGGCGGACCTTTGACGGAAGCGCCTTCATTACGGGCGGACCTTCGACGGAGGCGCCTGCATTACGGGCGGACCTTCGACGGAGGCGCCTGCATTACGGGCAGACGCCCTGGCTGTCACTGTTTGCCTGCCTGAGAGGCCCCCCTGAATCCCCCCTCCCCTCTGTGCCATGGGGGTCGCGCAGCGCCCCTGCTGGGTTCACCGAGGGAAGGCCGTGGCAGTCCCTGGATGGGACGCATGTAGGGGCTTCAGTGCTGGGGGCTGTCTCTGTCTGTGTGGGGCAATGCTTGTGTAAACACTGGGCACATATGTTTCACTGGAGCTCTGCCCAAGGGGCATCTTTATTGTTCTGGAACGTTAGCAGAGATGGCCAGGCGAGGCTGCCAGGGGTAGTCACAGCAGCCAATCAGAAAGCAGCAGCAGCACACCTGCCCCATGGACCTGGACATGCAGGCTCTTCCCCTGTGGAACCACAGCCTGCTCCATAGAAAGGGGAGGGGCAGCAAGTAGGCAGCCAGGGAGGTGGAGCAGCAGCAGGAGTGTTGCAGGGCTGGCTCTCTGACCTCTGGCAGCATCGAGGCAGACGACAGTGGGGCAACCAGACTGCAGGCCCAGGGGTGCTCCCAGGAAGGTAGGTGATAGTGGATGTTCCTGGGGAGACAAAAAACAAGGGGGAGTTACATGTCAGCTGGTATGTGGAAGCAGTCACTATTGACGACAAGCCAGTGTGTCGGTTGCAAAAGCCTGCAGGGAGAGAAATAAAACACAGCTGATAGGTGTGACACACATAGCATGGTCTGAGCTGCTTACCTGGGTGTAAGGAGAGCATGATCCTGTAAGGGGAAAGGGTCAAAGAGAGAGACAACAACACAACTTGGGGGTCACAACCATGGCAAACCTAGCAATACTGACCTGTCAGTAGACTCTGTGGAGAAAAGGGGGGGGAACAGCTGGTGTCTACATAAGGCTAACAGTTCCACACTTGTGGCATTGTCTGCTCACATGACTACAGGCAGCAATCAGACACAACAGTGGTAAAGAGGCATGTATCCTATATATCATAGCAGGCAAAGCAGGCAGCTATGAGACAACACATTGGTAAAGAGGCATATCATAGCAGGCTATGCAGGCAGCTATGAGACAACAAATTGGTAGAGAGGCATGTCATGGCAGGCTATGCAGGCAGCTATGAGACAACACATTGGTAGAGAGGCATGTCATGGCAGGCTATGCAGACAGCTATGAGACAACACATTGGTAAAGAGGCATGTATCCTTCCTGTATTTCTAAATGCAAAGAGGCAGATGTCAGAACACATTTCAGCACAAACCCTGCTCTTACCTGCTCTTACCTGCTGGTGCTGTTGCCTGTGGGGGGGGGAGAGGGGCTGGGAGAAAGACATGGGTTAGGAAACACTTGCATGGAGGCAGCTGCCCAGGCACAGCTGTAAACAGGTTGGCCACAGCCAGAACAGCCCTCTCTGCCCTAGAGGGAGGCAGAGAGGAGAAGAGAGAAGTGGGGTGTTTGTGAATTTTGCCCTCCACCGACAAAGTCCCACTTTGTGGCTGTGAGGGACAGAACCCCACACCACGTGCTCAGAGAGAGAGAGAGAGTGACTGGAGGTCTGGGGCTGGGCTTTTGTGGGAAAGAGGCTGGGTGGGGCTGGGTGCTGATAGGCTCCCTATCTTAGGCATAACTCTGTCGGTTTCCAGACCTAGCAGGCCCAACTCCATCCTAACTCTGACCTAACTCAGGAGTAAGGTGTTAGAAATTTTCAGGAGAGGGCTGGCTTAGGTAAGGTAAAATGGCTCCTATGGGTCTCCTTGAATTTGGGTCCACCTTTTTGGTCGACCTAAATTTTGTGTCAGCATTTGTGTTGGAGGGGGCGTGTCTGTGCTTGCCAGGGTCTGGAATCCAACGTTAATTGGTTGCCGCCCCCGTTACACCCACGGTCCGCCCATGTTCCGCCCACTTTTAGGTCAACTTTAGGTCTGACTTGTGCTGCTTAGCCCTTGGGTTGGAATGGGCTGTTCTTAGTCCGTTGGTCGTAACTTCGACCTAACTTTGACCTAACTTCGCCCTAAATGGTTGCATTCCAGACCTAACTTCGACCTAAACGACTTAGGCTGACTTTAGGTCTGACTTGGGCTGCTTAGCACTTGGGTTGGAATGGGCTGTAAGTAGGCAGGAAGATGGTACCTACCATATGTTAAAGGGACTACGGATAAAATTGGAAGGGTGATGGGTAAATATAATTTTAAAACTATTTTTAAACCTACCAATATAATAAGCCAGCTTTTAAGAAACCCTAAAGACTCGAGACCCCCTCTTAATGCACCAGGGGTTTACAGGGTACCGTGTAGTTGTAGGAAGGTGTACATTGGGACCACCAAACTTTTTATTAACACCAGGATTAAAGAACATGAGCGTGCTTGCCGGCTCGGGCAGGTTGAGAAATCTGCCTTAGCTCAGCACAAGTTGGAGTCGGGACATGACATTAAATTTGAAGATACTACAAAATTATGTCACGAGAATAACTACAGGGCCAGATTGAGTTTGAGGGCAATAGAAATATTTAAACATGGGTCCCAAGTTCTCAACCGTAAACAGGAGTTATCTTTTATTAACAGAATTTGGACTCCTGCAATTAACAAAAATAATAAGAAACAATAATAGAATAGTTTTATTAACTCTGCTGCTATTCTCAGGTCTTCCACCAGGGGCAATGCAATAAGGTGAAATGAGGACCTGTCTTGGCCTATGCATAGCTTCCGGTGTTAATTACTTCTGTAGCCAAATGTGCACCAAAATCTCCTTTAAAAGTAGTAGGACTGCGATGTGTGCATTTACCTGCCTACTTAGGCTTTTCTCGCATTTGACAAAGTTCATAGATTATGAACGAAACGTAATGCTCAGGAATTTTTGAATGTTTTTATTGTATTTTAACCATGGACTTTTAAAGTATTTTATTCACAATTGTGTTTTAATCGGACTTAAAAAGTCACTGTACATATTTTACAATGTTTACATTTTATATATCATTTTATAACCGGAATCCCAAGAATGCCTTGTTCTTTTTACATCATAGCTGGTTATAACAGTCTTCGATCCTTTCTATAAATTACAGTGTTGGTGAGTTCTCATGGGAAAAGAGATATTTTCTACCAGACTTTTGCTAAATGCAATTTCATAGCCTTTTGAGCACATAATTCCCCCCCCCATGTAATTATCAGCATTCTTTCATCTAATTGCATTGTTAAGCAAGACCCAGTGGATATCAGGAGGTTCTTAGAAAAATCAACACTCAAGACAGAAAATGGTTATAAAAACCTCATGTTTACAGCTGAACCGAAGGGTCAGATACAAGAAAGGTTTTGTCAGTCTCAGTTCTGGTTCTTTTTCTCTTTGCCTTATAGAGTAAGCCAGCACTATGTTCACTGTCATGTTATTCCTATGAGACAAAAGATACTATGAAAAATTTGGGTAGATTAAACCTACTTCTATCTAATTCTCCAAGAATTTTCCTGCTTCTAGATTTCCTTTAAAATGAATATGAATCGAAGCATTGGCGCATAGGTACATAGGTTTCGCATAGGTTTCTTTGCCCAAACAGTTGCAAGGGAAGACAAATGCATGAATCAGTGATCACAAAACAATAAGGAACCTTCAAAGTTCTTGCTACTGGTGCAGACATCCCCTTTAGGTCAGCCTACAAAGTGTTGTAGTAAAGCTCAGAAGATTAATGCTAATGAAGACAGCAGGGGGAATCACTATCTGGAAGAGAACCTTTTTCTTCACCACGGTGATGTTGTTGGTGGAGCTGCTTGTACTTCTGCCTCATATTTTGTGCAGGACAGAATGGGATGCTCTTCATCACAGCATAATGAGGCATTCCCTTCAATGCAGGCTGAGTGATGCTTTCCTTATTACGCATAGGTTTCTTCAGCCAGGAGACCTCATCATTGGAGAGGTTGCTTCTCAAGTATTTTTCCATTCCGACTCTGCTTCCTTCAGTGAACAGCCTTCTCAGATGTTAATTAATGAACCTGTGTAAGGAGTTCATTTTTTTCATACCATTTATATAATTAGACCAGTGTTTCTCAAAGTTCTCTCCATGAGTCGGAGAGAACTCTGAGTGCTTGCAGGGGCAGGGCAATGGCTGCGGCAGTGATCCAGGGATTGTGCCACCACCGGGACAACATAAGAACATAAGAAGAGCCCTGCTGGATCAGGCCAAAGGCCCATCTAGTCCAGCTTCCTGTATCACACAGTGGCCCCACCAGATGCCTCAGGGAGCACAAGACAACAAGATAACCTGTTTCCCATTGACACTCCCTTGCACCTGGCACAAAGAAAACCTACTCCTACAACAAGGAGGTTGCTTATCCCCATCATGGCTTGTAAGCTGTGATGGACTTTTCCTCCATAAATCTGTCCAATCCCCTTTTAAAAGCATCCAGGCCATACAAAAGGGGTATTTTTAGACTTACCAGGGGTCGCACCACCCTGAGAGGGTGCGGGGGTGCAGTGGGCCTCCCCAAGCCTCCAAATGGCTCAAAGAAATGTTAAGGTAACCCTAGGAGAAGCAAAAAGCACTTCCTGGGTCATGCTAGGCTTTGGCATGGGTTTGTGCAACACAGCCTGTGGGGAGCTAGTATGTATGGTTGCAACTATTTGAGTTGGTTACAACTACATTTGTGTGGCTGACTTTCACAGAATCTATGGCAACAGTGTAGATCAGAGGTACTCAATCTTTGGAGGCCCGGGTACCCCCTATCACGGGTACCAATTTTCTGAAGTATCCCCTGCTAATTAATTGCTAATTAATTGGATTAATCAATTAATTAGCTAATTAATTGTTAAATAAAAAGTACTAAAACAATTTTAAATATGAAAAATGTCTTACTTAACTCTGTGTGTGTGTGTGTGTGTGTGTGTGTGTGTGTGAGAGAGAGAGAGAGAGAGAGAGAGAGAGAGAGAGAGAGAGAGTCAGACAGATGGGGGATTGCATTTAAGTTCTAATTAACAAGTAATTAACTACTGATTGATGCTGATAAGGGGCAGGCTCTGGCGTACCCCCTGCCATTGGTCCGTGTACCCCTAGGGGTACTCATACCACAGGTTGAGAACCCCTGGTGTAGATGATTGCGCATGGCTCCAGCATTTTCAGAGGTGCATGGGGGGGGGGGGACTTGCGGAATTGGCTGCAGATTTGACAGCAGTCCTGGCAGCTCCAAGCAGGGCACTGCAACAAGCAATGCAATGACAAGGCAACGGCCATTGCTGGGGGCAAAGTAGGAGTTGAGTAGAGTCAAACTAGGATTGGAATACTGGAGTGCAGAGCCAGAAGTACCACATTCAGACTGCAAGGTAAGCTGCTACTCATGAAAATACAGGTAATAATACATTGTGCTTCTCTGTGGTGCTACAGGATTTGTTGGCATATTGTTACATAGCATCTAACTTTCAATGCAGGGTGGTGACAAAGAACTACCAGCACATCCTGGCCTTGGTGTTTGCAGTAAAAGAGATAAATGAAAATCCCACAATCGTACCTAATATCACTCTGGGATTCCACATTTATGATAACTACTACAATGCACAGGTGACATATAAAGCCACCCTGAGCCTGCATTCCACCCAGCAATGGTTTGCACCAAATTACAAGTGCAACATCCAGAATAATTTAATCGCCGTCATTGGGGGACTTGGTTCTGAGACTTCCCTGTATATGGCTACCATCTTGGACATCTACAAAACACCACAGGTAGGCTTTTTGGAAGGAAATGTGGAGATGTCACAGTTGTGGCACCTAATTAAACATTCTATCCTCATCCCAGGTCTGGCTTTGTGTATGATTGACAAACATGTACTGTATTGAGACAACAAAATGCCCTATTCAGACATGTCAGAAGTAGAATGTACATATGGTAAGTGGGTTGTGGTCATGTCTGCTGGCCCTACTTGACCTCCACTGAACCAGCCAGTGCACCCTCAACTGAAAGACAAAGGCACGACTCACCAGGAGCCTATCAACACCCTTAATGAGTTACCCCTCAGAAAAATTCATAGGATTCTATGGGAGAAAGTCTATAAAAAACCTGGGCACTAGACCCTCATGTTGTCTTCCACTTGTTCCTTCATCCTTGAGAAGAGCCAGTTAAAATCTATCAGGTTGGACTGTTAGTGATTGTCTCTCTGTCTCTTTCTGCCATTCTCAATGTATATTCTGTATGGAAATCCATTTCTGTCTTTGCACCATTTTAGTGTAGACCTGAGAGTTGCCTCAGATCTTTTTTCCCAGACAAAACTCACCTAACCATCATTCTAGCTACTCAAACTATTAGGGGGTTCAATCACCCCATTCAAGAAGTTGCAATGCCAGTTAGGACGATTTATTGGGTGGGAGAGACTAGCTCCCCACCGCAAGTGGGTGGAGTAACGTCACAGCCTGCTTTGGGCTCACCCCTTGCCTATAACCCTTGGTTCAAGTTACAGAGGACTGCTAAGAATTTAATTGCCATCATTGGGGGGACTTGGTTCTGTGACTTCCCTTCTTTCCTTTCTGATAATCTCTGCATGTTTCCTCTCTTCTTTCCTATACCCCAAAACTCCCACTTCCTTAACCCTGGGTCTCTCTGGGAAAGCTACATAATCCCTCTATGTCCCTTTTCCCTCTTCTTTCCCCCCTTCTTGCTCTGCCCCCTTCTCTTTCTAAGGAGCGCCACTCTCCTCCTCTTGTCTCCCTTTTCTTCATAACAACAACTAGGGTCCAGTCATGCATAAATGATCAGATATAATTTCCTTCCCCTGCCTAGGTACATTGAACAAGTGAATAAATTCAGCTTTTATTCCCCCTTCTCTTCCTCAAATTCACCTTAATAAATCATTTTGTTGCACCTTTCACCCACACTTCTGTCTCCATTTTTTTCTCTAAATTGCATAGCTATGCCATTGTCCACTACACAGGATCCCTAGCACAAGATGATTACCTCCCATATGTACACATCTTCCTTATAACACCCAATACAAAGCATGATGTGATTTAATTACATCGTGCCTCTACCTGCCCTCATTAGCTGTTTGTCTGAAGTGGGGATGATGACGATTTGCAAATACAGGTTCTGCTTCACGATGGATCGCTTAACGACGTCTTCTTAGAGTCCCACCTCATCAGCTGTTTGGCTTTAAATAAGGGTTTTGAAGTTCAGCACTGGGGTTTTAAGCACAACGCTGAACTTCAAAGTCCTTATCTAAAGCCAAACAGCTAACAGGCAAGATAAGAGCTTGGATGTTTAACGCTGGGGCTTTAAGCACAGTGCTAAACTTCAAAGCACAGCAAGACCCGCTTAATGACGGCTTCACTTTACGACAGGAATTTCAGAACATATCCCCGTCGTTAAGCGGGGGACACCTGTAGTGATAATGTCCTTACAGGTCTTATGGTGAGAGCCCCAGGAAAAGAGCCCAGATCATGCTGTGTGTTGCTTGTATTAGACATTAGAAAGAGAACAGGAAAAAAATAAAAGCAGTAGCAGCTGTGTGTCTCTCATAGCATCATGTTTGGCCTATAAATATCTTTCTGAAGTGATAGAGCAAACCATTCCTTCTGTCTAAAGAAAGCATCTGAACAAATGCATTGCATGTGATTTGGTAAATCAGCATATCACATGCTATTTGTTTTCTATATTTGCATTTTTTTTTAGTTTACCTACGGCTTCCTTTTTCCAGGACTGAGTGGCGGAACACAGTTCCGTTCTTTGTACCAGATGGTCCCCAAGGAAGTTCATTAGTACACGGGGATCATCCAGTTGCTACTGCATTTTGAATGGACCTGGATTGGGCTCTTTGCTGTGGATGATTACAATGGGGAACGTTTTTTGCTGACCATATTACCAATGCTTTCCCAGAATGGCATCTGCTTTGACTTCATTGAAAGAACTAATAAATTGAATTATCTTGCCGGAAATATAGATTTCATCTTGGGTCTGCTGGAAAAATTCCCTTCTCTCATGGAACGGAAAGCGAATGTATTTGTTGTCAATGGTGCGCCTCCATCCATGGAAAATTTAAGTTGGTATCTTCATCTTGCTGCCCTGCGTTCACCTGTAGGAAAGGTATGGATTGTGACGGGACACTGGGATTTCATTGCAAGAGCCTATCAACGGGATTGGGATATACAACATTTCCATGGGGCCATATCTTTCGCAATTCATTCATATCAGCCAATAGGACACAGGACATTTCTTCATGGGCTTCATCCTTCTTGGGCAAAAGAAGATGGTTTTATCCAAGGCTTCTGGGAGCAGGCATTCAGCTGTTCTTTGGAAAAATCCAGTGAAGATGAGGAAGAGGAGACCTGCACTGGGGAAGAGAAATTGGAGAACATTCCTGGACCTTTCTTTGAAATGAGCATGACTGGACATAGCTACAATGTCTACAATGCTGCTTATGCTGTGGCACATACGTTACATAGGATGCTGGAATCTGGGTTTAAACACAGAATATGGGTGGGTGAAAAGAGGCTGTGGTTCCAAAACCTGCAACCATGGAAGGTAATTTCACTCCAAAGGCACAACTCCATTATCTTGTGTAGGTTTGCAAGCTTTCACATATTCACTCAGTAAGCCTTTGTCGATACAGAAGTTACATGCGTCATTCCATAGATTATTTTTGTTCAAATTATGTTACGTAAATCATACATGACCCTATCCTATGCAGGGCCTATGGCAGAGGATCTCATGATCCACTGCCTTAAGACTGCAATCCTATACACACTTTCCTGGGAGTAAGCCCCATTGAACACAATGGGACTTACTTCTGAGTATGCATGCATAGGATTGTGCTATAAGTCCTGTTACAGCGATGCAAAAGGTGTGCCACCATTGTGTGCTTTGGAGTCACTAGCGCAAATGGCTGGAGTCTTTATACCCTAGAGGTACGCGGACCACAGTTTGGGGGTACGCGAGATCCTCCCTGTTATCAGCTGCTGCGATCAGCAGCTGATAACAGGGAGCAGAAAAATGGGGAAAAGTGTTTTTTCTGGCCTGCGGCATGGAGCAGGTTCTCCGGCTCACGCCACAAGCTGGAGGGAAAGGCTACAGCCCTGCTGAATTGGCGGGCCATGCCGCAGGCCGGAAAAAAACAGGTAAAATGGGGCGAAGAAGTGGTTTTCCCAGGCTGTAGCCTTTCCCTCCGGCTTGCTGCGCGAGCCGGAGAACCCACGTGGCTGCGCTGCAGGATGGAAAAACAGGTAAATTGTCCCCCGCAGCTCTCCCTACCTCTTCTCACGATCGCCACCATGTTGGATCTCCCGAAATCTTGCGAGATTCAAGATCGTGGCATGAGATTTAGGAGCCACGATCTTGGATCTCGTGAGATTTCGGGAGATCCAACATGGTGGCGGCCATGAGAAGAGGTAGGGAGAGCTGCGGGGGAAAATTAACCCATTTTTCTGGCCTGTGGCGCGGTGCCGGAGAACCCGCTCGGCCGCACTGCAGGCCGAGAAAAACACACTTTGGGGGTGCACTTTTGGGGGGTACTTGGGGGTGCACTTTTGGGGGGATCCGGGGGTATGCCAACCTTTGAGGGCCCGCATAGGGGGTACGCGGGCCCCCAAAGGTTGGGAAACCCTGATCTAAGGTAGATGCCATGTCGTTCTAACCCATGTGTTGGTTTTGTTTCTTTTTCCATTTTGATGCAGCTCCATCCCTTTCTAAGGAGCATTTCATTCAACAATAGCGCTGGAGACACAGTGTGTTTTGATGAAAATGGAGAATTAGTTGCAGGATTTGACATCACAAACTGGATAACCTTCCCAAATAAATCCTTTGTTAGAGTCAACGTTGGAAGGCTGGATCCTCAGGCTCCTCTGGGCAAAGAGTTGCAAATTAATGATGAAACAATTGTGTGGCATAGAATGTTCAATCAGGTGAGAAAGAATTGCAGGCACTTGGCTTAGCAGGTTTACTAGAAAAAGTATCATTCACACAACTACCATTTGCTGTAATTGACCTTTTATTTCTTAAAGTTACAATGAAAGCTTATGCATGTCTACTCAGAAGTAAGCCCCACTGAGTTCAATAGGACTCAGGCCCAGATAAGTGTGCATAGGATCGCAATGTTAAATACTTCAGCCTTCAACTCCTATGTACAGCCTCTAACCCCACCCATCCTTTCCTAAGGAGCATCTTGTATTAACAACAGTACTGATGAGAATGGACATTTTTGTCAGCTGGATTTGCTATTATTATTCCAAATAAATCCTCCTCCTGATTGGGCCCACAGTCTCCACATTCAGGCAGTCCTCTCAACTGTGTTCCTTACAAATGGTCCACCATCCATATGACTCCTAATGCTAAAAAGGTAGTCATAATCTTGGACTTTATCTGAAGTATTTTAATGGTAAAGTATAAATAGTCAAAATCTCTACATGTCATGATTGCATGCAACAAACATGTACAGTACTAGAAGATGAGTAGTTTACCTGCCTCAGAGAAGTCATGTTGCCAAAACAGCATACATAACCCTGACGTCCTATGTACAGCCTCTGCCCCCACCCATCCTTTCCTAAGGAACATCTTGTATTAACAACAGTACTGTTGTCATGTTCAGGGTTATGTATGCTGTTTTGGCAACATGACTTCTCTGAGACAGGTAAACTACTCATCTTCCAATACATGTTTGTTGCATGCAATCATGACATGTAGAGATATTGACTATTTATTGTTGTTGGTCAGTCGTTAAGTCGTGTCCGACCCTTCGTGATCCATTAAAAGACTTCAGATAAGGTCCAAGAGTATGGCTACATTTTTAGCAGGTAGTCATAATCTTGCTATTGCCCATGTGAATAATAAACCCTTTCATAAGGGTTATGTTCCAAAGTCAGGGCATAAAGCTAAATTCACATACACAGTGGTGTTGCTGGAGTTGGGGCAGAACGCAAAGTTCCGCACCGCGCTGACCCTCCGTTACAGCTCCTGCACGTTGCCTTCACCGCACTGAGTGGCTCCGAAGGAGAGGGAGCGGGGCCGCCTCATGCTGGTGAGTAACGGAGGGTCAGCGCGGTGCGGAACTTAGCGTTTCGCCCCACTTCCAGCGACACACTCAAAATTACATGGAGAATCCCTTACAGATGAAAAATATGTATTGACTCTAAAAATTATGAGAGACAGGTGGGAATTGAGACTGATTGAGCTTCATTCTCCCATCTCAGGCTCACTGGGGGGCACGTATTAAGTAAGTGGAATCACCTTCACTGTTTAACCTGCTGTTTTTCTCTGGGTTCTGTTTGTTTGTTTTGTTTGCTGACCACGTGTAGTTGAATTTGTGCAAGTCAGCTGTGCGTAAGACGAGGAGTGACTGTCTGTGGCCCCAGTACTAGACTCTAGAATGGCTATGATAAATTATGGTCAATGTTTCTGTTTCAGTACAATAGCCAATGTCCAAAGACTAAATGGCAACAAGAATACATGATATCTTTTTTTTCTTTTCCCCTTCATGGATAGGTGCTACCTCTTTCTCTGTGTAATGACTACTGCCAACTGGGTTCCAGCAGAAAAAAGAAGGAAGGGGAGCCATTTTGTTGCTATGATTGCGTTCCCTGTCCAGAGGGGAAGATTTCTAACCTGAAGGGTGGGCAATGTGATCATCAGTGTTATTATATATCTTATGCAACATCGTGAAGGTTCTCATGAGTCTGAGAATTCAAATTCTCACTCTTTTTAGGTAAATGCACAAAAAGCTACTTCTGTCATAAGCTCAAGTATGCAAGTAATGTGCCAGGCAATCCAATCCTATCCTCTCCCGGCGTAGACGCTTCAGCATGGGCCATGTGGCCCATGCTGGATCCTATCAGGGAAAGGGACAGGCTGGAGGTCTACTCGGGGTAAGCGGGAATTTGCCAGTTTACCCTCCCTAGGTAAATCACTAGCCGACGCAATGGGGCTACTCGGTTCTCCGCCAGCTCTGTAGCTGGTGGAGAATCAAGTAACCCCATGTTGTGGCTTGTGATCTGGGAGGGGGGCTAGGATATGGCAACCAACACAGATGCCAGTCTCTCCTCCCTCCAAGGCCCAATCTGCCCATCCTCCCGCTGCCCCATTATGCCCCTCCCGCCCTCCCCCAGGCCCTGCGCTACTCGGAGCCTCCACAGCACAGGTTCTTCTGATGCTCGGCAGGCAACAGGCTTTGGTGCCAGCACTATCTACTCAACAGGATTGGGCCCTTTTTGATGTTGCACTTATTTGTTCAGCAGAAGTCAGGTGAGATCAGGGGCCAATAGAATTCCATTAGGTCCTATAAAACTTCCCTCTCCAGTATCAGAGACAATTCAGGCCTCTTAAGTTGAACTACCAGCTTGCTTCCAAACCCTACCAGTTGTGCCGTATCTTGTTTCATTTAACAGCAATTTTATCAGTCTGCATTCCATATGTTTTATTATGGTATTATACAGGAATATTTGTATATTTTGTGTTTTCAGACATGGATGACTGCATCAAATGCCCTGAAGACCAATATCCAAGCAAGGACAAGGACCAATGTATCTTCAAAGTTAGAAGCTTCCTGTCTTATGGGGAACCATTGGGAATTGGTTTAGTTTCTTTAGCTCTGTCTTTTTCCCTGCTCACACTGTTCGTATTGACCATCTTTATGAAGAATCATGATACTCCCATAGTCAAAGCCAACAACCGAAGCCTCACATACATTCTGCTCATCTCTCTCCTCTTCTGCTTCCTCTGTTCTTTCCTATTTATTGGACAGCCTACAAAGATGACATGCCTTTTCCAGCGAATGGCTTTTGGCATCATCTTCTCAGTTGCCGTTTCATCTGTTTTGGCGAAAACCATCACTGTGGTTCTGGCGTTCATGGCCACCAAACCTGGATCTAGGATGAAGAAATGGGTGGGGAAACGATTGGCAAGCTCCATTGTTCTTTCATGCTCTTTTATTCAAGCAGGAATTTGTATGGTTTGGTTAAGTACTTCTCCTCCATTCCAAGATCTGGACGTGCACTCACTGAAGGGGCAGATCATAGTAGAATGTAATGAGGGATCTGATGCCCTGTTTTATTGTGTCCTGGCTTACCTGGGCTTCCTGGCCATTATCAGCTTCACTATGGCTTTCCTAGCCAGGAAGTTGCCAGACAGTTTTAATGAAGCCAAGTTCATCACTTTCAGCATGTTGGTCTTTTGCAGTGTTTGGCTATCCTTTGTTCCAACCTATCTTAGCACAAAGGGGAAACACATGGTGGCTGTGGAGATCTTCTCCATCTTATCTTCCAGTGCTGGGTTACTAGGTTGCATCTTTACTCCTAAATGTTACATCATTATGATGAGGCCCGAACTCAACAACAAGGAGCAGCTAATGAGGAAATAAAAAAATCAAAGATGTAACGAATCTGAGAATAATTCTTTGTTCAGATTTTGTAAATAATTAGTCTGTGTTGTCTATGAGGAATCTATAGTATAACTAGGCTTACCATTTGTCCCAGTTTGGCCAGGACAGTCCCTGTTTCCGGGGTCCATCCCCAGTAGTGTTCTGGCCGGCCCTGACGCCCCGGGTGGTCCCAGAAAGCAGCACTGTCCTGACCTTTCCCAGCCTCCTCCTGTGACCTCTACAGCCGGCTGAGACTGAATGGCTCATGTGCCTGCGTGAGCCTGACGCAGGCGGACAATGCCTGGGAGCCCTTTGGAATCCTCAGGGATTCCCCGGATGATTCTGAGGAAGACGGAGCTCCCAGACATTGTGCGTCTGCGCGAAGCTTGTGCAAGTGCGAAAGCCAGTATTTTCAGTCCCGGCCGCCTGCGGAGGACGCAGCCAGCGGGCGGGCCAGGGATCAAGCCACAAGCGGTGGCAGCAAGCAGTGGAAGTCCCAGCCAGCCATGGTCCCATGGAGGACACAGCCAGCCAGAACAGGGCTGCAAGTGATGATGGCGGGGAAAGCGATGACGGCAGTAGATGGTGGAAAGCAGTGGAAAGCAACGGCAGCCCTGGAGAAAAATGCCGAGGTAAGCGGCAGCAGGGACAGTCTGAGACTGGCGGGGGGCGGGGAAGGGTTCCCTGGTAATAAATAATTAATTAATTCAGCAGCTTCAATGCAGAAGGAAAATCAGAAGAGCAAGATTTGGAATGTGAGTGAGGACATTGAGCAATGTAGGTTTTGCATCACTGTTACAAGTGGCTAAAAGTAGGAATCACTTTAAGCATTTTAAGCATTTATTTGTTTGAACTTGCTTCCATTGCATCTTGATTTGCCTGTGACTCAAATTGGGGGGAGCCACATGGCCCCCTCATTCTGACTAAATGGTCTGTGTCTTCATTTTGGGCAGAGGAAGCTGGTATTTAGAAAGCCACCTGCCACTTTGGTCATGTTTCCATTCAAAGAAGAAGATCATCTCTTTCATACACACACTTGTGTTGAGATCTGTTGTTCATTGATATATGGGTGGAAGAGTGAGATAACAGCTAGCCTACCAGGAACACACCATCAAGAGGGAGAAGCAGCAGGGTAGGAACCTGGAGATGAGAAGCTCAGAAAGCTGTCTTGATTACTTGGATATCAAAATATTCTGCTCTGTTGTGTTTTTTTGCTATTGCCCATGTGATCAATAAACTAAGACAGAATTGTGTTCCAGTGGATGATTACTGTCACTTTTCCCCAAAGTCCCAAAAAAGATCTTGCTGGGTGCTGAGCTTGTCTTACCACGAACATGGGAGGAGATGTTCAATAATAGGTACATTGACACATACATCAACTAAGTTCTCAACATAGGGAACAGGTGACAGTAGTATATTGTCCCAACGATGGGCTCTCCCTCATAATCTTTTAGCCAGTATACAGGCCTTTCTGGCCTGCTGTGAACTTGGTCAACTATGAAAATTTCAGTGGTGAAGCTTTGTTCATAACCTTTTTCAAAAAAACCCTTGAGTTTAGAGACCCTCACGTGGTCTCCGTTTCTGAACAAAGGAACTGCTTTTTTTCTGTTGATACAGTTTCCATACACTGTTTTCCATACATCCAAAGCATTGGCTTGGTTAACACCCACGGGGCGGGCCTTAATTGTTCTGTGTAAAGAGTGGTTATAGCTCCAAATAAACTGTGACAGCACATCAACATACTTGAAAGTGTTGTTAGCTGTAAAAAAATCTCCACATTTTTGTTTTCAAGGTTTTATTAAAACGCTCCACTACTGCTGCTTTGACTTCGTTGCTGGTGACAAAGTGGTGGACTCCATGCTTTTTTAGTAGCCTCCTTACCTCCTTGTTTAGGAACTCCTTGCCGGCATCAGTCTGCAGCTTGTGAGGTATTCTCCCCTCTCTGAAGATATTTTGAAAGGCAGCGGCCACTTCTCTCCCCGTTTTGTCTTTTAGGCTTCTAGCCCATGCATATTTATTTATTTATTTATTTTTCACATTTTTATACCGCCCTTCCTCCAAGGAGCTCAGAGTGGTGTACATATTTCCTCCCCTCCTTTTGTCCTCACAACAACCCTGTGAGGTAGGTGGGGCTGAGAGATAGTGACTGGCCCAAGGTCACCCAGGAAACTTTGTGGCTGAGCGGGGATTTGAACCTGGATCTTCCAGGTCTAAGTCCGACTCCCAAACCACTACACCATCCTGGCATCCTGGTAGACAAGATGTCCACGACCGTTAAAATATACTTATGCCCCTTGTTGTACTTACAGAACTGTTGCATATCCACTAAATCAGCCTGCCATTGTGCATCCACTCCAGAAACAACAGTCTTGTTTCTTTTAAAATGAACTCGTGCCTGCTTGTGAAGTGTAAGCATCCTGTTCGGAAAGCCACGTAGTAACTTGCTTTCTAGTCAATGATTTACTTTGTTTTTTGCCCTCTTGAAAGAGGGGATTAGGGCCTCAGTCCAGCCTAACTCAGGCACAGTTGAGGCCCAAGTGTGGCCCAACTGGGGCCCAAACTAGGACCGAGTTAGGCTGCAACTGTGCCTGAGTTAGGCTGGAGGCTACAGCAGTGGGCCAGGATCGAGGCAAAACTTACCGCAGAGGCAGGCAGGCCCCTGTGGGGAGCTGTCCCTCTCGCGGAAGTGAAGAGCCCCCTCCGCAGCTCGTCTGCGTGCACCTACCACAGCTGCTGCAGCGGTCGCAGCAGAGGGGCAGCCACAGGTGGGCCTGCAGGCACTGGGCGTGCGACAGTCAGCTGAAGGGCAGAGGTTGTGCCAGTGCCAACTGCCCCAGGGCACCCTGTGCATTAGCCACCTGCCGCAGGGGGGAGTGCCACTGCCCTCCTACCCACAACAGGTGTTGCCACCCCCATGCCACGGTGACGCTGCACATGGGATTCATGGGGGGGGAATGGGGGAGGGGAGGGAGGGAGGGAGGGGGAGGGAAAGACACACGCACAAGGGGGGGGACTCACCGTTTCCGCTTGGAGGAGGCTGTGCCGCCCCGAGGAGCTGCTTCAGTGCGTCGCGCCCTCGTGGAGCCGCGCCCCCGGCTGGCAGCTGGGCCTGCGGGTGCTGGCCCAGCCGGTTCCGCAGCAGGGGCATCATGTGCAGCCATGGCAGCATGGACCGGGAAACTGCGGGCCTGCTCAGCAGCATGCCGCTCCCGGTCAAAGGCGAGGCGGTCCCGTTGGACAGCGACCAGCTCCCTCACCACACCGGTGAGGGCCCGGATCTCTGCCGTCTGTGCCGCCTGCCCCGCCACCAGGCCCTCCAGCTGTCCGGAGACATGCTGGAGCCCTGCCATCAGCTCCCGGTGATCGTCCCGGCGATCGTCCCGCTGCTCAGCAAGGGCATCGAGAAGCTGGGCGCGCCCCACGTCGCCAGCTTCCATGCATGCCTGCCACATCTGGCCTGCCTCGAGCCGCTCCCGCTCCATGGCCTGGTGCAAATCAGCCACGGTCTGGGGCAGCTGACGAGCGGGGCGTGGCCCACGGGCACGGGGCATGATGTTGGGGCCCCCCAGCGCCGCATCTGCCGCTGCATCCCCTGGCAATGCAGCGGCTGCTGGGAGGGCCGGCCCCTGATGTGGCGGGGAGGCCTCCGCGGCCCCCCCCTCGCTGGCAGACCCCTCCCCCGGCGGGGACTCTGCGCGGGGTGCCTCCTCAGCCGAGTCACCGGCCCCTGGGAGGACGTCTTCCTCCTCGTCAGCTGAAGACGGAGGGAGGCTCCTCTCCGGCTCCGGCTCAGCAGTCTCGAGGCTGTCCCCCGCGGCCCCTGTTGGAGAAGGGAGTGAAGCTGTGCTGGGGTGGGTGGGCTCCGTGTCGCCACACACGGAGCCCCGCCGGGGGCTTGACTCGTCGGAGGTGCTGGCATCGTCTGGACGGGCTGTGGGCGGGAAAGGCACAGGGCTCAGCCAGGTGGCAGCCACCCCCGCCCCAACCCAGGGTGGGTGGATACATACCGGCAGGCTGGCGGCCTGCGGCCTCTCTGCTGGGCCCCGGCTGGGGCGACTGGGCCCGTCCAGCGGCAGCGCGGGTGCCTGGAGGGAGAAGAAGCACAGGTGAGGCCGGGCATGGGCTGCGGTGACGTCCAGCAGTGGGCCCCTCCCCACAGCACTCACCACTGAAGACCTCCACGCCAACACCACCGACGACCTCCTCGCGGACAAGTGGCCCCAGAATGGCGGTGGCGCTGCCCTGCGTAGCATGGGCAATGGCGGCATCCACGGTCATGGAGCGAGTGCGCACCAAGGCCCTGACCCGATGGTTCAGGGACCAGTACGACCTCCTGAACCGCTTCATGCAAGACAGGCCCGTGCGCTCCCGGAAGCCTTGGGCACGGAGGGAGGTGGCTATGCCCGCAAAGAAGGCCCTTCGGCGTGCACTCTGCTCTGTGGCCCTGCGTTCTCCGAGTGCCACCTCGGGATTGGCTACTGTGAGGGTGAAGAGAGCACGCATTTCATCATCCCCCCAGTTGGGCCCACGAGGAGCTGCCCTGGGGCGTGCTCGTCGGGGGGGGCGGCCCCTGCGGCCACCATCCATCACCAGGGAGTGCACAGGGAGACAGACAGGCAGACAGGCAGACAGGGAGGGAGGCTGGGAGGCAGTGGGTGCTGGGGAGGGGCTTGGGAGGGGCACGACTGGAGAGACAAATGACAAGGAAGCGGGCGCCAGATACAGAAGAGGGGTCTGCAGAGAGGACAAGGCACATGGGGGGAGCTCCGCAGATGGCGAACGCCACGTATGCAGTGCACAAGCGAACGCCACGTATGCAGACGGACCAGACGGGCGTCACCGACGGGCGGCGCCGACGGGCGGACGTGGCGGGCGCGGCGTCGGAAGGGGCGGAGTCGAAGGGCGGAAGCGGCATCGGCCAGTGCCCTGGCAACTCCGGACGCCACGCTCGGGCGGAGCAAACGGGCGGAGCAAACGGGCGCAGGGGGACGGGCTGCCTGCCTGCCAGGGCTCTGGCTGGAGGGGGCGGGGGTGGTGGCAGACACCACTGCGGGCAGACGCTCAGGGACGGTGTGGAAGGAGGTGGGCAGCAGGTGGCTGTGCAGCGAGGAGCAGAGGGAGGCACCAGCAGTGCACGGGAGCTGCTGTTCAACCTTGCCATCACCTGACCAACATGGAGCAGGGCCAGCTGCAGCCTCGGGCACAGAGGCAGCAACTGCCGTGGCCGCGTGTGCCATGGCTCCAGCAGTGGCAGCAGGAGCGCCTGCGGCAGTGGCGCATTCGGAGGGAGCGGGCGAGGGAGAGAGAGAGGGCCCGGGAGCAGCCGGCGCTGTACACACAGGAGCAACAGCGTCGGCGGCAGGAGAGGCAGCTCCGCATGCAGCGCTGGGACCAGCAACGCGCAGAGCGCCGACAGCGGCGCGAGCAGTGGATGCAGGTGCAGCAGCAGCCACGCCACCGGGGGCAGGCGCTGCAGCTGCCGCCCCTGCCCCAGCTGCTTGGAGCCGAGGGCCAGGGTGAGTGTGCTTGGCCATGGGAGGCCCTGGGTGGGAGGGGTTGGGGAGGGCGACGCCATCGACCCTCTGGAGGGGGGCTCGGACCCAGCCGCCCTGGCGCCCTGGCACATCCAGCAGCTGCTTCCCTGCGTGGGGGCAGGCATGCCCAGCCAGCCGCCAGGCCCAGCTCGAGGGAGCTGGCCGCCCTGGCCAGGGGGACCGCCCACAGGTGGTGACCGTGGCCACTGGCCCAGCTTGCACCGGCTGGGCTGTAACCTCTCCGCATCCTGTCCACAGGACCCCAGGAGCCCCGACGGCCCAGAGGAGCCATCCTGCCCTGGACCGCGTTCCCCCCATGCCTTCTGAACCACTACGCCGGTCTGCCTCTGATGGTGGCATTTGTGGTAGCCCAGCGCCGGAGACGGGTCCGGAGACGGCGGCCGGTGGTGAGGGAGCGTCTGCGCCGGCTGCCGGGCCCCGACATTGACTGCATTCAGGCCTTTCGCCTGGACAGGGGCACCGTGGCGGAGCTCTGCCACCTCCTGGGCCCGGGTCTCGAGGCCCGGATCCGCTCCCACCATGCCATACCTGTCCTGCAACGGGTCCTCATCGCCCTGCAGTACCTGGCGACAGGGAGCTTCCTGGGAGGCGTGGCGAGGCAGCTGGGTGTCTCCCGCTCCTCCGCCTGCCGGTGCCTGGATGCATTCGTGGATGCCATGGTCCCCCACGCGGCCGAGTTCATCGTGTTCCCAACCAGTGTGGCAGAGCTGCAGCGGGTCAGGGCCGAGTTCCATGCCATCGCGGGCTTCCCGAATGTGATCTCGGCTGTGGATGCCACGCACGTCACCATCCAGGCCCCCCACCAGAATCCAGCCGTGTACCGCAACCGGCATCGCCAGTATTCCATCAATGTCCAGGCCACCTGCGATGCCAGGGCGTTGTTCACCAGCGTCACGGCGCTGTTTCCAGGGAGCATCCATGATGCCGCCATCTTCGATGCCTCTGCCGTCCGACGACACCTGGCAGAGCTGCCCGAGGGAACCGGCTGGCTTCTAGGTGAGTCGGGGGGGGCCTGGCAGGGGGGGAGGGGAGTCGGGGGGGCCTGGCAGGGGGGGAGGGGAGGGGGAACGAGGCCATGGCAGGGACTGATGCTGCCCCACCGCCCACAGGTGACCGTGGCTACCCCTTGCGCCCATACCTGATGACACCCCACGCTGTGGACGTCCCAGGGCCCATTGCGCGGTACAATGTCGCTCACCGTGCCACACGCATTGTCGTGGAGAGAGCTTTCGGGATGCAGAAACTTCGATTCAGATGCCTGCACCTGACCGGGGGGCGCCTGATGCGCACACCCAACAAGGCCGCCAAGCTGTTTGTCGTGTGCGCCATGCTGCACAACCTCTGTCTTCGGCGGAACACCCCACTCCTCGATGCCGAGGAGGCGGGGCAGCCCGCCATTGGAAGTCGAGCCTGCAGAGGCCGAGCCCGCCAGGGGGGCCGGCCAGGACCCGCGGGGCGTTGCATGCTGCCAGCAGGTCACAGCCGAGTACTTTGGCCCGTAACGTCCAGGTAAGGTTGCAGCCACCATGGGGCCCGTGCCAGCCGCTGACCAGCGCTGCTAGGAACCCCCCCTCACTGTGCCCTAACCGCTGCATCCCCAGGGACCTCCCACCTCGGCATCTGGACGGGCACGGGCCCCACCCACCACACAGGCTGCCACCGACGCCACCAGCAGCAGTGCAGGCCCCCCACCCGATGATCCGCGCCCACGGAGGAAGACAACAGAGACAGTGGTGAAAAGTTAAAAGCATGTTTATGTTCGGTTCTTTTGTAACGTTGCATTAAAAACAGGTAACAATGGAACAATCGGTTCCGTGGCCTCAAAAGTAGGCCTGAACAGGACCAGGCCCCAACAGGGGGCACAGGGCACCAACAAAGTGACGGGTGGCAGGGGGGGGCGTGACCAGCACGCAACATGGTGCCCCTCATGGAGGCGGCCGGAGTGGCTCGATGCCCAGCCGGGCCAAGAGGGCGGTCAGCCCCGCCAGGATAGTGTCCTGCCTCGCCTCCACCTGGAGCAGGTGGTGCAGGACTGGGGGCACATGGCCAGCACCATCGCCATGGGCCATGGCCGTAACGTGGCGAATGGCCTCCTGCATTTGGCCACGGGTGGCCCACGCTGCACCCTCCAGCCTGCGCAGGTGCTGGCGCACTGCTGCCTGCTGCCCCGACGCCTCCTGTCGTCCGAGGTCCACCCGGCGGCCGATGTTCCGTAGGGTGGCCATGACCCTGGGTGCCAACGCCGAGCCTGTGGAATGAAACAGATAGGGTGCGTATGAGGCCTGTGTCCTTGCGGCGCCCTGTTTGGAGGCCACCCACCCACCCGCACACCCCTGGCCCCCGTGGTCTGCTGGGCCCGTCATCTGCTGGAGGCGGCCCCTGTCACAGGCACCATGGCAGGCCAGGACGCAGGCCCCAGTCGGGCCCTCTCCATGACTGCCCTGACCCCCATCCCATGGCCTGGCCTGGGTCCCGGCACATCCCCCCTGGTCCCGCAACGCACCTGCCCAACCGGTCACCACTGTGTGTCTGGCCACAGGGACATGGCTGCTGACCCGGCCCAGGTGCACTATCAAGGCCACGGCACACAGGGCCCCAGGGGGCACCCCCAGCCATCAACTGGCTGGCCGGCAGCCGCCGGGCACCCACCAACTGACAGGCAGGCAGTCCATGGGGCACTGGCCTCTGGTTGCAGCACACCATGCCATCCGAACCCATTGCACTACCAGGGGGTGGGGGGTGGGAACACTCACAGTGGCACCGGGCCTGGCGCAGATGGGCCCCACGCCGCCTCGTCTGCGTGGCCTGGTCTTGCTTGGCTGGTGGGCCTGGTGGTGGTGGTCCTGCCGCTACCGCCAACAACGCCTCTTGCGCAGCTTTAGAGGTGGATGGCCTGTCCTCCTCCTCCTCCTCCTCCACCAGCTGCACGTCCTCCTCCGCAGGCAGGTCCTCCTCCTCTGCCTCCACAGCCTCCTCCACCACCACCACGTCACCCGCTGCAGGCAGGTCCTCCTCCTCCCCCACCTCCTCCTCCACTGCCACCCCTGCGGGGGCCTGTGGGACAGCAGGGGAGGGGGGCCCAGATGGTGGGGCCACCACACCTCCCTCTGCCCCTTCCCTGGAGGAGGCGGTCGAGGAGGAGGAGGACGCCGCCCACCGTGCACGGCGCCGTGGTGGCCGAGTGGCTGGCGCTGCTGCTGCTGTTGCTGCTGCTGCTGCTGCTGCTCTCCGCCGTGGTGGCTGGGTGGCTGCTGCTGCTGCTGCTGCTCGCCGCCATGGTGGCTGGGTGGCTGCTGCTGCTGCTGCTGCTGCTGCTCGCCGCCATGGTGGCTGGGTGGCTGCTGCTGCTGCTGCTGCTGCTGCTGCTGCTGCTCGCCGCCCCTCCATCCGGCGTATGGCCACGGCAGAAGAGAACACACATAGGATCAGCGCCTCCTAACTCAGCACGCACCAGTACCCCCCCTCCGCCCCAGCCCGCCCCGTCACCTGCCTCATCTGCATCACCACCACCACCCTTCCCCACGGCTGGGCAGGCCCGTGTACATGTCCCGAGGCTGGGAATCACCCCCCTCAGTCCACCGACCACCCTTGGACCCCCAGGTTCCTGCACCACAGCCTGCCATGCCCCCAGCGGCCAGCCACAAGGGGTCTCCGCAGCGGCAGCATCCCACTGCCCTTCCAGCTCTCCGGTGCTGCAGGGGGGCCCGGACAGACCAGCTGGCTGCTAGAGATGCCACCGCGGCATTCCAGCCAGCGCCGTGCCCTCATGGCTAGACCCAGACCCAGGCCTCCCACATGCAGCCGGAGCAGGCAGTGCAGTAGGCCTGGCATCTGGGCAGAGGGCTGCCTGCAGCATGGCACAGGCCTGCAGACCTCCCTGCCAGAGGTCATGTGAGCGGCAGGCTCCAGGGACAGGGCCTTATGGCGTGCCCACCACTGTGTGTGCTGGTGTCCCTCCCACCCTCCCAGTGTGAGGGGCGGGCCCATCTCCCAGCCTGGGCAACAGGGCTGTGAGGGGGGGCCGCTGCCAGTCCTCCCTGCGCACACTGGCAGGAGCTCGGTAGCGTTTGGGCTGGAACCGTGAGGCTGCCCTGGGGGAGATCAGCAGGGTAGCTGGCATGGGCAGCTCTATGGAGAGAGTAGCCCCTGGGTATGGTGGGCAGGCATGGGCCTGGCTGGACCATGGCCTGTGGGCTGCGACTGTCCAGGGAGCCGGATGGCTGCAGCTGGACCCATGGCTACTCCCCCCCCCGGCCTGTGCCCAGTCCTGGAGGGCTCTGAACCATGCCAGGATCACCCTCCACAACAGGGTGCCCGGCACCGCTGGAATCATGGACCCTGGCTGCAGAGGGCCCAGGTGTTCCTGGAGGGCACACCCTGGCATGCTGCCCCTGACGGGCCTGTCACCTTCCCCCCCCCGGGCTCCATGTGGTCTGTGCTGGGAGATCCCCCCCAGGGGTGCCCATGGTCCGCAGGTCCTCACAGGGCACCTGCGTGCCTGGGGGGACCCATTCACACCCTCCCTGCCATGAGCCCATCCCCAGTACACAGCCTTACCTGAATGATGGCGGCACCGGTAGCGAGGCCGCCCAGCACGCCGCCACAGCCGCAGCATGGTGTCATACAGCGGGGGGGGGGTCCCTGCTGGGGCGGCCCTCGTGGCAGTCCCTGTACCCCAGCTCTGCGAAGAAGGCCACCTTGAGGGCCTTCCACCGTCCGCGACACTGGCCCACGGACCTGTGGAAGCCCCGGCGAGCCAAGGCTGCCGTGACCTCCCCCCAGGCCTCCAGGTTGGGGGCAGTGCTGCTCGACATCAGGGTGGGCAGGTGGGGGCTGTGGGAGATGGCTGCCAGCATGGCTGCCCTCTCCTCTGCATACCACCTTCTTCGAACGCCTGCTGCGGCAGCCATTTTGCGTCGGAATGACGACCGTTGGCCGCTCGTGACGTCACACGGCCTGCGCCTGTCCGGACCCGTACGGGCACCCGTCGCGGCGGGCGTTCTGCAGCTGCCATTGGCGGGCGCGACGGCTTCCGTAGCGGTCGCCATGGCGCCCGTCAGTGTTTGCCTGCCTGAGAGTCACCCCAACTCCCCCCCCCCCGCCCTCTGGGCCTGGAGGGTCCAGCGGCCCCCCTGCTGTGTTCTCCCAGGGAAGGCAGTGGCAGGCCCTGGCTGGGCGTCCTGCAGGGTCTTGTGTGCTGGGGCCTGCCTGTGGGGGGGCAGTGCTTGTGCAACATTGGGGACTTGTGTGGCCAGGGGCATCTTTATTGTTCTGGAACTGGGGCCTGCCTGTGTGTGTGTGTGTGGGGTAGTGCTTGTGCAACATTGGGGACATGTGTTGCCAGGGGCATCTTTATTGTTCTGGAACGGTGGCAGAGATGGCCGGGCGAGGCTGCCAGGGGTTGGCACAGCAGCCTCTCAGACCACAGCAGCAGCAGGCGTGCCCCATGGACCTGGAGATGTGGGCTCTTCCCCTGTGGAACCACGGCCTGATCCATAGCAAGGGGAGGGACAGCAAGTAGGCAGCCAGGGAGGTGGAGCAGCAGCAGCAGCAGCTGCGGAGGGTTGCAGGGCAGGCTCCCAGACCTCTGGAAGCATCGAGGCAGATGACCGTGGGGCAACCAGACTGCAGGCCCAGGGGTGCTCCCCAGACGGTCAGTGGTAGTGGGCATTCCTGGGGGGATGACCACCTTGGGGGGTGTTCCATGGCAGCTGGTGTGTGGTAGCACTCCCCATTGAAGGAATGCCAGTGTGCCGGTTGCAAAGGCCTGCAGGGAGAGAAATCAAACACAGCTGAGTGGTGTGAGACACAGAGCCTGGTCTGCGCTCCTTCCCTGGGTGTAAGGAGAGCATGATCCTGTAAGGGAAAGGGGTCAAAGAGAGAGACAACAACACAACTTGGGGGTCACAACCATGGCAATCCTAGCAATACTGACCTGTCAGTAGACCCTGTGGAGAAAAGAGGGGGGGGGAACAGCTGGTGTCTACATTAGGGTTACAGGTCAACACTCATGGCATTGTGTGCTCACATTAATACAGGCAGCTATGAGACACGACATTGGTATAGAGGCATATCATGGCAGGCATTGCAGGCAGCTATGAGACACGACATTGGTATAGAGGCATATCATGGCAGGCATTGCAGGCAGCTGTGAGACAAGGCATTGGTATAGAGGCATATCATGGCAGGCTATGCAGGCAGCTATGAGACAAGACATTGGTATAGAGGCATATCATGGCAGGCATTGCAGGCAGCTATGAGACAACACATTGGTAAAGAGGCATATCATGGCAGGCATTGCAGGCAGCTGTGAGACAAGGCATTGGTATAGAGGCATATCATGGCAGGCTATGCAGGCAGCTATGAGACAAGACATTGGTATAGAGGCATATCATGGCAGGCATTGCAGGCAGCTATGAGACAACACATTGGTAAAGAGGCATGTATCCTACCTATATTTCTCTATGCAAAGAGGCAGATGTCAGACCACATGTCAGCACAACCCC
Organism: Plestiodon gilberti rubricaudatus; assembly: GCA_026170595.1. Classification (NCBI taxonomy): domain Eukaryota; kingdom Metazoa; phylum Chordata; class Lepidosauria; order Squamata; family Scincidae; genus Plestiodon; species Plestiodon gilberti. Next base: position 21,956,058 of record JANXHW010000006.1, read on the forward strand.
TGCACTTACCTGCACTTACCTGCTGGTGTTGTTGCCTGTGGGGGGGGAGAGAGGGGCTGGGAGAAAGACATGGGTTAGCAAACACTTGCATGGAGAGAGCTGCCCAGGCACAGGAGTAAACAGTTTGGCCACAGGCAGAACAGCCCTCTCTGCCCTAGAGGGGGGCAGAGAGGAGAAGAGAGAAGAGAGGTGTTAGAAAAATTTTCAAAGTCCCACTTTGTGGCTGCTGAGGGACAGAACCCCACGCCACGTGCTCAGAGGGAGAGAGAGAGAGAGTGAGTGGAGGGCTGGGGCTGGGCTTTTGTGGGAGAGAGGCTGGGTGGGGCTGGGTGCTGATAGGGTAACTATTTGGGTCCATGTCCAGCGTTCGGCCACACCTGTTCGGTCCCAACTCAGTCCCAACTCGGGCCCAGGGTGTTAGAACTTTTCAGGAGAGGGCTGGTGTAGGTAAGGTAAAATGGCTCCTATGGGTCTCCTCACATTTGGGTCCACCCTTTTTGCTGGCCCAAATTTTGGGCCTGAGTTGGGCTCGAGGGGGCGTGTCAGGGGGTTGCCAATGTCTGGAACCGGACCAAATTTCGTTCCCGCCCCCGTGACGCCCATGGAACGCCCACTTTTAGTCCGCAGTTGTACCGCAACTGTACCGCGCCCGTCCTGTGCATGCGCACGGCGTCCGTCGTAGGTTCGTCCCAAGTTCGGCACAGTTGCAGTACAATTCGGGTACAATTCAGGCACAACTCGGGCCTAAAGCACTTGGGCTGCAATTGTGCCTGAATTGTACCGCAGTTGCCTTAGGCTGGACCGGGCTGTAGATCCCCCAAAGCTCCCAACAGCCCCCGGCGTATAATATATTTTCTTTAAAATTTGTTCATGTTCTGCCATGCTGTCGTCTAACACACATATGAACACAAGTTGCTGTCGTAAAACATTTTTATTTACATAAAACAGGTAAAATGTACACTTTTTTGGTTGTTCATCTTTGCTGCAGCTTCCTAACGAGCACGCCAGTAGCAGGTCCGTCCTAGAGGCTCACTGACAGATAGGTTCTCAAACCCTCTAACCAGCTCATCAACCACCTAGTCAAAGTAAAAACAAACTCATGTTATAAGCACCCCCAAACCCTTCATGACTATGTGGTAAGCATTCTAACCCCACCCCCCAATATCATATGCATATTTACCGGTAATGATGGACAACAGGGTTCTGTCTCTTTATCCCTCTCTTCAATATATTTCCAGTATGTCGGCCATTCAGGGACCGCATTATCTTGCTCCGTTTCTACAGGGGTCTGGTTATAAAAAATATATAGTTGTTCCCCACCATGTGTATTATAAGCACCACAGTTCTATCTCACAAGCATTCTACAACTGACCATATATATTTACCAGTAATGGTGCACGCTTGGGAACTGCATCTGCCTCTGTTTCCTGGCTTTCAGGTAAATCACCAACTTCCACAGGCGTGGGGCAAAAGATTGCCTCTTCTTCTTCCAGTTCTTCTGCACGCATCCAGTATTTCGACCATTCCGGGGCCTCCTCACCTAGTTCCATTTCATCTGGCCTCGGGTTATAAAAATTAATGGTTGTTCCCAAACACTGGCCATCGGTAAAATCTGCGGTCTCCTGGGGTGCTTCTTGTGAAGGCATGAGAACTTCTGCGGGGCTCTCCATTTTGGTTGGCGCAAAAAGTGGGTTTTCCCCTTTCCCAGGGGTTTAAATACCGGTTTCTCCAGGCATGCACAGTCCTGTTCTTAAGGGCATGGCCGGGGCTGACCCTCGACGCCATTGGTCCCTGGGCCGGCAGCCCCCTTCCTATTGGTCCAGGGCCCCGAGGAACAGGCCCGGGCATGTCCTTAAGAGATCTGCGCATGGGCGCCACGCCCGTGGCCCTTCCTATTGGCCCGTGGATCTGGGGGAGGAGCGCAGAGGGGTCACTTGGCCCTCAATCATTTCCGGGGAGCGCGCAAAGCGCCCTTGAACCCCATTGGTCCTAGGGTTCTGAAACCTCTTCCCATTGGTCCAGGGCCTAGGGGGAGGAGTGTAGAGGGGTCACTTGCCCCCTAAATCACTTCCTGGGGCGTGGAACCCCCCCTTGAACCCCATTGGGCCTAGGGTTCTGAAACCCCCTTCCTATTGGCCCAGGGCTCCAGGGGAGGAGCGTAGAGGGCCCCCCTAGGCCCCTCCTCTTCCGGCTGTGACGTATTTCCGGATATGACGTCATTTCCGAGCACATGGTGTTTGTTATTGTTTTGGTATGACGTCACTTCCGGTCAAAACAATAACAAAGCCATGTGTTTCCGGTCATTTGACAGAAGGTAGGGCCAATATACTACTGGTGACTCTTGTTCGGGCTTTGTGCAAAGAAATCCTGCTTATGCCATGTTGTTTGTTACTGGGTGTGCTTTTACAACACATGTAAAATGTTCACAAGGAGGAACTCTTCTTCGCGTTCAGGAATCCAGTGTATTGGCCAATGGCACAACTCAGTGAACTGGCATGAAAAAATGAGGCACGCAAGGTTAAAGGTGCCACAATTTACTGTTTATTGTGGGGGATAATAATACAGTGAAGAGTGGGAGGAGCCCAATAAGTGACTGTGAATTCTGCAAGTGGAAGAAAGAGGATTCTGTTGGAAGTGACATTCCACCAGCAAGCGCAACACCAGCGCAATGGCTGGCGAATGTGCATGTGGGCTGGTGGAGAGACTACTGTCTGCCAGCACTGGCACAGAAATGAGGAGACCTAATGGGGAAGCGGCGCCTTTTCACAGAGTAAGAGAATGAAAGTTCCCTTACTCTGAGGAGACCTCCATAACTCCCCCCCCACCATTAGATGCAGCATATGCTCTGTTGCACGTGGCTGCATCAGCGGGGTGTGTGTGTGTGTGTGTGTGTGTGTGTGTGTGTGTGTGTGTGTGTGTGTGTGTGTGTGTGATAGGATTGGTCTGTAAATGCATGCACATGCAACAATCACAGACTTTGTGCTAAGGAAGTGTTTGAGTGTTTGAAACAGGAGTTCCTTGGTTGAGCTCAAGGAAGCAAAGTGCAGAAGAAGGGGACAAAACTGAAAGGGGGGGGGAGGTTTGATACCACAGTGGTTCTTGGGTGGCACAGTGGTTCTTGGGTAGGGAAGGGAATGGAGGTACCTCAGGCAGCACTGGTTGGACAGACACACTATCAAAATGTCATCAAGGCAGACAGATGAGAAACAAACAAAAGACACATGGTGGAATCCTATGATCCAACTAAAGATCTTTTGTTGGGTGAGCTCATCAAGGAACTCGTTCTTTTGGGACCGGATGACACTTGATTGCTCATCCCTGGCCCTAAATGGGTGATTTTATTGTTTTTCACCCTATCAACGGTGTGGCTACTAGTTCTGGAGGTCAGTAGCTTACTTAGCATTGACTCCTTGATTCAATGTAGCCAAGGAGTTCATGAGGGCAAGTAGGGTTCCCAGCTTGGTGTTTGTGTCACTAAATTGTTCGTTTACTCCAATGTCAAGACGCTCCCAGGATGTTGCTTTTGTTCAGAGGTTAAAATGTGCTGTGCAAGCAAGATGCGGCCATTCATGACATTTAGTATGAGTCGTGCTCTCCGGGCAGACACCCACCACCATGAACACATGTAAGCAAATCATACCAGCAAACTACTACTTCCAGATGTTAAGTATTGTGTCCAGGTCTGAGACCTCTTCTTATCGGTCCAGCTCTAATGACATTATCTGGTATGGATCATGTGCTCCTAGCAATCACCCAGCACCACATACACGTGCACACAATCCATTCCAGCAAAATACAAGTGAAAAGGCTACAAGTGAAAAGGCCACACGTTCACCGCCTGCTGCATTGCTGTGTTTTCTTCCAAAGCAACCGAAGCACACAAGGGAGCGCATTCTCTCTCCTGTAATTATCGGCATATCTCTGAGCAGTTGTCCTGCTCACCAAACCCAAGGGATGTCTGGAGGACTTAAGAAAAATAAGCAACAGTGATACAAATGTTTATAAAAGTGCTCTGGGATGTTCAAGGACGGCCCAAAGGGTTCCAGCCAGTGCCTGCAGGAGCTCCATCACTCTGATCTCTGGCTGTTTCACACCAGGGTCACGCTGGTGGATTGTCCTCAGATCTGAGACAGAACTGTGAGTGGCTGCAGCAATCTGCACACTGTCCATTCTCTTTCCCTCTGTTGCATTTCATTTCTCAGTATTCCTGTAAAAGAAAACAATCAGATCGTGGTTAATCGTGGTGAATCGGTACCAGAAACGCTGCAAAGCCTCTGTGGAGTCCCTGAAGTACAGGAAATCATTCAGAACTGTCGAAAGGGAAGGGAGGAAGGAACCCAGCTGCTGCTCTCCTCTTCCGTCTGCTGATGAACGTAGCTATGGGGTCAGCTCCCACTGCAAGGAGATTATTCCTTCTTTGATGAAGCGAAGAGTGGACTGTGCCTCTAGATGGGAAGTCTTGTTTTCAGAATGGTGGTGTCCTTGGTGTTGCTGCTGGGGCAGCTGCCTTATACCGGCTGTCAGCCCCATTCTGTCCATCTCAGTGTGAGGTCTAATTTGATGAAATGCAAAGTCAATGAGCCTTCTTTTCTTTCACGTGAGTTTTATCAGCCAGGAAAACATGTTCTTGGAGAGACTTCTTCCCAGTCCTTTTTCACAAGATTCTTTACTAATTTCAAGGAGCAGCCCTCTGCAATGTCGACCAAAGAATTCATGTGAGTTATATTTCTGTTCTTCCTCCCATGTAGCATCTATTTGCTTAGATCAGGGTTTCTCAACCAGTGATACTAGTACCACCAGTGGTACTTCGGGCAACTGCTGGTGGTACTCAGACCACCGGACCACCAAAACCCCGCTCTGACGTGGCACTTTCGGCAGTGCGTTTTCATTCCAAAGAGGCTCCTTTGGTCGAACCTCTCGGGAATGTCGAGAAGGGTCCTCCCATCTGCCCAGAGCCTCCAACCTGTGTTATCTGGCCTCTGAAAACCTGGAAGTAACTGGCAATGATGTCATCGCCAGTCACTTCCGGTGGTAGGCAGCAGGAGAGTGGTGCTAGAGGTGGTACTTGGCCTGGAAGGGGCCTGGCTTAGATGATGATAACTAGGAACAATAAAAAGAATGTCAGAAATGGCTGTTTGTTTATCCTTCAGGTTTGCCACACCCAGGAAAGCCTTCTGTCAATCACTTAAAAAACACTGAACAATGATGAAAAAAAATGTCACTGGTGCTGGAAAATTCAAATTCAGTGCCAAGTGCAAAAATGCAGGATGCTAGAACAAGGAAAGACCTTTCTAATGTTCCATTTACTCAACCTCCAGCGGAGGGGGTGCGAGAGAATTGTGGCCCCAAAAGAAGGAGGGATTTTATGATTCAAAATGATAAACAGCATTTCTTTAAATTAAGTGCTAATAATTGGGAGGAAATCTTTCAAAAGTGCAATCCATGTTTGTATGGGATACTCAGAGTGCTTATAGTGCCTTCTTTAGTTTATGTTTCTTATTTTATATAGACTGTAACTTTTATTACAGTGGGGTGCCTAAGAATTATCAGCATGCCCTGGCCTTGGTATTTGCTATAAAAGAGATCAATGAAAATCCAACCATCTTACCCAATGTCACATTGGGGTTCCACATCTATGACATCTACTTTGATGAACGAATGATCTCTGAGAGCACACTGCGTCTGATCTCCACACAGCAAAGATTTGTCCCCAACTATGAGTGTGAAGTCTCAAGCAATGTGATAGCCATTGTTGGGGGAATGACCTCTTACATGGCCGTCCACTTGGCCTGCATCTTAAACAACTACAAGATTCCACAGGTAGATGTTGCAGAAGATAGGATTTTGATGTGACAACTGTGGCACGTAAGTGAGAATGTGAGAATATGGATTATCTGCTCTGACAAAACTGAAAACATTTTGGACTGGACTATGGTTTTGTTTTACCTATACTGTAATGTTGCCCATTTCTCTTGCTTCAATTTACAATTACAATGTAAAGTTACAAACAAATCAACAGAGCAAAAATAATACTATCCACTTATAATATGTTAAATGAACTTGAGTTACACTTATTTCAAGTGAAATACAGTTAATTCTTCCAGCACTATATCTGCATGCTATGAAGTCAGGATTAACCTTACTGTGATCAGCATATTTAGTGTAGATAAAAACAAAAGGTATTACCATACTTATTCATACCGTTGGAATTTGGGCAGGAAGGAAGGAAGGAAGGAAGGGTGCATCATGGAAGGAAGGGTGCAACAAGCTGCATCTGCCCAAATTCCAATGGTTAAAGGTATAGGAACACTCTCCCCCTTTGTATCTGGGAAAGCTACCTCTTAGGCCTTGCCAGGGTCAGGGCCCAGTCGCCTGCCTGCAACACCCTCTGTCTGGGAGGAGAGACCCGCTCCAGCCAGCTTGACCCCTTCAAGTAGGAGCCCAAATCCAACCCACAGGAAGGCCGCTCCAACAGGGGCTTTCCTGGTCTTGCATCTGTACATGCCTCACCAGGGCCCTGAAACTTAGCCACATGGGTCGTGGGTGGCATTTGTTGCCTGTGGGCCTACTCTTTCTGGCTCCCTCCCAGGAGTCACCTCCTCCCTGACCTCTGTGCTTCCTCTACCCCTTCCTGCCTCTCTGGTATCTCTGGTATCAGGTATCATTCTAGACAAAAGCATTGCAAGTTTAAAAGTGATTTACTGAAGACACATTATTACTGAACACATGTATCAATATTTGCTCCATTCAAGTTATTCTTCTATGTTTCCTTTAGTTTACATATGGTTCCCTTGACTCAAGGTTCAGTGAACAGAGGCTATTCCCTTTCTTGTACCAGATGGTCCCAACTGAGAACCAGCAGTGCTATGGGATTACTCAATTACTTTTGCATTTCCAATGGACATGGGTTGGGATCTTTGCTGAGGCCTATCACACTGGAGGAGAGCTTTTGCAGACATTGGTGCAAATGCTTACTATAAATGGTATCTGTTTTGCTTTTATTGCAACATTGCCACATTGGAATCCCGTTGATAGAACATCTGAATTACAGTATCGTGCATGGGGACAATTTTCAAAATTCGTGGAAAGTAAAGCCAATGTGTTTGTGACCTTTACTTCCATTCTCGTCATACCCTTCTTTGACTGGTATGTTCAAATGACAGTCCAGCATTCACCACTAGGTAAGATGTGGATTCTGACAATGCGTAACAATTTTGAAACAATTATCACTAAAAAGGATTGGACTATCCAACCACTCCACGGGGCCATATCCTTGTCTGTTCATTCAAATGAACCACCAGGTTTTAGTGAATTTCTTCAGAGCATCCATCCTTCCTGGGCACAAGAAGATGGTTTCATCAAGGATTTCTGGGAACGGACCTTCAACTGTTCATTGACCCATTCCAGTATTTCTAGTCTGAATGAGAAGACCAGGAAAGGCTGCACTGGACAGGAGAAGCTGGAGAGTCTTCCTGGGACACTCTTTGAGATGAGCATGACTGCCAACAGCTACAGCATCTACAATGTTGCACATGCCGTTGCACATGCTCTGCATACTATGTATGAATCACAATCTAAACAGACAGCCAAGGTGGCTGGAAGGATGGTGGAGCCATGGAATCTGCAACAGTGGAAGGTACTTCTCTATTCTTTTACACAGGTCTTTTAAATCTGTCAAATTATATGCCTAGATCTCCCTTTCTTGCCTATAGCCTATTTGTGGAAGTGGCATGTACATGTCACACGCACATCCAGGAGAAAAAGATAGTGGGTTCAAGTATGTCATCAATTCAAGTGCCCAAGAGGTGTCCGAGGATGGACTTACTCAGTGAGCAAGGAAGGCTAAACTTCATCCCTGATTTAGACCTGGCAATGTGACAACAAGCTCCAGCATCCCTGGAAACAATGGAAGCTGCACAGAAATAAACCGAATGGTTCCCACCACCACTGACAAGCCCATCCATTGTTACAGAAATGGGAATGCTACACCTGGATATTTGGGAGGTGGGAGGGGTGGGACAGGAAGAGAAGAGCAAGCGGAACAAGTCCAGTCAATTTGCGCTAAATACGAATTCACCACTCGTGAATTTGCGTATCTGCGAGTGGCAGTTTAGACACCTACCTCCCCTTTCCCGTGAGCTCTTTCCCCGTATCTACGATGTTCATTGCTCCTCGTGGTTGCCCTTTGCTCTGCCAGTGCTTTCAGCAGTCTTTGTGGCTGATCCCAAATTGTTTTTGTTGCTCTTCCTTTGATCTTCGTCAGGCTTCATTGGTCCTCATTTGTTTTCATTACTGTTCCTGGCTATTCAGCTTGTTTGTTTGCTTTGCTCCTTGATTCTCCTACAGAGGCTGCCTAGGTTTTGTAAGTCATGACAGAGATGAACTCCTGTCAATGTTTTGTGTAATTCTAATGTTTTGTCCTGTTTCTTTCCCCCTGTTTTTGCATTTCTTAGTACCTTAATGCCTTTGCAACATTGACAACGATCTAATTATTCTATTGCTTTCTAGTATTTATCATTTGTTTTCCTTTAAGCCAGCTGTCTCGTTCCAGCATAAACTTTTCCTGGCTTATCCTCCAGCTGACTGGCAGGCATGTGTCCTTTTGAACTGGGGCTTGATTCCTTTAAAGGCCAACGTTCTACAATTGTCACTTATGCTCTGAACCCGATGATGATCTTCAAAAGATGATCGAAACGTCGTATCTGTATGGTTAATCCTATTACATTTCGCAATGTCCTTTAATGTAATAAACAAACCTAAGTCATAGCTTCAAAATCCTGTATACACATTTTAGCGTCTTTAATTAGCTGCTTTTGTTAGTCCTCTTGCCTGTGGATTGTCGCTGGAGAGGCTTTCTTCCTGTTGCTACTACTGCAATGTGTTTCTGTTGCTTGCAGAGTTTGCTTTTCCTTACGTGCAGCAGAGATCAAGTCAGGAAGCTCCCAGAATGTGGTTTTGTTCACAGATGCAAATGAGCTGTGAAAGGAAAGTGTGCCTGCAAAAGGAATTTTTCCAGTGTGTGTGGGGGAACAATGCAAGCAAGACTACTGCCAAGGCAGCCTCCTAGATGTGCAGTGTGTTTGTGTTTGTGTATGTGCGCACGCACACATGCATGTGTGCATGATTACTCTGACAAAGCTGACCAGGGGTCAACTGTTCCTAACTGCACAGACAAAGGACAGATGGCATATAGCCAACGCTTAACAACTCTGAACCAATCTAGGACAGATACCTGTCAGTTATAACACCTTCACGCCATCCTTTTGTATCTTATTTCTCTTTTGGGCTTAGATCCATCCCTTTCTCAGAAGTATGTCATTCAACAATAGTGCTGGAGAGACAATGCATTTTGATAACCAAGGAAAATTAGTTGCAGGATTTGATGTTATCAATTGGATCACTTTCCCAAATAAATCATTTGCGAGAGTCAAAGTTGGACACCTGGATTTTCAGGCTCGTCCCAGAGAAGAGTTAACACTTTGTGAAGAAAGTATTGTGTGGCCTCAGACATTTGACCAGGTGAGACTGAACTGCAGAAAAACCATTTGGCAAGATATCTGTAACAATGGATCATTCATCTAAATCTGACTTCCCTATAGCACAATTTCACTTTAAATGTTTCATTAATCATTATTGTTACTTCGGCCTTTATTTTGTGTAATAGGTAAATATATTAGAAAGTGCTTTTCTCCAAGCACGCCCAATGGATCACCAGGATATTATTGATCTCAAAGGGACATGATATTATTTGGTATAAAAGGGCCATATTGTTAATTCTATGATTCAATAAGGCGGACTTCTGGGTGCACTCTGATTGGCAGAGTGAGAGGTGGAGCTGCTATTCAAAGAGGAGCCGCATGTGTAGGGAGAGAGGAACGATCCAGCACAGGAACAACAGTGAAGCCCTGCAGGGGAGCAGCCTGAGGCAAGCAGCCCCAGACAAGTCAAGTGGGTAAGGTTGCAGAGGAGGTTTGGGTAGACCAGTGTCAGGCAATGTGAATCAAAGGTGTGTGGCATGGCGGCGGGCTTTCCCCCCTGGCTCCCTACCTGCCTGCTCCGGAGAGAGTCCTCTGTCTTAGCAGGCTTGATGCATGCAGGCATTTTGCTCCTTTCTCCAGGTAAGGCTTTGCAAACTGTACCAGGGGGCTGGGAATCCACGGACTATCCTGGCAGCATGAGCAACTTCAGAGGCGTCATTACTGCGGGGGCGGTACTGTAAGTTGTGCCCCATCCTAGTCCCGTTTACAAGTCGGCACGAGGCAGCCCCGCCTCCCCTCGCCATCGGAGCCATTCCGTGCGGAGAAAGTTTTCTGGGCTGGCCTGGCATGCCTCCTCACAGAGGGATCTGCCGGGTGGGATAGCCTGTTCCAAGATGGTGCAGATAGGTGCATTCATGGAGCAAGGAAAGAAGTTCCCTTACCTCCTTTCACCCTCCTTTCACCTCCCCCACCTACAGTATGTGCAGGTGGCTTCCACCAGCGATAGGGGATGGAAACGGGTTGGTACACAGGGTGGTACCAGCCCCTAGTGACATCACTTCCAGGTTTCTGCACCGGGTGACACCACCTGCAGTGATGCAACTGGGCCCTTTCATACCCTAAAATACACACCAGATACCTACTCCTACTCCCAGTCTCTCACTATACCTGCCAGAAGTGACTAAACTGGTTAATATAGAACCTCACCAAAGGAGACAGTCTGGGGTTGGCGAAAAAATCCTTTGCCACATGTCAATCAGGCCGAGAGCAAAAACTTCCTTCTTGACCTCCAAGGGCTAGCTAAACTCAGACTTGGCTAGCTTGACCTGGCTAAACTTGACCTGGCTAGCTAAACTCAGACTATCCTAAGGATGGGTGGGGAGGGTGCAATGGCTTGTTCAGCGCATAAATGGGAGAGAAAATGCTGAGGGAGAGATGTGTCTCCCATATCACCCAGTCAGTGAGGGTTCTGTGTTTCTTACCTCATGCAGAGTGCAGGACTGGGTAAGAAGGCCACTGCTTGAATATCAGTGTGCTTGCATTATAAGACTATTAGGATATGGGGATTTAATTTTGATTTCTCCTCATGTTTTAGGCTACAAAGGCCTTACTGTGATATAGCATAGGTTGATTCCAAGTTTCTGGTTCAGGGATTGAAACAGTCTTTGTGGTTGGGAGATTTGCACTGGGAGTTGGTGAAAATCCATCCCTTTGAGATCAAAATTCTTCTTTACATAGGAAATGAATCCTCAAGCAGAAGCGTCAGGTCACCTGGGGCGGGGGGGACAAGCGGGGGGTAATGACCACGACACATTGGCGGCGGCGGGAGAAGAAACAGGCGAGCAGTTTGGTCCAACTGCCCTGCACTTTAGAAGCCTTTTGTAGTGGCGGGATGTCGGTGACATCATGGGGGAGGCACTTTGTATGCCCCCCCACATGCAGGTGCCGCTACGCCGCTGTCCTCAAGTGCCAAAACACATTTTCTCAGTCCTAAACGTTTTCCACTCATGTTTCTGGATAGGTGCTGCCCATCTCTCTGTGTAGTGACCACTGTCGCCCTGGTTCCAGGAAGAAAAAGAAGGAGGGGGAGCCCTTTTGTTGCTATGACTGTACTCCATGTACAGAAGAGAAGATTTCAGGACAGAATGGTAGGAAACATTTTCACTTATGTATTATGCCGCATCCTGCTTAACTGAAAGAAAGATGGTTGGCACTTGAGAGAAGGCTCAGTGTTTTCCTAATAGGTTGGGCTGAGCCAAGGCTGTATGGAAAGGGTGATGCAGAGAGAGCTGCTGCTTCTACTTGAAAAGGGAGAGGCAGGAGAAGGAATGTTGTCACAGAGAAGACCACTGTAAGGGAACGAGAAGCTGGACTGAAAGTTGAGTCTAGAAGGAATATTGCTTTAGTAACCTGGCTGGCTGCAACAGGAACCTGGATGCAATGGGGAAGAAGTTGCATTAGTGATAGCTGGATGCATTTATAATACAATAAAAATAATTAAAGCAAGTAATTAAAACAATTTATAAAAACAACAACCCCCAGTGGGTCATCTATGATTACATTGATTAAAAAGCCAGCCCACCATGTCAGCCATCGAACATGCCAGTCCACCATGTCAGCCATCAAACACTAACCTGAATATTAATGTCTTGAGGCTCCGCCGAAAGGTCTCTAAAGAGGGAGCTGTTTATTCCAGGGTGAGGGAATTCCATAGTTGGGGTGCCACCACGGAGAAGGCCCTTTTCCTCGCCACCATTCCCCTCACCTCCGTCAATGGCGGCACAGTTAAAAGGGGGGGCTGATGATCTCAGAGGATGGGTCAGATTATAAGGAAGGAGGCAGTCCCTCAAATATCCTGATTCCGAGCTGTAAAGGGCTTTAAAAGTGAAAAGTAGCACTTTGAATTGTGCCCGGAAACGAACCGGTAGCCAGTGTCACCGCCGAAGCAACAGCCCGACGGAGTCGAACCGACAAGCCCTGGCAACCACCCGGGCAGCCGCATTCTGCACTAGTTGAAGTTTCCAAAACAGTTTTCAAAGGCAGCCCCACATAGAGTGCATTACAGTAATCTAATCTTGATGGGCAGAGGGGTCTAGCTCAGTCGGGAGAGCTGCCACCTTGCAAAGCCCGAAGATCGGCAAATGGCAAGTTCAAGACACGCCGCCAACAAAAAGCTGTGAAAAGCCTCCGTGAGGAGAGATAAGAGCTCCCAGCTGCGTCATATATTGTAAAATCTCTCATTAGGGGGGTTAGGAAAGCCTGTCCATGTACACCGCCTTGGATTAAAGTGGGAGGAGAAATCCAATGACCAAGAAAGGCGGTATATAAATAGTGTAGATGATGATGATGATGATGATGATGATGATGATGTCACTGGGGCATGGGTCACTGTGGCCAGGTCTGCACGATCCAAGTACGGTCGCAGCTGGCGCATCAGCTGAAGCTGAACCAAGAACACCCTGGCCAAAGCCGCCACCTGGGAATCCAGGAGCAGCTGAAAGTTCAAAAGGACCCCCAAGCTGTGGAACCGCTCCTTCAGAGGGAGTGCAACGCCATTCAGATCAGGAGGATAGTGGGGTTTGAGGAAGGGATGCACTAAGGAGATGAATTGGGAGCCACTCAGGCAAAAGTCAATTTTCTCTTTTAGGCCTGAGGGTTGACCACCAAACAACAAAGCTGGTCATGATCCTCCCCGCTGTATGTGTAGAAAACTGTTGTGCAGATCAGGAGATGGGGGATTAAGCTGAAATGTTTTGGCTGTGTATCACTAACTGGAGAGACCATGGATAAATTAATACTTGAAAAAGAGGACTTCTGGCTCATAGGTCATAGACTGAAACATATACTGAAACACATCATTATAAATATCTTGATTCCTTATAGATATGGATGACTGCAGCAAATGTCCAGATGATCACTATTCAAATACAGACAAGGATCAGTGCATTCCCAAGAATCTAACGTATCTCTCATATGAAGAAGCTCTAGCGATCAGTTTCACTTCCATTGCTATTGCTTTTGCTTTGATCACCGCTCTAATCCTTGCAACCTTCATGAAGCATCAAGACACCCCCATCGTCAAAGCCAACAATCGGGATCTCACCTATGTCCTCCTCATCACCCTTTTTCTTAGCTTCCTCTCCTCCTTCCTCTTCATTGGACAGCCTGACAAGGTCACCTGCCTTCTCCGACAAACAACTTTTGGCCTGGTCTTCTCTGTGGCCCTCTCCTCAGTCTTGGCCAAAACCATCAACGTGGTTCTGGCATTCATGGCTACCAAACCTGGCTCCGGCATGAGGAAGTGGGTGGGGAGAAGACTGGCAAATGCTATAGTCCTTTCCTGCTCTTTCATACAAGCAGGCATCTGTACCCTTTGGCTTAGCACTTCCGCTCCTTTTCCAGCTCTGGACATGCACTCTGTACATGGCCAGATCATAATGGAATGCAATGAAGGGTCGGTCATCATGTTCTACTGCGTACTGGGCTACTTGGGTTTCCTGGCCATTGTCAGCTTCACGATGGCTTTCCTGGCACGCAAGTTACCTGACAGTTTCAATGAAGCCAAATTCATCACCTTCAGCATGTTGGTCTTTTGCAGTGTTTGGCTCTGTTTCATTCCAACCTACCTGAGCACCACTGGGAAAGACATGGTGGCTGTGGAGATCTTTGCCATCTTAGCCTCCAGCGCTGGCTTACTGGTTTGCATATTTTTCCCTAAATGCTACATCATTGTGTTCAGGTCTGACTTGAACAACAGGGAGCATCTGATATGGAGGAAATCTAAAGGAAATAAGGATTAAACCATCTCGTTTCTGATTTTGAAATAATTAGCCACAGAGCCCAATCCTACCTAAATCCCTGCACGGCAATGCAGCGGCGCCAGTGTGGGCTATGCTGCATCCCCCAGAGACCTTTTAGCTACTGGAGGTCTCCTCAGGGTAAGGGGACATTTGTTCCCTTGCCCCACTGTAAGCCCTGGCAGCCACAATGGGTCAACTCGGACCTGCACCACCTCTATAGGTCTATATTGATCTGTGCAGGAGCATCAGTCCCAGGAAGGGGATTAGGATATTGTCACATTGGCATCGCGATCCTGCCCCCTCCCGGGCCTGATCCAATCACCCCTCCTGTTCCATTCCTTTCCACTCTTCCCTGCCCTGTTCAACACACTCCGCATCATCCCAGCTGCCCTGCGCCGAAATTACCTGCTTGAGCAAGCCTCGCGATGACGACCGATAGAAGCAGGACGGCTTCAGTCCTCCCGCTGGTGTACTGGGTCTCTGCGCTGAAACAAAGCGCTTTACGGCACTTTTCCAACAGCAGGTGCTCACAGAAAGTGTGATCCATCAGCGCAGCATTTAGATAGGATTGGGCAATCAGTCTTCTATGAATAAAAAAACCCCATTCCTGATCTATTCAAGAATTTTAATGATTACCGTATTTCCACCCCTCAAATCTGGACACCCCCACAATTAATTGATTGATTGATTGATTGATTGATTGAAAAATAAAAATTGATTGAAAAATCAAAATTTAAAAAGATAAAAATCAATTTAATTTTAAAAATGAAGGGGGCGCAAAGCGCGTCCGGGATTTTTAGTTATTTATTTAATCTACGAACTAAATAAATAAATAAGTAAAGAAATCAATTTAATTTTCAAAAATGAAGGGGCCACAGAGTGCCCCCTATTGCCGCGTGAAGCGTGCCCGGAATTTTTATTTATTTATTTACTTTATGAGTATCGGGCTGTAAGTCAATCAGAGGATAAGAGAGAGGACCTTTCAGAACCTTTTGAGATTAACAAGTCACTGAGCCCAGATGGCATCCACACAAGAGTTCTTAAGCAAGTCAAGTGGGAAATTTCTGATATTCTAAGAGCCAATCCTATCTAACTCACACTCCTCCAATACAGACACACCACCAAAGAATTCACTGCATCCTGCGGGGGGGGGCAGTCTCAGAGGTCTCCTCCTGGTTAAGGTAACATTTGTTGTTTTGCCCTGGGCACTGGCGTCGCTTCGGTAGGGGCGGGGCTGTAAGTATCGCTCCGTCGTAGTCTCTTTACAGAGCGAGCAGGAGGCGGCCCCGCCCCTCACTGTCGGAGCCTTTCCTGTGCGGAGAACGCAGCAGGCAAGAGACCCTGCCTGCTGCTTTCTCCGCAGAGGACTGGCTCCGACAGTGAGGGTGCGGGGCTGCCTCCTGCTCGCTCGGTAAAGAGATTACGACGGAGCGTTACTTACAGCCCCACCCCTACCGAAGCGACGCCACTGGCCCTGGGTAATTTTTCACTACCCCCACTGGGTCTACTAGAACCTGCACCAGCTATATAGTTGGATCAAGTCCAAATGGATCCAGGAAGTTGGAGCAAGGCCAGAAGGGGCTACAAATTGGTAGTGCTGCTTCTGCCAATACTGCCCCCTTCCCAGACTTGACACAAACCACTCCCAGCACTGGTCTCCACCTCGCCGCTCGCCCCATTCCACCCAACCCCCACCCGCGCTGACCTACTGGCACCAGAGCTTCTTCGGAAGCTGCTGCTGTGTGGGCAGCCTGGCTGTACAGAATGGTAGATTGCCTTTTGCTGCCTCCGTAAAACACACTGAGCCACCAGAACGCGAGTTCCAGCAGTGCAGTGGACCCATAAGCTTGGGACCTAAAATATGCAGCTTCTCCTTTAAAGTGGCCAATCTGCCAGAGGATAGCTAAAATGATGCCAACTTAGGAAACTATAGGCCAGTCAGCAATCAGTCCAGCTCTAATGACATATTTTTGGTTTGCGTCATGCTCTCCTCACAGTCACCTAGCACCATGCACACATGCAAACAATAGGTTCTAGCAAAATGCAGGAGAAAAGGCTACAGGTGAAAAGTCCACACATTCACCACCTGCTGCATTGCTGTGTTTTCTGCCAAAGCAACCGAAGCACACAAGGGAGCGCATTCTCTCTCCTGTAATTATCGGCATATCTCAGAGCAGTTGTCCTGCTCACCAACCTCAAGGGAAGTCTGGAGGACTTAAGAAAAATAAGCAACAGTGCTACAAATGTTTATAAAAGTGCTCTGGGGTGTTCAGGGATGGCCCAAAGGGTGACGTCCCGTGCATGCAGGAGCTCCATCACTCTGATCTCTGGCTGTTTCACATCAGGGTCACGCTGGTGGATTGTCCTCAGATCTGAGACAGAACTGTGAGTGGCTGCAGTAATCTGCACACTGTCCATTCTCTTTCCCTCTGTTGCATTTCATTTCTCAGCATTCCTGTAAAAGAAAACTATCAAATCGTGGTGAATCGGTACCAGAAACGCTGCAAAGCCTCTGTGGAGTCCCTGAAGTACAGGAAATCACAACATTCCCATTCAGATCTGTCGAAAGGGAAGGGAGGAACCAAGCAGCTGCTCTCTCCTCTTCCGTCTGCTGATCAACGTAGCTATGGGGTCAGCTCCCACTGCAAGGAGATTATTGCTTCTTTGGTGAAGCAAAGAGTGGACTGTGCCTCTAGATGGGAAGCCTTGTTTTCAGAATGGTGGTGTCCTTGGTGTTGCTGCTAGAGCAGCTGCCTTATACCAGCTGTCAGCCCCATTCTGTCCGTCCCAGTGTGAGGTCTAATTTGATGAAGTGCAGAGTCAATGAGCCTTCTTTTCTTCTGCATGAGTTCTATCAGCCAGGAAACCTTGTGGTTGGAGAGACGACTCCCCAGTCCATTTTCAGGGCACATTCTGCAAATTTCACAAAGCTGCCTGCTCCAGTGTCAACACAGGAATTCATGTACGTATTGTGCATTTTTCCCATCCCGTATAGGATCTAGTTCAGTGGTGGCCAACCTTTTTATGACATGTGCCACTTTTAGTTTTTTTGTATCTTGGGCGTGCCACAAAAATAAATAAATAAAGTAAATAAATAAATAATAAATAGTAGTGTTTTTATTTTATTAAATAACCATGTTTAAATAAAAACAGAATCACCTTCAGTTACTTAAGGTTTATTATTATATCATTCTTAGAGCACGTCTGTCTGTCTGTCTGTCTGTCTGTCTGTCTGTCTCCTCATGTGCTTCTGTAGTTTGCGCGCGCACACACACACACACACACACACACACACACACTGTCTCCTCATGTGCTTCTGTAGTTTGCCCACACACACACACACACACACACACACACACACTCCTTAAAATTAAAAGTAAATTGCAAAGCACAACAAAAAGCCTGGGTCAAACTCACACAACAAGCCTGATTCCTGTGCAAGGAAAACCACTTAAAATTTTAAAAGAGATGGACTGCAGTAATTTGCAGAGACTCCCCACCAGACCCCTCCCCCTCTTTTAAAGAAGAATACCTTTGCGACGGAGGGGCTCCCTGGGGGCTTGCAGAGGTAAACTACCCACACACACACACACACACACACACACACAGAAACACTTCACACAGGCTGCATCATCCATTGAAACAGGCTGCATCATCCATTGAAACAATAAAACCCAGGCAAGCTGCCCCTGGTTGTGGAGGATCTCTCTCTCTCTCTCTCTCTCTCTCTCTCTCTCTCTCTCTCTCTCTCTCACACACACACACACACACACACACACACACTTCACATCATCCCCCCCACATAGAAACACTTAACACAGGTTGCATCATGCATTTTGAAACAATAAAACCCAGGCAAGCTGCCCCTGGCTGTGGAGGATCTCTCTCTCTCTCTCTCTCTCTCTCACACACACCCAAAAACACTTCACATCATCCCCCCCCACATAGAAACAACACACACACACACACACACACGGAAACACTTCACATCATCCCCCCCCCCACATAGAAACACTTAACACAGGTTGCATCATGAATTTTGAAACAATAAAACCAAGGCGAGCTGCCCCTGGCTGTGGAGGATCTCTCTCTCTCTCTCTCTCTCTCTCTCTCTCACACACACACCCGAAAACACTTCACATCATCCCCCCCCACATAGAAACAACACACATACACACACACACACACACACGGAAACACTTCACATCACCCCCCCCCCACATAGAAACACATAACACAGGTTGCATCATGCATTTTGAAACAATAAAACCCAGGCGAGCTGCCCCTGGCTGTGGAGGATCTCTCTCTCTCTCTCTCTCACACACACACACCCGAAAACACTTCACATCATCCCCCCCCCACATAGAAACAACACACACACACACACACACACACACACACACACACACGGAAACACTTCACATCACCCCCCCCCCCACATAGAAACACATAACACAGGTTGCATCATGCATTTTGAAACAATAAAACCCAGGCGAGCTGCCCCTGGCTGTGGAGGATCTCTCTCTCTCTCTCTCTCTCTCTCACACACACACACCCGAAAACACTTCACATCATCCCCCCCCACATAGAAACAACACACACACACACACACACACACACACACACGGAAACACTTCACATCACCCCCCCCCCCACATAGAAACACATAACACAGGTTGCATCATGCATTTTGAAACAATAAAACCCAGGCGAGCTGCCCCTGGCTGTGGAGGATCTCTCTCTCTCTCTCTCTCTCTCTCTCTCTCTCTCACACACACACACACACACACACACACAGAAACACTTCACATCAACACCCCCCCCCCCCACATGGAAACACTTAACACACTTAGCACAAGCAAAGCAAGCTCAGCTCAGGACAGGAGAAGGCAAGCAGGCACAGGCAAGCAGGCAAGCCCTACCCCCATTCGCTCCTCCTGACTGTCTCTGACCTTTTTGTGTTGTTTTTGCTGCCTGCTGCGGACGACTGCTGTTGTCGGCTGCTACTGGGCTGCTCTGCTGGCTGCTGCTGGGGGCCTCGGCAGCTCTGGGCGGCAGGGCAACGACAAGAGTGCAGAGCAGGCAGGGTGGGCGGCGGGCGCGAGAGAAGATGGCGGCGAGAGAAGATGGTGAGCGAGCCGGGGACTCCAAGGCCGACTCAGCGCCGGCGGGCTTGCTGCTCTGCTCTGGAGGGTGATGGGATGGCTGCCCCTCCTCAGCCAGGCCTGGCTGGCTGGTGTCGATGCTGCTTGCTGCTTCTCTCTCCTCCGCTCCGAGTCCCGTCTGCTGCTACAGCTACAGAGTCCCGTCTGCTGCTGCTAAATAGGCGCGAACAGATCTTTCGCGCCTATTTAGCTTCCCAGGACCAACGCGCGTGCGCTCATTCGGCTCTTGGCTGAACGCCAGGAGCCCACAGCTGTTTGGCGGCTATCAAAGTGCCGCCTGCAGGCTCCTGGCGTTTAGCCAGGAGCGGAATGAGCTCGCGAGCCGGAAAATCTTGCAGGGGAGGAGAGAGGCGTGTGCGAGAGCCGGAAAATCTTGCAGGGGAGAAGAGAGGCGCGCGTGCCACCCGACGGACCTTCCCGTGCCACTCTGTGGCACGCGTGCCGCGGGTTGGCCACCTCTGATCTAGTTGCTTAGATGATGATAACAAGGAACAGATAATTGAGCGATTCAATGGCTAAGGAGTTATATACCTCCCTTGTGACAAACAGCATCCACAACAGAATCACAGAGTTCAGTCATTGGATTTGCTCTTCTTCCTGGGGAAAGGACTGAGATACTTTAGACTGTGAATAGATTTACAGCCTTACAGCCCAGTCCTAATTCCCTCGTATCCAGCAGGGGAGTAGTCTGGAGGTCTCTTCAGGGTAAGGAAACTTTTGTTCCCTTACCCTGGGGAAGGCGTCAGCCACCCCAATGGGTCTCGTCAGATCTGCACCAGATATTTAGCAATAACCAGAGTGATTTTAATGCTTATAGTGCCTCCCATGCTTTATGTTGTTTTATTATGCAGAATATACGTTTTATTGCAGTGGAATACCAAAGAATTTCCTGCATGCCCTGGCCTTGGTGTTTGCTATAAAGGAGATCAATGAAAATCCAACACTCTTACCCAACCTCACACTGGGATTCGACATCTATGACATCTACTATCATCAAGTAATGGCCTCTGAGAGCACACTGCGCCTGCTTTCCACACAGCATAGATTTGTCCCCAACTACAAGTGTGACGATCAAACCCATTTGATAGCCATTATTGGGGGAATACAAACCTTCAGTGCCCTCAACATGGCCAGGATAATAAACAGCTACAAGATTCCACAGGTAGATGTTGCTGAAGATAGGATTTTGATGTAAGATCGGTGGAATATTCGTGAGAATGTGAAAAATATTTATTACATGTTCTAACAAAAGCGAAAACATTTTGGACTGGACTATTGATTTGTAGCAATATTGTTAACCATTGCGGTTGCTTCAACTTTCCATTACTATTAGAAATAAAATAATCAACAGATTACAAAATAGTAACTTCTTACGATATGTTAATGTAGCACCAGCTGCATCCCATGGTGGAGTTTTGGCCTCTGGATGACTCTTCGTGGTAAGGGAGTATTTGCTCCTTTGCCCTGGGATAAGTTTCTGTTGGCCCACCAGTCCTACGCAGACCTGTCCCAGCAATATCGCTGGTGCAAGTCCATGTGGACCTGTGTCAGGGGATGGAGGCCAGGAAGGAGTTAGGTTTCAATGTGTGCCACCGAAACCACCCTCTTCCTGGTTTCGATCTGCCCTCCTCCCTGCCCCCATAACAGCACTTTTGCCCACACCGTCTCCCTCCCATGCCCTGAACAAACTTACCGGTGATCATTTTGTGAAAAATTGGACAACCAGTACAACAATAGGCAGAATGCATTGATCATTGACCTATTTATTTATTTATTTATTTATTTATTTATTTTTATTTAGTTAGTTAGTTAGTTAGTTAGTTAACTTTTTGTTTTGATCATAATTTAAAATGCATGAAAAGTGTTCAGTCTACAAAGAATTCTCCACACGCATATGATTCAGAGCGTTTTATTTAAAAAAGAGGGGGGAATCCCATGACAAGAAGGTCATGGAATTAAAGGCACAAACCTGTACAGGTGCCATGCTGATGTCACAACAATGATGGTGCAATGACTGCTGTCTCCTAAGCCCATTCATCCCCATTTCCTCCCAGCAGAGCTGTTGTGCCCTTGCAAGTGATCCAATGGGCAGCCAGGAATAGGTGCCAGTGAGGGTCTGGCTGCACCCGTTGGTTTACTGTGTAACAAGGACTTTGCAATGCCTCAGTGGCCTGAGTGGAACTAGTAGGTCATCAACCTTGCTGAGCAGCATCTGGCCTCACTCTGGTAACTGCAGGCAGGCAGGCAGTCAAGCTGTAGGCTTCTGTGGGGTCTGCATGGTATCTTCACCTGTGGGGCAGCTCCCTGTGGACAGCAAGGAGGAACACAGAGCAGGTGACACCGACTTGATGACAGCATCAGCCAGACCAATTCTCTGGCTTGTGATGCATATTTGTCTTGTTACCGAGAGAGACAGCAGTGCCACCAGAGTGCCCATGCAGTGGTTCCCTGGAGTGGGAAGAGCCTGGTCACTCAGAACATTCTCTTTCCCTCTCAGGCGGAGTGGCAATAGAGCTCTGTGGAATAGAACTTGTGGCTATGGTGCAGTCCTGAAAACAAAAGGGATGTAAGTATTTGGCCAGCAGTAACAATGGCTGGAGTAACTGGCACTCACCAAGAGAGAGCAAACACTCCCACGTACGAACTGTTGAAAAGGAAGGAATGGTTAGGCAAGACAGTTCTAGATTAGACACATTTGATTATTCTGAAGTGGTCAATTGCAGGGTGAGGAAAGAAATATGAGACAGAGATGCAGCATTAGTGTGTGGTAGTATGAATGAATGAATGAATGAACGAATGAATGAATGAAATCCTTTATTGGCATATACAGTATCACAACACATATACAGTATTGTCCCATCCCAACAAAGTACGTTTTCCAAAATACAAAAATAAGCCCAAAACTTAAATCCGAGAGACAGAAGGGCTCTGAAAATAATTAAAATTTAAAATCCATGTTAATTAACACTTAATAAGCTGCTGATGGGGCAGATAAGGGGCAGGGCTTGGCATACCCCCAGCAAGTGGTCCGTAACACAGGTACCACAGGTTGCGTACCACAGGTTGAGAACCCCTGTACTAGATAGTTCAGGCATACATACATACACAAAACCAAACACACTTACCTGTCCTGGAGAGGAGTTGTCTGAGACTGCAGACTGCAGTACTGTATAAGAGTAGCAGGGAGAGGTAGCAATGGCACAAGCCGGCAGTGAAACAAATGGGCTCTGAACTGCTCAGAAGCCTGTAGAGTGACTTACTGAGAAGTAAAGTTTAGAGAGGGGGGGGAGGATAGAGGGGAAGAGGATAGGGGGGAAGCCGGAGAGCATGAGCAAGGAGACCAAGAGAGCAAGAGAGCCCAAGAGCCCAACAGGCAGGGTCACTCTGCCTTATATGTCCTGAGGCATTAAACCTATGCAAAGACAGAAGGATAGTTACACAATGAACAAAGGAAGTTTGCCTTCTTGGGATGGACCAGCAGTACACCTTGGGTGTGAAGACCTCAGACAATGGAAAGGGGGAAAGAGGGCTGTTGACTTAATGTTTCAGTGGTATGAGGGGGAAATCAGGAGACAAAGGAGAGGTTCTGGAAGGTCCGGGGGAGAGTCTTCTTGATTGTCTTCTCCCGCTGCCTGCCAGACTGGTTGTTTAGCATGTCTTTGGGAATATGTCGGTGGAGGGGATGGAATGTGCCTACGTGCTTGAGAGCATTTTGGTTCATGGCAGTGAACTGGTGATGCTGGTCAGGCTTTCCCTTGGCATAACTCATGGCTTGGGAATCCTTTTACAGCATGGCTCCGCACAGGCTTGGCACAGGGACGCGGTGTGGCGATTGCGCTCCTCCTTGATACCGTTCATTTTGACACATGCTCCATTCTAGCTCACAACCCATTTCAAAAGGACTCTATGGGCTCAGTCCAGCCTAACGCAGCACATGTCAGGCACAATTGAGGAACAATTGAGGCACAATTGCGGCGTAACTGTGGCCTGAAGTAGGGCTGAGTTAGGCTGCAACTATGCCTGAGTTAGGTAGGAGACAAGAGCAGTGGGCCAGGATCGAGGCAAAACTTACCGCAGAGGCAGGCAGGCCCCTGTGGGGAGGTGTCCGTCTTGTGGAAGCGAAGAGCCCCCTCCTGAGCTAGTCTGTGTGCACCTACCACAGCTGCTGCAGCGTTCGCAGCAGATGGGCAGCCACAGGTGGGCCTGCAGGCACTGGGCGTGCAACAGTCAGCGGAAGGGCAGAGGTTGTGCCAGTGCCAGCCACCCAAGGGCACCCTGGGCATTAGCCACCTGCCGCAGGGGGGAGTGCCACTGCCCTCCCTCCTGCAGAAGGGGTAGCCACCCCCAAGCCACATTGAGGCTGCACGTGGGAGTCATGGGGGGCGCGGTTGAGAAGGGAAGGAGGGGGTGGGAGGGGGTGGGAACGGCACGCACAAGGGGGGTCTCATGAAGTCTGGAACTGCCTCTGCCAGAACATGCCTGTGCGCTGCCTGAAGCCCTGGGCCTCCAGGGCCGTGGCAATGCCCACAAAGAAGGCATACTGGCATGCCTTCTGCTCCGTGCCCCGGACAAGACCGAGAGATGCCTTGGGCTTGTCTGCTGCGAGCGGGAAGGGCTCACGCAGCTCATCACGCCCCCAGATGGGGCAACGTTGGCACCTCGCGACAGGCGCTCTGGCGGGGTGGGGGGTGCCAGCGTCCATCATCAGGGAGTGGGAGGGGAGGCAGGCACACAGACAGGGGGTGCTGGGGAGGGGCATGGGTGGGTCAGAAACAGTGGTCTCCCTGGGAAGGCAGTGGCAGTCCCTGGATGGGAGTCATGCAGGGGCTAGTGTGCTGGGCGCTGTCTCTGTGTGTGGGGGGCAATGCTTGTGTTACACTGGGGACATGTTGTTCAAGGGGCCTTTGCCCAAGGGGCATCTTTATTGTTCTGGAACATTGGCAGAGATGGCCAGGCGAGGCTGCCAGGGGTAGGCACAGCAGCCACTCAGAACGTAGCAGCAGCAGCAGCAGCAGGCGTGCCCCATGGACCTGGAGATGCAGGCTCTTCCCCTGTGGAACCACAGCCTGCTCCGTAGAAAGGGGAGGGACAGCAAGTAGGCAGCCAGGGAGGTGGAGCAGCAGCAGCAGCTGAGGAGGATTGCAGGGCAGGCTCCCAGACCTCTGGCAGCATCGAGTCAGACGACCGTGCGGCAACCAGACTGCAGGCCCAGGGGTGCTCCCAGGAAGGTAGGTGGTAGTGGACATTCCTGGGGAGACAAAAAACACGGGGGTGTTCCATGGCAGCTGCTATGTGGTAGCAATCTCCATTGAAGAAATGCCAGTGTGCCGGTTGCAAAGGCCTGCAGGGAGAGAAATCAAACACAGCTGAGAGGTGTGACACACATAGCATGGTCTGCGCTCCTTCCCTGGGTGTAAGGTGAGCATGATCCTGTAAGGGAAAGGGGTCAAAGAGAGAGACAACAACACAACGTGTGGGTCACAACCATGGCAAACCTAGCAATACTGACCTGTCAGTAGACCCTGTGGAGTAAAGGGGGGGAACAGCTGGTGTCTACATAAGGCTAACAGTTCCACAGTTGTGGCATTGTGTGCTCACATTACGACAGGCAGCAATCAGACACAACAGTGGTCAAGAGGCATGTATCATAGCAGGCAAAGCAGGCAGCTATGAGACAAGACGAGAGGGCTGGAGTTGGTAAGGTAAAATGGCTCCTATGGGTCTCCTCAAATTTAAGTCCACCTTTTTTGTTGACCTAAATTTTGTGCTGCAGTTGTGCTCGAGGGGGCGTGTCGGAGCTTGCCAGTGTCTGGAATCCGACTCAAATTCGTAACCGCCCCCGTCACTCCCCCGACACGCCCCCAATACACTCACTTTTAGGCCAAACTTAGGACAGAATAGCTCTTATGCCGAACTTAGGACTGAATTGGTCAACTTTCCTTAACCTGTCCTATGTCAGTCACAATTGCAGCACAAATTTGGCCTCTGCGGCACAATTCAGGCACAACTCGAGCCTAAGGCGCTTAGGCTGCAGTTGTGCCTGAATTGTGCCGCTGAGGCCTTAGGCTGGACTGGGCTGTATGACTACAACTAGATGCAAGCATTGCATGTTAACAAGTGATTTACTGAACACACGTATCATACTCAACTTTTGCACCATTCACTGTATTCCTCTCTGTTTTCTTTTAGCTTACCTACGGTTCCCATGACTCAAGACTAACTGAAAACATGAAATTCCCTTTCTTGTACCAGATGCTCCCAACTGAGACCCAGCAGTACTATGGGATTGCTCAATTACTTCTGCATTTCCAATGGACATGGGTTGGGATCTTTACCCTGGTTGACTATGTTGGAGGAGAATTTTTGCAGACATTGCTGCGAATACTTCCCGAAAGTGGTATCTGTTTTGCTTTCATTGCAGAGATGTTACATTGGTCTACTAGTGATAGATCATCAGAATGGGAACAAATGTCAACTTTCATGAGAAGTAAAGCCAAAATATTTATCGTCCATTGTTCCTTTACGATCATGTATTATTTGGACTGGTATTTTCAAATGGAATTCCAGCGTTCACCATTAGGAAAGGTGTGGATGTTCACGCTACATGGCGATTTTGAAACAGTCACAAGTAAAAAGAACTGGAACATACAACCATACAGCGGGGCCATATCCCTTTCAGCTCATTCAAATGAACCACCAGGGTTTAGGGAATTTCTTCAGAGCATCAATCCTGCCTGGGCTAAAGGAAATGGTTTCGTCAAGGACTTCTGGGAGCGAACCTTTGACTGTGCATTGAGCAATTCCAGTATTGCCAGTAAGAATGACAAGACCAGGACAGTCTGCACAGGAGAGGAGAAGCTGGAGAGCCTTCCTGGGACGCTCTTTGAGATGAGCATGACTGGCTACAGCTACAGCATCTACAATGCTGCACATGCCGTTGCACATGCTCTGCATACGATGTATGAATCCAGATCTAAACACAGAACAAGGATGTCTAGAAGGATGGTGGAGCCATCAAATTTGCAGCAGTGGAAGGTTCGGCTGTAGTAGTTCTTTCAAATCTGGGTCTAATATTCCAAAAGCATTATATTGCAGAAGACTTTCTTTCAACAAATATGACATGTCCAGATCATCCTTCATCATGCCTGATATCTGGAAGTTTTTATTACTGGGTGTGCTTTTCAGATTGTGCATAACATACATTAGGGAAATCTGTTACATGTCATGGTACTTGCAGAGGGATACAGCACAATTGTTGTGATACTGGAAGTGCTTTTAAAAACATGAGTAACATGCAGGGATCCACTGTACTGGCCTATGACACATTTGTGTAATTTGGTGGTCAAAGAATTGCTGAGGAGAGAGTAAATCAGTGGTGTCGCTTAGGTTGGTGTCACCCCCATTAACTTTATTTATTTTAATATATAACAGTACAGGTCACCCAAGAAAACAGTATCCAAACCAGTGGACAATTTGATGGCACTCATGCAACTGAGTTCTAGTATTATTTCTAGTATTAGCTCTGATAACTAGAAAGCAGAGCTGATTCATACTATCACCTTATTGGTTCCACACTGTGTAATAATAACACCTCATTGGCTCTCGGCACAATAACAGCGCAATCCTGTGTAAAGATCCGGCCGGCGGCCCTGGAGATCCTGCGCATGGGCTGCCCGTTCGATGGCGGGCCGGAGGTCTACTTAGGGAAGGGGACACTCTTCTCTTTCCCCGGGTGTAAACCAGGGCCGGCCCAATAGGCCTCCTCAGACCCTTATTAAACCATTATTTAATTTATTTATTATACCTCAGACCCTTATTTAACCATTGGCATCTCTCAGGGAGACGATTGGCCTAACTGCTCAGGCAATGCAGAACAGGGACTGGAACTGGCCAAACCTAAAACACACTGAACCAGTCTATGAAAGATACCTGTCGGTTCTAACTCCTTTATATTGTCCCTTTCTAACTGACTTCTCTTCGCTCTCAGCTCCATCCCTTTCTCAGGAGTCTCAAATTCAACAACAGTGCTGGAGAGACAATGCATTTTGACGAACAAGGAAAAATAGTTGCAGGACTTGATATAATCAATTGGATCACCTTCCCCAATAATTCTTTTGCAAGAGTCAAAGTTGGACACCTGGAACTTCAGGCTCCTCCAAGAGAACAGTTAACAATTTCTGAAGAAAGTATTATGTGGCCTAAAACGTTCAACCAGGTGAGAGTGAACTGCAAAAGGACCATGTGGCAAAAGGACCATGTGGCAATGAGTTATTCTTCCTCATGCTCTTGATACACGAAGGCAACTGCCACTACTGAGATGCAGCATATGTTGATTTCAGGTTTCTGGTCTAGAGACTGAAACAGTCAGTGGGGTGGGAGAGTTGCACTTTGGATTTGGTGAAAATCCACCTCTTCGAGACAATCTTCTTTCCATCGCAAATGAAACCTCAACTGTCAAAGCATGTTTCTTAACCATAATATTTCCCACTCCTGTTTCTGGTTAGACACTGCCCATCTCTCTGTGTAACGACCATTGCCTCCCCGGTTCGGTGAAGAAAAAGAAGGAGGAGGAGCCCTTTTGTTGTTATGGTTGTACTCCGTGCCCAGAAGGGAAGATTTCCGACCAGTATGGTAGGAAATATATTAACCTGTTCTACACTACATCCTGAACTACCAAAGCAATCATGGCTGGCATGTGGGAGGAAGGCTCTGAGATTTTCTGTTTGGTTGTGATGAGCCAGGGCAGTTTGGAAAGTGAGATCCAGAGAGAACTGCTGCTATTGCTGCTTCTAGGAAAAGGGGAGATGCAGGACAAAGACAGATGTCACAGAGAAGACTCCTCCAAGGGGAGAAAAGTTGGACTGAAAGCTGAGTCATGTAGAAATAGTGCTTTAGGCGCGCTACGTCGGGGTGGAGCGTGGGGGTGGGGAGGCGGCGGCCCCCACCCCACAAAGTTCTCCATTCGCCTCTAGGAGGCGCAATCTCCTGGTCCCCCCCGCAGCCAAGGAACAAGGGAGTGGCAAGCGGCCACAAGGCACCTACCTTTTTTGCCGCTGCCTCCTCCCCGCTCGTCCTTGTGTTGTGGCAGCCTCGCAGTCTGCCATCCCCCATTCTTTCAAAGGAACCTTTTCCCTTGAAGCGACTGAATTGCGGGAACAGTGGAGCGACTGAATTGCGGGGCCACTACCTCCTTCTCCAGGAGCACACAGGAGTGATGTCACGACATTGCGGCCCTCTGCACTATGGACCTTAGCTACGCCACTGCTCGCCACTTTTCCGTCGACCTTGGTTTAGGCTACATGAGGGAACCACTCTCCAGTCCTGGTGCTTTCCCATGGTCCAAGTTGCTGAAAGCTTTCTACCTTCCCTTCTTACAATCCCACAGCTCTCCTCCTTTCTACCCTCTTCCCAGCAGCCTCAAACTCCCAATTTTCTAGCCCTTGCTCTCTCTTGGGAATCCACATATTTTCCTGATGTCCTTCCCTTGTTCATGCACCATTATGCATCCCATTTCCCTTTTAGAGATGCGCTTTCCCCTCGCCTATTCTCCTCTCTTCTTTCTCTGAATAAAGCAGATGCTTGCATTTATCATCCCTCTGTGTGAATGGCTAAGAAAACCTGATTTGCTTGGTTTTGATTCCCCTTTCCTTTTATCCCTCATTTGTTTCCCACCGTAAAAGTTGCTTGTTGCATCCTTTACCCTCATCTCCATCCTTATTACCTGCCAAACTATTGAGCTGTGCTATTGGACATTACACAGGAACCCAGCACACAAGACTGTTTCCCACCCATGGGCACAAGTTATGCATGCTTAAGACTCCGATAACATTACAAAGTACTGGTAAAGTGGCTGGACCATAAGCACAAGGATTCTAAAGTCTTGGTTCGCAAATGGAGGCAGCCAAAGAACGACATTCCAATTGGTAGCAGTGGGAAAGTCCACAGGAGGGAAGGAGTAGGAGTTGTTGCCTTTTCCCTCTCAGGGCACTTCAGGACTGTGACAGAATGGCACGTGGAAGGTCATCACCTATCCCATGGTGGTCCAACGCGTGGCCCGTGGACTGCATGCGGCCCCCGAAGACCTCTGCTGTGGCCCCCGGCTGCTCTTGGAGCTCCCCTCTCCCCCACAGTCACCCACGCTCCCCTGATGATCAGAAAGGCGGTCAGGAGCCGACCGCCTTTTCGATCTTCAGGGGAGCGTGGGCGGGACATGCTAGACAGTGTGGCGGGGCATGCGTTGGTCATTATTATTAATTAATTAATAATTTGATTTATTGTGCGGCCCCCAGGTTTCATGTCGAAGTTTGCATGCGGCCCACGAGGTACGAAACGTTGGACTACCCTGACCTATCCTAACATATCAGACTGTAGCTAGATACCATTAGGGGAAACCATTCACTTCCAGTGAGGTCAAGGACTGCAGTTATGAACAAGATCTCAGGACCATTATTTCAATGGTTTACTGTAGATGGAAATGCCCTTCATATTCCCATTGAAGGGAGATACCATATACGGAGGCACATCCTGCCAAGGAAGGTGACGATGCGCCTCCTTGTCAGAATGGACTAAGATGGGCATTCTGCAAGAAGGACAGTTAAGGAGTGAATTGGAGCCATACAGGTGAGACTCAGTTTTTCATATAGGTCTCAAGGTTGGCCACCAAGCATCAAAGTTGGTCATGATATTTGTTTGAGATTCCACCCACCCCTCTCCCTGTATTTGCATAGAAAATTGTTATGCAGATAGGGACTTAAGCTGAAAGGTTTTGGCTACCTATCCTATCACCATGCAGAAACCATGGCTAAGGTAGTACCTTAAAAAGAAAACTTCTGGTTCAGATATCATTGATTAATACACTACACAACTCTCTCTCTCTCTCTCTCTCTCTCTCTCTCTCTCTCTCTCTCTCTCTCTCTCTCTCTCTCTCTCTCTCTCTCTCTCTCTCCTTCTCCTCTTTTTAGATATGGATGAATGCAGCAAATGTCCAGATGATCACTATGCAAACATCAAAAAGGATCAGTGCATTCCCAGGGCTATAGTGTATCTCTCATATGAAGAAACTCTAGCGATCAGTTTCACTTCCATTGCTATTACTTTTGCTTTGATCACAGCTCTAATCCTTGCAACCTTCACGAAGCATCAAGACACTCCCATCGTCAAAGCCAACAACCGGGATCTCACCTATGTCCTCCTCATCGCTCTCTTTCTTTGCTTCCTCTCTTCCTTCCTCTTCATTGGACAGCCTGACAAAGTCACCTGCCTTCTTCAACAAACAACTTTTGGCCTTGTCTTCTCTGTGGCCCTCTCCTCAGTCTTGGCCAAAACCATGAATGTGGTTCTGGCATTCATGGCTACCAAACCTGGCTCCGGCATGAGGAAGTGGGTGGGGAGAAGACTGGCAAATGCTATAGTCCTTTCCTGCTCTTTCGTACAAGCAGGCATCTGTATCCTTTGGCTTAGCACTTCTCCTCCTTTTCCAGCTCTGGACATGCACTCAGTACATGGCAAGATCATCATGGAATGCAATGAAGGATCGGTCGTCATGTTCTATTGCGTACTGGGCTACTTGGGTTTCCTGGCCATTGTCAGCTTCACAGTGGCTTTCCTGGCACGGAAGTTACCTGACAGTTTCAATGAAGCCAAATTCATCACCTTCAGCATGTTGGTCTTTTGCAGTGTTTGGCTCTGTTTCATTCCAACCTACCTGAGCACTACTGGGAAAGACATGGTGGCTGTAGAGATCTTTGCCATCATAGCCTCCAGCGCTGGCTTACTGGTTTGCATATTTTTCCCTAAATGCTACATCATTGTGTTCAGGTCTGACTTGAACAGTAGGGAGCATCTGATATGGAGGAAATCTAAAGGAAACAAGGATTAAACCAAGGATTAAATAAAGCCAGGAGTTTTAATTATTTATTTATTCAATCTACGAACTAAATGAATAAGTAAAGAAATCAATTTAATTTTCAAAAATGAAGGGGGCGCAGAGTGCAAACCAAGCCCGGAAATTTTATTTATTTATTTCAATTAAATATTTAAATTTACTTACCTCATCGTCGCCGTCATGCTGCTGCTCCTCGTGCTACTGATCCGGCAGTGCTGCTGATCCAGCAGTGTTGCTCCTCATGAGTCGTGCTGCACCTCGTCATGCCCGGGCAGGCTCTCGTTCACCCGCTGTCTCGCCAGCTCCATGCCGGTGAGAGAGCGGGCGATCCAGAGAGAGACTGCCCCGGCTGCAAAAGCCTTCCCGAGGCTCGTGCGGCCCGGGCAGGCTCTCGTTTGCCCACTGTCTCACCGACTCCGAGCCGTTGAGAGAGAGGACAATCCGGAGACAGCCTGCGTGGGCCGCGCGTGAGCCATTGCCTTCACGAGATTTGGGCACCGACATCTTGGATCTCACGAGATTTGGCGATTCAAGATGCCAGCACCGCGTAAGTTTCTTTAGTAATGGCGACGGCGTCGAGGAGGCTTGCCAATTGGCCCGGAATCGATCTGGGACTTTTCCGGTAACCAAGGCCGTTTTCCAGGACTGCCCCGGAAATTCCGGGACAAATGGTAAGTCTAGTTTTAAGCCTAGTATCTGAAGGACCACCTTCTCCCATATGAAATGGCTTGTCCCCTGAGGTCATTGGGGGGTCATTGGTGGCTGCAATACGAAGTGCCTTCTCTACAATAGTGCCCCAGCTATGGAACTCACACTGGGTAGATGAATGTTATTGTTATTTTTATTGTTATTCTTTTTTTGTGGTGCTGTTGTATTTTTTTTTTAAACTTTTATGTATCAGACTCTATGTTAGTTGCCTTTTGTCCTTTTCTTATGACGGGGAAGTTGGAATACAAATGTTTTAGTAAAGAAAAAATAAATCCTGCTGACATGTTTAAGCAATTTTTGCCTTAATATAGAAAACAACTTTTGGCCTTGTCTTCTCTGTGGCCCTCTCCTCAGTCTTGGTCAAAACCATCAATGTGGTTCTGGCATTCATGGCTACCAAACCTGGCTCCGGCATGAGGAAGTGGGTGGGGAGAAGACTGGCAAATGCTATAGTCCTTTCCTGCTCTTTCAGACAAGCAGGCATCTGTACCCTTTGGCTTAGCACTTCCGCTCCTTTTCCAGCTCTGGACATGCACTCTGTGCATGGCAAGATCATAATGGAATGCAATGAAGGGTCGGTCAGCATGTTCTATTGCGTACTGGGCTACTTGGTTTTCCTGGCCATTGTCAGCTTCACGGTGGCTTTCCTGGCACGGACGTTACCTGACAGTTTCAATGAAGCCAAATTCATCACCTTCAGCATGTTGGTCTTTTGCAGTGTTTGGGTCTGTTTCATTCCAAACGACCTGAGCACCAATGGGAAGGACATGGTGGTTGTAGAGATCTTTGCCATTTTAGCCTCCAGAGCTGGCTTACTGGGTTGTCCTTTCTTCCCCAAATGCTACATCATTGTGCTAAAGCCCAACTTAAACAACAGGGAGAATCTGATACGGCGAAAATCTAAGGGATTTAAGGATTAATAGATCTATGGCCCAAACCTATTTAAAAATTGCTCTGGCAGAATTACGTTGCACTGGTTTGGTCTTCTGCAAAGCAGCCATAAAAGTGCTTTGCGGAATCACGTTGGGAGCCACGCCTCCCACTTTGGGAACCACTGGGGGGAGGGGGTAGAACCGGACAGGGAGGGTTGGAAACAGGAGTAGATGGGGCAAGGAGTGGGCTGATCGGACCTGGGAGACAGGTCAGATCTGTGGTGGCAGCGCACACTGAATCCTGTGTTTCCATGCCTGATCCAACTGCACACAGCAGCATGGAACTTTGCTACTGTTTTCTCTGGTGTAGGTCCAAATTTCCCCATAGCGATTACTGGGGCTTACCCCAGGGCAAGGGGACAAATGTCCCCTTACTCTCAGGAGACCTTATGGCAGAAGAGCTCAGGCAGATACAACAGCCCCTCTTGAGAAGGGTAACCAACAAAACTAAGGGCGCAATCCTGTGTAAGATGTAGCAGCCGGCCGAAATGGCTGGCTGCTGCATCCTATCCTATTCCCAGGCTGCCCCGGGGCAGCCCTGGAGCACCTCAGGAAAAGGGCATGTTCATGCCCTTTGGCGGGTGCAAGCCAGCCAGGACACTGTGGGCTCTGAAGCTAGCACACAATCAAGCCGGGGGTGTAAGGCTGGAGCAGGCTGGGAGAGAGTTCGGGATATCAGCGGAGCACACAGCCAATATCCTTGCCCTCTTCCTGCCCATTTCACCCAATGGACTCCCTCCCTTGTCGCCCATTTCACCCTGACCCCACCCCCTTGCCTTCACCGTCGTCCGCAGGGTTCGGAAAGATGCAGAGTAAGGGCTGTCGGCCTTTGCCCCGGTGGCCCAGAGTGGCGGGCGTGCACTCCAGTGCTCTAGGACTTCATGAGGATCGGGCTGTAAGTCAAATAGAGGTTAAGAGAGAGGACTTTTCAGAACGTTTTGAGACCCAAGAGTTCTTAAGCAACTCAAGTGGGAAATTTCTGATATTCTATGAGCCAATAATATCTAACTCACCCCTCTCCAATGCAGCCACACCACCAAAGAATGCACTGCATCCTGCGGGGGGGGGGCAGTCTCAGTGGTCTCCTCCTGGTAAGGTAACATTTGTTGCTTTGCCCTGGAGTAAGTTTTCACTACTCCCACTGGGTCTACTAGAATCTGCACCAGCTATATAGTTGGATCAAGTCCAAATGGATCCAGGAAGTTGGAGCAAGGCCAGAAGGGGCTAGATATTGGTAGTGCTGCTGCCGCCAATACTGCCCCCTTCCCAGACTTGACACAAACCACTCCCAGCACTGGTCTCCACCTCTCCCCTCGCCCCATTCTACCCAACCCCCACCCGCGCTGACCTACTGTCACCAGGGCTTCTCCGGAGGCCGCTGCTGTGTGGGCAGCCTGGCTGTACAGAATGGTAGATTGCCTTTTGCTGCTGCCGTAAAACACACTGAGCCACCAGAATGCGAGTTCCAGCAGTGCAGTGGACCCATAAGATTGGGCTCTAAAATATGCAGCTTCTCCTTTATAATAGTCAATCTACCAGAGGATAACTAAAATGATGCCAACTTAGGAAACTATAGGTCAATCAGCCTGACATCTGTTCCAAGAAAGAATGTGTACAACCGAATCAAGGGTATTATCTTTGAAAACCCCAGCGCCGCAATAGCGGCGTGGGAAAAATTATCCTGCCCCCTCAGAGGAGGCAGGATGTTGATCCTGAAGGCCTGGCCAGGGATTGGCCTGGCTGCGTCACGTGGGCTGGGCGTAGGCTGAGTGGCCGGTGCAACGCAGCCCGGCCCTCAGTCAGCTCCCGGAATGCGAAGCGAGAGGACGCATGGGTCGGAGCTCCTGAGAGAAGGCCCGACGCTCCCCTCTCTTCGTCCATGTGGTGCCGGCTAGAAGGGATCCCCCCATGGGATCGAAGAGAGTGGAGAAGCCCGATCCAGCGAAAGGCAGCGAGGAGCCCCTCCGATCGGAGCACAGAGGACCCGATAGGAGCAGCAGGAACTAGCTCCACGTGAAACGACATGCGGCTCAGGCCGCGTCAGCTGGGCGGCTCACAGGCGCTGCCGGAGCCCCGAAACGGGGCTTGGACATAACGGGCAGTTCAGTGCCCCGGCGAAAGGCTGTTTTGGACCTTCGGTTTCACCTGTGGGGGGCTGAATATGAGCGGAGAAGCCCACTCCAGCGAAAGCCTGCTAGAGGCCCTTTGGGGGCTAGGACTTCTGCTTCGTGGACTGTTGGGCGGTTCAGTGCACCTTCTAAAGGCTGCTTGTACTTGGGAGTCTGCTGTCTTACTCCCCATCATCTCAAAGGCAACTGCGGCGCGGGATCAGCGCTTCGAGTGGGGGTTTGGGTGCACAACCCTCCCCCCTTGGTATTATTGTTAAACAAGAGCACATACACACAGGGCACATTCCAGCTGTGGAGAGATGCACTCAAGTCTGTCGTGTTCTCTAGTCGAATTTTTCTGTTCTATGCTAGAGCATATGGTCAGGGTCAGGGCTGGCCTCCCTTTCACAGCGCATTACTTGGATGACTTCCTGTTCATGGGCAGGAAGGGCTCCTCGGAATGCCAGTAGCTCCTGTGGACCTTTGTATCGCTCTGCGGGGAGCTGGGTGTGCCATTAGCTAAGGGGAAGCTGGAAGGCCCCGCCTCCCGACTTACATTCCTGGGAATTGAACTTGACTCAGAGACAGCTTGCAGCTGCCTCCCGGAGGAGAAGCTGGGTAGAGCAGTGCAGTTACTCGACAACGCAATCACCGCCAAGAAACTGACCCTTAGTGAGCTCCAGGTGCTACTAGGGCACATGAATTTCGCCTGCAGGGTAGTTGCCCCAGGCCAGGCTTTCTTGCGGCGCTTGTGCGAGGCCACGGCGGGGGTTAACAAGCAGCACCACAGGATCACGGTCTCCACCGGCATGCGCGCAGACATGTGCGTGTGGCTCGAGTTCCTGGCAGGTTATAACGGGATATCTTTCTGGCGCAGGGAGCAAATCCTTAACGCAGGTTCACATAAGATTGGGCCCTAAAATATGAAGCTTCTCCTTTAAAATAGCCAATCTGCCAGAGGATAGCTAAAATGATGCCAACTTAGGAAACTATAGGCCAGTCAGCCTGACATCTGTTCCGAGAAAGAACGTGGAAAAACAAATCACGCATATTATCTTAGAAAAACATACAGAGGAACAAGCTGTGCTTTTTAGCATAGTTTCTAAAAGGGCAACTCTTGCCTGGTGAACTGATTAGAGTTCTTTGAAATGGTCAACAGGTATGTGGATGTTGGTAAACCCATTGATATATACCTGGACTTTCAGAAAGTGTTTAACACAGTCCATCGATGGTTCCTGATAAAACTCAACCATCAGTGAATAAGAAGGGCAGGTCCTCCTATGGATTAGAAAGTGGTTGAAGACCAAGAGACTCAGACAGGGTGTAATTGAGCAATTATCACAAAGAAGAGAAGTGAAAAGCAATGTGCCCCAAAGATTGGTCTTGGGACCAGTGCCTTTGACAGCAGCGTTTGAAAGGCTCCTTAGAAAACTCCACAGTCAGGGAATAAGAGGGCAGGTCCTCTTGTGGATTAGGAACTGGTTGAAGACCAGGAAACAGCGAGTGGGAGTCAATGGGCAATTTTCACAAAGGCGAGAGGTGAAAAGCGGTGTGCCCCAAGGATCTGTCTTGGGACCGGTGCTTTTCAACTTACATAAGAACATAAGAAGAGCCCTGCTGGATCAGGCCAAAAGCCCATCTAGTCCAGCTTCCTGTGTCACACAGTGGCCCCACCAGATGCCTCAGGGAGCACAAGACAACAAGATAACCTGTTTCCCGTTGACACTCCCTTGCACCTGGCACAGAGAAAACCCACTTCTAAAAAAAAAACAAAAAAAAAAACAGGAGGTTGCTTATGGCTTGTAACCTGTGATGGTCTTTTCCTCCATGAATCTGTCCAAACCCCTTTTAAAGGCATCTAGGCCAGATGCCATCACCACATCCTGTGGCAAGGAGTTCCACAGATGAATTACACGCTGGGTAAAGAAATATTTTCTTTTGTCTGTTCTAACTCTCCCTCCACTCAATTTTAGTACATGTCCCCTGGTTCTGGTGTTGTGCGAGAGGGGGAAGAATTTCCCTCTATCCACTCTCTCCATCCCATGCATAATTTTATAAGTCTCAATCATGTCCCCCCTCAGGCTCCTTTTTTTTAGGCTGAAAAGCCCCAGACGCTGTAGCCTTTCCTTATTCATAAATGACCTTAACTTATTCATAAATGACCTGGACTTGGGGATAGGCAATGAGGTGGCCAAGTTTGCAGATGACACTAAACTTTTCCGGGTGGTGAAGACCAGCAGGGATTGTGAGGAGCTCCAGAAGGATCTCTCCAAACTGGGAGAATGGGCAGCAAAATGGCAGATGCGCTTCAATGTAAGTAAGTGTAAAGTGATGCACATTGGGGCAAGAAACCAAAACTTCACATATACGCTAATGGGTTCTGAATTGTCTGTGACGGATCAGGAGAGAGATCTTGGGGTGCTGGTGGACAGGTCGATGAAAGTGTTGACCCAGTAAAGAAGGCCAATTCCATGCTCGGGATCATTAAAAAAGGGATTGAGAATAAAACGGCCAATATCATTATGCCATTGTACAAATCGATGGTAAGGCCACATCTGGAGTATTGTGTCCAGTTCTGGTCACCACACCTCAAAAAGGATATAGTTGAATTGGAAGAGGTGCAATAAAGAGCGACCAGATTGATTCGTGGGCTGGAGCACCTCCCTTATGAGGAAAGGCTACAGCGTCTGGGGCTTTTCAGTCTGGAGAAAAGGCGCCTGAGGGGGGACATGATTGAGACGTATAAAATTATGCATGGGATGGAGAGAGTGGATAGAGGGAAATTCTTCTCCCTCTCATACAACACCAGAACCAGGGGACATGCACTAAAATTGAGTGGAGGGAGAGTTAGAACAGACAAAAGAAAATATTACTTTACCCAGCGTGTAATTCATCTGTGGAACTCCTTGCCACAGGATGTGGTGATGGCATCTGGCCTAGATGCCTTTAAAAGGGGCTTGGACAGATTCATGGAGGAAAAGACCATCACAGGTTACAAGCCATAAGCATCCTCCTGGTTTAAGAAGTGGGTTTTCTCTGTGCCAGGTGCAAGGGAGTGACAACAGGAAACAGGTTATCTTGTGGTCTTGTGGGCTCCCTGAGGCATCTGGTGGGGCCACTCTGTGATACAAGAAGCTGGACTAGATGGGCTTTTGGCCTGATCCAGCAGGGCTCTTCTTATGTTCTTATTATGTTAGCGTCGCTCCGGGGGACAGACCGCTAAGTTCCACCATGCTCCAACCCCTCGTTACGAATAGGCATGAGGCGGCCCCGGCCCCTCGCCTTCGGAGCCATTCAGGGTGGTGAAGGGAGTCTCCTTCTTGTTGTCTTTGCCACCCTGAATGGCTCCAAAGGCAAGGGGCCAGAGCCGCCTTGTGCCGGCATGTAAAGGAGGGTCAGAGCACAGCGGAACTTAGTGCTCCGCCCCTCCCTGGAGCATTGCTGCAGGCCAGAGGTGAAACAAGGGTGGAGCAGAGGCAAGTAGTTCTGAAAGACTCCGTTACACTGGAGTCAGCGGCCCCTCCCCCTTGCTGTTGGAGCCATTCCGGCAGCAACAGGGAAGTGTCCTGCGTGTTGCCTTTGCTGCCAGAATGGCTCCAACAGCAAGGGGAGGGGCCACTGACTCCACTGTAACGGAGTCTTGTGGAACTACTTGCCTCCACTCCACCCTAGTTATGCCTTTGCTGCTGGCCTTTGAACTGGTTGATAAATGACCTGGAGTTCGGGGATAAACAGTAATGGGGAAAAGCAACCAGGAGGCCAGGTTTGCAGATGAAACTAAAATTTTCTGGGTAGTGAAATCTAGAATGGCTTGTGAAGAAGTTTGGAAGGATCTCTCCAAAATGGGGAAATGGATGGCAAAATGGCAGCTGTGCTGGGAGGGAGAGAGTGGATAGACTGAGGGAAGTTCCCTTCCCTCTCGCACAGCACCAGGACTAGGGGACATCCTCAAAAACTGAGTGGCGGTAGAATTAGAACAGACAAAAGAAAATAATTCTTTACCCAGCGTGCAATTCATCTGTAGAACTCCTTGCCACAGGATGTGGTGATGGCCCCTGGCCTAGACGCCTTTAAAATGAGATTGAACTTATTTATGGAGGAAAAGTCCATCACAGGTTACAAGTCATGATGTGGATAAGTAACCTCCTGGTTTTAGATGTAGACTATCTCTGAATGCCAGATGCAAGGGAGTAGCAACAGGATACAGGTATCTTGTTGCCTTTGTGCTCCCTGAGGCATCTGGTGGGTCAATGTGAGAAACAGGAAGCTGGACTAGATGGGCCTTTGGCCTGATGCAGCAAGGCTCTTCTTATGTTCTTAAGCTCTTCAATGCAAGTGTAATGTGATGCTGCATATTGGGGAAAGAAATAATTTCACATATACAGTGATGTGTTCTGAGCTGTGTTTGATGGATCAGGAGAGAGATCTGGGTGTGGTGGTGGATAGCTCAATGGATGTGTCGACCCAGTGTGCAGCAGCTGTAAGGCGAATTCCATACTTGGGATCATTTTAAAAAAGGATTGAGAATAAAACAACCATTAAAAATCGATGGTAAGGCCAGACATTGACTATTGTGTCCAGATCTGAGACCTGTTGCCATCGGTCCAGCTCTAATGACATATTTTTGGTTTGCGTCATGCTCTCCTCACAGTCACCTAGCACCATGCACACATGCAAACAATAGGTTCTAGCAAAATACAGGAGAAAAGGCTACAAGTGAAAAGGCCACACATTCACCACCTGCTGCATTGCTGTGTTTTCTGCCAAAGCAACCGCAGCACACAAGGGAGCTCATTCTCTCTCCTGTAATTATCGGCATATCTCAGAGCAGTTGTCCAGCTCACCAAACCCAAGGGATGTCTGGAGGACTTAAGAAAAATAAACAACAGTGCTACAAATATTTATAAAAGTGCTCTGGGGTGTTCAGGGATGGCCCAAAGGGCTCCGGCCAGCGCCTACAGGAGCTCCATCACTCTGATCTCTGGCTGTTTCACATCAGGGTCATGCTGGTGGATTGTCCTCAGATCTGAGACAGAACTGTGAGTGGCTGCAGCAATCTGCACACTGTCCTTTCTCTTGTCCTCTGTTGCATTTCATTTCTCAGCATTCCTGTAAAAGAAAACTATCAAATTGTGGTGAATCGGTACCAGAAACGCTGCAAAGCCTCTGTGGAGTCCCTGAAGTACAGGAAATCACAACATTCCCATTCAGATCTGTAGAAAGGGAAGGGAGGAACCAAGCAGCTGCTCTCTCCTCTTCCGTCTGCTGATCAACGTAGCTATGGGGTCAGCTCCCACTGCAAGGAGATTATTCCTTCTTTGGTGAAGCAAAGAGTGGACTGTGCCTCTAGATGGGAAGCCTTGTTTTCAGAATGGTGGTGTCCTTGGTGTTGCTGCTGGGGCAGCTGCCTTATACCGGCTGTGAGCCCCATTCTGTCCATCCGAGTGTGAGGTCTAATTTGATGAAGTGCAGAGTCAATGAGCCTTCTTTTCTTCAACATGAGTTCTATCAGCCAGGAAACCTTGTGATTGGAGAGACGACTCCCCTGTCCTTTTTCAGGGCACATTCTGCAAATTTCACAAAGCTGCCTGCTCCATTGTCAACAAAGGAATTCATGTAAGTTTTTTGTATGTTTTCCCCTCCTGTATAGGATCTAGTTACTTAGATGATGATAACAAGGAACAGATAATTGAGCGATTCAATGGCTGAGTAGTTATATACCTCCCTTTTGAAAAACGGCATCCACGACAGAATCATAGAGTTCAGAAGAGTTGGATTTGCTCT
The DNA here is from genome assembly GCA_026170595.1 of Plestiodon gilberti rubricaudatus. Classification (NCBI taxonomy): domain Eukaryota; kingdom Metazoa; phylum Chordata; class Lepidosauria; order Squamata; family Scincidae; genus Plestiodon; species Plestiodon gilberti. The sequence goes on from JANXHW010000006.1 coordinate 21,996,917, forward strand.
TCTTCCTGGGGAAAGGACTAACCTGTAAACCTTGTGAATCACAAGGAAACCTTGTGATTGGAGAGACGACTCCCCAGTCCATTTTCAGGGCACATTCTGCAAATTTCACAAAGCTGCCTGCTCCAGTGTTGTCCAAGGGATTCATGTAAGTTTTGTGCATTTTTCCCCTCCCGTATAGGATCTAGTTGCTTAGATGATGATAACAAGGTACAGATAATTGAGCGATTCAATGGCTGAGGAGTTATATACCTCCCTTGTGACAAACGGCATCCACGACAGAATCACAGTGTTCAGTTGTTGGATTTGCTCTTTCTCGGGGAAAGGTCTGAGAAACTTTAGATTAATGTCATTTCCAGTGCAATCTGGTGCATGCTTACTCAGAAGTAAGTCCTACATTGTTCAGTGGGATCTACACTGTGAATAGATTTACAGCCTTACAGCCCAGTCCTAATTCCCTCGTATCCAGCAGGGGAGCAGTCTGGAGGTCTCTTCAGGGTAGGGGAACTTTTGTTCCCTTACCCTGGGGAAGGCTCCAGCCTCTCCAATGGGTCTACTCGGATCTGCACCAGATATTTAGCAATAACCAGAGTGATTTTAATGCTTATAGTGCCTCCCATGCTTTATGTTGTTTTATTATGTAGAATATAAATTTTATTGCAGTGGAATATCAAAGAATTTCCTGCATGCCCTGGCCTTGGTGTTTGCTATAAAGGAGATCAATAAAAATCCAACACTCTTACCCAACCTCACACTGGGATTCGACATCTATGACATCTACTATCATCAAGTAATGGTCTCTGAGAGCACACTGCGCCTGCTTTCCACACAGCATAGATTTGTCCCCAACTATGAGTGTGACATTCAAACCTATTTGATAGCCATTATTGGGGGAGTACAAACTTTCACTGCCCTCAACATGGCCAGGATAATAAACAGCTACAAGATTCCACAGGTAGATGTTGCTGAAGATAGGATTTTGATGTAAGATCGGTGGAATATTCGTGAGAATGTGAAAAATATTTATTACATGTTCTAACAAAAGCAAAAACATTTTCGACTGGACTATTGATTTGTAGCAATATTGTTAACCATTGTGGTTGCTTCAACTTTCCATTACTATTAGAAATAAAATGATCAACAGATTACAAAATAGTAACTTCTTACGATATGTTAATGTAGCACCAGCTGCATTCCAGTGTGGGCTATGCTGCATCCCCCAGAGACTTTTTACGTGCTGGAGGTCTCCTCAGGGTAAGGGGACATTTGTTCCTTTTCCCCACTGTAAGCCCTGGCAGTCGCTATGGGTCATCTTGGACCTTGATCTGTGCAGGAGCATTAGGCCCAAGAAGGGGATTAAGATATTGTCACATTGGCATCGCGATCCTGCCCCCCTCCCAGCCCTGATCCAATCACAGCTCCCATTCCATCCCGTTCCACTCTTCCTTGCCCTGTTCAATCCATTCTATATCATCCCAACTGCCTTGCGCCGGAGTAACCTGCTCGAACAAGCCTTGCGATGACTACCGATACATGCACGACTGCTTCGGCCTTTCTGCTGGTGTTCTGGTTCTTTACAGCACTTTTACAGCACGTGCTCGCAGAAAGTGTGATCTACCAGCGCAGCAATTAGATAGTATTGGGCCATCAGCCTTTGATGTAGAAAAGTAACACAATCCTGATCTAGTCAAGAATTAATGATGGTTTTAAGCCTGGTACTCCTCCCATATGAAATGGTGCATATGAAATGGTCTCCCCCAGAGACCTTTTAGCTACTGGAGGTCTCCTCAGGGTAAGGGGACATTTGTTCCCTTGCCGCACTGTAAGCCCTGGCAGTAGATATGGGTCAACTCGGACCTGCACCAGCTCTATAGGTGGTGCAAGTCTATATTGATCCGTGCAGGAGCATGAGACCCAGGAAGGGGATTAGGATATTGTCACATTGGCATCGTGATCCTGCCCCCTCCCGGGCCTGATCCAATCACCCCTCCTCTTCCATCCGTTTCCACTCTTCCCTGCCCTGTTCAACCCACTCCGCATCGTCCCAGCTGCCCTGCGCCGGAATTACCTGCTTGAGCAAGCCTCGCGATGACGACCGATAGAAGCAGGACGGCTTCAGTCCTCCCGCTGGTGTGCTGGGTCTCTGCTTTACGGCACTTTTCCAACAGCAGGTGCTCACAGAAAGTGTGATCCATCAGCGCAGCATTTAGCTAGGATTGGGCCATCAGTCTTCTATGAAGAAAAAAACCCCATTCCTGATCTATTCAAGAATTTTAATGATTACCGTATTTCCACCCCTCAAATCGGGACACCCCCACAATTAATTGATTGATTGATTGATTGATTGATTGATTGATTGATTGAAAAATAAAAATTCATTGAAAAATCAAAATTTAAAAAGATAAAAATCAATTTAATTTTAAAAATGAAGGGGGCGCAAAGCGCGTCCGGGATTTTTAGTTATTTATTTAATCTACGAACTAAATAAATAAATAAGTAAAGAAATCAATTTAATTTTAAAAAATGAAGGGGCCACAGAGTGCCCCCTATTGCCGCGTGAAGCGTGCCCGGAATTTTTATTTATTTATTTACTTTATGAGTATCGGGCTGTAAGTCAATCAGAGGATAAGAGAGAGGACCTTTCAGAACCTTTTGAGATTAACAAGTCACTGAGCCCAGATGGCATCCACACAAGAGTTCTTAAGCAAGTCAAGTGGGAAATTTCTGATATTCTAAGAGCCAATCCTATCTAACTCACACTCCTCCAATACAGACACACCACCAAAGAATTCACTGCATCCTGCGGGGGGGGGCAGTCTCAGAGGTCTCCTCCTGGTTAAGGTAACATTTGTTGTTTTGCCCTGGGCACTGGCGTCGCTTCGGTAGGGGCGGGGCTGTAAGTATCGCTCCGTCGTAGTCTCTTTACAGAGCGAGCAGGAGGCGGCCCCGCCCCTCACTGTCGGAGCCTTTCCTGTGCGGAGAACGCAGCAGGCAAGAGACCCTGCCTGCTGCTTTCTCCGCAGAGGACTGGCTCCGACAGTGAGGGTGCGGGGCTGCCTCCTGCTCGCTCGGTAAAGAGATTACGACGGAGCGTTACTTACAGCCCCACCCCTACCGAAGCGACGCCACTGGCCCTGGGTAATTTTTCACTACCCCCACTGGGTCTACTAGAACCTGCACCAGCTATATAGTTGGATCAATTCCAAATGGATCCAGGAAGTTGGAGCAAGGCCAGAAGGGGCTAGATATTGGTAGTGCTGCTTCTGCCAATACAGTCCCCTTCCCAGACTTGACACAAACCACTCCCAGCACTGGTCTCCACCTCTCCCCTCGCCCCATTCCACCCAACCCCCACCCGCGCTGACCTACTGGCACCAGGGCTTCTCCGGAGGCCGCTGCTGTGTGGGCAGCCTGGCTGTACAGAATGGTAGATTGCCTTTTGCTGCCTCCGTAAAACACACTGAGCCACCAGAATGCGAGTTCCAGCAGTGCAGTGGACCCATAAGCTTGGGCCCTAAAATATGCAGCTTCTCCTTTAAAATAGCCAATCTGCCAGAGGATAGCTAAAATGATGCCAACTTAGGAAACTATAGGCCAGTCAGCAATCAGTCCAGCTCTAATGACATATTTTTGGTTTGCGTCATGCTCTTCTCACAGTCACCTAGCACCATGCACACATGCAAACAATAGGTTCTAGCAAAATGCAGGAGAAAAGGCTACAAGTGAAAAGGCCCCACATTCACCACCTGCTGCATTGCTGTGTTTTCTTCCAAAGCAAAAGCAGCACACAGGGGAGCGCATTCTCTCTCCTCGTAATTATCGGCATATCTCAGAGCAGTTGACCAACCTCAAGGGAAGTCTGGAGGACTTAAGAAAAATAAGCAACAGTGCTACAAATGTTTATAAAAGTGCTCTGGGGTGTTCAGGGATGGCCCAAAGGGTTCCGGCCAGTGCATGCAGGAGCTCCATCACTCTGATCTCTGGCTGCTTCACACCAGGGTCACGCTGGTGGATTGTCCTCAGATCTGAGACAGAACTGTGAGTGGCTGCAGCAATCTGCACACTGTCCTTTCTCTTTTCCTCTGTTGCATTTCATTTCTCAGCATTCCTGTAAAAGAAAACTATCAAATCGTGGTGAATTGGTACCAGAAACGCTGCAAAGCCTCTGTGGAGTCCCGGAAGTACAGGAAATCACAACAGTCCCATTCAGAACTGTCGAAAGGGAAGGGAGGAACCAAGCAGCTGCTCTCTCCTCTTCCGTCTGCTGATCAACGTAGCTATGGGGTCTGCTCCCACTGCAAAGAGATTATTGCTTCTTTGGTGAAGCAAAGAGTGGACTGTGCCTCTAGATGGGAAGCCTTGTTTTCAGAATGGTGGTGTCCTTGGTGTTGCTGCTAGAGCAGCTGCCTTATACCGGCTGTCAGCCCCATTCTGTCCGTCCCAGTGTGAGGTCTAATTTGATGAAGTGCAGAGTCAATGAGCCTTCTTTTCTTCTACATGAGTTCTATCAGCCAGGAAACCTTGTGGTTGGAGAGACGACTCCCCTGTCCATTTTCAGGGCACATTCTGCAAATTTCACAAAGCTGCCTGCTCCAGTGTCAACAAAGGAATTCATGTACGTATTGTGCATTTTTCCCGTCCCGTATAGGATCTAGTTGCTTAGATGATGATAACAAGGAACAGATAATTGAGCGATTCAATGGCTGAGGATTTATATACCTCCCTTGTGAAAAACAGCATCCACAACAGAATCACAGAGTTCAGTCATTGGATTTGCTCTTCTTCCTGGGGAAAGGACTGAGATACTTTAGACTATGAATAGATTTACAGCCTTACAGCCCAGTCCTAATTCCCTCGTATCCAGCAGGGGAGCAGTCTGGAGGTCTCTTCAGGGTAATGAAACTTATGTTCCCTTACCCTGGGGAAGGCTCCAGCCACCCGAATGGGTCTCCTCAGATTTGCACCAGATATTTAGCAATAACCAGAGTGATTTTAATGCTTATAGTGCCTCCCATGCTTTACGTTGTTTTATTATCTAGAATATAAATTTTATTGCAGTGGAATACCAAAGAATTTCCTGCATGCCCTGGCCTTGGTGTTTGCTATAAAGGAGATCAATGAAAATCCAACACTCTTACCCAACCTCACACTGGGATTCGACATCTATGACATCTACTATCATCAAGTAATGGTCTCTGAGAGCACACTGCGCCTGCTTTCCACACAGCATAGATTTGTGCCCAACTATGAGTGTGACATTCAAACCCATTTGATAGCCATTATTGGGGGAGTACAAACTTTCACTGCCCTCAACATGGCCAGGATAATAAACAACTACAAGATTCCACAGGTAGACGTTGCTGAAGATAGGATTTTGATGTAAGGTCGGTGGAATATTCGTGAGAATGTGAAAAATATTTATTACATGTTCTAACAAAAGCGAAAACATTTTCGACTGGACTATTGATTTGTAGCAATATTGTTAACCATTGCGGTTGCTTCAACTTTCCATTACTATTAGAAATAAAATAATCAACAGATTACAAAATAGTAACTTCTTACGATATGTTAATGTAGCACCAGCTGCATCCCATGGTGGAGTTTTGGCCTCTGGATGACTCTTCGTGGTAAGGGAGTATTTGCTCCCTTGCCCTGGGATAAGTTTCTGTTGGCCCACCAGTCCTACGCAGACCTGTCCCAGCAATATCGCTGGTGCAAGTCCATGTGGACCTGGGTCAGGGGATGGAGGCCAGGAAGGAGTTAGGTTTCAATGTGTGCCACCGAAACCACCCTCTTCCTGGTTTCGATCTGCCCTCCTCCCTGCCCCCATAACCGCACTTTTGCCCACACCGTCTCCCTCCCATGCCCTGAACAAACTTACCGGTGATCATTTTGTGAAAAATTGGACAACCAGTACAACAATAGGCAGAATGCATTGATCATTGACCTATTTATTTATTTATTTTTATTTATTTATTTATTTATTTATTTAGTTAGTTAGTTAGTTAGTTAACTTTTGTTTTGATCATCATTTAAAATGCATGAAAAGTGTTCAGTCTACACAGAATTCTCCACACCCATATGATTCAGAGCGTTTTATTTAAAAAAGAGGGGGAAATCCCATGACAAGAAGGTCATGGAATTAAGGGCACAAACCTGTACAGGTGCCATGCTGATGTCACAACAATGATGCTGCAATGACTGCTGTCTCCTAAGCCCATTCATCCCCATTTCCTCCCAGCAGAGCTGTTGTGCCCTTGCAAGTGATCCAACGGGTAGCCAGGAATAGGTGCCAGTGAGGGTCTGGCTGCACCCGTTGGTTTACTGTGTAACAAGGACTTTGCAATGCCTCAGTGGCCTGAGTGGAACTAGTAGGTCATCAACCTTGCTGAGCAGCATCTGGCCTCACCCTGATCACTGCAGTCAGTCAGGCAGGCAGGCAGGCAGGCAGGCAGGCAGGTAGGCAGGCAGGCAGTGAAGCTGTAGGCTTCTGTGGGGTCTGCATGGTATCTTCACCTGTGGGGCAGCTCCCTGTGGACAGTAAGGAGGAACACAGAGCAGTTGACACTGATTTGATGACAGCATCAGCCAGACCAATTCTCTGGCTTGTGATGCATATTTGTCTTGTTACCGAGAGAGACAGCAGTGCCACCAGAGTGCCCATGCAGTGGTTCCCTGGAGGGGGAAGAGCCTGGTCACTCAGAACATTCTCTTTCCCTCTCAGGCGGAGTGGCAATAGAGCTCTGTGGAATAGAACTTGTGGCTATGGTGCAGTCCTGAAAACAAAAGGGATTTAAGTATTAGGCCAGCAGTAACGATGGCTGGAGTAACTTGCACTCACCAAGAGAGAGCAAACACTCCCACGTACGAGCTGTTGAAAAGGAAGGAATGGTTAGGCAAGACAGTTCTAGTTAAGAGACATTTGATTATTCTGAAGTGGTCAATTGCAGGGTGAGGAAAGAAATATGAGAAAGAGATGCAGCATTAGTGTGTGGTAGTATGAATGAATGAATGAATGAATGAATGAAATCCTTTATTGGCATATATCACAACAGATATACAGTATTGTCCCATCCCAACAAAGTACATTTTCCAAAGTACAAAAATAAGCCCCCCAAAAAATCCAAGAGACAGAAGGGCTCTGAAAATAATTAAAATTTAAAATCCATGTTAATTAACACTTAATAAGCTGCTGATGGGGCAGATAAGGGGCAGGGCTTGGCATACCCCCAGCAAGTGGTCCGTAACACAGGTACCACAGGTTGCGTACCACAGGTTGAGAACTCCTGTACTAGATAGTTCAGGCATACATACATACACAAAACCAAACACACTTACCTGTCCTGGAGAGGAGTTGTCTGAGATTGCAGAATGCAGTACTGTATAAGAGTAGCAGGGAGAGGTAGCAATGGCACAAGCCGGCAATGAAACAAATGGGCTCTGAACTGCTCAGAAGCCTGTAGAGTGACTTACTGAGAAGTAAAGTTTAGAGAGGGGGGGGAGGATAGAGGGGAAGAGGATAGGGGGGAAGCCGGAGAGCATGAGCAAGGAGACCAAGAGAGCAAGAGAGCCCAAGAGCCCAACAGGCAGTGTCACTCTGCCTTATATGTCCTGAGGCATTAAACCTATGCAAAGACAGAAGGATAGTTACACAATGAACAAAGGAAGTTTGCCTTCTTGGGATGGACCAGCAGTACACCTTGGGTGTGAAGACCTCAGACAATGGAAAGGGGGAAAGAGGGCTGTTGACTTAATGTTTCAGTGGTATGAGGGGGAAATCAGGAGACAAAGGAGAGGTTCTGGAAGGTCCGGGGGAGAGTCTTCTTGATTGTCTTCTCCCGCTGCCTGCCAGACTGGTTGTTTAGCATGTCTTTGGAATATGTCGGTGGAGGGGATGGAATGTGCCTACGTGCTTGAGAGCATTTTGGTTCATGGCAGTGAACTGGTGATGCTGGTCAGGCTTTCCCTTGGCATAACTCATGGCTTGGGAATCCTTTTACAGCATGGCTCCGCACAGGCTTGGCACAGGGACGCGGTGTGGCGATTGCGCTCCTCCTTGATACCGTTCATTTTGACACATGCTCCATTCTAGCTCACAACCCATTTCAAAAGGTCTCTATGGGCTCAGTCCAGCCTAACTCAGCACAAGTCAGGCACAATTGAGGAACAATTGAGGCACAATTGCGGCGTAACTGTGGCCTGAAATAGGGCTGAGTTAGGCTGCAACTATGCCTGAGTTAGGCAGGAGGCAAGAGCAGTGGGCCAGGATCGAGGCAAAACTTACCGCAGAGGCAGGCAGGCCCCTGTGGGGAGGTGTCCGTCTTGTGGAAGCGAAGAGCCCCCTCCTGAGCTCGTCTGTGTGCACCTACCACAGCTGCTGCAGCGTTCGCAGCAGATGGGCAGCCACAGGTGGGGCTGCAGGGACTGGGCGTGCAACAGTCAGCGGAAGGGCAGAGGTTGTGCCAGTGCCAGCCACCCAAGGGCACCCTGGGCATTAGCCACCTGCCGCAGGGGGGAGTGCCACTGCCCTCCCTCCTGCAGAAGGGGTAGCCACCCCCAAGCCACATTGAGGCTGCACGTGGGAGTCATGGGGGGCGCGGTTGAGAAGGGAAGGAGGGGGTGGGAGGGGGTGGGAACGGCACGCACAAGGGGGGTCTCATGAAGTCTGGAACTGCCTCTGCCAGAACATGCCTGTGCGCTGCCTGAAGCCCTGGGCCTCCAGGGCCGTGGCAATGCCCACAAAGAAGGCATCCTGGCATGCCTTCTGCTCCGTGCCCCCGACAAGACCGAGAGATGCCTTGGGCTTGTCTGCTGCGAGCGGGAAGGGCTCACGCAGCTCATCACGCCCCCAGATGGGGCAACGTTGGCACCTCGCGACAGGCGCTCTGGCGGGGTGGGGGATGCCAGCGTCCATCATCAGGGAGTGGGAGGGGAGGCAGGCACACAGACAGGGGGTGCTGGGGAGGGGCATGGGTGGGTCAGAAACAGTGGTCTCCCTGGGAAGGCTGTGGCAGTCCCTGGATGGGAGTCATGCAGGGGCTAGTGTGCTGGGCGCTGTCTCTGTGTGTGTGGGGCAATGCTTGTGTAACATTGGGGACATGTTGTTCAAGGGGCCTTTGTCCAAGGGGCATCTTTATTGTTCTGGAACATTGGCAGAGATGGCCAGGCGAGGCTGCCAGGGGTAGGCACAGCAGCCACTCAGAACGTAGCAGCAGCAGCAGCAGCAGGCGTGCCCCATGGACCTGGAGATGCAGGCTCTTCCCCTGTGGAACCACAGCCTGCTCCGTAGAAAGGGGAGGGACAGCAAGTAGGCAGCCAGGGAGGTGGAGCAGCAGCAGCAGCAGCAGCTGAGGAGGATTGCAGGGCAGGCTCCCTGACCTCAGGCAGCATCAAGGCAGACGACCGTGGGGCAACCAGACTGCAGGCCCAGGGGTGCTCCCCAGAAGGTAGGTGGTAGTGGACATTCCTGGGGAGACAAAAAACATGGGGGTGTTCCATGGCAGCTGCTGTGTGGTAGCAATCGCCATTGAAGAAATGCCAGTGTGCCAGTTGCAAAGGCCTGCAGGGAGAGAAATCAAACACAGCTGAGAGGTGTGAGACACATAGCATGGTCTGCGCTCCTTCCCTGGGTGTAAGGTGAGCATGATCCTGTAAGGGAAAGGGGTCAAAGAGAGAGACAACAACACAACGTGTGGGTCACAACCATGGCAAACCTAGCAATACTGACATGTCAGTAGACCCTGTGGAGTAAAGGGGGGGAACAGCTGGTGTCTACATAAGGCTAACAGTTCCACAGTTGTGGCATTGTGTGCTCACATTACGACAGGCAGCAATCAGACACAACAGTGGTCAAGAGGCATGTATCCTATATATCATAGCAGGCAAAGCAGGCAGCTATGAGACAAGACGAGAGGGCTGGAGTTGGTAAGGTAAAATGGCTCCTATGGGTCTCCTCAAATTTAAGTCCACCTCTTTTGTTGACCTAAATTTTGTGCTGCAGTTGTGCTCTAGGGGGCGTGTCGGAGCTTGCCAGTGTCTGGAATCCGACTCAAATTCGTAACCGCCCCCGTCACTATCCCGACACGCCCCCAATACGCCCACTTTTAGGCCGAACTTAGGACAGAATAGCTCTTATGCCGAACTTAGGACTGAATTAGTCAACTTTCCTTAACCTGTCCTATGTCAGTCACAATTGCAGCACAAATATGGCCTCTGCGGCACAATTCAGGCACAACTCGAGCCTAAGGCGCTTAGGCTGCAGTTGTGCCTGAATTGTGCCGCTGAGGCCTTAGGCTGGACTGGGCTGTATGACTACAACTAGATGCAAGCATTGCATGTTAACAAGTGATTTACTGAACACACTTATCATACTCAACTTTTGCACCATTCACGGTATTCCTCTCTGTTTTCTTTTAGCTTACCTACGGTTCCCATGACTCAAGACTAACTGTAAACACACAATTCCCTTTCTTGTACCAGATGCTCCCAACTGAGACCCAGCAGTGCTGTGGGATTGCTCAATTACTTCTGCATTTCCAATGGACATGGGTTGGGATCTTTACCCTGGTTGACTATGTTGGAGGAGAATTTTTGCAGACATTGCTGCGAATACTTCCAGAAAGAGGTATCTGTTTTGCTTTCATTGCAGAGATGTTACATTGGACTACTAGTGATAGATCATCAGAATGGGAACAAATGTCAACTTTCATAAGAAGTAAAGCCAAAATATTTATTGTCTATACTTCCTTTACTATCATGTATTATTTGGACTGGTACTTTCAAATGGAATTCCATCGTTCACTATTAGGAAAGGTGTGGATATTCACGCTACATGGCAATTTTGAAACAGTCACAAGTAAAAAGAACTGGAACATACAACCATACAACGGGGTCATGTCCCTTTCAGCTCATTCTAATTCACCACCAGGGTTTAGGGAATTTCTTCGGAGCATCAATCCTGCCTGGGCTAAAGGAGATGGTTTCATCAAGGACTTCTGGGAGCGAACCTTTGACTGTGCATTGAGCAATTCCAGTATTGCCAGTAAGAATGAGAAGACCAGGACAATCTGCACAGGGGAGGAGAAGCTGGAGAGCCTTCCTGGGACGCTCTTTGAGATGAGCATGACTGGCTACAGCTACAGCATCTACAATGCTGCATATGCCATTGCACATGCTCTGCATATAATGTATGAATCCAGATCTAAACACAGAACAAGGATGTCTAGAAGGATGGTGGAGCCATCAAATTTGCAGCAGTGGAAGGTTCGGCTGTAGTAGTTCTTTGAAATCTGGGTCTAATATTCCAAAAGCATTATTGTCCATCAGACTTTCTTTCAACAAATATGACATGTCCAGATTGTCCTTCATCGTGCCTCATATCTGGAAGTTTTTATTACTGGGTGTGCTTTTCAGATTGTGCATAACATACATTAGGAAAATCTGTTACATGTCATGGTACTTCGTGCAGAGGGATACAGCTCAATCGTTGTGACACGGGAAGTGCTTTTAAAAACATGAGTAACATGCAGGGATCCACTGTACTGGCCTATGATACATTTGTGTAATTTGGTGGTCAAAGAATTTCTGAGGAGAGAGTAAATCAGTGGTGTCGCTTAGGTTGGTGTCACGCCCATTAACTTTATTTATTTTAATATATAACAGTACAGGTCACCCAAGAAAACAGTATCCAAACCAGTGGACAATTTGATGGCACTCATGCAACTGAGTTCTAGTATGATTTCTAGTATTAGCTCTGATACATAGAAAGCAGAGCTGATTCATACTATCACCTTATTGGTTCCACGCTGTGTAATAATAACACCTCATTGGCTCTCGGCACAATAACAGCGCAATCCTGTGTAAAGATCCGGCCGGCGGCCCAGGAGATCCTGCGCATGGGCTGCCCGTTCGATGGCGGGCCGGAGGTCTACTTAGGGAAGGGGACACTCTTCTCTTTCCCTGGGTGTAAACCAGTGCCGGCCCAATAGGCCTCCTCAGACACTTATTTAACCATTATTTAATTTATTTATTATAACTCAGACCCTTATTTAACCATTGGCATCTCTCAGGGAGACGATTGGCCTAACTGCTCAGGCAATGCAGAACAGGGACTGGATCTGGCCAAACCTAAAACGCACTGAACCAGTCTATGAAAGATACCTGTCGGTTCTAACTCCTTTATGTTGTCCCTTTCAAATTGACTTCTCTTCGCTCTCAGCTCCATCCCTTTCTCAGGAGTCTCAAATTCAACAACAGTGCTGGAGAGACAATCCATTTTGATGAGCAAGGAAAATTAATCACAGGACTTGATGTTATCCATTGGATCACTTTCCCAAATAATTCTTTTGTTAGAGTTAAAGTTGGAAACCTAGATCTTCAGGCTCCTCCAAGAGAACAGTTAACAATTTCTGAAGAAAGTATTATGTGGCCTAAAACGTTCAACCAGGTGAGTGTGAACTGCAAAAGGACCATGTGGCAAAAGGAACATGTGGCAATGAGTTATTCTTCCTCATGCTCTTGATACACCAAGGCAACTGCCACTACTGAGATGCAGCATACGTTGATTTCAGGTTTCTAGGCTAGAGACTGAAATAGTCAGTGGGGTGGGAGAGTTGCACTTTGGATTTGGTGAAAATCCACCTCTTTGAGACAATCTTCTTTCCATCGCAAATGAAACCTCAACTGTCAAACTGTCAAACCTCAACCTCAACTGTCAACTGTCAAAGCATGTTTTCTTAACCGTAATATTTCCCACTCCTGTTTCTGGTTAGACGCTGCCCATCTCTCTGTGTAATGACCATTGCCTCCCCGGTTCGGTGAAGAAAAAGAAGGAGGAGGAGCCCTTTTGTTGTTATGGTTGTACTCCGTGCCCAGAAGGGAAGATTTCCGACCAGTATGGTAGGAAATATATTAACTTGTTCTACACTACATCATGAACTACCAAAGCAATCATGGCTGGCATGTGGGAGGAAGGCTCTGAGAGTTTCTGTTTGGTTGTGATGAGCCAGGGCAGTTTGGAAAGTGAGATCCAGAGAGAGCTGCTGCTGTTGCTGCTTCTAGGAAAAGGCGAGATGCAGGACAAAGACAGATGTCACAGAGGAGACTCCTCCAAGGGGAGAGAAGTTGCTCCAAGGGGAGAGAAGTTGGACTGAAAGCTGAGTCATGTAGAAATAGTGCTTGGGGCGCGGTACGTTGGGGTGGGGTGGGGCGGGGAGGAGGGGAGGCAGCGACCCCCACCCCATAAATTTCTCCATTCGCCTCTAGGAGGCATGATCTCCTGGTCCCCCGCCTCAAGGGAGTGGCAAGCGGCCACAAGGCACCTACCTTTTTTGCCGCTGCCTCCTCCCCGCTCGTCCTTGTGTTGTGGCAGCCTCGCAGTCTGCCATCCCCCATTCTTTCAAAGGAACCTTTTTCCTTGAAGGAACAGTGGAGCGACTGAATTGCGGGGCCACTACCTCCTTCTCCAGGAGCACACAGGAGTGATGTCACGACATTGCGGCCCTCTGCACTATGGACCTTAGCTACGCCACTGCTCGCCACTTTTCCGTCGACCTTGGTTTAGGCTACATGAGGGAACCACTCTCCAGTCCTGGTGCTTTCCCATGGTCCAAGTTGCTGAAAGCTTTCTCCCTTCCCTTCTTACAATCCCACAGCTCTCCTCCTTTCTACCTTCTTCCCAGCAGCCTCAAACTCCCAATTTTCTAGCCCTTGCTCTCTCTTGGGAATCCACATATTTTCCTGATGTCCTTCCCTTGTTCATGCACCATTATGCATCCCATTTCCCTTTTAGAGATGAGCTTTCCCCTCGCCTATTCTCCTCTCTGCTTTCTCTGAATAAAGCAGATGCTTGCATTTATGATCCCTCTGTGTGAATGGCTAAGAAAACCTGATTTGCTTGGTTTTGATTCCCCTTTCCTTTTATCCCTCATTTGTTTCCCACCGTAAAAGTTGCTTGTTGCATCTTTTACCCTCATCTCCATCCTTATTACCTGCCAAACTATTGAGCTGTGCTATTGGACATTACACAGGAACCCAGCACACAAGACTGTTTCCCACCCATGGGCACAAGTTATGCATGCTTAAGACTTCGATAACATTACAAAGTACTGGTAAAGTGGCTGGACCATAAGCACAAGGATTCTAAAGTCTCGGTTCGCAAATGGAGGCAGCCAAAGAAAGACATTCCAATTGGTAGCAGTGGGAAAGTCCACAGGAGGGAAGGAGTAGGAGTTGTTGCCTTTTCCCTCTCAGGGCACTTCAGGACTGTGACAGAATGGCACGTGGAAGGTCATCACCTATCCCATGGTGGTCCAACGCGTGGCCCGTGGACTGCATGCGGCCCCCGAAGACCTCTGCTGCGGCCCCCGGCTGCTCTTGGAGCTCCCCTCTCCCCCACAGTCACCCACGCTCCCCTGATGATCAGAAAGGCGGTCAGGAGCCGACCGCCTTTTCGATCTTCAGGGGAGCGTGGGCGGGACATGCTAGACAGCGTGGCGGGGCATGCGTTGGTCATTATTATTAATTAATTAACAATTTGATTTACTGTGCGGCCCCCAGGTTTCATGTCGAAGTTTGCATGCGGCCCTCGAGGTACGAAACGTTGGACTACCCTGACCTATCCTAACATATCAGACTGTAGCTAGATACCATTAGGGGAAACCATTCACTTCCAGTGAGGTCAAGGACTGCAGTTATGAACAAGATCTCAGGACATTATTTCAATAGATTACTGTAGATGGAAATGCCCTTCATATTTCCATTGAAGGGAGATACCATATACGGAGGCACATCCTACCAAGGAAGGTGACGATGCGCCTCCTTGTCAGAATGGACTAAGATGGGCATTCTGCATTCAGTGGGAATATAGGAAAGAAAGAGGACATTTGGGGGTGGGTTGCAAGAAGGACAGTTAGGGAGTGAATTGGAGCCATACGTGTGAGACTCAGTTTTTCATATAGGTCTCAAGGTTGGCCACCAAGCATCAAAGTTGGTCATGATATTTGTTTGAGATTCCACCCACCCGTCTCCCTGTATTTGCATAGAAAATTGTTATGCAGATAGGGAATTAAGCTGAAAGGTTTTGGCTACCTATCCTATCACCATGCAGAAACCATGGCTAAGGTAGTACCTTAAAAAGAAAACTTCTGGTTCAGATATTATTGATTAATACACTACACAACTCTCTCTCTCTCTCTCTCTCTCTCTCTCTCTCTCTCTCTCTCTCTCTCTCTCTCTCTCTCTCTCTCCTCTTATTAGATATGGATGACTGCAGCAAATGTCCAGATGATCACTATGCAAACATCAAAAAGGATCAGTGCATTCCCAGGACTATTATCTATCTCTCATATGAAGAATCTTTAGGGATCAGTTTCTCCTCCTTTGCTGTTGTTTTTGCTTTGACCACAGCTCTAATCCTTGCAACCTTCACGAAGCATCAAGACACCCCCATCGTCAAAGCCAACAATCGGGATCTCACCTATGTCCTCCTCATCGCCCTCTTTCTCTGTTTTCTCTCCTCCTTCCTCTTCATTGGGCAGCCTGACAAGGTCACCTGCCTTCTCCGACAAACAACTTTTGGCCTTGTCTTCTCTGTGGCCCTCTCCTCAGTCTTGGCCAAAACCATCAATGTGGTTCTGGCATTCATGGCTACCAAACCTGGCTCCGGCATGAGGAAGTGGGTGGGGAGAAGACTGGCAAATGCTATAGTCCTTTCCTGCTCTTTCGTACAAGCAGGCATCTGTACCCTTTGGCTTAGCACTTCCGCTCCTTTTCCAGCTCTGGACATGCACTCTGTACATGGCAAGATCATCATGGAATGCAACGAAGGGTCGGTTGTCATGTTCTGTTGTGTACTGGGCTACTTGGGTTTCCTGGCCATTGTCAGCTTCATGGTGGCTTTCCTGGCACGGAAGCTACCTGACAGTTTTAATGAAGCCAAATTTATCACCTTCAGCATGTTGGTCTTTTGCAGTGTTTGGCTCTGTTTCATTCCAACGTACCTGAGCACCACTGGGAAAGACATGGTGGCTGTAGAGATCTTTGCCATCATAGCCTCCAGCGCTGGCTTACTGGTTTGCATATTTTCCCCTAAATGCTACATCATTGTGTTCAGGTCTGACTTGAACAGTAGGGAGCATCTGATATGGAGGAAATCTAAAGGAAACAAGGATTAAACCAAGGATTAAATAAAGCCAGGAGTTTTAATTATTTATTTATTCAATCTACGAACTAAATGAATAAGTAAAGAAATCAATTTAATTTTCAAAAATGAAGGGGGCGCAGAGTGCAAACCAAGCCCGGAAATTTTATTTATTTATTTCAATTAAATATTTAAATTTACTTACCTCATCGTCGCCGTCATGCTGCTGCTCCTCGTGCTACTGATCCGGCAGTGCTGCTGATCCAGCAGTGTTGCTCCTCATGAGTCGTGCTGCACCTCGTCATGCCCGGGCAGGCTCTCGTTCACCCGCTGTCTCGCCAGCTCCATGCCGGTGAGAGAGCGGGCGATCCAGAGAGAGACTGCCCCGGCTGCAAAAGCCTTCCCGAGGCTCGTGCGGCCCGGGCAGGCTCTCGTTTGCCCACTGTCTCACCGACTCCGAGCCGTTGAGAGAGAGGACAATCCGGAGACAGCCTGCGTGGGCCGCGCGTGAGCCATTGCCTTCACGAGATTTGGGCACCGACATCTTGGATCTCACGAGATTTGGCGATTCAAGATGCCAGCACCGCGTAAGTTTCTTTAGTAATGGCGACGGCGTCGAGGAGGCTTGCCAATTGGCCCGGAATCGATCTGGGACTTTTCCGGTAACCAAGGCCGTTTTCCAGGACTGCCCCGGAAATTCCGGGACAAATGGTAAGTCTAGTTTTAAGCCTAGTATCTGAAGGACCACCTTCTCCCATATGAAATGGCTTGTCCCCTGAGGTCATTGGGGGGTCATTGGTGGCTGCAATACGAAGTGCCTTCTCTACAATAGTGCCCCAGCTATGGAACTCACACTGGGTAGATGAATGTTATTGTTATTTTTATTGTTATTCTTTTTTTGTGGTGCTGTTGTATTTTTTTTTTAAACTTTTATGTATCAGACTCTATGTTAGTTGCCTTTTGTCCTTTTCTTATGACGGGGAAGTTGGAATACAAATGTTTTAGTAAAGAAAAAATAAATCCTGCTGACATGTTTAAGCAATTTTTGCCTTAATATAGAAAACAACTTTTGGCCTTGTCTTCTCTGTGGCCCTCTCCTCAGTCTTGGTCAAAACCATCAATGTGGTTCTGGCATTCATGGCTACCAAACCTGGCTCCGGCATGAGGAAGTGGGTGGGGAGAAGACTGGCAAATGCTATAGTCCTTTCCTGCTCTTTCAGACAAGCAGGCATCTGTACCCTTTGGCTTAGCACTTCCGCTCCTTTTCCAGCTCTGGACATGCACTCTGTGCATGGCAAGATCATAATGGAATGCAATGAAGGGTCGGTCGTCATGTTCTATTGCGTACTGGGCTACTTGGTTTTCCTGGCCATTGTCAGCTTCACGGTGGCTTTCCTGGCACGGACGTTACCTGACAGTTTCAATGAAGCCAAATTCATCACCTTCAGCATGTTGGTCTTTTGCAGTGTTTGGGTCTGTTTCATTCCAAACGACCTGAGCACCAATGGGAAGGACATGGTGGTTGTAGAGATCTTTGCCATTTTAGCCTCCAGAGCTGGCTTACTGGGTTGTCCTTTCTTCCCCAAATGCTACATCATTGTGCTAAAGCCCAACTTAAACAACAGGGAGAATCTGATACGGCGAAAATCTAAGGGATTTAAGGATTAATAGATCTATGGCCCAAACCTATTTAAAAATTGCTCTGGCAGAATTACGTTGCACTGGTTTGGTCTTCTGCAAAGCAGCCATAAAAGTGCTTTGCGGAATCACGTTGGGAGCCATGCCTCCCACTTTGGGAACCACTGGGGGGAGCGGGTAGAACAGGACAGGGAGTGTTGGAAACAGGAGTAGATGGGGCAAGGAGTGGGCTGATCGGACCTGGGAGACAGGTCAGATCTGTGGTGGCAGCGCACACTGAATCCTGTGTTTCCATGCCTGATCCAACTGCACACAGCAGCATGGAACTTTGCTACTGTTTTCTCTGGTGTAGGTCCAAATTGTCCCATAGTGATTACTGGGGCTTACCCTGGGGCAAGAGGACAAATGTCCCCTTACTCTCAGGAGACCTTATGGCAGAAGAGCTCAGGCAGATACAACAGCCCCTCTTGAGAAGGGTAACCAACAAAACTAAGGGTGCAATCCTGTGTAAGATGTAGCAGCCAGCCGAAATGGCTGGCTGCTGCATCCTATCCTATTCCCAGGCTGCCCCGGGGCAAGCCCTGGAGCACCTCAGGAAAAGGGCATGTCCATCCCCTTTCGCCGGGTGCAAGCCAGCCAGGACACTGTGGGCTCTGAAGCTAGCATACAATCAAGCCGGGGGTGTAAGGCTGGAGCAGGCTGGGAGAGGGTTCGGGATATCAGCGGAGCACACAGCCAATATCCCTGCCCTCTTCCTGCCCATTTCACCCAATGGACTCCCTCCCTTGTCGCCCATTTCACCCCTGACCCCACCCTTCACCGTCGTCCGCAGGGTTCGGAAAGATGCAGAGTAAGGGCTGTCGGCCTTTGCCCCGGTGGCCCAGAGTGGCGGGCGTGCACTCCAGTGCTCTAGGACTTCATGAGGATCGGGCTGTAAGTCAAATAGAGGTTAAGAGAGAGGACTTTTCAGAACGTTTTGAGACCCAAGAGTTCTTAAGCAACTCAAGTGGGAAATTTCTGATATTCTATGAGCCAATAATATCTAACTCACCCCCCTCCAATGCAGCCACACCACCAAAGAATGCACTGCATCCTGCGGGGGGGGCAGTCTCAGTGGTCTCCTCCTGGTAAGGTAACATTTGTTGCTTTGCCCTGGGGTAAGTTTTCACTACTCCCACTGGGTCTACTAGAATCTGCACCAGCTATATAGTTGGATTAAGTCCAAATGGATCCATGAAGTTGGAGCAAGGCCAGAAGGGGCTAGATATTGGTAGTGCTGCTGCTGCCAATACTGCCCCCTTCCCAGACTTGACACAAACCACTCCCAGCACTGGTCTCCACCTCTCCCCTCGCCCCATTCCACCCAACCCCCACCCGCGCTGACCTACTGTCACCAGGGCTTCTCCGGAGGCCGCTGCTGTGTGGGCAGCCTGGCTGTACAGAATGGTAGATTGCCTTTTGCTGCTGCCGTAAAACACACTGAGCCACCAGAATGCGAGTTCCAGCAGTGCAGTGGACCCATAAGATTGGGCTCTAAAATATGCAGCTTCTCCTTTATAATAGTCAATCTACCAGAGGATAACTAAAATGATGCCAACTTAGGAAACTATAGGTCAATCAGCCTGACATCTGTTCCAAGAAAGAATGTGTACAACTGAATCAAGGGTATTATCTTTGAAAACCCCAGCGCCGCAATAGCGGCGCTGGAAAAATTATCCTGCCCCCTCAGAGGAGGCAGGATGTTGATCCTGAAGGCCTGGCCAGGGATTGGCCGGGCTGCATCACGTGGGCTGGGCGTAGGCTGAGTGGCCGGTGCAACGCAGCCCGGCCCTCAGTCAGCTCCCGGAATGCGAAGCGAGAGGACGCATGGGTCGGAGCTCCTGAGAGAAGGCCCGACGCTCCCCTCTCTTCGTCCATGTGGTGCCGGCTAGAAGGGATCCCCCCATGGGATCGAAGAGAGTGGAGAAGCCCGATCCAGCGAAAGGCAGCGAGGAGCCCCTCCGATCGGAGCACAGAGGACCCGATAGGAGCAGCAGGAACTAGCTCCACGTGAAACGACATGCGGCTCAGGCCGCGTCAGCTGGGCGGCTCACAGGCGCTGCCGGAGCCCCGAAACGGGGCTTGGACATAACGGGCAGTTCAGT
The DNA here is from genome assembly GCA_026170595.1 of Plestiodon gilberti rubricaudatus. NCBI lineage: Eukaryota > Metazoa > Chordata > Lepidosauria > Squamata > Scincidae > Plestiodon > Plestiodon gilberti. The sequence continues at coordinate 22,016,834 of JANXHW010000006.1, forward strand.
GCCCCGGCGAAAGGCTGTTTTGGACCTTCGGTTTCACCTGTGGGGGGCTGAATACGAGCGGAGAAGCCCACTCCAGCGAAAGCCTGCTAGAGGCCCTTTGGGGGCTAGGACTTCTGCTTCGTGGACTGTTGGGCGGTTCAGTGCCCCTTCTAAAGGCTGCTTGTACTTGGGAGTCTGCTGTCTTACTCCCCATCATCTCAAAGGCAACTGCGGCGCGGGATCAGCGCTTCGAGTGGGGGTTTGGGTGCACAACCCTCCCCCCTTGGTATTATTGTTAAACAAGAGCACATACACACAGGGCACATTCCAGCTGTGGAGAGATGCACTCAAGTCTGTCGTGTTCTCTAGTCGAATTTTTCTGTTCTATGCTAGAGCATATGGTCAGGGTCAGGGCTGGCCTCCCTTTCACAGCGCATTACTTGGATGACTTCCTGTTCATGGGCAGGAAGGGCTCCTCGGAATGCCAGTAGCTCCTGTGGACCTTTGTATCGCTCTGCGGGGAGCTGGGTGTGCCATTAGCTAAGGGGAAGCTGGAAGGCCCCGCCTCCCGACTTACATTCCTGGGAATTGAACTTGACTCAGAGACAGCTTGCAGCTGCCTCCCGGAGGAGAAGCTGGGTAGAGCAGTGCAGTTACTCGACAACGCCATCACCGCCAAGAAACTGACCCTTAGTGAGCTCCAGGTGCTACTAGGGCACATGAATTTCGCCTGCAGGGTAGTTGCCCCAGGCCTGGCTTTCTTGCGGCGCTTGTGCGAGGCCACGGCGGGGGTTAACAAGCAGCACCACAGGATCACGGTCTCCACCGGCATGCGCGCAGACATGTGCGTGTGGCTCGAGTTCCTGGCAGGTTTTAACGGGATATCTTTCTGGCGCAGGGAGCAAATCCTTAACGCAGGTTCACATAAGATTGGGCCCTAAAATATGCAGCTTCTCCTTTAAAATAGCCAATCTGCCAGAGGATAGCTAAAATGATGCCAACTTAGGAAACTATAGGCCAGTCAGCCTGACATCTGTTCCGAGGAAGAACGTGGAAAAACGAATCAAGCATATTATCTTAGAAGAACATACAGAGGAACAAGCTGTGCTTTTTAGCATAGTTTCTAAAAGGGCAACTCTTGCCTCGTGAACTGATTAGAGTTCTTTGAAATGGTCAACAGGTATGTGGATGTTGGTAAACCCATTGATATATTGCTGGACTTTCAGAAAGTGTTTAACCCGGTCCATCGATTGTTCCTGATAAAACTCAACAGTCAGTGAATATGAAGGACAGGTCCTCCTATGGATTAGAAAGTGGTTGAAGACCAAGAGACAGAGATGGGGTGTAAGTGAGCAATTATCACAAAGAAGAGAAGTGAAAAGCAATGTGCCCCAAAGATTGGTCTTGGGACCAGTGCCTTTGACAGCAGCATCGCTCCGGGGGGGGGGGAGTGCTAAGTTCCACTGCACTCCGACCCTTCGTTACGAACGGGCATGAGGCGGCCCCGCCCCCTCACCTTCGGAGCCATTCAGGGCAGCAAAGGCAACGCGCAGGGAGTCTCCTGCGCGTTGCCTTCGCCACCCTGAATGACTCCAAAGGCTAGGGGCCAGAGCCGCCTTGTGCCGGCATGTAACGGAGGGTCAGAGCACAGCGGAACTTAGTGCTCCGCCCCTCCCTGGAGCATTGCTGCTGGCCAGAGGTGAAACAAGGGTGGAGCAGAGGCAAGTAGTTCTGCAAGACTCCGTTACACTGGAGTCAGCGGCCCCTCCCCCTTGCTGTTGGAGCCATTCCGGCAGCAACAGGGAAGTGTCCTGCGTGTTGCCTTTGCTGCCAGAATGGCTCCAACAGCAAGGGGGAGGGGCCGCTGACTCCACTGTAACGGAGTCTTGTGGAACTACTTGCCTCCACTCCACCCTAGTTATGCCTGTGCTGCTGGCCTTTGAACTGGTTGATAAATGACCTGGAGTTCGGGGATAAACAGTAATGGGGAAAAGCAACCAGGAGGCCAGGTTTGCAGATGAAACTAAAATTTTCTGGGTAGTGAAATCTAGAATGGCTTGTGAAGAAGTTTGGAAGGATCTCTCCAAAATGGGGAAATGGATGGCAAAATGGCAGCTGTGCTGGGAGGGAGAGAGTGGATAGACTGAGGGAAGTTCCCTTCCCTCTCGCACAGCACCAGGACTAGGGAACATCCTCAAAAACTGAGTGGCGGTAGAATTAGAACAGACAAAAGAAAATAATTCTTTACCCAGCGTGCAATTCATCTGTAGAACTCCTTGCCACAGGATGTGGTGATGGCCCCTGGCCTAGACGCCTTTAAAATGAGATTGAACTTATTTATGGAGGAAAAGTCCATCACAGATTACAAGTCATGATGTGGATAAGTAACCTCCTGGTTTTAGATGTAGACTATCTCTGAATGCCAGATGCAAGGGAGTAGCAACAGGATACAGGTATCTTGTTGCCTTTGTGCTCCCTGAGGCATCTGGTGGGTCAATGTGAGAAACAGGAAGCTGGACTAGATGGGCCTTTGGCCTGATGCAGCAAGGCTCTTCTTATGTTCTTAAGTTCTTCAATGCAAGTGTAATGTGATGCTGCATATTGGGGAAAGAAATAATTTCACATATACAGTGATGTGTTCTGAGCTGTGTTTGATGGATCAGGAGAGAGATCTGGGTGTGGTGGTGGACAGCTCAATGGATGTGTCGACCCAGTGTGCAGCAGCTGTAAGGCGAATTCCATACTTGGGATCATTTTAAAAAAGGATTGAGAATAAAACAACCATTAAAAATCGATGGTAAGGCCAGACATTGACTATTTTGTCCAGATCTGAGACCTGTTGCCATCGGTCCAGCTCTAATGACATATTTTTGGTTTGCGTCATGCTCTCCTCACAGTCACCTAGCACCATGCACACCTGCAAAAAATAGGTTCTAGCAAAATACAGGAGAAAAGGCTACAAGTGAAAAGGCCCCACATTCACCACCTGCTGCATTGCTGTGTTTTCTGCCAAAGCAACCGCAGCACACAAGGGAGCTCATTCTCTCTCCTGTAATTATCGGCATATCTCAGAGCAGTTGTCCAGCTCACCAAACCCAAGGGATGTCTGGAGGACTTAAGAAAAATAAACAACAGTGCTACAAATATTTATAAAAGTGCTCTGGGGTGTTCAGGGATGGCCCAAAGGGCTCCGGCCAGCGCCTACAGGAGCTCCATCACTCTGATCTCTGGCTGTTTCACATCAGGGTCATGCTGGTGGATTGTCCTCAGATCTGAGACAGAACTGTGAGTGGCTGCAGCAATCTGCACACTGTCCTTTCTCTTGTCCTCTGTTGCATTTCATTTCTCAGCATTCCTGTAAAAGAAAATGATCAGATCGTGGTGAATCGGTACCAGAAACGCTGCAAAGCCTTTGTGGAGTCCCTGAAGTACAGGAAATCACAACATTCCCATTCAGATCTGTAGAAAGGGAAGGGAGGAACCAAGCAGCTGCTCTCTCCTCTTCCGTCTGCTGATCAACGTAGCTATGGGGTCAGCTCCCACTGCAAGGAGATTATTCCTTCTTTGGTGAAGCAAAGAGTGGACTGTGCCTCTAGATGGGAAGCCTTGTTTTCAGAATGGTGGTGTCCTTGGTGTTGCTGCTGGGGCAGCTGCCTTATACCGGCTGTGAGCCCCATTCTGTCCATCCGAGTGTGAGGTCTAATTTGATGAAGTGCAGAGTCAATGAGCCTTCTTTTCTTCAACATGAGTTCTATCAGCCAGGAAACCTTGTGATTGGAGAGATGACTCCCCTGTCCTTTTTCAGGGCACATTCTGCAAATTTCACAAAGCTGCCTGCTCCATTGTCAACAAAGGAATTCATGTAAGTTTTTTGTATGTTTTCCCCTCCTGTATAGGATCTAGTTACTTAGATGATGATAACAAGGAACAGATAATTGAGCAATTCAATGGCTGAGTAGTTATATACCTCCCTTGTGAAAAACGGCATCCACGACAGAATCACAGAGTTCAGAAGAGTTGGATTTGCTCTTCTTCCTGGGGAAAGGACTAACCTGTAAACCTTGTGAATCACAAGGAAACCTTGTGATTGGAGAGACGACTCCCCAGTCCATTTTCAGGGCACATTCTGCAAATTTCACAAAGCTGCCTGCTCCAGTGTTGTCCAAGGGATTCATGTAAGTTTTGTGCATTTTTCCCCTCCCGTATAGGATCTAGTTGCTTAGATGATGATAACAAGGTACAGATAATTGAGCGATTCAATGGCTGAGGAGTTATATACCTCCCTTGTGACAAACGGCATCCACGACAGAATCACAGTGTTCAGTTGTTGGATTTGCTCTTTCTCGGGGAAAGGTCTGAGAAACTTTAGATTAATGTCATTTCCAGTGCAATCTGGTGCATGCTTACTCAGAAGTAAGTCCTACATTGTTCAGTGGGATCTACACTGTGAATAGATTTACAGCCTTACAGCCCAGTCCTAATTCCCTTGTATCCAGCAGGGGAGCAGTCTGGAGGTCTCTTCAGGGTAAGGGAACTTTTGTTCCCTTACCCTGGGGAAGGCTCCAGCCTCTCCAATGGGTCTACTCGGATCTGCACCAGATATTTAGCAATAACCAGAGTGATTTTAATGCTTATAGTGCCTCCCATGCTTTATGTTGTTTTATTATGTAGAATATAAATTTTATTGCAGTGGAATATCAAAGAATTTCCTGCATGCCCTGGCCTTGGTGTTTGCTATAAAGGAGATCAATAAAAATCCAACACTCTTACCCAACCTCACACTGGGATTCGACATCTATGACATCTACTATCATCAAGTAATGGTCTCTGAGAGCACACTGCGCCTGCTTTCCACACAGCATAGATTTGTCCCCAACTATGAGTGTGACATTCAAACCCATTTGATAGCCATTATTGGGGGAGTACAAACCTTCACTGCCCTCAACATGGCCAGGATAATAAACAGCTACAAGATTCCACAGGTAGATGTTGCTGAAGATAGGATTTTGATGTAAGATCGGTGGAATATTCGTGAGAATGTGAAAAATATTTATTACATGTTCTAACAAAAGCGAAAACATTTTCGACTGGACTATTGATTTGTAGCAATATTGTTAACCATTGCGGTTGCTTCAACTTTCCATTACTATTAGAAATAAAATAATCAACAGATTACAAAATAGTAACTTCTTACGATATGTTAATGTAGCACCAGCTGTATCCCATAGTGGAGTTTTGGCGTCTGGAGGACTCTTCGTGGTAAGGGAGTATTTGCTCCCTTGCCCTGGGATAAGTTTCTGTTGGCCCACCAGTCCTACGCAGACCTGTCCCAGCAATATTGCTGGTGCAAGTCCAGTGGACCTGGGTCAGGGGATGGAGGCCAGGAAGGAGTTAGGTTTCAATGCGTGCCACCGAAACCACCCTCTTCCTGGTTTCGATCTGCCCTCCTCCCTGCCCCGATAACCACACTTTTGCCCACACCGTCTCCCTCCCATGCCCTCAACAAACTTACCGGTGATCATTTTGTGAAAAATTGGGCAACCAGTACAACAATAGGCAGAATGCATTGATCATTGACCTATTTATTTATTTATCTTATCTTTTTGTTTTGAACATCATTTAGAATGCATAAAAAGTGTTCAGGCTACACAGAATTCTCCACACCCATATGATTCAGAGCGTTTTATTTAAAAAGAGGGGGGAATTCCATGACAGGAAGGTCATGGAATTAAGGACACAAACCTGTACAGGTGCCATGCTGATGTCACAACAATGATGCTGCAATGACTGCTGTCTCCTAAGCTCATTCATCACCATTTCCTCCCAGCAGAGCTGTTGTGCCCTTGCACGTGATCCAACAGGCAGCCACGAATAGGTGCCAGTGAGGGTCTGGCTGCACCCGTTGGTTTACTGTGTAACAAGGACTTTGCAATGCCTCAGTGGCCTGAGTGGAACTAGTAGGTCATCAACCTTGCTGAGCAGCATCTGGCCTCACTCTGGTAACTGCAGGCAGGCAGGCAGTCAAGCTGTAGGCTTCTGTGGGGTCTGCATGGTATCTTCACCTGTGGGACAGCTCCCTGTGGACAGCAAGGAGGAACACAGAGCAGGTGACACCGACTTGATGACAGCATCAGCCAGACCAATTCTCTGGCTTGTGATGCATATTTGTCTTGTTACCGAGAGAGACAGCAGTGCCACCAGAGTGCCCATGCAGTGGTTCCCTGGAGGGGGAAGAGCCTGGTCACTCAGAACATTCTCTTTCCCTCTCAGGCGGAGTGGCAATAGAGCTCTGTGGAATAGAACTTGTGGCTATGGTGCAGTCCTGAAAACAAAAGGGATGTAAGTATTTGGCCAGCAGTAACAATGGCTGGAGTAACTGGCACTCACCAAGAGAGAGCAAACACTCCCACGTACGAACTGTTGAAAAGGAAGGAATGGTTAGGCAAGACAGTTCTAGATTAGACACATTTGATTGTTCTGAAGTGGTCAATTGCAGGGTGAGGAAAGAAATATGAGACAGAGATGCAGCATTAGTGTGTGGTAGTATGAATGAATGAATGAATGAACGAATGAATGAATGAAATCCTTTATTGGCATATACAGTATCACAACACATATACAGTATTGTCCCACCCCACCAAAGTACGTTTTCCAAAATACAAAAATAAGCCCAAAACTTAAATCCGAGAGACAGAAGGGCTCTGAAAATAATTAAAATTTAAAATCCATGTTAATTAACACTTAATTAGCTGCTGCTGGGGCAGATTAGGGGCAGGGCTTGGCATACCCCCAGCAAGAGGTCCGTACACTAGCGTCACTACAGGGGGGGGTGGAGCTGTAAGTGCTGCTGAAATCTGAGCCTTCCTTACACAGACGAACGAAGCAGCCCTGCCCCCTCACCCTCTGAGCCGGTCAGGAAAGCGAAACAGGCAGGAGACTCCCTGCCTGTTGCTTTCACTTCCGGGACCACCTGGGAGGGTTAGGGGGCGGGGCTGCTTCGTTCGTCTGTGTAAGGAAGGCTCGGATTTCAGCAGCACTTACAGCTCCGCCCCCCCTGTAGTGACGCCAGTGTGTCCGTACCACAGGTACCACAGGTTGTGTACCACAGGTTGAGAACCCCTGTACTAGATAGTTCAGGCATACATACATACACAAAACCAAACACACTTACCTGTCCTGGAGAGGAGTTGTCTGAGATTGCAGACTGTAGTACTGTATAAGAGTAGCAGGGAGAGGTAGCAATGGCACAAGCCAGCAGTGAAACAAATTGGCTCTGAACTGCTCAGAAGCCTGTAGAGTGACTAACTGAGAAGTAAATTTAAGAGAGGGGGGAGGATAGAGGGGAAGAGCATAGGGGGGAAGCCCGAGACCATAAGCAAGGAGATCAAGAGAGCAAGAGAGCCCAAGAGCCCAACAGGCAGTGTCACTCTGCCTTATATGTCCTGAGGCATTAAACCTATGCAAAGACAGAAGGATAGTTACACAATGAACAAAGGAAGTTTGCCTTCTTGGGATGGACCAGCAGTACACCTTGGGTGTGAAGACCTCAGACAATGGAAAGGGGGAAAGAGGGCTGTTGACTTAATGTTTCAGTGGTATGAGGGGGAAATCAGGAGACAAAGGAGAGGTTCTGGAAGGTCCGGGGGAGAGTCTTCTTGATTGTCTTCTCCCGCTGCCTGCCAGATTGGTTGTTTAGCATGTCTTTGGGAATATGTCGGTGGAGGGGATGGAATTTGCCTACGTGCTTGAGAGCATTTTGGTTCATGGCAGTGAACTGGTGATGCTGGTCAGACTTTCCCTTGGCATAACTCATGGCTTGGGAATCCTTTTACAGCATGGCTCCGCACAGGCTTGGCACAGGGATGTGGCGTGGCCATCGCGCTCCTCCTTGTTACAGTTCATTTTGACACATGCTCCATTCTAGCTCACAACCCAATTCAAAAGGTCTCTATGTCAAAACCTAGATGCAAGCATTGCATGTTAACAAGTGATTTACTGAACACATGTATCATACTCAACTTTTGCACCATTCACGGTATTCCTCTCTGTTTTCTTTTAGCTTACCTACGGTTCCCATGACTCAAGACTAACTGAAAACACACAATTCCCTTTCTTGTACCAGATGCTCCCAACTGAGACCCAGCAGTGCTATGGGATTGCTCAATTACTTCTGCATTTCCAATGGACATGGGTTGGGATCTTTACCCAGTTTGATTCCACTGGAGGAGAATTTTCGCAGGCATTGGTGCAAATACTTCTCAAAAGTGGTATCTGTTTTGCTTTTATTGCAGAGATGTTACCATGGACTCCTAGTGATAGAACATCAGACACGTGGTATCGTGAATGGCGACAAATGTCAACTTTCATGAGAAGTAAAGCCAATGTATTTATTGCCTATAATTCCTATATGATCATGTATTATTTGGACTGGTATTTTCAAATGGAATTCCAGCGTTCACTATTAGGAAAGTTGTGGATGTTCACAATACATGGCAATTTTGAAACAACCACAAGTAAAAAGAACTGGAACATACAACCATACAGCGGGGCCATATCCCTTTCAGCTCATTCAAATGAACCACCAGGGTTTAAGGAATTTCTTCGGAGCATCAATCCTGCCTGGGCTAAAGGAGATAGTTTCGTCAAGGACTTCTGGGAGCGAACCTTTGACTGTGCATTGAGCAATTCCAGTATTGCCAGTAAGAATGAGAAGACCAGGACATTCTGCACAGGGGAGGAGAAGCTGGAGAGCCTTCCTGGGACGCTCTTTGAGATGAGCATGATTGGCTACAGCTACAGCATCTACAATGCTGCACATGCCGTTGCACATGCTCTGCATACGATGTATGAATCCAGATCTAAACACAGAACAAGGATGTCTAGAAGGATGGTGGAGCCATCAAATTTGCAGCAGTGGAAGGTTCGGCTCTGGTAGTTCTTTCAAATCTGGGTCTAATATTCCAAAAGCATTATTTTGCAGAAGACTTTCTTTCAACAAATATGACATGTCCAGATCGTCATATCTGGAGGTTTTTATTACTGGGTGTGCTTTTCAGATTGTGCATAACATACATGGGGGAAATCTGTTACATGTCATGGTACTTGCAGAGGGATACAGCACAATTGTTTTGATACTGGAAGTGCTTTTAAAAACATGAGTAACATGCAGGGATCCACTGTACTGGCCTATGATACATTTGTGTAATTTGGTAGTCAAAGAGTTGCTGAGGAGAGAGTAAATCAGTGGTGTTGCTTAGGTTGGTGTCATGCCCATTAACTTTATTTATTTTAATATATAACAGTACAGGTCACCCAAGAAAACAGTATCCAAACCAGTGGACAATTTGATGGCACTCATGCAACTGAGTTCTAGTATTATTTCTAGGATTATCTCTGATACATAGATACAAGAGCTGATTCATACTATCACCTTATTGGTTCCATGCTGTATCATAATAACATCTCATTGGCTCTTGGCACAATAACAGCGCAGTCCTGTGTAAAGATCCGGCCAGAGGCCCAGGGGATCCTGCGCCCGGGCTGCCCGTTCGATGGCGGGCCGGAGATCTACTTAGGGATGGGGACCCTCTTCTCTTTCCCCGGGTGTAAACCAGGGCCGGCCCAATAGGCCTCCTCAGACACTTATTTAACCATTATTTAATTAATTTATTATACCTCAGACCCTTATTTAACCATTGGCATCTCTCAGGGAGACGATTGGCCTAACTGCTCAGGCAATGCAGAAAACGGTCTGGATCTGGCCAAACCTAAAACACACTGAACCAGTCTATGAAAGATACCTTGATATTGTCCCTTTCTAACTGACTTCTCTTTTCTCTCAGCTCCATCCCTTTCTCAGGAGTCTCAAATTCAACAACAGTGCTGGAGAGACAATCCATTTTGATGAGCAAGGAAAATTAATCACAGGACTTGATATTATCCATTGGATCACTTTCCCGAATAATTCTTTTGCAAGAGTCAAAGTTGGAAACCTGGATCTTCAGGCTCCTCCAAGAGAACAGTTAACAATTTCTGAAGAAATTATGATGTGGCCTAAAACGTTCAACCAGGTGAGAGTGAACTGCAAAAGGACCATGTGGCAAAAGGACCATGTGGCAATGAGTTATACTTCCTCATGCTCTTGATACACCAAGGCAACTGCCATTACTGAGATGCAGAGATGTCACTAGAGCACGCCCTGCCCCTTGGCGGGTCGCACGCGTCCCCCTAGTGACCCCTCCCCCATCACACCCCCATTACCAATCTTTGGCGTGGCCATAGGCCGCACTGTGCTTTGGGGGGGCGCCCGGTGGGCGATGCTCCGGACGTCAGACGAGCCATCGCTCCGAGTGCCCAATGGGTGCCCGCTCTCGGCGCCCCCTCAATCCTTGCAGCCGGCTCGGGGACATCTTCCCCGGCCAGCTGTCTGGGCCTTCTGAGGAAGGGCTGCTGAGCGAACGTTATTTATAACGTCTTTAGTGCATGCGCAGATCGTTTCTGTGGGAAAAGTGTAGCCCTTTTCCCTCAGGAACAGTCTGTGCATGCGCTAAACACGTTATAAATAACGTTCGCACAGTGGGCCTTCCTCCGAAGGCCCAGGAGCGCAGGCCCAGGAGGACGGTCCGAGGCCTTCTCCCAGCCTCGGAGCCTCCCGGGTGACGCGCGGAGCCTCCCTGGTGAGCGCGCAGAGGAGGTGACATGTGCGCACGTCACCCTTCTGCGCACGTCACCCTGGGGCGCTCAGTCCCGCGGGCCACGCTACAGTGACGTCTCTGCTGAGATGCAGCATATGTTGATTTCAGGTTTCTGGTCTAGAGACTGAAACAGTCAGTGGGGTGGGAGAGTTGTAGTTTGGATTTGGTGAAAATCCACCTCTTTGAGACATTCTTCTTTCCATCACAAATGAACCTCAACTCTCAAAGCATGTTTTCTTAACCGTAATATTTCCCACTCCTGTTTCTGGTTAGACGCTGCCCATCTCTCTGTGTAACGACCATTGCCTCCCTGGTTCTCTGAAGAAAAAGAAGGAGGAGGAGCCCTTTTGTTGTTATGGTTGTACTCCGTGCCCAGAAGGGAAGATTTCCGACCAGTATGGTAGGAAATATATTCACCTGTTCTACACTACATCCTGCACTTCCAAAGCAATCATGGCTGGCATGTGGGAGGAAGGCTCTGAGATTTTCTGTGTGGTTGTGATGAGCCAGGGCAGTTTGGAAAGTGAGATCCAGAGAGAGCTGCTGCTGTTGCTGCTTCTTGGAAAGGGGAGATGCAAGACAAAGACAGATGTCACAGAGAAGACTCCTCCAAGGGGAGAAAAGTTGGACTGAAAGCTGAGTCATGTAGAAATAGTGCTTGGGGCGCGCTACGTTGGGGTGGGGCTTGGGGGCGGGGAGGAGGGGAGGCGGCGACCCCCACCCCACAAATTTCTCCATTCGCATCTAGGAGGCGTGATCTCCTGGTCCCCCGCCTCAAGGGAGTGTCAAGCGGCCACAAGGCACCTACCTTTTTTGCTGCTGCCTCCTCGTCCTTGTGTTGTGGCAGCCTCACAGTCTTCCATCCCCCATTCATTCAAAGGAACCTTTCCCTTGAAGGAACAGTGGAGCGACTGAATTGCGGGGCCACTACCGTCTTCTCCTGGAGCACACAGGAGTGATGTCACGACATTGCGGCCCTGGGCACTATGGACCCTAGCTATGCCACTGCTCGCCACTTTTCTGTAGACATTGGTTTAGGCTACATGAGGGAACCACTCTCCAGTCCTGGTGCTTTCCCATGGTCCAAGTTGCTGAAAGCTTTCTCCCTTCCCTTCTTCCAAGCCCACAGCTCTCCTCCTTTCTACCTTCTTCCCAGCAGCCTCACACTCCCAATTTTCTAACCCTTGCTCTCTCTTCGGAATCCACATCTCAGGACATTATTTCAATGGGTTACTGTAGGTGGAAATGCCCAGAGCCGTCCCCAGTGGGGTCTGGCAGGGGGGGCGGCATCCTCGACGCCCCAAACTAATTAGCATAATTTATGCTAATTAGTTTTCGCCGCTTTTTTCCGCCGATTTTCGGGTTTTTTTCTAAGTATGTATGCTTTTACCGGCACTTAATTTGTATTTAGTTGCTCCCACGACGATTTTAAGCCTGCTCCCGGGCGCGCAGCTTCTGTGCACCCGGCCCGGGACTCTGTACCGCCCCCAGAAGCAATCTTCGTAGTTTGCGCATGCGCAAACCCACGGCATCTCCAGGGACGCTCCAGGGAGTAGTTTGCGCATGCCCAGAACGTCCCTGGAGACTCCGTGGGTTTGCGCATGCGCAAACTACGGAGATTGCTTCTGGGGGCGGTACAGAGTCCCGGGCCGGGTGCACAGAAGCTGCGCGCCCGGGAGCAGGCTTAAAATCGTCGAGGGAGCGTCAAATACAAATTAAGTGCCGGTAAAAGCATACATACTTAGAAAAAAAACGAGTTCTAGGCTTAAAATCGCCGAAAAGCGGCGAAAAAAAGCGGCGAAAAAATCGCTCTCCCCCAGAGCCTCCCGCCCCCCCAGGAGCCTCTGCGCCCTTGCGCCCTGGGGCCCACCGCCCCAGGGCCCCACATCTCGCGACGCCACTGGAAATGCCCTTCATATTTGAATTGGAATTAAGAACGACTCCCTCTTTAGAGGCCTTTCGGCGGGGCCTTAAGACCTTTTTATTCAGGACTGCTTTTAATGTCTGACATGGCGGGCTGACCTTTTAACAAATGGTTTTAATATATGTAAATGCTGGTGACCCACAGGGGTTGTTTATTTTTGATCTTAAGTGTTTTAATTAATTTTAATGTGTTAATTGTTTTAATGTATTTATATGTATTTTACTATGTTGTAAGCCGCCTTGAGCGCCCTCGGGAGAAAGGCGGGCTACAAATTCCTAAAATAAATAAATAAATATTTCCATTGAAGGGAGATACCATATACGGAGGCACATCCTGCCAAGGAAGGTGACGATGCGCCTTCTTGTCAGAATGGACTAGGATGGGCATTCTGCATTCAGTGGGAATATGGGGAAGAAAGAGGACATTTGGGGGTGGGTTGCAAGAAGGACAGTTAGGGAGTGAATTGGATCCATACAGGTGAGACTCAGTTTTTCATATAGGTCTCAAGGCTGGCCACCAAGCAACAAAGTTGGTTATGATATTTTTTTGAGATTCCACCCACCCGTCTCCCTGTATTTCAATAGAAAATTGTTATGCAGATAGGGACTTAAGCTGAAAGGTTTTGGCTACCTATCCTATCACTATGCAGAAACCATGGCTAAACTTCTGGTTCAGATATCATTGATTAATACGCTACACAACTCCCTCTCTCTCTCTCTCTCTCTCTCTCTCCTCTTTTTAGATATGGATGACTGCAGCAAATGTCCAGATGATCACTATGCAAACATCAAAAAGGATCAGTGCATTCCCAGGACTATTATCTATCTCTCATATGAAGAATCTTTAGGGATCAGTTTCTCCTCCTTTGCTGTTGCTTTTGCTTTGATCACAGCTTTAATCCTTGCAACCTTCACGAAGCATCAAGACACCCCCATCATCAAAGCCAACAACCGGGATCTCACCTATGTCCTCCTCATCGCTCTCTTTCTTTGCTTCCTCTCTTCCTTCCTCTTCATTGGACAGCCTGACAAGGTCACCTGCCTTCTTCGACAAACAACTTTTGGCCTTGTCTTCTCTCTGGCTCTCTCCTCAGTCTTGGCCAAAACCATCAATGTGGTTCTGGCATTCATGGCTACCAAACCTGGCTCCGGCATGAGGAAGTGGGTGGGGAGAAGACTGGCAAATGCTATAGTCCTTTCCTGCTCTTTCATACAAGCAGGCATCTGTACCTTTTGGCTTAGCACTTCCGCTCCTTTTCCAGGTCTGGACATTCACTCTGTACATGGCAAGATCATCATGGAATGCAACGAAGGGTCAGTTGTCATGTTCTGTTGTGTACTGGGCTACTTGGGTTTCCTGGCCATTGTCAGCTTCACGGTGGCTTTCCTGGCACGGAAGCTACCTGACAGTTTTAATGAAGCCAAATTCATCACCTTCAGCATGTTGGTCTTTTTCAGTGTTTGGCTCTGTTTCATTCCAACCTACCTGAGCACCACTGGGAAAGACATGGTGGCTGTGGAGATCTTTGCCATCATAGCCTCTAGCGCTGGCTTACTGGTTTGCATATTTTTCCCTAAATGCTACATCATTGTGTTCAGGTCTGACTTGAACAACAGGGAGCATCTGATATGGAGGAAATCTAAAGGAAACAAGGATTAAACCAAGGATTAAATAAAGCCAGGAGTTTTAATTATTTATTTATTCAATCTACGAACTAAATGAATAAGTAAAGAAATCAATTTAATTTTCAAAAATGAAGGGGGCGCAGAGTGCCCGCTATTGCCGTGCAAACCACGCCTGGAATTTTTATTTATTTATTTCAATTAATTATTTACTTTTACTTACCTCATCGTCGCCGTCATGCTGCTGCTCCTCGTGCTACTGATCCGGCAGTGCTGCTGATCCAGCAGTGTTGCTCCTCATGAGTCGTGCTGGGCAATCCGGAGAGAGACTGCCCTGGTCACGGGAGCCTGGGTGGGCTCTCGTTTGCCCACTGTCTCACCGACTCCGAGCCGTTGAGAGAGAGGGCAATCCGGAGACAGCCTGTGTGGGCCGCGGGTGAGCTGTTGCCCTCATGTGATTTGGGCATCAACATCTTGGATCTCGCGAGATTTCGCGAGTCAAGATGCCGGCGCCGGGTAAGTTTCTTTAGTAATGGCGACGGCGTCGAGGAGGCTTGCCAATTGGCCCGGAATCGATCTGGGACTTTTCCGGTAACCAAGGCCGTTTTCCAGGACTGCCCGGGAAATTCCGGGACAAATGGTAAGTCTAGTTTTAAGCCTAGTATCTGAAGGACCACCTCCTCCCATATGAAACGGCTTGTCCCCTGAGGTCATTGGGGGGTCATTGGTGGCTGCAATACGAAGTGCCTTCTCTACAATAGTGCCCCAGCTATGGAACTCACACCGGTTAGATGAAATGTTCTTGTTATTTTTATTGTTATTCCTTTTTGTGGTGCTGTTGTATGTATCCTGGAGGCACAGTGAGCAGCAGCAGACACCGGAGCAGCAGCAGCCGCAGCAGCAAGCAGCCTGAGCCGCGCCGCCATTGATGCCACACCACGCCAGCCCTCGTGCCAGCCAGCCAGGCCTGGCTCCAGCCATCCCAGCAGGCTGCAGCAGAGCAAGAGAGACGGACAAACCGAGTTGCCGCTCAGCCCGTCGCTCGGCTGTCAGCTCGCCGTCGTCGCCTCGCCACTCACCACCATCTTCTTTTCGCGCCCTGCCACCCTCGTCGTCGTCGTCCCCGCCGCCTCTCTCCTTCCCCGCTGCCTCTCTCCTTCCTTTTTCGCCCACCGCCCAGAGAGGCGAGCCAGCAGCAGCCCACTGAGCCCACCAGCAGTCGTCGACTCCGCAGCAGCAGCAAAAAGGTCAGACTAGACAATCAGATGGGGGCGAACGGGGTTGGGGGGTTGGGGCCACCAGGGCCTGCCTGCTGCCTGCCTGCCTGCTTTATTTACTTTGTTGTCCTCATGTCCTGGTTGGTTGGTTGGTTGGTTGTTGAATTGCAGTGTGTGTTGTTTCCATGTGAGGAGGGGGATCCATTCCTCCAGCCAGGGGCAGCTTGCCTAGGTTGGGAGGGGGCACCAGGGCCTGCCTGCTGCCTGCTTGCCTGCCTGCTTTATTTACTTTGTTGTCCTCCTGGTTGGTTGGTTGTTCAATTGCAGTGTGTGTTGTTTCCATGTGGGGAGGGGGATCCTCCAGCCAGGGGCAGCTTGCCTTGCTTTTATTGTTTGTTTCAATGAATCTAATACATGATGCAGTCTGTGTAAAATGTTTCCATGTGGGAGGGGGGATGATCTTCCAGGGCAGCTTGCCTTGCTTGTTTCAATCTAATGCATGATGCAGTCTACCTGTGTAAAGTGTTTTCGTGTGTGTGTGTGTGTGTGTGTGTGTGTGTGTGTGTGTGTGTGTGTGTGTGTGTGTGTGTGTGATAGAGAGAGAGAGAGAGAGAGAGAGAGAGAGAGAGAGAGAGAGAGAGAGAGAGATATCCATTCCAGTCCTTGTTTCAATACTCCTGGTTCATGCATGCAGTGATAGTCTACCTGTGTTTCCATGTGGTAGGGGGGATGATCCTATTCCTCCAGGGCAGCTTGCCTTGCTTGTTTCAATCTACTGCATGATGCAGTCTACCTGTGTAAAGTGTTTCCATGTGGGGGAGGGATGATCAATTCCAGCCTTTGTTTCAATACCTCCTGGTTCATGCATGCAGTGATAGTCTACCCACTGGTGTCACTACAGGGGGGGCGGAGCTCTAAGTTCCTCTGTGATCCGAGCCTCGGTTACACGGAGGAACGAAGTGCCCCGCCCCCGTGCCTTCCGAACCAGTCAAAGCAGTGAAAACAACGTGCAGGAGACTCCCCAGAATGAGTTTATACATGTCTTGGCAAAGCATGTAAAGCAGAAAATTGTCACTGAGATAAAGTCTGCAAAGTATTTCAGAGTAATGTTGGACAGCACGCCTGACATATCCCATAATGACCAGATGGCTGAAGTAATCAGATATGTAACCATCAGGGATAGGAAAGTGAAGGTCAACAAATCATTTTTAGGATTTTTCGTCTTGTATAAGAAAATAGCTGTTGACATCGCTTCTAAAATTCTTGAATGTTTCCAACAGGATGGACTGGACATAATGATGTGCCGTGGTCAAGGGTACGATAATGCCGCCAACATATCTGGAAAACAAGGAGGCGTACAAGCCCTTCTTAAAGAAAGGAGCCCAAAAGCAATCTTTATTGGATGTGTGGACCACTCACTTAACTTGTGTGGCCAGCACTCTTTCTCTGAAAATGCATCCTGCAATACATTTTTTGCCGCTGTTGAGATAGTGTTCACTTTCTTTTCTGGTTCCACCAACCGATGGGCTGTGCTGATGGAACATACTGGAGTGGCACTGAAAAAGTTATTTTATCAAAGTTATTTAAAAGTTAGTTATCATTGCCTCACATCCACTTACTTTACATGGAACGGGGAGTTTAGACAACAAAAAGAAGGGGTGGCTATGGGGAGCCCACTTAGTCCGGTGGTTGCAAATTTGTATATGGAGTCATTTGAGAAACAGGCATTAAATACTGCCAAGTTTAAACCAGATATGTGGGTCAGCTATGTGGATGATGTGTTTTGTGTTTGGACACATGGGGATGAGGAATTAGACAAATTTGTACAACATCTCAATAATCAATGTAGAGAAATTCAATTTACTGTAGAACTAGAGAAAAACAATACTCTACCTTTTCTGGATGTCTTGGTGACACGTAAGGAAGATCTGTCAATAGGACACTGTGTTTATAGGAAACCTACCCATACTGGGAGGTATTTGAATCAAAATTCTAATCACCATCCATCACAGAAAAATTCATTAATAAACTCCCTAGTGTACAGAGCAATAAAGGTTTGTGATAAGGACTCATTAGAAAAAGAAAAAAGGGTATTATATGACTCCCTACAAGCTAATGGATATTCCATCAGTCAAATTAATAAATGTTGGATTAAACAAAAACACCAAATTGAGGCTAAGAGACTAGGGACAGTTCAGATAAACAACGAAATTGAAAAAACGACAACAGAGGAAAAAAATTGGATTTGCCTTCCTTTTATTAAAGGTACAACTGATAAAATTGCACGAATATTAAGACAGGGAAACGTAAAAACAAACTTCAAACCCACTTCTAAACTACAGCAAGTTCTAGGCAACCCAAAAGACAAACGTCCAGCACTATCCAACCCAGGGATTTATTGTGTAACTTGTGAATGTCATAAATGTTACATCGGGATGACGAGTAGAACTATAAAAACAAGAGTGGCGGAACACGAGAGAGATCTCAGGCTGAATCATCCGGATCAATCTTCAATTACCGAACATGCATTGAAAGAAAAACACACGATCCAATTTGAAAAAACGGTGTGCCTGCAAAGAGAGAGCAATTTTAAAATACTACGCCACCTGGAAGTTCTAGAAATAAGTAAAAAACCAGTGGGAACACTGATGAATCGTCAGCAAGATTTAACATTCACGAATCGGATTTGGTTGCCTATCCTGCATAGGAAATCAAACTTAAGAACAGGAATGGGATCCGAAGTAACTGACAGTGGAGATATTCTAACTGACATTGCAACAGTAGAATGAACTGTAACTGACACAGACACTGCAGCAGCAGAACGGACTATCCAGCATGGAAAGAAAGGGAGAGTGAAAACAAGAGGAGGAAGCAATTAATACCAGCTGTGCTACACGAGCCCGCATGGCTCGCCTGACAGCTAGTGCTTCACTCCAGATCTGTCATTTCCGCTCTGAACCGCTGGGTTTCCCGCGCTTTTTTTGGTTTAAATTTACTATGGTGAATTGAGAACAGCAACATCCATGATCTTTCGAGATCCCTATGAAGAGGTTCCACGGGGCTGGAACAAAACGTTGGGCTCAGTTCCTTGGATTTTAATGTGATTAAAGTTCAAGCTTCTTTATACTACATGGCTTCAATTCCTGTATTCCTTAAACATTGTCAATTGATAGCTGGCCATGAAAGCTTCAGAATGAAATTGAATAATAGATCTATGGCCCAAACCTATTTAAAAATTGCTCTGGCAGAATTACGTTGCACTGGTTCAGTCTTCTGTCATAAAAGTGGTTTGTGGAATTACAAAAAGCCAGCATACTGGTGGGATCATCAGAGCCTTCCCCCAGCACTAGCAGGAGGCTTGCCAGAGAAGGTAAACCCAGCAGCATAGCTGGCGTCGCGCCAGCCACCCCTTCGTGATGCTAACATCACTCACCCTGTCCCTGTGTGATGTCAGCCGGAGGCAAACATCCCTCGGGGGCCTGGCGGGAGGGCAGGCACCAACACAAACGCGGCCTCCATGTCATTCCACCGTATGGATCACCGCCGCCACATGGATCACCACCGCCACCACCAGTGTCATGCCCCCGGCCCGCTTGCTCGCCCCCTCCTGCTGCCCAGGGGCGGTCCGCCCTATCCCATCCTACCTGGGTAAGCCCAGCATAGGAGGTGGAAAAGGGTGGGACAGTGTTTCCCAAACCTTTTGACCTGCGGCTCCCTTGACCATTGGAGACCATTGGCCGCAGCTCCCCATTGCATTGTGTTGATGCCTGCCAGTTGGCATTGCACTGTTTTCCGAGAGGATTCCTTGGCACTCCATAGCTCCCCTGGCTGGTTTCCGTGGCTCCCCTGGGAGCCACGCCTCCCACTTTGGGAACCACTGGGGGGGAGCAGGTAGAACAGGACAGGGAGGGTTGGAAACAGGAGGAGATGGGGCAAGGAGTGGGCTGATCGGACCTGGGAGACAGGTCAGATCTGTGGTGGCAGCGCACACTGAATCCTGTGTTTCCATGCCTGATCCAACTGCACAGAGCAGCATGGAACTTTGCTACTGTTTTCTCTGGTGTAGGTCCAAATTTCCCCATAGCGATTACTGGGGCTTACCCCAGGGCAAGGGGACAAATGTCCCCTTACTCTCAGGAAACCTCATGGCAGAAGAGCTCAGGCAGATACAAGAGCCCCTCTTGAGAAGGGTAACCAACAAAACTAAGGGCGCAATCCTGTGTAAGATATAGCAGCCGGCTGAAATGGCTGGCTGCTGCATCCTATCCTATTCCCAGGGGCAGCCCTGGAGCACCTCATGCCCTTTTGCCGGGTGCAAGCCAGCCAGGACACTGTGGGCTCTGAAGCTAGCATACAATCAAGCCGGGGGTGTAAGGCCGGAGCAGGCTGGGAGAGGGTTTGGGATATCAGCGGAGTGCACAGCCAATATCCCTGATCTCTTCCTGCCCATTTCACCCAATGGACTCGCTCCCTCACCGCCCATTCCACCCTCCCCCCACCCCTGCTCCGGCCGGTGCAGGGCTTGCCTTCACCGGCGGCAGCAGGGTTCGGAGGGATGCAGAGTAAGGGCTGCCGGCCTTTGCACCGGTGGACCAGAGCGGCGGGCGTGCACTCCACTACTCTAGGACTTCATGAGGATCAGGCTGTAAGTCAAATAGAGTTAAGAGAGAGGACTTTTCAGAACGTTTTGAGATTAATAAGTCACTGGGCCCAGAAGTTATCAACCCAAGAGTTCTTAAGGAAGTCAAGTGGGAAATTTCTGATATTCTATGAGCCAATCCTATCTAACTCACCCCCCTCCAATGCAGCCACACCACCAAAGAATGCACTGCATCCTGCGGGGGGGGGTCAGTCTCAGAGGTCTCCTCCTGGTAAGGTAACATTTGTTGCTTTGCCCTGGGATAAGTTTTCACTACGCCCATTGGGTCTACTAGAACCTGCACCAGCTATATAGTTGGATCAAGTCCAAATGGATCCGGGAAGTTGGAGCAAGGCCAGAAAGGGCTAGATATTGGTAGTGCTCCTGCTGCCAATACTGCCCCTTCCCAGACTTGACACAAACCACTCCCAGCACTGGTCTCCACCTCTCCCCTCGCCCCATTCCACCCAACCCCCACCCGCACTGACCTACTGGCACCAGGGCTTCTTCGGAGGCCGCTGCTGTGTGGGCAGCCTGGCTGTACAGTGATACCCAGTCTCCTTTTAAAATGAAAACTGTTTGGTGCCATGAGACTTTTTGAAAAGGATTGAGAGCAAAACTGAAACATGTGCATGACCAGGACTGTAACAAGGAAGGACATGATGTCCATGCCAGGGTTGTATTCCTGCACAAGGAGCCATGCTGTGAGGACTTCCCCAAGGCCAGAAGATGAACCAGAGGGAAAGAAATACCTGAACAGCAGACTCCATTTTAATATGTGTCCAAGCTGAAAAGCTCTGAGCAACAGCATCCATTTCGCCATGTGTCCAAAAAAGCTCTCACAGAATTTACTCTGCATTTTCCCCCCCACTGTTATGCTAATATGTTCCTGCTACCTGAGATGAGTCATCCCAGCCTCTCCTTTGTCTCAAGCCAGCTTCCTAATGGTTGGACCATCAAGACAGATCCCTCTACCCTCCTCCCACTTGTTTGTTTTACCCAGAGGTGCATTGAGGTGTCCTATCTAGGAATTCTTTTTCCTGTTTGTCTGTGTACCTGGGGATCCTCCTGAACATGTGCTGAGGTCCCTATAAAAAGGCAGGAACAGACTGGAAACCCTCTCTTGGCTCTTCATTTTCCTCCTGGACTGGTACTGGTGAGATTCCTCTGCTCCATCTGGTTTTCCCTTCCCCTCTTTCCCTTCCCCTTCTCCTCTTCCCTATCTCTTGCAACCCTCCCTCCCTTCTCTCCTCAGTTAGTCACTGATTTGGTTCCTGAACCCAGCTTGTTCAGAACCTGGGAATCATTTTATTTCTCCCCCTTCTCCCAATACCCCCACTCTTAATTTGACTTCTCAGTCATTCTACAGCTCAGTCATTCTAGACTGCTAGTCTGATCAGTTCAAACCCAATTGCTTCATCCTCTTTTCATCCAATGCTCACTGTTGTGCCAGAATTACAGCATCAGAGGTGAATTCTCCAGGATTGTTAAGGTGATTATAACCCAAGTAAAACCAGAACCTGATATCTCTCTGCTCTATCTAAGTTTCCTAGTTCTCTGTATGATTGTATTTCTGTATGATTTTCGCCTGAATTATTTAGTAAACTTTTGGAAAGCAACCACGTGTGTCTTCAATATTATTTAAAAACAGAATTCTGCAAAAGCTGGACTCTGGTATACATAGGTCTAAAGGTCCCAAAACATGCCAAATTGCTATATTTAAAGCTATTCCCCAAATTAAAAGCATTTTGGCTAACAGATTAATGGTGGAGAATTCGGCGGGCAGACCCTGTTTGTCTGAATGCACGTTACACGCTAAGTACACGTGTGTTTTCAGAAAACAGACGTAGGAGAAAGGCTTTTCAGAATTCCAGTCAGATAGTTAGAAGCAAGAACTGGTGTGTGTGTATGATCTGTGCATTTGGCTCTAGAAAGCATCCTATCGTGTGGGTGGCTTTTTTCCCCTTTTCCAAATCCTTCAACAAAGCTCCTCAGCCGCCCTGAGCTCTGTGCGAGGAGAAATCCAATGACCGCAGTTTTGTCTCAAACGCAAGGGAGGAGCTGAGTGAAGTCCTGGTCATTTTTTTGACTTTCTATCTTCTTTTGTGGGTGGGAATCAGTGTTAGAGCATTCCCCACTCCTCTCCTTCTTATATCCCACACTACGTACATGAACATAGAGCTTGCCAGCAAAGTAGAGTCAAAGCTCGGCAACGCCAACCCCTTACACTAGAAGGGAAGTTTGCTCTGTACTTGGTAGAGCCAAGGCTTTGCTTTTGTCCTTTTCCAGAGAAGAGACAAGTTCTCCCCATTTTGCCAGAGAGAATACGCTGGGGGCGGCACTCTGAGCTTATCTAATTCACTAGGAAGAATACGCTGGGGGCGGCTTTCTTAGATAAAATAACTCCATAAAGGATAGCTACCTCAGGAGTTAAATCACAGGATCACTGGGGGTGACCGTGATATATTAAATATTCCACAGAGGAATATCCAGGCAGACGTGCCTCGAGACTGAGAGAGTGGGTCCTCTCCAGCTCATAGAGTTCCGCAGAGGAACAGTAGCACAGAGTTCCGCAGAGGAAACGTGCTCAAACAGGAGTCAGTAGAGCCTCCACAGCTCAGCAGTAAACAAAAATTGGAAGGAATACGCTGGGGGCGGCCTTACCAAACAAAATAGATAATTTTACACAGGCATCCTAGACAAACATGCTCAAGGAAAAAACAAGCCAGCCTAAATTGGACAAATGGCTTCTCCGGAAAGGGGATTGCCCGTTTGAAGAAGGATCTTTTAAGGGACCTGATCCTCTCCAGACCCTGAAAAATGCCTTCCAGGACTTTTGTGTTAAGTCCAAACCCAATAAGGCAAAAAAGGATCAAGTTGCCACATGGGGTTTGTTCTTGGCTCTAAAAGATAGTCTCTCCATCTTAAAAGAGACCCAATTGGAGCAGGAGAAAGACCACCAAGAATTTTCTACTTTAAAAAAACAATTGGAGGAAAAAGATTCTGAGATAGACGTATTAATAAATCAGGTGGTGAAGTATACTCAAGAACAAAAAGACAGAATAGCAAACTTAAAGCTACAGCTAGAAAGCCAGCTAGAAACTCAGATAGCCGAACAGCAGGATACACATCAGAAACAGCTTATTGTCCTTACACAGGAAAAAGATAGGCAAATAAAAGAAAAAGAAGACAGAATAACAGATCTCACAAGCCAGTTGCAGAACATTACACAAGCACAGGAGGAGCAGAGTAGAAGGGTAAGAGATCTAGAAATCCAATCAGAAGAAGACATACAGTACCTAAAAAAACAGAATGCAGACTTCATTCAGTGTATCCACTGGCATGAACAAGAAAAGGAAGACAGCCATAATTCTTACATTCACCAAATAGACATTCTAAAACAACACATTGATCAGTTAGAACTTGATACAGCCAAAACAAGAGAAACTGCTCCTCTGAATGCTTTGCCTAGCTCTCCTGTTAACTCACAGGATCACAGAGGTGTAGTGGCTGTAGCAAGGCTTGTGGACTCTGAGTATGAGGGGGACAACTCCTCTGCCCTGAGCCCTGAACCCTCTGCTTCCCCACAAAAGCAGGAGGAAACTTTAGAGGACCACCAACGTGTCATACCCGCAGCCCCTGTAACCACAAGGTCCCACACCACAGATCCAAGAGCTTGTAAGCAGCCTGTAAGGTGCTTCCGTTGCCATGAATTGGGTCACAAAAGGAGCCAATGTAAAAACAGCTCCAATACAATTAAAGCCATTCCTAGAGCAACTAGGGAAATAGAGCTGCCTTCAGGTCTCTCTCCCATCAATCATGGAGTCAAAGCAGAAGAAATAACTTTCCGGCCAAGGTCCAGGAGAGGGACGGTGAGTGGGAGATTTCCAACCAGAAGGAGGAAAACCTCTCTCTCATTTCCCCCTCTTCCATCTGCCCAGTAAAACTCCTGAAGAATGTGTAATGTGTTCAAACCTAAGAAAAGGACTTAACACTTTTTGTTTCAGTGAACTTGTGAAAAGACTGTCTTATTTTGTGCCTCTGTCTATGCATGAGCAAACATTCTTATAATTTAGGAGGACTTTCTAAATGTAGAGCCTCCAGCTTAGCAATAGTCTATCTGGATCATGATCTAAATTTTGAATTAGTGAAGCTGCACTTTAGAGCCTCCAGCTACAGTGGTAATCTACCTAAATTTTGAATCTGCAGAATTGCACTCTGTACATGGCCCATCTTCTAGCCTGGCCGTGCAGCTGAGATAGAGAATACTGTATGTGATTTAAAACCATCTCTCTCTAGTTTCACATGCCTTTTGCCTTCCTGTCTCTCACTTCTAAACAAAAGGGGTGAGAGACTAGAGATGCTTTTGAATTGCTAATTTGAAACTTGCCCACTCCAACCTTATCAAGGGGGGTGCGAATGATGTCATCTCTACTGCTGATGGTAATCAATTTTGCTGATGCCAGGTCAGCCAAGCATCTCTCCAGAACCACAAACTTAGATTTTTACTTTTATGCCTCCCCTTGCCTGGGAGCCAAGAAAAAAATCCTGTTTCTATTTTGTGTCCAAGCAAGGACAACCATTTCTTTTATGTATGGAAAATTACTTCCTTTAGACTTTAAACAGTCTTAACAGTATTGTGCATACTAACTGACTTTTATTTCAAGGAAAATGAGGAGTTACCAACTGCCACTGGAACTCCCTGCCACTGGCAGACAACCCGAGTGTGAATAACAACTTTAAGTTTTTTCTTAACAACTTTTGAAATTTCACAGGTACACAATGGAATAAGCCTGTGCATCTCCTCTAAGCAAATAGGAGGAACCCTTCTAATTTGGTGTCTCTGGAAAAACAGAGCATACACAGAGTGCAAAGACACTTTCAAACAAATAAAAGCTTCACAGAACTGAATGCTAGCTTATGCCTATGTCTATGATCTTGGTTTTGTTTTAACCCTTTTTGTTCCAGCTACAATTAGGGATGGAAAAGCAGTTGCCCTCAGGAGGAGGAAATACTTAACTTTGTTCCTTTTTGCAAGATCTAGACAATGAAACAACATCTTTGTGGGGATATGTTATATGTTGTTTGTCCTGTGTGGTATGAATGATAAGCGCTTGTCTGTCTGTCCTGTCTATTTTATTTTCACCTACCGGTATTTTTATTTTCATTTTATTATGATATGGCCAACCACTGAAGGGCCTGAAGCCCACATGATGTTATGCTAACTTTTCTTCTGATTTTGCTGTCAGCAGGCCTGATATTTTTGTAATTTTGAGCTCATTCATTTCATTTTTGTTTTGGTACCATGGTCAATGAAACTTACTTTAAACATATCAGAGTACTCTATGAGATAAATTTGCTTGTATGTACAGTATTCTTTGAATAGCTATTCTGCTATATTACTTTACAGCGGAATCTCTCTGGAAAATGCCAGTATATTTTAAGAAGAAGATGCACCTGCATTGGCTCCTAGAAAAAGGGTGTGCTTGCATTAGAATGCCATGTGTCATTGACTCTTCCAGGTCCAACCCATGCTTCCTCAGTTGAATAGATGTTTTTGTAGCTTGTCTTCTGTTTTTGGGTATTTTTCTGAGTATGGGTTTTGGAAATGATATATCAGTTTTTGGACACACCCAGACCTCAGGCAATGTCAAACCAGGAGGTGACACTGCCTCTCTAAGTGATTTCATTTCTTCACATGCCAAGGCAACATCTTTAAAATGTATTTTGATTGTTTTTCTTCTTTGAAGTATTCTTGGGCTCCCTCCAACCTTGAGGACAAGGGGGGGAGATGCCAGCAGATATTCCCTTGCTTCATGTTTGTAAGATAAAAGTTGTTTTCTTGTGAGTAAGAAACCTGGATCAATGTCTTACTCACTGACCAAGCCATCTGAGAACTGTACTTGTATCTGTGTTGAATTTTCCACTATTGCTTATAACCTTTCATTACCTCATGTGAGTTTTAGTTATTGTGTATTGAAATTTTGCATTATTGCCTATGACCTTGCATTACCTCATTTGAAGTTTTGATTGCTTGTATTGTACCCACATTTGAGTAAGTATTCAAGTATTCCTGGAGAGGAAACCAAGGCACAGTTTTCTTCTCTTCCTATTTTCATACTTGCTCTCTGGTCATGCAATCTCTACCCTATACTCCTACTTGCTCTGTTCACTCTTTTAGCTACCCAGTGCACCTAGCCTTTTGTGTGCTCCCCTGTACTGTCTCCCTTCCCACAACGGAACAAGACTCCAGAAGAAGACTCCAGAAGAAGAAGTTTTGAGACTACAAACATTCCTGACGTAATATTTTCGTCTCAACGGGGGGGAATTGATACCCAGTCTCCTTTTAAAATGAAAACTGTTTGGTGCCATGAGACTTTTTGAAAAGGATTGAGAGCAAAACTGAAACATGTGCATGACCAGGACTGTAACAAGGAAGGACATGATGTCCATGCCAGGGTTGTATTCCTGCACAAGGAGCCATGCTGTGAGGACTTCCCCAAGGCCAGAAGATGAACCAGAGGGAAAGAAATACCTGAACAGCAGACTCCATTTTAATATGTGTCCAAGCTGAAAAGCTCTGAGCAACAGCATCCATTTCGCCATGTGTCCAAAAAAGCTCTCACAGAATTTACTCTGCATTTTCCCCCCCACTGTTATGCTAATATGTTCCTGCTACCTGAGATGAGTCATCCCAGCCTCTCCTTTGTCTCAAGCCAGCTTCCTAATGGTTGGACCATCAAGACAGATCCCTCTACCCTCCTCCCACTTGTTTGTTTTACCCAGAGGTGCATTGAGGTGTCCTATCTAGGAATTCTTTTTCCTGTTTGTCTGTGTACCTGGGGATCCTCCTGAACATGTGCTGAGGTCCCTATAAAAAGGCAGGAACAGACTGGAAACCCTCTCTTGGCTCTTCATTTTCCTCCTGGACTGGTACTGGTGAGATTCCTCTGCTCCATCTGGTTTTCCCTTCCCCTCTTTCCCTTCCCCTTCTCCTCTTCCCTATCTCTTGCAACCCTCCCTCCCTTCTCTCCTCAGTTAGTCACTGATTTGGTTCCTGAACCCAGCTTGTTCAGAACCTGGGAATCATTTTATTTCTCCCCCTTCTCCCAATACCCCCACTCTTAATTTGACTTCTCAGTCATTCTACAGCTCAGTCATTCTAGACTGCTAGTCTGATCAGTTCAAACCCAATTGCTTCATCCTCTTTTCATCCAATGCTCACTGTTGTGCCAGAATTACAGCATCAGAGGTGAATTCTCCAGGATTGTTAAGGTGATTATAACCCAAGTAAAACCAGAACCTGATATCTCTCTGCTCTATCTAAGTTTCCTAGTTCTCTGTATGATTGTATTTCTGTATGATTTTCGCCTGAATTATTTAGTAAACTTTTGGAAAGCAACCACGTGTGTCTTCAATATTATTTAAAAACAGAATTCTGCAAAAGCTGGACTCTGGTATACATAGGTCTAAAGGTCCCAAAACATGCCAAATTGCTATATTTAAAGCTATTCCCCAAATTAAAAGCATTTTGGCTAACAACAGAATGGTAGATTGCCTTTTGCCACCACCGTAAAACACACTGAGCCAACGGAATGCGAGTTCCAGCAGTGAAGTGGACCCATAAGATTGGGCCCTAAAATATGCAGCTTCTCCTTTAAAATAGCCAATTTGCCAGAGGATAGCTAAAATGATGCCAAATTAGGAAACTATAGGCCAGTCAGCCTGACATCTGTTCCAAGAAAGAATGTGGACAACCGAATCAAGGATATTATCTTGGAAGAACATACAGAGGAACAAGCTGTGTTTTTTAGCATAGTTTCTAAAAGGGCAACTCTTGCCTCGTGAACTGATTAGAGTTCTTTGAAATGGTCAAAAGGTATGTGGATGTTGGTAAACCCATTGATATATAGCTAGACTTTCAGAAAGTGTTTAACCCAGTCCATCGATGGTTCCTAATAGAACTCAAGAGTCAGCGAATATGAAGGGCAGGTGCTCCTATGGGTTAGAAAGTGGTTGAAGACCAAGAGACAGAGATGGGGTGTAAGTGAGCAATTATCACAAAGAAGTGAAAAGCAATGTGCCCCAAAGATTGGTCTTGGGACCAGTGCCTTTGACAGCAGCGTCGCTCCGGGGGACGGAGTGCTAAGTTCCACTGCGCTCCAACCCTTCGTTACGAACGAAGTAGTTCTGCAAGACTCTGTTACACTGGAGTCAGCGGCCCCCCCTTGCTGTTGGAGCCATTCCAGCAGCAAAAGGGGAGTGTCCTGTGTGTTGCCTTTGCTGCCAGAATGGCTCCAACAGCAAAAGGGAGGGGACGCTGACTCCAGTGTAATGGAATCCTGCAGAACTACTTACCTCCGCTCCACCCTAGTTATGCCTCTGCTGCTGGCCTTTGAACTGGTTGATAAATGACCTGGAGTTCGGGGATAATCAGTAATGGGAATAAGCACCCAGTTGGCCATGTTTGCATATCAAACTAAACTTTTCTTGGTAGTGAAATCTAGAATGGCTTGTGACGAAGTTTGGAAGGACCTCTCCAAAATGGGGAAATGGATGGCAAAATGGCAGCTGTGCTGAGAGGAAGAGAGTGGATAGACTGAGGGAAGTTCCCTTCCCTCTCGCACAGCACCAGGACTAGGGGACATCCTCAAAAACTGAGTGGCGGTAGAACTCCTTGCCACAGGATGTGGTGATGGCCCCTGTCCTAGACACCTTTAAAATGAGATTGGACTTATTTATGGAGGAAAAGTCCATCACAGGTTACAAGTCATGATGTGGATAAGCAACCTCCTGGTTTTAGAAGTAGACTATCTCTGAATGCCAGATGCAAGGGAGTTATAACAGGATACAGGTATCTTGTTGCCTTTGTGCTCCTTGAGGCATCTGGTGGGTCAATGTGAGATACAGGAAGCTGGACTAGATGGGACTTTGACCAGATCCAGCAAGGCTCTTCTTATGTTCTCAAGTTCCTCAATGCAAGTGTAATGTGATGCTGCATATTGGGGAAATAAATAATAATTTCACATATACAGTGATATGTCCTGAGCTGTGTTTGATGGATCAGGAGAGAGATCTGGGTGTGGTGGTGGACAGCTCAATGGATGTGTCGACCCAGTGTGCAGCAGGTGTAAGGCCAATTCCATACTTGGCATCATTTAAAAAAAAAAGGATTGAGAATAAAACAACCATTAAAAATTGATGGTAAGGCAAGACATTGACTATTTTGTCCAGGTCTGAGACCTCTTGCCATCAGTCCAGCTCTAACGACATACTTTTGGTTTACGTCATGTAAATAACACAGTCACCTAGCACCATGCACACATACAAACAATAGGTTCTAGCAAAATACAGGAGAAAAGGCTACAAGTGAAAAGGCCACACATTCACCACCTGCTGCATTGCTGTGTTTTCTGCCAAAGCAAGCTCAGCACACAAGGGAGCTCATTCTCCTGTAATTATCGGCATATCTCAGAGCAGTTGTCCTGCTCACCAACCTCAAGGGATGTCTGGAGGACTTAAGAAAAATAAGCAACAGTGCTACAAATGTTTATAAAAGTGCTCTGTGGAGTTCAGGGATGGCCCAAAGGGCTCCGGCCAGCGCCTACAGGAGCTCCATCACTCTGATCTCTGGCTGTTTCACATCAGGGTCATGCTGGTGGATTGTCCTCAGATCTGAGACAGAACTGCAAGTATCTGCAGCAATCTGCACACTTCCATTTTCTGTTCCTCTGTTGCATTTCATTTCTCAGCATTCCTGTAAAAGAAAACAATCAGATTGTGGTGAATCGGTACCAGAAACTCTGCAAAGCCTCTGTGGAGTCCCTGAAGTACAGGAAATCACAACATTCCCATTCAGAACTATCAAAAGGGAAGGGAGGAACCAAGCAGCTGCTCTCTCCTCTTCCGTCTGCTGATCAACGTAGCTATGGGGTCAGCTTCCACTGTAAGGAGATTATTCCTTCTTTGGTGAAGCAAAGAGTGGACTGTGCCTCTAGATGGGAAGTCTGGATTTCAGAATGGTGAAGTCCTTGGTGTTGCTGCTGGGGCAGCTGCCTTATACCGGCTGTGAGCCTCATTCTGTCCATCCCAGTGTGAGGTCTAGTCTGATGAAGTGCAGAGTCAACAAGCCTTCTTTTCTTCTACATGAGTTCTATCAACCAGGAAACCTTGTGGTTGGAGAGACGACTCCCCAGTCCATTTTCAGGGCACATTCTGCAAATTTCACAAAGCTGCCTGCTCCAGTGTTGTCCAAGGAATTCATGTAAGTTTTTTGTATTTTTTCCCCTCCCATATAGGATCTAGTTGCTTAGATGATGATAACAAGGAACAGATAATTGAGCGATTCAATGGCTTAGGAGTTATATACCTCCCTTGTGACAAACGGCATCCATGACAGAATCACAGTGTTCAGTCATTGGATTTGCTCTTCCTCCTGGGGAAAGGTCTGAGAAACTTTAGATTAATGTCATTTCCAGTGCAATACATAGTTCATTGGGATCTATCACTGTGAATAGATTTACAGCCTTACAGCCCAGTCCTAATTCCCTCGTATCCAGCAGGGGAGCAGTCTGGAGGTCTCTTAAGGTAACTTTTGTTCCCTTACCCTGGGGAAGGCTCCAGCCTCTCCAATGGGTCTACTTGGATCTGCACCAGATATTTAGCAATAACCAGAGTGATTTTAATCCTTATAGTGCCTCCCATGCTTTATGTTGTTTTATTATATAGAATATACATTTTATTGCAGTGGAATATCAAAGAATTTCCTGCATGCCCTGGCCTTGGTGTTTGCTATAAAGGAGATCAATGAAAATCCAACACTCTTACCCAACCTCACACTGGGATTCGACATCTATGACATCTACTATCATCAAGTAATGGTCTCTGAGAGCACACTGTGCCTGCTTTCCACACAGCATAGATTTGTCCCCAAGTACGAGTGTGACATTCAAACCCATTTGATAGCCATTATTGGGGGAGTACAAACTTTCACTGCCCTCAACATGGCCAGGATAATAAACAGCTACAAGATTCCACAGGTAGATGTTGCTGAAGATAGGATTTTGATGTAAGATGGGTGGAATATTCGTGAGAGTGTGAAAAAATATTTATTACATGTTCTAACAAAAGCGAAAACATTTTGGACTAGACTATTGTTTTGTAGCAATATTGTTAACCATTGCTGTTGCTTCAACTTTCCATTACTATTAGAAATAAAATTATCAACAGATTAAAAAATAGTAACTTCTTACGATATGTTAATGTAGCACCTGCTGCATCCCATGGTGGAGTTTTGGCCTCTGGAGGACTCTTCGTGGTAAGGGAATATTTGCTTCCTTGCCCTGGGATAAGTTTCTTTTGGCCCACCAGTCCTACGCAGACCTGTCCCAGCAATATCGCTGGTGCAAGTCCATGTGGACCTGGGTCGGGGGATGGAGGCCAGGAAGGAGTTAGGTTTCAATGTGTGCCATGCAAACCTCCCTCTTCCTGGTCCCAATCTGCCCTCCTCCCTGCCCCGATAACCGCAATTTAGCCCACACCGTCTCCCTCCCATGCCCTGAACAAACTTACCGGTGATCATTTTGTGAAAAATTGGGCAACCAGTACAACAATAGGCAGAATGCATTGATCATTTACCTATTTATTTATTTATTTATTTATTTATTTATTTATTTATTTATTTAACCTTTTTGTTTCGAACATCATTTAGAATGCATAAAAAGTGTCCAGGTTACACAGAATTCTCCACACCCATATGATTCAGAGCGTTTTATTTAAAAAGAGGGGGAAATCCCATGACAGGAAGGTCATGGAATTAAGGGCACAAACCTGTACAGGTGCCATGCTGATGTCACAACAATGATGCTGCAATGACTGCTGTCTCCTAAGCCCATTCATCACCATTTCCTCCCAGCAGAGCTGTTGTGCCCTTGCAAGTGATCCAACAGGCAGCCAGGGATAGGTGCCAGTGAGGGTCTGGCTGCACCCGTTGGTTTACTGTGTAACAAGGACTTTGCAATGCCTCAGTGGCCTGAGTGGAACTAGTAGGTCATCAACCTTGCTGAGCAGCATCTGGCCTCACCCTGATCACTGCAGTCAGGCAGGTAGGCAGGCAGGCAGGCAGGCAGGTAGGCAGGCAGGCAGTGAAGCTGTAGGCTTCTGTGGGGTCTGCATGGTATCTTCACCTGTGGGGCAGCTCCCTGTGGACAGTAAGGAGGAACACAGAGCACTTGACACTGATTTGATGACAGCATCAGCCAGACCAATTCTCTGGCTTGTGATGCATATTTGTCTTGTTACCGAGAGAGACAGCAGTGCCACCAGAGTGCCCATGCAGTGGTTCCCTGGAGGGGGAAGAGCCTGGTCACTCAGAACATTCTCTTTCCCTCTCAGGCGGAGTGGCAATAGAGCTCTGTGGAATAGAACTTGTGGCTATGGTGCAGTCCTGAAAACAAAAGGGATGTAAGTATTTGGCCAGCAGTAACAATGGCTGGAGTAACTGGCACTCACCAAGAGAGAGCAAACACTCCCACGTACGAACTGTTGAAAAGGAAGGAATGGTTAGGCAAGACAGTTCTAGTTAAGAGACATTTGATTATTCTGAAGTGGTCAATTGCAGGGCGAGGAAAGAAATATGAGACAGAGATGCAGCATTAGTGTGTGGTAGTATGAATGAATGAATGAACGAATGAATGAATGAAATCCTTTATTGGCATATACAGTATCACAACAGATATACAGTATTGTCCCAACCCACCAAATTACATTTTCCAAAGTACAAAAATAAGCCCAAAACCAAAATCCGAGGCTCTGAAAATAATTAAAATTTAAAATCCTTGTTAATTAACACTTAATTAGCTGCTGCTGGGGCAGATAAGGGGCAGGGCTTGGCATACCACCAGCAAGAGGTCCGTATGCCAATCTTTAAAAAAGGAAGGCGGGGGGACCCGGGAAACTAGAGGCCGGTCAGCCTAACATCTGTTCCAGGGAAGATGGTGGAAAGTCTCATTAAGGATAAAATCTTAAAATACATAGAAGAACAAGCTCTGCTGAGGGAGAGTCAGCATGGCTTCTGCAAGGGGAAGTCTTGCCTCACAAACCTGTTAGAATTTTTTGAAAAGATCAACAGGCATGTGGATGCGAGCGAACCCGTGGATATTATATATCTGGATTTGCAGAAGGCATTTGACACAGTCCCTCGTGAAAGGCTCCTGAGAAAACTCCACAGTCAGGGAATAAGAGGGCAGGTCCTCTTGTGGATTAGGAACTGGTTGAAGACCAGGAAACAGCGAGTGGGAGTCAATGGGCAATTTTCACAATGGCGAGAGGTGAAAAGCGGTGCGCCCCAAGGATCGGTCTTGGGTCCGGTGCTTTTCAAATTATTCATAAATGACCTGGAGTTGGGGATAGGCAGTGAGGTGGCCAAGTTTGCAGATGACACTAAACTTTTCCGGGTGGTGAAGATCAGCAGGGATTGTGAAGAGCTCCAGAAGGATCTCTTCAAACTGGGAGAATGGGCAGCAAAATGGCAGATGCGCTTCAATGTAAGTAAGTGCAAAGTGATGCACATTGGGGCAGGAAACCAAAATTTCACATATACACTAATGGGTTCTGAGTTGTCTGTGACAGATCAAGAGAGAGATCTTGGGGTGTTGGTGGACAGGTCGATGAAAGTGTCGACCCAGTGTGCGGCGGCTGTGAAGGAGGCCAATTCCATGCTCGGGATCATTAAAAAAGGGATTGAGAATAAAACGGCCAATATCATTATGCCTTTGTACAAATCGATGGTAAGGCCACATCTGGAGTATTGTGTCCAGTTCTGGTCACCACACCTCAAAAAGGATATAGTTGAATTGGAAAAGGTGCAGAAAAGAGCGACCAGAATGATTCGTGGGCTGGAGCACCTCCCTTATGAGGAAAGGCTACAGCGTTTGGGGCTTTTCAGTCTACAAAAAAGGCACCTGAGGGGGGACATGATTGAGACGTATAAAATTACGCATGGGATGGAGAGAGTGGATAGAGGGAAATTCTTCTCCCTCTCGCATAACACCAGAACCAGGGGACATGCACTAAAATTGAGTGGAGGGAGAGTTAGAACAGACAAAAGAAAGTATTTCTTTACCCAGCATGTAATTCATCTGTGGAACTCCTTGCCACAGGATGTGGTGATGGCACCTAGCCTAGATGACTTTAAAAGGGGTTTGGACAGATTCGTGGAGGAAAAGACCATCACAGGTTACAAGCCATAAGCAACCTCCTGGTTTTAGAAGTGGGTTTTCTCAGTGCCAGGTGCAAGGGAGTGTCAACGGGAAACAGGTTATCTTGTTGTCTTCTGCTCCCTGAGGCATCTGGTGGGGCCACTGTGTGATACAGGAAGCTGGACTAGATGGGCCTTTGGCCTGATCCAGCAGGGCTCTTCTTATGTTCTTATACTTGATTCAGCGGTGCAACCCTAGATGATTGGCAGGAGTTGAAAAGCAACCCCAGAAGCGAAGCTGTAGTAAAAGCCAATTTCAAGGAGGAAAGCACGGAAAAGGAGCTAAATATTCTTTCCCAAATGAAGGGGTGCTTTGCAAGTCAACCTACAAAACGTAATCTGCACAATACATGCTGGCACAGTGGCTCTTGGTTGAGCATAAGTGAAATGAGGAAGAAGGAAGGAAGCTCGAAAGAGACAGTAATAGTCTCTTAGCAGTCTTTGGTTACTTGCCCGTAGACTACAGGAATCTCTAAACATATCGGAGAGCAGACTCTATTTGCCGCACTAAGGAGTTCCTGCCTTTCAATGTCCAGAAGTCTACGTTTGATACACTGAAAAGCCTCTTGTTAGGAATACATACCTAGGGACCAGAGGTGTTGTTACGGTGGGGGTGGTGGGCACCAAGCGGTGGGTCGCGGGGGGTGTTCCTGCCTCCGGATCTGGCGCCTCTTCAAATTTAGCCCTCTCGCCAGGCACCGTTTGGCTCCAAAAACGAGCCGAAAAGCACCGGGGGGTGGTTCCATGCCGCTACAGCACATGAGGATGATGACACCCCCCCAGGGGTGGGGCATATTGTGTCCTGTGGGGGGGGTGTCGTGGCAGCGGTCCCTTCTCACTGAGGTTGTAGGGCTGCTATTGCTAGGGACAGCCCAATGGAGTTGATTTTCTTCTCCCAAACAGATATGACGAGAGGCCAACTAGAATCACAAATCACCCTATATAACAAGCATCAAGGATCATAGGTGTAATATATGCACAGCCAATGTTCAATTGGCATCAGCCAGGCCCTCGTTTGAAGCAAAGATTGGCCTGTTTCAATACACAGGGCTGCGTAGGCTACACAGTTTGGTAATCCTAAGATTTTCTGCAGGAATTTGCCTTGAACACACTCCAGAGAACCATTTCGTACCCCAATCCAGAGATAGCATCAGCAAGGCAGGAAAAGGAAGAAACAGGAATGAACACATGTAGGATCCTCTGACTCAGCTTTTTATACCTTCTGTACCCTGTGGGAACTTTGTGGAATAGCTTATGAAGGACACTTCTTTTGTGACTTGATGAACCTTGATTGCTCATCACCAGCCCTAAATGGGGGCTCCTGTTGACTTTCACCCTATCAGTATTATTAATAATAATAAATATTTATACTGATTCCACTTTCACCAAGCAGTATACAAAGCAAAAACAAAACGTAGTAGTTTACAAAGATGTCATGCTGGGGTGAAGAGGGACAGTTGATCTCCCCCTGCTAAATATAAGAGGACACCACTGGTCAAGTAATATTGTGTAGCATGGCCATCATATACTGATGTTGCTGCTTCATCTACAGCTTCTTTAATCTTTGATACCAAGTCCTCATCTGCAGTTTCTTTTATTTGAAGGTCACCTGAAAACTGGAGCAGATACGTCTATAGTTAGCACCACAGGCCTCCACTACATAAAATGCTGAGCCACTGATGATTTCTGGTGCACAAGATACTATTTCCTTCACAACTCTTTGAGCAACTCATTTAACCATTGGCATCTCTCAAGGAGACAATTGGCCTAACTGCTCAGGCAATGCAGAAAAGGGACTGGATCTGGCCAAACCTAAAACACACTGAACCAGTCTATGAAAGATACCTTGATATTGTCCCTTTCTAACTGACTTCTCTTTTCTCTCAGCTCCATCCCTTTCTCAGGAGTCTCAAATTCAACAACAGTGCTGGAGAGACAATCCATTTTGATGAGCAAGGAAAATTAATCACAGGACTTGATATTATCCATTGGATCACTTTCCCGAATAATTCTTTTGCAAGAGTCAAAGTTGGAAACCTGGATCTTCAGGCTCCTCCAAGAGAACAGTTAACAATTTCTGAAGAAAGTATTAAGTGGCCTAGAACGTTCAACCAGGTGAGAGTGAACTGCAAAAGGACCATGTGGCAAAAGGACCATGTGGCAATGAGTTATTCTTCCTCATGCTCGTGATAAACCAAGGCAACTGCCATTACTGAGATGCAGCATATGTTGATTTTAGGTTTTTGGTCTAGAGACTGAAACAGTCAGTGGGGTGGGAGAGTTGCACTTTGGATTTGGTGAAAATCCACCTCTTCGAGACAATCTTCTTTCCATCGCAAATGAAACCTCAACTGTCAAAGCACGTTTTCGTAATCCTAACTACTTCCCACTCCTGTTTCTGGTTAGACGCTGCCCATCTCTCTGTGTAACAACCA
Source organism: Plestiodon gilberti rubricaudatus (assembly GCA_026170595.1). Taxonomy (NCBI): domain Eukaryota; kingdom Metazoa; phylum Chordata; class Lepidosauria; order Squamata; family Scincidae; genus Plestiodon; species Plestiodon gilberti. The sequence continues at coordinate 22,053,601 of JANXHW010000006.1, forward strand.
TTGCCTCCCCGGTTCGGTGAAGAAAAAGAAGGAGGAGGAGCCCTTTTGTTGTTATGGTTGTACTCCGTGCCCAGAAGGGAAGATATCCGACCAGTATGGTAGGAAATATATTCACCTGTTCTACACTACATCCTGCACTGCCAAAGCAATCATGGCTGGCATGCGGGAGGAGGGCTCCTTGATTTCCTACTGGGTTGTTCTGAGCCAAAGCGGTATGGAAAGTGAGATACAGAGAGAGCTGCTGCTGTTGCTGCTTCTTGGAAAGGGGAGATGCAAGACAAAGACAGATGTCACAGAGAAGACTCCTCCAAGGGGAGAGAAGTTGGACTGAAAGCTGAGTCATGTAGAAATAGTGCTTGGGGCGCGCTATGTCGGGGTGGGGCGTGGGGGCGTGGAGGAGGGGAGGTGGCAACCCCCACCCCACAAATTTCTCCATTCGACACTAGGAGGCGTGATGTCCTGGTCCCCCCCTCAAGGGAGTGGCAGGCGGCCACAAGGCACCTACCTTTTTTGCCGCTGCCTCCTCACCGCTGCCGCCTCGTCCTTGTGTTCTGGCAGCCTCGCAGTCTGCCATCCCCCATTCTTTCAAAGGAACCTTTTCCCTTGAAGGAACAGTGGAGCGACTGAATTACGGGGCCGATACCGCCTTCTCCAGCAGCACACAGGAGTGATGTCACGACATTGCGGCCCTGGGCACTATGGACCCTAGCTATGCCACTGCTCGCCACTTTTCTGTAGACCTTGGTTTAGGGAACCACTCTCCAGTCCTGGTGCTTTCCCATGGTCCAAGTTGCTGAAAGCTTTCTCCCTTCCCTTCTTACAAGCCCACAGCTCTCCTCCTTTCTACCTTCTTCCCAGCAGCCTTAAACTCCCAATTTTCTAGACCTTGTTCTCTCTTCAGAATCCACATCTCATGACATTATTTCAATGGGTTACTGCAGGTGGAAATGCCCTTCATATTTCCATTGAAGGGAGATACCATATATCGAGGCACTTCCTGCTCCAGTGCCTTCTTGTCAGAAGGAACTAGGATGGGCATTCTGCATTCAGTGGGAATATAGGGAAGAAAGAGGACATTTTGGGGTGGGTTGCAAGAAGGACAGTTAGGGAGTGAATTGGAGCCACACAGGTGAGACTCAGTTTTTCATATAGGTCTCAAGGTTGGCCACCAAGCAACAAAGTTGGTCATGATATTTGTTTGAGATTCCACCCACCCGTCTCCCTGTATTTGCATAGAAAATTGTTATGCAGATAGGGACTTAAGCTGAAAGGTTTTGGCTACCTATCCTATCACCATGCAGAAACCATGGCTAAGGTAGTACCTTTCTGGTTCAGATATCATTGATTAATACACTACACAACTCCTCTCTCTCTCTCTCTCTCTCCCTCTCTCTCTCTCTCTCCCCTCTTTTTAGATATGGATGACTGCAGCAAATGTCCAGATGATCACTATGCAAACATCAAAAAGGATCAGTGCATTCCCAGGACTATTATCTATCTCTCATATGAAGAATCTTTAGGGATCAGTTTCTCCTCCTTTGCTGTTGCTTTTGCTTTGATCACAGCTTTAATCCTTGCAACCTTCATGAAGCATCAAGACACCCCCATCGTCAAAGCCAACAATCCGGATCTCACCTATGTCCTCCTCATCGCCTTCTTTCTTTGCTTCCTCTCCTCCTTTCTCTTCATTGGACAGCCTGACAAGGTCACCTGCCTTCTCCGACAAACAACTTTTGGCCTGGTCTTCTCTGTGGCCCTCTCCTCAGTCTTGGCCAAAACCATCAATGTGGTTCTGGCATTCATGGCTACCAAACCTGGCTCCGGCATGAGGAAGTGGGTGGGGAGAAGACTGGTAAATGCTATAGTCCGTTCCTGCTCTTTCATACAAGCAGGCATCTGTACCCTTTGGCTTAGCACTTCCGCTCCTTTTCCAGCTCTGGACATGCACTCTGTACATGGCAAGATCATCATGGAATGCAACGAAGGGTCGGTCGTCATGTTCTGTTGCGTACTGGGCTACTTGGGTTTCCTGGCCTTTGTCAGCTTCACGGTGGCTTTCCTGGCACGGACGTTACCTGACAGTTTCAATGAAGCCAAATTCATCACCTTCAGCATGTTGGTCTTTTGCAGTGTTTGGCTCTGTTTCATTCCAACCTACCTGAGCACCACTGGGAAAGACATGGTGGCTGTGGAGATCTTTGCCATCATAGCCTCTAGCGCTGGCTTACTGGTTTGCATATTTTTCCCTAAATGCTACATCATTGTGTTCAGGTCTGACTTGAACAACAGGGAGCATCTGATATGGAGGAAATCTAAAGGAAACAAGGATTAAACCATCTCGATTCTGATTTTGACATAATTAGCCACAGAGCCCAATCCTACCTAAATCCCTGCACGGCAATGCAGCGGCGCTAGTGTGGGCTATGCTGCATCCCCCAGAGACCTCTTAGCTGCTGGAGGTCTCCTCATGGTAAGCGGACATTTGTTCCCTTGCCCCACTGTAAGCCCTGGCAGCCGCTATGGGTCAACTCGGACCTGCACCAGCTCTATAGGTGGCACAAGTCTATATTGATCCGTGCAGGAGCATCAGTCCAGGAAGGGGATTAGGATATTGTCACATTGGCATCGCGATCCTGCCCCCTCCCGGGCCTGATCTAATCACCTATCCTGTTCCATCCCTTTCCACTCTTCCCTGCCCTGTTCAACATACTCCACATCGTCCCAGCTGCCCTGCGCCGAAATTACCTGCTTGAGCAAGCCTCACAATGATGACCGATAGAAGCAGGACGGCTTTGGCCTTCCCGCTGGTGTGCTGGCTCTTTACGGCACTTTTGCGACAGCACGTGCTCGCAGAAAGTGTGATCTACCAGCACAGCATTTAGGTAGTATTGAGCCATCAGCCTTCTATGAAGAAAAGTAACGCAATCCTACTCTATTCAAGAATTAATGATGGTTTTAAGCCTGGTACTCCTCCCATATGAAATGGCTTGTCCTCTGAGGTCATGTGGGGGGGGGGGCTGTTCCTTCATGAGTTATCCAAGTCTTGGCTGGCGGCTGCAATATGAAGTGCCTTCTCTGCAGTAGTGCCTCAGCTATGGAACTCACACCGGGTAGATGATTATTGTCATTTTTATTTTTATTGTTATTCCTTTTTTGTGCTGCTGTTGTATTTTTTTTTTTTTTGAATTTTATGTATCAGACTCTACGTTAGTTGTCTTTTGTACTTTTCTTATGATGGGATAGAAATGTTTTACTAAATAAAAAATAAATCCTGCTGACATGTTTATGCATTTTTTTTGCCTTAATACAGAAAACAATAAATGGCATGCGTTCAACGGGTGAACATCAGCAAACATAGTTGTTCCAAATACGTATCTACCTGCTTATTAAATATCTTCATATTAATCAACCCAGCAAGTGAATATATTTAAAAGTACCATAATTAAAATGGTAAAATAAAGAAATGCAAAACTGTGGCTTTTGATGATTGCTTATTAGTAGGGGTGTTTTTGTAAGGTTTTAATATTATGCAGATTTTGGTGTTTAACCAAAATCAAATTGCAGAAACCGATGTTCTATGATTTTTTTCCATCCCTCCCCCTTTAATTGCTTTATGGTGCAATCCTGCCTACAGTATCTTTGCGCTGGAACGTGATCCGCCACCACTAACTGACGTAATTGTGCCATAAAGCATGTGTACAGCACACGGAGGTAAGTGCTGCGGGCGAACGAGAGCCGAGGTACCTCGTATCGAGAGCCGAGGTACATTCGAGAAGGCCCATTGGGGCCAGGAAGCCCTACACTGTCCCTAGGCCGCGCCGGAGCAATCCGGGAAAGGTGCAGGATGCGACCAGCCCTATGGGCTGGCTGCGATCCTTATGCAGGATTGGGCTGTTGAGTGATAGCTCATCTGAGAGCCAGTACAAATTGTTTGAGCCATGCCACAGCCAGCTCCTTCACTCAGTTCTGTGATCTTATGTTTTCTCCTCTTCTTCCTTTCTTTTCTCACTCTCTTTCCTCACAGGAAAGAAACTTTACTGGTTAAGTAAAGACATGCAGTGCAGGCGGAGCAGGTGAGGTAGCCATTCCCCCTCGCAGTCCATGGACCAAAGCCACAGCTGAATCTGGAGATTCTACAAGAGTGCTACCCGCTTGCACCTGATTAAGCAGGTAGCATGCGTGCTATCTCCGGGTGTTGCTACGGCTTTGGTCCATGGACCATGACAGGAAGAGGCCACCTCACCTGCCACGCCTGCACCGCACACCCCTGTTCTGGCCCAAACCTATTTAAAAAAATCTCTGGCGGAGTGCACATTGTGCTGGTTCGGTCTTCCGCAAAGCAGCCATAAAGTGCTTTGCGGAATCACAAGCAGCCAGCGTACTGGTGGGATCATGAGAGCCTTCCCCCATGCACCAGCGGGAGGCTTCCCAGAGCTGGTAAGCCCAGCAGCGTAGCTGGTGTCATGCCAGCCGCCCCCTCTTGATGAACCTGCACCAGCTATATAGTTGGATCAAGTCCAATGGATCCAGGAAGTTGGAGCATGGCCAGGAGGGGCTAGATATTGGTAGTGCTGCCGCCGCCAATACAGTCCCCTTCCCAGACTTGACACAAACCACTCCCTGCACTTGTCTCCACCTTGTCCCTCACCCCATTCCACCTAACCCCCACCCAATACGTGCCCCCTGCACTGACCTACTGGCTGACCTACAACCTCCTGGTTTTAGAAGTAGGCTATCTCTGAATGCCAGATGCAAGGGAGTGGCAACAGGATGCAGGTATCTTGTTGCCTTTGTGCTCCCTGAGGCATCTGGTGGGTCAATGTGACATACAGGAAGCTGGACTAGATGGGCCTTTGGCCTGATCCAGCAAGGCTCTTCTTATGTTCTTAAGTTCTTCAATGCAAGTGTAATGTGATGCTGCATATTGGGGAAAGAAATAACAATTTCACATATACAGTGATGTGTTCTGAGCTGTGTTTGATGGATCAGGAGAGAGATCTGGGTGTGGTGGTGGACAGCTCAATGGATGTGTCGACCCAGTGTGCAGCAGCTGTAAGGCCAATTCCATACTTGGGATCATTTTAAAAAAGGATTGAGAATAAAACAACCATTAAAAATCGATGGTAAGGCCAGACGTTGACTACTGTGTCCAGGTCTGAGACCTCTTCTCATCGGTCCAGCTCTAATGACATTTTCTGGTATGGGTCATGCGTTCCTCACAGTCACCCAGCACCACGTACACAAGCAAATAATCAATTCTAGCAAAATACAAGTGAAAAGGCTAGTCAGGGGCAACACATTCACCACCTGCTGCATTGCTGTGTTTTCTTCCAAAGCAACCGCAGCACACAGGGGAGCAAATTCTCTCTCCTGTAATTATCAGCATATCTCAGAGCAGTTGTCCAGCTCACCAAACCCAAGGGATGTCTGGAGGACTTAAGAAAAATAAGCAACAGTGCTACAAATGTTTATTAAAGTGCTCTGTGGAGTTCAGGGATGGCCCAAAGTGTTCCAGCCAGTGCCTGCAGGAGCTCCATCACTCTGATCTCTGGCTGTTTCACATCAGGGTCATGCTGGTGGATTGTCCTCAGATCTGAGACAGAACTGCGAGTAGCTGCAGCAATCTGCACACTGTCCATTCTCTTTTCCTCTGTTGCATTTCATTTCTCAAGATTCCTTTAAAAGAAAACAATCAGATCGTGGTGAATCGGTGCCAGAAACGCTGCAAAGCCTCTGTGGAGTCCCTGAAGTACAGGAAATCGCAACAGTCCCATTCAGAACTGTCGAAAGGGAAGGAGGGAACCCAGCTGCTGCCCTCCTCTTCCGTCTGCTGATCAACGTAGCTATGGGGTCAGCTCCCATTGCAAGGAGATCATTCCTTTGGTGAAGCAAAGAGTGGACTGTGCCTCGAGATGGGAAGTCTGGTTTTCAGAATGGTGGTGTCCTTGGTGTTGCTGCTGGGGCAGTTGCCTTATATCGGCTGTGAGCCCCATTCTGTCCATCCCAGGGTGAGGTCTAATTTGATGAAGTGCAGAGTCAATGAGCCTTCTTTTCTTCTACATGAGTTCTATCAGCCAGGAAACCTTGTGGTTGGAGAGACGACTCCCCAGTCCATTTTCAGGGCACATTCTGCAAATTTCACAAAGCTGCCTGCTCCAGTGTCAACAAAGGAATTCATGTAAGTTTTGTGCATTTTTCCCCTCCTGTATAGGATCTGGTTGCTTAGATGATGATAACAAGGAACAGATAATTGAGCGATTCAATGGCTGAGGAGTTATATACCTCCCTTGTGACAAACGGCATCCACGTCAGAATCACAGTGTTCAGTCATTGGATTTGCTCTTTCTCGGGGAAAGGTCTGAGAAACTTTAGATTAATGTCATTTCCAGTGCAATCTGGTGCATGCTTACTCAGAAGTAAGTCCTACATTGTTCAGTGGGATCTAGACTGTGAATAGATTTACAGCCTTACAGCCCAGTCCTAATTCCCTCGTATCCAGCAGGGGATCAGTCTGGAGGTCTCTTCAGGGTAAGGGAACTTTTGTTCCCTTACCATGGGGAAGGCTCCAGCCTCTCCAATGGGTCTCCTCAGATCTGCACCAGATATATAGCAATAACCAGAGTGATTTTAATGCTTATTGTGCCTCCCATGCTTTATGTTGTTTTCTTATGTAGAATATAAATTTTATTGCAGTGGAATATCAAAGAATTACCTGCATGCCCTGGCCTTGGTGTTTGCTATAAAGGAGATCAATGAAAATCCAACACTCTTACCCAACCTCACACTGGGATTCGACATCTATGACATCTACTATCATCAAGTAATGGTCTCTGAGAGCACACTGCGCCTGCTTTCCACACAGCATAGATTTGTCCCCAACTACGAGTGTGACATTCAAACCCATTTGATAGCCATTATTGGGGGAGTACAAACTTTCACTGCCCTCAACATGGCCAGGATAATAAACAGCTACAAGATTCCACAGGTAGATGTTGCTGAAGATAGGATTTTGATGTAAGTTCGGTGGAATATTAGTGAGAATGTGAAAAATATTTATTACATGTTCTAACAAAAGCAAAAACATTTTGTACTGGACTGTTGAATGAATGAATGAAACCTTTATTGGCATAAAGACATACATAATAAAATATAAATAACAAGCAAGCAAACAGTATCATAAAGCACAGACTAATCCAACACATAGAACAATATCTAAGGCAATCATACCACCAGCACATAACAACTGCAAAGGACCAACTAGATAATAAAATATAATAAGGATTCCAACCGCTATCTATAACCAAATGAATCTACGTGATATGAAGGAGAGATCACTTCGACGTTTTATTAATAAATTAAGATAGTTTGCTATTTGACTCGTGAGTAATTCATTGTCACCAGCCAATACGTAATACAAGACTTTCAAATCGGAAAATCCTGTAAATTTAATCAAAATTGTACCTAAATAGGATAAACACAGAAGTTGGTATAAATCACAATACAGTAACATGTGGGGCAAGGTTTTAATAGCCCTGTTATTACAAGGACATAGCCATGCTTCACGTGGCACAGATTTATATCTGCCAGTTGTAACATTAGACAGGAGCACATTGCATCTCGCTAATGTAAAGGCAGGTTGTTCCTGTGGACTTTTCAATAAGGCAAGATATTTGGCCATTTTACATACAGGTGATGTTAGTCGAAAATGCAGGGGGAAGCATATTTTCTGCGCTGCTGCAGAAAGAACTTGTTGCTCAACGTCCAATAGCCTGCCCTTAAGAAGATTGGAGGCTTGGTTCAGTGGGAGGGCTCACAATGAATCTAATGCAACCCCCATTGTTTGGATCTTTTTCATGAAAAAATTGGATTCGGGGGAGAATGAAGAATCGGCTAACATACTTTTGTTGAACATTGTTGAACATCGTTATTAGCAGTGTAACATATCCAAATCCAAAACTTTAAAAAGTGTAGCCATACAGATGTTTCTAATCTAATCATTCCCACCTCCAAGCAAAGGGCAGCATAAGGGACACAATATGGTACAGCCAGTATATAATAAAGAAAGGCTGCTTGCAACCTTTCCACCATAGAATTGAAAGAAGACATCCAAATGGGTGACCCAAACAGTAATTGGGATATAACTTTAGCTTTAAAAATCCTCACCGCAGCGGGGATAAAAGAGTTACCCCATGTGTGAAAAAAACGGTTGATTGCCTGGGATGTTAATTTCGCAGAATTAATTGCAGCTTGGTGGTGGCTTGCCCAGGATTGACTGGACTATTGTTTTGTAACAATATTGTTAACCATTGCTTCAACTTACCATTACTATTAGAAATAAAATAATCAACAGATAAAAAATTGTAACTTCTTACAATATGTTAACGTAGCACATGCTGCATCCCATAGTGGAGTTTGGCCTCTGGAGGACTCTTCGTGGTAAAGGAGTATTTGCTCCCTTGCCCTGGGATAAGTTTGTGTTGGCCCACCAGGCCTACGCAGACCTGTCCCAGCAATATCGCTGGTGCAAGTTCAGGTGGGCCTGGGTCAGAGGATGGAGGCCAGGAAGGAGTTAGGTTTTGACATGCGCCGCCGAAACCACCCCCTTCCTGGTCCCAATCTGGCCTCCTCCCTGCCCTCGTCAAATTCCTGTTCTGCCCACCCCTGTCTTCCTCCCACGTCCTGGGCACACTTACCAGTGATCATTTTGTGAGACCTGGACAACCTGTACACCAACAGGCAGTATCCATTAATTATTGGCATATTTATTTAGCTAGTTTAACCTTTTGTTTTGAACATCATTTAGAATCCGTAAGAATCCACAATTCCATTACATAGAATCCATAAGAAAGGCCAAGTAATTAAAGGCATAATCCTATACAGGTGCTATGCTGACATCACAACAATGATGGTGCAATGACCGCCGTCTCCAGAGCCCACCCATCACCATTTCCTCCCAGCAGAGCTGTTTTGCCCTTGCAATTGATCCTACAGGCAGTCAGTAATAGGTGTAAGTGAGGTCTGACTGCACCAGTTGGTTTAAGCCCGACCCACACTGCACAAGTTCCGGTGTGTCCCAGATGTGTGCGGAGTTCATGCAGCTGTGTGGCCACCATTTTTATGTGATCACATCTGATTGCGGGAGACCTGCGCTCTCCTGAGTTCCAGTGCGATCAGAATTGTTTCATGCCCAAGATTTTAGGGGCAAGGACGCGTAGCTATTGTTGTCACCAATCGGATTAGAGGGGGTTTCAGCCAATTGGAGCGCACTTATGTTTCATCCAATCAGCGATTAGAAGGCAGGACAATCAGGAGGGACTAATTGCAGGACGAGACTAGTGGAGAGCAGGGCAGCACTTGGAGGTGGGCGACCAGGCACCTACGCTCGTGTGCCTCCACGCCAGAACTCGTGCAGTGTGGGTCAGGCTTTACTGTGTATCAAGGAGTTTGCAGCGCCTCAGTGGCCTGACTGAATCTAATTGGTCAGCAATCTTGCTAAACATCATCTAAGAAAGAAATAGCAAAAGCGATGTTGATGTCGATATAATTGAGTTTGACCTTTTCATATATTGTGGCTACTTTATATATCTGTTCATTCACAACTGCTATTGGGAAAATTTAAACGTTCTGCACAGTAACGATCAGTTTGTAGAGAAAGTTGTGCCTCTGTCTCTCACTCACACAAAGTGATGCTTGTGTCGTTTTCACCATCCTCCTTGCTATGCTACTTCCCAGAGGTGTCTCGCTAACAAAGTCATCAAACTGCTATTACTGCTCGAGAGAAATGCATGCCTGAGTTTCACTACAAAGAGAGGAGGGGAGGTGTGTGTGCGTTCAAGCGCTAACCTGCTCATGCAAGCAAGTGCTAACAATACAAGTGCCAACCTGCTCCGTGCATGATGCAAACCTTGCCTCCCTCATTCAACTCCCCACCTGACAGCCTTCCCTCATTCACTTACCTACATATTTATTATTTTTCATGTTTAGACTGCCTTTCCTCCAAGGATCTCAGGATGGTGTACACTGTTCCTTCCCTCCTTTTGTCCTCACAACAACCCTGTGAGGTAGATGAGGCTGAGATAGTGACTAGTCCAAGGTCACCCAAGAAGCTTCATGGCTGAGTGAGGATTTGAATCTGGATCTTCAAGGTTTAAGTCCAATACCAGAACCACTGCACCAACCTGGCTCTTTTAAACTCTCCTGCCTCCCAAAACCAACCTCCTCTGAAGCCATGGTTACACGTGACCAGGCTGGGCCTCCATAGTCCTTAATCATCAAACAATGATGTCATAGCAGACAGCGCCGTAACTACGGCGGAGCGGATGGAGCTCCTGCTCCAGGCGCTCGTTCGGGGGAGGGAGGGGAACTTACCGAGCGACGGAGAGAAAAAGCGATCGTAGTTGGGCCCGCCCGCCCTCCCTGGAGCCACTTGGCTCCAAAATAGGAGCAAACCGGGCGGGGGGGCGTGTCTACGTGACGCGAGGGCGCGTCGCGACACTGGCCCCGCCCCCTTGCTCCGGGGGCCCGCCCGCCGCGTTCCGCCTCTGATAGCAGAGCACATCAGAAGCCTTTCAGCGGTTAGATGAGCTGCAGCTGAGCCATGTGGGCCCAGCAGCCCTTTTCCTCCACAGTCCAAGAATCATTGTGTCAAGTCAACACCCAGGACTTGCAACTGGGCAGTAATTTCCATTCCCAGCCTTTCCCCCTTCTTTGAGACTGCTCCACTCCATCAGCAATGAGAAATCATCCCTCCAGTGTCCATTGAGCAGATACACTTCCTGAGCAACCCTGAGCATAACTAAGAAGCTGCTACACCAGCCACTGCTTTTCTCTCATTCAAAGCCCAAAAATATTCTTGGGCAGCCCAGTCCTATCCTGGGCCTCCACTGCATGCTATAGGTGAGCTGGGGTCCATTAAGAACTTTTCAGCTTACCTACTCTACTGCATCATGGTTCGCAATGGGCCTAAGTCAGATCTGCACCATCTCTTTGGCTGGTCTAAATCCAAGTGGGTCCATTGCAGCATCTGACACCAAGAAGGAAGCATGGGATATCGGCAGTACTGTTGCCACCAATATCCACCCCCAGCTCATTTTCATCACATCCTTAGCCAACTCCAATCCTCCAACAGAATGCCCACCTCCACTCACTTGCCAGGTCCAGTGGGGGCTGGGTTCTCCATTCACACTGGAAGCCCCAGCCCTTGCACCATCGTTGTGGATGCCAAGCCAGTGGCCCAGGCCTTCCATTGACGGAACGCGAGATCCAACAATGGAAAGCCCAGACAAAATTGGGCCATAAGTCATAGAAAGTCTTCAGAATCATGAACAATGTCTCTTATAGAAAAAAAAAAAGATGCATCTAGAAATCTCCCACTGGAAATTGTTTTTCTCCCATCAATATTTGTCTTTGTGAAACCTCTAAGTGGAATTTTAATTTTATTTGATCAGGTAACTAGGTGCAAGCGTTGAATGTTAAGTGATTTGCCAAACACACATATCATACTCAACTTTTACACCATTCACGTTATTCCTCTCTGTTTTCTTTTAGCTTACCTATGGTTCACATGACTCAAGACTAACTGAAAACATGAAATTCCCTTTCCTGTACCAGATGCTCCCAACTGAGACCCAGCAGTGCTATGGGATTGCTCAATTACTTCTGCATTTCCAGTGGACATGGGTTGGGATCTTTACCCAGTATGAAAATACTGGAGGAGAATTTAGGCAGACATTGATGCGAATACTTCCCGAAAGAGGTATCTGTTTTGCTTTTTTTGCAGATATTTTACTATGGACTGCTAGTGATAGAACATCAGAATCGTGGTATCGTGAACGAGGACAAATGTCAACTTACATGAGAAGTAAAGCCAATGTGTTTATCGTCCATTGTTCCTTTACGATCATGTATTATTTGGACTGGTATTTTCAAATGGAATTCCAGCGTTCACCATTAGGAAAGGTGTGGATGTTCACACTACATGGCAATTTTGAAACAGTCACAAGTAAAAAGAACTGGAACATACAACCATACAACGGGGTCATGTCCCTTTCAGCTCATTCTAATTCACCACCAGGGTTTAGGGAATTTCTTCGGAGCATCAATCCTGCCTGGGCTAAAGGAGATGGTTTCGTCAAGGACTTCTGGGAGCGAACCTTTGACTGTGCATTGAGCAATTCCAGTATTGCCAGTACGAATGAGAAGACCAGGACAGTCTGCACAGGGGAGGAGAAGCTGGAGAGCCTTCCTGGGACGCTCTTTGAGATGAGCATGATTGGCTACAGCTACAGCATCTACAATGCTGCACATGCTGTTGCACATGCTCTGCATACGATGCATGAATCCAGATCTAAATACAGAACAAGGGTGTCTGGAAGGAGGGTGGAGCCATCAAATTTGCAGCAGTGGAAGGTTTGGCTCTAGTAGTTCTTTGAAATCTGGGTCTGATATTGCAAAAGCATTATTTTCCATCAGACTTTCTTTCAACAAATATGACATATCCAGATCTTCCTTCATCATGCCTCATATCTGGAAGTTTTTATTACTGGGTGTGCTTTTCAGATGGTGCATAACATACATGGGGGAAATCTGTTACATGTCACGGTACCTTGTGCAGAGGGATACAGCTCAATGGTTGTGATACTGGAAGTGCTTTTAAAAACATGAGTAACATGCAGGGATCCAATGTACTGGCCTATGACACATTTGTGTAATTTGGTGGTTTAAAGAATTGCTGAGGAGAGAGTAAATCAGTGCTGTCGCTTAGCTTGGTGTCACCCCCATTAACTTTATTTATTTTAATATATAACAGTACAGGTCACCCAAGAAAACAGTATCCAAACCAGTGGACAATTTGATGGCACTCATGCAACTGAATAAGAGTTCTAGTATTAGCTCTGATACATAGAAACAAGAGCTGTTTCATACGATCTCCTTATTGGTTCCATGTTGTATCATAATAACACCTCATTGACTCCCGGCACATCAACAGCGCAATCCTGTGTAAAGATCCGGCCGGCAGCCCAGCCACATCTGGAGTATTGCGTCCAGTTCTGGTTGCCGCATCTCAAAAAGGATATAGTGGAACTGGAAAAGGTGCAGAAGAGAGCGACCAAAATGATTAGTGGGCTGGGGCATCTCCCTTATGAGGAAAGGCTACAGCGTTTAGGGCTCTTCAGTCTACAAAAAAGGCGGCTGAGGTGGGACATAATTGAGACATATAAAATTATGCATGGGATGGAGAAAGTGGATAGAGAAAAGTTCTTTTCCCTCTCACATAACACTAGAACTAGGGGACATCCACTCAAATTGAGTGAAGGGAGGATTAAAACAGACAAAAGAAAATATTTACCCAGCGTGTAATTGGTTTGTGGAACTCCTTGCCACAGGAGGTGGTGATGGCACCTGGCCTGGATGCCTTTAAAAGGGGATTGGACAGATTTATGGAGGAAAAGTCCATCACAGCTTACAAGCCATGATGGGGATAAGCAACCTCCTGGTTTTAGAAGTGGGTTTTCTCTGTGCCAGGTGCAAGGGAGTGTCAACGGGAAACAGGTTATCTTGTTGTCTTGTGCTCCCTGAGGCATCTGGTGGGGCCACTGTGTGATACAGGAAGCTGGACTAGATGGGCCTTTGGCCTGATCCAGCAGGGCTCTTCTTATGTTCTTATACTTGATTCAGCGGTGCAACCCTAGATGATTGGCAGGAGTTGAAAAGCAACCCCAGAAGCGAAGCTGTAGTCAAAGCCAATTTCAAGGAGGAAAGCACGGAAAAGGAGCTAAATATTCTTTCCCAAATGAAGGGGTGCTTTGCAAGTCAACCTACAAAAGGTAATCTGCACAATACATGCTGGCACAGTGGCTCTTGGTTGAGCATAAGTGAAATGAGGAAGAAGGAAGGAAGCTCGAAAGAGACAGTAATAGTCTCTTAGCAGTCTTTGGTTACTTGCCCGTAGACTACAGGAATCTCTAAACATATCGGAGAGCAGACTCTATTTGCCGCACTAAGGAGTTCCTGCCTTTCAATGTCCAGAAGTCTACGTTTGATACACTGAAAAGCCTCTTGTTAGGAATACATACCTAGGGACCAGAGGTGTTGTTACGGTGGGGGTGGTGGGCACCAAGCGGTGGGTCGCGGGGGGTGTTCCTGCCTCCGGATCTGGCGCCTCTTCAAATTTAGCCCTCTCGCCAGGCACCGTTTGGCTCCAAAAACGAGCCGAAAAGCACCGGGGGGTGGTTCCATGCCGCTACAGCACATGAGGATGATGACACCCCCCCAGGGGTGGGGCATATTGTGTCCTGTGGGGGGGGTGTCGTGGCAGCGGTCCCTTCTCACTGAGGTTGTAGGGCTGCTATTGCTAGGGACAGCCCAATGGAGTTGATTTTCTTCTCCCAAACAGATATGACGAGAGGCCAACTAGAATCACAAATCACCCTATATAACAAGCATCAAGGATCATAGGTGTAATATATGCACAGCCAATGTTCAATTGGCATCAGCCAGGCCCTCGTTTGAAGCAAAGATTGGCCTGTTTCAATACACAGGGCTGCGTAGGCTACACAGTTTGGTAATCCTAAGATTTTCTGCAGGAATTTGCCTTGAACACACTCCAGAGAACCATTTCATACCCCAATCCAGAGATAGCATCAGCAAGGCAGGAAAAGGAAGAAACAGGAATGAACACATGTAGGATCCTCTGACTCAGCTTTTTATACCTTCTGTACCCTGTGGGAACTTTGTGGAATAGCTTATGAAGGACACTTCTTTTGTGACTTGATGAACCTTGATTGCTCATCACCAGCCCTAAATGGGGGCTCCTGTTGACTTTCACCCTATCAGTATTATTATTAATAATAAATATTTATACTGATTCCACTTTCACCAAGCAGTATACATAGCAAAAACAAAACGTAGTAGTTTACAAAGATGTCATGCTGGGGTGAACAGGGACAGTTGGTCTCCCCCTGCTAAATATAAGAGGACACCACTGGTCAAGTAATATTGTGTAGCATGGCCATCATACAGTGATGTTGCTGCTTCATCTACAGCTTCTTTAATCTTTGATACCAAGTCCTCATCTGCAGTTTCTTTTATTTGAAGGTCACCTGAAAACTGGAGCAGATACGTCTATAGTTAGCACCACAGGCCTCCACTACACAAAATGCTGAGCCACTGATGATTTCTGGTGCACAAGATACTATTTCTTTCACAACTCTTTGAACAACTCATTTAACCATTGGCACCTCTCAAGGAGACAATTGGCCTAACTGCTCAGGCAATGCAGAAAAGGGACTGGATCTGGCCAAACCTAAAACACACTGAACCAGTCTATGAAAGATACCCAGTCGCGTCGCGACGACGCGCGTCACCCCAGAGCGGGGGCGCGCGTCGCCCTTAAGGGGGAGGCTCCGCCCCCGCACGTGACGTCACGCGCAGGAGCAGAGCCCCCTCGCCGCTCCGTTTTCGGCTCATTTTGGAGCCAAACAGACACAAGGTTGGGAGGGCGGGCTCACCTCCAACCCAAAACTGTAAGTGGGGGGAATCGCGCGTCACCCCTATACGCGCGACGCCCCCCGGCAGCCCGCCCCCCCCGCTTCCCCCCGTCGACGCCAGTGAAGATACCTGTTTTAGGCCAAACCTAAAACACACTGAACCCAGTCTATGAAAGATGCCACACTGAACCAGTCTATGAAAGATACCTTGATATTGTCCCTTTCTAACTGACTTCTCTTTTCTCTCAGCTCCATCCCTTTCTCAGGAGTCTCAAATTCAACAACAGTGCTGGAGAGACAATCCATTTTGATGAGCAAGGAAAATTAATCACAGGACTTGATATTATCCATTGGATCACTTTCCCGAATAATTCTTTTGCAAGAGTCAAAGTTGGAAACCTGGATCTTCAGTCTCCTCCAAGAGAACAGTTAACAATTTATGAAGAAAGTATTAAGTGGCCTAAAACGTTCAACCAGGTGAGAGTGAACTGCAAGAGGACCATTTGGCAATGAGATATTCTTCCTCATGCTCATGATACACCAAGGCAACTGCCATTACGGAGATGCAGCATATGTTGATGTCAGGTTTCTGGTCTAGAGACTGAAACAGTCAGTGGGGTGGGAGAGTTGCACTTTGGATTTGGTGAAAATCCACCTCTTTGAGACAATCTTCTTTCCATCGCAAATGAAACCTCAACTGTCAAAGAACGTTTTCGTAATCCTAACTACTTCCCACTCCTGTTTCTGGTTAGACGCTGCCCATCTCTCTGTGTAACGACCATTGCCTCCCCGGTTCGGTGAAGAAAAAGAAGGAGGAGGAGCCCTTTTGTTGTTATGGTTGTACTCCGTGCCCAGAAGGGAAGATATCCGACCAGTATGGTAGGAATATTCACCTGTTCTACACCACATCCTGCACTGCTGGCATGTGGGAGGAAGGCTCCTTGATTTCCTACTGGGTTGTGCTCACTGGTGTTGCTAGAGGTGGGGCAGAACAGTAAGTCTTGCACAGCGGTAACCACTCCGTTCCATGGTGACCCCACCCACTCACTGTTGGAACCAGTCGAGCGGTGAAGGTAACACGCAGGAGACTCCCTGTGCGTTTCCTTCGCCGCTTGGACTGGTTCCGATGGCGAGTGGGCGGGGCCACCATGGAACGGAGCAGTTATGCTGTGCAAGACTTACCATTCCGCCCCGCCTCTAGTGACACCAGTGGTTGTTCTGAGCCAAGGTGATATGGTAAGGGAGATCCAGAGAGATCTGCTGCTGTTGTTGCTTCTTGGAAAGGGGAGATGCAAGACAAAGACAGTTGTCATAGAGAAGACTCCTCCACAGGGAGAAATGTTGGACTGAAAGCTGAGTCATGTAGAAATAGTGCTTTAGGCTGCAATCCTATCCATACTTACCTGGGAGTAAGCCTCATTGACTATAATGGGACTAACGTTTTAGTAGACATGCATAGGATTGGGCTCTTAGTTTGAAACCTGGGTGCAATAGTGAACATGTGTACTTAGAGTTAGCTGGATGCATTGCCCCCCTCCCCCAATCAGGCTGGCTTAGCACTTTGCCTGCTCCAAGAAAAATTCCTTGCTTGCACAGCACATGTGAAGCTATCATCCCATCCACCACCTAGGAAGCTATTAGTTATTAGCAACACAAAAGAAGAGTTCCCAATCCTATCTGTTCTCACCAATTCCATGGCCAAACTGCATCAAGGAATCATGCTAATGGAGCAAACCAGCATCCTGAGCTGGCTACTGTCACCTCTGCCAGGTACAAGGACATGAGGTACAAGAATGGTTAAGAAAGAAGGGAACGTTCCTTGTTCAGCTCACCCCACAAAAGATTCCGTAGCATTGTGTGGGAGTAAAAAAAAAGATATATTAAGCAGGGTCACGAGATGCATTATGCATAAGGTGCATTATGTCCCTTGCTCATCCGCTTTCTTGCAGCCACTGTTTGACCCACTCTTGCAGTCATTTGTTTGACCCAATGAGGTTGCATTCGGCCTTACTAGTTCTCCAAGGAACACCATACCATACCAGCATCCCCACCCCCACCCCCAGTAACAATGGGAACACGAAGGAGGGAGGAACTGACACTATTGTACAGCAGCACACTGGCACCCCAAGAAATATTCCCCACCTGGAATTTATTCAGGACTTGAGGCCAGGGCTTCCTCACCAGGTGCCACACTCCGCTGTTCCACACCACTCCTACTGCCCAACGTGCTCCTGCTGCTATTGTCACACCTCCTCTTGCCCAGTAAAGATAGCAACAAAGTGGGGGAGTAAATGGAAACACGCTATTGACTCCTGCTTCTCTCTCCTCCCTGCCAGCATGCAGTGGGCTGATGTTGTAGCCTGCTATACTTGTCAATACTGAGCGGAGCGGATCTAACACTGCTCTCTGAATAAGCCCCCAGGGTTAAGAACCAAGGGATAAGAAGAGCCTTTTGTCTCCTGCCCTTGGGCTCTTGCTTTGCTCCTCGCTCTGGGCATGCCAGAGGCTTTCGGAGTGGAAGAAGAGGCGGCGGCCACATCGATTGGCTTCACAATGTGGCCACCCGCCACCCCCTTGCTCCGTGGCTAGAGGGGCAACCAGGAGGCGCGATCTCCTGGTCCTTCCCCCAGCCGAGGAACAAGGGAGTGGTAAGCGGCCACAAGGCACCTACCTTTTTTGCCGCTGCCTCCTCACCGCTGCCGCCTCGTCCTTGTGTTGTGGCAGCCTCGCAGTCTGCCATCCCCCATTCTTTCAAAGGAACCTTTTCCCTTGAAGGAACAGTGGAGCGACTGAATTGCGGGGCCACTACCGTCTTCTCCTAGAGCACACAGGAGTGATGTCACGACATTGCGGCCCTCTGCACTATGGACCTTAGCTACGCCACTGCTCGCCACTTTTCTGTAGACATTGGTTTAGGCTACATGAGGGAACCACTCT
This sequence comes from Plestiodon gilberti rubricaudatus, assembly GCA_026170595.1. Taxonomy (NCBI): domain Eukaryota; kingdom Metazoa; phylum Chordata; class Lepidosauria; order Squamata; family Scincidae; genus Plestiodon; species Plestiodon gilberti. Next base: position 22,072,026 of record JANXHW010000006.1, read on the forward strand.
CCAGTCCTGGTGCTTTCCCATTGTCCAAGTTGCTGAAAGCTTTCTCCCTTCCTTTCTTACAATCCCACAGCTCTCCTCCTTTGTACCTTCTTCCCAGCAGCCTCAAACTCCCAATTTTCTAGCCCTTGGTCTCTCTTGGGAATCCACATATTTTCCCGATGTCCTTCCCTTGTTCATGCACCATTATGCATCCTATTTCCCTTTTAGAGATGCACTTTCCCCTCGCCTATTCTCCTCTCTGCTTTCTCTGAATAATGCAGATGCTTGCATTTAAGATCTTTCTGTGTGAATGGCTAAGAAAACCTGAGTTGCTTGGTTATGATTCCCCTTTCCTTTTATTCATCATTTGTTTCCCACTGTAAAAGTTGTTTGTTGCATCTTTTACCCTCATCTCCATCCTTACTACCTGCCAAACTATTGAGCTGTGCTATTCGACATTACACAGGAACCCAGCACACAAGACTGTTTCCCACCCATGGGCACATGTTATGCAGGCTTAAGACATGGTTAACATTACAAAGTACTGGTAAAGTGGCTGGACCATAAGCATAAGGATTCTAAAGCCTCCGTTAGCAAATGGAGGCAGCCAAAGAAAGACATTTCAATTGGTAGCAGTGGGGAAGTCCACAAGAGGGAAGGAGTAGGAGTTGTTGCCTTTTCCCTCTCAGGGTACATCAGGACTGTGAAAGAATGGCACGTGGAAAGTCATCACCTATCCTAACATATCAGACTGTAGCTAGATACCATTAGGGGAAACATTTCACTCGCGGTGAGGCCAAAGACTGCAGTTATGAACAAGATCTCAGGACATTATTTCAATGGGTTACTGCAGGTGGAAATGCCCTTCATATTTCCATTGAAGGGATATACCATATATGGAGGCACTTCCTGCTCCAGTGCCTTCTTGTCAGAAGGAACTAGGACGGGCATACTGCATTCAGTGGGCATATAGTAAAGAAAGAGGACATTTGGAGGTGGGTTGCAAGAAGGACAGTTAGGGAGTGAATTGGAGCCATACAGGTGAGACTCAGCTTTTCATATAGGTCTCAAGGTTGGCCACCAAGCAACAAAGTTGGTCATGATATTTGTTTGAGATTCCACCCACCCGTCTCCCTGTATTTGCATAGAAAATTGTTATGCAGATAGGGACTTAAACTGAAAGGTTTTGGCTACCTATCCTATCACCATGCAGAAACTATGGCTAAGCAAGTACCTTAAAAAGAAGACTTCTGGTTCAGAGATCATTGATTAACACACTACACAACTCTGTGTCTGTGTCTGTGTCTGTGTCTGTGTCTGTGTCTGTGTCTGTGTCTGTGTCTGTGTCTGTGTCTGTGTCTGTCTGTCTGTCTGTCTGTCTCTCTCTCTCTCTCTCTCCTCTTTATAGATATGGATGACTGCAGCAAATGTCGAGATGATCACTATTCTAACATCAAAAAGGATCAGTGCATTCCCAGAACTATAACCTATCTCTCATATGAAGACACTCTTGCGATCTGTTTCACTTCCATTGCTATTGCTTTTGCTTTGATCACAGCTCTAATCCTTGCAACCTTCATGAAGCATCAAGACACCCCCATCGTCAAAGCAAACAATCGGGATCTCACCTATGTCCTCCTCATCACCCTCTTTCTCTGCTTCCTCTCCTCCTTCTTCTTCATTGGACAGCCTGACAAGGTCACCTGCCTTCTCCGACAAACAACTTTTGGCCTGGTCTTCTCTGTGGCCCTCTCCTTAGTCTTGGCCAAAACCATCAATGTGGTTCTGGCATTCATGGCTACCAAACCTGGCTCCGGCATGAGGAAGTGGGTGGGGAGAAGATTGGCAAATGCTATAGTCCTTTCCTGCTCTTTCATACAAGCAGGCATCTGTACCCTTTGGCTTAGCACTTCTGCTCCTTTTCCAGCTCTGGACATGCACTCTGTGCATGGCAAGATCATAATGGAATGCAATGAAGGGTCGGTTGTCATGTTCTATTGCATACTGGGCTACTTGGGTTTCCTGGCCGTTGTCAGCTTCACGGTGGCTTTCCTGGCACGGAAATTACCTGACAGTTTCAATGAAGCCAAATTCATCACCTTCAGCATGTTGGTCTTTTGCAGTGTTTGGCTCTGTTTCATTCCAACCTACCTGAGCACCACTGGGAAAGACATGGTGGCTGTAGAGATCTTTGCCATCTTAGCCTCCAGCGCAGGCTTACTGGTTTGCATATTTTTCCCTAAATGCTACATCATTGTGTTCAGGTCTGACTTGAACAATAGGGAGCATCTGATATGGAGGAAATCTAAAGGAAATAAGGATTAAACCATCTCGATTCTGATTTTGAAATAATTAGCCGTAGAGCCCAATCCTACCTAAATCCCTGCACGGCAATGCAGCGGCGCCAGTGTGGGCTATGCTGCATCCCCCAGAGACGTTTTAGCTGCTGGAGGTCTCCTCAGGGTAAGGGGACATTTGTTGCCTTGCCCCACTGTAAGCCCTGGCAGTCGCTATGGGTCAACTCGGACCTGCACCAGCTCTATAGGTGGCACAAGTCTATATTGATCTGTGCAGGAGCATCAGTCCCAGGAAGGGGATTAGGATATTGTCACATTGGCATCGCCATCCTGCCCCCTCCCGGGCCTGATCCAATCACCCATCCCATCCTGATCCATCCCTTTCCACTCTTCCCTGCCCTGTTCAACACACTCCGCATCATCCCAGCTGCCCTGCGCCGAAATTACCTGCTTGAGCAAGCCTTGCGATGACTACCGATACATGCAGGACGGCTCTGGCCTTCCCGCTGGTGTGCTGGCTCTTTACGGCACTTTTGCGACAGCACGTGCTCGCAGAAAGTGTGATCTACCAGCGAAGCATTTGAGTAGTATTGAGCCATCAATACATAAAAGTAACGCAATCCTGATCTATTCAATAATTAATGATGGTTTTAAGCCTGGTACTCCTCCCATATGAAATGGCTTGTCCTCTGAGGTCATGTGTGTGTGGGGGGGCTGTTCCTTCATGAGTTATCCAAGTCATGGCTGGCGGCTGCAATACAAATTGCCTTCTCTGCAATAGTGCCTCAGCTATGGAACTCACACTGGGTAGATGATTATTGTCACTGTTATTTTTATTGTTATTCCTTTTTTGTGCCGCTGTTGTATTTTTTCGAATTTTATGTATCAGACTCTACGTTAGTTGTCTTTGGTCCTTTTGTTATGATGGGATAGAAATGTTTTACTAAATAAAAAATAAATCCTGCTGACATGTTTATGCAATTTTTGCCTTAATATAGAAAACAATAAATGGCATGAGTTCAACGGGTGAACATGAGCAAACATAGGTGTTCCAAATACGTATCTATAGAATCAACCTGCATATTATCTTCATATTAATCGACCCAGCAAGTGAATATATTTAAAAGTACTCGTAATTAAAATGGTAAGATAAAGAAATGCAATACTGTGGCTTTTGATGATTGCTTATTAGTAGGGGTGTTTTTGTAAGGTTTTAATTTTATGCAGATTTTGGTGTTTAACCAAAATAAAATTGCAGAAACTGTGATTTTATTCCATCCCTCCCCCTTTAATTGCTTCATGGTGCAATCATGCCTACAGTATCTTTATGCTGGAGTGTGATCCGCCACCACTAGCTGTTGTAATTGTGCCATAAAGCATGTGTACAGCACACGGAGGTAAGTGCCGCAGGCTAACGAGAGCCGAGGTACATTCGAGGAGGCCCATTGGGGCCAGGCAGCCCTACACTGTCCCCAGGCCGCGCCAGAGCAATCCGGGAAAGGTGCAGGATGCTGCGACCAGCCCTATGGGCTGGCTGCGGATCCTTAGGCAGGATTGGGCTGTTGAGTGATAGCTCATCTGAGAGCCAGTACAAATTGTTTGAGCCAAGCCCCCACAGCCAACCCCTTGACTCAGTTCAGTTATCTTATGTTTTCTCCCCTTCTTCCTTTCTTTTCTCACTCTCTTTCCTCACAGGAAAGAAACTTTACTCGTTAAGTAAAGACATGCAGTGCTGGCGCAGCAGGTGAGGTTGCCTTTCCCCCTCGCAGTCCATAGACCAAAGCCACAGCTGAACCTGGAGATTCTACAAGAGTGCTACCCGCTTGCACCTGATTAAGCAGGTAGCGCACGTGCAATCTCCGGGTGTGGCTACGGCTTTGGTCCATGGACCATGACAGGGAGAGGCCACCTCACCTGCCACGCCTGCACCGCACAACCCTGTTCTGGCCCAAACCTATTTAAAAATCTCTCTGGCGGAATGTACATTGCGCTGGTTCGGTCTTCCGCAAAGCAGCCATAAAGTGCTTTGCAGAATCACAAGCAGCCAGCGTATTGGTGGGATCATCAGAGCCTTCCCCCACGCACCAGCAGAAGGCTTCCCAGAGCAGGTAAGCCCAGCAGTGTAGCTGGTGTCATGCAAGCCTCCCGCTCTTGACGAACCTGCACCAGCTATATAGTTGGATCAAGTCCAAATGGATCCAGGAAGTTGGAGCATGGCCAGGAGGGGCTAGATATTGGTAGTGCTGCCGCCGCCAATACAGTCCCCTTCCCAGACTTGACACAAACTACTCCCTGCACTGGTCTCCACCTCGCCCCTCCCCGGATTCCACCTAACCCCCACCCAATATGTGCCCCTTGCGCTGACCTACTGGCTGACCTACAACGTCCTGGTCTTTGGCCTGAAGAAATGTAAAAAGATGATACGGGAGGCCAAGCAAGACTTTGAGGAACGTATGGCAGGCAACATAAAAGGGAATAATAAAAGCTTCTTCAAATATGTTAGAAGCAGGAAACCTGCCAGGGAAACGGTTGGTCCACTGGATGGTGAGGGAGAGAAAGGGGTGATAAAAGGGGACTTGGAGACTGCAGAGAAATTAAATGAGTTCTTTGCATCTGTCTTCACGGCAGAAGACCTTGGGCAAATACCATTGCCAGAACGTTCTCCCCTGACTAAAGAATTAAGTCAAATAGAGGTTAAAAGAGAAGACGTCTCAGACTTAATTGACAAAATAAAGATCAATAAATCACCAGGCCCGGATGGCATCCACCCAAGAGTTCTGAAGGAACTCAAGAATGAAGTTGCTGACCTCTTGACCAAAATATGCAACTTGTCCCTTAAAACGGCCACTGTGCCAGAGGATTGGAGGATAGCTAATGTCACGCCAATCTTTAAAAAAGGAAGGAGGGGGGACCCGGGAAACTAGAGGCCGGTCAGCCTAACATCTGTTCCAGGGAAGATGGTGGAAAGTCTCATTAAGGATAAAATCTTAAAATACATAGAAGAACAAGCTCTGCTGAGGGAGAGTCAGCATGGCTTCTGCAAGGGGAAGTCTTGCCTCACAAACCTGTTAGAATTTTTTGAAAAGGTCAACTGGCATGTGGATGCGAGCGAACCCGTGGATATTATATATCTGGATTTTCAGAAGGCGTTTGACACAGTCCCTCATGAAAGGCTCCTGAGAAATCTCCACAGTCAGGGAATAAGAGGGCAGGTCCTCTTGTGGATTAAGAACTGGTTGAAGACCAGGAAACAGCGAGTGGGAGTCAATGGGCAATTTTCACAATGGCGAGAGGTGAAAAGCGATGTGCCCCAAGGATCGGTCTTGGGACCGGTGCTTTTCAACTTATTCATAAATGACCTGGAGTCGGGGATAGGCAGTGAGGTGGCCAAGTTTGCAGATGACACTAAACTTTTCCGGGTGGTGAAGACCAGCAGGGATTGTGAAGAGCTCCAGAAGGATCTCTCCAAACTGGGAGAATGGGCAGCAAAATGGCAGATGCGCTTCAATGTAAGTAAGTGCAAAGTGATGCACATTGGGGCAAGAAACCAAAATTTCACATATACGCTAATTGGTTCTGAGTTGTCTGTGACGGATCAAGAGAGAGATCTTGGGGTGTTGGTGGACAGGTCGATGAAAGAGTCGACCCAGTGTGCGGTGGCTGTGAAGAAGGCCAATTCCATGCTCGGGATCATTAAAAAAGGGATTGAGAATAAAACAGCAAATATCATTATGCCTTTGTACAAATCGATGGTAAGGCCACATCTGGAGTATTGCGTCCAATTCTGGTCACCACACCTCAAAAAGGATATAGTTGAATTGGAAAAGGTGCAGAAAAGAGCGACCAGAATGATTCGTGGGCTGGAGCACCTCCCTTATAAGGAAAGGCTACAGCGTCTGGGGCTTTTCAGCCTAGAAAAAAGGCGCCTGAGGGGGGACATGATTGAGACGTATAAAATTATGCATGGGATGGAGAGAGTGGATAGAGGGAAATTCTTCTCCCTCTCGCACAACACCAGACCCAGGGGACATGCACTAAAATTGAGTGGAGGGAGAGTTAGAATGGACAAAAGAAAGTATTTCTTTACCCAGCGTGTAATTCATCTGTGGAACTCCTTGCCACAGGATGTGGTGATGGCACCTGGCCTAGATGCCTTTAAAAGGGGTTTCAACAGATTCATGGAGGAAAACACCATCACAGGTTACAAGCCATAAGCAACCTCCTGGTTTTAGAAGTGGGTTTTCTCTGTGCCAGGTGCAAGGGAGTGTCAACGGAAAACAGGTTATCTTGTTGTCTTGTGCTCCCTGAGGCATCTGGTGGGGCCACTGTGTGATACAGGAAGCTGGACTAGATGGGCTTTTGGCCTGATCCAGCAGGGCTCTTCCTATGTTCTTATATGTTCTTGGTTTTAGAAGAAGGCTGTCTCTGAATGCCAGATGCAAGGGAGTGGCAACAGTAAGCAAGTATCTTGTTGCCTTTGTGCTCCCTGAGCCATCTGGTGGGTCACTGTGAGATACAGGAAGCTGGACTAGATGGGCCTTTGGCCTGATGCAGCAGGGCTCTTCTTATGTTCTTAAGTTCTTCAATGCAAGTGTAATGTGATGCTGCATATTGGGGAAATAAATAACAATTTCACATATACAGTGATGTGTTCTGAGCTGTGTTTGATGGATCAGGAGAGAGATCTGGGTGTGGTGGTGGACAGCTCAATGGATGTGTCGACCCAGTGTGCAGCAGCTGTAAGGCCAATTCCATACTTGGGATCATTTTAAAAAAGGATTGAGAATAAAACAACCATTAAAAATCGATGGTAAGGCCAGACGTTAACTATTGTGTCCAGGTCTGAGACCTCTTGCCATCGGTCCAATGACATTTTCTGGTATGGGTCATGCGTTCCTCACAGTCACCCAGCACCACGTACATAAGCAAATAATCCATTCTAGCAAAATACAAGTGAAAAGGCTAGTCAGGGGCAACACATTCACCACCTGCTGCATTGCTGTGTTTTCTGCCAAAGCAACCACATCACACAGGGGAGCGCATTCTCTCTCCTGTAATTATCGGCATATCTCAGAGCAGTTGTCCAGCTCACCAAACCCAAGGGATGTCTGGAGGACTTAAGAAAAATAAGCGACAGTGCTACAAATGTTTATTAAAGTGCTCTGTGGAGTTCAGGGATGGCCCAAAGTGTTCCAGCCAGTGCCTGCAGGAGCTCCATCACTCTGATCTCTGGCTGTTTCACATCAGGGTCATGCTGGTGGATTGTCCTCAGATCTGAGACAGAACTGCGAGTAGCTGCAGCAATCTGCACACTGTCCATTCTCTTTTCCTCTGTTGCATTTCATTTCTCAAGATTCCTTTAAAAGAAAACAATCGGATCGTGGTGAATCGGTACCAGAAACGCTGCAAAGCCTCTGTGGAGTCCCTGAAGTACAGGAAATCACAACAGTCCCATTCAGAACTGTCGAAAGGGAAGGAGGGAACCCAGCTGCTGCCCTCCTCTTCCATCTGCTGATCAACGTAGCTATGGGGTCAGCTCCCATTGCAAGGAGATCATTCCTTTGGTGAAGCAAAGAGTGGATTGTGCCTCTAGATGGGAAGCTTTGTTTTCAGAATGGTGGTGTCCTTGGTGTTGCTGCTGGGGCAGTTGCCTTATACCGGCTGTCAGCCCCATTCTGTCCATTCCAGTTTGAGGTCTAATTTGATGAAGTGCAGAGTCAACGAGCCTTCTTTTCTTCAGCATGAGTTCTATCAACCAGGAAACCTTGTGGTTGGAGAGACGACTCCCCAGTCCATTTTCAGGGCACATTTTGTAAATTTCACAAAGCTTCCCGCTCCAGTGTCAGCAAAGGAATTCATGTAAGCTTTGTGCATATACCGTATTGGTCTGCGTATAAGACTCACTGTTTTCTCCTAATTTAAGTTTTTAAACTAGGGGTGTGTCTTATAATCAGGATGTTGCAATTTAATGGCAGGGATTTAATTAATTTTTTTAATAGCACCAAACTTTAAGGGTGCGTCTTATAATCAGGTGTGTCTTATACTCGGGACAATACGGTACCTTTTTTTTCTACATGGTACTTATCCTAATCGTCTTATAAGTGAACTTTTCCCTACATCTTGCTTACTGCTTCTCATCTTTTTTCTCCATCTCGCTACCTCTTGAGATTCTGCACATAGTCAATTTGTTCAAATCTCTTATTCCGAGTCCATATCAACCTAACTCCACCTGCATTGATGCAGCCACTCCAGTGGAGCATGCACTGCATCCTGCTGTGGGAGGCAATCCCGGAGGCATTCTCCAGGCAAGAACTCATTGGTCTGCACAGACCTACGACAGCTATTTTTCTGGCTTAAGTCTGAGGAGTGTAAGGGAGAAGGACGCAGTGGCATTCCTAGAAGGGGAGGGGTACTAACTTGTAAGTTAGGCAAGAAGCTCCTACACGTAAGTAAGTGGGTCCACCAACTCACCGGTCGAAGCCATTCTGTGCTGTGACAGCTAATGTGCGAGCGGCTCTGTTCGTCTCTGTTTGGTCTGTCACCGCTCGGAATGGCTCCGACTGGTGAGTGGCTGGGACTGATTACTTGTGTGTAGGAGCATCTTGCCTAACTTACAGTACTACCCCCCTAGCAACACCACTGAAGGGAAGGGGACAATGGGTAGGAATAGGATCCTGGTGCAAGTCTCTGCCACCAGGATTCACTCCTTCCTCCCCACATCCACCTTCCACCCTCCACCCTCCTGGCCCAGAAAGTTCCCCTACTCCTCACTCCATTCCTCCTCTGAATTTTGAATGCTGAACACCAAAGAAATTGGGCATTCAATGCAATTGAAACTGGAGTCAGGTGATCTCTTCTGAGCACCTCATAACAGCCAGTTCTGCATTCTGAACCCAGCTACTGTATGATTCCAGACACATTTCCAAGGCAAGTCCATGTAAAATATGTTGCGGTACTTCACTCTGGGCAGAGCAATCATACAAATGAACAAACCATCTGAACTTCCAGGAGAAGTGTTGGGTCCCAACGTCTGCCCAAGCTGCAAACCTGGTTCTCAATAGGAAATGCTCCTGCATCCCAAACAGGCTGAGCACTGACACCTGGCCAACAATATCTCCCATCTTGTCTGTATAAGTTTTATCTTATTTAGCAACATCCAGTCTAGCCCTTACACCCCCCGTCTCCGCCCACTGCTTGCCCCTCCCACCGAGCTGGCTTACCTGCACTGGAGCAGGTCACCTGCTGTGGCAGTGGGCCACTGATGCTGTTGCCACTTTACAGCGGTGGCTACGAAATAGCCGCGGGTTGCATGCTCAGCCCGTCCTCAACACCTTCCTTATGACAACAGGACATCCCTCCTGCTATGGTTAGATAGTAGATGTTAGCTCTATGTTTGAAAAAGAAAAATCAGTCTTGCAATTTGGAAGAGGCAGCCAGAGGGAGATGGAACCAACTATGGTTTCGAAGCAGACTGGAGACCCCTGGGGCTTCAGGGCCAATGGGGGGACCTGATATGGGGCAACTGTTCCTTTTTGAAGCACTTCATAAGGGCCATTCACTAATTTAGAGGATGTGTTAATGGGCAACCTCACAACATGCAATGGAAACACCCCTTCGTTGGGGGCAAATGCTTGTGTCCTTGCACTGGGTATTACTCAGGACTGGCTGTTTGTGTATCCTTCAGTTTTACCACACCTAGAAAACCTTCATTGCAAAATTTAAAAGCCCATTTGGTCCCGCGGTATGACTTTCCCAGACTTCCCAAATGTCAGTCTGATCCATGTGTCTAAGGGACCCCCATGTAGAAAGAATCACCTGCAGAAAATATCACTGGTGTACCTTGCACCTGGTGCACATGCGGTGCTTTAGGGACTCAACGGGACTTAAGGTCAACTCAACTCGTCCATTTACTCCTATGTAAAGCATGGACCTGACAACACAAGATTTCAAACAAAAACATAGTTGTGTTTTACACACAGCTCCAGGGCTTTAGGGGTGTTTAGGGGGATGTCTCACCTAAGTGCACCCCAAGTTACAAGTCCCTCCCTTGAAGGGATTTTTTATGCCCTTTTAAATTCTTGAAATATGCAGATTTTGTTGTGAGTTCAGCACGAAAATGCTCAAAAAACATAGTTGTGTTTAACACACAGCTCCAGGGCTTTAGGGGTGTTTAGGGGGATGTCTCACCTAAGTGTACCTCAAGTTTCAAGTCCCTACCTTCAAGGTATTTTATGGCACTTTAAATTCTTGAAATTCGCAGCTTTAGTTCTTTTTCTGCATGAAAAAGACCAGTGAGTTGTTTCAGCAACGCCACCCATTGAGTTCCATTGAGTCCTTTGAGGTACACCTAATGTTGTGTATGTGTACAGCTGTGTTCAGCTCCTCCCCTGCACCTGAGGTGCTCCAAACAAGGTGGATTCAAAAGCCAGGGCCCTGGCCATGAAAACAAAGCCAGAGTTTCATTTTTTAATTTCAGTGAGGAGTGGGGGTCCTGCCCCCAATTCCGGGGCATAATTTTCCCTAAAAACAGTGATCTTTGCTCCTCTGGGGGGGGGTCAGTGGGGTGATCCTAGAACTCTGATAATTGTTTTATAACATAGTTTCATCTGTCTACTTTCCACAAAACAAATTTCAGAGAATTTGGGGAAGCCATTTTTTTTAACTATTTAGTTTCGGGCGTACCACAAAGGACTCAACGGGATTAAATGGGTTTTAAACAATAACAATTCACTTGGCAAAGGAGTCAATTAACGGCAAAATCCTACCTCACTCCTACCCACCCACCTACCACCCACAGATTCAGGCAACCCAAAGAAGCGTGTGCTTCTAGGGTGCGGGGCAGTTTCAAAGGTCTCCTCAGAATAGCTTTGTTCTCTTTCCCTGGTGAAAGCTTCCACGTTTCCTTTGAATCTCCTCAGTCCTTCACCAGGATAGGTTTGGGCTGTAAAGGAATGTCAACTGCTATTGGAAAAACCAAGTTCAGTGCCAGGTGCCAGAAAACAGGATGCCAGAACAAGGAAGAACCTTCCCAAAGGCACTACTTAGGTTACTTCTAAAGGAGAGGCCCCTAGAGAATGGTGGTCCCAAGAGATGATATCCAGGATTTATGTGGGGTTAGGGTTTCAAAAAGAGTCATCGGTCTTTGAAAGCTATAACCAGAGTGCTTATAGTGCCATGTTTTATTATTATATAGAATATAAGTTTTATTGCAGTGGAATACCAAAGAATTACCTGCATGCCTTGGCCTTGGTGTTTGCTATAAAGGAGATCAATGAAAATCCAACACTCTTACCCAACCTCACACTGGGATTCGACATCTATGACATCTACTATCATCAAGTAATGGTCTCTGAGAGCACACTGCGCCTGCTTTCCACACGGCATAGATTTGTCCCCAACTACGAGTGTGACGTTCAAACCCATTTGATAGCTATTATTGGGGGAATACCAACTGTCACTGCCCTCAACATGGCCATGATGATAAACAGCTACAAGATTCCACAGGTAGATGTTGCTGAAGATAGGATTTTGATGTAAGATCGGTGGCAAGTGAGAATGTGAAAAATATTTATTACATGTTCTAACAAAAGCAAAAAACATTTTGGACTGCACTACTGTTGTTTGGAACAATATTGTTAATTATTGCCATTGCTTCAACTTACAATTTCAATTAGAAATAATAAAAGAATCAACAGATCAAAAACAGTAACAATATATTAATGTGCCGCCTGCTGTATACCACTGGGAGGTAGGGCCTCTGGAGGCCTCCTCAGGGTAAGGGAATATTTGTTCCTTTTTCCTGGGATAAGCCAATATTGCTGGCGCAAGTCCATGTGTACCTGGTTCAGGGGATCGAGGCTAGGAAGGGGTTAGGCTTTGGCGTAAGCCGCCAAAACCACCCCATTCCTGGTCCCAATCTTTCCTCCTCCCTGCCCCCATCACCACCCTGTTCCGCCCACCCCCATCTCCCTCCCACCCTCTACGCACACTTACTGTGGAGAATTGGGCAACCTGTACAGCAACAGGCAGAATCCATTGATCATTGTCCTATTTATTTTAGTTTAACCTTTTGTTCTGACATTGCCTTCAGAAATGTACTGTGCATGTGCGAAAAACGTAAAACTTCACGTATTGAGCCATTGGGGCCTCGTCAGAAGGCCCTGGAGCGCCGGCTGAAAGGACGAAGTTGGAGCCAGCAGCAGCAGCGGGGGGGAATTTTTTAGGGGTGTGCAGGGGGGTCATTAGGGTGACGTGCTTGGTGTCACCCAGGGCAGGAGTGACGCACGCGCCCCCGCTCTAGGGTGACACGCGCGCCCTAGTGACGTGGGTGGGGGTCTGCATGGTATCTTCACCTGTGGGGTAGCTCCCTGTGGACAGCAAGAAGGAACACAGAGCAGGTGACACCGACTTGATGACAGCATCAGCCAGACCAATTCTCTGGCTTGTGATGGATATTTGTCTTGTTATCGAGAGAGACAGCAGTGCCACCAGAGTGCCCATGCAGTGGTTCCCTGGAGGGGGAAGAGCCTGGTCACTCAGAACATTCTCTTTCCCTCTCAGGGGGAGCGGCAATAGAGCTCTGCGGAACAGAACTTGTGGCTATGGTGCAGTCCTGAAAACAAAAGGGATTTAAGTATGAGGCCAGCAGTAACGATGGATGGAGTACCTGGCATTCACCAAGAGAGAGAGAGAGAGAGAGAGAGCAAACACTCCCACCGATGAGCTGTTGAGAAGGAAAGGATGGTTGCTAGGCAAGACAGTTCTAGTTAAGACACATATGATAATCCTGAAGTGGTCACTGTCTGATAGTGGAAAGAAATATGAGAAAGAGATGCAGCATTAGTGTGTGGTGTTATGGGATTCCTTCCCCTCCTTTGCTTATCTTTGTGCTGTGCTTTGTCCAGGGGTGTCAATGGGGAGGGGCAGGGCGCAGACTGCCCTATGGTGCCACCCCAGGGAGGGGTGATACCAAAATGACTTCCTATTCTATTAGTTACTGGTACACGCACCACTGGTAGAACATGAATTTTAAACATGGGGATCACATTTCTCAAGAAGTCTCCACATCATGTGGCCTGGTACGGGAGGTCCATGGAGGTGACACCATGAGATCTTGCCCTCTAGGTGTCACAAACCCTAGTGAATCCCCTGGCATTGTCCTTGCTTCCCTTGTTAGTATGGTGAGATGCGGGTACCACTGTGGTGTCTCTGTGTGTAGTCTTCCTGTGGTGGAGTCTCTTCAGTAGGATTTTAACACGTATTAACAAAATATCTTACCATACAGTTTGTGAGCGACAAGAGGTTGTCTGTGCAAAGTGCTCCTCCTCTGCGCCAAGTGCCCTTTCACCAAAGTTCCCCTTTCTCTGTGGGTGACAAGAGGCCACAGATGCATAGCCAGTGTTGGGTGCCTTATCAGCATCAACACTTTCAGGCTCATCTGCCGGTGGGCAAACTGCTGGTCTGGTGGGGCTGTTGTGCCAGCATCTGTGGATGTATGCCATGGCATGAGCCATTCAAAATCTGGAGAATAAGATTGGCTGCATATCATTCTTATTTTTTCCAGTGTGTTTAAAATATATACAGCAAGTTCTCACTTAAAGTTGTCGATAGGTTCTTCTTGGAAACTGTGACTTGAAGAGAAATGACATAGTGAAACCAAGTTTACCATAGGCTTATTGATAAACATAAACATTCCTATGACGTTTTCCCATCAACTTTAAAATGAAAAAACTAAACAAAAAGACTTTAAGAGAGGATTTACTGTATATGAAACAAATGGCAAAATAAGTTTTGATGATATAATTAGGTTTGACTTTTTCATATATTGTGGCTGCTTTATATACAGTATATCTTGATTAACCACTGCTCATTAGATGGTTCAGTTGTTCTATATTGATCAGTTTGTAGAGAGTTGGAAACATATCCATTACAGAGAATCAGAACCCCCTCAGTTTGAATGTTGCCCCTGCCCTGATTTCTCTCTAGATGGTCTCATGCAAAGACTAAAAAATCCCAGGCCAGTCCTATGAATTGTATGAGGATCAATGGAGGAACATTTCTCAAAATGTTAAAACCTATAGCACTCCCTCCTGGAGTATCCACAAGAAAAGTCACTCTAAGAAGCAGAACCGGACTGCTTATTGGAATATTCTAGTGGACCAATTGGCCAAGGATGCTGCAGTTTCCATTTTTTGAACCATCTGGAGCTCCAGAAGCCCCAAACCCTCCTGATCTCCTTGCTATAGCTCCTGCCTGTTGGCAGCTTTTGGCTGTTTGAACACTGGGGGGGGGAGTGTATAGCCTGGTCACCTGAGAGACCTTCTTTACTTTGACCTCTCTGTGTCTAAAGGAAGGGGTGTGGCCCTTGACCTATTTCCTCCTTCTTCATGCTCTTTCTCACTCTCTTACTATTCTGACTCCAAGCAGGAAGGTTGTGTGCCATGTGGGCTCTGATGCCCAGCGGCCATCTTCCAAGCATACCTCATGCAGGGGACTCCAGCTCTAGGGAGGCTCCGTCTTAAGTTAGAAGTGATCCTCTGATCTAAATCAGATGCTGTATATATGAGCTGAACCGTGAGTAAACTTCTTCTTTTTGCAACTTAACTCAGCCTATGCCTCGTGTGTTTATTTAGCTAATAGCAGTCTGCCTGGGTGTAAGAGGGAACAAACTCTGCTAAGAATCTCCTAGATAACCTCCCAAATAGAGGCTTATCCCAATAGGTTATGGTGCCCAGTGCATGCAAATGCTGTGCATGAAGAATCAACTCTAAAAGAGAGAGAGATTTTCCCCACCCATTTTTTTTTAAAAAGGCTAGACTTGCTTAAGAGCTTACAATAGCAGTAGCAAAGCTGATAGTTGCAGATGTGCCTGCCATGATGCTGGATCCGAAAGCGTTCCAAGTCTGGAAACGAATGATAGAGGGAGAATTGAAGATGAAAAGGCTTTACTTTGTACTGAGCAAGGAGCGCCCAGCAGAAGGTAGCTCAGCAAAAGCAAAGGGAGAATGGGACTATGCGGATCGTACCGCTCAGCATCTGATTTTTAGAACCCTAAGTGCAGAATCATGTCCATATGCACAAGAAGCAAAAAGTGCTGCTGAGATGATGAATTCTCTTATAGAAAGATACAACAAAGTTGGGGTTAAACATCAATGCAGCCTGATTGATGATTTATGTAAGCTAAAACTACACAGAAAGGAGGACTATCAAACTCATTGCAGTAAGCTCACGAAGCTGTTTAATGACCTAGCGATAAAAGGACTTGTTTTTAATGAGGAACAGAAAACTGGATTTCTTCTGGGTTTGTTGCATGATCGAACCTTTAGTCCATTGAAAACTGCAATTCATGCAAGAGAGAGGAAGGAATATTCTAAAATTTTAACAGAGCTAAACATAGAATGCTCTGGCCCAGAACAGGTCTCTGCATCAAATTACAAGATGCAAAGCTATTCCCAAAACAAAGGGAGACCCCTGATTTGTTTTGCTTGTGGATTGCCAGGCCATATGGCCAGACATTGCCAGAAAGATAAGAGAGAGAGGAATTCACACCTCCCCCCAGCCAGCTACAGTAGCCCAGCTGAAGACAATAGAAAGAATTACAAAGAGAAGGGGGGGCTATCACAGCCTGCAGCCCTCTTCAGGAAAGAAGAAAAATTACAGAGAGGAGTTTAATTTCTCCCTCAAGGAGCAAAAGGCATTACGTTTGAAGCATTTTCAGAATCAGAACCAGATTTCTTCTCAGTGGCTCATAGACTCGGGCTGTTCGTCCCATACGTGTTCACAATTACAATTTTTCCAAGAATTGGATGAAAGTTTTAAAGGAGACATTTTTGTGGCAGATGGCAGGAAAACTAGACATTCATGGAAAAGGACGAGGGAAAATTAAATGCCTTGCAGGTGAAGAAATACATGAAGTGACTGTGAATGAAGTGATATTTGCCCCAGAAGTCCATCAATACATGTTGAGTGTGTCAGCCCTAAACAAACAAGGACTTACAGTCACATTTAAAGGGGGCAAATGTAGCATAGTAAAAGATGAAGTACTAACTGCTCCGAGATCTGAGCAGGATGGAGCTTATATTCTAGATATTCCAGAACAACGTGAAGAGTGAGCGATGGCTGCACAGCAACGCTGCACCAGAGAATGTGCTGACTTGTGGCACAGAAGGCACTGGCACAGAGACATCAACGCGATTCTGAATATGCAGAAGGGAGACCTGGCAGAAGGTCCACAGGTAACACGATGCAACAGCCATACAGACAGGTGCGTAACTTGTGTGAAAGCCAAAGGCACAAGACCATCTTTTCAAGAGAGAACTCAGAAACGCACAAGCAATGTGCTAGAACTTGTTCATACTGACTTGTGTGGCAAAATTCAGACACCATCCATTGGCCAGAATAAATACATATTGTCTTTTATTGATGATTTTTCAAAGTATACAGTGATTTACCTACGCAAGGAAAGAAGTGAGACTCTTGACATGCTCAAGAAATATGTTGCAGCTGTGAGCAACAGGTTTAGAAGGAAACCTCAGGAGCTGCTATCTGAGAATAGCGGTGAGTACCTGTCACACCAGACACAAACTTACCTTGAAGAGTAAAGTATAGCACACAGATTAACAACACCATACACTCCACAACAAAATGGGGTGGCAGAAAGGAAAAAAATAGAAGTCTCTTAGAGATGATTAGATCAATGCTTGCAGATGCAGAGCTACCTAATAAATTTGGGGGAGATGCCGTAGTTACAGCCAACTTTCTGCAAAACAGATTACCCACAAAAGGTGCAAGCAAAATCCCTTATGAACTGTGGCATGGGAAAGCACCAAGCATCAAACATTTGAGAGTTTTTGGGTGCAAGGTATATGCTTATGTACCACGAGAAAAGAAGTCCAAACTGGATCTTAGAGCCCAAAAAGGGATCTTTATTGGCTATCCACAAGGATCCACAGGCTATAAAATAATGGATTTAGAGACTGGACATGTGTCAGTTCGTCATGGGCTCTACTTTGAAGAGCATAAAAAGACTGACAAGCGCCAGACCTCCATAGAGGAATCACCAATGACAGATAATGAGTTAACATATGTACCAGCTTACTGTCCAGAGGTCACTACAGAAGCAGAAGGGGACATTAAATGGGATGATGAGCCGGAGGACCCACCCATCACCAACGATGCAATACCAGAACCCAGACGTTTGTCCAGAGAAAACAGAGGCATACCAGCTCCACAATTTGAAGTGAGCTACCTCGCAAGGTCATCGTTGCAGCACAAACCTGAGTTGTGGAAAGAACTGAAAGGGATACCCACAGATGAAGTAAGTAAGCAGAGAGATACTGCACAAGAAGGGGACTAGAACGCCACAGAGCGAGACTGGTCATGAAAGATTTTTTTTCACAAAAGTACGTGTGAATCATGAAGAAACGTTTTACCAAGAGACTGATTCCAGAGTCTCCGAGCAAAGATGCGCATAGTAGACTCAAATATCTGACGCTGAGAAGGGGTGTTGGAGATGGGCAGCTTTCGGCTGTTTGAACACTGGGGGGGGAGTGTATAGCCTGGTCACCTGAGAGACCTTCTTTACTTTGACCTCTCTGTGTCTAAAAGAAGGGGTGTGGCCCCTGACCTATTTCCTCCTTCTTCATGCTCTTTCTCACTCTCTTACTATTCTGACTCCAAGCAGGAAGGTTGTGTGCCATGTGGGCTCTGATGCCCAGCGGCCATCTTCCAAGCAAACCTCATGCAGGGGGCTCCAGCTCTAGGGGGGCTCCGTCTTAAGTTAGAAGTGATCCTCTGATCTAAATCAGATGCTGTATATATGAGATGAACCATGACTAAACTTCTTCTTTTTGCAACTCAACTCAGCCTAAGCCTCATGTATTTATTTAGCTAATAGCAGTCTACCTGGGTGTAAGAGGGAACAAACTCTGCTAAGAATCTCCTAGATAACCTCCCAAATAGAGGCTTATCCCAATACTGCCACCCTTTGGTCCCAGGATAAGATCCAAAAATGGATGACTTGTGGAATCTGAAGACAGATAACTCCAAGGTATGACTGTTTCTTGCAATTACAGTCCATGCAATTCCTAAGAGCTCACTAAGAGTTCTGCTACAGTAGGGATTCATGCCAGTCTGATCAGAAGGGCTCTGCCCAGCAAGAAACTCTGGTCAAGTTTGACTATATGGGAATGGGTGATATATGGGGCTTTCCTGGTCCTGCTTCTGGAGGTGGTACTCCCCCAGCCCTGGCCTTAAAAAGTGGGTCATGGCTGGCATTGGCTGCCTCATTTCTTGCTCTCAGCAGTTGCCTCCCCTCTGGTCTCTGTACTCCGGCCATTTCTTCTCCTACCAGTTTTGCCTCTGCTACCTCCCTTGTGCTACCCTTTCCTGCCTCTCCAGTGTCTACTTCTCTATATCTTTGTTCGGATGTGGTGATGGCACTCTCCCCTCCTTGTCTGGCGCCCATCTCTCCTGGTTCCACTGCCTCACCTCCCTCATTCAACTCCCCACTTGACAGCCTTCCCTCATTCACTGACTTACCTTTTCATTTATTCATTATTTCACATGTTTAGACTGCCCTTCCTCCAAGGAGCTCGGGGTGGTATACATGGTTCCTTTCCTCCTTTTCCACATAACAACCGTGTGAGATAGGTAAGGCTAAGAGATAGCGACTGGCCCAAGGTCACCAAGGGAGCTTCATGGCTGAGCGAGGAAATGAACCTGGATCTTCCAGGTCTAAGTCCAATACCAGAACCACGACAACATTCTGGCTCTCTATTAAACTCCACTTCCTCCCTAATCCAACAACCTCTGGAGCCATGGTTCTATATGTCCTGGCTGAGCCTCCATAGTCCTTGAAACATCCAACAATGATGTGATCAATGAGCACATCAGAAGATTTTTGGCAGTGAAAAGAGTTGCAACTGAGCTACGTAGGTCCAGCACCCCATTTCCTCCACCATACAAGAACCATTTTGCCAAGTCAGCACTCAGGACATGCAACTGGGCGGTCATTTCCATTCTCAGTCTTTTCCGTTCCTCCCCACTATTCCGCTCCATCAGCAATGAAAAATTGTCACTCCAGTCACTGACGTAGTGGGGGGAGCACACAATGACACCCCCGTGATGTCACAAACCGGACGTACGTCACAGGCCCGCCCTCAGAAATGGCGCCAGCAGTGCGAAATGGTACCTGGGGGTGGGCGGGAGGGGGTGACGTTTTACTCCACCACCCACCCGCAAGGATGCTTCAGTGCCCTCCAGGAACCTCCAAAGTGGCGCAAAAACCTTGCCGCCGGCAAATTACCGTCGTTGTGGGGGCTTTAACACCCCCGGTTTGTCGTCCAGGGCCCCTACCCCCTCCTGGTGACACTTCTGATTCCAGTACCCAACTTTGGAACAGCTCTAGTGCTGCCAGCTGCAGCCCTGGCCCATGCACCATCGTTGTGGCTGCCATACAAGTGGCCCAGACCTTCTTCAATGAAACGCGAGTTCCGCCAACAAAACGGCCAGACATGATTGGACAAAAAAATATGGAAGACATTCAGAGTGATAGTGTCTCTTTATAGAAAATCAGTATTTGTCACTGTGAAGCCTCAGATTGATATTTTCATTTTACCTGATCAGGTAACTAGATGCAAGCGTTGCATCTCAACAAGTGATTTACCGAACACACGTATCATACTCAACTTTTACACCATTCCAGTTAATCTTCTGTTTTTTCTTTTAGCTTACCTATGGTTCGCATGACTCAAGACTAACTGAAAACACGCAGTTCCCTTTCTTGTACCAGATGCTCCCAACAGAGACCCAGCAGTGCTATGGGATTGCTCAATTACTACTGCATTTCCAATGGACATGGGTTGGGATCTTTACCCAGTTTGATTCCACTGGAGGAGAATTTTCGCAGACATTGGTGCAAATACTTCCCAAAAATGGTATCTGTTTTGCTTTTATTGCAGAGATGTTACCATGGACTCCTAGTGATAGAACATCGGACACGTGGTATCGTGAATGGCGACAAATGTCAACTTTCATGAGAAGTAAAGCCAATGTATTTATTGCCTATAATTCCTATATGATCATGTATTATTTGGACTGGTATTTTCAAATGGAATTCCAGCATTCACCTTTAGGAAAGGTGTGGATGTTCACAATACATGGCAATTTTGAAACAACCACAAGTAAAAAGAACTGGAACATACAACCATACAGCGGGGCCATATCCCTTTCAGCTCATTCAAATGAACCACCAGGGTTTAAGGAATTTCTTCGGAGCATCAATCCTGCCTGGGCTAAAGGAGATGGTTTCATCAAGGACTTCTGGGAGCGAACCTTCGACTGTGCATTCAACAATTCCAGTATTGCCCGTAAGAATGAGAAGACCAGGACTGTTTGCACAGGGGAGGAGAAGCTGGAGAGCCTTCCTGGGACGCTCTTTGAGATGAGCATGACTGGCTACAGCTACAGCATCTACAATGCTGCATATGCCATTGCACATGCTCTGCATATGATGTCTGAATCCAAATCTAAACACAGAACAAGGATGTCTGGAAGGATGGTGGAGCCATCCAATTTACAGCAATGGAAGGTTCGGCTCTATTCTTTTATGTAGTTGTTTGAAATCTGGGTCTAAAGTTCCAAAAGGTTTGTTATCCATAAGACTTTCTTTCAACAAATATGGTGTGTCCAGATCTTCCTTCCTTCACTATGTTAAAGGAGAAGGATTAGATCACTGTGGTCCAACCCGTGGTCCAACACTTCTGCGGCCCTCGTTTGCACTCGGAGCCCTTCTCCCCTGCCGCAAAGGCACTCACCGGCGTCCTCTCCTGAGACTGCCTGAATCGGGAGAGAGCACCCCAGAATGCTTTGCACTTCACTTCACGGAAAGCATCTTTCCGATCATCAGGGGAGCATGGGCAGGGAATCAGTCGGCTTCTTCGGCTGCTGAAGCGCATGCCCTGCGCACCATGCCCCAGCCGATGATTGGAAAGGCACTCAGAGATGAGCACCTCTCCGATCATCAGTGGAGCATGGACAGGGTATGCCACAGAGTGTCCCTTGACTGAAATGGATGCCCCGCATTTCAGCCAATGATTGGAAGGCACTCTATCCTCCCTCCAGTTTCAACTCAAATCCAGGCTTCCAGTGCTTTTGGCTGCTTTTCCGTCCTACCTTGGTTAGGTTGGCTCGAACAAGGAGTCTGGTGGCCAGATAGAGTCCAGTAACCACCACCTTTTCCCTTCCCTAGGGCAAGCACTTGCCCCCCCCCCCGCTCCAATTCATATCTCTTCCAATGCCTGCATTTCAGCCGACGAACATGCCCCGCTCACGCTTCACTGACGATCGGAACCAAGCGCCTTTCTGATTGTCAGGGGAGCATGGGAAGGGCATTCTGGGGATAGTTAGTGCTGAGCGGGCACATTCAAGGAAGGAGGAGCCAGGGGTCCACACATGGGAGTGTTTCTGGGTGGCAGGAATGGGAAAAGGGATGGGCCACCCTGGAGGAGCTGCATTTGGGTTTGTGCTTTGCAAGGAACAGGAGCTACCTGTGATCTCTACAAAGATCGCAGGCCCACAACGCTTTATTTTCTTCAGTTAGTACACTAAAATCTTTTTTTAAAAAATCCCAGTGTGGGCCTTACAGGTCTGCTTGTGCAGTGGTCATTATTATTAAATAATTATTAATTGTGTGGGCCCCGGGTTCCGTGTCGTAGTGCGCATGCAGCCCTCAAGGTAAGAAAGGTTGGACCACCCTGGGTTAGATTTGCTATGGTGCTGGACCACCCCGCACCATAGCAAATGGTTGCAGCTGGTTTTTTTTTTTTATAAAATCTGAAACCAAAGACCACAAGCAAGGGATGAGCCTAAGAATAAGCCTGGAAAGCACTTTACCCAACTGTGGTGTGGATCTAGACTCACCAAGAAAGCAAACATACACTTGGCTGTTGCCCTGGGTCTTCTACAGTAGAGGAGGCGTTCTCAACCCGCAGGCTGGGAGTATGCGAGAAGCTGTCCCTTATCCTTTGTGTATATCCTTTCTTATCCTTTGTCCCTTATTCTTTGTGATCACAGCTGATAAGGGACAGCTGATTTTTTCAGGTTGGGGCATGGGCGGGCAGGTCCTCCTGCCCATGCCGCAACCTGGAAAAGAAGGCTACAGCCCTGCTGAATCAGCAGGGCTGTAGCCTTTCCCTCCAGGTTGTGGTGCGAGCAGGAGGACCCGCCCACGCCGCAACCTGAAAATGAAGACTACACTCCTACGATCCTACACTATCCACTGCAGTACAGGCCTGCATCCTACCTTTTCTCGGCAGTGCCACCATCTTGGATCTCACGAGATTTCGTGAGATCCAAGGTGGTGGCGCCGAGAAAAGGTAGGATGCATGCCTGCACTGCAGGGGACAGTGAAGGCCTTTTTCAGGTTGCAGTGAGGGCGGGCTGGTCCTCCCACTCGTGCCGTAACCCAGAGGGGGTATACAGGGGTAGCCACTCAGAGATATAAGGGGGGTCGGAGGCCCACATAGGGGGTATGTGTGCCTCTGAATGTTGGGAATACCTGTTCTAGAGGACCTGAGGTGTGTGTTTTGTGAGCTGAAATTTAAGAACAAGCTGGGTAAGAGTGATCTGAAGATGGAAAGAGCTCTACAGCCAGGTCTTACCCATGCAAGGGAGGCAGTAGCATTGAAGGTACTGGGCAAGGGAGTTGAGCTGCCTTTCCTATCAGACAAAGAGAGAAGGGAGACCAGGGCACTTGGAGAGAGAAAAGGCCTGGGGAAGGTGACTGAACAGCCTGCTCTGGCTTTATCAAATCAGTAGGGGTTGAGGTGGAGGAAACACGTGTGTTTCACACAGAGCACAGAAAGATCAACCCATGACAATATTAACAGCAAGGCAGGAAAATTAAGAATCTGGAATGAAGACATGTAGGTTCCTCTGACCCAGCTTTTTATACCTTTTGTACCCTATGACGCAGTGGGTTAAACCGCTGAACCATGAGCTGTCGATCGAAAGGTCGGCAGTTCGAATCCGAGATGGGGTGAGCTCACGTTGCTTGGCCAGCTCCTGAAAACCTAGCAGTTCCAAAGCATGTTAATGTGAGTAGATAAATAGGTACCGCTTGCGGGAAGGTAAAACAGAGCTCTGTGTTCCAGCTGCATGCTACGCGCTGCGGCAAGGAGAGTCATGCCGGCCACATGACCACGGAGGCGTCTTCGGACAACGCTGGCTCTTTGGCTTTGAAATGGGGATGTGCACCACACCCTAGAGTCGGACACGACTGGACTTAATTGTCAGGGGTCACCTTTACCTTTACCCTATGGGAACTTCGTAGAGAAGCTTATCAAGGAGACTTCTTCTGTGACTTGATGGCCCTTGATTGTTCATCAGCAGCCCTAAATCGAGGGTCCTGTTGTTTTCCACCCTATCAGTACTTATTAATGTTAATACTAATAATAACAATAATAAATATTTATATACCTCTTTACAACAAAAAGTAGTTCACATATTAGTTTACATAGTAAAAAAAAATCCATACATGGCTTCCTGTCCCCAAAGGGCTCACAGTTTCAAAAGAGAAGGAGAGTAGACTCCAGCAACAAACGTCATGGTGGGTTGAAGAGGGACAGTTGATCTCCCCCTGCTAAATATAAGAAGACACCACTGGTCAAGTAATATTGTGTTGCATGACCATCACAGTGACGTTGCTGTTGCATCATCGGCTTCCCCCATCTTTGATTCCAAGTCCTCATCTGCAGCTACTTTTATTTGAAGGCCACCTGAAAACAGGAGCAGATATATCTAGTTAGCACCACAGGCCACCACTACACTAAATGCACTAAATGCTGGGCCACTGATGCGTTCTGATGCACAAGATACTATTTCCTTCACAACTTCACAACTCTTTGAGCAACTTACAGCCCATTCCAACCCAACTCCTCTGCAAGTCAGGCATAAGTGTGGCCTAAGTTCAGCCTAAGTTAGACATAAGTTATGTCTGAGTTATGTCAGAGTTATGCCTCAGTTAGGCAGGCTGCAGTTTCTGTGGCCCAGCACCACCCCAGCATCCAGGCAACACTTACCTCCCAGGCAGGCAGGCTCTTCTCCAGGCTCCGTGTCTGGCTCGGGCATGTGCAGGCCTCTGTCTGCATTTGTCAGCGTCCATCCATGGCAGCTGCCGCAGGGTCTGTCGCAGCCTGGTCGCAAAGGGGCTGACTGCAGGCATGGGGGTTGCGCCAGTCATGTGGTGGGCGCAGGGCAGGTGACAGGTGAGCGAGGTGCCTGAGCCAGCCGCCACAGGGCACCCTGTGCATCAGCCACCTGCTGCAGGGGAGAGTGGCCGTCCCCACCCTCCTGCAGAAGGTGATGCCACCCCCATGCCACGTTGAGGCCGCACGTGGGAGTCATGCGGCGTGAGCGGGGGAGGGAAGGGAAGCAGGGGGGTGGGAACGTCACACACAAGGGGGGTCTCATGAGGTCTGGAACTGCCTCTGACATGACTCGCCCATGCGCTGCCTGAAGCCCGTGGGCCTCCAGGGCCATGGCAATGCCACAAAGATGGCATCCCGGCGTGCTTTTTGCTCTGTGCCCCGGCCATGACCGAGAGATGCTGCGGGCTTGTCTGCTGTGAGCGGGAAGGGCTCATGCAGCTCATCACAACCCCAGATGGGGCAACGTCATCGCCTCGCGGCAGGCGCTACAGCGGGGTGGGGGATGCCAGCGTCCATCATCAGGGAGTGGGAGGGGAGGCAGACACACAGGCAGGCAGACAGTGGGTGCTGGGGAGGGGCACGGGTGGATCTGAAACAGACAGACAACAAGGCTGGTGGGCGAGAGATACAGGGAGAGGGGTCTGCAGAGACCGATAGGGACACAGGGGGTGCTCCGCAGATGAAGGCGATGCAGAAACAGGCACCTCTTATGCAGATGGATTTTGGGCGGAAGCCACACAGAAACAGGCAGACCATGGGCGGAAGGGACTACGTGACGGGCGGACCATGGGCGGAAGGGACTTCGTGACGGGCGGACGCCCTGGCGGGTGAGATCCCCAGTTGCCGAGCAGCCACTACACAGATGCAGCGGCCCTGTTATGGGCTCTGTGGTGCCTGTCACTGTTTGCCTGCCTGAGAGGCACCCCCAACTCCCCCTCCCCTCTATGCCATGGGGGTCTGGCAGCCCCCCAGCTGTGTTCGCCGTGGGAAGGAAATGGCAGTCCGTGGAAGGGATTCATGCAGGGGCTTGAGTGCTGGGGGCTGTCTTTAGCAGAGATGGCCAGGCAAGGCTGCCAGTGGTAGTCACAGCAGCCAATCTGAAAGGAGCAGCAGCAGCACACGTGCCCCATGGGCCTGGAGACACAAGCTCTTCCCCTGTGGAACCACAGCCTGCTCCATAGAAAGGGGAGGGGCAGCAAGTAAGACAGCCAGGGAGGTGGAGCAGCAGCAGCGCCGGCAGCTGAGGAGTGTTGTAGGGCTGGCCCCCTGACCTCTGGCAGCATCGAGGCAGATGACAGTGGGGCAACCAGACTGCGGGCCCAGGGGTGCTCCCAGGAAGGTAGGTGGTAGTGGACATTCTTGGGGAGACAAAAAACAAGGGGGTGTTACATGGCAGCTGGTGTGTGGTATCAATTGCCAGTGAAGAATTGCCAGTGTGTCGGTTGCACAAGCCTGCGGGGAGAGAAATAAAACACAGCTGATAGGTGTGACACACACAGCATGGTCTGAGCTGCTTACCTGGGTGTAAGACGAGCATGATCCTGTAAGGGAAACGGGTGAAAGAGAGAAAACAACACATATATTGGGTCACAACCATGGCAATCCTAGCAATACTGACCTTTCAGTTGACCCTGTGGAGAAAAAAAGGGGGGGAACAGCTGGTGTCTACAGAAGGTTAACAGCACCACACTCGTGGTGTTGAATGCTCACATAACAGGCGGAAATCAGACACAACAGTGGTAAAGCAGCATGTATCCTATATATCATAGCAGGCATTGCAGGCAGGCATCAGACTACTCATTGGTAAAGAGGCATTTCAGAGAAGGCATTGCAGGCAGACATGAGAGGGCACGTTGGTAAAGAGGCATTTCAGAGAAGGCATTGCAGGCAGACATGAGAGGGCACATTGGTAAAGAGGCATATCATGGCAGGCTATGCAGGCAGATATCAGACAACACATTGGTAAAGAGGCATATCATGGCAGGCTATGCAGGCAGATATCAGACAACACATTGGTAAAGAGGCATATCATGGCAGGCTATGCAGGCAGCTATGAGACAACACATTGGTAAAGAGGCATATCATGGCAGGCTATGCAGACAGCTATGAGACAACACATTGGTAAATCGTCATGTATCCTACCTATATTTCTATATGCAAAGATGCAGAAGTCAGAACACATGTCAGCACGAACCCTGCTCTTACCTGCACTTACCTGCTGGTGTTGTTGCCTGGGGGGGGGGAGAGGCTGGGAGAAAGACATGGGTTAGCAAATGGTAGCATGGAGGCAGCTGCCCAGGCACAGCTGTAAACAGTTTGGCCACAGCCAGAACAGCCCTCTCTGCCCCCCTCAAGGGCAGAGAGGAGGAGAGAAGAGAGAAGTGGGGTGTTTGTGAATTTTGCCCTCCACCAACAAAGTCCCACTTTAGGGCTGCTGGGGGATAGAACCCCACGCCACGTGCTCAGAGAGAGAGAGAGACTGGGGGCCTGGGGCTGGGCTTTTGTGGGAAAGAGGCTGGGTGGGGCTGGGTGCTGATAGGCTCCCTATCTATGGCATAACTCTGTCCGTTTCCAGACCTAGCAGGCACAACTCCTTCCTAACTCTGACCTAACTCAGGAGTAGGGTGTTAGAAGTTTTCAGGAGAGGGCTGGAGTGGGTAAGGTAAAATGGCTCCTATGGGTCTCCTCGAATTTGGGTCCACCTTTTTGGTCGACCTAAATTTTGTGTCAGCATTTGTGTTGGAGGGGGTGTGTCTGTGCTTGCCAGGGTCTGGAATCCAACGATAATTGGTTGCCGCCCCCGTTACACCCACGGTCCGCCCATGGTCCGCCCACTTTTAGGTCGACTTTAGGTCTGACTTGTGCAGCTTAGACCTTGGGTTGGAATGGGCTGTTCTTAGTCTGTCGGTCGTAACTTCGACCTAACTTTGACCTAACTTCGCCCTAAATGGTCCCGTTTCAGACATAACTTCGACCTAAACGACTTAGGCTGAATTTAGGTCTGACTTGTGCTGCTTAGCCCTTGGGTTGGAATGGGCTGTTAGGGTGCAATCCAAACCTACTTAGGCCACTGTTGTAACCAGCAGCCCAGCGAATACAGGAGGCCCCAGAACAGAAAGGGGATTCAAATCCCCTACAAAAAGAGATTTGAATCCCCTTTCTGTTCTGGGGCCTCCCGTTTTCGCTGGGCCGCTGGTTACAACAGTGGCCTAAGTAGGTTTGGATTGCGCCCCCATTTAAACATTGGCATCTCTCAGGGAGACAATTGGCCTAACTGCTCAGGCAATGCAGAAAAGGGACTGGATCTGACCAAACCTAAAATACGCTGAACCAGTCTATGAAAGATACCTGTTGGTTCTAACACCATGATATTGTCCCTTTCTAACTGACTTCTCTTGGCTCTCAGCTCCATCCCTTTCTCAGGACTCTCACATTCAACAACAGTGCTGGAGAGACAATCCATTTTGATGAGCAAGGAAAATTAATCACAGGACTTGATGTTATCCATTGGATCACTTTCCCAAATAATTCTTTTGTAAGAGTTAAAGTTGGAAACCTAGATCTTCAGGCTCCTCCAAAAGAACAGTTAACAATTTCTGAAGAAAGTATTATGTGGCCTAAAACGTTCAACCAGGTGAGTGTGAACTGCAAAAGGACCATGTGGCAAGATATCTAAAGCAATGAGTTATTCCTCCTCATGATTCTGATACACAAAGACAATTGCCATTACTGAGATGTAGCGTATGTTGATTTCAGGTTTCTGGTCTAGAGACTGAAACAGTCAGTGGGGTGGGAGAATTGCAGTTTGGATTTCGTGAAAATCCACCTCTTTGAGACATTCTTCTTTCCATCGCAAATGAACCTCAAATGTCAAAGCATGTTTTCTTAATCCTAAATACTTCCCCCTCCTGTTTCTGGTTAGACGCTGCCCATCTCTCTGTGTAACGACCATTGCCTCCCTGGTTCTGTGAAGAAAAAGAAGGAGGAGGAGCCCTTTTGTTGTTATGGTTGTACTCCATGCCCAGAAGGGAAGATTTCCGACCAGTATGGTAGGAAATATATTCACCTGCTCTACACCATATCCTGCACTACTGATCATGGCTGCCATGTGGGAGGAAGGCTCCGAGATTTTCTGTTGGGTTGTGATGAGCCAAGGCAGTTTGGAAAGTGAGATCCAGAGAGTGCTGCTGCTGTTGCTACTCCTTGGAAAGGGGTGATGTAGGACAAAGACAGATGTCACAGAGAAGACTCCTCCAAGGGGAGAAATGTTGGACTGAAAGCTGGGTAGAAATAGTGCTTTGAGGCTGCAATCATATCCATACTTACCTGGGAGTAAGTCTCATTGATTATAATGGGACTAACTTTTTAATAGACATGTATAGGACTGGGCTCTTAGTTTGAAACCTGGGTGCAATAGGGAACATGTGTACTTAGAGTTAGCTGGATGCATTGCCCCCCTCCCCCAATCAGGCTGGCTTAGCACGTTGCCTGCTCCAAGGAAAATTCCTTGCTTGCACAGCACAGGTGAAGCTATCATCCCATCCACCACCTAGGAAGCTATTAGTTATCAGCAACACAAAAGAAGAGTTCCCAATCCTAGCTGTCTGCCCCCCACCAATGGTGGTGTGACAGAATTGAGGGGCCGCTACTGCCTTCTCCAGGGGCACATGGGAGTGATGTCACAACATTGCGGCCCTGGGCACTATGGACCCTAGCTACGCCACTGCTCGCCACATTTCTGTAGACCTTTTTTTAGGCTACATGAGGGAACCACTCTCCAGTCCTGGTGCTTTCCCATGGTCCAAGTTGCTGAAAGCGTTCTCCCTTCTTATTTCCATTGAAGGGACATACCAGATATGGAGGCACATCCTGCCAAGGTAGGTGATGATGCGCCTTCTTGTCAGAATGGACTAGGATGGGCATTCTGCATTCAGTGGGAATATAGGAAAGAAAGAGGACATTTGGGGGTGGGGTGCAAGAAGGACAGTTAGGGGGTGAATTGGTGCTATTCATGTGAGACTCTGCTTTTCATATAGGTCTCACGTTTGACCACCAAGCAAGAAAGTTGGTCATGATATTTGTTTGAGATTCCACCAACCCTGCCCCCTGCATTTACATAGAAAATTGTTATGCAGATAGAGATGCAGTTAGTTGTGACTATTCACAGGAAATATAGCACACTGAGCACTGAGCACTGTAGACAATTTGAATAAAGGGAAAGCAAGAACAAGATATAACATGCTGAGGACTGCCTCATATTTGTGCACTACAGTCTACCTCTTCAGTTGCATGAAGTTATCCTTAGTAGGCATCTCTCTCTCTCTCTCTCTCTCTCTCTCTCTCTCTCTCTCTCTCTCTCTCTCTCTCTCTCTCTCCCCTCTTTTTAGATATGGATGACTGCAGCAAATGTCCAGATGATCACTATTCAAACATCAAAAAGGATCAGTGCATTCCCAGGACGATAACCTATCTCTCATATGAAGAAACTCTAGCGATCTGTTTCAGTTCCATTGCTATTGCTTTTGCTTTGATCACAGCTCTAATCCTTGCAACCTTCATGAAGCACCAGGACACCCCCATTGTCAAAGCCAACAACCGGGATCTCACCTATATCCTGCTCATCGCCCTCTTTCTCTGCTTCCTCTCCTCCTTCCTCTTCATTGGACAGCCTGACAAGGTCACCTGCCTTCTCCGACAAACAACTTTTGGCCTGGTCTTCTCTGTGGCCCTCTCCTCAGTCTTGGCCAAAACCATCAACGTGGTTCTGGCATTCATGGCTACCAAACCTGGCTCCGGCATGAGGAAGTGGGTGGGGAGAAGACTGGCAAATGCTATAGTCCTTTCCTGCTCTTTCATACAAGCAGGCATCTGTACCCTTTGGCTTAGCACTTCTGCTCCTTTTCCAGCTCTGGACATGCACTCTGTGCATGGCAAGATCATAATGGAATGCAACGAAGGGTCGGTCGTCATGTTCTGTTGCGTACTGGGCTACTTGGGTTTCCTGGCCATTGTCAGCTTCACGGTGGCTTTCCTGGCACGGAAGCTACCTGACAGTTTCAATGAAGCCAAATTCATCACCTTCAGCATGTTAGTCTTTTGCAGTGTTTGGCTCTGTTTCATTCCAACCTACCTGAGCACCACTGGGAAAGACATGGTGGCTGTAGAGATCTTTGCCATCATAGCCTCCAGCGCTGGCTTACTGGTTTGCATATTTTCCCCTAAATGCTACATCATTGTGTTCAGGTCTGACTTGAACAATAGGGAGCATCTGATATGGAGGAAATCTAAAGGAATTAAGGATTAAACCATCTCGATTCTGATTTTGAAATAATTAGCCACAGAGCCCAATCCTACCTAAATCCCTGCACGGCAATGCAGCGGTGCCAGTGTGGGCTATGCTGCATCCCCCAGAGACTTTTTACGTGCTGGAGGTCTCCTCAGGGTAAGGGGACATATGTTCCCTTTCCCCACTGTAAGCCGTGGCAGTCGCTATGGGTCATCTTGGACCTTGATCCGTGCAGGAGCATCAGGCCCAGTAATGCGATTAAGATATAGTGCACATTGGCATTGCGATCCTGCCCCCCTCCCTGGCCTGATCCAATCACTGCTCCCATTCCATCCCTTTCCTCTCTTCCCTGCCCTGTTCAACACACTCTGCATCGTCCCAGCTGCCCTGCGCCGAAATTACCTGCTTGAGCAAGCCTCACAATGACGACCGATAGAAGCAGGACGGCTTTGGCCTTCCCGCTGGTGTGCTGGCTCTTTACGGCACTTTTGCGACAGCACGTGCTCGCAGAAAGTGTGATCTACCAGCACAGCATTTAGGTAGTATTGAGCCATCAGCCTTCTATGAAGAAAAGTAACGCAATCCTATTCTATTCAGGAATTAATGATGGTTTTTGAGCCTGGTACTCCTCCCATATGAAATGGCTTGTCCTCTGAGGTCATGGGGGGGGGGGGCTGTTCCTTCATGAGTTATCCAAGTCTTGGCTGGCGGCTGCTATACAAAGTGCCTTCTCTGCAATAGTGCCTCAGCTATGGAACTCACACTGGGTAGATGATTATTGTCACTGTTATTTTTATTGTTATTCCTTTTTTTGTGCTGCTGTTGTATTTTTTTTGAATTTTATGTGTCAGACTCTACGTTAGTTGTCTTTTGTCCTTTTGTTATGATGGGATACAAATGTTTTACTAAATAAAAAGTAAATCCTGCTGACATGTTTATGCAATTTTTGCCTTAATATAGAAAACAATAAATGGCATGAGTTCAACGGGTGAAAATCAGCAAACATAGGTGTTCCAAATACGTATCTATAGAATCAACCTGCTTATTAAATATCTTCATATTAATCAACCCAGCAAGTGAATATATTTAAAAGTTTCTTGAATGGAAGCTCTCATGGCCAGCAACAATTTGTAGAGAAATAGGGGTTACGGGTGAAAAAGCCATGTAGAAAAACTTTAAAATCCAGCTAAAAAAAAAATTAACGATCGATCGATCCTGACAGCAGTCTCCAGTTATCCCAGCACTGTAGTCAGACGCAAAAATCATTAAGGTCTGAAGCTAGGACAAAGTACAACCTGACAATTCGTTTCTTGCCTCTAGAAACATTTTCGAAGGGCAGTCAGAAGACTGGCAGATGGTGTCTGAAGTCAGCACTCAGCTCGTCTTTTTGAATAGTGAAAGCGCCGGAAACGGAGCGATCTCCAGCGGAACTGACGCGGAAGTCTTCAATTAACTCTGCAGCTGGTCCTGCAAGCACTCTAGTAGTAGCTGTGTAAACTTGTGGTCCTCGAAATAAAGACATATCTATCCAAACTGTTGTATTCTTTTACTAGTAAACCAGTGTCCTTATCTTTACAATTATCCTGGCATGTCCTGAAATGACCCCGTTCTGAGTTCAACTATTTAAAGGTATATTCACAATATACACGTAAGTTCCGCACCTGCACCAGCTATATAGTTGGATCAGGTCCAAATGGATCCAGGAAGTTGGAGCAAGGCCAGGAGGGGCTAGATATTGGTAGTGCTGCTGCTGCTGCCAATACAGTCCCCTTCCCAGACTTGACACAAACTACTCCCTGCACTGGTCTCCACCTCGCCCCTCCCCGGATTCCACCTAACCCCCACCCAATATGTGCCCCTTGCGCTGACCTACTGGCTGACCTACATCGTCCTGGTCTTTGGCCTGAAGAAATGTAAAAAGATGATACGGGAGGCCAAGCAAGACTTTGAGGAACGTATGGCAGGCAACATAAAAGGGAATAATAAAAGCTTCTTCAAATATGTTAGAAGCAGGAAACCTGCCAGGGAAACGGTTGGTCCACTGGATGGTGAGGGAGAGAAAGGGGTGATAAAAGGGGACTTGGAGACTGCAGAGAAATTAAATGAGTTCTTTGCATCTGTCTTCACAGCAGAAGACCTCGGGCAAATACCGCTGCCGGAACGTTCTCCCCTGACTAAAGAATTAAGTCAAATAGAGGTTAAAAGAGAAGACGTCTCAGACTTAATTGACAAAATAAAGATCAATAAATCACCAGGCCCGGATGGCATCCACCCAAGAGTTCTGAAGGAACTCAAGTATGAAGTTGCTGACCTCTTGACCAAAATATGCAACTTGTCCCTTAAAACGGCCACTGTGCCAGAGGATTGGAGGATAGCTAATGTCACGCCAATCTTTAGAAAAGGAAGGAGGGGGGACCCGGGAAACTAGAGGCCGGTCAGCCTAACATCTGTTCCAGGGAAGATGGTGGAAAGTCTCATTAAGGATAAAATCTTAAAATACATAGAAGAACAAGCTCTGCTGAGGGAGAGTCAGCATGGCTTCTGCAAGGGGAAGTCTTGCCTCACAAACCTGTTGGAATTTTTTGAAAAGGTCAACAGGCATGTGGATGCGAGCGAACCCGTGGATATTATATATCTGGATTTTCAGAAGGCGTTTGACACAGTCCCTCATGAAAGGCTCCTGAGAAAACTCCACAGTCAGGGAATAAGAGGGCAAGTCCTCTTGTGGATTAGGAACTGGTTGAAGACCAGGAAACAGCGAGTGGGAGTCAATGGGCAATTTTCACAATGGCGAGAGGTGAAAAGCGGTATGCCCCAAGGATCGGTCTTGGGACCGGTGCTTTTCAACTTATTCATAAATGACCTGGAGTCGGGGATAGGCAGTGAGGTGGCCAAGTTTGCAGATGACACTAAACTTTTCTGGGTGGTGAAGACCAGCAGGGATTGTGAAGAGCTCCAGAAGGACCTCTCCAAACTGGGAGAATGGACAGCAAAATGGCAGATGCGCTTCAATGTAAGTAAGTGCAAAGTGATGCACATTGGGGCACGAAACCAAAATTTCACATATATGCTAATGGGTTCTGAGTTGTCTGTGACGGATCAAGTGAGAGATCTTGGGGTGCTGGTGGACAGGTCGATGAAAGTGTCGACCCAGTGTGCGGCGGCTGTGAAGAAGGCCAATTCCATGCTCGGGATCATTAAAAAAGGGATTGAGAATAAAACAGCAAATATCATTATGCCTTTGTACAAATCGATGGTAAGGCCACATCTGGAGTATTGTGTCCAATTCTGGTCACCACACCTCAAAAAGGATATAGTTGAATTGGAAAAGGTGCAGAAAAGAGCGACCAGAATGATTCGTGGGCTGGAGCACCTCCCTTATAAGGAAAGGCTACAGCGTCTGGGGCTTTTCAGCCTAGAAAAAAGTGCCTGAGGGGGGACATGATTGAGACGTATAAAATTATGCATGGGATGGAGAGACTGGATAGAGGGAAATTCCTCTCCCTCTCGCACAACACCAGAACTAGGGGACATGCACTAAAATTGAGTGGAGGGAGAGTTCAAACAGATAAAAGAAAATATTACTTTACCCAGCGTGTAATTCATCTGTGGAACTCCTTGCCACAGGATGT
This sequence comes from Plestiodon gilberti rubricaudatus, assembly GCA_026170595.1. Taxonomy (NCBI): domain Eukaryota; kingdom Metazoa; phylum Chordata; class Lepidosauria; order Squamata; family Scincidae; genus Plestiodon; species Plestiodon gilberti. The sequence goes on from JANXHW010000006.1 coordinate 22,106,428, forward strand.
GGTGATGGCATCTGGCCTAGATGCCTTTAAAAGGGGTTTGGACAGATTCATGGAGGAAAAGACCATCACAGGTTACAAGCCATAAGCAACCTCCTGGTTTAAGAAGTGGGTTTTCTCTGTGCCAGGTGCAAGGGAGTGACAACAGGAAACAGGTTATCTTGTGGTCTTGTGGGCTCCCTGAGGCATCTGGTGGGGTCACTGTGGGCTCAGTCCAGCCCAACTCAGGCACAGTTGACGCCCAATTGTGGCACAATTGGGGCCCAAAATAGGACCGAGTTAGGCTGCAACTGTGCCTGAGTTAGGCAGGAGGCAAGAGCAGTGGGCCAGGATCGAGGCAAAACTTACCGCAGAGGCAGGCAGGCCCCTGTGGGGAGCTGTCAGTCTTGTGGAAGCGAAGAGCCCCCTCCTCAGCCCGTCTGCGTGCACCTACCACAGCTGCTGCAGCGGTCGCAGCAGATGGGCAGCCACAGGTGGGCCTGCAGGCACTGGGCGTGCGACAGTCAGCTGAAGGGCAGAGGTTGTGCCAGTGCCAGCTGCCCCAGGGCACCCTGGGCATTAGCCACCTGCCGCAGGGGGGAGTGCCACTGCCCTCCCTCCTGCAGACTGCGATGCCACCCCCAAGCCACGGTGAGGCTGCACGTGGGAGTCATGGGGGGGTGAGCGAGGGAGAGAAGGGAAGGAGGGGGTGGGAACGGCACGCACAAGGGGGGTCTCATGAGGTCTGGAACCGCCTCCGCCATGACATGCCCGTGCGCTGCCTGAAGCCCTGGGCCACCAGGGCCGTGGCTATGCCCACAAAGAAGGCATCCCGGTATGCCTTCTGATCCGTGCCCCGGCCAAGACCGAGAGATGCCTTGGGCTTGTCTGCTGTGAGCGGGAAGGGCTCACGCAGCTCATCACTCCCCAGATGGGGCAACGTAGGCGCCTTGCGGCAGGCGCTCTGGCGGGGTGGGGGGTGCCAGCGTCCATCATCAGGGAGTGGGAGGGGAGGCAGGCACACAGGCAGGCGGACAGGGGGTGCTGGGGAGGGACACGGGTGGGTCAGAAACAGACAACAAGGCTGGTGGGAGAGGGATACAGGGAGAGGGGTCTGCAGAGACCAATAGGGACACAGGGGTCACTTCGCAGATGGAGGCAATGCAAGAACGGGCGCCTCTCATGCAGACGGACCGAGGGCGGAAATGGACGCTGTTGACGGGCGGACACGGACGCCGTTGACGGGCGGACTGAGGGCGGAAACGGACACCGTTGACGGGCGGACACGGACGCCGTTGACGGGCGGACCAAGGGTGGGTGAGAGCCCTGGTTGCTGAAAGGGCTCTTCACGGACGTGGCGGACGTGCGCCATGTCGCCTGTCACTGTTTGCCTGCCTGAGAGGCCCCCCAACTCCCCCCTCCCCTCTGAGCCCTGAGGGTCTGGCAGCCCCCCTGCTGTGTTCTCCCTGGGCTGGCTGTGGCAGGCCCTGGCTGGGATTCATGCAGGGCCTTGTGGGCTGGGCGCTGTCTCTGTGTGTGTGGGGCAGTGCTTGTGTAACATTGGGGTCATGGTGTTCAAGGGGCCTTTGCCCAAGGGGCATCTTTATTGTTCTGGAACATTGGCAGGGATGGCCAGGCGAGGCTGCCAGGGATAGGCACAGCAGCCACTCAGAATGTAGCAGCAGCAGCAGCAGCTGAGGAGGGTTGCGGGGCAGGCTCCCAGACCTCTGGCAGCATCGAGGCAGATGACCATGGGGCAACCAGACTGCGGGCCCAGGGGTGCTCCCCGGACGGTTGGTGGTAGTGGGCATTCCTGGGGGGACGAACAACTTGGGGGTGTTCCATGGCAGCTGCTGTGTGGTGGCAATCACCATTGAAGGAATGCCAGTGTGCCGGTTGCAAAGGCCTGCAGGGAGAGTAATCACACACAGCCGAGTGGTGTGAGACACAGAGCCTGGTCTGCGCTGCTTCCCTGGGTGTAAGGTGAGCATGATCCTGTAAGGGAAAGGGGTCAAAGAGAGAGACAACAACACAACTTGTTGGTCACAACCATGGCAATCCTAGCAATACTGACCTGTCAGTAGACCCTGTGGAGAAAAGAGGGGGGGGGACAGCTGGTGTCTACATATGGGTTACAGTTCCACACCCATGGCATTGTGTGCTCACATTAATACAGGCAGCTATGAGACAAGACATTGGTAAAGAGGCATATCATGGCAGGCTATGCAGGCAGCTATGAGACAAGACATTGGTATAGAGGCATATCATGGCAGGCATTGCAGGCAGCTATGAGACATGACATTGGTAAAGAGGCATATCATGGCAGGCATTGCAGGCAGCTATGAGACATGACATTGGTAAAGAGGCATATCATGGCAGGCATTGCAGGCAGACATTGGTAAAGAGGCATATCATGGCAGGCATTGCAGGCAGCTATGGGACATGACATTGGTAAAGAGGCATATCATGGCAGGCATTGCAGGCAGACATAGGTAAAGAGGCATATCATGGCAGGCATTGCAGGCAGACATGAGACAAGACATTGGTAAAGAGGCATATCATGGCAGGCTATGCAGGCAGCTATGAGACATGACATTGGTATAGAGGCATGTATCCTACCTATATTTCTCTATGCTAAGAGGCAGAAGTCAGACCACTTGTCAGCACAAACCCTGCTCTTACCTGCACTTACCTGCTGGTGTTGTTGCCTGTGGGGGGGGGAGAGGGGCTGGGAGAAAGACATGGGTTAGCAAACACTTGCATGGAGAGAGCTGCCCAGGCACAGGAGTAAACAGTTTGGCCACAGGCAGAACAGCCCTCTCTGCCCTAGAGGGGGCAGAGAGGAGAGAGGAGAAGAGAAGAGAGAAGAGGGGTGTTAGAAAAGTTTTCAAAGTCCCACTTTGTGGCTGCTGGGGGACAGAACCCCATGCCACGTGCTCAGAGAGACAGAGAGAGAGAGTGAGAGAGAGAGAGTGGAGGGCTGGGGCTGGGCTTTTGTGGGAAAGAGGCTGGGTGGGGCTGGGTGCTGATAGGGTAACTATTTGGGTCCGTGTCCAGAGTTAGGCCACAACTGTTCGGTCCTAACTCAGGCCCAACTCGGGCCCAGGGTGTTAGAACTTTTCAGGAGAGGGCTGGTGTGGGTAAGGTAAAATGGCTCCTATGGGTCTCCTCACATTTGGGTCCACCCTTTTTGCTGGCCCAAATTTTGGGCCTGAGTTGGGCTCGAGGGGGCGTGTCAGGGGCTCTCCAGCGTCTGGAACCGGACCAAATTTCGTAACCGCCCCCGTCACACCCCCGACACGCCCACTTTTAGGCTGCAATTGTGCCTGAATTGTGCAGTTGTGCCTGAATTGTGCCTGAACCCAATTCAGTCACAATTGCAGCCCAACTCAGGCACAATTCAGGCACAACTCGGGCCTAAAGCACTTGGGCTGCAATTGTGCCTGAATTGTACCGCAGTTGCCTTGGGCTGGACCGGGCTGTGTGTGATACAAGAAGCTGGACTAGATGGGCTTTTGGCCTGATCCAGCAGGGCTCTTCTTATGTTCTTATTATGTTAGCGTCGCTCCGGGGGACAGACCGCTAAGTTCCACCATGCTCCAACCCCTCGTTACGAATAGGCATGAGGCGGCCCTGCCCCCTCGCCTTCGGAGCCATTCAGGGTGGTGAAGGGAGTCTCCTTCGTGTTGCCTTCGCCACCCTGAATGGCTCCGAAGGCAAGGGGCCGGGGCCGCCTCGTGCCGGCATGTAATGAAGGGTCAGAGCAGAGCGGAACTTCGTGCTCCACCCCTCCCTGGAACGATGCTGCTGGCCTTTGAACTGGTTGATAAATGACCTGGAGTTCGGGGATAATCAGTAATGGGGATAAGCACTCAGGTGGCCAAGTTTGCAGATGAAACTAAACTTTTCTGGGTAGTGAAATCTAGAATGGCTTGTGAAAACGTTTGGAAGGATCTCTCCAAAATGGGGAAATGGATGGCAAAATGGCAGGTGTGCTGGGATGGAGAGAGTGGATAGACTGAGGGAAGTTCTTATGGAGGAAAAGTACATCACAGGTTACAAGTCATGATGTGGATAAGCAACCTCCTGGTTTTCGAAGTAGACTATCTCTGAATGCCAGATGCAAGGGAGTGGCAACAGGATACAGGTATCTTGTTGCCTTTGTGCTCCCTGAGGCATCTGGTGGGTCAATGTGACATACAGGAAGCTGGACTAGATGGGCCTTTGGCCTGATCCAGCAAGGCTCTTCTTATGTTCTTAAGTTCTTCAATGCAAGTGTAATGTGATGCTGCATATTGGGGAAAGAAATAATAATTTCACATATACAGTGATGTGTTCTGAGCTGTGTTTGATGGATCAGGAGAGAGATCTGGGTGTGGTGGTGGACATCTCAATGGATGTGTCGACCCAGTGTGCAGCAGCTGTAAGGCCAATTCCATAGTTGGGATCATTTTTAAAAACGATTGAGAATAAAAAAACCATTAAAAATTGATGATAAGGCCAGACATTGACTATTGTGTCCAGGTCTGAGACCTCTAGCCATCAGTCCAGCTCTAATGACATATTTTTGGTTTGCGTCATGCTCTCCACACAGTCACCTAGCACCATGCACACTTGCAAACAATAGGTTCTAGCAAAATGCAGGAGAAATGCCTACAAGTTTGGAAGTTTGGCCACACATTCACCACCTGCTGCATTGCTGTGTTTTCTGCCAAAGCAAGCTCAGCACACAAGGGAGCTCATTCTCCAGTAATTATCGGCATATCTCAGAGCAGTTGTCCTGCTCACCAACCTCAAGGGAAGTCTGGAGGACTTAAGAAAAATAAGCAACAGTGCTACAAATGTTTATAAAAGTGCTCTGCCGTGTTCAGGGATGGCCCAAAGGGTTCCGGCCAGTGCATGCAGGAGCTCCATCACTCTGATCTCTGGCTGTTTCACATCAGGGTCACGCTGGTGGATTGTCCTCAGATCTGAGACAGAACTGTGAGTGGCTGCAGCAATCTGCACACTGTCCTTTCTCTTGTCCTCTGTTGCATTTCATTTCTCAGCATTCCTGTAAAAGAAAACTATCAAATCGTGGTGAATTGGTACCAGAAATTCAGCAAAGCCACTGTGGAGTCCCTGAAGTACAGGATATCGCAACAGTCCCATTCAGAACTGTCAAAAGGGAAGGGAGGAACCCAGCAGCTGCTCTCTCCTCTTCTGTCTGATGATGAACGTAGCTATCGGGTCAGCTCCCATTGCAAGTAGAATATTCCTCCTTTGGTGAAGCAAAGAGTGGACTGTGCCTCTAGATGGGAAGTCTGGTTTACAGAATGATGGTGTCCATGATGTTGCTGCTGGAGCAGCTGCCTTATACCGGCTGTGAGCCTAATTCTGTCCATCCCAGGGTGAGGTCTAATTTGATGAAGTGCAGAGTCAATGAGCCTTCTTTTCTTCTACATGAGTTCTATCAGCCAGGAGACCTTGTGGTTGGAGAGACGACTCCCCAGTCCATTTTCAGGGCACATTCTGCAAATTTCACAAAGCTGCCTGCTCCAGTGTCAACAAAGGAATTCATGTACGTTTTGTGCATTTTTCCCCTCCCGTATAGGATCTAGTTGCTTAGATGATGATGACAAGGAACAGATAATTGAGCGATTCAATGGCTGAGGATTTATATACCTCCCTTGTGACAAACAGCATCCACGACAGAATCACAGAGTTCAGTCATTGGATTTGCTCTTCCTCCTGGTGAAAGTTCTGAGAAACTTTAGATTAATGTCATTTCAAGTGCAATACATAGTTCATTGGGATCTATCACTGTGAATAGATTTACAGCCTTGCAGCCCAGCCCTAATTCCCTCGTATCCAGCAGGGGAGCAGTCTGAAGGTCTCTTCAGGGTAAGGAAACTTTTGTTCCCTTACCCTGGGGAAGTCTCCAGCCACCCCAATGGGTCTCCTCAGATCTGCACCAGATATTTAGCAATAACCAGAGTGATTTTAATCCTAATAGTGCCTCCCATGCTTTGTGTTGTTTTATTATGTAGAATATAAATTTTATTGCAGTGGAATACCAAAGAATTACCTGCATGCCCTGGCCTTGGTGTTTGCTATAAAGGAGATCAATGAAAATCCAACACTCTTACCCAACCTCACACTGGGATTCGACATCTATGACATCTACTATCATGAAGTAATGGTCTCTGAGAGCACACTGCGCCTGCTTTCCACACAGCATAGATTTGTCCCCAACTACGAGTGTGATGTTCAAACCCATTTGATAGCCATTTTGGGGGGAATACAAACCTTCACTGCCCTCAACATGGCCAGGATAATAAACAGCTACAAGATTCCACAGGTAGATGTTGCTGAAGATAGGATTTTGATGTAAGATCGGTGGAATATTCGTGAGAAAGTGAAAAATATTAATTACATGTTTTAACAAAAGCGAAAACATTTTGGACTGGACTATTGTTTTGTAGCAATATTGTTAACCATTGCCGCTGCTTCAACTTTCCATTACTATTAGAAATAAAATAATCAACAGATTAAAAAATAGTAACTTCTTACGATATGTCAATGTAGCACCTGCTGCATTCCATGGTGGAGTTTTGGCGTCTGGAGGACTCTTCGTGGTAAGGGAGTATTTGCTTCCTTGCCCTGGGATAAGTTTGTGTTGGCCCACCAGTCCTACGCAAACCTGTCCCAGCAATATCTCTGATGCAAGTCCATGTGGACCTGGGTCAGGGGATGGAGGCCAGGAAGGAGTTAGGTTTCAATGTGTGCCACCGAAACTCCCCTCTTCCTGCTCCCGATCTGCCCTCCTCCCTGCCCCCATAACCGCACTTTTGCCCACACCGTCTCCCTCCCATGCCCTGCACAAACGTACCAGTGATCATTTTGTGAAAACTGGGCAACCAGTACAACAATAGGCAGAATGCGTTGATCATTGACCTATTTATTTATTTATTTATTTATTTATTTATTTTAACTTTTTGTTTTGAACATCATTTAGAATTCATAAAAAGTGTTCAGGCTACACAGAATTCTCCACACCCATATGATTCAGAGCGTTTTATTTAAAAAAGAGGGGGAAATCCCATGACAAGAAGGTCATGGAATTAAGGGCACAAACCTGTACAGGTGCCATGCTGATGTCACAACAATGATGGTGCAATGACTGCTGTCTCCTAAGCCCATTCATCCCCATTTCCTCCCAGCAGAGCTGTTGTGCCCTTGCAAGTGATCCAACAGGCAGCCAGGAATAGGTGCCAGTGAGGTTCTGGCTGCACCCGTTGGTTTACTGTGTAACAAGGACTCTGCAATGCCTCAGTGGCCTGAGTGGAACTAGTAGGTCATCAACCTTGCTGAGCAGCATCTGGCCTCACCCTGGTCACTGCAGGCAGGCAGGCTGTAGGCTTCTGTGTGGTCTGCATGGTATCTTCACCTGTGGGGCAGCTCCCTGTGGACAGTAAGGAGGAACACAGAGCAGTTGACACTGATTTGATGACAGCATCAGCCAGACCAATTCTCTGGCTTGTGATGCATATTTGTCTTGTTACCAAGAGAGACAGCAGTGCCACCAGAGTGCCCATGCAGTGGTTCCCTGGAGGGGGAAGAGCCTGGTCACTCAGAACATTCTCTTTCCCTCTCAGGCGGAGCGGCAATAGAGCTCTGCGGAATAGAACTTGTGGCTATGGTGCAGTCCTGAAAACAAAAGGGATTTAAGTATTAGGCCAGCAGTAACGATGGCTGGAGTAACTTGCACTCACCAAGAGAGAGCAAACACTCCCACGTACGAGCTGGTGAAAAGGAAGGAATGGTTAGGCAAGACAGTTCTAGATTAGACACATTTGATTATTCTGACGTGGTCAATTGCAGGGCGAGGAAAGAAATATGAGACAGAGATGCCGCATTAGTGTGTGGTAGTATGAATGAATGAATGAATGAATGAAATCCTTTTTTGGCATATATTTATTTTTATTTATTATTTATTTTTCACATTTTTATACCGCCCTTCCTCCAAGGAGCTCAGAGTGGTGTACATATTTCCTCCCCTCCTTTTTGTCCTCACAAAAACCCTGTGAGGTAGGTGGGGCTGAGAGATAGTGACTGGCCCAAGGTCACCCAGGAAGCTTCATGGCTGAGCGGGGATTTGAACCTGGATCTTCCAGGTCTAAGTTCGACTCCCAAACCACTAACAGATATACAGTATTGTCCCACCCCAGCAAAATACATTTTCCAAAGTACAAAAATAAGCCCACAACCAAAACCAGAGAGACAGAATGGCTCTGAACATAATTAAAATTTAAAATCCATGTTAATTAACACTTAATAAGCTGCTGATGGGGCAGATAAGGGGCAGGGCTTGGCATACCCCCAGCAAGAGGTCCGTACCACAGGTTGAGAACCCCTGTACTAGATAGTTCAGGCATACATACATACACAAAACCAAACACACTTACCTGTCCTGTAGAGGAGTTGTCTGAGATTGCAGTACTGTATAAGAGTGGCAGGGAGAGGTAGCAATGGCACAAGCCGGCAGTGAAACAACTGGGCTCTGAACTGCTCAGAAGCCTGTAGAGTGACTAACTGAGAAGTAAATTCAAGAGAGGGGGGAGGATAGAGGGGAAGAGGATAGGGGGGAAGCCAGAGGGCATGAGCAAGGAGACCAAGAGAGCAAGAGAGCCCAAGAGCCCAACAGGCAGGGTCACTCTGCCTTATATGTCCTGAGGCATTAAACCTATGCAAAGACAGAAGGATAGTGACACATTGAAGAAAGGAAGTTTGCCTTCTTGGGATGGACCAGCTGTACACCTTGGGTGTGAATGTATCAGACAATGGGAACGGGAAAGAGGGCTGTTGACTTAATGTTTCAGTGGTATGAGGGGGAAATCAGGAGACCAAGGAGAGGTTCTGGAAGGTCCGGGGGAGATTCTTGTTGATCGTCTTCTCCCGCTGCCTGCCAGACTGGTTGTTTAGCATGTCTTTGGGAATATGTCGATGGAGGGGATGGAATGTGCCTATGTGCTTGAGAGCATTTTGGTTCATGGCAGTGAACTGGTGCTGCTGGTCAGGCTTTACCTTGGCATAACTCATGGCTTGGGAATCCTTTTACAGCATGGCTCCGCACAGGCTTGGCACAGGGATGCGGTGTGGCGATTGCGCTCCTCCTTGATACACTTCATTTTGACACATGCTCCATTCTAGCTCACAACCCATTTCAAAAGGTCTCTATGACAACAACTAGATGCAATCACTGCATGTTAACAAGTGATTTACTGAACACATGTATCATACTCAACTTTTGCACCATTCACGGTATTCCTCTCTGTTTTCTTTTAGCTTACCTATGGTTCCCATGACTCAAGACTAACTGAAAACACACAATTCCCTTTCTTGTACCAGATGCTCCCAACTGAGACCCAGCAGTGCTATGGGATTGCTCAAATACTTCTGCATTTCCAGTGGACATGGGTTGGGATCTTTACCCTGGTTGACTATGCTGGAGGAGAATTTTTGCAGACATTGCTGCGAATACTTCCCGAAAGTGGTATCTGTTTTGCTTTCTTTGCAGAGATGTTACATTGGACTCCTAGTGATAGAACATCGGACACGTGGTATCGTGAATGGAGACAAATGTCAACTTTCATGAGAAGCAAAGCCAATGTATTTATTGCCTATAATTCCTATATGATCATGTATTATTTGGACTGGTATTTTCAAATGGAATTCCAGCATTCACCATTAGGAAAGGTGTGGATGTTCACAATGCATGGCAATTTTGAAACAAACACAAGTAAAAAGAACTGGAACATACTACCATACAGCGGGGCCTTATCCCTTTCAGCTCATTCAAATGAACCACCAGGGTTCAAAGAATTTCTTCAGAGCATCAATCCTGCCTGGGTTAAAGGAGATGGTTTTGTCAAGGACTTCTGGGAGCGAACCTTTGACTGTGCATTGAACAATTCCAGTATTGTCGGTATGAATGAGAAGACCAGGACAGTCTGCACAGGGGAGGAGAAGCTGGAGAGCCTTCCTGGGACGCTGTTTGAGATGAGCATGACTGGCTACAGCTACAGCATCTACAATGCTGCATATGCCATTGCACATGCTCTGCATATGATGTATGAATCCAGATCAAAACACAGAACAAGGGTGTCTGGAAGGAGGGTGGAGCCATCAAATTTGCAGCAGTGGAAGGTTCGGATGTAGTAGTTCTTTCAAACCTGGGTCTTAATATTCCAAAAGCATTATTGTCCATCAGACTTTCTTTCAACAAATATGACATGTCCAGATTGTCCTTCATCGTGCCTCATATCTGGAAGTTTTTATTACTGGGTGTGCTTTTCAGATTGTGCATAACATACATGGGGGAAATCTGTTACATGTCATGGTACTTTGTGCAGAGGGATACAGCACAATTGTTGTGATACTGGAAGTGCTTTTAAAAACATGAGTAACATGCAGGGATCCACTCGACTGGTCTATGACACATTTGTGTAATTTGGTGGTCAAAGAGTTGTTGAGGAAAGAGTAAATCAGTGGTGTCGCTTAGGTTGGTGTCACCCACATTAACTTTATTTATTTTAATATGTAACAGTACAGGTCACCCAAGAAAACAGTACCCATACCAGGGGACAACATGATGACACTCATGCAACTGAGTTCTACTATTATTTCTAATATTAGCTCTGATACATAGAAACAAGAGCTGATTCATACTATCACCTTATTGGTTCCATGCTGTGTCATAATAACACCTCATTGGCTCTCGGCACAATAACAGCGCAATCCTGTGTACAGGCGTAACAAGGGTGGAACGAAAGCAAGTTGTTCTGCAAGACTCCATTACGCTGGAGTCAGGGGCCCCTCCCCCTTGCTGTTGGAGCCATTCTGGCAGCAAAGGGAAAACGCAGGACACTCCTCTGTTGCTGCTGGAATGGCTCCAACAGCAAGGGGGAGGGGCCGCTCACTCCAGTGTAACGGAATCTTGCAGAACTACTTGCCTTCGCTCCACCCTTGTTTCACCACTGGTCCTGTGTAAACATCCGGCCGGTGGCCCAGGGGATCCTGCGCCCGGGCTGCCCATTTGATGGCGGGCTTAGGTCTACATCGGGATGGGGACAATCTTCAATTTCCCCAGGTATAAACCAGGGCCGGCCCAATAGGCTTCCTCAGACCCTTAATAAACCATTATTTAATTTATTTATTATACCTCAGACCCTTATTTAACCATTGGCATCTCTCAGGGAGACGATTGGACTAAGTGCTCAGGCAATGCACAAAGGGGACTGGATCTGGCGAAACCTAAAGCACACTGAACCAGTCTATGAAAGACACCTGTCGGTTCTAATTCCTTGATATTGTCCCTTTCTAACTGACTTCTGTTCGCTCTCAGCTTCATCCCTTTCTCAGAAGTCTCTCATTCAACAACAGTGCTGGAGAGACAATGCATTTTGATGAACAAGGAAAATTAGTTGCAGGACTTGATATTATCAATTGGATCACCTTCCCAAATAATTCTTTTGCAAGAGTCAAAGTTGGACACCTGGATCTTCAGGCTCCTCCAAGAGAACAGTTAACAATTTCTGAAGAAAGTATTATGTGGCCTAGAACTTTCAACCAGGTGAGAGTGAACTGTAAAAGGACCATGTGGCAAAAGGATCATGTGGCAATGAGTTATTCTTCCTCATGCTCATGATACACGAAGGCAACTGCCATTACTGAGATGCAGCATATTTTGATTTCAGGTTTCTGGTTTAGAGACTGAAACCGTCAGTGGGGCTGGGAGAGTTGCACTTTGGATTTGGTGAAAATCCACCTCTTTGAGACATTCTTCTTTCCATCGCAAATGAACCTCAAATGTCAAAGCATGTTTTCTTAATCCTAAATACTTCCCCCTCCTGTTTCTGGTTAGACGCTGCCCATCTCTCTGTGTAACGACCGTTGCCTCCCTGGTTCGGTGAAGAAAAAGAAGGAGGATGAGCCCTTTTGTTGTTATGGCTGTACTCCATGCCCAGAAGGGAAGATTTCCGACCAGTATGGTAGAAAATATATTCACCTGCTCTACGCACATACTGCACTGCTGATCATGGCCAGCATGTGGGAGGGGGGCTCCGAGATTTCCTACTGGGTTGTTGTGAGCCAAGGCAGTATGGAAAGGGAGATCCAGAGAGAGCTACTGCTATTGCTGCTTCTTAGAAAGGGGCAATGCAGGACAAAGACAGATTTCACAGAGAAGACTCCTCCAAGGGGAGAAAAGTTGGACTGAAAGCTGAGTCATGTAGAAATAGTTCATTAGGCGCACGACATCGGGGTAGGACTTGGAGGAGGGGAGGCAGTGGCCCCCAACCCACAAAGTTCTCCATTCGCCTCTAGGAGGCACAATCTCCTGGTCCCCACCCAGCCGGGGAACAAGGGAGTGGCAAGCGGCCACAAGGCACCTACCTTTTTTGCCGCTGCCTCCTCCGCGCTCGTCCTTGTGTTGTGGTAGCCTTGCAGTCTGCCATCCCCCATTCTTTCAAAGGAACCTTTTCCCTCGAAGGAACAATGGAGCGACTGAATTTCGGGGCCACTACCATCTTCTCCAGGAGCACACAGGATTGATGTCACGACATTGCGGCCCTGGGCACTATGGATGCCACTTTTCCGTCGACCTTGGTTTAGGCTACATGAGGGAACCACTCTCCAGTCCTGGTGCTTTCCCATGGTCCAAGTTGCTGAAAGCTTTCTCCCTTCCCTTCTTACAATCCCACAGCTCTCCTCCTTTCTACCCTCTTCCCAGCAGCCTCAAACTCCCAATATTCTAGCCCTTGGTCTCTCTTGGGAATCCACATATTTTCCCGATGTCCTTCCCTTGTTCATGCACCGTTATGCATCCCATTTCCCTTTTAGAGATGCGCTTTCCCCTCGCCTATTCTCCTCTCTGCTTTCTCTGAATAAAGCAGATGCTTGCATTTATCATCCCTCTGTGTGAATGGCTAAGAAAACCTGATTTGCTTGGTTTTGATTCCCCTTTCCTTTTATCCATCATTTGTTTCCCACCGTAAAAGTTGCTTGATGCATCCTTTACCCTCATCTGCATCCTTATTACCTGCCAAACTATTGAGCTGTGCTATTGGACATTACACAGGAACCCAGCACACAAGACTGTTTCCCACCCATGGGCACATGTTATGCATGCTTAAGACTCCGTTAACATTACAAAATACTGTACTGGTAAAGTGGCTGGACCATAAGCACAAGGATTCGCAAATGGAGGCAAATGGAGGCAGACAAAGAAAGACATTCCAATTGGTAGCAGTGGGAAAGTCCACCGGAGGGAAGGAGTAGGAGTTGTTGCCTTTTCCCTCTCAGGGTACTTCAGGACTGTGACAGAATGGCACGTGGAAAGTCGTCACCTACCCTAACATATCAGACAGTAGCTAGATACCATTATGGGAAACCTTTCACTCCCATTGAGGTCAAGGACCGCAGTTATGAACAAGAACTCATGACATTATTTCAATGGGTTACTGTAGATGGAAATGCCCTTCCTATTTCCATTGAGGGGAGATACAATATACGGAGGCACATCCTGCCAAGGAAGGTGACGATGCGCCTCCATGTCAGAATGGACTAAGATGGGCATTCTGCATTCATTGGGAATATAGGAAAGAAATAGGACATTTGGGGGTGGGGTGCAAGAAGGAGAGTTAGGGAGTGAATTGGAGCCATTCAGGTGAGACTCCATTTTTCATATAGGTCTCAAGGTTGGCCACCAAGCATCAAAGTTGGTCATGATATTTGTTTGAGATTCCACCCAACCCTCTCCCTGTATTTGCATAGAAAATTGTTATGCAGATAGGGACTTAAGCTGAAAGGTTTTGGCTACCCATCCTTTCACCATGCAGAAACCATGGCTAAGGTAGTACCTTAAAATGAAAACTTCTGGTTCAGATATCATTGATTAATACACTACACAACTCTCTCTCTCTCTCTCTCTCTCTCTCTCTCTCTCTCTCTCTCTCTCTCTCTCTCTCTCTCTCTCTCTCTCCTCTTTTTAGATATGGATGACTGCAGCAAATGTCGAGATGATCACTATTCAAACATCAAAAAGGATCAGTGCATTCCCAGAACTATAACCTATCTCTCATATGAAGACACTCTTGCGATCAGTTTCACTTCCATTGCTTTTGCTTTTGCTTTGATCACCGCTCTAATCCTTGCAACCTTCATCAAGCACCAGGACACTCCCATCGTCAAAGCCAACAATCGGGATCTCACCTATGTCCTCTTCATCGCCCTCATTCTTAGCTTCCTCTCCTCCTTCCTCTTCATTGGTCAGCCTGACAAGGTCACCTGCCTTCTTCGACAAACAACTTTTGGCCTGGTCTTCTCTGTGGCCCTCTCCTCAGTCTTGGCCAAAACCATCAATGTGGTTCTGGCATTCATGGCTACCAAACCTGGCTCCGGCATGAGGAAGTGGGTGGGGAGAAGACTGGCAAATGCTATAGTCCTTTCCTGCTCTTTCATACAAGCAGGCATCTGTACCCTTTGGCTTAGCACTTCTGCTCCTTTTCCAGCTCTGGACATGCACTCTGTGCATGGCAAGATCATAATGGAATGCAACGAAGGGTCGGTCGTCATGTTCTATTGCGTACTGGGCTACTTGGGTTTCCTGGCCATTGTCAGCTTCACGGTGGCTTTCCTGGCACGGAAATTACCTGACAGTTTCAATGAAGCCAAATTCATCACCTTCAGCATGTTGGTCTTTTGCAGTGTTTGGCTCTGTTTCATTCCAACCTACCTGAGCACCACTGGGAAAGACATGGTGGCTGTAGAGATCTTTGCCATCATAGCCTCCAGTGCTGGCTTACTGGTTTGCATATTTTTCCCTAAATGCTACATCATTGTGTTCAGGTCTGACTTGAACAACAGGGAGCATCTGATATGGAGGAAATCTAAAGGAAATAAGGATTAAACCATCTCGATTCTGATTTTGAAATAATTAGCCACAGAGCCCAATTCTACCTAAATCCCTGCACGGCAATGCAGCGGTGCCAGTGTAGACTATGCTGGATCCCCCAGAGACCTTTTAGCTGCTGGAGGTCTCCTCATGGTAAGCGGACATTTGTTCCCTTGCCCCACTGTAAGCCCTGGCAGTCGCTATGGGTCATCTTGGACCTTGATCTGTGCAGGAGCATTAGGCCCAGGAAAGGGATTAAGATATTGTCACATTTGCATCGCGATCCTGCCCCCCTCCCGGGCCTGATCCAATCACAGCTCCCATTCCATCCCGTTTCACTCTTCCCTGCCCTGTTCAATCCATTCTATATCATCCCAACTGCCTTGCGCCGAAATTACCTGCTTGAGCAAGCCTTGCGATGACTACCGATACATGCAGGACGGCTTTGGCCTCCCGCTGACGTGCTGGCACTTTACAGCACTTTTACAACAGCACGTGCTCGCAGAATGTGTGATCTATCAGCGCAGCATTTAGATAGTATTGGGCCATCAGCCTTCGATGTAGAAAAGTAACACAATCCTGATCTAGACAAGAATTAATGATGGTTTTAAGCCTGGTACTCCTCCCATATGAAATGGTTTGTCTTCTGAGGTCATGGGGGGGGGGGCTGTTCCTTCCTGAGTTATCCAAGTCTTGGCTGGTATGAAGTGCCTTCTCTGCAATAGTGCCTCAGCTATGGAACTCACACTGGGTAGATGATTATTGTCACTGTTATTTTTATTGTTATTCCTTTTTTTGTGCTGCTGTTGTATTTTTTTGAATTTTATGTATCAGACTCTACGTTAGTTGTGTTTTGTCCTTTTGTTATGATGGGATACAAATGTTTTACTAAATAAAAAATAAATCCTGCTGACATGTTTATGCAATTTTTGCCTTAATATAGAAAACAATAAATGATATGAGTTCAACGAGTGAACATCAGCAAACATAGGTGTTCCAAATACGTATCTATAGAATCAACCTGCTTATTAAATATCTTCATATTAATCAACCCAGCAAGTGAATATATTTAAAAGTACATATTTAAAATGGTAAAATAAAGAAATGCAAAACTGTGACTTTTGATGATTGCTTATTAGTAAGGGTGTTTTTTTTAAGGTTTTAATTTTATGCAGATTTTGGTGTTTAACCAAAATGAAATTGCAGAAACTGTGATTTTATTCCATCCCTCCCCCTTTAATTGCTTTATGGTGCAATCCTGCCTACAGTATCTTTGCGCTGGAGCGTGATCCGCCACCTCTAGCTGTCCTAATTGTGCCATGAAGCATGTGTACAGCACACGGAGGTAAGTGCCGCGGGCGAACGAGAGCCGAGGTACCTCGTATCGAGAGCCGAGGTACATTCGAGGAGGCCCATTGGGGCCATGCAGCCCTACACTGTCCCCAGGCCGCGCCGGAGCAATCCGGGAAAGGTGCAGGATGCAACCAGCCCTATGGGCTGGCTGCGGATCCTTATGCAGGATTGAGCTGTTGAGTGATAACTCATCTGAGAGCCAGTACAAATTGTTTGAGCCAAGCCACAGCCAGCCCCTTGACTCAGTTCTGTGATCTTATGTTTTCTCCCATTCTTCATTTCTTTTCTCACTCTCTTTCCTCACAGGAAAGAAACTTCACTGGTTAAGTAAAGACATGCAGTGCGGGCGCAGCAGGTGAGGTTGCCTTTCCCCCTCGCAGTCCATGGACCAAAGCCACAGCTGAACCTGGAGATTCTACAAGAGTGCTATCCACTTGCACCCGATTAAGCAGGTAGCGCGCGTGCAATCTCCGGGTGTGGCTACGGCTTTGGTCCATGGACCATGACAGGGAGAGGCCACCTCACCTGCCACGCCCGCACTGCACAACCCTGTTCTGG
Source organism: Plestiodon gilberti rubricaudatus (assembly GCA_026170595.1). NCBI lineage: Eukaryota > Metazoa > Chordata > Lepidosauria > Squamata > Scincidae > Plestiodon > Plestiodon gilberti. The sequence goes on from JANXHW010000006.1 coordinate 22,123,250, forward strand.
CCCAAACCTATTTAAAAATCTCTCTGGCGGAATGTACATTGCGCTGGTTCGGTCTTCTGCAAAGCAGCCATAAAGTGCTTTGCGGAATCACAAGCTCTAATGATATATTTTTGGTTTGCGTCATGCTCTCCACACAGTCACCTAGCACCATGCACACATGCAAACAATAGGTTCTAGCAAAATACAGGAGAAAAGGCTACAAGTGAAAAGGCCACACATTCACCACCTCCTGCATTGCTGTGTTTTCTGTCAAAGCAACCGAAGCACACGGGGAAGTTCATTCTCTCTCCTGTAATTATCGGCATATCTCTGAGCAGTTGTCCTGCTCACCAAACCCAAGGGATGTCTGGAGGGCTTAAGAAAAATAGGCAACAGTGCTACAAATGTTTATAAAAGTGCTCTGGGGTGTTCAAGGATGGCCCAAAGGGTTCCGTTCAGTGCATGCAGGAGCTCCATCACTCTGATCTCTGGCTGTTTCACATCAGGGTCATGCTGGTGGATTGTCCTCAGATCTGAGACAGAACTGTGAGTGGCTGCAGCAATCTGCGCACTGTCCATTCTCTTGTCCTCTGTTGCATTTCATTTCACAGTATTCCTGTAAAAGAAAATGATCAGATCGTGGTGAATTAGTGCAAAGCCTCTGTGGAGTCCCTGAAGTACAGGAAATTGCAACAGTCCCATTCAGAACTGTCAAAAGGGAAGGGAGCAACACAGCAGCTGCTCTCTAGTCTTTCGTCTGCTGATGAACATAGCTATGGGGTCAGCTCCCATTGCAAGGAGATTATTCCTTCTTTGGTGAAGCAAAGAGTAGACTTTGCCTCTAGATGGGAAGTCTTGTTTTCAGAATGATGGTGTCCTTGGTGTTGCTGCTGGGGCAGCTGCCTTATACCGCCTGTGAGCCCCATTCTGTCCATTCCAGTGTGAGGTCTAATTTGATGAAGTGCAGAGTCAATGAGCCTTCTTTTCTTCAACATGAGCTCTATCAACCAGGAAACCTTGTGGTTGGAGAGACAACTCCCCAGTCCATTTTCAGGGCACATTTTGTAAATTTCACAAAGCTTCCTGCTCCAGTGTCAACAAAGGAATTCATGTAAGCTTTGTGCATATACTTTTTTTTCTACATGGTACTTATCCTAATCGTCTTATAAGTGAACTTTTTCCTACATCTTGCTTACTGCTTCTCATCTTTTTTCTCCATCTCGCTACCTCTTGAGATTCTGCACATAGTCAATTTGTTCAAATCTCTTATTCCGAGTCCAAATCAACCTAACTCCACCTGCATTGATGCAGCCACTCCAGTGGAGCATGCACTGCATCCTGCTGTGGGAGGCAATCCCGGAGGCATTCTCTAGGCAAGAACTCATTGGTCTTGTTATGCCCTGATAGGGTAGTTCTTTTTATCTGGAAGCGTGTAGTGAAACTCCGTTCCTTTCCCGAAGCCTTCCCCTCGAGATTCTACATAGACACTGTGACACCAAATTTGGATTTAAATCACCATGCATGTAACATTTATTTAAGACAAAAACATACATAAACACACAAGTACCAAGAGAGCTCTCACGCACACTCATTCACACCACACACTCACCTTTCATACTTACCCACCCTGTATAGGTGGGGGAGCTCAAGCTGCCGCGGTAACTGGAACACACTTAGTAAGCTTTTTCCTTCTGCTTTTAAAGATTTCTCCTTCTTCTGTACTTCGTACCCGCCCTCGTGGCTTCTAGGCAAATGTCTTCTGTTGATGTATGATGACGGATTACTCCACTATCACTTTGATGCATTTCAGACCCTTTCTTATCAGTTGCTTTCAGCAGATCGCGTCCTTCTGACCTGGGCAACAGCTCGTACCATCCGGGGAAGGGGAACATAACATTCCTTTTTCGAGGGAAGTGTTCTTAAAACAATCTGCAGGCACCGTCAGGGTCTTGGAAGTCTCGCTTTAGATAGAAAAACTGTTCACATATCATGCATTGCGAATTTGCCATCTTCTTTAGTTCTTCTTTGGTTCTTCTGCTCCTTTTTGCATTCACACATTACTTCCCTCATTACATTCACACAGCATCCATTCCTCACAGTCTGCACAGACCTACGACATCTATTTTTCTGGCTTAAGTCTGAGGAGTGTAAGGGAGAAGGACGCAGTGGCGTTCCTAGAAGGGGAGGGGTACTAACTTGTAAGTTAGGCAAGAAGCTCCTACACGTAAGTAAGTGGGTCCACCAACTCGCCGGTCGAAGCCATTCCGTGTGGTGACAGCTAATGTGCGGGCGGCTTTGTTCTTCTCTGTATGGTCTGTCACCGCTCGGAATGGCTCCGACTGGTGAGTGGCTGGGACTGATTACTTGTGTGTAGGAGCATCTTGCCTAACTTACAGAACTACCCCCCTAGCAACACCACTGAAGGGAAGGGGACAATGGGTGGGAATAGGATCCTGGTGCAAGTCTCTGCCACCAGGATTCACTCCTTCCTCCCCACATCCACCTTCCACCCTCCACCCTCCTGGCCCAGAAAGTTCCCCTCCTCCTCACTCCATTCCTCCTCTGAATTTTGAATGCTGAACACCAAAGAAATTGGGCATTCAATGCAATTGAAACTGGTGATCTCTTCTGAACACCTCATAACAGCCAGTTCTGCATTCTGAACCCAGCTACTGTATGTTTCCAGACACATTTCCAAGGCAAGTCCATGTAAAATATGTTGCAGTACTTCATTCTGGGCATTGCAAGCATACAAATGAACAAACCATCTGAACGTCCAGGAGAAGTGTTGGGTCCAAAAGCATGCCCAAGCTGCAAACCTGGTTCTCAATAGGAAATGCTCCTGCATCCCAAACAGGCTGAGCACTGACACCTGGCCAACAATATCTCCCATCTTGTCTGTATAAGTTTTATCTTATTTACCAACATCCAGTCTAGCCCTTACACCCCCCTCTCCGCCCACTGCTTGCCCCTCCCCCGGAGCTGGCTTACCTGCACTGGAGCAGGTCACCTGCTGTGGCAGTGGGCCACTGATGCTGTTGCCACTTTACAGCAGTGGCTACGAAATAGCCGCGGGTTGCATGCTCAGCCCGTCCTCAACACCTTCATTATGACAACAGGACATCCCTCCTGCTATGGTTAGATAGTAGATGTTAGCTCTATGTTTGAAAAAGAAAAATCAGTCTTGCAATTTGGAAGAGGCAGCCAGAGGGAGATGGAACCAACTATGGTTTTGAAGAAGACTGGAGACACCCGGGGCTTCAGGGCCAATGGGGAGACCTGATATGGGGCAACTGTTCCTTTTTGAAACACTTCATAAGGGCCATTCACTAATTTAGGGGATGTGTTAATGGGCACCATTAACATGTGTTAATGGGCTTGCAAAAATTAAAAGCCATATCCATTTAAACATTAACAATTCACTTGGCAAAGGAGTCAATTAACAGCAAAATCCTATCTCACTCCTACCCACCCACCTACCACCCACAGATTCAGGCAACCCAAAGAAGAGTGTGCTTCTAGGGTGCGGGGCAGTTTCAAAGGTCTCCTCAGAATAGCTTTGTTCTCTTTCCCTGGGGAAAGCTTCCACGTTTCCTGTGAATCTCCTCAGTCCTTCACCAGGATAGGTTTGGGCTGTACAGGAATGTCAACTGCTATTGGAAAAACCAAGTTCAGTGCCAGGTGCCAGAAAACAGGATGCCAGAACAAGGAATAACCTTTCCAAAGGCACTACTTAGGTTACTTCTAAAGGAGAGGCCCCCAGAGAATGGTGGTCCCAAGAGATGATATCCAGGATTTATGTGGGGCTAGGGTTTCAAAAAGAGTCATCGGTCTTTGAAAGCTATAACCAGAGTGCTTATAGTGCCATGTTTTATTATTATATAGAATATAAGTTTTATTGCAGTGGAATACCAAAGAATTACCTGCATGCCCTGGCCTTGGTGTTTGCTATAAAGGAGATCAATGAAAATCCAACACTCTTACCCAACCTCACACTGGGATTCGACATCTATGACATCTACTATCATCAAGTAATGGTCTCTGAGAGCACATTGCACCTGCTTTCAACACAGCATAGATTTGTCCCCAACTATGAGTGTGACATTCAAACCCATTTGATAGCCATTATTGGGGGAGTACAAACCTTCACTGCCCTCAACATGGCCAGGATAATAAACAGCTACAGGATTCCACAGGTAGATGTTTCTGAAGATAGGATTTTGATGTAAGATGGGTGGAATATTCGTGAGAGTGTGAAAAATATTTATTACATGTTCTAACAAAAGCAAAAAAGATTTTGGACTTCACTACTGTTGTTTCGAACAATATTGTTAATTATTGCCATTGCTTCAACTTACAATTTCAATTAGAAATAATAAAAGAATCAACAGATCAAAAACAGTAACTTCTTACAATATATTAATGTGCCACCTGCTGTATACCACTGGGAAGTAGGGCCTCTGGAGGCCTCCTCAGGGTAAGGGAATATTTGTTCCTTTTTCCTGGGATAAGCCAATATTGCTGGCGCAAGTCCATGTGGACCTGGTTCAGGGGATCAAGGCTAGGAAGGGGTTAGGCTTTGGCGTAAGCCGCCAAAACCACCCCATTCCTGGTCCCAATCTTTCCTCCTCCCTGCCCCCATCACCACCCTGTTCCGCCCACCCCCATCTCCCTCCCACCCTCTACGCATACTTACTGTGGAGAATTGGGCAACCTGTAGAGCAACTGGCAGAATCCATTGATCATTGTCCTATTTATTTTAACTTAAGCTTTTGTTCCGACTTTCATTTAGAGTCAATTACAAGTGTTCAGGCTCCACAGAGTTCTTCACACCCATACGATTCAAAGCATTTTATTTCAAAAGAGGGGAAAAAAATCCATAACAGGAAGGTCATAGAATTAAAGGCATAATACTATACAGGTGCCAGGCTGACGTCACAACAATGATGTGCAATGACCACCATCTCGTAAGCCCATCCATCACCATTTCCTCCCAGCAGATCCAATGAGCAGCCAGCAATAGGTACCAGTTAGGTGTGGCTGCACCAGTGCCTTTACCATGTCAAGGAGTTTGCAAAGCCACAGTGGCTGGTCTGGAAATATTAGCAGCCCGATCACAGTTATCACAAATACCACAAAGGCCATCACAGGTTACAAGCCATAAGCAACTTCCTGGCTTTAGAAGTAAGTTTTCTCTGTGCCAGGTGCAGGGGAGTGGCAGCAGGAAACAGGTTATCTTGTTGGCTGTGTGCTCCCTGAGGCATCTGGTGGGGCCTCTGTGTGATCCAGGAAGCTGGACTAGATGGGCCTTTGGCCTGATCCAGCAGGGCTCTTCTTATGTTCTTATGATCCTGCCTAACTATAGGCCGGAGGAGGGTGTCGTAAACTTGCCATACAACACTTTTTTGGCACCCTGGGAGTAAATGGCGCTGGCATAGAGGCCGGCACCGTTTACTCCGCTGCCATCCTGGTCCCGCTCAGGCTGATGCATGTGAGTGCTGCACCGGTCAGTGCAGGGGTGTGGGGAGGGGCATGGGGTGGCGAGAGAGGGGCCATTGGCTAAGTTGCTCTGATATCCCGAGCCCTGTCACAGACTGGGCTGGCCTTAGACAGCTTGCGTACATCCGAGGAGGCCCATTTCGGCCCACTTAGCTTACAATGGGAGAAGGGGATGAATGTCATGCAGCCAAACTTGCACTGGTGCAGGCCACAATGGTCTTAGGGTGCAGGAAGCAGCACTTTTAGGCCGGCTGTACATAACTGAGCAAGATTGCACTGCATGTGCAGGATGGTGTAGTGGTTCGGGTGTTGGACTTAGACCTGGAAGATCCAGGTTCAAATCCCTGCTCAGCCATGAAGCTTCCTGGGTGACCTTGGGCCAGTCACTATCTCTCAGCCTCACCTACCTCACAGGGTTGTTGTGAGGACGAAAGGAGGGAAGGAACCATGTACACCGCCCTGAGCTCCTTGGAGGAAGGGCGGTATAAAAATGTGCAAAATAAAATAAAAATAAATAAATAATATGTATGTCACCATCCTTGCCGAGCAGTGTTTGGGCTCACTCTGGTCACTGCAGGCAAGCATGCAAGCTGTAGGCTTCCAGTGGGGTCGCATGGATATCAGTGGAGTGTGGCGGGGGGGCGGACTGCTGGGGGGTGACGCGTGCACAGGGGTGAGGTGCGTCACCCTTCCGGAGGCTCCGAGGCCGGGAGAAGGCCTCGGAACATGCACCCCGACCGGCGCTCCAGGCCTTCTGACGAGGCCCCAATGGCTCAATACGTGAAGTTTTACATTTTTCGCGCATGAGCAGTATGTTTCTGAGGGCAAAAGGGCAGCCCTTGCCTTCAGAAATGTACTGCGCATGCACAAAAAATGTAAAACTTCACGTATTGAGCCATTGGGGCCTCGTCAGAAGGCCCTGGAGCGCTGGCTAAAAGGACGAAGTTGGAGCCGGCAGCAGCAGTGGGGGTAAGACCTCCACGCCGCCAATTTTTAAGGATGTGCAGGGGGGTCATTAGGGTGACGCGCAACGATGTCACCCTAGGGCAGGGGTGACGTGCGCCCCCGCTCTAGGGTGACGCGCGCCCTAGTGACGTGGGTGGGGTCTGCATGGTATCTTCACCTGTGGGGCAGCTCCCTGTGGACAGCAAGGAGGAACACAGAACATGTGACACAGACTTGATGACAGCATCATCATCCAGACCAATTCTCTGGCTTGTGATGCATATTTGTCTTGTTATCGAGAGAGACAGCAGTGCCACCAGAGTGCCCATGCAGTGGTTCCCTGGAGGGGGAAGAGCCTGGTCACTCAGAACATTCTCTTTCCCTCTCAGGGGGAGCGGCAATACAGCTCTGTGGAATAGAACTTGTGGCTATGGTGCAGTCCTGAAAACAAAAGGGATTTAAGTACAGGTGGGCCCCCATATCCGCTGGGGACATGTTCCAGGCCCCTCCGTGGATACTTGAAACCATGGATAAGAGTGAACACCCCCTCCATGGTTTCCTGATGGGCCCCCACCCTGCCCCCCTGCAGGCAGGCATACTTGCCCCCCCACTCTTATTTTTCTTTCAGCAAGCTTGGTTTCTTCCTTAAAACCAACAGAGAAGCAGCCTCCATTGCAGGCAAGTAGAACGAGACTAAGTCCTAGAGAGGGTCCGCAAGGTTTCTGTTAACCTTGCAGAGCCTCTCTAGTACTTAGTCTCATTCTATTTGCCTGTAATAAGCAGCCAGAGGCTGCTTCTCCTGTTTCTTTAAGGAAGAAACGAAGCTTACTGGGAAAAAAGTAAAAGCCTGGGGATCCGTGGATAACTGAAACTGTGGATAGCGAATCAGTGGATATGTGGGCCCACCTGTATTTGGCCAGCAGTAACGATGGCTGGAGTACCTGGCATTCACCAAGAGAGACAGAGCAAACACTCCCACCGATGAGCTGTTGAGAAGGAAGGGATGGTTAGGCAAGACAGTTCTGAATGGTCACTGTCTGATAGTGGAAAGAAATATGAGAAAGAGATGCAGCATTAGTGTGTGGTGTTATGGGATTCCCTCTCCTCCTTTGCTTATCTTTGTGCTGTGCTTTGTCCAGGGGTGTCAATGGGGAGGGGCAGGGCGCAGACTGCCCTATGGTGCCACCCCAGGGAGGGGTGACATCAAAATGACTTCCTATTCTATTAGTTACTGGTGGTGCGAACACGCACCACTGGTAGAACATGAATTTTAAACATGGGGATCACATTTCTCAAGAAGTCTCCACATCATGTGGCCTGGTACGGTAGGTCCATGGAGGTGACACCATGAGATCTTGCCCTCTAGGTGTCACAAACCCTAGTGAATCCCCTGGCATTGTCCTTGCTTCCCTTGTTAGTATGGTGAGATGCGGGTACCACTGTGGTGTCTCTGTGTGTAGTCTTCCTGTGGTGGAGTCTCTTCAGTAGGATTTTAACACGTATTAACAAAATATCTTACCATACAGTTTGTGAGCGACAAGAGGTTGTCTGTGCAAAGTGCTCCTCCTCTGCGCCAAGTGCCCTTTCACCAAAATTCCCCTTTCTCTGTGGGTGACAAGAGGCCACAGATGCATAGCCAATGTTGGGTGCCTTATCAGCATCAACACTTTCAGGCTCATCTGCCGGTGGGCAAACTGCTGGTCTGGTGGGGCTGTTGTGCCAGCATCTGTGGATGTATGCCATGGCATGAGCCATTCAAAATCTGGAGAATAAGATTGGCTGCATATCATTCTTATTTTTTCCAGTGTGTTTAAAATATATACAGCAAGTTCTCACTTAAAGTTGTCGATAGGTTCTTCTTGGAAACTGTGACTTGAAGAGAAATGACTTATAGTGAAACCAAGTTTACCATAGGCTTATTGATAAACATAAACATTCCTATGATGTTTTCCCATCAACTTTAAAATGAAAGAACTAAACAAAAATACTTTAAGACAGGATTTACTGTATATGAAACAAATGGCAAAATAAGTTTCGATGATATAATTAGGTTTGACTTTTTCATATATTGTGGCTGCTTTATATACAGTATCTCTTGATTAACCACTGCTCATTAGATGGTTCAATTGTTCTATATTGATCAGTTTGTAGAGAGTTGGAAACATATCCATTACGGAAAATCAGAACCCCCTCAGTTTGAATGTTGCCCCTGCCCTGATTTCTCTCTAGATGGTCTCAGGCAAAGACTAAAAAATCCCAGGCCAGTCCTATGAATTGTATGAGGATCAATGGAGGAACATTTCTCAAAATGTTAAAACCCATAGCACTCCCTCCTGGAGTATCCACAAGAAAAGTCACTCTAAGAAGCAGAACCGGACTGCTTATTGGAATATTCTAGTGGACCAATTGGCCAAGGATGCTGCAGTTTCCATTTTTTGAACCATCTGGAGCTCCAGAAGCCCCAAACCCTCCTGATCTCCTTGCTATAGCTCCTGCCTGTTGGAGATGGGCAGCTTTTGGCTGTTTGGACACTGGGGGGGAGGGTATAGCTTGGTCACCTGAGAGACCTTCTTTACTTTGTCCTCTCTGTGTCTAAAGGAAGGGGTGTGGCCCCTGACCTATTTCCTCCTTCTTCATGCTCTTTCTCACTCTCTTACTATTCTGACTCCAAGCAGGAAGGTTATGTGCCATGTGGGCTCTGATGCCCAGCTGCCATCTTCCAAGCATACCTCATGCAGGGGGCTCCAGCTCTAGGGGCCTCCGTCTTAAGTTAGAAGTGATCCTCTGATCTAAATCAGATGCTGTATATATGAGCTGAACCATGAGTAAACTTCTTTTTGCAACTTAACTCAGCCTATGCCTCGTGTGTTTATTTAGCCAATAGCAGTCTGCTTGGGTGTAAGAGGGAACAAACTCTGCTAAGAATCTCCTAGGTAACCTCCCAAATAGAAGCTTATCCCAATAGGTTATGGTGCCCAGTGCATGCAAACACTGCACATGAAGAGCTTGCAATGGCAGTACCAAGCTGAGAGTTGCAGATGTGCCTGCCATGATGCTGGATCCGAAAGCGTTCCAAGTCTGGAAACGAATGATAGAAGGAGAATTGAAGATGAAAAGGCTTTACTTTGTACTGAGCAAGGAGGGCCCAGCAGAAGGTAACTCAGCAAAAGCAAATGAATAATGGGACTATGCGGATAGTACCCCTCAGCATCTGATTTTTAGAACCCTAAGTGCAGAATCATGTCCATACGCACAAGAAGCGAAAAGTGCCGCTGAGATGATGAATTCTCTTATAGAAAGATACAACAAAGTTGGGGTTAAACATCAATGCAGCCTGATTGATGATTTATGTAAGCTAAAACTACACAGAAAGGAGGACTGTCAAACTCATTGCAGTAAGCTCACGAAGCTGTTTAATGACCTAGCGATAACAGGACTTGTTTTTAATGAGGAACAGAACATTGGATTTCTTCTGGGTTTGTTGCATGATCAAACCTTTAGTCCGTTCAAAACTGCAATTCATGCAAGAGAGAGGAAGGAATATTCTAAAATTTTAACAGAGCTAAACACAGAATGCTCTGGCACAGAACAGGTCTCTGCATTAAATTACAAGATGCAAAGCTATTCCCAAAACAAAGGGAGACCCCTGATTTGTTTTGCTTGTGGATTGCCAGGCCATATGGCCAGACCTTGCCAGACAGATAAGAGAGAGAGGAATTCACACCTCCCCCCAGCCAGCTGCAGTAGCCCAGATGAAGACAATAGAAAGAATTCCAAAGAGAATGGAGGCTATCACAGCCCACAGCCCTCTTCAGGGAAGAAGAAAAATTACAGAGAGGAGTTTAATTTCTCCCTCAAGGAGCAAAAGGCATTACGTTTGAAGCATTTTCAGAATCAGAACCAAATTTCTTCTCAGTGGCTCATAGACTTGGGCTGTTCATCCCATACGTGTTCATAATTACAATTTTTCCAAGAATTGGATGAAAGTTTTAAAGGAGACATTTTTGTGGCAGATGGCAGAAAAATAGACATTCATGGAAAAGGACGAGGGAAAATTAAATGCCTTGCAGGTGAAGAAATACATGAAGTGACTGTGAATGAAGTGATATTTGCCCCAGAAGTCCATCAAAACACGTTGAGTGTGTCATCCCTAAACAAACAAGGACTTACAGTCACATTTAAAGGGGGCAAATGTAGCATAGTAAAAGATGAAGTACTAATTGCTCCGAGATCTGAGCAGGATGGAGCTTATATTCTAGATATTCCAGAACAACGTGAAGAGTGAGCGATGGCTGCACAGCAACGCTGCACCAGAGAATGTGCTGACTTGTGGCACAGAAGGCACTGGCACAGAGACATCAACGCGATTCTGAATATGTAGAAGGGAAACCTGGCAGAAGGTCCACAGGTAACACGATGCAACAACCATCCAGACAGGTGCATAACTTGTGTGAAAGCCAAAGGCACAAGACCATCTTTTCAAGAGAGAACTCAGAAACGCACAAGCAATGTGCTAGAACTTGTTCATACTGACTTGTGTGGCCCAATTCAGATGCCATCCGTTGGCCAGAATAAATACATACTGTCTTTTATTGATGATTTTTCAAAGTATACAGTGATTTACCTACTCAAGGAAAGAAGTGAGACTTTTGACATGCTCAAGAAATACGTTGCAGCTGTGAGCAACAGGTTTGGAAGGAAACCTCAGGAGCTGCTATCTGAGAATGGTGGTGAGTACCTGTCACACCAGACACAAACTTACCTTGAAGAGCAAAGAATAGCACACAGATTAACAACACCATACACTCCACAACAAAATGGGGTGGCAGAAAGGAAAAATAGAAGTATCTTAGAGATGACTAGATCAATGCTTGCAGATGCAGAGCTACCTAATAAATTTGGGGGAGATGCCGTAGTTACAGCCAACTATCTGCAAAACAGTTTACCCACAAAAGGTGCAAACAAAATCCCTTATGAACTGTGGCATGGGAAAGCACCAAGCACCAAACACTTGAGAGTTTTTGGGTGCAAGGTATATGCTTATGTACCACGAGAAAAGAGGACCATACTGGATCGTAGAGCCCAAAAAGGGATCTTTATTGGCTATCCACAAGGATCCACAGGTTATAAAATAATGGATTTAGAGACTGGACATGTGTCAGTTCGTCATGAACTTTGAAGAGCATAAAAAGACTGACAAGCGCCAGACCTCCATAGAGGAATCACCAATGACAGATAATGAGTTAACATATGTACCAGCTTACTGTCCAGAGGTCACTACAGAAGCAGAAGGAGACATAATCTGGGATGATGAGTTGGAGGACCCACCCGTCACCAACGATGCAGTACCAGAACTCAGACATTCGTCCAGAAAAAACAGAGGCGTACCAGCTCCACGATTTGAAGTGAGCTACCTCGCAAGGTCGTCGTTGCAGCACAAACCTGAGTTGTGGAAAGAACTGAAAGGGATACCCACAGATGAAGTAAGTAAGTAGAGAGATACTGCACAAGAAGGGGACTAGAATGCCACAGAGCGAGACTGGTCATGAAAGATATTTTTCACAAAATTATGTGTGAACCATGAAGAAACGTTTTACCAAGAGACTGATTCCAGAGTCTGCGAGCAAAGATGCGTATAGTGGACTCAAACATCCGACGCTGAGAAGGGGTGTTGGAGATGGGCAGCTTTCGGCTGTTTGGACACTAGGGGGGGGAGTGTATAGCCTGGTCACCTGAGAGACCTTCTTTACTTTGTCCTCTCTGTGTCTAAAGGAAGGGTTGTGGCCCCTGACCTATTTCCTCCTTCTTCATGCTCTTTCTCACTCTCTTACTATTCTGACTCCAAGCAGGAAGGTTGTGTGCCATGTGGGCTCTGATGCCCAGTGGCTATCTTCCAAGTATACCTCATGCAGGGGGCTCCAGCTCTAGGGGGTCTCCGTCTTAAGTTAGAAGTGATCCTCTGATCTAAATCAGATGCTGTATATATGAGCTGAACCGTGAGTAAACTTCTTCTTTTTGCAACTTAACTCAGCCTATGCCTCGTGTGTTTATTTAGCTAAAGGGAACAAACTCTGTTAAGAATCTCCTAGATAACCTCCCAAATAGAGGCTTATCCCAATACTGCCACCCTTTGGTCCCAGGATAAGATCCAAAAATGGATGACTTGTGGAATCTGAAGACAGATAACTCCAAGGTATGACTGTTTCTTGCAATTACAGTCCATGCAATTCCTAAGAGCTCACTAAGAGTTCTGCTACAGTAGGGATTCATGCCAGTCTGATCAGAAGGGCTCTGCCCAGCAAGAAACTCTGGTCAAGTTTGACTATATGGGACTGGGTGATTTATGGGGCTTTCCTGGTCCTGCCTCTGGAGGTGGTACTCCCCCAGCCCTGGCCTTAAAAAGTGGGTCATGGCTGGCATTGGCTGCCTCATTTCTTGCTCTCAGCTGTTGCCTCCCCTCTGGTCTCTGTACTCCGGCCATTTCTTCTCCTACCAGTTTTGCCTCTGCTACCTCCCTTGTCCTACCCTTTCCTGCCTCTCCAGTATCTACTTCTCTATATCTTTGTTCGGATGTGGTGATGGCACTCTCCCCTCCTTGTCTGGCGCCCATCTCTCCTGGTTCCACTGCCTCACCTCCCTCATTCAACTCCCCACTTGACAGCCTTCCCTCATTCACTGACTTACCTATTCATTTATTCATTATTTCACATGTTTAGACTGCCCTTCCTCCAAGGAGCTCGGGGTGGTATACATGGTTCCTTTCCTCCTTTTCCACATAACAACCGTGTGAGATAGGTAAGGCTAAGAGATAGCGACTGGCCCAAGGTCACCAAGGGAGCTACATGGCTGAGCGAGGAAATGAACCTGGATCTTCCAGTTCTAAGTCCAATACCAGAACCACAACAACATTCTGGCTCTCTATTAAACTCCACTTCCTCCCTAATCCAACAACCTCTGGAGCCATGGTTCTATATGTCCTGGCTGAGCCTCCATAGTCCTTGAAACATCCAACAATGATGTGATCAATGAGCACATCAGAAGATTTTTGGCAGTGAAAAGAGTTGCAACTGAGCTACGTAGGTCCAGCACCCCATTTCCTCCACAATGCAAGAACCATTTTGCCAAGTCAGCACGCAGGACATGCAACTGGGCAGTAATTTCCATTCCCAGTCTTTTCCCGTTCTTCCCCACTCTTCCGCTCCATCAGCAATGAAAAATTGTCACTCCAGTCACTGACGTAGCGGGGGGGAGCACACAATAACACCCCCGTGATGTCACAAACTGGACGTACATCACAGGCCCGCCCCCAGAAATGGTGGCAGCAGTGCGAAATGGTACCTGGGGGTGGGCCGGAGGGGGTGACGTTTTGCTCAACCACCCGCCTGCAAGGATGCTTCAGTGCCCTCCAGGAACCTCCAAAGTGGTGCAAAAACCTTGCTGCCGGCAAATTACCGTCGTTGCGGAGGCTTTGACACCCCCTGCTTGTTGTCCAGGGCCCCCACCCCCTCCTGGTGACACTTCTGATTCCAGTACCCACCTTTAGAACAGCTCTAGTGCTGCCAGCTGCAGCCCTGGCCCATGCACCATCGTTGTGGCTGCCATACAAGTGGCCCAGACCTTCTTCAATGAAACGCGAGTTCCGCCAACAAAACGGCCAGACATGATTGGACAAAAAAATATGGAAGACATTCAGAGTGATAGTGTCTCTTTATAGAAAATCAGTATTTGTCACTGTGAAGCCTCAAATTGATATTTTCATTTTACATGATCAGCGTTGCATCTCAACAAGTGATTTACGAAACACTCATATCATGCACAACTTTTACACCATTCCAGTTAATCTTCTTTGTTTTCTTTTAGCTTACCTATGGTTCGCATGACTTAAGACTAACTGAAAACACACAGTTCCCTTTCTTGTATCAGATGCTCCCAACTGAGACCCAGCAGTCCTATGGGATTGCTCAATTACTTCTGCATTTCCAATGGACATGGGTTGGGATCTTTACCCAGTTTGATTCCACTGGAGGAGAATTTTCGCAGGCATTGGTGCAAATACTTCCCCAAAGTGGTATCTGTTTTGCTTTTATTGCGGAGATGTTAACATGGACTCCTAGTGATAGAACATCGGACTTGTGGTATCGTGAATGGCGACAAATGTCAACTTTCATGAGAAGTAAAGCCAATGTATTTATTGCCTATAATTCCTATATAATCATGTATTATTTGGACTGGTATTTTCAAATGGAATTCCAGCATTCACCATTAGGAAAGGTGTGGATGTTCACAATACATGGCAATTTTGAAACAACCACAAGTAAAAAAAACTGGAACATACAACCATACAGCGGGGCCATATCCCTTTCAGCTCATTCAAATGAACCACCAGGGTTTAAGGAATTTCTTCGGAGCATCAATCCTGCCTGGGCTAAAGGAGATGGTTTCGTCAAGGACTTCTGGGAGCGAACCTTTGACTGTGCATTGAGCAATTCCAGTATTGCCAGTAAGAATGAGAAGACCAGGACAGTCTGCACAGGGGAGGAGAAGCTGGAGAGCCTTCCTGGGACGCTCTTTGAGATGAGCATGATTGGCTACAGCTACAGCATCTACAATGCTGCACATGCTGTTTGCACATGCTCTGCATATGATGTACATGGCAAAATCATAATGGAATGCAATGAAGGGTCGGTTGTCATGTTCTATTGCGTACTGGGCTACTTGGGTTTCCTGGCCATTGTCAGCTTCACGGTGGCTTTCCTGGCACGGAAATTACCTGACAGTTTCAATGAAACCAAATTCATCACCTTCAGCATGTTGGTCTTTTGCAGTGTTTGGCTCTGTTTCATTCCAACCTACCTGAGCACCACTGGGAAAGACATGGTGGCTCTAGAGATCTTTGCCATCATAGCCTCAACTCAAGTGCTAGTTTACTGGTTTGCATTTTTTTTCCCCAAATGTTACATCATTGTGTTAAGGCCCAACCTGAACAATAGGGAGCATCTAATATGGAGAAAATCTAAAGGATCTATGGATTAATAGATCAACAGCCCAATCCTATCTAAAATGCACTCTAGCATCATGTACATTTTGCTGGTACTATCTGCCGCAAAGCAACCAGAAAGTGCTTTGCGGCAGCAAAAGCAACCAGTGTGCCAGCGGAAAGCCTGGAACATTCCCCCACATGCCCACTGGCATCAGCAGGCTTAACAGGTCAGGTAAGCCCAGTGCAGGGGGTTGAATGGGATGGGTGGAATGGGAGAAGATTGGGCAAGGCAGTGGTGTCACGAGCCAGCTCGTCACCCCATGCGAGGTCAGCCGGCTTTGCACGTCACCCCCCACCTCCACTTGCATGTCACCCCACACACCCCAGGCGCATCACCCCCCCACCCCAGAGCTGCGTCACCCCCCTGTACTCATCCCCCATCCCGGTGCGTCAATCCCGGAGCCGGCAAGCAGAACTGCGTCTTCCTCGGCGGCTTGGCTGCTTCTGAATTGGGTCTTCATTCGGCCCTTCTGAGGGCAAGGTTTCGAGCGGTGTTGAGCACATGCCGCTCGAAGCTTCTTGCCGACCTATTCAGAAGTAGCTGAGCTGCCGAGGAAGACGCGGTTTGGCTTGCCAGCTCCAGGAGTGATGCACCGGGATGGGGTGTGTGAAGGAGTAAGGCCCATACCCCTCCTGAATTGTGGGTACAAATAAGATGTGTGGTAGTTTGTTCATGCAAGAGAAAGATGAAAGAACTGAACGAAAGGAAGAGAAATACTTTGAAATGCGTCCTTACCAGAAAGGTGATAGAAATTGATTTCCTGACTAAAGGCAAGCCTCTTTGAAATGGAAAAGTTACATGAAACAGAGCAAGGACATGTTACTGATAAATCTTTATGGCTGGGGCCAACTGTCCTTGAGAAGTCAGCAGAGTCACAGCTGGCCGGAGATAGAGGTGTGAAAGCGAAACCAATGCAAGTGAGAGAAATCAGATAGAGATTTAGATTCTAGAAGTACATGCAGGCCCTAGGATTGGTTATCTGGGGAGTTTGGAAGACCAACGGCCAAGACCCCAGAGGGAAAAAAAAGGTTAAAGTCTTATAAAAGTAGCAAAGTGTGGTTGCTAGGAGAACTCCTTGGATTTGATTTGCAGCACAGCATGCTGTTGGAGAGAACTTTCCCTTGGGATGGAGGATGGAGGCTAGGTAGTTCTATTGTTTTGTCAATGTGCCTTTGTTGAAATGTATATTTGCTGTGTTACTAACCTAGGGGCTCCCCTGTTTGGAAAGTGGGAGTACCCTCTAACTTACTAATGCCAGCCTAGAAATAAATCTTTTAAGTCTTCTAGTGCTGACTGTGTGTGCAATAATTCAATGACCAAGAGGGAGAAAACCATATCTGAATGACATTAACAGCCCATTCCAACCCAACTCCTCTCCAAGTCAGGCATAAGTGTGGCCTAAGTGCAGCCTAAGTTAGGCAGAAGTTATGTCTGAGTTAGGTCAGAGGTATGCCTGAGTTAGGCAGGCTGCACTTTCTGTGGCCCAGCACCACCCCAGGATCCAGGCAACACTTACCTCCCAGGCAGGCAGGCTCTTCTCCAGGCTCGGTGTCTGGCTCGGGCATGTGCAGGCCTGTGTGTCTGCACGTGTCAGCGTCCATCCATGGCAGCTGTTGCAGTGTCTGTCTCAGCCCGGTCGCAAAGGGGCTGACCGCAGGCAGGGGGGTTGCGCCAGTCATGTGGTGGATGCAGGGCAGGTGACAGGTGAGCGAGGTGCCCGAGCCAGCTGCCACAGGGCACCCTGTGCATCAGCCACCTGCTGCAGGGGAGAGTGGCCATCCCCCCTCCTGCAGAAGGCGATGCCACCCCCATGCCATGTTGAGGCTGCACGTGGGAGTCATGGGGGGAGCGGGGGAGGGAAGGGAAGGAGGGGGTGGGAATGTCACACACAAGGGGGGGCTCATGATGTCTGGAACTGCCTCTGACATGACTTGACCGTGCGCTGCCTGAAGCCCTGGACCTCCAGGGCCGGGGCAATGCCCACAAAGAAGGCATCCCGGCGTGTGTTCTGCTCTGTGCCCCGGCCAAGACCGAGAGATGCCTTGGGCTTGTCTGCTGCGAGCGTGAAGGGCTCATGCAGCTCATCACGGCCCCAGATGGGGCGATGACAGCGCCTCTCGGCAGGGAGTGGGAGGGGAGGCAGACACACAGGCAGGCAGACAGTGGGTGCTGGGGAGGGGCACGGGTGGGTCAGAGACAGACAGAGAGACAGACAACAAGGCTGGTGGGAGAGAGATTCCGAGAGAGGGGTCTGCAGAGACCAATAGGGACACAGGTGTTGCTCCGCAGATGAAGGCAATGCAGAAACAGGCGCCTCTTTTGAAGACGGACTGTGGGCGGAAGCGGCTGCATTACGGGCAGAACTTCGACGGAAGCGGCTGCATTACGGGCGGACCTCCGACGGAAGCAGCTGCATTATGGGCGGACCTTTGACGGAAGCGGCTGCATTACGGGCAGACGCCCTGGCTGGCGAGATCCCCGGTTGCTGAGCAGCCACTACCCAGATGCAACGGCCACAAGCGGCCCCGCTATGGGCTCCATGGTGCCTGTCACTGTTTGCCTGCCTGAGAGGCCCCCCCAACTCCCCCTCCCCTCTGTCCCATGGGGGTCTGGCAGCCTCCCTGCTGTATTCTCCCTGGGAAGGAAGTGGCAGTCCCTGGAAGGGATTCATGCAGGGGCTTCAGTGCTGGGGGATGTCTGTGTGTGGAGGTCAATGCTTGTGTAACACTGGGCACATATGTTTCAAGGAGGCTCTGCCCGAGGGGCATCTTTATTGTTCTGGAACGTTAGCAGAGATGACCAGGCGAGGCTGCCAGGGGTAGTCACAGCAGCCAATCTGAGAGCAGCAGCAGCAGCACACATGCCCCATGGACCTGGAGATGCAGGCTCTCCCCCTGTGGAACCACAGCCTGCTCCGTAGAAAGGGGAGGGGCAGCAAGGACAGCCAGGGAGGTGGAGCAGCAGCAGCGCCAGCAGCTGAGGAGGGTTGCAGGGCTGGCTCTCTGACCTCTGGCAGCAGTGAGGCAGAGGACCATGGGGAAACCAGACTGCAGGCCCAGGGGTGCTCCCAGGAAGGTAGGTGGTAGTGGACGTTCCTGGGGAGACAAAAAACAAGGGGGTGTTACATGGCAGCTGGTGTGTGGTAGCAATCGCCAGTGCAGACAAGCCAGTGTGTCGGTTGCAAAAGCCTGCAGGGAGAGAAATAACACAGCTGATAGGTGTGAAACACATAGCATAGTCTGAGCTGCTTACCCGGGTGTAAGGCGAGCATGATCCTGTAAGGGAAAAGGGTCAAAGAGAGAGAAGACAACACATATATTGGGTCACAACCATGGCAATCCTAGCAATACTGACCTGTCAGTTGACCCTGTGGAGAAAAAGGGGGGGGGAACAGCTGGTGTCTACAGATGGTTAACAGCACCACCACACTCGTGGTGTTGTATGCTCACATGACAACAATAGTGGTAAAGCGGCATGTATCCTATATATCATAGCAGGCATTGCAGGCAGGCATCTGACTACTCATTGGTAAAGAGGCATTTCAGAGAAGGCATTGCAGGCAGACATGAGAGGGCACATTGGTAAAGAGGCATATCATGGCAGGTTATGCAGGCAGCTATGAGACAAGACATTGGTAAAGAGGCATATCATGGCAGGCTATGCAGGCAGCTATGAGACAAGACATTGGTATAGAGGCATGTATCCTACCTATATTTTTATATGCAAAGAGGCAGACCACATGTCAGCACAACCCCTGCTCTTACCTGCACTTACCTGCTGGTGTTGTTGCCTGTGTGTGTGGGGGGGAGAGGCTGGGAGAAAGACATGGGTTAGCAAATGGTAGCATGGAGACAGCTGCCCAGGCACAGCAGTAAACAGTTTGGCCAAAGCCAGAACAGCCCTCTCTGCCCTTGAGGGGGGCAGAGAGGAGAGAGGAGAAGAGAGGAGAGAAGTGGGGTGTTTGTGAATTTTGCCCTCCACCGACAAAGTCCCACTTTGTGGCTGTGGGGGACAGAACCCCACGCCATGTGCTCAGAGAGAGAGAGAGAGAGAGAGAGAGAGAGAGAGACTGGGGGCCTGGGGCTGGGCTTTTGTGGGAAAGAGGCTGGGTGGGGGCTGGGGGCTGATAGGCTCCCTATCTTAGGCATAACTCTGTCGGTTTCCAGACCTAGCAGGCCCAACTCCGTCCTAACTCTGACCTAACTCAGGAGTAGGGTGTTAGAAATTTTCAGGAGAGGGCTGGCTTGGGTAAGGTAAAATGGCTCCTATGGGTCTCCTCGAATTTGGGTCCACCTTTTTGGTCGACCTAAAATTTGTGTCAGCATTTGTGTTGGAGGGGGCGTGTCTGTGCTTGCCAGGGTCTGGAATCCAACGTTAATTGGTTGCCGCCCCGTTACACCCACGGTCCGCCCATGGTCCGCCCACTTTTAGGTCAACTTTAGGTCTGACTTGTGCTGCTTAGCCCTTGGGTTGGAATGGGCTGTTCTTAGTCCGTCGGTCGTAACTTCGACCTAACTTTGACCTAACTTCGCCCTAAATGGTTGCGTTCCAGACCTAAAGTCGCCCTAAACGACTTAGGCTGACTTTAGGTCTGACCTGGGCTGCTTGGCCCCTGGGGTGGAATGGGCTGTAAGAGAACCAAACTTATAGTGGGGGAGGAATAGAGTTTTGAGGACTTTCCCGTTCCCAGCCTGGAGTTGCTGAGCCCAAGTTGGGTGGAGAAGCACATAGAGGGGGAGGAGGGAAAGGGGTGCTTGTGGAAAAGCAGGCGGACCAGGTTTCCTTGAAGCTGAACTGTACATATAAAGTGGGGAAATTAGAAATTCTTTTTATTCCCTTACCTCCCGGAACGAGGTTGACTGTAAATAAGGTGGGAATCCTCCCAATTTGCTTCCCTGCTTTAAGGAAACACTGACAGGGTGTGAGTGTTTTGGGGGTGGGGGTTGACATGTCAGGACTCCCGGCGAGGCACCCCCTGGCAGGTCACCCCCTCCAGGCGCATCACCCCGGGCGCTCCGCCCCCCCCCGCCATGCACCAGTAACGCCACTTGGGCAAGGAGTGTGCGGATTGGGCCTGGGAGCAGGGCAGGATCGGTGAATCCTGAGCCCTTTCCCAGGCCTGATCCGCCTGCACGGAGCAACGTGGACATGTACCAGTATTATCGCTGGTGCTGGCCTGAATTGCCCCATAGTGACTTCTGGGGCTTCCCCAGGGGCAAGGGGACAAATGTCCCCTTACCCTGAGGAAACCTCCGGTAGACAAAATACTCCCAGTGGATGCAGTAGAGAGGTCACACCAGTACCTCTGCATCATCAGACAGGAGTTTAGATGTGATTCGGCTGCTGGAATCCATCTCTTTTCTGATTTGGAAATAATTAGCCTAAGGCATATATGGAATAAAAAGAACAGTCCTGGTCTACTGATGAATGTGAAGACTTCGAGCGAGGCATATAAAGGGCCACATTCTCCCATGTGACACAGCCCATCACCTCAATCAATAAATGGCAGAAGTTCAACAGGAATCAGTGAACTTAGTTTTCCAAGTAAATGTGAATAATATAATATAACATAATTTATATACCACCTTTCTTGGTCATTGGATTTCTCCTCTGACTTTAATCCAAGGCGGTTTACATGGGCAGGTTTTCTCAACCCCTCTAATGTTTTTTTTTTTTTTTTAACAATCATATAGAAATGTTCAATCCTTCATGAACAACTGTATTCCAGATGGTATCCTTCGCAGTCTGGCCTCTCCCTGGCCGTCGCCTCCCACACTCTGCCGATGCAGCTGGCAGCTCTTATCTCTCTCCTCACAAAGGTTTTTTTCACCGCTTTTTGTCAGCGGTGTGTCTTGAACTGGCCGTTCACCGATCTTCAGGCTTACAAGGCAGCAACTCTACCAACTGAGCCAGACCTCCTGCCTGAATAGAATTCTGAATAGAATTGAGCAGCATATTGATTCTCTTTGTATTGGTCAACCTAGGATATATATATATATATATATAAAAGTAATAGCAATTAATACAATAGAATAAGTAGTGCAAAATCGTGGTTTTGGTGACTGTATACAAGTTTATTGTCCCCCAGATCAAAACTCCCCCCAAAAATCAGGGAGGCATCTATGAGATACATTGTTGTGATAATGGGGGACTTCAACTATCCTCACATTTACTGGGTCAATTCATGCTCTGGTTGTGAAAGAGAGACCGGACTTCTAGATATGCCAAACAACTGTGCCTTAAAGCAATTAGTCATAGACAGGTGACCCTGGATTTGATATTGTGTGGTACCCAGGACTTGGTAAGGGATGTAAATGTTAACAAGCCATTGGGAACAGTGAGCATGCTGAAATCTGTTTCGCCATGCGTGTCGGGGGAAATGTGGGGGAATAAGTTTGATTTCTGGGACAATATGTTTGATTTCTTTTATTTCTCTTTGTGCCACATGCTCAGGCTTCCATGTTGAGAGTTAGGAACTATGAACTTCACTAAATGACCTCATAAGATTCTGCTGTTGGGGTCAGACCTCAGACAAATGATTAAGTAACATTTTAATAATAATTGAGATATCCTGTTCTCGCCTGTATGGTTTTCCTGTGAGATACTTCCTGTAAGATACAGGAAGCTGGACTAGATGGGCCTTTGGCCTGATCCAGCAAGGCTCTTCTTATGTACATATGTTCTTATGTTTTCAGCAATCCATTAGTCTATCGAGATGCCATTTGTTGTGCCTTTTCCCCAAATTGTTGGACCCCGTGTGTGTGTGGGGGGAATGTTGGTCCCCGGTCAAGTGATGTGATGCCATTCTATGCAGTTACTCAAGGGGGGGCTAGTTGAGAGTTCCTAGTTGCACCAGGCCTGCAAACCCTCCCTTAGGCCTCTGCATGCATCAGAAAGGTTCTACCTACCTAGGCTTACCACAGTCCTGGAATTGAGGCATGGTTGGCCAAGAGGGGACCCGGGCTGCTTCCAAGTGTGCACCGCAGCTGCCCAATGAGGGCTGTGACTTCCACAGCTTCCGGTCAACAAGGTAATTGTGTTGGGCTGCCGCTGTGCACACTTGGGAGGGGCTCAGGTCCTCTCTAGGCCAATGCATGCCTCGATTCTGGGACTATCATAAGCCTATACCTACCAATTGATTGGAAGCGAAAATGGAAATCATTCCCGATCGATTGGTAGAACCTTTCTGAAGCCGGGAAGAGGCCTATGGAGGAGTTTGCAGGCCTGGTGCGACTAGGAATGGACCTCCAGATGCCCCCCCCCCTCAACCGTGAGTAATTGCATAGCGTTTTGCATAGTATTTAATTGCATTCTTAAAAAGTTTAACAGAAACAGTGGAAAAGACTCTTGGAAAAGACTCCAAGAGACCTTGGAGAACTGGTGGCAGTTTGAGTGAGCAGTGCTAGGCTAGATGGATCACAGTTGGGTTCACATCCAATGTTCACAGTTTATGTTCATATGAAGGCTGCGTGTGCAATGTAAGCTAAAGTCTAAATCATGTCAGTTTAGAGACAAAGGAAGTGAGGGAAAGGGGGGGGCAAGGGTGTGAATGTGTTGCTGGGGAATCTGACAGAAATACTGAAGAACCATATCAAGAGCAAAAAGGTTCCCAGTGCAACTAGATAATAATTTCTTCTTCCACATATGATATAGGCGCAGTTTCCTGTATTCTTTTCATGTGCTCACAGATGAAAGTTGGTATCATTTCACAGTAGTTTTAAAGACACTTTCATTTCAGTCCTCTTTTTTCGGGTGCTTATAGGTTTTGAAATAAATGAACCCCTCTAGGCTTCAACTTTATTCCTCTTTTTCTCAGCCCCAAAGGTGGTAACAAATTATTTAGACATGGTACTATTATTTATTTATTCAATGTATAACTCACTTTTCTCCCGACTGGTCACCCAAGGCGGCTTATAAAACGATAAATAGTTGAAACCCATAACAATAAAAGACATAAAATACATGATTTAAAGGGGATGATGTCATTTCTGTGGGGTTGGTGATTTTTGTCATGAGGGCTTGGGGTACCACTGGCCTTAGCTATGCCACTGACTGATAGGAAGGTCAAAAGAATCTCCAGAGTGCATGGAGGCTGTTTAAAGCAACAGTAATAAAGACACAGTTGAAGTATATTCCACGAAGAAGGAAGGAAGTCCAGGAAGGTGTCAACATGGAAAAGAAACTCAAAGAGGCTACAAACGGCAAGTTATCTTCCTTCCGTAAATGGAAATCCTGTCCCGTTTCATATGGGAGGAGGTGGTCCTTCAGATACCAGACTTAAAACCTTCATTAATTCTTTAATAGATCAGGATGGGGAGGGGTTTCTTTGATGACCCAATCCAATCTAAATGCTGCGCTGGTGGATCACATTTTCCGCCAGCACGTGATGTCATTAAAGTGCCGTAAAGTGCTTTGTTACAGCGCAGAGAGCCAGCACACCAGCGGGAGGGCCGAAGCCGTCCTGCGTGTATCGGTAGTCATCGCGAGGCATGCTCGAGCAGGTAATTCCAGCGTAGGGCAGTTGGGATAATGCAGAGTGGGTTGAACGGGGCATGGAAGAGTGGAACAGGATGGGAGGGGTGATTGGATCAGGCCGGGGAGGGGGGCAGGATCGCGATGCCAATGTGCACTATATCTTAATCCCATTCCTGGGCCTGATGCTCCTGCATGGATCAATATAGACTTGTGCCACCTATAGAGCTGGTGCAGGTCCGGGTTGACCCATAGCGACTGCCAGGGCTTACAGTGGGGCAAGGCAACAAATGTCCCCTTACCCTGAGGAGACCTCCAGCAGCTAAAAAGTCTCTGGGGGATGCAGCATAGCCCACACTGGCACCGCTGCATTGCCGTGCAGGGATGTAGGTAGGATTGGGCTCTGTGGCTAATTATTTCAAAATCAGAATCGAGATGGTTTAATCCTTAATTCCTTTAGATTTCCTCCATATCAGATGCTCCCTATTGTTCAAGTCAGACCTGAACACAATGATGTAGCATTTAGGGGAAAATATACAAACCAGTAAGCCAGCACTGGAGGCTATGATGGCAAAGATCTCTACAGCTACCATGTCTTTCCCAGTGGTGCTCAGGTAGGTTGGAATGAAACAGAGCCAAACACTGCAAAAGACCAACATGCTGAAGGTGATGAATTTGGCTTCATTGAAACTGTCAGGTAATTTCCGTGCCAGGAAAGCCACCGTGAAGCTGACAATGGCCAGGAAACCCAAGTAGCCCAGTACGCAACAGAACATGACAACCGACCCTTCGTTGCATTCCATGATGATCTTGCCATGTACAGAGTGCATGTCCAGAGCTGGAAAAGGAGCAGAAGTGCTAAGCCAAAGGGTACAGATGCCTGCTTGTATGAAAGAGCAGGAAAGGACTATAGCATTTGCCAGTCTTCTCCCCACCCACTTCCTCATGCCGGAGCCAGGTTTGGTAGCCATGAATGCCAGAACCACGTTGATGGTTTTGGCCAAGACTGAGGAGAGGGCCACAGAGAAGACCAGGCCAAAAGTTGTTTGTCGGAGAAGGCAGGTGACCTTGTCAGGCTGTCCAATGAAGAGGAAGGAGGAGAGGAAGCAGAGAAAGAGGGCGATGAGGAGGACATAGGTGAGATCCCGATTGTTGGCTTTGACGATGGGAGTGTCCTGGTGCTTGATGAAGGTTGCAAGGATTAGAGCAGTGATCAAAGCAAAAGCAATAGCAATGGAACTGAAACAGATCGCTAGAGTTTCTTCATATGAGAGATAGGTTATCGTCCTGGGAATGCACTGATCCTTTTTGATGTTTGAATAGTGATCATCTCGACATTTGCTGCAGTCATCCATATCTAAAAAGGGAGAGAGAGAGAGAGAGAGAGAGAGAGAGAGAGAGAGAGAGAGAGAGAGAGAGAGAGATGGCTACTAAGGATAACTTCATGCAACTGAAGAGGTAGACTGTAGTGCACAAATATGAGGCAGTCCTGAGCGTGTTACAAGTCATCTTGTTGTTGCTTTCCCTTTATTCCTCAAATTGTCTACAGTGCTCAGTGCTCAGTGTGCTATATTTCCTGTGAATAGTCACAACTAACTGCATCTCTATTTGCATAACAATTTTATATGCAAATGCAGGGTTGGTGGAATCTCAAACAAATATCATGACCAACTTTGTTGCTTGGTGGTCAACCTTGAGACCTATATGAAAAGCAGATTCTAACCTGAATGGCTCCAATTCACCACCTAACTGTCCTTCTTGCACCCCACCCCCAAATGTCCTCTTTCTTTCCTATATTCCCACTGAATGCAGAATGCCCATCCTAGTCCATTCTGACAAGAAGGCGCATCGTCACCTCCATATATGTACCTCCATATATGTGCCTCCATATATGGTATCTCCCTTCAATGGAAATACGAAGGGAGAAAGCTTTCAGCAACTTGGACCATGGGAAGGCACCAGGACTGGAGAGTGGTTCCCTCATGTAGCCTAAACCAAGGTCTTCAGAAAAGTGGCGAGCAGTGGCGTAGCTAGGGTCCATAGTGCCCAGGGCCGCAATGTTGTGACATCACTCCTGTGTGCTCCTGGAGAAGGCAGTAGCGGCCCCTCAATTCTGTCACACCACCATTGGTGGGGGGCAGACAGCTAGGATTTGGAACTCTTCTTTTGTGTTGCTGATAACTAATAGCTTCCTAGGTGGTGGATGGGATGATAGCTTCACCTGTGCTGTGCAAGCAAGGAATTTTCCTTTGAGCAGGCAAAGTGCTAAGCCAGCCTGATTGGGGGAGAGGGGGACAATGCATCTAGCTAACTCTAAGTACACATGTTCCCTATTGCACCCAGGTTTCAAACTAAGAGCCCAGTCCTATGCATGCCTACTAAAACGTTAGTCCCATTATAGTCAATGAGGCTTACTCCCAGGTAAGTATGGATAGGATTGCAGCCTCAAAGCACTATTTCTACATGACTCAGCTTTCAGTCCAACGTTTCTCCCCTTGGAGGAGTCTTCTCTATGACATCTGTCTTTGTCCTGCACCCCTTTCCAAGGAGTAGCAATAGCAGCAGCTCTCTGTGGATCTCACTTTCCAAACTGCCTTGGCTCACAACAACCCAGTAGGAAATCTCGGAGCCCCCCTCCCACATGCTGGCCATGATCAGCAGTTCAGTATGTGTGTAGAGCAGGTGAACATATTTCCTACCATACTGGTCGGAAATCTTCCCTTCTGGGCACGGAGTACAACCATAACAACAAAAGGGCTCCTCCTCCTTCTTTTTCTTCACCGAACCGGGGAGGCAATGGTCGTTACACAGAGAGATGGGCAGCGTCTAAGCAGAAACAGGAGTGGGAAATATTACGATTAATTTTTATTTATTAATTTATTGAATTTCTACCCCGCCTTTCTCCCACGAGGGCAAACAAGGCGGCTTACAATAAAACATTAAAATACATATATACATTTAGAAAGAATTAAAACAGTTAAAACAATTAAAACAAACAACCCCAGTGGGTCATCCTCATTTACATGTTAAAAGCCATCTGTTAAAAAGCCATCCCGCCATGTCAGAGCTCCGTGTTCTTTGCCGGAGCTTAAGAAAACATGCTTTGACAGTTGAGGTTTCATTCACGTGAGTTTCCCTTGGGCCCACCGGCTTGGGGAGGTGCAGCGGTTCCTGCTGCCCTGACCCACAGGGGTCGGCGTGGATGAGTCGGCTTCTTCAGGCGAGGGGCGACGGCTCGGAGTCCGGGTTGTAACTCCGCCCAGGGCAGTCCTTAGGATGTATGCCCGTGTCAGCGCCTTCTCACGTGCGCATGTAACACCCTGACCAAGCCTGTAGATCTCCTCTTTTACCTATGATCTTGCTTTCCTTTATTTTCAATAAAGTGACCCTTTTTATCCATATCAAATCTCATGTATTTTATAGGGCGTACTCAGGTAATAACTCATTGCCACATGGTCCTTTTGCCACATAGTCCTTTTGCAGTTCACTCTCACCTGGTTGAACGTTCTAGGCCACTTAATACTTTCTTCAGAAATTGTTAACTGTTCTACTGGAGGAGCCGGAAGATCCAGGCTTCCAACTCTGACTCTTGCAAAGGAATTATTTGGGAAGGTGATCCAATTGATAATATCAAGTCCTGCAACAAATTTTCCTTGTTCATCAAAATGCATTGTCTCTCCAGCACTGTTGTTGAATGAGAGACTCCTGAGAAAGGGATGGAGCTGAGAGCCAAGAGAAGTCAGTTAGAAAGGGACAATATCATGGTGTTAGAACCAACAGGTATCTTTCATAGACTGGTTCAGCGTATTTTAGGTTTGGTCAGGTCCAGTCCCTTTTGTGCATTGCCTGAGCAGTTAGGCCAATCGTCTCCCTGAGAGATGCCAATGTATAAATGAGGGCGCAATCCAAACCTACTTAGGCTGCTGTTGCAACCAGCGGCCCAGCAAAAACGGGAGGCCCCAGAACAGAAAGGGGATTCAAATCCCTTTTTGGAGGGGATTTGAATCCCCTTTCTGTTCTGGGGCCTCCTGTATTCACTGGGCCTCTGGTTACAACGGTGGCCTAAGTAGGTTTGGATTGCACCCTAAGTCGCTCAAAGAGTTGTGAAGGAAATAGTATATTGTGCATCAGAACTCATCTGTGGCCCAGCATTTAGTGTAGTGGAGGCCTGTGATGCTAACTGGATATATCTGCTCCTGTTTTCAGGTGGCCTTCAAATAAAAGAAGCTGCAGATGAGGACTTGGAATCAAAGATGGGGGAAGCCGATGATGAAGCAGCAACGTCACTGTGATGGTCATGCAACGCAATATTACTTGACCAGTGGTGTCTTCTTAAATTTAGCAGGGGGAGATCAACTATCCCTCTTCAACCCAGCATGACGTTTATTGCTGGAGTCTACTCTCTTTTGAAACTGTGAGCCCTTTGGGGACAGGAAGCCATGTATGGATTTTTTTTTTACTATGTAAACTAATATGTGAACTACTTTTTGTTGAAAAGAGGTTTATAAATATTCATTATTATTGTTATTATTAGTATTAATATTAATAAGTACTGATAGGGTGGAAAACAACAGGAGCCTCCATTTAGGGCTGCTGATGAACAATCAAGGGCCATGAAGTCACAGAAGAAGTCTCCTTGATAAGCTTCTCTACAAAGTTCCCATAGGGTAAAGGTAAAGGTGACCCCTGACAATTAAGTCCAGTCATGTCCGACTCTAGGGTGTGGTGCTCATCTCCATTTCAAAGCCAAAGAGCCAGCGTTGTCCGAAGACGCCTCCGTGGTCATGTGGCCGGCATGACTCTCCTTGCCGCAGCGTGTAGCATGCGGCTGGAACACGGAGCTCTGTTTTACCTTCCCGCAAGCGGTACCTATTTATCTACTCACATTAACATGCTTTGGAACTGCTAGGTTGTCAGGAGCTGGCCAAGCAACGTGAGCTCACCCCATTGTGGATTCGAACTGCCGACCTTTCGATCAACAGCTCATGGTTCAGCGGTTTAACCCACTGCATCATAGGGTACAAAAGGTATAAAAAGCTGGGTCAGAGGAACCTACATGTCTTCATTCGAGATTCTTAATTTTCCTGCCTTGCTGTTAATATTGTCATGGGTTGAACCATCTCTGCTTTGTGTGAAACACCCGTGTTTCCTTCACCTCAACCCCTACTGATTTGATGAAGCCAGAGCCGGCTGTTCAGTCACCTTCCCCAGGCCTTTTCTCTCTCCAAGTGCCCTGGTCTCCCTTCCCCCTTTGTCTGATAGGAAAGGCAGCTCAACTCCCTTGCCCAATACCTTCAATGCTACTGCCTCCCTTGCATGGGTAAGGCCTGGCTGTAGAGCTCTTTCCATCTTCAGATCACTATTACCCAGCTTGTTCTTAAATTTCAGCTCACAAAACACACACCTCAGGTCCTCTATAACAGGGGTTCCCAACGTTTGGAGGCCCACGTACCCCCTATGTGGACCTCTTACCCCCACATGTCCACTGAGCGGCTACACCTGCATACCCCCTGTACCCCCTCCTGGTTGCGGTGCAAGCGGGAAGACGCACCCGCCCACACCGCAACCTGGAAAAGAAGGCTAAAGGCTTTCATCGTCCCCTGGCAGTACAGGCCTGCATCCTACCTTTTCTTGTTGCCACCATCTTGGATCTCACGAAATCTCGCGAGGTCCAAGATGGTGGCACTGCCCAGAAAAGGTAGGATGCAGGCCTGTACTGCAGGGGATAGTGTAAGCTTGTAGTCTTCTTTTTAGGTTGCGGTGCGGGCGGGTCCTCCCACTTGCACCACAACCCAGAGGGATTTCCAGGTTGCAGCCCGAACAGGAGGACCTGCCCGTCTGCGCCTCAACCCGAAAAGAATCAGCTGTCCCTTATCAGCAGCTGATCGCAGCAGCTGATAAGGGACAGCGTCTCGCATACTCCCATCCTGCGGGTTGGGATCTCCTGCTCTAGAAGACCCAGGGCAACAGCCAAGTGCTTGTTTGCTTTCTTGGTGAGTCTAGATCCACACCACAGTTGGGTGAAGTGCTTTCCAGGCCTGTTCTTAGGCTCATCCCTTGCTTGTGGCCTTTGGTTTCAGATTTCAGAGAGGAAATTCCAGCTGCAACCATTTACTATGGTGCTGGACCATCTAACCCAGGGTGGTCCAACCTTTCTTACATTGAGGACCGCATGCGGACTTCGACACAGAACCCGGGGGGCACACAATTAAAAATTATTTAATAATAATGACCACTGCACAAGCAGACCTGTAAGACCCACACTGGGTTTAAAAAAAAAAAGATTAGAGTACTAATTGAAGGGGGAAAAAGCTTTGTGGGCCTGGTAGCTCCTGTCCCTTACAAAGCACAAGCCCAAATGCAGCTCCTTAGGGAGGCCCATCCCTTTTCCCATTCCTGCCACCCAGAAAACCTCCCATGACCCCTGGCTCCTCCTTCCTTGAGTGTGCCCGCTCAGCACTAACTATCCCCAGAATGCCCTGCCCATGCTCCCCTGACAATCAGAACGGCGCTTGGCTCCGATCGTCAGTGGAGCGTGAGCGGGGCATGTTCGTCAGCTGAAACGCAGGCATTGGATGAGATATGAATCAAAGCAGGGGGGTGGAGCCAAGTGCCTGCCCTAGGGAAGAGAGGAGGTGGTGGTTACTGGACTCTGTCTGGCCACCAGCCGCCTTGTTGGAGCCAACTTAACCAAGGTAGGAAGGAAAAGCAGCCAAAAGCACTGGAAGCCTGGATTTGAGTTGAAACTGGAGGGAGGATAGAGTGCCTTCCGATCGTTGGCTGAAATGCGGAGCATCCATTTCAGTCAAAGAACTCTCTGTGGCATACCCCGCCCATGCTCCACTGATGATCGGAGAGGTGCTCGGCTCTGATTGCCTTTCCAATCATCGGCTGGGGCATGGTGCGCAGGGCATGCGCTTCAGCAGCCAAAGAAGCCAACTGATTCCCCGCCCATGCTCCCCTGATGATTGGAAAGATGCTCACGATCAAGCGACTTTCCAATTGTCAGTGAAGTGCAAAGCATTCTGGGGTGATCTCTCCCGGGGCAGGCAGTTTTAGGAGAGGACGCCGGTGAGTGCCTTTGCGGCAGGGGAGAAGGGCTCCGAGAGCAAACGAGGGCCGCAGAAGTGTTGGACCATGGGTTGGACCACAGTGATCTAACCCTTCTCCTTTAACATAACGAAGGAAGAAAGATCTGGACACGCCATATTTGTTGAAAGGAAGTCTTATGGATAACAATGCTTTTGGAACTTTAGACCCAGATTTCAAAGAACTACATAAAAGAATAGAGCCGAACCTTCCATTGCTGTAAATTTGATGGCTCCACCCTCCTTCCAGACACCCTTGTTCTGTGTTTAGATCTGGATTCATACATTATATGCAGAGCATGTGCAATGGCATATGCAGCATTGTAGATGCTGTAGCTGTAGCCAGTCATGCTCATCTCAAAGAGCGTCCCAGGAAGGCTCTCCAGCTTCTCCTCCCCTGTGCAGACTGTCCTGGTCTTCTCATTCTTACTGGCAATACTGGAATTGCTCAATTCACAGTCAAAGGTTCGCTCCCAGAAGTCCTTGACGAAACCATCTCCTTTAGACCAGGCAGGATTGATGCTCTGAAGAAATTCCCTAAACCCTGGTGGTTCATTTGAATGAGCTGAAAGAGAGATGGCCCCGCTGTATGGTTGTATGTTCCAGTTCTTTTTACTTGTGACTGTTTCAAAATTACCATGTAGCGTGAACATCCACACCTTTCCTAATGGTGAATGCTGGAATTCCATTTGAAAATACCAGTCCAAATAATACATGATCAGAAAGGAATTATAGGCAATAAATACATTGGCTTTACTTCTCATGAAAGTTGACATTTGTCTCCATTCACGATACCACGTGTCCGATGTTCTATCACTAGGAGTCCAATGTAGCATCTCTGCAAGGAAAGCAAAACAGATACCACTTTCTGGAAGTATTCGCAGCAATGTCTGCAAAAATTCTCCTCCAGCAAATTCAACTTGGGCAAAGAGCCCAACCCATGTCCATTGGAAATGCAGAAGTAATTGAGCAATCCCATAGCACTGCTGGGTCTCAGTTGGCAGCATCTGGTACAAGAAAGGGAAT
This sequence comes from Plestiodon gilberti rubricaudatus, assembly GCA_026170595.1. Taxonomy (NCBI): domain Eukaryota; kingdom Metazoa; phylum Chordata; class Lepidosauria; order Squamata; family Scincidae; genus Plestiodon; species Plestiodon gilberti. The sequence goes on from JANXHW010000006.1 coordinate 22,155,300, forward strand.
TGTGTGTTTTCAGTTAGTCTTGAGTCATGCGAACCATAGGTAAGCTAAAAGAAAACAGAGAGGAATACCGTGAATGGTGCAAAAGTTGAGTATGATACATGTGTTCAGTAAATCACTTGTTAAGATGCAATGCTTGCATCGAGTTACCTGATCAGGTAAAATGAAAATTTCACTTTGAGGCTTCACGGTGACAGCTATTGATGGGAGAGAAACAATGTCCAGCAGGAGAATTCTAGTCACATCTTTTTCTATAAGAGACACTGTCCATGATTCTGAATGTTTTCCATAATCTGTGATCCAATCCTGTCCCGTTCTTCTATTGACGGAACTTGCATTCCATCAAACCAAGGCCCTGGGCCAGTGGTATGGCAGCCACAATGATGGTGCATGGACCAGGACGGCCAGCATGAATGGAGCCATCCCACACTCAACAAGGTAGTTAGTGGAGGGGACATTCTGGGGGAGGAATTGAGCAGGCCAGGGACATGATGAAAGTGAGCTGGGGGCGGATATGGGTGGCAGCAGCTGCCGATATTCTATGATCTCTTCCTGTTGCCGATTGCTTCCCTGGACCGACTTGGATTTATACCAGCCATAGGGCTGGTGCAGACCTGAGTTGGTCCATTGGAAACCATGATGCAGTAGAGTAGGTAAGCTGAAAAGTTTTTAATGGTCCCCAGTTGGCCCATAGCATGTAGCAGGGGCCCAGGATAGGATTGGGCTGCCCAAAAGCTTTTGAATGAGAAAAAAAGCAGTATTTCCAGACACATCTTTTTTCCAGACACACCGACCTGGGCCGCCTGCCGAATCCTTACGTAGGATTGCTCTACCCATGATGTTCAAAACAAAAGGTTAAACTAAATAGATATATATGCCAATAATGAATGGATACTGCCTGTTGGTGTACAGGTTGTCCAGTTCTCCACAAAATGATCACTGGTACATGTGCCCAGGGCGTGGGAGGAAGACAGAGGGGGGCAGAACAGGAATTTGCCGAGGGCAGGGAGGAGGTCAGATTGGGACCAGGAAAGGGGTGGTTTTGGTGGTGCATGTTAAAACCTAACTCCTTCTTGGCCTCGATCCCCTAACCCAGATCCAAATGGTCTTGCGCTAGCAATACTGGTTTGTGCCAAGACAAGAATTAAAATATTCCCTTACCCCGAGGAGGCCTTCAGAGACCAAAACTCCCATGCGCGATGCAGCAGTTGCCACGTTAACATACTGTAAGAAGTTTTTATTTTGGATCTGTTGATAATTTATTATTTCTAATTGTAATTTTAAGTTGAAGCAACAGCTATGGTTACAATACTGTTACAAAACAACAGTAGTCCAGTCCAAAATATTTTTACTTTTGTTAGAACATATTTTTCACATTCTCACTTATGTGCCCACTGATCTTACATCAAAATCCTATCTTCAGTTCAGCAGCATCTACCTGTGGAATCTTGTAGCTGTTTATCATCCTGGCTATGTAGAGAGCAGTGAAAGTTTGTATTCCCCCAATAATGGCTATCAAATGGGTTTGAACGTCACATTTGTAGTTGGGGACAAATGTATGCTGTGTGGAAAGCAGGCGCAGTGTGCTCTCAGAGACCATTAGTTGTTCATAGTAGATGTCATAGATGTCGAATCCCAGTGTGAGATTGGGTAAGAGTGTTGGATTTTCATTGATCTCCTTTATAGCAAATACCAAGGCCAAGGCATGTTGGTAATTCTTTGATATTCCACTGCAATAAAATTAATATTCTATATAATAAAACAACATAAAGGATGCTGAGGCACTATAATCACTTTTTTATAGCTTGCAAAGACCAATTGCTCTTTTTGATGTTTCCACTAGCAAAGCTTATATAGGTTGATTACCCCTCATCGAGACTATTCCGAAATCCAGACATTTTTAAGGCTATAACTTTTTCCAGCAAGTGGCTGGCATAGAGCAAGGCATGCTGGGACACAAAATTATTTAAAATATTGTATAACATTACCTTCAGGCTGTGTGTACTGTATAAGGTATATATGACACATAAATGAATTTCATGTTTAGTTTCGGGTCCCATCCCCAAGATATCTCTGAATGAGGGAGTTTCTGGAAAGGGAGGTGGGGAGCAAGGGACACAGAATGGGAGAGGGAGGGGGCAGCGTTGGCAACACTCATGCGCAGCCATCTCCGAACTAATTTCGTACTCCCTTTCTACCTCCCTTACTCTCTCATCGGTTCTCCACCAGCTAAATAGCCGGTGCACATCTGAGGAGACCCATTAGGGAGACTGGATCTTTCCTTGAGGGAACAAAAGTCCTCATACCCTAAGGAGACCTCCAGACCGTTCCCCAGCTGGATACTGTGTGAGCTCTGGTGGCGTGGCTTCATTGTCTGGGGGAGCTACTTAGGATTAGGCTGTAAAACTGCAATCTTATTCACACATCCCTGGGAGTAAATCCCACTGAACAACGTAGGACTTACTTCTGAGTAAGCATGCACCAGATTGCACTGTAAATGACAGTAATCTAAGATTTGAAAAGGTTCTCACTCCTTTACCCATGAGAAACAGCAAATCCTGAACACACACTGAACACTGTGATTCTGCCGTGGATGCCGATTGTCACATTCAAAGGGAGGTATTGTATATAACTCAGGCATTCAATCAATCAATTATCTAATCCTACCTATCATCATCTAAGCAAGTAGATGCTATAAGGGAAAAATACACAAAACGTACACGAATTCCTTAGACAACACTGGAGTAGGCAGCTTTGTGAAATTTGCAGAATGTGCCCTGAAAATGGACTGGGGAGTTGTCTCTCCAACCACAAGGTTTCCTGGCTGATAGAACTCATGTAGAAGAAAAGAAGGCTCATTGACTCTGCACTTCATCAAATTAGACCTCACACTGGGATGGACAGAATGGGGCTCACAGCCGGTATAAGGCAGCTGCTCCAGCAGCAATACCAAGGACACCACCATTCTGAAAACCAGACTTCCCATCTAGAGGCACACTCCACTCTTTGCTTCACCAAAGAAGGAATAATCTCCTTGCAATGGGAGCTGACCCCATAGGAGATTGTTTCAGCCACTCACAGTTCTGTCTCAGATCTGAGGACAATCCACCAGCGTGACCCTGATGTGAAACAGCCAGAGATCAGAGTGATGGAGCTCCTGCAGGCACTGGCCGGAACCCTTTGGGCCGTCCTTGAACTCCACAGAGCACTTTTATAAACATTTGTAGCACTGTTGCTTATTTTTCTTATGTCCTCCAGACATCCCTTGGGTTTGGTGAGCTGGACAACTGCTCTGAGATATGCCGATAATTACAGGAGAGAGAATGCGCTCCCCTGTGTGCTGCGGTTGCTTTGGAAGAAAACACAGCAATGCAGCAGGTGGTGAATGTGTTGCCCCTGACTAGCCTTTTCACCTGTATTTTGCTAGAATGGATTATTTGCATGTGTACGTGGTGCTAGGTGACTGTGAGGAGCACATGACCCATACCAGAAAATGTCATTAGAACTGGACCGATGACAAGAGGTCTCAGACCTGGACACGATACTTAACATCCGGTAGTAGTCTAGGGGACATACTTCTCATCAAACTCCTTTATCTCTTCTTATCTCCCCCTTATCTGATCTCATCTCCTCTATGACATCAGTGGAAACACGTCAGCGGAAGTCTTGCCTCCCCATGCCAGCAGCAAAAATGATGCAGGGTGGCATGTGAGCCCTCTAGGAACTCCCCCAATGCCCTGGACCAATCGGCATGGGTTTCTTACCCCTGGGACCAATGGCGTTGCAGAAAGGCCTAGGCATGCTTGGACAACTGGGAAGGTGTTTAATCCTTGGGGCAAGGCAATAAACCCCCACTTCTTGCACTAGCTGAGACTTGCCAAATGAAGACTCCCAAGAGATTTGCAGGGCCTTTCAGCTTTACAGATGGGCAGTGTTTGGGGACAACTGTTAATTTTTATAACTAGAGGCCGGGAGAGTTGGATCCAGATATTACAGTCCCAGAAGGGTCTGTATACTGGAAACAAGAAGAAGCGGCAATCATCGGTCCAATTGCTGTGGAAGACATTTTAAGTGAAATAGAGGTGTATGCAGTATCCTGTTGCCCAATTTCACCCGTAAATATATATGTTGGGATAGAATTGTCAGGAGGGGTGTGCTCATTACTGAAGAAGTGGCCGAATGGTTAAGGCCCAATCTTGTGGGCCCACTGTACCACTGGAACTCGTGTTACGTTGGCTCAGCATGCCTCACAGTGGTGACAAAAGGCAACCTGCCATTCCATGTAGCCAGGCTGCCCACACACTAGCAGCCTCTGAAGAAGCCCTGGTGCTAGTAGGTCGGTGCAGGGGGACTCGCAGTGGGTGGAGGGTTGGGCGGAATGGGGTGCGGAGGTGGAGGAGCAGGGCAGAGACCATGAATTAAGGCTGGAAAGGGGGCAGTATTGGCAGCAGAAGTAGTACCAATATCCTGCCCCCTCCTGGCCTTGCTCCGCATTCCTGGATCCACTTGGACTTGAGCCAACGATGTAGCTGGCACAGGTCCTAGTAGACACAATGCGGCAGTGAGAACTTACCCCAAGGCAAAGAAACAAATGTTACATTACCAGGAGAAGATCTCAAAGACTGCCTGTCAAAGGCGTTCGCTTGAGGAGAGGGGAATTATATTGGGAGGTCTCCCCACCTTATCTATGGTTACTCCTCAAGCCTCCGTTTACCCATTGGCAAATTCTCCCTCCCCTCTGCCTTTCTCAGAGAGTGCTTCTCCACCAAACCCGGCTCAGCACTCCCAATGTCAGAAGGGGATTAAAATACACTTTTATGCCTCCCTGAATTCAGGTTCTTCACTCCTAGTCTCTTCCATGAATGGTTTCATCCCCCTGGTCACAATAACATTCCACACACATTCCAGCCAAATCAAAGTTTATTTTCAATCTGGCGTTCGTATTCGAGAGCGCTCTCACTCTTCCCCTCAGGGAAAGCTTCACACGGAGAGGCTAGACATGTTAGTTACAATACCAATTTACATTTCCAAAAAGGCACTTGATAACAATAAAGCAAACTCAGACTACCAAACTACAAAAGCTACTAAGACTACCGTCCAGGGTCCCAAGTGTTGGCTCTGTCCGAAAGCATGACTGGCCACAATTTCAGGTACGTTTCTCCTCTCAGTGCCAACACCTAACTACTTTTATAGGTTTTTGCCCCTTTTCCCTCATGGGGCTAGTAGCCAATCTATCTTGGGTGGCAACTACTTTCTTAACCAATCCAGGGGTCTGCACGTCCTCCTCGTCCCATGCTAATTCCTCTTATTCACCTGTGCTAGTTTCACGTTTGCCGCTCTTATCAATATCTGCGGCCAGTTACAGATCTGTTGACTCCGTCTCAAGGACGGTTTGGACAGGAACAAAATGTATGCTTAACTCTTCCCTGGTCTTACTGATGGTCCATTTCATGTCTGTTCTCATTTTAAAGGGCCCATGCTTTTACTCAGGAAGCTGGTCTTTCTCATTCCCCTGTTACTCCCGGATGTCCACAGTTCTCCTCCATATCCCAGTGTACCACCCATATTCCCATGTGCCTTTGAACTCTATGTCTCTGTGCAATCATTACCTCTATAGCTATTCCCTTAACCAAAGAATATGGAGTGGCCTAAGCCTTACCTCCTTCACACTGCCCCCCTGCAGGATGTAGCACATGCTCTGGTGTCGCAGCTGCATTGGAGGAGAGGTGAGTTAGATAGGGGTGAGTTAGATAGACAGATCTTCTCTTAGTCCAGTGCTTCTCAATTATTTTTTGTCATGCCCCCCCTAGGAGGGGCATGACAGTTCGCGCCCCCCCGGTCACATGGTTTTGGGGGGTGCCGCCCCCGCCCCTTCGCGTCGCCCTCCGCACACCGTTTTCGTCTCTGCGCATGAGCGAAAACACGAAAAATACCCGGATTGACGCTTGGGTCTTCAGAAGGCCCTGGAGCGCCGGCCCGGGAGCCGGCCTCAGAGCGTGCGGAGGTGGTCGAGGGTAAACGGGCCCCCCTTGACAGAGCCTCGCGCCCCCCCTGGGGGGCGCGCCCCACTAATTGAGAACCGCTGTCTTAGTCAGAAGATCAGAAATTTCACATTTGAGTTCCTTAAGAACTCTTGGGTGGATGCCTTCTGGGCTCAGTGACTTCTTAATCTCAATAAGTTCTGAAACGACCTCTGTCTTAACCTGAGCTCACAATGGATCTTTGTATGGCCATACATTTCCTGTCACATTTTAGGCCATTCTTCTCCCACTGCCCTAACTCAGGCTTTTGGCATCATCTTCTCTGAGGCTCTTTCCAGTGTCTTGGCCAAAACCATCACTGTTGTCCTCGCTTTCATGGCCACCAAACCAGGATCTTCGATGAGAAGATGGGTGGGGAAAAGTGTGTCAAATACTATTGTCTTCTCTTGCTCCTTTGTTCAAGCAGGTATTTGTATGCTTTGTTTAAGTACTTTGCCTCCTTTCCCAGATACAGACATGCACTCTCTACATGGAAATATCATAGTAGAACGCAATGAAGGCTCAACTGCCATGTTTTACTGTGTCTTGGGCTACATGGGCTTCCTGGCCATTGTCAGCTTCACTGTGGCTTTCCTAGCCAGGAAGTTGCCAGACAGCTTCAACGAAGCCAAATTCATCACTTTCAGCATGTTGGTCTTTTGCAGTGTTTGGGTGTCTTTTGTTCCAACCTATCTGAGCACCAAAGGGAAGTATATGGTGGCTGTGGAGATCTTCTCCATCTTAGCTTCTAGTGCTGGATTACTGGGTTGCATTTTTTTCACCTAAATGTTACATCATCATCATTCTGAGACCTGAGCTGAATATTAGGGATCAGATGCTATTGAAAAAGAACGAAATAAGTAAAAATATTTGTCTCTGCTTTGACTTCTCTGATATGTATTTCCTTTGTATGTTCAGTGAGTGGAGAGGGAACCACTCCCTTAAAATGCCATAGTGTGTCGGTTTACTTGGCCACCAACCCATGCATGCAGCCACTCGTAATTGAAGACAAGCTTCTTGTCTGTCGTTGTTGTTTCCTTCTTTGGGTGAGTACTGTGTGTGTTTGTGTACCAAGGTCTCTCATTTTTGAACAGATATCAGCCCCAGGCCTCCAATGTACTAGTTCCCCTAATTATTTTTATTTTATTCGCTTTTTATCCTGCTTTTTTTCCCCAAAGACACCCAATCCATAAAGAATTCCAAGGACAAGGAAGATCTCCTTTTTCAGCTGGTCTTTTCTTGGATGCTTGGGTCACTACTTAGGAGGAGTCAAATGGTAGGACAGACTAGGCTTCCCACTGCAAATGAGTGAAGTGATTTCATGGCCCATCAAGGGGCTCATGCCTTACCTGTAGCCCTAGTTTAGGATCGAGAGAACTGTAACTGCAACACTGCCCTAGTTTTTTGCTGTGGTTTGGACCTTAGAAGGTGATTTTCCCCCTCTTTCTCCAATTCCTTTCCTCCCTCAGTTCCCTCCCACTGTCGCTGGGAATGCTTGAACCACCAAGAAGGGAAGATACAAGGATAGCAGTGAATTTTGAATACAATTCAGTTGATCTTTTAGGGGAAGTCTGCTTCAAATGTCGTGACTCTAGTGTGGTGCACTCTGGTGCAGTGAGATAGTCAAAACACCATGTGTGAAAATCATATACGGTCAATTCCCGCTACCCACGAATTCGCAATTTGCAAATTCGTGTATTTGCGAGCAGCAGGATTGACACCACCTCACACCATTGAAGAGGTGTGTCTCACTTTCCGCAATCCCTGCTACCTCCGGAAAGTCTTTGCTGGCTTCCTGTACATGCATTTGTATATGTGTTGGCTGTTTTTCAGGTTATGCCGTATGTACATAGCAGGGGGAGAGTGAAAACTGCCCCCTTTTCACCCCAGCACAGTGTCTTTTCTGGTGGCTGTTTGCTGGTGGTGTTCTGCATCTTTTTTAGATTGTGAGTCCTTTTGGGACAGGGAGCCATTTAATCATTTGATATTGTCTGTAAACCGCTTTGTGAACTTTTTGTTGAAAAGCAGTATATAAATACTATTATTGTTTATATTATATTATATTATTTTGTATTATATTATATTATTATCCCTATAATAATAATATAGGGAGTGATGGGTATCATAAGGTGCAACCCCACCCCACTTTTGTACTTTCATGGCTAAACTCCTATTGTCAGTAACCTTGACTGCATCTTTCTTTAAAGATGGATAGAGAAATCATGTATTTGACATCTGTTCAAATTATTCAGCAGACTAGTAAAAACATATATTGATTGTTCTGAGACTTCAGAAAAGAACATACATTTTGTTTGCTATTTGGCTAGAAGGCCAACGCACTAGGGGTGTGATTATCTCCCCTATAATTTTCATAAGTACTGGTTTTCTACTTCCTTTTCTAGATGCTACTAGAAAAAGATCAACAACCAAATCTGAAAGATAATAAAAAACCTTGCTTGTTCAGAAGCAAATCTGGCCAGTAGAAACCCTTTTATCGGTTGGTTTCCCTTTTATATTGTAGGGTCTGTTTGAACCAGCTGTTGCAGCTAAACAAGCAAAACTAAAAGTATTCGGTGTAGTGCCTATAAACTTGGCCAATACAATACCTGCTCCATTGTCATATCCATTTTCCCTAGATTTTTGATTCTGTTGCTTTGTTTTTGGTCTACTAAACTTTGTCCCTGACCGTGGCAAAAAAAATATCTATTTCGCTTGGAAGATGAAAATGAGGATGTAGAGAACACATCCTTTACAGGAACATGAAGAGGAAGAGATTAGATTAAGAACCTTGATTATGAACAATTTAGAACATTGAGCAAAGGACCCTGGTAAATGCATGCAACATATGATTCAAGCTGAAAAGCAGTGTACTCAACAGAGCAATCTCTCAAGAAAGAACAGCAGTCGGAAAAGTGATGGGAATTTGTGCCAGGAGGGATAGCGTTGGAATGGTGGCTTTACTAGTACTATTATTTGGACTGCTACCTTATGCTGTGTGCAAGACACATGCTCTGATTTGTACTGAGTGTGATCCCCTCCATGTTTCTCATCAGTATTATCAGCCAGGTGACCTTGTTGTTGGAGGAGTGGCTTCTCAGGTCTTCTATTTCCATGATGATGCTCCTTCTTTCAATGAAGAACCCACACAGTCATTGATTGAGGAACCAGTGTAAGGAGCGTGTGTGCATGTGCATGTGCGTGTGTGTGTGTGTGTTGTGCATTGTGTTTTGTAACATGTAATTGTATTGTTTATAATTGAGAAAAGAAGACAGATTACTTTTCAACAATTTGATTTGTCTTGCTTTTCTAGTTGATATTCCCGTGAGTTTTCAGACAAGTCAGAGTTGTACTTCTTGCATTTCATCACCAATTTCTGCTTCCTTCTCTGTCTCTTCCTACGCACCTCTTTCCTCTCGTTTTAGTTTCAATAAGTTGAATTATGCTATGCAAACACTGTAATGTTTTAATTTCTCTGTAATTATCACCACTCTTGTCATATAACGGCTCAGGTCCATGGTATTTGAGGGACCGCCTCCTTCCTTATAATCTGACCCGTACTCTGAGGTCATCAGGCGGGGCCTTGTTAACCGTGCTGCCATTGACGGAGGTGAGGGGGATGACAGCACGGAATAAGGCCTTCTCGGCAGTGGCGCCCAAATTATGGAATTCCCTCCCCCTGGAATTAAGAACGGCTCCCTCCTTAGAAACCTTTTGGCGGGGCCTTAAGACATTTTTATTTAGGTTAGCGTTTGATGTCTGACATGGTGGGCTGGCTTTTTTAACAAATGGATTTTAACAAATGCAAATATAAGTGACCCACTCGGGTTGTTTGTTTTTAGTTGTTTGTTTAATTGTTTTTAATTATTTGTTTTAAATTCATTTTAATGTTATATGAAGGTTCTCATGGCTCATCGTAATTTGCAGCGAGATCGGAAATATGGGTAAAAAAGCCATGTAATATTTTATTGAAGAGAAAAAAAGTTTACTATTCACCAAATTTCTGGAGAAATTCCTCTTAACGCAGAAAGTCTTCAGCGTACTGAAGAGAGAAGACGCACAAGGATTATCAAGCAGACATAAAAGATAAAAAATAAACCCACAGTCCTCCTGCGACGTTTCTCCCTGCTCCAGGGTTTTTTTCAAGCAAAACTGGATATACACCAGTAGATGTTCTGATGTTCGGAACATCTACTGGAGTATATCCAGTTTTGCTTGAAAAAACCCCTGGAGTGGGGAGAAACGTCGCAGGAGGACTGTGGGTTTATTTTTTATCTTTTATGTCTGCTTGATAATCCTTGTGCGTCTTCTCTCTTCGGTACGCTGAAGACTTTCTGCGCTAAGAGGAATTTCTCCAGACATTTGGTGAATAGTAAACTTTTTTTCTCTTCAACAAAATATTACATGGCTTTTTTTACCCATATTTCCGATCTCGCTGCAAATCATTGTAATGTATATGTGTTTGTTTTTAGTTTGTTTAATTGTTTTTAATTACTTGTTCTAAATTCATTTTAATGTATATGTATTTTAATGTTGACTGTAAGCCGCCTTGAGTGCCCTTGCTGGGAGAATAAATAAATAAATAAATCTTTAAATAAATAAAAAATAAAATATATATTCACATGTTATTTCCAGATATTTCTTTCAAATTGGGGAACTTTTCTTTTAACTTTATATTGTTTCTGTATATTTCCATTTGCTATAAATTCTGTAAATGCTCCAGAATCAGCCACATCATGGGCAAGTTGCAAATCAGTGAGGCTGAGGTTGCTGAGGTAGTTAATAGTAATATCCAGATAATGAAGTGCCAGATACCGCAACTTTTAGTATATGAGTTTTGGTTTATAGAAATGAGCCATCCACACTTACTGTGCACATTTATTTCATTTTTCCTGTGTCACTTCACATAGAGATTTACAGCAATTTTTTTTTAAAAAAAAACATTGCATTTCAATACGATGAGAGGGAATGGAGAAAAAACTCATTGCAAATTATTCAGAGCAGCGTCTCATACATATCAACATTAGAATCTGTCTTAGGGGGCAGGATTGGGGCAGGGATTGGGATCAGCCAAGAGCATGCCAAGGACAGGCTGGTGTGGATATTGGTGGCAGCAGCACTGCCAATAGCCTACTGGCCCAGCCTCAACAAGTCCCCTTGGACCCATTCAGATTCATGCCAGCCAAAGAGCTGGCACAGATCCGAGTAGATCCACTGGTGACCATAGTGTGGCAGAGTAGGTAAGTAAAAACGTTTTTCACTTATCTTTCCATCACTTCCTGGCCCCTGGCCGGCCCATAGCATGCAGCGTAGGCTGTGCCACAGCCATTGCATGTTCTGGGCCAGCCCAGGATAGGACTATTGGCTGTGAGTTACAGTCCCATTCCATTTGCACAAGGGAATTTTTTGGGTCAGTGTTTCTGTTGAACTTGAAACGACATGATCTTTGATCTTCGACATGCCAAATGTGGTGTTTTTGTTTGTTGACGTGACTCTAACATTGGTCTCATTGCAGTGCCGTGCCAAAGAACTACCAGCATATCTTAGCCTTGGCATTTGCTGTCAAAGAGGTCAATGAGAATCCCAGCATCTTACCAAACGTCACTTTGGGCTTCTATATCCTCAACAACTGCTTCACTGCACGGATGACTTACCAGGCCACCCTCAGTCTACTTTTCAAGCAACATAGAGTTGTCCCCAACTACACATGTGGCACCCAGAATACTCCGATAGCTGTCATTGGGGGTCTTGCTTCTGAATCTTCTTTCAACATGGCCACCATTTTAGAAATCTACAAGTTGCCACAGGTGACAGGTCAGCTGTGTTCATGATAGAGAGAATGCTATCAAATGGTACAAACCATTTGTACCATTTGAAACCATACATTCATTCAAAATCCTCCTGAAAAATAACTATGCACTTCCTTTCAGTTCACATATGGAACATTTTCCCCAGTACAAGGTGACAAGACATTATTCCCTTCGATGTACCAGATGGTTCCAAGTGAAGATTTTCAATACATGGGGGTTGTCCAGTTACTCCTGCATTTCCGATGGACATGGGTTGGACTCTTTGCTCTGGATGATGATAATGGGGACAGGTTTTTGCAGACAGTGGTGCCATTGCTTTCCCAGAATGGCATCTGTGATGCTTTCATAATGAGAACACCAAAACGAACTTACCTGGGTGAGTTGTTAGACTTGTCCGTAATGCTGCAGGAGAAATATCCAGTTCTTGTAGAGAGACAAGCCAATGTCTTCTTTGTATATGGAGAACCTCCATCTATGACTGTTTTGAGAGTATTTCTATTTGCATTAGATGGACTTTCATTGCCTCCACTGGGTAAGGTATGGATTGTAACATGCCACTGGGACTTCATCACAGGGAATGTGCAAAGAACTTGGGATATACACTCATTTCATGGAGCATTATCCTTCACAATTCACTCAAATGAGGTATTTGGCTTCAAAAATTTTGTTCAGACCATAAAACCTTCCTGGGCAAAAGAAGATAAATTTATCCAGGACTTCTGGGAGCAAGCATTTGACTGTTTATTTAAAACGTCTGGTGTGGGTGAAGAAAGCAAGCAAACCTGCACTGGAGAGGAGAAGCTGGAGAGCCTGCCTCAAACAATATTTGAAATGAGCATGACTGGCCACAGCTACAATATCTACAATGCCCTCCACGCTGTGGCACATGCTTTACATACTGTGTATGAATTCAGAAGCAAATATAGGGTAATGCTGGAGCATCAGAATGCTCAGCCATGGCAGGTAATTTTATCCCCAAAGATCCACCTCTATTTCCTCAAGCAGGTGAGCATGTAACAGCCCAATCCCATTGGGTTTTTAGCGCCAGCAGAAAGATAATTCCTCCAGTGCTAACAGCACTTACAGCACTAAAGCCTGACAGCGCATGGGCTGGAGTCTACCCGTGTGCACCTGAGGATCCTCCTGGACTTGCCAAGGCAGGTAGGATGGCAGGGGAGGCAGGAGGGGTGGGGAGAGGCAGAACAGGGGCTGGGGAGGGCGGGAGGCAACAGAGGCGGATGATGGGCAGATTGGCTCTGGGAAGGGGGCAGGTTCAGTAGCAGTGGCCACCGAATCCTAGCCTCCTTCCCAGACCCAATCCCACAGAGATTTCACTAGCGTAGGTTCGAGTGAACCCTTCCGCACTGCAGAGGAAAGAATGTTCCCTTTACCCAGAATAGAACTCCATGACTGTCCCCCAAAAGGAAGAAGCGGTAGACATTTTGGTGGGGGGGGGAAACCATAGGATTGGGCTGCAAGTGTCATTGAAATGAGCATAAAATTGTTCCACTGAGATAATCAGTCACTCGTATTTGTGAATCTATTTGGTAATGCTTTGCCAGCCACAACATTATCCAGATGGCGTTTTTTGTTTCTTCTGTCACATAAATGATTTTTAATGATTATTTTAATGTAATTCTGTTCTCTCTCAATCTCATTTTTATTACAGTCACAGACCAGCATATCATTAACCAGTACAGAGCCTGTAATTCTGTTCAGATTTTCATTTACTTTGCAGCTCGCAAGCAGTGGCCTGAGATCACCATCTAGTGATCAAACTAGGTTATGACTCCTATTAGCAGCTCTTTCAAAAGTTGGTTTTGGGGGGAGAGTAAAGTGCATTGGGATGGGGGATAAAGTTGTAACGTTCATTATAAAACCTTGAGGGATTTTTTTTTTTTTTTGTGATGTATTGTAAAGAAATCCTTAGAAGAAATGTTGAGTTAAGAAGTGTAAAACATGTCTTCTTAATCATTGTTCTTGGGCCAGTTGTCTTTTTCAGTCTCCTGATTTGGGGGAGTTATCTGCAGCTGGATAAGACTGATTTCTTATCAGGATGTGGTTGAGCTGGGACGGTCATGTAGGTACTTTATGCAATAATTTAGTGTTCAAGGGTCATGGTCTATATGACCAAAAGAGCAAAAGCGGAGGGGGGCGGTGGGTACCAGGAGGAAGTTCCTATGCTGGTTTAAAGGGAGTAGTGGTAACGCTACTGATTAGCACTGCAAAGGCTAACCTCCCCTAGATTGGTGGAGTGTACCTGGTATTTTCCCCTTCCACTCACCAGTCCTCTTTGGGGGAAAATAAGCTGTATGGAACGGGGGCTACGCTTGGCTAGGAGGACTTCGAAGATTCTGCTTCTGTTACAGCAAACCTATCCAACTAATACCACCAGTGTAACCAGCGGGGGAGGATTGGGAGGGGAAGGGAGATTTAAATCCCCTTTGAATCCCCCTTTGGAGAGGATTTGAATCCCCTTTCTGTTCTGGGGCCTCCCGTTCTCGCTGCACCGCTGGTTACATCAGTGGTGTAAGTTGGATAGGATTGTGCTGTGTATGTGCTCCCAGCTGAAGTGGATGACTGAATAATACATGAAGGAATAATGTAAAGCCTGTAGTCAAATCTGTAGTCAAAGGAGAACTATTACAAAATTCTAGCAAAATTAATTACTCTATTTGCAGTTAAAAAAAAAAGTCATGCAGGTCTCATTATTCCATTTCATTGTAAAGAAGTCCATCTCTTGCTTCATTTTTTCTTTCACTCTAGCTCCATCCATTTCTCATCAACATCTCTTTCAACAATAGTGCTGGAGACACTGTGAGTTTCGATCAGAATGGACAATTGGTTGAAGGTTTTGGTGTCACAAATTGGGTTACGTTTCCAAATAACTCTTTTGCTAGAGTGAAAATTGGAAGGCTGGATCCGTGGGCTTCTTCAGGGGAAACGTTAACCATTAATGATGAGAGAATTGTCTGGCACAAAAGCTTTAATCAGGTAAGGTGGTGACCAGGTGTGGTTTTCAAAATGTGGGCGTACGGAGGTCATCTATTACATGTACTAGGACCATGCGCAGTGACCAACAGCACAACTCAGTGCTTCAGCAGGGAAGGAAGATAGAGGCACGGGTGAAGATTAGAGATGTGTGTTCAGATTTGGAAATATTTGAAGTAGCCAAATAATGCTATATTCAGAACAGTTACAAATACTTCCAAACTACCTGTAAATCTCTGATGCCATCATTCCTTATCAGTGGTCCACCAACCTGAAAAACAGATAAGAAAAGGTATGTGTTCACCTGGAAGTTATTTTCCCTTTCTGTTTTAAGAACAGGTGCTGCCCATTTCCTTGTGCAATGACAACTGCTCTCCTGGCTACAGCAGGAAAAAGAAGGAAGGAGAGAAGTTTTGCTGCTATGATTGTGCACCATGTCCGGAAGGGATGATCTCGGACCAGATAGGTAGGAAACGTACTGTACAGAGATACCATGCGGAAAAACAACATACATTTAAAGAAAAGTGAGCATGCACATATTTGAACTATATGCTCTGTTTAGCAGAGCTTAACTCAAAACTGACCAAATAAGACTGATTGTTTTGAGGGCCAATGACATGTTATTCTTCTAAGCAGAAGAGTCTGGCTTAGTTGGCAGAGCTGCTGCTTTCAAAGCCCGAAGACCGGTGAACTTGATAAGTTCGAGACACGCCGCCGGCAAAAAGCTGTGAAAGCCTCCAGGAGGAGAGATAGGAGCTTCCAGCTGCGTCTGTCGAGTGTGGGAAGCGCCAGCCAGCAGAATTGTCAGACTGTAAAAAGGATACCATCTGGAAAGTAGCCATTCATGAATGATTGGACATTTATATATATATTGTAAAAAAAAAAACACCAAGGGGGGTTAAGACAGCCTGCCCATGTACACTGCCTTGGATTAAAGTCAGAGGAGAAATCCAATGACCAAGAAAGG
Organism: Plestiodon gilberti rubricaudatus; assembly: GCA_026170595.1. NCBI lineage: Eukaryota > Metazoa > Chordata > Lepidosauria > Squamata > Scincidae > Plestiodon > Plestiodon gilberti. The sequence continues at coordinate 22,171,082 of JANXHW010000006.1, forward strand.
CAGTATATAAATACTGTATATTATTATATTATTATTATGATACAACATGGAACCAATAAGGTGTTAGTACTGTACTGTAAACAGCTCTCATTTCTATTTATCAGAGCTAATAGTAGAATTCTTATTCAGTTGTGTAAGTCTCATCAGGTTAACCACTGGTTTTTTGTAAGTTACTGATGAGATCAGGTGCCTCCATCTCTGACTCTGCTACGTGGACCCAACACACAAAAGGTGTGTGACCTGGATCCCACCACACTTTGTGTTTTCTGAAAAAATTGCAAGTGGAAGTAAATGGAGATATAGCACAGGCATCACATGTCTACTTTACCTTGAAGACAGTGTGGGAGCAAACCATCCATCTCCTGTAAAATTGGTTGGGGACTGAGATAAGGTTAAAAGAAGAGCTCCAGCACCCAACATTTTCCTGTAATTAGGGAAGAAAAAACATAAGCACTTCTGATCCAATTACAGCGACTGGAATTTTAAGTCTTATTCCTGAAAGTTGGTCAGAATCAAGAGAAATTTAACCAGCTTCTCCTTTTCTTTTTTTAAGACATGGATTCCTGTGTACTATGTCCAGAAGATCAGTATCCCAACAAAGCTCAAGATGAATGTCTTCCCAAACTTGCAAGCTTCCTTTCTTATGAGGAACGTTTAGGGAACATTTTAAGCTTCTTGACAATTGCTTTGTCTCTGATCACAATTTTGGTACTTGGGATCTTTGTCAAATGCCAAGATACTCCTATAGTCAAAGCCAACAACCGCAGCCTCACCTACATCCTCCTCATCTCCCTCCTTCTATGCTTCCTCTGCTCCTTGCTATTCATTGGAAGGCCCCAAAAGTTGACCTGCCTTCTCCGACAAACAGCTTTTAGTATTGTCTTCTCTGTGGCTCTTTCTAGTCTGTTGGCGAAAACCATCACAGTGGTTCTGGCATTCATGGTTACCAAACCAGAATCCAGGATGAGAAAATGGGTGGGGAAAAGACTGGCAAATACTGTTATATGTTCTTGCTCCTTTATACAGGCAGGGATTTGTATTATTTGGTTAAGTACTTCACCTCCATTCCCAGATACAGATATGCACTCTCTACATGGAAATATCATAGTGGAATGCAATGAGGGTTCAGCAACCATGTTTTACTGTGTTTTGGGCTACATGGGCTTGCTGGCCATTGTCAACCTCACTGTGGCTTTCCTAGTCAGGAAATTGCCAGACAGTTTCAATGAAGCTAAATTTATCACTTTCAGCATGTTGGTCTTTTGCAGCGTTTGGATATCCTTTTTTCCAGCCTACCTGTGTTCCAAAGGGAAATATATGGTGGCTGTGGAGATCTTCTCCATCTTAACCTCCAGTGCCGGATTGCTCAGTTGCATCTTTTTCCCAAAATGCTTCATAATTATCTTGAGGCCTGAGCTGAACAAAAGGGAGCAGCTAACAAGGATGAAAACTAAAGAACCCAAAAAATAATTAATCAGAGAATCAATGACTTTGTTTTGTATGTTTAAATAATTAGCTTAAATTATATATGGAGTAAAAGCAGTGGTCCTACATACACAGAGTTATCCTGTTGCCAAATGTACAATTTGAATCTTTGGAAAATCACAAATGCTTAATGGCGCAATCCTGTGTAGCCGAAGCCCCGGGGCAGGGTGTCGCGCAAGTGCTGTAAAGCACTTGTGCAACACCTGGAGAGCAAACAGTGCCAACGCTGCACAGCTCACTCCACTGTCTTCCTGCCACTGCACTGGCCAGAGCAGGTAAGCCCTATGCCGGTCGAGGCAGTAGTGAGGGGGAGAGCGGACCAGGCAGCAAGAGAGGGTGGCCATTGGCCGTCCGGGGCATGGAGGGGCAGTGATACCGGGGGCTGAGATCCCCAGTATCCTAAGCTCCCTCCAAGCCCCAGATAGACTGACACAGCCAGCCATAGGGCCTCCCGCCCCTTATACGGGAGGAAGGGGACAATCGTCCCCTTCTCCTGAGTTGTTCCCGGGCTGCCCCAGGGCAGCCTGGAAACTAGATAGGATGCGGCGGTCGGCCCTTTAGGCCGGCCACCACAGCCTACACAGGATTGGGCTGCCCAGTACACACCTGGATATGGGCATCCTGTTACCATATGTGCTCTGGGATACATGCCATGCAATCCTATATGTACCAGAACATATGTGGTCAGATGGGACCTTGAACTGATGGACATCATGCACCTACCAAAAATCAACACAAGTAGTTAAAAGTGATTCCCCAAAAGAGGAGCTGCCCAAATTATGTAATGTAAGGTTTATTGAAGAATTTCGACAGTGATGAAAATCTTCATGGAGGAGGAAAATAATAGAATTACAGCTTTAAATTTGCTAAAAATGACAACACAGGGCCTAATATCCTATGGTCACCCTGTGCTGTCAGACCTTGCGTTCCAACAGTGTAGGGTGCTTTCTAGTGGCACAAAAGCAGGGCTACTGTTGTGTGCTTCTGGGCTATTGCCACAAATGGGCAGCAGCGTGGCTGGTGAAGCAACAGCTCCCAAAGCCTCCATTAGCACTGGTACGTTTGTGGTGGAGATGTGTCTTGGGAAGAGAGGGGGAGAGCATAGGAGTTTGGGGGCAGATCAGGGGGGAGACGCAGGGGCGGGGAACAGAGGGCTAGATCTCAGCAGCACCAGCATGCACCAGGATCCTATCTCTCTTTCTCAGGCTACCCCACCCATTTTCCCTCTTTGAATTTACGCCAGCAAAACTGCTGGCATAGGTCTGAGGAGACCCCATAGGTGAACTGGAAGCCTACCATGGGTAAGCAAAAAATGTTTTACATGCCTCCTGCTGGCAGTCCGATTGCTCACCACCACCACTGAGTGCAAAGCATGCTAAAGATTTCACTCATTTCATCTCGAACTCTTGGAGTTGATTGCTATAATTTCAAAGGTATAAACATTGAAGATGGAATTTTAGTATCTCAGACAAATATAAAAGTTCTAGTAGAGTCCTAGCCTATGCCTGTTTACTTGGAGCAAGTAACATTTACCCAGGGAAGGCCCTCTGGATTCAGTAAGATGTCCTTTCATGTAAACTTTCTTGGATCAAGCTGCAAATTTGATCTTCATCTTAGTCAATCAAACAGTGCAAATATGCTTGTAATTTCTAGGAATAGTTTAAAATAAAATGTTAAATCCTTGACTTATTTAGGACTGATTATTCCGCAGTGAAGTGTATCGTTATGACAGTTCGGTCAATGAAGGAATCATACAGCCCATTCCAACCCAAGTGCTAAGCAGCCCAAGTCAGACCTAAAGTCAGCCTAAGTCGTTTAGGTCGAAGTTAGGTCTGGAATGCAACCATTTAGGGCGAAGTTAGGTCAAAGTTAGGTCGAAGTTACAACCAACGGACTAAGAACAGCCCATTCCAACCCAAGGGCTAAGCAGCACAAGTCAGACCTAAAGTTGACCTAAAAGTGGGCGGAACATGGGCGGACCGTGGGTGTAACGGGGGCGGCAACCAATTAACGTTGGATTCCAGACCCTGGCAAGCACAGACACGCCCCCTCCAACACAAATGCTGACACAAAATTTAGGTCGACCAAAAAGGTGGACCCAAATTCGAGGAGACCCATAGGAGCCATTTTACCTTACCTAAGCCAGCCCTCTCCTGAAAATTTCTAACACCCTACTCCTGAGTTAGGTCAGAGTTAGGACGGAGTTGGGCCTGCTAGGTCTGGAAACCGACAGAGTTATGCCTAAGATAGGGAGCCTATCAGCACCCAGCCCCACCCAGCCTCATTCCCACAAAAGCCCAGCCCCAGACCTCCAGTCACTCTCTCTCTCTCTGAGCACGTGGCGTGGGGTTCTGTCCCTCACAGCCACAAAGTGGGACTTTGTCGGTGGAGGGCAAAATTCACAAACACCCCACTTCTCTCTTCTCCTCTCTGCCTCCCTCTAGGGCAGAGAGGGCTGTTCTGGCTGTGGCCAACCTGTTTACAGCTGTGCCTGGGCAGCTGCCTCCATGCAAGTGTTTGCTAACCCATGTCTTTCTCCCAGCCCCTCTCCCCCCCCCACAGGCAACAACACCAGCAGGTAAGAGCAAGTAAGAGCAGGGTTTGTGCTGACATGTGGTCTGACTGCTGCCTCTTTGCATTTAGAAATATAGGAAGGATACATGCCTCTTTACCAATGTGTTGTCTCATAGCTGTCTGCATAGCCTGCCATGACATGCCTCTCTACCAATGTGTTGTCTCATAGCTGCCTGCATAGCCTGCCATGACATGCCTCTCTACCAATGTCTTGTCTCATAGCTGCCTGCATAGCCTGCTATGATATATAGGATACATGCCTCTTTACCACTGTTGTGTCTGATTGCTGCCTGTAGTCATGTGAGCAGACAATGCCACAAGTGTGGAACTGTTAGCCTTATGTAGACACCAGCTGTTCCCCCCCCTTTTCTCCACAGGGTCTACTGACAGGTCAGTATTGCTAGGTTTGCCATGGTTGTGACCCCCAAGTTGTGTTGTTGTCTGTCTCTTTGACCCTTTCCCCTTACAGGATCATGCTCTCCTTACACCCAGGTAAGCAGCTCAGACCATGCTATGTGTGTCACACCTATCAGCTGTGTTTTATTTCTCTCCTTGCAGGCTTTTGCAACCGACACACTGGCTTGTCTTCAATGGCGACTGCTTCCACATACCAGCTGACATGTAACTCCCCCTTGTTTTTTGTCTCCCCAGGAACGTCCACTATCACCATCACCTACCTTCCTGGGAGCACCCCTGGGGCTGCAGTCTGGTTGCCCCACTGTCGTCTGCCTTGATGCTGCCAGAGGTCAGGGAGCCAGCCCTGCAACCCTCCTCAGCTGCCGGCGCTGCTGCTGCTCCACCTCCCTGGCTGTTGTTCTTGCTGCCCCTCCCCTTTCTATGGAGCAGGCTGTGGTTCCACAGGGGAAGAGCCTGCATGTCCAGGTCCATGGGGCAGGTGTGCTGCTGCTGCTTTCTGATTGGCTGCTGTGACTACCCCTGGCAGCCTCGCCTGGCCATCTCTGCTAACGTTCCAGAACAATAAAGATGCCCTTTGGGCAGAGCCCCAGTGAAACATATGTGCCCAGTGTTTACACAAGCATTGCCCCACACACACACAGACAGCCCCCAGCACTGAAGCCCCTACATGAGTCCCACCCAGGGACTGCCACGGCCTTCCCTGGGAGAACCCAGCAGGGGCGCTGCGAGACCCCCATGGCACAGAGGGGAGGGGGGAGTCAGGGGGGCCTCTCAGGCAGGCAAACAGTGACAGCCAGGGCGTCCGCCCGTAATGCAGGCGCCTCCGTCGAAGGTCCGCCCGTAATGCAGGCGCCTCCGTCGAAGGTCCGCAAGTAATGAAGGCGCTTCCGTCGAAGGTCCGCCCGTAATGCAGGCGCCTCCGTCAAAGGTCCGCCCGTAATGCAGGCGCCTCCGTCGAAGGTCCGCCCGTAATGCAGGCGCCTCCGTCGAAGGTCTGCCCGTAATGAAGGCGCTTCCGTCGAAGGTCCGCCCGTAATGCAGGCGCCTCTGTCGAAGGTCCACCCGTAATGCAGCCACTTCCGCCCAAAGTCTGTCTACATAAGAGGCGCCTGTTTATGCATCACCTTCATCTGCGGAGCGCCCCCTGTGTCCCTATCGGTCTCTGCAGACCCCTCTCTCGGAATCTGTCTCCCACCAGCCTTGTTGTCTGTCTGTCTGTCTCTGACCCACCCATGCCCCTCCCCAGCACCCCCTGTCTGCCTGCCTGTGTGTCTGCCTCTCCTCCCACTCCCTGATGATGGCTGCTGGCCACCCCCCACCCTGCTAGAGCGCCTGCTGTGAGGTGCCGTCGTCGCCCCATCTGGGGGTGTGATGAGCTGTGTGAGCCCTTCACGCTCGCAGCAGACAAGCCCAAGGCATCTCTTGGTCTTGGCCGGGGCACAGAGCAGCAGGCACGCCGGGATGCCTTCTTTGTGGGCATTGCCCCGGCCTTGGAGGCCCAGGGCTTCAGGCAACGCACGGGCGAGTCATGTCAGAGGCAGTTCAAGTCCTCATGAGACCCCCCTTGTGTGTGACGTTCCCACCCCCCTCCTTCCCTTCCCTCCCCCGCTCACCCCCCAGTACAGCCTCAACGTGGCTTGGGGGTGGCATCGCCTTCTGCAGGAGGGAGGGGACGGCCACTCTCCCCTGCAGCAGGTGGCTGATGCACAGGGTGCCCTGTGGCGGCTGGGCTCAGGCACCTTGCTCACCTGTCACCTGCCCTGCGCCCACCACATGACTGGCGCAACCCCCCTGCCTGCGGTCAGCCCCTTTGCGACCGGGCTGCGACAGACCCTGTGGCAGCTGCCATGGATGGACGCTGACACATGCAGACAGAGGCCTGCACATGCCTGAGCCAGACACGGAGCATGGAGAAGAGCCTGCCTGCCTGGGAGGTAAGTGTTGCCTGGATCCTGGGGTGGTGCTGGGCCACAGAAACTGCAGCCTGCCTAACTCAGGCATAACTCTGACCTACCTCAGGCATAACTTCTGCCTAACTTAGGCTGCACTTAGGCCACACTTATGCCTGACTTGGAGAGGAGTTGGGTTGGAATGGGCTGATAGTGTTCAATGAACCTAGACAGTTACTTCCTATTTCTGATTGGGTGTGGCAATGCAAGAGACAACCAACAGACATAAATGTCATCAGGGAGACATGGCAGCAGCTTTTAGCAAGGTCTTTTATCACATGGGCGACCCAATCCTACCTAACTTTCTGCGCAGCAAGGCTGGTGCAGGCAATGCTGCATCCTGTGCAGAAATTGGGAGGTGGGAATGTTTGTTCCCTTACCCCGGGTAAAGCCCCAGCCCCCGCAATGGGTCTCCTCAGATCTCCACCAGCTATTTTGCTGGCGCAAATGCAGGAGCCCTGTGTAAGGTAAAATCGCCCGGGAAGGGGGATAGGAATCAGTGTGCACTGCTGCTGCTGCTAATCCTGCCCCCTCCCAGGCCTGATCCACCCATCCATGCCCCAGTTGTCGCCCTCACCCACCCCGGTCCACCCCTGCACCAAGCACCAGCATCTGATGCACTGGGGCCTGTGTACGCTGGCCTGGAACTGGCCCAAACTGCATTATGGCGGTTTTACAACAGCTATCACCAGTGCAGCACAGGGTATCACACAAGCTTTTTATTAGCAGTTCTCTGGACAGACCACACCAAAAGATACAAGGACTGACCATGAGAAGAAGTAAGGACATCACATATATAGGGTGTGATACAATTCTGCTCAGCAACAGGCTTCCACATCACAAGTCAGTTACATACATAAACTTCAAATCACAAAGAAAAACCAGTTCTTGGAAATTTGTGTAGGCAGATAGAGACAGATGGACCCCTTTTGATATCTAGAGGAAGGCTTGCTATCTGCCCTAGAATATCCGGAATAGTTCCGGAACCTGAGCTCGGGTCCTGGATCTGTCCTGGACCATTCCGGACCCGATGCAAGCCTCCGCCGCCGCCACTTTTCAACTGAATAAACGTACCTTTTTTTCAGGCACCGGCTTCTTGGATCTCGCGAGATTTCGTAAGATCCAAGATGGCAGCGGCTGAAAAAAAGGTAAGTTTATTCAATTGAAAATTGGCTGCAGTGAAGGCTTGCACCGGGCGCAGAACGCAGGTCTGGGCCAAGACCTGCAGGGGATCGGAAGCGACAGGCACCAGTGGCACTGCCAGGACCTGTGGGGGCTCGGCGGCAATGGGCACCAGCTCGGCGGCGACGGGCACCAGTGACACGGTAAGTGTGCATATGAGTTCAGCCTCAGGCTTCAATCTTTATACAAACCAAGCCAACATGCAATGTGACCCTCCCAATTCACTGATCCATCTGGCCAGCGATTCGTATCCTGTCTGTTAGAAACCATCAACAGAGTCCATGCTATTCTTCAGCCACAGGACAGAAACATATATTGTATAGATGTATGAATAATAATGAATAAACATTTAAAATTACAGTGCAATCTTGCAAATGTTACTCAGAATAAGTCCTGTTTTGTTTACTAGGATTTACTCCCAGGAAGTATGCATATGAGTTCAAATTGGAGTATGTATGGAGTATACATACTTCCAATATACAATTGGAAGTATTGTATGTATAATAGTGGAAAATGGAAGTAAGATCTAAATTATTATAATAAAATGAATTAATTCTTAATTTCTTCAGTTTTTTGTCTTTGTCAGCTGCTCTCTATTATTCAGTTCAGGCCTGAGCATAATGATGTAGCATTTAGGGAAAAAAATACAGCCCAGTAACCCAGCACTAGAGGCCAAGATGGAGAAGATCTCCACAGCCACCATATCTTTCCCTTTTGTGCTCAGATAGGTTGGGAGAAAAGAGATCCAAACACTGCAAAAGACCAACATGCTGAAGGTGATGAATTTAGCTTCATTGAAAGCGTCTGGTAACTTCCTGGCTAGGAAAGCGACAGTGAAGCTGGCAATAGCAAGAAATCCCATATAGCCCAAGAGACAATAAAATATGAATATGGACCCTTCATTGCATTCTATTATGATTTGCCCTTTCAGCGAGTGCATGTTTGTATTTGGGAATGGAGGAGAAGTACTTAACCAAACCATACAAATGCCTGCTTGAACCAAGGAACAGGACAGGACAATGGAATTTGCCAGTCTTTTCCCCACCCATTTCCTCATCCCAGATCCTGGTTTGGTAGCCATGAATGCCAGAACCACAGTGATGGTTTTTGCCAACACAGAGGAAAGGGCCACAGAGAAGACAATGCCAAAAGCCGTTTGCCTGAGAAGGCAGGTCACCCTTCTGGGCCTTCCAATGAAGAGCAAGGAGCAGAGGAAGCAAAGGAGGAGGGAGACAAGGAGGATGTAGGTGAGGCTGCGGTTGTTGGCCTTGACGATGGGAGTGTCCTGGTGCTTCAAAAAGGTTCTGAGCACCCAAGCTGTGATCAGAGCAAAAGCAACAGCAGCCCAGGCTAGACTGAGTCCTAAAGGTTCGCCATACGAGAGGAAGCTGATAACCTTGGGAATGCATTGGTGTTGGTCTTTGTCTGGATATTGTTCATCTGGACAATTGATACAAGCATCCATGTCTGGAAAGAGAACAAGAAATGCCCGTTACAGCTGTGCAATGTAAGGTGAAAATGCATGAATTCTAAGCCAGAAAAACCCTGTTAAAATAACCCCTTGGGCATGAGCTCATGCTTGATAATCCAGGATGCATTCAGAGGCCATGATAACCAAAAATGATGATAGGAATGGTGCCATGCATGATATGGTCAGTGTCTTTGAAACTTTAGTCTCTTCCTACCCTCCTGACCAGAGACCTTCCCTTCTGGACATGGAGCACAATCGTAACAGCAGAACGGCTCCCCTTCCTTCTTTTTCTTGCTGGAGCCAGGATGGCAGTGGTCATTACACACAGAGACGGGCAGCACCTGAGCAGAATGGACAGGATTTTGATTAATATGATTTCTTTTAATTGCTGTGGTTTCAGATGGACATATAAATACAGAAGAATGCTGTGGTGAATGGAGTAGAGAGGTTCATGGCTTTGTTTGCTTTACTGGGGTGTATTTGTGCCCCCTAAACTTAATGAAATATGTTTCATCCTGAGCAGGAGATCGTGAGGAGGGTACCTGCACCCAGAAGTGACGTCACGACGTGACATTACTTCCCCGAGCACAGCGACGGCATGTTACGCCACTGCAAATGGATATAAATGTAGACATTTTGAAGCTATGTATCAAGATATATATACATTATTGTCCCAATCCTATTCCCTGCCATTGGTGCTGATGCAGTCGCACCATAGAGGCATATGGTAACTTTTGTTCCCTAACTCTGGATTGGCCCCCTAATGGCCTATGGGTCTCCCCAGGCCAACACCAGCACTATAGCCAGCATAGGTCTAAAGAGAGTAAGGAGGCAGCGTGTGAAGAAGGGGGTAGGTTTTGGCATGCACATTTACTACCAAGATCCACCCCTTATGGCCCTCTCCCTGCCTCCTGCCCTCCCCCAGATATGTCCATAAATTCTCCCTGCCCTCCCCTTTCCTACCAATGAAATGCCCATGCACCAACTTATCACCACTGCTCTGGTTCAGAGGCCATGACAGCATGGCTGTGATGCTGCCGCCACATTGTGGTGGAGGCTTGGAATAGTTTAGGCCACTGGCGGCATGCTCTGCACGCCATCTCTGGGCCCTTTACAAGAGCAGGACATTGTCCCTCTACTGTAAGAAGAGAATAGGTAAAGGTGACCCCTGACAATTAAGTCCAGTTGTGTCCGACTCTAGGGTGTGGTGCTCATCATCCCCATTTCAAAGCCGAAGAGCCACCGTTGTCCGAACACGCCTCCGTGGTCATGTGGCCGGCATGACTCTCCTTGCCGCACCATGTAGCATGCGGCTGGAACACGGAGCACTGTTTACCTTCCCGCAAGCGGTACCTATTTATCTACTTGCATTAACATGCTTTGGAACTGCTAGGTTGGCAGGAGCTGGCCAAGCAACGAGAGCTCACCCCATCGTGGATTCGAACTGCCGACCTTTTGATCGACACCTCATGGTTCAGCGGTTTAACACACTGCGCCACCCGCTGGCCTCTAAGAAGAGAATAGGATTGGGCTATAAGGTTTAGAGTGTAGATTGCTACATTATTTTGTATTCATGTATGTAATGTGTGTGTGTGTGTGTGTGTGTGTGTGTGTGTGTGTGTGTGTGTGTGCATACACATACACACATACACAAACACACATTCACATGCACACTAGTTTTCCTTTGTTTTCATTTCCTGTTTTGTTTAATCTTAGTCGAGGTTTGACCCAATCCTATCCAATGTTCCTGTGCTGATGCAGCCATGCCAATGGGGGTCCACTGTATCCTAAGGTGGGGTGGCAGTCATAGTGGGCTCCTCAAGGTAAGGAAACATTTGATCCCTCAACTTGGGGCAACATTTTATCTGCATTGGCACAAAAAAGTTGGATAGGATTGGCCCTGTAATTCTTACACATATGAACGGTGAGAGAAACCCTGCCACCCCGAAAACACCAAGAAGATTTAAGATGTGGAATAGAGAACTCAGATTCATTTGACAGCACAATTCTGTCCACTGCTGGAGTGGCACGCCTGCCGCTGCGCCGCTCCAAGGTGTTGCAAACTTGCCAGAAGGCATGTTTGCAACACCTGGAGAGTAAGCAGCGCTGGCAGACAGGCCAGCGACACTTGGTCTCTGTGGGACGGAGGACACCATCAGTGGACACTGGTAAGTCCTGCTCCTGGCAGCAAGGGACATGGTGAAGTCAGGGAGGGCGTGTTTGGGGAGGAGCAGATTGGGAATCCGGATCCAGGCTTGGGGAGGGATCATCAGCGGCATTATCTGCCAAATCCTATCCCTCCTCCCAGGCCTGTTACACGGGACTCCCGGAGTTGTGCAGGTCATTTTGTTGGTGCACATCTAAGGAGACCCATGGGGGCAGCTGGGGCATTGTGTGTGGCACCAGCTGCACTGGTGCTGGCTCAATCCTGGATAGGATATGGTGCTCTGTGCTTCTGCACATTGTGGTAGTCCTACACAAGATTGGGCTGCCCATTTGCTATTTTCCAGTTATGTCATACTAAGGATTTGCAGTTCTATCTGTCTCACCTGGTTAAATTTCCCATGCCACATCACGCTTTCATCTTGAATTGTTAACTGTTCTCCAGGAGGCACTTGAGGATACAGGTGTCCAACTTTGATTCTTACAAGGGATTGATTTGGAAAAATAACCCAGTTCGTAACATCAAATCCTGCAACTAATTCTCCATTTTCATCAAAATGCACAGTCTCTCCAGCACTATTGTTGAAGGAGATGCTCCTTAGAAAGGGATGGAGCTACAGTAAAGGGAAACAGATGCCAAGGGGCCAATAAAACAATATCAAAATCTTGATAATGACAAACACCTGTCCTGGATGGGTTTAGATTATTTTCTACTGGTCTGAGCCCATTTCCTTTAGACTGTACCTGAGGGCTCAATAAGAATAGTTCTCCATGCAACTCCATTTCTTAGAGAAATGTGACCTGCCCTTAAAAAACTAACATGCAGGTGGAAGAAGCATTAAGAATGTTATGATTTGCTCTGCAGAACTGAGGATGTTTGTGGTAGTGGATGATTTTGTCTGTGCACCCCCCATTAACACACAAGACAGAGGCTTGGGTTACACTAGGCCACTTTATTGAAAAAAGATTGTGAACCTCCAGCAGGGAAAAAACCTAAAGACTCAACTGCCCAGCATGTGGGCTACTAAACAGAATGGGGGTGGCGCGTATCGCGTGTCGCCCCGGCTTGCCTGCTCGTCCCCGCTGTCGCTGGGCAGAGGCTTTCAGCTGGGCAGCCCATTGGCTGCTGTTTGACAGCTGGGCGGGTCGATTGAAGGGAGCTGTCAAACCTCCGTGAAAGCTGCCTCAGTCGTTGCCGGATTTTGAAGCCCCACCCGCCCTCCCCGTTTCAGTCTGAGTCTAGCTGGTCACTTTTTATTGGGGGCTGCGTAGGAATTTTTTTGCTGCCAGCCTGATTGACTGTGGCTGGCGGTTTTTTCGCCTACCCCAGACTGTCGGGATGTAGGCGGTGACTTTAGGGTTCGGAAGGTCATTATGGAGGCATGTGGATGGGTAGGTAGGATTTGTAATGGTGTACATTCTGAGGCAGCAAGGCCAGGGCGGGGTAAGCCAGGACCACTCACAGATGACACCTGCCGGGTCGGTGAGGCTGGCTGGCGAGCCCCATTTTGGCTGGATGAGCGTTTTCTACCGTATGGCTTGCCAGAGGTATCGGCGTTGTCCAGCTGCCTCGACCCCTTGGGGTTGACCATGATCAGTTTACCCACTCTATGAATGGGTGTAACTTTGAGTCAGAATGTCACGCCCGAGGGTAATATTGGGGGGAATGTTCGGGTAGCTCCGATTTCCCCCACCTAGGTCCACACGCTGGGATGGTTAGTATGTTTGCCCTGTTGCAGATTTCTGTTAGTTAATAAAGTTGCCCTCAATTCCAAGCCTCTGTCTAGCATGTGTATTTGGGGATTTGCAGGTAATGAAATTGAAGAAAATGTATGTTCCCCCAATCAATCACGGGCGAGAACATCCTAACTCAAGAGATGGAGCGAGTGTATCATGATCAATTCCAAAGGGTTCAGGCAGCTATACAGAGCAGGCTCCCCCTAGTCAGAAAGCAGTTAAGATTGCCTTTGCTAATTGAAGACACAGGGCAAGCCAGCCAGTCTGAGTAAGCAGGAATGTATCTAAGTTGCTAGGTCACAAGCGCGAGTGAGCGTAATTTTTGCAAGAAATTTGGGCAAGTACGAGTCAAGTGCGAGTCCTTGTTTGCATATGTATGAGTCAAGTGCAAGTCATGTTTGCACAAGTACGAGTCGAGTGCGAGTAAGGCCAAAAACCATGAGTCACGAGTCGAGTGCAAGTAAGGCACCCACTTGGCTTCCCCTATGCCCTTCCCCTCACCTCTTAGTCTTTTCACTACCCATCTGGCTTTGGAAAAACAAGCGTACTCGTGTCTTAATTCAAACAATTTATTATTCCCTCCCTGCGCCCTCACCTTGCAGAGCATCCCTTGGACTCGGAGTTTTGGCCAATGAGGAGGAACCATTGCAGCAGCCTCGCCTTCCCTCACCCCGCCCCTCGCGTTCGGAGTTGTGGTCAATGGCAAACAGACGGCGAGAAAAAAAGGGAAATAACTCCTAGCCAGGCTTGCTTTCCCACCCTGTCGAAAACCCGCTCTTCCCATCACCCTCCTCCTCCGAGGTCTCCACTATGCATGCCAGCTTGCTTGTGTTGATGCCGGCCATTAAAGGAAAATGACTTGGACATGGCAAGTCATTACCCCCACGAATGTGAGTCAAGTGCGAGTCCCGTGGGTCACGAGTCTGAGTGCGAGTCAGTGGGTCATGAGTCCGAGTATGAGTCAGGGAAAAAAGTTACTCAGTCGCACTTGTGAGTCGAGTCATTTGACTCGAGTTCCCATCCCTGCTGAGTAGTACTGGCTCACCCCTGACCTTGCTTACCTCAGGATCCACACTGAACTGCCAACTGCTGCCTCCCTGGTCTGCACGACACCTGCCTAAAGTGACCAAAAACGGGAGGTGTACAGGGAATGAAAAATAACAAAATTTAAGCCATCAAAAACCCATGCCAGTCTGGGGTAGGCAGAAAATCTCCAAGCCCAAGGCCAATTTGGCTAGCAGCAAAAGATTTCTCCCCCACTTCCGAAAGGACAACTAGTTAATTTCAGACTGCACAAAGGCAGAGTTAGTGGTTAGGGGGTTGCCAAATGGAGGTGGACTGAGGTAAAAAGGACAGAACACTGGAAATATCATGCAGCTCACTTCGCGCACTGACCCAAGCACCAATCAGGTGCTGAGAATTTACGACCTCTGCTCAGAGTGAAGAAGGGGGCTGGGCAAGAGCTGTTCATATGTGAGAGATACACACCAACATGACAACTGCAGGGGAACTAGGGTCATTCCATGTCAAATCAACCAATAAAAAATAAATTTTGGAACTTGATGTCACGGATTTCTTTGCACTTTAGATACTTTCTTCTTGCACAGCAGAGACTCACCAAGGGAGATCAAAGAGGCATTTAAGTGGCTTAAAGCTGTATCAGGGTCCAAATACTCAGACTCCTTTATATGATTAAGACCAGGAATCTCATAATTCTTAGGAGGAATTTCCTTTTCAAGTACTGTATATTGTTTTCCATCTGACAAGGCTTCTATTCATGTGTGGTTTGATTTCACTATTTAGTGAAACCATCCAATCAGTTACATTCCTCAAGTCTTTACTAACCCAGTGCCCCCCTTTTTTTAAAGGGCGGCAACAGTTTTTTGACGACTTATTCTCCTCCATATTTCAAATCATGTAATTATCAAACAGTTAATGAATTAAAATTAATAAGGACTAATAAAGCAGCTTCACAACAAAAATGTTCTAGAAAGCTTCACTAAAAACACACTGTCCAAACCCAATTAAATGCCTCTTTGACCTCCCTTGGTGAGTCTCCGCTGTGCAAGAAGAAAGTATCTAAAGTGCAAAGAAAAGATGGGGAAGATTAAAAGGACCTACAAAGAATTATTATTTTTTACTTCTGAAGATGATTTAGATGAGGAAAAATGTCACTGTGCTGACTCAGAAATTATTCAGCAACTAAAGGAAAAATTTAAAACTACGAACAGAAGTAAAAAGCTCATGATTTTGATAGTTTTACCAAAAAGCTGATCCTGTAAAAGAACAGAAAGTGAATTCATTCTCTATAAATCTATCTCTATAAGTCCTGTTATAAATTTTTGGATTCATTTCAGTTTACCACATAAAATTTTATCAATCTAAACTGTAGAGAAATGGACTTGAGGGGTTTAATTCCTGGTCACTGCCAACAAGAAAATTTAATTTTTGTATGATACCATTGAGATACCATCTTGAAATTTTGACTGATTGACTACAAGACATATACCTTTAAGTGTGATTTTTTTGAAAATTTTAAAAAAGTTCAATTTTCCAAAATTTCAAAATTAATATTATTTGAATATTTTTGAATTTCTTGAAAATTAACAATTTTGTCATGTTGAATATCAAATGAAAGCCCTATGCTTTAAAACTACACCTGTCCCATATCCGTAGCATTCATTGTTACCCTGTAACTGGTGTTTAAAGGTATGGTGACAAGTGAATTTTGGCCTTTTTTGGCAATTTTGAACATTCAATATCCCAAAAACGGATGGACATTTAAAAAAAAAATATCTCAAAGTAAAATACAAATGTACCAAAAATGAACAAAATCCATGACGTCAAGGATTTTTCATTGGTTGATTTCACATGGAATGACCCACTAGCACTATTCGGTTTTTCAGAATGCCAATAATGAGTTGCAGGCTTGGGCAATGCCCCAAAACAGCAAGTACAAGCAAAGCAATATCTGTTTGTGTGGAAAAGGTCAACACTTGGGCTTGCATCCTCAAGTTTCCTTCCTCCTGAAGGAGTTTTCTTTTGCAGAAGGAAAACATCCACAGGAGCAACAACTAAATCTGCAAGAAGAAGGAAATCTAGGGATAGAATTCTTGATCTATGGGGAAGCATTGAAAATCTATGTCTCTCAGGTTTCTTTCAATAAAGATTTCTGCAAAAGAAAGGATTTGAGAAATTACACAGAATTTGGAAGGTTTTTATACTCTAGAGCACACAAGAAAAGAGCAGTTTCCTTGGGTGAATATTTTTTTTTAAAAAAACTTCTATTCTACATAAAATATCTGTATTGAAAATGGATTTAAAATGAAATCAAGGCAAAACAGCAGTCTAAAAAATTTAATTAATTTCCTAGGATATTAAAAGAAAAAGAGAAAAATCTAGGCATGCTACTTCACACTTATCATGACGGAAATGAGTCAAGCAGTACTGGCGAGGATGTTCCATAATCTGCAGGACCCAGGGACGCAGAGATGCCTCTGGAATGTGACGTAGACTGTAATACATTGTACGGTTGATTCACGAGGGAAGAGATATGATAGTCCTGCATGTACTTGGGTCCAACCCACGTAGGACGTTTACCTTCCAGGGCTGCAGATTCCTCAGTTCCAGCCTCTCTCCAGCTTTCCATGCCCTGTGTTTTGCTCTAAATGCAAGCATAGTATGAAGAGCACGTGCAATAGCATGGACAGCATTGTAAATACTGTAGCTATAGCCAGTCATGCTCATTTCAAATAAAGTTGCAGGAAGGCTCTCCAGCTTCTCCTCCCCAGTGCAGCGTTCCTTGGTCTTCTCACCCTCACCCAGAGTAGAATTTTTCAATAAACAGTTGAAGGTCTTCTCCCAGAAGGTCTGGATAAAACCATCCTCTTTTGCAGCAAAAATATTTCTGTTCTGCAGATATGTTCTGAATCCTGGTGGTTCATTTGAGTGAATTGAGAAGGATATGGCACCCTGGAAGGCTTGTACAACATAGTGTCTTTGATTTGTACACAGTGTGAAATCCCAGTGTGTTGTCAAAATCCACACCTTTCCTAATGGTGAATGAAGGACTGCCTCTTGAAAATACCAACCCAAAAGTGACATGGTTTGCATTGAACTATATGCAATGAACACATTGGCTTTGCTGTTTATGACATCTGAAATATTTCGCAGTTGCCTATAGTGTGACTGGAGCATTTTATCCATATAAGAAGTGGATGGAAATATTTTTGCAAAAGCAAGACAGATGCCCTTTGAGGAAAGCATTGGCAGCAAGCTTCGTAAAAAGATCTCTTCATTGACATAATCTGCAACAAATATCCCAACCCAAGTCCATCTGAAATGCAGAAGTAATTGGACAAGCCCGTTATACTGATGGATGTCATTTGGGATCATCTGGTATGAGGAAGGGAAGTGTGTTTTCTGCCTCACTCTTGAGTCAAGAGAACTATACATAATCTAAAAGGATATGCAGATACTTATCGTGAATGGAACGAAGTTATATTTGTATACATTGCATCATTATTTGGTTTCTATTGCAAATTTAGCAAGTCAATGGCCCATAATCCCATTGCCAAAGTCTTTAATGGGGATGAGACTTCCAGGGTTTTGTCGGCGCTGGTAAGTTGGTGGTGGAGGTGTGTCATGGGCACGGACAGCGGCATCGCTACGCCCCCACTTGCCCGTCGCGTGACGTCATGCCCCACCTCCGAATGCCCCCCTCCGCTATTTTCACTTCCTATTGGCGCCGTTCGGAATACGGGCAGGCGGGAGTGCCGAAACGTGGCCCTCCCGCCTATGAAGAAAGTAAGTTTCTGCCCTCCAGCCCGCGATTCCGCCCCTCCAGCCCGCAATACCGCCCCTTCAGGGGTCCGCGCCCAGGGGCCCTGGACACCACTTGGTACCTTGGTCACCAAGGCACCCCCCTTACTACACTGCTGGGCATGGAAGGGCAGGGGGAGCTTTGGGAGTATCAGGGATGGCAAGGGGTGGGCAGTGGGGGTGTAGAGGGGAGAGCAGGGGTGTATCTCACTGGTGCCAGCATGTGCCAAATCTTATCCCCTCATTTCCAAGCCATCCTGCCCCTTTTCTCTTTTTGGACATACACCACCAAAATGACTGACATATATCTGAGGAGACCCATAGGTGACTTGGAAGCCTATCGGGTGGTTAGTAAATAGCATTTTTACTTAAGGCTGTCCACTGTCCGATGGCTGTCTGATTGCCCCCACCCTCCCCAAGCATTGGAAGCAGTGAGTGTTCTGCCATTCGATCTGGATCAAATTTATGTTTCATTTTGTGCTTTCAGATACAGCATGCCTACTAGCATATTTCTAGTAGCCCATTTTGATTTCCCACTACTCCATAGCATGTAGCCACAACAAGGGGGCACGTGCTACATGCTATAGTGGTGAGTGGTCAGGCAAACAGCAAGAGGTAAGGAAAAGACTTTTTTTTTTCTTACCTCCTAGAATCTGCCTGGTCACATATGTGTGTCTTTTGACCAAAGTCAGCTATTTTGCTGGCTTTTCTGCACCATTCTGCACAAGCTGGCCCCGGCAGAGTGAGCTCTTCACCAGTGGAGGGTGTCACAAAAGTGCTGTAAGGCACTATTTTTACACTTGTGGAGTAAGCGGTGCCAGTGATGAGGCCAGCGCTGCTCACTTCGCCACCGGCCACGAACCTGTCTGCCGGACACAGGTAGGTTCTCCGCCAGGCAGCGAGAAGGCGTGGGGAGGTGTGGGGTAGAGGGTGATTGGGGCATCAGGCCTCAGAGAAGGGTGGGGATATTGGTGGTGTGCTCGGGCAATAGTGACACTGGGGAAAGGGACACTGGGGGAAGGAACGAATGTCCCTTTCCCCCTTTTTAGTGTGCTCCATCTCCACCTTCATGGATGTGATCCTCCATAGAACATTACACAGGATTGGGCTGCCTGTCTGTGGAGAGGAAAGGGATGGGGAAGGTTGGAAAATCGAGAATAGGATCCTGGCATGAACATTTGCTGCCGAGATCCATCCCCTCAAGCCCATTCGCAACTCTCTGCCGTCCCTCCTCCCCACCCCAAACCTCCCCAGAATCGCCCATTTCCCATCCCCTCTACCATCTTTCCTGTGCTGGTGCACGCCGGGTACGTGGAGCTGCCAACCATTTGTGTTGGTGGCTCATTTGAACTCATCAGCAGTGTCTCATTTGCAACACTGCTGCAGCCTTGGGCCTGATAGGATTGGTCCATAAGCGAAGCCTTTTCAGTAAAAGTCAACGACCGTGTTGCTACAATTTTTTCAATGAGTAAAATAATTTTATTTATCTATTTATTTCATTTTTGTGACAAGTTTAGAAAGACAAACTCTGTTTGGGATGAAATTGTATATGAATAATCAGGGATATTTGAATTTCCATGGCAATGCAATTCCTTCTTTATCCAAGGATGCTTCTGCGTAATTAAGACCCTGATGGCCCAATCCTATCTGGTCTTTACAATGTCAGCATGCACAAAATCCTGCATCCTCTACTGGAGCAGGTAGGTCAGCATTGGAGGCAGTTCGGGGGAGGATCATGCTTGTTTCAAGGCAGGGATTGGACCTGGATGGGGGCAGTTCAGGGGCAGGAGGAGGAGGATCTCAGTGGCAGGCGCACATGCCGAGAGCCTATCCCCCCTTTCTGGCTCTGACCTGCCCCAAGGAGTCTCTTGGACGTATGCCAGCTAAAAGGTTGTGGCAGATAGGATTGGGCCCTAGGCGTATTTCATATTATTTTAACAAGAATGCCTCCACTAGGTGTTCTGAGGCAACATCCTGTCCCGGTTTTCCCATGGCACATTTTGCTTGCCAACTATTGGCACAGAGCGTACAAACACAGCTATTTGTATTGAGGAGGAGTGGTACTACTATGAAGTGCAATGCCAATAGGGCACACACAAGGTGAGGGAACATTTGTTCCCTTACCTCGGGGCTACATTGCAGCTGCACCCGCACTGGAAAGTTGGTTAGGATTGCGCTGATAGGCCCTTGTCTAGTGCCTGACACGGTTGAATCTGGATGCCACCCCTCTTTAACATATTTGAATAGGCAACCTTATTTCTTTTATTCTAATCACTATTGTTTATATTTTAAATTGCCATTGTAAGTGACTGTATCAACAGAAATCCATAGCAGTGTTTCATTTGTAAAAATCCCAGCTCAAAACTTCTTTGATTTCCTTGGAAGAGATCTTCCATGTTCTTAGGTTCTCATCCAGTGTCACAAAGTGAGAGATTGGAGAAAAAAAAACACTACCTCAAACTTATCAAGTTTGCAACTTTTGCTGGGCACGAGATGCATGTCTTTTGAAGCCTTCTGAAATGCGTACAATGAGAGCATTGCGGTGGCAACACTTTCAATATCCATAAGAAGATTCTTACAGGGCCCCTACTCATACAACTGTATACACATAGGGCTCTCTCTGCATGATTGGGGACCTGACCCTTTACTTACATGCTTTCATGGGATCCACTTTTCAGCACCTGAAAGAACCCCAAATAATGTAGTTTCATGATAAAGTAGTGATGTTTCCAAATGTACCTGTGGAATCTTGTAGTTGTCTATGATGGTAGCCATAGTGAGGGTGGTGTCTAAATGCACACCCCAAGTGATGGCTACCAAATTGCTCTGCACGTCACACTTGTAGTTAGGGACAAATCTATGCTGTGTAGAGAGCAGATTCAGTAGAGTCTTGAAAGAAATCTGTGTATTGCCGTAGTTTTCATAGATGTGGAAACCAAAGCTGATGTTATTTAAGATGGTTGGATCTTCATTGATCTCCCTTACAGCAAATGCCATGGCCAGGACATTTTGGTAGCGCTTTGGCAGGACACTGCAAAGAAAATGATGATTGGCATCACAAACTGATCAAGGCACTGAAAGCTCCACAAAGAAAGGGACATTACAATAAAAACAATTTAAAAAAAGTAAGTACATCAAGGAATGAATGGTAGATCCTTTGAGGATTTCAGAAATGTACTTCAGTTATATTTGCCTCACTTATCCAGTCAGTAAGGAGCTGGAGACACAGTGGTTCAGTTTCTTTTGGATTGGAGAGAAATGAGAATTCAGCTACTAATACAATGAAACAAATCAAGAGTCAATGTATCTTTTTCCAGTACTAAAACTCAGCAAGAGATGTAAGCTTCCATAATAAGATGGATTGAGTGGATGAATTGAAAATACAAAGGACATACAGAATATTAAAGTTATAAAATAATGCATACAGGTTTCATGCTGAAATGCAGGAAAATATTCAGTGAAAGCGACAGAGCAGAAAGAACAAGGTGACCCAGGAGGGAAAGAGACCTATAGGAATTTAAAAATCCGCATATTGCCGGGTAAACTCCGTCGTTGTAAGATTTATTTATTCAAATAATCAAGATGTTAAGACCTATAGGAATCTGCAGGCAGGCAAATACAATATGGTGGTTGGAATATATTGGATAGAAAATAAAACGTTCAAGATGACATGCGTCTCTCAGAAGATAGAGGGATAAATGGCAGGGGGTGGAGTGGGAGAGATGAAAGGTAATCCAGCTGAAAAAGTATACTGACATTGGGAAAGTAAGGACCGTAACATGCAGATTTTAAAATCTATAATTACTGAGGAGAACATTTGTCACAGCTGGATGAAAGTAGAATGAAGTGCTGAGAAAAGAGGAGTAGTCATAGTGATGATGAAGAAATAACCTCATGTGGCTGAAGGCGATCTTTCATATATAATGCACTTCAAATTCTCTGTCTTAAATATCTGCACTTGCTAATGATGTTCTCAGAAAAGACATGCTATGGGAGGGAAAGAAAGAGATCCTTACATGAGATCCTTGATCAACTTCTGAGAGGGATGCTCGTTGAAATTAGAAAAGGTACGATTGGCAAAGAACTGATTAGCTATCTTTCCAATGATGACATCTCCTGGATGATAAAAATCGTGGGAAATAGGGAAGGCTTCGCTCCCTCTGCATGTCATGGAATGAGACTTCCATCTGGAATGAACAGAACGTGACTTGCACACAGCAGGAGGTAGCAGCCCCAGGAGTAATACCAAGAAGACAACCATTTGCAGGACAGAAGGTCCCTTTCAGAGATTCATTGTACTGTTCCCCCCCAACTGCATTTAATTTATCAGCATCAGTTTTTTTGCAACCTCCATTGAATTTGAACTGAATGTATTGATACATTCAATACATGTTGAGGATATCTGCAACAGTTTCTCCCCAGTCTTAATATTATTTGTTGCTACTACATCCACCTCAGTGTCCAAGGGAATTTTTTAGGCTTTTTCTTTAGGAATTCACCAGAGTTTGATTTGTTCCTCTTTAAGAAATGTCTGATGGTGGAGCACTCCTTGGAGAGGACGCGGAACTACCATACCTGCATATTGCTTAAACCACTCACAAGATGTTGCCTCTGGTAGAAATTACAGAAACCTCCAAGAGGGCAGACATATCATCATGGTATTGGAACTCGAGAGTGACAGAGCTCCACTAGTGCCTATGGTCACACCCTGAGTATTATGGGAGGGTTTTATAACTACTTTCTGGTGGTGTTGATTGTTTTTCCTGTGGTCTCCAAATCTCTCTCTGGATTTGGGGAGCAGGTGAACTCCCCAGATACATGCTTGAAATTACAAAATAGGGAATGTACTCCCTTGTGTTCTCACACTGCTGTCATAGAGCACAGGAAAACATAGCAGGCACTTACCGTAATTTGTACTGTACCTAGTATGCTTGATGTGACTCATCCCAGAGCCACAGTGAGGTCATCTCTGTATGCTATAGCTCATCCTTGAAGTAAACAGACAGGATAGGAGGTATTATTTGGTATACTTTGGTAGTGTTAGTTTGATGGCATCTTCACAGTTGGAAGTCTTGACACTGAGTGTATACTCAATGCATGTGCTCATTGGCCTTTCCTCTGTCTTCTAGATGCTTTTGACATTTTTTGAGAAAACCTTCTATGCATGAACAGCATCTACCCATGCAGACCCTCTCTGAACGAAATGAGGGATCTTGCCATAAGCAGCTGCTATGTCACCATGATGCCCTCTTCTCCTTCTTTCTCTTGGTTGTCTTAAGCATGATCACAATCAGTCAGAACGGGAAATAGTGGTTTAGGTTCATTGATCCTATGATTCCTGGATGGCCAAGCTGACTAAAGCTGACATGCTTAAATAAGAAATATTCAGACATAAGTTAAGGTTTTAATATTTTGCACTGGTCTGTGACTGCAATAAAGATTATGATGATGAAGGTTTTAATATTTAATTTACATTTATTCCAAAGAATTATAGACATACTTGCATTGTTTGTATGACTAATGCCCAAACTCTATCCCCCATTTATGACGATGGAACTTGCATTCTGTCATTATAAATGGTGTACTGCTGATGAGTGGGAAGGAGCAGCCAGTGAAAGTGGTTGGCGGTTCCCCATGTGCGCCAAAGGCCCACCTGGACCGCACCAGAGCAGGTAATGTTGCAGCAGGGGTTGGTCATGGGCAGGTCGTGGGCAGGTCATGAGATTTTGGGGCAGGGAGGGTGAAGGGGAGGTGGCAGTTCAGTTGAGGGACAGAGTGGATCCTGGCTACAATGCTGAGATCATATCCCGAATCCTCCAGAACTGCCCACCCCCTTCTTCACTTTGGACTTCCAACAGCTGTCTTGGGTCCAAAGAGACCCATAGCCAGCCATGAGGCATAAAAAGGGATAAGTAAAAAGTTTTTTTGTTCTTTCCTCTGGTTGGCCTTCTGGCCACCCCCCTCCCACAGCATGCAGTGTGCGCTCCATTGGAGCAGCTGCATGCTATGGAGTGGGAAGGGGATTTGGCTGCCTGTGAATATAGGCAATCTGTGAATAGCCACATTACTGGTCTGGGCCATGGTCTCCAGGCAGACACTCAGCACAAAGTCCAGAGGCGTCGTCTGGCCTGGGGCGGTGGAGCGGTGGGCCCCAGAGCGGGGGGCGGGGAGGCTGGACAGGGGGGCACGGAGCAACGATTCGAATTTTCAATGCTTGCCGGCGAAATGAAGAAAAAAAAACACGGACGACCGTTGCGGTTTGCTGCCGAATTTCGGCGGCAAACCGAGGCTCTTAACGATGACGATGATGTTCTGCGCCTGCGCGAAGAGATCGTTCCTCAGCCTCGTTCCTCTTAAAGCGCCCAGCATTGCTTTCTACACTTCGCGCAGGCGCAGAACGTCATCGTCGTCGTTAAGCGTCGTGGCGCTTTAAGAGCAGACCGCAACGGTCCTTTTTTTTTTTTCCCTTCATTTCGGCAGCAAAGCTTCTTTCCCCACCCCTTTAAGAGCCTCGGCCATTTCAGTGTGTGGTGACTGCCTTGCCTACACATTGACTCTCAGCGGGGAGCTGCGCGCAGCTACTTCCTAGGATCAGGAGTCACAGTTTGGCCACCCTTCGCATATACTATATGTGGATTCTAGAGATCAGCGAGCTGTAGCAAATACCGAAAGAAAACATCTTGTATGAATAAGTAGGTTTATCTACCTTTCCAGACTTGAAGGGTGGTGGAGGGAAGCAGAGACCCAAAGATTCTCACGTAATGGTGGTGACGGGGCGTCTGCCCCGTCGGCCGTTGTTGCCTCCGCCCCAGGCGCGGGGCGAGGCTGCAGGCTGGCCTCCTCCTATTGGAGGAGGCGAGCAGTGGGCGGCGCCGGCCAGCGCGTCTCTCCTGCTCACGCTCCCCGCTCCCTCAGTGCAGAGCGGAGAGCCGAAGCACCCACCCGCCCGCCCGGCTTTCAGTTCGAGATTAGCTGGTCGCCGTAGTCGGGGCCGGGTAGGAATTTTTGGTGGTCTCCTGATTGGCTCGTTGGGGACCACTTTTTCGCCTACCCCGAACTGCGGCTTGGGTGGTGTGGCTACGTAGGCATAGTGAGCTTTGTCGGTCACTTGGCAGGCACCGTGCGGATGGTGGGTAGCTAGGTGAAGTATGGCGTCCTTCCTGAGGCAGCGAAGCCCAAGGTGGAAATCAGAACCGCTCAGATGGGTCCGGACCGGCCTCTGAGGCAGGCTGGTGACTGCGTTGGACTGGAGGGTAGGGACTAGCTGGGTTCGCCTGTGGTCCGTACTCCCCAGCTGCCTCGACCCGTTTAAGGTTGGCGATGATAGGTGAAGTCGGTTTACACCGAAGGAAGCCTGGAGCCAGGAGCGACGCCCGTTGATCATCCTGATCACCAGGGGGAGGTAGACAGCCAGGCTGTTTCCCCCAGCTAGATATCCGCACGGGTTGAGGGTTTAGGCCCTGCTGTTTTTGACTATTGTTAATTTTCGTTAATAAAGTGGCCCAGTTACATTCCAGCCTGTTGTCTCGCCTCGTTCTTTCTGGGTGCGGGGGTAATACCAAATCCAAATCTTTCTAGCCAAATATTTATGCAATGTTTGGGAAAGCCAAAACCTAGTGTCCTGTTACAGACAAGCAATATTGAATTCCAAGCTAAAATTCTTTAACCCATAAAACAAAGCAATAAAGAATGTGTAACGTTCTTACATCTGGCTTTTAGCACCGGTTATTTCTCATTACTGCTACCCTCACTCCCTGTCATTATATGTCATTATATGTCATGAGTTGTTGAGACTCGTCGGGTCGGGGGGGCGTCGCAGGGGCATTTGGTTGCGGTAGGGCGAGGGGCGTACTGCTCTGGGCACCAGGTAAAAAAAAACCTGGCTACTCCTCTGACAAAGTCTGCATGTTCAGAAATGTGTCCCCTGAATGCCTTCTCAGAATTAAATGAAGCCAATAGAACCACTGTCTTTTGAATAGAAAAGTCAGCTGTATTATTTACAAAGTTGAAGAAGATAAGGATTCTCAGAATTTTTATTTTTATTTTAGAACGGAAACTTTCATGGCCAGCTACAATATTGCAAAGGACCGGATATATGGGTATAAAAGTCATGTATTTAAAAAAGCCAAACATCCAGAACTCACGGATTAAAACACATAAAAAACCTTAAAAGCCAGTAAAACAAGCAATCAGGATTTAAAACAATTAAAACCAGGGACATCCAGGAGCTTGGACATCCAAAGGACATCCAAAGGACCAACATTTCGACCTTTGACCAAGGTCATTATCCAGGTAAAAAACAGCTGGGCTGCAAGGTGTCATCTGAAACGAGTCGATCCGCTGGTTTTTTTATATTAGTAAAAGGAAAGCTCAAAATTTGATCAACAGACAGCAGGAATTGACTTTTATTGATAAAATTTGGATGCCTATTTTACATAAACACAGGAATACATAGACCCCATGTTAATTCCTTGATCGCGGTGAGAGAGTTCACCCGCAACAGCAACTCCTAGCGGCTCTGCTGATTTCCGTTTTCGTGCGCTTTTTAGGAGCTCTAAGATTTAAAAAACCCAGCGGTTCGACTCGTTTCAGAAGACACCTTGCAGCCCAGCTGTATTTTACCTGGATAAGGACCTTGGTCAAAGGTCGAAACGTCGGTATTTCAAACTCCTGGACTTCTGTGGTTTTAATTGTTGCTCATTTTACTGGCTTTTAAAAATATTTACGTGTATTAATCCGTGAGTTCTGGATGTTTGACTTTTTTTAATACTTGGCTTTTATACCCATATATCCGGTCTCGTGCAAAATTCTCAGAATATTTATTAGCTCATTTTTTTTCTTCTTCTTAGCTGATCCTTATTATTCAGCTCAGGCCTGAACACAATGACGTAGCACTTAGGGAAAAAAATGCACCCTAGCAACCCAGCACTAGATGCCAAGATGGAGAAGATCTCCACAGCAACCATGTATTTCCCCTTGGTGCTCTTGTAGGTTGGAAGAAAAGAGACCCAAACACTGCAAAAGACCAACATGCTGAAGGTGATGAATTTGGCTTCATTGAAAGTGTCTGGCAACTTCCTGGCTAGGAAAGCCACGGTGAAGCTGACAATGGCCAGGAAGCCCATGTAGCCCAAGATGCAGTAAAACATGGTAGCTGAGCCCTCATTACATTCCAATATGATGGTCCCAATCAGTGAGTTCATATCCATATCTGGGAATGGAGGAGAAGTATTTAACCAAACCATACAAATCCCTACTTGAATCAAGGAACAGGAAAGGACAATGGAATTTGCCAGTCCTTTCCCCATCCATTTCCCCATCCCAGATCCGGATTTGGTACCCATGAACACCATGACTACAGTGATGGTTTTTGCCAACACAGAGGAAAGGGCCACAGAGAAGACCATTCCAAAAGCCGTTTGCCAGAGAAGGCAGTTCAACCTTCTGGGCCTTCCAATGAAGAGCAAGGAGCAGAGGAAGCAAAGGAGGAGGGAGACAAGGAGGATGTAGGTGAGGCTGCGGTTGTTGGCCTTGACAATGGGAGTGTCCTGGTGCTTCATAAAGGTTGCAAGTACCAAAGCTGTGATCAGAGCAAAAGCAACAGCAGCCCAGGCTAGACTGAATCCTAAAGGCTCGCTATACGAGAGGTAGCTGATAACCTTGGGAATGCATTGGTGTTGGTCTTTGTCTGGATATTATTCATCTGGACAATTGATACAAGCATCCATGTCTGGAAAGAGAACAAGAAATGCCCGTTACAGCTGTGTAATGTAATGTGAAAGTGCATGAATTCTAAGCCAGGAAAACCCTGTTAAAATAAACCCTTGGGCATGAGCTCATGCTTGATATTCCAGGATGCATTCAGAGGCCATGATAAATAAAAATGATGCTAGGAATGGTGCCATGCATGATATGCTCAGTATCTGTGAATGTTATGTCTCCTCTTACCCTTCTGGCCAGAGACCTTCCCTTCCGGACATGGAGCACAATCGTAACAGCAGAACGGCTCCCCTTCCTTCTTTTTCCTGCTGGAGCCAGGATGGCAGTGGTCATTACACAAAGAGATGGGCAGCACCTTAATCAGAGCCAAAATGTTCAGGATTTTGATTAGTATGATTTCTTTTAATAGCTCGGGTTTCAGATGGACATATAAATATAAATTATTGTTCCCTAACTCTGGATTGGCCCCCTAATGGCCTATGAGTCTCCTCAGGCCAACACCAGCACTGTAGCCAGCATAGCTCTAAAGAGAGTAACGAGGCAGTGTTTGCTATGCATATGTACTAGCAAGATCCATTCCTTATGACCCTCTTCCTGCCTCCTGCCCTCCCCGAGATATGTCCATACATTCTCCCTGCCCTCCCCTTTCCTACCAATGAAATGCCCATGCACCAACTTATCACCACTGCTCTGGTTCAGAGGCCATGACAGCATGGCTGTGATGCTGCCGCCACATTGTGGTGGAGGCTTGGAATAGTTTAGGCCACTGGCGGCATGCTCTGCACGCCATCTCTGGGCCCTTTACAAGAGCAGGACATTGTCCCTCTACTGTAAGAAGAGAATAGGTAAAGGTGACCCCTGACAATTAAGTCCAGTTGTGTCCGACTCTAGGGTGTGGTGCTCATCATCCCCATTTCAAAGCCGAAGAGCCACCGTTGTCCGAACACGCCTCCGTGGTCATGTGGCCGGCATGACTCTCCTTGCCGCACCATGTAGCATGCGGCTGGAACACGGAGCACTGTTTACTTTCCCGCAAGCGGTACCTATTTATCTACTTGCATTAACATGCTTTGGAACTGCTAGGTTGGCAGGAGCTGGCCAAGCAATGAGAGCTCACCCCATCGTGGATTCGAACTGCCAACCTTTCGATCGACACCTCATGGTTCAGCGGTTTAACCCACTGCGCCACCCGCTGGCCTCAAAGAAGAGAATAGGATTGGGCTATAAGGTTTAGAGTGTAGATTTCTACATTTTTTTGTATTCATGTATGTAATGTGTGTTTGTGTGCATACACATGCACACATACACAATTACGCATGCACATGCACACTCGTTTTCCTTTGTTTTCTTTTCCTGTTTTGTTTAATCTTAGTGGAGTGTGGACCCAATCCTATCCAATGTTCCTGTTCTGATGAAGCCATGCCAATGGGGGTCCACTGCATCCTGAGGTGGGGTGGCAATCATAGTGGGCTCCTCAAGGTAAGGAAACATTTGTTCCCTCAACTTGGGGCAACATTTTAGCTGCATCGGCACTAAAATATTGGAAAGGCTTGGCCCTGTACTTCTTACACATATGAAAGGTGAGAGAAACACTGCCACCACCCAAAACACCAAAAAAATTAAGATGTGGAATAGAGAACTCAGATTCATTTGACAGCACAATCCTGTCCACCGCTGGAGTGGCACGACTGCCGCTGCACCGCTCCAGGGTGTTGCAAACTTGCCAGAAGGCATGTTTGCAACACCTGGAGAGTAAGTGGCGCCGGCAGACAGGCCAGCGTCACTTGGTCTCTGTGGGACAGAGGACACCACCATTGGACACAGGTAAGTCCTGCTCCTTGCAGCAAAGGACATGGTGAAGTCAGGAAGGGTGTGTTTGGGGAGGGGCAGATTGGGAAACCGGATCCAGGCTTGGGGAGGGATCATCAGTGGCATTATCTGCCAAATCCTATCCCTCCTCCTAGGCCTGGCCGGCGTTACATGGGAGTCCCGGACTTCTGCAGGTCATTTTGCTGTTGAACATCTGAGGAGACCCATGGGGGCAGCTGGGGCATTGTGTCCCTTTCCCCTGAGGTGGCCTCCAGCTGCACTGGTACTGGCTCGATCCTGGATAGGATCTGGCACTCTCTGCTTTTGCACATTGTGGTGGTCCTACACAACATTGGGCTGCCCATTCGCTATTTTCCAGTTATGTCATACTAAGGATTTGCAGTTCTTTCTGTCTCACCTGGTTAAATTTCCCATGCCACATCATGCTTTCATCTTGAATTGTTAACTGTTCTCCAGGAGGCACTTGAGGATCCAGGTGTCCAACTTTGATTCTTACAAGGGATTGATTTGGAAAAATAACCCAGTTCGTAACATCAAATCCTGCAACTAATTCTCCATTTTCATCAAAATGCACAGTCTCTCCAGCACTATTGTTGAAGGAGATGGTCCGTAGAAAGGGATGGAGCTACAGTAAAGGGAAACAGATGCAAAGGGGCCAATAAAACAATATCAAAATCTTGATAATGACAAACACCTGTCCTGGATGGGTTTAGATTATTTTCCACTGGTCTGAGCCCATTTCCTTTAGACTGTACCAGAGGGCTCAATAAGAATAGTTCTCCATGCAACTCCATTTCTTAGAGAAATGTGACCTGCCCTTAAAAAACTAACATGCAGGTAGAAGAGGCATTACGAAAGTCATGATTTGCTTTGCAGAACTGAGGATGTTTATGGTAGTGGACGGTTTTGCCTGTGCACCCCCCATTAACTCACAAGACAGAGACTTGGGTTACACTAGGCCACTTTATTGAAATAAGATCGTGAACCTCCAGCAGGGAAAAAAACCTAAAGACTCAACTGCCCAGCATGTGGGCTACTAAACAGATTGAAATTGAAGAAAATTTATGTTCCCCTAATCAATCACGGGTGAGAACATCCTAACTCAACGCTGCAATCCATCAAGAGATGGAGCGAGTGTATCACGGTCAATCCCAAAGGGCTGAGACAGCTATACAGAGCAGGCTCACCCTAGTCAGAAAGCAATTAAGGTTGCCTTTGCGAATTGAAGACACAGGGCTAGCCAGCCACTCTGAGTAAGCTGGTAAGCAGCATCTGAGTAGCAGGGATGTATCTAAGTCGCTAGATCACAAGTGCGAGTGAGAGTAATTTTTGCAAGAGTGCGAGTCAGTGCCCAAAAGATTTGGGCAAGTACGAGTCAAGTGCGAGACCTTTTGTGCACAAGTATGAGTCAAGTTCAAGTCATGTTTGCACAAGTGTGAGTAAGGCCAAAAACCTGAGTCACAAGTCAAGTTGGGGAAAGTGGCTTTTCCCCCTGAAAATGAGGTGTGTGTGTGTGTGTGTGTGTGTGTGTGTGTGTGTTTGTGTACCTCTGATGGTACTAAAGCACCCACTTGGCTTCCCTATGCCCTTCCCCTCACCTCTTAGTCTTGTCACTACCCATCTGG
Organism: Plestiodon gilberti rubricaudatus; assembly: GCA_026170595.1. Taxonomy (NCBI): domain Eukaryota; kingdom Metazoa; phylum Chordata; class Lepidosauria; order Squamata; family Scincidae; genus Plestiodon; species Plestiodon gilberti. The sequence goes on from JANXHW010000006.1 coordinate 22,202,056, forward strand.
CTTGGGAAAAACAAGCGTACTCGTGTCTACATTCAAACCATTTATTATTCCCTCCCTGCGCCCTCCCCTTGCAGAGCATCCCTTGGACTCAGAGTTTTGGCCGATGAGGAGGAACCGTTGCGGCAGAGTAGCATTCTCTCATCCCTCCCTTCGCGTTCGGAGTTGTGGTCAATGGCAAACAGATGGCGAGCAAACCCGCTCTTCCCATCACCCTCCTCCTCCGAGGTCTCCACTATGCATGCCTGCTTGCTTGTGTTGAAGCCAGCCATTAAAGGAAAATGTCTTGGAAATGGCAAGTCATTACCCTCACGAATGTGAGTCAAGTGCGAGTCCCGTGGGTCACGAGTCTGAGTGCGAGTCAGTGGGTCATGAGTTCGAGTCCAAGTATGAGTCAGGGAAAAAAGTTACTCAGTCGCACTTGTGAGTCGAGTCATTTGACTCGAGTTCCCATCCCTGCTGAGTAGTACTGGCTCACCCCTGACCTTGCTTACCTCAGGATCCACACTGAACTGCCAACTGCTGCCTCCCTGGTCTGCACGACACCTGCCTAAAGTGACCAAAAACGGGAGGTGTACAGGGAATGAAAAATAACAAAATTTAAGCACCAATCAGGTGCTGAGAATTTACGACCTCTGCTCAGAGTGAAGAAGGGGGCTGTGCAATAGCTGTTGATATGTGAGAGATACACACCAACATGAGAACTGCGGGGGAACTAGCACTATTCGGTTTTTCAGAATGCCAATAATGAGTTGCAGGCTTTGACAATGCCCCAAAACAGCAAGTACAAGCAAACTAATATCTGTTTGTGTGGAAAAGCTCAACACTTGGGCTTGCGTCCTCACGTTTCCTTCCTCCTGAAGGAGATTTATCTTGCAGAAGGACAACATCCACAGGAGCAACAACTAAATCTGCAAGATGAAGGAAATCTAGGGATAGAATTCTTGATCTATGGGGGAGCATTGAAAATCCATGTCTCTCAGGTTTCTTTAAATAAAGATTTCTGCAAAAGAAAGGATTTGAGGAATTACACAGAATTTGGAAGGTTTTTATAGAGCACACAAGAACAGAGCAGTTTCTTTGGGTGACTATTATTTTAAAAAAAACTTCTATTCTAAATAAAATATCTGCATTGAAAGTGGATTTGAAATGAAATCAAGGCAAAACAGCAGTCTAGAAAATTCAATTAATTTCCTAGGATATTAAAAGAAAAAGAGAAGAGTCTAGGCCTGCTACTTCCCACTTATCATGACGGAAATGAGTCAAGCAGTACTGGCGAGGATGTTCCATAATCTGCAGGACCCAGGGACGCAGAGATGCCTCTGGAATGTGACGTAGACTGTAATACATTGTACGGTCAATTCACGAGAGAAGAGATATGATAATCCCGCTTGTACGTGGGTCCAACCCGCGTAGGACGTTTACCTTCCAGGGCTGCAGGTTCCTCAGTTCCAGCCTCTCTCCAGCTTTCCATGCCCTGTGTTTTGATCTAAATGCAAGCATAGTATGAAGAGCACGTGCAATAGCATGGACAGCATTGTAAATACTGTAGCTATAGCCAGTCATGCTCATTTCAAATAAAGTTGCAGGAAGGCTCTCCAGCTTCTCCTCCCCGGTGCAGCGTTCCTTGGTCTTCTCACCCTCACCCAGAGTAGAATTTTTCAATAAACAGTTGAAGGTCTTCTCCCAGAAGGTCTGGATAAAACCATCCTCTTTTGCAGCAAAAATATTTCTGTTCTGCAGATATGTTCTGAATCCTGGTGGTTCATTTGAGTGAACTGACAAGGATATGGCACCCTGGAAGGCTTGTACATCATAGTGTCTTTGATTTGTACACAGTGTGAAATCCCAGTGTGTTGTCAAAATCCACACCTTTCCTAATGCTGAATGAAGAACTGCCTCTTGAAAATACCAACCCAAAAGTGACATGGTTTGCATTGAACTATATGCAATGAACACTTTGGCTTTACTGTTTATGACATCTGAAATATTTCGCAGTTGCCTGTAGTGTGATTGGTCCATTTTATCCGTATAAGAAGTTGCTGGAAATGTTTTTGCAAAAGCAAGGCAGATACCCTTTGAGGAAAGCATTGGCAGCAAGGTTTGTAAAAAGATCTCTTCATTGACGTAATCTGCTACAAATATCCCAACCCAAGTCCATCTGAAATGCAGAAGTAATTGGACAATCCCGTTGTACTGATGGATGTCATTTGGGACCATCTGGTATGAGGAAGGGAAGCGTGTTTTCTGCCTCACTCTTGAGTCAACAGAACTATAAATGATCTAAAAGGATTTGCAGATACTTATCGTGAATGGAACGAAGTTATATTTGTATGCATTGCATCATTATTTGGTTTCTATTGCAAATTTAGCAAGTCAATGGCCCATAATCCCATTGCAAAAGTCTTTAATGGGGATGCGACTTCCAGGGTTTTGTTGGCACTGGTAAGTTGGTGGTGGAGGTGTGTCATGGGCATGGACAGCGGCGTCACTACGCCCATACGGGTTGGGGGCCGTCGCCCCGCCCCCATGTCATCGCCCCCACGTGGGCGGGCGCGTGACGTCACGCCCCGCCTCCGAATACCCCCCTCCGCTATTTTCACTTTCTTTTGAGGCCGTTCAGAGTTACGGGAGGGCGGGAGGGCCGAAACACGGCCGTCCCGCCTGCGAAGAAAGTAAGTTTCCGCCCTCCAGCAAGCGATTCCGCCCCTCCAGCCCGCGATTCTTCCCCTTCAGGGGTCCGCGCCCAGGGGCACTGGGCACCACTTGGTGCCCTGGTCAACAAGGCACCCCCCTTACTACACTGCTGGGCATGGAAGGGCAGGGGCGCTTTGGGAGGATCAGGGAGGTCAAGGGGTGGGCAGTGGGGGTGTAGAGGGAGAGCAGGAGTGTATCACACTGGTGCCAGCATGTGCCAAATTTTATCCCCTCATTTCAAACCCATCCTGCCCCTTTTCTCTTTTTGGACATACTCCACCAAAATGAATGTCTGAGGAGACCCATAGGTGATTCGGAAGCCTATTGGGTGGTTAGCAAATAGTATTTTTACTTACCTCCTGCTGGCTGTCTGATTGCCCCCACCCTCCCCAAGCATTGGAAGCAGTGAGTGTTCTGCCATTCGATCTGGATCAAATTAATGTTTCATTTTGTGCTTTCAGATACAGCATGCCTACTACCATATTTCTAGTAGCCCATTTTGATTTCCCACAACTCCACTACCATGTAGCCACAACAAGGGGACGTGAGTGGTCAGGCAAACAGAAAGAGGTAAGTAAAAAAAAGTAATTCTTACCTCCTAGAATCTGCATGGTCACATAGAGTATGAGTCTCCGTTGACCAAAGTCAGCTATTTTGCTGGCTTTTCTGCGCCATCCTGCACAAGCTGCCCCGGCAGAATGAGCTCTTCACCAGTGGAGGGTGTCAAAAAAGTGCTGTAAGGCACTACTTTGACACTAGTGGAGTAAGCTGTGCCAGTGACGAGGCCAGCGCTGCTCACTTCGCCACCGGGCACGAACCTGTCCTCCGGACGCAGGTAGGTTCTCCGCCAGGCAGCGAGAAGGCGTGGAGAGGTGCGGGGTAGGGGGTGATTGGGCCGTCGGGCCTCGGAGAAGGGCGGGGATATTGGTGGTTTGCTCGGACAATAGTGACACTGGGGTAAGGGACACTGGGGGAAGGAACGAATGTCCCTTTCCCCTTTTTTAGTGTGCTCCATCTCCACCTTCGTGGATGTGATCCTCCATAGAACATTACACAGGATTGGGCTGCCTGTCTGTGGAGAGGAAAGGGATGGGGAGGGTTGGAAAATCGAGAATAGGATCCTGGCATGAACATTTGCTCCCGAGATCCATCCCCTCAAGCCCACTCGCAACTGTCTGCCGTCCCTCCTCCCACCCCAAACCTCCCCCGAATCGCCCATTTCCCATCCCCTCTACCATCTTTCCTGTGCTGGTGCATGTCGGATGTGTGGAGCTGCCAACAATTTGTGTTGGTGGCTCATTTGAACTCATCAGCAGTGTCTCATTTGCAACACTGCTGCAGCCTTGGGCCTGATAGGATTGGTCCATAAGTGAAGCCTTTTCAGTAAAAGTCAACGACCGTGTTGTTACATTTTTTTCAATGAGTAAAATAATTTTATTTATCTATTTATTTGATTTTTGTGACAAATTTAGAAAGACAAACTCTGTTTGGGATTAAATTGTATTTGAATAATCATGGATATTTGAATTTCCATGGCAATGCAATCCCTTCTTTATCCAAGGATGCTTCTGCATATTTTAAGACCCTGATGGCCCAATCCTATCTGGCCTTTATGGTGTCAGTGTGCAGATAAATCCTGCATCCTCTACTGGAGAAGGTAGGTCAGCATTAGAGGCAGTTTTGGGGGAGGATCATGCTTGTTTCAAGGCAGGGACTGGACCTGGATGGGGGCAGATCAGGGGCAGGAGGAGGAGGATCTCAGTGGCAGGCGCACATGCCGAGAGCCTATCCCCCCTGTCTGGCTCAGACCTGCCCCCAGGAGTCTCTTGGACTTGTGCCAGCTAAAACCTTGTGGCAGATACGATTGGGCCCTAGGCGTATTTCATATTATTTTAACAAGAGTGCCTCCATCAGGTTGCTGGGTGCTCTGAGGCAAAATCCTGTCCTGGTTTCCCCATGGCACACTTTGCTTGCCCACTACTGCCACACAGCATACAAACACAGCTATCTGTATTGAGTAGGAGTGGTACTACTATGAAGTGCCATGCCAACAGGGCACACACTGCATTTTGCAGTGCAGGGACAGTCATGGATTCCTCTTCAAGGTGAGGGAACATTGCAGCTGCACTGGAAAGTTGGTAACGATTACGCTGATAGGCCCTTGTCTAGTGCCTGACACGGTTGAATCTGGATGCCACCCCTCTTTAACATATTTGAGTAGGCAACCTTATTTTTTTATTCTAATCACTATTGTTTATATTTTAAATTGCCATTATAAATGACTGTATCTACAAAAATCCATAGCAGTGTTTTTATTTTTAAAAATCTCAGCTCAAAACTTCTTTGATTTCCTTGGAAGAGATCTTCCATGTTCTTAGGTTCTCATCCAGTGTCACAAAGTGAGAGATTGGAGAAAAAAAAAAAACACCACCTCAAACTTATCAAGTTTGCAAATTTTGCTGGGCACAAGATACATGTCTTTTGAAGCCTTTTCAAATGGGTACAATGAGAGCATTGCGGTGGCAACACTTTCAATATCCATAAGAAGATTCTTACAGGGCCCCTACACATACAACTGTATACACAAAGGGCTCTCTCTGCATGATTGGGGACCTGACCCTTTACTTACATGCTCTCATTGGATCAACTTTTCAGCACCTGAAAGAACCCCAAAGAATGTAGTTTCATGATACAGTAGTGATGTCTCCAAGTGTACCTGTGGAATCTTGTAGTTGTCTATGATGGTAGCCATAGTGAGGGAGGTGTCTGAATGCAAACCCCAAGTGATGGCTACCAAATTGCTCTGCACGTCACACTTGTAGTTAGGGACAAATCTATGCTGTGTAGAGAGCAGATTCAGTAGGGTCTTGTAAGAAATCTGTGTATTGCCATAGTTTTCATAGATGTGGAAACCAAAGCTGATGTTATTTAAGATGGTTGGATCTTCATTGATCTCCCTTACAGCAAATGCCATGGCCAGGACATTTGGGTAGCGCTTTGGCAGGACACTGCAATGAAAATTATGATTGGCATAACAAATTGATCAAGGCACTGAAAGCCTCACAAAGAAAGGCATATTCCAATAAAAACAGTAAGTACATCAAGGAATGAATAGCAAATCCTTTGAGTATTTTGGAAATTTACTTCAGTTATATTTGCCTCACTTATCCAGTCAGTAAGGAGTTGGAGACTCAGTGGTTCAGTTTCTTTTGGATTGGAGAGAAATGAGAATTTAGCTTCTAATGCAATGAAACAAATCAAGAGTCAATGTATCTTTTCCAGTATTAAAACTCAGCAAGAGAAGTAAGCTTCCATAAGAAGATGGATTGAGAGGATGAATTGAAAATACAAAGGACATACAGAATATTAAAGTTATAAAATAATGCATACAGGTTTCATGCTGAAATGCAGGAAAATATTCAGTGAAAGCAACAGAGGAGAATGGAACAAGGTGACCCAGGAGGGATTGAGACCTATAGGAATCTGCAGGCAGGCAAATACAATATGGTGGTTGGAATATATTGGATAAAAAATAAAACGTTCAAAATGACACGCGTCTCTCAGAAGACAGAGGGATCAATGGCAGGGGGTGGGGTGGGAGAGATGAAAGGTAATGCAGCTGAAAAAGTATACTAACATTGGGAAAGTAAGGACCGTAACATGCAGATGTTAAAATCTATAATTACTGAGGAGAGCATTTGTCACAGCTGGATGAATGTAGAATGAAGTGCTGAGGAAAAGAGGAGTAAAGTGATAGTGATGATGAAGAAATATCCTCATGTGGCTGAAGGCAATCTTTCTTTTTTAATATATATATATTTATATTTTATTAATATATTAAAACATAAAAACAATACATATTTCATAAAGTTATAGCAAGCACGAAGCAATACATCCTACTAGCATACTATTCACCATTTTCTACATATAATATCCAACTAAGCCAAAATAACACCCACATTCTATTCATTAAATCCGCATATCTTTCATATATAATGTACTTCAAATTCTCTGTCTTAAATATCTGCCCTTGCTAATGATGTTCTCAGCAAAGACATGCTACGGGAGTGAAACAAAGAGATCCTTACATGAGATCCTTGATCAACTTCTGAGAGGGATGCTCGTTGAAATTAGAAACGGTACGATTGGCAAAGAACTGAGTAGCAATCTTTCCAATGATGACATCTCCTGGATGATAAAAATCGTGGGAAATAGGGAAGGCTTCGCTCCCTCTGCATGTCATGGAATGAGACTTCCAGCTGGAATGAACGGAATGTGTCTGGCACACAGCAGGAGGTAGCAGCCCCAGGAGTAATACCAAGAAGACAACCATTTGCAGGACAGAAGGTCCCTTTCAGAGAGACATTGTACTGTTCGCCCCCAACTGCATTTAGTTTATCAGCATCTGCTTTTTTACAACTTCCTTTGAATTTGAACTGAATGTATTGGTACATTCAATACATATTGAGGATATCTGCAACAGTTTCTCCCCAGTCTTAATATTATTTGTTGCTACTACATCCACCTCAGTGTCCAAGGGAATTTTTTAGGCTTTTTCTTTAGGAATTCACCAGAGTTTGATTTGTTCCTCTTTAAGAAATGTCTGATGGTGGAGCACTCCTTGGAGAGGACGCGGAACTACCATACCTGCATATTGCTTAAACCACTCACAAGATGTTGCCTCTGGTAGAAATTACAGAAACCTCCAAGAGGGCAGACATATCATCATGGTATTGGAACTCGAGAGTGACAGAGCTCCACTAGTGCCTATGGTCACACCCTGAGTATTATGGGAGGGTTTTATAACTACTTTCTGGTGGTGTTGATTGTTTTTCCTGTGGTCTCCAAATATCTCTCTGGATTTGGGGAGCAGGTGAACTTGCCAGATACATGCTTGAAATTACAAAGTAGGGAATGTACTCCCTTGTGTTCTCACACTGCTGTCATAGAGCACAGGAAAACATAGCAGGCACTTACCGTAATTTGTACTGTACCTAGTATGCTTGATGTGACTCATCCCAGAGCCACAGTGAGGTCATCTCTGTATGCTATAGCTCATCCTTGAAGTAAACAGACAGGATAGGAGGTATTATTTGGTATACTTTGGTAGTGTTAGTTTGATGGCATCCTCACAGTTGGAAGTCTTGACACTGAGTGTATACTCAATGCATCTACTCATTGGCCTTTCCTCTGTCTTCTAGATGCTTTTGACATCTTTTGAGAAAACCTTCGATGCATGAACAGCATCTACCCATGCAGACCCTCTCTGAACGAGATGAGGGATCTTGCCATAAGCAGCTTCCATGTCTACATGATGCCCTATTCTCCTTAGTTCTCTTGGTTGTCTTAAGCATGGCCACAATCAGTCAGAACGGGAAATAGTGGTTTAGGTTCATTGATCCTATGATTCCTGGATGACCAAGCTGACTAAAGCTGACACGCTTAAATAAGAAATATTCAGACATCAGTTAAGGTTTTAATATTTTGCGCTGGTCTGTGACTGCAATAAAGATTATGATGATGAAGGTTTTAATATTTAATTTACATTTATTCCAAAGAATTATAGACATACTTGCATTGTTTGTATGACTAATGCCCAAACTCTATCCCCCATTTATGACGATGGAACTTGCATTCTGTCATTATAAATGGTGTACTGCTGATGAGTGGGAAGGAGCAGCCAGTGAAAGTGGTTGGCGGTTCCCCATGTGCGCCAAAGGCCCACCTGGACCGCACCGGAGCAGGTAATGTTGCAGCAGGGGTTGGTCATGGGCAGGTCGTGGGCAGGTCGAGAGATTTTGGGGCAGGGAGGTTGAAGGGGAGGTGGCAGTTCAGTTGAGGAACAGAGTGGATCCCGGCTACAATGCTGAGATCATATCCTCCAGAACTGCCCACCCCCTTCTTCACTTTGGACTTACACCAGCTGGCATGGGTCCAAAGAGACCCATAGGCAGCCATGAGGCATAAAAAGGGATAAGTAAAAAGTTTTTTTGTGCTTTCCTCTGGTTGGCCTTCTGGCCACCCCCCTCCCACAAAATGCAGTGTGCGCTCCATTGGAGCAACTGCATGCTATGGAGTGGGAAGGGGATTTGGCTGCCTGTGAATATAGGCAATCTGTGAATAGCCACATTACTGGTCTGGGCCATGCTCTCTAGGCAGACACTCAGCACAAAGTCTTCCTGTTCAGAAATGTGTCCCCTGAATGCCTTCTCAGAATTAAATGAAGCAAATAGGACCACTGTCTTTTGAATAGAAAAGTCAGCTGCCATGGTATGCGCCTTAGGCTCGAGTTGTGCCTGAATTGTGCCGCAGAGGCCGAATTTGTGCTGCAATTGTGACTGACATAGGACGGGTTAAGGAAAGTTGACCAATTCAGTCCTAAGTTCGGCATAAGAGCTATTCCGTCCTAAGTTTGGCCTAAAAGTGGGCGTGTTGGGGGCGTGTTGGGGGAGTGACGGGGGCGGTTACGAATTTGTTCCGGTTCCAGACACTGGCGACCCCCTGACACGCCCCCTCGAGCACAACTCAGGCACAAAATTTGGGTCAACAAAAAGGGTGGACTCAAATGTGAGGAGACCCATAGGAGCCATTTTACCTTACCCACACCAGCCCTCTTCTGAAAAGTTCTAACACCCTGGTCCCGAGTTGTGCCTGAGTTAGGACGGAACAGTTGTGGCCTAACTCTGGACACGGACCCAAATAGTTATCCTATCAGCACCCAGCCCCACCCAGCCTCTTTACTACAAAAGCCCAGCCCCAGGCCTCCAGTCTCTCTCTCTCTCTCTCTCTCTCTCTCTGAGCACATGGCTTTATGAAGCACCAGGACACTCCCATTGTCCTATAGTCAAGGCCAACAACCGCAGCCTCACCTACATCCTCCTCGTCTCCCTCCTCCTCTGCTCCCTCTGCTCCTTGCTCTTCATTGGAAGGCCCAGAAGGGTGACCTGCCTTCTCTGACAAACAGCTTTTGGAATGGTCTTCTCTGTGGCCCTTTCCTCTGTGTTGGCAAAAACCATCACTGTGGTTCTGGCATTCATGGCTACCAAACCAGGATCTGGGATGAGGAAATGGGTGGGGAAAAGACTGGCAAATTCCATTGTCCTGTCCTGTTCCTTGGTTCAAGCAGGCATTTGTATGGTTTGGTTAAGTACTTCTCCTCCATTCCCAAATACAAACATGCACTCGCTGAAAGGGCAAATCATAATAGAATGCAATGAAGGATCCATCTTCATATTTTATTGTCTCTTGGGGTATATGGGATTTCTTGCTATTGCCAGCTTCACTGTCGATTTCCTAGCCAGGAAGTTACCAGACACTTTCAATGAAGCTAAATTCATCACCTTCAGCATGTTGGTCTTTTGCAGTGTTTGGATCTCTTTTCTCCCAACCTATCTGAGCACAAAAGGGAAAGATATGGTGGCTGTGGAGGTCTTCTCCATCTTGGCCTCTAGTGCTGGGTTACTGGGATGTATTTTTTCCCCTAAATGCTACATCATTATGCTCAGGCCTGAGCTGAATAATAGAGAGCAGCTGACAAAGACAAAAACTGAAGAAATTAAGAATTGATTCATTTTATTATAATAATTTAGAACTTATTTCCATTTTGCACTCTTATACATACTATACTTCCAGTTGTATATTGGAAGTATGTATACTCCATACATACTCCAATTTGAACTCATATGCATACTTCCTGGGGAGTAAATCCTAGTGAACAAAATAGGACTTGTTCTGAGTAAACATTTGCAAGATTGCACTGTAACTTTAAATGTTTATTCATTATTATTCATACATGAAAAATGAATCTGGGTCATCTATACAAAACAGGAAGTGTTTCTATCCGGTGGCTAAAGAATAGCATGGACTCCATTGATGGTATCTAACAGACAGGATACGAACCACAGGCCAGATGGATTTGCTTCAAGAAGGAAATCAAACGGCTCCAACAGAGCTCAACCTTTTCTCTCCCTCCACCTAAACAATAGCCTGCAGTTCTGCCCATTCTGCCCATCTGTGGGGCAGACGCATACTCCCTTGGTGATTATAATGCTTAGCTGTGCCTGATACCCTGATCCCTGATAAGCTCAGTGGAAGAGAAATGTACTCAGGAGCAATCCAAAGTGAATGCTTTGAAATATAGATTTGGCCATTGGAAACCGGGGGAGGCTATATGTAAGGCTGGCCAGGAGCGGGACGGGGCTTAAGATATAGGCGGAGCTCGCCGCTGATATTCCTGTCCCTCCTCTCCACACCCCTGCCCGGCACTGGAGACGGCCCCGGGCAGACTGAGTTGTGCCGTCCTCTCCGCTAATGCCGCTTACTTTCCGGGTGTCGAAAATGTGCCGCCTTACAGCACATTTACGACACCTGCTGCTGGCAAAGCCATCGGTCCTCCGGCAGTTGTCTATGCTGGATTGCACCGCTAGTCTTGCTTAGTTTCTGAAAGTCTGAGATATTGCTCCTATAGAAAACTGTGGTGCTAGGGATCATTACGAAAGGGCTTAAGAAATAAAGAATACCAATGGGAGAAATGTTTGAGACTTGGTGTGCAGGGAGTGTAACCGTTGGGGCAGAGTCTTGATAGAAATGTCAGTATGTGATTTCACAGTTTTACACGGTAGGGGAGATGATCGCATTTGCGCAATCATTCACTAAAGGAATAGGATGATGATGGTTTTTGTGGTGCCTTGGGGGCCCAATGGTACAGTGGGAAGTCCTCCAATTATGTGGTTCTCTTGAAATCCCCCACAGATCCCCCACAGATCCTAGTCAAACTAACACTCCCACAATATACCAAATGATACAACCAATTATGTCTGTTCAGTATCAAGCATATTACAGCAGGAAGCAGGATGATCTCACTCAAGGTCTGGGCTGAAAAGGTCAAATGCACCAGGTTTTCCTGTGCTCCAGACAGCAGTTTCAGCACATGAGGGAGCTCATTCCCTCCTTCGTAGCTATTAACTTCAGTCTGAGGAGTTGTCCTGCTCCTCAGATCCCAAGAGGGATTTGGAGTCCATAGGAAAAACAAATAATGCCAAAAAGTGGTTATAAAACCCACCCATCATGCTCACGTTCAGGCTGTTGGATCACAGGTGCTGGTGTGGCTCTATCACTCCTGAGTTTGAATACTTTAATGATATGTCTGCACTTATGACGGTTTCTATGGTTACTACTAGAGGCAACGTCTTGTGAGTAGCTTGAGCAATCTGCACCTAGGATCGCCTTTTCCCCCAAGGAGTGCTCCACTTCGGGATATTTCTTTTAAAAAGCCTGAAAATTCCCTCGGACTGTAAGGTGGATGAAACCGCAACGAATAATATGAAGAGTTGGGGGATCCTGTTGCAGATTTCTTGTATCTGTTGATCAGCAGAACAATCAATGCAGTTTCAATTTGAAGGAGATTGTAAAAAATGCTTACGCAGAAATTAAATGCTGTTGGGGAGATCACTAGAATGTATGTCCGAAAAGGACCTTATTTCCTTCAATATTACTCCTGGGGCAGCTACCTCACATTGCCTGCAAGATACATTCTGTTCATCCCAGCTTGAGGTCTGATTCTATTACATGCAGGGGGAGAGATTCCTTCCCTATTTCCCAGGAGTTTTATCATCCAGGAGATGTCATTGTTGGAAAGATTGCTCATCAGTTCTTTGTTGAAATAACCTTATCTAATTTCAGTCAACAACCCATCTTTTTGTTCAAGGATGTCATGTAAGGCTCTCTTTATCTCTTCGTAGCATTCCTTTGCTGAGAACATCATACCCAGCTGCAGGTATTTAAGTGAGAGGGAGCATGAAGTCCATTCAGGATGGCAGTCAGGCACATGAGGATCTTGAGTCACTGAGAATTTACTCCACTGTTCTCAACACTTCTTTCTATTTTCATCTCGATGTGACATGTGGACTGCTCAATAGTTTTGTAGATATAATCTTCTATGTGATACACGTCTTCTTTTCCCTACGGCTGTGATGTCAGAGCATCTTTTTGGCCACTGTATTATCTCTCTTCTTCCATCTCCATCTGTCTTCTCACAGATCCATGAGGTTTGGGACACATTTTTAATCCACTGTGTTCCAAAAACTGTGTGATTTTGGACACTTTATTTTCTATCTCATAAGAAACAATCTCTCTTGATTGAGAAACAATCTCTCTTTGTGTGTGTGTGTGTGTGTGTGTGTGTGTGCATGCATGCGTGTGTGTGACTACTTGTGCACCCTCCAAATAAGCACGCTAGACAAAGGCTGGGTTAAAGGGCCACTTTATTAATTTAATAAACACAAGATAGACTGCAGCAGGGACTGGAGGTTTTATTAAATTGGAACTTATTGAACTTAACTTAAAAAACCCCAATGCATGCAGCTTCTAGGTTGGGGAAAAATGGCACTAGCCGTTTACCTCCCCCAGATGTCAATGGGCATCACATCCGGGCTCAATCCTCGCTTGGTCACTGCCCAATCCAGTCTATCACTGCCAACACCAAAGGATTGATGCAGCTGGAAAGCACAGACCACCCCAGGTACGCCTAAAGGTGATCTTTGCTTTCCAGCCCTGGGGTTTGCCAGCCAGCCTCAGCGACCCGGTTCGGCATCGTTTGAGCGGTTCTGGCTCGCCCCATGGCCTTGCTTACCTCCGGATGTATGCCAAGTATAAGCCTCCCTGGCTACCCCCCCCACACGCTACCTACCAGACGGTAGGGGTAACCTAGCATTTAACCCTTCCGCCCCACCAGAGCAGAAACATAAAAATTCCCTGCTGCAGTTCCTTCAACAACACGTTGGCACCAGCTTGGGACAAATGCACCCCATCACCTCTAAAAAGCTGCGGAGCGTTGAATTGAATCCAGGGGTGAGATATAGTGTCACCACCCTCGTCCAAAAAATGACGCTTCAGGTAGGAATTCACCTTTTTCCTTGCAATGTCCAAACGGCGGGGGTTCAAAGCCCCCCCGCCACACCCTGTGGGGAAGTAAGCATGACCAGAGGATGGCTATTCCTGGCACAAGCTGCCTAATCTTGGCGATGTCCTCACGGACCTGGAGCCTCAAGGACACTGAGGTCCTCCGGCCCAGGTTGTTTTCGCCTAGGTGAATCACCAAAATCTGAGGAGGAGGCCGGGATTCAAGAAATTCACAGATTAGAGGGAGAAGGTGGCCCCAAAGCATTCCCCTCTTAGCCGCCCACCAAACCTTGGCCTCTTCTGCGCCCAGGAAATGATGGAGTGTCCACAAATCAGGACCCGAGCCGGAAACAGGCCCCAGCGACCTAACAAAAGAGAAAAATGCAATGAACAACTATGCTAAGAACAATAACAAGAACGGCCAAGCCCCAGAGAAACCACAGCTAAGGCGTCCACAGGCTGGCAATGACTCCCATATAAACTCCCATTCGAGTGACACAAAAACGGCCCCTTGGACCCAGCAACAACCCCACGGAGTGAGCCAACAAGGCACATATGGGCTGAAACAGCTTGCAAGCAAGCAGGGAGTTACGAAAAGGTCACAGCGGCCGATAGCCTTCCATCCTACGCTAAAGGCCCCCAACCCCATAACGATTTAATTACGAATACAGCTTTTGTAGGCGCTTGACCGCCAGCAAAAAATCCTCTGAACTGTGTCCTGAGGAAGACCGCTTGCAGCCGCAAGCGATGCTGCCCCAATTCTAAATGAACTTAAGCAGTAAGATGCTGGGGAAAAACCTGGGGCCAAGAGTGCCCGGTTGAACATAGCACGAAATTCAAAAAGAGTGAAGGGGGATCCATCACGATGGCTAAACAGGGGGCCATGCGCACTACCCTGTAACGTGAGGTAAGCCTCCAAGGACTGCACAGGACAAATAGACAAACCTGACACCCTTCGTAGATGAATAGTCCTTCCAATGGCCCGCTGGTCGGTTTTAGACCACCGCAGCCTGATGGACAAGATCTCAGCTGAGATTCAAGGGCAGACGAGCACAAAACTTTAAAAGAATCCCCGATAAGTTCCAGCATGTTCCGATAAGTTCCAGCATACTGGCTTTGTGGAATCAGGGAGGGCAGGAGCTGCCCTCCTAAACCCCTCCAGCATTTTCCTAATTCTAAAATCCCCAGAATAATCCTGCCACCCTGCCGCCTTGGCACTAAAAGCCAAAGCGGCAAGGTAGGACGACAAAGATTGCGCCGACAGACCTGCTTCATGCAGATGCAGCATAAAAACCAAAACGTGCTCTGCAGGTACGGGCCAAGATTGTTCCAGGGGAGCTGCACAACGAAAATCCTCAAAAATCCGCAACTTACCCTCATAACTGCGGCACGTGGCAGGGGCTAAGGCCGACCAGATGGCGGTGTTGACCCTGGCAAGCCGAGCTCCCAGAGCCAAAGCGGCATCAGGTCGGGGTCCAAGCGAGCCTCGGGATCGAGGTCCCAAAAGCGCTCCACCTGAAAGCGAGACAGCGACTCAGCAATTCCATTCTGATGTCCAGGGACGTACTTAACAATAAAAAGGGGCATTAAGATGCAGACACTGGAGAACAAAAGCTCTCACCAGCCGCATAACCCTACAAGACTTGGAAGTTTAACGAATGGTTGAATGGCTAAAATACTGTCCCCATAAATGCACCGCCACCACAATTGGAAAAAGTTCCAAGAATGTGAGGTCCGCAGTCAACCCCTGTAGAACCCATTCCTCGGGCCATGGTGCCCCCGAAAATAGTGTCCAAACCCCAATCTCCCCGAGGCATCAGAGTGGACCTCCAATTCAGCCTCGAGGAGTTGTTCCTCCCTCCAAAAAGAGACGCCATTATAGTCTTTGAGGAATTCAAGACACATGCGCAGATCGTCGCGCCCGGAGCCCGAAACCCTGATCCTGTGATGCTGAAACTTAAGGCCAGCCATTGCGTCGCATAAACGACGCAAGAAGGCCCGGCCTGAGGCGACAACTCTGCAAGCGAAATTCAGGTGACCTACGAGCACCTGAAGTTCCAACAGCGAACGTTTTGTGGCTGATATAGCCAACGTCAGCAGCTCAAGAAGTTAGTCTAACTTGACCCGTGGCAGCCTGGAACAGGCCAGCAAGGAGTCAAGCTCTATCCCCCCAAAAGTCAACACAGGGGCAGGTCCTGCAGTCTTAGCGACCGCTAGAGGAACTCCGAGCTCTGCACAGTTGGCCATAAAAGTGGAAAGAAGGAACTGACACACGTCAGTACCCCCAGGACCCACAAAAAGAAAATCATCCAGGTAATGATTGATCGAATTCACTCCTGTACGAGAATGGACAGTCCATTCTAAAAACGTAGAGAAAAGTTCAAAGGTGAAATCCGCAGGTTGGGAATGTGAGCCGCATCAAAGGGGCCAAGCACCCTGCCCGCAGCCACTTCCTTGCCTATCTTCCTCCTTACCACCTCTTCCATCCCAACCACCGATGGCAAGTTGTCGGCACACGAGGGAGCGGCAGGAAGAGGCGAAGGAATATGAAACCCAAAAGTAAAACCCTGCAGAATATAATCGGCCGCCATCCTGTCAGGATAGCGCCGCAGCCAGGTTCGAAGGGGGCCAACCTTAATCGGGGTTGGCCCCCTTCCCAGAGGGGGTGGCATTAGAACCGCCCCTTCTTCTACCTGAACCTCTAGGGCCCTGCCTCCCACTGACAATGCGGGGGCATGCTGCAATGGCATGCTTGCCTCCGCAAACTGCGCAACCATGCTGGAATGGGCAGTCCTGATGCCTGCACCTGCCAGAGGCGTTGAACTCCTCTGGGGGGGGTTGAACCCCTTGCGCACCTGCCCCAGATTTTTGTTGGTTAAAGTTAGCCTGTCCCACCTGGTTACTGGTGATAATATGACTGCTATCGGATCGATCACCCAGGGAGGATTTCGCCAGCCCCACAAGCCGGTTCCACAACTCCCATTGAGGGACCCGCCAATCCAAAACTGGATTATACAAAGCATGAAAGCGGAACTGGTCATCATAAGAAAGCCAGCCCGTACCCACATGCTCCGAATATGCAGCATGTATTATATCCAAGCATTTAAATAAATCCCCGGTCACCTTGGGATGCATTTGATGCATCACCGCCATGTAGATACAATAATCCTTAAGCCAGTTTGGCCAATTCTGGTCAATTTTACGCTTTTTAGAAAACTCAGCATCGGGGACAAGGTCCCCGACACGAGGCACTGGCTCAGGGGCTTGTTCTAACATACTAAATACGTCAACTCCCTACGCCAACTTTTTTTTTTATGGTCATCGCAAAATGACCACCAAGCGGGATATTAAAGTCCCCAAAGGGGGTCCGCATACGCTCTGTTTCATCAGGGGGTTGCGGAGTATGACCCCAGAGTGGAGGAGGTTGTGGGTAACCCATCCAACCCCCCACTGCCCCATCCCTGGGGGAAGCCCCACATAGGGGGATATTGAGGAGAGGAATCAGTCGCGGAAGGGGAGTCCTCCCCTTCAGCTGCAGGTGCCTCAGAGGCTTGATCCTTGGAGGAAGGAGATGCGGACTGGTGAGCAGCGGAAGCCCCCCCCCAGGAAAAGCCCCAGAAACCCGGCCCCCATAAATAATGGTTGACGGGAAAATCTTTAAAGTATTTTAGTAGATAGGCCTTTGCCAGATCCCACAAGTTTTATTTTGTTCTTATCCCTTCCATTCCTGCTTCAGTCATCATGAACTACCTATCCTTAGTCTGGCCTCAGGGGCCTAACAAGCGGGAGCTTGCTGCGCCTGGAAGTGATGTCACGTGACCTCATGTGATGTCATTTCCAGAGCTGTTTCCTCAGCAATGGAGGACTGCTGCTCTGCTCTTTCCTGAACTGTAGGGTGGGCAGGGGGACTCCATCACTGAGCACTGAGCAAAGCTCCATGACTGAGCACGAAGTTTCAGCATGCGCACATAGCCTCACGTTACGCCGTTACGGTTTACCCACATTATGCTTCACCCACATTACGCCTCTGCTCAGTAGTCCTAGAGTCCTTCCCACCCTCCCATCTGCAATGTGAAAATAAGAATAATGTACTCTAGAAGCCACCTGAGAGAAAATAATTTGGACTAGTTGAAAGCCAGCCAGACTTTGGTAGTACACGGGTCATTTCTGCCTCTGGCGAGCTGCTCTGTGGTAATATTCAGCTGCCTTGAAGAAATGCCTCTTTGCCCCCACTACTGTTCCATATGTTATAAGTCTCAGATCTCATCCGTCCAAAAGCAACCGAATCACTAACAGTCAAGTGTCTCACTGATCAGCTAAGTAAAGCATGTATACCAGAAACACATTTCCTAAAACTTCAAAGCAGTTGCTATTTCTTCCTTCATTTATAGACCTGTGTATTGTTTTTAATTGGGAAAATAACCAAGTTTATAAGAACCTGCAATTCTCAACTGGGCTTCCGTGCCTTGATCATTTTGTTATGCCTGTCATGAACTGTTTGGTCACGTAGGCTTGGGGTTTCTTTTGTTGTTGTAATAGAATTTTAGTAAGATTGTTGCAGGACCAACCTTACAGTACTTCTTCTATGTAAAATGCCAAAGATAGAGAAGTAATTTGAATGGTTGAACTGCAGCTAATTGAGAACAGAAGAGCTCCTCGTTATGGGAAAGATAAATTCCTCAAGGAGAGTAGAGCTTTGAGAGTCTCTCTGGTGTGGATGTTGAGGAGAGACCTTGGAAAGAGTGGGTTAGAAGGGAGTTGTGTTCAGTTGACTAGTCAAAAGGAGATTAGAGTACTTGAAAGGTTTTTATCAGCTGTTTTAAAGTTTTAATATTTTTATTGATTGTACCTTAATGTCGGGAAAACCCTCTTCTCTTTTTTAATCTTATGGGTTTCGAAATAAAACTTTTAACATTAGAATTTTGTGCCTGGATTATTTATGATGTAGTAGGAAGACTACCGGCATTCCCTTGCCTTTTATTGTAATAGAAGGAGACTTAGCTCAGGGAACCCCTCCAATTATTTTTATTTCTGGGCTGGTGGCAGCGGAGTTACCAAAAAAGTCTTTCTCCCCCCCTTGCTTGACTATGACAATGCCAATCATAACTTTCATTGCAGTGTCCTGCCTAAGCACTACCAACATACCCTGGCCTTGGCATTTGCTGTAAAGGAGATCAATGAAAATCCAACCATCTTCAATAACATCAGCTTTGGATTCCACATCTCTGAAAACTATGGCAATTAAGCAATTTCTTACAAGGCCGGACTGAATCTGCTTTCTAGAAACAACTATCAAGTAGAATCACTGTATTTTTTTAAACAGATGAAACTGATGAATTGTTTACAAGATCAGAAGAAAAATAAGGATTCTCAGAATGTTTAACGCTTGACTTTTACTTTTCTTCTTAGTTGCTCCTTATTATTCAGCTCAGGCCTGAGCACAATGATGTAGCACTTAGGAAAAAAAATACAGCCCAGTAACCCAGCACTAGAGGCCAAGATGGAGAAGACCTCCACGGCTACCATGTATTTCCCTTTTGTGCTCAGATAGGTTGGAAGAAAAGAGATCCAAACACTGCAAAAGACCAACATGCTGAAGGTGATGAATTTGGCTTCATTGAAAGTGTCTGGCAACTTTCTGGCTAGGAAAGCCACGGTGAAGCTGACAATGGCCAGGAAGCCCATGTAGCCCAAGAGGCAGTAAAACATGGTAGCTGAGCCCTCATTACATTCCACTATGATTTGCCCTTTCACTGAGTGCATGTCCTTAGCTCGGAATGGGGTGATGTAATTAACCAAACCGCACACATGCCTGCTTGAATCACGGAGGAGGACAGGACAATGGAATTTGCCAGTGCTTTCCCCAACCATGTCCTCATCCCAGATCCTGGTTTGGTAGCCATGAACGCCAGAACCACAGTGATGGCCAAAATAGACGAAAGGGCCACAGAGAAGACCATTCCAAAAGCCGTTTGCCGGAGAAGGCAGGTCAACCTTCTGGGTCTTCCAATGAAGAGCAAAGAACAGAGGAAGCAAAGGAAGAGGGAGAGGAGGCGGATGTAGGTGAGGCTGCGGTTGTTAGCCTTGACGATGGGAGTGTCCTGGTGCTTCAAAAAAGTTCTGAGCACCCAAGCTGTGATCAGAGCAAAAGCAACCGCAGCTGAAGTTAAATTGACCCCCAGAGGTTCAGTGTATGAGAGGTAGCTTACAACCTTGGGAATGCATTGACGTTGGTGTTTGTCAGGATATTGTTCATCAGGACATTTCATGCAAGCATCCATGTCTGGAATGAAAAAAGTGAGATACTTTTAAAATGCCAGCGGTGTAATATAATTTCTGAATGATATGACCACTAAACTATGAAGTCCCAATTTCTAAATACCCCCCTTGGGCATAAGTTCATTTTGTAAGCCTTAGCGAAGCTATTCTTGAGTCTCTTGCCAGAGCTTGATGTTCCAGCACCCATTCCAACGCCACTAAAAGCTTTGTGATTGGTCAGTATCTATGAATGTTATGTCTCCTACCCTCCTGGCCAGAAATCTTCCCTTCTGGACATGGAACACAACCATAACAGCAGAACGGCTCCCCTTCCTTCTTTTTCCTGCTGGAGCCAGGATGGCAGTGGCCATTACACACAGAGACGGGCAGCACCTAAGCAGAGTCATAATAGTGGGTGTTCAGGATAAGATAATATTTCTTTTGCAATTGTGCTTTCACATGTTATAGAAAGAAAGAAGTGTGATGTGTTCGATGCGGTGGATGTACATTTGTTTGCATTACTGGGGAGTACCGTATTTATGTCCCTCAAACTTAATGAGGCCTTATTCTGTGGCTTGTTGCTTGGGAGGGGAGGAGAACTATGAGCATATTTCTGGTATAGATGATTATTGTTAGTTCCTTTTGTCTCAATATCAAAAAATATCAATTTTCTTGACCCAGTCAATTTAAGAAATCCCTGTGTTGTGTCAGGTGTTTGTGAGCCAATGTGTGCTGGTTGTCGGTCTGTTTCCAAGCACTTTTCAACATGCTTGTGTTGATTTTGAAATCCCTTCCCATGCATGGCAAACACCCTAATATAACTGTTATATGAAAATGGGATATGTTTTAAATCCACTTTACAGTTTGCATATATATGTTTTCAATTATTGCAACTCTTTCCAAGAGGTAACTTGACATGAGCTACCTCTTTCAAGGAAGTGTACTATGTTTCACAGAAGGAACTAAGTGGCAGGAAAAGAAAATGCTTTAAGGAAAGAAGCTGAGACTTATAACATATGGAACAGAAGTGGAGGCAAAGAGGCATTCCTTCAAGGCAGCTCGCCTGGGGCAGAAATGAACCGTGGACTACCAGATTGTGGCCGGCTTTCAACTAATCGAAATAACTTTCTCTCAGGTGGCTTCTAGAGGACATTATTCTTATTTTCACATTGCAGATGGGAGGGGTGGAGGGACTCTAGGACTAGTGAGCAGAGGCGTAATGTGGGTGAAGCATAACGTGGGTGATGCGTAACGGCATAATGTCGGTGCGCCCCCCGGATGCAAGCTCACTCCAAGCTTCACTCCACTGCGTGACCTCAAGCTTCACTCCACTGCGTGCGCCGCTGTTTCTGACTTTGTGCTGATACAGTGTGATCAGTCAAGGAGCCACGCCACTCTTTCCTGAGCTGTAGGGCGGGTGGGTGGGGCTCCGTGCACATGCTGAAACAGCTTGTTCAGTCAAGGAGCTTTGCTCAGTGCTCCGTCATGGAGTCCCCCTGCCCACCCTACAGTTCAGGAAGGAGCAGTGCAGCTCCATTGCTGAGGAAACAGCTCTGGAAATGACATCACATGAGGTCACATGACGTCACTTCCAGATGTTCCTGTGCTCCGGGAGCTTGTTAGGCCCCTGAGGCCAGACTAAGGATAGGTAGTTCATGATGACTGAAGCAGGAATGGAAGGGATAAGAACTAAATAAAACCTGTGGGATCAGGCAAAGGCCTATCTATCCACACATTCTCCATTTGACAGTGAACTATCAGCAAGGAAGCCCACCTGCAGCAGAGAAAAGCATGCTCCTCTCTCACCATTGATCCCCCATCACTGGTATTCAGGGGCAAACTACTGTTGAATCTGGAAGTAGCATTTAGCCATTCTGATTAGGAGTCAGTGATAGACCTTTTAACATGACGTTCAATCTCCTTTTCAAGACATCCAAGCTCATGGTCATCAGCACACATGGTGGCAATGGATTCCACGGACTAATTATGTACTGTGTGAAGTACCTACTTTTTTCTTCGTACTCTTAGCTACTAATAATGCAAATTTATTTTTTTCCTGTTTTTAAAAGTTTAAATGAGAGAGAGATATGATACTGCCACAAGGAGATGATTTGTGACGTATTGCAGACAAAATCATATTTCAGATAAAAAGACGCTGCCCCCACCCTCGGGGGGGGGGCGCTGATTGGCTTCTCTAGCTGCAGCACTCTGCTTTAGATCAGTGTGGGACCTTGCTTTTCACGGGGATCCTGTAGCTGCAGCGCTCTGCTTCAGATTTTCGTCGGACCTGGCTCTGGGATTGGGGACAATCCCTCCTGTTATCGCACTCCAGCATCAAGGGACACTGTGGGGCGCGGCGACACCCCCACCACCTTTTGAGGGCTCTGGGGCTCCAGAGCCCTCTGGTATTTGGTTTAAGCAAGACTGGTTCAATAAGATTGTTTAAAACACGAACACACACTTGTTACTTCTGCTGTATACACTTTATTGGCACAGGCATTGCACGCTGTCCCTTTCATTATCTGTGCATTGCCGTGGTGTAAATAAGTGATGCCTAAGAAGCAGCAGAAGAAGGGAGGGGCAGCGCCTAAGCGCCCGCCCCCTCCTCACCCCACTCCTGTTTCGTCTTCTTCGGAGGATGAGGAGGATATAGAGTGGCGTGGGGCCATGGCTCATCTTGAGGAGCTCGAGAAAGAGAAGGCTGCCCGGGAGGCAGAGCGTGGCGATGGGGGCGAAACGTCGGCCACCTCTGGGTGTTCATCACGATCCCGTAGGGGGGCTAAAGTGCGCGCCTTTTGTTCCAGGATTCGTGCTTTAACCGAGGAAGCCCCCAGACACTCTGCTTCACCCATAAGGCCAGTGGCTGAGTCCCCCCCGGACGGAGGGGATGTGGTTGCCACAAGTGTGTCTCCTGCCCATAACAAAACAGCTGTTGAGGTTTGGGAGGACGGTGGTTCCGGGGGGCAGTACCTTAAAGGTTTTGCCATCAACCCTTATTTATGGGGGCCGGGTATCTGGGGCTTTCCCGGGGGGGGGGCTTCCGCTGCTCACCAGTCCACCTCTCCTTCCTCCAAGGACCAAGCCTCTGAGGCATCTGCACTGAAGGGGAGGACTCCCCTTCCGCGGCTGATGCCTCTCCTCAATATCCCCCTATGTGGGGCTTCCCCCCGGGGATGGGGCAGTGGGGGGGTTGGATGGGTTACCCACAACCTCCTTCACTTTGGGATCATACTCCGCAACCCCTATATAAAACAGAGCGTATGCAGACCCCCTTTGGGGACTTTAATATCCCGCTTGGTGGTCATCTTGCGATGACTGTAAAAAAAAAAAAGTTGGCCTAGGGAGTTGATGTATTTAGTCTGTTAGAAGAAGCCCCTGAGCCAGTGCCTCGTGTCGGGGACCTTATCACGGATGCTGAGGTTTCTAAAAAGCGTAAAATTGACCCGAATTAGCCAAACTGGCTTAAGGGTTATTGTATCTACATGGCGGTGATGCATCAAATGCATCCCAAGGTGACCGGGGATTTATTTAAATGCCTGGATATAATACATGCCGCATATTCAGAGCATGTGGGTACGGGCTGACTTTCGTATGATGAACAGTTCCGCTTGCATGCTGCGTATAATCCAGTTTTGGATTGGCGGTTCCCTCAATGGGAGTTGTGGAACCGGCTTGTGGGGCCGGCGAAATCCTCCCTTGGTGATGGATCCGACAGCGGTCATATTATAACCTGTAACTAAGTGGGACAGGCTAACTTTAGCCAACAAAAATCTGGGGCAGGTGCGCATGGGATTCAAACCCCCCCCACTTCTGTTATGAGTTCAACGCCTCCGGCAGGTGCGGGCATCAGGACTGCACGTTCCGGCATGGTTGCGCAGTTTGCGGGGGCAAGCATGCCATTGTAGCATGCCCCCGCATTGTCAGTGGGAGGCAGGGCCCTAGAGGTTCAGGTAGAAGAAGGGGCGGTTCTAATGCCACCCCATCTGGGAAGGGGGCCAACCCCGATTAAGGTTGGCCCCCTTCAAACTTGGCTTCAGCGCTATCCTGACAGGACAGCAGCCGATTATATTCTGCAAGGTTTTACTTTTGGGTTTCGTATTCCTTTGCCTCTTCCTGCCGCTCCCTCGTGGGCCGACAACTTGGCATCGGTGGTTGGGATGGAAGAGGTGGTAAGGAGGAAGATAGGCAAGGAAGTGGCTGTGGGCAGGGTGCTTGGCCCCTTTGATGAGGCTCACATTCCCAACCTGCGGATTTCACCTTTGAACTTTTCTCTACGTTTTTAGAATGGACTGTCCGTTCTCGTACAGGAGTGAATTCAATCATTCATTACCTGGATGATTTTCTTTTTGTGGGTCCTGGGGGTACTGACGTGTGTCAGTTCCTTCTTTCCACTTTTATGGCCAACTGTGCAGAGCTCGGAGTTCCTCTAGCGGTCGCTAAGACTGCAGGACCTGCCCCTGTGTTGACTTTTGGGGGGATAGAGCTTGACTCCTTGCTGGCCTGTTCCAGGCTGTAGGGTTATGCGGCTGGTCAGAGCTTTTGTTCTCCAGTGTCTGCGTCTTAATGCCCCTTTTTATTGTTAAGTACGTCCCTGGACATCAGAATGGAATTGCTGAGTCGCTATCTCACTTTCAGGTGGAGCGCTTTCGGGACCTCGGTCCCGAGGCTCGCTTGGACCCCGACCTGATGCCGCTTTGGCTGTGGGAACTCGGCTTGCCAGGGTCAACACCGCCATCTGGTTGGCCGTAGCCCCTGCCACGTGCCGCAGTTATGAGGGTAAGTTGCGGATTTTTGAGGATTTTCGTTGTGCAGCTCCCCTGGAACAATCTTGGCCCGTACCTGCAGAGCACCTTTTGCTTTTTATGCTGCATCTGCAGGAAGCAGGTCTGTCGGCGCGATCTTTGTTGTCCTACCTTGCCGCTTTGGCTTTTAGTGCCAAGGCGGCAGGATGGCAGGATTATTCTGGGGATTTTAGAATTAGGAAAATGCTGGAGGGGTTTAGGAGGGCAGCTCCTGCCCTCCCTGATTCCAGAAAGCCAGTATCCCTGGACAAGCTGGAACTTATCGGGGATTCTTTTAAAGTTTTGTGCTCGTCTGCCCTTGAATCTCAGCTGAGATCTTGTCCATCAGGCTGCGGTGGTCTAAAACCGACCAGCGGGCCATTGGAAGGACTGTATCATTTTGTATATTGTTGGAATGTTAGTTTGACTAGGATCTGTGGGGGATCTGTGGTGGGTTTCAAGAGAACCGCGTGATTGGAGGACATCCCACTGTACCATTGGGCCACCAAGGCACCACAAAAACCACCTTCATCCTATTTCTTTAGTGAATGATTGCGCAAATGCGATCATTTCCCCTACCGTGTAAAACTGTGAAATCACATACTGACATTTCTATCAAAACTCTGCCCCAATGGTTACACTCCCTCCACACCAAGTCTCAAACATTTCTCCCATTGGTATTCTTTATTTCTTAAGACCTTTCGTAATGGTCCCTAGCACCATAGATTTCTATAGGAGGAATATCTCAGACTTTCAGAAACTAAGCAAGACTAGCGTTGCAATCCAGCATAGACAACTGCCAGAGGACCGATGGCTCTGCCAGCAGCAGGTGTCGTAAATGTGCTGTAAGGCGGCACATTTTCGACACCCGGCAAGTAAGCGGCATTAGCGGAGAGGATGGCACAACTCAGTCTGCCCGGGGCCGTCTCCAGTGCCAGGCAGGGGTGTGGGGATGCACTGGATTGGGCCGCTTGGCACGGAAGAGGGACAGGGATATCAGCGGCATGCTCCGCCTATATCTTAAGCCCCGTCCCGCTCCTGGCCAGCCTTACATAGCCTCCCCCGGTTTCCAATGGCCATACCTATATTAAAAAGCATTCACTTTGGATTGCTCCTGAGTACATTTCACTTCCACTGAGCTTATCAGGTATCAGGCACAGCTAAGCATTATAATCACGAAGGGAGTATGCGTCTGCCCCACAGATGGGCAGAATGGGCAGAACTGCAGGCTGTTGTTTAGGTGGAGGGAGAGAAAAGGTTGAGCTCTGTTGGAGCAGTTTGATTTCCTTCTTGAAGCAAATCCATCTGGCCAGCGGTTCGTATCCTGTCTGTTAGAAACCATCAAAGGAGTACATGCTATTCTTCAGCAACAGGATACAACACTTCCTGTTTTGTATAGATGACCCAGATTCATTATACATGTATGAATAATAATGAATAAACATTTAAAGTTACAGTGCAATCTTGCACATGTTTACTCAGAACATGTCCTATTTTGATCACCAGGATTTACTCCCCAGGAAGTATGCATATGAGTTCAAATTGGAGTATGTATGGAGTATACATACTTCCAATATACAGTTGGAAGTATTGTATGTATAAGTGTGCAAAATGAATGTAAGTTCTAAATTATTATAATAAAATGAATTAATTCTTAATTTCTTCAGTTTTTTCTCTTTGTCAGCTGCTCTCTATTATTCAGCTCAGGCCTGAGCATAATGATGTAGCATTTAGGGAAAAAAATACATCCCAGTAATCCAGCACTAGAGGCCAAGATGGAGAAGACCTCCACAGCCACCATATTTTTCCCTTTTGTGCTCAGATAGGTTGGGAGAAAAGAGATCCAAACACTGCAAAAGGTCAACATGCTGAAGGTGATGAATTTGGCTTCATTGAAAGTGTCTGGTAACTTTCTGGCTAGGAAAGCGACAGTGAAGCTGGCAATAGCTAGAAATCCCATATAGCCCAAGAGACAATAAAATATGAAGATGGACCCTTCATTGCATTCTATTATGATTTGCCCTTTTAGCGAGTGCATGTTTGTATTTGGGAATGGAGGAGAAGTACTTAACCAAACCATACAAATGCCTGCTTGAACCAAGGAACAGGACAGGACAATGGAATTTGCCAGTCTTTTCCCCACCCATTTCCTCATTCCAGATCCTGGTTTGGTAGCCATGAATGCCAGAACCACAGTGATGGTTTTTGCAAGCACAGAGGAAAGGGCCACAGAGAAGACCATTCCAAAGGTCGTTTGTCGGAGAAGGCAGGTCACACTTCTGGGCCTTCCAATGAAGAGCAAAGAGCAGAGGAAGCAAAGGAGGAGGGAGATGAGGAGGATGTAGGTGAGGCTGCGGTTGTTGGCCTTAATTATGGGAGTGTCCTGGTGCTTCATAAAGGTTGCAAGTACCACAGCTGTGATCAGAGCAAAAGCAACAGCAGTCCAGGCTAGACTGAATCCTAAAGGTTCGCTATACGAGAGGTAGCTGATAACCTTAGGAATGCATTGGTGTTGGTCTTTGTCTGGATATTGTTCGTCTGGACAATTGATACAAGCATCCATGTCTGGAAAGAGAATAAGAAATGCTCGTTACAGCTGTGTAATGTAATGTGACAGTGCATGAATTCTAAGCCAGGAAAGCCCAGTTAAAATAACCCCTTGGACATGAGCTCATGCTTGATATTCCAGGATGCATTCAAGGCTATGATAATCAAAATTGATGCTAGGAATGGTGCCAGGCATGATATGGTCAGTATCTGTGAATGTTATGTCTCCTCTTACCCTTCTGGCCAGAGACCTTCCCTTCCGGACATGGAGCACAATCGTAACAGCAGAAGGGCTCCCCTTCCTTCTTTTTCTTGCTGGAGCCAGGATGGCAGTGGTCATTACACACAGAGACGGGCAGCACCTTAATCACAGCCAAAATGTACAGGATTTTGATTAATAGGATTTCTTTTAAGTGCTGTGGTTTCAGATGGACATATAAATAAAGAAGAATGCTGTGGTATGTTGAGTAGAGAGGTTCGTGGCTTTTTTTGCTTTACTGGGGTGTATTTGTGCCCCCTAAACTTAATGAAATATGTTTCACCCTGAGCAGGAGATCGTG
The DNA here is from genome assembly GCA_026170595.1 of Plestiodon gilberti rubricaudatus. Lineage (NCBI taxonomy): Eukaryota > Metazoa > Chordata > Lepidosauria > Squamata > Scincidae > Plestiodon > Plestiodon gilberti. The sequence goes on from JANXHW010000006.1 coordinate 22,229,795, forward strand.
AGGAGGGTACCTGCACCCAGAAGTGACGTCATGACGTGACGTTACTGCCCCGTGCACAGTGACGGCATGTTACGCCACTGCAAATGGATATAAATTTAGACATTTCGAAGCTATGTATCAATATATATAAATTATTGTCCCAATCCTATTCCCTGCCATTGGTGCTGATGCTGTCCCACCATAGAGGCATATGGTAACTTTTGTTCCCTAACTCTGGATTGGCCCCCTAATGGCCTATGGGTCTCCTCAGGCCAACACCAGCACTATAGCCAGCATAGGTCTAAAGAGATTAAGGAGGCAGTGTGTGAAGAAGGGGGTAGGCTTTGGCATGCATATTTACCACCAAGATCCAACCCTTATGGCCCACTCCCTGCCTCCTGCCCTCCCCCTGATATGTCCATACATTCTCCCTGGGACTCCCTGACTTCTGCAGGTCATTTTGCTGGTGCACATCTGATGAGACCCATGGGGGCAGCTGGGGCATTGTGTCCCTTTCCCCTGAGGTGGCCTCCAGCTGCACTGGTGCTGGCTCGATCCTGGGTAGGATCTGGAGCTCTGTGCTTTTGCACATTGTGGTGGTCCTACACAAGATTGGGCTTCCCATTTGCTATTTTCCAGTTATGTCATACTAAGGATTTGCAGTTCTTTCTGTCTCACCTGGTTAAATTTCCCATGCCACATCATGCTTTCATCTTGAATTGTTAACTGTTCTCCAGGAGGCACTTGAGGATACAGGTGTCCAACTTTGATTCTTACAAGGGATTGATTTGGAAAAATAACCCAGTTCGTAACATCAAATCCTGCAACTAATTCTCCATTTTCATCAAAATGCACAGTCTCTCCAGCACTATTGTTGAAGGAGATGCTCCTTAGAAAGGGATGGAGCTACAGTAAAGAGAAACAGATGCAAAGGGGCCAATAAAACAATATCAAAATCTTGATAATGACAAACACCTGTCCTGGATGGGTTTAGATTATTTTCTACTAGTCTGAGCCCATTTCCTTTAGACTGTACCTGAGGGCTCAATAAGAATAGTTCTCCATGCAACTCCATTTCTTAGAGAAATGTGACCTGCCCTTAAAAAACTAACATGCAGATGAAAGAGGCATTAAGAAAGACATGATTTGCTCTGCAGAACTGAGGATGTTTGTGGTAGTGGACAATTTTGCCCATGCACCCCCCATTAACACACAAGACAGAGGCTTGGGTTACACTAGGCCACTTTAACTGAAATAGGATCGTGAACCTCCAGCAGGGAAAAAACCAAATGACTCAACTGCCCAGCATGTGGGCTACTAAACAGAATGAAATTGAAGAAAATGTATGTTCCCCTAATCAATCACGGGCGAGAACATCCTAACTCAACGTTGCAATCCATCAAGAGATGGAGCGAGTGTATCACGGTCAATCCCAAAGGGTTGAGGCAGCTATACAGAGCAGGCTCCCCCTAGTCAGAAAGCAATTAAAGTTGCCTTTGCGAATTGAAGACACAGGGCTAGCCAGCCAGTCTGAGTAAGCTGGTAAGCAGCATCTGAGTAGCAGGGATGTATCTAAGTTGTTAGGTCACAAGTGCGAGTGCCAGTAATTTTTGCAAGAGTGCGAGACAGTGCCTCAAAAATTTGGGAAGGTACAAATCAATTGCGAGTCCTTTTGTGCACAAGTATGAGTCAAGTGCAAGTCATGTTTGCACGAGTGCAAGTAAGGCCAAAAACCCTGAGTCACGAGTCGAGTGCGAGTAAGGCCAAAAACCCGAGTCAAAAGCCGAGTTGGGGAAAATGGCTTTTCGCCCTGAAAATGAGGTGTGTGTGTGTGTGTGTGTGTGTGTGTGTGTGCGTGCGTGCGTGCGTGTGTATGTGTGTGTGTGTGTGTGTGTGTGTGTGTGTGTGTGTGTGTGTACCTCTGAGGCTTCTAAAGCACCCACTTGGCTTCCCCTATGTCCTTCCCCTCACCTCTTAGTCTTGTCACTACCCATCAGGCTTAGGAAAAACAAGCGTACTCGTGTCTACATTCAAACCATTTATTATTCCCTCCCTGCGCCCTCCCCTTGCAGAGCATCCCTTGGACTCGGAGTTTTGGCCAATGAGGAGGAACCGTTGCGGCAGCCTTGCCTTCCCTCACCCTTCCCCTACTGTTCGGAGTTGTGGTCAATGGCGAACATCAAGTACAAGCAAAGCAATATCTTTTTGTGTGGAAAAGCTCAATACTTGGGCTTCAGTCCTCAAGTTTCCTTCCTCCTGAAGGAGTTTTATCTTGCAGAAGGAAAACATCCACAGGAGCAACAACTAAATCTGCAAGAAGAAGGAAATCTAGGGATAGAATTCTTGATCTATGGGGGAGCATTGAAAATCTATGTCTCTCAGGTTTCTTCAAGGCAAAACAGCAGTCTAGAAAATTCAATTAATTTCCTAGGATATTAAAAGAAAAAGAGAAGAGTCTAGGCCTGCTACTTCCCACTTATCATGACGGAAATGAGTCAAGCAGTACTGGCGAGGATGTTCCATAATCTGCGGGACCCAGGGACGCAGAGATGCCTCTGGAATGTGACGTAGACTGTAATACATTGTACGGTCGATTCACGAGGGAAGAGATATGATAGTCCCGCATGTACTTGGGTTCAACTCGCGTAGGACGTTTACCTTCCAGGGCTGTAGGTTCCTCACTTCCAGCCTCTCTCCAGCTTTCCATGCCCTGTGTTTTGCTCTAAATGCAAGCATAGTATGAAGAGCACGTGCAATAGCATGGACAGCATTGTATATACTGTAGCTGTGGCCTGTCATGCTCATTTCAAATAAAGTTGCAGGAAGGCTCTCCAGCTTCTCCTCCCCAGTGCAGCGTTCCTTGGTCTTCTCACCCTCACCCAGAATAGAATTTTTCAATAAACAGTTGAAGGTCTTCTCCCAGAAGGTCTGGATAAAACCATCCTCTTTTGCAGCAAAAATATTTCTGTTCTGCAGATATGTTCTGAATCCTGGTGGTTCATTTGAGTGAACTGACAAGGATATGGCACCCTGGAAAGCTTGTACATCCCAGTTCCTTTGATGTGTACACAGTGTGAAATCCCAGTGTGTTGTCAAAATCCACACCTTTCCTAATGGTGAATGAAGGACTGCTTCTTGAAAATACCTTATCAAAAGTGACATGGTTAGCATTGAACTATATGCAATGAACACATTGGCTTTACTGTTTATGACATCTGAAATATTTCGCAATTGCCTGTAGTGTGATTGGTCCATTTTATCCATATAAGAAGTAGCTGGAAACGTTTTTGCAAAAGCAAGGCAGATACCCTTTGAGGAAAGCGTTGGCAGCAAGGTTTGTAAAAAGATCTCTTCATTGACATAATCTGCTACAAATATCCCAACCCAAGTCCATCTGAAATGCAGAAGTAATTGGACAATCCCGTTGAACTGATGGATGTCATTTGGTACCATCTGGTATGAGGAACGGAAGCGTGTTTTCTGCCTCACTCTTGAGTCAAGAGAGCTATAAATGATCTAAAACGATTTGCAGATACTTATCGTGAATGGAACGAAATTATATTTGTATGCATTGCATCATTATGTGGTTTGTATTGCAAGTTTAGCAAGTCAATAGCCCATAATCCCATTGCCAAAGTCTTTAATGGGGATGTGACTTCCAGGGTTTTGTTGGCGCTGGTAAGGTGGTGGTGGAGGTGTGTCATGGGCATGGACAGCGGCATCGCTACGCCCCCAGGTGGGGGCCATCGCCCCGCCCATGCATCATCGCCCCCACGTGGGTGGGTGCGTGACGTCACGCCCCGCCTCCGAATACCCCCTCTGCTATTTTCACTTCCTTTTGGGGCCATTCGGACATACGGGCGGGCAGGAGGACCGAAACGCAGCCGTCCCGCCTACGAATTAAGTAAGTTTCCACCCTCCAGCCCGTGATTCCACCCCTCCAGCCCACGATACCGCCCCTTCAGGGGTCCGCACCCAGGGGCCCTGGGCACCACTTGGTGCCCTGGTCACCAAGGCACCCCCTTACTACACTGCTGGGCATGGAAGGGCAGGGGGAGCTTTGGGAGGATCAGGGAGGGCAAGGGGTGGGCAGTGGGGGTGTGTAGGGAGAGCAGGAGTGTATCTCACTGCTGCCAGCATGTGCCAAATCTTATCCCCTCATTTCCAAGCCATCCTGCCCCTTTTCTCTCTTTGAACATACACCACCAAAATGACTGGCATATGTCTGAGGAGACCCATAGGTGATTCGGAAGCCTATCGGGTGGTTAGTAAATAGAATTTTTACTTACCTCCTGCTGGCTGTCTGATTGCCCCCACCCTCACCAAGCATTGGAAGCAGTGAGTGTTCTGCCATTCGATCTGGATCAAATTTATGTTTCATTTTGTGCTTTCAGATACAGCATGCCTACTACCATATTTCTAGTAGCCCATTTTGATTTCCCACTACCCCACTACCATGTAGCCACAACAAGGGGGCATGTGCTACATGCTAAAGTGGTGAGTGGTCAGGGAAACAGAAAGAGGTAAGGAAAAGACATTTTTTTGTTTTTTTTCTTACCTCCTAGAATCTACCTGGTCACATATGTGTCTCCTTTGACCAAAGTCAGCTATTTTGCTGGCTTTTCTGCTCCATCCTGCACAAGCTGGCCCCGGCAGAATGAGCCCTTCACCAGTGGAGGGTGTCACAAAAGTGCTGTAAGGCACAACTTTGACACTAGTGGAGTAAGCGGTGCCAGTGACGAGGCCAGCGCTGCTCACTTCGCCACCAGGCACGAACCTGTCCACTGGACGCAGGTAGGTTCTCCACAAGGCAGCGAGAAGGCGTGGAGAGGTGCTGGGTAGGGAGTGATTGGGCCGTCGGGCCTCGGAGAAGGGCGGGGATATTGGTGGTGTGCTCGGCCAATAGTGACACTGGGGAAAGGGACATTGGGGGAAGGAACGAATGTCCCTTTCCCCCGAAGTGTGCTCCATCTCCACCTTTGTGGATGTGATCCTCCATAGAACATTACACAGGATTGGGCTGCCTGTCTGTGGAGAGGAAAGAGATGGGGAAGGTTGGAAAATCGAGAATAGGATCCTGGCGTGAACATTTGCTGCCGAGATCCATCCCCTCAAGCCCACTCGCAACTGTCTGCTGTCCCTCCTCCCACCCCAAACCTCCCGCGAATCGCCCATTTCCCATCCCCTCTACCATCTTTCCTGTGCTGGTGCATGCCGGGTGCATGGAGCTGCCAACTATTTGTGTCGGTGGCTCATTTGAACTCATCAGCAGTGTCTCATTTGCAACACTGCTGCAGCCTTGGGCCTGATAGGATTGGTCCATAAGTGAAGCCTTTTCAGTAAAAGTCAATGACCGTGTTGCTAAATTTTTTCAATGAGTAAAATAATTTTATTTATCTATTTATTTGATTTTTGTGACAAGTTTAGCAAGACAAACTCTGTTTGGGATGAAATTGTATTTGAATAATCATGGATATTTGAATTTACATGGCAATGCAATCCCTTCTTTATCCAGTGATGCTTCTGCATAATTTAAGACCCTGATGGACCAATCCTATCTGGCCTTTACGGTGTCAGCGTGCAGAAAAATTCTGCATCCTCTACTGGAGAAGGTAGGTCAGCATTGGAGGCAGTTCGGGGGAGGATCATGCTTGGTTCAAGGCTGGGATTGGACCTGGATGGGGGCAGTTCAGGGGCAGGAGGAGGAGGAGGATCTCAGTGGCAGGCGCACATGCCGAGAGCCTATCCCCTCTTTCTGCCTGAGACCTGCCCCCAGGAGTCTCTTGGAATTGTGCCAGCTAAAAGGTTGTGGCAGAAAGGATTGGGCCCTAGGCGTATTTCATATTATTTTAACAAGAGTGCCTCCATCAGGTTGCTGGGTGCTCTGAGGCAACATCCTGTCCTGGTTTCCCCATGGCACATTTTGCTTACCCACTACTGCCGCACAGCATACAAACATAGCTATCGGTATTGAGTAGGAATGGTACTACTACAAAGTGGTACTCAATAGTTGTGCTCTTCAGGTGTCGTCAGAGTCAAGTGGACCCTCAAATGGACATACAGTGCAATCCTAACCAACTTCCCAGTGCTGATGTAGCCATGACAACAGGGCACACACTGCATTTTGCAGTGCAGGGACAGTCATGGAGGCCTCTTCAAGGTGAGGGAACATTTGTTCCCTTACCTCAGGGCTGCATTGCAGCTGCACCGGCGCTGGAAAGTTGGTTAGGATTGCGCTGATAGGCCCTTGTCTAGTGCCTGACACGGATGAATCTGGATGTCACCCCTCTTTAACATATTTGAATAGGCAACCTTATTTTTTTTATTCTAATCACTATTGTTTATATTTTAAATTGCCATTGTAAATGACTGTATCAACAGAAATCCATAGCAGTGTTTTTATTTTTAAAAATCCCAGCTCAAAACGTCTTTGATTTCCTTGGAAGAGACCTTCCATGTTCTTAGGTTCTCATCCAGTGTCACAAAGTGAGAGATTGGAGAAAAAAAAAAACACCACCTCAAACTTATCAAGTTTGCAAGTTTTGCTGGGCATGAGATGCATGTCTTTTGAAGCCTTTTGAAATGGGTACTATGAGAGCATTGCGGTGGCAACACTTTCAATATCCATAAGACGATTCTTACAGGGCCCCTACTCATACAACTGTATACACATAGGGCTCTCTCTGCATGATTGGGGACCTGACCCTTTACTTACATGCTTTCATGGGATCCACTTTTCAGCACCTGAAAGAACCCCAAATAATGTAGTTTCATGATACAGTACTGATGTCTCCAAATGTACCTGTGGAATCTTGTAGTTGTCTATGATGGTAGCCATATTGAGGGAGGTGTCTGAATGCAAACCCCAAGTGATGGCTACCAAATTGCTCTGCACGTCACACTTGTAGTTAGGGACAAATCTATGCTGAGTAGAGAGCAGATTCAGTAGAGTCTTGAAAGAAATCTGTGTACTGCCGTAGTTTTCATAGATGTGGAAACCAAAGCTGATGTTATTTAAGACCGTTGCAACTTCATTGATCTCTCTTACAGCAAATGCCATGGCCAGGACATTTTGGTAGCACTTTGGCACGACACTGCAATGAAAATTATGATTGGCATAACAAACTGATCAAGGCACTGAAGCCCCACAAAGAATGGCACATGCCAATAAAAACAATTAAAAACATAAAGAACATGAATGAACGAATAAATGAATGAATATTAAATCCTTTGAGGATTTTGGAAATGTGCTTCATTTTCCCGATCAGTATGAAGTTTGAGACACAGTGGTTCATTTTCTTTTGGATTGGAGAGAAATTAGAATTTAGCTACTAATGCAGTAAAAAATCAAGAGTCAATGTACCTTTTCCAGTATTAAAATTCAGCAAGAGAAGAGAAGATTCCATAAGGAGATGGATTGAGAGGATGAATTGAAAATACAAAGGACATACAGAATATTAAAGTTATAAAATAATGCATACAGGTTTAATGCTGAAATGCAGGAAAATATTCAGTGAATGCGACAGAGCAGAATGGAACAAGGTGACCCAGGAGGGAAAGAGACCTATAGGAATTAAAAAATCCGCATATTGTCGGGTAAACGCCGTCGTTGTAAGACTTATTTATTCAAATAAACAAGATATTAAGACCTATAGGAATCTGCAGGCAGGCAAATACAATATGGTGGCTGGAATATATTGGATAGAAAATAAAACGTTCAAACGACATGTGTCTCTCAGAAGACAGAGGGAGAAATGGCAGGGGGTGGGGTGGGATAGATGAAAAGTAATCCAGCCGAAAAAGTATACTGACATTTGGAAAGTAAGTACTGTAACATGTAGATGTTAAAATCTATAATTACTGAGGAGAGCATTTGTCACAGCTGGATGAAATTAGAATGAAGTGCTGAGAAAAGAGGAGTAAAGTGATAGTGATGATGAAGAAATATCCTCATGTGGCTGAAGACAATCTTTCATATATAATGCACTTCAAATTCTCTGTCTTAAATATCTGCACTTGCTAATGATGTTCTCAGAAAAGACATGCTATGGGAGGGAAAGAAAGAGATCCTTACATGAGATCCTTCATCAACTTCTGAGAGGGATGCTCGCTGAAATTAGAAAAGGTACTCTTGGAAAAGAACTGAGTAGCAATCTTTCCAATGATGACATCTCCTGGATGATAAAAATCTTGGGAAATAGGGATGACATCGCTCCCTCTGCATGTCATGGAATTAGACTTCCATCTGGAATGAACAGAACGTGACTTGCACACAGCAGGAGGTAGCAGCCCCAGGAGTAATAGCAAGAGGACAACCATTTGCAGGAGAGAAGGTCCCTTTCAGAGAGACATTGTACTGTTCGCCCCCAACTGCATTTAATTTATCAGCATCAGCTTTTTTACAACCTCCTTTGAATTTGAACTGAATGTATTGATACATTCAATACATATCGAAGATATCTGCAACAGTTTCTCCCCAGTCTTAATATTATTTCTTGCTAGTTTATCCACCTCAGTGTCCAAGGGAAATTTTTAGGCTTTTTCTTTAGGAATTCACCAGGGTTTGATTTGTTCCTTTTTAAGAAATGTCTGATGGTGGAGCACTCCTTGGAGACGACATGGAACTACCATACCTGCATATTGCTCAAACCACTCACAAGATGTTGCCTCTGGTAGAAATTACGGAAACTTCCATGAGTACAGACATATCATCATGGTATTGGAACTCGAGAGTGATAGAGCTCCACTAGTGCTTGTGGTCCAACAGCCACACCCTGAGTATTATGGGAGGGTTTTATAACTACTTTCTGGTGGTGTTGATTGTTTTTCCTGTGGTCTCCAAATCTCTCTTCGGATTTGGGGAGCAGGTGAACTCCCCAGATACATGCTTGAAATTACAAAGTAGGGAATGTACTCCCTTGTGTTCTCACACTGCTGTCATAGAGCCCAGGAAAACATAGCAGGCACTTACCGTAATTTGTACTGTACCTAGTATGCCTGATGTTACTCATCCCAGAGCCACAGTGAGGTCATCTCTGTATGCTATAGCTAGTCCTTCAAGTAAACAGAAAGGGTAGGAGGTATTATTTGGTATACTTTGGTAATGTTAATTTGATGCCATCCTCACAGTTGGAATTCTTGACAGTGTTATGTGAGTATACTCAATGTAGCTATTTGGGGAACAAGATCACACTGCTCATTGACCTTTCCTCTGTCTCATAGATGCATTTGACATATTTTGAGAAAAAAAGTCTATGCATGTACATCTGACCTCTCTGAATGTGATGAGGGAACTTGCCAAATGCTGCTGCCATGTGTCCATGATGCCCTATTCTTCTTCTATGTCTTGGTTGTCTTAAGCATGGCCACAATCAGTCAGCCTAGGAAGTACTGGTTTAGGTTCATTGACACTATGATTCCCAGATGACCAAGCTGATCGAAGGACCCTGTGTCTAGCTACACTTTGTATATGATCTGAGCACTGCTTGACGCCTTGTAATAAAACTCTCTGCTATTCCTTCCAACCTGGTGTGTTCATTGGATTGTTCACTCTCGGCATGAGCCCATGCTTGCCCCAGTCCCTTTGGGGGAAACAGTAAGGAGCAAGATTTGAGCCAAAAATCCTGACATTTACTATGACCCTTTGATAAGTTGAGGGTAAAATTTAAGGATTTGTGGAATTCTTTGAACTAGATAATTTGGTTTGATTTTTCTCGATGACTGGAGGCAGGAGGGTTGGAGGAGGGTGTGTGGAGGAAGATGGGAGACTGGAAAGGGACTATAGCCTGGGAGTGGAGGCTCAGTGGGAGCAGCTTTGCCACTCAGTCTCATCACTGCCACTGTATGTTAAAGGTCTATGCTGCTCTGCAAGGGTTGTGGGGGGAAGGGTTGCCATTTGCAAAGATCACCGTGGGAGCTGCATTTTAAAGATCCTCTCACTTTTATTCTTACTGTTACACACACACACACACACACACACACACACACACACACACACACACATCTCCCTTAAAAAAGAAAAAAATAATGATCTTCATGCCACTCACAAACCAGCAATAGCAGCCAGAAAGATCACACACACACACAGAGCTCCCCTCTAGCAACACACAAACACACACATTAATAACGTTTTGAAAAAGTCCCCCTGAAACCCCCCTCATTACCTTTGTTGTGTTTCAACTGAAGCCTGTGTTTTGCTTTTACAAAACATCTGCTTCTATGCTTTGATATCCATTGGAGTTATGAAACTTCTTCTGCAAATATTGCTTTTCCTCACAGGCTGCAATCCTATGCACGCTTTCCTGAGAGTAAGTCCCACTGAACTCAATGGATCTTTCTTCTGAGTAGACACGCATAGAAGTGCACTGACAGTCAGGATTTAGGGAAGTAGCTGTGATCACAAGACATAAAAACTTTGCTCCTGCATGATTTGGCAGGGGTAGGTTCCATTAGTAGTTTGGAGTTTGCATTTAAGTTCTAATTTAGAGCTGGCTAACCACATTTAGGGCAAGAAAAGGGGTGGTGAATACATGGTTTTATCAAAAGAATGGACTTCCTGGCAAATAGCTACATTACTGGCCTGGACCATACGCTCCAGGAAGACACGCAGTACCAAGTACTCGTGTCTCCTGCAGTCCTTAGAATAAAACAAAATAAAACATTGACCATGAACCAAGTACAAACACTGTCTTTTTTTTTTTTTTTACAGATGAAGTTGATGAAATTATTTACATGATCGGAAGAAAAACAAGGATTCTCAGAATGTTTAATGCTTCACTTTTTGTTTCCTTCTTAGCTGCTCCTTATTATTCAGCTCAGGCCTGAGCACAATGATGTAGCACTTAGGGAAAAAAATGCACCCCAGTAACCCAGCACTAGAAGCCAAGATGGAGAAGATCTCCACAGCAACCATGTATTTCCCTTTTGTGCTCAGATAGGTTGGAAGAAAAGAGATCCAAACACTGCAAAAGACCAACATGCTGAAGGTGATGAATTTGGCTTCATTGAAAGTGTCTGGCAACTTCCTGGCTAGGAAAGCCACTGTGAAGCTGACAATGGCCAGGAAGCCCATGTAGCCCAAGACGCAGTAAAACATGGTTACCCTTACACCCCGGAATTAAGACGCAAGACAACATGAGTTGGATTAAATGGTCACTTTATTTAGATAACAAAAGACCTGCAGATAACACAGTCTGAGGTAGGCGAAAAAACCACCAAATTTTGCGCCAATCAATTGGTGGCCAAAAATTCCTACCTGGCCCCCCGAAGGGCAACCAGCTAGTCCCAGACTATGTCCAGGGAGGGAGGGAGGGTGTCGCTTCCCGAACACCGACTGAGGGAGCCGCGATAACACGCGGCTCCCTCGCGTCGGCGCGCCGAAGCATGTGACCCGGCCAGCCAATCGGCTGGCCGGGATCACGGAGGGGCAGCCGTTGTTTGCGTCCCCTCTCCGTCGGCAGGGCAAGCGCTCCCGGGACGCTATACGCGTCCCAGGAGGATTACCCTTACACCCCGGAATTAAGACGCAAGACAACAAGAGTTGGATTAAATTGGTCACTTTATTTAGTTAACAAAAAAGACCTGCAAAGGTAACTGTTAGGTAGGGGTATCTAACCAACCCCCCTTTTTGGCGTGCGGATACTGATCGGGGGAAATTGGCGTCATCCAATTACCTCCCCCTACTCCTCTGACGTAAGCACCCAGGCTCCAGGCCCCTTCGGTCTCCGCCCGATGGGGCCTATCACAGCCCACCCCTAAAGGTGAAGACAGCTGGGCCATGCAGGTAGTCATCGTAGGTAACCCCAGATGATACCTCCCTGCCCCAGCCAGGTGGTATGCCAGCCAGCCTCACCGACCCAAGGGTAACAGTGTCGTGATGAGCGGTCCTGGCTTACCACCTGACCTTGCCGAACTCCAGGTGCACGCCTAGGCCCTAACACCCTGCCTACCCATTTCCGCACGCCACCTGCCACATCGGGTGATCAGCCTAGCGCTTGATCACCCAGCCCCACTGGACCAGGCAATGAAACAAAACCCTTTGCAGGTCTTCCAAGAAAATATCTGTCCCTAAAGGGGAAAGGTGAACCCCATCCCCCCGAAACAGCCAAACAGAGTCAAAACGAATGCGCGGGTGAGGGATGATCGCCCCTTCAGCCTGACGCACAACCCGCCCCAGATACGCGTTCACTTTCCGGCGGGCAAGGTCCACCGCCCTGGGGCGCAACGCCCCCCTCCAGACCCGCCGAGGAAGCATGTTGGACCACAGGAGGCGAACTCCCGGGATCCAACCCCTAATGGTGTGTATGTCCCTGCGGATCTGGAGCCTCAAGGCCTTGGAAGACCTCTGGCCCAGATCGTTCTCACCTAGGTGCAACAAGATAACCTGGGGCGGGGGATGAACATCCAAAAACTGCAACAACAAGGGCAGGAGTTGACCGCAGAGGAGTCCACGTCTAGCTGCCCACCACACAGAAGCAACCCGGCCCAGCCCCAGCTGGTCACCAGAAGCGGAAGCGGCGGCCCTCTTCCTGGCCCAGAACAAAATGGAGTGGCCCAATAGCAGGATCCGCGCTGGAGCCGGGCTGTAAACATCTAGAACAACAAAAGAAACAAGGTGAGTCCCCAACTGACCCCACCAACAAACACACACATAAAGCCACACAGGCTCACAGGCCGAGCGCCTCTGGCGCTATAACCTCCCCCACTCTGGGTTGTAAGGCCCCCACCGAGCCCCCAGGCACGAAGCGGGGGGAGGGGCCGACACCGGGGCCACCACAGGGCTCCACCGCCCAACCCTCAGCGCCTGATATATCCCTTGAAAGCCACAGACCGCCATCGGCCGATTTGCTGAATGGCCGATGCTGGGAGCCCCAGGGAGGCGGCGGCCGACGCCGTGCCGATCCTGAAGGAGTGGAGACCAAACTCCCCCTGCTCCAGGCCCAAGAGGGACAGAGCCCTGTGTAAAATTGCCCTAAATTGATATAGGGTCAATGGGGAGGCGTCAGTGTGCTGAAACAGCCAACCCGGGTGGCTGCCCCGAAGCCTTAAGTAAGCTTCGAGTGCCACTACCGGGCAGAGGGGGAGCCCCGGGACCCAGCTCAGGTGAATCACCTGTCCCTTGGCCCGCTGGTCCGTCTTGGACCGGCGGAGAGAGAGCCGAGCCCCGGTTGGCGCGAACCTCAAATCGGAAAATTGGAACGCCCTCCCCGACGTGTCGCGTCTGGAACACGCCAGAACTTCGCTGGGGCGGAAGGCGCCAAAGAACATGACGAAGGCCACTGCTCTAAAGAGGGCCACCTCATACACCGACCCACAGCATGGACTGAAAGCACCGCTCAACCCGCCCAAAATAGTCGGGGTGATCGGGCGCCGCCAATCCGGCAGGGACGGCGCCGCCCTCCGAAGGCCCTCAAGCATCTTGCGGACACGGAAATCCCCTGTAGCGTCCCCCGCACCCGAGGCCCTGGAATAAAAACCGATGGCGGCTAGGTAAATGGAAATAGATCTCACCGCCAGGCCGCAATCCCAAAGATGCAGAATGAAGCAGATGAGATGGTCTGGGGGCACCGGCCACGTGTCAGGCAAAGGAAAATCTAAACGGAAATCCCTAAAGGCCCTAACCTTACCAGCATAACTGATGCGAGTGGACGGGGACAAGGCGGACCACATTAGGTGTTTGGCTCTGGCAAGCCCAGTTGCCAGAGCCACTGAGGCATCACCTCCGGTTCCAGGCAGGCGTCGGGTACCAACTCCCGGAAGCGCTCCACCTGGAAACGAGACAAGGCATCCGCTGCAGAGTTGGACAGGCCAGCTATATGCTGCGCGCAGAACAGGACGTTGATCCGCAAGCATTGCAGGACAAACGCCCTGACCAGCCGCATAACGCAGTGTGATCGAGATGTTTGCTGATTGACAACAAAGACCACTGCTTGGTTGTCACACCAGAAACGAACCGTGGCGTTCCTGAAAGCGTCCGCCCATATGTGGACAGCCACCACTATGGGGAACAGTTCCAGGAAGGTCAAATCACGCACCAGGGGGCTCGCAGCCCAGGCCGCCGGCCAAGGGGCCGCACACCAGCGGCCCCGAAAATATAAACCAAAGCCTGTGCCCCCCACCGCATCAGAGTGCACTTCCAATGTGGCGTTCAGCACCTGTTCTGAGCGCCAAAAGGAAATCCCGTTGAACCCCCGTAAGAAGGCCAGCCACATGCATAAGTCCTCACGCATGGGGCCGGTCACCTTGAGCTTAAAATGCGGCCGCCGAGCCCCCCCCATGGCATCACATAAGCGCCGGAGGAAAGCCCGGCCCGGGGCGACGACCCGACAAGCAAAATTCAAGTGACCCACCAAGACCTGCAGGTCGCGAAGGGACAGCCTGTGGGCCTGGACGGCTTGTTCAAGCAGTCCGGTCAGCTTACGCAGCTTGTCCGCGGGGAGGCGACTACACTCTTCTTCAGAGTCCAGCTCGACCCCCAAGAAGGTCAGCTTGCTGGTGGGGCCTTCCAATTTGTTCTGGGCCAGAGGAACGCCAAGTTCCTGGCAAAGTAACAAAAACGCATCCAAAAGCCTCCGACATTCCCTGGATCCCTTTCTTCCCATAAAAAGAAAGTCATCGAGGTAATGCGCAGCGGACCAAAGCCCCGCCCGTTCTTTGGTAACATGCTCCAGCATCGTGGAGAATGCTTCAAAAAGCGAGCACGACAAAGAAAGGCCCATCGGAAGATTACGATCAAAATAATATTGTCCCTCAAATTGAATGCCCAACAAGCAAAAATCATCCGGGTGGATGGGAAGCAGACGGAAGGCGGACTCAATGTCCGCCTTGGCCATCAACGCCCCTCTCCCACAGGCTCACAGGATTGCAATAGCCTCGTCTAGGGACATATACTTCACGGAGGCTAGTTCCTCCGGTATCCCGTCATTGACAGAGGAGCCGTGTGGAAAAGAAAGGTGGTGAATCAGCCTGTATTCACCCCGAGCTTTTTTCGGCACCAAACCAAGAGGGGATACTCGCAGGTTGGGTATGGGTAGAGCCTGAAAGGGGCCAGCTATTCTCCCCGCAGCCAGCTCCTTTCCCAATTTAGCCCTAACAATATCTTCCATCCCCGTCACTGACCTGAGATTCTTGGCCCAGGACGGTGACGTCGGATGGGGGGAAGGAATGCGAAATCCTTCGGAGAAGCCGGAGGCCAGGAGGTGTGCCGCCCGACGGTCCGGATAGTGCCGGAGGATGTTCAGCAAGGGGCCAAGCTTAATCGGTGTTGGCCCCTTTACCATGCTGGCCCCCACCCACTCCAGAGCCCCCACCCCTTTTTTCCCCGGACTGCCCTCGACCGCCAGGCCGCTGCCCGGACAGCCGGGCGCAGCCCTTGAGGGCGTGCTTGGCCCCGCAGAGCACGCAGGCGTGGGAAAAGGAGCAACCCTGCCTGCCGCAGCGGCCCGCTGTATTGTACTCGAAGCAGGGCCGCGGGGGTTGAACCCACTGTTGGCCAGTGCCGGATTTGGCCTGACCGCCCTGCACGCGAGCGATCAAATGCCCGCTATCGGAACTGTCGCCCTTGTTAGCCCCCCCGGAACCACCGAGTGGTTCCATATCTCCCACTGGGGGGCTCGCCAGTCCACGGAGGGGTCGTGAGCTGAGCGAAGGCGTACGCCTTCATCATATGCCAGCCAGCCGGCCCCGCCGTATTCCCTGGCAGCCTTGTGGACGGTGTCCAAATGCTTAACCAGGGCCTGTGCCTTCTTGGGGTGCATTTGGAGCACCACCGCCATGTAAATGGAATAGCCGGAAAGCCAGTTATCCCAGGTCCTATCCACCTTCCGCCTGCGGACGACCTCCTGGTCCCGAAGAGGCTCTCCGACCCGTTGAACAGGCTCAGGCTCCTTCAGCAGGAGGCTGAACATGTCAACAAACTCGCCTCGCCAAATTTTTTCTTTAACGTCGAGTGCGAGATGCCAGCCGAGAGGCCAGCCCATGTCGCCGTAAGCCCGGCGCGGCAGGTCGTCCTCTGGCTCAGGAATAAAGCCGGAGGTCGCAGGAGGAGCCGGGAGCCATGCGGCAGGGCTCTGTGTCCCGCCGTATGCCCCAGTGGGCTGGGTCCACAGAGGCCAAGGCGGCTGTGCTGTGCTGTCAGGAGGGGCCGCCTGGGAGCCTTGGCCCGGGTCGGCCGGCGCGGCGGGCGAGGCCCCCGCGTCCGGACCACCCGAGCGGGCGAGCAAGCTTGAAAAGAGGGCGAACCAGGCTGCATTGCTCGCCCCACTAGCCCCAGCTGGTCCCCCCCACACCTCCCCCAAACCCGAGGAAGAAAGCGGCGAAGCCTCACCTGCCACAGCCGCTTCCAAATCAAAGGGCAGGTCCGCAGGCAACTCAAAACTGGGGGGGCGATAGCCCCTGTCGTGGGGGGCACCTGGGCCGCCCCTGCTGCTGGGGCGTTGGGGGCCCTAGACCTGGAAGAAGAGGACAAGATCATTTTTGACCCCCTCCCTTTGCGGGAGGAACGTCGCGCAGGCTCGGGCGCGTCAGACGTGCTACCCCCATCACCCTGGCCCGCATCTCTCTCTGCTTTTTCCTTTTCCAAAGCCTCCAAGCGCGCAATTACCGCATTATACTTGGAGACTAAATCATCCTCATCCGAGGAAGAGGCTTCTGAGAGGGGTTGTGGAGCCGGCCGCTTTGGGGCTCGTCCCCCACGCTTCTGGTGTCGTTTGCCCCCCCCAGCCATGTGTATGTGATGGAGATGTCTCGCTTAACAATGTCACCGAGCGGGGGGGGCTGTGTGCCTCGCCCCCGTGGCAGGGGCCGCTCCCGCGACGAAAATGGAGCTGAAGAAAGGGGGAGGGGGAGGGTCAGAGCCACTCCCGGAGGCTCCTCAGCCCCTGTGCCAGGTGACGATCGCTGTAGCCGTGGAGTACCGCGTTCAAAGTCCCTCGTCGGCTCGGCCCCCAGAGAGCAGGCCGAGCTCACAGTCAATCGCGCGAGCGCGCGCACTTTAGATCGGAGTTCGGGCGGCCTAGCCGCCTTTGAAAGCCCCAGGGAGTGGGCGCAGGGCCGAACCAACGGAGCTCGTGCCTCTGCGTCCACCCTCGTCGCTTCCCGAACGCCGACTGAGGGAGCCGCGATAACACGTGGCTCCCTCGCGTCGGCGCGCCGAAGCACGTGACCCGGCCAGCCAATCAGCTGGCCGGGATCACGGAGGGGTAGCTGCTGTTTGCGTCCCCTCTCCGGCGGCAGGGCAAGCGCTCCCGGGACGCTATACGCGTCCCAGGAGGATAGTTGAGTCCTCATTACATTCCAATATGATGGTCCCATTCAGTGAGTTCATATCCATATCTGGGAATGGAGGAGAAGTAATTAACCAAACCACACAAATCCCTACTTGAATCACGGAGGAGGACAGGACGATGGAATTTGCCAGTCTTTTCCCCATCCATTTCCCCATCCCTGATCCTGATTTGGAAGCCATGAACACCATGACCACAGTGATGGTTTTTGCCAACACAGAGGAAAGGGCCACAGAGAAGACCATTCCAAAAGCTGTTTGTCGGAGAAGGCAGGTCACCCTTCTGGGCCTTCCAATAAAGAGCAAGGAACAGAGGAAGCAAAGGAGGAGGGAGACGAGGAGGATGTAGGTGAGGCTGCGGTTGTTGGCCTTAACGATGGGAGTGTCCTGGTGCTTCATAAAGGTTCCAAGCACCCAAGCTGTGATAAGAGCAAAACCAACAGCAGCCCATGTTAAACTGATTCCCAATGGTTCTCTATAGGAGAGGTAGCTGATAACCTTGGGAATACATTGATGTTGGTTTTTGTCAGGATATTGATCATCTGGACAATTGATGCAAGCATCCATGTCTGGAAAGAAAAAGGAAATGCTTTTAATAGGAGAGCTGTCTATTTTAATCTCTAAATCAAGTCCCAATTTCACAGTAACCTCTTGGGCATAAGCTCATGAGTGTGTCTAAGGGAAGCAAACCTTGTGCCTCTTGCTACAACTTCATATTCCACGATCAATTCAGATGCCAAGACAACCATCATTTCTGGTTAGACATGGTGACATACATGATAAGCTCCATATCTGTGAATGTTATGTCTCCTACCCTCCTGGCCAGAAATCTTCCCTTCTGGACATGGAGCACAATCGTAACAGCAGAACGGCTCCCCTTCCTTCTTTTTCTTGCTGGAGCCAGGATGGCAGTGGTCATTACACACAGAAACGGGCAGCACCTAAGCAGAGTCAAAATGAAGGAGATTATGATGATGGTGATGGTGATGATGATGATGGTGATGATGAATGTTTATATGCCGCTTTTCAAAAGGAGACTTTGGATTTTTTTAAACTATGTTTTAATATTTCTGCTTTCATATGGGTCTAGGTATAAATAAGAATGCTGTGCTAAATGGGGTGGATGTTCTTGTGTTTTGGCCCAATCGTATTGATCCCTTGCTGTGGCAGTACGCACTCCACCAGTGCAAGCCATTGCAAAACTACTGTAAAGTACTTTCAAGGCATGCCGGCCGGAAGGCAAGAGCCATTAGGGGGTGTCATGATGAATTGCTGCACTTCATAGTTGACCATTTCACCACTGAGAAAGTGAGATGAGGGATACCAAGGGTACAGTTGTGGAACTAGGGCAGTTGTCAGCAAACGTTTTCGATCCATGGCTCCCTTGACCTACTGGCCGTTGCTGATGGCTTCGCATTACGTAACCAAGGGCCATTATGCCATTAAGCAGGAAGTGAGCAGAAATCTGTATTTCGTTCTCACTTATGAACTCAATTAGCTGCAAATGACAGAGGAGAAATATGCCAATGCTGAGTGTGTGAATCAGGCTCTCCTGGTGCCTGCTTCTGCTGGGGGGCTTGCTGAGGAGTGACGTGCATGCTGCTAAATGAACATCCGTGGATGAATCAGGCTCTCCCACCCTCCATTTTACTAGAAAACACATGTCCATTTTTAGTCCTGTGCCACTATATCATTGGAGGAGAAGCAGGCTTTCCCCATCCCCTGACAGCAGCCTCCCTCTCGCTTGAGTTCTTGAGAAGATTGGCAGCTTCTCTTTGGATGGCCCATCTTTTTCCTCTTGTAATTGGACACTTGGCTAAGCCTCCAGCGAATAAAAGCACTCAAGCTACTGAGCTGGTGAAGGCCACACCCCTACTTTAAAGACTTGCCTTAGGGGACAGAAGTGAGTCTTATACTCAGGTCAATACAGTAAGTGTGTGTGTGTGTGTGTGTGTGTACACACACACACACACCGCCTTTCTTGGTCATTGGCCCCAGGGAGCTCTGACCCTAGATAGTACCATCCCTGATGTGTTTTCAGGACATGATGAAGACCTTTTTATTAGGGTTACCAGATCTCCAACCAGAACAGAGTACTAGACCTTTAGGAGAAGGAATGTGGGCAGGTGTAGCTTGTTAAACCTTAGAGCACAATCCTAGGCATGTTTACTCAGAAGCAACCCCCATTGTGTTCAGTGGGACTTGCTTCTGAGTAGGCATGCCTAGGATGCATGCCTAGGGAGAGGGAGAGTTAGAACGGACAAAATAAAATATTTCTTTACCCAGCTTGTAATTCATCTGTGAAACTCCTTGCCACAGGATGTGGTGATGGTGTTGCTGAAAACAGCTTTGGATGGCTGTGAGTTAGCTCAGAGGCCCCGAAAGGAATTACAAAACATAGTCTTAAGAGAGAAGAGAGAACTGCATAGAATCTTTTATTCCATTTTGAAATATTAGCATGGCCATGGGTCCCAGCAATAAGCAGATTGGAATTAGATTAGCTGGAACAACATACAGAATGTTACAAGCCCTTTTATACCTTCATTCAATGCATATGCAAAAAGACAGGATACAAGTCAAATTTCAGCAGGAATTACATCACAAGCTTGCCTACGTGCCATTAGAGACAAAACCCAAGCAAAAATCCCTCGTCCCCTTGGAGTGCGTAGCTAACCCTAACAAACAGGACGAGGGTCTGTGTGTGATGTTCCTGTAACAGATTTTCTCATAGTAGAGACAAGCTGATTTCTTATCTCCATAGCCCACTCCTTCCTGGGCTATTTGTTCCCCAAATAACAGGAAAAGGGGAGGGGGGAGTTGAGGTAAGGCTGAGAGTGGAAATCTTTCCAAAATCCCATAGCCCATATAGTTCAGGGTTCAGGCTCTGTGTCAAGATGGTGAACGGCCTAGCTTTTTGAACCGAAGCCTTCTACGGCTACAATGGCATCTGGCCTAGATGCCTTTAAAAGGGGTTTGGACAGATTCATGGAGGAAAAGAGCATCACAGGTTACAAACCATAAGCAACCTCCTGGTTTTAGAAGTAGGTTTTCTCTGTGCCAGGTGCAGGGGAGTGGCAGCAGGAAACAGAATTGTGTGCTTCATGAGGCATCTGGTGGGGCCACTGTGTGATACAGGAAGCTGGACTAGATGGGCCTTTGGCCTGATCCAGCAGGGCTCTTCTTATGTTTTTATGATTGTGCTCTAGGACTTAACAAGCTGCACCTGTCCACATTCCTTCTCCTAAAGGTCTAGCACTCTGTCCCAGTTGGAGATCTGGTAAGCCTACTTTTTATTTACTAGTACTTGGAGGCTTCAATCTGATGCACACTTTACTGGGAGTAAGCCCCATTGAACACAATGGGACTTACTTCTGAGTAGACATGCCTAGAATTGTGCTGTTAAAGATTTAAGCTTTATTCTATTGCCTTGCAGAGATCTTTTGCCGCACTGCTAGTTTTAAAACACGTTTCTGATTTTACAGACATGGACTGTCTGTGTACAGTGTTGATAGAAAGAGACAATAAGGCAGAATAGAATACAATATAGCAGCAATTAAAACAAGATGAAATGGAGGAACCAAGAAGTCAAAGAAACTCAAAGTCTGTGCAAAGAGCCAAGATTCATCATCCAATGAAGTGTGTGTGTGTGTGTGTGTGTGTGTGTGTGTGTGTGTGTGTGTGTGTGTGTGTGTGTGTAAACAAATGATGATAAAATTGCAGATGTAAGGAAGAAATTAAGCACCAACATGTGAGTGGGCACAACAATTTGGAGGGAACTGGAAGAGTCTCATGGTTCCTATATACGCTGTGATGTCTCATCTACACTACAATTCTCCTGTATATCATTTCACATCAGTGATAGTCATGCCTTGAAAATGCAAGAAAACGAGGAAGAATACAAAATAAAATCGTTATGGCCTATTTCTAGTCATTACTTCAAGTGGAACGTAATTACAATATCAAGGCTGTGGTATAGCCTTCACAGCGCAATCCTCTCTACAATCTGGAGCGGCTTCCCCTGCACTGTTCCAGGGTGTCACAAATGTGCCAAAAGGTACGTTTGCACCTCCTCAGGAGGAGCCAAGGGTTGCTGCTCCAGTTGACTCCTGATCATCGCTGCGCCCACCATGGACAGCAGGTGCTCTGCCAGTTGGGGCAGGGTTGGAGGGAGAGCAGGGAGGGAGTGTTCGGGGGGGGCAGATTGGCCCGCTGGGCCTGGCGTTCCACCGGGATCTATCCCCTTTCCCAGGTCTGGCTGGCATTACATAGATTTGCACTGGCCATTTTGCACTTTACATCCGAGGAGACCCTTAGCTGGGGCATTAAGTCCCTTTCCCCCCCTGAGGAGTTATAGGATCCAGCGCAGCTTCCTTAGACAGGATTGGGCTGCCCATGTACAACAAAAGAAGATTTAAAATGTGGTAAAGGGAAGTCAGATTCATGTGAATTAACCATTCTCCAGTTATGTCAAACTAAGGACTTGTAGTTCTTTCCGTCTCACCTGATTAAATTTCCCATGCCACATCATGCTTTCATCTTGAATTGTTAACTGTTTTCCTGGAGGCGCCTGAGGATCCAGTCTTCCAATTTTGATTTTTACAAGAGATTGATTGGGGAAAATAACCCAGTTCGTAACGTCAAATCCTGCAACTAATTCTCTATTTTCATCAAAACGTACAGTCTCTCGAGCACTATTGTTGAAGGAGATACTCCTTAGAAACGGATGGAGCTAAAGTAAAGAGAAAAAGAGCAAGGGGACAGTAACATTGACCAGAGGCATGGAAAGACTGGAGCGCGCGGAGCAGCGGCATGTGCAAAAAAAGGATAAATAGCGCGGCGCCGCAGTCAGCCGCCTTCAGAAAGCCCTGGCCGCCGGTCGTGGTGGACGCTCCGGGGCTTTCTCCGTCTCCGAGGCCTCCGAGTGCCCTGGTAAACTGCCCCACCGGAGCGGCGCTGCCCCCCCCAAGCTGCGGTGCCCTTCAGCAAGTGCTCCAGGCAGCACCCGCTGCTGGTACGCCTCTGACATTGACAAACATCTGTCCTGAATGAATTTAGTTTGTTTTATATCTGGTTACAGCCAGTCTCCTTTAGGCTGTACCTGTGGAGTCAATAACAGGAGGCACAAATCCTCATAAGAATATAAGAAGAGCCCCGCTGGATCAGGCCAAAGGCCCATCTAGTCCAACTTCCTGTATCTCACTGTGGCCCCACCAGATGCCTCAGGGAACATACAAGACAACAAGATACATGTATCCTGTTGCCACTCCCTTGCAACTGGCCTCCTATGATTACAAGACGAAATAGAGATCTGTCACCTGTCCTACGTGGCTGAGGTACAAGTGAAAGAGGCATACTTCTCAAAATATTTCATGCCCCAGGAACCAGGCAAGCAACTCTGGGAAGTGTTCCATAGGTGCTCACATAACCTTCGTAACCCAGATATGTCCATGGCATATGATGCATATCTTAATACATCACATGGTTCGTTCATGCAGGAAAGGATAGTCTTTCATGTGCTTGGGTCCAACCTGCAATGGACATTTACCTTCCAGGGTTGAGGGTTACGCAGTTCCAGCCTTTCTCCAGCTTTCCTTGTTCTGTATTTGGATCTGGACACAAACATAGTGTGTAGAGCACGTGTGATAGCATGGACAGCATTGTAAATACTGTAGCTTTCGCCTGTCATGCTCATTTCAAATAAAGTTGCAGGAAGGCTCTCCAGCTTCTCCTCCCCAGTGCAGTGTTCCTTGGTCTTCTCACCCTCACCCAGAGTAGAATTTTTCAATAAACAGTTGAAGGTCTTCTCCCAGAAGGACTGGATAAACCCATCATCTTTTGCAGAGAAAATATTTGTGTTCTGCAGAAATGTTCTGAATCCTGGTGGTTCATTTGAGTGAACTGACAAGGATATGGCACCCTGGAAAGCTTGTACATCCCAGTTCCTTTGATGTGTACCTAGTTTAAAATCCCAGTGAGTTGTCACAATCCACACCTTCCCTAATAGCAGGGCAGCATTTTGAAAATTCCAAGTCAAATGCAACATGGTTGTTAGAGCACCATAAGCAATAAACACATTGGCTTTGTTTTTTTATGAGATCTGAAATCTTTTGCAGATCACTATAGTATGGCTGGGACATTTTGTCAAGATAAGTAACTTTTGGAAATATTTTTATAAAGGCAAAACAGATGCTGTTGGAGGAGAGCATGGGCACCAATGCTTTTAGGAAGGTCTCTTCATTGACGTAATCTGCTCCAAATAACCCAACCCATGTCCATCTGAAATGCAGAAGTAATTGGACAATCCCTTTGCATTGATGGATGTCATTTGGGACCATCTGGTAGAAGGAAGGGAAGAGCATGTTCTTGCTGAGTCATGAGTTGAGGGAGGTATAGATGAGCTAAAAGAATAAGTAGATATCTATCATGAATGGAGTGCAAGTTGTGATGTGTGTGTGCATTATAACATTTGCCAACAAGCAGTACCTTAGCCAAGATTCTAGTTTGGATAAAATGTATATTTCATGATGTGCCTTCAGATAAGACATGCATAGCAGTATATTTCCAGGGAAAGCTTTTTTTAACAAAAGACAGTGACCATGTTGCCAAATTTTCCGTATGAATTAAATTTTAGTCATTTATTTGATTTGAATTGCAATTTTAGAAAAAAACTAACCAAGCTAGAAATGAAACATTTCAATTACCGATATTTGAATTTTCTTGCTTCTTTATGCCAACCCACATCTGCATAAATTGAGACCTTGATTAACTAATGAATCTAGTACTTTTCCTTTTAAAGTGTGACAAGTGTGAAAAAGTCTGCAGACAAGACTTGGCACAGCTACACTGGCAAATTGGTTAGGATTACGCTGAAACGGTGAAATTGTGTGCCAGAGTTTCCATTGCTCCCCACCACCAAAACTACCTGTGGAATCTTGAAGTTGTCTGAGAGAGTGGCTGCATACATGGATTCATCTGATTCTGTATTCCCAGTGAGGGCTACCAAATTGTTTGTCATGTCACACTTGTAGTTAGGGAGAAATCTTTGCTGCGTAGCAATCAAATTCAGCAGAGCCTTGGAAGTAATCTGTGGATTGAAGTAGGTATCATAGATGTGGAATCCCAATGTGACATTACTTAAGATGGTTGGGTTTGCACTGATCTCCTGTACAGCAAATGCCATGGCGAGGATATGTTGGTGGTTCTTTGGCACCACCCTGCAATGAAAATTATGATTGGTAGAACATAATGAGAATGGTAGATTCTTATATCCTTGCTTACAGTATTTCCCCCATGAAATGTTGGGTCCTCTTCTGTATAGTGTATAGCCAAATTCTACAAATGCTGAAATCGAATACAATGATATGAGTGAGCATGAGAGCAATGGAGTGATGAGGAGCAACAGCGGATGGATTAAAGAACTCACCTTCAGGAAATCAAAATATCAATGATGGTTTTAGCCAAGTTCTGGAGACAGTAAGGGAGTAGGATGAAAAACAAATCTACTGTAGGTTCTTCTGCTTTGATAGAAGGGTAGATAGGATATTACTAGAACCAGTCCTGTGAAAAGGAGAAAGTGCCTGTGACAGACTAGCTCAGAGTTGGTGAGGAGGGCTTATCTCTGCTAGGCATAGAAAAACTGGGCTTCCTAGAGTGGCTGCTTCCAGGTGGTGGGGCACTTCCCCAGAGTCACCTGGGGACCCAAGACACAGACAGAAGCAGCAACAGATGTTGATCATCTACCTGGAGGAAGTTCTTGCGCCTTCTGTTTCCCCATTGTTGGTGTCACTGAGAGGAGACAAAACCAGTGAGAGACCAACTCCATTTTGATGTAGATGGGAGGGCACCTTGTTGAGGGTGTGGTAGTTAGCTCAGGAGGCAAGTTGCTTCATTGTTAGCATTCTCCTTGATTGAGTTTGGCCGTGGATGTTGGTGAGGACAGCTAGGGTTGGTGACGCTTGTGTGGTTAACAACTTATTTGCTCCAAGTCCGGAAACCGCTAGGAGGTGGCTTTTGTTCACAGGCTCAAATGCAAGCAAGGTGCAGTCACCTATGCACTTTTCCAAGGAGCAGGCAAGACTCCAAAGAAGCCACCTGATAGAGAGGCGGGGGTGACTGCAGTGATGTTGAAAAGTGTGGCCTTCCTCTTGGCCTGTGGATCTGAGGCTTCGTGCCATCAGTCCTGCTT
The DNA here is from genome assembly GCA_026170595.1 of Plestiodon gilberti rubricaudatus. NCBI lineage: Eukaryota > Metazoa > Chordata > Lepidosauria > Squamata > Scincidae > Plestiodon > Plestiodon gilberti. The sequence continues at coordinate 22,255,240 of JANXHW010000006.1, forward strand.
CTCAAACCAAATTACCCTGGTTGTGTTCTTTTGGCAGACACCCAGCACTACATACCATGTGGTTGTCTCCATGCGTGCTTTAAAACAAAAGAAATAAAAGGGTCTATCAGGCCAGAGCCCCAATGACTGCAGAAGCAGCACAGATAATCTGCCTCTGGAGTGCACCTATCACAACTCGATAAAATTAGAGAGAAGTGCTGAATTAGAGAGAATGCCATTTTCATATTTAATGTAAAAAGTTCTTCAAACTCTCTGTCACTGAGATATCTGCTGGTGGTTATGGTGTTCTCAGCAAATGAATGCTCTAGGGGGGAATGAAAAGGAATGCTTACTTACATTAAATCCTTGATCAACATCAGAGAGGGGTCCTCTCTGAAATTAGAAGAGAAACGATCGAAACGGAACTGAGAAACAATATTTCCAATGACGACATCTCCTGGATGAAAAAACTTATGGGGAATAGTAAAGGGGTCTCTTTACTGGGTGTCATGATCCTTATATTTGACCACATGGCCTCAAGAAGAAAATCAAACAGCTCCAACAGAGCTCATCCTTTTCTCTCCCTCAACCTTAACAATAGCAGAGGTGTTGCTCTGGTGGGGGCCGTACCGTACGTTGCGCCCCGTCCTAGTCCCGTTTACAAGCCGGCAGCAGGCGGCCCCGCCCTCTCACCGTCGGAGCCATTCCGTGCGGAGAAGGCAGCAGGTACACGTCTTCGTTTCCCTATGGCTGTGATGTCAGAGCATCATCTTGGCCACTGTATTATCTCTCTTCTTCCATCTCCATCGCCTTCTCTGTCTTCTCACAGATCCATGAGGTTTGGGACACATTTTTAATCCACTGTGTTCCAAAAACTGTGATTTTAGACACTTTATTTTCTATCTCATAAGAAACAATCTCTCTTGAATGAGAAACTCCTCTCTCTCTCTCTCTCTCTCTCTCTCTCTCTCTCTCTCTCTCTCTCTGTGTGTGTGTGTGTCTGTGTCTGTGTCTGTGTGTGTTTGTGGGTCTGTATGTGTCATTTTATCTGCAATACGTCTCAAATCATCTCCTTGTGGTAGTATCAACTCCCTGTCTCATTTAAACTTTTAACAAATGGAAAAAATAAATTTGCATTATTAGTAGCTAAGAGTATGATGAAAAAAGTAGGTACTTCTTCACACAGTACGTAATTAGTCCGTGGAATCCATTGCCACCAAGTGTGGTGATGACCATGAGCTTGGATGTCTTGAAAAGGAGATTGAACGTCATGGAAAAAGGTCTATCACTGACTCCTAATCAGAATGGCTAAATCCTCCTTTCAGACTCAACAGCAGTTTGCCCCTGAATACCAATGATGGGGGATCAATGATGAGAGAGGAGCATGCCTTTCTCTGCTGCAGGTGGGCTTCCCTGCTGATGGTTCACTGACAGATGGAGAATATGGAGATGGATAGGCCTTTGCCTGATCCCACAAGTTTTACTTAGTTCTTATCCCCTCCATTCCTGCTTCAGTCATCATGAACTACCTATCCTTAGTCTGGCCTCAGGGGCCTAAGAACGGGAGCTTGCTGCACTTGGAAGTGACATCACGTGACCACATGTGATGTCATTTCCAGAGCTATTTCCTCAGCAACGGAGAAACACTGCTCTTTCCAGAACTGTAGGGTGCACAGGGGGACTCCATGACTGAGAACTGAGCAAAGCTCCATAACTGAACAAGCTGTTTCAGCATGCGCACGGAGCCCCAACCACCCGCCTTACAGCTCGGGAAAGAGTGGCGTGGCTCCTTGACTGAGCACACTGTATCAGCACACAGTCAGAAACAGCGGCGCACGCAGTGGAGTGGAGCTTGAGGTGTGCCCCCCGGGGCTTGCATCCGGGGGGGCGCACCCACGTTACGCCAGACTTTGGTAGTACACGGTTCATTTCTGCCTCTGGCGAGCTGTGGTGTCGTAATATTCAGCTACGTTGAAGGAATGCCTCTTTGCCACCACTTCTGTTCCATATATTATAAGTCTCAGCTTCTTTCCTTAAAGCATTTTCTTTTCCTGCTACTTAGTTCCTTCTGTGAAACTTAGTACACTTCCTTGAAAGAGGTAGCTCATGTCAAGTTACCTCTTGGAAAGAGTTGCAATAATTGAAAACATATATATGCAAACTGTAAAGTGGATTTAAAACATGTCCCATTTTCATATAACAGTTACATTAAGGTGTTTGCCATGCATGTGAAGGGATTTCAAAATCAACACGAGCATGTTCAAAAGTGCTTGGAAACAGACCAACAACCAGCACACATTGGCTCACAAACACCTGACACAACACGGGGATTCCTTACATTGACTGGGTCAAGAAAATTGATATTTTTTGATATTGAGACAAAAGGAACGAACAATAATCATCTATACAAGAAAGATGCTCATAGTTCTCCTCCCCTCCAAAGCACCCAGACACAGAATAAGGCCTCATTAAGTTTGAGGGACATAAATACGGTACTCCCCAGTAATGCAAATACATGTACATCGACCGCATCTAACACATCACACTTCTTTCTTTATATAACATGTGACACCACAAATGCAAAAGAAATATTATCTTATCCTGAACACCCACTATTATGACTCTGCTCAGGTGCTGCCCGTCTCTGTGTGTAATGACCACTGCCATCCTGGCTCCAGCAAGAAAAAGAAGGAAGGGGAGCCCTTCTGCTGTTACGATTGTGCTCCATGTCCGGAAGGGAAGGTCTCTGGCCAGAAGGGTAAGAGGAGACATAACTTTCATAGATACTGACCCAATCACAAAGCTTGTTGTGGCCTTGGAATGGGTACTGGAACATCAAGCTCTGGCAAGAGACTCAAGAACAGCTTCGCTAAGGCTTACAAAATGAACTTATGCCCAAGGGGGTTATTTAGAAATTGGGACTTCATAGTTTAGTGGTCATATCATTCAGAAATTATATTACACCGCTGGCATTTTAAATGTATCTCACTTTTTTCTTTCCAGACATGGATGCTTGCATTAAATGTCCTGATGAACAATATCCCGACAAACACCAACATCAATGCATTCCCAAGGTTGTAAGCCACCTCTCATACAGTGAACCTTTGGGGGTCAGTTTAACTTCAGCTGCGGTTGCTTTTGCTCTGATCACAGCTTGGGTGCTCAGAACTTTTAGGAAGCACCAAGACACTCCCATCGTCAAGGCTAACAACCGCAGCCTCACCTACATCCTCCTCCTCTCCCTCTTCCTTTGCTTCCTCTATTCTTTGCTCTTCATTGGAAGACCCAGAAGGGTGACCTGCCTTCTCCGGCAAACGTCTTTTGGAATGGTCTTCTCTGTGGCCCTTTCGTCTATTTTGGCAAAAACCATCACTGTGGTTCTGGCGTTCATGGCTACCAAACCAGGATCTGGGATGAGGACATGGTTGGGGAAAGCACTGGCAAATTCCATTGTTCTTTCCTGCTCCGTGATTCAAGCAGGCATTTGTGCGGTTTGGTTAATTACGTCTCCCCCATTCCCAGCTAAGAACATGCACTCAGTGAAAGGGCAAATCATAGTGGAATGCAATGAGGGCTCAGCTACCATGTTTTACTGCCTCTTGGGCTACATGGGCTTCCTGGCCATTGTCAGGTTCACTGTGGCTTTCCTAGCCAGGAAGTTGCCAGACACTTTCAATGAAGCCAAATTCATCACCTTCAGCATGTTGGTCTTTTGCAGTGTTTGGATCTCTTTTCTTCCAACCTATCTGAGCACAAAAGAAAATACATGGTTGCCGTGGAGGTCTTCTCCATCTTGGCCTCTAGTGCTGGGTTACTGGGCTGTATTTTTTTTTCTAAGTGCTACATCATTGTGCTCAGGCCTGAGCTGAATAATAAGGAGCAACTAAGAAGAAAAGAAAAAGTCAAGCGTTAAACATTCTGAGAATCCTTGTTTTTCTTCTGATCTTGTAAACAATTCATCAGTGTCATCTGTTTAAAAAAATACAGTGGCTCTACTTGATACATGGTCAATGGTTTGTTTTATTCTAAGGCATGCAGGTGACCTATCTAAACATGAGTACATGGTGCTGAGTGTCTGCCTGAAGAGCGGTAATGTGCCTATTTCCAGGACTGATGGCAAGAGGCCACAGATCCAGAGGGCAGGAAGGCTATACTTTTGATAAAACTATTATATCACCACCCCCTTTTATTGATCAAAAGGATCTCAGCTCTCAAATAGATATAGGTTTAATTAAAAATGGCGTCTTCGCACCTCCAAAACTCAGATGGAGCCTACCCTCTCCAAATCCTGCTGGAATAGCAGCTTCTGTTTCCTAGTGAATATAGCTACCACCTTAGGATTCTTCATTTGGAGAAAAAAACCTTTACAAAATAAAAGAAGGTTTCACACCTCTAACGGTCCTCACCAACACCATGAGTGAATTCAATCAAGGAAGCCTGGCTAAGAAACCAGGGGACTTCCAATCTAGTCATTGCACCTTCAATTGCATGGGACAAACAAGGTGGAAATCAGTGCCATCATGATCCGGCACGTCAAACCCAGAGGGAGTTCAACCGGCTCGGCGCGTCACCCGCACCCACTCCCACTGCCGCGTCACCACCACCACCCCCGCCAGTACGAGCCGGGTGAGTGTGACGACGCTTCTTCTTCGGCTGGCAGTTCGGGCGCTTCTGACTAGGCAAAACGTGGCGTTCTTCGGGCATGCGCACGAACGCTGCTTGAAGCCTCTTGACCTCAGCGGCATTGTGCGCATGTGGGAAAATGCCGCTTTTGGCCCAATCAGAAGTGGCCGAGCAGCCAGCCGAAGAAGACGTGTCGTCACCCTCTCTTGGCTCATACCTGGCAGCAGCAGGGGGTGACGTGGTGGCAGCGGGGGTGACGGCAAGCAGTTCGTACGGGCCGGGGGATGACGCGGCTTGCGACGTTGGGTGCGTCACCCTCAGCGCGTCACCCTCTCCGCCGTGTCACACCCCGGCAGCCTGCCTCCCCGCCACATCCTAGCAATGACACTGGTCCCCATGTTCCATGTCTAAGTCAGTATGTGACCCTGAAGGTACGAGAAGTTGGACCATCCTGGTATAGTGAGATCCTGTTCAGGGAGTGTAGGTAGAGTATGCATGTGCTGATGTTTACACATGTCAAATGGCAAATGAATTTAGAAGGCAGAAGCAAGCAGGTTGAGACGTCAAATTAAATTGTGACCTTGCAGCAATGCTAAGACTACCACAGTTCTACCAAGAATACAGAAAATTATGTCTCCCAACTTCAGCATCAAATATATTATAGGAGGAAGCAGGATGATCTCACTCTAGCTCTGAGCTAATAAAGTTCAATTGTACCAGATGATGAAGCACCTGCTATGTTTTCCTGGCCTCCATGACACCAGTTTCATCACCTGAGGGAGCTCATTCCTTCCTCTCTAATTATGAGCATCTCTCTGAGGAGTTGTCTGGCTCCCCAAATCCCAAGAGATATTTGAAGACCACAGGAAAAACAAGTGGCTGAAAAGTGGATATAAAACCCTCCCATAATGCTCACGGTCAGGCTGAGGGGCTACAGGAGCGGGTGGGGCTCTATCACTCTGGAGCTCCAATGCTCTCATGATACGTACACACTCAGGGAGGTTTGTGTGATTTCTGCCAGAGGTAACGTCTAGTGATCAACTTGAGGATTCTGCAACTAGTTCCACCTCTTCTCCCAAGGAGTACTTTACTATGGGATATTTCTACGGAGAAATAAATCAAACTTTGGGGCATTGCTATAGGAACAGCATCAAAACCTCCCTTGGATGCTGAAGTGGATGAAGTAGCATCAAATAATATTCAGAGCTGGGGGAAACTATTGCAGACATCCTCTTGGTATGTGTTGATCAGCATATCAATACATTCAGTTACAATTGAAAAGAGGTTGGAAAAAGGCTGATGCTGAGACCTTAAATGCTGTTGGGGAAAACACGACAATGGTTTGGTTTTTAACTACAATGTATGCCTGAAAGGGACCTTCTGTCCTACCAATGTTGGTGGTCTTGGTATTACTGCTGGGGTTGCTACCTCAAATTTTGTGCAAGACATACTCTGTTCATCCCACCCTGAAGTCTCATCCCTTTACATGCAGAGGGAGAGATGACTTCTCTCTTTCCCATGACTTTTACCATCCAGGAGATGTCATCATTGGAAATATTGCTTCTCAGTTCTTCGCCAATCGTACCTCTTCTAATTTCAGTGAGCATCCCTCTCAGAAGTTGATCAAGGATCTCATGTAAGGATCTTGTTCTTTCCCTTCATAGCATTTGTTAGCTGAGAACATCATGACTAGAGAGAGTTTGAAGTAGATTAAATATGAAAGATGGGCATTCAGATGGGCCACTTGTGGGTCTTTGTTCATCCCAGAGATGAACATCCCAGAGTTTTCTCAGCACTTCCTTCTACTGTCATCTCTAGATAACGTGTGGACTGCTCAGCAATTTTATAGATTCTGTCTTCTACATGGTATGCTTCTTCCTTTCTCGGGACGTGTTTATTTCATACATTTAATGATCTGTCAGTGCAATCCTATGCGAGCTGCGTGATGGCGGAACAACTCCTGGGCTTGCACTGACTGCTGGAAAGCAGTCAGTGCCAGTCGCAAACACATCCCCTCCTCGTTCCCAGCCGTTTCAGAGGACGTTGGGAAAGGTAAGCCGGCAGGAAGGCAGGAGAGGGTGGAATGGAGCAGGGAGGAGGTGTAACAGGGGCAGGAGGCCACAGGAGTGGGAGGGTCCATCGCAGAAGGCCCACACCATCATATCCCCCTTCCCTGCAGCCTCCCCGCACCTTTTCTCTCCTCAGACTTAGGTTAGCAAAATTGCTACCATAGGTCCCAGGAGGCCCACCGCGGGCCAAGAGGCTTACGCAGGGGTAAGAGGATTAAACATCCCGTTGCCCTGTAGAAGTCTTCCGGTCCTGCCTTACCTGCACAGGATGCAGCGGCTGCCATTTTGGTGCTGCTGCATCGGCTGGGGGTGTAAAGGATAGGAATGGGCTCTGTATGTTGTTTTTATTTGCAAGACATCCTCTCAAGCCGTCTTGCTATGGCAGCCTCCAGTTCCTTGCTGACTTTAAATGCTGGAATAGATTAGTTAACACTTTATTTCATTGCATTAGCAATTAGAATTATGAATATAAACGTTGGCACTTCACTTAGTGCTTACTTAGCCTCTGGAATTCATTGCCACATGACGTGGTGATGTCCACTAGCTTGGATGGCTCTAAAAAGAGATTGTTATGGAAGGAATGTATCAACAGCTACTAGCCAGAATGGCAAAATGCTACTTCCAGATTCAGCGTCATGTTGCCTCTGAATAACAGTTTTGTTGTTGTTGTTGTTCAGTCGTTAAGTCATGTCTGACACTTCGTGATCCCATGAACCATATCCCGCCAGGCCTTCCTGTCCTCCACTATCTTCCTGATTTCGCTCATTTTCATGTTCGTTGCATCGGTGATGCTGTTTAACCATCTCATCCTTTGCCTTCCCCTTCTCCTTTTGCCTTCAATCTTTCCCAGCATCAGAGCTTTTCCAGAGAATCCTCTCTTCACGTTAGGTGGCCAAACTATTTGAGTTTCAGCCTCAGTACTTGTCCTTCCAGGGAACAGTCAGGGTTGATTTCATTTAGGATTGACTGATTTGATCTCCTAGTAGTCCGAGGGACTCTCAGGAGTCTTCTCCAGCACCACAGTTCAAAAGCATCTATTCTTCGGCGCTCAGCCTTCCTTATGGTCCAACTCTCACAACCATACATTGCTACTGGGAACACCATCGCCTTGACTATACGTACTTTTGTTGGCATGGTGATATCTCTGCTTTTGATTATGCTATCTAAATTTGCCTTAGCTTTCCTTCCAAGGAGTAAGCGTCTTTTAATTTCATGGCTGCTGTCTCCGTCTGCAGTGATCATGGAACTCAAAAAAGTAAAATCTGTAACTGCTTCCATTTCCGCCCCGTCTATTTGCCTGGATTTGATGGAACCGGATGCCATGATCTTAGTTTTATTAATGTTGAGTTTTATGCCTACTTTTGCACTCTCCTCTTTCACTCTCATCAAGAGGCTCTTTAGTTCTTCTTCACTTTCTGCCATTAGGGTGGTATCGTCTACATATCTGAGGTTGCTGATATTTCTCCCGGTAATCTTGATTCCGGCTTGCGATTCATTCAGCCCTGCATTTCTCATAATGTACTCTGCATATAAGTTAAATAATCAGGGTGACAATATACAGCCTTGCCGTACTCCCTTCCCAATTTTGAACCAATCGGTTTTTCCATGGCCGGTTCGAACTGTTGCTTCTTGACCCGCATACAGGTTTCTCAAGAGACATGTAAGGTGGTCTGGTACCCCCATCTCTTTAAGAATTTGTCACAGTTTATTGTGATCCACACAATCAAAGGCTTTTGCGTAGTCAATGAAGCAGAAGTAGGTGTTTTTTTGGAACTCTCGTGCTTTCTCCATGATCCAGCGCATGTTGGCAATTTGATCTCTAGTTGCTCTGCCTCTTCGAAACCCAGCTTGTACGTCCGGTAGTTCTCGGTCCACGTACTGCTGAAGCGTAGCTTGTAGGATTGTGAGCATAACCTTGCTAGCGTATACTTTTCCAATCCTTTGGCCACTGCTGAGTTTTCCAAATTTGTTGGCATATTGAGTGCAGCACTTTAACAGCATCATCATTTAGGATTTTAAGTAGCTCAGCTGGGATATTATCATCTCCGCTAGCTTTGTTGTTAGTAATGCTACCTAAGGCCCACTTGACTTCACTCTCTAGGATGTCCGGCTCTGGGTCAGTGACCACACCAGCGTGGTCATCAGGAACATTAAGATCTTTCTTGTATAGTTCTTCTGTGTATTATTGCCATCTCTTCTTACTCTCTTCTGCTTCTGTTAGGTCCCTGCCTTTTTTATCCTTTATCATGCCCATCCTTGCACAAAACGTTCCCTTGATATCTCCAATTTTCTTAAAGAAATCTCTAGTCCTCCCCATTCTGTTGTTTTCCTCGATTTCCTTGCATTTTTCATTTAAGAAGGCCTTCTTATCTCTCCTTGCTGTTCTCTGGAAATCTGCATTCAGTTGTTTATATCTTTCCCTTTCACCCTTGCTTTTCGCATTCCTTCTTTCCACAGCTATTTGTAAAGCCTCATCTGACAGCCACTTTACTTTCTTGCATTTCTTTTTCTTTGGGATGGTTTTCGTTGCTGCCTCCTGTACAATGTTGCGAACTTCCGTCCATAGTTCTTCAGGCACTCTGTCTACCAGGTCTAACGCCCTAAATCTATTCTTCACCTCCACTGTATACTCATAAGGGATATGATTTAGGTCATATCTGACTGGTCTAGTGGTGTTCCCTAAATTCTTCAATTTAAGCTTGAATTTTGCAATAAGAAGCTGATGATCTGAGCCACAGTCAGCTCCAGGTCTTGTTTTTACTGACTGGATAGAGCTTCTCCATCTTTGGCTGCAAAGAACATAATCTATCTGGTTTCGGTATTGACCATCTGGTGATGTCCATGTGTAGAGTCGCATATGGACATCACCAGCGTATGATATGACCAGCGTGGTCTCTTGACAGAACTCCGTTAGCCTTTGCCCTGCTTCATTTTGCGCTCCAAGGCCAAACTTGCCTGTTGTTCCGTTTATTTCTTGATTTCCTACTTTAGCATTCCAGTCTCCTATGATGTAAAGGACATCTTTTTTGGGTGCTAGTTCTAGAAGGTGTTGTAGGTCTTCATAGAACCGGTCAACTTCACCTTCTTTGGCATCAGTGGTTGGGGCATACACCTGGATTACTGTGATGTTGAATGGTTTGCCTTGGATTCGAACTGAAATCATTCTGTCGTTTTTGAGGTTGCACCCCAGTACTGCCTTTCCCACTCCTTTATTGACTTTGAGGGCTACTCCATTTCTTCTAAGGGATTCATTCCCACAGTAGTAGATATGATGGTCGCCTGACTTAAATTTGCCCATTCCCGTCCATCTTAGTTCGCTGATTCCCAAGATGTCAATGTTCAATCATATCATCTCATTTTTGACCACATCCAGCTTGCCTTGATTCATAGACCTCACATTCCATGTTCCTAAGCAGTATTGCTCATTGCAGCATTGGATTTTCCTTTCAACCTCAGACACTTCCACAGCTGAGCGTCCTATTGGCCTTGGCCCAACCACTTCATCCTTTCTGGGTCTACTTGGAATAGTCCTCCACTCTTCCTCAGTAGCATATTGGACACCTTCCGACTTGAGGGGCTCATCTTCCGGCGTCATATCTTTTAGACTTATGGTACTGTTCATGGGATTTTCTTGGCAAGGTTACTGGAGTGGGTTGCCATTTCCTTCTCCAGAGGATCACTTTTTGTCAGAACTCTCTGCTATGACCTGTTCTTCTTGGGTGTACAGTCTTGGGAATAACAGTTACAGAGGAGCAACGGTGCGAGAGAATTATGCTTTCTCTCCCATTTGTGGACTTCCCGGAGGAAGCTGGTGGGTCACTGCAGAAAACAGAATGCTGGACCAGATGGGCCTTTGCCTGATCCTGCGGAGCTTGTTTGATGTTCTCATGAATGAGTTAGGTCAGTGGTCAGTGGTTCATAATGTCAGTTAGGTCTTGTGGCAATTACTTATCTGATCATTCCATCACCTGGGACCCACCAGATATCAGGTCGCGACCCACCAAGTACGTCCCAACTCACAGTTTGAGAAACACTGAGTTAGGTGATCCCTTCCATTCTTGCTTCAGCCATGAATTGTCTGGAGTTATAATTTATTCATTCATACGTATGTCTTTGTTTTCTAATTGAGGAAATAATCAAGTACTGTATATATCAACCTGCCATTCTCTATCAGGTTGCAGTGCTTTGATCATTTTGTTAAGCCAATCATAATTTTCATTGCAGTGTGGTTCCAAAGCACTACCAACAGGTCCTGGCCTTGGTCTTTGCTGTAAGGGAGATCAATGAAAACCCAGCCATCTTCAATAACATAACCTTTGGATTCCACAGCTTTGAAAACTATGGCAATAAAGCAACGTCTTACAAGACCCTACTGAATCTGCTCTCTACCCAGCACAGATTCGTCCCTAACTACAAGTGTGATGTGCTGAACAATTTGGTCGCCATCACCTGGACCTTGGACTCAGTCACCTCCCTGAATATGGCTACCGTCATAGACAACTACAAGATTCCACAGGTAGTTTTGTTGTTTGGAGAAACTCCATTCTGTGGGATTCTTTCAAGTGTTTAATATTGGGTATCATGAATGGGGTGAATGGTATGGGTCCCAATCAGGTACAGAGAGCCATATGTGCGTACAGCTGTATGAACAGCTCTGAAGCTGACGTACATTTGACGCCAAAGCGAGCTGGGGTATAAAGCCAAAACCGGGCTGGGAAAGAGCTCGTGATATCAGCGGAGCACGCCACCAATATCCCTGCCCTCTCCCTGCCCAGTTTGGTCAATGCCCTCCCTCCCTTGCTGTCTGGTCCGCCCTCCCCCGGCCAGTGCAGGGCTTACCATGCCGGGAGGGTGCGGTGACGGTCTGCTGGGGGAGTGAAGGCTGCCTGCCTTCGCGCCAGCAGTCCTTACTCAGAAGTAGTCGCAAAATCTAAGTTTATGGTGGATTGCGCGGTAAGATGTGACACCTATGGCCGGAGGAACGCACGCTCCGCCAGCCTCTAAATAATATTTATTTATATATTTAAGAAATGTATACCCTGCATTTTCCTATGCCGAGGCAAATGCCCAAAGCGGCTTACAACACGTTCAAATTCATAATTTAAAAACAATACATAAATTAAAAAACAATAAATTCCACTGGGGGGGTGACAATGTATAGCAGAAAAAAAAACAGCAAGGCAGAACATACTGAGGCACTGGGGACAGACAACAACCCATCACCCAAACACCAGACGAAACAGAAAAGTTTTGAGCCCCTGCCGAAAAGACATGAGGGAGGGGGTTGTTCTCAAATCCCCTGGCAAGGAGTTCCACAATTGTGGCGCCACAGCAGAGAAGGATCGCCCACGAGCTGCCATTCCCCTAACTTGAGACAGAGGTAGTACTCGCAGGAGAGCCCCCTCAGATGACCTAAGAGAGCGGGCCGGAATGTATGGGAGAAGCAGGATTGCACCCCAAGTTACATAAATAAATACTGTAAATAATTTCAGTCAAAGAGAAAGTTCAGCATTAAGGCCATTATCTCTCACTAAGAAAACTTCATCTAGAGATATGCTGCTTTGTATGCTTTATCTGTAGACACAACATGAAATATACATTGACAGCAAAATCCTATTCCTTGCTAACACCAGCACAGAAGCCGCTGTGTCAGCATAGGATGTCGCTAACATGCCATAATGCACATTTGCGACACCTGGCAACTATGCAGCGCTAGCAGGCAGGCCTGTGCCATCCCGCCAGTGCTTTATCCAGCAGATTCTACACCAGAGCTGGTACGTTGAGCAACGTGCAGCACAGGGGCTGGGGATTGGCAGGGAGAAGGCAGGCAGGGCCCTTATGGAGTGGTGGTAGGGTGGATATGGGGAGGGGAGGGGTGGATCAGGCCAGAGAGGGTTAGGATCAGAGATGCTGGCACACACCAAAACCTATGCCCTCTTCCACAACTTTCCCATCTGCACAGGGCTCCTCCATTCCTCAACGTTCATAAGGCACGTTGCACAGATCCGAGGAGTTCCATTGCCACGGCTGGGGTTTAACCCGAGGAGATCACCAGTCTGCTCCTATTCTGTGCTAGATACAGCATGGGCAACACTGCACTGCTACTACAGTGCTGGATAGGATTGGGCTGCCCATCCAAAAATGTATCTTGAAAAAGCATTATGTATTGGCCCATAATACAAAGCACACACGTATCACAATTATGCTCCATTCTGATCGACATCTGAATATTCATTTAGATCATATTTGGTTCTCTTGACCGAAAAATGAAGAATACACGCTTCCCATCCTCGTACCAGATGGTGCCAAATGATATCCACCAGTACCATGGAATTGTCCAATTACTTCTGCATTACAAATGGACATGGGTTGGGATATTTTTAGCAAATTATGACAATGAAGAGATCTTTCTACAGACGTTGCAGACAATGCTTTCCTCAAAGGGCATCTGTGTTGCTTTTGCAAAAACATTTCCAGCAACTTCTTATATGGATAGAATGCTCCAGGCACAGTTTCGTGAACTGCTAAATATATCCATTGCCATAAAAAGCAAAGCCAATGTGTTTATTGCTTATGGTTCTCTTCACACCATGTCACATTTGATCCAATATTTTCAAAGGGCAGTCATGCATTCTCCATTAGGAAAGGTGTGGATTGTGACATCAAACTGGGATTTCAAACTATGTACACACCAAAGGAACTTAGATGTACAAGCCTTCCAGGGTGCCATATCCGTCTCAGTTCACTCAAATGAGCCACCAGGATTCAGAACATTTCTGCGGAACACAAATATTTTCTCTGCAAAAGATGATGGGTTTATCCAGACCGTCTGGGAAAAGACCTTCAACTGTTTATTGAAAAATTCTGCTCTGGGTGAGGGTGAGAAGACCAAGGAACACTGCAGTGGGGAAGAGAAACTGGAGAGCCTTCCTGGAACTCTCTTTGAAATGAGCATGACAGGACACAGCTACAGTGTCTACAATGCTGTCCATGCTATTGCACAAGCTCTTCATACTATGCTTGCATCCAGACCCAAATACAAAACGTGGATAGCTGGAGACAGGCTGGCACTGAGGAATCTTCAGCCATGGAAGGTAAAAGTCCTATGCAGATTGGATCCAAGTACATAAGGTACTGTCTCCTCCCTTGTTATCCGCAAATATGATTCCTTAAGGTTTGCATCTTTTGCACAGGCATTCTGAGCTCCAGGATTGCACCGTTTATAATGGCGCCTTAGGAACATCCTCCCCACACCTGCTTCCCTGAATCTTTACGTTTTAAGATTTAACAGGCGTGTCTGGACCTTTTCTTGTAATAAGACTATAAAACAATTTTATAGCTATTGTGCTAATTCTTTTTTTAGTTGTTTGTTCTTTATTGCTTTATTTTCTTACAATATTTTTCAAAACACTTTGAAATAGGTGGATAAAGTAGAGTAGAAATTAAAATAAAATTCCCCAAAAGACACCGCCCTGGTTTCTTGTGTAGGCTACAATATCAAAGCCTTACAAATTGCATGCAGATCTTCAAATACACTGTTTTCCAGCTTTATTTAAAAATTGGATGTACATAGATCTTCCATTCCTCCCCATAGTTGCATTCCACAATTTCCTTCCTCCTGATGTGTCCTTGTGCAGGAGAGAACTCCCTCTTCAAGAGGAACGTAACTTAAGGATACAGCCCTAAGTGTTGATTCTGTGCCACTATTGCTTTGCTACTCATTCTTCCTGGGCAAGCCCGAGGCTGTAACTTGTTTTTCTTGAGAGAACACAGCTAGTTCACCAGCAATTCAACAGTCCTCTACCATAACCATCCCCCATTCTGAAGAGCAGTACACCATTTTCTCAGTGCCTCTTCTACCCTTGGTGGAACTCCATAGCTGTAAGATAGGGTGTTGGCTGGCGGACCTCTTCTTATGGTCCCCTCAGGTACAGTTGAAATGAGACTGGCTCACACTAGTCAGAAACAGCCTAAACCCATCCAGGACAGGTGTCTGTCAATATCATTGTGTAGATTTGACACCTTTTTAATTCGCTCTTTGCTTCTTTTTCTCTTTACTTTAGCTCCATCCCTTTCTAAGGAGCATCTCCTTCAACAATAGTGCTGGAGAGATGGTGCATTTTGATGAAAATGGAGAAATAGTTACAGGATTTGATGTTACAAACTGGGTTATTTTCCCAAATCAATCTCTTATAAGAATCAAAATTGGAAGACTGGATCCTCAGGCGCCTGCAGGAAAACAGTTAACAATTCAGGATGAAAGCATGATGTGGCATGGGAAATTTAATCAGGTGAGACAAAATGAACTGTAAGTGCGACATAACTAGAAATGTAGAATCCACAAGGTCTGATTTCCATTTACTATATCCTAAACCTTCATGAGGTTGTAGATTGACTGCATTAGCCTTGACATTGAAATTACAATGTCTGCAGCAACAGCGGAATCCTATCTTGTGTCTACTGCCATTCTCTAACAGTTCCTGTCCTTGGGTGGCGGGGGGGGGGGGACAAACATGTTTTACAAGGACAAAGGAAAGATTCTTGACTCTTATGGCCACACCAAACCCATGACTACAATTCCACCTAGGAGGTTTGGCAGAGGTGCAGCTAGCCTCTCCAGCACACACACACCCCTGCATGAAACGGCACAAGCCCCGCCACCGCCAGTGGCATTCCTGCCACTGCCACGTTGCGGTGAGAAATGCCCCCTGGGATTTTTTCACTAGAACAGAGCTCCTAGGAACCCGGGCGGGTTGGATGGGCCAATTATGCAAGCGGCAAGGCTGTTTTTCTAATGCTGCCGAGGTGTGCTTTTCACTCCCCCCGTGCCACCTGGGGGCCCACAACCCCCCCCAGCCCAGACAGCCGTCCGCTGCCGAGTCTTGGTTTATGAACCAACAGACCTCCATCCTAGGCACTACATCCTCAAGTGGGTTTGCAAGGTAAAGTAAGACCCCAGCCACTCTCCTCAGCTAAGGGGGGGGGTCCTTTATTCATGTCACCTCATAAAGGATCCCATATGAGTCTATGAGGAAAGTGAAACTTTAAAAACCCTGGGCTTTAGAGCCCTGTGTTCTTTCTCTTCCCACCCTTACCATGTGTTGCTTCAAGTCACCACCATTCCAGCCATCACCAGTTTTACCATTGGCTAAATTGACAAACAAAAATGTTCCTATGTCATATTTCAGGGTTTGGCATATTTCTGGGTACGGCATATTTCTGGTCGCAAAAACATCACCAACTTCTAAGTAAGGACCCTAAACATTTCTAATATTAAACTTTGAAATAAATGTGAGGTCAGAGAAAACCCAACATAGACATGTTCAAACTCCATACAGACAGCGGTCCCGGCTGGGAATTGACTTTTTTTTCCTCAACAACTTTAAAATGAAACAACTTAAAATGAAACAACTTTCAGTGAGGTCTTGATGTATTCAGTTCCCAAACAGTGGAAAGGATTAAGACATATCCAACCACACATTGAAATGTGCTTCGTATCATACCAACAACCAGCACACTCAAAGACGCACAACTGCCTGACACAACAGAGGGATTCCTTGCATGGGATTGAGGCAAGAAAAGGATCCCCCCCAAAAAAGAAAGAATGCTCTCATCTAGAGAACATCGATGCTTATAACTCATTTTCCCAACTACTTCTATTCCAAAGCACACAGAGACAGAATGCGACTATTAAGTTTGGGGGACACAAAGATTCCCCAGAAAAAATACATACATGAACGTCCGCCCCATTAAGCACAGCATTCGACTTTATTAATATGTCCATCTGAAACCACAGCAATTAAAAGAAATAATATTAATCAAAATCCTGTCCATTTTGGCTGTGATTAAGGTGCTGCCCGTCTCTGTGTGTAATGACCACTGCCATCCTGGCTCCAGCAAGAAAAAGAAGGAAGGGGAGCCGTTCTGCTGTTATGATTGTGCTCCATGTCCGGAAGGGAAGGTCTCTGGCCAGGAGGGTAAGAGGAGACGTAACTTTCACAGTTTCTGAGCATATCATGAATGGCACCATTCCTAGCATCAATTTTGATTATCATGGCCTTGAATGCATCCTGGAATATCAAGCATGAGCTCATGCCCAAGGGGTTATTTTAAAAGGGTTTTCCTGGCTTAGAATTCATGCACTGTAACGGGCATTTCTTGTTCTCTTTCCAGACATGGGTGCTTGTGTCAATTGTCCAGATGAACAATATCCAGACAAAGACCAACACCAATGCATTCCCAAGGTTATCAGCTACCTCTCGTATAGCGAACCTTTAGGATTCAGTCTAGCCTGGGCTGCTGTTGCTTTTGCTCTGATCACAGCTGTGGTACTTGCAACCTTCATGAAGCACCAGGACACTCCCATTGTCAAGGCCAACAACCGCAGCCTCACCTACATCCTCCTCCTCTCCCTCCTCCTTTGCTTCCTCTGCTCCTTGCTCTTCATTGGAAGGCCAAGAAAGGTGACCTGCCTTCTCCGACAAACGGCTTTTGGAATGGTCTTCTCTGTGGCCCTTTCCTCTGTGCTGGCAAAAACCATCACTGTGGTTCTGGCATTCATGGCTACCAAACCAGGATCTGGGATGAGGAAATGGGTGGGGAAAAGACTGGCAAATTCCATTGTCCTGTCCTGCTCCATGATTCAAGCAGGCATTTGTGCGGTTTGGTTAATTACTTCTCCCCCATTCCCAGCTAAGAACATGCACTCAGTGAAAGGGCAAATCATAGTGGAATGTAATGAGGGCTCAGCTACCATGTTTTACTGCCTCTTGAGCTACATGGGCTTCCTGGCCATTGTCAGCTTCACTGTGGCTTTCCTAGCCAGGAAGTTGCCAGACACTTTCAATGAAGCCAAATTCATCACCTTCAGCATGTTGGTCTTTTGCAGTGTTTGGATCTCTTTTCTCCCAACTTATCTGAGCACAAAAGGGAAAGATATGGTGGCTGTGGAGATCTTCTCCATCTTGGCCTCTAGTGCTGGGTTACTGGGCTGTATTTTTTTCCCTAAATGCTACATCATTATGCTCAGGCCTGAGCTGAATAATAGAGAGCAGCTGACAAAGAGAAAAAACTGAAGAAATTAATAATTAATTCATTTTATTATAATAATTTAGAACTTACATTCATTTTGCACTCTTATACATACAAAACTTCCAATTGTATATTGGAAGTATGTATACTCCATACATACTCCAATTTGAACTCATATGCATATTTCCTGGGGGGGGGGATAAATCCTAGTGAACAAAGTAGGACTTGTTCTGAGTAAACATTTGCAAAATTGCACTGTAACTTTAAATGTTTATTCATTATTATTCATACATGAAAAATGGGTCATCTATACAAAACAGGAAGTGTTTCTATCCTGTGGCTAAAGAATAGCATGGACTCCGTTGATGGTTTCTAACAGACAGGATACGAACCGCTGACCAGATGGATTTGCTTCAAGAAGGAAATCAAACTGCTCCAACAGAGCTCAACATTTTCTCTCCCTCCACCTAAACAACAGCCTGCAGTTCTGCCCATTACCCGGGTACGCCCCATAAAACACATGAGACATGATATGGATAAAAAGGGTCACTTTATTGAGAATACAGGAAAGCAAGATCACAGGTAAAAGAGGAGATCTACAGGCTGGGGTCAGGGTGTTACACGCGCACGTGAGAAGGCGCTGACACGGGCATACATCCTAAGGACTGCCCCGGGCGGAGTTACAACCCGGGGAAGCCGACTCATCCACGCCGACCCCTGCGGGTCAGGAACCGCTGCACCTCCCCAAGCCGGCGAGACCAAGGGAAGCTCACGTGATCCCAGCCAAGGGCCCCCCCCACCGGTCCCCATGCCGGAGAGCAAAGGGGAGATGGATGGTGGTGGGGGTGTCCCTCGACCTTGCTGCCCTCGGGTTCACTCCCTCAACCCTGCTTTCAGCCTTCTTACCCATGACCCCCAGCCACCAGGGAGGGTCAGCCTAGCGCTTGGCCCTCACCGCCCAAACAGTGACAATAGGCACTGGAGGCCAGCCTGCAGATCTCCGAAAAGGTGTCATTGCCAAACTCTGAAAGATGCACCCCCTCCCACCTAAATGGAGGCGCCGTGGAATAGACTGTGGCAGGGTGCCGGAACACCAGGCTATCACACGGGCAAATGTATCGGCCCCCAACACTGTTTACCTGCCTGCGGGCCTAATCAACCCCGGGAATACTACGTGCCCCTCGCCCAACCATCTGCAGTAGAAGATCGGACCCCATCGGCACCACGACCGGGATTCAGTGCCAGAGGATTTCGAGATCTTTGCCATCCTCCTTCAAGAGCTAGCCTTTCGTTACGGGGAAAACGTGCTCTCCCGGGTGTGAGTGAGCGCATCGGGGGTTTCCGTGGCCTGCAATGAACTCCGCTACACAGTCCAGGGGATCCATACCTGTCCACCTAATCCAAGCTGGGTCCCAACTCCACAAGAAGATGCCCCTTTTTGCGCCCCAAAGGATTGAGAGACCACACGCAGCAACTAGCATGCACCACAAACACAACCTATCCAGGACAGCGAGCATGCACCCCCGACACGTACCAAGACAGTGGGAATTAGTACGGGAAGCCCCCCAGCCAGAGTGGGGGGGGCATAGGACACACCGTCCATCTGACCCACAACCTCCGTGTGGGTCCTTTCACTTCCAGATATATCACTTCCGGATATATCCCTTGTAGGCGGTTGACTGCCTATGTCCAATCCGCTGAATGACCTGCCCGGCCAAACTCAGCGCCGCAGCCCAGTGGCTGCCCCAATGTGCAAGGAATGCAGGGCCTAAAACCGAAACTGAGTCAGCAGATTACCGTCCTGGTGCTGAAATACTTGCACTGCCAACTCGAGGGATGCAGCCGTCCTGGCTGCCCCACGTACAGTGAAATGGAGGCCAATATCGCTGGGCGACAGCCCCAAATGAGCTCCTGAACGCGGGCCAGAACCACTGGGCGCAAGCCCCCTAACTACAGGAACAGTTGCGTGCCGGCCCCTGATAGCTAGGCGCAAGCCCCGTAGGAGCATGAATATGCCAAGCAGGCAGCATTATACGATGTAGGCCATAGCCAAAACTGAGTCAGCGGATCACCGTCCTGGTGCTGACATGCTTGCACTGCCAACTTCAGGGATACAGCCGTCATGGCTGCCCCCACGCACAGGAAAGTTGCATGTGGGCCCCTGATAGCTAGGCGCAAGCCCGTAGGAGCATTAAGATGCCAAGCGGGCCGCAATATACAAATGCAGGCCATAGTCCCTGGGCGGCAGTCCCCAAGCAGCAGTGAATGCAGGCTATAATCGCTAAACACAAGCCCCAAATGGAGCATTAGACTGCCGGCCATGGTAGCACGGCACCCGCCCCAAGGAGCATGTTTATGCAGGCCATAATAATTGCATACAATGCAGGCCACAACATTTGAACGCAGGCCCCAGTCACTGGGCGCAAGCCCCAAAGTCACCTATAAATGCAGGCCATAATCGCTGGGCGTGAGCCCCCACAGCGCCAGCCCCTACAGGAGCAAGCTACTGCGGGCCATATTATTTGGATGCAGGCCATAATTGGTAACCGCAAGCCCCCTGAGGAGCACCTGACTGTATGACAATGGGAAGAAGCTATCCGCAGGCAATCAGGGGCATTGTAATAGAGGCCCTAAAGCACTGGGCACAGGCCCCCGAGAAACGTTCACGTGAAGTGCAACGTAGCAATTTGGGGATATAGCTACGATAGCAGCAGCTGCTGAGCTATGAGGGAAGTCAGCAGCTCGGGGACTCAGCGGGGACTGCACCTGGCCAATCCCCCCCCTGCCCCTTGCAGCCAGGCTAAGGGAAACAGCCCGTGGCTACAGAAAAGAAATTGCTAGGGGCCCGCGACTCGAGTATCAGGAGGTACTCTGGGGAAAAAAGGGTACGCATGATGGAACTGGAATCCTCCATACCCAACACCCCTCAAAACTACCAAACTGTCCGCATAACTTAAGTACGGGTTAATCGTAGCTTCGGAAAGATTGAGAGGGAACCCACTCAAAGTGCCACAGGACGAGTATTACTTTAATGGATCCCCTGCCCTGGCTTCCCCTCAGCTGACAGGCATGTAATGCTGCGTCCTAGAGCATGAGACATGTCTCAAGGAATACCCCGTGCCCCATCCCTACCACTCAACCTCAGCTGGATCCAAGTAAAGGTTGGTGGCCATGGCGAAGCCCATTGCTCCTGTCGTCTCTCAGGCCTGCAGTCCAGTTGGAATGGGGCACCTGACGTGTAGAAGGCTGCAGTGGCTAGCGGGCCCCTCCTCCTAGAAGAGAAGAAGTTAGCCAAACATATCTCCAGACTGCAGGTTGAACCTAATCACAATAAGGAGGTGGCTGCAGTGGCTAGCGGGCCCGTCCTCCTAGAAGAGAAGAAGTTACCAAACATATCTCCGACTGAAGGCCGAACCCAATCAACAATAAGGCGGCGGATGGCGAATGCCCACCGCAATCAAACTACCCCACACCAAAGGGAGAATGCGGGCATACGCGACCCCATCCATATCGGAAGAATAACAGTAATGAGTCAGATTGGGACCCCCCATCCAAATCCCATGAGGGGTTAACATAAAGCTGCCACAACCATAATCATTGCCCGGCTACCGGCTATCAGTGAACCAGCGTGCCCTGTGGTTAAGAAACACGCCATCTTTCCCGTGAGAAATGGGCTAATAATAAATGTGCCGCAGGCAGCGCGTGGCGCAGAAATGCCCGGGGCCGCCCCGCCCACATCTGTCACCTCTTCAAGAAATGGTAAAGGAGGTGAGCCTGGAACCCTGCCCGTTGCACTCACCGTCGGTTAGCCGGCCCCCAAGCCTCATTCCGTGGAGGGAGGCTTTGCAGGTGGGGCTTGGCGTCCGCATGTCCAAAATCAAGCTAACATAATTATGACAAATAACATCAGAAACCATGGGCTCCGTTTTCAGCCCATTGCGCGCCCAGCGGAATGCCGTAAAATATTCCCGCTGGGATTTTAATGCATTTAGGAGAATTGAAGAGAGACCCCTCCACCTGAGCCTCCGCCCCGCCTGCTCATCTAGGGGGGTTGACAGGTAAGACCTAATCACTGAGGAGTCCCACAACAACAAACCAACTACACCCCAAGCCAGCGGAAGCTGATCGGCCTGAATAACCGGCAGGCTGGGCAGGCTCCGATGCAATCCTGGCACAGCCCCCTGCCGGGCCGCCACTACCTGCTGCCAAGCCTGAAGGCCTTGCATGATAGTTGCCGTAGGGAGAGGAGCCCCATCGGTCGCGGGCTCGACTGCCAGAGACTCCTAGACATGACAACCTGCGGGAGCGGGACCTCCATCAGAGTCGGAAAAAAGAACCTGTACGGCGACAAATCCAGACATGTTAACCAAGTAAGTGGAATCGATCCACAGTGGCTCCTTCTACTTCATAGCCTGCGAAAACCCAAGGTAATACCTGCTAGGTTATGTAGCAAGCCGAGAACCCCCCACCATGAGGTGGAGAAATGTACCAGGTAATACCTGCTCGGTTTTCTAGAGCAAGGAGAGAACCTCCCACCATGAGGTGGAGAAATGTAAAACTTCATGCGATGTAGACCATCGCAGCCCCTGCTTAGTACCTTAAGTCAACAAGTCACACACCTCAGAGTAGGGGCACCCCAAGCTATTCACTACAGGATGCGGTGATGGCCCTGGCCTAGATGCCTTCAAAAGGGGTATGGACAGAGTCATGGAGGAAACCTTAAGTCAACGAGTCACCGCACCTCGGAGTAGGGTGGAGTAGGGGCACCCCAAGCTATTCGCTACAGGATGTGGTGATGGCACCTGGCCTAGATGCCATCAAAAGGGGTATGGACAGATTCATGGCGGAAAAGACCCTCACAGGCTACGAGCCATAAGCAACCTCCTGGTTTAGAAGTGGGTTTTCTCAGTGCCAGGTGTACCAGGGGTTTGGACAGATTCTTGAAGAAAAAGACCATCA
Organism: Plestiodon gilberti rubricaudatus; assembly: GCA_026170595.1. Classification (NCBI taxonomy): domain Eukaryota; kingdom Metazoa; phylum Chordata; class Lepidosauria; order Squamata; family Scincidae; genus Plestiodon; species Plestiodon gilberti. The sequence continues at coordinate 22,277,901 of JANXHW010000006.1, forward strand.
CAGGTTACCAGCCATAAGCAACCTCCTGGTTCTAGAAGCGGGCTCTCTCAGTGCCAGGTGCAAGGGAGTGACAACAGGAAACAGTTACCTTGTCATGTGCTCATCGAGGCATCTGGTGCTCATTCCATGTGGACTATTGCAGCTCCTCCATGGCTCCTTAAGCATCAGCGAGTCAGCTGAGTCAGACTCTAGGGTGTGGTGCTCATCCCCATTTCAAAGCCGAAGAGCCGGCATCATCCGAAGACACCTCCGTGGTCACGTGGCCGGCATGACTCTCCCTGCCGCAGCGCGTAGCATGCGGCTGGAAACCGGAGCGCTGCCTACCTTCCCGCAAGCGGCACCTACCTACTCGCATTAACCTGCTTTTGGAACTGCTAGGTTGGCAGGAGGTGGCCAAGCAATGAGCGCTCGCCCCGTCGCGGGCCTCGAACCGCCGCCCTTTCGATAGACAGCTTATAGTTCAGCGGTTCAACCCGCTTCGCCACCCGCTGGCCATTACTACACATTACTTCCTGATAATAATTCATGAATGGTGCAATTTTATTCCCCCACTACAACACTCCATCAAATTAATTCCTTCACATAGTCATGGAGTAGACCCTAAAACATTTAGGTCCTCCATATATATATATAATACCAATAGAATTCCCCGTCAATACATAATTATAATGAACTAATTCGATATTAATTAATATTAATTCACAATTATAATTCATCAGCCTCCTTCATGTAATCATCCACTTCCAATTTTAATAGTAACTCTACCCCTTTGTAAATCAACACCTTAAATATAGATATTTAATATAATTCATCAGCCTCCTTCATGTAATCATCCACTTCAAATTTTAATAGTAACTCTATCCCTTTGTAAATCAACACCTTAAATATAGATATAGATTTATATAGAATATAAATTCATTTGCGTAATTCTTTAAGTTAAATAAGTAGAATTTAATTACAAATCAGGGAGAGGCATACTGAACGTCAACTCCCAAATCAAGCTGAACGCTTCTGTAGACATTTGGGCATAATTCCAGCTGAATCCAAATCAGCAGAATCAGAAAGCAAAGACCTGCCGAGAAGCCCGCAAAAGATAACAAGCAATTGCTCTAAACCACGACAGGCCCTTGAAACAAACCGTGCCATACCCTTAACATGCCTGCTTGCGTACCTAGAGGCACCGAGACATAGGTAATGATGGTCCCCATTCCATAATTAAGTGCCCGTCCCTTTGAGATCAACTATTAATTCAAACCCCAATTAACCGAAATGACAATGAATCAGCTGGCCAGTGATTCGCCACCCAAGTGATTAGCTGACGTTATACTGCATTGCCCGCCTGATTAAGATCCCCAATAATTATTTTCATAACAGTGATTTGGACTAAATGTGTTTAAATAACAGTGTAATTAACTGACCACTCGCTTGAGATCCCCATATCACATGCAACAACTTCCGCGTGCACACAATTCAAAGACATGGACTTTATTGTTACTTTATTAAATCAGTGTCGCCAGGGTAGCTGTGAAGCAATGCATCCAGTAACATGCCAGGAGAGCCGCTTCCTTTTGCCGGCGGTAGCGCCTCGCAGCCCCGGCCGGACAGCCCCATTGAAGTGCTCTAACGTCCTGCCCCAGCCCTGTAGAAGCCGCTCCGTGCCGATCGGAGGCGAGAGGCTATCTCCAGCTGCACTCTAACAACGGCCTTTCCAGCAGCCGGGCGGCTGCGGGTCCAGTGGGCTCTACCGCAAGAGGGAAGTGGCTGCACCCGTGAAGGGGCGGCGAGATCCCGCTGAAGATCACTGCATAGCCGTGCCCAGAATCCGCATGGCGGCCATGGGCGCCGCCATTTTGAGCCAAGCAACCTGGCCACGTGGCGTCTATGGGCGCAGCCATGTTGCCTAAAGGCCGGACTATGCGGCGCCGCCATTTTGAGAAGGTCCACGAGGACCTAGCTCCTCCATTCAAGTAAGGTCGCTGTGGCGAAACGACGAGCCGCGCGATCCCCCTCCCTCCCTTCCCCCACCATCCTCCCTCCCTCTCCGCGCCCCTCGTGAAGCACACGGCTCGGCGCCGCTCGGCGCCCCTTTACACCGCCCGCAGACCTCCCCCCCCCCCAGGTGAAAGGGAAAGAAGGGAGGAAACATAAACAAAGGGGAAAGGAGAGAAAGAGAGCTATAGGGAGTGCAAAAAGTCAAGAAAGAAGGAAAAGGCGAGTAAAGCAGGAAAGCGGAGCGACAGAAAGGGAAGGAAAGGAGGCAGAGAAGCCAAAGCAAAACCAGAGAGCGCCCAACCACCCCGAGCCCGGTCCAGCGGCCGTAAAGCTCGTGGAGCTCGTGGCCGAACGAACTCACCAAACGATCCAAAACTTGTGTCCCCGAAGCGATGAGAACCGGGGGGGGGGGGACCTGAGGGCAGCAAAGCTCAAGGGAGTCTTAACCGTTGCTGCGCTCAGGTGAGAATGGGAAGAGTGGGGCACGGAGCCAACCCAAAGGTACGGCTCCTCCCCCCTCCCCCCATAGAAACATGATAGGGGGCGTCATCATCGCCCCCTCCCCTCTCCTTTCCTGTGTTTCCCGGACAACCGGATAAACGACGAGCATCTCCCAAGGGGCTGCTCGGCCTTCTGCCCATCTGTGGGGCAGACGCATACTCCCTTGGTGATTATAATGCTTAGCTGTGCCTGATACCTGATAAGCTCAGTGGAAGAGAAATGTACTCAGGAGCAATCCAAAGTGAATGCTTTGAAATATAGATTTGGCCATTGGAAACCGGGGGAGGCTATATGTAAGGCTGGCCAGGAGCGGGACGGGGCTTAAGATATAGGCGGAGCTCGCCGCTGATATTCCTGTCCCTCCTCTCCACACCCCTGCCCGGCACTGGAGACGGCCCCGGGCAGACTGAGTTGTGCCGTCCTCTCCGCTAATGCCGCTTACTTGCCGGGTGTCGAAAATGTGCCGCCTTACAGCACATTTACGACACCTGCTGCTGGCAAAGCCATCGGTCCTCCGGCAGTTGTCTATGCTGGATTGCACCGCTAGTCTTGCTTAGTTTCTGAAAGTCTGAGATATTCCTCCTATAGAAATCTATGGTGCTAGGGACCATTACGAAAGGTCTTAAGAAATAAAGAATACCAATGGGAGAAATGTTTGAGACTTGGTGTGGAGGGAGTGTAACCGTTGGGGCAGAGTCTTGATAGAAATGTCAGTATGTGATTTCACAGTTTTACACGGTAGGGGAGATGATATTTTGATTTCCTGAAGGTGAGTTGTTCCGCTGTTGCTCCTCATCACTCCATTGCCCTCATGCTCACTCATATCATTGTAATCGATTTCAGCATTTGTAGAAATTGGCTATACACTATACAGAAGAGGACCCAACATTTCATAGGGGAAATACTGTAAGCAAGGATATAAGAATCTACCATTCTCATTACGTTCTCCCAATCATAATTTTCATTGCAGGGTGGTGCCAAAGAACTACCAAAATATCCTCGCCATGGCATTTGCTATACAGGAGATCAGTGCAAACCCAACCATCTTAAGTAATGTCACGTTGGGATTTCACGTCTATGATACCTACTTCAATCCACAGATTACTTCCAAGGCTCTGCTGAATCTGATTGCTACGCAGCAAAGATTTCTCCCTAACTACAAGTGTGACACGCCAAACAATTTGGTAGCCCTCACTGGGAATACAGAATCAGATGAATCCATGTATGCGGCCACTCTCTCAGACAACTTCAAGATTCCACAGGTAGATTTGGTGGTGGGGAGCAATGGAAACTCTGGCACGCAATTTCACCCTTTCAGCGCAATCCTAACCAATTTGCCAGTGTAGCTGTGCCAAGTCTTGTCTGCAGACTTTTTCACACTTGTCACACATAAAAAGGAAAAGTACTAGATTAATTAGTTAATCAAGGTCTCAATTTATGCAGATGTGGGTTGGCATAAAGAAGCAAGAAAATTCAAATATCGGTAATTGAAATGTTTAATTTCTAGCTTGGTTAGTTTTTTCTAAAATTGCAATTCAAATCAAATAAATGACTAAAATTTAATTCATACGGAAAATTTGGCAACATGGTCACTGTGTTTTGTTAAAAAAGCTTTCCCTGGAAATATACTGCTATGCATGTCTTATCTGAAGGCACATCATGAAATATACATTTTATCCAAACTAGAATCTTGGCTAAGGTACTGCTTGTTGGCAAATGTTATAATGCACACACACATCACAACTTGCACTCCATTCATGATAGATATCTACTTATTCTTTTAGCTCATCTATACCTCCCTCAACTCAAGACTCAGCAAGAACATGCTCTTCCCTTCCTTCTACCAGATGGTCCCAAACGACATCCATCAATGCTAAGGGATTGTCCAATTACTTCTGCATTTCAGATGGACATGGGTTGGATTATTTGGAGCAGATTACGTCAATGAAGAGACCTTCCTACAAGCATTGGTGCCCATGCTCTCCTCCAACAGCATCTGTTTTGCCTTTATAAAAATATTTCCAAAAGTTACTTATCTTGACAAAATGTCCCAGCCATACTATAGTGATCTGCAAAAGATTTCAGATCTCATGAAAAACAAAGCCAATGTGTTTATTGCTTATGGTGCTCTAACAACCATGTTGCGTTTGACTTGGAATTTTCAAAATGCTGCCCTGCTATTAGGGAAGGTGTGGATTGTGACAACTCACTGGGATTTTAAACTAGGTACAAATCAAAGGAACTGGGATGTACAAGCTTTCCAGGGTGCCATATCCTTGTCAGTTCACACAAATGAACCACCAGGATTCAGAACATTTCTGCAGAACACAAATATTTTCTCTGCAAAAGATGATGGGTTTATCCAGTCCTTCTGGGAGAAGACCTTCAACTGTTTATTGAAAAATTCTACTCTGGGTGAGGGTGAGAAGACCATGGAACAGTGCTGTGGGGAGGAGAAACTGGAGAGCCTTCCTGCAACTTTCTTTGAAATGAGCATGACTGGCAATAGCTACAGTATATACAATGCTGTCCATGCTATCACACGTGCTCTACACACTATGTTTGTGTCCAGATCCAAATACAGAACAAGGAAAGCTGGAGAAAGGCTGGAACTGCGTAACCCTCAACCCTGGAAGGTAAAAGTCCAGTGCAGGTTGGACCTAAGTACATGAAAGACTATGCTTTCCTGCATGAACGAACCATGTGATGTATTAAGATATGCATCATATGCCATGGACATCTCTGGGTTACGAAGGTTATGTGAGCACCTAGGGAACACTCCCCAGAGTTGCTTGCCTGGTTCCTGGGGCATGAAATGTTTTGAGAAGTATGCCTCTTTCACTTGTACCTCAGCCACATAGGACAGGTGACACATCTCTGTTATAAAGATTTGGTCTTGTTATCATAGGAGGCCAGTTGCAAGGGAGTGGCAACAGGATACATGTACAGATGGGCCCTTGGCCTGATCCAGCAGGGCTCTTCTCATATTCTTATGAGGATTTGTGCCTCCTGTTATTGACTCCACAGGTACAGCGTAAAGGAGACTGGCTGTAACCAGATATAAACTAACCAGATGTAACCAGATACAAACTTAATTCATTCAGGACAGGTGTTTGTCAATGTCAGAGGTGTACCAGCAGCGGGTGCTGCCTGGAGTACTCGCTGAAGGGCACCGCCACTTGGGTGGGGCAGCGCCGCTCCGGGGGGGCCTGGCTTACCAGGGCACTCCGAGGCCTCGGAGACGGAGAAAGCCCCGGAGCATCCACCACGACCGGCGGCCAGGGCTTTCTGAAGGCGGCTGACTGCGGTGCCGCGCTATTTATCCTTTTTTTGCACATGCCGCTGCTCCGCGCGCTCCAGTCTTTCCACGCCTCTGGTCAATGTTACTGTCCCCTTGCTCTTTTTCTCTTTACTTTAGCTCCATCCCTTTCTAAGGAGTATCTCCTTCAACAACAGTGCTGGAGAGACCGTACGTTTTGATGAAAATAGAGAATTAGTTGCAGGATTTGACGTTACGAACTGGGTTATTTTCCCCAATCAATCTCTTGTAAAAATCAAAATTGGAAGACTAGATCCTCAGGCGCCTCCAGGAAAACAGTTAACAATTCAAGATGAAAGCATGATGTGGCATGGGAAATTTAATCAGGTGAGACGGAAAGAACTACAAGTCCTTAGTTTGACATAACTGGATAATTGTTAATTCACATGAATCTGACTTCCCTTTACCACATTTTAAATTTTCTTTTGTTGTACACGGGCAGCCCAATCCTGTCTAAGGAAGCTGCGCTGGATCCTATAACTCCTTGGGGGGGAAAGGGACTTACAGCCCGGTCCAGCCCAAGGCAACTGCGGTACAATTCAGGCACAATTGCAGCCCAAGTGCTCTAGGCCCGAGTTGTGCCTGAATTGTGCCTGAGTTGGGCTGCAATTGGGACTGAATTAGGTTCAGGCACAATTCAGGCACAACTGCACAATTCAGGCACAATTGCAGCCTAAAAGTGGGCGTGTCGGGGGCGTGACGGGGGAGTGACGGGGGCGGTTACAAAATTTGGTCCGGTTCCAGACGCTGGAGAGCCCCTGACACGCCCCCTCGAGCCCAACTCACGCACAAAATTTGGGTCAACAAAAAGGGTGGACCCAAATGTGAGGAGACCCATAGGAGCCATTTTACCTTACCCACACCAGTCCTCTCCTGAAAAGTTCTAACATCCTGGGCCCGAGTTGGGCCTGAGTTAGGACTGAACAGTTGTGGCCTAACTCTGGAACCGGACCAAATAGTTACCCTATCAGCACCCAGCCCCACCCAGCCTCTTTCCCACAAAAGCCCAGCCCCAGCCCTCCACTCACTCTCTCTCTCTGTCTCTCTGAGCACGTGGCATGGGGTTCTGTCCCCCAGCAGCCACAAAGTGGGACTTTGAAAACTTTTCTAACACCCCACTTCTCTCTTCTCTTCTCCTCTCTCCTCTCTGCCCCCCTCTACGGCAGAGAGGGCTGTTCTGCCTGTGGCCAAACTGTGTACTCCTGTGCCTGGGCAGCTGTCTCCATGCAAGAGTTTGCTAACCCATGTCTTTCTCCCAGCCCCTCTCCCCCCCCACAGGCAACAACACCAGCAGGTAAGTGCAGGTAAGTGCAGGGTTCATGCTGACATGTGGTCTGACATCTGCCTCTTTGCATAGAGAAATATAGGTAGGATACATTCCTCTTTACTAATGTCTTGTCTCATAGCTGCCTGCAATGCCTGCCATGATATGCCCCTTTACCAATGTCTTGTCTCATTGCTGCCTGCAATGCCTGCCATGATATGCCTCTATACCAATGTCTTGTCTCATAGCTGCCTGCAATGCCTGCCATGATATGCCTCTTTACCAATGTCTTGTCTCATTGCTGCCTGCAATGCCTACCATGATATGCCTCTATACCAATGTTTTGTCTCATAGCTGCCTGCAATGCCTGCCATGATATGCCTCTATACCAATGTCTTGTCTCATAGCTGCCTGCAATGCCTGCCATGATATGCCTCTATACCAATGTCTTGTCTCATAGCTGCCTGCAATGCCTGCCATGATATGCCTCTATACCAATGTCATGTCTCATAGCTGCCTGCAATGCCTGCCATGATATGCCTCTTTACCAATGTCTTGTCTCATAGCTGCCTGTATGAATGTGAGCACACAATGCCATGAGTGTGGAACTGTAACCCATATGTAGACACCAGCTGTTCCCCCCCCCTTTTCTCCACAGGGTCTACTGACAGGTCAGTATTGCTAGGATTGCCATGGTTGTGACCCCCAAGTTGTGTTGTTGTCTCTCTCTTTGACCCCTTTCCCTTACAGGATCATGCTCACCTTACACCCAGGGAAGGAGCGCAGACCAGGCTATGTGTGTCACACCACTCAGCTGTGTTTGATTTCTCTCCCTGCAGGCCTTTGCAACCGGCACACTGGCATTTCTTCAATGGGGATTGCTACCACACAGCAGCTGCCATGGAACACCCCTGTGATTTATGTCTCCCCAGGAATGTCCACCACCACCTACCTTCTGGGGAGCACCCCTGGGCCCGCAGTCTGGTTGCCCCATGGTCGTCTGCCTCGATGCTGCCAGAGGTCTGGGAGCCTGCCCTGCAACCCTCCTTAGCTGCTGCTGCTGCTGCTGCTACATTCTGAGTGGCTGCTGTGCCTACCCCTGGCAGCCTCGCCTGGTCATCCCTGCCAATGTTCCAGAACAATAAAGATGCCCCTTGGGCAAAGGCCCCTTGAACACCATGACCCCAATGTTACACAAGCACTGCCCCACACACAGAGAGACAGCGCCCACCACACAAGGCCCTGCATGAATCCCAGCCAGGGCCTGCCACAGCCAGCCCAGGGAGAACACAGCAGGGGGGCTGCCAGGGGCGTCGCGACAACGCGCGACACCCCTGAGCGGGGGCGCGCGTCACCCTTAACGGGGAGGCTCCGCCCCCGCGCGTGATGTCACGCGCAGGAGCGGAGCGCCCTCCCCGCTCCGTTTTTGGCTCATTTTGGAGCCAAACGGACCCAGGGGAGGGCGGGCGGGCCCACCTCCGCTGCAAAAATGTAAGTGAGGGGCATCGCGCGTCACCCCTATACGCGCGACGCCCCCCGGCGGCACGCCCCCCCGCTTCCCCCTGTCGACGCTAGTGGGGGCTGCCAGACCCTCAGGGCTCAGAGGGGAGGGGGGAGTTGGGGGGCCTCTCAGGCAGGCAAACACTGACAGGCGACATGGCGCACGTCTGCCATGTCCGCCTTTCAGCAACCGGGGCTCTCACCCACCCTCGGTCCGCCCGTCAACGGCATCCGTGTCCGCCCATCAACGGTGTCCGTTTCCGCCTTTAGTCCTCCCGTCAACGGCGTCCGTTTCCGTCCTCAGTCCGCCCGTCAACAGCGTCCGTTTCCGCCCTCAGTCCGTCTGCATGAGAGGCGCCCGTTCCTGCATTGCCTCCATCTGCGAAGTGACCCCTGTGTCCCTATTGGTCTCTGCAGACCCCTCTCCCTGTATTCCTCTCCCACCAGCCTTGTTGTCTGTCTGTTTCTGACCCACCCGTGTCCCTCCCCAGCACCCCCTGTCCGCTTGCCTGTGTGCCTGCCTCCCCTCCCACTCCCTGATGATGGACGCTGGCACCCCCCACCCCGCCAGAGCGCCTGCCACGAGGCGCCTACGTTGCCCCATCTGGGGAGTGATGAGCTGCGTGAGCCCTTCCCGCTCACAGCAGACAAGCCCAAGGCATCCCTTGGTCTTGGCCGGGGCACGGAGCAGAAGGCATACCGGGATGCCTTCTTTGTGGGCATAGCCACGGCCCTGGTGGCCCAGGGCTTCAGGCAGCGCACGGGCATGTCCTGGCGGAGGCGGTTCCAGACCTCATGAGACCCCCCTTGTGCGTGCCGTTCCCACCCCCTCCTTCCCTTCTCTCCCCCGCTCACCCCCCATGACTCCCACGTGCAGCCTCACCGTGGCTTGGGGGTGGCATCGCAGTCTTCAGGAGGGAGGGCAGTGGCACTCCCCCCTGCGGCAGGTGGCTAATGCCCAGGGTGCCCTGGGGCAGCTGGCACTGGCACAACCTCTGTCCTTCAGCTGACTGTCGCACGCCCAGTGCCTGCAGGCCCACCTGTGGCTGCCCATCTGCTGCGACCGCTGCAGCAGCTGTGGTAGGTGCACGCAGACGGGCTGAGGAGGGGGCTCTTCGCTTCCACAAGACTGACAGCTCTCCACAGGGGCCTGCCTGCCTCTGCGGTAAGTGTTGCCTCGATCCTGGCCCACTGCTCTTGCCTCCTGCCTAACTCAGGCACAGTTGCAGCCTAACTCGGTCCTATTTTGGGCCCCAAATGTGCCAAAATTGGGCCTCAACTGTGCCTGAGTTGGGCTGGACTGAGCCCTTAATGCCCCAGCTAAGGGTCTCCTCGGATGTAAAGTACAAAATGGCCAGTGCAAATCTATTTAATGCCAGCCAGACCTGGGAAAGGGGATAGATCCCGGTGGAACGCCAGGCCCAGCGGGCCAATCTGCCCCCCCCCGAACACTCCCTCCCTGCTCTCCCTGCAACCCTGCCCCAACTGGCAGAGCACCTGCTGTCCATGGTGGGCGCAGCGATGATCAGGAGTCAGCTGGAGCAGCACCTCTTGGCTCCTCCTGAGGAGGTGCAAATGTACCTTTTGGCACATTTGTGACACCCTGGAACAGTGCAGGGGATGCCGCTCCAGATTGTAGAGAGGATTGCGCTGTGAAGGCTATACCACTGCCTTGATATTGTAATTACGTTCCACTTGAAGTAATGACTAGAAATAGGCCATAACGATTTTATTTTGTATTCTTCCTCGTTTTGTTGCATTTTCAAGGCATGACTATCACTGATGTGAAATGATATATAGGAGAATTGTAGTGTAGATGAGACATCACAGCGTATATAGGAACCATGAGACTCTTCCAGTTCCCTCCAAATTGTTGTGCCCACTCACATGTTGGTGCTTAATTTCTTCCTTTCATCTGCGATTTTATCATCATTTGTTTACACACACACACACACACACACACACACACACACACACACACACACACACACACATTTACCGTATTGACCTGAGTATAAGATTCACTTTTGTCCCCTAAGACAAGTCTTTAAAGTAGGGGTGCGGCCTACAATCAAAGTCTAGCGTTTTCTGCCTAGAGTTTTCTGCAAAGCGTCTGTTTTTCAAGCCTCTCCAAGTCTCTTTCAAAGGTAAAATGCTTTTTCTTTTTTTAAACTGCAAAAGCTGTCTTTTTAGCTCTTAATCACTTGCTAAATGGCCAGGATCTCTCTAGCAACCTCTAGCCTCAGAGAGGCATTTGAAAAAATTAACCCTTAAGTTCCAGCCCCAGGACTCTGTGGAAACTAAGATATTTATTGATCCTGCAGTTTGAAAGTTGAGATCAAGAGCTCCTGCATAGGCTTATCATATCCAAAGGGAACCAGAGTGCCAACCTTTAGGCTGCAATCCTGTGCACAACTTCCTGGGAGTAAGCCCCATTGAATGCAATAGGACTTACTTCTGAGTAGACATGCATAGGATTGTGCTGTTAACCATTGAAATTTGGGCAGGTGCAGCTCATCATCATGGAAGGGTGCAATAAGCTGCACCTGCCCAAATTAACCTGCCCAAAAGGTTAAAGGTAGGCACTCTGTCCCCCTTTGGATCTGGGAAGGCTACTTATACTAGGGTGCCCAGATTCAATAAGGGACAGGGTGCCTATGCCTTTAACTGTACTAAAGCTGTACTGTTTTACTATTCTACTAATGTGCATATTTTCTTTAAGTTAAAAAAGTTAAAAATGTATTTTTTTAAAAAAATAGCACCAAATGTTAAGGGTGCGGCTTATAATCAGGAAAGTCCTATACTCGGGGCAATAGGACTATATACAGTATATAAATACTATTATTATTATTATTATTATTATTATTATTATTATTATTATTATTATTTGTCTTCACAGAAGTAAGTCCCATTGTATACAATGAGACTTGAAAGTGAAGTGTGCACAGGATTGCAGCCTCAGTTGCAACGACACAGACGCTTCTATCCCTAGTTCAGTGGTTCCCAAACTGTGAGCCGTGGCTCCCCGGAGAGCCATGGAAACCTGCCAGGGGTTCCACGGGGTACCCAGTGCTCTGCACCCAGCTATAAGAAAAAGGCCTCCCTGTGGGTCTCACGGCCAACTCTAAAATACACAAGAGACGACTCTCTCCACCACCATCTTGCTTTAGGGCCCTTCCTTCACAAGCTCAGTAGCCTGAGTGCTTTTATTCGCTGGAGGCTTAGCCAAGTGTCCAATTACAAGAGGAAAAAGATGGGCCATCCAAAGAGAAGCTGCCAATCTTCTCAAGAACTCAAGCGAGAGGGAGGCTGCTGTCAGGGGGTGGGGAAAGCCTGCTTCTCCTCCAAGGATATAGTGGCACAGGACTAAAAATGGACATGTGTTTTCTAGGAAAACGGAGGGTGGGAGAGCCTGATTCATCCACGGATGTTCATTTAGCAGCATGCACGTCCCTCCTCAGCAAGCCCCCCAGCAGAAGCAGGCACCAGGAGAGCCTGATTCACACACTCAGCATTGGCATATTTCTCCTCTGTCATTTGCAGCTAATTGAGTTCATAAGTGAGAACGAAATACATATTTCTGCTCACTTCCTGCTTAATGGCATAATAGCCCTTGGTTATGTAATGGGAAGCCATCAGCAACGGCCAGTAGGTCAAGGGAGCCATGGATCGAAAACGTTTGGGAACAACTGCCCTAGTTCCACAACTGTACCCTTGGTATCCCTCGTCTCACTTTCTCAGTGGTGAAATGGTCAACTATGAAGTGCAGCAATTCATCATGACACCCCCTAATGGCTCTTGCCTTCCGGCCGGCATGCCTTGAAAGTACTTTACAGTAGTTTTGCAATGGCTTGCACTGGTGGAGTGCGTACTGCCACAGCAAGGGATCAATACGATTGGGCCAAAACACAAGAACATCCACCCCATTTAGCACAGCATTCTTATTTATGCCTAGACCCATATGAAAGCAGAAATATGAAAACATAGTTTAAAAAAAATCCAAAATCTCCTTTTGAAAAGCGGCATATAAATATTCATCATCACCATCATCATCATCACCATCACCATCATCATAATCTCCTTCATTTTGACTCTGCTTAGGTGCTGCCCGTCTCTGTGTGTAATGACCACTGCCATCCTGGCTCCAGCAAGAAAAAGAAGGAAGGGGAGCCATTCTGCTGTTATGATTGTGTTCCATGTCCAGAAGGGAAGATTTCTGGCCAGGAGGGTAAGAGGAGACATAACATAACATTCCCAGATATGGAGCTTATCATGTATGTCACCGTGTCTAGCCAGAAATGATGGTTGTCTTGGCATTTGAATTGATTGTGGAATATGAATTTGTAGCAAAAGGCACAAGGTTTGCTACCCTTAGACACACTCATGAGCTTATGCCCAAGAGGTTATTGCGAAATTGGGTCTTGATTTAGAAATTAAAATAGATAGCTCTCCTATTAAAAGCATCTCCCTTTTTCTTTCCAGACATGGATGCTTGCATCAATTGTCCAGATGATCAATATCCTGACAAAAACCAACATCAATGTATTCCCAAGGTTATCAGCTACCTCTCCTATAGAGAACCATTGGGAATCAGTTTAACGTGGGCTGCTGTTGGTTTTGCTCTTATCACAGCTTGGGTGCTTGGAACCTTTATGAAGCACCAGGACACTCCCATCGTTAAGGCCAACAACCGCAGCCTCACCTACATCCTCCTCCTCTCCCTCCTCCTTTGCTTCCTCTGTTCTTTGCTCTTCATTGGAAGGCCCAGAAGGGTGACCTGCCTTCTCCGACAAACGGCTTTTGGAATGGTCTTCTCTGTGGCCCTTTCCTCTGTGTTGGCAAAAACCATCACTGTGGTTCTGGCATTCATGGCTACCAAACCAGGATCTGGGATGAGGAAATGGGTGGGGAAAAGACTGGCAAATTCCATTGTCCTGTCCTGTTCCTTGGTTCAAGCAGGCATTTGTATGGTTTGGTTAAGTACTTCTCCTCCATTCCCAAATACAAACATGCACTCGCTAAAAGGGCAAATCATAATAGAATGCAATGAAGGGTCCATCTTCATATTTTATTGTCTCTGGGGCTATATGGGATTTCTAGCTATTGCCAGCTACACTGTCGCTTTCCTAGCCAGGAAGTTACCAGACGCTTTCAATGAAGCCAAATTCATCACCTTCAGCATGTTGGTCTTTTGCAGTGTTTGGATCTCTTTTCTTCCATCCTATCTGAGCACAAAAGGGAAAGATATGGTGGCTGTGGAGATCTTCTCCATCTTGGCCTCTAGTGCTGGGTTACTGGCCTGTATTTTTTTCCCTAAATGCTACATCATTATGCTCAGGCCTGAGCTGAATAATAGAGAGCAGTTGACAAAGACAAAAAACTGAAGAAATTAAGAATGAATTCATTTTATTATAAAAATTTAGAACTTACTTCCATTTTGTACTCGTATACATGCAATACTTCCAATTGTATATTGGAAGTATGTATACTCCATACATACTCTAATTTGAACTCATATGCATACTTCCTGTGGAGTAAATCCTAGTGATCAAAATAGGACTTGTTCTGAGTAAACCTGTGCAAGATTGCACTGTAACTTTAAATGTTTATTCATTATTATTCATACATGAAAAATGAATCTGGGTCATCTATACAAAACAGGAAGTGTTTCTATCCTGTTGCTGAAGAATAGCATGGACTCCGTTGATGGTTTCTAACAGATAGGATATGAACCGCCAGTGGCGTATCTAGCGCCCCCAAAGTTGGGGCTGACCCCCCGACACCCCCCAAAATAATTTGCATAAATTTGCATAAATTAAGTTTCATTTTTGTTTTACTTTTTTCCGGTTTTTTAAAAAGTTTCTTAGGGTTTTTTTAGTGCTATCGGGGCTTCTAAGCGTATGTGTATGCTTTGCGCTCACTTATCTTGTGTCTAGGAGCCTCCAGCGACGATCTCTAGCAGCGATGATCTGTTCCGGGGGCGCAGATTGTTCTGCCCCGGGCGTGAACTCTGTAAAGTGCCCAGCAGCGCTTTACAGAGTTCACACAGGCGCAGAACGTCGATTGGAAACTCTCCTTTATAGAGTTCGCGCCGGGGCAGGCAGAGCAACGATCTGCGCCCCCGGAAGAGATCGTCACCACTGGAGATCATCGCCGGAGGCTCCTAGTCACAAGATAAGTGGGCGCAAAGCATACACACACGCTTAGAAGCCCCGAAAGCGCTAAAAAACCCCTAAAAACTTTTAAAAACCCGGAAAAAGTAAAAAGAAAAACGAAACTAAAGGAGGCCCGCACGCCCCCCGAGCCTCAGCGCCCTTACACCCTGGGGCCCACTGCCCCACCATCCCATACCAGCCGATGCCTCTGCGAACCACTGGCCAGATGGATTTGCTTCAAGAAGGAAATCAAACTGCTCCAACAGAACTCAACCTTTTCTCTCCCTCCACCTAAACAATAGCCTGCAGTTCTGCCCATTCTGCCCATCTGTGGGGCAGACGCATACTCCCTTGGTGATTATAATGCTTAGCTGTGCCTGATACCTGATAAGCTCAGTGGAAGAGAAATGTACTCAGGAGCAATCCAAAGTGAATGCTTTTTAATATAGGTATGGCCATTGGAAACTGGGGGAGGCTATGTAAGTCTGGCCAGGAGCGGGATGGGGCTTAAAGATATAGGCGGAGCACGCCGCTGATATCCCTGTCCCTCCTCCGGGCCAAGCGGCCCAATCCAGTGCATCCCCACACCCCTGCCCGGCACTGGAGACGGCCCCGGGCAGACTGAGTTGTGCCGTCCTCTCCGCTAATGCCGCTTACTTGCCGGGTGTCGAAAATGTGCCGCCTTACAGCACATTTACGACACCTGCTGCTGGCAGAGCCATCGGTCCTCCAGCAGTTCATTGAACTGCAGTTGCCTATGCTTGATTGCACCGCTAGTCTTGCTTAGTTTCTGAAAGTCTGAGATATTGCTGCTATAGAAATCTATGGTGCTAGGGACCATTACAAAAGGGCTTAAGAAATAAAGAATACCAATGGGAGAAATGTTTGAGTCTTGGTGTGGAGGGAGTGTAACCGTTGGGGCAGAGTCTTGATAGAAATGTCAGTATGTGATTTCACAGTTTTACACGGTAGGGGAAATGATCGCATTTCCGCAATCATTCACTAAAGAAATAGGATGATGATGGTTTTTGTGGTGCCTTGGGGGCCCAATGGTACAGTGGGAAGTCCTCCAATCACGCGGTTCTCTTGAAACCCACCACAGATCCCCCACAGATCCTAGTCAAACTAACACTCCCACAATATACCAAATGATACAACCAATTCTGTCTGTTCAGTATCAAGCATATTACAGCAGGAAGCATGATGATCTCACTCAAGGTCTGGGCTGAAAAGGTCAAATGCACCAGGTCATTAAGCACCTGCCATGTTTTCCTGTGCTCCAGACAGCAGTTTCAGCACACGAGGGAGCTCATTCCCTCCTTTGTAGTTATTAACTTCAGTCTGAGGAGTTGTCCTGCTCCTCAAATCCCAAGAGGTATTTGGAGTGCATAGGAAAAACAAATAATGCCAAAAAGTGGTTATAAAACCCTCCCATCATGCTCATGTTCAGGCTGTTGGATCACAGATGCTGGTGCGGCTCTATCACTCCTGAGTTTGAATACTTTAATGATATGTCTGCACTCATGATGTTTTCTATGGTTACTACTACAGGCAACGTCTTGTGAGTAGCTTGAGCAATCTGCACCTAGGATCGCCTTTTCCCCCAAGGAGTGCTCCACTTCGGAATATTTCTTTTAAAAAGCCTGAAAACTCCCTTGGACTGTAAGGTGGATGAAACCACAACAAATACCGTATTTTTCGCACCATAGGATGCATCGCACCATAGGACGCATGCATCCGATGGAGCTAAAAATAGGGGGGGATGTTTTTACTTACCGAGGCTTGTGTGGGCTTCGGGGACGCCTGTACGACCCTCGGCAGGCCTCCCCGATCTTCAGTTCAGCACTAAATGGCCATTTTCGGCCATTTCCTGTTTTCCGAAAACCGGAAATAGTCAAAAATAGCCATTTAGTGCTAAACTGAAGATCGGGGAGGCCTGCAGAGGGTCGCACAGGCCTCCCTGATCTTCATTTCGGCAAAACCCGGCCATTTTTTTTTTTTTTGGCGCTAAATGGCTATTTTCGGCCATTTCCGGTTTTCAGAAAACCTGATTGCTCATCAGTTCTTTCTTGAAATTACCTTATCTAATTTCAGTCAACAACCCATCTTTTTGTTCAAGGATGTCATGTAAGGCTCTCTTTATCTCTTCGTAGCATTCCTTTGCTGAGAACGTCATACCCAGGTGCAGGTATTTAAGTAAAAGGGAGCATGAAGTCCATTCAGGATGGCAGTCATACACATGAAGATCTTGAGTCACTGAGAATTTACTCCACTTTTCTCAACACCTCTCTCTCTCTCTCTCTCTCTCTCTGTGTGTGCTGTGTGTGTGTGTGTGTGTGTGTGTGCGTGTGTGTGACTACTTGTGCACCCCCCTAAATAAGCACGCTAGACAAAGGCTGGGTTAAAGGGCCACTTTATTAACTTAATAAACACAAGATAGACTGCAGCAAAGACTGGAGGTTTTATTAAATTGGAACTTATTTAACTTAACTTAAAAAACCCCAATGCGTGCGGGTTCTAGGTTGGGGGAAAATGGCACTAGCCGTTTACCTCCCCCAGATGTCAATGGGCATCACATCCGGGCTCAATCCTCGCTTGGTCACTGCCCAAGCCAGTATATCACTGCCAACACCAAAGGATTGAGGCAGCTGGAAAGCACAGACCACCCCAGGTACGCCTAAAGGTGATCTTTGCTTTCCAGCCCTGGGGTTTGCCAGCCAGCCTCAGCGACCCGGTTCGGCATCGTTTGAGCGGTTCTGGCTCGCCCCATGGACTTGTTTACCTCCGGATGTATGCCAAGTATAAGCCTCCCTGGCTACCCCCCCTCCCGCACGCTACCTACCACACGGTGGGCTTAACCTAGCGTTTAACGTCTCAGCCCCACCAGAGCAGAAACTTAAAAATTCCCTGCTGCAATTCCTTCAAAAACACGTCCGCACCAGCTTGGGTCAAATGCACCCCGTCGCCTCTAAAAAGCTACGGAGCGTCGAATTGAATCCCAGGTTGAGATATAATGTCACCACCCTTGTCCAAAAAATGATGCTTCAGGTAGGAATTCACCTTTTTCCTTGCAATGTCCAAACAGCAGGGGTTCAAAGCCCCCCGCCACACCCTGCAGCGAAGTAAGCATGACCAGAGGATGGCTATCTCTGGCACAAGCTGCCTAATCTTGGCGATGTCCTCACAGACCTGGAGCCTCAAGGACACCAAGGTCCTCTGGCCCAGGTCGTTTTCACCTAGGTGAATCACCAAAACCTGAGGAGGAGGCCGGGATTCAAGAAATTCACAGATTAGAGGGAGAAGCTGGCCCCAAAGCATTCCCCTTTTAGCCGCCCACCAAACCTTGGCCAGGCTAGCCAAGCCCAACTGTGTGCCAAAACGTGAAGCCGCTGCTCTCTTCCGCGTCCAGAACATGATGGAGTGTCCACAAATCAGGACCCGAGCTGGAAACAGGCCCCAGCGACCTAACAAAAGAGAAAAATGCAATGAACAACTATGCTAAGAACAATAACAAGAACGGCCAAGCCCCAGAGAAACCACAGCTAAGGCGTCCACAGGCTGGCAATGACTCCCATATAAACACCCATCCGGGTCACCCAAAAACGGCCCCTTGGGCCCAGCAACATCCCCACGGAGTGAGCCAACAAGGCCCATACGGGCCGAAACAGCTTGCAAGCAAGCAGGGAGTCACGAAAAGGCCACAGCGACCGATAGCCTACCCTCCTATGCTAAAGGCCCCCAACCCCCTCACGATGTAATTAGGAATATAGCTTTTGTAGGCGCTTGACCGCCAGCGACCAATCCTCTGAACAGTGTCCTGAGGAAGACCGCTTGCAACTGCAAGTGATGCTGCCCCAATTCTAAATGAACGTAAGCCATAAGATGCTGGGGAAAAACCTGGGGCCAAGAGTGCCCGGTTGAAAATAGCACGAAATTGAAAAAGAGTGAAGGGGGATCCATCACGATGGCAAAACAGGGGGCCATGCGCACTACCCCGTAACGTGAGGTAAGCCTCCAAGGACTGCACAGGACAAATAGACAAACCTGACACCCTTCATAGGTGAATAGTCCTTCCAGTGGCCCGCTGGTCGGTTTTAGACCATCGCAGCCTGATGGTCAAGATCTCAGCTGAGATTCAAGGGCAGACGAGCACAAAACTTTAAAAGAATCCCCGATAAGTTCCAGAATGTTCCGATAAGTTCCAGCATACTGGCTTTCTGGAATCAGGGAGGGCAGGAGCTGCCCGCCTAAACCCCTCCAGCATTTTCCTAATTCTAAAATCCCCAGAATAATCCTGCCACCCCGCCGCCGTGGCGCTAAAAGCCAAAGCGGCAAGGTAGGACGACAAAGATGGCGCCGACAGACCTGCTTCATGCAGATGCAGCATAAAAAGCAAAAGGTGCTCTGCAGGTACGGTCCAAGATTGTTCCGGGGGAGCTGCACAACGAAAATCCTCAAAAATCCGCAACTTACCCTCATAACTGCGGCACGTGGCAGGGGCTAAGGCCGACCAGACGGCAGTGTTGACCCTGGCAAGCCGAGCTCCCAGAGCCAAAGCGGCATCGGGTCGGGGTCCAAGCGAGCCTCGGGATCGAGGTCCCGAAAGCGCTCCACCTGAAAGCGAGACAGCGACTCAGCAATTCCATTCTGAAGTCCAGGGACGTACTTAACAATAAAAAGGGGCATTAAGCTCTGCACAGTTGGCCATAAAAGTGGAAAGAAGGAACTGACACACGTCAGTACCCCCAGGACCCACAAAAAGAAAATCATCCAGGTAATGAATGATTGAATTCACTCCTGTACGAGAACGGACAGTCCATTCTAAAAACGTAGAGAAAAGTTCAAAGGTGAAATCCGCAGGTTGGGAATGGGAGCCTCATCAAAGGGGCCAACCACCCTGCCCACAGCCACTTCCTTGCCTATCTTCCTCCTTACCACCTCTTCCATCCCAACCACCGATGGCAAGTTGTCGGCCCACGAGGGAGCGGCAGGAAGAGGCGAAGGAATACGAAACCCAAAAGTAAAACCCTGCAGAATATAATCGGCCGCCATCCTGTCAGGATAGCGCCGCAGCCAAGTTCGAAGTGGGCCAACCTTAATCGGGGTTGGCCCCCTTCCCAGAGGGGGTGGCATTACAACCGCCCCCTCTTCTACCTGAACCTCTAGGGCCCTGCCTCCCACTGACAATGCGGGGGCATGCTGCAATGGCATGCTTGCCCCCGCAAACTGCGCAACCATGCCGGAACGGGCAGTCCTGATGCCCGCACCTGCCGGAGGCATTGAACTCATAACATATGCGGGGGGGGGGTTGAACCCCATGCGCACCTGCCCCAGATTTTTGTTGGCTAAAGTTAGCCTGTCCCACCTGGTTACTGGTGATAATATGACGGCTGTCGGATCGATCACCCAGGGAGGATTTCGCCGGCCCCACAAGCCGGTTCCACAACTCCCATTGAGGGACCCGCCAATCCAAAACTGGATTATACGAAGCATGCAAGCGGAACAGGTCTTCATAAGAAAGCCAGCCCGTACCCACATGCTCCGAATATGCAGCATGTATTATATCCAGGCATTTAAATAGATCCCTGGTCACCTTGGGATGCATTTGATGCATCACCGCCATGTAGATACAATAACCCTTAAGCCAGTTTGGCCAATTCTGGTCAATTTTACGCTTTTTAGAAACCTCAGCGTCCGGGACAAGGTCCCCGACATGAGGCACTGGCTCAGGGGCTTTTTGTAACAGACTAAATACGTCAACAAACTCCCTATGCCAATTTTTGTTCTTGTTTTTATGGTCATCGCAAGATGACCACCAAGCGGGATATTTAAGTCCCCAAAGGGGGTCCGCATACGCTCTGTTTCATCAGGGGGTTGTGGAGTATGACCCCAGAGTGGAGGAGGTTGTGGGTAACCCATCCAACCCCCCACTGCCCCATCCCTGGGGGAAGCCCCACATAGGGGGATATTGAGGAGAGGCATCAGCCGTGGAAGGGAGTCCTCCCCTTCAGCTGCCCCAGAGCCCTCAAAAGGTGGTGGGGGTGTCGCCGCGCCCCACAGTGTCCCTTGATGCTGGAGTGCGATAACAGGAGGGATTGTCCCCAATCCCAGAGCCAGGTCCAACGAAAATCTGAAGCAGAGTGCTGCAGCTACAGGATCCCAGTGAAAGGCAAGGTCCCACACTGAACTAAAGCAGAGTGCTGCAGCTAGAGAAGCCAACAGCCACTGATCTAAGCAGAGGGCTGCAGCTAGAGAAGCCAATCAGCGCCCCCCCCGAGGGTGGGGGCAGCGTCTTTTTATCTGAAATATTATTTTGTCTGCAATACGTCTCAAATCATCTCCTTGTGGCAGTATCACATTTCTCTCTCATTTAAACTTTTAAAAACAGGAAAAAAAATAAATTTGCATTATTAGTAGCTAAGAGTACGAAGAAAAAAGTAGGTACTTCTTCACACAGTACATAATTCGTCCGTGGAATTCATTGCCACCAAGTGTGGTGATGACCATGAGCTTGGATGTCTTGAAAAGGAGATTGAACGTCATAGAAAAAGGTCTATCACTGACTCCTAATCAGAATGGCTAAATGCTACTTCCAGATTCAACAGTAGTTTGCCCCTGAATACCAGTTATGGGGGATCAATGGTGAGAGAGGAGCATGCTTTTCTCTGCTGCAGGTGGGCTTCCTTGCTGGTAGTTCACTGTCAAATGGAGAATGTGTGGATAGATAGGCCTTTGCCTGATCCCAAAGGTTTTATTTAGTTCTTATCCCATTCCTGCTTCACTCATCATGAACTACCTGTCCTTAGTCTGGCCTCAGGGGCCTAACAAGCTCCCGGAGCACAGGAGCTTGCTGCACCTGGAAGTGACGTCATGTGACCTCATGTGATGTCATTTCCAGAGCTGTTTCCTCAGCAATGGAGCTGCACTGCTCCTTCCTGAACTGTAGGGTGGGCAGTGGGACTCCATGAGTGAAAACTGAGCAAACCTCCATGACTGAACAAGCTGTTTCAGCATGTGCACGGAGCCCCACCCACCCGCCCTACAGCTCAGGAAAGAGTGGCGTGGCTCCTTGACTGAGCACACTGTATCAGCACAAAGTCTGAAACAGTGGCGCACGCAGTGGAGTGAAGCTTGAGGTGTGCCCCCCCGGGCTTGCATCCAGGGGGGCGCACCGCCGTTACGCCGTTACGCATCACACACGTTATGCTTCACCCACATTACGCTTCTGCTCAGTAGTCCTAGAGTCCCTCCCCCCTCCCATCTGCAATGTGAAAATAAGAATAATGTCCTCTAGAAGCCACCTGAGAGAAAGTTATTTCGATTAGTTGAAAGCCGGCCACACTTTGGTAGTCCACGGTTCATTTCTGCCCCTGGCGAGCTGCTGTGTGGTAATATTCAGCTGCCTTGAAGGAATGCCTCTTTGCCTCCACTTCTGTTCCATATGTTATAAGTCTGAGTTCTCTTCCATCCAAAAGCAACCGAATCACTAACAGTCAAGTGTCTCACTGATCGGCTAAGTGAAGCATGTATACCAGAAACACATTTCCTAAATCTTCAAAGCAGTGGCTATTTCTTCCTTCATTTATAGACTTGTTTATTGTTTTTAATTGGGAAAATAACCAAGTTTATAAGAACCTGCAATTCTCAACTGGGCTTCAGTGCCTTGATCATTTTGTTATGCCTGTCATGAACTGTTTGGTCACGTAGGCTTGGGGTTTCTTTTGTTGTTGTAATAGAATTTTAGTAGATTGTTGCAGGACCAACCTTACAGTACTTCTTCTATGTAAAATGCCAAAGATAGAGAAGTAATTTGAATGGTTGAGGAACTGCAGCTAATTGAGAACAGAAGAGCTCCTTGTTATGGGAAAGATAAATTCCTCAAGGAGAGTAGAGCTTTGAGAGTCTCTCTGGTGTGGATGTTGAGGAGAGACCTTGGAAAGAGTGGGTTAGAAGGGAGTTGTGTTCAGTTGACTTTTCAAAAGGAGATTAGAGTACTTGAAAGGTTTTCAAGCTGAAGCCTTTCAAAGAAGGGGGAGCGATTCATTCACTTAGACACACTGCACAGGTTGCGGATTTGCCTCACCTTGATGATGTTGATTTATTGTCTGCCTGTAAGCAACCTCACACACTGGACGAGTGGGAAGTGCCAGAGCAGTTGGACTGGAACCAGCAAGTCCAGCTGCGGTCTCTGTTGTTTAAATTTGCTGCAGTATTTGACAATAAGCCAGGATTGACTAATGTTTTGACTCATAAGATTGATACAGGGGAGCATGCGCCAGTTAGAGCAAAGCTGCGGCCCCTGAATGAAGCTATGCAAGAGGTGATTCATAAAGAGGTTAAAGAGATGTTAGATCTCGGAGTTATCCAGCCTTCATGCAGTCCTTGGGCGTCGGTCCCAGTCATAGTGACGAAGAAAGATTTAGACCAAGGTGGTCAAACTCAATTCCGCTTTTGTTTGGATTTTAGACCTTTGAATAAAATTACTAGGGTGGATTCCTACCCCCCGAAGCATGTGGAAGCTTTGATCGAGAAAGTTAGCAAGGCTAAGTTTGTAACCACAATGGATTTGTCTAAAGGTTACTGGCAGGTACCCTTGCACCCTGCTGACAAATGTAAAACCACTTTCTTAGTAAAAGATGGCTGTTTTGAGTTCAAGGTCATGCCCTTCAGTTTATGCAATGCAGGGAGCACATTCCAAATGCTCATGGACCAGGTATTTTCAGGATGTGAGTTTGCAGACACATACCTCGATGACGTGATAATAGCTTCTGATACATTCCAGGAACATATGGAACATTTGGAAGAGGTATTAAAGAGGCTGCAGAATGCAGGGTTGACAGTTAAACTTGCTAAGTGTCAGTTTACAAGGCAATATGTTGATTTTTTGGGGTTTCGTATTGGCCAAGGACAAATACATCCTATGCAAGCTAAAGTAAAAGCCATCCTGGATTGGCCAACCCCTCGGAATAAATCTGGTGTCAGGTCCCTATTGGGTCTTTTCGGATTCTATAGAAAATTTATCAGGGATTATGCAAATATCTCAGCTCCGTTGTCAGATTTGACACGTAAGAAATGCCCTGAGAGAGTTAAATGGACACCGCAGTGCGAACAGGCATTGCAAACCCTGAAGCAAAGGTTGCTGGACGCGCCAGTGTTGGTGAGCCCTGATTTTTCGCAACCGTTTGTGGTTCAAACTGATGCTTCTCAGAGAGGAATTGGGTGTGTGCTGGCTCAAAGAGTCCAGGGGGAGCTAAGACCCATTGCTTTCCTCAGCAGGAAGTTGCTGCCTAGAGAATGCAACTATTCCACCATTGAACAAGAAGCTCTAGCAGTTGTGTGGTCATTGAACAAGTTAAGACACTATCTCATAGGACAACATTTTTACTTATACACAGACCACCAAGCTTTGGCGTGCATGGATAGAATTGATGCTAATCAGCGTATACTTAGATGGAGTTTGATTCTCGCAGATTTTCGTTTCTCGACCCAACATTTAAAAGGGAGTGAGAACGTAGTTGCTGATTCGTTATCTAGACAGTGGGAAGTGGGGGACACTCTTACTCCTAGTCCCAGTTCGAAATAAATAAAGGACAACTCACTATAGAGATAGGAGGCTAATCTTAGTGATGCTGCTATATTTTAAACTACCTCATTGTTTTGTTCTTGTATGGCCGTTTGTCTTGTGATCTCTTACAGGACGAAATAAGTACCCAAGGATATTGGAGTACGTTTTTGTCTGGGAGAGGCGTGTGAAGAAGCCAGAGATCACCCAGACACTTAACCTCATATTCTTGTTCTTATACGTTTATTTCTATGTATCTAAGTGTATTTGTATCTAATTGTAATAAGTCTTACAGGTCTGTAAGCTGATATAAAACAGGGCTACAAGGAAATTGTAACAAGCAACTTTACTACCTCTTTGAAATGTAGATGTCTCTCGAAGTGTGAAAGTAAAGACAGCGTTAGAAAGAAACCAGGCCTTGCTTGAGACACCCTCAAGGATAAGAGATAAGGGAAAGATCCGTTGTGAGGTGATTAGTCACCATAAACATATCCAAAAGTGAAACTAGAAATCTTCTTCTCACAGGTGTTGTAAATCAGAGCCAAGGCTTCAGAGATGCATACGTGCAGGACATCGGATTGGCTACTTTGTGCCAGCCGATGCCCCCACTTTCGGAGGAATAACCGTTATGCTTTTTGTATAAAAGTACGAGCTGCCTGAGCTCGTCTCTCTCTTCTTGGTTGGTCTTGTGGCGGGAGCTTTTGTCCGTTGGAATGACAAAAGCCAGCAAGGTCTTTAGGTATGTAAACGGCTTAGAGTTAGTCAGTCCTTTTCTTATTTTGATTGTGCCTGTCTGTTCCTGTTGTTATGTCTCTTTGGTGCAAGCCCCATGTAACCACTCCAGTTTGGAGAAAGGGTTTGCACCGTAACGAAATTCTTTACTTCTAAAATAAATTCTCTTATATTCTAAACAGGATTGTGTGTGTATTAGAATCTAAGACCAACCTATGAGAAGCATTGGGAGCTAAGGGAGAGGGTAATCGAACGGTGCTGTCGGTGCGACAGCGGGAGGGGGATTTCACAAAGTGGCTGGGCCTCGGAGAAGGAAGGAGTCACGGCGGAATCTTCTATGCACTGCGGGGAATAAGCAGCGGACCAGAGATTGGCTCTGTGGGCATCGTAGATAAGACACAGCCATACGCCTGTTAACTACGGGGATAAGTAGTTGTCGTAAATAAGACCAGGCAAATAAGTCCCTTTGCTGGACCACAGAGCCATACATCTTTGACAGTACCTATTGGTTTGATTCCTTTAAATTGTATACTTTTAAAGAACTTTTGAACCACTCTGGGCATTTTTAAACCTTTTATTTCCTCAACATTAAATTTTACATGGCTTCTGAACCCATATACCCAATCTCTTTGAAATTGTAAATTATTTAAAATTCTACTAGATGGATGGTATAGGTTGTACAGTGTGAGCAGATGAAGAATTATGCAAACTCACATGGTTTTATTTTATTGCAATTTGCTGGGCCGAAATCGGTCTGCCCCCTGAGCTTCAGGTTGCTGCGTAACGGCGATTTTTGACCACTTCTGGTTTTCTTGAAACAGGCCTACCCACATCTCCACCACCGAAGTCCCAAGAAATTGAAAAAAACACATTTTCAGGCACTTTCTCAGAGGCAGCAGCAATCCCCGGAATCACTGCTGCCATGCTGTCCATGCTCCTTAAGGAGCATGGGGGCGTTTAATGATGGGTGGTTTAATGACCCACCACTTTGAGGACAACTTGGGCTACAATATCAAAGCCTTCGAAATTGTGTGCAACTCTTCAAATACATTGTTTTCCAGCTTCATTTAAAGAAATCGGATATGTATTGTTTTTCCGTGCTTCCCCATAGATCATGGGTCTCCAAACAGCAACTCTCTGTGCCTGCGGGGATTCCCATGCTCCCCCGCTCAGTGGTCACCCCTTCCTGCCCGCTGCTGGAGTCGATCGCACCAGGATAATGCAAAGCAACTGGGCGGCTCTGTATGTGTGTGTGCATGTGTGTGAGCATGTGTTGTGTGTGTGTGTGTGTGTGTGTGAGTGAGTGTGCACACACATGCAGACCAGCCTTCATATCCTTCAATGCCTCATTGGATGTCTCCCTGGCAGGGGCGGAGGCTTAGTGTTGAAGAAGCAGCCTGCTATTTTCTGTTCCTGCCTAGTGCATAGCAAGCAGCAGCTTCGCTTATCCACTCCCGAGTCCAGCAACCACGTGTAGGGTCTTACTTGCAGCTGCTTCAATATCTGGACACAGTTGGTTTCAGGAAGCCTGGGAGGCGGGTGATGTCTATGGGGAAGGAGTGCATAGGATTGTTGCCAACATATTTTTGCTGTGTTCACTGAGACTTCTGGAGAAGCGTTCACAGGGTTGCAGCCCCCTTGCTAAATCAACCTCTTTGTTTTCTGTCCTGAGCTTCCTAATAGCCTAAACATTACCACCCCCTTTTATTGATCAAAAGGAGCTCAGCTCTCAAACAGATATAGGTTTGTAGTATGGAAACTTTCATGGCTTGGTACAATTTGAAACGAAGCAGGCATTGTGGGTTTTCTAGCCATGTTTATTATTTGAGAAATCTTTAATTTAGTTTAGGAGAAATAAAGATTTCTCAAATAATAAACATGGCTAGAAAACCCATAATGCCTGCTTCGTTACAGATATAGGTTTAATTAAAAATGGCGTCTTCACATCTCCAAAACTCAGATGGAGCCTACCCTCTCCCAATCCTGCTGGAATAGCAGCTTCTGTTTGCTGGTGAATATAGCTACCACCTTAGGATTCTTCATTTGGAGAAAAACACCTTTACAAAATAAAGGAAGGTTTCACACCTCTAACCGTCCTCACCAACCCCATGAGTGAATTCAGTCAAGGAAGCCTGGCTAAGAAGCCAGGGGACTTCCAATCTAGTCATTGCACCTTCATTTGCATGGGACAAACAAGGTGGAAATCAGTGGCATCATGAGCCGGCGCGTCAACCCCGGTGGGAGTTCAACCGGCTCGGCGCATCACCCGCACCCACCCCCACTGCCGCGTCACCACCACCACCACCGCCAGTATGAGCCGGGTGAGTGTGACGATGCATCTTCTTCGGCTGGCAGTTCAGGCGCTGCTGAATAGGCAAAAAGCGGCGTTCTTCGCGCATGCGCACAAACGCTGCTTGAAGCCTCTTGACCTCAGCGGCGTTGTGCGCATGTGTGAAAACGCCACTTTTGGCCTTGTCATGGTCGAGCAAGGAAAAACAAAGACTTATTGGTAGTACCGCTGCCACCAGCTCAGGACCAAATGTGATTAGAGAGTTCTCCTGAGCTAGACCCCTCTTATTATAGTACAAAATTCAGGGTAGGCAGATGTCTTTTCAATTCATTTCACAGAACAACCCAGGTACAAATACTATT
This sequence comes from Plestiodon gilberti rubricaudatus, assembly GCA_026170595.1. Taxonomy (NCBI): domain Eukaryota; kingdom Metazoa; phylum Chordata; class Lepidosauria; order Squamata; family Scincidae; genus Plestiodon; species Plestiodon gilberti. The sequence goes on from JANXHW010000006.1 coordinate 22,305,578, forward strand.
ACATTTTAATTGGAAATCCAAGAACAAAACAAGAGAATTTCCCCAACATTAAAGTACAATTACATAAACTCTAAAACCTTTCAAACAGCTGATAAAAACTTTTAAAAACTAAATACTTTAATCTCCTTGGCTAACCAACTACACCTCAATCCTTACACCAGAGGGAACTAACTCACTCTGCTCTTCTAGAGAGTGCTCAAAGTTACAATATTTAAGGGATTTTCAGCCATGTGATTTCAGTTCTTAAAATTGAAGAAATAAAGATCGATCTTACGATTGTCAGTTGAAATTCCAAATCCTGGTTCTACCGCGACGTGGAGCGGGCAAGCGGGATGGATTATCCAAAGCTGACAAAGTTGAAATCTTTAAGGTCTTCTGTGCTTGACGTTTCTCCCCAGGCATTAGGGGCTTCTTCGAAAGCGAAAAGAGAACCCAGCTGCAAGCTGGAAGGTGTCTATAACCTTGCCCTAGAAGTCTCTGCAGATATAGTAGCATTCATTGAAAGCATGTGAGCCAGCGTGAACCCCGCTGATTGTTAATTAGGTGCAGAAGCTGTCAATTCCTGGAGTAAACTCTCCTTCGCGTTCTGCTCTCCTGCTTCCCTGCGATGCTGAAAAGACTTATGCAGTAAAGGCAACCATACCTTATTAACATAGGATAATTCCTGTTGGCGATTAATAAGAAACTTTGACTGTCGTTGAGAGATAGAAATTGCTTCAAGGTTTGCACGTTGTCTGTTTCTTTGCTCGTTGAATAAAGACCTGGTTTTTTGAAATTCAATTTGGTGTCCTGTTTCTTTGATATGTGTAACTAACGCTGATTTTTCTTCTTGGCCATTTTAGACCGCTCTCAAATGCTCTTGCATCCTGATTTTAATGGGTCTTTTTGTATTTCCTATGTAAGAACTTGGACAATTTCCACAATAAATTTCATAAACCCCTGGATTGGTTAACTCTGGTCTTTTATCTTTAGGGTTTCCTAACAGCTGTTCAATCTTGGTGGTAGGTAGGAATACAGTTTTCACATTGTACTGTCAGAACACATAAGATATTTTATCGGTTACCCCACGTACATATGGCAGTGACAGCCATTTGTGTTCTTTCTGTTCTAATTTTTCCAGTTCTGTCGCTCTGTTCTTCTCATTAATTTCCTCTGGGGTGGGAATGTGCGTAATTTTCTCCCACTGTTTGTCCCATACCTGATCTATCTATCTTGTGGTGTATCCATTGGAAAGTAAGGTCTCTTTAATGATTGTTTTCTCTTCAGCTAAGGAATCCCTGTCACATACGTGCATTGCCCTATAGACTAATGAATTAATGAGTGAATTTTTTTGAGCCGGGTGGTGATTGGAAGAATAATGTAAGTATCTGCCTGTGAAAGTAGGCTTCCTGTAAACGGTGTGGCCAAAGGACAAATCTGCTTTTCTAGTCACTTTGACATCCAAAAATGGTAGAACCCCTTCTTTTTCTACTTCCATAGTAAATTGTATTTCGGGTATCAGACTATTAAGGTGTTCCAGGAAGAGACCAAGTTTCTCTTCCCCATGGTCCCAAATACAGAACACGTCATCGACGTAGCGGAGCCATGTAGATGGTTTAAATTCAGTAGTGGATAGAGCTTTCTTCTCAAAAAATTCCATGAATAAGTTGGCAACAATGGGGCTCAGCGGGTTCCCCATTGCCACCCCCTCCCCCTGCTCTCTGAATGTATTATTCCAGATGAAATATGTGGAAGTTAGACAGTGCCAGTATAGGGGTATCAAATCTCTGGGTAATGTGAGGTCACTTATGAGATTCATGGTTTCTGTTAATGGCACTCTTGTGAACAATGATACTACGTCGAAACTCACCAGGATGGAATTATGTGTTAATTTAGCTATGGCTAGTAGCTCAATGAAATGGTATGTGTTCTTTACATGATGATATGTATTCCCAATGTGTGGTTGCAAAATTTTGGCCAAGTGCTGTGATAAGGCGTGTGTAGGTGCCCCTATGTTACTGACAATGGGGCGAAGCGGAATATCTTTCTTATGGATTTTAGGAAGCCCATACAATCTGGGGGGCAGGGCAGAAGACTTGGTTAATCTATTCTTAATTTCTAAGCTTAAAGAGGAATTCTTTATTAAAATATTGGTTTCTTTTAAAATTTTGTTAGTGGGGTCCTTTTTCAGGATATTGTAGGTTTCTGGGTCTAAAAGATCAGTAACCTTCTTAAAATAATCTGTAGTATTTAAAATCACGGTTGCGTTCCCTTTATCTGCAGGAAGAATCACTACCTCTGGATTATTCTTCAATTGTCTAATTGCTTGGATTTCCTGATGTGTAATGTTGCTCTTGGGGGGTTTAGCCTTAAGGAGAATATTAGCTGATTTTATCCTTATTTCCTCTGCCGTGTCAGGCTCCAGCTCTGCCAGGGTAGTTTCAATATTAGCTATAATTTGCTCTGTGGGGATGGTTTTTGGGACTATAGCAAAATTCCCCCCTTTAGTTAGTACAGATAATTGAGCTGAAGATAAGTCCAAGCTGGAAAGGTTGATGATAACTTTGTTTTCCTCCAAGGGGTTGATCCTGTCTCTACTTAGTCCTTTTAATGATTTTAATTTTTTCTCATGTCTAATTTTGATCTTCCTATCCAGTTGTAAAGTATATTCCTGGGTCCTACTATCCCACCTCCTCCAATCCTCTTTTCCCAGGATGTTGCTCATTTTAACATGTAATTTGTAAATAAGCAGGTCCATTTTACTCAGGACAAACCTCGTGGTTTTAATATAGTCTCTTAACAGTGCAGTTTCCATTTTTCTATAGATTCTTTCAGATCTTCTAGTGTTCTTTTTCCTATGGTGCCTTAGAAATTTTGGTATGACCTCTGCGTCCCTACAGTTCAGCAAGAAGGTCAAAGTATTCCTCAACTTCATTTTACGCATCCGATGTTTCTCCAAGGTTTTTAGTTCTCTGGTAATTTCCTCCCCATAGAGGCATTTTAGGTATACATGCAGGTTTTCATGGCCAGTTGTTATGCTCAAAGTTACAATATTTAAGGGATTTTCAGCCATGTGATTTCAGTTCTTAAAATTGAAGAAATAAAGATCGATCTTACGATTGTCAGTTGAAATTCCAAATCCTGGTTCTACCGCGACGTGGAGCGGGCAAGCGGGATGGATTATCCAAAGCTGACAAAGTTGAAATCTTTAAGGTCTTCTGTGCTTGACGTTTCTCCCCAGGCATTAGGGGCTTCTTCGAAAGCGAAAAGAGAACCCAGCTGCAAGCTGGAAGGTGTCTATAACCTTGCCCTAGAAGTCTCTGCAGATATAGTAGCATTCATTGAAAGCATGTGAGCCAGCGTGAACCCCGCTGATTGTTAATTAGGTGCAGAAGCTGTCAATTCCTGGAGTAAACTCTCCTTCGCGTTCTGCTCTCCTGCTTCCCTGCGATGCTGAAAAGACTTATGCAGTAAAGGCAACCATACCTTATTAACATAGGATAATTCCTGTTGGCGATTAATAAGAAACTTTGACTGTCGTTGAGAGATAGAAATTGCTTCAAGGTTTGCACGTTGTCTGTTTCTTTGCTCGTTGAATAAAGACCTGGTTTTTTGAAATTCAATTTGGTGTCCTGTTTCTTTGACATGTGTAACTAACGCTGATTTTTCTTCTTGGCCATTTTAGACCGCTCTCAAATGCTCTTGCATCCTGATTTTAATGGGTCTTTTTGTATTTCCTATGTAAGAACTTGGACAATTTCCACAATAAATTTCATAAACCCCTGGATTGGTTAACTCTGGTCTTTTATCTTTAGGGTTTCCTAACAGCTGTTCAATCTTGGTGGTAGGTAGGAATACAGTTTTCACATTGTACTGTCGGAACACATAAGATATCTTATCGGTTACCCCACGTACATATGGCAGTGACAGCCATTTGTGTTCTTTCTGTTCTAATTTTTCCAGTTCTATCGCTCTGTTCTTCTCATTAATTTCCTCTGGGGTGGGAATGTGCGTAATTTTCTCCCACTGTTTGTCCCATACCTGATCTATCTGTCTTGTGGTGTATCCATTGGAAAGTAAGGTCTCTTTAATGATTGTTTTCTCTTCAGCTAAGGAATCCCTGTCACATACGTGCATTGCCCTATAGACTAATGAATTAATAAGTGAATTTTTTTTCAGCATCGCAGGGAAGCAGGAGAGCAGAACGCGAAGGAGAGTTTACTCCAGGAATTGACAGCTTCTGCACCTAATTAACAATCAGCGGGGTTCACGCTGGCTCACATGCTTTCAATGAATGCTACTATATCTGCAGAGACTTCTAGGGCAAGGTTATAGACACCTTCCAGCTGGGTTCTCTTTTCGCTTTCGAAGAAGCCCCTAATGCCTGGGGAGAAACGTCAAGCACAGAAGACCTTAAAGATTTCAACTTTGTCAGCTTTGGATAATCCATCCCGCTTGCCCGCTCCACATCGCGGTAGAACCAGGATTTGGAATTTCAACTGACAATCGTAAGATCGATCTTTATTTCTTCAATTTTAAGAACTGAAATCACATGGCTGAAAATCCCTTAAATATTGTAACTTTGAGCATAACAACTGGCCATGAAAACCTGCATGTATATCTTCTAGAGAGATTTATATTTCCTCTAGCAAGAAACCCTTCTGTTTTCAATTAATCCTTCTCTGATAATTTACAGAGAAGTAATACTTTAAGGTTAATCCTGCAAATAACACAATCCCGTTTACATGAACTCACAGTTCATAACAGGCCTAATCAGAAGCAGCTGAACTGCCAGCCGAAGAAGTTGTGTCGTCACCCTCTCCTGGCTCGTACCAGGCAGCGGCATTGTGCGCATGTGGAAAAATGCCACTTTTGGCACAATCAGAAGTGGCCGAGCAGCCAGCCAAAGAAGAAGTGTCGTCACCCTCTCTTGGCTCATACCTGGCAGCAGCAGGGGTGACGTGGTGGCAGCGGGGGTGACGGCAAGCAGTTCGTACGGGCTGGGGGATGACGCGGCTTGTGTCGTTGGGTGCGTCACCCTCTCCGCCGCATCACACCCCGGCAGCCCGCCGCCCTGCCACATCCTAGCAACGCCACTGGCCCCCGTGTTCTGTGTCTAACCACCCACTCCGAAGCAAGGGCAGAGAGGGCTGTTCTGGCTGTGGCCAAACTGTTTACAGCTATGCCTGGGCAGCTGCCTCCATGCAAGCATTTGCTAACCCTTGTCTTTCTCCCAGTCTCTCCCCACAGGCAACAAAACCAGCAGGTAAGAGCAGGGTCTGGGCTGATAGGTGTTCTGAGTTCTGCCTGTTAGCATACATATATATGATAGCTAGGCTTACCAGATCTCCAACTGGGACAGAGTTCTAGACCTTTAGGAAAAGGAATGTGGGGAGGTGTAGCTTGTTAAACCTTACAGCACAATCCAAGGCATGTCTACTCAGAAGCAAGCCCCATTGTGTTAAAAGCGTTTTAAATCTCTCGCACCCTTGTCCCCCACAGGGTCTACTACAGGTGAGTGTTGAAAGGCTTGCCATGTTTGTTACTCCACAGTTGTGCTGTTTTTTCTCTCCTTCAATGTTGTCCTTTGCAGGATCATGCCCCCCTGACGTCCAAGTAAGCTCCTCGCACTGTGACATGCTCATTACACCTAGCAGCTGTGTTTTCTGTCAGGTTATTATAACCTGGGAATTCACAAGCATGAACAGAAAAAACCATGCAGGGCAAAAAATGATGTGTCATAGTGATTAAACAAAAGATGAGACCATGCTTATACTAAATGGTTAACAAGGTAGTAGAAAAAAGTGCTGTATCATGCTGACTAGGATGCAATGTTTGAATCTGATTGGTTAGCAACTATATAAAGGTAAAGCACCCAGGACCAGTTCTGAGGCTTCAATTCTCTATGCTGTTGCTCTGTTACTCTGTACAAAATTACTGATGAAAGACTGCCTTGCTTATCTGCTTGTACATACTTGTGAGCCATGTAAATAGACTTTGGTGGTGGAAACTACCGTGTCTGTGTTATTCTTCGCTGCGGACAAGGACTGGGAGGCTGCATGCCATAAATTTACTGCGTACTCTGACATTTTCTGTGTTTTATTTCTCTCCCTGCAGGCTTTTGCAACCGACACACTGGCTTGTCTTCAATGGCGATCACTACCACGAACCAGCTGACATGTAACTCCCCCTTGTTTTTTGTCTCTCCAGGAACGTCCACTACCACCTACCTTCCTGGGAGCACCCCTGGGGCTGCAGACAGTGTGCCCCACTGTCGTCTGCCTCGAAGCTGCCAGAGGTCAGGGAGCCAGCCCTGCAACCCTCCTCAGCTGCTGCTGCTGCTGCTCCACCTCCCTGGCTGTCATACTTGCTGTCCCTCCCATTTCTATGGAGCAGACTGTGGTTCCACAGGGGAAGACCTTGCATCTCCAGGTCCATGGAGCATGTGCGCTTCTGCTGCTGCTGCTTTCAGATTGGCTGCTGTGACTACCCCTGGCAGCCTCGTCTGGCCATCTCTGCTACCGTTCCAGAACAATAAAGATGCCCCTCGGGCAGAGCCCTCTTGAAACATATGTCCTCAGTGTTACACAAGCATTGCCCCCCACACAAAGACAGCCCCCAGCACTGAAGCCCCTGCATGAATCTCATCCAGGGACTGCCACTTCCCAGGGAGAACACAGCACGGGGGCAGCCAGATCCCCATGGCCCAGAGGGAAGGGGGGAGTTGGGGGGCCTGTCACGCAGGCAAACAGTGACAGGCACCACGGCGCCCGTAGCGGGTCCGCTCATGGCCGCTGCATCCGTGTACTGCCTGCTCGGCAACTGAGGATCTCACCTGCCAGGGCATCCGCCCGTCATAGAGTCCATCCCGCCCAAGGTCCGCCCATCATGGAGTTCGTCCTGCCCAAGGTCCGCCTGTCATGAAGCCACTTCTGCCCAAGGTCCGCCCATTTCTGTGTGGCTTCCGCACACAGTCCGTCCGTGTTGGTGTGGCTTCTGCCCAAAGTAAGAGGCGCCCGTTTCTGCATTGCCTTCATCTGCGGAGCGACCCCTGTGTCCCTATTGGTCTCTGCAGACCCCTCTCTCTGTATCTCTCTCCCGACAGCCTTGTTGTCTGTCTGTCTGTTTCTGACCCACCCATGCCCCTCCCCAAGACCCAGTGTCTGCCTGTCTGTGTGTCTGCCTCCCCTCCCAATCCCTGATGATGGAAGCTGGCAACCCCCCACCCCTCCAGAGCGCCTGACGCGAGGCGCTGACGTCGCCCCATCTGGAGGTGTGATGAGCTGCGTGAGCCCTTTACGCTCACAACAGACAAGCCCAATGCATCTCTCGGTCATGGCCAGGGCACAGAGCAGAAAGCACGCCGGAATGCCTTCTTTGTGGGCATAGCCACGGCCCTGGAGGCCCAGGGCTTCAGGCAGCGCAGGAGCGAGTCATGTCAGAGGCAATTCCAGACATCATTAGACCCCCCCTTGTGTGTGACACTCCCACCCCCCTCCTTCCCTTCCCTCCCACGACCCCATGAATCGTGCAGCCTCAACGTGGCTTGGGGGTGGCATCGCCTTCTGCAGGAGGGAGGGGAAGGCCACTCTCCCCTGCAGCAGGTGGCTAATGCACAGGGCGCACTGTGGCGGCTGGCTCAGGCACATCACTCATCTGTCACCAGCCCTGGGCCCACCACATGAATGGCACAACCCCCATGCCTACGGTTGGCCACTTTGCAACCGGGCTACAACAGACACTGCGGCAGCTGCCATGGATGGACACTGACACATGCGGACACAGGCCTGCACATGCATGAGGCAGAAACCGAGCCTGTAGAGTCTGCCTGCCTGGGAGGTAAGTGTTGCCTGGATCCTGGGGTGGTGTTGGCCCACATGAGCTTCAGCCTGCCTAATTCAGGCATAACTCAGGCATAACTTACGCCAAACGTATGCTGAACTTAGGCCACACTTATGCTTGACTTGTGGGGGAGTTGCGTTGGAGCGGGCCCTGAGTCAGTATGCGATCCTGAAGGTACGAGAAGTTGGACCACCCTGGTATAGAGAGATCCTGTTCAGAGAGTGTAGGTAGAGTATGCATGTGCTGATGTTTATACATGTCAAATGGCAAATGAATTTAGAAGGCAGAAGCAAGCAGATTGAGACGTCAAATTAAATTGTGATGTTGCAACAAAGCTAAGACTCCCACAGTTCTACCAAGAATACAAATTATGTCTCCCAACTTCAGCATCAAATATATTATAGCAGGAAGCAGGATGATCTCACTCTAACTCTGGGGTAATAAAGTTCTATTGTACCAGATGACTCGGCACCTGCTATGTTTTCCTGGCCTCCATGACAGCAGTTTCATCACCTCAGGGAGCTCATTCCTTCCTCTCTAATTATGAGCATCTCTCTGAGGAGTTGTCTGGCTCCCCAAATCCCAAGAGATATTTGAAGACCACAGGAAAAACAAGTGGCTGAAAAGTGGATATAAAACCCTCCCATAATGCACACGGTCAGGCTGAGGGGCTACAGGAGTGGGTGGGGCTCTGTCACTCTGGAGCTCCAATGGTCTCATGTTATGTTCACACTCAGGGAGGTTTGTGTGATTTCTGCCAGAGGTAACGTCTAGTGAGCAACTTGAGGATTCTGCAACTAGTTCCACCTCTTCTCCCAAGGAGTACTTTGCTATGGGATATTTCTACGGAGAAATAAATCAAACTTTGGGGCATTGCTCTAGGAACAGCCTGAAAACCTCGCTTGGATGCTGAAGTGGATGAAGTAGCATCAAATAATATTCAGAGCTAGGGGAAGCTATTGCAGACATCCTCTTGGTATGTGTTGATCAGCATATCAATACATTCAGTTACAACTCAAAAGAGGTTGGAAAAAGGCTGATGCTGAGACCTTAAATGCTGTTGGGGAAAACATGACAATGGTTTTGTCTTTAACTACAGTGTATGCCTGAAAGGGACCTTCTGTCCTACCAATGTTGGTGGTCTTGGTATTACTGCTGGGGTTGCTACCTCAAATTTTGTGCAAGACACACTCTGTTCATCCCACCCTGAAGTCTCCTCCCATTACATGCAGAGAGAGAGATGACTTCTCTATTTCCCATAACTTTTATCATCCAGGAGATGTCATCATTGGAAATATTGCTTCTCAGTTCTTTGCCAATCGTACCTCTTCTAATTTCAGTGAGCATCCCTCTGAGAAGTTGATCAAGGATCTCACGTAAGGATCTTGTTCTTTCCCTTCATAGCATTTCTTAGCTGAGAACATCAATACTAGAGAGAGTTTGAAGTACATTAAATATGAAAGATGGGCATTCAGCCACTTGAGGGTCTTTGTTCATCCCAGAGAACTTACTCCAGTTTTCTCAGCACTTCCTTCTACTGTCATCTCGAGATAACGTGTGGACTGCTCAGCAATTTTATAGATTCTGTCTTCTACGTGGTATGCTCCTTCCTTTCTCTGGACATGTTTATTTCATACATTTAATGTTCTGTCAGCGCGATCCTGTGCGAACTGCGTGATGGCGGAGCAACTCCTGTGCTTGCACTGACTGCTGTAAAGCAGTCGATGCCAGTCGCAAACACTTCCCCTCCTCGTTCCCAGCCATTGCAGAGGACGTTGGGAAAGGCAAGCCAGCAGGAAGGCAGGAGAGGGTGGAATGGAGCAGGGAGGAGGTGTAACAGGGGCAGGAGGCCACAGGAGGGGGAGGGTCCATCGCAGAAGGCCCACACCATCCTATCACCCTTCCCTGCAGCCTCCCCGCCCCTTTCCTCTCCTCAGATTTAGGTTAGCAAAATTGCTACCATAAGTCCCAGGAGCCCCATTGTGGGCCAAGAGGCTTACGCAGGGGTAAGGGGATTAAACAACCTGTTGCCCTGTAGAAGTCTTCCGGTCCTGCCTTCCCTGCACAGGATGCAAAGGCTGCCATTTTGGTGCTGCTGCATCGGCAGGGGGTGTAAAGAATAGGAATGGGCTTTGTATATTGCTTTTATTTGCAATACATCCTCTCCAGCCGTCTTGCTAAGGAGGCCTCCAGTTCCTTGCTGACTTTAAATGCTGGAATAGATAAGTGAACACTTTATTTCATTGCATTAGCAATTAGAATTATGAATATAAACGTTGGCACTTCACATAGTGCTTACTTAGCCTCTGGAATTCATTGCCACATGACGTTGTGATGTCCACTAGCTTGGATGGCTCTAAAAAGAGATTGTTATGGAAGGAATGTATCAACAGCTACTAGCCAGAATGGCAAAATGCTACTTCCAGATTCAGCGTCATGTTGCCTCTGAATAACAGTTACAGAGGAGCAACAGTGCGAGTATTATGCTTTCTCTCCCATTTGTGGACTTTCCAGAGGCAGCTGGTGGGTCACTGCAGAAAGCAGAATGCTTGACCAGATGGACCTTTGCCTGATCCTGCAGGGCTTGTTTGATGTTCTCATGAATGAGTTAGGTCAATGGTTCTCAAAATTGAAATTGAAATTTTAAACATTTTTAAAATGACACTCTATTGGGACCCACCTAGCTTTATGAGATGCTCAAACATTGATCTCTCTATATTTACACACACTTGCAAACTGCAGGAGCTCAGTTCTTTGAAGGGCGATTAGTAGTTATCTCATTTTTGAATAGCCTCAGAGCTTGCGGCAATTACTTATCTGATCTTTCCATCACCTGGGACCCACCAGAAATCAGGTCGCGACCCACCAAGTGGGTCCCAACCCACAGTTTGAGAAACACTGAGTTAGGTGATCCCTTCCATTCTTGCTTCAGCCATGAATTGTCTGGAGTTAGAATTTATTCATTCATACGTATGTGTTTGTTTTTCAATTGAGGAAATAATCAGTTATCTATCAACCTGCCATTCTCTATCAGGTTGCAGTGCTTTGATCATTTTGTTAAGCCAATCATAATTTTCATTGCAGTGTGGTTCCAAAGCACTACCAACAGGTCCTGGCCTTGGTCTTTGCTGTAAGGGAGATCAATGAAAACCCAGCCATCTTCAATAACATAACCTTTGGATTCCACAGCTTTGAAAACTATGGCAATAAAGCAACGTCTTACAAGACCCTACTGAATCTGCTCTCTACCCAGCACAGATTCGTCCCTAACTACAAGTGTGATGTGCTGAACAATTTGGTCGCCATCACCTGGACCTTGGACTCAGTCACCTCCCTGAATATGGCTACCGTCATAGACAACTACAAGATTCCACAGGTAGTTTTGTTGTTTGGAGAAACTCCATTCTGTGGGATTCTTTCAAGTGTTTAATATTGGGTATCATGAATGGGGTGAATGGTATGGGGCCCAATCAGGTACAGAGAGCCATATGTGCGTACAGCTGTATGAACAGCTCTGAAGCTGACGTACATTTGACGCCAAAGCGAGCTGGGGTATAAAGCCAAAACCGGGCTGGGAAAGAGCTCGGGATATCAGCGGAGCACGCCGCCAATATCCCTGCTCTCTCCCTGCCCGGTTCAGTCAATGCCCTCCCTCCCTCGCTGTCTGGTCCGCCCTCCCCCCGGCCGGTGCAGGGCTTACTGTGCCGTGTGCGGTGACGGTCTGCTGGGGGAGTGAGGGCTGCCTGCCTTCGCGCCAGCAGTCCTTACTCAGAAGTAGTCGCAAACTCTAAGTTTATGGTGGATTGCGTGGTAAGATTTGACACCTATGGCTGGAAGAGCGCATGCTCCGCCAGCCTCTAAATATTATTTATTGATTGATTGAAGAAATGTATACCCTGCCTTTTTGTATGCCGAGGCAAATGCCCAAAGCGGCTTACAACACGTTCAAATTCATAATTTAAAAAGCATACAGAAGGTAAACTAAAAAAAACCAATAATATCCACTGGGGGGTGACAAAGTATAGCTGGAAAAAAAACAGCAAGGCAGAACATACTGAGGCACTGGGGACAGACAACAACCCATCACCCAAACGCCAGACGAAACAGAAACGTTTTGAGCCCCTGCCGAAAAGACATGAGGGAGGGGGTTGTTCTCAAATCCCCTGGCAAGGAGTTCCACAATTGTGGCGCCACAGCAGAGAAGGATCGCCCACGAGCTGCCATTCCCCTAACTTGAGACAGAGGTAGTACTCGCAGGAGAGCCCCCTCAGATGACCTAAGAGAGCGGGCCGGAATGTATGGGAGAAGCAGGATTGCACCCCAAGTTACATAAATAAATACTGTAAATAATTTCAGTCAAAGGGAAAGTTCAGCAATAAGCCCATTATCTCTCACTAAGAAAACTTCATCTAGAGATATGCTGCTTTGTATGCTTTATCTGTAAAGGGGGAGGGTGCCACTATCAAGGCAGTGACGGGCCATGGAAGATATGGTGGTGGGGGTCAGACAAGCCGTTCCAGGAGAAGGAGGGTCCATCATAGACAGATTGTCTCTCCTTCTGGTCTCTCCCCCAACTCTTGGATGACTGGTACTCTTGGCAGTGGTTCCCTGAATCTGAAGCTGCTGCTTTTAAATGCCAGGTCAGTTAATAATAAAACCAACCTCATCCGGGACTTGGTCCTGGATGAGAACGCTGACCTGGTATGTATCACAGAAACCTGGTTGGATGAGGCGGGAGGGGTAGGCCTTTCCCAGCTTTGTCCCCCAGGTTTCCAGGTGGTGCAGCAGCCACGACTACAGGGACGGGGAGGAGGAGTTGCAATGGTCTATCGTGAATCCATCTCCCTTACCAGGTGCCCCGTTCAGCAGTTCACTGGGTTTGAATGTCTCCATGTTGTGTTGAGAGGGCCGGACAGGACGGGGATTCTGTTGGTGTACCGCCCGCCTTGCTGCCCAACAGTCTCCCTGCCTGAGCTGACAGGGGTGATCTCGGCGTTGGCGCTGGAGTCCCCCCGCCTATTAGTGCTAGGGGACTTCAATGTTCATGCAGAGGCGCCCAAGGTTGGTGCGGCTCAGGACTTCATGGCCGCCATGACAACCATGGGCCTGTCCCAGAAGATCTTGGCCCCGACACATGAGGCGGGACATGTACTGGACCTGGTGTTTACAGCTGAGCAAGGGGGCGGTGATCTGGAAGTGGAGGAGATTGACATCACTCCGTTGTCATGGACAGATCATTTTCTGGTAAGGTTTAGGCTTGTTGCAGCTTCCTTCCTCTGCAAAGGCGGGGGACCGCATTCTATGGTCCGCCCCCGGAGGCTAATGGATCCAGAAGGTTTCCTGAGGGCTCTGGGGGGCTTTCCCACTGCCAAGACTGGTGACTCGTCTGAGGCCCTGGTTGACCTCTGGAATGGGGAAATGGCCAGGGCAGTGGATGAGATCGCTCCTGAGCTACCTTTGCCACGCCGCAGACTCAGAGCGGCTCCTTGGTTTACTGAGGAGCTGCAAATGATGAAGCGACAGGGTAGATGTCTTGAGTGACGGTGGCGGAAAACTCGTGCCGAATCCGACCGGACACGGAGTAGGGCCCACTATAGAACTTACTCCGTGGCGGTGATAGCAGCGAAGAGAAATTTCTTCTCTGCTACCATTGCGTCTGCAAGCAATCGTCCAGCGGAGCTGTACCGTGTGGTGCGAGGCCTACTCCACCAGGCCGCCCCAATAGATCAGGAGGAACATACGGTGGCCCGCTGCGACATGTTTGCTAAACATTTTGCAGATAAAATCGATCGGATTCGCCATGACTTGGATGCCTCATTGACAATATCTGAGGATGTCCCCTTGGCATCTGCTTGTCCAGTGTTGTGGGACTCTTTTCAGCTTGTACAGCCTGAGGATGTGGACAGGCTCCTTTGGAGTGTGAGACCGGCTGCCTGCATGCTTGACCCTTGCCCGGCTTGGCTAATTAGATCTGCCCGGGAGGGACTGGCCGAGTGGACGGGGAGGGTGGTCAACTCTTCGTTGGCGGAGGGGGTGCTGCCGCTTGCTTTGAGGCGGGCGGTGGTTCGACCCCTTCTGAAGAAGCCCTCCCTTGACTCCACAGTAATGGACAACTACCGGCCAGTTTCAAACCTCCCGTTTTTGGGCAAGGTAATTGAGCGGGTGGTGGCGTCTCAACTCCAGAGGGTCCTGGATGAAGCTGATTATCTAGACCCCTTTCAATCTGGTTTCAGGCCGGGCTTTGGGACGGAAACGGCCATGGTTGCCTTGGTGGATGATCTACGCCGAGGACTGGACAGGGGGAGTGCGTCCCTGTTGGTTCTGCTGGACCTCTCAGCGGCTTTCGACACCATCGACCATGGTGTCCTTCTGGGCCGATTGGCCGAGCTGGGGGTCGGGGGCACCGTTCTGCGGTGGTTCCGCTCCTACTTGGCAGATAGGTCCCAGATGGTGGTGCTGGGGGACGCCTGTTCGGCACCCTGGCCCTTGAGGTGTGGGGTGCCACAGGGTTCCATCTTGTCCCCCATGCTATTTAACATCTACATGAAACCGCTGGGAGAGGTCATCCGGGGATTTGGAGTGGGGTGCTATCAATATGCTGATGACACCCAGCTCCATCTCTCCTTTCCACCTGATTCCAGGGTGGCTGTTGAGGTTCTGGAGCGCTGCCTGGAGGCAGTGGGGAACTGGATGAGGGCTAATAAGCTGAAACTAAACCCGGACAAGACAGAGGTTCTCCTGGTCCGGAAATCCACGATGCAGGTGCTAGAGTATCGTCCTGCTCTGAAGGGGGTTGCACTCCCTCTAAAGGAGCAGGTCCGCAGCTTGGGGGTCCGCCTGGATCCGCAGCTGCTCTTGGATTCCCAGGTGGCGGCTGTGGCCAGGGGGGCCTTTGCCCAGCTTCGGCTGGTGCGCCAGCTGCGACCGTACTTGGATCGTGTAGACTTGACCACGGTGATCCATGCCACGGTGACATCACGATTAGATTATTGTAACGCGCTCTACGTGGGGCTGCCCTTGAAGACGGTTCGGAAACTGCAATTAGTGCAGAATGCGGCGGCCCGTGTGGTTACTGGGGGTAGGCGGTTCGACTCTGTCGGGCCGCTTCTTCAGCGGCTGCACTGGCTGCCAATTCGTTTCCGGGCCCAATTCAAGGTGCTGGTTTTGACCTTTAAAGCCCTATACGGCCTGGGGCCAGGATATCTGAGAGACCGCCTACTTCCATATATTCCGGCTCGTCTCCTTAGGTCATCAGAGAAGGCCCTTTTGAGGGTACCGTCGCCCAGGGAGGTGCGAGGGGCGGCGGCCAGAAATAGGGCCTTCTCAGTAGTGGCACCAACCCTATGGAATTCCCTCCCTCTTGATTTACGCACTGCTCCCTCCCTGGAGACCTTCCGGCGAGGCCTGAAAACTTTCCTGTTTAAGGAGGCCTTCTGAGTCCTTACCTTTTTTTAACATCCTGCACAGGTGGGGTGCTGCTGCTTTTTAATGCTTTTTTATGCTTCTGTTTTAATTGTAATTTGATGTATTTTTATTAATTTTAGATGATGTTTTTACCAGCTTTTGTGGATTGTTTTTTACTGTTTTAAATGTGATTATTTGTATCCCATGTTGTAAGCCGCCTTGGGTCCCTTCGGGGAGAAAGGCGGGGTAAAAATAGTGTAAATAAATAAATAAATAAATAGACAGAATATGAAATATACATTGACAGCAAAATCCTATTCCTTGCTAACACCAGCACAGAAGCCGCTGCGTCAGCATAGGATGTCGCTAACATGCCATAATGCAAGTTTGCGACACCTGGCAACTATGCAGCGCTGGCAGGAAGGCCTGTGCCATCCCGCCAGTGCTTTATCCAGCAGATTCTACACCAGAGCTGGTACGTTGAGCACCGTGCCGCACAGGGGCTGGGGATGGGCAGGGAGAAGGCAGGCAGGGCCGTTATGGAGTGGTGGTAGGGTGGATATGGGGAGGGGAGGGGCGGATCAGGCCAGAGAGAGTCAGGATCAAAGATACAGTACTGGAGAGGATTGGGCTGCCCATCCAAAAACGTATCTTGCAAAAGCATTATGTATTGGCCCATAATACAAAGCACACATGTATCACAATTATGCTCCATTCTGATCGACATCTGCATATTCATTTAGATTGTATTTGGTTCTCTTGACCAAAAAATGAAGAATACACGCTTCCCTTCCTCTTACCAGATGGTGCCAAATGATATCCACCAGTACTATGGAATTGTCCAATTACTTCTGCATTACAAATGGACATGGGTTGGGATATTTTTAGCAAATTATGACAATGAAGAGATCATTCTACAGACACTGCAGACAATGCTTTCCTCAAAGGGCATCTGTGTTGCTTTTGCAAAAACATTTCCAGCCACTTCTTATATGGATAGAATGCTCCAGGCACAGTTTTGTGAACTGCTAAATATATCCATTGCCATAAAAAGCAAAGCCAATGTGTTTATTGCTTATGGTTCCCTTCTAACCATGTCAAATTTGATCCAATATTTTCAAAGAGCAGTCATGCATTCTCCATTAGGAAAGGTGTGGATTGTGACATCAAACTGGGATTTCAAACTATGTACACTTCAAAGGAACTTAGATGTACAAGCCTTCCAGGGTGCCATATCCGTCTCAGTTCACTCAAATGAGCCACCAGGATTCAGAACATTTCTGCAGAACACAAATGTTTTCTCTGCAAAAGATGATGGGTTTATCCAGACCGTCTGGGAGAAGACCTTCAACTGTTTATTGAAAAATTCTACTCTGGGTGAGGGTGAGAAGACCAAGGAACACTGCAGTGGGGAGGAGAAACTGGAGAGCCTTCCTGGAACTCTCTTTGAAATGAGCATGACAGGACACAGCTACAGTGTCTACAATGCTGTCCA
The DNA here is from genome assembly GCA_026170595.1 of Plestiodon gilberti rubricaudatus. Classification (NCBI taxonomy): domain Eukaryota; kingdom Metazoa; phylum Chordata; class Lepidosauria; order Squamata; family Scincidae; genus Plestiodon; species Plestiodon gilberti. The sequence continues at coordinate 22,322,298 of JANXHW010000006.1, forward strand.
TGTAATCGCACGAGCTCTTCATACTATGCTTGCATCCAGACCCAAATACAAAACGTGGATAGCTGGAGACAGGCTGGCACTGAGGAATCTGCAGCCATGGAAGGTAAAAGTCCTATGCAGATTGGATCCAAGTACGTAAGGGACTAATTCCTTCCTTGTGAACCGCAAATATGATTCATTAAGGTTTGCATCTTACACCACAGGCATTCTGATCTCCAGGATTGCTCAGTTTATAATGGCGCCTTAGGAACATCCTCCCCACACCAGCTTCCCTGAGTCTTTACGTTATAAGATTTAACTGGCACGTCTGGACCTTTTCTTGTAATAAGACAATAAAACAATTTTGTAGCTATTGTGCTAATTCTTTTATTTAGTTGTTTGTTTTTGTATTGCTTTACTGCCTTGCAATATTTTTCAAACCACTTTGAAACAGGCGGATAAAGTAGAGCAGAAATTAAAATAAAATTCCCCAAAAGAGACCGCCCTGGTTTCTTGTGTAGACTACAATATCAAAGCCTTCCAAATTCTGTGCAGCTCTTCAAATACCTTGCTTTCCAGCTTTATTTAAGAGAATTGGATGTACATAGATCTTCCACTCTTCCCCATAGTTGCATTCCACAATTTCGTTACTCCTGATGTGTCCTTGTGCAGGAGAGAACTCCCTCTTCAGGAGGAAGGTAACTTGAGGATAGAGCCCTACGTGTTGATTCTGTGCCACTATTGCTTTGCTACTCATTCTTCCTGGGCAAGCCTGAGGCTGTAACTCGTTTTTCTTGAGAGAACACAGCTAGTTCACCAGCATTTCAACAGTCCACTACCATAATCATCCTCCATTCTGTAGAGCAGTACACAATTTGCTCAGTGCCTCTTCTACCCAAGGTGGAACTCCCTAGCTCTAAGATACGGAATTGGCCAGCGGACCTCTTCTTATGGTCCCCTCAGGTACAGTTGAAATGAGACAGGCTCACACTAGTCAGAAACAGCCTAAACCCATCCAGGACAGGTGTCTGTCAATATCATTGTGTAGATTTGACACCTTTTTAATTCGCTCTTTGCTTCTTTTTCTCTTTACTTTAGCTCCATCCCTTTCTAAGGAGCATCTCCTTCAACAATAGTGCTGGCGAGATGGTGCATTTTGATGAAAATGGAGAATTAGTTACAGGATTTGATGTTACAAACTGGGTTATTTTCCCAAATCAATCTCTTATAAGAATCAAAATTGGAAGACTGGATCCTCAGGCGCCTCCAGGAAAACAGTTAACAATTCAGGATGAAAGCATGATGTGGCATGGGAAATTTAATCAGGTGAGACAAAATGAACTGCAAGTCCGTAGTTTGACATAACTAGAAAATGTAGAATCCACAAGGTCAGATTTCCATGTACTATATCCTAAACCTTCATGAGGTTGTAGATTGACTGCATTAGCCTTGACATTGAAATTACAATGTCTGCAGCAACAGCGGAATCCTATCTTGTGTCTACTGCCATTCTCTAACAGTTCCTGTCTTTGGGGGGGGGGACGATGACAAACATCTTATGGCCACACCACACCCATGACTAAAGTTCCACCCATGAGGCTTGGTAGAGGTGTGACAGAGGTGTAGCTAGCCTCTCCAGCACACACACACCTGCATGTAGCGGCACAAGCCCCGCCACACCAGTGGCATTCCTGCCACCGCCACGTTCAGCGAGAAATGCCCCCTGGCATTTTTTCACTAGAACAGATCTCCTAGGAGCCCGAGTGGGCGGATGGGCCAACCATGCAAGCGGCAAGGCTGTTTTTCTAATGCTACCGAGCTGTGCTTTTCACTCCCCCTGTGCCACCTGGAGGCCCATGACCCCCCCGAGCCCAGAGAGCCCTCCGCTGCCGAGTCTTGGTTTATGAACCAACAGACCTCCATCCTAGGCACTACATCCTCAAATGGGTTGGCAAGGTAAAGTAAGACCCCAGCCACTCTCCTCAGCTAAGGCGGGGGGGGGGTTCCTTTGTTCAAATGAACTCATAAAGGATCCCTTATGAGTCTATGAGGAAAGTGATACTTTAAAAACCCTGGGCTTTAGAGCCCTGTGTTTCTCTTCCCACCCTTACCATGTGTTGCTTCAAGTCACCACCATTCCAGCCATCACCAGTTTTACCATAGGCTAAACTGACCGGAAAAAAAGGTTCCTATGTCATATTTCAGGGTTTGGCATATTCTGGGTACGGCATATTTCTGGTCGCAAAAACATCATCAAACTTCTAAGTAAGGACCCTAAACACTTCTAATATTAAACTTTGAAATAAATGTGAGGTCAGAGAAAACCCAACATAGACATGTTCAAACTCCATGCAGACAGTGGTCCCGGCTGGGAATTGATTTTTTTTTTCTCAACAACTTTAAAATGAAACAACTTGAAATGAAACAACTTTAAGTGAGGACTTGCTGTATTCATTTTCCAAACATTGGAAAGGATTAAAAAATATCCAACCACACATTGAAATGTGCTTCGTATCATACCAACAACCAGCACACTCAAAGACGCACAACTGCCTGACACAACAGAGGGATTCCTTGCATGGGATTGAGGCAAGAAAAGGATCCCCCCCCCAAAAAAAGAAACAATGCTCTCATCTAGAGAACGTCGATGCTTACAACTCATTTTCCCAGCTACTTCTATTCCAAAGCACAGAGAGCCAGAATGCGACTATTAAGTTTGGGGGACACAAAGATTCCCCAGAAAAAATACATACATGAACGTCCGCCCCATTAAGCACAGCATTCGACTTTATTAATATGTCCATCTGAAACCACAGCAATTAAAAGAAATTCTATTAATCACAATCCTGTCCATTTTGGCTCTGCTCAGGTGCTGCCCGTCTCTGTGTGTAATGACCACTGCCATCCTGGCTCCAGCAAGAAAATAAGGAAGGGGAGCCGTTCTGCTGTTACGATTACGCTCCATGTCCGGAAGGGAAGGTCTCTGGCCAGGAGGGTAAGAGGAGACATAACATTCACAGATACTGAGCATATCATGCATGGCACTATTCCTAGCATCAATTTTGTTTATCATGGCCTCTGAATGCATCCTGGAATATCAAGCTTGAGCTCATGCCCAAGGGGTTAGTTTAACAGGTTTATCCTGGCTTAGAATTCATGCATTTTCACATTACATTACACATCTGTAACGCGCTTTTCTTGTTCTCTTTCCAGACATGGATGCTTGTATCAATTGTCCAGATGAACAATATCCAGACAAAGACCAACACCAATGCATTCCCAAGGTTATCAGCTACCTCTCGTATAGCGAACCTTTAGGATTCAGTCTAGCCTGGGCTGCTGTTGCTTTTGCTCTGATCACAGCTGTGGTACTTGCAACCTTTATGAAGTACCAGGACACTCCCATCGTTAAGGCCAACAACCGCAGCCTCACCTACATCCTCCTCATCTCCCTCCTCCTTTGCTTCCTCTGCTCCTTGCTCTTCATTGGAAGGCCCAGAAGGGTGACCTGCCTTCTCCGACAAAGCGCTTCTGGAATGGTCTTCTCTGTGGCCCTTTCCTCTGTGCTGGCAAAAACCATCACTGTGGTTCTGGCATTCATGGCTACCAAACCAGGATCTGGGATAAGGAAATGGGTGGGGAAAAGACTGGCAAATTCCATTGTCCTGTCCTGCTCCGTGATTCAAGCAGGCATTTGTGCGGTTTGGTTAATTACTTCTCCCCCATTCCCAGCTAAGAACATGTACTCCGTGAAATGGCAAATCATAGTGGAATGTCATGAGGGCTCAGCTACCATGTTTTACTGCCTCTTGGGCTACATGGGCTTCCTGGCCATTGTCAGCTTCACTGTGGCTTTTCTTGCCAGGAAGTTACCAGACACTTTCAATGAAGCCAAATTCATCACCTTCAGCATGTTGGTCTTTTGCAGTGTTTCGATCTCTTTTCTTCCAACCTATCTGAGCACAAAAGGGAAATACATGGCTGCCGTGGAGATCATCTCCATCTTGGCCTCTAGTGCTGGATTACTGGGATGTATTTTTCCCCCTAAATGCTATATCATTATGTTCAGGCCTGAGCTTAATAAGAAGGAACAGCTTACAAAGAGAAAAATCTGAAGATACTGAGAATTAAGAAGTCAGGGAGTCCTAATACATTTTCTCTGATTACAATGAGAGAGAGAGAGACAGAGAGAGAGACAGAGACAGAGACAGAGACAGAGACAGAGACAGTGCATCTGCTGTTACACCAGTGCATCTACTGTTGCAAGGTTACACAGGATTGGGCTGTGAGACTTCTAACATTATGCATGCTGCATTATGCATGTGTCACCCATGGGGGCACATATCGGCAGGAAATGTCCCCAAATATACAGGATTATGTGGGAGATGTTGTGAATAGGACTTGTGTCCCACCATTATCATCTGATGTGATCTTGGTTGGGACACAAAAGAGGACCCTCTCTGTGGCTGCACCCAAGCTTTGGAATTCCCTCCCTGGGGAGCGTTCACTCACCCTACTACTTGATGTACATTTCCGGCTGTGCCTGACCACCCAACAGGGACTGTTGATTTGTAAATGCCTTCATAGAAATGCCTTCATGGAAATGTCAGTATGTAATTTTACTGTTGTTCTATTGGAGAGGGTTGGGGGCCAATCTGATTCTTTGCCCATTTTCACAGATGTACACCTCAGTGTGGTGAATAGGGCTTGCTTCCAGGGAAGTCCCTTTGGATTCAGTAGGACTTCCTTTCATGTAAACTTTCTCGGGATCATACTGTGACAGCTTGTGCAGATAATTTATGGCGTGTAGCCTTCCAGTCCTTCTTCTCTACAATGAAGAAATAACACAGACACGGTAGTTTCCACCACCAAAGTCTATTTACAAACACTCACCATTAAATAAAGCAGATAAGCATAGCAGTCTTACATCGTACAGAGCAACAGCACAGAGAAATGAAGCTAAAAATACTAGTCCTGGGTGCTTTACTTTTATATCTCTGCTGGCCAATCAGATTTAAAATTGAATCCTAGTCAGCATGACACAGCACTTTTTTTCTTACTACCCTGACATGATCTCATCTTCTGCTCAGTCAGCATGACACAGCATATATATTTTTTCTCTATGCCCTGCGTGGTTTTTCTGTTCATGCTTGTGAATTCCCAGGTTATAATAACCTGACAAACTGCAAATTGATTCACTTCGACCCAGTCAAACAAACCGTGCAAATATGTAATTCCTAGGAATAATTTAAAATAAAAGAGTAAATCCTTGATTTATTTGTTACTGCTCCTTTCTCAATGAAGTGTGCCTTTAAGTCAGATCAATCAACCAGGAATCATACGTTGAGTGAAGCTGCACCAGCACCTCACTTTTCTGACTAGTTGTGGCCGCACTCCAGACAACCAAGACTAATGAAGAGGACAGGGCATCATGGAGACATGGCGGCTGCTTTTGGCTTAGTCACTCACTGAGGGTGTTGACAGAGTCTGCTTGCGTAGAAGTTTGTATATGCATAGACTTTTTCTCAAATGCTGTTACTGGCCTTGCTTTTCAGAATGTATGTTAACATGTACACACAGGGAAAACCTATTTCATGTGCAGAGGCCCTGTGCAGTGGCCAATCGCACATCTCATGGGTTTGGCGGGCAACAATGAGAGAGGTGAGGGTGAAAGTGCAACAAACAAACTTGTATTATAGGGATAATTTTACAAATGCAGAGAAGGGGAATCAAAATAAAAACATCAAGCCACACACAAACACAAAACACACATAGGAAGAACAGACAGACACTAAACATGTCATCAATTTAACTGTCCCCAACACCAGAAATATAAACAGGATTTTTTGGACAATAGCAAAACTGCACCAAGGACCAAGGTTGCTAATCAGTTTCTCTTGTTCGGTGTGCACTACACTGTAGGAATGTCATTGGCATTGTCAAGGCCAACAACCGCAGCCTCACCTACATCCTCCTTGTCTCCCTCCTCATTTGCTTCCTCTGCTCCTTGCTCTTCATTGGAAGGCCCAGAAGGGTGACCTGCCTTCTCAGGCAAACGGCTTTTGGAATGGTCTTCTCTGTGGCCCTTTCCTCTGTGCTGGCAAAAACCATCACTGTGGTTCTGGCGTTCATGGCTACCAAACCAGGATCTGGGATGAGGAAATGGATTGGAAATAAACTGGCAAATTCCATTGTACTGTCCTGTTCCTTGGTTCAAGCAGGCATGTGTATGGTTTGGTTAAGTACTTCTCCTCCATTCCCAAATACAAACATGCACTCGCTGAAAGGGCAAATCATAATAGAATGCAATGAAGGGTCCATCTTCATATTTTATTGTCTCTTGGGCTATATGGGATTTCTAGCTATTGCCAGCTTCACTGTCGCTTTCCTAGCCAGGAAGTTACCAGATGCTTTCAATGAAGCTAAATTCATCACCTTCAGCATGTTGATCTTTTGCAGTGTTTGGATCTCTTTTCTCCCAACCTATCAGAGCACAAAAGGGAAAGATATGGTGGCTGTGGAGATCTTCTCCATCCTGGCCTCTAGTGCTGGGTTACTGGGATGTATTTTTTCCCTAAATGCTACATCATTATGCTCAGGCCTGAGCTGAATAATAGAGAGCAGCTGACAAAGAGAAAAAAACTGAAGAAATTAAGAATTAATTCATTTTATTATAATAATTTAGAACTTACATTCATTTTGCAACCTTATACATACAATACATCCAATTGTATATTGGAAGTATATATACTCCATGGCAAATTTAGACAGCATAATAAAAATCAGAGATATCACCATGCCAACAAAAGTTTGCATAGTCAGGGCGATGGTGTTCCCAGTAGCAATGTATGGTTGCGAGAGTTGGACCATAAGGAAGGCTGAGCGCCGAAGAATAGATGGTTTTGAACTGAGGTGCTGGAGAAGACTCCTGAGAGTCCCTTGGACTGCTAGGAGATCAAATCAGTCAATCCTAAATGAAATCAACCCTGACTGTTCCCTGGAAGGACAGATACTAAGGCTGAAACTCAAATATTTTGGCCACCTAATGTGAAGAGAGGACTCTCTGGAGAAGACTCTGATGCTGGGAAAAATTGAAGGGAAAGGATGAGGGAAGGCAAAGGATGAGATGGTTAGACAGCATCACCGATGCAACGAACATGAAAATAAGCGAACTCAGGAAGATAGTGGAGGACAGGAAGGCCTGGCGGGATATGGTTCATGGGATCACGAAGGGTCGGACACGACTTAACGACTGAACAACAAATACTCCATACATACTCCAATTTGAACTCATATGCATACTTCCTGGGGAGTAAATCCTAGTGAACAAAATAGGACATGTTCGGAGTAAACATGTGCAAGATTGCACTGTAACTTTAAATGTGTATTCATTATTAGTCATACATGTATAATGAATCTGAGTCGTCTATACAAAACAGGAAGTGTTTCTATCCTGTTGCTGAAGAAGAGCATGGACTCTCTTGATGGTTTCTAACAGACAGGATACAAACCGCTGGCCAGATGGATTTACTTCAAGAAGGAAATCAAACTGCTCCAACAGAACTCAACATTTTCTCTCCCTCCACCTAAACAACAGCCTGCAGTTCTGCCTATTCTACCCATCTGTGGGGCACATGCATACTCCCTTGGTGATTATAATGCTTAGCTGTGCCTGATACCTGATAAACTCAGTGGAAGAGAAATGTACTCAGGAGCAATCCAAAGTGAATGCTTTGAAATATAGATTTGGCCATCGGAAACCAGGGGAGGCTATGTAAGGCTGGCCAGGAGCGGGACGGGGCTTAATATATAGGCGGAGCACGCCGCTGATATCCCTGTCCCTCTCCTGGGCCAAGCGGCCATTTCCGAAAATGGTTCTTCGGCACTAAATAGCTATTTTTGGCCATTTCCGGTTTTCGGAAAACCAGAAACGGCCGACAATGTTCATTTAGCGCCGAACTGAAGGTCGCGCAGGCCTCCCGAAGCCCCGACTAGCGCCGGTAAGTATTTTTTAAAACTTTTTTTAACTTCGCTCCATAAGACGCACTAACATTTCCCCCTATTTTTTTGGGGGGGAGTGCGTCTTATGGAGCGAAAAATACAGTAATATGAAGAGTTGGGGGAAGCTGTTGCAGACTTCTTGTATCTGTTGCAAATCAATGCAGTTTCAATTCGAAGGAGATTGTAAAAAAAGGCTTGCTCAGAAATTAAATGCTGTTGTGGAGATCACTAGATTGGATGTCCGAAAAGGACCTTATATCCTTCAACATTACTCCTGGGGCAGCTCTCCTGGTCTTCTTGATATTACTCCTGGGGCACCTAAATCACATTGCCTGCAAGATACATTCTGTTCATCCCAGCTTGAAGTCTGATTCTATTACATGCAGCGGGAGAGATTCCTTCCCTATTTCCCATGAGTTTTATCATCCAGGAGATGTCATTTGTTGGAAAGATTGCTCATCAGTTCTTTGTTGAAATAACCTTATCTAATTTCAGTCAACAACCCATCTTTTTGTTCAAGGATGTCATGTAAGGCTCTCTTTATCTCTTCGTAGTATTTATTTGCTGAGAACATCATACCCAGCTGCAGGTATTTAAGTGAGAGGGAGCATGAAGTCCATTCAGGATGGCAGTCAGGCACATGAGGATCTTGAGTCACTGAGCATTTACTCCACTGTTCTCAACACTTCTTTCTATTTTCATCTTGATGTGAGATGTGGACTGTTCAATAGTTTTGCAGATATAATATTCTATGTGGTATACATCTTCTTTTCCCTATGGCTGTGATGTCAGAGCATCTTTTTGGCCACTGTAATCTCTCTTCTTCCATCTCCATCTCCTTCGCTGTCTTCTCACAGATCCATGAGGTTTGGGACACATTTTTAATCCACTGTGTTCCAAAAACTGTGTGATTTTGGACACTTTATTTTCTATCTCGTAAGAAACAATCTCTCTTGATTTAGAAACAATCTCTGTGTGTGTGTGTGTGTGTGTGTGTGTGTGTGTGTGTGTGTTTGTGTGCTGTGGGTGCGTGCGTGTGATTTTACCTGCAATATGATTTTACCAATACGTCTCAAATTATCTCCTTGTGGCAGTATCATCTCCCTGTCTCATTTAAACTTGTAAAAACTGGAAAAAAATAAATTTGCATTATTAGTAGCAAAGATTACAAAGAAAAAAGTAGGTACTTCATCACACAATACGTAATTAGTCCGTGGAATCCATTGCCACCAAGTGTGGTGATGACCATGAGCTTGGATGTCTTTAAAGGAGATTGAACGTCATGGAAAAAGGTGTATCACTGACTCCTCATCAGAATGGCTATATGCTACTTCTAGATTCAACAGCAGTTTGCCCTTGAATACCAGTGATGGGGGATCAATGGTGAGAGAGGAGCATACCTTTCTCTGCTGCAGGTGGACTTCCCTGCTGATAGTTCACTGTCAAATGGAGAATGTGGGGATAGATAGGCCTTTGCCGGATCCCACAGGTTTTATTTAGTTCTTATCCCTTCCATTCCTGCTTCAGTCATCATGAACTACCTATCTTTAGTCTGGCCTCAGGGGCCTAACAAGCTCCCGGAGCACGGGAGCTTGCTGCGCCTGGAAGTGACGTCACGTGACCTCATGTGATGTCATTTCCAGAGCTGTTTCCTCAGCAACGGAGCCGCACTGCTCTTTCCCAAACTGTAGGGTGGGCAGGGGGACTCCATGATGAGCACTGAGCAAAGCTCCATGACTGATCAAGCTGTTTCAGCATGCGCACAGAGCCCCTCCCACCCTACAGCTCAGGAAAGAGTGGCGTGGCTCCTTGACTGAGCACACTGTATCAGCACACAGTCGGAAACAGCGGCGCACGCAGTGGAGTGGAGCTTGAGGTGTGCCCCCCCCGGGCTTGCATCTGGGGGGCGCACCCAAGTTACGCCGTTACGTTTCAACCATGTTATGCTTCACCCACATTACGCCTCTGCTCAGTAGTCCTAGAGTCCCTCCCCCCTCCCATCTGCAATGTGAAAATAAGAATAATGTCGTCAAGAAGCCACCTGAGAGAAAATTATTTGGACTAGTTGAAAGCCAGCCAGACTTTAGTAGTACACGGTTCATTTCTGCCCCTGGCGAGCTGCTGTGTCGTAATATTCAGCTGCCTTGAAGGAATGCCTCTTTGCCCCCACTATTGTTCCATATGTTATAAGTCTCAGTTCTCATCCGTCCAAAAGCAACCGAATCACTAACAGTCAAGCGTCTCACAGATCTGCTAAGTGAAGCATGTATACCAGAAACACATTTCCTAAATCTTCAAAGCAGTGGCTATTTCTTCCTTCATTTATAGACCTGTGTATTGTTTTTAATTGGGAAAATAACCAAGTTTATAAGAACCTGCAATTCTCAACTGGGCTTCAGTGCCTTGATCATTTTGTTATGCCTGTCATGAACTGTTTGGTCACGTAGGCTTGGGGTTTCTTTTGTTGTTGTAATAGAATTTTAGTAGATTGTTGCAGGACGAACCTTACAGTACTTCTTCTATGTAAAATGCCAAAGATAGAGAAGTAATTTGAATGGTTGAGGAACTGCAGCTAATTGAGAACAGAAGAGCTCCTTGTTATGGGAAAGATAAATTCCTCAAGAAGAGTAGAGCTTTGAGAGTCTCTCTGGCGTGGATGTTGAGGAGAGACCTTGGAAAGAGTGGGTTAGAAGGGAGTTGTGTTCAGTTGACTAGTCAAAAGGAGATTAGAGTACTTGAAAGGTTTTTATCAGCTGTTTTAAAGTTTTAATATTTTTATTGATTGTACCTTAATGTTGGAAAAACCCTCTTCTCTTTTTTATTCTTATGGGTTTCTAAATAAAACTTTTAATGATAGAATTTTGTGCCTGGATTATTTATGAGGTAGTAGGAAGACTACCGGCATTCCCTTGCCTTTTATTGTAATAGAAGGAGACTTAGCTCAGGGAACCCCTCCAATTATTTTGATTTCTGGGCTGGTGGCAGCGGAGTTACCAAAAAAGTCTTTCTCCCCCCCCCTTGATTGACCATGACAATGACAATCATAACTTTCATTGCAGTGTCCTGCCTAAGCACTACCAATATATCCTCGCCTTGTCATTTGCTGTATAGGAGATCAATGAAAATCCAACCATCTTCAATAACATCAGCTTTGGATTCCACATCTCTGAAAACTATGGCAATACAGCAATTTCTTACAAGGCCGGACTGAATCTGCTTTCTAGAAACAACTATCAAGTAGAATCACTGTATTTTTTTAAACAGATGAAACTGATGAATTGTTTACAAGATCAGAAGAAAAACAAGGATTCTCGGAATGTTTAATGCTTGACTTTTTCTTTTCTTCTTAGTTGCTCCTTATTATTCAGCTCAGGCCTGAGCACAATGATGTAGCACTTAGGAAAAAAAATACAGCCCAGTAGCCCAGCACTAGAGGCCAAGATGGAGAAGACCTCCACGGCAACCATGTATTTCCCTTTTGTGCTCAGATAGGTTGGGAGAAAAGAGATCCAAACACTGCAAAAGACCAACATGCTGAAGGTGATGAATTTGGCTTCATTGAAAGTGTCTGGTAACCTTCTGGCTAGGAAAGCCACGGTGAAGCTGACAATGGCCAGGAAGCCCATGTAGCTCAAGAGGCAGTAAAACATGGTAGCTGAGCCCTCATTGCATTCCACTATGATTTGCCCTTTCACTGAGTGCATGTTCTTAGCTGCGAATGGAGGAGAAGTAATTAACCAAACCGCACAAATGCCTGCTTGAATCACGGAGCAGGAAAGAACAATGGAATTTGCCAGTCCTTTCCCCAACCATGTCCTCATCCCAGATCCTGGTTTGCTAGCCATAAAGGCCAGAAGCACAATGATGGTTTTTGCCAAAACAGACAAAAGGGCCACAGAGAAGACCATTCCAAAAGCCGTTTGCCGGAGAAGGCAGGTCACCCTTCTGGGCCTTCCAATGAAGAGCAAAGAACAGAGGAAGCAGAGGAGGAGGGAGACGAGGAGGATGTAGGTGAGGCTGCGGTTGTTGGCCTTGATGATGGGAGTGTCTTGGTGCTTCATAAAAGTTCTGAGCACCCAAGCTGTGATCAGAGCAAAAGCAACCGCAGCTGAAGTTAAACTGACCCCCAAAGGTTGACTGTATGAGAGGTAGCTTACAACCTTGGGAATGCATTGATGTTGGTGTTTGTCAGGGTATTGTTCATCAGGACATTTAATACAAGCATCCATGTCTGGAATGAGAAAAGTGAGATACATTTAAAATGCCAGCGGTGTAATATAATTTCTGAATGATATGATCACTAAACTATGAAGTTCCAATTTGTAAATAACCCCCTTGGGCATAAGTTCATTTTGTAAGCCTTAGCGAGGCTATACTTGAGTCTCTTGCCAGTGCTTGATGTTCCAGTACCCATTCCAAGGCCACAACAAGCTTTCTGATTGGGTCAGTATCTATGAATGTTATGTCTCCTCTTACCCTTCTGGCCAGAGACCTTCCCTTCCGGACATGGAGCGCAATCGTAACAGCAGAACGGCTCCCCTTCCTTCTTTTTCTTGCTGGAGCCAGGATGGCAGTGGTCATTACACACAGAGACAGGCAGCACCTTAATCACAGCCAAAATGTACGGGATTTTGATTAATATGCTTTCTTTTAATTGCTGTGGTTTCAGATGAACATATAAATAAAGAAGAATGCTGTGGTATGTTGAGTAGAGAGGTTCATGGCTTTGTTTGCTTTAATGGGGTGTATTTGTGACCCCTAAACTGAAATAAGTTTCACCCTGTAGAGAAGATCGTGAGGAGGGTAAATGCACCCAGAAGTGACGTCACGACATGACATTCCTGCCCCGAGCACAGCGACAACAATTTACGCCACTGCAAATGGATATAAATGTAGACATTTTGAAGCTATGTATCAATATATATAAATTATTGTCCCAATCCTATTCCCTGCCATTGGTGCTGATGCAGTCCCACCATAGAGGCATATGGTAACTTTTGTTCCCTAACTCTGGATTGGCCCCCTAATGGCCTATGGGTCTGCTCAGACCAACACCAGCACTATAGCCAGCATAGGTCTAAAGAGAGTAAGGAGGCAGTGTGTGAAGAAGGGGGTAGGCTTTGGCATGCATATTTACCACCAAGATCCAACCCTTATGGCCCACTCCCTGCGTCCTGCCCTCCCCCAGATATGTCCATAAATTCTCCCTGCCCTCCCCTTTCCTACCAATGAAATGCCCATGCACCAACTTATCACCACTGCTCTGGTTCAGAGGCCATGACAGCATGGCTGTGATGCTGCCGCCACATTGTGGTGGAGGCTTGGATTAGATTAGGCCACTGGCGGCATGCTCTGTACACCATCTCTGGGCCCTTTACAACAGCAGGACATTGTCCCTCTACTGTAAGAAGAGAATAGGTAAAGGTGAACCCTGACAATTAAGTCCAGTCATGTCCGACTCTAGGGTGTGGTGCTCATCATCCCCATTTCAAAGCCGAAGAGCCACCGTTGTCCGAACACGCCTCCGTGGTCATGTGTCCAGCATGACTCTCCTTGCCGCAGCGCGTAGCATGCAGCTGGAACACGGAGCGCTGTTTACCTTCCCGCAAGCGGTACCTATTTATCTACTTGCATTAACATGCTTTGGAACTGCTAGGTTGGCAGGAGCTGGCCAAGCAACGAGAGCTCACCCCATCGTGGATTCGAACTGCCGACCTTTCGATCGACACCTCATGGTTCAGCGGTTTAACCCACTGCGCCACCCGCTGGCCTCTAAGAAGACAATAGGATTGGGCTATAAGGTTTAGAGTGTAGGTTGCTTCATTTTTTTTTGTATTCATGTATGTAACGTGTGTGTGTGTGTGTGTGTGTGTGCATACACACATACCCAAACACACATGCACATGCACACTCATTTTCCTTTGTTTTCATTTCCTGTTTTGTTTAATCTTAGTCGAGTGTGGACCCAATCCTATCCAATGTTCCTGTGCTGATGCAGCCATGCCAATGCGGGTCCACTGCATCCTGAGGTGGGGTGGCAGTCATAGTGGGCTCCTCAAGGTAAGGAAACATTTGATCCCTCAACTTGGGGCAACATTTTAGCTGCATCGGCACTAAAACGTTGGAAACGCTTGGCCCTGTACTTCTTAAACAAATGAAAGGTGAGAGAAACCCTGCCACCCCCCAAAACACCAAGAAGATTTAAGATGTGGAATAGAGAACTCAGATTCGTTTGACAGCACAATCCTGTCCACCGCTGGAGTGGCACGCCTGCCGCTGCACCGCTCCAGGGTGTTGCAAACTTGACTGAAGGCATGTTTGCAACACCTGGAGAGTAAGCAGCGCCGGCAGACAGGCCAGCGTCACTTGCTCTCTGTGGGACGGAGGACACCATCAGTGGACACAGGTAAGTCCTGCTCCTGGCGGCAAGGGACATGGTGAAGTCAGGGAGGGCCTGTTTGGGGAGGGGCAGATTGGAAATCCGGATCCAGGCTTGGGGAGGGATCATCGGCAGCATTGTCTGCCAAATCCTATCCCACCTCCCAGGCCTGGCCGGCGTTACACGGGACTCCCGGATTTGTGCAGGACATTTTGCTGCTGCACATCTGAGGAGACCCATGGGGGCAGCTGGGGCATTATGTTCCTTTCCCCTGAGGTGGCCTCCAGCTGCACTGGTGCTGGCTCGATCCTGGATAGGATCTGGAGCTCTGTGCTTTTGCACATTGTGGTGGTCCTACACAAGATTGGGCTGCCCATTTGCCAGTGGCGGAGCCAGCTGCCCGTGCAGGGGGGGCGGCAACCACGACGCCCCCAAAACAAATTAGCATAATTCATGCTAATTGTTTTTCCCCGTTTTTTCGCCGATTTTTCGGGGGTATTTTCAAAGTATGTATGCTTTAATGGCACTAAAACGGGGGTATTTTCAAAGTATGTATGCTTTAATGGCACTTAACTTGTAGTTTACGATCCCTTGACGATGTTAATCCTGCTCCTTCTCCGTTCACCGTGCGGGACTCTGTTCCGCCCCCAGCAGTACTCTCCGTAGTTTGCGCATGCGCAAACCCACGGCATCTCCAGGGACGCTCCAGGGAGTTTGCGCATGCCCAGAACGTCCCTGGAGACTCCGTGGGTTTGCGCATGCGCAAACTACGGAGAGTACTGCTGGGGGCGGAACAGAATCCCGTGCCCGGGTGCAAGGAGAAGCTGCGCGCCCGGGAGCAGGATTAACATCGTCGGGGGAACATAAAATACAAGATAAGTGCCATTAAAGCATACATTAAAGCATACATTAAAGCATACATTAAAGCATACAACCTCAGATATGCAGACGATACCACTCTAATGGCAGAAAGTGAAGAAGAACTAAAGAGCCTCTTGATGAGAGTGAAAGAGGAGAGTGCAAAAGTTGGCTTGAAACTCAACATTAATAAAACTAAGATCATGGCATCTGGTCCCATCAATTCCTGGCAAATAGAAGGGGCAGAAATGGAAGCAGTAACAGATTTTACTTTTTTGGGTTCCAAGATCACTGCAGATGGAGACAGCAGCCATGAAATTAAAAGACGCTTACTCTTTGGAAGGAAAGCTATGGCAAATTTAGATAGCATAATAAAAAGCAGAGATATCACCATACCAACAAAAGTTCGTATAGTCAGGGCGATGGTGTTCCCAGTAGCAATGTATGGTTGCGAGAGTTGGACTATAAGGAAGGCTGAGCGCCGAAGAATAGATGCTTTTGAACTGTGGTGCTGGAGAAGACTCCTGAGAGTCCCTTGGACTGCTAGGAGATCAAATCAGTCAATCCTAAATGAAATCAACCCTGACTGTTCCCTGGAAGGACAGGTACTAAGGCTGAAACTCAAATATTTTGGCCACCTAATGCGAAGAGAGGACTCTCTGGAGAAGACTCTGATGCTGGGAAAGACTGAAGGCAAAAGGAGAAGGGGAAGGCCAAGGATGAGATGGTTAGACAGCATCACCGATGCAACGAACATGAAAATGAGCGAACTCAGGAAGATAGTGGAGGATAGGAAGGCCTGGCGGGATATGGTTCATGGGATCACGAAGGGTCGGACACGACTTAACGACTGAACAACAACAACAAAGCATACATACTTTGGAAATACCCCTGTTGTAGGCTTAAAATTGCCGAAAAAACGGCAAAAAAAGGCGAAAAAACGAACGGAGACTCCCGGAGCCTCCCACCCCTCCCGGAGCCTCTCCGCCCTTAAGCCCTGGGGCCCACCACCCCACCGCACCATATCAGCCTACCCCTCTGCCATTTGCTATTTTCCAGTTATGTCATACTAAGGATTTTCAGTTCTTTCTGTCTCACCTGGTTAAATTTCCCATGCCACATCATGCTTTCATCTTGAATTGTTAACTGTTCTCCAGGAGGCACTTGAGGATCCAGGTGTCCAACTTTGATTCTTACAAGTGATTGATTTGGAAAAATAACCCAGTTCGTAACATCAAATCCTGCAACTAATTCTCCATTTTCATCAAAATGCACAGTCTCTCCAGCACTATTGTTGAAGGAGATGGTCCGTAGAAAGGGATGGAGCTACAGTAAAGGGAAACAGATGCAAAGGGGCCAATAAAACAATATCAAAATCTTGATAATGACAAACGCCTGTCTTGGATGGGTTTAGATTATTTTCTACTGGTCTGAGCCCATTTGTTTTAGACTGTACCTGAGGGCTCCATGCAACTCCATTTCTTAGAGAAATGTGACCTGCCCTTAAAAAACTAACATGCAGGTGGAAGAGGCATTAAGAAAGTCATGATTTGCTCTGCAGAATTAAGGATGTTTGTGATAGTAGACAATTTTACCCATGCACCCCGCATTAACACACAAGACAGAGGCTTGGGTTACACTAGGCCACTTTAATTGAAATAAGATCGTGAACCTCCAGCAAGGAAAAAATCTAAAAACTCAACTGCCCAGCATGTGGGCTACTAAACAGAATGAAATTGAAGAAAATGTATGTTCTCCTAATCAATCACGGGCGAGAACACCCTAACTCAATGCTGCAATCCATCAAGAGATGGAGCAAGTGTATCACGGTAAATCGCAAAGGGTTGAGGCAGCTATACAGAGTAGGCTCCCCCTAGTTAGAAAGCAATTAAAGTTGCCTTTGCGAATTGAAGACACAGGGCTAGCCAGTCACTCTGAGTAAGCTGGTAAGCAGCATTTGAGTAGCAGCGATGTATCTAAGTTACTAGGTCACAATTGCGAGTGCAAGTAATTTTTTCAAGAGTGCGAGTCAGTGCGAGTCAGTGCCCAAAATATTTGGGCATGTACGAGTCAAGTGTGAGTCCTTTTGTGCACGAGTATGAGTCAAGTGCAAGTCATGTTTCCTTGTGGGTTCAGCTCACTCCACCCACTGACGCAAGCACCAATCAGGTGCTGAAAATTTACGACCTCTGCTCAGAGTGAAGAAGGGGGCTGGGCAAGAGCTGTTGATATGAGAGAGATACACACCAACATGAGAATTGCGGGGGAACTAGCACTATTTGGTTTTTCAGAACGCCAATAATGAGTTGCAGGCTTGGGCAATGCCCCAAAACAGCAAGTACAAGCAAAGCAATATCTGTTTGTGTGGAAAAGCTCAACACTTGGGCTTGCATCCTCAAGTTTCCTTCATCCTGAAGGTGTTTACTCTTGCAGAAGGAAAACATCCACAGGAGCAACAACTAAATCTGCAAGATGAAGGAAATCTAGGGATAGAATACTTGATCTATGGGGAAGCATTGGAAATCTATGTCTCTCAGGTTTCTTTCAATAAAGATTTCTGCAAAAGAAAGGATTTGAGGAATTACACAGAATTTGGAAGTTTTTTATAGAGCACACAAGAACAGAGCAGTTTCTTTGGGTGACTATTTTTTTTTAAAAAACTTCTATTCTAAATAAAATATCTGCATTGAAAGTGGATTTAAAATGAAATCAAGGCAAAACAGCAGTCTAAAAAATTCAATTAATTTCCTAGGATATTAAAAGAAAAAGAGAAAAGTCTAGGTCTGCTACTTCACACTTATCATGACGGAAATGAGTCAAGCAGTACTGGCGAGGATGTTCCATAATCTGCAGGACCCAGGGACGCAGAGATGCCTCTGGAATGTGACGTAGACTGTAATACATTGTACGGTCGATTCACAAGGGAAGAGATATGATAGTCCCGCATGTACTTGGGTCCAACCCACGTAGGACGTTTACCTTCCAGGGCTGCAGATTCCTCAGTTCCAGCCTCTCTCCAGCTTTCCATGCCCTGTGTTTTGCTCTAAATGCAAGCATAGTATGAAGAGCACGTGCAATAGCATGGACAGCATTGTAAATACTGTAGCTATAGCCAGTCATGCTCATTTCAAATAAAGTTGCAGGAAGGCTCTCCAGCTTCTCCTCCCCAGTGCAGCATTCCTTGGTCTTCTCACCCTCACCCAGAGTAGAATTTTTCAATAAACAGTTGAAGGTCTTCTCCCAGAAGGTCTGGATAAATCCATCCTCTTTTGCAGCAAAAATATTTCTGTTCTGCAGATATGTTCTGAATCCTGGAGGTTCATTTGAGTGAACTGACAAGGATATGGCACCCTGGAAGGCTTGTACATCCCAGTTCCTTTGATGTGTACACAGTGTGAAATCCCAGTGTGTTGTCACAATCCACACTTTTCCTAATGGTGAATGAAGGACTGCCTCTTGAAAATACCAAGCCAAAAGTGACATGGTGTGCATTGAACCATACGCAACGAACACATTGGCTTTACTGTTTATGACATCTGAAATATTTCGCAGTTGCCTGTGGTGTGATTGGTCCATTTTGTCCATATAAGAAGTAGCTGGAAATGTTTTTGCAAAAGCAAGGCACATACCCTTTGAGGAAAGCATTGGCAGCAAGGTTTGTAAAAAGATCTCCTCATTGACATAATCTGCTACAAATATCCCAACCCAAGTCCATCTGAAATGCAGAAGTAATTGGACAATCCCGTTGTATTGATGGATGTCATTTGGGACCATCTGGTATGAGGAAGGGAAGCGTGTTTTCTGCCTCACTCTTGAGTCAAGAGAACTATAAATGATCTAAAAGGATTTGCAGATACTTATCATGAACGAAGTTATATTTGTATACATTGCATCACTATTTGGTTTCCATTGCAAATTTAGCAAGTCAGTGGTCCATAATCCCATTGCCAAAGTCTTTAATGGGGATGCGACTTCCAGGGTTTTGTCGGTGCTGGTAAGTTGGTAGTGGAGGTGTGTCATGGGCATTGACAGCGGCATCGCTACGCCCCCGGGTGGGGGATGTCGCCCCGCCCACGCGTTGTCGCCCCCATGTGGGCGGGGGTGTGACATCACGCCCTGCCTCCGAACAACCCCCTCTGCTATTTTCACTTCCTTTTGGGGCCGTTCGGATAAACGGGCCAGAAGGAGGACGGAAACGCGGCCGTCCCGCCTATGAGGAAAGTAAGTTTCCACCCTCCAGCCTGTGATTCCGCCCCTCCAGCCCGCATTACCGCCCCTTCAGGGGTCCGCGCCAGGGGTCCCTGGACACCACTTGGTGCCCTCGTCATGCTGCTGGGCATAGAATGGCAAGGGGTGGGCAGTGGGGTTGTAGAGGGAGAGCAGGGGTGTATCTCACTGCTGCCAGCATGGGCCAAATCTTATCCCCTCATTTCAAGGCCATCCTGCCCCTTTTCTCTCTTTGGACATACACCACCAAAATGACTGGCATATGTCTGAGGAGACCCATAGGTGATTCGGAAGCCTATTGGGTGGTTAGCAAATAGTACTTTTGCTTACCTCCTGCTGTCTGTCTGATTGCCCCCACCCTCCCAAAGTATTGGAAGCAGTGAGTGTTCTGCCATTCGATCTGGATCAAATTTATGTTTCATTTTGTGCTTTCAGATACAGCATGCCTACTAGCATATTTCTAGTAGCCCATTTTGATTCCCCACTACTCCAGAGCATGCAGCCACAACAAGGGGGCATGTGCTACATGCTATAGTGGTGAGTGGTCAGGCAAACAGCAAGAGGTAAGGAAAAAACTTTTTTTTTCTTACCTCCTAGAATCTGCCTGGTCACATATGTGTCTCTTTTGACCAAAGTCAGCTATTTTGCTGGCTTTTCTGCGCCATCCTGCACAAGCTGGCCCCGGCAGAGTGAGCTCTTCACCAGTGCAGGGTGTCATAAAAGTGCTGTAAGGCACAATTTTGACACGAGTGGAGTAAGCGGTGCCAGTGACGAGGCCAGTGCTGCTCATTCGCCACCGGGCACGAACCTGTCCGCCGGACGCAGGTAGGTTCTCCGCCAGGCAGCCAGAAGGTGTGGAGAGATGTGGGGAAGGGGGTGATCGGGCAGTCGGACCTCGGAGAAGGGCGGGGATATTGGTGGCGTGCTCGGCCAATAGTGACACTGGGGAAAGGGACATTGGGCGAAGGAACGAATGTCCCTTTCCCCTTTTTTAGTGTGCTCCATCTCCACCTTCGTGGATGTGATCCTCCATAGAACATTACACAGGATTGGGCTGCCTGTCTGTGGAGAGGAAAGAGATGGGGAGGGTTGGAAAATCGAGAATAGGATCCTGGCATGAACATTTGCTGCTGAGAGCCATCCCCTCAAGCCCATTCGCAACTCACTGCTGTCCCTCTACCCCACCCCAAACCTCCCCCTATACGCCCATTTCCCATCCCCTCTACCATCTTTCCTGTGCTGGTGCATGCCGGGTGTGTGGAGCTGCCAACCATTTGTGTTGGTGGCTCATTTGAACTCATCAGCAGTGTCTCATTTGCAACACTGCTGCAGCCTTGGGCCTGATAGGATTGGTCCATAAGTGAAGCCTTTTCAGTAAAAGTCAATGACCATGTTGCTACAATGTTTCAATGAGTAAAATAATTTTATTTATCTATTTATTTGATTTTTGTGACAAGTTTAGCAAGACAAACTCTGTTTGGGATGAAATTGTATTTGAATGATCTGGGATATTTGAATTTACATGGCAATGCAATTGCTTCTTTATCCAAGGATGCTTCTGCGTAATTTAAGACCCTGATGGCCCAATCCTATCTGGCCTTTACGGTGTCAGCGCGCAGAAAAATCCTGCATCCTCTACTGGAGCAGGTAGGTCAGCATTGGAGGCAGTTTTGGGGGAGGATCATGCTTGTTTCAAGGCAGGGACTGGACCTGGATGGGGGCAGATCAGGGGCAGGAGGAGGAGGATCTCAGTGGCAGGTGCATATGCCAAGAGCCTATCCCCCCTTTCTGGAATGGACCGCCCGCAGGAGTCTCTTGGACTTGTGCCAGCTAAAACCTTGTGGCAGATAGGATTGGGCGCTAGGTGTATTTCATATTATTTTAACAAGAGTGCCTCCACAAGGTTGCTGGGTGCTCTGAGGCAACATCCTGTCCTGGTTTCCCCATGGCACATTTTATTTGCCCACTACTGCCACACAGCATACAAACACAGCTATCTGTATTGAGTAGGAGTGGTACTAATATGAAGTGCCATGCCAACAGGGCACACACTGCATTTTGCTGTGCAGGGGACAGTCATGGAGGCCTCTGCAAGGTGAGGGAACATTTGTTCCCTTACCTCAGGGCTGCATTGCAGCTGCACCGGCGCTGGAAAGTTGGTTACGATTGCCATAATGAAAATTATGGTTGGCATAACAAATTGATCAAGGCACTGAAAGCCCCACAAAGAAAGGCATATTCCAATAAAAACAGTAAGTACATCAAGGAATGAATAGCAAATCCTTTGAGTATTTTGGAAATTTACTTCAGTTATATTTGCCTCACTTATCCAGTCAGTAAGGAGTTGGAGACTCAGTGGTTCAGTTTCTTTTGGATTGGAGAGAAATGAGAATTTAGCTTCTAATGCAATGAAACAAATCAAGAGTCAATGTATCTTTTCCAGTATTAAAACTCAGCAAGAGAAGTAAGCTTCCATAAGAAGATGGATTGAGAGGATGAATTGAAAATACAAAGGACATACAGAATATTAAAGTTATAAAATAATGCATACAGGTTTCATGCTGAAATGCAGGAAAATATTCAGTGAAAGCAACAGAGGAGAATGGAACAAGGTGACCCAGGAGGGATTGAGACCTATAGGAATCTGCAGGCAGGCAAATACAATATGGTGGTTGGAATATATTGGATAAAAAATAAAACGTTCAAAATGACACGCGTCTCTCAGAAGACAGAGGGATCAATGGCAGGGGGTGGGGTGGTAGAGATGAAAGGTAATGCAGCTGAAAAAGTATACTAACATTGGGAAAGTAAGGACCGTAACATGCAGATGTTAAAATCTATAATTACTGAGGAGAGCATTTGTCACAGCTGGATGAATGTAGAATGAAGTGCTGAGGAAAAGAGGAGTAAAGTGATAGTGATGATGAAGAAATATCCTCATGTGGCTGAAGGCAATCTTTCTTTTTTAATATATATATATTTATATTTTATTAATATATTAAAACATAAAAACAATACATATTTCATAAAGTTATAGCAAGCACGAAGCAATACATCCTACTAGCATACTATTCACCATTTTCTACATATAATATCCAACTAAGCCAAAATAACACCCACATTCTATTCATTAAATCCGCATATCTTTCATATATAATGCACTTCAAATTCTCTGTCTTAAATATCTGCACTTGCTAATGATGTTCTCAGCAAAGACATGCTACGGGAGTGAAACAAAGAGATCCTTACATGAGATCCTTGATCAACTTCTGAGAGGGATGCTCGTTGAAATTAGAAAAGGTACTCTTGGAAAAGAACTGAGTAGCAATCTTTCCAATGATGACATCTCCTGGATGATAAAAATCGTGGGAAATAGGGAAGGCTTCGCTCCCTCTGCATGTCATGGAATGAGACTTCCAGCTGGAATGAACGGAATGTGTCTGGCACACAGCAGGAGGTAGCAGCCCCAGGAGTAATACCAAGAAGACAACCATTTGCAGGACAGAAGGTCCCTTTCAGAGAGACATTGTACTGTTCGCCACCAACTGCATTTAATTTATCAGCATCTGCTTTTTTACAACTTCCTTTGAATTTGAACTGAATGTATTGGTACATTCAATACATATTGAGGATATCTGCAACAGTTTCTCCCCAGTCTTAATATTATTTCTTGCTACTTCATCCACCTCAGTGTCCAAGGAAAATTTGTAGACTTTTTCTTTAGGAATTCATCAGGGTTTGATTTGTTCCTCTTTAAGAAATGTCCGATGGTGGAGCACTCCTTGGAGAGGACTTGGAACTACCATAGCTGCATATTGCTCAAACCACTCACAAGATGTTGCCTCCTGTAGAAATTACAGAAACCTCCAAGAGGGCAGACATATCATTATCGTATTGGAACTCGAGAGTGATAGAGCTCCGCTAGTGCCTATGGTCACACCCTGAGTATTATGGGAGGGTTTTATAATTATTTTCTGGTGGTGTTGATTGTTTTTCCTGTGGTCTCCAAATCTCTCTCTGGATTTGGGGAGCAGGTGAACTCCCCAGATACATGCTTGAAATTACAAAGTAGGGAATGTACTCCCTTGTGTTCTCCTACTGCTGTCATAGAGCACAGGAAAACATAGCAGGCACTTACCGTAATTTGTACTGTACCTAGTATGCTTGATGTGACTCATCCCAGAGCCACAGTGAGGTCATCTCTGTATGCTATAGCTCGTCCTTGAAGTAAACAGACAGGATAGGAGGTATTATTTGGTATACTGTGGTAGTGTTAGTTTGATGGCATCCTCACAGTTGGAAGTCTTGACACTGAGTGTATACTCAATGCATCTGCTGATTGGCCTTTCCTCTGTCTTCTAGATGCTTTTGACATCTTTTGAGAAAACCTTCTATGCATGAACAGCATCTACCCATGCAGACCCTCTCTGAACGAAATGAGGGATCTTGACATAAGCAGCTGCCATGTCACCATGATGCCCTCTTCTCCTTCTTTCTCTTGGTTGTCATAAGCATGATCACAATTAGTCAGAATGGGAAGTAGTGCTTTAAGGTTCATTGAACCTATGATTTCTGGATGACCAAGCTGACTAAAGGACACGCTTAATTAAGAAATATTCAGACATAAGGTTTTAATATTTTGCCCTGGTCTGTGACTGCAATAAAGCTTATGATGATGAAGGTTTTAATATTTAATTTACATTTATCCCAAAGAATTATAGACATACTTGCATTGTTTGTATGACTAATGCCCAAACTCTATCCCCCATTTATGACGATGGAACTTGCATTCTGTCATTATAAATGGTGTACTGCTGATGAGTGGGAAGGAGCAGCCAGTGAAAGTGGTTGGCGGTTCCCCATGTGCGCCAAAGGCCCACCTGGACCGCACCGGAGCAGGTAATGTGGCAGCAGGGGTTGGTCATGGGCAGGTCGTGGGCAGGTCGAGAGATTTTGGGGCAGGGAGGTTGAAGGGGAGGTGGCAGTTCAGTTGAGGAACAGAGTGGATCCCGGCTACAATGCTGAGATCATATCCTCCAGAACTGCCCACCCCCTTCTTCACTTTGGACTTACACCAGCTGGCATGGGTCCAAAGAGACCCATAGGCAGCCATGAGGCATAAAAAGGGATAAGTAAAAAGTTTTTTTGTGCTTTCCTCCGGTTGGCCTTCTGGCCACCCCCCTCCCACAACATGTAGTGTGCGCTCCATTGGAGCAACTGCATGCTATGGAGTGGGAAGGGGATTTGGCTGCCTGTGAATATAGGCAATCTGTGAATAGCCACATTACTGGTCTGGGCCATGCTCTCTAGGCAGACACTCAGCACAAAGTCTTCCTGTTCAGAAATGTGTCCCCTGAATGCCTTCTCAGAATTAAATGAAGCAAATAGGACCACTGTCTTTTGAATAGAAAAGTCAGCTGCCATGGTATGCGCCTTAGGCTCGAGTTGTGCCTGAATTGTGCCGCAGAGGCCGAATTTGTGCTGCAATTGTGACTGACATAGGACGGGTTAAGGAAAGTTGACCAATTCAGTCCTAAGTTCGGCATAAGAGCTATTCCGTCCTAAGTTTGGCCTAAAAGTGGGCGTGTTGGGGGCGTGTCGGGGGAGTGACGGGGGCGGTTACGAATTTGTTCCGGTTCCAGACACTGGCGACCCCCTGACACGCCCCCTCGAGCACAACTCAGGCACAAAATTTGGGTCAACAAAAAGGGTGGACTCAAATGTGAGGAGACCCATAGGAGCCATTTTACCTTACCCACACCAGCCCTCTTCTGAAAAGTTCTAACACCCTGGTCCCGAGTTGTGCCTGAGTTAGGACGGAACAGTTGTGGCCTAACCCTGGACACGGACCCAAATAGTTATCCTATCAGCACCCAGCCCCACCCAGCCTCTTTACTACAAAAGCCCAGCCCCAGGCCTCCAGTCTCTCTCTCTCTCTCTCTCTCTCTCTCTCTCTCTGAGCACATGGCTTTATGAAGCACCAGGACACTCCCATTGTCCTATAGTCAAGGCCAACAACCGCAGCCTCACCTACATCCTCCTCGTCTCCCTCCTCCTCTGCTCCCTCTGCTCCTTGCTCTTCATTGGAAGGCCCAGAAGGGTGACCTGCCTTCTCTGACAAACAGCTTTTGGAATGGTCTTCTCTGTGGCCCTTTCCTCTGTGTTGGCAAAAACCATCACTGTGGTTCTGGCATTCATGGCTACCAAACCAGGATCTGGGATGAGGAAATGGGTGGGGAAAAGACTGGCAAATTCCATTGTCCTGTCCTGTTCCTTGGTTCAAGCAGGCATTTGTATGGTTTGGTTAAGTACTTCTCCTCCATTCCCAAATACAAACATGCACTCGCTGAAAGGGCAAATCATAATAGAATGCAATGAAGGATCCATCTTCATATTTTATTGTCTCTTGGGGTATATGGGATTTCTTGCTATTGCCAGCTTCACTGTCGCTTTCCTAGCCAGGAAGTTACCAGACGCTTTCAATGAAGCCAAATTCATCACCTTCAGCATGTTGGTCTTTTGCAGTGTTTGGATCTCTTTTCTCCCAACCTATCTGAGCACAAAAGGGAAAGATATGGTGGCTGTGGAGATCTTCTCCATCTTGGCCTCTAGTGCTGGGTTACTGGGCTGTATTTTTTCCCCTAAATGCTACATCATTATGCTCAGGCCTGAGCTGAATAATAGAGAGCAGCTGACAAAGAAAAAAACTGAAGAAATTAAGAATTGATTCATTTTATTATAATAATTTAGAACTTATTTCCATTTTGCACTCTTATACATACTATACTTCCAGTTGTATATTGGAAGTATGTATACTCCATACATACTCCAATTTGAACTCATATGCATACTTCCTGGGGGGGGGAGTAAATCCTAGTGAACAAAATAGGACTTGTTCTGAGTAAACATTTGCAAGATTGCACTGTAACTTTAAATGTTTATTCATTATTATTCATACATGAAAAATGAATCTGGGTCATCTATACAAAACAGGAAGTGTTTCTATCCTGTGGCTAAAGAATAGCATGGACTCCGTTGATGGTTTCTAACAGACAGGATACGAACCGCTGGCCAGATGGATTTGCTTCAAGAAGGAAATCAAACGGCTCCAACAGAGCTCAACCTTTTCTCTCCCTCCACCTAAATAATAGCCTGCAGTTCTGCCCATTCTGCCCATCTGTGGGGCAGACGCGTACTCCCTTGGTGATTATAATGCTTAGCTGTGCCTGATACCCTGATACCTGATAAGCTCAGTGGAAGAGAAATGTACTCAGGAGCAATCCAAAGTGAATGCTTTGAAATATAGATTTGGCCATTGGAAACCGGGGGAGGCTATATGTAAGGCTGGCCAGGAGCGGGATGGGGCTTAAGATATAGGCGGAGCTCGCCGCTGATATTCCTGTCCCTCCTCTCCACACCCCTGCCCGGCACTGGAGATGGCCCCGGGCAGACTGAGTTGTGCCGTCCTCTCCGCTAATGCCGCTTACTTGCCGGGTGTCGAAAATGTGCCGCCTTACAGCACATTTACGACACCTGCTGCTGGCAAAGCCATCGGTCCTCCGGCAGTTGTCTATGCTGGATTGCACCACTAGTCTTGCTTAGTTTCTGAAAGTCTGAGATATTGCTCCTATAGAAATCTGTGGTGCTAGGGACCATTACGAAAGGGCTTAAGAAATAAAGAATACCTATGGGAGAAATGTTTGAGACTTGGTGTGGAGGGAGTGTAACCGTTGGGGCAGAGTCTTGATAGAAATGTCAGTATGTGATTTCACAGTTTTACACGGTAGGGGAGATGATCGCATTTGCGCAATCATTCACTAAAGGAATAGGATGATGATGGTTTTTGTGGTGCCTTGGGGGCCCAATGGTACAGTGGGAAGTCCTCCAATTACGCGGTTCTCTTGAAATCCACCACAGATCCCCCACAGATCCTAGTCAAACTAACACTCCCACAATATACCAAATGATACAACCAATTATGTCTGTTCAGTATCAAGCATATTACAGCAGGAAGCAGGATGATCTCCCTCAAGGTCTGGGCTGAAAAGGTCAAATGCACCAGGTTTTCCTGTGCTCCAGACAGCAGTTTCAGCACATGAGGGAGCTCATTCCCTCCTTCGTAGTTATTAACTTCAGTCTGAGGAGTTATCCTGCTCCTCAGATCCCAAGAGGGATTTGGAGTCCATAGGAAAAACAAATAATGCCAAAAAGTGGTTATAAAACCCTCCTATCATGCTCACGTTCAGGCTGTTGGATCACAGGTGCTGGTGCGGCTCTATCACTCCTGAGTTTGAATACTTTAATGATATGTCTGCACTTATGACGGTTTCTATGGTTACTACTAGAGGCAACGTCTTGTGAGTAGCTTGAGCAATCTGCACCTAGGATCGCCTTTTCCCCCAGGGAGTGCTCCACTTCGGGATATTTCTTTTAAAAAGCCTGAAAATTCCCTCGGACTGTAAGGTGGATGAAACCGCAACGAATAATATGAAGAGTTGGGGGATCCTGTTGCAGATTTCTTGTATCTGTTGATCAGCAGAACAATCAATGCAGTTTCAATTTGAAGGAGATTGTAAAAAATGCTTACGCAGAAATTAAATGCTGTTGGGGAGATCACTAGAATGGATGTCCGAAAAGGACCTTATTTCCTTCAATATTACTCCTGGGGCAGCTACCTCACATTGCCTGCAAGATACATTCTGTTCATCCCAGCTTGAAGTCTGATTCTATTACATGCAGGGGGAGAGATTCCTTCCCTATTTCCCAGGAGTTTTATCATCCAGGAGATGTCATTGTTGGAAAGATTGCTCATCAGTTCTTTGTTGAAATAACCTTATCTAATTTCAGTCAACAACCCATCTTTTTGTTCAAGGATGTCATGTAAGGCTCTCTTTATCTCTTCGTAGCATTCCTTTGCTGAGAACATCATACCCAGCTGCAGGTATTTAAGTGAGAGGGAGCATGAAGTCCATTCAGGATGGCAGTCAGGCACATGAGGATCTTGAGTCACTGAGAATTTACTCCACTTTTCTCAACACTTCTTTCTATTTTCATCTCGATGTGACATGTGGACTGCTCAATAGTTTTGTAGATATAATCTTCTATGTGATACACGTCTTCTTTTCCCTACGGCTGTGATGTCAGAGCATCTTTTTGGCCACTGTATTATCTCTCTTCTTCCATCTCCATCTGTCTTCTCACAGATCCATGAGGTTTGGGACACATTTTTAATCCACTGTGTTCCAAAAACTGTGTGATTTTGGACACTTTATTTTCTATCTCATAAGAAACAATCTCTCTTGATTGAGAAACAATCTCTCTTTGTGTGTGTGTGTGTGTGTGTGTGTGTGTGTGTGCATGCGTGTGTGTGACTACTTGTGCACCCTCCAAATAAGCACGCTAGACAAAGGCTGGGTTAAAGGGCCACTTTATTAATTTAATAAACACAAGATAGACTGCAGCAGGGACTGGAGGTTTTATTAAATTGGAACTTATTGAACTTAACTTAAAAAACCCCAATGCATGCAGCTTCTAGGTTGGGGAAAAATGGCACTAGCCATTTACCTCCCCCAGATGTCAATGGGCATCACATCCGGGCTCAATCCTCGCTTGGTCACTGCCCAATCCAGTCTATCACTGCCAACACCAAAGGATTGATGCAGCTGGAAAGCACAGACCACCCCAGGTACGCCTAAAGGTGATCTTTGCTTTCCAGCCCTGGGGTTTGCCAGCCAGCCTCAGCGACCCGGTTCGGCATCGTTTGAGCGGTTCTGGCTCGCCCCATGGCCTTGCTTACCTCCGGATGTATGCCAAGTATAAGCCTCCCTGGCTACCCCCCCCACACGCTACCTACCAGACGGTAGGGGTAACCTAGCATTTAACCCTTCCGCCCCACCAGAGCAGAAACATAAAAATTCCCTGCTGCAGTTCCTTCAACAACACGTTGGCACCAGCTTGGGACAAATGCACCCCATCACCTCTAAAAAGCTGCGGAGCGTTGAATTGAATCCAGGGGTGAGATATAGTGTCACCACCCTCGTCCAAAAAATGACGCTTCAGGTAGGAATTCACCTTTTTCCTTGCAATGTCCAAACGGCGTGGGTTCAAAGCCCCCCCGCCACACCCTGTGGGGAAGTAAGCATGACCAGAGGATGGCTATTCCTGGCACAAGCTGCCTAATCTTGGCGATGTCCTCACGGACCTGGAGCCTCAAGGACACTGAGGTCCTCCAGCCCAGGTTGTTTTCGCCTAGGTGAATCACCAAAATCTGAGGAGGAGGCCGGGATTCAAGAAATTCACAGATTAGAGGGAGAAGGTGGCCCCAAAGCATTCCCCTCTTAGCCGCCCACCAAACCTTGGCCTCTTCTGCGCCCAGGAAATGATGGAGTGTCCACAAATCAGGACCCGAGCCGGAAACAGGCCCCAGCGACCTAACAAAAGAGAAAAATGCAATGAACAACTATGCTAAGAACAATAACAAGAACGGCCAAGCCCCAGAGAAACCACAGCTAAGGCGTCCACAGGCTGGCAATGACTCCCATATAAACACCCATTCGAGTGACACAAAAACGGCCCCTTGGACCCAGCAACAACCCCACGGAGTGAGCCAACAAGGCACATATGGGCTGAAACAGCTTGCAAGCAAGCAGGGAGTTACGAAAAGGTCACAGCGGCCGATAGCCTTCCATCCTACGCTAAAGGCCCCCAACCCCATAACGATTTAATTACGAATACAGCTTTTGTAGGCGCTTGACCGCCAGCAACCAATCCTCTGAACTGTGTCCTGAGGAAGACCGCTTGCAGCTGCAAGCGATGCTGCCCCAATTCTAAATGAACTTAAGCAGTAAGATGCTGGGGAAAAACCTGGGGCCAAGAGTGCCCGGTTGAACATAGCACGAAATTCAAAAAGAGTGAAGGGGGATCCATCACGATGGCTAAACAGGGGGCCATGCGCACTACCCTGTAACGTGAGGTAAGCCTCCAAGGACTGCACAGGACAAATAGACAAACCTGACACCCTTCGTAGATGAATAGTCCTTCCAATGGCCCGCTGGTCGGTTTTAGACCACCGCAGCCTGATGGACAAGATCTCAGCTGAGATTCAAGGGCAGACGAGCACAAAACTTTAAAAGAATCCCCGATAAGTTCCAGCATGTTCCGATAAGTTCCAGCATACTGGCTTTGTGGAATCAGGGAGGGCAGGAGCTGCCCTCCTAAACCGCTCCAGCATTTTCCTAATTCTAAAATCCCCAGAATAATCCTGCCACCCTGCCGCCTTGGCACTAAAAGCCAAAGCGGCAAGGTAGGACGACAAAGATTGCGCCGACAGACCTGCTTCATGCAGATGCAGCATAAAAACCAAAACGTGCTCTGCAGGTATGGGCCAAGATTGTTCCAGGGGAGCTGCACAACGAAAATCCTCAAAAATCCGCAACTTACCCTCATAACTGCGGCACGTGGCAGGGGCTAAGGCCGACCAGATGGCGGTGTTGACCCTGGCAAGCCGAGCTCCCAGAGCCAAAGCGGCATCAGGTCGGGGTCCAAGCGAGCCTCGGGATCGAGGTCCCAAAAGCGCTCCACCTGAAAGCGAGACAGCGACTCAGCAATTCCATTCTGATGTCCAGGGATGTACTTAACAATAAAAAGGGGCATTAAGATGCAGACACTGGAGAACAAAAGCTCTCACCAGCCGCATAACCCTACAAGACTTGGAAGTTTAACGAATGGTTGAATGGCTAAAATACTGTCCCCATAAATGCACCGCCACCACAATTGGAAAAAGTTCCAAGAATGTGAGGTCCGCAGTCAACCCCTGTAGAACCCATTCCTCGGGCCATGGTGCCCCCGAAAATAGTGTCCAAACCCCAATCTCCCCGAGGCATCAGAGTGGACCTCCAATTCAGCCTCGAGGAGTTGTTCCTCCAAAAAGTGACGCCATTATAGTCTTTGAGGAATTCAAGACACATGCGCAGATCGTCGCGCCCGGAGCCCGAAACCCTGATCCTGTGATGCTGAAACTTAAGGCCAGCCATTGCGTCGCATAAACGACGCAAGAAGGCCCGGCCTGGGGCGACAACTCTGCAAGCGAAATTCAGGTGACCTACGAGCACCTGAAGTTCCAACAGCGAACGTTTTGTGGCTGATATAGCCAACGTCAGCAGCTCAAGAAGTTAGTCTAACTTGACCCGTGGCAGCCTGGAACAGGCCAGCAAGGAGTCAAGCTCTATCCCCCCAAAAGTCAACACAGGGGCAGGTCCTGCAGTCTTAGCGACCGCTAGAGGAACTCCGAGCTCTGCACAGTTGGCCATAAAAGTGGAAAGAAGGAACTGACACACGTCAGTACCCCCAGGACCCACAAAAAGAAAATCATCCAGGTAATGAATGATTGAAATCACTCCTGTACGAGAACGGACAGTCCATTCTAAAAACGTAGAGAAAAGTTCAAAGGTGAAATCCGCAGGTTGGGAATGTGAGCCTCATCAAAGGGGCCAACCACCCTGCCCGCAGCCACTTCCTTGCCTATCTTCCTCCTTACCACCTCTTCCATCCCAACCACCGATGGCAAGTTGTCGGCACACGAGGGAGCGGCAGGAAGAGGCGAAGGAATATGAAACCCAAAAGTAAAACCCTGCAGAATATAATCGGCCGCCATCCTGTCAGGATAGCGCCGCAGCCAGGTTCGAAGGGGGCCAACCTTAATCGGGGTTGGCCCCCTTCCCAGAGGGGGTGGCATTAGAACCGCCCCTTCTTCTACCTGAACCTCTAGGGCCCTGCCTCCCACTGACAATGCGGGGGCATGCTGCAATGGCATGCTTGCCTCCGCAAACTGCGCAACCATGCTGGAATGGGCAGTCCTGATGCCTGCACCTGCCAGAGGCGTTGAACTCCTCTGGGGGGGGGGTTGAAACCCTTGCGCACCTGCCCCAGATTTTTGTTGGTTAAAGTTAGCCTGTCCCACCTGGTTACTGGTGATAATATGACTGCTGTCGGATCGATCACCCAGGGAGGATTTCGCCAGCCCCACAAGCCGGTTCCACAACTCCCATTGAGGGACCCGCCAATCCAAAACTGGATTATACGAAGCATGAAAGCGGAACTGGTCATCATAAGAAAGCCAGCCCGTACCCACATGCTCCGAAAATGCAGCATGTATTATATCCAAGCATTTAAATAAATCCCCGGTCACCTTGGGATGCATTTGATGCATCACCGCCATGTAGATACAATAATCCTTAAGCCAGTTTGGCCAATTCTGGTCAATTTTACGCTTTTTAGAAAACTCAGCATCGGGGACAAGGTCCCCGACACGAGGCACTGGCTCGGGGGCTTCTTCTAACATACTAAATACGTCAACTCCCTACGCCAACTTTTTTTTTTTATGGTCATCGCAAAATGACCACCAAGCGGGATATTAAAGTCCCCAAAGGGGGTCCGCATACGCTCTGTTTCATCAGGGGGTTGCGGAGTATGACCCCAGAGTGGAGGAGGTTGTGGGTAACCCATCCAACCCCCCACTGCCCCATCCCTGGGGGAAGCCCCGCATAGGGGGATATTGAGGAGAGGCATCAGTCGCGGAAGGGAAGTCCTCCCCTTCAGCTGCAGGTGCCTCAGAGGCTTGATCCTTGGAGGAAGGAGATGCGGACTGGTGAGCAGCGGAAGCCCCCCCCCCGGAAAAGCCCCAGAAACCCGGCCCCCATAAATAATGGTTGACGGGAAAATCTTTAAAGTATTTTAGTAGATAGGCCTTTGCCAGATCCCACAGGTTTTATTTTGTTCTTATCCCTTCCATTCCTGCTTCAGTCATCATGAACTACCTATCCTTAGTCTGGCCTCAGGGGCCTAACAAGCGGGAGCTTGCTGCGCCTGGAAGTGACGTCACGTGACCTCATGTGATGTCATTTCCAGAGCTGTTTCCTCAGCAATGGAGGACTGCTGCTCTGCTCTTTCCTGAACTGTAGGGTGGGCAGGGGGACTCCATCACTGAGCACTGAGCAAAGCTCCATGACTGAGCACGAAGTTTCAGCATGCGCACATAGCCTCACGTTACGCCGTTACGCTTCACCCACATTATGCTTCACCCACATTACGCCTCTGCTCAGTAGTCCTAGAGTCCTTCCCACCCTCCCATCTGCAATGTGAAAATAAGAATAATGTACTCTAGAAGCCACCTGAGAGAAAATAATTTGGACTAGTTGAAAGCCAGCCACACTTTGGTAGTACACGGGTCATTTCTGCCTCTGGCGAGCTGCTCTGTGGTAAAATTCAGCTGCCTTGAAGAAATGCCTCTTTGCCCCCACTACTGTTCCATATGTTATAAGTCTCAGATCTCATCCGTCCAAAAGCAACCGAATCACTAACAGTCAAGTGTCTCACTGATCAGCTAAGTAAAGCATGTATACCAGAAACACATTTCCTAAAACTTCAAAGCAGTTGCTATTTCTTCCTTCATTTATAGACCTGTGTATTGTTTTTAATTGGGAAAATAACCAAGTTTATAAGAACCTGCAATTCTCAACTGGGCTTCCGTGCCTTGATCATTTTGTTATGCCTGTCATGAACTGTTTGGTCACGTAGGCTTGGGGTTTCTTTTGTTGTTGTAATAGAATTTTAGTAAGATTGTTGCAGGACCAACCTTACAGTACTTCTTCTATGTAAAATGCCAAAGATAGAGAAGTAATTTGAATGGTTGAACTGCAGCTAATTGAGAACAGAAGAGCTCCTCGTTATGGGAAAGATAAATTCCTCAAGGAGAGTAGAGCTTTGAGAGTCTCTCTGGTGTGGATGTTGAGGAGAGACCTTGGAAAGAGTGGGTTAGAAGGGAGTTGTGTTCAGTTGACTAGTCAAAAGGAGATTAGAGTACTTGAAAGGTTTTTATCAGCTGTTTTAAAGTTTTAATATTTTTTATTGATTGTACCTTAATGTTGGGAAAACCCTCTTCTCTTTTTTAATCTTATGGGTTTCGAAATAAAACTTTTAGCATTAGAATTTTGTGCCTGGATTATTTATGAGGTAGTAGGAAGACTACCGGCATTCCCTTGCCTTTTATTGTAATACAAGGAGACTTAGCTCAGGGAACCCCTCCAATTATTTTTATTTCTGGGCTGGTGGCAGCGGAGTTACCAAAAAAGTCTTTCTCCCCCCCTTGCTTGACTATGACAATGCCAATCATAACTTTCATTGCAGTGTCCTGCCTAAGCACTACCAACATACCCTGGCCTTGGCATTTGCTGTAAAGGAGATCAATGAAAATCCAACCATCTTCAATAACATCAGCTTTGGATTCCACATCTCTGAAAACTATGGCAATACAGCAATTTCTTACAAGGCCGGACTGAATCTGCTTTCTAGAAACAACTATCAAGTAGAATCACTGTATTTTTTTAAACAGATGAAACTGATGAATTGTTTACAAGATCAGAAGAAAAACAAGGATTCTCGGAATGTTTAACGCTTGACTTTTACTTTTCTTCTTAGTTGCTCCTTATTATTCAGCTCAGGCCTGAGCAGAATGATGTAGCACTTAGGAAAAAAAATACAGCCCAGTAACCCAGCACTAGAGGCCAAGATGGAGAAGACCTCCACGGCAACCATGAATTTCCCTTTTGTGCTCAGATAGGTTGGAAGAAAAGAGATCCAAACACTGCAAAGGACCAACATGCTGAAGGTGATGAATTTGGCTTCATTGAAAGTGTCTGGCAACTTTCTGGCTAGGAAAGCCACGGTGAAGCTGACAATGGCCAGGAAGCCCATGTAGCCCAAGAGGCAGTAAAACATGGTAGCTGAGCCCTCATTACATTCCACTATGATTTGCCCTTTCACTGAGTGCATGTCCTTAGCTGGGAATGGGGGAGATGTAATTAACCAAACCGCACAAATGCCTGCTTGAATCACGGAGGAGGACAGGACGATGGAATTTGCCAGTCCTTTCCCCAACCATGTCCTCATCCCAGATCCTGGTTTGGTAGCCATGAACGCCAGAACCACAGTGATGGCCAAAATAGACGAAAGGGCCACAGAGAAGACCATTCCAAACGCCGTTTGCCGGAGAAGGCAGGTCAACCTTCTGGGTCTTCCAATGAAGAGCAAAGAACAGAGGAAGCAAAGGAAGAGGGAGAGGAGGAGGATGTAGGTGAGGCTGCGGTTGTTGGCCTTGACGATGGGAGTGTCCTGGTGCTTCATAAAAGTTCTGAGCACCCAAGCTGTGATCAGAGCAAAAGCAACGGCAGCTGAAGTTAAACTGACCCCCAGAGGTTCAGTGTATGAGAGGTAGCTTACAACTTTGGGAATGCATTGACGTTGGTGTTTGTCAGGATATTGTTCATCAGGACATTTCATGCAAGCATCCATGTCTGGAATGAAAAAAGTGAGATACTTTTAAAATGCCAGCGGTGTAATATAATTTCTGAATGATATGACCACTAAACTATGAAGTCCCAATTTCTAAATACCCCCCTTGGGCATAAGTTCATTTTGTAAGCCTTAGCGAAGCTATTCTTGAGTCTCTTGCCAGAGCTTGATGTTCCAGTACCCATTCCAACGCCACTAAAAGCTTTGTGATTGGGTCAGTATCTATGAAAGTTATGTCTCCTCTTACCCTTCTGGCCAGAGACCTTCCCTTCCGGACATGGAGCGCAATCGTAACAGCAGAACGGCTTCCCTTCCTTCTTTTTCCTGCTGGAGCCAGGATGGCAGTGGTTATTACACAGAGAGATGGGCAGCACCTGAGCAGAGTCATAATAGTGGGTGTTCAGGATAAGATAATATTTCTTTTGCAATTGTGCTTTCACATGTTATATAAAGAAAGAAGTGTGATGTGTTCGATGCGGTGGATGTACATGTATTTGCATTACTAGGGAGTACCGTATTCATGTCCCTCAAACTTAATGAGGCCTTATTCTGTGCCTGGGTGCTTTGGAGGGGAGGAGAACTATGAGCATATTTCTGGTATAGATGATTATTGTTAGTTCCTTTTGTCTCAATATCAAAAAATATCAATTTTCTTGACCCAGTCAATTTAAGAAATCCCTGTGTTGTGTCAGGTGTTTGTGAGCCAATGTGTGCTGGTTGTCGGTCTGTTTCCAAGCACTTTTCAACATGCTTGTGTTGATTTTGAAATCCCTTCCCATGCATGGCAAACACCCTAATATAACTGTTATATGAAAATGGGATATGTTTTAAAACCACTTTACAGTTTGCATATATATGTTTTCAATTATTGCAACTCTTTCCAAGAGGTAACTTGACATGAGCTACCTCTTTCAAGGAAGTGTATTGAGTTTCCCAGAAGGAACTAAGTGGCAGGAAAAGAAAATGCTTTAAGGAAAGAAGCTGAGACTTATAACATATGGAACAGAAGTGGAGGCAAAGAGGCATTCCTTCAAGGCAGCTGAATATTACCACACCGCAGCTCGCCTGGGGCAGAAATGAACCGTGGACTACCAGATTGTGGCCGGCTTTCAACTAATCGAAATAACTTTCTCTCAGGTGGCTTCTAGAGGACATTATTCTTATTTTCACATTGCAGATGGGAGGGGTGGAGGGACTCTAGGACTAGTGAGCAGAGGCGTAATGTGGGTGAAGCATAACGTGGGTGATGCGTAACGGCATAATGTTGGTGCGCCCCCCGGATGCAAGCCCGGGGGGGCACACCTCAAGCTTCACTCCACTGCGTGCGCCGCTGTTTCTAACTTTGTGCTGATACAGTGTGATCAGTCAAGGAGCCACGCCACTCTTTCCTGAGCTGTAGGGCGGGTGGGTGGGGCTCCGTGCACATGCTGAAACAGCTTGTTCAGTCAAGGAGCTTTGCTCAGTGCTCCGTCATGGAGTCCCCCTGCCCACCCTACAGTTCAGGAAGGAGCAGTGCAGCTCCATTGCTGAGGAAACAGCTCTGGAAATGACATCACATGAGGTCACATGACGTCACTTCCAGATGTTCCTGTGCTCCGGGAGCTTGTTAGGCCCCTGAGGCCAGACTAAGGATAGGTAGTTCATGATGACTGAAGCAGGAATGGAAGGGATAAGAACTAAATAAAACCTGTGGGATCAGGCAAAGGCCTATCTATCCACACATTCTCCATTTGACAGTGAACTATCAGCAAGGAAGCCCACCTGCAGCAGAGAAAAGCATGCTCCTCTCTCACCATTGATCCCCCATCACTGGTATTCATGGGCAAACTACTGTTGAATCTGGAAGTAGCATTTAGCCATTCTGATTAGGAGTCAGTGATAGACCTTTTAACATGACGTTCAATCTCCTTTTCAAGACATCCAAGCTCATGGTCATCACCACACATGGTGGCAATGGATTCCACGGACTAATTATGTACTGTGTGAAGTACCTACTTTTTTCTTCGTACTCTTAGCTACTAATAATGCAAATTTATTTTTTTCCTGTTTTTAAAAGTTTAAATGAGAGAGAGATATGATACTGCCACAAGGAGATGATTTGTGACGTATTGCAGACAAAATCATATTTCAGATAAAAAGACGCTGCCCCCACCCTCGGGGGGGGCGCTGATTGGCTTCTCTAGCTGCAGCACTCTGCTTTAGATCAGTGTGGGACCTTGCTTTTCACGGGGATCCTGTAGCTGCAGCGCTCTGCTTCAGATTTTCGTCGGACTTGGCTCTGGGATTGGGGACAATCCCTCCTGTTATCGCACTCCAGCATCAAGGGACACTGTGGGGCGCGGCAACACCCCCACCACCTTTTGAGGGCTCTGGGGCTCCAGAGCCCTCTGGTATTTGGTTTAAGCTAGACTGGTTCAATAAGATTGTTTAAAACACGAACACACACACTTGTTACTTCTGCTGTATACACTTTATTGGCACAGGCATTGCACGCTGTCACTTTCATTATCTGTGCATTGCCGTGGTGTAAATAAGTGATGCCTAAGAAGCAGCAGAAGAAGGGAGGGGCAGCGCCTAAGCACCCGCCCCCTCCTCGCCCCGCTCCTGTCTCGTCTTCTTCGGAGGATGAGGAGGATATAGAGTGGCGTGGGGCCATGGCTCGTCTTGAGGAGCTCGAGAAAGAGAAGGCTGCCCGGGAGGCAGAGCATGGCGATGGGGGCGAAACGTCGGCCACCTCTGGGTGTTCATCACGATCCCGTAGGGGGGCTAAAGTGCGCACCTTTTGTTCCAGGATTCGTGCTTTAACCGAGGAAGCCCCCAGACACTCTGCTTCACCCATAAGGCCAGTGGCTGAGTCCCCCCCGGACGGTGGGGATGTGGTTGCCACAAGTGTGTCTCCTGCCCATAACAAAACGGCTGTTGAGGTTTGGGAGGACGGTGGTTCCGGGGGGCAGTATCTTAAAGGTTTTGCCATCAACCCTTATTTATGGGGGCCGGGTTTCTGGGGCTTTCCCGGGGGGGCTTCCGCTGCTCACCAGTCTGCCTCTCCTTCCTCCAAGGACCAAGCCTCTGAGGCATCTGCAGCTGAAGGGAAGGACTCCCCTTCCGCGGCTGATGCCTCTCCTCAATATCCCCCTATGTGGGGCTTCCCCCCGGGGATGGGGCAGTGGGGGGGTTGGATGGGTTACCCACAACCTCCTTCACTTTGGGATCATACTCCGCAACCCCTATATAAAACAGAGCGTATGCAGACCCCCTTTGGGGACTTTAATATCCCGCTTGGTGGTCATCTTGCGATGACCATAAAAAAAAAAAGTTGGAGTAGGGAGTTGACGTATTTAGTCTGTTAGAAGAAGCCCCTGAGCCAGTGCCTCGTGTCGGGGACCTTATCCCGGATGCTGAGGTTTCTAAAAAGCGTAAAATTGACCCGAATTAGCCAAACTGGCTTAAGGGTTATTGTATCTACATGGCGGTGATGCATCAAATGCATCCCAAGGTGACCGGGGATTTATTTAAATGCCTGGATATAATACATGCCGCATATTCAGAGCATGTGGGTACGGGCTGACTTTCGTATGATGAACAGTTCCGCTTGCATGCTGCGTATAATCCAGTTTTGGATTGGCGGTTCCCTCAATGGGAGTTGTGGAACCGGCTTGTGGGGCCGGCGAAATCCTCCCTTGGTGATGGATCCGACAGCGGTCATATTATAACCTGTAACTAGGTGGGACAGGCTAACTTTAGCCAACAAAAATCTGGGGCAGGTGCGCATGGGATTCAACCCCCCCACTTCTGTTATGAGTTCAACGCCTCCGGCAGGTGCGGGCATCAGGACTGCACGTTCCGGCATGGTTGCGCAGTTTGCGGGGGCAAGCATGCCATTGTAGCATGCCCCCGCATTGTCAGTGGGAGGCAGGGCCCTAGAGGTTCAGGTAGAAGAAGGGGCGGTTCTAATGCCACCCCATCTGGGAAGGGGGCCAACCCCGATTAAGGTTGGCCCCCTTCAAACTTGGCTGCAGCGCTATCCTGACAGGACAGCAGCCGATTATATTCTGCAAGGTTTTACTTTTGGGTTTCGTATTCCTTTGCCTCTTCCTTCCACTCCCTCGTGAGCCGACAACTTGCCATCGGTGGTTGGGATGGAAGAGGTGGTAAGGAGGAAGATAGGCAAGGAAGTGGCTGTGGGCAGGGTGCTTGGCCCCTTTGATGAGGCTCACATTCCCAACCTGCGGATTTCACCTTTGAACTTTTCTCTACGTTTTTAGAATGGACTGTCCGTTCTCGTACAGGAGTGAATTCAATCATTCATTACCTGGATGATTTTCTTTTTGTGGGTCCTGGGGGTACTGACGTGTGTCAGTTCCTTCTTTCCACTTTTATGGCCAACTGTGCAGAGCTCGGAGTTCCTCTAGCGGTCGCTAAGACTGCAGGACCTGCCCCTGTGTTGACTTTTGGGGGGATAGAGCTTGACTCCTTGCTGGCCTGTTCCAGGCTGTAGGGTTATGTGGCTGGTCAGAGCTTTTGTTCTCCAGTGTCTGCGTCTTAATGCCCCTTTTTATTGTTAAGTACGTCCCTGGACATCAGAATGGAATTGCTGAGTCGCTATCTCGCTTTCAGGTGGAGCGCTTTCGGGACCTCGATCCCGAGGCTCGCTTGGACCCCGACCTGATGCCGCTTTGGCTGTGGGAGCTCGGCTTGCCAGGGTCAACACCGCCATCTGGCTGGCCGTAGCCCCTGCCACGTGCCGCAGTTATGAGGGTAAGTTGCGGATTTTTGAGGATTTTCGTTGTGCAGCTCCCCTGGAACAATCTTGGCCCGTACCTGCAGAGCACCTTTTGCTTTTTATGCTGCATCTGCAGGAAGCAGGTCTGTCGGCGCGATCTTTGTTGTCCTACCTTGCCGCTTTGGCTTTTCGTGCCAAGGCGGCAGGATGGCAGGATTATTCTGGGGATTTTAGAATTAGGAAAATGCTGGAGGGGTTTAGGAGGGCAGCTCCTGCCCTCCCTGATTCCTGAAAGCCAGTATCCCTGGACAAGCTGGAACTTATCGGGGATTCTTTTAAAGTTTTGTACTCGTCTGCCCTTGAATCTCAGCTGAGATCTTGTCCATCAGGCTGCGGTGGTCTAAAACCGACCAGCGGGCCATTGGAAGGACTGTATCATTTGGTATATTGTTGGATTGTTAGTTTGACTAGGATCTGTGGGGGATCTGTGGTGGGTTTCAAGAGAACCGCGTGATTGGAGGACATCCCACTGTACCATTGGGCCACCAAGGCACCACAAAAACCATCTTCATCCTATTTCTTTAGTGAATGATTGCGCAAATGCGATCATTTCCCCTACCATGTAAAACTGTGAAATCACATACTGACATTTCTATCAAAACTCTGCCCCAATGGTTACACACCCTCCACACCAAGTCTCAAACATTTCTCCATTGGTATTCTTTATTTCTTAAGACCTTTCGTAATGGTCCCTAGCACCATAGATTTCTATAGGAGGAATATCTCAGACTTTCAGAAACTAAGCAAGACTAGCGGTGCAATCCAGCATAGACAACTGCCAGAGGACCGATGGCTCTGCCAGCAGCAGGTGTCGTAAATGTGCTGTAAGGCGGCACATTTTCGACACCCGGCAAGTAAGCGGCATTAGCGGAGAGGATGGCACAACTCAGTCTGCCCGGGGCCGTCTCCAGTGCCAGGCAGGGGTGTGGGGATGCACTGGATTGGGCCGCTTGGCACGGACGAGGGACAGGGATATCAGCGGCGTGCTCCGCCTATATCTTAAGCCCCGTCCCGCTCCTGGCCAGCCTTACATAGCCTCCCCCGGTTTCCAATGGCCAAACCTATATTAAAAAGCATTCACTCTGGATTGCTCCTGAGTACATTTCACTTCCACTGAGCTTATCAGGTATCAGGCACAGCTAAGCATTATAATCACCAAGGAAGTATGCGTCTGCCCCACAGATGGGCAGAATGGGCAGAACTGCAGGCTGTTGTTTATGTGGAGGGAGAGAAAATGTTGAGCTCTGTTGGAGCAGTTTTATTTCCTTCTTGAAGCAAATCCATCTGGCCAGCGGTTCGTATCCTGTCTGTTAGAAACCATCAAAGGAGTACATGCTTTTCTTTAGCCACAGGATACAACACTTCCTGTTTTGTATAGATGACCCA
This sequence comes from Plestiodon gilberti rubricaudatus, assembly GCA_026170595.1. Lineage (NCBI taxonomy): Eukaryota > Metazoa > Chordata > Lepidosauria > Squamata > Scincidae > Plestiodon > Plestiodon gilberti. Next base: position 22,364,258 of record JANXHW010000006.1, read on the forward strand.
GATTCATTATACATGTATGAATAATAATGAATAAACATTTAAAGTTACAGTGCAATCTTGCACATGTTTACTCAGAACAAGTCCTATTTTGATCACCAGGATTTACTCCCCAGGAAGTATGCATATGAGTTCAAATTGGAGTATGTATGGAGTATACATACTTCCAATATACAGTTGGAAGTATTTTATGTATAAGACTGCAAAATGAATGTAAGTTCTAAATTATTATAATAAAATGAATTAATTCTTAATTTCTTCAGTTTTTTCTCTTTGTCAGCTGCTCTCTATTATTCAGCTCAGGCCTTAGCATAATGATGTAGCATTTAGGGAAAAAAATACATCCCAGTAATCCAGCACTAGAGGCCAAGATGGAGAAGACCTCCACAGCCACCATATTTTTCCCTTTTGTGCTCAGATAGGTTGGGAGAAAAGAGATCCAAACACTGCAAAAGGTCAACATGCTGAAGGCGATGAATTTAGCTTCATTGAAAGTGTCTGGTAACTTCCTGGCTAGGAAAGCGACAGTGAAGCTGGCAATAGCTAGAAATCCCATATAGCCCAAGAGACAATAAAATATGAAGATGGACCCTTCACTGCATTCTATTATGATTTGCCCTTTTAGCAAGTGCATGTTTGTATTTGGGAATGGAGGAGAAGTACTTATCCAAATCATACAAATGCCTGCTTGAAACAAGGAACAGGACAGGACAATGGAATTTGCCAGTCTTTTCCCCACCCATTTCCTCATCCCAGATCCTGGTTTGGTAGCCATGAATGCCAGAACCACAGTGATGGTTTTTGCTAGCACAGAGGAAAGGGCCACAGAGAAGACCATGCCAAAAGCCGTTTGTCGGAGAAGGCAGGTCACCCTTCTGGGCCTTCCAATGAAGAGCAAGGAGCAGAGGAAGCAAAGGAAGAGGGAGATTAGGAGGATGTAGGTGAGGCTGCGGTTGTTGGCCTTGACAATGGGAGTGTCCTGGTGCTTCATAAAGGTTGCAAGTACCACAGCTGTGATCAGAGCAAAAGCAACAGCAGTCCAGGCTAGACTGAATCCTAAAGGTTCGCTATACGAGAGGTAGCTGATAACCTTAGGAATGCATTGGTGTTGGTCTTTGTCTGGATATTGTTCGTCTGGACAATTGATACAAGCATCCATGTCTGGAAAGAGAATAAGAAATGCTCATTACAGCTTTGTAATGTAATGTGACAGTGCATGAATTCTAAGCCAGGAAAGCCCAGTTAAAATAACCCCTTGGACATGAGCTCATGCTTGATATTCCAGGATGCATTCAAGGCCATGATAATCAAAATTGATGCTAGGAATGGTGCCATGCATGATATGCTCAGTATCTGTGAATGTTATGTCTCCTCTTACCCTTCTGGCCAGAGACCTTCCCTTCCGGACATGGAGCACAATCGTAACAGCAGAAGGGCTCCCCTTCCTTCTTTTTCTTGCTGGAGCCAGGATGGCAGTGGTCATTACACACAGAGACGGGCAGCACCTTAATCACAGCCAAAATGTACAGGATTTTGATTAATAGGATTTCTTTTAAGTGCTGTGGTTTCAGATGGACATATAAATAAAGAAGAATGCTGTGGTATGTTGAGTAGAGAGGTTCGTGGCTTTTTTTGCTTTACTGGGGTGTATTTGTGCCCCCTAAACTTAATGAAATATGTTTCACCCTGAGCAGGAGATCGTGAGGAGGGTACCTGCACCCAGAAGTGATGTCATGACGTGACATTACTGCCCCGTGCACAGTGACGGCATGTTACGCCACTGCAAATGGATATAAATTTAGACATTTCGAAGCTATGTATCAATATATATAAATTATTGTCCCAATCCTATTCCCTGCCATTGGTGCTGATGCAGTCCCACCATAGAGGCATATGGTAACTTTTGTTCCCTAACTCTGGATTGGCCCCCTAATGGCCTATGGGTCTCCTCAGGCCAACACCAGCACTATAGCCAGCATAGGTCTAAAGAGATTAAGGAGGCAGTGTGTGAAGAAGGGGGTAGGCTTTGGCATGCATATTTACTACCAAGATCCACCCCTTATGGCCCACTCCCTGCCTCCTGCCCTCCCCCTGATATGTCCATACATTCTCCCTGGGACTCCCTGACTTCTGCAGGTCATTTTGCTGGTGCACATCTGATGAGACCCATGGGGGCAGCTGGGGCATTGTGTCCCTTTCCCCTGAGGTGGCCTCCAGCTGCACTGGTGCTGGCTCGATCCTGGGCAGGATCTGGAGCTCTGTGCTTTTGCACATTGTGGTGGTCCTACACAAGATTGGGCTGCCCATTTGCTATTTTCCAGTTATGTCATACTAAGGATTTGCAGTTCTTTCTGTCTCACCTGGTTAAATTTCCCATGCCACATCATGCTTTCATCTTGAATTGTTAACTGTTCTCCAGGAGGCACTTGAGGATACAGGTGTCCAACTTTGATTCTTACAAGGGATTGATTTGGAAAAATAACCCAGTTCGTAACATCAAATCCTGCAACTAATTCTCCATTTTCATCAAAATGCACAGTCTCTCCAGCACTATTGTTGAAGGAGATGCTCCTTAGAAAGGGATGGAGCTACAGTAAAGAGAAACAGATGCAAAGGGGCCAATAAAACAATATCAAAATCTTGATAATGACAAACACCTGTCCTGGATGGGTTTAGATTATTTTCTACTGGTCTGAGCCCATTTCCTTTAGACTGTACCTGAGGGCTCAATAAGAATAGTTCTCCATGCAACTCCATTTCTTAGAGAAATGTGACCTGCCCTTAAAAAACTAACATGCAGATGAAAGAGGCATTAAGAAAGACATGATTTGCTCTGCAGAACTGAGGATGTTTGTGGTAGTGGACAATTTTGCCCATGCACCCCCCATTAACACACAAGACAGAGGCTTGGGTTACACTAGGCCACTTTAACTGAAATAGGATCGTGAACCTCCAGCAGGGAAAAAACCAAATGACTCAACTGCCCAGCATGTGGGCTACTAAACAGAATGAAATTGAAGAAAATGTATGTTCCCCTAATCAATCACGGGCGAGAACATCCTAACTCAACGTTGCAATCCATCAAGAGATGGAGCGAGTGTATCACGGTCAATCCCAAAGGGTTGAGGCAGCTATACAGAGCAGGCTCCCCCTAGTCAGAAAGCAATTAAAGTTGCCTTTGCGAATTGAAGACACAGGGCTAGCCAGCCAGTCTGAGTAAGCTGGTAAGCAGCATCTGAGTAGCAGGGATGTATCTAAGTTGTTAGGTCACAAGTGCGAGTGCCAGTAATTTTTGCAAGAGTGCGAGACAGTGCCTCAAAAATTTGGGAAGGTACAAATCAATTGCGAGTCCTTTTGTGCACAAGTATGAGTCAAGTGCAAGTCATGTTTGCACGAGTGCAAGTAAGGCCAAAAACCCTGAGTCACGAGTCGAGTGCGAGTAAGGCCAAAAACCCGAGTCAAAAGCCGAGTTGGGGAAAATGGCTTTTCGCCCTGAAAATGAGGTGTGTGTGTAAGTGTGTGTGTGTGTGTGCGTGCGTGCGTGCGTGCGTGCGTGTGTGTGTGTGTATGTGTGTGTGTGTGTGTGTGTGTGTGTGTGTGTACCTCTGATGGTACTAAAGCACCCACTTGGCTTCCCCTATGTCCTTCCCCTCACCTCTTAGTCTTGTCACTACCCATCAGGCTTAGGAAAAACAAGCTTGTACATCCCAGTTCCTTTGATGTGTACACAGTGTGAAATCCCAGTGTGTTGTCAAAATCCACACCTTTCCTAATGGTGAATGAAGGACTGCTTCTTGAAAATACCTTATCAAAAGTGACATGGTTAGCATTGAACTATATGCAATGAACACATTGGCTTTACTGTTTATGACATCTGAAATATTTCGCAATTGCCTGTAGTGTGATTGGTCCATTTTATCCATATAAGAAGTAGCTGGAAACGTTTTTGCAAAAGCAAGGCAGATACCCTTTGAGGAAAGCGTTGGCAGCAAGGTTTGTAAAAAGATCTCTTCATTGACATAATCTGCTACAAATATCCCAACCCAAGTCCATCTGAAATGCAGAAGTAATTGGACAATCCCGTTGAACTGATGGATGTCATTTGGTACCATCTGGTATGAGGAACGGAAGCGTGTTTTCTGCCTCACTCTTGAGTCAAGAGAACTATAAATGATCTAAAACGATTTGCAGATACTTATTGTGAATGGAACGAAGTTATATTTGTATGCATTGCATCATGTGGTTTGTATTGCAAGTTTAGCAAGTCAATAGCCCATAATCCCATTGCCAAAGTCTTTAATGGGGATGTGAATTCCAGGGTTTTGTTGGCGCTGGTAAGGTGGTGGTGGAGGTGTGTCATGGGCATGGACAGCGGCATCGCTACGCCCCCGGGTGGGGGCCGTTGCCCGCCCATGCATCATCGCCCCCACGTGGGTGGGTGCGTGACGTCACGCCCCGCCTCCGAATACCCCCTCTGCTATTTTCACTTCCTTTTGGGGCCATTCGGACATACGGGCGGGCAGGAGGACCGAAACACAGCCGTCCCGCCTACGAATTAAGTAAGTTTCCACCCTCCAGCCCGTGATTCCACCCCTCCAGCCCACGATACCGCCCCTTCAGGGGTCCGCACCCAGGGGCCCTGGGCACCACTTGGTGCCCTGGTCACCAAGGCACCCCCTTACTACACTGCTGGGCATGGAAGGGCAGGGGGAGCTTTGGGAGGATCAGGGAGGGCAAGGGGTGGGCAGTGGGGGTGTGTAGGGAGAGCAGGAGTGTATCTCACTGCTGCCAGCATGTGCCAAATCTTATCCCCTCATTTCCAAGCCATCCTGCCCCTTTTCTCTCTTTGAACATACACCACCAAAATGACTGGCATATGTCTGAGGAGACCCATAGGTGATTCGGAAGCCTATCGGGTGGTTAGTAAATAGAATTTTTACTTACCTCCTGCTGGCTGTCTGATTGCCCCCACCCTCCCCACGCATTGGAAGCAGTGAGTGTTCTGCCATTCGATCTGGATCAAATTTATGTTTCATTTTGTGCTTTCAGATACAGCATGCCTACTACCATATTTCTAGTAGCCCATTTTGATTTTCAACTACCCCACTACCATGTAGCCACAACAAGGGGGCATGTGCTACATGCTAAAGTGGTGAGTGGTCAGGGAAACAGAAAGAGGTAAGGAAAAGACATTTTTTTGTTTTTTTTCTTACCTCCTAGAATCTACCTGGTCACATATGTGTCTCCTTTGACCAAAGTCAGCTATTTTGCTGGCTTTTCTGCTCCATCCTGCACAAGCTGGCCCCGGCAGAATGAGCCCTTCACCAGTGGAGGGTGTCACAAAAGTGCTGTAAGGCACAACTTTGACACTAGTGGAGTAAGCGGTGCCAGCGACGAGGCCAGCGCTGCTCACTTCGCCACCGGGCACGAACCTGTCCACTGGACGCAGGTAGGTTCTCCACAAGGCAGCGAGAAGGCGTGGAGAGGTGCTGGGTAGGGAGTGATTTGGCCGTCGGGCCTCGGAGAAGGGCGGGGATATTGGTGGTGTGCTCGGCCAATAGTGACACTGGGGAAAGGGACATTGGGGGAAGGAACGAATGTCCCTTTCCCCCGAAGTGTGCTCCATCTCCACCTTTGTGGATGTGATCCTCCATAGAACATTACACAGGATTGGGCTGCCTGTCTGTGGAGAGGAAAGAGATGGGGAAGGTTGGAAAATCGAGAATAGGATCCTGGCGTGAACATTTGCTGCCGAGATCCATCCCCTCGCAACTCTCTGCTGTCCCTCCTCCCACCCCAAACCTCCCGCGAATCGCCCATTTCCCATCCCCTCTACCATCTTTCCTGTGCTGGTGCATGCCAGGTGCATGGAGCTGCCAACCATTTGTGTTGGTGGCTCATTTGAACTCATCAGCAGTGTCTAATTTGCAACACTGCTGCAGCCTTGGGCCTGATAGGATTGGTCCATAAGTGAAGCCTTTTCTGTAAAAGTCAATGACCGTGTTGCTAAATTTTTTCAATGAGTAAAATAATTTTATTTATCTATTTATTTGATTTTTGTGACAAGTTTAGCAAGAGAAACTCTGTTTGGGATGAAATTGTATTTGAATAATCATGGATATTTGAATTTACATGGCAATGCAATTGCTTCTTTATCCAGTGATGCTTCTGCATAATTTAAGACCCTGATGGCCCAATCCTATCTGGCCTTTACGGTGTCAGCGTGCAGAAAAATTCTGCATCCTCTACTGGAGAAGGTAGGTCAGCATTGGAGGCAGTTCGGGGGAGGATCATGCTTGGTTCAAGGCTGGGATTGGACCTGGATGGGGGCAGTTCAGGGGCAGGAGGAGGAGGAGGATCTCAGTGGCAGGCTCACATGCCGAGAGCCTATCCCCTCTTTCTGCCTGAGACCTGCCCCCAGGAGTCTCTTGGAATTGTGCCAGCTAAAAGGTTGTGGCAGAAAGGATTGGGCCCTAGGCGTATTTCATATTATTTTAACAAGAGTGCCTCCATCAGGTTGCTGGGTGCTCTGAGGCAACATCCTGTCCTGGTTTCCCCATGGCACATTTTGCTTACCCACTACTGCCGCACAGCATACAAACATAGCTATCGGTATTGAGTAGGAATGGTACTACTACAAAGTGGTACTCAATAGTTGTGCTCTTCAGGTGTCGTCAGAGTCAAGTGGACCCTCAAATGGACATACAGTGCAATCCTAACCAACTTCCCAGTGCTGATGTAGCCATGACAACAGGGCACACACTGCATTTTGCAGTGCAGGGACAGTCATGGAGGCCTCTTCAAGGTGAGGGAACATTTGTTCCCTTACCTCAGGGCTGCATTGCAGCTGCACCGGCGCTGGAAAGTTGGTTAGGATTGCGCTGATAGGCCCTTGTCTAGTGCCTGACACGGATGAATCTGGATGTCACCCCTCTTTAACATATTTGAATAGGCAACCTTATTTTTTTTATTCTAATCACTATTGTTTATATTTTAAATTGCCATTGTAAATGACTGTATCAACAGAAATTCATAGCAGTGTTTTTATTTTTAAAAATCTCAGCTCAAAACTTCTTTGATTTCCTTGGAAGAGACCTTCCATGTTCTTAGGTTCTCATCCAGTGTCACAAAGTGAGAGATTGGAGAAAAAAAAAAACACCACCTCAAACTTATCAAGTTTGCAAGTTTTGCTGGGCACGAGATGCATGTCTTTTGAAGCCTTTTGAAATGGGTACAATGAGAGCATTGCGGTGGCAACACTTTCAATATCCATAAGAAGATTCTTACCAGGCCCCTACTCATACAACTGTATACACATAGGGCTCTCTCTGCATGATTGGGGACCTGACCCTTTACTTACATGCTTTCATGGGATCCACTTTTCAGCACCTGAAAGAACCCCAAATAATGTAGTTTCATGATACAGTACTGATGTCTCCAAATGTACCTGTGGAATCTTGTAGTTGTCTATGATGGTAGCCATATTGAGGGAGGTGTCTGAATGCAAACCCCAAGTGATGGCTACCAAATTGCTCTGCACGTCACACTTGTAGTTAGGGACAAATCTATGCTGAGTAGAGAGCAGATTCAGTAGAGTCTTGAAAGAAATCTGTGTACTGCCGTAGTTTTCATAGATGTGGAAACCAAAGCTGATGTTATTTAAGACCGTTGCAACTTCATTGATCTCTCTTATAGCAAATGCCATGGCCAGGACATTTTGGTAGCACTTTGGCACGACACTGCAATGAAAATTATGATTGGCATAACAAACTGATCAAGGCACTGAAGCCCCACAAAGAATGGCACATGCCAATAAAAACAATTAAAAACATAAAGAACATGAATGAACGAATAAATGAATGAATATTAAATCCTTTGAGGATTTTGGAAATGTGCTTCATTTTCCCGATCAGTATGAAGTTTGAGACACAGTGGTTCATTTTCTTTTGGATTGGAGAGAAATTAGAATTTAGCTACTAATGCAGTAAAAAATCAAGAGTCAATGTACCTTTTCCAGTATTAAAATTCAGCAAGAGAAGAGAAGATTCCATAAGGAGATGGATTGAGAGGATGAATTGAAAATACAAAGGACATACAGAATATTAAAGTTATAAAATAATGCATACAGGTTTAATGCTGAAATGCAGGAAAATATTCAGTGAATGCGACAGAGCAGAATGGAACAACATGTGTCTCTCAGAAGACAGAGGGAGAAATGGCAGGGGGTGGGGTGGGATAGATGAAAAGTAATCCAGCCGAAAAAGTATACTGACATTTGGAAAGTAAGTACTGTAACATGTAGATGTTAAAATCTATAATTACTGAGGAGAGCATTTGTCACAGCTGGATGAAATTAGAATGAAGTGCTGAGAAAAGAGGAGTAAAGTGATAGTGATGATGAAGAAATATCCTCATGTGGCTGAAGACAATCTTTCATATATAATGCACTTCAAATTCTCTGTCTTAAATATCTGCACTTGCTAATGATGTTCTCAGAAAAGACATGCTATGGGAGGGAAAGAAAGAGATCCTTACATGAGATCCTTCATCAACTTCTGAGAGGGATGCTCGCTGAAATTAGAAAAGGTACTCTTGGAAAAGAACTGAGTAGCAATCTTTCCAATGATGACATCTCCTGGATGATAAAAATCTTGGGAAATAGGGATGACATCGCTCCCTCTGCATGTCATGGAATTAGACTTCCATCTGGAATGAACAGAACGTGACTTGCACACAGCAGGAGGTAGCAGCCCCAGGAGTAATAGCAAGAGGACAACCATTTGCAGGAGAGAAGGTCCCTTTCAGACAGACATTGTACTGTTCGCCCCCAACTGCATTTAATTTATCAGCATCAGCTTTTTTACAACCTCCTTTGAATTTGAACTGAATGTATTGATACATTCAATACATATCGAGGATATCTGCAACAGTTTCTCCCCAGTCTTAATATTATTTGTTGCTACTTCATCCACCGCAGTGTCCAAGGGAAATTTTTAGGCTTTTTCTTTAGGAATTCACCAGGGTTTGATTTGTTCCTCTTTAAGAAATGTCTGATGGTGGAGCACTCCTTGGAGACGACATGGAACTACCATACCTGCATATTGCTCAAACCACTCACAAGATGTTGCCTCTGGTAGAAATTACGGAAACTTCCATGACTACAGACATATCATCATGGTATTGGAACTCGAGAGTGATAGAGCTCCACTAGTGCCTGTGGTCCAACAGCCACACCCTGAGTATTATGGGAGGGTTTTATAACTACTTTCTGGTGGTGTTGATTGTTTTTCCTGTGGTCTCCAAATCTCTCTTCGGATTTGGGGAGCAGGTGAACTCCCCAGATACATGCTTGAAATTACAAAGTAGGGAATGTACTCCCTTGTGTTCTCACACTGCTGTCATAGAGCCCAGGAAAACATAGCAGGCACTTACCGTAATTTGTACTGTACCTAGTATGCCTGATGTTACTCATCCCAGAGCCACAGTGAGGTCATCTCTGTATGCTATAGCTAGTCAGCCAAGTAAACAGAAAGGGTAGGAGGTATTATTTGGTATACTTTGGTAGTGTTAATTTGATGCCATCCTCACAGTTGGAATTCTTGACAGTGTTATGTGAGTATACTCAATGTAGCTATTTGGGGAACAAGATCACACTGCTCATTGACCTTTCCTCTGTCTCATAGATGCATTTTACATATTTTGAGGAAAAAAGTCTATGCATGTACAACATCTGACCTCTCTGAATGTGATGAGGGAACTTGCCAAATGCAGCTGCCATGTGTCCATGATGCCCTATTCTTCTTCTATGTCTTGGTTGTCTTAAGCATGGCCACAATCAGTCAGCCTAGGAAGTACTGGTTTAGGTTCATTGAATCTATGATTCCCAGATGACCAAGCTGATCGAAGGACCCTGTGTCATATACACTTTCTATATGATCTGAGCACTGCTTGACGCCTTGTAATAAAACTCTCTGCTATTCCTTCCATCCTGGTGTGTTCATTGGATTGTTCACTCTCGGCATGAGCCCATGCTTCCCCAGGCCCTCTGGAGGAAACAGTAAGGAGCAAGATTTGAGCCAAAAATCCTGACATTTACTATGACCCTTTGATAAGTTGAGGGTAAAATTTAAGGATTTGTGGAATTCTTTGAATTAGATAATTTGGTTTGATTTTTCTCGATGACTGGAGGCAGGAGGGTTGGAGGAGGGTGTGTGGAGGAAGATGGGAGACTGGAAAGGGACTATAGCCTGGGAGTGGAGGCTCAGTGGGAGCAGCTTTGCCACTCAGTCTCATCACTGCCACTGTATGTTAAAGGTCTATGCTGCTCTGCAAGGGTTGTGGGGGGAAGGGTTGCCATTTGCAAAGATCACCGTGGGAGCTGCATTTTAAAGATCCTCTCACTTTTATTCTTACTGTTACACACACACACACACACACACACACACACACACACACACACACACACACACACACACACACACATCTCCCTTAAAAAATAATGATCTTCATGCCACTCACAAACCAGCAATAGCAGCCAGAAAGATCACACACACACACAGAGCTCCCCTCTAGCAACACACAAACACACACATTAATAACGTTTTGAAAAAGTCCCCCTGAAACCCCCCTCATTACCTTTGTTGTGTTTCAACTGAAGCCTGTGTTTTGCTTTTACAAAACATCTGCTTCTATGCTTTGATATCCATTGGAGTTATGAAACTTCTTCTGCAAATATTGCTTTTCCTCACAGGCTGCAATCCTATGCACGCTTTCCTGAGAGTAAGTCCCACTGAACTCAATGGATCTTTCTTCTGAGTAGACACGCATAGAAGTGCACTGACAGTCAGGATTTAGGGAAGTAGCTGTGATCACAAGACATAAAAACTTTGCTCCTGCATGATTTGGCAGGGGTAGGTTCCATTAGTAGTTTGGAGTTTGCATGTAAGTTCTAATTTAGAGCTGGCTAACCACATTTAGGGCAAGAAAAGGGGTGGTGAATACATGGTTTTATCAAAAGAATGGACTTCCTGGCAAATAGCTACATTACTGGCCTGGACCATACGCTCCAGGAAGACAAGCAGTACCAAGTACTCGTGTCTCCTGCAGTCCTTAGAATAAAACAAAATAAAACATTGACCATGAACCAAGTACAAACACTGTCTTTTTTTTTTTTACAGATGAAGTTGATGAAATTATTTACATGATCGGAAGAAAAACAAGGATTCTCAGAATGTTTAATGCTTCACTTTTTGTTTCCTTCTTAGCTGCTCCTTATTATTCAGCTCAGGCCTGAGCACAATGATGTAGCACTTAGGGGAAAAAATGCACCCCAGTAACCCAGCACTAGAAGCCAAGATGGAGAAGATCTCCACAGCAACCATGTATTTCCCCTTGGTGCTCTTGTAGGTTGGAAGAAAAGAGATCCAAACACTGCAAAAGACCAACATGCTGAAGGTGATGAATTTGGCTTCATTGAAAGTGTCTGGCAACTTCCTGGCTAGGAAAGCCACTGTGAAGCTGACAATGGCCAGGAAGCCCATGTAGCCCAAGACGCAGTAAAACATGGTTACCCTTACACCCCGGAATTAAGACGCAAGACAACATGAGTTGGATTAAATGGTCACTTTATTTAGATAACAAAAGACCTGCAAAGGTAACTGTTAGGTAGGGGTATCTAACCAACCCCCCTTTTGGCGTGCGGATACTGGTCGGGGGAAATTGGCGTCATCCAATTACCTCCCCCTACTCCTCTGACGTAAGCACCCAGGCTCCAGGCCCCTTCGGTCTCCGCCCGATGGGGCCTATCACAGCCCACCCCTAAAGGTGAAGACAGCTGGGCCGTGCAGGTAGTCATCGTAGGTAACCCCAGATGATACCTCCCTGCCCCAGCCAGGTGGTATGCCAGCCAGCCTCACCGACCCGAGGGTAACAGTGTCGTGATGAGCGGTCCTGGCTTACCACCTGACCTTGCCGAACTCCAGGTGCACGCCTAGTCCCTAACACCCTGCCTACCCATTTCCGCACGCCACCTGCCACATCGGGTGATCAGCCTAGCGCTTGATCACCCAGCCCCACTGGACCAGGCAATTAAACAAAACCCTTTGCAGGTCTTCCAAGAAAAAATCTGTCCCTGAAGGGGAAAGGTGAACCCCGTCCCCCCGAAACAGCCAAACAGTGTCAAAACGAATGCGCGGGTGAGGGACGATTGCTCCCTCAACCTGACGCACAACCCGCCCCAGGTACGCGTTCACCTTCCGGCGGGCGAGGTCCACCGCCCTGGGGCGCAACGCTCCTCTCCAGACCCGCCGGGGAAGCATGTTGGACCACAGGAGGCGAACTCCCGGGATCCAACCCCTAATGGTGTGTATGTCCCTGCGGATCTGGAGCCTCAAGGCCTTGGAAGACCTCTGGCCCAGATCGTTCTCACCTAGGTGCAGCAGGATAACCTGGGGCGGGGGATGAACCTCCAAGAACTGCAACAACAAGGGCAGGAGTTGACCGCAGAGAAGTCCACGTCTAGCTGCCCACCACACAGAAGCAACCCGGCCCAGCCCCAGCTGGTCGCCAAAAGTGGAAGCGGCGGCCCTCTTCCTGGCCCAGAACAAGATGGAGTGGCCCAATAGCAGGATCCGCACTGGAGCTGGGCTGTAAACATCTAGAACAACAAAAGAAACAAGGTGAGTCCCCAACTGACCCCACCAACAAACACACACATAAAGCCACACAGGCTCACAGGCCGAGCGCCTCTGGCGCTATAACCTCCCCCACTCTGGGTTGTAAGGCCCCCACCGAGCCCCCAGGCACGAAGCGGGGGGAGGGGCCGACACCGGGGCCACCACAGGGCTCCACCGCCCAACCCTCAGCGCCTGATATATCCCTTGAAAGCCACAGACCGCCATCGGCCGATTTGCTGAATGGCCGATGCTGGGAGCCCCAGGGAGGCGGCGGCCGTGCCGATCCTGAAGGAGTGGAGACCAAACTCCCCCTGCTCCAGGCCCAAGAGGGACAGAGCCCTGTGTAAAATTGCCCTAAATTGATATAGGGTCAATGGGGAGGCGTCAGTGTGCTGAAACAGCCAACCCGGGTGGCTGCCCCGAAGCCTTAAGTAAGCTTCGAGTGCCGCTACCGGGCAGAGGGGGAGCCCCAGGACCCAGCTCAGGTGAATCACCTGTCCCTTGGCCCGCTGGTCCGTCTTGGACCGGCGGAGAGAGAGCCGAGCCCCGGTTGGCGCGAACCTCAAATCGGAAAATTGGAACGCCCTCCCCGACGTGTCGCGTCTGGAACACGCCAGAACTTCGCTGGGGCGGAAGGCGCCAAAGAACATGACGAAGGCCACTGCTCTAAAGAGGGCCACCTCATACACCGACCCACAGCATGGACTGAAAGCACCGCTCAACCCGCCCAAAATAGTCGGGGTGATCGGGCGCCGCCAATCCGGCAGGGACGGCGCCGCCCTCCGAAGGCCCTCAAGCGTCTTGCGGACACGGAAATCCCCCGTAGTGTCCCCCGCACCCGAGGCCCTGGAATAAAAACCGATGGCGGCTAGGTAAATGGAAATAGATCTCACCGCCAGGCCGCAATCCCAAAGATGCAGAATGAAGCAGATGAGATGGTCCGGGGGCACCGGCCACGTGTCAGGCAAAGGAAAATCTAAACGGAAATCCCTAAAGGCCCTAACCTTACCAGCATAACTGATGCGAGTGGACGGGGCCAAGGCGGACCACATTAGGTGTTTGGCTCTGGCAAGCCCAGTTGCCAGAGCCACTGAGGCATCACCTCCGGTTCCAGGCAAGCGTCGGGTACCAACTCCCGGAAGCGCTCCACCTGGAAACGAGACAAGGCATCCGCTGCAGAGTTGGACAGGCCAGCTATATGCTGCGCGCAGAACAGGACGTTGATCCGCAAGCATTGCAGGACAAACGCCCTGACCAGCTGCATAACGCAGTGTGATCGAGATGTTTGCTGATTGACAACAAAGACCACTGCTTGGTTGTCACACCAGAAACGAACCGTGGCGTTCCTGAAAGCGTCCGCCCATATGTGGACAGCCACCACTATGGGGAACAGTTCCAGGAAGGTCAAATCACGCACCAGGGGGCTCGCAGCCCAGGCCGCCGGCCAAGGGGCCGCACACCAGCGGCCCCGAAAATATAAACCAAAGCCTGCGCCCCCCGCCGCATCAGAGTGCACTTCCAATGTGGCGTTCAGCACCTGTTCTGAGCGCCAAAAGGAAATCCCGTTGAACCCCCGTAAGAAGGCCAGCCACATGCATAAGTCCTCACGCATGGGGCCGGTCACCTTGAGCTTAAAATGCGGCCGCCGAGCCCCCCCCCATGGCATCACATAAGCGTCGGAGGAAAGCCCGGCCCGGGGCGACGACCCGACAAGCAAAATTCAAGTGACCCACCAAGACCTGCAGGTCGCGAAGGGACAGCCTGTGGGCCTGGACGGCTTGTTCAAGCAGTCCGGTCAGCTTACGCAGCTTGTCCGCGGGGAGGTGACTACATTCTTCTTCAGAGTCCAGCTCGACCCCCAAGAAGGTCAGCTTGCTGGTGGGGCCTTCCAATTTGTTCTGGGCCAGAGGAACGCCAAGTTCCTGGCAAAGTAACAAAAACGCATCCAAAAGCCTCCGACATTCCCTGGATCCCTTTCTTCCCATAAAAAGAAAGTCATCGAGGTAATGCGCAGCGGACCAAAGCCCCTCCCGTTCTTGGGTAACATGCTCCAGCATCGTGGAGAATGCTTCAAAAAGCGAGCACGACAAAGAAAGGCCCATCGGAAGATTACGATCAAAATAATATTGTCCCTCAAATTGAATGCCCAACAAGCAAAAATCATCCGGGTGGATGGGAAGCAGACGGAAGGCGGACTCAATGTCCGCCTTGGCCATCAACGCCCCTCTCCCACAGGCTCACAGGATTGCAATAGCCTCATCTAGGGACATATACTTCACGGAGGCTAGTTCCTCCGGTATCCCGTCATTGACAGAGGAGCCGTGTGGAAAAGAAAGGTGGTGAATCAGCCTGTATTCACCCCGAGCTTTTTTCGGCACCAAACCAAGAGGGGATACTCGCAGGTTGGGTATGGGTAGAGCCTGAAAGGGGCCAGCTATTCTCCCCGCAGCCAGCTCCTTTCCCAATTTAGCCCTAACAATATCTTCCATCCCCGTCACTGACCTGAGATTCTTGGCCCAGGACGGTGACGTCGGATGGGGGGAAGGAATGCGAAATCCTTCGGAGAAGCCGGAGGCCAGGAGGTGTGCCGCCCGACGGTCCGGATAGTGCCGGAGGATGTTCAGCAAGGGGCCAAGCTTAATCGGTGTTGGCCCCTTTACCATGCTGGCCCCCACCCACTCCAGAGCCCCCACCCCTTTTTTCCCCGGACTGCCCTCGACCGCCAGGCCGCTGCCCGGACAGCCGGGCGCAGCCCTTGAGGGCGTGCTTGGCCCCGCAGAGCACGCAGGCGTGGGAAAAGGAGCACCCCTGCCTGCCGCAGTGGCCCGCTGTATTGTACTCGAAGCAGGGCCGCGGGGGTTGAACCCACTGTTGGCCAGTGCCGGATTTGGCCTGACCGCCCTGCACGCGAGCGATCAAATGCCCGCTATCGGAACTGTCGCCCTTGTTAGCCCCCCCGGAACCACCGAGTGGTTCCATATCTCCCACTGGGGGGCTCGCCAGTCCACGGAGGGGTCGTGAGCTGAGCGAAGGCGTACGCCTTCATCATATGCCAGCCAGCCGGCCCCGCCGTATTCCCTGGCAGCCTTGTGGACGGTGTCCAAATGCTTAACCAGGGCCTGTGCCTTCTTGGGGTGCATTTGGAGCACCACCGCCATGTAAATGGAATAGCCGGAAAGCCAGTTATCCCACGTCCTAGCCCCAGCTGGTCCCCCCCACACCTCCCCCAAACCCGAGGAAGAAAGCGGCGAAGCCTCACCTGCCACAGCTGCTTCCAAATCAAAGGGCAGGTCCGCAGGCAACTCAAAACTGGGGGGGCGATAGCCCCTGTCGTGGGGGGCACCTGGGCCGCCCCTGCTGCTGGGGCGTTGGGGGCCCTAGACCTGGAAGAAGAGGACAAGATCATTTTTGACCCCCTCCCTTTGCGGGAGGAACGTCGCGCAGGCTCGGGCGCGTCAGACGTGCTACCCCCATCACCCTGGCCCGCATCTCTCTCTGCTTTTTCCTTTTCCAAAGCCTCCAAGCGCGCAATTACCGCATTATACTTGGAGACTAAATCATCCTCATCCGAGGAAGAGGCTTCTGAGAGGGGTTGTGGAGCCGGCCGCTTTGGGGCTCGTCCCCCACGCTTCTGGTGTCGTTTGCCCCCCCCAGCCATGTGTATGTGATGGAGATGTCTCGCTTAACAATGTCACCGAGCGGGGGGGCTGTGTGCCTCGCCCCCGCGGCAGGGGCCGCTCCCGCGACGAAAATGGAGCTGAAGAAAGGGGGAGGGGGAGGGTCAGAGCCACTCCCGGAGGCTCCTCAGCCCCTGTGCCAGGTGATGATCGCTGTAGCCGTGGAGTACCGCGTTCAAAGTCCCTCGTCGGCTCGGCCCCCAGAGAGCAGGCCGAGCTCACAGTCAATCGCGCGAGCGCGCGCACTTTAGATCGGAGTTCGGGCGGCCTAGCCGCCTTTGAAAGCCCCAGGGAGTGGGCGCAGGGCCGAACCAACGGAGCTCGTGCCTCTGCGTCCACCCTCGTCGCTTCCCGAACGCCGACTGAGGGAGCCGCGATAACACGTGGCTCCCTCGCGTCGGCGCGCCGAAGCACGTGACCCGGCCAGCCAATCAGCTGGCCAGGATCACGGAGGGGTAGCTGCTGTTTGAGTCCCCTCTCCGGCGGCAGGGCAAGCGCTCCCGGGACGCTATACGCGTCCCAGGAGGATAGTTGAGTCCTCATTACATTCCAATATGATGGTCCCATTCAGTGAGTGTATATCCATATCTGGGAATGGAGGAGAAGTAATTAACCAAACCACACAAATCCCTACTTGAATCACGGAGGAGGACAGGACGATGGAATTTGCCAGTCTTTTCCCCATCCATTTCCCCATCCCTGATCCTGATTTGGAAGCCATGAACACCATGACCACAGTGATGGTTTTTGCCAACACAGAGGAAAGGGCCACAGAGAAGACCATTCCAAAAGCTGTTTGTTGGAGAAGGCAGGTCACCCTTCTGGGCCTTCCAATGAATAGCAAGGAGCAGAGGAAGCAAAGGAGGAGGGAGACGAGGAGGATGTAGGTGAGGCTGCGGTTGTGGGCTTTAACGATGGGAGTGTCCTGGTGCTTCATAAAGGTTCCAAGCACCCAAGCTGTGATAAGAGCAAAACCAACAGCAGCCCATGTTAAACTGATTCCCAATGGTTCTCTACAGGAGAGGTAGCTGATAACCTTGGGAATACATTGATGTTGGTTTTTGTCAGGATATTGATCATCTGGACAATTGATGCAAGCATCCATGTCTGGAAAGAAAAAGGAAATGCTTTTAATAGGAGAGCTGTCTATTTTAATCTCTAAATCAAGTCCCAATCTCACAGTAACCTCTTGGGCATAAGCTCATGAGTGTGTCTAAGGGAAGCAAACCTTGTGCCTCTTGCTACAACTTCATATTCCACGATCAATTCAAATGCCAAGACAACCATCATTTCTGGTTAGACATGGTGACATACATGATAAGCTCCATATCTGTGAATGTTATGTCTCCTACCCTCCTGGCCAGAAATCTTCCCTTCTGGACATGGAGCACAATCGTAACAGCAGAACGGCTCCCCTTCCTTCTTTTTCTTGCTGGAGCCAGGATGGCAGTGGTCATTACACACAGAGACGGGCAGCACCTAAGCAGAGTCAAAATGAAGGAGATTATGATGATGGTGATGGTGATGATGATGATGGTGATGATGAATATTTATATGCCGCTTTTCAAAAGGAGACTTTGGATTTTTTTAAACTATGTTTTAATATTTCTGCTTTCATATGGGTCTAGGTATAAATAAGAATGCTGTGCTAAATGGGGTGGATGTTCTTGTGTTTTGGCCCAATCGTATTGATCCCTTGCTGTGGCAGTACGCACTCCACCAGTGCAAGCCATTGCAAAACTACTGTAAAGTACTTTCAAGGCATGCCGGCCGGAAGGCAAGAGCCATTAGGGGGGGTCATGATGAATTGCTGCACTTCATAGTTGACCATTTCACCACTGAGAAAGTGAGATGAGGGATACCAAGGGTACAGTTGTGGAACTAGGGCAGTTGTCAGCAAACGTTTTCGATCCATGGCTCCCTTGACCTACTGGCCGTTGCTGATGGCTTCGCATTACGTAACCAAGGGCCATTATGCCATTAAGCAGGAAGTGAGCAGAAATCTGTATTTAGTTCTCACTTATGAACTCAATTAGCTGCAAATGACAGAGGAGAAATATGCCAATGCTGAGTGTGTGAATCAGGCTCTCCTGGTGCCTGCTTCTGCTGGGGGGCTTGCTGAGGAGGGACGTGCATGCTGCTAAATGAACATCCGTGGATGAATCAGGCTCTCCCACCCTCCATTTTACTAGAAAACACATGTCCATTTTTAGTCCTGTGCCACTATATCATTGGAGGAGAAGCAGGCTTTCCCCATCCCCTGACAGCAGCCTCCCTCTCACTTGAGTTCTTGAGAAGATTGGCAGCTTCTCTTTGGATGGCCCATCTTTTTCCTCTTGTAATTGGACACTTGGCTAAGCCTCCAGCGAATAAAAGCACTCAAGCTACTGAGCTTGTGAAGGCCACACCCCTACTTTAAAGACTTGCCTTAGGGGACAGAAGTGAGTCTTATACTCAGGTCAATACAGTAAGTGTGTGTGTGTGTGTGTGTGTACACACACACACACACACCGCCTTTCTTGGTCATTGGCCCCAGGGAGCTCTGACCCTAGATAGTACCATCCCTGATGTGTTTTCAGGACATGATGAAGACCTTTTTATTAGGGTTACCAGATCTCCAACCAGAACAGAGTGCTAGACCTTTAGGAGAAGGAATGTGGGCAGGTGTAGCTTGTTAAACCTTAGAGCACAATCCTAGGCATGTTTACTCAGAAGCAACCCCCATTGTGTTCAGTGGGACTTGCTTCTGAGTAGGCATGCCTAGGATGCATGCCTAGGGAGAGGGAGAGTTAGAACGGACAAAATAAAATATTTCTTTACCCAGCTTGTAATTCATCTGTGAAACTCCTTGCCACAGGATGTGGTGATGGTGTTGCTGAAAACAGCTTTGGATGGCTGTGAGTTAGCTCAGAGGCCCCGAAAGGAATTACAAAACATAGTCTTAAGAGAGAAGAGAGAACTGCATAGAATCTTTTATTCCATTTTGAAATATTAGCATGGCCATGGGTCCCAGCAATAAGCAGATTGGAATTAGATTAGCTGGAACACCATACAGAATGTTACAAGCCCTTTTATACCTTCATTCAATGCATATGCAAAAAGACAGGATACAAGTCAAATTTCAGCAGGAACTACATCACAAGCTTGCCTACGTGCCATTAGAGACAAAACCCAAGCAAAAATCCCTCCTCCCCTTGGAGTGCGTAGCTAACCCTAACAAACAGGACGAGGGTCTGTGTGTGATGTTCCTGTAACAGATTTTCTCATAGTAGAGACAAGCTGATTTCTTATCTCCATAGCCCACTCCTTCCTGGGCTATTTGTTCCCCAAATAACAGGAAAAGGGGAGGGGGGAGTTGAGGTAAGGCTGAGAGTGGAAATCTTTCCAAAATCCCATAGCCCATATAGTTCAGGGTTCAGGCTCTGTGTCAAGATGGTGAACGGCCTAGCTTTTTGAACCGAAGCCTTCTACGGCTACAATGGCATCTGGCCTAGATGCCTTTAAAAGGGGTTTGGACAGATTCATGGAGGAAAAGACCATCACAGGTTACAAACCATAAGCAACCTCCTGGTTTTAGAAGTAGGTTTTCTCTGTGCCAGGTGCAGGGGAGTGGCAGCAGGAAACAGAATTGTGTGCTTCATGAGGCATCTGGTGGGGCCACTGTGTGATACAGGAAGCTGGACTAGATGGGCCTTTGGCCTGATCCAGCAGGGCTCTTCTTATGTTTTTATGATTGTGCTCTAGGACTTAACAAGCTGCACCTGTCCACATTCCTTCTCCTAAAGGTCTAGCACTCTGTCCCAGTTGGAGATCTGGTAAGCCTACTTTTTATTTACTAGTACTTGGAGGCTTCAATCTGATGCACACTTCACTGGGAGTAAGCCCCATTGAACACAATGGGACTTACTTCTGAGTAGACATGCCTAGAATTGTGCTGTTAAAGATTTAAGCTTTATTCTATTGCCTTGCAGAGATCTTTTGCCGCACTGCTAGTTTTAAAACACGTTTCTGATTTTACAGACATGGACTGTCTGTGTACAGTGTTGATAGAAAGAGACAATAAGGCAGAATAGAATACAATATAGCAGCAATTAAAACAAGATGAAATGGAGGAACCAAGAAGTCAAAGAAACTCAAAGTCTGTGCAAAGAGCCAAGATTCATCATCCAATGAAGTGTGTGTGTGTGTGTGTGTGTGTGTGTGTGTGTGTGTGTGTGTGTGTGTGTGTGTAAACAAATGATGATAAAATTGCAGATGTAAGGAAGAAATTAAGCACCAACATGTGAGTGGGCACAACAATTTGGAGGGAACTGGAAGAGTCGCATGGTTCCTATATACGCTGTGATGTCTCATCTACACTACAATTCTCCTGTATATCATTTCACATCAGTGATAGTCATGCCTTGAAAATGCAACAAAACGAGGAAGAATACAAAATAAAATCGTTATGGCCTATTTCTAGTCATTACTTCAAGTGGAACGTAATTACATTATCAAGGCAGTGGTATAGCCTTCACAGCGCAATCCTCTCTACAATCTGGAGCGGCTTCCCCTGCACTGTTCCAGGGTGTCACAAATGTGCCAAAAGGTACATTTGCACCTCCTCAGGAGGAGCCAAGAGGTGCTGCTCCAGTTGAATCCTGATCATCGCTGCGCCCACCATGGACAGCAGGTGCTCTGCCAGTTGGGGCAGGGTTGGAGGGAGAGCAGGGAGGGAGTGTTCGGGGGGGGCAGATTGGCCCGCTGGGCCTGGCGTTCCACCGGGATCTATCCCCTTTCCCAGGTCTGGCTGGCATTACATAGATTTGCACTGGCCATTTTGCACTTTACATCCGAGGAGACCCTTAGCTGGGGCATTAATTCCCTTCCCCCCCTGAGGAGTTATAAGATCCAGCGCAGCTTCCTTAGACAGGATTGGGCTGCCCGTGTACAACAAAAGAAGATTTAAAATGTGGTAAAGGGAAGTCAGATTCATGTGAATTAACCATTTTCCAGTTATGTCAAACTAAGGACTTGTAGTTCTTTCCGTCTCACCTGATTAAATTTCCCATGCCACATCATGCTTTCATCTTGAATTGTTAACTGTTTTCCTGGAGGCGCCTGAGGATCCAGTCTTCCAATTTTGATTTTTACAAGAGATTGATTGGGGAAAATAACCCAGTTCGTAACGTCAAATCCTGCAACTAATTCTCTATTTTCATCAAAACGTACAGTCTCTCGAGCACTATTGTTGAAGGAGATACTCCTTAGAAACGGATGGAGCTAAAGTAAAGAGAAAAAGAGCAAGGGGACAGTAACATTGACCAGAGGCATGGAAAGACTGGAGCGCGCGGAGCAGCGGCATGTGCAAAAAAAGGATAAATAGCGCGGCGCCGCAGTCAGCCGCCTTCAGAAAGCCCTGGCCGCCGGTCGTGGTGGACGCTCCGGGGCTTTCTCCGTCTCCGAGGCCTCCGAGTGCCCTGGTAAACTGCCCCACCGGAGCGGCGCTGCCCCCCCCAAGCTGCGGTGCCCTTCAGCAAGTGCTCCAGGCAGCACCCGCTGCTGGTACGCCTCTGACATTGACAAACATCTGTCCTGAATGAATTTAGTTTGTTTTATATCTGGTTACAGCCAGTCTCCTTTAGGCTGTACCTGTGGAGTCAATAACAGGAGGCACAAATCCTCATAAGAATATAAGAAGAGCCCCGCTGGATCAGGCCAAAGGCCCATCTAGTCCAACTTCCTGTATCTCACTGTGGCCCCACCAGATGCCTCAGGGAACATACAAGACAACAAGATACATGTATCCTGTTGCCACTCCCTTGCAACTGGCCTCCTATGATTACAAGACGAAATAGAGATCTGTCACCTGTCCTACGTGGCTGAGGTACAAGTGAAAGAGGCATACTTCTCAAAATATTTCATGCCCCAGGAACCAGGCAAGCAACTCTGGGAAGTGTTCCATAGGTGCTCACATAACCTTCGTAACCCAGATATGTCCATGGCATATGATGCATATCTTAATACATCACATGGTTCGTTCATGCAGGAAAGGATAGTCTTTCATGTGCTTGGGTCCAACCTGCAATGGACATTTACCTTCCAGGGTTGAGGGTTACGCAGTTCCAGCCTTTCTCCAGCTTTCCTTGTTCTGTATTTGGATCTGGACACAAACATAGTGTGTAGAGCACGTGTGATAGCATGGACAGCATTGTAAATACTGTAGCTTTCGCCTGTCATGCTCATTTCAAATAAAGTTGCAGGAAGGCTCTCCAGCTTCTCCTCCCCAGTGCAGTGTTCCTTGGTCTTCTCACCCTCACCCAGAGTAGAATTTTTCAATAAACAGTTGAAGGTCTTCTCCCAGAAGGACTGGATAAACCCATCATCTTTTGCAGAGAAAATATTTGTGTTCTGCAGAAATGTTCTGAATCCTGGTGGTTCATTTGAGTGAACTGACAAGGATATGGCACCCTGGAAAGCTTGTACATCCCAGTTCCTTTGATGTGTACCTAGTTTAAAATCCCAGTGAGTTGTCACAATCCACACCTTCCCTAATAGCAGGGCAGCATTTTGAAAATTCCAAGTCAAATGCAACATGGTTGTTAGAGCACCATAAGCAATAAACACATTGGCTTTGTTTTTTTATGAGATCTGAAATCTTTTGCAGATCACTATAGTATGGCTGGGACATTTTGTCAAGATAAGTAACTTTTGGAAATATTTTTATAAAGGCAAAACAGATGCTGTTGGAGGAGAGCATGGGCACCAATGCTTTTAGGAAGGTCTCTTCATTGACGTAATCTGCTCCAAATAACCCAACCCATGTCCATCTGAAATGCAGAAGTAATTGGACAATCCCTTTGCATTGATGGATGTCATTTGGGACCATCTGGTAGAAGGAAGGGAAGAGCATGTTCTTGCTGAGTCATGAGTTGAGGGAGGTATAGATGAGCTAAAAGAATAAGTAGATATCTATCATGAATGGAGTGCAAGTTGTGATGTGTGTGTGCATTATAACATTTGCCAACAAGCAGTACCTTAGCCAAGATTCTAGTTTGGATAAAATGTATATTTCATGATGTGCCTTCAGATAAGACATGCATAGCAGTATATTTCCAGGGAAAGCTTTTTTTAACAAAAGACAGTGACCATGTTGCCAAATTTTCCGTATGAATTAAATTTTAGTCATTTATTTGATTTGAATTGCAATTTTAGAAAAAAACTAACCAAGCTAGAAATGAAACATTTCAATTACCGATATTTGAATTTTCTTGCTTCTTTATGCCAACCCACATCTGCATAAATTGAGACCTTGATTAACTAATGAATCTAGTACTTTTCCTTTTAAAGTGTGACAAGTGTGAAAAAGTCTGCAGACAAGACTTGGCACAGCTACACTGGCAAATTGGTTAGGATTACGCTGAAACGGTGAAATTGTGTGCCAGAGTTTCCATTGCTCCCCACCACCAAAACTACCTGTGGAATCTTGAAGTTGTCTGAGAGAGTGGCTGCATACATGGATTCATCTGATTCTGTATTCCCAGTGAGGGCTACCAAATTGTTTGTCATGTCACACTTGTAGTTAGGGAGAAATCTTTGCTGCGTAGCAATCAAATTCAGCAGAGCCTTGGAAGTAATCTGTGGATTGAAGTAGGTATCATAGATGTGGAATCCCAATGTGACATTACTTAAGATGGTTGGGTTTGCACTGATCTCCTGTACAGCAAATGCCATGGCGAGGATATGTTGGTGGTTCTTTGGCACCACCCTGCAATGAAAATTATGATTGGTAGAACATAATGAGAATGGTAGATTCTTATATCCTTGCTTACAGTATTTCCCCCATGAAATGTTGGGTCCTCTTCTGTATAGTGTATAGCCAAATTCTACAAATGCTGAAATCGAATACAATGATATGAGTGAGCATGAGAGCAATGGAGTGATGAGGAGCAACAGCGGATGGATTAAAGAACTCACCTTCAGGAAATCAAAATATCAATGATGGTTTTAGCCAAGTTCTGGAGACAGTAAGGGAGTAGGATGAAAAACAAATCTACTGTAGGTTCTTCTGCTTTGATAGAAGGGTAGATAGGATATTACTAGAACCAGTCCTGTGAAAAGGAGAAAGTGCCTGTGACAGACTAGCTCAGAGTTGGTGAGGAGGGCTTATCTCTGCTAGGCATAGAAAAACTGGGCTTCCTAGAGTGGCTGCTTCCAGGTGGTGGGGCACTTCCCCAGAGTCACCTGGGGACCCAAGACACAGACAGAAGCAGCAACAGATGTTGATCATCTACCTGGAGGAAGTTCTTGCGCCTTCTGTTTCCCCATTGTTGGTGTCACTGAGAGGAGACAAAACCAGTGAGAGACCAACTCCATTTTGATGTAGATGGGAGGGCACCTTGTTGAGGGTGTGGTAGTTAGCTCAGGAGGCAAGTTGCTTCATTGTTAGCATTCTCCTTGATTGAGTTTGGCCGTGGATGTTGGTGAGGACAGCTAGGGTTGGTGACGCTTGTGTGGTTAACAACTTATTTGCTCCAAGTCCGGAAACCGCTAGGAGGTGGCTTTTGTTCACAGGCTCAAATGCAAGCAAGGTGCAGTCACCTATGCACTTTTCCAAGGAGCAGGCAAGACTCCAAAGAAGCCACCTGATAGAGAGGCGGGGGTGACTGCAGTGATGTTGAAAAGTGTGGCCTTCCTCTTGGCCTGTGGATCTGAGGCTTCGTGCCATCAGTCCTGCTTCTCAAACCAAATTACCCTGGTTGTGTTCTTTTGGCAGACACCCAGCACTACATACCATGTGGTTGTCTCCATGCGTGCTTTAAAACAAAAGAAATAAAAGGGTCTATCAGGCCAGAGCCCCAATGACTGCAGAAGCAGCACAGATAATCTGCCTCTGGAGTGCACCTATCACAACTCGATAAAATTAGAGAGAAGTGCTGAATTAGAGAGAATGCCATTTTCATATTTAATGTAAAAAGTTCTTCAAACTCTCTGTCACTGAGATATCTGCTGGTGGTTATGGTGTTCTCAGCAAATGAATGCTCTAGGGGGGAATGAAAAGGAATGCTTACTTACATTAAATCCTTGATCAACATCAGAGAGGGGTCCTCTCTGAAATTAGAAGAGAAACGATCGAAACGGAACTGAGAAACAATATTTCCAATGACGACATCTCCTGGATGAAAAAACTTATGGGGAATAGTAAAGGGGTCTCTTTACTGGGTGTCATGATCCTTATATTTGACCACATGGCCTCAAGAAGAAAATCAAACAGCTCCAACAGAGCTCATCCTTTTCTCTCCCTCAACCTTAACAATAGCAGAGGTGTTGCTCTGGTGGGGGCCGTACCGTACGTTGCGCCCCATCCTAGTCCCGTTTACAAGCCGGCAGCAGGCGGCCCCGCCCTCTCACCGTCGGAGCCATTCCGTGCGGAGAAGGCAGCAGGTACACGTCTTCGTTTCCCTATGGCTGTGATGTCAGAGCATCATCTTGGCCACTGTATTATCTCTCTTCTTCCATCTCCATCGCCTTCTCTGTCTTCTCACAGATCCATGAGGTTTGGGACACATTTTTAATCCACTGTGTTCCAAAAACTGTGATTTTAGACACTTTATTTTCTATCTCATAAGAAACAATCTCTCTTGAATGAGAAACTCCTCTCTCTCTCTCTCTCTCTCTCTCTCTCTCTCTCTCTCTCTCTCTGTGTGTGTGTGTCTGTGTCTGTGTCTGTGTGTGTTTGTGGGTCTGTATGTGTCATTTTATCTGCAATACGTCTCAAATCATCTCCTTGTGGTAGTATCAACTCCCTGTCTCATTTAAACTTTTAACAAATGGAAAAAATAAATTTGCATTATTAGTAGCTAAGAGTATGATGAAAAAAGTAGGTACTTCTTCACACAGTACGTAATTAGTCCGTGGAATCCATTGCCACCAAGTGTGGTGATGACCATGAGCTTGGATGTCTTGAAAAGGAGATTGAACGTCATGGAAAAAGGTCTATCACTGACTCCTAATCAGAATGGCTAAATCCTCCTTTCAGACTCAACAGCAGTTTGCCCCTGAATACCAATGATGGGGGATCAATGATGAGAGAGGAGCATGCCTTTCTCTGCTGCAGGTGGGCTTCCCTGCTGATGGTTCACTGACAGATGGAGAATATGGAGATGGATAGGCCTTTGCCTGATCCCACAAGTTTTACTTAGTTCTTATCCCCTCCATTCCTGCTTCAGTCATCATGAACTACCTATCCTTAGTCTGGCCTCAGGGGCCTAAGAACGGGAGCTTGCTGCACTTGGAAGTGACATCACGTGACCACATGTGATGTCATTTCCAGAGCTATTTCCTCAGCAACGGAGAAACACTGCTCTTTCCAGAACTGTAGGGTGCACAGGGGGACTCCATGACTGAGAACTGAGCAAAGCTCCATAACTGAACAAGCTGTTTCAGCATGCGCACGGAGCCCCAACCACCCGCCTTACAGCTCGGGAAAGAGTGGCGTGGCTCCTTGACTGAGCACACTGTATCAGCACACAGTCAGAAACAGCGGCGCACGCAGTGGAGTGGAGCTTGAGGTGTGCCCCCCGGGGCTTGCATCCGGGGGGGCGCACCCACGTTACGCCAGACTTTGGTAGTACACGGTTCATTTCTGCCTCTGGCGAGCTGTGGTGTCGTAATATTCAGCTACGTTGAAGGAATGCCTCTTTGCCACCACTTCTGTTCCATATATTATAAGTCTCAGCTTCTTTCCTTAAAGCATTTTCTTTTCCTGCTACTTAGTTCCTTCTGTGAAACTTAGTACACTTCCTTGAAAGAGGTAGCTCATGTCAAGTTACCTCTTGGAAAGAGTTGCAATAATTGAAAACATATATATGCAAACTGTAAAGTGGATTTAAAACATGTCCCATTTTCATATAACAGTTACATTAAGGTGTTTGCCATGCATGTGAAGGGATTTCAAAATCAACACGAGCATGTTCAAAAGTGCTTGGAAACAGACCAACAACCAGCACACATTGGCTCACAAACACCTGACACAACACGGGGATTCCTTACATTGACTGGGTCAAGAAAATTGATATTTTTTGATATTGAGACAAAAGGAACGAACAATAATCATCTATACAAGAAAGATGCTCATAGTTCTCCTCCCCTCCAAAGCACCCAGACACAGAATAAGGCCTCATTAAGTTTGAGGGACATAAATACGGTACTCCCCAGTAATGCAAATACATGTACATCGACCGCATCTAACACATCACACTTCTTTCTTTATATAACATGTGACACCACAAATGCAAAAGAAATATTATCTTATCCTGAACACCCACTATTATGACTCTGCTCAGGTGCTGCCCGTCTCTGTGTGTAATGACCACTGCCATCCTGGCTCCAGCAAGAAAAAGAAGGAAGGGGAGCCCTTCTGCTGTTACGATTGTGCTCCATGTCCGGAAGGGAAGGTCTCTGGCCAGAAGGGTAAGAGGAGACATAACTTTCATAGATACTGACCCAATCACAAAGCTTGTTGTGGCCTTGGAATGGGTACTGGAACATCAAGCTCTGGCAAGAGACTCAAGAACAGCTTCGCTAAGGCTTACAAAATGAACTTATGCCCAAGGGGGTTATTTAGAAATTGGGACTTCATAGTTTAGTGGTCATATCATTCAGAAATTATATTACACCGCTGGCATTTTAAATGTATCTCACTTTTTTCTTTCCAGACATGGATGCTTGCATTAAATGTCCTGATGAACAATATCCCGACAAACACCAACATCAATGCATTCCCAAGGTTGTAAGCCACCTCTCATACAGTGAACCTTTGGGGGTCAGTTTAACTTCAGCTGCGGTTGCTTTTGCTCTGATCACAGCTTGGGTGCTCAGAACTTTTAGGAAGCACCAAGACACTCCCATCGTCAAGGCTAACAACCGCAGCCTCACCTACATCCTCCTCCTCTCCCTCTTCCTTTGCTTCCTCTATTCTTTGCTCTTCATTGGAAGACCCAGAAGGGTGACCTGCCTTCTCCGGCAAACGTCTTTTGGAATGGTCTTCTCTGTGGCCCTTTCGTCTATTTTGGCAAAAACCATCACTGTGGTTCTGGCGTTCATGGCTACCAAACCAGGATCTGGGATGAGGACATGGTTGGGGAAAGCACTGGCAAATTCCATTGTTCTTTCCTGCTCCGTGATTCAAGCAGGCATTTGTGCGGTTTGGTTAATTACGTCTCCCCCATTCCCAGCTAAGAACATGCACTCAGTGAAAGGGCAAATCATAGTGGAATGCAATGAGGGCTCAGCTACCATGTTTTACTGCCTCTTGGGCTACATGGGCTTCCTGGCCATTGTCAGGTTCACTGTGGCTTTCCTAGCCAGGAAGTTGCCAGACACTTTCAATGAAGCCAAATTCATCACCTTCAGCATGTTGGTCTTTTGCAGTGTTTGGATCTCTTTTCTTCCAACCTATCTGAGCACAAAAGAAAATACATGGTTGCCGTGGAGGTCTTCTCCATCTTGGCCTCTAGTGCTGGGTTACTGGGCTGTATTTTTTTTTCTAAGTGCTACATCATTGTGCTCAGGCCTGAGCTGAATAATAAGGAGCAACTAAGAAGAAAAGAAAAAGTCAAGCGTTAAACATTCTGAGAATCCTTGTTTTTCTTCTGATCTTGTAAACAATTCATCAGTGTCATCTGTTTAAAAAAATACAGTGGCTCTACTTGATACATGGTCAATGGTTTGTTTTATTCTAAGGCATGCAGGTGACCTATCTAAACATGAGTACATGGTGCTGAGTGTCTGCCTGAAGAGCGGTAATGTGCCTATTTCCAGGACTGATGGCAAGAGGCCACAGATCCAGAGGGCAGGAAGGCTATACTTTTGATAAAACTATTATATCACCACCCCCTTTTATTGATCAAAAGGATCTCAGCTCTCAAATAGATATAGGTTTAATTAAAAATGGCGTCTTCGCACCTCCAAAACTCAGATGGAGCCTACCCTCTCCAAATCCTGCTGGAATAGCAGCTTCTGTTTCCTAGTGAATATAGCTACCACCTTAGGATTCTTCATTTGGAGAAAAAAACCTTTACAAAATAAAAGAAGGTTTCACACCTCTAACGGTCCTCACCAACACCATGAGTGAATTCAATCAAGGAAGCCTGGCTAAGAAACCAGGGGACTTCCAATCTAGTCATTGCACCTTCAATTGCATGGGACAAACAAGGTGGAAATCAGTGCCATCATGATCCGGCACGTCAAACCCAGAGGGAGTTCAACCGGCTCGGCGCGTCACCCGCACCCACTCCCACTGCCGCGTCACCACCACCACCCCCGCCAGTACGAGCCGGGTGAGTGTGACGACGCTTCTTCTTCGGCTGGCAGTTCGGGCGCTTCTGACTAGGCAAAACGTGGCGTTCTTCGGGCATGCGCACGAACGCTGCTTGAAGCCTCTTGACCTCAGCGGCATTGTGCGCATGTGGGAAAATGCCGCTTTTGGCCCAATCAGAAGTGGCCGAGCAGCCAGCCGAAGAAGACGTGTCGTCACCCTCTCTTGGCTCATACCTGGCAGCAGCAGGGGGTGACGTGGTGGCAGCGGGGGTGACGGCAAGCAGTTCGTACGGGCCGGGGGATGACGCGGCTTGCGACGTTGGGTGCGTCACCCTCAGCGCGTCACCCTCTCCGCCGTGTCACACCCCGGCAGCCTGCCTCCCCGCCACATCCTAGCAATGACACTGGTCCCCATGTTCCATGTCTAAGTCAGTATGTGACCCTGAAGGTACGAGAAGTTGGACCATCCTGGTATAGTGAGATCCTGTTCAGGGAGTGTAGGTAGAGTATGCATGTGCTGATGTTTACACATGTCAAATGGCAAATGAATTTAGAAGGCAGAAGCAAGCAGGTTGAGACGTCAAATTAAATTGTGACCTTGCAGCAATGCTAAGACTACCACAGTTCTACCAAGAATACAGAAAATTATGTCTCCCAACTTCAGCATCAAATATATTATAGGAGGAAGCAGGATGATCTCACTCTAGCTCTGAGCTAATAAAGTTCAATTGTACCATATGATGAAGCACCTGCTATGTTTTCCTGGCCTCCATGACACCAGTTTCATCACCTGAGGGAGCTCATTCCTTCCTCTCTAATTATGAGCATCTCTCTGAGGAGTTGTCTGGCTCCCCAAATCCCAAGAGATATTTGAAGACCACAGGAAAAACAAGTGGCTGAAAAGTGGATATAAAACCCTCCCATAATGCTCACGGTCAGGCTGAGGGGCTACAGGAGCGGGTGGGGCTCTATCACTCTGGAGCTCCAATGCTCTCATGATACGTACACACTCAGGGAGGTTTGTGTGATTTCTGCCAGAGGTAACGTCTAGTGATCAACTTGAGGATTCTGCAACTAGTTCCACCTCTTCTCCCAAGGAGTACTTTACTATGGGATATTTCTACGGAGAAATAAATCAAACTTTGGGGCATTGCTATAGGAACAGCATCAAAACCTCCCTTGGATGCTGAAGTGGATGAAGTAGCATCAAATAATATTCAGAGCTGGGGGAAACTATTGCAGACATCCTCTTAGTATGTGTTGATCAGCATATCAATACATTCAGTTACAATTGAAAAGAGGTTGGAAAAAGGCTGATGCTGAGACCTTAAATGCTGTTGGGGAAAACACGACAATGGTTTGGTTTTTAACTACAATGTATGCCTGAAAGGGACCTTCTGTCCTACCAATGTTGGTGGTCTTGGTATTACTGCTGGGGTTGCTACCTCAAATTTTGTGCAAGACATACTCTGTTCATCCCACCCTGAAGTCTCATCCCTTTACATGCAGAGGGAGAGATGACTTCTCTCTTTCCCATGACTTTTACCATCCAGGAGATGTCATCATTGGAAATATTGCTTCTCAGTTCTTCGCCAATCGTACCTCTTCTAATTTCAGTGAGCATCCCTCTCAGAAGTTGATCAAGGATCTCATGTAAGGATCTTGTTCTTTCCCTTCATAGCATTTGTTAGCTGAGAACATCATGACTAGAGAGAGTTTGAAGTAGATTAAATATGAAAGATGGGCATTCAGATGGGCCACTTGTGGGTCTTTGTTCATCCCAGAGATGAACATCCCAGAGTTTTCTCAGCACTTCCTTCTACTGTCATCTCTAGATAACGTGTGGACTGCTCAGCAATTTTATAGATTCTGTCTTCTACATGGTATGCTTCTTCCTTTCTCGGGACGTGTTTATTTCATACATTTAATGATCTGTCAGTGCAATCCTATGCGAGCTGCGTGATGGCGGAACAACTCCTGGGCTTGCACTGACTGCTGGAAAGCAGTCAGTGCCAGTCGCAAACACATCCCCTCCTCGTTCCCAGCCGTTTCAGAGGACGTTGGGAAAGGTAAGCCGGCAGGAAGGCAGGAGAGGGTGGAATGGAGCAGGGAGGAGGTGTAACAGGGGCAGGAGGCCACAGGAGTGGGAGGGTCCATCGCAGAAGGCCCACACCATCATATCCCCCTTCCCTGCAGCCTCCCCGCACCTTTTCTCTCCTCAGACTTAGGTTAGCAAAATTGCTACCATAGGTCCCAGGAGGCCCACCGCGGGCCAAGAGGCTTACGCAGGGGTAAGAGGATTAAACATCCCGTTGCCCTGTAGAAGTCTTCCGGTCCTGCCTTACCTGCACAGGATGCAGCGGCTGCCATTTTGGTGCTGCTGCATCGGCTGGGGGTGTAAAGGATAGGAATGGGCTCTGTATGTTGTTTTTATTTGCAAGACATCCTCTCAAGCCGTCTTGCTATGGCAGCCTCCAGTTCCTTGCTGACTTTAAATGCTGGAATAGATTAGTTAACACTTTATTTCATTGCATTAGCAATTAGAATTATGAATATAAACGTTGGCACTTCACTTAGTGCTTACTTAGCCTCTGGAATTCATTGCCACATGACGTGGTGATGTCCACTAGCTTGGATGGCTCTAAAAAGAGATTGTTATGGAAGGAATGTATCAACAGCTACTAGCCAGAATGGCAAAATGCTACTTCCAGATTCAGCGTCATGTTGCCTCTGAATAACAGTTTTGTTGTTGTTGTTGTTCAGTCGTTAAGTCATGTCTGACACTTCGTGATCCCATGAACCATATCCCGCCAGGCCTTCCTGTCCTCCACTATCTTCCTGATTTCGCTCATTTTCATGTTCGTTGCATCGGTGATGCTGTTTAACCATCTCATCCTTTGCCTTCCCCTTCTCCTTTTGCCTTCAATCTTTCCCAGCATCAGAGCTTTTCCAGAGAATCCTCTCTTCACGTTAGGTGGCCAAACTATTTGAGTTTCAGCCTCAGTACTTGTCCTTCCAGGGAACAGTCAGGGTTGATTTCATTTAGGATTGACTGATTTGATCTCCTAGTAGTCCGAGGGACTCTCAGGAGTCTTCTCCAGCACCACAGTTCAAAAGCATCTATTCTTCGGCGCTCAGCCTTCCTTATGGTCCAACTCTCACAACCATACATTGCTACTGGGAACACCATCGCCTTGACTATACGTACTTTTGTTGGCATGGTGATATCTCTGCTTTTGATTATGCTATCTAAATTTGCCTTAGCTTTCCTTCCAAGGAGTAAGCGTCTTTTAATTTCATGGCTGCTGTCTCCGTCTGCAGTGATCATGGAACTCAAAAAAGTAAAATCTGTAACTGCTTCCATTTCCGCCCCGTCTATTTGCCTGGATTTGATGGAACCGGATGCCATGATCTTAGTTTTATTAATGTTGAGTTTTATGCCTACTTTTGCACTCTCCTCTTTCACTCTCATCAAGAGGCTCTTTAGTTCTTCTTCACTTTCTGCCATTAGGGTGGTATCGTCTACATATCTGAGGTTGCTGATATTTCTCCCGGTAATCTTGATTCCGGCTTGCGATTCATTCAGCCCTGCATTTCTCATAATGTACTCTGCATATAAGTTAAATAATCAGGGTGACAATATACAGCCTTGCCGTACTCCCTTCCCAATTTTGAACCAATCGGTTTTTCCATGGCCGGTTCGAACTGTTGCTTCTTGACCCGCATACAGGTTTCTCAAGAGACATGTAAGGTGGTCTGGTACCCCCATCTCTTTAAGAATTTGTCACAGTTTATTGTGATCCACACAATCAAAGGCTTTTGCGTAGTCAATGAAGCAGAAGTAGGTGTTTTTTTGGAACTCTCGTGCTTTCTCCATGATCCAGCGCATGTTGGCAATTTGATCTCTAGTTGCTCTGCCTCTTCGAAACCCAGCTTGTACGTCCGGTAGTTCTCGGTCCACGTACTGCTGAAGCGTAGCTTGTAGGATTGTGAGCATAACCTTGCTAGCGTATACTTTTCCAATCCTTTGGCCACTGCTGAGTTTTCCAAATTTGTTGGCATATTGAGTGCAGCACTTTAACAGCATCATCATTTAGGATTTTAAGTAGCTCAGCTGGGATATTATCATCTCCGCTAGCTTTGTTGTTAGTAATGCTACCTAAGGCCCACTTGACTTCACTCTCTAGGATGTCCGGCTCTGGGTCAGTGACCACACCAGCGTGGTCATCAGGAACATTAAGATCTTTCTTGTATAGTTCTTCTGTGTATTATTGCCATCTCTTCTTACTCTCTTCTGCTTCTGTTAGGTCCCTGCCTTTTTTATCCTTTATCATGCCCATCCTTGCACAAAACGTTCCCTTGATATCTCCAATTTTCTTAAAGAAATCTCTAGTCCTCCCCATTCTGTTGTTTTCCTCGATTTCCTTGCATTTTTCATTTAAGAAGGCCTTCTTATCTCTCCTTGCTGTTCTCTGGAAATCTGCATTCAGTTGTTTATATCTTTCCCTTTCACCCTTGCTTTTCGCATTCCTTCTTTCCACAGCTATTTGTAAAGCCTCATCTGACAGCCACTTTACTTTCTTGCATTTCTTTTTCTTTGGGATGGTTTTCGTTGCTGCCTCCTGTACAATGTTGCGAACTTCCGTCCATAGTTCTTCAGGCACTCTGTCTACCAGGTCTAACGCCCTAAATCTATTCTTCACCTCCACTGTATACTCATAAGGGATATGATTTAGGTCATATCTGACTGGTCTAGTGGTGTTCCCTAAATTCTTCAATTTAAGCTTGAATTTTGCAATAAGAAGCTGATGATCTGAGCCACAGTCAGCTCCAGGTCTTGTTTTTACTGACTGGATAGAGCTTCTCCATCTTTGGCTGCAAAGAACATAATCTATCTGGTTTCGGTATTGACCATCTGGTGATGTCCATGTGTAGAGTCGCATATGGACATCACCAGCGTATGATATGACCAGCGTGGTCTCTTGACAGAACTCCGTTAGCCTTTGCCCTGCTTCATTTTGCGCTCCAAGGCCAAACTTGCCTGTTGTTCCGTTTATTTCTTGATTTCCTACTTTAGCATTCCAGTCTCCTATGATGTAAAGGACATCTTTTTTGGGTGCTAGTTCTAGAAGGTGTTGTAGGTCTTCATAGAACCGGTCAACTTCACCTTCTTTGGCATCAGTGGTTGGGGCATACACCTGGATTACTGTGATGTTGAATGGTTTGCCTTGGATTCGAACTGAAATCATTCTGTCGTTTTTGAGGTTGCACCCCAGTACTGCCTTTCCCACTCCTTTATTGACTTTGAGGGCTACTCCATTTCTTCTAAGGGATTCATTCCCACAGTAGTAGATATGATGGTCGCCTGACTTAAATTTGCCCATTCCCGTCCATCTTAGTTCGCTGATTCCCAAGATGTCAATGTTCAATCATATCATCTCATTTTTGACCACATCCAGCTTGCCTTGATTCATAGACCTCACATTCCATGTTCCTAAGCAGTATTGCTCATTGCAGCATTGGATTTTCCTTTCAACCTCAGACACTTCCACAGCTGAGCGTCCTATTGGCCTTGGCCCAACCACTTCATCCTTTCTGGGTCTACTTGGAATAGTCCTCCACTCTTCCTCAGTAGCATATTGGACACCTTCCGACTTGAGGGGCTCATCTTCCGGCGTCATATCTTTTAGACTTATGGTACTGTTCATGGGATTTTCTTGGCAAGGTTACTGGAGTGGGTTGCCATTTCCTTCTCCAGAGGATCACTTTTTGTCAGAACTCTCTGCTATGACCTGTTCTTCTTGGGTGTACAGTCTTGGGAATAACAGTTACAGAGGAGCAACGGTGCGAGAGAATTATGCTTTCTCTCCCATTTGTGGACTTCCCGGAGGAAGCTGGTGGGTCACTGCAGAAAACAGAATGCTGGACCAGATGGGCCTTTGCCTGATCCTGCGGAGCTTGTTTGATGTTCTCATGAATGAGTTAGGTCAGTGGTCAGTGGTTCATAATGTCAGTTAGGTCTTGTGGCAATTACTTATCTGATCATTCCATCACCTGGGACCCACCAGATATCAGGTCGCGACCCACCAAGTACGTCCCAACTCACAGTTTGAGAAACACTGAGTTAGGTGATCCCTTCCATTCTTGCTTCAGCCATGAATTGTCTGGAGTTATAATTTATTCATTCATACGTATGTCTTTGTTTTCTAATTGAGGAAATAATCAAGTACTGTATATATCAACCTGCCATTCTCTATCAGGTTGCAGTGCTTTGATCATTTTGTTAAGCCAATCATAATTTTCATTGCAGTGTGGTTCCAAAGCACTACCAACAGGTCCTGGCCTTGGTCTTTGCTGTAAGGGAGATCAATGAAAACCCAGCCATCTTCAATAACATAACCTTTGGATTCCACAGCTTTGAAAACTATGGCAATAAAGCAACGTCTTACAAGACCCTACTGAATCTGCTCTCTACCCAGCACAGATTCGTCCCTAACTACAAGTGTGATGTGCTGAACAATTTGGTCGCCATCACCTGGACCTTGGACTCAGTCACCTCCCTGAATATGGCTACCGTCATAGACAACTACAAGATTCCACAGGTAGTTTTGTTGTTTGGAGAAACTCCATTCTGTGGGATTCTTTCAAGTGTTTAATATTGGGTATCATGAATGGGGTGAATGGTATGGGTCCCAATCAGGTACAGAGAGCCATATGTGCGTACAGCTGTATGAACAGCTCTGAAGCTGACGTACATTTGACGCCAAAGCGAGCTGGGGTATAAAGCCAAAACCGGGCTGGGAAAGAGCTCGTGATATCAGCGGAGCACGCCACCAATATCCCTGCCCTCTCCCTGCCCAGTTTGGTCAATGCCCTCCCTCCCTTGCTGTCTGGTCCGCCCTCCCCCGGCCAGTGCAGGGCTTACCATGCCGGGAGGGTGCGGTGACGGTCTGCTGGGGGAGTGAAGGCTGCCTGCCTTCGCGCCAGCAGTCCTTACTCAGAAGTAGTCGCAAAATCTAAGTTTATGGTGGATTGCGCGGTAAGATGTGACACCTATGGCCGGAGGAACGCACGCTCCGCCAGCCTCTAAATAATATTTATTTATATATTTAAGAAATGTATACCCTGCATTTTCCTATGCCGAGGCAAATGCCCAAAGCGGCTTACAACACGTTCAAATTCATAATTTAAAAACAA
Source organism: Plestiodon gilberti rubricaudatus (assembly GCA_026170595.1). Classification (NCBI taxonomy): domain Eukaryota; kingdom Metazoa; phylum Chordata; class Lepidosauria; order Squamata; family Scincidae; genus Plestiodon; species Plestiodon gilberti. The sequence goes on from JANXHW010000006.1 coordinate 22,401,102, forward strand.
TACATAAATTAAAAAACAATAAATTCCACTGGGGGGGTGACAATGTATAGCAGAAAAAAAAACAGCAAGGCAGAACATACTGAGGCACTGGGGACAGACAACAACCCATCACCCAAACACCAGACGAAACAGAAAAGTTTTGAGCCCCTGCCGAAAAGACATGAGGGAGGGGGTTGTTCTCAAATCCCCTGGCAAGGAGTTCCACAATTGTGGCGCCACAGCAGAGAAGGATCGCCCACGAGCTGCCATTCCCCTAACTTGAGACAGAGGTAGTACTCGCAGGAGAGCCCCCTCAGATGACCTAAGAGAGCGGGCCGGAATGTATGGGAGAAGCAGGATTGCACCCCAAGTTACATAAATAAATACTGTAAATAATTTCAGTCAAAGAGAAAGTTCAGCATTAAGGCCATTATCTCTCACTAAGAAAACTTCATCTAGAGATATGCTGCTTTGTATGCTTTATCTGTAGACACAACATGAAATATACATTGACAGCAAAATCCTATTCCTTGCTAACACCAGCACAGAAGCCGCTGTGTCAGCATAGGATGTCGCTAACATGCCATAATGCACATTTGCGACACCTGGCAACTATGCAGCGCTAGCAGGCAGGCCTGTGCCATCCCGCCAGTGCTTTATCCAGCAGATTCTACACCAGAGCTGGTACGTTGAGCAACGTGCAGCACAGGGGCTGGGGATTGGCAGGGAGAAGGCAGGCAGGGCCCTTATGGAGTGGTGGTAGGGTGGATATGGGGAGGGGAGGGGTGGATCAGGCCAGAGAGGGTTAGGATCAGAGATGCTGGCACACACCAAAACCTATGCCCTCTTCCACAACTTTCCCATCTGCACAGGGCTCCTCCATTCCTCAACGTTCATAAGGCACGTTGCACAGATCCGAGGAGTTCCATTGCCACGGCTGGGGTTTAACCCGAGGAGATCACCAGTCTGCTCCTATTCTGTGCTAGATACAGCATGGGCAACACTGCACTGCTACTACAGTGCTGGATAGGATTGGGCTGCCCATCCAAAAATGTATCTTGAAAAAGCATTATGTATTGGCCCATAATACAAAGCACACACGTATCACAATTATGCTCCATTCTGATCGACATCTGAATATTCATTTAGATCATATTTGGTTCTCTTGACCGAAAAATGAAGAATACACGCTTCCCATCCTCGTACCAGATGGTGCCAAATGATATCCACCAGTACCATGGAATTGTCCAATTACTTCTGCATTACAAATGGACATGGGTTGGGATATTTTTAGCAAATTATGACAATGAAGAGATCTTTCTACAGACGTTGCAGACAATGCTTTCCTCAAAGGGCATCTGTGTTGCTTTTGCAAAAACATTTCCAGCAACTTCTTATATGGATAGAATGCTCCAGGCACAGTTTCGTGAACTGCTAAATATATCCATTGCCATAAAAAGCAAAGCCAATGTGTTTATTGCTTATGGTTCTCTTCACACCATGTCACATTTGATCCAATATTTTCAAAGGGCAGTCATGCATTCTCCATTAGGAAAGGTGTGGATTGTGACATCAAACTGGGATTTCAAACTATGTACACACCAAAGGAACTTAGATGTACAAGCCTTCCAGGGTGCCATATCCGTCTCAGTTCACTCAAATGAGCCACCAGGATTCAGAACATTTCTGCGGAACACAAATATTTTCTCTGCAAAAGATGATGGGTTTATCCAGACCGTCTGGGAAAAGACCTTCAACTGTTTATTGAAAAATTCTGCTCTGGGTGAGGGTGAGAAGACCAAGGAACACTGCAGTGGGGAAGAGAAACTGGAGAGCCTTCCTGGAACTCTCTTTGAAATGAGCATGACAGGACACAGCTACAGTGTCTACAATGCTGTCCATGCTATTGCACAAGCTCTTCATACTATGCTTGCATCCAGACCCAAATACAAAACGTGGATAGCTGGAGACAGGCTGGCACTGAGGAATCTTCAGCCATGGAAGGTAAAAGTCCTATGCAGATTGGATCCAAGTACATAAGGTACTGTCTCCTCCCTTGTTATCCGCAAATATGATTCCTTAAGGTTTGCATCTTTTGCACAGGCATTCTGAGCTCCAGGATTGCACCGTTTATAATGGCGCCTTAGGAACATCCTCCCCACACCTGCTTCCCTGAATCTTTACGTTTTAAGATTTAACAGGCGTGTCTGGACCTTTTCTTGTAATAAGACTATAAAACAATTTTATAGCTATTGTGCTAATTCTTTTTTTAGTTGTTTGTTCTTTATTGCTTTATTTTCTTACAATATTTTTCAAAACACTTTGAAATAGGTGGATAAAGTAGAGTAGAAATTAAAATAAAATTCCCCAAAAGACACCGCCCTGGTTTCTTGTGTAGGCTACAATATCAAAGCCTTACAAATTGCATGCAGATCTTCAAATACACTGTTTTCCAGCTTTATTTAAAAATTGGATGTACATAGATCTTCCATTCCTCCCCATAGTTGCATTCCACAATTTCCTTCCTCCTGATGTGTCCTTGTGCAGGAGAGAACTCCCTCTTCAAGAGGAACGTAACTTAAGGATACAGCCCTAAGTGTTGATTCTGTGCCACTATTGCTTTGCTACTCATTCTTCCTGGGCAAGCCCGAGGCTGTAACTTGTTTTTCTTGAGAGAACACAGCTAGTTCACCAGCAATTCAACAGTCCTCTACCATAACCATCCCCCATTCTGAAGAGCAGTACACCATTTTCTCAGTGCCTCTTCTACCCTTGGTGGAACTCCATAGCTGTAAGATAGGGTGTTGGCTGGCGGACCTCTTCTTATGGTCCCCTCAGGTACAGTTGAAATGAGACTGGCTCACACTAGTCAGAAACAGCCTAAACCCATCCAGGACAGGTGTCTGTCAATATCATTGTGTAGATTTGACACCTTTTTAATTCGCTCTTTGCTTCTTTTTCTCTTTACTTTAGCTCCATCCCTTTCTAAGGAGCATCTCCTTCAACAATAGTGCTGGAGAGATGGTGCATTTTGATGAAAATGGAGAAATAGTTACAGGATTTGATGTTACAAACTGGGTTATTTTCCCAAATCAATCTCTTATAAGAATCAAAATTGGAAGACTGGATCCTCAGGCGCCTGCAGGAAAACAGTTAACAATTCAGGATGAAAGCATGATGTGGCATGGGAAATTTAATCAGGTGAGACAAAATGAACTGTAAGTGCGACATAACTAGAAATGTAGAATCCACAAGGTCTGATTTCCATTTACTATATCCTAAACCTTCATGAGGTTGTAGATTGACTGCATTAGCCTTGACATTGAAATTACAATGTCTGCAGCAACAGCGGAATCCTATCTTGTGTCTACTGCCATTCTCTAACAGTTCCTGTCCTTGGGTGGCGGGGGGGGGGGACAAACATGTTTTACAAGGACAAAGGAAAGATTCTTGACTCTTATGGCCACACCAAACCCATGACTACAATTCCACCTAGGAGGTTTGGCAGAGGTGCAGCTAGCCTCTCCAGCACACACACACCCCTGCATGAAACGGCACAAGCCCCGCCACCGCCAGTGGCATTCCTGCCACTGCCACGTTGCGGTGAGAAATGCCCCCTGGGATTTTTTCACTAGAACAGAGCTCCTAGGAACCCGGGCGGGTTGGATGGGCCAATTATGCAAGCGGCAAGGCTGTTTTTCTAATGCTGCCGAGGTGTGCTTTTCACTCCCCCCGTGCCACCTGGGGGCCCACAACCCCCCCCAGCCCAGACAGCCGTCCGCTGCCGAGTCTTGGTTTATGAACCAACAGACCTCCATCCTAGGCACTACATCCTCAAGTGGGTTTGCAAGGTAAAGTAAGACCCCAGCCACTCTCCTCAGCTAAGGGGGGGGGTCCTTTATTCATGTCACCTCATAAAGGATCCCATATGAGTCTATGAGGAAAGTGAAACTTTAAAAACCCTGGGCTTTAGAGCCCTGTGTTCTTTCTCTTCCCACCCTTACCATGTGTTGCTTCAAGTCACCACCATTCCAGCCATCACCAGTTTTACCATTGGCTAAATTGACAAACAAAAATGTTCCTATGTCATATTTCAGGGTTTGGCATATTTCTGGGTACGGCATATTTCTGGTCGCAAAAACATCACCAACTTCTAAGTAAGGACCCTAAACATTTCTAATATTAAACTTTGAAATAAATGTGAGGTCAGAGAAAACCCAACATAGACATGTTCAAACTCCATACAGACAGCGGTCCCGGCTGGGAATTGACTTTTTTTTCCTCAACAACTTTAAAATGAAACAACTTAAAATGAAACAACTTTCAGTGAGGTCTTGATGTATTCAGTTCCCAAACAGTGGAAAGGATTAAGACATATCCAACCACACATTGAAATGTGCTTCGTATCATACCAACAACCAGCACACTCAAAGACGCACAACTGCCTGACACAACAGAGGGATTCCTTGCATGGGATTGAGGCAAGAAAAGGATCCCCCCCAAAAAAGAAAGAATGCTCTCATCTAGAGAACATCGATGCTTATAACTCATTTTCCCAACTACTTCTATTCCAAAGCACACAGAGACAGAATGCGACTATTAAGTTTGGGGGACACAAAGATTCCCCAGAAAAAATACATACATGAACGTCCGCCCCATTAAGCACAGCATTCGACTTTATTAATATGTCCATCTGAAACCACAGCAATTAAAAGAAATAATATTAATCAAAATCCTGTCCATTTTGGCTGTGATTAAGGTGCTGCCCGTCTCTGTGTGTAATGACCACTGCCATCCTGGCTCCAGCAAGAAAAAGAAGGAAGGGGAGCCGTTCTGCTGTTATGATTGTGCTCCATGTCCGGAAGGGAAGGTCTCTGGCCAGGAGGGTAAGAGGAGACGTAACTTTCACAGTTTCTGAGCATATCATGAATGGCACCATTCCTAGCATCAATTTTGATTATCATGGCCTTGAATGCATCCTGGAATATCAAGCATGAGCTCATGCCCAAGGGGTTATTTTAAAAGGGTTTTCCTGGCTTAGAATTCATGCACTGTAACGGGCATTTCTTGTTCTCTTTCCAGACATGGGTGCTTGTGTCAATTGTCCAGATGAACAATATCCAGACAAAGACCAACACCAATGCATTCCCAAGGTTATCAGCTACCTCTCGTATAGCGAACCTTTAGGATTCAGTCTAGCCTGGGCTGCTGTTGCTTTTGCTCTGATCACAGCTGTGGTACTTGCAACCTTCATGAAGCACCAGGACACTCCCATTGTCAAGGCCAACAACCGCAGCCTCACCTACATCCTCCTCCTCTCCCTCCTCCTTTGCTTCCTCTGCTCCTTGCTCTTCATTGGAAGGCCAAGAAAGGTGACCTGCCTTCTCCGACAAACGGCTTTTGGAATGGTCTTCTCTGTGGCCCTTTCCTCTGTGCTGGCAAAAACCATCACTGTGGTTCTGGCATTCATGGCTACCAAACCAGGATCTGGGATGAGGAAATGGGTGGGGAAAAGACTGGCAAATTCCATTGTCCTGTCCTGCTCCATGATTCAAGCAGGCATTTGTGCGGTTTGGTTAATTACTTCTCCCCCATTCCCAGCTAAGAACATGCACTCAGTGAAAGGGCAAATCATAGTGGAATGTAATGAGGGCTCAGCTACCATGTTTTACTGCCTCTTGAGCTACATGGGCTTCCTGGCCATTGTCAGCTTCACTGTGGCTTTCCTAGCCAGGAAGTTGCCAGACACTTTCAATGAAGCCAAATTCATCACCTTCAGCATGTTGGTCTTTTGCAGTGTTTGGATCTCTTTTCTCCCAACTTATCTGAGCACAAAAGGGAAAGATATGGTGGCTGTGGAGATCTTCTCCATCTTGGCCTCTAGTGCTGGGTTACTGGGCTGTATTTTTTTCCCTAAATGCTACATCATTATGCTCAGGCCTGAGCTGAATAATAGAGAGCAGCTGACAAAGAGAAAAAACTGAAGAAATTAATAATTAATTCATTTTATTATAATAATTTAGAACTTACATTCATTTTGCACTCTTATACATACAAAACTTCCAATTGTATATTGGAAGTATGTATACTCCATACATACTCCAATTTGAACTCATATGCATATTTCCTGGGGGGGGGGATAAATCCTAGTGAACAAAGTAGGACTTGTTCTGAGTAAACATTTGCAAAATTGCACTGTAACTTTAAATGTTTATTCATTATTATTCATACATGAAAAATGGGTCATCTATACAAAACAGGAAGTGTTTCTATCCTGTGGCTAAAGAATAGCATGGACTCCGTTGATGGTTTCTAACAGACAGGATACGAACCGCTGACCAGATGGATTTGCTTCAAGAAGGAAATCAAACTGCTCCAACAGAGCTCAACATTTTCTCTCCCTCCACCTAAACAACAGCCTGCAGTTCTGCCCATTACCCGGGTACGCCCCATAAAACACATGAGACATGATATGGATAAAAAGGGTCACTTTATTGAGAATACAGGAAAGCAAGATCACAGGTAAAAGAGGAGATCTACAGGCTGGGGTCAGGGTGTTACACGCGCACGTGAGAAGGCGCTGACACGGGCATACATCCTAAGGACTGCCCCGGGCGGAGTTACAACCCGGGGAAGCCGACTCATCCACGCCGACCCCTGCGGGTCAGGAACCGCTGCACCTCCCCAAGCCGGCGAGACCAAGGGAAGCTCACGTGATCCCAGCCAAGGGCCCCCCCCACCGGTCCCCATGCCGGAGAGCAAAGGGGAGATGGATGGTGGTGGGGGTGTCCCTCGACCTTGCTGCCCTCGGGTTCACTCCCTCAACCCTGCTTTCAGCCTTCTTACCCATGACCCCCAGCCACCAGGGAGGGTCAGCCTAGCGCTTGGCCCTCACCGCCCAAACAGTGACAATAGGCACTGGAGGCCAGCCTGCAGATCTCCGAAAAGGTGTCATTGCCAAACTCTGAAAGATGCACCCCCTCCCACCTAAATGGAGGCGCCGTGGAATAGACTGTGGCAGGGTGCCGGAACACCAGGCTATCACACGGGCAAATGTATCGGCCCCCAACACTGTTTACCTGCCTGCGGGCCTAATCAACCCCGGGAATACTACGTGCCCCTCGCCCAACCATCTGCAGTAGAAGATCGGACCCCATCGGCACCACGACCGGGATTCAGTGCCAGAGGATTTCGAGATCTTTGCCATCCTCCTTCAAGAGCTAGCCTTTCGTTACGGGGAAAACGTGCTCTCCCGGGTGTGAGTGAGCGCATCGGGGGTTTCCGTGGCCTGCAATGAACTCCGCTACACAGTCCAGGGGATCCATACCTGTCCACCTAATCCAAGCTGGGTCCCAACTCCACAAGAAGATGCCCCTTTTTGCGCCCCAAAGGATTGAGAGACCACACGCAGCAACTAGCATGCACCACAAACACAACCTATCCAGGACAGCGAGCATGCACCCCCGACACGTACCAAGACAGTGGGAATTAGTACGGGAAGCCCCCCAGCCAGAGTGGGGGGGGCATAGGACACACCGTCCATCTGACCCACAACCTCCGTGTGGGTCCTTTCACTTCCAGATATATCACTTCCGGATATATCCCTTGTAGGCGGTTGACTGCCTATGTCCAATCCGCTGAATGACCTGCCCGGCCAAACTCAGCGCCGCAGCCCAGTGGCTGCCCCAATGTGCAAGGAATGCAGGGCCTAAAACCGAAACTGAGTCAGCAGATTACCGTCCTGGTGCTGAAATACTTGCACTGCCAACTCGAGGGATGCAGCCGTCCTGGCTGCCCCACGTACAGTGAAATGGAGGCCAATATCGCTGGGCGACAGCCCCAAATGAGCTCCTGAACGCGGGCCAGAACCACTGGGCGCAAGCCCCCTAACTACAGGAACAGTTGCGTGCCGGCCCCTGATAGCTAGGCGCAAGCCCCGTAGGAGCATGAATATGCCAAGCAGGCAGCATTATACGATGTAGGCCATAGCCAAAACTGAGTCAGCGGATCACCGTCCTGGTGCTGACATGCTTGCACTGCCAACTTCAGGGATACAGCCGTCATGGCTGCCCCCACGCACAGGAAAGTTGCATGTGGGCCCCTGATAGCTAGGCGCAAGCCCGTAGGAGCATTAAGATGCCAAGCGGGCCGCAATATACAAATGCAGGCCATAGTCCCTGGGCGGCAGTCCCCAAGCAGCAGTGAATGCAGGCTATAATCGCTAAACACAAGCCCCAAATGGAGCATTAGACTGCCGGCCATGGTAGCACGGCACCCGCCCCAAGGAGCATGTTTATGCAGGCCATAATAATTGCATACAATGCAGGCCACAACATTTGAACGCAGGCCCCAGTCACTGGGCGCAAGCCCCAAAGTCACCTATAAATGCAGGCCATAATCGCTGGGCGTGAGCCCCCACAGCGCCAGCCCCTACAGGAGCAAGCTACTGCGGGCCATATTATTTGGATGCAGGCCATAATTGGTAACCGCAAGCCCCCTGAGGAGCACCTGACTGTATGACAATGGGAAGAAGCTATCCGCAGGCAATCAGGGGCATTGTAATAGAGGCCCTAAAGCACTGGGCACAGGCCCCCGAGAAACGTTCACGTGAAGTGCAACGTAGCAATTTGGGGATATAGCTACGATAGCAGCAGCTGCTGAGCTATGAGGGAAGTCAGCAGCTCGGGGACTCAGCGGGGACTGCACCTGGCCAATCCCCCCCCTGCCCCTTGCAGCCAGGCTAAGGGAAACAGCCCGTGGCTACAGAAAAGAAATTGCTAGGGGCCCGCGACTCGAGTATCAGGAGGTACTCTGGGGAAAAAAGGGTACGCATGATGGAACTGGAATCCTCCATACCCAACACCCCTCAAAACTACCAAACTGTCCGCATAACTTAAGTACGGGTTAATCGTAGCTTCGGAAAGATTGAGAGGGAACCCACTCAAAGTGCCACAGGACGAGTATTACTTTAATGGATCCCCTGCCCTGGCTTCCCCTCAGCTGACAGGCATGTAATGCTGCGTCCTAGAGCATGAGACATGTCTCAAGGAATACCCCGTGCCCCATCCCTACCACTCAACCTCAGCTGGATCCAAGTAAAGGTTGGTGGCCATGGCGAAGCCCATTGCTCCTGTCGTCTCTCAGGCCTGCAGTCCAGTTGGAATGGGGCACCTGACGTGTAGAAGGCTGCAGTGGCTAGCGGGCCCCTCCTCCTAGAAGAGAAGAAGTTAGCCAAACATATCTCCAGACTGCAGGTTGAACCTAATCACAATAAGGAGGTGGCTGCAGTGGCTAGCGGGCCCGTCCTCCTAGAAGAGAAGAAGTTACCAAACATATCTCCGACTGAAGGCCGAACCCAATCAACAATAAGGCGGCGGATGGCGAATGCCCACCGCAATCAAACTACCCCACACCAAAGGGAGAATGCGGGCATACGCGACCCCATCCATATCGGAAGAATAACAGTAATGAGTCAGATTGGGACCCCCCATCCAAATCCCATGAGGGGTTAACATAAAGCTGCCACAACCATAATCATTGCCCGGCTACCGGCTATCAGTGAACCAGCGTGCCCTGTGGTTAAGAAACACGCCATCTTTCCCGTGAGAAATGGGCTAATAATAAATGTGCCGCAGGCAGCGCGTGGCGCAGAAATGCCCGGGGCCGCCCCGCCCACATCTGTCACCTCTTCAAGAAATGGTAAAGGAGGTGAGCCTGGAACCCTGCCCGTTGCACTCACCGTCGGTTAGCCGGCCCCCAAGCCTCATTCCGTGGAGGGAGGCTTTGCAGGTGGGGCTTGGCGTCCGCATGTCCAAAATCAAGCTAACATAATTATGACAAATAACATCAGAAACCATGGGCTCCGTTTTCAGCCCATTGCGCGCCCAGCGGAATGCCGTAAAATATTCCCGCTGGGATTTTAATGCATTTAGGAGAATTGAAGAGAGACCCCTCCACCTGAGCCTCCGCCCCGCCTGCTCATCTAGGGGGGTTGACAGGTAAGACCTAATCACTGAGGAGTCCCACAACAACAAACCAACTACACCCCAAGCCAGCGGAAGCTGATCGGCCTGAATAACCGGCAGGCTGGGCAGGCTCCGATGCAATCCTGGCACAGCCCCCTGCCGGGCCGCCACTACCTGCTGCCAAGCCTGAAGGCCTTGCATGATAGTTGCCGTAGGGAGAGGAGCCCCATCGGTCGCGGGCTCGACTGCCAGAGACTCCTAGACATGACAACCTGCGGGAGCGGGACCTCCATCAGAGTCGGAAAAAAGAACCTGTACGGCGACAAATCCAGACATGTTAACCAAGTAAGTGGAATCGATCCACAGTGGCTCCTTCTACTTCATAGCCTGCGAAAACCCAAGGTAATACCTGCTAGGTTATGTAGCAAGCCGAGAACCCCCCACCATGAGGTGGAGAAATGTACCAGGTAATACCTGCTCGGTTTTCTAGAGCAAGGAGAGAACCTCCCACCATGAGGTGGAGAAATGTAAAACTTCATGCGATGTAGACCATCGCAGCCCCTGCTTAGTACCTTAAGTCAACAAGTCACACACCTCAGAGTAGGGGCACCCCAAGCTATTCACTACAGGATGCGGTGATGGCCCTGGCCTAGATGCCTTCAAAAGGGGTATGGACAGAGTCATGGAGGAAACCTTAAGTCAACGAGTCACCGCACCTCGGAGTAGGGTGGAGTAGGGGCACCCCAAGCTATTCGCTACAGGATGTGGTGATGGCACCTGGCCTAGATGCCATCAAAAGGGGTATGGACAGATTCATGGCGGAAAAGACTCTCACAGGCTACGAGCCATAAGCAACCTCCTGGTTTAGAAGTGGGTTTTCTCAGTGCCAGGTGTACCAGGGGTTTGGACAGATTCTTGAAGAAAAAGACCATCACAGGTTACCAGCCATAAGCAACCTCCTGGTTCTAGAAGCGGGCTCTCTCAGTGCCAGGTGCAAGGGAGTGACAACAGGAAACAGTTACATTGTCATGTGCTCATCGAGGCATCTGGTGCTCATTCCATGTGGACTATTGCAGCTCCTCCATGGCTCCTTAAGCATCAGCGAGTCAGCTGAGTCAGACTCTAGGGTGTGGTGCTCATCCCCATTTCAAAGCCGAAGAGCCGGCATCATCCGAAGACACCTCCGTGGTCACGTGGCCGGCATGACTCTCCCTGCCGCAGCGCGTAGCATGCGGCTGGAAACCGGAGCGCTGCCTACCTTCCCGCAAGCGGCACCTACCTACTCGCATTAACCTGCTTTTGGAACTGCTAGGTTGGCAGGAGGTGGCCAAGCAATGAGCGCTCGCCCCGTCGCGGGCCTCGAACCGCTGCCCTTTCGATAGACAGCTTATAGTTCAGCGGTTCAACCCGCTTCGCCACCCGCTGGCCATTACTACACATTACTTCCTGATAATAATTCATGAATGGTGCAATTTTATTCCCCCACTACAACACTCCATCAAATTAATTCCTTCACATAGTCATGGAGTAGACCCTAAAACATTTAGGTCCTCCATATATATATATAATACCAATAGAATTCCCCGTCAATACATAATTATAATGAACTAATTCGATATTAATTAATATTAATTCACAATTATAATTCATCAGCCTCCTTCATGTAATCATCCACTTCCAATTTTAATAGTAACTCTACCCCTTTGTAAATCAACACCTTAAATATAGATATTTAATATAATTCATCAGCCTCCTTCATGTAATCATCCACTTCAAATTTTAATAGTAACTCTATCCCTTTGTAAATCAACACCTTAAATATAGATATAGATTTATATAGAATATAAATTCATTTGCATAATTCTTTAAGTTAAATAAGTAGAATTTAATTACAAATCAGGGAGAGGCATACTGAACGTCAACTCCCAAATCAAGCTGAACGCTTCTGTAGACATTTGGGCATAATTCCAGCTGAATCCAAATCAGCAGAATCAGAAAGCAAAGACCTGCCGAGAAGCCCGCAAAAGATAACAAGCAATTGCTCTAAACCACAACAGGCCCTTGAAACAAACCGTGCCATACCCTTAACATGCCTGCTTGCGTACCTAGAGGCACCGAGACATAGGTAATGATGGTCCCCATTCCATAATTAAGTGCCCGTCCCTTTGAGATCAACTATTAATTCAAACCCCAATTAACCGAAATGACAATGAATCAGCTGGCCAGTGATTCGCCACCCAAGTGATTAGCTGACGTTATACTGCATTGCCCGCCTGATTAAGATCCCCAATAATTATTTTCATAACAGTGATTTGGACTAAATGTGTTTAAATAACAGTGTAAAGCACACTTCGTGAAGCACACGGCTCGGCGCCGCTCGGCGCCCCTTTACACCGCCCGCAGACCTCCCCCCTCCCAGGTGAAAGGGAAAGAAGGGAGGAAACATAAACAAAGGGGAAAGGAGAGAAAGAGAGCTATAGGGAGTGCAAAAAGTCAAGAAAGAAGGAAAAGGCGAGTAAAGCAGGAAAGCGGAGCGACAGAAAGGGAAGGAAAGGAGGCAGAGAAGCCAAAGCAAAACCAGAGAGCGCCCAACCACCCCGAGCCCGGTCCAGCGGCCGTAAAGCTCGTGGAGCTCGTGGCCGAACGAACTCACCAAACGATCCAAAACTTGTGTCCCCGAAGCGATGAGAACCGGGGGGGGGGGACCTGAGGGCAGCAAAGCTCAAGGGAGTCTTAACCGTTGCTGCGCTCAGGTGAGAATGGGAAGAGTGGGGCACGGAGCCAACCCAAAGGTACGGCTCCTCCCCCCTCCCCCCATAGAAACATGATAGGGGGCGTCATCATCGCCCCCTCCCCTCTCCTTTCCTGTGTTTCCCGGACAACCGGATAAACGACGAGCATCTCCCAAGGGGCTGCTCGGCCTTCTGCCCATCTGTGGGGCAGACGCATACTCCCTTGGTGATTATAATGCTTAGCTGTGCCTGATACCTGATAAGCTCAGTGGAAGAGAAATGTACTCAGGAGCAATCCAAAGTGAATGCTTTGAAATATAGATTTGGCCATTGGAAACCGGGGGAGGCTATATGTAAGGCTGGCCAGGAGCGGGACGGGGCTTAAGATATAGGCGGAGCTCGCCGCTGATATTCCTGTCCCTCCTCTCCACACCCCTGCCCGGCACTGGAGACGGCCCCGGGCAGACTGAGTTGTGCCGTCCTCTCCGCTAATGCCGCTTACTTGCCGGGTGTCGAAAATGTGCCGCCTTACAGCACATTTACGACACCTGCTGCTGGCAAAGCCATCGGTCCTCCGGCAGTTGTCTATGCTGGATTGCACCGCTAGTCTTGCTTAGTTTCTGAAAGTCTGAGATATTCCTCCTATAGAAATCTATGGTGCTAGGGACCATTACGAAAGGTCTTAAGAAATAAAGAATACCAATGGGAGAAATGTTTGAGACTTGGTGTGGAGGGAGTGTAACCGTTGGGGCAGAGTCTTGATAGAAATGTCAGTATGTGATTTCACAGTTTTACACGGTAGGGGAGATGATATTTTGATTTCCTGAAGGTGAGTTGTTCCGCTGTTGCTCCTCATCACTCCATTGCCCTCATGCTCACTCATATCATTGTAATCGATTTCAGCATTTGTAGAAATTGGCTATACACTATACAGAAGAGGACCCAACATTTCATAGGGGAAATACTGTAAGCAAGGATATAAGAATCTACCATTCTCATTACGTTCTCCCAATCATAATTTTCATTGCAGGGTGGTGCCAAAGAACTACCAAAATATCCTCGCCATGGCATTTGCTATACAGGAGATCAGTGCAAACCCAACCATCTTAAGTAATGTCACGTTGGGATTTCACGTCTATGATACCTACTTCAATCCACAGATTACTTCCAAGGCTCTGCTGAATCTGATTGCTACGCAGCAAAGATTTCTCCCTAACTACAAGTGTGACACGCCAAACAATTTGGTAGCCCTCACTGGGAATACAGAATCAGATGAATCCATGTATGCGGCCACTCTCTCAGACAACTTCAAGATTCCACAGGTAGATTTGGTGGTGGGGAGCAATGGAAACTCTGGCACGCAATTTCACCCTTTCAGCGCAATCCTAACCAATTTGCCAGTGTAGCTGTGCCAAGTCTTGTCTGCAGACTTTTTCACACTTGTCACACATAAAAAGGAAAAGTACTAGATTAATTAGTTAATCAAGGTCTCAATTTATGCAGATGTGGGTTGGCATAAAGAAGCAAGAAAATTCAAATATCGGTAATTGAAATGTTTAATTTCTAGCTTGGTTAGTTTTTTCTAAAATTGCAATTCAAATCAAATAAATGACTAAAATTTAATTCATACGGAAAATTTGGCAACATGGTCACTGTGTTTTGTTAAAAAAGCTTTCCCTGGAAATATACTGCTATGCATGTCTTATCTGAAGGCACATCATGAAATATACATTTTATCCAAACTAGAATCTTGGCTAAGGTACTGCTTGTTGGCAAATGTTATAATGCACACACACATCACAACTTGCACTCCATTCATGATAGATATCTACTTATTCTTTTAGCTCATCTATACCTCCCTCAACTCAAGACTCAGCAAGAACATGCTCTTCCCTTCCTTCTATCAGATGGTCCCAAACGACATCCATCAATGCTAAGGGATTGTCCAATTACTTCTGCATTTCAGATGGACATGGGTTGGATTATTTGGAGCAGATTACGTCAATGAAGAGACCTTCCTACAAGCATTGGTGCCCATGCTCTCCTCCAACAGCATCTGTTTTGCCTTTATAAAAATATTTCCAAAAGTTACTTATCTTGACAAAATGTCCCAGCCATACTATAGTGATCTGCAAAAGATTTCAGATCTCATGAAAAACAAAGCCAATGTGTTTATTGCTTATGGTGCTCTAACAACCATGTTGCGTTTGACTTGGAATTTTCAAAATGCTGCCCTGCTATTAGGGAAGGTGTGGATTGTGACAACTCACTGGGATTTTAAACTAGGTACAAATCAAAGGAACTGGGATGTACAAGCTTTCCAGGGTGCCATATCCTTGTCAGTTCACACAAATGAACCACCAGGATTCAGAACATTTCTGCAGAACACAAATATTTTCTCTGCAAAAGATGATGGGTTTATCCAGTCCTTCTGGGAGAAGACCTTCAACTGTTTATTGAAAAATTCTACTCTGGGTGAGGGTGAGAAGACCATGGAACAGTGCTGTGGGGAGGAGAAACTGGAGAGCCTTCCTGCAACTTTCTTTGAAATGAGCATGACTGGCAATAGCTACAGTATATACAATGCTGTCCATGCTATCACACGTGCTCTACACACTATGTTTGTGTCCAGATCCAAATACAGAACAAGGAAAGCTGGAGAAAGGCTGGAACTGCGTAACCCTCAACCCTGGAAGGTAAAAGTCCAGTGCAGGTTGGACCTAAGTACATGAAAGACTATGCTTTCCTGCATGAACGAACCATGTGATGTATTAAGATATGCATCATATGCCATGGACATCTCTGGGTTACGAAGGTTATGTGAGCACCTAGGGAACACTCCCCAGAGTTGCTTGCCTGGTTCCTGGGGCATGAAATGTTTTGAGAAGTATGCCTCTTTCACTTGTACCTCAGCCACATAGGACAGGTGACACATCTCTGTTATAAAGATTTGGTCTTGTTATCATAGGAGGCCAGTTGCAAGGGAGTGGCAACAGGATACATGTACAGATGGGCCCTTGGCCTGATCCAGCAGGGCTCTTCTCATATTCTTATGAGGATTTGTGCCTCCTGTTATTGACTCCACAGGTACAGCGTAAAGGAGACTGGCTGTAACCAGATATAAACTAACCAGATGTAACCAGATACAAACTTAATTCATTCAGGACAGGTGTTTGTCAATGTCAGAGGTGTACCAGCAGCGGGTGCTGCCTGGAGTACTCGCTGAAGGGCACCGCCACTTGGGTGGGGCAGCGCCGCTCCGGGGGGGCCTGGCTTACCAGGGCACTCCGAGGCCTCGGAGACGGAGAAAGCCCCGGAGCATCCACCACGACCGGCGGCCAGGGCTTTCTGAAGGCGGCTGACTGCGGTGCCGCGCTATTTATCCTTTTTTTGCACATGCCGCTGCTCCGCGCGCTCCAGTCTTTCCACGCCTCTGGTCAATGTTACTGTCCCCTTGCTCTTTTTCTCTTTACTTTAGCTCCATCCCTTTCTAAGGAGTATCTCCTTCAACAACAGTGCTGGAGAGACCGTACGTTTTGATGAAAATAGAGAATTAGTTGCAGGATTTGACGTTACGAACTGGGTTATTTTCCCCAATCAATCTCTTGTAAAAATCAAAATTGGAAGACTAGATCCTCAGGCGCCTCCAGGAAAACAGTTAACAATTCAAGATGAAAGCATGATGTGGCATGGGAAATTTAATCAGGTGAGACGGAAAGAACTACAAGTCCTTAGTTTGACATAACTGGATAATTGTTAATTCACATGAATCTGACTTCCCTTTACCACATTTTAAATTTTCTTTTGTTGTACACGGGCAGCCCAATCCTGTCTAAGGAAGCTGCGCTGGATCCTATAACTCCTTGGGGGGGAAAGGGACTTACAGCCCGGTCCAGCCCAAGGCAACTGCGGTACAATTCAGGCACAATTGCAGCCCAAGTGCTCTAGGCCCGAGTTGTGCCTGAATTGTGCCTGAGTTGGGCTGCAATTGGGACTGAATTAGGTTCAGGCACAATTCAGGCACAACTGCACAATTCAGGCACAATTGCAGCCTAAAAGTGGGCGTGTCGGGGGCGTGACGGGGGAGTGACGGGGGCGGTTACAAAATTTGGTCCGGTTCCAGACGCTGGAGAGCCCCTGACACGCCCCCTCGAGCCCAACTCACGCACAAAATTTGGGTCAACAAAAAGGGTGGACCCAAATGTGAGGAGACCCATAGGAGCCATTTTACCTTACCCACACCAGTCCTCTCCTGAAAAGTTCTAACATCCTGGGCCCGAGTTGGGCCTGAGTTAGGACTGAACAGTTGTGGCCTAACTCTGGAACCGGACCAAATAGTTACCCTATCAGCACCCAGCCCCACCCAGCCTCTTTCCCACAAAAGCCCAGCCCCAGCCCTCCACTCACTCTCTCTCTCTGTCTCTCTGAGCACGTGGCATGGGGTTCTGTCCCCCAGCAGCCACAAAGTGGGACTTTGAAAACTTTTCTAACACCCCACTTCTCTCTTCTCTTCTCCTCTCTCCTCTCTGCCCCCCTCTACGGCAGAGAGGGCTGTTCTGCCTGTGGCCAAACTGTGTACTCCTGTGCCTGGGCAGCTGTCTCCATGCAAGAGTTTGCTAACCCATGTCTTTCTCCCAGCCCCTCTCCCCCCCCACAGGCAACAACACCAGCAGGTAAGTGCAGGTAAGTGCAGGGTTCATGCTGACATGTGGTCTGACATCTGCCTCTTTGCATAGAGAAATATAGGTAGGATACATTCCTCTTTACTAATGTCTTGTCTCATAGCTGCCTGCAATGCCTGCCATGATATGCCCCTTTACCAATGTCTTGTCTCATTGCTGCCTGCAATGCCTGCCATGATATGCCTCTATACCAATGTCTTGTCTCATAGCTGCCTGCAATGCCTGCCATGATATGCCTCTTTACCAATGTCTTGTCTCATTGCTGCCTGCAATGCCTACCATGATATGCCTCTATACCAATGTTTTGTCTCATAGCTGCCTGCAATGCCTGCCATGATATGCCTCTATACCAATGTCTTGTCTCATAGCTGCCTGCAATGCCTGCCATGATATGCCTCTATACCAATGTCTTGTCTCATAGCTGCCTGCAATGCCTGCCATGATATGCCTCTATACCAATGTCATGTCTCATAGCTGCCTGCAATGCCTGCCATGATATGCCTCTTTACCAATGTCTTGTCTCATAGCTGCCTGTATGAATGTGAGCACACAATGCCATGAGTGTGGAACTGTAACCCATATGTAGACACCAGCTGTTCCCCCCCCCCTTTTCTCCACAGGGTCTACTGACAGGTCAGTATTGCTAGGATTGCCATGGTTGTGACCCCCAAGTTGTGTTGTTGTCTCTCTCTTTGACCCCTTTCCCTTACAGGATCATGCTCACCTTACACCCAGGGAAGGAGCGCAGACCAGGCTATGTGTGTCACACCACTCAGCTGTGTTTGATTTCTCTCCCTGCAGGCCTTTGCAACCGGCACACTGGCATTCCTTCAATGGGGAGTGCTACCACACACCAGCTGCCATGGAACACCCCTGTGATTTATGTCTCCCCAGGAATGTCCACCACCACCTACCTTCTGGGGAGCACCCCTGGGCCCGCAGTCTGGTTGCCCCATGGTCGTCTGCCTCGATGCTGCCAGAGGTCTGGGAGCCTGCCCTGCAACCCTCCTTAGCTGCTGCTGCTGCTGCTGCTACATTCTGAGTGGCTGCTGTGCCTACCCCTGGCAGCCTCGCCTGGTCATCCCTGCCAATGTTCCAGAACAATAAAGATGCCCCTTGGGCAAAGGCCCCTTGAACACCATGACCCCAATGTTACACAAGCACTGCCCCACACACAGAGAGACAGCGCCCACCACACAAGGCCCTGCATGAATCCCAGCCAGGGCCTGCCACAGCCAGCCCAGGGAGAACACAGCAGGGGGGTTGCCAGGGGCGTCGCGACAACGCGCGACACCCCTGAGCGGGGGCGCGCGTCACCCTTAACGGGGAGGCTCCGCCCCCGCGCGTGATGTCACGCGCAGGAGCGGAGCGCCCTCCCCGCTCCGTTTTTGGCTCATTTTGGAGCCAAACGGACCCAGGGGAGGGCGGGCGGGCCCACCTCCGCTGCAAAAATGTAAGTGAGGGGCATCGCGCGTCACCCCTATACGCGCGACGCCCCCCGGCGGCACGCCCCCCCGCTTCCCCCTGTCGACGCTAGTGGGGGCTGCCAGACCCTCAGGGCTCAGAGGGGAGGGGGGAGTTGGGGGGCCTCTCAGGCAGGCAAACACTGACAGGCGACATGGCGCACGTCTGCCACGTCCGCCTTTCAGCAACCGGGGCTCTCACCCACCCTCGGTCCGCCCGTCAACGGCATCCGTGTCCGCCCATCAACGGTGTCCGTTTCCGCCTTTAGTCCTCCCGTCAACGGCGTCCGTTTCCGTCCTCAGTCCGCCCGTCAACAGCGTCCGTTTCCGCCCTCAGTCCGTCTGCATGAGAGGCGCCCGTTCCTGCTTTGCCTCCATCTGCGAAGTGACCCCTGTGTCCCTATTGGTCTCTGCAGACCCCTCTCCCTGTATTCCTCTCCCACCAGCCTTGTTGTCTGTCTGTTTCTGACCCACCCGTGTCCCTCCCCAGCACCCCCTGTCCGCTTGCCTGTGTGCCTGCCTCCCCTCCCACTCCCTGATGATGGACGCTGGCACCCCCCACCCCGCCAGAGCGCCTGCCACGAGGCGCCTACGTTGCCCCATCTGGGGAGTGATGAGCTGCGTGAGCCCTTCCCGCTCACAGCAGACAAGCCCAAGGCATCCCTTGGTCTTGGCCGGGGCACGGAGCAGAAGGCATACCGGGATGCCTTCTTTGTGGGCATAGCCACGGCCCTGGTGGCCCAGGGCTTCAGGCAGCGCACGGGCATGTCCTGGCGGAGGCGGTTCCAGACCTCATGAGACCCCCCTTGTGCGTGCCGTTCCCACCCCCTCCTTCCCTTCTCTCCCCCGCTCACCCCCCATGACTCCCACGTGCAGCCTCACCGTGGCTTGGGGGTGGCATCGCAGTCTTCAGGAGGGAGGGCAGTGGCACTCCCCCCTGCGGCAGGTGGCTAATGCCCAGGGTGCCCTGGGGCAGCTGGCACTGGCACAACCTCTGTCCTTCAGCTGACTGTCGCACGCCCAGTGCCTGCAGGCCCACCTGTGGCTGCCCATCTGCTGCGACCGCTGCAGCAGCTGTGGTAGGTGCACGCAGACGGGCTGAGGAGGGGGCTCTTCGCTTCCACAAGACTGACAGCTCTCCACAGGGGCCTGCCTGCCTCTGCGGTAAGTGTTGCCTCGATCCTGGCCCACTGCTCTTGCCTCCTGCCTAACTCAGGCACAGTTGCAGCCTAACTCGGTCCTATTTTGGGCCCCAAATGTGCCACAATTGGGCCTCAACTGTGCCTGAGTTGGGCTGGACTGAGCCCTTAATGCCCCAGCTAAGGGTCTCCTCGGATGTAAAGTACAAAATGGCCAGTGCAAATCTATTTAATGCCAGCCAGACCTGGGAAAGGGGATAGATCCCGGTGGAACGCCAGGCCCAGCGGGCCAATCTGCCCCCCCCGAACACTCCCTCCCTGCTCTCCCTCCAACCCTGCCCCAACTGGCAGAGCACCTGCTGTCCATGGTGGGCGCAGCGATGATCAGGAGTCAACTGGAGCAGCACCTCTTGGCTCCTCCTGAGGAGGTGCAAATGTACCTTTTGGCACATTTGTGACACCCTGGAACAGTGCAGGGGATGCCGCTCCAGATTGTAGAGAGGATTGCGCTGTGAAGGCTATACCACTGCCTTGATATTGTAATTACGTTCCACTTGAAGTAATGACTAGAAATAGGCCATAACGATTTTATTTTGTATTCTTCCTCGTTTTGTTGCATTTTCAAGGCATGACTATCACTGATGTGAAATGATATATAGGAGAATTGTAGTGTAGATGAGACATCACAGCGTATATAGGAACCATGAGACTCTTCCAGTTCCCTCCAAATTGTTGTGCCCACTCACATGTTGGTGCTTAATTTCTTCCTTTCATCTGCGATTTTATCATCATTTGTTTACACACACACACACACACACACACACACACACACACACACACACACACACACACACACACACACACACACATTTACCGTATTGACCTGAGTATAAGATTCACTTTTGTCCCCTAAGACAAGTCTTTAAAGTAGGGGTGCGGCCTACAATCAAAGTCTAGCGTTTTCTGCCTAGAGTTTTCTGCAAAGCGTCTGTTTTTCAAGCCTCTCCAAGTCTCTTTCAAAGGTAAAATGCTTTTTCTTTTTTTAAACTGCAAAAGCTGTCTTTTTAGCTCTTAATCACTTGCTAAATGGCCAGGATCTCTCTAGCAACCTCTAGCCTCAGAGAGGCATTTGAAAAAATTAACCCTTAAGTTCCAGCCCCAGGACTCTGTGGAAACTAAGATATTTATTGATCCTGCAGTTTGAAAGTTGAGATCAAGAGCTCCTGCATAGGCTTATCATATCCAAAGGGAACCAGAGTGCCAACCTTTAGGCTGCAATCCTGTGCACAACTTCCTGGGAGTAAGCCCCATTGAATGCAATAGGACTTACTTCTGAGTAGACATGCATAGGATTGTGCTGTTAACCATTGAAATTTGGGCAGGTGCAGCTCATCATCATGGAAGGGTGCAATAAGCTGCACCTGCCCAAATTAACCTGCCCAAAAGGTTAAAGGTAGGCACTCTGTCCCCCTTTGGATCTGGGAAGGCTACTTATACTAGGGTGCCCAGATTCAATAAGGGACAGGGTGCCTATGCCTTTAACTGTACTAAAGCTGTACTGTTTTACTATTCTACTAATGTGCATATTTTCTTTAAGTTAAAAAAGTTAAAAATGTATTTTTTTAAAAAAATAGCACCAAATGTTAAGGGTGCGGCTTATAATCAGGAAAGTCCTATACTCGGGGCAATAGGACTATATACAGTATATAAATACTATTATTATTATTATTATTATTATTATTATTATTATTATTATTATTATTATTATTTGTCTTCACAGAAGTAAGTCCCATTGTATACAATGAGACTTGAAAGTGAAGTGTGCACAGGATTGCAGCCTCAGTTGCAACGACACAGACGCTTCTATCCCTAGTTCAGTGGTTCCCAAACTGTGAGCCGTGGCTCCCCGGAGAGCCATGGAAACCTGCCAGGGGTTCCACGGGGTACCCAGTGCTCTGCACCCAGCTATAAGAAAAAGGCCTCCCTGTGGGTCTCACGGCCAACTCTAAAATACACAAGAGACGACTCTCTCCACCACCATCTTGCTTTAGGGCCCTTCCTTCACAAGCTCAGTAGCCTGAGTGCTTTTATTCGCTGGAGGCTTAGCCAAGTGTCCAATTACAAGAGGAAAAAGATGGGCCATCCAAAGAGAAGCTGCCAATCTTCTCAAGAACTCAAGCGAGAGGGAGGCTGCTGTCAGAGGGTGGGGAAAGCCTGCTTCTCCTCCAAGGATATAGTGGCACAGGACTAAAAATGGACATGTGTTTTCTAGGAAAACGGAGGGTGGGAGAGCCTGATTCATCCACGGATGTTCATTTAGCAGCATGCACGTCCCTCCTCAGCAAGCCCCCCAGCAGAAGCAGGCACCAGGAGAGCCTGATTCACACACTCAGCATTGGCATATTTCTCCTCTGTCATTTGCAGCTAATTGAGTTCATAAGTGAGAACGAAATACATATTTCTGCTCACTTCCTGCTTAATGGCATAATAGCCCTTGGTTATGTAATGGGAAGCCATCAGCAACGGCCAGTAGGTCAAGGGAGCCATGGATCGAAAACGTTTGGGAACAACTGCCCTAGTTCCACAACTGTACCCTTGGTATCCCTCGTCTCACTTTCTCAGTGGTGAAATGGTCAACAATGAAGTGCAGCAATTCATCATGACACCCCCTAATGGCTCTTGCCTTCCGGCCGGCATGCCTTGAAAGTACTTTACAGTAGTTTTGCAATGGCTTGCACTGGTGGAGTGCGTACTGCCACAGCAAGGGATCAATACGATTGGGCCAAAACACAAGAACATCCACCCCATTTAGCACAGCATTCTTATTTATGCCTAGACCCATATGAAAGCAGAAATATGAAAACATAGTTTAAAAAAAATCCAAAATCTCCTTTTGAAAAGCGGCATATAAATATTCATCATCACCATCATCATCATCACCATCACCATCATCATAATCTCCTTCATTTTGACTCTGCTTAGGTGCTGCCCGTCTCTGTGTGTAATGACCACTGCCATCCTGGCTCCAGCAAGAAAAAGAAGGAAGGGGAGCCGTTCTGCTGTTACGATTGTGCTCCATGTCCAGAAGGGAAGATTTCTGGCCAGGAGGGTAGGAGACATAACATAACATTCCCAGATATGGAGCTTATCATGTATGTCACCGTGTCTAGCCAGAAATGATGGTTGTCTTGGCATTTGAATTGATTGTGGAATATGAATTTGTAGCAAAAGGCACAAGGTTTGCTACCCTTAGACACACTCATGAGCTTATGCCCAAGAGGTTATTGCGAAATTGGGTCTTGATTTAGAAATTAAAATAGATAGCTCTCCTATTAAAAGCATCTCCCTTTTTCTTTCCAGACATGGATGCTTGCATCAATTGTCCAGATGATCAATATCCTGACAAAAACCAACATCAATGTATTCCCAAGGTTATCAGCTACCTCTCCTATAGAGAACCATTGGGAATCAGTTTAACGTGGGCTGCTGTTGGTTTTGCTCTTATCACAGCTTGGGTGCTTGGAACCTTTATGAAGCACCAGGACACTCCCATAGTTAAGGCCAACAACCGCAGCCTCACCTACATCCTCCTCCTCTCCCTCCTCCTTTGCTTCCTCTGTTCTTTGCTCTTCATTGGAAGGCCCAGAAGGGTGACCTGCCTTCTCCGACAAACGGCTTTTGGAATGGTCTTCTCTGTGGCCCTTTCCTCTGTGTTGGCAAAAACCATCACTGTGGTTCTGGCATTCATGGCTACCAAACCAGGATCTGGGATGAGGAAATGGGTGGGGAAAAGACTGGCAAATTCCATTGTCCTGTCCTGTTCCTTGGTTCAAGCAGGCATTTGTATGGTTTGGTTAAGTACTTCTCCTCCATTCCCAAATACAAACATGCACTCGCTAAAAGGGCAAATCATAATAGAATGCAATGAAGGGTCCATCTTCATATTTTATTGTCTCTGGGGCTATATGGGATTTCTAGCTATTGCCAGCTTCACTGTCGCTTTCCTAGCCAGGAAGTTACCAGACGCTTTCAATGAAGCCAAATTCATCACCTTCAGCATGTTGGTCTTTTGCAGTGTTTGGATCTCTTTTCTTCCATCCTATCTGAGCACAAAAGGGAAAGATATGGTGGCTGTGGAGATCTTCTCCATCTTGGCCTCTAGTGCTGGGTTACTGGCCTGTATTTTTTTCCCTAAATGCTACATCATTATGCTCAGGCCTGAGCTGAATAATAGAGAGCAGTTGACAAAGACAAAAAACTGAAGAAATTAAGAATGAATTCATTTTATTATAAAAATTTAGAACTTACTTCCATTTTGTACTCGTATACATGCAATACTTCCAATTGTATATTGGAAGTATGTATACTCCATACATACTCTAATTTGAACTCATATGCATACTTCCTGTGGAGTAAATCCTAGTGATCAAAATAGGACTTGTTCTGAGTAAACCTGTGCAAGATTGCACTGTAACTTTAAATGTTTATTCATTATTATTCATACATGAAAAATGAATCTGGGTCATCTATACAAAACAGGAAGTGTTTCTATCCTGTTGCTGAAGAATAGCATGGACTCCGTTGATGGTTTCTAACAGATAGGATATGAACCGCCAGTGGCGTATCTAGCGCCCCCAAAGTTGGGGCTGACCCCCCGACACCCCCAAAATAATTTGCATAAATTTGCATAAATTAAGTTTCATTTTTGTTTTACTTTTTTCCGGTTTTTTAAAAAGTTTCTTAGGGTTTTTTTAGTGCTATCGGGGCTTCTAAGCGTATGTGTATGCTTTGCGCTCACTTATCTTGTGTCTAGGAGCCTCCAGCGACGATCTCTAGCAGCGATGATCTGTTCCGGGGGCGCAGATTGTTCTGCCCCGGGCGTGAACTCTGTAAAGTGCCCAGCAGCACTTTACAGAGTTCACACAGGCGCAGAACGTCGATTGGAAACTCTCCTTTATAGAGTTCGCGCCGGGGCAGGCAGAGCAACGATCTGCGCCCCCGGAAGAGATCGTCACCACTGGAGATCATCGCCGGAGGCTCCTAGTCACAAGATAAGTGGGCGCAAAGCATACACACACGCTTAGAAGCCCCGAAAGCGCTAAAAAACCCCTAAAAACTTTTAAAAACCCGGAAAAAGTAAAAAGAAAAACGAAACTAAAGGAGGCCCGCACGCCCCCCGAGCCTCAGCGCCCTTACACCCTGGGGCCCACTGCCCCACCATCCCATACCAGCCGATGCCTCTGCGAACCACTGGCCAGATGGATTTGCTTCAAGAAGGAAATCAAACTGCTCCAACAGAACTCAACCTTTTCTCTCCCTCCACCTAAACAATAGCCTGCAGTTCTGCCCATTCTGCCCATCTGTGGGGCAGACGCATACTCCCTTGGTGATTATAATGCTTAGCTGTGCCTGATACCTGATAAGCTCAGTGGAAGAGAAATGTACTCAGGAGCAATCCAAAGTGAATGCTTTTTAATATAGGTATGGCCATTGGAAACTGGGGGAGGCTATGTAAGTCTGGCCAGGAGCGGGATGGGGCTTAAAGATATAGGCGGAGCACGCCGCTGATATCCCTGTCCCTCCTCCGGGCCAAGCGGCCCAATCCAGTGCATCCCCACACCCCTGCCCGGCACTGGAGACGGCCCCGGGCAGACTGAGTTGTGCCGTCCTCTCCGCTAATGCCGCTTACTTGCCGGGTGTCGAAAATGTGCCGCCTTACAGCACATTTACGACACCTGCTGCTGGCAGAGCCATCGGTCCTCCAGCAGTTCATTGAACTGCAGTTGCCTATGCTTGATTGCACCGCTAGTCTTGCTTAGTTTCTGAAAGTCTGAGATATTGCTGCTATAGAAATCTATGGTGCTAGGGACCATTACAAAAGGGCTTAAGAAATAAAGAATACCAATGGGAGAAATGTTTGAGTCTTGGTGTGGAGGGAGTGTAACCGTTGGGGCAGAGTCTTGATAGAAATGTCAGTATGTGATTTCACAGTTTTACACGGTAGGGGAAATGATCGCATTTCCGCAATCATTCACTAAAGAAATAGGATGATGATGGTTTTTGTGGTGCCTTGGGGGCCCAATGGTACAGTGGGAAGTCCTCCAATCACGCGGTTCTCTTGAAACCCACCACAGATCCCCCACAGATCCTAGTCAAACTAACACTCCCACAATATACCAAATGATACAACCAATTCTGTCTGTTCAGTATCAAGCATATTACAGCAGGAAGCATGATGATCTCACTCAAGGTCTGGGCTGAAAAGGTCAAATGCACCAGGTCATTAAGCACCTGCCATGTTTTCCTGTGCTCCAGACAGCAGTTTCAGCACACGAGGGAGCTCATTCCCTCCTTTGTAGTTATTAACTTCAGTCTGAGGAGTTGTCCTGCTCCTCAAATCCCAAGAGGTATTTGGAGTGCATAGGAAAAACAAATAATGCCAAAAAGTGGTTATAAAACCCTCCCATCATGCTCATGTTCAGGCTGTTGGATCACAGATGCTGGTGCGGCTCTATCACTCCTGAGTTTGAATACTTTAATGATATGTCTGCACTCATGATGTTTTCTATGGTTACTACTACAGGCAACGTCTTGTGAGTAGCTTGAGCAATCTGCACCTAGGATCGCCTTTTCCCCCAAGGAGTGCTCCACTTCGGAATATTTCTTTTAAAAAGCCTGAAAACTCCCTTGGACTGTAAGGTGGATGAAACCACAACAAATACCGTATTTTTCGCACCATAGGATGCATCGCACCATAGGACGCATGCATCCGATGGAGCTAAAAATAGGGGGGGATGTTTTTACTTACCGAGGCTTGTGTGGGCTTCGGGGACGCCTGTACGACCCTCGGCAGGCCTCCCCGATCTTCAGTTCAGCACTAAATGGCCATTTTCGGCCATTTCCTGTTTTCCGAAAACCGGAAATAGTCAAAAATAGCCATTTAGTGCTAAACTGAAGATCGGGGAGGCCTGCAGAGGGTCGCACAGGCCTCCCTGATCTTCATTTCGGCAAAACCCGGCCATTTTTTTTTTTTTTGGCGCTAAATGGCTATTTTCGGCCATTTCCGGTTTTCAGAAAACCTGATTGCTCATCAGTTCTTTCTTGAAATTACCTTATCTAATTTCAGTCAACAACCCATCTTTTTGTTCAAGGATGTCATGTAAGGCTCTCTTTATCTCTTCGTAGCATTCCTTTGCTGAGAACGTCATACCCAGGTGCAGGTATTTAAGTAAAAGGGAGCATGAAGTCCATTCAGGATGGCAGTCATACACATGAAGATCTTGAGTCACTGAGAATTTACTCCACTTTTCTCAACACCTCTCTCTCTCTCTCTCTCTCTCTCTGTGTGTGCTGTGTGTGTGTGTGTGTGTGTGTGTGCGTGTGTGTGACTACTTGTGCACCCCCCTAAATAAGCACGCTAGACAAAGGCTGGGTTAAAGGGCCACTTTATTAACTTAATAAACACAAGATAGACTGCAGCAAAGACTGGAGGTTTTATTAAATTGGAACTTATTTAACTTAACTTAAAAAACCCCAATGCGTGCGGGTTCTAGGTTGGGGGAAAATGGCACTAGCCGTTTACCTCCCCCAGATGTCAATGGGCATCACATCCGGGCTCAATCCTCGCTTGGTCACTGCCCAAGCCAGTATATCACTGCCAACACCAAAGGATTGAGGCAGCTGGAAAGCACAGACCACCCCAGGTACGCCTAAAGGTGATCTTTGCTTTCCAGCCCTGGGGTTTGCCAGCCAGCCTCAGCGACCCGGTTCGGCATCGTTTGAGCGGTTCTGGCTCGCCCCATGGACTTGTTTACCTCCGGATGTATGCCAAGTATAAGCCTCCCTGGCTACCCCCCCCGCACGCTACCTACCACACGGTGGGCTTAACCTAGCGTTTAACGTCTCAGCCCCACCAGAGCAGAAACTTAAAAATTCCCTGCTGCAATTCCTTCAAAAACACGTCCGCACCAGCTTGGGTCAAATGCACCCCGTCGCCTCTAAAAAGCTACGGAGCGTCGAATTGAATCCCAGGTTGAGATATAATGTCACCACCCTTGTCCAAAAAATGATGCTTCAGGTAGGAATTCACCTTTTTCCTTGCAATGTCCAAACAGCAGGGGTTCAAAGCCCCCCGCCACACCCTGCAGCGAAGTAAGCATGACCAGAGGATGGCTATCTCTGGCACAAGCTGCCTAATCTTGGCGATGTCCTCACAGACCTGGAGCCTCAAGGACACCAAGGTCCTCTGGCCCAGGTCGTTTTCACCTAGGTGAATCACCAAAACCTGAGGAGGAGGCCGGGATTCAAGAAATTCACAGATTAGAGGGAGAAGCTGGCCCCAAAGCATTCCCCTTTTAGCCGCCCACCAAACCTTGGCCAGGCTAGCCAAGCCCAACTGTGTGCCAAAACGTGAAGCCGCTGCTCTCTTCCACGTCCAGAACATGATGGAGTGTCCACAAATCAGGACCCGAGCTGGAAACAGGCCCCAGCGACCTAACAAAAGAGAAAAATGCAATGAACAACTATGCTAAGAACAATAACAAGAACGGCCAAGCCCCAGAGAAACCACAGCTAAGGCGTCCACAGGCTGGCAATGACTCCCATATAAACACCCATCCGGGTCACCCAAAAACGGCCCCTTGGGCCCAGCAACATCCCCACGGAGTGAGCCAACAAGGCCCATACGGGCCGAAACAGCTTGCAAGCAAGCAGGGAGTCACGAAAAGGCCACAGCGACCGATAGCCTACCCTCCTATGCTAAAGGCCCCCAACCCCCTCACGATGTAATTAGGAATATAGCTTTTGTAGGCGCTTGACCGCCAGCGACCAATCCTCTGAACAGTGTCCTGAGGAAGACCGCTTGCAACTGCAAGTGATGCTGCCCCAATTCTAAATGAACGTAAGCCATAAGATGCTGGGGAAAAACCTGGGGCCAAGAGTGCCCGGTTGAAAATAGCACGAAATTGAAAAAGAGTGAAGGGGGATCCATCACGATGGCAAAACAGGGGGCCATGCGCACTACCCCGTAACGTGAGGTAAGCCTCCAAGGACTGCACAGGACAAATAGACAAACCTGACACCCTTCATAGGTGAATAGTCCTTCCAGTGGCCCGCTGGTCGGTTTTAGACCATCGCAGCCTGATGGTCAAGATCTCAGCTGAGATTCAAGGGCAGACGAGCACAAAACTTTAAAAGAATCCCCGATAAGTTCCAGAATGTTCCGATAAGTTCCAGCATACTGGCTTTCTGGAATCAGGGAGGGCAGGAGCTGCCCGCCTAAACCCCTCCAGCATTTTCCTAATTCTAAAATCCCCAGAATAATCCTGCCACCCCGCCGCCGTGGCGCTAAAAGCCAAAGCGGCAAGGTAGGACGACAAAGATGGCGCCGACAGACCTGCTTCATGCAGATGCAGCATAAAAAGCAAAAGGTGCTCTGCAGGTACGGTCCAAGATTGTTCCGGGGGAGCTGCACAACGAAAATCCTCAAAAATCCGCAACTTACCCTCATAACTGCGGCACGTGGCAGGGGCTAAGGCCGACCAGACGGCAGTGTTGACCCTGGCAAGCCGAGCTCCCAGAGCCAAAGCGGCATCGGGTCGGGGTCCAAGCGAGCCTCGGGATCGAGGTCCCGAAAGCGCTCCACCTGAAAGCGAGACAGCGACTCAGCAATTCCATTCTGAAGTCCAGGGACGTACTTAACAATAAAAAGGGGCATTAAGCTCTGCACAGTTGGCCATAAAAGTGGAAAGAAGGAACTGACACACGTCAGTACCCCCAGGACCCACAAAAAGAAAATCATCCAGGTAATGAATGATTGAATTCACTCCTGTACGAGAACGGACAGTCCATTCTAAAAACGTAGAGAAAAGTTCAAAGGTGAAATCCGCAGGTTGGGAATGGGAGCCTCATCAAAGGGGCCAACCACCCTGCCCACAGCCACTTCCTTGCCTATCTTCCTCCTTACCACCTCTTCCATCCCAACCACCGATGGCAAGTTGTCGGCCCACGAGGGAGCGGCAGGAAGAGGCGAAGGAATACGAAACCCAAAAGTAAAACCCTGCAGAATATAATCGGCCGCCATCCTGTCAGGATAGCGCCGCAGCCAAGTTCGAAGTGGGCCAACCTTAATCGGGGTTGGCCCCCTTCCCAGAGGGGGTGGCATTACAACCGCCCCCTCTTCTACCTGAACCTCTAGGGCCCTGCCTCCCACTGACAATGCGGGGGCATGCTGCAATGGCATGCTTGCCCCCGCAAACTGCGCAACCATGCCGGAACGGGCAGTCCTGATGCCCGCACCTGCCGGAGGCATTGAACTCATAACATATGCGGGGGGGGGGGTTGAACCCCATGCGCACCTGCCCCAGATTTTTGTTGGCTAAAGTTAGCCTGTCCCACCTGGTTACTGGTGATAATATGACGGCTGTCGGATCGATCACCCAGGGAGGATTTCGCCGGCCCCACAAGCCGGTTCCACAACTCCCATTGAGGGACCCGCCAATCCAAAACTGGATTATACGAAGCATGCAAGCGGAACAGGTCTTCATAAGAAAGCCAGCCCGTACCCACATGCTCCGAATATGCAGCATGTATTATATCCAGGCATTTAAATAGATCCCTGGTCACCTTGGGATGCATTTGATGCATCACCGCCATGTAGATACAATAACCCTTAAGCCAGTTTGGCCAATTCTGGTCAATTTTACGCTTTTTAGAAACCTCAGCGTCCGGGACAAGGTCCCCGACATGAGGCACTGGCTCAGGGGCTTTTTGTAACAGACTAAATACGTCAACAAACTCCCTATGCCAATTTTTGTTCTTGTTTTTATGGTCATCGCAAGATGACCACCAAGCGGGATATTTAAGTCCCCAAAGGGGGTCCGCATACGCTCTGTTTCATCAGGGGGTTGTGGAGTATGACCCCAGAGTGGAGGAGGTTGTGGGTAACCCATCCAACCCCCCACTGCCCCATCCCTGGGGGAAGCCCCACATAGGGGGATATTGAGGAGAGGCATCAGCCGTGGAAGGGAGTCCTCCCCTTCAGCTGCCCCAGAGCCCTCAAAAGGTGGTGGGGGTGTCGCCGCGCCCCACAGTGTCCCTTGATGCTGGAGTGCGATAACAGGAGGGATTGTCCCCAATCCCAGAGCCAGGTCCAACGAAAATCTGAAGCAGAGTGCTGCAGCTACAGGATCCCAGTGAAAGGCAAGGTCCCACACTGAACTAAAGCAGAGTGCTGCAGCTAGAGAAGCCAACAGCCACTGATCTAAGCAGAGGGCTGCAGCTAGAGAAGCCAATCAGCGCCCCCCCCGAGGGTGGGGGCAGCGTCTTTTTATCTGAAATATTATTTTGTCTGCAATACGTCTCAAATCATCTCCTTGTGGCAGTATCACATTTCTCTCTCATTTAAACTTTTAAAAACAGGAAAAAAAATAAATTTGCATTATTAGTAGCTAAGAGTACGAAGAAAAAAGTAGGTACTTCTTCACACAGTACATAATTCGTCCGTGGAATTCATTGCCACCAAGTGTGGTGATGACCATGAGCTTGGATGTCTTGAAAAGGAGATTGAACGTCATAGAAAAAGGTCTATCACTGACTCCTAATCAGAATGGCTAAATGCTACTTCCAGATTCAACAGTAGTTTGCCCCTGAATACCAGTTATGGGGGATCAATGGTGAGAGAGGAGCATGCTTTTCTCTGCTGCAGGTGGGCTTCCTTGCTGGTAGTTCACTGTCAAATGGAGAATGTGTGGATAGATAGGCCTTTGCCTGATCCCAAAGGTTTTATTTAGTTCTTATCCCATTCCTGCTTCACTCATCATGAACTACCTGTCCTTAGTCTGGCCTCAGGGGCCTAACAAGCTCCCGGAGCACAGGAGCTTGCTGCACCTGGAAGTGACGTCATGTGACCTCATGTGATGTCATTTCCAGAGCTGTTTCCTCAGCAATGGAGCTGCACTGCTCCTTCCTGAACTGTAGGGTGGGCAGTGGGACTCCATGAGTGAAAACTGAGCAAACCTCCATGACTGAACAAGCTGTTTCAGCATGTGCACGGAGCCCCACCCACCCGCCCTACAGCTCAGGAAAGAGTGGCGTGGCTCCTTGACTGAGCACACTGTATCAGCACAAAGTCTGAAACAGTGGCGCACGCAGTGGAGTGAAGCTTGAGGTGTGCCCCCCCGGGCTTGCATCCAGGGGGGCGCACCGCCGTTACGCCGTTACGCATCACACACGTTATGCTTCACCCACATTACGCTTCTGCTCAGTAGTCCTAGAGTCCCTCCCCCCTCCCATCTGCAGTGTGAAAATAAGAATAATGTCCTCTAGAAGCCACCTGAGAGAAAGTTATTTCGATTAGTTGAAAGCCGGCCACACTTTGGTAGTCCACGGTTCATTTCTGCCCCTGGCGAGCTGCTGTGTGGTAATATTCAGCTGCCTTGAAGGAATGCCTCTTTGCCTCCACTTCTGTTCCATATGTTATAAGTCTGAGTTCTCTTCCATCCAAAAGCAACCGAATCACTAACAGTCAAGTGTCTCACTGATCGGCTAAGTGAAGCATGTATACCAGAAACACATTTCCTAAATCTTCAAAGCAGTGGCTATTTCTTCCTTCATTTATAGACTTGTTTATTGTTTTTAATTGGGAAAATAACCAAGTTTATAAGAACCTGCAATTCTCAACTGGGCTTCAGTGCCTTGATCATTTTGTTATGCCTGTCATGAACTGTTTGGTCACGTAGGCTTGGGGTTTCTTTTGTTGTTGTAATAGAATTTTAGTAGATTGTTGCAGGACCAACCTTACAGTACTTCTTCTATGTAAAATGCCAAAGATAGAGAAGTAATTTGAATGGTTGAGGAACTGCAGCTAATTGAGAACAGAAGAGCTCCTTGTTATGGGAAAGATAAATTCCTCAAGGAGAGTAGAGCTTTGAGAGTCTCTCTGGTGTGGATGTTGAGGAGAGACCTTGGAAAGAGTGGGTTAGAAGGGAGTTGTGTTCAGTTGACTTTTCAAAAGGAGATTAGAGTACTTGAAAGGTTTTCAAGCTGAAGCCTTTCAAAGAAGGGGGAGCGATTCATTCACTTAGACACACTGCACAGGTTGCGGATTTGCCTCACCTTGATGATGTTGATTTATTGTCTGCCTGTAAGCAACCTCACACACTGGACGAGTGGGAAGTGCCAGAGCAGTTGGACTGGAACCAGCAAGTCCAGCTGCGGTCTCTGTTGTTTAAATTTGCTGCAGTATTTGACAATAAGCCAGGATTGACTAATGTTTTGACTCATAAGATTGATACAGGGGAGCATGCGCCAGTTAGAGCAAAGCTGCGGCCCCTGAATGAAGCTATGCAAGAGGTGATTCATAAAGAGGTTAAAGAGATGTTAGATCTCGGAGTTATCCAGCCTTCATGCAGTCCTTGGGCGTCGGTCCCAGTCATAGTGACGAAGAAAGATTTAGACCAAGGTGGTCAAACTCAATTCCGCTTTTGTTTGGATTTTAGACCTTTGAATAAAATTACTAGGGTGGATTCCTACCCCCCGAAGCATGTGGAAGCTTTGATCGAGAAAGTTAGCAAGGCTAAGTTTGTAACCACAATGGATTTGTCTAAAGGTTACTGGCAGGTACCCTTGCACCCTGCTGACAAATGTAAAACCACTTTCTTAGTAAAAGATGGCTGTTTTGAGTTCAAGGTCATGCCCTTCAGTTTATGCAATGCAGGGAGCACATTCCAAAGGCTCATGGACCAGGTATTTTCAGGATGTGAGTTTGCAGACACATACCTCGATGACGTGATAATAGCTTCTGATACATTCCAGGAACATATGGAACATTTGGAAGAGGTATTAAAGAGGCTGCAGAATGCAGGGTTGACAGTTAAACTTGCTAAGTGTCAGTTTACAAGGCAATATGTTGATTTTTTGGGGTTTCGTATTGGCCAAGGACAAATACATCCTATGCAAGCTAAAGTAAAAGCCATCCTGGATTGGCCAACCCCTCGGAATAAATCTGGTGTCAGGTCCCTATTGGGTCTTTTCGGATTCTATAGAAAATTTATCAGGGATTATGCAAATATCTCAGCTCCGTTGTCAGATTTGACACGTAAGAAATGCCCTGAGAGAGTTAAATGGACACCGCAGTGCGAACAGGCATTGCAAACCCTGAAGCAAAGGTTGCTGGACGCGCCAGTGTTGGTGAGCCCTGATTTTTCGCAACCGTTTGTGGTTCAAACTGATGCTTCTCAGAGAGGAATTGGGTGTGTGCTGGCTCAAAGAGTCCAGGGGGAGCTAAGACCCATTGCTTTCCTCAGCAGGAAGTTGCTGCCTAGAGAATGCAACTATTCCACCATTGAACAAGAAGCTCTAGCAGTTGTGTGGTCATTGAACAAGTTAAGACACTATCTCATAGGACAACATTTTTACTTATACACAGACCACCAAGCTTTGGCGTGCATGGATAGAATTGATGCTAATCAGCGTATACTTAGATGGAGTTTGATTCTCGCAGATTTTCGTTTCTCGACCCAACATTTAAAAGGGAGTGAGAACGTAGTTGCTGATTCGTTATCTAGACAGTGGGAAGTGGGGGACACTCTTACTCCTAGTCCCAGTTCGAAATAAATAAAGGACAACTCACTATAGAGATAGGAGGCTAATCTTAGTGATGCTGCTATATTTTAAACTACCTCATTGTTTTGTTCTTGTATGGCCGTTTGTCTTGTGATCTCTTACAGGACGAAATAAGTACCCAAGGATATTGGAGTACGTTTTTGTCTGGGAGAGGCGTGTGAAGAAGCCAGAGATCACCCAGACACTTAACCTCATATTCTTGTTCTTATACGTTTATTTCTATGTATCTAAGTGTATTTGTATCTAATTGTAATAAGTCTTACAGGTCTGTAAGCTGATATAAAACAGGGCTACAAGGAAATTGTAACAAGCAACTTTACTACCTCTTTGAAATGTAGATGTCTCTCGAAGTGTGAAAGTAAAGACAGCGTTAGAAAGAAACCAGGCCTTGCTTGAGACACCCTCAAGGATAAGAGATAAGGGAAAGATCCGTTGTGAGGTGATTAGTCACCATAAACATATCCAAAAGTGAAACTAGAAATCTTCTTCTCACAGGTGTTGTAAATCAGAGCCAAGGCTTCAGAGATGCATACGTGCAGGACATCGGATTGGCTACTTTGTGCCAGCCGATGCCCCCACTTTCGGAGGAATAACCGTTATGCTTTTTGTATAAAAGTACGAGCTGCCTGAGCTCGTCTCTCTCTTCTTGGTTGGTCTTGTGGCGGGAGCTTTTGTCCGTTGGAATGACAAAAGCCAGCAAGGTCTTTAGGTATGTAAACGGCTTAGAGTTAGTCAGTCCTTTTCTTATTTTGATTGTGCCTGTCTGTTCCTGTTGTTATGTCTCTTTGGTGCAAGCCCCATGTAACCACTCCAGTTTGGAGAAAGGGTTTGCACCGTAACGAAATTCTTTACTTCTAAAATAAATTCTCTTATATTCTAAACAGGATTGTGTGTGTATTAGAATCTAAGACCAACCTATGAGAAGCATTGGGAGCTAAGGGAGAGGGTAATCGAACGGTGCTGTCGGTGCGACAGCGGGAGGGGGATTTCACAAAGTGGCTGGGCCTCGGAGAAGGAAGGAGTCACGGCGGAATCTTCTATGCACTGCGGGGAATAAGCAGCGGACCAGAGATTGGCTCTGTGGGCATCGTAGATAAGACACAGCCATACGCCTGTTAACTACGGGGATAAGTAGTTGTCGTAAATAAGACCAGGCAAATAAGTCCCTTTGCTGGACCACAGAGCCATACATCTTTGACAGTACCTATTGGTTTGATTCCTTTAAATTGTATACTTTTAAAGAACTTTTGAACCACTCTGGGCATTTTTAAACCTTTTATTTCCTCAACATTAAATTTTACATGGCTTCTGAACCCATATACCCAATCTCTTTGAAATTGTAAATTATTTAAAATTCTACTAGATGGATGGTATAGGTTGTACAGTGTGAGCAGATGAAGAATTATGCAAACTCACATGGTTTTATTTTATTGCAATTTGCTGGGCCGAAATCGGTCTGCCCCCTGAGCTTCAGGTTGCTGCGTAACGGCGATTTTTGACCACTTCTGGTTTTCTTGAAACAGGCCTACCCACATCTCCACCACCGAAGTCCCAAGAAATTGAAAAAAACACATTTTCAGGCACTTTCTCAGAGGCAGCAGCAATCCCCGGAATCACTGCTGCCATGCTGTCCATGCTCCTTAAGGAGCATGGGGGCGTTTAATGATGGGTGGTTTAATGACCCACCACTTTGAGGACAACTTGGGCTACAATATCAAAGCCTTCGAAATTGTGTGCAACTCTTCAAATACATTGTTTTCCAGCTTCATTTAAAGAAATCGGATATGTATTGTTTTTCCGTGCTTCCCCATAGATCATGGGTCTCCAAACAGCAACTCTCTGTGCCTGCGGGGATTCCCATGCTCCCCCGCTCAGTGGTCACCCCTTCCTGCCCGCTGCTGGAGTCGATCGCACCAGGATAATGCAAAGCAACTGGGCGGCTCTGTATGTGTGTGTGCATGTGTGTGAGCATGTGTTGTGTGTGTGTGTGTGTGTGTGTGAGTGAGTGTGCACACACATGCAGACCAGCCTTCATATCCTTCAATGCCTCATTGGATGTCTCCCTGGCAGGGGCGGAGGCTTAGTGTTGAAGAAGCAGCCTGCTATTTTCTGTTCCTGCCTAGTGCATAGCAAGCAGCAGCTTCGCTTATCCACTCCCGAGTCCAGCAACCACGTGTAGGGTCTTACTTGCAGCTGCTTCAATATCTGGACACAGTTGGTTTCAGGAAGCCTGGGAGGCGGGTGATGTCTATGGGGAAGGAGTGCATAGGATTGTTGCCAACATATTTTTGCTGTGTTCACTGAGACTTCTGGAGAAGCGTTCACAGGGTTGCAGCCCCCTTGCTAAATCAACCTCTTTGTTTTCTGTCCTGAGCTTCCTAATAGCCTAAACATTACCACCCCCTTTTATTGATCAAAAGGAGCTCAGCTCTCAAACAGATATAGGTTTGTAGTATGGAAACTTTCATGGCTTGGTACAATTTGAAACGAAGCAGGCATTGTGGGTTTTCTAGCCATGTTTATTATTTGAGAAATCTTTAATTTAGTTTAGGAGAAATAAAGATTTCTCAAATAATAAACATGGCTAGAAAACCCATAATGCCTGCTTCGTTACAGATATAGGTTTAATTAAAAATGGCGTCTTCACATCTCCAAAACTCAGATGGAGCCTACCCTCTCCCAATCCTGCTGGAATAGCAGCTTCTGTTTGCTGGTGAATATAGCTACCACCTTAGGATTCTTCATTTGGAGAAAAACACCTTTACAAAATAAAGGAAGGTTTCACACCTCTAACCGTCCTCACCAACCCCATGAGTGAATTCAGTCAAGGAAGCCTGGCTAAGAAGCCAGGGGACTTCCAATCTAGTCATTGCACCTTCATTTGCATGGGACAAACAAGGTGGAAATCAGTGGCATCATGAGCCGGCGCGTCAACCCCGGTGGGAGTTCAACCGGCTCGGCGCATCACCCGCACCCACCCCCACTGCCGCGTCACCACCACCACCACCGCCAGTATGAGCCGGGTGAGTGTGACGATGCATCTTCTTCGGCTGGCAGTTCAGGCGCTGCTGAATAGGCAAAAAGCGGCGTTCTTCGCGCATGCGCACAAACGCTGCTTGAAGCCTCTTGACCTCAGCGGCGTTGTGCGCATGTGTGAAAACGCCACTTTTGGCCTTGTCATGGTCGAGCAAGGAAAAACAAAGACTTATTGGTAGTACCGCTGCCACCAGCTCAGGACCAAATGTGATTAGAGAGTTCTCCTGAGCTAGACCCCTCTTATTATAGTACAAAATTCAGGGTAGGCAGATGTCTTTTCAATTCATTTCACAGAACAACCCAGGTACAAATACTATTACATTTTAATTGGAAATCCAAGAACAAAACAAGAGAATTTCCCCAACATTAAAGTACAATTACATAAACTCTAAAACCTTTCAAACAGCTGATAAAAACTTTTAAAAACTAAATACTTTAATCTCCTTGGCTAACCAACTACACCTCAATCCTTACACCAGAGGGAACTAACTCACTCTGCTCTTCTAGAGAGTGCTCAAAGTTACAATATTTAAGGGATTTTCAGCCATGTGATTTCAGTTCTTAAAATTGAAGAAATAAAGATCGATCTTACGATTGTCAGTTGAAATTCCAAATCCTGGTTCTACCGCGACGTGGAGCGGGCAAGCGGGATGGATTATCCAAAGCTGACAAAGTTGAAATCTTTAAGGTCTTCTGTGCTTGACGTTTCTCCCCAGGCATTAGGGGCTTCTTCGAAAGCGAAAAGAGAACCCAGCTGCAAGCTGGAAGGTGTCTATAACCTTGCCCTAGAAGTCTCTGCAGATATAGTAGCATTCATTGAAAGCATGTGAGCCAGCGTGAACCCCGCTGATTGTTAATTAGGTGCAGAAGCTGTCAATTCCTGGAGTAAACTCTCCTTCGCGTTCTGCTCTCCTGCTTCCCTGCGATGCTGAAAAGACTTATGCAGT
The DNA here is from genome assembly GCA_026170595.1 of Plestiodon gilberti rubricaudatus. Taxonomy (NCBI): domain Eukaryota; kingdom Metazoa; phylum Chordata; class Lepidosauria; order Squamata; family Scincidae; genus Plestiodon; species Plestiodon gilberti. Next base: position 22,439,667 of record JANXHW010000006.1, read on the forward strand.
AAAGGCAACCATACCTTATTAACATAGGATAATTCCTGTTGGCGATTAATAAGAAACTTTGACTGTCGTTGAGAGATAGAAATTGCTTCAAGGTTTGCACGTTGTCTGTTTCTTTGCTCATTGAATAAAGACCTGGTTTTTTGAAATTCAATTTGGTGTCCTGTTTCTTTGATATGTGTAACTAACGCTGATTTTTCTTCTTGGCCATTTTAGACCGCTCTCAAATGCTCTTGCATCCTGATTTTAATGGGTCTTTTTGTATTTCCTATGTAAGAACTTGGACAATTTCCACAATAAATTTCATAAACCCCTGGATTGGTTAACTCTGGTCTTTTATCTTTAGGGTTTCCTAACAGCTGTTCAATCTTGGTGGTAGGTAGGAATACAGTTTTCACATTGTACTGTCAGAACACATAAGATATTTTATCGGTTACCCCACGTACATATGGCAGTGACAGCCATTTGTGTTCTTTCTGTTCTAATTTTTCCAGTTCTGTCGCTCTGTTCTTCTCATTAATTTCCTCTGGGGTGGGAATGTGCGTAATTTTCTCCCACTGTTTGTCCCATACCTGATCTATCTATCTTGTGGTGTATCCATTGGAAAGTAAGGTCTCTTTAATGATTGTTTTCTCTTCAGCTAAGGAATCCCTGTCACATACGTGCATTGCCCTATAGACTAATGAATTAATGAGTGAATTTTTTTGAGCCGGGTGGTGATTGGAAGAATAATGTAAGTATCTGCCTGTGAAAGTAGGCTTCCTGTAAACGGTGTGGCCAAAGGACAAATCTGCTTTTCTAGTCACTTTGACATCCAAAAATGGTAGAACCCCTTCTTTTTCTACTTCCATAGTAAATTGTATTTCGGGTATCAGACTATTAAGGTGTTCCAGGAAGAGACCAAGTTTCTCTTCCCCATGGTCCCAAATACAGAACACGTCATCGACATAGCGGAGCCATGTAGATGGTTTAAATTCAGTAGTGGATAGAGCTTTCTTCTCAAAAAATTCCATGAATAAGTTGGCAACAATGGGGCTCAGCGGGTTCCCCATTGCCACCCCCTCCCCCTGCTCTCTGAATGTATTATTCCAGATGAAATATGTGGAAGTTAGACAGTGCCAGTATAGGGGTATCAAATCTCTGGGTAATGTGAGGTCACTTATGAGATTCATGGTTTCTGTTAATGGCACTCTTGTGAACAATGATACTACGTCGAAACTCACCAGGATGGAATTATGTGTTAATTTAGCTATGGCTAGTAGCTCAATGAAATGGTATGTGTTCTTTACATGATGATATGTATTCCCAATGTGTGGTTGCAAAATTTTGGCCAAGTGCTGTGATAAGGCGTGTGTAGGTGCCCCTATGTTACTGACAATGGGGCGAAGCGGAATATCTTTCTTATGGATTTTAGGAAGCCCATACAATCTGGGGGGCAGGGCAGAAGACTTGGTTAATCTATTCTTAATTTCTAAGCTTAAAGAGGAATTCTTTATTAAAATATTGGTTTCTTTTAAAATTTTGTTAGTGGGGTCCTTTTTCAGGATATTGTAGGTTTCTGGGTCTAAAAGATCAGTAACCTTCTTAAAATAATCTGTAGTATTTAAAATCACGGTTGCGTTCCCTTTATCTGCAGGAAGAATCACTACCTCTGGATTATTCTTCAATTGTCTAATTGCTTGGATTTCCTGATGTGTAATGTTGCTCTTGGGGGGTTTAGCCTTAAGGAGAATATTAGCTGATTTTATCCTTATTTCCTCTGCCGTGTCAGGCTCCAGCTCTGCCAGGGTAGTTTCAATATTAGCTATAATTTGCTCTGTGGGGATGGTTTTTGGGACTATAGCAAAATTCCCCCCTTTAGTTAGTACAGATAATTGAGCTGAAGATAAGTCCAAGCTGGAAAGGTTGATGATAACTTTGTTTTCCTCCAAGGGGTTGATCCTGTCTCTACTTAGTCCTTTTAATGATTTTAATTTTTTCTCATGTCTAATTTTGATCTTCCTATCCAGTTGTAAAGTATATTCCTGGGTCCTACTATCCCACCTCCTCCAATCCTCTTTTCCCAGGATGTTGCTCATTTTAACATGTAATTTGTAAATAAGCAGGTCCATTTTACTCAGGACAAACCTCGTGGTTTTAATATAGTCTCTTAACAGTGCAGTTTCCATTTTTCTATAGATTCTTTCAGATCTTCTAGTGTTCTTTTTCCTATGGTGCCTTAGAAATTTTGGTATGACCTCTGCGTCCCTACAGTTCAGCAAGAAGGTCAAAGTATTCCTCAACTTCATTTTACGCATCCGATGTTTCTCCAAGGTTTTTAGTTCTCTGGTAATTTCCTCCCCATAGAGGCATTTTAGGTATACATGCAGGTTTTCATGGCCAGTTGTTATGCTCAAAGTTACAATATTTAAGGGATTTTCAGCCATGTGATTTCAGTTCTTAAAATTGAAGAAATAAAGATCGATCTTACGATTGTCAGTTGAAATTCCAAATCCTGGTTCTACCGCGACGTGGAGCGGGCAAGCGGGATGGATTATCCAAAGCTGACAAAGTTGAAATCTTTAAGGTCTTCTGTGCTTGACGTTTCTCCCCAGGCATTAGGGGCTTCTTCGAAAGCGAAAAGAGAACCCAGCTGCAAGCTGGAAGGTGTCTATAACCTTGCCCTAGAAGTCTCTGCAGATATAGTAGCATTCATTGAAAGCATGTGAGCCAGCGTGAACCCCGCTGATTGTTAATTAGGTGCAGAAGCTGTCAATTCCTGGAGTAAACTCTCCTTCGCGTTCTGCTCTCCTGCTTCCCTGCGATGCTGAAAAGACTTATGCAGTAAAGGCAACCATACCTTATTAACATAGGATAATTCCTGTTGGCGATTAATAAGAAACTTTGACTGTCGTTGAGAGATAGAAATTGCTTCAAGGTTTGCACGTTGTCTGTTTCTTTGCTCGTTGAATAAAGACCTGGTTTTTTGAAATTCAATTTGGTGTCCTGTTTCTTTGACATGTGTAACTAACGCTGATTTTTCTTCTTGGCCATTTTAGACCGCTCTCAAATGCTCTTGCATCCTGATTTTAATGGGTCTTTTTGTATTTCCTATGTAAGAACTTGGACAATTTCCACAATAAATTTCATAAACCCCTGGATTGGTTAACTCTGGTCTTTTATCTTTAGGGTTTCCTAACAGCTGTTCAATCTTGGTGGTAGGTAGGAATACAGTTTTCACATTGTACTGTCGGAACACATAAGATATCTTATCGGTTACCCCACGTACATATGGCAGTGACAGCCATTTGTGTTCTTTCTGTTCTAATTTTTCCAGTTCTATCGCTCTGTTCTTCTCATTAATTTCCTCTGGGGTGGGAATGTGCGTAATTTTCTCCCACTGTTTGTCCCATACCTGATCTATCTGTCTTGTGGTGTATCCATTGGAAAGTAAGGTCTCTTTAATGATTGTTTTCTCTTCAGCTAAGGAATCCCTGTCACATACGTGCATTGCCCTATAGACTAATGAATTAATAAGTGAATTTTTTTTCAGCATCGCAGGGAAGCAGGAGAGCAGAACGCGAAGGAGAGTTTACTCCAGGAATTGACAGCTTCTGCACCTAATTAACAATCAGCGGGGTTCACGCTGGCTCACATGCTTTCAATGAATGCTACTATATCTGCAGAGACTTCTAGGGCAAGGTTATAGACACCTTCCAGCTTGCAGCTGGGTTCTCTTTTCGCTTTCGAAGAAGCCCCTAATGCCTGGGGAGAAACGTCAAGCACAGAAGACCTTAAAGATTTCAACTTTGTCAGCTTTGGATAATCCATCCCGCTTGCCCGCTCCACATCGCGGTAGAACCAGGATTTGGAATTTCAACTGACAATCGTAAGATCGATCTTTATTTCTTCAATTTTAAGAACTGAAATCACATGGCTGAAAATCCCTTAAATATTGTAACTTTGAGCATAACAACTGGCCATGAAAACCTGCATGTATATCTTCTAGAGAGATTTATATTTCCTCTAGCAAGAAACCCTTCTGTTTTCAATTAATCCTTCTCTGATAATTTACAGAGAAGTAATACTTTAAGGTTAATCCTGCAAATAACACAATCCCGTTTACATGAACTCACAGTTCATAACAGGCCTAATCAGAAGCAGCTGAACTGCCAGCCGAAGAAGTTGTGTCGTCACCCTCTCCTGGCTCGTACCAGGCAGCGGCATTGTGCGCATGTGGAAAAATGCCACTTTTGGCACAATCAGAAGTGGCCGAGCAGCCAGCCAAAGAAGAAGTGTCGTCACCCTCTCTTGGCTCATACCTGGCAGCAGCAGGGGTGACGTGGTGGCAGCGGGGGTGACGGCAAGCAGTTCGTACGGGCAGGGGGATGACGCGGCTTGTGTCGTTGGGTGCGTCACCCTCTCCGCCGCATCACACCCCGGCAGACCGCCGCCCTGCCACATCCTAGCAACGCCACTGGCCCCCGTGTTCTGTGTCTAACCACCCACTCCGAAGCAAGGGCAGAGAGGGCTGTTCTGGCTGTGGCCAAACTGTTTACAGCTATGCCTGGGCAGCTGCCTCCATGCAAGCATTTGCTAACCCTTGTCTTTCTCCCAGTCTCTCCCCACAGGCAACAAAACCAGCAGGTAAGAGCAGGGTCTGGGCTGACATGTGTTCTGAGTTCTGCCTGTTAGCATACATATATATGATAGCTAGGCTTACCGGATCTCCAACTGGGACAGAGTTCTAGACCTTTAGGAAAAGGAATGTGGACAGGTGTAGCTTGTTAAACCTTACAGCACAATCCAAGGCATGTCTACTCAGAAGCAAGCCCCATTGTGTTAAAAGCGTTTTAAATCTCTCGCACCCTTGTCCCCCACAGGGTCTACTACAGGTGAGTGTTGAAAGGCTTGCCATGTTTGTTACTCCACAGTTGTGCTGTTTTTTCTCTCCTTCAATGTTGTCCTTTGCAGGATCATGCCCCCCTGACGTCCAAGTAAGCTCCTCGCACTGTGACATGCTCATTACACCTAGCAGCTGTGTTTTCTGTCAGGTTATTATAACCTGGGAATTCACAAGCATGAACAGAAAAAACCATGCAGGGCAAAAAATGATGTGTCATAGTGATTAAACAAAAGATGAGACCATGCTTATACTAAATGGTTAACAAGGTAGTAGAAAAAAGTGCTGTATCATGCTGACTAGGATGCAATGTTTGAATCTGATTGGTTAGCAACTATATAAAGGTAAAGCACCCAGGACCAGTTCTGAGGCTTCAATTCTCTATGCTGTTGCTCTGTTACTCTGTACAAAATTACTGATGAAAGACTGCCTTGCTTATCTGCTTGTATATACTTGTGAGCCATGTAAATAGACTTTGGTGGTGGAAACTACCATGTCTGTGTTATTCTTCGCTGCGGACAAGGACTGGGAGGCTGCATGCCATAAATTTACTGCGTACTCTGACATTTTCTGTGTTTTATTTCTCTCCCTGCAGGCTTTTGCAACCGACACACTGGCTTGTCTTCAATGGCGATCACTACCACGAACCAGCTGACATGTAACTCCCCCTTGTTTTTTGTCTCTCCAGGAACGTCCACTACCACCTACCTTCCTGGGAGCACCCCTGGGGCTGCAGACAGTGTGCCCCACTGTCGTCTGCCTCGAAGCTGCCAGAGGTCAGGGAGCCAGCCCTGCAACCCTCCTCAGCTGCTCCTGCTGCTGCTCCACCTCCCTGGCTGTCATACTTGCTGTCCGTCCCATTTCTATGGAGCAGACTGTGGTTCCACAGGGGAAGACCTTGCATCTCCAGGTCCATGGAGCATGTGCGCTTCTGCTGCTGCTGCTTTCAGATTGGCTGCTGTGACTACCCCTGGCAGCCTCGTCTGGCCATCTCTGCTACCGTTCCAGAACAATAAAGATGCCCCTCGGGCAGAGCCCTCTTGAAACATATGTCCTCAGTGTTACACAAGCGTTGCCCCCCACACAAAGACAGCCCCCAGCACTGAAGCCCCTGCATGAATCTCATCCAGGGACTGCCACTTCCCAGGGAGAACACAGCACGGGGGCAGCCAGATCCCCATGGCCCAGAGGGAAGGGGGGAGTTGGGGGGCCTGTCACGCAGGCAAACAGTGACAGGCACCACGGCGCCCGTAGCGGGTCCGCTCATGGCCGCTGCATCCGTGTACTGCCTGCTCGGCAACTGAGGATCTCACCTGCCAGGGCATCCGCCCGTCATAGAGTCCATCCCGCCCAAGGTCCGCCCATCATGGAGTTCGTCCTGCCCAAGGTCCGCCTGTCATGAAGCCACTTCTGCCCAAGGTCCGCCCATTTCTGTGTGGCTTCCGCACACAGTCCGTCCGTGTTGGTGTGGCTTCTGCCCAAAGTAAGAGGCGCCCGTTTCTGCATTGCCTTCATCTGCGGAGCGACCCCTGTGTCCCTATTGGTCTCTGCAGACCCCTCTCTCTGTATCTCTCTCCCGACAGCCTTGTTGTCTGTCTGTCTGTTTCTGACCCACCCATGCCCCTCCCCAAGACCCAGTGTCTGCCTGTCTGTGTGTCTGCCTCCCCTCCCAATCCCTGATGATGGAAGCTGGCAACCCCCCACCCCTCCAGAGCGCCTGACGCGAGGCGCTGACGTCGCCCCATCTGGAGGTGTGATGAGCTGCGTGAGCCCTTTACGCTCACAACAGACAAGCCCAATGCATCTCTCGGTCATGGCCAGGGCACAGAGCAGAAAGCACGCCGGAATGCCTTCTTTGTGGGCATAGCCACGGCCCTGGAGGCCCAGGGCTTCAGGCAGCGCAGGAGCGAGTCATGTCAGAGGCAATTCCAGACATCATTAGACCCCCCCTTGTGTGTGACACTCCCACCCCCCTCCTTCCCTTCTCTCCCACGACCCCATGAATCGTGCAGCCTCAACGTGGCTTGGGGGTGGCATCGCCTTCTGCAGGAGGGAGGGGAAGGCCACTCTCCCCTGCAGCAGGTGGCTAATGCACAGGGCGCACTGTGGCGGCTGGCTCAGGCACATCACTCATCTGTCACCAGCCCTGGGCCCACCACATGAATGGCACAACCCCCATGCCTACGGTTGGCCACTTTGCAACCGGGCTACAACAGACACTGCGGCAGCTGCCATGGATGGACACTGACACATGCGGACACAGGCCTGCACATGCATGAGGCAGAAACCGAGCCTGTAGAGTCTGCCTGCCTGGGAGGTAAGTGTTGCCTGGATCCTGGGGTGGTGTTGGCCCACATGAGCTTCAGCCTGCCTAATTCAGGCATAACTCAGGCATAACTTACGCCAAACGTATGCTGAACTTAGGCCACACTTATGCTTGACTTGTGGGGGAGTTGCGTTGGAGCGGGCCCTGAGTCAGTATGCGATCCTGAAGGTACGAGAAGTTGGACCACCCTGGTATAGAGAGATCCTGTTCAGAGAGTGTAGGTAGAGTGTGCATGTGCTGATGTTTATACATGTCAAATGGCAAATGAATTTAGAAGGCAGAAGCAAGCAGATTGAGACGTCAAATTAAATTGTGATGTTGCAGCAAAGCTAAGACTCCCACAGTTCTACCAAGAATACAAATTATGTCTCCCAACTTCAGCATCAAATATATTATAGCAGGAAGCAGGATGATCTCACTCTAACTCTGGGGTAATAAAGTTCTATTGTACCAGATGACTCGGCACCTGCTATGTTTTCCTGGCCTCCATGACAGCAGTTTCATCACCTCAGGGAGCTCATTCCTTCCTCTCTAATTATGAGCATCTCTCTGAGGAGTTGTCTGGCTCCCCAAATCCCAAGAGATATTTGAAGACCACAGGAAAAACAAGTGGCTGAAAAGTGGATATAAAACCCTCCCATAATGCACACGGTCAGGCTGAGGGGCTACAGGAGTGGGTGGGGCTCTGTCACTCTGGAGCTCCAATGGTCTCATGTTATGTTCACACTCAGGGAGGTTTGTGTGATTTCTGCCAGAGGTAACGTCTAGTGAGCAACTTGAGGATTCTGCAACTAGTTCCACCTCTTCTCCCAAGGAGTACTTTGCTATGGGATATTTCTACGGAGAAATAAATCAAACTTTGGGGCATTGCTCTAGGAACAGCCTGAAAACCTCGCTTGGATGCTGAAGTGGATGAAGTAGCATCAAATAATATTCAGAGCTAGGGGAAGCTATTGCAAACATCCTCTTGGTATGTGTTGATCAGCATATCAATACATTCAGTTACAACTCAAAAGAGGTTGGAAAAAGGCTGATGCTGAGACCTTAAATGCTGTTGGGGAAAACATGACAATGGTTTTGTCTTTAACTACAGTGTATGCCTGAAAGGGACCTTCTGTCCTACCAATGTTGGTGGTCTTGGTATTACTGCTGGGGTTGCTACCTCAAATTTTGTGCAAGACACACTCTGTTCATCCCACCCTGAAGTCTCCTCCCATTACATGCAGAGAGAGAGATGACTTCTCTATTTCCCATAACTTTTATCATCCAGGAGATGTCATCATTGGAAATATTGCTTCTCAGTTCTTTGCCAATCGTACCTTTTCTAATTTCAGTGAGCATCCCTCTGAGAAGTTGATCAAGGATCTCACGTAAGGATCTTGTTCTTTCCCTTCATAGCATTTCTTAGCTGAGAACATCAATACTAGAGAGAGTTTGAAGTACATTAAATATGAAAGATGGGCATTCAGCCACTTGAGGGTCTTTGTTCATCCCAGAGAACTTACTCCAGTTTTCTCAGCACTTCCTTCTACTGTCATCTCGAGATAACGTGTGGACTGCTCAGCAATTTTATAGATTCTGTCTTCTACGTGGTATGCTCCTTCCTTTCTCTGGACATGTTTATTTCATACATTTAATGTTCTGTCAGCGCGATCCTGTGCGAACTGCGTGATGGCGGAGCAACTCCTGTGCTTGCACTGACTGCTGTAAAGCAGTCGATGCCAGTCGCAAACACTTCCCCTCCTCGTTCCCAGCCATTGCAGAGGACGTTGGGAAAGGCAAGCCAGCAGGAAGGCAGGAGAGGGTGGAATGGAGCAGGGAGGAGGTGTAACAGGGGCAGGAGGCCACAGGAGGGGGAGGGTCCATCGCAGAAGGCCCACACCATCCTATCACCCTTCCCTGCAGCCTCCCCGCCCCTTTCCTCTCCTCAGATTTAGGTTAGCAAAATTGCTACCATAAGTCCCAGGAGCCCCATTGTGGGCCAAGAGGCTTACGCAGGGGTAAGGGGATTAAACAACCTGTTGCCCTGTAGAAGTCTTCCGGTCCTGCCTTCCCTGCACAGGATGCAAAGGCTGCCATTTTGGTGCTGCTGCATCGGCAGGGGGTGTAAAGAATAGGAATGGGCTTTGTATATTGCTTTTATTTGCAATACATCCTCTCCAGCCGTCTTGCTAAGGAGGCCTCCAGTTCCTTGCTGACTTTAAATGCTGGAATAGATAAGTGAACACTTTATTTCATTGCATTAGCAATTAGAATTATGAATATAAACGTTGGCACTTCACATAGTGCTTACTTAGCCTCTGGAATTCATTGCCACATGACGTTGTGATGTCCACTAGCTTGGATGGCTCTAAAAAGAGATTGTTATGGAAGGAATGTGTCAACAGCTACTAGCCAGAATGGCAAAATGCTACTTCCAGATTCAGCGTCATGTTGCCTCTGAATAACAGTTACAGAGGAGCAACAGTGCGAGTATTATGCTTTCTCTCCCATTTGTGGACTTTCCAGAGGCAGCTGGTGGATCACTGCAGAAAGCAGAATGCTTGACCAGATGGACCTTTGCCTGATCCTGCAGGGCTTGTTTGATGTTCTCATGAATGAGTTAGGTCAATGGTTCTCAAAATTGAAATTGAAATTTTAAACATTTTTAAAATGACACTCTATTGGGACCCACCTAGCTTTATGAGATGCTCAAACATTGATCTCTCTATATTTACACACACTTGCAAACTGCAGGAGCTCAGTTCTTTGAAGGGCGATTAGTAGTTATCTCATTTTTGAATAGCCTCAGAGCTTGCGGCAATTACTTATCTGATCTTTCCATCACCTGGGACCCACCAGAAATCAGGTCGCGACCCACCAAGTGGGTCCCAACCCACAGTTTGAGAAACACTGAGTTAGGTGATCCCTTCCATTCTTGCTTCAGCCATGAATTGTCTGGAGTTAGAATTTATTCATTCATACGTATGTGTTTGTTTTTCAATTGAGGAAATAATCAGTTATCTATCAACCTGCCATTCTCTATCAGGTTGCAGTGCTTTGATCATTTTGTTAAGCCAATCATAATTTTCATTGCAGTGTGGTTCCAAAGCACTACCAACAGGTCCTGGCCTTGGTCTTTGCTGTAAGGGAGATCAATGAAAACCCAGCCATCTTCAATAACATAACCTTTGGATTCCACAGCTTTGAAAACTATGGCAATAAAGCAACGTCTTACAAGACCCTACTGAATCTGCTCTCTACCCAGCACAGATTCGTCCCTAACTACTAGTGTGATGTGCTGAACAATTTGGTCGCCATCACCTGGACCTTGGACTCAGTCACCTCCCTGAATATGGCTACCGTCATAGACAACTACAAGATTCCACAGGTAGTTTTGTTGTTTGGAGAAACTCCATTCTGTGGGATTCTTTCAAGTGTTTAATATTGGCTATCATGAATGGGGTGAATGGTATGGGGCCCAATCAGGTACAGAGAGCCATATGTGCGTACAGCTGTATGAACAGCTCTGAAGCTGACGTACATTTGACGCCAAAGCGAGCTGGGGTATAAAGCCAAAACCGGGCTGGGAAAGAGCTCGGGATATCAGCGGAGCACGCCGCCAATATCCCTGCTCTCTCCCTGCCCGGTTCAGTCAATGCCCTCCCTCCCTCGCTGTCTGGTCCGCCCTCCCCCCGGCCGGTGCAGGGCTTACTGTGCCGTGTGCGGTGACGGTCTGCTGGGGGAGTGAGGGCTGCCTGCCTTCGCGCCAGCAGTCCTTACTCAGAAGTAGTCGCAAACTCTAAGTTTATGGTGGATTGCGTGGTAAGATTTGACACCTATGGCTGGAAGAGCGCATGCTCCGCCAGCCTCTAAATATTATTTATTGATTGATTGAAGAAATGTATACCCTGCCTTTTTGTATGCCGAGGCAAATGCCCAAAGCGGCTTACAACACGTTCAAATTCATAATTTAAAAAGCATACAGAAGGTAAACTAAAAAAAACCAATAATATCCACTGGGGGGTGACAAAGTATAGCTGGAAAAAAAACAGCAAGGCAGAACATACTGAGGCACTGGGGACAGACAACAACCCATCACCCAAACGCCAGACGAAACAGAAACGTTTTGAGCCCCTGCCGAAAAGACATGAGGGAGGGGGTTGTTCTCAAATCCCCTGGCAAGGAGTTCCACAATTGTGGCGCCACAGCAGAGAAGGATCGCCCACGAGCTGCCATTCCCCTAACTTGAGACAGAGGTAGTACTCGCAGGAGAGCCCCCTCAGATGACCTAAGAGAGCGGGCCGGAATGTATGGGAGAAGCAGGATTGCACCCCAAGTTACATAAATAAATACTGTAAATAATTTCAGTCAAAGGGAAAGTTCAGCAATAAGCCCATTATCTCTCACTAAGAAAACTTCATCTAGAGATATGCTGCTTTGTATGCTTTATCTGTAAAGGGGGAGGGTGCCACTATCAAGGCAGTGACGGGCCATGGAAGATATGGTGGTGGGGGTCAGACAAGCCGTTCCAGGAGAAGGAGGGTCCATCATAGACAGATTGTCTCTCCTTCTGGTCTCTCCCCCAACTCTTGGATGACTGGTACTCTTGGCAGTGGTTCCCTGAATCTGAAGCTGCTGCTTTTAAATGCCAGGTCAGTTAATAATAAAACCAACCTCATCCGGGACTTGGTCCTGGATGAGAACGCTGACCTGGTATGTATCACAGAAACCTGGTTGGATGAGGCGGGAGGGGTAGGCCTTTCCCAGCTTTGTCCCCCAGGTTTCCAGGTGGTGCAGCAGCCACGACTACAGGGACGGGGAGGAGGAGTTGCAATGGTCTATCGTGAATCCATCTCCCTTACCAGGTGCCCCGTTCAGCAGTTCACTGGGTTTGAATGTCTCCATGTTGTGTTGAGAGGGCCGGACAGGACGGGGATTCTGTTGGTGTACCGCCCGCCTTGCTGCCCAACAGTCTCCCTGCCTGAGCTTGTTGGCTGGAAGCCTACTACAAACGACCCAGGATGACCGGAGGAGGGAAGTTTACCAACAGCTTTATTTCAACGAGCTCGTGTCTCACAGCATGAAACAAAGGCAGCTGAGAGCCCCGAGGGAGGGGTGGGCTCAGCCTTTATAGCCTCAGGTCACAGGACAATCTCTTACTTACAAAGTTGCAAAGTTTCAGCACTTCTAATTGGCTCAGTTACACTCATTCCCTTATTTGGGTATGCACCCTGCACATTTTAACTGAACTATCTCTGAACAAAGAAAACTCTACTGTGCAAGCGTGATTACAAAAGCATGAAGTCTGCAGTTTAGCATCTTCCCCTTTGGCCTCTTCCCCTTTCTATCACTAACCCAGCTAGTTCCATCCTTCAAGCTGACAGGGGTGATCTCGGCGTTGGCGCTGGAGTCCCCCCGCCTATTAGTGCTAGGGGACTTCAATGTTCATGCAGAGGCGCCCAAGGTTGGTGCGGCTCAGGACTTCATGGCCGCCATGACAACCATGGGCCTGTCCCAGAAGATCTTGGCCCCGACACATGAGGCGGGACATGTACTGGACCTGGTGTTTACAGCTGAGCAAGGGGGCGGTGATCTGGAAGTGGAGGAGATTGACATCACTCCGTTGTCATGGACAGATCATTTTCTGGTAAGGTTTAGGCTTGTTGCAGCTTCCTTCCTCTGCAAAGGCGGGGGACCGCATTCTATGGTCCGCCCCCGGAGGCTAATGGATCCAGAAGGTTTCCTGAGGGCTCTGGGGGGCTTTCCCACTGCCAAGACTGGTGACTCGTCTGAGGCCCTGGTTGACCTCTGGAATGGGGAAATGGCCAGGGCAGTGGATGAGATCGCTCCTGAGCTACCTTTGCCACGCCGCAGACTCAGAGCGGCTCCTTGGTTTACTGAGGAGCTGCAAATGATGAAGCGACAGGGTAGATGTCTTGAGTGACGGTGGCGGAAAACTCGTGCCGAATCCGACCGGACACGGAGTAGGGCCCACTATAGAACTTACTCCGTGGCGGTGATAGCAGCGAAGAGAAATTTCTTCTCTGCTACCATTGCGTCTGCAAGCAATCGTCCAGCGGAGCTGTACCGTGTGGTGCGAGGCCTACTCCACCAGGCCGCCCCAATAGATCAGGAGGAACATACGGTGGCCCGCTGCGACATGTTTGCTAAACATTTTGCAGATAAAATCGATCGGATTCGCCATGACTTGGATGCCTCATTGACAATATCTGAGGATGTCCCCTTGGCATCTGCTTGTCCAGTGTTGTGGGACTCTTTTCAGCTTGTACAGCCTGAGGATGTGGACAGGCTCCTTTGGAGTGTGAGACCGGCTGCCTGCATGCTTGACCCTTGCCCGGCTTGGCTAATTAGATCTGCCCGGGAGGGACTGGCTGAGTGGACGGGGAGGGTGGTCAACTCTTCGTTGGCGGAGGGGGTGCTGCCGCTTGCTTTGAGGCGGGCGGTGGTTCGACCCCTTCTGAAGAAGCCCTCCCTTGACTCCACAGTAATGGACAACTACCGGCCAGTTTCAAACCTCCCGTTTTTGGGCAAGGTAATTGAGCGGGTGGTGGCGTCTCAACTCCAGAGGGTCCTGGATGAAGCTGATTATCTAGACCCCTTTCAATCTGGTTTCAGGCCGGGCTTTGGGACGGAAACGGCCATGGTCGCCTTGGTGGATGATCTACGCCGAGGACTGGACAGGGGGAGTGCGTCCCTGTTGGTTCTGCTGGACCTCTCAGCGGCTTTCGACACCATCGACCATGGTGTCCTTCTGGGCCGATTGGCCGAGCTGGGGGTCGGGGGCACCGTTCTGCGGTGGTTCCGCTCCTACTTGGCAGATAGGTCCCAGATGGTGGTGCTGGGGGACGCCTGTTCGGCACCCTGGCCCTTGAGGTGTGGGGTGCCACAGGGTTCCATCTTGTCCCCCATGCTATTTAACATCTACATGAAACCGCTGGGAGAGGTCATCCGGGGATTTGGAGTGGGGTGCTATCAATATGATGATGACACCCAGCTCCATCTCTCCTTTCCACCTGATTCCAGGGTGGCTGTTGAGGTTCTGGAGCGCTGCCTGGAGGCAGTGGGGAACTGGATGAGGGCTAATAAGCTGAAACTAAACCCGGACAAGACAGAGGTTCTCCTGGTCCGGAAATCCACGATGCAGGTGCTAGAGTATCGTCCTGCTCTGAAGGGGGTTGCACTCCCTCTAAAGGAGCAGGTCCGCAGCTTGGGGGTCCGCCTGGATCCGCAGCTGCTCTTGGATTCCCAGGTGGCGGCTGTGGCCAGGGGGGCCTTTGCCCAGCTTCGGCTGGTGCGCCAGCTGCGACCGTACTTGGATCGTGTAGACTTGACCACGGTGATCCATGCCACGGTGACATCACGATTAGATTATTGTAACGCGCTCTACGTGGGGCTGCCCTTGAAGACGGTTCGGAAACTGCAATTAGTGCAGAATGCGGCGGCCCGTGTGGTTACTGGGGGTAGGCGGTTCGACTCTGTCGGGCCGCTTCTTCAGCGGCTGCACTGGCTGCCAATTCGTTTCCGGGCCCAATTCAAGGTGCTGGTTTTGACCTTTAAAGCCCTATACGGCCTGGGGCCAGGATATCTGAGAGACCGCCTACTTCCATATATTCCGGCTCGTCTCCTTAGGTCATCAGAGAAGGCCCTTTTGAGGGTACCGTCGCCCAGGGAGGTGCGAGGGGCGGCGGCCAGAAATAGGGCCTTCTCAGTAGTGGCACCAACCCTATGGAATTCCCTCCCTCTTGATTTACGCACTGCTCCCTCCCTGGAGACCTTCCGGCGAGGCCTGAAAACTTTCCTGTTTAAGGAGGCCTTCTGAGTCCTTACCTTTTTTTAACATCCTGCACAGGTGGGGTGCTGCTGCTTTTTAATGCTTTTTTATGCTTCTGTTTTAATTGTAATTTGATGTATTTTTATTAATTTTAGATGATGTTTTTACCAGCTTTTGTGGATTGTTTTTTACTGTTTTAAATGTGATTATTTGTATCCCATGTTGTAAGCCGCCTTGGGTCCCTTCGGGGAGAAAGGCGGGGTAAAAATAGTGTAAATAAATAAATAAATAAATAGACAGAATATGAAATATACATTGACAGCAAAATCCTATTCCTTGCTAACACCAGCACAGAAGCCGCTGCGTCAGCATAGGATGTCGCTAACATGCCATAATGCAAGTTTGCGACACCTGGCAACTATGCAGCGCTGGCAGGAAGGCCTGTGCCATCCCGCCAGTGCTTTATCCAGCAGATTCTACACCAGAGCTGGTACGTTGAGCACCGTGCCGCACAGGGGCTGGGGATGGGCAGGGAGAAGGCAGGCAGGGCCGTTATGGAGTGGTGGGAGGGTGGATATGGGGAGGGGAGGGGCGGATCAGGCCAGAGAGAGTCAGGATCAAAGATACAGTACTGGAGAGGATTGGGCTGCCCATCCAAAAACGTATCTTGCAAAAGCATTATGTATTGGCCCATAATACAAAGCACACATGTATCACAATTATGCTCCATTCTGATCGACATCTGCATATTCATTTAGATTGTATTTGGTTCTCTTGACCGAAAAATGAAGAATACACGCTTCCCTTCCTCTTACCAGATGGTGCCAAATGATATCCACCAGTACTATGGAATTGTCCAATTACTTCTGCATTACAAATGGACATGGGTTGGGATATTTTTAGCAAATTATGACAATGAAGAGATCATTCTACAGACACTGCAGACAATGCTTTCCTCAAAGGGCATCTGTGTTGCTTTTGCAAAAACATTTCCAGCCACTTCTTATATGGATAGAATGCTCCAGGCACAGTTTCGTGAACTGCTAAATATATCCATTGCCATAAAAAGCAAAGCCAATGTGTTTATTGCTTATGGTTCCCTTCTAACCATGTCAAATTTGATCCAATATTTTCAAAGAGCAGTCATGCATTCTCCATTAGGAAAGGTGTGGATTGTGACATCAAACTGGGATTTCAAACTATGTACACTTCAAAGGAACTTAGATGTACAAGCCTTCCAGGGTGCCATATCCGTCTCAGTTCACTCAAATGAGCCACCAGGATTCAGAACATTTCTGCAGAACACAAATGTTTTATCTGCAAAAGATGATGGGTTTATCCAGACCGTCTGGGAGAAGACCTTCAACTGTTTATTGAAAAATTCTACTCTGGGTGAGGGTGAGAAGACCAAGGAACACTGCAGTGGGGAGGAGAAACTGGAGAGCCTTCCTGGAACTCTCTTTGAAATGAGCATGACAGGACACAGCTACAGTGTCTACAATGCTGTCCATGTAATCGCACGAGCTCTTCATACTATGCTTGCATCCAGACCCAAATACAAAACGTGGATAGCTGGAGACAGGCTGGCACTGAGGAATCTGCAGCCATGGAAGGTAAAAGTCCTATGCAGATTGGATCCAAGTACGTAAGGGACTAATTCCTTCCTTGTGAACCGCAAATATGATTCATTAAGGTTTGCATCTTACACCACAGGCATTCTGATCTCCAGGATTGCTCAGTTTATAATGGCGCCTTAGGAACATCCTCCCCACACCAGCTTCCCTGAGTCTTTACGTTATAAGACTTAACTGGCACGTCTGGACCTTTTCAATAAAACAATTTTGTAATAAGACAATAAAACAATTTTGTAGCTATTGTGCTAATTCTTTTATTTAGTTGTTTGTTTTTGTATTGCTTTACTGCCTTGCAATATTTTTCAAACCACTTTGAAACAGGCGGATAAAGTAGAGCAGAAATTAAAATAAAATTCCCCAAAAGACACCGCCCTGGTTTCTTGTGTAGACTACAATATCAAAGCCTTCCAAATTCTGTGCAGCTCTTCAAATACCTTGCTTTCCAGCTTTATTTAAGAGAATTGGATGTACATAGATCTTCCACTCTTCCCCATAGTTGCATTCCACAATTTCGTTCCTCCTGATGTGTCCTTGTGCAGGAGAGAACTCCCTCTTCAGGAGGAAGGTAACTTGAGGATAGAGCCCTACGTGTTGATTCTGTGCCACTATTGCTTTGCTACTCATTCTTCCTGGGCAAGCCTGAGGCTGTAACTCGTTTTTCTTGAGAGAACACAGCTAGTTCACCAGCATTTCAACAGTCCACTACCATAATCATCCTCCATTCTGTAGAGCAGTACACAATTTGCTCAGTGCCTCTTCTACCCAAGGTGGAACTCCCTAGCTCTAAGATACGGAATTGGCCAGCGGACCTCTTCTTATGGTCCCCTCAGGTACAGTTGAAATGAGACAGGCTCACACTAGTCAGAAACAGCCTAAACCCATCCAGGACAGGTGTCTGTCAATATCATTGTGTAGATTTGACACCTTTTTAATTCGCTCTTTGCTTCTTTTTCTCTTTACTTTAGCTCCATCCCTTTCTAAGGAGCATCTCCTTCAACAATAGTGCTGGCGAGATGGTGCATTTTGATGAAAATGGAGAATTTGTTACAGGATTTGATGTTACAAACTGGGTTATTTTCCCAAATCAATCTCTTATAAGAATCAAAATTGGAAGACTGGATCCTCAGGCGCCTCCAGGAAAACAGTTAACAATTCAGGATGAAAGCATGATGTGGCATGGGAAATTTAATCAGGTGAGACAAAATGAACTGCAAGTCCGTAGTTTGACATAACTAGAAAATGTAGAATCCACAAGGTCAGATTTCCATGTACTATATCCTAAACCTTCATGAGGTTGTAGATTGACTGCATTAGCCTTGACATTGAAATTACAATGTCTGCAGCAACAGCGGAATCCTATCTTGTGTCTACTGCCATTCTCTAACAGTTCCTGTCTTTGGGGGGGGGGGACGATGACAAACATCTTATGGCCACACCACACCCATGACTAAAGTTCCACCCATGAGGCTTGGTAGAGGTGTGACAGAGGTGTAGCTAGCCTCTCCAGCACACACACACCTGCATGTAGCGGCACAAGCCCCGCCACACCAGTGGCATTCCTGCCACCGCCACGTTCAGCGAGAAATGCCCCCTGGCATTTTTTCACTAGAACAGATCTCCTAGGAGCCCGAGTGGGCGGATGGGCCAACCATGCAAGCGGCAAGGCTGTTTTTCTAATGCTACCGAGCTGTGCTTTTCACTCCCCCTGTGCCACCTGGAGGCCCATGACCCCCCCGAGCCCAGAGAGCCCTCCGCTGCCGAGTCTTGGTTTATGAACCAACAGACCTCCATCCTAGGCACTACATCCACAAATGGGTTGGCAAGGTAAAGTAAGACCCCAGCCACTCTCCTCAGCTAAGGCGGGGGGGGGGTTCCTTTGTTCAAATGAACTCATAAAGGATCCCTTATGAGTCTATGAGGAAAGTGATACTTTAAAAACCCTGGGCTTTAGAGCCCTGTGTTTCTCTTCCCACCCTTACCATGTGTTGCTTCAAGTCACCACCATTCCAGCCATCACCAGTTTTACCATAGGCTAAACTGACCGGAAAAAAAGGTTCCTATGTCATATTTCAGGGTTTGGCATATTCTGGGTACGGCATATTTCTGGTCGCAAAAACATCATCAAACTTCTAAGTAAGGACCCTAAACACTTCTAATATTAAACTTTGAAATAAATGTGAGGTCAGAGAAAACCCAACATAGACATGTTCAAACTCCATGCAGACAGTGGTCCCGGCTGGGAATTGATTTTTTTTTTCTCAACAACTTTAAAATGAAACAACTTGAAATGAAACAACTTTAAGTGAGGACTTGCTGTATTCATTTTCCAAACATTGGAAAGGATTAAAAAATATCCAACCACACATTGAAATGTGCTTCGTATCATACCAACAACCAGCACACTCAAAGACGCACAACTGCCTGACACAACAGAGGGATTCCTTGCATGGGATTGAGGCAAGAAAAGGATCCCCCCCCAAAAAAAGAAACAATGCTCTCATCTAGAGAACGTCGATGCTTACAACTCATTTTCCCAGCTACTTCTATTCCAAAGCACAGAGAGCCAGAATGCGACTATTAAGTTTGGGGGACACAAAGATTCCCCAGAAAAAATACATACATGAACGTCCGCCCCATTAAGCACAGCATTCGACTTTATTAATATATCCATCTGAAACCACAGCAATTAAAAGAAATTCTATTAATCACAATCCTGTCCATTTTGGCTCTGCTCAGGTGCTGCCCGTCTCTGTGTGTAATGACCACTGCCATCCTGGCTCCAGCAAGAAAATAAGGAAGGGGAGCCGTTCTGCTGTTACGATTACGCTCCATGTCCGGAAGGGAAGGTCTCTGGCCCGGAGGGTAAGAGGAGACATAACATTGTCAAGCGGAAACCAAAGTTCATTTTTAAGCCGTGGCTGCATGGGAACCCATTCCAAGTAAACACACATAGACTAGAAACTCAAAGCTAGGAGTACTTTATTATACCATGCACAGAATACAACAATATGGTATGCATAGGGTTGGTGACGTTCTGTCACCCACCCAGAACAACAGAAGTAAGGCTCTTTTATACAAGTCATTTCATAAAACCATCTCATGATCACCTCATGATCACAAGACCCTTCATGATCTCATTTGCTTATGCCTTCACATTTGGTCTGGGTCAAGTTGACCCTTCACTGATCCAAGAACATTTACATCAGACTCCCAGATGTTTGTTATTGAGAACTAGTGGCCATTATCCAAACTCTTCAGTTCATCTAAAGTTTGCTCCTAATACTGTTAGGCCAAAAGCCTTTATGAGCAAGGGTAACCCCATTTTGATTCTACTTACGGAGTATACAGCTACATATGGAGTATAACCCAGATTTATCCCTAACAACATTCATAGATACTAACCCAATCACAAAGCTTGTTGTAGCCTTGGAATGAGTACTGGAACATCAAGCTCTGGCAAGAGACTCAAGAATAGCTTCGCTAAGGCTTACAAAATGAACTTACGCCCAAGGGGGTTATTTAGAAATTGGGACTTCATCGTTTAGTGGTCATATCATTCAGAAATTATATTACACCACTGGCATATCACATGTATCCCACTTTTTTTCATTCCAGACATGGATGCTTGCATTAAATGTCCTGATGAACAATATCCTGACAAACACCAACATCAATGCATTCCCAAGGTTGTAAGCCAGCTCTCATACAGTGAACCTTTGGGGGTCAGTTTAACTTCAGCTGCGGTTGCTTTTGCTCTGATCACAGCTTGGGTGCTCAGAACATTTATGAAGCACCAAGACACTCCCATCGTCAAGGCCAACAACCGCAGCCTCACCTACATCCTCCTCGTCTCCCTCCTCCTTTGCTTCCTCTGTTCTTTGCTCTTCATTGGAAGACCCAGAAGGGTGACCTGCCTTCTCCGGCAAACGGCTTTTGGAATGGTCTTCTCTGTGGCCCTTTCGTCTGTTTTGGCAAAAACAATCATTGTGGTTCTGGCGTTCATGGCTACCAAACCAGGATCTGGGATGAGGACATGGTTGGGGAAAGGACTGGCAAATTCCATTGTCTCGCGCATTCCCAGCTAAGAACATGCACTCAGTGAAAGGGCAAATCATAGTGGAATGTAATGAGGGCTCAGCTACCATGTTTTACTGCCTCTTGGGCTACATGGGCTTCCTGGCCATTGTCAGCTTCACTGTGGCTTTCCTAGCCAGAAGGTTGCCAGACACTTTCAATGAAGCCAAATTCATCACCTTCAGCATGTTGGTCTTTTGCCGTGTTGGATCTCTTTTCTTCCAACCTATCTGAGCACAAAAGGGAAATACATGGTTGCCGTGGAGGTCTTCTCCATCTTGGCCTCTAGTGCAGGGTTACTGGGCTGTATTTTTTTTCCTAAGTGCTACATCATTGTGCTCAGGCCTGAGCTGAATAAAAAGGAGCAACTAAGAAGAAAAGAAAAAGTCAAGCGTTAAGCATTCTGAGAATCCTAGTTTTTCTTCTGATGTTGTAACAATTCATCAGTTTCATCTGTTTAAAAAAATACAGTGGTTCTACTTGATACATGGTCATGGTTTGTTTTATTCTAAGACATGCAGGTGACGTATCTAAGCATGAGTACTTGGTGCTGAGTGTCTGCCTGAAGAGCGGTAAAGTGCCTGTTTCCAGGACTGATGGCAAGAGGCCACAGGTCCAGAGGGCAGGAAGGCTATACCTTTGATAAAACTATTATATCACCACCCCCTTTTATTGATCAAAAGGAGTTCAACTATCAAATAGATATAGGTTTATATCTCCAAATCCTGCTGGAATAGCAGCTTCTGTTTCCTGGTGAATATAGCTACCACCTTAGGATTCTTCGTTTCAAGAAAAACACCTTTACAAAATAAAATAAGGTTTCACATGTCTAATGATCCTCACCAACCCCATGAGTGCATTCAGTCAAGGAAGCCTGGCTACAAAGCTGTAGTACTTCCAATCTAGTCATTGCACCATCAATTGCATGGAACAAACAAGGTGGATATCAGTGGCGTCATGAGCCTGCGCGTCAACCCCGGCGGGAGTTCGACCGGCTCGGCGCATCACCCGCACCCACCCCCACTGCCGCGTCACCACCACCACCCCCGCCAGTACGAGCCGGGTGAGTGTGATGACGCATCTTCTTCGGCAGGCAGTTCGGGGGCTTCTGACTAGGCAAAAAGCTGCGTTCTTCGCACAAGTGCACAAAAGTTGATTGAAGCCTCTTGACCTCAGCGGCGTTTTGCGCATGTGTGACAACGCCGCTTTTGGCCTAATCAGAAGCGGCCGAGCTGCAATCCGAAGAAGGCGTGTCATCACACTCTCCTGGCTCGTACCAGGCAGCAGCAGGGGGTGACGTGGTGGCAGCGGGGGTGACGGCAAGCAGTTCGTACGGGCCGGGGGATGACGCGGCTTGCGACGTCGGGTATGTCACCCTCAGCGCGTCACCCTCTCCGCCGCGTCACACCCCGGTAGCCTGCCTCCCCGCCACATCCTAGCAACGCCACTGGCCCATGTTCCGTGTCTAAGTCAGTATGCAACCCTGAAGGTACGGGAAGTTGTACCACTCTGGTATAGTGAGATACTATTCAGAGACTGTAGGTAGAGTATGTATGTGCTGATGTTTATACATGTCAGATGGCAAATGAATTTAGAAGGCAGAAGCAAGCAGATTGAGACGTCAAATTAAATTGTGATGTTGCAGCAAAGCTAAGACTCCCACAGTTCTACCAAGAATACAGAAAATTATGTCTCCCAACTTCAGCATCAAATACTGTATATTATAGCAGGAAGCAGGATGATCTCACTCTAGCTCTGAGCTAATAAAGTTCAATTGTACCAGATGACGAAGCACCTGCTATGTTTTCCTGGCCTCCATGACAGCAGTTTCATCACCTGAGGGAGCTCATTCCTTCCTTTCTAATTATTAGCATCGCTCTGAGGAGTTGTCTGGCTCCCCAAATCCCAAGAGATATTTGAAGACCACAGGAAAAACAAGTGGCTGAAAAGTGGATATAAAACCCTCCCATAATGCTCACGGTCTGGCTGAGGGGGTACAGGAGCGGGTGGGGCTCTATCACTCTAGAGCTCCATTGCTCTCATGATATGTTTACACTCAGGGAGGTTTGTGTGATTTCTGCCAGAGGTAACGTCTAGTGAGCAACTTGAGGATTCTGCAACTAGTTCCACCTCTTCTCCCAAGGAGTACTTTACTATGGGATATTTCTATGGAGAAATAAATCAAACTTTGGGGCATTGCTCTAGGAACAGCCTGAAAACCTCCCTTGAATGCTGAAGTGGATGAAGTAGCATCAAATAATATTCAGAGCTAGGGGAAACTATTGCAGACCTCCTGTTGGTATGTGTTGATCAGCATATCAATACATTCAGTTACAATTCAAAATAGGTTGGAAAAAGGCTGATGCTGAGACGATAAATGCTGTTGGGGGAAACAGGACAATAGTTTGGTTTTTAACTACAATATATGCCTGAAAGGGACCTTCTGTACTACCAATGTTGGTGGTCTTGGTATTACTGCTGGGGTTGCTACCTCAAATTTTGTGCAAGACACACTCTGTTCATCCCACCCTGAAGACTCATCCCTTTACATGCAGAGGGAGAGATGACTTCTCTATTTCCCATGACTTTTATCAACCAGGAGACGTCATCATTGGAAATATTGCTTCTCAGTTCTTTGCCAATCGTACCTTTTCTAATTTCAGTGAGCATCCCTCTCAGACGTTGATCAAGGATCTCATGTAAGGATCTTGTTCTCTCCCTTCATAGCATTTCTTAGCTGAGAACATCATGACTAGAGAGAGTTTGAAGTACATTAAATATGAAATATGGGCATTCAGCCACTTGAGGGTCTTTGTTCATCCCAGAGAACTTACACCAGTTTTCTCAGCACTTCCTTCTACTGTCATCTCGAGATAACGTGTGCACTGCTCAGCAATTTTATAGATTCTGTCTTCTACGTGGTATGCTTCTTCCTTTCTCTGGACGTGTTTATTTCATACGTTTAATGTTCTGTCAGCTCGATCCTATGCGAGCTGCGTGATGGCGGAACAACTCCTGCGATTGCACTGACTGCTGTAAAGCAGTCGATGCCAGTCGCAATCACTTCCCCTCTTCGTTCCCAGCCATTTTAGAGGACGTTGGAAAAGGTAATCCGGCGGGAAGGCAGGAGAGGGTGGAATGGAGCAGGGAGGAGGTGCAACAGGGGCAGGAGGCCACAGGAATGGCAGGAGGCCACAGGAAGGGGAGGGTCCATCGCAGAAGGCCCACACCGGTCCTATCCCCCTTCCCTGCAGCCTCCCCGCCCCTTTTCTCTCCTCAGATTTATGTTAGCTTACGCAGGGGTACGGGGACTAAACATCCCGTTGCCCTGTAGAAGTCTTCCGGTCCTGCCTTACCTGCACAGGATGCAGCGGCTGCCATTTTGGTGCTGCTGCATCGGCTGGGGGTGTAAAGGATAGGAATGGGCTCTGTAGGTTGTTTTTATTTGCAAGACATCCTCTCAAGCCATCTTGCTATGGCGGCCTCCAGTTCCTTGCTCACTTTAAATGCTGGAATAGTTAACACTTTATTTCATTGCATTAGCAATTAGAATTATGAATATAAAAGTTGGCACTTCACATAGTGCTTACTTAGCCTCTGGCATTCATTGCCACATGATGTGGTGATGTCCACTAGCCTGGATGGCTCTAAAAAGAGAATGTTATGGAAGGAATGTACCAACAGCTACTAGCCAGAATGGCAAAATGCTACTTCCAGATTAACCGTCATGTTGTCTCTGAATAACAGTTACAGAGGAGCAACGGTGCGAGAGAATTATGCTTGCTCTCGCATTTGTGGACTTCCCAGAGGCAGCTGGTGGGTCACTGCAGAAAACAGAATGCTGGACCAGATGGGCCTTTGCCTGATCCTGCAGGCCTTGTTTGAAGTTCTCATGAATGAGTTAGGTCAGTGGTTCTCAAACTTTAAGTTTAAATTTTAAACATTTTTAAAATGACACTCTATTGGGACCCACCTAGCTTTATGAGATGCCCAAACATTGATCTCCCTATATTTACACAAGCTTGCAAACTGCAGGTGCTCAGTTCTTTGAAGGGCAATTAGTACCTATCTGATTTTTGAATAGCCTCAGAGCTTGTGGCAATTACTTATCTGAACTATCCATCACCTGGGTCCCACCAGAAATCAGGTCGCGACCCACCAAGTGGGTCCCAACCCACAGTTTGAGAAACACTGAGTTAGGTGAGCCCTTCCATAATTGCTTCAGCCATGAATTGTCTGGAGTTATAATTTATTCATTCATACTTCTGTGTTTGTTTCGTAATTGAGGAAATAATCAAGTATCTATCAATCTGCCATTCTCTATTGGGTTGCAGTACTTTGATCATTTTGTTAAGCCAATCCTAATTTTCATTGCAGTGTGGTTCCAAAGCGCTACCAACAGGTCCTGGCCTTGGTCTTTGCTGTAAGGGAGATCAATGAAAACCCAGCCATCTTCAATAACATAACCTTTGGATTCCACAGCTTTGAAAACTACGGCAATAAAGCAACGTCTTACAAGACCCTGCTGAATCTGCTCTCTACCCAGCACAAATTTGTCCCTAACTACAAGTGTGACGTGCTGAACAATTTGGTAGCCATCACTTGGACCTTGGACACAGACACCTCCCTGAATATGGCTACCGTCATAGACAACTACAAGATTCCACAGGTAGATTTGGTGGTTGGAGAAACTCCATTCTGTGGGGTTCTTTCAAGTGTTTAATATTGGGTATCATGAATGGGGTGAATGGTATGGGGCCCAATCAGGTACAGAGAGCCATATGTTCGTACAGCTGTATGAACAGCTCTGAAGCTGACGTACATTTGAGGCCAAACCGGGCTGGGGTATAAAGCCAAAACTGGGCTGGGAAAGAGCTTGGGATATTGGCAGAGCATGCCGCCAATATCCCTGCCCTCTCCCTGCCCAGTTCGGTCAATGCCCTCCCTCCCTCGCTGTCTGGTCCGCCCTACCCCCGGCCGGTGCAGGGCTTAGCGTGCCGGGAGGGTGCGGTGACGGTCTGCTGGCGGAGTGAGGGCTGCCTGCCTTCACAGATTCAGAACCTTTATTGGCATAATTAAGACATACATAACATACAACATAAACATATAACAAGTACATAACAAGTAGGGGTGACGAATCCTAAACTTAGCATACACTACCCATATGACTCGCACTACGCCTCTTTACAATCTGCTTTAAGTAGGTTGCAACTTTTTCTTTTAATACAGCATCTACACCCTGTTAAATAATCTGGATTTTTTCCTGATCCCCCCAACCCCACCTATTGGACAAGATCGGATATAAATATTTCACACATAGATCATTATACAGGGGGCAATAAAATAACATTTGGTGCAGAGATTCCACACCTCCCACAGCACAAGAACAACATCTCTCCCTAGATGGAATCCCTCTGTATCTCCCATAAAGTAACTCTGATGGCATGACATTAAAACTTACCAGTAAGAAGGCCCTACAATCAGATGGGCATTTTAGATGGTATAAATACTCTGCCCGTTGGCCATACTTAATAGGAATCTGATAATGGAGTGGTGAGCATGTCGTGTTGGCAGCATGCTGAAGTTCTTGCTGTTCAATATCCAGAAGCCTGCCCCTAATTGTTCTAAATGCTTGGTCATGGGTCAGTGAACCTACTATATCTAAAGCAAGGCCTATAGATTGTATTTTCTTTTCAAAATAAGTAGCCCCAAAAGGGGGCTCAGAGTCCAAGAGAAGTCGGGTAAGTATACTATCCTGGTCTAGATCTTAGAAAACCCTTAACCAAAATTTAAAAAATCTCAGCCATGCCACGGTCTCCACCCGAGACTGACCAGCTTCTAAACAGAGAGTGGCATAGGCCACACAACCTGGCAACCCCAAAATTTTCCAAAGAAACGATGCCTGAATCCTCTCTATAGAATGGTTCATAGCACACATCCATATGGGACGCCATATAGGACCTGAGGAATGATTTTAGCATTGAAGACCTCAAGAGCTGCTGGCACATAAGAATTCCCTCTGGTGTAGTGAAAAAGTATAATAGCTTGGGCAGTAACCCTAGCAGTACTTAAGACAGCTTTACGATGAGGGATCCACGGATGTTTATAGTGAAAATAGATCCGTAGGTATTTAAACTGTTTAACCTCCTCTATTTTGTTGCCACTAAAGTTCCAATTAGATGGCTTCCATGATTTGCCGAAAACCACAATTTTAGATTTACAGTAATTCAATTGCAGGTTATTCTTACTTAGATACTCTGTACATCTATTTATTAAAGGTTTCAATCCCAGACGTGTGCGCGATAAAATGATTGCGTCATCAGCATAAAGAAGAAGAGGTATACGTAATAACCCAAGTTTGGGACTATGACCCTCTATCTCCTCTAAATAGGAAGCTAGATCATTAATGAAGAGATTAAACAAAGAGGGGGCCAAGATAAAAACCCTGTTTGACTCCTCTATTAGTTGAAAACTAATAGACGCAGGCCAGAAGACTTCACCTGCGGCTGAGCTCACCCAAGCTGTTGTTACCCAGTGGGTCACCATTTGCTTTTAATTGTCAGCCCTGCCATGTCAGCATCGAGAGAAAGGTAGAGTGAGTGGTATATGTATGTGGGTGATTGAGTGTGTATGATTGTGGTATATGGTAAGCGTAGGGGTTCTGTGAATGGTTAACCTTGGCCTCGGTGAGAGGGAGGCCTAAGGGGGACGAGTGGGACCTCTACCCCGGTGAGAGGGGGGCAAGGGGTGTGGGGTGCCGTGACCCACGCCTCAGTGAGAGGGAGGCAGGGGTTGCTGGACAGGAGTAACTGGGGGTTGGAGGGAATGCTTTCATATACGGATTGATTGGAGAGTGAGGTGGTGACTGAGAGTGTGTGGTGAGTGTGTGAGAGTTTTAGGTTGTCTGGTCTCCTGTAGGCTCCGCTGAAGGGCTATGTGTTTGACACCTCGAGGGAGCCTAGGGGAGGGGCGGGCAGCCACCATTAGCAGAGTGACGGGTCACGGAAGATATGGCGGTGGGGACTGGGCAGGCCGTTTCAGGAGAACGAGGGTCAGTCACAGGCAGACTGTCCCTCTTTCTGGCCCTTCTCCCATCCTTCTGACCCTTGGCGGTCTGGGCAACAGTCCCCTGAGTCTGAAACTGCTGCTTTTGAACGCCAGGTCAGTTAATAATAAAATCTGCCTAGTCCAGGATTTAATCCTGGATGAAGCTGCTGACCTGGTGTGTATTACGGAGACCTGGCTGGATGAGTCGGGAGGGGTAAGTCTCTCCCAGATGTGCCCGCCGGGTTTCCGGGTATTGCAGCAGCCACGACTACAGGGGCGGGGAGGCGGAGTTGCGATAGTCTATCGTGATACCATCAGTCTCACTGGGTACCCTGTCCCGCGGTCCACTGGGTTTGAGTGCCTCCATGTCGTGTTGGAAGGGCGAGACAGAATAGGGATTCTGTTGGTGTACCGCCCACCATGCTGCCCAACAGTCTCCCTGCCTGAGCTGACCGGGGTGATCTCGGCGCTGGCGTTGGAGTGCCCTCGCCTATTGGTGCTGGGGGACTTTAATGTCCACGCTGAGGCCCTGAGGACAGTTGCGGCTCAGGACTTCATGGCCGCCATGGCAACCATGGGTCTGTCTCAGAGAATATCTGCCCCGACACACGATGCGGGACACACGCTGGACCTGGTGTTTACTGCTGGGCAGGTGGATGGTGATCTGGATGTGGAGGAAATTAACATCACTCCTTTGTCATGGACAGATCACTTCCTGGTGGGATTTAGGCTTATCGCAGCCTGTCGCCTCCGCAGTGGTGGGGGACCTCATTCTATGGTCCGCCCCCGGAGGATGATAGATCCGGATGGATTCCTGAGGGCTCTGGGGGATTTTCCTGTTGACAGAGTCGGCGACTCACCCAGCGCCCTGGTTGACCTCTGGAATGGGGAAATGACCAGGGCCCTGGATCTGATCGCTCCTGAGCGTCCTCGACCTAGCCGCAGAGTCAAAGCGGCCCCTTGGTTTACTGAGGAGCTGCGGACGATGAAGCGGCAGGGCAGAGGCCTAGAGCGACGGTGGCGGAAAACTTGTGCTGACTCCGACCGGGCACGGGCTAGAGCTCACTTCAGAGCCTATTCCGTGGCGGTGGCGGCAGCTAAGAGGGCTTTCTTTTCTGCCGGCATCGCGTCTGCGGAGAACCGTCCAGCTGAGCTTTTCTGTGTAGTCCGGGGCCTGCTCCATCTGGCCCCCCCAGTAGATGGGGCGGAACACACGGTGGCTCGCTGTGACGAGTTTGCAAAGCACTTCATGGACAAAGTCGATCGGATTCGGCATGACTTGGATGCTGCATTAGCAGTATCTAATGATGTCCCTGAGGCACCTGTCTGTTGTTCTTCCTGGGATTCTTTTCAGATTGTAGAACCTGAGGATGTGGACAAGATTCTTTGGAGCGTGAGACCATCTGCTTGCCCACTTGACCCTTGTCCGGCATGGCTGATTAGAGCTGCCCGGGTGGGGCTGGCTGAGTGGACGGGGAGGGTGGTAAATTCATCTCTGAGGGAGGGGGTGGTGCCGCTGTCTTTGAAGCAGGCGGTGGTGCGCCCCCTCCTGAAGAAACCCTCCTTGGATCCTACGATTTTGAACAACTTCCGGCCAGTCTCAAATATCCCGTTTCTGGGCAAGGTGATCAAGCGGGTAGTGGCGTCTCAGCTTCAGAGGGTCTTGGAGGAAGCTGATTATCTGGATCCATTCCAGTCTGGCTTCAGGCCGGGGTTCGGGACAGAGACGGCCTTGGTCGCCTTGGTGGATGACCTGCGCCGGGGACTGGACAGGGGGAGTACGTCCCTGTTGGTCCTGCTAGACCTCTCGGCGGCTTTTGACACCATTGACCATGGTGTCCTTCTGGGTCGGTTGGCTGGGTTGGGGCTTGGAGGCACCGTTCTGAGGTGGTTCCGCTCCTTCCTGGCTGATAGATCCCAGAAGGTGGTGCTGGGGGATGCTTGTTCGGCACCCTTGCCCTTGAGGTGTGGGGTGCCGCAAGGGTCAATTCTATCCCCCATGCTGTTTAATATCTATATGAAGCCGCTGGGAGAGGTCATCCGGGGATTTGGGGTAGGGAGTCATCAGTATGCGGATGACACCCAGCTCTTTCTCTCCTTTCCACCTGACTCCAAGGGGGCGGTCGATGTCCTGAATCGTTGTCTGGAGGCAGTTGGGAGCTGGATGGGGGCTAACAAGCTGAAATTAAATCCTGATAAGACAGAGGTTCTGTTGGTCCAGAAGTCTACGACTCAGGTACTGGATCATCGTCCTGCTCTGAATGGGGTTGTAATCCCTCTGAAGGAGCAGGTCCGCAGCTTGGGGGTTCTCCTGGATGCGCAGCTGCTCCTGGATTCCCAGGTGGCGGCTGTGGCCAGGGGGCTTTTGCCCAGCTTCGGCTGGTGCGCCAGCTGCGACCGTACCTGGATCGTGCAGACCTGGCCACGGTGACCCATGCCCTAGTGACATCTAGACTAGATTACTGCAATGCGCTCTACGTGGGGCTGCCTTTGAAGACTGTTCGGAAACTGCAACTAGTGCAGAATGCGGCGGCCCGGGTGGTTGCTGGGGCCTGTCGGTTCGACTCAGTCGGACCGTTGCTTCAGCGGCTACACTGGCTGCCGGTTCGTTTCCGGGCACAATTCAAAGTGCTAGTTTTGACTTTTAAAGCCCTTTACGGCTCGGGTCCAGGGTATTTGAGGGACCGCCTCCTTCCTTATAATCCGACCCGTACTCTGAGGTCATCAGGGGGGGCCCTGTTGACCGTGCCGCCACTTTCGGAGGTGAGGGGGATGGCGGCGCGGAATAGGGCCTTCTCGGCAGTGGCGCCCCAATTATGGAATTCCCTCCCCCTGGAATTAAGAACGGCTCCCTCCTTAGAGACCTTTCGGCGGGGCCGCAAGACATTTTTATTTAGATCAGCATTTGATGTCTGACATGGTGGGCTGGCTTTTTAACAAATTGCTTTTAACAAATGTGGATGACCCACTGGGGCTGTTTGTTTTAATTGTTTTAATTGTTTTTAATTATTTTAATTCTTGATTTTAAATGTATTTATGTATTTTAATATTTTTGTTGTAAGCCGCCTTGGTTGCCCTGGTGGGAGAAAGGCGGGGTAAAAATTCTATAAATAAATAAAATAAATAAAAACTGTTCAGAGAGTCCCCACTCAAGAAGACTTTAACTTGACATCTGGTATCAGAATATAAATTACTAATAAGATAAAGGAGTCTTTTTTCAAGCCCAAGATGTAAAAGTTTATCCCACCAAAGGGATCTGTCAACAGAATCAAAAGCTCCCTTAAGATCAAGAAAAGCCACAAAAAGTTTAGAATTGGCGCTCACTAGCTGTCTATTAATGAGATGAGACAATATCAGGCAGTGATCTAAAGTGGATTTACCCTGCCTGGTAAATTAAAAAACAATAAAATCCACTGGGGGGGTGACAATGTATAGCAGGAAAAAAAACAGCAAGGCAGAACATACTGAGGCACTGGGGACAGACAACAACCCATCACCCAAACGCCAGACGAAACAGAAACATTTTGAGCTGACTCCGAAAAGACATGAAGGAGGGGGTTGTTCTCAAATCGCCTGGCAAGGAGTTCCACAATTGTGGCGCCACAGCAGAGAAGGCTCGCCCACGAGCTGCCATTCCCCTAACTTGAGACAGAGGTGGCACTCGAAGGAGAGCCCCCTCCGATGACCTAAGAGAGCGGGTCGGAATGTATGGGAGAAGCAGGATTGCACCCCAAGTTACATAAATAAATACTGAAAATAATTTCAGTCAAAGGGACAGTTCAGCAATAAGATTATTATCTCTCACTAAGAAAATTTCATCTAGAGATATGCTGCTTTGTATGCTTTATCTGTAGACACAACGTGAAATATACATTGACAGCAAAATCCTATTCCTTGCTAACACCAGCGCAGAAGCCGCTGCGTCAGCATAGGATGTCGCTAACATGCCATAATGCACGTTTGCGACACATGGCAACTAGGCAGCGCTGGCAAGAAGGCCTGTGCCATCCCGCCAGTGCTTTGTCCAGCAAATTCTGCACCAGAGCTGGTACACTGAGCAACGTGCAACACAGGGGCTGGGGCAGGGCAGGGAGAAGGCAGTCAGGGGCGTTATGGAGTGGTGGGAGGGTGGATATGGGGAGGGGAGGGGTGGATCAGGCCAGAGAGGAACAGGATCGTAGATGCTGGCACACACCAAAACCTATGTCCTCTTCCACAACTTTCCCATCTGCACAGGGCTCCTCGGTTCCTCAACATTCATAAGGCTCTTCACACAGATCCGTGGAGTTCCATTGCCACAGCTGGGGGTTTAACCCGAGGAGACGACCAGTCTGCTCCTATTCTGTGCTGGATACAGCATGGGCCCCGCAACACTGCTACTACAGTGCTGGATAGGATTGGGCTGCCCATCCAAAAATGTATCTTGAAAAAGCATTATGTATTGGCCCATAATACAAAGCACACACATATCACAATTACGCTCCATTCTGATCGACATCTGCATATTCATTTAGATCGTATTTGGTTCTCTTGACCCAAAAATGAAGAATACACGCTTCCCTTCCTCGTACCAGATGGTGCCAAATGATATCCACCAGTACCATGGAATTGTCCAATTACTTCTGCATTACAAATGGACATGGGTTGGGATATTTTTAGCAAATTATGACAATGAAGAGATCTTTCTACAGACACTGCAGACAATGCTTTCCTCAAAGGGCATCTGCTCTGCCTTTGTAAAAATATTTCCAAGCCTTTCTTATACGGATAAAATGCTCCAGGCACAGTTTCGTGAACTGCTAAATATATCCATTGCCATAAAAAGCAACACCAATGTGTTTATTGCTTATGGTTCTCTTCACACCATGTCACATTTGATCCAATATTTTCAAAGGGCAGTCATGCATTCTCCATTAGGAAAGGTGTGGATTGTGACATCACACTGGGATTTCAAAGTATGTACACATCAAAGGAACTTAGATGTACAAGCCTTCCAGGGTGCCATATCCATCTCAGTTCACTCAAATGAGCCACCAGGATTCAGAACATTTCTGCAGAACACAAATGTTTTCTCTGCAAAAGATGATGGGTTTATCCAGACCGTCTGGGAGAAGACCTTCAACTGTTTATTGAAAAATTCTGCTCTGGGTGAGGGTGAGAAGACCAAGGAACACTGCAGTGGTGTGGAGAAACTGGAGAGCCTTCCTGGAACTCTCTTTGAAATGAGCATGACAGGACACAGCTATAGTGTCTACAATGCTGTCCATGCTATCGCACGAGCTCTTCATACTATGCTTGCATCCAGACCCAAATACAAAACGTGGATAGCTGGAGACAGGCTGGCACTGAGGAATCTTCAGCCATGGAAGGTAAAAGTAATATGCAGATTGGATCCAAGTACATAAGGGACTATCTCCTCCCTTGTGAACCGCAAATATGATTCATTAAGGTTTGCATCTTACACCACAGGCATTTTTGAGCTCCAGGATTGCACAGTTTATAATGGCGCCTTAGGAACATCCTCCCCACACCAGCTTCCCTGAGTCTTTACGTTATAAGATTTAACAGGCATGTCTGGACCTTTTCTTGTAATAAGACAACAAAACAATTCTGTAGCTCTTGTGCTAATTCTTTTTTTAGTTGAATTTATTGCTCTATTTTCATGCAATATTTTTCAAACCACTTTGAAATAGGTGGATAAAGTAGAGTAGAAATTAAAATAAAATTCCCCAAAAGACACCGCCCTGCTTTCTTGTGTAGGCTACAATATCGATGCCTTCCAAATTGCGTGCAGCTCTTCAAATATATTGTTTTCCAGCTTTATTTAAAAGAATTGGATGTACATAGATCTTCCCCTCTTCCCCATAGTTGCATTCTACAATTTCCTTTATTGTAGGCTGTAACTCGTTTTTCTTGAGAGAACACAGCTAGTTCACCAGCAATTCAACAGTCCTCTACCATAACCGTCCTCCATTCTGCAGAGCAGTACACCATTTTCTCAGTGCCTCTTCTACCCGTGGTGGAACTCCATAGATCTAAGATAGGGAGTTGGCCGGCGGACCTCTTCTTATGGTCCCCTCAGGTACAGTTGAAATGAGACAGGCTCACACTAGTCAGAAACAGCCTAAAACCATCCAGGACAGGTGTCTGTCAATGTCATTGTGTAGATTTGACACCTTTTTAATTTTCTCTTTGCATCTTTTTCTCTTTACTTTAGCTTCATCCCTTCCTAAGGAGCATCTCCTTCAACAACAGTGCTGGAGAAACGGTGCATTTTGATGAAAATGGAGAATTTGTTACAGGATTTGATGTTACAAACTGGGTTATTTTCCCAAATCAATCTCTTATAAGAATCAAAATTGGAAGACTGGATCCTCAGGCGCCTCCAGGAAAACAGTTAACAATTCAGGATGAAAGCATTATGTGGCATGGGAAATTTAATCAGGTGAGACAAAATGAACTGCAAGTCCGTAGTTTGACATAACTAGAAAATGTAGAATCCACAAGGTCTGATTTCAATTTACTATATCCTAAACCTTCATGAGGTTGTAGATTGACTGCATTAGCCTTGACATTGAAATTACAATGTCTGCAGCAACAGTGGAATCCTATCTTGTGTCTACTGCCATTCTCTAACAGATCCTGTCTTTGGGGGGGGGGGAATGTGTTTTACAATGACAAAGGAAAGATTCTTGACTCTTATGGCCACACCAAACCCATGACTAAAATTCCAGCTATGAGGCTTGGGAGAGGTGTGGCAGAGGTGTAGCTAGCCTCCCCAGCACACACACACCTCCATGTAACGGCACAAGCCCCCCACAGACAGTGGCATTCCTGCCACTGCCACGTTCAGCGAGAAATGCCCCCTGGCATTTTTTCACTAGAACAGAGCTCCTAGGAGCCCGAGCGGGCGGATGGGCCAACCATGCAAGCGGCAAGGCTGTTTTTCTAATGCTACCGAGCTGTGCTTTTCACTCCCCCTGTGCCACCTGGAGGCCCATGACCCCCCCGAGCCCAGAGAGCCCTCCGCTGCCGAGTCTTGGTTTATGAACCAACAGACCTCCATCCTAGGCACTACATCCTCAAATGGGTTGGCAAGGTATCGTAAGACCCCAGACACTCTCCTCAGCTAAGGGGGGTCCTCTATTCAAATAAACTCATAAAGGATCCCTTATGAGTCTATGAGGAAAGTGATACTTTAAAAACCCTGGGCTTTAGAGCCCTGTGTTCTTTCTCTTCCCACCCTTACCATGTGTTGTTTGAAGTCACCACCAGTTTTACCATAGGCTAAATTGACAAACAAAAATGTTCCTATGTCATATTTCATGGTTTGGCATATTTCTGGTCGCAAAAACAACTAGCACACTCAAAGACGCACAACCGCCTGACACAACAGAGGGATTCCTTGCATGGTTTTGAGGCAAGAAAAGGATCGCTCCCCCCAAAAAAAGAAAGATTGATCTCATCTAGAGAACGTCGATGCTCACAACTTATTTTCCCAACTGTTTCTATTCCAAAGCACACAGAGACAGAATATGACTATTACGTTTGGGGGACAAAAATATTCCCCAGAAAAAAAAATACATACATGAACGTCCACCCCATTAAACACAGCATTCTACTTTATTAATATGCCCATCTGAAACCACAGCACTTAAAAGAAATAATATTAATCAAAATCCTGTACATTTTGGCTGTGATTAAGGTGCTGCCCGTCTCTGTGTGTAATGACCACTGCCATCCTGGCTCCAGCAGGAAAAAGAAGAAAGGGGAGCCGTTCTGCTGTTATGATTGTACTCCATGTCCGGAAGGGAAGGTCTCTGGCCAGAAGGGTAAGAAGAGACATAACTTTCACAGACTCTGACCATATCATGCATGGCACCATACGTAGCATGAATTTTGATTATCATGGCCTTGAATGCATCCTGGAATATCAAGCATGAGCTCATGCCCAAGGGGTTATTTTAACAGGGTTTTCCTGGCTTAGAATTCATGCATTTTCACATTACATTACACAGCTGTAACGGGCATTTCTTTTTCTCTTTCCAGACATGGATGCTTGTATCAATTGTCCAGATGAACAATATCCAGACAAAGACCAACACCAATGCATCCCCAAGGTTATCAGCTACCTCTCGTATAGCGAACCTTTAGGATTCAGTCTAGCCTGGGCTGCTGTTGCCTTTTCTCTGATCACAGCTTTGGTACTTGCAACCTTTAAGAAGCACCAGGACACTCCCATCATCAAGGCCAACAACCGCAGCCTCACCTACATCCTCCTCATCTCCCTCCTCCTTTGCTTCCTCTGCTCCTTGCTCTTCATTGGAAGGCCTAGAAGGGTGACCTGCCTTCTCCGACAAACAGCTTTTGGAATGGTCTTCTCTGTGGCCCTTTCCTCTGTGCTGGCAAAAACCATCACTGTGGTTCTGGCATTCATGGCTACCAAACCAGGATCTGGGATGAGGAAATGGGTGGGGAAAAGACTGGCAAATTCTATTGTCCTGTCCTGTTCCTTGGTTCAAGCAGGCATTTGTATGGTTTGGTTAAGTACTTCTCCTCCATTCCCAAATACAAACATGCACTCGCTAAAAGGGCAAATCATAATAGAATGCAGTGAAGGGTCCATCTTCATATTTTATTGTCTCTTGGGCTATATGGGATTTCTAGCTATAGCCAGCTTCACTGTCGCTTTCCTAGCCAGGAAGTTACCAGACGCTTTCAATGAAGCTAAATTCATCACCTTCAGCATGTTGGTCTTTTGCAGTGTTTGGATCTCTTTTCTCCCAACCTATCTGAGCACAAAAGGGAAATATATGGTGGCTGTGGAGGTCTTCTCCATCTTGGCCTCTAGTGCTGGGTTACTGGGATGTATTTTTTTCCCTAAATGCTACATCATTATGCTCAGGCCTGAGCTGAATAATAGAGAGCAGCTGACAAAGAGAAAAAACTGAAGAAATTAAGAATTAATTTATTTTATTATAATAATTTAGAACTTACATTCATTTTGCACTCTTATACATACAATACTTCCAACTGTATATTGCAGGTATGTATACTCCATACATACTCCAATTTGAACTCATATGCATACTTCCTGGGGAGTAAATCCTGGTGATCAAAATAGGACTTGTTCTGAGTAAACATGTGCAAGATTGCACTGTATCTTTAAATGTTTATTCATTATCATTCATACCTGTATAATGAATCTGGGTCATCTATACAAAACAGGAAGTGTTGTATCCTGTTGCTGAAGAATAGCATGGACTCCTTTGATGGTTTCTAACAGACAGGATACGAACCACTGGCCAGATGGATTTGCTTCAAGAAGGAAATAAAACTGCTCCAACAGAGCTCAACCTTTTCTCTCCTTCCACCTAAACAACAGCCTGCAGTTCTGCCCATTCTGCCCATCTGTGGGGCAGACACATACTCCCTTGGTGATAATAATGCTTAGCTGTGCCTGATCCCTGATAAGCTCAGTGGAAGTGAAATGTACTCAGGAGCAATCCAAAGTGAATGCTTTGAAGTATAGGTTTGGCCATTGGAAACCGGGGGGAGGCTATGTAAGTCTGGCCAGGAGGGGGACGGGGCTTAAGATATAGGCGGAGGACACCGCTGATATCCCTGTCCCTCTCCCGGGCCAAGCGACCCAATCCAGTGCTTCCCTGTTCCCCACCCCCCTGCCCGGCACTGGAGTCGGCCCCGGGCAGACTGAGTTGTGCCTTACAGCACATTTACGACACCTGCTGCTGGCAGCGTCATCGCTCCTCCAGCAGTTGTCTATGCTGGATTGCACCGCTAGTCTTGCTTAGTTTCTGAAAGTCTGAGATATTGCTCCTATAGAAATCTATGGTGCCAGGGACCATTACGAAAGGGCTTAAGAAATAAAGAATAAAGAATAAAGAATACCAATGGGAGAAATGTTTGAGACTTGGTGTGGAGGGAGTGTAACCGTTGAGGCAGAGTCTTGATAGAAATGTCAGTATGTGATTTCACAGTTTTACACGGTAGGGGAAATGATCGCATTTGCACAATCATTCACTAAAGAAATAGGATGATGATGGTTTTTGTGGTGCCTTGGGTGGGAAGTACAGTGGGAAGTCCTCCAATCACGCGGTTCTCTTGAAACCCTGCACAGATCCCCCAAAGATCCCCACATGATCTCACTCAAGGTCTGGGCTGAAAAGGTCAAATGCACCAGGTCATCAAGCACTGTGGGAAGTCCTCCAATCACGCGGTTCTCTTGAAACCCTGCACAGATCCCCCAAAGATCCCCACATGATCTCACTCAAGGTCTGGGCTGAAAAGGTCAAATGCACCAGGTCATCAAGCACCTGCCATGTTTTCCTGTGCTCCAGAGAGCAGTTTCAGCACACGAGGGAGCTCATTCCCTCCTTCGTAGTTATTAACTTCAGTCTGAGGAGTTGTCCTGCTCCTCAAATCCCAAGAGGTTTTGCGGGCCCGGCTGTTTCGTGGCAACGCGCGTCTTCTACGAGCGGTGAACCCGACGTGGAGGCTGAGCGGCAGCGGGGCCATTCTGGCGTGGGATCGCGACCTCGTGTCTATGGCTGGGGCTTCGACTCAGCGTTTTCGGGGCATTCCATTGCTCGGCCACCTCGTTTCGGCTCTTGGCTCTGTGGGGCCAGCTGGCTAGCTTCTCTCTTTGGCAGGTTGTCCCGTATCTGCCCCAGTGAGTGTCCTCATCTGTGGACACTCTATCATCTTCTGGGCTCGGAAGAGGGCGGCCTGCAGTGAATTCTGGACCCAGATCGGGTTAGGCGGCAAGGCCACGATCTCCTGGGTCGCTAGGAGGAGCATGCTGTGGGGGCAATGGATGCCCCTCTTTTTGGAACTCTTGAGCTCTAACCCCCCGCCTCAGGTACTGCTCTTACACTTGCGTGAGAATGACCTGGGCCAGAGGATGATGATGTCCTTGAGGCTTCAGGCCCGTAGGGACCTTCACCTAATTAGTCAGCTGTGCCCAGGGATCATTTTGGTTTGGTCTCATTGGCTTCCACGGAGGGTTTGGTGGCACGCTAGGCACATCTGGAAGATAGACATTGCCAGGAAAAAGACTTCTGCCTACCTGGGGTGGGTGGTTTTGAGGCTGGGTGGGGCAGTTATATCGCACCCGGCGATCGGTTTCAGGATGCCCCATTTGTTCCAGGGTGATGGTGTTCATTTTTCCCCAGAGGGAACCAAACTGTTCCTTCGTGATTTGCAGCAGGGCCTCTTGCACTTGTTGCTGCTTGGTGGGGCGGGGTCGGATAAGCGCTAGGCTATCCGTCCATTGTGGCAGGTACCGTGTG
Source organism: Plestiodon gilberti rubricaudatus (assembly GCA_026170595.1). NCBI lineage: Eukaryota > Metazoa > Chordata > Lepidosauria > Squamata > Scincidae > Plestiodon > Plestiodon gilberti. Next base: position 22,478,710 of record JANXHW010000006.1, read on the forward strand.
GGCTTGGGTAGGTAAGGAGAGTAATTGGCATACACCTGAGCCAGCAAAGTCACTTTGGAAACCAGAACCGCTCACCTGGGACAGGACCGGCCCGTTGAGGCAAGCTGGCAACTTCAGCTGACTGGTCGGGTACTGGGGTCGCCCGGGGAAACCTGGAGGCTCCGCCTGGCCGGCTGACTCAGCCTCACGAGGTTGGCGGTGATAGGGGACTTGGAGGACTCCGAGTGCTGGCCTGGAGCGAGGTGTTATGTCCGTTGATCATCGTGATCATCTTGGGGGAGGTAGACAACCAGGCCGTTTCACCGACTCTAGTACCCGCATGGTGGGGGGTGGCTTAGAGGCCCTGCTGATGTTTAGTTGTGAAAAATTTGTAAGTTAATAAAAGTGGCCCGTAGAATTCCAGCCTGTTGTCTCACCTCTTTATTTGGGGGTACGGGGGTAATGTGGGTGGCAGGCGTCTGCCCAGCCGCCCGATTTGCCTCCGGCCCACTTGGAGTGCGAGCCGGAAGGCTGTCCCCTGATTGGCTGGCGAACTGAGGGGGAGGGACACCCAGGGCTCAGAGTGTGTGCGCGGCCAGATTCCCCCTCAGTTCGCCGCTGGATGCCGATCCCCGCCCACCCTCCCGGTTTCAGTTTGAGATTAGCTGGTTGCCAGACGGGGCCGGGTAGGAATTTTGGGGGCTGACAATGATTGGCACATGTTTGTCAGCCTTTTTTCGCCTGCACCAAACTGCAGCTAGGGAGAGCTGTGGTGTTTAAATAGGTTCCCGTGGTTTGGTCACTTCGAGGCAGGTACCATGCGGGCTTGGGTAGGTAAGGAGAGTAATTGGCGTACACCTGAGCCAGCAAAGTCACTTTGGAAGCCAGAACTGCTCACCTGGGACAGGACCGGCCCATTGAGGCAGGCTGGCAACCTCAGCTGACTGGTTGGGTACTGGGGTCGCCCGGGGAAACTTGGGGGCTCGGCCCGGCCAGTTAACTCGGCCTCACAAGGTTGGCGGTGATAGGGGCACTTGGAGGACTCCAAGTGCCGGCCTGGAGCCATGTGTTATGTCCGTTGATCATCCTGATTGCCCTGGGGGAAGTTAATAAAAGTGGCCCGTAGAATTCCAGCCAGTTGTCTCGCCTCTTTATTTGGGGGTATGGGGGTAATGGAAAAAGGTCTATCACTGACTCCTAATCAGAATGGCTAAGTGCTACTTTCAGATTCAACAGCACTTTGCCCATGAATACCAGTTATGAGGGATCAATGGTGAGAGAGGAGCATGCCTTTCTCTGCTGCAGGTGGGCTTCCCTGCTGATAGTTCACTGTCAAATGGAGAATGTGGGGATAGATAGGCCTTTGCCGGATCCCACAGTTTTTATTTAGTTCTTATCACTTCCATTCCTGCTTCAGTCATCATGAACTACCTATCCTTAGTCTGGCCTCAGGGGCCTAACAAGCTCTCGGAGCACAGGAGCTTGCTGCGCCTGGAAGTGACGTCACGTGACCTCATGTGATGTCATTTCCAGAGCTGTTTCCTCAGCAATGGAGCCGCACTGCTCTTTCCTGAAATGTAGGGTGGGCAGGGGGACTCCATAATGAGCACTGAGCAAAGCTCCATGACTGAACAAGCTGTTTCAGCATGTGCACGGAGCCCCACCCACCCTGCAGCTCGGGAAAGAGTGGTGTGGCTCCTTGACTGAGCACACTGTATCAGCACACAGTCAGAAACAGCGGCACACGCAGTGGAGTGGAGCTTGAGGTGTGCCCCCCCGGCTTGCATCCGGGGGGCACACCCACGTTACGCATCTGCTCAGTAGTCCTAGAGTCCTTCCCACCCTCCCATCTGCAATGTAAAAATAAGAATAATGTCCTCTAGAAGCCACCTGAGAGAAAATTATTTGGACTAGTTGAAAGCCAGCCAGACTTTAGTAGTACACGGTTCATTTCTGCCTCTGGCGAGCTGCTGCGTGGTAATATTCAGCTGCCTTGAAGGAATGCCTCTTTGCCTCCACTTCTGTTCCATATATTATGAGTCTCAGTTCTCATCCGTCCAAAAGCAACCAAATCACTAACAGTCAAGCTTCTCACTGATCGGCTAAGTGAAGCATGTATACCAGAAACACATTTCCTAAATCTTCAAAGCAGTGGCTATTTGTTCCTTCATTTATAGACTTGTTGATTGTTTTTAGTTGGGAAAATAACCAAGTTTATAAGAACCTGCAATTCTCAACTGGGCTTCGGTGCCTTGATCATTTTGTTATGCCTGTCATGAACTGTTTGGTCACGTAGGCTTGGGGTTTCTTTTGTTGTTGTAATAGAATTTTAGTAGATTGTTGCAGGGCCAACCTTACAGTACTTCTTCTATGTAAAATGCCAAAGATAGAGAAGTAATTTGAATGGTTGAGGAACTGCAGTTACTTGAGAACAGAAGAGCTCCTCGTAATGGGAAAGATAAATTCCTCAAGGAGAGTAGAGCTTTGGCAGTCTCTCCGGTGTGGATGTTGAGGAGAGACCTTGGAAAGAGTGGGTTAGAAGGCAGTTGTGTTCAGTTGACTAGTCAAAAGGAGATTAGGGTACTTGAAAGGTTTTTATCAGCTGTTTTAAAGTTTTAATATTTTTTATTGATTGTATCTTAATGTTGGGAAAACCCTCTTCTCTTTTTTATTCTTACGGGTTTCTAAATAAAACTTTTAATGATAGGATTTTGTGCCTGGATTATTTATGAAGTAGTAGGAAGACTACTGGCATTCCCTTGCCTTTTTATTGTAATACAAGGAGATTTAGCTCAGGGAACCTCTCCATTTAGTTTAATTCCTGGTCTGGTGGCAGCGGAGTTACCCAGAAAGTCTTTCTGCCCCCCCTTGCTTGGACATGACAATGCCAATCATAACTTTCATTGTAGTGTCCTGCCTTAGCACTACCAACATACCCTGGCCTTGGCATTTGCTGTAAAGGAGATCAATGAAAATCCAACCATCTTCAATAATATCAGCTTTGGATTCCACATCTCTGAACACTATGGCAATACAGCAATGTCTTACAAGGCCGTACTGAATCTGCATTCTACACAGCATAGATTTGTCCCTAACTACATGTGTGACATGCAGAAAAATTTGGCAGCCATCATTTGGGGTATGAACTCAGACACCACCCTGAATATGGCTACCATCATAGACAGCTACAAGATTCCACAGGTAGGTGTAGTAGATGATAGCAACGGAGACATCACTACTGTGAAATGCAACGATATTTTGTGGGGATCTTTCAGGTTTCAAAAGTGGTTAACTTGAAATGGTTTTATTTTTTTGCAGATTTCAGTATTTAACCAAAATGAAATATCAGAAAGAGGGGGGGGGTGTTGTATTTTTATTCCAGTTTTTCTCCATTTTTTTCCATTGTAAATTAATGTAGCATGGAAGCTACGTGGGAAATTCCAGTAGACCCATTAGTATTAGAGTCCAGGAACATGAAAGTGCCTCGAGGTTGACACAAGGGGAGAAATCAGCGATTGCATCACACGTAATAGCCACCGGTCACAGGATTTAGTCAGACCTGCAGTTTATTCAATGAAGCAAAGCTCAAACAACTGTGAAACCTGGAGGCTGTTGCTATCTCCCAGATAAATCAACATTTTTTTTAATTAATAGGCAGGAAGAACTTTCCTTTATTAACAAGATCTGGCATCCGATCTTAAAGAGAGCACTGCAATTTCCAGCTTCTCGGCACACGACCGATTAATGCGCTGATTGACACTTCCATTCTTTTCTGTTACACTTCTGTTAAGCCTCTGTTTTGTTCTAGGAGGAGGTCAGTGTCATCCAGCAGCCCAGTCGTGCTGCTTGTGCTTTGATAATGTCCCGTGGGAGGGAGGAAACGTCAGCAAGGGATTAAAGGTTTTTGTGCCTATTGATTTGATACTTTTAAAGAACTTTTGAACCACTCAGGGCATTTCTAAACCTTTTATTTCCTCAACATTAAATTTGAGGAAATAAAAGGAGACGCCCTGACGCCCTCACCATATCTCTTTGAAATTGTATTTTTTTTAATTGTACTAGATGGATGGTATAGGTTGTACAGCGTGAGTAGATGACGAATTATAACTCACATGGTTTTATTTTATTGCAATTTGCTGGGCAGAAATCGGTCTGCCCCCTGAGCTTCAGGTTGCTGCGTAATGGCGATTTTTGACCACTTCTGGTTTTCTTGAAACAGGCCTACCCACATCTCCACCACCGAAGTCCCGAGAAATTGAAAAAAAAACATTTTCAGGCACTTTCTCAGAGGCAGCAGCAATTCACAGAATCACTGCTGCCATGCTGTCCATGCTCCTTAAGGAGTATGGGGGCTTTTAATGATGGGTCACAACCCACCACTTTGAGGACAACTTGGGCTACAATATCAAAGCCTTCAAAATTGTGTGCAACTCTTCAAATACATTGTTTTCCAGCTGCATTTAAAGAAATCGGATATGTATTGTTTTTCCGTGCTTCCCCATAGATCATGGGTCTCCAAACAGCAACTCTCTGTGCCTGCGGGGATTCCCATGCTCCCCCGCTCAGTGGTCACCCCTCCCTGCCCGCTGCTGGAGTCGCTTGCGCCAGGATAATGCAAAGCAACTGGGCGGCTCTGTGTGTGTGTGTGTGTGTGTGTGTGTGTGTGTGTGAGTGTGCACACGCATGCAGACTAGCCTTCATATCCTTCATTGCCTCATTGGATGTCTCCCTGGCAGGGGCGGAGGCTTAGCGTTGAAGAAGCAGCTTGCTATTTTCTGTTCCTGCCTAGTGCATAGCAAGCAGCAGCTTCGCTTATCCGCTTCCGAGTCCTGCAACGACGTGTAGGGTCTTACTTGCAGCTGCTTCAATATCTGGACACAGTTGGTCTCAGGAAGCCTGGGAGGCGGGCGATGTCTATGGGGAAGGAGTGCATAGGATTGTTGCCAACATTTTTTTGCTGTGTTCACTGAGACTTCTGGAGAAGCATTCACAAGGTTGCAGCCCCCTTGCTAAATCAACCTCTTTGTTTTCTGTCCTGAGCTTCCTAATAGCCTAAACATCACCACCCCCTTTTATTGATCAAAAGGAGATCAGCTCTCAAACAGATATAGGTTTAATTAAAAATGGCGTCTTTGCACCTCCAAAACTCAGATGGAGCCTACCCTCTCCAAATCCTGCTGGAATAGCAGCTTCTGTTTGCTGGTGAATATAGCTATCACCTTAGGATTCTTCACTTGGAGAAAAACACCTTTACAAAATAAAAGAAGGTTTTACACCTCTAAGGTGATTTACACCTCTAAGGTGATACACCAGCCCCATGAGTGATTTCCGTTAAGGAAGCCTGGCTAAGATGCCAGGGGACTTCCAATCTAGTCATTGCACCTTCAACTGCATGGGACAAACAAGGTGGAAATCAGTGGCATCATGAGTCGGCGCGTCAACCCCGGCGGGAGTTCGATCGGCTCGGCGCATCACCTGCACCCACCCCCACTGCCGCGTCACCACCACCACCCCCGCCAGTACGAGCCGGGTGAGTGTGACGACGCATCTTCTTAGGCTGGCATTTCGGGCGCTGCTGACTAGGCAAACGCTGCTTGAAGCCTCTTGACCTCAGCGGCGTTGTGCGCATGTGTGAAAACGCCCCTTTTGGCCTAATCAGAAGCAGCCGAACTGCCAGCCGAAGAAGACGTGTCGTCACCCTCTCCTGGCTCGTACCAGGCAGCAGCAGGGGGTGATGTGGTGGCAGCGGGGGTGACGGCAAGCAGTTTGTACGGGCAGGGGGATGACGCGGCTTGCGTCGTTGGGTGAGTCACCTTCAGCGCATCACCCTGTCCGCCGCGTCACACCGGCAGCCCGCTGCCCCGCCACATCCTAGCAACGCCACTGGCCCCCGTGTTCTGTTTCTAACAGTGCACTCCAACGCAAGGGCTGAGAGGGCTGTTCTGGCTGTGGCCAAACTGTTTACAGCTGTGCCTGGGCAGCTGCCTCCATGCAAGCATTTGCTAACCCTTGTCTTTCTCCCAGTCTCTCCCCACAGGCAACAAAACCAGCAGGTAAGAGCAGGGTCTGGGCTGATAGGTGTTCTGAGTTCTGCCTGTTAGCATACATATATATGATAGCTAGGCTTACCAGATCTCCAACTGGGACAGAGTTCTAGACCTTTAGGAAAAGGAATGTGGGGAGGTGTAGCTTGTTAAACCTTACAGCACAATCCTAGGCATGTCTACTCAGAAGCAAGCCCCATTGTGTTCTCCTCCCTTGTGATCCGCAAATATGATTAATTAAGGTTTGCATCTTTTGCACAGGCATTCTGAGCTCCAGGATTGCACCGATTATAATGGCGCCTTAGGATCATATGGCAGATATAATGGCGCCACACCTGCTTCCCTGAATCTTTATGTTATAAGACTGAACAGGCATGTCTGGACCTTTTCTTGTAATAAGCCAACATAACAATTCTGTAGCTCTTGTGCTAATTCTTTTTTTAGTTGAATTTATTGCTCTATTTTCATGCAATATTTTTCAAACCACTTTGAAATAGGTGGATAAAGTAGAGTAGAAATTAAAATAAAATTCCTCAAAAGACACCGCCCTGGTTTTTTTTGTAGGCTACAATATCAAAGCCTTCCAACTTGCATGCAGCTCTTCAAATACATTGTTTTCCAGCTTTATTTAAAAGAATTGTATGTACATAGATCTTCCATTCTTCCCCATAGTTGCATTCCACAATTTCCATCCTCCTGATGTGTCCTTGTGCAGGAGAAAACTCCCTCTTCAGGAGGAAGGTTACTTGAGGATATAGCCCTAAGTGTTGATTCTGTGCCACTATTGCTTTGCTACTCATTCTTCCTGGGCAAGCCTGAGGCTCTAACTCGTTTTTCTTGAGAGAACACAGCTAGTTCACCAGCAATTCTACAGTCCACTACCTTAATCATCCTCCATTCTGCAGAGCAGTACACCATTTTCTCAGTGCCTCTCCTACCCATGGTGGAACTTCATAGCTCTAAGATAGGGAGTTGGCCGGCAGACCTCTTCTTATGGTCCCCTCAGTTACAGTTGAAATGAGACAGGCTCACGCTAGTCAGAAACAGCCTAACCCCATCTAGGACAGGTGTCTGTCAGTATCATTGTGTAGATTTGACACCTTTTTAATTCGCTCCTTGCTTCTTTTTCTCTTTACTTTAGCTCCATCCCTTTCTAAGGAGCATCTCCTTCAACAATAGTGCTGGAGAGATGGTGCATTTTGATGAAAATGGAGAATTAGTTACAGGATTTGATGTTACAAACTGGGTTATTTTCCCAAATCAATCTCTTATAAGAATCAAAATTGGAAGACTGGATCCTCAGGCGCCTCCAGGAAAACAGTTAACAATTCAGGATGAAAGCATGATGTGGCATGGGAAATTTAATCAGGTGAGACAAAATGAACTGCAAGTCCGTAGTTTGACATAACTAGAAAATGTAGAATCCACAAGGTCTGATTTCCATTTACTATATCCTATACCATCATGATGTTGTAGATTGACTGCATTAGCCTTGACATTGAAATTACAATGTCTGCAGCAACAGCGGAATCCTATCTTATGTCTACTGCCATTCTCTAACAGTTCCTGTCTTGGGTGGGTGGGGGACAAAAATGTTTTACAATGACAAAGGAAAGATTCTTGACTCTTATGGCCACACCAAACCCATGACTAAAATTCCACCTAGGAGGCTTGGCAGAGGTGTAGCTAGCCTCTCCAGCACACACACCCCTGCATGTAACAGTACAAGCCCCGCCACACCAGCAGCATTCCTGCCACCGCCATGTTGCGGCAAGAAATACCCCCTAGCATTTTTTCACTAGAACAGAGCTCCTATGAGCCCGGGCGGGCAGATGGGCCAATCATGCATGCGGCAAGGCTGTTTATCGAATGCTGCCGAGGCATTCTTTTCACTCCCCCTGTGCCACCTGGGGACCCGCAGCCCAGACGGCCCTCCGCTGCCGTGTCTTGGTTTATGAAGCAACAGACCTCCATCCTAGGCACTATATCCTCAAATAGGTTGGCAAGGTAAAGTAAGACCCCAGACACTCTCCTCAGCTAAGGGGGGGTTGTCCTTTATTCAAATCACCTCATAAAGGATCCCATATTAGTCTATGAGGAAAGTGATACTTTAAAAACTCCTGAGAGTCCCTTGGACTGCTAGGAGATAAAATCAGTCAATCCTAAATGAAATCAACCCTGAATGTTCCCTGGAAGGACAGGTACTAAGAATGAAACTCAAATATTTTGGCCACCTAATGCGAAGAGAGGACTCTCTGGAGAAGACTCTGATGCTGGGAAAGATTGAAGGCAAAAGGAGAAGGGGAAGGCAAAGGATGAGATGGTTAGACAGCATCACCGATGCAACGAACATGAAAATGAGCCAACTCAGGAAGATAGTGGAGGACAGGAAGGCCTGGCGGGATATGGTTCATGGAATCACGAAGGGTCAGAAACAACTTAACGACTGAAAAACAACAAACACTTCTAATATTAAACTTTGAAATAAATGTGAGGTCAGAGAAAACCCAACATAGACATATTCAAACTCCATACAGACAGTGGTCCCGGCTGGGAATTGAATTTTTTTTTTCCTCAACAACTTTAAAATGAAACAAATTAAAATGAAACAACTTTAAGTGAGGACTTGCTGTATTCAGTTCCCAAACAATGGAAAGGATTAAAAAATATCCAACCACACATTGAAATGTGCTTCGTATCATACCAACAACCAGCACACTCAAAGACGCACAACTGCCTGACACAACAGAGGGATTCCTTGCATGGGATTGAGGCAAGAAAAGGATTCCCCCCCAAAAAAGAAAGAATGCTCTCATCTAGAGAACGTCGATGCTCACAACTGATTTTACCAACTACTTCTATTCCAAAGCACACAGAGACAGAATACGACTATTAAGTTTGGGGGACACAAATATTTCCCAGAAAAAAATACATACATGAACGTCCACCCCATTAAGCACAGCATTCTACTTTATTAATATGTCCATCTGAAACCACAGCACTTAAAAGAAATAATATTAATCAAAATCCTGTACATTTTGGCTGTGATTAAGGTGCTGCCCGTCTCTGTGTGTAATGACCACTGCCATCCTGGCTCCAGCAGGAAAAAGAAGGAAGGGGAGCCGTTCTGCTGTTACGATTGTGCTCCATGTCCGGAAGGGAAGGTCTCTGGACAGGAGGGTAAGAGGAGACATAACTTTCACAGACACTGACCATATCATGCATGGCACCATACCTAGCATGAATTTTGATTGTCATGGCCTTGAAAGCATCCTGGAATATCAAGCATGAGCTCATGCCCAAGGTGTTATTTTAACAGGGTTTTCCTGGCTTAGAATTCATGCAGTTTCACATTACATTACACAGCTGTAATGGGCATTTCTTGTTCTCTTTCCAGACATGGATGCTTGTATCAATTGTCCAGATAAACAATATCCAGACAAAGACCAACACCAATGCACTCCCAAGGTTATCAGCTACCTCTCGTATAGCGAACCTTTAGGATTCAGTCTAGCCTGGGCTACTGTTGCTTTTGCTCTGATCACAGCTGTGGTACTTGCAACCTTTATGAAGTACCAGGACACTCCCATTGTCAAGGCAAACAACCGCATTCTCACCTGTATCCTCCTAGTCTTCCTCCTCCTTTGCTTCCTCTGCTCCTTGCTCTTCATTGGAAGGCCCAGAAGGGTGACCTGCCTTCTCCGACAAATGGCTTTTGGAATGGTCTTCTCTGTGGCCCTTTCCTCTGTGCTGGCAAAAACCATCACTGTGGTTCTGGCATTCATGGCTACCAAACCAGGATCTGGGATGAGGAAATGGGTGGGGAAAAGACTGGCAAATTCCATCGCCCTGTCCTGTTCCTTGGTTCAAGCAGGCATTTGTATGGTTTCAAACTAAAATTTTTAGTGCTGTATTCTAGTATTTGAAAGTTATGCCTTTTGCGTCAACTTAGTTGCCAGTACCTTTTACCTGTATCACTATGCTTGGTTTTGCATAGCCTAAAACTAAATAAACACCTATCTATTTTACCTGAGAGTGTTTCTTTGGAACCCTGTAAACTAAGTCCTGAAGCCTTGGTGCTTAGTGACGTACTACCTGTGTTGCACGTTGTATCCCTGGCTGGCTTGGTCAGTCAGACCTGGGACCAACGGTTCACTCTGCACCCCCTCCCAGTAGCCTGGGACTGGAAGGGTTAGGAGGCACCCAGTGCTGGTGGCAGTTTTCTACCTAAACTATTCCCCTTGGTCAGGGGGTAGTTGCCTTAAACCCCCTGTGGCTCAGGGGTGCCTTCTTCTCCTTGGTCAGGAGTGGACAAACAACCGATTGGGGAACAAACCTCCTCGTGCTGAGGTGGCGAGGCCTTGGCTTGTGCCCGCATCGAAGCTAGAGGGGGTGGACCTCCCCATGACAGGCAAATCATAGTGGAATGTCATGAGGGCTCAGCTACCATGTTTTACTGCCTCTTGGGCTACATGGGCTTCCTGGCCATTGTCAGCTTCACTGTGGCTTTCCTAGCCAGGAAGTTGCCAGACACTTTCAATGAAGCCAAATTCATCACCTTCAGCATGTTGGTCTTTTGTAGTGTTTGGATCTCTTTTCTTCCAACCTATCTGAGCACAAAAGGGAAATACATGGTTGCCGTGGAGGTCTTCTCCATCTTGGCCTCTAGTGCTGGGTTACTGGGCTGTAGTTTTTTTTCCTAAGTGCTACATCATTGTGCTCAGGCCTGAGCTGAATAATTAGGAGCAACTAAGAAAAAAAGAAAAAGTCAAGCGTTAAGCATTCTGAGTATCCTTGTTTTTCTTCTGATCTTGTAAACAATTCATCAGTTTCATCTGTTTAAAAAAATACAGTGGTTCTACTTGATACATGGTCAATGGTTTGTTTTATTGTAAGGCATGCAGGTGAAGTATCTGAACATGAGTACTTGGTGCTGAGTGTCTGCCTGAAGAACGGTAAGGTGGCTATTTCCAGGACTGATAGCAGGAGGCCACAGGTCTAGAGGGCAGGAAGGCTATACTTTTGATAAAACTATCAAAACCACCCCCTTTTATTGATCAAAAGGAGCTCAGCTCTCAAATAGATATAGGTTTAATTAAAAATGGCGTCTTTGCACCTCCAAAACTCAGAAGGAGCCTACCCTCTCCCAATCCTGCTGGAATAGCAGCTTCTGTTTCCTGGTGAATATAGCTACCACCTTAGGATTCTTCATTTGGAGAAAAACACCTTTACAAAATCAAGGAAGGTTTCACACCTCTAACGGTCCTCACCAACCCCATGAGTGAATTCAGTCAAGGAAGCCTGGCTAAGAAGCCAGGGGACTTCCAATCTAGTCATTGCACCTTCAATTGCATGGGACAAACAAGGTGGAAAACAGTGGCGTCATGAGCCAGCGCGTCAACCCCGGTGGGAGTTCGACCGGCTCGGTGCATCACCCGCACCCATCCCCACTGCCGCGTCACCACTACCACCCCCGCCAGTACGAGCCGGGTGAGTGTGACGACGCATCTTCTTCGGCTGGCAGTTCGGCGCTTCTGACTAGGCAAAAATCGGCGTTCTTCGGGCATGCGCACGAACGCTGCTTGAAGCCTCTTTACCTCAGCGGTGTTGTGCGCATGTGTGACAACGCCTCTTTTGGCCTAATCAGAAGTGGCCGAGCTGCCAGCTGAAGAAGACGTGTCATCACCCTCTCCTGGCTCATACAAAGCAGCAGCAGGGGGTGACATGGTGGCATCGGGGGTAACGGCAAGCAGTTCGTACAGGCCGGGGGATGACGCGGCTTGCGACGTCAGGTGCGTCACCCTCAGCGCGTCAATCTCTCCGCCGCGTCACACCCCGGCAGCCTGCCCCCCGCCACATCCTAGCAACGCCACTGGCCCCCGTGTTCCATGTCTAAGTCAGTATGTGACCCTGAAGGTACGAGAAGTTGGACCATCCTGGTATAGAGAGATCCTGTTCAGAGAGTGTAGGTAGAGTATGCATGTGCTGATGTGTATACATGTCAAATGGCCAATGAATTTAGAAGGCAGAAGCAAGCAGATTGAGACGTCAAATTAAATTCTGACGTTGCAGCAAAGCTAAGACTCCCACAGTTCTACCAAGGATACAGAAAATTATGTCTCCCACATATTATAGGGGGAAGCAAGATGATCTCAATCTAACTCTAAGCTAATAAAGTTCAATTGTACCAGATGACGAAGCACCTGCTATGTTTTCCTGGCCTCCATGACAGCAGTTTCATCACCTGAGGGAGCTTTCTAATTATTAGCATCTCTCTGAGGAGTTGTCTGGCTCCCCAAATCCCAAGAGATATTTGAGGACCACAGGAAAAACAAGTGGCTGAAAAGTGGATATAAAACCCTCCCATAATGCTCACGGTCAGGCTGAGGGGCTACAGGAGCGGGTGGGGCTCTATCACGCTGGAGCTCCAATGCTCTCGTGATATGTACACACTCAAGGAGGTTTGTGTGATTTCTGCCAGAGATAACGTCTAGTGAGCAACTTGAGGAATCTGCAACTAGTTCCACCTCTTCTCCCAAGGAGTACTTTACTATGGGATATTTCTACGGAGAAATAAATCAAACTTTGGGGCATTGCTCTAGGAACAGCCTGAAAACCTCCCTTGGATGCTGAAGTGGATGAAGTAGCATCAAATAATATTCAGAGCTAGGGGAAACTATTGCAGACATCCTCTTGGTATGTGTTGATCAGCATATCAATACATTCAGTTACAATTCAAAAGAGGTTGGAAAAAGGCTGATGCTGAGACATTAAATGCTGTTGGGGAAAACACGACAATGGTTTGGTTTTTAACTACAATGTATGCCTGAAAGGGACCTTCTGTCCTACCAATGTTGGTGGTCTTGGTATTACTGCTGGGGTTGCTACCTCAAATTTTGTGCAAGACACACTCTGTTCATCCCACCCTGAATTCTCATCCCTTTACGTGCAGCGGGAGAGATGACTTCTCTATTTCCCATGACTTTTATCAACCAGGAGACGTCATCATTGGAAATATTGCTTCTCAGTTCTTTGCCAATCGTACCTCTTCTAATTTCAGTGAGCATCCCTCTGAGAAGTTGATCAAGGATCTCATGTAAGGATCTTGTTCTTTCCCTTCATAGCATTTCTTAGCTGAGAACATCATGACTAGAGAGAGTTTGAAGTACATTAAATATGAAAAATGGGCATTCAGCCACTTGAGGGTCTTTGTTCATCCCAGAGAACTTACTCCAGTTTTCTCAGCACATCCTTCTACTGTCATCTCTAGATAACGTGTGCACTGCTCAGCAATTTTATAGATTCTGTCTTCTACGTGGTATGCTTCTTCCTTTCTCTGGACGTGTTTATTTCATACGTTTAATGTTCTGTCAGCTCGATCCTATGCGAGCTGCGTGATGGCGGAACAACTCCTGCGATTGCACTGACTGCTGTAAAGCAGTCGATGCCAGTCGCAATCACTTCCCCTCTTCGTTCCCAGCCATTTCAGAGGACGTTGGGAAAGGTAATCCGGCGGGAAGGCAGGAGAGGGTGGAATGGAGCAGGGAGGAGGTGCAACAGGGGCAGGAGGCCACAGGAATGGCAGGAGGCCACAGGAAGGGGAGGGTCCATCGCAGAAGGCCCACACCGGTCCTATCCCCCTTCCCTGCAGCCTCCCCACCCCTTTTCTCTCCTCAGATTTATGTTAGCTTACGCAGGGGTACTGGGACTAAACATCCCGTTGCCCTGTAGAAGTCTTCCGGTCCTGCCTTACCTGCACAGGATGCAGCGGCTGCCGTTTTGGTGCTGCTGCATCGGCAGGGGGTGTAAAGGATAGGAATGGGCTTTGTAGTTTGTTTTTATTTGCAAGACATCCTCTCAAGCCATCTTGCTATGGCGGCCTCCAGTTCCTTGCTCACTTTAAATGCTGGAATAGTTAACACTTTATTTCATTGCATTAGCAATTAGAATTATGAATATAAAAGTTGGCACTTCACATAGTGCTTACTTAGCCTCTGGCATTCATTGCCACATGATGTGGTGATGTCCACTAGCCTGGATGGCTCTAAAAAGAGAATGTTATGGAAGGAATGTACCAACAGCTACTAGCCAGAATGGCAAAATGCTACTTCCAGATTAACCGTCATGTTGTCTCTGAATAACAGTTACAGAGGAGCAACGGTGCGAGAGAATTATGCTTGCTCTCGCATTTGTGGACTTCCCAGAGGCAGCTGGTGGGTCACTGCAGAAAACAGAATGCTGGACCAGATGGGCCTTTGCCTGATCCTGCAGGGCTTGTTTGAAGTTCTCATGAATGAGTTAGGTCAGTGGTTCTCAAACTTTAAGTTTAAATTTTAAACATTTTTAAAATGACACTCTATTGGGACCCACCTAGCTTTATGAGACGCTCAAACACGGATCTCCATATATTTACACAAGCTTGCAAACTGCAGGAGCTCAGCTCTTTGAAGGGCAATTAGTAACTGTCTGATTTTTGAATAGCCTCAGAGCTTGTGCCAATTACAAATATCTATCAACTTGCCATTCTCTATCGGGTTGTAGTGCTTTGAATATTTTGTTCAGCCAATCCTAATTTTCATTGCAGTGTGGTTCCAAAGCGCTACCAACAGGTCCTGGCCTTGGTCTTTGCTGTAAGAGAGATCAATGAAAACCCAGCCATCTTCAATAACATAACATTTGGATTCCACAGCTTTGAAAACTATGGTAATAAAGCAACGTCTTACAAGACTCTACTGAATCTGCTCTCTACCCAGCACAGATTTGTCCCTAACTACAAGTGTGACGTGCTGAACAATTTGGTCGCCATCACTTGGACCTTGGACACAGACACCTCCCTGAATATGGCTACCGTCATAGACAACTACAAGATTCCACAGGTAGATTTGGTGGTTGGAGAAACTCCATTCTGGGTTTTTTTTTCAAGTGTTTAATATTGTTTTTCAATATTAAGTGTTTTTTCAAGTGTTTAATATTCAAGTGGTATCATGAATGGGGTGAATGGTATGGGGCCCAATCAGGTACACAGAGCCATATGTGCGTACAGCTGTATGAACAGCTGTGAAGGTGACATAGATTTGAGGCCAAACCGCACTGGGTTATAAAGCCAAAACCAGGCTGGGAAAGAGCTCGGAATATTGGCGGAGCACGCCACCAATATCCCTGCCCTCTCCCTGCCCGGTTCAGTCAATGCCCTCCCTCCCTCGCTGTCTGGTCCGCCCTCCCCCTGGCCGGTGTAGGGATTACCGTGCCGGGAGGCTGCCGTGATGGTCTGCTGAGGGAGTGAGGGTTGCCTGCCTTCATGCCAGCAGTCCTTACTCAGAAGTAGTCGCAAACTCTAAGTTTATGGTTGATAGCGTGGTAAGGTGTGACACCTATGGCCGGAGGAGCACACGCTCCGTCAGCCTCTAAATATTTATTTATTTATTTAAGAAATGTATACCCTGCCTTTTCCTATGCCGAGGCAAATGTCCAAGGCGGCTTACAACAAGTTAAAATACATAATTTAAAAACAAAACAGAAGGTAAATTAAAAAACAATAAAATCCACTGGGGGTGACAATGTATAGCAGGAAAAAAAACAGCAAGGCAGAACATACTGAGGCACTGGGGACAGACAACAACCCATCACCCAAACGCCAGACGAAACAGAAACATTCTGAGCCCCTGCCGAAAAGACATGAAGGAGGGGGTTGTTCTCAAATCCCCTGCCAAGGAGATCCACAATTGTGGTGCCACAGCAGAGAAGGCTCGCCCACGAGCTTCCATTCCCCTAACTTGAGACAGAGGTGGCACTCGCAGGAGAGCCCCCTCAGATGACCTAAGAGAGCGGGCCGGAATGTATGGGAGAAGCGGGATTGCACCCCAAGTTACATAAATAAATACTGTAAATAATTTCAGTCAAAGGGAATGTTCAGCAATAAGCCCATTATCTTTCATTAAGAAAACTTCATCTAGAGATATGCTGCTTTGTATGCTTTCTCTGTAGACACAATATGAAATATACATTGACAGCAAAATCCTATTCCTTGCTGACACCAGGGCAGAAGCCGCTGCGTCAGCATAGGATGTTGCTAACATGCCATAATGCACATTTGAGACACGTGTCAGCTATGCAGCGCTGGCAGGAAGGCCTGTGCCATCCCGCCAGTGCTTTATCCAGCAAATTCTGCACCAGAGCTGGTACGTTGAGCACCGTGCCGCACAGGGGCTGGAGATGGGCAGGGAGAAGGCAGGCAGGGGCGTTATGGAGTGGTGGGAGGGTGGATATGGGGAGGGGGGGCGGATCAGGCCAGAGAGGGACAGGATCAGAGATGCTGGCACACATCAAAACCTGTGCCCTCTTCCACAACTTTCCAATCTGCGCAGGGCTCCTCGGTTCCTCAACGTTCATAAGGCTTGCACAGATCCGAGGAGTTCCATTGCCACGGCTGGGGGTTTAACCCGAGGAGACCACCAGTCTGCTCCTAGTCTATGCTGGATACAGCATGGGCCCTGCATCACTGCTACTACAGTGCTGGATAGGATTGGTCTGCCCATTCAAAAATGTATCTTGAAAAAGCATTATGTATTGGCCCATAATACAAAGCACACACATATCACAAATGCTCCATTCTGATAGACATCTGAATATTCATTTAGATCGTATTTGGTTCCCTTGACCCAAAAATGAAGAATACACGCTTCCCTTCCTCGTACCAAATGGTGCCAAATGATATCCACCAGTACCATGGAATTGTCCAATTACTTCTGCATTACAAATGGACATGGGTTGGGATATTTTTAGCAAATTATGACAATGAAGAGATCTTTCTACAGACATTGCAGCCAATGCTTTCCTCAAAGGGCATCTGCTCTGCCTTTGTAAAAATATTTCCAAGTCTTTCTTATATGGATAGAATGCTCCAGGCACAGTTTCGTGAACTGCTAAATATATCCGTTGCCATAAAAAGCAAAGCCAATGTTTTGATTGCTTATGGTTCTCTTCACACCATGTCACATTTGATCCAATATTTTCAAAGGGCAGTCATGCATTCTCCATTAGGAAAGGTGTGGATTGTGACATCAAACTGGGATTTCAAACTATGTACAAATCAAAGGAACTTAGATGTACAAGCCTTCCAGGGTGCCATATCCGTCTCAGTTCACTCAAATGAGCCACCAGGATTCAGAACATTTCTGCAAAACACAAATGTTTTCTCTGCAAAAGATGATGGGTTTATCCAGACCGTCTGGGAGAAGACCTTCAACTGTTTATTGAAAAATTCTACTCTGGGTGAGGGTGAGAAGACCAAGGAACACTGCAGTGGGGAGGAGAAACTGGAGAGCCTTCCTGGAACTCTCTTTGAAATGAGCATGACAGGACACAGCTACAGTGTCTACAATGCTGTCCATGTAATCGCACGAGCTCTTCATACTATGCTTGCATCCAGACCCAAATACAAAACGTGGATAGCTGGAGACAGGCTGGCACTGAGGAATCTTCAGCCATGGAAGGTAAAATCCTATGCAGATTGAATCCAAGTACATAAGGGACTATCTCCTCCCTTGTGAACCGCAAATATGATTCATTAAGGTTTGCATCTTACACCACAGGCATTCTGAGCTCCAGGATTGCACAGTTTATAATGGCGCCTTTGGAACATCCTCCCCACACCTGCTTCCCTGAATCTTTACGTTATATGATTTAACAAGCATGTCTGGACCTTTTCTTGTAATAAGACAATAAAACAATTTTGTAGCTCTTGTGCTAATTCTTTTATTTAGTTATTTGTTTTTGTATTGCCTTACTGCCATGCAATATTTTTCAAACCACTTTGAAACACGTGGCTAAAGTAGAGTAGAAATTAAAATAAAATTCCCCAAAAGACACTGCCCTGGTTTCTTGTGTAGGCTACAATATCAACGCCTTACAAATTTGTGCAGCTCTTCAAATACTTTGTTTTCCAGCTTTATTTAAGAGAATTGGATGTACATAGATCTTCCCCTCTTCCCCATAGTTGCATTCCAAAATTTCCTTCCTCCTGATGTGTCCTTGTGCAGGAGAGAACTCCCTCTTCAGGAGGAAGGTTACTTGAGGATACAGCCCTAAGTGTTTATTCTGTGCCACTATTGCTTTGCTACTCATTCTTCCTGGGCAAACCCAAGGCTGTAACTCGTTTTTCTTGAGAGAACACAGCTAGTTCACCAGCAATTCAACAGTCCTCTACCATAACCGTCCTCCATTCTGCAGAGCAGTACACCATTTTCTCAGTGCCTCTTCTACCCGTGGTGGAACTCCATAGCTCTAAGATAGGGAGTTGGCCGGCAGACCTCTTCTTATGGTCCCCTCAGGTACAGTTGAAATGAGACAGGCTCACACGAGTCAGAAACAGCCTAAACCCATCCAGGACAGGTGTCTGTCAATATCATTGTGTAGATTTGACACCTTTTTAATTCGCTCTTTGCTTCTTTTTCTATTTACTTTAGCTCCATCCCTTTCTAAGGAGCATCTCCTTCAACAATAGTGCTGGAGAGACGGTGCATTTTGATGAAAATGGAGAATTAGTTACAGGATTTGATGTTACAAACTGGGTTATTTTCCCAAATCAATCTCTTATAAGAATCAAAATTGGAAGACTGGATCCTCAGGCGCCTCCAGGAAAACAGTTAACAATTCAGGATGAAAGCATGATGTGGCATGGGAAATTTAATCAGGTGAGACAAAATGAACTGCAAGTCCGTAGTTTGACATAACTAGAAAATGTAGAATCCACAAGGTCTGATTTCCATTTACTATAATCTAAATCTTCATGATGTTGTAGATGGATTGATGTTATAGGCCAGCAGGTGGCACAGTGGGTTAAACCGCTGAACCATGAGCTGTCGATCGAAAGGTTGTCAGTTCGAATCCACAACGCGGTGAGCTCTCGTTGCTTGTCCAGCGCCTGCCACGGAGGCGTGACCACGGAGGCATCGTCGGACAACAATGGCTCTTCGGTTTTGAAATGAGGATGAGCACCACACCCTAGAGTCGGACAAAACTGGTCTTAATTGTCAGGGGTCACCTTTACCTTTACCAAAATCTTCATGATGTTGTAGATTGACTGCATTAGCCTTGACATTGAAATTACAATGTCTGCAGCAACAGCGGAATCCTATCTTGTGTCTACTGCCATTCTCTAACAGTTCCTGTCTATGGGGAGGGGGGGGGCAAACATGTTTTACAAGGACAAAGGAAAGATTCTTGACTCTTATGGCCACACCAAAACCATGACTAAAATTCCAACACACACCCCTGCATGTAATGGCACAAGCCCCGCCACCACCAGTAGCATTCCCGCCCCTGCCACGTTGTGGTGAGAAATGCCCCCTGGCATTTTTTCACTAGAACAGAGCTCCTAGGAGCACGGGTGGGCAGATGGGCCAATCATGCAAGCAGCAAGGCTGTTTTTCTAATGCTGCCGACGTGTGCTTTACACTCCCCATGTGCCAGCTGGCGGCCCACGACCCCCCAATGCCAGACAGCCCTCCACTGCTGAGTCTTGGTTTATGAACCAACAGACCTCCATCCTAGGCACTACATCCTCAAATGGGTTGGCAAGGTAAAGGAAGACCCCAGCCACTCTTCTCAGCTAAGGGGGGTCCTCTATTCAAATCAACTCATAAAGGATCCCTTATGAGTTTATGAGGAAAGTGATACTTTATAAACCCTGGGCTTTAGAGCCCTGTGTTCTTTCTCTTCCCACCCTTACCATGTGTTGCTTCAAGTCACCACCATTCCAGCCATCACCAGTTTTACCATAGGCTAAACTGACAAAAACAAAACAAAAACAAGGTTCCTATGGCATATTTCAAGGTTTGGCATATTTCTGGGTATGGCATATTTCTGGTCGCAAAAACATCACCAACTTCGAAGTAAGGACCCTAAACGCTTCTAATATTAAACTTTGAAATAAAGGTGAGGTCAGAGAAAACCCAACATAGACATGTTCAAACTCCATACAGACAGTGGTCCCAGCTGGGAACTGAATTTTTTTTCCTCAACAACTTTAAAATGAAACAACTTAAAATGAAACAACTTTAAGTGAGGACTTGCTGTATTCAGTTCCCAAACAGTGGAAAGGATTAAAAAAATATCTAACCACACATTGAAATGTGCTTCGTATCATACCAACAACCATCACAGTCAAAGACGCACAGCTGCCTGACACAACAGAGGGATTCCTTGCATGGGATTGAGGCAAGAAAAGGATCCCCCCCCCCAAAAAAGAAAGAATGATTTCATCTAGAGAACATCGATGCTTACAACTCATTTTCCCAACTACTTCTGTTCTAAAGCACACAGGGACAGAATACGACTATTATGTTTGAGGGACACAAATATTCCCCAGAAAAAAAATACGTACATGAACGTCCACCCCATTAAGCACAGCATTCTACTTTATTAATATGTACATCTGAAACAACAGCAATTAAAAGAAATTCTACTAATCAAAATCCTGTCCATTTTGGATCTGCTCAGGTGCTGCCTGTCTCTGTGTGTAATGACCACTGCCATCCTGGCTCCAGCAGGAAAAAGAAGGAAGGGGAGCCGTTCTGCTGTTACGATTGTGCTCCATGTCCGGAAGGGAAGGTCTCTGGCCAGGAGGGTAAGAGGAGACATAACATTCATAGATACTGAACCAATCACAACTGTTGTTGTGGCCTTGGAATCAGTTCTGGAACATCAAGCTCTGGCAAGAGACTCAAGAACAGCTTCGCTAAGGCTTACAAAAATGAACTTATGCCCAAGGGGGTTATTTAGAAATTGGGACTTCATAGTTTAGTGGTCATATCATTCAGAAATTATATTACACCGCTGGCATATTACATGTATCTCACTTTTTTTCATTCCAGACATGGATGCTTGCATGAAATGTCCTGATGAACAATATCCTGACAAACACCAACATCAATGCATTCCCAAGGTTGTAAGCTACCTCTCACACAGTGAACCTTTGGGGGTCAGTTTAACTTCAGCTGCGGTTGCTTTTGCTCTGATCACAGCTTGGGTGCTCAGAACTTTTATGAAGCACCAGGACACTCCCATCATCAAGGCTAACAACCGCAGCCTCACCTACATCCTCCTCCTCTCCCTCCTCCTTTGCTTCCTCTGTTCTTTGCTCTTCATTGGAAGACCCAGAAGGTTGACCTGCCTTCTCCGGCAAACTACTTTTGGAATGGTCTTCTCTGTGGCCCTTTCCTCTGTGCTAGCAAAAACCATCGTTGTGGTTCTGGCCTTTATGGCTACCAAACCAGGATCTGGGATGAGGACATGGTTGGGGAAAGGACTGGCAAATTCCATTGTTCTTTCCTGCTCCGTGATTCAAGCAGGCATTTGTGCGGTTTGGTTAATTACTTCTCCTCCATTCCCAGCTAAGAACATGCACTCAGTGAAAGGGCAAACCATATTGGAATGTAATGAGGGCTCAGCTACCATGTTTTACTGCCTCTTGAGCTACATGGGCTTCCTGGCCATTGTCAGCTTCACTGTGGCTTTCCTAGCCAAGAAGTTGCCAGACACTTTCAATGAAGCCAAATTCATCACCTTCAGCATGTTGGTCTTTTGCAGTGTTTGGATCTCTTTTCTCCCAACCTATCTGAGCACAAAAGGGAAATTCATGGTTGCCGTGGAGGTCTTCTCCATCTTGGCCTCTAGTGCTGGGTTACTGGGCTGTATTTTTTTTCCTAAGTGCTATATCATTGTGCTCAGGCCTGAGCTGAATAATAAGGAGCAACTAAGAAGAAAAGTAAAAGTCTAGCGTTAAACATTCTGAGAATCCTTGTTTTTCTTCTGATCTTGTCAACAATTCATCAGTTTCATCTGTTTAAAAAAAATACAGTGATTCTACTTGATAGTTGTTTCTAGAAAGCAGATTCAGTACGGCCTTGTAAGACATTGCTTAATTGCCATAGTTTTCAGAGATGTGGAATCCAAAGCTGATGTTTTTGAAGATGGTTGGATTTTCATTTACAGCAAATGCCAAGGCCAGGGTATGTTGGTAGCGCTTAGGCAGGACACTGCAATGAAAGTTATTCATTCATTTATTTATTTATTTATTTACAGTATCTCTATCCCGCCTTTCTCCCCGAAGGGACCCAAGGCGGCTCCGAAGGGACCCAAGGCGGACCCAAGGTTATGATTGTCATTGTCATGGCCAAGCAAGGGGGGTGGGGAGAAATACTTTTTTGGTAACTCTGCTGCCACCAGCCCAGAAATTAAAATAATTGGAGGGGTTCCCTGAGCGAAATCTCCTTTTATTACAATAAAAATGCAAGGGAAGGCCAATGATCCCATAAAGAGATGCTCGCGTTTACCTGGCCGTCCTGGAAATACGCACAGACAGGGAGGGGGAGGGGACGCCCCATATCACGTTTCTGTGGGTGGAGTGTGGGAGGTGCAGTACCTTTTGGGGCTGCTCTGGCCACACTCTTACCCAGTCTCACCTGAGCCCAGCAACGGTTAAGGTCTCCTTCATTGTTGCTGCACCCAGGCTTCTTAGCCAGCGTGTTAGGCCGCGACTGTTGGACTCCCCTGCGAGGATCGTCTGGGCTTGGTGAGTGCCTTTTTGGGCCGGGTCTTTTGGGAGGGGGTTTGCTGGTCCGGTGCTGCCCGTCGGCACGTCGGGCAGGGGGCTGGGGGGATCGTGGGGCTTCGGCGGCTTTCCTTTCCTCCCCCTCTTTATCCTTCCCTTGTCGCTGTCTCCTTTCTTTTCTTTTCCCTTCCTCCCTCCCCCGCCTTCTCTCCTCTTTTTGACGCAACTGGGGGGGTGGTTTGGACGGGATGCGCGGCCCGGCTTCGCCCCGCGCGGGACTGGATGGGGGGGTTACCTGGGAGGAGGCTGTCGCGGCTGGCTGCGGGAGGACCGGGTTGGAGGGGATCGCGGAGCCGGCTCGTCGCTACTACGGCGGCTCCCAGCCCCAGACGCACTTGGAGCCTTCCCTGGCTGGCCTGGAGGTTTCTGGTGGGGGGGAGCGGAGTGAGGGTTGGGGGAGGGAAATGGGGACCGCGCCGCTCGTTGTCCATAGCGGCGGCCTAAGCCATTGCGGCCGGGAGGGTTAAACGCGGGGAGGGTGTATGTGCAGGAGGAGGCCCGCACTGCTTCTGGTTTCTCTAAAGAGCCGGCTTCCTGGCCACCGGGATGGCTATCTCTGGAGCGGTCGCGCATGCAAGGGGGAGGAGGGCGGGGGGAGGTGGAGGGGGACCGCGCCGCTTATCGTGCCGAAGCGATGACTTCAGTGTTGCCGGGCGCCGGAATCACCACCTCCTGGGTCCCGGCAGCGGAGAGCATTCAGCGACCTGCCCAAGATGGCGCCGCATATGCGGTGCCACGTTGCCCCTACCAAGATGGCGGCGCCCATGGGACGCATGTGGGGGTGTCCAAGATGGCGCCGCCCATGGCGCGGCCTATGCCTTGCCGCGCTGCCCCGTTCGGATGGCTGCCCACGCGGGCCTCTGTTGCTGGGCATGTATTTGGAGGTCCGCTGGCCCCTATTAAACCACATGGGCCTGTGCCACTCGGAGGAGCTCCTTGTTACGGCGGTGCGCAAGCAGGGTTTCTTGACTAGTCCTTGCTCTCCAGCTGAATCTGTTGAAGCGGAATTAATAAAGTGTGGCTGCTATTTGTGTCTGTTGCTTGCTTGCCTGGGGAGGGTTTGTACAATGAATTCAGCATCCCGGGGCCCATCAGAGGGGAGTTAATTGTGGGTGTTTCCTTTAACTACAATGAATTAATTATCTATAATGAATTATTTACTGCTGATTTCAATGGGTGACAAATTAATTATTGCTGAACACAATAGAGGGATGTTAATTGCGGGTGTTTGTTAACTTCAATGAATTAATTATCATTGATTTCGATGGGTAATGAATTAAGTATCCTGAACCCAATAGAGGACATGTGATGGTGGGTGTTAACTACAATTAATTCATTATCGCTGATGTCAATGGGTAATGCATTAAGTATCGCTGAACCCAATAGAGGGCATTTGATGGTGGGTGTTTTAATTGTAATGAATGAATGATCGCTGATTTCAATGAGTAATGAATTAAGAACCACTGCACCCAATAGAGGGGAGTTGATTGTGGGTGTTTTAACCACAATGAATTAATTATCACTTATTTCAATGGGTAACGAATAGGCTATTGTAAACAGGTGAGGGGAGTTAATGGTGGGTGTTTTAACTATAATGAATCAGTTATTACTGATCGCTATGGTTGATGAATTAATTGTCGGGTAGCCCCTTAGATGAATGATTTATAAATATTTGACTCAAAGGAATTACTTATTAAGGACCTCTTGGGAGGGTGTTGTTGTGTACGGAAGGGGCTATGATGAATTAGTTGATGTTGTCTTTAATACAGGGGATCAAACCTGTGAGGCATTTACTATTAATTATTTTTGGGGGATTCCACCCCCTCTGGAGGATCGCTACCTATCAGGTGGAAGATTGCGGGTGGTTACGTCGCATCAAGCAGGATCATTACTTCGCTGATAGTGGTTTCCTTTGCCGAGCGCTGCGTGTAGAAGCCACAGTGATAGGCTTGGGCGCTCACTGAACATGTCACGTTGTATTGCATCCTTTGCAGGTTTGCTTTTCCCCTTGCGTGTTACGCCCTGCCGCTACCGGAGCTATGCCTAAATGGCCAATGGGGACCAGAGGTAAACGGGCAGCCAAACGGCCACGGTAGAGGTGCCGGAGGTGCAGGAGGGGGCTGCGGCGGCAACGCTGCCTTCAGCCGGGACCCCAGCGGTTGTGGGAGGGGCGGCTTCCACCCTTGTCGGGGTGCAAACCGTCATGCAGGCCCTTCAGTTATGGCAACAGATCTTAACGGCCCACCATGGTGCCCCAGTCAGCCTGCCGGTGAGCTTGCTCGGCCTGTCTAGTACCACGACGGACCAGCTAGCCTCCCTAATGGGAGTAGTTTCTGTGGCTAGCGCAGTGCCAGCACAGGCCGTGGCGAGCACGGCCGCTATCGCCCCTCCCGCCTGTACCGACACAGAGGATGCAGCGCCGGGCATGGTTACCCCCTCCGCTGCACCAGACCGGGTAGCCTTGCTGCCGGGTAGGCTCGCCTACGGGGCTAGCCTTTTGGTGGGACCCGAGGCTGGGACATCTGGCACAGCTCCAGCTGCTTCTCGAGGCAAGGGCCAGCCGCATGGGGGGCCCCCACTGGTCGTGGAGGACAGGGCCCATGTGCCCTTACAGGTGCCACTTCCAGCGATGGATGGTTGTATCCGTACAGGTGAGTGACCCATACCCGTGCATCCCAGGGTTTGGGGGGATGGCAATGCCAGTCAGTCCAGAATACCTTCCAGGGGGCACAGTAGTGTTGTTAACCAGCAGGTTAACGTGGTGACCTCCGGCCTGTCCTACCCTACCCTGGTGGTGGGATGGGCCTCCGAGTCGGCCGCAGCTTCGGGGGCATATGGCACCTTAGTCAAGCGGTTAAGGAACAGATTTGGCGGGGTGACTATATAGATATGTTTAGTCTCATCCACAAGGAGCCTGAACCCCCTGAAAAGTTTGGAGAGCCACGGCGCGAACAGGAGGTGGTTCGTAGGAGAAAGATAGACAGGAATTGGTCGAACTGGCTCTCAGGGTATATTACGTTTTGTGCGGTGATTCATGAAGCCAAACCCGAGAGGACGTACACCCTTCTAAAATATCTTGAACTCATTTATAGGGCTTACCTGACTTATTACGGGAATGGTTGACTAAATTACGATGAGCAATTCAGAATGCGGGCGGCGAACAACCCCAATCTTTCATGGATTCACCACCAGGACGAGCTTTGGCACCAGGCCGTGACCCACGGCGGATCCGTGAACGGGGACCGGGCTGATAGCGGCCAGTTGATTGTTCGTAATGGGTATAATGGAGGGCACTCTCGGGTTCCGGTACAGACACGCGGGGCAGGACAGCGGGTTCAACCCCTGCAAGTGTGTTACGAATATAACATGTCCGGGCACTGTTCCCGGCGTAAGAGCTTGTTGAAACATGGCTGTAGTCTCTGCGGGGGCGGGCACCCCCACAGTAACTGTGGGAAGGGCAAGTGGGACGGGCGCAATAAAGGCCGGCCGGCAAGCAGCAAGCCCCCCCGGCCCCGCTGAGCCTGGCAAGGGGACCAAGTCCGATTAGGGTTGATCGCCTTGCATCCCTGCTCCAGCATTACCCGGACGGGGGGGGGCGCTGAGTATTTGCTGGACGGGTTCACGAAGGGCTTCTGGATCCCCGCGCCTCACCCTTCATCCCCGTCACGGGCCAATAATTTGAAGTCTGTAGTTGGGATGGAGGACGTGGTGCGGAAGAAGATCGCGAAAAAGGTGGGGCTCGGGCGCGTCCTGGGCCCGTTCCAGGCGCCCCCGTTGCTCAACCTGCGGATATCGCCTCTGGTGGTTGTACCTAAGAAAGCCCCAGGGGAATACAGGCTGATTCACCACCTCTCATTTCCCAGAGGTTCCTCCGTTAATTATGGTATACCAGATCACTTGTGCACGGTTCGCTACACATCATTTGATCAGGCTGTGCGGCTTGTCAGAGGTTGTGGTCGAGGCGCCCTTATGGCCAAATGCGACATCGAATCAGCTTTTCGGCTTTTGCCTGTGCACCCAGAGGACTTTTGCCTCCTGGGCTTCTCCTTTGAGGGTCAATTCTATGTTGACAAGTCTCTTCCTATGGGTTGTTCTGTATCCTGTGTGGCATTTGAAACATTTAGTACCATGTCGGAATGGGCAATCAGGAGACGAATTGGTGTGAAGGACACCGCGCATTATTTGGATGATTTTCTGTTCATAGGGAGAGAAGGGTCACGCCAGTGCCAGGAACTCCTGGAGCAGTTCCGAAAGCTTGGTGCGGAGTTAGGAGTACCCTTAGCTAAGGATAAAATGGAAGGCCCCACTACCAGGCTCACGTTCTTAGGCATAGAGATTGACTCTGTGGCCACCTCATGCAGGTTGCTGAGAGAGAAGCTGGAGGCACTCGCAGTTATGCTCCAACGCTTCGTTAAGGCTGGGAAGCTTACCCTAAAGGAGTTGCAGTCGGTTGTGGGACACTTAAATTTCACATACAGGGTCGTCGCCCCGGGCAGGGCCTTTTTGCGCAGGCTGTGCAGTCCCATGGCCGGCGTGTGAGCTCCACACCACAAGATTAAGGTAACGGCGGGCTTGCGGGAGGATATGGTCATATGGTTGCAGTTCCTTTTGGATTTTAACAGCGTGTCCTTTTGGCGGTCCGAACAGCTGCTGGAATCTGAGCTGCAGGTGCACTCAGATGCCGCAGGGGGTCATGGTTTCGGGGTCTTCTTCCGGGGGCGTTGGTGCACTGCACCTTGGCCCGGGGAATGGATTTCCGCTGGCGTGACCAATGATTTGACTTTCCTGGAGCTCTTCCCCATACTGGTGGCAGTTCATCTGTGGGCCAAGGAATTCGAGAATTCCACGATCCGCTTTTGGTGTGATAACATGGCGGTGGTTTCGGTCGTCAACAAATTGTCATCCAAGTCCCCCAGGGTTATGGGGCTCGTACGCCCTCTTGTCTTGCAGTGCCTGCGGCTTAACACCCTGTTCATCGCACGACACGTGCTGGGTTTGGAAAACTGCATTCCGAATGCTTTCTCCCGTTTTCAGATGGACCGTTTCCGGGAGCTGGCGCCGTATGCCTGCCGGGAGCCGGAACCAATGCCACAGTGGTTGTGGAGCCTTGGCGGAGTAGGGTCCTCCCCGGGATTGTCGACTCCCTGTCACCTAGTACCCGACGCGGGTACATTCGTAAGGTGAAGCAGTTCGCCCTATTCCGGCAGTCGGTGGGGCTCCAGGAGGTTTGGCCCATCCTCCCAGAAGACATCCTACGGTTTATCTTGTATCTCAAGGACTCTGAAAGGGTGGCTAGCACCTTCCCCGTGTTTGTGTCGGCACTGGCATTTGCGTCCCAGGCGTTAGGGATGACCGATCACACTAGGGACCCCCGGATTAGGCGGCTGTTCGAGGGCCTAGCGAGGCAAGCCCCGGCAGTCCCGGACCAACGGTGGCCAGTTACCCCCGAACTGTTGGAAATGATGACGGAGGCACTTGAGGGCTTGTGCAGTACACCATTTGAGACCACCCTCTTCAGGGTGGCCCTTTTTACCGCCTTTTATGGGGCCTTTAGGCCCAGCAAGTACCTGGCCAAAGGGAAGGATGATGCCACTGGCAGGGCGCTGCAGCGGACTGATCTAACCATGGGCCAGAAGGGGTTGCGTTACGGTTACGGATCTCTAAGATGGACCAGAGAGCATTGGGAAAACAGGTGTACCTAAGGAAAGTCCCGGGCCTGTGCAGTTGCCCTGTGAATGCCCTCGAGCGCTATTTGCAGCAGTCTTCTGCCCTGAGCGGCGTGCTTTTTCAGCACCAAAACGGTCAGCCACAGACGCAGTTTCCTTTTCGGACCCTGTTTTCTAGGGCACTCCAGGCCCTGGGTCTTGCGCCCTGTGACTACGGCCTGCATTCACCACGCATTGGTGCGGCCACCGCCGCTGCATCGTTCGGCTTGGCCAGGCAGGTCATTCAGAGGATCGGGCAGTGGCAGTCGCCTGCTTATATGAGATATATTCGGAAGTGATATATCTGGAGAGCTGGCTTACGCCGTGATGGACGGTGTCTTACGCCCACCCCCTCCAGTGGGTGGGCATCCCATACTAATTCCCACCGTCCAGCTACGTGGGGGGGGTGTTGTGCATACTTCCTGTAGATTGTTGTTGCTGCGCTCCTATGCTGGTCTGTACTTCATTTCACTCTTTTTCATTCACTTTTCAGGCAGTCGGGTGCTTATCTGCGGTCACTCAATTGTGTTCTGGGCACAGAAAAGGGCAGCTTCCTGCACGACTGGGACCCAGCTCGGATTAGGTGGACAGCTGCGGATCTACTGGTCCGGAAAGCAGGGGATGCTTTGGGGTCAGCTGCTCCCTCTGTTGGAGGAGTTCGTCGCGGCCCGTGGACCCCCTGATGCCATTCTTGTACACCTAGGAAAGAATGATCTGCCTGGAGCAAGAGGCCTGGCCCTCCTCCGGAGGATATGCGAAGACCTCGAGATCCTCCGGTACCGGATCCCGGGTGTGGTCCTTATTTGGTCCGAGCTCCTACAGCGGAGGGTCCTGCAGCCAAGCGCTAGGCTGACCCTCCCTTGTGGCTGTGGGTCAGGGTCAAGAAGGCTGAAAGCTGGGTTGAGGGAGTGAACCCGAGGGCAGCAAGGTCAAGGGACCACCCCCCACCATCCATCTCCCCTTTGCTCTCCGGCATGGGGAGAGGTGGAGGGGGACACTTGGCTGGGATCACGTGAGCTTCCTTCGGGCTCACCGGCTTGGGGAGGTGCAGCGGTTCCTACTGCCCTGACCCGCTAGGGGTCGGCGTGGATGTGTCGGCTTCCTCAGGCGAGGGGCAACAGCTCGGAGTCCGGGTTGTAACTCCGCCTGGGGCAGTCGTTAGGATGCATACCCGTGTCAGCGCTTTCTCACGTGCGCGTGTAACACCCTGACCCTGGCCTGTAGATCTCCTTTACCTTTGAGCTTGCTTTCCTGTATTTCAATAAAGTGACCCTTTTCATCCATATCATGTCTTGTGTGTTTCATGGGACGTAACTTGGTAAGGCCGAGCATCCCATAAAGAGATGCTCGCATTTACCTGGCCATCCTGGAAAGACGCACAGACAGGGAGGGGGCGGGGACGCCCCCATATCATGTTTCTGTGGGTGGAGTGTGGGAGAGGCAGTACCTGTTCGGGCTGCTCTGGCCACACTCTTACCCAGTCTCACCTGAGCGCAGCAATGGTTAACCCACCCACCCTCCCTTGATTATAGTCTGGGTTATACT
This sequence comes from Plestiodon gilberti rubricaudatus, assembly GCA_026170595.1. Taxonomy (NCBI): domain Eukaryota; kingdom Metazoa; phylum Chordata; class Lepidosauria; order Squamata; family Scincidae; genus Plestiodon; species Plestiodon gilberti. The sequence goes on from JANXHW010000006.1 coordinate 22,508,595, forward strand.
GGTCGCCCGTTTGGGGGCCGGGTAGGAATTTTTGTGCACTTCCGATTGGGCTTGGGGGTGTAGTTTTTTCGCCTACCTCTGACTATAGTGGGTACATTCTTTTCTTTTCTAACCGGTCACTAACTGGCTGTGGGTCAGGGTCAAGAAGGCTGAAAGCAGGGTTGAGGGAGTGAACCCGAGGGCAGCAAGGTCGAGGGACCACCCCCCACCATCCATCTCCCCTTTGCTCTCCGGCATGGGGAGAGGTGGGGGAAACCCTTGGCTGGGATCACGTGAGCTTCCTTCGGGCTCACCAGCTTGGGGAGATGCAGCGGTTCCTACTGCCCTGACCCGCTAGGGGTCGGCGTGGATGAGTCGGCTTCCTCAGGTGAGGGGCGACGGCTCGGAGTCCAGGTTGTAACTCCGCCCGGGGCAGTCAATAGGATGTATGCCCATGTCAGTGCTTTCTCACGTGCGCGTGTAACACCCTGACCCCGGCCTGTAGATCTCCTTTGCCTTTGAGCTTGCTTTCCTGTATTTCAATAAAGTGACCCTTTTCATCCATATCATGTCTTGTGTGTTTCATGGGACGTACCCTGGTAATGCCGGTAGTCTTCCTACTACCTCATAAATAATCCAGGCACAAAATTCTATCATTAAAAGTTTTATTTAGAAACCCATAAGAACAAAAAAGAGAAGAAAGTTTTCCCAACATTAAGATACAATGAATAAAAAATATTAAAACTTTAAAACAGCTGATAAAAACCTTTCAAGTACTCTAATCTCCTTTTGACTAGTCAACTGAACACAACTCCCTTCTAACCCACTCTTTCCAAGGTCTCTCCTCAACATCCACACCAGAGAGACTCTCAAAGCTCTACTCTCCTTGAGGAATTTATCTTTCCCATAACTAGGAGCTCTTCTGTTCTCAATTAACTGCAGTTCCTCAACCATTCAAATTACTTCTCTATCTCTGGCATTTAACATAGAAGATGTACTGTAAGGTTGGTCCTGCAAAAATCTACTAAAATTCTATTACAACAACAAAAGAAACCCCAAGCCTACATGACCAAACAGTTCATGGCACTGAAACCCAATCGAGAATTGCAGGTTCTTATAAACTTGGTTATTTTCCCAATTAAAAAAAATAAACAAGTCTATAAATGAAGGAAGAAATAGCCACTGCTTTGAAGATTTAGGAAATGTGTTTCTGGTATACATGCTTCACTTAGCCGATCTGTGAGATGCTTGATTGTGAGAGCTACTCATAATGCAAATTTATTTTTTCCAGTTTTTAAATGTTTAAATGAGACAGAGAGATCATACTGCCACAAGGAGATGATTTGAGACGTATTGCAGATAAAATAATATTGCAGATAAAAAGACGCTGCCCCCACCCTCGGGGAGGGGCAGCGCTGATTGGCTTCTCTAGCTGCAGCACTCTGCTTTAGATCAGTGTTGGACCTTGCTTTTAACAGGGATCCTGTAGCTGCAGTGCTCTGCTTCAGATTTTCGTCGGACCTGGCTCTGGGATTGGGGACAATCCCTCCTGTTATCGCACTCCAGCATCAAGGGACACTGTGGGGCGCGGCGACACCCCCACCACCTTTTGAGGGCTCTGGGGCTCCAGAACCCTCTGGTATTTGGTTTAAGCAAGACTGGTTCAATAAGATTGTTTAAAACACAAACACACACACTTTTTTTTTTGAGTATATTTATATTTTATTGATATAATAACATAAAAACAATACATAATTCATAAAATTATAGCAAGCACAAAGCGTCACATCCTACTAGCATACTATTCACTATTTTCTATATATAATTTCCAATTTAGCCAAAATAACACCCACAATCTATTCATTAAATCCACATATCATCACATCGTTCCTCTCTCTCTCTCTTAAAAAATCTATAAATGGTTTCCAATTATTCACGAAAAGGTTAACTGACTTTTCCTTAATTAAAATTGTAAGTTTGTCCATTTCGGCATAATCCAAAACTTTCAGCCACCAATCTTCCAACGAAGGTATCTCCGAATTCTTCCAATATTGTGCATATAAAATTCTTGCTGCAGCTATCATATATAAAAACAAAGTTTGAAATTTTTCGCCTACATGATCATCCCACATACCCAACAGAAAAGTTTCCGGTTTCATTTGAATCTTAATCTTTAAAATCAACTCAATCTGTTTATGAATCTGGGTCCAGTACTTCTTTGCTTGGGAGCATGTCCACCACATATGGTAAAAAGTTCCTTCTTGATTTTTACATTTCCAACATCTATTCGTCACCTTCTCATACATTTTTGCTAATTTGCTTGGGGTTATATACCATCTATACATCATTTTATACATACTTTCTTTGATATTAATATTTAACGTAAATTTCAACTGTTTTAACCATAATTGTTCCCATTGATCGATTAAAATAACATGACCTACATTTTTCGCCCAATGAATCGTACATTCTTTAACCTGTTCTTCTTCTGTCTCAAAATTCAAAAGCAATTTATACATTTTTGAAATTACCTGGTCTTCAGATTTTAATTGTACCTCCAATATTGATTCTTCTTGTACAAATCCATATGCCTTCTTGTCCACTTTAAATCTCTCCAAAATTTGAGCATATACAAACCATTGGCAATTAAAATCTTCTTCTATTAATTTTTCTCTTGATTTCATTGTACAGTCTCCTTGTGAAAAACTTAATAAATTTCTGTATAGCAGTCCTTTCTCTTTTGACACGCTACTTCCAGCAAAATGCACTTCATATGGTGCTACCCATAATGGTATTTTCTCATAAAACCTCATTTTATATCTATTCCAAATTCTCCATAATGCATGTCTGACATAGTGATTTTTAAATTCTAAATTTGCTTTCACTTTATCATACCACAAATACCCATGCCAACCAAATCTCAAGTCAGAGCCTTCTAACTCCAATAATCTTCTATTTTGTAAATACACCCAGTCTTTCAACCACACAAAGAAACATGCTGCATAGTATACTTTCAAATCCGGTAATCCCAATCCTCCTCTCTCCTATGCATCTTGAAGGATCTTATTTTTCACCCTTGGTTTTTTCCCTTGCCAGATAAATTTAGAAATGTCTTTCTGCCATTCTTTGAATGGTGCATCAGATATAATCACTGGTATAGTTTGAAACAAGAACATCATTTTTGGCAATACATTCATCTTAATCACCGATATCCTTCCTAATAAAGACAATTTCAATTTTTCCCATCTTAACAGATCTTTCTTAATTTCATACAAACACACACACTTGTTACTTCTGCTGTATACACTTATTGGCACAGGCATTGCACGCTCTCCCTTTCATGATCTGTGCATTGCCGTGGTGTAAATAAGCCATGCCTAAGAAGCAGCAGAAGAAGGGAGGGGCAGCGCCGAAGTGCCCGCCCCCTCCTTGCCCCGCTCCTGTCTCATCTTCTTCGGAGGATGAGGAGGATGTAGAGAGACGTGGGGCCATGGATCGTCTTGAGGAGCTCGAGAAAGAGAAGGCTGCCCGGGAGGCAGAGCATGGGGATGGGGGCGAAACTTCGGCCACCACTAGCTGTTCATCACGATCCCGTAGGGGGGCTAAAGTGCGCCTTTTGTTCCAGGCTTCATGCTTTAACTGAGGAAGCCCCCAGATGCTCCGCTTCGCCCATAAGGCCAGTGGCTGAGTCCCCCCCAGACGGTGGGGATGTGGTTGCCACAGGTGAGTCTCCTGCCCATAACAAAATGGCTGTTGATGCTTGGGAGGACAGTGGTTCCGGAAGGCAGTACTTTAAAGGTTTTCCCATCAACCCTTATTTATGGGGGCCCAGTTTCTGGGGCTTTCCCAGGGGGGGGCTACCGCTGCTCACCAGTCTGCCTCTCCTTCCTCCAAGGACCAAGACTCTGAGGCACTTGCAGCTGAAGGGGAGGACTCCCCTTTCACGGCTGATGCCTCAATATCCCCCTATGTGGGGCTTCCCCCCAGGGATGGGGCAGTGGGGGGGTAGGATGTGTTACCCACAACCTCCTCCACTCTGGGGTCATACTCCGCAACCCCCGATGAAACGGAGCGTATGCTGACCCCCTTTGGGGACTTTAATATCCCGCTTGGTGGTCATCTTGCGATGACTGTCAAAATAATAAATTGGTGTAGGGAGTTTGTTGACATATTTAGTTTGTTACAAAAAGCCCCTGAGCCAGTGCCTTATGTCGGCGACCTTGTCCCGGACGCTGAGGTTTATAAAAAGCGTAAAATTGACCAGAATGGGCCAAACTGGCTTAAGCGTTATTGTATCTACATGGCGGTGATGCATCAAATGCATCCCAAGGTGACCGGGGATTTATTTAAATTCCTGGATATAATACATGTCGTATATTCGGAGGATGTGGGTACGGGCTGGCTTTCTTATGAAGACCTGTTTCGCTTGCATTGCAGTTTTGGATTGGCAGGTCTCTCAATGGGAGTTGTGGAACCGGCTTCTGGGGTTGGCGAAATCCTCCCTGGGTGATCGATCCGACAGCGGTCATATTCTCAGCCGTAACCAGGTGGGACAGACTAACTTTAGCCAACAATTATCTGGGGCAGGTGCGCAAGGGGTTCAACCCCCCGCATCTGTTATGAGTTCAACGCCTCCGGCAGGTGCGGGCATCAGGACTGCCCGTTCCGGCATGGTTGCGCAGTTTGCGGGGGCAAGCATGCCATTGTAGCATGCCCCTGCATTGTCAGTGGGAGGCAGGGCCCTAGAGGTTCAGGTAGAAGAAGGGGCGGTTCTAATGCCACCCCATCTGGGAAGGGGGCCAACGCCAATTAAGGTTGGCCCCCTTCGAACCTGGCTGCGGCGCTATCCTGACAGGATGGCGGCTGATTATATTCTGCAGGGTTTTACTTTTGGGTTTCGTATTCCTTTGCCTCTTCCTGCCGCTCCCTCTTGGGCCGACAACTTGCCATCGGTGGTTGGGATGGAAGAGGTGGTAAGGAGGAAGATAGGCAAGAAGGTGGATGTGGGCAGGGTGCTTGGCCCCTTTGATGAGACTCCCATTCCCAACCTGCAGTTTTCACCTTTGAACTTTTCTCTACATTTTTAGAATGGACTGTCCATTCTCGTTCAGGAGTGAATTCAATCATTCATTACATGGATGATTTTCTTTTTGTGGGTCCTGGGGGTACTGACGTGTGTCAGTTCCTTCTTTCCACTTTTATGGCCAACTGTGCAGAGCTCGGAGTTCCTCTAGTGGTCGCTAAGACTGCAGGACCTGCCCCTGTGTTGACTTTTGGGGGGATAGAGCTTGACTCCTTGCTGGCCTGTTCCAGGCTGCCACGGGTCAAGTTAGACTAACTTCTTGAGCTGCTGACGTTGGCTATGTCAGCCACAAAACGTTCGCTGTTGGAACTTCAGGTGCTCGTAGGTCACCTGAATTTCGCTTGCAGAGTTGTCGCCCCAGGCCGGGCCTTCTTGCGTCGTTTATGCGACGCAATGGCTGGCCTTAAGTTTCAGCATCACAGGATCAGGGTTTCGGGCTCCGGGCGCGACGATCTGCACATGTGTCTTGAATTCCTCAAAGACTATAATGGTGTCTCTTTTTGGAGGGAGGAACAACTCCTCGAGGCTGAATTGGAGGTCCACTCCGATGCCTCGGGGAGCTTGGGGTTTGAACTCTGTTTTCGGGGGCACCATGGCCCGAGGAATGGGTTCCACAGGGGTTGACTGCGGACCTCACATTCTTGGAACTTTTTCCAATTGTGGTGGCGGTGCATTTATGGGGACAGTATTTTAGCCATTCAACCATTCGTTAAACGTCCAAGTCTTGTAGGGTTATGCGGCTGGTCAGAGCTTTTGTTCTCCAGTGTCTGCGTCTTAATGCCCCTTTTTATTGTTAAGTACGTCCCTGGACTTCAGAATTGAATTGCTGAGTCGCTGTCTCGCTTTCAGGTGGAGCGCTTTCGGGACCTCGATCCCGAGGCTCGCTTGGACCCCGACCCGATGCCGCTTTGGCTCTGGGAGCTCGGCTTGCCAGGGTCAACACCGCCATCTGGTCGGCCTTAGCCCCTGCCACGCGCCGCAGTTATGAGGGTAAGTTGCGGATTTTTGAGGATTTTCGTTGTGTAGCTCCCCTGGAACAATCTTGGCCCGTACCTGCAGAGCACCTTTTGCATTTTATGCTTCATCTTCATGAAGCAGGTCTGTCGGCGCGATCTTTGTCATCCTACCTTGCCGCTTTGGCTTTTAGTGCCAAGGCGGCGGGGTGGCAGGATTATTCTGGGGATTTTAGAATTAGGAAAATGCTGGAGGGGTTTAGGAGGGCAGCTCCTGCCCTCCCTGATTCCAGAAAGCCAGTATGCTGGAACTTATCGGAACATGCTGGAACTTATCGGGGATTCTTTTAAAGTTTTGTGCTCGTCTGCCCTTGAATCTCAGCTGAGATCTTGTCCATCAGGCTGTGGTGGTCTAAAACCGACCAGCGGGCCATTGGAAGGACTATTCATCTACGAAGGGTGTCAGTTTTGTCTATTTGTCCTGTGCAGTCCTTGGAGGCTTACCTCACGTTACGGGGTAGTGCGCATGGCCCCCTGTTTTGCCATCGTGATGGATCCCCCTTCACTCTTTTTCAATTTCGTGCTATTTTCAACCGGGCACTCTTGGCCCCAGGTTTTTCCCCAGCATCTTACGGCTTAAGTTCATTTAGAATTGGGGCAGCATCGCTTGCGGCTGCAAGCGGTCTTCCTCAGGACACAGTTCAGAGGATTGGTTGCTGGCGGTCAAGCACCTACAAAAGCTATATTCGTAATTAAATCGTGAGGGGGTTGGGGGCCTTTAGCGTAGGAGGTTAGGCTATCGGCCGCTGTGGCCTTTTTGTGACTCCCTGCTTGCTTGCAAGCTGTTTCAGCCCATATGGGCCTTGTTGGCTCACTCCGTGGGGGTGTTGCTGGGCCCAAGGGGCCGTTTTTGGGTCACCCGGATGGGTGTTTATATGGGAGTCATTGCCAGCCTATGGACGCCTTAGCTGTGGTTTCTCTGGGGCTTGGCCGTTCCTGTTATTGTTCTTAGCATAGTTGTTCATTGCATTTTTCTCTTTTGTTAGGTCGCTGGGGCCTGTTTCCGGCTCGGGTCCTGATTTGTGGACACTCCATCATTTCCTGGGTGCAGAAGAGGGCAGCGGCTTCAGGTTTTCGCACACAGTTGGGCTTGGCTAGCCTGGCCAAGGTTTGGTGGGCGGCTAAGAGGGGAATGCTTTGGGGCCACCTTCTGCCTCTAATCTGTGAATTTCTTGAATCCCGGGCCTCCTCCTCAGATTTTGGTGATTCACCTAGGTGAAAACAACCTGGGCCAGAGGACCTCGGTGTCCTTGAGGCTCCAGGTCCGTGAGGACATCGCCAAGATTAGGCAGTTTGTGCCAGGGATAGCCATCCTCTGGTCATGCTTACTTCCCCTCAGGGTGTGGCGGGGGGCTTTGAACCCCCACCGTTTGGACATTGCTAGGAAAAAGGTGAATTCCTACCTGAAGCGTCATTTTTTGGACGAGGGTGATGACACTATATCTCACCCCTTGATTCAATTCAAAGCTCCACAGCTTTTTAGAGGTGATGGGGTGCATTTGTCCCAAGGTGGTGCCGACGTGTTTTTGAAGGAACTGCAGCAGGGAATTTTTAAGTTTCTGCTCTGGTGGGGCGGAGGGGTTAAATGCTAGGTTACCCCAACCATGTGGTAGGTAGCGTGCGGGGGGGTAGCCAGGGAGGCTTATACTTGGCATACGTCTGGAGGTAAGCAAGGACATGGGGCGAGCCAGAACCGCTCAAACGATGCCGAACCGGGTCGCTGAGGCTGGCTGGCAAACCCCAGGGCTGGAAAGCAAAGATCACCTTTAGGCGTACCTGGGGTGGTCTACGCTTTCCAGCTGCCTCAATCCTTTGGGTTTGGCAGTGATAGACTGGCTTGGGCAGTGACCAAGCGAGGATTGAGCCCGGATGTGATGCCCATTGACATCTGGGGGAGGTAAACGGCTAGTGCCATTTTCCCCCAACCTAGAAGCCGCATGCATTGGGGGGGTTTAAGTTAAGTTCAATAAATTCCAATTTAATAAAACCTCCAGTCCATGCTGCAGTCTATCTTGTGTTTATTAAGTTAATAAAGTGGACCTTTAACCCAGCCTTTGTCTAGCGTGCTTATTTGGAGGGTGCACAAGTAGTCACACACACGCACGCACGCACACACACACACACACAAACACACAGATTGTTTCTCAATCAAGAGAGATTGCTTCTTATGAGATAGAAAATAAAGTGTCCGAAATCACACAGTTTTTGGAACACAGTGGATTAAAAATGTGTCCAAACCTCATGAATCTGTGAGAAGATAGATGGAAATGGAAGAAGAGAGATAATACAGTGGCCAAAAAGATGCTCTGACATCACAGCCATAGGGATAAGAAGACGTCTACCACATAGAAGATTATATCTACAAAACTATTGAGCACATGTCACATCGAGATGAAAATAGAAAGAAGTGTTGAGAAAAGTGGAGTAAATTCTCAGTGACTCAAGATCCTCATGTGCCTGACTGCCATCCTGAATGGACTTCATGCTCCCTTTCACTTAAATACCTGCAGCTGGGTATGATGTTCTCAGCAAAGGAATGCTACGAAGAGATAAAGAGAGCCTTACATGACAGCCTTGAACAAAAAGATGGGTTGTTGAATGAAATTAGAGAAGGTAATTTCAACAAAGAACTGATGAGCAATCTTTCCAACAATGACATCTCCTGGATGATAAAACTCATGGGAAATAGGAAAGGAATCTCTCCCCCTGGATGTAATAGAATCAGACTTCAAGCTGGGATGAACAGAATGTATCTTGCAGGCAATGTGACGTAGCTGCCCCAGGAGTAATATCAAGAAGACCAGGAGAGCTGCCCCAGGAGTAATATCAAGAAGACCAGGTGAGCTGCCCCAGGAATAATATTGAAGGAAATAAGGTCCTTTTCGGACATACATTCTAGTGATCTCCCCAACAGCATTTAATTTCTGAGCAAGCCTTTATTAAAATCTCCTTCAAATTGAAACTGCATTGATTGGTCTGCTGATTAACAGATACAAGAAGTCTGCAACAGCATCCCCCAACTCTTCATATTATTTGTTGCGGTTTGATCCACCTTATGGTCCAAGGGAGTTTTCAGGCTTTTTAAAAGAAATATCCCGAAGTGGAGCACTCCTTGGGGGAAAAGGCGGTCCTAGGTGCAGATTGCTCAAGCTACCCACAAGACGTTGGCACTAGTAGTAACCATAGAAACCATCATGAGTGCAGACATATCATTAAAGTATTCGAACTCAGGAGTGATAGAGCCCCACCAGCACCTGTGATCCAACAGCCTGAACGTGAGCATGATGGGAGGGTTTTACCACTTTTTGGCATTATTTGTTTTTCTATGGACTCCAAATAGCTCTTGGGATTTGAGGAGCAGGACAACTCCTCAGACTGAAGTTAATAACTACGAAGGAGGGAATGAGCTCCCTCGTGTGCTGAAACTGCTGTCTAGAGCACAGGAAAACCTGGTGCATTTGACCTTTTCAGCCCAGACCTTGAATGAGATCATCCTTCTTCCTGCTGTAATATGCTTGATACTGAACAGACAGAATTGGGTTCTGGATTGGAACTTTACAGAGTTCACGCCCGGGGCAGGCAGAGCAGAGGAACAATTTGCACCCCCGGAAGAGATTGTCGCCGCTGGAGATCGTCGCTGGAGGCTCCTAGACACAAGATAAGTGGGCGCAAAGCATACACACACGCTTAGAAGCCCCGATAGCGCTAAAAAAACACCCTAAGAAACTTTTTAAAAAACCGGAAAAAGTAAAACAAAAACGAAACCTAATTTATGCAAATTTATGCAAATTATTCTTGGGGCATCGGGGGTCGGCCCCAACCTCGGGGGGTGCTAGATACGCCACTGGCGGTTCGTATCCTATCTGTTAGAAACCATCAACAGAGTCCATGCTATTCTTCAGCAACAGGATAGAAACACTTCCTGTTTTGTATAGATGACCCAGATTCCTTTTTTATGTATGAATAATAATGAATAAACATTTAAAGTTACAGTGCAATCTTGCACAGGTTTACTCAGAACAAGTCCTATTTTGATCACTAGGATTTACTCCCCAGGAAGTATGCATATGAGTTCAATTGGAGTATGTATGGAGTATACATACTTCCAATATACAATTGGAAGTATTGCATGTATACGAGTACAAAATGGATGTAAGTTCTAAATTATTATAATAAAATGAATTAATTCTTAATTTCTTCAGTTTTTAGTCTTTGTCAGCTGCTCTCTATTATTCAGCTCAGGCCTGAGCATAATTATATAGCATTTAGGGGAAAAAATACAGCCCAGTAACCCAGCACTAGAGGCCAAGATGGAGAAGATCTCCACAGCCACCATGTATTTCCCTTTTGTGCTCAGATAGGTTGGAAGAAAAGAGATCCAAACACTGCAAAAGAACAACATGCTGAAGGTGATGAATTTAGCTTCATTGAAAGCGTCTGGTAACTTCCTGGCTAGGAAAGCGACAGTGAAGCTGGCTATAGCTAGAAATCCCATATAGCCCAAGAGACAATAAAATATGAAGATGGACCCTTCATTGCATTCTATTATGATTTGCCATTTGAGCGAGTGCATGTTTGTATTTGGGAATGGAGGAGAAGTACTTAACCAAACCATCAAATGCCTGCTTGAACCAAGGAACAGGACAGGATAATGGAATTGGCCAGTCTTTTCCCCACCCATTTCCTCATCCCAGATCCTGGTTTGGTAGCCATGAATGCCAGAACCACAGTGATGGTTTTTGCACAACACAGAGGAAAGGGCCACAGAGAAGACCATTCCAAAAGCTGTTTGCCGGAGAAGGCAGGTCACCCTTCTGGGCCTTCCAATGAAGAGCAAGGAGCAGAGGAAGCAAAGGAGGAGGGAGACGAGGAGTATGTAGGTGAGGCTGCGGTTGTTGGCTTTAACGATGGGAGTGTCCTGGTGCTTCATAAAGGTTCCAAGCACCCAAGCTGTGATCAGAGCAAAACCAACAGCAGCCCACGTTAAACGGATTCCCAGTGGTTCTCTATAGGAGAGGTAGCTGATACCCTTGGGAATACATTGATGTTGGTTTTTGTCAGGATATTGATCATCTGGACAATTGATGCAAGCATCCATGTCTGGAAAGAAAAAGGAAATGCTTTTAATAGGAGAGCTGTCTATTTTAATCTCTAAATCAAGTCCCAATTTCACAGTAACATCTTGGGCATAAGCTCATGAGTGTGTCTAAGGAAGCAAACCTTGTGCCTCTTGCTACAAATTCATATTCCACGATCAATTCAAATGCCAAGACAACCATCATTTCTGGCTAGACACGGTGACATACATGATAAGCTCCATATCTGTGAATGTTATGTTATGTCTCCTCTTACCCTCCTGGCCAGAAATCTTCCCTTCTGGACATGGAACACAATCATAACAGCAGAATGGCTCCCCTTCCTTCTTTTTCTTGCTGGAGCCAGGATGGCAGTGGTCATTACACACAGAGACGGGCAGCACCTAAGCAGAGTCAAAATGAAGGAGATTATGATGATGGTGATGGTGATGATGATGATGGTGATGATGAATATTTATATGCCGCTTTTCAAAAGGAGATTTTGGATTTTTTTTAAACTATGTTTTCATATTTCTGCTTTCATATGGGTCTAGGCATAAATAAGAATGCTGTGCTAAATGGGGTGGATGTTCTTGTGTTTTGGCCCAATCGTATTGATCCCTTGCTGTGGCAGTACGCACTCCACCAGTGCAAGCCATTGCAAAACTACTGTAAAGTACTTTCAAGGCATGCCGGCCAGAAGGCAAGAGCCATTAGGGGGTGTCATGATGAATTGCTGCACTTCATTGTTGACCATTTCACCACTGAGAAATTGAGACGAGGGATACCAAGGGTACAGTTGTGGAACTAGGGCAGTTGTTCCCAAACGTTTTCGATCCATGGCTCCCTTGACCTACTGGCCGTTGCTGATGGCTTCCCATTACGTAACCAAGGGCCATTATGCCATTAAGCAGGAAGTGAGCAGAAATATGTATTTAGTTCTCACTTATGAACTCAATTAGCTGCAAATGACAGAGGAGAAATATGCCAATGCTGAGTGTGTGAATCAGGCTCTCCTGGTGCCTGCTTCTGCTGGGGGGCTTGCTAAGGAGAGACGTTCATGCTGCTAAATGAACATCCGTGGATGAATCAGGCTCTCCCACCCTCCGTTTTACTACAACACACATGTCCATTTTTAGTCCTGTGCCACTATATCCTTGGAGGAGAAGCAGGCTTTCCCCACCCCCTGACAGCAGCCTCCCTCTCGCTTGAGTTCTTGAGAAGATTGGCAGCTTCTCTTTGGATGGCCCATCTTTTTCCTCTTGTAATTGGACACTTGGCTAAGCCTCCAGCGAATAAAAGCACTCAGGCTACTGAGCTTGTGAAGGAAGGGCCCTAAAGCAAGATGGTGGTGGAGAGAGTCGTCTCCCCTGTATTTTAGAGTTGGCCGTGAGACCCACAGGGAGGCCTTTTTCTTATAGCTGGGTGCATCACACTGGGTACCCCATGGAACCCCTGGCAGGTTTCCATGGCTCTCCGGGGAGCCACGGCTCACAGTTTGGGAATCTCTGAACTAGGGATAGAAGCGTCTGTGTCGTTGCAACTGAGGCTGCAATCCTGTGCACACTTCACTTTCAAGTCTCATTGTATACAATGGGACTTACTTCTGTGAAGACAAATAATAATAATAATAATAATAATAATAATAATAATAATAATAATAATAATAATAGTATTTATATACTGTATATAGTCCTATTGCCCCGAGTATAGGACGCTCCTGATTATAAGCCGCACCCTTAACATTTGGTGCTATTTTTTTAAAAAAATACATTTTTAACTTTTTTAACTTAAAGAAAATATGCACATTAGTAGAATAGTAAAACAGTACAGCTTTAGTACAGTTAAAGGCATAGGCACCCTGTCCCTTATTGAATCTGGGCACCCTAGTATAAGTAGCCTTCCCAGATCCAAAGGGGGACAGAGTGCCTACCTTTAACCTTTTGGGCAGGTTAATTTGGGCAGGTGCAGCTTATTGCACCCTTCCATGATGATGAGCTGCACCTGCCCAAATTTCAATGGTTAACAGCACAATCCTATGCATGTCTACTCAGAAGTAAGTCCTATTGCATTCAATGGGGCTTACTCCCAGGAAGTTGTGCACAGGATTGCAGCCTAAAGGTTGGCACTCTTGTTCCCTTTGGATATGATAAGCCTATGCAGGAGCTCTTGATCTCAACTTTCAAACTGCAGGATCAATAAATATCTTAGTTTCCACAGAGTCCTGGGGCTGGAACTTAAGGGTTAATTTTTTCAAATGCCTCTCTGAGGCTAGAGGTTGCTAGAGAGATCCTGGCCATTTAGCAAGTGATTAAGAGCTAAAAAGACAGCTTTTGCAGTTTAAAAAAAGAAAAAGCATTTTACCTTTGAAAGAGACTTGGAGAGGCTTGAAAAACAGACGCTTTGCAGAAAACTCTAGGCAGAAAATGCTAGACTTTGATTGTAGGCCGCACCCCTACTTTAAAGACTTGTCTTAGGGGACAAAAGTGAATCTTATACTCAGGTCAATACGGTAAATGTGTGTGTGTGTGTGTGTGTGTGTGTGTGTGTGTGTGTGTGTGTGTGTGTGTGTGTGTAAACAAATGATGATAAAATCGCAGATGAAAGGAAGAAATTAAGCACCAACATGTGAGTGGGCACAACAGTTTGGAGGGAACTGGAAGAGTCGCATGGTTCCTATATACGCTGTGATGTCTCATCTACACTACAATTCTCCTATATATCATTTCACATCAGTGATAGTCATGCCTTGAAAATGCAACAAAATGAGGAAGAATACAAAATAAAATCGTTATGGCCTATTTCTAGTCATTACTTCAAGTGGAACGTAATTACAATATCAAGGCTGTGGTATAGCCTTCACAGCGCAATCCTCTCTACAATCTAGAGCAGCTTCCCCTGCACTGTTCCAGGGTGTCACAAATGTGCCAAAAGGTACATTTGCACCTCCTCAGGAGGAGCCAAGAGTTGCTGCTCCAGTTGAATCCTGATCATTGCTGCACCCACCATGGACAGCAGGTGCTCTGCCAGTTGGGGCAGGGTTGGAGGGAGAGCAGGGAGGGAGTGTTCGGGGGGGGCAGATTGGCCCGCTGGGCCTGGCGTTCCACCGGGATCTATCCCCTTTCCCAGGTCTGGCTGGCATTACATAGATTTGCACTGGCCATTTTGCACTTTACATCCGAGGAGATCCTTAGCTGGGGCATTAATTCCCTTCCCCCCCAAGGAGTTATAGGATCCAGCGCAGCTTCCTTAGACTGGATTGGGCTGCCCGTGTACAACAAAAGAAGATTTAAAATGTGGTAAAGGGAAGTCAGATTCATGTGAATTAACAATTATCCAGTTATGTCAAACTAAGGACTTGTAGTTCTTTCCGTCTCACCTGATTAAATTTCCCATGCCACATCATGCTTTCATCTTGAATTGTTAACTGTTTTCCTGGAGGCTTTTGAGGATCTAGTCTTCCAATTTTGATTTTTACAAGAGATTGATTGGGGAAAATAACCCAGTTCGTAACGTCAAATCCTGCAACTAATTCTCTATTTTCATCAAAACGTACGGTCTCTCCAGCACTGTTGTTGAAGGAGATACTCCTTAGAAAGGGATGGAGCTAAAGTAAAGAGAAAAAGAGCAAGGGGACAGTAACATTGACCAGAGGCGTGGAAAGACTGGAGCGCGCGGAGCAGCGGCATGTGCAAAAAAAGGATAAATAGCGCGGCGCCGCAGTCAGCCGCCTTCAGAAAGCCCTGGCCGCCGGTCGTGGTGGATGCTCCGGGGCTTTCTCCGTCTCCGAGGCCTCGGAGTGCCCTGGTAAGCCAGGCCCCCCCGGAGCGGCGCTGCCCCACCCAAGTGGCGGTGCCCTTCAGCGAGTGCTCCAGGCAGCACCCGCTGCTGGTACACCTCTGACATTGACAAACACCTGTCCTGAATGAATTAAGTTTGTATCTGGTTACATCTGGTTAGTTTATATCTGGTTACAGCCAGTCTCCTTTAGGCTGTACCTGTGGAGTCAATAACAGGAGGCACAAATCCTCATAAGAATATGAGAAGAGCCCTGCTGGATCAGGCCAAGGGCCCATCTGTACATGTATCCTGTTGCCACTCCCTTGCAACTGGCCTCCTATGATAACAAGACCAAATCTTTATAACAGAGATGAGTCACCTGTCCTATGTGGCTGAGGTACAAGTGAAAGAGGCATACTTCTCAAAACATTTCATGCCCCAGGAACCAGGCAAGCAACTCTGGGGAGTGTTCCCTAGGTGCTCACATAACCTTCGTAACCCAGAGATGTCCATGGCATATGATGCATATCTTAATACATCACATGGTTCGTTCATGCAGGAAAGCATAGTCTTTCATGTACTTAGGTCCAACCTGCACTGGACTTTTACCTTCCAGGGTTGAGGGTTACGCAGTTCCAGCCTTTCTCCAGCTTTCCTTGTTCTGTATTTAGATCTGGACACAAACATAGTGTGTAGAGCACGTGTGATAGCATGGACAGCATTGTATATACTGTAGCTATTGCCAGTCATGCTCATTTCAAAGAAAGTTGCAGGAAGGCTCTCCAGTTTCTCCTCCCCACAGCACTGTTCCATGGTCTTCTCACCCTCACCCAGAGTAGAATTTTTCAATAAACAGTTGAAGGTCTTCTCCCAGAAGGACTGGATAAACCCATCATCTTTTGCAGAGAAAATATTTGTGTTCTGCAGAAATGTTCTGAATCCTGGTGGTTCATTTGAGTGAACTGACAAGGATATGGCACCCTGGAAAGCTTGTACATCCCAGTTCCTTTGATTTGTACCTAGTTTAAAATCCCAGTGAGTTGTCACAATCCACACCTTCCCTAATAGCAGGGCAGCATTTTGAAAATTCCAAGTCAAACGCAACATGGTTGTTAGAGCACCATAAGCAATAAACACATTGGCTTTGTTTTTCATGAGATCTGAAATCTTTTGCAGATCACTATAGTATGGCTGGGACATTTTGTCAAGATAAGTAACTTTTGGAAATATTTTTATAAAGGCAAAACAGATGCTGTTGGAGGAGAGCATGGGCACCAATGCTTGTAGGAAGGTCTCTTCATTGACGTAATCTGCTCCAAATAATCCAACCCATGTCCATCTGAAATGCAGAAGTAATTGGACAATCCCTTTGCATTGATGGATGTCGTTTGGGACCATCTGGTAGAAGGAAGGGAAGAGCATGTTCTTGCTGAGTCTTGAGTTGAGGGAGGTATAGATGAGCTAAAAGAATAAGTAGATATCTATCATGAATGGAGTGCAAGTTGTGGTGTGTGTGTGCATTATAACATTTGCCAACAAGCAGTACCTTAGCCAAGATTCTAGTTTGGATAAAATGTATATTTCATGATGTGCCTTCAGATAAGACATGCATAGCAGTATATTTCCAGGGAAAGCTTTTTTTAACAAAACACAGTGACCATGTTGCCAAATTTTCCGTATGAATTAAATTTTAGTCATTTATTTGATTTGAATTGCAATTTTAGAAAAAACTAACCAAGCTAGAAATTAAACATTTCAATTACCGATATTTGAATTTTCTTGCTTCTTTATGCCAACCCACATCTGCATAAATTGAGACCTTGATTAACTAATTAATCTAGTACTTTTCCTTTTTATGTGTGACAAGTGTGAAAAAGTCTGCAGACAAGACTTGGCACAGCTACACTGGCAAATTGGTTAGGATTGCGCTGAAAGGGTGAAATTGCGTGCCAGAGTTTCCATTGCTCCCCACCACCAAATCTACCTGTGGAATCTTGAAGTTGTCTGAGAGAGTGGCCGCATACATGGATTCATCTGATTCTGTATTCCCAGTGAGGGCTACCAAATTGTTTGGCGTGTCACACTTGTAGTTAGGGAGAAATCTTTGCTGCGTAGCAATCAGATTCAGCAGAGCCTTGGAAGTAATCTGTGGATTGAAGTAGGTATCATAGACGTGAAATCCCAACGTGACATTACTTAAGATGGTTGGGTTTGCACTGATCTCCTGTATAGCAAATGCCATGGCGAGGATATTTTGGTAGTTCTTTGGCACCACCCTGCAATGAAAATTATGATTGGGAGAACGTAATGAGAATGGTAGATTCTTATATCCTTGCTTACAGTATTTCCCCTATGAAATGTTGGGTCCTCTTCTGTATAGTGTATAGCCAATTTCTACAAATGCTGAAATCGATTACAATGATATGAGTGAGCATGAGGGCAATGGAGTGATGAGGAGCAACAGCGGAACAACTCACCTTCAGGAAATCAAAATATCAATGATGGTTTTAGCCACGTTCTGGAGACAGTAAGGGTGTAGGATGAAAAAAAAATCTAGGTTCTTCTCCTTTGATAGAAGGGTAGATAGGATATTAGTAGAACCAGTCCTGTGAAAAGGAGAAAGTGCCCATGACAGACTAGCGCAGAGTTGGTGAGGAGGGCTTATCTCTGCTAAGCATAGAAAAACTGGGCTTCCTAGAGTGGCTGCTTCCAGGTGGTGGGGCACTTCCCCAGAGTCACCTGGGGACCCAAGACACAGACAGAAGCAGCAACAGATGTTGATCATCTACCTGGAGGAAGTTCTTGCGCCTTCTGTTTCCGCATTGTGGGTGTCACTGAGAGGAGACAAAACCAGTGAGAGACCAACTCCATTTTGATGTAGATGGGAGGGCACCTTGTTGAGGGTGTGGTAGTTAGCTCAGGAGGCAAGTTGCTTCATTGTTAGCATTCTCCTTGATTGAGTTTGGCCGTGGATGTTGGTGAGGACAGCTAGGGTTGGTGACGCTTGTGTAGTTAACAACTTACTTCCTCCAAGTCAGGAAACTGCTAGGACGTGGCTTTTGTTCACAGGCTCAAATGCAAGCAAGGTGCAGTCACCTATGCACTTTTCCAAGGAGCAGGCAAGACTCCAAAGAAGCCACCTGATAGAGAGGCGGGGGTGACTGCAGTGATGGTGAAAAGTTTGGCCTTCCTCTTGGCCTGTGGATCTGAGGCTTCTTGCCATCAGTCCTGCTTCTCAAACCAAATTACCCTGGTTGTGTTCTTTTGGCAGACACCCAGCACTACATAACATGTGGGTGTCTCCATGCGTGCTTTAAAATAAAAGAAATAAAAGGGTCTATCAGGCAAGAGCCCCAATGGCTGCAGTAGCAGCACAGATAATCTGCCTCTGGAGTGCACCTACCACAACTAGATAAAATTAGAGAGAAGTGCTGAATTAGAGAGAATGCCATTTTCATATTTAATGTAAACAGTTCTTCAAACTCTCTGTCACTGAGATATCTGCTGGTGGTTATGGTGTTCTCAGCAAATGAATGCTCTAGGGGGGAATGAAAAGGAATGCTTACTTACATTAAATCCTTGATCAACATCAGAGAGGGCTCCTCTCTGAAATTAGAAGAGAAACGATTGAAACAGAACTGAGAAACAATATTTCCAATGACGACATCTCCTGGATAGAACCCCATCTGCTCCTGTGGCCTTTCAGTCTGAGCCTGAGCATTATGGGAGAGTTTTATAACCACTGTTTGGTGGTGTTATTTTCCTGTGATCTCGAAATATCTCTTGGGACTTGGGAAGCAGGACAATTCCTCAGATACATGCTAATAATTACAATGGAATGAATGAGCTCCCTTGTACACTGAACTGCTGTCATGGTACACAGGAAAACATAACAGGTACTTAATGACCTGGTACACTTGGCCTTTATCAGGCCACAGCTAGAGTGAGATCATCTTATTTCCTGCTGTAATTTTTTTTTTACATTGTAGTCAACAGGCAGAATTCATCATTTTATTAATCTAGTATTGTGAGATGGCTAGTTTGACCGCAACCTCACAATTTGAGAACTCGATATTGCTGTGCCTGTATACTGTTTTAGAAATAGAACTGATATAGACACAAATCTGACTCCATCTTGAAAGTGCCGGCCAACATTTCAAGTTACTGTTCAGGTCATGTACTTGGAAACATAGAAAAACAATTTGAGCACTTGCTTGGTGTAGGTGTTATGATCCTTATCTTTGCCCACTCAACCCCAGACATTACATGGTATGGTATGGGTGTCATGATCCTTATATTTGACCACATGGCCTCAAGAAGGAAATCAAACAGCTCCAACAGAGCTCATCCTTTTCTCTCCCTCCACCTTAACAATAGCAGAGGTGTTGCTCTGGTGGGGGCCGTACCGTACGTTGCGCCCCGTCCTAGTCCTGTTTACAAGCCGGCAGGAGGTGGCCCCGCCCTCTCACCGTCGGCGCCATTCCGTGTGGAGAAGGCAGCAGGCACACGTCTTCTTTTCCCTATGGCTGTGATGTCAGAGCATCTTTTTGGCCACTGTATTATCTCTCTTCTTCCATCTCCATCGCCTTCTCTGTCTTCTCACAGATCCATGAGGTTTGGGACACATTTTTAATCCACTGTGTTCCAAAAACTGTGTGATTTTGGACACTTTATTTTCTATCTCATAAGAAACAATCTCTCATGATTGAAAAACTCTCTCTCTCTCTCTCTCTCTCTCTCTCTCTCTCTCTGTGTCTGTGTCTGTGTCTGTGTGTGTTTGTGGGTCTGTGTGTGTCATTTTATCTGCAATACGTCTCAAATCATCTCCTTGAGGCAGTATCAACTCCCTGTCTCATTTAAACTTTTAACAAATGGAAAAAATAAATTTGCACTATTAGTATCTAAGACTACGAAGAAAACAGTAGGTACTTCTTCACACAGTACGTAATTAGTCCGTGGAATCCATTGCCACCAAGTGTGGTGATGACCATGAGCTTGGATGTCTTGAAAAGGAGATTGAACGTCATGGAAAAAGGTCTATCACTGACTCCTCATCAGAATGGCTAAATCCTACTTTCAGACTCAACAGCAGTTTTCCCCTGAATACCAATGATGGGGGATCAATGATGAGAGAGGAGCATGCCTGTCTCTGCTGCAGGTGGGCTTCCCTGCTGATAGTTCACTGTCAAATGGAGAACATGGGATAGATAGGCCTTTGCCAGATCCCACAGGTTTTACTTAGTTCTTATCCCCTCCATTCCTGCTTCAGTCATCATGAACTACCTATCCTTAGTCTGGCCTCAGGGGCCTAACAAGCCTCCGGGAGCACGGGACATTGCTGTGCCTGGAAGTGACATCACATGACCTCATGTGATGTCATTTCCAGAGCTGTTTCCTCAGCAGCGGAGACGCACTGCTCTTTCCAGAACTGTACGGTGGGCAGGGGGACTCCATGACTGAGAACTGAGCAAAGCTCCATAACTGAACAAGCTATTTCAGCATGCGCACGCAGCCCCACCCACCCGCCTTACAGCTCGGGAAAGAGTGGCGTGGCTCCTTGACTGATCACACTGTATCAGCACACAGTCGGAAACAGCGGCACACACAGTAGAGTGGAGCTTGAGGTGTGCCCCCCGGGGCTTGCATCCGGGGGAGTGCACCCACGTTACACCAGACTTTGGTAGTGCACGGTTCATTTCTGCCTCTGGCGAGCTGCGGTGTGGTAATATTTAGCTACCTTGAAGGAATGCCTCTTTGCCTCCACTTCTGTTTCATATGTTATAAGTCTCAGCTTCTTTCCTTAAAGCATTTTCTCTTCCTGCCACTTAGTTCCTTCTGTGAAACTTAGTACACTTCCTTGAAAGAGGTAGCTCATGTCAAGTTACCTCTTGGAAAGAGTTGCAATAATTGAAAACATATATATGCAAACTGTAAAGTGGATTTAAAACATATCCCATTTTCATATAACAGTTATATTAGGGTGTTTGCCATGCATGTGAAGGGATTTCAAAATCAACACAAGCATGTTGAAAAGTGCTTGGAAACAGACCGACAACCAGCACACATTGGCTCACAAACACCTGACACAACACGGGGATTCCTTGCATTGACTGGGTCAAGAAAATTGATATTTTTAGATATTGAGACAAAAGTAATGAACAATAATCATCTATACAAGAAATATGCCAATAGTTCTCCTCCCCTCCAAAGCACCCAGACACAGAATAAGGCCTCATTAAGTTTGAGGGACATAAATACGGTACTCCCTAGTAATGCAAATACATGTACATCCACCGCATCGAACACATCACACTTCTTTCTTTATATAACATGTGAAAGCACAATTGCAAAAGAAATATTATCTTATCCTGAACACCCACTATTATGACTCTGCTTAGGTGCTGCCCGTCTCTGTGTGTGATGACCACTGCCATCCTGGCTCCAGCAGGAAAAAGAAGGAAGGGGAGCCGTTCTGCTGTTACGATTGCGCTCCATGTCCGGAAGGGAAGGTCTCTGGCCAGAAGGGTAAGAGGAGACATAACATTCGTAGATACTGACCCAATCACAAAGCTTGTTGTGGCCTTGGAATGGGTACTGGAACATCAAGCTCTGGCAAGAGACTCAAGAACAGCTTCGCTAAGGCTTACAAAAATGATCTAATGCCTAAGGAGGTTATTTAGAAAATGGGACTTCATAGTTTAGTGGTCATATCATTCAGAAATTATATTACACAGCTGGTATAGTACCTGTATCTCACTTTTTTCATTCCAGACATGGATGCTTGCATGAAATGTCCTGATGAACAATATCCTGACAAACACCAACATCAATGCATTCCCAAGGTTGTAAGCCACCTCTCATACAGTGAACCTTTGGGGGTCAGTTTAACTTCAGCTGCGGTTGCTTTTGCTCTGATCACAGCTTGGGTGCTCAGAACTTTAATGAAGCACCAAGACACTCCAATCGTCAAGGCTAACAACCGCAGCCTCACCTACATCCTCCTCCTCTCCCTCTTCCTTTGCTTCCTCTATTCTTTGCTCTTCATTGGAAGACCCAGAAGGTTGACCTGCCTTCTCCGGCAAACGTCTTTTGGAATGGTCTTCTCTGTGGCCCATTCGTCTATTTTGGCAAATTTATTATTTTATTTACCATATTTCTATCCCACCTTTCTCCCCACGGGACCCAAGGCGGCTTACAAAAATACAAATAATACAAATAAATTACATTTTACACAGCACAAATTAATAAAAACATCTAAAAATTAAAACAAGATCATAAAAACAGCAGCACCCCACCCGTACCAACAAGCTATTAAAAAAGGCAAAGGCTCAGAAGGCTTCTTTGAACAAGAAGGTTTTTAGGCCTCGCCGGAAAGTGTCCAAGGAGGGAGCAGTTCGTAAGTCAGAAACCATATGGCAAAAACCGTAACTGTGGTTCTGGCGTTCATGGCTACCAAACCAGGATCTGGGATGAGGACATGGTTGGGGAAAGGACTGGCAAATTCCATTGTTCTTTCCTGCTCCGTGATTCAAGCAGGCATTTGTGCGGTTTGGTTAATTACTTCTCCTCCATTCCCAGCTAAGAACATGCATTCAGTGAAATGGCAAATCATAGTGGAATGCAATGAGGGCTCAGCTACCTTGTTTTACTGCCTATGGAGCTACATGGGCTTCCTGGCCATTGTCAGCTTCACCGTGGCTTTCCTAGCCAGGAAGTTGCCAGACACTTTCAATGAAGCCAAATTCATCACCTTCAGCATGTTGGTCTTTTGCAGTGTTTGGATCTCTTTTCTTCCAACCTATCTGAGCACAAAAGGAAATACATGGTTGCCGTGGAGGTCTTCTCCATCTTGGCCTCTAGTGCTGGGTTACTGGGCTGTATTTTTTTTTCCCTAAGTGCTACATCATTGTGCTCAGGCTGAATAATAAGGAGCAACTAAGAAGAAAAGAAAAAGTCAAGCATTAAACATTCCGAGAATCCTTGTTTTTCTTCTGATCTTGTAAATAATTCATCAGTTTCATCTGTTTAAAAAAATACAGTGGTTCTACTTGATACATGGTCAATGGTTTGTTTTATTCTAAGGCATGCAGGTGACGTATCTAAACATGAGTACTTGGTGCTGAGTGTCTGCCTGAAGAGTGGTAATGTGGCTGTTTCCAGGACTGATGGCAAGAGGCCACAGATCCAGAGGGCAGGAAGGCTATACTTATGATAAAACTATTATATCTCCACCCCCTTTTATTGATCAAAAGGAGCTCAGCTCTCAAATAGATATAGGTTTAATTACAAATGGCGTCTTCGCACCTCCAAAACTCAGATGGAGCCTACCCTCTCCAAATCCTGCTGGAATAGCAGCTTCTGTTTCCTAGTGAATATAGCTACCACCTTAGGATTCTTCATTTGGAGAAAAACACCTTTACAAAATAAAAGAAGGTTTCACACCTCTAACGGTCCTCACCAACACCATGAGTGAATTCAATCAAGGAAGCCTGGCTAAGAAACCAGGGGACTTCCAATCTAGTCATTGCACCTTCAATTGCATGGGACAAACAAGGTGGAAATCAGTGACGTCATGATCCGGCACATCAAACCCAGCGGGAGTTCAACCGGCTCGGCGCATCACCCACACTGCCGCGTCACCACCACCCCCGCCAGTATGAGCCGGGTGAGTGTGACAACGCATCTTCTTCGGCTGGCAGTTCGGGCGCTTCTGACTAGGGTTCTTCGGGCATGCGCACGAACGCTGCTTGAAGCGTCTTGACCTCAGCGGCATTGTGCGCATGTGGGAAAATGCCGCTTTTGGCCCAGTCAGAAGTGGCTGAGCAGCCAGCCGAAGAAGACGTGTCGACACCCTCTCTTGGCTCGTACCATGCAGCAGCAGGGGGTGACGTGGTGGCAGCGGGGGTGACGGCAAGCAGTTCGTACGGGCCGGGGGATGACGCAGTTTGCGACGTCGGGTGCGTCACCCTCAGCGCGTCACCCTCTCCACCACATCACACTCCGGAAGCCTGCCCCCCGCCACATCCTAGCAACGCCACTGGTCCCCATGTTCCATGTCTAAGTCAGTATGTGACCCTGAAGGTACGAGAAGGCAGAAGCAAGCAGATTGAGACATCAAATTAAATTCTGATGTTGCAGCAAAGCTAAGACTCCCACAGTTCTACCAAGAATACAAAAAATTATGTCTCCCAACTTCAGCATCAAATCTATTATAGCAGGAAGCAGGATGATCTCACTCTAGCTCTGAGCTAATAAAGTTCAATTGTACCAGATGACGAAGCACCTGCTATGTTTTCCTGGCCTCCATGACAGCAGTTTCATCACCTCAGGGAGCTCATTCCTTCCTTTCTAATTATTAGCATCTCTCTGAGGAGTTGTCTGGCTCCCCAAATCCCAAGAGATATTTGAAGACCACAGGAAAAACAAGTGGCTGAAAAGTGGATATAAAACCCTCCCATAATGCACACGGTCAGGCTGAGGGGCTACAGGAGCGGGTGGGGCTCTATCACACTGGAGCTCCAATGCTCTCATGATATATACACACTCAGGGAGGTTTGTGTGATTTCTGCCAGAGGTAACGTCTAGTGAGCAACTTGAGGAATCTGCAACTAGTTCCACCTCTTCTCCCAAGGAGAACTTTACTATGGGATATTTCTACAGAGAAATAAATCAAACTTTGGGGCATTGCTCTAGGAACAGCTTGAAAACCTCCCTTGGATGCTGAAGTGGATGAAGTAGCATCAAATAATATTCAGAGCTAGGGGAAACTATTGCAGACATCCTCTTAGTATGTGTTGATCAGCATATCAATACATTCAGTTACAATTGAAAAGAGGTTGGAAAAAGGCTGATGCTGAGACATTAAATGCTGTTGGGGGAAACACGACAATGGTTTGGTTTTTAACTACAATGTATGCCTGAAAGGGACCTTCTGTACTACCAATGTTGGTGGTCTTGGTATTACTGCTGGGGTTGTTACCTCAAATTCTATGCAAGACACACTCTGTTCATCCCACTCTGAAGTCTCTTCCCTTTACATGCAGAGGGAGAGATGACTTCTCTATTTCCCGTGACTTTTACCATCCAGGAGATGTCATCATTGGAAATATTGTTTCTCAGTTCTTTGCCAATCGTACCTCTTCTAATTTCAGTGAGCATCCCTCTCAGAAGTTGATCAAGGATCTCATGTAAGGATCTTGTTCTTTCCCTTCATAGCATTTCTTAGCTGAGAACATCATGACTAGAGAGAGTTTGAAGTAGATTAAATATGAAAGATGGGCATTCAGCCACTTGAGGGTCTTTGTTCATCCCAGAGAACTTACTCCAGTTTTCTCAGCACTTCCTTCTACTGTCATCTCGAGATAACGTGTGCACTGCTCAGCAATTTTATAGATTCTGTCTTCTACGTGGTATGCTTCTTCCTTTCTCTGGACGTGTTTATTTCATACGTTTAATGTTTTGTCAGCGCGATCCTATGCGAGCTGCGTGATGACGGAACAACTCCTGCGCTTGCACTGACTGCTGTAAAGCAGTCTGTGCCAGTCGCAAACACTTCCCCTCTTCGTTGGCAGCCATTGCAGAGGACGTTGGGAAAGGTAAGCCGGCGGGAAGGCAGGAGAGGGTGGAATGGAGCAGGGAGGAGGTGTAACAGGGGCAGGAGGCCACAGGAGGGGGAGCATGCATCGCAGAAGGCCCACACCGGTCCTATCCCCCTTCCCTGCAGCCTCCCCGCCGCTTTCCTCTCCCCAGATTTAGGTTAGCAAAATTGCTACCATAGGTCCCAGGAAGCCCATTGCGGGCCAAAAGGCTTACGCATGGGTAACGGGATTAAACATCGATTAAACACAGGATACAGTGGCTGACATTTTGGTGGTGCTGCTTCGGCAGGGGGTGTAAAGGATAGGAATGGGCTCTGTAGGTTGTTTTTATTTGCAAGACATCCTCTCAAGCCGTCTTGCTATGGCGGCCTCCAGTTCCTTGCTGATTTTAAATGCTGGAATAGATAAATTAACACTTTTTCATTGCATTAGCAATTGGAATTATGAATATAAAAGTTGGCACTTCACATAGTGCTTACTTAGCCTCTGGAATTCATTGCCACATGATGTGGTGATGTCCACTAGCTTGGATGGCTCTAAAAAGAGATTGTTATGGAAGGAATGTACCAACAGCTACTAGCCAGAATGGCAAAATGTGTCATGTTGCCTCTGAAAAACAGTTACAGAGGAGCAACGGTGCGAGAGAATTATGCTTTCTCTCCCATTTGTGGACTTCCCAGAGGCAGCTGGTGGGTCACTGCAGAATACAGAATGCTGGACCAGATGGGCCTTTGCCTGATTCTTCAGGGCTTGTTTTATGTTCTCATGAATGAGTTAGGTCAGTGGTTCTCAAACTTTAAATTTTAAACATTTTTAAAATGACACTCTATTGGGACCCACCTAGCTTTATGAGATGCTCAAACATTGATCTCCCTACATTTACAAAAGCTTGCAAACTGCAGGAGCTCAGCTCTTTGAAGGGCAATTAGTAGCTATCTGATTTTTGAATAGCCTCAGAGCTTGTGGCAATTTCTTATCTGATCTTTCCATCACCTGGGACACACCAGAAATCAGGTCGCGACCCACCAAGTGGGTCCCAACCCACAGTTTGAGAAACACTGAGTTAGGTGATCCCTTCCATTCTTGCTTCAGCCATGAATTGTCTGGACTTAGAATTTATTCATTCATATATATGTGTTTGTTTTTTAATTGAGGAAATAATCAAGTATCTATCAACCTGCCATTCTCCATCGGGTTGCAGTGCTTTGATCATCTTGTTAAGCCAATCCTAATTTTCATTGCAGTGTGGTTCCAAAGCGCTACCAACAGGTCCTGGCCTTGGTCTTTGCTGTAAGGGAGATCAATGAAAACCCAGCCATCTTCAGTAACATAACCTTTGGATTCCACAGCTTTGAAAACTATGGCAATAAAGCAACGTCTTACAAGACCCTACTGAATCTGCTCTCTACCCAGCACAGATTTGTCCCTAACTACAAGTGTGACATGCTGAACAATTTGGTAGCCATCACTTGGACCTTGGACACAGACACCTCCCTGAATATGGCTACCGTCATACACAACTACAAGATTCCACAGGTAGATGTGGTGGTTGGAGAAACTCCATTCTGTGGGGTTCTTTCAAGTGTTTAATATTGGGTATCATGAATGGGGTGAATGGTATGGGTCCCAATCAGGTACAGAGAGCCATATGTGCGTACAGCTTTATGAACAGCTCTCAAGCTGACGTACATTTGAGGCCAAACCGGGCTGGGGTATATAGCCAAAACCGGGCTGGGAAAGAGTTCGGGATATCGGAGGAGCATGCCGCCAATATCCCTGCCCTCTCCCTGCCCGGTTGGGTCAATGCCCTCCCTCCCTCGCTGTCTGGTCCGCCCTCCCCCTGGCCAGTGCAGGGCTTACTGTGCCGGGAGGGTGCGGTGACGGTCTGCTAGAGGAGTGAGGGCTGCCTGCCTTCGCGCCAGCAGTCCTTACTCAGTAGTAGTCGCAAACTCTAAGTTTATGGTGGATTGCGTGGTAAGATGTGACACCTATGGCCAGAAGAGCGCACGCTCCGCCAGCCTCTAAATATTATTTATTTATTTATTGAAGAAATGTATACCCTGCCTTTTCCTATGCCGAGGCAAATGC
The DNA here is from genome assembly GCA_026170595.1 of Plestiodon gilberti rubricaudatus. NCBI lineage: Eukaryota > Metazoa > Chordata > Lepidosauria > Squamata > Scincidae > Plestiodon > Plestiodon gilberti. Next base: position 22,536,211 of record JANXHW010000006.1, read on the forward strand.
CCAAAGCGGCTTACAACACGTTAAAATACATAATTTAAAAACAATACAGAAGGTAAATTAAAAAACAATAAAATCCACTGGGGGGTGACAATGTATAGCTGGAAAAAAAACAGCAAGGCAGAACATACTGAGGCACTGGGGACAGACAACAACCCATCACCTAAACGCCAGACAAAACAGAAACGTTTTGAGCCCCTGCCGAAAAGACATGAGGGAGGGGGTTGTTCTCAAATCCCTGGCAAGGAGTTCCACAATTGTGGTGCCACAGCAGAGAAGGCTCGCCCACGAGCTGCCATTCCCCTAACTTTAGACAGAGGTGGCACTCGCAGGAGAGTCCCCTCAGATGACCTAAGAGAGCGGTCCGGAATGTATGGGAGAAGCAGGATTGCACCCCAAGTTACATAAATAAATACTGTAAATAATTTCAGTCAAAGAGAAAGTTCAGCAATAAGGCCATTGTCTCTCACTAAGAAAACTTCATCTAGAGATATGCTGCTTTGTATGCTTTCTCTGTAGACACAATATGAAATATACATTGACAGCAAAATCCTATTCCTTGCTAACACCAGCGCAGAAGCCGCTGCGTCAGCATAGGATGTCGCTAACATGCTATAATGCACGTTTGCGACACCTGACAACTATGCAGCGCTGGTAGGAAGGCCTGTGCCATCCCGCCAGCGATTTATCCAGCAGATTCTGCACCAGAGCTGGTACGCTGCGCACAGTGCAGCGCAGGGGCTGGGGATGGGCAGGGAGAAGGCAGGCAGGGGCGTTATGGAGTGGTAGGAGGGTGGATATGGGGAGGGGAGGGGCGGATCAGGCCAGAGAGGGGCAGCATCAGAGATGCTGGCACACACCGAAACCTGTGCCCTCTTCCCCAACTTTCCCATCTGCATAGGGCTCCTGGGTTCCTCAACATTCATAAGGCTCACAGCACAGATCCGAATAGTTCCATTGCCACGGCTGGGGGTTTAACCCGAGGAGACCACCAGTCTGCTCCTAGTCTGTGCTGGATACAGCATGGGCCCCGCAGCACTGCTACTACAGTGCTGGATAGGATTGGGCTGCCCATCCAAAAATGTACAGTATCTTGAAAAAGCATTATGTATTGGCCCATAACACAAAGCACACACATATCACAAATGCTCCATTCTGATCGACATCTGCATATTCATTTAGATCGTATTTGGTTCTCTTGACCGAAAAATGAAGAATACACGCTTCCCTTCCTCGTACCAGATGGTGCCAAATGATATCCACCAGTACCATGGAATTGTCCAATTACTTCTACATTACAAATGGACATGGGTTGGGATATTTTTAGCAAATTATGATAATGAAGAGATCTTTCTACAGACATTGAAGACAATGCTTTCCTCAAAGGGCATCTGTGTTGCTTTTGCAAAAATATTTCCAGCCACTTCTTATATGGATAGAATGCTCCAGGCACTGTTTCGGGAAATGCAAAATATATCCGTTGCCATAAAAAGCAACGCCAATGTGTTTATTGCTTATGCTTCCCTTCGCACCATGTCACTTTTGATCCAATATTTTCAAAGGGCAGTCATGCATTCTCCATTAGGAAAGGTGTGGATTGTGACATCAAACTGGGATTTCAGACTATGTACACATCAAAGGAACTGGGATGTACAAGCCTTCCAGGGTGCCATATCCATCTCAGTTCACTCAAATGAGCCACCAGGATTCAGAACATTTCTGCAGAACACAAATGTTTTCTCTGCAAAAGATGATGGGTTTATCCAGACCGTCTGGGAGAAGACCTTCAACTGTTTATTGAAAAATTCTACAATGGGTGAGGGTGAGAAGACCAAGAAACACTGCAGTGGGGAGGAGAAACTAGACAGCCTTCCTGGAACTCTCTTTGAAATGAGCATGACAGGACACAGCTACAGTGTCTACAATGCAGTCCATGCTATCGCACGAGCTCTTCATACTATGCTTGCATCCAGACCCAAATACAAAACGTGGATATCTGGAGACAGGCTGGCACTGAGGAATCTTCAGCCATGGAAGGTAAAAGTCCTATGCAGATTGGATCCAAGTACATAAGGGACTATCTCCTCCCTTGTGAACCACAAATATGATTCATTATGGTTTGCATCTTACACCAAAGGCATTCTGAGTTCCAGGATTGCACAGTTTATAATGGCGCTTTAGGATCATCCTCCCCACCCTGAATCTTTATGTTTTTGCTATTGTGCTAATTCTTTTATTAAATTGTTTGTTTTTGTATTGCTTTACTGCCTTGTAGTATTTTTCAAACCACGTTGAAACAGTTGGATAAAGTAGAGTAAAAATTAGAATAAATTCTCCAAAAGACACTGCCCTGGTTTCTTGCGTAGGCTACAATATCAAAGCCTTCCAAATTGTGTGCAGCTCTTCAAATACATTGTTTTCCAGCTTTATTTAAGAGAATTGGATGTACATAGATCTTCCACTCTTCCCCATAGTTGCATTCCACAATTTCCTTCCTCCTGATGTGTCCTTGTGCAGGAGAGAACTCCCTCTTCTAGAGTAAGGTAACTTGAGGATACAGCCCTAAGTGTTGATTCTGTGCCACTATTGCTTTGCTACTCATTCTTCCTGGGCAAGCCTGAGGCTGTAACTCGTTTTTCTTGAGAGAACACAGCTAGTTCACCAGCAATTCAACAGTCCACTACCATAATCATCCTCCATTCTGCAGAGCAGTACACCATTTTCTCAGTGCCTCTTCTACCCATGGTGGAACTCCATAGCTCTAAGATAGGGAGTTGGCCGGCAGATCTCTTCTTATGGTCCCCTCAGGTACAGTTGAAATGAGACAGGCTCACACTAGTCAGAATCATCCTAAACCCATCCAGGACAGGTGTCTGTCAATATCATTGTGTAGATTTGACACCTTTTTAATTTGCTCTTTCTATCTTTTTCTCTTTACTTTAGCTTCATCCCTTTCTAAGGAGCATCTCCTTCAACAATAGTGCTGGAGAGACGGTGCATTTTGATGAAAATGGAGAATTAGTTACAGGATTTGATGTTACAAACTGGGTTATTTTCCCAAATCAATCTCTTATAAGAATCAAAATTGGAAGACTGGATCCTCAGGCGCCTCCAGGAAAACAGTTAACAATTCAGGATGAAAGCATGATGTGGCATGGGCAATTTAATCAGGTGAGACAAAATGAACTGCAAGTCCGTAGTTTGACATAACTAGAAAATGTAGAATCCACAAGGTCTGATTTCCATTTACTATATCCTAAATCTTCATGATGTTGTAGATTGACTGATGTTGTAGGCCAGCGGGTGGCTCAGTGGGTCAAACCGCTGAACCATGAGCTGTCGATCGAAAGGTCTCAATGTGTGGATGAGACACTGGTGTCAGGAGGAGGGGTTTAGGTTTGTTAGGCACTGGGGAACGTTTTGGGACAAGCTGGGCCTGTACAAGAGGGATGGGCTTCACTTGAACCAAAACGGAACCAGACTGCTGGCACGTAACATTAAGAAGGTGGCAGAGCAGCTTTTAAACTGACTCCTGGGGGAAAGCCAACAGGAGCCAAAGGGCATCCGGTTCAGGACTCCTCATCCCTAGGGAATGAGGGTGGAAAGGATGGGGAACAGTCAAGTAATAATAGAGTAAGAATTGGGAGTGTTAGCGTGATGGGACATGACAGCCAGTCTAGCAGGACAGAAGGCAGCAGGAATAAAGGTGCAAACATGCAGCCCTTCTTGGGGGACCAGGTATATAAGTGCTTTTATGCAAATGCCCAAAGTCTACGGGCAAAGATGGGAGAACTGGAATGTTTGGTGGCTAGGGAAAACATTGACATAGTAGGTATAACAGAAACCTGGTGGAATGGGGAGAACCAGTGGGGTACTGCAATTCCAGGATATAAACTCTATAGGAGGGACAGAGAGGGGCGTGTTGGAGGTGGGGTGGCCATCTATGTCAAAGAGGGGGTAGAATCCACCAGAGTAGAGCTGGAGGGGGGCTCTGACTCCTCCATAGAATCACTGTGGGTTAGATTACCAGGCTCAAAGAGTGATGTAATACTAGGGTCATGCTACCGTCCTCCAGATCAAAAACCAGAAGGGGATCTTGAAATGAAGAAGCAAATCAGGGAGGTGTCAACGAGAGACAGGGTTGTAGTCGGCCGAGCATCCCCTCGGGAGATGCTCGTCTTTACACGGTCATCTAAGGAAGCAACTGAGCCAGGATGGGGCGGGAACGCCCCCTATCATATTATCTTATTGCAGGGGTGTGGCTGGGAGGAGTCTTACCTGGCTGTTGGCTCCTCGCCACACTCTTCCCCATTCCACCCCATTAAGCACAGAATTCTACTTTATTAATATGTCCTTCTGAAACCACAGCAATTAAAAGAAATTCTATTAATCACAATCCTGTCCATTTTTGCTCTGTTCAGGTGCTGCCCGTCTCTGTGTGTAATGACCACTGTCATCCTGGCTCCACCAAGAAAAAGAAGGAAGGGGAGCCGTTCTGCTGTTACGATTGCGCTCCATGTCCGGAAGGGAAGGTCTCTGGCCAGAAGGGTAAGAGGAGACATAACATTCGTAGATACTGACCCAATCACAAAGCTTGTTGTGGCGTTGTAATGGGTACTGGAACATCAAGCTCTGGCAAGAGACTCAAATATAGCCTCGCTAAGGCTTATAAAATGAACTTATGCCCAAGGGGGTTATTTAGAAATTGGAACTTCATAGTTTAGTGATCATATCATTCAGAAATTATAGTACACCGCTGGCATTTTAAATGTATCTCACTTTTCTCATTCCAGACATGGATGCCTGCACTAAATGTCCTGATGAACAATATCCTGACAAACACCAACATCAATGCATTCCCAAGGTTGTAAGCCACCTCTCATACAGTGAACCTTTGGGGGTCAGTTTAACTTCAGCTGCGGTTGTTTTTGCTCTGATCACAGCTGTGGTACTTGCAACCTTTATGAAGCACCAGGACACTCCCATCATCAAGGCCAACAACCGCAGCCTCACCTACATCATCCTCGTCTCGCTCTTCCTTTGCTTCCTCTGCTCCTTGCTCTTCATTGGAAGGCCCAGAAGGGTGACCTGCCTTCTCCGACAAAGCGCTTTTGGAATGGTCTTCTCTGTGGCCCTTTCGTCTGTTTTGGCAAAAACCATCATTGTGGTTCTGGCATTCATGGCTACCAAACCAGGATCTGGGATGAGGAAATGGGTGGGGAAAAGACTGGCAAATTCCATTGTCCTGTCCTGCTCCGTGATTCAAGCAGGCATTTGTGCAGTTTGGTTAATTACGTCTCCCCCATTCCCAGCTAAGAACATGCACTCAGTGAAAGGGCAAATCCTGGTGGAATGTCATGAGGGCTCAGCTACCATGTTTTACTGCCTCTTGGGCTACATGGGCTTCCTGGCCATTGTCAGCTTCACTGTGGCTTTCCTAGCCAGGAAGTTGCCAGACACTTTCAATGAAGCCAAATTCATCACCTTCAGCATGTTGGTCTTTTGCAGTGTTTGGATCTCTTTTCTTCCAACCTATCTGAGCACAAAAGGGAAATACATGGTTGTCGTGGAGGTCTTCTCCATCTTGGCCTCTAGTGCTGGGTTACTGGGCTGTATTTTTTTTCCTAAGTGCTACATCATTGTGCTCAGGCCTGAGCTGAATAATAAGGAGCAACTAAGAAGAAAAGAAAAAGTCAAGCATTAAACATTCCGAGAATCCTTGTTTTTCTTCTGATCTTGTAAACAATTCATCAGTTTCATCTGTTTAAAAAATACAGTGATTCTACTTGATAGTTGTTTCTAGAAAGCAGATTCAGTACGGCTTTGTAAGAAATTGCTTAATTGCCATAGTTTTCAGAGATGTGGAATCTAAAGCTGATGTTATTGAAGATGGTTGGATTTTCATTGATCTCCTATACAGCAAATGCCAAGGCCAGGGTATGTTGGTAGTGCTTAGGCAGGACACTGCAATGAAAGTTATGATTGGCATTGTCATGGCCAAGCAAGGGGGGGGGGGAGAAAGACTTTTGTTGGTAACTCCGCTGCCACCAGCCCAGAAATCAAAATAATTGGAGAGGTTCCCTGAGCTAAATCTCCTTGTATTACAATAAAAAGGCAAGGGAATGCCAGTAGTCTTCCTACTACCTCATAAATAATCCAGGCACAAAGTTCTATTGTTAAAAGTTTTATTTAGAAACCCATAAGAATAAAAAAGAGAAGAGGGTTTTCCCAACATTAAGGTACAATCAATAAAAATATTAAAACTTTAAAACAGCTAATAAAAACCTTTCAAGTACTCCTTTTGACTAGTCAACTGAACACAACTCCCTTCTAACCCACTCTTTTGAAGGTCTCTCCTCAACATCCACACCAGAGAGTCTCTCAAAGCTCTACTCTGCTTGAGGAATATATCTTTCCCATAACGAGGAGCTCTTCTGTTCTCAATTAGCTGCAGTTCCTCAACCATTCAAATTACTTCTCTATCTTTGGCATTTTACATAGAAGAAGTACTATAAGGTTGGTCCTGCAACAATCTACTAAAATTCTATTACAACAACAAAAGAAACCCCAAGCCTACGTGACCAAACAGTTCATGACAAACATAACAAAATGATCAAGGCACTGAAGCCCAGTTGAGAATTGCAGGTTCTTATAAACTTGGTTATTTTCCCAATTAAAAACAATACACAGGTCTATAAATGAAGGAAGAAATAGCCACTGCTTTGAAGATTTAGGAAATGTATTTCTGGTATACCTGCTTTACTTAGTCGATCAGTGAGACGCTTGACTGTTAGTGATTCGGTTGCTTTTGGACGGATGAGAACTGAGACTTATAACATATGGAACAGTAGTGGGGGCAAAGAGGCATTTCTTCAAGGCAGCTGAATATTACCACAGAGCAGCTCGCCAGAGGAAGAAATGAACCGTGTACTACCAAAGTGTGGCTGGCTTTCAACTAGTCCAAATAATTTTCTCTCAGGTGGCTTCTAGAGTACATTATTCTTACTTTCACATTGCAGATGGGAGGGTGGGAATGACTCGAGGACTACTGAGCAGAGGCGTAATGTGGGTGAAGCATAACCTGGGTGAAGCATAACGGCGTAACGTGAGGCTATGTGCGCATGCTGAAACTTCGTGCTCAGTCATGGAGCTTTGCTCAGAGCTCCGTCATGGAGTCCCCCTGCCCACCCTACAGTTCAGGAAAGAGCAGTGCATCTCCGTTGCTGAGGAAACAGCTCTGGAAATGACATCACATGAGGTCACGTGACGTCACTTCCAGGCGCAGCAAGCTCCCGTGCTCCGGGAGCTTGTTAGGCCCCTGAGGCCAGACTAAAGATAGGTAGTTCATAATGACTGAAGCAGGAATGGAAGGGATAAGAACTAAGTAAAACTTGTGGGATCAGGCAAAGGCCTATCTAGCCCCATATTCTCCATTTGTCAGTGAACCATCAGCAGGGAAGCCCACCTGCAGCAGAGAAAGGCATGCTCCTCTCTCACCATTGATCTCCCATAACTGGTATTCAGGGGCAAACTGCTGTTGAATCTGAAGGTAGGATTTAGCCATTCTGATTAGCAGTCAGTGATAGACCTTTTAACATGACGTTCAATCTCTTTTTCAAGACATCCAAGCTCATGGTCATCACCACACAGTGGCATCATTTCGGTAGGGGCGGGGCTGTAAGTATCGCTCCGTCATAGTCTCTTTACTGAGCGAGCAGGAGGCAGCCCCACCCCCTCACTGTCGGAGCCATTCCCCTGCGGAGAAAGCAGCAGGAAGGTTATCTTTAGTATGGAGCAATACTTACAGCCCCGCCCCTACTGAAACGACGCCAGTGTCACCACACTTTGTGGCAATGGATTCCACGGACTAATTATGTACTGTGTGAAGAAGTACCTACTGTTTTCTTCGTACTCTTAGCTACTAATAATGCAAATTTATTTTTTCCAATTTTTAAAGGTTTAAATGAGACAGAGAGATCATACTGCCACAAGGAGATGATTTGAGACGTATTGCAGATAAAATCATATTGCAGATAAAAAGATGCTGCCCCCACCCTCGGGGGGGCAGCGCTGATTGGCTTCTCTAGCTGCAGCACTCTGCTTTAGATCAGTGTGGGACCTTGCTTTTAACGGGGATCCTGTAGCTGCAGCGCTCTGCTTCAGATTTTCGTCGGACCTGGCTCTGGGATTGCGGACAATCCCTCCTGTCATCGCACTCCAGCATCAAGTGACACTGTGGGGCGCGGCGACATCCCCACCACCTTTTGAGGGCTCTGAGGCTCCAGAGCCCTCTGGTATTTGGTTTAAGCAAGACTGGTTCAATAAGATTGTTTAAAACACGAACACACACTTGTTACTTCTGCTGTATAAACTTTATTGGCACAGGCATTGCACACTGTCCCTTTCATTATCTTTGCATTGCCTTGGTGTAAATAAGCCATGCCTAAGAAGCAGCAGAAGAAGGGAGGGGCAGCGCCTAAGCGCCCGCCCCCTTCTCGCCCCACTCCTGTCTCGTCTTCTTCGGAGGATGAGGAGGATGTAGAGTGGCGTGGGGCCATGGATCGTCTTGAGGAGCTCGAGAAAGAGAAGGCTGCCCGGGAGGCAGAGCGTGGGGATGGGGGCGAAACTTTGGCCACCCCTAGGCGTTCATCACGATCCCGTAGGGGGGCTAAAGTGCACGACTTTTGTTCCAGGCTTCGTGCTTTAACCGAGGAAGCCCCCAGATGCTCCACTTCACCCATATGGCCAGTGGCTGAGTCCCCCCCGGACGGTGGGGATGTGGTTGCCACAGGTGAGTCTCCTGCCCATAACAAAATGGCTGTTGATGTTTGGGAGGACGGTGGTACCGGGGGGAAGTACTTTAAAGATTTTCCCATCAACCCTTATTTATGGGGGCCGGGTTTCTGGGGCTTTCCTAGGGGGGGGCTTCCGCTGCTCACCAGTCTGCATCCCCTTCCTCCAAAGATCAAGCCTCTGAGGCACCTGCAGCTGAAGGGGAGGACTCCCCTTCCGCGGCTGATGCCTCTCCTCAATATCCCCCTATGTGGGGCTTCCCCCAGGGATGGGGCAGTGGGGGGTTGGATGGGTTACCCACAACCTCCTCCACTCTGGGGTCATACTCCGCAACCCCCCGATGAAACAGAGCGTATGCAGACCCCCTTTGGGGACTTAAATATCCCGCTTGGTGGTCATCTTGCGATGACCATAAAAAAAAAACAAAAATTGGCATAGGGAGTTTGTTGACGTATTTAGTCTTTTACAAAAAGCCCCTGAGCCAGTGCCTCGTGTCGGGGACCTTGTCCCGGACGCTGAGGTTTCTAAAAAGCATAAAATTGACCAGAACTGGCCAAACTGGCTTAAGGGTAATTGTATCTACATGGCGGTGATGCATCAAATGCATCCCAAGGTGACCGGGGATTTATTTAAATGCCTGGATATAATACATGCTGCATATTCGGAGCATGTGGGTACGGGTTGGCTTTCTTATGATGACCTGTTCTGCTTGCATGCTTCATATAATCCAGTTTTGGATTGGCGGGTCCCTCAGTGGGAGTTGTGGAACCGGCTTGTGGGGCCGGCGAAATCCTCTCTGGGTGATCGATCCGACAGTGGTCATATTATCACCAGTAACCAGGTGGGACAGGCTAACTTTAGCCAACAAAAATCTGGGGCAGGTGCGCAAGGGGTTCAACCCCCCCCCCCCGGAGGAGTTCAACGACTCTGGCAGGTGCAGGCATCAGGACTGCCCGTTCCGGCATGGTTGCGCAGTTTGCGGGGGCAAGCATGCCATTGTACCATTCCCCCGCATTGTCAGTGGGAGGCAGGGCCCTAGAGGTTCAGGTAGAAGAGGGGGTGGTTCTAATGCCACCCCTTCTGGGAAGGGGGCCAACCCCGATTACGTTGGCCCCCTTCGAACCTGGCTGCGGCGCTATCCTGACAGGATGGCAGCCGATTATATTCTGCAGGGTTTTACTTTTGGGTTTCGTATTCCTTCGCCTCTTCCTGCCGCTCCCTCTTGGGCCGACAACTTTCCATCGGTGGTTGGGATGGAAGAGGTGGTAAGGAGGAAGATAGGCAAGGAAGTGGCTGTGGGCAGGGTGCTTGGCCCCTTTGATGAGGCTCACATTCCCAAACTGCGGATTTCACCTTTGAACTTTTCTCTACGTTTTTAGAATGGACTGTCCGTTCTCGTACAGGAGTGAATTCAATCATTCATTACCTGGATGATTTTCTTTTTGTGGGTCCTGGGGGTACTGACGTGTGTCAGTTCCTTTTTTCCACTTTTATGGCCAACTGTGCAGAGCTCGGAGTTCCTCTAGCGGTCGCTAAGACTGCAGGACCTGCCCCTGTGTTGACTTTTGGGGGGATAGATCTTGACTCCTTGCTGGCCTGATCCAGGCTGCCATGGGTCAAGTTAGACTAACTTCTTGAGCTGCTCACGTTGGCTATGTCAGCCACAAAACGTTTGCTGTGGGAACTTCAGATGCTCATAGGTCACCTGAACTTCGCTTGCAGAGTTGTTGCCCCAGGCCGGGCCTTCTTGCATCGTTTATGCGACGCAATGGCTGGCCTTAAGTTTCAGCATCACAGGATCAGGGTTTCGGGCTCCGGGCGCAACGATCTGCGCATGTGTCTTGAATTCCTCAAAGACTATAATGGCGTCTCTTTTTGGAGGGAGGAACAACTCCTCGAGGCTGAATTGGAGGTCCACTCCGATGCCTCGGGGAGCTTGGGGTTTGGACTCTATTTTCGGGGGCAGCATGGCCCGAGGAATGGGTTCTACAGGGGTTTACTGCGGACCTCACATTCTTGGAACTTTTTCCAATTGTGGTGGCGGTGCATTTATGGGGACAGTATTTTAGCCATTCGACCATTTGTTAAACGTCCAAGTCTTGTAGGGTTATGCAGCTGGTCAGAGCTTTTGTCCTCAAGTGTCTGCGTCTTAATGCCCCTTTTTATTGTTAAATACGTCCCTGGACTTCAGAATGGAATTGCTGAGTCGCTGTCTCGCTTTCAGGTGGAGCGCTTTCTGGACCTCGATCCCGAGGCTCGCTTGGACCCCGACCCTATGCCGCTTTGGCTCTGGGAGCTCGGCTTGCCAGGGTCAACACCGCCGTCTGGTCGGCCTTAGCCCCTGCCATGCGCCGCAGTTATGAGGGTAAGTTGCGGATTTTTGAGGATTTTTGTTGTGCAGCTCCCCTGGAACAACCTTGGCCCGTACCTGCAGAGCACCTTTTGGTTTTTATGCTGCATCTGCATGAAGCAGGTCTGACGGCACCATCTTTGTCATCCTACCTTGCCGCTTTGGCTTTTAGTGCCAAGGCGGCGGGGTGGCAGAATTATTCTGGGGATTTTAGAATTAGGAAAATGCTGGAGGGGTTTAGAAGGGCAGCTCCTGCCCACCCTGATTCCAGAAAGCCAGTATGCTGGAACTTATCGGAACATGCTGGAACTTATCGGGGATTCTTTTAAAGTTTTGTGCTCATCTGCCCTTGAATCTCAGCTGAGATCTTGTCCATCAGGCTGCGGTGGTCTAAAACCGACCAGCGGGCCATTGGAAGGACTATTCACCTACGAAGGGTGTCAGGTTTGTCCATTTGTCCTGTGCAGTCCTTGGAGGCTTAACTCACGCTACGGGGTAGTGCGCATGGCCCCCTATTTTGCCATCGTGATGGATCCCCCTTCACTCTTTTTCAATTTCGTGCTATTTTCAACCGGGCACTCTTGGCCCCAGGTTTTTCCCCAGCATCTTACAGCTTAAGTTCATTTAGAATTGGGGCAGCATCACTTGCAGTTGCAAGCGGTATTCCTCAGGACACTGTTCAGAGGATTGGTCGCTGGCGGTCAAGCGCCTACAAAAGATATATTCGTAATTACATCGTGAGGGGGTTGGGGGCCTTTAGCGTAGGAGGTTAGGCTATCGGCCGCTGTGGCCTTTTCATGTCTCCCTGCTTGCTTGCAAGCTGTTTCGGCCCATATGGGCCTTGCTGGCTCACTCCGTGGGGGTGTTGCTGGGCCCAAGGGGCCGTTTTTGGGTCAACTGGATGGGTGTTTATATGGGAGTCATTGTCAGCCTGTGGACGCCTTAGCTGTGGTTTCTCTGCGGCTTGGCCGTTCTTGTTATTGTTCTTAGCATAGTTGTTCATTGCATTTTTCTCTTCTGTTAGGTCGCTGGGGCCTGTTTCCGGCTCGGGCACTCCACTCCAAATGACACTCCATCATTTCCTGGGCACGGAAGAGAGCAGCGGCTTCAAGTTTTGGCACACAGTTGGGCTTGGCTAGCCTGGCCAAGGTTTGGTGGGCGGCTAAGAGGGGAATGCTTTGAGGCCACCTTCTCCCTCTAATCTGTGAATTTCTTGAATCCCGGGCCTCCTCCTCAGATTTTGGTGATTCACCTAGGCGAAAACAACCTGGGCCGGAGGACCTCAGTGTCCTTGAGGCTCCAGGTCCGTGAGGACATCGCCAAGATTAGGCAGCTTGTGCCAGGGATAGCCATCCTCTGGTCATGCTTACTTCCCCGCAGGGTGTGGCAGGGGGGGCTTTGAACCCCCGCCGTTTGGACATTGCAAGGAAAAAGGTGAATTCCTACCTGAAGCGTCATTTTTTGGACGAGGGTAGTGACATTATATCTCACCCCTGGATTCAATTCAACGCTCCGGAGCTTTTTAGAGGTGATGGGGTGCATTTGTCCCAAGCTGGTGCTGATGTGTTTTTGAAGTAACTGCAGCAGGGAATTTTTACGTTTCTGCTCTGGTGGGGCAGAGGGGTTAAACGCTAGGTTAACCCCACGGTGTGGTAGGTAGCGTGCGGGGGGGGGGTAGCCAGGGAGGCTTATACTTGCCATACATCCGGATGTAAGCAAGGCCATGGGTTGAGCCAGAACCGCTCAAACGATGCCGAACCGGGTCGCTGAGGCTGGCTGGCAAACCCCAGGGCTGGAAAGCAAAGATCACCTTTAAGCGTACCTGGGGTGGTCTGTGCTTTCCAGCTGCCTCAATCCTTTGGTGTTGGCAGTGATAGACTGGCTTGGGCAGTGACCAAGCGAGGATTGAGCCAGGATGTGATGCCCATTGACATCTGGGGAAGTTAAACGGCTCGTGCCATTTTCCCCCAACCTAGAAGCTGCATGCATTGGGGGGGGGGGTTAAGTTAAGTTCAATAAGTTCCAATTTAATAAAACCTCCAGTCTCTGCTGCAGTCTATCTTGTGTTTATTAAATTAATAAAGTGGCCCTTTAACCCAGCCTTTGTCTAGCGTGCTTATTTGGGGGGTGCACAAGTAGACGCACGCACACACACACACACACACACACACACACACACACACACACACACACACACAAAGAGAGATTGTTTCTCAATCAAGAGAGATTGTTTCTTATGAGATAGAAAATAAAGTGTCCAAAATCACACAGTTTTTGGAACACAGTGGATTAAAAATGTGTCCCTCATAAATCGGTGAGAAGACAGATGTAGATGGAAGAAGAGAGATAATACAGTGGCCAAAAAGATGCTCTGACATCACAGCCGTAGGGAAAAGAAGACGTGTATCACATAGAAGATTATATCTACAAAATTATTGAGCAGTCCACATGTCACATCGAGATGAAAATAGAAAGAAGTGTTGAGAAAAGTGGAGTAAATTCTCAGTGACTCAAGATCCTCATGTGCTTGACTGCCATCCTGAATGGACTTCATGCTCCCTCTCACTTAAATACCTGCAGCTGGGTATGATGTTCTCAGCAAAGGAATGCTACGAAGAGATAAAGAGAGCCTTACATGACATCCTTGAACAAAAAGATGGGTTGTTGACTGAAATTAGAGAAGGTTATTTCAACAAAGAACTGATGAGCAATCTTTCCAACAATGACATCTCCTGGATGATAAAACTCATGGGAAATAGGGAAGGAATCTCTCCCCCTGCATGTAATAGAATCAGACTTCAAGCTAGGATGAACAGAATGTATATTGCAGGCAATGTGAGGTAGCTGCCCCAGGAGTAATATTGAAGGAAATAAGGTCCTTTTCGGACATCCATTCTAGTGATCTCCCCAACAGCATTTCATTTCTGAGTAAGCATTTTTTACAATCTCCTTCAAATTGAAATTGCATTGATTGGTCTGCTGATCAACAGATACAAGAAGTCTGCAACAGGATCCCCCAACTCTTCATATTATTTGTTGCGGTTTCATCCACCTTACAGTCCGAGGAAGTTTTCAGACTTTTTAAAAGAAATATCCCGAAGTGGAGCACTCCTTGGGGGAAAAGGCGGTCCTAGGTGCAGATTGCTCAAGCTACCCACAAGACGTTGCCACTAGTAGTAACCATAGAAACCATCATGAGTGCAGACATATCATTAAAGTATTCAAACTCAGGAGTGATAGAGCCCCACCAGCACCTGTGATCCAACAGCCTGAACGTGAGCATGATGGGAGGGTTTTATAACCACTTTTTGGCATTATTTGTTTTTCCTATGGACTCCAAATAGCTCTTGGGATTTGAGGAGCAGGACAACTCCTCAGACTGAAGTTAATAACTACGAAGGAGGGAATGAGCTCCCTCGTGTGCTGAAACGGCTGTCTGGAGCACAGGAAAACATGGCAGGTGCTTAATGACCTGGTGCATTTGACCTTTTCAGCCCAGACCTTGAGTGAGATCATCCTGCTTCCTGCTGTAATATGCTTGATACTGAACAGACAGAATTGGTTGTATCATTTGGTATATTGTTGGAGTGTTAGTTTGACTAGGATCTGTGGGGGATCTGTGGGGGGTTTCAAGAGAACCGCGTGATTGGAGGACTTCCCACTGTACCATTGGGCCCCCAAGGCACCACAAAAACCATCTTCATCCTATTTCTTTAGTGAATGATTGCAAAAATGCTATCATTTCCCCTACCGGTTAAAACTGTGAAATCACATACTGACATTTCTATCAAGACTCTGCCCCAAAGGTTACACTCCCTCCACACCAAGTATCAAACATTTCTTCCATTGGTATTCTTTATTTCTTAAGCCCTTTCGTAATGGTCCCTAGCACCATAGATTTCTCTAGGAGCAATATCTCAGACTTTCAGAAACTAAGGAAGACTAGCGGTGCAATCCAGCATAGACAAGTGCTGGGGGACCGATGGCTCTGCCAGCAGCAGGCTTCGTAAATGTGCTAAAGGCAGCACATTTTCGACACCCGGCAAGTAAGCGGCATTAGCGGAGAGGACGGCACAACTCAGTCTGCCCGGGGCCATCTCCAGTGCCGGGCAGGGGTGTGGGGTAGCACTGGATTGGGCCACTTGGCCCAGGAGAGGGACAGGGATATCAGCGGCATGCTCCACCTATATCTTAAACCCCGTCCCGCTCCTGGCCAGCCTTACATAGCCTCCCCCGGTTTCCGATGGCCAAATCTATATTTCAAAGCATTCACTTTGGATTGCTCCTGAGTACATTTCTCTTCCACTGAGCTTATCAGGTATCAGGCACAGCTAAGCATTATAATCACCAAGGGAGTATGTGTCTGACCCACAGATGGGCAGAATGGGCAGAGCTGCAGGCTGTTGTTTAGGTGAAGGGAGAGAAAAGGTTGAGCTCTGTTGGAGCCGTTTGATTTCCTTCTTGAAGCAAATCCATCTGGCCAGTGGTTCGCAGAGGCATCGGCTGGTATGGGATGGTGGGGCAGTGGTCCCCAGGGTGTAAGGGCGCTGAGGCTCGGGGGGCGTGCGGGCCTCCTTTAGTTTCGTTTTTCTTTTTACTTTTTCCGGGTTTTTAAAAGTTTTTAGGGGTTTTTTTAGCGCTTTCAGGGCTTCTAAGCGTGTGTGTATGCTTTGCGCCCACTTATCTTGTGTCTAGGAGCCTCCGGCGATGATCTCCAGTGGTGACAATCTCTTCCGGGGGCGCAGATCGTTGCTCTGCCTGCCCCGGCGCGAACTCTATAAAGCAGAGTTTCCAATCGACGTTCTGCGCCTGTGTGAACTCTGTAAAGCGCTGCTGGGCACTTTACAGAGTTCACACCCGGGGCAGGCAGAGCAGAGGAACAATCTCCGCCCCCGGAACAGATCATCGCTGCTGGAGATCGTCGCTGGAGGCTCCTAGACACAAGATAAGTGAGCGCAAAGCATACACACACGCTTAGAAGCCCCGATAGCGCTTAAAAAAAACCCTAAGAAACTTTTTCAAAAACCGGAAAAAAGTAAAACAAAAATGAAACTTAATTTATGCAAATTTATGCAAATTATTTTGGGGCGTCGGGGGGTCGGCCCCAACTTCGGGGGCGCTAGATACGCCACTGGCGGTTCATATCCTATCTGTTAGAAACCATCAACGGAGTCCATGCTATTCTTCAGCAACAGGATAGAAACACTTCCTGTTTTGTATAGATGACCCAGATTCATTTTTCATGTATGAATAATAATGAATAAACATTTAAAGTTACAGTGCAATCTTGCACAGGTTTACTCAGAACAAGTCCTATTTTGATCACTAGGATTTACTCCCCAGGAAGTATGCATATGTGTTCAAATTGGAGTATGTATGGAGTATACATACTTCCAATATACAATTGGAAGTATTGCATGTATACGAGTACAAAATGGAAGTAAGTTCTAAATTATTATAATAAAATGAATTCATTCTTAATTTCTTCAGTTTTTAGTCTTTGTCAGCTGCTCTCTATTATTCAGCTCAGGCCTGAGCATAATGATGTAGCATTTAGGGAAAAAATACATCCCAGTAACCCAGCACTAGAGGCCAAGATGGAGAAGATCTCCACAGCCACCATATCTTTCCCTTTTGTGCTCAGATAGGTTGGGAGAAAAGAGATCCAAACACTGCAAAAGACCAACATGCTGAAGGTGATGAATTTGGCTTCATTGAAAGCGTCTGGTAACTTCCTGGCTAGGAAAGCGACAGTGAAGCTGGCAATAGCAAGAAATCCCATATACCCCAAGAGACAATAAAATATGAAGATGGACCCTTCATTGCATTTTATTATGATTTGCCCTTTTAGCGAGTGCATGTTTGTATTTGGGAATGGAGGAGAAGTACTTAACCAAACCATACAAATGCCTGCTTGAACCAAGGAACAGGACAGGACAATGGAATTGGCCAGTCTTTTCCCCACCCATTTCCTCATCCCAGATCCTGGTTTGGTAGCCATGAATGCCAGAACCACAGTGATGGTTTTTGCCAACACAGAGGAAAGGGCCACAGAGAAGACCATTCCAAAAGCTGTTTGTCGGAGAAGGCAGGTCACCCTTCTGGGCCTTCCAATAAAGAGCAAAGAACAGAGGAAGCAAAGAAAGAGGGAGATGAGGAGGATGTAGGTGAGGCTGCGGTTGTTGGCCTTAACTATGGGAGTGTCCTGGTGCTTCATAAAGGTTCCAAGCACCCAAGCTGTGATCAGAGCAAAACCAACAGCAGCCCACGTTAAACTGATTCCCAATGGTTCTCTATAGGAGAGGTAGCTGATAACCTTGGGAATACATTGATGTTGGTTTTTGTCAGGATATTGATCATCTGGACAATTGATGCAAGCATCCATGTCTGGAAAGAAAAAGGGAGATGCTTTTAATAGGAGAGCTATCTATTTTAATTTCTAAATCAAGACCCAATTTCACAGTAACCTCTTGGGCATAAGCTCATGAGTGTGTCTAAGGGTAGCAAACCTTGTGCCTTTTGTTACAAATTCATATTCCACAATCAATTCAACTGCCAAGACAACCATCATTTCTGGCTAGACATGGTGACATACATGATAAGCCCCATATCTGGGAATGTTATGTTATGTCTCCTCTTACCCTCCTGGCCAGAAATCTTCCCTTCTGGACATGGAACACAATCATAACAGCAGAACGGCTCCCCTTCCTTCTTTTTCTTGCTGGAGCCAGGATGGCAGTGGTCATTACACACAGAGACGGGCAGCACCTAAGCAGAGTCAAAATGAAGGAGATTATGATGATGGTGATGGTGATGATGAATATTTATATGCCGCTTTTCAAAAGGAGACTTTGGATTTTTTTAAACTATGTTTTAATATTTCTGCTTTCATATGGGTCTAGGCATAAATAAGAATGCTGTGCTAAATGGGGTGGATGTTCTTGTGTTTTGGCCCAATCGTATTGATCCCTTGCTGTGGCAGTACACACTCCACCAGTGCAAGCCATTGCAAAACTACTGTAAAGTACTTTCAAGGCATGCCAGCCGGAAGGCAAGAGCCATTAGGGGGTGTCATGATGAATTGCTGCACTTCATTGTTGACCATTTCACCACTGAGAAAGTGAGACGAGGGATACCAAGGGTACAGTTGTGGAACTAGGGCAGTTGTTCCCAAACGTTTTCGATCCATGGCTCCCTTGACCTACTGGCCGTTGCTGATGGCTTCCCATTACGTAACCAAGGGCCATTATGCCATTAAGCAGGAAGTGAGCAGAAATATGTATTTAGTTCTCACTTATGAACTCAATTAGCTGCAAATGACAGAGGAGAAATATGCCAATGATGAGTGTGTGAATCAGGCTCTCCTGGTGCCTGCTTCTGCTGGGGGCCTTGCTGAGGAGTGACGTGCATGCTGCTAAATGAACATCCGTGGATGAATCAGGCTCTCCCACCCTCCGTTTTACTAGAACACACATGTCCATTTTTAGTCCTGTGCCACTATATCCTTGGAGGAGAAGCAGGCTTTCCCCATCCCCTGACAGCAGCCTCCCTCTCGCTTGAGTTCTTGAGAAGATTGGCAGCTTCTCTTTGGATGGCCCATCTTTTTCCTCTTGTAATTGGACACTTGGCTACGCCTCCAGCGAATAAAAGCACTCAGGCTACTGAGCTTGTGAAGGAAGGGCCCAAAAGCAAGATGGTGGTGGAGAGAGTCGTCTCTTGTGTATTTTAGAGTTGGCCATGAGACCCACAGGGAGGCCTTTTGTTTATAGCTGGGTGCAGCGCACTGGGTACCCCGTGAAACCCTGGCAGGTTTCCATGGCTCTCCGGGGAGCCACGGCTCACAGTTTGGGAATCTCTGAACTAGGGATAGAAGCGTCTGTGTCATTGCAACTGAGGCTGCAATCCTGTGCACACTTCACTTTCAAGTCTCATTGTATACAATGGGACTTACTTCTGTGAAGACGAATAATAATAATAATAATAATAATAATAATAATAATAATAGTATTTATATACTGTATATAGTCCTATTGCCCCGAGTATAGGACGCTCCTGATTATAAGCCGC
This sequence comes from Plestiodon gilberti rubricaudatus, assembly GCA_026170595.1. NCBI lineage: Eukaryota > Metazoa > Chordata > Lepidosauria > Squamata > Scincidae > Plestiodon > Plestiodon gilberti. The sequence goes on from JANXHW010000006.1 coordinate 22,555,418, forward strand.
ACCCTTAACGTTTGGTGCTATTTTTTAAAAAAATACATTTTTAACTTTTTTAACTTAAAGAAAATATGCACATTAGTAGAATAGTAAAACAGTACAGCTTTAGTACAGTTAAAGGCATAGGCACCCTGTCCCTTATTGAATCTGGGCACCCTAGTATAAGTAGCCTTCCCAGATCCAAAGGGGGACAGAGTGCCTACCTTTAACCTTTTGGAATTTGGGCAGGTGCAGCTTGTTGCACCCTTCCATGATGATGAGCTGCACCTGCCCAAACTTCAATGGTTAACAGCACAATCCTATGCATGTCTACTCAGAAGTAAGTCCCATTGCATTCAATGGGGCTTACTCCCAGGAAGGTGTGCACAGGATTGCAGCCTAAAGGTTGTACTCTGGCTCCCTTTGGATATGATAAGCCTATGCAGGAGCTCTTGATCTCAACTTTCAAACTGCAGGATCAATAAATATCTTAGTTTCCACAGAGTCCTGGGGCTGGAACTTAAGGGTTAATTTTTTCAAATGCCTCTAAGTAGGCTTACCATATCCAAAGGGGGACAGGGTGCCTACACCTTTAACCATTGTAAAAAGAAGGCATTTGGGCAGATACAGCTCATAATGGAATGGTGCATCAAGCTGCACCTGCCAAAAATTCTGTCTTTTTACAATGGTTAAAGGTGTAGGCACCCTGTCCCCCTTTGGATATGGTAAGCCTACCTCTGAGGCTAGAGGTTGCTAGAGAGATCCTGGCCATTTAGCAAGTGATTAAGAGCTGAAAAGACAGCTTTTGCAGTTTAAAAAAAGAAAAAGCATTTTACCTTTGAAAAGAGACTTGGAGAGGCTTGAAAAACAGACGCTTTGCAGAAAACTCTAGGCAGAAAAACGCTAGACTTTGATTGTAGGCCGCACCCCTACTTTAAAGACTTGTCTTAGGGGACAAAAGTGAGTCTTATACTCAGGTCAATACGGTAAATGTGTGTGTGTGTGTGTGTGTGTGTGTGTGTGTGTGTGTGTGTGTGTGTGTGTGTGTGTGCCCTGGAAGAATACAAAATAAAATCGTTATGGCCTATTTCTAGTCATTACTTCAAGTGGAACGTAATTACAATATCAAGGCTGTGGTATAGCCTTCACAGCGCAATCCTCTCTACAATCTAGAGCAGCTTCCCCTGCACTGTTCCAGGGTGTCACAAATGTGCCAAAAGGTACATTTGCACCTCCTCAGGAGGAGCCAAGAGGTGCTGCTCCAGTTGACTCCTGATCATCGCGGCGCCCACCATGGACAGCAGGTGCTCTGCCAGTTGGGGCAGGGTTGGAGGGAGAGCAGGGAGGGAGTGTTCTGGGGGGGGCAGATTGGCCCGCTGCGCCTGGCGTTCCACCAGAATCTATCCCCTTTCCCAGGTCTGGCTGGCATTACATAGATTTGCACTGGCCATTTTGGCAGTGCACATCCGAGTAGCTGGGGCATTAAGTTCCTTTCCTCCCCTGAGGAGTTATAGGATCCAGCGCAGCTTCCTTAGACTGGATTGGGCTGCCCGTGTACAACAAAAGAAGATTTAAAATGTGGTAAAGGGAAGTCAGATTCATGTGAATTAACAATTATCCAGTTATGTCAAACTAAGGACTTGTAGTTCTTTCCGTCTCACCTGATTAAATTTCCCATGCCACATCATGCTTTCATCTTGAATTGTTAACTGTTTTCCTGGAGGCTTTTGAGGATCTAGTCTTCCAATTTTGATTTTTACAAGAGATTGATTGGGGAAAATAACCCAGTTCGTAACGTCAAATCCTGCAACTAATTCTCTATTTTCATCAAAACGTACAGTCTCTCCAGCACTGTTGTTGAAGGAGATACTCCTTAGAAAGGGATGGAGCTAAAGTAAAGAGAAAAAGAGCAAGGGGACAGTAACATTGATCAGAGGCGAGGAAAGACTGGAGAGCGCGGAGCAGCGGCATGTGCAAAAAAAGGATAAATAGCGCGGCGCCCCAGTCAGCCGCCTTCAGAAAGCCCTGGCCGCCGGTCGTGGTGGATGCTCCGGGGCTTTCTCCGTCTCCGAGGTCTCGGAGTGCCCTAGTAAACTGGGGGGCCCCCGGAGCGGCGCTGCCCACCCCCAAGCGGAGGTGCCCTTCAGCGAGTGCTCCAGGCAGCACCCGCTGCTGGTACGCCTCTGACATTGACAAACATCTGTCCTGAATGAATTTAGTTTTTGTTTTATATCTGGTTACAGCCAGTCTCCTTTAGGCTGTACCTGTGGAGTCAATAACAGGAGGCACAAATCCTCATAAGAATATAAGAAGAGCCCCGCTGGATCAGGCCAAAGGCCCATCTAGTCCAACTTCCTGTATCTCACTGTGGCCCCACCAGATGCCTCAGGGAACCAGTGGCGTCGCGACGACACGCTGCACCCCTGAGCGGGGGCGCGCGTCGCCCTTAAGGGGGAGGCTCCGCCCCCGCGCGTGACGTCACGCGCAGGAGCGGAGCGCCCATCCCGCTCCGTTTTCGGCTCATTTTGGAGCCAAACGGAGACAAGGGAGGGCGGGTGGGCCCAGCTCAACGCGAAATTGTAAGTAAGGGGCATCGCGCGTCACCCCTGTACGCGCGACGCCCCCGGCGGCCCGCCCCCCCGCTTCCCCCTGTCGACGCCAGTGCAGGGAACATACATGTATCCTGTTGCCACTCCCTTGCAACTGGCCTCCTATGATAACAAGACCAAATCTTTATATCAGAGATGTGTCACCTGTCCTACGTGGCTGAGGTACAAGTGAAAGAGGCATACTTCTCAAAACATTTCATGCCCCAGGAACCAGGCAAGCAACTCTGGGGAGTGTTCCCTAGGTGCTCACATAACATTCGTAACCCAGAGATGCCCATGGCATATGATGCATATCTTAATACATCACATGGTTCGTTCATGCAGGAAAGGATAGTCTTTCATGTACTTAGGTCCAACCTGCACTGGACTTTTACCTTCCAGGGTTGAGGGTTACGCAGTTCCAGCCTTTCTCCAGCTTTCCTTGTTCTGTATTTGGATCTGGACACAAACATAGTGTGTAGAGCACGTGTGATAGCATGGACAGCATTGTAAATACTGTAGCTTTCGCCTGTCATGCTCATTTCAAAGAAAGTTGCAGGAAGGCTCTCCAGTTTCTCCTCCCCACTGCAGTGTTCCTTGGTCTTCTCACCCTCACCCAGAGTAGAATTTTTCAATAAACAGTTGAAGGTCTTCTCCCAGAAGGACTGGATAAACCCATCATCTTTTGCAGAGAAAATATTTGTGTTCTGCAGAAATGTTCTGAATCCTGGTGGTTCATTTGAGTGAACTGACAAGGATATGGCACCCTGGAAAGCTTGTACATCCCAGTTCCTTTGATTTGTACCTAGTTTAAAATCCCAGTGAGTTGTCACAATCCACACCTTCCCTAATAGCAGGGCAGCATTTTGAAAATTCCAAGTCAAACGCAACATGGTTGTTAGAGCACCATAAGCAATAAACACATTGGCTTTGTTTTTCATGAGATCTGAAATCTTTTGCAGATCACTATAGTATGGCTGGGACATTTTGTCAAGATAAGTAACTTTTGGAAATATTTTTATAAAGGCAAAACAGATGCTGTTGGAGGAGAGCATGGGCACCAATGCTTGTAGGAAGGTCTCTTCATTGACGTAATCTGCTCCAAATAACCCAACCCATGTCCATCTGAAATGCAGAAGTAATTGGACAATCCCTTAGCATTGATGGATGTCGTTTGGGACCATCTGGTAGAAGGAAGGGAAGAGCAGGTTCTTGCTGAGTCTTGAGTTGAGGGAGGTATAGATGAGCTAAAAGAATAAGTAGATATCTATCATGAATGGAGTGCAAGTTGTGATATGTGTGTGCATTATAACATTTGCCAACAAGCAGTACCTTAACCAAGATTCTAGTTTGGATAAAATGTATATATCATGATGTGCCTTCAGATAAGACATGCATAGCAGTATATTTCCAGGGAAAGCTTTTTTTAACAAAAGACAGTGACCATGTTGCCAAATTTTCCGTATGAATTAAATTTTAGTCATTTATTGGATTTGAATTGCAATTTTAGAAAAAACTAACCAAGCTAGAAATGAAATATTTCAATTTCCGATACTTGAATTTTCTTGCTTCTTTATGCCAACCCACATCTGCATAAATGGAGACCTTGATTAACTAATTCATCTAGAAGTTTTCCTTTTTAAGTGTGACAAGTGTGAAAAAGTCTGCAGACAAGACTTGGCACAGCTACACTGGCACTGGAAAGTTGGTTAGGATTGCGCTAAAAGGGTGAAATTGTGTGCCAGAGTTTCCATTGCTCCCCACCACCAAATCTACCTGTGGAATCTTGAAGTTGTCTGAGAGAGTGGCCGCATACATGGATTCATCTGATTCTGTATTCCCAGTGAGCACTACCAAATTGTTTGGCATGTCACACTTGTAGTTAGGGAGAAATCTTTGCTGTGTAGCAATCAGATTCAGCAGAGCCTTGGAAGTAATCTGTGGATTGAAGTAGGTATCATAGATGTGGAATCCCAATGTGACATTACTTAAGATGGTTGGGTTTGCACTGATCTCCTGTACAGCAAATGCCATGGCGAGGATATTTTGGTAGTTCTTTGGCACCACCCTGCAATGAAAATTATGATTGGTAGAACATAATGAGAATGGTAGATTCTCATATCCTTGGTTACAGTATTTCCCCCATGAAATGTTGGGTCCTCTTCTGTATAGTGTATAGCCAAATTCTACAAATGCTGAAATCGAATACAATGATATGAGTGAGCATGAGAGCAATGGAGTGATGAGGAGCAACAGCGGATGGATTAAAGAACTCACCTTCAGGAAATCAAAATATCAATGATGGTTTTAGCCAAGTTCTGGAGACAGTAAGGGAGTAGGATGAAAAAAAAATCTACTGTAGGTTCTTCTGCTTTGATAGAAGGGTAGATAGGATATTACTAGAACCAGTCCTGTGAAAAGGAGAAAGTGCCCGTGACAGACTAGCTCAGAGTTGGTGAGGAGGGCTTATCTCTGCTAAGCATAGAAAAACTGGGCTTCCTAGAGTGGCTGCTTCCAGGTGGTGGGGCACTTCCCCAGAGTCACCTGGGGCCCCAAGACACAGACAGAAGCAGCAACAGATGTTGATCATCTACCTGGAGGAAGTTCTTGCGCCTTCTGTTTCCCCATTGTTGGTGTCACTGAGAGGAGACAAAACCAGTGAGAGACCAACTCCATTTTGATGTAGATGGGAGGGCACCTTGTTGAGGGTGTGGTAGTTAGCTCAGGAGGCAAGTTGCTTCATTGTTAGCATTCTCCTTGATTGAGTTTGGCCGTGGATGTTGGTGAGGACAGCTAGGGTTGGTGACGCTTGTGTGGTTAACAACTTATTTGCTCCAAGTCCGGAAACCGCTAGGAGGTGGCTTTTGTTCACAGGCTCAAATGCAAGCAAGGTGCAGTCACCTATGCACTTTTCCAAGGAGCAGGCAAGACTCCAAAGAAGCCACCTGATAGAGAGGCGGGGGTGACTGCAGTGATGGTGAAAAGTGTGGCCTTCCTCTTGGCCTGTGGATCTGAGGCTTCTTGCCATCAGTCCTGCTTCTCAAACCAAATTACCCTGGTTGTGTTCTTTTGGCAGACAACCAGCACTACATACCATGTGGGTGTCTCCATGCATGCTTTAAAATAAAAGAAATAAAAGGGTCTATCAGGCAAGAGCCCCAATGACTGCAGAAGCGCAAAGATAATCTGCCTCTGGAGTGCACCTACCACAACTAGATAAAATTAGAGAGAAGTGCTGAATTAGAGAGAAGGCCATTTTCATATTTAATGTAAACAGTTCTTCAAACTCTCTGTCACTGAGATATCTGCTGGTGGTTATGGTGTTCTCAGCAAATGAATGCTCTAGGGGGGAATGAAAAGGAAAGCTTACTTACATTAAATCCTTGATCAACATCAGAGAGGGGTCCTCTCTGAAATTAGAAGAGAAACGATTGAAACAGAACTGAGAAACAATATTTCCAATGACGACATCTCCTGGATGAAAAAACTCATGGGGAATAGTAAAGCGGTCTCTTTCTCTGCATGTAATGGAATGAGTCTTCACACTGGGATGAATAAAATGTGTCTTGCACACAATATGGGGCACCAGCCCCAGAAGGAATACCAAAAACACCAACATTTGTAGGACAGAAGGATATATTTCAGAAATATATCCTAGTATTTTCCCCAAAAGCATTTACTGTCCCAGCAGCAGTCTTTTTACAACCTCCTTTGAATTGGAACTGAATGTATTGATATGCTGATCAATAGATCCCCTGCTCTTGATATCATTTGTTGCTACTTCATCCACCTCAATGTCCTAAGGGAGGCTTTCAGGCTTTTCTTTTAGCAATGTACAAAGGTTTGACTTGCTCCTTTTAAAGAAATAACCCTCAGTGGATATGGGAGAAGAGGTGGAACTAGATGCAGGCTGCTCAAGCTGTTCACAAGATGTTGCCTCTGGTAGAAATTACAGAAACCTTCATGAGTGCAGGCATATCAAGGTAGAGAGAACCACATCTGCTCCTGTGGCCTTTCAGTCTGAGCCTGAGCATTATGGGAGAGTTTTATAACCACTGTTTGGTGGTGTTATTTTCCTGTGATCTCCAAATATCTCTTGGGACTTGGGAAGCAGGACTATTCCTCAGATACATGCTAATAATTACAATGGAATGAATGAGCTCCCTTGTACACTGAACTGCTGTCATGGTACACAGGAAAACATAACAGGTACTTAATGACCTGGTACAGTTGGCCTTTATCAGGCCACAGCTAGAGTGAGATCATCCTATTTCCTGCTGTAATTTTTTTTTTTTACATTGAAGTCAACAGGCAGAATTCATCATTTTATTCATCTAGTATTGTGAGATGGCTAGTTTGACCGCAACCTCACAATTTGAGAACTCGATATTGCTGTGCCTGTATACTGTTGTAGAAATAGAACTGATATAGACACAAATCTGACTCCATCTTGAAAGTGCCGGCCAACATTTCAAGTTACTGTTCAGGTCATGTACTTGGAAACATAGAAAAACAATTTGAGCACTTGCTTGGTGTAGGTGTTATGATCCTTATCTTTGTCCACTCAACCCCAGACATTACATGGTATGGTATGGGTGTCATGATCCTTATATTTGACCACATGGCCTCAAGAAGGAAATCAAACAGCTCCAACAGAGCTCATCCTTTTCTCTCCCTCCACCTTAACAATAGCAGAGGTGTTGCTCTGGTGGGGGCCGTACCGTACGTTGCGCCCCGTCCTAGTCCTGTTTACAAGCCGGCAGGAGGCGGCCCCGCCCTCTCACCGTCGGAGCCATTCCGTGCGGAGAAGGCAGCAGGTACACGTCTTCTTTTCCCTATGGCTGTGATGTCAGAGCATCTTTTTGGCCACTGTATTATCTCTCTTCTTCCATCTCCATCGCCTTCTCTGTCTTCTCACAGATCCATGAGGTTTGGGACACATTTGTAATCCAATGTGTTCCAAAAACTGTGTGATTTTGGACACTTTATTTTCTATCTCATAAGAAACAATCTCTCTTGATTGAGAAACTCACTCTCTCTCTCTCTCTCTCTCTCTCTCTCTCTCTCTCTCTCTCTCTCTCTCTCTCTCTCTCTCTCTGTGTGTGTATGTGTGTGTGTGTCTGTGTCTGTGTGTGTTTGTGGGTCTGTGTGTGTCATTTTATCTGCAATACGTCTCAAATCATCTCCTTGTGGCAGTATCAACTCCCTGTCTCATTTAAACTTTTAACAAATGGAAAAAATAAATTTGCATTATTAGTAGCTAAGAGTACGAAGAAAAAAGTAGGTACTTCTTCACACAGTACATAATTAGTCCGTGGAATCCATTGCCACCAAGTGTGGTGATGACCATGAGCTTGGATGTCTTGAAAAGGAGACTGAACGTCATGGAAAAAGGTCTATCACTGACTCCTAATCAGAATGGCTAAATCCTACTTTCAGACTCAACAGCAGTTTGCCCCTGAATACCAATGATGGGGGATCAATGATGAGAAAGGAGCATGCCTTTCTCTGCTGCAGGTGGGCTTCCCTGCTGATGGTTCACTGACAAATGGAGAATATGGGGATAGATAGGCCATTGCCTGATCCCACAAGTTTTACTTAGTTCTTATCCCCTCCATTCCTGCTTCAGTCATCATGAACTACCTACCCTTAGTCTGGCCTCAGGGGCCTAACAAGCTCCCGGAGCATGGGAGCTTGCTGCGCCTGGAAGTGACGTCACGTGACCTCATGTGATGTCATTTCCAGAGATGTTTCCTCAGCAATGGAGCCACACTGCTCTTTCCTGAAATGTAGGGTGGGCAGGGGGACTCCATGACTGAGAACTGAGCAAAGCTCCATAACTGAGCAAGCTGTTTCAGCATGCGCACGGAGCCCCACCCACCCGCCTTACAGCTCGGGAAAGAGTGGCGTGGCTCCTTGACTGATCACACTGTATCAGCACACAGTCGGAAACAGCGGCGCATGCAGTGGAGTGGAGCTTGAGGTGTGCCCCCCGGGGATTGCATCCGGGGGGGCGCACCCACGTTACGCCAGACTTTGGTAGTACACGGTTCATTTCTGCCTCTGGCGAGCTGCGGTGTGGTAATATTCAGCTACCTTGAAGGAATGCCTCTTTGCCTCCACTTTTGTTCCATATGTTATAAGTCTCAGCTTCTTTCCTTAAAGCATTTTCTTTTCCTGCCACTTAGTTCCTTCTGGGAAACTCAATACACTTCCTTGAAAGAGGTAGCTCATGTCAAGTTACCTCTTGGAAAGAGTTGCAATAATTGAAAACATATATATGAAAACTGTAAACTGGATTTAAAACATGTCCAATTTTCATATAACAGTTATATTAGGGTGTTTGCCATGCATGTGAAAATCAACATGAGCATGTTGAAAAGTGCTTGGAAACAGACCGACAGCCAGCACACATTGGCTCACAAACACCTGACACAACACGGGGATTCCTTACATTGACTGGGTCAAGAAAATTGATATTTTTAGATATTGAGACAAAAGGAACGAACAATAATCATCTATACCAGAAAGATGCTCATAGTTCTCCTCCCCTCCAAAGCACCCAGGCACAGAATAAGGCTTCATTAAGTTTGAGGGACATAAATACGGTACTCCCTAGTAATGCAAATACATGTACATCCACCGCATCGAACACATCACACTTCTTTCTTTATATAACATGTGAAAGCACAATTGCAAAAGAAATATTATCTTATCCTGAACACCCACTATTTTGGCTTTACTCAGGTGCTGCCAATCTCTGTGTGTAATCACCACTGCCATCCTGGCTCCAGCAGGAAAAAGAAGGAAGGGAAGCCGTTCTGCTGTTATGATTGCGCTCCATGTCCAGAAGGGAAGGTCTCTGGCCAGAAGGGTAAGAAGACACAGAACATTCATAGATACTGACCCAATCACAAAGCTTGTTGTGGCCTTGGAATGGGCACTGGAACATCAACTTCTGGCAAGAGACTCAAGAACAGCTTCGCTAAGGCTTACAAAAATGAACTAATGCCTAAGGGGGTTATTTAGAAAATGGGACTTCATAGTTTAGTGGTCATATCATTCAGAAATTATATTACACTGCTGGCATATTACATGTACCTCACTTTTTTCATTCCAGACATGGATGCTTGCATGAAATGTCCAGATGAACAATATCCTGACAAACACCAATATCAATACATTTCCAAAGTTGTAAGCTACCTCTCATACAATGAAACTTTGTGGTTCAGTTTAACTTCAGCTGCGGTTGCTTTTGCTCTGATCACAGTCTGGGTGCTCAGAACATTTATGAAGCACCAGGACACTGATATCATCAAGGCCAACAACCGCAGCCTCACCTACATCCTCCTCCTCTTCTCCCTCCTCCTTTGCTTCCTCTGTTCTTTGCTCTTCATTGGAAGACCCAGAAAGGTGACCTGCCTTCTCCAGCAAATGGCTTTTGGAATGGTCGTCTCTGTGGCACTTTCGTCTGTTTTGGCAAAAACCATCATTGTAGTTCTGGCCTTTATGGCTACCAAACCAGGATCTGGGATGAGGACATGGTTGGGGAAAGGACTGGCAAATTCCATTGTTCTTACCTGCTCCGTGATTCAAGCAGGCATTTGTGCGGTTTGGTTAATTACTTCTCCTCCATTCCCAGCTAAGAGCATGCATTCAGTGAAAGGGCAAATCCTGGTCACTAGCGTCGACAGGGGGAAGCGGGGGGGCGGGCCGCCGGGGGGCGTCGCGCGTATAGGGGTGACGCGTGATGCCCCTCACATTTTTGTGGCAGAGGTGGGCCCGCCCGCCCTCCCCTGGGTCCGTTTGGCTCCAAAATGAGCCAAAAACGGAGCGGGGAGGGCGCTCTGCTCATGCGCGTGACGTCACGCGCGGGGGCAGAGCCTCCCCCTTAAGGGTGACGCGCGCCCCCGCTCAGGGGTGTCGTGCGTCGTCGCGACGCCCCTGATCCTGGTGGAATGTAATGAGGGCTCAGCTACCATGTTTTACTGCCTCTTGAGCTACATGGGCTTCCTGGCCATTGTCAGCTTCACCGTGGCTTTCCTAGCCAGGAAGTTGCCAGACACTTTCAATGAAGCCAAATTCATCACCTTCAGCATGTTGGTCTTTTGCAGTGTTTGGATCTCTTTTCTTCCAACGTATCTGAGCACAAAAGGGAAATACATGGTTGCCGTGGAGGTCTTCTCCATCTTGGCCTCTAGTGCTGGGTTACTGGGCTGTATTTTTTTCCCTAAGTGCTATATCATTGTGCTCAGGCCTGAGTTGAATAATAAGGAGCAACTAAGAAGAAAAGAAAAAGTCAAGCATTAAACATTCCGAGAATCCTTGTTTTTCTTCTGATCTTGTAAACAATTCATCAGTTTCATCTGTTTAAAAAATACAGTGGTTCTATTTGATACATGGTCAATGGTTTGTTTTATTCTAAGGCATGCAGGTGACGTATCTAAACATGAGTACTTGGTACTGAGTGTCTCCCTGAAGAGCGGCAATGTGGCTATTTCCAGGACTGATGGCAAGAGGCCACAGATCCAGAGGGCAGGAAGGCTATACTTTTGATAAAACTATTATATCACCACCCCCTTTTATTGATCAAAAGGAGCTCAGTTCTCAAATAGATTTAGGTTTAATTCTTCGAACCTCCAAAACTCAGAAGGAGCCTACACTCTCCAAATCCTGCTGGAATAGCAGCTTCTGTTTCCTGGTGAATATAGCTACCACCTTATCGAGTGACTTCCAATCTAGTCTTTGCACCTTCAATTGCATGGGACAAACAAGGTGGATATCAGTAACGTCATGAGCCTGCGCGTAAACCCCGGCGGGAGTTCGACCGGCTCGGCGCATCACCGGAACCAACCCCACTGCCGCGTCACCACCAGCACGCCCGCCAGTACGAGCCGGGTGACTGTGACGACGCATCTTCTTCGGCTGGCAGTTCTGGCGCTTCTGACTAGGCAAAAAGCGGCATTCTTCGCGCATGCGCACGAACGCTGCTTGAAGCCTCTTGACGTCAGCGGTGTCGTGCGCAAGTGTGAAAACGCCGTTTTTGGCCTAATCAGAAGCGGCCGAGCTGCCAGCCGAAGAAGACGTGTCGTCACCCTCTCCTGGCTCGTACCAGGCAGCAGCAGGGGGTGACGTGGTGGCAGCAGGGGTGACGGCAAGCAGTTCGTACGGGCCGGGGGATGACGCGGTTTGCGACGTCGGGTGCGTCACCCTCTCCGCCGCTTCACACCCCGGCAGCCTGCCTCCCCGCCACATCGTAGCAACGCCGCTGGTCCCCGTGTTCCGTGTATAAGTCAGTATGCAACCCTGCAGTTAGGAGAAATTGGACCATCCTGGTATAGAGAGATCCTGTTCAGAGAGTGTAGGTAGAGTGTGCATGTGCTGATGTTTACACATGTCAAATGGCAAATGAATTTAGAAGGCAGAAGCAAGCAGATTGAGACGTCAAATTAAATTGTGATGTTGCAGCAAAGCTAAGACTCCCACAGTTCTACCAAGAATAGAAAAAATTATGTCTCCCAACTTCAGCATTAAATATATTATAGGAGGAAGCAGGATGATCTCACTCTAGCTCTGAGCTAATAAAGTTCAATTGTACCAGATGAGCACTAAGCACCTGCTATGTTTTCCTGGCCTCCATGACAGCAGTTTCATCACCTGAGGGAGCTCATTCCTTCCTTTCTAATTATTAGCATCTCTCTGAGGAGTTGTCTGGCTCCCCAAATCCCAAGAAATATTTGAAGACCACAGGAAAAACAAGTGGCTGAAAAGTGGATATAAAACCCTCCCATAATGCTCACTGTCAGGCTGAGGGGCTACAGGAGTGGATGGGGCTCTATCACTCTGGAGCTCCAATGCTCTCGTGATATGTTCACACTCAGGGAGGTTTGTGTGATTTCTGCCAGAGGGAACGTCTAGTGAGCAACTTGAGGAATCTGCAACTAGTTCCACCTCTTCTCCCAAGGAGTACTTTACTATGGGATATTTCTACGGAGAGATAAATCAAACTTTGGGGCACTGCTCTAGGAACAGCCTGAAAACCTCCCTTGAATGCTGAAGTGGATGAAGTAGCATCAAATAATATTCAGAACTAGGGGAAACTATTGCAGACATCCTCTTGGTATGTGTTGATCAGCAGATCAATACATTCAGTTACAATTCAAAAGAGGTTGCAAAAAGGCTGATGCTGAGACCTTAAATGCTGTTGGGGGAAACACGACAATAGTTTGGTTTTTAACTACAATATATGCCTGAAAGGGACCTTCTGTCCTACCAATGTTGGTGGTCTTGGTATTACTGCTGGGGATGCTACCTCAAATTTTGTGCAAGACACACTCTGTTCATCCCACCCTGAAGTCTCATCCCTATACATGCAGAGGGAGAGATGACTTCTCTATTTCCCTTGACTTTTATCATCCAGGAGACGTCATCATTGGAAATATTGTTTCTCAGTTCTTTACCAGACGTACCTCTTCTAATTTCAGTGAACATCCCTCTCAGAATTTGATCAAGGATCTCATGTAAGGATCTTGTTCTTTCCCTTCAAAGCATTTCTTAGCTGAGAATATCATGACTAGAAAGAGTTGAAGTAGATTAAATATGAAAGATGGGCATTCAGCCACTTGAGGGTCTTTGTTCATCCCAGAGAACTTACTCCAGGTTTCTCAGCACTTCTTCTACTGTCATCTCTAGATAATGTGTGGACTGCTCAGCAATTTTATAGGTTCTGTCTTCTACGTGGTATGCTTCTTCCTTTCTATGGACGTGTTTATTTCATACCTTTAATGTTCTGTCAGCTCGATCCTATGAGAGCTGCGTGATGGCGGAACAACTCCTGCGCTTTCACTGACTGCTGTAAAGCAGTCGGTGCCAGTTGCAAACACTTCCCCTCCTCATTCCCAGCCATTGCAGATGACGTTGGGAAAGGTAAGCCGTTGTGAAGGCAGGAGAGGGTGGAATGGAGCAGGGAGGAGGTGTAACAGGGGCAGGAGGCCACATTAGGGGGAGCGTCCATCGCAGAAGGCCCACACCAGTCCTATCCCCCTTCCCTGCACCCTCCCCGCCCCTTTTCTCTCCTCAGATTTAGGTTAGCAAAATTGCTACCATAGGTCCCAGGAGGCCCATTGCGGGCCAAGAGGCCTACGCAGGGGTAAGGAGACTAAACATCCCGTTGCCCTGTAGAAGGCTTCCGTTCCTGCCTTCCCTGCACAGAATGCAGCGGCTGCCATTTTGGTGGTGCTGCATCGGCAGGGGGTGTAAAGGATAGGAATGGGCTCTGTAGGTTGTTTTTGTTTGCAAGACATCCTCTCAAGCCGTCTTGCTATGGTGGCCTCCAGTTCCTTGCTGACTTTAAATGCTGGAATAGATAAGTTAACACTTTATTTCATTGCATTAGCAATTAGAATTATGAATATAAATGTTGCATTTCACATAGTGCTTACTTAGCCTCTGGAATTCATTGCCACATGATGTGGTGATGTCCACTAGCATGGATGGCTCTAATAAGATATTGTTATGGAAGGAATGTATCAACAGCTACTAGACAGAATGGCAAATTGCTACTTCCAGATTCAGCGTCATGTTGCCTCTGAATAACAGTTACAGAGGAGCAACGGTGCGAGAGAATTATGCTTTCTCTCCCATGTGTGGACTTCCCAGAGGCAGCTGGTGGGTCACTGCAGAAAACAGAATGCTGGACCAGATGTGCCTTTGCCTGATCCTGCAGGCCTTGTTTTATGTTCTCATGAATGAGTTAGGTCAGTGGTTCTCAAACTTTAAATTTAAATTTTATGAAACGCTCAAACATTGATCTCCCTATATTTACACAAGCTTGCAAACTGCAGGAGTTCAGCTCTTTGAAGGGCAATTAGTAGCTATCTGATTTTTGAATAGCCTCAGAGCTTGTGGCAATTATTTATCTGATTTTTCCATCACCTGGGACACACCAGAAATCAGGTCGCGACCTACCAAGTGGGTCCCAACCCACAGTTTAAGAAACACTGAGTGAGGTGATCCCTTCCATTCTTGCTTCAGCCATGAGTTGTCTGAAGTTATAATTTATTCATTCATACGTATGTGTTTGTTTTTTAATTGAGGAAATAATCAGGTATCTATCAACCTGCCATTCTCTATCGCGTTGCAGTGCTTTGATCATTTTGTTAAGCCAGTTATAATTTTCATTGCAGTGTGGTTCCAAAGCGCTACCAACAGGTCCTGGCCTTGGTCTTTGCTGTAAGGGAGATCAATGAAAACCCAGCCATCTTCAATAACATAACCTTTGGATTCCACAGCTTTGAAAACTATGGTAATAAAGCAACGTCTTACAAGAACCTTCTGAATCTGCTCTCTACCCAGCACAGATTTGTCCCTAACTACAAGTGTGACGTGCTGAACAATTTGGTAGCCATCACTTGGACCTTGAACACAATCACCTCCCTGAATATGGCTACCGTCATAGACAACTACAAGATTCCACAGGTAGATTTGGTGGTTGGAGAAACTCCATTCTGTGGGGTTCTTTCAAGTGTTTAATATTGGGTATCATGAATGGGGTGAATGGTATGGGTCCCAAACTGGTACAGAGAGCCATATGTGTGTACAGCTGTATGAACAGCTCTGAGGCTGATGTACATTTGAGGCCAAACCGGGCTGGTGTATAAAGCCAAAACCGGGCTGGGAAAGAGTTCGGGATATCGGAGGAGCATGCCTCCAATATCCCTGCCCTCTCCCTGCCCGGTTCGGTCAATGCCCTCCCTCCCTCGCTGTCTGGTCCGCCCTCCCCCTGGCCAGTGCAGGGCTTAACGTGCCAGGAGGGTGCGGTGATGGTCTGCTGGGGGAGTGAGGTCTGCCTGCCTTCGCGCCAGCAGTCCTTACTCAGAAGAAGTCACAAACTCTAAGTTTATGGTGGATTGCGAGGTAAGATGTGACACCAATGGCCGGAGGAGCTCACGCTCCGCCAACCTCTAAAGTTTATTTATTTATTTATTGAAGAAATGTATACCCTGCCTTTTCCTATGCCGAGGCAAATGCCCAAGGCGGCTTACAACACGTTAAAATTCATAAATTAAAATCAATACATAAGGTAAATTAAAAAAACAATAAATTCCACTGGGGGGTGACAATGTATAGCAGAAGAAAAAAAAACAGCAAGGCAGAACTTACTGAGGCACTGGGGACAGACAACAACCCATCACCCAAACGCCAAACGAAGCAGAAACATAGCATGAAAGGATTCATGGCCAGATATGATGTTCAACAAAACAGGCAATATGGGATTAAAAGCCTTGTATTTTTCTTAAAAGGAACAAGAAAAGTTTTTATTGTTCCTTTTAAGAAAAATACATGACTTTTAATCCCATATTGCCTGTTTCGTGAAACAGAAACGTTTTGAGCACCAGCCAAAAAGACATGAGGGAGGGGGTTGTTCTCAAATCGCCTGGCAAGGAGTTCCACAATTGTGGCGCCACCAGTGGCGTCTCTAGCCCAAAATGTACTAGGGGCACACCCTCAACTTTCTGCCCCCTCCTCCCTTGAGCTCCCCTTCTATATTCCTTGCCTCCGGCAAAGGCGGCGGCGGCGGCGATTGGGGGGGGCGCAAATTCAACCTTCCCCCCCAGGCCCCTCCTCCCTTCTGCTCCCCCTCTATACTCCCTGCTGCCAGGGGTGTTACTGTTCACATATTCCGTTACAGCAAGTGCAAGCTATTTATTTAAATGGATTTAATGTCCTTTCATCAAGAGCCAGTGCTTTTACATGGGAGTAAGCCCCATTCCCTATAATGGGACTTACTTCTGAGAAGACATGCATAGAGTGGGCTGCCTGGAAATCACATCCCTTTTAGATCTTTCAGCAAAAGAGCCAGTGCTTTTAGATGTAGAAGAAACTTAGCCAGTTTTAAGAAGTTGTTCATATCACTGGATCCATCAAGTTCTTCAAAGGACAGCTATTTCTTTAACTTATATGTATTTTTAGTTATTTAAAAAGGTGTTTAAGGGGGCAGCAACCCTATCCACACTTACGTGGGAGTAAGCCCCATTGACTATAATGGGACTTACTTCTGAGTAGACATACTGCTTCCCTTGTAGATCTTTCAGGACAGTGCAGCCCAGTAAAATAGGAAAATTAAATTAGCGACCCAGTAAAAGTAATGAATATTGACAGAAATGAATGCTAGATAGAAGCAAAGATTTACTTGTTTTTGAGGATATGGGCTCTCCTGGCTATCCACACTGCCACAGACTCTCTTGCTTTTAACGCGGCTGTCTCTCCTTGGCGGTCCTTACTTTACCGCTCTCCCTCCCCTTTTGTTTCCTCAGCTCAGGTACTGATTTTAAAAAGTCCTCCACCTTTCTTTTTCAGCCCTTTGCAAATGCAGAGCGAGCGAGCGATCCATGCTAACGCCGCGGCAACCTCTGCCTCTGCCTCTGCCGCGCCTCACATTATGGGGAAAAAGCAGAGCGGCAGCTGGCGCTGAAGCTGCCCTTTGAAACTTTTTTCCCCATATCGGCGCCCCTGGAAGCAGCACGCCTGGGGCCCAGGGCCCCCCATTATACTATGCTTCTGGGCACCACAGCAAAGAAGGCTCACTCACGAGCTGCCATTCCCCTAACTTGAGACAGAGGTGGCACTCGCAGGAGAGCCCCCTCAGATGACCTAAGAGAGCGGGCCGGAATGTATTGGAGAAGCAAGATTGCACCCAAGTTACATAAAAAAATACTGTAAATAATTTCAGTCAAAGGGAAAGTTCAGCAATAAGGCCATTATCTCTCAATAAGAAAACTTCATCTAGAGATATGCTGCTTTGTATGCTTTATCTGTAGACACAATATGAAATATACATTGACAGCAAAATCCTATTCCTAGCTAACACCAGTGCAGAAGCCGCTGCGTCAGCATAGGATGTCACTAACATGCCATAATGCACGTTTGCGACACCTGGCAACTATGCAGCGCTGGTAGGAAGGCCTGTGCCATACCGCCAGTGCTTTATCCAGCAGATTCTGCACCAGAGCTGGTACGTTGAGAACCGTGCAGCACAGGGGCTGGGGCTGGGCAGGGAGAAGGCAGGCAGGGGCATTATGGAGTGGTGGGAGGGTGGATATAGGGAGGAGAGGGGCGGATCAGGCCAGAGAGGGGCAGGATTAGAGATGCTGGCACACACCGAAACCTATGCCCTCTTCTACAACTTTCCCATCTGCATAGGGCTCCTCGGTTCCTCAACATTCATAAGGCACGTTGCACAGATCCGAGTAGTTCCATTGCCACGGTTGGGGGTTTAACCCGAGGAGACCACCAGTCTGCTCCTATTCTGTGCTAGATACAGCATGGGCAACGCTGCACTGCTACTACAGTGCTGGATAGGATTGGGCTGCCCATCCAAAAATGTAACTTGAAAAAGCATTATGTATTGGCCCATAATACAAAGCACACACATATCACAATTACGATCAATTCTGATTGAAATCTGCATATTCATTTAGATCGTATTTGGTTCCCTTGACACAAAGATGAAGAATACACGCTTCCCTTCCTCGTACCAGATGGTGCCAAATGATATCCACCAGTACCATGGAATTGTCCAATTACTTCTGCATTACAAATGGACATGGGTTGGGATATTTTTAGCAAATTATGACAATGAAGAAATCATTCTACAGACATTGCAGCCAATGCTTTCCTCAAAGGGCATCTGCTTTGCCTTTGTAAAAATATTTCCAAGCCTTTCTTATATGGATAGAATGCTCCAGGCACAGTTTCTTGAACTGCTAAATATATCCGTTGCCATAAAAAGCAAAGCCAATGTGTTTATTGCTTATGGTTCCCTTCGCACCATGTCACTTTTGATCCAATATTTTCAAAGGGCAGTCATGCATTCTCCATTAGGAAAGGTGTGGATTGTGACATCCAACTGGGATTTCAAACTATGTATATTTCAAAGGAACTGGGATATACGAGCCTTCCAGGGTGCCATATCTGTCTCAGTTCACTCAAAT
Source organism: Plestiodon gilberti rubricaudatus (assembly GCA_026170595.1). Classification (NCBI taxonomy): domain Eukaryota; kingdom Metazoa; phylum Chordata; class Lepidosauria; order Squamata; family Scincidae; genus Plestiodon; species Plestiodon gilberti. The sequence continues at coordinate 22,573,971 of JANXHW010000006.1, forward strand.
GAGCCACCAGGATTCAGAACATTTCTGCAGAACACAAACGTTTTCTCTGCAGAAGATGATGGGTTTATCCAGACCGTCTGGGAGAAGACCTTCAACTGTTTATTGAAAAATTCTACTCTGGGTGAGGGTGAGAAGACCAAGGAACACTGCAGTGGGGAGGAGAAACTAGACAGCCTTCCTGGAACTATCTTTGAAATGAGAATGACAGGCGAAAGCTACAGTATCTACAATGCTGTCCATGCTATCGCACGAGCTCTTCATACTATGCTTGCATCCAGACCCAAATACAAAACGTGGATAGCTGGAGACAGGCTGGCACTGAGGAATCTTCAGCCATGGAAGGTAAAAGTCCTATGCAGATTGGATCCAAGTACATAAGGGACTATCTCCTCCCTTGTGAACTGCAAATATGATTCATTAAGGTTTGCATCTTTTGCACAGAGTTCCAGGATTCCACAGTTTATAATGGCGCCTTAGGAACATCCGCCCCACACCTGCTTTGTATTGCTTTACTGCCTTGCAGTATTTTTCAAACCACGTTGAAACAGTTGGATAAAGTAGAGTAAAAATTAGAATAAATTCTCCAAAAGACACCGCCCCGGTTTCTTGTGTAGGCTACAATATCAAAGCCTTCCAAATTGCGTGCAGCTCTTCAAATACATTGTTTTCCAGCTTTATTTTAAAGAATTGGATGTACATAGATCTTCCATTCTTCCCCATAGTTGCATTCCACAATTTCCTTCCTCCTGATGTGTCCTTGTGCAGGAGAAAACTCCCTCTTCAGGAGGAAGGTTACATAAGGATACAGCCCTAAGTGTTGATTCTTTGCCACTATTGCTTTGCTACTCATTCTTCCTGGGCAAGCCTGAGGCTGTAACTCGTTTTTCTTGAGAGAACACAGCTAGTTCACCAGCAATTCAACAGTCCACTACCATAATCATCCTCCATTCTGCAGAGCAGTACACCATTTTCTCAGTGCCTCTTCTACCCATGGTGGAACTCCATAGCTCTAAGAGAGGGAGTTGGCCGGCAGACCTCTTCTTATGGTCCCCTCAGGTACAGTTGAAATGAGACAGGCTCACACTAGTCAGAAACAGCCTAACCCCATCCAGGACAGGTGTCTGTCAATATCATTGTGTAGATTTGACACCTTTTTAATTTGCTCTTTGTATCTTTTTCTCTTTACTTTAGCTCCATCCCTTTCTAAGGAGCATCTCCTTCAACAATAGTGCTGGAGAGACGGTGCATTTTGATGAAAATGGAGAATTAGTTACAGGATTTGATGTTACAAACTGGGTTATTTTCCCCAATCAATCTCTTATAAGAATCAAAATTGGAAGACTGGATCCTCAGGCGCCTCCAGGAAAACAGTTAACAATTCAGGATGAAAGCATGATGTGGCATGGGAAATTTAATCAGGTGAGACAAAATGAACTGCAAGTCCGTAGTTTCACATAACTAGAAAATGTAGAATCCACAAGGTCTCATTTCCATTTACTATATCCTAAACCTTCATGATATTGTAGATTGACTGCATTAGCCTTGACATTGAAATTACAATGTCTGCAGCAACAGCGGAATCCTATCTTGTGTCTACTGCCATTCTCTAACAGTTCCTGTCTAGGGGGGGGGGGCAAACATCTTATGGCCACACCAAACCCATGACTAAATTTCCACCCATGAGGCTTGGCAGAGGTGTGGTAGAGGTGTAGCTAGCCTCTCCAGCACACATACCCCTGCTTGTAATGGCACAAGCCCCGCCACAACAGCAGCATTCTGGCAACCAGCACATTGCGTCAAGAAATGCCCCCTGGCATTTTTCACTAGAACAGAGGTCCTAGGAGCCCGGGTGGGCGGATGGGCCAATCATGCAAGATGCAAGGCTGTTTTTCGAATGCTGCTGAGACACGCGTTTCACTCCCCCTGTGCCACCTGGGGGGCCATGACCCCCCCAGCCCAGACAGCCCTCCGCTGCCGAGTCTTGTTTTATGAACCAAAAGACCTCCATCCTAGGCACTACATCCTCAAATGGTTTGGCAAGGTAAAGTAAGACCCCAGCCACTCTCCTCAGCTAAGGGGGGGGTCCTTTATTCAAATCAACTCATAAAGGATCCCTTATGAGTCTATGAGGAAAGTGATACTTTAAATACCCTGGACTTTAGAGCCCTGTTTTCTTTCTCTTCCCACCCTTACCATGTGTTGCTTCAAGTCACCACCATTCCAGTCATCACCAGTTTTACCATAGGCTAAACTGACCGGAACAAAAAGGTTCCTATGTCATATTTCAGGTTTTGGCATATTTCTGAGTACGACATATTTCTGGTCGCAAAAACATCACCAAAGATCTAAGTAAGGACCCTAAACATTTCTAACATTAAATTTTGAAATAAATGTAAGGTTAGAGAAAACCCAACATAGACATGTTCAAACTCCATACAGACAGTGGTCCCGGCTGGGAATTGAATTTTTTTTCCTCAATAACTTTAAAACGAAACAACTTAAAATGAAACAACTTTAAGTGAGGACTTGCTGTATTCAGTTCCAAAACAGTGGAAAGGATTAAAAAATATCCAACCACACATTGAAATGTGCTTCGTATCATACCAACAACCAGCACACTGAAAGACGCATAACTGCCTGACACAACAGAGGGATCACTTGCATGGGATTGAGGCAAGAAAAGGATCCCCCCCCAAAAAAAGAAAGAATGCTCTCATCTAGAGAACGTCGATGCTTACAACTCATTTTCCCAACTACTTCTATTCCAAAGCACACAGAGACAGAATACGACTATTACGTTTGGGGGACACAAATATTCCCCCCCAAAAAATACATACATGAACGTCCACCCCATTAAACACAGCATTCTACTTTATTAATATGTCCATCTGAAACCACAGCAATTAAAAGAAATTCTATTAATCACAATCCTGTCCATTTTGGCTCTGCTCAGGTGCTGCCCGTCTCTGTGTGTAATGACCACTGCCATCCTGGCTCCAGCAGGAAAAAGAAGGAAGGGGAGCCGTTCTGCTGTTATGATTGTGCTCCATGTCCGGAAGGGAAGGTCTCTGGCCAGAAGGGTAAGAGGAGACATAACATTCACAGATACTGAGCATATCATGCATGGCACTATACCTAGCATCAATTTTGATTATCATGGCCTCTCAATGCATCCTGGAATATCAAGCTTGAGCTCATGCCCAAGGGGTTAGTTTAACAGGTTTATCCTGGCTTAGAATTCATGCATTTTCACATTACATTACACAGCTGTAACAGGCATTTCTTTTTCTCTTTCCAGACATGGATGCTTGTATCAATTGTCCAGATGAACAATATCCAGACAAAGACCAACACCAATGCATTCCCAAGGTTATCAGCTACCTCTCGTGTAGTGAACCATTAGGATTCTGTCTAGCCTGGGCTGCTGTTGCTTTTGCTCTGATCACAGCTTTGGTACTTGCAACCTTTATGAAGCACCAGGACACTCCCATTGTCAAGGCAAACAACCGCAGCCTCACCTACATCCTCCTCATCTCCCTCATCCTTTGCTTCCTCTGCTCCTTGCTCTTCATTGGAAGGCCCAGAAGGGTGACCTGCCTTCTCCGACAAACGGCTTTTGGAATGGTCTTCTCTGTGGCCCTTTCCTCTGTGCTGGCAAAAACCATCACTGTGGTTCTGGCATTCATGGCTACCAAACCAGGATCTGGGATGAGGAAATGGGTGGGGAAAAGACTGGCAAATTCCATTGTCCTGTCCTGTTCCTTGGTTCAAGCAGGCATTTGTATGGTTTGGTTAAGTACTTCTCCTCCATTCCCAAATACAAACATGCACTCGCTAAAAGGGCAAATCATAATAGAATGCAGTGAAGGGTCCATCTTCATATTTTATTGTCTCTTGGGCTATATGGGATTTCTAGCTATAGCCAGCTTCACTGTTGCTTTCCTAGCCAGGAAGTTACCAGACGCTTTCAATGAAGCCAAATTCATCACCTTCAGCATGTTGGTCTTTTGCAGTGTTTGGATCTCTTTTCTCCCAACCTATCTGAGCACAAAAGGGAAAGATATGGTAGCTGTGGAGGTCTTCTCCATCTTGGCCTCTAGTGCTGGGTTACTGGGATGTATTTTTTCCCCTAAATGCTACATCATTATGCTCAGGCCTGAGCTGAATAATAGAGAGCAGCTGACAAAGAGAAAAAACTGAAGAAATTAAGAATTAATTCATTTTATTATTATAGTTAAGAACTTACTTCCATTTTGCACTCTTATACATACAGTACTTCCAACTGTATATTTGAAGTAGGTATACTCCATACATACTCCAATTTGAATTCATATGCATACTTCCTGGGGAGTAAATCCTGGTCATCCAAATAGGACTTGTTCTGAGTAAACATTTGCAAGATTGCACTGTAACTTTAAATGTTTATTCATAATTATTCATACATGTATAATGAATCTGGGTCATCTATACAAAACAGGAAGTGTTGTATCCTGTTGCTGAAGAATAGCATGGACTCCTTTGATGGTTTCTAACTGACAGGATACGAACCGCCGGCCAGATGGATTTACTTCATGAAGGAAATCAAACTGCTCCAACAGAGCTCAACCTTTTCTCTCCCTCCACCTAAACAACAGCCTGCAGTTCTGCCCATTCTGCCCATCTGTGGGGCAGACGCGTACTTCCTTGGTGATTATAATGCTTAGCTGTGCCTGATACCTGATAAGCTCAGTGGAAGTGAAATGTACTCAGGAGCAATCCAAAGTGAATGCTTTGAAATATAGGTTTGGCCATTGGAAACCTGGGCAGGCTATGTAAGGCTGGCCAGGAGCGGGACGGGGCTTAGGAGCACGCTGCTGATATCCCTGTCCCTCTCCCAGGCCAAGCGACCCAATCCAGTGCTTCCCTGTTCCCCACACCCCTGCCCGGCACTGGAGACGGTCCCGGGCAGACTGAGTTGTGCCGTCCTCTCCGCTAATGCCGCTTACTTGCCGGGTGTCGAAAATGTGCCGCCTTCCAGCACATTTATGACACCTGCTGCTGGCAGCGCCATCGGTCCTCCAGCAGTTGTCTATCAAGACTCTGCCCCAACGGTTACACTCCCTCCACACCAAGTGATGTGGTGCCATCGGTCCTCCAGGAGTTCATTGAACTGCAGTTGCCTATGCTAGATTGCACCGCTAGTCTTGCTTAATTTCTGAAATTCTGAGATATTGCTTCTATAGAAATCTATGGTGCTATGGACCATTATGAAAGGGCTTGAGAAATAAAGAATACCAATGGGAGAAATGTTTGAGACTTGGTGTGGAGGGAGTATAACCGTTGGGGCAGTGTCTTGATAGAAATGTCAGTATGTGATTTCACAGTTTTACACGGTAGGGGAAATGATTGCATTTGCACAATCATTCACTAAAGAAATAGGATGATGATGGTTTTTGTGGTGCCTTGGGGGCCCAATGGTACAGTGGGAAGTCCTCCAATCACACGGTTCTCTTCAAACCCTGCACAGATCCTCCAAAGATCCCCACATGATCTCACTCAAGGTCTGGGCTGAAAAGGTCAAATGCACCAGGTCATCAAGCACCTGCCATGTTTTCCTCTGCTCCAGACAGCAGTTTCAGCACACGAGGGAGTTCATTCCCTCCTTCATATTTATTAACTTCAGTCTGAGGAGTTGTCCTGCTCCTCAAATCCCAAGAGGTTTTGCGGGCCCGGCTGTTTCATGGCAACGCGTGTCTTCCACGAGCGGTGAACCCAACGTGGAGGCTGAGTGGCAGCGGGGCCATTCTGGCGTGGGATCGCGACCTCGTGTCTCTGGCTGGGGCTTCGACTCGGCGTTTTCGGGGCATTCCATTGCTCGGCCACCTCGTTTTGGCTCTTGGCTCTGTGGGGCCGGCTGGCCTGAAGAGGAGGAGAGGCGCTTGGCTTTCGGGAGGCAATCCGTCTTAGGAGCATCGCAAGCTAGCCACGAGGGACTCCAGAGGCTGGGTGCACAGCATTGCGGAGGAAGAAAGCCTGCTGGCAACGTTATCCTTTGGGTTAAAGCTAGAGCACACGTTTACCATTCCTATGCCCAAACGCGCTCAGAAAACCGGGGGCAAGGCCCCTAAGAGGCCTACCCCTGCAAGGCAGGCTCCTGAATCCTCGGACGAGGAGGGGGATGCCGGCCAGCTCCGGGCCTTGATAGCCCGGATAGAGGCCCTTGAAAAAGAAAAGGAGCAGAGGGAGGCAGGCAAGGGGGATGAGGCTGAGGCCTCATCGGGCGCTAGTGCACGGTGCCAATTTACTAGGCCTGGTAGAGGCAACCATATGCAATTGCTTTCTTCCAGGTTGGATGCTTTAGATGGAAAAAGGGGCAAGACAGCAGTAGTTAAGGAGGTGTTGCCAGTCACGGTAGACAAGGAAGGTTGGGAAGACACTTCGACCCCCAGTAGGGTTCCCCCCTGATGTGGTTAACCCCCCAGGTAAGAGTGATGCTGCCCAGATCGGGGTGGCCGGAGTTTGGGATATTAAGGGTGCTGGGGATGATGGTTCCGCCCCATGGTACCCCCCTTGGAAGTATTGGCCAGGTTGGGGGTGCCCCCAGCGGGCGTTGCTGCCCCAGCGGTGGCTGCCACAGCGGTTGGGGGATGGGCTCCAGGTCAGTCGGGGCTTAGCGCGGGGATTGCAGGAACCCCGTCAGTCGCCACGTCTCCGTGGCAAGTTACTGGTTTCTCTCCAGCTGATGGTGCAGCTTATGGATTGGCACTTCCAGGAGGTTGGTGTTTCCCCATGGTGGCAAACAATCAGGCACAGTGGGGCGCTCCGGGGGAGCGACCGCGGTCATCCTATGGTGACCTGGCGTTCCCGTTGGGAGGCCATTTAGCATTATCCGTGAAAGAAAAAATTTGGAGGGGAGAGTTTGTAGATATATTTACCCTCCTCGAGGCCGAACCTGAACCCGTCCCGAGGGTTGGCGACCCAGCACAGGATCAGGAGCTGGTCAGGAAATGGAGGATAGACAAAAACTGGACCAACTGGCTTTACGGCTTTTTGGTCTACTTTGCAGTTTTGTTGCAGCATGGGCGCCGGCACTGGTGAAATATATCGACATTGTTCTTAAGGCCCACAGGGACTACGCCAGCCCTGCTTGATTGGCATATGATGAACACTTCCGACAGAGGGCGGCTCATGTCCCTGCCCTAGATTGGCGGGTGCCCCAATGGGAGTTGTGGGTTCAAATTGTTGTTCCCTCCAAGTCAGTTTTCGGTGATAGGGCTGATAGTGGGCATTTGATTGCCCCCAGCTAGTAATTCATCTGTGGAACTCCTTGCCACAGGATGTGGTGATGGCATCTGGCCTAGATGCCTTTAAAAGGGGTTTGGACAGATTCATGGAGGAAAAGACCATCACAGGTTACAAGCCATAAGCAACCTCCTGGTTTTAGAAGTGGGTTTTCTCTGTGCCAGGTGCAAGGGAGTGGCGACTGGACACATCTTGTTGTCTTGTGTGCTCCCTGAGGCATCTGGTGGGGCCACTGTGTGACACAGGAAGCTGGACTAGATGGGCTTTTGGCCTGATCCAGCAGGGCTCTTCTTATGTTCTTATGTTCTTATGATTGAGAGAAATGCCGGCTCCCAGACAAAGGGGGGTGGCGGCACGCAGGGAGTTCAACCCTCCCGTGTGTGTTATGTGGATAGAATGGAAAATGTGGAAAGAACGGGTGCCACTTCGTCCATGCCTGCAGCCTCTGCGGCGGCAAGCATGCGGTGTCGGCTTGTCAAAAAATGGGCTGGTTCTGGCAGGGTCGAGGTCAAGGGGGGCAGGACAAGAAAGGAGGAGGCCCCGCGGCCCAGCCTCAACCTGGGAAAGGGCCCCTCACCGATTAGGCTTGAGATACTCAAAGAATATCTCAAGAGTTATCCCAGATGGGATACAATTCCTTCCGGGCAGAAGGTAATCATGAAGGATTGAAAAAAGATTGGAAAATAATTATGTTGGTTGGTATTTGCCGCCTGCACACATTTTAAGAAGTTGAGTTTTTGTTTTTGGTTTCAAAGAGAAGGAAAAGAAGTTGAACTGAGTAAGTGAAAGAGTGCCATTTGGTGAAAATTAGAAGGGATGGACAGTGCCATGGCAAGCTGTGAACAATAAAGACGGATTACAAATTTTTATCATGGAATATTAATGGAGCTAATGCTCCGCAAAAAAGAAAAAGAGTATTCCATTATATGAAAAACTTAACCAAGATGTGATATGCATTCAAGAAACCCATATAAAAAAAGGAGATACAAAATTTTTGATTCAGAAAAATTTGGGAGAATAATTTTTTTCAACCAACATCAAGAAGAAGAATGGGGTGGTTTTATATGTTAAAAAATATTTGAAGCCAGAACTAGTATTTGCAGATGACAAAGGAAGAGGGGTGGCAGTGGAAGTAACACTAGATGGGATAAAAACGTAAATATTGGGGGTGTATACACCACATCAACAAAAAGGGGATTTTTTTAGATATTTGTTGGATTTGTTGGCAAATTATTCTTATAGTAGTTTTTGCTTGTTGGGCGATTGGAATGGAGTTGTCTCTCCGCTGAGTGATAAAGGTTCCGAAAAAGAAATAAAGCACAATCAAGGGAAATTACCTAAAAGTTTTTTTGAAATGGTGGAGACTTTAGGGGTCTTGGACATATGGAGATATGAATTCTAAGGAATTCACACATTATTCAGAGAGACATGGATCAAGTTCAAGAATTGATATGTTTTGGGTGTCAAAAGATATAGCTGTTAGAACTTCCAAAGCAGAGATTTTAACAAAATATATTTCAGTTCATAATCCGATATCGCTGGCCATAAGGAAGAAAATTAAAACTTACAGATGGAGACTGAATGAACTGTTATTACAGAAAGAAGAGATAATAGAAGAAGCTAAGAGTAAACTAAAAGACTTTTTTGAGTTAAATATGAATAAAGGAACAGAAGTAAGAATGGTTTGGGATGCAAGTAAAGCATTTATAAGAGGGTATTTTATACAAAAAAAATGCAGAATGGACTAAAAAGAGACAAATTAAGTTTCAAAAGATTGAAGAAGAGATGAAGAAGAAAGAACAAGAGTTGAGGAGGACACCTGGTGACAAAAACGTTTTACAACAAATTAAAATTTTACAGAGTCAACTATCCCTGATGATAACAAAAGAAATAGAAATTAAAATGAAGTATGCGAAACAAAGGTATTTTGAAATGCTAATAAACCAGGAAAATTTAGCTTATAAACTGAGGAAAGAGAGGGAGAAAAGAATTATTTCTAAGTTACAAGAGACAGAGAAAATATGTACAGAACAGAAAGATATACAAAAATTAATTGTAAATTATTATACAAATTTATATAAAAGACAGAAGGTAGAACCAGCAAAAATAAAGGAATATTTGGTAAAGCAAAAATTACCAAAAGTTTTGGAAGATCAGAAATTAATTTTAAATGAAAGGATCATGCCTAGAGAAGTGGCAGATGCGATAAAGAGAGTTAAGCTGAATAAGGCACCAGGTCCAGATGGTTTGACTGGGAGATTCTATAAATGTCTAGAAGATGTAATAAGTATTCCATTACAACAGACAATGAATGATATTTTACAAAATAGAAAAATGCCAGATTCATAGAAAGAGGCGAACATAACTGTGATACCAAAAGAAGGACAAGATTCAAGTAGTATAAAGAACTATAGACCTATATCTTTGCTTAACAATGATTATAAGATATTTACATCAATTTTAGTGGAGAGAATGAAGAAGATGTTGCAAAAATTTATACATGAAGATCAATGTGGTTTTCTACCAAAAAGACATTTGAGGGAGAATGTAAGAATTGTTGTAGATATGTTGGAACATTTTGACAAACGTATAGATAAGCAATTAGCATTAATATTTATAGATGCTGAAAAAGCTTTTGATAATTTGAACTGGTCTTTTTTATTAGAAGTTTTACAAGAAATGGACTTCGGGGAAAACTTCAATAAATGGATAAATTCAATTTATGTGACACAAACTGCAAGAGTATTAGTGAATGGGGAGCTGACTAAGACATTTGAAATTCAAAAAGGTACGCGACAAGGATGTCCGTTATCATCATTGCTGTTTATATTGGTGTTAGAAGTTTTGAATAGAAATATTAGGCAAGATGAAAGAATACATGGTGTGAAGATTAAGAAAGAAACATTCAAGTTAAGAGCCTTTGCGGACGACTTGGTACTAATGCTGGAAAATCCGTTAAAAGATATAGAGTTGTTGATGAGTAAATTAAAAGAATTTGGATCTCTTGCAGGATTTAAAGTTAATAAACAGAAGACAAAAATAGTGACTAAAAATATGAAGATTCAAGATCAACTGAAACTGATGAATAAAACAGGATTTAAGGTGGGAAAAAAGTTAAATATCTTGGAAATGTATTGACGAGTATGAATTGTACATTATTTCAAAATAATTATGTTAAAGTATGGAATGAAATTAAGAAAGATCTGTTAGGATGGGAAAGATTGAAATTGTCTTTACTAGGAAGGATATTGGTGATTAAGAGAGAGAGGAATGATGTGATGATATGCGGATTTAATGAATAGAATGTGGGTGTTATTTTGGCTTAGTTGGAAATAATATGTAGAAAATAGTGAATAGTATGCTAGTAGGATGTATTGCTTCGCGCTTGCTATAACTTTATGAAATATGTATTGTTTTTATGTTTTAATATATCAATAAAATATAAATATATATGGGGGAAAAAAGAGTTATCCCAGATGGGATGATGCGCTCTATTTATGGGAAGGTTTTAGTTTTGGTTTTAGGATACTGGCCCCACCTCCTTCCGGTCCAGTGATGTCTCGTAACCTGCGTTCCGTCCTGGGTTTGGAGGACGTAGTTAGACGGAAAATCGCCAAGGAGGTGGGCTTGGGTCGGGTGGCAGGCCCCTTTGTGGCCCCTCCCTTTCCCAACCTTATTGTGTCGCCCCTTGGCGACACAATAAACCTTATGAACCTTATTCATCACCTTTCGTTCCCAAAGGGCAGCTCCGTCAACGATGGTATACCGCACCACCTTTGCTCAGTTAGGTTTACCTCTTTGGACGAGGCCATTAGGATGCTGAGGGCCGAAGGCCGGGGTGCCCTGATGGCCAAAGCAGATATCGAAGCTGCTTTTCGTCTTCTGCCCGTTCACCCAGGTGACTTCCCGCTGCTGGGATTTTAATTCGAGGGAGCATAGTACATCGACAAAGCCCTTCCGATGGGCTGTTCGGTGTCATGTGCGGCATTCGACAAATTTAGTTCATTTTTGCAATGGGCGGTGCAACAGCGATCCGGCCTGAGCTCCCTCGCTCATTACCTAGACGATTTTCTCTTTGTGGGGGCTGCGGGTTCAGGGCAGTGTGCTTTTCTGTTAGAAACATTTTCGTTGGTGTGTTCAGAGCTTGGGGTACCATTGGCGCAGGACAAAACCATTGTCCTTTGTGGGGGCTGCGGGTTCAGGGCAGTGTGCTTTTCTGTTAGAAACATTTTCGTTGGTGTGTTCAGAGCTTGGGGTACCATTGGCGCAGGACCTCACAGCCCTTTCTTTTGCAAGTCCTAAGCTAGCAGCCGGAGTGCTTCCCCCTCGCAGCAGAAAGGAGAGCTGAGGATTCTTTTTTGAACATGAAGAGCTCTTAGAAAATATATTTGCACCAAACCTGATTAAATGTGTTGTACCATGTGATGGCCTCTTCATAGACACTGAACTCTTGGTCAGCTTCTCCGGAGAAGCGCAGAGCGGAGCGAGCAGAGCAAGCAAGCAAGCGGGCGGGGGAGAAACCAGCCGCCGCCGGAACAAAGAGCGAAGCCCGCCGGGGAGAGAAAGAGACTCTGCTCCTCCTCCTGCCATTATTAATCCGCTCCCGCATCTCTCCGCCTGGGCCAAGGAGTGCGGAGCCCCCCGGAGAAGCGCACGGCAGACCAGTCCCCTTCCTCGAATCAGTGCGGGCCTCGCGCGGATCCCCGGAGGCGTGTCGGTACCGACGGTTGTTTGGCTGGGGATCCGAGTCTGGTGCGTGGAAGCCTGGGCGGACCTGGAGGCCGCTGTGCTCGACCTTCTCCGCTTTGGATTCCTCTGCTGAAGACGCTGTGGTCGACCTTCTCCGCTTTGGACTCCCTGGACTCCCGTGTTGGGGACGCCGGCCTTTTCAGACTCCTTCTTCGGACTCCAGGTGTTGAGGGCGGTGGTCTCCGCCAGCGGGAGTGGGGAGCCCCCTGTCTGCCTGCCTCCTTCTGCTTGTTTGCCTCTTGGGACGGGCCGCTCCTGAATGTCGACTTTTGCTTCTCCCATTCTTCTGGGACTTCTTGAAGGCGCCTGCAGCATTTCCAGCTCAGCAAAGAGAGGTGGGATTTGCCTTTCCCATTAAAAGGGTACTGACTCAGTCTCTCCTCCCCTGCGAACTTTATTTTGTCTGCCGCTTCCTGATCGGATTTTTTTTTTTTATTCCTTTGGGACTCTTTGGAAGTAACAACAGCATTCTCAACTCAGCAGAGAGCGAGGGGGTAGCTCTCAGGGGGCAGCTCTCCTTGCTGTCCCTTTTCTCCTTTAGTACCTGAGACGCCTGGAGACTTTCATAGTTACCTTCTCCCCCTCTCAATTCCCTCATGTCCTGGTATTACCAGCCTATTCGATCCAGTACTTCTGGATTATATTTTTATTTCTCTGTTTATTTTTTCCTTATATCCCTTCTTGCTATCTGTTTATTATTTAAATTCTTCCTTTCCATGGCTCCTCGTACCTCTCCCTCTCCTTATCTTATCCCTATTCGTCCCCTTCCTATCTCTCAGCTTCCATTTTCCTGTGCTCTCTGGAACTGCCATTCCGCGGCGTCAAAAGCAGCGGTAATTCATGATCTTTTTCTATCACAATCATTTAATCTTCTTGCCCTTACTGAAACTTGGCTTCCGCCCCATGATACTGTCACCCCTGCTTCCCTTTCTCTTGGCGGTCTCTCTTTTACCCATACTGGCCGCCCTGAGGGTCGCGGAGGAGGGGTTGGTATCTTATTATCAAAGTCTTGCCAGTTTCAGCTTCTTTCTTCTCCCCCTAGTTATTCCTTTTCTTCTTTTGAATTACACTCTATTCGACGCTTTTTTCCTCTGCAACTACGGGTTGCTGTTATCTATCGCCCTCCTGGGTCAGCTTCTCAGTTCTTTACAGATTTTGAATCTTGGTTGACATACTTCCTCTCAGATACAGTCCCTTCTTTGATTCTGGGTGATTTTAATATTCATCTTGATGATCCCAAGAATTCTTTAACCCCTCGTTTTAGTTCTCTTTTATCTTCTTTTGGTCTTCAACTTCATACCAATTCCCCAACCCATTCCCTTGGTCATTGTCTTGACCTAGTTCTTTCTTCTAAGTGTGTCGTGTCTGACTACTCTGCTTCCGATTTTCCACTATCTGACCATCATCTATTTTCCTTTACCCTTACTTACACCCCTCCTCCCCGTCATACTGTTTTCCGTCAGTTCCGTAATCTTCATTCTCTTAACCTTAATCTCTTTACTCGGTCCTTGGACTCATCTTTTGCTTCTTTCAATCTTGGCGACTCTGTTGATTCAGCTATGTCCTTTCTGAATTCTACTCTCTCTTCAACTCTTGATAGTTTTGCCCCTGTCTCTACGCGCGTGTCTTCCTCCTCCTCTACAACCAGGCCTCAGCCCTGGATTACTCCTATTGTTAGATTTCTTCGGTCCTGCTCTCGAGCAGCCGAACGTCTTTGGAGAAAGTCCAGGGAGTGGGCCGATTTTACTCATTTTAAGTTTGTTCTTTTATCTTTTTCACGTGCTTTGACGATGGCAAAACAAGACTACTTCCAATCACTGATCTGCGCCAATGAGAGGCGCCCGCAGCGTTTGTTTTCTTGTTTTAACACACTGTTAAAACCTTCTTCCCCTCCCGTGTCTTCACTATTTTCTCCTTCCGATTTCGCTAATTATTTTATTACTAAGATCACCACCATCCGTTCTGAGTTAATGTCTCATGACTTGGCTCCTACTATTAATTTCTCTATCCCTTCTACCAAAAAATTTTATGTGTTTTCTCCTGTTTCTCTGGATGAACTTACTTTGCTATTGAATTCATCCAAACCCACTACTTGTTCTCTAGATCCACTTCCTTCTCGTCTCCTAATTTCTATAGCCCCCTCTCTGCTACCTACTCTTCTCTATATCTTTAATCTTTCCCTCTCCTCGGGTTCCTTTCCTCTTGTTTTTAAACATGCTTTAGTTTCTCCTATTCTGAAAAAATCCTCTTTTGACCCTTCTTCTTTGGCTAGCTATCGCCCGATTTCTCTACTTCCTTTTCTTTCTAAGGTCCTGGAACGAGTTGTTTATTCACGCTGTCTTGAGTTTCTTGAAGCTAATTCCATCTTGGACCCCTTTCAGTCTGGCTTTCGCCCACGGTACTCTTCAGAGACGGCCCTTACCAAGATCTCGAATGATCTTTTGCGGGCCAAGGCGAACGGCCTTTACTCTATTCTTGTTCTTCTTGACCTGTCTGCGGCCTTTGATACCGTAGACCATTGTCTTTTAATAGACATACTCTCTGACCTTGGTTTTTCGGGCCTTGTTCTCGATTGGTTTACATCCTACCTGTCAGATCGTTCTTTTTCAGTAGTCTCGGGTGGACAGACCTCGTCTTCTCTTCCCTTATCTGTCGGAGTTCCTCAGGGCTCCGTCCTGGGTCCCTTTTTGTTCTCTCTATATACACTCTCCCTTGGTAAACTTATTAGTTCTTTTGGTTTTTCCTACCATCTGTACGCCGATGACACCCAATTGTATCTTTCCACCCCTGATCTCTCGCCAGAGCTTGAGCTCCAAGTGTCATCTTGTCTAACAGCTGTTTCCCACTGGATGCACCATCGGCGCTTGAAGCTCAATATGTCCAAAACTGAGCTTCTTGTTTTTCCTCCTAAGTCTACCCTTCATTATTCCTTTTCTATCTCTGTTGACAATGTTTCTATTCAGCCGGTTCAGGAAGCTCGTAGTCTTGGTTTTATTTTTGACTCTTCTTTGTCATTCACTCCTCAGATTCAGAATACTGCTAAAGTCTGTAGATTTTTTCTTTATAATATTGCCAAAATTCGTCCATATCTTTCAGTTACCACTGCAAAAACGTTGGTCCATGCCTTAGTAGTCTCTCGACTAGATTACTGTAATCTTCTTTTGGCAGGGCTTCCCCTTTCTCATCTTCACCCATTAATCTCTGTTCAGCATTCAGCTGCACGCATCATTTCACTTGCTCGTCGCTATGATCATGTCTCTCCTTTACTCTTCTCTCTTCACTGGCTCCCTTTTCCTTTTCGTGTCAGGTATAAGTTACTGCTACTCACTTTTAAAGCCCTGCATGGATTAGCCCCCTCTTATTTAACTGATCTCCTTTCTCCTTACACTCCTACCGTACTCTCCGTTCTGGCAGTCAAAGCCTCCTTCTTCAACCTAGGATTTTCTCTGCCCCGTCCCGCATTCGTCCTTTCTTTCTTGCTGCCCCTCATGCCTGGAACCTTCTCCCTCTCCATGCACGGCTCATTACTTCTTTAACTAGTTTTAAAGTTGAGCTAAAAACCATTTTGTTCAGGGAAGCGTTTCCAGAGAAATTGTGATGGTCCCTCGGTTGTCTGATAATGTATGTTATTATGTGATTTGTTTGATATGTTGTGATTCGATGGTCTATATATTTGATCTTTAGTTTCTTTTTTCTTTATATATTAATTTTATTACCCCTCTTTTACTCTTATTATCTTAGATTGTACGCCTTGGGCAGGCTTTTATCCACTCTTTGACTTTTTTAATCCTGTACAGCGCTGTGTATAGTTACAGCGCTTTAGAAATAAAAGTTAATAATAATAATAATAATAATAATAATAATAATAATAATAATAATAATAATAATAACAAAACTGAAGGCCCCTCCACGTGCCTCACCTTCTTCGGGATCGAGCTCGACTCTCAGGAGGCTTCCAGCAGGCTGCCGGCCGAGAAATTAGCTCGGCTGTCCTGTTTGCTCGGTGAGGGCGTCAGAGCGAAAAAGCTCACGCTGCGGCAGCTTCAGGTTCTCATTGGACACCTGAATTTTGCATGCAGGGTTGTGGCACCGGGAAGGGCTTTCCTGCGCCGACTTTGCGATGCGGTGCGGGGGCTTTGCCTTCCTCACCATAGGGTGAGGGTGACGGCGGGGATGCGCAGCAACATGCATATCTGGTTGCAATTCCTGGAGCAGTTTAACGGGCTGTCCTTTTGGCGGTCTGAGCAGTTGCTGGAAGCAGAGCTACAGGTCCAATCCGACGCGGCGGGAGGTCATGGCTTTGGGATTTCAGGTGCAGCGCTTCCGACGCCTGGCGCCATTGGCATGGAGGGAGCCGGCCCCCATGCCCCTATGGCTCTGGAGCCATGGCTCATCAGAGCTCAAGGGGCCATCTGGTCATCCCTAGTGGTGTCCACTCGTCAAAGCTGCAGGGCCAAGGCGAGTGACTTCTACATTTTCAGGGGCATGATGGGGCTTCCTATTGTGTGGCCCATCCCTCTGGAGCACATAATGTGGTTCTTATTACACCTGCAGGACGCTGGACTCGCGGCCAGGTCCGTTGCGGTTTATTTAGACACTTTAGCCTTTTCTTCTAAGGCCAAGGGATTTACTGACCCTACCGGGGACTTTAGGATACGCCGAATGTTTGGAGGGGTTCAGGCGTTCCTGCAGTGGCATCTTCAGGTCTTCTGTCACCTGGGGCTAGGGAGGCGGGGCTGGCCGAGTGCCGCCCGGACGTCACGTGACGTGTGACATCACGTGACATCACACGACGCAGTCGTTCCTCTGACACAAAAGCTGGAGCGCCGCCTGCTCGCTATGGCTGCGGGCGGGCAGCGCTCCAGCTTTTGAGTCCGAGGAGCGAGAGAGTCCAAGGCGTCGTCGTCTAGACAACGCGCTCAGCGCGCACCCGCAGCCACAGGATCTGGGCGCGCGCTACGCGTTGCCTAGACGACGCCGACGCCTTGGACTCTCTCGTTCCTTGGACTCAAAAGCTGGAGCACCGCCTGCCCGCTATGGTTCGAGATTAGCTGGTTGCCAGACAGGGCCGTGTAGGAATTTTGGGGGCTGACAATGATTGGCACATGCTTGTCAGCCTTTTTTCGCCTACACCGAACTGCGGCTAGGGAGAGCTGTGGTGTTTAAATAGGTTCCCGTGGTATGGTCACTTCGAGACAGGTACCGTGCGGGCTTGGGTAGGTAAGGAGAGTAATTGGCGTACACTTGAGCCAGCAAAGTCACTTTGGAAGGCAGAACCGCTCACCTGGGACAGGAACGGCCCATTGAGGCAGGCTGGCAACCTCAGCTGACTGGTTGGGTACTGGGGTCGCCCAGGGAAACTTGGGGGCTCCGCCCGGCCAGTTAACTCGGCCTCACAAGGTTGGCAGTGATAGGGGCACTTGGAGGACTCCAAGTGCCGGCCTGGAGCCAGGTGTGAAAAATTTGTAAGTTAATAAAAGTGGCCCGTAGAATTCCAGCCTGTTGTCTCGCCTCTTTATTTGGGGGTACGGGGGTAATGGAAAAAGGTCTATCACTGACTCCTAATCAGAATGGCTAAGTGCTACTTTCAGATTCAACAGCACTTTGCCCATGAATACCAGTTATGAGGGATCAATGGTGAGAGAGGAGCATGCCTTTCTCTGCTGCAGGTGGGCTTCCCTGCTGATAGTTCACTGTCAAATGGAGAATGTGGGGATAGATAGGCCTTTGCCGGATCCCACAGTTTTTATTTAGTTCTTATCCCTTCCATTCCTGCTTCAGTCATCATGAACTACGTATCTTTAGTCTGGCCTCAGGGGCCTAACAAGCTCCCGGAGTACGGGAGCTTGCTGCGCCTGGAAGTGACATAATGTGACCTCATGTGATGTCATTTCCAGAGCTGTTTCCTCAGCAATGGAGCCGCACTGCTCTTTCCCGAACTGTAGGGTGGGCAGGGGGACTCCATGACTGAGTCCTGAGCAAAGCTCCATGACTGAACAAGCTGTTTCAGCATGCGCAGGGAGTGGTGTGGCTCCTTTACTGATCACACTGTATCAGCACACAGTCGGAAACAGCGGCGCACGCAGTGGAGTGGAGCTTGAAGTGTGCCCCCCCGGCTTGCATCCGGGGGGGCACACCCACATTACGCCTCTGCTCAGTAGTCCTAGAGTCCTTCGCACTCTCCCATCTGCAATGTGAAAATAAGAATAATGTTGTCTAGAAGCCACCTGAGAGAAAATTATTTGGAATAGTTGAAAGCCAGCCACACTTTGGTAGTACACGGTTCATTTCTGCCGCTGGCGAGCTGCTCTGTGGTAATATTCAGCTGCCTTGAAGGAATGCCTCTTTGCCCCCACTTCGGTTCCATATGTTATAAGTCTCAGTTCTCATCCATCCAAAAGCAACTGAATCACTAACAGTCAAGCGTCTCACTGATCGGCTAAGTGAAGCATGTATACCAGAAACACATTTCTAAATCTTCAAAGTAGTTGCTATTTGTTCATTTATAGACCTGTGTATTGTTTTTAATTGGGAAAATAACCAAGTTTATAAGAACCTGCAATGCTCAACTGGGCTTCAGTGCCTTGATCGTTTTGTTATGCCTGTCACGAACTCTTTGTTCATGTAGGCTTGGGGATTCTTTTGTTGTTGTAATAGAATTTTAGAATTTTAGTAGATTGTTGCAGGGCCAACCTTAGAGTACTTCTTCTATGTAAAATGCCAAAGATAGAGAAGTAATTTGAATGGTTGAACTGCAGCTAATTGAGAACAGAAGAACTCCTCATTATGGGAAAGATAAATTCCTCAAGGAGAGTAGAGCTTTGAGAGTCTTTCTGGTGTGGATGTTGAGGAGAGACCTTGGAAAGAGTGAGTTAGAAGGGAGTTGTGTTCAGTTGACTGGTCAAAAGGAGATTAGAGTACTTGAAAGGTTTTTATCAGCTGTTTTAAAGTTTTAATATTTTTTTATTGATTGTACCTTAATGTTGGAAAAACCCTCTTCTCTTTTTTATTCTTATGGGTTTCTAAATAAAACTTTTAACAATAGAATTTTGTGCCTGGATTATTTATGAGGTAGTAGGAAGACTACCGGCATTCCCTTGCCTTTTATTGTAATACAAGGAGATTTAGCTCAGGGAACTCCTCCAATTATTTTAATTCCTGGACTGGTGGCAGCAGAGTTACCCAAAAAGTCTTTCTGCCCCCCCCCTTGCTTGGCCATGACAATGCCAATCATAACCTTCATTGCAGTGTCCTGCCTTAGCACTACCAACATACCCTGGCCTTGGCATTTGCTGTAAAGGAGATAAATGAAAATCCAACCATCTTCAATAACATCAGCTTTGGATTCCACATCTCTGAAAACTATGGCAATACAGCAATTTCTTACAAGGCCGTACTGAATCTGCTTTCTACACAGCATAGATTTGTCCCTAACTACAAGTGTGACATGCAGAAAAAATTGGCAGCCGTTTTTAATTGGGAAAATAACCAAGTTTATAAGAACCTGCAATGCTCAACTGGGCTTCAGTGCCTTGATCGTTTTGTTATGCCTGTCACAAACTCTTTGTTCATGTAGGCTTGGGTATTCTTTAGTTGTTGTAATAGAATTTTAGAATTTTGGTAGATTGTTGCAGGGCCAACCTTACAGTACTTCTTCTATGTAAAATGCCACCGATAGAGAAGTAATTTGAATGTTTGAGGAACTGCATTTAATTGAGAACAGAAAGTTATGGGAAAGATAAATTCCTCAAGGAGAGTAGAGCTTTGAGAGTCTCTCTGGTGTGGATGTTGTGGAGAGACCTTGGAAAGAGTGGGTTAGAAGGGAGTTGTGTTCAGTTGACTAGTCAAAAGGAGATTAGAGTACTTGAAAGGTTTTTATCAGCTGTTTTAAAGTTTTAATAATTTTTATTGATTCTATCTCAATGTTGGGAAAACTCTCTTCTCTTTTTCTTCTTATGGGTTTCTAAATAAAACTTTTAATGATAGAATTTTGTGCCTGGATTATTTATGAGGTAGTAGAAAGACTACGTGCATTCCCTTGCCTTTTTATTTTATTTTATTTTATTTTATTAATTCCTGGGCTGGTGGCAGCGGAGTTACCAACAAAAGTCTTTCTTTCTCTCTCTCTCTCTCTCTCTCTCTCTCCCCCCCCTTTGCTTGGCCATTACAATTCCAATCATAACTTACATTGCAGTGTCCTGCCTTAGCACTACCAACATACCCTGGCCTTCGCATTTGCTGTAAAGGAGACCAATGAAAATCCAACCATCTTAAATAACATCAGCTTTGGATTCCACATCAATGAAAGCTACGGCAATACAATAATTTCTTGCAAGGCCGCACTGAATCTGTTTTCTACACTGCATAGATTTGTCCCTAACTACAAGTTTGACATGCAGAAGAATTTGGTAGCCTTCGTTTGGGGTATGAACTCAGACACCTCCCTCAGAATGTCTACCGTAATTGACAGCTACAAGATTCCACAGGTAGGTGTAGTAGATGTTAGCAATGGAGACATCAGTACTGTGAAATGCAATGATATTTTGTGGGGATCTTTCAGGTTTCAAAAGCGGTTACCATGAAGGCATTGAGTGGGTTTCTGAATCGTATAGAGGGAGCCGTGTGTTTGTAAGTTGGTATGAGTAGGTAAGAATGTTCTTATGAATCCAGTGCTTTCACTATGAATAGGCCAAAAGCGACATTCTTCGTGCATGTGCACAAGGCCTCTTAAAGCCTCTTGCCCTCAGCGGCATTGTGCACATGTGCGAAAACGTTGCATGTGCGAAAATGTGCAAAAATGTGTGAAAATGTGTGGAAGAGATTAAACTTAGATATGAGAGCCCCCCCCCCACCAGCACCTGAGGTGACTGCTTCAGTGGGCTTCATCAACGGGCCTGTCCCATTCACAAAAACACCTGCTAATAATTGTCACCAGGCATTTTCACATTTTCAATGCTTAAAAAAGAACAGTACTTGATGAGCAGTTAACGCACACAAATATCACAACTTTGCTCCATTCATGCTAGATATCTGCATTATCTTTTAGATCATTGATAGTCCTCTTGACTCAAGGATGAGGAAGAAGACACACTTCCCTTCCTTGTTCCAGATGGTCCCAAATTACATCCATAAGTACAAGGGGACTGTCCAATTACTTCTGCATTTCAGATGGCGATGGGTTGGGATATTTCTATCAAATTATGAAAATGAAGAGCTCTTTCTACAACAATTCCTGCCCATGCTTTCCTCAAGGGGCATCTGTTCTGCCTTTGTAAAAATATTTCCAAAACATACCTATATGGATACAGTGCTCCAGACACATTATCGAGAGCTGCAAAATATTTCAGTTGTCATAAAAAACAAAGCCAATGTGTTGGTTGCTTATGGCTCTCTACCAACCATGTTTCATTTGACCTGGTATTTTCAAGAGGCTGTCCTGCAATTGCCATTAGGAAAGGTCTGGATTTTGACATCATATTGGGACTTCACATTATGTACATTTCAAAGGAACTTGGAAATACAAGCCTTCCAGGGTGCCATATCCTTCTCAGTTCACTCAAATGAACCACCAGGATTCAGAACATTTCTGCAGAACACAAATGTTTTCTCTGCAAAAGATGATGGTTTTATCCAAAAATTCTGGGAGAAGACATTCAACTGTTTCTTGAAAAATTCTACTCTGGGTGAGGGTGTGAAGATGAAGGAACGCTGCACTGGGGAGGTGAAGCTGGAGAGCCTTCCTGGAACTTTATTTGAAATGAGCATGACAGGCGAAAGCTACAGTATCTATAATGCTGCCCATGCTATCGCACGAGCTCTATGTACTTTGCTTGCTTTTAGATCAAAACACAGGACATGAAGTCTGGAAAGTGGCTGGTATTGAGGAATCTGCAGCCCTAGAAGGTAAAGGTCCTATACAGTTTGGACCCATGCACACAAAATACTACCTTCTCCCTTATTAACCAGAAATATGATGTATTAAGGTTTGCATCATACACCACAGGCATTTCTGAGCTCCTACGTTGAACAGGTTATGTTGGCACGTTTGGAACATCCTCACCACAGTTGCTTCCCTGAATTTTAACATTATAATATTTAATAAGCATGCCTGAACTATGATAATAAGCCTATAACTTGAGTAGCTATTGATCTGATTCTTTTTAAGTTGTGTGTTATTACCTGGTTATCTTGTTCAATCCACTCTAAAAACAGGGGGTTAAGTAGAGGAGAAATTAAAATAAAATTCCACGAAAGTCACAGCTCTGGTTTCTTGTGTAGGCTACAACAGCATTTCTCAAAATTTTCACAGCAAAGTTGGGAGAACTTTGAGTGCTTCAGGGTGCGGGACCAGTGGCGATGGAGATCCCGGGGGATCCTTGCAGCCACCGCCAAAATAATGCACCAAAATTGGTTTTTTCACTTACCAGAGCTTTGGGGGTGGTGCGTCAAGGCCTGTGTGACTCTCCACAGGGCCCCCCCCCCGAGCTTCAGACTGCTGCGGAACGGTGATTTTCGACCACTTCCGGTTTTCGTGAAAACCGGAAGTGGTTGAAAATCGCCATTCCGCAGCAGTCTGAAGCTCAGTGGCGGGCCTGCGGAGGGTCACAGCCTTACCCGCACCACCACCACTGAAGCCCTTTCCCATTGTTCTTCCCCCTTTCCCCTCCCTGTCCTTCACCATCCTGTTTATCTCCTGCTCTTATCTTAGTGCTTTGGCGTGACACTGCAATGAAAAGTATGATTGGCATAACAAAGTGATCAAGGCACAATAAGCTATTCCATCAATGAAGGAAGAAATAGCAACTCCTTTGAAGATTTAGGAAACATTGTTCTGATATATATGTTTCACTCATTTTTCTTGAGAGAATACAGCTAGTTCACCAGCAATTCAGCTGCCCACTACCACAAATATCAACAGTCCTGCAAAGCAGTACACTATTTTCTCAATGCCTCTTCCACTTTTATGTCTGCCATCTCACAGGAGGTGAAACTTCTTTAAGATATGGAGTCGGCCTACGGGACTCCTCTTATTGACCTCTCAGGCGCATTCCAAAAGATGTGAGATTAGACCAAATCTAAATCAATCTACAGTAAAACCTTGGATTGCGAGCATAATTGGTTCCAGAAACGTGCTTGTAATCCAAAGCACTCGTATATCAAAGCAAATTTTCCCATAAGACATAATGGAAACTCAGATGATTCGTTATTCTGCAAGAGACCTTTGTGTGAGTCTGCATATAGGAAGAATAGCTCTCCTGGCCTCAGCTAATTAAGAAGCTGCCCTTCCCCCTCCTTTGCTGTTGCAAACTGTAGCTCATTAAGCTGTTCTCCCCCTTCCCCATCCTCCTTAACTTTGCAAAGTCTGATCTGCAGAACCTGAGCCTTGTACTGCAGAGTAAACCTCTTTGCAAGAGGCAGATGAGGGGGGGAGGGGGAGAAGAGCTTGTTAATGCTTTACACCTTGTTAAGTGTTTGCAAAGGCAGCCAGCAAGGGGGGGGGAGGAAATCTTAATGAGCCGTTTGAACTCACAGAGAACTCTTGTAGAACACAATGTACTCGTATTGCAAGACCTTGCTCGTTTATCAAGTCAAAATTTACAAAACAATTTTGCTCGTCTTGCAAAACACTGGCAAACCAAGTTACTCGCAATCCAAGGTTTTACTGTAAACCCACTCAGGACAGCTGTTTGTCAATGTCATGGTGAAGATTTGGACACCTTTTTATTTGCCCTTTGCATTTTTTTTCTATTTGATGTAGCTCCATCCCTTTCTAAGGAACATGTCCTTTAACAATAGCTCTGGAGAGACTGTGCATTTTGGTGACAATGGAGAATTAGAAGCAGCATTTGCCGTGACAAACTGGATCACTTTCCCAAATCAATCTGTTCAACGAGTCAAAGTTGGAACTCTGGATCCTCGGGCACCTCCAGGAAAACAGTTAACAATTCAAGATGAAAGCATCATGTGGCACGGAAAATTTAACCACGTGAGATAGGACCTGACATGTGCGAGTGCCGCCGGATCCACACCTTCCTTCCTAACCACACCACCCAGTTCATCCCCCAAAATTCCCTTGTCCGCTCCCTCCCAGCCAACGGCCCAACCCCACCTCCAAATTATTTGCACCTTATTGGCACCGCTTCCAGCCAAGTCTAGCTCACATGCAAACCATTTCTGGCCATTTCTACCAGTGGCTCCATCATATGCAATGGCGTTCCAATATTGCTGCTTTCACTGGGCCTTTCGTGGCAATGGATCAGAAGATCTGCTGCCGCAAAAAGCCCATAGAATTGAGACATGAATGAGGTAGTCCAGCAAAGCTCCAGTTTTTTTGAGCACTGTAATCAATCGTTTTGCACCTTTCACCTTCACCTCCAATGTCCTTTCCCCACCGTATTATACAGCTGTCCCACTGGCCACTTCACGTGATCCCTGCACGATGGCTCTTCCCTTATGTGCTTATGTTATGTGTGTTTCAAAAACCACTGGAGGTAACACCATTTTTACAGTAATCGCTACACAAAACTAATCACATGTTGCAACTCCTCTCTACCAGTCATTTATCAAGAAACGTGAGGGATAATATGGAAAATATTCCCTCCCCACAATTTTGACTCTGGTTTTCATGACAAAATTCTCAGAGACGGCGTGTCTTTTCTCTTATACTTCATAGCTGTGATATACACACACAGACATTCCATGTCAATGCCATGTTTCATTATTTATTACAACCTTTTAATACACTGCTCTTCAGTACAACATTTCTAAAGTGGCTCACAAAAATATAAATCAAGAATCACAGTAAAATCAGAAAAGAATGTGTTTGAAAATGGCCAGTGTAGCGGAACAACTCGGCAGGGCAACAGAATGAAGCTTTGATCTCTAAAAGTCTGGATAAATAAGAATGCCTTCATCTGACACTGAAAACCCATCAAGGTTGGCACTAGCTAGACAGAAATCCCCAGGGAGTGTGTACTACAACTGAGCCACCACTATATAGAAGGGCCTATCCCTAGAATCAGATCTATCTGATTCCTTGGCCACCCCCATCTCATTTAGGATGTGGTGTTGAGGTCACTTCTGAAGGGCAGGAGTTAAGCATGACACCCACAAGCCACTCCTCTCTTATACATGAAAACGATCTGCATGAGCTTCTTTCCTTAAAGCATTTTCTTTTCCTGCCACTTAGTTCCTTCTGTGAAACTTAGTACACTTCCTTGAAAGAGGTAGCTCATGTCACCTCTTGGAAAGAGTTGCAATAATTGAAAACATATATATGAAAACTGTAAAGTGGATTTAAAACATATCCCATTTTCATATAAAAGTTATATTAGGGTGTTTGCCATGCGTGTGAAGGGATTTCAAAATCAACACGAGCATGTTGAAAAGTGCTTGGAAACAGACCGACAACCAGCACACATTGGCTCACAAACACCTGACACAACACGGAGATTCCTTACATTGACTGGGTCAAGAAAATTGATATTTTTAGATATGGAGACAAAAGGAACGAACAATAATCATCTATACCAGAAAGATGCTCATAGTTCTCCTCCCCTCCAAAGCACCCAGGCACAGAATAAGGCCTCATTAAGTTTGAGGGACATAAATACGGTACTCCCTAGTAATGCAAATACATGTACATCCACCGCATCGAACACATCACACTTCTTTCTTTATATAACATGTGAAAGCACAATTGCAAAAGAAATATTATCTTATCCTGAACACCCACTATTTTGGCTTTACTCAGGTGCTGCCCGTCTCTGTGTGTAATGACCACTGCCATCCTGGCTCCAGCAGGAAAAAGAAGGAAGGGAAGCCGTTCTGCTGTTATGATTGCGCTCCATGTCCGGAAGGGAAGGTCTCTGGCCAGAAGGGTAAGAGGAGACATAACATTCATAGATACTGACCCAATCACAAAGCTTGTTGTGGCCTTGAAATGGGTACT
Organism: Plestiodon gilberti rubricaudatus; assembly: GCA_026170595.1. Classification (NCBI taxonomy): domain Eukaryota; kingdom Metazoa; phylum Chordata; class Lepidosauria; order Squamata; family Scincidae; genus Plestiodon; species Plestiodon gilberti. The sequence continues at coordinate 22,599,952 of JANXHW010000006.1, forward strand.
GGAACATCAACTTCTGGCAAGAGACTCAAGAACAGCTTCGCTAAGGCTTACAAAAATGAACTAATGCCTAAGGGGGTTATTTAGAAAATGGGACTTCATAGTTTAGTGGTCATATCATTCAGAAATTATATTACACTGATGGCATATTACATGTATCTGACTTTTTTCATTCCAGTTATGGATGCTTGCATGAAATGTCCTGATGAACAATATCCTGACAAACACCAACATCAATGCATTCCCAAGGTTGTAAGCCACCTCTCATACAGTGAACCTTTGGGGGTCAGTTTAACTTCAGCTGCGGTTGCTTTTGCTCTGATCACAGCTTGGGTGCTCAGAACATTTATGAAGCACCAGGACACTCCCATCATCAAGGCCAACAACCGCAGCCTCACCTACATCCTCCTCGTCTCCCTCCTCCTCTGCTTCCTCTGTTCTTTGCTCTTCATTGGAAGACCCAGAAGGGTGACCTGCCTTCTCCGGCAAACGACTTTTGGAATGGTCTTCTCTGTGGCCCTTTCATCTGTTTTGGCAAAAACCATCATTGTGGTTCTGGCTACCAAACCAGGATCTGGGATGAGGACATGGTTGGGGAAAGGACTGGCAAATTCCATTGTTCTTTCCTGCTCCGTGATTCAAGTAGGCATTTGTGCGGTTTGGTTAATTACGTCTCCTCCATTCCCAGCTAAGAACATGCACTCAGTGAAAGGGCAAATCATAGTGGAATGTCATGAGGGCTCAGCTACCATGTTTTACTGCCTCTTGGGCTACATGGGCTTCCTGGCCATTGTCAGCTTCACTGTGGCTTTCCTAGCCAGGAAGTTGCCAGACACGTTCAATGAAGCCAAATTCATCACCTTCAGCATGTTGGTCTTTTGCAGTGTTTGGATCTCTTTTCTTCCAACCTATCTGAGCACAAAAGGGAAATACATGGTTGCCGTGGAGGTCTTCTCCATCTTGGCCTCTAGTGCTGGGTTACTGGGCTGTATTTTTTTCCCTAAGTGCTACATCATTGTGCTCAGGCCTGAGCTGAATAATAAGGAGCAACTAAGAAGAAAAGAAAAAGTCCAGCGTTAAGGATTGTGAGAATCCTTGTTTTTCTTCTGATCTTGTAAGCAATTCATCAGTGTCATCTGTTTAAAAAAATACAGTGGTTCTTTTTGATACATGGTCAATGGTTTGTTTTATTCTAAGACATGCAGGTGATGTATCTAAACATGAGTACTTGGTGCTGAGTGTCTGCCTGAAGAGCAGTAATGTGGCTATTTCCAGGACTGATGGCAAGAGGCCACAGGTCCAGAGGGCAGGAAGGCTATACTTTTGATAAAACTATTATATCACCATCCCCTTTTATTGATCAAAAGGAGCTCAGCTCTCAAATAGATATAGTTTTAATTAAAAATGGCGTCTTCGCACCTCCAAAACTCAGATGGAGCCTACCCTCTCCAAATCCTACTGGAATTTGCTTCTGTGTCCTGGTGAATATAGCTACCATCTTAAGATTCTTCATTTGGAGCAAAACACCTTTACAAAATAAAAGAAGGTTTCACACCTCTAACGGTCCTCACCAACCCCATGAGTGAATTCAGTCAAGGAAGCCTGGCTGAGAAGCCAGGGGACTTCCAATCTAGTCATTGCACCTTCAATTGCATGGGACAAACAAGGTGGAAAACAGTGGCATAATGAGCCGGCTCGGCGCATCACCCGCACCAACCCCCACAGCCGTGTCACCACCACCACCCCCGCCAGTACGAGCCCGGTGAGTGTGACGACGCATCTTATTCAGCTGGCAGTTCGGCGCTTCTGACTAGGCAAAAAGCGGAGTTTTTCGTGCATGCACACAGAGGCTGCTTGAAGCCTCTTCACCTCAGCGGCGTTGTGCACATGTGTGACAACACCTCTTTAGGGTTAATCAGAAGCGGCCGAGCTGCCAGCCGAAGAAGACGTGTCGTCACCCTCTCCTGGCTCATACCAGGCAGCAGCAGGGGGTGACATGGTGGCAGCGGGAGTAACGGCAAGCAGTTCGTACGGGCCGGGGGATGACGCGGCTTGCGACGTCGGGTATGTCACCCTCAGCGTGTCACCCACTCCGCCGCGTCACACCCTGGCAGCCTGCCCCCCCGCCACATCCTAGCAACGCCACTGGCCGCCGTGTTCCTTGTCAAAGTCAGTATGCAACCCTGAAGGTACGAGAAGTTGGACCACCCTGGTATAGAGAGATCCTGTTCAGAGAGTGTAGGTAGAGTATGCATGTGCTGATGTTTACACATGTCAAATGGCAAATGAATTTAGAAGGCAGAAGCAAGCAGATTGAGACGTCAAATTAAATTGTGATGTTGCAGCAAAGCCTGAGGGAGTTCATTCCTTCCTTTCTAATTATTAGCATCTCTCTGAGGAGTTGTCTGGCTCCCCAAATCCCAAGAGATATTTGAAGACCACAGGAAAAACAAGTGGCTGAAAAGTGGATATAAAACCCTCCCATAATGCTCACGGTCAGGCTGAGGGGATACAGGAGCGGGTGGGGCTCTATCAGTCTGGAGCTCCAATGCTCTCGTGATATGTACAGACTCAGGGAGGTTTGTGTGATTTCTGCCAGAGATAACGTCTAGTGAGCAACTTGAGGAATCTGCAACTAGTTCCACCTCTTCTCCCAAGGAGTACTTTACTATGGGATATTTCTACGGAGAAATAAATCAAACTTTGGGGCATTGCTCTAGGAACAGCCTGAAAACCTCCCTTGGATGCTGAAGTGGATGAAGTAGCATCAAATAATATTCAGAGCTAGGGGAAAATATTGCAGACATCCTCTTGGTATGTGTTGATCAGCAGATCAATACATTCAGTTACAATTCAAAAGAGGTTGCAAAAAGGCTCATGCTGAGACCTTAAATGCTGTTGGGGGAAACACGACAATGGTTTGTTTTTTATCTACAATGTATGCCTGAAAGGGACCTTCTGTACTACCAATGTTGGTGGTCTTGGTATTACTGCTGGGGTTTCTACCTCAAATTTGGTGCAAGACACACTCTGTTCATCCCACTCTGAAGTTCCATCCCTTTACATGCAGAGGGAGAGATGACTTCGCTATTTCCCATGACTTTTATCATCCAGGAGATGTCATCATTGGAAATCTTGGTTCTCAGTTCTTTACCAGACGTACCTCTTCTAATTTCAGTGAACATCCCTCTCAGAAGTTGAACAAGGATCTCATGTAAGGATCTTGTTCTTTCTCTTCATAGCATTTCTTAGCTGAGAACATCATGACTAGAGAGAGTTTGAAGTACATTAAATATGAAAGATGGGCATTCAGCCACTTGAGGGTCTTTGTTCATCCCAGAGAACTTACTCCAGTTTTCTCAGCACTTCCTTCTACTGTCACCTCTAGATAACGTGTGGACTGCTCAGCAATTTTATAGATTCTGTCTTCTACGTGGTATGCTTCTTCCTTTCTATGGATGTGTTTATTTCATACGTTTAATGTTCTGTCAGTGCGGTCCTATGCGAGCTGCGTGATGGCGGAGCAACTCCTGCGCTTGCACTGACTGCAGTAAAGCAGTCGGTGCCAGTCGCAAACATTTCCCCTCTTCGTTCCCAGCCGTTTCAGAGGACGTTGGGAAAGGTAAGCCAGCGGGAAGGCAGGAGAGGGTGGAATGGAGCAGAGGAGGTGTAACAGGGGCAGGAGGCCACAGGAGGGGGAGGGTCCATCGCAGAAGGCCCACACCGGTCCTATCCCCCTTCCCTGCAGCCTCCCCGCCTCTTTTCTCTCCTCAGATTTAGGTTAGCAAACTTGCTACCATAGGTCCCAGGAGGCCCATTGTGGGCGAAGAGGCTTACGTAGGGATAAGAGGATTAAACATCCCGTTGCCCTGTAGAAGTCTTCCCGTCCTGCCTTCTCTACACAGGATGCAGCGGCTGCCATTTTGGTGGTGCTGCATCGGCAGGGGGTGTAAAGGATAGGAATGGGCTTTGTAGTTTGTATTTATTTGCAATACATTCTCTCAAGCCATCTTGCTATGGCAGCCTCCAGTTCCTTGCTGACTTTAAATGCTGTCATAGTTAAGTTAACACTTTATTTCATTGCATTAGCAATTAGAATTATGAATATAAAAGTTGGCACTTCACATAGTGCTTACTTAGCCTCTGGAATTCATTGCCACAGGATGTGGTGATGTCCACTAGCATGGATGGCTCTAAAAAGAGATTGTTATGGAAGGAATGTATCAACAGCTACTAGCCAGAATGGCAAAATGCTACTTCCAGATTCAGCGTCATGTTGCCTCTGAATAACAGTTACAGAGGAGCAACGGTGCGAGAGAATTATGCTTTCTCTCCCATTTGTGGACTTCCCAGAGGCAGCTGGTGGGTCACTGCAGAAAACAGAATGCTGGACCAGATGGGCCTTTGCCTGATCCTGCAGAGCTTGTTTTATGTTCTCATGAATGAGTTAGGTCAGTGGTTCTCAAACTTTAAATTTGAAACATTTTTAAAATGACACTCTATTGGGACCCACTTAGCTTTATGAGACGCTCAAACATTGATCTCCCTATATTTACACAAGCTTGCAAACTGCAGGAGTTCAGATCTTTGAAGGGCAATTAGTAGCTATCTCATTTTTTAATAGCCTCACAGCTTGTGGCAATTACTTATCTGATTTTTCCATCACCTGGGACCCACCAGAAATCAGGTCACGACCCACCAAGTGGGTCCTAACCCACAGTCTGAGAAACACTGAGTTTGGTGATCCCTTCCATTCCTGCTTCAGCCATGAATTGTCAGGAGGTATAATGTATTCATTCATACGTATGTGCTTGTTTTTTAATTGAGGAAATAATCAAGTATCTATCAATCTGCCATTCTCTATCAAGTATCTATCAACCTGCCATTCTCTATCAGGTTGCAGTGCTTTGATCATTTTGTTAAGCCAATCCTAATTTGCATTGCAGTGTGGTTCCAAAGAACTACCAACAGGTCCTGGCCTTGGTCTTTGCTGTAAGGGAGATCAATGAAAACCCAGCCATCTTCAATAACATAACCTTTGGATTCCACAGCTTTGACATGTTTGGCAATAAACCAATGTCTTACAAGACCCTACTGAATCTGCTCTCTACCCAGCATAGATTTGTCCCTAATTATAAGTGTGACGTGCTGAACAATTTGGTAGCCATCACTTGGACCTTGAACACAATCACCTCCCTGAATATGGCTACCGTCATAGACATCTACAAGATTCCACAGGTAGATTTGGTGGTTGGAGAAACTCCATTCTGTGGGGTTCTTTCAAGTGTTTGATATTGGGCATCATGAATGGGGTGAATGGTATGGGGCTCAATCAGGTACAGAGAGCCATATGTGCGTACAGCTGTATGAACAGCTCTCAAGCTGACGTAGATTTGAGGCCAAACCAGGCTGGGTTAGAAAGCCAAATCCGGGCTGGGAAAGAGAACGCCGCCAATATCCCTGCCCTCTCCCTGCCCGGTTCGGTCAATGCTCTCCCTCCCTCACTGTCTGGTCCGCTCTCCCCCAGGCCAGTGCAGGGCTTACCGTGCCGGGAGGGTGTGTTGACGGTCTGCTGGGGGAGTGAGGGCTGCCTGCCTTCACGCCAGCAGTCCTTACTCAGAAGTAGTCGCAAACTCTAAGTTTATGGCGCACGCTACGCCAGCCTCTAAAGTTTATTTATTTACTTATTTAAGAAATGTATACCCTGCCTTTTCGTATGCCGAGGCAAATGCCCAAGGCGGCTTACAACACGTTAAATACATAATTTAAAAACAATACAGAAGGTAAATTAAAAAAAAATAAATTCCACTGGGGGGTGACAATGTATAGAGGAAAAAAAACTGCAAGGCAGAACATACTGAGGCACTGGGGACAGACAACAACCCATCACCCAAACGCCAGACAAAACAGAAATGTTTTGAGCCCCTGCCGAAAAGACATGAGGGAGGGGGTTGTTCTCAAATACCCTGGCAACGAGTTCCACAATTGTGGCACCACAGCAGAGAAGGCGCGCCCATGAGCTGCCATTGCCCTAACTTGGGACAGAGGTGGCACTTGCAGGAGAGCCTGGACGGAATGTATGGGAGAGCAGGACGGAGAGCAGTACGGAATGTATGGGAGAAGCAGGATTGCACCCCAAGTTACATAAATAAATACTGAAAATAATTTCAGTCAAAGGGAAAGTTCAGCAATAAGGCCATTATCTCTCACTAAGAAAATTTCTTCTAGAGATATGCTGCTTTGTATGCTTTATCTGTAGACACAATATGAAATATACATTGACAGCAAACTCCTATTCCTTGCTAACACCAGCGCAGAAGTCGCTGCGTCAGCATAGGATGTCGCTAACATGCCATAATGCACGTTTGCGACACATGGCAACTAGGCAGCGCTGGTAGGAAGGCCTGTGCCATCCCGCCAGTGCTTTATCCAGCAGATTCTACACCAGAGCTGGTACGCTGAGCACAGTGCAGAACAGGCGCTGGGGATGGGCAGGGAGAAGGCAGGCAGGGCCGTTATGGAGTGGTGGGAGGGTGGATATGGGGAGGGGAGGGGCGGATCAGGCCAGAGAGGGGCAAGGACAGAGATGCTGGCACACACCGAAACCTATCCCCTCTTCCACAACATTCCCATCTGCACAGGGCTCCTCGATTCCTCAACATTCATAAGGCTCTTCGCAAAGATCCGAGTAGTTCCATTGCCACGTCTGGGGGTTTAACCCGAGGAGACCACCAGTCTGCTCCTAGTCTGTGCTGGATACAGCATGGGCCCTGCACCACTGCTACTACAGTGCTGGGTAGGACCTGGAAGATCCAGGTTCAAATCCACACTCAGCCACAAAGCTTCCTGGGTGACCTTGGGCCAGTCACTATCTCTCAGCCCCACCTACCTCAAAGGGTTGTTGTGAGGACAAAAGGAGGGGAGGAAATATGTACACCACTCTGAGCTCCTTGGAGGAAGGGTGGTATAAAAATGTGAAAAATAAATAATAAAAAATAATAATGCTCCATTCTGATAGACATCTGTATATTCATTTAGATCATATTCGGTTCTCTTGACCCAAAAATGAAGAATACACGCTTCCCTTCCTCATACCAGATGGTGCCAAATGATATCCACCAGTACCATGGAATAGTCCAATTACTTCTGCATTACAAATGGACATGGGTTGGGATATATTTAGCAAATTCTGACAATGAAGAGATCTTTCTACAGACATTGCAGCCAATGCTTTCCTCAAAGGGCATCTGTCTTGCTTTTGCAAAAACACTTCCAGACACTTCTTATGTGGATAGAATGCTCCAGGCACAGTTTCTTGAACTGCTAAATATATCTGTTGCCATAAAAAGCAAAGCCAATGTGTTTATTGCTTATGGTTCCCTTCGCACCATGACAAATTTGATCTTATATTTTCAAAGGGCAGTCATGCATTCTCCATTAGGAAAGGTGTGGATTGTGACATCAAACTGGGATTTCAAAGTAGCTACACATCAAAGGAACTTTGATGGACAAGCCTTCCAGGGTGCCATATCCTTCTCTGTTCACTCAAATGAGCCACCAGGATTCAGAACGTTTCTACAGAACACAAATGTTTTCTCTGCAAAAGATGATGGTTTTATCCAGACCGTCTGGGAAAAGACCTTCAACTGTTTATTGAAAAATTCTACTCTGGGTGATGGTGAGAAGAACAAGGAACACTGCAGTGGGGAGGAGAAACTGGAGAGCCTTCCTGGGACTCTCTTTGAAATGAGCATGACAGGACACAGCTACAGTGACTACAATGCTGTCCATGCTATCGCACGAGCTCTTCATACTATGCTTGCATCCAGACCCAAATACAAAATGTGGATAGCTGGAGACAGGCTGGCACTGAGGAATCTTCAGCCATGGAAGGTAAAAGTCCTATGCAGATTGGATCCAAGTACATGAGGGACTATCTCCTCCCTTGTGAACTGCAAATATGATTCATTAAGGTTTGCATCTTACACCACAGGCATTCTGAGCTCCAGGATTGCACAGTTTATAATGGCGCCTTAGAAACATCCGCCCCACACCTGCTTCCCTGAATCTTTACGTTATAAGATTTAACAAGCGTGTCTGGACCTTTTCTTGTAATAAGACAATAAAACAATTTTGTAGCTCTTGTGCTAATTCTTTTTTTAGTTGTTTTTTATTTCTCTATTTTCATGCAATATTTTTCAAACCACTTTGAAATAGGTGGATAAAGTAGAGTAGAAATTAAAATAAAAATCCCCAAAAGAGACCGCCCTGGTTTCTTGTGTAGGCTACAATATCAAAGCCTTCCAAATTGTGTGCAGCTCTTCAAATACATTGTTTTCCAGCTTTATTTAAGAGAATTGGATGTACATAGATCTTCCACTCTTCCCCATAGTTGCATTCCATAATTTCCTTCCTCCTGATGTGTCCTTGTGCAGGAGAGAACTCCCTCTTCAGGAGGAAGGTTACATAAGGATACAGTCCTAAGTGTTGATTCTGTGCCACTATTGCTTTGCTACTCATTCTTCCTGGGCTAGCCCGGGGCTGTAACTCGTTTTTCTTGAGAGAACACAGCTAGTTCACCAGCAATTCAACAGTCCACTACCATAATCATCCTCCATTCTGCAGAGCAGTACACCATTTTCTCAGTGCCTCTTCTACCCGTGGTGGAACTCCATAGCTCTAAGAGAGGGAGTTGGCCGGCAGACCTCTTCTTATGGTCCCCTCAGGTACAGTTGAAATGAGACAGGCTCACACGAGTCAGAAACAGCCTAAACCCATCCAGGACAGGTGTCTGTCAATATCATTGTGTAGATTTGACACCTTTTTAATTTGCTCTTTGCTTCTTTTTCTCTTTACTTTAGCTCCATCCCTTTCTAAGGAGCATCTCCTTCAACAATAGTGCTGGAGAGACGGTGCATTTTGATGAAAATGGAGAATTAGTTACAGGATTTGATGTTACAAACTGGGTTATTTTCCCCAATCAATCTCTTATAAGAATCAAAATTGGAAGACTGGATCCTCAGGCGCCTCCAGGAAAACAGTTAACAATTCAGGATGAAAGCATGATGTGGCATGGGAAATTTAATCAGGTGAGACAAAATGAACTGCAAGTCCGTAGTTTGACATAACTAGAAAATGTAGAATCCACAAGGTCTCATTTCCATTTACTATATCCTAAACCTTCATGAGGTTGTAGATTGACTGCATTAGCCTTGACATTGAAATTACAATGTCTGCAGCAACAGCGGAATCCTATCTTGTTTCTACTGCCATTCTCTAACAGTTCCTGTCTTGGGGGGGGGGGCAAACATCTTATGGCCACACCAAACCCATGACTAAATTTCCACCCATGAGGCTTGGCAGAGGTGTGGCAGAGGTGTAGCTAGCCTCTCCAGCACACATACCCCTGCATGTAACTGCACAAGCCCCGCCAGACCAGTGGCATTCCTGCCACCAGCGCATTGCGTCGAGAAATGCCCCCTGGCATTTTTCACTAGAACAGAGGTCCTAGGACCTCGGGCGGGCGGATGGGCCAATCATGCAAGTTGCAAGGCTGTTTTTCGAATGCTGCTGAGACACGCTTTTCACTCCCCCTGTGCCACCTGGGGGGCCACTAAACCCCCAGCCCAGACAGCCCTATGCTGCCGAGTCTTGGTTTATGAACCAACAGACCTCCATCCTAGGCACCACATCCTCAAATGGTTTGGCAAGGTAAAGTAAGACCCCAGCCACTCTCCTCAGCTAAGGGGGGTCCTTTATTCAAATCAACTCATACATAAAGGATCCCTTATGAGTCTATGAGGAAAGTGATACTTTAAAAACTCTGGACTTTAGAGCCCTGTTTTCTTTCTCTTCCCACCCTTACCATGTGTTGCTTCAAGTCACCACCATTCCAGCCATCACCAGTTTTACCATAGGCTAAATTGACCGGAAAAAATGTTCCTATGTCATATTTCAGGGTTTGGCATATTTCTGGGTACGGCATATTTCTGGTCGCAAAAACATCACCAAACTTCTAAAAAGCGGACCCTAAGCACTTCTATTATTAAACTTTGAAATAAATGTGAGGTCAGAGAAAACCCAACATAGACATTTTGTAATGAAGCAGGCATTATGGGTTTTCTAGCCATGTTTATTATTTGAGAAATAAAACTAAAATCGTACTGTCTTCTTAAGAGGTTTCTCTCACACACACACTCTGGAGATGTGCGTAGAGGCGAAGATGAGTCTTTATTTCTCCTACCAACGTTTCATCCCACACGAGGGACCTTGTCAAGGTAATTCAGCATAACACTGTTGGATGACACTGAGAACATGGAGCTCTTTCTAGCATATTCCAGTAAAAGCCATGGCAACCGTTAACTGACAACGGAATCATCAACCTCTGCTCTATTCCTCCTAGGCTGCAAATATGCTCTTTTCAGGATAGGTAGACAGATTTTATTGGCAAATGACAGCTCTTGCTGTCTGTTCAGAAGACTTGCAGGTTTCCTTTGGGAGATTGAAATAGCCTCCAGATTTAGTCTTTGTTTTAGACTGGCTTCCGAAAAAAACGAACGGACCTGCTCAAAAGCAATTTGGTGGCCAGATTCCAGGACGTGCGCTGCCACAGCAGATTTTTCTCCTTGTGACAATTTTACCGCTCTCTGGTGTTCTTGTACTCTTACTTTAATAGGTCTCATTGTATTTCCAATGTAAGCACGACCACAACCGCATTTTATTTCATAGACTCCTGGGTTCATTAACGTAGGTCTTTGATCTTTGGGATTTCTTAGTATTTGCTCTATCTTAGTTGTAGGAGCAAATAAAGTCCTGATCCCATATTTTCTCATCACTCTCGCTATTTTGTCCGTGGTTCCTTGTAGGAAAGGCAATGATAACCATCGTTTCTCGTTGTCAGCTTCCTCCTCTTTTTCATTATTCTCTCCCGGCTTAGGGATATAGTTTTTCTTTTTAACTTGTCTCTCCCAGCACTTGTTAATTTGCTGCAACTGATAACCATTAGCCAACAAGGAATCTGTGACGATGCGCCTTTCTGCAGCTAAAGATGGTTCATCACAAACCCGTAATGCCCTGAAAATTAAAGAATTTATTAAGGAGTTCTTCTGCAGTGGGTGGTGATTGGATGTTTTGTGCAGGTATCTTCCCGTGTGTGTAGGTTTTCGGTACACAGTATGTCCGAAGGTTAAATCCTTCTTTCTAGTCACCAAGACGTCCAAGAAAGGTAAAGTCCCATTTTCTTCAATTTCTATCGTGAATTGGATCTCGGGGCACAAGGAATTTAAATGTGCCAAAAAGCCTTTCAGTTCTTTTTCAGTTCAGTTTTCCATATCCAACATAGACATGTTCAAACTCCATGCAGACAGTGGTCCCAGCTGGGAATTCAAATTTTTTTTGCTCAACAACTTTAAAATGAAACAACTTATAATGAAACAACGTTAAGTGACGACTTGCTGTATTCAGTTCCCAAACATTGGAAAGGATTAAAAAATATCCAACCACACATTGAAATGTGCTTCGTATCATACCAACAACCAGCACACTCAAAGACGCATAACTGCCTGACACAACAGAGGGATTCCTTGCATGGGATTGAGGCAAGAAAAGGATCCCCCCCAAAAAAGAAAGAATGCTCTGATCTAGAGAACGTCGATGCTTACAAATCATTTTTCCAACTAATTCTATTCCAAAGCACACAGAGACAGAATACGACTATTAAGTTTGGGGGACACAAAGATTCCCCAGAAAAATATACGTACATGAACGTCCACCCCATTAAGCACAGCATTCTACTTTATTAATATGTCCATCTGAAACCACAGCAATTAAAAGAAATTCTATTAATCAAAATCCTGTCCATTTTGGCTCTGCTCAGGTGCTGCCCGTCTCTGTGTGTAATGACCACTGCCATCCTGGCTCCAGCAGGAAAAAGAAGGAAGGGGAGCCGTTCTGCTGTTACGATTATGCTCCATGTCCGGAAGGGAAGGTCTCTGGACAGGAGGGTAAGAGGAGACATAACATTCACAGATACTGAGCATATCATGCACGGCACAATACCTAGCATCAATTTTGATTATCATGGCCTTGAAAGCATCCTGGAATATCAAGCTTGAGCTCATGCCCAAGGGGTTAGTTTAACAGGTTTATCCTGGCTTAGAATTCATGCACTTTCACATTACATTACACAGCTGTAATGGGCATTTCTTGTTCTCTTTCCAGACATGGATGCTTGTATCAATTGTCCAGATGAACAATATCCAGACAAAGACCAACACCAATGCATCCCCAAGGTTATCAGCTACCTCTCGTATAGTGAACCTTTAGGATTCAGTCTAGCCTGGGCTGCTGTTGCTTTTGCTCTGATCACAGCTGTGGTACTTGCAACCTTTATGAAGCAACAGGACACTCCCATCGTCAAGGCCAACAACCGCAGCCTCACCTATATCCTCCTCGTCTCCCTCCTCCTTTGCTTCCTCTGCTCCTTGCTCTTCATTGGAAGGCCCAGAAGGGTGACCTGCCTTCTCCGACAAACGGCTTTTGGAATGGTCTTCTCTGTGGCCCTTTCCTCTGTGCTGGCAAAAACCATCACTGTGGTTCTAGCATTCATGGCTACCAAACCAGGATCTGGAATGAGGAAATGGATGGGGAAAAGACTGGCAAATTCCATTATCCTGTCCTGTTCCTTGGTTCAAGCAGGCATTTGTATGGTTTGGTTAAGTACTTCTCCTCCATTTCCAGCTAAGAACATGCACTCTGTGAAAGGGCAAATCATAGTGGAATGTAATGAGGGCTCAGCTACCATGTTTTACTGCCTCTTGGGCTACATGGGCTTCCTGGCCATTGTCAGCTTCACTGTGGCTTTCCTAGCCAGAAAATTACCAGACACTTTCAATGAAGCCAAATTCATCACCTTCAGCATGTTGGTCTTTTGCAGTGTTTGGATCTCTTTTCTTCCAACCTATCTGAGCACAAAAGGGAAATACATGGTGGCTGTGGAGGTCTTCTCCATCTTGGCCTCTAGTGCTGGATTACTGGGCTGTATTTTTTCCCCTAAATGCTATATCATTATGTTCAGGCCTGAGCTTAATAGGAAGGAACAGCTTACAAAGAGAAAAATCTGAAGATACTGAGAATTAAGAAGTCAGGGAGTCCTAATACATTTACTCTGATTACAATGAGAGAGAGAGAGAGAGAGAGAGAGAGAGAGACAGAGACAGAGACAGAGACAGAGACAGAGAGATGCAAAGATATCTTTTTTCACTCTCCAAATGCTCACATTTTGGGATTGTTCCTATTAGATTGTATATTGGAAGGGAAAGGGGTCTGTCATCCAGGCACTGACCAGATCTAATCTTGCTTACCCTCTGAAAGGCAGGAATGTTCCCAGGTACTGTATATACCAGTCTATGGTGGAGGGGTTCATTAGGAAAGGGCTTGAGAATAAGACTGCTACTGTTATATTGCTCCCATATACCTCTGTGAGGTGGTCACATTTGGAATACTCAAGGAAGCTACTGTAGAGCAGGAAAAGCTGCAAAAGAGGGCAACCAAAATGCCGAGAGGGATGGAGCACATTCCGTATGAGGAAAAGCTGCAATAGCTGGACGTTTTTGGCTTAGAAATGATCAAAGTGAGACATGATCGGCAGCGCAATCCTGTGTAACCTTGCACTGGTTTAAAAGTAGATGCACCGCTGTAAGTGCACTTATGCCAGTATAATTGCACTTACACCAGTGCATCTGCTGTTACACCAGTGCATCTACTGTTACACTGGTGCAAGGTTACACAGGATTGTGCTGTGAGGCTTGTAACATTATGCATGCTGCATTACGCATGTGTCACCCATGGGGGCACATATCGGCAGGGGATGTCCCCAAATATACAGGATTATGTGGGAGATGTTGTGAGAAGGACTTGTGTCCCACCATTATCATCTGATGTGATCATGGTTGGGACACAAAAGAGGACCCTCTCTGTGGCTGCATCCAAGCTTTGGAATTCCCTCCCTGGGGAGCGTTCACTCACCCTCCTACTTGATGTACATTTCCGGCTGTGCCTGACCACCCAACAAGTACTGTTGATTTGTAAATGCCTTCATAGAAATGCCTTCATGGAAATGTCAGTATGTAATTTTACTGTTGTTCTATTGGAGAGGGTTGGGGACCAATCTGATTCTTTGCCCATTTTCACAGATGTACACCTCAGTGTGGTGAGTAGGGCTTGCTTCCAGGGAAGTCCCTTTGGATTCAGTAGGACTTCCTTTCATGTAAACTTTCTTGGGATCATACTGTGACAGCTTGTGCAGATAATTTTTGGTGTGTAGCCTTCCAGTCCTTCTTCTCTACAATGAAGAAATAACACAGACATGGTAGTTTCCACCACCAATGTCTATTTACAAACACTCACCATTAAATAAAGCAGATAATCATGGCAGTCTTGCATCAGCAACATCGTACAGAGCAACACAGCACAGAGAAGTGAAGCCAAAAATACTAGTCCTGGGTGCTTTACTTTTGTATCTCTGCTGGCCAATCAGATTTAATATTGAATCCTAGTCAGCATGACACAGCACTTTTTTTCTTACTACCCTGACATGATCTCATCTTCTGCTCAGTCAGCATGACACAACATATATATATTTTTTCTCTATATGCCCTGCATGGTTTTTTCTGTTCATGCTGGTGAATTCCCAGGTTATAATAACCTGTCAAACTGCGAATTGATTCACTTCGACCCAGTCAAACAAACCGTGCAAATTTGTAATTCCTAGGAATAATTTAAAATAAAAGAGTAAATCCTTGATTTATTTGTTACTGCTCCTTTCTCAATGAAGTGTGCCTTTAAGTCAGATCAATCAACCAGGAATCATACGTTGAGTGAAGCTGCACCAGCACCTCACTTTTCTGACTAGTTGTGGCCGCACTCCAGACAACCAAGACTAATGAGGAGGACAGGGCATCATGGAGACATGGCGGCTGCTTTTGGCTTAGTCACTCACTGAGGGTGTTGACAGAGTCTGCTTGCGTAGAAGTTTGTATATGCATAGACTTTTTCTCAAATGCTGTTACTGGCCTTGCTTTTCAGAATGTATGTTAACATGTACACACAGGGAAAACCTATTTCATGTGCAGAGGCCCTGTGCAGTGGCCAATCGCACATCTCATGGGTTTGGCGGGCAACAGTGAGAGAGGTGAGGGTGAAAGTGCAACAAACAAACATGTATTATAGGAATAATTTTACAAATGCAGAGAAGGGGAATCAAAATAAAAACTCCAAGCCACACACAAACACAAAACACACATAGGAAGAACAGACAGGCAGTAAACATGTCATCAATTTAACTGTCCCCAACACCAGAAATATAAACAGGATTTTTTGGACAATAGCAAAACTGCACCAAGGACCAAGGTTGCTAATCAGTTTCTCTTGTTCGGTGTGCACTACACTGTAGGAATGTCATTGGCATTTTCAAGGCCAACAACCGCAGCCTCACCTACATCCTCCTCGTCTCCCTCCTCCTTTGCTTCCTCAACTCCTTGCTCTTCATTTGAAGGTGACCTGCCTTCTCTGACAAATGGCTTTTGGAATGGTCTTCTCTGTGGCTCTTTCCTCTGTGCTGGCAAAAACCATCACTGTGGTTCCGGCATTCATGGCTACCAAACCAGGATCTGGGATGAGGAAATGTATTGGGAAAAAACTGGCAAATTCCATTGTACTGTCCTGTTCCTTGGTTCAAGCAGGCATGTGTATGGTTTGGTTAAGTACTTCTCCTCCATTCCCAAATACAAACATGCACTCGCTGAAAGGGCAAATCATAATAGAATGCAATGAAGGGTCCATCTTCATATTTTATTGTCTCTTGGGCTATATGGGATTTCTAGCTATTGCCAGCTTCACTGTCGCTTTCCTAGCCAGGAAGTTACCAGATGCTTTCAATGAAGCTAAATTCATCACCTTCAGCATGTTGATCTTTTGCAGTGTTTGGATCTCTTTTCTCCCAACCTATCAGAGCACAAAAGGGAAAGATATGGTGGCTGTGGAGATCTTCTCCATCCTGGCCTCTAGTGCTGGGTTACTGGGATGTATTTTTTCCCTAAATGCTACATCATTATGCTCAGGCCTGAGCTGAATAATAGAGAGCAGCTGACAAAGAGAAAAAAACTGAAGAAATTAAGAATTAATTCATTTTATTATAATAATTTAGAACTTACATTCATTTTGCAACCTTATACATACAATACATCCAATTGTATATTGGAAGTATATATACTCCATGGCAAATTTAGACAGCATAATAAAAATCAGAGATATCACCATGCCAACAAAAGTTCGCATAGTCAGGACGATGGTGTTCCCAGTAGCAATGTATGGTTGCGAGAGTTGGACCATAAGGAAGGCTGAGCGCCGAAGAATAGATGGTTTTGAACTGAGGTGCTGGAGAAGACTCCTGAGAGTCCCTTGGACTGCTAGGAGATCAAATCAGTCAATCCTAAATGAAATCAACCCTGACTGTTCCCTGGAAGGACAGATACTAAGGCTGAAACTCAAATATTTTGGCCACCTAATGTGAAGAGAGGACTCTCTGGAGAAGACTCTGATGCTGGGAAAAATTGAAGGGAAAGGATGAGGGAAGGCAAAGGATGAGATGGTTAGACAGCATCACCGATGCAACGAACATGAAAATAAGCGAACTCAGGAAGATAGTGGAGGACAGGAAGGCCTGGCGGGATATGGTTCATGGGATCACGAAGGGTCGGACACGACTTAACGACTGAACAACAAATACTCCATACATACTCCAATTTGAACTCATATGCATACTTCCTGGGGAGTAAATCCTAGTGAACAAAATAGGACATGTTCGGAGTAAACATGTGCAAGATTGCACTGTAACTTTAAATGTGTATTCATTATTAGTCATACATGTATAATGAATCTGAGTCGTCTATACAAAACAGGAAGTGTTTCTATCCTGTTGCTGAAGAATAGCATGGACTCTCTTGATGGTTTCTAACAGACAGGATACAAACCGCTGGCCAGATGGATTTACTTCAAGAAGGAAATCAAACTGCTCCAACAGAACTCAACATTTTCTCTCCCTCCACCTAAACAACAGCCTGCAGTTCTGCCTATTCTACCCATCTGTGGGGCACATGCATACTCCCTTGGTGATTATAATGCTTAGCTGTGCCTGATACCTGATAAACTCAGTGGAAGAGAAATGTACTCAGGAGCAATCCAAAGTGAATGCTTTGAAATATAGATTTGGCCATCGGAAACCAGGGGAGGCTATGTAAGGCTGGCCAGGAGCGGGACGGGGCTTAATATATAGGCGGAGCACGCCGCTGATATCCCTGTCCCTCTCCTGTGCCAAGCGGCCCAATCCGGGTGCATCTCCACACCCCTGCCTGGCACTGGAGATGGCCCCGGGCAGATTGAGTTGTGCCATCCTCTCCGCTAATGCCGCTTATTTGCCTTGTGTCGAAAATGTGTCGCCTTACAGCACATTTACGACAACTGCTGCTGGCAGAGCCATCGGTCCTCCAGCAGTTCATTGAACTGCAGTTGCCTATGCTAGATTGCACCGCTAGTCTTGCTTAGTTTCTGAAATTCTTAGATATTTGCTCCTATAGAAATCTATGGTGCTAGGGACCATAACGAAAGGTCTTGAGAAATAAAGAATACCAATGGGAGAAATGTTTGAGACTTGGTGTGGAGGGAGTGTAACCGTTGGGGCAGCGTCTTGATAGAAATGTCAGTATGTGATTTCACAGTTTTAACCGGTAGGGGAAATGATCAAATTCACTAAAGAAATAGGATGATGATGGTTTTTGTGGTGCCTTGGGGGCCCAATGGTACAGTGGGAAGTCCTCCAATCACGTGGTTCTCTTGAAACCCCCCACAGATCCTAGTCAAACTAACACTCCAACAATATACCAAATGATACACCCAATTCTGTCTGTTCTGTATCAAGCATATTACAGCAGGAAGCAGGATGATCTCATTCAAGGTCTGGGCTGAAAAGGTCAAATGCACCAGGTCATTAAGCACCTGCCATGTTTTCCTGTGCTCCAGACAGCCGTTTCAGCACACGAGGGAGCTCATTCCCTCCTTCATAGTTTTTAACTTCAGTCTGAGGAGTTGTCCTGCTCCTCAATTCCCAAGACGTATTTGGAGTCCATAGGAAAAACAAATAATGCCAAAAAGTGGTTATAAAACCCACCCATCATGCTCACGTTCAGGCTGTTGGATCACAGGTGCTGGTGGGGCTCTATCACTCCTGAGTTTGAATACTTTAATGATATGTCTGCACTCATTATGGTTTCTATGGTTACTACTAGAGGCATCGTCTTGTGAGTAGCTTGAGCAATCTGCACCTAGGACTGCCTTTTCCCCCAAGGAGTGCTCCACTGCGGGATATTTCTTTTAAAAAGCCTGAAAACTCCCTTGGACTGTAAGGTGGATGAATCCGCAACGAATACTTATTTTTCGCTCCATAGTACGCATCGCACCATAGGACGCATGCATCCTATGAAGCTAAAAATAGGGGGGAAAGTTTTTACTTACCGAGGCTTGTGGGGGCTTTGCGGAGGCCTGCGCGACCCTCTGTAGGCCTCCCCGATCTTCAGTTCAGCGCTAAATGGCCATTTCCGGCCATTTCCTGTTTTCCGAAAACTGGAAATGGCCGAAAATAGCCATTTAACACCGAAATGAAGATCGGGGAGGCCTGCAGAGGGTCTTGCAGTCCTCCCCAATCTTCATTTCGGCAAAAACCGGCCATTTTCGGCCATTTCCGGTTTTTCGGCGCTAAATGGCTATTTCCGGCCATTTCCGAAAATGGTTCTTCGGCACTAAATAGCTATTTTTGGCCATTTCCGGTTTTCGGAAAACCAGAAACGGCCGACAATGTTCATTTAGCACCGAACTGAAGGTCGCGCAGGCCTCCCGAAGCCCCGACTAGCCCCGGTAAGTATTTTTTAAAACTTTTTTTTAACTTCGCTCCATAAGACGCACTAACATTTCCCCCTATTTTTTGGGGGGGGAGTGCGTCTTATGGAGCGAAAAATACAGTAATATGAAGAGTTGGGGGAAGCTGTTGCAGACTTCTTGTATCTGTTGCAAATCAATGCAGTTTCAATTCGAAGGAGATTGTAAAAAAAGGCTTGCTCAGAAATTAAATGCTGTTGTGGAGATCACTAGATTGGATGTCCGAAAAGGACCTTATATCCTTCAACATTACTCCTGGGGCAGCTCTCCTGGTCTTCTTGATATTACTCCTGGGGCACCTAAATCACATTGCCTGCAAGATACATTCTGTTCATCCCAGCTTGAAGTCTGATTCTATTACATGCAGCGGGAGAGATTCCTTCCCTATTTCCCATGAGTTTTATCATCCAGGAGATGTCATTTGTTGGAAAGATTGCTCATCAGTTCTTTGTTGAAATAACCTTATCTAATTTCAGTCAACAACCCATCTTTTTGTTCAAGGATGTCATGTAAGGCTCTCTTTATCTCTTCGTAGTATTTATTTGCTGAGAACATCATACCCAGCTGCAGGTATTTAAGTGAGAGGGAGCATGAAGTCCATTCAGGATGGCAGTCAGGCACATGAGGATCTTGAGTCACTGAGCATTTACTCCACTGTTCTCAACACTTCTTTCTATTTTCATCTTGATGTGAGATGTGGACTGTTCAATAGTTTTTCAGATATAATATTCTATGTGGTATACATCTTCTTTTCCCTATGGCTGTGATGTCAGAGCATCTTTTTGGCCACTGTAATCTCTCTTCTTCCATCTCCATCTCCTTCGCTGTCTTCTCACAGATCCATGAGGTTTGGGAAACAATTTTAATCCACTGTGTTCCAAAAACTGTGTGATTTTGGACACTTTATTTTCTATCTCGTAAGAAACAATCTCTCTTGATTTAGAAACAATCTCTGTGTGTGTGTGTGTGTGTGTGTGTGTGTGTGTGTGTGTGTGTGTGTGTGTTTGTGTGTATGTTTGTGTGCTGTGGGTGCGTGCGTGTGATTTTACCTGCAATATGATTTTACCAATACGTCTCAAATTATCTCCTTGTGGCAGTATCATCTCCCTGTCTCATTTAAACTTGTAAAAACTGGAAAAAAATAAATTTGCATTATTAGTAGCAAAGATTACAAAGAAAAAAGTAGGTACTTCATCACACAATACATAATTAGTCCGTGGAATCCATTGCCACCAAGTGTGGTGATGACCATGAGCTTGGATGTCTTTAAAGGAGATTGAACGTCATGGAAAAGGTGTATCACTGACTCCTCATCAGAATGGCTATATGCTACTTCTAGATTCAACAGCAGTTTGCCCTTGAATACCAGTGATGGGGGATCAATGGTGAGAGAGGAGCATACCTTTCTCTGCTGCAGGTGGACTTCCCTGCTGATAGTTCACTGTCAAATGGAGAATGTGGGGATAGATAGGCCTTTGCCGGATCCCACAGGTTTTATTTAGTTCTTATCCCTTCCATTCCTGCTTCAGTCATCATGAACTACCTATCTTTAGTCTGGCCTCAGGGGCCTAACAAGCTCCCGGAGCACGGGAGCTTGCTGCGCCTGGAAGTGACGTCACGTGACCTCATGTGATGTCATTTCCAGAGCTGTTTCCTCAGCAACGGAGCCGCACTGCTCTTTCCCAAACTGTAGGGTGGGCAGGGGGACTCCATGATGAGCACTGAGCAAAGCTCCATGACTGATCAAGCTGTTTCAGCATGCGCACAGAGCCCCTCCCACCCTACAGCTCAGGAAAGAGTGGCGTGGCTCCTTGACTGAGCACACTGTATCAGCACACAGTCGGAAACAGCAGCGCACGCAGTGGAGTGGAGCTTGAGGTGTGCCCCCCCCCCGGGATTGCATCTGGGGGGCGCACCCAAGTTACGCCGTTACGCTTCAACCATGTTATGCTTCACCCACATTACGCCTCTGTGATGTCATTTCCAGAGCTGTTTCCTCAGCAACGGAGACGCACTGCTCTTTCCTGAACTGTAGGGTGGGCAGGGGGACTCCATGACGGAGCTCTGAGCAAAGCTCCATGACTGAGCACGATGTTTCAGCATGCGCACATAGCCTCACGTTACGCCGTTACGCTTCACCCAGGTTATGCTTCACCCACATTACACCTCAGCTCAGTAGTCCTAGAGTCCCTCCCCCCTCCCATCTGCAATGTGAAAATAAGTATAATGTCGTCAAGAAGCCACCTGAGAGAAAATTATTTGGACTAGTTGAAAGCCAGCCAGACTTTGGTAGTACACGGTTCATTTCTGCCGCTGGCGAGCTGCTCTGTGGTAATATTCAGCTACCTTGAAGGAATGCCTCTTTGCCCCCACTACTGTTCCATATGTTATAAGTCTCAGTTCTCATCCGTCCAAAAGCAACCGAATCACTAACAGTCAAGCGTCTCACAGATCGGCTAAGTGAAGCATGTATACCAGAAACACATTTCCTAAATCTTCAAAGCAGTGGCTATTTCTTCCTTCATTTATAGACCTGTGTATTGTTTTTAATTGGGAAAATAACCAAGTTTATAAGAACCTGCAATTCTCAACTGGGCTTCAGTGCCTTGATCATTTTGTTATGCCTGTCATGAACTGTTTGGTCACGTAGGCTTGGGGTTTCTTTTGTTGTTGTAATAGAATTTTAGTAGATTGTTGCAGGACGAACCTTACAGTACTTCTATGTAAAATGCCAAAGATAGAGAAGTAATTTGAATGGTTGAGGAACTGCAGCTAATTGAGAACAGAAGAGCTCCTTGTTATGGGAAAGATAAATTCCTCAAGGAGAGTAGAGCTTTGAGAGTCTCTCTGGCGTGGATGTTGAGGAGAGACCTTGGAAAGAGTGGGTTAGAAGGGAGTTGTGTTCAGTTGACTAGTCAAAAGGAGATTAGAGTACTTGAAAGGTTTTTATCAGCTGTTTTAAAGTTTTAATATTTTTATTGATTGTACCTTAATGTTGGAAAAACCCTCTTCTCTTTTTTATTCTTACAGGTTTCTAAATAAAACTTTTAATGATAGAATTTTGTGCCTGGATTATTTATGAGGTAGTAGGAAGACTACCGGCATTCCCTTGCCTTTTATTGTAATAGAAGGAGACTTAGCTCAGGGTACCCCTCCAATTATTTTGATTTCTGGGCTGGTGGCAGCGGAGTTACCAAAAAAGTCTTTCTCCCCCCCCTTGATTGACCATGACAATGACAATCATAACTTTCATTGCAGTGTCCTGCCTAAGCACTACCAATATATCCTCGCCTTGTCATTTGCTGTATAGGAGATCAATGAAAATCCAACCGTCTTCAATAACATCAGCTTTGGATTCCACATCTCTGAAAACTATGGCAATACAGCAATTTCTTACAAGGCCGTACTGAATCTGCTTTCTAGAAACAACTATCAAGTAGAATCACTGTATTTTTTTAAACAGATGAAACTGATGAATTGCTTACAAGATCAGAAGAAAAAAAAAGAAGGATTCTCAGAATGTACACAAAACGAATCATCTCCGGGATTCAGGTTATAAAATGGCTTTATAAAATGCAAAAATTGTATAATACTGATGAATTCAAAAGTCAATTAAAACACATGTGTGTATAAAATAACTTAAAATTTTACAATAAAATACAATAAAACATTTTAAAAAGGCTTCTTTCGCATGACGTTTCGTTCATTTCCGATGAACTTTTTCAAATGCAAACACTGCCTCAGGCGACAGGAAGATGGAAATGGAATCCCCATCCCTATGGGAAATGAATTCATCAGTATTATACAGTTTTTGCATTTTATACATCGTAACCGGTTATAACAGTCTTCGATCCTTTTGATTCTCAGAATGTTTAACGCCTGGAAAACTATGGCAATTAAGCAATATCTTACAAGGCCGTACTGAATCTGCTTTCTAGAAACAACTATCAAGTAGAATCACTGTATTTTTTTAAATAGATGAAACTGATGAATTGTTTACAAGATCAGAAGAAAAACAAGGATTCTCGGAATGTTTAATGCTTGACTTTTTCTTTTCTTCTTATTTGCTCCTTATTATTCAGCTCAGGCCTGAGCACAATGATGTAGCACTTAGGAAAAAAAATACAGCCCAGTAACCCAGCACTAGAGGCCAAGATGGAGAAGACCTCCACGGCAACCATGTATTTCCCTTTTGTGCTCAGATAGGTTGGAAGAAAAGAGATCCAAACACTGCAAAAGACCAACATGCTGAAGGTGATGAATTTGGCTTCATTGAAAGTGTCTGGTAACCTTCTGGCTAGGAAAGCCACGGTGAAGCTGACAATGGCCAGGAAGCACATGTAGCCCAAGAGGCAGTAAAACATGGTAGCTGAGCCCTCATTGCATTCCACTATGATTTGCCCTTTCACTGAGTGCATGTTCTTAGCTGCGAATGGAGGAGAAGTAATTAACCAAACCGCACAAATGCCTGCTTGAATCACGGAGCAGGAAAGAACAATGGAATTTGCCAGTCCTTTCCCCAACCATGTCCTCATCCCAGATCCTGGTTTGCTAGCCATAAAGGCCAGAAGCACAATGATGGTTTTTGCCAAAACAGACGAAAGGGCCACAGAGAAGACCATTCCAAAAGCCGTTTGCCGGAGAAGGCAGGTCACCCTTCTGGGCCTTCCAATGAAGAGCAAAGAACAGAGGAAGCAGAGGAGGAGGGAGACGAGGAGGATGTAGGTGAGGCTGCGGTTGTTGGCCTTGATGATGGGAGTGTCTTGGTGCTTCATAAAAGTTCTGAGCACCCAAGCTGTGATCAGAGCAAAAGCAACCGCAGCTGAAGTTAAACTGACCCCCAAAGGTTGACTGTATGAGAGGTAGCTTACAACCTTGGGAATGCATTGATGTTGGTGTTTGTCAGGGTATTGTTCATCAGGACATTTAATACAAGCATCCATGTCTGGAATGAGAAAAGTGAGATACATTTAAAATGCCAGCGGTGTAATATAATTTCTGAATGATATGATCACTAAACTATGAAGTTCCAATTTCTAAATAACCCCCTTGGGCATAAGTTCATTTTGTAAGCCTTAGCGAGGCTATACTTGAGTCTCTTGCCAGAGCTTGATGTTCCAGTACCCATTCCAAGGCCACAACAAGCTTTCTGATTGGGTCAGTATCTATGAATGTTATGTCTCCTCTTACCCTTCTGGCCAGAGACCTTCCCTTCCGGACATGGAGCACAATCGTAACAGCAGAACGGCTCCCCTTCCTTCTTTTTCTTGCTGGAGCCAGGATGGCAGTGGTCATTACACACAGAGACGGGCAGCACCTTAATCACAGCCAAAATGTATAGGATTTTGATTAATATGATTTCTTTTAATTGCTCGGGTTTCAGATGGACATATAAATATAAATTATTGTTCCCTAACTCTGGATTGGCCCCCTAATGGCCTATGAGTCTCCTCAGGCCAACACCAGCACTGTAGCCAGCATAGCTCTAAAGAGAGTAACGAGGCAGTGTTTGCTATGCATATGTACTAGCAAGATCCATTCCTTATGACCCTCTTCCTGCCTCCTGCCCTACCCCAGATATGTCCATAAATTCTCCCTCCCCTCCCCTTTCCTACCAATGAAATGCCCGTGCACCAAGTTATCACCACTGGTCTGGTTCAGAGGCCATGACAGCATGGCTGTGATGCTGCCGCCACTTTGTGGTGGAGGCTTTGATTAGTTTAGGCCACTGGCGGCATGCTCTGCACGCCATCTCTGGGCCCTTTACAAGAGCAGGACATTGTCCCTGTACTGTAAGAAGAGAATAGGTAAAGGTGACCCCTGACAATTAAGTCCAGTTGTGTCCGACTCTAGGGTGTGGTGCTCATCATTCCCATTTCAAAGACGAAGAGCCAGCGTTGTCCGAAGACGCCTCCGTGGTCATGTGGCCGGCATGACTCTCCTTGCCGCAGCATCTAGCATGCGGCTGGAACACGGAGCGCTGTTTACCTTCCCGCAAGTGGTACCTATTTATCTACTTGCATTAACATGCTTTGGAACTGCTAGGTTGGCAGGAGCTGGCCAAGCAATGAGAGCTCACCCCATCGTGGATTTGAACTGCCAACCTTTCGATCGACACCTCATGGTTCAGCGGTTTAACCCACTGCGCCACCCGCTGGCCTCAAAGAAGAGAATAGGATTGGGCTATAAGGTTTAGAGTGTAGATTGCTACATTTTTTTGTATTCATGTATGTAATGTGTGTTTGTGTGCATACACATGCACACATACACAATTACACATGCACATGCACACTCGTTTTCCTTTGTTTTCTTTTCCTGTTTTGTTTAATCTTAGTGGAGTGTGGACCCAATCCTATCCAAAGTTCCTGTGCTGATGCAGCCATGCCAATGGGAGTTCACTGCATCCTGAGGTGGGGTGGCAGTCATAGTGGGCTCCTCAAGGTAAGGAAACATTTGATCCCTCAACTTGGGGCAACATTTTAGCTGCATCGCCACTAAAACGTTGGAAAGGCTTGGCCCTGTACTTCTTACACATATGAAAGGTGAGAGAAACCCTGCCACCCCCCAAAACACCAAGAAGATTTAAGATGTGGAATAGAGAACTCAGATTCATTTGGCAGCACAATCCTGTCCACCGCTGGAGTGGCACGCCTGCCGCTGCGCCGCTCCAGGGTGTTGCGTACTTGCCAGAAGGCATGTTTGCAACTCCTGGAGAGTTAGCAGCGCCGGCAGACAGGCCAGCGTCACTCTCTTTGTGGGACGGAGGACACCATCAGTGGACACAGGTAAGTCCTGCTCCTGGCGGCAAGGGACATGGTGAAGTCAGGGAGGGCGTGTTTGGGGAGGGGCAGATTGGGAATCCGGATCCAGGCTTGGGGAGGGATCATCGGCGGCATTGTCTGCCAAATCCTATCCCACCTCCCAGGCCTGGCCGGCGTTACACGGGACTCCCGGATTTGTGCAGGTCATTTTGCTGCTGCACATCTGAGGAGACCCATGGGGGCAGCTGGGGCATTATGTTCCTTTCCCCTGAGGTGGCCTCCAGCTGCACTGGTGCTGGCTCGATCCTGGATAGGATCTGGAGCTTTGTGCTTTTGCACATTGTGGTGGTCCTACACAAGATTGGGCTGCCCATTTGCTATTTTCCAGTTATGTCATACTAAGGATTTGCAGTTCTTTCTGTCTCACCTGGTTAAATTTCCCATGCCACATCATGCTTTCATCTTGAATTGTTAATTGTTCTCCAGGAGGCACTTGAGGATCCAGGTGTCCAACTTTGTTTCTTACAAATGATTGATTTGGAAAAATAACCCAGTTCGTAACATCAAATCCTGCAACTAATTCTCCATTTTCATCAAAATGCACAGTCTCTCCAGCACTATTGTTGAAGGAGATGCTCCTTAGAAAGGGATGGAGCTACAGTAAAGAGAAACAGATGCAAAGGGGCCAATAAAACAATATCAAAATCTTGATAATGACAAACACCTGTCCTGGATGGGTTTAGATTATTTTCTACTGGTCTGAGCCCATTTCTTTTAGACTGTACCTGAGGGCTCCATGCAACTCCATTTCTTAGAGAAATGTGACCTGCCCTTAAAAAACTAACATGCAGGTGGAAGAGGCATTAAGAAAGTCATGATTTGCTCTGCAGAATTAAGGATGTTTGTGATAGTAGACAATTTTACCCATGCACCCGCATTAACACACAAGACAGAGACTTGGGTTACACTAGGCCACTTTCATTGAAATAAGATCGTGAACCTCCAGCAAGGAAAAAATCTAAAAACTCAACTGCCCAGCATGTGGGCTACTAAACAGAATGAAATTGAAGAAAATGTATGTTCCCCTAATCAATCACGGGCGAGAGCATCCTAACTCAATGCTGCAATCCATCAAGAGATGGAGCAAGTGTATCACGGTAAATCCCAAAGGGTTGAGGCAGCTATACAGAGCAGGCTCCCCCTAGTCAGAAAGCAATTAAAGTTGCATTTTGAGAATTGAAGACACAGGGCTAGCCAGCCAGTCTGAGTAAGCTGGTAAGCAGCATTTGAGTAGCAGGGATGTATCTAAGTTACTAGGTCACAATTGCGAGTGCAAGTAATTTTTTCAAGAGTGCGAGTCAGTGCCCAAAAAAATTGGGCATGTACGAGTCAAATGCGAGTCCTTTTGTGCACAAGTATGAGTCAAGTGCAAGTCATGTTTGCACGAGTGCGAGAAAGGCCAAAAACCCTGAGTCACGAGTCGAGTGCAAGTAAGGCCAAAAACCCGAGTCTCAAGTCGAGATGGGGAGAATGGCTTTCCCCCCTGAAAATTTATTTATTTATTTAAAAAATGTATATCCCGCCTTATCCTATGCCGAGGCAAATGCCCAAGGCGGTGAGTGTGTGTGTGTGTGTCTGTGTGTGTGTGTGTGTATGTGTGTGTGTATGGACCTCTGAGGCTTCTCTGAGGCCAGGCTTGCTTTCCCACCCCCTCGAAAACCCGCCCTTCCCATCGCCCTCCTCCTCCGAGGTCTCCACTGTGCATGCCTGCTTGTCTGTGTTGATGCCGGCCATTAAAGGAAAATGACTTGGAAATGGCAAGTCATTACCCCCACGAATGTGAGTCAAGTGCGAGTCCCGTGGGTCACGAGTCTGAGTGCGAGTCAGTGGGTCATGAGTCCGAGTATGAGTCAGGGAAAAAAGTTACTCAGTCGCACTTGTGAGTCGAGTCATTTGACTCGAGTTCCCATCCCTGCTGAGTAGTACTGGCTCACCGCTGACCTTGCTTACCTCAGGATCCACACTGAACTGCCAACTGCTGCCTCCCTGGTCTGCACGACACCTGCCTAAAGTGACCAAAAACGGGAGGTGTACAGGGAATGAAAAATAACAAAATTTTAGCCATCAATAACCCATGCCAGTCTGGGGTAGGCAGAAAATCTCCAAGCCCAAGGCCAATTTGGCTAGCAGCAAAAGATTTCTCCCCCACTTCCGAAAGGACAACCAGTTAATTTCAGACTGCACAAAGGCAGAGTTAGTGGTTAGGGGGTTGCCAAATGGAGCTGGACTAAGGTAAAATGGACAGAACACTGGAAATATCGTGCAGCTCACTCCACCCACTGACGCAAGCACCAATCAGGTGCTGAGAATTTATTACCTCTGCTGAGAGTGAAGAAGGGGCCTGGGCAAGAGCTGTTGATATGAGATACACACCAACATGAGAATTGCGGGGGAACTAGCACTATTCGGTTTTTCAGAACTCCAGTAATGAGTTGCAGGCTTGGGCAATGCCCCAAAACAGCAAGTACAATCAAAGCAATATCTGTTTGTGTGGGAAAGCTCAACACTTGGGCTTGCATCCTCAAGTTTCCTTCCTCCTGAAGGAGTTTTCTTTTGCAGAAGGAAAACATCCACAGGAGCAACAACTAAATCTGCAAGAAGAAGGAAATCTAGGGATAGAATTCTTGATCTATGGGGAAGCATTGAAAATCTATGTCTCTCAGGGTTCTTTCAATAAAGATTTCTGCAAAAGAAAGGATTTGAGAAATTACACAGAATTTGGAAGGTTTTTATAGAGCACACAAGAACAGAGCAGTTTCTTTGGGTGACTATTATTTTTAAAAAAACTTCTATTCTAAATAAAATATCTGCATTGAAAGTGGATTTAAAATGAAATCGAGGCAAAACAGCATCCTAAAAAATTCAATTAATTTCCTAGGATATTAAAAGAAAAAAAGAAGAGTCTAGGTCTGCTACTTTACACTTATCATAACGGAAATGAGTCAAGCAGTACTGGCGAGATTATGTTCCATAATCTACAGGACCCAGGGATGCAGAGATGCCTCTGGAATGTGACGTAGACTGTAATACATTGTACGGTTGATTCACGAGGGAAGAGATATGATAGTCCCGCATGTACTTTGGTCCAACCCACTTAGGACGTTTACCTTCCAGGGCTGCAGATTCCTCAGTTCCAGCCTCTCTCCAGCTTTCCATGCCCTGTATTTTGCTCTAAATGCAAGCATAGTATGAAGAGCACGTGCAATAGCATGGACAGCACTGTAAATACTGTAGCTATAGCCAGTCATGCTCATTTCAAATAAAGTTGCAGGAAGGCTCTCCAGCTTCTCCTCCCCAGTGCAGCGTTCCTTGGTCTTCTCACCCTCACCCAGAGTAGAATTTTTCAATAAACAGTTGAAGGTCTTCTCCCAGAAGGTCTGGATAAAACCATCCTCTTTTGCAGAGAAAACATTTGTGTTCTGCAGATATGTTCTGAATCCTGGTGGTTCATTTGAGTGAATTGAGAAGGATATGGCACCCTGGAAGGCTTGTACAACATAGTGTCTTTGATTTGTACACAGTGTGAAATCCCAGTGTGTTGTCAAAATCCACACCTTTCCTAATGGTGAATGAAGGACTGCCTCTTGAAAATACCAACCCAAAAGTGACATGGTTTGCATTGAACTATATGCAATGAACACATTGGCTTTGCTGTTTATGACATCTGAAATATTTCGCAATTGCCTGTAGTGTAATTGGTCCATTTTATCCGTATAAGAAGTGGCTGGAAATGTTTTTGCAAAAGCAAGGCAGATACCCTTTGAGGAAAGCGTTGGCAGCAAGGTTTGTAAAAAGATCTCTTCATTGACATAATCTGCTACAAATATCCCAACCCAAGTCCATCTGAAATGCAGAAGTAATTGGACAATCCCGTTGAACTGATGGATGTCTTTTGGGACCATCTGGTATGTTTTCTGCCTCACTCTTGAGTCAAGAGAACTATAAATGATCTGAAAGGATTTGCAGATACTTATCATGAATGGAACGAAGTTATATTTGTATGCATTGCATCATTATTTGGTATTATGTAGCCATGCAAACAGGGCACACACTGCATTTTGCAGTGCAGGGACAGTCATGGAGGCCTCTTCAAGGTGAGGGAACATTTGTTC
The DNA here is from genome assembly GCA_026170595.1 of Plestiodon gilberti rubricaudatus. Classification (NCBI taxonomy): domain Eukaryota; kingdom Metazoa; phylum Chordata; class Lepidosauria; order Squamata; family Scincidae; genus Plestiodon; species Plestiodon gilberti. Next base: position 22,629,869 of record JANXHW010000006.1, read on the forward strand.
CCTTACCTCAGGGCTGCATTGCAGCTGCACCGGCGCTGGAAAGTTGGTTACGATTGCGCTGATAGGCCTTGTCTAGTGCCTGACACGGTTGAATCTGGATGCCACCCCTCTTTAACATATTTGAATAGGGTTATTTTTTATATAACCTTATATATAACCTTATTTTTTTATTCTAATCACTATTGTTTATATTTTAAATTGCCACTGTAAATGACTGTATCAACAGAAATCCATAGCAGTGATTCATTTTTAAAAATCCCAGCTCAAAACTTCTTTAATTTCCTTCTTTAATCTTCCATGTTCTTAGGTTCTCATCCAGTGTCACAAAGTGAGAGATTGGAGGAAAAAAAACACCACCTCAAACTTATCAAGTTTGCAACTTTTGCTGGGCACGAGATGCATGTCTTTTGAAGCCTTTTGAAATGGGTACAATAAGAGCATTGCGGTGGCAACACTTTCAATATCCATAAGAAGATTCTTACAGGCCCCTACTCATACAACTGTATACACAAAGGGCTCTCTCTGCATGATTGGGGACCTGACCCTTTACTTACATGCATTCATGGGATCTACTTTTCATCACCTGAAAGAACCCCCAAAGAATGTAGTTTCATGATACAGTAGAGATGTCTCCAAATGTACCTGTGGAATCTTGTAGTTGTCTATGATGGTAGCCATATTGAGGGAGGTGTCTGAATGCAAACCCCATGTGATGGCTACCAAATTGCTCTGAACGTCACACTTGTAGTTAGGGACAAATCTATGCTGAGTAGAGAGCAGATTCAGTAGAGTCTTGAAAGAAATCTGTGTATTGCCGTAGTTTTCATAGATGTGGAAACCAAAGCTGATGTTATTTAAGATGGTTGGATCTTCATTGATCTCCCTTACAGCAAATGCCATGGCCAGGACAATTTGGTGGCGCTTTGGCACGACACTGCAATGAAAATTATGACTGGCATCACAAACTGATCAAGGCACTGAAGCCCCACAAAGAATGGCACATGCCAATAAGAACAATTAAAAACAAAAAGAACATGAATGAATGAATGAATGAATGAATGAATGAATGAATGAATGAATGAATAGTAAATCCTTTGAGGATTTTGGAAATGTGCTTCAGTTATACTTGCTTCACTTTCCCGATCAGTACGAAGTTTGAGACACAGTGGATCATTTTCTTTTGGATTGCAGAGGAATGAGAATTTAGCTACTAATGCAGTGAAAAATCAAGAGTCAATGTATCTTTTTCCAGTATTAAAATTCAGCAAGAGAAGAGAAGATTCCATAAGGAGATGGATTGAGAGGATGAATTGAAAATACAAAGGACATACAGAATATTAAAGTTATAAAATAATGCATCCAGGTTTAATGCTGAAATGCAGGAAAATATTCAGTGAAAGCGACAGAGCAGAATGGAACAAGGTGACCCAGGAGGGATAGAGACCTATAGGAATTTAAAATCCGCATATTTCGGGTAAACTCCGTCATTGTAATACTTATTTATTCAAATAAACAAGATGTTAAGACCTATAGGAATCTGCAGGCAGGCAAAAACAATATGGTGGTTGGAATATATTGGATAGAAAATAAAATGTTCAAACGACATGCGTGTCTCAGAAGACAGAGGGAGAAATGGCAGGGGGTGGGGGTGGGGGTGGGAGAGATGAAAAGTAATCCAGCCGAAAAATTATACTGACATTTGGAGAGTAAGGACTGTAACATGTAGATGTTAAGATCTATAATTACTGAGGAGAGCATTTGTCACAGCTGGATGAATTTAGAATGAAGTGCTGACAAAAAAGGAGTAAAGGGTAGTGATGATGAAGAATATCCTCATGTGGCTGAAGGCAATCTTTCATATATAATGCACTTCAAATTCTCTGTCTTAAATATCTGCACTTGCTAATGATGTTCTCAGCAAAGACATGCTACGGAGGGAAAGAAAGAGATCCTTACATGAGATCCTTGATCAACTTCTGAGAGGGATGCTCGCTGAAATTAGAAAAGGTACGCTTGGCAAAGAACTGAGTAGCAATCTTTCCAATGATGACATCTCCTGGATGATAAAAATCGTGGGAAATAGGGATGACATCGCTCCCTCTGCATGTCATGGAATGAGATTTCCATCTGGAATGAACAGAACGTGACTTGCACACAGCAGGAGGTAGCAGCCCCAGGAGTAATAGCAAGAGGACAACCATTTGCAGGAGAGAAGGTCCCTTTCAGACAGACATTGTACCGTTCCCCCCCCCCCAACTGCATTTAATTTATCAGCATCAGCTTTTTTACAACCTCCTTTGAATTTGAACTGAATGTATTCAATACATATCGAGGATATCTGCAACAGTTTCTCCCCAGTCTTAATATTATTTGTTGCTACTTCATCCACCGCAGTGTTCAAGGGAAATTTTTAGGCTTTTTCTTTAGGAATTCACCAGGGTTTGATTTGTTTCTCTTTAAGAAATGTCTGATGGTGGAGCACTCCTTGGAGAGGACATGGAACTACCATAGCTGCACATTGCTCAAACCACTCACAAGATGTTGCCTCCTGTAGAAATTACAAAAACCTCCAAGAGGGCAGACATATCATCATGGTATTGGAACTCGAGAGTGATAGAGCTGCACTAGTGCCTATGGTCACATCCTGAGTATTATGGGAGGGTTTTATAACTACTTTCTGGTGGTGTTGATTGTTTTTCCTGTGGTCTCCAAATATCTCTCTGGATTTGGGGAGCAGGTGAACTCGCCAGATACATGCTTGAAATTACAAAGTAGGGAATGTACTCCCTTGTGTTCTCATACTGCTGTCGTAGAGCACAGGAAAACATAGCAGGCACTTACCGTAATGTAATGTCCTAGAATGCTTGATGTCACTCATCCCAGAGGCAAAGTGAGGTCATCTCTGTATGCTATAGCTAGTCCTTCAAGTAAACAGAAAGGGTAGGAGGTATTATTTGGTATTCTTTGGTAGTGTTAATTTGATGCCATCCTCACAGTTGGAATTCTTGACAATGTTATGTTTGTATACTCAGTGTACCGGGTAGCTATTTGGGGAACAAGATCACACTGCTCATTGAACGTTCCTCTGTCTTATAGATGCATTTTGCATATTTTGAGGAAAAAAGTCTATGCATGTACAACATCTGACCTCTCTGAATGTGATAAGGGAACTTGCCAAATGCAGCTGCCATGTCTCCATGATGCCCTATTCTTCTTCTGTGTCTTGGCTGTCTTAAGCATGGCCACAATCAGTCAGCCTAGGAAGTACTGGTTTAGGTTCATTGAATCTATGATTCCCAGATGACCAAGCTGATCGAAGGACCCTGTGTCATATACACTTTGTATATGGTCTGAGCACTGCTTGACGCCTTGTAATAAAACTCTCTGCTATTCCTTCCAACCTGGTGTGTTCATTGGATTGTTCTCTCTCGGCATGAGCCCATGCTTGCCCCAGGCCCTTTGGGGGAAACAATGAGGAGCAAGTTTTGAGCCAGAAATCCTGACATTTACTATGACCCTTTGATAAGTTGAGGGTAAAATTTAAGGATTTGTGGAATTCTTTGAATTAGATAATTTGGTCTGATTTTTCTCGATGACAGGAGGCAGGAGGGTTGGAGGAGGGTGTGTGGAGGAAGAGGGGAGACTGGAAAGGGACTATAGCCTGGGAGTGGAGGCTCAGTGGGAGCAGCTTTGCCACTCAGTCTCATCACTGCCAATGTATTTTAAAAGGTCTATGCTGCTTCTGCACGGGGGCAGGGAAGGGTTGCCATTTGTAAAGATCACCGTGGGAGCTGCATTTTAAAGATCCTCTCACTCTTACACACACACACACACACACACACACACACACACACACACACACACACACACACATCTCCCTTAAAAAAGAAAAAAATAACGATCTTCATGCCACTCACAAACCAGCAATAGCAGCCAGAAAGATCACACACACACAGAGCTCCCCTCTAGCAAAACACAAACACACAGATTAATAACGTTTTGAAAAAGTCCCCCTGAAACCCCGCTCATTACCTTTGTTGTGTTTCAACTGAAGCCTGTGTTTTGCTTTTACAAAACATCTGCTTCTATGCTTTGATATCCATTGGAGTTATGAAACTTCTTCTGCAAATATTGCTTTTCCTCACAGGCTGCAATCCTATGCACGCTTTCCTGAGAGTAAGTCCCACTGAACTCAATGGATCTTTCTTCTGAGTAGACACGCATAGAAGTGCACTGACAGTCAGGATTTAGGGAAGTAGCTGTGATCACAAGACATAAAAACTTTGCTCCTGCATGATTTGGCAGGGGTAGGTTCCATTAGTAGTTTGGAGTTTGCATTTAAGTTCTAATTTAGAGCTGGCTAACCACATTTAGGGCAAGAAAAGGGGTGGTGAATACACGGTTTTATCAAAAGAATGGACTTCCTGGCAAATAGCTACATTACTGGCCTGGACCATACGCTCCAGGAAGACACGCAGTACCAAGTACTCGTGTCTCCTGCAGTCCTTAGAATAAAACAAAATAAAACATTGACCATGAACCAAGTACAAACACTGTCTTTTTTTTTTTTACAGATGAAGTTGATGAAATTATTTACATGATCGGAAGAAAAACAAGGATTCTCAGAATGTTTAATGCTTCACTTTTTGTTTCCTTCTTAGCTGCTCCTTATTATTCAGCTCAGGCCTGAGCACAATGATGTAGCACTTAGGGAAAAAAATGCACCCCAGTAACCCAGCACTAGAAGCCAAGATGGAGAAGATCTCCACAGCAACCATGTATTTCCCTTTTGTGCTCAGATAGGTTGGAAGAAAAGAGATCCAAACACTGCAAAAGACCAACATGCTGAAGGTGATGAATTTGGCTTCATTGAAAGTGTCTGGCAACTTCCTGGCTAGGAAAGCCACTGTGAAGCTGACAATGGCCAGGAAGCCCATGTAGCCCAAGACGCAGTAAAACATGGTTACCCTTACACCCCGGAATTAAGACGCAAGACAACATGAGTTGGATTAAATGGTCACTTTATTTAGATAACAAAAGACCTGCAAAGGTAACTGTTAGGTAGGGGTATCTAACCAACCCCCCTTTTGGCGTGCGGATACTGGTCGGGGGAAATTGGCGTCATCCAATTACCTCCCCCTACTCCTCTGACGTAAGCACCCAGGCTCCAGGCCCCTTCGGTCTCTGCCCGATGGGGCCTATCACAGCCCACCCCTAAAGGTGAAGACAGCTGGGCCGTGCAGGTAGTCATCGTAGGTAACCCCAGATGATACCTCCCTGCCCCAGCCAGGTGGTATGCCAGCCAGCCTCACCGACCCGAGGGTAACAGTGTCGTGATGAGCGGTCCTGGCTTACCACCTGACCTTGCCGAACTCCAGGTGCACGCCTAGTCCCTAACACCCTGCCTACCCATTTCCGCACGCCACCTGCCACATCGGGTGATCAGCCTAGCGCTTGATCACCCAGCCCCACTGGACCAGGCAATTAAACAAAACCCTTTGCAGGTCTTCCAAGAAAAAATCTGTCCCTGAAGGGGAAAGGTGAACCCCGTCCCCCCGAAACAGCCAAACAGTGTCAAAACGAATGCGCGGGTGAGGGACGATTGCTCCCTCAACCTGACGCACAACCCGCCCCAGGTACGCGTTCACCTTCCGGCGGGCGAGGTCCACCGCCCTGGGGCGCAACGCTCCTCTCCAGACCCGCCGGGGAAGCATGTTGGACCACAGGAGGCGAACTCCCGGGATCCAACCCCTAATGGTGTGTATGTCCCTGCGGATCTGGAGCCTCAAGGCCTTGGAAGACCTCTGGCCCAGATCGTTCTCACCTAGGTGCAGCAGGATAACCTGGGGCGGGGGATGAACCTCCAAGAACTGCAACAACAAGGGCAGGAGTTGACCGCAGAGAAGTCCACGTCTAGCTGCCCACCACACAGAAGCAACCCGGCCCAACCCCAGCTGGTCGCCAAAAGTGGAAGCGGCGGCCCTCTTCCTGGCCCAGAACAAGATGGAGTGGCCCAATAGCAGGATCCGCGCTGGAGCCGGGCTGTAAACATCTAGAACAACAAAAGAAACAAGGTGAGTCCCCAACTGACCCCACCAACAAACACACACATAAAGCCACACAGGCTCACAGGCCGAGCGCCTCTGGCGCTATAACCTCCCCCACTCTGGGTTGTAAGGCCCCCACCGAGCCCCCAGGCACGAAGCGGGGGGAGGGGCCGACACCGGGGCCACCACAGGGCTCCACCGCCCAACCCTCAGCGCCTGATATATCCCTTGAAAGCCCCAGACCGCCATCGGCCGATTTGCTGAATGGCCGATGCTGGGAGCCCCAGGGAGGCGGCGGCCGACGCCGTGCCGATCCTGAAGGAGTGGAGACCAAACTCCCCCTGCTCCAGGCCCAAGAGGGACAGAGCCCTGTGTAAAATTGCCCTAAATTGATATAGGGTCAATGGGGAGGCGTCAGTGTGCTGAAACAGCCAACCCGGGTGGCTGCCCCGAAGCCTTAAGTAAGCTTCGAGTGCCGCTACCGGGCAGAGGGGGAGCCCCGGGACCCGGCTCAGGTGAATCACCTGTCCCTTGGCCCGCTGGTCCGTCTTGGACCGGCGGAGAGAGAGCCGAGCCCCGGTTGGCGTGAACCTCAAATCGGAAAATTGGAACGCCCTCCCCGACGTGTCGCGTCTGGAACACGCCAGAACTTCGCTAGGGCGGAAGGCGCCAAAGAACATGACGAAGGCCACTGCTCTAAAGAGGGCTGCCTCATACACCGACCCACAGCATGGACTGAAAGCACCGCTCAACCCGCCCAAAATAGTCGGGGTGATCGGGCGCCGCCAATCCGGCAGGGACGGCGCCGCCCTCCGAAGGCCCTCAAGCGTCTTGCGGACACGGAAATCCCCCGTAGCGTCCCCCGCACCCGAGGCCCTGGAATAAAAACCGATGGCGGCTAGGTAAATGGAAATAGATCTCACCGCCAGGCCGCAATCCCAAAGATGCAGAATGAAGCAGATGAGATGGTCCGGGGGCACCGGCCACGTGTCAGGCAAAGGAAAATCTAAACGGAAATCCCTAAAGGCCCTAACCTTACCAGCATAACTGATGCGAGTGGACGGGGCCAAGGCGGACCACATTAGGTGTTTGGCTCTGGCAAGCCCAGTTGCCAGAGCCACTGAGGCATCACCTCCGGTTCCAGGCAGGCGTCGGGTACCAACTCCCGGAAGCGCTCCACCTGGAAACGAGACAAGGCATCCGCTGCAGAGTTGGACAGGCCAGCTATATGCTGCGCGCAGAACAGGGCGTTGATCCGCAAGCATTGCAGGACAAACGCCCTGACCAGCCGCATAACGCAGTGTGACCGAGACGTTTGCTGATTGACAACAAAGACCACTGCTTGGTTGTCGCACCAGAAACGAACCGTGGCGTTCCTGAAAGCGTCCGCCCATATGTGGACAGCCACCACTATGGGGAACAGTTCCAGGAAGGTCAAATCACGCACCAGGGGGCTCGCAGCCCAGGCCGCCGGCCAAGGGGCCGCACACCAGCGGACCCGAAAATATAAACCAAAGCCTGCGCCCCCCGCCGCATCAGAGTGCACTTCCAATGTGGCGTTCAGCACCTGTTCTGAGCGCCAAAAGGAAATCCCGTTGAACCCCCGTAAGAAGGCCAGCCACATTCGTAAGTCCTCATGCATGGGGCCGGTCACCTTGAGCTTAAAATGCGGCCGCCGAGCCCCCCCCATGGCATCACATAAGCGCCGGAGGAAAGCCCGGCCCGGGGCGACGACCCGACAAGCAAAATTCAAGTGACCCACCAAGACCTGCAGGTCGCGAAGGGACAGCCTGCGGGCCTGGACGGCTTGTTCAAGCAGTCCGGTCAGCTTACGCAGCTTGTCCGCGGGGAGGCGACTACACTCTTCTTCAGAGTCCAGCTCGACCCCCAAGAAGGTCAGCTTGCTGGTGGGGCCTTCCAATTTGTTCTGGGCCAGAGGAACGCCAAGTTCCTGGCAAAGTAACAAAAACGCATCCAAAAGCCTCCGACATTCCCTGGATCCCTTTCTTCCCATAAAAAGAAAGTCATCGAGGTAATGCGCAGCGGACCAAAGCCCCGCCCGTTCTTTGGTAACATGCTCCAGCATCGTGGAGAATGCTTCAAAAAGCGAGCACGACAAAGGAAGGCCCATCGGAAGATTACGATCAAAATAATATTGTCCCTCAAATTGAATGCCCAACAAGCAAAAATCATCCGGGTGGATGGGAAGCAGACGGAAGGCGGACTCAATGTCCGCCTTGGCCATCAACGCCCCTCTCCCACAGGCTCACAGGATTGCAATAGCCTCGTCTAGGGACATATACTTCACGGAGGCTAGTTCCTCCGGTATCCCGTCACTGACAGAGGAGCCGTGTGGAAAAGAAAGGTGGTGAATCAGCCTGTATTCACCCCGAGCTTTTTTCGGCACCAATCCAAGAGGGGATACTCGCAGGTTGGGTATGGGTAGAGCCTGAAAGGGGCCAGCTATTCTCCCCGCAGCCAGCTCCTTTCCCAATTTAGCCCTAACAATATCTTCCATCCCCGTCACTGACCTGAGATTCTTGGCCCAGGACGGTGACGTCGGATGGGGGGAAGGAATGCGAAATCCTTCGGAGAAGCCGGAGGCCAGGAGGTGTGCCACCCGACGGTCCGGATAGTGCCGGAGGATGTTCAGCAAGGGGCCGAGCTTAATCGGTGTTGGCCCCTTTACCATGCTGGCCCCCACCCACTCCAGAGCCCCCACCCCTTTTTTCCCCGGACTGCCCTCGACCGCCAGGCCGCTGCCCGGACAGCCGGGCGCAGCCCTTGAGGGCGTGCTTGGCCCCGCAGAGCGCGCAGGCGTGGGAAAAGGAGCACCCCTGCCTGCCGCAGCGGCCTGCTGTATTGTACTCGAAGCAGGGCCGCGGGGGTTGAACCCACTGTTGGCCAGTGCCGGATTTGGCCTGACCGCCCTGCACGCGAGCGATCAAATGCCCGCTATCGGACCTGTCGCCCTTGTTAGCCCCCCCCGGAACCACCGAGTGGTTCCATATCTCCCACTGGGGGGCTCGCCAGTCCACGGAGGGGTCGTGAGCTGAGCGAAGGCGTACACCTTCATCATATGCCAGCCAGCCGGCCCCGCCGTATTCCCTGGCAGCCTTGTGGACGGTGTCCAAATGCTTAACCAGGGCCTGTGCCTTCTTGGGGTGCATTTGGAGCACCACCGCCATGTAAATGGAATAGCCGGAAAGCCAGTTATCCCACGTCCTATCCACCTTCCGCCTGCGGACGACCTCCTGGTCCCGAAGAGGCTCTCCGACCCGTTGAACAGGCTCAGGCTCCTTCTGCAGGAGGCTGAACATGTCAACAAACTCGCCTCGCCAAATTTTTTCTTTAACGTCGAGTGCGAGATGCCAGCCGAGAGGCCAGCCCATGTCGCCGTAAGCCCGGCGCGGCAGGTCGTCCTCTGGCTCAGGAACAAAGCCGGAGGTCGCAGTAGGAGCCGGGAGCCATGAGGCAGGGCTCTGTGTCCCGCTGTATGCCCCAGTGGGCTGGGTCCACAGAGGCCAAGGCGGCTGTGCTGTGCTGTCGGGAGGGGCCGCCTGGGAGCCTTGGCCCGGGTCGGCCGGCGCGGCGGGCGAGGCCCCCGCGTCCGGACCACCCGAGCGGGCGAGCAAGCTTGAAAAGAGGGCGAACCAGGCTGCATTGCTCACCCCACTAGCCCCAGCTGGTCCCCCCCACACCTCCCCCAAACCCGAGGAAGAAAGCGGCGAAGCCTCACCTGCCACAGCCGCTTCCAAATCAAAGGGCGGGTCCGCAGGCAACTCAAAACTGGGGGGGGGCAATAGCCCCTGTAGTGGGGGGCACCTGGGCCGCCCCTGCTGCTGGGGCGTTGGGGGCCCTAGACCAGGAAGAAGAGGACAAGATCATTTTTGACCCCCTCCCATTGCGGGAGGAACGTCGCGCAGGCTCGGGCGCTGCAGACGTGCTACCCCCATCACCCTGGCCCGCATCTCTCTCTGCTCTTTCCTTTTCCAAAGCCTCCAAGCGCGCAATTACCGCATTATACTTGGAGAGTAAATCATCCTCATCCGAGGAAGAGGCTTCTGAGAGGGGTTGTGGAGCCGGCCGCTTTGGGGCTCGTCCCCCACGCTTCTGGTGTCATTTGCCCCCCCCCAGCCATGTGTATGTGATGGAGATGTCTCGCTTAACAATGTCACCGAGCGGGGGGGCTGTGTGCCTCGCCCCCGCGGCAGGCGCCGCTCCCGTGACGAAAATGGAGCTGAAGAAAGGGGGAGGGGGAGGGTCAGAGCCACTCCCGGAGGCTCCTCAGCCCCTGTGCCAGGTGACGATCGCTGTAGCCGTGGAGTACCGCGTTCAAAGTCCCTCGTCGGCTCGGCCCCCAGAGAGCAGGCCGAGCTCACAGTCAATCGCGCGCGCGCGCACTTTAGATCGGAGTTCGGGCGGCCTAGCCGTCTTTGAAAGCCCCAGGGAGTGGGCGCAGGGCCGAACCAACGGAGCTCGTGCCTCTGCGTCCACCCTCGTCGCTTCCCGAACGCCGACTGAGGGAGCCGCGATAACACGTGGCTCCCTCGCGTCGGCGCGCCGAAGCACGTGACCCGGCCAGCCAATCAGCTGGCCGGGATCACGGAGGGGTAGCTGCTGTTTGCGTCCCCTCTCCGGCGGCAGGGCAAGCGCTCCCGGGACGCTATACGTGTCCCAGGAGGATAGTTGAGTCCTCATTACATTCCAATATGATGGTCCCATTCAGTGAGTTCATATCCATATCTGGGAATGGAGGAGAAGTAATTAACCAAACCACACAAATCCCTACTTGAATCACGGAGGAGGACAGGACGATGGAATTTGCCAGTCTTTTCCCCATCCATTTCCCCATCCCTGATCCTGATTTGGTACCCATGAACACCATGACCACAGTGATGGTTTTTGCCAACACAGAGGAAAGGGCCACAGAGAAGACCATTCCAAAAGCCGTTTGTCGGAGAAGGCAGGTCACCCTTCTGGGCCTTCCAATAAAGAGCAAAGAACAGAGGAAGCAAAGGAAGAGGGAGATGAGGAGTATGTAGGTGAGGCTGCGGTTGTGGGCTTTAACGATGGGAGTGTCCTGGTGCTTCATAAAGGTTCCAAGCACCCAAGCTGTGATAAGAGCAAAACCAACAGCAGCCCACGTTAAACTGATTCCCAATGGTTCTCTATAGGAGAGGTAGCTGATAACCTTGGGAATACATTGATGTTGGTTTTTGTCAGGATATTGATCATCTGGACAATTGATGCAAGCATCCATGTCTGGAAAGAAAAAGGAAATGCTTTTAATAGGAGAGCTGTCTATTTTAATCTCTAAATCAAGTCCCAATTTCACAGTAACCTCTTGGGCATAAGGTCATGAGTGTGTCTAAGGGAAGCAAACCTTGTGCCTCTTGCTACAACTTCATATTCCACGATCAATTCAAATGCCAAGACAACCATCATTTGTGGTTAGACATGGTGACATACATGATAAGCTCCATATCTGTGAATGTTATGTCTCCTACCCTCCTGGCCAGAAATCTTCCCTTCTGGACATGGAACACAATCATAACAGCAGAACGGCTCCCCTTCCTTCTTTTTCCTGCTGGAGCCAGGATGGCAGTGGTCATTACACACAGAGACGGGCAGCACCAAAGCAGAGTCAAAATGAAGGAGATTATGATGATGGTGATGGTGATGATGAATATTTATATGCCGCTTTTCAAAAGGAGACTTTGGATTTTTTTAAACTATGTTTTAATATTTCTGCTTTCATATGGGTCTAGGTATAAATAAGAATGCTGTGCTAAATGGGGTGGATGTTCTTGTGTTTTGGCCCAATCGTATTGATCCCTTGCTGTGGCAGTACGCACTCCACCAGTGCAAGCCATTGCAAAACTACTGTAAAGTACTTTCAAGTACTATTCTATTGCCTTGCAGAGATCTTTTGCCGCACTGCTAGTTTTAAAACACGTTTCTGATTTTACAGACATGGACTGTCTGTGTACAGTGTTGATAGAAAGAGACAATAAGGCAGGAGAAGGAATACAATATAGCAGCAATTAAAACAAGATGAAATGGAGGAAGCAAGAAGTCAAAGAAACTCAAAGTCTGTGCAAAGAGCCAGGATTCATCATCCAATGAAGTGTGTGTGTGTGTGTGTGTGTGTGTGTGTGTGTGTGTGTGTGTGTGTGTGTGTGTGAACAAATGATGATAAAATTGCAGATGTAAGGAAGAAATTAAGCACCAACATGTGAGTGGGCACAACAATTTGGAGGGAACTGGAAGAGTCTCATGGTTCCTATATACGCTGTGATGTCTCATCTACACCACAATTCTCCTATATATCATTTCACATCAGTGATAGTCATGCCTTGAAAATGCAACAAAATGAGGAAGAATACAAAATAAAATCGTTATGGCCTATTCCTAGTCATTATTTCAAGTGGAACGTAATTACAATATCAAGCCTTCACAGCACAATCCTCTCTACAATCTGGAGCGGCTTCCCCTGCACTGTTCCAGGATGTCACAAATGTGCCAAAAGGTACGTTTGCACCTCCTCAGGAGGAGCCAAGGGTTGCTGCTCCAGTTGACTCCTGATCATCGCTGCGCCCACCATGGACAGCAGGTGCTCTGCCAGTTGGGGCAGGGTTGGAGGGAGAGCAGGGAGGGAGTGTTCGGGGGGGGGGGCTGATTGGCCCGCTGGGCCTGGTGTTCCACCGGAATCTATCCCCTTTCCCAGGTCTGGCTGGCATTACATAGATTTGCACTGGCCATTTTGGCAGTGCACATCCAAGGAGACCCTTAGCTGGGGCATTAAGTCCCTTTCCCCCCCTGAGGAGTTATAGGATCCAGCACAGCTTCCTTAGACTGGATTTGGCTGCCCGTGTACAACAAAAGAAGATTTAAAATGTGGTAAAGGGAAGTCAGATTCATGTGAATTAACCATTCTCCAGTTATGTCAAACTAAGGACTTGTAGTTCTTTCCGTCTCACCTGATTAAATTTCCCATGCCACATCATGCTTTCATCTTGAATTGTTTACTGTTTTCCTGGAGGCGCCTGAGGATCTAGTCTTCCAATTTTGATTTTTACAAGAGATTGATTGGGGAAAATAACCCAGTTCGTAACGTCAAATCCTGCAACTAATTCTCTATTTTCATCAAAACGTACAGTCTCTCCAGCACTATTATTGAAGGAGATGCTCCTTAGAAAGGGATGGAGCTAAAGTAAAGAGAAAAAGAGCAAGGGGACAGTAACATTGACCAGAGGCATGGAAAGACTGGAGTGAGCGGAGCAGCGGCATGTGCAAAAAAAGGATAAATAGCCCAGCGCCGCAGTCGGCCGCCTTCAGAAAGCCCTGGCTGCCGGTCGTGGTGGACGCTCCGGGGCTTTCTCCGTCTCCGAGGCCTCGGAGTGCCCTGGTAAACTGGGGCCCCCCCGGAGCGGCGCTGCCCCCCCCCCGAGCGGTGCTGCCCTTCAGCGGGTGCTCAAGCCAGCACCCACTGCTGATACACCTCTGACATTGACAAACACCTGTCCTGAATGAATTTAGTTTGTTTTATATCTGGTTACAGCCAGTCTCCTTTAGGCTGTACCTGTGGAGTCAATAACAGGAGGCACAAATCCTCATAAGAATATAAGAAGAGCCCTGCTGGATCAGGCCAAAGGCCCATCTAGTCCAACTTCCTGTATCTCACTTGTGGCCCCACCAGATGCCTCTGGGAACATACAAGACAACAAGATACATGTGTCCTGTTGCCACTCCCTTGCAACTGGCCTCCTATGATTACAAGACCAAATCTTTATAATAGAGATGTGTCACCTGTCCTACGTGGCTGAGGTACAAGTGAAAGAGGCATACTTCTCAAAACATTTCATGCCCCAGGAACCAGGCAAGCAACTCTGGGGAGTGTTCCATAGGTGCTCACATAACCTTCGTAACCCAGAGATGTCCATGGAATATGATGCATATCTTAATACATCGCATGGTTCGTTCATGCAGGAAAGGATAGTCTTTCATGTACTTGGGTCCAACCTGCACTGGACTTTTACCTTCCAGGGTTGAGGGTTACGCAGTTCCAGCCTTTCTCCAGCTTTCCTTGTTCTGTATTTGGATCTGGACACAAACATAGTGTGTAGAGCACGTGTGATAGCATGGACAGCATTGTATATACTGTAGCTATTGCCAGTCATGCTCATTTCAAATAAAGTTGCAGGAAGGCTCTCCAGCTTCTCCTCCCCAATGCAGTGTTCCTTGGTCTTCTCACCCTCACCCAGAGTAGAATTTTTCAATAAACAGTTGAAGGTCTTCTCCCAGAAGGACTGGATAAACCCATCATCTTTTGCAGAGAAAATATTTGTGTTCTACAGAAATGTTCTGAATCCTGGTGGTTCATTTGAGTGAACTGACAAGGACATGGCACCCTGGAAAGCTTGTACATCCCAGTTCCTTTGATTTGTACCTAGTTTAAAATCCCAGTGAGTTGTCACGATCCACACCTTCCCTAATAGCAGGGCAGCATTTTGAAAATTCCAAGTCAAACGCAACATAAATATGGTTGAGCACCATAAGCTTATGGTTAGAGCACCATAAGCAATAAACACATTGGCTTTGTTTTTTATGAGATCCGAAATCTTTTGCAGATCACTATAGTATGGCTGGGACATTTTGTCAAAATAAGTAACTTTTGGAAATATTTTTATAAAGGCAAAACAGATGTTGTTGGAGGAGAGCATGGGCACCAGTGCTTGTAGAAAGGTCTCTTCATTGACGTAATCTGCTCCAAATAACCCAACCCATGTCCATCTGAAATGCAGAAGTAATTGGACAATCCCTTAGCATTGATGGATGTCGTTTGGGACCATCTGGTAGAAGGAAGGGAAGAGCATGTTCTTGCTGAGTCTTGAGTTGAGGGAGGTATAGATGAGCTAAAAGAATAAGTAGATATCTATCATGAATGGAGTGCAAGTTGTGATGTATGTGTGCATTATAACATTTGCCAACAAGCAGTACCTTAGCCAAGATTCTAGTTTGGATAAAATGTATATTTCATGATGTGCCTTCAGATAAGACATGCATAGCAGTATATTTCCAGGGAAAGCTTTTTTTAACAAAAGACAGTGACCATGTTGCCAAATTTTCCGTATGAATTAAATTTTAGTCATTTATTTGATTTGAATTGCAATTTTAGAAAAAACTAACCAAGCTAGAAATGAAACATTTCAATTACCGGTATTTGAATTTTCTTGCTTCTTTATGCCAACCCACATCTGCATAAATTGAGACCTTGATTAAATAATTCATCTAGTACTTTTCCTTTTTAAGTGTGACAAGTGTGAAAAAGTCTGCAGACAAGACTTGGCACAGCTACACTGGCGCTGGAAAGTTGGTTAGGATTGTGCTGAAAGGGTGAAATTGCATGCCAGAGTTTCCATTGCTACCCACCACCAAATCTACCTGTGGACTCTTGAAGTTGTCTGAGAGAGTGGCCGCATACATGGATTCATCTGATTCTGTATTCCCAGTGAGGGCTACCAAATTGTTTGGCGTGTCACACTTGTAGTTAGGGAGAAATCTTTGCTGCGTAGCAATCAGATTCAGCAGAGCCTTGGAAGTAATCTGTGGATTGAAGTAGGTATCATAGACGTGAAATCCCAACGTGACATTACTTAAGATGGTTGGGTTTGCACTGATCTCCTGTACAGCAAATGCCATGGCGAGGATATTTTGGTAGTTTTTTGGCACCACCCTGCAATGAAAATTATGATTGGTAGAACATAATGAGAATGGTAGATTCTTATATACTTGGTTACAGTATTTCCCCCATGAAATGTTGGGTCCTCTTCTGTATAGTGTATAGCCAAATTCTACAAATGCTGAAATCGATTACAATGATATGAGTGAGCATGAGGGCAATGGAGTGATGAGGAGCAACAGCGGATGGATTAAAGAACTCACCTTCAGGAAATCAAAATATCAATGATGGTTTTAGCCAAGTTCTGGAGACAGTAAGGGAGTAGGATAAAAAATAATAATCTACTGTAGGTTCTTCTGCTTTGATAGAAGGGTAGATAGGATATTACTAGAACCCGTCCTGTGAAAAGGAGAAAGTGCCCATGACAGACTAGCTCAGAGTTGGTGAGGAGGGCTTATCTTTGCTAAGCATAGAAACACTGGGCTTCCTAGAGTGGCTGCTTCCATGTGGTGGGGCACTTCCCCAGAGTTACCTGGGGCCCCAAGACACAGACAGAAGCAGCAACAGATGTTGATCATCTACCTGGAGGAAGTTCTTGCGCCTTCTGTTTCCCCATTGTTGGTGTCACTGAGAGGAGACAAAACCAGTGAGAGACCAACTTCACTTTGATGTAGATGGGAGGGCACCTTGTTGAGGGTGTGGTAGTTAGCTCAGGAGGCAAGTTGCTTTATTGTTAGCATTCTCCTTGATTGAGTTTGGCGGTGGATGTTGTTGAGGACAGCTAGGGTTGGTGACGCTTGTGTGGTTAACAACTTACTTGCTCCAAGTCAGGAAACCGCTAGGAGGTGGCTTTTGTTCACAGGCTCAAATGCAAGCAAGGTGCAGTCACCTATGCACTTTTCCAAGGAGCAGGCAAGACTCCAAAGAAGCCGCCTGATAGAGAGGCGGGGGTGACTGCAGTGATGGTGAAAAGTGTGGCCTTCCTCTTGGCCTGGGGATCTGAGGCTTCTTGCCATCAGTCCTGCTTCTCAAACCAAATTACCCTGGTTGTGTTCTTTCGGCAGACACCCAGCACTACATACCATGTGGGTGTCTCCATGCATGCTTTAAAATAAAAGAAATAAAAGGGTCTATCAGGCAAGAGCCCCAATGACTGCAGAAGCAGCACAGATAATCTGCCTCTGGAGTGCACCTATCACAACTAGATAAAATTAGAGAGAAGTGCTGAATTAGAGAGAATGCCATTTTCATATTTAATGTAAACAGTTCTTCAAACTCTCTGTCACTGAGATATCTGCTGGTGGTTATGGTGTTCTCAGCAAATGAATGTGCTAGGGGGGAATGAAAAGGAACGCTTACTTACATTAAATCCTTGATCAACATCAGAGAGGGCTCCTCTCTGAAATTAGAAGAGAAACGATTGAAACGGAACTGAGAAAAAATATTTCCAATGACGACATCTCCTGGATGAAAAAACTCATGGGGAATAGTAAAGGGGTCTCTTTCTCTGCATGTAATGGAATGAGTCTTCACACTGGGATGAATAAAATGTGTCTTGCACACAATATGGGGCACCAGCCCCAGAAGGAATACCAAAAACACCAACATTTGTAGGACAGAAGGTCCCTTTCAGAAATATATCCTAGTATTTTCCCCAACAGCATTTAATGTCCCAGCAGCAGTCTTTTTACAACCTCCTTTGAATTGGAACTGAATGTATTGATATGCTGATCAATAGATCCCCTGCTCTTGGTATCATTTGTTGCTACTTCATCCACCTCAATGTCCTAAGGGAGGTTTTCAGGCTTTTCTTTTAGCAATGTACAAAGGTTTGACTTGCTCCTTTTAAAGAAATAACCCTCAGTGGATATGGGAGAAGAGGTGGAACTAGATGCAGGCTGCTCAAGCTGTTCACGTTGCCTCTGGTAGAAATTACAGAAACCTTCATGAGTGCAGGCATATCAAGGTTGATAGAACCCCATCTGCTCCTGTGGCCTTTCAGTCTGAGCCGGAGCATTATGGGAGAGTTTTATAACCACTGTTTGGTGGTGTTATTTTCCTGTGATCTCCAAATATCTCTTGGGACTTAGGAAGCAGGACAATTCCTCAGATACATGCTAATAATTACAATGGAATGAATGAGCTCCCTTGTGCACTGTACTGCTGTCATGGTACACAGGAATACATAACAGGTACTTAATGACCTGGTACAGTTGGCCTTTATCAGGCCACAGCTAGAGTGAGATCAACCTATTTCCTGCTGTAATTTTCTTTTTTTTTTACATTGAAGTCAACAGGCAGAATTCATCATTTTATTCATCTAGTATTGTGAGATGGCTAGTTTGACCGCAACCTCACAATTTGAGAACTCGATATTGCTGTGCGTGTATACTGTTGTAGAAATAGAACTGATGTAGACACAAATCTGACTCCATCTTGAAAGTGCCGGCCACCATTTCAAGTTACTGTTCAGGTCATGTACTTGGAAACATAGAAAAACAATTTGAGCACTTGCTTGGTGTAGGTGTTATGATCCTTGTCTTTGTCCACTCAACCCCAGACATTAAATGGTATGGTATGGTTGTCATGATCCTTATATTTGACCACATGGCCTCAAGAAGGAAATCCAACAGCTCCAACAGAGCTCATCCTTTTCTCTCCCTCCACCTTAACAATAGCAGAGGTGTTGCTCTGGTGGGGGCCGTACCGTACGTTGCGCCCCGTCCTAGTCCCGTTTACAAGCCGGCAGGAGGCGGCCCCGCCCTCTCACCGTCGGAGCCATTCCGTGCAGAGAAGGCAGCAGGTACACGTCTTCTTTTCCCTATGGCTGTGATGTCAGAGCATCTTTTTGGCCACTGTATTATCTCTCTTCTTCCATCTCCATCGCCTTCTCTGTCTTCTCACAGATCCATGAGGTTTGGGACACATTTTTAATCCACTGTGTTCCAAAAACTGTGTGATTTTGGACACTTTATTTTCTATCTCATAAGAAACAATCTCTCTTGGTTGAGAAACTCTCTCTCTCTCTCTCTCTCTCTCTCTCTCTCTCTCTCTCTCTCTCTCTCTCTCTCTCTCTCTCTCTCTCTCTGTGTCTGTGTCTGTGTCTCTGTGTGTGTGTGTGTGTGTTTGTGTGTCTGTGTCTGTGTCTGTGTGTGTTTGTGGGTCTGTGTCTGTGTGTGTTTGTGGCTCTGTGTGTGTCATTTTATCTGCAATACGTCTCAAATCATCTCCTTGTGGCAGTATCAACTACCTCTCTCATTTAAACATTTAACAAATGGAAAAAATAAATTTGCATTATTAGTAGCTAAGAGTATGAAGATAAAAGTAGGTACTTCATCACACAGTACATAATTTGTCCGTGGAACCCATTACCACCAAGTGTGGTGATGACCATGAGCTTGGATGTCTTGAAAAGGAGATCGAACGTCATGGAAAAAGGTCTATCACTGACTCCTAATCAGAATGGCTAAATCCTACTTTCAGACTCAACAGCAGTTTGCCCCTGAATACCAATGATGCGGGATCAATGATGAGAGAGGAGCATGCCTTTCTCTGCTGCAGGTGGGCTTCCCTGCTGATGGTTCACTGACAAATGGAGAATATGGGGATAGATAGGCCTTTGCCTGATCCCACAAGTTTTACTTAGTTCTTATACCCTCCATTCCTGCTTCAGTCATCGTGAACTACCTATCCTTAGTCTGGCCTCAGGGGCCTAACAAGCTCCCGGAGCACGGGAGCTTGCTGCACCTGGAAGTGACGTCACGTGACCTCATGTGATGTCATTTCCAGAGTTGTTTCCTCAGCAACGGAACTGCTCTGCTCTTTCCCGAACTGTAGGGTGGGCAGGGGGACTCCATGATGAGCACTGAGCAAAGCTCCATGACTGATCAAGCTGTTTCAGCATGCGCACGGAGCCCCTCCCACCCTACAACTCAGGAAAGAGCGGCGTGGCTCCTTGACTGATCACACTGTATCAGCACACAGTCGGAAACAGCGGCGCACGCAGTGGAGTGGAGCTTGAGGTGTGCCCCCCGGGGATTGCATCCGGGGGGGCGCACCCACGTTACGCCAGACTTTGGTAGTACACGGTTCATTTCTGCCTCTGGCGAGCTGCGGTGTGGTAATATTCAGCTACCTTGAAGGAATGCCTCTTTGCCTCCACTTTTGTTCCATATGTTATAAGTCTCAGCTTCTTTCCTTAAAGCATTTTCTTTTCCTGCCACTTAGTTCCTTCTGTGAAACTCAGTACACTTCCTTGAAAGAGGTAGCTCATGTCAAGTTACCTCTTGGAAAGAGTTGCAATAATTGAAAACATATATATGAAAACTGCAAAGTGGATTTAAAACATGTCCCATTTTCATATAACAGTTATATTAGGGTGTTTGCCATGCATGTGAAAATCAACACGAGCATGTTGAAAAGTGCTTGGAAACAGACCGACAACCAGCACACATTGGCTCACAAACACCTGACACAACACGGGGATTCCTTACATTGACTGGGTCAAGAAAATTGATATTTTTAAATATTGAGACAAAAGGAACGAAAAATAATCATCTATACCAGAAAGATGCTCATAGTTCTCCTCCCCTCCAAAGCACCCAGACACAGAATAACGCCTCATTAAGTTTGATGGACATAAATACGGTACTCCCTAGTAATGCAAATACATGTACATCCACCGCATCGAACACATCACACTTCTTTCTTTATATAACATGTGAAAGCACAATTGCAAAAGAAATATTATCTTATCCTGAACACCCACTATTTTGGCTTTACTCAGGTGCTGCCAATCTCTGTGTGTGATGACCACTGCCATCCTGGCTCCAGCAGGAAAAAGAAGGAAGGGGAGCCGTTCTGCTGTTACGATTGCGCTCCATGTCCAGAAGGGAAGGTCTCTGGCCAGAAGGGTAAGAAGACACAGAACATTCATAGATACTGACCCAATCACAAAGCTTGTTGTGGCCTTGGAATGGGTACTGGAACATCAAGTTCTGGCAAGAGACTCAAGAACAGCTTCGCTAAGGCTTACAAAAATGAACTAATGCCTAAGGGGGTTATTTAGAAAATGGGACTTCATAGTTTAGTGATCATATCATTCAGAAATTATATTACACTGCTGGCATATTACATGTATCTCACTTTTTTCATTCCAGACATGGATGCTTGCATGAAATGTCCTGATGAACAATATCCTGACAAACACCAATATCAATACATTTCCAAGGTTGTAAGCCACCTCTCATACAATGAAACTTTGTGGTTCAGTTTAACTTCAGCTGCGGTTGCTTTTGCTCTGATCACAGTCTGGGTGCTCAGAACATTTATGAAGCACCAGGACACTGATATCATCAAGGCCAACAACCGCAGCCTCACCTACATCCTCCTCCTCTTCTCCCTCCTCCTTTGCTTCCTCTGTTCTTTGCTCTTCATTGGAAGACCCAGAAAGGTGACCTGCCTTCTCCAGCAAACGGCTTTTGGAATTGTCGTCTCTGTGGCACTTTCGTCTGTTTTGGCAAAAACCATCATTGTAGTTCTGGCCTTTTTGGCTACCAAACCAGGATCTGGGATGAGGACATGGTTGGGGAAAGGACTGGCAAATTCCATTGTTCGCACCTCCAAAACTCAGAAGGAGCCTACCCTCTCCAAATCCTGCTGGAATAGCAGCTTCTGTTTCCTGGTGAATATAGCTACCACCTTATCGAGTGACTTCCAATCTAGTCATTGCACCTTCAATTGCATGGGACAAACAAGGTGGATATCAGTAGCGTCATGATCCTGCGCGTAAACCCCGGCGGGAGTTCGACCGGCTCGGCGCATCACCCGCACCAACCCCCACTGCCGCGTCACCACCAGCACGCCCGCCAGTACGAGCCGGGTGAGGGTGACGACGCATCTTCTTCGGCTGGCAGTTCTGGCGCTTCTGACTAGGCAAAAAGCGGCATTCTTCGTGCATGCGCACGAACGCTGCTTGAAGCCTCTTGACCTCAGCGGCGTCGTGCGCAAGTGTGAAAACGCCGTTTTTGGCCTAATCAGAAGCGGCCGAGCTGCCAGCCGAAGAAGACGTGTCGTCACCCTCTCCTGGCTCGTACCAGGCAGCAGCAGGGGGTGACATGGTGGCAGCAGGGGTGACGGCAAGCAGTTAGTACGGGCCGGGGGATGACGCGGTTTGCGATGTCGGGTGCGTCACCCTCTCCGCCGCGTCACACCCCGGCAGCCTGCCTCCCCGCCACATCCTAGCAACGCCGCTTGTCCCCGTGTTCCGTGTATAAGTCAGTATGCAACCCTGCAGGTACGAGAAGTTGGACCACCCTGGTATACAGAGATCCTGTTCGGAGAGTGTAGGTAGAGTGTGCATGTGCTGATGTGTATACATGTCAAATGGCAAATGAATTTAGAAGGCAGAAGCAAACAGATTGAGACGTCAAATTAAATTGTGACCTTGCAGCAAAGCTAAGACTACCACAGTTCTACCAAGAATACAGAAAATTATGTCTCCCAACTTCAGCATCAAATATATTATAGGAGGAAGCAGGATGATCTCACTCTAGCTCTGAGCTAATAAAGTTCAATTGTACCAAATGAGCACTAAGCACCTGCTATGTTTTCCTGGCCTCCATGACAGCAGTTTCATCACCTGAGGGAGCTCATTCCTTCCTTTCTAATTATTAGCATCTCTCTGAGGAGTTGTCTGGCTCCCCAAATCCCAAGAGATATTTGAAGACCACAGGAAAAACAAGTGGCTGAAAAGTGGATATAAAACGCTCCCATAATGCTCACGGTCAAGCTGAGGGGATACAGGAGCGGGTGGGGCTCTATCACTCTGGAGCTCCAATGCTCTCATGATATGTTCACACTCAGGGAGGTTTGTGTGATTTCTGCCAGAGGTAACGTCTAGTGAGCAACTTGAGGAATCTGCAACTAGTTCCACCTCTTCTCACAAGGAGTACTTTACTATGGGATATTTCTAAGGAGAAATAATTCAAACTTTGGGGCATTGCTCTAGGAACAGCCTGAAAACCTCCCTTGGATGCTGAAGTGGATGAAGTAGCATCAAATAATATTCAGAGCTAGGGGAACCTATTGCAGACATCCTCTTGGTATGTGTTGATCAGCATATCAATACATTCAGTTACAATTGAAAAGAGGTTGGAAAAAGGCTGATGCTGAGACATTAAATGCTGTTGGGGGAAACACGAAAATGGCTTGGTTTTAAACTACAATGTATGCCTGAAAGGGACCTTCTGTCCTACCAATGTTGGTGGTCTTGGTATTACTGCTGGGGATGCTACCTCAAATTTTGTGCAAGACACACTCTGTTCATCCCACCCTGAATTCTCATCCCTATACATGCAGAGGGAGAGATGACTCCTCTATTTCCCATGACTTTTATCATCCAGGAGACGTCATCATTGGAAATATTGTTTCTCAGTTCTTTGCCAATCGTACCTCTTCTAATTTCAGTGAGCATCCCTCTCAGAATTTGATCAAGGATCTCATGTAAGGATCTTGTTCTTTCCCTTCAAAGCATTTCTTAGCTGAGAACATCATGACTAGAGAGAGTTTGAAGTACATTAAATATGAAAGATGGGCATTCAGCCACTTGAGGGTCTTTGTTCATCCCAGAGAACTTACTCCAGGTTTCTCAGCACTTCTTCTACTGTCATCTCTAGATAATGTGTGGACTGCTCAGCAATTTCATAGGTTCTGTCTTCTACGTGGTATGCTTCTTCCTTTCTATGGACGTGTTTATTTCATATCTTTAATGTTCTGTCAGCGCGATCCTATGAGAGCTGCGTGATGGCGGAGCAACTCCTGCGCTTTCACTGACTGCTGTAAAGCAGTCGGTGCCAGTTGCAAACACTTCCCCTCCTCATTCCCAGCCATTGCAGATGACGTTGGGAAAGGTAAGCCGTTGTGAAGGCAGGAGAGGGTGGAATGGAGCAGGGAGGAGGTGTAACAGGGGCAGGAGGCCACATTAGGGGGAGCGTCCATCGCAGAAAGCCCACACCGGTCCTATCCCCCTTCCCTGCAGCCTCCCCGCCCCTTTTCTCTCCTCAGATTTAGGTTAGCAAAATTGCTACCATAGGTCCCAGGAGGCCCATTGCGGGCCAAGAGGCTTACGCAGGGGTAAGGAGACTAAACATCCCGTTGCCCTGTAGAAGGCTTCCGTTCCTGCCTTCTCTGCACAGGATGCAGCGGCTGCCATTTTGGTGGTGCTCCATCGGCAGGGGGTGTAAAGGATAGGAATGGGCTCTGTAGGTTGTTTTTGTTTGCAAGACATCCTCTCAAGCCGTCTTGCTATGGTGGCCTCCAGTTCCTTGCTGACTTTAAATGCTGGAATAGTTAAGTTATCACTTTATTTCATTGCATTAGCAATTAGAATTATGAATATAAATGTTGCATTTCACATAGTGCTTACTTAGCCTCTGGAATTCATTGCCACATGATGTGGTGATGTCCATTAGCTTGGATGGCTCTAAAAAGATATTGTTATGGAAGGAATGTATCAACAGCTACTAGACAGACTGGCAAATTGCTACTTCCAGATTCAGCGTCATGTTGCCTCTGAATAACAGTTACAGAGGAGCAACGGTGCGAGAGAATTATGCTTTCTCTCCCATGTGTGGACTTCCCAGAGGCAGCTGGTGGGTCACTGCAGAAAACAGAATGCTGGACCAGATGTGCCTTTGCCTGATCCTGCAGGCCTTGTTTTATGTTCTCATGAATGAGTTAGGTCAGTGGTTCTCAAACTTTAAATTTAAATTTTATGAAACACTCAAACATTGATCTCCCTATATTTACACAAGCTTGCAAACTGCAGGAGTTCAGCTCTTTGAAGGGCAATTAGTAGCTATCTGATTTTTGAATAGCCTCAGAGCTTGTGGCAATTATTTATCTGATTTTTCCATCACCTGGGACACACCAGAAATCAGGTCGCGACCCACCAAGTGGGTCCCAACCCACAGTTTGAGAAACACTGAGTTAGATGATCCCTTCCATTCTTGCTTCAGCCAAGAATTGTCTGGAGTTAGAATTTATTCATTCATACGTATGTGTTTGTTTTTTAATTGAGGAAATAATCAGGTATCTATCAACCTGCCATTCTCTATCGCGTTGCAGTGCTTTGATCATTTTGTTAAGCCAGTTATAATTTTCATTGCAGTGTGGTTCCAAAGCGCTACCAACAGGTCCTGGCCTTGGTCTTTGCTGTAAGGGAGATCAATGAAAACCCAGACATCTTCAATAACATAACCTTTGGATTCCACAGCTTTGAAAACTATGGCAATAAAGCAACGTCTTACAAGAACCTTCTGAATCTGCTCTCTACCCAGCACAGATTTGTCCCTAACTACAAGTGTGACGTGCTGAACAATTTGGTAGCCATCACCTGGACCTTGGACACAGTCACCTCCCTGAATATGGCTACCGTCATAGACAACTACAAGATTCCACAGGTAGATTTGGTGGTTGGAGAAACTCCATTCTGTGGGGTTCTTTCAAGTGTTTAATATTGGGTATCATGAATGGGGTGAATGATATGGGTCCCAAACTGGTACAGAGAGCCATATGTGTGTACAGCTGTATGAACAGCTCTGAGGCTGATGTACATTTGAGGCCAAACCGGGCTGGTGTATAAAGCCAAAACCGGGCTGGGAAAGAGTTCGGGATATCGGAGGAGCATGCCGCCAATATCCCTGCCCTCTCCCTGCCCGGTTCGGTCAATGCTCTCCCTCCCTCGCTGTCTGGTCCGCCCTCCCCCTGGCCAGTGCAGGGCTTAACGTGCCAGGAGGGTGTGGTGATGGTCTGCTGGGGGAGTGAGGGCTGCCTGCCTTCGCGCCAGCAGTCCTTACTCAGAAGTCGCAAACTCTAAGTTTATGGTGGATTGCGCGGTAAGGTGTGACACCAATGGCCGGAGGAGCTCATGCTCCGCCAACCTCTAAAGTTTATTTATTTATTTATTTAAGAAATGTAAACCCTGCCTTTTCCTATGCCGAGGCAAATGCCCAAGGCGGCTTACAACACGTTAAAATTCATAAATTAAAATCAATACATAAGGTAAATTAAAAAAACAATAAATTCCACTGGGGGGTGACAATGTATAGCAGAAGAAAAAAAAACAGCAAGGCAGAACTTACTGAGGCACTGGGGACAGACAACAACCCATCACCCAAATGCCAGACGAAGCAGAAACATAGCATGAAAGGATTCATGGCCAGATATGATGTTCAACAAAACAGGCAATATGGGATTAAAAGCCATGTATTTTTCTTAAAAGGAACAAGAAAAGTTTTTATTGTTCCTTTTAAGAAAAATACATGGCTTTTAATCCCATATTGCCTGTTTCGTGAAACAGAAACCTTTTGAGCACCAGCCAAAAAGACATGAGGGAGGGGGTTGTTCTCAAATCGCCTGGCAAGGAGTTCCACTAGAGACCAGTGGCGTCTCTAGCCCAAAATGTACTAGGGGAACACCCTCAACTTTCTGCCCCCTCCTCCCTTGAGCTCCCCTTCTATATTCCTTGCCTCCGGCAAAGGCGGCGGCGATTGGGGGGGCGCAAATTCAACCTTCCCCCCCAGGCCCCTCCTCCCTTCTGCTCCCCCTCTATACTCCCTGCTGCCAGTGGTGTTACTGTTCACATATTCCGTTACAGCAAGTGCAAGCTATTTATTTAAATGGATTTAATGTCCTTTCATCAAGAGCCAGTGCTTTTACATGGGAGTAAGCCCCATTCCCTATAATGGGACTTACTTCTGAGAAGACATGCATAGAGTGGGCTGCCTGGAAATCACATCCCTTTTAGATCTTTCAGCAAAAGAGCCAGTGCTTTTAGATGTAGAAGAAACTTAGCCAGTTTTAAGAAGTTGTTCATATCACTGGATCCATCAAGTTCTTCAAAGGACAGCTATTTCTTTAACTTATATGTATTTTTAGTTATTTAAAAAGGTGTTTAAGGGGGCAGCAACCCTATCCACACTTACGTGGGAGTAAGCCCCATTGACTATAATGGGACTTACTTCTGAGTAGACATACTGCTTCCCTTGTAGATCTTTCAGGACAGTGCAGCCCAGTAAAATAGGAAAATTAAATTAGCGACCCAGTAAAAGTAATGAATATTGATAGAAATGAATGCTAGATAGAAGCAAAGATTTACTTGTTTTTGAGGATATGGGCTCTCCTGGGCTATCCACACTGCCACACAAGCCTCCAGACTCTCTTGCTTTTAACGCGGCTGTCTCTCCTTGGCGGTCCTTACTTTACCGCTCTCCCTCCCGTTTTGTTTCCTCAGCCCAGGTACTGATTTTAAAAAGTCCTCCACCTTTCTTTTTCAGCCCTTTGCAAATGCAGAGCGAGCGAGCGATCCATGCTAACGCCGCGGAAACCTCTGCCTCTGCCTCTGCCCCGCCTCACATTATGGGGAAAAAGCAGAGCGGCAGCTGGCGCTGAAGCTGCCCTTTGAAACTTTTTTCCCCATATCGGCGCCCCTGGAAGCAGCACGCCTGGGGCCCAGGGCCCCCCATTATACTATGCTTCTGGGCACCACAGCAGAGAAGGCGCGCCCACGAGCTGCCATTCCCCTAACTTGAGACAGAGGTGGCACTTGCAGGAGAGCCCCCTCAGATGACCTAAGAGAGCGGGCCGGAATGTATGGGAGAAGCAAGATTGCACCCAAGTTACATAAATAAATACTGTAAATAATTTCAGTCAAAGGGAAAGTTCAGCAATAAGGCCATTATCTCTCAATAAGAAAACTTCATCTAGAGATATGCTGCTTTGTATGCTTTATCTGTAGACACAATATGAAATATACATTGACAGCAAAATCCTATTCCTAGCTAACACCAGTGCAGAAGCCGCTGCGTCAGCATAGGATGTCACTAACATGCCATAATGCACGTTTGCGACACCTGGCAACTATGCAGCGCTGCCAGGAAGGCTTGTGCCATCCCGCCAGTGCTTTATCCAGCAGGTTCTGCACCAGAGCTGGTACATTGAGCACCGTGCAGCACAGGCGCTGGGGATGGGCAGGGAGAAGGCAGGCAGGGCCGTTATGGAGTGGTGGGAGGGTGGATATGGGGAGGGGAGGGGTGGATCAGGCCAGGGAGGGGCAGGATCAGAGATGCTGGCACACACCGAAACCTACGCCCTCTTCCACAACTTTCCCATCTGCATAGGGCTCCTCGGTTCCTCAACATTCATAAGGCACGTTGCACGATCCGAGTAGTTCCATTGCCACGGTTGGGGGTTTAACCCGAGGAGACCACCAGTCTGCTCCTATTCTGTGCTAGATACAGCATGGGCAACGCTGCACTGCTACTACAGTGCTGGATAGGATTGGGCTGCCCATCCAAAAATGTATCTTGAAAAAGCATTATGTATTGGCCCATAATACAAAGCACACACGTATCACAATTAAGATCAATTCTGATTGAAATCTACATATTCATTTAGATCGTATTTGGTTCCCTTGACCCAAAGATGAAGAATACACGCTTCCCTTCCTCGTACCAGATGGTGCCAAATTATATCCACCAGTACCATGGAATTGTCCAATTACTTCTGCATTACAAATGGACATGGGTTGGGATATTTTTAGCAAATTATGACAATGAAGAAATCATTCTACAGACATTGCAGCCAATGCTTTCCTCAAAGGGCATCTGCTTTGCCTTTGTAAAAATATTTCCAAGCCTTTCTTATATGGATAGAATGCTCCAGGCACAGTTTCTTGAACTGCTAAATATATCCGTTGCCATAAAAAGCAAAGCCAATGTGTTTATTGCTTATGGTTCCCTTCGCACCATGTCACTTTTGATCCAATATTTTCAAAGGGCAGTCATGCATTCTCCATTAGGAAAGGTGTGGATTGTGACATCCAACTGGGATTTCAAACTATGTATATTTCAAAGGAACTGGGATATACAAGCCTTCCAGGGTGCCATATCTGTCTCAGTTCACTCAAATGAGCCACCAGGATTCAGAACATTTCTGCAGAACACAAATGTTTTCTCTGCAGAAGATGATGGGTTTATCCAGACCGTCTGGGAGAAGACCTTCAACTGTTTATTGAAAAATTCTACTCTGGGTGAGGGTGAGAAGACCAAGGAACACTGCAGTGGGGAGGAGAAACTAGAGAGCCTTCCTGGAACTATCTTTGAAATGAGAATGACAGGTGAAAGCTACAGTATCTACAATGCTGTCCATGCTATCGCACGAGCTCTTCATACTATGCTTGCATCCAGACCCAAATACAAAACGTGGATAGCTGGAGACAGGCTGGCACTGAGGAATCTTCAGCCATGGAAGGTAAAAGTCCTATGCAGATTGGATCCAAGTACATAAGGGACTATCTCCTCCCTTGTGAACTGCAAATATGATTCATTAAGGTTTGCATCTTTTGCACAGAGTTCCAGGATTCCACAGTTTATAATGGCGCCTTAGGAACATCCGCCTCACACCTGCTTTGTATTGCTTTACTGCCTTGCAGTATTTTTCAAACCACGTTGAAACAGTTGGATAAAGTAGAGTAAAAATTAGAATAAATTCTCCAAAAGACACCGCCCTGGTTTCTTGTGTAGGCTACAATATCAAAGCCTTCCAAATTGCGTGCAGCTCTTCAAATACATTGTTTTCCAGCTTTATTTTAAGAGAATTGGATGTACATAGATCTTCCATTCTTCCCCATAGTTGCATTCCACAATTTCCTTCCTCCTGATGTGTCCTTGTGCAGGAGAAAACTCCCTCTTCAGGAGGAAGGTTACTTGAGGATACAGCCCTAAGTGTTGATTCTGTGCCACTTTTGCTTTGCTACTCATTCTTCCTGGGCAAGCCTGAGGCTGTAACTCGTTTTTCTTGAGAGAACACAGCTAGTTCACCAGCAATTCAACAGTCCACTACCATAATCATCCTCCATTCTGCAGAGCAGTACACCATTTTCTCAGTGCCTCTTCTACCCGTGGTGGAACTCCATAGCTCTAAGAGAGGGAGTTGGCCGGCGGATCTCTTCTTATGGTCCCCTCAGGTACAGTTGAAATGAGACAGGTTCACACGAGTCAGAAACAGCCTAAACCCATCCAGGACAGGTGTCTATCAATCTCATTGTGTAGATTTGACACCTTTTTAATTCGCTCTTTGCATCTTTTTCTCTTTACTTTAGCTCCATCCCTTTCTAAGGAGCATCTCCTTCAACAATAGTGCTGGAGAGACGGTGCATTTTGATGAAAATGGAGAATTAGTTACAGGATTTGATGTTACAAACTGGGTTATTTTCCCCAATCAATCTCTTATAAGAATCAAAATTGGAAGACTGGATCCTCAGGCGCCTCCAGGAAAACAGTTAACAATTCAGGATGAAAGCATGATGTGGCATGGGAAATTTAATCAGGTGAGACAAAATGAACTGCAAATCCGTAGTTTGACATAACTAGAAAATGTAGAATCCACAAGGTCTCATTTCCATTTACTATATCCTAAACCTTCATGATATTGTAGATTGACTGCATTAGCCTTGACATTGAAATTACAATGTCTGCAGCAACAGCGGAATCCTATCTTGTGTCTACTGCCATTCTCTAACAGTTCCTGTCTGGGGGGGGGGCAAACATCTTAAGGCCACAGCAAACCCATGACTAAATTTCCACCCATGAGGCTTGGCAGAGGTGTGGCAGAGGTGTAGCTAGCCTCTCCAGCACACATACCCCTGCATGTAATGGCACAAGCCCCGCCACAACAGTGGCATTCTGGCCACCAGCACATTGCGTCGAGAAATGCCCCCTGGCATTTTTCACTAGAACAGAGGTCCTAGGAGCCCGGGCGGGCGGATGGGCCAATCATGCAAGATGCAAGGCTGTTTTTCGAATGCTGCTGAGACACGCTTTTCACTCCCCCTGTGCCACCTGGGGGGCCATGACCCCCCCAGCCCAGACAGCCCTCCGCTGCCGAGTCTTGTTTTATGAACCAACAGACCTCCATCCTAGGCACTACATCCTCAAATGGTTTGGCAAGGTAAAGTAAGACCCCAGCCACTCTCCTCAGCTAAGGGGGGGTCCTTTATTCAAATCAACTCATAAAGGATCCCTTATGAGTCTATGAGGAAAGTGATACTTTAAAAACCCTGGACTTTAGACCCCTGTGTTCTTTCTCTTCCCACCCTTACCATGTGTTGCTTCAAGTCACCACCATTCCAGTCATCACCAGTTTTACCATAGGCTAAACTGACCGGAAAAAAAAGGTTCCTATCTCATATTTCAGGTTTTGACATATTTCTGAGTACGGCATATTTCTGGTCGCAAAAACATCACCAAACATCTAAGTAAGGACCCTAAACATTTCTAATATTAAACTTTGAAATAAATGTGAGGTCAGAGAAAACCCAACATAGACATGTTCAAACTCCATACAGACAGTGGTCCCGGCTGGGAATTGATTTTTTTTTTCTCAATAACTTTAAAACGAAACAACTTAAAATGAAACAACTTTAAGTGAGGACTTGCTGTATTCAGTTCCAAAACAGTGGAAAGGATTAAAAAATATCCAACCACACATTGAAATGTGCTTCGTATCATACCAACAACCAGCACACTGAAAGACGCATAACTGCCTGACACAACAGAGGAATCAATTGCATGGGATTGAGGCAAGAAAAGGATCCCCCCCAAAAAAGAAAGAATGCTCTCATCTAGAGAACGTCGATGCTTACAACTCATTTTCCCAACTACTTCTATTCCAAAGCACACAGAGACAGAATACGACTATTACGTTTGGGGGACACAAATATTCCCCCCCCAAAAATACATACATGAACGTCCACCCCATTAAACACAGCATTCTACTTTATTAATATGTCCATCTGAAACCACAGCAATTAAAAGAAATCATATTAATCATAATCCTGTACATTTTGGCTCTGCTCAGGTGCTGCCCGTCTCTGTGTGTAATGACCACTGCCATCCTGGCTCCAGCAAGAAAAAGAAGGAAGGGGAGCCCTTCTGCTGTTATGATTGTGCTCCATGTCCGGAAGGGAAGGTCTCTGGCCAGAAGGGTAAGAAGAGACATAACTTTCACAGACTCTGACCATATCATGCATGGCTCCATACCAAGCATGAATTTTGATTATCATGGCCTTTAATGCATCCTGGAATATGAAGCATGAGCTCATGCACAAGGGGTTATTTTAACAGGGTTTTCCTGGCTTAGAATTCATGCACTTTCACATTACATTACACAGCTGTAACGGGCATTTCTTGTTCTCTTTCCAGACATGGATGCTTGTATCAATTGTCCAGATGAACAATATCCAGACAAAGACCAACACCAATGCATTCCCAAGGTTATCAGCTACCTCTCGTATAGCGAACCTTTAGGATTCAGTCTAGCCTGGGTTGCTGTTGCTTTTGCTCTGATCACGGCTGTGGTAATTGCAACCTTTATGAAGCACCAGGACACTCCCATTGTCAAGGCAAACAACCGCAGCCTCACCTACATCCTCCTCGTCTCCCTCCTCCTTTGCTTCCTCTGCTCCTTGCTCTTCATTGGAAGGCCCAGAAGGGTGACCTGCCTTCTCCGACAAACGGCTTTTGGAATGGTCTTCTCTGTGGCCCTTTCCTCTGTGCTGGCAAAAACCATCACTGTGGTTCTGGCATTCATGGCTACCAAACCAGGATCTGGGATGAGGAAATGGGTGGGGAAAAGACTGGCAAATTCCATTGTCCTGTCCTGTTCCTTGGTTCAAGCAGGCATTTGTATGGTTTGGTTAAGTACTTCTCCTCCATTCCCAAATACAAACATGCACTCGCTAAAAGGGCAAATCATAATAGAATGCAGTGAAGGGTCCATCTTCATATTTTATTGTCTCTTGGGCTATATGGGATTTCTAGCTATAGCCAGCTTCACTGTCTCTTTCCTAGCCAGGAAGTTGCCAGACACTTTCAATGAAGCTAAATTCATCACCTTCAGCATGTTGGTCTTTTGCAGTGTTTGGATCTCTTTTCTCCCAACCTATCAGAGCACAAAAGGGAAAGATATGGTAGCTGTGGAGGTCTTCTCCATCTTGGCCTCTAGTGCTGGGTTACTGGGATGTATTTTTTTCCCTAAATGCTACATCATTATGCTCAGGCCTGAGCTGAATAATAGAGAGCAGCTGACAAAGAGAAAAAACTGAAGAAATTAAGAATTAATTCATTTTATTATTATAGTTAAGAACTTACTTCCATTTTGCACTCTTATACATACAGTACATCCAACTGTATATTTGAAGTAGGTATACTCCATACATACTCCAATTTGAATTCATATGCATACTTCCTGGGGAGTAAATCCTGGTCATCCAAATAGGACTTGTTCTGAGTAAACATTTGCAAGATTGCACTGTAACTTTAAATGTTTATTCATTATTATTCATACATGTATAATGAATCTGGGTCATCTATACAAAATAGGAAGTGTTTCTATCCTGTGGCTAAAGAATAGCACGGACTCCTTTGATGGTTTCTAACTGACAGGATACGAACCGCCAGCCAGATGGATTTGCTTCATGAAGGAAATCAGACTGCTCCAACAGAGCTCAACCTTTTCTCTCCCTCCACCTAAACAACAGCCTGCAGTTCTGCCCATTCTGCCCATCTGTGGGGCAGACGCATACTCCCTTGGTGATTATAATGCTTAGCTGTGCCTGATACCTGATAAGCTCAGTGGAAGTGAAATGTACTCAGGAGCAATCCAAAGTGAATGCTTTGAAATATAGGTTTGGCCATTGGAAACCTGGGCAGGCTATGTAAGGCTGGCCAGGAGCGGGACAGGGCTTAAGATATAGGCGGAGCACGCCGCTGATATCCCTGTCCCTCTCCCAGGCCAAGCGACCCAATCCAGTGCTTCCCTGTTCCCCACACCCCTGCCCGGCACTGGAGACGGCCCCGGGCAGACTGAGTTGTGCCGTCCTCTCCGCTAATGCCGCTTACTTGCCGGTTGTCGAAAATGTGCCGCCTTACAGCACATTTACGACACCTGCTGCTGGCAGCGCCATCGGTCCTCCAGCAGTTGTCTATCAAGACTCTGCCCCAACGGTTACACTCCCTCCACACCAAGTGATGTGGTGCCATCGGTCCTCCAGGAGTTCATTGAACTGCAGTTGCCTATGCTAGATTGCACCGCTGGTCTTGCTTAATTTCTGAAATTCTGAGATATTGCTTCTATAGAAATCTATGGTGCTAGGGACCATTATGAAAGGGCTTGAGAAATAAAGAATACCAATGGGGAAATGTTTAAGACTTGGTGTGGAGGGAGTATAACCGTTGGGGCAGTGTCTTGATAGAAATGTCAGTATGTGATTTCACAGTTTTACACGGTAGGGGAAATGATTGCATTTGCACAATCATTCACTAAAGAAATAGGATGATGATGGTTTTTGTGGTGCCTTGGGGGCCCAATGGTACAGTGAAAAGTCCTCCAATCACGCGGTTCTCTTGAAACCCTCCACAGATCCTCCAAAGACCCCCACATGATCTCACTCAAGGTCTGGGCTGAAAAGGTCAAATGCACCAGGTCATCAAGCACCTGCCATGTTTTCCTCTGCTCCAGACAGCAGTTTCAGCACACGAGGGAGTTCATTCCCTCCTTCGTATTTATTAACTTCAGTCTGAGGAGTTGTCCTGCTCCTCTAATCCCAAGAGGTTTTGTGGGCCCGGCTGTTTCGTGGCAACGCGCGTCTTCCACGAGCGGTGAACCCGACGTGGAGGCTGAGTGGCAACGGGGCCATTCTGGCATGGGATTGCGACCTCGTGTCTCTGGATGGGGCTTCGACTCAGCGTTTTCGGGGCATTCCATTGCTCGGCCACCTCGTTTTGGCTCTTGGCTCTGTGGGGCCTGCTGGCCTGAAGAGGAGGAGAGGCGCTTGGCTTTCGGGAGGCAATCCGTCTTAGGAGCATCGCAAGCTAGCCACGAGGGACTCCAGAGGCTGGGTGCACGGCATTGCGGAGGAAGAAAGCCTGCTGGCAACGTTATCCTTTGGGTTAAAGCTAGAGCACACGTTTACCATTCCTATGCCCAAACGCGCTCAGAAAACCGGGGGCAAGGCCCCTAAGAGGCCTACCCCTGCAAGGCAGGCTTCTGAATCCTCGGACGAGGAGGGGGATGCCGGCCAGCTCCGGGCCTTGATAGCCCGGATAGAGGCCCTTGAAAAAGAAAAGGAGCAGAGGGAGGCAGGCAAGGGTGATGGGGCTGAGGCCTCATCGGGCGCTAGTGTACGGTGCCAATTTACTAGGCCTGGTAGAGGCAACCATATGCAATTGCTTTCTTCCAGGTTGGATGCTTTAGATGGAAAAAGGGGAAAGACAGCAGTAGTTAAGGAGGTGTTGCCAGTCACGGTAGACAAGGAAGGTTGGGAAGACACTTCGACTCCCAGTAGGGTTCCCCCGTGATGTGGTTAACCCCCCAGGTAAGAGTGATGCTGCCCGGATCGGGGTGGCCGGAGTTTGGGATATTAAGGGTGCTGGGGATGAGGGTTCCGCCCCATGGTACCCCCCTTGGCAGTATTGGCCAGGTTGGGGGTGCCCCCAGCGGCCATTGCTGCCCCAGCGGTGGCTGCCACAGCGGTTGGGGGATGGGCTCCAGGTCAGTCGGGGCTTAGCGCGGGGATTGCAGGAACCCCGTCAGTCGCCACGTCTCCGTGGCAAGTTACTGGTTTCTCTCCAGCTGATGGTGCAGCTTACGGATTGGCACTTCCAGGGGGTTGGTGTTTCCCCATGGTGGCAAACAATCAGGCACAGTGGGGCGCTCCGGGGGAGCGACCGCGGTCATCCTATGGTGACCTGGCATTCCCGTTGGGAGGCCATTTAGCATTATCCATGAAAGAAAAATTTGGAGGGGAGAGTAGATATATTTACCCTCCTCGAGGCCGAACCTGAACCCGTCCCGAGGGTTGGTGACCCAGCACAGGATCAGGAGCTGGTCAGGAAATGGAGGATAGACAAAAACTGGACCAACTGGCTTTACGGCTTTTTGGTCTACTTTGCAGTTTTGTTGCAGCACGGGCGCCGGCACTGGTGAAATATATTGACATTGTTCTTAAGGCCCACAGGGACTACGCCAGCCCTGCTTGATTGGCCTATGATGAACACTTCCGACAGAGGGCGGCTCATGTCCCTGCCCTAGATTGGCGGGTGCCCCAATGGGAGTTGTGGGTTCAAATTGTTGTTCCCTCCAAGTCAGTTTTCGGTGATAGGGCTGATAGTGGGCATTTGATTGCCCCCAGCTAGTAATTCATCTGTGGAACTCCTTGCCACAGGATGTGGTGATGGCATCTGGCCTAGATGCCTTTAAAAGGGGTTTGGACAGATTCATGGAGGAAAAGACCATCACAGGTTACAAGCCATAAGCAACCTCCTGGTTTTAGAAGTGGGTTTTCTCTGTGCCAGGTGCAAGGGAGTGGCGACTGGACACATCTTGTTGTCTTGTGTGCTCCCTGAGGCATCTGGTGGGGCCACTGTATGACACAGGAAGCTGGACTAGATGGGCTTTTGGCCTGATCCAGCAGGGCTCCTCTTATGTTCTTATGTTCTTATGATTGAGAGAAATGCCGGCTCCCAGACAAAGGGGGGTGGCGGCACGCAGGGAGTTCAACCCTCCCGTGTGTGTTATGTGGATAGAATGGAAAATGTGGAAAGAACGGGTGCCACTTCGTCCATGCCTGCAGCTTCTGCGGCGGCAAGCATGCGGTGTCGGCTTGTAAAAAAATGGGCTGGTTCTGGCAGGGTCGAGGTCAAGGGGGGCAGGACAAGAAAGGAGGAGGCCCCGCGGCCCAGCCTCAACCTGGGAAAGGGCCCCTCACCGATTAGGCTTGAGATACTCAAAGAATATCTCAAGAGTTATCCCAGATGGGATACAATTCCTTCCGGGCAGAAGGTCATCATGAAGGATTGAAAAAAGATTGGAAAATAATTATGTTGGTTGGTATTTGCCGCCTGCACACATTTTAAGAAGTTGAGTCTTTGTTTTTGGTTTCAAAAAGAAGGAAAAGAAGTTGAACTGAGTAAGTGAAAGAGTGCCATTTGGTGAAAATTAGAAATATGGCTACAAGAAGAAGAGTGAATACATTAGAAAAAAAATCACCTCCAAAGTCACCTGGAACAGAAAGACCAACGGAAACACTGGAAGAATGTTTTAAAAGATGGGAACATAAATTCAATGCAAAATTGGGAACTTTGCAGGAAGAATTTCAAAAGATGAAGGTGGAGCTGAAACAAGAACTATACCAGCTAGATGTAGCTGTGAAAGAAATAAAAGGTGATCTACAAGAGATAAATATCAAGATGAAAACCCAGGAAGATAAAGTGATGCATTTTGAAATGGAGAGCTGCAAGATTCAAGATATGTTGGCGCTGGCTGAACAAGAGAGAAAACAGAGCTTCCTACGGTTTCGTGCAATTCCAGAACAACAAGCAGAAGATACAAGAGATAGAATGTTACACATTCTGTCAGAATTTCTACAAATAGAACGAGATGAATTGGATCTGGATTTGGATAAGGCATATAGAATTAATTCAAGATATGCAGTAGTAAAGAAAGTGCCAAGAGATATCTTGGTGCATTTTGTGAGGCAATGAACAAGAGATAAAGTTCTACAGCAACATGCTAAATCACGACTCAAGGTAGAAGGAGCGCACATCATTGTGCTAAAGGAGATTCCGCTGAGAATTTTGCAGAAAAGGAAAAGTTATGCATTCCTGGTGGAGGTGCTGAAGAAACAGAAGATTGTCTTTAGGTGGGGAAAATTAGAAGGCGTGACTGTTAAACTTCATGGAAAAACCTATAGATTGGATACAATCCAGAAAGCAAAAGAGTTCCTGAGAAGATTTAAGGATGGAAGAGAAGAAGAAGAAGATGAAGGGATGGACAGTGCAATGGCAAGCTGTGAACAATAAAGATGGATTACAAATTTTTATCATGGAATATTAATGGAGCTAATGCTCCGCAAAAAAGAAAAAGAGTATTCCATTATATGAAAAAACTTAACCAAGATGTGATATGCATTCAAGAAACCCATATAAAAAAGGGAGATACAAAATATTTGATTCAGAAAAATTTGGGAGAAGAATTTTTTTCAACCAACATCAAGAAGAAGAATGGGGTGGTTTTATATGTTAAAAAATATTTGAAGCCAGAACTAGTATTTGCAGATGACAAAGGAAGAGGGGTGGCAGTGGAAGTAACACTAGATGGGATAAAAACGTAAATATTGGGGGTGTATACACCACATCAACAAAAGGGGATTTTTTTAGATATTTGATGGATTTGTTGGCAAATTATTCTTATAGTAGTTTTTGCTTGTTGGGCGATTGGAATGGAGTTTTCTCTCCGCTGAGTGATAAAGGTTCCGAAAAAGAAATAAAGCACAATCAAGGGAAATTACCAAAAAGTTTTTTTGAAATGGTGGAGACTTTAGGGGTCTTGGACATATGGAGACAGAAAAATGGGAGCTCTAAGGAATTCACACATTATTCAGAGAGACATGGATCAAGTTCAAGAATTGATATGTTTTGGGTGTCAAAAGATATAGCTGTTAGAACTTCCAAAGCAGAGATTTTAACAAAATATATTTCAGTTCATAATCCGATATCGCTGGCCATAAGGAAGAAAATTAAAACTTATAGATGGAGACTGAATGAACTGTTATTACAGAAAGAAGAGATAATAGAAGAAGCTAAGAGTAAACTAAAAGACTTTTTTGAGTTAAATATGAATAAAGGAACAGAAGTAAGAATGGTTTGGGATGCAAGTAAAGCATTTATAAGAGGGTATTTTATACAAAAAATGCAGAATGGACTAAAAAGAGACAAATTAAGTTTCAAAAGATTGAACAAGAGATGAAGAAGAAAGAACAAGAGTTGAGGAGGACACCTGGTGACAAAAACGTTTTACAACAAATTAAAATTTTACAGAGTCAACTATCCCTGATGATAACAAAAGAAATAGAAATTAAAATGAAGTATGCGAAACAAAGGTATTTTGAACATGCTAATAAACCAGGAAAAATTTTAGCTTATAAACTGAGGAAAGAGAGGGAGAAAAGAATTATTTCTAAGTTACAAGAGACAGAGAAAATATGTACAGAACAGAAAGATATACAAAAATTAATTGTAAATTATTATACAAATTTATATAAAAGACAGAAGGTAGAACCAGCAAAAATAAAGGAATATTTGGTAAAGCAAAATTTACCAAAAGTTTTGGAAGATCAGAAATTAATTTTAAATGAAAGGATCATGCCTAGAGCTGTGGCTGATGCAATAAAGAGAGTTAAGCTGAATAAGGCACCAGGTCCAGATGGTTTGACTGGGAGATTCTATAAATGTCTAGAAGATGTAATAAGTATTCCATTACAACAGACAATGAATGATATCTTACAAAATAGAAAAATGCCAGATTCATGGAAAGAGGCGAACATAACTTTGATACCAAAAGAAGGACAAGATTCAAGTAGTATAAAGAACTATAGACCTATATCTTTGCTTAACAATGATTATAAGATATTTACATCAATTTTAGCGGAGAGAATGAAGAAGATGTTGCAAAAATTTATACATGAAGATCAATGTGGTTTTCTACCAAAAAGACATTTGAGGGAGAATGTAAGAATTGTTCTAGATATGTTGGAACATTTTGACAAACGTATCGATAAGCAATTAGCATTAATATTTATAGATGCTGAAAAAGCTTTTGATAATTTGAACTGGTCTTTTTTATTAGAAGTTTTACAAGAAATGGACTTCGGGGAAAACTTCAATAAATGGATAAATTCAATTTATGTGACACAAACTGCAAGAGTATTAGTGAATGGGGAGCTGACTAAGACATTTGAAATTCAAAAAGGTACGCGACAAGGATGTCCGTTATCATCATTGCTGTTTATATTGGTGTTAGAAGTTTTGAATAGAAATATTAGACAAGATGAAAGAATACATGGTGTGAAGATTAAGAAAGAAACATTCAAGTTAAGAGCCTTTGCAGACGACTTGGTACTAATGCTGGAAAATCCGTTAAAAGATATAGAGTTGTTGATGAGTAAATTAAAAGAATTTGGATCTCTTGCAGGATTTAAAGTTAATAAACAGAAGACAAAAATAGTGACTAAAAATATGAAGATTCAAGATCAACTGAAACTGATGAATAAAACAGGATTTAAGGTGGGAAAAAGTTAAATATCTCGGAATTGTATTGACCAGTATGAATTGTACATTATTTCAAAATAATTATGTTAAAGTATGGAATGAAATTAAGAAAGATCTGTTAGGATGGGAAAGATTGAAATTGTCTTTATTAGGAAGGATATCGGTGATTAAGATGAATGTATTGCCAAAAATGATGTTCTTATTTCAAATGATACCAGTGATTATATCTGATGCACCATTTAAAGAATGGCAGAAAGACATTTCTAAATTTATTTGGCAAGGGAAAAAACCAAGGGTGAAATATAAGATTCTTCAAGATGCAAAAGAGAGAGGAGGATTAGGACTACCGGATCTGAAAGTATATTATGCAGCATGTTGTTTTGTGTGGTTGAAAGAGTGGGTGTATTTACAAAATAGAAGATTATTGGAGTTAGAAGGCTCTGACTTGAGATTTGGTTGGCATGGGTATTTGTGGTATGATAAAGTGAAAACAAATTTAGAATTTAAAAATCATTATGTTAGACATGCATTATGGAAAATTTGGAATAGATATAAAATGAGGTTTTATGAGAAAATACCATTATGGGTTGCACCATATGAAGCACACTTTGGTGGAAGTAGCGTGCCAAAAGAGAAAGGACTACTATACAGAAATTTATTAATTTTTTTCACAAGGAGACTCTACAATGAAGTCAAGAGAAAAACTAATGGAAGAAGACTTTAATTGCCAATGGTTTGTATATGCTCAAATTTTGGAGAGATTTAAAGTGGACAAGAAGGCATATGGATTTGGAGAAGAAGAATCAATATTGGAGGTACAATTAAAATCTGAAGACCAGATAATTTCAAAAACGTATAAATTGATTTTGAAGTTTGAGACAGAAGAAGAACAGGTTAAAGAATGTACGATTCATTGGGCGAAAAATGTAGGTCATGTTATTTTAATGGACCAATGGGAACAGCCATGGTTAAAACAGTTGAAACTTACGTTAAATGTTAATATTAAAGAAAATATGTATAAAATGATATATAGATGGTATATAACCCCAAGCAAATTAGCAAAAATGTATGAGAAGGTGACGAATAGATGTTGGAAATGTAAAAAGTAAGAAGGAACTTTTTGCCATATGTGGTGGACATGCCCCCAAGCAAAGAAGTACTGGACTCAGATTCATAAACAGATTGAGTTGATTTTAAATATTAAGTTTCAAATGAAACAGGAAAAATTTTTG
Source organism: Plestiodon gilberti rubricaudatus (assembly GCA_026170595.1). NCBI lineage: Eukaryota > Metazoa > Chordata > Lepidosauria > Squamata > Scincidae > Plestiodon > Plestiodon gilberti. The sequence goes on from JANXHW010000006.1 coordinate 22,671,000, forward strand.
TTGGGTATGTGGGAGGATCATGTAGGTGAAAAATTTCAAACTTTGTTTTTAGATATGATAGCTGCGGCAAGAATTTTATATGCACAATATTGGAAGAATTCGGAGATACCTTCGATGGAAGATTGGAGGCTGAAAGTTTTGGACTATGCTGAAATGGATAAACTTACAATTTTAATTAAGGAAAAGTCAGTTAACTTTTTCGTGAATAATTGGAAACCATTTATTGACTTTTTAAGAGAGAGAGAGAGGAATGATGTGATGATATGCGGATTTAATGAATAGAATGTGGGTGTTATTTTGGCTTAGTTGGAAATTATATGTAGAAAATAGTGAATAGTATGCTAGTAGGATGTATTGCTTCGCGCTTGCTATAACTTTATGAAATATGTATTGTTTTTATGTTTTAATATATCAATAAAATATAAATATATATGGGGGAAAAAAAGAGTTATCCCAGATGGGATGATGCGCTCTATTTATGGGAAGGTTTTAGTTTTGGTTTTAGGATACCGGCCCCACCTCCTTCCGGTCCAGTGATGTCTCGTAACCTGTGTTCCGTCCTGGGTTTGGAGGACGTAGTTAGACGGAAAATCGCCAAGGAGGTGGGCTTGGGTCGGGTGGCAGGCCCCTTTGTGGCCCCTCCCTTTCCCAACCTTGGCGACACAATAAACCTTATGAACCTTATTCATCACCTTTCATTCCCAAAGGGCAGCTCCGTCAACGATGGTATACCGCACCACCTTTGCTCAGTTAGGTTTACCTCTTTGGACGAGGCCATTAGGATGCTGAGGGCCGAAGGCCGGGGTGCCCTGATGGCCAAAGCAGATATCGAAGCTGCTTTTCGTCTTCTGCCCGTTCACCCAGGTGACTTCCCGCTGCTGGGATTTTAATTCGAGGGAGCATAGTACATCGACAAAGCCCTTCCGATGGGCTGTTCGGTGTCGTGTGCGGCATTCAAAAAATTTAGTTCATTTTTGCAATGGGCGGTGCAACAGCGATCCGGCCTGAGCTCCCTCGCTCATTACCTAGACGATTTTTTCTTTGTGGGGGCTGCGGGTTCAGGGCAGTGTGCTTTCCTGTTAGAAACATTTTCGTTGGTGTGTTCAGAGCTTGGGGTACCATTGGCGCAGGACAAAACTGAAGGCCCCTCCACGCGCCTCACCTTCTTCGGGATCGAGCTCGACTCTCAGGAGGCTTCCAGCAGGCTGCCTGCCGAGAAGTTAGCTCGGATGTCCTGTTTGCTCGGTGAGGGCGTCAGAGCGAAAAAGCTCACGCTGCGTCAGCTTCAGGTTCTCATTGGACACCTGAATTTTGCATGCAGCGTTGTGGCACCGGGAAGGGCTTTCCTGCGCCGACTTTGCGATGCGGTGCGGGGGCTTTGCCTTCCTCACCATAGGGTGAGGGTGACGGCGGGCATGCGCAGCAACATGCATATCTGGTTGCAATTCCTGGAGCAGTTTAATGGGCTGTCCTTTTGGCGGTCTGAGCAGTTGCTGGAAGCAGAGCTACAGGTCCAATCCGACGCGGCGGGAGGTCATGGCTTTGGGATTTCAGGTGCAGCACTTCCGACGCCTGGCGCCATTGGCATGGAGGGAGCCGGACCCCATGCCCCTATGGCTCTGGAGCCATGGCTCATCAGAGCTCAAGGGGCCATCTGATCATCCCTAGTGGTGTCCACTCGTCAAAGCTGCAGGGCCAAGGCGAGTGACTTCTACATTTTCAGGGGCATGATGGGGCTTCCTATTGTGTGGCCCATCCCTCTGGAGCACATAATGTGGTTCTTATTACACCTGCAGGACGCTGGACTCGCGGCCAGGTCCATTGCGGTTTATTTAGACACTTTAGCCTTTTCTTCTAAGGCCAAGGGATTTACTGACCCTACCGGGGACTTTAGGATACACCGAATGTTTGGAGGGGTTCAGGCGTTCCTGCAGTGGCGTCTTCAGGTCTTCTGTCACCTGGGGCTAGGGAGGCGGGGCTGGCCGAGTGCCGCCCGGACGTCACGTGACGTGTGACATCACGTGACATCACACGACGCAGTCGTTCCTCGGATACAAAAGCTGGAGCGCCGCCCGCTCGCTATGGCTGCAGGCGGGCAGCGCTCCAGCTTTTGAGTCCGAGGAGCGAGAGAGTCCGAGGCGTCGTCGTCGTCTAGACAGCGCGCTCAGCGTGCACCCGCAGCCACAGGATCTGGGCGCGCGCTACGCGTTGCCTAGATGACGCCAACGCCTCGGACTCTCTCGCTCCTTGGACTCAAAAGCTGGAGCACCGCCTGCCTGCTATGGTTCGAGATTAGCTGGTTGCCAGACAGGGCCGTGTAGGAATTTTGGGGGCTGACAATGATTGGCACATGTTTGTCAGCCTTTTTTCGCCTACACCGAACTGCGGCTAGGGAGAGCTGTGGTGTTTAAATAGGTTCCCATGGTATGGTCACTTCGAGACAGGTACCGTGCGGGCTTGGGTAGGTAAGGAGAGTAATTGGCGTACACTTGAGCCAGCAAAGTCACTTTGGAAGGCAGAACCGCTCACCTGGGACAGGAACGGCCCATTGAGGCAGGCTGGCAACCTCAGCTGACTGGTTGGGTACTGGGGTCGCCCAGGGAAACTTGGGGGCTCCGCCCGGCCAGTTAACTCGGCCTCACAAGGTTGGCAGTGATAGGGGCACTTGGAGGACTCCAAGTGCCGGCCTGGAGCCAGGTGTGAAAAATTTGTAAGTTAATAAAAGTGGCCCGTAGAATTCCAGCCTGTTGTCTCGCCTCTTTATTTGGGGGTACGGGGGAAATGGAAAAAGGTCTATCACTGACTCCTAATCAGAATGGCTAAGTGCTACTTTCAGATTCAACAGCACTTTGCCCATGAATACCAGTTATGAGGGATCAGTGGTGAGAGAGGAGCATGCCTTTCTCTGCTGCAGGTGGGCTTCCCTGCTGATAGTTCACTGTCAAATGGAGAATGTGGGGATAGATAGGCCTTTGCCGGATCCCACAGTTTTTATTTAGTTCTTATCACTTCCATTCCTGCTTCAGTCATCATGAACTACGTATCTTTAGTCTGGCCTCAGGGGCCTAACAAGCTCCCGGAGTACGGGAGCTTGCTGCGCCTGGAAGTGACATCACATGACCTCATGTGATGTCATTTCCAGAGCTGTTTCCTCAGCAATGGAGCCGCACTGCTCTTTCCCGAACTGTAGGGTGGGCAGGGGGACTCCATGACTAAGCACTGAGCAAAGCTCCATGATTGAACAAGCTGTTTCAGCATGCGCAGGGAGCCCCACCCGCCCAGCAGCTCGGGAAAGAGTGGTGTGGCTCCTTGACTGATCACACTGTATCAGCACACAGTCGGAAACAGCGGCGCACGCAGTGGAGCGGAGCTTGAGGTGTGCCCCCCCGGCTTGCATCCGGGGGGGCACACCCACGTTACGCATCTGCTCAGTAGTCCTAGAGTCCTTCCCACCCTCCCATCTGCAATGTGAAAATAAGAATAATGTTGTCTAGAAGCCACCTGAGAGAAATTTATTTGGACTAGTTGAAAGCCAGCCACACTTTGGTAGTACACAGTTCATTTCTGCCGCTGGCGAGCTGCTCTGTGGTAATATTCATCTGCCTTGAAGGAATGCCTCTTTGCCTCCACTTCTGTTCCATATGTTATAAGTCTCAGTTCTCATCCATCCAAAAGCAACTGAATCACTAACAGTCGAGCGTCTCACTGATCGGATAAGTGAAGCATGTATACCAGAAACACATTTCCTAAATCTTCAAAGTAGTTGCTATTTGTTCATTTATAGACCTGTGTATTGTTTTTAATTGGGAAAATAACCAAGTTTATAAGAACCTGCAATTCTCAACTGGGCTTCAGTGCCTTGATCATTTTGTTATGCCTGTCATGAACTCTTTGTTCAGGTAGGCTTGGGGATTCTTTAGTTGTTGTAACAGAATTTTAGAATTTTAGTAGATTGTTGCAGGGCCAACCTTACAGTACTTCTTCTATGTAAAATGCCAAAGATAGAGAAGTAATTTGAATGGTTGAGGAACTGCAGTTACTTGAGAACAGAAGAGCTCCTAGTTATGGGAAAGATAAATTCCTCAAGGAGAGTAGATCTTTGGGAGTCTCTCTGGGGTGGATGTTGAGGAGAGACCTTGGGAAGAGTGGGTTAAATGGGAGTTGTGTTCAGTTGACTGGTCAAAAGGAGATTAGAGTACTTGAAAGGTTTTTATCAGCTGTTTTAAAGATTTAATATTTTTTATTGATTGTACCTTAATGTTGGAAAAACCCTCTTCTCTTTTTTATTCTTATGGGTTTCTAAATAAAACTTTTAACAATAGGATTTTGTGCCTGGATTACTTATGAGGTAGTAGGAAGACTACCGGCATTCCCTTGCCTTTTATTGTAATACAAGGAGATTTAGCTCAGGGAACTCCTCCAATTATTTTATTTCCTAGACTGGTGGCAGAGTTACCCAAAAAGTCTTTCTGCCCCCCCCCTTGCTTGGCCATGACAATGCCAATCATAACCTTCATTGCAGTGTCCTGCCTTAGCACTACCAACATACCCTGGCCTTGGCATTTGCTGTAAAGGAGATCAATGAAAATCCAACCATCTTCAATAACATCAGCTTTGGATTCCACATCTCTGAAAACTATGGCAATACAGCAATTTCTTACAAGGCCGTACTGAATCTGCTTTCTATACAGCATAGATTTGTCCCTAACTACAAGTGTGACATGCAGAAAAATTTGGCAGCCGTTTTTAGTTGGGAAAATAACCAAGTTTATAAGAACCTGCAATGCTCAACTGGGCTTCAGTGCCTTGATCGTTTTGTTATGCCTGTCATGAACTCTTTGTTCATGTAGGCTTGGGTATTCTTTAGTTGTTGTAATAGAATTTTAGAATTTTGGTAGATTGTTGCAGGGCCAACCTTACAGTACTTCTTCTATGTAAAATGCCACAGATAGAGAAGTAATTTGAATGTTTGAGGAACTGCATTTAATTGAGAACAGAAGAGCTTTTAGTTATGGGAAAGATAAATTACTCAAGGAGAGTAGAGCTTTGACAGCCCATTCCAACCCAAGTGCTAAGCAGCCCAAGTCAGACCTAAAGTCAGCCTAACAGCCCATTCCAACCCAAGTGCTAAGCAGCCCAAGTCAGACCTAAAGTCAGCCTAAGTCGTTTAGGTCGAAGTTAGGTCTGGAACACGACCATTTAGGGCGAAGTTAGGTCGAAGTTAGGTCGAACTTAGGACCGACGGACTAAGAACGGACTAAGAACAGCGCACATGCGCACCACAGACGCCGGCACAACTCGGACCTAAAATCGGCCTAAAAGTGGGCGGACCATGGGCGGACCGTGGGCGTAACGGGGGTGGAAACCAATTAACGTCAGATTCCAGACCCTGGCGAGCACAGACACGCCCCCTTCAACACAGAAGCTGACACAAAAGTTAGGTCGACCAAAAAGGTGGTCCCAAATTCGAGGAGACCCATAGGACCCATTTTACCTTACCCAAGCCAGCCCTCTCCTGAAAATTCCTAACACCCTACTCCTGAGTTCGGTCAGAGTTAGGACGGAGTTGGGCCTGCTAGGTCTGGAAACCGACAGAGTTATGCCTAAGATAGGGAGCCTATCAGCACCCAGCCCCACCCAGCCTCTTTCCCACAAAAGCCCAGCCCCAGAACTCCAGTCTCTCTCTCTCTCTCTCTGAGCACGTGGCGTGGGGTTCTGTCCCCCACAGCCACAAAGTGGGACTTTGAAAATTTTTCAAACACCCCACTTCTCTCTTCTCCTCTCTCCTCTCTGCACCCCTCTAGGGCAGAGAGGGCTGTTCTGGCTGTGGCCAACCTGTTTACAGCTGTGCCTGGGCAGCTGCCTCCATGCAAGTGTTTGCTAACCCATGTCTTTCTCCCAGCCCCTCTTCCCCCCCCCACAGGCAACAACACCAGCAGATAAGAGCAGGTAAGAGCAGGGTTTGTGCTGACATGTGGTCTGACTGCTGCCTCTTTGCATTTAGAAATATAGGAAGGATACATGCCTCTTTACCAATGTGTTGTCTCATAGCTGTCTGCATAGCCTGCCATGACATGCCTCTCTACCAATGTGTTGTCTCATAGCTGTCTGCATAGCCTGCCATGCCATGCCTCTCTACCAATGTGTTGTCTCATAGCTGTCTGCATAGCCTGCCATGATATGCCTCTCTACCAATGTGTTGTCTCATAGCTGCCTGCATAGCCTGCTATGATATGCCTCTTAACCAATGTGTTGTCTCATAGCTGCCTGCTTTGCCTGCTATGATATATAGGATACATGCCTCTTTACCACTGTTGTGTCTGATTGCTGCCTGTAGTCATGTGAGCAGACAATGCCACAAGTGTGGAACTGTTAGCCTTATGTAGACACCAGCTGTTCCCCCCCCCCTTTTCTCCACAGGGTCTACTGACAGGTCAGTATTGCTAGGTTTGCCATGGTTGTGACCCCCAAGTTGTGTTGTTGTCTCTCTCTTTGACCCTTTCCCCTTACAGGATCATGCTCTCCTTACACCCAGGTAAGCAGCTCAGACCATGCTATGTGTGTCACACCTATCAGCTGTGTTTGATTTCTCTCCTTGCAGGCCTTTGCAACTGGCACACTGGCATTCCTTCAATGGCGATTGCTACCACACACCAGCTGACATGTAACTCCCCCTTGTTTTTTGTCTCCCCAGGAACGTCCACTATCACCTACCTTCCTGGGAGCACCCCTGGGCCTGCAGTCTGGTTGCCCCACTGTCATCTGCCTCGCTGCTGCCAGAGGTCAGAGAGCCAGCCCTGCAACCCTCCTCAGCTGCCAGTGCTGCTGCTGCTCCACCTCCCTGGCTGTCATACTTGCTGCCCCTCCCCTTTCTATGGAGCAGGCTGTGGTTCCACAGGGGGAGAGCCTGCGTCTCCAGGTCCATGGGGCAGGTGTGGTGCTGCTACTTTCTGATTGGCTGCTGTGACTACCCCTGGCAGCCTCGCCTGGCCATCTCTGCTAACGTTCCAGAACAATAACGATGCCCCTCGGGCAGAGCCCCAGTGAAACATATGTGCCCAGTGTTTACACAAGCATTGCCCCACACACACAGACAGCCCCCAGCACTGAAGCCCCTACATGAGTCCCATCCAGGGACTGCCACGGCCTTCCCTGGGAGAACCCAGCAGGGGTGCTGCGAGACCCCCATGGCACAGAGGGGAGGGGGGAGTCAGGGGGGCCTCTCAGGCAGGCAAACAGTGACAGCCAGGACGTCCGCCCGTAATGCAGGCGCTTCCGTCGAAGGTCCGCCCGTAATGAAGGCGCTTCCGTCGAAGGTCCGCCCGTAATGCAGGCGCCTCCGTAGAAGGTCTGCCCGTAATGAAGGCGCCTCCGTAGAAGGTCCGCCCGTAATGCAGCCACTTCCGCCCAAAGTCTGTCTGTATAAGAGGCGCCTGTTTATGCATCACCTTCATCTGCGGAGCGCCCCCTGTGTCCCTATTGGTCTCTGCAGACCTCTCTCTCGGAATCTGTCTCCCACCAGCCTTGTTGTCTGTCTGTCTGTCTCTGACCCACCCATGCCCCTCCCCAGCACCCCCTGTCTGCTTGCCTGTGTGTCTGCCTCTCCTCCCACTCCCTAATGATGGCTGCTGGCCACCCCCCACCCTGCTAGAGCGCCTGCCGTGAGGTGCCGTCGTCACCCCATCTGGGGGTGTGATGAGCTGTGTGAGCCCTTCACGCTCACAGCAGACAAGCCCAAGGCATCTCTTGGTCTTGGCCGGGGCACAGAGCAGCAGGCACGCTGGGATGCCTTCTTTGTGGGCATTGCCCTGGCCTTGGAGGCCCAGGGCTTCAGGCAATGCACGGGCGAGTCATGTCAGAGGCAGTTCCAGTCCTCATGAGACCCCCGTTGTGTGTGACGTTCCCACCCCCTCCCCTTCCCTTCCCTCCCCCGCTCACCCCCCAGTGCAGCCTCAACGTGGCTTGGGGGTGGCATCGCCTTCTGCAGGAGGGAGGGGACAACCACTCTCCCCTGCAGCAGGTGGCTGATGCACAGGGTGCCCTGTGGCGGCTGGGCTCAGGCACCTCGCTCACCTGTCACCTGCCCTGCGCCCACCACATGACTGGCGCAACCCCCCTGCCTGCGGTCAGCCCCTTTGCGACCGGGCTGCGACAGACCCTGTGTAAGCTGCCATGGATGGATGCTGACACATGCAGACAGAGGCCTGCACATGCCTGAGCCAGACACGGAGCCTGGAGAAGAGCCTGCCTGCCTGGGAGGTAAGTGTTGCCTGGATCCTGGGGTGGTGCTGGGCCACAGAAACTGCAGCCTGCCTAACTCAGGCATAACTCTGACCTACCTCAGGCATAACTTCTGCCTAACTTAGGCTGCACTTAGGCCACACTTATGCCTGACTTGGAGAGGAGTTGGGTTGGAATGGGCTGTGAGAGTCTCTCTGGTGTGGATGTTGCGGAGAGACGTTGGAAAGAGTGGGTTAGAAGGGAGTTGTGTTCAGTTGACTAGTCAAAAGGAGATTAGAGTACTTGAAAGGTTTTTATCAGCTTTTTAAAGTTTTAATATTTTTTATTGATTCTATCTTAATGTTGGGAAAACTCTCTTATCTTTTTCTTCTTATGCGTTTCTAACAGCCCGGTCCAGCCCAAGGCAACTGCGGTACAATTCAGGCACAATTGCAGCCCAAGTGCTTTAGTCCCGAGTTGTGCCTGAATTGTGCCTGAGTTGGGCTGCAACTGTGCCGGACGTAGGACGAATCTACGACGGACGCCGTGCGCATGCGCAGGACGGGCGCGGTACAGTTGCGGAACAACTGCGGCCTAAAAGTGGGCGTTCCGTGGGCGTCACGGGGGCGGTAACGAAATTTGGTCCGGTTCCAGACACTGGCGGCCCCCTGACATGCCCCCTCGAGCCCAACTCAGGCCCAAAATTTGGGCCAACAAAAAGGGTGGACCCAAATGTGAGGAGACCCATAGGAGCCATTTTACTTTACCCACACCAGCCCTCTCCTGAAAAGTTCTAACACCCTGGGCCCGAGTTGGGCCTGAGTTAGGATGGAACAGTTGTGGCCTAACTCTGGAACCGGACCAAATAGTTACCCTATCAGCACCCAGCCCCACCCAGCCTCTTTCCCACAAAAGCCCAACCCCAGCCCTCCACTCACTCTCTCTCTCTCTCTAAGCACGTGGTGTGGGGTTCTGTCCCCCAGCAGCCACAAAGTGGGACTTTGAAAACTTTTCTAACACTCCACTTCTCTCTTCACGTCTCCTCTCCTCTCTGCCCCCCTCTAGGGCAGAGAGGGCTGTTCTGCCTGTGGCCAAACTGTTTACTCCTGTGCCTGGGCAGCTGTCTCCATGCAAGTGTTTGCTAACCCATGTCTTTCTCCCAGCCCCTCTCCCCCCCCACAGGCAACAACACCAGCAGGTAAGTGCAGGTAAGTGCAGGGGTCGTGCCGACATGTGGTCTGACATCTGCCTCTTTGCATAGAGAAATATAGGTAGGATACATGCCTCCATACCAATGTCTTGTCTCATAGCTGCCTGCAATGCCTGCCATGATATGCCTCTTGACCAATGTCTTGTCTCATAGCTGCCTGCAATGCCTGCCATGATATGCCTCTTGACCAATGTCTTGTCTCATAGCTGCCTGCAATGCCTACCATGATATGCCTCTTGACCAATGTCTTGTCTCATGTCTGTCTGTATGAATGTGAGCACACAATGCCATGGGTGTGGAACTGTAACCCATATGTAGACACCAGCTGTTCCCCCCCCTCTTTTCTCCACAGGGTCTACTGACAGGTCTTGCCATGGTTGAGACCCCCAAGTTGTGTTGTTGTCTCTCTCTTTGACCCCTTTCCCTTACAGGATCATGCTCACCTTACACCCAGGGAAGGAGCGCAGACCAGGCTATGTGTCTCACACCACTCAGCTGTGTTTGATTTCTCTCCCTGCAGGCCTTTGCAACCGGCACACTGGCATTCCTTCAATGGCGATTGCCACCACACAGCAGCTGCCATGGAACACCCCCGTGTTGTTCGTCCCCCCCAGGAATGTCCACCACCACCAACCGTCCAGGGAGCACCCCTGGGCCTGCAGTCTGGTTGCCCCACAGTCCTCTGCCTTGATGCTGCCAGAGGTCTGGGAGCCTGCCCTGCAACCCTCCTCAGCTGCTGCTGCTGCTCCACCTCCCTGGCTGCCTACTTGCTGTCCCTCCCCTTTCTATGGAGCAGGCCGTGGTTCCACAGGGGAAGGTCCCGCATCTCCAGGTCCATGGGGCACGCCTGCTGCTGCTGCTGCTGCTGCTTTGGTCCGAGAGGCTGCTGTGCCTACCCCTGGCAGCCTCGCCCGGCCGTCTCTGCCACCGTTCCAGAACAATAAAGATGCCCCTGGAAACACATGTCCCCAATGTTGCACAAGCACTGTGTTATGAACTGTGAGTTCATGTAAACTTGGGATTTTGTTATTTGCAGGATTAACCTTATAGTATTACTTCTCTGTAAATTATCAGAGTAGAATTAATTGAAAACAGAAGGGTTTCTTGCTAGAGGAAATAAATTGCTCAAGAAGAGCAGAGAGTTTTTAGTTCCCTCTGGTGTAAGGATTGAGGTGTAGTTGGCTAGCCAAGGAGATTAAAGTATTTAGTTTTTAAAAGTTTTTATCAGCTGTTTATAAAGGTTTTTAGAGTTTATGTAATTGTATTTTAATGTTGGGGAAATCCTCTTGTTTTGTTCTTGGATTTCCAATTAAAATTTAATAGTATTTGTACCTGGGGTTGTTCTGTGAAGTGAATTGAAAAGACATCCGCCTACCCTGAAATTTGTACTGTAATCAGAGGGCTCGAGCTCAGGAGACCTCTCTAATCACAAGTGGTCCTGAGCTGGTGGCAGCGGTACTACCAATAAGTCTTCGTTTTTCCTTGCTCGACCATGCCACACTGCCCCACAGACACACACAGGCAGGCCCCAGCACACAAGACCCTGCAGGACGCCCAGCCAGGGCCTGCCACTGCCTTCCCTGGAAGAACACAGCAGGGGGGCCGCCGGACCCTCCAGGCCCAGAGGGCAAGAGGGGAGTTGGGGGGCCTCTCAGGCAGGCAAACACTGACGGGCGCCGTGGCGACCGCTACGGAAGCAGTCGCGCCCGCTAATGGCATCTGCAGAACGCCCGCTGCGACGGGCGCCCGTACTGGTCCGGACAGGCGCAGGCCGTGTGACGTCACGAGCGGCCGACGGTCGTCATTCCGATGCAAAATGGCTGCCGCAGCAGGCGTGAGGCGAAGGTGGTCTGCTGAGGAGAGGGCAGCCATGCTGGCAGCCATCTCCCACAGCCCCCACCTGCCCACCCTGATGTCCAGCAGCACCGCCCCCAACTTGGAGGCCTGGGGGGAGGTGACGGCAGCCTTGGCTCGCCGGGGCTTCCACAGGTCCGTGGGCCAGTGCCGTGGACGGTGGAAGGCCCTCAAGGTGGCCTTCTTTGCGGAGCTGGGATACAGGGACTGCCACGAGGGCCGCCCCAGCAGGGACCCCCCCGCTCTATGACACCATGCGGAGGCTGTGGCGGCCTGCTGGGCGCCCTCGCTACCGGTGCCGCCATCATTCAGGTAAGGCTGTGTACTGGGGATGGGCTCATGGCAGGGAGGGTGTGAATGAGGACCTGCGGACCATGGGCACCCCTGGGGGGGATCTCCCAGCACAGACCACATGGAGCCCGGGGGGGAGGGTGACTGGCCTGTCAGGGGCAGCATGCCAGAGTGTGCCCTCCAGGAACACCCGGGCCCTCTGCAGCCAGGGTCCATGATTCCAGCGGTGCCGGGCACCCTGTTGTGGAGGGTGATCCTGGCATGGTTCAGAGCCCTCCAGGACTGGGCACAGGCCGGGGGGGGTGTAGCCATGGGTCCAGCTGCAGCCATCCGTCTCCCTGGACAGTCGCAGCCCACAGGCCATGGTCCAGCCAGGCCCATGCCTGCCCACCATACCCAGGGGCTACTTTCTCCATAGAGCTGCCCATTGCAGCTACCCTGCTGATCCCCCCCAGGGCAGCCTCACGGTTCCAGCCCAAACGCTACCGAGCGCCTGCCAGTGTGCGCAGGGAGGACTGGGTGCTGCCCCCCCTCACAGCCCTGTTGCCCAGGCTGGGAGATGGGCCCACCCCTCACACTGGGAGGGTGGGACACCAGCACACACAGTGGTGGGCACGCCATGAGGCCCTGTCCCTGGAGCCTGCCGCTCACATGACCTGTGGCAGGGAGGTCTGCAGGCCTGTGCCATGCTGCAGGCAGCCCTCTGCCCAGATGTCAGGCCTACTGCACTGCCTGCTCCGGCCGCATGTGGGAGGCCTGGGTCTGGGTCTATCCATGAGGGCACGGCGCTGGCTGTAACGCCGCGGTGGCATCTCTAGCAGCCTGCTGGTCTGTCCAGGCCCCCCTACAGCACCGGACAGCTGGAAGGGCAGTGGGATGCTGCTGCTGCGGAGACCCCTTGTGGCTGGTAGCTGGGGGCATGGCATGCTGTGGCGCAGGCACCCGGGGGTCCAAGGGTGGTCGGTGGCCTGAGGGGGGTTATGTGTGTTCTCCTCTGCAGTGGCCATACGCCGGATGGAGGGGCGGCGACTGGCAGTTGCAGCAGCAGCAGCAGCAGCAGCAGCCACCCGGCCACCACGGTGGCGAGCAGCAGCAGCAGCAGCAGCAGGAACAGCAGCAGCGCCAGCCACGCAGCCACCACGGCGGCGAGCAGCAGCAGCAGCAGCAGCAACAGCAGCAGCAGCAGCGCCAGCCACTCGGCCACCACGGCGCCGTGCACGGTGGGCGGCGTCCTCCTCCTCCTCGACCACCTCCTCCAGGGAAGGGGCAGAGGGAGGTGCGGTGGCCCCACCATCTGGGCCCCCCTCCCCTGTCATCCCACAGGCCCCCGCCATGGTGGCAGTGGTGGAGGGGGCAGAGGAGGTGCAGGAGGAGGAGGGGGACCTGCCTGCAGTGCACGACGTGGCGGTGGCAGCGGAGGCCATGGAGGCCGTGGAGGAGGAGGAGGACCACCCAGCAGCAGAGGGAGTCATGCTGGTGGAGGAGGAGGAGGAGGAGGTGCCATCGACCTCTGCAGCTGCACGGGAGGTGTTGCTGGCGGCGGCAGCAGGACCACCACCACCATCAGGCCCTCCGGTGACACATGACCAGGCCACCCAGACAAGGCGGCGTGGGGCCCAACTGCGCCTGGGCTGGTGCCACTGTGAGTGTTCCCACCCCCCCACCCCCTGGTAGTGCAATGGGATCTGATGGCATGGTGTGCTGCAACCAGGGCCAGGGCCCCATGCAGGGTCTGCCTGTCAGTTGGTGGGTGCCAGGCGGCCAACGGCCGGCCGGGTGATGGCGGGGGGTGGCCTCCGGGGACCTGTGTGTCGTGGCCACGATAGTGTGCCTGGGCCTGGTCAGCAGCCATGTCCCTGTGGCCAGACCCACTGTGGTGACTGGTTGGGCAGGAGCGTTGCGGGGCCAGGGGGGATGTGCATCGACCCAGGCCGGGCCATGGGATGGGGGTCAGGGCAGCCTGCCATGGTGCCTGTGACAGGGGCCGCCTCCAGCAGATGACGGGCCCAGCAGACCATGGGGGCCAGAGGTGTGCGGGTGGGTGGGTGGCCTCCGAACAGGGTGCCACAAGGACACAGGCCTCAGACGCACCCTATCTGTTTCTTTTTATATATATATATATATATATTTATATTTTATTGATATATTAAAACATAAAAACAATACATATTTCTTAAAGTTATAGCAAGTGCGAAGCAATACATCCTACTAGCATACTATTCACTATTTTCTACATACAATTTCCAACTAAGACAAAACAACACCCACATTCTATTCATTAAATCCGCATATCATCACATCATTCCTCTCTCTCTCTCTTAAAAAGTCAATAAATGGTTTCCAATTATTCACGAAAAAGTTAACTGACTTTTCCTTAATTAAAATTGTAAGTTTATCCATTTCAGCATAGTCCAAAACTTTCAGCCACCAATCTTCCAGCGAAGGTATCTCCAAATTCTTCCAATATTGTGCATATAAAATTCTTGCCGCAGCTATCATATATAAAAACAAAGTTTGAAATTTTTCGCCTACATGATCCTCCCACATACCCAACAAAAATGTTTCCGGTTTCATTTGGATCTTAATCTTTAAAATCAACTCAATCTGTTTGTGAATCTGAGTCCAATACTTCTTTGCTTGAGGGCATGTCCACCACATATGGTAAAAAGTTCCTTCTTGCATTTTACATTTCCAACATCTATTCGTCACCTTCTCATACATTTTTGCTAATTTGCTTGGGGTTATATACCATCTATATATCATTTTATACATATTTTCTTTAATATTAACATTTAATGTAAATTTCAACTGTTTTAACCATAGTTGTTCCCATTGGTCCATTAAAATAACATGACCTACATTTTTCACCCAATGAATCGTACATTCTTTAACCTGTTCTTCTTCTGTCTCAAACTTCAAAATCAATTTATACGTTTTTGAAATTATCTGGTCTTCAGATTTTAATTGTACCTCCAATATTGATTCTTCTTCTCCAAATCCACACCCTATCTGTTTCATTCCACAGGCTCGGCGTTGGCACCCAGGGTCATGGCCTCCCTCTGGAACATCGGCCGCCGGGTGGACCTCGGGAGACAGGAGGCGTCGGGGCAGCATGCAGCAGTGCGCCAGCACCTGCGCAGGCTGGAGGGTGCAGCGTGGGCCACCCATGGCCAGATGCAGGAGGCCATTCGCCATGTAACGGCCCTGGCCCATGGCGATGGTGCTGGCCATGTGCCCCCAGTCCTGCACCACCTGCTCCAGGTGGAGGCGAGGCAGGACACCATCCTGGCGGGGCTGACCGCTCTCCTGGCCCGGCTGGGCATCGAGCCACTCCGGCCGCCTCCATGAGGGGTAGCACGTGGAGTGCTGGTCACGTCCCCCCCCCGCCACCCGTCCCTTTGTTGGTGCCCTGTGCCCCCTGTTGGGGCCTGGGCCTGTTCAGACCAACTGTTGAGGCCACAAAACGGTTTTATCTGTTTTTTAACCTGATTTTAATGCAATTTTAAAAAAGACGTGAACAGTAAAAATGCTTTTATATTTTCACCACTGTCTCTGCTGTCTTCCTCCGTGGGTGCTTGCCAGGGTGCGGATCATCGGGTGGGGGGCCTGCACTGCTGCTGGTGGCGTTGGTGGCAGCCTGGGTGGTGGGTGGGGCCCGTCACCATCCAGATGCCGAGGTGGGAGGTCCCTGGGGACGAAGCGGTTAGGGCACAGTGATGGGGGGTTCCTTGCAGCGCAGGTCAGCAGCTGGCACGGGCCCCATGGTGGCTGCAACCGTACCTGGACGTTACGGGCCGAAGTACTCGGCTGTGACCTGCTGGCGGCATGCGATGCCCCGCGGGTCCTGGCCGGCCTGCCCCGCCTCCTCGGCATCGAGGAGTGGGGTGTTCCGCCGAAGACAGAGGTTGTGCAGCATGGCGCACACGACAAACAGCTTGGCGGCCTTGTTGGGTGTGCGCATCAGGCGCCCCCCGGTCAGGTGCAGGCATCTGAAGCGGAGTATCAGCATCCCAAAAGCTCTCTCCACGACAATGCGTGTGGCACGGTGAGCCACATTGTACCGCGCAATGGGCCCTGGAACGTCAGCAGCGTAGGGTGTCAGCAGGTACGGGAGCAAGGGGTAGCCACGGTCACCTGTGGGCGGTGGGGCAGCATCAGTCCCTGCCATGGCCTCGTTCCCCCCTCCCCCCCGCCAGGCCCCCCCAGCTCACCTAGGAGCCAGCCGGTTCCCTCGGGCAACTCTGCCAGGTGTCGTTGGACGGCAGAGGCATCGAAGATGGCGGCATCATGGACACTCCCTGGAAACAGCGCCGTGACGCTGGTGAACAACGCCCTGGCATCGCAGGTGGCCTGGACATTGATGGAATACTGGCGATGCCGGTTGCGGTACAGGGCTGGATTCAGGTGGGGGGCCAGGATGGTGACGTGCGTGGCATCCACAGCCGAGAGCACATTCGGGAAGTCCGCGATGGCATGGAACTCGGCCCTGACCCGCTGCAGCTCTGCCACACTGGTCGGGAACACGATGAACTCGGCCGCGTGGGGGACCATGGCATCCACAAATGCATCCAGGCACCAGCAGGCGGAGGAGCGGGAGACACCCAGCTGCCTCGCCACGCCTCCCAGGAAGCTCCGTGTCGCCAGGTACTGCAGGGCGATGAGGACCCATTGAAGGACAGGTATGGCATGGCAGGAGCGGATCCGGGCCTGGAGACCCGGGCCCAGGAGGTGGCAGAGCTCCTCCACGGCGCCCTGTCCAGGCGAAAGGCCTGGATGCAGTCGACGTCGGGGCCCGGCAGCCGGCGCAGACGCTCCCTCACCACCGGCCGCCGTCTCTGGGCCTGTCTCCGGCGCTGGGCTAACACATATGCCAGCATCAGAGGCAGACCGGCGTAGTGGTTCCGAAGGCATGGTGGGAACGCGGTCCAGGGCAGGATGGCTCCTCTGGGCCGTCGGGGCTCCTGGGGTCCTGTGGACAGGACGCGGAGAGGTTCCAGCCCAGCCGGTGCAAGCTGGGCCAGTGGCCACGGTCACCACCTGTGGGCGGTCCCCCTGGCCAGGGCAGCCAGCTCCCTCGAGCTGGGCCTGGCGGCTGGCTGGGCATGCCTGCCCCCACGCAGGGAAGCAGCTGCTGGATGTGCCAGGGCGCCATGGCGGCTGGGTCCGAGCCCCCCTCCAGAGGGTCGATGGCGTCGCCCTCCCCAACCCCTCCCACCCAGGGCCCCCCCTGTCCAAGCGAACTCACCCTGGCCCTCGGCTCCAAGCAGCTGGGGCAGGGGTGGCAGCTGCAGCGCCTGCCCACGGTGGCGTGGCTGCTGCTGCACCTGCATCCACTGCTCGCGCCGCTGTTGGCGCTCTGCGCGTTGCTGGTCCCAGCGCTGCATGCGGAGCTGCCTCTCCTGCCACCGACGCTGTTGCTCCTGTGCGTGCAGCGCCGGCTGCTCCCAGGCCCTCTCTCTCTCCCTCGCCCGCTCCCTCCGAATGCGCCACTGCCGCAGGCGCTCCTGCCACCACTGCTGGAGCCATGGCACTCGTGGCCATGGCAGTTGCCGCCTCTGTGCCCGAGGCTGCGGCTGGCCCTGCTCCATGTTGGTCAGGCGATGGCAAGGTTGAACAGCAGCTCCCGTGCACTGCCAGTGCCTCCCACAGCTCTGCTCCTCGCTGCACAGCCACCTGCTGCCCACCTCCTTCCACGCCGTCCCTGAGCATCTGCCTGCAGTGGTGTCAGCCACCACCCCCGCCCCCACCAGCCAGAGCCCTGGCAGGCAGGCAGCCTGTCCCCTCCGCCCGATCGCTCCGCCCGAATGTGGCGTCCGGAGTCGGCAGGGCACTGGCCGATGCCGCTTCTGCCCTTCGACTCCGCCCTGTCCGACGTTGCGCCCGCCACGTCCGCCCGTCGGCGGCGCCCGTCGGTGACGCCCGTCCGGTCCGTCTGCATACGTGGCGCTCGTTTGTGCACTGTCGCCATCTGCGGAGCTCCCCCCATGTGCCTTGTCCTCTCTGCAGACCCCTCTTCTGTATCTGTTGCCCGCTTCCTTGTCATTTGTCTCTCCTGTCGTGCCCCTCCCAAGCCCCTCCCCAGCACCCACTGCCTCCCTGCCTCCCTCCCTGTCTGCCTGTATGTCTCCCTGTGCACTCCCTCGTGATGGATGGTGGCAACAGGGGCCGCACCCGCCAAGCACGCCCCAGGGCATGTCCTCGTGGGCCCAAATGCGTGTTCTCTTCACCCTCTCAGTAGCCGAAGCCGAGGTGGCTCTCGGACAAGGCAGGGCCACAGAGCAGAGTGCACGCCGGAAGGCCTTCTTTGAGGGCATAGCCAGCACCCTCCATGCCCAAGGGTTCCGGGAGCGCACGGGCATGTCTTGCATGAAGCGGTTCAGGAGGTCGTACTGGGCCCTGAAACGTACGGTCAGGGCCTTGGTGCGCACTCGCTCCATGACCGTGGATGCCGCCATTGCCCATGCTACACAGGGCAGCGCCACCGCCGTTCTGGCGCCGCTTGTCCGCGAGGAGGTCGTCGGTGGTGTTGGCGTGGAGGTCTTCAGTGGTGAGTGCTGCGGGGAGGGGCCCACTGCTGGACGTCACCGCAGCCCATGCCCGGCCTCACCTGTGCTCCTTCTCCCTCCAGGCACCCGGGCCGCTGCTGGACGGGCCCACTCGCCCCAGCCGGGGCCCAGCAGTGAGGCCGCAGGCCGCCGGCCTGCCGGTATGTATCCACCCACCCTGGGTTGGGGCGGGGGTGGCTGCCACCTGGCTGAGCCCTGTGCCTTTCCCGCCCACAGCCCGTCCAGACGATGACAGTACCTCCGACGAGGCCAGCCCCAGGCGGGGCTCCGTGTGTGGCGATACGGAGCCCACCCACCCCAGCACAGCTTCACTCCCTTCTCCAACAGGGGCCACGGGGGACAGCCTTGAGACTGCTGAGGCGGAGCCGGAGGGGACCCTCCCTCCGTCTTCAGCTGACGAGGAGGAAGACGACCTCCCAGAGGCTGGTGACTCGGCTGAGGAGGCACCCCGCACAGAGTCCCCGCCGGAGGAGGGGTCTGCCAGCGAGGTGGGGGCCGCGGAGGCCTCCCCGCCACATCAGGGGCCGGCCCTCCCAGCAGCCGCTGCATTGCCAGGGGATGCAGCGGCAGATGCGGCGCTGGGGGGCCCCAACATCATGCCCCGTGCCCGAGGGCCACGCCCCGCTCGTCAGCTGCCCCGGACCGTGGCTGAGTTACACCAGGCCATGGAGCGGGAGCGGCTCGAGGCAGGCCAGATGTGGCAGGCATGCGTGGAAGCTGGCGACGAGGGGCGCGCCCAGCTTCTCGATGCCCTTGCTGAGCAGCGGGACGATCACCGGGACGATCACCGGGAGCTGATGGCAGGGCTCCAGCATGTCTCCGGACAGCTGGAGGGCCTGGTGGCGGGGCAGGCGGCCCAGACGGCAGAGATCAGGGCCCTCACCGGTGTGGTGAGGGAGCTGGTCGCTGTCCAACGGGACCGCCTCGCCTTTGACCGGGAGCGGCATGCTGCTGAGCAGGCCCGCAGATCCCCGGTCCGTGCTGCCATGGCTGCACATGATGCCCCTGCTGCGGAACCAGCTGGGCCAGCACCCGCAGGCCCAGCTGCCAGCCGGGGGCGCGGCTCCACGAGGGCGCGACGCACTGGAGCAGCTCCTCGGGGCGGCACGGCCACCTCCAAGCGGAAACGGTGAGTCCCCCCCTTGTGTGTGTGTCTTTCCCTCCCCCCTCCCTCCCTCCCCTCCCCCGCTCCCCCCCATGAATCCCATGTGCAGCCTCAACGTGGCATGGGGGTGGCAATACCTGTTGCGGGTAGGAGGGCAGTGGCACTCCCCCCTGCGGCAGGTGGCTAATGCACAGGGTGCCCTGGGGCAGCTGGCACTGGCACAACCTCTGCCCTTCCGCTGACTGTCGCATGCCCAGTGCCTGCAGGCCCACCTGTGGCTGCCCATCTGCTGCAACTGCTGCAGCAGTTGTGGTAGGTGCGCACAGACGAGCTGAGGAGGGGGCTCTTCCCTTCCGCAAGAGGGACGGCTCCCCACAGGGGCCTGCCTGCCTCTGTGGTAAGTGTTGCCTCGATCCTGGCCCACTGCTCTTGCCTCCTGCCTAACTCAGGCACAGTTGCAGCCTAACTCGGTCCTATTTTGGGCCACAATTGTGCCACAATTGGGCCTCAACTGTGCCTGAGTTGGGCTGGACTGAGGCCTAAATAAAACTTTTAATGATAGAATTTTGTGCCTGGATTATTTATGAGGTAGTAGAAAGACTACGTGCATTCCCTTGCCTTTTTATTTTATTTTATTTTATTAATTCCTGGGCTGGTGGCAGCGGTGTTACCAACAAAAGTCTTTCTCTCTCTCTCTCCCCCCCCCCTTTGCTTGGCCATTACAATTCCAATCATAACTTTCATTGCAGTGTCCTGCCTTAGCACTACCAACATACCCTGGCCTTGGCATTTGCTGTAAAGGAGACCAATGAAAATCCAACCATCTTAAATAACATCAGCTTTGGATTCCACATCAATGAAAGCTACGGCAATACAATAATTTCTTGCAAGGCCGCACTGAATCTGTTTTCTACACTGCATAGATTTGTCCCTAACTACAAGTTTGACATGCAGAAGAATTTGGTAGCCTTCGTTTGGGGTATGAACTCAGACACCTCCCTCAGAATGTCTACCGTAATTGACAGCTACAAGATTCCACAGGTAGGTGTAGTAGATGTTAGCAATGGAGACATCAGTACTGTGAAATGCAACGATATTTTGTGGGGATCTTTCAGGTTTCAAAAGCGGTTACCATGAAGGCATTGAGTGGGTTTCTGAATCGTATAGAGGGAGCCGTGTGTTTGTAAGTTGGTATGAGTAGGTAAGAATGTTCTTATGAATCCAGTGCTTTCACTATGAATAGGCCAAAAGCGACGTTCTTCCTGCATGCGCACAACGCCGCTTAAAGCCTCTTGCCCTCAGCGGCATTGTGCACATGTGCGAAAACGTTGCATGTGCGAAAATGTGCAAAAATGTGTGAAAATGTGTGGAAGAGATTAAAATTAGATATGAGAGCCCCCCCCCAGCACCTGAGGTGACTGCTTCAGTGGGCTTCATCAATGGGCTAGTCCCATTCACAAAAACATCTGCTAATAATAGTCATCAGACATTTTCACACTTTCCATGCTTAAAAAAGAACAGTACTTGATGAGCAGTTAATGCACACAAATATCACAACTTTGCTCCATTCATGCTAGATATCTGCATTATCTTTTAGATCATTTATAGTCCTCTTGACTCAAGGATGAGGAAGAAGACACACTTCCCTTCCTTGTTCCAGATGGTCCCAAATGACATCCATAAGTACAAGGGGACTGTCCAATTACTTCTGCATTTCAGATGGAGATGGGTTGGGATATTTCTATCAAATTATGAAAATGAAGAGCTCTTTCTACAACAATTCCTGCCCATGCTTTCCTCAAAGGGCATCTGTTCTGCCTTTGTAAAAATATTTCCAAAACATACTTATATGGATACAGTGCTCCAGACACATTATCGAGAGCTGCAAAATATTTCTGTTGTCATAAAAAACAAAGCCAATGTGTTGGTTGCTTATGGCTCTCTACCAACCATGTTTCATTTGACCTGGTATTTTCAAGAGGCTGTCCTGCAATTGCCATTAGGAAAGGTCTGGATTTTGACATCATATTGGGACTTCACATTATGTACATTTCAAAGGAACTGGGAAATACAAGCCTTCCAGGGTGCCATATCCTTCTCAGTTCACTCAAATGAACCACCAGGATTCAGAACATTTCTGCAGAACACAAATGTTTTCTCTGTAAAAGATGATGGTTTTATCCAGGAATTCTGGGAGAAGACCTTCAACTGTTTATTGAAAAATTCTACTCTGGGTGAGGGTGTGAAGACCAAGGAATACTGCACTGGGGAGGAGAAGCTGGAGAGCCTTCCTGGAACTTTATTTGAAATGAGCATGACAGGTGAAAGCTACAGTATCTATAATGCTGCCCATGCTATCGCACGAGCTCTATGTACTATGCTTGCTTTTAGATCAAAACACAGGACATGGAAGTCTGGAAAGAGGCTGGTATTGAGGAATCTGCAGCCCTGGAAGGTAAAGGTCCTATACAGTTTGGACCCATGCACACAAAATACTACCTTCTCCCTTATTCACCAGAAATATGATGTATTAAGGTTTGCATCATACACCACAGGCATTTCTGAGCTCCTATGTTGAACAGGTTATGTTGGCACATTTGGAACATCCTCCCCACAGTTGCTTCCCTGAATTTTAACATTATAATATTTAATAAGCATGCCTGGACTATGATAATAAGCCTATAAATTGAGTACCTATTGTTCTGATTCTTTTTAAGTTGTGTGTTATTACCTGGTTATCTTGTTCAATCCACTCTAAAAACAGGGGGTTAAGTAGAGGAGAAATTAAAATAAAATTCCACAAAAGTCACAGCTCTGGTTTCTTGTGTAGGCTACAACAGCATTTCTCAAAGTTTTCACAGCAAAGTTGGGAGAACTTTGAGTGCTTGAGGGTGCGGGACCAGTGGCGGTGGAGATCCCGGGGATCGTTGCAGCCGCCGCCAAAATAATGCACCAAAATTGGTTTTTTCACTTACCAGAGCTTTTGTGGTGGTGTGGTGAGGCCTGTGTGACTCTCCACAGGGCCCCCCCCCCTGAGCTTCAGATTGCTGCAGAACGGTGATTTTCGACCACTTCTGGTTTTCGTGAAAACCGGAAGTGGTTGAAAATCGCCATTCCGCAGCAGTCTGAAGCTCAGTGGCGGGCCTGCGGAGGGTCACAGGCTTGCCCGCACCACCACCACTGAAGCCCTTTCCCTTTGTTCTTCCCCCTTGCCCCTCCCTGTCCTTCACCATCCTGTTTATCTCCTGCTCTTATCTTAGTGCTTTGGCGTGACACTGCAATGAAAAGTATGATTGGCATAACAAAGTGATCAAGGCACAATAAGCTATTCCATCAATGAAGGAAGAAATAGCAACTCCTTTGAAGATTTAGGAAACATTGTTCTGATATATATGTTTCACTCATTTTTCACCAGCAATTCAGCTTCCCACTACCACAAATATCAACAGTCCTGCAAAGCAGTACACTATTTTCTCAATGCCTCTTCCACTTTTATGTCTGCCATCTCACAGGAGGTGAAACTTCTTTAAGATATGGAGTCGGCCTACGGGACTCCTCTTATTGACCTCTCAGGCGCATTCCAAAAGATGTGAGATTAGACCAAATCTAAATCAATCTACAGTAAAACCTTGGATTGCGAGCATAATTGGTTCCAGAAACGTGCTTGTAATCCAAAGCACTCGTATATCAAAGCAAATTTTCCCATAAGACATAATGGAAACTCAGATGATTCGTTATTCTGCAAGAGACCTTTGTGTGAGTCTGCATATAGGAAGAATAGCTCTCCTGGCCTCAGCTAATTAAGAAGCTGCTCTTCCCCCTCCTTTGCTGTTGCAAACTGTAGCTCATTAAGCTGTTCTCCCCCTTCCCCTTCCTCCTTAACTTTGCAAAGTCTGATCTGCAGAACCTGAGCCTTGTACTGCAGAGTAAACCTCTTTGCAAGAGGCAGATGAGGGGGGGAGGGGGAGAAGAGCTTGTTAATGCTTAACACCTTGTTAAGCGTTTGCAAAGGCAGCCAGCAAGGGGGGGGGCGGGAGGAAATCTTAATGAGCCGTTTGAACTCACAGAGAACTCTTGTAGAACACAATGTACTCGTATTGCAAGACCTTGCTTGTTTATCAAGTCAAAATTTACAAAACAATTTTGCTCGTCTTGCAAAACACTGGCAAACCAAGTTACTCGCAATCCAAGGTTTTACGGTAAACCCACTCAGGACAGCTGTTTGTCAATGTCATGGTGAAGATTTGGACACCTTTTTATTTGCCCTTTGCATTTTTTATCTATTTGATGTAGCTCCATCCCTTTCTAAGGAACATGTCCTTTAACAATAGCTCTGGAGAGACTGTGCGTTTTGATGACAATGGAGAATTAGAAGCAGCATTTGCCGTGACAAACTGGATCACTTTCCCAAATCAATCTGTTCAACGAGTCAAAGTTGGAACTCTGGATCCTCAGGCACCTCCAGGAAAACAGTTAACAATTCAAGATGAAAGCATCATGTGGCACGGAAAATTTAACCACGTGAGATAGGACCTGACATGTGCGAGTGCCGCCAGATCCACACCTTCCTTCCTAACCACACCACCCAGTTCATCCCCCAAAATTCCCTTATCCGCTCCCTCCCAGCCAACAGCCCAACCCCACCTCCAACTTATTTGCACCTTATTGGCACCGCTTCCAGCCAAGTCTAGCTCACATGCAAACCATTTCTGGCCATTTCTACCAGTGGCTCCATCATATGCAATGGCGTTCCAACATTGCTGCTGTCACTGGGCCTTTCGTGGCAATGGATCAGAAGATCTGCTGCCGCAAAAAGCCCATAGAATTGAGACATGAGTGAGGTAGTCCAGCAAAGCTCCAGTTTTTTTGAGCACTGTAATCAATCGTTTTGCACCTTTCACCTTCACCTCCAATGTCCTTTCCCCACCGTATTATACAGCTGTCCCACTGGCCACTTCACGTGATCCCTGCACGATGGCTCTTCCCTTATGTGCTTATGTTATGTGTGTTTCAAAAACCACTGGAGGTAACACCATTTTTACAGTAATCACTGCACAAAACTAATCACATGTTGCAACTCCTCTCTACCAGTCATTTATCAAGAAACGTGAGGGATAATATGGAAAATATTCCCTCCCCACAATTTTGACTCAGGTTTTCACGACAAAATTCTCAGAGACGGCCTGTCTTTTCTCTTATACTTCATAGCTGTAATATACACACACAGACATTCCATGTCAATGCCATGTTTCATTATTTATTACAACCTTTTAATACACTGCTCTTCAGTACAACATTTCTAAAGTGGCTCACACAAATATAAATCAAGAATCACAGTAAAATCAGAAAAGAATGTGTTTGAAAATTGCCAGTGTAGCGGAACAACTCGGCAGGGCAACAGAATGAAGCTTTGATCTCTAAAAGTCTGGATAAATAAGAATGCCTTCATCTGACACTGAAAACCCATCAAGGTTGGCACTAGCTAGACAGAAATTCCCAGGGAGTATGTACTACAACTGAGCCACCACTATATGGAAGGGCCTGTCCCTAGAATCAGATCTATCTGATTCCTTGGCCACCCCCATCTCATTTAGGATGTGGTGTTGTGGTCACTTCTGAAGGGCAGGAGTTAAGCATGACACCCACAAGCCACTCCTCTCTTATACATGAAAACAATATGCTTAAGCTTCTTTCCTTAAAGCATTTTCTTTTCCTGCCACTTAGTTCCTTCTGTGAAACTTAGTACACTTCCTTGAAAGAGGTAGCTCATGTCAAGTTACCTCTTGGAAAGAGTTGCAATAATTGAAAACATATATATGCAAACTGTAAAGTGGATTTAAAACATATCCCATTTTCATATAACAGTTATATTAGGGTGTTTGCCATGCGTGTGAAGGGATTTCAAAATCAACACGAGCATGTTGAAAAGTGCTTGGAAACAGACCGACAACTAGCACACATTGGCTCACAAACACCTGACACAACACGGGGATTCCTTACATTGACTGGGTCAAGAAAATTGATATTTGTTGATATTGAGACAAAAGGGACTAACAATAATCATCTATACCAGAAAGATGCTCATAGTTCTCCTCCCCTCCAAAGCACCCAGACACATAATAAGGCTTCATTAAGTTTGAGGGACATGAATACGGTACTCCCCAGTAATGCAAATACATGTACAACCACCGCATCTAACACATCACACTTCTTTCTTTATATAACATGTGAAACCACAAATGCAAAAGAAATATTATCTTAATCCTGAACACCCACCAAAGGGGTCGCTCCGGTAGGGGCGGGGCTGTAAGTATCACTCCATCCTAGTCCCTTTACCAAGCGAGCAGGAGGCTGCCCCGCCCCCTCACTGTCAGAGACTTTCCCCTGCGGAGAAAGCAGCAGGTAGGGTCTCTTGCCTGCTGCTTTATCCGCATGGGATTAGTTCCGACAGTGAGGGGGCGGGGCAACTTCCTGCACGCTGAGTAAAGGGACTAGGACGGAGCGATACTTACGGCCCTGCAACTACTGGAGCGACGCCTCTGACACCCACTATTTTGACTCTGCTTAGGTGCTGCCCATCTCTCTGTGTAATAACCACTGCCATCCTGGCTCCAGCAGGAAAAAGAAGGAAGGGAAGCCGTTCTGCTGTTATGATTGCGCTCCATGTCCAGAAGGGAAGGTCTCTGGCCAGAAGGGTAAGAGGAGACATAACATTCATAGATAGTACTGACCCAATCACAAAGCTTGTTGTGGCCTTGGAATGGGTACTGGAACATCACGTTCTGGCAAGAGACTCAAGAATAGCTTCGCTAAGGCTTATAAAATGAACTTATGCCCAAGGGGGTTATTTAGAAATTGGGACTTCATAGTTTAGTGGTCATATCATTCAGAAATTATATTACACCGCTGGCATATTACATGTATCTGACTTTTCATTCCAGTCATGGATGCTTGCATTAAATGTCCTGATGAACAATATCCTGACAAACACCAACATCAATGCATTCCCAAGGTAGTAAGCCACCTCTCATACAGTGAACCTTTGCGGGTCAGTTTAACTTCAGCTGTGGTTGCTTTTGCTCTGATCACAGCTTGGGTGCTCAGAACTTTTATGAAGCACCAGGACACTCCAATCATCAGGGACAACAACCGCAGCCTCACATACATCCTTCTCGTCTCCCTCCTCCTTTGCTTCCTCTGTTCTTTGCTCTTCATTGGAAGACCCAGAAGGGTGACCTGCCTTCTCCGGCAAACAGCTTTTGGAATTGTCTTCTCTGTGGCCCTTTCGTCTGTTTTGGAAAAAAAACATCATTGTGGTTCTGGCCTTTATGGCTAGCAAACCAGGATCTGGGATGAGGACATGGTTGGGGAAAGGACTGGCAAATTCCATTGTTCTTTCCTGCTCCGTGATTCAAGCAGGCATTTTTGCGGTTTGGTTAATTACTTCTCCTCCATTCCCACCTAAGAACATGCGTTCAGTGAAAGGGCAAATCATAGTGGAATGCAATGAGGGCTCAGCTACCATGTTTTACTGCCTCTTGGGCTACATGGGCTTCCTGGCCATTGTCAGCTTCACTGTGGCTTTCCTAGCCAGGAAGTTGCCAGACACTTTCAATGAAGCCAAATTCATCACCTTCAGCATGTTGGTCTTTTGCAGTGTTTGGATCTCTTGGAGACTGGCAAATTCCATTGTCCTGTCCTGTTCCTTGGTTCAAGCAGGCATTTGTGCGGTTTGGTTAATTACGTCTCCCCCATTCCCAGCTAAGAACATGCACTCAGTGAAAGGGCAAATCATAGTGGAATGCAATGAGGGCTCAGCTACCATGTTTTACTGCCTCTTGGGCTACATGGGCTTCCTGGCCATTGTCAGCTTCACTGTGGCTTTCCTAGCCAGGAAGTTGCCAGACACTTTCAATGAAGCCAAATTCATCACCTTCAGCATGTTGGTCTTTTGCAGTGTTTGGATCTCTTTTCTTCCAACCTATCTGAGCACAAAAGGGAAATACATGGTTGCCGTGGAGGTCTTCTGCATCTTGGCCTCTAGTGCTGGGTTACTGGCCTGTATTTTTTTCCCTAAGTGCTACATCATTGTGCTCAGGCCTGAGCTGAATAATAAGGAGCAACTAAGAAGAAAAGAAAAAGTCCAGCGTTAAGCATTCTGAGAATCCATGTTTTTCTTCTGATCTTGTAAACAATTCATCAGTTTCATCTGTTTAAAAAAATACAGTGGTTCTACTTGATACATGGTCAATGGTTTGTTTTATTCTAAGGCATGCAGGTGACATATCTGAACATGAGTACTTGGTGCTGAGTGTCTGCCTGAAGAGCAGTAATGTGGCTATTTCCAGGACTGATGGCAAGAGGCCACAGGTACAGAGGGCAGGAAGGCTATACTTTTGATAAAACTATTATATCACCACCCCCTTTTATTGATCAAAAGGAGCTCAGCTCTCAAATAGATATAGGTTTAATTAAAAATGGCATCTTTGCACCTCCAAAACTCAGATGGAGCCTACCCTCTCCAAATCCTGCTGGAATAGCAGCTTCTGTTTCCTGGTGAATATAGCTACCACCTTAGGATTCTTCATTTGGAGAAAAACACCTTTACAAAATAAAAGAAGGATTTACATCTCTAACATTCCTCACCAGCCCCATGAGTGATTTCAGTCAAGGAAGCCTGGCTAAGATGTCAGGGGACTTCCAATCTAGTCATTACACCTTCAATTGCATGGGACAAACAAGGTGGAAATCAGTGGCATCATGAGCCGGCGCGTCAACCCCGGCGGGAGTTCGACCGGCTCGGCGCATCACCCGCACTCACCCCCACTGCCGCGTCGTGTGAGTGTGACGTAGGAGCCGGGTGAGTGTGACGACGCATCTTCTTCGGCTGGCAGTTTGGCGCCTCTGACTAGGCAAAAAGCGGCGTTTTTCGCGCATGCGTACGAACGCTGCTTGAAGACTCTTGACCTCAGCGGCATTGTGCGCATGTGTGACAACGCCTATTTTGGCCTAATCAGAAGCGGCCGAGCTGCCAGCCGAAGGAGATGTGTCATCATCCTCTCCTGGCTCATACAAAGCAGCATCAGGGGGTGACATGGTGACAGCGGGGGTGACGGCAAGCAGTTCGTACGGGCCGGGGGATGACGCGGCTTGCGACGTCGGGTGCGTTACCCTCAGCGCGTCACCCTCTCCGCCGCGTCACACCCCGGCAAACCGACCCTCTGCCGCATCCCAGCAATGCCACTGGCCCCCGCGTTCCGTGTCAAAGTCAGTATGCAACCCTGAAGGTACAAGAAGTTGGACCATCCTGGTATAGAGAGATCCTGATCAGAGAGTGTAGGTAGAGTATGCATGTGCTGATGTTTATACATGTCAGACGGCAAAGGAATTTAGAAGGCAGAAGCAAGCAGATTGAGACGTCAAATTAAATTGTGATGTTGCAGCAAAGCTAAGACTCCCACAGTTCTACCAAGAATACAAAAAATTATGTCTCCCAACTTCAGCATCAAATATATTACAGCAGGAAGCAGGATGATCTCACTCTAGCTCTGAGCTAATAAACTTCAATTGTACCAGATGACGAAGCACCTGCTATGTTTTCCTGGCCTCCATGACAGCAGTTTCATCACCTGAGGGAGCTCATTCCTTCCTTTCTAATTATTAGCATCTCTCTGAGGAGTTGTCTGGCTCCTCAAATCCCAAGAGATATTTGAAGACCACAGGAAAAACAAGTGGCTGAAAAGTGGATATAAAACCCTCCCATAATGCTCACGGTCAGGCTGAGGGGCTACAGGAGCGGGTGGGGCTCTATCACTCTGGAGCTCCATTGCTCTCATGATATGTTCACACTCAGGGAGGTTTGTGTGATTTCTGCCAGAGGTAACGTCTAGTGAGCAACTTGAGGAATCTGCAACTAGTTCCACCTCTTCTCACAAGGAGTACTTTACTATGGGATATTTCTAAGGAGAAATAATTCAAACTTTGGGGCATTGCTCTAGGAACAGCCTGAAAACCTCCCTTGGATGCTGAAGTGGATGAAGTAGCATCAAATAATATTCAGAGCTAGGGGAACCTATTGCAGACATCCTCTTGGTATGTGTTGATCAGCATATCAATACATTCAGTTACAATTGAAAAGAGGTTGGAAAAAGGCTGATGCTGAGACATTAAATGCTGTTGGGGAAACACGACAATGGACACATTAAATGCTGTTGGGGGAAAAACTACAATGTATGCCTGAAAGGGACCTTCTGTCCTACCAATGTTGGTGGTCTTGGTATTACTGCTGGGGTTGCTACCTCAAATGTTGTGCAAGACACACTCTGTTCATCCCACCCTGAAGTCTCATCCCTTTACATGCAGAGGGAGAGATGACTTATCTATTTCCCATGACTTTTATCAACCAGGAGACGTCATCATTGGAAATATTGCTTCTCAGTTCTTTGCCAATCGTACCTCTTCTAATTTCAGTGAGCATCCCTCTCAGAATTTGATCAAGGATCTCATGTAAGGATCTTGTTCTTTCCCTTCATAGCATTTCTTAGCTGAGAACATCATGACTAGAGAGAGTTTGAAGTACATTAAATATGAAAAATGGGCATTCAGCCACTTGAGGGTCTTTGTTCATCCCAGAGATGAACATCCCAGAGTTTTCTCAGCACTTCCTTCTACTGTCATCTCGAGATAACGTGTGCACTGCTCAGCAATTTTATAGATTCTGTCTTCTACGTGGTATGCTTCTTCCTTTCTCTGGACGTGTTTATTTCATACGTTTAGTGTTTTGTCAGCGCGATCCTATGCGAGATGCGTGATGACGGAACAACTCCTGCGCTTGCACTGACTCCTGTAAAGCAGTCGGTGCCTGTCGCAAACACTTCCCCTCCTCGTTCCCAGCCATTGCAGAGGACGTTGGGAAAGGTAAGCCGGCGGAAAGGCAGGAGAGGGTGGAATGGAGCAGGTGTAACAGGGGCAGGAGGCCGCAGGAGGGGGAGCGTCCATCGCAGAAGGCCCACACCGGTCCTATCCCCCTTCCCTGCAGCCTCCCCGCCCCTTTCCTCTCCTCAGATTTAGGTTAGCAAAATTGCTACCATAGGTCTCAGGAGGCCCATTGCGGGCCAAAAGGCTTACGCATGGGTAAGGGGATTAAACATCGATTAAACACAGGATGCAGCGGCTGTCATTTTGCTGCTGCTGCATCAGCAGGGGGTGTAAAGGATAGGAATGGGCTCTGTATGTTGTTTTTATTTGCAATACATCCTCTCAAGCCATCTTGCTATGGCAGCCTCCAGTTCCTTGCTGACTTTAAATGCGGGAATAGATAAGTTAACACTTTATTTAATTGCATTAGCAATAAGAATTATGAATATAAAAGTTGGCACTTCACTTAGTGTTTACTTAGCCTCTGGAATTCATTGCCACAGGATGTGGTGATGTCCACTTGCTTCGATGGCTCTAAAAAGAGATTGTTATGGAAGGAATGTATCAACAGCTACTAGCCAGAATGGCAAAATGCTACTTCCAGATTCAGCGTCATGTTGCCTCTGAATAACAGTTACAGAGGAGCAACGGTGCGAGAGAATTATGCTTTCTCTCCCATGTGTGGACTTCCCAGAGGCAGCTGGTGGGTCACTGCAGAAAACAGAATGCTGGACCAGATGGGCCTTTGCCTGATCCTGCAGGGCTTGTTTGATGTTCTCATGAATGAGTTAGGTCAATGGTTCTCAGACTTTAAATTTAAATTTTAAACATTTTTAAAATGACACTCTATTGGGACCCACCTACCTTTATGAGACACTCAAACATTGATCTCCCTATATTTACACAAGCTTGCAAACTGCAGGAACTCAGCTCTTTGAAGGGCAATTAGAAGCTATATGATTTTTGAATAGCCTCAGAGCTTGTGGCAATTACAAGTATCTATCAACCTGCTATTCTCTATCGGGTTGCAGTGCTTTGATTATTTTGTTAAGCCAATCCTAATTTTCATTGCAGTGTGGTTCCAAAGCGCTACCAACAGGTCCTGGCCTTGGTCTTTGCTGTAAGCGAGATCAATGAAAACCCAGCCATCTTGAATAACATAACCTTTGGATTCCACAGCTTTGAAAACTATGGCAATAAAGCAACGTCTTACAAGACCCTACTGAATCTGCTCTCTACCCAGCACAAATTTGTCCCTAACTACAAGTGTGACGTGCTGAACAATTTGGTAGCCATCACTTCGACCTTGGACACACACAGCTCCCTGAATATGGCCACTGTCATAGACAACTACAAGATTCCACAGGTAGATTTGGTGGTTGGAGAGACTCCATTCTGTGGGGTTCTTTCAAGTGTTCAATATTGGGTATCATGAATGGGTTGAATGGTATGGGTTCCAAACAGGTACAGAGAGCCATATGTGCGTACAGCTGTATGAACAGCTCTGAAGCTGACGTACATTTTAGGCCAAACCGGGCTGGGGTATAAAGCAAAAACCAGGCTTTGAAAGCGCTCGGGATATCGGCGGAGCACGCCACCAATATCCCTGCCCTCTCCCTGCCCGGTTCAGTCAATGCCCTCCCTCCCTCGCTGTCTGGTCCGCCCTCCCCCTGGCCGGTGTAGGGATTACCGTGCCGGGAAGGTACGGTGACGGTCTGCTGGGGGAGTGAGTGTTGCCTGCCTTCAAACCAGAAGTCCTTATTCAGAAGCAGTTGCAAAGTTTATGGTTGATAGCGTGGTAAGATGTGACACCTATGGCCGGAGGAGCGCACGCTCTGCCAGCCTCTAAATATTTTTTATTTATTTATTTATTTATTTATTTAAGAAATGTATACCCTGCATTTTCCTATGCTGAGGCAAATGCCCAAGGTGGCTTACAGCAAGTTAAAATACATAATTTAAAAACCATACAGAAGGTAAATTAAAAAACAATAAAATCCACTGGGGGGTGACAATGTATAGCAGGAAAAAACACAGCAAGGCAGAACAGACTGAGGCACTGCGGACAGACAACAACCCATCACCTAAACGCCAGATGAAACAGAAACGTTTTGAGCCCACGCCGAAAACACATGAGGGGGTTGTTCTCAAATCGCCTGGCAAGGAGTTCCACAATTGTGGCGCCACAGCAGAGAAGGCTCGCCCACGAGCTGCCATTCCCCTAACTTGAGACAGAGGTGGCACTCGAAGGAGAGCCCCCTCAGATGACCTAAGAGAGCGGGCCGGAATGTATGGGAGAAGAAGGATTGCACCCCAAGTTACATAAATAAATACTGTAAATAATTTGAGTCAAAGGGAAAGTTCAGCAATAAGGACATTATCTCTCACTAAGAAAATTTCATCTAGAGATATGCTGATTGTATGCTTTATCTGTAGACACAATATGAAATATACATTGACAGCAAAATCCTATTCCTTGCTAACACCAGCGCAGAAGTCGCTGCGTCAGCATAGGATGTCGCTAACATGCCATAATCCTCGTTTGCGACACCTGGCAACTATGTAGCGCTGGCAGGAAGGCCTGTGCCATCCCGCCAGTGCTTTATCCAGCAGGTTCTGCACCAGAGCTGGTACATTGAGCACCGTGCAGCACAGGGGCTGGGGATGGGCAGGGAAAAGGCAGGCAGGGGCGTTATGGAGTGGTGGGAGGGTGGATATGGGGAGAGGAGGGGTGGATCAGGCCAGAGAGGGGCAGGATCAGAGATGCTGGCACACACCGAAACCTATGCCCTCTTCCACAACTTTCCCATCTGCACAGGGCTCCTCGGTTCCTCAACATTCATAAGGCTCGTCGCACAGATCCGAGTAGTTCCATTGCCACGGCTGGGGGTTTAACCCGAGGAGACTACCAGTCTGCACCAAGTCTGTGCTGGATACAGCATGAGCCCCGCAACACTGCTACTACAGTGCTGGATAGGATTGGGCTGCCCATCCAAAAATGTATCTTGAAAAAAGCATTATGTATTCACCCATAATACAAAGCACACACGTATCACAATTATGCTCCATTCTGATTGAAATCTGCATATTCATTTAGATCGTATTTGGTTCCCTTGACCCAAAGATGAAGAATACACGCTTCCCATCCTCGTACCAGATGGTGCCAAATGATATCCACCAGTACCATGGAATTGTCCAATTACTTCTGCATTACAAATGGACATGGGTTGGGATATTTTTAGCAAATTATGACAATGAAGAAATCATTCTACAGACATTGCAGACAATGCTTTCCTCAAAGGGCATCTGCTTTGCCTTTGTAAAAATATTTCCAAGCCTTTCTTATACGGATAGTATGCACCAGGCACAGTTTCTTGAACTGCTAAATATATCTGTTGCCATAAAAAGCAAAGCCAATGTGTTTATTGCTCATGGCTCCCTTCGCACCATGTCACCTTTGATCCAATATTTTCAAAGGGCAGTCATGCATTCTCCATTAGGAAAGGTGTGGATTGTGACATCAAACTGGGATTTCAAACTATGTACATTTCAAAGGAACTGGGATATACAAGCCTTCCAGGGTGCCATATCCGTCTCAGTTCACTCAAATGAGCCACCAGGATTCAGAACATTTCTACAGAACACAAACGTTTTCTCTGCAAAAGATGATGGGTTTATCCAGACCGTCTGGGAGAAGACCTTCAACTGTTTATTGAAAAATTCTACTCTGGGTGAGAAGACCAAGAAACACTGCAGTGGGGAGGAGAAACTGGAGAGTCTTCCTGGAACTCTGTTTGAAATGAGCATGACAGGGCACAGCTACAGTGTCTACAATGCAGTCCATGCTATCGCACGAGCTCTTCATACTATGCTTGCATCCAGACCCAAATACAAAACGTGGATAGCTGGAGACAGGCTGGCACTGAGGAATCTTCAGCCATGGAAGGTAAAAGTCCTATGCAGATTGGATCCAAGTACATAAGGGACTATCACCTCCCTTGTGAACCGCAAATATGATTCATTAAGGTTTGCATCTTACACCACAGGCATTCTGAGCTCCAGGATTGCACCGTTTATAATGGCGCCTTAGGAACATCCTCCCCATACCTGCTTCCCTGAATCTTTACGTTATAAGATTTAACAGGCATGTCTGGACCTTTTCTTGTAATAAGCCAATAAAACAATTTTGTAGCTATTGTGCTAATTCATTTATTTAGTTGTTTGTTTTTGTATTGCTTTACTGCCTTGCAATATTTTTCAAACCACTTTGAAACAGGCGGATAAAGTAGAGTAGAAATTAAAGTAAAATTCCACAAAAGACACCGCCCTGGTTTCTTGTGTAGGCTACAATATCAAAGCCTTCCAAATTGCGTGCAGCTCTTCTAATACATTGTTTTCCAGCTTTATTTAAAAGAATTGGATGAACATAGATCTTCCACTCTTCTGCATAGTTGCATTCCACAATTTCCTTCCTCTTGATGTGTCCTTGTGCAGGAGAGAACTCCCTCTTCAGGAGGAAGGTAACTTGAGGATACAGCCCTAAGTGTTGCTTCTGTGCCACTATTGCTTTGCTACTCATTCTTCCTGGGCAAGCCCAAGGCTGTAACTCGTTTTTCTTGAGAGAACACAGCTAGTTCACCAGCAATTCAACAGTCCACTACCATAGTCATCCTCCATTCTGCAGAGCAGTACACCATTTTCTCAGTGCCTCTTCTACCCATGGTGGAACTCCATAGCTCTAAGATAGGCAGTTGGCCGGCGGATCTCTTCTTATGGACCACTCAGATACAGTTGAAATGAGACAGGCTCACGCTAGTCAGAAACAGCCTAAACCCATCCAGGACAGGTGTATGTCAATATCATTGTGTATATTTGACACCTTTTTAATTCGCTCTTTGCTTCTTTTTCTCTTTACTGTAGCTCCATCCCTTTCTAAGGAGCATCTCCTTCAACAATAGTGCTGGAGAGATGGTGCATTTTGATGAAAATGGAGAATTAGTTACAGGATTTGATGTTACAAACTGGGTTATTTTCCCAAATCAATCTCTTATAAGAAACAAAATTGGAAGACTGGATCCTCAGGCGCCTCCAGGAAAACAGTTAACAATTCAGGATGAAAGCATGATGTGGCATGGGAAATTTAATCAGGTGAGACAAAATGAACTGTAAGTCCTTAGTTTGACATAACTAGAAAATGTAGAATCCACAAGGTCTGATTTCCATTTACTATATCCTAAACCTTCATGAGGTTGTAGGTTGACTGATGTTGTAGGCTAGCGGGCGGCGCAGTGTGTTAAACCGCTGAACCATGAGCTGTCGATCAAAAGGTCGGTAGTTTGAATCCGCAACGGGGTGAGCTCTCGTTGCTTGGCCAGCTCCTTCCAACCCTGCAGTTCCAAAGCATGTTATTGTGAGTAGATAAAAAGGTACCACTTGCGGGAAGGTAAACAGCACTCCGTGTTCCAGCCACATGCTACGCGCTTCGGCAAGGAGAGTCATGCCTGCCACATGACCATGGAGGCGTCTTCGGACAATGCTGGCTCTTCGGCTTTGAAATGGGGATGAGCACAACACCCTAGAGTCGGACACGACTGGACTTAATTGTCAAGGGTCACCTTTACCTTTACCAAAATCTTCATGGTGTTGTAGATTGACTGCATTAGCCTTGACATTGAAATTACAATGTCTGCAACAACAGCGGAATCCTATCTTGTGTCTACTGCCATTCTCTAACAGTTCCTGTCTTTGGGCGGGGGGGGGGGGGAACAAACATGTTTTACAAAGACAAAGGAAGGATTCTTGACTCTTATGGGCACACCAAACCCATGACTAAAATTCCACCTATGAGGCTTGGCAGAGGTGTAGCTAGCCTCTCCAGCATACACACACCTGCATGTAACGGCACAAGCCCCGCCACCGCCAGTGGCATTCCTTCCACTGCCACATTGCGGCGAGAAATGCCCCCTGGCATTTTTTTTTCAATAGAACAGAGATCCTAGGATCCCGGGCGGGTGGATGGGCCAATCATGCAAGTTGCAAGGCTGTTTTTCGAATGCTGCCGAGGCATACCTTTTATTCCCCCTGTGCCACCTTGAGTCCCACGCGCCCCCCCCCCCCAGCCCAGACACCTCCGTTGCAGAGTAACATAAGAACATAACATAAGAAGAGCCCTGCTGGATCAGGCCAAAGGCCCATCTATTCCAGCTTCCTGTATCTCACAGTGGCCCCACTTGATGCCTCAGGGAGCTCACAGCCAACAATATAACCTGTTTCCTGTTGTCACTCTCTTGCACCTGTCACAGAGAAAACCAAAAAGAACTTAAAAGAAAACATACACAAGAAACCAAAAAGAAAACATACAAAGGACTTGATTGTGTTCTGTGTGGGTGGCCCTGAAATCTGCTCCAGAATTAATTCATTCCTACCCCTCCAGCCTCATTTAGCATTTAGCAAACAAGGATTGCAATAACCTTTACCGTATTTGCGCACTTCAGCTCATTGTCTCCCTCTGCTGGTTAGACTTGCATGCTGAAGTTTTAAATTTCACAACATAACATAAGAAGAGCCCTGCTGGATCAGGCCAAAGTCCCATCTAGTCCAGCTTCCTGTATCTCACAGTGTCCGCACCAGATGCCTCAGGGAGCACACAGCCAACAAGAAACCCTGTTTCCTGCTGTCACTCCCCAAAACCATAAGTCTTGGTTTATGAACCAACAGACCTCCATCCTAGGCACTACATCCTCCAATGGGTTTGCAAGGTAAAGTAAGACCCCAGCCACTCTCCTCAGCTAAGGGGGGTCCTTTATTCAAATCACCTCATAAAGGATCCCATATGAGTCAATGAGGAAAGTGATACTTTAAAAACCCTGGGCTTTAGACCCCTGTGTTCTTTCTCTTCCCACCCTTACCATGTGTTGCTTCAAGTCACCACCATTCCAGCCATCACCAGTTTTACCATAGGCTAAATTGACAAACAAAAATGTTCCTATGTCATATTTCAGGGTTTGGCATATTTCAGGGTTTGGCATATTTCTGGGTACGGCATATTTCTGGTCGCAAAAACAACAACAAACTTCTAAATAAGTACCGAAAACACATATTATTAAACACAAATATTATACAATGAAATAAATGTAAGGTCAGAGAAAACCCAACATAGACATGTTCAAACTCCATACAGACAGTGGTCCCGGCTGGGAATTGGATTTTTTTTCCTCAACAACTTTAAAATGAAACAACTTAAAATGAAACAACTTTAAGTGAGGACTTTCTGCGATTCAGTTCCCAAACAGTGGAATGGATTAAAAAATATCCAACCACACACTGAAATGTGCTTCGTATCATACCAACAACTAGCACACTCAAAGACGCACAACTGCCTGACACAACAGAGCGATTCCTTGCATGGGTTTGAGGCAAGAAAAGGATCCCCCCCCCCAAAAAAAGAAAGAATGATCTCATCTAGAGAACATCGATGCTTACAACTCATGTTCTCAACTACTTCTATTCCAAAGCACACAGAGACAGAATACGACTATTAAGTTTGGGGGACACAAATATTCCTCAGAAAAAAATACATACATGAACGTCCACCCCATTAAGCACAGCATTCTACTTTATTAATATGTCCATCTGAAACCACAGCAATTAAAAGAAATTCTATTAATCAAAATTCTGTCCATTTTTGCTCTGCTTAGGTGCTGCCCGTCTCTGTGTGTAATGACCACTGCCATCCTGGCTCCAGCAGGAAAAAGAAGGAAGGGAAGCCGTTCTGCTGTTACGATTGCGCTCCATGTCCAGAAGGGAAGGTCTCTGGCCAGAAGGGTAAGAAGAGACATAACATTGTCAGGTGGAACCGAAAGTTCATTTCTAAGCCAGTCCAAGTAAATACACACAGACTAGAAACTCAAAGCTAGGAGTACTTTATGATACCATGCACAAAATACAACAATATGGTATGCATAGGGTTGGTGACGTTCTGTCACCCACCCAGAACAACAGAAGTAAGGCTCTTTTATACAAGTCATTTCATAAGACCATCTCATGATCACCTCATGATCACAAGACCCTTCATGATCTCATTTGGTTATGCATTCACATTTGGTCTGGGTCAAGTTGACCCTTCACTGATCCAAGAACATTTACATAAGACTCCCAGATGTTTGTTATTGAGAACTAGTGGCCATTATCCAAAGTCTTCAGTTCATCTAAAGTTCGCTCCTAATACTGTTAGGCCAAAAGCCTTTATGAGCAAGGGTAACTCCATTTTGATTCTACTTATGGAGTATACATCTACATATGGAGTATAACCCAGATTTATCCCTAACAACATTCATAGATACTGACCCAATCACAAAGCTTGTAGTGGCCTTGGAATGGGTACTGGAACATCAAGCTCTGGCAAGAGACTCAAGCATAGCTTCGCTAAGGCTTACAAAATGAACTTATGCCCATCATAGTTTAGTGGTCATATCATTCAGAAATTATATTACACCGCTGGCATTTTAAATGTATCTCACTTTTTTCATTCCAGACATGGATGCTTGCATTAAATGTCCTGATGAACAATATCCTGACAAACACCAACATCAATGCATTCCCAAGGTTGTAAGCCACCTCTCATACAGTGAACCTTTGGGGGTCAGTTTAACTTCAGCTGCGGTTGCTTTTGCTCTGATCACAGCTTGGGTGCTCAGAACTTTTATGAAGCACCAGGACACTCCCATCGTCAAGGCCAACAATCGCAGCCTCACCTACATCCTCCTCGTCTCCCTCCTCCTTTGCTTCCTCTGTTCTTTGCTCTTCTTTGGAAGACCCAGAAGGGTGACCTGCCTTCTCCGGCAAACGGCGTTTGGAATGGTCTTCTCTGTGGCCCTTTCGTCTGTTTTGGCAAAAACCATCATTGTGGTTCTGGCCTTTATGGCTACCAAACCAGGATCTGGGTTGAGGACATGGTTGGGGAAAGGACTGGCAAATTCCATTGTTCTTTCCTGCTCCGTGATTCAAGCAGGCATTTGTGTGGTTTGGTTAATTACTTCTCCCCCATTCCCAGCTAAGAACACGCACTCCGTGAAAGGGCAAATCATAGTGGAATGTAATGAGGGCTCAGCTATCATGTTTTACTGCCTCATGGGCTACATGGGCTTCCTGGCCATTGTCAGCTTCACTGTGGCTTTCCTAGCCAGGAAGTTGCCAGACACTTTCAATGAAGCCAAATTCATCACCTTCAGCATGTTGGTCCTTTGCAGTGTTTGGATCTCTTTTCTTCCAACCTATCTGAGCACAAAAGGGAAATACATGGTTGCCGTGGAGGTCTTCTCCATCTTGGCCTCTAGTGCTGGGTTACTGGGCTGTATTTTTTTTCCTAAGTGCTACATCATTGTGCTCAGGCCTGAGCTGAATAATAAGGAGCAATTAAGAAGAAAAGAAAAAGTCCAGCGTTAAACATTCCGAGAATCCTTATTTTTCTATTTCCAGGACTGATGGCAAGAGGCCACAGGTCCAGAGGGCAGGAAGGCTATACTTTTGATAAAACTATTATATCACCACCCCCTTTTATTGATCAAAAGGAGCTCAGCTCTCAAATAGATATAGGTTTAATTACAAATGGCATCTTCGCACCTCCAAAACTCAGATGGAGCCTACCCTCTCCAAATCCTGCTGGAATAGCAGCTTCTGTTTCCTGGTGAATATAGCTACCACCTTAGGATTCTTCATTTGGAGAAAAACAACTTTACAAAATAAAAGAAGGTTTCACACCTCTAATGATCCTCACCAACCCCAAGAGTGAATTTAGTCAAGGAAGCCTGACTAATAAACCAGGGGACTTCCAATCTAGTCATTGGACCTTTAATTGCATGGGACAAACAAGGTGGAAAACAGTGGCGTCAAGAGCCGGTGCATCAACCCCAGCGGGAGTTCAACCGACTCGGAGCATCACCCGCACCCACCCCCACTGCCGCGTCACCACCACCACCCACGCCAGTACGAGCCGGGTGAGGGTGACGACGCAACTGCTTCGGCTGGCAGTTCGGGCGCTTCTGACTAGGCGCTTCTGACTAGGCACGAACGCTGCTTGAAGCCTCTTGACCTCAGCGGCGTTGTGTGCATGTGTGAAAATGCCGCTTTTGGCCTAATCAGAAGCGGCTGAGCTGCCAGCCAAAGAAGACGTGTCGTCACCATCTCCTGGCTCATACCAGGCAGTAGCAGGGGGTGACGTGGTGGCAGAAGGGGTAACGGCAAGCAGTACGTACGGGCCGGGGGATGACGCGGCTTGCGACGTCCGGTGTGTCACCCTCAGCGTGTCACCCTCTCCGCCGCGTCACACCCCGGCAGCCTGCCCCCCTGCCACATCCTAGCAATGCCACTGGCCCCCGTGTTCCGTGTCTAAGTCAGTATGCGACCCTGAAGGTACGAGAAGTTGGACCACCCTGGTATACAGAGATCCTGTTCAGAGAGTGTAGGTAGAGTATGCATGTGCTGATGTTTACACATGTCAAATGGCAAATGAATTTAGAAGGCAGAAGCAAGCAGACTGAGACGTCAAATTAAATTGTGATGTTGCAGCAAATCTAAGACTCCAACAGTTCTACCAAGAATACAAAAAATTATGTCTCCCAACTTCAGCATCAAATATATTATAGGAGGAAGCAGGATGATCTCACACTAGCTCTGAGCTAATAAAGTTCAATTGTACCAGATGACGAAGCACCTGCTATGCTTTCCTGGCCTCCATGACAGCAGTTTCATCACCTGAGGGAGCTCATTCCTTCCTTTCTAATTATTAGCATCTCTCTGAGGAGTTGTCTGGCTCCCCAAATCCCAAGAGATATTTGAAGACCACAGGAAAAACAAGTGGCTGAAAAGTGGATATAAAACCCTCCCATAATGCTCACGGTCTGGCTGAGGGGCTACAGGAGTGGGTGGGGCTCTATCACTCTGAAGCTCTCGTGATATGTTCACACTCAGGGAGGTTTGTGTGATTTCTGCCAGAGGTAACGTCTAGTGAGCAACTTGAGGAATCTGCAACTAGTTCCACCTCTTCTCCCAAGATGTACTTTACAATGGGATATTTCTACGGAGAAATAAATCAAACTTTGGGGCACTGCTCTAGGAACAGCCTGAAAACCTCCCTTGGATGCTGAAGTGGATGAAGTAGCATCAAATAATATTCAGAGCTAGGGGAAACTATTGCAGACATCCTCTTGGTATGTGTTGATCAGCATATCAATACATTCAGTTACAATTGAAAAGAGGTTGGAAAAAGGCTGATGCTGAGACATTAAATGCTGTTGGGGAAAACACGACAATGGTTTGGTTTTTAACTACAATGTATGCCTGAAAGGGACCTTCTGTCCTACCAATGTTGGTGGTCTAGCTATTACTGCTGGGGTTGCTACCTCAAATTTTGTGCAAGACACACTCCGTTCATCCCACCCTGAAGTCTCATCCCTTTACATGCAGAGGGAGAGACGACTTCTCTATTTCCCAGGACTTTTACCATCCAGGAGATGTCATCATTGGAAATATTGCTTCTCAGTTCTTTGCCAATCGTACCTCTTCTAATTTCAGTGAGCATCCCTCTCAGAATTTGATCAAGGATCTCATGTAAGGATCTTGTTCTTTCCCTTCATAGCATTTGTTAGCTGAGAACATCATGACTAGAGAGAGTTTGAAGTAGATTAAATATGAAAGATGGGCATTCAGCCACTTGAGGGTCTTTGTTCATCCCAGAGAACTTACTCCAGTTTTCTCAGCACTTCCTTGTACTGTCATCTCTAGATAACGTGTGCACTGCTCAGCAATTTTAGAGATTCTGTCTTCTACGTGGTATGCTTCTTCCTTTCTCTGGACATGTTTATTTCATACATTTAATGTTCTGTCAGCGCGATCCTATGGGAGCTGCGTGATGGCGGAACAACTCCTGCACTTGCACTGACTCCTGTAAAGCAGTCGGTGCCTGTCGCAAACATTTCCCCTCCTCGTTCCCAGCCATTGCAGAGGACGTTGGGAAAGGTAAGCTGGCGGGAAGGCAGGAGAGGGTGGAATGGAGCAGGGAGGAGGTGTAACAGGGGCAGGAGGCCACAGGTGGGGGAGGGTCCATCGCAGAAGGCCCACACCGGTCCTATCCCCCTTCCCTGCAGCCTCCCCGCCCCTTTCCTCTCCTCAGATTTAGGTTAGCAAAATTGCTACCATAGGTCCCAGGAGGCCCATTGCGGGCCAAAAGGCTTACGCAGGGGTAAGGGGATTAAACGTCGATTAAACACAGGATGCAGCGGCTGTCATTTTGCTGCTGCTGCATCAGCAGGGGGTGTAAAGGATAGGAATGGGCTTTGTAGTTTGTTTTTATTTTCAATACATCCTCTCAAGCCATCTTGCTATGGCGGCCTCCAGTTCCTTGCTGACTTTAAATGCTGGAATAGATTAGTTGACACTTTATTTCATTGCATTAGCAATTAGAATTATGAATATAAAAGTTGGCACTTCACATAGTGCTTACTTAGCCTCTGGAATTCATTGCCACATGATGTGGTGATGTCCACTAGCTTGGATGGCTCTAAAAAGAGATTGTTATGGAAGGAATGTACCAACAGCTACTAGCCAGAATGGCAAAATGCTACTTCCAGATTCAGCGTCACGTTGCCTCTGAATAACAGTTACAGAGGAGCAACAGTGCGAGTATTATGCTTTCTCTCGCATTTGTGGACTTCCCAGAGGCAGCTGGTGGATCACTGCAGAAAACAGAATGCTGGACCAGATGGGCCTTTGCCTGATCCTGCAGAGCTTGTTTTATGTTCTCATGAATGAGTTAGGTCAGTGGTTCTCAAACTTTAAATTTTAAACATTTTTTAAATGTCACTCTAATGTGACCCACCTAGATTTATGAGACGCCCAAACATTGATCTCCCTATATTTCCACAAGCTCGCAAACTGCTGTTGCTCAATTCTTTGAAGGGCAATTAGTAGCTATCTGATTTTTGAATAGCCTCAGAGCTTGTGGCAATTACTTATCTGAACTATCCATCACCTGGGACCCACTAGAAATCAGGTCGCAACCCACCAAGTGGGTCCCAACCCACAGTTTGAGAAACACGGAGTTAGGTGATCCCTTCCATTCTTGCTTCAGCCATGAATTGTCTGGAGTTAGAATTTATTCATTCATACTTCTGTGTTTGTTTTTTAATTGAGGAAATAATCAAGTATCTATCAACCTGCCATTCTCTATCGGGTTGCAGTGCTTTGATCATTTTGTTAAGCCAATCCTAATTTTCATTGCAGTGTGGTTCCAAAGCGCTACCAACAGGTCCTGGCCTTGGTCTTTGCTGTAAGGGAGATCAATGAAAACCCAGCTCTCTTCAATAACATAACCTTTGGATTCCACAGCTTTGAAAACTATTGCAATAAAGCAACGTACCCTACTGAATCTGCTCTCTACCCAGCACAGATTTGTCCCTAACTACAAGTGTGACGTGCTGAACAATTTGTTAGCCATCACTTGGACCTTGGACACAGACACCTCCCTGAATATGGCTACTGTCATAGACAACTACAAGATTCCACAGGTAGATTTGGTGGTTGGAGAAACTCCATTCTGTGGGGTTCTTTCAAGTGTTTAATATTGGGTATCATGAATGGGGTGAATGGTATGGGGCCAAATCAGGTACAGAGAGCCATATGTTCGTACAGCTGTATGAACAGCTCTGAAGCTGACGTACATTTCAGGCCAAACCGGCCTGGGGTATAAAGCCAAAACTGGGCTGGGAAAGAGCTCGGGATATCGGCAGAGCGCGCCACCAATATCCCTGCCCTCTCCCTACCCGGTTCGGTCAATGCCCTCCCTCCCTCGCTGTCGGTGCAGGGCTTACCGTGCTGGTGCAGGGCTTACCGTGCCGGGAAGGTGCGGTGACGGTCTGCTGGTGGAGTGAGGGCTGCCTGCCTTCACAGATTCAGAACCTTTATTGGCATAATTAAGACATACATAACATACAACATAAACATATAACAAGTACATAACAAGTAGGGGTGACGAGTCCTAAACCTAGCATACATTACCCATATGACTCGCACTACGCCTCTTTACAACCTGCTTTAAGTAGGTTGCAACTTTTTCTTTTTATACAGCATCTACACCCTGTTAAATAATCTGGATTTTTTCCTGATCCCCCCAACCCCACCTATTGGACAAGATCAGATATAAATATTTCACACGTAGATCATTATACAGGGGGCAATAAAATAACATATGGTGCAGAGATTCCACACCTCCCACAGCACAAGAACAACATCTCTCCCTAGATGGAATCCCTCTATATCTCCCATAAAGTAACTCTGATGGCATGACATTAAAACTTACCAATAAGTAGGCCCTACAATCAGATGGGCATTTTAGATGGTATAAATACTCTGCCCATTGGCCATACTTAATAGGAATCTGATAATGGAGTGGTGAGCATGTCGTGTTGGCAGCATGCTGAAGTTCTTGCTGTTCAATATCCAGAAGCCTGCCCCTAATTGTTCTAAATGCTTGGTCATGGGTCAGTGAACCTACTATATCTAAAGCAAGGCCTATAGATTGTATTTT
The DNA here is from genome assembly GCA_026170595.1 of Plestiodon gilberti rubricaudatus. Lineage (NCBI taxonomy): Eukaryota > Metazoa > Chordata > Lepidosauria > Squamata > Scincidae > Plestiodon > Plestiodon gilberti. Next base: position 22,715,744 of record JANXHW010000006.1, read on the forward strand.
CTTTTCAAAATAAGTAGCCCCAAAAGGGGGCTCAGAGTCCAAGAGAAGTCGGATAAGTATACTATCCTGGTCTAGATCGTAGAAAACCCTTAACCAAAATTTAAAAAATCTCAGCCATACCACGGTCCCCACCTGAGATTGACCAGCTTCTAAACAGAGAGTGGCATAGGCCCCACAACCTGGCAACCCCAAGATTTTCCGAAGAAAGGACGCCTGAATCCTCTCTAGAGAACGGTTCATAGCACACATCCATATAGGGACGCCGTATAGGACCTGAGGAATGATTTTAGCATTGAAGACATCAAGAGCTGCTGGCACATATGAATTCCCTCTGGTGTAGTGAAAAAGTATAATACTGTATTTCTTCAATTCTAAGACGCATGTTTTTTCCCAATTAAGCATTTCCAAAAACGGGGTGCGTCTTAGAATCGAAGGTCTCCAAAAAGCACCCCAAAATGCTATCTTCTTACTTACTGGGGCTTGGGGGAGCCTCAGGGAGACCTGCACGATCCTCTGCAGGCCTCCCCGATCTTCAGTTCGGCAAAGAACGGTGATTTTCAGCCAATTCCGGTTTTCACGAAAATCGGAAATGCCCAAAAATCACTGTTTTTCACCGAGCTGAAGATCAGGGAGGCCTGCAGAGGGTTGCGCAGGCCTCCCTGAAGCTCCCCCAAGCCCAGGTAACGAAGGAAATGGCACTTTCTGGTGGGGCCAAAAATGCTTTGCAAAGGCAGTGCACTCAGTCATCCTCAGCTGCAGGAGACATGCTGGGGAGAGTTGGTGCTTTGCGGGTAGATTCAGTGAAGGGAGGTGAGTCTTACAATCGATGGATTTTTTTTCCCCTGCTGGTGGTACTGAAAGTAAAGGTGCGCCTTAGAATCGATGGCGCCTTAGACTCGAAGAAATACGGTAGCTTGGGCAATAACCCTAGCAGTACTTAAGACAGCTTTACGATGAGGGATCCACGGATGTTTATAGTGAAAATAGATCCGTAGGTATTTAAACTGTTTTACCTGCTCTATTTTGTTGCCACTAAAGTTCCAATTAGATGTCTTCCATGATTTGCCGAAAACCACAATTTTAGATTTACAGTAATTCAATTGCAGGATATTCTTACTTAGATACTCTGTACATCTATTTATTAAACGTTTCAATCCCAGACGTGTACGCGATAAAATGACTGCGTCATCAGCATAAAGAAGAAGAGGTATACGTAGTAACCCAAGTTTGGGACTATGACCCTCTATTTCCTCTAAATAGGAAGCAAGATCATTAATGAAGAGATTAAACAGAGAGGGGGCCAAGATAAAACCCTGCTTGACTCCTCTACTAGTTGAAAACTGTTCAGAGAGTCCCCACTCAAGAATACTTTAACTTGACATCTGGTATCAGAATATAAATTTCTAATAAGATAAAGGAGTCTTTTTCAAGCCCAAGATGTAAAAGTTTATCCCACCAAAGGGATCTGTCAACAGAATCAAAAGCTCCCTTAAGATCAAGAAAAGCCAAAAATGTTTAAAATTGGCGTTCACTAGCTGTCTATTAATGAGATGAGACAATATCAGGCAGTGATCTAAAGTGGATTTACCCTGCCTGGTAAATTAAAAAACAATAAAATCCACTGGGGGAGACAATGTATAGCAGAAAAAAAACAGCAAGGCAGAACATACTGAGGCACTGGGGACAGACAACAACCCATCACCCAAACGCCAGACGAAACAGAAACGTTTTGAGCCCCCGCCAAAAAGACATGAGGGAGGGGGTTGTTCTCAAATCCCCTGGCAAGGAGTTCCACAATTGTGGCGCCACAGCAGAGAAGGCACGCCCACGAGATGCCATTCCCCTAACTTGAGACAGAGGTGGCACTCGAAGGAGAGCCCCCTCAGATGACCTAAGAGAGTCGGCCGGAATGTATGGGAGAAGCAGGATTGCACCCCAAGTTACATAAATAAATACTGAAAATAATTTCAGTCAAAGGGAAAGTTCAGCAATAAGGCTATTATCTCTCACTAAAAAAACTTCATCTAGAGATATGCTGCTTTGTATGCTTTATCTGTAGACACAATATGAAATATACATTGACAGCAAAATCCTATTCCTTGCTAACACCAGCGCAGAAGCCGCTGCGTCAGCGTAGGATGTCGCTAACATGCCATAATCCTCGTTTGCGACACCTGGCAACTATGCAGCGCTGGCAGGAAGGCCTGTGCCATCCCGCCAGTGCTTTGTCCAGCAGATTCTGCACCAGAGCTGGTACATTGAGCACCGTGCAGCACAGGGGCTGGGGATGGGCAGGGAGAAGGCAGGCAGGGCCGTTATGGAGTGGGGGGAGGGTGGATATGGGGAGGGGAGGGGTGGATCAGGCCAGAGAGGGGCAGGATCGTAGATGCTGGCACACACCAAAACCTATGCCCTCTTCCACAACTTTCCCATCTGCACAGGGCTCCTCGGTTCCTCAACATTCATAAGGCTCTTCGCACAGATCCGTGGAGTTCCATTGCCACAGCTGGGGGTTTAACCTGAGGAGACCACCAGTCTGCTCCTAGTCTGTGCTGGATACAGCACGGGCCCCGCAACACTGCTACTACAGTGCTGGATAGGATTGGGCTGCCCATCCAAAAATGTATCTTGAAAAACCATTATGTATTGGCCCATAATACAAAGCACACACGTATCACAATTATGCTCCATTCTGATAGACATCTGAATATTCATTTAGATCGTATTTGGTTCCCTTGAGACAAAAATGAAGAATACACGCTTCCCTTCCTCATACCAGATGGTGCCAAATGATATCCACCAGTACCATGGAATTGTCCAATTACTTCTGCATTACAAATGGACATGGGTTGGGATATTTTTAGCAAATTATGACAATGAAGAGATCTTTCTACAGACATTGCAGACAATGCTTTCCTCAAAGGGCATCTGTGTTGCTTTTGCAAAAACATTTCCAGCCACTTCTTATATGGATAAAATGCTCCAGGCACAGTTTCGTGACCTGCTAAATATATCCATTGCCATAAAAAGCAACACCAATGTGTTTATTGCTTATGGTTCTCTTCACACCATGTCACATTTGATCCAATATTTTCAAAGCGCAGTCATGCATTCTCCATTAGGAAAGGTGTGGATTGTGACATCACACTGGGATTTCAAAGTATGTACAAAACAAAGGAACTTAGATGTACAAGCCTTCCAGGGTGCCATATCCGTCTCAGTTCACTCAAATGAGCCACCAGGATTCAGAACATTTCTGCGGAACACAAATATTTTCTCTGCAAAAGATGATGGGTTTATCCAGACCGTCTGGGAAAAGACCTTCAACTGTTTATTGAAAAATTCTGCTCTGGGTGAGGGTGAGAAGACCAAGGAACACTGCAGTGGGGAGGAGAAACTGGAGAGCCTTCCCGGAACTCTCTTTGAAATGAGCATGACAGGACACAGCTACAGTGTCTACAATGCAGTCCATGCTATCGCACGAGCTCTTCATACTATGCTTGCATCCAGACACAAATACAAAACGTGGATAGCTGGAGACAGGCTGGCACTGAGGAATCTTCAGCCATGGAAGGTAAAAGTCCTATGCAGATTGGATCCAAGTACATAAGGGACTATCACCTCCCTTGTGAACCGCAAATATGATTCATTAAGGTTTGCATCTTACACCACAGGCATTCTGAGCTCCAGGATTGCACAGTTTATAATGGCGCCTTAGGAACATCCTCCCCACACCTGCTTCCCTGAAACTTTACGTTATAAGATTTAACAGGCATGTCTGGACCTTTTCTTGTAATAAGACAAAACAATTTTGTAGCTATTGTGCTAATTCTTTTATTTATTTGTTTGTTTTTGTATTGCTTTACTGCCTCGCAATATTTTTCAAACCACTTTGAAACAGGCGGATAAAGTAGAGTAGAAATTAAAATAAAATTCTCCAAAAGACACCGCCCTGCTTTCTTGTGTAGGCTACAATATCAATGCCTTCCAAATTGCGTGCAGCTCTTCAAATACATTGTTTTCCAGCTTTATTTAAAAGAATTGGATGTACATAGATCGTCCACTCTTCCCCATAGTTGCATTCCACAATTTCTTCCTTCCTCCTGATGTGTCCTTGTGCAGGAGAAAACTCCCTCTTCAGGAGGAAGGTTACATAAGTATACAGTCCTAAGTGTTGATTCTGTGCCACTATTGCTTTGCTACTCATTCTTCCTGGGCAAACCCAAGGCTGTAACTCGTTTTTCTTGAGAGAACACAGCTAGTTCACCAGCAATTCAACAGTCCTCTACCATAACCGTCCTCCATTCTGCAGAGCAGTACACCATTTTCTCAGTGCCTCTTCTACCCATGGTGGAACTCCATAGCTCTAAGATAGGCAGTTGGCCGGCGGATCTCTTCTTATGGTCCCCTAAGTTACAGTTGAAATGAGACAGGCTCACACTAGTCAGAAACAGCCTAAACACACCCAGGACAGGTGTCTGTCAATGTCATTGTGTAGATTTGACACCTTTTTAATTTTCTCTTTACTTTAGCTCCATCCCTTTCTAAGGAGCATCTCCTTCAACAATAGTGCTAGAGAGATGGATGAAAATGGAGAAATAGTTACAGGATTTGATGTTACAAACTGGGTTATTTTCCCAAATCAATCTCTTATGAGAATCAAAATTGGAAGACTGGATCCTCAGGCGCCTCCAGGAAAACAGTTAACAATTCAGGATGAAAGCATGATGTGGCATGGGAAATTTAATCAGGTGAGACAAAATGAACTGTATGTCCTTAGTTTGACATAGCTAGAAAATGTAGAATCCACTAGGTCTGATTTCCATTTACTATATCCTAAACCTTCATGATGTTGTAGATTGACTTCATTAGCCTTGACATTGAAATTACAATGTCTGCAGCAACAGCAGAATCCAATCTTGTGTCTACTGCCATTCTCTAACACAGTGGTGGCCAACCCACGGCACGCGTGCCACAGAGTGGCACGGGAAGGTCCGTCGGGTGGCACGCCGCCCGCCCGCCAGCCGCCTCCCTCCCGGCTTCTCCCTCCGGTCCGCGCGGAGGCCTCTACTGTAAACATAGAAAGACTCGATCAGGTAGATGGCGTCGTGGCTGTGGGAGTTAGTTAAAGGCTATTTGCACAGACAATTCATTTGCTAGCGCTACAGGGGTTATCTGATAAATTTAATTGATTGGGGGATTGTGCTCCGCACGGCCGGAGAGCCCTTGATCTTGCAGCCAGTTCCCAACACGAGGTGCAGCTGACGAAAACAAAGAGAGACTACGCTTAAAGGGACAGTTCTCCGCAGCAGCTAGATGGCTGAGGGAGGATTTAAGAGGCATTTAAGAACGTTGCAGCGGTATAAAGCCGTAACTAGTGGCTCCGCATATGTTTTAATTACAAATGAATTTCATGGGTTGATTACAAAGTGATTGATTGTGCATGACAATCAAATTAAGCATATTTACTAACTCATTAATTAATTAAATGAATGGAAGCGAGGATTCTTCCGATTAATGCAGCTCCTAATGGAAGTATGTTAGAATCATGTTTACTAACTCATAAGGAATTACATCAATGGGTTAAAATGATTCCCAGCTCTGTTCTGCATTCGCAGCCTCTCTGAGGGACCTTCCGCCAGCCGGCTTGCTTCCTCTGGCTGCTTGTAGGCAAAGACCCTAGCAACAGCAGCGTCCATGGCAACATTTTGCCCTGACTCCAAGCCGTTCGTAGCTACTGACTTAAGAGGAACTGAAATGGCCCAGGGGTTAAAGAGGCAGGCTGCAAAACTGAAGGTTGTCAGTTTGAATCCCTGCTGGGGTTTCTTAAGCACCACATTTACCCGGAATTTGGAGCTTCTTTAATTATGCGCTTTATTTAACTACTTAAGCACCACAGTTGCTATTTAACTACTTAAGCACCACAGCACCACTGAAATGGAGGCTAAAAGTATAATTTATTTAATAAAATAAAAACACGGTTATTATTTATTTATTTATTTATTTATTTATTTATTTATTTATTTTTGAGGCACACCCAAGATACAAAAAAACTAAAAGTGGCACATGTCATAAAAAGGTTGGCCACCACTGCTCTAACAGTTCCTTTCTGGGGGGGGGGGGGAATGTGTTTTACAATGACAAAGGAAAGATTCTTGACTCTTATGGCCATACCAAACCCAGGACTAAAATTCCACCTATGAGGCTTGGGAGAGGTGTGGCAGAGGTGTAGCTAGCCTCTCCAGCACACACACCCCTGCATGTAATGGCACAAGCCCGCCACAGACAGTGGCATTCCTGCCACTGCCACGTTGCGGCGAGAAATGCCCCCTAGCATTTTTTCACTAGAACAGAGATCCTAGGAGCCCGAGCGGGCGAATGAGCCAACCATGCAAGCGGCAAGGCTGTTTTTCTAATGCTACTGAGCTGTGCTTTTCAGTCCCCCTGTGCCACCTGGAGGCCCATGACCCCCCCGAGCCCAGAGAGCCCTCCGCTGCCGAGTCTTGGTTTATGAACCAAAAAACCTCCATCCTAGGCACTACATCCTGAAATGGGTTGGCAAGACCCCAGACACTCTCCTCAGTTAAGGGGTGCCCTATATTCAAATCAACTCATAAAGGAGCCCTAATGAGTCTATGAGGAAAGTGATACTTTAAAAACCCTGGGCTTTAGAGCCCTGTGTTCTTTCTCTTCCCACCCTTACCATGTGTTGTTTGAAGTCACCACCAGTTTTACCATAGGCTAAATTGACAAACAAAAATGTTCCTATGTCATATTTCAGGGTTTGGCATATTTCTGGTCGCAAAAACATCACCAAACATCTAAATAAGGACCCTAAACACATCTAATATTAAACTTTGAAATAAATGTGAGGTCAGAGACATGTGCTTTGTATCATACCAACAACTAGCACACTCGAAGACGCACAACTGCCTGACACAACAGAGGGATTCCTTGCATAGTTTTGAGGCAAGAAAAGGATCGCTCCCCCCCCAAAAAAAGAAAGATTGATCTCATCTAGAGAACGTCGATGCTTACAACTCATTTTCCCAGCTACTTCTATTCCAAAGCACACAGAGACAGAATACGACTATTACGTTTGGGAGACACAAATATTCCCCAGAAAAAAAATACATACATGAACGTCCACCCCATTAAACACAGCATTCTACTTTATTTATATGTCCATCTGAAACCACAGCACTTAAAAGAAATCATATTAATCAAAATCCTGTACATTTTGGCTGTGATTAAGGTGCTGCCCGTCTCTGTGTGTAATGACCACTGCCATCCTGGCTCCAGCAAGAAAAAGAAGGAAGGGGAGCCGTTCTGCTGTTACGATTGCGCTCCATGTCCGGAAGGGAAGGTCTCTGGCCAGAAGGGTAAGAAGAGACATAACTTTCACAGACTCTGACCATATCATGCATGGCACCATTCCTAGCATCAATTTTGATTATCATGGCCTTGAATGCATCCTGGAATATCAAGCATGAGCTCATGCCCAAGGGGTTATTTTAACAGGGTTTTCCTGGCATAGAATTCATGCACTTTCACATTACATTACACAGCTGTAACAGGCATTTCTTGTTCTCTTTCCAGACATGGATGCTTGTATCAATTGTCCAGATGAACGATATCCAGACAAAGACCAACACCAGTGCATTCCCAAGGTTATCAGCTACCTCTCATATAAAGAACCATTAAGATTCAGTCTAGCCTGGGCTGCTGTTGCTTTTGCTCTGATCACAGCTTTGGTACTTGCAACCTTTATGAAGCACCAGGACACTCCCATTGTCAAGGCAAACAACCGCAGCCTCACCTACATCCTCCTCATCTCCCTCCTCCTTTGCTTCCTCTGCTCCTTGCTCTTCATTGGAAGGCCCAGAAGTGTGACCTGCCTTCTCCGACAAACGGCTTTTGGAATGGTCTTCTCTGTGGCCCTTTCCTCTGTGCTGGCAAAAACCATTACTGTGGTTCTGGCATTCATGGCTACTAAAACCAGGATCTGGGATGAGGAAATGGTTGGGGAAAAGACTTGCAAATTCTATTGTCCTGTCCTGTTCCTTGGTTCAAGCAGGCATTTGTATGGTTTGGTTAAGTACTTCTCCTCCATTCCCAAATACAAACATGCACTCGCTAAAAGGGCAAATCATAATAGAATGCAATGAAGGGTCCATCTTCATATTTTATTGTCTCTTGGGCTATACGGGATTTCTAGCTATAGCCAGCTTCACTGTCGCTTTCCTAGCCAGGAAGTTACCAGACGCTTTCAATGAAGCCAAATTCATCACCTTCAGCATGTTGGTCTTTTGCAGTGTTTGGATCTCTTTTCTCCCAACCTATCTGAGCACAAAAGGGAAAGATATGGTGGCTGTGGAGGTCTTCTCCATCTTGGCCTCTAGTGCTGGGTTACTGGGCTGTATTTTTTCCCCTAAATGCTACATCATTATGCTCAGGCCTGAGCTGAATAATAGAGAGCAGCTGACAAAGAGAAAAAACTGAAGAAATTAAGAATTAATTTATTTTATTATAATAATTTAGAACTTACATTCATTTTGCACTCTTATACATACAATACTTCCAACTGTATATTGCAAGTACGTATACTCCATACATACTCCAATTTGAACTCATATGCATACTTCCTGGGGAGTAAATCCTGGTGATCAAAATAGGACTTGTTCTGAGTAAACATGTGCAAGATTGCACTGTAACTTTAAATGTTTATTCATTATTATTCATACCTGTATAATGAGTCTGGGTCATCTATACAAAACAGGAAGTGTTGTATCCTGTTGCTGAAGAATAGCATGGACTCCTTTGATGGTTTCTAACAGACAGGATACGAACCACTGGCCAGATGGATTTGCTTCAAGAAGGAAATCAAACTGCTCCAACAGAGCTCAACCTTTTCTCTCCCTCCACCTAAACAACAGCCTGCAGTTCTGCCCATTCTGCCAATCTGTGGGGCAGACGCATACTCCCTTGGTGATAATAATGCTTAGCTGTGCCTGATACCTGATAAGCTCAGTGGAAGTGAAATGTACTCAGGAGCAATCCAAAGTGAATGCTTTGAAGTATAGGTTTGGCCACTGGAAACCGGGGGAGGCTATGTAAGTCTGGCCAGGAGGGGGACGGGGCTTAAGATATAGGCGGAGCACACCGCTGATATCCCTGTCCCTCTCCCGGGCCAAGCGACCCAATCCAGTGCTTCCCTGTTCCCCACACCCCTGCCCGGCACTGGAGTCGGCCCCGGGCAGACTGAGTTGTGCCTTACAGCACATTTACGACACCTGCTGCTGGCAGCGTCATCGCTCCTCCAGTAGTTGTCTATGCTGGATTGCACCGCTAGTCTTGCTTAGTTTCTGAAAGTCTGAGATATTGCTCCTATAGAAATCTATGGTGCCAGGGACCATTACGAAAGGGCTTAAGAAATAAAGAATACCAATGGGAGAAATGTTTGAGACTTGGTGTGGAGGGAGTGTAACCGTTGGGGCAGAGTCTTGATAGAAATGTCAGTATGTGATTTCACAGTTTTACACGGTAGGGGAAATGATCGCATTTGCACAATCATTCACTAAAGAAATAGGATGATGATGGTTTTTGTGGTGCCTTGGGTGCCCAATGGTACAGTGGGAAGTCCTCCAATCACGCGGTTCTCTTGAAACCCTGCACAGATCCCCCAAAGATCCCCACATGATCTCACTCAAGGTCTGGGCTGAAAAGGTCAAATGCACCAGGTCATCAAGCACCTGCCATGTTTTCCTGTGCTCCAGAGAGCAGTTTCAGCACACGAGGGAGCTCATTCCCTCCTTCGTATTTATTCACTTCAGTCTGAGGAGTTGTCCTGCTCCTCAAATCCCAAGAGGTTTTGCGGGCCCAGCTGTTTCGTGGCAACGCGCGTCTTCCACGAGCGGTGAACCCGACGTGGAGGCTGAGCGGCAGCGGGGCCATTCCGGCGTGGGATCGCGACCTCGTGTCTATGGCTGGGGCTTCGACTCGGCGTTTTCGGGGCATTCCGTTGCTCGGCCACCTCGTTTCGGCTCTTGGCTCTGTGGGGCCAGCTGGCCTGAAGAGGAGGAGAGTCGCTTGGCTTTCAGGAGGCAATCCGTCTTAGGAGCATCGCAAGCTAGCCACAAGGGACTCCAGAGGCTGGGCGCACCGCATTGCGGAGGAAGAAAGCCTGCTGGCAACATTATCCTTTGGGTTAAAGCTAGAGCACACGTTTACCATTCCTATGCCCAAACACGCTCAGAAAACCGGGGACAAGGCCCCTAAGAGGCCTACCCCTGCAAGGCAGGCTCCTGAGTCCTCAGATGAGGAGGGGGATGCCGGGCAGCTCCAGGGCTTGATAGCCTGGATAGAGGCCCTTGAAAAAGAAAAGGAGCAGAGGGAGGCAAGCAAGGGTGACGGGGCTGAGGCCTCATCAGGCCCTAGTGCACGGTGCCAATTTACTAGGCCTGGTAGAGGCAACCATATGCAATTGCTTTCTTCCAGGTTGGATGCTTTAGATGGAAAAAGGGGCAAGACAGCAGTTGTTAAGGAGGTGTTGCCAGTCACGGTAGAAAAGGAAGGGGGGAAGACACTTTGAACCCCAGTGGGGTTCCCCCCTGATGTGGTTAACTCCCCAGGTAAGAGTGATGCTGCCTGGGTCAGGGTCGCGGGAGTTTGGGATAGTAAGGGTGCTTGGGATCAGGGTTCCGCCCCGTGGTACCCCCCTTGGCAGTATTGGCCAGGTTGGGGGTGCCCCCAGTGGGCGTTGCTGCCTCAGCGGTGGCTGCCACGGAGGTTGGGGGATGGGCTCCAGGTCAATCGGGACTTAGCGCGGGGATTGCAGGAACCCCGTCAGTCGCCACATCTCCATGGCAAGTTACTGGTTTCTCTCCAGCTGATGGTGCAGCTTACAGATTGGCACTTCCAGGGGGTTGGTGTTTCCCCATGGTGGCAAACAATCAAGCACAGTGGGGCGCTCCGGGGGAGCGACCGCGGTCATCCTATGGTGACCTGGCGTTCCCGTTGGGAGGCCATTTAGCATTATCTGTGAAAGAAAAATTTGGAGGGGAGAGTTTGTAGATATATTTACCCTCCTCGAGGCCGAACCTGAATCCGTCCCGAGGGTTGGCGACCCAGCACAGGATCAGGAGCTGGTCAGGAAATGGAGGATAGACAAAAACTGGACCAACTGGCTTTACGGCTTTTTGGTCTACTTTACAGTTTTGTTGCAGGCGCACCCAGCACGGGCGCCGGCACTGGTGAAATATATCGACATTGTTCATAAGGCCCACAGGGACTATGCCAGCCCTGCTTGATTGGCCTATGATGAACACTTCCGACAGAGGGCAGCTCATGTCCCTGCCCTAGATTGGCGGGTGCCCCAATGGGAGTTGTGAACAACAAATTGTTGTTCCCTCCAAGCCAGTTTTCGGTGATAGGGCTGATAGTGGGCATTTGATTGAGAGAAATGCCAGCTCCCAGACAAAGGGGGGTGGCGGCACGCAGGGAGTTCAATCCTCCCGTGTGTGTTATGAATTTAATTCAACCACAAAATGTGGAAAGAACGGGTGCCCCTTCGTCCATGCCTGCAGCCCCTGCGGCGGCAAGCATGCGGTGTCGGCTTGTCAAAAAATGGGCTTGTTCTGGCAGGGTCGAGGTCAAGGGGGGCAGGACAAGAAAGGAGGAGGCCCCGTGGCCCAGCCTCAACCTGGGAAATGGCCCCTCGCCGATTAGGCTTGAGATACTCAAAGAATATCTCAGGAGTTATCCCAGATGGGATGAAGCACTCTATTTACGGGAAGGTTTTAGTTTTGGTTTTAGGATACCGTCCCCACCTCCTTCCGGTCCAGTGATGTCTCATAACCTGTGTTCCGTCCTGGGTTTGGAGGACGTAGTTAGACGGAAAATCGCCAAGGAGGTGGGCTTGGGTCGGGTGGCAGGCCCCTTTGTGGCCCCTCCCTTTCCCAACCTTGGCGACACAATAAAACTTATGAACCTTATTCATCACCTTTCGTTCCCAAAGGGCAGCTCCGTCAACGATGGTATACCGCACCACCTTTACTCAGTTAGGTTTACGTCTTTGGACGAGGCCATTAGGATGTTGAGGGCCGAAGGCCGGGGTGCCCTGATGGCCAAAGCAGATATCAAAGCTGCTTTTCGTCTTCTGCCCATTCACCCAGGTGACTTCCCGCTGCTGGGATTTTAATTTGAAGGAGCATACTACATCGACAAAAGCCTGTGCTTTTCGGCCCGGGAGGCTATCCTTTTTAAGGCGGCCGCCCTTACTTTGTTCTTTGGGGCTTTTCGCCCCAGCGAAGTGCTTGCATCGTCTGTCAGTTTAACAGGGGTTGAGGTGTTGCAATTTCAGGACATCAATTTGGAAAGCGGACAAGTGTCGTTATTGTTGCGGAGGTCCAAGACCGACCAGAGGGATGTCGGGCAGCGGATTAAACTGGCCAAGGCCAAAAACCCGGTGATCTACCCGGTTAGAGCTCTTCAGGAGTTTATGCAGGGTAGGCCTCAAAGTCCCGGCCCACTGTTTATCCACCTTTATGGTAGTCCACTGACCATCAGTTCAGGGCTATCTTTTATAGGAGCTTAGAATGGATGGGGGTTCGACGGGAATTTTATTTCCTTCATTCTTTTAGGATTGGTGCAGCGGAATCAGTGTTCTCAACTGATGCCATCAGTTGGATTGGTCACTGGAGGTCAGGAGTGTTTAAGTATTACATCCGATAGGGTGATGGTAAGTAGGTGGGGGTATGGGGGTAATGGAAAAAGGTCTATCACTGACTCCTAATCAGAATGGCTAAGTGCTACTTTCAGATTCAATAGCACTTTGCCCCTGAATAACAGTTATGAGGAATCAATGGCGAGAGAGGAGCATGCCTTTCTCTGCTGCAGGTGGGCTTCCCTGCTGATAGTTCCCTGTCAAATGGAGAATATGGGGATAGATAGGCCTTTGCCGGATCCCACAGGTTTTACTTAGTTCTTATCCCCTCCATTCCTGCTTCAGTCATCATGAACTACCTATCCTTAGTCTGGCCTCAGGGGCCTAACAAGCTGCCGGAGCACGGGAGCTTGCTGCGCCTGGAAGTGACGTCACGTGACCTCATGTGATGTCATTTACAGAGCTGTTTCCTCAGCAACGGAGCCGCACTGCTCTTTCCTGAACTGTAGGGTGGGCAGGGGGACTTCATGACGGAGCTCTGAGCAAAGCTCCGTGACTGAACAAGCTGTTTCAGCATGCGCACGGAGCCCCACCCACCCTGCAGCTCGGGAAAGAGTGGTGTGGCTCCTTGACTGAGCACACTGTATCAGCACACAGTCGGAAACAGCGGCACACGCAGTGGAGTGGAGCTTGAGGTGTGCCCCCCCGGCTTGCATCCGGGGGGGCACACCCACGTTATGCATCTGCTCAGTAGTCCTAGAGTCCCTCCCCCCTCCCATCTGCAATGTAAAAATAAGAATAATGTCCTCTAGAAGCCACCTGAGAGAAAATTATTTGGACTAGTTGAAAGCCAGCCAGACTTTAGTAGTACACGGTTCATTTCTGCCTCTGGCGAGCTGCTGTGTGGTAATATTCAGCTGCCTTGAAGGAATGCCTCTTTGCCTCCACTTCTGTTCCATATATTATAAGTCTCAGTTCTCATCCGTCCAAAAGCAACCAAATCACTAACAGTCAAGCGTCTCACTGATCGGCTAAGTAAAGCATGTATACCAGAAACACATTTCCTAAATCTTCCCAAACCCGTGGCAGCCTGGAACAGGCCAGCAAGGAGTCAAGCTCTATCCCCCCAAAAGTCAACACAGGGGCAGGTCCTGCAGTCTTAGCGACCGCTAGAGGAACTCCGAGCTCTGCACAGTTGGCCATAAAAGTGGAAAGAAGGAACTGACACACGTCAGTACCCCCAGGACCCACAAAAAGAAAATCATCCAGGTAATGAATGATTGAAATCACTCCTGTACGAGAACGGACAGTCCATTCTAAAAACGTAGAGAAAAGTTCAAAGGTGAAATCCGCAGGTTGGGAATGTGAGCCTCATCAAAGGGGCCAACCACCCTGCCCGCAGCCACTTCCTTGCCTATCTTCCTCCTTACCACCTCTTCCATCCCAACCACCGATGGCAAGTTGTCGGCACACGAGGGAGCGGCAGGAAGAGGCGAAGGAATATGAAACCCAAAAGTAAAACCCTGCAGAATATAATCGGCCGCCATCCTGTCAGGATAGCGCCGCAGCCAGGTTCGAAGGGGGCCAACCTTAATCGGGGTTGGCCCCCTTCCCAGAGGGGGTGGCATTAGAACCGCCCCTTCTTCTACCTGAACCTCTAGGGCCCTGCCTCCCACTGACAATGCGGGGGCATGCTGCAATGGCATGCTTGCCTCCGCAAACTGCGCAACCATGCTGGAATGGGCAGTCCTGATGCCTGCACCTGCCAGAGGCGTTGAACTCCTCTGGGGGGGGGGGTTGAACCCCTTGCGCACCTGCCCCAGATTTTTGTTGGTTAAAGTTAGCCTGTCCCACCTGGTTACTGGTGATAATATGACTGCTGTCGGATCGATCACCCAGGGAGGATTTCGCCAGCCCCACAAGCCGGTTCCACAACTCCCATTGAGGGACCCGCCAATCCAAAACTGGATTATACGAAGCATGAAAGCGGAACTGGTCATCATAAGAAAGCCAGCCCGTACCCACATGCTCCGAAAATGCAGCATGTATTATATCCAAGCATTTAAATAAATCCCCGGTCACCTTGGGATGCATTTGATGCATCACCGCCATGTAGATACAATAATCCTTAAGCCAGTTTGGCCAATTCTGGTCAATTTTACGCTTTTTAGAAAACTCAGCATCGGGGACAAGGTCCCCGACACGAGGCACTGGCTCAGGGGCTTCTTCTAACATACTAAATACGTCAACTCCCTACGCCAACTTTTTTTTTTTATGGTCATCGCAAAATGACCACCAAGCGGGATATTAAAGTCCCCAAAGGGGGTCCGCATACGCTCTGTTTCATCAGGGGGTTGCGGAGTATGACCCCAGAGTGGAGGAGGTTGTGGGTAACCCATCCAACCCCCCACTGCCCCATCCCTGGGGGAAGCCCCGCATAGGGGGATATTGAGGAGAGGCATCAGTCGCGGAAGGGGAGTCCTCCCCTTCAGCTGCAGGTGCCTCAGAGGCTTGATCCTTGGAGGAAGGAGATGCGGACTGGTGAGCAGCGGAAGCCCCCCCCCCCGGAAAAGCCCCAGAAACCCGGCCCCCATAAATAATGGTTGACGGGAAAATCTTTAAAGTATTTTAGTAGATAGGCCTTTGCCAGATCCCACAGGTTTTATTTTGTTCTTATCCCTTCCATTCCTGCTTCAGTCATCATGAACTACCTATCCTTAGTCTGGCCTCAGGGGCCTAACAAGCGGGAGCTTGCTGCGCCTGGAAGTGACGTCACGTGACCTCATGTGATGTCATTTCCAGAGCTGTTTCCTCAGCAATGGAGGACTGCTGCTCTGCTCTTTCCTGAACTGTAGGGTGGGCAGGGGGACTCCATCACTGAGCACTGAGCAAAGCTCCATGACTGAGCACGAAGTTTCAGCATGCGCACATAGCCTCACGTTACGCCGTTACGCTTCACCCACATTATGCTTCACCCACATTACGCCTCTGCTCAGTAGTCCTAGAGTCCTTCCCACCCTCCCATCTGCAATGTGAAAATAAGAATAATGTACTCTAGAAGCCACCTGAGAGAAAATAATTTGGACTAGTTGAAAGCCAGCCACACTTTGGTAGTACACGGGTCATTTCTGCCTCTGGCGAGCTGCTCTGTGGTAAAATTCAGCTGCCTTGAAGAAATGCCTCTTTGCCCCCACTACTGTTCCATATGTTATAAGTCTCAGATCTCATCCGTCCAAAAGCAACCGAATCACTAACAGTCAAGTGTCTCACTGATCAGCTAAGTAAAGCATGTATACCAGAAACACATTTCCTAAAACTTCAAAGCAGTTGCTATTTCTTCCTTCATTTATAGACCTGTGTATTGTTTTTAATTGGGAAAATAACCAAGTTTATAAGAACCTGCAATTCTCAACTGGGCTTCGGTGCCTTGATCATTTTGTTATGCCTGTCATGAACTGTTTGGTCACGTAGGCTTGGGGTTTCTTTTGTTGTTGTAATAGAATTTTAGTAGATTGTTGCAGGGCCAACCTTACAGTACTTCTTCTATGTAAAATGCCAAAGATAGAGAAGTAATTTGAATGGGAGAGGAACTGCAGTTACTTGAGAACAGAAGAGCTCCTCGTAATGGGAAAGATAAATTCCTCAAGGAGAGTAGAGCTTTGGCAGTCTCTCCGGTGTGGATGTTGAGGAGAGACCTTGGAAAGAGTGGGTTAGAAGGCAGTTGTGTTCAGTTGACTAGTCAAAAGGAGATTAGGGTACTTGAAAGGTTTTTATCAGCTGTTTTAAAGTTTTAATATTTTTTATTGATTGTATCTTAATGTTGGGAAAACCCTCTTCTCTTTTTTATTCTTACGGGTTTCTAAATAAAACTTTTAATGATAGAATTTTGTGCCTGGATTATTTATGAGGTAGTAGGAAGACTACCGGCATTCCCTTGCCTTTTTATTGTAATACAAGGAGATTTAGCTCAGGGAACCCCTCCAATTAGTTTAATTCCTGGACTGGTGGCAGCGGAGTTACCAACAAAAGTCTTTCTGCCCCCCCTTGCTTGGACATGACAATGCCAATCATAACTTTCATTGTAGTGTCCTGCCTTAGCACTACCAACATACCCTGGCCTTGGCATTTGCTGTAAAGGAGATCAATGAAAATCCAACCATCTTCAATAACATCAGCTTTGGATTCCACATCTCTGAACACTATGGCAATACAGCAATGTCTTACAAGGCCGTACTGAATCTGCATTCTACACAGCATAGATTTGTCCCTAACTACATGTGTGACATGCAGAAAAATTTGGCAGCCATCGTTTGGGGTATGAACTCAGACACCACCCTGAATATGGCTACCATCATAGACAGCTACAAGATTCCACAGGTAGGTGTAGTAGATGATAGCAACGGAGACATCACTACTGTGAAATGCAACGATATTTTGTGGGGATCTTTCAGGTTTCAAAAGTGGTTAACTTGAAATGGTTTTATTTTTTTGCAGATTTCAGTATTTAACCAAAATGAAATATCAGAAAGAGGGGGGGGGTGTTGTATTTTTATTCCAGTTTTTCTCCATTTTTTTCCATTGTAAATTAATGTAGCATGGAAGCTACGTGGGAAATTCCAGTAGACCCATTAGTATTAGAGTCCAGGAACATGAAAGTGCCTCGAGGTTGACACAAGGGGAGAAATCAGCGATTGCATCACACGTAATAGCCACCGGTCACAGGATTTAGTCAGACCTGCAGTTTATTCAATGAAGCAAAGCTCAAACAACTGTGAAACCTGGAGGCTGTTGCTATCTCCCAGATAAATCAACATTTTTTTTAATTAATAGGCAGGAAGAACTTTCCTTTATTAACAAGATCTGGCATCCGATCTTAAAGAGAGCACTGCAATTTCCAGCTTCTCGGCACACGACCGATTAATGCGCTGATTGACACTTCCATTCTTTTCTGTTACACTTCTGTTAAGCCTCTGTTTTGTTCTAGGAGGAGGTCAGTGTCATCCAGCAGCCCAGTCGTGCTGCTTGTGCTTTGATAATGTCCCGTGGGAGGGAGGAAACGTCAGCAAGGGATTAAAGGTTTTTGTGCCTATTGATTTGATACTTTTAAAGAACTTTTGAACCACTCTGGGCATTTCTAAACCTTTTATTTCCTCAACATTAAATTTGAGGAAATAAAAGGAGACGCCCTGACGCCCTCACCATATCTCTTTGAAATTGTTTTTTTTTTAATTGTACTAGATGGATGGTATAGGTTGTACAGCGTGAGTAGATGACGAATTATAACTCACATGGTTTTATTTTATTCCAATTTGCTGGGCAGAAATCGGTCTGCCCCCTGAGCTTCAGGTTGCTGCGTAACGGCGATTTTTGACCACTTCTGGTTTTCTTGAAACAGGCCTACCCACATCTCCACCACCGAAGTCCCGAGAAATTGAAAAAAAAACATTTTCAGGCACTTTCTCAGAGGCAGCAGCAATTCGCAGAATCACTGCTGCCATGCTGTCCATGCTCCTTAAGGAGCATGGGGGCTTTTAATGATGGGTCACAACCCACCACTTTGAGGACAATTTGGGCTACAATATCAAAGCCTTCGAAATTGTGTGCAACTCTTCAAATACATTGTTTTCCAGCTTCATTTAAAGAAATCGGATATGTATTGTTTTTCCGTGCTTCCCCATAGATCATGGGTCTCCAAACAGCAACTCTCTGTGCCTGCGGGGATTCCCATGCTCCCCCGCTCAGTGGTCACCCCTCCCTGCCCACTGCTGGAGTCGCTCGCGCCAGGATAATGCAAAGCAACTGGGCGGCTCTGTGTGTGTGTGTGTGTGTGTGTGTGTGTGTGTGTGTGTGAGTGAGTGAGTGTGCACACGCATGCAGACCAGCCTTCATATCCTTCATTGCCTCATTGGATGTCTCCCTGGCAGGGGTGGAGGCTTAGCGTTGAAGAAGCAGCCTGCTATTTTCTGTTCCTGCCTAGTGCATAGCAAGCAGCAGCTTCGCTTATCCGCTTCCGAGTCCTGCAACTACGTGTAGGGTCTTACTTGCAGCTCCTTCAATATCTGGACACAGTTGGTCTCAGGAAGCCTGGGAGGCGGGCGATGTCTATGGGGAAGGAGTGCATAGGATTGTTGCCAACATTTTTTTGCTGTGTTCACTGAGACTTCTGGAGAAGCGTTCACAGGGTTGCAGCCCCCTTGCTAAATCAACCTCTTTGTTTTCTGTCCTGAGCTTCCTAATAGCCTAAACATCACCACCCCCTTTTATTGATCAAAAGGAGCTCAGCTCTCAAACAGATATAGGTTTAATTAAAAATGGCGTCTTTGCACCTCCAAAACTCAGATGGAGCCTACCCTCTCCAAATCCTGCTGGAATAGCAGCTTCTGTTTGCTGGTGAATATAGCTATCACCTTAGGATTCTTCATTTGGAGAAAAACACCTTTACAAAATAAAAGAAGGTTTTACACCTCTAAGGTGATTTACACCTCTAAGGTGATACACCAGCCCCATGAGTGATTTCCGTTAAGGAAGCCTGGCTAAGATGCCAGGGGACTTCCAATCTAGTCATTGCACCTTCAACTGCATGGGACAAACAAGGTGGAAATCAGTGGCATCATGAGCCGGCGCGTCAACCCCGGCGGGAGTTCGATCGGCTCGGCGCATCACCTGCACCCACCCCCACTGCCGCGTCACCACCACCACCCCCGCCAGTACGAGCCGGGTGAGTGTGACGACGCATCTTCTTAGGCTGGCATTTCGGGCGCTGCTGACTAGGCAAACGCTGCTTGAAGCCTCTTGACCTCAGCGGCGTTGTGCGCATGTGTGAAAACGCCACTTTTGGCCTAATCAGAAGCAGCCGAACTGCCAGCCGAAGAAGACGTGTCGTCACCCTCTCCTGGCTCGTACCAGGCAGCAGCAGGGGGTGATGTGGTGGCAGCGGGGGTGACGGCAAGCAGTTTGTACGGGCAGGGGGATGACGCGGCTTGCGTCGTTGGGTGAGTCACCTTCAGCGCATCACCCTGTCCGCCGCGTCACACCGGCAGCCCGCCGCCCCGCCACATCCTAGCAACGCCACTGGCCCCCGTGTTCTGTTTCTAACAGTCCACTCCAACGCAAGGGCTGAGAGGGCTGTTCTGGCTGTGGCCAAACTGTTTACAGCTGTGCCTGGGCAGCTGCCTCCATGCAAGCATTTGCTAACCCTTGTCTTTCTCCCAGTCTCTCCCCACAGGCAACAAAACCAGCAGGTAAGAGCAGGGTCTGGGCTGATAGGTGTTCTGAGTTCTGCCTGTTAGCATACATATATATGATAGCTAGGCTTACCAGATCTCCAACTGGGACAGAGTTCTAGACCTTTAGGAAAAGGAATGTGGGGAGGTGTAGCTTGTTAAACCTTACAGCACAATCCTAGGCATGTCTACTCAGAAGCAAGCCCCATTGTGTTCTCCTCCCTTGTGATCCGCAAATATGATTAATTAAGGTTTGCATCTTTTGCACAGGCATTCTGAGCTCCAGGATTGCACCGATTATAATGGCGCCTTAGGATCATATGGCGGATATAATGGCGCCACACCTGCTTCCCTGAATCTTTATGTTATAAGACTGAACAGGCATGTCTGGACCTTTTCTTGTAATAAGCCAACAAAACAATTCTGTAGCTCTTGTGCTAATTCTTTTTTTAGTTGAATTTATTGCTCTATTTTCATGCAATATTTTTCAAACCACTTTGAAATAGGTGGATAAAGTAGAGTAGAAATTAAAATAAAATTCCTCAAAAGACACCGCCCTGGTTTTTTTTGTAGGCTACAATATCAAAGCCTTCCAACTTGCATGCAGCTCTTCAAATACATTGTTTTCCAGCTTTATTTAAAAGAATTGTATGTACATAGATCTTCCATTCTTCCCCATAGTTGCATTCCACAATTTCCATCCTCCTGATGTGTCCTTGTGCAGGAGAAAACTCCCTCTTCAGGAGGAAGGTTACTTGAGGATATAGCCCTAAGTGTTGATTCTGTGCCACTATTGCTTTGCTACTCATTCTTCCTGGGCAAGCCTGAGGCTCTAACTCGTTTTTCTTGAGAGAACACAGCTAGTTCACCAGCAATTCTACAGTCCACTACCTTAATCATCCTCCATTCTGCAGAGCAGTACACCATTTTCTCAGTGCCTCTCCTACCCATGGTGGAACTTCATAGCTCTAAGATAGGGAGTTGGCCGGCAGACCTCTTCTTATGGTCCCCTCAGTTACAGTTGAAATGAGACAGGCTCACGCTAGTCAGAAACAGCCTAACCCCATCTAGGACAGGTGTCTGTCAGTATCATTGTGTAGATTTGACACCTTTTTAATTCGCTCCTTGCTTCTTTTTCTCTTTACTTTAGCTCCATCCCTTTCTAAGGAGCATCTCCTTCAACAATAGTGCTGGAGAGATGGTGCATTTTGATGAAAATGGAGAATTAGTTACAGGATTTGATGTTACAAACTGGGTTATTTTCCCAAATCAATCTCTTATAAGAATCAAAATTGGAAGACTGGATCCTCAGGCGCCTCCAGGAAAACGGTTAACAATTCAGGATGAAAGCATGATGTGGCATGGGAAATTTAATCAGGTGAGACAAAATGAACTGCAAGTCCGTAGTTTGACATAACTAGAAAATGTAGAATCCACAAGGTCTGATTTCCATTTACTATATCCTATACCATCATGATGTTGTAGATTGACTGCATTAGCCTTGACATTGAAATTACAATGTCTGCAGCAACAGCGGAATCCTATCTTATGTCTACTGCCATTCTCTAACAGTTCCTGTCTTGGGTGGGTGGGGGACAAAAATGTTTTACAAGGACAAAGGAAAGATTCTTGACTCTTATGGCCACACCAAACCCATGACTAAAATTCCACCTAGGAGGCTTGGCAGAGGTGTAGCTAGCCTCTCCAGCACACACACCCCTGCATGTAACAGTACAAGCCCCGCCACACCAGCAGCATTCCTGCCACCGCCATGTTGCGGCAAGAAATACCCCCTAGCATTTTTTCACTAGAACAGAGCTCCTATGAGCCCGGGCGGGCAGATGGGCCAATCATGCATGCGGCAAGGCTGTTTATCGAATGCTGCCGAGGCATTCT
Source organism: Plestiodon gilberti rubricaudatus (assembly GCA_026170595.1). Lineage (NCBI taxonomy): Eukaryota > Metazoa > Chordata > Lepidosauria > Squamata > Scincidae > Plestiodon > Plestiodon gilberti. The sequence continues at coordinate 22,737,527 of JANXHW010000006.1, forward strand.
TTTCACTCCCCCTGTGCCACCTGGGGACCCGCAGCACAGACGGCCCTCCGCTGCCGTGTCTTGGTTTATGAAGCAACAGACCTCCATCCTAGGCACTATATCCTCAAATAGGTTGGCAAGGTAAAGTAAGACCCCAGACACTCTCCTCAGCTAAGGGGGGGTTGTCCTTTATTCAAATCACCTCATAAAGGATCCCATATTAGTCTATGAGGAAAGTGATACTTTAAAAACTCCTGAGAGTCCCTTGGACTGCTAGGAGATAAAATCAGTCAATCCTAAATGAAATCAACCCTGAATGTTCCCTGGAAGGACAGGTACTAAGAATGAAACTCAAATATTTTGGCCACCTAATGCGAAGAGAGGACTCTCTGGAGAAGACTCTGATGCTGGGAAAGATTGAAGGCAAAAGGAGAAGGGGAAGGCAAAGGATGAGATGGTTAGACAGCATCACCGATGCAACGAACATGAAAATGAGCCAACTCAGGAAGATAGTGGAGGACAGGAAGGCCTGGCGGGATATGGTTCATGGAATCACGAAGGGTCAGAAACGACTTAACGACTGAAAAACAACAAACACTTCTAATATTAAACTTTGAAATAAATGTGAGGTCAGAGAAAACCCAACATAGACATATTCAAACTCCATACAGACAGTGGTCCCGGCTGGGAATTGAATTTTTTTTTTCCTCAACAACTTTAAAATGAAACAAATTAAAATGAAACAACTTTAAGTGAGGACTTGCTGTATTCAGTTCCCAAACAATGGAAAGGATTAAAAAATATCCAACCACACATTGAAATGTGCTTCGTATCATACCAACAACCAGCACACTCAAAGACGCACAACTGCCTGACACAACAGAGGGATTCCTTGCATGGGATTGAGGCAAGAAAAGGATTCCCCCCAAAAAAAGAAAGAATGCTCTCATCTAGAGAACGTCGATGCTCACAACTGATTTTACCAACTACTTCTATTCCAAAGCACACAGAGACAGAATACGACTATTAAGTTTGGGGGACACAAATATTTCCCAGAAAAAAATACATACATGAACGTCCACCCCATTAAGCACAGCATTCTACTTTATTAATATGTCCATCTGAAACCACAGCACTTAAAAGAAATAATATTAATCAAAATCCTGTACATTTTGGCTGTGATTAAGGTGCTGCCCGTCTCTGTGTGTAATGACCACTGCCATCCTGGCTCCAGCAGGAAAAAGAAGGAAGGGGAGCCGTTCTGCTGTTACGATTGTGCTCCATGTCCGGAAGGGAAGGTCTCTGGACAGGAGGGTAAGAGGAGACATAACTTTCACAGACACTGACCATATCATGCATGGCACCATACCTAGCATGAATTTTGATTGTCATGGCCTTGAAAGCATCCTGGAATATCAAGCATGAGCTCATGCCCAAGGGGTTATTTTAACAGGGTTTTCCTGGCTTAGAATTCATGCAGTTTCACATTACATTACACAGCTGTAACAGGCATTTCTTTTTCTCTTTCCAGACATGGATGCTTGTATCAATTGTCCAGATAAACAATATCCAGACAAAGACCAACACCAATGCACTCCCAAGGTTATCAGCTACCTCTCGTATAGCGAACCTTTAGGATTCAGTCTAGCCTGGGCTACTGTTGCTTTTGCTCTGATCACAGCTGTGGTACTTGCAACCTTTATGAAGTACCAGGACACTCCCATTGTCAAGGCAAACAACCGCATTCTCACCTGTATCCTCCTAGTCTTCCTCCTCCTTTGCTTCCTCTGCTCCTTGCTCTTCATTGGAAGGCCCAGAAGGGTGACCTGCCTTCTCCGACAAATGGCTTTTGGAATGGTCTTCTCTGTGGCCCTTTCCTCTGTGCTGGCAAAAACCATCACTGTGGTTCTGGCATTCATGGCTACCAAGCCAGGATCTGGGATGAGGAAATGGGTGGGGAAAAGACTGGCAAATTCCATCGCCCTGTCCTGTTCCTTGGTTCAAGCAGGCATTTGTATGGTTTCAAACTAAAATTTTTAGTGCTGTATTCTAGTATTTGAAAGTTATGCCTTTTGCGTCAACTTAGTTGCCAGTACCTTTTACCTGTATCACTATGCTTGGTTTTGCATAGCCTAAAACTAAATAAACACCTATCTATTTTACCTGAGAGTGTTTCTTTGGAACCCTGTAAACTAAGTCCTGAAGCCTTGGTGCTTAGTGACGTACTACCTGTGTTGCACGTTGTATCCCTGGCTGGCTTGGTCAGTCAGACCTGGGACCAACGGTTCACTCTGCACCCCCTCCCAGTAGCCTGGGACTGGAAGGGTTAGGAGGCACCCAGTGCTGGTGGCAGTTTTCTACCTAAACTATTCCCCTTGGTCAGGGGGTAGTTGCCTTAAACCCCCTGTGGCTCAGGGGTGCCTTCTTCTCCTTGGTCAGGAGTGGACAAACAACCGATTGGGGAACAAACCTCCTCGTGCTGAGGTGGCGAGGCCTTGGCTTGTGCCCGCATCGAAGCTAGAGGGGGTGGACCTCCCCATGACAGGCAAATCATAGTGGAATGTCATGAGGGCTCAGCTACCATGTTTTACTGCCTCTTGGGCTACATGGGCTTCCTGGCCATTGTCAGCTTCACTGTGGCTTTCCTAGCCAGGAAGTTGCCAGACACTTTCAATGAAGCCAAATTCATCACCTTCAGCATGTTGGTCTTTTGTAGTGTTTGGATCTCTTTTCTTCCAACCTATCTGAGCACAAAAGGGAAATACATGGTTGCCGTGGAGGTCTTCTCCATCTTGGCCTCTAGTGCTGGGTTACTGGGCTGTAGTTTTTTTTCCTAAGTGCTACATCATTGTGCTCAGGCCTGAGCTGAATAATTAGGAGCAACTAAGAAAAAAAGAAAAAGTCAAGCGTTAAGCATTCTGAGTATCCTTGTTTTTCTTCTGATCTTGTAAACAATTCATCAGTTTCATCTGTTTAAAAAAATACAGTGGTTCTACTTGATACATGGTCAATGGTTTGTTTTATTGTAAGGCATGCAGGTGAAGTATCTGAACATGAGTACTTGGTGCTGAGTGTCTGCCTGAAGAACGGTAAGGTGGCTATTTCCAGGACTGATAGCAGGAGGCCACAGGTCTAGAGGGCAGGAAGGCTATACTTTTGATAAAACTATCAAAACCACCCCCTTTTATTGATCAAAAGGAGCTCAGCTCTCAAATAGATATAGGTTTAATTAAAAATGGCGTCTTTGCACCTCCAAAACTCAGAAGGAGCCTACCCTCTCCCAATCCTGCTGGAATAGCAGCTTCTGTTTCCTGGTGAATATAGCTACCACCTTAGGATTCTTCATTTGGAGAAAAACACCTTTACAAAATCAAGGAAGGTTTCACACCTCTAACGGTCCTCACCAACCCCATGAGTGAATTCAGTCAAGGAAGCCTGGCTAAGAAGCCAGGGGACTTCCAATCTAGTCATTGCACCTTCAATTGCATGGGACAAACAAGGTGGAAAACAGTGGCGTCATGAGCCAGCGCGTCAACCCCGGTGGGAGTTCGACCGGCTCGGTGCATCACCCGCACCCATCCCCACTGCCGCGTCACCACTACCACCCCCGCCAGTACGAGCCGGGTGAGTGTGACGACGCATCTTCTTCGGCTGGCAGTTCGGCGCTACTGACTAGGCAAAAATCGGCGTTCTTCGGGCATGCGCACGAACGCTGCTTGAAGCCTCTTTACCTCAGCGGTGTTGTGCGCATGTGTGACAACGCCTCTTTTGGCCTAATCAGAAGTGGCCGAGCTGCCAGCTGAAGAAGACGTGTCATCACCCTCTCCTGGCTCATACAAAGCAGCAGCAGGGGGTGACATGGTGGCATCGGGGGTAACGGCAAGCAGTTCGTACAGGCCGGGGGATGACGCGGCTTGCGACGTCAGGTGCGTCACCCTCAGCGCGTCAATCTCTCCGCCGCGTCACACCCCGGCAGCCTGCCCCCCGCCACATCCTAGCAACGCCACTGGCCCCCGTGTTCCATGTCTAAGTCAGTATGTGACCCTGAAGGTACGAGAAGTTGGACCATCCTGGTATAGAGAGATCCTGTTCAGAGAGTGTAGGTAGAGTATGCATGTGCTGATGTGTATACATGTCAAATGGCCAATGAATTTAGAAGGCAGAAGCAAGCAGATTGAGACGTCAAATTAAATTCTGACGTTGCAGCAAAGCTAAGACTCCCACAGTTCTACCAAGGATACAGAAAATTATGTCTCCCACATATTATAGGGGGAAGCAAGATGATCTCAATCTAACTCTAAGCTAATAAAGTTCAATTGTACCAGATGACGAAGCACCTGCTATGTTTTCCTGGCCTCCATGACAGCAGTTTCATCACCTGAGGGAGCTTTCTAATTATTAGCATCTCTCTGAGGAGTTGTCTGGCTCCCCAAATCCCAAGAGATATTTGAGGACCACAGGAAAAACAAGTGGCTGAAAAGTGGATATAAAACCCTCCCATAATGCTCACGGTCAGGCTGAGGGGCTACAGGAGCGGGTGGGGCTCTATCACGCTGGAGCTCCAATGCTCTCGTGATATGTACACACTCAAGGAGGTTTGTGTGATTTCTGCCAGAGATAACGTCTAGTGAGCAACTTGAGGAATCTGCAACTAGTTCCACCTCTTCTCCCAAGGAGTACTTTACTATGGGATATTTCTACGGAGAAATAAATCAAACTTTGGGGCATTGCTCTAGGAACAGCCTGAAAACCTCCCTTGGATGCTGAAGTGGATGAAGTAGCATCAAATAATATTCAGAGCTAGGGGAAACTATTGCAGACATCCTCTTGGTATGTGTTGATCAGCATATCAATACATTCAGTTACAATTCAAAAGAGGTTGGAAAAAGGCTGATGCTGAGACATTAAATGCTGTTGGGGAAAACACGACAATGGTTTGGTTTTTAACTACAATGTATGCCTGAAAGGGACCTTCTGTCCTACCAATGTTGGTGGTCTTGGTATTACTGCTGGGGTTGCTACCTCAAATTTTGTGCAAGACACACTCTGTTCATCCCACCCTGAATTCTCATCCCTTTACGTGCAGCGGGAGAGATGACTTCTCTATTTCCCATGACTTTTATCAACCAGGAGACGTCATCATTGGAAATATTGCTTCTCAGTTCTTTGCCAATCGTACCTCTTCTAATTTCAGTGAGCATCCCTCTGAGAAGTTGATCAAGGATCTCATGTAAGGATCTTGTTCTTTCCCTTCATAGCATTTCTTAGCTGAGAACATCATGACTAGAGAGAGTTTGAAGTACATTAAATATGAAAAATGGGCATTCAGCCACTTGAGGGTCTTTGTTCATCCCAGAGAACTTACTCCAGTTTTCTCAGCACATCCTTCTACTGTCATCTCTAGATAACGTGTGCACTGCTCAGCAATTTTATAGATTCTGTCTTCTACGTGGTATGCTTCTTCCTTTCTCTGGACGTGTTTATTTCATACGTTTAATGTTCTGTCAGCTCGATCCTATGCGAGCTGCGTGATGGCGGAACAACTCCTGCGATTGCACTGACTGCTGTAAAGCAGTCGATGCCAGTCGCAATCACTTCCCCTCTTCGTTCCCAGCCATTTCAGAGGACGTTGGGAAAGGTAATCCGGCGGGAAGGCAGGAGAGGGTGGAATGGAGCAGGGAGGAGGTGCAACAGGGGCAGGAGGCCACAGGAATGGCAGGAGGCCACAGGAAGGGGAGGGTCCATCGCAGAAGGCCCACACCGGTCCTATCCCCCTTCCCTGCAGCCTCCCCACCCCTTTTCTCTCCTCAGATTTATGTTAGCTTACGCAGGGGTACTGGGACTAAACATCCCGTTGCCCTGTAGAAGTCTTCCGGTCCTGCCTTACCTGCACAGGATGCAGCGGCTGCCATTTTGGTGCTGCTGCATCGGCAGGGGGTGTAAAGGATAGGAATGGGCTTTGTAGTTTGTTTTTATTTGCAAGACATCCTCTCAAGCCATCTTGCTATGGCGGCCTCCAGTTCCTTGCTCACTTTAAATGCTGGAATAGTTAACACTTTATTTCATTGCATTAGCAATTAGAATTATGAATATAAAAGTTGGCACTTCACATAGTGCTTACTTAGCCTCTGGCATTCATTGCCACATGATGTGGTGATGTCCACTAGCCTGGATGGCTCTAAAAAGAGAATGTTATGGAAGGAATGTACCAACAGCTACTAGCCAGAATGGCAAAATGCTACTTCCAGATTAACCGTCATGTTGTCTCTGAATAACAGTTACAGAGGAGCAACGGTGCGAGAGAATTATGCTTGCTCTCGCATTTGTGGACTTCCCAGAGGCAGCTGGTGGGTCACTGCAGAAAACAGAATGCTGGACCAGATGGGCCTTTGCCTGATCCTGCAGGGCTTGTTTGAAGTTCTCATGAATGAGTTAGGTCAGTGGTTCTCAAACTTTAAGTTTAAATTTTAAACATTTTTAAAATGACACTCTATTGGGACCCACCTAGCTTTATGAGACGCTCAAACACGGATCTCCATATATTTACACAAGCTTGCAAACTGCAGGAGCTCAGCTCTTTGAAGGGCAATTAGTAACTGTCTGATTTTTGAATAGCCTCAGAGCTTGTGCCAATTACAAATATCTATCAACTTGCCATTCTCTATCGGGTTGTAGTGCTTTGAATATTTTGTTCAGCCAATCCTAATTTTCATTGCAGTGTGGTTCCAAAGCGCTACCAACAGGTCCTGGCCTTGGTCTTTGCTGTAAGAGAGATCAATGAAAACCCAGCCATCTTCAATAACATAACATTTGGATTCCACAGCTTTGAAAACTATGGTAATAAAGCAACGTCTTACAAGACTCTACTGAATCTGCTCTCTACCCAGCACAGATTTGTCCCTAACTACAAGTGTGACGTGCTGAACAATTTGGTCGCCATCACTTGGACCTTGGACACAGACACCTCCCTGAATATGGCTACCGTCATAGACAACTACAAGATTCCACAGGTAGATTTGGTGGTTGGAGAAACTCCATTCTGGGTTTTTTTTTCAAGTGTTTAATATTGTTTTTCAATATTAAGTGTTTTTTCAAGTGTTTAATATTCAAGTGGTATCATGAATGGGGTGAATGGTATGGGGCCCAATCAGGTACACAGAGCCATATGTGCGTACAGCTGTATGAACAGCTGTGAAGGTGACATAGATTTGAGGCCAAACCGCACTGGGTTATAAAGCCAAAACCAGGCTGGGAAAGAGCTCGGAATATTGGCGGAGCACGCCACCAATATCCCTGCCCTCTCCCTGCCCGGTTCAGTCAATGCCCTCCCTCCCTCGCTGTCTGGTCCGCCCTCCCCCTGGCCGGTGTAGGGATTACCGTGCCGGGAGGCTGCCGTGATGGTCTGCTGAGGGAGTGAGGGTTGCCTGCCTTCATGCCAGCAGTCCTTACTCAGAAGTAGTCGCAAACTCTAAGTTTATGGTTGATAGCGTGGTAAGGTGTGACACCTATGGCCGGAGGAGCACACGCTCCGTCAGCCTCTAAATATTTATTTATTTATTTAAGAAATGTATACCCTGCCTTTTCCTATGCCGAGGCAAATGTCCAAGGCGGCTTACAACAAGTTAAAATACATAATTTAAAAACAAAACAGAAGGTAAATTAAAAAACAATAAAATCCACTGGGGGTGACAATGTATAGCAGGAAAAAAAACAGCAAGGCAGAACATACTGAGGCACTGGGGACAGACAACAACCCATCACCCAAACGCCAGACGAAACAGAAACGTTTTGAGCCCCTGCCGAAAAGACATGAGGGAGGGGGTTGTTCTCAAATCCCCTGGCAAGGAGTTCCACAATTGTGGTGCCACAGCAGAGAAGGCTCGCCCACGAGCTTCCATTCCCCTAACTTGAGACAGAGGTGGCACTCGCAGGAGAGCCCCCTCAGATGACCTAAGAGAGCGGGCCGGAATGTATGGGAGAAGCGGGATTGCACCCCAAGTTACATAAATAAATACTGTAAATAATTTCAGTCAAAGGGAAAGTTCAGCAATAAGCCCATTATCTCTCACTAAGAAAACTTCATCTAGAGATATGCTGCTTTGTATGCTTTCTCTGTAGACACAATATGAAATATACATTGACAGCAAAATCCTATTCCTTGCTGACACCAGGGCAGAAGCCGCTGCGTCAGCATAGGATGTTGCTAACATGCCATAATGCACATTTGAGACACGTGTCAGCTATGCAGCGCTGGCAGGAAGGCCTGTGCCATCCCGCCAGTGCTTTATCCAGCAAATTCTGCACCAGAGCTGGTACGTTGAGCACCGTGCCGCACAGGGGCTGGAGATGGGCAGGGAGAAGGCAGGCAGGGGCGTTATGGAGTGGTGGGAGGGTGGATATGGGGAGGGGGGGCGGATCAGGCCAGAGAGGGACAGGATCAGAGATGCTGGCACACATCAAAACCTGTGCCCTCTTCCACAACTTTCCAATCTGCGCAGGGCTCCTCGGTTCCTCAACGTTCATAAGGCTTGCACAGATCCGAGGAGTTCCATTGCCACGGCTGGGGGTTTAACCCGAGGAGACCACCAGTCTGCTCCTAGTCTATGCTGGATACAGCATGGGCCCTGCATCACTGCTACTACAGTGCTGGATAGGATTGGTCTGCCCATTCAAAAATGTATCTTGAAAAAGCATTATGTATTGGCCCATAATACAAAGCACACACATATCACAAATGCTCCATTCTGATAGACATCTGAATATTCATTTAGATCGTATTTGGTTCCCTTGACCCAAAAATGAAGAATACACGCTTCCCTTCCTCGTACCAAATGGTGCCAAATGATATCCACCAGTACCATGGAATTGTCCAATTACTTCTGCATTACAAATGGACATGGGTTGGGATATTTTTAGCAAATTATGACAATGAAGAGATCTTTCTACAGACATTGCAGCCAATGCTTTCCTCAAAGGGCATCTGCTCTGCCTTTGTAAAAATATTTCCAAGTCTTTCTTATATGGATAGAATGCTCCAGGCACAGTTTCGTGAACTGCTAAATATATCCGTTGCCATAAAAAGCAAAGCCAATGTTTTGATTGCTTATGGTTCTCTTCACACCATGTCACATTTGATCCAATATTTTCAAAGGGCAGTCATGCATTCTCCATTAGGAAAGGTGTGGATTGTGACATCAAACTGGGATTTCAAACTATGTACAAATCAAAGGAACTTAGATGTACAAGCCTTCCAGGGTGCCATATCCGTCTCAGTTCACTCAAATGAGCCACCAGGATTCAGAACATTTCTGCAAAACACAAATGTTTTCTCTGCAAAAGATGATGGGTTTATCCAGACCGTCTGGGAGAAGACCTTCAACTGTTTATTGAAAAATTCTACTCTGGGTGAGGGTGAGAAGACCAAGGAACACTGCAGTGGGGAGGAGAAACTGGAGAGCCTTCCTGGAACTCTCTTTGAAATGAGCATGACAGGACACAGCTACAGTGTCTACAATGCTGTCCATGTAATCGCACGAGCTCTTCATACTATGCTTGCATCCAGACCCAAATACAAAACGTGGATAGCTGGAGACAGGCTGGCACTGAGGAATCTTCAGCCATGGAAGGTAAAATCCTATGCAGATTGAATCCAAGTACATAAGGGACTATCTCCTCCCTTGTGAACCGCAAATATGATTCATTAAGGTTTGCATCTTACACCACAGGCATTCTGAGCTCCAGGATTGCACAGTTTATAATGGCGCCTTTGGAACATCCTCCCCACACCTGCTTCCCTGAATCTTTACGTTATATGATTTAACAAGCATGTCTGGACCTTTTCTTGTAATAAGACAATAAAACAATTTTGTAGCTCTTGTGCTAATTCTTTTATTTAGTTATTTGTTTTTGTATTGCTTTACTGCCATGCAATATTTTTCAAACCACTTTGAAACACGTGGCTAAAGTAGAGTAGAAATTAAAATAAAATTCCCCAAAAGACACTGCCCTGGTTTCTTGTGTAGGCTACAATATCAACGCCTTACAAATTTGTGCAGCTCTTCAAATACTTTGTTTTCCAGCTTTATTTAAGAGAATTGGATGTACATAGATCTTCCCCTCTTCCCCATAGTTGCATTCCAAAATTTCCTTCCTCCTGATGTGTCCTTGTGCAGGAGAGAACTCCCTCTTCAGGAGGAAGGTTACTTGAGGATACAGCCCTAAGTGTTGATTCTGTGCCACTATTGCTTTGCTACTCATTCTTCCTGGGCAAACCCAAGGCTGTAACTCGTTTTTCTTGAGAGAACACAGCTAGTTCACCAGCAATTCAACAGTCCTCTACCATAACCGTCCTCCATTCTGCAGAGCAGTACACCATTTTCTCAGTGCCTCTTCTACCCGTGGTGGAACTCCATAGCTCTAAGATAGGGAGTTGGCCGGCAGACCTCTTCTTATGGTCCCCTCAGGTACAGTTGAAATGAGACAGGCTCACACGAGTCAGAAACAGCCTAAACCCATCCAGGACAGGTGTCTGTCAATATCATTGTGTAGATTTGACACCTTTTTAATTCGCTCTTTGCTTCTTTTTCTATTTACTTTAGCTCCATCCCTTTCTAAGGAGCATCTCCTTCAACAATAGTGCTGGAGAGACGGTGCATTTTGATGAAAATGGAGAATTAGTTACAGGATTTGATGTTACAAACTGGGTTATTTTCCCAAATCAATCTCTTATAAGAATCAAAATTGGAAGACTGGATCCTCAGGCGCCTCCAGGAAAACAGTTAACAATTCAGGATGAAAGCATGATGTGGCATGGGAAATTTAATCAGGTGAGACAAAATGAACTGCAAGTCCGTAGTTTGACATAACTAGAAAATGTAGAATCCACAAGGTCTGATTTCCATTTACTATAATCTAAATCTTCATGATGTTGTAGATGGATTGATGTTATAGGCCAGCAGGTGGCACAGTGGGTTAAACCGCTGAACCATGAGCTGTCGATCGAAAGGTTGTCAGTTCGAATCCACAACGCGGTGAGCTCTCGTTGCTTGTCCAGCGCCTGCCACGGAGGCGTGACCACGGAGGCATCGTCGGACAACAATGGCTCTTCGGTTTTGAAATGAGGATGAGCACCACACCCTAGAGTCGGACAAAACTGGTCTTAATTGTCAGGGGTCACCTTTACCTTTACCAAAATCTTCATGATGTTGTAGATTGACTGCATTAGCCTTGACATTGAAATTACAATGTCTGCAGCAACAGCGGAATCCTATCTTGTGTCTACTGCCATTCTCTAACAGTTCCTGTCTATGGGGAGGGGGGGGGGCAAACATGTTTTACAAGGACAAAGGAAAGATTCTTGACTCTTATGGCCACACCAAAACCATGACTAAAATTCCAACACACACCCCTGCATGTAATGGCACAAGCCCCGCCACCACCAGTAGCATTCCCGCCCCTGCCACGTTGTGGTGAGAAATGCCCCCTGGCATTTTTTCACTAGAACAGAGCTCCTAGGAGCACGGGTGGGCAGATGGGCCAATCATGCAAGCAGCAAGGCTGTTTTTCTAATGCTGCCGACGTGTGCTTTACACTCCCCATGTGCCAGCTGGCGGCCCACGACCCCCCAATGCCAGACAGCCCTCCACTGCTGAGTCTTGGTTTATGAACCAACAGACCTCCATCCTAGGCACTACATCCTCAAATGGGTTGGCAAGGTAAAGGAAGACCCCAGCCACTCTTCTCAGCTAAGGGGGGTCCTCTATTCAAATCAACTCATAAAGGATCCCTTATGAGTTTATGAGGAAAGTGATACTTTATAAACCCTGGGCTTTAGAGCCCTGTGTTCTTTCTCTTCCCACCCTTACCATGTGTTGCTTCAAGTCACCACCATTCCAGCCATCACCAGTTTTACCATAGGCTAAACTGACAAAAACAAAACAAAAACAAGGTTCCTATGGCATATTTCAAGGTTTGGCATATTTCTGGGTATGGCATATTTCTGGTCGCAAAAACATCACCAACTTCGAAGTAAGGACCCTAAACGCTTCTAATATTAAACTTTGAAATAAAGGTGAGGTCAGAGAAAACCCAACATAGACATGTTCAAACTCCATACAGACAGTGGTCCCAGCTGGGAACTGAATTTTTTTTCCTCAACAACTTTAAAATGAAACAACTTAAAATGAAACAACTTTAAGTGAGGACTTGCTGTATTCAGTTCCCAAACAGTGGAAAGGATTAAAAAAATATCTAACCACACATTGAAATGTGCTTCGTATCATACCAACAACCATCACAGTCAAAGACGCACAGCTGCCTGACACAACAGAGGGATTCCTTGCATGGGATTGAGGCAAGAAAAGGATCCCCCCCCCAAAAAAAGAAAGAATGATTTCATCTAGAGAACATCGATGCTTACAACTCATTTTCCCAACTACTTCTGTTCTAAAGCACACAGGGACAGAATACGACTATTATGTTTGAGGGACACAAATATTCCCCAGAAAAAAAATACGTACATGAACGTCCACCCCATTAAGCACAGCATTCTACTTTATTAATATGTACATCTGAAACAACAGCAATTAAAAGAAATTCTACTAATCAAAATCCTGTCCATTTTGGATCTGCTCAGGTGCTGCCTGTCTCTGTGTGTAATGACCACTGCCATCCTGGCTCCAGCAGGAAAAAGAAGGAAGGGGAGCCGTTCTGCTGTTACGATTGTGCTCCATGTCCGGAAGGGAAGGTCTCTGGCCAGGAGGGTAAGAGGAGACATAACATTCATAGATACTGAACCAATCACAACTGTTGTTGTGGCCTTGGAATCAGTTCTGGAACATCAAGCTCTGGCAAGAGACTCAAGAACAGCTTCGCTAAGGCTTACAAAAATGAACTTATGCCCAAGGGGGTTATTTAGAAATTGGGACTTCATAGTTTAGTGGTCATATCATTCAGAAATTATATTACACCGCTGGCATATTACATGTATCTCACTTTTTTTCATTCCAGACATGGATGCTTGCATGAAATGTCCTGATGAACAATATCCTGACAAACACCAACATCAATGCATTCCCAAGGTTGTAAGCTACCTCTCACACAGTGAACCTTTGGGGGTCAGTTTAACTTCAGCTGCGGTTGCTTTTGCTCTGATCACAGCTTGGGTGCTCAGAACTTTTATGAAGCACCAGGACACTCCCATCATCAAGGCTAACAACCGCAGCCTCACCTACATCCTCCTCCTCTCCCTCCTCCTTTGCTTCCTCTGTTCTTTGCTCTTCATTGGAAGACCCAGAAGGTTGACCTGCCTTCTCCGGCAAACTACTTTTGGAATGGTCTTCTCTGTGGCCCTTTCCTCTGTGCTAGCAAAAACCATCGTTGTGGTTCTGGCCTTTATGGCTACCAAACCAGGATCTGGGATGAGGACATGGTTGGGGAAAGGACTGGCAAATTCCATTGTTCTTTCCTGCTCCGTGATTCAAGCAGGCATTTGTGCGGTTTGGTTAATTACTTCTCCTCCATTCCCAGCTAAGAACATGCACTCAGTGAAAGGGCAAACCATATTGGAATGTAATGAGGGCTCAGCTACCATGTTTTACTGCCTCTTGAGCTACATGGGCTTCCTGGCCATTGTCAGCTTCACTGTGGCTTTCCTAGCCAAGAAGTTGCCAGACACTTTCAATGAAGCCAAATTCATCACCTTCAGCATGTTGGTCTTTTGCAGTGTTTGGATCTCTTTTCTCCCAACCTATCTGAGCACAAAAGGGAAATTCATGGTTGCCGTGGAGGTCTTCTCCATCTTGGCCTCTAGTGCTGGGTTACTGGGCTGTATTTTTTTTCCTAAGTGCTATATCATTGTGCTCAGGCCTGAGCTGAATAATAAGGAGCAACTAAGAAGAAAAGTAAAAGTCTAGCGTTAAACATTCTGAGAATCCTTGTTTTTCTTCTGATCTTGTCAACAATTCATCAGTTTCATCTGTTTAAAAAAAATACAGTGATTCTACTTGATAGTTGTTTCTAGAAAGCAGATTCAGTACGGCCTTGTAAGACATTGCTTAATTGCCATAGTTTTCAGAGATGTGGAATCCAAAGCTGATGTTTTTGAAGATGGTTGGATTTTCATTTACAGCAAATGCCAAGGCCAGGGTATGTTGGTAGCGCTTAGGCAGGACACTGCAATGAAAGTTATTCATTCATTTATTTATTTATTTATTTACAGTATCTCTATCCCGCCTTTCTCCCCGAAGGGACCCAAGGCGGCTCCGAAGGGACCCAAGGCGGACCCAAGGTTATGATTGTCATTGTCATGGCCAAGCAAGGGGGGTGGGGAGAAATACTTTTTTGGTAACTCTGCTGCCACCAGCCCAGAAATTAAAATAATTGGAGGGGTTCCCTGAGCGAAATCTCCTTTTATTACAATAAAAATGCAAGGGAAGGCCAATGATCCCATAAAGAGATGCTCGCGTTTACCTGGCCGTCCTGGAAATACGCACAGACAGGGAGGGGGAGGGGACGCCCCATATCACGTTTCTGTGGGTGGAGTGTGGGAGGTGCAGTACCTTTTGGGGCTGCTCTGGCCACACTCTTACCCAGTCTCACCTGAGCCCAGCAACGGTTAAGGTCTCCTTCATTGTTGCTGCACCCAGGCTTCTTAGCCAGCGTGTTAGGCCGCGACTGTTGGACTCCCCTGCGAGGATCGTCTGGGCTTGGTGAGTGCCTTTTTGGGCCGGGTCTTTTGGGAGGGGGTTTGCTGGTCCGGTGCTGCCCGTCGGCACGTCGGGCAGGGGGCTGGGGGGATCGTGGGGCTTCGGCGGCTTTCCTTTCCTCCCCCTCTTTATCCTTCCCTTGTCGCTGTCTCCTTTCTTTTCTTTTCCCTTCCTCCCTCCCCCGCCTTCTCTCCTCTTTTTGACGCAACTGGGGGGGTGGTTTGGACGGGATGCGCGGCCCGGCTTCGCCCCGCGCGGGACTGGATGGGGGGGTTACCTGGGAGGAGGCTGTCGCGGCTGGCTGCGGGAGGACCGGGTTGGAGGGGATCGCGGAGCCGGCTCGTCGCTACTACGGCGGCTCCCAGCCCCAGACGCACTTGGAGCCTTCCCTGGCTGGCCTGGAGGTTTCTGGTGGGGGGGAGCGGAGTGAGGGTTGGGGGAGGGAAATGGGGACCGCGCCGCTCGTTGTCCATAGCGGCGGCCTAAGCCATTGCGGCCGGGAGGGTTAAACGCGGGGAGGGTGTATGTGCAGGAGGAGGCCCGCACTGCTTCTGGTTTCTCTAAAGAGCCGGCTTCCTGGCCACCGGGATGGCTATCTCTGGAGCGGTCGCGCATGCAAGGGGGAGGAGGGCGGGGGGAGGTGGAGGGGGACCGCGCCGCTTATCGTGCCGAAGCGATGACTTCAGTGTTGCCGGGCGCCGGAATCACCACCTCCTGGGTCCCGGCAGCGGAGAGCATTCAGCGACCTGCCCAAGATGGCGCCGCATATGCGGTGCCACGTTGCCCCTACCAAGATGGCGGCGCCCATGGGACGCATGTGGGGGTGTCCAAGATGGCGCCGCCCATGGCGCGGCCTATGCCTTGCCGCGCTGCCCCGTTCGGATGGCTGCCCACGCGGGCCTCTGTTGCTGGGCATGTATTTGGAGGTCCGCTGGCCCCTATTAAACCACATGGGCCTGTGCCACTCGGAGGAGCTCCTTGTTACGGCGGTGCGCAAGCAGGGTTTCTTGACTAGTCCTTGCTCTCCAGCTGAATCTGTTGAAGCGGAATTAATAAAGTGTGGCTGCTATTTGTGTCTGTTGCTTGCTTGCCTGGGGAGGGTTTGTACAATGAATTCAGCATCCCGGGGCCCATCAGAGGGGAGTTAATTGTGGGTGTTTCCTTTAACTACAATGAATTAATTATCTATAATGAATTATTTACTGCTGATTTCAATGGGTGACAAATTAATTATTGCTGAACACAATAGAGGGATGTTAATTGCGGGTGTTTGTTAACTTCAATGAATTAATTATCATTGATTTCGATGGGTAATGAATTAAGTATCCTGAACCCAATAGAGGACATGTGATGGTGGGTGTTAACTACAATTAATTCATTATCGCTGATGTCAATGGGTAATGCATTAAGTATCGCTGAACCCAATAGAGGGCATTTGATGGTGGGTGTTTTAATTGTAATGAATGAATGATCGCTGATTTCAATGAGTAATGAATTAAGAACCACTGCACCCAATAGAGGGGAGTTGATTGTGGGTGTTTTAACCACAATGAATTAATTATCACTTATTTCAATGGGTAACGAATAGGCTATTGTAAACAGGTGAGGGGAGTTAATGGTGGGTGTTTTAACTATAATGAATCAGTTATTACTGATCGCTATGGTTGATGAATTAATTGTCGGGTAGCCCCTTAGATGAATGATTTATAAATATTTGACTCAAAGGAATTACTTATTAAGGACCTCTTGGGAGGGTGTTGTTGTGTACGGAAGGGGCTATGATGAATTAGTTGATGTTGTCTTTAATACAGGGGATCAAACCTGTGAGGCATTTACTATTAATTATTTTTGGGGGATTCCACCCCCTCTGGAGGATCGCTACCTATCAGGTGGAAGATTGCGGGTGGTTACGTCGCATCAAGCAGGATCATTACTTCGCTGATAGTGGTTTCCTTTGCCGAGCGCTGCGTGTAGAAGCCACAGTGATAGGCTTGGGCGCTCACTGAACATGTCACGTTGTATTGCATCCTTTGCAGGTTTGCTTTTCCCCTTGCGTGTTACGCCCTGCCGCTACCGGAGCTATGCCTAAATGGCCAATGGGGACCAGAGGTAAACGGGCAGCCAAACGGCCACGGTAGAGGTGCCGGAGGTGCAGGAGGGGGCTGCGGCGGCAACGCTGCCTTCAGCCGGGACCCCAGCGGTTGTGGGAGGGGCGGCTTCCACCCTTGTCGGGGTGCAAACCGTCATGCAGGCCCTTCAGTTATGGCAACAGATCTTAACGGCCCACCATGGTGCCCCAGTCAGCCTGCCGGTGAGCTTGCTCGGCCTGTCTAGTACCACGACGGACCAGCTAGCCTCCCTAATGGGAGTAGTTTCTGTGGCTAGCGCAGTGCCAGCACAGGCCGTGGCGAGCACGGCCGCTATCGCCCCTCCCGCCTGTACCGACACAGAGGATGCAGCGCCGGGCATGGTTACCCCCTCCGCTGCACCAGACCGGGTAGCCTTGCTGCCGGGTAGGCTCGCCTACGGGGCTAGCCTTTTGGTGGGACCCGAGGCTGGGACATCTGGCACAGCTCCAGCTGCTTCTCGAGGCAAGGGCCAGCCGCATGGGGGGCCCCCACTGGTCGTGGAGGACAGGGCCCATGTGCCCTTACAGGTGCCACTTCCAGCGATGGATGGTTGTATCCGTACAGGTGAGTGACCCATACCCGTGCATCCCAGGGTTTGGGGGGATGGCAATGCCAGTCAGTCCAGAATACCTTCCAGGGGGCACAGTAGTGTTGTTAACCAGCAGGTTAACGTGGTGACCTCCGGCCTGTCCTACCCTACCCTGGTGGTGGGATGGGCCTCCGAGTCGGCCGCAGCTTCGGGGGCATATGGCACCTTAGTCAAGCGGTTAAGGAACAGATTTGGCGGGGTGACTATATAGATATGTTTAGTCTCATCCACAAGGAGCCTGAACCCCCTGAAAAGTTTGGAGAGCCACGGCGCGAACAGGAGGTGGTTCGTAGGAGAAAGATAGACAGGAATTGGTCGAACTGGCTCTCAGGGTATATTACGTTTTGTGCGGTGATTCATGAAGCCAAACCCGAGAGGACGTACACCCTTCTAAAATATCTTGAACTCATTTATAGGGCTTACCTGACTTATTACGGGAATGGTTGACTAAATTACGATGAGCAATTCAGAATGCGGGCGGCGAACAACCCCAATCTTTCATGGATTCACCACCAGGACGAGCTTTGGCACCAGGCCGTGACCCACGGCGGATCCGTGAACGGGGACCGGGCTGATAGCGGCCAGTTGATTGTTCGTAATGGGTATAATGGAGGGCACTCTCGGGTTCCGGTACAGACACGCGAGGCAGGACAGCGGGTTCAACCCCTGCAAGTGTGTTACGAATATAACATGTCCGGGCACTGTTCCCGGCGTAAGAGCTTGTTGAAACATGGCTGTAGTCTCTGCGGGGGCGGGCACCCCCACAGTAACTGTGGGAAGGGCAAGTGGGACGGGCGCAATAAAGGCCGGCCGGCAAGCAGCAAGCCCCCCCGGCCCCGCTGAGCCTGGCAAGGGGACCAAGTCCGATTAGGGTTGATCGCCTTGCATCCCTGCTCCAGCATTACCCGGACGGGGGGGGGCGCTGAGTATTTGCTGGACGGGTTCACGAAGGGCTTCTGGATCCCCGCGCCTCACCCTTCATCCCCGTCACGGGCCAATAATTTGAAGTCTGTAGTTGGGATGGAGGACGTGGTGCGGAAGAAGATCGCGAAAAAGGTGGGGCTCGGGCGCGTCCTGGGCCCGTTCCAGGCGCCCCCGTTGCTCAACCTGCGGATATCGCCTCTGGTGGTTGTACCTAAGAAAGCCCCAGGGGAATACAGGCTGATTCACCACCTCTCATTTCCCAGAGGTTCCTCCGTTAATTATGGTATACCAGATCACTTGTGCACGGTTCGCTACACATCATTTGATCAGGCTGTGCGGCTTGTCAGAGGTTGTGGTCGAGGCGCCCTTATGGCCAAATGCGACATCGAATCAGCTTTTCGGCTTTTGCCTGTGCACCCAGAGGACTTTTGCCTCCTGGGCTTCTCCTTTGAGGGTCAATTCTATGTTGACAAGTCTCTTCCTATGGGTTGTTCTGTATCCTGTGTGGCATTTGAAACATTTAGTACCATGTCGGAATGGGCAATCAGGAGACGAATTGGTGTGAAGGACACCGCGCATTATTTGGATGATTTTCTGTTCATAGGGAGAGAAGGGTCACGCCAGTGCCAGGAACTCCTGGAGCAGTTCCGAAAGCTTGGTGCGGAGTTAGGAGTACCCTTAGCTAAGGATAAAATGGAAGGCCCCACTACCAGGCTCACGTTCTTAGGCATAGAGATTGACTCTGTGGCCACCTCATGCAGGTTGCTGAGAGAGAAGCTGGAGGCACTCGCAGTTATGCTCCAACGCTTCGTTAAGGCTGGGAAGCTTACCCTAAAGGAGTTGCAGTCGGTTGTGGGACACTTAAATTTCACATACAGGGTCGTCGCCCCGGGCAGGGCCTTTTTGCGCAGGCTGTGCAGTCCCATGGCCGGCGTGCGAGCTCCACACCACAAGATTAAGGTAACGGCGGGCTTGCGGGAGGATATGGTCATATGGTTGCAGTTCCTTTTGGATTTTAACAGCGTGTCCTTTTGGCGGTCCGAACAGCTGCTGGAATCTGAGCTGCAGGTGCACTCAGATGCCGCAGGGGGTCATGGTTTCGGGGTCTTCTTCCGGGGGCGTTGGTGCACTGCACCTTGGCCCGGGGAATGGATTTCCGCTGGCGTGACCAATGATTTGACTTTCCTGGAGCTCTTCCCCATACTGGTGGCAGTTCATCTGTGGGCCAAGGAATTCGAGAATTCCACGATCCGCTTTTGGTGTGATAACATGGCGGTGGTTTCGGTCGTCAACAAATTGTCATCCAAGTCCCCCAGGGTTATGGGGCTCGTACGCCCTCTTGTCTTGCAGTGCCTGCGGCTTAACACCCTGTTCATCGCACGACACGTGCTGGGTTTGGAAAACTGCATTCCGAATGCTTTCTCCCGTTTTCAGATGGACCGTTTCCGGGAGCTGGCGCCGTATGCCTGCCGGGAGCCGGAACCAATGCCACAGTGGTTGTGGAGCCTTGGCGGAGTAGGGTCCTCCCCGGGATTGTCGACTCCCTGTCACCTAGTACCCGACGCGGGTACATTCGTAAGGTGAAGCAGTTCGCCCTATTCCGGCAGTCGGTGGGGCTCCAGGAGGTTTGGCCCATCCTCCCAGAAGACATCCTACGGTTTATCTTGTATCTCAAGGACTCTGAAAGGGTGGCTAGCACCTTCCCCGTGTTTGTGTCGGCACTGGCATTTGCGTCCCAGGCGTTAGGGATGACCGATCACACTAGGGACCCCCGGATTAGGCGGCTGTTCGAGGGCCTAGCGAGGCAAGCCCCGGCAGTCCCGGACCAACGGTGGCCAGTTACCCCCGAACTGTTGGAAATGATGACGGAGGCACTTGAGGGCTTGTGCAGTACACCATTTGAGACCACCCTCTTCAGGGTGGCCCTTTTTACCGCCTTTTATGGGGCCTTTAGGCCCAGCAAGTACCTGGCCAAAGGGAAGGATGATGCCACTGGCAGGGCGCTGCAGCGGACTGATCTAACCATGGGCCAGAAGGGGTTGCGTTACGGTTACGGATCTCTAAGATGGACCAGAGAGCATTGGGAAAACAGGTGTACCTAAGGAAAGTCCCGGGCCTGTGCAGTTGCCCTGTGAATGCCCTCGAGCGCTATTTGCAGCAGTCTTCTGCCCTGAGCGGCGTGCTTTTTCAGCACCAAAACGGTCAGCCACAGACGCAGTTTCCTTTTCGGACCCTGTTTTCTAGGGCACTCCAGGCCCTGGGTCTTGCGCCCTGTGACTACGGCCTGCATTCACCACGCATTGGTGCGGCCACCGCCGCTGCATCGTTCGGCTTGGCCAGGCAGGTCATTCAGAGGATCGGGCAGTGGCAGTCGCCTGCTTATATGAGATATATTCGGAAGTGATATATCTGGAGAGCTGGCTTACGCCGTGATGGACGGTGTCTTACGCCCACCCCCTCCAGTGGGTGGGCATCCCATACTAATTCCCACCGTCCAGCTACGTGGGGGGGGTGTTGTGCATACTTCCTGTAGATTGTTGTTGCTGCGCTCCTATGCTGGTCTGTACTTCATTTCACTCTTTTTCATTCACTTTTCAGGCAGTCGGGTGCTTATCTGCGGTCACTCAATTGTGTTCTGGGCACAGAAAAGGGCAGCTTCCTGCACGACTGGGACCCAGCTCGGATTAGGTGGACAGCTGCGGATCTACTGGTCCGGAAAGCAGGGGATGCTTTGGGGTCAGCTGCTCCCTCTGTTGGAGGAGTTCGTCGCGGCCCGTGGACCCCCTGATGCCATTCTTGTACACCTAGGAAAGAATGATCTGCCTGGAGCAAGAGGCCTGGCCCTCCTCCGGAGGATATGCGAAGACCTCGAGATCCTCCGGTACCGGATCCCGGGTGTGGTCCTTATTTGGTCCGAGCTCCTACAGCGGAGGGTCCTGCAGCCAAGCGCTAGGCTGACCCTCCCTTGTGGCTGTGGGTCAGGGTCAAGAAGGCTGAAAGCTGGGTTGAGGGAGTGAACCCGAGGGCAGCAAGGTCAAGGGACCACCCCCCACCATCCATCTCCCCTTTGCTCTCCGGCATGGGGAGAGGTGGAGGGGGACACTTGGCTGGGATCACGTGAGCTTCCTTCGGGCTCACCGGCTTGGGGAGGTGCAGCGGTTCCTACTGCCCTGACCCGCTAGGGGTCGGCGTGGATGTGTCGGCTTCCTCAGGCGAGGGGCAACAGCTCGGAGTCCGGGTTGTAACTCCGCCTGGGGCAGTCGTTAGGATGCATACCCGTGTCAGCGCTTTCTCACGTGCGCGTGTAACACCCTGACCCTGGCCTGTAGATCTCCTTTACCTTTGAGCTTGCTTTCCTGTATTTCAATAAAGTGACCCTTTTCATCCATATCATGTCTTGTGTGTTTCATGGGACGTAACTTGGTAAGGCCGAGCATCCCATAAAGAGATGCTCGCATTTACCTGGCCATCCTGGAAAGACGCACAGACAGGGAGGGGGCGGGGACGCCCCCATATCATGTTTCTGTGGGTGGAGTGTGGGAGAGGCAGTACCTGTTCGGGCTGCTCTGGCCACACTCTTACCCAGTCTCACCTGAGCGCAGCAATGGTTAACCCACCCACCCTCCCTTGATTATAGTCTGGGTTATACTGGTCGCCCGTTTGGGGGCCGGGTAGGAATTTTTGTGCACTTCCGATTGGGCTTGGGGGTGTAGTTTTTTCGCCTACCTCTGACTATAGTGGGTACATTCTTTTCTTTTCTAACCGGTCACTAACTGGCTGTGGGTCAGGGTCAAGAAGGCTGAAAGCAGGGTTGAGGGAGTGAACCCGAGGGCAGCAAGGTCGAGGGACCACCCCCCACCATCCATCTCCCCTTTGCTCTCCGGCATGGGGAGAGGTGGGGGAAACCCTTGGCTGGGATCACGTGAGCTTCCTTCGGGCTCACCAGCTTGGGGAGATGCAGCGGTTCCTACTGCCCTGACCCGCTAGGGGTCGGCGTGGATGAGTCGGCTTCCTCAGGTGAGGGGCGACGGCTCGGAGTCCAGGTTGTAACTCCGCCCGGGGCAGTCAATAGGATGTATGCCCATGTCAGTGCTTTCTCACGTGCGCGTGTAACACCCTGACCCCGGCCTGTAGATCTCCTTTGCCTTTGAGCTTGCTTTCCTGTATTTCAATAAAGTGACCCTTTTCATCCATATCATGTCTTGTGTGTTTCATGGGACGTACCCTGGTAATGCCGGTAGTCTTCCTACTACCTCATAAATAATCCAGGCACAAAATTCTATCATTAAAAGTTTTATTTAGAAACCCATAAGAACAAAAAAGAGAAGAAAGTTTTCCCAACATTAAGATACAATGAATAAAAAATATTAAAACTTTAAAACAGCTGATAAAAACCTTTCAAGTACTCTAATCTCCTTTTGACTAGTCAACTGAACACAACTCCCTTCTAACCCACTCTTTCCAAGGTCTCTCCTCAACATCCACACCAGAGAGACTCTCAAAGCTCTACTCTCCTTGAGGAATTTATCTTTCCCATAACTAGGAGCTCTTCTGTTCTCAATTAACTGCAGTTCCTCAACCATTCAAATTACTTCTCTATCTCTGGCATTTAACATAGAAGATGTACTGTAAGGTTGGTCCTGCAAAAATCTACTAAAATTCTATTACAACAACAAAAGAAACCCCAAGCCTACATGACCAAACAGTTCATGGCACTGAAACCCAATCGAGAATTGCAGGTTCTTATAAACTTGGTTATTTTCCCAATTAAAAAAAATAAACAAGTCTATAAATGAAGGAAGAAATAGCCACTGCTTTGAAGATTTAGGAAATGTGTTTCTGGTATACATGCTTCACTTAGCCGATCTGTGAGATGCTTGATTGTGAGAGCTACTCATAATGCAAATTTATTTTTTCCAGTTTTTAAATGTTTAAATGAGACAGAGAGATCATACTGCCACAAGGAGATGATTTGAGACGTATTGCAGATAAAATAATATTGCAGATAAAAAGACGCTGCCCCCACCCTCGGGGAGGGGCAGCGCTGATTGGCTTCTCTAGCTGCAGCACTCTGCTTTAGATCAGTGTTGGACCTTGCTTTTAACAGGGATCCTGTAGCTGCAGTGCTCTGCTTCAGATTTTCGTCGGACCTGGCTCTGGGATTGGGGACAATCCCTCCTGTTATCGCACTCCAGCATCAAGGGACACTGTGGGGCGCGGCGACACCCCCACCACCTTTTGAGGGCTCTGGGGCTCCAGAACCCTCTGGTATTTGGTTTAAGCAAGACTGGTTCAATAAGATTGTTTAAAACACAAACACACACACTTTTTTTTTGAGTATATTTATATTTTATTGATATAATAACATAAAAACAATACATAATTCATAAAATTATAGCAAGCACAAAGCGTCACATCCTACTAGCATACTATTCACTATTTTCTATATATAATTTCCAATTTAGCCAAAATAACACCCACAATCTATTCATTAAATCCACATATCATCACATCGTTCCTCTCTCTCTCTCTTAAAAAATCTATAAATGGTTTCCAATTATTCACGAAAAGGTTAACTGACTTTTCCTTAATTAAAATTGTAAGTTTGTCCATTTCGGCATAATCCAAAACTTTCAGCCACCAATCTTCCAACGAAGGTATCTCCGAATTCTTCCAATATTGTGCATATAAAATTCTTGCTGCAGCTATCATATATAAAAACAAAGTTTGAAATTTTTCGCCTACATGATCATCCCACATACCCAACAGAAAAGTTTCCGGTTTCATTTGAATCTTAATCTTTAAAATCAACTCAATCTGTTTATGAATCTGGGTCCAGTACTTCTTTGCTTGGGAGCATGTCCACCACATATGGTAAAAAGTTCCTTCTTGATTTTTACATTTCCAACATCTATTCGTCACCTTCTCATACATTTTTGCTAATTTGCTTGGGGTTATATACCATCTATACATCATTTTATACATACTTTCTTTGATATTAATATTTAACGTAAATTTCAACTGTTTTAACCATAATTGTTCCCATTGATCGATTAAAATAACATGACCTACATTTTTCGCCCAATGAATCGTACATTCTTTAACCTGTTCTTCTTCTGTCTCAAAATTCAAAAGCAATTTATACATTTTTGAAATTACCTGGTCTTCAGATTTTAATTGTACCTCCAATATTGATTCTTCTTGTACAAATCCATATGCCTTCTTGTCCACTTTAAATCTCTCCAAAATTTGAGCATATACAAACCATTGGCAATTAAAATCTTCTTCTATTAATTTTTCTCTTGATTTCATTGTACAGTCTCCTTGTGAAAAACTTAATAAATTTCTGTATAGCAGTCCTTTCTCTTTTGACACGCTACTTCCAGCAAAATGCACTTCATATGGTGCTACCCATAATGGTATTTTCTCATAAAACCTCATTTTATATCTATTCCAAATTCTCCATAATGCATGTCTGACATAGTGATTTTTAAATTCTAAATTTGCTTTCACTTTATCATACCACAAATACCCATGCCAACCAAATCTCAAGTCAGAGCCTTCTAACTCCAATAATCTTCTATTTTGTAAATACACCCAGTCTTTCAACCACACAAAGAAACATGCTGCATAGTATACTTTCAAATCCGGTAATCCCAATCCTCCTCTCTCCTATGCATCTTGAAGGATCTTATTTTTCACCCTTGGTTTTTTCCCTTGCCAGATAAATTTAGAAATGTCTTTCTGCCATTCTTTGAATGGTGCATCAGATATAATCACTGGTATAGTTTGAAACAAGAACATCATTTTTGGCAATACATTCATCTTAATCACCGATATCCTTCCTAATAAAGACAATTTCAATTTTTCCCATCTTAACAGATCTTTCTTAATTTCATACAAACACACACACTTGTTACTTCTGCTGTATACACTTATTGGCACAGGCATTGCACGCTCTCCCTTTCATGATCTGTGCATTGCCGTGGTGTAAATAAGCCATGCCTAAGAAGCAGCAGAAGAAGGGAGGGGCAGCGCCGAAGTGCCCGCCCCCTCCTTGCCCCGCTCCTGTCTCATCTTCTTCGGAGGATGAGGAGGATGTAGAGAGACGTGGGGCCATGGATCGTCTTGAGGAGCTCGAGAAAGAGAAGGCTGCCCGGGAGGCAGAGCATGGGGATGGGGGCGAAACTTCGGCCACCACTAGCTGTTCATCACGATCCCGTAGGGGGGCTAAAGTGCGCCTTTTGTTCCAGGCTTCATGCTTTAACTGAGGAAGCCCCCAGATGCTCCGCTTCGCCCATAAGGCCAGTGGCTGAGTCCCCCCCAGACGGTGGGGATGTGGTTGCCACAGGTGAGTCTCCTGCCCATAACAAAATGGCTGTTGATGCTTGGGAGGACAGTGGTTCCGGAAGGCAGTACTTTAAAGGTTTTCCCATCAACCCTTATTTATGGGGGCCCAGTTTCTGGGGCTTTCCCAGGGGGGGGCTACCGCTGCTCACCAGTCTGCCTCTCCTTCCTCCAAGGACCAAGACTCTGAGGCACTTGCAGCTGAAGGGGAGGACTCCCCTTTCACGGCTGATGCCTCAATATCCCCCTATGTGGGGCTTCCCCCCAGGGATGGGGCAGTGGGGGGGTAGGATGTGTTACCCACAACCTCCTCCACTCTGGGGTCATACTCCGCAACCCCCGATGAAACGGAGCGTATGCTGACCCCCTTTGGGGACTTTAATATCCCGCTTGGTGGTCATCTTGCGATGACTGTCAAAATAATAAATTGGTGTAGGGAGTTTGTTGACATATTTAGTTTGTTACAAAAAGCCCCTGAGCCAGTGCCTTATGTCGGCGACCTTGTCCCGGACGCTGAGGTTTATAAAAAGCGTAAAATTGACCAGAATGGGCCAAACTGGCTTAAGCGTTATTGTATCTACATGGCGGTGATGCATCAAATGCATCCCAAGGTGACCGGGGATTTATTTAAATTCCTGGATATAATACATGTCGTATATTCGGAGGATGTGGGTACGGGCTGGCTTTCTTATGAAGACCTGTTTCGCTTGCATTGCAGTTTTGGATTGGCAGGTCTCTCAATGGGAGTTGTGGAACCGGCTTCTGGGGTTGGCGAAATCCTCCCTGGGTGATCGATCCGACAGCGGTCATATTCTCAGCCGTAACCAGGTGGGACAGACTAACTTTAGCCAACAATTATCTGGGGCAGGTGCGCAAGGGGTTCAACCCCCCGCATCTGTTATGAGTTCAACGCCTCCGGCAGGTGCGGGCATCAGGACTGCCCGTTCCGGCATGGTTGCGCAGTTTGCGGGGGCAAGCATGCCATTGTAGCATGCCCCTGCATTGTCAGTGGGAGGCAGGGCCCTAGAGGTTCAGGTAGAAGAAGGGGTGGTTCTAATGCCACCCCATCTGGGAAGGGGGCCAACGCCAATTAAGGTTGGCCCCCTTCGAACCTGGCTGCGGCGCTATCCTGACAGGATGGCGGCTGATTATATTCTGCAGGGTTTTACTTTTGGGTTTCGTATTCCTTTGCCTCTTCCTGCCGCTCCCTCTTGGGCCGACAACTTGCCATCGGTGGTTGGGATGGAAGAGGTGGTAAGGAGGAAGATAGGCAAGAAGGTGGATGCGGGCAGGGTGCTTGGCCCCTTTGATGAGACTCCCATTCCCAACCTGCAGTTTTCACCTTTGAACTTTTCTCTACATTTTTAGAATGGACTGTCCATTCTCGTTCAGGAGTGAATTCAATCATTCATTACATGGATGATTTTCTTTTTGTGGGTCCTGGGGGTACTGACGTGTGTCAGTTCCTTCTTTCCACTTTTATGGCCAACTGTGCAGAGCTCGGAGTTCCTCTAGTGGTCGCTAAGACTGCAGGACCTGCCCCTGTGTTGACTTTTGGGGGGATAGAGCTTGACTCCTTGCTGGCCTGTTCCAGGCTGCCACGGGTCAAGTTAGACTAACTTCTTGAGCTGCTGACGTTGGCTATGTCAGCCACAAAACGTTCGCTGTTGGAACTTCAGGTGCTCGTAGGTCACCTGAATTTCGCTTGCAGAGTTGTCGCCCCAGGCCGGGCCTTCTTGCGTCGTTTATGCGACGCAATGGCTGGCCTTAAGTTTCAGCATCACAGGATCAGGGTTTCGGGCTCCGGGCGCG
Source organism: Plestiodon gilberti rubricaudatus (assembly GCA_026170595.1). Taxonomy (NCBI): domain Eukaryota; kingdom Metazoa; phylum Chordata; class Lepidosauria; order Squamata; family Scincidae; genus Plestiodon; species Plestiodon gilberti. Next base: position 22,765,012 of record JANXHW010000006.1, read on the forward strand.
ACGATCTGCACATGTGTCTTGAATTCCTCAAAGACTATAATGGTGTCTCTTTTTGGAGGGAGGAACAACTCCTCGAGGCTGAATTGGAGGTCCACTCCGATGCCTCGGGGAGCTTGGGGTTTGAACTCTGTTTTCGGGGGCACCATGGCCCGAGGAATGGGTTCCACAGGGGTTGACTGCGGACCTCACATTCTTGGAACTTTTTCCAATTGTGGTGGCGGTGCATTTATGGGGACAGTATTTTAGCCATTCAACCATTCGTTAAACGTCCAAGTCTTGTAGGGTTATGCGGCTGGTCAGAGCTTTTGTTCTCCAGTGTCTGCGTCTTAATGCCCCTTTTTATTGTTAAGTACGTCCCTGGACTTCAGAATTGAATTGCTGAGTCGCTGTCTCGCTTTCAGGTGGAGCGCTTTCGGGACCTCGATCCCGAGGCTCGCTTGGACCCCGACCCGATGCCGCTTTGGCTCTGGGAGCTCGGCTTGCCAGGGTCAACACCGCCATCTGGTCGGCCTTAGCCCCTGCCACGCGCCGCAGTTATGAGGGTAAGTTGCGGATTTTTGAGGATTTTCGTTGTGTAGCTCCCCTGGAACAATCTTGGCCCGTACCTGCAGAGCACCTTTTGCATTTTATGCTTCATCTTCATGAAGCAGGTCTGTCGGCGCGATCTTTGTCATCCTACCTTGCCGCTTTGGCTTTTAGTGCCAAGGCGGCGGGGTGGCAGGATTATTCTGGGGATTTTAGAATTAGGAAAATGCTGGAGGGGTTTAGGAGGGCAGCTCCTGCCCTCCCTGATTCCAGAAAGCCAGTATGCTGGAACTTATCGGAACATGCTGGAACTTATCGGGGATTCTTTTAAAGTTTTGTGCTCGTCTGCCCTTGAATCTCAGCTGAGATCTTGTCCATCAGGCTGTGGTGGTCTAAAACCGACCAGCGGGCCATTGGAAGGACTATTCATCTACGAAGGGTGTCAGTTTTGTCTATTTGTCCTGTGCAGTCCTTGGAGGCTTACCTCACGTTACGGGGTAGTGCGCATGGCCCCCTGTTTTGCCATCGTGATGGATCCCCCTTCACTCTTTTTCAATTTCGTGCTATTTTCAACCGGGCACTCTTGGCCCCAGGTTTTTCCCCAGCATCTTACGGCTTAAGTTCATTTAGAATTGGGGCAGCATCGCTTGCGGCTGCAAGCGGTCTTCCTCAGGACACAGTTCAGAGGATTGGTTGCTGGCGGTCAAGCACCTACAAAAGCTATATTCGTAATTAAATCGTGAGGGGGTTGGGGGCCTTTAGCGTAGGAGGTTAGGCTATCGGCCGCTGTGGCCTTTTTGTGACTCCCTGCTTGCTTGCAAGCTGTTTCAGCCCATATGGGCCTTGTTGGCTCACTCCGTGGGGGTGTTGCTGGGCCCAAGGGGCCGTTTTTGGGTCACCCGGATGGGTGTTTATATGGGAGTCATTGCCAGCCTATGGACGCCTTAGCTGTGGTTTCTCTGGGGCTTGGCCGTTCCTGTTATTGTTCTTAGCATAGTTGTTCATTGCATTTTTCTCTTTTGTTAGGTCGCTGGGGCCTGTTTCCGGCTCGGGTCCTGATTTGTGGACACTCCATCATTTCCTGGGTGCAGAAGAGGGCAGCGGCTTCAGGTTTTCGCACACAGTTGGGCTTGGCTAGCCTGGCCAAGGTTTGGTGGGCGGCTAAGAGGGGAATGCTTTGGGGCCACCTTCTGCCTCTAATCTGTGAATTTCTTGAATCCCGGGCCTCCTCCTCAGATTTTGGTGATTCACCTAGGTGAAAACAACCTGGGCCAGAGGACCTCGGTGTCCTTGAGGCTCCAGGTCCGTGAGGACATCGCCAAGATTAGGCAGTTTGTGCCAGGGATAGCCATCCTCTGGTCATGCTTACTTCCCCTCAGGGTGTGGCGGGGGGCTTTGAACCCCCACCGTTTGGACATTGCTAGGAAAAAGGTGAATTCCTACCTGAAGCGTCATTTTTTGGACGAGGGTGATGACACTATATCTCACCCCTTGATTCAATTCAAAGCTCCACAGCTTTTTAGAGGTGATGGGGTGCATTTGTCCCAAGGTGGTGCCGACGTGTTTTTGAAGGAACTGCAGCAGGGAATTTTTAAGTTTCTGCTCTGGTGGGGCGGAGGGGTTAAATGCTAGGTTACCCCAACCATGTGGTAGGTAGCGTGCGGGGGGGTAGCCAGGGAGGCTTATACTTGGCATACGTCTGGAGGTAAGCAAGGACATGGGGCGAGCCAGAACCGCTCAAACGATGCCGAACCGGGTCGCTGAGGCTGGCTGGCAAACCCCAGGGCTGGAAAGCAAAGATCACCTTTAGGCGTACCTGGGGTGGTCTACGCTTTCCAGCTGCCTCAATCCTTTGGGTTTGGCAGTGATAGACTGGCTTGGGCAGTGACCAAGCGAGGATTGAGCCCGGATGTGATGCCCATTGACATCTGGGGGAGGTAAACGGCTAGTGCCATTTTCCCCCAACCTAGAAGCCACATGCATTGGGGGGGTTTAAGTTAAGTTCAATAAATTCCAATTTAATAAAACCTCCAGTCCATGCTGCAGTCTATCTTGTGTTTATTAAATTAATAAAGTGGACCTTTAACCCAGCCTTTGTCTAGCGTGCTTATTTGGAGGGTGCACAAGTAGTCACACACACGCACGCACGCACACACACACACACACAAACACACAGATTGTTTCTCAATCAAGAGAGATTGCTTCTTATGAGATAGAAAATAAAGTGTCCGAAATCACACAGTTTTTGGAACACAGTGGATTAAAAATGTGTCCAAACCTCATGAATCTGTGAGAAGATAGATGGAAATGGAAGAAGAGAGATAATACAGTGGCCAAAAAGATGCTCTGACATCACAGCCATAGGGATAAGAAGACGTCTACCACATAGAAGATTATATCTACAAAACTATTGAGCACATGTCACATCGAGATGAAAATAGAAAGAAGTGTTGAGAAAAGTGGAGTAAATTCTCAGTGACTCAAGATCCTCATGTGCCTGACTGCCATCCTGAATGGACTTCATGCTCCCTTTCACTTAAATACCTGCAGCTGGGTATGATGTTCTCAGCAAAGGAATGCTACGAAGAGATAAAGAGAGCCTTACATGACAGCCTTGAACAAAAAGATGGGTTGTTGAATGAAATTAGAGAAGGTAATTTCAACAAAGAACTGATGAGCAATCTTTCCAACAATGACATCTCCTGGATGATAAAACTCATGGGAAATAGGAAAGGAATCTCTCCCCCTGGATGTAATAGAATCAGACTTCAAGCTGGGATGAACAGAATGTATCTTGCAGGCAATGTGACGTAGCTGCCCCAGGAGTAATATCAAGAAGACCAGGAGAGCTGCCCCAGGAGTAATATCAAGAAGACCAGGTGAGCTGCCCCAGGAATAATATTGAAGGAAATAAGGTCCTTTTCGGACATACATTCTAGTGATCTCCCCAACAGCATTTAATTTCTGAGCAAGCCTTTATTAAAATCTCCTTCAAATTGAAACTGCATTGATTGGTCTGCTGATTAACAGATACAAGAAGTCTGCAACAGCATCCCCCAACTCTTCATATTATTTGTTGCGGTTTGATCCACCTTATGGTCCAAGGGAGTTTTCAGGCTTTTTAAAAGAAATATCCCGAAGTGGAGCACTCCTTGGGGGAAAAGGCGGTCCTAGGTGCAGATTGCTCAAGCTACCCACAAGACGTTGGCACTAGTAGTAACCATAGAAACCATCATGAGTGCAGACATATCATTAAAGTATTCGAACTCAGGAGTGATAGAGCCCCACCAGCACCTGTGATCCAACAGCCTGAACGTGAGCATGATGGGAGGGTTTTACCACTTTTTGGCATTATTTGTTTTTCTATGGACTCCAAATAGCTCTTGGGATTTGAGGAGCAGGACAACTCCTCAGACTGAAGTTAATAACTACGAAGGAGGGAATGAGCTCCCTCGTGTGCTGAAACTGCTGTCTAGAGCACAGGAAAACCTGGTGCATTTGACCTTTTCAGCCCAGACCTTGAATGAGATCATCCTTCTTCCTGCTGTAATATGCTTGATACTGAACAGACAGAATTGGGTTCTGGATTGGAACTTTACAGAGTTCACGCCCGGGGCAGGCAGAGCAGAGGAACAATTTGCGCCCCCGGAAGAGATTGTCGCCGCTGGAGATCGTCGCTGGAGGCTCCTAGACACAAGATAAGTGGGCGCAAAGCATACACACACGCTTAGAAGCCCCGATAGCGCTAAAAAAACACCCTAAGAAACTTTTTAAAAAACCGGAAAAAGTAAAACAAAAACGAAACCTAATTTATGCAAATTTATGCAAATTATTCTTGGGGCATCGGGGGTCGGCCCCAACCTCGGGGGGTGCTAGATACGCCACTGGCGGTTCGTATCCTATCTGTTAGAAACCATCAACAGAGTCCATGCTATTCTTCAGCAACAGGATAGAAACACTTCCTGTTTTGTATAGATGACCCAGATTCCTTTTTTATGTATGAATAATAATGAATAAACATTTAAAGTTACAGTGCAATCTTGCACAGGTTTACTCAGAACAAGTCCTATTTTGATCACTAGGATTTACTCCCCAGGAAGTATGCATATGAGTTCAATTGGAGTATGTATGGAGTATACATACTTCCAATATACAATTGGAAGTATTGCATGTATACGAGTACAAAATGGATGTAAGTTCTAAATTATTATAATAAAATGAATTAATTCTTAATTTCTTCAGTTTTTAGTCTTTGTCAGCTGCTCTCTATTATTCAGCTCAGGCCTGAGCATAATTATATAGCATTTAGGGGAAAAAATACAGCCCAGTAACCCAGCACTAGAGGCCAAGATGGAGAAGATCTCCACAGCCACCATGTATTTCCCTTTTGTGCTCAGATAGGTTGGAAGAAAAGAGATCCAAACACTGCAAAAGAACAACATGCTGAAGGTGATGAATTTAGCTTCATTGAAAGCGTCTGGTAACTTCCTGGCTAGGAAAGCGACAGTGAAGCTGGCTATAGCTAGAAATCCCATATAGCCCAAGAGACAATAAAATATGAAGATGGACCCTTCATTGCATTCTATTATGATTTGCCATTTGAGCGAGTGCATGTTTGTATTTGGGAATGGAGGAGAAGTACTTAACCAAACCATCAAATGCCTGCTTGAACCAAGGAACAGGACAGGATAATGGAATTGGCCAGTCTTTTCCCCACCCATTTCCTCATCCCAGATCCTGGTTTGGTAGCCATGAATGCCAGAACCACAGTGATGGTTTTTGCACAACACAGAGGAAAGGGCCACAGAGAAGACCATTCCAAAAGCTGTTTGCCGGAGAAGGCAGGTCACCCTTCTGGGCCTTCCAATGAAGAGCAAGGAGCAGAGGAAGCAAAGGAGGAGGGAGACGAGGAGTATGTAGGTGAGGCTGCGGTTGTTGGCTTTAACGATGGGAGTGTCCTGGTGCTTCATAAAGGTTCCAAGCACCCAAGCTGTGATCAGAGCAAAACCAACAGCAGCCCACGTTAAACGGATTCCCAGTGGTTCTCTATAGGAGAGGTAGCTGATACCCTTGGGAATACATTGATGTTGGTTTTTGTCAGGATATTGATCATCTGGACAATTGATGCAAGCATCCATGTCTGGAAAGAAAAAGGAAATGCTTTTAATAGGAGAGCTGTCTATTTTAATCTCTAAATCAAGTCCCAATTTCACAGTAACATCTTGGGCATAAGCTCATGAGTGTGTCTAAGGAAGCAAACCTTGTGCCTCTTGCTACAAATTCATATTCCACGATCAATTCAAATGCCAAGACAACCATCATTTCTGGCTAGACACGGTGACATACATGATAAGCTCCATATCTGTGAATGTTATGTTATGTCTCCTCTTACCCTCCTGGCCAGAAATCTTCCCTTCTGGACATGGAACACAATCATAACAGCAGAATGGCTCCCCTTCCTTCTTTTTCTTGCTGGAGCCAGGATGGCAGTGGTCATTACACACAGAGACGGGCAGCACCTAAGCAGAGTCAAAATGAAGGAGATTATGATGATGGTGATGGTGATGATGAATATTTATATGCCGCTTTTCAAAAGGAGATTTTGGATTTTTTTTAAACTATGTTTTCATATTTCTGCTTTCATATGGGTCTAGGCATAAATAAGAATGCTGTGCTAAATGGGGTGGATGTTCTTGTGTTTTGGCCCAATCGTATTGATCCCTTGCTGTGGCAGTACGCACTCCACCAGTGCAAGCCATTGCAAAACTACTGTAAAGTACTTTCAAGGCATGCCGGCCAGAAGGCAAGAGCCATTAGGGGGTGTCATGATGAATTGCTGCACTTCATTGTTGACCATTTCACCACTGAGAAAGTGAGACGAGGGATACCAAGGGTACAGTTGTGGAACTAGGGCAGTTGTTCCCAAACGTTTTCGATCCATGGCTCCCTTGACCTACTGGCCGTTGCTGATGGCTTCCCATTACGTAACCAAGGGCCATTATGCCATTAAGCAGGAAGTGAGCAGAAATATGTATTTAGTTCTCACTTATGAACTCAATTAGCTGCAAATGACAGAGGAGAAATATGCCAATGCTGAGTGTGTGAATCAGGCTCTCCTGGTGCCTGCTTCTGCTGGGGGGCTTGCTAAGGAGAGACGTTCATGCTGCTAAATGAACATCCGTGGATGAATCAGGCTCTCCCACCCTCCGTTTTACTACAACACACATGTCCATTTTTAGTCCTGTGCCACTATATCCTTGGAGGAGAAGCAGGCTTTCCCCACCCCCTGACAGCAGCCTCCCTCTCGCTTGAGTTCTTGAGAAGATTGGCAGCTTCTCTTTGGATGGCCCATCTTTTTCCTCTTGTAATTGGACACTTGGCTAAGCCTCCAGCGAATAAAAGTACTCAGGCTACTGAGCTTGTGAAGGAAGGGCCCTAAAGCAAGATGGTGGTGGAGAGAGTCGTCTCCCCTGTATTTTAGAGTTGGCCGTGAGACCCACAGGGAGGCCTTTTTCTTATAGCTGGGTGCATCACACTGGGTACCCCATGGAACCCCTGGCAGGTTTCCATGGCTCTCCGGGGAGCCACGGCTCACAGTTTGGGAATCTCTGAACTAGGGATAGAAGCGTCTGTGTCGTTGCAACTGAGGCTGCAATCCTGTGCACACTTCACTTTCAAGTCTCATTGTATACAATGGGACTTACTTCTGTGAAGACAAATAATAATAATAATAATAATAATAATAATAATAATAATAATAATAATAATAATAATAATAATAGTATTTATATACTGTATATAGTCCTATTGCCCCGAGTATAGGACGCTCCTGATTATAAGCCGCACCCTTAACATTTGGTGCTATTTTTTTAAAAAAATACATTTTTAACTTTTTTAACTTAAAGAAAATATGCACATTAGTAGAATAGTAAAACAGTACAGCTTTAGTACAGTTAAAGGCATAGGCACCCTGTCCCTTATTGAATCTGGGCACCCTAGTATAAGTAGCCTTCCCAGATCCAAAGGGGGACAGAGTGCCTACCTTTAACCTTTTGGGCAGGTTAATTTGGGCAGGTGCAGCTTATTGCACCCTTCCATGATGATGAGCTGCACCTGCCCAAATTTCAATGGTTAACAGCACAATCCTATGCATGTCTACTCAGAAGTAAGTCCTATTGCATTCAATGGGGCTTACTCCCAGGAAGTTGTGCACAGGATTGCAGCCTAAAGGTTGGCACTCTTGTTCCCTTTGGATATGATAAGCCTATGCAGGAGCTCTTGATCTCAACTTTCAAACTGCAGGATCAATAAATATCTTAGTTTCCACAGAGTCCTGGGGCTGGAACTTAAGGGTTAATTTTTTCAAATGCCTCTCTGAGGCTAGAGGTTGCTAGAGAGATCCTGGCCATTTAGCAAGTGATTAAGAGCTAAAAAGACAGCTTTTGCAGTTTAAAAAAAGAAAAAGCATTTTACCTTTGAAAGAGACTTGGAGAGGCTTGAAAAACAGACGCTTTGCAGAAAACTCTAGGCAGAAAATGCTAGACTTTGATTGTAGGCCGCACCCCTACTTTAAAGACTTGTCTTAGGGGACAAAAGTGAATCTTATACTCAGGTCAATACGGTAAATGTGTGTGTGTGTGTGTGTGTGTGTGTGTGTGTGTGTGTGTGTGTGTGTAAACAAATGATGATAAAATCGCAGATGAAAGGAAGAAATTAAGCACCAACATGTGAGTGGGCACAACAGTTTGGAGGGAACTGGAAGAGTCGCATGGTTCCTATATACGCTGTGATGTCTCATCTACACTACAATTCTCCTATATATCATTTCACATCAGTGATAGTCATGCCTTGAAAATGCAACAAAATGAGGAAGAATACAAAATAAAATCGTTATGGCCTATTTCTAGTCATTACTTCAAGTGGAACGTAATTACAATATCAAGGCTGTGGTATAGCCTTCACAGCGCAATCCTCTCTACAATCTGGAGCGGCTTCCCCTGCACTGTTCCAGGGTGTCACAAATGTGCCAAAAGGTACATTTGCACCTCCTCAGGAGGAGCCAAGAGGTGCTGCTCCAGTTGACTCCTGATCATCGCTGCGCCCACCATGGACAGCAGGTGCTCTGCCAGTTGGGGCAGGGTTGGAGGGAGAGCAGGGAGGGAGTGTTCGGGGGGGGCAGATTGGCCCGCTGGGCCTGGCGTTCCACCGGGATCTATCCCCTTTCCCAGGTCTGGCTGGCATTACATAGATTTGCACTGGCCATTTTGCACTTTACATCCGAGGAGATCCTTAGCTGGGGCATTAATTCCCTTCCCCCCCAAGGAGTTATAGGATCCAGCGCAGCTTCCTTAGACTGGATTGGGCTGCCCGTGTACAACAAAAGAAGATTTAAAATGTGGTAAAGGGAAGTCAGATTCATGTGAATTAACAATTATCCAGTTATGTCAAACTAAGGACTTGTAGTTCTTTCCGTCTCACCTGATTAAATTTCCCATGCCACATCATGCTTTCATCTTGAATTGTTAACTGTTTTCCTGGAGGCTTTTGAGGATCTAGTCTTCCAATTTTGATTTTTACAAGAGATTGATTGGGGAAAATAACCCAGTTCGTAACGTCAAATCCTGCAACTAATTCTCTATTTTCATCAAAACGTACGGTCTCTCCAGCACTGTTGTTGAAGGAGATACTCCTTAGAAAGGGATGGAGCTAAAGTAAAGAGAAAAAGAGCAAGGGGACAGTAACATTGACCAGAGGCGTGGAAAGACTGGAGCGCGCGGAGCAGCGGCATGTGCAAAAAAAGGATAAATAGCGCGGCGCCGCAGTCAGCCGCCTTCAGAAAGCCCTGGCCGCCGGTCGTGGTGGATGCTCCGGGGCTTTCTCCGTCTCCGAGGCCTCGGAGTGCCCTGGTAAGCCAGGCCCCCCCGGAGCGGCGCTGCCCCACCCAAGTGGCGGTGCCCTTCAGCGAGTGCTCCAGGCAGCACCCGCTGCTGGTACACCTCTGACATTGACAAACACCTGTCCTGAATGAATTAAGTTTGTATCTGGTTACATCTGGTTAGTTTATATCTGGTTACAGCCAGTCTCTTTTAGGCTGTACCTGTGGAGTCAATAACAGGAGGCACAAATCCTCATAAGAATATGAGAAGAGCCCTGCTGGATCAGGCCAAGGGCCCATCTGTACATGTATCCTGTTGCCACTCCCTTGCAACTGGCCTCCTATGATAACAAGACCAAATCTTTATAACAGAGATGAGTCACCTGTCCTATGTGGCTGAGGTACAAGTGAAAGAGGCATACTTCTCAAAACATTTCATGCCCCAGGAACCAGGCAAGCAACTCTGGGGAGTGTTCCCTAGGTGCTCACATAACCTTCGTAACCCAGAGATGTCCATGGCATATGATGCATATCTTAATACATCACATGGTTCGTTCATGCAGGAAAGCATAGTCTTTCATGTACTTAGGTCCAACCTGCACTGGACTTTTACCTTCCAGGGTTGAGGGTTACGCAGTTCCAGCCTTTCTCCAGCTTTCCTTGTTCTGTATTTGGATCTGGACACAAACATAGTGTGTAGAGCACGTGTGATAGCATGGACAGCATTGTATATACTGTAGCTATTGCCAGTCATGCTCATTTCAAAGAAAGTTGCAGGAAGGCTCTCCAGTTTCTCCTCCCCACAGCACTGTTCCATGGTCTTCTCACCCTCACCCAGAGTAGAATTTTTCAATAAACAGTTGAAGGTCTTCTCCCAGAAGGACTGGATAAACCCATCATCTTTTGCAGAGAAAATATTTGTGTTCTGCAGAAATGTTCTGAATCCTGGTGGTTCATTTGAGTGAACTGACAAGGATATGGCACCCTGGAAAGCTTGTACATCCCAGTTCCTTTGATTTGTACCTAGTTTAAAATCCCAGTGAGTTGTCACAATCCACACCTTCCCTAATAGCAGGGCAGCATTTTGAAAATTCCAAGTCAAACGCAACATGGTTGTTAGAGCACCATAAGCAATAAACACATTGGCTTTGTTTTTCATGAGATCTGAAATCTTTTGCAGATCACTATAGTATGGCTGGGACATTTTGTCAAGATAAGTAACTTTTGGAAATATTTTTATAAAGGCAAAACAGATGCTGTTGGAGGAGAGCATGGGCACCAATGCTTGTAGGAAGGTCTCTTCATTGACGTAATCTGCTCCAAATAATCCAACCCATGTCCATCTGAAATGCAGAAGTAATTGGACAATCCCTTTGCATTGATGGATGTCGTTTGGGACCATCTGGTAGAAGGAAGGGAAGAGCATGTTCTTGCTGAGTCTTGAGTTGAGGGAGGTATAGATGAGCTAAAAGAATAAGTAGATATCTATCATGAATGGAGTGCAAGTTGTGGTGTGTGTGTGCATTATAACATTTGCCAACAAGCAGTACCTTAGCCAAGATTCTAGTTTGGATAAAATGTATATTTCATGATGTGCCTTCAGATAAGACATGCATAGCAGTATATTTCCAGGGAAAGCTTTTTTTAACAAAACACAGTGACCATGTTGCCAAATTTTCCGTATGAATTAAATTTTAGTCATTTATTTGATTTGAATTGCAATTTTAGAAAAAACTAACCAAGCTAGAAATTAAACATTTCAATTACCGATATTTGAATTTTCTTGCTTCTTTATGCCAACCCACATCTGCATAAATTGAGACCTTGATTAACTAATTAATCTAGTACTTTTCCTTTTTATGTGTGACAAGTGTGAAAAAGTCTGCAGACAAGACTTGGCACAGCTACACTGGCAAATTGGTTAGGATTGCGCTGAAAGGGTGAAATTGCGTGCCAGAGTTTCCATTGCTCCCCACCACCAAATCTACCTGTGGAATCTTGAAGTTGTCTGAGAGAGTGGCCGCATACATGGATTCATCTGATTCTGTATTCCCAGTGAGGGCTACCAAATTGTTTGGCGTGTCACACTTGTAGTTAGGGAGAAATCTTTGCTGCGTAGCAATCAGATTCAGCAGAGCCTTGGAAGTAATCTGTGGATTGAAGTAGGTATCATAGACGTGAAATCCCAACGTGACATTACTTAAGATGGTTGGGTTTGCACTGATCTCCTGTATAGCAAATGCCATGGCGAGGATATTTTGGTAGTTCTTTGGCACCACCCTGCAATGAAAATTATGATTGGGAGAACGTAATGAGAATGGTAGATTCTTATATCCTTGCTTACAGTATTTCCCCTATGAAATGTTGGGTCCTCTTCTGTATAGTGTATAGCCAATTTCTACAAATGCTGAAATCGATTACAATGATATGAGTGAGCATGAGGGCAATGGAGTGATGAGGAGCAACAGCGGAACAACTCACCTTCAGGAAATCAAAATATCAATGATGGTTTTAGCCACGTTCTGGAGACAGTAAGGGTGTAGGATGAAAAAAAAATCTAGGTTCTTCTCCTTTGATAGAAGGGTAGATAGGATATTAGTAGAACCAGTCCTGTGAAAAGGAGAAAGTGCCCATGACAGACTAGCGCAGAGTTGGTGAGGAGGGCTTATCTCTGCTAAGCATAGAAAAACTGGGCTTCCTAGAGTGGCTGCTTCCAGGTGGTGGGGCACTTCCCCAGAGTCACCTGGGGACCCAAGACACAGACAGAAGCAGCAACAGATGTTGATCATCTACCTGGAGGAAGTTCTTGCGCCTTCTGTTTCCGCATTGTGGGTGTCACTGAGAGGAGACAAAACCAGTGAGAGACCAACTCCATTTTGATGTAGATGGGAGGGCACCTTGTTGAGGGTGTGGTAGTTAGCTCAGGAGGCAAGTTGCTTCATTGTTAGCATTCTCCTTGATTGAGTTTGGCCGTGGATGTTGGTGAGGACAGCTAGGGTTGGTGACGCTTGTGTAGTTAACAACTTACTTCCTCCAAGTCAGGAAACTGCTAGGACGTGGCTTTTGTTCACAGGCTCAAATGCAAGCAAGGTGCAGTCACCTATGCACTTTTCCAAGGAGCAGGCAAGACTCCAAAGAAGCCACCTGATAGAGAGGCGGGGGTGACTGCAGTGATGGTGAAAAGTTTGGCCTTCCTCTTGGCCTGTGGATCTGAGGCTTCTTGCCATCAGTCCTGCTTCTCAAACCAAATTACCCTGGTTGTGTTCTTTTGGCAGACACCCAGCACTACATAACATGTGGGTGTCTCCATGCGTGCTTTAAAATAAAAGAAATAAAAGGGTCTATCAGGCAAGAGCCCCAATGGCTGCAGTAGCAGCACAGATAATCTGCCTCTGGAGTGCACCTACCACAACTAGATAAAATTAGAGAGAAGTGCTGAATTAGAGAGAATGCCATTTTCATATTTAATGTAAACAGTTCTTCAAACTCTCTGTCACTGAGATATCTGCTGGTGGTTATGGTGTTCTCAGCAAATGAATGCTCTAGGGGGGAATGAAAAGGAATGCTTACTTACATTAAATCCTTGATCAACATCAGAGAGGGCTCCTCTCTGAAATTAGAAGAGAAACGATTGAAACAGAACTGAGAAACAATATTTCCAATGACGACATCTCCTGGATAGAACCCCATCTGCTCCTGTGGCCTTTCAGTCTGAGCCTGAGCATTATGGGAGAGTTTTATAACCACTGTTTGGTGGTGTTATTTTCCTGTGATCTCGAAATATCTCTTGGGACTTGGGAAGCAGGACAATTCCTCAGATACATGCTAATAATTACAATGGAATGAATGAGCTCCCTTGTACACTGAACTGCTGTCATGGTACACAGGAAAACATAACAGGTACTTAATGACCTGGTACACTTGGCCTTTATCAGGCCACAGCTAGAGTGAGATCATCTTATTTCCTGCTGTAATTTTTTTTTTACATTGTAGTCAACAGGCAGAATTCATCATTTTATTAATCTAGTATTGTGAGATGGCTAGTTTGACCGCAACCTCACAATTTGAGAACTCGATATTGCTGTGCCTGTATACTGTTTTAGAAATAGAACTGATATAGACACAAATCTGACTCCATCTTGAAAGTGCCGGCCAACATTTCAAGTTACTGTTCAGGTCATGTACTTGGAAACATAGAAAAACAATTTGAGCACTTGCTTGGTGTAGGTGTTATGATCCTTATCTTTGCCCACTCAACCCCAGACATTACATGGTATGGTATGGGTGTCATGATCCTTATATTTGACCACATGGCCTCAAGAAGGAAATCAAACAGCTCCAACAGAGCTCATCCTTTTCTCTCCCTCCACCTTAACAATAGCAGAGGTGTTGCTCTGGTGGGGGCCGTACCGTACGTTGCGCCCCGTCCTAGTCCTGTTTACAAGCCGGCAGGAGGTGGCCCCGCCCTCTCACCGTCGGCGCCATTCCGTGTGGAGAAGGCAGCAGGCACACGTCTTCTTTTCCCTATGGCTGTGATGTCAGAGCATCTTTTTGGCCACTGTATTATCTCTCTTCTTCCATCTCCATCGCCTTCTCTGTCTTCTCACAGATCCATGAGGTTTGGGACACATTTTTAATCCACTGTGTTCCAAAAACTGTGTGATTTTGGACACTTTATTTTCTATCTCATAAGAAACAATCTCTCATGATTGAAAAACTCTCTCTCTCTCTCTCTCTCTCTCTCTCTCTCTCTCTCTCTCTGTGTCTGTGTCTGTGTCTGTGTGTGTTTGTGGGTCTGTGTGTGTCATTTTATCTGCAATACGTCTCAAATCATCTCCTTGAGGCAGTATCAACTCCCTGTCTCATTTAAACTTTTAACAAATGGAAAAAATAAATTTGCACTATTAGTATCTAAGACTACGAAGAAAACAGTAGGTACTTCTTCACACAGTACGTAATTAGTCCGTGGAATCCATTGCCACCAAGTGTGGTGATGACCATGAGCTTGGATGTCTTGAAAAGGAGACTGAACGTCATGGAAAAAGGTCTATCACTGACTCCTAATCAGAATGGCTAAATCCTACTTTCAGACTCAACAGCAGTTTGCCCCTGAATACCAATGATGGGGGATCAATGATGAGAAAGGAGCATGCCTTTCTCTGCTGCAGGTGGGCTTCCCTGCTGATGGTTCACTGACAAATGGAGAATATGGGGATAGATAGGCCATTGCCTGATCCCACAAGTTTTACTTAGTTCTTATCCCCTCCATTCCTGCTTCAGTCATCATGAACTACCTACCCTTAGTCTGGCCTCAGGGGCCTAACAAGCTCCCGGAGCATGGGAGCTTGCTGCGCCTGGAAGTGACGTCACGTGACCTCATGTGATGTCATTTCCAGAGATGTTTCCTCAGCAATGGAGCCACACTGCTCTTTCCTGAAATGTAGGGTGGGCAGGGGGACTCCATGACTGAGAACCGAGCAAAGCTCCATAACTGAGCAAGCTGTTTCAGCATGCGCACGGAGCCCCACCCACCCGCCTTACAGCTCGGGAAAGAGTGGCGTGGCTCCTTGACTGATCACACTGTATCAGCACACAGTCGGAAACAGCGGCGCATGCAGTGGAGTGGAGCTTGAGGTGTGCCCCCCGGGGATTGCATCCGGGGGGGCGCACCCACGTTACGCCAGACTTTGGTAGTACACGGTTCATTTCTGCCTCTGGCGAGCTGCGGTGTGGTAATATTGAGCTACCTTGAAGGAATGCCTCTTTGCCTCCACTTTTGTTCCATATGTTATAAGTCTCAGCTTCTTTCCTTAAAGCATTTTCTTTTCCTGCCACTTAGTTCCTTCTGGGAAACTCAATACACTTCCTTGAAAGAGGTAGCTCATGTCAAGTTACCTCTTGGAAAGAGTTGCAATAATTGAAAACATATATATGAAAACTGTAAACTGGATTTAAAACATGTCCAATTTTCATATAACAGTTATATTAGGGTGTTTGCCATGCATGTGAAAATCAACATGAGCATGTTGAAAAGTGCTTGGAAACAGACCGACAGCCAGCACACATTGGCTCACAAACACCTGACACAACACGGGGATTCCTTACATTGACTGGGTCAAGAAAATTGATATTTTTAGATATTGAGACAAAAGGAACGAACAATAATCATCTATACCAGAAAGATGCTCATAGTTCTCCTCCCCTCCAAAGCACCCAGGCACAGAATAAGGCTTCATTAAGTTTGAGGGACATAAATACGGTACTCCCTAGTAATGCAAATACATGTACATCCACCGCATCGAACACATCACACTTCTTTCTTTATATAACATGTGAAAGCACAATTGCAAAAGAAATATTATCTTATCCTGAACACCCACTATTTTGGCTTTACTCAGGTGCTGCCAATCTCTGTGTGTAATCACCACTGCCATCCTGGCTCCAGCAGGAAAAAGAAGGAAGGGAAGCCGTTCTGCTGTTATGATTGCGCTCCATGTCCAGAAGGGAAGGTCTCTGGCCAGAAGGGTAAGAAGACACAGAACATTCATAGATACTGACCCAATCACAAAGCTTGTTGTGGCCTTGGAATGGGCACTGGAACATCAACTTCTGGCAAGAGACTCAAGAACAGCTTCGCTAAGGCTTACAAAAATGAACTAATGCCTAAGGGGGTTATTTAGAAAATGGGACTTCATAGTTTAGTGGTCATATCATTCAGAAATTATATTACACTGCTGGCATATTACATGTACCTCACTTTTTTCATTCCAGACATGGATGCTTGCATGAAATGTCCAGATGAACAATATCCTGACAAACACCAATATCAATACATTTCCAAAGTTGTAAGCTACCTCTCATACAATGAAACTTTGTGGTTCAGTTTAACTTCAGCTGCGGTTGCTTTTGCTCTGATCACAGTCTGGGTGCTCAGAACATTTATGAAGCACCAGGACACTGATATCATCAAGGCCAACAACCGCAGCCTCACCTACATCCTCCTCCTCTTCTCCCTCCTCCTTTGCTTCCTCTGTTCTTTGCTCTTCATTGGAAGACCCAGAAAGGTGACCTGCCTTCTCCAGCAAATGGCTTTTGGAATGGTCGTCTCTGTGGCACTTTCGTCTGTTTTGGCAAAAACCATCATTGTAGTTCTGGCCTTTATGGCTACCAAACCAGGATCTGGGATGAGGACATGGTTGGGGAAAGGACTGGCAAATTCCATTGTTCTTACCTGCTCCGTGATTCAAGCAGGCATTTGTGCGGTTTGGTTAATTACTTCTCCTCCATTCCCAGCTAAGAGCATGCATTCAGTGAAAGGGCA
The DNA here is from genome assembly GCA_026170595.1 of Plestiodon gilberti rubricaudatus. Taxonomy (NCBI): domain Eukaryota; kingdom Metazoa; phylum Chordata; class Lepidosauria; order Squamata; family Scincidae; genus Plestiodon; species Plestiodon gilberti. The sequence continues at coordinate 22,781,733 of JANXHW010000006.1, forward strand.
AATCCTGGTCACTAGCGTCGACAGGGGGAAGCGGGGGGGCGGGCCGCCGGGGGGCGTCGCGCGTATAGGGGTGACGCGTGATGCCCCTCACATTTTTGTGGCGGAGGTGGGCCCGCCCGCCCTCCCCTGGGTCCGTTTGGCTCCAAAATGAGCCAAAAACTGAGCGGGGAGGGCGCTCTGCTCCTGCGCGTGACGTCACGCGCGGGGGCAGAGCCTCCCCCTTAAGGGTGACGCGCGCCCCCGCTCAGGGGTGTCGCGCGTCGTCGCGACGCCCCTGATCCTGGTGGAATGTAATGAGGGCTCAGCTACCATGTTTTACTGCCTCTTGAGCTACATGGGCTTCCTGGCCATTGTCAGCTTCACCGTGGCTTTCCTAGCCAGGAAGTTGCCAGACACTTTCAATGAAGCCAAATTCATCACCTTCAGCATGTTGGTCTTTTGCAGTGTTTGGATCTCTTTTCTTCCAACGTATCTGAGCACAAAAGGGAAATACATGGTTGCCGTGGAGGTCTTCTCCATCTTGGCCTCTAGTGCTGGGTTACTGGGCTGTATTTTTTTCCCTAAGTGCTATATCATTGTGTTCAGGCCTGAGTTGAATAATAAGGAGCAACTAAGAAGAAAAGAAAAAGTCAAGCATTAAACATTCCGAGAATCCTTGTTTTTCTTCTGATCTTGTAAACAATTCATCAGTTTCATCTGTTTAAAAAATACAGTGGTTCTATTTGATACATGGTCAATGGTTTTGTTTTATTCTAAGGCATGCAGGTGACGTATATAAACGTGAGTACTTGGTGCTGAGTGTCTCCCTGAAGAGCGGCAATGTGGCTATTTCCAGGACTGATGGCAAGAGGCCACAGATCCAGAGGGCAGGAAGGCTATACTTTTGATAAAACTATTATATCACCACCCCCTTTTATTGATCAAAAGGAGCTCAGTTCTCAAATAGATTTAGGTTTAATTCTTCGAACCTCCAAAACTCAGAAGGAGCCTACACTCTCCAAATCCTGCTGGAATAGCAGCTTCTGTTTCCTGGTGAATATAGCTACCACCTTATCGAGTGACTTCCAATCTAGTCTTTGCACCTTCAATTGCATGGGACAAACAAGGTGGATATCAGTAACGTCATGAGCCTGCGCGTAAACCCCGGCGGGAGTTCGACCGGCTCGGCGCATCACCGGAACCAACCCCACTGCCGCGTCACCACCAGCACGCCCGCCAGTACGAGCCGGGTGACTGTGACGACGCATCTTCTTCGGCTGGCAGTTCTGGCGCTTCTGACTAGGCAAAAAGCGGCATTCTTCGCGCATGCGCACGAACGCTGCTTGAAGCCTCTTGACGTCAGCGGTGTCGTGCGCAAGTGTGAAAACGCCGTTTTTGGCCTAATCAGAAGCGGCCGAGCTGCCAGCCGAAGAAGACGTGTCGTCACCCTCTCCTGGCTCGTACCAGGCAGCAGCAGGGGGTGACATGGTGGCAGCAGGGGTGACGGCAAGCAGTTAGTACGGGCCGGGGGATGACGCGGTTTGCGACGTCGGGTGCGTCACCCTCTCCGCCGCTTCACACCCCGGCAGCCTGCCTCCCCGCCACATCGTAGCAACGCCACTGGTCCCCGTGTTCCGTGTATAAGTCAGTATGCAACCCTGCAGTTAGGAGAAATTGGACCACCCTGGTATAGAGAGATCCTGTTCAGAGAGTGTAGGTAGAGTGTGCATGTGCTGATGTTTATACATGTCAAATGGCCAATGAATTTAGAAGGCAGAAGCAAGCAGATTGAGACGTCAAATTAAATTGTGATGTTGCAGCAAAGCTAAGACTCCCACAGTTCTACCAAGAATAGAAAAAATTATGTCTCCCAACTTCAGCATTAAATATATTATAGGAGGAAGCAGGATGATCTCACTCTAGCTCTGAGCTAATAAAGTTCAATTGTACCAGATGAGCACTAAGCACCTGCTATGTTTTCCTGGCCTCCATGACAGCAGTTTCATCACCTGAGGGAGCTCATTCCTTCCTTTCTAATTATTAGCATCTCTCTGAGGAGTTGTCTGGCTCCCCAAATCCCAAGAAATATTTGAAGACCACAGGAAAAACAAGTGGCTGAAAAGTGGATATAAAACCCTCCCATAATGCTCACTGTCAGGCTGAGGGGCTACAGGAGTGGATGGGGCTCTATCACTCTGGAGCTCCAATGCTCTCGTGATATGTTCACACTCAGGGAGGTTTGTGTGATTTCTGCCAGAGGGAACGTCTAGTGAGCAACTTGAGGAATCTGCAACTAGTTCCACCTCTTCTCCCAAGGAGTACTTTACTATGGGATATTTCTACGGAGAGATAAATCAAACTTTGGGGCACTGCTCTAGGAACAGCCTGAAAACCTCCCTTGAATGCTGAAGTGGATGAAGTAGCATCAAATAATATTCAGAACTAGGGGAAACTATTGCAGACATCCTCTTGGTATGTGCTGATCAGCAGATCAATACATTCAGTTACAATTCAAAAGAGGTTGCAAAAAGGCTGATGCTGAGACCTTAAATGCTGTTGGGGGAAACACGACAATAGTTTGGTTTTTAACTACAATATATGCCTGAAAGGGACCTTCTGTCCTACCAATGTTGGTGGTCTTGGTATTACTGCTGGGGATGCTACCTCAAATTTTGTGCAAGACACACTCTGTTCATCCCACCCTGAAGTCTCATCCCTATACATGCAGAGGGAGAGATGACTTCTCTATTTCCCTTGACTTTTATCATCCAGGAGACGTCATCATTGGAAATATTGTTTCTCAGTTCTTTACCAGACGTACCTCTTCTAATTTCAGTGAACATCCCTCTCAGAATTTGATCAAGGATCTCATGTAAGGATCTTGTTCTTTCCCTTCAAAGCATTTCTTAGCTGAGAATATCATGACTAGAGAGAGTTGAAGTAGATTAAATATGAAAGATGGGCATTCAGCCACTTGAGGGTCTTTGTTCATCCCAGAGAACTTACTCCAGGTTTCTCAGCACTTCTTCTACTGTCATCTCTAGATAATGTGTGGACTGCTCAGCAATTTTATAGGTTCTGTCTTCTACGTGGTATGCTTCTTCCTTTCTATGGACGTGTTTATTTCATACCTTTAATGTTCTGTCAGCTCGATCCTATGAGAGCTGCGTGATGGCGGAACAACTCCTGCGCTTTCACTGACTGCTGTAAAGCAGTCGGTGCCAGTTGCAAACACTTCCCCTCCTCATTCCCAGCCATTGCAGATGACGTTGGGAAAGGTAAGCCGTTGTGAAGGCAGGAGAGGGTGGAATGGAGCAGGGAGGAGGTGTAACAGGGGCAGGAGGCCACATTAGGGGGAGCGTCCATCGCAGAAGGCCCACACCGGTCCTATCCCCCTTCCCTGCACCCTCCCCGCCCCTTTTCTCTCCTCAGATTTAGGTTAGCAAAATTGCTACCATAGGTCCCAGGAGCCCCATTGCGGGCCAATAGGCCTACGCAGGGGTAAGGAGACTAAACATCCCGTTGCCCTGTAGAAGGCTTCCGTTCCTGCCTTCCCTGCACAGAATGCAGCGGCTGCCATTTTGGTGGTGCTGCATCGGCAGGGGGTGTAAAGGATAGGAATGGGCTCTGTAGGTTGTTTTTGTTTGCAAGACATCCTCTCAAGCCATCTTGCTATGGCGGCCTCCAGTTCCTTGCTGACTTTAAATGCTGGAATAGATAAGTTAACACTTTATTTCATTGCATTAGCAATTAGAATTATGAATATAAATGTTGCATTTCACATAGTGCTTACTTAGCCTCTGGAATTCATTGCCACATGATGTGGTGATGTCCACTAGCATGGATGGCTCTAATAAGATATTGTTATGGAAGGAATGTATCAACAGCTACTAGACAGAATGGCAAATTGCTACTTCCAGATTCAGCGTCATGTTGCCTCTGAATAACAGTTACAGAGGAGCAACGGTGCGAGAGAATTATGCTTTCTCTCCCATGTGTGGACTTCCCAGAGGCAGCTGGTGGGTCACTGCAGAAAACAGAATGCTGGACCAGATGTGCCTTTGCCTGATCCTGCAGGCCTTGTTTTATGTTCTCATGAATGAGTTAGGTCAGTGGTTCTCAAACTTTAAATTTAAATTTTATGAAACGCTCAAACATTGATCTCCCTATATTTACACAAGCTTGCAAACTGCAGGAGTTCAGCTCTTTGAAGGGCAATTAGTAGCTATCTGATTTTTGAATAGCCTCAGAGCTTGTGGCAATTATTTATCTGATTTTTCCATCACCTGGGACACACCAGAAATCAGGTCGCGACCTACCAAGTGGGTCCCAACCCACAGTTTAAGAAACACTGAGTGAGGTGATCCCTTCCATTCTTGCTTCAGCCATGAGTTGTCTGAAGTTATAATTTATTCATTCATACGTATGTGTTTGTTTTTTAATTGAGGAAATAATCAGGTATCTATCAACCTGCCATTCTCTATCGCGTTGCAGTGCTTTGATCATTTTGTTAAGCCAGTTATAATTTTCATTGCAGTGTGGTTCCAAAGCGCTACCAACAGGTCCTGGCCTTGGTCTTTGCTGTAAGGGAGATCAATGAAAACCCAGCCATCTTCAATAACATAACCTTTGGATTCCACAGCTTTGAAAACTATGGTAATAAAGCAACGTCTTACAAGAACCTTCTGAATCTGCTCTCTACCCAGCACAGATTTGTCCCTAACTACAAGTGTGACGTGCTGAACAATTTGGTAGCCATCACTTGGACCTTGAACACAATCACCTCCCTGAATATGGCTACCGTCATAGACAACTACAAGATTCCACAGGTAGTTGGAGAAACTCCATTCTGTGGGGTTCTTTCAAGTGTTTAATATTGGGTATCATGAATGGGGTGAATGGTATGGGTCCCAAACTGGTACAGAGAGCCATATGTGTGTACAGCTGTATGAACAGCTCTGAGGCTGATGTACATTTGAGGCCAAACCGGGCTGGTGTATAAAGCCAAAACCGGGCTGGGAAAGAGTTCGGGATATCGGAGGAGCATGCCGCCAATATCCCTGCCCTCTCCCTGCCCGGTTCGGTCAATGCCCTCCCTCCCTCGCTGTCTGGTCCGCCCTCCCCCTGGCCAGTGCAGGGCTTAACGTGCCAGGAGGGTGCGGTGATGGTCTGCTGGGGGAGTGAGGTCTGCCTGCCTTCGCGCCAGCAGTCCTTACTCAGAAGAAGTCACAAACTCTAAGTTTATGGTGGATTGCGAGGTAAGATGTGACACCAATGGCCGGAGGAGCTCACGCTCCGCCAACCTCTAAAGTTTATTTATTTATTTATTTAAGAAATGTATACCCTGCCTTTTCCTATGCCGAGGCAAATGCCCAAGGCGGCTTACAACACGTTAAAATTCATAAATTAAAATCAATACATAAGGTAAATTAAAAAAAACAATAAATTCCACTGGGGGGTGACAATGTATAGCAGAAGAAAAAAAAACAGCATGGCAGAACTTACTGAGGCACTGGGGACAGACAACAACCCATCACCCAAACGCCAGACGAAGCAGAAACATAGCATGAAAGGATTCATGGCCAGATATGATGTTCAACAAAACAGGCAATATGGGATTAAAAGCCTTGTATTTTTCTTAAAAGGAACAAGAAAAGTTTTTTTGTTCCTTTTAAGAAAAATACATGACTTTTAATCCCATATTGCCTGTTTCGTGAAACAGAAACGTTTTGAGCACCAGCCAAAAAGACATGAGGGAGGGGGTTGTTCTCAAATCGCCTGGCAAGGAGTTCCACAATTGTGGCGCCACCAGTGGCGTCTCTAGCCCAAAATGTACTAGGGGCACACCCTCAACTTTCTGCCCCCTCCTCCCTTGAGCTCCCCTTCTATATTCCTTGCCTCCGGCAAAGGCGGCGGCGGCGGCGATTGGGGGGGGCGCAAATTCAACCTTCCCCCCCAGGCCCCTCCTCCCTTCTGCTCCCCCTCTATACTCCCTGCTGCCAGGGGTGTTACTGTTCACATATTCCGTTACAGCAAGTGCAAGCTATTTATTTAAATGGATTTAATGTCCTTTCATCAAGAGCCAGTGCTTTTACATGGGAGTAAGCCCCATTCCCTATAATGGGGCTTACTTCTGAGAAGACATGCATAGAGTGGGCTGCCTGGAAATCACATCCCTTTTAGATCTTTCAGCAAAAGAGCCAGTGCTTTTAGATGTAGAAGAAACTTAGCCAGTTTTAAGAAGTTGTTCATATCACTGGATCCATCAAGTTCTTCAAAGGACAGCTATTTCTTTAACTTATATGTATTTTTAGTTATTTAAAAAGGTGTTTAAGGGGGCAGCAACCCTATCCACACTTACGTGGGAGTAAGCCCCATTGACTATAATGGGACTTACTTCTGAGTAGACATACTGCTTCCCTTGTAGATCTTTCAGGACAGTGCAGCCCAGTAAAATAGGAAAATTAAATTAGCGACCCAGTAAAAGTAATGAATATTGACAGAAATGAATGCTAGATAGAAGCAAAGATTTACTTGTTTTTGAGGATATGGGCTCTCCTGGCTATCCACACTGCCACAGACTCTCTTGCTTTTAACGCGGCTGTCTCTCCTTGGCGGTCCTTACTTTACCGCTCTCCCTCCCCTTTTGTTTCCTCAGCTCAGGTACTGATTTTAAAAAGTCCTCCACCTTTCTTTTTCAGCCCTTTGCAAATGCAGAGCGAGCGAGCGATCCATGCTAACGCCGCGGCAACCTCTGCCTCTGCCTCTGCCGCGCCTCACATTATGGGGAAAAAGCAGAGCGGCAGCTGGCGCTGAAGCTGCCCTTTGAAACTTTTTTCCCCATATCGGCGCCCCTGGAAGCAGCACGCCTGGGGCCCAGGGCCCCCCATTATACTATGCTTCTGGGCACCACAGCAAAGAAGGCTCACTCACGAGCTGCCATTCCCCTAACTTGAGACAGAGGTGGCACTCGCAGGAGAGCCCCCTCAGATGACCTAAGAGAGCGGGCCGGAATGTATTGGAGAAGCAAGATTGCACCCAAGTTACATAAATAAATACTGTAAATAATTTCAGTCAAAGGGAAAGTTCAGCAATAAGGCCATTATCTCTCAATAAGAAAACTTCATCTAGAGATATGCTGCTTTGTATGCTTTATCTGTAGACACAATATGAAATATACATTGACAGCAAAATCCTATTCCTAGCTAACACCAGTGCAGAAGCCGCTGCGTCAGCATAGGATGTCGCTAACATGCCATAATGCAAGTTTGCGACACCTGGCAAATATGCAGCGCTGGTAGGAAGGCCTGTGCCATACCGCCAGTGCTTTATCCAGCAGATTCTGCACCAGAGCTGGTACGTTGAGCACCGTGCAGCACAGGGGCTGGGGCTGGGCAGGGAGAAGGCAGGCAGGGGCATTATGGAGTGGTGGGAGGGTGGATATAGGGAGGAGAGGGGCGGATCAGGCCAGAGAGGGGCAGGATTAGAGATGCTGGCACACACCGAAACCTATGCCCTCTTCTACAACTTTCCCATCTGCATAGGGCTCCTCGGTTCCTCAACATTCATAAGGCACGTTGCACAGATCCGAGTAGTTCCATTGCCACGGTTGGGGGTTTAACCCGAGGAGACCACCAGTCTGCTCCTATTCTGTGCTAGATATAGCATGGGCAACGCTGCACTGCTACTACAGTGCTGGATAGGATTGGGCTGCCCATCCAAAAATGTAACTTGAAAAAGCATTATGTATTGGCCCATAATACAAAGCACACACATATCACAATTACGATCAATTCTGATTGAAATCTGCATATTCATTTAGATCGTATTTGGTTCCCTTGACACAAAGATGAAGAATACACGCTTCCCTTCCTCGTACCAGATGGTGCCAAATGATATCCACCAGTACCATGGAATTGTCCAATTACTTCTGCATTACAAATGGACATGGGTTGGGATATTTTTAGCAAATTATGACAATGAAGAAATCATTCTACAGACATTGCAGCCAATGCTTTCCTCAAAGGGCATCTGCTTTGCCTTTGTAAAAATATTTCCAAGCCTTTCTTATATGGATAGAATGCTCCAGGCACAGTTTCTTGAACTGCTAAATATATCCGTTGCCATAAAAAGCAAAGCCAATGTGTTTATTGCTTATGGTTCCCTTCGCACCATGTCACTTTTGATCCAATATTTTCAAAGGGCAGTCATGCATTCTCCATTAGGAAAGGTGTGGATTGTGACATCCAACTGGGATTTCAAACTATGTATATTTCAAAGGAACTGGGATATACGAGCCTTCCAGGGTGCCATATCTGTCTCAGTTCACTCAAATGAGCCACCAGGATTCAGAACATTTCTGCAGAACACAAACGTTTTCTCTGCAGAAGATGATGGGTTTATCCAGACCGTCTGGGAGAAGACCTTCAACTGTTTATTGAAAAATTCTACTCTGGGTGAGGGTGAGAAGACCAAGGAACACTGCAGTGGGGAGGAGAAACTAGACAGCCTTCCTGGAACTATCTTTGAAATGAGAATGACAGGCGAAAGCTACAGTATCTACAATGCTGTCCATGCTATCGCACGAGCTCTTCATACTATGCTTGCATCCAGACCCAAATACAAAACGTGGATAGCTGGAGACAGGCTGGCACTGAGGAATCTTCAGCCATGGAAGGTAAAAGTCCTATGCAGATTGGATCCAAGTACATAAGGGACTATCTCCTCCCTTGTGAACTGCAAATATGATTCATTAAGGTTTGCATCTTTTGCACAGAGTTCCAGGATTCCACAGTTTATAATGGCGCCTTAGGAACATCCGCCCCACACCTGCTTTGTATTGCTTTACTGCCTTGCAGTATTTTTCAAACCACGTTGAAACAGTTGGATAAAGTAGAGTAAAAATTAGAATAAATTCTCCAAAAGACACCGCCCCGGTTTCTTGTGTAGTCTACAATATCAAAGCCTTCCAAATTGCGTGCAGCTCTTCAAATACATTGTTTTCCAGCTTTATTTTAAAGAATTGGATGTACATAGATCTTCCATTCTTCCCCATAGTTGCATTCCACAATTTCCTTCCTCCTGATGTGTCCTTGTGCAGGAGAAAACTCCCTCTTCAGGAGGAAGGTTACATAAGGATACAGCCCTAAGTGTTGATTCTTTGCCACTATTGCTTTGCTACTCATTCTTCCTGGGCAAGCCTGAGGCTGTAACTCGTTTTTCTTGAGAGAACACAGCTAGTTCACCAGCAATTCAACAGTCCACTACCATAATCATCCTCCATTCTGCAGAGCAGTACACCATTTTCTCAGTGCCTCTTCTACCCATGGTGGAACTCCATAGCTCTAAGAGAGGGAGTTGGCCGGCAGACCTCTTCTTATGGTCCCCTCAGGTACAGTTGAAATGAGACAGGCTCACACTAGTCAGAAACAGCCTAACCCCATCCAGGACAGGTGTCTGTCAATATCATTGTGTAGATTTGACACCTTTTTAATTTGCTCTTTGTATCTTTTTCTCTTTACTTTAGCTCCATCCCTTTCTAAGGAGCATCTCCTTCAACAATAGTGCTGGAGAGACGGTGCATTTTGATGAAAATGGAGAATTAGTTACAGGATTTGATGTTACAAACTGGGTTATTTTCCCCAATCAATCTCTTATAAGAATCAAAATTGGAAGACTGGATCCTCAGGCGCCTCCAGGAAAACAGTTAACAATTCAGGATGAAAGCATGATGTGGCATGGGAAATTTAATCAGGTGAGACAAAATGAACTGCAAGTCCGTAGTTTCACATAACTAGAAAATGTAGAATCCACAAGGTCTCATTTCCATTTACTATATCCTAAACCTTCATGATATTGTAGATTGACTGCATTAGCCTTGACATTGAAATTACAATGTCTGCAGCAACAGCGGAATCCTATCTTGTGTCTACTGCCATTCTCTAACAGTTCCTGTCTAGGGGGGGGGGGGCAAACATCTTATGGCCACACCAAACCCATGACTAAATTTCCACCCATGAGGCTTGGCAGAGGTGTGGTAGAGGTGTAGCTAGCCTCTCCAGCACACATACCCCTGCTTGTAATGGCACAAGCCCCGCCACAACAGCAGCATTCTGGCAACCAGCACATTGCGTCAAGAAATGCCCCCTGGCATTTTTCACTAGAACAGAGGTCCTAGGAGCCCGGGTGGGCGGATGGGCCAATCATGCAAGATGCAAGGCTGTTTTTCGAATGCTGCTGAGACACGCGTTTCACTCCCCCTGTGCCACCTGGGGGGCCATGACCCCCCCAGCCCAGACAGCCCTCCGCTGCCGAGTCTTGTTTTATGAACCAAAAGACCTCCATCCTAGGCACTACATCCTCAAATGGTTTGGCAAGGTAAAGTAAGACCCCAGCCACTCTCCTCAGCTAAGGGGGGGGTCCTTTATTCAAATCAACTCATAAAGGATCCCTTATGAGTCTATGAGGAAAGTGATACTTTAAATACCCTGGACTTTAGAGCCCTGTTTTCTTTCTCTTCCCACCCTTACCATGTGTTGCTTCAAGTCACCACCATTCCAGTCATCACCAGTTTTACCATAGGCTAAACTGACCGGAAAAAAAAGGTTCCTATGTCATATTTCAGGTTTTGGCATATTTCTGAGTACGACATATTTCTGGTCGCAAAAACATCACCAAAGATCTAAGTAAGGACCCTAAACATTTCTAACATTAAACTTTGAAATAAATGTAAGGTTAGAGAAAACCCAACATAGACATGTTCAAACTCCATACAGACAGTGGTCCCGGCTGGGAATTGAATTTTTTTTCCTCAATAACTTTAAAACGAAACAACTTAAAATGAAACAACTTTAAGTGAGGACTTGCTGTATTCAGTTCCAAAACAGTGGAAAGGATTAAAAAATATCCAACCACACATTGAAATGTGCTTCGTATCATACCAACAACCAGCACACTGAAAGACGCATAACTGCCTGACACAACAGAGGGATCACTTGCATGGGATTGAGGCAAGAAAAGGATCCCCCCCCCAAAAAAAGAAAGAATGCTCTCATCTAGAGAACGTCGATGCTTACAACTCATTTTCCCAACTACTTCTATTCCAAAGCACACAGAGACAGAATACGACTATTACGTTTGGGGGACACAAATATTCCCCCCCAAAAAATACATACATGAACGTCCACCCCATTAAACACAGCATTCTACTTTATTAATATGTCCATCTGAAACCACAGCAATTAAAAGAAATTCTATTAATCACAATCCTGTCCATTTTGGCTCTGCTCAGGTGCTGCCCATCTCTGTGTGTAATGACCACTGCCATCCTGGCTCCAGCAGGAAAAAGAAGGAAGGGGAGCCGTTCTGCTGTTACGATTGCGCTCCATGTCCAGAAGGGAAGGTCTCTGGCCAGAAGGGTAAGAGGAGACATAACATTCACAGATACTGAGCATATCATGCATGGCACTATACCTAGCATCAATTTTGATTATCATGGCCTCTCAATGCATCCTGGAATATCAAGCTTGAGCTCATGCCCAAGGGGTTAGTTTAACAGGTTTATCCTGGCTTAGAATTCATGCATTTTCACATTACATTACACAGCTGTAACAGGCATTTCTTTTTCTCTTTCCAGACATGGATGCTTGTATCAATTGTCCAGATGAACAATATCCAGACAAAGACCAACACCAATGCATTCCCAAGGTTATCAGCTACCTCTCGTTTAGTGAACCATTAGGATTCTGTCTAGCCTGGGCTGCTGTTGCTTTTGCTCTGATCACAGCTTTGGTACTTGCAACCTTTATGAAACACCAGGACACTCCCATTGTCAAGGCAAACAACCGCAGCCTCACCTACATCCTCCTCATCTCCCTCATCCTTTGCTTCCTCTGCTCCTTGCTCTTCATTGGAAGGCCCAGAAGGGTGACCTGCCTTCTCCGACAAACGGCTTTTGGAATGGTCTTCTCTGTGGCCCTTTCCTCTGTGCTGGCAAAAACCATCACTGTGGTTCTGGCATTCATGGCTACCAAACCAGGATCTGGGATGAGGAAATGGGTGGGGAAAAGACTGGCAAATTCCATTGTCCTGTCCTGTTCCTTGGTTCAAGCAGGCATTTGTATGGTTTGGTTAAGTACTTCTCCTCCATTCCCAAATACAAACATGCACTCGCTAAAAGGGCAAATCATAATAGAATGCAGTGAAGGGTCCATCTTCATATTTTATTGTCTCTTGGGCTATATGGGATTTCTAGCTATAGCCAGCTTCACTGTTGCTTTCCTAGCCAGGAAGTTACCAGACGCTTTCAATGAAGCCAAATTCATCACCTTCAGCATGTTGGTCTTTTGCAGTGTTTGGATCTCTTTTCTCCCAACCTATCTGAGCACAAAAGGGAAAGATATGGTAGCTGTGGAGGTCTTCTCCATCTTGGCCTCTAGTGCTGGGTTACTGGGATGTATTTTTTCCCCTAAATGCTACATCATTATGCTCAGGCCTGAGCTGAATAATAGAGAGCAGCTGACAAAGAGAAAAAACTGAAGAAATTAAGAATTAATTCATTTTATTATTATAGTTAAGAACTTACTTCCATTTTGCACTCTTATACATACAGTACTTCCAACTGTATATTTGAAGTAGGTATACTCCATACATACTCCAATTTGAATTCATATGCATACTTCCTGGGGAGTAAATCCTGGTCATCCAAATAGGACTTGTTCTGAGTAAACATTTGCAAGATTGCACTGTAACTTTAAATGTTTATTCATAATTATTCATACATGTATAATGAATCTGGGTCATCTATACAAAACAGGAAGTGTTGTATCCTGTTGCTGAAGAATAGCATGGACTCCTTTGATGGTTTCTAACTGACAGGATACGAACCGCCGGCCAGATGGATTTACTTCATGAAGGAAATCAAACTGCTCCAACAGAGCTCAACCTTTTCTCTCCCTCCACCTAAACAACAGCCTGCAGTTCTGCCCATTCTGCCCATCTGTGGGGCAGACGCGTACTTCCTTGGTGATTATAATGCTTAGCTGTGCCTGATACCTGATAAGCTCAGTGGAAGTGAAATGTACTCAGGAGCAATCCAAAGTGAATGCTTTGAAATATAGGTTTGGCCATTGGAAACCTGGGCAGGCTATGTAAGGCTGGCCAGGAGCGGGACGGGGCTTAAGATATAGGCGGAGCACGCCGCTGATATCCCTGTCCCTCTCCCAGGCCAAGCGACCCAATCCAGTGCTTCCCTGTTCCCCACACCCCTGCCCGGCACTGGAGACGGTCCCGGGCAGACTGAGTTGTGCCGTCCTCTCCGCTAATGCCGCTTACTTGCCGGTTGTCGAAAATGTGCCGCCTTCCAGCACATTTATGACACCTGCTGCTGGCAGCGCCATCGGTCCTCCAGCAGTTGTCTATCAAGACTCTGCCCCAACGGTTACACTCCCTCCACACCAAGTGATGTGGTGCCATCGGTCCTCCAGGAGTTCATTGAACTGCAGTTGCCTATGCTAGATTGCACCGCTAGTCTTGCTTAATTTCTGAAATTCTGAGATATTGCTTCTATAGAAATCTATGGTGCTATGGACCATTATGAAAGGGCTTGAGAAATAAAGAATACCAATGGGAGAAATGTTTGAGACTTGGTGTGGAGGGAGTATAACCGTTGGGGCAGTGTCTTGATAGAAATGTCAGTATGTGATTTCACAGTTTTACACGGTAGGGGAAATGATTGCATTTGCACAATCATTCACTAAAGAAATAGGATGATGATGGTTTTTGTGGTGCCTTGGGGGCCCAATGGTACAGTGGGAAGTCCTCCAATCACGCGGTTCTCTTGAAACCCTGCACAGATCCTCCAAAGATCCCCACATGATCTCACTCAAGGTCTGGGCTGAAAAGGTCAAATGCACCAGGTCATCAAGCACCTGCCATGTTTTCCTCTGCTCCAGACAGCAGTTTCAGCACACGAGGGAGTTCATTCCCTCCTTCATATTTATTAACTTCAGTCTGAGGAGTTGTCCTGCTCCTCAAATCCCAAGAGGTTTTGCGGGCCCGGCTGTTTCATGGCAACGCGTGTCTTCCACGAGCGGTGAACCCAACGTGGAGGCTGAGTGGCAGCGGGGCCATTCTGGCGTGGGATCGCGACCTCGTGTCTCTGGCTGGGGCTTCGACTCGGCGTTTTCGGGGCATTCCATTGCTCGGCCACCTCGTTTTGGCTCTTGGCTCTGTGGGGCCGGCTGGCCTGAAGAGGAGGAGAGGCGCTTGGCTTTCGGGAGGCAATCCGTCTTAGGAGCATCGCAAGCTAGCCACGAGGGACTCCAGAGGCTGGGTGCACAGCATTGCGGAGGAAGAAAGCCTGCTGGCAACGTTATCCTTTGGGTTAAAGCTAGAGCACACGTTTACCATTCCTATGCCCAAACGCGCTCAGAAAACCGGGGGCAAGGCCCCTAAGAGGCCTACCCCTGCAAGGCAGGCTCCTGAATCCTCGGACGAGGAGGGGGATGCCGGCCAGCTCCGGGCCTTGATAGCCCGGATAGAGGCCCTTGAAAAAGAAAAGGAGCAGAGGGAGGCAGGCAAGGGGGATGAGGCTGAGGCCTCATCGGGCGCTAGTGCACGGTGCCAATTTACTAGGCCTGGTAGAGGCAACCATATGCAATTGCTTTCTTCCCGGTTGGATGCTTTAGATGGAAAAAGGGGCAAGACAGCAGTAGTTAAGGAGGTGTTGCCAGTCACGGTAGACAAGGAAGGTTGGGAAGACACTTCGACCCCCAGTAGGGTTCCCCCCTGATGTGGTTAACCCCCCAGGTAAGAGTGATGCTTCCCAGATCGGGGTGGCCGGAGTTTGGGATATTAAGGGTGCTGGGGATGATGGTTCCGCCCCATGGTACCCCCCTTGGAAGTATTGGCCAGGTTGGGGGTGCCCCCAGCGGGCGTTGCTGCCCCAGCGGTGGCTGCCACAGCGGTTGGGGGATGGGCTCCAGGTCAGTCGGGGCTTAGCGCGGGGATTGCAGGAACCCCGTCAGTCGCCACGTCTCCGTGGCAAGTTACTGGTTTCTCTCCAGCTGATGGTGCAGCTTATGGATTGGCACTTCCAGGAGGTTGGTGTTTCCCCATGGTGGCAAACAATCAGGCACAGTGGGGCGCTCCGGGGGAGCGACCGCGGTCATCCTATGGTGACCTGGCGTTCCCGTTGGGAGGCCATTTAGCATTATCCGTGAAAGAAAAAATTTGGAGGGGAGAGTTTGTAGATATATTTACCCTCCTCGAGGCCGAACCTGAACCCGTCCCGAGGGTTGGCGACCCAGCACAGGATCAGGAGCTGGTCAGGAAATGGAGGATAGACAAAAACTGGACCAACTGGCTTTACGGCTTTTTGGTCTACTTTGCAGTTTTGTTGCAGCACGGGCGCCGGCACTGGTGAAATATATCGACATTGTTCTTAAGGCCCACAGGGACTACGCCAGCCCTGCTTGATTGGCATATGATGAACACTTCCGACAGAGGGCGGCTCATGTCCCTGCCCTAGATTGGCGGGTGCCCCAATGGGAGTTGTGGGTTCAAATTGTTGTTCCCTCCAAGTCAGTTTTCGGTGATAGGGCTGATAGTGGGCATTTGATTGCCCCCAGCTAGTAATTCATCTGTGGAACTCCTTGCCACAGGATGTGGTGATGGCATCTGGCCTAGATGCCTTTAAAAGGGGTTTGGACAGATTCATGGAGGAAAAGACCATCACAGGTTACAAGCCATAAGCAACCTCCTGGTTTTAGAAGTGGGTTTTCTCTGTGCCAGGTGCAAGGGAGTGGCGACTGGACACATCTTGTTGTCTTGTGTGCTCCCTGAGGCATCTGGTGGGGCCACTGTGTGACACAGGAAGCTGGACTAGATGGGCTTTTGGCCTGATCCAGCAGGGCTCTTCTTATGTTCTTATGTTCTTATGATTGAGAGAAATGCCGGCTCCCAGACAAAGGGGGGTGGCGGCACGCAGGGAGTTCAACCCTCCCGTGTGTGTTATGTGGATAGAATGGAAAATGTGGAAAGAACGGGTGCCACTTCGTCCATGCCTGCAGCCTCTGCGGCGGCAAGCATGCGGTGTCGGCTTGTCAAAAAATGGGCTGGTTCTGGCAGGGTCGAGGTCAAGGGGGGCAGGACAAGAAAGGAGGAGGCCCCGCGGCCCAGCCTCAACCTGGGAAAGGGCCCCTCACCGATTAGGCTTGAGATACTCAAAGAATATCTCAAGAGTTATCCCAGATGGGATACAATTCCTTCCGGGCAGAAGGTAATCATGAAGGATTGAAAAAAGATTGGAAAATAATTATGTTGGTTGGTATTTGCCGCCTGCACACATTTTAAGAAGTTGAGTTTTTGTTTTTGGTTTCAAAGAGAAGGAAAAGAAGTTGAACTGAGTAAGTGAAAGTGCCATTTGGTGAAAATTAGAAGGGATGGACAGTGCCATGGCAAGCTGTGAACAATAAAGACGGATTACAAATTTTTATCATGGAATATTAATGGAGCTAATGCTCCGCAAAAAAGAAAAAGAGTATTCCATTATATGAAAAACTTAACCAAGATGTGATATGCATTCAAGAAACCCATATAAAAAAAGGAGATACAAAATTTTTGATTCAGAAAAATTTGGGAGAATAATTTTTTTCAACCAACATCAAGAAGAAGAATGGGGTGGTTTTATATGTTAAAAAATATTTGAAGCCAGAACTAGTATTTGCAGATGACAAAGGAAGAGGGGTGGCAGTGGAAGTAACACTAGATGGGATAAAAACGTAAATATTGGGGGTGTATACACCACATCAACAAAAAGGGGATTTTTTTAGATATTTGTTGGATTTGTTGGCAAATTATTCTTATAGTAGTTTTTGCTTGTTGGGCGATTGGAATGGAGTTGTCTCTCCGCTGAGTGATAAAGGTTCCGAAAAAGAAATAAAGCACAATCAAGGGAAATTACCTAAAAGTTTTTTTGAAATGGTGGAGACTTTAGGGGTCTTGGACATATGGAGATATGAATTCTAAGGAATTCACACATTATTCAGAGAGACATGGATCAAGTTCAAGAATTGATATGTTTTGGGTGTCAAAAGATATAGCTGTTAGAACTTCCAAAGCAGAGATTTTAACAAAATATATTTCAGTTCATAATCCGATATCGCTGGCCATAAGGAAGAAAATTAAAACTTACAGATGGAGACTGAATGAACTGTTATTACAGAAAGAAGAGATAATAGAAGAAGCTAAGAGTAAACTAAAAGACTTTTTTGAGTTAAATATGAATAAAGGAACAGAAGTAAGAATGGTTTGGGATGCAAGTAAAGCATTTATAAGAGGGTATTTTATACAAAAAAAATGCAGAATGGACTAAAAAGAGACAAATTAAGTTTCAAAAGATTGAAGAAGAGATGAAGAAGAAAGAACAAGAGTTGAGGAGGACACCTGGTGACAAAAACGTTTTACAACAAATTAAAATTTTACAGAGTCAACTATCCCTGATGATAACAAAAGAAATAGAAATTAAAATGAAGTATGCGAAACAAAGGTATTTTGAAATGCTAATAAACCAGGAAAATTTAGCTTATAAACTGAGGAAAGAGAGGGAGAAAAGAATTATTTCTAAGTTACAAGAGACAGAGAAAATATGTACAGAACAGAAAGATATACAAAAATTAATTGTAAATTATTATACAAATTTATATAAAAGACAGAAGGTAGAACCAGCAAAAATAAAGGAATATTTGGTAAAGCAAAAATTACCAAAAGTTTTGGAAGATCAGAAATTAATTTTAAATGAAAGGATCATGCCTAGAGAAGTGGCAGATGCGATAAAGAGAGTTAAGCTGAATAAGGCACCAGGTCCAGATGGTTTGACTGGGAGATTCTATAAATGTCTAGAAGATGTAATAAGTATTCCATTACAACAGACAATGAATGATATTTTACAAAATAGAAAAATGCCAGATTCATAGAAAGAGGCGAACATAACTGTGATACCAAAAGAAGGACAAGATTCAAGTAGTATAAAGAACTATAGACCTATATCTTTGCTTAACAATGATTATAAGATATTTACATCAATTTTAGTGGAGAGAATGAAGAAGATGTTGCAAAAATTTATACATGAAGATCAATGTGGTTTTCTACCAAAAAGACATTTGAGGGAGAATGTAAGAATTGTTGTAGATATGTTGGAACATTTTGACAAACGTATAGATAAGCAATTAGCATTAATATTTATAGATGCTGAAAAAGCTTTTGATAATTTGAACTGGTCTTTTTTATTAGAAGTTTTACAAGAAATGGACTTCGGGGAAAACTTCAATAAATGGATAAATTCAATTTATGTGACACAAACTGCAAGAGTATTAGTGAATGGGGAGCTGACTAAGACATTTGAAATTCAAAAAGGTACGCGACAAGGATGTCCGTTATCATCATTGCTGTTTATATTGGTGTTAGAAGTTTTGAATAGAAATATTAGACAAGATGAAAGAATACACGGTGTGAAGATTAAGAAAGAAACATTCAAGTTAAGAGCCTTTGCGGACGACTTGGTACTAATGCTGGAAAATCCGTTAAAAGATATAGAGTTGTTGATGAGTAAATTAAAAGAATTTGGATCTCTTGCAGGATTTAAAGTTAATAAACAGAAGACAAAAATAGTGACTAAAAATATGAAGATTCAAGATCAACTGAAACTGATGAATAAAACAGGATTTAAGGTGGGAAAAAAGTTAAATATCTTGGAAATGTATTGACGAGTATGAATTGTACATTATTTCAAAATAATTATGTTAAAGTATGGAATG
The DNA here is from genome assembly GCA_026170595.1 of Plestiodon gilberti rubricaudatus. Lineage (NCBI taxonomy): Eukaryota > Metazoa > Chordata > Lepidosauria > Squamata > Scincidae > Plestiodon > Plestiodon gilberti. Next base: position 22,800,527 of record JANXHW010000006.1, read on the forward strand.
AAATTAAGAAAGATCTGTTAGGATGGGAAAGATTGAAATTGTCTTTACTAGGAAGGATATTGGTGATTAAGAGAGAGAGGAATGATGTGATGATATGCGGATTTAATGAATAGAATGTGGGTGTTATTTTGGCTTAGTTGGAAATAATATGTAGAAAATAGTGAATAGTATGCTAGTAGGATGTATTGCTTCGCGCTTGCTATAACTTTATGAAATATGTATTGTTTTTATGTTTTAATATATCAATAAAATATAAATATATATGGGGGAAAAAAGAGTTATCCCAGATGGGATGATGCGCTCTATTTATGGGAAGGTTTTAGTTTTGGTTTTAGGATACTGGCCCCACCTCCTTCCGGTCCAGTGATGTCTCGTAACCTGCGTTCCGTCCTGGGTTTGGAGGACGTAGTTAGACGGAAAATCGCCAAGGAGGTGGGCTTGGGTCGGGTGGCAGGCCCCTTTGTGGCCCCTCCCTTTCCCAACCTTATTGTGTCGCCCCTTGGCGACACAATAAACCTTATGAACCTTATTCATCACCTTTCGTTCCCAAAGGGCAGCTCCGTCAACGATGGTATACCGCACCACCTTTGCTCAGTTAGGTTTACCTCTTTGGACGAGGCCATTAGGATGCTGAGGGCCGAAGGCCGGGGTGCCCTGATGGCCAAAGCAGATATCGAAGCTGCTTTTCGTCTTCTGCCCGTTCACCCAGGTGACTTCCCGCTGCTGGGATTTTAATTCGAGGGAGCATAGTACATCGACAAAGCCCTTCCGATGGGCTGTTCAGTGTCATGTGCGGCATTCGACAAATTTAGTTCATTTTTGCAATGGGCGGTGCAACAGCGATCCGGCCTGAGCTCCCTCGCTCATTACCTAGACGATTTTCTCTTTGTGGGGGCTGCGGGTTCAGGGCAGTGTGCTTTTCTGTTAGAAACATTTTCGTTGGTGTGTTCAGAGCTTGGGGTACCATTGGCGCAGGACAAAACCATTGTCCTTTGTGGGGGCTGCGGGTTCAGGGCAGTGTGCTTTTCTGTTAGAAACATTTTCGTTGGTGTGTTCAGAGCTTGGGGTACCATTGGCGCAGGACCTCACAGCCCTTTCTTTTGCAAGTCCTAAGCTAGCAGCCGGAGTGCTTCCCCCTCGCAGCAGAAAGGAGAGCTGAGGATTCTTTTTTGAACATGAAGAGCTCTTAGAAAATATATTTGCACCAAACCTGATTAAATGTGTTGTACCATGTGATGGCCTCTTCATAGACACTGAACTCTTGGTCAGCTTCTCCGGAGAAGCGCAGAGCGGAGCGAGCAGAGCAAGCAAGCAAGCGGGCGGGGGAGAAACCAGCCGCCGCCGGAACAAAGAGCGAAGCCCGCCGGGGAGAGAAAGAGACTCTGCTCCTCCTCCTGCCATTATTAATCCGCTCCCGCATCTCTCCGCCTGGGCCAAGGAGTGCGGAGCCCCCCGGAGAAGCGCACGGCAGACCAGTCCCCTTCCTCGAATCAGTGCGGGCCTCGCGCGGATCCCCGGAGGCGTGTCGGTACCGACGGTTGTTTGGCTGGGGATCCGAGTCTGGTGCGTGGAAGCCTGGGCAGACCTGGAGGCCGCTGTGCTCGACCTTCTCCGCTTTGGATTCCTCTGCTGAAGACGCTGTGGTCGACCTTCTCCGCTTTGGACTCCCTGGACTCCCGTGTTGGGGACGCCGGCCTTTTCGGACTCCTTCTTCGGACTCCAGGTGTTGAGGGCGGTGGTCTCCGCCAGCGGGAGTGGGGAGCCCCCTGTCTGCCTGCCTCCTTCTGCTTGTTTGCCTCTTGGGACGGGCCGCTCCTGAATGTCGACTTTTGCTTCTCCCATTCTTCTGGGACTTCTTGAAGGCGCCTGCAGCATTTCCAGCTCAGCAAAGAGAGGTGGGATTTGCCTTTCCCATTAAAAGGGTACTGACTCAGTCTCTCCTCCCCTGCGAACTTTATTTTGTCTGCCGCTTCCTGATCGGATTTTTTTTTTTATTCCTTTGGGACTCTTTGGAAGTAACAACAGCATTCTCAACTCAGCAGAGAGCGAGGGGGTAGCTCTCAGGGGGCAGCTCTCCTTGCTGTCCCTTTTCTCCTTTAGTACCTGAGACGCCTGGAGACTTTCATAGTTACCTTCTCCCCCTCTCAATTCCCTCATGTCCTGGTATTACCAGCCTATTCGATCCAGTACTTCTGGATTATATTTTTATTTCTCTGTTTATTTTTTCCTTATATCCCTTCTTGCTATCTGTTTATTATTTAAATTCTTCCTTTCCATGGCTCCTCGTACCTCTCCCTCTCCTTATCTTATCCCTATTCGTCCCCTTCCTATCTCTCAGCTTCCATTTTCCTGTGCTCTCTGGAACTGCCGTTCCGCGGCGTCAAAAGCAGCGGTAATTCATGATCTTTTTCTATCACAATCATTTAATCTTCTTGCCCTTACTGAAACTTGGCTTCCGCCCCATGATACTGTCACCCCTGCTTCCCTTTCTCTTGGCAGTCTCTCTTTTACCCATACTGGCCGCCCTGAGGGTCGCGGAGGAGGGGTTGGTATCTTATTATCAAAGTCTTGCCAGTTTCAGCTTCTTTCTTCTCCCCCTAGTTATTCCTTTTCTTCTTTTGAATTACACTCTATTCGACGCTTTTTTCCTCTGCAACTACGGGTTGCTGTTATCTATCGCCCTCCTGGGTCAGCTTCTCAGTTCTTTACAGATTTTGAATCTTGGTTGACATACTTCCTCTCAGATACAGTCCCTTCTTTGATTCTGGGTGATTTTAATATTCATCTTGATGATCCCAAGAATTCTTTAACCCCTCGTTTTAGTTCTCTTTTATCTTCTTTTGGTCTTCAACTTCATACCAATTCCCCAACCCATTCCCTTGGTCATTGTCTTGACCTAGTTCTTTCTTCTAAGTGTGTCGTGTCTGACTACTCTGCTTCCGATTTTCCACTATCTGACCATCATCTATTTTCCTTTACCCTTACTTACACCCCTCCTCCCCGTCATACTGTTTTCCGTCAGTTCCGTAATCTTCATTCTCTTAACCTTAATCTCTTTACTCGGTCCTTGGACTCATCTTTTGCTTCTTTCAATCTTGGCGACTCTGTTGATTCAGCTATGTCCTTTCTGAATTCTACTCTCTCTTCAACTCTTGATAGTTTTGCCCCTGTCTCTACGCGCGTGTCTTCCTCCTCCTCTACAACCAGGCCTCAGCCCTGGATTACTCCTATTGTTAGATTTCTTCGGTCCTGCTCTCGAGCAGCCGAACGTCTTTGGAGAAAGTCCAGGGAGTGGGCCGATTTTACTCATTTTAAGTTTGTTCTTTTATCTTTTTCACGCGCTTTGACGATGGCAAAACAAGACTACTTCCAATCGCTGATCTGCGCCAATGAGAGGCGCCCGCAGCGTTTGTTTTCTTGTTTTAACACACTGTTAAAACCTTCTTCCCCTCCCGTGTCTTCACTATTTTCTCCTTCCGATTTCGCTAATTATTTTATTACTAAGATCACCACCATCCGTTCTGAGTTAATGTCTCATGACTTGGCTCCTACTATTAATTTCTCTATCCCTTCTACCAAAAAATTTTATGTGTTTTCTCCTGTTTCTCTGGATGAACTTACTTTGCTATTGAATTCATCCAAACCCACTACTTGTTCTCTAGATCCACTTCCTTCTCGTCTCCTAATTTCTATAGCCCCCTCTCTGCTACCTACTCTTCTCTATATCTTTAATCTTTCCCTCTCCTCGGGTTCCTTTCCTCTTGTTTTTAAACATGCTTTAGTTTCTCCTATTCTGAAAAAATCCTCTTTTGACCCTTCTTCTTTGGCTAGCTATCGCCCGATTTCTCTACTTCCTTTTCTTTCTAAGGTCCTGGAACGAGTTGTTTATTCACGCTGTCTTGAGTTTCTTGAAGCTAATTCCATCTTGGACCCCTTTCAGTCTGGCTTTCGCCCACGGTACTCTTCAGAGACGGCCCTTACCAAGATCTCGAATGATCTTTTGCGGGCCAAGGCGAACGGCCTTTACTCTATTCTTGTTCTTCTTGACCTGTCTGCGGCCTTTGATACCGTAGACCATTGTCTTTTAATAGACATACTCTCTGACCTTGGTTTTTCGGGCCTTGTTCTCGATTGGTTTACATCCTACCTGTCAGATCGTTCTTTTTCAGTAGTCTCGGGTGGACAGACCTCGTCTTCTCTTCCCTTATCTGTCGGAGTTCCTCAGGGCTCCGTCCTGGGTCCCTTTTTGTTCTCTCTATATACACTCTCCCTTGGTAAACTTATTAGTTCTTTTGGTTTTTCCTACCATCTGTACGCCGATGACACCCAATTGTATCTTTCCACCCCTGATCTCTCGCCAGAGCTTGAGCTCCAAGTGTCATCTTGTCTAACAGCTGTTTCCCACTGGATGCACCATCGGCGCTTGAAGCTCAATATGTCCAAAACTGAGCTTCTTGTTTTTCCTCCTAAGTCTACCCTTCATTATTCCTTTTCTATCTCTGTTGACAATGTTTCTATTCAGCCGGTTCAGGAAGCTCGTAGTCTTGGTTTTATTTTTGACTCTTCTTTGTCATTCACTCCTCAGATTCAGAATACTGCTAAAGTCTGTAGATTTTTTCTTTATAATATTGCCAAAATTCGTCCATATCTTTCAGTTACCACTGCAAAAACGTTGGTCCATGCCTTAGTAGTCTCTCGACTAGATTACTGTAATCTTCTTTTGGCAGGGCTTCCCCTTTCTCATCTTCACCCATTAATCTCTGTTCAGCATTCAGCTGCACGCATCATTTCACTTGCTCGTCGCTATGATCATGTCTCTCCTTTACTCTTCTCTCTTCACTGGCTCCCTTTTCCTTTTCGTGTCAGGTATAAGTTACTGCTACTCACTTTTAAAGCCCTGCATGGATTAGCCCCCTCTTATTTAACTGATCTCCTTTCTCCTTACACTCCTACCCGTACTCTCCGTTCTGGCAGTCAAAGCCTCCTTCTTCAACCTAGGATTTTCTCTGCCCCGTCCCGCATTCGTCCTTTCTTTCTTGCTGCCCCTCATGCCTGGAACCTTCTCCCTCTCCATGCACGGCTCATTACTTCTTTAACTAGTTTTAAAGTTGAGCTAAAAACCATTTTGTTCAGGGAAGCGTTTCCAGGGAAATTGTGATGGTCCCTCGGTTGTCTGATAATGTATGTTATTATGTGATTTGTTTGATATGTTGTGATTCGATGGTCTATATATTTGATCTTTAGTTTCTTTTTTCTTTATATATTAATTTTATTACCCCTCTTTTACTCTTATTATCTTAGATTGTACGCCTTGGGCAGGCTTTTATCCACTCTTTGACTTTTTTAATCCTGTACAGCGCTGTGTATAGTTACAGCGCTTTAGAAATAAAAGTTAATAATAATAATAATAATAATAATAATAATAATAATAATAATAATAATAATAATAATAACAAAACTGAAGGCCCCTCCACGTGCCTCACCTTCTTCGGGATCGAGCTCGACTCTCAGGAGGCTTCCAGCAGGCTGCCAGCCGAGAAATTAGCTCGGCTGTCCTGTTTGCTCGGTGAGGGCGTCAGAGCGAAAAAGCTCACGCTGCGGCAGCTTCAGGTTCTCATTGGACACCTGAATTTTGCATGCAGGGTTGTGGCACCGGGAAGGGCTTTCCTGCGCCGACTTTGCGATGCGGTGCGGGGGCTTTGCCTTCCTCACCATAGGGTGAGGGTGACGGCGGGGATGCGCAGCAACATGCATATCTGGTTGCAATTCCTGGAGCAGTTTAATGGGCTGTCCTTTTGGCGGTCTGAGCAGTTGCTGGAAGCAGAGCTACAGGTCCAATCCGACGCGGCGGGAGGTCATGGCTTTGGGATTTCAGGTGCAGCGCTTCCGACGCCTGGCGCCATTGGCATGGAGGGAGCCGGCCCCCATGCCCCTATGGCTCTGGAGCCATGGCTCATCAGAGCTCAAGGGGCCATCTGGTCATCCCTAGTGGTGTCCACTCGTCAAAGCTGCAGGGCCAAGGCGAGTGACTTCTACATTTTCAGGGGCATGATGGGGCTTCCTATTGTGTGGCCCATCCCTCTGGAGCACATAATGTGGTTCTTATTACACCTGCAGGACGCTGGACTCGCGGCCAGGTCCGTTGCAGTTTATTTAGACACTTTAGCCTTTTCTTCTAAGGCCAAGGGATTTACTGACCCTACCGGGGACTTTAGGATACGCCGAATGTTTGGAGGGGTTCAGGCGTTCCTGCAGTGGCATCTTCAGGTCTTCTGTCACCTGGGGCTAGGGAGGCGGGGCTGGCCGAGTGCCGCCCGGACATCACGTGACGTGTGACATCACGTGACATCACATGACGCAGTCGTTCCTCTGACACAAAAGCTGGAGCGCCGCCTGCTCGCTATGGCTGCGGGCGGGCAGCGCTCCAGCTTTTGAGTCCGAGGAGCGAGAGAGTCCAAGGCGTCGTCATCTAGACAACGCGCTCAGCGCGCACCCGCAGCCACAGGATCTGGGCGCGCGCTACGCGTTGCCTAGACGACGCCGACGCCTCGGACTCTCTCGTTCCTTGGACTCAAAAGCTGGAGCACCGCCTGCCCGCTATGGTTCGAGATTAGCTGGTTGCCAGACAGGGCCGTGTAGGAATTTTGGGGGCTGACAATGATTGGCACATGCTTGTCAGCCTTTTTTCGCCTACACCGAACTGCGGCTAGGGAGAGCTGTGGTGTTTAAATAGGTTCCCGTGGTATGGTCACTTCGAGACAGGTACCGTGCGGGCTTGGGTAGGTAAGGAGAGTAATTGGCGTACACTTGAGCCAGCAAAGTCACTTTGGAAGGCAGAACCGCTCACCTGGGACAGGAACGGCCCATTGAGGCAGGCTGGCAACCTCAGCTGACTGGTTGGGTACTGGGGTCGCCCAGGGAAACTTGGGGGCTCCGCCCGGCCAGTTAACTCGGCCTCACAAGGTTGGCAGTGATAGGGGCACTTGGAGGACTCCAAGTGCCGGCCTGGAGCCAGGTGTGAAAAATTTGTAAGTTAATAAAAGTGGCCCGTAGAATTCCAGCCTGTTGTCTCGCCTCTTTATTTGGGGGTACGGGGGTAATGGAAAAAGGTCTATCACTGACTCCTAATCAGAATGGCTAAGTGCTACTTTCAGATTCAACAGCACTTTGCCCATGAATACCAGTTATGAGGGATCAATGGTGAGAGAGGAGCATGCCTTTCTCTGCTGCAGGTGGGCTTCCCTGCTGATAGTTCACTGTCAAATGGAGAATGTGGGGATAGATAGGCCTTTGCCGGATCCCACAGTTTTTATTTAGTTCTTATCCCTTCCATTCCTGCTTCAGTCATCATGAACTACGTATCTTTAGTCTGGCCTCAGGGGCCTAACAAGCTCCCGGAGTACGGGAGCTTGCTGCGCCTGGAAGTGACATAATGTGACCTCATGTGATGTCATTTCCAGAGCTGTTTCCTCAGCAATGGAGCCGCACTGCTCTTTCCCGAACTGTAGGGTGGGCAGGGGGACTCCATGACTGAGTCCTGAGCAAAGCTCCATGACTGAACAAGCTGTTTCAGCATGCGCAGGGAGTGGTGTGGCTCCTTTACTGATCACACTGTATCAGCACACAGTCGGAAACAGCGGCGCACGCAGTGGAGTGGAGCTTGAAGTGTGCCCCCCCGGCTTGCATCCGGGGGGGCACACCCACATTACGCCTCTGCTCAGTAGTCCTAGAGTCCTTCGCACTCTCCCATCTGCAATGTGAAAATAAGAATAATGTTGTCTAGAAGCCACCTGAGAGAAAATTATTTGGAATAGTTGAAAGCCAGCCACACTTTGGTAGTACACGGTTCATTTCTGCCGCTGGCGAGCTGCTCTGTGGTAATATTCAGCTGCCTTGAAGGAATGCCTCTTTGCCCCCACTTCGGTTCCATATGTTATAAGTCTCAGTTCTCATCCATCCAAAAGCAACTGAATCACTAACAGTCAAGCGTCTCACTGATCGGCTAAGTGAAGCATGTATACCAGAAACACATTTCTAAATCTTCAAAGTAGTTGCTATTTGTTCATTTATAGACCTGTGTATTGTTTTTAATTGGGAAAATAACCAAGTTTATAAGAACCTGCAATGCTCAACTGGGCTTCAGTGCCTTGATCGTTTTGTTATGCCTGTCACGAACTCTTTGTTCATGTAGGCTTGGGGATTCTTTTGTTGTTGTAATAGAATTTTAGAATTTTAGTAGATTGTTGCAGGGCCAACCTTAGAGTACTTCTTCTATGTAAAATGCCAAAGATAGAGAAGTAATTTGAATGGTTGAACTGCAGCTAATTGAGAACAGAAGAACTCCTCATTATGGGAAAGATAAATTCCTCAAGGAGAGTAGAGCTTTGAGAGTCTTTCTGGTGTGGATGTTGAGGAGAGACCTTGGAAAGAGTGAGTTAGAAGGGAGTTGTGTTCAGTTGACTGGTCAAAAGGAGATTAGAGTACTTGAAAGGTTTTTATCAGCTGTTTTAAAGTTTTAATATTTTTTTATTGATTGTACCTTAATGTTGGAAAAACCCTCTTCTCTTTTTTATTCTTATGGGTTTCTAAATAAAACTTTTAACAATAGAATTTTGTGCCTGGATTATTTATGAGGTAGTAGGAAGACTACCGGCATTCCCTTGCCTTTTATTGTAATACAAGGAGATTTAGCTCAGGGAACTCCTCCAATTATTTTAATTCCTGGACTGGTGGCAGCAGAGTTACCCAAAAAGTCTTTCTGCCCCCCCCTTGCTTGGCCATGACAATGCCAATCATAACCTTCATTGCAGTGTCCTGCCTTAGCACTACCAACATACCCTGGCCTTGGCATTTGCTGTAAAGGAGATAAATGAAAATCCAACCATCTTCAATAACATCAGCTTTGGATTCCACATCTCTGAAAACTATGGCAATACAGCAATTTCTTACAAGGCCGTACTGAATCTGCTTTCTACACAGCATAGATTTGTCCCTAACTACAAGTGTGACATGCAGAAAAAATTGGCAGCCGTTTTTAATTGGGAAAATAACCAAGTTTATAAGAACCTGCAATGCTCAACTGGGCTTCAGTGCCTTGATCGTTTTGTTATGCCTGTCACAAACTCTTTGTTCATGTAGGCTTGGGTATTCTTTAGTTGTTGTAATAGAATTTTAGAATTTTGGTAGATTGTTGCAGGGCCAACCTTACAGTACTTCTTCTATGTAAAATGCCACCGATAGAGAAGTAATTTGAATGTTTGAGGAACTGCATTTAATTGAGAACAGAAAGTTATGGGAAAGATAAATTCCTCAAGGAGAGTAGAGCTTTGAGAGTCTCTCTGGTGTGGATGTTGTGGAGAGACCTTGGAAAGAGTGGGTTAGAAGGGAGTTGTGTTCAGTTGACTAGTCAAAAGGAGATTAGAGTACTTGAAAGGTTTTTATCAGCTGTTTTAAAGTTTTAATAATTTTTATTGATTCTATCTCAATGTTGGGAAAACTCTCTTCTCTTTTTCTTCTTATGGGTTTCTAAATAAAACTTTTAATGATAGAATTTTGTGCCTGGATTATTTATGAGGTAGTAGAAAGACTACGTGCATTCCCTTGCCTTTTTATTTTATTTTATTTTATTTTATTAATTCCTGGGCTGGTGGCAGCGGAGTTACCAACAAAAGTCTTTCTTTCTCTCTCTCTCTCTCTCTCTCTCTCTCCCCCCCCCCCTTTGCTTGGCCATTACAATTCCAATCATAACTTACATTGCAGTGTCCTGCCTTAGCACTACCAACATACCCTGGCCTTCGCATTTGCTGTAAAGGAGACCAATGAAAATCCAACCATCTTAAATAACATCAGCTTTGGATTCCACATCAATGAAAGCTACGGCAATACAATAATTTCTTGCAAGGCCGCACTGAATCTGTTTTCTACACTGCATAGATTTGTCCCTAACTACAAGTTTGACATGCAGAAGAATTTGGTAGCCTTCGTTTGGGGTATGAACTCAGACACCTCCCTCAGAATGTCTACCGTAATTGACAGCTACAAGATTCCACAGGTAGGTGTAGTAGATGTTAGCAATGGAGACATCAGTACTGTGAAATGCAATGATATTTTGTGGGGATCTTTCAGGTTTCAAAAGCGGTTACCATGAAGGCATTGAGTGGGTTTCTGAATCGTATAGAGGGAGCCGTGTGTTTGTAAGTTGGTATGAGTAGGTAAGAATGTTCTTATGAATCCAGTGCTTTCACTATGAATAGGCCAAAAGCGACATTCTTCGTGCATGTGCACAAGGCCTCTTAAAGCCTCTTGCCCTCAGCGGCATTGTGCACATGTGCGAAAACGTTGCATGTGCGAAAATGTGCAAAAATGTGTGAAAATGTGTGGAAGAGATTAAACTTAGATATGAGAGCCCCCCCCCCCACCAGCACCTGAGGTGACTGCTTCAGTGGGCTTCATCAACGGGCCTGTCCCATTCACAAAAACACCTGCTAATAATTGTCACCAGGCATTTTCACATTTTCAATGCTTAAAAAAGAACAGTACTTGATGAGCAGTTAACGCACACAAATATCACAACTTTGCTCCATTCATGCTAGATATCTGCATTATCTTTTAGATCATTTATAGTCCTCTTGACTCAAGGATGAGGAAGAAGACACACTTCCCTTCCTTGTTCCAGATGGTCCCAAATTACATCCATAAGTACAAGGGGACTGTCCAATTACTTCTGCATTTCAGATGGCGATGGGTTGGGATATTTCTATCAAATTATGAAAATGAAGAGCTCTTTCTACAACAATTCCTGCCCATGCTTTCCTCAAGGGGCATCTGTTCTGCCTTTGTAAAAATATTTCCAAAACATACCTATATGGATACAGTGCTCCAGACACATTATCGAGAGCTGCAAAATATTTCAGTTGTCATAAAAAACAAAGCCAATGTGTTGGTTGCTTATGGCTCTCTACCAACCATGTTTCATTTGACCTGGTATTTTCAAGAGGCTGTCCTGCAATTGCCATTAGGAAAGGTCTGGATTTTGACATCATATTGGGACTTCACATTATGTACATTTCAAAGGAACTTGGAAATACAAGCCTTCCAGGGTGCCATATCCTTCTCAGTTCACTCAAATGAACCACCAGGATTCAGAACATTTCTGCAGAACACAAATGTTTTCTCTGCAAAAGATGATGGTTTTATCCAAAAATTCTGGGAGAAGACATTCAACTGTTTCTTGAAAAATTCTACTCTGGGTGAGGGTGTGAAGATGAAGGAACGCTGCACTGGGGAGGTGAAGCTGGAGAGCCTTCCTGGAACTTTATTTGAAATGAGCATGACAGGCGAAAGCTACAGTATCTATAATGCTGCCCATGCTATCGCACGAGCTCTATGTACTTTGCTTGCTTTTAGATCAAAACACAGGACATGAAGTCTGGAAAGTGGCTGGTATTGAGGAATCTGCAGCCCTAGAAGGTAAAGGTCCTATACAGTTTGGACCCATGCACACAAAATACTACCTTCTCCCTTATTAACCAGAAATATGATGTATTAAGGTTTGCATCATACACCACAGGCATTTCTGAGCTCCTACGTTGAACAGGTTATGTTGGCACGTTTGGAACATCCTCACCACAGTTGCTTCCCTGAATTTTAACATTATAATATTTAATAAGCATGCCTGAACTATGATAATAAGCCTATAAATTGAGTAGCTATTGATCTGATTCTTTTTAAGTTGTGTGTTATTACCTGGTTATCTTGTTCAATCCACTCTAAAAACAGGGGGTTAAGTAGAGGAGAAATTAAAATAAAATTCCACGAAAGTCACAGCTCTGGTTTCTTGTGTAGGCTACAACAGCATTTCTCAAAATTTTCACAGCAAAGTTGGGAGAACTTTGAGTGCTTCAGGGTGCGGGACCAGTGGCGATGGAGATCCCGGGGGATCCTTGCAGCCACCGCCAAAATAATGCACCAAAATTGGTTTTTTCACTTACCAGAGCTTTGGGGGTGGTGCGTCAAGGCCTGTGTGACTCTCCACAGGGCCCCCCCCCCCGAGCTTCAGACTGCTGCGGAACGGTGATTTTCGACCACTTCCGGTTTTCGTGAAAACCGGAAGTGGTTGAAAATCGCCATTCCGCAGCAGTCTGAAGCTCAGTGGCGGGCCTGCGGAGGGTCACAGCCTTACCCGCACCACCACCACTGAAGCCCTTTCCCATTGTTCTTCCCCCTTTCCCCTCCCTGTCCTTCACCATCCTGTTTATCTCCTGCTCTTATCTTAGTGCTTTGGCGTGACACTGCAATGAAAAGTATGATTGGCATAACAAAGTGATCAAGGCACAATAAGCTATTCCATCAATGAAGGAAGAAATAGCAACTCCTTTGAAGATTTAGGAAACATTGTTCTGATATATATGTTTCACTCATTTTTCTTGAGAGAATACAGCTAGTTCACCAGCAATTCAGCTGCCCACTACCACAAATATCAACAGTCCTGCAAAGCAGTACACTATTTTCTCAATGCCTCTTCCACTTTTATGTCTGCCATCTCACAGGAGGTGAAACTTCTTTAAGATATGGAGTCGGCCTACGGGACTCCTCTTATTGACCTCTCAGGCGCATTCCAAAAGATGTGAGATTAGACCAAATCTAAATCAATCTACAGTAAAACCTTGGATTGCGAGCATAATTGGTTCCAGAAACGTGCTTGTAATCCAAAGCACTCGTATATCAAAGCAAATTTTCCCATAAGACATAATGGAAACTCAGATGATTCGTTATTCTGCAAGAGACCTTTGTGTGAGTCTGCATATAGGAAGAATAGCTCTCCTGGCCTCAGCTAATTAAGAAGCTGCCCTTCCCCCTCCTTTGCTGTTGCAAACTGTAGCTCATTAAGCTGTTCTCCCCCTTCCCCATCCTCCTTAACTTTGCAAAGTCTGATCTGCAGAACCTGAGCCTTGTACTGCAGAGTAAACCTCTTTGCAAGAGGCAGATGAGGGGGGGAGGGGGAGAAGAGCTTGTTAATGCTTTACACCTTGTTAAGTGTTTGCAAAGGCAGCCAGCAAGGGGGGGGGAGGAAATCTTAATGAGCCGTTTGAACTCACAGAGAACTCTTGTAGAACACAATGTACTCGTATTGCAAGACCTTGCTCGTTTATCAAGTCAAAATTTACAAAACAATTTTGCTCGTCTTGCAAAACACTGGCAAACCAAGTTACTCGCAATCCAAGGTTTTACTGTAAACCCACTCAGGACAGCTGTTTGTCAATGTCATGGTGAAGATTTGGACACCTTTTTATTTGCCCTTTGCATTTTTTTTCTATTTGATGTAGCTCCATCCCTTTCTAAGGAACATGTCCTTTAACAATAGCTCTGGAGAGACTGTGCATTTTGGTGACAATGGAGAATTAGAAGCAGCATTTGCCGTGACAAACTGGATCACTTTCCCAAATCAATCTGTTCAACGAGTCAAAGTTGGAACTCTGGATCCTCGGGCACCTCCAGGAAAACAGTTAACAATTCAAGATGAAAGCATCATGTGGCACGGAAAATTTAACCACGTGAGATAGGACCTGACATGTGCGAGTGCCGCCGGATCCACACCTTCCTTCCTAACCACACCACCCAGTTCATCCCCCAAAATTCCCTTGTCCTCTCCCTCCCAGCCAACGGCCCAACCCCACCTCCAAATTATTTGCACCTTATTGGCACCGCTTCCAGCCAAGTCTAGCTCACATGCAAACCATTTCTGGCCATTTCTACCAGTGGCTCCATCATATGCAATGGCGTTCCAATATTGCTGCTTTCACTGGGCCTTTCGTGGCAATGGATCAGAAGATCTGCTGCCGCAAAAAGCCCATAGAATTGAGACATGAATGAGGTAGTCCAGCAAAGCTCCAGTTTTTTTGAGCACTGTAATCAATCGTTTTGCACCTTTCACCTTCACCTCCAATGTCCTTTCCCCACCGTATTATACAGCTGTCCCACTGGCCACTTCACGTGATCCCTGCACGATGGCTCTTCCCTTATGTGCTTATGTTATGTGTGTTTCAAAAACCACTGGAGGTAACACCATTTTTACAGTAATCGCTACACAAAACTAATCACATGTTGCAACTCCTCTCTACCAGTCATTTATCAAGAAACGTGAGGGATAATATGGAAAATATTCCCTCCCCACAATTTTGACTCTGGTTTTCACGACAAAATTCTCAGAGACGGCGTGTCTTTTCTCTTATACTTCATAGCTGTGATATACACACACAGACATTCCATGTCAATGCCATGTTTCATTATTTATTACAACCTTTTAATACACTGCTCTTCAGTACAACATTTCTAAAGTGGCTCACAAAAATATAAATCAAGAATCACAGTAAAATCAGAAAAGAATGTGTTTGAAAATGGCCAGTGTAGCGGAACAACTCGGCAGGGCAACAGAATGAAGCTTTGATCTCTAAAAGTCTGGATAAATAAGAATGCCTTCATCTGACACTGAAAACCCATCAAGGTTGGCACTAGCTAGACAGAAATCCCCAGGGAGTGTGTACTACAACTGAGCCACCACTATATAGAAGGGCCTATCCCTAGAATCAGATCTATCTGATTCCTTGGCCACCCCCATCTCATTTAGGATGTGGTGTTGTGGTCACTTCTGAAGGGCAGGAGTTAAGCATGACACCCACAAGCCACTCCTCTCTTATACATGAAAACGATCTGCATGAGCTTCTTTCCTTAAAGCATTTTCTTTTCCTGCCACTTAGTTCCTTCTGTGAAACTTAGTACACTTCCTTGAAAGAGGTAGCTCATGTCACCTCTTGGAAAGAGTTGCAATAATTGAAAACATATATATGAAAACTGTAAAGTGGATTTAAAACATATCCCATTTTCATATAAAAGTTATATTAGGGTGTTTGCCATGCGTGTGAAGGGATTTCAAAATCAACACGAGCATGTTGAAAAGTGCTTGGAAACAGACCGACAACCAGCACACATTGGCTCACAAACACCTGACACAACACGGAGATTCCTTACATTGACTGGGTCAAGAAAATTGATATTTTTAGATATGGAGACAAAAGGAACGAACAATAATCATCTATACCAGAAAGATGCTCATAGTTCTCCTCCCCTCCAAAGCACCCAGGCACAGAATAAGGCCTCATTAAGTTTGAGGGACATAAATACGGTACTCCCTAGTAATGCAAATACATGTACATCCACCGCATCGAACACATCACACTTCTTTCTTTATATAACATGTGAAAGCACAATTGCAAAAGAAATATTATCTTATCCTGAACACCCACTATTTTGGCTTTACTCAGGTGCTGCCCGTCTCTGTGTGTAATGACCACTGCCATCCTGGCTCCAGCAGGAAAAAGAAGGAAGGGAAGCCGTTCTGCTGTTATGATTGCGCTCCATGTCCGGAAGGGAAGGTCTCTGGCCAGAAGGGTAAGAGGAGACATAACATTCATAGATACTGACCCAATCACAAAGCTTGTTGTGGCCTTGAAATGGGTACTGGAACATCAACTTCTGGCAAGAGACTCAAGAACAGCTTCGCTAAGGCTTACAAAAATGAACTAATGCCTAAGGGGGTTATTTAGAAAATGGGACTTCATAGTTTAGTGGTCATATCATTCAGAAATTATATTACACTGATGGCATATTACATGTATCTGACTTTTTTCATTCCAGTTATGGATGCTTGCATGAAATGTCCTGATGAACAATATCCTGACAAACACCAACATCAATGCATTCCCAAGGTTGTAAGCCACCTCTCATACAGTAAACCTTTGGGGGTCAGTTTAACTTCAGCTGCGGTTGCTTTTGCTCTGATCACAGCTTGGGTGCTCAGAACATTTATGAAGCACCAGGACACTCCCATCATCAAGGCCAACAACCGCAGCCTCACCTACATCCTCCTCGTCTCCCTCCTCCTCTGCTTCCTCTGTTCTTTGCTCTTCATTGGAAGACCCAGAAGGGTGACCTGCCTTCTCCGGCAAACGACTTTTGGAATGGTCTTCTCTGTGGCCCTTTCATCTGTTTTGGCAAAAACCATCATTGTGGTTCTGGCTACCAAACCAGGATCTGGGATGAGGACATGGTTGGGGAAAGGACTGGCAAATTCCATTGTTCTTTCCTGCTCCGTGATTCAAGTAGGCATTTGTGCGGTTTGGTTAATTACGTCTCCTCCATTCCCAGCTAAGAACATGCACTCAGTGAAAGGGCAAATCATAGTGGAATGTCATGAGGGCTCAGCTACCATGTTTTACTGCCTCTTGGGCTACATGGGCTTCCTGGCCATTGTCAGCTTCACTGTGGCTTTCCTAGCCAGGAAGTTGCCAGACACGTTCAATGAAGCCAAATTCATCACCTTCAGCATGTTGGTCTTTTGCAGTGTTTGGATCTCTTTTCTTCCAACCTATCTGAGCACAAAAGGGAAATACATGGTTGCCGTGGAGGTCTTCTCCATCTTGGCCTCTAGTGCTGGGTTACTGGGCTGTATTTTTTTCCCTAAGTGCTACATCATTGTGCTCAGGCCTGAGCTGAATAATAAGGAGCAACTAAGAAGAAAAGAAAAAGTCCAGCGTTAAGGATTGTGAGAATCCTTGTTTTTCTTCTGATCTTGTAAACAATTCATCAGTGTCATCTGTTTAAAAAAATACATTGGTTCTTTTTGATACATGGTCAATGGTTTGTTTTATTCTAAGACATGCAGGTGATGTATCTAAACATGAGTACTTGGTGCTGAGTGTCTGCCTGAAGAGCAGTAATGTGGCTATTTCCAGGACTGATGGCAAGAGGCCACAGGTCCAGAGGGCAGGAAGGCTATACTTTTGATAAAACTATTATATCACCATCCCCTTTTATTGATCAAAAGGAGCTCAGCTCTCAAATAGATATAGTTTTAATTAAAAATGGCGTCTTCGCACCTCCAAAACTCAGATGGAGCCTACCCTCTCCAAATCCTACTGGAATTTGCTTCTGTGTCCTGGTGAATATAGCTACCATCTTAAGATTCTTCATTTGGAGCAAAACACCTTTACAAAATAAAAGAAGGTTTCACACCTCTAACGGTCCTCACCAACCCCATGAGTGAATTCAGTCAAGGAAGCCTGGCTGAGAAGCCAGGGGACTTCCAATCTAGTCATTGCACCTTCAATTGCATGGGACAAACAAGGTGGAAAACAGTGGCATAATGAGCCGGCTCGGCGCATCACCCGCACCAACCCCCACAGCCGTGTCACCACCACCACCCCCGCCAGTAAGAGCCCGGTGAGTGTGACGACGCATCTTATTCAGCTGGCAGTTCGGCGCTTCTGACTAGGCAAAAAGCGGAGTTTTTCGTGCATGCACACAGAGGCTGCTTGAAGCCTCTTCACCTCAGCGGCGTTGTGCACATGTGTGACAACACCTCTTTAGGCTTAATCAGAAGCGGCCGAGCTGCCAGCCGAAGAAGACGTGTCGTCACCCTCTCCTGGCTCATACCAGGCAGCAGCAGGGGGTGACATGGTGGCAGCGGGAGTAACGGCAAGCAGTTCGTACGGGCCGGGGGATGACGCGGCTTGCGACGTCGGGTATGTCACCCTCAGCGTGTCACCCACTCCGCCGCGTCACACCCTGGCAGCCTGCCCCCCCGCCACATCCTAGCAACGCCACTGGCCGCCGTGTTCCTTGTCAAAGTCAGTATGCAACCCTGAAGGTACGAGAAGTTGGACCACCCTGGTATAGAGAGATCCTGTTCAGAGAGTGTAGGTAGAGTATGCATGTGCTGATGTTTACACATGTCAAATGGCAAATGAATTTAGAAGGCAGAAGCAAGCAGATTGAGACGTCAAATTAAATTGTGATGTTGCAGCAAAGCCTGAGGGAGTTCATTCCTTCCTTTCTAATTATTAGCATCTCTCTGAGGAGTTGTCTGGCTCCCCAAATCCCAAGAGATATTTGAAGACCACAGGAAAAACAAGTGGCTGAAAAGTGGATATAAAACCCTCCCATAATGCTCACGGTCAGGCTGAGGGGATACAGGAGCGGGTGGGGCTCTATCAGTCTGGAGCTCCAATGCTCTCGTGATATGTACAGACTCAGGGAGGTTTGTGTGATTTCTGCCAGAGATAACGTCTAGTGAGCAACTTGAGGAATCTGCAACTAGTTCCACCTCTTCTCCTAAGGAGTACTTTACTATGGGATATTTCTACGGAGAAATAAATCAAACTTTGGGGCATTGCTCTAGGAACAGCCTGAAAACCTCCCTTGGATGCTGAAGTGGATGAAGTAGCATCAAATAATATTCAGAGCTAGGGGAAAATATTGCAGACATCCTCTTGGTATGTGTTGATCAGCAGATCAATACATTCAGTTACAATTCAAAAGAGGTTGCAAAAAGGCTCATGCTGAGACCTTAAATGCTGTTGGGGGAAACACGACAATGGTTTGTTTTTTATCTACAATGTATGCCTGAAAGGGACCTTCTGTACTACCAATGTTGGTGGTCTTGGTATTACTGCTGGGGTTTCTACCTCAAATTTGGTGCAAGACACACTCTGTTCATCCCACTCTGAAGTTCCATCCCTTTACATGCAGAGGGAGAGATGACTTCGCTATTTCCCATGACTTTTATCATCCAGGAGATGTCATCATTGGAAATCTTGGTTCTCAGTTCTTTACCAGACGTACCTCTTCTAATTTCAGTGAACATCCCTCTCAGAAGTTGAACAAGGATCTCATGTAAGGATCTTGTTCTTTCTCTTCATAGCATTTCTTAGCTGAGAACATCATGACTAGAGAGAGTTTGAAGTACATTAAATATGAAAGATGGGCATTCAGCCACTTGAGGGTCTTTGTTCATCCCAGAGAACTTACTCCAGTTTTCTCAGCACTTCCTTCTACTGTCACCTCTAGATAACGTGTGGACTGCTCAGCAATTTTATAGATTCTGTCTTCTACGTGGTATGCTTCTTCCTTTCTATGGATGTGTTTATTTCATACGTTTAATGTTCTGTCAGTGCGGTCCTATGCGAGCTGCGTGATGGCGGAGCAACTCCTGCGCTTGCACTGACTGCAGTAAAGCAGTCGGTGCCAGTCGCAAACATTTCCCCTCTTCGTTCCCAGCCGTTTCAGAGGACGTTGGGAAAGGTAAGCCAGCGGGAAGGCAGGAGAGGGTGGAATGGAGCAGAGGAGGTGTAACAGGGGCAGGAGGCCACAGGAGGGGGAGGGTCCATCGCAGAAGGCCCACACCGGTCCTATCCCCCTTCCCTGCAGCCTCCCCGCCTCTTTTCTCTCCTCAGATTTAGGTTAGCAAAATTGCTACCATAGGTCCCAGGAGGCCCATTGTGGGCGAAGAGGCTTACGTAGGGATAAGAGGATTAAACATCCCGTTGCCCTGTAGAAGTCTTCCCGTCCTGCCTTCCCTACACAGGATGCAGCGGCTGCCATTTTGGTGCTGCTGCATCGGCAGGGGGTGTAAAGGATAGGAATGGGCTTTGTAGTTTGTATTTATTTGCAATACATCCTCTCAAGCCATCTTGCTATGGCAGCCTCCAGTTCCTTGCTGACTTTAAATGCTGTCATAGTTAAGTTAACACTTTATTTCATTGCATTAGCAATTAGAATTATGAATATAAAAGTTGGCACTTCACATAGTGCTTACTTAGCCTCTGGAATTCATTGCCACAGGATGTGGTGATGTCCACTAGCATGGATGGCTCTAAAAAGAGATTGTTATGGAAGGAATGTATCAACAGCTACTAGCCAGAATGGCAAAATGCTACTTCCAGATTCAGCGTCATGTTGCCTCTGAATAACAGTTACAGAGGAGCAACGGTGCGAGAGAATTATGCTTTCTCTCCCATTTGTGGACTTCCCAGAGGCAGCTGGTGGGTCACTGCAGAAAACAGAATGCTGGACCAGATGGGCCTTTGCCTGATCCTGCAGAGCTTGTTTTATGTTCTCATGAATGAGTTAGGTCAGTGGTTCTCAAACTTTAAATTTGAAACATTTTTAAAATGACACTCTATTGGGACCCACTTAGCTTTATGAGACGCTCAAACATTGATCTCCCTATATTTACACAAGCTTGCAAACTGCAGGAGTTCAGATCTTTGAAGGGCAATTAGTAGCTATCTCATTTTTTAATAGCCTCACAGCTTGTGGCAATTACTTATCTGATTTTTCCATCACCTGGGACCCACCAGAAATCAGGTCACGACCCACCAAGTGGGTCCCAACCCACAGTCTGAGAAACACTGAGTTTGGTGATCCCTTCCATTCCTGCTTCAGCCATGAATTGTCAGGAGGTATAATGTATTCATTCATACGTATGTGCTTGTTTTTTAATTGAGGAAATAATCAAGTATCTATCAACCTGCCATTCTCTATCAAGTATCTATCAACCTGCCATTCTCTATCAGGTTGCAGTGCTTTGATCATTTTGTTAAGCCAATCCTAATTTGCATTGCAGTGTGGTTCCAAAGAACTACCAACAGGTCCTGGCCTTGGTCTTTGCTGTAAGGGAGATCAATGAAAACCCAGCCATCTTCAATAACATAACCTTTGGATTCCACAGCTTTGACATGTTTGGCAATAAACCAATGTCTTACAAGACCCTACTGAATCTGCTCTCTACCCAGCATAGATTTGTCCCTAATTACAAGTGTGACGTGCTGAACAATTTGGTAGCCATCACTTGGACCTTGAACACAATCACCTCCCTGAATATGGCTACCGTCATAGACATCTACAAGATTCCACAGGTAGATTTGGTGGTTGGAGAAACTCCATTCTGTGGGGTTCTTTCAAGTGTTTGATATTGGGCATCATGAATGGGGTGAATGGTATGGGGCTCAATCAGGTACAGAGAGCCATATGTGCGTACAGCTGTATGAACAGCTCTCAAGCTGACGTAGATTTGAGGCCAAACCAGGCTGGGTTAGAAAGCCAAATCCGGGCTGGGAAAGAGCTCGGGATATTGGTGGAGAACGCCGCCAATATCCCTGCCCTCTCCCTGCCCGGTTCGGTCAATGCTCTCCCTCCCTCACTGTCTGGTCCGCTCTCCCCCAGGCCAGTGCAGGGCTTACCGTGCCGGGAGGGTGTGTTGACGGTCTGCTGGGGGAGTGAGGGCTGCCTGCCTTCACGCCAGCAGTCCTTACTCAGAAGTAGTCGCAAACTCTAAGTTTATGGCGCACGCTACGCCAGCCTCTAAAGTTTATTTATTTACTTATTTAAGAAATGTATACCCTGCCTTTTCGTATGCCGAGGCAAATGCCCAAGGCGGCTTACAACACGTTAAATACATAATTTAAAAACAATACAGAAGGTAAATTAAAAAAAAATAAATTCCACTGGGGGGTGACAATGTATAGAGGAAAAAAAACTGCAAGGCAGAACATACTGAGGCACTGGGGACAGACAACAACCCATCACCCAAACGCCAGACAAAACAGAAACGTTTTGAGCCCCTGCCGAAAAGACATGAGGGAGGGGGTTGTTCTCAAATACCCTGGCAACGAGTTCCACAATTGTGGCACCACAGCAGAGAAGGCGCGCCCATGAGCTGCCATTGCCCTAACTTGGGACAGAGGTGGCACTTGCAGGAGAGCCTGGACGGAATGTATGGGAGAGCAGGACGGAGAGCAGTACGGAATGTATGGGAGAAGCAGGATTGCACCCCAAGTTACATAAATAAATACTGAAAATAATTTCAGTCAAAGGGAAAGTTCAGCAATAAGGCCATTATCTCTCACTAAGAAAATTTCTTCTAGAGATATGCTGCTTTGTATGCTTTATCTGTAGACACAATATGAAATATACATTGACAGCAAACTCCTATTCCTTGCTAACACCAGCGCAGAAGTCGCTGCGTCAGCATAGGATGTCGCTAACATGCCATAATGCACGTTTGCGACACATGGCAACTAGGCAGCGCTGGCAGGAAGGCCTGTGCCATCCCGCCAGTGCTTTATCCAGCAGATTCTACACCAGAGCTGGTACGCTGAGCACAGTGCAGAACAGGGGATGGGGATGGGCAGGGAGAAGGCAGGCAGGGGCGTTATGGAGTGGTAGGAGGGTGGATATGGGGAGGTGAGGGGCGGATCAGGCCAGAGAGGGGCAGCATCAGAGATGCTGGCACACACCGAAACCTATCCCCTCTTCCACAACATTCCCATCTGCACAGGGCTCCTCGATTCCTCAACATTCATAAGGCTCTTCGCAAAGATCCGAGTAGTTCCATTGCCACGTCTGGGGGTTTAACCCGAGGAGACCACCAGTCTGCTCCTAGTCTGTGCTGGATACAGCATGGGCCCTGCACCACTGCTACTACAGTGCTGGGTAGGACCTGGAAGATCCAGGTTCAAATCCACACTCAGCCACAAAGCTTCCTGGGTGACCTTGGGCCAGTCACTATCTCTCAGCCCCACCTACCTCAAAGGGTTGTTGTGAGGACAAAAGGAGGGGAGGAAATATGTACACCACTCTGAGCTCCTTGGAGGAAGGGTGGTATAAAAATGTGAAAAATAAATAATAAAAAATAATAATGCTCCATTCTGATAGACATCTGTATATTCATTTAGATCATATTCGGTTCTCTTGACCCAAAAATGAAGAATACACGCTTCCCTTCCTCATACCAGATGGTGCCAAATGATATCCACCAGTACCATGGAATAGTCCAATTACTTCTGCATTACAAATGGACATGGGTTGGGATATATTTAGCAAATTCTGACAATGAAGAGATCTTTCTACAGACATTGCAGCCAATGCTTTCCTCAAAGGGCATCTGTCTTGCTTTTGCAAAAACACTTCCAGACACTTCTTATATGGATAGAATGCTCCAGGCACAGTTTCTTGAACTGCTAAATATATCTGTTGCCATAAAAAGCAAAGCCAATGTGTTTATTGCTTATGGTTCCCTTCGCACCATGACAAATTTGATCTTATATTTTCAAAGGGCAGTCATGCATTCTCCATTAGGAAAGGTGTGGATTGTGACATCAAACTGGGATTTCAAAGTAGCTACACATCAAAGGAACTTTGATGGACAAGCCTTCCAGGGTGCCATATCCTTCTCTGTTCACTCAAATGAGCCACCAGGATTCAGAACGTTTCTACAGAACACAAATGTTTTCTCTGCAAAAGATGATGGTTTTATCCAGACCGTCTGGGAAAAGACCTTCAACTGTTTATTGAAAAATTCTACTCTGGGTGATGGTGAGAAGAACAAGGAACACTGCAGTGGGGAGGAGAAACTGGAGAGCCTTCCTGGGACTCTCTTTGAAATGAGCATGACAGGACACAGCTACAGTGACTACAATGCTGTCCATGCTATCGCACGAGCTCTTCATACTATGCTTGCATCCAGACCCAAATACAAAATGTGGATAGCTGGAGACAGGCTGGCACTGAGGAATCTTCAGCCATGGAAGGTAAAAGTCCTATGCAGATTGGATCCAAGTACATGAGGGACTATCTCCTCCCTTGTGAACTGCAAATATGATTCATTAAGGTTTGCATCTTACACCACAGGCATTCTGAGCTCCAGGATTGCACAGTTTATAATGGCGCCTTAGAAACATCCGCCCCACACCTGCTTCCCTGAATCTTTACGTTATAAGATTTAACAAGCGTGTCTGGACCTTTTCTTGTAATAAGACAATAAAACAATTTTGTAGCTCTTGTGCTAATTCTTTTTTTAGTTGTTTTTTATTTCTCTATTTTCATGCAATATTTTTCAAACCACTTTGAAATAGGTGGATAAAGTAGAGTAGAAATTAAAATAAAAATCCCCAAAAGAGACCGCCCTGGTTTCTTGTGTAGGCTACAATATCAAAGCCTTCCAAATTGTGTGCAGCTCTTCAAATACATTGTTTTCCAGCTTTATTTAAGAGAATTGGATGTACATAGATCTTCCACTCTTCCCCATAGTTGCATTCCATAATTTCCTTCCTCCTGATGTGTCCTTGTGCAGGAGAGAACTCCCTCTTCAGGAGGAAGGTTACATAAGGATACAGTCCTAAGTGTTGATTCTGTGCCACTATTGCTTTGCTACTCATTCTTCCTGGGCTAGCCCGGGGCTGTAACTCGTTTTTCTTGAGAGAACACAGCTAGTTCACCAGCAATTCAACAGTCCACTACCATAATCATCCTCCATTCTGCAGAGCAGTACACCATTTTCTCAGTGCCTCTTCTACCCGTGGTGGAACTCCATAGCTCTAAGAGAGGGAGTTGGCCGGCAGACCTCTTCTTATGGTCCCCTCAGGTACAGTTGAAATGAGACAGGCTCACACGAGTCAGAAACAGCCTAAACCCATCCAGGACAGGTGTCTGTCAATATCATTGTGTAGATTTGACACCTTTTTAATTTGCTCTTTGCTTCTTTTTCTCTTTACTTTAGCTCCATCCCTTTCTAAGGAGCATCTCCTTCAACAATAGTGCTGGAGAGACGGTGCATTTTGATGAAAATGGAGAATTAGTTACAGGATTTGATGTTACAAACTGGGTTATTTTCCCCAATCAATCTCTTATAAGAATCAAAATTGGAAGACTGGATCCTCAGGCGCCTCCAGGAAAACAGTTAACAATTCAGGATGAAAGCATGATGTGGCATGGGAAATTTAATCAGGTGAGACAAAATGAACTGCAAGTCCGTAGTTTGACATAACTAGAAAATGTAGAATCCACAAGGTCTCATTTCCATTTACTATATCCTAAACCTTCATGAGGTTGTAGATTGACTGCATTAGCCTTGACATTGAAATTACAATGTCTGCAGCAACAGCGGAATCCTATCTTGTTTCTACTGCCATTCTCTAACAGTTCCTGTCTTGGGGGGGGGGCAAACATCTTATGGCCACACCAAACCCATGACTAAATTTCCACCCATGAGGCTTGGCAGAGGTGTGGCAGAGGTGTAGCTAGCCTCTCCAGCACACATACCCCTGCATGTAACTGCACAAGCCCCGCCAGACCAGTGGCATTCCTGCCACCAGCGCATTGCGTCGAGAAATGCCCCCTGGCATTTTTCACTAGAACAGAGGTCCTAGGACCTCGGGCGGGCGGATGGGCCAATCATGCAAGTTGCAAGGCTGTTTTTCGAATGCTGCTGAGACACGCTTTTCACTCCCCCTGTGCCACCTGGGGGGCCACTAAACCCCCAGCCCAGACAGCCCTATGCTGCCGAGTCTTGGTTTATGAACCAACAGACCTCCATCCTAGGCACCACATCCTCAAATGGTTTGGCAAGGTAAAGTAAGACCCCAGCCACTCTCCTCAGCTAAGGGGGGTCCTTTATTCAAATCAACTCATACATAAAGGATCCCTTATGAGTCTATGAGGAAAGTGATACTTTAAAAACTCTGGACTTTAGAGCCCTGTTTTCTTTCTCTTCCCACCCTTACCATGTGTTGCTTCAAGTCACCACCATTCCAGCCATCACCAGTTTTACCATAGGCTAAATTGACCGGAAAAAATGTTCCTATGTCATATTTCAGGGTTTGGCATATTTCTGGGTACGGCATATTTCTGGTCGCAAAAACATCACCAAACTTCTAAAAAGCGGACCCTAAGCACTTCTATTATTAAACTTTGAAATAAATGTGAGGTCAGAGAAAACCCAACATAGACATTTTGTAATGAAGCAGGCATTATGGGTTTTCTAGCCATGTTTATTATTTGAGAAATAAAACTAAAATCGTACTGTCTTCTTAAGAGGTTTCTCTCACACACACACTCTGGAGATGTGCGTAGAGGCGAAGATGAGTCTTTATTTCTCCTACCAACGTTTCATCCCACACGAGGGACCTTGTCAAGGTAATTCAGCATAACACTGTTGGATGACACTGAGAACATGGAGCTCTTTCTAGCATATTCCAGTAAAAGCCATGGCAACCGTTAACTGACAACGGAATCATCAACCTCTGCTCTATTCCTCCTAGGCTGCAAATATGCTCTTTTCAGGATAGGTAGACAGATTTTATTGGCAAATGACAGCTCTTGCTGTCTGTTCAGAAGACTTGCAGGTTTCCTTTGGGAGATTGAAATAGCCTCCAGATTTAGTCTTTGTTTTAGACTGGCTTCCGAAAAAAACGAACGGACCTGCTCAAAAGCAATTTGGTGGCCAGATTCCAGGACGTGCGCTGCCACAGCAGATTTTTCTCCTTGTGACAATTTTACCGCTCTCTGGTGTTCTTGTACTCTTACTTTAATAGGTCTCATTGTATTTCCAATGTAAGCACGACCACAACCGCATTTTATTTCATAGACTCCTGGGTTCATTAACGTAGGTCTTTGATCTTTGGGATTTCTTAGTATTTGCTCTATCTTAGTTGTAGGAGCAAATAAAGTCCTGATCCCATATTTTCTCATCACTCTCGCTATTTTGTCCGTGGTTCCTTGTAGGAAAGGCAATGATAACCATCGTTTCTCGTTGTCAGCTTCCTCCTCTTTTTCATTATTCTCTCCCGGCTTAGGGATATAGTTTTTCTTTTTAACTTGTCTCTCCCAGCACTTGTTAATTTGCTGCAACTGATAACCATTAGCCAACAAGGAATCTGTGACGATGCGCCTTTCTGCAGCTAAAGATGGTTCATCACAAACCCGTAATGCCCTGAAAATTAAAGAATTTATTAAGGAGTTCTTCTGCAGTGGGTGGTGATTGGATGTTTTGTGCAGGTATCTTCCCGTGTGTGTAGGTTTTCGGTACACAGTATGTCCGAAGGTTAAATCCTTCTTTCTAGTCACCAAGACGTCCAAGAAAGGTAAAGTCCCATTTTCTTCAATTTCTATCGTGAATTGGATCTCGGGGCACAAGGAATTTAAATGTGCCAAAAAGCCTTTCAGTTCTTTTTCAGTTCAGTTTTCCATATCCAACATAGACATGTTCAAACTCCATGCAGAC
Source organism: Plestiodon gilberti rubricaudatus (assembly GCA_026170595.1). NCBI lineage: Eukaryota > Metazoa > Chordata > Lepidosauria > Squamata > Scincidae > Plestiodon > Plestiodon gilberti. Next base: position 22,827,423 of record JANXHW010000006.1, read on the forward strand.
AGTGGTCCCAGCTGGGAATTCAATTTTTTTTTGCTCAACAACTTTAAAATGAAACAACTTATAATGAAACAACGTTAAGTGACGACTTGCTGTATTCAGTTCCCAAACATTGGAAAGGATTAAAAAATATCCAACCACACATTGAAATGTGCTTCGTATCATACCAACAACCAGCACACTCAAAGACGCATAACTGCCTGACACAACAGAGGGATTCCTTGCATGGGATTGAGGCAAGAAAAGGATCCCCCCCAAAAAAGAAAGAATGCTCTGATCTAGAGAACGTCGATGCTTACAAATCATTTTTCCAACTAATTCTATTCCAAAGCACACAGAGACAGAATACGACTATTAAGTTTGGGGGACACAAAGATTCCCCAGAAAAATATACGTACATGAACGTCCACCCCATTAAGCACAGCATTCTACTTTATTAATATGTCCATCTGAAACCACAGCAATTAAAAGAAATTCTATTAATCAAAATCCTGTCCATTTTGGCTCTGCTCAGGTGCTGCCCGTCTCTGTGTGTAATGACCACTGCCATCCTGGCTCCAGCAGGAAAAAGAAGGAAGGGGAGCCGTTCTGCTGTTACGATTATGCTCCATGTCCGGAAGGGAAGGTCTCTGGACAGGAGGGTAAGAGGAGACATAACATTCACAGATACTGAGCATATCATGCACGGCACAATACCTAGCATCAATTTTGATTATCATGGCCTTGAAAGCATCCTGGAATATCAAGCTTGAGCTCATGCCCAAGGGGTTAGTTTAACAGGTTTATCCTGGCTTAGAATTCATGCACTTTCACATTACATTACACAGCTGTAATGGGCATTTCTTGTTCTCTTTCCAGACATGGATGCTTGTATCAATTGTCCAGATGAACAATATCCAGACAAAGACCAACACCAATGCATCCCCAAGGTTATCAGCTACCTCTCGTATAGTGAACCTTTAGGATTCAGTCTAGCCTGGGCTGCTGTTGCTTTTGCTCTGATCACAGCTGTGGTACTTGCAACCTTTATGAAGCAACAGGACACTCCCATCGTCAAGGCCAACAACCGCAGCCTCACCTATATCCTCCTCGTCTCCCTCCTCCTTTGCTTCCTCTGCTCCTTGCTCTTCATTGGAAGGCCCAGAAGGGTGACCTGCCTTCTCCGACAAACGGCTTTTGGAATGGTCTTCTCTGTGGCCCTTTCCTCTGTGCTGGCAAAAACCATCACTGTGGTTCTAGCATTCATGGCTACCAAACCAGGATCTGGAATGAGGAAATGGATGGGGAAAAGACTGGCAAATTCCATTATCCTGTCCTGTTCCTTGGTTCAAGCAGGCATTTGTATGGTTTGGTTAAGTACTTCTCCTCCATTTCCAGCTAAGAACATGCACTCTGTGAAAGGGCAAATCATAGTGGAATGTAATGAGGGCTCAGCTACCATGTTTTACTGCCTCTTGGGCTACATGGGCTTCCTGGCCATTGTCAGCTTCACTGTGGCTTTCCTAGCCAGAAAATTACCAGACACTTTCAATGAAGCCAAATTCATCACCTTCAGCATGTTGGTCTTTTGCAGTGTTTGGATCTCTTTTCTTCCAACCTATCTGAGCACAAAAGGGAAATACATGGTGGCTGTGGAGGTCTTCTCCATCTTGGCCTCTAGTGCTGGATTACTGGGCTGTATTTTTTCCCCTAAATGCTATATCATTATGTTCAGGCCTGAGCTTAATAGGAAGGAACAGCTTACAAAGAGAAAAATCTGAAGATACTGAGAATTAAGAAGTCAGGGAGTCCTAATACATTTACTCTGATTACAATGAGAGAGAGAGAGAGAGAGAGAGAGAGAGAGAGAGAGAGAGAGAGAGAGAGAGAGAGAGAGAGAGAGAGACAGAGACAGAGACAGAGACAGAGACAGAGACAGAGACAGAGACAGAGACAGAGACAGAGACAGAGACAGAGAGATGCAAAGATATCTTTTTTCACTCTCCAAATGCTCACATTTTGGGATTGTTCCTATTAGATTGTATATTGGAAGGGAAAGGGGTCTGTCATCCAGGCACTGACCAGATCTAATCTTGCTTACCCTCTGAAAGGCAGGAATGTTCCCAGGTACTGTATATACCAGTCTATGGTGGAGGGGTTCATTAGGAAAGGGCTTGAGAATAAGACTGCTACTGTTATATTGCTCCCATATACCTCTGTGAGGTGGTCACATTTGGAATACTCAAGGAAGCTACTGTAGAGCAGGAAAAGCTGCAAAAGAGGGCAACCAAAATGCCGAGAGGGATGGAGCACATTCCGTATGAGGAAAAGCTGCAATAGCTGGACGTTTTTGGCTTAGAAATGATCAAAGTGAGACATGATCGGCAGCGCAATCCTGTGTAACCTTGCACTGGTTTAAAAGTAGATGCACCGCTGTAAGTGCACTTATGCCAGTATAATTGCACTTACACCAGTGCATCTGCTGTTACACCAGTGCATCTACTGTTACACTGGTGCAAGGTTACACAGGATTGTGCTGTGAGGCTTGTAACATTATGCATGCTGCATTACGCATGTGTCACCCATGGGGGCACATATCGGCAGGGGATGTCCCCAAATATACAGGATTATGTGGGAGATGTTGTGAGAAGGACTTGTGTCCCACCATTATCATCTGATGTGATCATGGTTGGGACACAAAAGAGGACCCTCTCTGTGGCTGCATCCAAGCTTTGGAATTCCCTCCCTGGGGAGCGTTCACTCACCCTCCTACTTGATGTACATTTCCGGCTGTGCCTGACCACCCAACAAGTACTGTTGATTTGTAAATGCCTTCATAGAAATGCCTTCATGGAAATGTCAGTATGTAATTTTACTGTTGTTCTATTGGAGAGGGTTGGGGACCAATCTGATTCTTTGCCCATTTTCACAGATGTACACCTCAGTGTGGTGAGTAGGGCTTGCTTCCAGGGAAGTCCCTTTGGATTCAGTAGGACTTCCTTTCATGTAAACTTTCTTGGGATCATACTGTGACAGCTTGTGCAGATAATTTTTGGTGTGTAGCCTTCCAGTCCTTCTTCTCTACAATGAAGAAATAACACAGACATGGTAGTTTCCACCACCAATGTCTATTTACAAACACTCACCATTAAATAAAGCAGATAATCATGGCAGTCTTGCATCAGCAACATCGTACAGAGCAACACAGCACAGAGAAGTGAAGCCAAAAATACTAGTCCTGGGTGCTTTACTTTTGTATCTCTGCTGGCCAATCAGATTTAATATTGAATCCTAGTCAGCATGACACAGCACTTTTTTTCTTACTACCCTGACATGATCTCATCTTCTGCTCAGTCAGCATGACACAGCATATATATATTTTTTCTCTATATGCCCTGCATGGTTTTTTCTGTTCATGCTGGTGAATTCCCAGGTTATAATAACCTGTCAAACTGCAAATTGATTCACTTCGACCCAGTCAAACAAACCGTGCAAATTTGTAATTCCTAGGAATAATTTAAAATAAAAGAGTAAATCCTTGATTTATTTGTTACTGCTCCTTTCTCAATGAAGTGTGCCTTTAAGTCAGATCAATCAACCAGGAATCATACGTTGAGTGAAGCTGCACCAGCACCTCACTTTTCTGACTAGTTGTGGCCGCACTCCAGACAACCAAGACTAATGAGGAGGACAGGGCATCATGGAGACATGGCGGCTGCTTTTGGCTTAGTCACTCTCTGAGGGTGCTGACAGAGTCTGCTTGCGTAGAAGTTTGTACATGCATAGACTTTTTCTCAAATGCTGTTACTGGCCTTGCTTTTCAGAATGTATGTTAACATGTACACACAGGGAAAACCTATTTCATGTGCAGTGGCCCTGTGCAGTGGCCAATCGCACATCTCATGGGTTTGGCGGGCAACAGTGAGAGAGGTGAGGGTGAAAGTGCAACAAACAAACATGTATTATAGGAATAATTTTACAAATGCAGAGAAGGGGAATCAAAATAAAAACTCCAAGCCACACACAAACACAAATCACACATAGGAAGAACAGACAGGCAGTAAACATGTCATCAATTTAACTGTCCCCAACACCAGAAATATAAACAGGATTTTTTGGACAATAGCAAAACTGCACCAAGGACCAAGGTTGCTAATCAGTTTCTCTTGTTCGGTGTGCACTACACTGTAGGAATGTCATTGGCATTTTCAAGGCCAACAACCGCAGCCTCACCTACATCCTCCTCGTCTCCCTCCTCCTTTGCTTCCTCAACTCCTTGCTCTTCATTTGAAGGTGACCTGCCTTCTCTGACAAATGGCTTTTGGAATGGTCTTCTCTGTGGCTCTTTCCTCTGTGCTGGCAAAAACCATCACTGTGGTTCCGGCATTCATGGCTACCAAACCAGGATCTGGGATGAGGAAATGTATTGGGAAAAAACTGGCAAATTCCATTGTACTGTCCTGTTCCTTGGTTCAAGCAGGCATGTGTATGGTTTGGTTAAGTACTTCTCCTCCATTCCCAAATACAAACATGCACTTGCTGAAAGGGCAAATCATAATAGAATGCAATGAAGGGTCCATCTTCATATTTTATTGTCTCTTGGGCTATATGGGATTTCTAGCTATTGCCAGCTTCACTGTCGCTTTCCTAGCCAGGAAGTTACCAGATGCTTTCAATGAAGCTAAATTCATCACCTTCAGCATGTTGATCTTTTGCAGTGTTTGGATCTCTTTTCTCCCAACCTATCAGAGCACAAAAGGGAAAGATATGGTGGCTGTGGAGATCTTCTCCATCCTGGCCTCTAGTGCTGGGTTACTGGGATGTATTTTTTCCCTAAATGCTACATCATTATGCTCAGGCCTGAGCTGAATAATAGAGAGCAGCTGACAAAGAGAAAAAAACTGAAGAAATTAAGAATTAATTCATTTTATTATAATAATTTAGAACTTACATTCATTTTGCAACCTTATACATACAATACATCCAATTGTATATTGGAAGTATATATACTCCATGGCAAATTTAGACAGCATAATAAAAATCAGAGATATCACCATGCCAACAAAAGTTCGCATAGTCAGGGCGATGGTGTTCCCAGTAGCAATGTATGGTTGCGAGAGTTGGACCATAAGGAAGGCTGAGCGCCGAAGAATAGATGGTTTTGAACTGAGGTGCTGGAGAAGACTCCTGAGAGTCCCTTGGACTGCTAGGAGATCAAATCAGTCAATCCTAAATGAAATCAACCCTGACTGTTCCCTGGAAGGACAGATACTAAGGCTGAAACTCAAATATTTTGGCCACCTAATGTGAAGAGAGGACTCTCTGGAGAAGACTCTGATGCTGGGAAAAATTGAAGGGAAAGGATGAGGGAAGGCAAAGGATGAGATGGTTAGACAGCATCACCGATGCAACGAACATGAAAATAAGCGAACTCAGGAAGATAGTGGAGGACAGGAAGGCCTGGCGGGATATGGTTCATGGGATCACGAAGGGTCGGACACGACTTAACGACTGAACAACAAATACTCCATACATACTCCAATTTGAACTCATATGCATACTTCCTGGGGAGTAAATCCTAGTGAACAAAATAGGACATGTTCGGAGTAAACATGTGCAAGATTGCACTGTAACTTTAAATGTGTATTCATTATTAGTCATACATGTATAATGAATCTGAGTCGTCTATACAAAACAGGAAGTGTTTCTATCCTGTTGCTGAAGAATAGCATGGACTCTCTTGATGGTTTCTAACAGACAGGATACAAACCGCTGGCCAGATGGATTTACTTCAAGAAGGAAATCAAACTGCTCCAACAGAACTCAACATTTTCTCTCCCTCCACCTAAACAACAGCCTGCAGTTCTGCCTATTCTACCCATCTGTGGGGCACATGCATACTCCCTTGGTGATTATAATGCTTAGCTGTGCCTGATACCTGATAAACTCAGTGGAAGAGAAATGTACTCAGGAGCAATCCAAAGTGAATGCTTTGAAATATAGATTTGGCCATCGGAAACCAGGGGAGGCTATGTAAGGCTGGCCAGGAGCGGGACGGGGCTTAATATATAGGCGGAGCACGCCGCTGATATCCCTGTCCCTCTCCTGTGCCAAGCGGCCCAATCCGGGTGCATCTCCACACCCCTGCCTGGCACTGGAGATGGCCCCGGGCAGATTGAGTTGTGCCATCCTCTCCGCTAATGCCGCTTATTTGCCTTGTGTCGAAAATGTGTCGCCTTACAGCACATTTACGACAACTGCTGCTGGCAGAGCCATCGGTCCTCCAGCAGTTCATTGAACTGCAGTTGCCTATGCTAGATTGCACCGCTAGTCTTGCTTAGTTTCTGAAATTCTTAGATATTTGCTCCTATAGAAATCTATGGTGCTAGGGACCATAACGAAAGGTCTTGAGAAATAAAGAATACCAATGGGAGAAATGTTTGAGACTTGGTGTGGAGGGAGTGTAACCGTTGGGGCAGCGTCTTGATAGAAATGTCAGTATGTGATTTCACAGTTTTAACCGGTAGGGGAAATGATCAAATTCACTAAAGAAATAGGATGATGATGGTTTTTGTGGTGCCTTGGGGGCCCAATGGTACAGTGGGAAGTCCTCCAATCACGTGGTTCTCTTGAAACCCCCCACAGATCCTAGTCAAACTAACACTCCAACAATATACCAAATGATACACCCAATTCTGTCTGTTCTGTATCAAGCATATTACAGCAGGAAGCAGGATGATCTCATTCAAGGTCTGGGCTGAAAAGGTCAAATGCACCAGGTCATTAAGCACCTGCCATGTTTTCCTGTGCTCCAGACAGCCGTTTCAGCACACGAGGGAGCTCATTCCCTCCTTCATAGTTTTTAACTTCAGTCTGAGGAGTTGTCCTGCTCCTCAATTCCCAAGACGTATTTGGAGTCCATAGGAAAAACAAATAATGCCAAAAAGTGGTTATAAAACCCACCCATCATGCTCACGTTCAGGCTGTTGGATCACAGGTGCTGGTGGGGCTCTATCACTCCTGAGTTTGAATACTTTAATGATATGTCTGCACTCATTATGGTTTCTATGGTTACTACTAGAGGCATCGTCTTGTGAGTAGCTTGAGCAATCTGCACCTAGGACTGCCTTTTCCCCCAAGGAGTGCTCCACTGTGGGATATTTCTTTTAAAAAGCCTGAAAACTCCCTTGGACTGTAAGGTGGATGAATCCGCAACGAATACTTATTTTTCGCTCCATAGTACGCATCGCACCATAGGACGCATGCATCCTATGAAGCTAAAAATAGGGGGGGAAGTTTTTACTTACCGAGGCTTGTGGGGGCTTTGCGGAGGCCTGCGCGACCCTCTGTAGGCCTCCCCGATCTTCAGTTCAGCGCTAAATGGCCATTTCCGGCCATTTCCTGTTTTCCGAAAACTGGAAATGGCCGAAAATAGCCATTTAACACCGAAATGAAGATCGGGGAGGCCTGCAGAGGGTCTTGCAGTCCTCCCCAATCTTCATTTCGGCAAAAACCGGCCATTTTCGGCCATTTCCGGTTTTTCGGCGCTAAATGGCTATTTCCGGCCATTTCCGAAAATGGTTCTTCGGCACTAAATAGCTATTTTTGGCCATTTCCGGTTTTCGGAAAACCAGAAACGGCCGACAATGTTCATTTAGCACCGAACTGAAGGTCGCGCAGGCCTCCCGAAGCCCCGACTAGCCCCGGTAAGTATTTTTTAAAACTTTTTTTTAACTTCGCTCCATAAGACGCACTAACATTTCCCCCTATTTTTTGGGGGGGGAGTGCGTCTTATGGAGCGAAAAATACAGTAATATGAAGAGTTGGGGGAAGCTGTTGCAGACTTCTTGTATCTGTTGCAAATCAATGCAGTTTCAATTCGAAGGAGATTGTAAAAAAAGGCTTGCTCAGAAATTAAATGCTGTTGTGGAGATCACTAGATTGGATGTCCGAAAAGGACCTTATATCCTTCAACATTACTCCTGGGGCAGCTCTCCTGGTCTTCTTGATATTACTCCTGGGGCACCTAAATCACATTGCCTGCAAGATACATTCTGTTCATCCCAGCTTGAAGTCTGATTCTATTACATGCAGCGGGAGAGATTCCTTCCCTATTTCCCATGAGTTTTATCATCCAGGAGATGTCATTTGTTGGAAAGATTGCTCATCAGTTCTTTGTTGAAATAACCTTATCTAATTTCAGTCAACAACCCATCTTTTTGTTCAAGGATGTCATGTAAGGCTCTCTTTATCTCTTCGTAGTATTTATTTGCTGAGAACATCATACCCAGCTGCAGGTATTTAAGTGAGAGGGAGCATGAAGTCCATTCAGGATGGCAGTCAGGCACATGAGGATCTTGAGTCACTGAGCATTTACTCCACTGTTCTCAACACTTCTTTCTATTTTCATCTTGATGTGAGATGTGGACTGTTCAATAGTTTTTCAGATATAATATTCTATGTGGTATACATCTTCTTTTCCCTATGGCTGTGATGTCAGAGCATCTTTTTGGCCACTGTAATCTCTCTTCTTCCATCTCCATCTCCTTCGCTGTCTTCTCACAGATCCATGAGGTTTGGGAAACAATTTTAATCCACTGTGTTCCAAAAACTGTGTGATTTTGGACACTTTATTTTCTATCTCGTAAGAAACAATCTCTCTTGATTTAGAAACAATCTCTGTGTGTGTGTGTGTGTGTGTGTGTGTGTGTGTGTGTGTGTGTGTGTGTGTGTGTGTGTGTTTGTGTGTATGTTTGTGTGCTGTGGGTGCGTGCGTGTGATTTTACCTGCAATATGATTTTACCAATACGTCTCAAATTATCTCCTTGTGGCAGTATCATCTCCCTGTCTCATTTAAACTTGTAAAAACTGGAAAAAAATAAATTTGCATTATTAGTAGCAAAGATTACAAAGAAAAAAGTAGGTACTTCATCACACAATACATAATTAGTCCGTGGAATCCATTGCCACCAAGTGTGGTGATGACCATGAGCTTGGATGTCTTTAAAGGAGATTGAACGTCATGGAAAAAGGTGTATCACTGACTCCTCATCAGAATGGCTATATGCTACTTCTAGATTCAACAGCAGTTTGCCCTTGAATACCAGTGATGGGGGATCAATGGTGAGAGAGGAGCATGCCTTTCTCTGCTGCAGGTGGACTTCCCTGCTGATAGTTCACTGTCAAATGGAGAATGTGGGGATAGATAGGCCTTTGCCGGATCCCACAGGTTTTATTTAGTTCTTATCCCTTCCATTCCTGCTTCAGTCATCATGAACTACCTATCTTTAGTCTGGCCTCAGGGGCCTAACAAGCTCCCGGAGCACGGGAGCTTGCTGCGCCTGGAAGTGACGTCACGTGACCTCATGTGATGTCATTTCCAGAGCTGTTTCCTCAGCAACGGAGCCGCACTGCTCTTTCCCAAACTGTAGGGTGGGCAGGGGGACTCCATGATGAGCACTGAGCAAAGCTCCATGACTGATCAAGCTGTTTCAGCATGCGCACAGAGCCCCTCCCACCCTACAGCTCAGGAAAGAGTGGCGTGGCTCCTTGACTGAGCACACTGTATCAGCACACAGTCGGAAACAGCAGCGCACGCAGTGGAGTGGAGCTTGAGGTGTGCCCCCCCCGGGATTGCATCTGGGGGGCGCACCCAAGTTACGCCGTTACGCTTCAACCATGTTATGCTTCACCCACATTACGCCTCTGTGATGTCATTTCCAGAGCTGTTTCCTCAGCAACGGAGACGCACTGCTCTTTCCTGAACTGTAGGGTGGGCAGGGGGACTCCATGACGGAGCTCTGAGCAAAGCTCCATGACTGAGCACGATGTTTCAGCATGCGCACATAGCCTCACGTTACGCCGTTACGCTTCACCCAGGTTATGCTTCACCCACATTACACCTCAGCTCAGTAGTCCTAGAGTCCCTCCCCCCTCCCATCTGCAATGTGAAAATAAGTATAATGTCGTCAAGAAGCCACCTGAGAGAAAATTATTTGGACTAGTTGAAAGCCAGCCAGACTTTGGTAGTACACGGTTCATTTCTGCCGCTGGCGAGCTGCTCTGTGGTAATATTCAGCTGCCTTGAAGGAATGCCTCTTTGCCCCCACTACTGTTCCATATGTTATAAGTCTCAGTTCTCATCCGTCCAAAAGCAACCGAATCACTAACAGTCAAGCGTCTCACAGATCGGCTAAGTGAAGCATGTATACCAGAAACACATTTCCTAAATCTTCAAAGCAGTGGCTATTTCTTCCTTCATTTATAGACCTGTGTATTGTTTTTAATTGGGAAAATAACCAAGTTTATAAGAACCTGCAATTCTCAACTGGGCTTCAGTGCCTTGATCATTTTGTTATGCCTGTCATGAACTGTTTGGTCACGTAGGCTTGGGGTTTCTTTTGTTGTTGTAATAGAATTTTAGTAGATTGTTGCAGGACGAACCTTACAGTACTTCTATGTAAAATGCCAAAGATAGAGAAGTAATTTGAATGGTTGAGGAACTGCAGCTAATTGAGAACAGAAGAGCTCCTTGTTATGGGAAAGATAAATTCCTCAAGGAGAGTAGAGCTTTGAGAGTCTCTCTGGCGTGGATGTTGAGGAGAGACCTTGGAAAGAGTGGGTTAGAAGGGAGTTGTGTTCAGTTGACTAGTCAAAAGGAGATTAGAGTACTTGAAAGGTTTTTATCAGCTGTTTTAAAGTTTTAATATTTTTATTGATTGTACCTTAATGTTGGAAAAACCCTCTTCTCTTTTTTATTCTTACAGGTTTCTAAATAAAACTTTTAATGATAGAATTTTGTGCCTGGATTATTTATGAGGTAGTAGGAAGACTACCGGCATTCCCTTGCCTTTTATTGTAATAGAAGGAGACTTAGCTCAGGGAACCCCTCCAATTATTTTGATTTCTGGGCTGGTGGCAGCGGAGTTACCAAAAAAGTCTTTCTCCCCCCCCTTGATTGACCATGACAATGACAATCATAACTTTCATTGCAGTGTCCTGCCTAAGCACTACCAATATATCCTCGCCTTGTCATTTGCTGTATAGGAGATCAATGAAAATCCAACCGTCTTCAATAACATCAGCTTTGGATTCCACATCTCTGAAAACTATGGCAATACAGCAATTTCTTACAAGGCCGTACTGAATCTGCTTTCTAGAAACAACTATCAAGTAGAATCACTGTATTTTTTTAAACAGATGAAATTGATGAATTGCTTACAAGATCAGAAGAAAAAAAAAGAAGGATTCTCAGAATGTACACAAAACGAATCATCTCCGGGATTCAGGTTATAAAATGGCTTTATAAAATGCAAAAATTGTATAATACTGATGAATTCAAAAGTCAATTAAAACACATGTGTGTATAAAATAACTTAAAATTTTACAATAAAATACAATAAAACATTTTAAAAAGGCTTCTTTCGCATGACGTTTCGTTCATTTCCGATGAACTTTTTCAAATGCAAACACTGCCTCAGGCGACAGGAAGATGGAAATGGAATCCCCATCCCTATGGGAAATGAATTCATCAGTATTATACAGTTTTTGCATTTTATACATCGTAACCGGTTATAACAGTCTTCGATCCTTTTGATTCTCAGAATGTTTAACGCCTGGAAAACTATGGCAATTAAGCAATATCTTACAAGGCCGTACTGAATCTGCTTTCTAGAAACAAGTAGAATCACTGTATTTTTTTAAATAGATGAAACTGATGAATTGTTTACAAGATCAGAAGAAAAACAAGGATTCTCGGAATGTTTAATGCTTGACTTTTTCTTTTCTTCTTATTTGCTCCTTATTATTCAGCTCAGGCCTGAGCACAATGATGTAGCACTTAGGAAAAAAAATACAGCCCAGTAACCCAGCACTAGAGGCCAAGATGGAGAAGACCTCCACGGCAACCATGTATTTCCCTTTTGTGCTCAGATAGGTTGGAAGAAAAGAGATCCAAACACTGCAAAAGACCAACATGCTGAAGGTGATGAATTTGGCTTCATTGAAAGTGTCTGGTAACCTTCTGGCTAGGAAAGCCACGGTGAAGCTGACAATGGCCAGGAAGCACATGTAGCCCAAGAGGCAGTAAAACATGGTAGCTGAGCCCTCATTGCATTCCACTATGATTTGCCCTTTCACTGAGTGCATGTTCTTAGCTGCGAATGGAGGAGAAGTAATTAACCAAACCGCACAAATGCCTGCTTGAATCACGGAGCAGGAAAGAACAATGGAATTTGCCAGTCCTTTCCCCAACCATGTCCTCATCCCAGATCCTGGTTTGCTAGCCATAAAGGCCAGAAGCACAATGATGGTTTTTGCCAAAACAGACGAAAGGGCCACAGAGAAGACCATTCCAAAAGCCGTTTGCCGGAGAAGGCAGGTCACCCTTCTGGGCCTTCCAATGAAGAGCAAAGAACAGAGGAAGCAGAGGAGGAGGGAGACGAGGAGGATGTAGGTGAGGCTGCGGTTGTTGGCCTTGATGATGGGAGTGTCTTGGTGCTTCATAAAAGTTCTGAGCACCCAAGCTGTGATCAGAGCAAAAGCAACCGCAGCTGAAGTTAAACTGACCCCCAAAGGTTGACTGTATGAGAGGTAGCTTACAACCTTGGGAATGCATTGATGTTGGTGTTTGTCAGGGTATTGTTCATCAGGACATTTAATACAAGCATCCATGTCTGGAATGAGAAAAGTGAGATACATTTAAAATGCCAGCGGTGTAATATAATTTCTGAATGATATGATCACTAAACTATGAAGTTCCAATTTCTAAATAACCCCTTGGGCATAAGTTCATTTTGTAAGCCTTAGCGAGGCTATACTTGAGTCTCTTGCCAGAGCTTGATGTTCCAGTACCCATTCCAAGGCCACAACAAGCTTTCTGATTGGGTCAGTATCTATGAATGTTATGTCTCCTCTTACCCTTCTGGCCAGAGACCTTCCCTTCCGGACATGGAGCACAATCGTAACAGCAGAACGGCTCCCCTTCCTTCTTTTTCTTGCTGGAGCCAGGATGGCAGTGGTCATTACACACAGAGACGGGCAGCACCTTAATCACAGCCAAAATGTATAGGATTTTGATTAATATGATTTCTTTTAATTGCTCGGGTTTCAGATGGACATATAAATATAAATTATTGTTCCCTAACTCTGGATTGGCCCCCTAATGGCCTATGGGTCTCCTCAGGCCAACACCAGCACTGTAGCCAGCATAGCTCTAAAGAGAGTAACGAGGCAGTGTTTGCTATGCATATGTACTAGCAAGATCCATTCCTTATGACCCTCTTCCTGCCTCCTGCCCTACCCCAGATATGTCCATAAATTCTCCCTGCCCTCCCCTTTCCTACCAATGAAATGCCCATGCACCAAGTTATCACCACTGGTCTGGTTCAGAGGCCATGACAGCATGGCTGTGATGATGCTGCCGCCACATTGTGGTGGAGGCTTGGATTAGTTCCGGCCACTGGCGGCATGCTCTGCACGCCATCTCTGGGCCCTTTACAAGAACAGGACATTGTCCCTCTACTGTAAGAAGAGAATAGGTAAAGGTGACCCCTGACAATTAAGTCCAGTTGTGTCCGACTCTAGGGTGTGGTGCTCATCATCCCCATTTCAAAGACGAAGAGCCAGCGTTGTCCGAACACGCCTCCGTGGTCATGTGGCCGGCATGACTCTCCTTGCCGCAGCATCTAGCATGCGGCTGGAACACGGAGCGCTGTTTACCTTCTCGCAAGTGGTACCTATTTATCTACTTGCATTAACATGCTTTTGAACTGCTAGGTTGGCAGGAGCTGGCCAAGCAATGAGAGCTCACCCCATCGTGGATTCGAACTGCCAACCTTTCGATCGACACCTCATGGTTCAGCGGTTTAACCCACTGCACCACCCGCTGGCCTCAAAGAAGAGAATAGGATTGGGCTATAAGGTTTAGAGTGTAGATTGCTACATTTTTTTGTATTCATGTATGTAATGTGTGTTTGTGTGCATACACATGCACACATACACAATTACACATGCACATGCACACTCGTTTTCCTTTGTTTTCATTTCCTGTTTTGTTTAATCTTAGTGGAGTGTGGACCCACTTCTATCCAATGTTCCTGTGCTGATGCAGCCATGCCAATGGGGGTCCACTGCATCCTGAGGTGGGGTGGCAGTCATAGTGGGCTCCTAAAGGTAAGGAAACATTTGATCCCTCAAATTGGGGCAACATTTTAGCTGCATCGCCACTAAAACGTTGGAAAGGCTTGGCCCTGTACTTCTTACACATATGAAACAGTACATTTATCACACTTATCATTTATCTTACACATATGAAACAGTACATTTATCACAGTACATACTTCACACTTATCGTAACGGAAATGAGTCAAGCAGTACTGGCGAGGATGTTCCATAATCTACAGGACCCAGGGACGCAGAGATGCCTCTGGAATGTGACATAGACTGTAATACATTGTACGGTCGATTCACGAGGGAAGAGATATGATAGTCCCGCATGTACTTGGGTCCAAACCGCGTAGGACGTTTACCTTCCAGGGCTGCAGGTTCCTCACTTCCAGCCTCTCTCCAGCTTTCCATGCCCTGTGTTTTGCTTTAAATGCAAGCATAGTATGAAGAGCACGTGCAATAGCATGGGCAGCATTGTAAATACTGTAGCTATAGCCAGTCATGCTCATTTCAAATAAAGTCCCAGGAAGGCTCTCCAGCTTCTCCTCCCCAGTGCAGCGTTCCTTGGTCTTCTCACCCTCACCCAGAGTAGAATTTTTCAATAAACAGTTGAAGGTCTTCTCCCAGAAGGTCTGGATAAAACCATCCTCTTTTGCAGCAAAAATATTTCTGTTCTGCAGATATGTTCTGAATCCTGGTGGTTCATTTGAGTGAACTGACAAGGATATGGCACCCTGGAAAGCTTGTACATCATAGTGTCTTTGATTTGTACACAGTGTGAAATCCCAGTGTGTTGTCAAAATCCACACCTTTCCTAGTGGTGAATGAAGGACTGCCTCTTGAAAATACCAACCCAAAAGTGACATGGTTTGCATTGAACTATATGCAATGAACACATTGGCTTTACTGTTTATGACATCTGAAATATTTCGCAATTGCCTGTAGTGTAATTGGTCCATTTTATCCGTATAAGAAGTGGCTGGAAATGTTTTTGCAAAAGCAAGGCAGATACCCTTTGAGGAAAGCATTGGCAGCAAGGTTTGTAAAAAGATCTCTTCATTGACATAATCTGCTACAAATATCCCAACCCAAGTCCATCTGAAATGCAGAAGTAATTGGACAATCCCGTTGAACTGATGGATGTCTTTTGGGACCATCTGGTATGTTTTCTGCCTCACTCTTGAGTCAAGAGAACTATAAATGATCTGAAAGGATTTGCAGATACTTATCATGAATGGAACGAAGTTATATTTGTATGCATTGCATCATTATTTGGTATTATGTAGCCATGCAAACAGGGCACACACTGCATTTTGCAGTGCAGGGACAGTCATGGAGGCCTCTTCAAGGTGAGGGATCATTTGTTCCCTTACCTCAGGGCTGCATTGCAGCTGCACCGGCGCTGGAAAGTTGGTTACGATTGCGCTGATAGGCCTTGTCTAGTGCCTGACACGGTTGAATCTGGATGCCACTCCTCTTTAACATATTTGAATAGGGTTATTTTTTATATAACCTTATATATAATGTAGGACGGCGAGTCCAAAACACGCAAGCAACCGATGTGTCAGAATTCAGATTGTTTTATTCAGGCATATGCATGGTCGCTCAGTGGGACTTTGGTCACAAATCAGAGAGCGCACCCTGGCACTGTGTGCATGTACTTTTATACTTCGCAAAGCTGTTACAAAAAGCAAGGAAGCGTGTCACACTATGTCCAAGAGGCATTCTATCCTTACATCTGGTTGGTTACATATGTCACAAGGCTACGAGACTGTTGCTAGGTACAGAGAAGAAGGAAAAAGGTCTTTTAAAGTTTCACTTCGCATTAAGCATTTTAGGTTTCTTTTCTGCCTTCTGAGCTGTCTAGAGTGAAGGAAATGTGGGTTTTGCAGTTAAGCTACATCCTCTGGCAAAGGTTGTTGCTAGTGCGAAGATCAGTTTAATATGCCGAGTTAAACAAGCATCATTCTCTAGGTCACAGCCGAACACATATTGCTAATGGGAAAACATTCAACCGGTAGAGCATTCTTGGGAGCTGGTGCACCTCTTCATCCCCCCCTTTGCAGATTATTGATCTGCACCAATAATTTCCACCAGCGACTTTTACTTGAGCCTAACTTGTTCCAACCTCTGCCCATGTGGCGGGGCCATAAACTTGAATGATACGTTCAGGGGGCCACTCATTATCTTTAAACTTCACCTGGCCCGGCCCATTTCTTTGTATACTGGGATACCCAATCTTTCCCCTGTGGCTATGGGGAGTAGGAAGAAACTAGGTTTTATAGTTCCCATCACACATGACCCTGCCCATCGTTTGGGTAGGCGGGCATAAGCCGTTGTCCCAGAGATAAAGTACAAATGATCAGGTGTTTTCCCACACACATAACAGTTTTTTACTGTTAAATGTGTAAGTATTTTAAGTGGGCTTAAAATATGGTTTTTTCTTCTAAATACTGGCAAACATTGTGCTGATTGCTGAGATTCTAGGGGGCTCTCTTTTCTTCCATCGTTTCATGCTGGTCCACAATGTCTACACTTTAGAGGGGCTCACCTTGGACCACCCTCCTTTGTCCATCTTTCCTCGTATCACTCTGGTTCATAACGTCTCACACTGGCTTACAATCCAGAGGGGCTTATCTTGTGTCACCCTCCCATGTTTATTCATCAGCGTGTAATTATGAGGTGATAATGCAGTCTTTGTGTATTTCTTCGTCCCCCTTCTCAACACTTGGCTTTTCGCGGTGGTACAAGTCTGTAGTCTCTTTTTAGGTTTTCTAAAAGTTTTACTTGGTATTTTTGCTAGCAGGCTGTGCATGTCTGGTGTATACATTGACTGTAGGTTTCAGACATTCTTTCAGGCTGCCACTGGCTTATCTTTTTCACTTGGGTCTCTAGTCCAGACTTGTCCAAAAAGACTGGGCTATTCTTGAATCTTCGGGTGAGCCTTGACCAGATATTTTACTGCTTTCGCTGAATAGGGGTTCTCAAGAATACAGGCGAAGATTGGCTGGCTTTACTGGTGTGTTCTACTGAGATCTGTTGGGATCTATATAATCTTCCCTTCTCTGACAGCACAATCCTATGTCTGTCCACTCAGAAATATGTCTCCTTGTGTTCAGTGGTGCCTACTTCCAGGAAAGTGAATGGAATTGCAGCCTGAGTCTTTGCAGGTGAAACAGGATTCTGCGTCTCTCCCCATCTGGTATTTCGGGCTCTGGGCTTCCTTTTATAATGATTGAGCCATCTCTGGTGGACTTGTCTGTCCATATTTCGGCTGAGACTTATAACCCAGGGGTTGGCTGACAGACTTTTCTTCATCTAGGAAACCAATGCATCTTCTGGCATTTTCTCTGGGCATTGTGATTCTATGTTGGTGAGGTGTTTAGATTTTGATTTCATTTTCAACAACAAAAAAATTGTAACTTGTGACTTATTTCACAGTCACCATGGGTTTCAGGCACCCAGGCTTATAACAAAACATAAGTTTACTTGCATCTTTTAGTTAATACCTATATGTTATGTGATCAGGATCAAAGGTTCCCTAGTGCTTATTGATGACAAGGCCCTAGAGAGCTGCCTCGTCCTGCATGCCTTGGTTTGTGTCAGCTAATTTCAAAAAAAAATTCCGTTGTCCTGGAAAAAGAGTTGATACACATATTGTCTCTCTTTCACGCGTCCGGGTCTTCCATCTATGGATCTTCTTCCTTATTTTCTTCCTTTCTTTGTGAAACTCTCCCTTTTCTTCTTTTTCTCGTCATCTCTGCAATGGTGCTGGTAGAGATCGTTCTTTTTGTCCCTCGTCTGGTATGACTGGCTATCGGACTATCGTCTCCTTTTCTCTCCTCATCACTTGCTTCTTTTTCCTCATTGTCTTCTCTCACTTCTTCTCTAGTATTCTGCGTTGTGATTTTTCTTGCTGCATCGTCTGAAATTGAACTTCAATCTGTTCTGTCATCTTTTGATTCTTTTCTAGGAACTCTTGGGCTTCCTGGCATTTCTTCAATGCTGAACTGTTTAGGTGTTTAGTATTTGGATCTGATGAATTTTGTGTTTCTTGGGGACCTTGTAGGTCAGTAGACGGCCCCCCTTTCGGACTTGCTTCTACTAGGCAGGGGACTGTAGGGCCATCAGGTTCTGCTGGTGGGTGTTGAACTTGCCCATGTTGTACTGTCGTTACTACTTGTTTTGGGGCAGGTGTATTCAAAATTGGCAAGTTCATTTCTTGTCTGAGAGTCCCTGAAGGACTAAAAAAGTTTCTTCTTCTTCTGTTTTACTTGGTCTGATCTCCCAAAGGAGCTGGACTTCTCAGGTTTCTTAGATTTCTGGACTTTTAACATGTACTCTATACTACCTGAATACTGTTTTATTTCAGGGTACAGGGTGATACCTTAATCTTGTTACTTAGAAAATCCTACACTCTCACTGTAAAGATTTTTCTTACCATGTAATCCAACAGACTACATGTAAACTGGATGAGTCTCACTCCCACCCACGACTTAATCACAAGACAGAGACACAAAAGGGAAAAGGGTGAACAATTGGTAAGGGGTCCAATTGTCCGAACATAAAAGGGCACACACGCTTTGAGGCAATCTGCTTATCCTGACTCCGTCCACCGGACACTCAACGGCTGGATAGGAGAACTGCAGGTCCACAGCGCCTCCACACTTCAACATTCACACTTCACAAAACCCATTCCCCATTTCCTTACTGGGCTCACGCTGACCGAGCGACTTATAGTTCCTTCTCGTTATGCCAACGTGCCCGGGCTTACGTTAACCAGTGGCCAACGTGAGGGTCTCTTTACTATATATACTTTACCCTCAGATGTCTTGTTTGTTCCGATTCTGACACATCTCAGAGGTCCGACTTTGTTTCGTCCGCAACCACAGACCGATCCTGTCCTTCTCCAAGCCTAAGCGGCTTGAGGCGCCTTTGAGTTAGAGAGGCTCTGTCCGGGCTTTGGGCGATCCGAAGACGGGCTCCGCAGCGCCAAAGCGCTGGTCCAATCCGAGCTATTCACGGCACCAAGAAATGTAGGACGGCGAGTCCAAAACACGCAAGCAACCGATGTGTCAGAATTCAGATTGTTTTATTCAGGCATATGCATGGTCGCTCAGTGGGACTTTGGTCACAAATCAGAGAGCGCACCCTGGCACTGTGTGCATGTACTTTTATACTTCGCAAAGCTGTTACAAAAAGCAAGGAAGCGTGTCACACTATGTCCAAGAGGCATTCTATCCTTACATCTGGTTGGTTACATATGTCACAAGGCTACGAGACTGTTGCTAGGTACAGAGAAGAAGGAAAAAGGTCTTTTAAAGTTTCACTTCGCATTAAGCATTTTAGGTTTCTTTTCTGCCTTCTGAGCTGTCTAGAGTGAAGGAAATGTGGGTTTTGCGGTTAAGCTACATCCTCTGGCAAAGGTTGTTGCTAGTGCGAAGATCAGTTTAATATGCCGAGTTAAACAAGCATCATTCTCTAGGTCACAGCCGAACACATATTGCTAATGGGAAAACATTCAACCGGTAGAGCATTCTTGGGAGCTGGTGCACCTCTTCAATAACCTTATTTTTTTTTTATTCTAATCACTATTGTTTATATTTTAAATTGCCACTGTAAATGACTGTATCAACAGAAATCCATAGCAGTGATTCATTTTTAAAAATCCCAGCTCAAAACTTCTTTAATTTCCTTCTTTAATCTTCCATGTTCTTAGGTTCTCATCCAGTGTCACAAAGTGAGAGATTGGAGAAAAAAAAACACCACCTCAAACTTATCAAGTTTGCAACTTTTGCTGGGCACGAGATGCATGTCTTTTGAAGCCTTTTGAAATGGGTACAATAAGAGCATTGCGGTGGCAACACTTTCAATATCCATAAGAAGATTCTTACAGGCCCCTACTCATACAACTGTATACACAAAGGGCTCTCTCTGCATGATTGGGGACCTGACCCTTTACTTACATGCATTCATGGGATCTACTTTTCATCACCTGAAAGAACCCCAAAGAATGTAGTTTCATGATACAGTAGAGATGTCTCCAAATGTACCTGTGGAATCTTGTAGTTGTCTATGATGGTAGCCATATTGAGGGAGGTGTCTGAATGCAAACCCCATGTGATGGCTACCAAATTGCTCTGAACGTCACACTTGTAGTTAGGGACAAATCTATGCTGAGTAGAGAGCAGATTCAGTAGAGTCTTGAAAGAAATCTGTGTATTGCCGTAGTTTTCATAGATGTGGAAACCAAAGCTGATGTTATTTAAGATGGTTGGATCTTCATTGATCTCCCTTACAGCAAATGCCATGGCCAGGACAATTTGGTGGCGCTTTGGCACGACACTGCAATGAAAATTATGACTGGCATCACAAACTGATCAAGGCACTGAAGCCCCACAAAGAATGGCACATGCCAATAAGAACAATTAAAAACAAAAAGAACATGAATGAATGAATGAATGAATGAATGAATGAATGAATGAATAGTAAATCCTTTGAGGATTTTGGAAATGTGCTTCAGTTATACTTGCTTCACTTTCCCGATCAGTACGAAGTTTGAGACACAGTGGATCATTTTCTTTTGGATTGCAGAGGAATGAGAATTTAGCTACTAATGCAGTGAAAAATCAAGAGTCAATGTATCTTTTTCCAGTATTAAAATTCAGCAAGAGAAGAGAAGATTCCATAAGGAGATGGATTGAGAGGATGAATTGAAAATACATACAGAATATTAAAGTTATAAAATAATGCATCCAGGTTTAATGCTGAAATGCAGGAAAATATTCAGTGAAAGCGACAGAGCAGAATGGAACAAGGTGACCCAGGAGGGATAGAGACCTATAGGAATTTAAAATCCGCATATTTCGGGTAAACTCCGTCGTTGTAATACTTATTTATTCAAATAAACAAGATGTTAAGACCTATAGGAATCTGCAGGCAGGCAAAAACAATATGGTGGTTGGAATATATTGGATAGAAAATAAAATGTTCAAACGACATGCGTGTCTCAGAAGACAGAGGGAGAAATGGCAGGGGTGGGGGTGGGGGTGGGAGAGATGAAAAGTAATCCAGCCGAAAAATTATACTGACATTTGGAGAGTAAGGACTGTAACATGTAGATGTTAAGATCTATAATTACTGAGGAGAGCATTTGTCACAGCTGGATGAATTTAGAATGAAGTGCTGACAAAAGAGGAGTAAAGGGTAGTGATGATGAAGAATATCCTCATGTGGCTGAAGGCAATCTTTCATATATAATGCACTTCAAATTCTCTGTCTTAAATATCTGCACTTGCTAATGATGTTCTCAGCAAAGACATGCTACGGAGGGAAAGAAAGAGATCTTTACATGAGATCCTTGATCAACTTCTGAGAGGGATGCTCGCTGAAATTAGAAAAGGTACGATTGTCAAAGAACTGAATAGCAATCTTTCCAATGATGACATCTCCTGGATGATAAAAATCGTGGGAAATAGGGATGACATCGCTCCCTCTGCATGTCATGGAATGAGATTTCCATCTGGAATGAACGGAACGTGTCTGGCACACAGCAGGAGGTAGCAGCCCCAGGAGTAATAGCAAGAGGACAACCATTTGCAGGAGAGAAGGTCCCTTTCAGACAGACATTGTACCGTTCCCCCCCCCAACTGCATTTAATTTATCAGCATCAGCTTTTTTACAACCTCCTTTGAATTTGAACTGAATGTATTCAATACATATCGAGGATATCTGCAACAGTTTCTCCCCAGTCTTAATATTATTTGTTGCTACTTCATCCACCGCAGTGTTCAAGGGAAATTTTTAGGCTTTTTCTTTAGGAATTCACCAGGGTTTGATTTGTTTCTCTTTAAGAAATGTCTGATGGTGGAGCACTCCTTGGAGAGGACTTGGAACTACCATAGCTGCACATTGCTCAAACCACTCACAAGATGTTGCCTCCTGTAGAAATTACAAAAACCTCCAAGAGGGCAGACATATCATCATGGTATTGGAACTCGAGAGTGATAGAGCTCCACTAGTGCCTATGGTCCAACAGCCACACCCTGAGTATTATGGGAGGGTTTTATAACTACTTTCTGGTGGTGTTAATTGTTTTTCCTGTGGTCTCCAAATATCTCTCTGGATTTGGGGAGCAGGTGAACTTGCCAGATACATGCTTGAAATTACAAAGTAGGGAATGTACTCCCTTGTGTTCTCATACTGCTGTCGTAGAGCACAGGAAAACATAGCAGGCACTTACTGTAGTTTAATGACCTAGAATGCTTGATGTCACTCATCCCAGAGCCAAAGTGAGGTCATCTCTGTATGCTATAGCTAGTCCTTCAAGTAAACAGAAAGGGTAGGAGGTATTATTTGGTATACTTTGGTAGTGTTAATTTGATGCCATCCTCACAGTTGGAATTCTTGACAATGTTATGTTTGTATACTCAGTGTACCGGGTAGCTATTTGGGGAAAAAGATCACACTGCTCATTGAACTTTCCTCTGTCTTATAGATGCATTTTACATATTTTGAGGAAAAAAGTCTATGCATGTACAACAACTGACCTCTCTGAATGTGATGAGGGAACTTGCCAAATGCAGCTGCCATGTCTCCATGATGCCCTATTCTTCTTCTTTGTCTTGGCTGTCTTAAGCATGGCCACAATCAGTCAGCCTAGGAAGTACTGGTTTAGGTTCATTGAATCTATGATTCCCAGATGACCAAGCTGATCGAAGGACCCTGTGTCTAGCTACACTTTGTATATGATCTGAGCACTGCTTGACGCCTTGTAATAAAACTCTCTGCTATTCCTTCCAACCGGGTGTGTTCATTGGATTGTTCTCTCTCGGCATGAGCCCATGCTTTCCCCAGGCCCTTTGGGGGAAACAGTGAGGAGCAAGTTTTGAGCCAGAAATCCTGACATTTACTATGACCCTTTGATAAGTTGAGGGTAAAATTTAAGGATTTGTGGAATTCTTTGAATTAGATAATTTGGTCTGATTTTTCTCGATGACTGGAGGCAGGAGGGTTGGAGGAGGGTGTGTGGAGGAAGAGGGGAGACTGGAAAGGGACTATAGCCTTGGAGTGGAGGCTCAGCAGGAGCAGCTTTGCCACTCAGTCTCATCACTGCCAATGTATTTTAAAAGGTCTATGCTGCTTCTGCACGGGGGCGGGGAAGGGTTGCCATTTGCAAAGATCACCGTGGGAGCTGCATTTTAAAGATCCTCTCACTCTTACACACACACACACACACACACACACACACACACACACACACACATCTCCCTTAAAAAAGAAAAAAATAATGATCTTCATGCCACTCACAAACCAGCAATAGCAGCCAGAAAGATCACACACACACACACACACACACACAGAGAGAGAGAGAGAGAGAGAGAGAGAGAGAGAGAGAGAGAGCTCCCCTCTAGCAAAACACAAACACACAGATTAGTAACGTTTTGAAAAAGTCCCCCTGAAACCCCCCTCATTACCTTTGTTGTGTTTCAACTGAAGCCTGTGTTTTGCTTTTACAAAACATCTGCTTCTATGCTTTGATATCCATTGGAGTTATGAAACTTCTTCTGCAAATACTGCTTTTCCTCACAGGCTGCAATCCTATGCACGCTTTCCTGAAAGTAAGTCCCACTGAACTCAATGGATCTTTCTTCTGAGTAGACATGCATAGAAGTGCACTGACAGTCAGGATTTAGGGAAGTAGCTGTGATCACAAGACATAAAAACTTTGCTCCTGCATGATTTGGCAGGGGTAGGTTCCATTAGTAGTTTGGAGTTTGCATTTAAGTTCTAATTTAGAGCTGGCTAACCACATTTAGGGCAAGAAAAGGGGTGGTGAATACATGGTTTTATCAAAAGAATGGACTTCCTGGCAAATAGCTACATTACTGGCCTGGACCATACGCTCCAGGAAGACACGCAGTACCAAGTACTCGTGTCTCCTGCAGTCCTTAGAATAAAACAAAATAAAACATTGACCATGAACCAAGTACAAACACTGTCTTTTTTTTTTCTTTTTACAGATGAAGTTGATGAAATTATTTACATGATCGGAAGAAAAACAAGGATTCTCAGAATGTTTAATGCTTCACTTTTTGTTTCCTTCTTAGCTGCTCCTTATTATTCAGCTCAGGCCTGAGCACAATGATGTAGCACTTAGGGAAAAAAATGCACCCCAGTAACCCAGCACTAGAAGCCAAGATGGAGAAGATCTCCACAGCAACCATGTATTTCCCCTTGGTGCTCTTGTAGGTTGGAAGAAAAGAGATCCAAACACTGCAAAAGACCAACATGCTGAAGGTGATGAATTTGGCTTCATTGAAAGTGTCTGGCAACTTCCTGGCTAGGAAAGCCACTGTGAAGCTGACAATGGCCAGGAAGCCCATGTAGCCCAAGACGCAGTAAAACATGGTTACCCTTACACCCCGGAATTAAGACGCAAGACAACATGAGTTGGATTAAATGGTCACTTTATTTAGATAACAAAAGACCTGCAAAGGTAACTGTTAGGTAGGGGTATCTAACCAACCCCCCTTTTGGCGTGCGGATACTGGTCGGGGGAAATTGGCGTCATCCAATTACCTCCCCCTACTCCTCTGACGTAAGCACCCAGGCTCCAGGCCCCTTCGGTCTCCG
The DNA here is from genome assembly GCA_026170595.1 of Plestiodon gilberti rubricaudatus. Lineage (NCBI taxonomy): Eukaryota > Metazoa > Chordata > Lepidosauria > Squamata > Scincidae > Plestiodon > Plestiodon gilberti. The sequence goes on from JANXHW010000006.1 coordinate 22,852,200, forward strand.
CCCGATGGGGCCTATCACAGCCCACCCCTAAAGGTGAAGACAGCTGGGCTGTGCAGGTAGTCATCGTAGGTAACCCCAGATGATACCTCCCTGCCCCAGCCAGGTGGTATGCCAGCCAGCCTCACCGACCCGAGGGTAACAGTGTCGTGATGAGCGGTCCTGGCTTACCACCTGACCTTGCCGAACTCCAGGTGCACGCCTAGTCCCTAACACCCTGCCTACCCATTTCCGCACGCCACCTGCCACATCGGGTGATCAGCCTAGCGCTTGATCACCCAGCCCCACTGGACCAGGCAATTAAACAAAACCCTTTGCAGGTCTTCCAAGAAAAAATCTGTCCCTGAAGGGGAAAGGTGAACCCCATCCCCCCGAAACAGCCAAACAGTGTCAAAACGAATGCGCGGGTGAGGGACGATTGCTCCCTCAACCTGACGCACAACCCGCCCCAGGTACGCGTTCACCTTCCGGCGGGCGAGGTCCACCGCCCTGGGGCGCAACGCTCCTCTCCAGACCCGCCGGGGAAGCATGTTGGACCACAGGAGGCGAACTCCCGGGATCCAACCCCTAATGGTGTGTATGTCCCTGCGGATCTGGAGCCTCAAGGCCTTGGAAGACCTCTGGCCCAGATCGTTCTCACCTAGGTGCAGCAGGATAACCTGGGGCGGGGGATGAACCTCCAAGAACTGCAACAACAAGGGCAGGAGTTGACCGCAGAGAAGTCCACGTCTAGCTGCCCACCACACAGAAGCAACCCGGCCCAGCCCCAGCTGGTCGCCAAAAGTGGAAGCGGCGGCCCTCTTCCTGGCCCAGAACAAGATGGAGTGGCCCAATAGCAGGATCCGCGCTGGAGCTGGGCTGTAAACATCTAGAACAACAAAAGAAACAAGGTGAGTCCCCAACTGACCCCACCAACAAACACACACATAAAGCCACACAGGCTCACAGGCCGAGCGCCTCTGGCGCTATAACCTCCCCCACTCTGGGTTGTAAGGCCCCCACCGAGCCCCCAGGCACGAAGCGGGGGGAGGGGCCGACACCGGGGCCACCACAGGGCTCCACCGCCCAACCCTCAGCGCCTGATATATCCCTTGAAAGCCACAGACCGCCATCGGCCGATTTGCTGAATGGCCGATGCTGGGAGCCCCAGGGAGGCGGCGGCCGACGCCGTGCCGATCCTGAAGGAGTGGAGACCAAACTCCCCCTGCTCCAGGCCCAAGAGGGACAGAGCCCTGTGTAAAATTGCCCTAAATTGATATAGGGTCAATGGGGAGGCGTCAGTGTGCTGAAACAGCCAACCCGGGTGGCTGCCCCGAAGCCTTAAGTAAGCTTCGAGTGCCACTACCGGGCAGAGGGGGAGCCCCGGGACCCAGCTCAGGTGAATCACCTGTCCCTTGGCCCGCTGGTCCGTCTTGGACCGGCGGAGAGAGAGCCGAGCCCCGGTTGGCGCGAACCTCAAATCGGAAAATTGGAACGCCCTCCCCGACGTGTCGCGTCTGGAACACGCCAGAACTTCGCTGGGGCGGAAGGCGCCAAAGAACATGACGAAGGCCACTGCTCTAAAGAGGGCCACCTCATACACCGACCCACAGCATGGACTGAAAGCACCGCTCAACCCGCCCAAAATAGTCGGGGTGATCGGGCGCCGCCAATCCGGCAGGGACGGCGCCGCCCTCCGAAGGCCCTCAAGCATCTTGCGGACACGGAAATCCCCTGTAGCGTCCCCCGCACCCGAGGCCCTGGAATAAAAACCGATGGCGGCTAGGTAAATGGAAATAGATCTCACCGCCAGGCCGCAATCCCAAAGATGCAGAATGAAGCAGATGAGATGGTCTGGGGGCACCGGCCACGTGTCAGGCAAAGGAAAATCTAAACGGAAATCCCTAAAGGCCCTAACCTTACCAGCATAACTGATGCGAGTGGACGGGGACAAGGCGGACCACATTAGGTGTTTGGCTCTGGCAAGCCCAGTTGCCAGAGCCACTAAGGCATCACCTCCGGTTCCAGGCAGGCGTCGGGTACCAACTCCCGGAAGCGCTCCACCTGGAAACGAGACAAGGCATCCGCTGCAGAGTTGGACAGGCCAGCTATATGCTGCGCGCAGAACAGGACGTTGATCCGCAAGCATTGCAGGACAAACGCCCTGACCAGCCGCATAACGCAGTGTGATCGAGATGTTTGCTGATTGACAACAAAGACCACTGCTTGGTTGTCACACCAGAAACGAACCGTGGCGTTCCTGAAAGCGTCCGCCCATATGTGGACAGCCACCACTATGGGGAACAGTTCCAGGAAGGTCAAATCACGCACCAGGGGGCTCGCAGCCCAGGCCGCCGGCCAAGGGGCCGCACACCAGCGGCCCCGAAAATATAAACCAAAGCCTGTGCCCCCCACCGCATCAGAGTGCACTTCCAATGTGGCGTTCAGCACCTGTTCTGAGCGCCAAAAGGAAATCCCGTTGAACCCCCGTAAGAAGGCCAGCCACATGCATAAGTCCTCACGCATGGGGCCGGTCACCTTGAGCTTAAAATGCGGCCGCCGAGCCCCCCCCATGGCATCACATAAGCGCCGGAGGAAAGCCCGGCCCGGGGCGACGACCCGACAAGCAAAATTCAAGTGACCCACCAAGACCTGCAGGTCGTGAAGGGACAGCCTGTGGGCCTGGACGGCTTGTTCAAGCAGTCCGTCAGCTTACGCAGCTTGTCCGCGGGGAGGCGACTACACTCTTCTTCAGAGTCCAGCTCGACCCCCAAGAAGGTCAGCTTGCTGGTGGGGCCTTCCAATTTGTTCTGGGCCAGAGGAACGCCAAGTTCCTGGCAAAGTAACAAAAACGCATCCAAAAGCCTCCGACATTCCCTGGATCCCTTTCTTCCCATAAAAAGAAAGTCATCGAGGTAATGCGCAGCGGACCAAAGCCCCGCCCGTTCTTTGGTAACATGCTCCAGCATCGTGGAGAATGCTTCAAAAAGCGAGCACGACAAAGAAAGGCCCATCAGAAGATTACGATCAAAATAATATTGTCCCTCAAATTGAATGCCCAACAAGCAAAAATCATCCGGGTGGATGGGAAGCAGACGGAAGGCGGACTCAATGTCCGCCTTGGCCATCAACGCCCCTCTCCCACAGGCTCACAGGATTGCAATAGCCTCGTCTAGGGACATATACTTCACGGAGGCTAGTTCCTCCGGTATCCCGTCATTGACAGAGGAGCCGTGTGGAAAAGAAAGGTGGTGAATCAGCCTGTATTCACCCCGAGCTTTTTTCGGCACCAAACCAAGAGGGGATACTCGCAGGTTGGGTATGGGTAGAGCCTGAAAGGGGCCAGCTATTCTCCCCGCAGCCAGCTCCTTTCCCAATTTAGCCCTAACAATATCTTCCATCCCCGTCACTGACCTGAGATTCTTGGCCCAGGACGGTGACGTCGGATGGGGGGAAGGAATGCGAAATCCTTCGGAGAAGCCGGAGGCCAGGAGGTGTGCCGCCCGACGGTCCGGATAGTGCCGGAGGATGTTCAGCAAGGGGCCAAGCTTAATCGGTGTTGGCCCCTTTACCATGCTGGCCCCCACCCACTCCAGAGCCCCCACCCCTTTTTTCCCCGGACTGCCCTCGACCGCCAGACCGCTGCCCGGACAGCTGGGCGCAGCCCTTGAGGGCGTGCTTGGCCCCGCAGAGCACGCAGGCGTGGGAAAAGGAGCAACCCTGCCTGCCGCAGCGGCCCGCTGTATTGTACTCGAAGCAGGGCCGCGGGGGTTGAACCCACTGTTGGCCAGTGCCGGATTTGGCCTGACCGCCCTGCACGCGAGCGATCAAATGCCCGCTATCGGAACTGTCGCCCTTGTTAGCCCCCCCGGAACCACCGAGTGGTTCCATATCTCCCACTGGGGGGCTCGCCAGTCCACGGAGGGGTCGTGAGCTGAGCGAAGGCGTACGCCTTCATCATATGCCAGCCAGCCGGCCCCGCCGTATTCCCTGGCAGCCTTGTGGACGGTGTCCAAATGCTTAACCAGGGCCTGTGCCTTCTTGGGGTGCATTTGGAGCACCACCGCCATGTAAATGGAATAGCCGGAAAGCCAGTTATCCCAGGTCCTATCCACCTTCCGCCTGCGGACGACCTCCTGGTCCCGAAGAGGCTCTCCGACCCGTTGAACAGGCTCAGGCTCCTTCAGCAGGAGGCTGAACATGTCAACAAACTCGCCTCGCCAAATTTTTTCTTTAACGTCGAGTGCGAGATGCCAGCCGAGAGGCCAGCCCATGTCGCCGTAAGCCCGGCGCGGCAGGTCGTCCTCTGGCTCAGGAATAAAGCCGGAGGTCGCAGGAGGAGCCGGGAGCCATGCGGCAGGGCTCTGTGTCCCGCCGTATGCCCCAGTGGGCTGGGTCCACAGAGGCCAAGGCGGCTGTGCTGTGCTGTCGGGAGGGGCCGCCTGGGAGCCTTGGCCCGGGTCGGCCGGCGCGGCGGGCGAGGCCCCCGCGTCCGGACCACCCGAGCGGGCGAGCAAGCTTGAAAAGAGGGCGAACCAGGCTGCATTGCTCGCCCCACTAGCCCCAGCTGGTCCCCCCCACACCTCCCCCAAACCCGAGGAAGAAAGCGGCGAAGCCTCACCTGCCACAGCCGCTTCCAAATCAAAGGGCAGGTCCGCAGGCAACTCAAAACTGGGGGGGCGATAGCCCCTGTCGTGGGGGGCACCTGGGCCGCCCCTGCTGCTGGGGCGTTGGGGGCCCTAGACCTGGAAGAAGAGGACAAGATCATTTTTGACCCCCTCCCTTTGCGGGAGGAACGTCGCGCAGGCTCGGGCGCGTCAGACGTGCTACCCCCATCACCCTGGCCCGCATCTCTCTCTGCTTTTTCCTTTTCCAAAGCCTCCAAGCGCGCAATTACCGCATTATACTTGGAGACTAAATCATCCTCATCCGAGGAAGAGGCTTCTGAGAGGGGTTGTGGAGCCGGCCGCTTTGGGGCTCGTCCCCCACGCTTCTGGTGTCGTTTGCCCCCCCCAGCCATGTGTATGTGATGGAGATGTCTCGCTTAACAATGTCACCGAGCGGGGGGGGCTGTGTGCCTCGCCCCCGTGGCAGGGGCCGCTCCCGCGACGAAAATGGAGCTGAAGAAAGGGGGAGGGGGAGGGTCAGAGCCACTCCCGGAGGCTCCTCAGCCCCTGTGCCAGGTGACGATCGCTGTAGCCGTGGAGTACCGCGTTCAAAGTCCCTCGTCGGCTCGGCCCCCAGAGAGCAGGCCGAGCTCACAGTCAATCGCGCGAGCGCGCGCACTTTAGATCGGAGTTCGGGCGGCCTAGCCGCCTTTGAAAGCCCCAGGGAGTGGGCGCAGGGCCGAACCAACGGAGCTCGTGCCTCTGCGTCCACCCTCGTCGCTTCCCGAACGCCGACTGAGGGAGCCGCGATAACACGTGGCTCCCTCGCATCGGCGCGCCGAAGCACGTGACCCGGCCAGCCAATCAGCTGGCCGGGATCACGGAGGGGTAGCTGCTGTTTGCGTCCCCTCTCCGGCGGCAGGGCAAGCGCTCCCGGGACGCTATACGCGTCCCAGGAGGATAGTTGAGTCCTCATTACATTCCAATATGATGGTCCCATTCAGTGAGTTCATATCCATATCTGGGAATGGAGGAGAAGTAATTAACCAAACCACACAAATCCCTACTTGAATCACGGAGGAGGACAGGACGATGGAATTTGCCAGTCTTTTCCCCATCCATTTCCCCATCCCTGATCCTGATTTGGAAGCCATGAACACCATGACCACAGTGATGGTTTTTGCCAACACAGAGGAAAGGGCCACAGAGAAGACCATTCCAAAAGCTGTTTGTTGGAGAAGGCAGGTCACCCTTCTGGGCCTTCCAATGAATAGCAAGGAGCAGAGGAAGCAAAGGAGGAGGGAGACGAGGAGGATGTAGGTGAGGCTGCGGTTGTGGGCTTTAACGATGGGAGTGTCCTGGTGCTTCATAAAGGTTCCAAGCACCCAAGCTGTGATAAGAGCAAAACCAACAGCAGCCCATGTTAAACTGATTCCCAATGGTTCTCTATAGGAGAGGTAGCTGATAACCTTGGGAATACATTGATGTTGGTTTTTGTCAGGATATTGATCATCTGGACAATTGATGCAAGCATCCATGTCTGGAAAGAAAAAGGAAATGCTTTTAATAGGAGAGCTGTCTATTTTAATCTCTAAATCAAGTCCCAATTTCACAGTAACCTCTTGGGCATAAGCTCATGAGTGTGTCTAAGGGAAGCAAACCTTGTGCCTCTTGCTACAACTTCATATTCCACGATCAATTCAGATGCCAAGACAACCATCATTTCTGGTTAGACATGGTGACATACATGATAAGCTCCATATCTGTGAATGTTATGTCTCCTACCCTCCTGGCCAGAAATCTTCCCTTCTGGACATGGAGCACAATCGTAACAGCAGAACGGCTCCCCTTCCTTCTTTTTCTTGCTGGAGCCAGGATGGCAGTGGTCATTACACACAGAGACGGGCAGCACCTAAGCAGAGTCAAAATGAAGGAGATTATGATGATGGTGATGGTGATGATGATGATGGTGATGATGAATGTTTATATGCCGCTTTTCAAAAGGAGACTTTGGATTTTTTTAAACTATGTTTTAATATTTCTGCTTTCATATGGGTCTAGGTATAAATAAGAATGCTGTGCTAAATGGGGTGGATGTTCTTGTGTTTTGGCCCAATCGTATTGATCCCTTGCTGTGGCAGTACGCACTCCACCAGTGCAAGCCATTGCAAAACTACTGTAAAGTACTTTCAAGGCATGCCGGCCGGAAGGCAAGAGCCATTAGGGGGGGTCATGATGAATTGCTGCACTTCATAGTTGACCATTTCACCACTGAGAAAGTGAGATGAGGGATACCAAGGGTACAGTTGTGGAACTAGGGCAGTTGTCAGCAAACGTTTTCGATCCATGGCTCCCTTGACCTACTGGCCGTTGCTGATGGCTTCGCATTACGTAACCAAGGGCCATTATGCCATTAAGCAGGAAGTGAGCAGAAATCTGTATTTCGTTCTCACTTATGAACTCAATTAGCTGCAAATGACAGAGGAGAAATATGCCAATGATGAGTGTGTGAATCAGGCTCTCCTGGTGCCTGCTTCTGCTGGGGGGCTTGCTGAGGAGTGACGTGCATGCTGCTAAATGAACATCCGTGGATGAATCAGGCTCTCCCACCCTCCGTTTTCCTAGAAAACACATGTCCATTTTTAGTCCTGTGCCACTATATCCTTGGAGGAGAAGCAGGCTTTCCCCATCCCCTGACAGCAGCCTCCCTCTCGCTTGAGTTCTTGAGAAGATTGGCAGCTTCTCTTTGGATGGCCCATCTTTTTCCTCTTGTAATTGGACACTTGGCTAAGCCTCCAGCGAATAAAAGCACTCAAGCTACTGAGCTTGTGAAGGCCACACCCCTACTTTAAAGACTTGCCTTAGGGGACAGAAGTGAGTCTTATACTCAGGTCAATACAGTAAGTGTGTGTGTGTGTGTGTGTACACACACACACACACCGCCTTTCTTGGTCATTGGCCCCAGGGAGCTCTGACCCTAGATAGTACCATCCCTGATGTGTTTTCAGGACATGATGAAGACCTTTTTATTAGGGTTACCAGATCTCCAACCAGAACAGAGTGCTAGACCTTTAGGAGAAGGAATGTGGGCAGGTGTAGCTTGTTAAACCTTAGAGCACAATCCTAGGCATGTTTACTCAGAAGCAACCCCCATTGTGTTCAGTGGGACTTGCTTCTGAGTAGGCATGCCTAGGATGCATGCCTAGGGAGAGGGAGAGTTAGAACGGACAAAATAAAATATTTCTTTACCCAGCTTGTAATTCATCTGTGAAACTCCTTGCCACAGGATGTGGTGATGGTGTTGCTGAAAACAGCTTTGGATGGCTGTGAGTTAGCTCAGAGGCCCCGAAAGGAATTACAAAACATAGTCTTAAGAGAGAAGAGAGAACTGCATAGAATCTTTTATTCCATTTTGAAATATTAGCATGGCCATGGGTCCCAGCAATAAGCAGATTGGAATTAGATTAGCTGGAACAACATACAGAATGTTACAAGCCCTTTTATACCTTCATTCAATGCATATGCAAAAAGACAGGATACAAGTCAAATTTCAGCAGGAACTACATCACAAGCTTGCCTACGTGCCATTAGAGACAAAACCCAAGCAAAAATCCCTCCTCCCCTTGGAGTGCGTAGCTAACCCTAACAAACAGGACGAGGGTCTGTGTGTGATGTTCCTGTAACAGATTTTCTCATAGTAGAGACAAGCTGATTTCTTATCTCCATAGCCCACTCCTTCCTGGGCTATTTGTTCCCCAAATAACAGGAAAAGGGGAGGGGGGAGTTGAGGTAAGGCTGAGAGTGGAAATCTTTCCAAAATCCCATAGCCCATATAGTTCAGGGTTCAGGCTCTGTGTCAAGATGGTGAACGGCCTAGCTTTTTGAACCGAAGCCTTCTACGGCTACAATGGCATCTGGCCTAGATGCCTTTAAAAGGGGTTTGGACAGATTCATGGAGGAAAAGACCATCACAGGTTACAAACCATAAGCAACCTCCTGGTTTTAGAAGTAGGTTTTCTCTGTGCCAGGTGCAGGGGAGTGGCAGCAGGAAACAGAATTGTGTGCTTCATGAGGCATCTGGTGGGGCCACTGTGTGATACAGGAAGCTGGACTAGATGGGCCTTTGGCCTGATCCAGCAGGGCTCTTCTTATGTTTTTATGATTGTGCTCTAGGACTTAACAAGCTGCACCTGTCCACATTCCTTCTCCTAAAGGTCTAGCACTCTGTCCCAGTTGGAGATCTGGTAAGCCTACTTTTTATTTACTAGTACTTGGAGGCTTCAATCTGATGCACACTTTACTGGGAGTAAGCCCCATTGAACACAATGGGACTTACTTCTGAGTAGACATGCCTAGAATTGTGCTGTTAAAGATTTAAGCTTTATTCTATTGCCTTGCAGAGATCTTTTGCCGCACTGCTAGTTTTAAAACACGTTTCTGATTTTACAGACATGGACTGTCTGTGTACAGTGTTGATAGAAAGAGACAATAAGGCAGAATAGAATACAATATAGCAGCAATTAAAACAAGATGAAATGGAGGAACCAAGAAGTCAAAGAAACTCAAAGTCTGTGCAAAGAGCCAAGATTCATCATCCAATGAAGTGTGTGTGTGTGTGTGTGTGTGTGTGTGTGTGTAAACAAATGATGATAAAATTGCAGATGTAAGGAAGAAATTAAGCACCAACATGTGAGTGGGCACAACAATTTGGAGGGAACTGGAAGAGTCGCATGGTTCCTATATACGCTGTGATGTCTCATCTACACTACAATTCTCCTGTATATCATTTCACATCAGTGATAGTCATGCCTTGAAAATGCAACAAAACGAGGAAGAATACAAAATAAAATCGTTATGGCCTATTTCTAGTCATTACTTCAAGTGGAACGTAATTACAATATCAAGGCAGTGGTATAGCCTTCACAGCGCAATCCTCTCTACAATCTGGAGCGGCTTCCCCTGCACTGTTCCAGGGTGTCACAAATGTGCCAAAAGGTACATTTGCACCTCCTCAGGAGGAGCCAAGAGGTGCTGCTCCAGCTGACTCCTGATCATCGCTGCGCCCACCATGGACAGCAGGTGCTCTGCCAGTTGGGGCAGGGTTGGAGGGAGAGCAGGGAGGGAGTGTTCGGGGGGGGCAGATTGGCCCGCTGGGCCTGGCGTTCCACCGGGATCTATCCCCTTTCCCAGGTCTGGCTGGCATTACATAGATTTGCACTGGCCATTTTGCACTTTACATCCGAGGAGACCCTTAGCTGGGGCATTAATTCCCTTCCCCCCCTGAGGAGTTATAAGATCCAGCGCAGCTTCCTTAGACAGGATTGGGCTGCCCGTGTACAACAAAAGAAGATTTAAAATGTGGTAAAGGGAAGTCAGATTCATGTGAATTAACCATTCTCCAGTTATGTCAAACTAAGGACTTGTAGTTCTTTCCGTCTTACCTGATTAAATTTCCCATGCCACATCATGCTTTCATCTTGAATTGTTAACTGTTTTCCTGGAGGCTTTTGAGGATCTAGTCTTCCAACTTTGATTCTTACAAGTGATTGATTTGGAAAAATAACCCAGTTCGTAACATCAAATCCTGCAACTAATTCTCTATTTTCATCAAAACGTACAGTCTCTCCAGCACTATTGTTGAAGGAGATACTCCTTAGAAACGGATGGAGCTAAAGTAAAGAGAAAAACAGCAAGGGGACAGTAACATTGACCAGAGGCGTGGAAAGACTGGAGCGCGCGGAGCAGCGGCATGTGCAAAAAAAGGATAAATAGCGCGGCGCCGCAGTCAGCCGCCTTCAGAAAGCCCTGGCCGCCGGTCGTGGTGGATGCTCCGGGGCTTTCTCCGTCTCCGAGGCCTCGGAGTGCCCTGGTAAACTGCCCCACCGGAGCGGCGCTGCCCCCCCCCAAGCGGCGGTGCCCTTCAGCGAGTGCTCCAGGCAGCACCCGCTGCTGGTACGCCTCTGACATTGACAAACATCTGTCCTGAATGAATTTAGTTTGTTTTATATCTGGTTACAGCCAGTCTCCTTTAGGCTGTACCTGTGGAGTCAATAACAGAAGGCACAAATCCTCATAAGAATATAAGAAGAGCCCCGCTGGATCAGGCCAAAGGCCCATCTAGTCCAAATTCCTGTATCTCACTGTGGCCCCACCAGATGCCTCAGGGAACATACAAGACAACAAGATACATGTATCCTGTTGCCACTCCCTTGCAACTGGCCTCCTATGATTACAAGACGAAATAGAGATCTGTCACCTGTCCTACGTGGCTGAGGTACAAGTGAAAGAGGCATACTTCTCAAAATATTTCATGCCCCAGGAACCAGGCAAGCAACTCTGGGGAGTGTTCCATAGGTGCTCACATAACCTTCGTAACCCAGATATGTCCATGGCATATGATGCATATCTTAATACATCACATGGTTCGTTCATGCAGGAAAGGATAGTCTTTCATGTGCTTGGGTCCAACCTGCACTGGACATTTACCTTCCAGGGTTGAGGGTTATGCAGTTCCAGCCTTTCTCCAGCTTTCCTTGTTCTGTATTTGGATCTGGACAAAAACATAGTGTGTAGAGCACGTGTGATAGCATGGACAGCATTGTAAATACTGTAGCTTTCGCCTGTCATGCTCATTTCAAATAAAGTTGCAGGAAGGCTCTCCAGCTTCTCCTCCCCAGTGCAGTGTTCCTTGGTCTTCTCACCCTCACCCAGAGTAGAATTTTTCAATAAACAGTTGAAGGTCTTCTCCCAGAAGGACTGGATAAACCCATCATCTTTTGCAGAGAAAATATTTGTGTTCTGCAGAAATGTTCTGAATCCTGGTGGTTCATTTGAGTGAACTGACAAGGATATGGCACCCTGGAAAGCTTGTACATCCCAGTTCCTTTGATGTGTACCTAGTTTAAAATCCCAGTGAGTTGTCACAATCCACACCTTCCCTAATAGCAGGGCAGCATTTTGAAAATTCCAAGTCAAATGCAACATGGTTGTTAGAGCACCATAAGCAATAAACACATTGGCTTTGTTTTTTTATGAGATCTGAAATCTTTTGCAGATCACTATAGTATGGCTGGGACATTTTGTCAAGATAAGTAACTTTTGGAAATATTTTTATAAAGGCAAAACAGATGCTGTTGGAGGAGAGCATGGGCACCAATGCTTTTAGGAAGGTCTCTTCATTGACGTAATCTGCTCCAAATAACCCAACCCATGTCCATCTGAAATGCAGAAGTAATTGGACAATCCCTTTGCATTGATGGATGTCATTTGGGACCATCTGGTAGAAGGAAGGGAAGAGCATGTTCTTGCTGAGTCTTGAGTTGAGGGAGGTATAGATGAGCTAAAAGAATAAGTAGATATCTATCATGAATGGAGTGCAAGTTGTGATGTGTGTGTGCATTATAACATTTGCCAACAAGCAGTACCTTAGCCAAGATTCTAGTTTGGATAAAATGTATATTTCATGATGTGCCTTCAGATAAGACATGCATAGCAGTATATTTCCAGGGAAAGCTTTTTTAACAAAACACAGTGACCATGTTGCCAAATTTTCCGTATGAATTAAATTTTAGTCATTTATTTGATTTGAATTGCAATTTTAGAAAAAAACTAACCAAGCTAGAAATGAAACATTTCAATTACCGATATTTGAATTTTCTTGCTTCTTTATGCCAACCCACATCTGCATAAATTGAGACCTTGATTAACTAATGAATCTAGTACTTTTCCTTTTAAAGTGTGACAAGTGTGAAAAAGTCTGCAGACAAGACTTGGCACAGCTACACTGGCACTGGAAAGTTGGTTAGGATTGCGCTGAAAGGGTGAAATTGTGTGCCAGAGTTTCCATTGCTACCCACCACCAAATCTACCTGTGGAATCTTGAAGTTGTCTGAGAGAGTGGCCGCATACATGGATGCATCTGATTCTGTATTCCCAGTGAGGGCTACCAAATTGTTTGTCATGTCACACTTGTAGTTAGGGAGAAATCTTTGCTGCGTAGCAATCAAATTCAGCAGAGCGTTGGAAGTAATCTGTGGATTGAAGTAGGTATCATAGATGTGGAATCCCAATGTGACATTACTTAAGATGGTTGGGTTTGCACTGATCTCCTGTACAGCAAATGCCATGGCGAGGATATGTTGGTAGTTCTTTGGCACCACCCTGCAATGAAAATTATGATTGGTAGAACATAATGAGAATGGTAGATTCTTATATCCTTGCTTACAGTATTTCCCCCATGAAATGTTGGGTCCTCTTCTGTATAGTGTATAGCCAAATTCTACAAATGCTGAAATCGAATACAATGATATGAGTGAGCATGAGAGCAATGGAGTGATGAGGAGCAACAGCGGATGGATTAAAGAACTCACCTTCAGGAAATCAAAATATCAATGATGGTTTTAGCCAAGTTCTGGAGACAGTAAGGGAGTAGGATGAAAAAAAAATCTACTGTAGGTTCTTCTGCTTTGATAGAAGGGTAGATAGGATATTACTAGAACCAGTCCTGTGAAAAGGAGAAAGTGCCTGTGACAGACTAGCTCAGAGTTGGTGAGGAGGGCTTATCTCTGCTAGGCATAGAAAAACTGGGCTTCCTAGAGTGGCTGCTTCCAGGTGGTGGGGCACTTCCCCAGAGTCACCTGGGGACCCAAGACACAGACAGAAGCAGCAACAGATGTTGATCATCTACCTGGAGGAAGTTCTTGCGCCTTCTGTTTCCCCATTGTTGGTGTCACTGAGAGGAGACAAAACCAGTGAGAGACCAACTCCATTTTGATGTAGATGGGAGGGCACCTTGTTGAGGGTGTGGTAGTTAGCTCAGGAGGCAAGTTGCTTCATTGTTAGCATTCTCCTTGATTGAGTTTGGCCGTGGATGTTGGTGAGGACAGCTAGGGTTGGTGACGCTTGTGTGGTTAACAACTTATTTGCTCCAAGTCCGGAAACCGCTAGGAGGTGGCTTTTGTTCACAGGCTCAAATGCAAGCAAGGTGCAGTCACCTATGCACTTTTCCAAGGAGCAGGCAAGACTCCAAAGAAGCCACCTGATAGAGAGGCGGGGGTGACTGCAGTGATGTTGGAAAGTGTGGCCTTCCTCTTGGCCTGTGGATCTGAGGCTTCGTGCCATCAGTCCTGCTTCTCAAACCAAATTACCCTGGTTGTGTTCTTTTGGCAGACACCCAGCACTACATACCATGTGGTTGTCTCCATGCGTGCTTTAAAACAAAAGAAATAAAAGGGTCTATCAGGCCAGAGCCCCAATGACTGCAGAAGCAGCACAGATAATCTGCCTCTGGAGTGCACCTATCACAACTCGATAAAATTAGAGAGAAGTGCTGAATTAGAGAGAATGCCATTTTCATATTTAATGTAAAAAGTTCTTCAAACTCTCTGTCACTGAGATATCTGCTGGTGGTTATGGTGTTCTCAGCAAATGAATGCTCTAGGGGGGAATGAAAAGGAATGCTTACTTACATTAAATCCTTGATCAACATCAGAGAGGGCTCCTCTCTGAAATTAGAAGAGAAACGATCGAAACGGAACTGAGAAACAATATTTCCAATGACGACATCTCCTGGATGAAAAAACTTATGGGGAATAGTAAAGGGGTCTCTTTACTGGGTGTCATGATCCTTATATTTGACCACATGGCCTCAAGAAGAAAATCAAACAGCTCCAACAGAGCTCATCCTTTTCTCTCCCTCAACCTTAACAATAGCAGAGGTGTTGCTCTGGTGGGGGCCGTACCGTACGTTGCGCCCCGTCCTAGTCCCGTTTACAAGCCGGCAGCAGGCGGCCCCGCCCTCTCACCGTCGGAGCCATTCCGTGCGGAGAAGGCAGCAGGTACACGTCTTCGTTTCCCTATGGCTGTGATGTCAGAGCATCATCTTGGCCACTGTATTATCTCTCTTCTTCCATCTCCATCGCCTTCTCTGTCTTCTCACAGATCCATGAGGTTTGGGACACATTTTTAATCCACTGTGTTCCAAAAACTGTGATTTTGGACACTTTATTTTCTATCTCATAAGAAACAATCTCTCTTGAATGAGAAACTCCTCTCTCTCTCTCTCTCTCTCTCTCTCTCTCTCTCTCTCTCTCTCTCTCTCTCTCTCTCTCTCTCTCTCTCTCTGTGTGTGTGTGTGTGTGTGTGTGTGTCTGTGTCTGTGTCTGTGTCTGTGTCTGTGTGTGTTTGTGGGTCTGTATGTGTCATTTTATCTGCAATACGTCTCAAATCATCTCCTTGTGGTAGTATCAACTCCCTGTCTCATTTAAACTTTTAACAAATGGAAAAAATAAATTTGCATTATTAGTAGCTAAGAGTATGATGAAAAAAGTAGGTACTTCTTCACACAGTACGTAATTAGTCCGTGGAATCCATTGCCACCAAGTGTGGTGATGACCATGAGCTTGGATGTCTTGAAAAGGAGATTGAACGTCATGGAAAAAGGTCTATCACTGACTCCTAATCAGAATGGCTAAATCCTCCTTTCAGACTCAACAGCAGTTTGCCCCTGAATAACAATGATGGGGGATCAATGATGAGAGAGGAGCATGCCTTTCTCTGCTGCAGGTGGGCTTCCCTGCTGATGGTTCACTGACAAATGGAGAATATGGAGATGGATAGGCCTTTGCCTGATCCCACAAGTTTTACTTAGTTCTTATCCCCTCCATTCCTGCTTCAGTCATCATGAACTACCTATCCTTAGTCTGGCCTCAGGGGCCTAAGAACGGGAGCTTGCTGCACTTGGAAGTGACATCACGTGACCACATGTGATGTCATTTCCAGAGCTATTTCCTCAGCAACGGAGACGCACTGCTCTTTCCAGAACTGTAGGGTGCACAGGGGGACTCCATGACTGAGAACTGAGCAAAGCTCCATAACTGAACAAGCTGTTTCAGCATGCGCACGGAGCCCCACCCACAGGCCCTACAGCTCGGGAAAGAGTGGCGTGGCTCCTTGACTGAACACACTGTATCAGCACACAGTCAGAAACAGCGGTGCACGCAGTGGAGTGGAGCTTGAGGTGTGCCCCCCGGGGCTTGCATCCGGGGGGGCGCACCCACGTTACGCCAGACTTTGGTAGTACACGGTTCATTTCTGCCTCTGGCGAGCTGTGGTGTCGTAATATTCAGCTACGTTGAAGGAATGCCTCTTTGCCACCACTTCTGTTCCATATATTATAAGTCTCAGCTTCTTTCCTTAAAGCATTTTCTTTTCCTGCTACTTAGTTCCTTCTGTGAAACTTAGTACACTTCCTTGAAAGAGGTAGCTCATGTCAAGTTACCTCTTGGAAAGAGTTGCAATAATTGAAAACATATATATGCAAACTGTAAAGTGGATTTAAAACATGTCCCATTTTCATATAACAGTTACATTAAGGTGTTTGCCATGCATGTGAAGGGATTTCAAAATCAACACGAGCATGTTCAAAAGTGCTTGGAAACAGACCAACAACCAGCACACATTGGCTCACAAACACCTGACACAACACGGGGATTCCTTACATTGACTGGGTCAAGAAAATTGATATTTTTTGATATTGAGACAAAAGGAACGAACAATAATCATCTATACAAGAAAGATGCTCATAGTTCTCCTCCCCTCCAAAGCACCCAGACACAGAATAAGGCCTCATTAAGTTTGAGGGACATAAATACGGTACTCCCCAGTAATGCAAATACATGTACATCCACCGCATCTAACACATCACACTTCTTTCTTTATATAACATGTGACACCACAAATGCAAAAGAAATATTATCTTATCCTGAACACCCACTATTATGACTCTGCTCAGGTGCTGCCCGTCTCTGTGTGTAATGACCACTGCCATCCTGGCTCCAGCAAGAAAAAGAAGGAAGGGGAGCCCTTCTGCTGTTACGATTGTGCTCCATGTCCGGAAGGGAAGGTCTCTGGCCAGAAGGGTAAGAGGAGACATAACTTTCATAGATACTGAACCAATCACAAAGCTTGTTGTGGCCTTGGAATGGGTACTGGAACATCAAGCTCTGGCAAGAGACTCAAGAACAGCTTCGCTAAGGCTTACAAAATGAACTTATGCCCAAGGGGGTTATTTAGAAATTGGGACTTCATAGTTTAGTGGTCATATCATTCAGAAATTATATTACACCGCTGGCATTTTAAATGTATCTCACTTTTTTCTTTCCAGACATGGATGCTTGCATTAAATGTCCTGATGAACAATATCCCGACAAACACCAACATCAATGCATTCCCAAGGTTGTAAGCCACCTCTCATACAGTGAACCTTTGGGGGTCAGTTTAACTTCAGCTGCGGTTGCTTTTGCTCTGATCACAGCTTGGGTGCTCAGAACTTTTAGGAAGCACCAAGACACTCCCATCGTCAAGGCTAACAACCGCAGCCTCACCTACATCCTCCTCCTCTCCCTCTTCCTTTGCTTCCTCTATTCTTTGCTCTTCATTGGAAGACCCAGAAGGGTGACCTGCCTTCTCCGGCAAACGTCTTTTGGAATGGTCTTCTCTGTGGCCCTTTCGTCTATTTTGGCAAAAACCATCACTGTGGTTCTGGCGTTCATGGCTACCAAACCAGGATCTGGGATGAGGACATGGTTGGGGAAAGCACTGGCAAATTCCATTGTTCTTTCCTGCTCCGTGATTCAAGCAGGCATTTGTGCGGTTTGGTTAATTACGTCTCCCCCATTCCCAGCTAAGAACATGCACTCAGTGAAAGGGCAAATCATAGTGGAATGCAATGAGGGCTCAGCTACCATGTTTTACTGCCTCTTGGGCTACATGGGCTTCCTGGCCATTGTCAGGTTCACTGTGGCTTTCCTAGCCAGGAAGTTGCCAGACACTTTCAATGAAGCCAAATTCATCACCTTCAGCATGTTGGTCTTTTGCAGTGTTTGGATCTCTTTTCTTCCAACCTATCTGAGCACAAAAGGAAATACATGGTTGCCGTGGAGGTCTTCTCCATCTTGGCCTCTAGTGCTGGGTTACTGGGCTGTATTTTTTTTTCTAAGTGCTACATCATTGTGCTCAGGCCTGAGCTGAATAATAAGGAGCAACTAAGAAGAAAAGAAAAAGTCAAGCGTTAAACATTCTGAGAATCCTTGTTTTTCTTCTGATCTTGTAAACAATTCATCAGTGTCATCTGTTTAAAAAAATACAGTGGCTCTACTTGATACATGGTCAATGGTTTGTTTTATTCTAAGGCATGCAGGTGACCTATCTAAACATGAGTACATGGTGCTGAGTGTCTGCCTGAAGAGCGGTAATGTGCCTATTTCCAGGACTGATGGCAAGAGGCCACAGATCCAGAGGGCAGGAAGGCTATACTTTTGATAAAACTATTATATCACCACCCCCTTTTATTGATCAAAAGGAGCTCAGCTCTCAAATAGATATAGGTTTAATTAAAAATGGCGTCTTCGCACCTCCAAAACTCAGATGGAGCCTACCCTCTCCAAATCCTGCTGGAATAGCAGCTTCTGTTTCCTAGTGAATATAGCTACCACCTTAGGATTCTTCATTTGGAGAAAAAAACCTTTACAAAATAAAAGAAGGTTTCACACCTCTAACGGTCCTCAACAACACCATGAGTGAATTCAATCAAGGAAGCCTGGCTAAGAAACCAGGGGACTTCCAATCTAGTCATTGCACCTTCAATTGCATGGGACAAACAAGGTGGAAATCAGTGCCATCATGATCCGGCACGTCAAACCCAGAGGGAGTTCAACCGGCTCGGCGCGTCACCCGCACCCACTCCCACTGCCGCGTCACCACCACCACCCCCGCCAGTACGAGCCGGGTGAGTGTGACGACGCTTCTTCTTCGGCTGGCAGTTCGGGCGCTTCTGACTAGGCAAAACGTGGCGTTCTTCGGGCATGCGCACGAACGCTGCTTGAAACCTCTTGACCTCAGCGGCATTGTGCGCATGTGGGAAAATGCCGCTTTTGGCCCAATCAGAAGTGGCCGAGCAGCCAGCCGAAGAAGACGTGTCGTCACCCTCTCTTGGCTCATACCTGGCAGCAGCAGGGGTGACGTGGTGGCAGCGGGGGTGACGGCAAGCAGTTCGTACGGGCCGGGGGATGACGCGGCTTGCGACGTTGCGTGCGTCACCCTCAGCGCGTCACCCTCTCCGCCGTGTCACACCCCGGCAGCCTGCCTCCCCGCCACATCCTAGCAATGACACTGGTCCCCATGTTCCATGTCTAAGTCAGTATGTGACCCTGAAGGTACGAGAAGTTGGACCATCCTGGTATAGTGAGATCCTGTTCAGGGAGTGTAGGTAGAGTATGCATGTGCTGATGTTTACACATGTCAAATGGCAAATGAATTTAGAAGGCAGAAGCAAGCAGGTTGAGACGTCAAATTAAATTGTGACCTTGCAGCAATGCTAAGACTACCACAGTTCTACCAAGAATACAGAAAATTATGTCTCCCAACTTCAGCATCAAATATATTATAGGAGGAAGCAGGATGATCTCACTCTAGCTCTGAGCTAATAAAGTTCAATTGTACCAGATGATGAAGCACCTGCTATGTTTTCCTGGCCTCCATGACACCAGTTTCATCACCTGAGGGAGCTCATTCCTTCCTCTCTAATTATGAGCATCTCTCTGAGGAGTTGTCTGGCTCCCCAAATCCCAAGAGATATTTGAAGACCACAGGAAAAACAAGTGGCTGAAAAGTGGATATAAAACCCTCCCATAATGCTCACGGTCAGGCTGAGGGGCTACAGGAGCGGGTGGGGCTCTATCACTCTGGAGCTCCAATGCTCTCATGATACGTACACACTCAGGGAGGTTTGTGTGATTTCTGCCAGAGGTAACGTCTAGTGATCAACTTGAGGATTCTGCAACTAGTTCCACCTCTTCTCCCAAGGAGTACTTTACTATGGGATATTTCTACGGAGAAATAAATCAAACTTTGGGGCATTGCTCTAGGAACAGCATCAAAACCTCCCTTGGATGCTGAAGTGGATGAAGTAGCATCAAATAATATTCAGAGCTGGGGGAAACTATTGCAGACATCCTCTTAGTATGTGTTGATCAGCATATCAATACATTCAGTTACAATTGAAAAGAGGTTGGAAAAAGGCTGATGCTGAGACCTTAAATGCTGTTGGGGAAAACACGACAATGGTTTGGTTTTTAACTACAATGTATGCCTGAAAGGGACCTTCTGTCCTACCAATGTTGGTGGTCTTGGTATTACTGCTGGGGTTGCTACCTCAAATTTTGTGCAAGACATACTCTGTTCATCCCACCCTGAAGTCTCATCCCTTTACATGCAGAGGGAGAGATGACTTCTCTCTTTCCCATGACTTTTACCATCCAGGAGATGTCATCATTGGAAATATTGCTTCTCAGTTCTTCGCCAATCGTACCTCTTCTAATTTCAGTGAGCATCCCTCTCAGAAGTTGATCAAGGATCTCATGTAAGGATCTTGTTCTTTCCCTTCATAGCATTTCTTAGCTGAGAACATCATGACTAGAGAGAGTTTGAAGTAGATTAAATATGAAAGATGGGCATTCAGCCACTTGAGGGTCTTTGTTCATCCCAGAGAACTTACTCCAGTTTTCTCAGCACATCCTTCTACTGTCATCTCTAGATAACGTGTGGACTGCTCAGCAATTTTATAGATTCTGTCGTCTACGTGGTATGCTTCTTCCTTTCTCTGGACGTGTTTATTTCATACGTTTAATGTTCTGTCAGCTCGATTCTATGCGAGCTGCGTGATGGCGGAACAACTCCTGGGCTTGCACTGACTGCTGGAAAGCAGTCAGTGCCAGTCGCAAACACATCCCCTCCTCGTTCCCAGCCGTTTCAGAGGACGTTGGGAAAGGTAAGCCGGCAGGAAGGCAGGAGAGGGTGGAATGGAGCAGGGAGGAGGTGTAACAGGGGCAGGAGGCCACAGGAGTGGGAGGGTCCATCGCAGAAGGCCCACACCATCATATCCCCCTTCCCTGCAGCCTCCCCGCCCCTTTCCTCTCCTCAGATTTAGGTTAGCAAAATTGCTACCATAGGTCCCAGGAGGCCCACCGCGGGCCAAGAGGCTTATGCAGGGCTAAGAGGATTAAACATCCCGTTGCCCTGTAGAAGTCTTCCGGTCCTGCCTTCCCTGCACAGGATGCAGCGGCTGCCATTTTGGTGCTGCTGCATCTGCAGGGGGTGTAAGGATAGGAATGGGCTCTGTATGTTGTTTTTATTTGCAAGACATCCTCTCAAGCCGTCTTGCTATGGCAGCCTCCAGTTCCTTGCTGACTTTAAATGCTGGAATAGATTAGTTAACACTTTATTTCATTGCATTAGCAATTAGAATTATGAATATAAACGTTGGCACTTCACTTAGTGCTTACTTAGCCTCTGGAATTCATTGCCACATGACGTGGTGATGTCCACTAGCTTGGATGGCTCTAAAAAGAGATTGTTATGGAAGGAATGTATCAACAGCTACTAGCCAGAATGGCAAAATGCTACTTCCAGATTCAGCGTCATGTTGCCTCTGAATAACAGTTTTGTTGTTGTTGTTGTTCAGTCGTTAAGTCATGTCTGACACTTCGTGATCCCATGAACCATATCCCGCCAGGCCTTCCTGTCCTCCACTATCTTCCTGAGTTCGCTCATTTTCATGTTCGTTGCATCGGTGATGCTGTTTAACCATCTCATCCTTTGCCTTCCCCTTCTCCTTTTGCCTTCAATCTTTCCCAGCATCAGAGCTTTTCCAGAGAATCCTCTCTTCACGTTAGGTGGCCAAACTATTTGAGTTTCAGCCTCAGTACTTGTCCTTCCAGGGAACAGTCAGGGTTGATTTCATTTAGGATTGACTGATTTGATCTCCTAGTAGTCCGAGGGACTCTCAGGAGTCTTCTCCAGCACCACAGTTCAAAAGCATCTATTCTTCGGCGCTCAGCCTTCCTTATGGTCCAACTCTCACAACCATACATTGCTACTGGGAACACCATCGCCTTGACTATACGTACTTTTGTTGGCATGGTGATATCTCTGCTTTTGATTATGCTATCTAAATTTGCCTTAGCTTTCCTTCCAAGGAGTAAGCGTCTTTTAATTTCATGGCTGCTGTCTCCGTCTGCAGTGATCATGGAACTCAAAAAAGTAAAATCTGTAACTGCTTCCATTTCCGCCCCGTCTATTTGCCTGGATTTGATGGAACCGGATGCCATGATCTTAATTTTATTAATGTTGAGTTTTATGCCTACTTTTGCACTCTCCTCTTTCACTCTCATCAAGAGGCTCTTTAGTTCTTCTTCACTTTCTGCCATTAGGGTGGTATCGTCTACATATCTGAGGTTGTTGATATTTCTCCCGGTAATCTTGATTCCGGCTTGCGATTCATTCAGCCCTGCATTTCTCATAATGTACTCTGCATATAAGTTAAATAATCAGGGTGACAATATACAGCCTTGCCGTACTCCCTTCCCAATTTTGAACCAATCGGTTTTTCCATGGCCGGTTCGAACTGTTGCTTCTTGACCCGCATACAGGTTTCTCAAGAGACAGGTAAGGTGGTCTGGTACCCCCATCTCTTTAAGAATTTGTCACAGTTTATTGTGATCCACACAATCAAAGGCTTTTGCGTAGTCAATGAAGCAGAAGTAGGTGTTTTTTTGGAACTCTCGTGCTTTCTCCATGATCCAGTGCATGTTGGCAATTTGATCTCTAGTTGCTCTGCCTCTTCGAAACCCAGCTTGTACGTCCGGTAGTTCTCGGTCCACGTACTGCTGAAGCGTAGCTTGTAGGATTTTGAGCATAACCTTGCTAGCATATACTTTTCCAATCCTTTGGCCACTGCTGAGTTTTCCAAATTTGTTGGCATATTGAGTGCAGCACTTTAACAGCATCATCATTTAGGATTTTAAGTAGCTCAGCTGGGATATTATCATCTCCGCTAGCTTTGTTGTTAGTAATGCTACCTAAGGCCCACTTGACTTCACTCTCTAGGATGTCCGGCTCTGGGTCAGTGACCACACCAGCGTGGTCATCAGGAACATTAAGATCTTTCTTGTATAGTTCTTCTGTGTATTATTGCCATCTCTTCTTACTCTCTTCTGCTTCTGTTAGGTCCCTGCCTTTTTTATCCTTTATCATGCCCATCCTTGCACAAAACGTTCCCTTGATATCTCCAATTTTCTTGAAGAAATCTCTAGTCCTCCCCATTCTGTTGTTTTCCTCGATTTCCTTGCATTTTTCATTTAAGAAGGCCTTCTTATCTCTCCTTGCTGTTCTCTGGAAATCTGCATTCAGTTGTTTATATCTTTCCCTTTCACCCTTGCTTTTCGCATTCCTTCTTTCCACAGCTATTTGTAAAGCCTCATCTGACAGCCACTTTACTTTCTTGCATTTCTTTTTCTTTGGGATGGTTTTCGTTGCTGCCTCCTGTACAATGTTGCGAACTTCCGTCCATAGTTCTTCAGGCACTCTGTCTACCAGGTCTAACGCCCTAAATCTATTCTTCACCTCCACTGTATACTCATAAGGGATATGATTTAGGTCATATCTGACTGGTCTAGTGGTGTTCCCTAAATTCTTCAATTTAAGCTTGAATTTTGCAATAAGAAGCTGATGATCTGAGCCACAGTCAGCTCCAGGTCTTGTTTTTACTGACTGGATAGAGCTTCTCCATCTTTGGCTGCAAAGAACATAATCTATCTGGTTTCGGTATTGACCATCTGGTGATGTCCATGTGTAGAGTCGCATATGGACATCACCAGCGTATGATATGACCAGCGTGGTCTCTTGACAGAACTCCGTTAGCCTTTGCCCTGCTTCATTTTGCGCTCCAAGGCCAAACTTGCCTGTTGTTCCGTTTATTTCTTGATTTCCTACTTTAGCATTCCAGTCTCCTATGATGTAAAGGACATCTTTTTTGGGTGCTAGTTCTAGAAGGTGTTGTAGGTCTTCATAGAACCGGTCAACTTCACCTTCTTCGGCATCAGTGGTTGGGGCATACACCTGGATTACTGTGATGTTGAATGGTTTGCCTTGGATTCGAACTGAAATCATTCTGTCGTTTTTGAGGTTGCACCCCAGTACTGCCTTTCCCACTCCTTTATTGACTTTGAGGGCTACTCCATTTCTTCTAAGGGATTCATTCCCACAGTAGTAGATATGATGGTCGCCTGACTTAAATTTGCCCATTCCCGTCCATCTTAGTTCGCTGATTCCCAAGATGTCAATGTTCAATCTTATCATCTCATTTTTGACCACATCCAGCTTGCCTTGATTCATAGACCTCACATTCCATGTTCCTAAGCAGTATTGCTCATTGCAGCATTGGATTTTCCTTTCAACCTCAGACACATCCACAGCTGAGCGTCCTATTGGCCTTGGCCCAACCACTTCATCCTTTCTGGGTCTACTTGGAATAGTCCTCCACTCTTCCTCAGTAGCATATTGGACACCTTCCGACTTGAGGGGCTCATCTTCCGGCGTCATATCTTTTAGACTTATGGTACTGTTCATGGGATTTTCTTGGCAAGGTTACTGGAGTGGGTTGCCATTTCCTTCTCCAGAGGATCACTTTTTGTCAGAACTCTCTGCTATGACCTGTTCTTCTTGGGTGTACAGTCTTGGGAATAACAGTTACAGAGGAGCAACGGTGCGAGAGAATTATGCTTTCTCTCCCATTTGTGGACTTCCCGGAGGAAGCTGGTGGGTCACTGCAGAAAACAGAATGCTGGACCAGATGGGCCTTTGCCTGATCCTGCGGAGCTTGTTTGATGTTCTCATGAATGAGTTAGGTCAGTGGTCAGTGGTTCATAATGTCAGTTAGGTCTTGTGGCAATTACTTATCTGATCATTCCATCACCTGGGACCCACCAGATATCAGGTCGCGACCCACCAAGTACGTCCCAACTCACAGTTTGAGAAACACTGAGTTAGGTGATCCCTTCCATTCTTGCTTCAGCCATGAATTGTCTGGAGTTATAATTTATTC
Source organism: Plestiodon gilberti rubricaudatus (assembly GCA_026170595.1). Taxonomy (NCBI): domain Eukaryota; kingdom Metazoa; phylum Chordata; class Lepidosauria; order Squamata; family Scincidae; genus Plestiodon; species Plestiodon gilberti. The sequence continues at coordinate 22,876,722 of JANXHW010000006.1, forward strand.
ATTCATACGTATGTGTTTGTTTTCTAATTGAGGAAATAATCAAGTACTGTATATATCAACCTGCCATTCTCTATCAGGTTGCAGTGCTTTGATCATTTTGTTAAGCCAATCATAATTTTCATTGCAGTGTGGTTCCAAAGCACTACCAACAGGTCCTGGCCTTGGTCTTTGCTGTAAGGGAGATCAATGAAAACCCAGCCATCTTCAATAACATAACCTTTGGATTCCACAGCTTTGAAAACTATGGCAATAAAGCAACGTCTTACAAGACCCTACTGAATCTGCTCTCTACCCAGCACAGATTCGTCCCTAACTACAAGTGTGATGTGCTGAACAATTTGGTCGCCATCACCTGGACCTTGGACTCAGTCACCTCCCTGAATATGGCTACCGTCATAGACAACTACAAGATTCCACAGGTAGTTTTGTTGTTTTATTGAATATTGGGTATCATGAATGGGGTGAATGGTATGGGGCCCAATCAGGTACAGAGAGCCATATGTGCGTACAGCTGTATGAACAGCTCTGAAGCTGACGTACATTTGACGCCAAACCGAGCTGGGGTATAAAGCCAAAACCGGGCTGGGAAAGAGCTCGTGATATCAGCGGAGCACGCCGCCAATATCCCTGCCCTCTCCCTGCCCAGTTCGGTCAATGCCCTCCCTCCCTTGCTGTCTGGTCCGCCCTCCCCCGGCCAGTGCAGGGCTTACCATGCCGGGAGGGTGCGGTGACGGTCTGCTGGGGGAGTGAAGGCTGCCTGCCTTCGCGCCAGCAGTCCTTACTCAGAAGTAGTCGCAAAATCTAAGTTTATGGTGGATTGCGCGGTAAGATGTGACACCTATGGCCGAAGGAACGCACGCTCCGCCAGCCTCTAAATAATATTTATTTATATATTTAAGAAATGTATACCCTGCATTTTCCTATGCCGAGGCAAATGCCCAAAGCGGCTTACAACACGTTCAAATTCATAATTTAAAAACAATACATAAATTAAAAAACAATAAATTCCACTGGGGGGGTGACAATGTATAGCAGAAAAAAAAACAGCAAGGCAGAACATACTGAGGCACTGGGGACAGACAACAACGCATCACCCAAATGCCAGACGAAACAGAAACGTTTTGAGCCCCTGCCGAAAAGACATGAGGGAGGGGGTTGTTCTCAAATCCCCTGGCAAGGAGTTCCACAATTGTGGCGCCACAGCAGAGAAGGATCGCCCACGAGCTGCCATTCCCCTAACTTGAGACAGAGGTAGTACTCGCAGGAGAGCCCCCTCAGATGACCTAAGAGAGCGGGCCGGAATGTATGGGAGAAGCAGGATTGCACCCCAAGTTACATAAATAAATACTGTAAATAATTTCAGTCAAAGAGAAAGTTCAGCATTAAGGCCATTATCTCTCACTAAGAAAACTTCATCTAGAGATATGCTGCTTTGTATGCTTTATCTGTAGATACAACATGAAATATACATTGACAGCAAAATCCTATTCCTTGCTAACACCAGCACAGAAGCCGCTGTGTCAGCATAGGATGTCGCTAACATGCCATAATGCACATTTGCGACACCTGGCAACTATGCAGCGCTAGCAGGCAGGCCTGTGCCATCCCGCCAGTGCTTTATCCAGCAGATTCTACACCAGAGCTGGTACGTTGAGCACCGTGCAGCACAGGGGCTGGGGATTGGCAGGGAGAAGGCAGGCAGGGCCGTTATGGAGTGGTGTTAGGGTGGATATGGGGAGGGGAGGGGTGGATCAGGCCAGAGAGGGTTAGGATCAGAGATGCTGGCACACACCGAAACCTATGCCCTCTTCCACAACTTTCCCATCTGCACGGGGCTCCTCCATTCCTCAACGTTCATAAGGCACGTTGCACAGATCCGAGGAGTTCCATTGCCACGGCTGGGGTTTAACCCGAGGAGATCACCAGTCTGCTCCTATTCTGTGCTAGATACAGCATGGGCAACACTGCACTGCTACTACAGTGCTGGATAGGATTGGGCTGCCCATCCAAAAATGTATCTTGAAAAAGCATTATGTATTGGCCCATAATACAAAGCACACACGTATCACAATTATGCTCCATTCTGATCGACATCTGAATATTCATTTAGATCATATTTGGTTCTCTTGACCGAAAAATGAAGAATACACGCTTCCCTTCCTCGTACCAGATGGTGCCAAATGATATCCACCAGTACCATGGAATTGTCCAATTACTTCTGCATTACAAATGGACATGGGTTGGGATATTTTTAGCAAATTATGACAATGAAGAGATCTTTCTACAGACGTTGCAGACAATGCTTTCCTCAAAGGGCATCTGTGTTGCTTTTGCAAAAACATTTCCAGCAACTTCTTATATGGATAGAATGCTCCAGGCACAGTTTCGTGAACTGCTAAATATATCCGTTGCCATAAAAAGCAACGCCAATGTGTTTATTGCTTATGGTTCTCTTCACACCATGTCACATTTGATCCAATATTTTCAAAGGGCAGTCATGCATTCTCCATTAGGAAAGGTGTGGATTGTGACATCAAACTGGGATTTCAAACTATGTACACACCAAAGGAACTTAGATGTACAAGCCTTCCAGGGTGCCATATCCGTCTCAGTTCACTCAAATGAGCCACCAGGATTCAGAACATTTCTGCGGAACACAAATATTTTCTCTGCAAAAGATGATGGGTTTATCCAGACCGTCTGGGAAAAGACCTTCAACTGTTTATTGAAAAATTCTGCTCTGGGTGAGGGTGAGAAGACCAAGGAACACTGCAGTGGGGAAGAGAAACTGGAGAGCCTTCCTGGAACTCTCTTTGAAATGAGCATGACAGGACACAGCTACAGTGTCTACAATGCTGTCCATGCTATTGCACAAGCTCTTCATACTATGCTTGCATCCAGACCCAAATACAAAACGTGGATAGCTGGAGACAGGCTGGCACTGAGGAATCTTCAGCCATGGAAGGTAAAAGTCCTATGCAGATTGGATCCAAGTACATAAGGTACTGTCTCCTCCCTTGTTATCCGCAAATATGATTCCTTAAGGTTTGCATCTTTTGCACAGGCATTCTGAGCTCCAGGATTGCACAGTTTATAATGGCGCCTTAGGAACATCCTCCCCACACCTGCTTCCCTGAATCTTTACGTTTTAAGATTTAACAGGCGTGTCTGGACCTTTTCTTGTAATAAGACTATAAAACAATTTTATAGCTATTGTGCTAATTCTTTTTTTAGTTGTTTGTTCTTTATTGCTTTATTTTCTTACAATATTTTTCAAAACACTTTGAAATAGGTGGATAAAGTAGAGTAGAAATTAAAATAAAATTCCCCAAAAGACACCGCCCTGGTTTCTTGTGTAGGCTACAATATCAAAGCCTTACAAATTGCATGCAGATCTTCAAATACACTGTTTTCCAGCTTTATTTAAAAATTGGATGTACATAGATCTTCCATTCCTCCCAATAGTTGCATTCCACAATTTCCTTCCTCCTGATGTGTCCTTGTGCAGGAGAGAACTCCCTCTTCAAGAGGAACGTAACTTAAGGATACAGCCCTAAGTGTTGATTCTGTGCCACTATTGCTTTGCTACTCATTCTTCCTGGGCAAGCCCGAGGCTGTAACTTGTTTTTCTTGAGAGAACACAGCTAGTTCACCAGCAATTCAACAGTCCTCTACCATAACCATCCTCCATTCTGCAGAGCAGTACACCATTTTCTCAGTGCCTCTTCTACCCTTGGTGGAACTCCATAGCTGTAAGATAGGGAGTTGGCTGGCGGACCTCTTCTTATGGTCCCCTCAGGTACAGTTGAAATGAGACTGGCTCACACTAGTCAGAAACAGCCTAAACCCATCCAGGACAGGTGTCTGTCAATATCATTGTGTAGATTTGACACCTTTTTAATTCGCTCTTTGCTTCTTTTTCTCTTTACTTTAGCTCCATCCCTTTCTAAGGAGCATCTCCTTCAACAATAGTGCTGGAGAGATGGTGCATTTTGATGAAAATGGAGAAATAGTTACAGGATTTGATGTTACAAACTGGGTTATTTTCCCCAATCAATCTCTTATAAGAATCAAAATTGGAAGACTGGATCCTCAGGCGCCTGCAGGAAAACAGTTAACAATTCAGGATGAAAGCATGATGTGGCATGGGAAATTTAATCAGGTGAGACAAAATAAACTGCAAGTCCGTAGTTTGAAATAACTAGAAATGTAGAATCCACAAGGTCTGATTTCCATTTACTATATCCTAAACCTTCATGAGGTTGTAGATTGACTGCATTAGCCTTGACATTGAAATTACAATGTCTGCAGCAACAGCGGAATCCTATCTTGTGTCTACTGCCATTCTCTAACAGTTCCTGTCCTTGGGTGGCGGGGGGGGGGACAAACATGTTTTACAAGGACAAAGGAAAGATTCTTGACTCTTATGGCCACACCAAACCCATGACTACAATTCCACCTAGGAGGTTTGGCAGAGGTGCAGCTAGCCTCTCCAGCACACACACACCCCTGCATGAAACGGCACAAGCCCCGCCACCGCCAGTGGCATTCCTGCCACTGCCACGTTGCGGTGAGAAATGCCCCCTGGGATTTTTTCACTAGAACAGAGCTCCTAGGAACCCGGGCGGGTTGGATGGGCCAATTATGCAAGCGGCAAGGCTGTTTTTCTAATGCTGCCGAGGTGTGCTTTTCACTCCCCCCGTGCCACCTGGGGGCCCACAACCCCCCCCCAGCCCAGACAGCCGTCCGCTGCCGAGTCTTGGTTTATGAACCAACAGACCTCCATCCTAGGCACTACATCCTCAAGTGGGTTTGCAAGGTAAAGTAAGACCCCAGCCACTCTCCTCAGCTAAGGGGGGGGTCCTTTATTCATGTCACCTCATAAAGGATCCCATATGAGTCTATGAGGAAAGTGAAACTTTAAAAACCCTGGGCTTTAGAGCCCTGTGTTCTTTCTCTTCCCACCCTTACCATGTGTTGCTTCAAGTCACCACCATTCCAGCCATCACCAGTTTTACCATTGGCTAAATTGACAAACAAAAATGTTCCTATGTCATATTTCAGGGTTTGGCATATTTCTGGGTACGGCATATTTCTGGTCGCAAAAACATCACCAACTTCTAAGTAAGGACCCTAAACATTTCTAATATTAAACTTTGAAATAAATGTGAGGTCAGAGAAAACCCAACATAGACATGTTCAAACTCCATACAGACAGCGGTCCCGGCTGGGAATTGAATTTTTTTTCCTCAACAACTTTAAAATGAAACAACGTAAAATGAAACAACTTTCAGTGAGGTCTTGATGTATTCAGTTCCCAAACAGTGGAAAGGATTAAGACATATCCAACCACACATTGAAATGTGCTTCGTATCATACCAACAACCAGCACACTCAAAGACGCACAACTGCCTGACACAACAGAGGGATTCCTTGCATGGGATTGAGGCAAGAAAAGGATCCCCCCCCAAAAAGAAAGAATGCTCTCATCTAGAGAACATCGATGCTTATAACTCATTTTCCCAACTACTTCTATTCCAAAGCACACAGAGACAGAATGCGACTATTAAGTTTGGGGGACACAAAGATTCCCCAGAAAAAATACATACATGAACGTCCGCCCCATTAAGCACAGCATTCGACTTTATTAATATGTCCATCTGAAACCACAGCAATTAAAAGAAATAATATTAATCAAAATCCTGTCCATTTTGGCTGTGATTAAGGTGCTGCCCGTCTCTGTGTGTAATGACCACTGCCATCCTGGCTCCAGCAAGAAAAAGAAGGAAGGGGAGCCGTTCTGCTGTTATGATTGCGCTCCATGTCCGGAAGGGAAGGTCTCTGGCCAGGAGGGTAAGAGGAGACGTAACTTTCACAGTTTCTGAGCATATCATGAATGGCACCATTCCTAGCATCAATTTTGATTATCATGGCCTTGAATGCATCCTGGAATATCAAGCATGAGCTCATGCCCAAGGGGTTATTTTAAAAGGGTTTTCCTGGCTTAGAATTCATGCACTGTAACGGGCATTTCTTGTTCTCTTTCCAGACATGGGTGCTTGTGTCAATTGTCCAGATGAACAATATCCAGACAAAGACCAACACCAATGCATTCCCAAGGTTATCAGCTACCTCTCGTATAGCGAACCTTTAGGATTCAGTCTAGCCTGGGCTGCTGTTGCTTTTGCTCTGATCACAGCTGTGGTACTTGCAACCTTCATGAAGCACCAGGACACTCCCATTGTCAAGGCCAACAACCGCAGCCTCACCTACATCCTCCTCCTCTCCCTCCTCCTTTGCTTCCTCTGCTCCTTGCTCTTCATTGGAAGGCCAAGAAAGGTGACCTGCCTTCTCCGGCAAACGGCTTTTGGAATGGTCTTCTCTGTGGCCCTTTCCTCTGTGCTGGCAAAAACCATCACTGTGGTTCTGGCATTCATGGCTACCAAACCAGGATCTGGGATGAGGAAATGGGTGGGGAAAAGACTGGCAAATTCCATTGTCCTGTCCTGCTCCATGATTCAAGCAGGCATTTGTGCGGTTTGGTTAATTACTTCTCCCCCATTCCCAGCTAAGAACATGCACTCAGTGAAAGGGCAAATCATAGTGGAATGTAATGAGGGCTCAGCTACCATGTTTTACTGCCTCTTGAGCTACATGGGCTTCCTGGCCATTGTCAGCTTCACTGTGGCTTTCCTAGCCAGGAAGTTGCCAGACACTTTCAATGAAGCCAAATTCATCACCTTCAGCATGTTGGTCTTTTGCAGTGTTTGGATCTCTTTTCTCCCAACCTATCTGAGCACAAAAGGGAAAGATATGGTGGCTGTGGAGGTCTTCTCCATCTTGGCCTCTAGTGCTGGGTTACTGGGCTGTATTTTTTTCCCTAAATGCTACATCATTATGCTCAGGCCTGAGCTGAATAATAGAGAGCAGCTGACAAAGAGAAAAAACTGAAGAAATTAAGAATTAATTCATTTTATTATAATAATTTAGAACTTACATTCATTTTGCACTCTTATACATACAAAACTTCCAATTGTATATTGGAAGTATGTATACTCCATACATACTCCAATTTGAACTCATATGCATATTTCCTGGGGGGGGGGTAAATCCTAGTGAACAAAGTAGGACTTGTTCTGAGTAAACATTTGCAAAATTGCACTGTAACTTTAAATGTTTATTCATTATTATTCATACATGAAAAATGGGTCATCTATACAAAACAGGAAGTGTTTCTATCCTGTGGCTAAAGAATAGCATGGATTCCGTTGATGGTTTCTAACAGACAGGATACCAACCACTGGACAGATGGATTTGCTTCAAGAAGGAAATCAAACTGCTCCAACAGAGCTCAACCTTTTCTGTCCCTCCACCTAAACAACAGCCTGCAGTTCTGCCCATTCTGCCCATCTGTGGGGCAGACGCGTACTCCCTTGGTGATTATAATGCTTAGCTGTGCCTGATACCTGATAAGCTCAGTGGAAGTGAAATGTACTCAGGAGCAATCCAAAGTGAATGCTTTGAAATATAGATTTGGCCATTGGAAACCGGGGGAGGCTATATGTAAGGCTGGCCAGGAGCGGGACGGGGCTTAAGATATAGGCGGAGCTCGCCGCTGATATTCCTGTCCCTCCTCAGTACGCCCTAAAAAACACATGAGACATGATATGGATAAAAAGGGTCACTTTATTGAGAATACAGGAAAGCAAGATCACAGGTAAAAGAGGAGATCTACAGGCTGGGGTCAGGGTGTTACACGCGCACGTGAGAAGGCGCTGACACGGGCATACATCCTAAGGACTGCCCCAGGCGGAGTTACAACCTGGGGAAGCCGACTCATCCACGCCTACCCCTGCGGGTCAGGAACCGCTGCACCTCCCCAAGCCGGCGAGACCAAGGGAAGCTCACGTGATCCCAGCCAAGGGCCCCCCCCACCGGTCCCCATGCCGGAGAGCAAAGGGGAGATGGATGGTGGTGGGGGTGTCCCTCGACCTTGCTGCCCTCGGGTTCACTCCCTCAACCCTGCTTTCAGCCTTCTTACCCATGACCCCCAGCCACCAGGGAGGGTCAGCCTAGCGCTTGGCCCTCACCGCCCAAACAGTGACAATAGGCACTGGAGGCCAGCCTGCAGATCTCCGAAAAGGTGTCATTGCCAAACTCTGAAAGATGCACCCCCTCCCACCTAAATGGAGGCGCCGTGGAATAGACTATGGCAGGGTGCCGGAACACCAGGCTATCACACGGGCAAATGTATCGGCCCCCAACACTGTTTACCTGCCTGCGGGCCTAATCAACCCCGGGAATACTACGTGCCCCTCGCCCAACCATCTGCAGTAGAAGATCGGACCCCATCGGCACCACGACCGGGATTCAGTGCCAGAGGATTTCGAGATCTTTGCCATCCTCCTTCGAGAGCTAGCCTTTCGTTACGGGGAAAACGTGCTCTCCCGGGTGTGAGTGAGCGCATCGGGGGTTTCCGTGGCCTGCAATGAACTCCGCTACGCAGTCCAGGGGATCCATACCTGTCCACCTAATCCAAGCTGGGTCCCAACTCCACAAGAAGATGCCCCTTTTTGCGCCCCAAAGGATTGAGAGACCACACGCAGCAACTAGCATGCACCACAAACACAACCTATCCAGGACAGCGAGCATGCACCCCCGACACGTACCAAGACAGTGGGAATTAGTACGGGAAGCCCCCCAGCCAGAGTGGGGGGGCATAGGACACACCGTCCATCTGACCCACAACCTCCGTGTGGGTCCTTTCACTTCCAGATATATCACTTCCGGATATATCCCTTGTAGGCGGTTGACTGCCTATGTCCAATCCGCTGAATGACCTGCCCGGCCAAACTCAGCGCCGCAGCCCAGTGGCTGCCCCAATGTGCAAGGAATGCAGGGCCTGAAACCAAAACTGAGTCAGCAGATTACCGTCCTGGTGCTGAAATACTTGCACTGCCAACTCGAGGGATGCAGCCGTCCTGGCTGCCCCACGTACAGTGAAATGGAGGCCAATATCGCTGGGCGACAGCCCCAAATGAGCTCCTGAACGCGGGCCAGAACCACTGGGCGCAAGCCCCCTAACTACAGGAACAGTTGCGTGCCGGCCCCTGATAGCTAGGCGCAAGCCCCGTAGGAGCATGAATATGCCAAGCAGACAGCATTATACGATGTAGGCCATAGCCGAAACTGAGTCAGCGGATCACCGTCCTGGTGCTGACATGCTTGCACTGCCAACTTCAGGGATACAGCCGTCATGGCTGCCCCCACGCACAGGAAAGTTGCATGTGGGCCCCTGATAGCTAGGCGCAAGCCCGTAGGAGCATTAAGATGCCAAGCGGGCCGCAATATACAAATGCAGGCCATAGTCCCTGGGCGGCAGTCCCCAAGCAGCAGTGAATGCAGGCTATAATCGCTAAACACAAGCCCCAAATGGAGCATTAGACTGCCGGCCATGGTAGCACGGCACCCGCCCCAAGGAGCATGTTTATGCAGGCCATAATAATTGCATACAATGCAGGCCACAACATTTGAACGCAGGCCCCAGTCACTGGGCGCAAGCCCCAAAGTCACCTATAAATGCAGGCCATAATCGCTGGGCGTGAGCCCCCACAGCGCCAGCCCCTACAGGAGCAAGCTACTGCGGGCCATATTATTTGGATGCAGGCCATAATTGGTAACCGCAAGCCCCCTGAGGAGCACCTGACTGTATGACAATGGGAAGAAGCTATCCGCAGGCAATCAGGGGCATTGTAATAGAGGCCCTAAAGCACTGGGCACAGGCCCCCGAGAAACGTTCACGTGAAGTGCAACGTAGCAATTTGGGGATATAGCTACGATAGCAGCAGCTGCTGAGCTATGAGGGAAGTCAGCAGCTCGGGGACTCAGCGGGGACTGCACCTGGCCAATCCCCCCCCTGCCCCTTGCAGCCAGGCTAAGGGAAACAGCCCGTGGCTACAGAAAAGAAATTGCTAGGGGCCCGCGACTCGAGTATCAGGAGGTACTCTGGGGAAAAAAGGGTACGCATGATGGAACTGGAATCCTCCGTACCCAACACCCCTCAAAACTACCAAACTGTCCGCATAACTTAAGTACGGGTTAATCGTAGCTTCGGAAAGATTGAGAGGGAACCCACTCAAAGTGCCACAGGACGAGTATTACTTTAATGGATCCCCTGCCCTGGCTTCCCCTCAGCTGACAGGCATGTAATGCTGCGTCCTAGAGCATGAGACATGTCTCAAGGAATACCCCGTGCCCCATCCCTACCACTCAACCTCAGCTGGATCCAAGTAAAGGTTGGTGGCCATGGCGAAGCCCATTGCTCCTGTCGTCTCTCAGGCCTGCAGTCCAGTTGGAATGGGGCACCTGACGTGTAGAAGGCTGCAGTGGCTAGCGGGCCCCTCCTCCTAGAAGAGAAGAAGTTAGCCAAACATATCTCCAGACTGCAGGTTGAACCTAATCACAATAAGGAGGTGGCTGCAGTGGCTAGCGGGCCCGTCCTCCTAGAAGAGAAGAAGTTACCAAACATATCTCCGACTGAAGGCCGAACCCAATCAACAATAAGGCGGCGGATGGCGAATGCCCACCGCAATCAAACTACCCCACACCAAAGGGAGAATGCGGGCATACGCGACCCCATCCATATCGGAAGAATAACAGTAATGAGTCAGATTGGGACCCCCCATCCAAATCCCATGAGGGGTTAACATAAAGCTGCCACAACCATAATCATTGCCCGGCTACCGGCTATCAGTGAACCAGCGTGCCCTGTGGTTAAGAAACACGCCATCTTTCCCGTGAGAAATGGGCTAATAATAAATGTGCCGCAGGCAGCGCGTGGCGCAGAAATGCCCGGGGCCGCCCCGCCCACATCTGTCACCTCTTCAAGAAATGGTAAAGGAGGTGAGCCTGGAACCCTGCCCGTTGCACTCACCGTCGGTTAGCCGGCCCCCAAGCCTCATTCCGTGGAGGGAGGCTTTGCAGGTGGGGCTTGGCGTCCGCATGTCCAAAATCAAGCTAACATAATTATGACAAATAACATCAGAAACCATGGGCTCCGTTTTCAGCCCATTGCGCGCCCAGCGGAATGCCGTAAAATATTCCCGCTGGGATTTTAATGCATTTAGGAGAATTGAAGAGAGACCCCTCCACCTGAGCCTCCGCCCCGCCTGCTCATCTAGGGGGGTTGACAGGTAAGACCTAATCACTGAGGAGTCCCACAACAACAAACCAACTACACCCCAAGCCAGCGGAAGCTGATCGGCCTGAATAACCGGCAGGCTGGGCAGGCTCCGATGCAATCCTGGCACAGCCCCCTGCCGGGCCGCCACTACCTGCTGCCAAGCCTGAAGGCCTTGCATGATAGTTGCCGTAGGGAGAGGAGCCCCATCGGTCGCGGGCTCGACTGCCAGAGACTCCTAGACATGACAACCTGCGGGAGCGGGACCTCCATCAGAGTCGGAAAAAAGAACCTGTACGGCGACAAATCCAGACATGTTAACCAAGTAAGTGGAATCGATCCACAGTGGCTCCTTCTACTTCATAGCCTGCGAAAACCCAAGGTAATACCTGCTAGGTTATGTAGCAAGCCGAGAACCCCCCACCATGAGGTGGAGAAATGTACCAGGTAATACCTGCTCGGTTTTCTAGAGCAAGGAGAGAACCTCCCACCATGAGGTGGAGAAATGTAAAACTTCATGCGATGTAGACCATCGCAGCCCCTGCTTAGTACCTTAAGTCAACAAGTCACACACCTCAGAGTAGGGGCACCCCAAGCTATTCACTACAGGATGCGGTGATGGCCCTGGCCTAGATGCCTTCAAAAGGGGTATGGACAGAGTCATGGAGGAAACCTTAAGTCAACGAGTCACCGCACCTCGGAGTAGGGTGGAGTAGGGGCACCCCAAGCTATTCGCTACAGGATGTGGTGATGGCACCTGGCCTAGATGCCATCAAAAGGGGTATGGACAGATTCATGGCGGAAAAGACCCTCACAGGCTACGAGCCATAAGCAACCTCCTGGTTTAGAAGTGGGTTTTCTCAGTGCCAGGTGTACCAGGGGTTTGGACAGATTTTTGAAGAAAAAGACCATCACAGGTTACCAGCCATAAGCAACCTCCTGGTTCTAGAAGCGGGCTCTCTCAGTGCCAGGTGCAAGGGAGTGACAACAGGAAACAGTTACCTTGTCATGTGCTCATCGAGGCATCTGGTGCTCATTCCATGTGGACTATTGCAGCTCCTCCATGGCTCCTTAAGCATCAGCGAGTCAGCTGAGTCAGACTCTAGGGTGTGGTGCTCATCCCCATTTCAAAGCCGAAGAGCCGGCATCATCCGAAGACACCTCCGTGGTCACGTGGCCGGCATGACTCTCCCTGCCGCAGCGCGTAGCATGCGGCTGGAAACCGGAGCGCTGCCTACCTTCCCGCAAGCGGCACCTATCTACTCGCATTAACCTGCTTTTGGAACTGCTAGGTTGGCAGGAGGTGGCCAAGCAATGAGCGCTCGCCCCGTCGCGGGCCTCGAACCGCCGCCCTTTCGATAGACAGCTTATAGTTCAGCGGTTCAACCCGCTTCGCCACCCGCTGGCCATTACTACACATTACTTCCTGATAATAATTCATGAATGGTGCAATTTTATTCCCCCACTACAACACTCCATCAAATTAATTCCTTCACATAGTCATGGAGTAGACCCTAAAACATTTAGGTCCTCCATATATATATATAATACCAATAGAATTCCCCGTCAATACATAATTATAATGAACTAATTCGATATTAATTAATATTAATTCACAATTATAATTCATCAGCCTCCTTCATGTAATCATCCACTTCCAATTTTAATAGTAACTCTACCCCTTTGTAAATCAACACCTTAAATATAGATATTTAATATAATTCATCAGCCTCCTTCATGTAATCATCCACTTCAAATTTTAATAGTAACTCTATCCCTTTGTAAATCAACACCTTAAATATAGATATAGATTTATATAGAATATAAATTCATTTGCGTAATTCTTTAAGTTAAATAAGTAGAATTTAATTACAAATCAGGGAGAGGCATACTGAACGTCAACTCCCAAATCAAGCTGAACGCTTCTGTAGACATTTGGGCATAATTCCAGCTGAATCCAAATCAGCAGAATCAGAAAGCAAAGACCTGCCGAGAAGCCCGCAAAAGATAACAAGCAATTGCTCTAAACCACGACAGGCCCTTGAAACAAACCGTGCCATACCCTTAACATGCCTGCTTGCGTACCTAGAGGCACCGAGACATAGGTAATGATGGTCCCCATTCCATAATTAAGTGCCCGTCCCTTTGAGATCAACTATTAATTCAAACCCCAATTAACCGAAATGACAATGAATCAGCTGGCCAGTGATTCGCCACCCAAGTGATTAGCTGACGTTATACTGCATTGCCCGCCTGATTAAGATCCCCAATAATTATTTTCATAACAGTGATTTGGACTAAATGTGTTTAAATAACAGTGTAATTAACTGACCACTCGCTTGAGATCCCCATATCACATGCAACAACTTCCGCGTGCACACAATTCAAAGACATGGACTTTATTGTTACTTTATTAAATCAGTGTCGCCAGGGTAGCTGTGAAGCAATGCATCCAGTAACATGCCAGGAGAGCCGCTTCCTTTTGCCGGCGGTAGCGCCTCGCAGCCCCGGCCGGACAGCCCCATTGAAGTGCTCTAACGTCCTGCCCCAGCCCTGTAGAAGCCGCTCCGTGCCGATCGGAGGCGAGAGGCTATCTCCAGCTGCACTCTAACAACGGCCTTTCCAGCAGCCGGGCGGCTGCGGGTCCAGTGGGCTCTACCGCAAGAGGGAAGCGGCTGCACCCGTGAAGGGGCGGCGAGATCCCGCTGAAGATCACTGCATAGCCGTGCCCGGAATCCGCATGGCGGCCATGGGCGCCGCCATTTTGAGCCAAGCAACCTGGCCACGTGGCGTCTATGGGCGCAGCCATGTTGCCTAAAGGCCGGACTATGCGGCGCCGCCATTTTGAGAAGGTCCACGAGGACCTAGCTCCTCCATTCAAGTAAGGTCGCTGTGGCGAAACGACGAGCCGCGCGATCCCCCTCCCTCCCTTCCCCCACCATCCTCCCTCCCTCTCCGCGCCCTTCGTGAAGCACACGGCTCGGCGCCGCTCGGCGCCCCTTTACACCGCCCGCAGACCTCCCCCCCCCAGGTGAAAGGGAAAGAAGGGAGGAAACATAAACAAAGGGGAAAGGAGAGAAAGAGAGCTATAGGGAGTGCAAAAAGTCAAGAAAGAAGGAAAAGGCGAGTAAAGCAGGAAAGCGGAGCGACAGAAAGGGAAGGAAAGGAGGCAGAGAAGCCAAAGCAAAACCAGAGAGCGCCCAACCACCCCGAGCCCGGTCCAGCGGCCGTAAAGCTCGTGGAGCTCGTGGCCGAACGAACTCACCAAACGATCCAAAACTTGTGTCCCCGAAGCGATGAGAACCGGGGGGGGGGACCTGAGGGCAGCAAAGCTCAAGGGAGTCTTAACCGTTGCTGCGCTCAGGTGAGAATGGGAAGAGTGGGGCACGGAGCCAACCCAAAGGTACGGCTCCTCCCCCCTCCCCCCATAGAAACATGATAGGGGGCGTCATCATCGCCCCCTCCCCTCTCCTTTCCTGTGTTTCCCGGACAACCGGATAAACGACGAGCATCTCCCAAGGGGCTGCTCGGCCTTCTGCCCATCTGTGGGGCGGACGCATACTCCCTTGGTGATTATAATGCTTAGCTGTGCCTGATACCTGATAAGCTCAGTGGAAGAGAAATGTACTCAGGAGCAATCCAAAGTGAATGCTTTGAAATATAGATTTGGCCATTGGAAACCGGGGGAGGCTATATGTAAGGCTGGCCAGGAGCGGGACGGGGCTTAAGATATAGGCGGAGCTCGCCGCTGATATTCCTGTCCCTCCTCTCCACACCCCTGCCCGGCACTGGAGACGGCCCCGGGCAGACTGAGTTGTGCCGTCCTCTCCGCTAATGCCGCTTACTTGCCGGGTGTCGAAAATGTGCCGCCTTACAGCACATTTACGACACCTGCTGCTGGCAAAGCCATCGGTCCTCCGGCAGTTGTCTATGCTGGATTGAACCGCTAGTCTTGCTTAGTTTCTGAAAGTCTGAGATATTCCTCCTATAGAAATCTATGGTGCTAGGGACCATTACGAAAGGTCTTAAGAAATAAAGAATACCAATGGGAGAAATGTTTGAGACTTGGTGTGGAGGGAGTGTAACCGTTGGGGCAGAGTCTTGATAGAAATGTCAGTATGTGATTTCACAGTTTTACACGGTAGGGGAGATGATATTTTGATTTCCTGAAGGTGAGTTGTTCCGCTGTTGCTCCTCATCACTCCATTGCCCTCATGCTCACTCATATCATTGTAATCGATTTCAGCATTTGTAGAAATTGGCTATACACTATACAGAAGAGGAACCAACATTTCATAGGGGAAATACTGTAAGCAAGGATATAAGAATCTACCATTCTCATTACGTTCTCCCAATCATAATTTTCATTGCAGGGTGGTGCCAAAGAACTACCAAAATATCCTCGCCATGGCATTTGCTATACAGGAGATCAGTGCAAACCCAACCATCTTAAGTAATGTCACGTTGGGATTTCACGTCTATGATACCTACTTCAATCCACAGATTACTTCCAAAGCTCTGCTGAATCTGATTGCTACGCAGCAAAGATTTCTCCCTAACTACAAGTGTGACACGCCAAACAATTTGGTAGCCCTCACTGGGAATACAGAATCAGATGAATCCATGTATGCGGCCACTCTCTCAGACAACTTCAAGATTCCACAGGTAGATTTGGTGGTGGGGAGCAATGGAAACTCTGGCACGCAATTTCACCCTTTCAGCGCAATCCTAACCAATTTGCCAGTGTAGCTGTGCCAAGTCTTGTCTGCAGACTTTTTCACACTTGTCACACATAAAAAGGAAAAGTACTAGATTAATTAGTTAATCAAGGTCTCAATTTATGCAGATGTGGGTTGGCATAAAGAAGCAAGAAAATTCAAATATCGGTAATTGAAATGTTTAATTTCTAGCTTGGTTAGTTTTTTCTAAAATTGCAATTCAAATCAAATAAATGACTAAAATTTAATTCATACGGAAAATTTGGCAACATGGTCACTGTGTTTTGTTAAAAAAGCTTTCCCTGGAAATATACTGCTATGCATGTCTTATCTGAAGGCACATCATGAAATATACATTTTATCCAAACTAGAATCTTGGCTAAGGTACTGCTTGTTGGCAAATGTTATAATGCACACACACATCACAACTTGCACTCCATTCATGATAGATATCTACTTATTCTTTTAGCTCATCTATACCTCCCTCAACTCAAGACTCAGCAAGAACATGCTCTTCCCTTCCTTCTACCAGATGGTCCCAAACGACATCCATCAATGCAAAGGGATTGTCCAATTACTTCTGCATTTCAGATGGACATGGGTTGGATTATTTGGAGCAGATTACGTCAATGAAGAGACCTTCCTACAAGCATTGGTGCCCATGCTCTCCTCCAACAGCATCTGTTTTGCCTTTATAAAAATATTTCCAAAAGTTACTTATCTTGACAAAATGTCCCAGCCATACTATAGTGATCTGCAAAAGATTTCAGATCTCATGAAAAACAAAGCCAATGTGTTTATTGCTTATGGTGCTCTAACAACCATGTTGCGTTTGACTTGGAATTTTCAAAATGCTGCCCTGCTATTAGGGAAGGTGTGGATTGTGACAACTCACTGGGATTTTAAACTAGGTACAAATCAAAGGAACTGGGATGTACAAGCTTTCCAGGGTGCCATATCCTTGTCAGTTCACACAAATGAACCACCAGGATTCAGAACATTTCTGCAGAACACAAATATTTTCTCTGCAAAAGATGATGGGTTTATCCAGTCCTTCTGGGAGAAGACCTTCAACTGTTTATTGAAAAATTCTACTCTGGGTGAGGGTGAGAAGACCATGGAACAGTGCTGTGGGGAGGAGAAACTGGAGAGCCTTCCTGCAACTTTCTTTGAAATGAGCATGACTGGCAATAGCTACAGTATATACAATGCTGTCCATGCTATCACACGTGCTCTACACACTATGTTTGTGTCCAGATCCAAATACAGAACAAGGAAAGCTGGAGAAAGGCTGGAACTGCGTAACCCTCAACCCTGGAAGGTAAAAGTCCAGTGCAGGTTGGACCTAAGTACATGAAAGACTATGCTTTCCTGCATGAACGAACCATGTGATGTATTAAGATATGCATCATATGCCATGGACATCTCTGGGTTACGAAGGTTATGTGAGCACCTAGGGAACACTCCCCAGAGTTGCTTGCCTGGTTCCTGGGGCATGAAATGTTTTGAGAAGTATGCCTCTTTCACTTGTACCTCAGCCACATAGGACAGGTGACACATCTCTGTTATAAAGATTTGGTCTTGTTATCATAGGAGGCCAGTTGCAAGGGAGTGGCAACAGGATACATGTACAGATGGGCCCTTGGCCTGATCCAGCAGGGCTCTTCTCATATTCTTATGAGGATTTGTGCCTCCTGTTATTGACTCCACAGGTACAGCGTAAAGGAGACTGGCTGTAACCAGATATAAACTAACCAGATGTAACCAGATACAAACTTAATTCATTCAGGACAGGTGTTTGTCAATGTCAGAGGCGTACCAGCAGCGGGTGCTGCCTGGAGTACTCGCTGAAGGGCACCGCCACTTGGGTGGGGCAGCGCCACTCCGTGGGGGCCTGGCTTACCAGGGCACTCCGAGGCCTCGGAGACGGAGAAAGCCCCGGAGCATCCACCACGACCGGCGGCCAGGGCTTTCTGAAGGCGGCTGACTGCGGTGCCGCGATATTTATCCTTTTTTTGCACATGCCGCTGCTCCGCGCGCTCCAGTCTTTCCACTGGCCTCTGGTCAATGTTACTGTCCCCTTGCTCTTTTTCTCTTTACTTTAGCTCCATCCGTTTCTAAGGAGTATCTCCTTCAACAACAGTGCTGGAGAGACCGTACGTTTTGATGAAAATAGAGAATTAGTTGCAGGATTTGACGTTACGAACTGGGTTATTTTCCCCAATCAATCTCTTGTAAAAATCAAAATTGGAAGACTAGATCCTCAGGCGCCTCCAGGAAAACAGTTAACAATTCAAGATGAAAGCATGATGTGGCATGGGAAATTTAATCAGGTGAGACGGAAAGAACTACAAGTCCTTAGTTTGACATAACTGGATAATTGTTAATTCACATGAATCTGACTTCCCTTTACCACATTTTAAATCTTCTTTTGTTGTACATGGGCAGCCCAATCCAGTCTAAGGAAGCTGCGCTGGATCCTATAACTCCTTGGGGGGGAAAGGGACTTACAGCCCGGTCCAGCCCAAGGCAACTGCGGTACAATTCAGGCACAATTGCAGCCCAAGTGCTCTAGGCCCGAGTTGTGCCTGAATTGTGCCTGAGTTGGGCTGCAATTGGGACTGAATTAGGTTCAGGCACAATTCAGGCACAACTGCACAATTCAGGCACAATTGCAGCCTAAAAGTGGGCGTGTCGGGGGCGTGACGGGGGAGTGATGGGGGCGGTTACGAAATTTGGTCCGGTTCCAGACGCTGGAGAGCCCCTGACACGCCCCCTCGAGCCCAACTCACGCACAAAATTTGGGTCAACAAAAAGGGTGGACCCAAATGTGAGGAGACCCATAGGAGCCATTTTACCTTACCCACACCAGTCCTCTCCTGAAAAGTTCTAACATCCTGGGCCCGAGTTGGGCCTGAGTTAGGACTGAACAGTTGTGGCCTAACTCTGGAACCGGACCAAATAGTTACCCTATCAGCACCCAGCCCCACCCAGCCTCTTTCCCACAAAAGCCCAGCCCCAGCCCTCCACTCACTCTCTCTCTCTGTCTCTCTGAGCACGTGGCATGGGGTTCTGTCCCCCAGCAGCCACAAAGTGGGACTTTGAAAACTTTTCTAACACCCCACTTCTCTCTTCTCTTCTCCTCTCTCCTCTCTGCCCCCCTCTACGGCAGAGAGGGCTGTTCTGCCTGTGGCCAAACTGTGTACTCCTGTGCCTGGGCAGCTGTCTCCATGCAAGAGTTTGCTAACCCATGTCTTTCTCCCAGCCCCTCTCCCCCCCCACAGGCAACAACACCAGCAGGTAAGTGCAGGTAAGTGCAGGGTTCATGCTGACATGTGGTCTGACATCTGCCTCTTTGCATAGAGAAATATAGGTAGGATACATTCCTCTTTACTAATGTCTTGTCTCATAGCTGCCTGCAATGCCTGCCATGATATGCCCCTTTACCAATGTCTTGTCTCATTGCTGCCTGCAATGCCTGCCATGATATGCCTCTATACCAATGTCTTGTCTCATAGCTGCCTGCAATGCCTGCCATGATATGCCTCTTTACCAATGTCTTGTCTCATTGCTGCCTGCAATGCCTACCATGATATGCCTCTATACCAATGTTTTGTCTCATAGCTGCCTGCAATGCCTGCCATGATATGCCTCTATACCAATGTCTTGTCTCATAGCTGCCTGCAATGCCTGCCATGATATGCCTCTATACCAATGTCTTGTCTCATAGCTGCCTGCAATGCCTGCCATGATATGCCTCTATACCAATGTCATGTCTCATAGCTGCCTGCAATGCCTGCCATGATATGCCTCTTTACCAATGTCTTGTCTCATAGCTGCCTGTATGAATGTGAGCACACAATGCCATGAGTGTGGAACTGTAAGCCATATGTAGACACCAGCTGTTCCCCCCCCCTTTTCTCCACAGGGTCTACTGACAGGTCAGTATTGCTAGGATTGCCATGGTTGTGACCCCCAAGTTGTGTTGTTGTCTCTCTCTTTGACCCCTTTCCCTTACAGGATCATGCTCACCTTACACCCAGGGAAGGAGCGCAGACCAGGCTATGTGTGTCACACCACTCAGCTGTGTTTGATTTCTCTCCCTGCAGGCCTTTGCAACCGGCACACTGGCATTTCTTCAATGGGGATTGCTACCACACAGCAGCTGCCATGGAACACCCCTGTGATTTATGTCTCCCCAGGAATGTCCACCACCACCTACCTTCTGGGGAGCACCCCTGGGCCCGCAGTCTGGTTGCCCCATGGTCGTCTGCCTCGATGCTGCCAGAGGTCTGGGAGCCTGCCCTGCAACCCTCCTTAGCTGCTGCTGCTGCTGCTGCTACATTCTGAGTGGCTGCTGTGCCTACCCCTGGCAGCCTCGCCTGGTCATCCCTGCCAATGTTCCAGAACAATAAAGATGCCCCTTGGGCAAAGGCCCCTTGAACACCATGACCCCAATGTTACACAAGCACTGCCCCACACACAGAGAGACAGCGCCCACCACACAAGGCCCTGCATGAATCCCAGCCAGGGCCTGCCACAGCCAGCCCAGGGAGAACACAGCAGGGGGGCTGCCAGGGGCGTCGCGACAACGCGCGACACCCCTGAGCGGGGGCGCGCGTCACCCTTAACGGGGAGGCTCCGCCCCCGCGCGTGATGTCACGCGCAGGAGTGGAGCGCCCTCCCCGCTCTGTTTTTGGCTCATTTTGGAGCCAAACGGACCCAGGGGAGGGCGGGCGGGCCCACCTCCGCTGCAAAAATGTAAGTGAGGGGCATCGCGCGTCACCCCTATACGCGCGACGCCCCCCGGCGGCACGCCCCCCCGCTTCCCCCTGTCGACGCTAGTGGGGGCTGCCAGACCCTCAGGGCTCAGAGGGGAGGGGGGAGTTGGGGGGCCTCTCAGGCAGGCAAACACTGACAGGCGACATGGCGCACGTCTGCCACGTCCGCCTTTCAGCAACCGGGGCTCTCACCCACCCTCGGTCCGCCCGTCAACGGCATCCGTGTCCGCCCGTCAACGGTGTCCGTTTCCGCCCTTAGTCCTCCCGTCAACGGCGTCCGTTTCCGTCCTCAGTCCGCCCGTCAACAGCGTCCGTTTCCGCCCTCGGTCCGTCTGCATGAGAGGCGCCCGTTCCTGCATTGCCTCCATCTGCGAAGTGACCCCTGTGTCCCTATTGGTCTCTGCAGACCCCTCTCCCTGTATTCCTCTCCCACCAGCCTTGTTGTCTGTCTGTTTCTGACCCACCCGTGTCCCTCCCCAGCACCCCCTGTCCGCTTGCCTGTGTGCCTGCCTCCCCTCCCACTCCCTGATGATGGACGCTGGCACCCCCCACCCCGCCAGAGCGCCTGCCACGAGGCGCCTACGTTGCCCCATCTGGGGAGTGATGAGCTGCGTGAGCCCTTCCCGCTCACAGCAGACAAGCCCAAGGCATCCCTTGGTCTTGGCCGGGGCACGGAGCAGAAGGCATACCGGGATGCCTTCTTTGTGGGCATAGCCACGGCCCTGGTGGCCCAGGGCTTCAGGCAGCGCACGGGCATGTCATGGCGGAGGCGGTTCCAGACCTCATGAGACCCCCCTTGTGCGTGCCGTTCCCACCCCCTCCTTCCCTTCTCTCCCCCGCTCACCCCCCATGACTCCCACGTGCAGCCTCACCGTGGCTTGGGGGTGGCATCGCAGTCTGCAGGAGGGAGGGCAGTGGCACTCCCCCCTGCGGCAGGTGGCTAATGCCCAGGGTGCCCTGGGGCAGCTGGCACTGGCACAACCTCTGTCCTTCAGCTGACTGTCGCACGCCCAGTGCCTGCAGGCCCACCTGTGGCTGCCCATCTGC
The DNA here is from genome assembly GCA_026170595.1 of Plestiodon gilberti rubricaudatus. NCBI lineage: Eukaryota > Metazoa > Chordata > Lepidosauria > Squamata > Scincidae > Plestiodon > Plestiodon gilberti. Next base: position 22,898,447 of record JANXHW010000006.1, read on the forward strand.
TGCGACCGCTGCAGCAGCTGTGGTAGGTGCACGCAGACGGGCTGAGGAGGGGGCTCTTCGCTTCCACAAGACTGACAGCTCTCCACAGGGGCCTGCCTGCCTCTGCGGTAAGTGTTGCCTCGATCCTGGCCCACTGCTCTTGCCTCCTGCCTAACTCAGGCACAGTTGCAGCCTAACTCGGTCCTATTTTGGGCCCCAAATGTGCCAAAATTGGGCCTCAACTGTGCCTGAGTTGGGCTGGACTGAGCCCTTAATGCCCCAGCTAAGGGTCTCCTCGGATGTAAAGTACAAAATGGCCAGTGCAAATCTATTTAATGCCAGCCAGACCTGGGAAAGGGGATAGATCCCGGTGGAACGCCAGGCCCAGCGGGCCAATCTGCCCCCCCCGAACACTCCCTCCCTGCTCTCCCTCCAACCCTGCCCCAACTGGCAGAGCACCTGCTGTCCATGGTGGGCGCAGCGATGATCAGGAGTCAGCTGGAGCAGCACCTCTTGGCTCCTCCTGAGGAGGTGCAAATGTACCTTTGGGCACATTTGTGACACCCTGGAACAGTGCAGGGGAAGCCGCTCCAGATTGTAGAGAGGATTGCGCTGTGAAGGCTATACCACTGCCTTGATATTGTAATTACGTTCCACTTGAAGTAATGACTAGAAATAGGCCATAACGATTTCATTTTGTATTCTTCCTCGTTTTGTTGCATTTTCAAGGCATGACTATCACTGATGTGAAATGATATACAGGAGAATTGTAGTGTAGATGAGACATCACAGCGTATATAGGAACCATGCGACTCTTCCAGTTCCCTCCAAATTGTTGTGCCCACGCACATGTTGGTGCTTAATTTCTCCCTTACATCTGCAATTTTATCATCATTTGTTCACACACACACACACACACACACACACACATACACACACACACACACACACACACACACTTCATTGGATGATGAATCCTGGCTCTTTGCACAGACTTTGAGTTTCTTTGACTTCTTGGTTCCTCCATTTCATCTTGTTTTAATTGCTGCTATATTGTATTCCTTCTCCTGCCTTATTGTCTCTTTCTATTAACACTGTACACAGACAGTCCATGTCTGTAAAATCAGAAACGTGTTTTAAAACTAGCAGTGCGGCAAAAGATCTCTGCAAGGCAATAGAATAGTACTTGAAAGTACTTTACAGTAGTTTTGCAATGGCTTGCACTGGTGGAGTGCGTACTGCCACAGCAAGGGATCAATACGATTGGGCCAAAACACAAGAACATCCACCCCATTTAGCACAGCATTCTTATTTATACCTAGACCTATATGAAAGCAGAAATATTAAAACATAGTTTAAAAAAATCCAAAGTCTCCTTTTGAAAAGCGGCATATAAATATTCATCATCACCATCACCATCATCATAATCTCCTTCATTTTGACTCTGCTTAGGTGCTGCCCGTCTCTGTGTGTAATGACCACTGCCATCCTGGCTCCAGCAAGAAAAAGAAGGAAGGGGAGCCGTTCTGCTGTTATGATTGTGTTCCATGTCCAGAAGGGAAGATTTCTGGCCAGGAGGGTAAGAGGAGACATAACATAACATTCCCAGATATGGAGCTTATCATGTATGTCACCGTGTCTAGCCAGAAATGATGGTTGTCTTGGCATTTGAATTGATTGTGGAATATGAATTTGTAGCAAAAGGCACAAGGTTTGCTACCCTTAGACACACTCATGAGCTTATGCCCAAGAGGTTATTGCGAAATTGGGTCTTGATTTAGAAATTAAAATAGATAGCTCTCCTATTAAAAGCATCTCCCTTTTTCTTTCCAGACATGGATGCTTGCATCAATTGTCCAGATGATCAATATCCTGACAAAAACCAACATCAATGTATTCCCAAGGTTATCAGCTACCTCTCCTATAGAGAACCATTGGGAATCAGTTTAACGTGGGCTGCTGTTGGTTTTGCTCTTATCACAGCTTGGGTGCTTGGAACCTTTATGAAGCACCAGGACACTCCCATCGTTAAGGCCAACAACCGCAGCCTCACCTACATCCTCCTCCTCTCCCTCCTCCTTTGCTTCCTCTGTTCTTTGCTCTTCATTGGAAGGCCCAGAAGGGTGACCTGCCTTCTCCGACAAACGGCTTTTGGAATGGTCTTCTCTGTGGCCCTTTCCTCTGTGTTGGCAAAAACCATCACTGTGGTTCTGGCATTCATGGCTACCAAACCAGGATCTGGGATGAGGAAATGGGTGGGGAAAAGACTGGCAAATTCCATTGTCCTGTCCTGTTCCTTGGTTCAAGCAGGCATTTGTATGGTTTGGTTAAGTACTTCTCCTCCATTCCCAAATACAAACATGCACTCGCTAAAAGGGCAAATCATAATAGAATGCAATGAAGGGTCCATCTTCATATTTTATTGTCTCTGGGGCTATATGGGATTTCTAGCTATTGCCAGCTACACTGTCGCTTTCCTAGCCAGGAAGTTACCAGACACTTTCAATGAAGCTAAATTCATCACCTTCAGCATGTTGGTCTTTTGCAGTGTTTGGATCTCTTTTCTTCCATCCTATCTGAGCACAAAAGGGAAAGATATGGTGGCTGTGGAGATCTTCTCCATCTTGGCCTCTAGTGCTGGGTTACTGGCCTGTATTTTTTTCCCTAAATGCTACATCATTATGCTCAGGCCTGAGCTGAATAATAGAGAGCAGCTGACAAAGACAAAAAACTGAAGAAATTAAGAATGAATTCATTTTATTATAAAAATTTAGAACTTACTTCCATTTTGTACTCGTATACATGCAATACTTCCAATTGTATATTGGAAGTATGTATACTCCATACATACTCCAATTTGAACTCATATGCATACTTCCTGTGGAGTAAATCCTAGTGATCAAAATAGGACTTGTTCTGAGTAAACCTGTGCAAGATTGCACTGTAACTTTAAATGTTTATTCATTATTATTCATACATGAAAAATGAATCTGGGTCATCTATACAAAACAGGAAGTGTTTCTATCCTGTTGCTGAAGAATAGCATGGACTCCGTTGATGGTTTCTAACAGATAGGATATGAACCGCCAGTGGCGTATCTAGCGCCCCCGAAGTTGGGGCTGACCCCCCGACACCCCAAAATAATTTGCATAAATTAAGTTTCATTTTTGTTTTACTTTTTTCCGGTTTTTTAAAAAGTTTCTTAGGGTTTTTTTAGTGCTATCGGGGCTTCTAAGCGTATGTGTATGCTTTGCGCTCACTTATCTTGTGTCTAGGAGCCTCCAGCGACGATCTCTAGCAGCGATGATCTGTTCCGGGGGCGCAGATTGTTCTGCCCCGGGCGTGAACTCTGTAAAGTGCCCAGCAGCGCTTTACAGAGTTCACACAGGCGCAGAACGTCGATTGGAAACTCTGCTTTATAGAGTTCGCGCCGGGGCAGGCAGAGCAACGATCTGCGCCCCCGGAAGAGATTGTCACCACTGGAGATCATCGCCGGAGGCTCCTAGTCACAAGATAAGTGGGCGCAAAGCATACACACACGCTTAGAAGCCCCGAAAGCGCTAAAAAACCCCTAAAAACTTTTAAAAACCCGGAAAAAGTAAAAAGAAAAACGAAACTAAAGGAGGCCCGCACGCCCCCCGAGCCTCAGCGCCCTTACACCCTGGGGCCCACTGCCCCACCATCCCATACCAGCCGATGCCTCTGCGAACCACTGGCCAGATGGATTTGCTTCAAGAAGGAAATCAAACTGCTCCAACAGAGCTCAACCTTTTCTCTCCCTCCACCTAAACAACAGCCTGCAGTTCTGCCCATTCTGCCCATCTGTGGGTCAGACACATACTCCCTTGGTGATTATAATGCTTAGCTGTGCCTGATACCTGATAAGCTCAGTGGAAGAGAAATGTACTCAGGAGCAATCCAAAGTGAATGCTTTTTAATATAGGTATGGCCATTGGAAACTGGGGGAGGCTATGTAAGTCTGGCCAGGAGCGGGATGGTGCTTAAAGATATAGGCGGAGCACGCCGCTGATATCCCTGTCCCTCCTCCGGGCCAAGCGGCCCAATCCAGTGCATCCCCACACCCCTGCCCGGCACTGGAGACGGCCCCGGGCAGACTGAGTTGTGCCGTCCTCTCCGCTAATGCCGCTTACTTGCCGGGTGTCGAAAATGTGCCGCCTTACAGCACATTTACGACACCTGCTGCTGGCAGAGCCATCGGTCCTCCAGAAGTTCATTGAACTGCAGTTGCCTATGCTTGATTGCACCGCTAGTCTTGCTTAGTTTCTGAAAGTCTGAGATATTGCTGCTATAGAAATCTATGGTGCTAGGGACCATTACAAAAGGGCTTAAGAAATAAAGAATACCAATGGGAGAAATGTTTGAGTCTTGGTGTGGAGGGAGTGTAACCGTTGGGGCAGAGTCTTGATAGAAATGTCAGTATGTGATTTCACAGTTTTACACGGTAGGGGAAATGATCGCATTTCCGCAATCATTCACTAAAGAAATAGGATGATGATGGTTTTTGTGGTGCCTTGGGGGCCCAATGGTACAGTGGGAAGTCCTCCAATCACGCGGTTCTCTTGAAACCCACCACAGATCCCCCACAGATCCTAGTCAAACTAACACTCCCACAATATACCAAATGATACAACCAATTCTGTCTGTTCAGTATCAAGCATATTACAGCAGGAAGCATGATGATCTCACTCAAGGTCTGGGCTGAAAAGGTCAAATGCACCAGGTCATTAAGCACCTGCCATGTTTTCCTGTGCTCCAGACAGCAGTTTCAGCACACGAGGGAGCTCATTCCCTCCTTTGTAGTTATTAAATTCAGTCTGAGGAGTTGTCCTGCTCCTCAAATCCCAAGAGGTATTTGGAGTGCATAGGAAAAACAAATAATGCCAAAAAGTGGTTATAAAACCCTCCCATCATGCTCATGTTCAGGCTGTTGGATCACAGATGCTGGTGCGGCTCTATCACTCCTGAGTTTGAATACTTTAATGATATGTCTGCACTCATGATGTTTTCTATGGTTACTACTACAGGCAACGTCTTGTGAGTAGCTTGAGCAATCTGCACCTAGGATCGCCTTTTCCCCCAAGGAGTGCTCCACTTCGGAATATTTCTTTTAAAAAGCCTGAAAACTCCCTTGGACTGTAAGGTGGATGAAACCACAACAAATACCGTATTTTTCGCACCATAGGATGCATCGCACCATAGGACGCATGCATCCGATGGAGCTAAAAATAGGGGGGGGATGTTTTTACTTACCGAGGCTTGTGTGGGCTTCGGGGACGCCTGTACGACCCTCGGCAGGCCTCCCCGATCTTCAGTTCAGCACTAAATGGCCATTTTCGGCCATTTCCTGTTTTCCGAAAACCGGAAATAGTCAAAAATAGCCATTTAGTGCTAAACTGAAGATCGGGGAGGCCTGCAGAGGGTCGCACAGGCCTCCCTGATCTTCATTTCGGCAAAACCCGGCCATTTTTTTTTTTTGGCGCTAAATGGCTATTTTCGGCCATTTCCGGTTTTCAGAAAACCTGATTGCTCATCAGTTCTTTCTTGAAATTACCTTATCTAATTTCAGTCAACAACCCATCTTTTTGTTCAAGGATGTCATGTAAGGCTCTCTTTATCTCTTCGTAGCATTCCTTTGCTGAGAACGTCATACCCAGGTGCAGGTATTTAAGTAAAAGGGAGCATGAAGTCCATTCAGGATGGCAGTCATACACATGAAGATCTTGAGTCACTGAGAATTTACTCCACTTTTCTCAACACCTCTCTCTCTCTCTCTCTCTCTCTCTCTGTGTGTGCTGTGTGTGTGTGTGTGTGTGTGTGTGTGTGCGTGTGTGTGACTACTTGTGCACCCCCCTAAATAAGCACGCTAGACAAAGGCTGGGTTAAAGGGCCACTTTATTAACTTAATAAACACAAGATAGACTGCAGCAAAGACTGGAGGTTTTATTAAATTGGAACTTATTTAACTTAACTTAAAAAACCCCAATGCGTGCGGGTTCTAGGTTGGGGGAAAATGGCACTAGCCGTTTACCTCCCCCAGATGTCAATGGGCATCACATCCGGGCTCAATCCTCGCTTGGTCACTGCCCAAGCCAGTCTATCACTGCCAAACCCAAAGGATTGAGGCAGCTGGAAAGCGTAGACCACCCCAGGTACGCCTAAAGGTGATCTTTGCTTTCCAGCCCTGGGGTTTGCCAGCCAGCCTCAGCGACCCGGTTCGGCATCGTTTGAGCGGTTCTGGCTCGCCCCATGGACTTGTTTACCTCCGGATGTATGCCAAGTATAAGCCTCCCTGGCTACCCCCCCTCCCGCACGCTACCTACCACACGGTGGGCTTAACCTAGCGTTTAACGTCTCAGCCCCACCAGAGCAGAAACTTAAAAATTCCCTGCTGCAATTCCTTCAAAAACACGTCCGCACCAGCTTGGGTCAAATGCACCCCGTCGCCTCTAAAAAGCTACGGAGCGTCGAATTGAATCCCAGGTTGAGATATAATGTCACCACCCTTGTCCAAAAAATGATGCTTCAGGTAGGAATTCACCTTTTTCCTTGCAATGTCCAAACAGCAGGGGTTCAAAGCCCCCCGCCACACCCTGCAGCGAAGTAAGCATGACCAGAGGATGGCTATCTCTGGCACAAGCTGCCTAATCTTGGCGATGTCCTCACAGACCTGGAGCCTCAAGGACACCAAGGTCCTCTGGCCCAGGTCGTTTTCACCTAGGTGAATCACCAAAACCTGAGGAGGAGGCCGGGATTCAAGAAATTCACAGATTAGAGGGAGAAGCTGGCCCCAAAGCATTCCCCTTTTAGCCGCCCACCAAACCTTGGCCAGGCTAGCCAAGCCCAACTGTGTGCCAAAACGTGAAGCCGCTGCTCTCTTCCGCGTCCAGAACATGATGGAGTGTCCACAAATCAGGACCCGAGCTGGAAACAGGCCCCAGCGACCTAACAAAAGAGAAAAATGCAATGAACAACTATGCTAAGAACAATAACAAGAACGGCCAAGCCCCAGAGAAACCACAGCTAAGGCGTCCACAGGCTGGCAATGACTCCCATATAAACACCCATCCGGGTCACCCAAAAATGGCCCCTTGGGCCCAGCAACATCCCCACGGAGTGAGCCAACAAGGCCCATACGGGCCGAAACAGCTTGCAAGCAAGCAGGGAGTCACGAAAAGGCCACAGCGACCAATAGCCTACCCTCCTATGCTAAAGGCCCCCAACCCCCTCACGATGTAATTAGGAATATAGCTTTTGTAGGCGCTTGACCGCCAGCGACCAATCCTCTGAACAGTGTCCTGAGGAAGACCGCTTGCAACTGCAAGTGATGCTGCCCCAATTCTAAATGAACGTAAGCCATAAGATGCTGGGGAAAAACCTGGGGCCAAGAGTGCCCGGTTGAAAATAGCACGAAATTGAAAAAGAGTGAAGGGGGATCCATCACGATGGCAAAACAGGGGGCCATGCGCACTACCCCGTAACGTGAGGTAAGCCTCCAAGGACTGCACAGGACAAATAGACAAACCTGACACCCTTCATAGGTGAATAGTCCTTCCAGTGGCCCGCTGGTCGGTTTTAGACCATCGCAGCCTGATGGTCAAGATCTCAGCTGAGATTCAAGGGCAGTCGAGCACAAAACTTTAAAAGAATCCCCGATAAGTTCCAGAATGTTCCGATAAGTTCCAGCATACTGGCTTTCTGGAATCAGGGAGGGCAGGAGCTGCCCGCCTAAACCCCTCCAGCATTTTCCTAATTCTAAAATCCCCAGAATAATCCTGCCACCCCGCCGCCGTGGCGCTAAAAGCCAAAGCGGCAAGGTAGGACGACAAAGATGGCGCCGACAGACCTGCTTCATGCAGATGCAGCATAAAAAGCAAAAGGTGCTCTGCAGGTACGGTCCAAGATTGTTCCGGGGGAGCTGCACAACGAAAATCCTCAAAAATCCGCAACTTACCCTCATAACTGCGGCACGTGGCAGGGGCTAAGGCCGACCAGACGGCGGTGTTGACCCTGGCAAGCCGAGCTCCCAAAGCCAAAGCGGCATCGGGTCGGGGTCCAAGCGAGCCTCGGGATCGAGGTCCCGAAAGCGCTCCACCTGAAAGCGAGACAGCGACTCAGCAATTCCATTCTGAAGTCCAGGGACGTACTTAACAATAAAAAGGGGCATTAAGCTCTGCACAGTTGGCCATAAAAGTGGAAAGAAGGAACTGACACACGTCAGTACCCCCAGGACCCACAAAAAGAAAATCATCCAGGTAATGAATGATTGAATTCACTCCTGTACGAGAACGGACAGTCCATTCTAAAAACGTAGAGAAAAGTTCAAAGGTGAAATCCGCAGGTTGGGAATGGGAGCCTCATCAAAGGGGCCAACCACCCTGCCCACAGCCACTTCCTTGCCTATCTTCCTCCTTACCACCTCTTCCATCCCAACCACCGATGGCAAGTTGTCGGCCCACGAGGGAGCGGCAGGAAGAGGCGAAGGAATACGAAACCCAAAAGTAAAACCCTGCAGAATATAATCGGCCGCCATCCTGTCAGGATAGCGCCGCAGCCAAGTTCGAAGTGGGCCAACCTTAATCGGGGTTGGCCCCCTTCCCAGAAGGGGTGGCATTACAACCGCCCCCTCTTCTACCTGAACCTCTAGGGCCCTGCCTCCCACTGACAATGCGGGGGCATGCTGCAATGGCATGCTTGCCCCCGCAAACTGCGCAACCATGCCGGAACGGGCAGTCCTGATGCCCGCACCTGCCGGAGGCATTGAACTCATAACATATGCGGGGGGGGGTTGAACCCCATGCGCACCTGCCCCAGATTTTTGTTGGCTAAAGTTAGCCTGTCCCACCTGGTTACTGGTGATAATATGACGGCTGTCGGATCGATCACCCAGGGAGGATTTTGCCGGCCCCACAAGCCGGTTCCACAACTCCCATTGAGGGACCCGCCAATCCAAAACTGGATTATACGAAGCATGCAAGCGGAACAGGTCTTCATAAGAAAGCCAGCCCGTACCCACATGCTCCGAATATGCAGCATGTATTATATCCAGGCATTTAAATAGATCCCTGGTCACCTTGGGATGCATTTGATGCATCACCGCCATGTAGATACAATAACCCTTAAGCCAGTTTGGCCAATTCTGGTCAATTTTACGCTTTTTAGAAACCTCAGCGTCCGGGACAAGGTCCCCGACATGAGGCACTGGCTCAGGGGCTTTTTGTAACAGACTAAATACGTCAACAAACTCCCTATGCCAATTTTTGTTCTTGTTTTTATGGTCATCGCAAGATGACCACCAAGCGGGATATTTAAGTCCCCAAAGGGGGTCCGCATACGCTCTGTTTCATCAGGGGGTTGTGGAGTATGACCCCAGAGTGGAGGAGGTTGTGGGTAACCCATCCAACCCCCCACTGCCCCATCCCTGGGGGAAGCCCCACATAGGGGGATATTGAGGAGAGGCATCAGCCGTGGAAGGGAGTCCTCCCCTTCAGCTGCCCCAGAGCCCTCAAAAGGTGGTGGGGGTGTCGCCGCGCCCCACAGTGTCCCTTGATGCTGGAGTGCGATAACAGGAGGGATTGTCCCCAATCCCAGAGCCAGGTCCAACGAAAATCTGAAGCAGAGTACTGCAGCTACAGGATCCCAGTAAAAGGCAAGGTCCCACACTGAACTAAAGCAGAGTGCTGCAGCTAGAGAAGCCAACAGCCACTGATCTAAGCAGAGGGCTGCAGCTAGAGAAGCCAATCAGCGCCCCCCCGAGGGTGGGGGCAGTGTCTTTTTATCTGAAATATTATTTTGTCTGCAATACGTCTCAAATCATCTCCTTGTGGCAGTATCACATTTCTCTCTCATTTAAACTTTTAAAAACAGGAAAAAAAAATAAATTTGCATTATTAGTAGCTAAGAGTACGAAGAAAAAAGTAGGTACTTCTTCACACAGTACATAATTCGTCCGTGGAATTCATTGCCACCAAGTGTGGTGATGACCATGAGCTTGGATGTCTTGAAAAGGAGATTGAACATCATAGAAAAAGGTCTATCACTGACTCCTAATCAGAATGGCTAAATGCTACTTCCAGATTCAACAGTAGTTTGCCCCTGAATACCAGTTATGGGGGATCAATGGTGAGAGAGGAGCATGCTTTTCTCTGCTGCAGGTGGGCTTCCTTGCTGGTAGTTCACTGTCAAATGGAGAATGTGTGGATAGATAGGCCTTTGCCTGATCCCAAAGGTTTTATTTAGTTCTTATCCCATTCCTGCTTCACTCATCATGAACTACCTGTCCTTAGTCTGGCCTCAGGGGCCTAACAAGCTCCCGGAGCACAGGAGCTTGCTGCACCTGGAAGTGACGTCATGTGACCTCATGTGATGTCATTTCCAGAGCTGTTTCCTCAGCAATGGAGCTGCACTGCTCCTTCCTGAACTGTAGGGTGGGCAGGGGGACTCCATGAGTGAAAACTGAGCAAACCTCCATGACTGAACAAGCTGTTTCAGCATGTGCACGGAGCCCCACCCACCCGCCCTACAGCTCAGGAAAGAGTGGCGTGGCTCCTTGACTGAGCACACTGTATCAGCACAAAGTCTGAAACAGTGGCGCACGCAGTGGAGTGAAGCTTGAGGTGTGCCCCCCCCGGGCTTGCATCCAGGGGGGCGCACCGCCGTTACGCCGTTACGCATCACACACGTTATGCTTCACCCACATTACGCTTCTGCTCAGTAGTCCTAGAGTCCCTCCCCCCTCCCATCTGCAATGTGAAAATAAGAATAATGTCCTCTAGAAGCCACCTGAGAGAAAGTTATTTCGATTAGTTGAAAGCCGGCCACACTTTGGTAGTCCACGGTTCATTTCTGCCCCTGGCGAGCTGCTGTGTGGTAATATTCAGCTGCCTTGAAGGAATGCCTCTTTGCCTCCACTTCTGTTCCATATGTTATAAGTCTGAGTTCTCTTCCTTCCAAAAGCAACCGAATCACTAACAGTCAAGTGTCTCACTGATCGGCTAAGTGAAGCATGTATACCAGAAACACATTTCCTAAATCTTCAAAGCAGTGGCTATTTCTTCCTTCATTTATAGACTTGTTTATTGTTTTTAATTGGGAAAATAACCAAGTTTATAAGAACCTGCAATTCTCAACTGGGCTTCAGTGCCTTGATCATTTTGTTATGCCTGTCATGAACTGTTTGGTCACGTAGGCTTGGGGTTTCTTTTGTTGTTGTAATAGAATTTTAGTAGATTGTTGCAGGACCAACCTTACAGTACTTCTTCTATGTAAAATGCCAAAGATAGAGAAGTAATTTGAATGGTTGAGGAACTGCAGCTAATTGAGAACAGAAGAGCTCCTTGTTATGGGAAAGATAAATTCCTCAAGGAGAGTAGAGCTTTGAGAGTCTCTCTGGTGTGGATGTTGAGGAGAGACCTTGGAAAGAGTGGGTTAGAAGGGAGTTGTGTTCAGTTGACTTTTCAAAAGGAGATTAGAGTACTTGAAAGGTTTTCAAGCTGAAGCCTTTCAAAGAAGGGGGAGCGATTCATTCACTTAGACACACTGCACAGGTTGCAGATTTGCCTCACCTTGATGATGTTGATTTATTGTCTGCCTGTAAGCAACCTCACACACTGGACGAGTGGGAAGTGCCAGAGCAGTTGGACTGGAACCAGCAAGTCCAGCTGCGGTCTCTGTTGTTTAAATTTGCTGCAGTATTTGACAATAAGCCAGGATTGACTAATGTTTTGACTCATAAGATTGATACAGGGGAGCATGCGCCAGTTAGAGCAAAGCTGCGGCCCCTGAATGAAGCTATGCAAGAGGTGATTCATAAAGAGGTTAAAGAGATGTTAGATCTCGGAGTTATCCAGCCTTCATGCAGTCCTTGGGCGTCGGTCCCAGTCATAGTGACGAAGAAAGATTTAGACCAAGGTGGTCAAACTCAATTCCGCTTTTGTTTGGATTTTAGACCTTTGAATAAAATTACTAGGGTGGATTCCTACCCCCCGAAGCATGTGGAAGCTTTGATCGAGAAAGTTAGCAAGGCTAAGTTTGTAACCACAATGGATTTGTCTAAAGGTTACTGGCAGGTACCCTTGCACCCTGCTGACAAATGTAAAACCACTTTCTTAGTAAAAGATGGCTGTTTTGAGTTCAAGGTCATGCCCTTCAGTTTATGCAATGCAGGGAGCACATTCCAAAGGCTCATGGACCAGGTATTTTCAGGATGTGAGTTTGCAGACACATACCTCGATGACGTGATAATAGCTTCTGATACATTCCAGGAACATATGGAACATTTGGAAGAGGTATTAAAGAGGCTGCAGAATGCAGGGTTGACAGTTAAACTTGCTAAGTGTCAGTTTACAAGGCAATATGTTGATTTTTTGGGGTTTCGTATTGGCCAAGGACAAATACATCCTATGCAAGCTAAAGTAAAAGCCATCCTGGATTGGCCAACCCCTCGGAATAAATCTGGTGTCAGGTCCCTATTGGGTCTTTTCGGATTCTATAGAAAATTTATCAGGGATTATGCAAATATCTCAGCTCCGTTGTCAGATTTGACACGTAAGAAATGCCCTGAGAGAGTTAAATGGACACCGCAGTGCGAACAGGCATTGCAAACCCTGAAGCAAAGGTTGCTGGACGCGCCAGTGTTGGTGAGCCCTGATTTTTCGCAACCGTTTGTGGTTCAAACTGATGCTTCTCAGAGAGGAATTGGGTGTGTGCTGGCTCAAAGAGTCGAGGGGGAGCTAAGACCCATTGCTTTCCTCAGCAGGAAGTTGCTGCCTAGAGAATGCAACTATTCCACCATTGAACAAGAAGCTCTAGCAGTTGTGTGGTCGTTGAACAAGTTAAGACACTATCTCATAGGACAACATTTTTACTTATACACAGACCACCAAGCTTTGGCGTGCATGGATAGAATTGATGCTAATCAGCGTATACTTAGATGGAGTTTGATTCTCGCAGATTTTCGTTTCTCGACCCAACATTTAAAAGGGAGTGAGAACGTAGTTGCTTTTTCGTTATCTAGACAGTGGGAAGTGGGGGACACTCTTACTCCTAGTCCCAGTTCGAAATAAATAAAGGACAACTCACTATAGAGATAGGAGGCTAATCTTAGTGATGCTGCTATATTTTAAACTACCTCATTGTTTTGTTCTTGTATGGCCGTTTGTCTTGTGATCTCTTACAGGACGAAATAAGTACCCAAGGATATTGGAGTACGTTTTTGTCTGGGAGAGGCGTGTGAAGAAGCCAGAGATCACCCAGACACTTAACCTCATATTCTTGTTCTTATACGTTTATTTCTATGTATCTAAGTGTATTTGTATCTAATTGTAATAAGTCTTACAGGTCTGTAAGCTGATATAAAACAGGGCTACAAGGAAATTGTAACAAGCAACTTTACTACCTCTTTGAAATGTAGATGTCTCTCGAAGTGTGAAAGTAAAGACAGCGTTAGAAAGAAACCAGGCCTTGCTTGAGACACCCTCAAGGATAAGAGATAAGGGAAAGATCCGTTGTGAGGTGATTAGTCACCATAAACATATCCAAAAGTGAAACTAGAAATCTTCTTCTCACAGGTGTTGTAAATCAGAGCCAAGGCTTCAGAGATGCATACGTGCAGGACATCGGATTGGCTACTTTGTGCCAGCCGATGCCCCCACTTTCGGAGGAATAACCGTTATGCTTTTTGTATAAAAGTACGAGCTGCCTGAGCTCGTCTCTCTCTTCTTGGTTGGTCTTGAGGCGGGAGCTTTTGTCCGTTGGAATGACAAAAGCCAGCAAGGTCTTTAGGTATGTAAACGGCTTAGAGTTAGTCAGTCCTTTTCTTATTTTGATTGTGCCTGTCTGTTCCTGTTGTTATGTCTCTTTGGTGCAAGCCCCATGTAACCACTCCAGTTTGGAGAAAGGGTTTGCACCGTAACGAAATTCTTTACTTCTAAAATAAATTCTCTTATATTCTAAACAGGATTGTGTGTGTATTAGAATCTAAGACCAACCTATGAGAAGCATTGGGAGCTAAGGGAGAGGGTAATCGAACGGTGCTGTCGGTGCGACAGCGGGAGGGGGATTTCACAAAGTGGCTGGGCCTCGGAGAAGGAAGGAGTCACGGCGGAATCTTCTATGCACTGCGGGGAATAAGCAGCGGACCAGAGATTGGCTCTGTGGGCGTCGTAGATAAGACACAGCCATACGCCTGTTAACTACGGGGATAAGTAGTTGTCGTAAATAAGACCAGGCAAATAAGTCCCTTTGCTGGACCACAGAGCCATACATCTTTGACAGTACCTATTGGTTTGATTCCTTTAAATTGTATACTTTTAAAGAACTTTTGAACCACTCTGGGCATTTTTAAACCTTTTATTTCCTCAACATTAAATTTTACATGGATTCTGAACCCATATACCCAATCTCTTTGAAATTGTAAATTATTTAAAATTCTACTAGATGGATGGTATAGGTTGTACAGTGTGAGCAGATGAAGAATTATGCAAACTCACATGGTTTTATTTTATTGCAATTTGCTGGGCAGAAATCGGTCTGCCCCCTGAGCTTCAGGTTGCTGCGTAACGGCGATTTTTGACCACTTCTGGTTTTCTTGAAACAGGCCTACCCACATCTCCACCACCGAAGTCCCGAGAAATGGAAAAAAACACATTTTCAGGCACTTTCTCAGAGGCAGCAGCAATCCCCGGAATCACTGCTGCCATGCTGTCCATGCTCCTTAAGGAGCATGGGGGCGTTTAATGATGGGTGGTTTAATGACCCACCACTTTGAGGACAACTTGGGCTACAATATCAAAGCCTTCGAAATTGTGTGCAACTCTTCAAATACATTGTTTTCCAGCTTCATTTAAAGAAATCGGATATGTATTGTTTTTCCATGCTTCCCCATAGATCATGGGTCTCCAAACAGCAACTCTCTGTGCCTGCGGGGATTCCCATGCTCCCCCGCTCAGTGGTCACCCCTTCCTGCCCGCTGCTGGAGTCGATCGCACCAGGATAATGCAAAGCAACTGGGCGGCTCTGTATGTGTGTGTGCATGTGTGTGAGCATGTGTTGTGTGTGTGTGTGTGTGTGTGTGTGTGTGTGTGTGTGTGTGTGTGAGTGTGCACACACATGCAGACCAGCCTTCATATCCTTCAATGCCTCATTGGATGTCTCCCTGGCAGGGGCGGAGGCTTAGTGTTGAAGAAGCAGCCTGCTATTTTCTGTTCCTGCCTAGTGCATAGCAAGCAGCAGCTTCGCTTATCCACTCCCGAGTCCAGCAACCACGTGTAGGGTATTACTTGCAGCTGCTTCAATATCTGGACACAGTTGGTTTCAGGAAGCCTGGGAGGCGGGTGATGTCTATGGGGAAGGAGTGCATAGGATTGTTGCCAACATATTTTTGCTGTGTTCACTGAGACTTCTGGAGAAGCGTTCACAGGGTTGCAGCCCCCTTGCTAAATCAACCTCTTTGTTTTCTGTCCTGAGCTTCCTAATAGCCTAAACATTACCACCCCCTTTTATTGATCAAAAGGAGCTCAGCTCTCAAACAGATATAGGTTTGTAGTATGGAAACTTTCATGGCTTGGTACAATTTGAAACGAAGCAGGCATTGTGGGTTTTCTAGCCATGTTTATTATTTGAGAAATCTTTAATTTAGTTTAGGAGAAATAAAGATTTCTCAAATAATAAACATGGCTAGAAAACCCATAATGCCTGCTTCGTTACAGATATAGGTTTAATTAAAAATGGCGTCTTCACATCTCCAAAACTCAGATGGAGCCTACCCTCTCCCAATCCTGCTGGAATAGCAGCTTCTGTTTGCTGGTGAATATAGCTACCACCTTAGGATTCTTCATTTGGAGAAAAACACCTTTACAAAATAAAGGAAGGTTTCACACCTCTAACCGTCCTCACCAACCCCATGAGTGAATTCAGTCAAGGAAGCCTGGCTAAGAAGCCAGGGGACTTCCAATCTAGTCATTGCACCTTCATTTGCATGGGACAAACAAGGTGGAAATCAGTGGCATCATGAGCCGGCGCGTCAACCCCGGTGGGAGTTCAACCGGCTCGGCGCATCACCCGCACCCACCCCCACTGCCGCGTCACCACCACCACCACCGCCAGTATGAGCCGGGTGAGTGTGACGATGCATCTTCTTCGGCTGGCAGTTCAGGCGCTGCTGAATAGGCAAAAAGCGGCGTTCTTCGCGCATGCGCACAAACGCTGCTTGAAGCCTCTTGACCTCAGCGGCGTTGTGCGCATGTGTGAAAACGCCACTTTTGGCCTTGTCATGGTCGAGCAAGGAAAAACAAAGACTTATTGGTAGTACCGCTGCCACCAGCTCAGGACCAAATGTGATTAGAGAGTTCTCCTGAGCTAGACCCCTCTTATTATAGTACAAAATTCAGGGTAGGCAGGTGTCTTTTCAATTCATTTCACAGAACAACCCAGGTACAAATACTATTAAATTTTAATTGGAAATCCAAGAACAAAACAAGAGAATTTCCCCAACATTAAAGTACAATTACATAAACTCTAAAACCTTTCAAACAGCTGATAAAAACTTTTAAAAACTAAATACTTTAATCTCCTTGGCTAACCAACTACACCTCAATCCTTACACCAGAGGGAACTAACTCACTCTGCTCTTCTAGAGAGTGCTCAAAGTTACAATATTTAAGGGATTTTCAGCCATGTGATTTCAGTTCTTAAAATTGAAGAAATAAAGATCGATCTTACGATTGTCAGTTGAAATTCCAAATCCTGGTTCTACCGCGACGTGGAGCAGGCAAGCGGGATGGATTATCCAAAGCTGACAAAGTTGAAATCTTTAAGGTCTTCTGTGCTTGACGTTTCTCCCCAGGCATTAGGGGCTTCTTCGAAAGCGAAAAGAGAACCCAGCTGCAAGCTGGAAGGTGTCTATAACCTTGCCCTAGAAGTCTCTGCAGATATAGTAGCATTCATTGAAAGCATGTGAGCCAGCGTGAACCCCGCTGATTGTTAATTAGGTGCAGAAGCTGTCAATTCCTGGAGTAAACTCTCCTTCGCGTTCTGCTCTCCTGCTTCCCTGCGATGCTGAAAAGACTTATGCAGTAAAGGCAACCATACCTTATTAACATAGGATAATTCCTGTTGGCGATTAATAAGAAACTTTGACTGTCGTTGAGAGATAGAAATTGCTTCAAGGTTTGCACGTTGTCTGTTTCTTTGCTCATTGAATAAAGACCTGGTTTTTTGAAATTCAATTTGGTGTCCTGTTTCTTTGACATGTGTAACTAACGCTGATTTTTCTTCTTGGCCATTTTAGACCGCTCTCAAATGCTCTTGCATCCTGATTTTAATGGGTCTTTTTGTATTTCCTATGTAAGAACTTGGACAATTTCCACAATAAATTTCATAAACCCCTGGATTGGTTAACTCTGGTCTTTTATCTTTAGGGTTTCCTAACAGCTGTTCAATCTTGGTGGTAGGTAGGAATACAGTTTTCACATTGTACTGTCGGAACACATAAGATATCTTATCGGTTACCCCACGTACATATGGCAGTGACAGCCATTTGTGTTCTTTCTGTTCTAATTTTTCCAGTTCTGTCGCTCTGTTCTTCTCATTAATTTCCTCTGGGGTGGGAATGTGCGTAATTTTCTCCCACTGTTTGTCCCATACCTGATCTATCTGTCTTGTGGTGTATCCATTGGAAAGTAAGGTCTCTTTAATGATTGTTTTCTCTTCAGCTAAGGAATCCCTGTCACATACGTGCATTGCCCTATAGACTAATGAATTAATGAGTGAATTTTTTTGAGCCGGGTGGTGATTGGAAGAATAATGTAAGTATCTGCCTGTGAAAGTAGGCTTCCTGTAAACGGTGTGGCCAAAGGACAAATCTGCTTTTCTAGTCACTTTGACATCCAAAAATGGTAGAACCCCTTCTTTTTCTACTTCCATAGTAAATTGTATTTCGGGTATCAGACTATTAAGGTGTTCCAGGAAGAGACCAAGTTTCTCTTCCCCATGGTCCCAAATACAGAACACGTCATCGACGTAGCGGAGCCATGTAGATGGTTTGAATTCAGTAGTGGATAGAGCTTTCTTCTCAAAAAATTCCATGAATAAGTTGGCAACAATGGGGCTCAGCGGGTTCCCCATTGCCACCCCCTCCCCCTGCTCTCTGAATGTATTATTCCAGATGAAATATGTGGAAGTTAGACAGTGCCAGTATAGGGGTATCAAATCTCTGGGTAATGTGAGGTCACTTATGAGATTCATGGTTTCTGTTAATGGCACTCTTGTGAACAATGATACTACGTCGAAACTCACCAGGATGGAATTATGTGTTAATTTAGCTATGGCTAGTAGCTCAATGAAATGGTATGTGTTCTTTACATGATGATATGTATTCCCAATGTGTGGTTGCAAAATTTTGGCCAAGTGCTGTGATAAGGCGTGTGTAGGTGCCCCTATGTTACTGACAATGGGGCGAAGCGGAATATCTTTCTTATGGATTTTAGGAAGCCCATACAATCTGGGGGGCAGGGCAGAAGACTTGGTTAATCTATTCTTAATTTCTAAGCTTAAAGAGGAATTCTTTATTAAAATATTGGTTTCTTTTAAAATTTTGTTAGTGGGGTCCTTTTTCAGGATATTGTAGGTTTCTGGGTCTAAAAGATCAGTAACCTTCTTAAAATAATCTGTAGTATTTAAAATCACGGTTGCGTTCCCTTTATCTGCAGGAAGAATCACTACCTCTGGATTATTCTTCAATTGTCTAATTGCTTGGATTTCCTGATGTGTAATGTTGCTCTTGGGGGGTTTAGCCTTAAGGAGAATATTAGCTGATTTTATCCTTATTTCCTCTGCCGTGTCAGGCTCCAGCTCTGCCAGGGTAGTTTCAATATTAGCTATAATTTGCTCTGTGGGGATGGTTTTTGGGACTATAGCAAGATTCCCCCCTTTAGTTAGTACAGATAATTGAGCTGAAGATAAGTCCAAGCTGGAAAGGTTGATGATAACTTTGTTTTCCTCCAAGGGGTTGATCCTGTCTCTACTTAGTCCTTTTAATGATTTTAATTTTTTCTCATGTCTAATTTTGATCTTCCTATCCAGTTGTAAAGTATATTCCTGGGTCCTACTATCCCACCTCCTCCAATCCTCTTTTCCCAGGATGTTGCTCATTTTAACATGTAATTTGTAAATAAGCAGGTCCATTTTACTCAGGACAAACCTCGTGGTTTTAATATAGTCTCTTAACAGTGCAGTTTCCATTTTTCTATAGATTCTTTCAGATCTTCTAGTGTTCTTTTTCCTATGGTGCCTTAGAAATTTTGGTATGACCTCTGCGTCCCTACAGTTCAGCAAGAAGGTCAAAGTATTCCTCAACTTCATTTTACGCATCCGATGTTTCTCCAAGGTTTTTAGTTCTCTGGTAATTTCCTCCCCATAGAGGCATTTTAGGTATACATGCAGGTTTTCATGGCCAGTTGTTATGCTCAAAGTTACAATATTTAAGGGATTTTCAGCCATGTGATTTCAGTTCTTAAAATTGAAGAAATAAAGATCGATCTTACAATTGTCAGTTGAAATTCCAAATCCTGGTTCTACCGCGACGTGGAGCGGGCAAGCGGGATGGATTATCCAAAGCTGACAAAGTTGAAATCTTTAAGGTCTTCTGTGCTTGACGTTTCTCCCCAGGCATTAGGGGCTTCTTCGAAAGCGAAAAGAGAACCCAGCTGCAAGCTGGAAGGTGTCTATAACCTTGCCCTAGAAGTCTCTGCAGATATAGTAGCATTCATTGAAAGCATGTGAGCCAGCGTGAACCCCGCTGATTGTTAATTAGGTGCAGAAGCTGTCAATTCCTGGAGTAAACTCTCCTTCGCGTTCTGCTCTCCTGCTTCCCTGCGATGCTGAAAAGACTTATGCAGTAAAGGCAACCATACCTTATTAACATAGGATAATTCCTGTTGGCGATTAATAAGAAACTTTGACTGTCGTTGAGAGATAGAAATTGCTTCAAGGTTTGCACGTTGTCTGTTTCTTTGCTCGTTGAATAAAGACCTGGTTTTTTGAAATTCAATTTGGTGTCCTGTTTCTTTGACATGTGTAACTAACGCTGATTTTTCTTCTTGGCCATTTTTGACCGCTCTCAAATGCTCTTGCATCCTGATTTTAATGGGTCTTTTTGTATTTCCTATGTAAGAACTTGGACAATTTCCTCAATAAATTTCATAAACCCCTGGATTGGTTAACTCTGGTCTTTTATCTTTAGGGTTTCCTAACAGCTGTTCAATCTTGGTGGTAGGTAGGAATACAGTTTTCACATTGTACTGTCGGAACACATAAGATATCTTATCGGTTACCCCACGTACATATGGCAGTGACAGCCATTTGTGTTCTTTCTGTTCTAATTTTTCCAGTTCTATCGCTCTGTTCTTCTCATTAATTTCCTCTGGGGTGGGAATGTGCGTAATTTTCTCCCACTGTTTGTCCCATACCTGATCTATCTGTCTTGTGGTGTATCCATTGGAAAGTAAGGTCTCTTTAATGATTGTTTTCTCTTCAGCTAAGGAATCCCTGTCACATACGTGCATTGCCCTATAGACTAATGAATTAATAAGTGAATTTTTTTTCAGCATCGCAGGGAAGCAGGAGAGCAGAACGCGAAGGAGAGTTTACTCCAGGAATTGACAGCTTCTGCACCTAATTAACAATCAGCGGGGTTCACGCTGGCTCACATGCTTTCAATGAATGCTACTATATCTGCAGAGACTTCTAGGGCAAGGTTATAGACACCTTCCAGCTTGCAGCTGGGTTCTCTTTTCGCTTTCGAAGAAGCCCCTAATGCCTGGGGAGAAACGTCAAGCACAGAAGACCTTAAAGATTTCAACTTTGTCAGCTTTGGATAATCCATCCCGCTTGCCCGCTCCACATCGCGGTAGAACCAGGATTTGGAATTTCAACTGACAATCGTAAGATCGATCTTTATTTCTTCAATTTTAAGAACTGAAATCACATGGCTGAAAATCCCTTAAATATTGTAACTTTGAGCATAACAACTGGCCATGAAAACCTGCATGTATATCTTCTAGAGAGATTTATATTTCCTCTAGCAAGAAACCCTTCTGTTTTCAATTAATCCTTCTCTGATAATTTACAGAGAAGTAATACTTTAAGGTTAATCCTGCAAATAACACAATCCCGTTTACATGAACTCACAGTTCATAACAGGCCTAATCAGAAGCAGCTGAACTGCCAGCCGAAGAAGTCGTGTCGTCACCCTCTCCTGGCTCGTACCAGGCAGCGGCATTGTGCGCATGTGGAAAAATGCCACTTTTGGCACAATCAGAAGTGGCCGAGCAGCCAGCCAAAGAAGAAGTGTCGTCACCCTCTCTTGGCTCATACCTGGCAGCAGCAGGGGTGACGTGGTGGCAGCGGGGGTGATGGCAAGCAGTTCGTATGGGCTGGGGGATGACGCGGCTTGTGTCGTTGGGTGCGTCACCCTCTCCGCCGCATCACACCCCGGCAGACCGCCGCCCTGCCACATCCTAGCAACGCCACTGGCCCCCGTGTTCTGTGTCTAACCACCCACTCCGAAGCAAGGGCAGAGAGGGCTGTTCTGGCTGTGGCCAAACTGTTTACAGCTATGCCTGGGCAGCTGCCTCCATGCAAGCATTTGCTAACCCTTGTCTTTCTCCCAGTCTCTCCCCACAGGCAACAAAACCAGCAGGTAAGAGCAGGGTCTGGGCTGACATGTGTTCTGAGTTCTGCCTGTTAGCATACATATATATGATAGCTAGGCTTACCGGATCTCCAACTGGGACAGAGTTCTAGACCTTTAGGAAAAGGAATGTGGACAGGTGTAGCTTGTTAAACCTTACAGCACAATCCAAGGCATGTCTACTCAGAAGCAAGCCCCATTGTGTTAAAAGCGTTTTAAATCTCTCGCACCCTTGTCCCCCACAGGGTCTACTACAGGTGAGTGTTGAAAGGCTTGCCATGTTTGTTACTCCACAGTTGTGCTGTTTTTTCTCTCCTTCAATGTTGTCCTTTGCAGGATCATGCCCCCCTGACGTCCAAGTAAGCTCCTCGCACTGTGACATGCTCATTACACCTAGCAGCTGTGTTTTCTGTCAGGTTATTATAACCTGGGAATTCACAAGCATGAACAGAAAAAACCATGCAGGGCAAAAAATGATGTGTCATAGTGATTAAACAAAAGATGAGACCATGCTTATACTAAATGGTTAACAAGGTAGTAGAAAAAAGTGCTGTATCATGCTGACTAGGATGCAATGTTTGAATCTGATTGGTTAGCAACTATATAAAGGTAAAGCACCCAGGACCAGTTCTGAGGCTTCAATTCTCTATGCTGTTGCTCTGTTACTCTGTACAAAATTACTGATGAAAGACTGCCTTGCTTATCTGCTTGTATATACTTGTGAGCCATGTAAATAGACTTTGGTGGTGGAAACTACCGTGTCTGTGTTATTCTTCGCTGCGGACAAGGACTGGGAGGCTGCATGCCATAAATTTACTGCGTACTCTGACATTTTCTGTGTTTTATTTCTCTCCCTGCAGGCTTTTGCAACCGACACACTGGCTTGTCTTCAATGGCGATCACTACCACGAACCAGCTGACATGTAACTCCCCCTTGTTTTTTGTCTCTCCAGGAACGTCCACTACCACCTACCTTCCTGGGAGCACCCCTGGGGCTGCAGACAGTGTGCCCCACTGTCGTCTGCCTCGAAGCTGCCAGAGGTCAGGGAGCCAGCCCTGCAACCCTCCTCAGCTGCTGCTGCTGCTGCTCCACCTCCCTGGCTGTCATACTTGCTGTCCCTCCCATTTCTATGGAGCAGACTGTGGTTCCACAGGGGAAGACCTTGCATCTCCAGGTCCATGGAGCATGTGCGCTTCTGCTGCTGCTGCTTTCAGATTGGCTGCTGTGACTACCCCTGGCAGCCTCGTCTGGCCATCTCTGCTACCGTTCCAGAACAATAAAGATGCCCCTCGGGCAGAGCCCTCTTGAAACATATGTCCTCAGTGTTACACAAGCATTGCCCCCCACACAAAGACAGCCCCCAGCACTGAAGCCCCTGCATGAATCTCATCCAGGGACTGCCACTTCCCAGGGAGAACACAGCACGGGGGCAGCCAGATCCCCATGGCCCAGAGGGAAGGGGGGAGTTGGGGGGCCTGTCACGCAGGCAAACAGTGACAGGCACCATGGCGCCCGTAGCGGGTCCGCTCATGGCCGCTGCATCCGTGTACTGCCTGCTCGGCAACTGAGGATCTCACCTGCCAGGGCATCCGCCCGTCATAGAGTCCATCCCGCCCAAGGTCCGCCCATCATGGAGTTCGTCCTGCCCAAGGTCCGCCTGTCATGAAGCCACTTCTGCCCAAGGTCCGCCCATTTCTGTGTGGCTTCTGCACACAGTCCGTCCGTGTTGGTGTGGCTTCTGCCCAAAGTAAGAGGCGCCCGTTTCTGCATTGCCTTCATCTGCGGAGCGACCCCTGTGTCCCTATTGGTCTCTGCAGACCCCTCTCTCTGTATCTCTCTCCCGACAGCCTTGTTGTCTGTCTGTCTGTTTCTGACCCACCCATGCCCCTCCCCAAGACCCAGTGTCTGCCTGTCTGTGTGTCTGCCTCCCCTCCCAATCCCTGATGATGGAAGCTGGCAACCCCCCACCCCTCCAGAGCGCCTGACGCGAGGCGCTGACGTCGCCCCATCTGGAGGTGTGATGAGCTGCGTGAGCCCTTTACGCTCACAACAGACAAGCCCAATGCATCTCTCGGTCATGGCCAGGGCACAGAGCAGAAAGCACGCCGGAATGCCTTCTTTGTGGGCATAGCCACGGCCCTGGAGGCCCAGGGCTTCAGGCAGCGCAGGAGCGAGTCATGTCAGAGGCAATTCCAGACATCATTAGACCCCCCCTTGTGTGTGACACTCCCACCCCCCTCCTTCCCTTCCCTCCCACGACCCCATGAATCGTGCAGCCTCAACGTGGCTTGGGGGTGGCATCGCCTTCTGCAGGAGGGAGGGGAAGGCCACTCTCCCCTGCAGCAGGTGGCTAATGCACAGGGCGCATTGTGGCGGCTGGCTCAGGCACATCACTCATCTGTCACCAGCCCTGGGCCCACCACATGAATGGCACAACCCCCATGCCTACGGTTGGCCACTTTGCAACCGGGCTACAACAGACACTGCGGCAGCTGCCATGGATGGATACTGACACATGCAGACACAGGCCTGCACATGCATGAGGCAGAAACCGAGCCTGTAGAGTCTGCCTGCCTGGGAGGTAAGTGTTGCCTGGATCCTGGGGTGGTGTTGGCCCACATGAGCTTCAGCCTGCCTAATTCAGGCATAACTCAGGCATAACTTACGCCAAACGTATGCTGAACTTAGGCCACACTTATGCTTGACTTGTGGGGGAGTTGCGTTGGAGCGGGCCCTGAGTCAGTATGCGATCCTGAAGGTACGAGAAGTTGGACCACCCTGGTATAGAGAGATCCTGTTCAGAGAGTGTAGGTAGAGTATGCATGTGCTGATGTGTATACATGTCAAATGGCCAATGAATTTAGAAGGCAGAAGCAAGCAGATTGAGACGTCAAATTAAATTGTGATGTTGCAACAAAGCTAAGACTCCCACAGTTCTACCAAGAATACAAATTATGTCTCCCAACTTCAGCATCAAATATATTATAGCAGGAAGCAGGATGATCTCACTCTAACTCTGGGGTAATAAAGTTCTATTGTACCAGATGACTCGGCACCTGCTATGTTTTCCTGGCCTCCATGACAGCAGTTTCATCACCTCAGGGAGCTCATTCCTTCCTCTCTAATTATGAGCATCTCTCTGAGGAGTTGTCTGGCTCCCCAAATCCCAAGAGATATTTGAAGACCACAGGAAAAACAAGTGGCTGAAAAGTGGATATAAAACCTTCCCATAATGCACACGGTCAGGCTGAGGGGCTACAGGAGTGGGTGGGGCTCTGTCACTCTGGAGCTCCAATGGTCTCATGTTATGTTCACACTCAGGGAGGTTTGTGTGATTTCTGCCAGAGGTAACGTCTAGTGAGCAACTTGAGGATTCTGCAACTAGTTCCACCTCTTCTCCCAAGGAGTACTTTGCTATGGGATATTTCTACGGAGAAATAAATCAAACTTTGGGGCATTGCTCTAGGAACAGCCTGAAAACCTCGCTTGGATGCTGAAGTGGATGAAGTAGCATCAAATAATATTCAGAGCTAGGGGAAGCTATTGCAGACATCCTCTTGGTATGTGTTGATCAGCATATCAATACATTCAGTTACAACTCAAAAGAGGTTGGAAAAAGGCTGATGCTGAGACCTTAAATGCTGTTGGGGAAAACATGACAATGGTTTTGTCTTTAACTACAGTGTATGCCTGAAAGGGACCTTCTGTCCTACCAATGTTGGTGGTCTTGGTATTACTGCTGGGGTTGCTACCTCAAATTTTGTGCAAGACACACTCTGTTCATCCCACCCTGAAGTCTCCTCCCATTACATGCAGAGAGAGAGATGACTTCTCTATTTCCCATAACTTTTATCATCCAGGAGATGTCATCATTGGAAATATTGCTTCTCAGTTCTTTGCCAATCGTACCTTTTCTAATTTCAGTGAGCATCCCTCTGAGAAGTTGATCAAGGATCTCACGTAAGGATCTTGTTCTTTCCCTTCATAGCATTTCTTAGCTGAGAACATCAATACTAGAGAGAGTTTGAAGTACATTAAATATGAAAGATGGGCATTCAGCCACTTGAGGGTCTTTGTTCATCCCAGAGAACTTACTCCAGTTTTCTCAGCACTTCCTTCTACTGTCATCTCGAGATAACGTGTGGACTGCTCAGCAATTTTATAGATTCTGTCTTCTACGTGGTATGCTCCTTCCTTTCTCTGGACATGTTTATTTCATACATTTAATGTTCTGTCAGCGCGATCCTGTGCGAACTGCGTGATGGCGGAGCAACTCCTGTGCTTGCACTGACTGCTGTAAAGCAGTCGATGCCAGTCGCAAACACTTCCCCTCCTCGTTCCCAGCCATTGCAGAGGACGTTGGGAAAGGCAAGCCAGCAGGAAGGCAGGAGAGGGTGGAATGGAGCAGGGAGGAGGTGTAACAGGGGCAGGAGGCCACAGGAGGGGGAGGGTCCATCGCAGAAGGCCCACACCATCCTATCACCCTTCCCTGCAGCCTCCCCGCCCCTTTCCTCTCCTCAGATTTAGGTTAGCAAAATTGCTACCATAAGTCCCAGGAGCCCCATTGTGGGCCAAGAGGCTTACGCAGGGGTAAGGGGATTAAACAACCTGTTGCCCTGTAGAAGTCTTCCGGTCCTGCCTTCCCTGCACAGGATGCAAAGGCTGCCATTTTGGTGCTGCTGCATCGGCAGGGGGTGTAAAGAATAGGAATGGGCTTTGTATATTGCTTTTATTTGCAATACATCCTCTCCAGCCGTCTTGCTAAGGAGGCCTCCAGTTCCTTGCTGACTTTAAATGCTGGAATAGATAAGTTAACACTTTATTTCATTGCATTAGCAATTAGAATTATGAATATAAACGTTGGCACTTCACATAGTGCTTACTTAGCCTCTGGAATTCATTGCCACATGACGTTGTGATGTCCACTAGCTTGGATGGCTCTAAAAAGAGATTGTTATGGAAGGAATGTATCAACAGCTACTAGCCAGAATGGCAAAATGCTACTTCCAGATTCAGCGTCATGTTGCCTCTGAATAACAGTTACAGAGGAGCAACAGTGCGAGTATTATGCTTTCTCTCCCATTTGTGGACTTTCCAGAGGCAGCTGGTGGGTCACTGCAGAAAGCAGAATGCTTGACCAGATGGACCTTTGCCTGATCCTGCAGGGCTTGTTTGATGTTCTCATGAATGAGTTAGGTCAATGGTTCTCAAAATTGAAATTGAAATTTTAAACATTTTTAAAATGACACTCTATTGGGACCCACCTAGCTTTATGAGATGCTCAAACATTGATCTCTCTATATTTACACACACTTGCAAACTGCAGGAGCTCAGTTCTTTGAAGGGCGATTAGTAGTTATCTCATTTTTGAATAGCCTCAGAGCTTGCGGCAATTACTTATCTGATCTTTCCATCACCTGGGACCCACCAGAAATCAGGTCGCGACCCACCAAGTGGGTCCCAACCCACAGTTTGAGAAACACTGAGTTAGGTGATCCCTTCCATTCTTGCTTCAGCCATGAATTGTCTGGAGTTAGAATTTATTCATTCATACGTATGTGTTTGTTTTTCAATTGAGGAAATAATCAGTTATCTATCAACCTGCCATTCTCTATCAGGTTGCAGTGCTTTGATCATTTTGTTAAGCCAATCATAATTTTCATTGCAGTGTGGTTCCAAAGCACTACCAACAGGTCCTGGCCTTGGTCTTTGCTGTAAGGGAGATCAATGAAAACCCAGCCATCTTCAATAACATAACCTTTGGATTCCACAGCTTTGAAAACTATGGCAATAAAGCAACGTCTTACAAGACCCTACTGAATCTGCTCTCTACCCAGCACAGATTCGTCCCTAACTACAAGTGTGATGTGCTGAACAATTTGGTCGCCATCACCTGGACCTTGGACTCAGTCACCTCCCTGAATATGGCTACCGTCATAGACAACTACAAGATTCCACAGGTAGTTTTGTTGTTTGGAGAAACTCCATTCTGTGGGATTCTTTCAAGTGTTTAATATTGGGTATCATGAATGGGGTGAATGGTATGGGGCCC
Organism: Plestiodon gilberti rubricaudatus; assembly: GCA_026170595.1. Classification (NCBI taxonomy): domain Eukaryota; kingdom Metazoa; phylum Chordata; class Lepidosauria; order Squamata; family Scincidae; genus Plestiodon; species Plestiodon gilberti. The sequence continues at coordinate 22,926,185 of JANXHW010000006.1, forward strand.
AATCAGGTACAGAGAGCCATATGTGCGTACAGCTGTATGAACAGCTCTGAAGCTGACGTACATTTGACGCCAAAGCGAGCTGGGGTATAAAGCCAAAACCGGGCTGGGAAAGAGCTCGGGATATCAGCGGAGCACGCCGCCAATATCCCTGCTCTCTCCCTGCCCGGTTCAGTCAATGCCCTCCCTCCCTCGCTGTCTGGTCCGCCCTCCCCCCGGCCGGTGCAGGGCTTACTGTGCCGTGTGCGGTGACGGTCTGCTGGGGGAGTGAGGGCTGCCTGCCTTCGCGCCAGCAGTCCTTACTCAGAAGTAGTCGCAAAATCTAAGTTTATGGTGGATTGCGTGGTAAGATTTGACCCCTATGGCTGGAAGAGCGCATGCTCCGCCAGCCTCTAAATATTATTTATTGATTGATTGAAGAAATGTATACCCTGCCTTTTTGTATGCCGAGGCAAATGCCCAAAGCGGCTTACAACACGTTCAAATTCATAATTTAAAAAGCATACAGAAGGTAAACTAAAAAAAACCAATAATATCCACTGGGGGGTGACAAAGTATAGCTGGAAAAAAAACAGCAAGGCAGAACATACTGAGGCACTGGGGACAGACAACAACCCATCACCCAAACGCCAGACGAAACAGAAACGTTTTGAGCCCCTGCCGAAAAGACATGAGGGAGGGGGTTGTTCTCAAATCCCCTGGCAAGGAGTTCCACAATTGTGGCGCCACAGCAGAGAAGGATCGCCCACGAGCTGCCATTCCCCTAACTTGAGACAGAGGTAGTACTCGCAGGAGAGCCCCCTCAGATGACCTAAGAGAGCGGGCCGGAATGTATGGGAGAAGCAGGATTGCACCCCAAGTTACATAAATAAATACTGTAAATAATTTCAGTCAAAGGGAAAGTTCAGCAATAAGCCCATTATCTCTCACTAAGAAAACTTCATCTAGAGATATGCTGCTTTGTATGCTTTATCTGTAAAGGGGGAGGGTGCCACTATCAAGGCAGTGACGGGCCATGGAAGATATGGTGGTGGGGGTCAGACAAGCCGTTCCAGGAGAAGGAGGGTCCATCATAGACAGATTGTCTCTCCTTCTGGTCTCTCCCCCAACTCTTGGATGACTGGTACTCTTGGCAGTGGTTCCCTGAATCTGAAGCTGCTGCTTTTAAATGCCAGGTCAGTTAATAATAAAACCAACCTCATCCGGGACTTGGTCCTGGATGAGAACGCTGACCTGGTATGTATCACAGAAACCTGGTTGGATGAGGCGGGAGGGGTAGGCCTTTCCCAGCTTTGTCCCCCAGGTTTCCAGGTGGTGCAGCAGCCACGACTACAGGGACGGGGAGGAGGAGTTGCAATGGTCTATCGTGAATCCATCTCCCATACCAGGTGCCCCGTTCAGCAGTTCACTGGGTTTGAATGTCTCCATGTTGTGTTGAGAGGGCCGGACAGGACGGGGATTCTGTTGGTGTACCGCCCGCCTTGCTGCCCAACAGTCTCCCTGCCTGAGCTGACAGGGGTGATCTCGGCGTTGGCGCTGGAGTCCCCCCGCCTATTAGTGCTAGGGGACTTCAATGTTCATGCAGAGGCGCCCAAGGTTGGTGCGGCTCAGGACTTCATGGCCGCCATGACAACCATGGGCCTGTCCCAGAAGATCTTGGCCCCGACACATGAGGCGGGACATGTACTGGACCTGGTGTTTACAGCTGAACAAGGGGGCGGTGATCTGGAAGTGGAGGAGATTGACATCACTCCGTTGTCATGGACAGATCATTTTCTGGTAAGGTTTAGGCTTGTTGCAGCTTCCTTCCTCTGCAAAGGCGGGGGACCGCATTCTATGGTCCGCCCCCGGAGGCTAATGGATCCAGAAGGTTTCCTGAGGGCTCTGGGGGGCTTTCCCACTGCCAAGACTGGTGACTCGTCTGAGGCCCTGGTTGACCTCTGGAATGGGGAAATGGCCAGGGCAGTGGATGAGATCGCTCCTGAGCTACCTTTGCCACGCCGCAGACTCAGAGCGGCTCCTTGGTTTACTGAGGAGCTGCAAATGATGAAGCGACAGGGTAGATGTCTTGAGTGACGGTGGCGGAAAACTCGTGCCGAATCCGACCGGACACGGAGTAGGGCCCACTATAGAACTTACTCCGTGGCGGTGATAGCAGCGAAGAGAAATTTCTTCTCTGCTACCATTGCGTCTGCAAGCAATCGTCCAGCGGAGCTGTACCGTGTGGTGCGAGGCCTACTCCACCAGGCCGCCCCAATAGATCAGGAGGAACATACGGTGGCCCGCTGCGACATGTTTGCTAAACATTTTGCAGATAAAATCGATCGGATTCGCCATGACTTGGATGCCTCATTGACAATATCTGAGGATGTCCCCTTGGCATCTGCTTGTCCAGTGTTGTGGGACTCTTTTCAGCTTGTACAGCCTGAGGATGTGGACAGGCTCCTTTGGAGTGTGAGACCGGCTGCCTGCATGCTTGACCCTTGCCCGGCTTGGCTAATTAGATCTGCCCGGGAGGGACTGGCCGAGTGGACGGGGAGGGTGGTCAACTCTTCGTTGGCGGAGGGGGTGCTGCCGCTTGCTTTGAGGCGGGCGGTGGTTCGACCCCTTCTGAAGAAGCCCTCCCTTGACTCCACAGTAATGGACAACTACCGGCCAGTTTCAAACCTCCCGTTTTTGGGCAAGGTAATTGAGCGGGTGGTGGCGTCTCAACTCCAGAGGGTCCTGGATGAAGCTGATTATCTAGACCCCTTTCAATCTGGTTTCAGGCCGGGCTTTGGGACGGAAACGGCCATGGTCGCCTTGGTGGATGATCTACGCCGAGGACTGGACAGGGGGAGTGCGTCCCTGTTGGTTCTGCTGGACCTCTCAGCGGCTTTCGACACCATCGACCATGGTGTCCTTCTGGGCCGATTGGCCGAGCTGGGGGTCGGGGGCACCGTTCTGCGGTGGTTCCGCTCCTACTTGGCAGATAGGTCCCAGATGGTGGTGCTGGGGGACGCCTGTTCGGCACCCTGGCCCTTGAGGTGTGGGGTGCCACAGGGTTCCATCTTGTCCCCCATGCTATTTAACATCTACATGAAACCGCTGGGAGAGGTCATCCGGGGATTTGGAGTGGGGTGCTATCAATATGCTGATGACACCCAGCTCCATCTCTCCTTTCCACCTGATTCCAGGGTGGCTGTTGAGGTTCTGGAGCGCTGCCTGGAGGCAGTGGGGAACTGGATGAGGGCTAATAAGCTGAAACTAAACCCGGACAAGACAGAGGTTCTCCTGGTCCGGAAATCCACGATGCAGGTGCTAGAGTATCGTCCTGCTCTGAAGGGGGTTGCACTCCCTCTAAAGGAGCAGGTCCGCAGCTTGGGGGTCCGCCTGGATCCGCAGCTGCTCTTGGATTCCCAGGTGGCGGCTGTGGCCAGGGGGGCCTTTGCCCAGCTTCGGCTGGTGCGCCAGCTGCGACCGTACTTGGATCGTGTAGACTTGACCACGGTGATCCATGCCACGGTGACATCACGATTAGATTATTGTAACGCGCTCTACGTGGGGCTGCCCTTGAAGACGGTTCGGAAACTGCAATTAGTGCAGAATGCGGCGGCCCGTGTGGTTACTGGGGGTAGGCGGTTCGACTCTGTCGGGCCGCTTCTTCAGCGGCTGCACTGGCTGCCAATTCGTTTCCGGGCCCAATTCAAGGTGCTGGTTTTGACCTTTAAAGCCCTATACGGCCTGGGGCCAGGATATCTGAGAGACCGCCTACTTCCATATATTCCGGCTCGTCTCCTTAGGTCATCAGAGAAGGCCCTTTTGAGGGTACCGTCGCCCAGGGAGGTGCGAGGGGCGGCGGCCAGAAATAGGGCCTTCTCAGTAGTGGCACCAACCCTATGGAATTCCCTCCCTCTTGATTTACGCACTGCTCCCTCCCTGGAGACCTTCCGGCGAGGCCTGAAAACTTTCCTGTTTAAGGAGGCCTTCTGAGTCCTTACCTTTTTTTAACATCCTGCACAGGTGGGGTGCTGCTGCTTTTTAATGCTTTTTTATGCTTCTGTTTTAATTGTAATTTGATGTATTTTTATTAATTTTAGATGATGTTTTTACCAGCTTTTGTGGATTGTTTTTTACTGTTTTAAATGTGATTATTTGTATCCCATGTTGTAAGCCGCCTTGGGTCCCTTCGGGGAGAAAGGCGGGGTAAAAATAGTGTAAATAAATAAATAAATAAATAAATAGACAGAATATGAAATATACATTGACAGCAAAATCCTATTCCTTGCTAACACCAGCACAGAAGCCGCTGCGTCAGCATAGGATGTCGCTAACATGCCATAATGCAAGTTTGCGACACCTGGCAACTATGCAGCGCTGGCAGGAAGGCCTGTGCCATCCCGCCAGTGCTTTATCCAGCAGATTCTACACCAGAGCTGGTACGTTGAGCACCGTGCCGCACAGGGGCTGGGGATGGGCAGGGAGAAGGCAGGCAGGGCCGTTATGGAGTGGTGGTAGGGTGGATATGGGGAGGGGAGGGGCGGATCAGGCCAGAGAGAGTCAGGATCAAAGATACAGTACTGGAGAGGATTGGGCTGCCCATCCAAAAATGTATCTTGAAAAAGCATTATGTATTGGCCCATAATACAAAGCACACATGTATCACAATTATGCTCCATTCTGATCGACATCTGCATATTCATTTAGATTGTATTTGGTTCTCTTGACCGAAAAATGAAGAATACACGCTTCCCTTCCTCTTACCAGATGGTGCCAAATGATATCCACCAGTACTATGGAATTGTCCAATTACTTCTGCATTACAAATGGACATGGGTTGGGATATTTTTAGCAAATTATGACAATGAAGAGATCATTCTACAGACACTGCAGACAATGCTTTCCTCAAAGGGCATCTGTGTTGCTTTTGCAAAAACATTTCCAGCCACTTCTTATATGGATAGAATGCTCCAGGCACAGTTTCGTGAACTGCTAAATATATCCATTGCCATAAAAAGCAAAGCCAATGTGTTTATTGCTTATGGTTCCCTTCTAACCATGTCAAATTTGATCCAATATTTTCAAAGAGCAGTCATGCATTCTCCATTAGGAAAGGTGTGGATTGTGACATCAAACTGGGATTTCAAACTATGTACACTTCAAAGGAACTTAGATGTACAAGCCTTCCAGGGTGCCATATCCGTCTCAGTTCACTCAAATGAGCCACCAGGATTCAGAACATTTCTGCAGAACACAAATGTTTTCTCTGCAAAAGATGATGGGTTTATCCAGACCGTCTGGGAGAAGACCTTCAACTGTTTATTGAAAAATTCTACTCTGGGTGAGGGTGAGAAGACCAAGGAACACTGCAGTGGGGAGGAGAAACTGGAGAGCCTTCCTGGAACTCTCTTTGAAATGAGCATGACAGGACACAGCTACAGTGTCTACAATGCTGTCCATGTAATCGCACGAGCTCTTCATACTATGCTTGCATCCAGACCCAAATACAAAACGTGGATAGCTGGAGACAGGCTGGCACTGAGGAATCTGCAGCCATGGAAGGTAAAAGTCCTATGCAGATTGGATCCAAGTACGTAAGGGACTAATTCCTTCCTTGTGAACCGCAAATATGATTCATTAAGGTTTGCATCTTACACCACAGGCATTCTGATCTCCAGGATTGCTCAGTTTATAATGGCGCCTTAGGAACATCCTCCCCACACCAGCTTCCCTGAGTCTTTACGTTATAAGATTTAACTGGCACGTCTGGACCTTTTCTTGTAATAAGACAATAAAACAATTTTGTAGCTATTGTGCTAATTCTTTTATTTAGTTGTTTGTTTTTGTATTGCTTTGTATTGCTTTACTGCCTTGCAATATTTTTCAAACCACTTTGAAACAGGCGGATAAAGTAGAGCAGAAATTAAAATAAAATTCCTGGTTTCTTGTGTAGACTACAATATCAAAGCCTTCCAAATTCTGCGCAGCTCTTCAAATACCTTGCTTTCCAGCTTTATTTAAGAGAATTGGATGTACATAGATCTTCCACTCTTCCCCATAGTTGCATTCCACAATTTCGTTCCTCCTGATGTGTCCTTGTGCAGGAGAGAACTCCCTCTTCAGGAGGAAGGTAACTTGAGGATAGAGCCCTACGTGTTGATTCTGTGCCACTATTGCTTTGCTACTCATTCTTCCTGGGCAAGCCTGAGGCTGTAACTCGTTTTTCTTGAGAGAACACAGCTAGTTCACCAGCATTTCAACAGTCCACTACCATAATCATCCTCCATTCTGTAGAGCAGTACACAATTTGCTCAGTGCCTCTTCTACCCAAGGTGGAACTCCCTTCCTCTAAGATACGGAATTGGCCAGCGGACCTCTTCTTATGGTCCCCTCAGGTACAGTTGAAATGAGACAGGCTCACACTAGTCAGAAACGGCCTAAACCCATCCAGGACAGGTGTCTGTCAATATCATTGTGTAGATTTGACACCTTTTTAATTCGCTCTTTGCTTCTTTTTCTCTTTACTTTAGCTCCATCCCTTTCTAAGGAGCATCTCCTTCAACAATAGTGCTGGCGAGATGGTGCATTTTGATGAAAATGGAGAATTAGTTACAGGATTTGATGTTACAAACTGGGTTATTTTCCCCAATCAATCTCTTATAAGAATCAAAATTGGAAGACTGGATCCTCAGGCGCCTCCAGGAAAACAGTTAACAATTCAGGATGAAAGCATGATGTGGCATGGGAAATTTAATCAGGTGAGACAAAATGAACTGCAAGTCCGTAGTTTGACATAACTAGAAAATGTAGAATCCACAAGGTCAGATTTCCATGTACTATATCCTAAACCTTCATGAGGTTGTAGATTGACTGCATTAGCCTTGACATTGAAATTACAATGTCTGCAGCAACAGCGGAATCCTATCTTGTGTCTACTGCCATTCTCTAACAGTTCCTGTCTTTGGGGGGGGGGACGATGACAAACATCTTATGGCCACACCACACCCATGACTAAAGTTCCACCCATGAGGCTTGGTAGAGGTGTGACAGAGGTGTAGCTAGCCTCTCCAGCACACACACACCTGCATGTAGCGGCACAAGCCCCGCCACACCAGTGGCATTCCTGCCACCGCCACGTTCAGCGAGAAATGCCCCCTGGCATTTTTTCACTAGAACAGATCTCCTAGGAGCCCGAGTGGGCGGATGGGCCAACCATGCAAGCGGCAAGGCTGTTTTTCTAATGCTACCGAGCTGTGCTTTTCACTCCCCCTGTGCCACCTGGAGGCCCATGACCCCCCCGAGCCCAGAGAGCCCTCCGCTGCCGAGTCTTGGTTTATGAACCAACAGACCTCCATCCTAGGCACTACATCCTCAAATGGGTTGGCAAGGTAAAGTAAGACCCCAGCCACTCTCCTCAGCTAAGGCGGGGGGGGGGGTTCCTTTGTTCAAATGAACTCATAAAGGATCCCTTATGAGTCTATGAGGAAAGTGATACTTTAAAAACCCTGGGCTTTAGAGCCCTGTGTTTCTCTTCCCACCCTTACCATGTGTTGCTTCAAGTCACCACCATTCCAGCCATCACCAGTTTTACCATAGGCTAAACTGACCGGAAAAAAAGGTTCCTATGTCATATTTCAGGGTTTGGCATATTCTGGGTACGGCATATTTCTGGTCGCAAAAACATCATCAAACTTCTAAGTAAGGACCCTAAACACTTCTAATATTAAACTTTGAAATAAATGTGAGGTCAGAGAAAACCCAACATAGACATGTTCAAACTCCATGCAGACAGTGGTCCCGGCTGGGAATTGATTTTTTTTTTCTCAACAACTTTAAAATGAAACAACTTGAAATGAAACAACTTTAAGTGAGGACTTGCTGTATTCATTTTCAAAACATTGGAAAGGATTAAAAAATATCCAACCACACATTGAAATGTGCTTCGTATCATACCAACAACCAGCACACTCAAAGACGCACAACTGCCTGACACAACAGAGGGATTCCTTGCATGGGATTGAGGCAAGAAAAGGATCCCCCCCCCCAAAAAGAAACAATGCTCTCATCTAGAGAACGTCGATGCTTACAACTCATTTTCCCAGCTACTTCTATTCCAAAGCACAGAGAGCCAGAATGCGACTATTAAGTTTGGGGGACACAAAGATTCCCCAGAAAAAATACATACATGAACGTCCGCCCCATTAAGCACAGCATTCGACTTTATTAATATATCCATCTGAAACCACAGCAATTAAAAGAAATTCTATTAATCACAATCCTGTCCATTTTGGCTCTGCTCAGGTGCTGCCCGTCTCTGTGTGTAATGACCACTGCCATCCTGGCTCCAGCAAGAAAATAAGGAAGGGGAGCCGTTCTGCTGTTACGATTACGCTCCATGTCCGGAAGGGAAGGTCTCTGGCCAGGAGGGTAAGAGGAGACATAACATTCACAGATACTGAGCATATCATGCATGGCACTATTCCTAGCATCAATTTTGTTTATCATGGCCTCTGAATGCATCCTGGAATATCAAGCTTGAGCTCATGCCCAAGGGGTTAGTTTAACAGGTTTATCCTGGCTTAGAATTCATGCATTTTCACATTACATTACACATCTGTAACGCGCTTTTCTTGTTCTCTTTCCAGACATGGATGCTTGTATCAATTGTCCAGATGAACAATATCCAGACAAAGACCAACACCAATGCATTCCCAAGGTTATCAGCTACCTCTCGTATAGCGAACCTTTAGGATTCAGTCTAGCCTGGGCTGCTGTTGCTTTTGCTCTGATCACAGCTGTGGTACTTGCAACCTTTATGAAGTACCAGGACACTCCCATCGTTAAGGCCAACAACCGCAGCCTCACCTACATCCTCCTCATCTCCCTCCTCCTTTGCTTCCTCTGCTCCTTGCTCTTCATTGGAAGGCCCAGAAGGGTGACCTGCCTTCTCCGACAAAGCGCTTCTGGAATGGTCTTCTCTGTGGCCCTTTCCTCTGTGCTGGCAAAAACCATCACTGTGGTTCTGGCATTCATGGCTACCAAACCAGGATCTGGGATAAGGAAATGGGTGGGGAAAAGACTGGCAAATTCCATTGTCCTGTCCTGCTCCGTGATTCAAGCAGGCATTTGTGCGGTTTGGTTAATTACGTCTCCCCCATTCCCAGCTAAGAACATGTACTCCGTGAAATGGCAAATCATAGTGGAATGTCATGAGGGCTCAGCTACCATGTTTTACTGCCTCTTGGGCTACATGGGCTTCCTGGCCATTGTCAGCTTCACTGTGGCTTTTCTTGCCAGGAAGTTACCAGACACTTTCAATGAAGCCAAATTCATCACCTTCAGCATGTTGGTCTTTTGCAGTGTTTCGATCTCTTTTCTTCCAACCTATCTGAGCACAAAAGGGAAATACATGGCTGCCGTGGAGATCATCTCCATCTTGGCCTCTAGTGCTGGATTACTGGGATGTATTTTTCCCCCTAAATGCTATATCATTATGTTCAGGCCTGAGCTTAATAAGAAGGAACAGCTTACAAAGAGAAAAATCTGAAGATACTGAGAATTAAGAAGTCAGGGAGTCCTAATACATTTACTCTGATTACAATGAGAGAGAGAGAGAGAGAGAGAGAGAGAGAGAGAGAGAGAGAGAGAGAGACAGAGACAGAGAGACAGAGACAGAGACAGAGACAGAGACAGTGCATCTGCTGTTACACCAGTGCATCTACTGTTGCAAGGTTACACAGGATTGGGCTGTGAGACTTCTAACATTATGCATGCTGCATTATGCATGTGTCACCCATGGGGGCACATATCGGCAGGGAATGTCCCCAAATATACAGGATTATGTGGGAGATGTTGTGAATAGGACTTGTGTCCCACCATTATCATCTGATGTGATCTTGGTTGGGACACAAAAGAGGACCCTCTCTGTGGCTGCACCCAAGCTTTGGAATTCCCTCCCTGGGGAGCGTTCACTCACCCTACTACTTGATGTACATTTCCGGCTGTGCCTGACCACCCAACAGGGACTGTTGATTTGTAAATGCCTTCATAGAAATGCCTTCATGGAAATGTCAGTATGTAATTTTACTGTTGTTCTATTGGAGAGGGTTGGGGGCCAATCTGATTCTTTGCCCATTTTCACAGATGTACACCTCAGTGTGGTGAGTAGGGCTTGCTTCCAGGGAAGTCCCTTTGGATTCAGTAGGACTTCCTTTCATGTAAACTTTCTCGGGATCATACTGTGACAGCTTGTGCAGATAATTTATGGCGTGTAGCCTTCCAGTCCTTCTTCTCTACAATGAAGAAATAACACAGACACGGTAGTTTCCACCACCAAAGTCTATTTACAAACACTCACCATTAAATAAAGCAGATAAGCATAGCAGTCTTACATCGTACAGAGCAACAGCACAGAGAAATGAAGCTAAAAATACTAGTCCTGGGTGCTTTACTTTTATATCTCTGCTGGCCAATCAGATTTAAAATTGAATCCTAGTCAGCATGACACAGCACTTTTTTTCTTACTACCCTGACATGATCTCATCTTCTGCTCAGTCAGCATGACACAGCATATATATTTTTTCTCTATGCCCTGCGTGGTTTTTTCTGTTCATGCTTGTGAATTCCCAGGTTATAATAACCTGACAAACTGCAAATTGATTCACTTCGACCCAGTCAAACAAACCGTGCAAATTTGTAATTCCTAGGAATAATTTAAAATAAAAGAGTAAATCCTTGATTTATTTGTTACTGCTCCTTTCTCAATGAAGTGTGCCTTTAAGTCAGATCAATCAACCAGGAATCATACGTTGAGTGAAGCTGCACCAGCACCTCACTTTTCTGACTAGTTGTGGCCGCACTCCAGACAACCAAGACTAATGAAGAGGACAGGGCATCATGGAGACATGGCGGCTGCTTTTGGCTTAGTCACTCACTGAGGGTGTTGACAGAGTCTGCTTGCGTAGAAGTTTGTATATGCATAGACTTTTTCTCAAATGCTGTTACTGGCCTTGCTTTTCAGAATGTATGTTAACATGTACACACAGGGAAAACCTATTTCATGTGCAGAGGCCCTGTGCAGTGGCCAATCGCACATCTCATGGGTTTGGCGGGCAACAATGAGAGAGGTGAGGGTGAAAGTGCAACAAACAAACTTGTATTATAGGGATAATTTTACAAATGCAGAGAAGGGGAATCAAAATAAAAACATCAAGCCACACACAAACACAAAACACACATAGGAAGAACAGACAGACACTAAACATGTCATCAATTTAACTGTCCCCAACACCAGAAATATAAACAGGATTTTTTGGACAATAGCAAAACTGCACCAAGGACCAAGGTTGCTAATCAGTTTCTCTTGTTCGGTGTGCACTACACTGTAGGAATGTCATTGGCATTGTCAAGGCCAACAACCGCAGCCTCACCTACATCCTCCTTGTCTCCCTCCTCATTTGCTTCCTCTGCTCCTTGCTCTTCATTGGAAGGCCCAGAAGGGTGACCTGCCTTCTCAGGCAAACGGCTTTTGGAATGGTCTTCTCTGTGGCCCTTTCCTCTGTGCTGGCAAAAACCATCACTGTGGTTCTGGCGTTCATGGCTACCAAACCAGGATCTGGGATGAGGAAATGGATTGGAAATAAACTGGCAAATTCCATTGTACTGTCCTGTTCCTTGGTTCAAGCAGGCATTTGTATGGTTTGGTTAAGTACTTCTCCTCCATTCCCAAATACAAACGTGCACTCGCTAAAAGGGCAAATCATAATATAATGCAATGAAGGGTCCATCTTCATATTTTATTGTCTCTTGGGCTATATGGGATTTCTAGCTATTGCCAGCTTCACTGTCGCTTTCCTAGCCAGGAAGTTACCAGATGCTTTCAATGAAGCTAAATTCATCACCTTCAGCATGTTGATCTTTTGCAGTGTTTGGATCTCTTTTCTCCCAACCTATCAGAGCACAAAAGGGAAAGATATGGTGGCTGTGGAGATCTTCTCCATCCTGGCCTCTAGTGCTGGGTTACTGGGATGTATTTTTTCCCTAAATGCTACATCATTATGCTCAGGCCTGAGCTGAATAATAGAGAGCAGCTGACAAAGAGAAAAAAACTGAAGAAATTAAGAATTAATTCATTTTATTATAATAATTTAGAACTTACATTCATTTTGCAACCTTATACATACAATACATCCAATTGTATATTGGAAGTATATATACTCCATGGCAAATTTAGACAGCATAATAAAAATCAGAGATATCACCATGCCAACAAAAGTTTGCATAGTCAGGGCGATGGTGTTCCCAGTAGCAATGTATGGTTGCGAGAGTTGGACCATAAGGAAGGCTGAGCGCCGAAGAATAGATGGTTTTGAACTGAGGTGCTGGAGAAGACTCCTGAGAGTCCCTTGGACTGCTAGGAGAACAAATCAGTCAATCCTAAATGAAATCAACCCTGACTGTTCCCTGGAAGGACAGATACTAAGGCTGAAACTCAAATATTTTGGCCACCTAATGTGAAGAGAGGACTCTCTGGAGAAGACTCTGATGCTGGGAAAAATTGAAGGGAAAGGATGAGGGAAGGCAAAGGATGAGATGGTTAGACAGCATCACCGATGCAACGAACATGAAAATAAGCGAACTCAGGAAGATAGTGGAGGACAGGAAGGCCTGGCGGGATATGGTTCATGGGATCACGAAGGGTCGGACACGACTTAACGACTGAACAACAAATACTCCATACATACTCCAATTTGAACTCATATGCATACTTCCTGGGGAGTAAATCCTAGTGAACAAAATAGGACATGTTCGGAGTAAACATGTGCAAGATTGCACTGTAACTTTAAATGTGTATTCATTATTAGTCATACATGTATAATGAATCTGAGTCGTCTATACAAAACAGGAAGTGTTTCTATCCTGTTGCTGAAGAAGAGCATGGACTCTCTTGATGGTTTCTAACAGACAGGATACAAACCGCTGGCCAGATGGATTTACTTCAAGAAGGAAATCAAACTGCTCCAACAGAACTCAACATTTTCTCTCCCTCCACCTAAACAACAGCCTGCAGTTCTGCCTATTCTACCCATCTGTGGGGCACATGCATACTCCCTTGGTGATTATAATGCTTAGCTGTGCCTGATACCTGATAAACTCAGTGGAAGAGAAATGTACTCAGGAGCAATCCAAAGTGAATGCTTTGAAATATAGATTTGGCCATCGGAAACCAGGGGAGGCTATGTAAGGCTGACCAGGAGCGGGACGGGGCTTAATATATAGGCGGAGCACGCCGCTGATATCCCTGTCCCTCTCCTGGGCCAAGCGGCCATTTCCGAAAATGGTTCTTCGGCACTAAATAGCTATTTTTGGCCATTTCCGGTTTTCGGAAAACCAGAAACGGCCGACAATGTTCATTTAGCGCCGAACTGAAGGTCGCGCAGGCCTCCCGAAGCCCCGACTAGCGCCGGTAAGTATTTTTTAAAACTTTTTTTAACTTCGCTCCATAAGACGCACTAACATTTCCCCCTATTTTTTGGGGGGGGAGTGCGTCTTATGGAGCGAAAAATACAGTAATATGAAGAGTTGGGGGAAGCTGTTGCAGACTTCTTGTATCTGTTGCAAATCAATGCAGTTTCAATTCGAAGGAGATTGTAAAAAAAAGGCTTGCTCAGAAATTAAATGCTGTTGTGGAGATCACTAGATTGGATGTCCGAAAAGGACCTTATATCCTTCAACATTACTCCTGGGGCAGCTCTCCTGGTCTTCTTGATATTACTCCTGGGGCACCTAAATCACATTGCCTGCAAGATACATTCTGTTCATCCCAGCTTGAAGTCTGATTCTATTACATGCAGCGGGAGAGATTCCTTCCCTATTTCCCATGAGTTTTATCATCCAGGAGATGTCATTTGTTGGAAAGATTGCTCATCAGTTCTTTGTTGAAATAACCTTATCTAATTTCAGTCAACAACCCATCTTTTTGTTCAAGGATGTCATGTAAGGCTCTCTTTATCTCTTCGTAGTATTTATTTGCTGAGAACATCATACCCAGCTGCAGGTATTTAAGTGAGAGGGAGCATGAAGTCCATTCAGGATGGCAGTCAGGCACATGAGGATCTTGAGTCACTGAGCATTTACTCCACTGTTCTCAACACTTCTTTCTATTTTCATCTTGATGTGAGATGTGGACTGTTCAATAGTTTTGCAGATATAATATTCTATGTGGTATACATCTTCTTTTCCCTATGGCTGTGATGTCAGAGCATCTTTTTGGCCACTGTAATCTCTCTTCTTCCATCTCCATCTCCTTCGCTGTCTTCTCACAGATCCATGAGGTTTGGGAAACAATTTTAATCCACTGTGTTCCAAAAACTGTGTGATTTTGGACACTTTATTTTCTATCTCGTAAGAAACAATCTCTCTTGATTTAGAAACAATCTGTGTGTGTGTGTGTGTGTGTGTGTGTGTGTGTGTGTGTGTGTGTGTGTGTGTTTGTGTGCTGTGGGTGCGTGCGTGTGATTTTACCTGCAATATGATTTTACCAATACGTCTCAAATTATCTCCTTGTGGCAGTATCATCTCCCTGTCTCATTTAAACTTGTAAAAACTGGAAAAAAATAAATTTGCATTATTAGTAGCAAAGATTACAAAGAAAAAAGTAGGTACTTCATCACACAATACGTAATTAGTCCGTGGAATCCATTGCCACCAAGTGTGGTGATGACCATGAGCTTGGATGTCTTTAAAGGAGATTGAACGTCATGGAAAAAGGTGTATCACTGACTCCTCATCAGAATGGCTATATGCTACTTCTAGATTCAACAGCAGTTTGCCCTTGAATACCAGTGATGGGGGATCAATGGTGAGAGAGGAGCATACCTTTCTCTGCTGCAGGTGGACTTCCCTGCTGATAGTTCACTGTCAAATGGAGAATGTGGGGATAGATAGGCCTTTGCCGGATCCCACAGGTTTTATTTAGTTCTTATCCCTTCCATTCCTGCTTCAGTCATCATGAACTACCTATCTTTAGTCTGGCCTCAGGGGCCTAACAAGCTCCCGGAGCACGGGAGCTTGCTGCGCCTGGAAGTGACGTCACGTGACCTCATGTGATGTCATTTCCAGAGCTGTTTCCTCAGCAACGGAGCCGCACTGCTCTTTCCCAAACTGTAGGGTGGGCAGGGGGACTCCATGATGAGCACTGAGCAAAGCTCCATGACTGATAAAGCTGTTTCAGCATGCGCACAGAGCCCCTCCCACCCTACAGCTCAGGAAAGAGTGGCGTGGCTCCTTGACTGAGCACACTGTATCAGCACACAGTCGGAAACAGCGGCGCACGCAGTGGAGTGGAGCTTGAGGTGTGCCCCCCCCGGGCTTGCATCTGGGGGGCGCACCCAAGTTACGCCGTTACGTTTCAACCATGTTATGCTTCACCCACATTACGCCTCTGCTCAGTAGTCCTAGAGTCCCTCCCCCCTCCCATCTGCAATGTGAAAATAAGAATAATGTCGTCAAGAAGCCACCTGAGAGAAAATTATTTGGACTAGTTGAAAGCCAGCCAGACTTTAGTAGTACACGGTTCATTTCTGCCCCTGGCGAGCTGCTGTGTCGTAATATTCAGCTGCCTTGAAGGAATGCCTCTTTGCCCCCACTATTGTTCCATATGTTATAAGTCTCAGTTCTCATCCGTCCAAAAGCAACCGAATCACTAACAGTCAAGCGTCTCACAGATCTGCTAAGTGAAGCATGTATACCAGAAACACATTTCCTAAATCTTCAAAGCAGTGGCTATTTCTTCCTTCATTTATAGACCTGTGTATTGTTTTTAATTGGGAAAATAACCAAGTTTATAAGAACCTGCAATTCTCAACTGGGCTTCAGTGCCTTGATCATTTTGTTATGCCTGTCATGAACTGTTTGGTCACGTAGGCTTGGGGTTTCTTTTGTTGTTGTAATAGAATTTTAGTAGATTGTTGCAGGACGAACCTTACAGTACTTCTTCTATGTAAAATGCCAAAGATAGAGAAGTAATTTGAATGGTTGAGGAACTGCAGCTAATTGAGAACAGAAGAGCTCCTTGTTATGGGAAAGATAAATTCCTCAAGGAGAGTAGAGCTTTGAGAGTCTCTCTGGCGTGGATGTTGAGGAGAGACCTTGGAAAGAGTGGGTTAGAAGGGAGTTGTGTTCAGTTGACTAGTCAAAAGGAGATTAGAGTACTTGAAAGGTTTTTATCAGCTGTTTTAAAGTTTTAATATTTTTATTGATTGTACCTTAATGTTGGAAAAACCCTCTTCTCTTTTTTATTCTTATGGGTTTCTAAATAAAACTTTTAATGATAGAATTTTGTGCCTGGATTATTTATGAGGTAGTAGGAAGACTACCGGCATTCCCTTGCCTTTTATTGTAATAGAAGGAGACTTAGCTCAGGGAACCCCTCCAATTATTTTGATTTCTGGGCTGGTGGCAGCGGAGTTACCAAAAAAGTCTTTCTCCCCCTCCCTTGATTGACCATGACAATGACAATCATAACTTTCATTGCAGTGTCCTGCCTAAGCACTACCAATATATCCTCGCCTTGTCATTTTCTGTATAGGAGATCAATGAAAATCCAACCATCTTCAATAACATCAGCTTTGGATTCCACATCTCTGAAAACTATGGCAATACAGCAATTTCTTACAAGGCCGTACTGAATCTGCTTTCTAGAAACAACTATCAAGTAGAATCACTGTATTTTTTTAAACAGATGAAACTGATGAATTGTTTACAAGATCAGAAGAAAAACAAGGATTCTCGGAATGTTTAATGCTTGACTTTTTCTTTTCTTCTTAGTTGCTCCTTATTATTCAGCTCAGGCCTGAGCACAATGATGTAGCACTTAGGAAAAAAAATACAGCCCAGTAACCCAGCACTAGAGGCCAAGATGGAGAAGACCTCCACGGCAACCATGTATTTCCCTTTTGTGCTCAGATAGGTTGGGAGAAAAGAGATCCAAACACTGCAAAAGACCAACATGCTGAAGGTGATGAATTTGGCTTCATTGAAAGTGTCTGGTAACCTTCTGGCTAGGAAAGCCACGGTGAAGCTGACAATGGCCAGGAAGCCCATGTAGCTCAAGAGGCAGTAAAACATGGTAGCTGAGCCCTCATTGCATTCCACTATGATTTGCCCTTTCACTGAGTGCATGTTCTTAGCTGCGAATGGAGGAGAAGTAATTAACCAAACCGCACAAATGCCTGCTTGAATCACGGAGCAGGAAAGAACAATGGAATTTGCCAGTCCTTTCCCCAACCATGTCCTCATCCCAGATCCTGGTTTGCTAGCCATAAAGGCCAGAAGCACAATGATGGTTTTTGCCAAAACAGACAAAAGGGCCACAGAGAAGACCATTCCAAAAGCCGTTTGCCGGAGAAGGCAGGTCACCCTTCTGGGCCTTCCAATGAAGAGCAAAGAACAGAGGAAGCAGAGGAGGAGGGAGACGAGGAGGATGTAGGTGAGGCTGCGGTTGTTGGCCTTGATGATGGGAGTGTCTTGGTGCTTCATAAAAGTTCTGAGCACGCAAGCTGTGATCAGAGCAAAAGCAACCGCAGCTGAAGTTAAACTGACCCCCAAAGGTTGACTGTATGAGAGGTAGCTTACAACCTTGGGAATGCATTGATGTTGGTGTTTGTCAGGGTATTGTTCATCAGGACATTTAATACAAGCATCCATGTCTGGAATGAGAAAAGTGAGATACATTTAAAATGCCAGCGGTGTAATATAATTTCTGAATGATATGATCACTAAACTATGAAGTTCCAATTTGTAAATAACCCCCTTGGGCATAAGTTCATTTTGTAAGCCTTAGCGAGGCTATACTTGAGTCTCTTGCCAGTGCTTGATGTTCCAGTACCCATTCCAAGGCCACAACAAGCTTTCTGATTGGGTCAGTATCTATGAATGTTATGTCTCCTCTTACCCTTCTGGCCAGAGACCTTCCCTTCCGGACATGGAGCGCAATCGTAACAGCAGAACGGCTCCCCTTCCTTCTTTTTCTTGCTGGAGCCAGGATGGCAGTGGTCATTACACACAGAGATGGGCAGCACCTTAATCACAGCCAAAATGTACGGGATTTTGATTAATATGCTTTCTTTTAATTGCTGTGGTTTCAGATGAACATATAAATAAAGAAGAATGCTGTGGTATGTTGAGTAGAGAGGTTCATGGCTTTGTTTGCTTTAATGGGGTGTATTTGTGACCCCTAAACTGAAATAAGTTTCACCCTGTAGAGAAGATCGTGAGGAGGGTAAATGCACCCAGAAGTGACGTCACGACATGACATTCCTGCCCCGAGCACAGCGACAACAAGTTACGCCACTGCAAATGGATATAAATGTAGACATTTTGAAGCTATGTATCAAGATATATATACATTATTGTCCCAATCCTATTCCCTGCCATTGGTGCTGATGCAGTCGCACCATAGAGGCATATGGTAACTTTTGTTCCCTAACTCTGGATTGGCCCCCTAATGGCCTATGGGTCTCCCCAGGCCAACACCAGCACTATAGCCAGCATAGGTCTAAAGAGAGTAAGGAGGCAGCGTGTGAAGAAGGGGGTAGGCTTTGGCATGCACATTTACTACCAAGATCCACCCCTTATGGCCCTCTCCCTGCCTCCTGCCCTCCCCCAGATATGTCCATAAATTCTCCCTGCCCTCCCCTTTCCTACCAATGAAATGCCCATGCACCAACTTATCACCACTGCTCTGGTTCAGAGGCCATGACAGCATGGCTGTGATGCTGCCGCCACATTGTGGTGGAGGCTTGGATTAGATTAGGCCACTGGCGGCATGCTCTGTACACCATCTCTGGGCCCTTTACAACAGCAGGACATTGTCCCTCTACTGTAAGAAGAGAATAGGTAAAGGTGAACCCTGACAATTAAGTCCAGTCATGTCCGACTCTAGGGTGTGGTGCTCATCATCCCCATTTCAAAGCCGAAGAGCCACCGTTGTCCGAACACTCCTCCGTGGTCATGTGTCCAGCATGACTCTCCTTGCCGCAGCGCGTAGCATGCAGCTGGAACACGGAGCGCTGTTTACCTTCCCGCAAGCGGTACCTATTTATCTACTTGCATTAACATGCTTTGGAACTGCTAGGTTGGCAGGAGCTGGCCAAGCAACGAGAGCTCACCCCATCGTGGATTCGAACTGCCGACCTTTCGATCGACACCTCATGGTTCAGCGGTTTAACCCACTGCGCCACCCGCTGGCCTCTAAGAAGACAATAGGATTGGGCTATAAGGTTTAGAGTGTAGGTTGCTACATTTTTTTTTGTATTCATGTATGTAACGTGTGTGTGTGTGTGTGTGTGCATACACACATACCCAAACACACATGCACATGCACACTCATTTTCCTTTGTTTTCATTTCCTGTTTTGTTTAATCTTAGTCGAGTGTGGACCCAATCCTATCCAATGTTCCTGTGCTGATGCAGCCATGCCAATGCGGGTCCACTGCATCCTGAGGTGGGGTGGCAGTCATAGTGGGCTCCTCAAGGTAAGGAAACATTTGATCCCTCAACTTGGGGCAACATTTTAGCTGCATCGGCACTAAAACGTTGGAAAGGCTTGGCCCTGTACTTCTTACACATATGAAAGGTGAGAGAAACCCTGCCACCCCCCAAAACACCAAGAAGATTTAAGATGTGGAATAGAGAACTCAGATTCATTTGGCAGCACAATCCTGTCCACCGCTGGAGTGGCACGCCTGCCGCTGCGCCGCTCCAGGGTGTTGCGTACTTGCCAGAAGGCATGTTTGCAACTCCTGGAGAGTTAGCAGCGCCGGCAGACAGGCCAGCGTCACTCTCTTTGTGGGACGGAGGACACCATCAGTGGACACAGGTAAGTCCTGCTCCTGGCGGCAAGGGACATGGTGAAGTCAGGGAGGGCGTGTTTGGGGAGGGGCAGATTGGGAATCCGGATCCAGGCTTGGGGAGGGATCATCGGCGGCATTGTCTGCCAAATCCTATCCCACCTCCCAGGCCTGGCCGGCGTTACACGGGACTCCCGGATTTGTGCAGGACATTTTGCTGCTGCACATCTGAGGAGACCCATGGGGGCAGCTGGGGCATTATGTTCCTTTCCCCTGAGGTGGCCTCCAGCTGCACTGGTGCTGGCTCGATCCTGGATAGGATCTGGAGCTCTGTGCTTTTGCACATTGTGGTGGTCCTACACAAGATTGGGCTGCCCATTTGCCAGTGGCGGAGCCAGCCGCCCGTGCAGGGGGGGCGGCAACCACGACGCCCCCAAAACAAATTAGCATAATTTATGCTAATTGTTTTTCCCCGTTTTTTCGCCGATTTTTCGGGGGTATTTTCAAAGTATGTATGCTTTAATGGCACTAAAACGGGGGTATTTTCAAAGTATGTATGCTTTAATGGCACTTAACTTGTAGTTTACGATCCCTTGACGATGTTAATCCTGCTCCTTCTCCGTTCACCGTGCGGGACTCTGTTCCGCCCCCAGCAGTACTCTCCATAGTTTGCGCATGCGCAAACCCATGGCATCTCCAGGGACGCTCCAGGGAGTTTGCGCATGCCCAGAACGTCCCTGGAGACTCCGTGGGTTTGCGCATGCGCAAACTACGGAGAGTACTGCTGGGGGCGGAACAGAATCCCGCGCCCGGGTGCAAGGAGAAGCTGCGCGCCCGGGAGCAGGATTAACATCGTCGGGGGAACATAAAATACAAGATAAGTGCCATTAAAGCATACATACTTTGGAAATACCCCTGTTGTAGGCTTAAAATTGCCGAAAAAACGGCAAAAAAGGCGAAAAAACGAACGGAGCCTCCCGGAGCCTCCCACCCCTCCCGGAGCCTCTCCGCCCTTAAGCCCTGGAGCCCACCACCCCACCGCACCATATCAGCCTACCCCTCTGCCATTTGCTATTTTCCAGTTATGTCATACTAAGGATTTGCAGTTCTTTCTGTCTCACCTGGTTAAATTTCCCATGCCACATCATGCTTTCATCTTGAATTGTTAACTGTTCTCCAGGAGGCACTTGAGGATCCAGGTGTCCAACTTTGATTCTTACAAGTGATTACAAGTGATTGATTTGGAAAAATAACCCAGTTCGTAACATCAAATCCTGCAACTAATTCTCCATTTTCATCAAAATGCACAGTCTCTCCAGCACTATTGTTGAAGGAGATGCTCCTTAGAAAGGGATGGAGCTACAGTAAAGAGAAACAGATGCAAAGGGGCCAATAAAACAATATCAAAATCTTGATAATGACAAACACCTGTCCTGGATGGGTTTAGATTATTTTCTACTGGTCTGAGCCCATTTCTTTTAGACTGTACCTGAGGGCTCCATGCAACTCCATTTCTTAGAGAAATGTGACCTGCCCTTAAAAAACTAACATGCAGGTGGAAGAGGCATTAAGAAAGTCATGATTTGCTCTGCAGAATTAAGGATGTTTGTGATAGTAGACAATTTTACCCATGCACCCCGCATTAACACACAAGACAGAGGCTTGGGTTACACTAGGCCACTTTAATTGAAATAAGATCGTGAACCTCCAGCAAGGAAAAAATCTAAAAACTCAACTGCCCAGCATGTGGGCTACTAAACAGAATGAAATTGAAGAAAATGTATGTTCTCGTAATCAATCACGGGCGAGAACACCCTAACTCAATGCTGCAATCCATCAAGAGATGGAGCGAGTGTATCACGGTAAATCGCAAAGGGTTGAGGCAGCTATACAGAGCAGGCTCCCCCTAGTTAGAAAGCAATTAAAGTTGCCTTTGCGAATTGAAGACACAGGGCTAGCCAGCCAGTCTGAGTAAGCTGGTAAGCAGCATTTGAGTAGCAGCGATGTATCTAAGTTACTAGGTCACAATTGCGAGTGCAAGTAATTTTTTCAAGAGTGTGAGTCAGTGCGAGTCAGTGCTCAAAATATTTGGGCATGTACGAGTCAAGTGTGAGTCCTTTTGTGCACGAGTATGAGTCAAGTGCAAGTCATGTTTGCACGAGTGCGAGTAAGGCCAAAAACCCGAGTCACACGTTGGGGAGAATGGCTTTCCCCCTGTAAATGAGGTGTGTGTGTGTGTGGACCTCTGAGGCTTCTCTGAGGCCAGGCTTGCTTTCCCACCCCCTCGAAATCCCGCCCTTCCCATCGCCCTCCTCCTCCGAGGTCTCCACTGTGCATGCCTGCTTGTCTGTGTTGATGCCGGCCATTAAAGGAAAATGACTTGGAAATGGCAAGTCATTACCCCCACGAATGTGAGTCAAGTGCGAGTCCCGTGGGTCACGAGTCTGAGTGCGAGTCAGTGGGTCATGAGTCCGAGTATGAGTCAGGGAAAAAAGTTACTCAGTCGCACTTGTGAGTCGAGTCATTTGACTCGAGTTCCCATCCCTGCTGAGTAGTACTGGCTCACCCCTGACCTTGCTTACCTCAGGATCCACACTGAACTGCCAACTGCTGCCTCCCTGGTCTGCACGACACCTGCCTAAAGTGACCAAAAACGGGAGGTGTACAGGGAATGAAAAATAACAAAATTTTAGCCATCAAAAACCCATGCCAGTCCGGGGTAGGCAGAAAATCTCCAAGTCCAAGGCCAATTTGGCTAGCAGCAAAAGATTTCTCCCCCACTTCCGAAAGGACAACCAGTTAATTTCAGACTGCACAAAGGCAGAGTTAGTGGTTAGGGGGTTGCCAAATGGAGCTGGACTAAGGTAAAATGGACAGAACACTGGAAATATCGTGCAGCTCACTCCACCCACTGATGCAAGCACCAATCAGGTGCTGAAAATTTACGACCTCTGCTCAGAGTGAAGAAGGGGGCTGGGCAAGAGCTGTTTATATGAGAGAGATACACACCAACATGAGAATTGCGGGGGAACTAGCACTATTTGGTTTTTCAGAATGCCAATAATGAGTTGCAGGCTTGTGCAATGCCCCAAAACAGCAAGTACAAGCAAAGCAATATCTGTTTGTGTGGAAAAGCTCAACACTTGGGCTTGCGTCCTCAAGTTTCCTTCCTCCTGAAGGTGTTTACTCTTGCAGAAGGAAAACATCCACAGGAGCAACAACTAAACCTGCAAGATGAAGGAAATCTAGGGATAGAATACTTGATCTATGGGGAAGCAGTGGAAATCTATGTCTCTCAGGTTTCTTTCAATAAAGATTTCTGCAAAAGAAAGGATTTGAGGAATTACACAGAATTTGGAAGGTTTTTATAGAGCACACAAGAACAGAGCAGTTTCTTTGGGTGACTATTTTTTTTTAAAAAAACTTCTATTCTAAATAAAATATCTGCATTGAAAGTGGATTTAAAACGAAATCAAGGCAAAACAGCAGTCTAAAAAATTCAATTAATTTCCTAGGATATTAAAAGAAAAAGAGAAAAGTCTAGCAGCCCGGTCCAGCCCAAGGCAACTGCGGTACAATTCAGGCACAATTGCAGCCCAAGTGCTTTAGGCCCGAGTTGTGCCTGAATTGTGCCTGAGTTGGGCTGCAATTGTGACTGAATTGCAGCCCGGTCCAGCCCAAGGCAACTGCGGTACAATTCAGGCACAATTGCACAATTCAGGCACAATTGCAGCCTAAAAGTGGGTGTGTTGGGGGCGTGTCGGGGGTGTGACGGGGGCGGTTACCAATTTTGGTCCGGTTCCAGACACTGGAGAGCCACTGACACGCCCCCTCGAGCCCAACTCAGGCCCAAAATTTGGGCCAGCAAAAAGGGTAGACCCAAATGTGAGGAGACCCATAGGAGCCATTTTACCTTACCCACACCAGCCCTCTCCTGAAAAGTTCTAACACCCTGGGCCCGAGTTGGGCCTGAGTTAGGACCGAACAGGTGTGGCCTAACTCTGGACATGGACCCAAATAGTTACCCTATCAGCACCCAGCCCCACCCAGCCTCTTTCCCACAAAAGCCCAGCCCCAGCCCTCCACTCTCTCTCTCTCTCTCTCTCTCCCTCTGAGCACGTGGCGTGGGGTTCTGTCCCCCAGCAGCCACAAAGTGGGACTTTGAAAACTTTTCTAACACCCCACTTCTCTCTTCTCCTCTCTCCTCTCTGCCCCCCTCTAGGGCAGAGAGGGCTGTTCTGCCTGTGGCCAAACTGTGTACTCCTGTGCCTGGGCAGCTGTCTCCATGCAAGTGTTTGCTAACCCATGTCTTTCTCCCAGCCCCTCTCTCCCCCCCCCATACAGGCAACAACACCAGCAGGTAAGTGCAGGGTTTGTGCTGACATGTGGTCTGACGTCTGCCTCTTTGCATAGAGAAATATAGGTAGGATACATGCCTCTATACCAATGTCTTGTCTCATAGCTGCCTGCATAGCCTGCCATGATATGCCTCTATACCAATGTCTTGTCTCATAGCTGCCTGCATAGTCTGCCATGATATGCCTCTATACCAATGTCTTGTCTCATAGCTGTCTGCATAGCCTGCCATGATATGCCTCTATACCAATGTCTTGTCTCATAGCTGCCTGTATTAATGTGAGCACACAATGCCATGAGTGTGGAACTGTAACCCATATGTAGACACCAGCTGTTCCCCCCCCTCTTTTCTCCACA
This sequence comes from Plestiodon gilberti rubricaudatus, assembly GCA_026170595.1. Classification (NCBI taxonomy): domain Eukaryota; kingdom Metazoa; phylum Chordata; class Lepidosauria; order Squamata; family Scincidae; genus Plestiodon; species Plestiodon gilberti. The sequence goes on from JANXHW010000006.1 coordinate 22,950,724, forward strand.
GGGTCTACCGACAGGTCAGTATTGCTAGGATTGCCATGGTTGTGACCCCCAAGTTGTGTTGTTGTCTCTCTCTTTGACCCCTTTCCCTTACAGGATCATGCTCACCGTACACCCAGGGAAGGAGCGCAGACCAGGCTATGTGTCTCACACCACTCAGCTGTGTTTGATTTCTCTCCCTGCAGACCTTTGCAACTGGCACACTGGCTCCTCTTCAATGGCGATTGCTACCACGCAGCAGCTGCCATGGAACACCCCCATGTTGTTCGTCCCCCCAGGAATGCCCACTACCACAAACCGTCCGGGGAGCACCCCTGGGCCTGCAGTCTGGTTGCCCCACGGTCACCTGCCTTGATGCTGCCAGAGAGGTCTGGGAGCCTGCCCTGCAACCCACCTCAGCTGCTGCTGCTGCCCCACCGCCCTGGCTGCCTACTTGCTGTCCCTCCCCTTTCTATGGAGCAGGCCGTGGTTCCACAGGGGAAGAGCCCGCATCTCCAGGTCCATGGGGCTCGCCTGATGCTGCTGCTGTGGTCCTAGAGGCTGCTGTGCCTACCCCTGGCAGCCACGCCCGGCCATCTCTGCCACTGTTCCAGAACAATAAAGATGCCCCTGGAAACACATGTCCCCAATGTTGCACAAGCACTGCCCCACACACCCACACAGGCAGGCCCCAGCACACAAGCCTCTGCATGAATCCCAGCCAGGGTTCGCCACAGCCATCCCTGGGAGAACACAGCAGGGGGGCTGCCGGACCCTCTGGGACCAGAGGGGAGGGGGGAGTTGGGGGGCCTGTCAGGCAGGCAAACACTGACGGGCACTGTGGCGCACGTCCGCCACGTCCGTGAAGAGAGCCCTTTCAGCAACCGGGGCTCTCACCCACCCTCGGTCCGCCCGTCACCGGCGTCCGTTTCCGCCCATCAACGGCGTCCTTGTCCGCCCTCGGTCCGTCTGCATGAGAGGCGCCCGTTCCTGCATTGCCTCCATCTGCGAAGTGACCCCTGTGCCCCTATCGGTCTCTGCAGACCCCTCTCCCTGTATCCCTCTCCCACCAGCCGTGTTGTCTGTCTGTTTCTGACCCACCCGTGCCCCTCCCCAGCACCCCCTGTCAGTGTGCCTGCCTCCCCTCCCACTCCCTGATGATGGACGCTGGCACCCCCCATGCCGCCAGAGCGCCTGCCGCAAGGTGCCGACTTTGCCCCATCTGGGGGTGTGATGAGCTGCGTGAGCCCTTCCCGCTCGCAGCAGACAAGCCCACGGCATCTCTCGGTCTTGGCCGGGGCACGGAGCAGAAGGCATGCTGGGATGCCTTCTTTGTGGGCATTGCCACGGCCCTTGAGGCCCAGGGCTTCAGGCAGCGCACGGGCATGTCCTGGCGGAGGCGGTTCCAGACCTCATGAGACCCCCCCCTTGTGCGTGCCGTTCCCACCCCCTCCTTCCCTTCTCTCCCCCGCTCACCCGCCCATGACTCCCACGTGCAGCCTCACCGTGGCTTGGGGGTGGCATCGCAGTCTGCAGGAGGGAGGGCAGTCGCACTCCCCCCTGCGGCAGGTGGCTGATGCCCAGGGTGCCCTGGGGCAGCTGGCACTGGCACAACCTCTGCCCTTCAGCTGACTGTCAAACGCGCAGTGCCTGCAGGCCCGCCTGTGGCTGCCCATCTTCTGCAACCGCTGAAGCAGCTGTGGTAGGTGCACGCAGACGGGCTGAGGAGGGGGCTCTTCGCTTCCACAAGACTGACAGCTCCCCACAGGAGCCTGCCTGCCTCTGCGGTAAGTTTTGCCGCGATCCTGGCCCAATGCTGTTGCCTCCAGCCTAACTCAGGCACAGTTGCAGCCTAACTCGGTCCTAGTTTGGGCCACAATTGGGCCACAATTGGGCCTCAACTGTGCCTGAGTTAGGCTGGACTGAGCCCTGAACGTCATGGAAAAAGGTCTATCACTGACTCCTAATCAGAATGGCTAAATCCTACTTTCAGACTCAACAGCAGTTTGCCCCTGAATACCAATGATGGGGGATCAATGATGAGAAAGGAGCATGCCTTTCTCTGCTGCAGGTGGGCTTCCCTGCTGATGGTTCACGGACAAATGGAGAATATGGGGATAGATAGGCCATTGCCTGATCCCACAAGTTTTACTTAGTTCTTATCCCCTCCATTCCTGCTTCAGTCATCATGAACTACCTATCCTTAGTCTGGCCTCAGGGGCCTAACAAGCTCCCGGAGCATGGGAGCTTGCTGCGCCTGGAAGTGACGTCACGTGACCTCATGTGATGTCATTTCCAGAGATGTTTCCTCAGCAATGGAGCCACACTGCTCTTTCCTGAAATGTAGGGTGGGCAGGGGGACTCCATGACTGAGAACTGAGCAAAGCTCCATAACTGAGCAAGCTGTTTCAGCATGCGCACGGAGCCCCACCCACCCGCCTTACAGCTCGGGAAAGAGTGGCGTGGCTCCTTGACTGAGCACACTGTATCAGCACACAGTCGGAAACAGCGGCGCATGCAGTGAAGTGGAGCTTGAGGTGTGCCCCCCGGGGATTGCATCCGGGGGGGCGCACCCACGTTACGCCAGACTTTGGTAGTACACGGTTCATTTCTGCCTCTGGCGAGCTGCGGTGTGGTAATATTCAGCTACCTTGAAGGAATGCCTCTTTGCCTCCACTTTTGTTCCATATGTTATAAGTCTCAGCTTCTTTCCTTAAAGCATTTTCTTTTCCTGCCACTTAGTTCCTTCTGGGAAACTCAATACACTTCCTTGAAAGAGGTAGCTCATGTCAAGTTACCTCTTGGAAAGAGTTGCAATAATTGAAAACATATATATGAAAACTGTAAACTGGATTTAAAACATGTCCAATTTTCATATAACAGTTATATTAGGGTGTTTGCCATGCATGTGAAAATCAACATGAGCATGTTGAAAAGTGCTTGGAAACAGACCGACAGCCAGCACACATTGGCTCACAAACACCTGACACAACACGGGGATTCCTTACATTGACTGGGTCAAGAAAATTGATATTTTTAGATATTGAGACAAAAGGAACGAACAATAATCATCTATACCAGAAAGATGCTCATAGTTCTCCTCCCCTCCAAAGCACCCAGGCACAGAATAAGGCTTCATTAAGTTTGAGGGACATAAATACGGTACTCCCTAGTAATGCAAATACATGTACATCCACCGCATCGAACACATCACACTTCTTTCTTTATATAACATGTGAAAGCACAATTGCAAAAGAAATATTATCTTATCCTGAACACCCACTATTTTGGCTTTACTCAGGTGCTGCCAATCTCTGTGTGTAATCACCACTGCCATCCTGGCTCCAGCAGGAAAAAGAAGGAAGGGAAGCCGTTCTGCTGTTATGATTGCGCTCCATGTCCAGAAGGGAAGGTCTCTGGCCAGAAGGGTAAGAAGACACAGAACATTCATAGATACTGACCCAATCACAAAGCTTGTTGTGGCCTTGGAATGGGCACTGGAACATCAACTTCTGGCAAGAGACTCAAGAACAGCTTCGCTAAGGCTTACAAAAATGAACTAATGCCTAAGGGGGTTATTTAGAAAATGGGACTTCATAGTTTAGTGGTCATATCATTCAGAAATTATATTACACTGCTGGCATATTACATGTACCTCACTTTTTTCATTCCAGACATGGATGCTTGCATGAAATGTCCAGATGAACAATATCCTGACAAACACCAATATCAATACATTTCCAAAGTTGTAAGCTACCTCTCATACAATGAAACTTTGTGGTTCAGTTTAACTTCAGCTGCGGTTGCTTTTGCTCTGATCACAGTCTGGGTGCTCAGAACATTTATGAAGCACCAGGACACTGATATCATCAAGGCCAACAACCGCAGCCTCACCTACATCCTCCTCCTCTTCTCCCTCCTCCTTTGCTTCCTCTGTTCTTTGCTCTTCATTGGAAGACCCAGAAAGGTGACCTGCCTTCTCCAGCAAATGGCTTTTGGAATGGTCGTCTCTGTGGCACTTTCGTCTGTTTTGGCAAAAACCATCATTGTAGTTCTGGCCTTTATGGCTACCAAACCAGGATCTGGGATGAGGACATGGTTGGGGAAAGGACTGGCAAATTCCATTGTTCTTACCTGCTCCGTGATTCAAGCAGGCATTTGTGCGGTTTGGTTAATTACTTCTCCTCCATTCCCAGCTAAGAGCATGCATTCAGTGAAAGGGCAAATCCTGGTCACTAGCGTCGACAGGGGGAAGCGGGGGGGCGGGCCGCCGGGGGGCGTCGCGCGTATAGGGGTGACGCGTGATGCCCCTCACATTTTTGTGGCGGAGGTGGGCCCGCCCGCCCTCCCCTGGGTCCGTTTGGCTCCAAAATGAGCCAAAAACGGAGCGGGGAGGGCGCTCTGCTCCTGCGCGTGACGTCACGCGCGGGGGCAGAGCCTCCCCCTTAAGGGTGACGCGCGCCCCCGCTCAGGGGTGTCGCGCGTCGTCGCGACGCCCCTGATCCTGGTGGAATGTAATGAGGGCTCAGCTACCATGTTTTACTGCCTCTTGGGCTACATGGGCTTCCTGGCCATTGTCAGCTTCACCGTGGCTTTCCTAGCCAGGAAGTTGCCAGACACTTTCAATGAAGCCAAATTCATCACCTTCAGCATGTTGGTCTTTTGCAGTGTTTGGATCTCTTTTCTTCCAACGTATCTGAGCACAAAAGGGAAATACATGGTTGCCGTGGAGGTCTTCTCCATCTTGGCCTCTAGTGCTGGGTTACTGGGCTGTATTTTTTTCCCTAAGTGCTATATCATTGTGCTCAGGCCTGAGTTGAATAATAAGGAGCAACTAAGAAGAAAAGAAAAAGTCAAGCATTAAACATTCCGAGAATCCTTGTTTTTCTTCTGATCTTGTAAACAATTCATCAGTTTCATCTGTTTAAAAAATACAGTGGTTCTATTTGATACATGGTCAATGGTTTGTTTTATTCTAAGGCATGCAGGTGACGTATCTAAACATGAGTACTTGGTGCTGAGTGTCTCCCTGAAGAGCGGCAATGTGGCTATTTCCAGGACTGATGGCAAGAGGCCACAGATCCAGAGGGCAGGAAGGCTATACTTTTGATAAAACTATTATATCACCACCCCCTTTTATTGATCAAAAGGAGCTCAGTTCTCAAATAGATTTAGGTTTAATTCTTCGAACCTCCAAAACTCAGAAGGAGCCTACACTCTCCAAATCCTGCTGGAATAGCAGCTTCTGTTTCCTGGTGAATATAGCTACCACCTTATCGAGTGACTTCCAATCTAGTCTTTGCACCTTCAATTGCATGGGACAAACAAGGTGGATATCAGTAGCGTCATGATCCTGCGCGTAAACCCCGGCGGGAGTTCGACCGGCTCGGCGCATCACCCGCACCAACCCCCACTGCCGCGTCACCACCAGCACGCCCGCCAGTACGAGCCGGGTGAGGGTGACGACGCATCTTCTTCGGCTGGCAGTTCTGGCGCTTCTGACTAGGCAAAAAGCGGCATTCTTCGCGCATGCGCACGAACGCTGCTTGAAGCCTCTTGACGTCAGCGGTGTCGTGCGCAAGTGTGAAAACGCCGCTTTTGGCCTAATCAGAAGCGGCCGAGCTGCCAGCCGAAGAAGACGTGTCGTCACCCTCTCCTGGCTCGTACCAGGCAGCAGCAGGGGGTGACGTGGTGGCAGCAGGAGTGACGGCAAGCAGTTAGTACGGGCCGGGGGATGACGCGGTTTGCGACGTCGGGTGCGTCACCCTCTCCGCCGCGTCACACCCCGGCAGCCTGCCTCCCCGCCACATCGTAGCAACGCCGCTGGTCCCCGTGTTCCGTGTATAAGTCAGTATGCAACCCTGCAGTTAGGAGAAATTGGACCATCCTGGTATAGAGAGATCCTGTTCAGAGAGTGTAGGTAGAGTGTGCATGTGCTGATGTTTACACATGTCAAATGGCAAATGAATTTAGAAGGCAGAAGCAAGCAGATTGAGACGTCAAATTAAATTGTGATGTTGCAGCAAAGCTAAGACTCCCACAGTTCTACCAAGAATAGAAAAAATTATGTCTCCCAACTTCAGCATTAAATATATTATAGGAGGAAGCAGGATGATCTCACTCTAGCTCTGAGCTAATAAAGTTCAATTGTACCAGATGAGCACTAAGCACCTGCTATGTTTTCCTGGCCTCCATGACACCAGTTTCATCACCTGAGGGAGCTCATTCCTTCCTTTCTAATTATTAGCATCTCTCTGAGGAGTTGTCTGGCTCCCCAAATCCCAAGAAATATTTGAAGACCACAGGAAAAACAAGTGGCTGAAAAGTGGATATAAAACCCTCCCATAATGCTCACTGTCAGGCTGAGGGGCTACAGGAGTGGATGGGGCTCTATCACTCTGGAGCTCCAATGCTCTCGTGATATGTTCACACTCAGGGAGGTTTGTGTGATTTCTGCCAGAGGGAACGTCTAGTGAGCAACTTGAGGAATCTGCAACTAGTTCCACCTCTTCTCCCAAGGAGTACTTTACTATGGGATATTTCTACGGAGAGATAAATCAAACTTTGGGGCACTGCTCTAGGAACAGCCTGAAAACCTCCCTTGAATGCTGAAGTGGATGAAGTAGCATCAAATAATATTCAGAACTAGGGGAAACTATTGCAGACATCCTCTTGGTATGTGTTGATCAGCAGATCAATACATTCAGTTACAATTCAAAAGAGGTTGCAAAAAGGCTGATGCTGAGACCTTAAATGCTGTTGGGGGAAACACGACAATAGTTTGGTTTTTAACTACAATATATGCCTGAAAGGGACCTTCTGTCCTACCAATGTTGGTGGTCTTGGTATTACTGCTGGGGATGCTACCTCAAATTTTGTGCAAGACACACTCTGTTCATCCCACCCTGAAGTCTCATCCCTATACATGCAGAGGGAGAGATGACTTCTCTATTTCCCTTGACTTTTATCATCCAGGAGACGTCATCATTGGAAATATTGTTTCTCAGTTCTTTACCAGACGTACCTCTTCTAATTTCAGTGAACATCCCTCTCAGAATTTGATCAAGGATCTCATGTAAGGATCTTGTTCTTTCCCTTCAAAGCATTTCTTAGCTGAGAATATCATGACTAGAAAGAGTTGAAGTAGATTAAATATGAAAGATGGGCATTCAGCCACTTGAGGGTCTTTGTTCATCCCAGAGAACTTACTCCAGGTTTCTCAGCACTTCTTCTACTGTCATCTCTAGATAATGTGTGGACTGCTCAGCAATTTTATAGGTTCTGTCTTCTACGTGGTATGCTTCTTCCTTTCTATGGACGTGTTTATTTCATACCTTTAATGTTCTGTCAGCTCGATCCTATGAGAGCTGCGTGATGGCGGAACAACTCCTGCGCTTTCACTGACTGCTGTAAAGCAGTCGGTGCCAGTTGCAAACACTTCCCCTCCTCATTCCCAGCCATTGCAGATGACGTTGGGAAAGGTAAGCCGTTGTGAAGGCAGGAGAGGGTGGAATGGAGCAGGGAGGAGGTGTAACAGGGGCAGGAGGCCACATTAGGGGGAGCGTCCATCGCAGAAGGCCCACACCAGTCCTATCCCCCTTCCCTGCACCCTCCCCGCCCCTTTTCTCTCCTCAGATTTAGGTTAGCAAAATTGCTACCATAGGTCCCAGGAGGCCCATTGCGGGCCAAGAGGCCTACGCAGGGGTAAGGAGACTAAACATCCCGTTGCCCTGTAGAAGGCTTCCGTTCCTGCCTTCCCTGCACAGAATGCAGCGGCTGCCATTTTGGTGGTGCTGCATCGGCAGGGGGTGTAAAGGATAGGAATGGGCTCTGTAGGTTGTTTTTGTTTGCAAGACATCCTCTCAAGCCGTCTTGCTATGGTGGCCTCCAGTTCCTTGCTGACTTTAAATGCTGGAATAGATAAGTTAACACTTTATTTCATTGCATTAGCAATTAGAATTATGAATATAAATGTTGCATTTCACATAGTGCTTACTTAGCCTCTGGAATTCATTGCCACATGATGTGGTGATGTCCACTAGCATGGATGGCTCTAATAAGATATTGTTATGGAAGGAATGTATCAACAGCTACTAGACAGAATGGCAAATTGCTACTTCCAGATTCAGCGTCATGTTGCCTCTGAATAACAGTTACAGAGGAGCAACGGTGCGAGAGAATTATGCTTTCTCTCCCATGTGTGGACTTCCCAGAGGCAGCTGGTGGGTCACTGCAGAAAACAGAATGCTGGACCAGATGTGCCTTTGCCTGATCCTGCAGGCCTTGTTTTATGTTCTCATGAATGAGTTAGGTCAGTGGTTCTCAAACTTTAAATTTAAATTTTATGAAACGCTCAAACATTGATCTCCCTATATTTACACAAGCTTGCAAACTGCAGGAGTTCAGCTCTTTGAAGGGCAATTAGTAGCTATCTGATTTTTGAATAGCCTCAGAGCTTGTGGCAATTATTTATCTGATTTTTCCATCACCTGGGACACACCAGAAATCAGGTCGCGACCTACCAAGTGGGTCCCAACCCACAGTTTAAGAAACACTGAGTGAGGTGATCCCTTCCATTCTTGCTTCAGCCATGAGTTGTCTGAAGTTATAATTTATTCATTCATACGTATGTGTTTGTTTTTTAATTGAGGAAATAATCAGGTATCTATCAACCTGCCATTCTCTATCGCGTTGCAGTGCTTTGATCATTTTGTTAAGCCAGTTATAATTTTCATTGCAGTGTGGTTCCAAAGCGCTACCAACAGGTCCTGGCCTTGGTCTTTGCTGTAAGGGAGATCAATGAAAACCCAGCCATCTTCAATAACATAACCTTTGGATTCCACAGCTTTGAAAACTATGGTAATAAAGCAACGTCTTACAAGAACCTTCTGAATCTGCTCTCTACCCAGCACAGATTTGTCCCTAACTACAAGTGTGACGTGCTGAACAATTTGGTAGCCATCACTTGGACCTTGAACACAATCACCTCCCTGAATATGGCTACCGTCATAGACAACTACAAGATTCCACAGGTAGATTTGGTGGTTGGAGAAACTCCATTCTGTGGGGTTCTTTCAAGTGTTTAATATTGGGTATCATGAATGGGGTGAATGGTATGGGTCCCAAACTGGTACAGAGAGCCATATGTGTGTACAGCTGTATGAACAGCTCTGAGGCTGATGTACATTTGAGGCCAAACCGGGCTGGTGTATAAAGCCAAAACCGGGCTGGGAAAGAGTTCGGGATATCGGAGGAGCATGCCTCCAATATCCCTGCCCTCTCCCTGCCCGGTTCGGTCAATGCCCTCCCTCCCTCGCTGTCTGGTCCGCCCTCCCCCTGGCCAGTGCAGGGCTTAACGTGCCAGGAGGGTGCGGTGATGGTCTGCTGGGGGAGTGAGGTCTGCCTGCCTTCGCGCCAGCAGTCCTTACTCAGAAGAAGTCACAAACTCTAAGTTTATGGTGGATTGCGAGGTAAGATGTGACACCAATGGCCGGAGGAGCTCACGCTCCGCCAACCTCTAAAGTTTATTTATTTATTTATTGAAGAAATGTATACCCTGCCTTTTCCTATGCCGAGGCAAATGCCCAAGGCGGCTTACAACACGTTAAAATTCATAAATTAAAATCAATACATAAGGTAAATTAAAAAAACAATAAATTCCACTGGGGGGTGACAATGTATAGCAGAAGAAAAAAAAACAGCAAGGCAGAACTTACTGAGGCACTGGGGACAGACAACAACCCATCACCCAAACGCCAAACGAAGCAGAAACATAGCATGAAAGGATTCATGGCCAGATATGATGTTCAACAAAACAGGCAATATGGGATTAAAAGCCTTGTATTTTTCTTAAAAGGAACAAGAAAAGTTTTTATTGTTCCTTTTAAGAAAAATACATGACTTTTAATCCCATATTGCCTGTTTCGTGAAACAGAAACGTTTTGAGCACCAGCCAAAAAGACATGAGGGAGGGGGTTGTTCTCAAATCGCCTGGCAAGGAGTTCCACAATTGTGGCGCCACCAGTGGCGTCTCTAGCCCAAAATGTACTAGGGGCACACCCTCAACTTTCTGCCCCCTCCTCCCTTGAGCTCCCCTTCTATATTCCTTGCCTCCGGCAAAGGCGGCGGCGGCGGCGATTGGGGGGGGCGCAAATTCAACCTTCCCCCCCAGGCCCCTCCTCCCTTCTGCTCCCCCTCTATACTCCCTGCTGCCAGGGGTGTTACTGTTCACATATTCCGTTACAGCAAGTGCAAGCTATTTATTTAAATGGATTTAATGTCCTTTCATCAAGAGCCAGTGCTTTTACATGGGAGTAAGCCCCATTCCCTATAATGGGACTTACTTCTGAGAAGACATGCATAGAGTGGGCTGCCTGGAAATCACATCCCTTTTAGATCTTTCAGCAAAAGAGCCAGTGCTTTTAGATGTAGAAGAAACTTAGCCAGTTTTAAGAAGTTGTTCATATCACTGGATCCATCAAGTTCTTCAAAGGACAGCTATTTCTTTAACTTATATGTATTTTTAGTTATTTAAAAAGGTGTTTAAGGGGGCAGCAACCCTATCCACACTTACGTGGGAGTAAGCCCCATTGACTATAATGGGACTTACTTCTGAGTAGACATACTGCTTCCCTTGTAGATCTTTCAGGACAGTGCAGCCCAGTAAAATAGGAAAATTAAATTAGCGACCCAGTAAAAGTAATGAATATTGACAGAAATGAATGCTAGATAGAAGCAAAGATTTACTTGTTTTTGAGGATATGGGCTCTCCTGGCTATCCACACTGCCACAGACTCTCTTGCTTTTAACGCGGCTGTCTCTCCTTGGCGGTCCTTACTTTACCGCTCTCCCTCCCCTTTTGTTTCCTCAGCTCAGGTACTGATTTTAAAAAGTCCTCCACCTTTCTTTTTCAGCCCTTTGCAAATGCAGAGCGAGCGAGCGATCCATGCTAACGCCGCGGCAACCTCTGCCTCTGCCTCTGCCGCGCCTCACATTATGGGGAAAAAGCAGAGCGGCAGCTGGCGCTGAAGCTGCCCTTTGAAACTTTTTTCCCCATATCGGCGCCCCTGGAAGCAGCACGCCTGGGGCCCAGGGCCCCCCATTATACTATGCTTCTGGGCACCACAGCAAAGAAGGCTCACTCACGAGCTGCCATTCCCCTAACTTGAGACAGAGGTGGCACTCGCAGGAGAGCCCCCTCAGATGACCTAAGAGAGCGGGCCGGAATGTATTGGAGAAGCAAGATTGCACCCAAGTTACATAAAAAAATACTGTAAATAATTTCAGTCAAAGGGAAAGTTCAGCAATAAGGCCATTATCTCTCAATAAGAAAACTTCATCTAGAGATATGCTGCTTTGTATGCTTTATCTGTAGACACAATATGAAATATACATTGACAGCAAAATCCTATTCCTAGCTAACACCAGTGCAGAAACCGCTGCGTCAGCATAGGATGTCACTAACATGCCATAATGCACGTTTGCGACACCTGGCAACTATGCAGCGCTGGTAGGAAGGCCTGTGCCATACCGCCAGTGCTTTATCCAGCAGATTCTGCACCAGAGCTGGTACGTTGAGAACCGTGCAGCACAGGGGCTGGGGCTGGGCAGGGAGAAGGCAGGCAGGGGCATTATGGAGTGGTGGGAGGGTGGATATAGGGAGGAGAGGGGCGGATCAGGCCAGAGAGGGGCAGGATTAGAGATGCTGGCACACACCGAAACCTACGCCCTCTTCTACAACTTTCCCATCTGCATAGGGCTCCTCGGTTCCTCAACATTCATAAGGCACGTTGCACAGATCCGAGTAGTTCCATTGCCACGGTTGGGGGTTTAACCCGAGGAGACCACCAGTCTGCTCCTATTCTGTGCTAGATACAGCATGGGCAACGCTGCACTGCTACTACAGTGCTGGATAGGATTGGGCTGCCCATCCAAAAATGTAACTTGAAAAAGCATTATGTATTGGCCCATAATACAAAGCACACACATATCACAATTACGATCAATTCTGATTGAAATCTGCATATTCATTTAGATCGTATTTGGTTCCCTTGACACAAAGATGAAGAATACACGCTTCCCTTCCTCGTACCAGATGGTGCCAAATGATATCCACCAGTACCATGGAATTGTCCAATTACTTCTGCATTACAAATGGACATGGGTTGGGATATTTTTAGCAAATTATGACAATGAAGAAATCATTCTACAGACATTGCAGCCAATGCTTTCCTCAAAGGGCATCTGCTTTGCCTTTGTAAAAATATTTCCAAGCCTTTCTTATATGGATAGAATGCTCCAGGCACAGTTTCTTGAACTGCTAAATATATCCGTTGCCATAAAAAGCAAAGCCAATGTGTTTATTGCTTATGGTTCCCTTCGCACCATGTCACTTTTGATCCAATATTTTCAAAGGGCAGTCATGCATTCTCCATTAGGAAAGGTGTGGATTGTGACATCCAACTGGGATTTCAAACTATGTATATTTCAAAGGAACTGGGATATACGAGCCTTCCAGGGTGCCATATCTGTCTCAGTTCACTCAAATGAGCCACCAGGATTCAGAACATTTCTGCAGAACACAAACGTTTTCTCTGCAGAAGATGATGGGTTTATCCAGACCGTCTGGGAGAAGACCTTCAACTGTTTATTGAAAAATTCTACTCTGGGTGAGGGTGAGAAGACCAAGGAACACTGCAGTGGGGAGGAGAAACTAGACAGCCTTCCTGGAACTATCTTTGAAATGAGAATGACAGGCGAAAGCTACAGTATCTACAATGCTGTCCATGCTATCGCACGAGCTCTTCATACTATGCTTGCATCCAGACCCAAATACAAAACGTGGATAGCTGGAGACAGGCTGGCACTGAGGAATCTTCAGCCATGGAAGGTAAAAGTCCTATGCAGATTGGATCCAAGTACATAAGGGACTATCTCCTCCCTTGTGAACTGCAAATATGATTCATTAAGGTTTGCATCTTTTGCACAGAGTTCCAGGATTCCACAGTTTATAATGGCGCCTTAGGAACATCCGCCCCACACCTGCTTTGTATTGCTTTACTGCCTTGCAGTATTTTTCAAACCACGTTGAAACAGTTGGATAAAGTAGAGTAAAAATTAGAATAAATTCTCCAAAAGACACCGCCCCGGTTTCTTGTGTAGGCTACAATATCAAAGCCTTCCAAATTGCGTGCAGCTCTTCAAATACATTGTTTTCCAGCTTTATTTTAAAGAATTGGATGTACATAGATCTTCCATTCTTCCCCATAGTTGCATTCCACAATTTCCTTCCTCCTGATGTGTCCTTGTGCAGGAGAAAACTCCCTCTTCAGGAGGAAGGTTACATAAGGATACAGCCCTAAGTGTTGATTCTTTGCCACTATTGCTTTGCTACTCATTCTTCCTGGGCAAGCCTGAGGCTGTAACTCGTTTTTCTTGAGAGAACACAGCTAGTTCACCAGCAATTCAACAGTCCACTACCATAATCATCCTCCATTCTGCAGAGCAGTACACCATTTTCTCAGTGCCTCTTCTACCCATGGTGGAACTCCATAGCTCTAAGAGAGGGAGTTGGCCGGCAGACCTCTTCTTATGGTCCCCTCAGGTACAGTTGAAATGAGACAGGCTCACACTAGTCAGAAACAGCCTAACCCCATCCAGGACAGGTGTCTGTCAATATCATTGTGTAGATTTGACACCTTTTTAATTTGCTCTTTGTATCTTTTTCTCTTTACTTTAGCTCCATCCCTTTCTAAGGAGCATCTCCTTCAACAATAGTGCTGGAGAGACGGTGCATTTTGATGAAAATGGAGAATTAGTTACAGGATTTGATGTTACAAACTGGGTTATTTTCCCCAATCAATCTCTTATAAGAATCAAAATTGGAAGACTGGATCCTCAGGCGCCTCCAGGAAAACAGTTAACAATTCAGGATGAAAGCATGATGTGGCATGGGAAATTTAATCAGGTGAGACAAAATGAACTGCAAGTCCGTAGTTTCACATAACTAGAAAATGTAGAATCCACAAGGTCTCATTTCCATTTACTATATCCTAAACCTTCATGATATTGTAGATTGACTGCATTAGCCTTGACATTGAAATTACAATGTCTGCAGCAACAGCGGAATCCTATCTTGTGTCTACTGCCATTCTCTAACAGTTCCTGTCTAGGGGGGGGGGGGGCAAACATCTTATGGCCACACCAAACCCATGACTAAATTTCCACCCATGAGGCTTGGCAGAGGTGTGGTAGAGGTGTAGCTAGCCTCTCCAGCACACATACCCCTGCTTGTAATGGCACAAGCCCCGCCACAACAGCAGCATTCTGGCAACCAGCACATTGCGTCAAGAAATGCCCCCTGGCATTTTTCACTAGAACAGAGGTCCTAGGAGCCCGGGTGGGCGGATGGGCCAATCATGCAAGATGCAAGGCTGTTTTTCGAATGCTGCTGAGACACGCGTTTCACTCCCCCTGTGCCACCTGGGGGGCCATGACCCCCCCAGCCCAGACAGCCCTCCGCTGCCGAGTCTTGTTTTATGAACCAAAAGACCTCCATCCTAGGCACTACATCCTCAAATGGTTTGGCAAGGTAAAGTAAGACCCCAGCCACTCTCCTCAGCTAAGGGGGGGGTCCTTTATTCAAATCAACTCATAAAGGATCCCTTATGAGTCTATGAGGAAAGTGATACTTTAAATACCCTGGACTTTAGAGCCCTGTTTTCTTTCTCTTCCCACCCTTACCATGTGTTGCTTCAAGTCACCACCATTCCAGTCATCACCAGTTTTACCATAGGCTAAACTGACCGGAACAAAAAGGTTCCTATGTCATATTTCAGGTTTTGGCATATTTCTGAGTACGACATATTTCTGGTCGCAAAAACATCACCAAAGATCTAAGTAAGGACCCTAAACATTTCTAACATTAAACTTTGAAATAAATGTAAGGTTAGAGAAAACCCAACATAGACATGTTCAAACTCCATACAGACAGTGGTCCCGGCTGGGAATTGAATTTTTTTTCCTCAATAACTTTAAAACGAAACAACTTAAAATGAAACAACTTTAAGTGAGGACTTGCTGTATTCAGTTCCAAAACAGTGGAAAGGATTAAAAAATATCCAACCACACATTGAAATGTGCTTCGTATCATACCAACAACCAGCACACTGAAAGACGCATAACTGCCTGACACAACAGAGGGATCACTTGCATGGGATTGAGGCAAGAAAAGGATCCCCCCCCAAAAAAGAAAGAATGCTCTCATCTAGAGAACGTCGATGCTTACAACTCATTTTCCCAACTACTTCTATTCCAAAGCACACAGAGACAGAATACGACTATTACGTTTGGGGGACACAAATATTCCCCCCCAAAAAATACATACATGAACGTCCACCCCATTAAACACAGCATTCTACTTTATTAATATGTCCATCTGAAACCACAGCAATTAAAAGAAATTCTATTAATCACAATCCTGTCCATTTTGGCTCTGCTCAGGTGCTGCCCGTCTCTGTGTGTAATGACCACTGCCATCCTGGCTCCAGCAGGAAAAAGAAGGAAGGGGAGCCGTTCTGCTGTTATGATTGTGCTCCATGTCCGGAAGGGAAGGTCTCTGGCCAGAAGGGTAAGAGGAGACATAACATTCACAGATACTGAGCATATCATGCATGGCACTATACCTAGCATCAATTTTGATTATCATGGCCTCTCAATGCATCCTGGAATATCAAGCTTGAGCTCATGCCCAAGGGGTTAGTTTAACAGGTTTATCCTGGCTTAGAATTCATGCATTTTCACATTACATTACACAGCTGTAACAGGCATTTCTTTTTCTCTTTCCAGACATGGATGCTTGTATCAATTGTCCAGATGAACAATATCCAGACAAAGACCAACACCAATGCATTCCCAAGGTTATCAGCTACCTCTCGTGTAGTGAACCATTAGGATTCTGTCTAGCCTGGGCTGCTGTTGCTTTTGCTCTGATCACAGCTTTGGTACTTGCAACCTTTATGAAGCACCAGGACACTCCCATTGTCAAGGCAAACAACCGCAGCCTCACCTACATCCTCCTCATCTCCCTCATCCTTTGCTTCCTCTGCTCCTTGCTCTTCATTGGAAGGCCCAGAAGGGTGACCTGCCTTCTCCGACAAACGGCTTTTGGAATGGTCTTCTCTGTGGCCCTTTCCTCTGTGCTGGCAAAAACCATCACTGTGGTTCTGGCATTCATGGCTACCAAACCAGGATCTGGGATGAGGAAATGGGTGGGGAAAAGACTGGCAAATTCCATTGTCCTGTCCTGTTCCTTGGTTCAAGCAGGCATTTGTATGGTTTGGTTAAGTACTTCTCCTCCATTCCCAAATACAAACATGCACTCGCTAAAAGGGCAAATCATAATAGAATGCAGTGAAGGGTCCATCTTCATATTTTATTGTCTCTTGGGCTATATGGGATTTCTAGCTATAGCCAGCTTCACTGTTGCTTTCCTAGCCAGGAAGTTACCAGACGCTTTCAATGAAGCCAAATTCATCACCTTCAGCATGTTGGTCTTTTGCAGTGTTTGGATCTCTTTTCTCCCAACCTATCTGAGCACAAAAGGGAAAGATATGGTAGCTGTGGAGGTCTTCTCCATCTTGGCCTCTAGTGCTGGGTTACTGGGATGTATTTTTTCCCCTAAATGCTACATCATTATGCTCAGGCCTGAGCTGAATAATAGAGAGCAGCTGACAAAGAGAAAAAACTGAAGAAATTAAGAATTAATTCATTTTATTATTATAGTTAAGAACTTACTTCCATTTTGCACTCTTATACATACAGTACTTCCAACTGTATATTTGAAGTAGGTATACTCCATACATACTCCAATTTGAATTCATATGCATACTTCCTGGGGAGTAAATCCTGGTCATCCAAATAGGACTTGTTCTGAGTAAACATTTGCAAGATTGCACTGTAACTTTAAATGTTTATTCATAATTATTCATACATGTATAATGAATCTGGGTCATCTATACAAAACAGGAAGTGTTGTATCCTGTTGCTGAAGAATAGCATGGACTCCTTTGATGGTTTCTAACTGACAGGATACGAACCGCCGGCCAGATGGATTTACTTCATGAAGGAAATCAAACTGCTCCAACAGAGCTCAACCTTTTCTCTCCCTCCACCTAAACAACAGCCTGCAGTTCTGCCCATTCTGCCCATCTGTGGGGCAGACGCGTACTTCCTTGGTGATTATAATGCTTAGCTGTGCCTGATACCTGATAAGCTCAGTGGAAGTGAAATGTACTCAGGAGCAATCCAAAGTGAATGCTTTGAAATATAGGTTTGGCCATTGGAAACCTGGGCAGGCTATGTAAGGCTGGCCAGGAGCGGGACGGGGCTTAAGATATAGGCGGAGCACGCTGCTGATATCCCTGTCCCTCTCCCAGGCCAAGCGACCCAATCCAGTGCTTCCCTGTTCCCCACACCCCTGCCCGGCACTGGAGACGGTCCCGGGCAGACTGAGTTGTGCCGTCCTCTCCGCTAATGCCGCTTACTTGCCGGGTGTCGAAAATGTGCCGCCTTCCAGCACATTTATGACACCTGCTGCTGGCAGCGCCATCGGTCCTCCAGCAGTTGTCTATCAAGACTCTGCCCCAACGGTTACACTCCCTCCACACCAAGTGATGTGGTGCCATCGGTCCTCCAGGAGTTCATTGAACTGCAGTTGCCTATGCTAGATTGCACCGCTAGTCTTGCTTAATTTCTGAAATTCTGAGATATTGCTTCTATAGAAATCTATGGTGCTATGGACCATTATGAAAGGGCTTGAGAAATAAAGAATACCAATGGGAGAAATGTTTGAGACTTGGTGTGGAGGGAGTATAACCGTTGGGGCAGTGTCTTGATAGAAATGTCAGTATGTGATTTCACAGTTTTACACGGTAGGGGAAATGATTGCATTTGCACAATCATTCACTAAAGAAATAGGATGATGATGGTTTTTGTGGTGCCTTGGGGGCCCAATGGTACAGTGGGAAGTCCTCCAATCACACGGTTCTCTTCAAACCCTGCACAGATCCTCCAAAGATCCCCACATGATCTCACTCAAGGTCTGGGCTGAAAAGGTCAAATGCACCAGGTCATCAAGCACCTGCCATGTTTTCCTCTGCTCCAGACAGCAGTTTCAGCACACGAGGGAGTTCATTCCCTCCTTCATATTTATTAACTTCAGTCTGAGGAGTTGTCCTGCTCCTCAAATCCCAAGAGGTTTTGCGGGCCCGGCTGTTTCATGGCAACGCGTGTCTTCCACGAGCGGTGAACCCAACGTGGAGGCTGAGTGGCAGCGGGGCCATTCTGGCGTGGGATCGCGACCTCGTGTCTCTGGCTGTGGCTTCGACTCGGCGTTTTCGGGGCATTCCATTGCTCGGCCACCTCGTTTTGGCTCTTGGCTCTGTGGGGCCGGCTGGCCTGAAGAGGAGGAGAGGCGCTTGGCTTTCGGGAGGCAATCCGTCTTAGGAGCATCGCAAGCTAGCCACGAGGGACTCCAGAGGCTGGGTGCACAGCATTGCGGAGGAAGAAAGCCTGCTGGCAACGTTATCCTTTGGGTTAAAGCTAGAGCACACGTTTACCATTCCTATGCCCAAACGCGCTCAGAAAACCGGGGGCAAGGCCCCTAAGAGGCCTACCCCTGCAAGGCAGGCTCCTGAATCCTCGGACGAGGAGGGGGATGCCGGCCAGCTCCGGGCCTTGATAGCCCGGATAGAGGCCCTTGAAAAAGAAAAGGAGCAGAGGGAGGCAGGCAAGGGGGATGAGGCTGAGGCCTCATCGGGCGCTAGTGCACGGTGCCAATTTACTAGGCCTGGTAGAGGCAACCATATGCAATTGCTTTCTTCCAGGTTGGATGCTTTAGATGGAAAAAGGGGCAAGACAGCAGTAGTTAAGGAGGTGTTGCCAGTCACGGTAGACAAGGAAGGTTGGGAAGACACTTCGACCCCCAGTAGGGTTCCCCCCTGATGTGGTTAACCCCCCAGGTAAGAGTGATGCTGCCCAGATCGGGGTGGCCGGAGTTTGGGATATTAAGGGTGCTGGGGATGATGGTTCCGCCCCATGGTACCCCCCTTGGAAGTATTGGCCAGGTTGGGGGTGCCCCCAGCGGGCGTTGCTGCCCCAGCGGTGGCTGCCACAGCGGTTGGGGGATGGGCTCCAGGTCAGTCGGGGCTTAGCGCGGGGATTGCAGGAACCCCGTCAGTCGCCACGTCTCCGTGGCAAGTTACTGGTTTCTCTCCAGCTGATGGTGCAGCTTATGGATTGGCACTTCCAGGAGGTTGGTGTTTCCCCATGGTGGCAAACAATCAGGCACAGTGGGGCGCTCCGGGGGAGCGACCGCGGTCATCCTATGGTGACCTGGCGTTCCCGTTGGGAGGCCATTTAGCATTATCCGTGAAAGAAAAAATTTGGAGGGGAGAGTTTGTAGATATATTTACCCTCCTCGAGGCCGAACCTGAACCCGTCCCGAGGGTTGGCGACCCAGCACAGGATCAGGAGCTGGTCAGGAAATGGAGGATAGACAAAAACTGGACCAACTGGCTTTACGGCTTTTTGGTCTACTTTGCAGTTTTGTTGCAGCATGGGCGCCGGCACTGGTGAAATATATCGACATTGTTCTTAAGGCCCACAGGGACTACGCCAGCCCTGCTTGATTGGCATATGATGAACACTTCCGACAGAGGGCGGCTCATGTCCCTGCCCTAGATTGGCGGGTGCCCCAATGGGAGTTGTGGGTTCAAATTGTTGTTCCCTCCAAGTCAGTTTTCGGTGATAGGGCTGATAGTGGGCATTTGATTGCCCCCAGCTAGTAATTCATCTGTGGAACTCCTTGCCACAGGATGTGGTGATGGCATCTGGCCTAGATGCCTTTAAAAGGGGTTTGGACAGATTCATGGAGGAAAAGACCATCACAGGTTACAAGCCATAAGCAACCTCCTGGTTTTAGAAGTGGGTTTTCTCTGTGCCAGGTGCAAGGGAGTGGCGACTGGACACATCTTGTTGTCTTGTGTGCTCCCTGAGGCATCTGGTGGGGCCACTGTGTGACACAGGAAGCTGGACTAGATGGGCTTTTGGCCTGATCCAGCAGGGCTCTTCTTATGTTCTTATGTTCTTATGATTGAGAGAAATGCCGGCTCCCAGACAAAGGGGGGTGGCGGCACGCAGGGAGTTCAACCCTCCCGTGTGTGTTATGTGGATAGAATGGAAAATGTGGAAAGAACGGGTGCCACTTCGTCCATGCCTGCAGCCTCTGCGGCGGCAAGCATGCGGTGTCGGCTTGTCAAAAAATGGGCTGGTTCTGGCAGGGTCGAGGTCAAGGGGGGCAGGACAAGAAAGGAGGAGGCCCCGCGGCCCAGCCTCAACCTGGGAAAGGGCCCCTCACCGATTAGGCTTGAGATACTCAAAGAATATCTCAAGAGTTATCCCAGATGGGATACAATTCCTTCCGGGCAGAAGGTAATCATGAAGGATTGAAAAAAGATTGGAAAATAATTATGTTGGTTGGTATTTGCCGCCTGCACACATTTTAAGAAGTTGAGTTTTTGTTTTTGGTTTCAAAGAGAAGGAAAAGAAGTTGAACTGAGTAAGTGAAAGAGTGCCATTTGGTGAAAATTAGAAGGGATGGACAGTGCCATGGCAAGCTGTGAACAATAAAGACGGATTACAAATTTTTATCATGGAATATTAATGGAGCTAATGCTCCGCAAAAAAGAAAAAGAGTATTCCATTATATGAAAAACTTAACCAAGATGTGATATGCATTCAAGAAACCCATATAAAAAAAGGAGATACAAAATTTTTGATTCAGAAAAATTTGGGAGAATAATTTTTTTCAACCAACATCAAGAAGAAGAATGGGGTGGTTTTATATGTTAAAAAATATTTGAAGCCAGAACTAGTATTTGCAGATGACAAAGGAAGAGGGGTGGCAGTGGAAGTAACACTAGATGGGATAAAAACGTAAATATTGGGGGTGTATACACCACATCAACAAAAAGGGGATTTTTTTAGATATTTGTTGGATTTGTTGGCAAATTATTCTTATAGTAGTTTTTGCTTGTTGGGCGATTGGAATGGAGTTGTCTCTCCGCTGAGTGATAAAGGTTCCGAAAAAGAAATAAAGCACAATCAAGGGAAATTACCTAAAAGTTTTTTTGAAATGGTGGAGACTTTAGGGGTCTTGGACATATGGAGATATGAATTCTAAGGAATTCACACATTATTCAGAGAGACATGGATCAAGTTCAAGAATTGATATGTTTTGGGTGTCAAAAGATATAGCTGTTAGAACTTCCAAAGCAGAGATTTTAACAAAATATATTTCAGTTCATAATCCGATATCGCTGGCCATAAGGAAGAAAATTAAAACTTACAGATGGAGACTGAATGAACTGTTATTACAGAAAGAAGAGATAATAGAAGAAGCTAAGAGTAAACTAAAAGACTTTTTTGAGTTAAATATGAATAAAGGAACAGAAGTAAGAATGGTTTGGGATGCAAGTAAAGCATTTATAAGAGGGTATTTTATACAAAAAAAATGCAGAATGGACTAAAAAGAGACAAATTAAGTTTCAAAAGATTGAAGAAGAGATGAAGAAGAAAGAACAAGAGTTGAGGAGGACACCTGGTGACAAAAACGTTTTACAACAAATTAAAATTTTACAGAGTCAACTATCCCTGATGATAACAAAAGAAATAGAAATTAAAATGAAGTATGCGAAACAAAGGTATTTTGAAATGCTAATAAACCAGGAAAATTTAGCTTATAAACTGAGGAAAGAGAGGGAGAAAAGAATTATTTCTAAGTTACAAGAGACAGAGAAAATATGTACAGAACAGAAAGATATACAAAAATTAATTGTAAATTATTATACAAATTTATATAAAAGACAGAAGGTAGAACCAGCAAAAATAAAGGAATATTTGGTAAAGCAAAAATTACCAAAAGTTTTGGAAGATCAGAAATTAATTTTAAATGAAAGGATCATGCCTAGAGAAGTGGCAGATGCGATAAAGAGAGTTAAGCTGAATAAGGCACCAGGTCCAGATGGTTTGACTGGGAGATTCTATAAATGTCTAGAAGATGTAATAAGTATTCCATTACAACAGACAATGAATGATATTTTACAAAATAGAAAAATGCCAGATTCATAGAAAGAGGCGAACATAACTGTGATACCAAAAGAAGGACAAGATTCAAGTAGTATAAAGAACTATAGACCTATATCTTTGCTTAACAATGATTATAAGATATTTACATCAATTTTAGTGGAGAGAATGAAGAAGATGTTGCAAAAATTTATACATGAAGATCAATGTGGTTTTCTACCAAAAAGACATTTGAGGGAGAATGTAAGAATTGTTGTAGATATGTTGGAACATTTTGACAAACGTATAGATAAGCAATTAGCATTAATATTTATAGATGCTGAAAAAGCTTTTGATAATTTGAACTGGTCTTTTTTATTAGAAGTTTTACAAGAAATGGACTTCGGGGAAAACTTCAATAAATGGATAAATTCAATTTATGTGACACAAACTGCAAGAGTATTAGTGAATGGGGAGCTGACTAAGACATTTGAAATTCAAAAAGGTACGCGACAAGGATGTCCGTTATCATCATTGCTGTTTATATTGGTGTTAGAAGTTTTGAATAGAAATATTAGACAAGATGAAAGAATACATGGTGTGAAGATTAAGAAAGAAACATTCAAGTTAAGAGCCTTTGCGGACGACTTGGTACTAATGCTGGAAAATCCGTTAAAAGATATAGAGTTGTTGATGAGTAAATTAAAAGAATTTGGATCTCTTGCAGGATTTAAAGTTAATAAACAGAAGACAAAAATAGTGACTAAAAATATGAAGATTCAAGATCAACTGAAACTGATGAATAAAACAGGATTTAAGGTGGGAAAAAAGTTAAATATCTTGGAAATGTATTGACGAGTATGAATTGTACATTATTTCAAAATAATTATGTTAAAGTATGGAATGAAATTAAGAAAGATCTGTTAGGATGGGAAAGATTGAAATTGTCTTTACTAGGAAGGATATTGGTGATTAAGAGAGAGAGGAATGATGTGATGATATGCGGATTTAATGAATAGAATGTGGGTGTTATTTTGGCTTAGTTGGAAATAATATGTAGAAAATAGTGAATAGTATGCTAGTAGGATGTATTGCTTCGCGCTTGCTATAACTTTATGAAATATGTATTGTTTTTATGTTTTAATATATCAATAAAATATAAATATATATGGGGGAAAAAAGAGTTATCCCAGATGGGATGATGCGCTCTATTTATGGGAAGGTTTTAGTTTTGGTTTTAGGATACTGGCCCCACCTCCTTCCGGTCCAGTGATGTCTCGTAACCTGCGTTCCGTCCTGGGTTTGGAGGACGTAGTTAGACGGAAAATCGCCAAGGAGGTGGGCTTGGGTCGGGTGGCAGGCCCCTTTGTGGCCCCTCCCTTTCCCAACCTTATTGTGTCGCCCCTTGGCGACACAATAAACCTTATGAACCTTATTCATCACCTTTCGTTCCCAAAGGGCAGCTCCGTCAACGATGGTATACCGCACCACCTTTGCTCAGTTAGGTTTACCTCTTTGGACGAGGCCATTAGGATGCTGAGGGCCGAAGGCCGGGGTGCCCTGATGGCCAAAGCAGATATCGAAGCTGCTTTTCGTCTTCTGCCCGTTCACCCAGGTGACTTCCCGCTGCTGGGATTTTAATTCGAGGGAGCATAGTACATCGACAAAGCCCTTCTGATGGGCTGTTCGGTGTCATGTGCGGCATTCGACAAATTTAGTTCATTTTTGCAATGGGCGGTGCAACAGCGATCCGGCCTGAGCTCCCTCGCTCATTACCTAGACGATTTTCTCTTTGTGGGGGCTGCGGGTTCAGGGCAGTGTGCTTTTCTGTTAGAAACATTTTCGTTGGTGTGTTCAGAGCTTGGGGTACCATTGGCGCAGGACAAAACCATTGTCCTTTGTGGGGGCTGCGGGTTCAGGGCAGTGTGCTTTTCTGTTAGAAACATTTTCGTTGGTGTGTTCAGAGCTTGGGGTACCATTGGCGCAGGACCTCACAGCCCTTTCTTTTGCAAGTCCTAAGCTAGCAGCCGGAGTGCTTCCCCCTCGCAGCAGAAAGGAGAGCTGAGGATTCTTTTTTGAACATGAAGAGCTCTTAGAAAATATATTTGCACCAAACCTGATTAAATGTGTTGTACCATGTGATGGCCTCTTCATAGACACTGAACTCTTGGTCAGCTTCTCCGGAGAAGCGCAGAGCGGAGCGAGCAGAGCAAGCAAGCAAGCGGGCGGGGGAGAAACCAGCCGCCGCCGGAACAAAGAGCGAAGCCCGCCGGGGAGAGAAAGAGACTCTGCTCCTCCTCCTGCCATTATTAATCCGCTCCCGCATCTCTCCGCCTGGGCCAAGGAGTGCGGAGCCCCCCGGAGAAGCGCACGGCAGACCAGTCCCCTTCCTCGAATCAGTGCGGGCCTCGCGCGGATCCCCGGAGGCGTGTCGGTACCGACGGTTGTTTGGCTGGGGATCCGAGTCTGGTGCGTGGAAGCCTGGGCGGACCTGGAGGCCGCTGTGCTCGACCTTCTCCGCTTTGGATTCCTCTGCTGAAGACGCTGTGGTCGACCTTCTCCGCTTTGGACTCCCTGGACTCCCGTGTTGGGGACGCCGGCCTTTTCAGACTCCTTCTTCGGACTCCAGGTGTTGAGGGCGGTGGTCTCCGCCAGCGGGAGTGGGGAGCCCCCTGTCTGCCTGCCTCCTTCTGCTTGTTTGCCTCTTGGGACGGGCCGCTCCTGAATGTCGACTTTTGCTTCTCCCATTCTTCTGGGACTTCTTGAAGGCGCCTGCAGCATTTCCAGCTCAGCAAAGAGAGGTGGGATTTGCCTTTCCCATTAAAAGGGTACTGACTCAGTCTCTCCTCCCCTGCGAACTTTATTTTGTCTGCCGCTTCCTGATCGGATTTTTTTTTTTTATTCCTTTGGGACTCTTTGGAAGTAACAACAGCATTCTCAACTCAGCAGAGAGCGAGGGGGTAGCTCTCAGGGGGCAGCTCTCCTTGCTGTCCCTTTTCTCCTTTAGTACCTGAGACGCCTGGAGACTTTCATAGTTACCTTCTCCCCCTCTCAATTCCCTCATGTCCTGGTATTACCAGCCTATTCGATCCAGTACTTCTGGATTATATTTTTATTTCTCTGTTTATTTTTTCCTTATATCCCTTCTTGCTATCTGTTTATTATTTAAATTCTTCCTTTCCATGGCTCCTCGTACCTCTCCCTCTCCTTATCTTATCCCTATTCGTCCCCTTCCTATCTCTCAGCTTCCATTTTCCTGTGCTCTCTGGAACTGCCATTCCGCGGCGTCAAAAGCAGCGGTAATTCATGATCTTTTTCTATCA
This sequence comes from Plestiodon gilberti rubricaudatus, assembly GCA_026170595.1. Taxonomy (NCBI): domain Eukaryota; kingdom Metazoa; phylum Chordata; class Lepidosauria; order Squamata; family Scincidae; genus Plestiodon; species Plestiodon gilberti. The sequence goes on from JANXHW010000006.1 coordinate 22,976,145, forward strand.
CAATCATTTAATCTTCTTGCCCTTACTGAAACTTGGCTTCCGCCCCATGATACTGTCACCCCTGCTTCCCTTTCTCTTGGCGGTCTCTCTTTTACCCATACTGGCCGCCCTGAGGGTCGCGGAGGAGGGGTTGGTATCTTATTATCAAAGTCTTGCCAGTTTCAGCTTCTTTCTTCTCCCCCTAGTTATTCCTTTTCTTCTTTTGAATTACACTCTATTCGACGCTTTTTTCCTCTGCAACTACGGGTTGCTGTTATCTATCGCCCTCCTGGGTCAGCTTCTCAGTTCTTTACAGATTTTGAATCTTGGTTGACATACTTCCTCTCAGATACAGTCCCTTCTTTGATTCTGGGTGATTTTAATATTCATCTTGATGATCCCAAGAATTCTTTAACCCCTCGTTTTAGTTCTCTTTTATCTTCTTTTGGTCTTCAACTTCATACCAATTCCCCAACCCATTCCCTTGGTCATTGTCTTGACCTAGTTCTTTCTTCTAAGTGTGTCGTGTCTGACTACTCTGCTTCCGATTTTCCACTATCTGACCATCATCTATTTTCCTTTACCCTTACTTACACCCCTCCTCCCCGTCATACTGTTTTCCGTCAGTTCCGTAATCTTCATTCTCTTAACCTTAATCTCTTTACTCGGTCCTTGGACTCATCTTTTGCTTCTTTCAATCTTGGCGACTCTGTTGATTCAGCTATGTCCTTTCTGAATTCTACTCTCTCTTCAACTCTTGATAGTTTTGCCCCTGTCTCTACGCGCGTGTCTTCCTCCTCCTCTACAACCAGGCCTCAGCCCTGGATTACTCCTATTGTTAGATTTCTTCGGTCCTGCTCTCGAGCAGCCGAACGTCTTTGGAGAAAGTCCAGGGAGTGGGCCGATTTTACTCATTTTAAGTTTGTTCTTTTATCTTTTTCACGTGCTTTGACGATGGCAAAACAAGACTACTTCCAATCACTGATCTGCGCCAATGAGAGGCGCCCGCAGCGTTTGTTTTCTTGTTTTAACACACTGTTAAAACCTTCTTCCCCTCCCGTGTCTTCACTATTTTCTCCTTCCGATTTCGCTAATTATTTTATTACTAAGATCACCACCATCCGTTCTGAGTTAATGTCTCATGACTTGGCTCCTACTATTAATTTCTCTATCCCTTCTACCAAAAATTTTTATGTGTTTTCTCCTGTTTCTCTTGATGAACTTACTTTGCTATTGAATTCATCCAAACCCACTACTTGTTCTCTAGATCCACTTCCTTCTCGTCTCCTAATTTCTATAGCCCCCTCTCTGCTACCTACTCTTCTCTATATCTTTAATCTTTCCCTCTCCTCGGGTTCCTTTCCTCTTGTTTTTAAACATGCTTTAGTTTCTCCTATTCTGAAAAAATCCTCTTTTGACCCTTCTTCTTTGGCTAGCTATCGCCCGATTTCTCTACTTCCTTTTCTTTCTAAGGTCCTGGAACGAGTTGTTTATTCACGCTGTCTTGAGTTTCTTGAAGCTAATTCCATCTTGGACCCCTTTCAGTCTGGCTTTCGCCCACGGTACTCTTCAGAGACGGCCCTTACCAAGATCTCGAATGATCTTTTGCGGGCCAAGGCGAACGGCCTTTACTCTATTCTTGTTCTTCTTGACCTGTCTGCGGCCTTTGATACCGTAGACCATTGTCTTTTAATAGACATACTCTCTGACCTTGGTTTTTCGGGCCTTGTTCTCGATTGGTTTACATCCTACCTGTCAGATCGTTCTTTTTCAGTAGTCTCGGGTGGACAGACCTCGTCTTCTCTTCCCTTATCTGTCGGAGTTCCTCAGGGCTCCGTCCTGGGTCCCTTTTTGTTCTCTCTATATACACTCTCCCTTGGTAAACTTATTAGTTCTTTTGGTTTTTCCTACCATCTGTACGCCGATGACACCCAATTGTATCTTTCCACCCCTGATCTCTCGCCAGAGCTTGAGCTCCAAGTGTCATCTTGTCTAACAGCTGTTTCCCACTGGATGCACCATCGGCGCTTGAAGCTCAATATGTCCAAAACTGAGCTTCTTGTTTTTCCTCCTAAGTCTACCCTTCATTATTCCTTTTCTATCTCTGTTGACAATGTTTCTATTCAGCCGGTTCAGGAAGCTCGTAGTCTTGGTTTTATTTTTGACTCTTCTTTGTCATTCACTCCTCAGATTCAGAATACTGCTAAAGTCTGTAGATTTTTTCTTTATAATATTGCCAAAATTCGTCCATATCTTTCAGTTACCACTGCAAAAACGTTGGTCCATGCCTTAGTAGTCTCTCGACTAGATTACTGTAATCTTCTTTTGGCAGGGCTTCCCCTTTCTCATCTTCACCCATTAATCTCTGTTCAGCATTCAGCTGCACGCATCATTTCACTTGCTCGTCGCTATGATCATGTCTCTCCTTTACTCTTCTCTCTTCACTGGCTCCCTTTTCCTTTTCGTGTCAGGTATAAGTTACTGCTACTCACTTTTAAAGCCCTGCATGGATTAGCCCCCTCTTATTTAACTGATCTCCTTTCTCCTTACACTCCTACCGTACTCTCCGTTCTGGCAGTCAAAGCCTCCTTCTTCAACCTAGGATTTTCTCTGCCCCGTCCCGCATTCGTCCTTTCTTTCTTGCTGCCCCTCATGCCTGGAACCTTCTCCCTCTCCATGCACGGCTCATTACTTCTTTAACTAGTTTTAAAGTTGAGCTAAAAACCATTTTGTTCAGGGAAGCGTTTCCAGAGAAATTGTGATGGTCCCTCGGTTGTCTGATAATGTATGTTATTATGTGATTTGTTTGATATGTTGTGATTCGATGGTCTATATATTTGATCTTTAGTTTCTTTTTTCTTTATATATTAATTTTATTACCCCTCTTTTACTCTTATTATCTTAGATTGTACGCCTTGGGCAGGCTTTTATCCACTCTTTGACTTTTTTAATCCTGTACAGCGCTGTGTATAGTTACAGCGCTTTAGAAATAAAAGTTAATAATAATAATAATAATAATAATAATAATAATAATAATAATAATAACAAAACTGAAGGCCCCTCCACGTGCCTCACCTTCTTCGGGATCGAGCTCGACTCTCAGGAGGCTTCCAGCAGGCTGCCGGCCGAGAAATTAGCTCGGCTGTCCTGTTTGCTCGGTGAGGGCGTCAGAGCGAAAAAGCTCACGCTGCGGCAGCTTCAGGTTCTCATTGGACACCTGAATTTTGCATGCAGGGTTGTGGCACCGGGAAGGGCTTTCCTGCGCCGACTTTGCGATGCGGTGCGGGGGCTTTGCCTTCCTCACCATAGGGTGAGGGTGACGGCGGGGATGCGCAGCAACATGCATATCTGGTTGCAATTCCTGGAGCAGTTTAACGGGCTGTCCTTTTGGCGGTCTGAGCAGTTGCTGGAAGCAGAGCTACAGGTCCAATCCGACGCGGCGGGAGGTCATGGCTTTGGGATTTCAGGTGCAGCGCTTCCGACGCCTGGCGCCATTGGCATGGAGGGAGCCGGCCCCCATGCCCCTATGGCTCTGGAGCCATGGCTCATCAGAGCTCAAGGGGCCATCTGGTCATCCCTAGTGGTGTCCACTCGTCAAAGCTGCAGGGCCAAGGCGAGTGACTTCTACATTTTCAGGGGCATGATGGGGCTTCCTATTGTGTGGCCCATCCCTCTGGAGCACATAATGTGGTTCTTATTACACCTGCAGGACGCTGGACTCGCGGCCAGGTCCGTTGCGGTTTATTTAGACACTTTAGCCTTTTCTTCTAAGGCCAAGGGATTTACTGACCCTACCGGGGACTTTAGGATACGCCGAATGTTTGGAGGGGTTCAGGCGTTCCTGCAGTGGCATCTTCAGGTCTTCTGTCACCTGGGGCTAGGGAGGCGGGGCTGGCCGAGTGCCGCCCGGACGTCACGTGACGTGTGACATCACGTGACATCACACGACGCAGTCGTTCCTCTGACACAAAAGCTGGAGCGCCGCCTGCTCGCTATGGCTGCGGGCGGGCAGCGCTCCAGCTTTTGAGTCCGAGGAGCGAGAGAGTCCAAGGCGTCGTCGTCGTCTAGACAACGCGCTCAGCGCGCACCCGCAGCCACAGGATCTGGGCGCGCGCTACGCGTTGCCTAGACGACGCCGACGCCTTGGACTCTCTCGTTCCTTGGACTCAAAAGCTGGAGCACCGCCTGCCCGCTATGGTTCGAGATTAGCTGGTTGCCAGACAGGGCCGTGTAGGAATTTTGGGGGCTGACAATGATTGGCACATGCTTGTCAGCCTTTTTTCGCCTACACCGAACTGCGGCTAGGGAGAGCTGTGGTGTTTAAATAGGTTCCCGTGGTATGGTCACTTCGAGACAGGTACCGTGCGGGCTTGGGTAGGTAAGGAGAGTAATTGGCGTACACTTGAGCCAGCAAAGTCACTTTGGAAGGCAGAACCGCTCACCTGGGACAGGAACGGCCCATTGAGGCAGGCTGGCAACCTCAGCTGACTGGTTGGGTACTGGGGTCGCCCAGGGAAACTTGGGGGCTCCGCCCGGCCAGTTAACTCGGCCTCACAAGGTTGGCAGTGATAGGGGCACTTGGAGGACTCCAAGTGCCGGCCTGGAGCCAGGTGTGAAAAATTTGTAAGTTAATAAAAGTGGCCCGTAGAATTCCAGCCTGTTGTCTCGCCTCTTTATTTGGGGGTACGGGGGTAATGGAAAAAGGTCTATCACTGACTCCTAATCAGAATGGCTAAGTGCTACTTTCAGATTCAACAGCACTTTGCCCATGAATACCAGTTATGAGGGATCAATGGTGAGAGAGGAGCATGCCTTTCTCTGCTGCAGGTGGGCTTCCCTGCTGATAGTTCACTGTCAAATGGAGAATGTGGGGATAGATAGGCCTTTGCCGGATCCCACAGTTTTTATTTAGTTCTTATCCCTTCCATTCCTGCTTCAGTCATCATGAACTACGTATCTTTAGTCTGGCCTCAGGGGCCTAACAAGCTCCCGGAGTACGGGAGCTTGCTGCGCCTGGAAGTGACATAATGTGACCTCATGTGATGTCATTTCCAGAGCTGTTTCCTCAGCAATGGAGCCGCACTGCTCTTTCCCGAACTGTAGGGTGGGCAGGGGGACTCCATGACTGAGTCCTGAGCAAAGCTCCATGACTGAACAAGCTGTTTCAGCATGCGCAGGGAGTGGTGTGGCTCCTTTACTGATCACACTGTATCAGCACACAGTCGGAAACAGCGGCGCACGCAGTGGAGTGGAGCTTGAAGTGTGCCCCCCCGGCTTGCATCCGGGGGGGCACACCCACATTACGCCTCTGCTCAGTAGTCCTAGAGTCCTTCGCACTCTCCCATCTGCAATGTGAAAATAAGAATAATGTTGTCTAGAAGCCACCTGAGAGAAAATTATTTGGAATAGTTGAAAGCCAGCCACACTTTGGTAGTACACGGTTCATTTCTGCCGCTGGCGAGCTGCTCTGTGGTAATATTCAGCTGCCTTGAAGGAATGCCTCTTTGCCCCCACTTCGGTTCCATATGTTATAAGTCTCAGTTCTCATCCATCCAAAAGCAACTGAATCACTAACAGTCAAGCGTCTCACTGATCGGCTAAGTGAAGCATGTATACCAGAAACACATTTCTAAATCTTCAAAGTAGTTGCTATTTGTTCATTTATAGACCTGTGTATTGTTTTTAATTGGGAAAATAACCAAGTTTATAAGAACCTGCAATGCTCAACTGGGCTTCAGTGCCTTGATCGTTTTGTTATGCCTGTCACGAACTCTTTGTTCATGTAGGCTTGGGGATTCTTTTGTTGTTGTAATAGAATTTTAGAATTTTAGTAGATTGTTGCAGGGCCAACCTTAGAGTACTTCTTCTATGTAAAATGCCAAAGATAGAGAAGTAATTTGAATGGTTGAACTGCAGCTAATTGAGAACAGAAGAACTCCTCATTATGGGAAAGATAAATTCCTCAAGGAGAGTAGAGCTTTGAGAGTCTTTCTGGTGTGGATGTTGAGGAGAGACCTTGGAAAGAGTGAGTTAGAAGGGAGTTGTGTTCAGTTGACTGGTCAAAAGGAGATTAGAGTACTTGAAAGGTTTTTATCAGCTGTTTTAAAGTTTTAATATTTTTTTATTGATTGTACCTTAATGTTGGAAAAACCCTCTTCTCTTTTTTATTCTTATGGGTTTCTAAATAAAACTTTTAACAATAGAATTTTGTGCCTGGATTATTTATGAGGTAGTAGGAAGACTACCGGCATTCCCTTGCCTTTTATTGTAATACAAGGAGATTTAGCTCAGGGAACTCCTCCAATTATTTTAATTCCTGGACTGGTGGCAGCAGAGTTACCCAAAAAGTCTTTCTGCCCCCCCCCCCTTGCTTGGCCATGACAATGCCAATCATAACCTTCATTGCAGTGTCCTGCCTTAGCACTACCAACATACCCTGGCCTTGGCATTTGCTGTAAAGGAGATAAATGAAAATCCAACCATCTTCAATAACATCAGCTTTGGATTCCACATCTCTGAAAACTATGGCAATACAGCAATTTCTTACAAGGCCGTACTGAATCTGCTTTCTACACAGCATAGATTTGTCCCTAACTACAAGTGTGACATGCAGAAAAAATTGGCAGCCGTTTTTAATTGGGAAAATAACCAAGTTTATAAGAACCTGCAATGCTCAACTGGGCTTCAGTGCCTTGATCGTTTTGTTATGCCTGTCACAAACTCTTTGTTCATGTAGGCTTGGGTATTCTTTAGTTGTTGTAATAGAATTTTAGAATTTTGGTAGATTGTTGCAGGGCCAACCTTACAGTACTTCTTCTATGTAAAATGCCACCGATAGAGAAGTAATTTGAATGTTTGAGGAACTGCATTTAATTGAGAACAGAAAGTTATGGGAAAGATAAATTCCTCAAGGAGAGTAGAGCTTTGAGAGTCTCTCTGGTGTGGATGTTGTGGAGAGACCTTGGAAAGAGTGGGTTAGAAGGGAGTTGTGTTCAGTTGACTAGTCAAAAGGAGATTAGAGTACTTGAAAGGTTTTTATCAGCTGTTTTAAAGTTTTAATAATTTTTATTGATTCTATCTCAATGTTGGGAAAACTCTCTTCTCTTTTTCTTCTTATGGGTTTCTAAATAAAACTTTTAATGATAGAATTTTGTGCCTGGATTATTTATGAGGTAGTAGAAAGACTACGTGCATTCCCTTGCCTTTTTATTTTATTTTATTTTATTTTATTAATTCCTGGGCTGGTGGCAGCGGAGTTACCAACAAAAGTCTTTCTTTCTCTCTCTCTCTCTCTCTCTCTCTCTCCCCCCCCTTTGCTTGGCCATTACAATTCCAATCATAACTTACATTGCAGTGTCCTGCCTTAGCACTACCAACATACCCTGGCCTTCGCATTTGCTGTAAAGGAGACCAATGAAAATCCAACCATCTTAAATAACATCAGCTTTGGATTCCACATCAATGAAAGCTACGGCAATACAATAATTTCTTGCAAGGCCGCACTGAATCTGTTTTCTACACTGCATAGATTTGTCCCTAACTACAAGTTTGACATGCAGAAGAATTTGGTAGCCTTCGTTTGGGGTATGAACTCAGACACCTCCCTCAGAATGTCTACCGTAATTGACAGCTACAAGATTCCACAGGTAGGTGTAGTAGATGTTAGCAATGGAGACATCAGTACTGTGAAATGCAATGATATTTTGTGGGGATCTTTCAGGTTTCAAAAGCGGTTACCATGAAGGCATTGAGTGGGTTTCTGAATCGTATAGAGGGAGCCGTGTGTTTGTAAGTTGGTATGAGTAGGTAAGAATGTTCTTATGAATCCAGTGCTTTCACTATGAATAGGCCAAAAGCGACATTCTTCGTGCATGTGCACAAGGCCTCTTAAAGCCTCTTGCCCTCAGCGGCATTGTGCACATGTGCGAAAACGTTGCATGTGCGAAAATGTGCAAAAATGTGTGAAAATGTGTGGAAGAGATTAAACTTAGATATGAGAGCCCCCCCCCCACCAGCACCTGAGGTGACTGCTTCAGTGGGCTTCATCAACGGGCCTGTCCCATTCACAAAAACACCTGCTAATAATTGTCACCAGGCATTTTCACATTTTCAATGCTTAAAAAAGAACAGTACTTGATGAGCAGTTAACGCACACAAATATCACAACTTTGCTCCATTCATGCTAGATATCTGCATTATCTTTTAGATCATTGATAGTCCTCTTGACTCAAGGATGAGGAAGAAGACACACTTCCCTTCCTTGTTCCAGATGGTCCCAAATTACATCCATAAGTACAAGGGGACTGTCCAATTACTTCTGCATTTCAGATGGCGATGGGTTGGGATATTTCTATCAAATTATGAAAATGAAGAGCTCTTTCTACAACAATTCCTGCCCATGCTTTCCTCAAGGGGCATCTGTTCTGCCTTTGTAAAAATATTTCCAAAACATACCTATATGGATACAGTGCTCCAGACACATTATCGAGAGCTGCAAAATATTTCAGTTGTCATAAAAAACAAAGCCAATGTGTTGGTTGCTTATGGCTCTCTACCAACCATGTTTCATTTGACCTGGTATTTTCAAGAGGCTGTCCTGCAATTGCCATTAGGAAAGGTCTGGATTTTGACATCATATTGGGACTTCACATTATGTACATTTCAAAGGAACTTGGAAATACAAGCCTTCCAGGGTGCCATATCCTTCTCAGTTCACTCAAATGAACCACCAGGATTCAGAACATTTCTGCAGAACACAAATGTTTTCTCTGCAAAAGATGATGGTTTTATCCAAAAATTCTGGGAGAAGACATTCAACTGTTTCTTGAAAAATTCTACTCTGGGTGAGGGTGTGAAGATGAAGGAACGCTGCACTGGGGAGGTGAAGCTGGAGAGCCTTCCTGGAACTTTATTTGAAATGAGCATGACAGGCGAAAGCTACAGTATCTATAATGCTGCCCATGCTATCGCACGAGCTCTATGTACTTTGCTTGCTTTTAGATCAAAACACAGGACATGAAGTCTGGAAAGTGGCTGGTATTGAGGAATCTGCAGCCCTAGAAGGTAAAGGTCCTATACAGTTTGGACCCATGCACACAAAATACTACCTTCTCCCTTATTAACCAGAAATATGATGTATTAAGGTTTGCATCATACACCACAGGCATTTCTGAGCTCCTACGTTGAACAGGTTATGTTGGCACGTTTGGAACATCCTCACCACAGTTGCTTCCCTGAATTTTAACATTATAATATTTAATAAGCATGCCTGAACTATGATAATAAGCCTATAACTTGAGTAGCTATTGATCTGATTCTTTTTAAGTTGTGTGTTATTACCTGGTTATCTTGTTCAATCCACTCTAAAAACAGGGGGTTAAGTAGAGGAGAAATTAAAATAAAATTCCACGAAAGTCACAGCTCTGGTTTCTTGTGTAGGCTACAACAGCATTTCTCAAAATTTTCACAGCAAAGTTGGGAGAACTTTGAGTGCTTCAGGGTGCGGGACCAGTGGCGATGGAGATCCCGGGGGATCCTTGCAGCCACCGCCAAAATAATGCACCAAAATTGGTTTTTTCACTTACCAGAGCTTTGGGGGTGGTGCGTCAAGGCCTGTGTGACTCTCCACAGGGCCCCCCCCCCGAGCTTCAGACTGCTGCGGAACGGTGATTTTCGACCACTTCCGGTTTTCGTGAAAACCGGAAGTGGTTGAAAATCGCCATTCCGCAGCAGTCTGAAGCTCAGTGGCGGGCCTGCGGAGGGTCACAGCCTTACCCGCACCACCACCACTGAAGCCCTTTCCCATTGTTCTTCCCCCTTTCCCCTCCCTGTCCTTCACCATCCTGTTTATCTCCTGCTCTTATCTTAGTGCTTTGGCGTGACACTGCAATGAAAAGTATGATTGGCATAACAAAGTGATCAAGGCACAATAAGCTATTCCATCAATGAAGGAAGAAATAGCAACTCCTTTGAAGATTTAGGAAACATTGTTCTGATATATATGTTTCACTCATTTTTCTTGAGAGAATACAGCTAGTTCACCAGCAATTCAGCTGCCCACTACCACAAATATCAACAGTCCTGCAAAGCAGTACACTATTTTCTCAATGCCTCTTCCACTTTTATGTCTGCCATCTCACAGGAGGTGAAACTTCTTTAAGATATGGAGTCGGCCTACGGGACTCCTCTTATTGACCTCTCAGGCGCATTCCAAAAGATGTGAGATTAGACCAAATCTAAATCAATCTACAGTAAAACCTTGGATTGCGAGCATAATTGGTTCCAGAAACGTGCTTGTAATCCAAAGCACTCGTATATCAAAGCAAATTTTCCCATAAGACATAATGGAAACTCAGATGATTCGTTATTCTGCAAGAGACCTTTGTGTGAGTCTGCATATAGGAAGAATAGCTCTCCTGGCCTCAGCTAATTAAGAAGCTGCCCTTCCCCCTCCTTTGCTGTTGCAAACTGTAGCTCATTAAGCTGTTCTCCCCCTTCCCCATCCTCCTTAACTTTGCAAAGTCTGATCTGCAGAACCTGAGCCTTGTACTGCAGAGTAAACCTCTTTGCAAGAGGCAGATGAGGGGGGGGAGGGGGAGAAGAGCTTGTTAATGCTTTACACCTTGTTAAGTGTTTGCAAAGGCAGCCAGCAAGGGTGGGGGAGGAAATCTTAATGAGCCGTTTGAACTCACAGAGAACTCTTGTAGAACACAATGTACTCGTATTGCAAGACCTTGCTCGTTTATCAAGTCAAAATTTACAAAACAATTTTGCTCGTCTTGCAAAACACTGGCAAACCAAGTTACTCGCAATCCAAGGTTTTACTGTAAACCCACTCAGGACAGCTGTTTGTCAATGTCATGGTGAAGATTTGGACACCTTTTTATTTGCCCTTTGCATTTTTTTTCTATTTGATGTAGCTCCATCCCTTTCTAAGGAACATGTCCTTTAACAATAGCTCTGGAGAGACTGTGCATTTTGGTGACAATGGAGAATTAGAAGCAGCATTTGCCGTGACAAACTGGATCACTTTCCCAAATCAATCTGTTCAACGAGTCAAAGTTGGAACTCTGGATCCTCGGGCACCTCCAGGAAAACAGTTAACAATTCAAGATGAAAGCATCATGTGGCACGGAAAATTTAACCACGTGAGATAGGACCTGACATGTGCGAGTGCCGCCGGATCCACACCTTCCTTCCTAACCACACCACCCAGTTCATCCCCCAAAATTCCCTTGTCCGCTCCCTCCCAGCCAACGGCCCAACCCCACCTCCAAATTATTTGCACCTTATTGGCACCGCTTCCAGCCAAGTCTAGCTCACATGCAAACCATTTCTGGCCATTTCTACCAGTGGCTCCATCATATGCAATGGCGTTCCAATATTGCTGCTTTCACTGGGCCTTTCGTGGCAATGGATCAGAAGATCTGCTGCCGCAAAAAGCCCATAGAATTGAGACATGAATGAGGTAGTCCAGCAAAGCTCCAGTTTTTTTGAGCACTGTAATCAATCGTTTTGCACCTTTCACCTTCACCTCCAATGTCCTTTCCCCACCGTATTATACAGCTGTCCCACTGGCCACTTCACGTGATCCCTGCACGATGGCTCTTCCCTTATGTGCTTATGTTATGTGTGTTTCAAAAACCACTGGAGGTAACACCATTTTTACAGTAATCGCTACACAAAACTAATCACATGTTGCAACTCCTCTCTACCAGTCATTTATCAAGAAACGTGAGGGATAATATGGAAAATATTCCCTCCCCACAATTTTGACTCTGGTTTTCATGACAAAATTCTCAGAGACGGCGTGTCTTTTCTCTTATACTTCATAGCTGTGATATACACACACAGACATTCCATGTCAATGCCATGTTTCATTATTTATTACAACCTTTTAATACACTGCTCTTCAGTACAACATTTCTAAAGTGGCTCACAAAAATATAAATCAAGAATCACAGTAAAATCAGAAAAGAATGTGTTTGAAAATGGCCAGTGTAGCGGAACAACTCGGCAGGGCAACAGAATGAAGCTTTGATCTCTAAAAGTCTGGATAAATAAGAATGCCTTCATCTGACACTGAAAACCCATCAAGGTTGGCACTAGCTAGACAGAAATCCCCAGGGAGTGTGTACTACAACTGAGCCACCACTATATAGAAGGGCCTATCCCTAGAATCAGATCTATCTGATTCCTTGGCCACCCCCATCTCATTTAGGATGTGGTGTTGAGGTCACTTCTGAAGGGCAGGAGTTAAGCATGACACCCACAAGCCACTCCTCTCTTATACATGAAAACGATCTGCATGAGCTTCTTTCCTTAAAGCATTTTCTTTTCCTGCCACTTAGTTCCTTCTGTGAAACTTAGTACACTTCCTTGAAAGAGGTAGCTCATGTCACCTCTTGGAAAGAGTTGCAATAATTGAAAACATATATATGAAAACTGTAAAGTGGATTTAAAACATATCCCATTTTCATATAAAAGTTATATTAGGGTGTTTGCCATGCGTGTGAAGGGATTTCAAAATCAACACGAGCATGTTGAAAAGTGCTTGGAAACAGACCGACAACCAGCACACATTGGCTCACAAACACCTGACACAACACGGAGATTCCTTACATTGACTGGGTCAAGAAAATTGATATTTTTAGATATGGAGACAAAAGGAACGAACAATAATCATCTATACCAGAAAGATGCTCATAGTTCTCCTCCCCTCCAAAGCACCCAGGCACAGAATAAGGCCTCATTAAGTTTGAGGGACATAAATACGGTACTCCCTAGTAATGCAAATACATGTACATCCACCGCATCGAACACATCACACTTCTTTCTTTATATAACATGTGAAAGCACAATTGCAAAAGAAATATTATCTTATCCTGAACACCCACTATTTTGGCTTTACTCAGGTGCTGCCCGTCTCTGTGTGTAATGACCACTGCCATCCTGGCTCCAGCAGGAAAAAGAAGGAAGGGAAGCCGTTCTGCTGTTATGATTGCGCTCCATGTCCGGAAGGGAAGGTCTCTGGCCAGAAGGGTAAGAGGAGACATAACATTCATAGATACTGACCCAATCACAAAGCTTGTTGTGGCCTTGAAATGGGTACTGGAACATCAACTTCTGGCAAGAGACTCAAGAACAGCTTCGCTAAGGCTTACAAAAATGAACTAATGCCTAAGGGGGTTATTTAGAAAATGGGACTTCATAGTTTAGTGGTCATATCATTCAGAAATTATATTACACTGATGGCATATTACATGTATCTGACTTTTTTCATTCCAGTTATGGATGCTTGCATGAAATGTCCTGATGAACAATATCCTGACAAACACCAACATCAATGCATTCCCAAGGTTGTAAGCCACCTCTCATACAGTGAACCTTTGGGGGTCAGTTTAACTTCAGCTGCGGTTGCTTTTGCTCTGATCACAGCTTGGGTGCTCAGAACATTTATGAAGCACCAGGACACTCCCATCATCAAGGCCAACAACCGCAGCCTCACCTACATCCTCCTCGTCTCCCTCCTCCTCTGCTTCCTCTGTTCTTTGCTCTTCATTGGAAGACCCAGAAGGGTGACCTGCCTTCTCCGGCAAACGACTTTTGGAATGGTCTTCTCTGTGGCCCTTTCATCTGTTTTGGCAAAAACCATCATTGTGGTTCTGGCTACCAAACCAGGATCTGGGATGAGGACATGGTTGGGGAAAGGACTGGCAAATTCCATTGTTCTTTCCTGCTCCGTGATTCAAGTAGGCATTTGTGCGGTTTGGTTAATTACGTCTCCTCCATTCCCAGCTAAGAACATGCACTCAGTGAAAGGGCAAATCATAGTGGAATGTCATGAGGGCTCAGCTACCATGTTTTACTGCCTCTTGGGCTACATGGGCTTCCTGGCCATTGTCAGCTTCACTGTGGCTTTCCTAGCCAGGAAGTTGCCAGACACGTTCAATGAAGCCAAATTCATCACCTTCAGCATGTTGGTCTTTTGCAGTGTTTGGATCTCTTTTCTTCCAACCTATCTGAGCACAAAAGGGAAATACATGGTTGCCGTGGAGGTCTTCTCCATCTTGGCCTCTAGTGCTGGGTTACTGGGCTGTATTTTTTTCCCTAAGTGCTACATCATTGTGCTCAGGCCTGAGCTGAATAATAAGGAGCAACTAAGAAGAAAAGAAAAAGTCCAGCGTTAAGGATTGTGAGAATCCTTGTTTTTCTTCTGATCTTGTAAGCAATTCATCAGTGTCATCTGTTTAAAAAAATACAGTGGTTCTTTTTGATACATGGTCAATGGTTTGTTTTATTCTAAGACATGCAGGTGATGTATCTAAACATGAGTACTTGGTGCTGAGTGTCTGCCTGAAGAGCAGTAATGTGGCTATTTCCAGGACTGATGGCAAGAGGCCACAGGTCCAGAGGGCAGGAAGGCTATACTTTTGATAAAACTATTATATCACCATCCCCTTTTATTGATCAAAAGGAGCTCAGCTCTCAAATAGATATAGTTTTAATTAAAAATGGCGTCTTCGCACCTCCAAAACTCAGATGGAGCCTACCCTCTCCAAATCCTACTGGAATTTGCTTCTGTGTCCTGGTGAATATAGCTACCATCTTAAGATTCTTCATTTGGAGCAAAACACCTTTACAAAATAAAAGAAGGTTTCACACCTCTAACGGTCCTCACCAACCCCATGAGTGAATTCAGTCAAGGAAGCCTGGCTGAGAAGCCAGGGGACTTCCAATCTAGTCATTGCACCTTCAATTGCATGGGACAAACAAGGTGGAAAACAGTGGCATAATGAGCCGGCTCGGCGCATCACCCGCACCAACCCCCACAGCCGTGTCACCACCACCACCCCCGCCAGTACGAGCCCGGTGAGTGTGACGACGCATCTTATTCAGCTGGCAGTTCGGCGCTTCTGACTAGGCAAAAAGCGGAGTTTTTCGTGCATGCACACAGAGGCTGCTTGAAGCCTCTTCACCTCAGCGGCGTTGTGCACATGTGTGACAACACCTCTTTAGGGTTAATCAGAAGCGGCCGAGCTGCCAGCCGAAGAAGACGTGTCGTCACCCTCTCCTGGCTCATACCAGGCAGCAGCAGGGGGTGACATGGTGGCAGCGGGAGTAACGGCAAGCAGTTCGTACGGGCCGGGGGATGACGCGGCTTGCGACGTCGGGTATGTCACCCTCAGCGTGTCACCCACTCCGCCGCGTCACACCCTGGCAGCCTGCCCCCCCGCCACATCCTAGCAACGCCACTGGCCGCCGTGTTCCTTGTCAAAGTCAGTATGCAACCCTGAAGGTACGAGAAGTTGGACCACCCTGGTATAGAGAGATCCTGTTCAGAGAGTGTAGGTAGAGTATGCATGTGCTGATGTTTACACATGTCAAATGGCAAATGAATTTAGAAGGCAGAAGCAAGCAGATTGAGACGTCAAATTAAATTGTGATGTTGCAGCAAAGCCTGAGGGAGTTCATTCCTTCCTTTCTAATTATTAGCATCTCTCTGAGGAGTTGTCTGGCTCCCCAAATCCCAAGAGATATTTGAAGACCACAGGAAAAACAAGTGGCTGAAAAGTGGATATAAAACCCTCCCATAATGCTCACGGTCAGGCTGAGGGGATACAGGAGCGGGTGGGGCTCTATCAGTCTGGAGCTCCAATGCTCTCGTGATATGTACAGACTCAGGGAGGTTTGTGTGATTTCTGCCAGAGATAACGTCTAGTGAGCAACTTGAGGAATCTGCAACTAGTTCCACCTCTTCTCCCAAGGAGTACTTTACTATGGGATATTTCTACGGAGAAATAAATCAAACTTTGGGGCATTGCTCTAGGAACAGCCTGAAAACCTCCCTTGGATGCTGAAGTGGATGAAGTAGCATCAAATAATATTCAGAGCTAGGGGAAAATATTGCAGACATCCTCTTGGTATGTGTTGATCAGCAGATCAATACATTCAGTTACAATTCAAAAGAGGTTGCAAAAAGGCTCATGCTGAGACCTTAAATGCTGTTGGGGGAAACACGACAATGGTTTGTTTTTTATCTACAATGTATGCCTGAAAGGGACCTTCTGTACTACCAATGTTGGTGGTCTTGGTATTACTGCTGGGGTTTCTACCTCAAATTTGGTGCAAGACACACTCTGTTCATCCCACTCTGAAGTTCCATCCCTTTACATGCAGAGGGAGAGATGACTTCGCTATTTCCCATGACTTTTATCATCCAGGAGATGTCATCATTGGAAATCTTGGTTCTCAGTTCTTTACCAGACGTACCTCTTCTAATTTCAGTGAACATCCCTCTCAGAAGTTGAACAAGGATCTCATGTAAGGATCTTGTTCTTTCTCTTCATAGCATTTCTTAGCTGAGAACATCATGACTAGAGAGAGTTTGAAGTACATTAAATATGAAAGATGGGCATTCAGCCACTTGAGGGTCTTTGTTCATCCCAGAGAACTTACTCCAGTTTTCTCAGCACTTCCTTCTACTGTCACCTCTAGATAACGTGTGGACTGCTCAGCAATTTTATAGATTCTGTCTTCTACGTGGTATGCTTCTTCCTTTCTATGGATGTGTTTATTTCATACGTTTAATGTTCTGTCAGTGCGGTCCTATGCGAGCTGCGTGATGGCGGAGCAACTCCTGCGCTTGCACTGACTGCAGTAAAGCAGTCGGTGCCAGTCGCAAACATTTCCCCTCTTCGTTCCCAGCCGTTTCAGAGGACGTTGGGAAAGGTAAGCCAGCGGGAAGGCAGGAGAGGGTGGAATGGAGCAGAGGAGGTGTAACAGGGGCAGGAGGCCACAGGAGGGGGAGGGTCCATCGCAGAAGGCCCACACCGGTCCTATCCCCCTTCCCTGCAGCCTCCCCGCCTCTTTTCTCTCCTCAGATTTAGGTTAGCAAAATTGCTACCATAGGTCCCAGGAGGCCCATTGTGGGCGAAGAGGCTTACGTAGGGATAAGAGGATTAAACATCCCGTTGCCCTGTAGAAGTCTTCCCGTCCTGCCTTCCCTACACAGGATGCAGCGGCTGCCATTTTGGTGCTGCTGCATCGGCAGGGGGTGTAAAGGATAGGAATGGGCTTTGTAGTTTGTATTTATTTGCAATACATCCTCTCAAGCCATCTTGCTATGGCAGCCTCCAGTTCCTTGCTGACTTTAAATGCTGTCATAGTTAAGTTAACACTTTATTTCATTGCATTAGCAATTAGAATTATGAATATAAAAGTTGGCACTTCACATAGTGCTTACTTAGCCTCTGGAATTCATTGCCACAGGATGTGGTGATGTCCACTAGCATGGATGGCTCTAAAAAGAGATTGTTATGGAAGGAATGTATCAACAGCTACTAGCCAGAATGGCAAAATGCTACTTCCAGATTCAGCGTCATGTTGCCTCTGAATAACAGTTACAGAGGAGCAACGGTGCGAGAGAATTATGCTTTCTCTCCCATTTGTGGACTTCCCAGAGGCAGCTGGTGGGTCACTGCAGAAAACAGAATGCTGGACCAGATGGGCCTTTGCCTGATCCTGCAGAGCTTGTTTTATGTTCTCATGAATGAGTTAGGTCAGTGGTTCTCAAACTTTAAATTTGAAACATTTTTAAAATGACACTCTATTGGGACCCACTTAGCTTTATGAGACGCTCAAACATTGATCTCCCTATATTTACACAAGCTTGCAAACTGCAGGAGTTCAGATCTTTGAAGGGCAATTAGTAGCTATCTCATTTTTTAATAGCCTCACAGCTTGTGGCAATTACTTATCTGATTTTTCCATCACCTGGGACCCACCAGAAATCAGGTCACGACCCACCAAGTGGGTCCCAACCCACAGTCTGAGAAACACTGAGTTTGGTGATCCCTTCCATTCCTGCTTCAGCCATGAATTGTCAGGAGGTATAATGTATTCATTCATACGTATGTGCTTGTTTTTTAATTGAGGAAATAATCAAGTATCTATCAACCTGCCATTCTCTATCAAGTATCTATCAACCTGCCATTCTCTATCAGGTTGCAGTGCTTTGATCATTTTGTTAAGCCAATCCTAATTTGCATTGCAGTGTGGTTCCAAAGAACTACCAACAGGTCCTGGCCTTGGTCTTTGCTGTAAGGGAGATCAATGAAAACCCAGCCATCTTCAATAACATAACCTTTGGATTCCACAGCTTTGACATGTTTGGCAATAAACCAATGTCTTACAAGACCCTACTGAATCTGCTCTCTACCCAGCATAGATTTGTCCCTAATTACAAGTGTGACGTGCTGAACAATTTGGTAGCCATCACTTGGACCTTGAACACAATCACCTCCCTGAATATGGCTACCGTCATAGACATCTACAAGATTCCACAGGTAGATTTGGTGGTTGGAGAAACTCCATTCTGTGGGGTTCTTTCAAGTGTTTGATATTGGGCATCATGAATGGGGTGAATGGTATGGGGCTCAATCAGGTACAGAGAGCCATATGTGCGTACAGCTGTATGAACAGCTCTCAAGCTGACGTAGATTTGAGGCCAAACCAGGCTGGGTTAGAAAGCCAAATCCGGGCTGGGAAAGAGCTCGGGATATTGGTGGAGAACGCCGCCAATATCCCTGCCCTCTCCCTGCCCGGTTCGGTCAATGCTCTCCCTCCCTCACTGTCTGGTCCGCTCTCCCCCAGGCCAGTGCAGGGCTTACCGTGCCGGGAGGGTGTGTTGACGGTCTGCTGGGGGAGTGAGGGCTGCCTGCCTTCACGCCAGCAGTCCTTACTCAGAAGTAGTCGCAAACTCTAAGTTTATGGCGCACGCTACGCCAGCCTCTAAAGTTTATTTATTTACTTATTTAAGAAATGTATACCCTGCCTTTTCGTATGCCGAGGCAAATGCCCAAGGCGGCTTACAACACGTTAAATACATAATTTAAAAACAATACAGAAGGTAAATTAAAAAAAAATAAATTCCACTGGGGGGTGACAATGTATAGAGGAAAAAAAACTGCAAGGCAGAACATACTGAGGCACTGGGGACAGACAACAACCCATCACCCAAACGCCAGACAAAACAGAAACGTTTTGAGCCCCTGCCGAAAAGACATGAGGGAGGGGGTTGTTCTCAAATACCCTGGCAACGAGTTCCACAATTGTGGCACCACAGCAGAGAAGGCGCGCCCATGAGCTGCCATTGCCCTAACTTGGGACAGAGGTGGCACTTGCAGGAGAGCCTGGACGGAATGTATGGGAGAGCAGGACGGAGAGCAGTACGGAATGTATGGGAGAAGCAGGATTGCACCCCAAGTTACATAAATAAATACTGAAAATAATTTCAGTCAAAGGGAAAGTTCAGCAATAAGGCCATTATCTCTCACTAAGAAAATTTCTTCTAGAGATATGCTGCTTTGTATGCTTTATCTGTAGACACAATATGAAATATACATTGACAGCAAACTCCTATTCCTTGCTAACACCAGCGCAGAAGTCGCTGCGTCAGCATAGGATGTCGCTAACATGCCATAATGCACGTTTGCGACACATGGCAACTAGGCAGCGCTGGCAGGAAGGCCTGTGCCATCCCGCCAGTGCTTTATCCAGCAGATTCTACACCAGAGCTGGTACGCTGAGCACAGTGCAGAACAGGGGATGGGGATGGGCAGGGAGAAGGCAGGCAGGGGCGTTATGGAGTGGTGGGAGGGTGGATATGGGGAGGGGAGGGGCGGATCAGGCCAGAGAGGGGCAAGGACAGAGATGCTGGCACACACCGAAACCTATCCCCTCTTCCACAACATTCCCATCTGCACAGGGCTCCTCGATTCCTCAACATTCATAAGGCTCTTCGCAAAGATCCGAGTAGTTCCATTGCCACGTCTGGGGGTTTAACCCGAGGAGACCACCAGTCTGCTCCTAGTCTGTGCTGGATACAGCATGGGCCCTGCACCACTGCTACTACAGTGCTGGGTAGGACCTGGAAGATCCAGGTTCAAATCCACACTCAGCCACAAAGCTTCCTGGGTGACCTTGGGCCAGTCACTATCTCTCAGCCCCACCTACCTCAAAGGGTTGTTGTGAGGACAAAAGGAGGGGAGGAAATATGTACACCACTCTGAGCTCCTTGGAGGAAGGGTGGTATAAAAATGTGAAAAATAAATAATAAAAAATAATAATGCTCCATTCTGATAGACATCTGTATATTCATTTAGATCATATTCGGTTCTCTTGACCCAAAAATGAAGAATACACGCTTCCCTTCCTCATACCAGATGGTGCCAAATGATATCCACCAGTACCATGGAATAGTCCAATTACTTCTGCATTACAAATGGACATGGGTTGGGATATATTTAGCAAATTCTGACAATGAAGAGATCTTTCTACAGACATTGCAGCCAATGCTTTCCTCAAAGGGCATCTGTCTTGCTTTTGCAAAAACACTTCCAGACACTTCTTATGTGGATAGAATGCTCCAGGCACAGTTTCTTGAACTGCTAAATATATCTGTTGCCATAAAAAGCAAAGCCAATGTGTTTATTGCTTATGGTTCCCTTCGCACCATGACAAATTTGATCTTATATTTTCAAAGGGCAGTCATGCATTCTCCATTAGGAAAGGTGTGGATTGTGACATCAAACTGGGATTTCAAAGTAGCTACACATCAAAGGAACTTTGATGGACAAGCCTTCCAGGGTGCCATATCCTTCTCTGTTCACTCAAATGAGCCACCAGGATTCAGAACGTTTCTACAGAACACAAATGTTTTCTCTGCAAAAGATGATGGTTTTATCCAGACCGTCTGGGAAAAGACCTTCAACTGTTTATTGAAAAATTCTACTCTGGGTGATGGTGAGAAGAACAAGGAACACTGCAGTGGGGAGGAGAAACTGGAGAGCCTTCCTGGGACTCTCTTTGAAATGAGCATGACAGGACACAGCTACAGTGACTACAATGCTGTCCATGCTATCGCACGAGCTCTTCATACTATGCTTGCATCCAGACCCAAATACAAAATGTGGATAGCTGGAGACAGGCTGGCACTGAGGAATCTTCAGCCATGGAAGGTAAAAGTCCTATGCAGATTGGATCCAAGTACATGAGGGACTATCTCCTCCCTTGTGATCAGCAAATATGATTCATTAAGGTTTGCATCTTACACCACAGGCATTCTGAGCTCCAGGATTGCACAGTTTATAATGGCGCCTTAGAAACATCCGCCCCACACCTGCTTCCCTGAATCTTTACGTTATAAGATTTAACAAGCGTGTCTGGACCTTTTCTTGTAATAAGACAATAAAACAATTTTGTAGCTCTTGTGCTAATTCTTTTTTTAGTTGTTTTTTATTTCTCTATTTTCATGCAATATTTTTCAAACCACTTTGAAATAGGTGGATAAAGTAGAGTAGAAATTAAAATAAAAATCCCCAAAAGAGACCGCCCTGGTTTCTTGTGTAGGCTACAATATCAAAGCCTTCCAAATTGTGTGCAGCTCTTCAAATACATTGTTTTCCAGCTTTATTTAAGAGAATTGGATGTACATAGATCTTCCACTCTTCCCCATAGTTGCATTCCATAATTTCCTTCCTCCTGATGTGTCCTTGTGCAGGAGAGAACTCCCTCTTCAGGAGGAAGGTTACATAAGGATACAGTCCTAAGTGTTGATTCTGTGCCACTATTGCTTTGCTACTCATTCTTCCTGGGCTAGCCCGGGGCTGTAACTCGTTTTTCTTGAGAGAACACAGCTAGTTCACCAGCAATTCAACAGTCCACTACCATAATCATCCTCCATTCTGCAGAGCAGTACACCATTTTCTCAGTGCCTCTTCTACCCGTGGTGGAACTCCATAGCTCTAAGAGAGGGAGTTGGCCGGCAGACCTCTTCTTATGGTCCCCTCAGGTACAGTTGAAATGAGACAGGCTCACACGAGTCAGAAACAGCCTAAACCCATCCAGGACAGGTGTCTGTCAATATCATTGTGTAGATTTGACACCTTTTTAATTTGCTCTTTGCTTCTTTTTCTCTTTACTTTAGCTCCATCCCTTTCTAAGGAGCATCTCCTTCAACAATAGTGCTGGAGAGACGGTGCATTTTGATGAAAATGGAGAATTAGTTACAGGATTTGATGTTACAAACTGGGTTATTTTCCCCAATCAATCTCTTATAAGAATCAAAATTGGAAGACTGGATCCTCAGGCGCCTCCAGGAAAACAGTTAACAATTCAGGATGAAAGCATGATGTGGCATGGGAAATTTAATCAGGTGAGACAAAATGAACTGCAAGTCCGTAGTTTGACATAACTAGAAAATGTAGAATCCACAAGGTCTCATTTCCATTTACTATATCCTAAACCTTCATGAGGTTGTAGATTGACTGCATTAGCCTTGACATTGAAATTACAATGTCTGCAGCAACAGCGGAATCCTATCTTGTGTCTACTGCCATTCTCTAACAGTTCCTGTCTAGGGGGGGGGGCAAACATCTTATGGCCACACCAAACCCATGACTAAATTTCCACCCATGAGGCTTGGCAGAGGTGTGGCAGAGGTGTAGCTAGCCTCTCCAGCACACATACCCCTGCATGTAACTGCACAAGCCCCGCCAGACCAGTGGCATTCCTGCCACCAGCGCATTGCATCGAGAAATGCCCCCTGGCATTTTTCACTAGAACAGAGGTCCTAGGACCTCGGGCGGGCGGATGGGCCAATCATGCAAGTTGCAAGGCTGTTTTTCGAATGCTGCTGAGACACGCTTTTCACTCCCCCTGTGCCACCTGGGGGGCCACTAAACCCCCAGCCCAGACAGCCCTATGCTGCCGAGTCTTGGTTTATGAACCAACAGACCTCCATCCTAGGCACCACATCCTCAAATGGTTTGGCAAGGTAAAGTAAGACCCCAGCCACTCTCCTCAGCTAAGGGGGGTCCTTTATTCAAATCAACTCATACATAAAGGATCCCTTATGAGTCTATGAGGAAAGTGATACTTTAAAAACTCTGGACTTTAGAGCCCTGTTTTCTTTCTCTTCCCACCCTTACCATGTGTTGCTTCAAGTCACCACCATTCCAGCCATCACCAGTTTTACCATAGGCTAAATTGACCGGAAAAAATGTTCCTATGTCATATTTCAGGGTTTGGCATATTTCTGGGTACGGCATATTTCTGGTCGCAAAAACATCACCAAACTTCTAAAAAGCGGACCCTAAGCACTTCTATTATTAAACTTTGAAATAAATGTGAGGTCAGAGAAAACCCAACATAGACATTTTGTAATGAAGCAGGCATTATGGGTTTTCTAGCCATGTTTATTATTTGAGAAATAAAACTAAAATCGTACTGTCTTCTTAAGAGGTTTCTCTCACACACACACTCTGGAGATGTGCGTAGAGGCGAAGATGAGTCTTTATTTCTCCTACCAACGTTTCATCCCACACGAGGGACCTTGTCAAGGTAATTCAGCATAACACTGTTGGATGACACTGAGAACATGGAGCTCTTTCTAGCATATTCCAGTAAAAGCCATGGCAACCGTTAACTGACAACGGAATCATCAACCTCTGCTCTATTCCTCCTAGGCTGCAAATATGCTCTTTTCAGGATAGGTAGACAGATTTTATTGGCAAATGACAGCTCTTGCTGTCTGTTCAGAAGACTTGCAGGTTTCCTTTGGGAGATTGAAATAGCCTCCAGATTTAGTCTTTGTTTTAGACTGGCTTCCGAAAAAAACAAACGGACCTGCTCAAAAGCAATTTGGTGGCCAGATTCCAGGACGTGCGCTGCCACAGCAGATTTTTCTCCTTGTGACAATTTTACCACTCTCTGGTGTTCTTGTACTCTTACTTTAATAGGTCTCATTGTATTTCCAATGTAAGCACGACCACAACCGCATTTTATTTCATAGACTCCTGGGTTCATTAACGTAGGTCTTTGATCTTTGGGATTTCTTAGTATTTGCTCTATCTTAGTTGTAGGAGCAAATAAAGTCCTGATCCCATATTTTCTCATCACTCTCGCTATTTTGTCCGTGGTTCCTTGTAGGAAAGGCAATGATAACCATCGTTTCTCGTTGTCAGCTTCCTCCTCTTTTTCATTATTCTCTCCCGGCTTAGGGATATAGTTTTTCTTTTTAACTTGTCTCTCCCAGCACTTGTTAATTTGCTGCAACTGATAACCATTAGCCAACAAGGAATCTGTGACGATGCGCCTTTCTGCAGCTAAAGATGGTTCATCACAAACCCGTAATGCCCTGAAAATTAAAGAATTTATTAAGGAGTTCTTCTGCAGTGGGTGGTGATTGGATGTTTTGTGCAGGTATCTTCCCGTGTGTGTAGGTTTTCGGTACACAGTATGTCCGAAGGTTAAATCCTTCTTTCTAGTCACCAAGACGTCCAAGAAAGGTAAAGTCCCATTTTCTTCAATTTCTATCGTGAATTGGATCTCGGGGCACAAGGAATTTAAATGTGCCAAAAAGCCTTTCAGTTCTTTTTCAGTTCAGTTTTCCATATCCAACATAGACATGTTCAAACTCCATGCAGACAGTGGTCCCAGCTGGGAATTCAATTTTTTTTTGCTCAACAACTTTAAAATGAAACAACTTATAATGAAACAACGTTAAGTGACGACTTGCTGTATTCAGTTCCCAAACATTGGAAAGGATTAAAAAATATCCAACCACACATTGAAATGTGCTTCGTATCATACCAACAACCAGCACACTCAAAGACGCATAACTGCCTGACACAACAGAGGGATTCCTTGCATGGGATTGAGGCAAGAAAAGGATCCCCCCCAAAAAAGAAAGAATGCTCTGATCTAGAGAACGTCGATGCTTACAAATCATTTTTCCAACTAATTCTATTCCAAAGCACACAGAGACAGAATACGACTATTAAGTTTGGGGGACACAAAGATTCCCCAGAAAAATATACGTACATGAACGTCCACCCCATTAAGCACAGCATTCTACTTTATTAATATGTCCATCTGAAACCACAGCAATTAAAAGAAATTCTATTAATCAAAATCCTGTCCATTTTGGCTCTGCTCAGGTGCTGCCCGTCTCTGTGTGTAATGACCACTGCCATCCTGGCTCCAGCAGGAAAAAGAAGGAAGGGGAGCCGTTCTGCTGTTACGATTATGCTCCATGTCCGGAAGGGAAGGTCTCTGGACAGGAGGGTAAGAGGAGACATAACATTCACAGATACTGAGCATATCATGCACGGCACAATACCTAGCATCAATTTTGATTATCATGGCCTTGAAAGCATCCTGGAATATCAAGCTTGAGCTCATGCCCAAGGGGTTAGTTTAACAGGTTTATCCTGGCTTAGAATTCATGCACTTTCACATTACATTACACAGCTGTAATGGGCATTTCTTGTTCTCTTTCCAGACATGGATGCTTGTATCAATTGTCCAGATGAACAATATCCAGACAAAGACCAACACCAATGCATCCCCAAGGTTATCAGCTACCTCTCGTATAGTGAACCTTTAGGATTCAGTCTAGCCTGGGCTGCTGTTGCTTTTGCTCTGATCACAGCTGTGGTACTTGCAACCTTTATGAAGCAACAGGACACTCCCATCGTCAAGGCCAACAACCGCAGCCTCACCTATATCCTCCTCGTCTCCCTCCTCCTTTGCTTCCTCTGCTCCTTGCTCTTCATTGGAAGGCCCAGAAGGGTGACCTGCCTTCTCCGACAAACGGCTTTTGGAATGGTCTTCTCTGTGGCCCTTTCCTCTGTGCTGGCAAAAACCATCACTGTGGTTCTAGCATTCATGGCTACCAAACCAGGATCTGGAATGAGGAAATGGATGGGGAAAAGACTGGCAAATTCCATTATCCTGTCCTGTTCCTTGGTTCAAGCAGGCATTTGTATGGTTTGGTTAAGTACTTCTCCTCCATTTCCAGCTAAGAACATGCACTCTGTGAAAGGGCAAATCATAGTGGAATGTAATGAGGGCTCAGCTACCATGTTTTACTGCCTCTTGGGCTACATGGGCTTCCTGGCCATTGTCAGCTTCACTGTGGCTTTCCTAGCCAGAAAATTACCAGACACTTTCAATGAAGCCAAATTCATCACCTTCAGCATGTTGGTCTTTTGCAGTGTTTGGATCTCTTTTCTTCCAACCTATCTGAGCACAAAAGGGAAATACATGGTGGCTGTGGAGGTCTTCTCCATCTTGGCCTCTAGTGCTGGATTACTGGGCTGTATTTTTTCCCCTAAATGCTATATCATTATGTTCAGGCCTGAGCTTAATAGGAAGGAACAGCTTACAAAGAGAAAAATCTGAAGATACTGAGAATTAAGAAGTCAGGGAGTCCTAATACATTTACTCTGATTACAATGAGAGAGAGAGAGAGAGAGAGAGAGAGAGAGAGAGAGAGAGAGAGACAGAGACAGAGACAGAGACAGAGACAGAGACAGAGACAGAGACAGAGACAGAGACAGAGACAGAGACAGAGACAGAGAGATGCAAAGATATCTTTTTTCACTCTCCAAATGCTCACATTTTGGGATTGTTCCTATTAGATTGTATATTGGAAGGGAAAGGGGTCTGTCATCCAGGCACTGACCAGATCTAATCTTGCTTACCCTCTGAAAGGCAGGAATGTTCCCAGGTACTGTATATACCAGTCTATGGTGGAGGGGTTCATTAGGAAAGGGCTTGAGAATAAGACTGCTACTGTTATATTGCTCCCATATACCTCTGTGAGGTGGTCACATTTGGAATACTCAAGGAAGCTACTGTAGAGCAGGAAAAGCTGCAAAAGAGGGCAACCAAAATGCCGAGAGGGATGGAGCACATTCCGTATGAGGAAAAGCTGCAATAGTTGGACGTTTTTGGCTTAGAAATGATCAAAGTGAGACATGATCGGCAGCGCAATCCTGTGTAACCTTGCACTGGTTTAAAAGTAGATGCACCGCTGTAAGTGCACTTATGCCAGTATAATTGCACTTACACCAGTGCATCTGCTGTTACACCAGTGCATCTACTGTTACACTGGTGCAAGGTTACACAGGATTGTGCTGTGAGGCTTGTAACATTATGCATGCTGCATTACGCATGTGTCACCCATGGGGGCACATATCGGCAGGGGATGTCCCCAAATATACAGGATTATGTGGGAGATGTTGTGAGAAGGACTTGTGTCCCACCATTATCATCTGATGTGATCATGGTTGGGACACAAAAGAGGACCCTCTCTGTGGCTGCATCCAAGCTTTGGAATTCCCTCCCTGGGGAGCGTTCACTCACCCTCCTACTTGATGTACATTTCCGGCTGTGCCTGACCACCCAACAAGTACTGTTGATTTGTAAATGCCTTCATAGAAATGCCTTCATGGAAATGTCAGTATGTAATTTTACTGTTGTTCTATTGGAGAGGGTTGGGGACCAATCTGATTCTTTGCCCATTTTCACAGATGTACACCTCAGTGTGGTGAGTAGGGCTTGCTTCCAGGGAAGTCCCTTTGGATTCAGTAGGACTTCCTTTCATGTAAACTTTCTTGGGATCATACTGTGACAGCTTGTGCAGATAATTTTTGGTGTGTAGCCTTCCAGTCCTTCTTCTCTACAATGAAGAAATAACACAGACATGGTAGTTTCCACCACCAATGTCTATTTACAAACACTCACCATTAAATAAAGCAGATAATCATGGCAGTCTTGCATCAGCAACATCGTACAGAGCAACACAGCACAGAGAAGTGAAGCCAAAAATACTAGTCCTGGGTGCTTTACTTTTGTATCTCTGCTGGCCAATCAGATTTAATATTGAATCCTAGTCAGCATGACACAGCACTTTTTTTCTTACTACCCTGACATGATCTCATCTTCTGCTCAGTCAGCATGACACAGCATATATATATTTTTTCTCTATATGCCCTGCATGGTTTTTTCTGTTCATGCTGGTGAATTCCCAGGTTATAATAACCTGTCAAACTGCAAATTGATTCACTTCGACCCAGTCAAACAAACCGTGCAAATTTGTAATTCCTAGGAATAATTTAAAATAAAAGAGTAAATCCTTGATTTATTTGTTACTGCTCCTTTCTCAATGAAGTGTGCCTTTAAGTCAGATCAATCAACCAGGAATCATACGTTGAGTGAAGCTGCACCAGCACCTCACTTTTCTGACTAGTTGTGGCCGCACTCCAGACAACCAAGACTAATGAGGAGGACAGGGCATCATGGAGACATGGCGGCTGCTTTTGGCTTAGTCACTCTCTGAGGGTGCTGACAGAGTCTGCTTGCGTAGAAGTTTGTACATGCATAGACTTTTTCTCAAATGCTGTTACTGGCCTTGCTTTTCAGAATGTATGTTAACATGTACACACAGGGAAAACCTATTTCATGTGCAGTGGCCCTGTGCAGTGGCCAATCGCACATCTCATGGGTTTGGCGGGCAACAGTGAGAGAGGTGAGGGTGAAAGTGCAACAAACAAACATGTATTATAGGAATAATTTTACAAATGCAGAGAAGGGGAATCAAAATAAAAACTCCAAGCCACACACAAACACAAAACACACATAGGAAGAACAGACAGGCAGTAAACATGTCATCAATTTAACTGTCCCCAACACCAGAAATATAAACAGGATTTTTTGGACAATAGCAAAACTGCACCAAGGACCAAGGTTGCTAATCAGTTTCTCTTGTTCGGTGTGCACTACACTGTAGGAATGTCATTGGCATTTTCAAGGCCAACAACCGCAGCCTCACCTACATCCTCCTCGTCTCCCTCCTCCTTTGCTTCCTCAACTCCTTGCTCTTCATTTGAAGGTGACCTGCCTTCTCTGACAAATGGCTTTTGGAATGGTCTTCTCTGTGGCCCTTTCCTCTGTGCTGGCAAAAACCATCACTGTGGTTCCGGCATTCATGGCTACCAAACCAGGATCTGGGATGAGGAAATGTATTGGGAAAAAACTGGCAAATTCCATTGTACTGTCCTGTTCCTTGGTTCAAGCAGGCATGTGTATGGTTTGGTTAAGTACTTCTCCTCCATTCCCAAATACAAACATGCACTCGCTGAAAGGGCAAATCATAATAAAATGCAATGAAGGGTCCATCTTCATATTTTATTGTCTCTTGGGCTATATGGGATTTCTTGCTATTGCCAGCTTCACTGTCGCTTTCCTAGCCAGGAAGTTACCAGACGCTTTCAATGAAGCCAAATTCATCACCTTCAGCATGTTGGTCTTTTGCAGTGTTTGGATCTCTTTTCTCCCAACCTATCAGAGCACAAAAGGGAAAGATATGGTGGCTGTGGAGATCTTCTCCATCTTGGCCTCTAGTGCTGGGTTACTGGGATGTATTTTTTCCCTAAATGCTACATCATTATGCTCAGGCCTGAGCTGAATAATAGAGAGCAGCTGACAAAGAGAAAAAAACTGAAGAAATTAAGAATTAATTCATTTTATTATAATAATTTAGAACTTACATTCATTTTGCAACCTTATACATACAATACATCCAATTGTATATTGGAAGTATATATACTCCATGGCAAATTTAGACAGCATAATAAAAATCAGAGATATCACCATGCCAACAAAAGTTTGCATAGTCAGGGCGATGGTGTTCCCAGTAGCAATGTATGGTTGCGAGAGTTGGACCATAAGGAAGGCTGAGCGCCGAAGAATAGATGGTTTTGAACTGAGGTGCTGGAGAAGACTCCTGAG
Source organism: Plestiodon gilberti rubricaudatus (assembly GCA_026170595.1). Classification (NCBI taxonomy): domain Eukaryota; kingdom Metazoa; phylum Chordata; class Lepidosauria; order Squamata; family Scincidae; genus Plestiodon; species Plestiodon gilberti. The sequence goes on from JANXHW010000006.1 coordinate 23,005,764, forward strand.
AGTCCCTTGGACTGCTAGGAGATCAAATCAGTCAATCCTAAATGAAATCAACCCTGACTGTTCCCTGGAAGGACAGATACTAAGGCTGAAACTCAAATATTTTGGCCACCTAATGTGAAGAGAGGACTCTCTGGAGAAGACTCTGATGCTGGGAAAAATTGAAGGGAAAGGATGAGGGAAGGCAAAGGATGAGATGGTTAGACAGCATCACCGATGCAACGAACATGAAAATAAGCGAACTCAGGAAGATAGTGGAGGACAGGAAGGCCTGGCGGGATATGGTTCATGGGATCACGAAGGGTCGGACACGACTTAACGACTGAACAACAAATACTCCATACATACTCCAATTTGAACTCATATGCATACTTCCTGGGGAGTAAATCCTAGTGAACAAAATAGGACATGTTCGGAGTAAACATGTGCAAGATTGCACTGTAACTTTAAATGTGTATTCATTATTAGTCATACATGTATAATGAATCTGAGTCGTCTATACAAAACAGGAAGTGTTTCTATCCTGTTGCTGAAGAATAGCATGGACTCTCTTGATGGTTTCTAACAGACAGGATACAAACCGCTGGCCAGATGGATTTACTTCAAGAAGGAAATCAAACTGCTCCAACAGAACTCAACATTTTCTCTCCCTCCACCTAAACAACAGCCTGCAGTTCTGCCTATTCTACCCATCTGTGGGGCACATGCATACTCCCTTGGTGATTATAATGCTTAGCTGTGCCTGATACCTGATAAACTCAGTGGAAGAGAAATGTACTCAGGAGCAATCCAAAGTGAATGCTTTGAAATATAGATTTGGCCATCGGAAACCAGGGGAGGCTATGTAAGGCTGGCCAGGAGCGGGACGGGGCTTAATATATAGGCGGAGCACGCCGCTGATATCCCTGTCCCTCTCCTGTGCCAAGCGGCCCAATCCGGGTGCATCTCCACACCCCTGCCTGGCACTGGAGATGGCCCCGGGCAGATTGAGTTGTGCCATCCTCTCCGCTAATGCCGCTTATTTGCCTTGTGTCGAAAATGTGTCGCCTTACAGCACATTTACGACAACTGCTGCTGGCAGAGCCATCGGTCCTCCAGCAGTTCATTGAACTGCAGTTGCCTATGCTAGATTGCACCGCTAGTCTTGCTTAGTTTCTGAAATTCTTAGATATTTGCTCCTATAGAAATCTATGGTGCTAGGGACCATAACGAAAGGTCTTGAGAAATAAAGAATACCAATGGGAGAAATGTTTGAGACTTGGTGTGGAGGGAGTGTAACCGTTGGGGCAGCGTCTTGATAGAAATGTCAGTATGTGATTTCACAGTTTTAACCGGTAGGGGAAATGATCAAATTCACTAAAGAAATAGGATGATGATGGTTTTTGTGGTGCCTTGGGGGCCCAATGGTACAGTGGGAAGTCCTCCAATCATGTGGTTCTCTTGAAACCCCCCACAGATCCTAGTCAAACTAACACTCCAACAATATACCAAATGATACACCCAATTCTGTCTGTTCTGTATCAAGCATATTACAGCAGGAAGCAGGATGATCTCATTCAAGGTCTGGGCTGAAAAGGTCAAATGCACCAGGTCATTAAGCACCTGCCATGTTTTCCTGTGCTCCAGACAGCCGTTTCAGCACACGAGGGAGCTCATTCCCTCCTTCATAGTTTTTAACTTCAGTCTGAGGAGTTGTCCTGCTCCTCAATTCCCAAGACGTATTTGGAGTCCATAGGAAAAACAAATAATGCCAAAAAGTGGTTATAAAACCCACCCATCATGCTCACGTTCAGGCTGTTGGATCACAGGTGCTGGTGGGGCTCTATCACTCCTGAGTTTGAATACTTTAATGATATGTCTGCACTCATTATGGTTTCTATGGTTACTACTAGAGGCATCGTCTTGTGAGTAGCTTGAGCAATCTGCACCTAGGACTGCCTTTTCCCCCAAGGAGTGCTCCACTGCGGGATATTTCTTTTAAAAAGCCTGAAAACTCCCTTGGACTGTAAGGTGGATGAATCCGCAACGAATACTTATTTTTCGCTCCATAGTACGCATCGCACCATAGGACGCATGCATCCTATGAAGCTAAAAATAGGGGGGAAAGTTTTTACTTACCGAGGCTTGTGGGGGCTTTGCGGAGGCCTGCGCGACCCTCTGTAGGCCTCCCCGATCTTCAGTTCAGCGCTAAATGGCCATTTCCGGCCATTTCCTGTTTTCCGAAAACTGGAAATGGCCGAAAATAGCCATTTAACACCGAAATGAAGATCGGGGAGGCCTGCAGAGGGTCTTGCAGTCCTCCCCAATCTTCATTTCGGCAAAAACCGGCCATTTTCGGCCATTTCCGGTTTTTCGGCGCTAAATGGCTATTTCCGGCCATTTCCGAAAATGGTTCTTCGGCACTAAATAGCTATTTTTGGCCATTTCCGGTTTTCGGAAAACCAGAAACGGCCGACAATGTTCATTTAGCACCGAACTGAAGGTCGCGCAGGCCTCCCGAAGCCCCGACTAGCCCCGGTAAGTATTTTTTAAAACTTTTTTTTAACTTCGCTCCATAAGACGCACTAACATTTCCCCCTATTTTTTTTGGGGGGAGTGCGTCTTATGGAGCGAAAAATACAGTAATATGAAGAGTTGGGGGAAGCTGTTGCAGACTTCTTGTATCTGTTGCAAATCAATGCAGTTTCAATTCGAAGGAGATTGTAAAAAAAGGCTTGCTCAGAAATTAAATGCTGTTGTGGAGATCACTAGATTGGATGTCCGAAAAGGACCTTATATCCTTCAACATTACTCCTGGGGCAGCTCTCCTGGTCTTCTTGATATTACTCCTGGGGCACCTAAATCACATTGCCTGCAAGATACATTCTGTTCATCCCAGCTTGAAGTCTGATTCTATTACATGCAGCGGGAGAGATTCCTTCCCTATTTCCCATGAGTTTTATCATCCAGGAGATGTCATTTGTTGGAAAGATTGCTCATCAGTTCTTTGTTGAAATAACCTTATCTAATTTCAGTCAACAACCCATCTTTTTGTTCAAGGATGTCATGTAAGGCTCTCTTTATCTCTTCGTAGTATTTATTTGCTGAGAACATCATACCCAGCTGCAGGTATTTAAGTGAGAGGGAGCATGAAGTCCATTCAGGATGGCAGTCAGGCACATGAGGATCTTGAGTCACTGAGCATTTACTCCACTGTTCTCAACACTTCTTTCTATTTTCATCTTGATGTGAGATGTGGACTGTTCAATAGTTTTTCAGATATAATATTCTATGTGGTATACATCTTCTTTTCCCTATGGCTGTGATGTCAGAGCATCTTTTTGGCCACTGTAATCTCTCTTCTTCCATCTCCATCTCCTTCGCTGTCTTCTCACAGATCCATGAGGTTTGGGAAACAATTTTAATCCACTGTGTTCCAAAAACTGTGTGATTTTGGACACTTTATTTTCTATCTCGTAAGAAACAATCTCTCTTGATTTAGAAACAATCTCTGTGTGTGTGTGTGTGTGTGTGTGTGTGTGTGTGTGTGTGTGTGTGTGTGTTTGTGTGTATGTTTGTGTGCTGTGGGTGCGTGCGTGTGATTTTACCTGCAATATGATTTTACCAATACGTCTCAAATTATCTCCTTGTGGCAGTATCATCTCCCTGTCTCATTTAAACTTGTAAAAACTGGAAAAAAATAAATTTGCATTATTAGTAGCAAAGATTACAAAGAAAAAAGTAGGTACTTCATCACACAATACATAATTAGTCCGTGGAATCCATTGCCACCAAGTGTGGTGATGACCATGAGCTTGGATGTCTTTAAAGGAGATTGAACGTCATGGAAAAAGGTGTATCACTGACTCCTCATCAGAATGGCTATATGCTACTTCTAGATTCAACAGCAGTTTGCCCTTGAATACCAGTGATGGGGGATCAATGGTGAGAGAGGAGCATGCCTTTCTCTGCTGCAGGTGGACTTCCCTGCTGATAGTTCACTGTCAAATGGAGAATGTGGGGATAGATAGGCCTTTGCCGGATCCCACAGGTTTTATTTAGTTCTTATCCCTTCCATTCCTGCTTCAGTCATCATGAACTACCTATCTTTAGTCTGGCCTCAGGGGCCTAACAAGCTCCCGGAGCACGGGAGCTTGCTGCGCCTGGAAGTGACGTCACGTGACCTCATGTGATGTCATTTCCAGAGCTGTTTCCTCAGCAACGGAGCCGCACTGCTCTTTCCCAAACTGTAGGGTGGGCAGGGGGACTCCATGATGAGCACTGAGCAAAGCTCCATGACTGATCAAGCTGTTTCAGCATGCGCACAGAGCCCCTCCCACCCTACAGCTCAGGAAAGAGTGGCGTGGCTCCTTGACTGAGCACACTGTATCAGCACACAGTCGGAAACAGCAGCGCACGCAGTGGAGTGGAGCTTGAGGTGTGCCCCCCCCGGGATTGCATCTGGGGGGCGCACCCAAGTTACGCCGTTACGCTTCAACCATGTTATGCTTCACCCACATTACGCCTCTGTGATGTCATTTCCAGAGCTGTTTCCTCAGCAACGGAGACGCACTGCTCTTTCCTGAACTGTAGGGTGGGCAGGGGGACTCCATGACGGAGCTCTGAGCAAAGCTCCATGACTGAGCACGATGTTTCAGCATGCGCACATAGCCTCACGTTACGCCGTTACGCTTCACCCAGGTTATGCTTCACCCACATTACACCTCAGCTCAGTAGTCCTAGAGTCCCTCCCCCCTCCCATCTGCAATGTGAAAATAAGTATAATGTCGTCAAGAAGCCACCTGAGAGAAAATTATTTGGACTAGTTGAAAGCCAGCCAGACTTTGGTAGTACACGGTTCATTTCTGCCGCTGGCGAGCTGCTCTGTGGTAATATTCAGCTACCTTGAAGGAATGCCTCTTTGCCCCCACTACTGTTCCATATGTTATAAGTCTCAGTTCTCATCCGTCCAAAAGCAACCGAATCACTAACAGTCAAGCGTCTCACAGATCGGCTAAGTGAAGCATGTATACCAGAAACACATTTCCTAAATCTTCAAAGCAGTGGCTATTTCTTCCTTCATTTATAGACCTGTGTATTGTTTTTAATTGGGAAAATAACCAAGTTTATAAGAACCTGCAATTCTCAACTGGGCTTCAGTGCCTTGATCATTTTGTTATGCCTGTCATGAACTGTTTGGTCACGTAGGCTTGGGGTTTCTTTTGTTGTTGTAATAGAATTTTAGTAGATTGTTGCAGGACGAACCTTACAGTACTTCTATGTAAAATGCCAAAGATAGAGAAGTAATTTGAATGGTTGAGGAACTGCAGCTAATTGAGAACAGAAGAGCTCCTTGTTATGGGAAAGATAAATTCCTCAAGGAGAGTAGAGCTTTGAGAGTCTCTCTGGCGTGGATGTTGAGGAGAGACCTTGGAAAGAGTGGGTTAGAAGGGAGTTGTGTTCAGTTGACTAGTCAAAAGGAGATTAGAGTACTTGAAAGGTTTTTATCAGCTGTTTTAAAGTTTTAATATTTTTATTGATTGTACCTTAATGTTGGAAAAACCCTCTTCTCTTTTTTATTCTTACAGGTTTCTAAATAAAACTTTTAATGATAGAATTTTGTGCCTGGATTATTTATGAGGTAGTAGGAAGACTACCGGCATTCCCTTGCCTTTTATTGTAATAGAAGGAGACTTAGCTCAGGGTACCCCTCCAATTATTTTGATTTCTGGGCTGGTGGCAGCGGAGTTACCAAAAAAGTCTTTCTCCCCCCCCCTTGATTGACCATGACAATGACAATCATAACTTTCATTGCAGTGTCCTGCCTAAGCACTACCAATATATCCTCGCCTTGTCATTTGCTGTATAGGAGATCAATGAAAATCCAACCGTCTTCAATAACATCAGCTTTGGATTCCACATCTCTGAAAACTATGGCAATACAGCAATTTCTTACAAGGCCGTACTGAATCTGCTTTCTAGAAACAACTATCAAGTAGAATCACTGTATTTTTTTAAACAGATGAAACTGATGAATTGCTTACAAGATCAGAAGAAAAAAAAAGAAGGATTCTCAGAATGTACACAAAACGAATCATCTCCGGGATTCAGGTTATAAAATGGCTTTATAAAATGCAAAAATTGTATAATACTGATGAATTCAAAAGTCAATTAAAACACATGTGTGTATAAAATAACTTAAAATTTTACAATAAAATACAATAAAACATTTTAAAAAGGCTTCTTTCGCATGACGTTTCGTTCATTTCCGATGAACTTTTTCAAATGCAAACACTGCCTCAGGCGACAGGAAGATGGAAATGGAATCCCCATCCCTATGGGAAATGAATTCATCAGTATTATACAGTTTTTGCATTTTATACATCGTAACCGGTTATAACAGTCTTCGATCCTTTTGATTCTCAGAATGTTTAACGCCTGGAAAACTATGGCAATTAAGCAATATCTTACAAGGCCGTACTGAATCTGCTTTCTAGAAACAACTATCAAGTAGAATCACTGTATTTTTTTAAATAGATGAAACTGATGAATTGTTTACAAGATCAGAAGAAAAACAAGGATTCTCGGAATGTTTAATGCTTGACTTTTTCTTTTCTTCTTATTTGCTCCTTATTATTCAGCTCAGGCCTGAGCACAATGATGTAGCACTTAGGAAAAAAAATACAGCCCAGTAACCCAGCACTAGAGGCCAAGATGGAGAAGACCTCCACGGCAACCATGTATTTCCCTTTTGTGCTCAGATAGGTTGGAAGAAAAGAGATCCAAACACTGCAAAAGACCAACATGCTGAAGGTGATGAATTTGGCTTCATTGAAAGTGTCTGGTAACCTTCTGGCTAGGAAAGCCACGGTGAAGCTGACAATGGCCAGGAAGCACATGTAGCCCAAGAGGCAGTAAAACATGGTAGCTGAGCCCTCATTGCATTCCACTATGATTTGCCCTTTCACTGAGTGCATGTTCTTAGCTGCGAATGGAGGAGAAGTAATTAACCAAACCGCACAAATGCCTGCTTGAATCACGGAGCAGGAAAGAACAATGGAATTTGCCAGTCCTTTCCCCAACCATGTCCTCATCCCAGATCCTGGTTTGCTAGCCATAAAGGCCAGAAGCACAATGATGGTTTTTGCCAAAACAGACGAAAGGGCCACAGAGAAGACCATTCCAAAAGCCGTTTGCCGGAGAAGGCAGGTCACCCTTCTGGGCCTTCCAATGAAGAGCAAAGAACAGAGGAAGCAGAGGAGGAGGGAGACGAGGAGGATGTAGGTGAGGCTGCGGTTGTTGGCCTTGATGATGGGAGTGTCTTGGTGCTTCATAAAAGTTCTGAGCACCCAAGCTGTGATCAGAGCAAAAGCAACCGCAGCTGAAGTTAAACTGACCCCCAAAGGTTGACTGTATGAGAGGTAGCTTACAACCTTGGGAATGCATTGATGTTGGTGTTTGTCAGGGTATTGTTCATCAGGACATTTAATACAAGCATCCATGTCTGGAATGAGAAAAGTGAGATACATTTAAAATGCCAGCGGTGTAATATAATTTCTGAATGATATGATCACTAAACTATGAAGTTCCAATTTCTAAATAACCCCCTTGGGCATAAGTTCATTTTGTAAGCCTTAGCGAGGCTATACTTGAGTCTCTTGCCAGAGCTTGATGTTCCAGTACCCATTCCAAGGCCACAACAAGCTTTCTGATTGGGTCAGTATCTATGAATGTTATGTCTCCTCTTACCCTTCTGGCCAGAGACCTTCCCTTCCGGACATGGAGCACAATCGTAACAGCAGAACGGCTCCCCTTCCTTCTTTTTCTTGCTGGAGCCAGGATGGCAGTGGTCATTACACACAGAGACGGGCAGCACCTTAATCACAGCCAAAATGTATAGGATTTTGATTAATATGATTTCTTTTAATTGCTCGGGTTTCAGATGGACATATAAATATAAATTATTGTTCCCTAACTCTGGATTGGCCCCCTAATGGCCTATGAGTCTCCTCAGGCCAACACCAGCACTGTAGCCAGCATAGCTCTAAAGAGAGTAACGAGGCAGTGTTTGCTATGCATATGTACTAGCAAGATCCATTCCTTATGACCCTCTTCCTGCCTCCTGCCCTACCCCAGATATGTCCATAAATTCTCCCTCCCCTCCCCTTTCCTACCAATGAAATGCCCGTGCACCAAGTTATCACCACTGGTCTGGTTCAGAGGCCATGACAGCATGGCTGTGATGCTGCCGCCACTTTGTGGTGGAGGCTTTGATTAGTTTAGGCCACTGGCGGCATGCTCTGCACGCCATCTCTGGGCCCTTTACAAGAGCAGGACATTGTCCCTGTACTGTAAGAAGAGAATAGGTAAAGGTGACCCCTGACAATTAAGTCCAGTTGTGTCCGACTCTAGGGTGTGGTGCTCATCATTCCCATTTCAAAGACGAAGAGCCAGCGTTGTCCGAAGACGCCTCCGTGGTCATGTGGCCGGCATGACTCTCCTTGCCGCAGCATCTAGCATGCGGCTGGAACACGGAGCGCTGTTTACCTTCCCGCAAGTGGTACCTATTTATCTACTTGCATTAACATGCTTTGGAACTGCTAGGTTGGCAGGAGCTGGCCAAGCAATGAGAGCTCACCCCATCGTGGATTTGAACTGCCAACCTTTCGATCGACACCTCATGGTTCAGCGGTTTAACCCACTGCGCCACCCGCTGGCCTCAAAGAAGAGAATAGGATTGGGCTATAAGGTTTAGAGTGTAGATTGCTACATTTTTTTGTATTCATGTATGTAATGTGTGTTTGTGTGCATACACATGCACACATACACAATTACACATGCACATGCACACTCGTTTTCCTTTGTTTTCTTTTCCTGTTTTGTTTAATCTTAGTGGAGTGTGGACCCAATCCTATCCAAAGTTCCTGTGCTGATGCAGCCATGCCAATGGGAGTTCACTGCATCCTGAGGTGGGGTGGCAGTCATAGTGGGCTCCTCAAGGTAAGGAAACATTTGATCCCTCAACTTGGGGCAACATTTTAGCTGCATCGCCACTAAAACGTTGGAAAGGCTTGGCCCTGTACTTCTTACACATATGAAAGGTGAGAGAAACCCTGCCACCCCCCAAAACACCAAGAAGATTTAAGATGTGGAATAGAGAACTCAGATTCATTTGGCAGCACAATCCTGTCCACCGCTGGAGTGGCACGCCTGCCGCTGCGCCGCTCCAGGGTGTTGCGTACTTGCCAGAAGGCATGTTTGCAACTCCTGGAGAGTTAGCAGCGCCGGCAGACAGGCCAGCGTCACTCTCTTTGTGGGACGGAGGACACCATCAGTGGACACAGGTAAGTCCTGCTCCTGGCGGCAAGGGACATGGTGAAGTCAGGGAGGGCGTGTTTGGGGAGGGGCAGATTGGGAATCCGGATCCAGGCTTGGGGAGGGATCATCGGCGGCATTGTCTGCCAAATCCTATCCCACCTCCCAGGCCTGGCCGGCGTTACACGGGACTCCCGGATTTGTGCAGGTCATTTTGCTGCTGCACATCTGAGGAGACCCATGGGGGCAGCTGGGGCATTATGTTCCTTTCCCCTGAGGTGGCCTCCAGCTGCACTGGTGCTGGCTTGATCCTGGATAGGATCTGGAGCTTTGTGCTTTTGCACATTGTGGTGGTCCTACACAAGATTGGGCTGCCCATTTGCTATTTTCCAGTTATGTCATACTAAGGATTTGCAGTTCTTTCTGTCTCACCTGGTTAAATTTCCCATGCCACATCATGCTTTCATCTTGAATTGTTAATTGTTCTCCAGGAGGCACTTGAGGATCCAGGTGTCCAACTTTGTTTCTTACAAATGATTGATTTGGAAAAATAACCCAGTTCGTAACATCAAATCCTGCAACTAATTCTCCATTTTCATCAAAATGCACAGTCTCTCCAGCACTATTGTTGAAGGAGATGCTCCTTAGAAAGGGATGGAGCTACAGTAAAGAGAAACAGATGCAAAGGGGCCAATAAAACAATATCAAAATCTTGATAATGACAAACACCTGTCCTGGATGGGTTTAGATTATTTTCTACTGGTCTGAGCCCATTTCTTTTAGACTGTACCTGAGGGCTCCATGCAACTCCATTTCTTAGAGAAATGTGACCTGCCCTTAAAAAACTAACATGCAGGTGGAAGAGGCATTAAGAAAGTCATGATTTGCTCTGCAGAATTAAGGATGTTTGTGATAGTAGACAATTTTACCCATGCACCCGCATTAACACACAAGACAGAGACTTGGGTTACACTAGGCCACTTTAATTGAAATAAGATCGTGAACCTCCAGCAAGGAAAAAATCTAAAAACTCAACTGCCCAGCATGTGGGCTACTAAACAGAATGAAATTGAAGAAAATGTATGTTCCCCTAATCAATCACGGGCGAGAGCATCCTAACTCAATGCTGCAATCCATCAAGAGATGGAGCAAGTGTATCACGGTAAATCCCAAAGGGTTGAGGCAGCTATACAGAGCAGGCTCCCCCTAGTCAGAAAGCAATTAAAGTTGCATTTTGAGAATTGAAGACACAGGGCTAGCCAGCCAGTCTGAGTAAGCTGGTAAGCAGCATTTGAGTAGCAGGGATGTATCTAAGTTACTAGGTCACAATTGCGAGTGCAAGTAATTTTTTCAAGAGTGCGAGTCAGTGCCCAAAAAAATTGGGCATGTACGAGTCAAATGCGAGTCCTTTTGTGCACAAGTATGAGTCAAGTGCAAGTCATGTTTGCACGAGTGCGAGAAAGGCCAAAAACCCTGAGTCACGAGTCGAGTGCAAGTAAGGCCAAAAACCCGAGTCTCAAGTCGAGATGGGGAGAATGGCTTTCCCCCCTGAAAATTTATTTATTTATTTAAAAAATGTATATCCCGCCTTATCCTATGCCGAGGCAAATGCCCAAGGCGGTGAGTGTGTGTGTGTGTGTCTGTGTGTGTGTGTGTGTATGTGTGTGTGTATGGACCTCTGAGGCTTCTCTGAGGCCAGGCTTGCTTTCCCACCCCCTCGAAAACCCGCCCTTCCCATCGCCCTCCTCCTCCGAGGTCTCCACTGTGCATGCCTGCTTGTCTGTGTTGATGCCGGCCATTAAAGGAAAATGACTTGGAAATGGCAAGTCATTACCCCCACGAATGTGAGTCAAGTGCGAGTCCCGTGGGTCACGAGTCTGAGTGCGAGTCAGTGGGTCATGAGTCCGAGTATGAGTCAGGGAAAAAAGTTACTCAGTCGCACTTGTGAGTCGAGTCATTTGACTCGAGTTCCCATCCCTGCTGAGTAGTACTGGCTCACCGCTGACCTTGCTTACCTCAGGATCCACACTGAACTGCCAACTGCTGCCTCCCTGGTCTGCACGACACCTGCCTAAAGTGACCAAAAACGGGAGGTGTACAGGGAATGAAAAATAACAAAATTTTAGCCATCAATAACCCATGCCAGTCTGGGGTAGGCAGAAAATCTCCAAGCCCAAGGCCAATTTGGCTAGCAGCAAAAGATTTCTCCCCCACTTCCGAAAGGACAACCAGTTAATTTCAGACTGCACAAAGGCAGAGTTAGTGGTTAGGGGGTTGCCAAATGGAGCTGGACTAAGGTAAAATGGACAGAACACTGGAAATATCGTGCAGCTCACTCCACCCACTGACGCAAGCACCAATCAGGTGCTGAGAATTTATTACCTCTGCTGAGAGTGAAGAAGGGGCCTGGGCAAGAGCTGTTGATATGAGATACACACCAACATGAGAATTGCGGGGGAACTAGCACTATTCGGTTTTTCAGAACTCCAATAATGAGTTGCAGGCTTGGGCAATGCCCCAAAACAGCAAGTACAATCAAAGCAATATCTGTTTGTGTGGGAAAGCTCAACACTTGGGCTTGCATCCTCAAGTTTCCTTCCTCCTGAAGGAGTTTTCTTTTGCAGAAGGAAAACATCCACAGGAGCAACAACTAAATCTGCAAGAAGAAGGAAATCTAGGGATAGAATTCTTGATCTATGGGGAAGCATTGAAAATCTATGTCTCTCAGGGTTCTTTCAATAAAGATTTCTGCAAAAGAAAGGATTTGAGAAATTACACAGAATTTGGAAGGTTTTTATAGAGCACACAAGAACAGAGCAGTTTCTTTGGGTGACTATTATTTTTAAAAAAACTTCTATTCTAAATAAAATATCTGCATTGAAAGTGGATTTAAAATGAAATCGAGGCAAAACAGCATCCTAAAAAATTCAATTAATTTCCTAGGATATTAAAAGAAAAAAAGAAGAGTCTAGGTCTGCTACTTTACACTTATCATAACGGAAATGAGTCAAGCAGTACTGGCGAGATTATGTTCCATAATCTACAGGACCCAGGGATGCAGAGATGCCTCTGGAATGTGACGTAGACTGTAATACATTGTACGGTTGATTCACGAGGGAAGAGATATGATAGTCCCGCATGTACTTTGGTCCAACCCACTTAGGACGTTTACCTTCCAGGGCTGCAGATTCCTCAGTTCCAGCCTCTCTCCAGCTTTCCATGCCCTGTATTTTGCTCTAAATGCAAGCATAGTATGAAGAGCACGTGCAATAGCATGGACAGCATTGTAAATACTGTAGCTATAGCCAGTCATGCTCATTTCAAATAAAGTTGCAGGAAGGCTCTCCAGCTTCTCCTCCCCAGTGCAGCGTTCCTTGGTCTTCTCACCCTCACCCAGAGTAGAATTTTTCAATAAACAGTTGAAGGTCTTCTCCCAGAAGGTCTGGATAAAACCATCCTCTTTTGCAGAGAAAACATTTGTGTTCTGCAGATATGTTCTGAATCCTGGTGGTTCATTTGAGTGAATTGAGAAGGATATGGCACCCTGGAAGGCTTGTACAACATAGTGTCTTTGATTTGTACACAGTGTGAAATCCCAGTGTGTTGTCAAAATCCACACCTTTCCTAATGGTGAATGAAGGACTGCCTCTTGAAAATACCAACCCAAAAGTGACATGGTTTGCATTGAACTATATGCAATGAACACATTGGCTTTGCTGTTTATGACATCTGAAATATTTCGCAATTGCCTGTAGTGTAATTGGTCCATTTTATCCGTATAAGAAGTGGCTGGAAATGTTTTTGCAAAAGCAAGGCAGATACCCTTTGAGGAAAGCGTTGGCAGCAAGGTTTGTAAAAAGATCTCTTCATTGACATAATCTGCTACAAATATCCCAACCCAAGTCCATCTGAAATGCAGAAGTAATTGGACAATCCCGTTGAACTGATGGATGTTTTTTGGGACCATCTGGTATGTTTTCTGCCTCACTCTTGAGTCAAGAGAACTATAAATGATCTGAAAGGATTTGCAGATACTTATCATGAATGGAACGAAGTTATATTTGTATGCATTGCATCATTATTTGGTATTATGTAGCCATGCAAACAGGGCACACACTGCATTTTGCAGTGCAGGGACAGTCATGGAGGCCTCTTCAAGGTGAGGGAACATTTGTTCCCTTACCTCAGGGCTGCATTGCAGCTGCACCGGCGCTGGAAAGTTGGTTACGATTGCGCTGATAGGCCTTGTCTAGTGCCTGACACGGTTGAATCTGGATGCCACCCCTCTTTAACATATTTGAATAGGGTTATTTTTTATATAACCTTATATATAACCTTATTTTTTTATTCTAATCACTATTGTTTATATTTTAAATTGCCACTGTAAATGACTGTATCAACAGAAATCCATAGCAGTGATTCATTTTTAAAAATCCCAGCTCAAAACTTCTTTAATTTCCTTCTTTAATCTTCCATGTTCTTAGGTTCTCATCCAGTGTCACAAAGTGAGAGATTGGAGGAAAAAAAACACCACCTCAAACTTATCAAGTTTGCAACTTTTGCTGGGCACGAGATGCATGTCTTTTGAAGCCTTTTGAAATGGGTACAATAAGAGCATTGCGGTGGCAACACTTTCAATATCCATAAGAAGATTCTTACAGGCCCCTACTCATACAACTGTATACACAAAGGGCTCTCTCTGCATGATTGGGGACCTGACCCTTTACTTACATGCATTCATGGGATCTACTTTTCATCACCTGAAAGAACCCCAAAGAATGTAGTTTCATGATACAGTAGAGATGTCTCCAAATGTACCTGTGGAATCTTGTAGTTGTCTATGATGGTAGCCATATTGAGGGAGGTGTCTGAATGCAAACCCCATGTGATGGCTACCAAATTGCTCTGAACGTCACACTTGTAGTTAGGGACAAATCTATGCTGAGTAGAGAGCAGATTCAGTAGAGTCTTGAAAGAAATCTGTGTATTGCCGTAGTTTTCATAGATGTGGAAACCAAAGCTGATGTTATTTAAGATGGTTGGATCTTCATTGATCTCCCTTACAGCAAATGCCATGGCCAGGACAATTTGGTGGCGCTTTGGCACGACACTGCAATGAAAATTATGACTGGCATCACAAACTGATCAAGGCACTGAAGCCCCACAAAGAATGGCACATGCCAATAAGAACAATTAAAAACAAAAAGAACATGAATGAATGAATGAATGAATGAATAGTAAATCCTTTGAGGATTTTGGAAATGTGCTTCAGTTATACTTGCTTCACTTTCCCGATCAGTACGAAGTTTGAGACACAGTGGATCATTTTCTTTTGGATTGCAGAGGAATGAGAATTTAGCTACTAATGCAGTGAAAAATCAAGAGTCAATGTATCTTTTTCCAGTATTAAAATTCAGCAAGAGAAGAGAAGATTCCATAAGGAGATGGATTGAGAGGATGAATTGAAAATACAAAGGACATACAGAATATTAAAGTTATAAAATAATGCATCCAGGTTTAATGCTGAAATGCAGGAAAATATTCAGTGAAAGCGACAGAGCAGAATGGAACAAGGTGACCCAGGAGGGATAGAGACCTATAGGAATTTAAAATCCGCATATTTCGGGTAAACTCCGTCATTGTAATACTTATTTATTCAAATAAACAAGATGTTAAGACCTATAGGAATCTGCAGGCAGGCAAAAACAATATGGTGGTTGGAATATATTGGATAGAAAATAAAATGTTCAAACGACATGCGTGTCTCAGAAGACAGAGGGAGAAATGGCAGGGGGTGGGGGTGGGGGTGGGAGAGATGAAAAGTAATCCAGCCGAAAAATTATACTGACATTTGGAGAGTAAGGACTGTAACATGTAGATGTTAAGATCTATAATTACTGAGGAGAGCATTTGTTACAGCTGGATGAATTTAGAATGAAGTGCTGACAAAAAAGGAGTAAAGGGTAGTGATGATGAAGAATATCCTCATGTGGCTGAAGGCAATCTTTCATATATAATGCACTTCAAATTCTCTGTCTTAAATATCTGCACTTGCTAATGATGTTCTCAGCAAAGACATGCTACGGAGGGAAAGAAAGAGATCCTTACATGAGATCCTTGATCAACTTCTGAGAGGGATGCTCGCTGAAATTAGAAAAGGTACGCTTGGCAAAGAACTGAGTAGCAATCTTTCCAATGATGACATCTCCTGGATGATAAAAATCGTGGGAAATAGGGATGACATCGCTCCCTCTGCATGTCATGGAATGAGATTTCCATCTGGAATGAACAGAACGTGACTTGCACACAGCAGGAGGTAGCAGCCCCAGGAGTAATAGCAAGAGGACAACCATTTGCAGGAGAGAAGGTCCCTTTCAGACAGACATTGTACCGTTCCCCCCCCCAACTGCATTTAATTTATCAGCATCAGCTTTTTTACAACCTCCTTTGAATTTGAACTGAATGTATTCAATACATATCGAGGATATCTGCAACAGTTTCTCCCCAGTCTTAATATTATTTGTTGCTACTTCATCCACCGCAGTGTTCAAGGGAAATTTTTAGGCTTTTTCTTTAGGAATTCACCAGGGTTTGATTTGTTTCTCTTTAAGAAATGTCTGATGGTGGAGCACTCCTTGGAGAGGACATGGAACTACCATAGCTGCACATTGCTCAAACCACTCACAAGATGTTGCCTCCTGTAGAAATTACAAAAACCTCCAAGAGGGCAGACATATCATCATGGTATTGGAACTCGAGAGTGATAGAGCTGCACTAGTGCCTATGGTCACATCCTGAGTATTATGGGAGGGTTTTATAACTACTTTCTGGTGGTGTTGAT
Organism: Plestiodon gilberti rubricaudatus; assembly: GCA_026170595.1. NCBI lineage: Eukaryota > Metazoa > Chordata > Lepidosauria > Squamata > Scincidae > Plestiodon > Plestiodon gilberti. Next base: position 23,021,896 of record JANXHW010000006.1, read on the forward strand.
TGTTTTTCCTGTGGTCTCCAAATATCTCTCTGGATTTGGGGAGCAGGTGAACTCGCCAGATACATGCTTGAAATTACAAAGTAGGGAATGTACTCCCTTGTGTTCTCATACTGCTGTCGTAGAGCACAGGAAAACATAGCAGGCACTTACCGTAATGTAATGTCCTAGAATGCTTGATGTCACTCATCCCAGAGGCAAAGTGAGGTCATCTCTGTATGCTATAGCTAGTCCTTCAAGTAAACAGAAAGGGTAGGAGGTATTATTTGGTATTCTTTGGTAGTGTTAATTTGATGCCATCCTCACAGTTGGAATTCTTGACAATGTTATGTTTGTATACTCAGTGTACCGGGTAGCTATTTGGGGAACAAGATCACACTGCTCATTGAACGTTCCTCTGTCTTATAGATGCATTTTGCATATTTTGAGGAAAAAAGTCTATGCATGTACAACATCTGACCTCTCTGAATGTGATAAGGGAACTTGCCAAATGCAGCTGCCATGTCTCCATGATGCCCTATTCTTCTTCTGTGTCTTGGCTGTCTTAAGCATGGCCACAATCAGTCAGCCTAGGAAGTACTGGTTTAGGTTCATTGAATCTATGATTCCCAGATGACCAAGCTGATCGAAGGACCCTGTGTCTAGCTACACTTTGTATATGATCTGAGCACTGCTTGACGCCTTGTAATAAAACTCTCTGCTATTCCTTCCAACCGGGTGTGTTCATTGGATTGTTCTCTCTCGGCATGAGCCCATGCTTGCCCCAGGCCCTTTGGGGGAAACAATGAGGAGCAAGTTTTGAGCCAGAAATCCTGACATTTACTATGACCCTTTGATAAGTTGAGGGTAAAATTTAAGGATTTGTGGAATTCTTTGAATTAGATAATTTGGTCTGATTTTTCTCGATGACAGGAGGCAGGAGGGTTGGAGGAGGGTGTGTGGAGGAAGAGGGGAGACTGGAAAGGGACTATAGCCTGGGAGTGGAGGCTCAGTGGGAGCAGCTTTGCCACTCAGTCTCATCACTGCCAATGTATTTTAAAAGGTCTATGCTGCTTCTGCACGGGGGCAGGGAAGGGTTGCCATTTGTAAAGATCACCGTGGGAGCTGCATTTTAAAGATCCTCTCACTCTTACACACACACACACACACACACACACACACACACATCTCCCTTAAAAAAGAAAAAAATAACGATCTTCATGCCACTCACAAACCAGCAATAGCAGCCAGAAAGATCACACACACACAGAGCTCCCCTCTAGCAAAACACAAACACACAGATTAATAACGTTTTGAAAAAGTCCCCCTGAAACCCCCCTCATTACCTTTGTTGTGTTTCAACTGAAGCCTGTGTTTTGCTTTTACAAAACATCTGCTTCTATGCTTTGATATCCATTGGAGTTATGAAACTTCTTCTGCAAATACTGCTTTTCCTCACAGGCTGCAATCCTATGCACGCTTTCCTGAAAGTAAGTCCCACTGAACTCAATGGATCTTTCTTCTGAGTAGACATGCATAGAAGTGCACTGACAGTCAGGATTTAGGGAAGTAGCTGTGATCACAAGACATAAAAACTTTGCTCCTGCATGATTTGGCAGGGGTAGGTTCCATTAGTAGTTTGGAGTTTGCATTTAAGTTCTAATTTAGAGCTGGCTAACCACATTTAGGGCAAGAAAAGGGGTGGTGAATACATGGTTTTATCAAAAGAATGGACTTCCTGGCAATTAGCTACATTACTGGCCTGGACCATACGCTCCAGGAAGACACGCAGTACCAAGTACTCGTGTCTCCTGCAGTCCTTAGAATAAAACAAAATAAAACATTGACCATGAACCAAGTACAAACACTGTCTTTTTTTTTTCTTTTTACAGATGAAGTTGATGAAATTATTTACATGATCGGAAGAAAAACAAGGATTCTCAGAATGTTTAATGCTTCACTTTTTGTTTCCTTCTTAGCTGCTCCTTATTATTCAGCTCAGGCCTGAGCACAATGATGTAGCACTTAGGGAAAAAAATGCACCCCAGTAACCCAGCACTAGAAGCCAAGATGGAGAAGATCTCCACAGCAACCATGTATTTCCCTTTTGTGCTCAGATAGGTTGGAAGAAAAGAGATCCAAACACTGCAAAAGACCAACATGCTGAAGGTGATGAATTTGGCTTCATTGAAAGTGTCTGGCAACTTCCTGGCTAGGAAAGCCACTGTGAAGCTGACAATGGCCAGGAAGCCCATGTAGCCCAAGACGCAGTAAAACATGGTAGTTGAGTCCTCATTACATTCCAATATGATGGTCCCATTCAGTGAGTGTATATCCATATCTGGGAATGGAGGAGAAGTAATTAACCAAACCACACAAATCCCTACTTGAATCACGGAGGAGGACAGGACGATGGAATTTGCCAGTCTTTTCCCCATCCATTTCCCCATCCCTGATCCTGATTTGGTAGCCATGAACACCATGACCACAGTGATGGTTTTTGCCAACACAGAGGAAAGGGCCACAGAGAAGACCATTCCAAAAGCCGTTTGTCGGAGAAGGCAGGTCACCCTTCTGGGCCTTCCAATGAAGAGCAAGGAGCAGAGGAAGCAAAGGAGGAGGGAGACGAGGAGGATGTAGGTGAGGCTGCGGTTGTTGGCCTTAACGATGGGAGTGTCCTGGTGCTTCATAAAGGTTCCAAGCACCCAAGCTGTGATCAGAGCAAAACCAACAGCAGCCCACGTTAAACTGATTCCCAATGGTTCTCTATAGGAGAGGTAGCTGATAACCTTGGGAATACATTGATGTTGGTTTTTGTCAGGATATTGATCATCTGGACAATTGATGCAACCATCCATGTCTGGAAAGAAAAAGGAAATGCTTTTAATAGGAGAGTTGTCTATTTTAATCTATAAATCAAGTCCCAATTTCACAGTAACCTCTTGGGCATATGCTCATGAGTGTGTCTAAGGGAAGCAAACCTTGTGCCTCTTGCTACAACTTCATATTCCACGATCAATTCAAATGCCAAGACAACCATCATTTCTGGTTAGACATGGTGACATACATGATAAGCTCCATATCTGTGAATGTTATGTCTCCTACCCTCCTGGCCAGAAATCTTCCCTTCTGGACATGGAACACAATCATAACAGCAAAATGGCTCCCCTTCCTTCTTTTTCTTGCTGGAGCCAGGATGGCAGTGGTCATTACACACTGAAACGGGCAGCACCTAAGCAGAGTCAAAATGAAGGAGATTATGATGATGGTGATGGTGATGATGATGATGGTGATGATGAATATTTATATGCCGCTTTTCAAAAGGAGACTTTGGATTTTTTTAAACTATGTTTTAATATTTCTGCTTTCATATGGGTCTAGGTATAAATAAGAATGCTGTGCTAAATGGGGTGGATGTTCTTGTGTTTTGGCCCAATCGTATTGATCCCTTGCTGTGGCAGTACGCACTCCACCAGTGCAAGCCATTGCAAAACTACTGTAAAGTACTTTCAAGGCATGCCGGCCGGAAGGCAAGAGCCATTAGGGGGTGTCATGATGAATTGCTGTACTTCATAGTTGACCATTTCACCACTGAGAAAGTGAGACGAGGGATACCAAGGGTACAGTTGTGGAACTAGGGCAGTTGTTCCCAAACGTTTTCGATCCATGGCTCCCTTGACCTACTGGCCGTTGCTGATGGCTTCCCATTACGTAACCAAGGGCCATTATGCCATTAAGCAGGAAGTGAGCAGAAATATGTATTTAGTTCTCACTTATGAACTCAATTAGCTGCAAATGACAGAGGAGAAATATGCCAATGCTGAGTGTGTGAATCAGGCTCTCCTGGTGCCTGCTTCTGCTGGGGGGCTTGCTGAGGAGAGACTTTCATGCTGCTAAATGAACATCCGTGGATGAATCAGGCTCTCCCACCCTCCATTTTACTAGAACACACATGTCCATTTTTAGTCCTGTGCCACTATATCATTGGAGGAGAAGCAGGCTTTCCCCATTCCCTGACAGCAGCCTCCCTCTCGCTTGAGTTCTTGAGAAGATTGGCAGCTTCTCTTTGGATGGCCCATCTTTTTCCTCTTGTAATTGGACACTTGGCTAAGCCTCCAGCGAATAAAAGCACTCAAGCTACTGAGCTTGTGAATGCCCCACCCCTACTTTAAAGACTTGCCTTAGGGGACAGAAGTGAGTCTTATACTCAGGTCAATACAGTAAGTGTGTGTGTGTATACACACACACCGCCTTTCTTGGTCATTGGCCCCAGGGAGCTCTGACCCTAGATAGTACCATCCCTGATGTGTTTTCAGGACATGATGAAGACCTTTTTATTAGGGTTACCAGATCTCCAACCAGAACAGAGTGCTAGACCTTTAGGAGAAGGAATGTGGGCAGGTGTAGCTTGTTAAACCTTAGAGCACAATCCTAGGCATGTTTACTCAGAAGCAACCCCCATTGTGTTCAGTGGGACTTGCTTCTGAGTAGGCATGCCTAGGATGCATGCCTAGGGAGAGGGAGAGTTAGAACTGACAAAAGAAAATATTACTTTACCCCGCTTGTAATTCATCTGTGAAACTCCTTGCCACAGGATGTGGTGATGGCATCTGGCCTAGATGCCTTTAAAAGGGGTTTGGACAGATTCATGGAGGAAAAGACCATCACAGGTTACAAACCATAAGCAACCTCCTGGTTTTAGAAGTAGGTTTTCTTTGTGCCAGGTGCAGGGGAGTGGCAGCAGGAAACAGAATTCATGAGGCATCTGGTGGGGCCACTGTGTGATACAGGAAGCTGGACTAGATGGGCCTTTGGCCTGATCCAGCAGGGCTCTTCTTATGTTTTTATGATTGTGCTCTAGGACTTAACAAGCTACACCTGTCCACATTCCTTCTCCTAAAGGTCTAGCACTCTGTCCCAGTTGGAGATCTGGTAAGCCTACTTTTTATTTACTAGTACTTGGAGGCTTCAATCTGATGCACACTTTACTGGGAGTAAGCCCCATTGAACACAATGGGACTTACTTCTGAGTAGACATGCCTAGAATTGTGCTGTTAGAGATTTAAGCTTTATTCTATTGCCTTGCAGAGATCTTTTGCCGCACTGCTAGTTTTAAAACACGTTTCTGATTTTACAGACATGGACTGTCTGTGTACATTGTTGATAGAAAGAGACAATAAGGCAGGAGAAGGAATACAATATAGCAGCAATTAAAACAAGATGAAATGGAGGAACCAAGAAGTCAAAGAAACTCAAAGTCTGTGCAAAGAGCCAAGATTCATCATCCAATGAAGTGTGTGTGTGTGTGTGTGTGTGTGTGTGTGTGTGTGTGTGTGTGTGTGTGAACAAATGATGATAAAATTGCAGATGTAAGGAAGAAATTAAGCACCAACATGTGAGTGGGCACAACAATTTGGAGGGAACTGGAAGAGTCGCATGGTTCCTATATACGCTGTGATGTCTCATCTACACCACAATTCTCCTATATATCATTTCACATCAGTGATAGTCATGCCTTGAAAATGCAACAAAATGAGGAAGAATACAAAATGAAATCGTTATGGCCTATTTCTAGTCATTACTTCAAGTGGAACGTAATTACAATATCAACGCAGTGGTATAGCCTACACAGCGCAATCCTCTCTACAATCTGGAGCGGCTTCCCCTGCACTGTTCCAGGGTGTCACAAATGTGCCAAAAGGTACATTTGCACCTCCTCAGGAGGAGCCAAGAGTTGCTGCTCCAGCTGACTCCAGATCATCGCTGCGCCCACCATGGACAGCAGGTGCTCTGCCAGTTGGGGCAGGGTTGGAGGGAGAGCAGGGAGGGAGTGTTTGGGGGGGCAGATTGGCCCGCTGGGCCTGGCGTTCCACCGGGATCTATCCCCTTTCCCAGGTCTGGCTGGCATTACATAGATTTGCACTGGCCATTTTGCACTTTACATCCGAGGAGATCCTTAGCTGGGGCATTAAGTCCCTTTCCCGGCCTGAGGAGTTATAGGATCCAGCGCAGCTTCCTTAGACTGGATTGGGCTGCCCGTGTACAACAAAATAAGATTTAAAATGTGGTAAAGGGAAGTCAGATTCATGTGAATTAACCATTCTCCAGTTATGTCAAACTAAGGACTTGTAGTTCTTTCCGTCTCACCTGATTAAATTTCCCATGCCACATCATGCTTTCATCTTGAATTGTTAACTGTTTTCCTGGAGGCTTTTGAGGATCTAGTCTTCCAATTTTGATTTTTACAAGAGATTGATTGGGGAAAATAACCCAGTTCGTAACGTCAAATCCTTCAACTAATTCTCTATTTTCATCAAAACGTACAGTCTCTCCAGCACTATTGTTGAAGGAGATACTCCTTAGAAACGGATGGAGCTAAAGTAAAGAGAAAAAGAGCAAGGGGACAGTAACAATGACCAGAGGCGTGGAAAGACTTGAGCGCGCGGAGCAGCGGCATGTGCAAAAAAAGGATAAATAGCGCGGCGCCGCAGTCGGCCGCCTTGAGAAAGCCCTGGCCGCCGGTCGTGGTGGACGCTCCGGGGCTTTCTCCGTCTCCAAGGCCTCAGAGTGCCCTGGTAAACTGCCCCGCCGGAGCGGCGCTGCCCCCCCCCCAAGCGGCGGTGCCCTTCAGCGAGTGCTCCAGGCAGCACCCGCTGCTGGTACACCTCTGACATTGTCGAACACCTGTCCTGAATGAATTTAGTTTGTTTTATATCTGGTTACAGCCAGTCTCCTTTAGGCTGTACCTGTGGAGTCAATAACAGGAGGCACAAATCCTCATAAGAATATAAGAAGAGCCCCGCTGGATCAGGCCACAGGCCCATCTAGTCCAACTTCCTGTATCTCACTGTGGCCCCACCATATGCCTCACGGAACATACAAGACAACAAGATACATGTATCCTGTTGCCACTCCCTTGCAACTGGCCTCCTATGATTACAAGACCAAATCTTTATAACAGAGATGTGTCACCTGTCCTACGTGGCTGAGGTACAAGTGAAAGAGGCATACTTCTCAAAATATTTCATGCCCCAGGAACCAGGCAAGCAACTCTGGGGAGTGTTCCATAGGTGCTCACATAACCTTTGTAACCCAGATATGTCCATGGCATATGATGCATATCTGAATACATCACATGGTTCGTTCATGCAGGAAAGGATAGTCTTTCATGTACTTGGGTCCAACCTGCACTGGACTTTTACCTTCCAGGGTTGAGGGTTACGCAGTTCCAGCCTTTCTCCAGCTTTCCTTGTTCTGTATTTGGATCTGGACGCAAACATAGTGTGTAGAGCACGTGTGATAGCATGGACAGCATTGTAAATACTGTAGCTTTCGCCTGTCATGCTCATTTCAAAGAAAGTTGCTGGAAGGCTCTCCAGCTTCTCCTCCCCAGTGCAGTGTTCCTTGGTCTTCTCACCCTCACCCAGAGTAGAATTTTTCAATAAACAGTTGAAGGTCTTCTCCCAGAAGGACTGGATAAACCCATCATCTTTTGCAGAGAAAATATTTGTGTTCTGCAGAAATGTTCTGAATCCTGGTGGTTCATTTGAGTGAACTGACAAGGATATGGCACCCTGGAAAGCTTGTACATCCCAGTTCCTTTGATTTGTACCTAGTTTAAAATCCCAGTGAGTTGTCACAATCCACACCTTCCCTAATAGCAGGGCAGCATTTTGAAAATTCCAAGTCAAACGCAACATGGTTGTTAGAGCACCATAAGCAATAAACACATTGGCTTTGTTTTTTATGAGATCTGAAATCTTTTGCAGATCACTATAGTATGGCTGGGACATTTTGTCAAGATAAGTAACTTTTGGAAATATTTTTATAAAGGCAAAACAGATGCTGTTGGAGGAGAGCATGGGCACCAATGCTTGTAGGAAGGTCTCTTCATTGACGTAATCTGCTCCAAATAACCCAACCCATGTCCATCTGAAATGCAGAAGTAATTGGACAATCCCTTTGCATTGATGGATGTCGTTTGGGACCATCTGGTAGAAGGAAGGGAAGAGCAGGTTCTTGCTGAGTCTTGAGTTGAGGGAGGTATAGATGAGCTAAAAGAATAAGTAGATATCTATCATGAATGGAGTGCAAGTTGTGATATGTGTGTGCATTATAACATTTGCCAACAAGCAGTACCTTAGCCAAGATTCTAGTTTGGATAAAATGTATATTTCATGATGTGCCTTCAGATAAGACATGCATAGCAGTATATTTCCAGGGAAAGCTTTTTTTAACAAAAGACAGTGACCATGTTGCCAAATTTTCCGTATGAATTAAATTTTAGTCATTTATTTGATTTGAATTGCAATTTTAGAAAAAACTAACCAAGCTAGAAATGAAACATTTCAATTACCGATATTTGAATTTTCTTGCTTCTTTATGCCAACCCACATCTGCATAAATGGAGACCTTGATTAACTAATTAATCTAGAACGTTTCCTTTTTAAGTGTGACAAGTGTGAAAAAGTCTGCAGACAAGACTTGGCACAGCTACACTGGCAAATTGGTTAGGATTGCGCTGAAAGGGTGAAATTGCGTGCCAGAGTTTCCATTGCTACCCACCACCAAATCTACCTGTGGAATCTTGAAGTTGTCTGAGAGAGTGGCCGCATACATGGATTCATCTGATTCTGTATTCCCAGTGAGGGCTACCAAATTGTTTGGCGTGTCACACTTGTAGTTAGGGAGAAATCTTTGCTGCGTAGCAATCAGATTCAGCAGAGCCTTGGAAGTAATCTGTGGATTGAAGTAGGTATCATAGACGTGAAATCCCAACGTGACATTACTTAAGATGGTTGGGTTTGCACTGATCTCCTGTATAGCAAATGCCATGGCGAGGATATTTTGGTAGTTCTTTGGCACCACCCTGCAATGAAAATTTTCATTGGTAGAACATAATGAGAATGGTAGATTATTATATCCTTGGTTACAGTATTTCCCCCATGAAATGTTGGGTCCTCTTCTGTATAGTGTATAGCCAAATTCTACAAATGCTGAAATTAATTACAATGATATGAGTGAGCATGAGGGCAATGGAGTGATGAGGAGCAACAGCGGAACAACTCACCTTCAGGAAATCAAAATATCAATGATGGTTTTAGCCACGTTCTGGAGACAGTAAGGGTGTAGGATGAAAAAAAAAATCTAGGTTCTTCTCCTTTGATAGAAGGGTAGATAGGATATTACTAGAACCAGTCCTGTGAAAAGGAGAAAGTGCCCATGACAGACTAGCTCAGAGTTGGTGAGGAGGGCTTATCTCTGCTAAGCATAGAAACACTGGGCTTCCTAGAGTGGCTGCTTCCATGTGGTGGGGCACTTCCCCAGAGTCACCTGGGGACCCAAGACACAGACAGAAGCAGCAACAGATGTTGATCATCTACCTGGAGGAAGTTCTTGCGCCTTCTGTTTCCACATTGTTGGTGTCACTGAGAGGAGACAAAACCAGTGAGAGACCAACTTCACTTTGATGTAGATGGGAGGGCACCTTGTTGAGGGTGTGGTAGTTAGCTCAGGAGGCAAGTTGCTTCATTGTTATCGTTCTCCTTGATTGAGTTTGGCCGTGGATGTTGGTGAGGACAGCTAGGGTTGGTGACGCTTGTGTGGTTAACAACTTACTTGCTCCAAGTCCGGAAACCGCTAGGAGGTGGCTTTTGTTCACAGGCTCAAATGCAAGCAAGGTGCAGTCACCTATGCACTTTTCCAAGGAGCAGGCAAGACTCCAAAGAAGCCACCTGATAGAGAGGCGGGGGTGACTGCAGTGATGGTGAAAAGTGTGGCCTTCCTCTTGGCCTGGGGATCTGAGGCTTCTTGCCATCAGTCCTGCTTCTCAAACCAAATTACCCTGGTTGTGTTCTTTTGGCAGACAACCAGCACTACATACCATGTGGGTGTCTCCATGCATGCTTTAAAATAAAAGAAATAAAAGGGTCTATCAGGCAAGAGCCCCAATGACTGCAGAAGCACAAAGATAATCTGCCTCTGGAGTGCACCTATCACAACTAGATAAAATTAGAGAGAAGTGCTGAATTAGAGAGAATGCCATTTTCATATTTAATGTAAACAGTTCTTCAAACTCTCTGTCACTGAGATATCTGCTGGTGGTTATGGTGTTCTCAGCAAATGAATGCTCTAGGGGGGAATGAAAAGGAATGCTTACTTACATTAAATCCTTGATCAACATCAGAGAGGGCTCCTCTCTGAAATTAGAAGAGAAACGATTGAAAAAGAACTGAGAAACAATATTTCCAATGACGACATCTCCTGGATGAAAAAACTCATGGGGAATAGTAAAGGGGTCTCTTTCTCTGCATGTAATGGAATGAGTCTTCACAGTCGGATGAATAAAGTGTGTCTTGCACACAATATGGGGCACCAGCCCCAGAAGGAATACCAAAAACACCAACATTTGTAGGACAGAATGTCCTTTTCAGAAATATATCCTAGTATTTTCCCCCACAGCATTTAATGTCCCAGTAGCAGTCTTTTTACAACCTCCTTTGAATTGGAACTGAATGTATTGATATGCTGATCAATAGATCCCCTGCTCTTGGTATCATTTGTTGCTACTTCATCCACCTCAATGTCCTAAGGGAGGTTTTCAGGCTTTTCTTTTAGCAATGTAAAAAGGTTTGACTTGCTCCTTTTAAAGAAATAACCCACAGTGGATATGGGAGAAGAGGTGGAACTAGATGCAGGCTGCTCAAGCTGTTCACAAGATGTTGCCTCTGGTAGAAATTACAGAAACCTTCATGAGTGCAGGCATATCAAGGTTGATAGAACCCCATCTGCTCCTGTGGCCTTTCAGTCTGAGCCTGAACATTATGGGAGAGTTTTATAACCACTGTTTGGTGGTGTTATTTTCCTGTGATCTCCAAATATCTCTTGGGACTTAGGAAGCAGGACAATTCCTCAGATACATGCTAATAATTACAATGGAATGAATGAGCTCCCTTGTACACTGAACTGCTGTCATGGTACACAGGAAAACATAACAGGTACTTAATGACCTGGTACACTTGGCCTTTATCAGGCCACAGCTAGAGTGAGATCATCCTATTTCCTGCTGTAAATTTTTTTTTTTTTTACATTGAAGTCAACAGGCAGAATTCATCATTTTATTCATCTAGTATTGTGAGATGGCTAGTTTGACCGCAACCTCACAATTTGAGAACTCGATATTGCTGTGCCTGTATACTGTTGTAGAAATAGAACTGATATAGACACAAATCTGACTCCATCTTGAAAGTGCCGGCCAACATTTCAAGTTACTGTTCAGGTCATGTACTTGGAAACATAGAAAAACATTTTGAGCACTTGCTTGTTGTAGGTGTTATGATCCTTATCTTTGTCCACTCAACCCCAGACATTACATGGTATGGTATGGGTGTCATGATCCTTATATTTGACCACATGGCCTCAAGAAGGAAATCAAACAGCTCCAACAGAGCTCATCCTTTTCTCTCCCTCCACCTTAACAATAGCAGAGGTGTTGCTCTGGTGGGGGCCGTACCGTACGTTGCGCCCCGTCCTAGTCCCGTTTACAAGCCGGCAGGAGGCGGCCCCGCCCTCTCGCCGTCAGAGCCATTCCGTGCCGAGAAGGCAGCAGGTACACGTCTTCTTTTCCCTATGGCTGTGATGTCAGAGCATCTTTTTGGCCACTGTATTATCTCTCTTCTTCCATCTCCATCGCCTTCTCTGTCTTCTCACAGATCCATGAGGTTTGGGACACATTTTTAATCCACTGTGTTCCAAAAACTGTGTGATTTTGGACACTTTATTTTCTATCTCATAAGAAACAATCTCTCTTGATTGAGAATATCTCTCTCTCTCTCTCTCTCTCTCTCTCTCTCTCTCTCTCTCTCTCTCTCTCTCTCTCTGTGTGTGTGTGTGTGTGTGTGTGTGTGTGTGTGTGTGTCTGTGTCTGTGTCTGTGTGTGGGTCTGTGTGGGTCATTTTATCTGCAATATGTCTCAAATCATCTCCTTGTGGCAGTATCAACTCCCTGTCTCATTTAAACTTTTAACAAATGGAAAAAATAAATTTGCATTATTAGTAGCTAAGAGTACGAAGAAAAAAGTAGGTACTTCTTCACACAGTACATAATTAGTCTGTGGAATCCATTGCCACCAAGTGTGGTGATGACCATGAGCTTGGATGTCTTGAAAAGGAGATTGAACATCATGGAAAAAGGTCTATAACTGACTCCTAATCAGAATGGCTAAATCCTACTTTCAGACTCAACAGCAGTTTGCCCCTGAATACCAATGATGGGGGATCAATGATGAGAGAGGAGCATGCCTTTCTCTGCTGCAGGTGGGCTTCCCTGCTGATGGTTCACTGACAAATGGAGAATATGGGGATAGATAGGCCTTTGCCTGATCCCACAAGTTTTACTTAGTTCTCATCCCCTCCATTCCTGCTTCAGTCATCATGAACTACCTATCCTTAGTCTGGCCTCAGGGGCCTAACAAGCTCCCGGAGCATGGGACATTGCTGTGCCTGGAAGTGACATCACGTGACCTCAAGTGATGTCATTTCCAGAGATGTTTCCTCAGCAACGGAGAAACACTGATCTTTCCAGAACTGTAGGGTGCACAGGGGGACTCCATGACTGAGAACTGAGCAAAGCTCCATGACTGAACAAGCTATTTCAGCATGCGCACGGAGCCCCAACCACCCGCCTTACAGCTCGGGAAAGAGTGGCGTGGCTCCTTGACTGAGCACACTGTATCAGCACACAGTCAGAAACAGCGGCGCACGCAGTGGAGTGGAGCTTGAGGTGTGCCCCCCGGGGATTGCATCCGGGGGGGCGCACCCACGTTACGCCAGACTTTGGTAGTACACGGTTCATTTCTGCCTCTGGCGAGCTGCGGTGTGGTAATATTCAGCTACCTTGAAGGAATGCCTCTTTGCCTCCACTTTTGTTCCATATGTTATAAGTCTCAGCTTCTTTCATTAAAGCATTTTCTTTTCCTGCCACTTAGTTCCTTCTGTGAAACTTAGTACACTTCCTTGAAAGAGGTAGCTCATGTCAAGTTACCTCTTGGAAAGAGTTGCAATAATTGAAAACATATATATGAAAACTGTAAAGTGGATTTAAAATATGTCCCATTTTCATATAACAGTTACATTAGGGTGTTTGCCATGCGTGTGAAGGGATTTCAAAATCAACACAAGCATGTTGAAAAGTGCTTGGAAACAGACCGACAACCAGCACACATTGGCTCACAAACACCTGACACAACACGGGGATTTCTTACATTGACTGGGTCAAGAAAATTGATATTTTTAGATATTGAGACAAAAGGAACGAACAATAATCATCTATACCAGAAAGATGCTCATAGTTCTCCTCCCCTCCAAAGCACCCAGGCACAGAATAAGGCCTCATTAAGTTTGAGGGACATAAATACGGTACTCCCTAGTAATGCAAATACATGTACATCCACCGCATCGAACACATCACACTTCTTTCTTTATATAACATGTGAAAGCACAATTGCAAAAGAAATATTATCTTATCCTGAACACCCACTATTTTGGCTTTACTCAGGTGCTGCCAATCTCTGTGTGTAATCACCACTGCCATCCTGGCTCCAGCAGGAAAAAGAAGGAAGTGAAGCCGTTCTGCTGTTATGATTGCGCTCCATGTCCAGAAGGGTAAGAGGAGACATAACATTCATAGATACTGACCCAATCACAAAGCTTGTTGTGGCCTTGGAATGGGTACTGGAACATCAACTTCTGGCAAGAGACTCAAGAACAGCTTCGCTAAGGCTTACAAAAATGAACTAATGCCTAAGGGGGTTATTTAGAAAATGGGACTTCATAGTTTAGTGGTCATATCATTCAGAAATTATATTACACCGCTGGCATATTACATGTATCTCACTTTTTTCATTCCAGACATGGATGCTTGCATTAAATGTCCTGATGAACAATATCCTGACAAACACCAATATCAATACATTTCCAAGGTTGTAAGCTACCTCTCATACAATGAAACTTTGGGGTTCAGTTTAACTTCAGCTGCGGTTGCTTTTGCTCTGATCACAGCTTGGGTGCTCAGAACATTTATGAAGCACCAGGACACTGATATAATCAAGGCCAACAAACACAGCCTCACCTACATCCTCCTCTTCTCCCTCCTCCTTTGCTTCCTCTGTTCTTTGCACTTCATTGGAAGACCCAGAAAGGTGACCTGCCTTCTCCAGCAAACGGCTTTTGGAATGGTCGTCTCTGTGGCACTTTCGTCTGTTTTGGCAAAAACCATCATTGTAGTTCTGGCCTTTATGGCTACCAAACCAGGATCTGGGATGAGGACATGGTTGGGGAAAGGACTGCCAAATTCCATTGTTCTTTCCTGCTCCATGACTCAAGCAGGCATTTGTGCGGTTTGGTTAATTACTTCTCCTCCATTCCCAGCTAAGAACATGCACTCAGTGAAAGGGCAAATCATAGTGGAATGCAATGAGGGCTCAGCTACCATGTTTTACTGCCTCTTGAGCTACATGGGCTTCCTGGCCATTGTCAGCTTCACTGTGGCTTTCCTAGCCAGGATGTTGCCAGACACTTTCAATGAAGCCAAATTCATCACCTTCAGCATGTTGGACCACGGAGGCGTCTTCGGACAATGCTGGCTCTTCGGCTTTGAAATGGGGATGAGCACCACACCCTAGAGTCGGACACGACTGGACTTAATTGTCAGGGGTCACCTTTACCTTTAACAAAATCTTCATGATGTTGTAGCTTGACTGCATTATCCTTGACATTGAAATTACAATGTCTGCAGCAATAGCGGAATCCACTCTTGTGTCTACTGCCATTCTCTAACATTTCCTCTCTTTGGGCGGGGGGGGGAAAATAAACATATTTTACATGTTTACGTTGTGGCGAGAAATGCCCCCTAGCATTTTTTCACTAGAACAGAGCTCCTAGGAACCCGGGCGGGCGGATGGGCCAATCATGCAAGTTGCAAGGCTGTTTTTCAAATGCTGCTGAGACATGGTTTTCACTCCCCCTGTACCACCTGGGGGCCCATGTCCCCCCCAGCACAGACAGCCCTCCATTGTTGAGTAACATAAGAACATAAGACGAGCCCTGCTGGATCAGGCCAAAGGCCCATCTAGTCCAGCTTCCTGTATCTCACAGTGGCCCCACCAGATGCCTCAGGGAGCACACAGCCAACAAGATAACCTGTTTCCTGCTGTCACTCCCCAAGACATAAACCATAAGTCTTGGTTTATGAACCAACAGACCTCCATCCTAGGCACTACATCCTCAAATGAGTTCAAATCAACTCATAAAGGATCCCTTATGAGTCTATGAGGAAAGTGGTACTTTAAAATCCCTGGGATATAGAGCCCTGTGTTCTTTCTCTTCCCACCGTTACCATGTGTTGCTTCAAGTCACCACAATTCCAGCCATCACCACTTCTACCATAGGATAAATTGACCAGAAAAAAAGGTTCCTATGTCATATTTCAGGATTTGGCATATTTCTGGTCAGGAAAACATCACCAAACTTCTAAATAAGGACCCTAAACACGTCTAATATTAAACAGTGATATAAGTGTGAGGTCAGAGAAAACCCAGCATAAACATGTTCAAACTCCATACAGACAGTGGTCCCGGCTGGGAATTGGATTTTTTTTCCTCAACAACTTTAAAATGAAACACCTTAAAATGAAACAACTTTAAGTGAGGACTTGCTGTATTCAGTTCCCAAACAGTGGAAAGCATTAAAACATATCCAACCACACATTGAAACGTGCTTCGTATCATACCAACAACCAGCACACTCAAAGACGCACAACTGCCTGACACAACAGAGGGATTCCTTGCATGGGATTGAGACAAGAAAAGGATCCCCCCAAAAAGAAACAATGCTCTCATCTAGAGAACGTCGATGCTTACAACTCATTTTCTCAACTACTTCTATTCCAAAGCACACAGAGACCGAATACGACTATTACGTTTGGGGGACACAAATATTCCTCAGAAAAAAATACATACATGAACGGCCACCCCATTAAGCACAGCATTCTACTTTATTAATATGTCCTTCTGAAACCACAGCAATTAAAATAAATTCTATTAATCACAATCCTGTCCATTTTGGCTCTGCTCAGGTGCTGCCCGTCTCTGTGTGTAATGACCACTGCCATCCTGGCTCCAGCAAGAAAAAGAAGGAAGGGGAGCCGTTCTGCTGTTACGACTGCGCTCCATGTCCGGAAGGGAAGGTCTCTGGCCAGAAGGGTAAGAGGAGACATAACATTGTCAAGCGGAAACCAAAGTTCATTTTTAAGCCGTGGCTGCATGGGAACCCAGTCCAAGTAAACACACATAGACTAGAAACTCAAAGCTAGGAGTACTTTATTATACCATGCACAGAACACAACAATATGGTATGCATAGGGTTGGTGACGTTCTGTCACCCACCCAGAACAACAGAAGTAAGGCTCTTTTATACAAGTCATTTCATAAAACCATCTCATGATCACCTCATGATCACAAGACCCTTCATGATCTCATTTGCTTATGCCTTCACATTTGGTCTGGGTCAAGTTGACCCTTCACTGATCCAAGAACATTTACATCAGACTCCCAGATGTTTGTTATTGAGAACTAGTGGCCATTATCCAAACTCTTCAGTTCATCTAAAGTTTGCTCCTAATACTGTTAGGCCAAAAGCCTTTATGAGCAAGGGTAACTCCATTTTGATTCTACTTACGGAGTATACAGCTACATATGGAGTATAACCCAGATTTATCCCTAACAACATTCATAGATACTAACCCAATCACAAAGCTTGTTGTAGCCTTGGAATGAGTACTGGAACATCAAGCTCTGGCAAGAGACTCAAGTATAGCCTCGCTAAGGCTTACAAAATGAACTTATGCCCAAGGGGGTTATTTAGAAATTTGGACTTCATCGTTTAGTGGTCATATCATTCAGAAATTATATTACACCGCTGGCATATCACATGTATCTCACTTTTTTTCATTCCAGACATGGATGCTTGCATGAAATGTCCTGATGAACAATATCCTGACAAACACCAACGTCAATGCATTCCCAAGGTTGTAAGCCACCTCTCATACAGTGAACCTTTGGGGGTCAGTTTAACTTCAGCTGCGGTTGCTTTTGCTCTGATCACAGCTTGGGTGCTCAGAACTTTCATGAAGCACCAAGACACTCCCATCGTCAAGGCCAACAACCGCAGCCTCACCTACATCCTCCTCGTCTCCCTCCTCTTTTGCTTCCTCTGTTCTTTGCTCTTCATTGGAAGACCCAGAAGGGTGACCTGCCTTCTCCGGCAAACAGCTTTTGGAATGGTCTTCTCTGTGGCCCTTTCGTCTGTTTTGGCAAAAACAATCATTGTGGTTCTGGCGTTCATGGCTACCAAACCAGGATCTGGGATGAGGACATGGTTGGGGAAAGGACTGGCAAATTCCATTGTCTCCCGCATTCCCAGCTAAGAACATGCACTCAGTGAAAGGGCAAATCATAGTGGAATGTAATGAGGGCTCAGCTACCATGTTTTACTGCCTCTTGGGCTACATGGGCTTCCTGGCCATTGTCAGCTTCACTGTGGCTTTCCTAGCCAGAAGGTTGCCAGACACTTTCAATGAAGCCAAATTCATCACCTTCAGCATGTTGGTCTTTTGCAGTGTTGGATCTCTTTTCTTCTAACCTATCTGAGCACAAAAGGGAAATACATGGTTGCCGTGGAGGTCTTCTCCATCTTGGCCTCTAGTGCAGGGTTACTGGGCTGTATTTTTTTCCCTAAGTGCTACATCATTGTGCTCAGGCCTGAGCTGAATAATAAGGAGGAAGTAAGAAGAAAAGAAAAAGTCAAGCGTTAAACAATCTGAGAATCCTTGTTTTTCTTCTGATCTTGTAAACAATTCATCAGTTTCATCTGTTAAAAAAATACAGTGGTTCTACTTGATACATGGTCATGGTTTGTTTGCAGGTGACGTATCTAAACATGAGTACTTGGTGCTGAGTGTCTGCCTGAAGAGCGGTAAAGTGCCTATTTCCAGGACTGATGGCAAGAGGCCACAGGTCCAGAGGGCAGTAATGCTATACCTTTGATAAAACTATTATATCACCACCCCCTTTTATTGATCAAAAGGAGTTCAGCTATCAAATAGATATAGGTTTAATTAAAAATGGCCTCTTCGCACCTCCAAAATTCAGATGGAGCCTACCCTCTCCAAATCCTGCTGGAATAGCAGCTTCTGTTTCCTGGTGAATATAGCTACCACCTTCGGATTCTTCGTTTCAAGAAAAACACCTTTACAAAATAAAATAAGGTTTCACACGTCTAATGATCCTCACCAACCCCATGAGTGAATTCAGTCAAGGAAGCCTGGCTACGAAGCTGTAGTACTTCCAATCTAGTCATTGCACCATCAATTGCATGGAACAAACAAGGTGGATATCAGTGGCGTCATGAGCCTGCGCGTCAACCCCGGCGGGAGTTCGACCGGCTCGGCGCATCACCCGCACCCACCCCCACTGCCGCGTCACCACCACCACCCCCGCCAGTACGAGCCGGGTGAGTGTGATGACGCATCTTCTTCGGCAGGCAGTTCGGGGGCTTCTGACTAGGCAAAAAGCTGCGTTCTTCGCACAAGTGCACAGAAGTTGATTGAAGCCTCTTGACCTCAGCGGCGTTTTGCGCATGTGTGACAACGCCGCTTTTGGCCTAATCAGAAGCGGCCGAGCTGCAATCTGAAGAAGGCGTGTCATCACACTCTCTTGGCTCGTACCAGGCAGCAGCAGGGGGTGACATGGTGGCAGGGATGGTGACGGCAAGCAGTTCGTATGGGCCGGGGGATGACGCGGCTTGCGTCGTCCGGTGTGTCACCCTCAGCGTGTCACCCTCTCCGCCGCGTCACACCCTGGCAGCCTGCCTCCCCGCCACATCCTAGCAACGCCACTGGCCCATGTTCCGTGTCTAAGTCAGTATGCTACCCTGAAGGTACGGGAAGTTGTACCACTCTGGTATAGAGAGATCCTGTTCAGAGAGTGTAGGTAGAGTGTGCATGTGCTGATGTTTATACATGTCAGACGGCAAATGAATTTAGAAGGCAGAAGCAAGCAGATTGAGATGTCAAATTAAATTGTGATGTTGCAGCAAAGCTAAGACTACCACAGTTCTACCAAGAATACAGAAAATTATGTCTCCCAACTTCAGCATCAAATACTGTATATTATAGCAGGAAGCAGGATGATCGCACTCTAGCTCTGAGCTAATAAAGATCAATTGTACCAGATGACGAAGCACCTGCTATGTTTTCCTGGCCTCCATGACAGCAGTTTCATCACCTGAGGGAGCTCATTCCTTCCTTTCTAATTATTAGCATCGCTCTGAGGAGTTGTCTGGCTCCCCAAATCCCAAGAGATATTTGAAGACCACAGGAAAAACAAGTGGCTGAAAAGTGGATATAAAACCCTCCCATAATGCTCACGGTCTGGCTGAGGGGCTACAGGAGCGGGTGGGGCTCTATCACTCTGGAGCTCCATTGCTCTCATGATATGTTTACACTCAGGGAGGTTTGTGTGATTTCTGCCAGAGGTAACGTCTAGTGAGCAACTTGAGGATTCTGCAACTAGTTCCACCTCTTCTCCCAAGGAGTACTTTACTATGGGATATTTCTACGGAGAAATAAATCAAACTTTGGGGCATTGCTCTAGGAACAGCCTGAAAACCTCCCTTGAATGCTGAAGTGGATGAAGTAGCATCAAATAATATTCAGAGCTAGGGGAAACTATTGCAGACCTCCTGTTGGTATGTGTTGATCAGCATATCAATACATTCAGTTACAATTCAAAATAGGTTGGAAAAAGGCTGATGCTGAGACGATAAATGCTGTTGGGGGAAACACGACAATAGTTTGGTTTTTAACTACAATATATGCCTGAAAGGGACCTTCTGTCCTACCAATGTTGGTGGTCTTGGTATTACTGCTGGGGTTGCTACCTCAAATTTTGTGCAAGACACACTCTGTTCATCCCACCCTGAAGACTCATCCCTTTACGTGCAGAGGGAGAGATGACTTCTCTATTTCCCATGACTTTTATCAACCAGGAGACGTCATCATTGGAAATATTGCTTCTCAGTTCTTTGCCAATCGTACCTTTTCTAATTTCAGTGAGCATCCCTCTCAGACGTTGATCAAGGATCTCATGTAAGGATCTTGTTTTCTCCCTTCATACCATTTCTTAGCTGAGAACATCATGACTAGAGAGAGTTTGAAGTACATTAAATATGAAAGATGGGCATTCAGCCACTTGAGGGTCTTTGTTCATCCCAGAGAACTTACACCAGTTTTCTCAGCACTTCCTTCTACTGTCATCTCGAGATAACGTGTGCACTGCTCAGCAATTTTATAGATTCTGTCTTCTACGTGGTATGCTTCTTCCTTTCTCTGGACGTGTTTATTTCATACGTTTAATGTTCTGTCAGCTCGATCCTATGCGAGCTGCGTGATGGCGGAACAACTCCTGCGATTGCACTGACTGCTGTAAAGCAGTCGATGCCAGTCGCAATCACTTCCCCTCTTCGTTCCCAGCCATTTCAGAGGACGTTGGAAAAGGTAATCCGGCGGGAAGGCAGGAGAGGGTGGAATGGAGCAGGGAGGAGGTGCAACAGGGGCAGGAGGCCACAGGAATGGCAGGAGGCCACAGGAAGGGGAGGGTCCATCGCAGAAGGCCCACACCGGTCCTATCCCCCTTCCCTGCAGCCTCCCCGCCCCTTTTCTCTCCTTAGATTTAGGTTAGCTTACGCAGGGGTACGGGGACTAAACATCCCGTTGCCCTGTAGAAGTCTTCCGGTCCTGCCTTCCCTGCACAGGATGCAGCGGCTGCCATTTTGCTGCTGCATCGGCTGGGGGTGTAAAGGATAGGAATGGGCTTTGTAGTTTGTTTTTATTTGCAAGACATCCTCTCAAGCCATCTTGCTATGGCGGCCTCCAGTTCCTTGCTCACTTTAAATGCTGGAATAGTTAACACTTTATTTCATTGCATTAGCAATTAGAATTATGAATATAAAAGTTGGCACTTCACATAGTGCTTACTTAGCCTCTGGAATTCATTGCCACATGATGTGGTGATGTCCACTAGCCTGGATGGCTCTAAAAAGAGAATGTTATGGAAGGAATGTACCAACAGCTACTAGCCAGAATGGCAAAATGCTGCTTCCAGATTAACCGTCATGTTGTCTCTGAATAACAGTTACAGAGGAGCAACGGTGCGAGAGAATTATGCTTCCTCTCGCATTTGTGGACTTCCCAGAGGCAGCTGGTGGGTCACTGCAGAAAACAGAATGCTGGACCAGATGGGCCTTTGCCTGATCCTGCAGGCCTTGTTTGAAGTTCTCATGAATGAGTTAGGTCAGTGGTTCTCAAACTTTAAGTTTAAATTTTAAACATTTTTTAAATGTCACTCTATTGGGACCCACCTAGCTTTATGAGATGCCCAAACATTGATCTCCCTATATTTACACAAGCTTGCAAACTGCAGGTGCTCAGTTCTTTGAAGGGCAATTAGTACCTATCTGATTTTTGAATAGCCTCAGAGCTTGTGGCAATTACTTATCTGAACTATCCATCACCTGGGACCCACCAGAAATCAGGTCGCGACCCACCAAGTGGGTCCCAACTCACAGTTTGAGAAACACTGAGTTAGCTGATCCCTTCCATTCTTGCTTCAGCCATGAATTGTCTGGAGTTATAATTTATTCATTCATACGTATGTGTTTGTTTCGTAATTGAGGAAATAATCAAGTATCTATCAACCTGCCATTCTCTATCGGGTTGCAGTGCTTTGATCATTTTGTTAAGCCAATCCTAATTTTCATTGCAGTGTGGTTCCAAAGCGCTACCAACAGGTCCTGGCCTTGGTCTTTGCTGTAAGGGAGATCAATGAAAACCCAGCCATCTTCAGTAACATAACCTTTGGATTCCACAGCTTTGAAAACTACGGCAATAAAGCAACGTCTTACAAGACCCTCCTGAATCTGCTCTCTACCCAGCACAAATTTGTCCCTAACTACAAGTGTGACGTGCTGAACAATTTGGTAGCCATCACTTGGACCTTGGACACAGACACCTCCCTGAATATGGCTACCGTCATAGACAACTACAAGATTCCACAGGTAGATTTGGTGGTTGGAGAAACTCCATTCTGTGGGGTTCTTTCAAATGTTTAATATTGGGTATCATGAATGGGGTGAATGGTATGGGGCCCAATCAGGTACAGAGAGCCATATGTTCGTACAGCTGTATGAACAGCTCTGAAGCTGACGTACATTTGAGGCCAAACCGGGCTGGGGTATAAAGCCAAAACTGGGCTGGGAAAGAGCTTGGGATATTGGCAGAGCATGCCGCCAATATCCCTGCCCTCTCCCTGCCCAGTTCGGTCAATGCCCTCCCTCCCTCGCTGTCTGGTCCGCCCTACCCCCGGCCGGTGCAGGGCTTAGCGTGCCGGGAGGGTGCGGTGACGGTCTGCTGGCGGAGTGAGGGCTGCCTGCCTTCACAGATTCAGAACCTTTATTGGCATAATTAAGACATACATAACATACAACATAAACATATAACAAGTACATAACAAGTAGGGGTGACGAATCCTAAACCTAGCATACACTACCCATATGACTCGCACTACGCCTCTTTACAATCTGCTTTAAGTAGGTTGCAACTTTTTCTTTTAATACAGCATCTACACCCTGTAAAATAATCTGGATTTTTTCCTGATCCCCCCAACCCCACCTATTGGACAAGATCGGATATAAATATTTCACACATAGATCATTATACAGGGGGCAATAAAATAACATTTGGTGCAGAGATTCCACACCTCCCACAGCACAAGAACAACATCTCTCCCTAGATGGAATCCCTCTGTATCTCCCATAAAGTAACTCTGATGGCATGACATCAACTTACCAGTAAGAAGGCCCTACAATCAGATGGGCATTTTAGATGGTATAAATACTCTGCCCGTTGGCCATACTTAATAGGAATCTGATAATGGAGTGGTGAGCATGTCGTGTTGGCAGCATGCTGAAGTTCTTGCTGTTCAATATCCAGAAGCCTGCCCCTAATTGTTCTAAATGCTTGGTCATGGGTCAGTGAACCTACTATATCTAAAGCAAGGCCTATAGATTGTATTTTCTTTTCAAAATAAGTAGCCCCAAAAGGGGGCTCAGAGTCCAAGAGAAGTCGGGTAAGTATACTATCCTGGTCTAGATCGTAGACAACCCTTAACCAAAATTTAAAAAATCTCAGCCATGCCACGGTCTCCACCTGAGACTGACCAGCTTCTAAACAGAGAGTGGCATTGGCCACACAACCTGGCAACCCCAAAATTTTCCAAAGAAACGACGCCTGAATCCTCTCTATAGAACGGTTCATAGCACACATCCATATGGGACGCCATATAGGACCTGAGGAATGATTTTAGCATTGAAGACCTCAAGAGCTGCTGGCACATAAGAATTCCCTCTGGTGTAGTGAAAAAGTATAATAGCTTGGGCAGTAACCCTAGCAGTACTTAAGACAGCTTTATGATGAGGGATCCACGGATGTTTATAATGAAAATAGATCCGTAGGTATTTAAACTGTTTAACCTCCTCTATTTTGTTGCCACTAAAGTTCCAATTAGATGGCTTCCATGATTTGCCGAAAACCACAATTTTAGATTTACAGTAATTCAATTGCAGGTTATTCTTACTTAGATACTCTGTACATCTATTTATTAAACGTTTCAATCCCAGACGTGTGCGCGATAAAATGATTGCGTCATCAGCATAAAGAAGAAGAGGTATACGTAATAACCCAAGTTTGGGACTATGACCCTCTATTTCCTCTAAATAGGAAGCCAGATCATTAATGAAGAGATTAAACAAAGAGGGGGCCAAGATAAAAACCCTGTTTGACTCCTCTATTAGTTGAAAACTGTTCAGAGAGTTCCCCTCTCAAGGAGACTTTAACTTGACAGCTGGTATCAGAATATAAATTTCTAATAAGATAAAGGAGTCTTTTTTCAAGCCCAAGATGTAAAAGTTTATCCCACCAAAGGGATCTGTCAACAGAATCAAAAGCTCCCTTAAGATCAAGAAAAGCCACAAAAAGTTTAGAATTGGCGCTCACTAGCTGTCTATTAATGAGATGAGACAATATCAGGCAGTGATCTAAAGTGGATTTACCCTGCCTGGTAAATTAAAAAACAATAAAATCCACTGGGGGATGACAATGTATAGCAGGAAAAAAAACAGCAAGGCAGAACATACTGAGGCACTGGGGAAAGACAACAACCCATCACCCAAACGCCAGACGAAACAGAAACATTTTGAGCTGACTCCGAAAAGACATGAAGGAGGGGGTTGTTCTCAAATCGCCTGGAAAGGAGTTCCACAATTGTGGCACCACAGCAGACAAGGCACGCCCACGAGCTGCCATTCCCCTAACTTGAGACAGAGGTGGCACTCGCAGGAGAGCCCCCTCAGATGACCTAAGAGAGCGGGCCGGAATGTATGGGAGAAGCAGGATTGCACCCCAAGTTACATAAATAAATACTGAAAATAATTTCAGTCAAAGGGACAGTTCAGCAATAAGACTATTATCTCTCACTAAGAAAATTTCATATAGAGATATGCTGCTTTGTATGCTTTATCTGTAGACACAACATGAAATATACATTGACAGCAAAATCCTATTCCTTGCTAACACCAGCGCAGAAGCCGCTGCGTCAGCATAGGATGTCGCTAACATGCCATAATGCACGTTTGCGACACATGGTAACAAGGCAGCGCTGGCAGGAAGGCTTGTGCCATCCCGCCAGTGCTTTATCCAGCAGATTCTGCACCAGAGCTGGTACGTTGAGCACCGTGCAGCACAGGGGCTGGGGCTGGGCAGGGAGAAGGCAGGCAGGGGCGTTATGGAGTGGTGGGAGGGTGGATATGGGGAGGGGAGGGGTGGATCAGGCCAGAGAGGAACAGGATCGTAGATGCTGGCACACACCAAAACCTATGTCCTCTTCCACAACTTTCCCATCTGCACAGGGCTCCTCGGTTCCTCAACGTTCATAAGGCTTGCACAGATCCGAGGAGTTCCATTGCCACGGCTGGGGGTTTAACCCGAGGAGACCACCAGTCTGCTCCTAGTCTATGCTGGATACAGCATGGGCCCTGCATCACTGCTACTACAGTGCTGGATAGGATTGGTCTGCCCATTCAAAAATGTATCTTGAAAAAGCATTATGTATTGGCCCATAATACAAAGCACACACGTATCACAAATGCTCCATTCTGATAGACATCTGAATATTCATTTAGATCGTATTTGGTTCCCTTGACCCAAAAATGAAGAATACACGCTTCCCTTCCTCGTACCAAATGGTGCCAAATGATATCCACCAGTACCATGGAATTGTCCAATTACTTCTGCATTACAAATGGACATGGGTTGGGATATTTTTAGCAAATTATGACAATGAAGAGATCTTTCTACAGACATTGCAGCCAATGCTTTCCTCAAAGGGCATCTGCTCTGCCTTTGTAAAAATATTTCCAAGCCTTTCTTATACGGATAAAATGCTCCAGGCACAGTTTCGTGAACTGCTAAATATATCCATTGCCATAAAAAGCAACACCAATGTGTTTATTGCTTATGGTTCTCTTCACACCATGTCACATTTGATCCAATATTTTCAAAGGGCAGTCATGCATTCTCCATTAGGAAAGGTGTGGATTGTGACATCACACTGGGATTTCAAAGTATGTACACATCAAAGGAACTTAGATGTACAAGCCTTCCAGGGTGCCATATCCGTCTCAGTTCACTCAAATGAGCCACCAGGATTCAGAACATTTCTGCAGAACACAAATGTTTTCTCTGCAAAAGATGATGGGTTTATCCAGACCATCTGGGAGAAGACCTTCAACTGTTTATTGAAAAATTCTACTCTGGGTGAGGGTGAGAAGACCAAGAAACACTGCAGTGGGGAGGAGAAACTGGAGAGCCTTCCTGGAACTCTCTTTGAAATGAGCATGACAGGACACAGCTACAGTGTCTACAATGCAGTCCATGCTATCGCACGAGCTCTTCATACTATGCTTGCATCCAGACCCAAATACAAAACGTGGATAGCTGGAGACAGGCTGGCACTGAGGAATCTTCAGCCATGGAAGGTAAAAGTAATATGCAGATTGGATCCAAGTACATAAGGGACTGTCTCCTCCCTTGTGAATCGCAAATATGATTCATAAAGGTTTGCATCTTACACCACAGGCATTCTGAGCTCCAGGATTGCACAGTTTATAATGGTGCCTTAGGATCATCCTCCCCACACCTGCTTCCCTGAATCTTTACGTTATAAGATTGAACAGGCATGTCTGGACCTTTTCTTGTAATAAGCCAATAAAACAATTTTGTAGCTATTGTGCTAATTCTTTTTTTAGTTGTTTTTTATTGCTCTATTTTCATGCAATATTTTTCAAACCACTTTGAAATAGGTGGATAAAGTAGAGTAGAAATTAAAATAAAATTCCCCAAAAGACACCGCCCTGCTTTCTTGTGTAGGCTACAATAAGCCTTACAAATTTGTGCAGCTCTTCAAATACATTGTTTTCCAGCTTTATTTAAGAGAATTGGATGTACATAGATCTTCCCCTCTTCCCCATAGTTGCATTCCACAATTTCCTTCCTCCTGATGTGTCCTTGTGCAGGAGAGAACTCCCTCTTCAGGAGGAAGGTTCCTTGAGTAAACAGCCCTAAGTGTTGATTCTGTGCCACTATTGCTTTGCTACTCATTCTTCCTGGGCAAGCCCGGGGCTCTAACTCGTTTTTCTTGAGAGAACACAGCTAGTTCACCAGCAATTCAACAGTCCTCTACCATAACCATCCTCCATTCTGCAGAGCAGTACACCATTTTCTCAGTGCCTCTTCTACCCGTGGTGGAACTCCATAGATCTAAGATAGGGAGTTGGCCGGCGGACCTCTTCTTATGGTCCCCTCAGGTACAGTTGAAATGAGACAGGCTCACACTAGTCAGAAACAGCCTAAAACCATCCAGGACAGGTGTCTGTCAATGTCATTGTGTAGATTTGACACCTTTTTAATTTTCTCTTTGCATCTTTTTTCTTTACTTTAGCTCCATCCCTTCCTAAGGAGCATCTCCTTCAACAACAGTGCTGGAGAAACGGTGCATTTTGATGAAAATGGAGAATTTGTAACAGGATTTGATGTTACAAACTGGGTTATTTTCCCAAATCAATCTCTTATAAGAATCAAAATTGGAAGACTGGATCCTCAGGCGCCTCCAGGAAAACAGTTAACTATTCAGGATGAAAGCATTATGTGGCATGGGAAATTTAATCAGGTGAGACAAAATGAACTGCAAGTCCGTAGTTTGACATAACTAGAAAATGTAGAATCCACAAGGTCTGATTTCAATTTACTATATCCTAAACCTTCATGAGGTTGTAGATTGACTGCATTAGCCTTGACATTGAAATTACAATGTCTGCAGCAACAGTGGAATCCTATCTTGTGTCTACTGCCATTCTCTAACAGATCCTGTCTTGGGAGGGGGGGGAATGTGTTTTACAATGACAAAGGAAAGATTCTTGACTCTTATGGCCACACCACACCCATGACTAAAATTCCAGCTGGAGGCTTGGGAGAGGTGTGGCAGAGGTGTAGCTAGCCTCCCCAGCACACACACACCTGCATGTAACGGCACAAGCCCGCCACAGACAGTGGCATTCCTGCCACTGCCACGTTCAGCGAGAAATGCCCCCTGGCATTTTTTCACTAGAACAGATCTCCTAGGAGCCCGAGCGGGCGGATGGGCCAACCATGCAAGCGGCAAGGCTGTTTTTCTAATGCTACCGAGCTGTGCTTTTCACTCCCCCTGTGCCACCTGGAGGCCCATGACCCCCCCGAGCCCAGAGAGCCCTCCGCTGCCGAGTCTTGGTTTATGAACCAACAGACCTCCATCCTAGGCACTACATCCTCAAATGGGTTGGCAAGGTATCGTAAGACCCCAGACATTCTCCTCAGCTAAGGGCGGTCCTCTATTCAAATAAACTCATAAAGGATCCCTTATGAGTCTATGAGGAAAGTGATACTTTAAAAACCCTGGGCTTTAGAGCCCTGTGTTCTTTCTCTTCCCACCCTTACCATGTGTTGTTTGAAGTCACCACCAGTTTTACCATAGGCTAAATTGACAAACAAAAATTTTCCTATGTCATATTTCAGGGTTTGGCATATTTCTGGTCGCAAAAACATCACCAAACTTCTAAATAAGGACCCTAAACACTTCTAATATTAAACTTTGAAATAAAGGTGAGGTCAGAGAAATGTGCTTCGTATCATACCAACAACTAGCACACTCAAAGACGCACAACCGCCTGACACAACAGAGGGATTCCTTGCATGGTTTTAAGGCAAGAAAAGGATCGCTCCCCCCCAAAAAAGAAAGATTGATCTCATCTAGAGAACGTCGATGCTCACAACTTATTTTCCCAACTGTTTCTATTCCAAAGCACACAGAGACAGAATACGACTATTACGTTTGGGGGACACAAATATTCCCCAGAAAAAAAATACATACATGAACGTCCACCCCATTAAACACAGCATTCTACTTTATTAATATGCCCATCTGAAACCACAGCACTTAAAAGAAATAATATTAATCAAAATCCTGTACATTTTGGCTCTGCTCAGGTGCTGCCCGTCTCTGTGTGTAATGACCACTGCCATCCTGGCTCCAGCAGGAAAAAGAAGGAAGGGGAGCCGTTCTGCTGTTATGATTGTACTCCATGTCCGGAAGGGAAGGTCTCTGGCCAGAAGGGTAAGAAGAGACATAACTTTCACAGACTCTGACCATATCATGCATGGCACCATACGTAGCATGAATTTTGATTATCATGGCCTTGAATGCATCCTGGAATATCAAGCATGAGCTCATGCCCAAGGGGTTATTTTAACAGGGTTTTCCTGGCTTAGAATTCATGCATTTTCACATTACATTACACAGCTGTAACGGGCATTTCTTTTTCTCTTTCCAGACATGGATGCTTGTATCAATTGTCCAGATGAACAATATCCAGACAAAGACCAACACCAATGCATCCCCAAGGTTATCAGCTACCTCTCGTATAGTGAACCTTTAGGATTCAGTCTAGCCTGGGCTGCTGTTGCTTTTGCTCTGATCACAGCTTTGGTACTTGCAACCTTTATGAAGCACCAGGACACTCCCATCATCAAGGCCAACAACCGCAGCCTCACCTACATCCTCCTCATCTCCCTCCTCCTTTGCTTCCTCTGCTCCTTGTTCTTCATTGGAAGGCCCAGAAGGGTGACCTGCCTTCTCCGACAAACGGCTTTTGGAATGGTCTTCTCTGTGGCCCTTTCCTCTGTGCTGGCAAAAACCATCACTGTGGTTCTGGCATTCATGGCTACCAAACCAGGATCTGGGATGAGGAAATGGGTGGGGAAAAGACTGGCCAATTCCATTGTCCTGTCCTGTTCCTTGGTTCAAGCAGGCATTTGTATGGTTTGGTTAAGTACTTCTCCTCCATTCCCAAATACAAACATGCACTCGCTAAAAGGGCAAATCATAATAGAATGCAATGAAGGGTCCATCTTCATATTTTATTGTCTCTTGGGCTATATGGGATTTCTAGCTATAGCCAGCTTCACTGTCGCTTTCCTAGCCAGGAAGTTACCAGACGCTTTCAATGAAGCTAAATTCATCACCTTCAGCATGTTGGTCTTTTGCAGTGTTTGGATCTCTTTTCTCCCAACCTATCTGAGCACAAAAGGGAAAGATATGGTGGCTGTGGAGGTCTTCTCCATCTTGGCCTCTAGTGCTGGGTTACTGGGATGTATTTTTTTCCCTAAATGCTACATCATTATGCTCAGGCCTGAGCTGAATAATAGAGAGCAGCTGACAAAGAGAAAAAACTGAAGAAATTAAGAATTAATTTATTTTATTATAATAATTTAGAACTTACAATCATTTTGCACTCTTATACATACAATACTTTCAACTGTATATTGGAAGTATGTATACTCCATACATACTCCAATTTGAACTCATATGCATACTTCCTGGGGAGTAAATCCTGGTGATCAAAATAGGACTTGTTCTGAGTAAACATGTGCAAGATTGCACTGTATCTTTAAATGTTTATTCATTATCATTCATACCTGTATAATGAATCTGGGTCATCTATACAAAACAGGAAGTGTTGTATCCTGTTGCTGAAGAATAGCATGGACTCCTTTGATGGTTTCTAACAGACAGGATACGAACCACTGGCCAGATGGATTTGCTTCAAGAAGGAAATAAAACTGCTCCAACAGAGCTCAACCTTTTCTCTCCCTCCACCTAAACAACAGCCTGCAGTTCTGCCCATTCTGCCCATCTGTGGGGCAGACACATACTCCCTTGGTGATAATAATGCTTAGCTGTGCCTGATCCCTGATAAGCTCAGTGGAAGTGAAATGTACTCAGGAGCAATCCAAAGTGAATGCTTTGAAGTATAGGTTTGGCCATTGGAAACCGGGGGGAGGCTATGTAAGTCTGGCCAGGAGGGGGACGGGGCTTAAGATATAGGCGGAGGACACCGCTGATATCCCTGTCCCTCTCCCGGGCCAAGCGACCCAATCCAGTGCTTCCCTGTTCCCCACCCCCCTGCCCGGCACTGGAGTCGGCCCCGGGCAGACTGAGTTGTGCCTTACAGCACGTTTACGACACCTGCTGCTGGCAGCGTCATCGCTCCTCCAGCAGTTGTCTATGCTGGATTGCACCGCTAGTCTTGCTTAGTTTCTGAAAGTCTGAGATATTGCTCCTATAGAAATCTATGGTGCCAGGGACCATTACGAAAGGGCTTAAGAAATAAAGAATAAAGAATAAAGAATACCAATGGGAGAAATGTTTGAGACTTGGTGTGGAGGGAGTGTAACCGTTGAGGCAGAGTCTTGATAGAAATGTCAGTATGTGATTTCACAGTTTTACACGGTAGGGGAAATGATCGCATTTGCACAATCATTCACTAAAGAAATAGGATGATGATGGTTTTTGTGGTGCCTTGGGTGGGAAGTACAGTGGGAAGTCCTCCAATCACGCGGTTCTCTTGAAACCCTGCACAGATCCCCCAAAGATCCCCACATGATCTCACTCAAGGTCTGGGCTGAAAAGGTCAAATGCACCAGGTCATCAAGCACTGTGGGAAGTCCTCCAATCACGCGGTTCTCTTGAAACCCTGCACAGATCCCCCAAAGATCCCCACATGATCTCACTCAAGGTCTGGGCTGAAAAGGTCAAATGCACCAGGTCATCAAGCACCTGCCATGTTTTCCTGTGCTCCAGAGAGCAGTTTCAGCACACGAGGGAGCTCATTCCCTCCTTCGTAGTTATTAACTTCAGTCTGAGGAGTTGTCCTGCTCCTCAAATCCCAAGAGGTTTTGCGGGCCCGGCTGTTTCGTGGCAACGCGCGTCTTCTACGAGCGGTGAACCCGACGTGGAGGCTGAGCGGCAGCGGGGCCATTCTGGCGTGGGATCGCGACCTCGTTCTATGGCTGGGGCTTCGACTCAGCGCTTTCGGGGCATTCCATTGCTCGGCCACCTCGTTTCGGCTCTTGGCTCTGTGGGGCCAGCTGGCTAGCTTCTCTCTTTGGCAGGTTGTCCCGTATCTGCCCCAGTGAGTGTCCTCATCTGTGGACACTCTATCATCTTCTGGGCTCGGAAGAGGGCGGCCTGCAGTGAATTCTGGACCCAGATCGGGTTAGGCGGCAAGGCCACGATCTCCTGGGTCGCTAGGAGGAGCATGCTGTGGGGGCAATGGATGCCCCTCTTTTTGGAACTCTTGAGCTCTAACCCCCCGCCTCAGGTACTGCTCTTACACTTGCGTGAGAATGACCTGGGCCAGAGGATGATGATGTCCTTGAGGCTTCAGGCCCGTAGGGACCTTCACCTAATTAGTCAGCTGTGCCCAGGGATCATTTTGGTTTGGTCTCATTGGCTTCCACGGAGGGTTTGGTGGCACGCTAGGCACATCTGGAAGATAGACATTGCCAGGAAAAAGACTTCTGCCTACCTGGGGTGGGTGGTTTTGAGGCTGGGTGGGGCAGTTATATCGCACCCGGCGATCGGTTTCAGGATGCCCCATTTGTTCCAGGGTGATGGTGTTCATTTTTCCCCAGAGGGAACCAAACTGTTCCTTCGTGATTTGCAGCAGGGCCTCTTGCACTTGTTGCTGCTTGGTGGGGCGGGGTCGGATAAGCGCTAGGCTATCCGTCCGTTGTGGCAGGTACCGTGTGGGCTTGGGTAGGTAAGGAGAGTAATTGGCATACACCTGAGCCAGCAAAGTCACTTTGGAAACCAGAACCGCTCACCTGGGACAGGACCGGCCCGTTGAGGCAAGCTGGCAACTTCAGCTGACTGGTCGGGTACTGGGGTCGCCCGGGGAAACCTGGAGGCTCCGCCTGGCCGGCTGACTCAGCCTCACGAGGTTGGCGGTGATAGGGGACTTGGAGGACTCCGAGTGCTGGCCTGGAGCGAGGTGTTATGTCCGTTGATCATCGTGATCATCTTGGGGGAGGTAGACAACCAGGCCGTTTCACCGACTCTAGTACCCGCATGGTGGGGGGTGGCTTAGAGGCCCTGCTGATGTTTAGTTGTGAAAAATTTGTAAGTTAATAAAAGTGGCCCGTAGAATTCCAGCCTGTTGTCTCACCTCTTTATTTGGGGGTACGGGGGTAATGTGGGTGGCAGGCGTCTGCCCAGCCGCCCGATTTGCCTCCGGCCCACTTGGAGTGCGAGCCGGAAGGCTGTCCCCTGATTGGCTGGCGAACTGAGGGGGAGGGACACCCAGGGCTCAGAGTGTGTGCGCGGCCAGATTCCCCCTCAGTTCGCCGCTGGATGCCGATCCCCGCCCACCCTCCCGGTTTCAGTTTGAGATTAGCTGGTTGCCAGACGGGGCCGGGTAGGAATTTTGGGGGCTGACAATGATTGGCACATGCTTGTCAGCCTTTTTTCGCCTGCACCAAACTGCAGCTAGGGAGAGCTGTGGTGTTTAAATAGGTTCCCGTGGTTTGGTCACTTCGAGGCAGGTACCATGCGGGCTTGGGTAGGTAAGGAGAGTAATTGGCGTACACCTGAGCCAGCAAAGTCACTTTGGAAGCCAGAACTGCTCACCTGGGACAGGACCGGCCCATTGAGGCAGGCTGGCAACCTCAGCTGACTGGTTGGGTACTGGGGTCGCCCGGGGAAACTTGGGGGCTCGGCCCGGCCAGTTAACTCGGCCTCACAAGGTTGGCGGTGATAGGGGCACTTGGAGGACTCCAAGTGCCGGCCTGGAGCCATGTGTTATGTCCGTTGATCATCCTGATTGCCCTGGGGGAAGTTAATAAAAGTGGCCCGTAGAATTCCAGCCAGTTGTCTCGCCTCTTTATTTGGGGGTATGGGGGTAATGGAAAAAGGTCTATCACTGACTCCTAATCAGAATGGCTAAGTGCTACTTTCAGATTCAACAGCACTTTGCCCATGAATACCAGTTATGAGGGATCAATGGTGAGAGAGGAGCATGCCTTTCTCTGCTGCAGGTGGGCTTCCCTGCTGATAGTTCACTGTCAAATGGAGAATGTGGGGATAGATAGGCCTTTGCCGGATCCCACAGTTTTTATTTAGTTCTTATCACTTCCATTCCTGCTTCAGTCATCATGAACTACCTATCCTTAGTCTGGCCTCAGGGGCCTAACAAGCTCTCGGAGCACAGGAGCTTGCTGCGCCTGGAAGTGACGTCACGTGACCTCATGTGATGTCATTTCCAGAGCTGTTTCCTCAGCAATGGAGCCGCACTGCTCTTTCCTGAAATGTAGGGTGGGCAGGGGGACTCCATAATGAGCACTGAGCAAAGCTCCATGACTGAACAAGCTGTTTCAGCATGTGCACGGAGCCCCACCCACCCTGCAGCTCGGGAAAGAGTGGCGTGGCTCCTTGACTGAGCACACTGTATCAGCACACAGTCAGAAACAGCGGCACACGCAGTGGAGTGGAGCTTGAGGTGTGCCCCCCCCGGCTTGCATCCGGGGGGCACACCCACGTTACGCATCTGCTCAGTAGTCCTAGAGTCCTTCCCACCCTCCCATCTGCAATGTAAAAATAAGAATAATGTCCTCTAGAAGCCACCTGAGAGAAAATTATTTGGACTAGTTGAAAGCCAGCCAGACTTTAGTAGTACACGGTTCATTTCTGCCTCTGGCGAGCTGCTGCGTGGTAATATTCAGCTGCCTTGAAGGAATGCCTCTTTGCCTCCACTTCTGTTCCATATATTATGAGTCTCAGTTCTCATCCGTCCAAAAGCAACCAAATCACTAACAGTCAAGCTTCTCACTGATCGGCTAAGTGAAGCATGTATACCAGAAACACATTTCCTAAATCTTCAAAGCAGTGGCTATTTGTTCCTTCATTTATAGACTTGTTGATTGTTTTTAGTTGGGAAAATAACCAAGTTTATAAGAACCTGCAATTCTCAACTGGGCTTCGGTGCCTTGATCATTTTGTTATGCCTGTCATGAACTGTTTGGTCACGTAGGCTTGGGGTTTCTTTTGTTGTTGTAATAGAATTTTAGTAGATTGTTGCAGGGCCAACCTTACAGTACTTCTTCTATGTAAAATGCCAAAGATAGAGAAGTAATTCGAATGGTTGAGGAACTGCAGTTACTTGAGAACAGAAGAGCTCCTCGTAATGGGAAAGATAAATTCCTCAAGGAGAGTAGAGCTTTGGCAGTCTCTCCGGTGTGGATGTTGAGGAGAGACCTTGGAAAGAGTGGGTTAGAAGGCAGTTGTGTTCAGTTGACTAGTCAAAAGGAGATTAGGGTACTTGAAAGGTTTTTATCAGCTGTTTTAAAGTTTTAATATTTTTTATTGATTGTATCTTAATGTTGGGAAAACCCTCTTCTCTTTTTTATTCTTACGGGTTTCTAAATAAAACTTTTAATGATAGGATTTTGTGCCTGGATTATTTATGAAGTAGTAGGAAGACTACTGGCATTCCCTTGCCTTTTTATTGTAATACAAGGAGATTTAGCTCAGGGAACCTCTCCATTTAGTTTAATTCCTGGTCTGGTGGCAGCGGAGTTACCCAGAAAGTCTTTCTGCCCCCCCTTGCTTGGACATGACAATGCCAATCATAACTTTCATTGTAGTGTCCTGCCTTAGCACTACCAACATACCCTGGCCTTGGCATTTGCTGTAAAGGAGATCAATGAAAATCCAACCATCTTCAATAATATCAGCTTTGGATTCCACATCTCTGAACACTATGGCAATACAGCAATGTCTTACAAGGCCGTACTGAATCTGCATTCTACACAGCATAGATTTGTCCCTAACTACATGTGTGACATGCAGAAAAATTTGGCAGCCATCATTTGGGGTATGAACTCAGACACCACCCTGAATATGGCTACCATCATAGACAGCTACAAGATTCCACAGGTAGGTGTAGTAGATGATAGCAACGGAGACATCACTACTGTGAAATGCAACGATATTTTGTGGGGATCTTTCAGGTTTCAAAAGTGGTTAACTTGAAATGGTTTTATTTTTTTGCAGATTTCAGTATTTAACCAAAATGAAATATCAGAAAGAGGGGGGGGGGGTGTTGTATTTTTATTCCAGTTTTTCTCCATTTTTTTCCATTGTAAATTAATGTAGCATGGAAGCTACGTGGGAAATTCCAGTAGACCCATTAGTATTAGAGTCCAGGAACATGAAAGTGCCTCGAGGTTGACACAAGGGGAGAAATCAGCGATTGCATCACACGTAATAGCCACCGGTCACAGGATTTAGTCAGACCTGCAGTTTATTCAATGAAGCAAAGCTCAAACAACTGTGAAACCTGGAGGCTGTTGCTATCTCCCAGATAAATCAACATTTTTTTTAATTAATAGGCAGGAAGAACTTTCCTTTATTAACAAGATCTGGCATCCGATCTTAAAGAGAGCACTGCAATTTCCAGCTTCTCGGCACACGACCGATTAATGCGCTGATTGACACTTCCATTCTTTTCTGTTACACTTCTGTTAAGCCTCTGTTTTGTTCTAGGAGGAGGTCAGTGTCATCCAGCAGCCCAGTCGTGCTGCTTGTGCTTTGATAATGTCCCGTGGGAGGGAGGAAACGTCAGCAAGGGATTAAAGGTTTTTGTGCCTATTGATTTGATACTTTTAAAGAACTTTTGAACCACTCAGGGCATTTCTAAACCTTTTATTTCCTCAACATTAAATTTGAGGAAATAAAAGGAGACGCCCTGACGCCCTCACCATATCTCTTTGAAATTGTATTTTTTTTAATTGTACTAGATGGATGGTATAGGTTGTACAGCGTGAGTAGATGACGAATTATAACTCACATGGTTTTATTTTATTGCAATTTGCTGGGCAGAAATCGGTCTGCCCCCTGAGCTTCAGGTTGCTGCGTAATGGCGATTTTTGACCACTTCTGGTTTTCTTGAAACAGGCCTACCCACATCTCCACCACCGAAGTCCCGAGAAATTGAAAAAAAAACATTTTCAGGCACTTTCTCAGAGGCAGCAGCAATTCGCAGAATCACTGCTGCCATGCTGTCCATGCTCCTTAAGGAGTATGGGGGCTTTTAATGATGGGTCACAACCCACCACTTTGAGGACAACTTGGGCTACAATATCAAAGCCTTCGAAATTGTGTGCAACTCTTCAAATACATTGTTTTCCAGCTGCATTTAAAGAAATCGGATATGTATTGTTTTTCCGTGCTTCCCCATAGATCATGGGTCTCCAAACAGCAACTCTCTGTGCCTGCGGGGATTCCCATGCTCCCCCGCTCAGTGGTCACCCCTCCCTGCCCGCTGCTGGAGTCGCTTGCGCCAGGATAATGCAAAGCAACTGGGCGGCTCTGTGTGTGTGTGTGTGTGTGTGTGTGTGTGTGTGTGTGTGTGTGTGTGAGTGTGCACACGCATGCAGACTAGCCTTCATATCCTTCATTGCCTCATTGGATGTCTCCCTGGCAGGGGCGGAGGCTTAGCGTTGAAGAAGCAGCTTGCTATTTTCTGTTCCTGCCTAGTGCATAGCAAGCAGCAGCTTCGCTTATCCGCTTCCGAGTCCTGCAACGACGTGTAGGGTCTTACTTGCAGCTGCTTCAATATCTGGACACAGTTGGTCTCAGGAAGCCTGGGAGGCGGGCGATGTCTATGGGGAAGGAGTGCATAGGATTGTTGCCAACATTTTTTTGCTGTGTTCACTGAGACTTCTGGAGAAGCATTCACAAGGTTGCAGCCCCCTTGCTAAATCAACCTCTTTGTTTTCTGTCCTGAGCTTCCTAATAGCCTAAACATCACCACCCCCTTTTATTGATCAAAAGGAGATCAGCTCTCAAACAGATATAGGTTTAATTAAAAATGGCGTCTTTGCACCTCCAAAACTCAGATGGAGCCTACCCTCTCCAAATCCTGCTGGAATAGCAGCTTCTGTTTGCTGGTGAATATAGCTATCACCTTAGGATTCTTCACTTGGAGAAAAACACCTTTACAAAATAAAAGAAGGTTTTACACCTCTAAGGTGATTTACACCTCTAAGGTGATACACCAGCCCCATGAGTGATTTCCGTTAAGGAAGCCTGGCTAAGATGCCAGGGGACTTCCAATCTAGTCATTGCACCTTCAACTGCATGGGACAAACAAGGTGGAAATCAGTGGCATCATGAGCCGGCGCGTCAACCCCGGCGGGAGTTCGATCGGCTCGGCGCATCACCTGCACCCACCCCCACTGCCGCGTCACCACCACCACCCCCGCCAGTACGAGCCGGGTGAGTGTGACGACGCATCTTCTTAGGCTGGCATTTCGGGCGCTGCTGACTAGGCAAACGCTGCTTGAAGCCTCTTGACCTCAGCGGCGTTGTGCGCATGTGTGAAAACGCAACTTTTGGCCTAATCAGAAGCAGCCGAACTGCCAGCCGAAGAAGACGTGTCGTCACCCTCTCCTGGCTCGTACCAGGCAGCAGCAGGGGGTGATGTTGTGGCAGCGGGGGTGACGGCAAGCAGTTTGTACGGGCAGGGGGATGACGCGGCTTGCGTCGTTGGGTGAGTCACCTTCAGCGCATCACCCTGTCCGCCGCGTCACACCGGCAGCCCGCCGCCCCGCCACATCCTAGCAACGCCACTGGCCCCCGTGTTCTGTTTCTAACAGTCCACTCCAACGCAAGGGCTGAGAGGGCTGTTCTGGCTGTGGCCAAACTGTTTACAGCTGTGCCTGGGCAGCTGCCTCCATGCAAGCATTTGCTAACCCTTGTCTTTCTCCCAGTCTCTCCCCACAGGCAACAAAACCAGCAGGTAAGAGCAGGGTCTGGGCTGATATGTGTTCTGAGTTCTGCCTGTTAGCATACATATATATGATAGCTAGGCTTACCAGATCTCCAACTGGGACAGAGTTCTAGACCTTTAGGAAAAGGAATGTGGGGAGGTGTAGCTTGTTAAACCTTACAGCACAATCCTAGGCATGTCTACTCAGAAGCAAGCCCCATTGTGTTCTCCTCCCTTGTGATCCGCAAATATGATTAATTAAGGTTTGCATCTTTTGCACAGGCATTCTGAGCTCCAGGATTGCACCGATTATAATGGCGCCTTAGGATCATATGGCAGATATAATGGCGCCACACCTGCTTCCCTGAATCTTTATGTTATAAGACTGAACAGGCATGTCTGGACCTTTTCTTGTAATAAGCCAACATAACAATTCTGTAGCTCTTGTGCTAATTCTTTTTTTAGTTGAATTTATTGCTCTATTTTCATGCAATATTTTTCAAACCACTTTGAAATAGGTGGATAAAGTAGAGTAGAAATTAAAATAAAATTCCTCAAAAGACACCGCCCTGGTTTTTTTTGTAGGCTACAATATCAAAGCCTTCCAACTTGCATGCAGCTCTTCAAATACATTGTTTTCCAGCTTTATTTAAAAGAATTGTATGTACATAGATCTTCCATTCTTCCCCATAGTTGCATTCCACAATTTCCATCCTCCTGATGTGTCCTTGTGCAGGAGAAAACTCCCTCTTCAGGAGGAAGGTTACTTGAGGATATAGCCCTAAGTGTTGATTCTGTGCCACTATTGCTTTGCTACTCATTCTTCCTGGGCAAGCCTGAGGCTCTAACTCGTTTTTCTTGAGAGAACACAGCTAGTTCACCAGCAATTCTACAGTCCACTACCTTAATCATCCTCCATTCTGCAGAGCAGTACACCATTTTCTCAGTGCCTCTCCTACCCATGGTGGAACTTCATAGCTCTAAGATAGGGAGTTGGCCGGCAGACCTCTTCTTATGGTCCCCTCAGTTACAGTTGAAATGAGACAGGCTCACGCTAGTCAGAAACAGCCTAACCCCATCTAGGACAGGTGTCTGTCAGTATCATTGTGTAGATTTGACACCTTTTTAATTCGCTCCTTGCTTCTTTTTCTCTTTACTTTAGCTCCATCCCTTTCTAAGGAGCATCTCCTTCAACAATAGTGCTGGAGAGATGGTGCATTTTGATGAAAATGGAGAATTAGTTACAGGATTTGATGTTACAAACTGGGTTATTTTCCCAAATCAATCTCTTATAAGAATCAAAATTGGAAGACTGGATCCTCAGGCGCCTCCAGGAAAACGGTTAACAATTCAGGATGAAAGCATGATGTGGCATGGGAAATTTAATCAGGTGAGACAAAATGAACTGCAAGTCCGTAGTTTGACATAACTAGAAAATGTAGAATCCACAAGGTCTGATTTCCATTTACTATATCCTATACCATCATGATGTTGTAGATTGACTGCATTAGCCTTGACATTGAAATTACAATGTCTGCAGCAACAGCGGAATCCTATCTTATGTCTACTGCCATTCTCTAACAGTTCCTGTCTTGGGTGGGGGGGGGGACAAAAATGTTTTACAAGGACAAAGGAAAGATTCTTGACTCTTATGGCCACACCAAACCCATGACTAAAATTCCACCTAGGAGGCTTGGCAGAGGTGTAGCTAGCCTCTCCAGCACACACACCCCTGCATGTAACAGTACAAGCCCCGCCACACCAGCAGCATTCCTGCCACCGCCATGTTGCGGCAAGAAATACCCCCTAGCATTTTTTCACTAGAACAGAGCTCCTATGAACCCGGGCGGGCAGATGGGCCAATCATGCATGCGGCAAGGCTGTTTATCGAATGCTGCCGAGGCATTCTTTTCACTCCCCCTGTGCCACCTGGGGACCCGCAGCCCAGACGGCCCTCCGCTGCCGTGTCTTGGTTTATGAAGCAACAGACCTCCATCCTAGGCACTATATCCTCAAATAGGTTGGCAAGGTAAAGTAAGACCCCAGACACTCTCCTCAGCTAAGGGGGGGTTGTCCTTTATTCAAATCACCTCATAAAGGATCCCATATTAGTCTATGAGGAAAGTGATACTTTAAAAACTCCTGAGAGTCCCTTGGACTGCTAGGAGATAAAATCAGTCAATCCTAAATGAAATCAACCCTGAATGTTCCCTGGAAGGACAGGTACTAAGAATGAAACTCAAATATTTTGGCCACCTAATGCGAAGAGAGGACTCTCTGGAGAAGACTCTGATGCTGGGAAAGATTGAAGGCAAAAGGAGAAGGGGAAGGCAAAGGATGAGATGGTTAGACAGCATCACCGATGCAACCAACATGAAAATGAGCCAACTCAGGAAGATAGTGGAGGACAGGAAGGCCTGGCGGGATATGGTTCATGGAATCACGAAGGGTCAGAAACGACTTAACGACTGAAAAACAACAAACACTTCTAATATTAAACTTTGAAATAAATGTGAGGTCAGAGAAAACCCAACATAGACATATTCAAACTCCATACAGACAGTGGTCCCGGCTGGGAATTGAATTTTTTTTTTCCTCAACAACTTTAAAATGAAACAAATTAAAATGAAACAACTTTAAGTGAGGACTTGCTGTATTCAGTTCCCAAACAATGGAAAGGATTAAAAAATATCCAACCACACATTGAAATGTGCTTCGTATCATACCAACAACCAGCACACTCAAAGACGCACAACTGCCTGACACAACAGAGGGATTCCTTGCATGGGATTGAGGCAAGAAAAGGATTCCCCCCAAAAAAAGAAAGAATGCTCTCATCTAGAGAACGTCGATGCTCACAACTGATTTTACCAACTACTTCTATTCCAAAGCACACAGAGACAGAATACGACTATTAAGTTTGGGGGACACAAATATTTCCCAGAAAAAAATACATACATGAACGTCCACCCCATTAAGCACAGCATTCTACTTTATTAATATGTCCATCTGAAACCACAGCACTTAAAAGAAATAATATTAATCAAAATCCTGTACATTTTGGCTGTGATTAAGGTGCTGCCCGTCTCTGTGTGTAATGACCACTGCCATCCTGGCTCCAGCAGGAAAAAGAAGGAAGGGGAGCCGTTCTGCTGTTACGATTGTGCTCCATGTCCGGAAGGGAAGGTCTCTGGACAGGAGGGTAAGAGGAGACATAACTTTCACAGACACTGACCATATCATGCATGGCACCATACCTAGCATGAATTTTGATTGTCATGGCCTTGAAAGCATCCTGGAATATCAAGCATGAGCTCATGCCCAAGGTGTTATTTTAACAGGGTTTTCCTGGCTTAGAATTCATGCAGTTTCACATTACATTACACAGCTGTAATGGGCATTTCTTGTTCTCTTTCCAGACATGGATGCTTGTATCAATTGTCCAGATAAACAATATCCAGACAAAGACCAACACCAATGCACTCCCAAGGTTATCAGCTACCTCTCGTATAGTGAACCTTTAGGATTCAGTCTAGCCTGGGCTACTGTTGCTTTTGCTCTGATCACAGCTGTGGTACTTGCAACCTTTATGAAGTACCAGGACACTCCCATTGTCAAGGCAAACAACCGCATTCTCACCTGTATCCTCCTAGTCTTCCTCCTCCTTTGCTTCCTCTGCTCCTTGCTCTTCATTGGAAGGCCCAGAAGGGTGACCTGCCTTCTCCGACAAATGGCTTTTGGAATGGTCTTCTCTGTGGCCCTTTCCTCTGTGCTGGCAAAAACCATCACTGTGGTTCTGGCATTCATGGCTACCAAACCAGGATCTGGGATGAGGAAATGGGTGGGGAAAAGACTGGCAAATTCCATCGCCCTGTCCTGTTCCTTGGTTCAAGCAGGCATTTGTATGGTTTCAAACTAAAATTTTTAGTGCTGTATTCTAGTATTTGAAAGTTATGCCTTTTGCGTCAACTTAGTTGCCAGTACCTTTTACCTGTATCACTATGCTTGGTTTTGCATAGCCTAAAACTAAATAAACACCTATCTATTTTACCTGAGAGTGTTTCTTTGGAACCCTGTAAACTAAGTCCTGAAGCCTTGGTGCTTAGTGACGTACTACCTGTGTTGCACGTTGTATCCCTGGCTGGCTTGGTCAGTCAGACCTGGGACCAACGGTTCACTCTGCACCCCCTCCCAGTAGCCTGGGACTGGAAGGGTTAGGAGGCACCCAGTGCTGGTGGCAGTTTTCTACCTAAACTATTCCCCTTGGTCAGGGGGTAGTTGCCTTAAACCCCCTGTGGCTCAGGGGTGCCTTCTTCTCCTTGGTCAGGAGTGGACAAACAACCGATTGGGGAACAAACCTCCTCGTGCTGAGGTGGCGAGGCCTTGGCTTGTGCCCGCATCGAAGCTAGAGGGGGTGGACCTCCCCATGACAGGCAAATCATAGTGGAATGTCATGAGGGCTCAGCTACCATGTTTTACTGCCTC
Organism: Plestiodon gilberti rubricaudatus; assembly: GCA_026170595.1. Lineage (NCBI taxonomy): Eukaryota > Metazoa > Chordata > Lepidosauria > Squamata > Scincidae > Plestiodon > Plestiodon gilberti. Next base: position 23,064,723 of record JANXHW010000006.1, read on the forward strand.
TTGGGCTACATGGGCTTCCTGGCCATTGTCAGCTTCACTGTGGCTTTCCTAGCCAGGAAGTTGCCAGACACTTTCAATGAAGCCAAATTCATCACCTTCAGCATGTTGGTCTTTTGTAGTGTTTGGATCTCTTTTCTTCCAACCTATCTGAGCACAAAAGGGAAATACATGGTTGCCGTGGAGGTCTTCTCCATCTTGGCCTCTAGTGCTGGGTTACTGGGCTGTAGTTTTTTTTCCTAAGTGCTACATCATTGTGCTCAGGCCTGAGCTGAATAATTAGGAGCAACTAAGAAAAAAAGAAAAAGTCAAGCGTTAAGCATTCTGAGTATCCTTGTTTTTCTTCTGATCTTGTAAACAATTCATCAGTTTCATCTGTTTAAAAAAATACAGTGGTTCTACTTGATACATGGTCAATGGTTTGTTTTATTGTAAGGCATGCAGGTGAAGTATCTGAACATGAGTACTTGGTGCTGAGTGTCTGCCTGAAGAACGGTAAGGTGGCTATTTCCAGGACTGATAGCAGGAGGCCACAGGTCTAGAGGGCAGGAAGGCTATACTTTTGATAAAACTATCAAAACCACCCCCTTTTATTGATCAAAAGGAGCTCAGCTCTCAAATAGATATAGGTTTAATTAAAAATGGCGTCTTTGCACCTCCAAAACTCAGATGGAGCCTACCCTCTCCAAATCCTGCTGGAATAGCAGCTTCTGTTTCCTGGTGAATATAGCTACCACCTTAGGATTCTTCATTTGGAGAAAAACACCTTTACAAAATCAAGGAAGGTTTCACACCTCTAACGGTCCTCACCAACCCCATGAGTGAATTCAGTCAAGGAAGCCTGGCTAAGAAGCCAGGGGACTTCCAATCTAGTCATTGCACCTTCAATTGCATGGGACAAACAAGGTGGAAAACAGTGGCGTCATGAGCCAGCGCGTCAACCCCGGTGGGAGTTCGACCGGCTCGGTGCATCACCCGCACCCATCCCCACTGCCGCGTCACCACTACCACCCCCGCCAGTACGAGCCGGGTGAGTGTGACGACGCATCTTCTTCGGCTGGCAGTTCGGCGCTTCTGACTAGGCAAAAATCGGCGTTCTTCGGGCATGCGCACGAACGCTGCTTGAAGCCTCTTTACCTCAGCGGTGTTGTGCGCATGTGTGACAACGCCTCTTTTGGCCTAATCAGAAGTGGCCGAGCTGCCAGCTGAAGAAGACGTGTCATCACCCTCTCCTGGCTCATACAAAGCAGCAGCAGGGGGTGACATGGTGGCATCGGGGGTAACGGCAAGCAGTTCGTACAGGCCGGGGGATGACGCGGCTTGCGACGTCAGGTGCGTCACCCTCAGCGCGTCAATCTCTCCGCCGCGTCACACCCCGGCAGCCTGCCCCCCGCCACATCCTAGCAACGCCACTGGCCCCCGTGTTCCATGTCTAAGTCAGTATGTGACCCTGAAGGTACGAGAAGTTGGACCATCCTGGTATAGAGAGATCCTGTTCAGAGAGTGTAGGTAGAGTATGCATGTGCTGATGTGTATACATGTCAAATGGCCAATGAATTTAGAAGGCAGAAGCAAGCAGATTGAGACGTCAAATTAAATTCTGACGTTGCAGCAAAGCTAAGACTCCCACAGTTCTACCAAGGATACAGAAAATTATGTCTCCCACATATTATAGGGGGAAGCAAGATGATCTCAATCTAACTCTAAGCTAATAAAGTTCAATTATACCAGATGACGAAGCACCTGCTATGTTTTCCTGGCCTCCATGACAGCAGTTTCATCACCTGAGGGAGCTTTCTAATTATTAGCATCTCTCTGAGGAGTTGTCTGGCTCCCCAAATCCCAAGAGATATTTGAGGACCACAGGAAAAACAAGTGGCTGAAAAGTGGATATAAAACCCTCCCATAATGCTCACGGTCAGGCTGAGGGGCTACAGGAGCGGGTGGGGCTCTATCACGCTGGAGCTCCAATGCTCTCGTGATATGTACACACTCAAGGAGGTTTGTGTGATTTCTGCCAGAGATAACGTCTAGTGAGCAACTTGAGGAATCTGCAACTAGTTCCACCTCTTCTCCCAAGGAGTACTTTACTATGGGATATTTCTACGGAGAAATAAATCAAACTTTGGGGCATTGCTCTAGGAACAGCCTGAAAACCTCCCTTGGATGCTGAAGTGGATGAAGTAGCATCAAATAATATTCAGAGCTAGGGGAAACTATTGCAGACATCCTGTTGGTATGTGTTGATCAGCATATCAATACATTCAGTTACAATTCAAAAGAGGTTGGAAAAAGGCTGATGCTGAGACATTAAATGCTGTTGGGGAAAACACGACAATGGTTTGGTTTTTAACTACAATGTATGCCTGAAAGGGACCTTCTGTCCTACCAATGTTGGTGGTCTTGGTATTACTGCTGGGGTTGCTACCTCAAATTTTGTGCAAGACACACTCTGTTCATCCCACCCTGAATTCTCATCCCTTTACGTGCAGCGGGAGAGATGACTTCTCTATTTCCCATGACTTTTATCAACCAGGAGACGTCATCATTGGAAATATTGCTTCTCAGTTCTTTGCCAATCGTACCTCTTCTAATTTCAGTGAGCATCCCTCTGAGAAGTTGATCAAGGATCTCATGTAAGGATCTTGTTCTTTCCCTTCATAGCATTTCTTAGCTGAGAACATCATGACTAGAGAGAGTTTGAAGTACATTAAATATGAAAAATGGGCATTCAGCCACTTGAGGGTCTTTGTTCATCCCAGAGAACTTACTCCAGTTTTCTCAGCACATCCTTCTACTGTCATCTCTAGATAACGTGTGCACTGCTCAGCAATTTTATAGATTCTGTCTTCTACGTGGTATGCTTCTTCCTTTCTCTGGACGTGTTTATTTCATACGTTTAATGTTCTGTCAGCTCGATCCTATGCGAGCTGCGTGATGGCGGAACAACTCCTGCGATTGCACTGACTGCTGTAAAGCAGTCGATGCCAGTCGCAATCACTTCCCCTCTTCGTTCCCAGCCATTTCAGAGGACGTTGGGAAAGGTAATCCGGCGGGAAGGCAGGAGAGGGTGGAATGGAGCAGGGAGGAGGTGCAACAGGGGCAGGAGGCCACAGGAATGGCAGGAGGCCACAGGAAGGGGAGGGTCCATCGCAGAAGGCCCACACCGGTCCTATCCCCCTTCCCTGCAGCCTCCCCACCCATTTTCTCTCCTCAGATTTATGTTAGCTTACGCAGGGGTACTGGGACTAAACATCCCGTTGCCCTGTAGAAGTCTTCCGGTCCTGCCTTACCTGCACAGGATGCAGCGGCTGCCATTTTGGTGCTGCTGCATCGGCAGGGGGTGTAAAGGATAGGAATGGGCTTTGTAGTTTGTTTTTATTTGCAAGACATCCTCTCAAGCCATCTTGCTATGGCGGCCTCCAGTTCCTTGCTCACTTTAAATGCTGGAATAGTTAACACTTTATTTCATTGCATTAGCAATTAGAATTATGAATATAAAAGTTGGCACTTCACATAGTGCTTACTTAGCCTCTGGCATTCATTGCCACATGATGTGGTGATGTCCACTAGCCTGGATGGCTCTAAAAAGAGAATGTTATGGAAGGAATGTACCAACAGCTACTAGCCAGAATGGCAAAATGCTACTTCCAGATTAACCGTCATGTTGTCTCTGAATAACAGTTACAGAGGAGCAACGGTGCGAGAGAATTATGCTTGCTCTCGCATTTGTGGACTTCCCAGAGGCAGCTGGTGGGTCACTGCAGAAAACAGAATGCTGGACCAGATGGGCCTTTGCCTGATCCTGCAGGGCTTGTTTGAAGTTCTCATGAATGAGTTAGGTCAGTGGTTCTCAAACTTTAAGTTTAAATTTTAAACATTTTTAAAATGACACTCTATTGGGACCCACCTAGCTTTATGAGACGCTCAAACACGGATCTCCATATATTTACACAAGCTTGCAAACTGCAGGAGCTCAGCTCTTTGAAGGGCAATTAGTAACTGTCTGATTTTTGAATAGCCTCAGAGCTTGTGCCGATTACAAATATCTATCAACTTGCCATTCTCTATCGGGTTGTAGTGCTTTGAATATTTTGTTCAGCCAATCCTAATTTTCATTGCAGTGTGGTTCCAAAGCGCTACCAACAGGTCCTGGCCTTGGTCTTTGCTGTAAGCGAGATCAATGAAAACCCAGCCATCTTCAATAACATAACATTTGGATTCCACAGCTTTGAAAACTATGGTAATAAAGCAACGTCTTACAAGACTCTACTGAATCTGCTCTCTACCCAGCACAGATTTGTCCCTAACTACAAGTGTGACGTGCTGAACAATTTGGTCGCCATCACTTGGACCTTGGACACAGACACCTCCCTGAATATGGCTACCGTCATAGACAACTACAAGATTCCACAGGTAGATTTGGTGGTTGGAGAAACTCCATTCTGGGTTTTTTTTTCAAGTGTTTAATATTGGGTATCATGAATGGGGTGAATGGTATGGGGCCCAATCAGGTACACAGAGCCATATGTGCGTACAGCTGTATGAACAGCTGTGAAGGTGACATAGATTTGAGGCCAAACCGCACTGGGTTATAAAGCCAAAACCAGGCTGGGAAAGAGCTCGGAATATTGGCGGAGCACGCCACCAATATCCCTGCCCTCTCCCTGCCCGGTTCAGTCAATGCCCTCCCTCCCTCGCTGTCTGGTCCGCCCTCCCCCTGGCCGGTGTAGGGATTACCGTGCCGGGAGGGTGCCGTGATGGTCTGCTGAGGGAGTGAGGGTTGCCTGCCTTCATGCCAGCAGTCCTTACTCAGAAGTAGTCGCAAACTCTAAGTTTATGGTTGATAGCGTGGTAAGGTGTGACACCTATGGCCGGAGGAGCACACGCTCCGTCAGCCTCTAAATATTTATTTATTTATTTAAGAAATGTATACCCTGCCTTTTCCTATGCCGAGGCAAATGTCCAAGGCGGCTTACAACAAGTTAAAATACATAATTTAAAAACAAAACAGAAGGTAAATTAAAAAACAATAAAATACACTGAGGGTGACAATGTATAGCAGGAAAAAAAACAGCAAGGCAGAACATACTGAGGCACTGGGGACAGACAACAACCCATCACCCAAACGCCAGACGAAACAGAAACGTTTTGAGCCCCTGCCGAAAAGACATGAAGGAGGGGGTTGTTCTCAAATCCCCTGCCAAGGAGATCCACAATTGTGGTGCCACAGCAGAGAAGGCTCGCCCACGAGCTTCCATTCCCCTAACTTGAGACACAGGTGGCACTCGCAGGAGAGCCCCCTCAGATGACCTAAGAGAGCGGGCCGGAATGTATGGGAGAAGCGGGATTGCACCCCAAGTTACATAAATAAATACTGTAAATAACTTCAGTCAAAGGGAATGTTCAGCAATAAGCCCATTATCTTTCATTAAGAAAACTTCATCTAGAGATATGCTGCTTTGTATGCTTTCTCTGTAGACACAATATGAAATATACATTGACAGCAAAATCCTATTCCTTGCTGACACCAGGGCAGAAGCCGCTGCGTCAGCATAGGATGTTGCTAACATGCCAAAATGCACGTTTGCGACACCTGGCAACTATGCAGCGCTGGCAGGAAGGCCTGTGCCATCCCGCCAGTGCTTTATCCAGCAAATTCTGCACCAGAGCTGGTACGTTGAGCACCGTGCCGCACAGGGGCTGGGGATGGGCAGGGAGAAGGCAGGCAGGGGCGTTATGGAGTGGTGGGAGGGTGGATATGGGGAGGGGGGGCGGATCAGGCCAGAGAGGGACAGGATCAGAGATGCTGGCACACACCAAAACCTGTGCCCTCTTCCACAACTTTCCAATCTGCGCAGGGCTCCTCGGTTCCTCAACGTTCATAAGGCTTGCACAGATCCGAGGAGTTCCATTGCCACGGCTGGGGGTTTAACCCGAGGAGACCACCAGTCTGCTCCTAGTCTATGCTGGATACAGCATGGGCCCTGCATCACTGCTACTACAGTGCTGGATAGGATTGGTCTGCCCATTCAAAAATGTATCTTGAAAAAGCATTATGTATTGGCCCATAATACAAAGCACACACGTATCACAAATGCTCCATTCTGATAGACATCTGAATATTCATTTAGATCGTATTTGGTTCCCTTGACCCAAAAATGAAGAATACACGCTTCCCTTCCTCGTACCAAATGGTGCCAAATGATATCCACCAGTACCATGGAATTGTCCAATTACTTCTGCATTACAAATGGACATGGGTTGGGATATTTTTAGCAAATTATGACAATGAAGAGATCTTTCTACAGACATTGCAGCCAATGCTTTCCTCAAAGGGCATCTGCTCTGCCTTTGTAAAAATATTTCCAAGCCTTTCTTATATGGATAGAATGCTCCAAGCACAGTTTCGTGAACTGCTAAATATATCCGTTGCCATAAAAAGCAAAGCCAATGTATTTATTGCCTATGGTTCTCTTCTAACCATGTCACATTTGATCCAATATTTTCAAAGGGCAGTCTTGCATTCTCCATTAGGAAAGGTGTGGATTTTGACATCACACTGGGATTTCAAACTATGTACACATCAAAGGAACTTAGATGTACAAGCCTTCCAGGGTGCCATATCCGTCTCAGTTCACTCAAATGAGCCACCAGGATTCAGAACATTTCTGCAAAACACAAATGTTTTCTCTGCAAAAGATGATGGGTTTATCCAGACCGTCTGGGAGAAGACCTTCAACTGTTTATTGAAAAATTCTACTCTGGGTGAGGGTGAGAAGACCAAGGAACACTGCAGTGGGGAGGAGAAACTGGAGAGCCTTCCTGGAACTCTCTTTGAAATGAGCATGACAGGACACAGCTACAGTGTCTACAATGCTGTCCATGCTATTGCACAAGCTCTTCATACTATGCTTGCATCCAGACCCAAATACAAAACGTTGATAGCTGGAGACAGGCTGGCACTGAGGAATCTTCAGCCATGGAAGGTAAAATCCTATGCAGATTGAATCCAAGTACATAAGGGACTATCTCCTCCCTTGTGAACCGCAAATATGATTCATTAAGGTTTGCATCTTACACCACAGGCATTCTGAGCTCCAGGATTGCACAGTTTATAATGGCGCCTTCGGAACATCCTATCCACACCTGCTTCCCTGAATCTTTACATTATAAGATTTAACAATCATGTCTGGACCTTTTCTTGTAATAAGACAATAAAACAATTTTGTAGCTCTTGTGCTAATTCTTTTATTTAGTTATTTGTTTTTGTATTGCTTTACTGCCATGCAATATTTTTCAAACCACTTTGAAACAGGTGGATAAAGTAGAGTAGAAATTAAAATAAAATTCCCCAAAAGACACTGCCCTGGTTTCTTGTGTAGGCTACAATATCAACGCCTTACAAATTTGTGCAGCTCTTCAAATACTTTGTTTTCCAGCTTTATTTAAGAGAATTGGATGTACATAGATCTTCCCCTCTTCCCCATAGTTGCATTCCAAAATTTCCTTCCTCCTGATGTGTCCTTGTGCAGGGGAGAATTCCCTCTTCAGGAGGAAGGTTACTTGAGGATACAGCCCTAAGTGTTGATTCTGTGCCACTATTGCTTTGCTACTCATTCTTCCTGGGCAAGCCCAAGGCTGTAACTCGTTTTTCTTGAGAGAACACAGCTAGTTCACCAGCAATTCAACAGTCCACTACCATAATCATCCTCCATTCTGCAGAGCAGTACACCATTTTCTCAGTGCCTCTTCTACCCGTGGTGGAACTCCATAGCTCTAAGAGAGGGAGTTGGCCGGCAGACCTCTTCTTATGGTCCCCTCAGGTACAGTTGAAATGAGACAGGCTCACACGAGTCAGAAACAGCCTAAACCCATCCAGGACAGGTGTCTGTCAATGTCATTGTGTAGATCTGACACCTTTTTAATTCGCTCTTTGCTTCTTTTTCTATTTACTTTAGCTCCATCCCTTTCTAAGGAGCATCTCCTTCAACAATAGTGCTGGAGAGACGGTGCATTTTGATGAAAATGGAGAATTAGTTACAGGATTTGATGTTACAAACTTGGTTATTTTCCCCAATCAATCTCTTATAAGAATCAAAATTGGACGACTGGATCCTCAGGCGCCTCCAAGAAAACAGTTAACAATTCAGGATGAAAGCATGATGTGGCATGGGAAATTTAATCAGGTGAGACAAAATGAACTGCAAGTCCGTAGTTTGACATAACTAGAAAATGTAGAATCCACAAGGTCTGATTTCCATTTACTATAATCTAAATCTTCATGATGTTGTAGATGGATTGATGTTATAGGCCAGCAGGTGGCACAGTGGGTTAAACCGCTGAACCATGAGCTGTCGATCGAAAGGTTGTCAGTTCGAATCCACAACGCGGTGAGCTCTCGTTGCTTGTCCAGCTCCTGCCACGGAGGCGTGACCACGGAGGCATCGTCGGACAACAATGGCTCTTCGGTTTTGAAATGAGGATGAGCACCACACCCTAGAGTCGGACAAAACTGGTCTTAATTGTCAGGGGTCACCTTTACCTTTACCAAAATCTTCATGATGTTGTAGATTGACTGCATTAGCCTTGACATTGAAATTACAATGTCTGCAGCAACAGCGGAATCCTATCTTGTGTCTACTGCCATTCTCTAACAGTTCCTGTCTATGGGGAGGGGGGGGCAAACATGTTTTACAAGGACAAAGGAAAGATTCTTGACTCTTATGGCCACACCAAAACCATGACTAAAATTCCAATACACACCCCTGCATGTAACGGCACAAGCCCCGCCACCGCCAGTAGCATTCCCGCCCCTGCCACGTTGTGGTGAGAAATGCCCCCTGGCATTTTTTCACTAGAACAGAGCTCCTAGGAGCCCGGGTGGGTGGATGGGCCAATCATGCAAGCAGCAAGGCTGTTTTTCTAATGCTGCCGACGTGTGCTTTACACTCCCCATGTGCCAGCTGGCGGCCCACGACCCCCCAATGCCAGACAGCCCTCCGCTGCTGAGTCTTGGTTTATGAACCAACAGACCTCCATCCTAGGCACTACATCCTCAAATGGGTTGGCAAGGTAAAGGAAGACCCCAGTCACTCTTCTCAGCTAAGGGGGGTCCTCTATTCAAATCAACTCATAAAGGATCCCTTATGAGTTTATGAGGAAAGTGATACTTTATAAACCCTGGGCTTTAGAGCCCTGTGTTCTTTCTCTTCCCACCCTTACCATGTGTTGCTTCAAGTCACCACCATTCCAGCCATCACCAGTTTTACCATAGGCTAAACTGACAAAAACAAAACAAAAACAAGGTTCCTATGGCATATTTCAAGGTTTGGCATATTTCTGGGTACGGCATATTTCTGGTCGCAAAAACATCACCAACTTCTAAGTAAGGACCCTAAACGCTTCTAATATTAAACTTTGAAATAAAGGTGAGGTCAGAGAAAACCCAACATAGACATGTTCAAACTCCATACAGACAGTGGTCCCAGCTGGGAATTGAATTTTTTTTCCTCAACAACTTTACAATGAAATAACTTAAAATGAAACAACTTTAAGTGAGGACTTGCTGTATTCAGTTCCCAAACAGTGGAAAGGATTAAAAAAATATCTAACCACACATTGAAATGTGCTTCGTATCATACCAACAACCATCACAGTCAAAGACGCACAACTGCCTGACACAACAGAGGGATTCCTTGCATGGGATTGAGGCAAGAAAAGGATCCCCCCCCCAAAAAAGAAAGAATGATTTCATCTAGAGAACATCGATGCTTACAACTCATTTTCCCAACTACTTCTGTTCTAAAGCACACAGAGACAGAATACGACTATTATGTTTGAGGGACACAAATATTCCCCAGAAAAAAAATACGTACATGAACGTCCACCCCATTAAGCACAGCATTCTACTTTATTAATATGTACATCTGAAACAACAGCAATTAAAAGAAATTCTACTAATCAAAATCCTGTCCATTTTGGCTCTGCTCAGGTGCTGCCCGTCTCTGTGTGTAATGACCACTGCCATCCTGGCTCCAGCAGGAAAAAGAAGGAACGGGAACCGTTCTGCTGTTACGATTGTGCTCCATGTCCGGAAGGGAAGGTCTCTGGCCAGGAGGGTAAGAAGAGACATAACATTCATAGATACTGAACCAATCACAACTGTTGTTGTGGCCTTGGAATCGGTTCTGGAACATCAAGCTCTGGCAAGAGACTCAAGAACAGCTTCGCTAAGGCTTACAAAAATGAACTTATGCCCAAGGGGGTTATTTAGAAATTGGGACTTCATAGTTTAGTGGTCATATCATTCAGAAATTATATTACACCGCTGGCATATTACATGTATCTCACTTTTTTTTCATTCCAGACATGGATGCTTGCATGAAATGTCCTGATGAACAATATCCTGACAAACACCAACATCAATGCATTCCCAAGGTTGTAAGCTACCTCTCACACAGTGAACCTTTGGGGGTCAGTTTAACTTCAGCTGCGGTTGCTTTTGCTCTGATCACAGCTTGGGTGCTCAGAACTTTTATGAAGCACCAGGACACTCCCATCATCAAGGCTAACAACCGCAGCCTCACATACATCCTCCTCCTCTCCCTCCTCCTTTGCTTCCTCTGTTCCTTGCTCTTCATTGGAAGACCCAGAAGGGTGACCTGCCTTCTCCGGCAAACGACTTTTGGAATGGTCTTCTCTGTGGCCCTTTCGTCTGTTTTGGCAAAAACCATCATTGTGGTTCTGGCCTTTATGGCTACCAAACCAGGATCTGGGATGAGGACATGGTTGGGGAAAGGACTGGCAAATTCCATTGTTCTTTCCTGCTCCGTGATTCAAGCAGGCATTTGTGCGGTTTGGTTAATTACTTCTCCTCCATTCCCAGCTAAGAACATGCACTCAGTGAAAGGGCAAACCATATTGGAATGTAATGAGGGCTCAGCTACCATGTTTTACTGCCTCTTGAGCTACATGGGCTTCCTGGCCATTGTCAGCTTCACTGTGGCTTTCCTAGCCAGGAAGTTGCCAGACACTTTCAATGAAGCCAAATTCATCACCTTCAGCATGTTGGTCTTTTGCAGTGTTTGGATCTCTTTTCTCCCAACCTATCTGAGCACAAAAGGGAAATTCATGGTTGCCGTGGAGGTCTTCTCCATCTTGGCCTCTAGTGCTGGGTTACTGGGCTGTATTTTTTTTCCTAAGTGCTATATCATTGTGCTCAGGCCTGAGCTGAATAATAAGGAGCAACTAAGAAGAAAAGTAAAAGTCAAGCGTTAAACATTCTGAGAATCCTTGTTTTTCTTCTGATCTTGTCAACAATTCATCAGTTTCATCTGTTTAAAAAAAATACAGTGATTCTACTTGATAGTTGTTTCTAGAAAGCAGATTCAGTACGGCCTTGTAAGACATTGCTTAATTGCCATAGTTTTCAGAGATGTGGAATCCAAAGCTGATGTTTTTGAAGATGGTTGGATTTTCATTTACAGCAAATGCCAAGGCCAGGGTATGTTGGTAGCGCTTAGGCAGGACACTGCAATGAAAGTTATTCATTTATTTATTTATTTATTTATTTACAGTATTTCTATCCCGCCTTTCTCCCCGAAGGGACCCAAGGCGGCTCCGAAGGGACCCAAGGCGGACCCAAGGTTATGATTGTCATTGTCATGGCCAAGCAAGGGGGGTGGGGAGAAAGACTTTTTTGGTAACTCTGCTGCCACCAGCCCAGAAATTAAAATAATTGGAGGGGTTCCCTGAGCGAAATCTCCTTTTATTACAATAAAAATGCAAGGGAAGGCCAATGATCCCATAAAGAGATGCTCGCGTTTACCTGGCCGTCCTGGAAAGACGCACAGACAGGGAGGGAGAGGGGACGCCCCATATCACGTTTCTGTGGGTGGAGTGTGGGAGGTGCAGTACCTGTTGGGGCTGCTCTGGCCACACTCTTACCCAGTCTCACCTGAGCCCAGCAACGGTTAAGGTCTCCTTCATTGTTGCTGCACCCAGGCTTCTTAGCCAGCGTGTTAGGCCGCGACTGTTGGACTCCCCTGCGAGGATCGTCTGGGCTTGGTGAGTGCCTTTTTGGGCCGGGTCTTTTGGGAGGGGGTTTGCTGGTCCGGTGCTGTCCGTCGGCACGTTGGGCAGGGGGCTGGGGGGATCGTGGGGCTTCGGCGGCTTTCCTTTCCTCCCCCTCTTTATCCTTCCCTTGTCGCTGTCTCCTTTCTTTTCTTTTCCCTTCCTCCCTCCCCCGCCTTCTCTCCTCTTTTTGACGCAACTGGGGGGGTGGTTTGGACGGGATGCGCGGCCCGGCTTCTCCCTGCGCGGGACTGGATGGGGGGGTTACCTGGGAGGAGGCTGTCGCGGCTGGCTGCGGGAGGACGGGGTTGGAGGGGATCGCGGAGCCGGCTCGTCGCTACTACGGCGGCTCCCAGCCCCAGACGCACTTGGAGCCTTCCCTGGCTGGCCTGGAGGTTTCTGGTGGGGGGGGAGCGGAGTGAGGGTTGGGGGAGGGAAATGGGGACCGCGCCGCTCGTTGTCCATAGCGGCGGCCTAAGCCATTGCGGCCGGGAGGGTTAAATGCGGGGAGGGGGTATGTGCAGGAGGAGGCCCGCACTGCTTCTGGTTTCTCTAAAGAGCCGGCTTCCTGGCCACCGGGATGGCTATCTCTGGAGCGGTCGTGTATGCAAGGGGGAGGAGGGCGGGGGGAGGTGGAGGGGGACCGCGCCGCTTATCGTGCCGAAGCGATGACTTCAGTGTTGCCGGGCGCCGGAATCACCACCTCCTGGGTCCCGGCAGCGGAGAGCATTCAGCGACATGCCTAAGATGGCGCCGCATATGCGGTGCCACGTTGCCCCTACCAAGATGGCGGCGCACATGGGACGCACGTGGGGGTGTCCAAGATGGCGCCGCCCATGGCGTGGCCTATGCCTTGCCGTGCTGCCCCGTTCGGATGGCTGCCCACGCGGGCCTCTGTTGCTGGGCATGTATATGGAGGTCCGTTGGCCCCTATTAAACCACATGGGCCTGTGCCACTCGGAGGAGCTCCCTGTTACGGCGGTGCGCAAGCAGGGTTTCTTGACTAGTCCTTGCTCTCCAGCTGAATCTGTTGAAGCGGAATTAATAAAGTGTGGCTGCTATTTGTGTCTGTTGCTTGCTTGCCTGGGGAGGGTTTGTACAATGAATTCAGCATCCCGGGGCCCATCAGAGGGGAGTTAATTGTGGGTGTTTCTTTTAACTACAATGAATTAATTATCTATAATGAATTATTTACTGCTGATTTCAATGGGTGACAAATTAATTATTGCTGAACACAATAGAGGGGTGTTAATTGCGGGTGTTTGTTAACTTCAATGAATTAATTATCGTTGATTTCGATGGGTAATGAATTAAGTATCCTGAACCCAATAGAGGACATTTGATGGTGGGTGTTAACTACAATTAATTCATTATCGCTGATGTCAATGGGTAATGCATTAAGTATCGCTGAACCCAATAGAGGGCATTTGATGGTGGGTGTTTTAATTGTAATGAATGAATGATCGCTGATTTCAATGAGTAATGAATTAAGAACCACTGCACCCAATAGAGGGGAGTTGATTGTGGGTGTTTTAACCACAATGAATTAATTATCACTTATTTCAATGGGTAACGAATAGGCTATTGTAAACAGGTGAGGGGAGTTAATGGTGGGTGTTTTAACTATAATGAATCAATTATTACTGATCGCTATGGTTGATGAATTAATTGTCGGGTAGCCCCTTAGATGAATGATTTATAAATATTTGACTCAAAGGAATTACTTATTAAGGACCTCTTGGGAGGGGGTTGTTGTGTACGGAAGGGGCTATGATGAATTAGTTGATGTTGTCTTTAATACAGGGGATCAAACCTGTGAGGCATTTACTATTAATTATTTTTGGGGGATTCCACCCCCTCTGGAGGATCGCTACCTATCAGGTGGAAGATTGCGGGTGGTTACGTCGCATCAAGCAGGATCATTACTTCGCTGATAGTGGTTTCCTTTGCCAAGCGCTGCGTGTAGAAGCCACAGTGATAGGCTTGGGCGCTCACTGAACATGTCACGTTGTATTGCATCCTTTGCAGGTTTGCTTTCCCCTTGCGTGTTACGCCCTGCCTTTTCCCCTTGCGTGTTACGCCCGGAGCTATGCCTAAATGGCCAATGGGGACCAGAGGTAAACGGGCAGCCAAACGGCCACGGTAGAGGTGCCGGAGGTGCAGGAGGGGGCTGCGGCGGCAACGCTGCCTTCAGCCGGGACCCCAGCGGTTGTGGGAGGGGCGGCTTCCACCCTTGTCGGGGTGCAAACCGTCATGCAGGCCCTTCAGTTATGGCAACAGATCTTAACGGCCCACCATGGTGCCCCAGTCAGCCTGCCGGTGAGCTTGCTGGGCCTGTCTAGTACCACGACGGACCAGCTAACCTCCCTAATGGGAGTAGTTTCTGTGGCTAGCGCAGCGCCAGCACAGGCCGTGGCGAGCACGGCCGCTATCGCCCCTCCCGCCTGTACCGACACAGAGGATGCAGCGCCGGGCATGGTTACCCCCTCCGCTGCACCAGACCGGGTAGCCTTGCCGCCGGGTAGGCTCGCCTACGGGGCTAGCCTTTTGGTGGGACCCGAGGCTGGGACATCCGGCACAGCTCCAGCTGCTTCTCGAGGCAAGGGCCAGCCGCATGGGGGCCCCCACTGGTCGTGGAGGACAGGGCCCATGTGCCCTTACATGTGCCACTTCCAGCGATGGACGGTTGTATCCGTACAGGTGAGTGACCCATAACCGTGCATCCCAGGGTTTGGGGGGAGGGCAATGCCAGTCAGTCCGGAACACCTTCCAGGGGGCACAGTAGTGTTGTTAACCAGCAGGCTAACGTGGTGACCTCCGGCCTGTCCTACCCTACCCTGGTGGTGGGATGGGCCTCCGAGTCGGCCGCAGCTTCAGGGGCATATGGCGACCTCGACATGCCACTGGGGGCACCTTAGTCAAGCGGTTAAGGAACAGATTTGGCGGGGTGACTATATAGATATGTTTAGTCTCATCCACAAGGAGCCTGAACCCCCTGAAAAGTTTGGAGAGCCACGGCGCGAACAGGAGGTGGTTCGTAGGAGAAAGATAGACAGGAATTGGTCGAACTGGCTCTCAGGGTATATTACGTTTTGTGCGGTGATTCATGAAGCCAAACCCGAGAGGACGTACGCCCTTCTAAAATATCTTCAACTCATTTATAGGGCTTACCTGACTAATTACGGGAATGGTTGACTAAATTACGATGAGCAATTCAGAATGCGGGCAGCCAACAACCCCAATCTTTCATGGATTCGCCACCAGGACGAGCTTTGGCACCAGGCCGTGACCCACGGCGGATCCGTGAATGGGGACCGGGCTGATAGCGGCCAGTTGATTGTTCGTAATGGGTATAATGGAGGGCACTCTCGGGTTCCGGTACAGACACGCGGGGCAGGACAGCGGGTTCAACCCCTGCAAGTGTGTTACGAATATAACACGTCCGGGCACTGTTCCCGGCGTAAGAGCTTGTTCAAACATGGCTGTAGTCTCTGCGGGGGCGGGCACCCCCACAGTAACTGTGGGAAGGGCAAGTGGGACGGGCGCAATAAAGGCCGGCTGGCAAGCAGCAAGGCCCCCCCCGGCCCCGCTGAGCCTGGCAAGGGGACCAAGTCCGATTAGGGTTGATCGCCTTGCATCCCTGCTCCAGCATTACCCGGACGGGGGGGGCGCTGAGTATTTGCTGGACGGGTTCACGAAGGGCTTCTGGATCCCCGCGCCTCACCCTTCATCCCCGTCACGGGCCAATAATTTGAAGTCTGTAGTTGGGATGGAGGACGTGGTGCGGAAGAAGATCACGAAAAAGGTGGGGCTCGGGCGCGTTCTGGGCCCGTTCCAGGCGCCCCCGTTGCTCAACCTGCGGATATCGCCTCTGGGGGTGGTACCTAAGAAAGCCCCAGGGGAATACAGGCTGATTCACCACCTCTCATTTCCCAGAGGTTCCTCCGTTAATTACGGTATACCAGATCACTTGTGCACGGTTCGCTACACATCATTTGATCAGGCTGTGCGGCTTGTCAGAGGTTGTGGTCGAGGCGCCCTTATGGCCAAATGCGACATCGAATCAGCTTTTCGGCTTTTGCCTGTGCACCCAGAGGACTTTTGCCTCCTGGGCTTCTCCTTTGAGGGTCAATTCTATGTTGACAAGTCTCTTCCTATGGACTGTTCTGTATCCTGTGTGGCATTTGAAACATTTAGTACCATGTTGGAATGGGCAATCAGGAGACGAGTTGGTGTGAAGGACACCGCGCATTATTTGGATGATTTTCTGTTCATAGGGAGAGAAGGGTCACGCCAGTGCCAGGAACTCCTGGAGCAGTTCCGAAAACTTGGTGCGGAGTTAGGAGTACCCTTAGCTAAGGATAAAACGGAAGGCCCCACTACCAGGCTCACGTTCTTAGGCATAGAGATTGACTCTGTGGCCGCCTCATGCAGGTTGCTGAGAGAGAAGCTGGAGGCACTCGCAGTTATGCTCCAACGCTTCGTTAAGGCTGGGAAGCTTACCCTAAAGGAGTTGCAGTCGGTTGTGGGACACTTAAATTTCGCATGCAGGGTCGTCGCCCCGGGCAGGGCCTTTTTGCGCAGGCTGTGCGGTCCCATGGCCGGCGTGCGAGCTCCACACCACAGGATTAAGGTAACGGCGGGCTTGCGGGAGGATATGGTCATATGGTTGCAGTTCCTTTTGGATTTTAACAGCGTGTCCTTTTGGCGGTCCAAACAGCTGCTGGAATCTGAGCTGCAGGTGCACTCAGACGCCGCAGGGGGTCATGGTTTCGGGGTCTTCTTCCGGGGGCGTTGGTGCACTGCACCTTGGCCCGGGGAATGGATTTCCGTTGGCATGACCAATGATTTGACTTTCCTGGAGCTCTTCCCCATACTGGTGGCAGTTCATCTGTGGGCCAAGGAATTCGAGAATTCCACGATCCGCTTTTGGTGTGATAACATGGCGGTGGTTTCGGTCGTCAACAAATTGTCATCCAAGTCCCCCAGGGTTATGGGGCTCGTACGCCCTCTTCTCTTGCAGTGCCTGCGGCTTAACACCCTGTTCATCGCACGACACGTGCTGGGTTTGGAAAACTGCATTCCGAATGCTTTCTCCCGTTTTCAGATGGACCGTTTCCGGGAGCTGGCGCCGTATGCCTGCCGGGAGCCGGAACCAATGCCACAGTGGTTGTGGAGCCTTGGCAGAGTAGGGTCCTCGCCGGGATTGTCGACTCCCTGTCACCTAGTACCCGACGCGGGTACCTTCGTAAGGTGAAGCAGTTCGCCCTATTCCGGCAGTCGGTGGGGCTCCAGGAGGTTTGGTCCATCCTCCCAGAAGACATCCTACGGTTTATCTTGTATCTCAAGGACTCTGAAAGGGTGGCTAGCACCTTCCCCGTGTTTGTGTCGGCATTGGCATTTGCGTCCCAGGCGTTAGGGATGACCGATCACACTAGGGACCCCCGGATTAGGCGGCTGTTCGAGGGCCTAGCGAGGCAAGCCCCGGCAGTCCCGGACCAACGGCGGCCAGTTACCCCCGAACTGTTGGAAATGATGACGGAGGCACTTGAGGGCTTGTGCAGTACACCATTTGAGACCACCCTCTTCAGGGTGGCCCTTTTTACCGCCTTTTATGGGGCCTTTAGGCCCAGCAAGTACCTGGCCAAAGGGAAGGATGATGCCACTGGCAGGGCGCTGCATCGGACTGATCTAACCATGGGCCAGAAGGGGTTGCGTTACGGTTACGGATCTCTAAGACGGACCAGAGAGCATTGGGAAAACAGGTGTACCTAAGGAGAGTCCCGGGCCTGTGCAGTTGCCCTGTGAATGCCCTCGAGCGCTATTTGCAGCAGTCTTCTGCCCTGAGCAGCGTGCTTTTTCAGCACCAAAACGGTCAGCCACAGACGCAGTTTCCTTTTCGGACCCTGTTTTCTAGGGCACTCCAGGCCCTGGGTCTTGCGCCCTGTGACTACGGCCTGCATTCACCACGCATTGGTGCGGCCACCGCCGCTGCATCGTTCGGCTTGGCCAGGCAGGTCATTCAGAGGATCGGGCAGTGGCAGTCGCCTGCTTATATGAGATATATTCGGAAGTGATATATCTGGAGAGCTGGCTTACGCCGTGATGGATGGTGTCTTACGCCCACCCCCTCCAGTGGGTGGGCATCCCATACTAATTCCCACCGTCCAGCTACGTGGGGGGGTGTTGTGCATACTTCCTGTAGATTGTTGTTGCTGCGCTCCTATGCTGGTCTGTACTTCATTTCACTCTTTTTCATTCACTTTTCAGGCAGTCGGGTGCTTATCTGCGGTCACTCAATTGTGTTCTGGGCACAGAAAAGGGCAGCTTCCTGCACGACTGGGACCCAGCTCGGATTAGGTGGACAGCTGCGGATCTACTGGTCCGGAAAGCAGGGGATGCTTTGGGGTCAGCTGCTCCCTCTGGTGGAGGAGTTCGTCGCGGCCCGTGGACCCCCTGATGCCATTCTTGTACACCTAGGAAAGAATGATCTGCCTGGGGCAAGAGGCCTGGCCCTCCTCCGGAGGATATGCGAAGACCTCGAGATCCTCCGGTACCGGATCCTGGGTGTGGTCCTTATTTGGTCCGAGCTCCTACAGCGGAGGGTCCTGCAGCCAAGCGCTAGGCTGACCCTCCCTTGTGGCTGTGGGTCAGGGTCAAGAAGGCTGAAAGCTGGGTTGAGGGAGTGAACCCGAGGGCAGCAAGGTCAAGGGACCACCCCCCACCATCCATCTCCCCTTTGCTCTCCGGCATGGGGAGAGGTGAGGGGGACACTTGGCTGGGATCACGTGAGCTTCCTTCGGGCTCACCGGCTTGGGGAGGTGCAGCGGTTCCTACTGCCCTGACCCGCTAGGGGTCGGCGTGGATGAGTCGGCTTCCTCAGGCGAGGGGCGACAGCTCGGAGTCCGGGTTGTAACTCCGCCTGGGGCAGTCGTTAGGATGCATACCCGTGTCAGCGCTTTCTCACGTGCGCGTGTAACACCCTGACCCTGGCCTGTAGATCTCCTTTACCTTTGAGCTTGCTTTCCTGTATTTCAATAAAGTGACCCTTTTCATCCATATCATGTCTTGTGTGTTTCATGGGACGTAACTTGGTAAGGCCGAGCATCCCATAAAGAGATGCTCGCATTTACCTGGCCGTCCTGGAAAGACGCACAGACAGGGAGGGGGCGGGGACGCCCCCATATCATGTTTCTGTGGGTGGAGTGTGGGAGAGGCAGTACCTGTTCGGGCTGCTCTGGCCACACTCTTACCCAGTCTCACCTGAGCGCAGCAATGGTTAACCCACCCACCCTCCCTTGATTATAGTCTGGGTTATACTGGTCGCCCGTTTGGGGGCCGGGTAGGAATTTTTCTGCACTCCCGATTGGGCTTGGGGGTGTAGTTTTTTCGCCTACCTCTGACTATAGTGGGTACATTCTTTTCTTTTCTAACCGGTCACTAACTGGCTGTGGGTCAGGGTCAAGAAGGCTGAAAGCAGGGTTGAGGGAGTGAACCCGAGGGCAGCAAGGTCAAGGGACCACCCCCCACCATCCATCTCCCCTTTGCTCTCCGGCATGGGGAGAGGTGGGGGAAACCCTTGGCTGGGATCACGTGAGCTTCCTTCGGGCTCACCAGCTTGGGGAGATGCAGCGGTTCCTACTGCCCTGACCCGCTAGGGGTCGGCGTGGATGAGTCGGCTTCCTCAGGCGAGGGGCGACGGCTCAGAGTCCAGGTTGTAACTCCGCTCGGGGCAGTCAATAGGATGTATGCCCATGTCAGCGCTTTCTCATGTGTGCGTGTAACACCCTGACCCCGGCCTGTAGATCTCCTTTGCCTTTGAGCTTGCTTTCCTGTATTTCAATAAAGTGACCCTTTTCATCCATATCATGTCTTGTGTATTTCATGGGACGTACCCTGGTAATGCCGGTAGTCTTCCTACTACCTCATAAATAATCCAGGCACAAAATTCTATCATTAAAAGTTTTATTTAGAAACCCATAAGAACAAAAAAGAGAAGAAAGTTTTCCCAACATTAAGATACAATGAATAAAAAATATTAAAACTTTAAAACAGCTGATAAAAACCTTTCAAGTACTCTAATCTCCTTTTGACTAGTCAACTGAACACAACTCCCTTCTAACCCACTCTTTCCAAGGTCTCTCCTCAACATCCACACCAGAGAGACTCTCAAAGCTCTACTCTCCTTGAGGAATTTATCTTTCCCATAACTAGGAGCTCTTCTGTTCTCAATTAACTGCAGTTCCTCAACCATTCAAATTACTTCTCTATCTCTGGCATTTTACATAGAAGATGTACTGTAAGGTTGGTCCTGCAAAAATCTACTAAAATTCTATTACAGCAACAAAAGAAACCCCAAGCCTACATGACCAAACAGTTCATGACAGGCATAACAAAATGATCAAGGCACTGAAACCCAATCGAGAATTGCAGGTTCTTATAAACTTGGTTATTTTCCCAATTAAAAACAATAAACAAGTCTATAAATGAAGGAAGAAATAGCCACTGCTTTGAAGATTTAGGAAATGTGTTTCTGGTATACATGCTTCACTTAGCCGATCAGTGAGATGCTTGATTGTGAGAGCTACTCATAATGCAAATTTATTTTTTCCAGTTTTTAAATGTTTAAATGAGACAGAGAGATCATACTGCCACAAGGAGATGATTTGAGACGTATTGCAGATAAAATAATATTGCAGATAAAAAGACGCTGCCCCCACCCTTGGGGGGGCAGCGCTGATTGGCTTCTCTAGCTGCAGCACTCTGCTTTAGATCAGTGTGGGACCTTGCTTTTAACGGGGATCCTGTAGCTGCAGCGCTCTGCTTCAGATTTCCGTCGGACCTGGCTCTGGGATTGGGGACAGTCCCTCCTGTTATCGCACTCCAGCATCAAGGGACACGGCGACACCCCCACCACCTTTTGAGGGCTCTGGGGCTCCAGAACCCTCTGGTATTTGGTTTAAGCAAGACTGGTTCAAAAAGATTGTTTAAAACACAAACACACACACTTTTTCTTTGAGTATATTTATATTTTATTGATATAATAACATAAAAAACAATACATAATTCATAAAATTATAGCAAGCACAAAGCGTCACATCCTACTAGCATACTATTCACTATTTTCTATATATAATTTCCAACTTAGCCAAAATAACACCCACAATCTATTCATTAAATCCACATATCATCACATCGTTCCTCTCTCTCTCTCTTAAAAAATCTATAAATGGTTTCCAATTATTCACGAAAAGGTTAACTGACTTTTCCTTAATTAAAATTGTAAGTTTGTCCATTTCGGCATAATCCAAAACTTTCAGCCACCAATCTTCCAACGAAGGTATCTCCGAATTCTTCCAATATTGTGCATATAAAATTCTTGCCGCAGCTATCATATATAAAAACAATGTTTGAAATTTTTCGCCTACATGATCATCCCACATACCCAACAGAAAAGTTTCTGGTTTCATTTGAATCTTAATCTTTAAAATCAACTCAATCTGTTTATGAATCTGGGTCCAGTACTTCTTTGCTTGGGAGCATGTCCACCACATATGGTAAAAAGTTCCTTCTTGATTTTTACATTTCCAACATCTATTCGTCACCTTCTCATACATTTTTGCTAATTTGCTTGGGGTTATATACCATCTATACATCATTTTATACATATTTTCTTTGATATTAACATTTAACGTAAATTTCAACTGTTTTAACCATAATTGTTCCCATTGATCGATTAAAATAACATGACCTACATTTTTCGCCCAATGAATCGTACATTCTTTAACCTGTTCTTCTTCTGTCTCAAACTTCAAAAGCAATTTATACATTTTTGAAATTACCTGGTCTTCAGATTTTAATTGTACCTCCAATATTGATTCTTCTTCTACAAATCCATATGCCTTCTTGTCCACTTTAAATCTCTCCAAAATTTGAGCATATACAAACCATTTGCAATTAAAATCTTCTTCCATTAATTTTTCTCTTGATTTCATTGTACAGTCTCCTTGTGAAAAACTTAATAAATTTCTGTATAGTAGTCCTTTCTCTTTTGACACGCTACTTCCAGCAAAATGCGCTTCATATGGTGCTACCCATAATGGTATTTTCTCATAAAACCTCATTTTATATCTATTCCAAATTCTCCATAATGCATGTCTGACATAGTGATTTTTAAATTCTAAATTTGCTTTCACTTTATCATACCACAAATACCCATGCCAACCAAATCTCAAGTCAGAGCCTTCTAACTCCAATAATCTTCTATTTTGAAAATACACCCAGTCTTTCAACCACACAAAGCAACATGCTGCATAGTATACTTTCAAATCCGGTAATCCCAATCCTCCTCTCTCCTTTGCATCTTGAAGGATCTTATATTTCACCCTTGGTTTTTTCCCTTGCCAGATAAATTTAGAAATGTCTTTCTGCCATTCTTTGAATGGTGCATCAGATATAATCACTGGTATAGTTTGAAATAAGAACATCATTTTTGGCAATACATTCATCTTAATCACCGATATCCTTCCTAATAAAGACAATTTCAATTTTTCGCATCTTAACAGATCTTTCTTAATTTCATACGAACACACACACTTGTTACTTCTGCTGTATACACTTATTGGCACAGGCATTGCACGCTCTCCCTTTCATGATCTGTGCATTGCCGTGGTGTAAATAAGCCATGCCTAAGAAGCAGCAGAAGAAGGGAGGGGCAGCGCCGAAGCGCTCCCCTTCCACGGCTGATGCCTCAATATCCCCCTATGTGGGGCTTCCCCCCAGGGATGGGGCAGTGGGGGGGTAGGATGTGTTACCCACAACCTCCTCCACTCTGGGGTCATACTCCACAACCCCCGATGAAACGGAGCGTATGCCGACCCCCTTTGGGGACTTTAATATCCCGCTTGGTGGTCATCTTGCGATGACTGTCAAAATAATAAATTGGTGTAGGGAGTTTGTTGACATATTTAGTCTGTTACAAAAAGCCCCTGAGCCAGTGCCTTATGTCGGCGACCTTGTCCCGGACGCTGAGGTTTATAAAAAGCGTAAAATTGACCAGAATGGGCCAAACTGGCTTAAGCGTTATTGTATCTACATGGCGGTGATGCATCAAATGCATCCCAAGGTGACCGGGGATTTATTTAAATGCCTGGATATAATACATGTCGTATATTCGGAGCATGTGGGTACGGGCTGACTTTCTTATGAAGACCTGTTTCGCTTGCATGCTTCGTATAATCCAGTTTTGGATTGGCAGGTCCCTCAATGGGAGTTGTGGAACCGGCTTCTGGGGTTGGCGAAATCCTCCCTGGGTGATCGATCCGACAGCGGTCATATTCTCAGCCGTAACCAGGTGGGACAGACTAACTTTAGCCAACAATTATCTGGGGCAGGTGCGCAAGGGGTTCAACCCCCCGCATCTGTTATGAGTTCAACGCCTCCGGCAGGTGCGGGCATCAGGACTGCCCGTTCCGGCATGGTTACGCAGTTTGCGGGGGCAAGCATGCCATTGTAGCATGCCCCTGCATTGTCAGTGGGATTTAGGGCCCTAGAGGTTCAGGTAGAAGAAGGGGCGGTTCTAATAGACTGGCTTGGGCAGTGACCAAGCGAGGATTGAGCCCGGATGTGATGCCCATTGACATCTGGGGGAGGTAAACGGCTAGTGCCATTTTCCCCCAACCCAGAAGCCGCATGCATTGGGGGGTTTTAAGTTAAGTTCAATAAATTCCAATTTAATAAAACCTCCAGTCCATGCTGCAGTCTATCTTGTGTTTATTAAGTTAATAACGTGGACCTTTAACCCAGCCTTTGTCTAGCGTGCTTATTTGGAGGGTGCACAAGTAGTCACACACATGCACGCACACACACACACACACACACACACACACACACACAGATTGTTTCTCAATCAAGAGAGATTGCTTCTTATGAGATAGAAAATAAAGTGTCCGAAATCACACAGTTTTTGGAACACAGTGGATTAAAAATGTGTCCAAACCTCATGAAATCTGTGAGAAGACAGATGGAAATGGAAGAAGAGAGATAATACAGTGGCCAAAAAGATGCTCTGACATCACAGCCATAGGGATAAGAAGACGTCTACCACATAGAAGATTATTTTTGAACGAAAGCTATTATAACCAGCGACAATCTTGATAGAAGAAAGTTTTACGGGTATCGCGGTCATATTAATTCCAAAAGCAGCGCTTCACAGCTGATCAAAAATAATGACAGTTTTATCCGGAACGAATCCAAATAAACAAAATTACTTAAAATCAGAAGACTGAAGACTTGAGGACCCGACGTTTCGTGTCTTCATCTAGACACTTCCTCTGGGGTAATTTTCCAAAACAATTGGAGATGTTACAAAGTTGCTGCTTTTGGAATTAATATGACCGCGATACCCGTAAAACTTTCTTCTATCAACATAGAAGATTATATCTACAAAACTATTGCGCAGTCCACATGTCACATCGAGATGAAAATAGAAAGATGTGTTGAGAAAAGTGGAGTAAATTCTCAGTGACTCAAGATCCTCATGTGCCTGACTGCCATCCTGAATGGACTTCATGCTCCCTCTCACTTAAATACCTGCAGCTGGGTATGATGTTCTCAGCAAATAAATACTACGAAGAGATAAAGAGAGCCTTACATGACATCCTTGAACAAAAAGATGGGTTGTTGACTGAAATTAGATAAGGTTATTTCAACAAAGAACTGATGAGCAATCTTTCCAACAATGACATCTCCTGGATGATAAAACTCATGGGAAATAGGAAAGGAATCTCTCCCCCTGCATGTAATAGAATCAGACTTCAAGCTGGGATGAACAGAATGTATCTTGCAGGCAATGTGAGGTAGCTGCCCCAGGAGTAATATCAAGAAGACCAGGAGAGCTGCCCCAGGAGTAATATCAAGAAGACCAGGTGAGCTGCCCCAGGAGTAATATTGAAGGAAATAAGGTCCTTTTCGGACATACATTCTAGTGATCTCCCCAACAGCATTTAATTTCTGAGCAAGCCTTTATTAAAATCTCCTTCAAATTGAAACTGCATTGATTGGTCTGCTGATTAACAGATACAAGAAGTCTGCAACACCATCCCCCAACTCTTCATATTATTTGTTGCGGTTTGATCCACCTTATGGTCCAAGGGAGTTTTCAGGCTTTTTAAAAGAAATACCCCGAAGTGGAGCACTCCTTGGGGGAAAAGGCGGTCCTAGGTGCAGATTGCTCAAGCTACCCACAAGATGTTGGCACTAGTAGTAACCATAGAAACCATCATGAGTGCAGACATATCATTAAAGTATTCGAACTCAGGAGTGATAGAGCCCCACCAGCACCTGTGATCCAACAGCCTGAACGTGAGCATGATGGGAGGGTTTTACCACTTTTTGGCATTATTTGTTTTTCTATGGACTCAAAATAGCTCTTGGGATTTGAGGAGCAGGACAACTCCTCAGACTGAAGTTAATAACTACGAAGGAGGGAATGAGCTCCCTCGTGTGCTGAAACTGCTGTCTAGAGCACAGGAAAACCTGGTGCATTTGATCTTTTCAGCCCAGACCTTGAATGAGATCATCCTGCTTCCTGCTGTAATATGCTTGATACTGAACAGACAGAATTGGATTCTGGATTGGAACTTTACAGAGTTCACGCCCGGGGCAGGCAGAGCAGAGGAACAATCTGCGCCCCCGGAAGAGATTGTCGCCGCTGTAGATCGTCGCTGGAGGCTCCTAGACACAAGATAAGTGGGCACAAAGCATACACACACGCTTAGAAGCCCCGATAGCGCTAATAAAAAACCCTAAGAAACTTTTTAAAAAACCGGAAAAAGTAAAACAAAAACGAAACCTAATTTATGCAAATTTATGCAAATTATTCTTGGGGCATCGGGGGTCGGCCCCAACCTCGGGGGGTGCTAGATACGCCACTGGCGGTTCGTATCCTATCTGTTAGAAACCATCAACAGAGTCCATGCTATTCTTCAGCAACAGGATAGAAACACTTCCTGTTTTGTATAGATGGCCCAGATTCCTTTTTTATGTATGAATAATAACGAATAAACATTTAAAGTTACAGTGCAATCTTGCACAGGTTTACTCAGAACAAGTCCTATTTTGATCACTAGGATTTACTCCCCAGGAAGTATGCATATGAGTTCAATTGGAGTATGTATGGAGTATACATACTTCCAATATACAATTGGAAGTATTGCATGTATACGAGTACAAAATGGATGTAAGTTCTAAATTATTATAATAAAATGAATTAATTCTTAATTTCTTCAGTTTTTAGTCTTTGTCAGCTGCTCTCTATTATTCAGCTCAGGCCTGAGCATAATTATATAGCATTTAGGGGAAAAAATACAGCCCAGTAACCCAGCACTAGAGGCCAAGATGGAGAAGATCTCCACGGCCACCATGTATTTCCCTTTTGTGCTCAGATAGGTTGGAAGAAAAGAGATCCAAACACTGCAAAAGACCAACATGCTGAAGGTGATGAATTTAGCTTCATTGAAAGCGTCTGGTAACTTCCTGGCTAGGAAAGCGACAGTGAAGCTGGCTATAGCTAGAAATCCCATATAGCCCAAGAGACAATAAAATATGAAGATGGACCCTTCATTGCATTCTATTATGATTTGCCCTTTTAGCGAGTGCATGTTTGTATTTGGGAATGGAGGAGAAGTAATTAACCAAACCACACAAATGCCTGCTTGAACCAAGGAACAGGACAGGACAATGGAATTGGCCAGTCTTTTCCCCACCCATTTCCTCATCCCAGATCCTGGTTTGGTAGCCATGAATGCCAGGACCACAGTGATGGTTTTTGCACAACACAGAGGAAAGGGCCACAGAGAAGACCATTCCAAAAGCTGTTTGCCGGAGAAGGCAGGTCACCCTTCTGGGCCTTCCAATGAAGAGCAAGGAGCAGAGGAAGCAAAGGAGGAGGGAGACGAGGAGTATGTAGGTGAGGCTGCGGTTGTTGGCTTTAACGATGGGAGTGTCCTGGTGCTTCATAAAGGTTCCAAGCACCCAAGCTGTGATCAGAGCAAAACCAACAGCAGCCCACGTTAAACGGATTCCCAGTGGTTCTCTATAGGAGAGGTAGCTGATACCCTTGGGAATACATTGATGTTGGTTTTTGTCAGGATATTGATCATCTGGACAATTGATGCAAGCATCCATGTCTGGAAAGAAAAAGGAAATGCTTTTAATAGGAGAGCTGTCTATTTTAATCTCTAGATCAAGTCCCAATTTCACAGTAACATCTTGGGCATAAGCTCATGAGTGTGTCTAAGGAAGCAAACCTTGTGCCTCTTGCTACAACTTCATATTCCACGATCAATTCAAATGCCAAGACAACCATCATTTCTGGCTAGACACGGTGACATACATGATAAGCTCCATATCTGTGAATGTTATGTTATGTCTCCTCTTACCCTCCTGGCCAGAAATCTTCCCTTCTGGACATGGAACACAATCATAACAGCAGAACGGCTCCCCTTCCTTCTTTTTCTTGCTGGAGCCAGGATGGCAGTGGTCATTACACACAGAGACGGGCAGCACCTAAGCAGAGTCAAAATGAAGGAGATTATGATGATGGTGATGGTGATGATGATGATGGTGATGATGAATATTTATATGCCGCTTTTCAAAAGGAGATTTTGGATTTTTTTTAAACTATGTTTTCATATTTCTGCTTTCATATGGGTCTAGGCATAAATAAGAATGCTGTGCTAAATGGGGTGGTTGTTCTTGTGTTTTGGCCCAATCGTATTGATCCCTTGCTGTGGCAGTACGCACTCCACCAGTGCAAGCCATTGCAAAACTACTGTAAAGTACTTTCAAGGCATGCCGGCCAGAAGGCAAGAGCCATTAGGGGGGGTCATGATGAATTGCTGCACTTCATTGTTGACCATTTCACCACTGAGAAAGTGAGACGAGGGATACCAAGGGTACAGTTGTGGAACTAGGGCAGTTGTTCCCAAACGTTTTCGATCCATGGCTCCCTTGACCTACTGGCCGTTGCTGATGGCTTCCCATTACATAACCAAGGGCCATTATGCCATTAAGCAGGAAGTGAGCAGAAATATGTATTTAGTTCTCACTTATGAACTCAATTAGCTGCAAATGACAGAGGAGAAATTTGCCAATGCTGAGTGTGTGAATCAGGCTCTCCTGGTGCCTGCTTCTGCTGGGGGGCTTGCTGAGGAGGGACGTGCATGCTGCTAAATGAACATCCGTGGATGAATCAGGCTCTCCCACCCTCCATTTTACTAGAAAACACATGTCCAATTTTAGTCCTGTGCCACTATATCCTTGGAGGAGAAGCAGGCTTTCCCCACCGCCTGACATCAGCCTCCCTCTCGCTTGAGTTCTTGAGAAGATTGGCAGCTTCTCTTTGGATGGCCCATCTTTTTCCTCTTGTAATTGGACACTTGGCTAAGCCTCCAGCGAATAAAAGCACTCAGGCTACTGAGCTTGTGAAGGAAGGGCCCTAAAGCAAGATGGTGGTGGAGAGAGTCGTCTCTCGTGTATTTTAGAGTTGGCCGTGAGACCCACAGGGAGGCCTTTTTCTTATAGCTGGGTGCAGAGCACTGGGTACCCCGTGGAACCCCTGGCAGGTTTCCATGGCTCTCCGGGGAGCCACGGCTCACAGTTTGGGAACCACTGAACTAGGGCTAGAAGCGTCTGTGTCGTTGCAACTGAGGCTGCAATCCTGTGCACACTTCACTTTCAAGCCTCAATGTATACAATGGGACTTACTTCTGTGAAGACAAATAATAATAATAATAATAATAATAATAATAATAATAATATAGAGTATTTATATACTGTATATACCCATATCGCCCCGAGTATAGGACTTTCCTGATTATAAGCCGCACCCTTAACGTTTGGTGCTATTTTTTAAAAAATACAGTTTTAACTTTTTTTAACTTAAAGAAAATATGCACATTAGTAGAATAGTAAAACAGTACAGCTTTAGTACAGTTAAAGGCATAGGCACCCTGTCCCTTATTGAATCTGGGCACCCTAGTATAAGTAGCCTTCCCAGATCCAAAGGGGGACAGAGTGCCTACCTTTAACCTTTGGAATTTGGGCAGGTGCAGCTTGTTGCACCCTTCCATGATGATGAGCTGCACCTGCCCAAATTTCAATGGTTAACAGCACAATCCTATGCATGTCTACTCAGAAGTAAGTCCCATTGGATTCAATGGGGCTTACTCCCAGGAAGGTGTGCACAGGATTGCAGCCTAAAGGTTGGCACTCTGTCCCCCTTTGGATATGATAAGCCTATGCAGGAGCTCTTGCTCTCAACTTTCAAACTGCAGGATCAATAAATATCTTAGTTTCCAGAGTCCTGGGGCTGGAACTTAAGGCTTAATTTTTTCAAATGCCTCTAAGTAGGCTTACCATATCCAAAGGGGGACAGGGTGCCTACACCTTTAACCATTGTAAAAAGAAGGAATTTGGGCAGGTACAGCTCATAATGGAAGGGTGCAACAAGCTGCACCTGCCAAAAATTCTGTCTTTTTACAATGGTTAAAGGTGTAGGCACCCTGTCCCCCTTTGGATATGGTAAGCCTACCTCTGAGGCTAGAGGTTGCTAGAGAGATCCTGGCCATTTAGCAAGTGATTAAGAGCTGAAAAGACAGCTTTTGCAGTTTAAAAAAAGAAAAAGCATTTTACCTTTGAAAGAGACTTGGAGAGGCTTGAAAAACGGACGCTTTGCAGAAAACTCTAGGCAGAAAAACGCTAGACTTTGATTGTAGGCCGCACCCCTACTTTAAAGACTTGTCTTAGGGGACAAAAGTGAGTCTTATACTCAGGTCAATACGGTAAGTGTGTGTGTGTGTGTGTGTGTGTGTGTGTGTGTGTGTGTGTGTGTGTGTGTGTGTGCCCTGGAAGAATACAAAATAAAATCGTTATGGCCTATTTCTAGTCATTACTTCAAGTGGAACGTAATTACAATATCAAGGCAGTGGTATAGCCTTCACAGCGCAATCCTCTCTACAATCTGGAGCGGCTTCCCCTGCACTGTTCCAGGGTGTCACAAATGTGCCCAAAGGTACATTTGCACCTCCTCAGGAGGAGCCAAGTGTTGCTGCTCCAGTTGACTCCTGATCATCGCGGCGCCCACCATGGACAGCAGGTGCTCTGCCAGTTGGGGCAGGGTTGGAGGGAGAGCAGGGAGGGAGTGTTCTGGGGGGGGGCAGATTGGCCCGCTGGGCCTGGCGTTCCACCAGAATCTATCCCCTTTCCCAGGTCTGGCTGGCATTACATAGATTTGCGCTGGCCATTTTGGCAGTGCACATCCGAGTAGCTGGGGCATTAAGTCCCTTTCCCCCCTGAGGAATTATAGGATCCAGCGCAGCTTCCTTAGACTGGATTGGGCTGCCCGTGTACAACAAAAGAAGATTTAAAATGTGGTAAAGGGAAGTCAGATTCATGTGAATTAACCATTCTTCAGTTATGTCAAACTAAGGACTTGTAGTTCTTTCCATCTCACCTGATTAAATTTCCCATGCCACATCATGCTTTCATCTTGAATTGTTAACTGTTTTCCTGGAGGCCCCTGAGGATCCAGTCTTCCAATTTTGAATTTTACAAGAGATTGATTGGGGAAAATAACCCAGTTCGTAATGTCAAATCCTGCAACTAATTCTCTATTTTCATCAAAACGTACAGTCTCTCCAGCACTGTTGTTGAAGGAGATACTCCTTAGAAAAAGACTGGAGCGAGCGGAGCAGCGGCATGTGCAAAAAAAGGATAAATAGCGCGGCAGCGCAGTCGGCCGCCTTCAGAGAGCCCTGGCCGCCGGTCGTGGTGGATGCTCCGGAGCTTTCTCCGTCTCCGAGGCCTCGGAGTGCCCTGGTAAGCCAGCCCCCCCCCCGGAGCGGGGCTGCCCCCCCAGAGCGGTGCTTCCCCCTGGAGAGGCGCCGCCCTGCAGCGAGTGCTCCAGGCAGCACCCGCTGCTGGTACACCTCTGACATTGACAAACACCTGTCCTGAATGAATTAAGTTTGTATCTGGTTACATCTGGTTAGTTTATATCTGGTTACAGCCAGTCTCCTTTAGGCTGTACCTGTGGAGTCAATAACAGGAGGCACAAATCCTCTTAAGAATATAAGAAGAGCCCCGCTGGATCAGGCCAAAGGCCCATCTAGTCCAACTTCCTGTATCTCACTGTGGCCCCACCAGATGCCTCAGGGAACATACATGTATCCTGTTGCCACTCCCTTGCAACTGGCCTCCTATGATAACAAGACCAAATCTTTATAACAGAGATGTGTCACCTGTCCTACGTGGCTGAGGTACAAGTGAAAGAGGCATACTTCTCAAAACATTTCATGCCCCAGGAACCAGGCAAGCAACTCTGGGGAGTGTTCCATAGGTGCTCACATAACCTTCGTAACCCAGAGATGCCCATGGCATATGATGCATATCTTAATACATCACATGGTTCGTTCATGCAGGAAAGGATAGCCTTTCATGTACTTAGGTCCAACCTGCACTGGACTTTTACCTTCCAGGGTTGAGGGTTACGCAGTTCCAGCCTTTCTCCAGCTTTCCTTGTTCTGTATTTGGATCTGGTGGTGTAGAGCACATGCGATAGCATGGACAGCATTGTATATACTGTAGCTATTGCCAGTCATGCTCATTTCAA
Organism: Plestiodon gilberti rubricaudatus; assembly: GCA_026170595.1. Classification (NCBI taxonomy): domain Eukaryota; kingdom Metazoa; phylum Chordata; class Lepidosauria; order Squamata; family Scincidae; genus Plestiodon; species Plestiodon gilberti. Next base: position 23,096,467 of record JANXHW010000006.1, read on the forward strand.
AGAAAGTTGCAGGAAGGCTCTCCAGTTTCTCCTCCCCACTGCAGTGTTCCTTGGTCTTCTCACCCTCACCCAGAGTAGAATTTTTCAATAAACAGTTGAAGGTCTTCTCCCAGAAGGACTGGATAAACCCATCATCTTTTGCAGAGAAAATATTTGTGTTCTCCAGAAATGTTCTGAATCCTGGTGGTTCATTTGTGTGAACTGACAAGGATATGGCACCCTGGAAAGCTTGTACATCCCAGTTCCTTTGATGTGTACATAGTTTGAAATCCCAGTGAGTTGTCACAATCCACACCTTCCCTAATAGCAGGTCAGCATTTTGAAAATTCCAAGTCAAACGCAACATGGTTGTTAGAGCACCATAAGCAATAAACACATTGGCTTTGTTTTTTATGAGATCTGAAATCTTTTGCAGATCACTATAGTATGGCTGGGACATTTTGTCAAGATAAGTAATTTTTGGAAATATGTTTATAAAGGCAAAACAGATGTTGTTGGAGGAGAGCATGGGCACCAGTGCTTGTAGAAAGGTCTCTTCATTGACGTAATCTGCTCCAAATAACCCAACCCATGTCCATCTGAAATGCAGAAGTAATTGGACAATCCCTTTGCATTGATGGATGTCGTTTGGGACCATCTGGTAGAAGGAAGGGAAGAGCATGTTCTTGCTGAGTCTTGAGTTGAGGGAGGTATAGATGAGCTAAAAGAATAAGTAGATATCTATCATGAATGGAGTGCAAGTTGTGATGTGTGTGTGCATTATAACATTTGCCAACGAGCAGTACCTTAGCCAAGATTCTAGTTTGGATAAAATGTATATATCATGATGTGCCTTCAGATAAGACATGCATAGCAGTATATTTCCAGGTAAAGCTTTTTTTAACAAAAGACAGTGACCATGTTGCCAAATTTTCTGTATGAATTAAATTTTAGTCATTTATTTGATTTGAATTGCAATTTTAGAAAAAACTAACCAAGCTAGAAATGAAATATTTCAATTTCCGATATTTGAATTTTCTTGCTTCTTTATGCCAACCCACATCTGCATAAATGGAGACCTTGATTAACTAATTAATCTAGTACTTTTCCTTTTTAAGTGTGACATGTGTGAAAAAGTCTGCAGACAAGACTTGGCACAGCTACACTGGCAAATTGGTTAGGATTACGCTGAAACGGTGAAATTGTGTGCCAGAGTTTCCATTGCTCCCCACCACCAAATCTACCTGTGGAATCTTGAAGTTGTCTGAGAGAGTGGCCGCATACATGGATTCATCTGATTCTGTATTCCCAGTGAGGGCTACCAAATTGTTTGGCGTGTCACACTTGTAGTTAGGGAGAAATCTTTCCTGCATAGCAATCAGATTCAGCAGAGCCTTGGAAGTAATCTGTGGATTGAAGTAGGTATCATAGACGTGGAATTCCAACGTGACATTACTTAAGATGGTTGGGTTTGCACTGATCTCCTGTATAGCAAATGCCATGGCGAGGATATTTTGGTAGTTCTTTGGCACCACCCTGCAATGAAAATTATGATTGGTAGAATGTAATGAGAATGGTAGATTCTTATATCCTTGCTTACAGTATTTCCCCCATGAAATGTTGGGTCCTCTTCTGTATAGTGTATAGCCAATTTCTACAAATGCTGAAATTGATTACAATGATATGAGTGAGCATGAGGGCAATGGAGTGATGAGGAGCAACAGAGGAACAACTCACCTTCAGGAAATCAAAATATCAATGATGGTTTTAGCCACGTTCTGGAGACAGTAAGGGTGTAGGATGAAAAAAAAATCTAGGTTCTTCTCCTTTGATAGAAGGGTAGATAGGATATTACTAGAACCAGTCCTGTGAAAAGGAGAAAGTGCCCATGACAGACTAGCTCAGAGTTGGTGAGGAGGGCTTATCTCTGCTAAGCATAGAAACACTGGGCTTCCTAGAGTGGCTGCTTCCAGGTGGTGGGGCACTTCCCCAGAGTCGCCTGGGGCCCCAAGACATGGACAGAAGCAGCAACAGATGTTGATCATCTACCTGGAGGATGTTCTTTCGCCTTCTGTTTCCGCATTGTGGGTGTCACTGAGAGGAGGCAAAACCAGGGAGAGACCAACTCCATTTTGATGTATATGGGAGGGCACCTTGTTGAGGGTGTGGTAGTTAGCTCAGGAGGCAAGTTGCTTCATTGTTAGCATTCTCCTTGATTGAGTTTGGCCGTGGATGTTGGTGAGGACAGCTAGGGTTGGTGACGCTTGTGTGGTTAACAACTTACTTGCTCCTAGTCCGGAAATCGCTAGGAGGTGGCTTTTGTTCACAGGCTCAAATGCAAGCAAGGTGCAGTCACCTATGCACTTTTCCAAGGAGCAGGCAAGACTCCAAAGAAGCCACCTGATAGAGAGACTGCAGTGACGGTGAAAAGTGTGGCCTTCCTCTTGGCCTGTGGATCTGAGGCTTCTTGCCATCAGTCCTGCTTCTCAAACCAAATTACCCTGGTTGTGTTCTTTTGGCAGACAACCAGCACTACATACCATGTGGGTGTCTCCATGCATGCTTTAAAATAAAAGAAATAAAAGGGTCTATCAGGCAAGAGCCCCAATGACTGCAGAAGCGCAAAGATAATCTGCCTCTGGAGTGCACCTACCACAACTAGATAAAATTAGAGAGAAGTGCTGAATTAGAGAGAATGCCATTTTCATATTTAATGTAAACAGTTCTTCAAACTCTCTGTCACTGAGATATCTGCTGGTGGTTATGGTGTTCTCAGCAAATGAATGCTCTAGGGGGGAATGAAAAGGAATACTTACTTACATTAAATCCTTGATCAACATCAGAGAGGGCTCGTCTCTGAAATTAGAAGAGAAACGATCAAAATGGAACTGAGAAACAATATTTCCAATGACGACATCTCCTGGATGAAAAAACTCATGGGGAATAGTAAAGGGGTCTCTTTCTCTGCATGTAATGGAATGAGTCTTCACACTGGGATGAATAAAATGTGTCTTGCACACAATATGGGGCACCAGACCCAGAAGGAATACCAAAAACACCAACATTTGTAGGACAGAAGGTCCCTTTCAGAAATATATTCTAGTATTTCCCCCAACAGCATTTAATGTCCCAGCAGCAGTCTTTTTACAACCTCCTTTGAATTGGAACTGAATGTATTGATATGCTGATCGATAGATCCCCTGCTCTTGGTATCATTTGTTGCTACTTCATCCACCTCAATGTCCTAAGGGAGGTTTTCAGGCTTTTCTTTTAGCAATGTACAAAGGTTTGACTTGCTCCTTTTAAAGAAATAACCCTCAGTGGATATGGGAGAAGAGGTGGAACTAGATGCAGGCTGCTCAAGCTGTTCACAAGATGTGCCTCTGGTAGAAATTACAGAAACCTTCATGAGTGCAGGCATATCAAGGTAGATAGAACCCCATCTGCTCCTGTGGCCTTTCAGTCTGAGCCTGAGCATTATGGGAGAGTTTTATAACCACTGTTTGGTGGTGTTATTTTCCTGTGATCTCCAAATATCACTTGGGACTTAGGAAGCAGGACAATTAGCATGTATTCCTCAGATACATGCTAATAATTACAATGGAATGAATGAGCTCCCTTGTACACTGAACTGCTGTCATGGTACACAGGAAAACATAACAGGTACTTAATGACCTGGTACAGTTGGCCTTTATCAGGCCACAGCTAGAGTGAGATCATCTTATTTTCTGCTGTAATTTTTTTTTGTCCTGAACACCCACTATTTTGGCTTTACTCAGGTGCTGCCAATCTCTGTGTGTAATCACCACTGCCATCCTGGCTCCAGCAGGAAAAAGAAGGAAGGGGAGCCGTTCTGCTGTTACGATTGCGCTCCATGTCCGGAAGGGAAGGTCTCTGGCCAGAAGGGTAAGAGGAGACATAACATTCATAGATACTGACACAATCACAAAGCTTGTTGTGGCCTTGGAATGGGTACTGGAACGTCAAGTTCTGGCAAGAGACTCAAGAACAGCTTCGCTAAGGCTTACAAAAATGAACTAATGCCTAAGGGGGTTATTTAGAAAATGGAACTTCATAGTTTAGTGGTCATATCATTCAGAAATTATATTACACCGCTGGCATTTTAAATGTATCTCACTTTTTTCATTCCAGACATGGATGCTTGCATGAAATGTCCTGATGAACAATATCCTGACAAACACCAACATCAATGCATTCCCAAGGTTGTAAGCCACCTCTCATACACTGAACCTCTGGGGGTCAGTTTAACTTCAGCTGCGGTTGCTTTTGCTCTGATCACAGCTTGGGTGCTCAGAACTTTTATGAAGCACCAAGACACTCCCATCGTCAAGGCTAACAACCGCAGCCTCACCTACATCCTCCTCCTCTCTCTCTCTTCCTTTGCTTCCTCTATTCTTTGCTCTTCATTGGAAGACCCAGAAGGTTGACCTGCCTTCTCCGGCAAACGTCTTTTGGAATGGTCTTCTCTGTAGCCCTTTCGTCTATTTTGGCAAAAACCATCACTGTGGTTCTGGCGTTCATGGCTACCAAACCAGGATCTGGGATGAGGACATGGTTGGGGAAAGGACTGGCAAATTCCATTGTTCTTTCCTGCTCCGTGATTCAAGCAGGCATTTGTGCGGTTTGGTTAATTACTTCTCCTCCATTCCCAGCTAAGAACATGCACTCAGTGAAAAGGCAAATCATAGTGGAATGTAATGAGGGCTCAGCTACCATGTTTTACTGCCTCTTGAGCTACATGGGCTTCCTGGCCATTGTCAGGTTCACTGTGGCTTTCCTAGCCAGGAAGTTGCCAGACACTTTCAATGAAACGTGTAGGTTTCCATGGCTTGTTATTACATGCACAGTTTCAATATTTATGGGGTTTCCAGCCATGAGTTTGAGAAAAAAGAATGGACTAACTAGACATATTAAACAACAGACATACCAACTTGATGATAATAAAGTTATTATAAATTTATCGGACCTAGAGTTATCCTCCGCTCAGAAATCAGTATTAGCCAAAGGAGAAAACTTTGCCATAGTACCCAGAACCATACCCACTGAGCGAATTATCGCAAACATCGAATCCACATTAGCAGAATTTGACACTGATACTGCAGAAGAAATAAGAATCAAAACAGCAAACATCCTTCTCAACGCCAAACTCCCCAAAAGTAATATTACGCAACAAGAACTCACAGCCATTAGACAACTTAAAAATAATCCAAACGTAGTTATATTACCTGCAGATAAGGGAAACGCAACTGTAGTTTTAAATACCTCTGATTATTTTAATAAAATTTCTGAACTTTTTAATCCTGAAACATATAATATCCTGAAAAAGGATCCTACAAATAGAATTTTAAAAGAAACAAATATTTTAATAAAGAACTCATCACTAAAATTAGAAATAAAAAATAAACTGACTAAATCTTCTGCTTTACCACCCAGACTCTATGGGCTTCCAAAAATTCATAAAAAAGATGTGCCGTTAAGACCAAGTGTTAGCAACATAGGAGCACCAACGCATGCCTTGTTCCAGCATTTAGCTAAGGTTCTGTCACCATATACAGGGAATACTTTCCATCATGTTAAGAATTCCTATCATTTTATTGAACTCTTGGCATCAACTAGACTAACACAGAATTCAATACTTGTCAGCTTTGACGTGGTATCCCTGTTTACCAGAGTCCCACTGGTAGAAACCATGAACCTTATAAGTGACTTGGCAATACCAAGGGACTTGATACCATTATTCCAACACTGCTTAACCTCAACTTATTTCTTATGGAACAACACCTTTAGGGAACAAAAGGAGGGGGTCGCAATGGGGAACCCCCTGAGCCCTATTGTGGCAGACCTCTTTATGGAATTTTTTGAGCAAAAAGCGTTAACATCAGCTGACATCAGACCGTCAACATGGCTTCGCTATGTAGACGATATTTTTTGCGTTTGGGATCATGGAGAAGAAAAACTAGAAGTCTTTCTAAACCATCTTAACAGCCTAATGCCTGAAATTCAATTCACTATGGAAGTGGAAAAAGAAGGAGTACTACCCTTTCTAGATGTACAGGTGACATGGAGAGAAGACCTTACATTTAGCCATACAGTATACAGAAAACCCACTTTCACTGGCAGGTATCTGAATCATCTATCCAATCACCACCCTGCGCAAAAAAATTCATTAATCAGTTCATTAGCCTACAGAGCCATCCATATTTGTGACTCAAATGCTTTGCCAACAGAAAAATTAAACATCTTAAATTCATTACAAGCCAATGGATACAAATTTCAACAAATTAACAGAGTCTGGGAAAAACAACTAGAAACAGCTAAGCATATTCCTACACCAGAAGAAATCAACCAACAAAATAAAAACGCAGAATTAGAGAGAATGGAAAATAAAGAACGTAAGTGGCTAACCTTGCCCTACTTAAAAGGAATTACAGATAAAATTGCATATGCTTTCAGGAAATACAATGTAAAAACAGTATTTTTGCCCACCACTAAATTAGGACAACTACTGGGAAATCCAAAGGATAGGAGACCAGAATTATCAAATCCTGGCGTTTATGAGATCCCATGTTTGGACTGCCAAGGTATTTACATAGGGAGCTCTAAACGACCTATCAAAGTGAGAGTTCAAGAACATTCAAGAGCTGTCAAAAAACTACAAGAAGAGAAATCAGCTCTTGCTGCACATGCAGCAACAACAGGTCACAACATTGATTTCAAAAACACACGTTCTCTCTTCAACGAAAATAAGAACAGACAGTGATTGAATCTGGAATCCATCTCAATTTCCCAGAAGAAAAATAATACCCTTTTAAATCGTCAGCAAGAACTGACGTTTGTCAACCGCATCTGGCTTCCTTCACTCAAGAAATCCTTCAAAGAGAACATTGCAAGTGAAAGCCTACCAGCGGTCACTTCGGAAACTGTAGCTTCCGCAACCCAGTAACTGATCATGGCTTTTTTTTTTTTGCCTTAAACGCTCGTTTTATAATTTTAAACAACTTACAGACCCTTTCAACGTAAAGGAATAATACAAATAAAGAGAACATCACAAGTGATTTGTTGCCAGTGGTCGCCACGGAGACTACAACCTCCGCAACTAATTAATCAAGGGCTTCCCGCGCTTTTCAGTGCCCGTTCTATAAGTTTCTCTGCGCTTCCAAAAGAGCTCATGGACATCTTTCAGCACGTTTGCTGAATCCCTTTTCTGCTTTTTGACAAAATCCTTGGAGTAGGATGAAACGTTAAAGCAAACTAGAAGATTAAGAAGTCTCAACGGTTGCCTGCCTTGGATAGTCCGTTCCTATGCGTTTACTGGCTGCAGCGCGATAAACCCAGGAAAAGGAATTATCATCAGTCAACTGTAAGAAACGAATTTATTCTTCTTTTTTCTCAAACTCATGGCTGGAAACCCCATAAATATTGAAACTGTGCACACTTTCAATGAAGCCAAATTCATCACCTTCAGCATGTTGGTCTTTTGCAGTGTTTGGATCTCTTTTCTTCCAACCTATCTCAGCACAAAAGGGAAATACATGGTTGCCGTGGAGGTCTTCTCCATCTTGGCCTCTAGTGCTGGGTTACTGGGCTGTATTTTTTTCCCTAAGTGCTACATCATTGTGCTCAGGCCTGAGCTGAATAATAAGGAGGAAGTAAGAAGAAAAGAAAAAGTCAAGCGTTAAACAATCTGAGAATCCTTGTTTTTCTTCTGATCTTGTAAACAATTCATCAGTTTCATCTGTTAAAAAAATACAGTGGTTCTACTTGATACATGGTCAATGGTTTGTTTTATTCTAAGGCATGCAGGTGAAGTATCTGAACATGAGTACTTGGTGCTGAGTGTCTGCCTGAAGAGCGGTAATCTGGCTATTTCCAGGACTGATGGCAAGAGGCCACAGGTCCAGAGGGCAGGAAGGCTATACTTTTGATAAAACTATTATATCACCATCCCCTTTTATTGATCAAAAGGAGCTCAGTTCTCAAATAGATTTAGGTTTAATTAAAAATGGCATCTTCGCACCTCCAAAACTCAGATGGAGCCTACCCTCTCCAAATCCTACTGGAATTTGCTTCTGTTTCCTGGTGAATATAGCTACCATCTTAGGATTCTTCATTTGGAGCAAAACACCTTTACAAAATAAAAGAAGGTTTCACACCTCTAACGGTCCTCACCAACCCCGAGTGAATTCAGTCAAGGAAGCCTGGCTGAGAAGCCAGGGGACTTCCAATCTAGTCATTGCACCATCAATTGCATGGGACAAACAAGGTGGAAAACAGTGGCATCATGAGCCGGCCAGTCAACCCCGGCGGGAGTTCGTCTGGCTCAGGGCACCACCCCCACCCACCCCACTACCACGTCACCACTACCACCCCTGCCAGTACGAGCCAGGTGAGTGTGACGATGCATCTTTTTCGGCTGGCATTTCGGGCGCTTCTGACTAGGCAAACAGCGGTGTTCTCCGCGCTGCATGAAGCCTCTCGACCTCAGCGGCATTCTGCACATGTGGGAAAACGCCGCTTTTGGCAAAATCAGAAGTGCCCAAACTGCCAGCCAAAGAAGTCGTGTCGTACCCCTCTCTTGGCTCGTACCAGGCAGCAGCAGGGGGTGAAGTGGCGGCAGCGGGGGTGATGGCAAGCAGTTCGTCCGGGCTGGGGGATGACGCGGCTTGCGACGTCAGGTGTGTCACCCTCAGCGTGTCACCCTCTCCGCCGCGTCACACCCCGGGAAACCGACCCCCTGCCGCATCCCAGCAACGCCACTGGTCCCCGTGTTCTGTGTCTAAGTCAGTATGTGACCTTGAAGGTACGAGAAGTTGGACCACCCTGGTATACAGAGATCCGGTTCAGAGAGTGTAGATAGAGTATGCATGTGCTGATGTTTACACATGTCAAATGGCAAATGAATTTAGAAGGCAGAAGCAAGCAGATTGAGACGTCAAATTAAATTCTGATGTTGCAGCAAAGCTAAGACTCCAACAGTTCTACCAAGAATACAGAAAATTATGTCTCCCAACTTCAGCATCAAATATATTATAGCAGGAAGCAGGATGATCTCACTCTAGCTCTGAGCTAATAAAGTTCAATTGTACCAGATGAGCACTCAGCACCTGCTATGTTTTCCTGGCCTCCATGACAGCAGTTTCATCACCTGAGGGAGCTCATTCCTTCCTTTCTAATTATTAGCATCTCTCTGAGGAGTTGTCTGGCTCCCCAAATCCCAAAAGATATTTGAAGACCACAGGAAAAACAAGTGGCTGAAAAGTGGATATAAAACCCTCCCATAATGCTCACGGTCAGGCTGAGGGGCTACAGGAGCGGGTGGGGCTCTAGCACGCTGGAGCTCCAATGCTCTCATGATATGTACACACTCAGGGAGGTTTGTGTGATTTCTGCCAGAGGTAACGTCTAGTGAGCAACTTGAGGAATCTGCAACTAGTTCCACCTCTTCTCCCAAGGAGTACTTTACTATGGGATATTTCTACGGAGAAATAAATCAAACTTTGGGGCATTGCTCTAGGAACAGCCTAAAAACCTCCCTTGGATGCTGATGTGGATGAATTAGATTCAAATAATATTCAGAGCTAGGGGAAACAATTGCAGACATCCACTTGGTATGTGTTAATCAGCATATCAATACATTCAGTTACAATTGAAAAGAGATTGGAAAAAGGCTGATGCTGAGACCTTAAGTGCTGTTGGGGGAAACACGACAATGGTTCGGTTTTTAACTACAATGTATGCCTGAAAGGGACCTTCTGTCCTACCAATGTTAGTGGTCTTGGTAATACTGCTGGGGTTCCTACCTCAAATTTTGTGCAAGACACACTCTGTTCATCCCACCCTGAAGTCTCTTCCCTTTACATGCAGAGGGAGAGATGACTTCTATATTTCCCGTGACTTTTATCATCCAGGAGATGTCATCATTGGAAATATTGTTTCTCAGTTCTTTGCCAATCCTACCTCTTCTAATTTCAGTGAGCAACCCTCTCAGAAGTTGATCAAGGTTGACAGGTAAGGATCTTGTTCTTTCCCTTCATAGCATTTCTTAGCTGAGAACATCATGACTAGAGAGAGTTTGAAGTAGATTAAATATGAAATATGGGCATTCAGCCACTTGAGGGTCTTTGTTCATCCCAGAGAACTTACTCCAGTTTTCTCAGCACTTCCTTCTACTGTCATCTCGAGATAACGTGTGCACTGCTCAGCAATTTTATAGATTCTGTCTTCTACGTGGAATGCTTCTTCCTTTCTCTGGACGTGTTTATTTCATACGTTTAATGTTCTGTCAGCACGATCCTATGCGAGCTGCGTGATGGAGGAACAACTCCTGCGCTTGCACTGACCAGTGCCAGTCGCAAACACATCCCCTCCTCGTTCCCAGCCATTGTAGAGGACGTTGGGAAAGGTAAGCCGGTGGGAAGGCAGGAGAGGGTGGAATGGAGCAGGGAGGAGGTGTAACAGGGGCAGGAGGCCACAGGAGCGGGAGGGTCCATTGCAGTAGGCCCACTCCATCCTATCCCCCTTCCCATCAGCCTCCCTGCCCCTTTTCTCTGCTCAGATTTAGGTTAGCAAAATTGCTACCATAGGTCCCAGGAGGCCCATTGCGGGCCAAGAGGCTTATGCAGGGGTAAGGGGATTAAACATCCCGTTGCCCTGTAGAAGTCTTCCGGTCCTGCCTTACCTGCACAGGATGCAGCGGCTGCCATTTTGGTGCTGCTGCTTCGGCAGGGGGTGTAAAGGATAGGAATGGGCTCTGTAGGTTGTTTTTATGTGCAAGACATCCTCTCAAGCCGTCTTGCTATGGCGGCCTCCAGTTCCTTGCTCACTTTAAATGCTGGAATAGATAAGTTAACACTTTATTTCATTGCATTAGCAGTTAGAATTATGAATATAAAAGTTGGCACTTCACATAGTGCTTACTTAGCCTCTGGAATTCATTGCCACATGATGTGGTGATGTCCACTAGCATGGATGGCTCTAAAAAGACATTGTTCTGGAAGGAATGTATCAACAGCTACTAGCCAGAATGCCAGAATGCTACTTCCAGATTCAGTGTCATGTTGCCTCTGAATAACAGTTACAGAGGAGCAACGGTGTGAGAGAATTATGCTTTCTCTCCCATTTGTGGACTTCCCAGAGGCAGCTGGTGGGTCACTGCAGAAAACAGAATGCTGGACCAGATGGGCCTTTGCCTGATCCTGCAGGGCTTGTTTTATGTTCTCATGAATGAGTTAGGTCAGTGGTTCACAAACTTTAAATTTAAATTTTAAACATTTTTAAAATGACACTCTATTGGGACCCACCTAGCTTTATGAGATGCTCAAACATTGATCTCCCTATATTTACACAAGCTTGCAAACTGCAAGAGCTCAGCTCTTTGAAGGGCAATTAGTAGCTATCTGTTTTTGAATAGTCTCAGAGCTTGTGGCAATTACTTATCTGATCTTTCCATCACCCGGGACCCACCAGAAATCAGGTCGCGACCTACCAAGTGGGTCCCAACCCACAGTTTAAGAAACACTGAGTGAGGTGATCCCTTCCATTCGTGCTTCAGCCATGAGTTGTCTGGAGTTATAATTTATTCATTCATACGTATGTGTTTGTTTTTTGATTGAGGAAATAATCAAGTATATATCAACCTGCCATTCTCTATCAGGTTGCAGTGCTTTGATCATTTTGTTAAGCCAATTATAATTTTCATTGCAGAATGGTTCCAAAGAACTACCAACAGGTCCTGGCCTTGGTCTTTGCTGTAAGGGAGATCAATGAAAACCCAGCCATCTTCAATAACATATCCTTTGGATTCCACATCTTTGAGATGTTTGGCAGTAAACCAATGTCTTACAAGACCCTTCTGAATCTGCTCTCAGCCCAGCACAGATTTGTCCCTAACTACAAGTGTGATGTGCTGAACAATTTGGTAGCTATCACTTGGACCTTGGACACAGTCACCTCCCTGAATATGGCCACCGTCATAGCCATCTACAAGATCCCACAGGTAGATTTGATGGTTGGAGAAACTCCATTCTGAGGGGTTCTTTCAAGTGTTTAATATTGGGTATCATGAATGGGGTGAATGGTATGGGGCCCAATCAGGTACAGAGAGTCATATGTTTGTACAGCTGTATGAACAGCTCTGAAGCTGACGTAGATTTGAGGCCAAACTGGGCTGGGGTATAAACCCAAATCCGGGCTCGGAAAGAGCTCGGCATAATGGCGGAGCACGCCGCCAATATCCCTGCCCTCTCCCTGCCCGGTTTAGTCAATGTCCTCCCTCCCTTGCTGTCTGGTCCGCCCTTCCCCAGGCTTACCGTGCCGGTGGGTGTGGTGACAGTCTGCTGTGGGAGTGAGGGGTGCCTGCCTTCGGGCCAGCAGTCCTTACTCAGAAGTAGTCACAAATTCTAAATTTATGGTGGATTGCGCGGTAAGATGTGACACCTATGACCGGAGGAGCGCACGCCCCGCCAACCTCTAAATATTATTTATTTATTTATTTAAGAAATGTATACCCTGCCTTTTCCTATGCCGAGGCAAATGCCCAAGGCGGCTTACAACATGTTAAAATACATAATTTAAAAACAATAGAGAAGGTAAATTAAAAAACAATAAAATCCACTGGGGGGTGACAATGTATAGCAGAAAAAAAAACAGCAAGGCAGAACATACTGAGGCACTGGGGACAGACAACAACCCATCACCCAAACGCCAGACGAAACAGAAACGTTTTGAGCCCTCTCCGAAAAGACATGAAGGCGGGGGTTGTTCTCAAATCCCCTGGCAAGGAGTTCCACAATTGTGGCGCCACAGCAGAGAAGGCACGCCCACGAGCTGCCATTCCCCTAACTTGAGACAGAGGTGGCACTTGCAGGAGAGCCTCCTCAGATGACCTAAGAGAGCGGGCCGGAATGTATGGGAGAAGCAGGATTGCACCCTGGAAATACTGGGGAAATACTGTAAATAATTTCAGTCAAAGGGAAAGTTCAGCAATAAGGCCATTATCTCTCACTAAGAAAACTTCCTCTAGAGATATGCTGCTTTGTATGCTTTATCTGTAGACACAATATGAAATATACATTGACAGCAAAATCTATTCCTTGCTAACACCAGCGCAGAAGCTGCTGCGTCAGCATGGGATGTCGCTAACATGCCAAAATGCACGTTTGCGACACCTGGCAACTATGCAGCGCTGGCAGGAAGGCCTGTGCCATCCCGCCAGCGCTTTATCCAGCAGATTCTGCACCAGAGCTGGTACGCTGAGCACAGTGCAGCGCAGGGGCTGGGGATGGGCAGGGAGAAGGCAGGCAGGGGCGTTATGGAGTGGTAGGAGGGTGGATATGGGGAGGGGAGGGGCGGATCAGGCCAGAGAGGGGCAGCATCAGAGATGCTGGCACACACCGAAACCTGTGCCCTCTTCCACAACATTCCCATCTGCACAGGGCTCCTCGGTTCCTCAACATTTATAAGGCTCACAGCACAGATCCGAATAGTTCCATTGCCACGGCTGGGGGTTTAACCCGAGGAGACCACCAGTCTGCTCCTAGTCTATGCTGGATACAGCATGGGCCCCACACCACTGCTACTACAGTGCTGAATAGGACCTGGAAGATCCAGGTTCAAATCCCCACTCAGCCACGAAGCTTCCTGGGTGACCTTGGGCCAGTCACTATTTCTCAGCCCCACCTACCTCACAGGGTTGTTGTGAGTACAAAAGGAGGGGAGGAAATATGTACACCACTCTGAGCTCCTTGGAGGAAGGGTGGTATAAAAATGTGAAAAATAAATAATAAATCATTCTGCTCCATTCTGATAGACATCTGAATATTCATTTAGATCATATTTGGTTCTCTTGACCCAAAAATGAAGAATACACGCTTCCCTTCCTCGTACCAGATGGTGCCAAATGATATCCACCAGTACCATGGAATTGTCCAATTACTTCTGCATTACAAATGGACCTGGGTTGGGATATTTTTAGCAAATTCTGACAATGAAGAGATATTTCTACAGACATTGCAGCCAATGCTTTCCTCAAAGGGCATCTGTCTTGCTTTTGCAAAAACACTTCCAGATACTTCTTATGCGGATAGAATGCTCCAGGCACAGTATCTTGAACTGCTAAATATATCTGTTGCCATAAAAAGCAAAGCCAATGTGTTTATTGCTTATGGTTCCCTTCGCACCATGACACATTTGATCCAATATTTTCAAAGCGCAGTCATGCATTTTCCATTAGGAAAGGTGTGGATTGTGACATCAAACTGGGATTTCAAACTAAGTACACATCAAAGGAACGTAGATGTACAAGCCTTCCAGGGTGCCATATCCTTCTCAGTTCACTCAAATGAGCCACCAGGATTCAGAACGTTTCTACAGAACACAAATGTTTTCTCTGCAAAAGATGATGTGTTTATCCAGACCGTCTGGGAGAAGACCTTCAACTGTTTATTGAAAAATTCTACTCTGGGTGAGGGTGAGAAGACCAAGGAACACTGCAGTGGGGAGGAGAAACTGGAGAGCCTTCCTGGAACTCTCTTTGAAATGAGCATGACAGGACACAGCTACAGTGACTACAATGCTGTCCATGCTATCGCACGAGCTCTTCATACTATGCTTGCATCCAGACCCAAATACAAAATGTGGATAGCTGGAGACAGGCTGGCACTGAGGAATCTTCAGCCATGGAAGGTAAAAGTCCTATGCAGATTGGATCCAAGTACATAAGGGACTCTCTCCTCCCTTGTGAACCGCAAATATGATTCATTAAGGTTTGCATCTTACACCACAGGCATTCTGAGCTCCAGGATTGCACAGTTTATAATGGCGCCTTCGGAACATCCTCCCCACACCTGCTTCCCTGAATCTTTACGGTATAAGATTTAACAGGCGTGTCTGGACCTTTTCTTGTAATAAGCCAATAAAACAATTTTGTAGCTATTGTGCTAATTGTTTTATTTAGTTGTTTGTTTTTGTATTGATTTACTACCTTGCAATATTTTTCAAACAATTTTGAAACATGTGGATGAAGTAGAGTAAAAATTAAAATAAAATTCCCCAAAAGACACCGCCCTGGTTTCTTGTATAGGCTACAATATTGTGTGCAGCTCTTCAAATACATTGTTTTCCAGCTTTATTTAAAAGAATTGGATGTACATAGATCTTCCATTCTTCCCCGTAGTTATATACAACAGTTTCCTTCCTCCTGATGTGTCCTTGTGCAGGAGAAAACTCCCTGTTCAGGAGGAAGGTTATTTGAGGATACAGCCCTATGTGTTGATTCTGTGCCACTATTGCTTTGCTACTCATTCTTCCTGGGCAAGCCTGAGGCTGTAACTCGTTTTTCTTGAGAGAACACAGCTAGTTCACCAGCAATTCAACAGTCCACTACCATAATCATCCTCCATTCTGCAGAGCAGTACACCATTTTCTCAGTGCCTCTTCTACCCATGGTGGAACTCTATAGCTCTAAGATAGGGAGTTGGCCGGCGGATCTCTTCTTATGGACCCCTCAGGTACAGTTGAAATAAGACAGGCTCACACTGGTCAGAAACAGCCTAAACCCATCCAGGACAGGTGTCTGTCAATATCATTGTGTAGATTTGACACCTTTTTAATTTGCTCTGCTTCTTTTTCTCTTTACTTTAGCTCCATTCCTTTCTAAGGAGCATCTCCTTCAACAATAGTGCTAGAGAGATGGTGCATTTTGATGAAAATGGAGAATTAGTTACAGGATTTGATGTTACAAACTGGGTTATTTTCCCAAATCAATCTCTTATAAGAATCAAAATTGGAAGACTGGATCCTCAGGCGCCTCCAGGAAAACAGTTAACAATTCAGGATGAAAGCATTATGTGGCATGGGAAATTTAATCAGGTGAGACAAAATGAATTGCAAGTCCGTAGTTTGACATAACTAGAAAATGTAGAATCCACAAGGACTGATTTCCATTTACTATATCCTAAACCTTCATGAGGTTGTAGATTGACTGCATTAGCCTTGACATTGAAATTACAATGTCTGCAGCAACAGCGGAATCCTATCTTGTGTCTACTGCCATTCTCTAACAGTTTCTGTCTTTGGGGGGGGGGGGAAACAAACGTGTTTTACAAAGACAAAGGAAAGATTCTTGACTCTTATGGCCACACAAAACCCATGACTAAAATTCCACCTATGAGGCTTGGCAGAGGTGTAGCTAGCCTCTCCAGCACACACACACCTGCATGTAATGGAACAAGCCTGGCCACCACCAGTGGCATTCCTGCCACTGCCACGTTGTGGCGAGAAATGCCCCCTGGCATTTTTCACTAGAACAGAGGTCCTAGGAGCCCAGGCGGACGGATGGGCCAATCATGCAAGTTGCAATGCTGTTTTTCGAATGCTGCTGAGACACGCTTTTCACTCCCCCTGTGCCACCTGGGGGCCCATGACCCCCCCCAGCCCAGACAGCCCTCCACTGCCGAGTCTTGTTTTATGAACCAACAGACTTCCATCCTAGGCACTACATCCTCAAATGGGTTGGCAAGGTAAAGTAAGACCCCAGCCACTCTCCTCAGCTAGGGGGCGTCCTTTATTCAAATCAACTCATAAAGGATCCCATATGAGTTTATGAGGAAATTGATACTTTAAAAACCCTGGGCTTTAGAGCCCTGTGTTCTTTCTCTTCCCACCCTTACCATGTGTTGCTTCAAGTCACCACCATTCCAGCCATCACCAGTTTTACCATAGGCTAAATTGACAAACCAAAATGTTCCTATGTCTTATTTCAGGGTTTGGCATATTTCAGTGTTTGGCATATTTCTGGTCGCAAAAACATCACCAAACTTCTAAATGAGGACCCTCAACACTTCTAATATTAAACTTTGAAATAAATGTGAGGTCAGAGAAAACCCAACATAGACATGTTCAAACTCCATGCAGGCAGTGGCCCGGCTGTGAATTGAATTTTTTGTCCTCAACAACTTTAATTCATTTCTCAAACACAGGAAAGGATTAAAAAATATCCATCCACATTTTGAAATGTCCTTCGTGTAATACCAACAACCAGCACACTCAAAGACGCACTACTGCCTGACACAACAGAGGGATTCCTTGCATGGGATTGAGACAAGAAAAGGATCCCCCCAAAAAGAAACAATGCTCTCATCTAGAGAACGTCGATGCTTCCAACTCATTTTCCCAACTAATTCTATTCCAAAGCACACAGAGACCGAATACAACTATTAAGTTTGGGGGACGCAAATATCCCCCAGAAAAAAATACATACATGAACGTCCACCCCATTAATCACAGCATTCTACTTTATTAATATGTCCATCTGAAACCACAGCAATTAAAAGAAATTCTATTAATCAAAATCCTCTCCATTTTGGCTCTGCTCAGGTGCTGCCCGTCTCTGTGTGTAATGACCACTGCCATCCTGGCTCCACGAAGAAAAAGAAGGAAGGGGAGCCGTTCTGCTGTTACGATTGTGCTCCATGTCCGGAAGGGAAGGTCTCTGGTCAGGAGGGTAAGAGGAGACATAACATTCACAGATACTGAGCATATCATACATGGCACAATACCTAGCATCAATTTTGGTTATCATGGCCTTGAATGCATCCTGGAATATCAAGCTTGAGCTCATGCCCAAGGGGTTAGTTTAACAGGTTTATCCTGGCTTAGAATTCATGCATTTTCACATTACATTACACAGCTGTAACGATCTTTTCTTGTTCTCTTTCCAGACATGGATGCTTGTATCAATTGTCCAGATGAACAATATCCAGACAAAGACCAACACCAATGCATCCCCAAGGTTATCAGCTACCTCTCGTATAGCGAATCCTTAGGATTCAGTCTAGCCTGGGCTGCTGTTGCTTTTGCTCTGATCACAGCTGTGGTACTTGCAACCTTTATGAAGCACCAGGACACTCCCATTGTCAAGGCCAACAACCGCAGCCTCACCTACATCCTCCTCGTCTCCCTCCTCCTTTGCTTCCTCTGCTCCTTGCTCTTCATAGGAAGGCCCAGAAGGGTGACATGCCTTCTCCGGCAAACGGCTTTTGGCATGGTCTTCTCTGTGGCCCTTTCCTCTGTGCTAGCAAAAACCATCACTGTGGTTCTGGCATTCATGGCTACCAAACCAGGATCTGGGATGAGGAAATGGGTGGGGAAAAGACTGGCAAATTGCATTGTCCTGTCCTGTTCCTTGGTTCAAGCAGGCATTTGTATGGTTTGGTTAAGTACTGCTCCTCCATTCCCAGCTAAGAACATGCACTCAGTGAAAGGGCAAATCATAGTGGAATGTAATGAGGGCTCAGCTACCATGTTTTACTGCCTCTTGGGCTACATGGGCTTCCTGGCCATTGTCAGCTTCACTGTGGCTTTCCTAGCCAGGAAGTTGCCAGACACTTTCAATGAAGCCAAATTCATCACCTTCAGCATGTTGGTCTTTTGCAGTGTTTGGATCTCTTTTCTTCCAACCTATCTGAGCACAAAAGGGAAATACATGGTTGCCGTGGAGATCTTCTCCATCTTGGCCTCTAGTGCAGGGTTACTGGGCTTTATTTTTTTTCCTAAGTGCTACATCATTGTGCTCAGGCCTGAGCTGAATAATAAGGAGCAACTAAGAAGAAAAGAAAAAGCCAAGCATTAAACGTTCTGAGAATCCTTGTTTTTCTTCTGATCTTGTAAACAATTCATCAGTTTCATTTGTTTAAAAAAATACAGTGGTTCTACTTGATAGTTGTTTCTAGAAAGTACATTCAGTACGGCCTTGTAAGAAATTGCTGTATTGCCATAATTTTCAGAGATGTGGAATCCAAAGCTGATGTTTTTGAAGATGGTTTTCATTGAACTCCTTTACAGCAAATGCCAAGCAAGTGCTTAGGCAGGAAACTGCAATGAAAGTTGTGATTGGCATTGTCGTGGCCAAGCAAGCGGGGTGGGCAGAAAAACTACCCTGCCACCAGCCCAGAAATTAAAATACCGTATTTTTCGCTCCATAAGACGCAGCGGACCATAGGACGCATGTGTTTTATGGAGCTAAAAATAGGGGAAAAATATTTGTAGCTTACTGAGCCCTCTGTATATAAAGAGAATACAGTTCTCAAGTACATATTCATAGGAACAAAAAGCTCAATACAACACAACAGCATAAGAACATACAACATGCCTGCATTTCTTAACTGATCTATTTGCAATAACAATATTCCTGCTTCAGTACCTTCTGTGCTGTTTTCATTATATCAGCATATGAATATTTTACAGAATTTCACTATTTTAACACGCCTCTTGTGGTTCAGCAGGTACTGCCTATCTGCTTTAGAAGACAGGAATAAAAGCATTACTACAAGCTGGAATTTTAGCTGGAGAAAATGTTAGAAAGGCAGGCAGCGTGACTCTTCGAGAAAGGTGCATTACATGAATAAAGAAATCATGGGATTAGCATTAAGCAGCTGAAAGGCTTAAATGTGGATTTTCATAGTATGCAACTGACTTTCATAATATATCAATCTTTAAAACCCACCACAAAATTTTAGATAGTTAATAGATTTGCCTTGGCATTAATATTCTCCTTTGAACAACCTCCACAGGTCCCACATGCTTCCCCGGAGAGCACACGGGGGCCCTTCAGTCCTAGGGCCGTAGATCTCACCAAGAAGTAGGTAAATGCCTACCTGGGGCGGTTAATGCACTGGAACGGCAGAGCAGTGTGGCTCATCCTCGCATCAAGCACGATGCGGTGGAGCTGTTTCGGGGGAATGCTGTACACCTCTCAGATCCGGGAGTTGAACCGTTCTTACAAGACCTGCAGAGGCTTTGCTTAATGTTTTGATCCTGTGGGGCTGGGCGATCAAGCGCTAGGCTAATCGCCCGATGTGGCAGGTGGCGTGCGGGTATGGGTAGGTAAGGCTTGATAGGAATCGGCATGCACCTTGAGCTCGGCAAGGTCAGGAGGTGAGCCAAGACCGCTCATTATGACACTTAACCCTTAACCCGGGTCGGTGAGGCTGAGTTGGCAAGCCTCCTGGCTGGAGCAGGTGAGGCCCATCAATGGCTTTGCTAGTATGGGTCTCAAAACCTGCTGCGCTGTCTCAGCCCTTCGGGGTTGGCTGTGATAGGCTCCCCTGGGCTGTGTCCGGGGGGGCATGGAGTCGGGGTGTTTGATGCCAAAACAAGCAGGGGGAGGAAGATGGCTAGGTCCATTTCCCCCGACCAGTGCCCGCAAGCCGTTTGGGGGTGGGTTAGTTTACCCCCAGTGTTTGCCTCTGCAGGTTTCTTTGATAAGTATAAATAAAGTGACTACATATCCATAAGTGGCTTGTCTCGTGTCTTCATTGGGGGGTGTAAGGATAAATAATCTTCTATGTGGTACACGTCTTCTTTTCCCTATGGCTGTGATGTCAGAGCATCTTTTTGGCCACTGTATTATCTCTCTTCTTCCATCTCCATCTGTCTTCTCACAGATTCATGAGGTTTGGGACACATATTTAATCCACTGTGTCCCAAAAACTGTGTGAATTTGGACACTTTATTTTCTATCTCGTAAGAAACAATCTCTCTTGATTGAGAAACTCTCTCTCTCTCTCTCTCTCTCTCTCTCTCTCTCTCTCTCTCTCTCTCTCTCTCTCTCTCTCTCTCTCTGTGCTGTGTGTGTGTGCGTGCGTGTGATTTTATCTGCAATATGATTTTATCTGCAATACGTCTCAAATCATCTCCTAGTGGCAGTATCATCTCCCTGTCTCATTTAAACTTAAAAACTGGAAAAAATAAATTTGCATTATTAGTAGCTAAGAGTATGAAGAAAACAGTAGGTACATCTTCACACAGTACATAATTAGTCCGTGGAATCCATTGCCACCAAATGTGGTGATGACCATGAGCTTGGATGTCTTGAAGAGGAGATTGAACCGTCATGGAAAAAGGTCTATCACTGACTCCTAATCAGAATGGCTAAATCCTACTTTCAGACTCAACAGCAGTTTGCCCCTGAATACCAGTTATGGGGGATCAATGGTTAGGGAGGAGCATGCTTTTCTCTGCTGCAGGTGGGCTTCCCTGCTGATGGTTCACTGATAGTTCACTGTCAAATGGAGAATATGGGATAGATAGTTCTTTGCCTGATCCCACAGGTTTTATTTAGTTCTTATCCCTTCCATTCCTGCTTCAGTCATCATGAACTACCTATCCTTAGTCTGGCCTCAGGGGCCTAACAAGCTCTCGGAGCACAGGAGCTTGCTGCGCTTGGAAGTGACATCACATGACCTCATGTGATGTCATTTCCAGAGCTGTTTCCTCAGCAATGGAGCCGCACTGCTCTTTCCTGAACTGTAGGGTGGGCAGGGGGACTCCATGACTGAGCACTGAGCAAACCTCCATGACTGAACAAGCTGTTTCAGCATGCGCACCGAGCCCCACCCTCCCTACAGTTCGGGAAAGAGCAGCGTGGCTCCTTGACTGATCACACTGTATCAGCACACAGTCGGAAACAGCGGTGCACGCAGTGAAGTGGAACTTGAGGTGTGCCCCCCCAGGCTTGCATCCGGGGGGGGCGCACCCACGTTACAATGTTACGCTTCACCCACGTTATGCTTCACCCACATTACGCCTCTGCTCAGTAGTCCTAGAGTCCCTCCCCCCTCCCATCTGCAATGTGAAAATAAGAATAATTTCCTCTAGAAGCCACCTGAGAGAAAATTATTTGGACTAGCTGAAAGCCAGCTACACTTTGGTAGTCCACGGTTCATTTCTGCCTACCGGAGCGACGCCTCTGCATTTCTGCCTCTGGCGAGCTGCTGTGTGGTAATATTCAGCTGCCATGAAGGAATGCCTCTTTGCCTCCACTTCTGTTCCATATGTTATAAGTCTCAGTTCTCATCCGTCCAAAAACAACCAAATTACTAACAGTCAAGCGTCTCACTGATCGGCTAAGTGAAGCATGAAACACATTTCCTAAATCTTCAAAGCAGTGGCTATTTCTTCCTTCATTTATAGACTTGTTGATTGTTTGTAATTGGGAAAATAACCAAGTTTATAAGAACCTGCAATTCTCAACAGGGCTTCAGGGCCTTGATCATTTTGTTATGCCTGTCATGAACTGTTCGTTCATGTAGGCTTGGGGTTTCTTTTGTTGTTGTAATAGAATTTTAGTAGATTGTTGCAGGACCAACCTTACAGTACTTCTTCTATGTAAAATGCCAAAGATAGAGAAGTAATTTGAATGGTTGAGGAACTGCAGTTAATTGAGAACAGAAGAGCTCCTCGTTATGGGAAAGATAAATTCCTCAAGGAGAGTAGAGCTTTGGCAGACTCTCTGGTGTGGATGTTGAGGAGAGACCTTGGAAAGAGAGGGTTAGAAGGGAGAATGGCCGGCAGAATGGCCGGCATACTGGAAAATGATGAACTTGCTTGAAGTTCGGACGATAGCACCCAAAGTACTCGAAAATGCTGGTAAATGCAGTTGTGACACAGAACGGCTGGGTGGGGGTGGGGGTGGGGGGGTGGAAGAGGAGGGGGGAAGTCTTCATGTTTATTTTATTTTTTTGCCTTGATAGTCGACAAACTCACGCATGATTTTCAGAACCTGGATGTTAATGAAGATGAAAGACACCCCTGTTCATCAGAGACTCTTGAACGCCCGGACGCTGCATAGGAGGAATGGTCAAAATAAAAATAAAATGTGCTAACCCAATGTAAAATAAAAATGTTTTACGACATAGCGGTGTGGGCATATGTGTGTTAGCAGGCGTCATGGCAGATCATGAACAAATTTTAAAGAAAATATATTATACGCCACAGGCTGTAGGGAGCTTCGGGGGCGTGAACGCCCTCTTTGAGGAAGCCAAAAAGCACGGTAAAACATTGACTAGAGAGCAAGTTAGCCGGTGGCTTTCAGAACAGGATGCTTACACACTACACAAACAGGCAAGAGTCCGTTTTAAGAGAAACAAGATGGTTGTTTCGGGAGTGGACGCGCAATGGCAGGCAGATTTAGTGGACATGCAACAGTTTTCAAAGTACAACAAGGCTTACAAATACATTTTAACTGTGGTGGATGTACTCTCTAAATATGCGTGGGCTAGGTGCCTGAAAGACAAGACAGGTAAACAAGTGGCAGCCACTTTTCAGCACATTTTTAGGCAGGGAAGAATACCTCACAAGTTGCAGACTGATGCCGGAAAAGAGTTTCTAAACAAAACTGTACAAGGTTTGCTAAAAAAACACGGCGTCCACCACTTCGTCACCAACAATGAGGTCAAGGCGGCAATTGTGGAGCGGTTTAATAAAACTCTGAAAACAAAAATGTGGAGATTTTTTACGGCTAACAACACTTTCAGGTACGTTGTGGTGCTGCCGAGGCTTATAAAGAGCTATAATCACACCTGGAACAGAACTATTAGGGCCCGCCCGGTGGATGTGAACCAAGATAACGCTCTGGCGGTCTGGAGAACAGTTTATGGAGAATGTGATAACAGAAAAAAGGCTGTTCCTTTGTTCAGAAAAGGAGATCACGTGCGGGTCTCTAAGCTCAAGGGTTTTTTTGAAAAAGGGTACGAGCAAAGCTTAATAAATAATCCAGGCACAACATTCTATCATTAAAAGTTTTATTTAGAAACCCATAAGAAAAAAAAACCCAACGTTAAGATACAATCAATAAAAAATATTAAAACTTTAAAACAGCTGATAAAAACCTTTCAAGTACTCTAATCTCCTTTTGACTAGTCAACTGAACACAACTCCCTTCTAACCCTCTCTTTCCAAGGTCTCTCCTCAACATCCACACCAGAGAGTCTGCCAAAGCTCTACTCTCCTTGAGGAATTTATCTTTCCCATAACGAGGAGCTCTTCTGTTCTCAATTAACTGCAGTTCCTCAACCATTCAAATTACTTCTCTATCTTTGGCATTTTACATAGAAGAAGTACTGTAAGGTTGGTCCTGCAACAATCTACTAAAATTCTATTACAACAACAAAAGAAACCCCAAGCCTACATGAACGAACAGTTCATGACAGGCATAACAAAATGATCAAGGCCCTGAAGCCCTGTTGAGAATTGCAGGTTCTTATAAACTTGGTTATTTTCCCAATTACAAACAATCAACAAGTCTATAAATGAAGGAAGAAATAGCCACTGCTTTGAAGATTTAGGAAATGTGTTTCATGCTTCACTTAGCCGATCAGTGAGACGCTTGACTGTTAGTAATTTGGTTGTTTTTGGACGGATGAGAACTGAGACTTATAACATATGGAACAGAAGTGGAGGCAAAGAGGCATTCCTTCATGGCAGCTGAATATTACCACACAGCAGCTCGCCAGAGGCAGAAATGCAGAGGCGTCGCTCCGGTAGGGGCGGGGCTGTAAGTTTTGCTCGGTCGGAGTCCCGTTTACCGAACGAGCAGGAGGCGGCCCCGCCCCCTCACTGTCAGAGCCATTCCCCTGCGGAGAAAGCAGCAGGCAAGAGACCCTGCCTGCTGCTTTCTCCGCAGGGGAATGGCTCTGACAGTGAGGGGGCGGGGCCGCCTCCTGCTCGTTCGGTAAACGGGACTCCGACCGAGCAAAACTTACAGCCCCGCCCCTACCGGAGCGACGCCTCTGCAGAAATGAACCGTGGACTACCAAAGTGTAGCTGGCTTTCAGCTAGTCCAAATAATTTTCTCTCAGGTGGCTTCTAGAGGAAATTATTCTTATTTTCACATTGCAGATGGGAGGGGGGAGGGACTCTAGGACTACTGAGCAGAGGCGTAATGTGGGTGAAGCATAACGTGGGTGAAGCGTAACATTGTAACGTGGGTGCGCCCCCCCCGGATGCAAGCCTGGGGGGGCACACCTCAAGTTCCACTTCACTGCGTGCACCGCTGTTTCCGACTGTGTGCTGATACAGTGTGATCAGTCAAGGAGCCACGCTGCTCTTTCCCGAACTGTAGGGAGGGTGGGGCTCGGTGCGCATGCTGAAACAGCTTGTTCAGTCATGGAGGTTTGCTCAGTGCTCAGTCATGGAGTCCCCCTGCCCACCCTACAGTTCAGGAAAGAGCAGTGCGGCTCCATTGCTGAGGAAACAGCTCTGGAAATGACATCACATGAGGTCATGTGATGTCACTTCCAAGCGCAGCAAGCTCCTGTGCTCCGAGAGCTTGTTAGGCCCCTGAGGCCAGACTAAGGATAGGTAGTTCATGATGACTGAAGCAGGAATGGAAGGGATAAGAACTAAATAAAACCTGTGGGATCAGGCAAAGAACTATCTATCCCATATTCTCCATTTGACAGTGAACTATCAGTGAACCATCAGCAGGGAAGCCCACCTGCAGCAGAGAAAAGCATGCTCCTCCCTAACCATTGATCCCCCATAACTGGTATTCAGGGGCAAACTGCTGTTGAGTCTGAAAGTAGGATTTAGCCATTCTGATTAGGAGTCAGTGATAGACCTTTTTCCATGACGGTTCAATCTCCTCTTCAAGACATCCAAGCTCATGGTCATCACCACATTTGGTGGCAATGGATTCCACGGACTAATTATGTACTGTGTGAAGAAGTACCTACTGTTTTCTTCATACTCTTAGCTACTAATAATGCAAATTTATTTTTTCCAGTTTTTAAGTTTAAATGAGACAGGGAGATGATACTGCCACTAGGAGATGATTTGAGACGTATTGCAGATAAAATCATATTGCAGATAAAATCACACGCACGCACACACACACAGCACAGAGAGAGAGAGAGAGAGAGAGAGAGAGAGAGAGAGAGAGAGAGAGTTTCTCAATCAAGAGAGATTGTTTCTTACGAGATAGAAAATAAAGTGTCCAAATTCACACAGTTTTTGGGACACAGTGGATTAAATATGTGTCCCAAACCTCATGAATCTGTGAGAAGACAGATGGAGATGGAAGAAGAGAGATAATACAGTGGCCAAAAAGATGCTCTGACATCACAGCCATAGGGAAAAGAAGACGTGTACCACATAGAAGATTATTTATCCTTACACCCCCCAATGAAGACACGAGACAAGCCACTTATGGATATGTAGTCACTTTATTTATACTTATCAAAGAAACCTGCAGAGGCAAACACTGGGGGTAAACTAACCCACCCCCAAACGGCTTGCGGGCACTGGTCGGGGGAAATGGACCTAGCCATCTTCCTCCCCCTGCTTGTTTTGGCATCAAACACCCCGACTCCATGCCCCCCCGGACACAGCCCAGGGGAGCCTATCACAGCCAACCCCGAAGGGCTGAGACAGCGCAGCAGGTTTTGAGACCCATACTAGCAAAGCCATTGATGGGCCTCACCTGCTCCAGCCAGGAGGCTTGCCAACTCAGCCTCACCGACCCGGGTTAAAGGTTAAGTGTCATAATGAGCGGTCTTGGCTCACCTCCTGACCTTGCCGAGCTCAAGGTGCATGCCGATTCCTATCAAGCCTTACCTACCCATACCCGCACGCCACCTGCCACATCGGGCGATTAGCCTAGCGCTTGATCGCCCAGCCCCACAGGATCAAAACATTAAGCAAAGCCTCTGCAGGTCTTGTAAGAACGGTTCAACTCCCGGATCTGAGAGGTGTACAGCATTTCCCCGAAACAGCTCCACCGCATCGTGCTTGATGCGAGGATGAGCCACACTGCTCTGCCGTTCCAGTGCATTAACCGCCCCAGGTAGGTATTTACCTACTTCTTGGTGAGATCTACGGCCCTAGGACTGAAGGCCCCCCGTGTGCTCTCCGGGGAAGCATGTGGGACCACAGGAACCGAATCCCGAGCACCCATAGGGCAATGACTGATAAACCTTGCAAATCTGAAGCCTCAAGGGCATTGAAGTCCTCTGGCACAGATCGTTTTCCCTCAAATGCAGACTAACACCTGGGGCGGTGGATGGGTGAGCAGGAACTCCTGCGCCAGGGATAGGAGCTGGCCAGTGAGCGTGCCCCATTGAGCTGCCCAACTCACGGTGGCGAAACTGCTGAGCCCCAGTTGGTCGCCGTAACCGGAGGCAGCCGCCTTCTTCCTGGTCCAGAACAGGAATGAATGCCCGCATAAAAGGACCCTCACGTGCGCAGGGCCATAGTACTCTAAAGAGAGAGGAAAGATTGTTCAGAATTACCCTCTGCACCTACCCACTGAAATAACAAGAGAAATACAGGCCCGGTGGGCCACAACACCATGCCCAAAGGGCCACAGCCGTCTCCCCCACTCTGGGCTTCGCGCCCCTCACTGAGCACCCAGGCCGTCACGGCTGGGGGGAGGACAGCAAGGATGGTCGCCGGGGCCTCACTGCCCAACCAATCTGTTGAAAAAGGAAAACAAGATCAGATAAGTCATGGAACTTACCCACCCTCGAATGGAAACTTGGGCCCCGAGGGCCACCACCCAGCCAACATGCAACAGCCGCCTCCCCCACACTGGGCTTCGCGCTCCTCACTGAGCACCCAGGCCCCACGGCTGGGGAGAGGAGCATGAAGATGGTCATAGAGGGCCTCACTGCCCGACCAGGTACTCACCAACATAGCCCCGAAAGGCTCTGGCACGCCAGAGACCGGTCCCTCCGATTGCCTTTACCGACAACCCAAGAGCAGCGGCAGCTGAGGCTGCATCGATCCTGAACCATCTTATTCAAGCAGACTATAACTATTCCTAATCTTAGTTACTATTGCATTTATTTTATTTATTTTTTCTTCATTTTCTTCAGTTATTTTGTTATTCTTATTATTTAAGGGAAATTACCTAAGTGGGGAGGGGGGAGTTCTATACTCAAGGTTCTAGATGGGCAGCATGCCCTACCCCCAGACTACCTACTCCTTATTTAAGGGACACTCCCCCCCCCTGCTAGCTGTTCCAGCTTCGAAAGGTGAGGGAATGATCCTCTAGCAGTAAGAACCCCTTAAAATCCGGCTGAGGTTAAAGCTCAACCTCCCGAAAATGTAAAGAACAATAATTGACCCAAGGGTAAGGAAGTGACAGCAACCCTTAAAGGAACGCATAATAAACGTTGGGCACCTATACCCGGAGTACTAGCAGTCCAGAAGGGGGAAAAAAACCAATGCCGCACTGGCAAAGCACCAGCCTAAGCTCGGGCATGCCCAAAACCACACGGACTCAAAAGCCCAAAGGACAAACAGGTGGAAGCCAGAACCCTCCTACAGGACTCATAGGAACACGAATGCCGTAAAGGTAGGCTTACCATTCGTCCTGGTTTCAGCGGGACAGTCCCGGAAATCAGACTCGATTCCCGGTCCGGTCCCGGGGGACAAATGGGCGGCGCCATCTTTTTTTAAAAAAAAACTTAACCGGGTGCCGGCATCTTGGATCACGAAATCTCGCGCGATCCATGATGTCGGCACCCAAATCTCGTGAGGGCATGATGCCCTCACGAGATTTGGGCACCGACATCTTGGATCACGCGAGATTTCGTGATCCAAGATGCTGCCGGCGCCCGGGTAAGTTTTAAAAAAGAAGATGGCGGCAGCGAGCGGGTGTCGTCCGCCCGCTCTCTCACCGGCACAGAGCCAGTGAGGGAGCAGGCGAACGACAGCCTGCTGCCCGTGCCGTGCACGCCTCCGGAAGGCGTGCATGGCACGGGCAAGCAGGCTGTCGTTCGCCCGGTCTCCCATCGGCTCCGTGTGGTGCCACTGGGAGACCGGGCCAGCCTGCTTGCTTGCCCGGGTGACGCGAACCTCCGGCAGGCTCGGACAACCCAGGCAAGCAGGCTGCGTTTCTCCCGAGGCAGCGGCACCGGAAGAAACGCAGCCTGCTTGCCTGCGTTGTGCGAGCCTGCCGGAGGCTCGCGCCGCCCGGGCAAGCAGGCTGGCCCGGTCTCCCACCGGTCTCCCACCGCAGCAGCAGAGGTCTCCCACTGCAGCGGCACCAGGAGAAACGGAGCCGCTGGGAGACCGGGCCAGCCTGTTTGCCCGGGCAGCGCGAGCCTCCGGCAGGCTCGCACAACGCAGACAAGTAGGCTGTGCTTCTCCCGGTCTGCTTGCCGCGGCCCCAGCAGCAGCAGTCTGGAGCAGCACGAGGACGACCAGCGACCAGGTAAGCATTTTTTAAATATATTTTTATATAAAAATTAATTATTTAATTAAAAATTTCGGACGCGCTTCGTGCCCCCTTTCTTACTTTATTAATTAATTGAAAAAAACTGGTTGGTAGACTTCTGATGGTTCGTTTTGGTTTGTGGTTTGTGGTTGGTTTTTGTGGTTGATTTTTTGTTGTGGTTTATAGTTTGTGGTTGGTTTTTTTATTGATTTTCGTTGTGGTTTGTAGTTTGTGCTTGGTTTTTGTGGTTGATTTTTCGTTGTGGTTTGTAGTTTGTGGTTGGTCTTTCGTTGTGGTTTGTGATTAGCGGTTGGTTTTTGTTGTTTGTGGTTGATTTTTTGTTGCTTTTACATTAATTAATTATTTGCCTTGTGGGGGGGAGGTGTTATGGGGGGGGGTGTCCTGGTTTGAGGTTTGTAAAATATGGTAAGCCTACGTAAAGGCATAGGGCTGACTCCTGCAGTCCCAGCCCAGCACTCACGCCGGGAGCGAGTAATCTTAATCGGGGGGCCAAATACACAGATAAAACTGCTGGCCCTCGAGCTAGTGGAGGACCACTTGATTTAAGGCCCGAAAGTGCCAATATCTTAACCATAAGTTAAGTGTACTAAACCGGCCATTAGGACCTTTCCATTCATATCAAAGGGAATGTGAAGTTCTGATACCTTCTTGCAACCCATGAGATAAACTACAGGGGTGGCCCAAATCGAATAGCAGTATGTCACTGGCCATAAATGTATAGGCTGGCCCCATCAACGGGAAACACCCGAGTAGCCCTTTGCAGGGTTGGAATCACCCAGAGCTGAAATGGAGCTACTTGAATAGAAGAGAAAATATAGAGAAAATACAAACTAAGGGGGTGGTAAAGGGGAACAATGAGAAATCCCCCAACTAATATCTCCAGCTACCAGTAAAAAGGGGGATTGGATGCAGGGCAGCAACCTAAGAATAAACGGACCAGGGAACCCTGGAAAAACTTGACTCAAATAAGACCACAATTGTCCCATCATTGGCAAGAAACTACCATAGGTAGGTGGAGAGAAAAAACATGCCCGTTAACCACCAGAGGTAAGGCTGGAGGCCGTGAGAAAGTAAGTGACTCCCTAACCGAAACAAAGTAGCCATGCAAATAGGTGGGGAGCACCGGGGAAAAAGGGGGGCTGAAATGAAGGGTGGCTGCCCAGACACACCCCCACGACTTTAAAGAGTTGGCATTGACGCAGGGGGAACCTGCCCATAGGCACCCCTGCGATCAAAGTGTGGATAAGGATACGAAGGGAGGGAGCACTCTTCACAATGCCACTTAAAGGACCCCCCTTCTAATTACACAGCCTGTAAGCCGTGAAAAAGTGCATATGTACAGAACCTAAATGAAAAGGAACGTCGGGGGGGGGGGTGCAGGTGAAAGGAGCCATGAATGGGAGCAGCTGCCAAAAGACAACCTCCTCATGACCAGAATTAAAGAATATGGCAGTGAAGGAGGGAGCGGCTGCCCCGTGATACCCCCCCCTGTGATCCACTCATATATAATGATGTGCAAGATAGGAGCCCCCCAATGCTCACTATCGTGAGGCTTAAAGCCCACTTTCCAGAACGCAGCCCGTAGGCCGAGGAAAAGTGAGTCCCAGCCAGTAAGGAAAAGAGCTAGTGAGCGGCCAGAACCCAAATTGGCCACCAGGTTACACAAAGTGTGGCTAAAGTAGAGACTGAAGGACACACAATTAAGAACACTGGCCACTGCAACTAAAATAATAAATGGATGAAGGGAACAAGTGAACTTCACAAATATGGGTACCCAAATACCCGATGGGGAGGACCCACTCACCCCCTTAGGGGCACAAGCAGGTATAGCGGCATTTGTGTGCTTGTTTAAACTGGGGGGGGGGAAGTTGCTCCCCCGGGAAACCTGCAATCCGCAGTGGAACATATAAACCCAATCCAGTATGATAATAATAATTCCCGTATTCCTTAAGCATTGTCAACCAATCCAGTATCTCTATCATTCCCCATTCCATTTTAAAACACCACCAACTGAGGCTGAGAGTGAGTAACTGGCCTGGACCCTTCATGTTACTCAAAACAGACAAAAGAAAATATTTATTTATTTATTTATTTAATAATAATAATAATAATAATAATATAATATACAGTATTTATATACCGCCTTTCTTGGTCATTGGATTTCTCCTCCGACTTTAGTCCAAGGTGGTGTACATGGGCAGGCACCGGTGTACATGGGCACCCATTTAAGGAATTTGTAGCCTGCCTTTTTCCCGAGGGCACTCAAGGCGGCTTACAACATATTAAAATAAATATAAACACATTAAAATAATTAATTAAACACATTAAAATAATTAATTAAAACACTTAAGATTAAAAATAAACAACCCCAGTGGGTCACCAGCATTTACATATATTAAAACCATTTGTTAAAAGGTCAGCCCACCATGTCAGACATTAAAAGCAGTCCTGAATAAAAACGTCTTAAGGCCCCGCCGAAAGGCCTCTAAAGAGGGAGTCGTTCTCAATTCCAAGGGGAGGGAATTCCACAATTGGGGCGCCACCGCCGAGAAGGCACGGTCAACAGGGCCCCCCCTGATGACCTCAGAGTATGGGTCAGATTATAAGGAAGGAGGCGGTCCCTCAAATACCCTGGACCCGAGCCGTTAAGGGCTTTAAAAGTCAAAACTAGCACTTTGAATTGTGCCCGGAAACAAACCGGTAGCCAGTGTAGCCGCCGAAGCAACGGTCCGACTGAGTCGAACCGACAAGCCCCGGCAACCACCCAGGCCGCCGCATTCTGCACTAGTTGCAGTTTCCGAACAGTCTTCAAAGGCAGCCCCACGTAGAGCGCATTGCAGTAATCTAGTCTAGATGTCACTAGGGCTTGGGTCACTGTGGCCAGGTCTGCACGATCCAAGTACGGTCGCAGCTGGCGCACCAGCCGAAGCTGGGCGAAAGCCCCCCTGGCCACAGCTGCTACCTGGGAATCCAGGAGCAGCTGTGCATCCAGGAGAACCCCCAAGCTGCGGACCTGCTCCTTCAGAGAGAGTACAACCCCATTCAGAGCAGGACGATGATCCAGTACCTGAGTCGCAGACTTCTGGACCAGAAGAACCTCTGTCTTATCAGGATTTAATTTCAGCTTGTTCGCCCCCATCCAGCTCCCAACTGCCTCCAGACAACGATTCAGGACATCGACCGCCCCCTTGGAGTCAGGTGGAAAGGAGAGAAAGAGCTGGGTGTCATCCGCATACTGCATACCGCATACCGCATAGAAGTCAACCCCCGGATGACTTCTCCCAGCGGCTTCATATAGATGTTAAACAGCATGGGGGATAGAATTGACCCTTGTGGCACCCCACACCTCAAGGGCAAGGGTGCCGAACAAGCATCCCCCAGCACCACCTTCTGGGATCTATCAGCCAGGAAGGAGCGGAACCACCTCAAAACAGTGCCTCCAAGCCCCAACCCAGCCAACCGACCCAGGAGGACACCATGGTCAATGGTGTCAAAAGCCACTGAGAGGTCCAGCAGGACCAACAGGGACGCACTCCCCCTGTCCAGTCCCCGGCGCAGGTCATCCACCAAGGCGACCAAGGCTGTCTCTGTCCCAAACCCTGGCCTGAAGCCAGACTGGAATGGATCCAGGTAATCAGCTTCCTCCAAGACCCTCTGGAGCTGAGACGCCACTACCAGCTCGATCACCTTGCCCAGAAACGGGATATTCGAGACTGGCCGGAAGTTGTTCAGAATAGTGGGATCCAGGGAGGGTTTCTTCAGGAGGGGACGCACCACCGCCTGCTTCAGAGACAGTGGCACCACCCCCTCCCTCAGAGATTAATTTACCACCCTCCCCGTCCACTCAGCCAGCCCTGCCTGGGCAGCTCTAATCAGCCATGCTGGACAAGGGTCAAGCGGGCAAGCGGACGGTCTCACACTCCAAAGAATCCTGTCCACATCCTCAGGTTCTACAAGCTGAAAAGAATCCCAGGAAGGAGAACAGACAGGTGCCTCAGGGACATCATTAGAAACTGCTAACGCGGCATCCAAGTCATGCTGAATCCGATCGACTTTGTCCACGAAGTGCTTTGCAAACTCATCACAGCGAGCCACCATGTGTTCCACCCCATCTACTGGGGGGGCCAGATGGAGCAGGCCCTGGACCACACGGAAAAGCTCAGCTGGACGGTTCTCCGCAGACGCAATGCCAGCAGAAAAGAAAGCCTTCTTAGCTGCCGCCACCGCCACGGAATAGGCTCTGAAGTGAGCTCTAGCCCATGCCCGGTCGGAGTCAGCACAAGTTTTCCGCCACCGTCGCTCTAGACATCCACCTTGCCGCTTCATCGTCCGCAGCTCCTCAGTAAACCAAGGGGCCACTCTGACTCTGCGGCTTGGTCAAGGACGCTCAGGAGCGATCAGATCCAGAGCCCTGGTCATTTCCCCATTCCAGAGGTCAATCAGGGCACTGGGTGAGTCGCCGACTCTGGCAACAGGAAAATCCCCCAGAGCCCTCAGGAATCCATCCGGATCCATCATCCTCCGGGGGCGGACCACAGAATGAGGTCCCCCACCACTGCGGAGGCGACAAGCTGCGACAAGCCTAAATCCCACCAGGAAGTGATCTGTCCATGACAAAGGAGTGATGTTAATTTCCTCCACATCCAGATCACCATCCACCTGCCCCGCAGTAAACACCAGGTCCAGCGTGTGTCCCGTATCGTGCTTCAGGGCAGATATTCTCTGAGACAGACCCATGGTTGCCATGGCGGCCATGAAGTCCTGAGCCACAACTGTCCTCGGGGCCTCAGCGTGGACATTAAAGTTCCCCAGCACCAATAGGCGAGGGCACTGCAATGCCACCACCGAGATCACCCCGGTCAGCTCAGGCAGGGAGACTGTTGGGCAGCATGGTGGGCGGTACACCAACAGAATCCCTATTCTGTCTCACCCTTCCAGCACGACATGGAGGCACTCAAACCCAGTGGACCGCGGGACAGGATACCCAGTGAGATGGATGGTATCACGATAGACTATCGCAACTCCACCTCCCCGCCCCTGTAGTCGTGGCTGCTGCAATACCCGGAAACCCGGCGGGCACATCTGGGAGAGACTTACCCCTCCCGACTCATCCAGCCAGGTCTCCATAATACACACCAGGTCAGCACCTTCATCCAGGATTAAATCCTGGACTAGGCACACTTTATTGTTGACTGACCTGGCGTTCAAGAGCAGCAGTTTCAGACTCAGGGGACTGTTGCCCAGACCGCCAAGAGTCAGAGGGATGGGAGAAGGGCCAGAAAGGGGGACAGTCTGCCTGTGACTTACCCTCGTTCTCCTGAAACGGCCTGCCCAGCCCCCACCACCATATCTTCCGTGACCCATCACTCTGCCAATGGTGGCTGCCCGCCCCTCCCCTAGACTCCCTCGAGGTGACAAACACATAGCCTTTCAGCGGAGCCTACTTCCAGACCACGCAACCTAACAAACTCACACACTCCACACCACTCTCAGTCACTACCACCCTCCCCAGTCAGTCCACTTTACCCAGCATGTAATTGGTTTGTGGAACTCCTTGCCACAGGAGGAGGTGATGGCACCTGGCCTGGATTCCTTTAAAAGGGATTGGACAGATTTATGGAAGAAAAGTCCATCACAGCGTACAAGCCATGATGGGGATAAGCAACCTCCTGGTTGTAGGAGTAGGTTTTCTTTGTGCCAGGTGCAAGGGAGTGGCAACAGGATACCAGTATCTTGTTGTCTTGTGCTCCCTGAGGCATCTGGTGGGGCCACTGTGTGATACAGGAAGCTGGACTAGATGGGCCTTTGGCCTGATCCAGCAGGGCTCTTCTTAAATGTAAAACCCATCTCTGCTAAAGCTGAAGGGGGGAGCCTGGCCCTTTAAGGCTGAAGGCTGAGGCCACTGGACTACACCCAAAATGGAGGACAGCAATGTTGCTGTAGGAAAACCAATATCCCAGAGTGTGAGGGGATAAGACAGGGCCTGGTTTCAAGTTGAAAGGTACAGTGTATAGCCCTCTGTATATCCATGTAGCCTGTAGGACCCAAAAATTAAGTGCAGCTTCAAGAGCTGCCCTGGTGAAAGTCTTACAGGTTTTGCCTGTAAAACCAGGCAAAAGTAACTGTACCTTGAACCTTCCTCAGAACTCCAAGCCTGGAATGGTAAGGGACAAGTGGGGGGGGCACCTGGGCACAACCTTTCCTTATCCCAGGCTCTTTTAGGCATGGCCCCTAATTTCTGCCCTTTTCATGTTCATATATATGTAGTCTGCGGGCAAACATAGGGGTAAATGTGCTCTTATTTACTAAGGTTGCAATCCTAAGCACGCTCATCCGGGAGCAAGCCCCACAACTATAATGGGACTTAATTCTGAGTAGACATGCCCAGGACTGGGTATAGAACTACCACATTCTTCTGTTTTCCTGGGCTGGATCTACCCCTTATTGATAAGTCTCTAAAATGCAACTCTACAGCCTGTAGGCTGAGAGAAGGGATGGAAAGAGAAAGGAATATGGTCTATTGTGAGTCTGTGTGTTCTTGCTTTACTATAATACCCAGAGGGGGAGGGCTGTGCACCCAACCCCCTAACTAGATGCGCTGATCCCGCGCCGAAAAGCCTCCTGTTAATACGGGGAGGCCTAGCTGCGCCCCAGGCCACGTATGAAGAAGGGAGCTTGGCCTTGTGTGTCCTCTTGCTTCGCTTCCCAGGCATCGACTGAAGCCGAGCAATGCTGAGGCATCTCATCAGTTGACACCCAACCCATGTGACCTGGCCCGGCCAATCACAAGTCGGGCCTGCTGTGGCTCATCTCTCCTGCCTCCCTCAGGAGGGCAGGATAAAATCCCGCGCCACGATTGGCAGCGCAGGGCCGATCTACAAAACTATTGAGCAGTCCACATGTCACATCGAGATGAAAATAGAAAGAAGTGTTGAGAAAAGTGGAGTAAATTCTCAGTGACTGAAGATCCTCATATGCTTGACTGCCATCCTGAATGGACTTCATGCTCCCTTTCACTTAAATACCTGCAGCTGGGTATGATGTTCTCAGCAAAGGAATGCTACAAAGAGATAAAGAGAGCCTTACATGACATCCTTGAACAAAAAGATGGGTTGTTGACTGAAATTAGATAAGGTTATTTCAACAAAGAACTGATGAGCAATCTTTCCAACAATGACATCTCCTGGATGATAAAACTCATGGGAAATAGGGAAGGAATCTCTCCCTCTGCATGTAATAGAATCAGACTTCAAGCTGGGATGAACAGAATGTATCTTGCAGGCAATGTGAGGTAGCTGCCCCAGGAGTAATATCAAGAAGACCAGGAGAGCTGCCCCAGGAGTAATATTGAAGGATATAAGGTCCTTTTCGGACATACATTCTAGTGATCTCCCCAACAGCATTTAATTTCCGAGCAATCCTTTTTTTACAATCTCCTTCGAATTCAAACTGAATTGATTGGTCTGCTGATCAACAGATACAAGAACTCTGCAACAGCTTCCCCCAACTCTTCATATTATTTGTTGCGGTTTCATCCACCTTACAGTCCGAGGGAATTTTCAGGCTTTTTAAAAGAAATATCCCGAAGTGGAGCACTCCTTGGGGGAAAAGGCAGTCCTAGGTGCAGATTGCTCAAGCTACTCACAAGACGTTGCCACTAGTAGTAACCATAGAAACCTTCATGACTGCAGACATATCATTAAAGTATTCAATCTCAGGAGTGATAGAGCCGCACCAGCACCTGTGATCCAACAGCCTCAACATGAGCATGATGGGAGGGTTCTATAACCACTTTTTGGCATTATTTGTTTTTCCTATCGACTCCAAATAGCTCTTGGGATTTGAGGAGCAGGACAACTCCTCAGACTGAAGTTAATAACTACGAAGGAGGGAATGAGCTCCCTCGTGTGCTGAAACTGCTGTCTGGAGCACAGGAAAACATGGCAGGTGCTTAATGACCTGGTGCATTTGACCTTTTCAGCCCAGACCTTGAGTGAGATCATCCTGCTTCCTGCTGTAATATGCTTGATACTGAACAGACAGAATTGGTTGTATCATTTGGTATATTGTTGGAGTGTTAGTTTGACTAGGATCTGTGGGGGATCTGTGGGGGGTTTCAAGAGAACCGCGTGATTGGAGGACTTCCCACTGTACCATTGGGCCCCCAAGGCACCACAAAAACCATCATCATCCTATTTCTTTAGTGAATGATTGCAAAAATGCGATCATTTCCCCTACCGGTTAAAACTGTGAAATCACATACTGACATTTCTATCAAGACTCTGCCCCAAAGGTTACACTCCCTCCACACCAAGTATCAAACATTTCTTCCATTGGTATTCTTTATTTCTTAAGCCCTTTCGTAATGGTCCCTAGCACCATAGATTTCTCTAGGAGCAATATCTCAGACTTTCAGAAACTAAGCAAGACTAGCGGTGCAATCCAGCATAGACAAGTGCTGGAGGACCGATGGCTCTGCCAGCAGCAGGCTTCATAAATGTGCTAAAGGCGGCACATTTTCGACACCCGGCAAGTAAGCGGCATTAGCGGAGAGGACGGCACAACTCAGTCTGCCCGGGGCCATCTCCAGTGCCAGGCAGGGGTGTGGGGAAGCACTGGATTGGGCCACTTGGCCCAGGAGAGGGATATCAGCGGCATGCTCCACCTATATCTTAAACCCCGTCCCGCTCCTGGCCAGCCTTACATAGCCTCCCCCGGTTTCCGATGGCCAAATCTATATTTCAAAGCATTCACTTTGGATTGCTCCTGAGTACATTTCTCTTCCACTGAGCTTATCAGGTATCAGGCACAGCTAAGCATTATAATCACCAAGGGAGTATGTGTCTGACCCACAGATGGGCAGAATGGGCAGAACTGCAGGCTGTTGTTTAGGTGGAGGGAGAGAAAAGGTTGAGCTCTGTTGGAGCAGTTTGATTTCCTTCTTGAAGCAAATCCATCTGGCCAGTGGTTCGCAGAGGCATCGGCTGGTATGGGATGGTGGGGCAGTGGGCCCCAGGGTGTAAGGGTGCTGAGGCTCGGGGAGCGTGCGGGCCTCCTTTAGTTTCGTTTTTCTTTTTACTTTTTCCGGGTTTTTAAAAGTTTTAGGGTTTTTTTAGCGCTTTCAGGGCTTCTAAGCGTGTGTGTATGCTTTGCGCCCACTTATCTTGTGTCTAGAAGCCTCCGGCGATGATCTCCAGTGGTGACAATCTCTTCCGGGGGCGCAGATCGTTGCTCTGCCTGCCCCGACGCGAACTCTATAAAGCAGAGTTTCCTTTTTTTTTTTTATATATAGTATTTTTTATTTTAAAGGACAACAAATAAAAAATAACAAATAACAAATAACAAATAACAAATAACAATTAACATCAAAAACCCTACAAAATTAATACAATCAGGTACATCACAACCAGGATAAACTAACAAGATACAATAGGAATACTAACACCTGGACAACATTCTCCAATAATATAACTATTCAACGAATCTCTTACATAAAATAATTTTCACTATATCTTAATCTATCTCACCCATCCTGCACATCCATATAATCATATAATCAATAACAAACTTTCTTTTTTTTATGATTATCTTTTCAACCAATCATAAAATGGTTGCCACCACTCTATTTTCTTTTTTACATCTCCATCTCTCAATCTTTCAGTTAAGACATCTAATTCTATCAAATCATAAATCTTAATTATTAACTCTTCCATCTCTGGTATAGTCTGAGCTTTCCACTGCTGAGCATACAGCAACCTAGCAGCAGTAACTATATGTATAATAATATATTTATCTTTTTGGAATATTATTGCTGACATCATATTCAATAAAAATAATTCTGGTACAAACGGCAACTTGCAACTTAATATCTCTTCCAAAACCTGATGAACCATCTTCCAAAATGTTTTTGCCTTGGCACATGTCCACCACATATGAAAAAAGGAGCCTTCCAAAATGTTGCATTTCCAACAAATACTTGAAACATTCTTATACATCTTACATAACTTCTTCGGTGTTAAATACCATCTGTAAAACATTTTATATAAATTCTCTTTATATGCAACAGCTTTAACCATTTCAACACCTGAATTCCAAACCTGTTCCCACTCATGTAAATGGATCTCTCGTCTTAAATTTTGTGCCCACAATATCGTAACATCTTTAACTGTTTCGTCTACCATCTCAAAGTCCAGTAAAAAATTATACATCTTGGTTACATATTTGTCCTCAGTATTTAAAAATACCTTATCAAATTCAGTTTCACTCAAGTAAAAACCTATTTTTTGATCTTCCCGTATCCTACTTCTAATCTGGTTTTGAAACCAAGTATCCATAATAATACCTTCCATCCTTAATCGGTTCTCATCTCTTAACTCTCCTTGGGAATCAAGCAAGTCTTTATATGGTCTGTTTTGAGAATCTTTTATCCAATCTGGTCTGTTAGCTATTTCTAATGGTTTTACCCATCCGGGTATTTTATCATAGATCTTATATCTAATCTGCTCCCAAACCCAAAGCAAAGATTTCCTTAAGCCATGTCTTTTAAAAAATGCATAATATTTAGCTTTATCATACATCAAAAATGCAGGCCAGCCCACTTGTAATCCTTCTGCTTCTAAGATAACATAGTTCTCTTTACTCTTAAGCACCCAATCACGAATCCATTGCAGGGCTGCAGCTTGATAATAACACAACCAATTGGGTATAGCCAACCCTGCTCTTTTCTTCTGATCTTGCAATAGTTTCAGACGAACTCGTGGTTTCTTGCCACTCCAAATAAATCTCGATGTCATCTTGTCCAGTTCAAGAAAAAAAGTTTTTTTCATAATTATTGGTATTGTTTGAAACAGAAATAACAATTTGGGTAATACATTCATTTTAATAACTGATACCTTCCCACTTATTGACAATTGCAGATTTTTCCACCTCTCCAAATCTTGTTGAATTGCTTCCAAAACCTTGATATAATTGTCCTCCATCAAAGAACTGACTTTTTTAGATAAATTAACACCCAAATATTTAATCTTCTCCGCCACCTGAAATCCCAGTTCCTTAATCTCAGCAGCTTCTTTTTGTTTCACATTTTTTAACAAGATTTTTGTCTTCTCGTAGTTCACCACCATACCAGCCACAGCACCAAATTCTGACAAGTCCTCTTTAAGTACCGGTAAAGACTCTTTTGGATCTTCAAATACAAAAACCAAGTCATCTGCATAAGCCTGTAACTTAATATGATGATTTTTAATCTTAAGTCCCCTTACTCTATCATCATTTCTAATTAAAATGTTCAAAATCTCTATCGTTAATACAAACAAAAGAGGTGAAAGGGGGCAACCTTGTCTTGTACCTTGTTCAATCCGTATTTTCTCTGTAAGACTACCATTCACTTTTACCATAGCTTCTTGTTGTGTATAAATAGCCTTGATAATTTTGATAAATTTGGGTCCCAATTTCATTACTTCCATCACTTTAAACATAAAAGCCCAATTCACATTATCAAAGGCCTTTTGAGCATCCAAAAACATCAAACCAACTTTCCTTTCTGGGTGATTTTCATAATACTCTAAGACGTCAATTATAGTTCTTACATTCTTTTTCAATTGTCTCTTAGGTAGAAAGCCCGACTGATCTTCATGAATATAATTCATCAATACCTTTTTCAATCTCCAAGCTAGAATTGATACATAAATCTTATAATCCGTATTCAATAAAGATATAGGTCTATAATTCTTGATATCAGATTTATCCAAATCTGATTTATGAATTAAGGAGATCATTGCCTGTTTCCATGTCGCCGGTACCTCTCCCCTATGAACTATCTCCTGAGCCAATGTCTGTAGTGGCACCTGTACCACATCCACCAACATTTTATAAAGTTCCGCAGGTAAACCATCTGGGCCTGGAGATTTGCTACTTTTTTGTCTTAAAATTGCTTCTTTAACTTCATCTAATGTAATATCCTCTTGCAAGAAGTCAGAATCTTGTTTACTAATTTCCGGTATTTGGACTTTCCTCAAAAATTGATCCTGTAAATCCTCAGTAATATTTTTACCTTTATATAATTCAGAATAAAAATCTACTACAATCTTTTTCAGCCCTTCGTTAGAATTTATTTCTTTCCCTTTTTTATCTTTCAAACTCAATATCATTGATTTTTGAGCCTCTTTCTTCAATTTATAGGCCAGCCATCTCCCAGGTTTATTAGCATTTTCAAAAAAATTTTGCCTGGCCCATTTTATTTTCTTCTCCATCTCTTCAGTTTGGATAACTCTAATTTGATGTTGTAGATCTCGAATTTTTTTCAATATGTCTTTCACCGAGCCCTTTGATCTTTGAGAGCGTTCCTCTTCCTTTTGCAATTTCTTAACCAGCTCATTCATTATCTTTTCCTTTTCCTTTCTTTTTCTTACTGTGAATTCTATTATAATTCCTCGAATCACCGCTTTAAAGGCATCCCAAACCGTTGTCATCTTCATTCCATCTTGTACATTAGTTTGAAAATAAGCCATAGCCTCTTTTAAACATTTTTCTTTGAAGTTTTTATCTCTCAAAATGGATGTGTTCATCCTCCAAAACATCTTTTTATACCTCTTATTCACAGAAATCAATAATGGACTATGATCAGAAATCGTCATCGGTAAAATTTGACAATCAAAATCTAAATGAGTTATACTCATCTTCCAACACATATCTATGCGTGACCAAGCATTATGTCTATGAGAATAAAATGTAAATTTCTTCTTTTCCGAATTCTGTGTTCTCCAGCAATCAATCAATTGATATTCTTCCACCATCTCCAAAAAAACTTTTGGCAGGAGACCTGTCTTTCTCATTTTTGTTTTGGAAGATTTCCTATCCAACTCATGATTAGTTACTGCATTAAAATCTCCCACAATCCATAAATCATCAAATTCTTTCTGCTTAATTTCTTGTGATAATTTAGTATAAAATTCTTCCTGTTTATCATTTGGTGCATACAAATTCACTAATAACATCATTTTCCCACTATATCGTATCTTCACCATCAAAATCCTTCCATCTTCAGATTTCCATTCTAATTCTGATTCAAATTTCAAATTAACATATGTGACCACTCCATTTTTTTTTTTAGATTGATTTGCGGCACAATACATTTTACCCAATTTTTTCTTTTCCAAATATTTAACATGATCACTCTTAATATGTGTCTCTTGTAAACAAATAACATCTACTTTCAATTTCAGCAATTGATGATAAACATTGTTTCTTTTCGAAGGGCCATTCAATCCATTCACATTGTTGCAAAAAATCTTCATATTTGTAAAAGCCATCACTTCTTGATTTTAGGTCTAACACTCTTGTCTTTCTGTTCCTTTGAACCTGAAAGTCTGTCCAAATATTTCCTCATCCGTGATCTGGATCTTAGCTCTCTCTGTGGTGCAGGTTCTCCTCCTGTTGCACCAAGTTCTTCCTCCGGCAATTTATCCTGTGAGAAATCTCTACTTTCTCTAATTTGTGTCATCTTCATATCTCTTTTCTCTTTTCTTCGTCTTTGTTCCTCCTCTCTGTATCTGCTTTGTCTATCAAATTCTGCCCCATTGGAATCCGATAAAATTTCATCTGTAACTCCCAAATCTTTTCCATTCTTCCTCAAAAAATTTCTCATTCTTTCAACCGAAGTAATCCTTACTTTTTTCTCCTTGTATGTAAAGAAAACACCTTGTGGTGTCTCCCATCCAAATCTTATATTGTTCTTCTTCAAAATTGTGACCAAATCCTCATAATCTCTTCTCTTCCTCCTTATTTTATAAGGAATCTCTTTAAGAAACCTTAAAGTCCGGCCTTCCAGCACTCTAGGTTTCTCCAAAAGTCTGTCCATCAATTTATTCTTTATAAATTTACTATGAAAAATGATCATAATTTCTCTAGGGACACCCAAATCCTTAGCCTTCTTGGTATTCAATCTATACATACGATCAATACTATTTCTAATTTCTAATGTTTCCGCCTCCGGAATCT
Organism: Plestiodon gilberti rubricaudatus; assembly: GCA_026170595.1. NCBI lineage: Eukaryota > Metazoa > Chordata > Lepidosauria > Squamata > Scincidae > Plestiodon > Plestiodon gilberti. The sequence goes on from JANXHW010000006.1 coordinate 23,139,482, forward strand.
GTAACTCCTCTATCAACCAAATGATAAAACCTTGATGCAGATCTTCTTGCTTATCCTCTGGAAAATTCTGTACTCTGAGCATAAAACTAGCTCTTTCCATTTCCAGTTTCAAAGTTGCGGTCTCCAAGCCTTCACACCATGAAAATACTTCCTCTAAATCTTCTTCATGCTGGTCTCTTACTTCATCCAAACTTGTCTGTAAATCACGCGTAACATCCTGAATTCCCTTAATTCCTTCTGTGTTTGCTACAACCTGTTGCTTCAACAAACCCATCGTAGCATCCATTTTCTTAAAATGGGCCAATAATTCTGATCTTTCTTCAGAAGCTTTGTTCTGACTTGATATAATTGTCTCTTGTGTCTGCTGTACGTCATTAAGACTCATCTGCATCCCTCTCAACAGTTCCAACATCTGAGACATGTCTGACTTTTGGGCACCTGCCGCTGCTACATTAGTTGACGTAGCCCCTAAGACGGGGGGTTGTGTCACTTTAGCCACTTTGGGTCCCACGGGGGGTGTAGATCTCTTTGAATCTGCCATCTTTAATAAGATCTCAATCAATCTCTTCTACTTAAATTAGCCTATTAATAAACTCTATAATCACTGATAGAGTATAACAATATACAAACAACGTACAAAAAAGTCAATAAACCTTCTATTGTCCTCTTCTTATCTCTTCTTCTTTATCTTAATAATTCACTTGAGATACTTAATTCAGTTCACCTCAAGACTCAGGAATTGGTAAAACACACTTCCCAAACTGGAAGCTAATCCCAAACTCAATAATCACAGTTCACCTCAAGACTTCACTTTAAACACAAACTCCTTCAAATAATCGAGCAGGGCAGACCATAATACATCTCCATAGTTACCACTTGGTTCGCAACTTAGCAGATTTCCCAGACTGTAATATAGTTCCAAGGTCAAAAGACACCAAATAAACTGTAATCCATATAGCGCCGATGCGCACCAGAAAAAGACCCATCCAATAATCCAATATTCCTCTTCACAAGCAATCTGGGTTCAGGACAGCCATTAATCCAATCCAAAAGAAACTTCAAACAGATTTCTTTCCAGTCAATTGGTTGGATCCCCAACTCCACAAATATTAACTTCCCCACAGCACCCCGGCAACAAGGGGTTAACTTTCCAGACTAGTTCAGGGAAATGGAGCTTCTTCTGTAATTCGATATGTCTCAGTTCAACAAGCGGCCGCTGCATTCAAACCAAGAAGACGGAAACAACCTCCAAATAAGGGGGGGGGATAAATCCACCCTAGCCCTTAGTCTTATAAGTGCCTTAATTCCATCATTCCCATCTTCCAACTCACCACGTCTCCTCCAGATCAGCAGAGCAACTCTTTCTCCAGTGCAGGACTGGTACGTTGAATAGATCTACTTTAAAGTGAAACTTTCCACCCGTCCGGGAGGACGGCAACGCGAGCCTTAGCAGACAAGATGGTGTCTGCGACAAAGCAGGGACAGAAAAGGGAATACCAAGCAGATACTAGCTCAACGCCTTGAGCAGTTCCCTCAGTTTGCTCCCCAATCTCTCATCTACATCTCTCCTGATGCAGATGGTCCCGATCCAACCTGGATCAAAGGAATTCCACTGCTTTGCGGCGCGGCTCCAGAGAGCTCCCTGGAATCACGTCTTCGGTCCGTCGTCCCAACCCCGCCCCCCCCTATAAAGCAGAGTTTCCAATCGACGTTCTGTGCCTGTGTGAACTCTGTAAAGCGCTGCTGGGCACTTTACAGAGTTCACGCCCGGGGCAGGCAGAGCAGAGGAACAATCTGCGCCCCTGGAACAGATCATCGCTGCTGGAGATCGTCGCTGGAGGCTCCTAGACACAAGATAAGTGAGCGCAACGCATACACACACGCTTAGAAGCCCCGATAGCGCTAAAAAAAACCCTAAGAAACTTTTTAAAAAACCGGAAAAAGTAAAACAAAAATGAAACTTAATTTATGCAAATTTATGCAAATTATTTTGGGGGCGTCGGGGGGTCGGCCCCAACTTCGGGGGCGCTAGATACGCCACTGGCGGTTCGTATCCTATCTGTTAGAAACCATCAACGGAGTCCATGCTATTCTTCAGCAACAGGATAGAAACACTTCCTGTTTTGTATAGATGACCCAGATTCATTTTTCATGTATGAATAATAATGAATAAACATTTAAAGTTACAGTGGAATCTTGCACAGGTTTACTCAGAACAAGTCCTATTTTGATCACTAGGATTTACTCCCCAGGAAGTATGCATATGATTTCAAATTGGAGTATGTATGGAGTATACATACTTCCAATATACAATTGGAAGTATTGCATGTATACGAGTACAAAATGGAAGTAAGTTCTAACTTATTATAATAAAATGAATTAATTCTTAATTTCTTCAGGTTTTTGTCTTTGTCAACTGCTCTCTATTATTCAGCTCAGGCCTGAGCATAATGATATAGCATTTAGGGAAAAAAATACATCCCAGTAACCCAGCACTAGAGGCCAGGATGGAGAAGATCTCCACAGCCACCATATCTTTCCCTTTTGTGCTCAGATAGGATGGAAGAAAAGAGATCCAAACACTGCAAAAGACCAACATGCTGAAGGTGATGAATTTAACTTCATTGAAAGTGTCTGGTAACTTCCTGGCTAGGAAAGCGACAGTGTAGCTGGCAATAGCTAGAAATCCCATATAGCCCAAGAGACAATAAAATCTGAAGATGGACCCTTCATTGCATTCTATTATGATTTGCCCTTTTAGCGAGTGCATGTTTGTATTTGGGAATGGAGGAGAAGTACTTAACCAAACCATACAAATGCCTCCTTGAACCAAGGAACAGGACAGGACAATGGAATTTGCCAGTCTTTTCCCAACCCATTTCCTCATCCCAGATCCTGGTTTGGTAGCCATGAATGCCAGAACCACAGTGATGGTTTTTGCCAACACAGAGGAAAGGGCCACAGAGAAGACAATGCCAAAAGCTGTTTGTCGGAGAAGGCAGGTCACCCTTCTGGGCCTTCCAATGAAGAGCAAAGAACAGAGGAAGCAAAGGAGGAGGGAGACGAGGAGTATGTAGGTGAGGCTGCGGTTGTTGGCCTTAACGATGGGAGTGTCCTGGTGCTTCATAAAGGTTCCAAGCACCCAAGCTGTGATAAGAGCAAAAGCAACAGCAGCCCACGTTAAACTGATTCCCAATGGTTCTCTATAGGAGAGGTAGCTGATAACCTTGGGAATACATTGATGTTGGTTTTTGTCAGGATATTGATCATCTGGACAATTGATGCAAGCTTTTTTTTAACAAAAGACAGTGACCATGTTGCCAAATTTTCCGTATGAATTAAATTTTAGTCATTTATTTGATTTGAATTGCAATTTTAGAAAAAACTAACCAAGCTAGAAATGAAATATTTCAATTTCCGATATTTGAATTTTCTTGCTTCTTTATGCCAACCCACATCTGCATAAATGGAGACCTTGATTAACTAATTAATCTAGAACGTTTCCTTTTTAAGTGTGACAAGTGTGAAAAAGTCTGCAGACAAGACTTGGCACAGCTACACTGGCGCTGGAAAGTTGGTTAGGATTGCGCTGAAAGGGTGAAATTGCGTGCCAGAGTTTCCATTACTACCCACCACCAAATCTACCTGTGGAATCTTGAAGTTGTCTGAGAGAGTGGCCGCATACATGGATTCATCTGATTCTGTATTCCCAGTGAGGGCTACCAAATTGTTTGGCGTGTCACACTTGTAGTTAGGGAGAAATATTTCCTGCGTAGCAATCAGATTCAGCAGAGCCTTGGAAGTAATCTGTGGATTGAAGTAGGTATCATAGACGTGAAATCCCAACGTGACATTACTTAAGATGGTTGGGTTTGCACTGATCTCCTGTATAGCAAATGCCATGGCGAGGATATTTTGGTAGTTCTTTGGCACCACCCTGCAATGAAAATTATGATTGGTAGAACGTAATGAGAATGGTAGATTCTTATATCCTTGCTTACAGTATTTCCCCTATGAAATGTTGGGTCCTCTTCTGTATAGTGTAAAGCCAATTTCTACAAATGCTGAAATCGATTACAATGATATGAATGAGCATGAGGGCAATGGAGTGATGAGGAGCAACAGCGGAACAACTCACCTTCAGGAAATCAAAATATCAATGATGGTTTTAGCCACGTTCTGGAGACAGTAAGGAAGTAGGATGAAAAAAAAATCTAGGTTCTTCTCCTTTGATAGAAGGGTAGATAGGATATTACTAGAACCAGTCCTGTGAAAAGGAGAAAGTGCCCATGACAGACTAGCTCAGAGTTAGTGAGGAGGGCTTATCTCTGCTAAGCATAGAAACACTGGGCTTCCTAGAGTGGCTGCTTCCAGGTGGTGGGGCACTTCCCCAGAGTCACCTGGGGCCCCAAGACACGGACAGAAGCAGCAACAGATGTTGATCATCTACCTGGAGGAAGTTCTTGCGCCTTCTGTTTCCCCATTGTTGGTGTCACTGAGAGGAGACAAAACCAGTGAGAGACCAACTCCATTTTGATGTAGATGGGAGGGCTCCTTGTTGAGGGTGTGGTAGTTAGCTCAGGAGTGCAAGTTGCTTCATTGTTATCGTTCTCCTTGATTGAGTTTGGCCGTGGATGTTGGTGAGGACAGCTAGGGTTGGTGACGCTTGTGTGGTTAACAACTTACTTGCTCCAAGTCCGGAAATCACTAGGAGCTGGCTTTTGTTCACAGGCTCAAATGCAAGCAAGGTGCAGTCACCTATGCACTTTTCCAAGGAGCAGGCAAGACTCCAAAGAAGCCACCTGATAGAGAGGCGGGGGTGACTGCAGTGATGGTGAAAAGTGTGGCCTTCCTCTTGGCCTGGGGATCTGAGGCTTCTTGCCATCAGTCCTGCTTCTCAAACCAAATTACCCTGGTTGTGTTCTTTTGGCAGACACCCAGCACTACATACCATGTGGGTGTCTCCATGCGTGCTTTAAAATAAAAGAAATAAAAGGGTCTATCAGGCAAGAGCCCCAATGGCTGCAGTAGCAGCACAGATAATCTGCCTCTGGAGTGCACCTATCACAACTAGATAAAATTAGAGAGAAGTGCTGAATTAGAGAGAATGCCATTTTCATATTTAATGTAAACAGTTCTTCAAACTCTCTGTCACTGAGATATCTGCTGGTGGTTATGGTGTTCTCAGCAAATGAATGCTCTAGGGGGGAATGAAAAGGAATGCTTACTTACATTAAATCCTTGATCAACATCAGAGAGGGCTCCTCTCTGAAATTAGAAGAGAAACGATCGAAACAGAACTGAGAAACAATATTTCCAATGACGACATCTCCTGGATGAAAAAACTCATGGGGAATAGCAAAGGGTTCTCTTTCTCTGCATGTAATGGAATGAGTCTTCACACTGGGATGAATAAAATGTGTCTTGCACACAATATGGGGCACCAGACCCAGAAGGAATACCAAAAACACCAACATTTGTAGGACAAAAGGTCCCTTTCAGAAATATATCCTAGTGTTTTCCCCAACAGCATTTAATGTCCCAGGCAGCAGCAGTCTTTTTACAACCTCCTTTGAATTGGAACTGAATGTATTGATATGCTGATCAATAGGTCCCCTGCTCTTGGTATCATTTGTTGCTACTTTATCCACCTCAATGTCCTAAGGGAGGTTTTCTGGCTTTTCTTTTAGCAATGTACAAAGGTTTGACTTGCTCCTTTTAAAGAAATAACCCTCAGTGGATATGGGAGAAGAGGTGGAACTAGATAGATGCAGGCTGCTCAAGCTGTTCACAAGATGTTGCCTCTGGTAGAAATTACAGAAACCTTCATGAGTGCAGGCATATCAAGCTTGATAGAACCCCATCTGCTCCTGTGGCCTTTCAGTCTGAGCTGGAGCATTATGGGAGAGTTTTATAACCACTGTTTGGTGGTGTTATTTTCCTGTGATCTCCAAATATCTCTTGAGACTTGGGAAGCAGAACAATTCCTCAGATGCATGCTAATAATTACAATGGAATGAATGAGCTCCCTTGTACACTGAACTGCTGTCATGGTACACAGGAAAACATAACAGGTACTTAATGACCTGGTACAGTTGGCCTTTATCAGGCCACAGCTAGAGTGAGATCATCCTATTTCCTGCTGTAATTTTTTTTTTTTTACATTGAAGTCAACAGGCAGAATTCATCATTTTATTCATCTAGTATTGTGAGATGGCTAGTTTGACCGCAACCTCACAATTTGAGAACTCGATATTGCTGTGCGTGTATACTGTTGTAGAAATAGAACTGATGTAGACACAAATCTGACTCCATCTTGAAAGTGCCGGCCAATATTTCAAGTTACTGTTCAGGTCATGTACTTGGAAACATAGAAAAACAATTTGAGCACTTGCTTGGTGTAGGTGTTATGATCCTTATCTTTGTCCACTCAACCCCAGACATTACATGGTATGGTATGGGTGTCATGATCCTTATATTTGACCACATGGCCTCAAGAAGGAAATCAAACAGCTCCAACAGAGCTCATCCTTTTCTCTCCCTCCACCTTAACAATAGCAGAGGTGTTGCTCTGGTGGGGGCCGTACCGTACATTGCGCCCCGTCCTAGTCCCGTTTACAAGCCGGCAGGAGGTGGCCCCGCCCTCTCGCCGTCAGAGCCATTCCGTGCGGAGAAGGCAGCAGGCACACGTCTTCTTTTCCCTATGGCTGTGATGTCAGAGCATCTTTTTGGCCACTGTATTATCTCTCGTCTTCCATCTCCATCGCCTTCTCTTTCTTCTCACAGATCCATGAGGTTTGGGACACATTTTTAATCCACTGTGTTCCAAAAACTGTGTGATTTTGGACACTTTATTTTCTATCTCATAAGAAATAATCTGTCTTGATTGAGAAACTCTCTCTCTCTCTCTCTCTCTCTCTCTCTCTCTCTCTCTCTCTCTCTCTCTCTCTCTCTCTCTCTCTCTGTGTGTGTGTGTGTGTCTGTGTCTGTGTCTGTGTCTGTGTCTGTGTCTGTGTGTGTTTGTGGGTCTGTGTGTGTCATTTTATCTGCAATACGTCTCAAATCATCTCCTTGTGGCAGTATCAACTCCCTGTCTCATTTAAACTTTTAACAAATGGAAAAAATAAATTTGCATTATTGGTAGCTAAGAGTACGAAGAAAAAAGTAGGTACTTCTTCACACAGTACATAATTAGTCCGTGGAATCCATTGCCACAAAGTGTGGTGATGACCATGAGCTTGGATGTCTTGAAAAGGAGATTGAACGTCATGGAAATATCACTGACTCCTCATCAGAATGGCTAAATGCTACTTCCAGATTCAACAGCAGTTTGCCCCTGAATACCAGTGATGAGATCAATGGTGAGAGAGGAGCATGCCTTTCTCTGCTGCAGGTGGGCTTCCCTGCTGATAAATGGAGAATGGAGAATATGGGGATAAACTGTCAAATGGAGAATATGGGGATAGATAGGCCTTTGCCGGATCCCACAGGTTTTACTTATTTCTTATCCCCTCCATTCCTGCTTCAGTCATCATGAACTACCTATCCTTAGTCTGGCCTCAGGGGCCTAACAAGTTCCGGGAGCACGGGACATTCCTGTGCCTGGAAGTGACATCACGTGACCTCATGTGATGTCATTTCCAGAGCTGTTTCCTCAGCAACGGAGACGCACTGCTCTTTCCAGAACTGTAGGGTGGGCAGGGGGACTCCATGACTGAGAACTGAGCAAAGCTCCATAACTGAGCAAGCTGTTTCAGCATGCGCACGGAGCCCCACCCACCCGCCTTACAGCTCGGGAAAGAGTGGCGTGGCTCCTTGACTGAACACACTGTATCAGCACACAGTCGGAAACAGCGGCGCACGCAGTAGAGTGGAGCTTGAGGTGTGCCCCCCGGGGATTGCATCCGGGGGAGTGCACACACGTTACGCCAGACTTTGGTAGTACACGGTTCATTTCTGCCTCTGGCGAGCTGCGGTGTGGTAATATTTAGCTACTTTGAAGGAATGCCTCTTTGCCTCCACTTCTGTTCCATATGTTATAAGTCTCAGCTTCTTTCCTTAAAGCATTTTCTCTTCCTGCCACTTAGTTCCTTCTGTGAAACTTAGTACACTTCCTTGAAAGAGGTAGCTCATGTCAAGTTACCTCTTGGAAAGAGTTGCAATAATTGAAAACATATATATGCAAACTGTAAAGTGGATTTAAAACATATCCCTTTTTCATATAACAGTTATATTAGGGTCTTTGCCATGCATGTGAAGGGATTTCAAAATCAACACAAGCATGTTGAAAAGTGCTTGGAAACAGACCGACAACCAGCACACATTGGCTCACAAACAGCTGACACAACACAGGGATTCCTTACATTGACTGGGTCAAGAAAATTGATATTTTTAGATATGGAGACAAAAGGAACGAACAATAATCATCTATACCAGAAAGATGCTCATAGTTCTCCTCCCCTCCAAAGCACCCAGGCACAGAATAAGGCCTCATTAAGTTTGAGGGACATAAATACGGTACTCCCTCGTAATGCAAATACATGTACATCCACCGCATCGAACACATCACACTTCTTTCTTTATATAACATGTGAAAGCACAATTGCAAAAGAAATATTATCTTATCCTGAACACCCACTATTTTGGCTTTACTCAGGTGCTGCCAATCTCTGTGTGTAATGACCACTGCCATCCTGGCTCCAGCAAGAAAAAGAAGGAAGGGAAGCCGTTCTGCTGTTATGATTGCGCTCCATGTGCGGAAGGGAAGGTCTCTGGCCAGAAGGGTAAGAGGAGACATAACATTCATAGATACTGACCCAATCACAAAGCTTGTTGTGGCCTTGGAATGGGTACTGGAACATCAAGTTCTGGCAAGAGACTCAAGAACAGCTTCGCTAAGGCTTACAAAAACGAACTAATGCCTAAGGGGGTTATTTAGAAAATGGGACTTCATAGTTTAGTGGTCATATCATTCAGAAATTATATTACACCGCTGGCATATTACATGTATCTCACTTTTTTCATTCCAGACATGGATGCTTGCATGAAATGTCCTGATGAACAATATCCTGACAAACACCAATATCAATACATTTCCAAGGTTGTAAGCTACCTCTCATACAATGAAACTTTGGGGTTCAGTTTAACTTCAGCTGCGGTTGCTTTTGCTCTGATCACAGTCTGGGTGCTCAGAACATCATCAAGGCCAACAACCGCAGCCTCACCTACATCCTCCTCTTCTCCCTCCTCCTTTGCTTCCTCTGTTCTTTGCTCTTCATTGGAAGACCCAGAAAGGTGACCTGCCTTCTCCAGCAAACGGCTTTTGGAATGGTCGTCTCTGTGGCACTTTCGTCAGTGCCCTCCCTCCCTCGCTGTCTGGTCCGCCCTCCCCCCAGCCGGTGCAGGGCTTACCGTGCCGGGAGGGTGCGGTGACGGTCTGCTGGGGCAGTGAGGGCTGCCTGCCTTCGCGCCAGCAGTCCTTACTCAGAAGTAGTCGTAAACTCTAAGTTTATGGTGGATTGCGCGGTAAGATGTAACACCTATGACCGGAGGAGTGCACGCCCTGCCATCCTCAAAATATTATTTATTTATTCATTTATTTAAGAAATGTATACCCTGCCTTTTCCTATGCCGAGGCAAATGCCCAAGGCGGCTTACAGCAAGTTAAAATACATAATTTAAAAACAATAGAGAAGGTAAATTAAAAAACAATAAAATCCACTGAGGGGTGACAATGTATAGCAGAAAAAAAAAACAGCAAGGCAGAACATACTGAGGCACTGGGGACAGACAACAACCCATCACCCAAATGCCAGACGAAACAGAAACGTTTTGAGCCCCTGCCGAAAAGACATGAGGGAGGGGGTTGTTCTCAAATCCCCTGGCAAGGAGATCCACAATTGTGGCACCACAGCAGAGAAGGCTCGCCCACGAGCTGCCATTCCCCTAACTTGAGACAGAGGTGGAACTCGCAGGAGAGCCCCCTCAGATGACCTAAGAGAGCGGGCCGGAATGTATGGGAGAAGCAGGATTGCACCCCAAGTTACATAAATAAATACTGTAAATAATTTCAGTCAAAGGGAATGTTCAGCATTAAGGCCATTATCTCTCACTAAGAAAACTTCCTGTAGAGATATGCTGCTTTGTATGCTTTATCTGTAGACACAACATGAAATATACATTGACAGCAAAATCCTATTCATTGCTAACACCAGCGCAGAAGCCGCTGCGTCAGCATAGGATGTCGCTAACATGCCATAATGCACGTTTGCGACACCTGGCAACTATGCAGCGCTGTCAGGAAGGCCTGTGCCATCCCGCCAGTGCTTTATCCAGCAGATTCTGCACCAGAGCTGGTACGTTGAGAACCGTGCAGCACAGGGGCTGGGGCTGGGTAGGCAGGCAGGGGCGTTTTGGAGTGGTGGGAGGGTGGATATGGGGAGGGGAGGGGCGGATCAGGCCAGAGAGGGGCAGGATCATATATGCTGGCACACACCGAAACCTATGCTTTCTTCCACAACTTTCCCATCTGCCCAGGGCTCCTCCATTCCTCAACGTTCATAAGGCACGTTGCACAGATCCGAGGAGTTCCATTGCCACGGCTGGGGGTTTAACCCGAGGAGACCACCAGTCTGCTCCTAGTCTGTGCTGGATACAGCATGGGCCCTGCACCACTGCTACTACAGTGCTGGATAGGATTGGGCTGCCCATCCAAAAATGTATCTTGAAAAAGCATTATGTATTGGCCCATAATACAAAGCACATACATATCACAATTATGCTCCATTCTGATCGACATCTGAATATTCATTTAGATCGTATTTGGTTCTCTTGACCCAAAAATGAAGAATACTCGCTTCCCTTCCTCGTACCAGATGGTGCCAAATGATATCCACCAGTACCATGGAATTGTCCAATTACTTCTGCATTACAAATGGACATGGGTTGGGATATTTTTAGCAAATTATGACAATGAAGAGATATTTCTACAGACATTGCAGCCGATACTTTCCTCAAAGGGCATCTGCTCTGCCTTTCTAAAAATATTTCCAATCCTTTCTTATATGGATAGAATGCTCCAGACACAGTTTCGTGAACTGCTAAATATCTCCGTTTCCATAAAAAGCAAAGCCAATGTATTTATTGCCTATGGTTCTCTTCTAACCATGTCACATTTGATCCAATATTTTCAAAGGGCAGTCATGCATTCTCCATTAGGAAAGGTGTGGATTTTGACATCACACTGGGATTAAAAACTATGTACACATCAAAGGAACTTAGATGTACAAGCCTTCCAGGGTGCCATATCCATCTCAGTTCACTCTAATGAGCCACCAGGATTCAGAACGTTTCAGCAGAACAGAAATGTTTTCTCTGCAAAAGATGATGGGTTTATCCAGACCGTCTGGGAGAAGACCTTCAACTGTTTATTGAAAAATTCTACTCTGGGTGAGGGTGAGAAGACCAAGGAACACTGCAGTGGGGAGGATAAACTGGAGAGCCTTCCTGGAACTCTCTTTGAAATGAGCATGACAGGACGCAGCTACAGTGTCTACAATGCAGTCCATGCTATCGCACGAGCTCTTCATACTATGCTTGCATCCAGACCCAAATACAAAACGTGGATAGCTGGAGACAGGCTGGCACTGAGGAATCTTCAGCCATGGAAGGTAAAAGTCCTATGCAGATTGGATCCAAGTACGTAAGGGACTATCTCCTCCCTTGTGAACCGCAAATATGATTCATTAAGGTTTGCATCTTAAACCACAGGCATTCTGAGCTCCAGGATTGCACAGTTTATAATGGCGCCTTAGGAACATCCTCCCCACACCTGCTTCCCTGAATCCTTACGTTAGAAGATTAAACAGACGTGTCTGGACCTTTTCTTGTAATAAAACAATGTTGTAGCTATTGTGCTATTTCTTTTATTAAGTTGTTTGTTTTCGTATTGCTTTACTGCCTTGCAATATTTTTCAAACCACTTTAAAACAGGTGGAGAAAGTAGAGTAAAAATTAGAATAAATTCTCCAAAAGACACCGCCCTGTATTCTTGTGTAGGCTACAATATCAAAGCCTTACAAATTGCGTGCAGCTCTTCAAATACTTTGTTTTCCAGCTTTATTTAAGAGAATTGGATGTACATAGATCTTCCACTCTTCCCCATAGTTGCATTCCAAAATTTCCTTCCTCCTGATGTGTCCTTGTGCAGGAGAGAACTCCCTCTTCAGGAGGAAGGTTCCTTGAGTAAACAGCCCTAAGTGTTGATTCTGTGCCACTATTGCTTTGCTACTCATTCTTCCTGGGCAAGCCCAAGGCTGTAACTCGTTTTTCTTGAGAGAACACAGCTAGTTCACCAGCAATTCAACAGTCCTGTACCATAACCATCCCCCATTCTGAAGAGCAGTACACCATTTTCTCGGTGCCTGTTCTACCCATGGTGGTACTCCATAGCTCTAAGATAGGGAGTTGGCCGGCGGACCTCTTTTTATGGTCCCTTCAGGTACCGTTAAAATGAGACAGGTTCACACTAGTAAGAAACAGCCTAAACCCATCCAGGACAGGTGTCTGTCAATGTCATTGTGTAGATTTGACACCTTTTTAATTCGCTCTTTGCATCTTTTTCTCTTTACTTAAGCTTCATCCCTTTCTAAGGAGCATCTCCTTCAACAATAGTGCTGGAGAGATGGTGCATTTTGATGAAAATGGAGATTTAGTAACAGGATTTGATGTTACAAACTGGGTTATTTTCCCAAATCAATCTCTTATAAGAATCAAAATTGGAAGACTGGATCCTCAGGCACCTCCAGGAAAACAGTTAACAATTCAGGATGAAAGCATGATGTGGCGTGGGAAATTTAATCAGGTGAGACAAAATGAACTGTAAGTGCGACATAACTAGAAATGTAGAATCCACAAGGTCTGATTTCCATTTACTATATCCTAAATCTTCATGATGTTGTAGATTGACTGATGTTGTAGGCCAGCGGGTGGCGCAGTGGGTTAAACCGCTGAACCATGAGCTGTTGATCGAAAGGTCGGCAGTTCGAATCCGCAATGGGGTGAGCTCTCATTGCTTGGCCAGCTCCTGCCAACCCAGCAGTTCCAAAGCATGTTAATGTGAGTAGATAAATAGGTATCGCTTGCGGGAAGGTAAACAGTGGTCCGTGTTCCAGACGCATGCTACGCGCTGTGGCAAAGAGAGTCACGCCGGCCACATGACCACGGAGGCGTCTTCGGACAACGCTGGCTCTTCGGCTTTGAAATGAGGATGAGCACCACACCCTATAGTCGGACACGACTGGACTTAATTGTCAGGGGTTACCTTTACCTTTAACAAAATCTTCATGATGTTGTAGCTTGACTGCATTATCCTTGACATTGAAATTACAATGTCTGCAGCAATAGCGGAATCCACTCTTGTGTCTACTGCCATTCTCTAACATTTCCTCTCTTTGGGCAGGGGGGGGGGGAAATAAACATATTTTACATGTTTTCGTTGTGGCGAGAAATGGCCCCTAGCATTTTTTCACTAGAACAGAGCTCCTAGGAACCCGGGCGGGCAGATGGGCCAATCATGCAAGTTGCAAGGCTGCTTTTCAAATGCTGCTGAGACATGCTTTCACTCCCCCTGTGCCACCTGGGGGCCCACGTCCCCCCCAGCACAGACAGCCCTCCACTGTTGAGTAACATAAGAACATAAGAAGAGCCCTGCTGGATCAGGCCAAAGGCCCATCTAGTCCAGCTTCCTGTATCTCACAGTGGCCCCACCAGATGCCTCAGGGAGCACACAGCCAACAAGATAACCTGTTTCCTGCTGTCACTCCCCAAGACATAAACCATAACTCTTGGTTTATGAACCAACAGACCTCCATCCTAGGCACTACATCCTCAAATGAGTTCAAATCAACTCATAAAGGATCCCTTATGAGTCTATGAGGAAAGTGGTACTTTAAAAACCCTGGGATATAGAGCCCTGTGTTCTTTCTCTTCCCACCCTTACCATGTGTTGCTTCAAGTCACCACAATTCCAGCCATCACCACAAGTCACACAATTCCAGCCATCACCATTTCTACCATAGGATAAATTGACCAGAAAAAAAGGTTCCTATGTCATATTTCAGGCTTTGGCATATTTCTGGTCACGAAAACATCACCAAACTTCTAAATAAGGACCCTAAACACGTCTAATATTAAACAGTGATATAAATGTGAGGTCAGAGAAAACCCAGCATAAACATGTTCAAACTCCATACAGACAGTGGTCCCGGCTGGGAATTGGACTTTTTTTCCTCAACAACTTTAAAATGAAACACCTTAAAATGGAACAGCTTTAAGTGAGGACTTGCTGTATTCAGTTCCCAAACAGTGGAAAGCATTAAAACATATCCAACCACACATTGAAATGTGCTTCGTATCATACCAACAACCAGCACACTCAAAGACGCACAACTGCCTGACACAACAGAGGGATTCCTTGCATGGGATTGAGACAAGAACAGGATCCCCCAAAAAAGAAACAATGCTCTCATTTAGAGAACGTCGATGCTTACAACTCATTTTCTCAACTACTTCTATTCCAAAGCACAGAGAGACAGAATACGACTATTAAGTTTGGGGGACACAAATATTCCTCAGAAAAAAATACATACATGAACGTCCACCCCATTAAGCACAGCATTCTACTTTATTAATATGTCCTTCTGAAACCACAGCAATTAAAAGAAATTCTATTAATCAAATTCCTGTCCATTTTGGCTCTCCTCAGGTGCTGCCCGTCTCTGTGTGTAATGACCACTGCCATCCTGGCTCCAGCAGGAAAAAGAAGGAAGGGAAGCCGTTCTGCTGTTACGATTGCGCTCCATGTCCAGAAGGGAAGGTCTCTGGCCAGAAGGGTAAGAGGAGACATAACATTGTCAGGCGGAACCCAAAGTTCATTTCTAAGCCATGGCTGCATGGGAACGCAGTCCAAGTAAACACTCATAGACTAGAAACTCAAAGCTAGGAGTACTTTATTATACCATGCACAGAATACAACAATATGGTATGCATAGGGTTGGTGACGTTCTGTCACCCACCCAGAACAACAGAAGTAAGGCTCTTTTATACAAGTCATTTCATAAAACCATCTCATGATCACCTCATGATCACAAGACCCTTCATGATCTCATTTGCTTATGCCTTCACATTTGGTCTGGGTCAAGTTGACCCTTCATTGATCCAAGAACATTTACATAAGACTCCCAGATGTTTGTTATAGAGAACTAGTGGCCATTATCCAAAATCTTCAGTTCATCTAAAGTTTGCTCCTAATACTGTTAGGCCAAAAGCCTTTATGAGCAAGGGTAACTCCATTTTGATTCTACTTACGGAGTATAAATCTACATATGGAGTATAACCCAGATTTATCCCTAACAACATTCATAGATACTGACCCAATTACAAAGCATGTTGTAGCCTTGGAATGAGTACTGGAACATCAAGCTCTGGCAAGAGACTCAAGAATAGCTTCGCTAAGGCTTACAAAATGAACTTACGCCCAAGGGGGTTATTTAGAAATTGGGACTTCATCGTTTAGTGGTCATATCATTCAGAAATTATATTACACCGCTGGCATATTACATGTATCTCACTTTTTTTCATTCCAGACATGGATGCTTGCATTAAATGTCCTGATGAACAATATCCTGACAAACACCAACATCAATGCATTCCCAAGGTTGTAAGCCACCTCTCATACAGTGAACCTTCGGGGGTCAGTTTAACTTCAGCTGCTGTTGCTTTTGCTCTGATCACAGCTTGGGTGCTCAGAACTTTTATGAAGCACCAAGACACTCCCATCATCAAGGCCAACAACCGCAGCCTCACCTACATCCTCCTCCCTCCTCCTTTGCTTCCTCTGTTCTTTGCTCTTCATTGGAAGACCCAGAAGGGTGACCTGCCTTCTCCGGCAAACGGCGTTTGGAATGGTCTTCTCTGTGGCACTTTCGTCTGTTTTGGCAAAAACCATCATTGTGGTTCTGGCCTTTATGGCTACCAAACCAGGATCTGGGATGAGGACATGGTTGGGGAAAGGACTGGCAAATTCCATCGTTCTTTCCTGCTCTGTGATTCAAGCAGGCATTTGTGCGGTTTGGTTAATTACTTCTCCTCCATTCCCAGCTAAGAACATGCACTCAGTGAAAGGGCAAATCCTAGTGGAATGTAATGAGGGCTCAGCTACCATGTTTTACTGCCTCTTGGGCTACATGGGCTTCCTGGCCATTGTCAGCTTCACTGTGGCTTTCCTAGCCAGGAAGTTGCCAGACACTTTCAATGAAGCCAAATTCATCACCTTCAGCATGTTGGTCTTTTGCAGTGTTTGGATCTCTTTTCTTCCAACCTATCTGAGCACAAAAGGGAAATACATGGTTGCCGTGGAGGTCTTCTCCATCTTGGCCTCTAGTGCTGGGTTACTGGGCTGTATTTTTTTCCCTAAGTGCTACATCATTGTGCTCAGGCCTGAGCTGAATAATAATGAGCAACTAAGAAGAAAAGAAAAAGTCAAGCGTTAAGCATTCTGAGAATCCTAGTTTTTCTTCTGATCTTGTAACAATTCATCAGTTTCATCTGTTTAAAAAAATACAGTGGTTCTACTTGATACATGGTCAATGGTTTGTTTTATTCTAAGACATGCAGGTGACGTATCTAAACATGAGTACTTGGTGCTGAGTGTCTGCCTGAAGAGCGGTAAAGTGCCTATTTCCAGGACTGATGGCAAGAGGCCACAGGTACAGAGGGCAGTAATGCTATACCTTTGATAAAACTATTATATCACCACCCCCTTTTATTGATCAAAAGGAGCTCAGCTATCAAATAGATATAGGTTTAATTAAAAATGGCCTCTTCGCACCTCCAAAATTCAGATGGAGCCTACCCTCTCCAAATCCTGCTGGAATAGCAGCTTCTGTTTCCTGGTGAATATAGCTACCACCTTAGGATTCTTCATTTCAAGAAAAACACCTTTACAAAATAAAAAAATGTTTCACACGACTAATGATCCTCACCAACCCCATGAGTGAATTCAGTCAAGGAAGCCTGGCTGAGAAGCCAGGGGACTTCCAATCTAGTCATTGCACCTTCAATTGCATGGAACAAACAAGGTGGATATCAGTGGCGTCATGAGCCTGCGCGTCCACCCCGGCGGGAGTTCGACCGGCTCGGCGCATCACCCGCACCCACCCCCACTGCCGTGTCACCACCACCACCCCCGCCAGTACGAGCCGGGCACGTGTGATGACGCATCTTCTTCGGCAGGCAGTTCGGGGGCTTCTGACTAGGCAAAAAGCTGCGTTCTTCGCACATGTGCACAAAAGTTGATTGAAGCCTCTTGACCTCAGCGGCGTTGTGCGCATGTGTGACAACGCCGCTTTTGGCCTAATCAGAAGCGGCCGAGCTGCAATCCGAAGAAGGCGTGTCATCACACTCTCCTGGCTCGTACCAGGCAGCAGCAGGGGGTGACATGGTGGCAGGGATGGTGACGGCAAGCAGTTCGTCCGGGCTGGGGGATGACGCGGCTTGCGACGTCCGGTGTGTCACCCTCAGCGTGTCACCCACTCCGCCGCGTCACACCCTGGCAGCCTGCCCCCCCGCCACATCCTAGCAACGCCACAGGCCCATGTTCCGTGTCTAAGTCAGTATGCTACCCTGAAGGTACGGGAAGTTGTACCACTCTGGTATAGTGAGATACTATTCAGAGACTGGAGGTAGAGTATGTATGTGCTGATGTTTATACATGTCAGACGGCAAATGAATTTAGAAGGCAGAAGCAAGCAGATTGAGATGTCAAATTAAATTGTGATGTTGCAGCAAAGCTAAGACTACCACAGTTCTACCAAGAATACAGAAAATTATGTCTCCCAACTTCAGCATCAAATACTGTATATTATAGCAGGAAGCAGGATGATCTCACTCTAGCTCTGAGATAATAAAGTTCAATTGTACCAGATGACGAAGCACCTGCTATGTTTTCCTGGCCTCCATGACAGCAGTTTCATCACCTGAGGGAGCTCATTCCTTCCTTTCTAATTATTAGCATCTCTCTGAGGAGTTGTCTGGCTCCCCAAATCCCAAGAGATATTTGAAGACCACAGGAAAAACATGTGGCTGAAAAGTGGATATAAAACCCTCCCATAATGCTCACGGTCTGGCTGAGGGGCTACAGGAGCGGGTGGGGCTCTATCAGTCTGGAGCTACAATGCTCTCGTGATATGTACAGACTCAGGGAGGTTTGTGTGATTTCTGCCAGAGGTAACGTCTAGTGAGCAACTTGAGGATTCTGCAACTAGTTCCACCTCTTCTCCCAAGGAGTACTTTACTATGGGATGTTTCTACGGAGAAATAAATCAAACTTTGGGGCACTGCTCTAGGAACAGCCTGAAAACCTCCCTTGAATGCTGAAGTGGATGAAGTAGCATCAAATAATATTCAGAGCTAGGGGAAACTATTGCAGACCTCCTGTTGGTATGTGTTGATCAGCATATCAATACATTCAGTTACAATTCAAAAGAGGTTGGAAAAAGGCTGATGCTGAGACGATAAATGCTGTTGGGGGAAACACGACAATAGTTTGGTTTTTAACTACAACATATGCCTGAAAGGGACCTTCTGTCCTACCAATGTTGGTGGTCTTGGTATTACTGCTGGGGTTGCTACCTCAAATTTTGTGCAAGACACACTCTGTTCATCCCACCCTGAAGACTCATCCCTTTACATGCAGAGGGAGAGATGACTTCTCTATTTCCCATGACTTTTATCAACCAGGAGACGTCATCATTGGAAATATTGCTTCTCAGTTCTTTGCCAATCGTACCTTTTCTAATTTCAGTGAGCATCCCTCTCAGACGTTGATCAAGGATCTCATGTAAGGATCTTGTTCTCTCCCTTCATAGCATTTCTTAGCTGAGAACATCATGACTAGAGAGAGTTTGAAGTAGATTAAATATGAAAGATGGGCATTCAGCCACTTGAGGGTCTTTGTTCATCCCAGAGAACTTACACCAGTTTTCTCAGCACTTCCTTCTACTGTCATCTCTCGATAACGTGTGCACTGCTCAGCAATTTTATAGATTCTGTCTTCTACGTGGTATGCTTCTTCCTTTCTCTGGACGTGTTTATTTCATACGTTTAATGTTCTGTCAGCTCGATCCTATGCGAGCTGTGTGATGGCGGAACAACTCCTGCGATTGCACTGACTGCTGTAAAGCAGTCAATGCCAGTCGCAATCACTTCCCCTCTTCGTTCCCAGCCATTTCAGAGGACGTTGGAAAAGGTAAGCTGGCGGGAAGGCAGGAGAGGGTGGAATGGAGCAGGGAGGAGGTGGAACAGGGGCAGGAGGCCACAGGAAGGGGAGGGTCCATCGCAGAAGGCCCACACCGGTCCTATCCCCCTTCCCTGCAGCCTCCCCGCCCCTTTTCTCTGCTCAGATTTAGGTTAGCAAAATTGCTACCATAGGTCCGAGGAGGCCCACCGCGGGCCAAGAGGCTTACGCAGGGGTAAGGGGACTAAACATCCCGTTGCCCTGTAGAAGTCTTCCGGTCCTGCCTTCCCTGCACAAGATGCAGCGGCTGCCATTTTGGTGCTGCTGCATCGGCAGGGGGTGTAAAGGATAGGAATGGGCTTCGTAGTTTGTTTTTATTTGCAAAACATCCTCTCAAGCCGTCTTGCTATGGCGGCCTCCAGTTCCTTGCTGATTTTAAATGCTGGAATAGATAAGTTAACACTTTATTTCATTGCATTAGCAATTAGAATTATGAATATAAAAGTTGGCACTTCACATAGTGCTTACTTAGCCTCTGGAATTCATTGCCACAGGATGTGGTGATGTCCACTAGCATGGATGGGTCTAAAAAGAGATTGTTATGGAAGGAATGTATCAACAGCTACTAGCCAGAATGGCAAAATGCTACTTCCAGATTCAGCGTCATGTTGCCTCTGAATAACAGTTACAGAGGAGCAACGGTGCGAGAGAATTATGCTTTCTCTCCCATGTGTGGACTTCCCAGAGGCAGCTGGTGGGTCACTGCAGAAAACAGAATGCTGGACCAGATGGGCCTTTGCCTGATCCTGCAGGCCTTGTTTTATGTCATCGTGAATGAGTTAGGTCAGTGGTTCTCAAACTTTAAATTTTAAACATTTTTAAAATGACACTCTATTGGGACCCACCTAGCTTTATGAGACGCTCAAACACGGATCTCCATATATTTACACAAGCTTGCAAACTGCAGGAGCTCAGCTCTTTGAAGGGCAATTAGTAGCTGTCTCATTTTTGAATAGCCTCAGAACTTGTGCCAATTACAAATATCTATCAACTTGCCATTCTCTATCGGGTTGTAGTGCTTTGATCATTTTGTTAAGCCAATCCTAATTTTCATTGCAGTGTGGTTCCAAAGCGCTACCAACAGGTCCTGGCCTTGGTCTTTGCTGTAAGGGAGATCAATGAAAACCCAGCCATCTTCAATAACATAACATTTGGATTCCACAGCTTTGAAAACTATGGTAATAAAGCAACGTCTTACAAGACTCTACTGAATCTGCTCTCTACCCAGCACAGATTTGTCCCTAACTACAAGTGTGATGTGCTGAACAATTTGGTCGCCATCACTTGGACCTTGGACACAGACACCTCCCTGAATATGGCTACCGTCATAGACAACTACAAGATTCCACAGGTAGATTTGGTGGTTGGAGAAACTCCATTCTGGGTTTTTTTTTCGAGTGTTTAATATTGGGTATCATGAATGGGGTGAATGGTATGGGGCCCAATCAGGTACAGAGAGCCATATGTGCGTACAGCTGTATGAACAGCTGTGAAGGTGACATAGATTTGAGGCCAAACCGCGCTGGGTTATAAAGCCAAAACCAGGCTGGGAAAGAGCTCGGAATATTGGCGGAGCACGCCGCCAATATCGCTGCCCTCTCCCTGCCCGGTTCAGTCAATGCCCTCCCTCCCTCGCTGTCTGGTCCGCCCTCCCCCTGGCCGCTGTAGGGATTACTGTGCCGGGAGGGTGCCGTGATGGTCTGCTGAGGGAGTGAGGGTTGCCTGCCTTCATGCCAGCAGTCCTTACTCAGAAGTAGTCGCAAACTCTAAGTTTATGGTGGATAGCGTGGTAAGGTGTGACACCTATGGCCGGAGGAGCACACGCTCCGTCAGCCTCTAAATATTATTTATTTATTTATTTAAGAAATGTATACCCTGCCTTTTCCTATGCCGAGGCAAATGCCCAAGGCGGCTTACAACAAGTTAAAATACATAATTTAAAAACAAAACAGAAGGTAAATTAAAAAACAATAAAATCCACTGGGGGTGACAATGTATAGCAGGAAAAAAACACAGCAAGGCAGAACATACTGAGGCACTGGGGACAGACAACAACCCATCACCCAAACGCCAGACGAAACAGAAACATTTTGAGCCCCCGCCGAAAAGACATGAAGGAGGGGGTTGTTCTCAAATCCCCTGCCATGGAGATCCACAATTGTGGTGCCACAGCAGAGAAGGCTCGCCCACGAGCTTCCATTCCCCTAACTTGAGACAGAGGTGGCACTCGCAGGAGAGCCCCCTCAGATGACCTAAGAGAGCGGGCCGGAATGTATGGGAGAAGCGGGATTGCACCCCAAGTTACATAAATAAATACTGTAAATAATTTCAGTCAAAGGGAATGTTCAGCAATAAGCCCATTATCTTTCATTAAGAAAACTTCATCTAGAGATATGCTGCTTTGTATGCTTTATCTGTAGACACAATATGAAATATACATTGACAGCAAAATCCTATTCCTTGCTGACACCAGGGCAGAAGCCGCTGCGTCAGCATAGGATGTTGCTAACATGCCATAATGCACATTTGAGACACGTGTCAGCTATGCAGCGCTCGCAGGAAGGCCTGTGCCATCCCGCCAGTGCTTTATCTAGCAAATTCTGCACCAGAGCTGGTACGTTGAGCACCGTGCCGCACAGGGGCTGGGGCTGGGCAGGGAGAAGGCAGGCAGGGGCGTTATGGAGTGGTGGGAGGGTGGATATGGGGAGGGGGGGTGGATCAGGCCAGAGAGGGACAGGATCAGAGATGCTGGCACACACCAAAACCTGTGCCCTCTTCCACAACTTTCCAATCTGCGCAGGGCTCCTCGGTTCCTCAACGTTCATAAGGCTGTTCGCAAAGATCCGAGTAGTTCCATTGCCACGGCTGGGGGTTTAATCAGAGGAGACCACCAGTCTGATCCTAGTCTGTGCTGGATACAGCATGGGCCCTGCACCACTGCTACTACAGTGCTGGATAGGATTGGTCTGCCCATTCAAAAATGTCTCTTGAAAAAGCATTATGTATTGGCCCATAATACAAAGCAAACACGTATAACAGTTATGCTCCATTCTGATAGACATTTGAATATTCATTTAGATCATATTTGGTTCCCTTGACCCAAAAATGAAGAATACACGTTTCCCTTCCTCGTACCAGATGGTGCCAAATGATATCCACCAGTACCATGGAATTGTCCAATTACTTCTGCATTACAAATGGACATGGGTTGGGATATTTTTAGCCAATTATGACAATGAAGAGCTCTTTCTACAGACATTACAGCCGATACTTTCTGCAAAGGGCATCTGCTCTGCCTTTGTAAAAATATTTCCAAGTCTTTCTTATATGGATAGAGTGCTCCAGGCACAGTTTCGTAAACTGCTAAATATATCCGTTGCCATAAAAAGCAAAGCCAATGTTTTGATTGCCTATGGTTCTCTTCACACCATGTCACGTTTGATCCAATATTTTCAAAGGGCAGTCATGCATTCTCCATTAGGAAAGGTGTGGATTGTGACATCAAACTGGGATTTCAGACTAAGTACACATCAAAGGAACGTAGATGTACAAGCCTTCCAGGGTGCCATATCCGTCTCAGTTCACTCAAATGAGCCACCAGGATTCAGAACATTTCTGCAGAACACAAACGTTTTCTCTGCAAAAGATGATGGGTTTATCCAGACCGTCTGGGAGAAGACCTTCAACTGTTTATTGAAAAATTCTACTCTGGGTGAGGGTGAGAAGATCAAGAAACACTGCAGTGGGGAGGAGAAACTGGAGAGCCTTCCTGGAACTCTCTTTGAAATGAGCATGACAGGACACAGCTACAGTGTCTACAATGCTGTCCATGCTATCGCACGAGCTCTTCATACTATGCTTGCATCCAGACCCAAATACAAAACGTGGATAGCTGGAGACAGGCTGGCACTGAGGAATCTTCAGCCATGGAAGGTAAAATCCTATGCAGATTGAATCCAAGTACATAAGCGACAATCTCCTCCCTTGTGAACCGCAAATATGATTCATTAAGGTTTGCATCTTACACCACAGGCATTCTGAGCTCCAGGATTGCACCGTTTATAATGGCGCCTTAGGATCATCCTCCCCACACCTGCTTCCCTGAATCTTTATGTTATAATCTTTACGTTTTAAGATTTAACAGGCGTGTCTGGACCTTTTCTTGTAATAAGACAATAAAACAATTTTGTAGCTATTGTGCTAATTCTTTTATTAAGTTGTTTGTTTTTGTATTGCTTTACTGCCTTGCAATATTTTTCAAACCACGTTGAAACAGTTGGATAAAGTAGAGTAAAAATTATAATAAATTCTCCAAAAGACACCGCCCTGGTTTCTTGTGTAGGGTACAATATCAAAGCCTTACAAATTGCGTGCAGCTCTTCAAATACCTTGTTTTCCAGCTTTATTTAAGAGAATTGGATGTACATGGATCTTCCACTCTTCCCCATAGTTTCATTCCACAATTTCCTTCCTCCTGATGTCTCCTTGTGCAGAAGAGAACGCCCTCTTCAGGAGTAAGGTTACTTGAGGATAGAGCCCTAAGTGTTGATTCTGTGCCACTATTGCATTGCTACTCATTCTTCCTGGGCAAGCCCGAGGTTGTAACTCGTTTTTCTTGAGAGAACACAGCTAGTTCACCAGCAATTCAGCAGTCCAGTACCATAATCACCCTCCATTCTACACAGCAGTACACCATTTTCTCAGTGCCTCTTCTACCCATGGTGGAACTCCATAGCTCTAAGATAGGGAGTTGGCCGGCGGACCTCTTCTTATGGTCCCCTCAGGTACAGTTGAAATGAGACAGGCTCACGCTAGTCAGAAACAGCCTAAACCCATCCAGGACAGGTGTATGTCAATGTCATTGTGTAGATTTGACACCTTTTTAATTCGCTCTTTGCTTCTTTCTCTCTTTACTTTAGCTTCATCACTTTCTAAGGAGCATCTCCTTCAACAATAGTGCTGGAGAGATGGTGCGTTTTGATGAAAATGGCGAATTAGTTACAGGATTTGATGTTACAAACTGGGTTATTTTCCCAAATCAATCTCTTATGAGAATCAAAATTGGAAGACTGGATCCTCAGGCGCCTCCAGGAAAACAGTTAACAATTCAGGATGAAAGCATGATGTGGCATGGGAAATTTAATCAGGTGAGACAAAATGAACTGTAAGTGTGACATAACTAGAAATGTAGAATCCACAAGGTCTGGTTTCCATTTACTATATCCTAAATCTTCATGATATTGTAGATTGACTGATGTTGTAGGCCAGCGGGTGGGGCAGTGGGTTAAACCGCTGAACCATGAGCTGTCGATCGAAAGGTCTCAATGTGTGGATGAGACACTGGTGTCAGGAGGAGGGGTTTAGGTTTGTTAGGCACTGAGGAACGTTTTGGGACAAGCTGGGCCTGTACAAGAGGGACGGGCTTCACTTGAACCAAAATGGAACTAGACTGCTGGCACGTAACATTAAGAAGGTGGCAGAGCAGCTTTTAAACTGACTCCTGGGGGAAAGCCGACAGGAGCCAAAGGGCATCTGGTTCAGGACTCCTCAT
This sequence comes from Plestiodon gilberti rubricaudatus, assembly GCA_026170595.1. Taxonomy (NCBI): domain Eukaryota; kingdom Metazoa; phylum Chordata; class Lepidosauria; order Squamata; family Scincidae; genus Plestiodon; species Plestiodon gilberti. Next base: position 23,164,387 of record JANXHW010000006.1, read on the forward strand.
CCCTAGGGAATGAGGGTGGAAAGGATGGGGAACAGTCAAGTAATAATAGAGTAAGAATTGGGAGTGGTAGCGTGATGGGACATGACAGCCAGTCTAGCAGGACAGAAGGCAACAGGAATAAAGGTGCAAACATGCAGCCCTTCTTGGGGGACCAGGTATATAAGTGCCTTTATGCAAATGCCCAAAGTCTACGGGCAAAGATGGGAGAACTGGAATGTTTGGTGGCTAGGGAAAACATTGACATAGTAGGTATAACAGAAACCTGGTGGAATGGGGAGAACCAGTGGGATACTGCAATTCCAGGATATAAACTCTATAGGAGGGACACAGAGGGGTGTGTTGGAGGTGGGGTGGCCATCTATGTCAAAGAGGGGGTAGAATCCACCAGAGTAGAGCTGGAGGGGGGCTCTGACTCCTCCATAGAATCACTATGGGTTAGATTACCAGGCTCAAAGAGTGATGTAATACTAGGGTCATGCTACAGTCCTCCAGATCAAAAACCTGAAGGGGATCTTGAAATGAGGAAGCAAATCAGGGAGGTGTCAACGAGAGACAGGGTTGTAGTCGGCCGAGCATCCTTTTGGGAGATGCTCGTCTTTTCACGGTCGTCTAAGGAAGCACCTGAGCCAGGACGGGGCAGGAACGCCCCCTATCATATTATCTTATTGCAGGGATGTGGCTGGGAGGAGCCTTACCTGGCTGTTGGCTCCTCGCCACACTCTTCCCCATTCCACCCCATTAAGCACAGCATTCTACTTTATTAATATGTCCTTCTGAAACCACAGCAATTAAAATAAATTCTATTAATCACAATCCTGTCCATTTTTGCTCTGCTCAGGTGCTGCCCGTCTCTGTGTGTAATGACCACTGCCATCCTGGCTCCAGCAGGAAAAAGAAGGAAGGGGAGCCGTTCTGCTGTTACGATTGCGCTCCATGTCCAGAAGGGAAGGTCTCTGGCCAGAAGGGTAAGAGGAGACATAACATTGTCAGGCGGAACCCAAAGTTCATTTCTAAGCCGTTGCTGCATGGGAACCCAATCCAAGTAAATGCACATAGACTAGAAACTCAAAGCTAGGAGTACTTTATTATACCATGCACACAATACAACAATATGGTATGCATAGATTTGGTGACGTTCTGTCACCCACCCAGAACAACAGAAATAAGGCTCTTTTATACAAGTCATTTCATAAGACCATCTCATGATCACCTCATGATCACAAGACCCTTCATGATCTCATTTGCTTATGCCTTCACATTTGGTCTGGGTCAAGTTGACCCTTCACTGATCCAACAACATTTACTTAAGACTCCCAGATGTTTGTTATTGAGAACTAGTGGCCATTATCCAAAGTCTTCAGTTCATCTAAAGATTGCTCCTAATACTGTTAGTCCAAAAGCCTTTATGAGCAAGGGTAACTCCATTTTGATTCTATTTATTATACATCTACATGTGGAGTATAACCCAGATTTATCCCCCACAACATTCATAGATACTGACCCAATCACAAAGCTTGTTGTGGCCTTGGAATGGGTACTGGAACATCAAGCTCTGGCAAGAGACTCAAGAATAGCTTCGCTAAGGCTTACAAAATGAACTTATGCCCAAGGGGGTTATTTAGAAATTGGGACTTCATAGTTTAGTGGTCATATCATTCAGAAATTATATTACACCGCTGGCATTTTAAATGTATCTCACTTTTTTCATTCCAGACATGGATGCTTGCATTAAATGTCCTGATGAACAACATCCCGACAAACACCAACATCAATGCATTCCCAAGGTTGTAAGCCACCTCTCATACAGTGAACCTTTGGGGGTCAGTTTAACTTCAGCTGCTGTTGCTTTTGCTCTGATCACAGCTGTGGTACTTGCAACCTTTATGAAGCACCAAGACACTCCCATCGTCAAGGCAAACAACCGCAGCCTCACCTACATCCTCCTTGTCTCCCTCCTCCTCTGCTTCCTCTGTTCTTTGCTCTTCATTGGAAGACCCAGAAGGGTGACCTGCCTTCTCCGGCAAACGGCGTTTGGAATGGTCTTCTCCGTGGCCCTTTCGTCTGTTTTGGCAAAAACCATCATTGTGGTTCTGGTCTTTATGGCTACCAAACCAGGATCTGGGATGAGAACATGGTTGGGGAAAGGACTGGCAAATTCCATCGTTCTTTCCTGCTCCGTGATTCAAGCAGGCATTTGTGCGGTTTGGTTAATTACTTCTCCTCCATTCCCAGCTAAGAACACGCACTCAGTGAAAGGGCAAATCCTAGTGGAATGCAATGAGGGCTCAGCTACCATGTTTTACTGCCTCATGGGCTACATGGGCTTCCTGGCCATTGTCAGCTTCACTGTGGCTTTCCTAGCCAGGAAGTTGCCAGACACTTTCAATGAAGCCAAATTCATCACCTTCAGCATGTTGGTCTTTTGCAGTGTTTGGATCTCTTTTCTTCCAACCTATCTGAGCACAAAAGGGAAATTCATGGTTGCCGTGGAGGTCTTCTCCATCTTGGCCTCTAGTGCTGGATTACTGGGCTGTATTTTTTTTCCTAAGTGCTACATCATTGTGCTCAGGCCTGAGCTGAATAATAAGGAGCAACTAAGAAGAAAAGAAAAAGTCAAGCGTTAAACGTTCTGAGAATCCTTATTTTTCTTCTGATCTTGTAAACAATTCATCAGTTTAATCTGTTTAAAAAAATACAGTGATTCTACTTGATAGTTGTTTCTAGAAAGCAGATTCAGTACGGCCTTGTAAGAAATTGCTTAATTGCCATAGTTTTCAGAGATGTGGAATCCAAAGCTGATGTTATTGAAGATGGTTATTGGTATACTGGTAGTGCTTAGCCAGGACACTGCAATTAAAGTTATGATTGTCATTGTCATGGCCAAGCAAGGGGGGGGGGAGAAAGACTTTTGTTGGTAACTCCGCTGCCACCAGCCCAGAAATCAAAATAATTGGAGAGGTTCCCTGAGCTAAATCTCCTTGTATTACAATAAAAAGGCAAGGGAATGCCAGTAGTCTTCCTACTACCTCATAAATAATCCAGGCACAAAGTTCTATTGTTAAAAGTTTTATTTAGAAACCCATAAGAATAAAAAAGAGAAGAGGGTTTTTCCAACATTAAGGTACAATCAATAAAAAATATTAAAACTTTAAAACAGCTGATAAAAACCTTTCAAGTACTTTAATCTCCTTTTGACTAGTCAACTGAACACAACTCCCTTCTAACCCACTCTTTCCAAGGTCTCTCCTCAACATCCACACCAGAGAGACTCTCAAAGCTCTACTCTCCTTGAGGAATTTATCTTTACCATAACGAGGAGCTCTTCTGTTCTCAATTAGCTGCAGTTCCTCAACCATTCAAATTACTTCTCTATCTTTGGCATTTTACATAGAAGAAGTACTGTAAGGTTGGCCCTGCAACAATCTACTGAAATTCTATTACAACAACAAAAGAAACCCCAAGCCTACGTGACCAAACAGTTCATGACAGGCATAACAAAATGATCAAGGCACAGAAGCCCAGTTGAGAATTGCAGGTTCTTATAAACTTGGTTATTTTCCCAATTAAAAACAATACACAGGTCTATAAATGAAGGAAGAAATAGCAACTGCTTTGAAGATTTAGGAAATGTGTTTCTGGTATACATGCTTTACTTAGCCGATCAGTGAGACCCTTGACTGTTAGTGATTCGGTTGCTTTTGGACGGATGAGAACTGAGACTTATAACATATGGAACAGTAGTAGGGGCAAAGAGGCATTCCTTCAAGGCAGCTGAATATTACCACACAGCAGCTCGCCAGGGACAGAAATGAACCGTGTACTACCAAAGTGTGGCTGGCTTTCAACTAGTCCAAATAATTTTCTCAGGTGGCTTCTAGAGGACATTATTCTTATTTTCACATTGCAGGGGGGAGGGACTCTGGGACTACTGAGCAGAGGCGTAATGTGGGTGAAGCATAACGTGGGTGAAGCGTATCGGCGTAACGTGAGGCTATGTGCGCATGCTGAAACATCGTGCTCAGTCATGGAGCTTTGCTCAGTGCTCAGTCATGGAGTCCCCCTGTCCACCCTACAGTTCGGGAAAGAGCAGTGCGGCTCCATTGCTGAGGAAACAGCTCTGGAAATGACATCACATGAGGTCATGTGACGTCATTTCCAGGCGCAGCAAGCTCCCGTGCTCCGGGAGCTTGTTAGGCCCCTGTGGCCAGACTAAGGATAGGTAGTTCATGATGACTGAAGCAGGAATGGAAGGGATAAGAACTAAATAAAACCTGTGGGATCAGGCAAAGGCCTATCTATCCCACATTCTCCATTTGACAGGGAACTATCAGCAGGGAAGCCCACCTGTAGCAGAGAAAAGCATGCTCCTCCCTCACCATTGATCCCCCATAACTGGTATTCAGGGGCAAACTGCTGTTGAATCTGAAAGTAGGATTTAGCCATTCTGATTAGGAGTCAGTGATAGACCTTTTAACATGACGTTCAATCTCCTTTTCAAGACATCCAAGCTCATGGTCATCACCACACAGTGGCGTCGTTTCGGTAGGGGCGGGGCTGTAAGTATCGCTCCGTCGTAGTCTCTTTACCGAGCGAACAGGAGGCAGCCCCGCCCCCTCACTGTCGGAGCCATTCCCCTGCTGAGAAAGCAGCAGGAAGGTTCTCTTGCCTGCTGCTTTCTCCGCATAGGAAAGGCTCCGACAGTGAGGGCGCGGTGCTGCCTCCTGTTCGCTCGGTAAAGAGACTACGACGGAGCGATACTTACAGCCCCGCCCCTACCGAAGCGACGCCAATGTTACCACACTTTGTGGCAATGGATTCCACGGACTAATTATGTACTGTGTGAAGAAGTACCTACTGTTTTCTTCGTACTCTTAGCTACTAATAATGCAAATTTATTTTTTCCAATTTTTAGAAGTTTAAATGAGACAGAGAGATCATACTGCCACAAGGAGATGATTTGAGACGTATTGCAGATAAAATCATATTGCAGATAAAAAGATGCTGCCCCCACCCTCGGGGGGGCAGCGCTGATTGGCTTCTCTAGCTGCAGCACTCTGCTTTAGGTCAGTGTGGGACCTTGCTTTTAACGGGGATCCTGTAGCTGCAGCGCTCTGCTTCAGATTTTCGTCGGACCTGGCTCTGGGATTGCGGACAATCTCTCCTGTCATCGCACTCCAGCATCAAGTGACACTGAGGGGCGCGGCGACATCCCCACCACCTATTGAGGGCTCTGGGGCTTCAGAGCCCTCTGGTATTTGGTTTAAGCAAGACTGGTTCAAAAAGATTGTTTAAAACACGAACACACACTTGTTACTTCTGCTGTATAAACTTTATTGGCAGAGGCATTGCACACTGTCCCATTCATTATCTGTGCATTGCCGTGGTGTAAATAAGCCATGCCTAAGAAGCAGCAGAAGAAGGGAGGCGCAGCGCCTAAGCGCCCGCCCCCTCCTCGCCCCCATCCTGTCTCGTCTTCTTTGGAGGATGAGGAGGATGTAGAGTGGCGTGGGGCCATGGCTTGTCTTGAGGAGCTCGAGAAAGAGAAGGCTGCCCGGGAGGCAGAGCGTGGGGATGTGGGCGAAACTTCGGCCACCCCTAGGCGTTCATCACGATCCCGTAGGGGGGCTAAAGTGCGCGCCTTTTGTTCCAGGCTTCGTGCTTTAACTGAGGAAGCCCCCAGATGCTCCACTTCGCCCATAAATCCAGTGGCTGAGTCCCCCCCGGACGGTGGGGATGTGGTTGCCACAGGTGAGTCTCCTGCCCATAACAAAATGGCTGTTGATGTTTGGGAGGACGCTGGTACCGGGGAGAAGTACTTTAAAGATTTTCCCATCAACCCTTATTTATGGGGGCCAGGTTTCTGGGGCTTTCCCGGGGGGGGGCTTCCACTGCTCACCAGTCTGCATCCCCTTCCTCCAAAGATCAAGCCTCTGAGGCACCTGCAGCTGAAGGGGAGGACTCCCCTTCCGCGGCTGATGCCTCTCCTCAATATCCCCCTATGTGGGGCTTCCCCCAGGGATGGGGCAGTGGGGGGTTGGAGGGGTTACCCACAACCTCCTCCACTCTGGGGTCATACTCCGCAACCCCCCGATGAAACAGAGCGTATGCAGACCCCCTTTGGGGACTTAAATATCCCGCTTGGTGGTCATCTTGCGATGACCATAAAAAAAAAACAAAAATTGGCATAGGGAGTTTGTTGACGTATTTAGTCTGTTACAAAAAGCCCCTGAGCCAGTGCCTCGTGTCGGGGACCTTGTCCCGGATGCTGAGGTTTCTAAAAAGTGTAAAATTGACCAGAATGGGCCAAACTGGCTCAAGGGTTATTGTATCTACATGGCGGTGATGCATGAAATGCATCCCAAGGTGACCGGGGATATATTTAAATGCCTGGATATAATACATGCTGCATATTCAGAGCATGTGGGTATGGGCTGGCTTTCTTATGATGACCAGTTCCGCTTGCATGCTTCGTATAATCCAGTTTTGGATTGGCGGTTCCCTCAATGGGAGTTGTGGAACCGGCTTGTGGGGCCGGCGAAATCCTCCCTGGGTGATCGATCCGACAGTGGTCATATTATCACCAATAACCAGGTGGGACAGGCTAACTTTAGCCAACAAAAATCTGGGGCAGGTGCGCAAGGGGTTCAACCCCCCCCCCCGGAGGAGTTCAACGCCTCCGGCAGGTGCAGGCATCAGAACTGCCCGTTCCGGCATGGTTGCGCAGTTTGCGGGGGCAAGCATGCCATTGTACCATTCCCCCGCATTGTCAGTGGGAGGCAGGGCCCTAGAGGTTCAGGTAGAAGAGGGGGCAGTTCTAATGCCACCCCTTCTGGGAAGGGGGCCAACCCCGATTAAGGTTGGCCCCCTTCGAACCTGGCTGCAGCGCTATCTTGACAGGATGGCGGCCGATTATATTCTGCAGGGTTTTACTTTTGGGTTTCATATTCCTTCGCCTCTTCCTGCCGCTCCCTCTTGGGCCGACAACTTGCCATCGGTGGTTGGGATGGAAGAGGTGGTAAGGAGGAAGATAGGCAAGGAAGTGGCTGCGGGCAGGGTGGTTGGCCCATTTGATGAGGCTCACATTCCCAACCTGCGGATTTCACCTTTGAACTTTTCTCTACGTTTTTAGAATGGACTGTCCATTCTCGTACAGGAGTGAATTCAATCAATCATTACCTGGATGATTTTCTTTTTGTGGGTCCTGGGGGTACTGACGTGTGTCAGTTCCTTCTTTCCACCTTTATGGCCAACTGTGCAGAGCTCGGAGTTCCTCTAGCGGTCGCTAAGACTGCAGGACCTGCCCCTGTGTTGACTTTTGGGGGATAGAGCTTGACTCCTTGCTGGCCTGATCCAGGCTGCCACGGGTCACGTTAGACTAACTTCTTGAGCTGCTCACGTTGGCTATGTCAGCCACAAAACGTTCGCTGTGGGAACTTCAGGTGCTCGTAGGTCACCTGAACTTCGCTTGCAGAGTTGTTGCCCCAGGCCGGGCCTTCTTGCATCGTTTATGCGACGCAATGGCTGGCCTTAAGTTTCAGCATCACAGGATCATGGTTTCGGGCTCCGGGCGCAACGATCTGCGCATGTGTCTTGAATTCCTCAAAGACTATAATGGCGTCTCTTTTTGGAGGGAGGAACAACTCCTCGAGGCTGAATTGGAGGTCCACTCCGATGCCTCGGGGAGATTGGGGTTTGGACTCTATTTTCGGGGGCACCATGGCCTGAGGAATGGGTTCTACAGGGGTTGACTGCGGAACTCACATTCTTGGAACTTTTTCCAATTGTGGTGGCGGTGCATTTATGGTGACAGTATTTTAGCCATTCAACCATTCGTTAAACGTCCAAGTCTTGTAGGGTTATGCGGCTGGTCAGAGCTTCTGTTCTCCAGTGTCTGCGTCTTAATGCCCCTTTTTATTGTTAGGTACGTCCCTGGACTTCAGAATGGAATTGCTTTCAAGTGGAGCGCTTTCTGGACCTCGATCCCGAGGCTCGCTTGGACCCCGACCCAATGCCGCTTTGGCTCTGGGAGCTCGGCTTGCCGGGGTCAACACCGCCATCTGGTCGGCCTTAGCCCCTGCCACGCGCCGCAGTTATGAGGGTAAGTTGCGCATTTTTGAGGATTTTCGTTGTGCAGCTCCCCTGGAACAATCTTGGCCCGTACCTGCAGAGCACCTTTTGCTTTTTATGCTACATCTGCATGAAGCAGGTCTGTCGGCGCGATCTTTGTCGTCCTACCTTGCCGCTTTGGCTTTTAGTGCCAAGGCGGCGGGGTGGCAGGATTATTCTGGGGATTTTAGAATTAGGAAAATGCTGGAGGGGTTTAGGAGGGCAGCTCCTGCCCTCCCTGATTCCAGAAAGCCAGTATGCTGGAACTTATCGGAACATTCTGGAACTTATCGGGGATTCTTTTAAAGTTTTGTGCTCGTCTGCCCTTGAATCTCAGCTGAGATCTGTCCATCAGGCTGCGATGGTCTAAAACCGACCAGCGGGCCATTGGAAGGACTATTCACCTACGAAGGGTGTCAGGTTTGTCCATTTGTCCTGTGCAGTCCTTGGAGGCTTACCTCACGTTACGGGGTAGTGCGCATGGCCCCCTATTTTGCCATCGTGATGGATCCCCCTTCACTCTTTTTCAATTTCGTGCTATTTTCAACCGGGCACTCTTGGCCCCAGGTTTTTCCCCAGCATCTTACGGCTTAAGTTCATTTAGAATTGGGGCAGCATCACTTGCGGTTGCAAGCGGTATTCCTCAGGCCACTGTTCAGAGGATTGGTCGCTGGCAGTTAAGCGCCTACAAAAGCTATATTCGTAATTAAATCGTGAGGGGGTTGGGGGCCTTTAGCGTAGGAGGTTAGGCTATCGGCCTCTGTGGCCTTTTCATGACTCCCTGCTTGCTTGCAAGCTGTTTCGGCCAATATGGGCCTTTCTGGCTCACTCCGTGGGGGTGTTGCTGGGCCCAAGGGGCCGTTTTTGGGTCACCCGGATGGGTGTTTATATGGGAGTCATTGCCAGCCTGTGGACGCCTTAGCTGTGGTTTCTCTGCAGCTTGGCCATTCTTGTTATTGTTCTTAGCATAGTTGTTCATTGCATTTTTCTCTTTTGTTAGGTCGCTGGGGCCTGTTTCCGGCTCGGGTCCTGATTTGTGGACACTCCATCATTTCCTGGGCACGGAAGAGAGCAGCGGCTTCAAGTTTTGGCACACAGTTGGGCTTGGCTAGCCTGGCCAAGGTTTGGTGGGCGGCTAAGAGGGGAATGCTTTGGGGCCAGCTTCTCCCTCTAATCTGTGAATTTCTTGAATCCCGGCCTCCTCCTCAGATTTTGGTGATTCACCTAGGCGAAAACAACCTGGGCCGGAGGACCTCAGTGTCCTTGAGGCTCCAGGTCCGTGAGGACATCGCCAAGATTAGGCAGCTTGTGCCAGGGATAGCCATCCTCTGGTCATGCTTACTTCCCCGCAGGGTGTGGCGGGGGGGCTTTGAACCCCCGCCGTTTGGACATTGCAAGGAAAAAGGTGAATTCCTACCTGAAGCGTCATTTTTTGGACGAGGGTGGTGACATTATATCTCACCCCTGGATTCAATTCAACGCTCCGGAGCTTTTTAGAGGTGATGGGGTGCATTTGTCCCAAGCTGGTGCCGACGTGTTTTTGAAGGAACTGCAGGGAATTTTTAAGTTTCTGCTCTGGTGGGGCGGAGGGGTTAAATGCTAGGTTACCCCTACCGTCTGGTAGGTAGCGTGTGGGGGGGGGGTAGCCAGGGAGGCTTATACTTGGCATACGTCTGGAGGTAAGCAAGGACATGGGGCGAGCCAGAACCGCTCAAACGATGCCGAACCGGGTCGCTGAGGCTGGCTGGCAAACCCCAGGGCGGGAAAGCAAAGATCACCTTTAGGCGTACCTGGGGTGGTCTGTGCTTTCCAGCTGCCTCAATCCTTTGGTGTTGGCAGTGATATACTGGCTTGGGCAGTGACCAAGCGAGGATTGAGCCAGGATGTGATGCCCATTGACATCTGGGGGAGGTAAACGGCTCGTGCCGTTTTCCCCCAACCTAGAAGCTGCATGCATTGGGGGTTTTTAAGTTAAGTTCAATAAGTTCCAATTTAATAAAACCTCCAGTCTCTGCTGCAGTCTATCTTCTGTTTATTAAATTAATAAAGTGGCCCTTTAACCCAGCCTTTGTCTAGCGTGCTTATTTGGGGGGTGCACAAGTAGACGCAAGCACACACACACACAAACACACACACACACACATAGAGAGATTGTTTCTCAATCAAGAGAGATTGTTTCTTATGAGATAGAAAATAAAGTGTCCAAAATCACACAGTTTTTGGAACACAGTGGATTAAAAATGTGTCCAAACCTCATGAATCTGTGAGAAGACAGATGGAAATGGAAGAAGAGAGATAATACAGTGGCCAAAAAGATGCTCTGACATCACAGCCGTAGGGAAAAGAAGACGTGTATCACATAGAAGATTATATCTACAAAACTATTGAGCAGTCCACATGTCACATCGAGATGAAAATAGAAAGAAGTGTTGAGAAAAGTGGAGTAAATTCTCAGTGACTCAAGATCCTCATGTGCCTGCCTGCCATCCTGAATGGACTTCATGCTCCCTCTCACTTAAATACCTGCAGCTGGGTATGATGTTCTCAGCAAAGGAATGCTATGAAGAGATAAAGAGAGCCTTACATGACATCCTTGAACAAAAAGATGGGTTGTTGACTGAAATTAGATAAGGTTATTTCAACAAAGAACTGATGAGCAATCTTTCCAACAATGACATCTCCTGGATGATAAAACTCATGGGAAATAGGAAAGGAATCTCTCCCCCTGCAAGTAATAGAATCAGACTTCAAGCTGGGATGAACAGAATGTATCTTGCAGGCAATGTGAGGTAGCTGCCCCAGGAGTAATATTGAAGGAAATAAGGTCCTTTTCGGACATCCATTCTAGTGATCTCCCCAACAGCATTTAATTTCTGAGTAAGCATTTTTTACAATCTCTTTCAAATTGAAACTGCATTGATTGGTCTGCTGATCAACAGATACAAGAAATCTGCAACAGGATCCCCCAACTCTTCATATTAGTCGTTGCGGTTTCATCCACCTTACAGTCCGAGGGAATTTTCAGGCTTTTTAAAAGAAATATCCCGAAGTGGAGCACTCCTTGGGGGAAAAGGCAGTCCTAGGTGCAGATTGTTCAAGCTACTCACAAGACGTTGCCTCTAGTAGTAACCATAGAAACCATCAAAAGTGCAGACATATCATTAAAGTATTCAATCTCAGGAGTGATAGAGCCGCACCAGCACCTGTGATCCAACAGCCTCAACATGAGCATGATGGGAGGGTTCTATAACCACTTTTTGGCATTATTTGTTTTTCCTATCGACTCCAAATAGCTCTTGGGATTTTAGGAGCAGGACAACTCCTCAGACTGAAGTTAATAACTACGAAGGAGGGAATGAGCTCCCTCGTGTGCTGAAACTGCTGTCTGGAGCACAGGAAAACATGGCAGGTGCTTAATGACCTGGTGCATTTGACCTTTTGAGCCCAGACCTTGAGTGAGATCATCCTGCTTCCTGCTGTAATATGCTTGATACTGAACAGACAGAATTGGTTGTATCATTTGGTATATTGTTGGAGTGTTAGTTTGACTAGGATCTGTGGGGGGGTTCAAGAGAACCACGTGATTGGAGGACTTCCCACTGTACCATTGGGCCCCCAAGGCACCACAAAAACCATCATCATCCTATTTCTTTAGTGAATGATTGCGCTTCTATCAAGACTCTGCCCCAACGGTTACACTCCCTCCACATCAAGTCTCAAACATTTCTCCCATTGGTATTCTTTATTACTTAAGCCCTTTCGTAATGGTCCCTAGCACCATAGATTTCTATAGGAGGAATATCTCAGACTTTCAGAAACTAAGCAAGACTAGCGGTGCAATCCAGCATAGACAACTGCCGGAGGACCGATGGCTTTGCCAGCAGCAGGTGTCGTAAATTTGCTGTAAAGCGGCACATATTCGACACACGGCAAGTAAGCGGCATTAGCGGAGAGGACGGCACAACTCAGTCTGCCCGGTGCCGTCTCGGGCAGGGGTGTGGGGAACAGGGAAGCACTGGATTGGGTCGCTTGGCCCGGGAGAGGGACAGGGATATCAGCGGCGTGCTCCGCCTATATCTTAAGCCCCGTCCCGCTCCTGGCCAGCCTTATATAGCCTCCCCCGGTTTCCGATGCCCAAATTTATACTTCAAAGCATTCACTTTGGATTGCTCCTGAGTACATTTCACTTCCACTGAGCTTATCAGGTATCAGGCACAGCTAAGCATTATAATCACCAAGGGAGTATGCGTCTGCCCCACAGATGGGCAGAATGGGCACAGCTTCAGGCTGTTGTTTAGGTGGAGGGAGAGAAAAGGTTGAGCTCTGTTGGAGCCGTTTGATTTCCTTCTTGAAGCAAATCCATCTGGCCAGCGGTTCGTATCCTGTCTGTTAGAAACCATCAAAGGAGTCCATGCTATTCTTTAGCCACAGGATAGAAACACTTCCTGTTTTGTATAGATGACCCAGATTCATTTTTCATGTATGAATAATAATGAATAAACATTTAAAGATACAGTGCAATCTTACACATGCTTACTCAGAACAAATCCTATTTTGATCACCAGGATTTACTCCCCAAGAAGTATGCATATGAGTTCAAATTGGAGTATGTATGGAGTGTACATACTTCCAATATACAGTTGGAAGTATTGTATGTATAAGAGTGCAAAATGAATGTAAGTTCTAAATTATTATAATAAAATGAATTAATTCTTAATTTCTTCAGTTTTTTCTCTTTGTCAGCTGCTCTCTATTATTCAGCTCAGGCCTGAGCATAATGATGTAGCATTTAGGGAAAAAAATACATCCCAGTAAACCAGCACTAGAGGCCAAGATGGAGAAGACCTCCACGGCAACCATGTATTTCCCTTTTGTGCTCAGATAGGTTGGAAGAAAAGAGATCCAAACACTGCAAAAGACCAACATGCTGAAGGTGATGAATTTGGCTTCATTGAAAGTGTCTGGCAACTTCCTGGCTAGGAAAGCCACAGTGAAGCTGACAATGGCCAGGAAGCCCATGTAGCCCAAGAGGCAGTAAAACATGGTAGCTGAGCCCTCATGACATTCCACCAGGATTTGCCCTTTCACTGAGTGCATGTTCTTAGCTGGGAATGGGGGAGACGTAATTAACCAAACCGCACAAATGCCTGCTTGAATCACGGAGCAGGACAGGACAATGGAATTTGCCAGTCTTTTCCCCACCCATTTCCTCATCCCAGATCCTGGTTTGGTAGCCATGAATGCCAGAACCACAGTGATGGTTTTTGCCAGCACAGAGGAAAGGGCCACAGAGAAGACCATTCCAAAAGCCGTTTGCCGGAGAAGACAGGTCACCTTTCTTGGCCTTCCAATGAAGAGCAAGGAGCAGAGGAAGCAAAGGAGGAGGGAGATGAGGAGGATGTAGGTGAGGCTGCGGTTGTTGGCCTTGACAATGGGAGTGTCCTGGTACTTCATAAAGGTTGCAAGTACCACAGCTGTGATCAGAGCAAAAGCAACAGCAGCCCAGGCTAGACTGAATCCTAAAGGTTCGCTATACGAGAGGTAGCTGATAACCTTGGGGATGCATTGGTGTTGGTCTTTGTCTGGATATTGTTCATCTGGACAATTGATACAAGCACCCATGTCTGGAAAGAGAACAAGAAATGCCCGTTACAGTGCATGAATTCTAAGCCAGGAAAACCCTTTTAAAATAACCCCTTGGGCATGAGCTCACGCTTGATATTCCAGGATGCATTCAAGGCCATGATAATCAAAACTGATGCTAGGAATCGTGCCATACATGATATGCTCAGTATCTGTGAATGTTATGTCTCCTCTTACCCTCCTGGCCAGAGACCTTCCCTTCCGGACACCGAGCGCAATCATAACAGCAGAACGGTTCCCCTTCCTTCTTTTTCTTGCTGGAGCCAGGATGGCAGTGGTCATTACACACAGAGACGGGCAGCACCTTAATCACAGCCAGAATGGACAGGGTTTTGATTAATATGATTTCTTTTAATTGCTGTGGTTTCAGATGGACATATTAATAAAGTCGAATGATGTGCTTAATGGGGTGGAAGTTCATGTATGTATTTTTTCTGGGGAATATTTGTGTCCCCCAAACTTAATAGTCGTATTCTGTCTCTGTGTGCTTTGGAATAGAAGTAGTTGGGAAAATGAGTTATAAGCATCGACGTTCTCTAGATCACAGCATTCTTTCTTTTTTGGGGGGGGATCCTTTTCTTGCCTCAATCCCATGCAAGGAATCCCTCTGTTGTGTCAGGCAGTTGTGCGTCTTTGAGTGTGCTGGTTGTTGGTATGATACGAAGCACATTTCAATGTGTGGTTGGATATGTCTTAATCCTTTCCACTGTTTGGGAACTGAATACAGCAAGTCCTCACTGAAAGTTTTTTCATTTTAAGTTGTTTCATTTTAAAGTTGTTGAGGAAAAAAAATTCAATTCCCAGCCGGGACCACTGTCTGTATGGAGTTTGAACATGTCTATGTTGGGTTTTCTCTGACCTCACATTTATTTCAAAGTTTAATATTAGAAATGTTTAGGGTCCTTACTTAGAAGTTGGTGATGTTTTTGCGACCAGAAATATGCCGTACCCAGAAATATGCCAAACCCTGAAATATGACATAGGAACATTTTTGTTTGTCAATTTAGCCTATGGTAAAACTGGTGATGGCTGGAATGGTGGTGACTTGAAGCAAAACATGGTAAGGGTGGGAAGAGAAAGAACACAGGGCTCTAAAGCCCAGGTTTTTTAAAAAAGTTTCACTTTCCTCATAGACTCATATGGGATCCTTTATGAGTTGATTTGAATAGAGGACCGCCCTTAGCTGAGGAGAGTGGCTGGGGTCTTACTTTACCTTACCAACCCATTTGAGGATGTAGTGCCTAGGATGGAGGTCTGTTGGTTCCTAAACCAAGACTCGGCAGCGGAGGGCTGTCTGGGCTCGGGGGGGTCATGGGCCCCCAGGTGGCACAGGGGGAGTGATAAGCGTGTCTCAGCAGCATTCGAAAAACAGCATTGCAACTTGCCTGATTGGCCCATCCGCCCGTCCGGGCTCCTAGGACCTCTGTTCTAGTGAAAAATGCCAGGGGGCATTTCTCGCCACAAAGTGGCAGTGGCAGGAATGCCACTGGCGGTGGCCGGGCTTGTTCCATTACATGCAGGGGTGTGTGTGCTGGAGAGGCTAGCTACACCTCTGCCAAGCCTCATAGGTGGAATTTTAGTCATGGGTTTGGTGTGGCCATAAGAGTCAAGAATCTTTCCTTTGTCTTTGTAAAACACGTTTGCCCCCCCCCCCCAAGACAGCAACTCTTAGAGAATGGCAGTAGACACAAGATAGGATTCCGCTGTTGCTGCAGACATTGTAATTTCAATGTCAAGGCTAATGCAGTCAATCTGCAACCTCATGAAGATTTAGGATATAGTAAATGGAAATCAGTCCTTGTGGATTCTACATTTTCTAGTTATGTCAAACTACAGACTTGCAGTATATTTTGTCTCACCTGATTAAATTTCCCATGCCACATCATGCTTTCATCCTGAATTGTTAACTGTTTTCCTGGAGGCGCCTGAGGATCCAGTCTTCCAATTTTGATTCTTATAAGAGATTGATTTGGGAAAATAACCCAGTTTGTAACATCAAATCCTGTAACTAATTCGCCATTTTCATCAAAATGCACCATCTCTCCAGCACTATTGTTGAAGGAGATGCTCCTTAGAAAGGGATGGAGCTAAAGTAAAGAGAAAAAGATGCAAAGAGCAAATTAAAAAGGTGTCAAATCTACACAATGAGATTGATAGACACCTGTCCTGGATGGGTTTAGGCTGTTTCTGACTAGTGTGAGCCTGTCTCATTTCAACTGTACCTGAGGGGACCATAAGAAGAGGTCCGCCGGCCAACTCCCTATCTTAGATCTATGGACTTCCACCATGGGTATAAGAGGCACTGAGAAAATGGTGTACTGCTCTGCAGAATGGAGGATGATTATGGTAGTGGACTGTTGAATTGCTGGTGAACTAGCTGTGTTCTCTCAAGAAAAACGAGTTACAGCCTCGGGCTAGCCCAGGAAGAATGAGTAGCAAAGCAATAGTGGCACAGAATCAACACTTAGGGTTATATCCTCAAGTAACCTTCCTCCTGAAGAGGGAGTTCTCTCCTGCACAAGGACACATCAGGAGGAAGGAAATTGTGGAATGCAACTATGGGGAAGAATGGAAGATCTATGTACATCCAATTTTTAAATAAAGCTGGAAAACAGTGTATTTGAAGAGCTGCATGCAATTTGTAAGGCTTTGATATTGTAGCCTACACAAGAAACCAGGGCGGTGTCTTTTGAGGAATTTTATTTTAATTTCTACTGTACTTTATCCACCTATTTCAAAGTGGTTTGAAAAATATTGTAAGAAAATAAAGCAATAAAAAACAAACAACTAAAAAAAGTATTAGCACACTAGCTACAAAATTGTTTTATTGTCTTATTACAAGAAAAGGTCCAGACACGCCTGTTAAATCTTAAAACGTAAAGATTCAGGGAAGCAGGTGTGGGGAGGATGTTCCTAAGGCGCCATTATAAACTGTGCAATCCTGGAGCTCAGAATGCCTGTGGTGTAAGATGCAAACCTTAATGAATCATATTTGCGGTTCACAAGCGAGGTTATAGTCCCTTATGTACTTGGATCCAATCTGCATAGGACTTTTACCTTCCATGGCTGAAGATTCCTCAGTGCTAGCCTGTCTCCAGCTATCCACATTTTGTATTTGGGTCTGGATGCAAGCATAGTATGAAGAGCTCGTGCAATAGCATGGACAGCATCGTAGACACTGTAGCTTTGTCCAGTCATGCTCATTTCAAAGAGAGTCCCAGGAAGGCTGTCCAGTTTCTCCTCCCCACTGCAGTGTTCCTTGGTCTTCTCACCCTCACCCAGAGTAGAATTTTTCATTAAACAGTTGAAGGTCTTCTCCCAGACGGTCTGGATAAACCCATCATCTTTTGCAGAGAAAACATTTCTGTTCTGCTGAAACGTTCTGAATCCTGGTGGCTCATTAGAGTGAACTGAGACGGATATGGCACCCTGGAAGGCTTGTACATCCCAGTTCCTTTGATTTGTACATAGTTTGAAATCCCAGTGTGATGTCACAATCCACACCTTTCCTAATGGAGAATGCATGACTGCCCTTTGAAAATATTGGATCAAACGTGACATGGTGTGAAGAGAACCATAAGCAATAAACACATTGGTGTTGCTTTTTATGGCAATGGATATATTTAGCAGTTCACGAAACTGTGCCTGGAGCATTTTATCTGTATAAGAAAGGCTTGGAAATATTTTTACAAAGGCAGAGCAGATACCCTTTGAGGAAAGCATTGGCTGCAACGTCTGTAGAAATATCTCTTCATTGTCATAATTTGCTAAAAATATCCCAACCCATGTCCATTTGTAATGCAGAAGTAATTGGACAATTCCATGGTACTGGTGGATATCATTTGGCACCATCTGGTACGAGGAAGGGAAGCGTGTATTCTTCATTTTTCGGTCAAGAGAACCAAGTACGATCTAAATTAATATGCAGATGTCGATCAGAATGGAGCATAATTGTGATACGTGTGTGCTTTGTATTATGGGCCAATACATAATGCTTTTTCAAGATACGTTTTTGGATGGGCAGCCCAATCTTATCCAGCACTGTAGTAGCATTGATGCAGGGCCCATGCTGTATCCAGCACAGAATAGGAGCAGACTGGTGGTCTCCTCTGGTTAAACCCCAGCTGTGGCAATGGAACTCCTCGGATCTGTGCAACGTGCCTTATGAACGTTGAGGAATGGAGGAGCCCTGTGCAGATGGGAAAGTTGTGGAAAAGGGCATAGGTTTCGGTGTGTGCCAGTATCTCTGATCCTGACCCTCTCTGGCCTGATCCGCCCCTCCCCCTCCCCATGTCCACCCTCCCACCACTCCATAACGCCCCTGCCTGCCTTCTCCCTGCCCATCCCCAGCCCCTGTGCGGCACGGTGCTCAACATACCAGCTCTGGTGCAGAATCTGCTGGACAAAGCACTGGCGGGATGGCACAGGCCTTCCTGCCAGCGCTGCATAGTTGCCAGGTGTCGCAAACGTGCGTTATGGCATGTTAGCGACATCCTATGCTGACGCAGCGGCTTCTGCGCTGGTGTTAGCAAGGAATAGGATTTTGCTGTCAATGTATATTTCATATTGTGTCTACAGATAAAGCATACAAAGCAGCATATCTCTAGATGAAGTTTTCTTAGTGAGAGATAATGGGCTTATTGCTGAACTTTCCCTTTGACTGAAATTATTTACAGTATTTCCCCAGTATTTCCAGGGTGCAATCCTGCTTCTCCCATACATTCCGGCCTGCTCTCTTAGGTCATCTGAGGGGGCTCTCCTGCGAGTGCCACCTCTGTCCCAAGTTAGGGCAATGGCAGCACGTGGGCGAGCCTTCTCTGCTGTGGCGCCACAATTGTGGAACTCCTTTCCAGGGGATTTGAGAACAACCCTCTCCCTCATGTCTTTTCGGCGGGGGCTCAAAACATTTCTGTTTCGTCTGGTGTTTGGGTGATGGGTTGTTGTCTGTCCCCAGTGCCTCAGTATGTTCTGCCTTGCTGTGTTTTTTTTCTGCTATACATTGTCACCTCCCAGTAGATATTATTGGTGTGTTGTTGTTTTTTTATTTACCTTCTGTATTGTTTTTAAATTATGTATTTAACGTGTTGTAAGCCGCCTTGGGCATTTGCCTTGGCATAGGAAAAGGCAGGGTATACATTTCTTCAATCAATAAATAAATAATATTTAGAGGCTGGTGGAGCGTGCGCTCCTCCGGCCATACGTGTCACATCTTACTGCACAATCCACCATAAACTTAGAGTTTGTGACTTCTTCTGAGTAAGGACTGCTGGCGCGAAGGCAGGCAGACCTCACTCCCCCAGCAGACCATCACCGCACCCTCCTGGCACGTTAAGCCCTGCACTGGCCAGGGGGAGGGCAGGCCAGACAGCGAGGGAGGGAGGGCATTGACCGAACCGGGCAGGGAGAGGGCAGGGATATTGGCGGCATGCTCCTCCGATATCCCGAACTCTTTCCCAGCCCAGTTTTGGCTTTATACCCCAGCCCGGTTTGGCCTCAAATGTACGTCAGTTTCAGAGCTGTTCATACAGCTGTACGAACATATGGCTCTCTGTACCTGATTGGGCCCCATACCATTCACCCCATTCATGATACCCAATATTAAACACTTGAAAGAATCCCACAGAATGGAGTTTCTCCAAACAACAAAACTACCTGTGGAATCTTGTAGTTGTCTATGACGGTAGCCACATTCAGGGAGGTGACTGTGTCCAAGGTCCAGGTGATGGCGACCAAATTGTTCAGCACGTCACACTTGTAGTTAGGGACAAATCTGTGCTGGGTAGAGAGCAGATTCAGTAGGGTCTTGTAAGACGTTGCTTTATTGCCATAGTTTTCAAAGCTGTGGAATCCAAAGGTTATGTTACTGAAGATGGCTGGGTTTTCATTGATCTCTCTTACAGCAAAGACCAAGGCCAGGACCTGTTGGTAGCACTTTGGAGCCACACTGCAATGAAAATTAGGATTGGCTTAACAAAATGATCAAAGCACTGCAACCCGATAGAGAATGGCAGGTTGATAGATACTTGATAGAGAATGGCAGGTTGATAGATACTTGATTATTTCCTCAATTAAAAAACAAGCACATACGTATGAATGAATACATTATACCTCCTGACAATTCATGGCTGAAGCAGGAATGGAAGGGATCACCAAACTCAGTGTTTCTCAGACTGTGGGTTGGGACCCACTTGGTGGGTCGTGACCTGATTTCTGGTGGGTCCCAGGTGATGGAAAAATCAGATAAGTAATTGCCACAAGCTGTGAGGCTATTAAAAAATCAGATAGCTACTAATTGCCCTTCAAAGATCTGAACTCCTGCAGTTTGCAAGCTTGTGTAAATATAGGGAGATCAATGTTTGAGCGTCTCATAAATCTAGGTGGGTCCCAATAGAGTGTCATTTTAAAAATGTTTCAAATTTAAAGTTTGAGAACCACTGACCTAACTCATTCATGAGAACATAAAACAAGCCCTGCAGGATCAGGCAAAGGCCCATCTGGTCCAGCATTCTGTTTTCTGCAGTGACCCACCAGCTGCCTCCGGGAAGTCCACAAATGGGAGAGAAAGCATAATTCTCTTGCACCGTTGCTCCTCTGTAACTGTTATTCCCAAGACTGTACACCCAAGACGAACAGGTCATAGCAGAGAGTTCTGAGAAAAAGTGATCCTCTGGAGAAGGAAATGGCAACCCACTCCAGTAACATTGCCAAGAAAATCCCATGAACAGTACCATAAGTCTAAAAGATATGACGCCGGAAGATGAGCCCCTCAAGTCGGAAGGTGTCCAATACGCTACTGAGGAAGAGTGGAGGACTATTCCAAGTAGACCCAGAAAGGATGAAGCGGTTGGGCCAAGACCAATAGGACGCTCAGCTGTGGATGTGTCTGAGGTTGAAAGGAAAATCCAATGCTGCAAGGAGCAATACTGCTTAGGAACATGGAATGTGAGGCCTATGAATCAAGGCAAGCTGGATGTGGTCAAAAATGAGATGATAAGATTGAACATTGACATCTTGGGAATCAGCGAACTAAGATGGACGGGAATGGGCAAATTTAAGTCAGGTGACCATTATATCTACTACTGTGGGAATGAATCCCTTAGAAGAAATGGAATAGCCCTCAAAGTCAATAAAAGAGTGGGAAAGGCAGTACTGGGGTGAAACCTCAAAAACGACAGAATGATTTCAGTTCGAATCCAAGGCAAACCATTCAACATCACAGTAATCCAGGTGTATGCCCCAACCACTGATGCCAAAGTAGATGAAGTTGACCGGTTCTATGAAGACCTACAACACCTTCTAGAACTAGCACCCAAAAACGTTGTCCTTTACATCATAGGAGACTGGAATGCTAAAGTAGGAAATCAAGAAATAAACGGAACAGGCAAGTTTGGCCTTGGAGTGCAAAATGAAGCAGGGCAAAGGCTAACGGAGTTCTGTCAGGAGAATACGCTGGTCATAGCAAACACTCTTTTCCAACAACACAAGAGGCGACTCTACACATGGACATCACCAGATGGTCAATTCCGAAACCAGATAGATTATGTTCTTTGCAGCCAAAGATGGAGAAGCTCTATCCAGTCAGTAAAAACAAGACCTGGAGCTGACTGTGGCTCAGATCATGAGCTTCTTATTGCAAAATTCAGGCTTAAATTGAAGAATGTAGGGAACACCACTAGACCAGTCAGATATGACCTAAATTATATCCCTTATGAGTATACAGTGGAGGTGAAGAATAGATTTAGGGCATTAGACCTGGTAGACAGAGTGCCTGAAGAACTATGGACAGAAGTTCGCAACATTGTACAGGAGGCAGCAACGAAAACCATCCCAAAGAAAAAGAAATGCAAGAAAGTAAAGTGGCTGTCAGATGAGTCTTTACAAATAGCTGTGGAAAGAAGGAATGGGAAAAGCAAGGGTGAAAGGGAAAGATATAAACAACTGAATGCAGATTTCCAGAAAACAGCAAGGAGAGATAAGAAGGCCTTCTTAAATGAACAATGCAAGGAAATCGAGGAAAACAACAGAATGGGGAGGACTAGAGATCTCTTCAAGAAAATTGGAGATATCAAGGGAACGTTTTGTGCAAAGATGGGCATGATAAAGGATAAAAAAGGCAGGGACCTAACAGAAGCAGAAGAGAGTAAGAAGAGATGGCAAGAATACACAGAAGAACTATACAAGAAAGATCTTAATGTTCCTGATGACCACGCTGGTGTGGTCACTGACCCAGAGCCGGACATCCTAGAGAGTGAAGTCAAGTGGGCCTTAGGTAGCATTACTAACAACAAAGCTAGTGGAGATGATAATATCCCAGCTGAGCTACTTAAAATCCTAAATGATGATGCTGTGAAAGTGCTGCACTCAATATGCCAACAAATTTGGAAAACTCAGCAGTGGCCAAAGGATTGGAAAAGTATATGCTAGCAAGGTTATGCTCAAAATTCGACAAGATAGGCTTCAGCAGTACGTGGACCGAGAACTACCAGACGTACAAGCTGGGTTTCGAAGAGGCAGAGCAACTAGAGATCAAATTGCCAACATGCGCTGGATCATGGAGAAAGCCCGAGAGTTCCGAAAAAACACCTACTTCTGCTTCATTGACTACGCAAAAGCCTTTGATTGTGTGGATCACAATAAACTGTGACAAATTCTTAAAGAGATGGGGGTACCAGACCACCTTACTTGTCTCCTGAGAAACCTGTATGCGGGTCAAGAAGCAACAGTTCGAACCGGCCATGGAACAACCGATTGGTTCAAAATTGGGAAGGGAGTACGGCAAGGCTGTATATTGTCACCCTGATTATTTAACTTATATGCAGAGTACATTATAAGAAATGCAGGGCTGAATGAATCGCAAGCCGGAATCAAGATTACCGGGAGAAATATCAACAACCTCAGATATGTAGACGATACCACCCTAATGGCAGAAAGTGAAGAAGAACTAAAGAGCCTCTCGATGAGAGTGAAAGAGGAGAGTGCAAAAGTTGGCTTAAAACTCAACATTAATAAAAATAAGATCATGGCATCCGGTTCCATCAAATCCAGGCAAATAGACGGGGCGGAAATGGAAGCAGTTACAGATTTTACTTTTTTGGGTTCCAAGATCACTGCAGACGGAGACAGCAGCCATGAAATTAAAAGACGCTTATTGCTTGGAAGGAAAGCTAAGGCAAATTTAGATAGCATAATCAAAAGCAGAGATATCACCATGCCAACAAAAGTTCGCATAGTCAGGGCGATGGTGTTCCCAGTAGCAATGTATGGTTGTGAGAGTTGGAACATAAGGAAGGCTGAGCGCCGAAGAATAGATGCTTTCAAACTGTGGTGCTGGAGAAGACTCCTGAGAGTCCCTCGGACTGCTAGGAAATCAAATCAGTCATTCCTAAATGAAATCAACCCTGACTGTTCCCTGGAAGGACAGGTACTGAGGCTGAAACTCAAATATTTTGGCCACCTAATGTGAAGAGAGGATTCTCTGGAAAAGACTCTGATGCTGGGAAAGATTGAAGGCAAAAGGAGAAGGGGAAGGCAAAGGATGAGATGGTTAGACAGCATCACCGATGCAACGAACATGAAAATGAGCGAACTCAGGAAGATAGTGGAGGACAGGAAGGCCTGGTGGGATATGGATCATGGGATCACGAAGGGTCGGACATGACTTAACGACTGAACAACAACAACAACAAAACTGTTATTCAGAGGCAACATGACGCTGAATCTGGAAGTAGCATTTTGCCATTCTGGCTAGTAGCTGTTGATACATTCCTTCCATAACAATCTCTTTTTAGAGCCATCCAAGCTAGTGGACATCACCACGTTATGTGGCAATGAATTCCAGTGGCTAAGTAAGCACTATGTGAAGTGCCAACTTTTATATTCATAATTCTAATTGCTAATGCAATGAAATAAAATGTTACCTTATCTATTCCAGCATTTAAAGTCAGCAAGGAACTGGAGGCTGCCATAGCAAGACGGCTTGAGAGGATGTCTTGCAAATAAAAACAACCTACAGAGCCCATTCCTATTCTTTTCAGCCCCTGCCGATGCAGCAGCACCAAATTGGCAGCGGCTGCATCCTGTGCAGGGAAGGCAGGACCGGAAGACTTCTACAGGGCAACGGGATGTTTAGTCCCCTTACCCCTGCGTAAGCCTCTTGGCCCGCAATGGGCCTCCTGGGACCTATGGTAGCAATTTTGCTAACCTAAATCTGAGGAGAGAAAAGAGGCAGGGAGGCTGCAGGGAAGGGGGATAGGACCGGTGTGGGCCTTCTGCGATGGACCCTCCCCCTAATGTGGCCTCCTGCCCCTGTTCCACCTCCTGCCTGCTCCATTCCACCCTGTCCTACCTTCGCACCGGCTTACCTTTCCCAACATCCTCTACAATGGCTGGGAACGAGGAGGGGAAGAGTTTGCGACTGGCACCGACTGCTTTACAGCAGTCAGTGCAAGTGCAGGAGTTGCTCCGACATCACGCAGCTCCCATAGGATCGTGCTGACAGAACATTAAATGTATGAAATAAGTATGTCCAGAGAAAGGAAGAAGCATACCACGTAGAAGACAGAACCTATAAAATTGCTGAGCAGTGCACACGTTATCTAGAGATGACAGTAGAAGGAAGTGCTGAGAAAACTCTGGGATGTTCATCTCTGGGATGAACAAAGACCCTCAAGTGGCTGAATGCCCATCTTTTATATTTAATGTACTTATGAAACTGCATCTAAACTCTCTCTAGTCATGATGTTCTCAGCTAACAAATGCTATGAAGGGAAAGAACAAGATCCTTACATGAGATCCTTGATCAACTTCTGAGAGGGATGTTCACTGAAATTAGAAGAGGTACGATTGGCAAAGAACTGAGAAGCAATATTTCCAATGATGACGTCTCCTGGATGGTAAAAGTCATGGGAAATAGAGAAGTCATCTCTCCCTCTGCATGTAATGGGATGAGACTTCAGGGTTGGATGAGCAGAGTGTGTCTTGCACAAAATTTGAGGTAGCAACCCCAGCAGTAATACCAAGACCACCAACATTGGTAGGACAGAAGGCCCCTTTCAGGCATACATTGTAGTTAAAAAACAAACCATTGTCATGTTTCCCCCAACAGCATTTAATGTCTCAGCATCAGCCTTTTTCCAACCACTTTTGAGTTGTAACTGAATGTATTGATATGCTGATCAACACATACCAAGAGGATGTCTGCAATAGTTTCCCCTAGCTCTGAATATTATTTGATGCTACTTCATCCACTTCAGCATCCAAGGGAGGTTTTTAGGCTGTTCCTAGAGCAATGCCTCAAAGTTTGATTTATCTCTCCGTAGAAATATCCCATAGTAAAGTACTCCTTGGGAGAAGAGGTGGAACTAGTTGCAGATTCCTCAAGTTGCTCACTAGACGTTACCTCTGGCAGAAATCACACAGACCTCTCTGAGTGTGTACATATCATGAGAGCATTGGAGCTCCAGAGTGACAGAGCCCCACCCGCTCCTGTAGCCCCTCAGCCTGACTGTGAGCATTATGGGAGGGTTTTATATCCACTTTTCAGCCACTTGTTTTTCCTGTGGTCTTCAAATATCTCTTGGGATTTGGGGAGCCAGACAACTCCTCAGAGAGATGCTAATAATTAGAAAGGAAGGAATGAGCTCCCTCAGGTGATGAAACTGCTGTCATGGAGGCCAGGAAAACATAGCAGGTGCTTCGTCATCTGGTACAATTGATCTTTATTAGCTCAGAGCTAGAGTGCGATCATCCTGCTTCCTGCGTTGCGACATTGCTACTGTCACTGTGTCTTTAGAGCCCATAGGATTGGGACATGAGTAAGTTAGTCCAGCTAAACCCCAGGTTTTTTTTGAACACTGTAATCACACTGAAATTAAAGAAAAGTCATCCCTGGCACTAATGAGATATTGAGACAAGGTCTTTGCCCAGCCAGACCAAATAGGAGATTTACAGCCCATTCCAACCCAAGTGCTAAGCAGCCCAAGTCAGACCTAAAGTCAGCCGAACAGCCCATTCCAACCCAACTCCTCTCCAAGTCAGGCATAAGTGTGGCCTAAGTGCAGCCTAAGTTAGGCAGAAGTTATGCCTGAGGTAGGTCAGAGTTATGCCTGAGTTAGGCAGGCTGCAGTTTCTGTGGCCCAGCACCACCCCAGGATCCAGGCAACACTTATCTCCCAGGCAGGCAGACAGGCTCTTCTCCAGGCTCCGTGTCTGGCTCGGGCATGTGCAGGCCTCTGTCTGCATGTGTCAGCGTCCATCCATGGCAGCTGCCGCAGGGTCTGTCGCAGCCCGGTCGCAAAAGGGCTGACCGCAGGCAGGGGGGTTGCGCCAGTCATGTGGTGGGCGCAGGGCAGGTGACAGGTGAGCGAGGTGCCTGAGCCCAGCCGCCACAGGGCACCCTGTGCATCAGCCACCTGCTGCAGGGGAGAGTGGCCGTCCCCTCCCTCCTGCAGAAGGTGATGCCACCCCCAAGCCACGTTGAGGCTGCACTGGGGGGTGAGCGGGGGAGGGAAGGGAAGGGGAGGGGAGGGGGTGGGAAGGTCACACACAAGGGGGGTCTCATGAGGACAGGTACTGCCTCTGACATGACTCGCGCTGCCTGAAGCCCTGGGCCTCCAAGGCCGGGGCAATGCCCACAAAGAAGGCATCCCGGCGTGCGTTCTGCTCTGTGCCCCGGCCAAGACCAAGAGATGCCTTGGGCTTGTCTGCTGCGAGTGTGAAGGGCTCACACAGCTCATCACACCCCCAGATGGGGCGACGACGGCGCCTCACGGCAGGCGCTCTAGCAGGGTGGGGGGTGGCCAGCAGCCATCATCAGGGAGTGGGAGGAGAGGCAGACACACAGGCAGGCAGACAGGGGGTGCTGGGGAGGGGCATGGGTGGGTCAGAGACAGACAGACAGACAACAAGGCTGGTGGGAGACAGATTCCGAGAGAGGGGTCTGCAGAGACCGATAGGGACACAGGGGGCGCTCCACAGATGAAGGTGATGCATAAGCAGGCGCCTCTTATGCAGACAGACTTTGGGCGGAAGTGGCTGCATTACGGGCGGACCTTCGACGGAGGCGCCTGCATTACGGGCGGACCTTCGACGGAGGCGCCTGCATTACGGGCGGACGCCCTGGCTGTCACTGTTTGCCTGCCTGAGAGGCCCCCCTGACTCCCCCCCTCCCCTCTGTGCCATGGGGGTCTCGCAGCGCCCCTGCTGGGTTCGCCCAGGGAAGGCCGTGGCAGTCCCTGGCTGGGACTCATGTAGGGGCTTCGGTGCTGGGGGCTGTCTGTGTGTGTGTGGGGCAATGCTTGTGTAAACACTGGGCACATATGTTTCACTGGGGCTCTGCCCAAGGGGCATCTTTATTGTTCTGGAACATTAGCAGAGATGGCCAGGCGAGGCTGCCAGGGGTAGTCACAGCAGCCAATCAGAAAGCAGCAGCAGCACACCTGCCCCATGGACCTGGACATGTAGGCTCTTCCCCCGTGGACCCACAGCCTACTCCATAGAAAGGGGAGGGGCAGCAAGAACGACAGCCAGGGAGGTGGAGCAGCAGCAGCACCGGCAGCTGAGGAGGGTTGCAGGGCTGGCTCTCTGACCTCTGTCAGCATCGAGACAGACAACAGTGGGGCAACCAGACTGCAGGCCCAGGGGTGCTCCCAGGAAGGTAGGTGGTAGTGGACGTTCCTGGGGAGACAAAAAACAAGGGGGAGTTACATGTCAGCTGGTATATGGAAGCAGTCACCATTGACAACAAGCCAGTGTGTCGGTTGCAAAAGCCTGCAGGGAGAGAAATAAAACACAGCTGATAGGTGTGACACGCATAGCATGGTCTGAGCTGCTTACCTGGGTGTAAGGAGAGCATGATCCTGTAAGGGAAAGGGGTCAAAGAGAGAGACAACAACACAACTTGGGGGTCACAACCATGGCAAACCTAGCAATACTGACCTGTCAGTAGACCCTGTGGAGAAAAGGGGGGGGAACAGCTGGTGCCTACATAAGGCTAACAGTTCCACACTTGTGGCATTGTCTGCTCACATGACTACAGGCAGCAATCAGACACAACAGTGGTAAAGAGGCATGTATCCTATATATCATAGCAGGCAATGCAGGCAGCTATGAGACAAGACATTGGTAGAGAGGCATATCATGGCAGGCTATGCAGACAGCTATGAGACAACACATTGATAGAGAGGCATATCATGGCAGGCTATGCAGACAGCTATGAGACAACACATTGGTAAAGAGGCATGTATCCTTCCTGTATTTCTAAATGCAAAGAGGCAGCAGTCAGACCACATGTCAGCACAACCTCTGCTCTTACCTGCTGGTGTTGTTGCCTGTGGGGGGGGGGGAAGAGGGGCTGGGAGAAAGACATGGGTTAGCAGACACTTGCATGGAGGCAGCTGCCCAGGCACAGCTGTAAACAGGTTGGCCACAGCCAGAACAGCCCTCTCTGCCCTAGAGGGAGGCAGAGAGGAGAAGAGAGAAGTGGGGTGTTTGTGAATTTTGCCCTCCACCGACAAAGTCCCACTTTGTGGCTGTGAGGGACAGAACCCCACACCACGTGCTCAGAGAGAGAGAGTGACTGGGGGCCTGGGGCTGGGCTTTTGTGGGAATGAGGCTGGGTGGGGCTGGGTGCTGATAGGCTCCCTATCTTAGGCATAACTCTGTCTGTTTCCAGACCTAGCAGGCCCAACTCCGTCCTAACTCTGAACTAACTCAGGAGTAGGGTGTTAGAAATTTTCATGAGAGGGCTGGCTTAGGTAAGGTAAAATGGCTCCTATGGGTCTCCTCGAATTTGGGTCCACCTTTTTGGTCGACCTAAATTTTGTGTCAGCATTTGTGTTGGAGGGGGCGTGTCTGTGCTTGCCAGGGTCTGGAATCCAACGTTAATTGGTTGCCGCCCCCGTTACACCCACGGTCCGCCCATGTTCCGCCCACTTTTAGGTTAACTTTAGGTCTGACTTGTGCTGCTTAGCCCTTGGGTTGGAATGGGCTGTTCTTAGTCCGTTATTCGTAACTTCGCCCTAACTTTGACCTAACTTCGCCCTAAATGGTTGCATTCCAGACCTAACTTCGACCTAAACGACTTAGGCTGACTTTAGGTCTGACTTGGGCTGCTTAGCACTTGGGTTGGAATGGGCTGTAAGTCGTTACATATCATATTATCTTATTGCAGGGGTGTGGCTGGGAGGAGCCTTACCTGGCTGTTGGCTCCTCGCCACAATCTTCCCCATTCCACCCCATTAAGCACAGCATTCTACTTTATTAATATGTCCTTCTGAAACCACAGCAATTAAAATAAATTCTATTAATCACAATCCTGTCCATTTTTGCTCTGCTCAGGTGCTGCCCATCTCTGTGTGTAATGACCACTGCCATCCTGGCTCCAGCAGGAAAAAGAAGGAAGGGGAGCCGTTCTGCTGTTACGATTGCGCTCCATGTGTAGAAGGGAAGGTCTCTGGCCAGGAGGGTAAGAGGAGACATAACATTGTCAGGCAGAACCCAAAGTTCATTTCTAAGCCGTGGCTGCATGGGAACCCAGTCCAAGTAAACACACATAGACTAGAAACTCAAAGCTAGGAGTACTTTATTATACCATGCACACAATACAACATTATCCTTACACCCCCCAATGAAGACACGAGACAAGCCACTTATGGAAATATGGTCACTTTATTTAAGCATATCAAAGAAACCTGCAGAGGCAAACACTGGGGGTAAACTAACCTACCCCCAAACGGCGTGCAGGCACTGGTCGGGAGAAATGGGCCTAGCCATCTTCCTCCCCCTGCTTGTTTTGGCATCAAACACCCAGACTCCAGGCCCCCCCGGACACAGCCCAGGGGAGCCTATCACAGCCAACCCCGAAGGGCTGAGACAGCGGAGCAGGTTTTGAGACCCATACTAGCCAAGCCATTGATGGGCCTCGCCAACCCCGAAGGGCTGAGACAGCAGAGCCGGTTTTGAGACCCATACTAGCAAAGCCATTGATGGGCCTCACCTGCTCCAGCCAGGAGGCTTGCCAACTCAGCCTCACCGACCCGGGTTAAGGGTTAAGTGTCGTAATGGCTCACCTCCTGACCTTGCCGAACTCAAGGTGCATGCCGATTCCTATTAAGCCTTACCTACCCTAACCCGCACGCCTCCTGCCAGGTGACCCACTGACTAACAGCCGAATCCCTATGAACACAGTCTGAGGTAGGCGAAAAAACCTCCAATTAGTGCCAATCTATTGGAAGCCAAAAATTCTTACCTGGCTCCCGAAGGGCAACCGGCTAATCCCAGACTATGCCAAGGGAGGGCGGGACGGGGCTTCACTTCCCAGGCATCGACTGAGGTCGAGCAATGCTGCAGCTTCTCTTCAATCGACACCCGATCCCATGTGACCTGGCCCGGCCAATCACAGGCCGGGCCTATCATGACTCGTCTCTCCTGCCTCCCTAGGGGGGGCAGAATAAAATCCCCGCGCCACGATTGGCGGCGCAGGGTTGATATGGTAGGCATAGGGTTGGTGATGTTCTGTCACCCACGCAGAACAACAGAAGTAAGGGTCTTTTATACAAGTCATTTCATAAAACCATCTCATGATCACCTCATGATCACAAGACCCTTCATGATCTCATTTGCTTATGCCTTCACATTTGGTCTGGGTCAAGTTGACCCTTCACTGATCCAAGAACATTTACATAAGACTCCCAGATGTTTGTTATTGAGAACTAGTGGCCATTATCCAAAGTCTTCAGTTCATCTAAAGATTGCTCCTAATACTGTTAGGCCAAAAGCCTTTATGAGCAAGGGTAACTCCATTTTGATTCTACTTATGGAGTATACATCTACATATGGAGTATAACCCATATTTATCCCTAACAACATTCATAGATACTGACCCAATCACAAAGCTTGTAGTGGCCTTGGAATGGGTACTGGAACACCAAGCTCTGGCAAGAGACTCAAGAATAGCTTCGCTAAGGCTTACAAAATGAACGTATGCCCAAGGGGGTTATTTAGAAATTGGGACTTCATAGTTTAGTGGTCATATCTTTCAGAAATTATATTACACCGCTGGCATTTTAAATGTATCTCACTTTTCTCATTCCAGACATGGATGCCTGCATTAAATGTCCTGATGAACAATATCCTGACAAACACCAACATCAATGCATTCCCAAGGTTGAAAGCCACCTCTCATATAGTGAACCTTTGGGGGTCAGTTTAACTTCAGCTGCGGTTGCTTTTGCTCTGATCACAGCTTGGGTGCTCAGAACATTTATGAAGCACCAAGACACTCCCATCGTCAAGGCCAACAACCGCAGCCTCACCTACATCGTCCTCCTCTCCCTCCTCCTTTGCTTCCTCTGCTCCTTGCTCTTCATTGGAAGGCCCAGAAGGGTGACCTGCCTTCTCTGGCAAACGGCGTTTAGAATGGTCTTCTCTGTGGCCCTTTCATCTGTTTTGGCAAAAACCATCATTGTGGTTCTGGCCTTTATGGCTAGCAAACCAGGATCTGGGATGAGGACATGGTTGGGGAAAGGACTGGCAAGTTCCATTGTTCTTTCCTGCTCCGTGATTCAAGCAGGCATTTGTGCGGTTTGGTTAATTACTTCTCCTCCATTCGCAGCTAAGAACATGAACTCAGTGAAAGGGCAAATCATAGTGGAATGTCATGAGGGCTCAGCTACCATGTTTTCCTGCCTCTTGGGCTACATGGGCTTCCTGGCCATTGTCAGCTTCACCGTGGCTTTCCTAGCCAGGAAGTTGCCAGACACTTTCAATGAAGCCAAATTCATCACCTTCAGCATGTTGGTCTTTTGCAGTGTTTGGATCTCTTTTCTTCCAACCTATCTGAGCACAAAAGGGAAATACATGGTTGCCGTGGAGGTCTTCTCCATCTTGGCCTCTAGTGCTGGGTTACTGGGATGTATTTTTTTTCCTAAGTGCTACATCATTATGTTCAGGCCAGAGCTTAATAAGAAGGAACAGCTTACAAAGAGAAAAATCTGAAGATACTGAGAATTAAGAAGTCAGGGAGTCCTAATACATTTACTCTGATTACAATGAGAGAGAGAGAGAGAGAGAGAGAGAGAGAGAGAGAGAGAGAGAGATATTCAAGGATATCTTTTTTCACTCTCCAAATGCTCACATTTTGGGATTGTTGCCATTACATTGTATATTGGAAGGGAAAGGGGTCTGTCATCCAGGCACTGACCAGATCTAGTCTTGCTTACCCTCTGAAAGGCAGCAATGTTCCCAGGTACTGTATATACCAATCTATGGTGGTGGGGTTCATTAGGAAAGGGCTTGAGAATAAGACTGCTACTGTTATATCGCTCCCATATACCTCTGTGAGGTGGTCACATTTGGAATACTCAAGGAAGCTACTGTAGAGCAGGAAAAGCTGCAAAAGAGGGCAACCAAAATGCCGAGAGGGATGGAGCACATTCTGTATGAGGAAAAGCTGCAATAGCTGGAAGTTTTTAGCTTAGATATGATCAAAGTGCGACATGATCGGCAGCGCAATCCTGTGTAACCTTGCACCGGTGTAACAGTAGATGCACCGGTGTAAGTGCACTTATGCCAGTATAACTGCACTTACACCAGTGCATCTGCTGTTACACCAGTGCAAGGTTACACAGGATTGTGCTGTGAGGCTTGTAACATTATGCATGCTGCATTATGCATGTGTCACCCATGGGGGCACATATCGGCAGGGGATGTCCCCAAATAAACATGATTATGTGGGAGATGTTGTGAAAAGGACTTGTGTCCCACCATTATCATCTGATGTGATCTTGGTTGGGACACAAAAGAGGACCCTCTCTGTGGCTGCATCCAAGCTTTGGAATTCCCTCCCTGGGGAGCGTTCACTCACGCTTGAGTGCTTGCACGGGTTTGGGGCCAATCTGATTCTTTGCCCATTTTCACAGATGTACACCTCAGTGTGGTGAGTAGGGCTTGCTTCCAGGGAAGTTCCTTTGGATTCAGTAGAACTTCCTTTCATGTAAACTTTCTCGGGATCAAACTGTGACAGCTTGCGCAGATAATTTATGGCGTGTAGCCTTCCAGTCCTTCTTGTCTACAATGAAGAAATAACACAGACACGGTAGTTTCCACCACCAAAGTATATTTACAAACACTCACCAATATATACAGCAGATAAACATAGCAGTCTTGCATCAGCAACATCGTACAGAGCAACAGCACAGCGAAGTGAAGCTAAAAATACTAGTCCTGGGTGCTTTACTTTTATATCTCTGCTGGCCAATCAGATTTAACATTGAATCCTAGTCAGCATGACACAGCACTTTTTTTCTTACTACCCTGACATGATCTCATCTTCTGCTCATTCAGCATGACACAGCATATATATTTTTTCTCTATGCCCTGCATGGTTTTTTTTCTGTTCATGCTTGTGAATTCCCAGGTTATAATAACCTGACAAACTGCAAATTGATTCACTTCGACCTAGTCAAACAAACCATGCAAATATGTAATTCCTAGGAATAATTTAAAATAACAGAGTAAATCCTTGATTTATTTGTTACTGCTCCTTTCTCAATGAAGTGTGCCTTTAAGTCAGATCAATCAACCAGGAATCATACGTTGAGTGAAGCTGCACCAGCACCTCACATTTCTGACTAGTTGTGGCCGCACTCCAGACAACCAAGACTAATGAGGAGGACAGGGCATCATGGAGACATGGCGGCTGCTTTTGGCTTAGTCACTCACTGAGGGTGCTGACAAAGTCTGCTTGCATAGAAGTCTGTACATGCATAGATATTTTCTCAAACGCTGTTACTGGATGTGCTTTTCAGAATGTATGTTAACATGTACACACAGGGGAAACCTATTGTCAAGGTTTGTGGGAATTTACAAACTAGGCCTAAAAAAAGAGGGCAAGCAGCCAAGCAGGCAAACAGTTGAAAACGTGCTGTGTCATTCTGAAGGCAGAGAGGCTAATGACAAACACCTGGCATGAGGTAACCTGGGATCTGATTAGTCAGCCAACAGGTGGCAGAAGTATAAATGTGTGGCTATGTAGTACATTCACTCTGGCTATCCATCACTCTGCTACACAGTGTGCTGCATTATTCTTACCTTATCGGCTGTATACTGACTCCATGGAATGCTGTAATCTCTGCTTGTAAGTACAGAAAATAGAAACTTTGAAACTTACCTCCGCCATTGGGTTTTATCTTGCTAACAAGAGTTCCAGGACAGCCGCCTAAAAGTTCTAGCCTGCCTCCAGGGCTGCACTGCAGAGGAAGACTATCTTAACACCCATTTCATGTGCAGAGGCCCTGTGCAGTGACCAATCGCACAGCTCATGGGTTTGGCGGGCAACGATGAGAGAGGTGAGGGTGAAGATGCAACAAACAAACTTCTATTATAGGAATAATTTTACAAATGCAGAGAAGGGGAATCAAAATAAAAACATCAAGCCACACATAAACACAAAACACACATAGGAAGAACAGACAGACACTAAACATGTCATCAATTTAACTGTCCCCAACACCAGAAATATAAACAGGATTTTGTGGGACAATAACAAAACTGCACCAAGGACCAAGGTTGCTAACCTGTTTCTCTTGTTTGGTGTGTTCTACACTGTAGGAATTGTGGGGCTGGAATTCCAAGACTAAACAATCCTCCTGCTCCAAAATGGGCTGTTGGAAGGCAAAAAGGGCTTTGAAGCAAACCAAGAGGCTAGAGGTGCATCTCCCAAACTGTGGGTTATGTTCAGTGGGCAAGACTACTCCAGATATAGGGCCCATGGCTGATGGCCACACAAGGGCTCCACATGGGTACAATCCATCTCTGTACAATTGCTGCACAATAAAGCCTGTGACACACCAAACACGTCACACGTCTGGCGGCACTCGCGTTCGTTGCCTGAGTGGCCAACGTGCTGCTATGAACCCCAGGCACACTGATGAAAGTCACACAGAGAAGGGAAGACATTCTGCCCCACCCCCTCTTTTTAGCCAATCAGAATTGAGACACTTCAGACTCGATTCTGATTGGCTACCACGTTTTCTCCATGTCCTGCCCCCAGAATTCCAAATATGGGCTCTAATTCATTGAACGCGATGCATGCCGGCAACAATAGAGCATAGGGCTACGGACGCGTGAACAGGAATGTGCCTCCCAGTGGCTCCCGGCACCTCTGTGCATTCCGGTCGGAGATTCATCACACCACACGAACGCGGGCACTGCCGGACACGCCAAATGCACCGGATGCGGGACATGCTTGGTGTGTCACAGGCTTTAGTCATGGCAGCCTAGTTTCCTAGAAAAGAAACAAAGTTACTCTATATATAGAGTGTGGTTACTCTCTATTTTCATAGGTCGGTATCTGACTCAGAACATTAATATGTCTAATATGAGTTAAGATTTTCATGGCCAGTGATAATTGTAAAAGATAAAACAATGGGACCCCTTCATGGATCATTGCCTTGTTGTGGCGAAGGGGCTTGCGTAACTCAATGAAGCCATGAGCTATGCCGTGCAGGGACACCCAAGACGGACAGGTTGTAGCAGAGAGTTCTGACTAAAAATGATCCACTGGAGAAGGAAATGGCAACCCACTCCAGTAACTTTGCCAAGAAAATCCCATGAACAGTACCAAAAGGCTAAAAGACATGACGCCGGAAGATGAGACCCTCAGGTCGAAGGGGTCCAATATGCTACTGAGGAAGAGGGAAGGACTATTCCAAGTAGACCCAGAAAGGATGAAGCGGCTGGGCCAAAGCCAATAGGATGTTCAGCTGTGGATGTGTCTGAGGTTGAAAGGAAAATCTAATGCTGCAATGAGCAATACTACTTAGGAACATGGAATGTGAGGTCTATGAATCAAGGCAAGCTGGATGTGGTCAAAAAGGAGATGATAAGATTGAACATTGACATCTTGGAAATTAGCGAACTAAAATGGACGGGCATGGGCGAATTTAAGTCAGGTGACCATCATATCTACTACTGTGGGCATGAATCCCTTAGAAGAAATGGAGTAGCCCTCATAGTCAATAAAAGAGTGGGAAAGGCAGTACTGGGGTGCAACCTCAAAAACGACAGAATGATTTCAATATACATGCAGGTTTTCATGGCCAGTTGTTATGCTCAAGGTTACAATGTTCATGGGATTTTCAGCCATGTGATTTCAGCTCTTAGAAATGAAGAAATAAAGTCATGGACACCATCCAGCTCGTAGCTGGGTTCTCTTTTTGCTTCCGAAGAAGCCCCTAATGCCTGGGGAGAAACGTTAAGTGCAGAAAATTTTAAGATTTCAACGCTTGTCAGCCCTGGATAATCCGTCCCGTTTGCCCGCTTCACGTCGCGATAGAAGCAGGAAAGGAATTTCAACTGACAAATGTAAGATCGATCTTTATTTCTTCATTTCTAAGAGCTGAAATCACATGGCTGAAAATCCCATGAACATTGTATCCTTGAGCAGAATGATTTCAGTTCGAATCCAAGGCAAACCATTCAACATTACAGTAATCCAAGTGTATGCCCCAACCACTGATGCCGAAGAAGATGAAGTTGACCAGTTCTATGAAGACCTACAACACCTTCTAGGACTAGCACCCAAAAAAGATGTCCTTTACATCATAGGAGACTGGAATGCTAAAGTAGGCAATAAAGAAATAAATGGAACAACAGGCAAGTTTGGCCTTGGAGCACAAAATGAAGCAGGGCAAAGGCTAATGGAGTTCTGTCAAGAGAACACGCTGGTCATAGCAAACACTCTTTTCCAACAACACCAAGAGACGACTCTACACATGGACATCACCAGATGGTCAATACCGAAACCAGATAGATTATGTGCTATGCAGCCAAAGATGGAGATGCTCTATACAGTCAGTAAAAACAAGACCTGGAGCTGACTGTGGCTCAGATCATGAGCTTCTTATTGCAAAATTCAGGCTTAAATTGAAGAATGTAGGGAACACCACTAGACCAGTCAGATATGACCTAAATCATATCCCTTATGAGTATACAGTGGAGGTGAAGAATAGATTTAGGGCATTAGATCTGGTAGACAGAGTGCCTGAAGAACTATGGACGGAGGTTCGTAACATTGTACAGGAGGCAGCAACTAAAACCATCCCAAAGAAAAAGAAATGCAAGAAGGCAAAGTGGCTGTCAGATGAGGCTTTACAAATAGTTGTGGAAAGAAGGAATGCGAAAAGCAAGGGTGAAAGGGAAAGATATAACCAACTGAATGCAGATTTCCAGAGAATAGCAAGGAGAGATAAGAAGGCCTTCTTAAATGAACAATGCAAGGAAATCGAGGAAAACAACAGAATGGGGAGGTCTAGAGATCTCTTCAAGAAAATTGGAGATATCAAGGGAACGTTTTGTGCAAAGATGGGCATGATAAAGGACAAAAAAGGCAGGGACCTGACAGAAGCAGAAGAGATTAAGAAGAGATGGCAAGAATACACAGAAGAACTATACAAGAAAGATCTTAATGTTCCTGATGACCATGCTGGTGTGGTCACTGACCCAGAGCCGGACATCCTAGAGAGTGAAGTCAAGTGGGCCTTAGGTAGCATTACTAACAACAAAGCTAGCGGAGATGATAATATCCCAGCTGAGCTACTTAAAATCCTAAATGATGATGCTGTGAAAGTGCTGCACTCAATATGCCAACAAATTTGGAAAACTCAGCAGTGGTCAAAGGATTGGAAAAGGTCAGTTTACATTCCAATTCTAAAGAAGGGCAGTGCCAAAGAGTGCTCAAACTACCGCACAATTGCACTCATTTCACATGCTAGCAAGGTTATGCTCAAAATCCTACAAGCTAGGCTTCAGCAGTACGTGGACGGAGAACTACCGGAATTACAAGCTGGGTTTCGAAGAGGCAGAGGAACTAGAGATCAAATTACCAACATGCGCTGGATCATGGAGAAAGCACGAGAGTTCCAAAAAAAATCTACTTCTGCTTCATTGACTATGCAAAAGCCTTTGATTGTGTGGATCACAACAAACTGTGGCAAATTCTTAAAGAGATGGGGGTACCAGACCACCTTACCTGTCTCCTGAGAAACATGTATGCGGGTCAAGAAGCAACAGTTCGAACCGGCCATGGAACAACCGAGTGGTTCAAAATTGGGAAGGGAGTATGGCAAGGCTGTATATTGTCACCCTGCTTATTTAACTTATATGCAGAGTACATTATGAGAAATGCAGGGCTGAATGAATCGCAAGCCGGAATCAAGATTGCCAGGAGAAATATCAACAACCTCAGATATGCAGACGATACCACCCTAATGGCAGAAAGTGAAGAAGAACTAAAGAGCCTCTTCATGAGAGTGAAAGAGTGCAAATGTTTGCTTGACTCAACATTAATAAAACTAGGATCATGGCATCTGGTCCCATCAATTCCTGGCAAATAGAAGGGGCAGAAATGGAAGCAGTAACAGATTTTACTTTTTTGGGTTCCAAGATCACTGCAGACGGAGACAGCAGCCATGAAATTAAAAGACGCTTACTCCTTGGAAGGAAAGCTATGGCAAATTTTGACAGCATAATAAAAAGCATAGATGTCACCATGCCAACAAAAGTTCGCATAGTCAGGGCGATGGTGTTCCCAGTAGCAATGTATGGTTGCGAGAGTTGGACCATAAGGAAGGCTGAGCGCTGAAGAATAGATGCTTTCGAACTGTGGTGCTGGAGAAGACTCCTGAGAGTCCCTTGGACTGCTAGGAGATCAAATCAGTCAATCCTAAATGAAATCAACCCTGACTGTTCCCTGGAAGGACAGGTACTAAGGCTGAAACTCAAATACTTTGGCCACCTGATGCGAAGGGAGGACTCTCTGGAGAAGACTCTGATGCTGGGAAAGATTGAAGGCAAAAGGAGAAGGGGAAGGCCAAGGATGAGATGGTTAGACAGCATCACCGATGCAACAAACATGAAAATGAGCGAACTCAGGAAGATAGTGGAGGACAGGAAGGCCTGGCGGGATATGGTTCATGGGATCACGAAGGGTCGGACACGACTTAACGACTGAACAACAACAAAAAAACAATGGAATGGAGCTGGCACGCTGCAGCGTGCCGGCCCAGTTTGCCCGGCGTCCCTCCTGGCGCGCACGGGCTGAGGAGGGAGAAGCGGAAGCCAGCGCGCTCCCAGGGGGGGAGCGCGAAGAGCGATCTGAGGCTGTGCAGCGTTTTTGCGCTCTTCAGATCGCTCGTGCCGGCGTTGTGGAAGGACGCGTCTTTGCGATCTCCCGCCGGCAGGCCTTAGAGAGCCTGCCAGCTGGGCGGCGGTGATCGCGGGGGTGATAAGGGCTTTCGGCGATCGAGGGAGGCAACAAGCGGTGAGGGACGTGCGAGCTGCAAGGAGGCGGCGTTCATCTGGGCTTTTCCCCCGGCTGGGGAGGAAGCGGAGCAACAGCAGGAGTCATCGCCACGAGGGAGGTTCTGCAGGAGCTGGTCGTATTTGTTTAAGCAAGACACATTCACACGGTTTAGCAGTATAATGCCCAAAGGGAAGCAAAAAGGGGGGGGAAGCTCCTAAGAGGCCACCCCCTCGACCAGCCCCGGAGGCGGCTGCCTCGACCTCATCAGATGAGGAGGAAAATCCCTCGGTGCTGCGGGCACTGATTGCTAGAGTTGAAGCCCTGGAGCGTGAGAAAATCGCCAGGCAGGAAGGCAGAGGGGACGGAGGCGGCACATCTGGGGCAGCTG
Organism: Plestiodon gilberti rubricaudatus; assembly: GCA_026170595.1. Lineage (NCBI taxonomy): Eukaryota > Metazoa > Chordata > Lepidosauria > Squamata > Scincidae > Plestiodon > Plestiodon gilberti. Next base: position 23,203,824 of record JANXHW010000006.1, read on the forward strand.
AGCTACGCAGGTCCACACGCCCTGGTAGAGGGGCTAAGATGTATCAGATTTTATCTTCCAGGGTCGGGTCCCTGGAAGCTGAGCATTCTCCGCCTTCAGATGTAGATTGGAGGGAGGACAGGCCGCGAGACACCGCGGCAGCCCCTTTATTACCTGAAGCGCCTATGGCCCAAGCGCCACCCCTTCCCAATACCGCTGCAGGTGAGCTAAGTCAGGGCGGCACGACTTTGGCTTCTGGGGTTTGGAATGGAAAGGAGGGAAGCGGGATGGCGGCCTCGGGGGCAGTGGGTCCCACTTTGTGGTCTCCACAGGGTGTAGGTCAGGTACCTCATAACAACCAGCTGTTTTGGCCGCCGGTGCAGCCGGCCGCGCAGGGCGGCTGGGCGGGACCCACGGGGGGCCAGGGAGTATACCCAGGGCTCCAGGGGGATCCTAGCCAGCCCTTGCCAGGTCCAGGGTGGGGCGGAACCTACCCGGCTTATGCGCCGGGAGCCTCACTCGGGGGGAATAGGTGGAGCTTGTGGCAGCTATGGACCAATCCTGGGGCCGGATGCGGGGGGAGAGCACCCTAGGTCTTCCTACGGGAACCTGGCGTTGCCCTCGGGGGGCCACCTTGCCATGGCTGTTAAAGAAAAAATTTGGCGGGGGGAGTTTGTAGATGTCTTCAGCTTGTTACACATGGAACCGGAGCCGACGCCCAGGGTCGGGGAGCCGATTAGAGACCAGGAGTTAGTACGAAGGAGGAAGATAGATAGGAACTGGACCAATTGGTTCAACGGCTTCGCAATTTATTTCGCGGTGGTAATTCAGATGCACCCGACGCGGGCGAGTGCACTTCTGAAATACATGGACATCGTTCATAGGGCCTTTAGGGACTACACTGGGTCGGTCTGGCTCGCGTACGATGACCACTTTCGCCTTCGTGCCAGCCATGACCCCGCCTTTGATTGGAGGGTTCCGCAGTGGGAACTGTGGATGCAGCTGGTAGTGCCGAATAGACCGGCTTTTGGTGATAGGGCGGATAGTGGACACCTGATTGCCAGGAATGGGACTGGGCCCACCCAAGGACAAGGTGGCCCGCAGTGGGTTCAATCCCCCCGGGCCTGCTACGAATTTAGTTCCTCAGGGAAATGCACTAAGGCAGCGTGCGCCTTCGCGCACGTGTGCGACATCTGCGGAGGGAAGCATGGTGCGGCGCATTGCCCTAAGATGGGCTGGTTCAAACAGGGGGGAAAAGGGCAAAGTGGACAGCCTAAGAAGGGACCCGTGCACTCAGCTCCCCCGCCCACTGCTGGAAAGGGGGCCCACGCCGATACGGCTTAGCCCCCTTTTACGGCTGTTAAATGGCTATCCGGACAGGCAGGCAGCGGCCTGCCTGGCGGAGGGCTTCGCATTTGGTTTCCGTATCCCCGCCAAGCGCCCGATGCGCCCGACTTGGTCGGATAACCTGCGTTCAGTTAAGGGTATGGAGAGGGTGGTGAAATGTAAAATTGATAAGGAGGTGGCTCTTGGCCGGGTTGTCGGCCCGTTCCCGGAGCCCCCGGTTGAGAATCTGCAGGTGTCCCCCCTTGGGATTGTACCAAAAAAATCTCGTGGTGAATTTAGATTAATACATCATCTATCCTTTCCATACGGAGAATCCGTCAACGATAGTATTCCGTGGGAGCTTTGCTCCATGAAATATACATCGCTGGATCAAGCCATTGTCATGGTCAGGGCTTGTGGAAGGGCAGCCTTGCTGGCAAAGACAGACATTGAGTCGGCCTTTCGGCTTCTCCCGGTTCACCCCGATGATTTTTGCCTGCTGGGTTTTCAGTTCCAGGGGTTTTTTTATGTAGATAGGGCGGTCCCGATGGGATGTTCTGTTTCCTGTGCATTATTTTGCATGTTTAGTGATTTTCTGAATTGGGCCGTTAGGTCTCGGTCAGGGTACGCTTCGACGGCACACTATTTGGATGATTTTCTGTTTGCAGGCGCAAAAGGCTCAGGAACGTGTGAAGCGTTGCTGGCCACGTTTCAATCCATTTGTGGTGAGCTTGGCGTCCCGCTGGCAAAGGGTAAGACAGAGGGACCTTTGCCAGTTTTGTCGTTTTTGGGAGTAGAGTTGGACACGGTGCAAGACTGCAGCCGGTTGCCAGCAGACAAATTGGGGCGACTCAGGGAGTTGTTGACGGCAGGGATTCATGCGACCAAATTGTCCTTGAGGGAATTGCAGGTCTTGGTGGGCCACCTCAACTTTGCCTGCCGGGTGGTGGCATGTGGGCGGGCATTCTTGAGGCGGCTCTGTGGTGCCATGTCGGGTCTGAAGCGGCCTCACCATAGGTTACGAGTGACGGCCAGCATGCGCACGGATATGCGCATGTGGCTGTTGTTTTTGGAGCGCTTTAACGGTATTTCGCTCTGGAGATCGGAGAGGTTGCTGGAAGCTGATTTGCAAATTCACACTGACGCGGCTGGGGACCATGGCTTTGGAATATTTTTCAGGGGCAGATGGTGTGCGGAGAGATGGCCAGAGGAGTGGCACGAGGCAGGGCTGACTGCGGACTTGACTTTCCTGGAACTGTTTCCTCTGGTGATGGCGGTGCACGTCTGGGCCGAGGAGTTTGCTAACGCCACCTTACACTTCTGGTGCGACAACCAGGCTGTGGTGCATGTGGTTAACCGACAGTCCTCCAGATCTCAGCGGGTCATGCGTTTAGTGAGGGCATTTGTATTGCAGTGCCTATCCATCAACGCTCTGTTTGTGGCAAAGCACGTTCCCGGGGTTGAAAACAATATCGCTGATGCTTTATCTCGTTTTCAGGTCGCACGATTCTATCAGTTGGCATCGGCCGCACGGAAGGAACCCGAGGTGATGCCACTGTGGCTCTGGAGGCTTGGGTCGATAGGGCTCAAGAGGCCGTATGGTTCTCTTTAGCCCCAGCGACCCGTCGAAGCTATATCAGCAAGGTGCGTGCCTTTCTGAAGTTCCGGACCTCGGCGGGGCTGCCAGAGGAGTGGCCCATACCCCCTGAGCAGCTGATGAGGTTCCTGCTACACCTGGCTTATGCAGGCTTGTCTCCTAGGTCGGGAGCGGTATTCTTGTCAGCATTAGCCTTTTATTCAAAGTCCCTGGGGCACGCTGATCACACGGGGGATTTCCGGGTGGTAAAGATGCTGGAGGGGTTCAGGAGGGTTAACCCCAAGCTACCCGACAAAAGTAGGCCCATCCGACCATTTTGCTAGCACTCACCCAATGCTTTCGAGTTTTGTGTCATTCTGCCGAAGAGGCGATGTTGTGCCGGGCAGTTTCCCTCACGATGTTTTTCGGGGCAATACGGCCTGGTGAGGCCTTATGCACGAGCAGGTGGGATCAGTCTGGAAGAGCACTGGCCATGGGTGACTTGACATTCACGAACGGTGGATTGGTCATCCATATTCGGTTTTCAAAGACGGATCAGCGGGGGCAACAGGTCCGGCTCTTCCGCGCTACGGATCCCACGTTATGCCCAGTACGGCCGCTGGTCGAGTTCATGAGGTCCAGGCCGGTTGTGGCTGGCCCGTTGTTTGTTCACATGGATGGCTCACCCCTTACACAGTTCCAGTTTCGGGGTCTGTTCCGGTCAGCATTGGAGATGTTAGGTCTGGACCCGGCAGCATATGGGCTCCACTCCTTCCGCATTGGTGCGGCAACCATGGCCGCGAGCATGGGCCTGTCCATCGAGGCAATACAGGGGTTCGGCTGTTGGCGCTCTGGCGCATTCCGGTATTACATCCGAAAGTAAACGGTTGGGGGAGCCCCCGGCTTCATGGCGGCTTGTGAGCTGATTGGGTGTTTGGCCTGGTGGGAAACGCCAGCCGGGGGTGGCTCCCTACCCCCCTCCACCTGTGGGGCAGGGGCGGCAGGGGGAAGGGGGGTCACGTGTTTGGGAGGAGCCATGCCGTGGTTGACTGTAGTCGTTTCGTTTCAGGTTCTACCTCGCAGCCGGTCCGGGTGCTGATGTGCGGCCACTCGATCCTGTTTTGGGCGAGGAAGAGAGTGGCCTCGTCTGGCATCGGTTCGCAGTTGGGCTTAGGCGGCAAGGCACACGTAGCCTGGGCCACCAGGCGGGGTATGCGTTGGGGGCATTTGTTGCCGTTACTGTTGCAGTTTCTTTCTTCCCCCCCCCCCAGGTCCTGGTACTCCACTTAGGCGAGAACGACCTTGGTCAGAGGACTACCCTGTCCTTGAGACTGGAGGCCAGGCAGGACATCGCCCTTATTAGAGCCTGGGTGCCCGGAATTGTTATTCTGTGGTCCGCTTGGCTGCCACGCAGAGTGTGGAGGAATGCGCATTCTATACGACGTGTGGATGTGGCCAGGAAAAAAGTATCAGCTTACCTGGGGAGGGTGGTTGCGGGGTTTGGAGGTCGGGTAATTCATCACCCCTCGATCAGGTGGGACTGTCCGTCGCTCTTCAGGGACGATGGTGTTCACCTCTCGGCGGCAGGAGCGGACGCTTTCCTGCGTGACCTGCAGCAGGGTCTGGGGGAGGTTCTAGATAGTTTGTGGGGTGGAGGGGGCCAGGCGCAAGGCTGACCCCTCCAGGTGGCGTAGGCCGTGCGGATGGTTATGCAGGAAAGAAATTTGGTGTTCAGCTGAGGTTGGCAAGGTCCAGAGGTACAGCCAATACCGCTCAGCTGAAGCTTCCCCGGCTCAAAGAGGCTGGTTGGCTGTACCTTTGAACTGGGCTGGCTAGAGGGTCGCGGCGTAGCTGGGCTCTCGCAGCAGTCATGCTACCTCGACCCTGCGGGGTTGGCGGTGAAAGGTGGCTTGGGCTTCGCCCAAAGCCATCCTTGAGCCAGCTGGTACGCCCGTAACATGCTGGGAAATGTTAAGACTTCCCCTAAGAGAATCTGCATGGTCAGTTTAGGTGTTTGCCTGCTGCAGGTTATTATAAGTATTTGCAGCTTTTGGCTGCCGGTTGCAGTTTGTTGTTAATTAATAAAGCAGCCCGTTCTTCCATATCCTCTGTCTGTGTGTGGTCATTTGGGGGGAGGGTACGAGGGTAATTAAAAGCCATGATGGCAATAGATTCTTTAAGTTAAAAACAAAATAAAAACTCAGTTTAAAACATTAAAAAACAGTCTTTAAAATTCTTGCAATGTTTCAATTGTCCTTTGACAATCTTCCTCAGGCAACAAGCACACCATCTCAATGCCTGCTGTGCTTGTTGCCTGAGGAAGATCATCAAAGGATGATTGAAACGTTGTTTTAAAGACTGTTTTTTAATGTTTTAAACTGAGTTTTTATTTTGTTTTTAACTTAAAGAATCTACTGCCATCATGGCTTTTAATCCCGTTGTTTTATCTTCTACAATTAATATGTCTGTTAACCCCGGAGATCCATTGCTAAAAGCCCAAGAGCTGTCTGAAACAGTGCTATAGGAGATGTCATTGGATTATAGGGTAGCTGCTTAACCTTGCCCTACCCAAAATGCACTGCTCTCTTTGGTTGCAATGACTGTCAGTCAACCCAGAATAAAGTGCCCTGTAGTGAATCAGCACTAAAGGAGTCAATGTTATGAGAGGTATGACTGTATATATGTGTTATTGGAAGTACTGCCACTTGGGAGCAAGCCAGGGGGAATGGGGGCAGCTCCTCCTCTTCTGTCCATGAAATGTGGGAGGGTAAGGAACTGCCACTGACAGCAGCAACCTGGTAAGTCAGGTGGGTTGGACTGGGACTAGGGATCAGTGGTTCCACACACAAAAGTTCAGAGATCTGAAAGCCTCTGTGACCCAGGGCCAACTGCTGGCCTGGGCCCTATGAACCATTTTGCCCATGAACTTTGTGTCAAATTAATTCCATAATGCTGATATTCCTCTGAGGCTGAGCAAAGAAAGCTTGGGTGTATTGGGGCCATTCACCACCTGCTACTTTTGATTCAACAAAGGAGTCAATTACAGTGTGTGTGGGGAGAGAGGATTTTCTCCAGGTGTTTTGCTGAGTTTGGTGCGACAGTGCTGTCCACACTTGGGAAATGACTTTGCTAATTATCGGCAAGTTTCTGAGTAAACTGACTTGCTAGCCAACCTCCTCCAAGCAATATCTGGAAGACACAAGAAAAGCCAACAACCAAGTCAGAGAGTAGTTATAAAAGCTCTCTGTAATGCTGTGAGCTGGACCAAAGGACCAGGGGCAATCTGTCACTCTGAACTCTGATAATTGTACAATATGGCTACATTAGATGGTTCATTGGTCCTGTGATTGGTAGCATTGGGGGCATACTGTAACACAAGCAGTGAGTGAGTACTGTACAAGTACTGTAACACAAGCAGCAGTCTCATCTTCTGGATGTCTCTTAAGAAAAAATGAATCCAACAACCTCAATGTGCAGGTAGAGGAAAGTCTAATAAGCTCAAGAGGTGTAGAAGAGAAACAACAAAACATCCCAAAAGTGGATGTTGGTGCCACCATCCCTTTACAGGTTCCACAGCATCATGCCAACAGGAGCATCCTCCATTCAAAGGAGGTCGTAAGCATGCTGACGACATGCTGTTGAAGCCAACTAGAATGTGTGACTGGAAGGGAGGTTTTGTCCTCAAAATGGAGCTCTTTCTGGTGTCACTACTTGGGCTGCTGCCTCTTATGGTGTACAAGACACATTCAATTCATGCCAACATGAAGATGCCTCCCATCAGTTGCAGCATAAGTGATCCTGTCCTTATTTCACATGAGTTTTATCAGCCAGGGAACTTTGTCATCGGAGAGGTGGCTTCTCAGGTCTTTTTCCTTGGCCTCTCTACTAATTTCAGAGAACAGCCCTCCAAGATTGTCAGCAAGGAAGCCATGTAAGGAGTTCTCTCCACAGAGCATCCATCTAGGCCAGGAGTCCTCAAACCTGCAGGCCACTTCTAGCCCACCAACACATTTTGTCCTGCCCCAGCCCACCACAGGAGCAAGGCTGAGTGATATGGCCGGGGGGGGGGCAGCTGAATGTTTGGGGACTTCTGATTTAGACCATGATAGACTGTTGAACAATAATGGATGAGAACAAATAATTTAAACAATAGAAAGTTGATTTTTTTAAAATCCAGAACATATGTAAGTGTTTTACAGCGTAATCCTATCTAACTTACACCACCAGTGTATCTAGCAGGGGAGGGAAGGACAGGAGGCTTTGGAGGGGTTGTTGTTGTTCAGTCGTTAAGTCGTGTCCGACCCTTCGTGATCCCATGAACCATATCCCGCCAGGCCTTCCTATCCTCCACTATCTTCCTGAGTTCGCTCATTTTCATGTTTGTTGCATCGGTGATGCTGTCTAACCATCTCATCCTTGGCCTTCCCCTTCTCCTTTTGCCTTCAGTCTTTCCCAGCATCAGAGTCTTCTCCAGAGAGTCCTCTCTTCGCATTAGGTGGCCAAAATATTTGAGTTTCAGCCTTAGTACCTGTCCTTCCAGGGAACAGTCAGGGTTGATTTCATTTAGGATTGACTGATTTGATCTCCTAGCAGTCCAAGGGACTCTCAGGAGTCTTCTCCAGCACCACAGTTCAAAAGCATCTATTCTTCGGCGCTCAGCCTTCCTTATGGTCCAGCTCTCGCAACCATACATTGCTACTGGGAACACCATCGCCCTGACTATACGAACTTTTGTTGGTATGGTGATATCTCTGCTTTTTATTATGCTATCTAAATTTGCCATAGCTTTCCTTCCAAGGAGTAAGCGTCTTTTAATTTCATGGCTGCTGTCTCCGTCTGCAGTGATCTTGGAACCCAAAAAAGTAAAATCTGTTACTGCTTCCATTTCTGCCCCTTCTATTTGCCAGGAATTGATGGGACCAGATGCCATGATCTTAGTTTTATTAATGTTGAGTTTCAAGCCAACTTTTGCACTCTCCTCTTTCACTCTCATCAAGAGGCTCTTTAGTTCTTCTTCACTTTCTGCCATTAGAGTGGTATCGTCTGCATATCTGAGGTTGTTGATGTTTCTCCCGGCAATCTTGATTCCGGCTTGCGATTCATTCAGCCCTGCATTTCTCATAATGTACTCTGCATATAAGTTAAATAGGCAGGGTGACAATATACAGCCTTGCCGTACTCCCTTCCCAATTTTGAACCAATCAGTTGTTCCATGGCCGGTTCGAACTGTTGCTTCTTGACCCGCATACAGGTTTCTCAGGAGACAGGTAAGGTGGTCTGGTATCCCCATCTCTTTAAGAACTTGCCACAGCTTGTTGTGATCCACACAATCAAAGGCTTTTGCGTAGTCAATGAAGCAGAAGTAGGTGTTTTTTTGGAACTCTCGTGCTTTCTCCATGATCCAGCGCATGTTGGCAATTTGATCTCTAGTTCCTCTGCCTCTTCGAAACCCAGCTTGTACATCCGGTAGTTCTCGGTCCACGTACTGCTGAAGCCTAGCTTGTAGAATTTTGAGCATAACCTTGCTAGCATGTGAAATGAGTGCAATTGTGTGATAGTTTGAACACTCTTTGGCACTGCCCTTCTTTGGAATTGGAACGTAAACTGACCTTTTCCAATCCTTTGGCCACTGCTGAGTTTTCCAAATTTGTTGGCATATTGAGTGCAGCACTTTCACAGCATCATCATTTAGGATTTTAAGTAGCTCAGCTGGGATATTATCATCTCCGCTAGCTTTGTTGTTAGTAATGCTATCTAAGGCCCACTTGACTTCGCTCTCTAGGATGTCTGGCTCTGGGTCAGTGACCACACCAGCGTGGTCATCAGGAACATTAAGCTCTTTCTTATATAGTTCTTCTGTGTATTCTTGCCATCTCTTCTTAATCTCTTCTGCTTCTGTCAGGTCTCTGCCTTTTTTATCCTTTATCATGCCCATCTTTGCACAAAATGTTCCCTTGATATCTCCAATTTTCTTGAAGAGATCTCTAGTCCTCCCCATTCTGTTGTTTTCCTCGATTTCCTTGCATTGTTCATTTAAGAACAGCCACTTTGCTTTCTTGCATTTCTTTTTCTTTGGGATGGTTTTAGTTGCTGCCTCCTGTACAATGTTACGAACTTCCGTCCATAGTTCTTCAGGCACTCTGTCTACCAGGTCTAGTGCCCTAAACCTATGCTTCACCTCCACTGTATACTCATAAGGGATATGGTTTAGGTCATATCTGACTGGTCTAGTGGTGTTCCCTACATTCTTTAATTTAAGCCTGAATTTTGCAATCAGAAGCTCATGATCTGAGCCACAGTCAGCTCCAGGTCTTGTTTTTACTGATTGTATAGAGCTTCTCCATCTTTGGCTGCAAAGCACATAATCTATTTGGTTTCGGTATTGACCGATTTCGGTGATGTCCAGGTGTAGAGTCGCCTCTTGTGTTGTTGGAAAAGAGTGTTTGCTATGACCAGCGTGTTCTCTTGACAGAACTCCGTTAGCCTTTGCCCTGCTTCATTTTGCGCTCCAAGGCCAAACTTGCCTGTTGTTCCGTTTATTTCTTGATTTCCTACTTTAGCATTCCAGTCTCCTATGATGTAAAGGACATCTTTTTTGGGTGCTAGTTCTAGAAGGTGTTGTAGGTCTTCATAGAACCGGTCAACTTCATCTTCTTCGGCATCAGTGGTTGGGGCATACACTTGGATTACTGTAATGTTGAATGGTTTGCCTTGGATTCGAACTGAAATCATTCTGTCGTTTTTGAGGTTGCACCCCAGTACTGCCTTTCCCACTCTTTTATTGACTATGAGGGCTACTCCATTTCTTCTAAGGGATTCATGCCCACAGTAGTAGATATGATGGTCACCTGAATTAAATTCACCCATGCCCGTCCATTTTAGTTCGCTGATTCCCAAGATGTCAATGTTCAATCTTATCATCTCATCTTTGACCACATCCAGCTTGCCTTGATTCATAGACCTCACATTCCATGTTCCTAAGCAATATTGCTCCTTGCAGCATTGGATTTTCCTTTCAACCTCAGACACATCCACAGCTGGACGTCCTATTGGCTTTGGCCCAGCCGCTTCACTCTTTCTGGGTCTACTTGGAATAGTCCTCCGCTCTTCCTCAGTAGCATATTGGACACCTTCCGACCTGAGGGGCTCATCTTCCGGCGTCATATCTTTTAGCCTTTTGGAACTGTTCATGGGATTTTCTTGGCAAGGTTACTGGAGTGGGTTGCCATTTCCTTCTCCAGTGGATCACTTTTAGTCAGAACTCTCTGCTACGACCTGTCCGTCTTGGGTGTCCCTGCACGGCATAGCTCATGGCTTCATTGAGTTACGCAAGCCCCTTCGCCACGACAAGGCAATGATCCATGAAGGGGTTTGGAGGGGAGGGGAGATTTAAATCCCCTTTGAATCCCCCTTTGGAGGGGATTTGAATCCCCTTACCGTTTTGGGGCCTCCCGTTCTCGCTGCATCGCTGGTTACACCGATAGGGGAAGTTGGATAGGATTGCGCTGTTAGGCTGCAATCCTTACACCCTTATCTAGGATTCAGTCCCATTGAACTCAATGGAGCTAACTTCTAAGTAGACATTTATCAGCTTGACCATTAGTAATGTTATTTGCCTGCCTTCTGTATGAGGTTTTTCACAATTAATGAGAAAACCACTCTAGTTTTTTCCCCTCAACATTTCATTTTAAGACCACTTGGTTGTAACAGTTACTAATACTGTACTTTCTGGTAATTTTACATGTCCAGTAATTTGCAAGTATTTCTTCATGTCTGCCAAGTCACTACACCTTTACCACTGCTTCTTTCCTCAGTTTCTGCGCTTTTGTTTTGTTTAATTATTCTGTTTCATATATTGTCTTAGTGATTCACAGTACATATTTACAAATTTAAAAATTCTGTTCCATCTTTCATCTTTTACAAATACCATATTGTGTGTTTTCTTCCCTGTATTTGTCAGCCATTCTAGTTCCCCCTGTTCCATTGCCTGATTCCTCTGAGTTTGGGCACAAACTATGGATGTTCTTCTTATATAATATCTTCAGATTCCCAGGTACTCTTGGCATTCATGATACATTCTCTGAGTCCTTCTCAGTGTCCCTACCGTCCTCAAATACTCCTCATTTTAATGTTAATTTCTGGAAACCATCAGTTCAGGCTTGCTTGAATTGATTCCATGATTAACAGCCCAATGCTATCCCCTCCCCACCAGCCTGCACAATGCAGCAGGGCCAACAGAGAGCACATGGGGAGGTGGCAACCAGACGGCCCAGGAGAGATAAGTAAAAATATTTTTTCTTTACCTCCTCATAGGCCACCTGGCCTCCAATGGGTCTCCTTGGGCCTATGCCAGATATTTACCTGGAATGAGTCCAAGGAGCCTCAGAAGGCATGCTTTCGAAAGATAATGCCCTTCACAATTGAGGGTGAAAAGTTAGGAAGACCTAAACTCAGTGAACGTGGTCAAAAAGCCCGAAATAAATTTTTACCTCAGGGTAACCACCGACCATGAAAACCTTAGTTCCTACAGTCTGTTAAATGTGAGTTTTCTTAAGCTGATCAAAGTGTTTGTAATCATTTTGCTCCCCATATTTATTATATGAGTTTCTTTGCAGTGTGATGCCAAAGAACTACCAGCACGTACTGGCCCTTATATTTGCAATAAAGGAGATCAATGAAAATCCCTTCATCTTACCTAATGTTAGTTTGGGTTTGCACATCTTGGACAACTACTACCGCACACAGAGGACGTATGAAGCCACCCTAAGGCTGCTTTCCACACAGCACAGATTTGTGCCCAACTACAAATGTGACATCCAGAACCATCTGATCGCTGCCGTTGGGGGACTCGATTCAGAGACCTCTCGTTATATGGCCACAGTGCTAAACGTGTACAAGATGCCACAGGTAGGTTTTGCAAAGCCTCATAACTGTGGCACGTAAATATGCCATTGTCACCTGTGGAGACGTATTGCTCACTTGTTTTGATGTATTGATATCTAGGTGGTTTACAATGAAAAAATACTGAAACAGCAACACAAAAATTTCAAAACATCCAACAGAGTTGTCTCAGGCCACTGGTGGTCCCCTCATGAATTGATGGTATGAACTCCTTGGGCTGGGTCTCCCTTCTTCTGTCTTCCCTTCCTAGGGGCCCAATCCTATCTAACGCTCCAGCTCCGATGCAGCCACAATGCAGCCTCAAGGTAAGGGAACAAACGTTCCCTTACCTTGAGGAGGCCTCCGTGACTGTCCTCTCATCACAGAATGCAGCTCACACTCTGTTGGTACAACTGCATCAGCGCTGGAAACTTGGATAGGATTGGGCCCTGGGACACATAGGTCTTACTCTTGAGTAGTAATATGGTACTGAGGGAAAACATTTTGACATAAACTGTGACTGAAACTAAAACTGCAGTCCATATCTCAATATGGGAGTACTCCACACATACACCTGGAAACTCGTTCACATAACAGCACAGGAGATGACAAACCGATGTCTGGACTGTATCACTTCAGTTGCAGTTGGAGAGTTGTGTTCCTTGAAATGTACATGTCAGACAAAAGTTCTAGGCTACCAGTGCACTTCACATGCCAGCTTTCTAACCCCGATGATGGTGGTGGTTGAAGAGAATTCCATCATGTGACGTCTCATCTGGAGTCTCAATAAGTATACAGTAGACTAGACACTGACTCACCTTGCTAACTGGGCAAAGAGGCACCTTTTGAAGTGGTGGCTCTCTTTTATTCACCAGAGAGAGTGCAACTGTCCCTATTCACCCCAGCATACGGAGAATCTTATTCAATGGCTGTTTGCTACATACAGGTGGGCCCCCATATCCGCTGGGGATATGTTCCAGGCCCCTCCGTGGATACTTGAAACCGTGGACAAGAGTGAACACCCCCTCCATGGTTTCCTGAGCCCCCCCACCCTGCCTCCCCTGTAGGCAGGCATGTGCGTGCCCCCCAGCTCTTATTTTTCTTTCAGCAAGCTTTGTTTCTTCCTTAAAACAAACAGAGAAGCAGCCTCCATTGCAGGCAAGTAGAACGAGACTAAGTCCTAGAGAGGCTCTGTAAGGTTTCTGTTAACCTTGCAGAGCCTCTCTAGTATTTAGTCTCATTCTACTTGCCTGTAATAAGCAGCCAGAGGCTGCTTCTCCTGTTTCTTTAAGGAAGAAACGAAACTTACTGGGGGGGAAAAGTAAAAGCCTGGGGGGGGTCCCTGCGATCCGTGGATAACTGAAACCGTGGATAGCAAATCAGTGGATATGGGGGCCCACCTGTATACCTTTTAGGTCAGTGGTTCTCAAACGTTTTAGAACTGGGACCCGCTTTTTAAAATGACACTCTATCAGGACACTCCTAGCTTTATGAGACCCTCAAATATTTATCTCCCAATATTTCCACAAGCTTGCAAACTGCAGGAGATCAGCTCTTTGAAGGGCAGTTAGCAGCTATCTGATTTTTGAATAGCCTCAGGGCTTATCTGATCTTTCCATCACCTGGGACCCACCAGAAATCAGGTCCCAACCCACCAAGTGGGTCCCGACCCACAGTTTGAGGAACACTGTTTTAGGTCTTTCTTTTAAAATAATGTGAGCCCATGAAAGAATGTGAGCCCATTTGGAAAGGGACCCGTCTTTTCATTTATTGTGTGATGTAAAATGTTTGAACTTTTTTGCTGAACAGCAGTATATACATATTCTTATTAATGATGATGATGATGATGATGTCATCTGCTGCTTCTGAGAACTAGATAGTATTTTTCAGTGAGAGAGAGAGAGGGATGCCCACTAAGGATAACTTCATGCAACTGAAGAGGTAGACTGTAGTGCACAAATATGAGGCAGTCCTCAGCATGTTACAAGTCATCTTGTTGTTGCTTTCCCTTTATTCCTCAAATTGTCTACAGTGCTCAGTGTGCTAGATTTCCTGTGAATAGTCACAACTGACTTTTTTTTCATTGATTTCAATGGTGCTCAGTAAGGATTCACTTTATTTGGATACAACTAACAGCACAATCCTAGGCATGTCTACTCAGAAAGTAAGTACCATTTTGTTCAATGGGGCTTACTTGCACAAAGTGTGAAGAAGATTGGAGCCCCAATGTCTTTTTGAAGGCACAAGGTGTATCTTTCATTGTACTCAGAAGTCTAAGGTTGGAAAGCATTGCACACTGGCAAGCAATTTAATGCATGCACATATCAGACCTGTTAATAAAAACACCTCAACGTATTATTTTAGATCACCTTTGGCTCCCTTGACTCAGGACTGAGTGACAAAACACTTCTCCCTTCCTTGTACCGCATGGTCCCAAATGAAGCCCATCAGTACAATGGGATTGTTCAATTACTTCTGCATTTCAGATGGACGTGGGTTGGACTCTTTGCTGTGGACGATGACAATGGAGAAAGGTTTTTCCAAGCACTGGTACCAATGCTTTCCCATAATGGCCTCTGCTTTGCTTTTATACAAAGGACACCCCAATGGACTTATGTTGCTGGAATGTTAGATTTGTTTCTAAATGATTTGGATACATTTCCAGTTCTTATGGAAAGCAAAGCCAATGTGTTTGTTGTCCATGGGGCACCACCATCCATGCTGAATTTGAGCTGGTATCTGCATATGGCAGTCTTTGACTCACATAAAGGTAAGGTCTGGATTGTGACGGCACAATGGGATTTCAGATCAAGTGCCTATCAAAAGGATTGGGATATCCAGTCTTTCCATGGTGCCATATCTTTCACAGTTCATTCAAATGAACCACCAGGATTCAGGACATTTCTTCAGAGTTTAAATCCTTCCTGGGCAAAAGAAGATGGTTTTATCCAGGACTTCTGGGAGAAGGCCTTCAGCTGTTCACTGAAAAAAATTAGTTTGAGAGAATATGAAGAGACCAAGGAAAGATGTACAAGGAAAGAGAACCTGGAAAGTCTTCCTGGACCTATATTTGAAATGAACATGACTGGCCACAGCTACAATGTCTATAATGCTGCCCATGCTTTGGCACTTGCACTACATCGTATGCTCAAATCCAGATCCAAATCTAGAACATGGGTAGCTAGAAGAAAGCAGAAGTGCCAGAATCTTCAGCCATGGCAGGTAATTCCACTCTAAGGGCATAGTTCTATTTTCATGAGTAGGCTAGAATACCAGAGCCTTCCAAGTGTCCAAGAATGTCAACAATCATGTAGATGGGGAGATCCAGATCACAAATAATCTACAATCATAGGTGAACATTGTGAGATATCTGAGATATCAGATGAGATATCAGATGATACAAAATTGTTCAGAAATGTGAAAACTCAGATCACAATGTGAACTCCAAATTGTGTTGCCCAAAATGCAATTTTTTCACATATCTATTGTCTGGAAGTTAACAGCTACAGGGGAGGTCCTGGCAGAGCCTCTCTTGGGGCTAGACTGAGGCCTGCAGTTGTGGACCTGGGCTTAGATAGTGCTGGTGGGGGAAGAAGATCTGGTCAGACCAAATGTTACTAGGCATGTTTTAAAGACACAGGTAGCATGTGCTCATGGGGGGGGGGATGTGTTGCAATTGCAGGGATCAAGTCCAGTAGGTAATAATGGCACAACTCCATCAAATGACATAAAAGGAGGAGGGAGGTGAGAATAAAGGTGCAAAAAGAGAACTTTTATTGTGGGTATAATATTTCAGTAATGGGAAATCAATCATAAAGTGCAATGCAATATAGTCAGCAATCATTGACATGAATTGACTCTAAATGTCAGGAATTTCTAGTAGAATTTCTAGTAGAGGGGAAGGGCAAGAGGAAATCCTTACAAGAGAAAAGGTCTTGCATATTGTCAACAGCAGAGGGCGGGAAAGGATGGGGAGCAGAATGTAGGAAAATTGGAAGGTTACCCAAGAAGAATAAGGCCTGAAAACCTGGGTAATTTGCAATAATGGGAGGGGAGCGGGAGAGAAGAACCAAGAAAAAGAAGGGAAAGGGGGGATACCAATCTGCAAGACCAGGGCAGAGTCTGTGCTCTCTGGAACCAGAACCAGAACCTGGCCTCAATGCCTTTAAAAGGGGTTTGGATAGATTCATGGAGGAAAAGACCACCACAGGTTACAAGCCATAAGCAACCTCCTGGTTTTAGAAGTAGGTTTTCTCTGTGCCAGGTGCAAGGGAGTGGCAACAGGAAACAGGTTATCTTGTTGGCTGTGTACTCCCTGAGGCATCTGGTGGGGCCACTGTAAGAGATAGGAAGCTGGACTAGATGGGTCTTTGGCCTGATCCAGCAAGGCTCTTCTTATGTTCTTAACCAGAACTACGAGCAAGGAGCGAGCCCTTCAGCAGGCCATGAAATCACTTCACTCACTTGTGGTGGGAGAAGTTTGCATCTCCCACTGTTTGTTCACTCTTAACCGACGCCCCATTAGATTAGATTTGGCCATGGAGTTGATGATGGAAACTAGGGTTGGTGATCACAATATGCATAATATTGGAAGAATTCAGAGATACCTTTGGTGGTTGAAAGTTTTGGACTATGTTAAAATGGATAAACTTACCATTTTAAGTAAGGAAAAGTCAGTTAACCTTTTTGTGAATAATTGGAAACCATTTATTGATTTTTTTAAGACAGAGAGAGAAGAATTATGTGATATGTGGATTTAATGAATAGAATGTTGGTGATATTTTGGCTTAGTTGGATATTATATGTAATAAATAATGAATATTCAAAGAGACAGGAAGTATGGGTTTTACAGCCATGTATTCTTTTAAGAAATAAAACACTTTCAAATGTACCAGATATTTAGCGTTTCTTTCTTCAAGCACGTATCCTTGGGACACATACACAAAGATTCCAAATAGCAGGCAGAAGTGAAAGTCTTTAATTCCTGGTTGCCAACATTTCCTCCTTTTTCTCAAGGACTTTGTCAAGGCAGCACAGCGGGATACGCTGTTAGATGACACGATGCTGTCATCTAACAGCATATCCTGCAGTGCTGCCTTGACAAAGTCCTTGAGAAAAAGGAGGAAACGTTGGCAACCAGGAATTAAAGACTTTCACTTCTGCCTGCTATTCGGAATCTTTGTGTATGTGTCCCAAGGATACGTGCTTGAAGAAAGAAACGCTAAACATCCAGTACATGTGAAATTGTTTTATTTCTTACAAGAATACATGGCTGTAAAACCCATATTTCCTGTCTCTTTGAGAATTCTGTCCAGTCATGAAACCTTCCATGCTACAAATAATGAATAGTATGCTAGTGGCGCAGTGGGTTAAACCACTGAACCATGAGCTGTCGATCGAAAGGTCGGCAGTTCAAATCCGTGCAACAGCTCCTGCCAACCTAGCAGTTCAAAAGCAAGAAACTGCAAGTAGATTAATAGGTACCGTGTCAGCAGGACGGTAACAGCGTTCCATGTGCCTTGGTGTTGAGTCATGCCGGCCACAAGACCATGGAAACGTCTTCGGACAGCACTGGCTCTTTGGCTTTGAAACGGAGATGAGCACCGCACCCTAGAGTTGGACACGACTGGACTTAATTGTCAAGGGATACCTTAGGATATATCTTTGCTTTGCGCTTGCTATAACTTTTAAAAATATGATGTATTTTTATATTTTAATATTATACTAATAAAATAAATAAATAAATAAATATAGTAAAAAAAAAAAAAGAAACTAGGGTTGGGGTTCTTTCTTTTGTATCAAAAGCAACTTTGTTTATTGCAATTCAGGAAGCCAGGCTTGGTGTCAAATTTGCTGTGCAAAGAAGATGCGGGCCAGTCAGGAAATATTCCCAGGAGAAACAAAAGAAATGCAAGATTTCTCTTAAGCGAGCCAGCTATGGTAGCAGGGGGGAAGGAGGTGATTGCTGTGATGAACCAAAGTTTTGGCCTTCCCTAGCACATGTGGGACCCGAGGCTCTTGCTATCAACCCAACTGAAGTGTCACAAGACTGGTCTCATTGTTGGCATGCACATCCATATACACGTGCAAACACATTTTTTATTTATTTATTTAAAACAATTATATACCCCGCCTTATCCTATGCCGAGGCAAATGCCCAAGGCGGCTTACAACAAAATTAAAATACATAATTTAAAAACAGTACATAAAAATAAATTAAAAACAATAAAATCCACGGGGGGGGGAATATAGAGCAGAAAAACAGCAAATGCATCGTGCATCACTGTAAAAAAAAAGTGTCAGGCAACACAAAAGCTATGTAAACCTCTCTATGATAGGTGCCTGTCAGTTTCATTCTGAAGATTGAGTTCCCAACACCCCACTGTCCTTTTGCATCTTTTTCTCTTTGCATGTAGCTCCACCACTTTCTACGGAGAATCTCATTCAACAATAGTGCTGGAGAGACTGTCCATTTTGATGAAAATGGAGAATTAGTTGCAGAATTTGATGTTACAAACTGGGTAACTTTCCCCAACAAATCTTTCATTCGAGTCAAAATTGGAAGGCTGGATCCTCAGGCTTCTCCAGGCCAAGCGTTGACCATTCAGGATGACCGTGTCATGTGGCATGGAAGATTTAACCAGGTGAGGCACAATTTCACATCCCTGGTTCCCCAAGAAAATAGGAAAATGGATAATTCACATGACTGTCATTTAGTATGACAGCTCCATTCCATTGTTTTGTTGTTGTTGTTCAGTCGTTAAGTCGTGTCCGACCCTTCGTGATCCCATGAACCATATCCCGCCAGGCCTTCCTGTCCTCCACTATCTTCCTGAGTTCGCTCATTTTCATGTTCATTGCATCGGTGATGCTGTCTAACCATCTCATCCTTTGCCTTCCCCTTCTCCTTTTGCCTTCAATTTTTCCCAGTATCAGAGTCTTCTCCAGAGAGTCCTCTCTTCGCATTAGGTGGCCAAAATATTTGAGTTTCAGCTTTAGTATCTGTCCTTCCAGGGAACAGTCAGGGTTGATTTCATTTAGGATTGCCTGATTTGATCTCCTAGCAGTCCAAGGGACTCTCAGGAGTCTTCTCCAGCACCACAGTTCAAAAGCATCTATTCTTCGGCGCTCGGCCTTCCTTATGGTCCAACTCTCGCAACCATACATTGCTACTGGGAACACCATCGCCCTGACTATGCGAACTTTTGTTGGCATGGTGATATCTCTGCTTTTTATTATGCTATCTACATTTGCCATAGCTTTCCTTCCAAGGAGTAAGCGTCTTTTAATTTCATGGCTGCTGTCTCCGTCTGCAGTGATCTTGGAGCCCAGAAAAGTAAAATCTGTTACTGCTTCCATTTCTGCCCCTTCTATTTGCCAGGAATTGATGGACCCTGATGCCATGATCTTAGTTTTATTAATGTTGAGTTTCAAGCCAACTTTTGCACTCTCCTCTTTCACCCTCATCAAGAGGCTCTTTAGTTCTTCTTCACTTTCTGCCATTAGGGTGGTATCGTCTGCATATCTGAGGTTGTTGATATTTCTCCTGGCAATCTTGATTCCGGCTTGCGATTCATTCAGCCCTGCATTTCTCATAATGTACTCTGCATATAAGTTAAATAGGCAGGGTGACAATATACAGCCTTGCCGTACTCCCTTCCCAATTTTGAACCAGTCGGTTGTTCCATGGCCGGTCTGAACTGTTGCTTCTTGACCCGCATACAGGTTTCTCAGGAGACAGGTAAGGTGGTCTGGTACCCCCATCTCTTTAAGAATTTGCCACAGTTTGTTGTGATCCACACAATCAAAGGCTTTTGCGTAGTCAATGAAGCAGAAGTAGGTGGTTTTTTGGAACTCTCGGGCTTTCTCCATGATCCAGCGCATGTTGGCAATTTGATCTCTAGTTCCTCTGCCTCTTCGAAACCCAGCCTGTACGTCCGGTAGTTCTCGGTCCACGTACTGCTGAAGCCTAGCTTGTAGGATTTTGAGCATAACCTTGCTAGCATGTGATATGAGTGCAATTGTGCGATAGTTTGAGCACTCTTTGGCACTGCCCTTCTTTGGAATTAGAACGTAAACTGACCTTTTCCAATCCTTTGGCCACTGCTGAGTTTTCCAAATTTGTTGGCATATTGAGTGCAGCACTTTCACAGCATCATCATTTAGGATTTTAAGTAGCTCAGCTGGGATATTATCATCTCCACTAGCTTTGTTGTTAGTGATGCTACCTAAGGCCCACTTGACTTCACTCTCTAGGATGTCCGGCTCTGGGTCAGTGACCACACCAGCATGGTCATCAGGAACATTAAGATCTTTCTTGTATAGTTCTTCTGTGTATTCTTGCCATCTCTTCTTAATCTCTTCTGCTTCTGTCAGGTCCCTGCCTTTTTTGTCCTTTATCATGCCCATCTTTGCACAAAACGTTCCCTTGATATCTCCAATTTTCTTGAAGAGATCTCTAGTCCTCCCCATTCTGTTGTTTTCCTCGATTTCCTTGCATTGTTCATTTAAGAAGGCCTTCTTATATCTCCTTGCTGTTCTCTGGAAATCTGCATTCAGTTGTTTATATCTTTCCCTTTCACCCTTGCTTTTCGCATTCCTTCTTTCCACAGCTATTTGTAAAACCTCATCTGACAGCCACTTTGCTTTCTTGCATTTCTTTTTCTTTGGGATGGTTTTCGTTGCTGCCTCCTGTACAATGTTACGAACTTCCGTCCATAGTTCTTCAGGCACTCTGTCTATCAGGTCTAATGCCCTAAATCTATTCTTCACCTCCACTGTATACTCATAAGGGATATGATTTAGGTCATATCTGACTGGTCTAGTGGTGTTCCCTACATTCTTCAATTTAAGTCTGAATTTTGCAATAAGAAGCTCATGATCTGAGCCACAGTCAGCTCCAGGTCTTGTTTTTACTGACTGTATAGAGCTTCTCCATCTTTGGCTGCAAAGCACATAATCTATCTGGTTTCGGTATTGACCATCTGGTGATGTCCATGTGTAGAGTCGTCTCTTGTGTTGTTGGAAAAGAGTGTTTGCTATGACCAGCGTGTTCTCTTTACAGAACTCCGTTAGCCTTTGCCCTGCTTCATTTTGCGCTCCAGGGCCAAACTTGCCTGTTGTTCCGTTTATTTCTTGATTTCCTACTTTAGCATTCCAGTCTCCTATGATGTAAAGGATATCTTTTTTGGGTGCTAGTTCTAGAAGGTGTTGTAGGTCTTCATAGAACCGGTCAACTTCATCTTCTTCGGCATCAGTGGTTGGGGCATACACTTGGATTACTGTAATGTTGGATGGTTTGCCTTGGATTCGAACTGAAATCATTCTGTCGTTTTTGAGGTTGCACCCCAGTACTGCCTTTCCCACTCTTTTATTGACTATGAGGGCTACTCCATTTCTTCTAAGGGATTCATGCCTACAGTAGTAGATATGATGGTCACCTGACTTAAATTCGCCCATGCCCGTCCATTTTAGTTCGCTGATTCCCAAGATGTCAATGTTCAATCTTATCATCTCATTTTTGACCACATCCAGCTTGCCTTGATTCATAGACCTCACATTCCATGTTCCTAAGCAGTATTGCTCCTTGCAGCATTGGATTTTCCTTTCAACCTCAGACACATCCACAGTTGGACGTCCTATTGGCTTTGGCCCAACCGCTTCACTCTTTCTGGGTCTACTTGGAATAGTCCTCCGCTCTTCCTCAGTAGCATATTGGACACCTTCCGACCTGAGGGTCTCATCTTCCAGCGTCATATCTTTTAGCCTTTTGGTACTGTTCATGGGATTTTCTTGGCAAGGTTACTGGAGTGGGTTGCCATTTCCTTCTCCAGTGGATCACTTTTAGTCAGAACTCTCTGCTACTACCTGTCCATCTTGGGTGTCCCTGCACGGCATAGCTCATGGCTTCATTGAGTTACGCAAGCCCCTTCGCCACGACAAGGCAATGATCCATGAAGGAGGTCATTTAGTATACCTTACCCTTATTTTTATTTTAATAATTCAACCTGGGTGTAGTGAGGTTCATGTTAAAACATTAGTTAAAATTACTAGACCCAACAGTGATTGACTATGGAGATATGAAATGTACACTATTTGGGTGAGGCCAAGTACTACAGACTTAGGAAACATTTCCTGCTCTGCATTATCATCATCATTATTTCTAAAGCCACTGTCTCACACTCTCACACATATCTGTCTAGTAACTCTAGGCATTTTTAACGTCAAAAGTGTTAAGTACAGTATACACAAATGAAACAATGGTCAAAACATATTCTAAACATTCTTCGCTGTTGTTTCTGGTTAGACACTGCCCATCTCTGTGTGTAATGACCACTGCCATCCTGGATCCAGCAGGAAAAAGAAGGAAGGGGAGCCGTTCTGCTGTTATGATTGTGTTCCATGTCCAGAAGGGAAGATTTCTGACCAGAAGGGTAGGAGACATAGTCATCATAGACGTCAAGTATATCATGCAGCAAGACTGATGTAATGATGGTTGGCATGGCCTGTGGGCTGGAGGGATTGGGAACAATTCACTGATCCTGAAACATCATGCTGTAGAGGTTCTTGTTGCAGAAAAACCTTTCTTTTGATATTCCAACTTTTTTTTTTCCATACACTACCTAACAGCTAATGCGAACTCTAAAAGTGTGCTGGGATTCAAGAGAGAGATGTTGGAACCTCCAGTCTACAGAGAAACTTTAAAAGTTTCCTTCAAACATGAGGGGAGTTGTTCTCTATATCCAAATCACCATCCACATGTCCAGCAGTAATAACTACATAAAACATATATTCCACCACATGTGGCATGGCAGAAATTAACTGAGAGGCCCTACGGTTACCATGGCAACCATGAAATCGCTCCATAGCCAGGGGCATCAGGTGGACATTGAAGTCCCCCAGAACCAATAAGCAGGGACACTCCAATATCACACCAGAGATCACTCCAACCAGCTCAGTAGGGACCCTGTGCAGCAGCTGGGCAGGCAGTATACCAACAGAATCCCAATTCTGTCTCGTCCCCTCAGCATTCTGCAGACATTCAAACCCAGTGAACCCCTGGACATAACACCCATGTACAGACTATTGTGAGACTGTCGCCGCAGCCTTGTCTGCTGCATCACCAGAAAGCTGATGGACAAAGCCGGGAGAGACCAATCCTCCTTCCTCATCCAACCAAGTCTCCATTATACAATGCAAGTCAGTGACTTCCTCCAGGACCAAATCCTGGATAAGACAGGTCTTATTATGCACTAAACTGGCATTTAACAGCAGCAGCTCTAGGCTACAGTGGTCTCTTCTAGAGACCCTGGCAATCTAAAGGCTGGGGGGGGGGAGAAGCAGAAAGAGGAACTTACTCCCACAAAAGTGTGGATAGGAGATTGGAGCCCCAATGTATTTTTGAAAGTGCAAGGTGAATCCTTCATTGTACTCAGAAGTCTATGGTTGAAAAGCAAATATGAACAAAATCAGCCTTCCTACCAAGCACAATCAGGGAGTTTGTGCATCTATTTGATTTTTCTCAGCCATGTAACCAGATACTGTAGCTCAATTTTAACTACTCTGACTCACAGGGGCTTCCAAGGTTTCAGACAGGAGCATTTTTGAACCCTGCCTGGGACCAGATAGAACCTAGGACCTTCTGTAAAGCAAGCCTGCTTTCTAGCTCAGATGTTTCAGGTTAATCCAGGAATGAGACGAATGTTTCAGGTGAATCCAGGGGCTTAGCCCAGTAAAAAATCTGTCCATTTAGCTAATGTCTACAGTCCTGTCCCTTGCTTTTCCAGCAAATGACCTGAAAACAAAAGCAAACACTTAAAAAAAATGTTCAGGCAGGATTTTTCCCAGCATCTTGGCAAAATGATATTCTTAGCAAAGCTGCCTAGTTACTCAACTTGTCACTGAAGTACAATTTCAAACAAGAACTTTCCAGCTAACTGTTCACTAACTTAGGCTGTAATCTTAAGCAAAGTCACAGCCCAATCCTATTGGGCTGCCCGGTTGGCAGAACAAACATCCCTCCTGCATAAACTGCCGTAAGGCAGTCACAAAACACATTCGGGCAGTCCGCAGGGTTCGGGCAGTCCTGCCTCCCCACCGCAGCACCGGTGGGGAGGCAGGAACCTCCTCACACATGCTGGCAGACCGGAGAAGCCCCACTGACACAGCTAGGATGACAGGGGAGACGGGACACAGCTGAGGAAGGGCGGGGTGGACAGAATGGGGAGACGATGGCGCAGGTGTCAGATCGGATCCATGAAGGGAGCGGGTTCGATGGCACCAAATCCTAACCACCTTCCCGGGCTTGATCTTCATGGGTCAATATGAACCTGCACCAGCAATATAACTTGTGCAGGTCTGAGATGACCCACCAGGCCAGCAGGGGCTTACCCCAGGGGAAGGGAACATTTGTTTCCTTCCCCTAAGGAGGCCTCCTGAGGCTAAAACTCCCCCACGAGATTCAGTAGGCACCGCGTTGGTACCACTGCATTGTCACATGGGGGTTAGGTATGATTGGGCCATTAGCCTGGGAGGAAGCCCCACTGAAATGAATGGAACTGTCTCAGAAGAGTCGTTACGGTGGGGGCGGTAAGGGCAGTGGGTCCCAAGCGGCAGGTCACAGGGGGTGCACCTGCCGCCGGATCTGTTCCCCCCCCCCCGGCTGCTGGCTCCTCTTCGCAGCCGAGAATAGCTGCAGGTTTGGCCCTCCCACCCTCCTTGGTGCCATTTGGCTCCAAAAAGAGCCAAAAAGTGCCGGGGGGGGTGTATCCGTGCTTCGGTGGCATGCAACGATGATGTCATACCCCCAGGGGCGGGGTGTGTGGCATCCATGGGGGGTGTCGTGGCAGCAGCCCCCTCACATGGGGGGGGTGAAGGGCCGCTTCTGAACTGTCTTCTGAGAACACATGTATAGAACTGTTAGGTACTACTGTATATTGCATTAGCACACTCTCTTTCTTTCACTCTCTCACTCTAAGATATGGATGACTGCATCACATGTCCATTAGACTGCTATTCGAATTTGGATCACAATCAGTGCATTTCCAAAAGTATAAGCTACCTCTCATATGAAGAACCTCTGGGGATAAGCATAGTTGTGTTTGCAATTTCATTTGCTCTGATTACAGCTGTGGTGCTTGGAACCTTCATGAAGCACCAGGACACTCCTATAGTCAAGGCCAACAACCGCAGCCTCACCTACATCCTCCTCGTCTCCCTCCTCCTTTGTTTCCTCTGCTCCTTCCTCTTCATTGGAAGGCCTGGATGGGTGACCTGCCTTCTCCGACAAACGGCTTTTGGCATTGTCTTCTCTGTGGCCCTATCCAGTGTGTTGGCTAAGACTCTCATTGTGGTTCTGGCTTTCATGGCTACCAAACCAGGGTCTGGGATGAGGAAATGGGTGGGGAAAGGAATAGCAAATTCCATTGTCCTTTCCTGCTCCTTAATTCAATTAGGCATTTGTGTGGTTTGGCTAATTACGTCACCTCCATTCCCAGATATGGACATGCAAACATTGCATGGGGAAATTGCAGTGGAATGCAATGAGGGCTCAGCTACCATGTTTTACTGCCTCTTGGGCTACATGGGCTTCCTGGCCATTGTCAGCTTCACTGTGGCTTTCCTAGCCAGGAAGTTGCCAGACACTTTCAATGAAGCCAAACTCATCACCTTCAGCATGTTGGTCTTTTGCAGTGTTTGGATCTCTTTTCTTCCAACCTATCTGAGCACAAAAGGGAAATACATGGTTGCCGTGGAGGTCTTCTCCATCTTGGCCTCTAGTGCAGGGTTACTGGGCTGTATTTTTTTTCCTAAGTGCTATATCATTGTGCTCAGGCCTGAGCTGAATAATAAGGAGCAACTAAGAAGAAAAGAAAAAGCCAAGCGTTAAACATTCTGAGAATCCTTGTTTTTCTTCTGAACTTGTAAACAATTCATCAGTTTCATTTGTTTAAAAAATAAAGTGGTTCTACTTGATAGTTGTTTCTAGAAAGCAGACTCAGTACAGCCTTGTAAGAAATTGCTGTATTGCCATAATTTTGCTTTTGCTCTGATCACAGCTGTGGTACTTGCAACCTTTATGAAGCACCAGGACACTCCCATTGTCAAGGCCAACAACCGCAGCCTCACCTACATCCTCCTTGTCTCCCTCCTCCTTTGCTTCCTCTGTTCTTTGCTCTTCATTGGAAGACCCAGAAAGGTGACCTGCCTTCTCCAGCAAATGGCTTTTGGAATGGTCTTCTCTGTGGCCCTTTCATCTGTTTTGGCAAAAACCATCATTGTGGTTCTGGCCTTTATGGCTACCAAACCAGGATCTGGGATGAGGACATGGTTGGGGAAAGGACTGGCAAATTCCATTGTTATTTCCTGCTCCGTGATTCAAGCAGGCATTTGTATGGTTTGGTTAAGTACTGCTCCTCCATTCCCAGCTAAGAACATGCACTCCGTGAAAGGGCAAATCATAGTGGAATGTCATGATGGCTCAGCTACCATGTTTTACTGCCTCTTGGGCTACATGGGCTTCCTGGCCATTGTCAGCTTCACTGTGGCTTTCCTAGCCAGGAAGTTGCCAGACACTTTCAATGAAGCCAAATTCATCACCTTCAGCATGTTGGTCTTTTGCAGCGTTTGGGTCTCTTTTCTTCCAACCTACAAGAGCACCAAGGGGAAATACATGGTGGCCGTGGAAATCTTCTCCATCTTGGCTTCTAGTGCTGGGTTACTGGGGTGTATTTTTTTCCCTAAGTACTATATCATTGTGTTCAGGCCTGACCTGAATAGCAGGGAGCAACTAATAAGGAAAAAAACCTGGAAAAACTAAGAATTAACAATTCTGAGAATCCTTTTATTTATTAGAATTAAGTAATTTATGCAAATAAACTGAGTTAAATAATCTAATTATGTAAATAGTTAATCTGAGTTTTGAAAAAGAAAAGAAAAAAAGAGATCAGAAAAGATAAGAAAAGAAAGGAAAGGAAAAGACAGTGGTTCTACTTTGTGACTGAAGAATACCATGCTTCCTATTGATCTTTTTTGCAGCCAGTTCTGTGCCTCCGGTCAGAAGAAAGTCTGGATTATTTTGTTGCATTTTTTCCCTTAAATGTTAAACCTTGTGCCCATATTATAATCAATAAAACTGGTTTTATCTAATATCACTGTCTAGAGATAATTTCCACCTGCAGGGTGGACAAAATGGAACTGGAAAGCCTTGATCAACCCTCCTTTTTCATCATCCCAGGGCAAGCCTAAAATTGGACTTTGGTCCTGCTATGGACTTAAATATCACTCCCTTCACAACTAAGAAAAGAATAGTTGTCGTACTTAATTAAAAAAACAACAACAATCCTTCGCTGTTATGTCATGTGTGCTACCAAACCAAAGTCAACAACACACTGGGGAGGTGATTATCCTCACACACACACAAACACACACACCATTATTTTCAAAATTACAGGTTTCCTTCCTGTTACTGAAAGATTTCCAGAGCCCACTAGGAAGTTCAACAAATATACTATAAAACCCACATATTGTGCTGAACTGAACCTAGGGATCGGCAGACTCTGCCATTCTTTTGTATGAACATTCCCCCCCCCTCCTTAACTGTAGTATGTTCCCACCAGCATATTCTTTCGTGATTTTTAACAAAGGAACAAAAATATCCTGTGAGTAATATTTTGCATCTAAACTTTTCATTTAGCCATTCACGTCCTGGTTTCTTAGTGTGAAAAATTATACCTCGTAGCGGGAGTATTCACACACATGCAGTCTTATCGTTATTGCACTCTCTCATGTTCTTTGGAACACTCCTGCAGTTGACCATTACCCTGCCTCTTCCATCATGACGTATTTCTTTTCTAATTTACTCATTTAAAGAAACAAGAGAGAGAGAGAGAGAGAGAGAGAGAATTCTCAAGTTTCCACTTTTTCTGGTGTTTTTTGTTGATCCAGGCCAAGTTTAAACCTTGAGCTCTCTTTGAGGATTGCAAAGAAGAAGACCTGTTCCATTCATCTGCCAGGCCAAAGTGAGGAGGTCAAAAGAATATGCTGTTCAGTGGCCCTGACAAGCAAGAGGTAACAAAAGGAACCGTTCAAAGGAAGACAGAAGCACTGGTATAGAGACAACGTCGTAAGCCAACCTCTATCTCATTGTAGCAGCAGAACCGCCACCCATTCAGTGAATTCCCAAACCAAACAGAAGCTAGATAATACTGTAGCTGGGTGGAAGCATGGGTCTCTTCATGTGGAGGGGATGTTTCATCAACAGGATCATGCTGCTACTGATTGTTCAGCTTGTGCAAGTGCCTCACACTGCATGCAAGACACGTTCTATGGACTGCACCATGAGGGATGATCCCCTCCCTATTCCTCATGAATTTTATGAGCCTGGCAACCTGATCATCGGTGGGATTGTCTCTCAGGCTTTCTCCTTGCATGATACTCCCCCTTTCACAGAGCAGCCCACACTGGCACTAGTTGATGCACCTGTGTAAGGCTAAGGACTTTTGTCTTCCTGTAACAAGTTGAGATCAGATCAGAATAACTGAGACCAGAGAATTAATCAATACAATATTTCAGTAGCACTTGATCTATTTTTAGTTTGCCAACAAGAGTTCAGAAGACTACGGTGCTTATCAGTCAATTGCTTTGTTCTTCTTCGTGCATAGGGTTGTGTCCAAAGAAAGTGACTCCAGCTAAGACCTATGGCTACAGGACAAAATGATATCTGGTTCCCCCATGCAGCATCTGACATTATTGTTGTTACAAATAGTAGAGGGTTTTACAGGTTTAAAAGACATGTATACAAACAAATAAATATATGTCGTTTTAAGATCCTTTATGAGTAGGAATGAATAAAAATCTTTAAAACTTTAAAAACCTCAGTCAACCCACATAAAAAACACATAAGTAACATAAAAAACACATAAGTATTTTTATGTGGGTTGACTGAGGATTTTAAACTTTTTAAAGATTTTTATTCATTCCTACTCATAAAGGATCTTAAAACGACATTATTTTTTGTATAATACATGGCTTACCTGTAAATCCCTCTACTATTTGTATTGTTGCTGGCCATGAAAGTTTTCGGATATTTTTGATTGTTGTTGTTGTTATTAATCATAATAATCAGAATATTTATATAATACTTTTTCACCCCCCCCAAAAAAAAGATTCACAAAGTAGTTTACGTAGCAAAAGAAATGGGGGGGAAATGGTTCCCTGCCCTAAATGGGCTTACTATCTAAAAATGAACATGAAAGACATCAGCAAACAGTCACTGGAAAAGACACATATGCTGGATTAAACTGGGACAGTTGCTTTCCTCCTTATCCATGGATTGGCCATCTCTGGATTTGACTATCCGCTATCTGTGGAAGGGGGGAACCCACTAGGGGTGGGGGCAGCACCACTGTACCTTATTGAAGAGCTCTGCAGGCCCGACACCCACTTCTTTCCTCCAGCGCTGCATTGCAATAGTCTAAAATGCCTGTTAGAAGGGGGGAGGGAACGCAACTGGAAGCAACTTTGGGGCTTTGGTGTGCACCTTGGGGTGAGCAAGAGTCAGTGGGGAAGCCAGCACCAATGTCCAGAAGCTGTCTGGCTCAGAGATGCTGGTCTGTGACCCCTTTGGCTTGGATTGCCAAGTCAACCTCAAAGGCTTTCTTGCTTCGTGGAAGGAGTGCAATTCAGCTGCCTTGAACCCTTCAGGGATTGGCATTGATAGGGATCATCAACAGCTATATTCCCCCTAAGGGGTCCGCACTGCTGCACTGCACAGACCCCTTCGCCAGCTGTGCAGCAGCTCAGCAGTATTTCTGGCTGCATGGCAATGATATCATATATCATCACCAGACTTCTGGGAATGCCAAGCTCTGAGCTGCATGGCGCTTAGCTTCATTTGGTTTTGAGCTGCACAGCCACACAGCCGCACAGTGGAAACAATGGTCAACAGGCAGTCCAGGGTAGGGATGGACAGTTGCTTGCTGTCTCCTCTAGGGTACGTGTCTGCATGAACAGGGGAGGGATGTTTTGGAGATAGGATCTACTGCAGGGTTTTGATAGTACCTTGTTGGTGCCAAGTTAATAAATGTGGCCCAATTATAATCCTTCAACCCTGCCTTGTGTATTTATTGGGTGTCCCAGGACAATTGTCACAGACCAATTTACTTTGGATTGAGTTTTTGCCATTTTCTGTATGTACAAAGAATAGCACTGAGTGCAAGAAGCAAATTATTAATCTCTAAAGTGATCCAAAAACATTCTGAGCATTCGGTTCTTCATGAAGAGAGTACCTATCTCAGTAAATATTCCAAGTTATTCTGAGGATAACTGTAAGTCTTGCATTTTGTTTTTTTTTCCTTTTGGAGCAGAAGAAGCTGCTCGCACACAGTTTCTGAAATAACTTCTGCCTATGCGACTGTATGTTCTTGCACGAAACACTCGATCTTGAATTCTGAACGGTGATGGTGAAGGGGACAAGTGCATTTCTTGCTGTTTGGTTAAGCATCCTGTAACTCTCATTACAGTTCAGTGCCAAAGACGTACCAGCACAACCTAGCCTTGGCGTTTGCTGTCAAAGAGGTCAACGAGAATAGCAAAATCTTATCCAACATAAGTTTGGGGTTCCACATTCTCAACAATTACTTTGTTCCAAGGACGACCTATAAAGCTACCCTCAGCCTGCTTTCAACACAGCATAGGTTTGTCCCCAACTTCAAGTGTGGCCCCCAGAACAAGCTTATAGCTGTCATTGGAGGACTGACCTCTGAAACCTCTGACAATATGGCCACCATTTTACCAATTTACAAGACTCCACAGGTGGGCCATATGCATGGAGATTTCTAAACTGTAGCATGTAATTCAACATTCTCTCATAAAGCTTCTGAAGAATATCTATGTACAAGACACAGGTTTTATGGGTGAAGTAGCCATGTAATTAAATATAAATACAACCGACGTTTCGTCTTATTTCCTAAGACATTATCTAGGTCTAAACAGCTTGGCTGTTGGGATGGTACTGAAAACCAACTGACAGAAACGGAACTTAAAGGGAAACACAGGCAGAGCTTAACATAGATCTTAAAGGAACATCAGACAGATTCTAAAGGCAAAAGGCAGAATTAACATATATTGTTCCCTATATATTTGTGCAATACTGGAAACCATATTTTGTCAATAAATGTTAATTCTTGTTGGCGGTTAATAAGATTTTGCGATCTTCTTTTACTAATCTCAATTGCTTCCAGATTCTGGCGCGTTCTGTTGTTAGGATCATTAGCCAGACATTTAGTTTCGTTCTATGATGCTCTATAAAGCTTTCGTTCTATGATGAATATCTATGTGTTTTCTCTCAGCTCAGTCATGGATCATTTTCCCCAGCACACGGTGACAAAACACTATTCCCTTCCTTGTACCAAATGGTGCCAAGTGAATCCCATGAATATATGGGCGTGGTCCAGTTATTTCAGTATTTTCAATGGACGTGGGTTGGACTCTTGGCTGTGAATGATGACAATGGAGACAGGTTTTTGCAAACAGTGATCCCAATGCTTTCGCGGAATGGCATCTGTTACGATTTCATATTGAGAACACCAAAACGATCTTATGCAGATGAGTTGGTAGACTTATTTTTACAGCAGATGGAAAAATATGCAGATCTCATTGAGAGAAAAGCCAATGTATATTTTGTACATGGAGAGCCTCCTTCCATGCAGGTTTTGAGAGGCTTCCTGTTTCTCGCATCTTTTTTTTCATTGCCACCACTAGGTAAAGTGTGGGTTATTACATCCCAGTGGGATTTTGCATCACTGTCCATTCAAAAAAATTGGGATATACAAACATTCCATGGTGCCTTATCCTTCACAGTTCATTCAAATCAGCCATTGGGATTCCAAAATTTTCTTCAGACGATAAAGCCTTCCTGGATCAAAAGAGATGGTTTTATCCAAGATTTCTGGGAACAAATATTCAGCTGTTCACTAAAAATGTCTAAGGTTGAGAAGAGCAAAAAAGCCTGCACTGGGGAAGAGAAGCTGGAGAACATTCCTGGAATTTTGTTTGAAATGTGTATGACCGGCCACAGTTACAATGTCTACAATGCTGTCCATGCTGTGGCACATGCTTTGCATGCCATGTATATATCCAGATCCAAACACAAAAGTTTTGTAGAAGAAAGGAGGCTAGCATTTTGGAATGTGCAGTCATGGCAGGTAATTACAGTATACCTCAAAGATTGGCGCTACAATCCTGTGCAACTCTTGCACCGGTGTAACAGTAGATCCCCAGTGTGTAAGAGCACTTATGCCAGCGTAACTTGCCATACACCAACATACGCAGGATGGACAGTAGCGTAACCCCTCTTGGACGCCTCACATGCACAGTTTAGATGCAGAACGGACAGCGATGCAACTCCGCTGGCGCAGGGGGCATTCTGGGGGCATCCAGATGCCCCTGGAATGTCCCCTGCACTGGCGGAGTTGTGCAGGTATCCACTCCGCATCCTAACTCCGCATGTGAGGCATCTAAGAAGGGTTACGCCAGTGTCCATCCTGTGTCCATCGGTGTACGGTAAGTTATACTGGCATTAGTGCTCTTACACTGGGGGAATCTACTGTTACACCAGTGCAAGTTACACAGGATTGCGTCCACAATTGCTTGTAACACAGGCTAGCATAATTCTCATGGAATCATGCTTGTTCATCCTTGAAAAGCCATTGTGAAAAGTAAATTTCTGAAAATTTAAAGAAAAGTAAATTTCTGACAGCCACCTTATAAAATAGTGAGGTGTTTTTGATGATACTTTGTCAAATATCTGGAGCCAAAAACCAAAAATAGAAACCGACTGCTAGAAAAATAAAATTGCCACATATACAGCCTTGAACAAGAATAATCCAGATATAGTGTAGATTAAGGCAGGTCTTAGTGAAAAGCACTATAAAAATTTCAACACCATGCTCTCTCTGCATTTCATTTCTCCTTACACCTAGCTCAATCGCTTTCTAAGGAGCATCTTGTTCAACAATAGCGTTGGAGAGACTGTGCATTTTGACAAAAATGGAGAATTGGTAGCAGGTTTTGATGTTACAAACTGGGTCATTTTTCCAAATAACTCTTTTATTAGAGTACAGGTTGGAAAACTGGATCCTCAGGCTCCTCCAGGCAAACAGCTAAACATGAATGATGCTCAAATTCTGTGGCACAGAAGCTTTAACCAGGTGAGAGAAAGCTCCTGATGGTTATTTCTATTTTTTAAAAAAGTTTGATTTTGAAGAACTTCCAGGCATTTCTGAGTTTTGGATCAAATTCTACAACTTTAGTTTGTGCCTGTAGCACTGGATTTTTAAGACCACAGTTCCCTTTTCTTTTTCTGTAAAGAAGTAAGAATAAAATGTTGAGATAAACTTGTAGTCTGAACGTCCATTTCCCAGGCTCTTGTGGAAGAGCACCGTAAACTTGTTTTATCACCAAAACCCTATACAGCATCTCCTCAACAGGTCTAGGTTTCCTCTGAGAAGCACTTTTGTTATCTTACTAACAGCCTAATCCGGTGTACCTTAATGCTGGCAGAGTAGTGTTGGATGTCACAAAACTAACCCCCTTCCCAGGTCAGGTCTAGCTGGCCTTGCATGGCCTCCCCGGATGTGCGCCAGCAAATTAACTGGCGCACATCCAAGAGGCCCATTGGGGCTGCTGGGGTACACATGGGGGAAGGTACAAATGTCCCTTTCCCCCAAGGTGTGACCCAGCCCCACAGGTGCGGCCCTGATTCTGCATAGGATGCAGCAGGCAGCCGGTGCATCCTATACACGATTGTGCAATAAATGTTTGCATCGGGGCATGACAGCCGCAAAGCATTTTATGGCCACCTTCTGTGTTCTGTGCATCTAGAGTTTGTCGCAAGTACAATCCTTTGTGTGTGTGTGGGGGGGGGAGAATAATTCAACAAGGAAGTTGGTAGAATTATCCAACACAGTTTGTTCCATACAAGGAAGAGTATGATATCATATCATGCCAACAGTCCAATACCTGCACATCAGCCATTCTCCATATGCATTCCCTTGATGCTAACCTGCCTCCATGTCTATGGACAGGCTCAGCCCCTTTCTGTGTGCAATAGTATCTGCTATCCTGGCTTCAACAGGAAGAAGAAGGAGGGAGAGAAATTTTGCTGCTATGATTGTGCCCCATGTCCAGAAGGAATGATCTCCAACCAGAATGGTACTGGTCATACTCTCTATACATCAATGTTGTCCCCCAAATAATTAAAAAATAATAATCTTATCCACAAAAATATCTGGCATTTCTTTAGTAGTTTGAGTGTTTAAAGTGATGCCGGAGCCGGCCCATCCATGAGGCACCCTCTTTCCATGGGAGGGTTGCATGAAGCAGAGTTGTCGCTGGGGGGGGGGCTCCGTGACATGCAGCAGGGGGTGAACAAGCCACTGATTCAGTGGCAATTCGGTGGTGCGGTGGTGGCAGCAGGAGTCACCTGCCTGCACCACTACTGTTTTTTTGTCGGAAAAAATGCCGGGGGGCATTTTTTTATTTTTCAGTGTGGGGCAGGGCTTGTGACATCACATGCATGGGATGGGGCTTGCGGCATCACAGGGGGTGTCAAGTGGCGCACGCACACACCCCGCGGAGGCTAGCTATGCCTCTGGCATGAGGGCACATGCAAGCAAAAATGGAGATGTGGGCAGAGGCATGCACCACCGAATCTGTCCTATTCAGATGAGGCAGAGGCATGCACCACCCCCGAGTGCTGCACATAGATTATCCACGTAATCTTTACACCACTTCAGGAAGGTCCTCCTATTGTAAAGATTGCAGGGGAAATACTTACCCAATAGCCAGCAAGCCTTGAATTGTGTTAAGAACAAAACGTGGAGCTTCCTGCCTCACAGGAAACAGCCATTTCTCAGCACAATCCACAAATTCTTGGAAGTCACAAGAACACAAAAAGAGGCACTCTGACTGGCTATTTCAAATTATGGGACTCATATCACACAGATGTTGAAATATTTCTACAACTCTTCCCTCTTGTTCCAGACATGGACACCTGTGTCAGTTGTCCAGAAGAGCAATATTCCAACATGGACCAAAATCAATGCATTCCCAAGGTTATAACATATCTCTCATATGAAGAACCTTTAGGGATCACTTTGGCATTATCTGCTATTATTTTTACTCTGATCACAACTTTGGTACTTGGAACCTTTAAGAAGCACCAGGACACTCCCATCGTCAAAGCCAACAACCGCAGCCTCACCTATATCCTTCTCATCTCCCTTCTTCTCTGCTTCCTCTGTTCCTTGCTATTCATTGGAAAGCCAAAGAAAACAACTTGCCTTATTCAGCTACCAGCTTTTGGCATCATCTTTTCAGTCGCTGTTTCTTCTGTTTTGGCAAAAACCATCACTGTGGTTGTAGCATTCATGGCTACCAAACCAGGATCCAGGATGCGGAAATGGGTGGGGAAAAGTCTGGCAAATTCCATTGTCCTTTCCTGCTCCTTGATTCAAGCAGGCATTTGTGTGGTTTGGCTAATTACGTCACCTCCATTCCCAGATATGGACATGCAAACATTGCATGGGAAAATTGTAGTGGAATGTAATGAGGGTTCAACTACCATGTTTTACTGCGTCTTGGGCTATATGGGTTTCTTGGCTGTTGTCAGCTTCATTATGGCTTTCCTGGCCAGGAAGTTGCCAGACACTTTCAATGAAGCCAAATTCATCACCTTCAGCATGTTGGTCTTTTGCAGTGTGTGGTTGTCATTTGTCCCAACCTATCTGAGCACAAAGGGGAAATACATGGTAGCTGTGGAGGTTTTCTCCATCATAGCCTCCAGCGCTGGTTTACTGGGATGTATTTTTTTCCCTAAATGCTACATCATTATGCTGAGGCCTCATCTGAATAACAGGGAGCAGCTAATACAGAGAAAGCCTGGAAGAATATAAGTTTGTCACCTTTTTATTTATTGAATGATAAATTGTAGCAGAAAAGCATATGTACAATTATACTTTATATAAAACTGCCTTATATTGTCTATAGTGGCTCACCAGGAGTTCAGATACAGGTCTTTCCCAGAAGCTCTACCTAGAGATACCAGAAACTAGAGCTGGGATCTTCTGCGTGCAAATACAGTATGTGCTCTGCCAAGAGCTATGAGAAAACAATGTATAGGAGAACATTATCGTAATGAAATGAATTATTCCAATGATTAATAAAAACCCAACTACCAATGTTATTTCTTTGACTCTTTTGTAGCGAGTAAACATATGGCCCAATCCTATCCACGTGGTATGCCAGCAAACCCCGAAGTTCATCAGTTCATCAGTAGATCAGTACGCTGGTGTGACAGCCTCTCCGCTGGTCTGGGGAGCGGTGCAAGGCCCAAAAGGCCACACACCACCAGCGGCACCCCACAGACCAGATACTGCCAGGTTTCTGTTGACGGTGGGAGTGAATCAGGGTGGGTTTTGGGCCAGGATGGGGTGGATCGAATCAGGGTGGGGTTTGGGCCAGGATGGGGTAGAACATGGGATGGGGATGGATCTCAGCAGCAATGGTGGCCTTCAAATCCTATACCCCCATTCTGGGCCTGCCATGCTCCCTAGGTGGTTCCACTGCTCCGCCTCCCATGCATATGGGGGGATTCTTGCCCAGTTCCATCCCCCACATGTGACCTCACTGTGTGGGGGGGCTGGCTGGGCAGCCATTGGTGGAGGTGGCACAGGGAGCTTCCCAGTACCTGCCAGGCAGTGCTGGGGCCTACCTGTGCCATTCTGGATCTTGCAAATGAGGAGTCCCATGGGGACCATTTGAAGACCAATACAAAGGTGTTTTTCTTTACTTACCTTTTAAGACCAGGTTTATCCCAGCTAGGACACTGGGTGCAGCAGGTGCCCTGAACCCTGTGCACCACCATGCAACAGGATTGGGCCGACAGTCAATAAGGCTGCAATCCTATATACACTCACCTGGGAGTAAGCCGGATTGAAATCAACGGGGCTTACTTCTGAGTAGACATGCATAGATTTGCAATGTAAAGCTTCTGTACAAATCTAGTTGTACCAATTCAACATGAGAGGTGCCCTTGGAGATTACCAACATAATATTACCATGTAATGCTACAGACTCTAACTGAAGTCAATAAATAAGTATTGTAACTAGTTTCAAGTTTCCCCCCAAACTTCAGTATTTCCTTTTTCTAAAAAAAGTCTTAGGGACGCATCCATAGGTTCCTTGCTCCAAAATCTTTGCTCTGGAGGAAGGGTGCAAGAAATGCAGTTATAGAGAGAGGTGTAGGAAGGGGTTACATGGGAATGTGGGCTCGGAGTTGAAGGGTTTTGGAGAGATTTCGCGAGATACAAGATGGCGGCGCCAGTAAGTTTTAAAACTTTTAAAAGCGGCGGCGGAGCCCGAAAAGCCCCGGGACTGACCCAGGACTGGAGCCTAGAAACTGGGGCAGTCCTGGGTTTTCTGGGATGGACGGCAAGCCTACCCAAGGTCACCCAGGAAGCTTCATGGCTGAGCAAAGATTTGAACCTGAATCTTACAGGTCTAAGTCCAACACCAGAACCACTACACCATCTTAGCTATCTGGAACATCCAATCAAAAAAGAGTTTTATGGCCCAATCCTATGGGCCACTATGGATACTGGCGCTGTGGCCGCAGCACAGCACCAGGTGTTGCAAATGTGCTGTAAGGCACATTTTGACACCCGGAGAGGAGGAGGCACCAGCAGGAAGGCCTACACCATCCTGCTGGTGCCGTATCCAGGCCCTGAGCATGCTGGAGCAGGTAAGGCCGTTCCAAGCGGCACAGGGGCTGGGTGAGGGCAGGGAGGGTGGGGTGGGCAGATCAGGCTTGGGAGGGGTGGGGCCGACGCCTGTGGTCGATGTCATACCCTATCCTCCCTCCAAAGCCTCTGGCCCAAGAAGGGGCTGCTCAGTCCTACACCAGCTAAAGAGTTGGCATAGAACCGAGTAGCCCCATAGCACAGGCTGGGAGTTTATACAGGGTAAGTGGGGAAATGACCGCTTACCCCAAGTAGACCTCCAGCCATGGCCTTCCCTGGACAGGATTTAGTGTGGGCCACTCAGCCCATGCTGAAGAGCCTATGCCAGGGGACACTGGCGTCACTGCAGGGGGGTGGAGCTCTAAGTTCCTCCGTGATCCGAGCCTCTGTTACATGGTGGAATGAAGCGCCCCACCCTTGCGCCTTCCGAACCAGTCAAAGCAGTGAAAACAATGCGCAGGAACATTGTTTTCACCGCTTTGAATGGTTCGGAAGGCGCGGGGGTGGGGCGCTTCGTTCCTCCGTGTAACGGAGGCTCGGATCACGGAGGAACTTAGAGCTCCACCCCCCCTGCAGTGACGCCAGTGCCAGGGGAGGATAGGATTGAGCTGCCTGAGCACAAGCCTCTGCTTGTCTACTCAGAAGAAAGTCCCATTGTCTTTAATGGGGCTTACTCTCAGGAAAGTGTGCACAGGATTGCAGGGTAAGAGGCAGCAATACTGTACTAAGAGGACTGTGCCTGAAAACCTTGCAGAGCCACTGCTATTTTCTGCACTGACCATGCAGGCATATTTTTCTATTGTCCCAGAAAGCCCTGTGCCTTGTCCCCCTTCCCCACCAAGTTAAAATTGAAATTGGAAAACCTTTGCAGCAAAGTCCTGTCTTTTCAGCCTATATAAGTCAGTAAACATTTTGTTTGGATTTGTTAAGGCAGTGTTTCCCAAACTTTTTCAAGCTTTGACCCTTGGCGACCCTTGGCTGCAGCTCCCCCTTAAAGTATGTTGAGCCTGCCAGTTGGCATTGCACTGTATTCCGAGAGGATTCCGTGGCACTCCGCAGCTCCCCTGGCTGGTTTCTTCCCCTGGGAGCCACGCCTCCCAGTTTGGGAACCACTGTGTTAAGGCATTTATTACAATTTTTTCCAAATATTAAATAACTATTTGAGTAGACCAAGATTGAGAACTGGAATAGAAATTATTTAGACAATTACAAATAATTAATTAACGTGTCACGTGCACTGAGAGTGCGGCATAAACCTGTCCTGGTCATAATACCAAAATATCATTCATATTAATGGGTTGTATCCCGAGAAAATGTATCCATACCAAATGCTATTAAAATCCATCAGAGAAGTTTCTGCATGTTCCTTTCAGCCTCTTTCAGTCGCTTTCCAGCAAAGATTTGGGCTTCTCAGTCATTTTGTTTGTCCTGCCTGCTTTGTCATGGGTTATATCTAGGCTTACCATATTTTCCAGATTTCAATTTTTATTTATTTATTTATTTATTTATTTGTGGCCTTGAAAATGGCCATTTTGCCACCGCTGCCACTTACCTGTCCCGCCGCCATTGCCACCGCCACTGCCGCCATCATCCTTTCTTGCCACATCCTCGCCGCCACCATCTTGCCGCCGCCATCTTGGCGCCACCGTCCTCACCACCGCAATCTTGCCACCACTGCCATTGTCCTTGCCACCTCCATCTTGCTGCCGCCACCGCCATCCTCGTCATCCTTGACAGAGCCTGGCCGGCTGCATCCGATCTGACCAAGACTCCTGCTGCCCCCTCAAGAGCTGCCGCCGCCACCGCCACTTCAAGTGCAAAAAGGCACCTTTCGGCGGCGCCATTGTGGATCTTGCAAAATCTCGCGAGATCCAAGATGGCAGTGCCAGAAAAAAATGTGCCTTTTTGCACTTTTGGAAGCGGCGGTGGCTTCTCTGGGCCCGGAAAGCCCAGAACTGACCTGGAACCGGAGCCCAGAACCCGGGACAGTCCCGGGTTTTCCGGGATGGATGGTAAGCCTAGTTATATCCAAAGAAAGTGAATCCTGACTAAGCACCCCTTAAATCATTGTCTCATTCATTTCAGTGGTGTTTTCTCAGGACTATATCAGGCCACAACCCTATACTTTTGGGCCTAAATCCACTCAGATATTTTTCTCCACAAGCCCCACTGAAATGAATAGAACCTGTACCTTTTACCGATGTACAGAAACCCTCTGAAACATTTCATTGATTTTATCAAAACTTGCTTGGTTTCATATGAAAATGCCCAGACTTTCTCCTGGGGGGGGAGAATGTTCATTCATATTATTATATGCAGTACTGAAAACTACCAGCATGTTTTAATCTTCCCAACATTTTCATTGATATCAATGGCCCTACTTGATTCAAATCTTTGCACCTTACACAGTGGCATTCCTGCGGTAGGGGCTTGACAGTAAGTCGCACCCCGACCTACTACCGCGTTCACGAACTGGAGCGAGGAGGCCCCGCCCCCTCACCGTCGGAGCCATTCTGCGCAGCAAAGCCAAACGGACAGGAGACCCTGCCCGTTCAGCTTCGCTGTGCGGAATGGCTCCAATGGCGAGGGGCGGGGCCTCCTCGCTCCAGTTTGTGAACGCAGTAGTAGGTCGGGGTGCGACTTACTGTCGAGCCCCTACCACAGGAACGCCACTGACCTTACACAGGAACAAACCTGGGCTTGGTGCCGAAAGCACACTTGACAAGAAACTACAACCCAGCTTCACTCCCCAGCCAGCACATGTATATGATACGAGCATTTGCAAACATATGTTCAGCCACACTTCTCATGTTTAAACTTCCATGGGCATGCTTAAAATGTCATAGGTGTATGCCTATTTGGCCCTCAGAGACACCATTGGAAAGTTTTTCTGTATACTTTCCACTTCCATACCATAGAGCACAAGCTGTGCATGTCATGTTTGCATCCCGATCCAAATACAGGAGTTTGGTACAAGGAAGAAGGCTGGCATGTTGGGATGTGAAGCGATAACAAGGAATTACAGTCACAAATCACTGTATCAATTTTTAAGGATGGTTAGCATATCATCCAATGGTGGTGGTGGTGGTGGTGGTGGTGGTGGTGTGGTGTGTGTGTGTGTGTGTGTGCGTGCGCATGCGCGTGCATGCGTGTGTTAGGGAGAATGCTGGTAGGGAAAGTGTTTGAGAGATGGGAGAGCTGGCAAAAGAATTAAGGTAAAGGTTCCCCTTGCTAGAAAGCCAGTCCTCAAAATGGCTCACAGCGCAATCCAACTTAACTTTTGTGCCGGTGTAACCAGCGGCGCAGCGAGAACGGGAGGCCCCAGAACAGAAAAGGGATTCAAATCCCCTTTGAATTCCTCTTTTGGAGGGGATTTGAATCCCTTTTCCATTCTGGGGCCTCCCGTTCTCGCTGCACCGCTGGTTACACCGGCACAGAAGTTAAGTCGGATTGCGCTGCCAGTAAGTGATCTGTTGCTAAATCAATTTCAGGTGGAAAAGACTGGCTCATTTTTGAATCATTTAGAGGCGAGCCTGAACCAGTTTGCCCATCTCCATCGTGTTCTCAAGTTCTGTTTCAACAAATGACACTTTATTCTTGCTTCTAGGTTGGCAAATGGGAAGCCAGGCAGCATCCCCAGTGGGTCAGATTTGGCCCAGAGGCTATCAACTACTGACCTCCTGACCTACACCACATGGACTATTTATGACTCCCCATGACAGTGCGCTCCATGTGGGAGCACCATTCCTATACACCAGTTTAATTATTTGCACAATGTTCCTTTACCCTCGCT
Source organism: Plestiodon gilberti rubricaudatus (assembly GCA_026170595.1). Lineage (NCBI taxonomy): Eukaryota > Metazoa > Chordata > Lepidosauria > Squamata > Scincidae > Plestiodon > Plestiodon gilberti. The sequence continues at coordinate 23,245,177 of JANXHW010000006.1, forward strand.
AACCTTTAAACATAGAGGCCTGGGCTGGCATGAAGAAAGTTTGCAGACAGCTGCCTTAGAGATCAGATTAAAATAATCAAGTAGGAGTTATATCATATCATTTATTTAACATATGTACTGTATTCTTTTGGCAACACACTACAGTTAGACAGAAAAAGGGACAAGCAGAATGGTTTGCAGGGGAAAAAAGGTTATGAAAAAAAGTTCCCTATGTGTAAATATGATTTGCTTGCTTGATTTATTCAGGTCACAGAATTCACCTTTTTTTGGCACAATATTTGGGTGTTTAAAACACAAATTATCCACTTCCATCATCATAGGAAGTGGCCTGGCAAGGCCAGAAGAGACCATGAAATTGTTTGGAAAGCGTTGATTAAACTTTCTGGTTTGCATTGTGTTAGCAGCCAAAAGTTTTGTCTCAGTGAATGACACTGTCTGTAACCTGTGGTTACCTGAACACTGTTCTTGCAATTCAGTGCTCATTCCCCAAGGAGCATTTTCCCAAAGCACAAACCAAACCAAGACTCTGCAATTAGATATAATTGTCAGAGCCGGTGCCAACGAGCTCGTTAGAGGCAGCATCAGGTGCTCAAGCTAACTTTGGAAAAAAAACTTTGACAAGTTGCTGATTACTAGGTAGGTAGAGTGTTGCTTGGACACAGCTGCTGTTTCTGTCGCACTCCAGCTTAATAATAGCAACAAGAAAGTGTCACAGCTGGTGACAGAAGGCAGGCACAGAAACATCCAGGCCACAGTTGGCAGATGTCAGGAAAAAACTTTCAAACTTTTCCCTGAGTCAGGCTAGTTTCCCATGCCGCTGTTTGTAAAGCTACAGACAATAACACACACTGTACAATTTTAAAGACAAGCTTTCAATTCCTCTTTTTGTGCTATTGATGTAACCACTGTGGAAGAGGAAAAAGGAAGAGAGGCCTTTGTAATGTGAGTGGATATTGTGGCCCATGTCGGTGCATAAGCACTACAAATCAATTAAAAGAGGGATAAATGTCAAAGGTGAAAGTGACCTCAGTCATTAGTGGAGCACTAATGCACGGTGAACTGTAAAGCCTCCAGTTCAAATCTCACCTTAGCCATGCATTCAGTAGGTGGCTGCTAGCTCGCCTCCTCAGGCCTTACCCTCCCCTCCATCTGCAATAGGTCTAATTAATTAGCTGCACAATCCTATGTATGTCTACTCAGAAGTAAGCCCCATTAGGTTCAGTAGAACATGCAAGTGTGTATAGGAGTGAAGCCAAAGTTTATGTATCACATCTGTATTCCACCCTTTTCCGATGGAGCTTGGGCTATACAGTCATCCCACGTTAACTTCACAATGATAGGTACGAGTAATACAGTATAAGCTGTAGGGTGAAAATTGACATGATTTGGCCCATAGGCAGGCTTACCAGATCGCTGACCGGGACGCTCCGTTTTGCCCTTAAGGGCGGGGGGCGGGGCGATAGGAGCCAGAGCCAGGCAAAACAAAGCCAGAGCCAGGCAAAACGGAGCGTCCCGGTCGGCGATCAAGTCCGCATAGACCTGGGTTGGAGGATCGAGGCCAGAAAGGGGGTTAAGATATTGGCGTGCACCTCTGCCACCGATACCAGCTCCTTCCTAGATCTGATCTGCCCTCCTTCCCACCCCTACCGCTGCCTCATTCCTTACCCTCCCTGCCTCCCTCCTGCCCCCTGCACTCACTTACTGGTGCCAGCGTGCATCCCTGGTCCCCTGGTGTGCGGACTTGGCCACTCACCACTTGTGGTAGTGGCCAGGCCACGCCAAATGGCTTGTCGCATTTTGTGACAACTATAAAGGGCCTTACAGCACCAGAATGAGCATTCCAGCAGTGTAGGGCCCAAATAGGATTGATCTGAAAGCGTTTTTTTCTGAGATGGGTCAGACATCGGATGAGTATATATTGATGAAGACCAGCCAGAGCATTCTGGAGAGAGCCGAGTGGGAGAGACAGTGTGAGTGGATTAAAGTACCTGTACTGCAGCAGAGGTAGTAGCCAGTCACCTTTCCTCACCTGTGGGCTGGCTTGTCATTTACAGGAGCCTATTTAGTGAGCCTGGCACTGGGAATTCATTATGCTGGTGTCCATATGGCATAAACTGACAGGGAATTCCCACTGTAGGACATATGAGTCTTCCTTTTGAGCAAATCTGGCAAGGCTGGTATCTCTATGGGCAAATGACCTTCTCCACAGGGAACTTTGATGTCAAGTATGAGTAACCTGGACCAGGGGCTTGGCACCTATATATGGTGACATGCCCATCTTCTTAGGACAGTGTTTCTCAAACTGTGGGTTGGGACCCACTTGGTGGGTCGTGACCTGATTTCTGGTGGGTCCCAGGTGATGGAAAGGTAAGTAATTGCCACAAGCCCTGAGACTATTCAAAAATCAGATAGCTGCTAATTACCCTGCAAACAGCTGAGCTCCTGCAGTTTGCAAACGTGTGTAAAATAGGGAGATAAATGTTTGAGTGTCTTTTTTGGGGGGGGGGGTCCAAGTCTGTCAATGACAGGTAGTGGGGGCAGGTCACATAACTAAGCCCCTTATTCCTTAGGGATGCCTCATTGCAAGAAATGGATTAAGGTTTTGTGCAAATACATAAATAAAATATTACTTGTAAATAAATATATTATTTCTTTTGAGACCACCTTTTTTGAAAGTCTCGTAAAGCTAGGTGGGTCCCGATAGAGTGTCATTTTAAAAAGTGGGTCCCGGTGCTAAAACATTTGAGAACCACTGTCTTAGGAGATCATTTATTTCCAACAACCAAGGAAAAGTAGACTATGCAGACATTTTGGAGTCACTGTCACATAAGTCACATTTGAGGTCAAGATCAAAGAGAGGAAAGGAGGCCAGGGAACAGGAGAAGGTGTACAAAAAACAGATAGGTTACAACAGTGTTATTTGTGTCACTGCTTTTACAGCATATATGGGAGTGGTTTTGCTATCCCACCTGAATAGGGGCCAGGCCCTGGTGAAAAATGTGAACCTAATCCATCAGGCCTTTATTGGCTTCACAGGTCTGACATGGTTGCCATGTGACAACTTTTCCAGATGAGACAGAAATTGAGTAAATGCCACCAATTTACCACCCAATCATCCTAGCCCCTGACAGTCCATAGAATGAAGTGGCACTGATGGAGCTTGCACTGCATGCTATGGTGAGGGGGGCAAACAGACAAAAATGTTATTACTTACCGGTACCTCTTCATAGGCTGCCTGGTCGATAATGGGTCTCCTCAGACCTATGCCACCTATTTAAGTGGTGTAAGTCTGAGGAGCCTCAGGGGGTTGGTCCAGGTCAGGAAAGGGTAATAGGATCTGGCATGTGCTGCTGCCACCGAGACCCACCCCCTCCCATCCCATGCCTTCCATGCTCCCCACTCCAATCCTCCCCCCAACCACCATGATTCACGCCCACCATTGGATTGGGCTGTTAGTAAGGCTGCTTTTGTTTTTGTTTTGTTAGCTGCACCTTGCTTTGGAGACATGAGAAGGTGATCATCTTTATCTTCATGCCAAGGAAAGGTTTCCCTTCTGGTTCCTGGAAGCCAAGTGAAAAGCATAGGAGCAGGCCTGGCCATTTTTTCTGATTTTCTGATTAGTTGGCTACCCTAGTGGTACCCCTATCTCTTCACCCTCTCACCAAGCCAGTTAAAAAACCAATAGTATGCATGCAACCACTTTGGATTGCATCACATGTGCTCACTTAATTTGTGGCAACATTCAAGACAATAGAACTCTCTGGATCAATTGTCACCATCGTTTTCAGCAACATAATGGGGGGGAAGCCCCCTTTGCTAAATAGTGACACCCAATAGTCTTCCAGCGTTCACATCTTTGTTGGCATTCAGGTGTTGCCAAGGTCAGACTGGGGTTTCTTAAAGATAAACCAATCCCCCAATCCTATCCCCCACCAGTTTATGTGATGCAGTGACAGCAATGGAGTGGAGTGTGGGCCACCAATGGAGTGTGCACTGCATCCTATGGTGGGGGGGCACCAGATGGCCTGGGAGAGGTAAGCAATATTATTTTTTACTTACCTCCCCATAAACCTCCTGCCTACCAATGGGTCTCCTTGGACCTACACCAACTATTTAGTTGGTGTAGGCCTGAGGAGCCTCAGAGGGCATGTTTGGCTAGGAAAGTAGGGGATACTGCGCAACTGTCCCATCCCCTGCCCTTGAACTATCCCCTGCCTGCCCCACTCCCTGCCCCGATCCTCCTCAATCCTCCCCTGAACTGCCCACAACCAGCTCCTGTCACCACCTTACCTACAATGGCATCACTGGGGGGGGTTCAGGGGGGTGTACCACATTGGGTGACACTCTCAAGAGGGTGAAACCAATAGTTCCAAAATTGTGGAAATCATTTGGAAAAATTGTGCTTAATTTAATGCTGAATGTAAAGCAACAAACCATGTTGAACTATCTGTACTCTGTCAAACGTTATGACCAAATAAGGTAAAGGTGACCCCTGACAATTAAGTCCAGTCATGTCCGACTCTAGGATGTGGTGCTCATCCCCATTTCAAAGCCGAAGAGCCAGCGTTGTCCGAAGACGCCTCTGTGGTCATGTGGCCGGCATGACTCTCCTTGCCGCAGCGCGTAGCATGTGGCTGGAACACGGAGCGCTGTTTACCTTCCCGCAAGCGGTACCTATTTATCTACTCGCATTAACATGCTTTGGAACTGCTAGGTTGGCAGGAGCTGGCCAAGCAACGAGAGCTCACCCCGTCGCGGATTTGAACTGCTGACCTTTTGATCGACAGCTTATAGTTCAGCGGTTTAACCCACTTCACCACCCACTGGCCCTATGACCAAATACCCAGAAACAAAAAACACAACTGCCTTATGTAACAAAAAGTGGATTTCCTTAACTCAAAACTAATGAGACTGATTTTTCCAAGAGCCAATGAGGTATTATTATGACACAGCATGGAACCAATATGGTGTTGGTATGAGTCAGCTCTCATTTCTATGATTCAGAGCTAATACTAGAACTCTTATTCAGTTGTGTGTCATCAGGTCTGACCAGAGGCCCCCAGTTCACTCTGGTTGTTCACTATCCTTCCGCCTTAACCCTGGTGTGTTTGAGAGTAACCTGCTCTGCTGCATCATGCACATCTATCCTACTAGGTCCACAGAAATCTCCATGTCAACCCTGGCTCCTAGGAAGGTCACTTGCCTCTTTGCTACTCTTTGCTATGGAGCACCTCCCTTATGAGGAAAGGCTACAGCGTCTGGGGCTTTTCAGTCTAGAAAAAAGGCGCCTGAGGGGGGACATGATTGAGACGTATAAAATTATGCATGGGATGAAGAGAGTGGATAGAGGGAAATTCTTTTCCCTCTCTCACAACACCAGAACCAGGTGACATGCACTAAAATTGAGTGGAGGGAGAGTTAGAACTGACAGAAGAAAATATTTCTTTACCCAGCGTGTAATTCATATGTGGAACTCCTTGCCACAGGATGTGGTGATGGCACCTGGCCTGGATGCCTTTAAAAGGGGTTTGGACAGATTCATGGAGGAAAAGACCATCACAGGTTACAAGCCATAAGCAACCTCCTGGTTTTAGAGGTTTTAGAAGTGGGTTTTCTCTGTGCCAGGTGCAAGGGAGTGACAGCAGGAAACAGGATTTATCTTGTTGGCTGTGTGCTCCCTGAGGCATCTGGTGGGGCCACTGTGTGATACAGGAAGCTGGACTAGATGGGCCTTTGGCCTGATCCAGCAGGGCTCTCCTTATGTTCTTATGTTCTTATGTTTGCTGATCTTCTCCCCCCTTCTTTTGCCTTCTGCCTACTCATCTCTTAGAGCCATTAAACAAACAAGACAAGAAGAACCATGCTATCTGGGTTCTTTGGAATCATGTTGTTCTTATGCTGTCCGGGTCCGGGCCTCTCTGACGGACCCGGACTTCTCCTGCGGTCACTGGACGTAGCCAGCGGGGTCCTGAAACCAGCGCCAGCTCCCGAAGAAGCCCCCAATATCCCACCCGACAGCTCTTACCTGGGAGTAGGCCAGTCCTTGGCAGGATGTGGCCCCACTTACCTTGGAGTAGACCAGTCCTTGGCAGGATCCGGCCCCAGCCATCCTGAGGCAGAGGCAGCTCGACCGGCTACAGCTGAGCCAAGTAGGGAAGGGATTGGTGGGGTTGGTTGAAGGATTGGGGGCGGGGACAGCAGGGTGTGCCTCTCACAAGGGAGGGAGAACACAATAAAGAGCAGACCACAGCCGATGAGGAGGAGGGCAGTACTGGAATGGTGGACTGGAGAACTGGAGCAACAGTCAGAACCAAACCCTCCAAGCCCAGCCTGGGAGAGGGATAAGGGTGCCTTAGTCAACCCCCCTCCCCAGGGCTATTCTGAGGCAACGGTCCTGCAGAGACCTTATCTGTGGTCCGGAAGGACCCCTTCTACACTTCAGGGCAGGAGCCCACACTTAGAGCCTACGAGACCGCCTTGGCTACACCCCTCCCGGGGTCCCCCAAGAGGCATCCCTTACATATGCTTATGTATTTCAATAGCTTTCCGGTAGACCGTGGGTAAGTAAGCCTTAGAATTAGAAAGCACTTGAGTGTCTTGAAAGCGAATCTCATGTCCCGTTTTTTCTGTAAGTTCTGCAATAGCCGATGGGCAGTCCTATTCTGTGTAGGATATGGCGCCTGGCCTAAAGGGTCGGATGCCGTATCCTATCGAGTTCTCGGGCACACCACAGGGAAACAGTACTGAGCGTGTGTCGTAGAACATGCCCCCAGAATCCTCTACAGCATGCATGAGCTACAAGGCAGGTGCTTGCAGTTCTAAGGCAAACAAGTCAATTCGAAAAGGCAGTGATGTAGACTTGAGTCTATTGACTCGGACTTGAGTCGGACTCACGTCGCGTCAGTGACTTGACTCGGTGATTGTAAGACATGAAAGATTCTACTCGAGACCTGGAGCCTTTTACGACAAGTTTAATTTTATTCAGGTTTAAACCTGTTTTCACCATTAAATAGAAAGGGACTCGCAACTCGCAACCAGACTCGGGACTTGGGTGCAAAGACTCGAGACTTGGAGTCAGAGACTTGATCCACATCCCTGCGAAAAGGGTTCCGTGATAAAATGTCACTGGTACAAACCATATCAGTCCTGAAGAAAAGGGATCTCAGGATGAGGAACAGCATGATTGCAGAGCCACCCAGTCAATATAGTCAGCAAGAGTGTGGATGTTGGCCTACATCAGTAGGGGAAGCTGTATCCTGTTGGGGCTAATTGTTTGCTTCTGCCCCTATATGTGATTAACCTCCTCTTAACTTTTCTTTTTTCCTGTCGTGTTTTTTTCTTTCTTTCTGTGTCTAACTATGGCTGCAGTTCTCTCCTTTGTTGCAGTAAAGTTCTAAACAAAACCCCAGCTTTCCTGTGTGTGGGACTGATCAATTCCTGCAGCCCTGCTAACATCAGATAAGTAACAGCCCAATCCTGTGAAGGATGCACTGGCCGGCCTAAATGGCAGGTTGATGTATCCTAAGCAGGATGCGGCCTGCGCCAGTGAAGCCACAGCACACCTCGGGTGGGAAAGGGATGTTCGTCCCATTCCACCAGTGTATATCCCAGAGGCCCCAATGGATAGGCTTACCATCTGTCCCGGAAAACCCGCGACCACCCCGGTTTCTGGGCTCCAGTCCCAGGTCGGTCCTGGATGAAGCCTCTGCCACTGCCACCACTTCGTAAAATGAAAAACTTACCTTTTTGGGGCGCCGCCATCTTGGATCTCATGAGATTTTGCGAGCTCCAAGATGGTGGCACCCGAAAAAAGGTACATTTTACGAAGTGGCAGCGTCGGCAGCGTCAGGGTACCCGGGAGTCATGGACGGCCTGGATGCAGCCAGCCAGGATCCAGAAGAAAGCGGCGGAGTGGCAGCGGTAGCGGTAGCAGCATTACCAGCTGCATTGTTGGTGGTGCCAGGAGGGGCACCAGGCACTGGAGCATTGGAGTCCTGGCCGGCCTGGATGCGATCAGCCAGGCTCCAGAAGAAAGGCGGCGGCACCTGCGGCGGCAGGGGCAGAAGAATGGCGGCAGGGCGGCGGTGGGAAGGCGACAGCAGCAGTGGCAGTGGAGGAGCAGCGGGGACAGCAAGGTAAGTGGCAGCAGCGGCAAAAATGGCCATGTCCGTGGCCATAAATAAATAATTAAATAACATTTTCAGCGCTTTACACCCAACAAAGGGGGGAAATAATTAATTAATGAATAATTATTTGGGGGTGTCTCGGTTTGGGTCTGGGAAAATATGGTAAGCCTACCAATGGACCTCCTTGGATGCGTGCCAGCTGTTTTGCTGGCGCACATCCGGGGAGGCTGTGTAAGGCTGGCCAGGCCCAGGAAGGGAATTACGATATCAACAGAGCACACCACCGATATCCCTGCCCCCTCCCTAAGCTGGCCAACCAACCGCTCCCTCCCTCGCCACCCCGGCCTGCCCTCCCCATGTCCTCCTGTCACCTGGTGCAGGGCTTACCTGCGTCCGGTGGCGCAGGTGTCCTGCAACAGTGGAGTGAGTGGTAATGGCCTCAGAGCCAGCACTGTTTACTCCCAGGATGTCGCGAAAGTGCTTTACGGCACTTTCGTGACACCCTAGGCCGGCAGGGCTGCCAGCCATAACTTGCACAGGATTGCATAGTGAGGCAAAAACTTGTATTGCATCCAATATTCTTCAAATGAGGCTCGGAACTGCAATGAGGCTGCAAGAACTGCACGGCACAGGTCATAACTACTTCTGCTTCTTTGAACTTCCTTAGCCAAAAAAATAGTTCTCCTTCTCTCCAGCGAGAGTGATTTTCCCCACTGAGACACACCATTGCCAGAGGTGGTACTGGCAGAAACCACTGATCTGGTTAATGATGCCCTTTGGAGCCTGGTCTGGCAGTGGGCTGCTTTCCACCATCCTGTTCATAACGGTGAATATTTCGTAGGTCTTGAGAAATTGCTTGTGCTATGCATGCTACAGGTTCGGGCAACAAATTGTCTCTCACCGTCTCTACTTTCAACGTAAGTGCTATGAGTGTAAGTTGATGAGCTCTATGTCCACACTTTGGGGCATGGAGGGGTACGTATTACGTTGGGCTGGAGAGTTGGTGGTGGGGATACTATGTGCTTCAGGTCAGCTTGGACAGAATCTAGCAGGGGTTGCTTGGAGAAATGGATAGGATTTGGTCCATGTAGGGTGACATTTTCATTAGACTGGAGAATTGAGTTTGGGGTGTTTGGGGCAGAGTGTTGGCGGTGAGGATAATATGCATTTCAGCTACACTTGGACATAATTTAAAAGGGGTTGCATGGAGTAGTCAATAGGATTTGTATGCTATGCCCCTTATTCCCTCTGCTAGGTTTGTCGACTTTTCAACCATCCACTGCAGTTGTGCCTTTCATCACTGCTACCTAGGAAGACATGAACAGAAAATCATGTTTGTATTCCTCCGGATGGAATCCTTAACCAAGTCTTATGAGGTACATTAAAAAGGCTTGGTGCATTTAACCTGGAGAAGAGAAGACTAAGGATAGATATGATAGATCTCCTTTCAGATCACGCAAACTGAAAATTCAGTAAGAAAAAAGAACAGAGGAGTTCAAAAGCATTTTTTTTTTTACTTTCTCCTTTTGGTTCCTGTTGTAGATTTGGAAACTCGGTACAGTCTTGACACTGAGTAATTGCTGACTATATATGGTGGTGGCAGCATCATAAGGTAGTTAAAAGCCCTGAAAAGTGCAGAGATATTTGGGAGGAGCAAAGGGGGCAAAGGGGCAAACAGTAGAATGCTGCGACCTCTGTAGAGCCCCTGGGCAGCTTTGCTGTCTTGGGAGGAGGGCAGAATTCTTCAGCAGGAATCTATGAAGCTAATAATAATAATAATAATAATAATAATAATAATAATAATACCAAATTATTATTATAGGAAGTAGAAGAAAAAGAAGATTTATATACTGCTTTTCAACAAAAAAAAGTTCACAATGCGGTTTGCAGACAAAATCAAATAATTAAATGGCTCCCTGTCCCAAAAGGGCTCACAATCTAAGCACAATGTCAGGAAGATCCCTAGAAGCGTCTGGGAGCCCCTCCAGTGCTGTCTCTGACAGAGGTGGGCAGATGTGTGGTTGTTTGAAGGGGCTGGTGGCTCCCAGAGAAGAGATGATGGGCAGGATACATCAATCATTGTTTTAGGCTTGAAAGTCTGCAGCTTTGAAATTCTGCTCATTCTGCAGCTTGAAATTCTGCAGCTTGAAATGCTTTCAAATTCTGCTCATTCTGCAGCTTGAAATTCTGCAACTTTCTTGAGGCCTCGCCTTCACCTCCAGCTGGGCTGGCAGAAACCACTGACGCTCCTGACCATTGCTTACAGATTGTCTCTCTGCTTTGCTCTGCAGACCATTTGGCTCCTCCTGCATTCTGATCTATCAAGGGGAAATTCTATTATTAATTCTAGAATGGAAGTATGTATGCACATGAGGTTCTGAGGGTTTGGGGTGGGCCCATCCAGATAGAGTGTGGGCCCACTGCACCATCTGGCCAACCAGATATGCCACACCTGCACATTTCTTTGTTCAAAATCTGGAGAACAAAAACAGAACAATGCAGCAATTCCACTGTGGGGACACGACCAGGTCATCCAAAACACCAAAATCCTAGGCGGTTGCTTTTTCTCCTCTATCCATCACCCCAGTGTTCAGATCAGACTCTACATCCGCCTCTCCTTGAAAGAATACTTTCATGCAGGTCCGCATGTTCAAGATGCTCATTTTAATAAACAAAAAATAATAATTCTGTGGCACTTTTAAGTATTGTGTGGATGTTTGGTGGGCTGTTTTTCTGCAGATGTTCAGACAAAAATAAAAGTCTATTTGTTCAACATTTAGAAAAGAGGTTCTTTAAATTGAGATCCAAACTAGGCAAACATAGAAAACATAAATATGTAAGGTAACAGCTCTCCAAAGATTCAGAAGGTTCGCTCAGAGCCATACCTGGAGAAGACAAGAACTGAATGTAGGAGAGTGTTTCCCAAACGTTTTTGACCTGCAGCTCCCTTGACCCATTTGCCATGGCTCCCCATTACATTATGTTGATGCCTGCCAATTGGCATTGCGCTGTTTTCCGAGAGGATTTTGTGGCACTCCGTGGCTCCCCTGGCTCGTTTCCACAGCTCCCCTGAGATCCACACCTCCGAGTTTGTGATCCATTGATCTAGGACCTTCTGTACACAAAGGATGAGTTCTAACAATGAGCTCCAGTCCCTTCCCATTGGAAGTTAATATACGGGATTTCAGTTTTAGTTGAGGTATGGATCAAGTAAAAAGGTAAAGGTAAAGGTATCCCCTGACAATTAAGTCCAGTCGTGTCCGACTCTAGGGTGTGGTGCTCATCTCCATTTCAAAGCCGAAGAGCCAGCGTTGTCCGAAGATGCCTCCGTGGTCATGTGGCCGGCATGACTCTCCTTGCCGCAGCGCGTAGCATGCAGATGGAACACAGAGCGCTGTTTACCTTCCCGCAAGCGGTACCTATTTATCTACTCACATTAACATGCTTTGGAACAGCTAGGTTGGCAGGAGCTGGCCAAGCAACGAGAGCTCACCCCATCGCGGGAATCGAACTGCCGACCTTTTGATCGACAGCTTATGGTTCAGCGGTTTAACCTGCTGCGCCACCCGCAGGTATCAAGTACTTGGGCATTAAGTTATATTATCTTGTGACAAGGTGGTTGGTGTCTGCAGATTGAAGACTCACACACCTGCCTCTGGGTGTTTCTTTTTTATAGATGGTTGTTGGACAGGCCAGATACTGGAAGAATCAAAGTCTAGTGAACGAGTTCATCTTGCTGGGATTCCAGGAATACCCTGTCCTCCTCTTCATTGTCTTCCTGGCCATATACTTGGCTATTCTACTGGGTAACGGTCTGATTCTGGTGGTGACGACATGGGATTCTGCCCTGCACACCCCCATGTACTTCTTCCTGCGCAACCTGTCGGTGCTGGAGATGTGTTACACCTCAGTCACAATTCCACAGATGATGGCCAATCTAGTCTCAGGGGACAACTCCATCTCCCTACCAGCATGTGCTACACAGATGTTCTTCATGCTCTTTCTGGGTGTCGCGGAGTGCTTCTTACTGGCAGCCATGGCCTATGACCGCTATCTTGCTATCTGCCTGCCTCTCCGCTACATGACAATCATGAACTATAGAGTGCGTGTGGGGCTGGTGGCTGGCTCCTTTGCCATCAGCCTCCCCGTACAGTTGGTGCAAATTGGACTCATCTTCTCCTTGCCCTTCTGTGGGCCCAATCAGGTCGACCACTTTTTCTGTGACATCCCACCAGTACTCACCCTGGCATGTGCTGACCTGTATGCCAATGAGTTGGCTGTGTATGCAGAAAACATCCTCTTTGTCGCAGTTCCCTTTTTCCTTATTTTGATCTCCTATATATATATTACCCACACCATACTACGCATGCCATCTTCCACAGGGCGCCAAAAGGCCTTTTCCACTTGCTTCGCTCACCTGACTGTAGTCACTCTTTTCTATGGTTCAGGGATGCTTGTGTATCTTCGCCCCAAGACTCCAGACAAGGTGCTCTCCTTGCTATATACGGTCATCATTCCCCTCTGCAACCCTCTTATTTATACCCTGCGGAACAGAGAGGTGAAGGCTGCTCTTAGGAGACTCGTGGGAAGGAAAAGACCTTCAAAAGCGGGATTTGAGGTGACAGATTGAACCGACTTTCTGAATTTCTCTTATAGTAATGCTTACATTTGTTCAAAGAGCTTACCAGCGCAATCCGACTTAACTTTTGTGCTGGTTTAACCAGCGGCGCAGCGAGAACGGGAGGCCACAGAATGGAAAAGGGATTCAAATCCCCTCCAAAAGAGGAATTCAAAGGGGATTTGAATCCCTTTTCCATTCTGGGACCTCCCGTTCTCGCTGCGCCGCTGGTTACACCGGCACAAAAGTTAAGTCGGATTGCACTGTACATGTATTATTTTGTGACGACCCTACAAGGTAATTCAGTGTTATTTTCCCCATGTTTGGGAGGGAGATTGGGAAATAATTGTTGACCACCTGCTGAGTTCATGGCATATGTGAAAGTCAAAATGGGGAGTTCCTGATTTACAGGTCAGGTCAAATGAGAGGTGACATTAACACACATTCAGCACAATCCTGTGTAACCTTGCACTGGTGTAACAGCAGATGCACTGGTGTAACAGCAGATGCACCGGCGTAAGTGCACTTACACCGGTGCATCTGCTGTTACACCGTTGCATCTACTGTTACACCAGTGCAAGGTTACACAGGATTGCACTGATTGTCTAATAAGTTAGAGGCTTGTTTTTTACTCTAAGGTAGCAGTGCTCCGTGTTCCAGCTGCATGCTACGCGCTGCGGCAAGGAGAGTCACGCCGGCCACATGACCACGGAGGCCTTTCCACCAGTGCCGCTTACTCATCAGGTGCCGCAAATGTGCTTTCTGGCACATTCGTGACACCTTAGACCGGTGGAGCAATCACCCTGCCGATCTACAATTAGACAGGATTGCGCTGTTAGTTTCTGATCCATTTCATTTGTGAAGTGTCTCCAATCAAAGATACTTTCCTGTAATTCTTCCCTCACACACTGGATGGCACCAACAGTCTCCCTTTTCAGATCACGGGAAAGAGGGATTCTAGACCTCTAGACCTTGAAAGTGGCTGATATCCGCGGATGTAATAATGATCTCCTGGTGTTTTATATCTTGGTTACCTTGACGTGACTGCACCAAATACTTTAATAAAAATGAACCCCTGCTAACTGGGCAAGAGACACTTTTTCAATTGGTGCTCCTCTTATATTTAGCAAGGGGAGAGTAACTGCCCCCCTTTCACCCCAGCACAGTGTCTTTTCTGGTGGCTGCTGGTTGTGTTCTGCATCTTTCTTAGACAATGAGCCCTTTTGGGACAGGGAGCCATTTAATCATTTGATTTTGTCTGTAAACTGCTTTGTGAACTTTTTGTTGAAAAGCAGTATATAAATACTGTTAACAGCAACAGCAACAGCAACAAACAAACTTCAGAGAATCATGAACTCACCTATAGGGAAAGAAGTTGACCTCATTCTTATCCACACCTTAGTGTACTTTTTTTTCTGATCTACAAATTCCAGGGTAAAAAAGACACTTTTTAATGGGTCTGCTTCCTTCAGGTTGACAGTCTACCTCCAGATCCCATCAAAGCAAGGCTAAATAATGTGGTCTGGGGAGGAGTTTGTTCTTTTTCCTGGGAATTGCAAGCTTCTACTTACAAAAAGGCTACCTAACATCTTTGGGGGAAAAAACTATTAGTTTAAAAGTGTGTCAGCTTTCAAGTCACACAGAACCTTGAGGCCTCTCCTGAGGCCTGTTCCGGGTTGCACACCTCTCCAGAGACCTGTTCCTGGCTTCTGTGGTGTTTGAGGGCCTCCTCAGAATGGCCCACAGAGGCCTCTGTAAGGCACTTCCGGTTTTCGGAAGCAAAACTGCGTGCAAAAGAGGCGCGCAACCCAGAACAAGCCTCTGGAGAGGCTTCAAACTTCAAAACTTTCAAACGTAGGGAAAGCGACCATCATATAGCCGGGCAGTTGTTAGGCGAAACGTCATTCAGTTGGGGACACCTGCTATTTTAAATTCTGCTAGATAACCCCTTTCATGCGAGCCTACAGTGAGCCTACGTCATTCAGCTGGGGACACCTGGTATTTTAAATTCTGCTAGATAGGCCCTGTCATGCAAGCCTACAATGAGGCCCAATCCTAACCTAACTCTCTGCCAGAGCTGGAGCTGCACCCATTGGGGAAGGTATGTTTTCCACCGGTCGGGGCAGGGGCGGGGGGAGGGCAGAACGGGGTGTTCTAGGGGGGCCAGATTGGCCCGCCGGACCCGGGAGGGGGGAGAAATCATGCGGTGTGCTCCGCCAAATCCTATCCCCCTTCCTGGGCCTGGAAACAGGATGCTCAATGAGATAGATCTTTGGTCTGGTCTCATGCAACTGGGTTCACCTGAAGTTCTTAATTAGAACAAAACTTCTTTCTCCATTGTTTATCCATGTGAGTGTATTGTGCCCACTGGGATTCACTACTGCTGGAGCTGGAGCTGAAAAGGCTTGGCTAACAATGCCCTTTGGTGCCTGGATTTGCAGCCAACTGCCCTCCACTACCCTTGACAAGAACAGTCACTACATGGGAAACCAGTTCTTCACACAATAAAGGGGGGGGAGCTCCTTGCTTGACCCCGATAAGAGGGATACAGCCATCCAGCACTGCATACCAAGGCAACTCTACAAAGAAGGTAAAGTTCCTTCTTCTAAAAAAAAGAATACAGTACCAGTAGTCATGGTCATCTGTTGCAGCAAAAATGGCAAAGTATCTTATAGCACCTTAAAAACTAATCAATTTATTCCCACATAAGCTTTCACGGACTATAGTCCACTTCATCGGATGCATGACGTGAAATCCATAATGATCAGGCAGTAGCCACTAGAAAAGTGTGCCACAGCAGCCACGGGAAAAGACACTGTGGTGGGGTGAATAGGAACAGTTGCTCTCCCGCTGCTAAATATAAGAGGAGCACTACAGTAGTTGAGAAAATACCTCTTTGCCCAGATGTGGGGTAGAAATCATTGTTCCTATCTCATTCGTTTGCTTAATTAACTTACAGCAATAGAGAGTGAATTAAATAACATTACTGTTGTGAATTATCACAAATCTTTATATAATAATGGTCACTGACTGTACCACTTCCGTCCCATAGCACTTTGATCCCACCTTCTACAACTTTGTTTCCTCTTTTTCTATGCCGTGTGTGTGTGTGTGTGTGTGTGTTCGTGTGTGCATGTGTGTATGCGTGTGTACTATAGATATATACATTTAGATATGTATGTATGCCGGCCAACTGAGGGTGCATCTGATGAAGTGAACTGTAGTTCACAAAAGCTTTTCCTGAAATATTACAGAGTAATTTTAGAGTTTAAAAAAACATTCTACTGGGAAACTCCGTCTTATAATCTAAATTTTATTATTGTAAACAGATGGTAAAAAAAATACGTTTTTCTGAGAATGTACTTACAGAGTAGGAATGTACTTACAGAGTAAGTTCTTCATGAGGAAACCAGTCCTTGTGTTCTCAACTGTTGTGATGGATGTGACCTAACCAGTATGTATTTGATAGAACTTTCCTCATCCAAGACTGCGGTACTGCTTCTTTCAAAACTATAATTCTGTGTTCTCCATCATTATTTGCATCATCTCTAATTGCTTCATCACGTTGGGGGGGGGGGGAATTAAGGATTATTCAGAATAGTATGATTTTCTTTGAGTAAATTGATTTTGTTTGGTCTGACCAATGAACTGATGTCACATGATTGAATGTGGAGGACCATCTTCTAGGAAGTTCTCATTTGCACACACCACTGAAATGAATGGGATTTGCTCAGGATAACTACCCAGCAGATTGTGTCCTGAGTCATTTTGTCATCTCTATCAGGTAAGGTTGTCATAACATGTACCGGTATTTCTGAATCGTATTGCTCTTATTAATTTTGTTATTGCTGTTTTTCTCCTCTTTGCCACATTGTTACTTGTTCTGATATTTGTTTTATTAATATGACTGTCTGTGATGAGGACAACTAGTCAATATAGCTCCTTTGTTGATAAAATGGTGGCTAGATGGTACTACTGTTATGTGCGTTCAAAGTTGATAGCACAACCCAATGAGTGCTATTAAATGGCTCCACATCAGCCTGGATAGAAGTGTTGAGTGGAGTGCCACAGGACCCTATGCAGTTCAACATTTTATAAATGACCTGAGGGGGTAGAAGTGATGCTTATCAAATCTGTAGATGACACAACAGTGGGTGGGATAACTAGCCTTCCGGAAGACTGAATCAGGATTCAAAATTATATTTTGGGCTCATTCATTCAGTTTGGGCTCATTCATTCATAATTCAAAATTATTCATTTTGGGCTCATTCATTCATACTAGCGAGATGAAGTTCAATGTAGACAAATGTAAAATCCTGGGGACATAGGTACAAAAACTCAGAGGCGCACAAGTACAGGATAGAGGAGTCCTGGCTTGGATGCAGCACGTGTGAAAAGGATGTTTAATGGACCACAAACTGAGCGTGAGCGAGCCGTGTATTGCAAATGCAATGAAAAGCTAATGCAATGCTGGATGGCATTAATAGAGATCCAGAGAAATCCAGATCATGAGAAGAAATAGTTTCTCTCTATTCTGAGCTTGTCAGACCTCACTTAAAATACAGTATCCAGTGCAGGGCACCAGGTTTTAACAAGGCAAGAAGGATATGCTGGAATTGGGTTCAGAGGGCAGCTAAGATAGTAAGACATCTGGAAAGAAGAAGGATAAGATTAATTCCCTGTGGCTCCCAAGGGCAAGACCAGAATCAGTGGGTTGAAACTACAGGGAAGTCGATTTAGGCTAGGCAGGAAGAAAAAAAATTCAACTATAAGAACTGTCCGACACTGGAATTGTCTTCCTGGTGCAGGATTAGGTTCTTCCTTCTTCGGAGGTTTTTCAAGCCGAGGCTGAATGGCCACCTTATCAGGGCCATTTGGCCAGGGCTAACAGTTGCCTGCAGTGAGCAGGGGGTTAGACAAGGTGACCACTAAGATCCCTTCTAACTCTAACATTTTATTATTCTATCATTCTATTTTATGTTGTTGAGGCTAATGCAAAGTCACAGGGATCCAATTCAACTTTTTTTTCAATATCTTTAATACAAAACATCTTCATTTACTTTCAGAATACCTTGAAAGAGAGTCAATCCAACACTGAGTACATTTGGAGCCATAATGCTGAAGGTACGTGATGTTGAATACCACCAGATTGAAGGCACCTACTGTAGAGTCTGAGCCGGTTGGAAACTCTTCACACAGTTGCTGGAAAACCAACCTTCCACAACTGCAAAACGAGATTTACAGCGCAATCCCACTTAACTTTTGTGCCGGTTTAACCAGCGGCGCAGCGAGAACGGGAGGCCCCAGAATGGAAAAGGGATTCAAATCCCCTTTGAATTCCTCTTTTGGAGGGGATTTGAATCCCTTTTCCGTTCTGGTGCCTCCCGTTCTCGTTGCGCCACTGGTTAAACTGGCACAAACGTTTAGTCGGATTACGCTGCCAAATGTCCAACATTCACTGAATCTGCTTTATTCATTCAAGCTCCTATTTTCAGACACCGTTTGAAATGTTTTGTTTCATAATTTAGAGCAGTAGTCTTTATTCCTTTTCAGACCCAGGAAATCATCTCTCTATCACCCATCTCTAACACTGAGATCAGCTTTGTTCATTGGGGTGAGCCAAAAAAATTTCCCCACATATGTCCATCTTTCTTCTTCTATGTCACTCTTTCTCAGAGGACCAAGCCAGACAATACCATCTATGCAGGGGGGCCCCCATTAACAACACGCAATCCCCCTCCTTTCTCCTTCCCCTAATTGTGTGGCAGGTGGTTCGTCTGTTGGAGATGAGACAACATGTAAACAGAGCCAACCTGTATATCAGGGGTGGCCAAACTGCAGCCACTCAGGAGCCACATGTGGCTCTTTGACATATAATGTGCGGCTCTCAGAAATAGGTTGGCTGAGGTACGTTTGCATCATAATTAAAATAAAGGGTAAATAAAAAATGTTCACGCTTTATAATTTTTTACCGGGTATAAGCGGAGAGTCCAGTGGATTAAAACATAAGTTTAATGTTCATGGTAAGTAAATATATTTAAGAAAATATCCAAGAGGAATTTCACAAAGTTCACCATTCAAACAATGTGGAATCATCTGAACTATATAAGTAATTTTTGTCTGTCACTTAGGCTCACCTGTTCTAATTACCTGTGCAGGTTGATGCTGAACAAGCCAGATACTCGCAAAACCAAAGCAAAGTGAAAGAGTTCATCTTGTTGGGATTCCCAGGACACCCTGCCCTCCTCTTCGCTGCCTTCCTGGCCATCTATCTGACTATTCTACTGGGCAATGGTCTGATTCTGGTGGTGACAACATGCGATTCGGCCCTTCGTACTCCCATGTACTTCTTCCTGCGCAACTTGTCAGGCTTGGAGATATGCTACACCTCAGTCACCCTTCCAAAGATGATGGCCAATCTCATCTCAGGGGACCACTCCATCTCCTTACCAGCCTGTGCTACACAGATGTTCTTCATGCTTTTTCTGGGTGTAACGGAGTGCTTCCTGCTGACAGCCATGGCCTATGATCGCTATCTTGCTATCTGCCTGCCTCTCCGCTACATGACAATCATGAGCCATAGGGTGCGTGTGGGGCTGGTGGCCAGCTCCTTCGCCATCAGCCTCAATGTGCATTTGTTGCAAGTTGGGCTGGTCTTCTCCTTGCCCTTCTGTGGGCCCAATGTGATTGACCACTTCTTCTGTGACATCCCACCAGTACTCAGCTTGGCATGCGCGGACCTATACATCAATGAGTTGGCTGTGCATGCTGAGAACATCCTCGTGGTAGTAGTCCCGTTTTTTCTCATCTTAGCCTCTTATGCGCGCATTGCCAGAGCCATACTGCGCATGCCATCTGGCACTGGCCGCCAAAAGGCCTTTTCCACTTGCTCGTCCCATCTGACTGTGGTCAGTCTTTTCTATGGCTCAGGGATGCTTGTTTACCTCCGCCCACAGACCAGCGACTCCGTGAAGGTTGACAAGCTGCTCTCTTTGCTCTACACAGTCATCATTCCTCTTTGCAATCCCCTCATCTACACACTGAGGAACAAAGAAGTGAAGGCTGCTCTCGGTAGACTCTTTGGAAGGAAACGATCCTTCGAAGTCAGCACAGGGATGAGCTGAGCCCACCATGGGACTTTCTCCAATGTTTAAATTTGTTGAAGAACCCCTATCTTCCCTCCAGAAAACTCACAGCCCAATCCTAGATGTGTCGCCCGATGGCGGCGCACCACCCTCACTGGCACAGACTGCTGTAAAGCAGTCTGTGCCAGTTGCAAACATGTCCTCAACAGCACGCCAACCAACATGCTGCTGGGGACGTTGGCGGGAAGGCCTCTGCCTTCTCGGACGCACAAGAGGACGCCTGGACGCGAGCCGGGAAAGGTAAGCCGGCAGGAAGGCGGAGGGCGGAACAGCACTGGCGTCGCTGGAGGTGGGGCGGAAAGCTAAGTTCTGTAGCTTTCCGTCCCACCGTTACTCTCCGGTACGAGGCGCCCCGCCCTCTCGTCGTAGGAGCCCATCAACGGAGGGAAAGCAATGCGCAGGGTGGGGCACCTCGTACCGGAGAGTAACGGTGGAGCTTTCCGCCCCACCGTTTCCGGTACGAGGTGCCCCGCCCTGCGCATTGCTCTCTCTCCGCTGATGGGCTCCTACGACGAGGGGGCGGGGCGCCTCGTACCGGAGAGTAACGGTGGGACGGAAAGCTGCAGAACTTAGCTTTCCGCCCCACCTCCAGCGACGCCAGTGCGGAACGGGGGCAGGGAGGGGATGTAACGGAGGGTGGGGAGGCCATGGCAGGGGGAGGATCTATCGCGGAAGGCCCCTGCTGGATCCTATCCCCCGTCCCTGCAGCTTCCCCGCCCCGTTTCTCTCCTCAGAGTTATGCTAGCAAAATTGCTAGCGTAGATCCGAGGAGACCCATTGCAGGTTAAGAGGCTTACACAGGGGTAAGGGAATTAAACATCCCCTTGCCCTGCAGAAGCCTCCCAGTCACAGAATGCAGCAGTACAGGATGCAGCAGCTGCCATTTCGTCGCTGCAGCATCAGAGGGGGGTGGGGAAGGATAGGATTGGGCTCTCAGTTTACTTCAAGCAAGCTTAAGACAAAGCCTGAATGCAATCTAAGACTGATTGAATGAACCTGTAAGTACCTCTATCTAGCAGAAGCTGCTCTACTCCCATTCTGATAATCTTGTGTCCATTGATCCTGAGTACTCCATCTTGAATGATGCTGCGGATAACTTGTGCATGTCTCATGAATTCCAATGTGATGTCACCTGCACCACTTGCTTGTGTCAGGCTTTGAACTGGCATGTGAGGGTAATGAGAATGTCTCCGTAAGATTTTAACTACATGTCTGACACTTGTACCCATTCTTCTGTTCTCCTGAATAAA
Organism: Plestiodon gilberti rubricaudatus; assembly: GCA_026170595.1. Taxonomy (NCBI): domain Eukaryota; kingdom Metazoa; phylum Chordata; class Lepidosauria; order Squamata; family Scincidae; genus Plestiodon; species Plestiodon gilberti. The sequence goes on from JANXHW010000006.1 coordinate 23,266,316, forward strand.
TGTTATTTTGATGAAAATTCTCTTGGGATTTACACTAGAAGATTCAGATAGTTATTCCTTATACCTTTTAAGGCCCCAAAGTTCACCCATCCCTCGCCATTGGCTCCAGTGCAGCCGGGCAGACATGCTGCATCCAATGGTGGGGAGTTGTGTGATCAGGAGGGCTCCTCAACGTAAGGGAACTTTTGTTTCTTTACCTCTGGGTAGACTCCTTGATGGCCTATGGGTCTCCTTGGAACTATGCCAGCTCTATTGCTGGCGTAAGTAAGTCGGAGGACAGTAAGGAGGCAGTGCGGGCCAAAACTAGGAGGATAGGATTTGGTGTGCACATTTGCTGCTGAGATCCACCCCCTCCAGCACGCTCCGCACCTCCTGCCCTCCCCCATATCCCCCCAGAAACTCCCCCTGCCCTCTCCCTCCCTGCCCACATCAAAACCTCCATGCCAACTTTCCGGCACCGGCCTGGTCCGGTGGCCACAGTAGCGCAGCGCAGCTCTGATGCTGCCGTCGTTTTGCAATGGCTCAGACAGCATCACACTCCACCCACCATTCTTAGGCCCTTTACAACAGCACTGTTCCGCTGTCATGAAGAAGAGGATAGGACTGGCCTGTAAAAGTTGTAGCTATTCTTTTGCTAAAACTACAAAGTGTGACTAATGTATTTGGGGAACGGGCTTTGATAAAGTCAGAAGGCTCCGGAAGCACTCTTCCCAGAACAAGGAGGTTCTGCTTGTGGCCCCAGATATCTGGTCTGCTGGATGTTACAAAGCACTTGTGGGGGGGGGGGAGAAAAAAACACACCAAGAACTAGGGCTCAATTAAATCTTCCCTTAAATGCATTATTAACAAGTGCACTTATAACTGTGAACATTCCTCTTATATAAAATCAGCTGGTGGGGGGAGGGAGCTGTTCCAGAAACACAGTATGTTGTGAGAACTTTTTCTTTAACCCCCCATTGCAGTTGCTATATGCCCCATAGTGACTATTTGTTGCAAGGAGTAATAGAGCTGGGTGACTCATCAATGTAGTGGAAGATGAGAACAAATTCAAAGCCCTGCTGGACTAAGCCAAAACCCCACATAGTTCAGCACCCTGTTTCCCACTATGACCCACCAGCTGCCCCTGGGAGGCCCACAAACAGGGCAAAAAAGATAATGAAAGATAGACATGATAGAGTTTTATAATGGTTTTGATAGGGATTATTCTACTCCCCCATCAAAACTCAAGGGGTCACACAATGAAATGTATTGGCAGTACACTGAGAACAGAGAAGAGCAAGTACTTCTTCACACCAAGTGTCTTTAGTCCATGGAACTCACTGCCACATGACGTACCGAGAGACACTAATTAGCTATCATGCAGAACAAGTCTATCAGTGGCTAGCAGCCATGATGACTAGATGGAGTCTTCAGGTTCATATGCTGAGGGGAAATGGGCCATTACCTTTGCTTTTGGATTTCTTGAAGAAACCTAGTTGTTCACTATTGATGGAACCAGGATGCTCAACTACAAAGGCCTGATGCATGCAGCAGGGCTTATTGGATGTTCGTCATTAAAACCAAACTTCTTTCTCCATTGTTTACCCATGTGAGTGTATTGTCCCCACTGGGACCCACTCCAGCTGAAGCTGATGCTGAAAAACGTTGATTTGGCTAACAATGCCCTCTGGTGATTGGATTTCCAGCCAGCTGCCCTATACTACCCTGCACAAGAACAGCCTCTACATGGAAAAACACTTTTTCATACGATAAAGGGTGGGAGCCCCTAGCTCGACAAGAGAACTACAGCATCCATCCAGAACTCCACACCAAGGCAGCTCTCACCTGCAAAGAAGGTAAATTTCCTTCTCCTAGAAAAAGAATACTGTACCCGAATGTAGGAAGGTGTCCACTATAGACACTTATCCAGGGGGGTAGACATCTTTGGCAGGAAAAATGGCAAAGAAAGACTCTTGTAACCTCTGAAAGATGATGCAATTTATTTCAGCATAAATGAATATGGACTATAGTCCACTTCATCAGACACAGAAAATGAAATCGTTAATAGTAGGCTCACCAGATCTCCAACCGGGACAGAGTGCTACACCTTTAGGAGAAGGAATGTGGGCAGGTGTAGCTTGTTAAACCTTAGAGCACAATCTTAGGCATGTCTACTCAGAAGCAAGCCCCATTGGCAAGCCCCATTGTGTTCAATGGGGTTTGCTTCTGAGTAGACATGCCTAGGATTGTGCTCTAAGGTTTAACAAGCTACACTGTCCACATTCCTTCTCCTAAAGGGCTACGCTCTGTCCCGGCAAGAAATCTGGTAAACCTATCAATGAGCAGGCATTTAAATCTGAGGTTGAAAAGACCGAATCATTAGCATTAGGTTGGGTACCTCAAAAATATTACCCAGGTTCTTTCTCCTATCATTCAACCCTCATATTTGTTTTGACTCTTTGTTGCTCTCTTTAACCTATTTCGTCTTTCTCAGTGTTCAAGAAAGCAGATTAAAGGAGCCAGTGTAAGACAATGGCTTTAGCAATGGGTTGGTATCAAGGAAACCAAGGTTCAAATATCCTCATGTGGCCAAGAACCTCACTGGGAGACCTGGAGCCATTCAGTGTCTCTCAGCCAAGCTTACTTCACAGGTCTGTTGTGAATATATAACATGAAGAAAGGCCATCCATACCACCCTAAGAATTTTAGAGCACAAGCTTATACATGTCTAGTCAGAAGTAAGTCCCATTAACTTCAATCAGGGTTACTCTCAGGAAACGTTTCATAGGATTGTAGCCTTGGACCAATGATAGTACAAAAATGTCAGATAAGAAAGAAAGGATTGTTATGTTTATACTTCAAACTCCATGCACCTACATGTTTTATCAGACAATATGCCAATATTCTAGAAAGGTTGATACAGTACAATTGTCCCAGATCTGTTTTATTCATTCAAATATGGGCTGAAATCTAGTTCACTACACCAAAGACTGATTTTAATGGATATTCTTCTCAATTCAGATATTCAAGACTTGCAGAAAGGTAGTTTGTTGCAGAAAAACAGTCTTTTTACACCAATTAACTGCATTCAGGCAAAAAAATTGGACAATATTCAAGATAGAATGATTTTTTTCAGTAATTTGATTTTATCTAATCAGCATCAAACTGGTGTCACATGATTGAATATTGAGTACAATCTGTTATAAAGTTCTCAAGTGCAGGCACCCCGTTGAAATGAAAGGGGGTTTGTTCCATACAACCTCCCATTGAATTGTGTCCTTAGTTCCGTTTTCATCTCTATCAGGTAAGTTATAATATGACATTCTCAACTGTATCACTCATCTGTTTTTGTCATTGCTGTTTTTCTCATTTCCTTTTTTTCTGAGATTAATGTCATTACTGTTACTGCCTGTGATTAGGACTAGTCGATATATTTTATATTATTAACACTAATGCAAAGCATGGGCATCCAACTAATATTTGTTGAACATTTTTAATACAGAGCTTAGGATAACACATATTTCATATTCTTTCAGAGTGTTTTGAAAGAAAGGCAATTCAACCCTGAGTCCACTTTTAAGTCATGATGCTGAAGGTATGGGATACTGAATGACAACAGAATCAATACCGTCTGAGCCAACCGCCACCCCCAAAAAAATTAAAGATAAATATCTCCTGCTGCAGTGGCTTAGTGGTTAAGATGCTGAACTGCAGACCGGAAGGTTGGTAGGACAGCAGTTCGAGACCCGAGTGCCGCAGCTCCTGCCAACCTAGCAGTTCAAAAGCAAAAAATTGCAAGTAGATAAATAGGTACCACTGCGGTGGGAAGGTAACAGCGTTCAGTTAGTCATGCCGGCCACATGACCACAGAAGCATCTTCGGACAGGGCTGGCTCTTCGGCCAGTAACGGGGATGAGCACCCTAGAGTCGGACATGACTGGCTTTCAAGCAAGGGAAACCTTTACCTTTACCTATCCTGCTCACCATGCTGTCATGCCTTTCTTCTCGCCCTTACTGCATGGGGGTTGGCACTGGCATCGCTGCATGGGGGGCGGAGGCTGGAGCTCTAAGTTCTGACGTGGTTCGACCCTCCGTTACACCGGTGCACGAAGCGGCCCCGCCCCCTCGCCTTCGGAGCCATTCAAGGCGGTGAAAGCAACGCGCAGGGAGTCTCCTGCGCATTGCTTTCACTGCCTTGAACGGTTCCGAAGGTGAGGGGGCGGGGCCGCTTCATGCACTGGTGTAATGGAGGGTCAAACCGCGGCGGAATGTAGAGCTCAGCCTCCCCTGCAGCGACATCAGTTGGAGTTGGTCCATCCAAACCACTGTATTGCACAATCTAAACAAGAATTATTTAGATGGTTGTGACAGGGTGGTCCATTCAAACTGGCCTCTCTCTCTCTCTCAGATGAATTATGTGCAGTGTCATTGTGTCAAAGTGAGGTGAGAGGACATTTCTATCTGGGTAATCAGTTGCATTTCATTCTGCATGTAAAGAAGTAATTTAACATTCAGAGAGCACAGGGTTTCACAAATTGGGATCTGACACCAATCCTGCCCCTATCTACGTAAATCATCTTCCAGTGGTATTCAGGTCAACTTGGGAACATATTCACAGAACAAATTATGTGCGTATTCCCTCTCAAACATTATTTGAATCACATGGAAAAGGCTGAAATCATGGCTTGAGGGCGGGAGAGGAATCTAGTCAACTGCTTAGAAAAATGAACACAGATGAAAATATCCAAGTGGAATTTCACTCATGTCAAAAGAGGAACACCACAGGATAAAAGTCATGTTTGTCCTTCTGCTAAGGTTCACATCTCCCACATCCCTCTGCAGGTGGATGCTGAACCAGGCAGCTTCTTGCAGAACCAAAGCTCAGTGGAAGAGTTCATCTTGTTGGGATTCCAAGGAGACCCTGCCCTCCTCTTCACTGCCTTCCTGACCATATACCTGGCTATTCTACTGGGCAACGGTCTGATTCTGGTGGTGACAACATGCGATTCGGCCCTGCGTACCCCCATGTATTTCTTCCTGCGCAACCTGTCAGGGCTGGAGATGTGTTACACCTCCGTTCTACTTCCCAAGATGATGGCCAATCTGGTCTCAGGGGACCACTCCATCTCCTTACCAGCATGTGCTACACAGATGTTCTTTGTAATCTTTCTGGGTGGCACAGAGTGCTTCTTGCTGGCGGCCATGGCCTATGACCGCTATCTTGCTATCTGCCTGCCTCTCCACTACATGGTGATCATGAATCACAGGGTACGAGCGGGGCTGGTGGCTGGCTCCTTTGCCCTCAGCCTCCCTATGCAGTTGGTGCAAATTGGACTCATCTTCTCTTTGCCGTTCTGTGGGCCCAATGTGATTGATGACTTCTTCTGTGACATCCCACCAGTACTCAACCTTGCCTGTGCAGACCTGTTTCTTAATGAGCTGGCTGTCTACCTGGAGAATGTCCTCTTTGTTATAGTCCCCTTTTTGCTCATCTTGTCCTCCTATGCATACATCACCAGGGCCATCCTGCGTATGCCGTCTCGGACTGGCCGCCAAAAGGCCTTTTCCACCTGCTCATCCCATATCACGGTGGTTAGTCTCTTCTATGGCTCCGGAATGCTTGTGTACCTGCAACCCAAGACTCCTGACAAGGTGGTCTCCCTGCTGTACACAATCATCATTCCTCTTTGCAATCCCCTCATCTACACCCTGAGGAACAGGGAAGTGAAGGCTGCCCTCAGTCGGCTGTGTGAAAGGAAATCCTTTGAAGTGGCCTCAGAGATAAGCTGACAGCAACGAAGAAACTCTCCTCCCTCCCCTCTAAAATGTACAGCCCAATCCTATGCATGTCTACTCAGAAGTAAGTCTCATTGAGTTCAATAGCATGTACTCCCAGGTAGATGTTGCTCAGCCTCCTATGCAGACATCACCAGAGCCATCTTCCAGATGCCATCTCGTACTGGCCGCCAAAAGGGTTTTTCCACCTGCTCATCCCATATCCAGGATTGGACTATCGAGAGGAGCAGTTTACAACAGGGGAAGAGTCTTTTGCTGTCTTAAAACGGCTGCCGATGATGCGCAAAGCTACCATATTTATCGGCATATAATACGCACTGGTGTATAAGACGCACCTTCCTTTTGGTCCTGGGTTTCAAGAAAAAAACATTTAAAGCATTTTTGGGCCACTTGGCCACTTACTGCTTGGCTGCTTAATTAGCTAATTTACATAAATTGTACAAAAATACCAGGATCTCTTTTAAAACACACAGCAATAAGACACATGAACAAAATGCACCAGAACATAAATCCCAAATACACAAAAAAAACCCCAGACTCAACTCTTTTTTCCCCAACCCACCCATGCACAGTTTCCAAAATAAAAAACATTTACCCCAAATACAAAACCCCCAGACTCAACTCTTTTCCCCCACCCCACCCCCTGCAGTTTCCACAGTAAAAAACATAAAAGTACAAAAAAAAACCAGACTCAACTCTTGCCACCTTACCACCCCCAGACTCAACTCTTACCAACTCTTAAACAACATAAAAGTACAAATAATAAAAAAACACCCAGACTCAACTCTTTTCGCCCACCCCAACTATGCACAGTTTCCAAAGCCTCCCAACTAGGCCCACTTCAGAAGTTTACCCATGCTGTATTCATTCAGCATCCGGAAGAGCAGGCCCTGGGCAGCTCAGCTGAACTCTTTTCCCCCACCCCAACTCTTTTCCCACAACCCACCTAACCTAACCTATGCACAGTTTCCAAAGCCTCCCCAACTAGGCCCAGTTCAGAAGCTTACCCTTCCGAGGAGAGCTGGGAAAGACTAGGCCCTTTGCAGCTCAGCTGAACTGAACTGAGCACAGCGCCCTCTGCTGGCTGCTGAGAAGCTCCTCATGCACGTGCATAAATTAAACCCGACAAACAGCTGAAGTATGAGGCGCCCCGCCCCCTCTCGTAGCAGCCCGTCAGCGGAAAGAAAGCAACGCGCAGGGAATCTCCTGCGCGTTGCTTTCTCTCCGCTGACGGGCTCCTATGACGAGGGGGCGGGGCGCCTCGTACCGGAGAGTAATGGTGGGGCAGAAAGCTGCAGAAAGCTTTCCGCCCCACCTCCAGCAACGCCAGTGTAGAACAGGGGCAGGGAGGGGACGGAGGGTGGGGAGGCCGCGGCAGGGGGAGAATCTATCGCGGAAGGCCCCTGCTAGATCCTATCCCCCGTCCCTGCAGCTTCCCCGCCCCTTTTCTCTCCTCAGAGTTACACTAGCAAAATTGCTAGCGTAGATCCGAGGAGACCCATTGCAGGTCAAGGGGCTTACACAGGGGTAAGGGAATTAAATATCCCCTTACCCTGCAGAAGCCTCCCAGTCACAGAATGCAGCAGTACAGGATGCAGCAGCTGCCATTTCGTCGCTGCTGCATCAGAGGGGGGTGGGGAAGGATAGGATTGGGCTCTCAGTTTACTTCAAGCAAGCTTAAGACAAAGCCTGAATGCAATCTAAGACTGATTGAATGAACCTGTAAGTACCTCTATCTAGCAGAAGCTGCTCTACTCCCATTCTGATAATCTTGTGTCCATTGATCCTATGAGTACTCCATCTTGAATGATGCTGCGGATAACTTGTGCATGTCTCATGAATTCCAATGTGATGTCACCTGCACCACTTGCTTGTGTCAGGCTTTGAACTGGCTTGTGAGGGTAATGAGAATGTCTCCGTAAGATTTTAACTACGTGTCTGACACTTGTACCCATTCTTCTGTTCTCCTGAATAAATGTTATTTTGATGAAAATTCTCTTGGGATTTACACTAGAAGATTCAGATAGTTATTCCTTACACCTTTTAAGGCCCCAAAGTTCACCCATCCCTCGCCATTGGCTCCAGTGCAGCCGGGCAGACATGCTGCATCCAATGGTGGGGAGTTGTGTGATCAGGAGGGCTCCTCAAGGTAAGGGAACTTTTGTTTCTTTACCTTGATGGCCTATGGGTCTCCTTGGAACTATGCCAGCTCTATTGCTGGCGTAAGTAAGTCGGAGGACAGTAAGGAGGCAGTGCGGGCCAAAACTAGGAGGATAGGATTTGGCGTGCACATTTGCTGCTGAGATCCACCCCCTCCAGCACGCTCCGCACCTCCTGCCCTCCCCCATATCCCCCCAGAAACTCCCCCTGCCCTCTCCCTCCCTGCCCACATCAAAACCTCCATGCCAACTTTCCGGCACCGGCCTGGTCCGGTGGCCACAGTAGCGCAGCGCAGCTCTGATGCTGCCGTCGTTTTGCAATGGCTCAGACAGCATCACACTCCACCCACCATTCTTAGGCCCTTTACAACAGCACTGTTCCGCTGTCATGAAGAAGAGGATAGGACTGGCCTGTAAAAGTTGTAGCTATTCTTTTGCTAAAACTACAAAGTGTGACTAATGTATTTGGGGAACGGGCTTTGATAAAGTCAGAAGGCTCCGGAAGCACTCTTCCCAGAACAAGGAGGTTCTGCTTGTGGCCCCAGATATCTGGTCTGCTGGATGTTACAAAGCACTTGTGGGGGGGGGGGAGAAAAAAACAAACCAAGAACTAGGGCTCAATTAAATCTTCCCTTAAATGCATTATTAACAAGTGCACTTATAACTGTGAACATTCCTCTTATATAAAATCAGCTGGTGGGGGGAGGGAGCTGTTCCAGAAACACAGTATGTTGTGAGAACTTTTTCTTTAACCCCCCATTGCAGTTGCTATATGCCCCATAGTGACTATTTGTTGCAAGGAGTAATAGAGCTGGGTGACTCATCAATGTAGTGGAAGATGAGAACAAATTCAAAGCCCTGCTGGACTAAGCCAAAACCCCACATAGTTCAGCACCCTGTTTCCCACTATGACCCACCAGCTGCCCCTGGGAGGCCCACAAACAGGGCAAAAAAGATAATGAAAGATAGACATGATAGAGTTTTATAATGGTTTTGATAGGGATTATTCTACTCCCCCGTCAAAACTCAAAGGGTCACACAATGAAACGTACTGGCAGTACATTGAGAACAGAGAAGAGCAAGTACTTCTTCACACCAAGTGTCTTTAGTCCATGGAACTCACTGCCACATGACGTACCGAGAGACACTAATTAGCTATCATGCAGAACAAGTCTATCAGTGGCTAGCAGCCATGATGACTAGATGGAGTCTTCAGGTTCATATGCTGAGGGGAAATGGGCCATTACCTTTGCTTTTGGATTTCTTGAAGAAACCTAGTTGTTCACTATTGATGGAACCAGGATGCTCAACTACAAAGGCCTGATGCATGCAGCAGGGCTTATTGGATGTTCGTCATTAAAACCAAACTTCTTTCTCCATTGTTTACCCATGTGAGTGTATTGTCCCCACTGGGACCCACTCCAGCTGAAGCTGATGCTGAAAAACGTTGATTTGGCTAACAATGCCCTCTGGTGATTGGATTTCCAGCCAGCTGCCCTATGCTACCCTGTACAAGCACAGCCTCTACATGGAAAAACACTTTTTCATACGATAAAGGGTGGGAGCCCCTAGCTCGACAAGAGAACTACAGCATCCATCCAGAACTCCACGCCAAGGCAGCTCTCACCTGCAAAGAAGGTAAATTTCCTTCTCCTAGAAAAAGAATACTGTGCCCGAATGTAGGAAGGTGTCCACTATAGACACTTATCCAGGGGGGTAGACATGGCCATCTTTGGCAGGAAAAATGGCAAAGAAAGACTCTTGTAACCTCTGAAAGATGATGCAATTTATTTCAGCATAAATGTATATGGACTTCATGTACATATATGGACTTCATGTACATAAATGTATATAGACTTCGTGTACATATATGGACATAAATGTATATGGACTTCATGTACATAAATGTATAGTCCACTTCATCAGACACAGAAAATGAAATCGTCAATGAGTAGGCTTGTTGTTGTTCAGTCGTTAAGTCATGTCCGACCCTTCGTGATCCCATGAACCATATCCCGCCAGGCCTTCCTGTCCTGAGTTTGCTCATTTTCATGTTCGTTGCATCGGTGATGCTGTCTAACCATCTCATCCTTTGCCTTCCCCTTCTCCTTTTGTTTTCAATCTTTTTACCAGATCTCCAACCGGGACAGAGTGCTACACCTTTAGGAGAAGGAATGTGGGCAGGTGTAGCTTGTTAAACCTTAGAGCACAATCTTAGGCATGTCTACTCAGAAGCAAGCCCCATTGGCAAGCCCCATTGTGTTCAATGGGGCTTGCTTCTGAGTAGACATGCCTAGGATTGTGCTCTAAGGTTTAACAAGCTACACCTGTCCACATTCCTTCTCCTAAAGGGCTACACTCTGTCCCGGCAAGAAATCTGGTAAGCCTATCAATGAGCAGGCATTTAAATCTGAGGTTGAAAAGACTGAATCAGTAGCATTAGGTTGGGTACCTCAAAAATATTACCCAGGTTCTGTCTCCTATCATTCAAACCTCATATTTGTTTTGACTCTTTGTTGCTCTCTTTGTCCTATTTCGTCTTTCTCAGTGTTCAAGAAAGCAGATTAAAGGAGCCAGTGTAAGACAATGGTTTTAGCAATGGGTTGGTACCAAGGAAACCAGGGTTCAAATATCCTCATGTGACCCAGAACCTCACTGGGAGACCTGGAGCCATTCAGTGTCTCTCAGCCAAGCTTACTTCACAGGGCTGTTGTGAATATAACATGAAGAAAGGCCATCCATACCACCCTAAGAATTTTAGAGCACAAGGCTTATGCATGTCTACTCAGAAGTAAGTCCCATTAACTTCAATCAGGCTTACTCTCAGGAAACGTTTCATAGGATTGTAGCCTTGGACCAATGATAGTACGAAAATGTCAGATAAGAAAGAAAGGATTGTTATGTTTATACTTCAAACTCCATGCACCTACGTGTTTTATCAGACAATATGCCAATATTCTTGAAAGGTTGATACAGTACAATTATTGTCCCAGATCTATTTTACTCATTCAAATATGGGCTGTTCTAGTATCATATCATTCAAATATGTCCAATCTAGTTCACTACACCAAAGATTATACAGTGTTACTGATTTTAATGGACATTCTTCTCAATTCAGATATTCAAGACTTGCAGAAAGATAGTTTGTTGCATCCAATTAATTGCATTCAGGAAAAAAATTGGACAATATTCAAGATAGAATGATTCTTTTCAGTAATTTGATTTTATCTAATCAGCATCAAACTGGTGTCACATGATTGAATATTGAGTACAATCTGCTAGAAAGTTCTCAAGTGCAGGCACCCCATTGAAATGAAAGGGGGTTTGTTCCATACAACCTCCCATTGAATTGTGTCCTTAGTTCCGTTTTCATCTCTATCAGGTAAGTTATAATATGACATTCTCAACTGTATCACTCATCTGTTTTTGTCATTGCTGTTTTTCTCATTTCCTTTTTTTCTGAGATTAATGTCATTACTGTTACTGCCTGTGATTAGGACTAGTCGATATATTTTATATTATTAACACTAATGCAAAGCATGGGCATCCAACTAATCTTTTTTGAACATTTTTAATACAGAGCTTAGGATAACACATATTTCATATTCTTTCAGAGTGTTTTGAAAGAAAGGCAATTCAACCCTGAGTCCACTTTTAAGTCATGATGCTGAAGGTATGGGATACTGAATGACAACAGAATCAATACCGTCTGAGCCATTCGCCACCCCCCAAAAAATTGAAGATAAATATCTCCTGCTGCGGTGGCTTAGTGGTTAAGATGCTGAACTGCAGACCGGAAGGTCGGTAGGACAGCTGTTTGAGAACCGAGTGCCGCAGCTCCTGCCAATCTAGCAGTTCAAAAGCAAAAAATTGCAAGTAGATAAATAGGTACCACTGCGGTGGGAAGGTAACAGCGTTCAGTTAATCATGCCGACCACATGACCACAGAAGTGTCTTCGGACAGGGCTGGCTCTTCGGCCAGAAACGGGGATGAGCTGGCCTTCGCCCAGAAACTAGAGTTGGACATGACTGGCTTTCAAGCAGGGGATACCTTTACCTTTACCCATCTCCTGCTCACCATGCTGTCATGCCTTTCTTCTTGCCCTTACTGCATGGGGGTTGGCACTGGCGTCGCTGCAGGGGGGTGGAGCTCTAAGTTCCGCTGCGGTTCGACCCTCCATTACACCGGTGCATGAAGCGGCCCCGACCCCTCGCCTTCGGAGCCATTCAAGGCGGTGAAAGCAATGCGCAGCGCGTTGCTTTCACCGCCTTGAATGGTTCCGAAGGCAAGGGGGCAGGCCGCTTCATGCACTGGTGTAATGGAGGGTCGAACCGCGGCGGAACTTAGTGCCCCGCCCCCCCTGCAGCGACGCCAGTTGGGGTTAGTTCATCCAAACCACTGTATTGCACAAGATCTAAATAAGAATTATTTAGATGGTTGTGAGAGGGTGGTCCATTCAAACTGGCCTCTCTCTCTCTCTCTCAGATGAATTATGTGCAGTGTCAAAGTGAGGTGAGAGGACATTTCTATCTGGGTAATCAGTTGCATTTCATTTTGCATGTAAAGAAGTAACTTAACATTTAGAGAACACAGTGTGACACCAATCCTGCCCCTATCTACGTAAATCATCTTCGAGTGGTATTCAGGTCAACTTGGGAACATATTCACAGAACAAATTATGTGCATATTCCCTCTCAAACATTATTTGAATCACATGGAAAAGGCTGAAATCATGGCTTGAGGGCGGGAGAGGAATCTAGTCAACTGCTTAGAAAAATGAACACAGATGAAAATATCCAAGTGGAATTTCACTCATGTCAAAAGAGGAACACCACAGGATAAAAGTCATGTTTGTCCTTCTGCTGAGGTTCACATCTCCCACATCCCTCTGCAGGTGGATGCTGAACCAGGCAGCTTCTTGCAGAACCAAAGCTCAGTGGAAGAGTTCATCTTGTTGGGATTCCAAGGAGACCCTGCCCTCCTCTTCACTGCCTTCCTGACCATATACCTGGCTATTCTACTGGGCAACGGTCTGATTCTGGTGGTGACAACATGCGATTCGGCCCTGCGTACCCCCATGTATTTCTTCCTGCGCAACCTGTCAGGGCTGGAGATGTGTTACACCTCCGTTCTGCTTCCCAAGATGATGGCCAATCTGGTCTCAGGGGACCACTCCATCTCCCTGCAAGCTTGTGCTACTCAGATGTTCTTTATTCTTTTTCTGGGTGCCACAGAGTGCTTCTTGCTGGCGGCCATGGCCTATGACCGCTATCTTGCTATCTGCCTGCCTCTCCGCTACATGGTGATCATGAATCACAGGGTACGAGCGGGGCTGGTGGCTGGCTCCTTTGCCCTCAGCCTCCCTATGCAGTTGGTGCAAATTGGACTCATCTTCTCTTTGCCGTTCTGTGGGCCCAATGTGATTGATGACTTCTTCTGTGACATCCCACCAGTACTCAACCTTGCCTGTGCAGACCTGTTTCTTAATGAGCTGGCTGTCTACCTGGAGAATGTCCTCTTTGTTATAGTCCCCTTTTTGCTCATCTTGGCCTCCTATGCATACATCACCAGGGCCATCCTGCGTATGCCGTCTCGGACTGGCCGCCAAAAGGCCTTTTCCACCTGCTCATCCCATATCACGGTGGTTAGTCTCTTCTACGGCTCCGCGATGCTTGTGTACCTGCAACCCAAGACTCCTGACAAGGTGGTCTCCCTGCTGTACACAATCATCATTCCTCTTTGCAATCCCCTCATCTACACCCTGAGGAACAGGGAAGTGAAGGCTGCCCTCAGTCGGCTGTTTGGAAGGAAACAATCTTTTGAAGTGGCCTCAGAGATACGCTGACAGCACCAAAGAACCTCTCCTCTCTCCCCTCTAAAATGTACAGCCCAATCCTATGCATGTCTACTCAGAAGTATGTCTCATTGAGTTCAATAGCATGTACTCCCAGGTAGATGTTGCTCAGCTTGGCCTCCTATGCAGACATCACCAGAGCCATCTTCCAGATGCCATCTCGTTGTTGTTGTTGTTGTTGTTCAGTCGTTAAGTTGTGTCCGACCCTTCGTGATCCCATGAACCATATCCCGCCAGGCCTTCCTGTCCTCCACTATCTTCCTGTGTTCACTCATTTTCATGTTCGTCTCGTACTGGCCACCAAAAGGGTTTTTCCACCTGCTCATCCCATATCCAGGATTGGACTATCGAGAGGAGCAGTTTACAACAGGGGAAGAGTCTTTTGCTGTTTTATAATGGCTGCCGATGGTGCGCTAATCTAATTAATCTGAAAGGACAATGGTCAAAATATCTCAGCATGTTGAAATAATTATTAGTTTAGAATTGCACCAGGTTTTGCATCACACAGAACTCTGTTACATGATAAAGGATATGTTGCTTATTCTCAGCTGCACAAAGGATACAACTGGTTGGAAATGCACACATTTAAAATTCTTCTAGACAATCCCTGGCATGCCATCCTTTGCTGAAGCTCAAGCTCCAACAAGAACTCAATATGTCCTTTTACTCCCCCCCCCACATGCAAAACCTCTTTAGTTACTATGATGGGTACCTCCAGTTAGCCTCACATTAACTGGGCCTGAAATCTTATGCGCGCGCACACACACACACACACACAGAAAGAGAGAGAGAGAGAGAGAGAGAGAGAGAGAGAGAGAGAGAGAGAGAGAGAGAGAGAGGATTTTACTGTGGGTACATATATATTTGGATCATGCAAAAGAAACAAGATTTCTAGTTACAAGAAGTGACTATGCCTTGAAATACATGTTCACATAATCAATGAGGAGGAAGGCAATCTTGCATTTAATTCTGTGCACTACAGAGGACCATTGCTACAAAAGGGCAAATGAGGTGCAATGAATTCTATTCTAAGAAAGTAGAAACACCCCCCCCCCAAAAAAAAGAATAATGAAAATCAATGAGAAAATGGGATCAAAGACCAATGGGATGGAAAAGGAATAGTTGGTGACCGTCATTCATTAAGGGTGCAATCCCGCCCAACTTTAAAATGGCGGAGCACTTTATGGCGGAGCCATAAAGCACATTCGCGATGACTTTAGAGTAAGGGCGGCCGGTTCAGAGGCTGGCCGGCCTCACTCCGCCTCTGGATTGTCCCCGCAGCCACCAGAGATGGTAAGTACAGCACAGTGGGCATGGGGGCAGACCAGGCAGCGAGGGAGGGGGCCATTGACCGAGCTGGCCCATCGATGGCGGCTGCCACATCCCTGTCCCATTCCCGGGCCGGCTCTGCCATTACACGGCCTCCTCAGACTTGCACCAGCTAAATAGCTGGCGGAAATCCGAGGAGGCCCATTGGGGCTTCCCCGCCAGGGCTTCTGAGAGGAGGGTTAAGGGGGTAATTTGTATCTGGGCCCAGGGCAAAAAATGGGTCAAAAGGGGGGCCCAGGAGCAAAAAGGGGGGCCCAGGAGCCATATTCATATGTAGGGAAGGGACCACAAAGAACTTTGTACCCCCTGATAAAATTCCTCTGAATGGCCCCGCGCTACATTGGGGGAAGGGGACAAACGTTCCCTTCCCCCAGGTAGACCGAGTAGACCTAATAGAATGGGGATAGGATCCGGCAGGTGGCCTGGGCTGCCCACTAGATACTTAGGCAGGATTGGACTGAATGACTAATGCAAATGTTACAAGCACCCAATTCTAATAGAAACCATTGTTCTTATCTCAGTACCTTTGCTAATACTTCAGTCATGCAGAGTGCTTTCCCTGTTATTGCTGTTCTTGTGTATTGTCCCAGAACTTTAAATAAAAATGGTTATTGACTGTTCATACCTCTTTCATCCCACCTGTCCCATCCAAAAGTCTGTTGACATTTCTTCAAAATGGTAATTCAATGTTCTCTCTAATTATCTACACCGTCTTGACTTTCTCCATCAATTTATTTGCATTCAGGAAAAAATGAAACAGTATTCAAGGTGGTATGATTTCATTCCAGCAATTTGATTTTATCTAATCAACAATGGACTGGTGTCACATGACAGAATATTGAGTACAATTTGCTAGAAGATTCTCAAGTGCATGTACCACATTGAAATGAAAGGGGTTTGCTCCAGATACCTTCCCACTGAGATTGGGCTGCCAGGCAGTGTTACAGGCACCCAATTCTAATAGGAAACCATTGTTCTTACCACAGTACGTTTGCCAATACTTGTATCAAGCAGGGTGTTTCCCCTGCTACTTCTGTTCTTGTGTACTGTCCCAGAACTTTAAATAAAAATGGTTATTGACTGTACATACCTCTTTCTTCCCTTTTGCCTCATCTCTTGAAATTTGTTCCTGTTGTCTGTTGGCATTTCTTCAAAAAGATACCGTATTTTTCGCTCCATAAGATGCACTTCCCCCCCAAAAAATAAGGGGAAATGTTAGTGCGTCTTATGAAGCGAAGTTTAAAAATGTAAAAAAAATACTTACTGGGGCTTGTGGGGGCTTCGGGGAGGCCTGCGCGACCCTCTGCAGGCCTCCCCAATCTTCAGTTCGGCGATAAATGGCTCTTTTTGGCCATTTCTGGTTTTCTGGAAAATCAGAAATGGCCGAAAATAGCCATTTATTGCCGAACAGAAGATTGGGGAGGCCTGCAGAGGGTCACGCAGGCCTCCCCGATCTTCAGTTCAGCGATAAATGGCTCTTTTCGGCCATTTCCGGTTTTCTGGAAAACCGGAAATGGCCGAAAATAGCCATTTATCGCCGAACTGAAGATCGGGGAGGCCTGCACGACCCTCTTCAGGCATCCCCGAAGCCCCCACAAGCCCAGGTAAGTAAAAAAAACATTTTTCCCTATTTGTTGCTCCATAGGATGCATGCGTCTTATGGTCTGATGCGTCCTATGGAGCGAAAAATACGGTGATTGAGTGTGCTCTCTAATTATCTGTATCGTCTCAACTCTCTACATCAATTTGTTGTATTTCAGGAAAAAAATGCAATAGCACAGTATTTCCTCATTACATGAACTTAATGTGTTCCACGAAACTGCTCGCATGTCAAAAACTCACATAGCAAAACTTGTTTTTTCCATAGCTCCCATGTTGTAATTTTCCATTGGTTCCTGAGCCCAAATATCTACCCCCAAAATTCAAAAATCCACCGAGGTAGAGCACAGAAATATACCTAACTATGAAAAAAATACAATAATTATGTACTTGAGTTGAACTCAACTGCTTATGTAATTACCTTAAAATACAGTGTAACCGCATAGTACAATGGTGCCGCAGTGGCCTAGTGGTTAAGACTGCAGACCGGAAGGTAGGCAGGACTGCAGTTCGAGACCCGAGTGCCACGTGACGGTGTGAGCTAATGTAACTACTACTTAATGCACAAAAAAGACGCAAGATGCAGCTTCACTAATACGTGCACTGGTGGCAAACAGTGCTGAAAACGTGTGGTGCTAACATGCACAGAGGGAAGCACTGTGCATGCTGGGAAATCACACTGGCATTCAGGAAAATTCAAGAAGTATGAGAAGCAAGGTATGGGAAACATCAATGTGAGTTCCCAGCAGCACCTTATGAGTGGAACTGCCCAATCCTATCCAACGCCTTTGGTGCCAATGTAGCTGCACTGACAGAGCGCATGCTGCATCCAATGGAGCAGGAGTGATTGGACCGCCAGCAAGAGGTACAGTACTCCCCCCATATCCACTGGGGATATGTTCCAGGCCCCTCCGTGGATACTTGAAACCGTGGATAGGAGCGAACACCCCCTCCATGGTTTCCTGAGGGACCCCCGCCCTGCCTCCCCTGCGGGCAGGCGTGCACCCCCCCAGTTCTTATTTTTCTTTCAGCAAGCTTTGTTTCTTCCTTAAAACAAACAGAGAAGCAGCCTCCATTTCAGGCAAGTAGAATGAGACTAAGTCCTAGAGAGGCTCTGCAACCTTGCAGAGCCTCTCTGGGACTTAGTCTCGTTCTACTCGCCTGCAATAAGAAGCCAGAGGCTGCTTCTCCTGTTTGTTTAAGGAAGAAACGAAGCTTACTAGGGAAAAAAGTAAAAGCCTAAGTGGGTCCCCGCGATCCGTGGATAACTGAAACCGTGGATAGCGGATCAGTGGATATAGGGGCCCACCTGTAAGTATAAATATTGTACTACCGGGGATAGGTAAAAAAAAAAAATCCTCCCCTGACATTTAAAGCTACAGTATGTCATTTCCTGTTCCCTGGCAGGGGATGTCTAATCACTGGTTCATTAATAAAAACAAATTATCACAATTACACAACTCGTCCAAAGAAAATAAAATTGCATCAAATTAAAATGAACAATTAAAGAGCCCTCCATGAAGAAACAGAAGATACATCCTTAAAGAGGCAATTTCAGTAATGCTGTACTGAAGGCATTTCAGGACAATAGTAAAGAAGTGGTGTGTGTTACAAACATCTTACTTCATGCGATCCCCTGCCCCACCCATCCTGAAATTAGTGACACTACTCTCTAGTAATTTGCATCCTTCCTCAGACAAGTTCTTTTTCTCTCCTTCACAACTCGGAAGGATAGGGAGAAAGGAGAGATGAAATACAAACTTCTGTCAGTACAACAGGAATCCCACACCTTGGCTCGCAGCACAACAATGAGAATGAAAACCACTAATTTGTTGCAGTTTGGCACAACAAGGAAGTGGGGGGGAGGGGAAAATCGCCTGCAAATGCAATTGGAGAAGAGACTAAAGTTCCACAACAATAGTACTAAGGCGATTATACCTGCCAGGGTTGTTGTGCTTCTTTTCTATTTCTTCCAAAAATATCAAAAGAAATGAGGTCCCAAAAGAAACAAAGGAAGGATGGTGGGGGGGGGAGGGGGAAGCACAGGACAACAACAATCTGTTACCAATGTCATGTCGGCACCCATGAAAAGAGAGTGGACAAAAGATGGCAATTCCAGAGAAAAGCATTGTGTGGAAGTACAGGGGGCCCTGTACTTGTAGCTATCCGTGGATCCGCTATCCGCGGAATCACTTCCTGGTAACCTTGCAGAGCCTATCTAGCACTTAGTCTCACTCTGCTTGCTTGCAATAATCAGCAGGAGGCTGCTTATCGCATTTGTTTAAGGAAGAAACGAATGTTGCTGAACTAAAAGTAAGAGCCTGGGGGGGTCACATGTGGGGAGGGTGGGGGGGCCTCAGAAAAGCGCAGAGGGGGTGTTTGCCCCTATCTGCAGTTTTCATGTATCCAATGAGGGCTGGAACGTATCCCCCATACGGGGGCCCTACTGTAGTCTGCTGAGAGAGCGTGCAATCTATGTACAGTACAACTGAATTCTGCGGCATCACCCACAGTTTCAAGCATATTTTCACAGCTGTAAAAAGTAGAAGCTGAATTATTGGAAGGGAAGTGGGGGAGAGTCTGGGAAGGGAGCAGTCAGTTACAAGTCCTGGATGCCAGCTTGGCAGAGCGGTTCTTGGGTAGCGACTGGATTAGGGGTACTTCATTCAGCCCCAGCAGGTTAGGCACATGAACACAATGACAGCAAAGCAGGCAGAATAGGAACGAATGAAAGACATGTTGGTCAGTCCTGTGACCTAGATTTTTATACCTTTTTCTCCCTTGGAAATATATGGGCTCTTTTATGGGTTGAGCTCACCCAGGGACCATCTTTTGTGACTTGATGGTCCTTGATTGCTCATCCCTGGCCCTAAATGCACTGCTCTTGTTTTGCACCCTGCCAAGGGTGTGGCAGCGAGGTGTGGAGGTCAGTTTCTTCATTAGCGTAGCCTCCATGATTCAGTTTAGCCCTGGAATCGGAGGGTTGGAGTCATGGGCAGCTATGGTCGGGAATCCTTTGGGGTGTTTATTTTTTTAAGTCAAGAAGCTCACAGGATGTGGCTTGTGCTCATAGGTTCAAATGTGCTATGTAAGCAAGGCGTGGCCACTCATTGTCACGGCCCGGTTTGGGTTTTTTCAATGATCTACATATAGGTCTATTGTTTTACCTACTATAGTCTCAATTAACTGTTCTCTTCATTATTACAACGTTGTTGTCATATAATTACCTATTATTGCTTTAATTGGCTATTTTAGAAAATAAGTATCAATGCAGAATGAGTCCAAATTGCTCACATTGGATTTGCTTTCAGAAGGCTGAACTAGGGAAAGGGCACAGAGAGCAACCTAGTTGGAGGGAACTACAGTGACTCAAAATACACTTGGAAACAATGTGAAAGAACTTGATTTGCTTGATAAGCAATAGTTGGGACTAAAATATCTTTTAATATTGGGATGTTGACATGCAAGGATAATCATACAATATAATATACAGTATTTATATACTGCCTTTCTTGGTCATTGGATTTCCCCTCTGATTTTAATCCAAGGAGGTTTACATGGGCAGGCTTTCCCAACCCCCCTAATGGGTTTTTTTACAATCATATATATATAAATGTTCGATCTTTCATGAACAACTGCATTCCAGATGGTATCCTTTGCAGTCTGGCCTCTCCTTGGCCATCGCCTCCCACGCTCGGCCGATGCAGCTGGCAGTTCTTATCTCTCCTCACAGAGGATTTCACAGCTTTTTGTCAACGGCGTGTCTCGAACTGGCTGTTCACCGATCTTCAGGCTTATGAGGCGGCAACTCTACCAACTGAGCCAGACCTCCTGCCTACATATAAGCCCCTGTAAGAATGAGCAGATATGGTACTGGGTAGGAGCCAGCTGGCCTGGGTAAGGGGATGAGGATGACGGCAGAGAAAGTTACCACCCAACACTAGAAAAAAAACCTATTCTTAAAATTACATCAAAAGGACTTTAAAAATAACAAGCCACAGAGAGAAGTTTGCCATCAGCAACAAGGATGGGGGGGTGACATTTGTCTCTCATGAGCAAGGTCATTGAATGGTAATGCCCAGCCAAGCCTGAGTGTTCACCTATCAGACCCGGAGTTACTCCAGGAAATTCCTAACTATCTTCATACTGCTGTCTCAAATTGCAATTTACACACTTTGGCACTCTGGAAGAAGGGCAGCCTGAATGACTGCCAAAATAATCTCTCAGTTTTTTTTCACACACAGAGTCCTCTAAGGCTTGTTCTTCTGCACAATTGGTTCATTGTGGTTTGTGGGCAGCAGCATCATGTTTCATTGGTTGCAAGCTGTCCACACTGGATGGGGCAAATGATATGACTCGAGACAGGGAGGCTTCATAATCAGACATACAGTCAATGCCCTGCAATTTTAGGAGCCTCTCCAGTTTTTTAAAAGCAGTTATTTTCCCCTTTTCAGTTCTCCAAAGAGTTGTTCTCCTGTACTCTCTCTCTCTCTCTCTCTCTCTCTCTCTCACACACACACACACACACACACACACACACACACACACACACACACCTACCGTGATTGTTGGTGGCAACAAGACATTTTCCTCACAGATCATAATTTACCTGTGGGTGAGATGTTGCACTACTGGCATTGAAAAAGACTTGGCAGCATCCTTGCTCAGATGCTAAGATAAGATGAAAACCTGTTTGGGTAGCAAACCTTTTCTCCATTTGCTAGAGGGCCTCAATGGCTGAGTGTGTGAAGGCTGGCAATGCCCTGTGTGAGCCCCCAGGCTTTGGGGGCTCTGAGCTCCACTATGGAACCCTGTGCCTTCAAAAGACTTCCTGCTTCATTCCATTTTCCCTTCCCATCCAACTATACCAAGCTATTACTCCAAATAAGTTTAGTTCCTGCACTGTAGTTCCTACTGGTGCCTCACTGTCTCTCCTGCAGATTTGCTTGGGTTTTCTGTCAACTCAAACTGGCTTGCCTCGATGGTCTTGTTTTCCCCCAGCATAAACATATGCTGCATTATAAGTGCTCCAGTTGGAGGTGTGGGGACGGGAGACTGTGTTAAGTACCAATATTGGCAAAATATGGAGAACAAACCTCAAATAAGGCTGGGGCTGCTGATAGGAAAGCACCAAACGTAACGTGTGATGAAAGGAATTGTACTGACTTCAGTGTACTGACTTATGAGGCAATTGCAATTGCCTTAGATTACAACGGATGCAAGTCTCACATCCCAAAAGCGTGTTCCTACTACACTACAAAACCTGCTTGCATTTTGTATTCCTGATATATTTTGGCCACCTAATGCGAAGAGAGGACTCTCTGGAGAAGACTCTGATGCTGGGAAAGATTGAAGGCAAAAGGAGAAGGGGAAGGCAAAGGATGAGATGGTTAGACAGCATCACTGATGCAACGAACATGAAAATGAGCGAACTCAGGAAGATAGTGGAGGACAGGAAGGCCTGGCGGGATATGGTTCATGGGATCACGAAGGGTCGGACATGACTTAACGACTGAACAACAACAACAGTACACAGACTCTCATGCGAGTTACCCTATGTGTGTTTTTCTATGTCAGAAAGGCTTCTGACAGCCCGGTCCAGCCCAAGGCAACTGCGGTACAATTCAGGCACAATTGCAGCCCAAGTGCTTTAGGCCCGAGTTCTGCCTGAATTGTGCCTGAGTTGGGCTGCAATTGTGACTGAATTGGGTTCCGGCACAATTCAGGCACAACTGCACAATTCAGGCACAATTGCAGCCTAAAAGTGGGCGTGTCGGGGGTGTGACGGGGGCGGTTACGAATTTTGGTCCGGTTCCAGACGCTGGAGAGCCCCTGACACGCCCCCTCGAGCCCAACTCAGGCCCAAAATTTGGGCCAACAAAAAGGGTGGACCCAAATGTGAGGAGACCCATAGGAGCCATTTTACCTTACCCACACCAGCCCTCTCCTGAAAAGTTCTAACACCCTAGGCCCGAGTTGTGCCTAAGTTAGGACGGAACAGTTGTGGCCTAACTCTGGAACCGGACCAAATAGTTACCCTATCAGCACCCAGCCCCACCCAGCCTCTTTCCCACAAAAGCCCAGCCCCAGCCCTCCACTCACTCACTCACTCACTCTCTCTCTCTGAGCACGTGGCGTGGGGTTCTGTCCCCCAGCAGCCACAAAGTGGGACTTTGAAAACTTTTCTAACACCCCACTTCTCTCTTCTCTTCTCCTCTCTGCCCCCCTCTAGGGCAGAGAGGGCTGTTCTGCCTGTGGCCAAACTGTGTACTCCTGTGCCTGGGCAGCTGTCTCCATGCAAGTGTTTGCTAACCCATGTCTTTCTCCCAGCCCCTCTCCCCCCCCCCATACAGGCAACAACACCAGCAGGTAAGTGCAGGGTTCGTGCTGACATGTGGTCTGACATCTGCCTCTTTGCATAGAGAAATATAGGTAGGATACATGCCTCTATACCAATGTCTTGTCTCATAGCTGCCTGCATAGCCTGCCATGATATGCCTCTTTACCAATGTCTTGTCTCATAGCTGCCTGCAATGCCTGCCATGATATGTCTCTTTACCAATGTCTTGTCTCATAGCTGCCTGCAATGCCTGCCATGATATGCCTCTATACCAATGTCATGTCTCATAGCTGCCTGCAATGCCTGCCATGATATGCCTCTTTACCAATGTCTAGTCTCATAGCTACCTGCAATGCCTGCCATGATATGCCTCTTTACTAATGTCTTGTCTCATAGCTGCCTGCAATGCCTGCCATGATATGCCTCTATACCAATGTCTTGTCTCATAGCTGCCTGTATGAATGTGAGCACACAATGCCATGAGTGTGGGACTGTAACCCATATGTAGACACCAGCTGTTCCCCCCCCCCTCTTTTCTCCACAGGGTCTACTGACAGGTCAGTATTGCTAGGAGTGCCATGGTTGTGACCCCCAAGTTGTGTTGTTGTCTCTCTCTTTGACCCCTTTCCCTTACAGGATCATGCTCACCTTACACCCAGGGAAGGAGCGCAGACCAGGCTATGTGTGTCACACCACTCAGCTGTGTTTGATTTCTCTCCCTGCAGGCCTTTGCAACCGGCACACTGGCATTCCTTCAATGGGGATTGCTACCACACAGCAGCTGCCATGGAACACCCCTGTGATTTATGTCTCCCCAGGAATGTCCACCACCACCTACCTTCTGGGGAGCACCCCTGGGCCCGCAGTCTGGTTGCCCCATGGTCGTCTGCCTCGATGCTGCCAGAGGTCTGGGAGCCTGCCCTGCAACCCTCCTCAGCTGCTGCTGCTGCTGCTGCTGCTGCTGCTGCTGCTGCTACATTCTGAGTGGCTGCTGTGCCTACCCCTGGCAGCCTCGCCTGGCCATCCCTGCCAATGTTCCAGAACAATAAAGATGCCCCTTGGGCAAAGGCCCCTTGAACACCATGACCCCAATGTTACACAAGCACTGCCCCACACACGCAGAGACAGCGCCCAGCACACAAGGCCCTGCATGAATCCCAGCCAAGGCCTGCCACAGCCAGCCCAGGGAGAACACAGCAGGGGGGCTGCCAGACCCTCAGGGCTCAGAGGGGAGGGGGGAGTTGGGGGCCTCTCAGGCAGGCAAACAGTGACAGGCGACATGGCGCACGTCCGCCATGTCCGTGAAGAGCCCTTTCAGCAACTGGGGCTCTCACCCACCCTCGGTCCACCCGTCAACGGCGTCCGTGTCCGCCCATCAACGGTGTCCGTTTCCGCCCTCAGTCCGCCCGTCAACGGTGTCCGTTTCCGTCCTCAGTCCGCCCGTCAACGGCGTCCGTTTCCGCCCTCGGTCCGTCTGCATGAGAGGTGCCCGTTCCTGCATTGCCTCCATCTGCGAAGTGACCCCTGTGTCCCTATTGGTCTCTGCAGACCCCTCTCCCTGTATCCCTCTCCCACCAGCCTTGTTGTCTGTCTGTTTCTGACCCACCCGTGTCCCTCCCCAGCACCCCCTGTCCGCCTGCCTGTGTACCTGCCTCCCCTCCCACTCCCTGATGATGGACACTGGCACCCCACACCCCGCCAGAGCGCCTGCCGCAAGGCACCTACGTTGCCCCATCTGGGGAGTGATGAGCTGCGTGAGCCCTTCCCGCTCACAGCAGACAAGCCCAAGGCATCTCTCGGTCTTGGCCGGGGCACGGAGCAGAAGGCATACCGGGATGCCTTCTTTGTGGGCACAGCCACGGCCCTGGTGGCCCAGGGCTTCAGGCAGCGCACGGGCATGTCATGGCGGAGGCGGTTCCAGACCTCATGAGACCCCCCTTGTGCGTGCCGTTCCCACCCCCTCCTTCCCTTCTCTCCCCCGTTCACCCCCCCCCCATGACTCCCACGTGCAGCCTCACCGTGGCTTGGGGGTGGCATCGCAGTCTGCAGGAGGGAGGGCAGTGGCACTCCCCCCTGCGGCAGGTGGCTAATGCCCAGGGTGCCCTGGGGCAGCTGGCACTGGCACAACCTCTGCCCTTCAGCTGACTGTCGCACGCCCAGTGCCTGCAGGCCCACCTGTGGCTGCCCATCTGCTGCGACCACTGCAGCAGCTGTGGTAGGTGCACGCAGACGGGCTGAGGAGGGGGCTCTTTGCTTCCACAAGACTGACAGCTCCCCACAGGGGCCTGCCTGCCTCTGCGGTAAGTTTTGCCTCGATCCTGGCCCATTGCTCTTGCCTCCTGCCTAATTCAGGCACAGTTGCAGCCTAACTCGGTCCTATTTTGAGCCCCAATTGTGCCACAATTGGGCCTCAACTGTGCCTGAGTTGGGCTGGACTGAGCCCAGAGTCCGTCTTCTTCCCATCATATTAACCCAGCTCTGCTATTTCTGTTACAAACCATATATAATTTGTTGTTGTTATACTTTATCACAGCCTATGCTGGGCTGGCTATATTCTGCAGTTTGGGACCTAGCCAAGATCCTGGGAATTGCAGAGATATCTTCATAGGATTCTTGCTGATCCAAGCAACATTGTTTTCTGGGGCTGAACTGGTGTAATTTGCTCAAGGCCAAGAATGTCGAGGTGTTTCTTCAGACTTCTAGGCACTGCAATTATTATTATTATTATTATTATTATTATTATTATTATTATTATTATTATTATTGCAGAGATACATACAGTAGGCAGATCCCTTCTCCCAAGGAGCATACAATGAAAAAATGAGGAAACAGAATGTCCACTGCATTGAGTTTTTGCTTCCCTCCCTTTTTGATTCTTGCCCAAGTGTTCCCAGTTGCTTCCCCTCATTACTCTGAGGAATGTAGTTCTTCTGGTACCTTGGTGTCTTCACTGCAAATGTGCTGAGGTGTTTCTTCTGCTCAAGGTGGTGGTTGCTCCTTCTCCAGCCCACAGATTCCTTCCTTCTTCCTGTGTGTGTGTGTGAGTCCCCCCCCCCCGCAATCTTTGCATCAACATGCTCTCTACAAGGTGACTAGACCCATCTGTGCTCATTTTGTAAATGCTCCAACTGGGAAAGCACCATGTAAAGAACTACTGTAATTAGAGTGTATAGTATGAGGAACCTCAAGTGATTGAACCAGGCTAGGTCTGCTGAAAGGGAAGAGACTGAGAGAGCCCAACAGGGTGTGTGGTGGAAGGAACTGCTAGCTCCAGTATACTAAAAAATAGACAGCAATGCCAGGAGGCTGCCTTAGGAATGCAAAATTCACACCTTTCATTGAGTTCTCACTGAAGTACAACATTTGCATGTACCGTACAGTATATATTTGCATTGCATTCTTGTCCAATGGCTTTCATGTGAGCGTCTCCATGGGCATTCTTCCAGGGCAGGAAAAGCATTAAGGATGAAGACAGTCATAGTCTTCCAAGAACATTTTCAGTGGCTACTGCAGTAACAGGTTCCTGGGGGGGGGGGGTGTTGTTCCTATGTCATCCCAAAGATGATCCAATGCAGGGTGTCACAGAACTCTTTGTCATTTGCACCTGCAGTATGAATCTGGCTTAGCAACTCCCGTTCCAAACATAAAATCCCAGCAACTCAAACACTGGATCAGCA
The DNA here is from genome assembly GCA_026170595.1 of Plestiodon gilberti rubricaudatus. NCBI lineage: Eukaryota > Metazoa > Chordata > Lepidosauria > Squamata > Scincidae > Plestiodon > Plestiodon gilberti. The sequence continues at coordinate 23,293,050 of JANXHW010000006.1, forward strand.
AATTCTTCCTCGTGCTCAGAATACGGGTCAGCCCTCACTGACCATGCCAGATGGTGTGAACTCACGTTTAATTTTTTAAAAAAACTATAGACATAAGCATCCATCTATATGTGCACTCATTCTTTATTTTTTTTCTCCTCACCAAAATTCACAAACCTCTTGGGTGACCCAAACATTATTTAAGGGCTCAAATCTCCTAGTTCCTTATTCATTCACAGCTATAGTGGCAGTGATTGGTGCAGGGGTAAGCTTACCAGATCTCCAACCTGGACAGAGTGCTAGACCTTTAGGAGAAGCAATGTGGGCAGGCGTAGCTTGTTAAATCTTAGAGCACAATAGTAGGCATGTCTACTCAGAAGCAAGCCCCATTGTGTTCAGTGGGGCTTGCTTCTGAGTAGACATGTCTAGGATTGTGCTCTAAGGTTTAACAAGCTACATCTGCCCACATTCCTTCTCCTAAAGGTCTAGCACTCTGTCCCAGTTGGAGATCTGGTAAGTCTAGGCAGGGGTAGCATATCTTAAATAACTTGTGCAAAAATGAAGCGGATTCAAAAAAATGGTTGGATTCAGTGCTAAGGTTCTTAAGGGGACAGTCTTCCAATAAGGGAGGTGTATCCCTTGGAAAGGCCTAAGACTTAATCTGGGGGTACAAAATCCTTAATTCTTATTTTCATGGCTGTAGTGGCAAAAAAAATATGTAAAATTTACATCCTACCCTTCAATTTCAGTGAGAATTTCCAGGGCAACTTGCAACATAATCCTATGCATGTCTACCTAGAAGTAAGTCCCAGATAATTCAATTGGACTTACTTCCAGGTAAGTGTGTATAGGATTACGGCCTTATTGAGCTACAATAATAGCAATCCTAAGCATAGACTCAGTAGGAGTAATCCCATTGCACTGAATGGGACTTATTTCTGAGTAACCATCCTTAAGATCTTGCTCATGGGGAAGGACACTGCAGGATTTTAATGGGGATGTAACTTTGCATGAGCAATGCCTCCTCCACGCTAAAGGGCTCTAAGGAAAGGACCCAGGAGAAGAAGCAGAAGAAGGGGAACAGAAGTGGCCTTCAGGAGACAGGCAGCACCATGGAGGGCTTCATCCTCTGCTATCGTACGTTCAATCCAATCCACGTAGGAGGTGACTCGGGTGTAGACTCCCGGTCGGTTGGGCTCTGAACAACCTAACCCAAAGCTGACCACTCCAGCCAGGAACCAAGTGCCATTGTGCTTGCAGGTGAGGGGTCCCCCGGAGTCACCCTAAGAGGTAAACAAGAAGGAAACAAAGACCATCACTCTCCAGAGAAGAGAACCGCTCCTAAAATACTATATTAAGAGTAGGTTACATTTAAATTCCTCTTTAAATGGCCATTAGCCATTTCTCCCTAAGCTTGGGCCAGCCTTCTCTTGACTCTCCCTTATAGGCAATTCTTTTTCTAAAGAAGGTATGGTGAGGGCTAGCATGATATGATAGGATGTTGGTCTGGGAAGACTTGAGCCAGCTTTAGAGACCAGCTTTAGCCACAAAGCATACTGGCTAATAATTGGACCAGTCATGATCTTTGTCTTCCCCCTTTCATTATCACAGTGACAGACCAATCCTGCCTAACTATCCAGTGGGTGGCCCAGTTCACCCGCCGGATCCTATCCCCGTTTCCCATGGTTACTCGGTCACCTCGGGGGAAGGGGTCATTCGTCCCGTTCCCCCGGTGTAATGCAGAGAGACCCCAATGGGCCTCCTCAGATTTCCATCAACTATTTAGCTGTGAACCCCCAGGCTCCCTTGCCGCCCGGACCACCCCCGCCCAGGGATTGCTTATCTCCTCCACCCGGACAGCCCCCATTGGGGGATCGCTTACCTCCTCCAGCGGCCGCATAGGCGATTCGGCGGGGAAGTAAGGGCGGCCGGAACCCAGGAAGGTGGATCAGGCCCAGGTAGAGGAGTGGGATTCGGCATGCACTGCTGCCAATTCTGCCCCCTCCCAGGCCTGATATGCCCTCCTCCCCCACCCCTGTCACCACCCTGTTCTACCCACTCCCCCCCCCCGTTCTGTGGTTTTTGTGGGATATATAGTATAAAACATTTCAGGATTGCACTTTGTCAGCCTGGCCAGAACTGAAGGTCAGTCTTTGAGGACATGGTCCGAAAGCCAGGGCTAATGCATCCTTTTAAGAAATACGCAGTAGAGATGCATTGTTGATATGTCCAGAAACACAGAATAGCTAATGGAAGTGATGGGGGGGGGGGATAAGGGAAGTTTTGAGATGCAAAACAAAATCAGTTTCTCAACATCAGTCTGTTCCAGGACTGATTTGAAGTTCTGGTTTAGCCCTGATCAGTCTTAGTCCACAGCCCTCCTGTAATCCTAGTTTCAGGCTGCTTTCCATCACCATCCTGTCTGCTCAGGTTTACCATATCGCCGACCGGGACATTCCTTTTTGCCCTTAAGGGAGGCGGGGGGAGGGGCGATAGAAGCCGGAGCGTCGCTCCGGCTTCTATCGCCCCTCCCCCCCGCCTCCCTTAAGGGCAAAAAGGAACGTCCCGGTCGGCGATATGGTAAGCCTGTGTCTGCTACAATATTTTCTCTCACCCCCTTGATCCACCATTCTGACCCAAAATTCTTACCTGGCAAGAGTCCTTCTTTCCTTCTGGATACCCAGCACAGATCATGTCATTATAGATCAGCCTGTAGCCTTCTGGTATTGTCTCAGAATCAGTATCAGAGCTGGAGTCATTATGAAACATGCTGTCACACTCATCCACATCTATGATCGGCACCTCCAGCTTCTGGAGAGTCCGAGTGAGAAAGGAGGCTGGTATAAGGAAAGTGAAGCATTGAGATCAATCTTGGACCCAGAATCACTTGGCACAGGTTAGTTATCCTCTCTTGGTCTTGAACAGTCTCAGAATTAATGATAAAAGAGTCATGCAATACTCTTTATTGTTTTTGTTGCAAAAGGTTCATATGGTCGGGGCGTCAGGGAGGTGCGGGGGGTGCGGACCACACCAGATGACACCCCAGGGATGGGGTGACACCAAAACGACTTTCTATTCTGTTTGTTACCAGTGGTGCATAAACGCACCACTGGTAGAAAATAGGTTTTTCCCAATCCCCGCCACAACTCACGCAAGGATCACATTTCCCAGGAGGCCTCCACATTGTGTGGTCTGGTATTGGAGGAAATCCATGGGGGTGGTTACCATGAGATCTCGCCCCGGGTGTCACCAATCCTAGTAACACCCCTGCACATGGCTACACCCTCTGAAAACTAATGATGTCTCTGAAAGTCATAATTGCCTGGTTCGGAATACAGATTCTAGCTTGGACTATGTGACTGTATTCCAAATTGAGTACAATTTCCCCCCCAGATCATATTTTCCAGCTCAAAATTAAAAAAAAGAGATTTGCATGTTTGGAGTCCCCTGGAACATGCTATAAATACTGAGTTCCTTATGAGTGGTATGGAGACCAACAGGGCTTTAACTCTTTCTGGCAGGAATGGGAACTTCCCTCCCAGGGCAAATAGCAGGTAAGGGAGGGCAATCATGCTGGGGGCCAAAGCTAAAGCTCACCTCACCCCACGCCATAGTCGGAATCCTGATCACCCCTCCCAGCTGCTATTTACCAAACTTAAAGCAAGCATGTGAGAGCAGGAGGCCATTAACACTGCGTGTAGTTTGACCCAAGCTACCTTGACCCCTAGCCCCATAATAGGTTTTGCTAATATGGTTTCCTATTTTCCATGCAGATATATAATCCCAACCCCTAAGCTCCCCGTAGGGAGCGTATCCCTGTCCCTATCCCCCATCCTTCCCTCAACCCTTTTCCCTGTCACCCAAACCCCCAAAGCAAGACCACATCCATAAATACACACCTGAGCTAACACGGCGCCAAACTCCTTCTTACCTTCTGGGTAGGCATGGCCCCAGCCAGTAACCCAGCATCCCATTCCTACGGGGGAGACCTCAGAGTCCAAAGGACTGGGCAGGCAGATAGGCAGGATGGTTCGGGAGAAATTGACTGGCGCCTCCAGCCGCACCAGTGCAATATCAGCACTGAGGCCGTCTCCAGCGTAATAGGGGTGCACGATGATCTTACTGACGGCAGATGAGACCATGCTGGGTGCCGGTTTGGGGAGCTCATACTCCCCCAGGTTTACCCGGTACTCGTCCGGCTCCAGTGGCCTGTGGGAGCCAGGAAAAAATCAGTTTCTCCTGCAGTGGGAAGGCCCAAGCACAAGTCCTTCCTCGCTTCTGAAGTTTAGTAGGCAGCCTTTGGAAAGACGCTATCTCTTTGCTTATTTCCTCCCAGCCTACAGGTGTATGCATTTAACTCCAGATGTGTATATACACCTTTTTAAACTACCTCGCGGGGCTGTTATGACGCTAATATGGATTAATAATTGTCGAACATTTTGTACACTCAAAAACATTTAAAACTTGCCTGATCCTATTCAACTTGGACTACTTGGACAAGTAGTTCCACTTCTTTCACTGGGATTTACGCCCGTAGAAGCATGCTCAAAAATTCTGCTTTAAACTGATACATTTCATAATAAAATGCTCATTGCGCTTACGGTATTTCTATAGCATTTTAAGTGTTCAAACAATGTTTAGCATTGGGATCATGGTTTAGAGTGCATTCTCCTAGGGATGCATACAACAACCCTGTAATGTAGGTTAGTAGTATTATCTCCAGCTGGAGAGGCTGAAAGAGTAACTTGCCTGTCCATCAAGTTCCCAGCTAGGCTGGCATGTGAACTGGGAACTTCCTGGCTCTTAGCACATGCTCTCAACCACTGCACTACCCTGGATATGGCATAAGGCTAAGACAAGGAAATGCTGATTCAGTTGCCAGCATGGTATTATTAACTCTGCGTGTTACGTGATGTACAATAGTAACAACGCATTTGCTTTTATATTGCTATTTATTAAACTGTTCAATTTACTTACATTATCTCAGTAATCACACAGGTTGTATCCCAGTAATGGAGATAAATAGATAAAACCAGTGCCATAGGCTGCTCCTTAATTGAAGCACACATTTCAGGACACAATTCACTGTTTACCAATTATGTAATTTTGGCATTAGCAGCGTGCTAAGCAATTGGTCTGTTGTTGAATTACACTGCTTCTGTGTCAACATGCTATCCTTCGGCCTAGGCTTACCAGATCTCCAACCGGGACACAGTGCTAGACCATTAGGAGAAGGTATGTGGGCAGGTGTAGCTTGTTAAACCTTAGAGCACAATCCTAGGCATGTCTACTCAGAACATGCCTAGGTGTTCAGTGGGGCTTGCTTCTGAGTAGACATGCCTAGGATTGTGCTCTAAGATTTAACAAGCTACACCTGCCCACATTCCTTCTCCTAAAGGTCTGTCCCGGTTGGAGATCTGGTAAGCCTACTTCTGCCTCCCCCAGTGGTGGACCAGGGTCTGCAGTCCCTCTGAAGGAAGCAAGGTCCGCTAAGATAGCGTCTCCTCAGCCCACATCCCTTTTCTACTCACCCTTCAAAGCAATGAGCCGCTGTCACCACCCACTGGGAATTGATGAGGCTCCCGCCACATATATGTATCCTGTTTTCTCGTAGACTGATTTGCCACGGCCATTCCGCTTCCACAGCCCTTCTCCCTCCGACAATCCGGGGGGAGTGCACTTGAGGCTGGCCACAGGCTAAAGAGGAACAAGAGAATAATAAGATATGGATGTGATGGCGTTAAAGCTGGTGAACATCAGCAGGTTCATGGTATCCGTTGCCATTCCATAGCAATTGCTAGTCCCATATAAATATGCTTATTACTGAAGGACTGATCTGCACCTGGTGAAGCGCATGCGTGCATGCACACGCATGCTCACACACACATGTGCGTGCACACGCACACACACCAGCACATTTTGCTATGTTAATGTGGAACTGCAAAGTTGACACGGTGAGGGAGAATGGTTCCAAGGCTAGAAACATAAAGGAAAAAAAAGATGCAACAGAGGAAAAACAACAACCAATTGTCTTCGTTTCATTCACTAGATAAACAGAATGTGAAAAATGCTCTCTATTGTTTTCAAAATTGGATCTGAATTACTGAACAGGCCTAACATTTGAATTCTGATATTTACATATCAAATCAGTTGGTTTTTTTTTTTTTTTTTGCGAAGTCAAATCAATCATAATGTGATACACCGCAGCAAATATGGTGTGATGATAGACACTGGATGAATAAATGATTAAATAGAGAAAGGGAGGGAGGGAGGGATGGATGGATGGAAAGGGAGAGGAAGGGAAGGAGAGCGAGAGAGAGGAAGACCTGGGAAAAATGAATACATGTTGGAAAGTGCATAATTGGAAAAACAGGTGAGGCTGGATGGAGAAATATAATAGAAGTATCACAATTAAGAGATAGTTGGATGAAGAAATGTGTGTGTGTGTGTGTGTGTGTGTGTGTGTGTGTGTGTGTGTGTGTGTGTGTGTGTGTGTTGAATGTGCTGTATGTTCCATTGTTATATGTGCAGTATTGTCAACAAAAAACCACACTGTGATAATTGCTTCTCCTGTCAGGTAGGAGCCTCAGAGGCATATGGATGGGTGTTTTCAGTTGCAGTTCCATAACCTTGGAATTCTTGTCCTCTTGTGGGCTCACTGGAGCCAGACCAGACCTGAGCATCTTCTAGAGATTACCTCAATCTCTGCCAGACCTTTTATGTTTTTCATTTTCTTCTCAAGCATTTACAGATGTTGGCACCTGCCCTGAGTCTAAAGGATGGGGTGGATCATAAATGTAAATAATTAAATTGGAACAAATTAAACATAACTCATGGCTGTTGTGGACAGAAAGAGAGAAAGAGATGTGGAAGGCATGTGGGTGGATGGGTGTGGATACGGATGATTTACTGTATTTCTTCAATTCTAAGACGCATGTTTTTTCTCAATTAAGCATTTCAAAAAATGGGGTGCGTCTTAGAATCGAAGGTCTCCAAAAAGCACCCCAAAATGCTATCTTCTTTCTTACTGGGGTTTGCGGGAGCTTCAGGGAGACCTGCGCAACCCTCTGCAGGCCTCCCTGATCTTCAGTTCGGCAAAAAACAGTGATTTTCAGCCATTACTGGTTTTCACGAAAACCAGAAATGGCCAAAAAACGCTGTTTTTTGCCAAACTGAAGATCAGGGAGGCTTGCAGAGGGTTGCGCAGGCCTCCCTGAAGCTCCCGCAAGCCCAGGTAACGAAGGAAATGGCACTTTCTGATGGGGCCAGAAATGCTATGCAAAGGCAGTGCACTCAGTCATCCTCAGCTGCAGGAGACATGCTGGGGAGAGTTGGTGCTGAGCAGGTAGATTTAATGAAGGGAGGCGAGTCTTACAATTGATGGATTTTTTTTCCCTGCTGGTGGTACTGAAAGTAAAGGTGCGCCTTAGAATCGAAGGCGCCTTAGACTCAAAGAAATACGGTAGTAGAGTGATAGCTAGATGCAGGAGTGTGCTAAAAGCTGGGGTGAACCCAGTGACAAATAGGAAAATGGCAGCACAATTCTGTGCATGTCTACTCCCAAGCAAGTCTTACTATCTTTCATGGAGCTCGCTCCCAAAAGCTTGTTTAGGAATGCAGCCAAACAGCGCAATCCTATCCAACTTACACCATCAGTATAACCAGCGGTGCAGTGAGAACGGGAGGCCCCAGAACGGAAAGGGGATTCAAAGGGGATTTAAATCTCCCCTCCCCTCCAAAGCCTCCCGCCCTGCCCTTCCCCGCTGGTTACACCAGTGATGTAAGTTGGATAGGATTGCGCAAGTGATGTAAGTTGGATAGGATTGTAAGAAAGTTATAGGAACAGAGATTGACATTTGTGGACAAAGAGAATACAGCACAAGGAACACTTCTGCCTAGGGGTACCATGGGCTCTCAGGTGTGCGCTCAATCAATGCTCCTAAGACCCACAAGCTGCACAGCATTCACACACAGTACACCTTGATCCCCACCTCTCTATCTGACAGGGGGAGTTGCAGGTATCCATACAGGAGAATCAGTTTTATTTGGGCATGAAAACATTTTTGGAGTCTCTCTTCTGAGGCCGCTCTTTCTTCCCCTGTTTCTGGCATTGTGCTATAGCACAAAGTGAATATAAATGGATGGTGTAGTGGTTTGGGAGTCGGACTTAGACCTGGAAGATCCAGGTTCAAATCCCTGCTCAGCCACAAAGCTTCCTGGGTGACCTTGGGCCAGTCACTATCTCTCAGCCCCACCTACCTCACAGGGTTGTTGTGAGGACAAAAAGGAGGGGAGGAAATATGTACACCACTCTAAGCTCCTTGGAGGAAGGGCGGTATAAAAATGTGAAATAAAAAAATAAAAAATCAATAGCACCTTTTTCAGGCTCGTGACACTGGGTAGTTCCAGCACTAGCCCCACCATATTGAGAGGGGGGGGGACTTGGGTATTTAAATATGAAAGGATTTCTCTGCGAGTCCAGAGAGATAAAATATTGGTCACTTTTCTACACACATCCACACCCAGTTTGTTCAAACCCCACTTTAAGGTCTGGTGGTCCTTTCTCAGGTATCTATTCTCACCTCTTTGAGCCAAACAGTTTTCAGCACCTGCAAGAAGAAAGGAGATGAGTCAGACAGGCCCAATGGGCACCTGAAGATGGCTATCAAACCACATGGCTTTGTACTGATCCTAGTTCAGCAAGCAGGTTTGGTAATGAGCCCACAGGAATTGCAAACATGGGCAGAGACAATCCGCTGCATCTGAGGTGTGGTGGATCAGGTCAGGCCACTAAAAACCTCTGCAGAATGCCAGAAAGAGACTCCTTGTCAAGCCAAGTTTATTTGTAAACCGCTTTTCTGTCTCAGAGATACCCAAACCAGCTTAAAACAGCAAACATAAAGGGCAAGAAAACTAGATTAACAACATAAATGACTCTGTAATGATTCAGTAAACAGTTAATATCAGATAATAGTTCCAAAACAAAGATCAGCATTCCAACTGTCCATCCCTGCAATGGATCTGTCTCTGAAGTGTGATAACCAGCAACTTCAATCCCTGTAGCATTGTTTTACAGAAATGGGAACACAGCAGTAACCCAAGCCTCCCATGGGCCATACAGAGGCACAAACTGTTTCGGTCCAGCTGAAAATTTGCCACAAGGCTAACTATGCAATACACGGAAATCCTGAAATGTTGTCCCCTGAATGGATGCAAAGAGAGAAATCAGCATCCTCGTGGTTTCCAAACTTGGGAGGCCTAACATCTCCCTCCCCGCCAACCCCCTCAGGCAGACGTGTCTTCCAGAGTTTGTATTACTATTGGCACCTGTCTTTTGGCAGGGCTCCTGTGTGTTTACCAGCTCTAAGAAGCAGAAATCCAGCAGGGGAAACCTTCCCCCATCAAAGCATCTCCATGCCAGAAAAAGTGACACCTGTCGAATTTTGCTTGCTGTGAGGCTGGTCAAGCACAGTAGCCGTGACAGCAGAACAAAGTGGTACCTAGAACTAAGAATTTAATTTAGACATCCTGGCTCCCAAATCTCCCTGCTTGAACCAACCCCCACCTCCACATGCAACCCAGGAGTCAGATTCCTGAGGCTTCCTGCTTTAACAGCTAGAGCCCAGGTCCAAATGAATCCGGGGATCCCCAGAAACTATGTCCCCTTCCTTGTTGGGACCTGCCCTCTCAAATAATCCTAGCACCGAAATATTTCCCCCTTGTACCCGCTAAACCTCTACTTCCTTCTCAGAGATCCCAGGAGTCCTAGATCCGTGATGGCGAACCTATGACACGCGTGTCACAGGTGACAGACGAGGTCGTTTTGGGTGACATGCCAGCATTTCCCCCAGGGCCCCGACACACCTTATATTTTCGCAAAAGTTTTACAGGCTTATCTTAAACATTTAGGGCAGGGGTTTTGGCAGATCTCTTTCAAATTATTATCTAGTAAAATTCAGCAACAAAAATCAGTAATTGATGTTAAATAAAATGCAATGTGTTCTATAGTTGTTTTCAGTTCAGTTCAGTTTAAAATTACTATAAAAAGTAGCAATAGTCAAAGTACTATTAAAAGTTGGGGGGGGCGCAACACACCAGCAGGCACACCAAGCCCAAATGGTTCACCATCACTGTCCTAGATCTTTCCTTCCAAAGGCAGAGTAGAAGTGGTGGCCCTGGTGGGGCAGAAAACAGCCCTGGGGTTTTGGTTTTTCTTCCCCATCTCTGCGGTAAGACACCAAGAGTTGTTTCCACATGCCTAGCTGACCACACACACACACACACACACACACACACACACACACACACACACAATGTGCTCACCTGCCAGCAACAAGAGTAGCAGCCCAATCTGGGAGCAGGAGAGACTCAGCATGGCTTGAGCAACCTTGGAGCATTCAGCTCTGATGCCACCCAGGGAAGGAGACAGGAGAGAGTGCTGGGCTGAGATTCTGAGACCAAGCACCCCTTGGCAGGATTGGTGCATCACAAAGGGAGCAGCCTCTTGGCGTCACTGAGTACCAGGAGGCTGCCAAAGCACAAAACCTGAGCTGTTGGGTATTGTCCTCCACACCCCACCCCCAGCCACACAGTGGGGCCAGCTCACCTGCCTACTCACCAACAAGGCAAATTGCCCTAACACTCTCTCTCTCTCTCTCTCTCTCTCTCTCTCTCTCTCTCTCTCTCTCTCTCTCTCTCTCTCTCTCTCTCTGGGCGGAGAAAGGCTAATAGCTTTACAGTACATGAAGGGAGTGTGATGTGTGTGGGTGTGCGGTGTCTCAATCGGTAGAGTTTCCAGAAACGGAGGACAACAGAGTTCCTGCATCTTTACAGTGGTACAGATCAGAACAATTTCAGCTGGTGCCATTTGACATTCAGGGGAGAAAGAAAAGTGACACCCACAGAAATTCCCTCTTCCGTCCACGCAATTATGTGTGGCATTTGGTCGTCTTACCAGCTAATTCATTAAAAGTGAAGAAAAGTAAGAAAAGTGAACAGGGGGGAGTTCCACCAAAATGTTACAAGCTTCTGAACTGTTTCACCGACACACATCACACTGAGGAACGCCACGGAAGCCGTTGCTGGAAAAACACATGATCCGTTTTCATGACCGATTGTGGGCCTCCTGAGTAGAGTGGAGTAGGCTACTCCACTTTGGCTCACGGTAAGGAAAGCTATGGCAAACTTAAACAGCATAATAAAAAGCAGAGGTATTTGCAGAGAGTAGTGACTGCAGAGACCCCAAAAGGGTGGTAGGCCCCTTGAAACCATGAGACTTAGGTCCTTTTGCTACTCCCAGGAGCAAGGCCTCTGATGTGCCAAAGTAATGAACCAAAGTTAAAAGGGGAAGTAATCTTCTCGCTTGCCAAGTTACGCCCCCAGCTGAGATATTACAAATATCCTGAGCTTGAGCAGAAACCACAAGAACAACAGCCACCCAGGAAAACAGGAAAAGGAGGGAGGAGGGGGAGGCCAGAGTAAGCAGGAAGCTTGAGCAACCACAGAGCAAAATTTGTAATAACCATATTAAAGCATAGGAAAAAGGGGAACTTGAAGTGGAAAACAACTAGCTGCACTTGTGAAAAACAGAGGAGTGGGAGATGGTTGAAAATTAGCCTCTGAAGCAAATTGCAGTCAGCTGCAGTAGGGAAAATATGGGAAGGGGCGATATCTGTAAAACCTATAACTGTTGCTGATTTTCTGCACTAGCTCGTGCTCGCTCCCAATGGGCTTGCACCCTGTGCGCACAGTATTTTTTTGAATAAACTTTTGCATTTGATCTATTTTGGACTTGGTCTCTGATTTCGGCTGCTTTGGACCCAGGTCACGGACCTACCCAGGGGGTCCCAGGGCTCTGGAGACCCCCGTGCTTGCAACAACCATGCCAACAAAAGTTTGTACAGTCAGGGCGACGGTGTTCCCAGTAGCAATGTATGGTTGCGAGAGTTGGACCATAAGGAAGGCTGAGCGCCGAAGAATAGATGCTTTCGAACTGTGGTGCTGGAGAAGACTCCTGAGAGTCCCTTGGACTGCTAGGAGATCAAATCAGTCAATCCTAAATGAAATCAACCCTGACTGTTCCCTGGAAGGACAGGTACTGAGGCTGAAGCTCAAATATTTTGGCCACCTAATGCGAAGAGAGGACTCTCTGGAGAAGACTCTGATGCTGGGAAAGACTGAAGGCAAAAGGAGAAGGGGAAGGCCAAGGATGAGATGGTTAGACAGCATCACTGATGTAACGAACATGAAAATGAGCAAACTCGGGAAGATACTGGAGGACAGGAAGGCCTGGCGGGATATGGCTCATGGGATCACGAAGGGTCGGACACGACTTAACGACTGAACAACAACAACAACAACAACAACAACCAGGCAGGTCTGGGCTGGCTGTGAATAAGTTAATCATGTGGTTGGGCAATGTTTATAGGGGCACCAATCAGACTAGAACTGATGCTTAACATGCCATCATCGAGGTAGGCTCTAAAGTAGGTAGGCTGTTTTTACTCTAAAGTAGCAGCCACAGAGCAGTGTTTAACCCTTTGCTTCTGTGCTGGATTCTCACCAAAAATCCCCCTCCAACTGCCCATTGAAACTCGAAGGCACCACTTTTTACAATGGCACTTTCAGAGTTCTATAGCTGTGGGGCAATTGGGGGCAGGAAAATGGTATGGAAGTAAAGGGCAAAATAGCCATGCTCCCAACACATCTCATCCAGTTTGAAGATGTGGACGTCAGATATGATTAAGACACAGCTCCTTAACCCTATATATGCAAGAAGTGAAGCTCTGATGACTCTATGTTAAGTGAAAGGCACTCTGGCAATGCTTAAAGAGACCCTCTCCTTTATTAGGTGTGGTTGCAAGGTTAAGTGTGGGAGTTGTGTGAGCCACATAGTCCCCAGCTGAAATCTTACCCCAGCCATGAGCTCACAAGGTGGCCTTAGTCAATCCATTCATCCTCCACCCCCATTGGCAGTTTAGTGCTAATAATATTGATTTACCTTATAGGGTTGTTGTAAAGTTAAATGAGATAATTACGTGAAGTGTTTTGCATATTCTCAAGCTGCAATCCTATACACGCTTACCTGGAAATAAGTAACAGCACAGTGGAGGATATTTCTGGGTAAACATGCAGTTCATTGTGCCCTGGACTTTGAACCTGGGCTACTTGCTCACATACTCTGGGGCTGAGAGTTTGCCCTGCTTCTTATTTATGCCAGCAAAGCAGCGTCAATCACATCGCTGGAGACACGGTAGCATTTCCAGTTGCTCCTCTACTTTAAATTCAGCCTCCAATCTATCTCGTCGGGGCCTGTGATCCACATCCCAGCCCCCCACTTGCCTCCCATGGGAACAACCAAAAGCCTGAATACCGGAAAAGCCGGTTTCCCTGGAACTGTGCAGTAAACAGCCACATAACCGAGCTGTCGGGATGCTCAGCTAACACTGCAAGGCAGATGAGTCACACCAGGACACTTCCAGAAACTGAGAATATACCTCGGTGCAAAGACGCATACCTTTCCAAAGACAGGCATTCAATACCGGGATCGTTTTCAGCCCTCCGAAACGGCACAATCCTTTGGATATAATGCATTATTGCCAACATGTGCCCTTTCCGGGGCTGGCCCAAGACCTCAGGCTCTCAGTGCCAAATGCTGCCCCGTCACCTCTGATGCTATAGACCACCCCTCCTCCTCACTCCCTCTTCCGCTCCACCCCTCACTTCCTTTTCCAATCCAAGGAGGAGCAGCAGTAGCAGTGAGCGAGCGGACGAAAGTGGGTGCACTCCACCAATCTGTTGCCTTAGATGACCGCCTCAGTTGGCCTCACGGATGGGCCAGCCTTGGCCCTTTCTCTATGGAGCAGTTTCACAGTCAGCTTGGCACAAAGGTGAATGTATGAAGCTGCCATGTACTAAATGAGACCATTGGGCCGTCTAGCTCCAGGGCCGCAGAGAGCTTAGGTGGGCTTTGGTGAAGATTTTTAACAGGGGCCCTTTGGCACCTGCAAATCTAATCCCCTTCCATCTTCCCCACACCTGGATGAAGCGTCCCAGTTGCCTCAGCAACCAGGAGGTGCTTCAGGGCATTTGGGAGCCACCTGGGTTTGTTCCTGCTTAGTTCGCATAGAGTACATCCACCTCTCTGAATACCGTCGAAGTCAGGGTGCCAACCCTAGTAGGGGCCCCATTTAATGTCAGGACCCTGAGGAATTATCCCAGCAGCCCTACCCTCTCCATGGCCCTATCTAGCGCAGCATTGTTTATTCTGACTGGCCATGGCTCTTGAGAGTCTCAGGCGGGGTCTTTCTCAGTCCTACCTGGGAACTGAACCTGGGACCTTCTCCATGAAAGACATGCTACTGAGCTACAGCCCCATTCAGGGATCCTTCCCCCCCCCCTTAGAGTCTTTCCATATTTCAGGACACATTTGATGACTCCCAAGGTGAATCTCTAATTAGCTGACTGGGCCTATGTAGCGACACTTCCTGGGGGGGGTGGAGCCCTTTTAGGCTATTTTCACAACATAAAACCAACCAAGGGTGTCTTTGATGCTTCAATAACTGACAAATCAGCAACTTTTCCTAGCAGGTTGTACATGCACCGTAGGTTCTACACACACACACACACACACACACACACACACACACACACACACACACACACACATACACACACACACACACACCCTATGGAACCACCACCACCCCAAGGTACAAGTGGTTATGGACCTTTGAGGGTACAACTGCTGCAGGTATTCCAAACACTAGCTGCTCAGATAGACTGCGACTGCCCAAAGAAAGTAATTATGGAAAAATCCAGCTCACTGGTTGCTGCTGTCCTAAGCCACACAAATCTGATTTTTCCGTCCCTTATTAGCTGTGTTCAGTAGCAGAAAGAGTTCTTACTTTGTTACACTGCAGGCACAGGGCCAAGGAGAAGCTGTAATGGTGCCATATTGCTTTGGCTTGTTGCCCTCCTTAAGCCGCTGGGCAAACTGATATCAGGCTTGTTTCAATTGTTTTTCAAATACGCTGAATTATTCCATACTGGAAAGGGGAACAATGCATAACACAATGCTGCCAGCCTTTGCATGACTTTGATACTCGTGTGTGTGTGTGTGTGTTTGTGTGTGTGTGTGTGTGTGTGTGTGTGTGTGTGTGTGTGTGTGTGTGTGTGTTTAGGCTGTGCCCAGGGCAGGTGCCCTCATCACTCCACCCTAATCACATCACAACAACAAATGTATTGTGGCATAAGCCATTTTGTCACAAAAATAAATTGGACGATATATGCATGAACATACATAAGAAAAGGGGAAAGAGGTTTCACAAAAGAGGCCAAAACAATGCAAGAATTGCCTTGCTCACAATTCTGCTCAAGGACTCAAAGGAGAAAGAAAAAGTGAGTCACATCACTTTGCACAGCCCAAACGAACGCAAGATCCAACGGGTGCGTGTGATCCGTTCCCGACTCATGGCCACTGGGGGGAAATTGGCGCGGAAAGAAATATAGCATGAAGTGGGACACGGACACCCCCAGTGCCATTTGAGCTAAAAAAAATCCTACAGTATCAAATTTGCTAATGGACTCTTAACTCAACCTGGGCCTCAAAGATCATGGAATATAATTAAGGTTATTGAAACAATATTAAGTGATGGGATGTTTTTCTTTTCACTTTGGAAATTAGACGTTGTGAGAGGAGGAGGAGGAGGGCAGGCACAATGCCTAGCAGTTAGTGATGGCTCCTGCTCTCTTGCTCTCCACTTGCCTCTTCTTACTGGTTAGACTGGGGTTACTGGGAAATTGGGTATCTATCACTGTAGCTTGGGGTTGTTTTTTCCCCTCATAGTATCCCCAGTAAAAGATTTTCAATGTTCCAAACTTCAGATAGGACAATAAAAAACAAGAACTCACTAGGAACAAATGTGAGTTTAGGCTTGATTTAGAAAGGCCCTTGCCTAGTAATACAGTATATGGATTGAAGGAGTTTTCTGCAACAAAAGAAATTGCTGCCACCTAGTGCAAGGTTTAGGTGCAGCACAGGAAAAAGAAAATGTGATTATTGAAAGAATCTACAGAACAGTACAGTACTTGGATCTGAGCATGAGAAGAGTCCAGCAACAGTGACACTTCTTTGTAGAAGAAGGAATACTGCTTTGAGAATAAGTACTGTATATGACTGAAGATCAAGTATCACTGATTCAAAACTTGTCCAAACAAAAGAAGGTGGAATTCAAAAAATGGAGAGAGAATGGGGGCACTTTCATGATCAGAGATATTCCAGATACAGTATTTACCCTTAGGCTCCCTTCTGGCTCCCTTAGCGCGCTCTGGCTCCCTTCCCCCCGCCCCGCCCCTTAAGGGCAAAACGGAGCATCCCGGTCGGCGATATGGTAAGCCTATTTACCCTGGATATTTAATGCCATACGAACACTGAAAGATGCCTTATTAATGGGCTACCTTTATACAACATCCACCTGACCTGAGAGTATTTTTATTTATTTATTTATTTATTTTTCACATTTTTATACCACCCTTCCTCCAAGGAGCTCAGAGTGGTGTACATATTTCCTCCCCTCCTTTTGTCCTCACAACAACCCTGTGAGGTAGGTGGGGCTGAGAGATAGTGACTGGCCCAAGGTCACCCAGGAAGCTTCGTGGCTGAGCGGGGATTTGAACCTGGATCTTCCAGGTCTAAGTCCGACTCCCAAACCACTACACCATTCCCTTAAGAAAGAAGCAGGGAGGAGAAAAATAATAAAGAAGCTATGCCAGCTGTACCTAGATACTGCAAACCTCTCTCTCTCTCTCTCTCTCTCTCTCTCTCTCTCTCTCTCTCTCTCTCTCTCTCTCTCTCTCTCTCTCGGCACAGAGAATGAACCCTGTCGCAAAAATCATAGGTAGCCACCCATGCTGGTCCCTTAAGTTGGATATAAGGTCAACTAATACATCAGAATGTAGGGAGAAAAGAGCAAGCTTTTGAGTTACACAGAACTCTTCTTCAGGTTGAATGTTAAGCAAAACAAAGAGTGTGGGGGAGATGAAATTGGTCATCATTGTGATGAACATGGTAAAATCACTGGCTAGGTCTGCTTCCATCTTGTAGGCCAGAAGCCATTTTGAGGCTGCTGTAGGAAAGTTGGCCCCTATTCTTTAAATAAATAATTTTATGCTTATAGCTTGAGTTCCTGGAGTTGGGATATTCAGAGTTTACAAGGGCTAAGGAGTTAGTTAGCACATAGGCCTCCAGTTTTCCCTTAACTGGAGGACTGGCTGTTAAAAGGGATGGTGGCACCTACCGTTGGGCAATTAGCCTTGAGAAACAGCACACCCATCTGGCTGGGGAGTAAGGTTTTTGCCCTGAACACTGCTATACAGAACTATACATCAGTGGATTCAGAGGCGTCGCTCCGGTAGGGGCGGGGCTGTAAGTATCGCTGCG
Organism: Plestiodon gilberti rubricaudatus; assembly: GCA_026170595.1. Lineage (NCBI taxonomy): Eukaryota > Metazoa > Chordata > Lepidosauria > Squamata > Scincidae > Plestiodon > Plestiodon gilberti. Next base: position 23,310,469 of record JANXHW010000006.1, read on the forward strand.
GTCATAGTCTCTTTACCGAGCGAGGAGGAGGCAGCCCCGCCCCCTCACTGTCCGAGCCAGTCCCCTACGGAGAAAGCAGCAGGCAGGGTCTCTTCCCTGCCGGTTTCTCCGTAGGGGACTGGCTCGGACAGTGAGGGGGCGGGGCTGCCTCCTCCTCACTTGGTAAAGAGACTATGACCGCAGCGATACTTACAGCCCCGCCCCTACCGGAGCGACGCTTCTGAGTGGATTGTTGTGATTTTTGAGATGAGGGAATACATAGGAACCTATGGAGAACAATGCATCTCTGACTCACTGGGGGTTGTTAAGCCTGTAAACCAGAGGTGTGCCTATGGTGGGGGATGTACAGTAAGATGCGCCCTGTCCTACTCCCCGTTTACAAGCCGGCACAAGGCGGCCCCGCCCCCTCGCCATCGGAGCCATTCCATGCGGTGGAGTCTCCTGCCCGTTGCTTTCTCCGCATGGAATGGCTCCGACAGCGAGGGGGCGGGGCCGCCTCGTGCGGCTTGTAAACGGGGAGTAGTAGGACGGGGCGCAACTTACTGTACCCCCCCCCAGTAGGAATGCCTCTGCACTGTGAGCCAGGGTTGTGTAGGAACGGTTAGAGACGCAAAACTGTGACCATGACGGTCTGCAGTTTCTAACGGACTTAAGACACAGTGCAAGAGCTGTTAGGCAGTTCTCATGAGATTCTGCTCTGTTTCTCAACTCCCTATCCAATGTTTCACATGGGGGTTTCTACAGGGATATTTCTCCATGCAGGAAAACCAGGGCCAGGCCAAGATCTTCCAGAAACTAAGGAGGCATGCCAAATGCCATCCCTCCCTTACCTGGTGATGTGCCAGCCTCTGCTTCTCCCACTCCCTGAACTGGAAAAGGAAGAGGGGGGCAGCGTGGAAGAGGAAGTGTGGAGGAGAGTGGTGGGTGAAAGTGTCAGAGACACTCCACACTTCCTCTTCCAGTCTGTCTGTCCTACTTTTCCAATCCAGGGAGTGAGAAGAGGACCAGCAGCAGTGGAAGTGAGCAGGAGGACAGTGGTGGGTGCCTACCCTGCCAACGTGCCTGAGGCGGCTGCCTCAGTCGGTCACACAGACAACCGGCCTGCATGGGTCTGTCTGAGTTTTCTCACCTCTGGGATACCATGACATTATCACACAGGTGCAAATTTATGCAAGCACAATGGGCCAACTTAGGCAAGAAATAAGCGGTTCTATCATATAGCCGCCTTGGGCATTTGCCTTTCGGCATAGGAGAAGGCGGGATATACATTTTTTAAATAAATAAATAAATATGTAGGTAGGCTTGTGGAAGTTCAGCCTCTGGCACAGTGTAACAATTGCAACACTACTGTGGAACAGTGCTTGTAGTGGGCTATAAAAAGCTATGAGCAATGCAGCCCTAACAGTATGTGCTGCTAGGAGCATCAAGTGCATTACTAAACTTCATCAAGCACCCAATTCAAATGCGCCCCAGCAAAATGGGGGTGGAACTTGGAAAAATGGAGACCAAAAATTAGGATGGTTTTAGAACATGAGAAATACCAAAGACTTGCCTCGATGATGTCATTTTCCCTGACCACCGAACATTTTTGAGAAGTGAGCAAGTTTCACTTTTAGAACAAGGTAAGCAAGAAAAATCCAGCGCAACTTTCCCCGTAACAAGTTGCAGTATATTTCTCACCACCACGAGCCACACTTCCTCCTTCTGCTCTCCGCACAACAGAGCAACACACAACCCACGTGCCAATGTGCGCAGCTTGTCTGCCACAGCCTCACACAGTCCAAATCGAAAGCTCCGTGGAGCTGCCCTTGCCTTGAGGTTCAAGAAGGCACAGGCGGCGGGGGGGGGGGGGAGGTCTGGCTGGCTCATCCATGAGGCCAACTGAAGGAGTTGCCTCAGGGAGCAGACTGGCAAGGGGTGCCCACTTCCATCCATCCATCCACTTGCCTCCACTGCCCCTCCACCTCCCACTCCCTGGATTAGAAAAGGAAGAGGGCAAGAAAGCGGAAGTGTGGCGTAGAGGAGAGCGGTGGGCTAGAAAGTGATGGAGCAGCGGAGGTTGGCACATCACCAGGAAAGGGGGGGCAGCAATTGGCAGCATCAGGACTTTGGCTGGCCCTGAGGGGGGAGGGGTAGACGGTACTGCCACAAGAAGTGTCTCCTTCTCCCTTTCTTTTCGTCCCTGTAATAATCGGTCCTCCATCACACAGAATGCCATTGGGACCCGGTTGGGTGCAGGACTCGGGGCTGGCTGGTGAGAGAGGTGCAGAATTTGTAGACGCTCCCTGGCTGGAAGGAGGGGCTACTTTCAAAGGTTAGTTTCGGTTTAACCCGGGCTCAGTGAGAGATCTGTTGAGAAGGAGCGACAAGCCATCTCTGCTCTAGTGCTCTTGTAGGTAAGAAAAAGACGTTTTCATACGATTATGCCAATTTTTAGCATCTTAATTTATTTCGCATCCCTCCATCTCTCCTCCCCCTTCATTGAAACAGCAACATGTAACAAGTTGCAGTATCTATCGATGTTTTGTATGCAAAGGGTCCCAGGTTCAGTGACTCCCGATTTAGGTACATCAATGGTCTGACTCGGTAAGCTTCCTCTGAATTCAGCTTCCTCTGAATTCAGCCCAACTGCCTGTAGTTATTTATTCTGGATTAGTTCCACCAGGAGCGTGGATTGCAGTGGCTCATCTGATCTGGGTACTGTATATATAACTGTTACTGTGCTGTTTTGCATCGTATGGAAAGGCGAGGAGATAATTGTTATCAGATCATGATGTTGAAGGGAAGCCAGTTGTGGCTACCAGGCAGTTGCCTAATTATCTCGCACAACAAGGCAAATATGGCCTTGCAGGGCAAGATGGTTCATCTGATCAAAAGAGGTTTTAAATTGCAAAAGCAGTTTTCTAAAGGGCATAAGGCAGTGTTTCCCAAACTTTTTTGACCCGTGGCTCCCTTGACCATTGGCCACAGCTCCCCAATACAATGTGTTGATGCCTGCCAATTGGCATTGCACTGCTTTCCGAGAGGCTTCCGTGGCACTCCGTGGCTCCCCTGGCTGGTTTCCAGGAGCCATGCCTCCCAGTTTGGGAACCACTGGTAAGGAGAAGTTGGTTCCCTCTCCCCAAAGGGCTCATAATCTGAAAAGAAACACAAGACAGACACCAGCAATAGCCACTGGGAAGAATGGGGAATTGGTCATCCCTCCTCTGCTAAATATAAGAGCCGCCACTTGGAAAGTACCTCCTCCTGACCCAGGAGTCTGATCATAGCTGTCTGTATCCGACAAATGGGGAAAAAACAACCTTGTTGAATCTGAAGAAGAATTCTTAATTCTGGCCACTAGGAGGCAGCATAGAATACAGTACGGTACTGAGTACAGTATGTTGTGAGAACTGTAAGGGAAGCAACACAGGTGAGTGCAGAAAAAGGAAGTAATCTCTGATTTGGCCATATAAAGACATTCCCTTTCTCAAACCAACACTGAAAGCAGAAATTGAATCCCTTTTTCCCCCCACAGGGTTCTCCCCCAAAGTTACTGCTTCCTCTCCAGAGATTATCCTCCTCAACCATGCCTGAATGTGGCCTTATTATCACATGCTCCCGACAGCCAGGTAAGTACTGTAATCTCACTGTGGTTTCCTGCTCTGGAACAGGACAGACATTGAGCTGACCTCCTCTCTTCATTGTTTCCTTGCCCCAGTGCCTTTGCGAGGCATCTCCGTGGACGTGGCGCTCCGAGGCTTCGTGGCTGACGTGGTGTCTGAGCTTCGCTACCAGAATGAGGAGAAGGCTCCGGTGGAGGCCGTCTTTGTCTTCCCGCTGGACGACGAGGCTGCCGTGTACGCCTTTGAGGGCCTGATCGGTGGGACGCGGATTGAGGCCCAGATCCAAGAGAAGAAGAAGGTGGGGCTGGGCAGCGCTGGAAAAAAATGGAGCTCTGGATTTGGAAGGGATTCGTAGACTCTCCTAAGTTTCCCAATGCAGCCCTGGTGTCAAGAATCCCAAATTTTGATTCTGCACTTGGGTTGAACATTGCCAAATATCCACTTTTGCAGATATTCTGCATCATGCGCTTGGAGAATCTGTCTGTTTGCAGAATTCTGGGGTGGAGGCACAAGGAAGGGAGGCTGGCATGCTGTAGCACAGAGCATATGACAAGAAGAGTCACTGATTTTGCTGAGCAGGAACTGAGAACTGTGTTTCAGGGAAGAGAGGACATAAGATAAGCAGCAAGTGGAAGATAAAAATCAGCCATTTCTACACTTTGAACTTCTATGCCGTCTCTCTAGCTCTAAATAATGATATAATTGGTGTTATCCACATGCAGAATGAGTTTCTGCATAAACAGAGACTACTGTTGAGAAGATTTTGGCTTTAGCCTTATTTGTTTTGTTGTGCTGCTTTTAGATGTTTGAATCGTTTTCTGTCCCCTTCCTCCCTGAAATGGCGGAGGCAACATATACCATATTGGTCTGAGTATAAGACTCACTTTTTTCTCCTAATTTAATTTTTTTAACTAGGGATGCGTCTTATAATCAGGCATAAATTTAATGCCAGTGATTTAATTAATTTTTTTTAATAGCACCAAATTTTAAGGGTGCGTCTTATAATCAGGTGTGTCTTATACTTGGGACAATACGGTATTATTAAAGAACAAAGCCAGAGTTTGGTGCCTTTAACTGCTCCTTCCATGAGCAGATGTGAGTTTTCTGCTGTGGAATGACTTCTGTTTCTCTCTCCATTCACTTCTCTGCTGACATGTATTCCTGGTTCCAAATCCAGCAAGGATTCCTGTTCCCAAGCTTTTGGCTATGTTGATCTTCTTTTCTTTTTCTTTTTTTCAAGTGCTCAACATTTTTATCCATAGAAACATTTTCTCTGCAACCTTTCTTTCCCCAAGTCATTCTGTTGCGTTTGAAGCATTCCTAGGGTAGGTGTGGCTTTGTGGTTTTTCTCCAGAACCAGGAAATTGGCACTCTACCCATCCAGATGGGGAGTAGGGAGTAGGTATGGCTTTGTGGTTTTTCTCCAGAACCAGGAAAATGGCACTATACCCAGCCAGATGGGGAGTAGGGAGTAGGTATGGCTTTGTGGTTTTTCTCCAGAACCAGGAAAATGGCACTATACCCAGCCAGATGGGGAGTAAGGGAATAGGTATGGCTTTGTGGTTTTTCCCAAGAACCAGGAAATTGGCACTCTACCCATCCAGATGGGGAGTAGGGAGTAGGTATGGCTTTGTGGTTTTTCTCCAGAACCAGGAAAATGGCACTATACCCAGCCAGATGGGGAGTAGGGAGTAGGTATGGCTTTGTGGTTTTTCTCCAGAACCAGGAAAATGGCACTATACCCAGCCAGATGGGGAGTAAGGGAATAGGTATGGCTTTGTGGTTTTTCTCCAGAACCAGGAAATTGGCACTCTACCCAGCCAGATGGGGAGTAGGGAGTAGGTATGGCTTTGTGGTTTTTCTCCAGAACCAGGAAAATGGCACTATACCCAGCCAGATGGGGAGTAAGGGAATAGGTATGGCTTTGTGGTTTTTCTCCAGAACCAGGAAATTGGCACTCTACCCAGCCAGATGGGGAGTAGGGAGTAGGTATGGCTTTGTGGTTTTTCTCCAGAACCAGGAAATTGGCACTCTACCCAGCCAGATGGGGAGTAGGGAGTAGGTATGGCTTTGTGGTTTTTCCCAAGAACCAGGAAATTGGCACTCTACCCATCCAGATGGGGAGTAGGGAGTAGGTATGGCTTTGTGGTTTTTCTCCAGAACCAGGAAAATGGCACTATACCCAGCCAGATGGGGAGTAGGGAGTAGGTATGGCTTTGTGGTTTTTCTCCAGAACCAGGAAAATGGCACTATACCCAGCCAGATGGGGAGTAAGGGAATAGGTATGGCTTTGTGGTTTTTCTCCAGAACCAGGAAATTGGCACTCTACCCAGCCAGATGGGGAGTAGGGAGTAGGTATGGCTTTGTGGTTTTTCTCCAGAACCAGGAAAATGGCACTATACCCAGCCAGATGGGGAGTAAGGGAATAGGTATGGCTTTGTGGTTTTTCTCCAGAACCAGGAAATTGGCACTCTACCCAGCCAGATGGGGAGTAGGGAGTAGGTATGGCTTTGTGGTTTTTCTCCAGAACCAGGAAAATGGCACTATACCCAGCCAGATGGAGAGTTGGGAGTAGGTATGGCTTTGTGGTTTTTCTCCAGAACCAGGAAATTGGCACTCTACCCAGCCAGATGGGGAGTAGGGAGTAGGTATGGCTTTGTGGTTTTTCTCCAGAACCAGGAAATTGGCACTCTACCCAGCCAGATGGGGAGTAGGGAGTAGGTATGGCTTTGTAGTTTTTCTCCAGAACCAGGAAAATGGCACTATACCCAGCCAGATGGAGAGTTGGGAGTAGGTGGCTTTGAGATTCCCAAAGGGGCCAACCAATGTTCTGCACCACCAACTTCTCTTGGAAATAGGAAGAATACTGTAGGTCCCTCCTAAAATCTGTTCAGTGTAGATGTTTGTACATATGCCCAAAAAGGTGTGACTGCAGAGTCTTAGCAGGTTCAGTGATCCACTTCTGCCTGTAAAAGAGATACACATGTACCTAAATCTCTTGTGCTGAACTTGAAGGAACTTTAAATGCTTAATTTGTTTGGTTTATGTCAGTACTGTATAACCAATTTTAATACATAGTAGACTGAATAAAATTTACAGGATTAAAAAAAAGCCATAGCTAAAATAAATGTTTATCATTTATTTTAGCCATGGCTTTTAATCCTGTAAATTTTATTCAATCTGCTATGATTGTTGCTGGCCATGAACATTTTAAAGCCTAATTTTAATACACTGTAAGGTCCGAGAGCCACATCTTTGAAAAGGCAGCGCTTATAACTGACATACACAGCATACTTAGGTCCAAAACTACAGTATGTACATTATTGGCAGTAAAAACATCCACGTGCACAGTTTGCATATGTAAGCTCTTGGGTAGCAATGTTGTTGTCTTAACTATTTTTGTTCTAAGAATCATGAAGCAACTTATATCAGCCGTACTTGGGATCACCTCTCCTTGCCCTCTTCACACTTCATTTTCCTTCTCACCCCCCCCCCACACACACACAAAACAGGCACAACAGCAGTACGAGGATGCCCTGAGCGAAGGCCGCGAGGCATTCCTGCTTGAGCGGGAGGCAGAAACCAGTGACGTTTTCACCTGCAGCCTGGGCAACCTTCCTCCGGGTGGGGAGGCCACCCTGAAGCTGCGCTACGTCCAGGCATTGGCTCCAGAGCCTGATGGGGCCGTCCGCTTCGTCCTGCCCGCTGTGCTGAATCCCCGCTATCAACCCCAGGGTAAGAGCCGGCCGCGGGACACCAGAAAAAGAAGCTCCTTGCAAAGGTTGTTCACTCCCACCCATTCCTCTCTATTTGGCCCATAACGAGGCTCTCAAGAACCCCTCCAAGCAGGTTTGTCCCTGGGCACAGCTTACCAAGGCCTTCCATTCTTCGCCCGCCCACGTCATGAACAGATTTTGAAGCGTGCTACATGACAACCCCTCTGCGGAACGAGGCACAAAGAAACTGCTGGGAGGGTTTCTTTCCACGAGAATTTGCTAGTGCTGTCCTATAATCACAAACTTGGCTGTGTTTCTCGCTTCATAGGTTCAGCAGGCAAAGGCGTCACTAAAAAGATACCACGACTGCCCAAGGGGAAGCTTTCCTACTCGCTCAGTCTCAAGGCCACACTGGAGTCCTCTTATGCCATTAACCGTGTGGAATCCAAGTGCACCCTTACGCCCCTGCAGTATGTGGCACAAGACCGGACGAATGCCCAGGTAAGGGGATTGAGGAACCAAGCAGGTGGGATCGGTGGTTGGTTCTGAAAATGGGTGAATTTGCTCTACTGGGAAATCAACATGCATTGCACCCAGATGTATACTGTTGTGCTTTCATGTTAATCCTGCCCTACTGTCTACTTTTTCTTTTGACCATTCTCTCCTTCCAAAGATCACCTTGGCTGAAGGGCACCAATTTGACCGAGATGTGGAGCTGTTGATTTATTATGAGGAAATCCACAAGCCCAGTGCCCTGCTAGAGATGGGGAAGACAGGGGCTGCCTCGGGTGAGCAATGCTGTGCTGGAGGAAGGAGCTGAAATGCAAGGGGTGCTGGGGGTGAGCTTGAGGGGCTTAGATTATTAACATTCATTAGAGCACAGATGTTCCTTTCCCTTTGCATAAAACAGGCTCACTGATGGGGGATCCAGCACTTCTACTCATCCTGTACCCCAGCCTCCCTGCACCCAAGCCTGCCCTGAATGCCACTGGGGAGTTCATCTTCCTTCTGGATCGCTCTGGCAGCATGGATGCCACGATTGGGGGCAGTCCCAATTCACCATCGCGCATTCAGAGTGCCAAGGTACAGTGTGGAAGGATCAAAGTGGTGACACATTCACATGTCTGAAAAGGGTGATCTGAGGGCTTCTACACAACAATGGGGGGTATGAGGGAGGAAGGAGACAGGATGTGATCTGTGGCAGCAGATGGATCCTTGGACTGGGGGCAGTTACATTGTATCCGGTCCAAACTGGTAGGTTGGGACATCCAGTGTGATTCTCTAGGTTTCTATCTTCCCCTCCCCACTTCAGGAGACCCTCATCCTGCTGCTGAAGAGTCTTCCTCTGGGGTGTTACTTCAATATCTATGGCTTTGGATCCCACTACGACTCGTTCTACCCGTGAGTGTCAATATGTCCCTAACACCTATAATTTCTGGTTCCCCACAACCCTGCATGTGTTGCGTCTTTGCATTAATGGAAAAGGTGAAAAGGGATTGTTGCTCATCTTTGAACACTTGAGGTCAAAGGAAAAGAGTGCCAGAAGAGTCCATGAAAAGCAAAACCACACTGAGGGAGAGGCCTGGCACAACCCCCTCCTTTTATTCTTGGCCCAAAACCTCTTCCTTATACAAGGCCTATCCTGAGCTACTCAGAGTCTCCCATCCTTGCTACTTCCAGGGGACTTCCTTTCCCCCACTTCACTTTTGCCTCCTTTGTCCTGTACAGCAGGGGTCCCCAACCCCCGGTCTGTGGGCCATTACCAGTCACAGACTGTTACAGACTGGGACGCGGGACACGGTGCACCCCCCCCACCAGGCGGAGGCTCAAAAGCAGCCGGGGGTAGGTGGTGCACTCCAGGGTGGAGGAAGAATACGCGATCGATCGTTCCCCCACCCCCCGGGCGGAGACTGGCCAGACACGTCCTTCCCGGCTGGCTAGCGAGTCAGCGAGACTAAAGGAGCTAGCTAGAGAGGCTGCAGCACGTTTGCGCAGGTGCAGACTCTCCAGTATTGTCTTTCCTACTGTCGGCCAGCTGGGAAGGGCACGTCTGGCCGGTCTCCGCCCGGGGGGGGGACGATTGCACATACGCACGCACATGGTATTCTTCCTCCTCCCCCGGAGTGCACCACCCAACCCCGGCTGCTTTCGAATTCCAGAGGGGAACTCGAGCTCGACACCCCCTAGCAACACCTCTGTGCAGGGGGTGTCATTTTGCATTGCGCCCCCACCCCGCTTCCAACCTCCCCCCCCCCCCCGGTCCGTGGAAAAAATTTTAACCACCTAACCGGTCCCTGGTGCAAAAAAGGTTGGGGACCGCTGCTGTACAGTGCCAAGCACATTATTGTCAGAATAGGAGGGGTTTGAATCTGAATGCATAAAGAGAAGTTTGTGTGTAGAATATCAATGATAAAGAATAAACAGGGGGTCCAATTGAGTAGGTTTACTGCGGGGATCCCCTGACTGGGAACAAGAGTAAACCTTTGCAGATTGACTTTCTCTATTCCTTGACTCTCTGGCACCTTCTGCAGGCAGAGCGTAGAATACACCCAGCAGACGATGTCCGAATCCCTCCAGCGGGTGAAGGGGCTGAATGCTGATTTGGGAGGCACTGAGATTCTGCGGCCACTCCAGGCCATTTACAGCCAGCCCTGCCGGGAAGGACATCCTCGCCAGGTAGGGGGAGCTCTGTCAAAATCATTTCCTTTCTGTAAAGAGTCAAACCATGTTTAAAAACCAAGGGAAAGACTTAATAGTAGAATCATGACTGTGTCTGCTCTTAGGAAGCTGAGACTTTGGCCTCTGATCTGGCATCTTTCTCTCCTCCCAGCTCCTGTTGTTCACAGATGGAGAGGTGTGTAACACAGATGAGGTCATCTCGGAAGTTAGACGTCACAGCAGCTCCCACAGGTAAGAACTAAGAAGAGGAAATCCACCACCCTCAGTTCTCCACACCGTCCTCTGGTCCAGCTTCTCAGACTATGAGATGGGGAAATCCACCCCCCTCAGTTCTCCACACTGTCCTATGGTCTAGCTTCTCAGACCATGTCTCCTCCCCACCCCCAACAGGTGCTTCTCCTTCGGCATTGGGGAAGGGGCTTCGACGGCCCTCATTAAAGGCATTGCCCGAGCAGCCGGAGGCAGTGCAGAGTTCATCATGGGGAAGGAGCGCATGCAGGCCAAGGTGAGGATGCTCGAGAGCGCTGCCTCCCTCTCCCTGAATATCAGCTGGTCTGAAGATCCCTCCACGATAGCTCACTTATTGAAATCCTCAACATGCATGTGTTTGTGGGCGTTTGGCATCCTAGCTCCTTCTGCCGAAGAGCATATCTGCACAGGTTGGAGAATAAGAATAAAAACTGAGTAAGGTTCTCTCGCACGCGGTTTTACATCTCGTGCGGTTTTACACAGGCAAGGAGTGCATGCAGGCCAAGGTGAGGATGCTCGAGAGCGCTGCCTCCCTCTCCCTGATCTTCAGCTGGACTCTTATCACTACCTTGATAGAGTTGCTGGAATCCTCCGCATGCATGTGTTTGTGAGCATTTCGAAAGCATACTCGCACAATTTTGAAAGCAACAGTGAAACTTCAGTGAATAAGGAGCTCTCTCTCTCACTCACACTCGCACACAGGACTCCCCTCCTGGTGTTTCCCGAGGCAACCTTTTCAAAGTCATGTGCGCCTAGTAGTACCCTAGCTCTTTGGGATGCCATTTTGAATTCTTTTACTGGAATAAAAAAATCCTTATGGTTTTCTGTTCAGAAAGAGTGCTCTGCTTTCTGAATATAACACAATGGGTTCAGCATGCTAGGTGTGTTACGCAATTCTGTCTTACACTCTGTACATGGACTGTAAGCTCTTTGGGCAAGGCACAGGAAGAAATATTGAAAAGGCATCTTAGCCACTCTTCTGGCTTCAGCAGGTTGAGGCTTACATCATTTCAAGCATATTTTTGCAGACATCAAGACTAGACACTTTCTTTTTCTTATTTTGTCCGGTAGCCCTGCTCCGTGCCCCTGCCATTCCCAAGGTCCTTGTCTTTCCACAGGCCTTGCAGTCTTTGAAGAAAGCCCTGCAGCCAGCCGTGACGGGGATCTCTCTGCGCTGGGACTTGCCTTCTGGGCTGGAGGCCATGGTTGTGGGCTCAGGCCCTCGGGTGATCTTTGAGGGTCAGCGCTGCCTCATCTATGCCCAGATCAGTGGGCAGCATCAGGCGAGTAACTCTTGCTAAAGCTCTGTCCAGTGACCAGCCTTCCCCACCCATCCCTGCTTCTGAATCCTATCACCCCTCAGGGAGGAAGTTCTTCTCCTGTGCTCTCGGTTCACTGGAGCCAGTGCTGTCTGAATGCAACCCTCCTATTTGAGGCCTTTGCATCTCCTACCCCTCCAACCCTTCCATACGCTGACCCTCTTCTATTCTCCCACAGTCATCAGGAGCTACAGAAGGGACTGCTAAGCTTCAGTACACCTTCCAAGACCAGACTATCACGGAGACTCTGAAGTTCCCACTCCAAGCTCAGGAGACTGACAAGTGGGGCAATCCAGGAGTCCATCCCCACTCAGTCCAGTACCCTGGTCCTTTAGCTAGAGAAATCACGCTTTGGAAACTTTGGCTGTACCAGCAAGGGTCAAATGGGCAAAGCTGACTTCCATGCACTGTTTCCTGTTTCACTATGGGAGCTTCAGAGTTGAATCCTGAAGGTCTCTATAATCTGCACCTGAGGATGACTGTCACAGTTCATACACTGGGGCTGCAATCCTATCCACACTTACCTGGGAGTAATCTCCATTGACTATAATGGGACTTAATTTTGAGTAGACTCCCATCGGATTGGGCTGTGAGTAGCTACATCTCTCATCAATTTTCAGATAGAAAGCCCTCAGTGCATATGAGTTATGTGCTCTGTGTTTCATTCATTCATTTGGTGCTTTGCAATATTTGCAGGTTTAGCTTTGCCCCCAATGATAAACCACCTTGGAACAGGCTTATTGGAAAAGTGGTATAAAAATGTATAGATCTAAACCATTGGTTTCCAGACTGGGGCATCACGACTCCCCAGCGGGGAACAAAGGGTTGCTACACCCTTAAGGGGCGTGGCAACCCACCGTGACGACGACGGCGCATCCAGGATCGTGCTGCCACAGCCATGGACGAAAACATCTGTTTACCTACATTGGTGGCTGTGGATGTGTGCGGGGTGTGTGGGGAGCCTGCGGACTTCTCCGCAGGCCTCCCCAAGCATCGGAGCGGCTCGCCAATCAGTCGCAACCCACTTCCGGTTTTACGGCGAACTTGGGGAGGCATCCGCAGGCTCCCCACACACCCCCACCAGACATCCAATGCAGGTAAAACGGACCTTTTCGTCCATGGCGGAGGCACGATCCTGGATGCGCCATTGCAACCCCTGGGAAGGCCCCACTGCCACTTAGGGCAGCGAAGGGCTTTCCCAGGAGTTAGAGAACCACTGATCTAAACAATAAATTGAAGGCTATCTGGCAGCAGTTCTTGATGCTGGCCGCCCCATTAGTTTTATTCAAGTGTCAGCTTCCAACCGATGGCAAACTTTGCAGCACAGGTCTGCATGCCACCTGAAACCAGTATTTAGTGCACGCAGCCTGGGGCTCTCAGTGAAGGAGATGGTGAGAGATTGACTGAAAGTTTCCATCTAGAGGGTCATGTTGACTGCATTGGTAGAGATTCCACAGCTGCACTGTGGAGCAAGGGCATAACAAGGGTGGAGCCTGAGGGGTAGCTGCCCAAGGCGCAACACCGGGGGGGTGTGCAACCCTCAGATTCCACCACTTAAGGGCTGCCCTCACGTTCAGCTCGGAATGCTCCAAGCCAAATGCAAGGGCAGCCATTCACCTGCTGCCTTCTCATGGCACCCCTTCTCACAATTGTAAAAAGAGGGGGCAGCGCATGGAGGCAGTCGGCAACCGTCATGTTCTGCTCTGAGAAGAATGCAATGGCTGCTGATAGCACCCAAACCCAGAAGTGACGTCACGTGACATGACTTCTGGATCACAGCAAGCTCCCATGCCCCGGGTGACATGGGAGCTTGTTGCGCTCCTGTTCAGGAGATGTGGCCTTTGCGCTAAATATCACTTGCTGTGAATTACAATTTGGTACAGAGCTTGGCTCCCACAGATCAGGCATAATTAGCATTGTCTTTTCCACTGCCAGTGGAATACCAGTAAGAAACGTAGGTGAAACAGTAGGTGAAACATTGACAGAGGTGAACATTTAAAAACAACCAACGACACCTGAGATATGCTAACATTGTTGATCACCTGAGAAAAGGCCCATGGACTTCAAATGGATAAGCTATCCTAAGCATCCCCCCCCCCCAATTTCTCTCTTTCCAGACTCCCAATTCACCTCTTGGCAGCTCAGACCCTGTTGCAGGAATTGGAGGGGGCTGGCGAGGAGGAAAAGCGACGTTTGGCACTGGAGACCAGCCTGAGCTCCGGGGTAGTGTGTTCACAGACAGCCTACATAGGGGTGAACACTGAGCTCGGCAAGCCGCTTCAAGGCGCCCTCCTCCGCCGAGACATCCCACTTCCATATCAATCTATGGGTACTTATTGTATGCTGTCCCCAAACAGTGTGGGCCTCTTGAACTCAGGTGAGCTGTACATTGGGAATAAGAGCTGGAGACATTCTTCTCGAAAGGAGATGGAGGAGCATAGCAACAGCTGGGCTGAGAAGAGAAGAACGGGCCAGTTGCTTTGGCAGGGTAAATTTGCCACACCTGCCAGTTTCCATAACTACATTGTGTAGTGAAATATCACGTCTACATCTTATGCCACCCAACTGCACAGAGGCTGGCTGAAGTGGCCTCGATATGGCCACTGCTCCACTTATGGAGTGTCGCATATGGAGCATCTTCTCATGCGGATGTGCCCTGCATCACAAGGAGTGTGTCTGTTCACTACCAGTCCTCGTGGTGACATGGAGACTATTATCATGATGCTGGGAGCAGTGCACAAAGGAAACCCCTCCACACATTTCTGTAAACAAAGAAGGAACTGGAGCCAGCCTCCACATGTTGGTTGGCATAAGAATGTACTTTGGGCCCGAGCTTCATATTGGACTGTTCAAGCTGGGTATAGAGCAGGGGTGGGGAACCTTTTCCTCGCCAAGGGCCATTTTAAATATTTAAATTTTGTTTGCAGGCCGGCCAAATTTTGTTTGCGGGCCGGCTGGCATTTTTAATTAATGTAGGGCCCCCCGCCCCCCCCATCGGCCTCCGGAGGCTCCGCGCTCACTGTCCGAAGCCTCCAGAGGCCGGGAGAGGCCCCCCGCATGTCTTCCTCGCTTGCCGGCTCGGCCCGTTCTGACCAGGCCCTCGTCGGCGATTTCGCACATGCGTACAGCGCCGATGAGGGCAAGCTAAATAAAACCTCAATGGAAAGAAGTAGTATATCTGAATTTCAAATGCTGGAAACAATCCAAGGAAGACTGCCACCTTTCTGGCTGACATCTGAATTGCAAGGGACATCTCCTGAAAATGGGAGGTGCCAGACATGGTGGATTTTTGAATGCGGCAGCCCGGTTGGTCACTGGAGCTAGGCAGTTTGACTCTGTTGAACCGCTGCTTCAGCGGCTGCACTGGCTGCCGATTCGTTTCCGAGCCCAATTCAAGGTGCTGGTAATGATCTTTAAAGCCCTTCACGGTTTGGGTCCAAGATATCTGAGGGACCGCCTTCTCCCATACATTCCAGCCCGCCCTCTTAGGTCATCTGAGGGGGCTCTCTTGCGAGTGCCACCTCTATCGCAAGTTAGGGGAGTGGCAACACGTGGGCGAGGTTTCTCTGTTGTGGCGCCACAATTGTGGAACTCCTTACCAGGGGACGTGAGAACTACCCCCTCCCTCATGACGTTTTGGCGAGGGCTCAGAACGTTTCTGTTTCGTCTAGTGTTTGAGTGGTGGGTTGTTGCCTGACTACTGTGTCTGCTCTGCTGTTCTAAGGCTCTGCTTTGCTGCTTCTCTGCTCCATATTGTCCCTCCCCCAGTGGATTTTATTGTTTTTAATTTATTTTATGTATTGTATTTAAATTATGTATTTTAATCCATGTTGTAAGCCGCCTTGGGCATTTGCCTTGGCATAGGATAAGGTGAGATATACATTTTTAAAATAAATTTTGATCTGATCCAGCAAGGCCCCTGTCTAGATGACAGTCGACATGTTGCGAGGGATGGTGGGATTGCGAGGGATGGTGGGATTGTGAGAGATGGTGGGATCGCACCCACTGGCCTCAGTATGGAGATCTATGACCACTCAGTCCCACTCTTATTGCCCCCACCTCTATTTTCATCCTCTCTAGATTAGTTGTCTCCACAATGGTCAGCAAATTCACAATGCATGTGTACCTTTGAAGCTTACAGATCCACCCCGTTGCTCCCACTCGTCCCTTGACCACATTTGTTGCTCTACATAAAGGAGAGCAGGTCATTGGGCTGCAGGCCTTTGTCAGGGAGTTGTAGACACAGTGCTTTTTCTGTGTTCAACTTCTTGGTGCTTTTTCTGCGTTCAACTTCTTGCTTGCTGTGGGGAGGAGAGGCTTGCTGTGCATCAGCTATCCGGACCTCTCCTGGCCAGAGCTCAGTGCAGGAATGGCAGGATACAAAACACAAGAAATAAAATAAAACTTCTAACTTTGGGATAAAGACAGCTCTACTCACTGAAATTATGTCTCTCCCTCCAACAGGTACAAATGCACAAGCAATTATTTTTAGTTCAACACTGTGTGCATCCCCAGTGACGAACCGCTTAAGTGCAGCCCCATTTAAGAAAATGTCAGGTGCAGTCCCAAAGAGGAGGTGTGCTGTCGCAAGGCCATTGCAGATGGGCTGTTCCGCTTATAATGACAGCTTCCTTTGCCAGTCATCTCCAGGTAACAGAAGCCCTGCAGCCATTGGAGACTTTCTCTTTATTCCCTGAGGGAAAGATTCAGACTATGAATGTTTTATTGAAGTGTGCATGTGTGTAGCTTGAAGAAAAGGAGTTCCTGATTTGTATAACTGAAATAATTATGGAACACTTGCATTGACTGGCATTGTCACTTGCTCCAACCGTGAATTTCTTTAATTGGAGAAGTAGGCCGAATTCAGTGCTGATTTGAGAGGAAATGGAATGTGAATGTGTTGGGGGGATAAATGCATGGGGTGGAGCAAGGAAAGCGATATGGGAAACCCTTAGAGGCCTAGGATTTATGTCCTTGGCTATTGGTTGCCTCGTTCAGGCCTTTCTGTCTTCCAGACGTGTAGCAGATACACCGGTACCTTGGTGAGTGTGAGATCTAGCAACTTGCTTTTAGAAATGGAAGTTTTACATCTCTGGAGAGTTCCATATTACCAGTGTAGCACGGCAAACAACCACGCATGCAACCGATATGCCAGAAGATCAAACTTTTTTATTGAAGCATATATGCTGGTGCTTACTGGGACTGGTGTCACAAAGCAGAAGCACACTGGCTATTGTTCTCATACTGTTTTATACTCTGCAAACCAGTTACAAGAAGCAAGGAAGCGTGTAACTACTTCCAAAAAGCATTTCACTCTTTCATTGGACACATCTCCATCTACAGGTATCATGTCATATATCGCTCGGCAAAAGAGTTAATGCAAGGTAGAGGGAAGTTAAGAAGTTTCTGTATTTTTCCACTTAAGCTACAAACCTAGAAGCATTCAAGCTTTTATTTCTGCCTCTGTTACACATTTCCTGAGCTAGCTGACTGGTCCAGCGTAGGCTTTATGGTTAGCTACATTTCCTCTTGCAGGAGCTGGCAGAAGCTGAAGTGTCTGTTAATATGTCACTCTGGGCTCAGTCCAGCCCAACTCAGGCACAGTTGAGGCCCAATTGTGGCACAATTGGGGCCCAAAATAGGACTGAGTTAGGCTGCAACTGTGCCTGAGTTAGGCAGGAGGCAAGAGCAGTGGGCCAGGATCGAGGCAAAACTTACCACAGAGGCAGGCAGGCACCTGTGGGGAGCTGTCAGTCTTGTGGAAGTGAAGAGCCCCCTCCTCAGCTCATCTGTGTGCACCTACCACAGCTGCTGCAGCGTTCACAGCAGATGGGCAGCCACAGGTGGGCCTGCAGGCACTGGGCGTGCGACAGTCAGCGGAAGGGCAGAGGTTGTGCCAGTGCCAGCTGCCCCAGGGCACCCTGGGCATTAGCCACCTGCCACAGGGGGAGTGCCACTGCCCTCCCTCCTGCAGAAAGCGATGCCACCCCCAAGCCACGTTGAGGCTGCACGTGGGAGTCATGGGGGGGAGGGGGTGGGAACGTCACACACAAGGGGGGTTCTCATGAAGTCTGGAACCGCCTCTGCCAGGACATGCCCGTGCGCTGCCTGAAGCCCTGGGCCTCCAGGGCCGTGGCTATGCCCACAAAGAAGGCATCCCGGCATGCCTTCTGCTCCGTGCCCCGGCCAAGACCGAGAGATGCCTTGGGCTTGTCTGCTGCGAGCGTGAAGGGCTCACGCAGCTCATCACACCCCCAGATGGGGCAACGTCGGCGCCTCGCAGCAGGCGCTCCAGCGGGGTGGGGGATGCCAGCGTCCATCTTCAGGGAGTGGGAGGGGAGGCAGGCACACAGACAGGGGGTGCTGGGGAGGGGCACGGGTGGGTCAGAAACAGACAGACAACAAGGCTGGTGGGAGAGAGATACAGGGAGAGGGGTCTGCAGAGACCAATAGGGACACAGGGGTCACTTCGCAGATGGAGGCAATGCAGGAACGGCCGCCTCTCATGCAGATGGACCGAGGGCGGTAACGGACGCCGTTGACGGGCGGAAACAGACGCCGTTGAAGGGCGGACTGAGGGCGGAAACGGACGCCGTTGATGGGCAGAAACGGACGCCATTGACAGGCGGACCGAGGGTGGGTGAGAGCCCCGGTTGCTGAAAGGGCTCTTCGCGGACGTGCGCCATGTCGCCTGTCAGTGGTTGCCTGCCTGAGAGGCCCCCCAACTCCCCCCTCCCCTCTGAGCCCGGAGGGTCTGGCAGCCCCCCTGCTGTGTTCTCCCTGGGCTGGCTGTTGCAGGCCCTGGCTGGGATTCATGCAGGGCCTTGTGTGCTGGGTGCTGTCTCTGTGCGTGTGGGGCAGTGCTTGTGTAACATTGGGGTCATGTTGTTCAAGGGGCCTTTGCCCAAGGGGCATCTTTATTGTTCTAGAACATTGGCAGAGATGGCCAGGCGAGGCTGCCAGGGGTAGGCACAGCAGCCACTCAGAACGTAGCAGCAGCAGCAGCAGGCGTGCCCCATGGACCTGGAGATGCAGGCTCTTCCCCTGTGGAACCACAGCCTGCTCCATAGAAAGGGGAGGGACAGCAAGTAGGCAGCCAGGGATGTGAAGCAGCAGCAGCAGCAGCTGAGGAGGGTTGCAGGGCAGGCTCCCAGACCTCTGGCAGCAGCGAGGCAGACGACCATGGGGCAACCAGACTGCGGGCCCAGGGGTGCTCCCCAGAAGGTAGGTGGTGGTGGACATTCCTGGGGAGACATAAATCACAGGGGTGTTCCATGGCAGCTGGTGTGTGGTAGCAATCGCCATTGAAGGAATGCCAGTGTGCCAGTTGCAAAGGCCTGCAAGGAGAGAAATCAAACACAGCTGAGTGGTGTGAGACACATAGCATGGTCTGCGCTCCTTCCCTGGGTGTAAGGTGAGCATGATCCTGTAAGGGAAAGGGGTCAAAGAGAGAGACAACAACACAACTTGGGGGTCACAACCATGGCAATCCTAGCAATACTGACCTGTCAGTAGACCCTGTGGAGAAAAGAGGGGGGAACAGCTGGTGTCTTGGCAGGCTATGCAGGCAGCTATGAGACAAGACATTGGTAAAGAGGCATGTATCCTACCTATATTTCTCTATGCAAAGAGGCAGAAGTCAGACCACATGTCAGCACGAACCCTGCTCTTACCTGCACTTACCTGCTGGTGTTGTTGCCTGTGGGGGGGGAAGAGGGGCTGGGAGAAAGACATGGGTTAGCAAACACTTGCATGGAGACAGCTGCCCAGGCACAGCAGTAAACAGTTTGGCCACAGGCGGCACAGCCCTCTCTGCCCTAGAGGGGGGCAGAGAGGAGAGAGGAGAAGGGAAGAGAGAAGTGGGGTGTTAGAAAAGTTTTCAAAGTCCCACTTTGTGGCTGCTGGGGGACAGAACCCCACGCCACGTGCTCAGAGAGAGAGAGAGAGAGAGAGTGGAGGGCTGGGGCTGGGCTTTTGTGGGAAAGAGGCTGGGTGGGGCTGGGTGCTGATAGGGTAACTATTTGGTCCGGTTCCAGAGTTAGGCCACAACTGTTCCGTCCTAACTCAGGCACAACTCGGGCCCAGGGTGTTAGTACTTTTCAGGAGAGGGCTGGTGTGGGTAAGGTAAAATGGCTCCTATGGGTCTCCTCACATTTGGGTCCACCCTTTTTGTTGACCCAAATTTTGTGCCTGAGTTGGGCTCGAGGGGGCGTGTCAGGGGCTCTCCAGAGTCTGGAACCGGAACAAATTTGTAACCGCCCCCATCACTCCCCCGACACGCCCCCGACACGCCCACTTTTAGGCTGCAATTGTGCCTGAATTGTGCAGTTGTGCCTGAATTGTGCCGGAATCCAATTCAGTCACAATTGCAGCACAAATTCGGCCTCTGCGGCACAATTCAGGCATAACTCGGGCCTAAAGCACTTAGGCTGCAATTGTGCCTGAATTGTGCCGCTGAGGCCTTGGGCTGGACTGGGCTGTCTATGTCTCAGCTTACAAGCAGGTTCTGAATAGCTATGCTATGCAGCACATTACAATAAGGAAAGAACTCTAAACATGCTCAGGAACCCTCCTTCACCAGGCAGATTGTTGTAAACCATCTCTAGAAGGATTACCAAAGACTGCTGTATACTGATGAGCCAGAAATTCAGCGACTCAATCGGAGATGGTATGGGACAGAGCAGAGGACATCTTAACTTCAAATATAAATGTTACTGAAAATCCAGTTGTTTGCCTCAGTGAGCAAAACCTGAGCCAAAAGAACAGACTGCAGACTCCAAATATTAGTGAAATGAATGAATTGTTTCTTGTAACATCCAGTTGAGATGTATCAAAAATATAAAAGCACTTATGATCATAGATTAGACGAAGGTACAGAAATACAAGGAGAATTGTCCAAATCAACACAGATTGCAATGACCTGGGATCATAGTTAAGCATGGAACAATAATCAAAGGCAGCTGAGAATCTTCATCGGTAATTTCTGACTTCCCATCCTGTGCCCTGTAGGAGAACGGTCTACCCCCAAGGAAGAAGAAAGTCCTCTCTTAAGCCTGGTCTCCCTGCAGAATGCTGATGGCTCCTGGCCCCTTGGCTCTGGCTTGGCCAGCCTTCTAGGCCTGAGTGAGGCTGAAATCTCAAGCAAAACACCTGACCAGGTACACTTGCGGCAAGGACCAGCATTTGGTGTTTGACTGGATGCCTGTGGCAACCCCTGTGTATGGACTGGATGCCTGTGGCAACCCCTGTTTATTTATTTATTTACAATATTTTTATCCCGCCTTTCTCCCCGAAGGGACCCAAGGCGGCTTACAACAGAAAATACAAAAAAGTACATACATAAAGTTACTTTACCAGCAGGATGTTTAAAAAGGCAAATTACTGTTGTCTCTAGAGAGGGAAACGTTAACCCATACCGCCTCCTTTAGGATTTTTCTAATTTCTTCAACGCCCACGTCGAGGTCAAGTTCTTTTCTCATTTTTTTTAGAAGACCAAGGGCACATTCAAGGGGCGTTAGCCTGGCCTCCATATCAATGGTCCAATCCTCGTCCATCCTGGAAAGCAGCTGGATGATCCTCAGTTTACGATTATCACTGTTCTCCATCGCCAGGGGCTGGGCAAGCAGAGCATTAATGAAGTTGCGTAGCTGGCGGAAGTCCCAGCTCCTCCCAGCCTGGAAGGCTTGCAAGGCCTGGTGGCTGTAAGAGCAGGCCCTTCACCGCCTCCTCCAGCGCCTTCTCACGCGCCTCCGCGGCTGCTTCCCCAGACAAGGCCGCCATGGCGGGAGGCAGCCCCCTACGGCCCTTCCTGCTGCTGCTTCTGGGCGCCAACTTCATCAATGGGCAATCTTTGAAAAACCTATCACTGTTGAAGGAGCACTTTTGCTTAGCAGCTGCTTTAGGCACTGTGATAGTGGTTGACAACACCTGTGGGTGTTGGGAATGGTAATCTTAGGGATGTGAACCAGGTTTCAGGGCAGGGGGCATGAAACTAACCATGTCTGTGCCTGATGGGATGGCTCAGTGCAGATGTAGACAGTTTCAGCCCAATCCTATGGGCCTTTTATGACAGTAGAAATGGCTGCTGGGCCAATTGGATTCACTGCCTCTAAGTGGTGGCTGCTCTAAACCCCTGCTGCAGCAGAGCCTGGACCACACCAACTTAGGCAAATCAGGGGGGGGGGATTCCAGGGCAGGGATTGGGGCCATCTGGGCGTGTTCTGAGGGCAGAAAGGGGGCAGATATTGGCAGCGGTGGCACCAAACAGAATTGGAACCAAATTACCCTATAGAATGCATCTGGTTGAAACAAGAGTACCGTATTTTTTGCTCCATAACAAGCACCGGACCATAGGACGCATGTGTATTTTGGAGCTAAAAAGGGGGGGGGGGGGGAAATGTCTTGCTTTTAACAGTTTTCCGGCCGCTTACCTGGTTGTTGTTTTGCAGCTCCAATCTTCGTATGTCCCAGTTCCCAGTCACGTTCAGCGCCTGCACGAAGTTCCCGGGCGCTGGACGCGACCAGGAAGCCCTGCGCAAACATCGTAGTAACTGCGATGCTTGCGCAGGGCTCCCTGGTCGCGTCCAGTACCTGGGAGGCTCACGCAGGCGCTGAACGTGACTGCAGGCTCTGCGCAAACATTGCAGTTACTACGATGTTTGCATAGGGCTTCCTGGTCGCGTCCAGCGCCTGGGAACTTAGCGGAGGCACCGAACACGACTGGGAGCTGGGACACACCAAGATTGGAGCTGCAAAACAACAACCAGGTAAGCGGCCAAGCAGCCGGAAACTGTTAAAAGCAAGTCATTTTTTACAGCATTCAGCCCATAAGACGCACAGACATTTCCCCCTTATTTTTTTTGGGGGGGGTGCGTCTTATAGAACGAAAAGTACGGTACTTTCCCAGTTAAAAATAATTAATTTGTTGTTTTTGCATTGAAGATTGTAGTGCAATGATATTAAACCTGATACTGATGCTTAAGAATTCACACTTGTGAATAAAAACACAAAAACAGCACATTTTGCATTTTAAATCAACAAATTTTTTTAAAAAAAAAAAAAAACAACCCACCATTTTCAAACACCTCTACCTATGGCCCCTTCCTGGCTCAACATGTTCCCTTGGTTCCAGTCAGAGTAGCACAGGTCCAAGTAGGTCTACTGGGGACCATGGTGCACCTCTCTGCCACATCATGGTCCCCTGCCAGCTCATAGTGTGCAGCGGAGGCCACACCAGTACTGCTTCACACTGTGAGCTGGCCAAGGACAAGATTGGGCTGTTTAATGCTCACTGTGATTTCTTGTCTAAACCTAAATTACTATTCCAAATGTACAATGAAATCATGGTTTAGCTTGGGAAGTGAAGCACTGTTTGTGGAAGGCAATAGACAGAGAAAGAGCAGAAAGGTCTGGTTGTTGCCTTATGAGCTGAAAGACCGTCATTGTGGCGCTTAACCATGGCTTGCTCAGTGCAGATGCAACACAAAACCCTGGTTAAGGAAAACAAACCACCATTCTAGCATCTGCACTGGGTCATTAAGTGAGCAGGACTCAATGTCTGTCTTGTCTTCCAACTTCGCCGCAAGGTGGTCCCCAACGCCTGGGCAACGGTGCTGGCCATCCTCTGGCTTCATTCCAACGCTGCCGAGCAGAATGACGAGTGGCAGCTCTTGGAAGCTAAAGCTCTCCGTTGGCTCCATGCAACTGCAGGTGAGAGGCTGTAGGCAACTAGGCCGGGAACCTGAGGAATGGGGAGAAGGAAACTTGATCCAGCACAGTCTATAGCTTGAGAAATGAGGATCCAGCAACAGTGGCGTTTTCACGGTAGGCGTGGCACTGTAAGTCACACCGCGTCGAGTACCGTGTTTAGGAACCGAAACGAGGAGGCGCCGCCCCCTCGCTGTTGCAACCATTCCACGCGAAGAACGCAACCGGGCAGGGAGTCTCCTGCCCGGTCGCGTTCTTCGCGCGGAATGGTTGCAACCGCGAGGGGGCGGCACCTCCTCATTTCGGTTCCTAAACACGGTACTTGACGTGGCATGACTTATGGTGCCGTCTCTACCGTGGAAACGCCACTGTCCAGCAATGACCACACATTCTCTTGATCCAGTTGATCCCTCCATAACAGTTCTAGTTGTTTTTAAGGGGGACACTTGTTTTTCCCTACTTGGGCCCTAGCCAAACATTTCTTCCCTTGGGGTTTGAGCTGCATTGTGTATATAACTAATAGATATTTAAGAAGTATTAAAAATTCTGCCCCTCCACTGGCGTTCCCCTCAGTTGGAATAGGCAACACCATTTTGTCTCTCTCCAGATCCACATTATTAAGGTTGGATCTTCAACATTTGGTCAGGGGAGGAAAGTGACCCATTGAGAAGGAGGAGACAGTCTCTCTATATCCTGACTTTGGAAATTGGGGAATATATCCTGGAAGCTTCTCTTTCCCACACTGACAGTGCAATCCTATGCTTATCTACTTAGAAGTAAGTCCCATTTATTTCAATGAGACTTACTCCCAGGCAAGTGTGTATAAGATTGCAGCCTGACAGTGTAATCCTGTGTCTTGCACCGGTGTAACAGTAGATCCACCAGTGTAAGTGCACTTATGCCAGTGTAACTTGCCATACGCCGACGGACGCAGGACAGGCACCAGTGTAACCCCTCTCGGATGTCGCGCATGCGCAGTTCAGATGCAAGACGGACACCAGCGCAACTCCGCCAGTGCAGGGGGCATTCCAGGGGTGTCTGAAGGCCCCCAGAATGCCCCCTGCACTGGCGGAGTTGCACTGGTGTCCGCATCTCACTTTTGAACTGCGTATGTGCGGCATCCGAGAAGGGTACACTGGTGTCCATCCTGCGTCCGTCAGCATATGGCAAGTTACACTGGCATAAGTGCACTTACACCGGTGGATCTACTGTTACACTGGTGCAAGAGTTACACAGGATTGCAATGTGAGTCATGTAGCCCTAGTGGTGTCACCCCAGCTTATCTTTATTCTGATTAGCTATCTTCTAGACGCACACACACGATGTTGCACTATGGTTGTTGATGTTGATGGGAGACCTGTTGAACCCTTCTCACTCAGAGACCAAACTGAGGCTGGTGGTGCTGCTCAAGCCTAAAGCCGGAGCTACATTACAGGCAGAGGCTCTGCCGCCACCTCTGCCTACACGCCCGCCTGTTGTCCCTCCTGTTGTCCCGCCTTCTTAAGAAGGTGATTGGAGGGAGTTCTGATTGGCATGCAGCCACTCTCCCCCCTCTCCTGCGATTGGTAGGCTGCAGTAGCTCCGCGAACCACCTCCAAGCTCTGCGTCCCCGCCCCCTGAAAAATAGAACACCAACCTGAAGTATGCGCCAGTGGTGCAGAGGTCGCAGAGCCTCCGCCTGCTTCAAAAATCAGGTCAGAAGCTCCGCGACGCGTGTAATGTAGCTCTGGCTTAACTCTGACTCTCTTTATTGCAGGGCCTCAGCTGGCCGAGTGTGTCAAGACTGGCAATGCCCTGCTGGGCAGCAGTGTGAGCCCTCAAGCTTTTGGGCTCTGAGTCCTTCTCTGTATCCCTGAGATTCAAACATCATGTTCTGCTTTGTTCTTCCTGCCAAACTGGATCCGCTTCCTGCTCCATAGTAGCATCAAACCTTCCTCCTATTTGGACTGATAATGTACCTCCCAAAAGTAAATCAAGATCCACTGGATGTCTCTCGCACAACACCAGAACCAGGGGACATGCACTAAAATTGAGTGGAGGGAGAGTTAGAATAGACAACAAAAATATTTCTTCACCCAGCGTGTAATTCATCTGTGGAACTCCTTGCCACAGGATGTGGTGATGGCACCTGACCTTGATGCCTTTAAAAGGGGTTTGGATAGATTCATGGAGGAAAAGACCATCACAGGTTACAAGCCATAAACAACCTCCCTGGTTTTAGCTCTGTGTTAGGTGCAAGGGAGTGACAACAGGAAACAGGTTATCTTGTTGGCTGCATGCCCTCAGAGGCCTCTGGTGGGGCCACTGTGAGATATACGAAGCTGGACTAGATGGACCTTTGGCCTGATCCAGCAAGGCTCTTCTTAGGTTCTTATCCGCCCCACCCCCCTAATGCTGCTGCTGCACTTGATTAGGCAGACTAGAGCCTGATCTAGCAAACCACTTGCATTCTTACATGACTTTCATACTCAGGATCTCTTAACACAGTAGTTGTGTGTGAGCAAAAGCCACTTGGAGTTTTGCATGTTTGGTCTGGCCCTTAGTCAGGATTCACTATTTTTGGCACAACTCGTAGACAACAAACCCCTAGTGCTGAATTGATGGGAGTGAGTTAGGATTGCTGATGGGAAGATGTGGACACCCAATGTGACCTGTGGTGGAAAATGACATTCTCTGCAATACCAAATAATGCAACAGAGCCCTGTGACTGGGTTAGATTAAGAAATGCAATGACAAATGCCTGTCTGTTTCTGTTTCACTTCTTCTTGGCGTTTTTGGGTGGAGGGCAGGGAGGACAAGAGTTACTTCCCAGGCTCCTTCAAGGGAAGAGCTCACAACTCTTAATGCCTCCATTTTATTTTTTCATAGCTATGTCTGGTCAGGAGCTAGTCAATCGCCTGTTTCTAATTAAACATTTGGAAAACACAAGACTTTTCTTTCTTGATTTGTTGGAGAAGTTCTGTTCAGGTCTGTTTCAATTCAATGCAAGAGAAAAAATGTCTGAGTGATACTCATGAAAGCTGAAGTGAAAAACACTTTTTCCATGTAGCACACTTAGGGCGCAATCCAGATTAAGTTCCAGGTGGCGGACCTAGCGATCCGCCACCCGGAGTAGTCGCAAACGTGCCGTAAAGCACGTTTGCCAACTACTTTAGAGCAGGGCCAGTCTGCCCTGCTCTGCTGGCCAAGGACTCAGGCCACCACCGGACCCAATTAAGTGTGGATCCGGCCGGCAGATGGCTCAGTCAGTCAGTGGACAGGGGGGATGGAGGGCAGCCATAGGGTCAGGCGGGAGCGGGGACATGGTGTCCGCTCCGGAGGACAGCTGGGCTGTTACATGGCTGCCTCCAACTTCCGCCAGCAAAATAGCTGGCAGAAACCCAAGGAGGCCTATCGGCCCCAGCCGCTGTTACACTCGGAAGGGGATTGGGCAGATGGCCTTGGCCAGCTGCCAGATCTTTAATTAGGATTGGGCTACCCATGTTTATGTTGGTTCTGTTTTTTAAAAGAGCAACAACACTACATGCCTTATTTGCTCCTGATTCTTACCCTATAATCCAATGCCTCAGTGTTTTGGGTCACAGATCCCTTTGAGAATCTAAAGAAAGCTTGTGACTGCCTCCCCAGAAGAATGCACAGAAACATATATGGTACATACAGAACTGATTTTGCACCCAGTTCACAGAACCCCTGTCCATCCATGGACCCTACACACACACATTAGCATAACCCCTATGCAATTTTCTCAGTTGGCCTAAAGATGAGCCTTCTTGGGTAAAGGCCCTTTGAAAAACGTTTCAAAGGCAACAACGACCACTCCTATTGGTAATGTCACCACTTCGGCAGCCGACTGTAGGAGTCTACTGCGTTCCCTCTTCCAGTAAACCCCTCCCACACCCTACTTCATTCTTCGGATGCAGCGGCTCTACTGAGTCCGTTTGCTCTGCCCAAAGGCAAAGATTACTGGCTTTGCACTTGTCCTTATGGTTTCAAGGCGTGGCTCTGCCAGAAAAGGGCTCCTCTCTCAATAGGACTGAGCATGTCCCATCATCTCTTCAGTTGTAATCATTGGGCCTCCGCCTCCTCCTTCGCTGCCCATTGAATCGGTGAGAAATTTGCGGACGCTCCCTTGGCTGGAGGCGGGGCACGCTGGGGTAGCTCCTGCGTTTGCATTACAAGGTTCACTTTCTGTTTAACTCAGCGATCGCAGGGAGAGAGCGAGAAGCTGCCTTAGCTCTTGTTGAAGGTAAGGAGATATTTTGCTACGATTATCCAGAGAGTTGTTTTCCTTCTCTGTAGCTCCTTTTCCAGGTATTTTCAGAATGTTCCCTCCTTGCGCTCCCATCGCATCTTGGGGAGCCGCTTCCAGCCTGCGGAGCTCATATGAATCCCCGCTCCATTCAGACTCTGCTCCCTGAGCCAAAGAGCGCACCGATCCCCGCATTGTGCCGTGAGGACACAGGTTAGGAAAGTAGCGTTGCCCCCGTGTGTCAGCGCAGACGTAATTGCTGCCTGGAAGTCATATGATCCGCTGCCACCTTAAGCTGTGTTGATTCCTGATCTCCCAGGAATCTCCCTACAGTTGTTCAGTGATGAGGGATGGGAGCAGATACTAATTCTCTCTAATGTGCTCTCCTCACATGGTTTCGACCTTGGAAACCTTGTTTTTGGGTTTGAAATGCGGTTCAAAATAAAACCTGTGCAAGACAGGAAGTTATGCAAGCGACGCTTCTCCAAACTATTAGCAGTTTTACACGTAGTAGGACTGGAGGGCTGGAGCTCTGTGCTGCACCGCAGCAGATAGAGGACTGAGCTGGCAGCCATACGGTTGCAAGGCATTAGTCAGTGTGTGACTGGTCCTTTCCCTGGAAGAACAACATTTCTTGGGAACGTAGCTCTGTTCTTCTTAGTGGGAAGCCTGGACCAGGCCAGTTCTACAAGATGTCTGTCGATGATGCAGTGCACCCCTCTTCTTGCAGAACTCTGATTTCTTGGGTACAAAACAAAGACTTTGTTCCCCGAATGTCCAGAAAAAGGCCAGAGATCTTTCTTAGCCATTTTACACCACTTAGCTTTCACTTTCCATGTTTATGCTTGATTAGTTAAATAGCCCCATCAGTGTCCATGGTGCTTTTTACAGGTCTTCATTCTGTTGCTCCCACTTCCCTGGCTGTTGATTTTCTCTCTCTCTCTCTCTCTCCATCTCTCCATGACCCTCCTCCCTCGCTCTCTTCAATGTTCTGGCACACAGTCCTCCACATACTGTATCTGGATTTGCATACCCAGGCCCAGCCCTTGCTTACTCACTGCACCCTGCCATTGGAGTTCTTTACCTTTCGGCATCTGTCTGGCTCTTTCCAATTATGTATTAAAGGCCTGTTTAAAAAACGGGGAGTCGGTCCTCACTCTGGCATTCTCCCGCTATGGCCCTTCCCTTGTGTGTTCAGCCTCTTCCATTGTGAATCGATGGGCAGGTCCTGTGATGTTGACTGTGTGTTTTGTGCAGAGCTTATTGTCTGCTTATAATCTAAGTGATTTGGCTGCTCTCCACAGTTTCTGCACAGCAGAGACATTCATCCTGTGGTTCACGGCCTTCTTGCTACTTTGAATAGGAGAGGCTTTTGCATGTCAGCACCACCCCAGTTCACTAAGTGGATTAACCCACTGCGGGGTGGTGCAGTGGGTTAAACCATTGAACCATGAGCTGTCGATCGAAATGTCGGCAGTTCGAATCCGCGCGATGGGGTGAGCTCTCGTCGCTTGGCCCAGCTTCAGTGATGGGGACTCGAGTCAAATGACTCGACTCGCAAGTGTGACTTAGCCACTTTTTCCCTGACTCATACTCGTACATGTACTCGTGACCCACTGACTCACACTCGTACTCGCACTTGTGACCCACAGGACTCGTACTTGACTTGCACTCGTGGGGGTAACGACTTGCCATTTCCAAGTCATTTTCCTTTAATGGCCGGCATCAACACAGGCAGGCAGGCGCAGTGGAGACCTTGGAGGAGGAGGGCAGCAGGGAGGAAAGGTTTTCAAGGGGGTGGGAAAGCAAGCCTGGCTCTGAGTCCCCCCCTTTTGTTGCTGTCTGTTTGGCATTGGCCACAACTCCGAGCGCGAGGGGTGGGGAGGAGTGAGGGAAGGCGAAACTGCCGCAGCAGTTCCTCCTCATTGACCAAAACTCCAAGCCCAAGGGATGCTTGGCTCAGCAAGGGGAAGGTGCAGGGAGGGAATAATAAATGGTTTGAATGTAGACACGCTTGTTTTTCCCAAACCAGATGGGTGGTGACAAGACTGAGAGGTGAGGGAAAGGGCATAGGGGGAGCCAAGTGGGTGCTTTAAAAGTCTCAGAGGTCCCCACACACACCCCACACACAGACACCCACCCACCCCATTTTCAGGGAAAAAGCCATTTTCCCCAAAGTGACTCGACTCGTGACTTGTGACTCGTGGTTTCTGGCCTTACTCGTACTCGACTCGCACTCGTGCAAAAATGACTCGCACTTGACTCGTACTTGCCAAAAAAAAATTGACACTGACTCGCACTCGGACTCGCACTCTTGCAAAAATGACTCGCACTCGCACTCGTGACCTAGTTACTTAAATACATCCCTGCCCAGCTCCTGCCGACCTAGTAGTTCAAAAGCATGTTAATGTGGGTAGATAAATAGGTACCACTTGCGGGAAGGTAAGCAGCGTTCCGTATTGTCATGCTGGCCACATGACCACGGAAGCGTCTTCAGACAGCGCTGGCTCTTCAGCTTCAAAACGGCGATGAACACTGCACCCTAGAGTCGGACACGACTGTCAGGGGACACCTTTACCTTTACCACCCCTAAAGCCTTTCCCCGGGAGAATCCAAGAACCCTGCCTCGTCTTCCCAGTCCTTGCACCAAAGCCTTATAGACCAGCATTTCTCAAAGGGCGCAAGCACTCCTGGGCCCTCCAGTGTCCTGCTCAACCAGAAGCAAAGCTGCAAATCTGACCTTTCAATGATGCAATGCAAGGTTGGAAACCCCTCTCAGAGTCGGCTTCCCTCCTGACTAACACCTCTTGCCTGAGTTAAGTTTCAATTGATTCGCCCAGGGTTTCTCAGCCCCTTCTTGGACAAGTACCACCTCCAGCAGTACTCTCCTGCTCCATACCACTGGAAGTGACTGGCCAGTTAAGTCCAGATTTTCAGGTTTTCAAAGGCCAGAAAATGCAGGTAGAAGACTCTGGGCAGGTGGGAGGGTCCTTCTCAGCGTTCCCGAGAGGCTCGGCCAACGGTAGGAGCCTCTCAGGAGCAAAAACATGTCGCCAAAAGCGCTGCGTCGGAGCAGGGTTCTGGCGGTCCGAGTACCACCAGCAGTCGGCCAATGTACCACTGGTGGTATTAGTACCACTGGTTGAGAAATTCTGGATTAGCCCAGTTTGCTAAAAATGCATCTTAAGCTACTATTGAGTCTGTTAACTGTGAAACAAAAGTGTATTAAGAGAGCTGAAAAAAATTAATGCTTTTCAAATTGAAACATTGCTAGGTATGGCCAGCTCCCCCCATACAAGGTATGGGGAGAGCAACAGATGTGGACAGAAGAAGAATCCATTGAAAGATTTGTCTACATGAACACTTTCCCTTTCTCAAACCAAAAATGAAAACAGAAATGGAATCCCTTTTTTTCCCCACAGGGTGTATCTTCCCCTGGGCTACTGCTTCCTCTCCAGAGATTATCATCAGCCATGTGTGAATGTGGACTTATCACACGCTCTCAAGAGCCAGGTAAGTCATCTCCTTGTAGTTTCCTGACACAGACAGGGCTCACATTGAGCTGACCTCCTCTCTTCATTGTTTCCTTGCCCCAGTGCCTTTACGAGGCATCTCTGTGGACGTGGCGGTCCGAGGCTTCGTGGCTGACGTGGTGTCTGAGCTTCGCTACCAGAATGAGGAGAAGGCTCCGGTGGAGGCTGTCTTTGTCTTCCCTCTGGACGACGAGGCTGCCGTGTACGCCTTTGAGGGCCTGATCGGTGGGACACGGATTGAGGCCCAGATCCAAGAGAAGAAGAAGGTGGGGCAGTGCTGGAAAAAAATGGAAATTTGGGAATGGGGTGGCCTGGATTTGGAGGGGAGTTGCATATTGTAGTAAAAAAAAAAAACCACACCTACATATGTTGCAGCTGTACTTGGGATCACCTCCCCTTCCCCTCTGCACACCTCATTTTCCTTCTCCCCCCCCCCCCCCTTCGCCAATGTAGGCACAGCAGGAATACGAGGATGCCCTGAGCGAAGGCCGCGAGGCATTCCTGCTTGAGCGGGAGGCAGAAACCAGTGACGTTTTCACCTGCAGCCTGGGCAACCTTCCTCCGGGTGGGGAGGCCACCCTGAAGCTGCGCTACGTCCAGGCATTGGCTCCAGAGCCTGATGGGGCCGTCCGCTTTGTCCTGCCCGCTGTGCTGAATCCCCGCTATCAACCCCAGGGTAAGAGCCGGCCACGGGACACCAGAAAAAGAAGCTCCTTGCAAACGTTGTTCACTCCCACCCATTCCTCTCTATTTGGCCCATAACGAGGCTTTGAAGGACCCCTCCAAGCAGGTTTGTCCCTGGGCACAGCTTACCAAGACCTTCCGTTCTTCGCCCGCCTACGTCATGAACAGATTTTGAAGCGTGCTAGTGAGCACATGCCAACCCCTCTGGGGAACGAGGCACAAAGAAAGAGATGGAGAAGGGCTGAAGCTCTGGAACAGAGCACATGGGTTGCATGCAGAAAGTCCCAGGTTCAATACTCGCATCTCCCAAGAGGGCACAGAAAAATTCCTGTCTCAAACCTGGAGAACTGACAGTAGTGACAACACTACTAAGCCGGGCGGACCAAGCGTTTTCCATTCATATCCTCCAGTGTGGTGAACATATGAAGCAGAATGAGGTGGTGGAGTGGATTCCATTGCAATCGAGTGTTTAATGCTCCATTGTGTTTAATAAACCCTTTAGGAAAGAAAGAAGCCAGTTGGGCTAGGGCCTCTGTCCCAGGTGAGCTAGCATTTTATGTACAGGTTGTGTTCTAAAGTGCGGGAGCCTTTAAAAATGGCAGCGCTTCTCAGTCCACTCTTCCTCCACTGGATCTTTCCACTTCATCTTGCCCACTGTTGGACCAAGCCTCAATGGTAGTTCCCACCACCCACTCCCATAATATGTGGTCCTGCCACATGGTGGTGGGTGCTTCTACTGACTGTTGCTCGTTGCCAATCGGCAACTGCTGGGAGGGTTTCTTTCCACGAGAATTTGCTAGTGCTGTCCTATAATCACAAACTTGGCTGTGTTTCTCGCTTCATAGGTTCAGCAGGCAAAGGCGTCACCAAAAAGATACCACGACTGCCCAAGGGGAAGCTTCCCTACTCGCTCAGTCTCAAGGCCACACTGGAGTCCCCTTATGCCATCAACCGCGTGGAATCCAAGTGCACCCTTACGCCCCTACAGTATGTGGCACAAGACCGGACGAATGCCCAGGTAAGGGGATTGAGGAACCAAGCAGGTGGGATCGGTGGTTGGTTCTGAAAATGGGTGAATTTGCTCTACTGGGAAATCAACATGCATTGCATCCAGATGTATACTGTAGGTGCTTTTACATAACTCATTGACAGAACACAAGCATTGCAACACCACAGGAAATGAGATCAGGGAAGGAAGAGAACACCCTCATTCATACTGATTCATTTAGAAACAGAGCAAAAGCACATGCATTAAAGGCAGGAGCCAAGGATAACGTTTCCCAACTGCAGGTTCGTACCATAGACCAGGGGTGTCAAACATACAGCCTGCGGACTGGATACAGTCCATGGAAGCTATTTGTGATTGGGTGAGTATTTGGCTGCCACTAAATACTGCAATCATGCTGGTCATCCACAGTTAGTGGGGCTGCTCTTGCCTGGTCCCATCCCCGTGCGAGACCTGGGCTTGGTGGAAGTACCTGATTGGTGTTTGTAGTCTCTGGAAGCACCTGAGTGGTGTTCAAGAGATTGCAGGCTTGGGAATCACAACAGTCGTTGTGACAGCGTCGCTAAAGAGGCTGCTTGCAGTGAAAGAGCGATTTCGACAGACGATACAAAGAATCTTTTAGGCTATTTTCAGTCTTTACTAATAAACTTGCTGGGGCTTGTCCTCCTTTTGTCTATTCAACTTTTAAAGTTCAAAGTTTACAATTGTAGGTCAGTCGTTAACTGGGTGTTGAGTTGGGAGGTGTTTGATCAAGAGGGACTTTCCCTCTCACTTCTGGAGCCTTGACTCCAGAAGAGGAGTGCAGGGCTTTTATTTATTTATTTTATGTTTATATACCGTCTTTTCTTTACAGACTCAAGGTGGTTTACAATTCTACAATTCTAAACCCCATTTTTTCCAAATAGAGTTTTTTCAAGTATTGTTCTATTGAGAACACAGAACCCTCAATTCCCAGATGTTTCCTTTCAAAGTATAGCCGCATCCTGGCTGTGCATCTGCCTTCCAAGTTTTTCGCAGCAGCCGCAGATCTCCCTCAGTCAGTTCTCAAGGTGTTCTCCATCTTGCCAGCTGACTCCTTCGCATTCCACATATTCCACACTTTCTTGCACTGCCTTCGCAAGATCCATCAGCGGCAGCAGTCTCTCTTCCAAGCGATGACCAGGGCTGAACCTGCTTAGCTTTCTTCAGGCAGGGCAACAGCTCAACCGCCAGGCCACACCTCCTGGTTTTCCTTTCTCCAGCTTAGTTTACTTTGTTTCAGTTCAGTTGATCAAGAGGGACTTGTTACTACACTACCTTCTCTCCACCCTTTCTGTTTACATTTTGGGCTGGAAGCATTACAGCTTGAATTAAAATGGCTTGTTTTAAAAAGAGAGAGAAGACAAAAAGAGGAGCTATTTTTACATCCTAAATGGTTAAGGAATGTGTTAGGGAGTGTTCTCTCTCCTGTTTGCCTTGTAAACAAGAGACAACACAGGGAGGCGCTATCTGTTACTTGGAATGCAGTTCTTTTCAGCAGCAGGAGCAAGTAGGTCTGTGAGCAGGCTTCCTAACTCCTGAAATTTGCTAAGCAGGGTTATCTGTGGTTAGCTTCTGGGTGGGAGACCTGCTTTAAAAAAAATTAAAAAGCTGCTTAGCTTTAATTTATAAGATTATAGTTTTACTGGATTGAAGTGTTTGTCTGTCCTGCTGTGAATGAGTAGTGCTTACTTTTGGACTGAATTTTGATTTGCTGGTCTGCTTGGTAACATGTTTGGGCAGAATGAATTAAATCGGGGGACTCTATACATTTCCTAATGATGCTCATAATTTAGGAATTGATAATACCAGATCCTGAGGCATTCTGAAATCTTGTCCATCCCTCAACTTTTCTACTCCTGCATATATTTATTTTATTAATATATTAAAACATAAAAACAATACATATTTCATAAGGTTATAGCAAGCGTGAAGCAATACATCCTACTAGCATACTATACTTTTCTACTCCTGACTCTTTTCTTCTTCTGAAGATCTCCTTGGCTGAAGGGCACCAATTTGACCGAGATGTGGAGCTGTTGGTTTATTATGAGGAAATCCACAAGCCCAGTGCTCTGCTAGAGATGGGGAAGACAGGGGCTGCCTCAGGTGAGCCACGCTCTGGCGGAAGATCTGGTGGGAGAAGGACGCGGGAGCTGAAATGTAAGGGGTGTTGGGAGGTTGGCTTGCACTAGAAGGCGGTGCTAAGCACAGTGCTTGTTGCATAGGCAGGAATGACCAAAGGCGATCCACTGTCCCACCCAAAGTCCCCACCAACAGTGCCACCAGTCCATTGATTATCCCAACCAAAAATGCCTTCAAAGAGTGATTCAGATTCCTGTTTCCTTGGGTTGCTCCTCATTTGCACGGTCCCTTTAAAGAAGTCAGGAAGTGTGGAGCATGCTGAAGGCGTGTCCAACTTGTCCTGCCCATCCTTCTTTGTTTAAAGGGACCACATAAGGGGGAAGTGGACTGGATTGCTGTCTTTCGATCCGTTATGGAAAATGGACGGAAGTGGCTCCATTCACAGCGGGCTGGACAGCAGTGGCAGTGAATTTGGTGTGAAAGGAACCCCAAATCTGTTTGCTGCTCCCCGTGGCCCACCACTCAATGCAAGTTGTGTTGTTCATGGGCCAGCTGTGTGCACATCTGTGTGTGGAAATGCCTGTTGAACATCCTTTCCTCTTGCAAAAAAAACCAGGCTCGCTGATGGGGGATCCAGCACTTCTGCTCATCCTATACCCCAGCCTCCCTGCACCTAAACCTGCCCTGAATGCTACAGGGGAGTTCATCTTCCTTCTGGATCGCTCTGGCAGCATGGGTTGCAACATTGGAGACGGCCCAGATTCACCATCACGCATTCAGAGCGCCAAGGTGTGATGCAGACGGACCAATGTGGTGACATATTAGCGTGTTGATCTGGCGGGTGCTACAAAAAAGTGGGTGGATATGCAGGGGAGGAAGGAGACAGGGAGTGTTGCATGGAAGTTAAGTAGTAGATAGATCCCTGGACTGGGGGATGCCATGTTGCATCGCGTCCGAAAAGAAAGGTCAGGACATCCAGGGTGACTCTCTAATTTTGGTCTCCCCCTCCCCACTTCAGGAGACCCTCATTCTGTTGCTGAAGAGCCTTCCTCTGGGGTGTTACTTCAACATCTATGGCTTTGGATCCGACTATGACTCGTTCTATCCGTGAGTGTCAAACACCTTGCCTTTCGCCAACCCCTGTACATTTCTGGTATCCCACTTCCCTGTGGTGCCTCTTTGCATTAATGGAAAAGGAGAAAAGGGGTTCTTGCTCATCTTTGGCATTGGAGGTCAAAGGAAAAGGGCGTGCCAACAGAGTTCATGTAGGAATTGGAAAGAAAAGAGAAGTCACATTGAGGGAGGGGCCTCTTTTTACTCTCGTCCCCAAACCTCTTCCTTATACAAGGCTAACTTCGGCTTCTCAAAGTCTCCCATCCTTACTCCTTCCAGGAGACTTCCTTTCCCCCACTTCACTTTTGCCTCCTTTGTCCTGTACAGTGCCCAGCACATTATTGTCAGGATAGGTTTGAATCTGAATGTGTGCAATTGTGGGACATTTGTGTGCAAAATACCAACGATGGAAAATAAACAAGGGTTCTGATTGGTTATAGTTACTGTTGAGAACCCCTGATTGAGAAAAAGACTGAGCCTTTGAAGATTGGGTCCACTATTCCTTGACTCTCTGGCATCCTCTGCAGGCAGAGCGTAGAATACACCCAGCAGACGATGTCAGAATCCCTCCAGCGGGTGAAGGGGCTGGATGCTGATTTGGGGGGTACGGAGATCCTACAGCCACTCCAGGCCATTTACAAGCAGCCATTCCAGGAAGGACATCCTCGTCAGGTAGGGGGAGCTCTGTTGGGAGGTCATTTCTCCTCTGTAAAAAGTCAAACCATTTCCAAAAACCTGAGAGAAGACAACAGGAGAGCCATGATTGTTCCTGGCCAGGGTTGTTGGGGATTTGAGGTAAGTGCTGGGACATACGTGACCAGAGGGGGAATACAGGCCGCTTAGGCTCTTAGAAATGGAGGCACCTAGTAATGCGGTCACTTCTTAGGAAGGAGAGACTTTGGGTCTCTGATCTGGCATCTTTCTCTCCTCCCAGCTTCTGGTGTTCACAGATGGAGAGGTGGGTAACACAGATGAGGTCATCTCGGAAGTTAGACGTCACAGCAGCTCCCACCGGTAAGAACTGAGCAGGGGAAATCCACCACCCTCGGTTCTCCACACCGTCCTCTGGTCCAGCTTCTCAGACCATGAGATGGGGAAATCCACCACCCTCAGTTCTCCACACCGTCCTCTGGTGCAGCTTCTCAGACCATGAGATGGAGAAATCCACCACCCTCAGTTCTCCGCACCGTCCTCTGGTCCAGCTTCTCTGACCATGTCTCCTCCCCACCCCCAACAGGTGCTTCTCCTTCGGCATTGGGGAAGGGGCTTCGACGGCCCTCATTAAAGGCATTGCCCGAGCAGCCGGAGGCAGTGCAGAGTTCATCACGGGCAAGGAGCGCATGCAGGCCAAGGTGAGGATGCTCGAGAGCGCTGCCTCCCTCTCCCTGATCTTCAGCTGGACTCTACTTTTCTAACCTCGGCTATCGCTGCCTTGCTGGAATCCTCAACATGCATGTGTTTGTGGGCGTTTGGCATCCTAGCTCCTTCTGCCAAAGAGCATATCTGCACAGGTTGGAGAATAAGAATAAAAACTGAATAAGGTTCTCTCGCACGCGGTTTTACATCTCGTGCGGTTTTACACAGGCAAGGAGTACATGCAGGCCAAGGTGAGGATGCTCGAGAGCGCTGCCTCCCTCTCCCTGATCTTCAGCTGGACTCTACTTTTCTAACCTCGGCTATCGCTGCCTTGCTGGAATCCTCAACATGCATGTGTTCGTGGGCATTTCATATACCGGCCTCTTGCTCCAAAGAGCATATTCGCACAATTTTGAGAACAACGAAACCTGAGTAAGGTTTCCCAAGACAGCCTTTTCAAAGTCTTGTGCACCTAGTTGTACTGAAGGTTTTACACCTAGGTTTTTTTGGATAGGTTTTTACTGGAACAAAAAGCATCCTTATGGTTTTCTGTTCAGAAAGAGTGCTCCGTGCTTTCTGAATATTAACACAATGGGTTCAGCATGCCAGGTGTGTTGCACAATTCTGTCTTTCACTCTGTACATGGACTGTAAGCTCTTTGGGCAAGGCGCAGGAAGAAATATTGAAAAGGCATCTTAGCCACTCTTCTGGCTTCAGCAGGTTTTACATCTAGATTTTAGATACTTTGATGGGGGCGAAAAAACCACCCTTCTGGTTTAAGTTCAGAAAGAATGCTCTGCTTTCTGAACATTAATGCAATATCCCCCTGCATGCCACGTGTATTACACAATTCTGTCTCTGACACTGTACATAGGCTGTACATGGACCATCCGATTCTCTGGGCAAGGCATAGGCATGAAAACTGGAAAGTCCTCTTATTCAGCCACTTCTGTCTTCGGCAGGCACTGCTCACATTTCAAGCATATTTTTGCAGCCATCAGGACTAGACACTTTCCTTTTCTTATGTGGTCCTGGAGACCTGCTCCGTGCCCCTGCCGTTCCCAAGATCCTTGTCTTTCCACAGGCACTGCAGTCTTTGAAGAAAGCCCTGCAGCCAGCCGTGACGGGGATCTCTCTGCGCTGGGACTTGCCTTCTGGACTGGAGGCCATGGTTGTGGGCTCAGGCCCTCGGGTGATCTTTGAGGGTCAGCGCTGCCTCATCTATGCCCAGATCCGTGGGCAGCATCAGGCGAGTAACTCTTGCTAAAGCTCTGTCCAGTGACCAGCCTTCCCCACCCATCCCTGCTTCTGAATCCTATCACCCCTCAGTGAGGAAGTTCTTCTCCTGTGCTCTCGGTTTACTGGAGCCAGTGCTGTCTGAGTGCAGCCCTCCTATTCCAGGCCTTTGCATCTCCTACCCCTCCAACCTGTCCATATGCTGACCCTCTTCTATTCTCCCACAGTCATCAGGAGCTACAGAAGGGACTGCTAAGCTTCAGTACACCTTCCAAGACCAGACTATCACGGAGACTCTGAAGTTCCCTCTCCAAGCTCAGGAGACTGACAGGTGGG
Source organism: Plestiodon gilberti rubricaudatus (assembly GCA_026170595.1). NCBI lineage: Eukaryota > Metazoa > Chordata > Lepidosauria > Squamata > Scincidae > Plestiodon > Plestiodon gilberti. Next base: position 23,349,359 of record JANXHW010000006.1, read on the forward strand.
GCAATCCAGGAGTCCATCCCCACTCAATCCAGTACCCTGGTTCTTTAGCTAGAGAAATCACGCTTTGGAAACTTTGGCTGTACCAGCAAGCTGTACTCCCAGCTCTATGTTTCCCGTCTCTGCAAAGAGGAATTCTGAAGGCCTAAGGTAGTCCCTGCAGTCTGTGTCCAAGGATGGCGTTCACAATTCATACACGGAGTAGCTGCATCTCCCCATCATTTTCCAGATAGAAAACTCTTGCAAAGCCCTCAGTGCATATGAGTTATGTGCTCTCCTGTCTCATTCATTCATTTGGTGCTTTGAGATATTTGCAGGCTTTGCTTTGCACCCAATGATAAACCACCTTGGAACAGGCTTATTGGAAAAGTGGTATTAAAATGTATAGATCTTAACAATAGACCAGGTTTCTCAACCTTTGTCCCGATGTACCATTTCTCGTGAGAGGCCAGCGGGTGGCGCAGCGGGTTAAACCGCTGAACCATAAGCTGTTGATCGAAAGGTCGGCAGTTCGATCCCCGCGACGGGGTGAGCGCTCGTTGCTTGGCCAGCTCCTGCCAACCTAGCAGTTCCAAAGCATGTTAATGCGAGTAGATAAATAGGTACCGCTTGCGGGAAGGTAAACAGCGCTCCGCGTTCCAGCTGCATGCTACGCGCTGCGGCAAGGAGAGTCATGCCGGCCACATGACCATGGAGGCGTCTTCGGACAACGCTGGCTCTTCGGCTTTAAAATGGAGATGAGCACCACACCCTAGAGTCGGACACGACTGGACTTAATTGTCAGGGGATACCTTTACCTTTACCTTTACCATTTCTCGTAGTCTAATTATCTTAAGTACCACCAGAAGTAATGGACAATGACATCATCGCCAGTTACTTCTGGATTGGGAGGCCAGACGTGGTGCTACAAACAGCAGTAGGAGGCTCAGGGCGAGCAGGTAGGCTTTTTTAAGCGTGCAAAAACTGCATTCTGGAGCTCTGCCCTCTGAGCCATGTCATGTTGTGGTCCCAGTGCTGGGCTTGGGGTGTCCCCTTGGCGCCGCACATACCACTAGACAACAGCAAGTACCACTGGTGGTACACGTACCACCAGTTGAGAAATGCTACAATAGACCAAAGGCTATTATCCAGCAGCAAGTCTTGTAATTGCATTAGTTTTATTCATGTGTCAGCTCCCAGCAAACAGCAAAGGCTGAAGCACGGGTTTGTATGCCATCTGAAACCAGTACAGGTCATCCGTTGTTATCCGCGGGGAATTCGTTCCGCCCCCCACGTTTACAACGAAGAACTGCGGATAGTAAAATCCGCTTTTAAAAACTTTTAAATTACAAAAGAAGGGGAGGAAGAATGCATGGACTCCATCAAAAGATCTATTAATGTAGCTACGTAGGCATCAATGGCAATAATTTAGAGGAAGAAACAATAAATGCTTTTAAGGATCTAGCACATGACGAACAATTGAGGATAATTGCGAGATTAGAAACCTTTTTTAAAAAATTAAAAAAACAGGTTTTTACCTTTGTGCCGCAAATTGCACCAGCTGGAGGGCAGTCTCTGGTGTTCCTGAGGCCACTTCCAGGTTATGCCAAGGCCTGCGCAATGCATTCTGTGGAGACCCCATGGGCCAAGGTGTCACGGGGCTCAGTACAACACGAAAAAGTGGCTTCCAGAAGCACCAGAGACTGCCCTCCAGCCGGCTTGGTTTGTCGCGCAAAGGTAAAAACCCACTTTTTAAAATAAATGTTTTTAAAGGGTTTTTAAGTGGACTTCCCCATCTGTGAATCCGCAGATGGTCAAATCCGCGGATATCCAGGGATGACTGTATTTCGTGCACGCAACCTGGGGCTCTAGGTGAGGGAAATGGAGAGAGACTGATTGAAGGTTTCCATCTAGGAGGCTAAGGTGACTGCATTGGTAGAGAGTCCACAGCTACACTCTGGAGATGTGGCCTCTGCGCTAAATACTGGTTGCTATGTATTCCACCTTGGTCCAAGGGCTTCGGTCACACAGCTCAGACACAATTAGGCTTTTTCTTCCACTGCCACTAAGATGCTTGTAGGTGAAACATTAGCAAATGTGAGCATTTAAATGCAAGAAGAGCTCCTAATCCAGAGATGCTAACACTGTTGAGTGCTGGAGGAAAGTGTCTTGGACTTCAGATGGATAAGCTATCCTAAGCATCCCCCCCCCCCAATTTCTGTCTTTCCAGGCTCCCAGTTCACCTCTTGGCAGCTCAGACCCTGTTGCAGGAATTGGAGGGGGCTGGCGAGGAGGAAAAGCGATGTTTGGCACTGGAGACCAGCCTGAGCTCCGGGGTGGTGTGTTCACAGACGGCCTACGTAGGGGTGAACACCGAGCTCAGCAAGCCGCTTCAAGATGCCCTCGTTCGCCGAGACATCCCGCTTGCTATGTATTCAAGCTGCCCCCCACCTGGTAAGATGTCCCCCACCACTTTGGGCCTCCTCGAACTCTGGTGAGATATACAGTACAACTGGGAATAAGAGATAGAGACAATCTCCGAGAAAGCTAGGCTGAGAAGAGGAGACTGTTCCAGCTGCTTTGGCAAGATGATGTCTGCACACACCTGCCAGTTTCATTAACTATATTGTGCAGCGGAAAATTACGTCTGCATCTTATGCCACCCAACTGCACAGAGGATGGCTCAAGTGACCTCCATACGGACACTGCTCCACTTATGGAGCATCTTCTCATGCAGATGTGCCCTGCATCATGTGGAGCCTCATGTGTCTGTTCTCCTCGTGGTGACATGGAGACTATTATCATGATGCTAGGAGCAGTGCATAGTGGAAACCCCTCCACACATTTCTGTAAACACAGAAGGAACTGGAGCCAGCCTCCACATGTTGGTTGGCATAAGATGTACTTGGGGGTGGAAATGTTCATACATACGGGAATGTTCAAGCTTGGGTGTAGAATAATCCCAAGACAGAACAGACCTGAATGAGGCTTCTTGAAAGGGTTCTTCTTGAGACGTATAAAATTATGCATGGGATGGAGAGAGTGGATAGAGAGAAGTTCTTTTCCCTATCACACAACATTGGAACTAGAGGACATCCACTCAAATTGAGTGGAGGGAGGATTAAAACAGACAAAAGAAAATATTTCTTTACCCAGCGTGTAATTGGTTTGTGGAACTCCTTGCCACAGGATGTGGTGATGGCACCTGGCCTGGATGCCTTTAAAAGGGGATTGGACAGATTTATGGAGGAAAAGTCCATCACAGCTTACAAGCCATGATAAACAACCTCCTGGTTGGAGGAGTGGGTTTTCTCTGTACCAGGTGCGGGGGAGTGGCGACAGGATACAGGTGTCTTGTTGTCTTGTGTACTCCCTGAGGCATCTGGTGGGGCCACTGTGTGATACAGGAAGCTGGACTAGATGGGCCTTTGGCCTGATTTCAGTAGGGCTCTTCTTATGTTCTTATGATTGATAAATTCAGGAAGGATTCCTCTGTTGTTGGGTATTAGCTATGCTGGGAAAATGGAACCTCCATGGAAAGAGGCAGTATATACCTGAATTCCAAGTGCTGGGTACAAACTGGGGAAGACTGCCACCTTTCTGGCTGACTTCTGAATTACCCAGGGGCATCCCTCTAGCAACACCTGAAAACGGGAGATTCCAGACGTGGTAGACTTTGATCAGATCCAGCAAGACCCCTGTCTTGATGACAAACCAACATGTTGTGAGAGAGGACAGGATTGCACCCACTGGCTTCAGCCTCTAATCTGTACACATCAAGTGGCCTTTTCGAATACTTAGGGAGGTGAATGACCACGATCCCACTCTTCTCTCTGCCCTTCCACCTCCACTTGGATCATCTTCAGAGTAGCTGTCTCCACAGCGCTCGGCGAATTCACAGTGCGTATGTACCTCGAAGCACCGAACCCACCGAGTTTCTCCAACTCCAAGCCCTGTTGACTTGGAGGACTGGTGCCCTGACCACAGTCATTGGTTTGACTAGAGGCGAGCGGGCTGCAGGCCTCTGTCAGGGAGCAGTAATAGGATGTCTTTTGGATGACTATTTTCTAGTTTACTGTGGGGAGGAGAGGCTTCCCCTGCAGCAGTGGTCAGGATCTTTCCTGGCCAGAGCTCCGTGCAGGAATGGCTCGATAGAAACACAAGAAATGTTCATAAAGGAAACAGTCTGACTTGGGTGCTGACAGCTCTACTCCTTTAAATGGTGTCTTTCCTCCTCTCCTCCCCCAGGTTGCTTTGCCAGTCCTTCCATGCTCAAACCACGTGCTTTGAAGAAGAGATGTAGACGTGCAGCCGCAAAGATGGCGAACCTCCTATGCGCTCCAGGTAACAGAAGCCCGGCCGGCGGCCCGGGGCCGCCCGCTGGATCCTGTGCACCGGCAGCAAATTTGCCGCAGGGCCAGAGGTCTCCTTGGGGAAGGGGATGCTCACCCTTCCCGGGTGTAAATGCCAGCTGGGCCGACCGGCCTCCTTGGATTCCCACCAGCAAAATTGCTGGCGGAAGTAAGAGGAGACTGTGTAACGGCCCAGCAGCCCAACGGGGGTCAGGATACGGCCGAGGCCATCCCCTGCCCACTCCCGGGCCGGCTGGGCCAATGACCCCCCTCCCTGGCCAGGCGAAACTCCTCCTCCCACCCGCCAGATCCTAACTTACCTGATCCAGCAGCCGCTGGGGCACTCCAGTGCCGGAACAAGGGAGGCCAGCCTCTGCACCGGCCTTCCTTGCTCATGAGTTGTCGCAAACATGCTTTACGGCATCTCCTGGCGCTGGAACGTTCGATCCAGCGCCAGTATGTTAGTAGGGATTGCGCTGTAACTCTGAATGCTTTATTGAAATGTGTGTGGCTTTAGAAAAAGGAGCTCCTGCTTTTTATAATGGACATAACTAGGGAACGCAGGCAGTAGCTAGCAGCGCCACGTCTTCCAAGCATGAAGTTCTTTAATTGGAGCAATAGGCAGAATATAGTGTTGATTAAAGGAGAACTGAAGGGTGAACATGATAGGGGAGAAATACATGTGGTGCTGCAAAAAAAGCCATATGGGAACCGAAAGACAGAAGCCTGGGGTCTGTGTCCCTGACTATTGGGTTCCTCGTTCCAATTGTGTAGCAGATACCACAGGTGCCACAGAAATGGAGCTCTTACATCTCTGGAGAGTTCCGTATTACCAGGCAGATTGTTGTAAGCCGTCTTCAGAAAGATTGCCAAGCCCTGCTGTAGACTGATGAGCCAGAAATGCAATGGTGAAATCAGAGGTGGTATGGGACAGGGGGCATCTTTGACTCACTCGAGCATAAATGTAACTGAAGATCTGGTTCTTTTTACACCTACTTGAGCAAAACTGGAGCCAACAGAACAGAGACTCCAATTGTCGCTGAAGTCAATTAATGGCTTAAAAAAAATCCAGTTGAGATATATAAAAAATGTAAAAGCACCTATGGTCGTGGAGCTGATGAGGGTGCAAAAAATACAAAGAGGATTGTCCAGGTAACCAACATGGATTACAATGAATGGGGCTCATAGTTAAGCATCGAATAATAATCAAAAGTTGATTGGTGTAAACAGAGGTGAATGAACTCAAATCATAAAAAATAGTGGGAATACGAATTCTTTTAAAAAGAAAGTAAAAGAGAACAAAAAGGGAGAAAATAATAAACTTCAATACAACAGGATGTGGTGATGGCACCTGGCCTAGATGCCTTTTTAAAAGGGATAGATTCATGGAGGAAAAGACCATCACAGGTTACAAGCCATAAGCAACCTCCTGGTTTTAGAAGTAGGTTTTCTCTGTACCAGGTGCAAGGGAGTGGCAACAGGATACAGGTAACTTGTTGTCTTGTGTGCTCCCTGAGGCATCTGGTGGGGACACTGAGAGATACAGGAAGCTGGACTAGATGGGCCTTTGGCCTGATCCAGTAGGGCTCTTCTTATGTTCTTATGGTGTTTTGAAGGTTCCTAATCTGGGCCCTGTTGCCAGCCCCTGTGGTAGTTCTTCTGTTGCTACCAGTCCATGCTTGCCAGGGCCTTGCTCAAGGTCTTGAGGGACATTTTTTCTGGGATATCCACCCCACCCTCTAAGTTGGTGCCCCACAAGAACTTAGGACAGGATTGAAGTAGAAGCAGTGCGGCTCTTCAAATGAAACTGGATTTATTTCGAAAGAACACCTTGGTAGCAGTCTCTCACAAGGTCTTTTTCCCAATTGTTCCATTGCTTCACCCCAAAGTACAGTACCTGCCACTTCATTATCTGTGTTTTATCACCATCCAATCAGCAGCTGCATTAATGCCGACTTCAGCCAGTTAGAGCCAGACAATGAACTGCTGAGAGAAGCTAATTCCCTTCTTATATTTTTTTTGCAGATGAAGGAATGATGATGGATTCAGATGTAATGATGATGGAATCAGATGTAACCATAATGGCTCAATCACTAGGTAACACATTGAAAGGGCTGTGCTATATAGAGGGGACATAGGGAAAGTTACAGAATTAATAGACAAGATAAACACTACCGGGTTACCTGATCTTAATTACAGGCACTGGAGAAAGAGTCAGATGCGAATTAGGTGATTTACCTTTGTCTTGGTTCTAGATGATTAGAAAGGGGCTAACGAGGGGTGAAAGTTCCTGGGAATCGTAGATTAACTTCTGTGACAAGTAAATTGGCAGAAAGCATAAGTCGGGATATAGGTGTCCAGTATGCAGATGAAGGAACCATTCTCCATGTTTCTGCAAGCAGACGTGGGCATTGCCTACTACTGGCTGATTTTTCTGTAGAGTTTAGAAGCTTCAGCTGGTGGAGAATGCAACTGCCCAAGTAGGGTGGGAGAAAGAAGACCTTATTCTTATCATTGTGCCAACCCCTGTCAGCGTCCAGGCCCAATTCAAGGTGCCAGTATTGACCTATAAAGCCCCTGGAATTTTTGAACTGCTCCCTGGATCAGACCAAACTCCTATCTACCCTGTTTCCCCGAAAATAAGACCGGGTCTTATATTTATTTTGGCTCCAAAAAAACGCAGTATGTCTTATTTTCGGGGGATGCCTTATTTTTTTTAATGTACCGGTACAACAATTTATATTTATCCAAATGCAATCATGTCATCTTCTTCTGGAACACCATCATAACTCCAAACCCCACATTCTGGCCTGAATTTCATGCAACTCCATTGCCTGTAAAACCATTGGCCTAATTTCTCATGTCTAGCAATAGAGCAGGTGAATATTGGCGGGTGAGCTCCAAACTACTGGTAGGTCTTATTTTCGGGGTAGGTCTTATTTTTGGGAAAACAGGGTAGTTCAGCATTCTGTCTCCAGTAGTAATTTGGGGAGCTCTCAGGCAGCTTCTGAAGATAATAGGTTGCAACTTAGATGCTGATTATGGAAGTTCCCCTTAGTTGTCTGAATAAATAATTGAATAATATATCCATAGCTTTCTAACCCTTTAAAAAGTCATTAAATAGAGTGGCCATATCTTATGGTTCTGAACTTGATAACATTGTGGTCAGACCTCAATGGTCTGAGCTTTCATCTTTGGGAAGGTTGTCTACTCTCATGAAGCCATCTAAGTAAGAGATCCTGAAGCATCTCACCCAAAATAGATGATTGGCTACGAGAAGATCGGATCCGAGACACAGCTTGCTGAATGCAAAGGAATGGAGCCAACAGAAATGGTCAGAAATGACCTGTATGAAGTGGTGGGTTCTGAATGGTTAACCAAGGCAGATGAGAAACCTTCACAGGTCACTTCTGACTTCCCATCCTGTGTCTTGTAGTAGGCGAACAAGAAGAAGACTTGTCTACCCCCAAGGAAGAAGAAAGTCCTTTCTTAAGACTAGTCTCCCTGCAGAATGCTGATGGCTCCTGGCCCCTTGACACTGGCTTGGCCAGCCTTCTAGGCCTGAGTGAGGCTGAAATCTCCAACAAAACACCTGCCCAGGTACAGGACCAGGGGTTGGCACTTGGTTGAATGCCTCTGGCAGCCCCTGTGGGACATCCTCCACCTGAATGGGTGACGGGGGTTGGCAATCTTGATGACAGTCTTAGGAATGTGATACCCTGGTTTCAGGGCAGGGGGCAGGAAACTAACAATTGTTGGTCTGATGGGATGGCCCAGTGCAGACACAAGACAGTTTAATGCTCACCATGATTTCTTGCATAACCCTAAATTCCAATTCCAAATTTACAGTGAAACGTAGCTTCAGGATTGAAGCCCTCTCTGTGGAGGGCACTATGGAGAGAGCGAGCAGTGAGATCTGCTTGTTGCCTTATGAGCTGAGACTGTCATTGTGGGGAAACTAACTAACCATGGCCTGCTCAGTGCAGATGTCACATATAAACCCTGGTCAAGGAAAACAAACCACAGTTCGTTATTATGTCTGCACCAGGTCATTAAGTGAGCAGGACTCAATGTCTGTCTTGTCTTCCAACTTCGCCACAAGGTGGTCCCCAACGCCTGGGCAACGGTGCTGGCCATCCTCTGGCTTCATTCCAACGCTGCCGAGCAGATTGACGAGTGGCAGCTCTTGGAAGCTAAAGCTCTCCGTTGGCTCCATGCAACTGCAGGTGAGAGGCTGTAGGCAACTAGGCCAGGAGCCTGAGGAATGGGGAGAAGGAAACTTGATCCAGCGCAGTCTATAGCTTGTGAAATGAGGATCCAGCAATGGCCACACATTCTCTTGATCCATTTGAGTCCTCTACGGTGGTTCCAGGTTTTTTGGGGGGAGGGGAAGATCTTCTGTTTCACTCTTGATCCCTAATGAAACATTCCTTCCCTGGGGGGGGGGGGGGTTTAATCTTTATTGTGTGTAACTTCTGATCCAGTTATCCAAAGAGACTAAAGATTCTGGCCCACCACAGGGGTTTCCCTCAGTTGAACTGGGAAGCACAAGTCCTCTCTCTCTCTCCAGGCCTACACTGAGGCCGTCTTCAGCATCAGAACAGGGGAAGGCAACGTAGCAGAGAGTCGGCCTCTTTGTATGCTGATCTTGGTGGTGGGAGAAAATCAATGAAGGTGCTTTGTATAGCAGTCAGTGGAGCATCCATGCTGGGGTGCCTGAGCTAGACAGGCAAATGGTCATGCTTGCTATCCACGGTCTCCTTAGGAAACGCTTGAACGTTCCTCTGCTGTTGCCCTGAATGGCCAGTTATGTTGGTTTCCACTAAGGGCAGCCCAAATGTTATCTTTCTTGCCCCACTCTCCAGCTCTTCTTTGGTTTACCACCCCGGTGCTCTCGTAATAGTCGCTCTGCCCAACCTGTCCTTACTGCTGTCAATGTGTCTGTGTTTCCCGTTTCTGGCCCATGGACCAGTCAGTGCCTGGTTCCAGCAGTGCCAGCAGATTCCACTCCATGCCTGCTGCTGGGTGAATCTGTTTTGAATTATTTTGTCCCCTTTAAAACCTTCCACGAACTGTGCTCCCACTTCCCTGTGCAACTAGAGCAACACACTCTTCGCACTGTTCACTCCCTCGTCTTTAATCTGGCTGGCTGTTTTCACTCCCCATGATAGATGGATGAGTTCTCGAGCTGTTGTCCTCATTGACAAAGGACTTGCTGAGCCCTTGCTCAGAGACAGACAGTCCAATCCCATGCATGTCTATTCAGAAGTCAAGTATAAATAAATATTCAGTATAAAGTCCCATTATAGTCAAAGGGACTTGCTGCCAGGTAAGCTGGATACGTTTGCAGCCTAACATGGCCATTTTGGTGGTGCTGGAAGGCTATAACTCTGTGTCTCTTTGTTGCAGGATCACAACTGGCTGAGTGCATGAAGGCTGGCAATGCCCTGCTGGGAAGCAGTGTGAGCCTCCAGGCTTTGGGGCTCTGAGCTCCACTGTGCCTTGCCTGCTCACTTCTCCACAGCTGCATCAAACCCACTTCCTGTTTGCACTCCTTTAATGCCTTAGGGTGGGTTGCTTAGGGATGGAGACAGGGAGCAGAAAACAAATTGTGATGATTCCTAAACAAACAAGCCTACTCAGGATCTCGTAACACAGAGTACTTATGCATAAATTGTTACAAGATCCTTAGTAGGCATTCTTGCTTTAGGTGTGTGGTAGGCTAATACAGTATCTCCCATAAAGCTGGTCTGGTAGATAACAGGAGACTGTGGTAGGGGAAAAGACCTTTCAAGTCTGGAGGTAGCCTGTCCCTACCCTGTCTGCTTTCCTGGCTGCTGAAGTGTCAATATTTTTCCTCCCTCAAGGGGGCAGCTGTGTCTTCCAGTGGCTGCCTTAACAAGCCTTGGCTTCCTTCCTGAGCACGATGAGAAGAGTGGAGAGAACAGTCAAATCTTGACCCTAAAATGGACCACTCTGAACAGTGGCCGAGATGGAAAGTGTGTTGTGTAGTAATACCAGTGGGCATAGTAGAGAATACACCCCTTGTGCTCGGTAGTTGGGAGCAGGTTAGGGTGTCTGCATGAAAGGAGACCTAGGCGCCAAGCATGGCATGGGGTGGAAAGAGTTGTTCTTGTTCCTGTACCAAAGCAGAGCCCAGCTACTGGCTCAGATTAAATGCAGTGGAAATGCACGTCTGTCTGGGTGCTTTGTGTCTGTTTCTGGGGTGAGCGGAGCGAAGAGCTACTTCTTTGGATCTCTTTCCGCGAGGTGCTTGCCATTTGCTGATTTCAGTTTCTTCAGTTGGTTTGTCGGGGTCAGGAGCAGGCCCTGTGCGCAAGTCCTCTTTCTAGAGAAACACTTGGAATGTGCAAACTTTTTATTTCTTGATGTGGGATGGGATAAGACTCTGCCCAAAATACATAGAGTGATATACAGTGGACCCTATCCATCCATGGTTTTGGGACCCGCGGATTTGTCTCACCGCGGGTTCTGGACCCATGAGGGTCCACTGTAGAAAGGGAAAAAGGAGGGGAAGGTTTGGTTTGCTGCTAAAGGGTTAAAAAAAACCACTTTTCCCCCCTTTCTACAATGTTTTTAGGTGGACCCCGGTATCCGCGGATCCTTGCTATCTGCGGGGGGTGGGGTCCGGAATGGATCCCCCGTGGGTAACAAGGGCCAACTGTACACAGAAGAATCCACACTTGTGATGTTCTTATGCAAGGGCGTGGGTTTTTCTGGTGGGGGGGAGCCGCAACAGCCCATGTACTGTATGTATAGATGGAAAGTTCAGATGGGGGGGGGGGAGCCTTGGGTATGGATCTCGCTTGTATGACCCATTTGAAAGTCTGCCCTCAGAATGACCCAATGCACGTGTCCACAGAATAATCAGTCTTATGTACGTAGCACCTTTGCGTGTTCAGAGTGCTTTATGTACACTCCCTTCTTGTAAGCCTTATAACAACCCTGAGAAGCCCGTATTATTCCCATATTGCCAGAGGCAAAGGGAAGTTGAGAGCGAGTGGCTTGTCTAAAATCACCTCGTGAGTTCGGAGGGGAGGGGAGGTTCCAGGGGGGCTTCCTGAGTTGTAGCTTTCCTTTCCCATTCACTACAACAGTATGTGCGTCTCACAATGGGACCCCTAGAAGGAACAACGAATGGGCCACAAAATTAAAATGGTACTGCTCCCTGGCACACTGGAAAAAGAATTGTTGCCCCGCCACATCAGATGTTTTGAGAAGCACTGATGTAAGCAGATAGTGTTTGAATATGACTTCTACTATTGGCCACCAGGTGGCACTCTGCACTTAGAAAACATGAGAAGCTGCAGCACCCGAAAGCTATATTGTCTATTAAAGAGCATCATTGAGAGAAAAGCATTCTTCTAAGCATGGACAGGGGTGCTTTGTATAACAAACTGCTGAGACACCCAAAAAAAAAAAACACCATTTGCATGTGTAGTCAATATGGTTAATAATAGATAGCTTTTTTTCCTCTCTCTAATCCGGCAAACTCCCTCTCCTGTTTTCTCGCATTGGTTCTCTACCTGCAAATCTGCTCTTTCTGGGTTCCACTGTTTTAGTTCTCCAGTCAGCCGAAAGGAGACAGACCTTGCCAAGACCCCTTTAGGCTGATCAAGGGACTTTCCGTATCTCAGAAAGCTTAATAAGATTGCCTGATCCAGGACAATACAATTTCAGTCCTTCTTGATCCCCGCACTTTGACTGCACATAGCCAAATTGCTGTGAGTTGAGCAGTTATTTCCACTTTGGCCGCCTTTATGGTAAATGGTACCAAGCTGCAGTGTAGAACTGCCTGATCTGCAAAGGAGATGTCTAAAGCATTTATCACAGAGCGAGAATCTCATGGAAGCCCTAAACTAGCCTGTTTTTCTTGGGACTGCATTCATTGCTGCATTCCAAGGGGCCAACTTGAAGCTTCTCCCGTAGAGCGACAGGTGACTGTTTCACTGTCTTTCTAGAGAGACCAGGTTTGTTTGTGTTTTAGGCACTGAAAGAGTGCCCTTGAGAGTGGGTAGCAAGAGACTGGAGATGTTTGGTCACCTCTTGTCTCCAGCCCCAACTATATGACATTAAGGTTTATCTGCTCCATGTTCCTTTTAACTACAGCATTCCAAGAGTTTAAAAGAAAAACCTTTAATGCAGGAGACTTCACAATTTTTCCTGCTTCATTTTTCGATCCTTCTTTGGGGCGTCAGCATGATTGGATTTCTTGCGTGTGAGCCCCAGCCCAATGCACACTTACTCAGAAGTAAGTCCCCTTTGAGTTGGCTGTGTTAAGTGTGCATGGGATCACAACCAAAATATTTCTTCCCTTGAAAAGTATACTGATTCTTGTCCCTCTGTCTTTTAAACTGTATTCTTCTGCCGGTGGCCCAGATGAAGACTTTAATTGTAGGCATTTATATCCTGCATCTCCATCCTAAAAATGAGTTGCTCTCCTATTTTTTTTCTTTCAGTGTGAATAAATGTTAACGTACCTATAGACCTGCATGAATCCTAACGCTCCAGCCGCATGCTACGCGCTGCGGCAAGGAGAGTCACGCCGGCCACATGACCACGGAGGCGTCTTCGGACAACGCTGGCTCTTCGGCTTTGAAATGGGGATGAGCACCACACCCTAGAGTCGGACACGACTGGACTTAATTGTCAGGGGTCACCTTTACCTTTTTATTCCTGTATAGAAGCCCACAAGGAGATTGATAAAATTAAGGTTACACAGTCATGGGAATTGGGAGCACCTGGCAGCTTTCAATCCATTGGCAGGTTTTGCATTCACAGAAGTGTAGGAAGTTGCCTTATTATACAGAGTCTGACCATTGGTAAAAGGTAAAGGTATCCCCTGACAATTAAGTCCAGTCGTGTCCGACTCTAGGGTGTGATGCTCATCCCCATTTCAAAGCCGAAGAGCCAGCGTTGTCCCAAGCCGCCTCCGTGGTCATGTGGCTGGCATGACTCTCCTTGCCGCAGCGCGTAGCATGCGGCTGGAACACAGAGCGCTGTTTACCTTCCCACAAGCGGTACCTATTTATCTACTCGCATTAACATGCTTTGGAACTGCTAGGTTGGCAGGAGCTGGCCAAGCAACGAGAGCTCACCCCGTCGCGGATTCGACCTGCCGACCTTTCGATCGACAGCTCATGGTTCAGCGGTTTAACCCACTGTGCCACCCGCTGGCCTGACCATTGGTACCACTAGGTTAGTATTGTCGATACTGACTGGCAGCAGCTCTCCAATGTTCCAGACAGGAAATTTTCTTTGTCTTACCTGGACATGCCGGAGATTGAACCTGAGATTTTCTACATGCTAGGCATATGCGCTACCGTCAAGCCATGACCCCTCTGTTTGCTGGATTCACACAGCATGGTATATTTTCCTCCCTTGAATGATCTTCCTATCCACCAGTGATATAGACTTGAGTCTATTGACTCGGACTCGAGTCGGACTCAAGTCGCGTCAATGACTTGGCGACTGTGAAAGACTCGACTCAAAACTTGGAGCCTTTTACAACAAGTTGAATTTTATTCAGGTTTAAACCTGTTTTCCCCATTAAATCGATAGGGACTCGCAACTTGCAATCAAAGATGCAGGACTTGGGGGCAAAAGACTTGGGACTTGACTTGAGACTTGGACCCAAAGATTTGGGACTTGACTCGAGCCTTGGAGTCAGAGACTTGATCCACATCCCTGCTCTCCACAACAGTCATCTTTTCTCTGACTGTTTTTAAAGAGCTATGCTGAAAAGGTACAGAGTTGTGAGGGGCAAATGGCCTACATTTTGTATAATTGAGTCTTAATGTGCAGCATGTGCTTTTCCAGCTTAACTTTTCTTGGCACATAAGCGAGCCTTTCTTGGCATGGAAAGCTACAAAACCTGCTTTCAGCTACTTGAAAACTGCCATCCTCTCCCTCCTTCATTTTCTTTTCTCTAAGCTAAATAGGCCTAGTTCCTTTAGCCAGGTTTTTGTATATGCTGCACATGCCAAAGGTTTTATCACCCTTGTTAAATCTCTCTCCACGTTGCTTGTGTCCTCCATGAAATGTGGCAATCAAAACATGGCATAATATTTCAGCTAAAGCCTCTCCAATGCCAACTAGTCCATGCTTAAGGTTGCCACCGGGTCAGATTCCACAACCCTCCTTTCTTAAATTACTGAACTGTACAGGAGTTGCATCCAATATGTAATTAGCCACTTGTCTGATCACCTAGGGTGAGTGAGACTTGCCCATGGCAACCAAGCAGGGATCTTTATGTAAACTAGAAAAGGAGGGTAGTGATTTCCCCCTTTCAGGCTATCGATGTGCCACACATGCATAACACATGTATGTACTGTAGATTGGGGTGGGGGAACTGAGGGCTAGTAATTTTTGGAATGGGGGGGGCATGGTTGATATACAGTATATTGTATAGTATGTAATACATTGATTTTATCCTTACACATTGGATACATTGTAATATATACATTGATTTTATCCTTATACATAAGTATTCAGTGGCAGTACATCCAGTAATATGAAATACAGGGTTATTATGGATACATAGTGACGAATGGTTGCACCAATAGTTGCCTAGGCAGAGCCGGCTCATCTATAAGACCAACGGAGGTTGTCACCTCAGGCAACAGATTGACAGGGGCCCCTGCTCTTTCTTGCCTCCTGTCTACTTGCCTCTACTACTCCCTCCTCCACTTCTCATTCCCTGGATTGGAAGATCAGAAGAGGAAGTGTGGAGGAGAGTGGTCAGCTAGACACTTAGTCCAATGTTCTCCTCTCTGTCAGGAGGAGCAGAGACTGACGTATCACTAGAAAAGGGGGAAGCAACATTTGGCATGTCACCTCAAGTACCAGGAGTCTTTGGTCAGCCCTGGGCTCATGCATTGTTTTCTTTCGGGTGTAGACGTTCCCTGCTACTCTGCAGTTGGCTGGTCTCTGACCTGGCTCATACAGTGCTCCACCTACACCACCACCACCAGCCAGGTCTAGTAGGCGTCAACGCAGCATGACAAGCAGCAGGATCAGGAAGTGTCACTGGCCCAGCAGTCAAATAAGACTGAGCCTTGGAGCAAGAGAACTCCGTACCCTGCCACCAGATGCCCACCAGAAAGCCAGGCCTCCCTACTGCAACAGCAGGACTCTGGGACAGAAAAAGAAGAAAGAGATGAAAGGACTTTTTTTGTTAAGCTTAAATAAACAGCATTGCTATTACAGCCTGCACAACACTCCTAAGATCAGCCTGCAATGGTATTTGCCTCTTTTGCAGCAGTGACCTGTTGCTGGCCCATTCAGTTATTAATTATTACCTGCAGTTTATTCTCAGTGGTGCTATAGCCTAGCACGTTTCCTTCTTATTGTTTTAATATGTGTATATTTGTGTTCTCTTTGCAATGTGCAATCCTTCATTTTTGTCATTTATGAATTTCCTCTTATTTAGAATACCTCACTGCTTCAATTTTGTTTAAAGTGTTTGCAGTTTTGCCTAGTTTGATGTCCTATGCAAACTGAATAGGACATCAATTCTTTGCCATATATTCCCAAATTCTTCCCCAGCTCACCTGTGGACATGTTGAAGCGCACTGAAACCGGGAGTGGTCACAAACTCCCATCCAGCCACAGATTCATTAATTGCTACACACAAGGTGTGACTTTCCAACTAATGGTGTTACATTATAGCACCTTTTATACCACGTCTCCCATTTCCTCTCGGGAATGTCAAGTGGAGTCATATAAGCAGCTCATTGATGTCAGATGGCATCCATTACATCAGGGGTTCTTAACGAACTCGGCGTGGTGTACCACTTACATGGCCGCCGCACCGAGTACCACCAGACGTAAGCAGTGACGATGTCATCGCCACTTCTGTTTTTTTGGCCTGGTTTTTGGTGCAGGAGGCTGCCAGATACCAGGGGCCAGGTCTAAGTTGAAAACCATTATTAATCATCACAGTACAGATTTTGAGTGGATTTGTATCAGGTACCATAGGTGCAGCTAGTTAACACTGGATCAGTTTCTCCATTATCCTGAGAGCCCTTTTGCTTGCTCCAGCCTCTCACTTGTTTCCAAGGTCAGAGAAATCAGAAGATAGCATAATGAAGAGCCCCTAAATAATTAGGGGCTGTTGACTCAGCTCTGTTTATCTTAGATGTAATGGGTATGTGTAAACAATCACTTGGCTGCTCACTCCCTGTGTGAATGAAAGTTGTTTATTTCAGAAGGCTCACCTCTACAACAACCTCAAGGATCTTATGCTACAACATAACAAGAGTTCTGGACAATTAGACCTAAAGTCCATCTAGTTCAGGTTTGACTCCCCACACAGTAGCCAGGCAGAGGCTTTTTAGAAAGCCCTCCCCTGCTCCGGCCACTGTTATTCAGAAGCATATTGCTCCTGAAGTTGGAGGTTCTGCTTCTATCTATGAATTTGCCTAACCTTTGTTTCCATAGTGTGATTAGCTGCCTCAAATGAAAATTCTGACCAAACACTTTGGGATCTGATGAAAATACAGAAGCCTGGCACTTCTGGGCATTTACAAAATTGGTACAGTTGGCAAGGACGCTGGCTTACTGGTGAGCTCCTCTATGGCCTAAAAGTGGGTAGTGGCAGCAGGCAGGAGTTAATTCCTCACTCGTGCAAAACCGGATGTTTCAAGTGAATGAGGATTTCATCCATCTCTGGCAAATGCTTCCAACCCAGGCTTAGTGCCTGGCAGGCTCAGGAGGAAGCTGGACAGAGAGATGGTTAAGGAACCAACTAACCCCCCCCCTCCCCTCTCTCCCACCCCAACCATCTATTCCCAAATGAGAGCAACCAGCTGGCTGGGGGTGAACAATGGTGGGCCTTTCCCCCTTCAGTTTTGAGCCTGGGGCAGCCTGGGGGTGCTAGAGGGGCGGAATAGATCCGGCCCTGGCCTGCTGTTCCTGGCTGCTTGCCACTCGGTGCCAACACGTTTCCAGGCTCCAAGCCAGTTCCTTTTGGACTCACCCCCCCTCCCCAAATTGCCATGGAAACCATCCCCACAGGGAGGCCTATCCAGATTCCCCTTCTCTCAGCCACCCTGCATTTGGAAAGGTTCCCCCTTGAGAGGCCTTCCTCCCTAAGCAGAGCACCCCTTGATACAAAGCCCAGGTGCCCCCCCCCCAGGGGCCAGGTCTAAGTTGAAAAGAAGAGCATAAGGGGGTGGCTGTTTGTCGAGCCTGCAAGTCCCACGCCTTGGCAGGCCAGCCCTGGTGCACAAAAGGGCATTGAGAAGTCTCTCGCTTGCACACACACACACTCACACACCCCTTGCAGCACCCGGCATCAGATCTTTTGTTCCCTTCACTGGGAAAAGTCGCCTCACCCAGAGCCCTGGCTCAGTGGCCAGCCAGAGCCTCACACGGGTGGGAGGAAGCCGGGAATGGAGAAGCCTTGCAAAAGCAGCTGCTAATGGTCCACTCAGTAAGACTGCTGCTTTCTTTGCTGGCGGGGTGCCCGTGTGCCTTTAAAAACTGCCCAAGGCAGAAACTCAACAGGGGAGGTTTTCCTCAGGCTTCCCAGGGAGGTTGCACCTGTCAAATTTCTACCTGTCCCACAGCTGTTAAAGGCAGAGGAGGCCTAACAGAAAAGAAGGCAGCAGTTCCCACCCTCCTCAGAGAGAGAACATTCATCATCTCTCAACATGGTCTCTCCTTCATAGCCTTTTCACCTCAGAGACTGTGCTTTTTTGTCAACAAAATATTGAGGACAGGCTAATGCCTATGTGGTTTTTTTTTTTTTTAAGACCACAATATTGTTGTGTTCTGCACTTGCTGCTTCTGTGTACAGAGTTGCACACAGTTAGTTGTGCACAGTTGCACACTTGCTGCTTCTGTGCACAGAGTTGCACACAGTCACTAATGAGTAGGCTTACCAGATCTCCAACCGGGCCAGAGTGCTAGACCTTTAGGAGAAGGAATGTGGGCAGGTGTAGCTTGTTAAGTCCTAGAGCACAATCCTAGGCATGTCTACTCAGAAGCAAGCCCCACTGAACACAATGGGACTTGCTTCTGAGTAGACATGCCTAGGATTGTGCTCTAGGACTTAACAAGCTACACCTGCCCACATTCCTTCTCCTAAAGGTCTAGCACTCTGGCCCGGTTGGAGATCTGGTAAGCCTACTAATGAGCCTTACAGAGCAAGCACATGCATATTTAAAAAGGTAAAGGTGACCCCTGACAAGTCCAGTCGTGTCCGACTCTAGGGTGTGGTGCTCATCATCCCATTTCAAAGCCGAAGAGCCAGCATTGTCCGAAGACGCCTCCGTGGTCATGTGGCCGGCATGACTCTCCTTGCCACAGCGCGTAGCATGCGGCTGGAACACGAAGCGCTGTTTACCTTCCCGCAAGCGGTACCTATGTATCTACTCGCATTGACGTGCTTTGGAACTGCTAGGTTGTCAGATGTAAATCCCACTGTGTTCAGTGGAACTTACTCCCAGGAAGGTGTGCCTAGGATTGCAGCCTTAAGGCTGATTCACACTAGCTTTTTCCGGCACGCATGCCCTGCTCTAGCGTCTGTACGTGTGTCTAGCAGTTCTCTGAACGTTTGCCCGCCTTCTTGAAGAAAGCGCAGCTGTGATTTGGTGAAGAGAAATGTGCTTCTCGATTGGTGGGCTGCCTAGCACCGCGAGCATAAACGCTAGCTTAAACGCGAGCGCATCAAAAAGATAAACCGAAACCATCTCTCCTGGCTGCGGCGTAAGCTCATGCTGCATCATGAAAAACACACGAAAAGACCAAACGTTAAGCCAAAACGCGCACGGAAAAGGCTAGTGTGAATCAGCCTTTAGCGTCCTGCCTTCACTCATGTAAACATGTATTGCAAGAGTCAGAAGAATGCTGCCTTGACCACTCTGTCACTATTGAGAATATGACAGCATGGTTAAAGCCTGTTAAGAGAGGTGGCTAAGCTGTATACAGCATATCCTTTAAAAACACTTCACGCAGAGTGCAGGCTTGCAGCTTCCATTACCCTGCAAAGGAAACTTGGCTTTCTGCGTCTTTAATTGTGATGAGCAGCTTTTTCTCACCCCTGTATGACCAGCTGCACCTGCCCAAATTCCCTTTTTGTTGCACAACTATTAAAAGTACAGGAATTGTTCCTTGGGAAGGCTGAACTGGGATCAATGACACAGGGCCTCATCACCTCAAAACTGGAGTACTGTTTTGCTTGGTGGGGATCTGCCCTTGAAAAGCTTCTGGAAGCTTCAGCTGAGCCAGAATGCTCTGCAAGGCTGCTGAGTGGGGATGGCCACAGAAGACCTTAATCACACACTGGCTCCTCTATGTTTCCGGCACAATTCAAGGTGATGCTTATTGTCTTCAAATATCTTCAAAGCTTCAAACAGTTTGGGGCCAGAATTCCTAAAGGACTGCTGCCCTTCCCCCATGAGCCTGCCCAATCTCTGGGTAATCCAGAGAGGCTGTCCTGTGCAGTATCTCGCCTTTATCAAAAGTACACCTGGCTATGTCCTAGCCAGTAGAAGAGATCTTCTCTGTGGTAGCACCCAAGCTGTGGAACTCCCTGCCACAGGAGACCTGTCTTCTAGCCCTCACTCTGTATGTTTGCCAGTTTTTAAAAATATATTTCTTGAGGCAAATACAGCTAGCAGACTTTGATTACCACATTTTTGGGGAATGAGCCTCCTGGAACTTACTTCTGAGTAATTGCGCACTGTAAATTCTCTTGTGGATTGTCTGCTCTGTCTTGGGTCCATTTCATTTCAGATTAAGTTTAACTGTTAACGTGTATGACATGCCATTTTGATTTTAGCTATTTGTTAGCCACCTTGAATGGTTATAATAATAATAATAATAATAAAGAAAAACCTTTTCCTCCTCTGCATTTGGCCACCATAATTTAAGGAGAACATGGGAATTCTCATTCCAAGGCACATTTCTTGTTTAACCACTAGGCCTGACTGGCCTTCCAGCCTTCAAACCCCCCTCCATTTTTTTTAAACCTTCTTTTAAAATCTGGAATAGCTGCTATCTGCAATAGCTGCTATCATTTCATTCCATCTTCACATTCCCTAATGTGTTTATACATTCCCCTCTTCTTAACACAGTGGAAAAGTGGGGAGAAATCCTCTGTTTTTACCAACGCTTGGCCATCTGAATTCAACAGGGTGGTGAAACGTGAGGGCATCTAATCAAGGTTAAAATCTGCCTCTGTGGTGCTATGTGTCCCAAACCCACCATCAAGCATTGCCAACATCTCCCACCCACCAAGGCTCGGAATAAGGCCCAGGAGTCCAGGCTGCCCTCCCATTTGCACTACGCACTAGGTTTCACTTTCTTCCCAGGGGTCCTGGTCCCCATCTCTTCCTCCTCCTCGAACCCATTCCCTTCTGTTTCTTCCCAGAGGTGGGAAGCGAGTCCAGGAGTGGAAGCATCTAATCCTCCCATCCTCCTGCAATAAACTGTCTCTGTTATTCATGGGCAACAGCTGGTTCCCGGCTCTGCACCAAGAAGGGATCAACTCTTCCCAATGCCCAGTGTGGGGTTAAGTGTGTGTGTGTTGGGCCCGATTAGAGGGCTGGTGTCTCCCACGCCCCGTGCCTGCTCCGGTGTCTCTTTAAATCAATCCTTGTTCGCCTCACATGCTCTGCCAAGTGTCCTATTTTTAGAGACACTCCTTGTCTCCAGTTCGACCCCCCTCAACTTGTTTTGCAGCTTCCCCTGCCAGCCTCTCAGAGCGTGGGCCGGGGGGGAGGGGGGCGGGCAGTGCCAATTGAGATTGCCCCTTTGCTTTGTCCCCTGCAGTGCCTCTGCATTCCCCGATTTTCCCTGCCACTGGTGTTTCCCCGCAAGGCTGACCACTTGCTGGAAGGGCTGCCTCCTGGGATTGGTCCTATACATACTTGCCCTGGCCTATCGGTGATTCTAATCAGCTGCTCCCTCCTTCCCTAAACTAGCCCAAACTACTTGCTCCTTATGAAATGCCAGGCCTTTTCTTCTTCTTCTTTCAAGGAGGAGATTTCACTACAAACTGTGTATTGTTGTATGCCTCACACATAGAAACCAGGGGCCTTCTCTTTTCTCTGGGTGCTCCCCTTTAGAGCTCAAGGGAAGGAGGGAGGAGGCAAAAAGAGTACAGCAGAGGCCGGCTTCTTTGCCCTGCTCTGACAGTCCTGGAACAAAATGTCCCAGAAGTGAGTCCAAGAAAAAAAAAATGGGGTTGAGGGGTTTGGGGAGGAGAAGAAGAGCAAAAAATTATCTAGAAGCACCGGCTGAGTCAGGCTTTCTTTGTTGTTGTTGCTGCTGCTTTAAGGGTGCAATTTGCATTTTCTGTATCCTGTGCCAAAATACCTTCGGCCAACTTATCACTACGTTTGCCCCTCCTACTGCCTCCAAAAGAACCACATCCAAATTCTGCATGCAACGAATCTTCACAACGATGCAGCCAAGGATGTCTCCGTGCCCATCGCTCTGTTAGGCATAGACTTGCAGCTGATCGTATGAACTGCCCAAGCTGAAAATTATTGGGTTGGAGGGGTGCCAGAAATAGGAAAGGCCTCTCGGTAATGGCTGATCATGATCAGTAATGGCTGTTTCAACTGCGAGAACAGAGTTTTTGAAATGGTATTGGTATTTAAGAGGAGATTTTTGCCCTTCCTACTCCCATGAGGCTCATAGTGGTTTACAGCAAAAACAAATAAAAAAACCCCAAATACCCTTATAAAAACATAAACATTAGATTATAAAATGCAGCAGCCATTGGATCACAATAAGCACAGGTGTCCATAGTTTAACAGTCACTCAATTCCACAAGAGTTTCCTGGCTTACTGCAGTCATTTCCAAAGAGTGTTCCATGAGACACCTGCTATATGGTGCTGGGAGAAACTGACAAATTGGACTAAACCAAAGCACCCATTTCACAGGGGAGGCTGCCTGCTGCCTCTCTGAGTGATTAACTACTCTGACCTGGCCACCATCAGACTCTGCTGGGGGTGGGTAATTCCGCTGCATTTCTCTATCATCATCAGGTATGATGATTAGATCTTTCAATCTTTCCTGGTGCAAAGATGCAGCAGAATGACTTCTGCATCTTCAGCAAGAAGTGCACTCACAATGCAGGGGCCACCACCATGAAGCTCTATCCCATTCCAACTATTTCTCCCTTCTTTCAGTGATGGGACCTGGAGTCAGGCAAGGGGGAGGGAACAACAACAACAACAACAACAACAACAACAACAATAATAATAATAATAATAATAATAATAATAATAATAATAATGGAGTCATAACCCTGATCATTATCATTTGATGTTACATTCATTAAAAAACCAAACATCTATGGACTTGTCAAGGATGGCCTAAGACCTCCTGACAGCTGAGGCGGCATGTCAAATGCTGCACCCCCCCTTACCCAATAAGGTACCAACCTCTGCTCCTCCCACTCTCCAATGCTCTAGCTGAGCACTCTCCTCCCCTCCACACTTCCTCTTCCTCTCTGTCCCCCTCTTCCTTTTCCAATCCAGGGAGTGGAAGGAGGAGTTGTGAAGGAAAGTAGGTGAACAGAGATGGGCGCCCCTCACCAATCTGATGCCTGAGGTGACCAACTCAGTTGGCCTTATGGTTGTGCCGGCCCTGGGACATGTCCAGTGTCACATGCACATACACTAGGATTTGTAGATGATGGGCACAATCCAAACCTACTTAGGCCACCATAACACCGTTGTAACCAGCGGCCCAGCGAAAATGGGAGGCTCCAGAACGGAAAGGGGATTCAAAGCCCCTCCAAAAGGGGAATTCAAAGGGGATTTGAATCCCCTTTCCGTTCTGGGGCCTCCCATTTTCGCTGGGCCGCTGGCTACAACGGCAGCCTAAGTAGGTTTGGATCGCACCCCAAGTGTGTGGAGACCCAGCCCTAAACATGTCACTGATTGAGATGGAAAATTCAACTGGTGCCTCCTTCCTGCCATGGTGGTAAAAATATAAACCGAATAAGTAACAATGTGCTGCCCTTTTATGGTACCCAAAAATCTGCTGCCAGTGCCAGAGGTAGGCTTGCCTCAATCTGGGGCCAGGCAGCCCAGTGTGTCTGTTGTCCTTGGAGGCTGAGATCTGGATGAATTGTTGCACAAACATGGAACGCTGCCTATGAGGAGCAGGAGGAATGGTTGAGAGTGAATCATTTACATTATTTCAATGAAGAATTTGCAGTTCATATTGCTGCTTATATTTAGAAAGTAGTAATTAAGTTTTAGGCATTTTCTTTATACAATGAGATTGGTTTTAAACTGAATGCATGCTATATCATCTTGATCTATTGAGAGTAAAAAAGCTAGTGAATAAACCAAATAAATAAAGAGAGGTATGTGTGTTCTCTCCCTCAAATGTCAGTGTGTCTTCTCCTTGGTATTTATGTTCCTGATGTGGGAGATGTCAGGGCTCCACAGTTGCCCTGGAAGGAAGCCCTGCTCCTCCCATCTCAGATATGTGGAGACTAAGGCTGCAATCCTATCCACACTTACCTGGG
Organism: Plestiodon gilberti rubricaudatus; assembly: GCA_026170595.1. Classification (NCBI taxonomy): domain Eukaryota; kingdom Metazoa; phylum Chordata; class Lepidosauria; order Squamata; family Scincidae; genus Plestiodon; species Plestiodon gilberti. The sequence goes on from JANXHW010000006.1 coordinate 23,373,207, forward strand.
AGTAAGCTCCATTGACTATAATGGGTCTTACTTCTGAGCAGACATGCATAGAATTTGGCTGTAAGGCTGCAATCCTATACATGCTTTCCTGCTAGTAAGCGCCACTGAGCACATGAGACACAGTGCCCAATCCTATCCAACTTTCCAGAGCTGATGCAGCCCTGAGGTAAGGGAGCAAATGTCCCCTTACCTTGAGGAGGCCTCCGTGACTGCGCCCCCCCCCCACTGCAGGTTGCAGTGCACACCCTGTTGGCATGACTGCATCAGCGCTGGAACGTTGGATAGGATTGGGCCCTTAGTTCTGAGTAGACATGCATAGGATTGTACTGTGGTTGTTTTCTTACTTGTGTAAAGGAAAAAAAACAGCCTGTACATGCTCAGAGGTACCCCAGTCCTTTGTTATATGACTTCACATAGACTCAGGCAAATCCCAAGGGACAGTGAAGACCTGATACAACTAGATGGAGGTTTCAGCTAAGAAGTGATCACAAGTGGGGGGAGGGGGCAGGAGAGAGGCTTCAAGACTCAGTGGTTGCAATGCTATGTATTTCATAGCATTGCATGGTGGTTGCAATGCTATGTATTTTGGTCCTTTCTGGACATCTGTAAGATGACGCGGTTGGGTTCCACTGAAAAGGTTCCTCAAGCCACCAACACAGGGAAACCAGCAACACAGAAGAAGAAGAATAAGAATAAAGGGTGCTGGAGAAGGCCAAGCCAGCCGCCCCAGGAACAAGCAGAGGAGGGTGTGTGTGAGCGTGGCTGGTGATCCTGAACGAGGATTGGGCCAGGAGGCAAACAGTACCGGGCCTAACTGGTTTGACTAGATAGACATGGCTAAGGAATGTGCCAGGGAAAACAGCCCCACCCAGCTCTGCCAGAAAAAGCAGCATCGTCGAAGGGGTGGGTGAGAAACGGGACGCAACCACAAGCCGTGAACAGATTCAAGTAGGAAGTTTGGGGCGGAGATAAGTCATTTTCTAGCTGTCAAGCCAAACACGGCCCACCAGCCACGTATTGGCAGCCTTGCAAGGGGGTGGGTTTCAGTCTTCCTCCTCCTGTTTATATTGCCATCTTGGGAGCGTAAAAAGAGGCTGGGCCCTGGGTCAAGCACCGGGCAGGCCACAACACATTGCTGGTGGGCTCTGAATTCAGCTTGGTGGGTCAAAAATGTAGAAGGTCTGAATCGGAGGTGCATCTGCCAATGAAGTGGGAGGAGGGAGCGTTTATATCTCTAGGAAGCAAAGGGTTGTACCAAGGGTGGCTGTTTACAAGGTTACATAACTAGCGATCATCCAACAGTTTTTGTTAGGAAATCTTCTTCCAAAGAACTCAGGGCAGTGTACATGATCCCCATGCCACCTTTTTGTCTCACAACAACCCTGTGAGGGAGATCAGGCTGGTAGAGGGTGACCTGCCCAACTTGGGATGTTTGTAACTGAGCAGGTATTTGAAACCAGTCCTGCCCAGTCTAAATCCAAAATTCTAATGCAGGGCCAACCCAAGACCTCCTGTGTCTGGGCAGCATGCCAAATGCTGCCCCCCCCCCCACTTGATGATGTGTCAGCCTCTGCTCTTGCCAGTCTCCAGTGTTTTAGTTCAGCACTCTTCTCCCCTCCACATTTCCTCTTCCTCTCTGGGCCCCTCTTCCTTTTCCTATCTAGGGAGTGGAAGGAAAAGGAGGGGCAGTGGAGGCAAGCAGGCAGAGCTGAGCAGCCCCCGCCAATCTGCTGCCTGAAGCGACTGCTTCAGTTGGCCTCATGGCTGGGCCGGCCCTATTCTAACCACTGCACTAGACTGGCTCTCAATACAATCTTCTCTTCAAGGTTCTTCTTTTCAATGCACTTTAACTATCCCTTTGGTTCACATGATTCATGTAATCAAAAGCACTTCCAATGGACATTACAAGGAAAGAGCATCACCTCTAATCTAAGAACCAGTTCACATACACAGCTGTTGCTTTTCCTTCGTTCAGGTGATGTTAGGGGGTTCATGAGCTTTTAAGGTTGCAACTGTGCTTCAGGGGTCTCCCTCCCTCCCTAGGATTTTAATAAATGGGTGCACCAGGGGACACTTTTAGGGTGAGAATGAAACATGATCATTGACCATGATGACCAGACATTAAGAATCAAGCTTGCCCCTGTCCGAATAGCCCCAGCCATCCTGCATCCTGTTTCCTCTGTCACATTAGAGTGTGATTGAGTGCTGTGAACTGTTTTTTTGTTTGTTTTAATAGCGATTGATAAGGGGCAAGGGGCAAACATGAATGCTACCCCATTGCTCAGTAAATGCTTAACCCACTCCACTTCCAGAGTCCCGGTCAGCAAATGTAAACACACTGGTTTGATTGACAAAATATCTTTAAACACTATTTTTTAAAGAAATATATCAGTTTAATTTGGATTAACCCCACAAAAATGTTTCCAATTGGGCCCCGCAGCTCCTAAGGCTGGCTCTGGCTACTTGTCCAGATGTTAGCAGGAGGATTTTAGAGCAGCAATTTTTGCACATAGAAACTGAGACACTTCCTTGCTAATAAACATCGCTAGGATCCGGTTGCAATGTGGATGGAAAGCTGATAATGAGAGTGAACTACGTACTTGGAGTGACTCAACGCACTGATAGAAAAATTCAGCTGGGATTTGAACTTGGCCTTTTACGATCGGCGGGTTCATCTACTACTAGAGGATGCTAGCACATCCACTCGTTCACTTTAAAACACAGGGAGAAGAACGGAAACTCCAAACCTGCCAGGAAATCACAATTTGGGTCTTAGTCCTGCAACCTCCTTTCTTTATGATAGCTGAGCCCTGCTATTGAAAAGCTAGTAGGATCTTCATGTGCAGAGTGTTTCTCCCTAATTACGGAAGAACTACAAGGATCCCACATCCATCTGGACTGTAGAGCAGCAGGGGTACTCAACCCCTTCCCAGCCGAGTACCACCTCCGGCGCCACTCTCCTGCTGCATACCACCAGAAGTGATGTGATGACATCATCGCCAGTCGCTTCCGGGTTTTCAGGTTTTCGGAGGCCAGAAAACGCGGGTAGGAGGCTCTGGGTGGGTGGGAGGGCTCTTCCTGAGAGGCTCGACCAAAGGCAGGAGCCTCTCAGGAGCAAAAACGCGCCGCCGAAAGCGCTGCATTGGAGCGGGGATCCAGCGGTCCACGTACAACCAGCAGTTGACCAAAGTACCACTGGTGGTACTAGTACCACTGGTTGAGAACCCCTGCTGTAGAGCAAAGATTCCAGGTCAGAGAGAGCGTCAGGACCAGGAAGATTTTAAGGAACACTCCCATTTCCAAAAATTGAACGTTGCCTATTTCCTAACCTCAGATTTGTATGCATAGACTCTGGTTACTAACTACAGAGCTGGGACACACTCTGTACATGCTTAGTGGCACTTTCTCTTTCACGTTTTCCTGGACAGTTCGAAATCAGGTGCTTCTGGGGCCAAGCAATGGTGGTTATAAGAACCCTCGTAATAGCCTCGGATATTATTGCAAATGAAGGCAGAATAGTTTTTTTTCCGGATTAAAGACTACAGATTATTGTTTTTTAAACGCTTTGTTTTGGGCACGCCCCCCTTACTGTTGTCCGAGGGGGGAGGAGATTTGGGGACTTTTGTCCTATAGGGGGCGCTGGATCTCCTTTTCCTATATTTGTTTTTGCAACATTTTATATTTCTACTTACAAAAAAGTATCTTACAATTGAAGCGAATCGAAGAGGACAGGCGGGCTGAGGGGGGGGGGCATCGGGCATCCGTAGGGGGTCTCTCTCCGCCCTTGTAGGATCCCCTTTGTTACCATGATCTAAGGAAAGATGGTTGCCTCTCTCTCCTCCCTTGTTCCCCTCCTCCGATCTCCTCCCCCCACCCCTTTCCCTTCCTTGTTGGCAATCAGGATTGGTAGAGGCGGAGCTGGGGTGGGGGAGGGGATCTGGGGGAGGGGTCTCTCCCTGGGGGTGGGGGGAGGTGGTGTTTGCAGTCAGAGAGTCAAAGGCAAGTGAAGGTGGAAAGACAGACGGAGCGACAGAGCGCAGCCAGGGCGGTCGCCACAGACAGACACAGACAGACAGACGCACGGACAGTGGGTACCAAAAGCGGGGGGGGGGGCATTCGGTGGGGGGGGGAGACTGGCTGTCAGTTTTCAAAGCAAGGCTATTCTTTTCCCCTCCCCACCACCTCCTTGTTTGCCTCTGGCTCCCCTGATCCCTCCCAGGCACCCCGAAGGAGGGAGGGGGGAGAGCCATTGCCAGATGTTGTCCAGTTAATAGGGGATTATATGTCCTGTGTTGCAGACCCCCCCTTCTCAGTTCCTTAGATCGAGTGCCTTCTCTAGGCACTACAACCCCTACTACCCCCCCCCCCCAACCAAGACAATTTCTTGCTGGTGTGAAGTGGTGGTGTTATTGTGGCTATTCGTATTTGTATTTTGGAAAATGTCTGGGGGGGGGGCTTCCTTCTCCCCTCCCACCCGCGCCATGAGCTGGCTTGATTTGATTTCCTGCCTGTTTCCTCGATTCGCTTAGCAATTGACACGATCAACAGATTCAAATGTCAAATGGAAAAACACTCCGGATGGGAGGCAACAACAACAACCCCCCCCCAACCAGCCCTCGAAAGACCAGCTTGTTTGTGTGTACAGGGAGAAGAAAGGGTTTCCCCCTCGACGAGAGGACGGGGTCTGGGAGGTTGGAGAAGGGGGGGGTGAGAAATCTTTACCTTCGCTAGAGAAGAGGGATTTAATGGGGTGCAGCGCGGGGCGGGGCTGTAAAGTCGGATTTCTGGGTTCTCTTGGAGGGGAGTGTCGTGGAGAGGAGAAGATGTTAAACTGGGGAGGGGGATGCGTGGCAATTTCTGGGAGAGCAGTAAGTTCTAGTGGGTAGAAGCAAAGGGGGCGTGGGTCCTGGAGTCAGGGTGCAGGTGGGGCTCATCAGAAGAAGACCGGGCTCTAGAGGGGGTAGCGTAGGGATCTACAGCACTTCTGGGGGGGGGGTTGGTTGTTGTTTGTTTGTTTTTTAAGCACAGGGGGCTATCCGCTGCCCTGGGGGTGGGGCTGGCAGCCAGGACACCTGGGTTCTCTGCAAGGACAGAGCCAGAACTAATCCAGGGCATAAAGCCAGGACTTTGGGGTTGCCTGGGAGAGAAATGGAGTTTAGAGGTGGGCTGGGTGCCTCCCTTGTTGTGGGGTCACAAGAAGACCCCCCAAAAAAAGGTCTACTGTACAGGCATGCGAGTCGGGGCTTCTGGCTTGGCGAGGTGAGAACGAAGCCATCCGGAGTGAAGTCCAGTGAGTTCAAGGCTTGGACACCAAGGTCCTTATTCCTGGCACCAGGAAGGGAGCTAGACTCAGCCAGGGCTGGGAGGTAGGAGGAGGACACTGTCCCTCGCTTGGAGCCGAGTGCGGCTGGACAGTTGTGCTGCATGTTCCTGCTGCAGCCAGTCTGGTGGTGGAGCTTCACGTGGTCTGGGCTGCAGGTGTGTGTCTGTGTTTCCAGCTCCTCTCGTGTGGCTGCCAGGGCTGCTGGCACTGAGAATTGCCCCGTGTCAGAACGTGAACACTCCCGGCTTTTTGTCTGCTAGTGTTGCACCAACTGACACAAGACACAGAGAGAGTGTCCCCCTCCTTGGTCAGGTGCAAAAGTGGTTGTGTGGCTGTAGATATTGGGGTTCCGTCACCGCACACAGAGCCTGACAGCAGCTCCGAAGCAACCTGACACGAAATGCATTGGGAAGGGAAGGGCACTTTCCCAAGAATTATCATTACCCACTTCCCCATATTCTGAGCCCGAAAGCGTAGTTTGAAGCAGGTGCTGGGGGGTACAGGACACACGATCAAAATAAGGCCTTGGCAGAGGCTGGTATTGGCACCGTGGTAGTGAAGGCACACGCCCACATTCTGGATAACTCAGATTATTTTGATTTCTTTGGAAGTGGAGGGATTCTCTAGTCTAGATGAAGGGCTGTCGGGATAGATCTGGGCAGGGAGAGTGGGGGCTCTGTGGTAGAGCGCATGCCTTGTATGCAGAAGGGCCCAGGTTCAATTCCTGGGCTCTCTAGGTAGCACAGGGAAAGACCCCATCCCAAACCTCGGGGAGTTACGGCCAGCCAGCTAGATGGGCCACCAAGGGGCTGCTTCTTAAGCACTCATGAGCCAAGTTTCCTAGGAAGTGGGACTAGAACACAGAGGGCTCCACCATAGGTGGGCGTGAAGCTGGCAGTCGGGACACCTGGGTGCCCTGCAAGGACAGCAAGCCACAGTGGCAAATGATGGAGGCAGGGCTCCTCGGGTCCTCCTCGCAGACTAGAGAAGGTGGGCATGGAGGTGTGTAATGCCAACCTTGTGAGCCAGCATAGCACACCAGCCAACCCACCAAGGACTCGGAAGAACTGATTTTTGCAGCCAGCTGGAGACTGCAAACAGGAGGGTGGAGAGGCTGCTGAGCACGTGGCAGACTCTGTGGCTGTACCACTCAGAGGCTCCCAGGTTATAGTATTTGTTTTCTGAAAAGGGGCATTGCAAGGTCTCCAGCCTGCTTTTTTGTGCACTCCTAGATGTGGAGACAAACTCCACTCTGTGCGTGCTCTAAGGCATTCTTTACATATTGCCCAAGGCTGAACCATTAGGGAAAGTTGAGTCCTGGATCAAAATAGGCTCTGCATAAGAGAGGGAGGAATGGGATATGCCATCTTCTGCTATTCTGAGAGCCAGGATGGTGTAGTGATAGGATGGTGTAGTGTAGGAATGGGATATGCCATCTTCTGCTATTCTGAGAGCCAAGATGGTGTAGTGGTTTGGGAGTCGGACTTAGACCTGGAAGATCCAGGTTCAAATCCCCGCTCAGCCATGAAGCTTCCTGGATGACCTTGGGCCAGTCACTATCTCTCAGCCCCACCTACCTCGCAGGGTTGTTGTGAGGACAAAAGGAGGGGAGGAAATATGTACACCACTCTGAGCTCCTTGGAGGAAGGGCAGTATAAAAATGTGAAAAAAATAAAATAATAAAAAAATAAAATATTCAAGATAACTTTGGCCACAAGTCCTTTGGTTCCGTGCAGGATCTAACATGCTGTTAGCTCTATACTGGGTTAGTGAATAGAACGCTTTTTCCTGACAGAGCTTCTGTACCTTTAATAGCTGTGCAGCAGGCGTCCATTCAACAAGTGATAACATTCTTCCAAGGATGCAGCTCCATGCCAGGAAAGCTACACCTGTTGAATTTTGGCTTGTCACCTGGCTGGAGATGATACTGGGGCATTGCCAGAACAAAGCAGAGTAAATAGCAACCATAAAAAAATGACTATATAGGAGGCCTTGAGAAAGATGGAAGGATATGAGCTCTGAACTTTCAAGGACCCCGCCCCCAAATACTTTATATTGTATTCTCCTGCTTCTTTCCCCAATTCCTTTGGAAACATAAATGCCGAATCCCTGTGCTCTAACTCTGTAGACCTCACTCATTCTCCCTTTTGCATCATCAGAAGCAGGGATGGCAGGATCCAGTCACCCCAGTTCCCCTGCTTTCATCCTCCCCTCTCCGTGTGGGATGCCTGAAGAGGGTGTCAGGTTATGTATGAGATGGCTCCGAAAACAGAGCTGGCTGGAGGGTTTAGCCTCTGAATGCCTGTTCCTGCAGGCCCTGTGAAGGGCCCCAGCGTGGCAGGGAGGGAGCCCCGGGGAACTGGATTGCTGCCCATGTCACCGTGATCGAAGCAGCTATTTATGGCCCAGGAGGGGGATCCTTGGATGGAGGCCAGAATGGAAGCTAGCCACAGCACCTGGGAGAGTGGGAGCCTGGGAAAAGGGGAGCTGCCTGCTTTTGCAAGGCTCTGGGGAGATGGCTGGAGGACTCGCTGCCATCGGTGGAATGGCACTGAGGAATGGGAGGAGGGCGGGAGGACTCGGAGCCAGAGCTTCTGATTCTCTTCCCTGCACTGGCAAGGAAAGTAGCCTAGTTGGTAAGGAGCGGGGGGGGGGGGGGGACGATGCTTAGTCATCTACCTCCCCCCCCCCCCCCGTCTTGCTCCCTGCTTTTTCTATTTTTGAAAGATAATTCCAATCCGTGGCATGATAGGACACGCAAGTGTTCTCTAACGTCTCTACTAAGAATAGAGCAGGGGGGGGTAGAAGGTGCGCCAGTTGGGAGAGACCCCAGAATTTGGGCCTGAGGCTCTTATGTCTCTGGTTCAATACACTCCATGCCTGAACTGGAAGCAGCCGGTACATGATTCTGGGGTCCAGGTCCTATGACTATTATTTATTCTGCTGTGGGGCGCTGTCTCCGTGCGCGCATGTGTACATGTGTGTGCGTGCATGCGCGCACATATCTCCCTTTTCTTCCAGGTGCCCTGGGGTGGAGGGAAAGTCAGTTCCATTTTTCAGCTCAAAGATACACATTAGGATATGTACCGGCAAAGTCTGAGCGAACACACCCTTTCATAGTGCATCTTATTAGCGAGCATTTGGGAATGGCTTCTCAAACCTTCTTTGTTTCCTCTCTGCAGTACCCCTGTGGGGCAGGTTAGGCTGAGGACTGGTTCCCCCAGGCAAGCTCCTCACTGGACAACTGCAGCACCAAGTGATGACAGTGATGCATGTGAATGGGCTGTTGCAATTAGAACCCTGAACCCTGATGTGCAGTGGAGTCCATTCACACATTCAGTTGTCTGTCATCATGTGTACAGTAACTAGGATTCCAGCCTCAACACAATTACTTGTGAACAAACCCCCTTCCAAGTAAGCAGGCACATGTTGCAAAATGTACAGAAGAGATGGAAAGCTGTACAGGAGATAAATATTCATGATGTTGTATAGGCATGTGAGTTGCTTTCCCGAAGAGAGATTAATTTGCCCAAGGCTACCCAATGAGCTTTGTAACTTCGGGCCCCTTCACATCTGACACTTTTCCTATAGGGCAGGGGTTGCCAAACTGGGAGGCGTGACTCCCAGGGGAGCCACAGAAACCAGCCAGGGGAGCCGCGAAGTGCCACAGAATCCTCTCAGAAAACAGCGCAATGCCAATTGGCAGGCATCAACATCATATAATGGGGAGCTGCGGCCAATGGTCGCCAATGGTCAAGGGAGCCACAGGTTGAAAAAGTTTGAGAAACACTGCATAGGGGTTCAGAGTGACTTGATTTAAGATTATTTAAATTGCCAAGGAAAAATGATCAATTTAAATACATTGTTTTGAATCAAGTTTTCAGGTTTTGAAATACTGTGTTTCCTGCACAAGCATTCAGGCTACCTGCTTGCTTTAGCAATGAAAACATACTGGCTTGCAACTTAGTTGAGACTTGAGAACCGAGGAGCGTGAGAGTGAAACTATTTGGTCCTGGTGCCCACGTGCGCTGCAGAATTATATCTGTTTGGAGACGAGTGACAGATCCCTGTTGGACTCCCTGTTCATGTGCAAGGTTACTAAACAAGATGACTCACTTGAGGGCTAAGCCTGCAATCCTTGGCACATTTACTTTCAAGCAAGTCCCATGGAAAAAAATAGGATTCCCTTCCAAATCAATAATATGTACACAGTTCTGGGCTGTAAATGTCCAGGACTCCATTAGCAAGAGCTGGTCATATCTGGGCAAAATAATGTGTCTCCCTGATATGGAAAATAAGTGTGCATGCTGTTTGCTGAGCAGCGTAATAAATATTCATAATTTGAACACCGAACACGTTGCAGAACATCAGTAGTTGGAGGAAGGAAAGGAGGAGTATAAGATCACCCATACGCTCTCTGTGAATGATCCTGGTGATATGCAGGATGGCACCTCCTGCCCCTGAGCACCTATGACAACCACTTGCTAGTCTCTGGGTCCAGTAGGAAGCTCACAACAATTAGTGTGGGACATGACTCATAGTATCGCTGTCAGCCTCTGAAGTCAGATCTCTTTCCCCGTCCTCCAGCAGCCTTCAGCTCAATCTGTTTGAGCCATCACTCGGTTAAAAGAGGTTGTCAGTGTAAACTTTCACTGTGTCTTTATATTATGTTCTGATTTCATTTTAAACCAGATTATTAAAAAAAAAAGTCACTGTGATGAATTTTTCCATAATCTGGGTTTTGAATGTGTGTGTATTGATTTTTATCCATCCTGCCTAGAGAGAATTTGCTACATGTAATGAGTCTGACCCTAATATCCTAGTCACAGAACATACCTGCCAGGGAGAGGGACAAGGGAGAGTTGGGATAAGGTGCACATGGACTTGATGAAGTCTCCTGGGGTGGGGACATGGAGTGAGAAAGCTATGTAGTGCCCAGGCTTTTTCCTGCCTATTTGGCTCTTCCTCATGACTACTAAAAACAGGATAAACTATTTGGATTGATTAATTTTTGTAACCCTCATGACCCTGCTGCATATAGGCTACTACAGGACCTGCTCTTTCATGCACTACAGTAGGTGTTGTTAATTATTATATTGCTTGATCACATACTGCACTCCCAGCAGGGACGAACGACACCTGCAGGGCTGATCCAAGACATTCTGCTGCCACAAGCAGTTGTGTTGTGAGATCACCCCAAGATCCTTGGCAATATCACAGAGAATGATGGCGTGCCCATTTCTGGAGCACGTATAGTCTAAGAACCATGTCCCCAACATCCATGGGGCTATTGCAAGGAATTCTGGGGCACATCTCTCAAATTGTGCATGGTGTTTCATTCGTGCCCCCTAAAGCCATTCGTAGCCCAAGCGCATGCTTCCCTGCTGAGCTGGCCCTGGCTGCTTGCCAAGGAATGACCACTTACGTGACTCAATTGCACCTGGTTACATAAGCAGAGGATTTGGATCCAGGAGACTTGAAATCACATCTTCACCTCTCTCCCAGACTCGTTGGGCAGCTGTGAGCAAGTCACTCTCTCGACTCTCAGCCTCATCTGCAACTGCCTTGTTATACTCAGTCCTATGGTCCATCTAGATTAGTGTTGCCTACACTGGCTGGAAGCAACTCTCCCGGGTTACAGACAGGGGTCTTTTCCCCAGCAGTACCTGGAGATATCAGGGACTGAACCTTGAACCTCAGATCTACAGTCACCTGTAAAATGGGAGATAGTTTTCTTTATTACCAATGAGCCACCAGCTCCAAAGCTACCACAGAGAGCAATGCAAATCAGGCAACAACACAAAAGCACAAAATAGTCCAAATTTAGAGGGGAAAAAAGATTTTCAGATTATTTCAAATCTTCGGCCCATAAAGACCGAATCACAAAAATAAAAACGCAACACTCTGGATATGGTATTTTTTACAACTTCTATTATATTCTTCCCTCTGATGTTTAATGTTGTGTCTGCCTTTGAAAGATGAGAGCAATAGTGTCTTTCCTCATAGGGGTGTTGTATGGGTGACCACAGTAAAGATGTGAAGAAGTATTATGAAAGATAAAGCATAAAAGTGGTATTTGCAATATCTTTGTTGGCTGTTTCCACAAGTCGTGTGGAAGTTGAGCGTTTAAGGCCAACCCAAGACCTCTCGATGCCTGGGGTACCACCATGCCCAATTCTGCCCCTCCTTACCAAGTGGCATGTCAACCACAGCTCCATCCACCACTGCTTCTCCTCCCACCACTTCCTGGGTTCAAAAAGGAAGAGGGGAACAGAGTGGAAGAGGAAGTGTGGAGGAGAGAAGGGGGTGGTGGCTGGATGGAGTAAGGTGCCCCCACCTGAGGCAACTGCCTTAGTCAGCCTCATGGTCCTTGTGTGTGTGTGTGTGTGTGTGTGTGTGTGTGTGTGTGTGTGTGTGTGTGTGTGTGTGTGTGTGTGTGTGTGTGTGTGTGTGTGAGAGAGAGAGAGAGAGAGAGAGAGAGAGAGAGATCACATGTATTCCTTGATGACTGGCACTTCAATGTGTGAACTGATGCCACCAGCAAGAATTGCATTTGAGTGTAACTTCAGGTGGTATGAAAGTTCCATCTATGGTATTATCTCACATCCATGATCATCGCTTGGTGGTGTAGTCATCAAATGATGGATGCACATGTGTGAACCAGTCCGAAGCTCTAACAGATGTTTTAGGGCTGTCAGGAAAGAGTCCTGATAGGCACCCATCCGCAGCCGGTGATTTTACAGATGCATATGAGCGTCCTACCAACGCGATGTTTGATATCTGTGTCTTTTCCTCTTTTTCTCCAGGTGCCATGACGGAGCTTCAGGAAGTGCAGATCACTGAGGAGAAGCCACTTTTGCGAACCCCGGGAGGGCCTGATCCGGGCAAGGTTAGCAAAAGGGCACAATCCCACCGTTCCTTTCCTTTCCCTGCCACCACTCTTTCTCCTCCTCATCAGTGTTCCCCCAACCATGCGGCCCCACATGTTTCCTTCCTTGCTCGTTTCCAGCTGGTCGGTTGGTGGCACAAGTGAATCAAGCTGCATTACTGAGTCCGACCATTGATCCCTCTAGCCCAGCGAGTGCTTTTCTGCTCTGTTTGGCAGTGGCTCTGAAGCCAATTGGGAGGGGCAGAGAGTGGTGTAGTCTGAGCGTGTACTTAGTTTTGAAAGGCGGGGGGGGGGGGGGGAGAGAAAGAAAGTGGAAGCAAAGTGAAGCAGGAGAGAGGGAGTGCCGTGGCCGGGGAGAGAAGACAGGTGTGGGGGAGACAGAGGGGGCCTACTGAGCAAACCCTCTGGGAGGATTCTGGCTACCCTTCAAACAGTGCAGGCCTGAGCCTCAAAGCACAATCACAAAGCACTGCAGCCACCCACTGAGGTCAGGTTGCTGCTACCCACTTCTCAATCCTGAGCCACCTGTTGAAGGTACCTGTGAGAGGGTAGAGGAACGAGGGAGCTGTGTCAAAGCCTCCCTAGCAGAGGTGGGATCTGGAGTAAGAGAGGAGGTGTAAATACACTTGCCCTGCTTTGAATATTCTGAACTCTGGAAACCTTATGCTTCAAATTGTTATACGTCATGCTGCTGAGGGGAGGCTGTTGCTGAAATGCATCCAGTGTGTGGTAACATTTTGGAACGTCACTGGGTGAATCTAGGAACTTCACACGTGACAGTGTCTGATTTGTTATCTTCTTCTGCCATCTCTATTAATAAGCTGGGGACTTTATTTTGATATCTAAATCCAGTCATCGTTTGACTTGCGCTGCTGACGAGCGAGGATCCCTGAGGGTTACCAACTGTTTTTCTGGCTGTGCTCCTAGGCCTTTTAACACCCGTGTGACCCCTGCCGGCAGGAGCCGCGATGGGAAAAGCTTTCTCTGCTGAATCTGTAGCCGTTAAAAAAGGACAGGAGCCCTGTCAGGAAAAAAGTTGGCAATCCTAAGCTTTGAAGAGACCATTGTTCCACACAAAGCCTGATCGGCCATTGTGAGGGAAGTTAGTGCCTTTTTACCGAGGTACGACGTGCTTCCTAGCAAGGAAATCTAGGGATGGATCTCTGATCTGGATCAGCACATGGGATGAGGTGTGTGGGCATTACTAGATGGTTCCAGATATCCTAGGACATATGTCATGAAATATGTGCTCAGCCCAGCCATCCTTGCCCACTGACATACCTTACAAAGACTGAGTGGTATAAGTGTCTAGTTCCCTGCATGAAGCATGAACGTGTGGGGGAGGGGGAAGGGGTGCAGGTCTTTATCCTTCTCAAGGACACCTTCTGCACTCATGAAATGAGAAGTGCATCAGCTGAAGCATGGCTAGGAAACCGATAAGCTATGTTGCGGCTCTAGAGTGTAGCTAGTCATTCACCCTGCTTTCCCAGTTTGAAAGGCCACAACCAACCCACAGGGATCACTGCACACTCTGCTCCCCAACCCCCATCCCTGTAACCCTGGTTCTTCTTCCTCACTTACCTCCCACCTACTTGCACTCTCTTGTCTGTCTGTCTGCCTTTTTTTCCCCTTTCTTTCTCTGTGTTCTAGGATGCTGAACTGATAGCAGCCAAACTTCTGCAGGAACATGGCCAGGTAATTCCTCTCTCCCCATCTTGATCATGGGGGACACAATTGGTGCCCCCTACAAGCCTACAGAAACCCCCAACCTCAGAAAAGCCAAACAGCTTCTTACCAGAAGAATTGAGACCAAGAAGTTTGACGTGTGCAGCTTTCCCCCAGCCCAGAGGTGCAGTGCTGGGGAAAGCTGCACCTGTTGAATTTCTGCCAACCATTCAGCTATTAAGGTGCAGAACCTCTGTCAGGAAAAAAAGGTGGCAGCCCAAGAGTTAATCCCAAAAGGGAAAGAATAGTGATGTACCAGCTGGATCGTATTGAGGGTTTCCACCTTTTTCTGGCAGGGCTTCTGTACCTTTAACAGTAGGCTTACCAGATCTCCAACCGGGACAGAGTGCTAGACCTTTAGGAGAAGGAATGTGGGCAGGTGTAGCTTGTTAAACCTTAGAGCACAATCCTAGGCATGTCTACTCAGAAGCAAGCCCCTTTATTCACAGCTTTTGCACACTGACTTCACATGGCTCTTGTATTTTGTGACCCTTTAGAGCCATTATGTGGGGCTTGCTTCTGAGTAGATGTGCCTAAGATTGTGCTCTAAGGTTTAACAAGCTACACCTGCCCACATTCCTTCTCCTGAAGGTCTAGTACTCTGTCCCGGTTGGAGATCTGGCAAGCCTATTTAACAGCCTTGTGGCAACAGTGCAACTTTCCTTCTCGCTGTATTTCTCTACTGCGAAAACTGCATCTGTTGAATTTCTCCCTGTTATGTAATGCAAGAGCCTTGCCAGGAACAAATACAAAAAGAATGTTGCAACCTTCCCCAAGAATCCTGGCCCCAGGCCCAGCCTGCTCTTTCTTTGTTGTCTTTGATTTGTAGCTTGGCCTCTCCCAATAGCGGCAGTCTAACCCCTACTCTTATTTGCCTGGCCCATTGGACAGTGAAACAGGTCTGAGAAACCAGACCAGGGTTTGAATTAGGACTGCTAATTTCCCCACCTTCACTCTGTGACCTAAAATAGCTTCATGATATGTAGAAGTTCAACAGCTGCTCTTTCCCCTTTTCATGATGCCTTAGGATTACCAACTGTTAACATAGCCCTGCTCCTGTGCCTACCACAGTGGGTTGATCTGCAGACATTAGCAGGAGATTGGACTTAACTCATAAGAACACAAGAAGAGCTCTGCTGGATCAAGCCAAAGGCCCATTTAGTCCAGCTTCCTGTATCACACAGTGGCCCCACCAGATGCCTCAGGGAGCACACAAGACAACAAGATACCTGTATCCTGTCGCCACTCCCTTGCACCTGGCACAGGGAAAACCTACTCCTACAACCAGGAGGTTGCTTATCCCCATCATGGCTTGTAAGCTGCGATGAACTTTTCCTCCATAAATCTGTCCAATCCCCTTTTAAAGGAATCCAGGCCAGCTGCCATCACCACATCCTGTGGCAAGGAGTTCCACAAACTCCAGGATGCGAAAAGCTTCACTTGATGATGCCTGCAGCTCAAATTGTTTTCAAAGGTGCAAGAGCAGCCCTGACCGTTTCTTATAATCAGGACAGCCTTTTTGCACCATTGCACTTGGGCAAGCTATACCTGTTGAGATTTCTGCCTGTCACACAGCTCCAAATGTAGCAGCCCTAGCTGTTTAGTTAGTCATAATGACTTCCTTGGCTAGTCTTAGGCAAGACACAGTCTCTTGATCTTTTTTTTTCCTACTGGAAAAAAAATCAATATTTAATTATAGGGTTATTGTAAGGTAAGGTATTGTAAGGTGACACAACAACTGTAAAAAAAAACCCCACACACATTTATACATAATAATTGCACTTCCTGATTGCAAAAGTTTTATGACATCAGTCCATACTTGTGTAAGTTAAGTTGTTCCTGGGTCCATTTTCCAGATGAGGAATTGAGGATGCAAGAAATTAGGCTTGCCCAAGACTAGCCAGCATGGCAGGGTTCAATACCCAAATGCCTACCAGGTTCAGCATTTGACCCAATACATTCAAATTCCGTCCCAGAGCTAGGGAAAGAATCCAAGAGACTTGACTTTCACCCCTTACCAGCTGTTAGTTGGTTGTGTTCTGCTTGGTGGGTTATATGTAGTTGTTTTAAAATTATTGAAATATTTCTACTCCACTTAGGCAGGGCCAACTCACCCAGGAGGCCAAATGAGGCGGGCTGCAATCCTATCCACACTTACCTGGGAGTAAGCCCCATTGACTATAATGGGACTAACTTCTTAGTAGCCATGCATAGGATTGGGCTTGCAGTCACCTGTCTGCCCACTCGCCGACTCCTTGGATTGGAGGACATAGTGGAAGAGAAAGGGTGAAGAAGAGAGTGTTGGACGCTCTAGCCCACTACTCTCCTCTTCTCCGCACTTCCTTTTCTGCTCTGTCCTGCTCTTTTCTAATCCAGGGAGTGGGAAGAACGAGGCTGTCACATCCCCAGGTTAAGGGGGGGGGGGGAGAGACAGCATTTAGCACGTTGTCTCAGGCACCAGGAGATCCTGAGCCAATCCTGCACTTTGGAGATCTCCCAATTGACAACAAATACAAAAGCAATAAGATAAAATAGAATGCATGAAGGCAGGTCAAAACAACAGCTGGCATTAAACTAGGCTTACCAGATCTCCAACTGGGACAGAGTGCTAGACCTTTAGGAGAAGGAATGTGGGCAGGTGTAGCTTGTTAAACCTTAGAGCACAATCCTAGGCATGTCTACTCAGAAGCAAGCCCCACTGAACACAATGGGACTTGCTTCTGAGTAGACATGCCTAGGATTGTGCTCTAAGGTTTAACAAGCTACACCTGCTCACATTCCTTCTCCTAAAGGTCTAGCACTCTGTCCTGGTTGGAGATCTGGTAAGCCTACATTAAACTGAGGGAGAATCATGCCTAAAGCATGCTGGCATAGCACTGTTTTCACCCGGTGTTTGAACACCTACAGGGAGAAGTCTGAACAGATTCTCAGTTCCATAGTGCAGGCCTCTAACAGGGTGATCAAATATCAGGGAAGATGGGGCTACTGTACCTTTAACAATTCTGTTCTAAGTGCAGCAGATGCAGCTTCTCTGCCTGCTGTCCCCCCCCCCCCATTTATTCTTTGACAGTGCTGTAAAAGGTACAGGTTCTCCTTTCCATCTGCCCCCCCCAATCAGAGATCTGCCACAACCTGTCACCTCCCAAGCCAAACAGCTGTGTACAGCTGCCTACCTGGGCCTTTATACATGTCTGGGGTTTGCTGCCTGTCTGGGACTGTAAAACTATGGAGGTTGTTCAAATGCCTGGCTGGCCATGATGCGTGGCTGGAGGCTGTGTTTGGCTTGGTGGGTTGCATGTTGCAGTACCAACTGTAACCACTAATCCACCCACCCACAAACACACACACACACCTCCTTTGGGTCCCAACAGTGCCAGGCTTCCTGCACCCTCAACTGCACAAGCTTCTCTCCTGAACTGTCTCTTCCATCTCCATCTCTCTGTCACCCTTTTCTGACCTGTGTTACTGAGGTTCCGGTAAGGAGTTTGATCCCTCCTGAAAGCTTTCCCATGCCTCCCCCTCCTGAAAGTTTTCCCATGCCTCCCGTTGCTTTTGAACACCTCGAGTTCCCTTCTGTGCCACAAGAGAGGTCTTGAGCAGGAAGGGCTGGGAAAATCAACAATGAACTGAATAAAAAACAAACATAAAAAACAGACTGCAATTGTTTGGAACATTGACACACGTCGTTTTTCCGAGTGCATCATGGGAATGATCAGGTGGAGCTGATTCGTTTGCCTTTGCTGAATCCTGCACTTGTTCTGAAAAGTTCGAGGCCACGTTTAATTTTTAAGATGACGAGTCTTAGGCTTGCCAGGCACACCCTAGTCTGACCTACGAGTCCTTCAGGTTCGTACTCAAAGTTGCAACATCGGTCGCTTGCATTGTGCACATGACAAAAGACAGGGGGAGGGAGGGAATATGAAGCTGCCTTATACTGAGCCAGACTACTGGTCCATCTAGCTCAGGGAGTAGCCCTCTATATGAGGGTCTTTCCCTGCCCTAACTAGAAATGCCAGGGATTGAAACTGGACATTCTGCATGCATGTGCTCTGCCACTGACCTCATGTCTGGTGTAGGTAGGATTTGACCTATGTGCCATTCCACCTAAGCCCAGTTTGGGATAAGAGGAAAGGGCACTCTCTGCAAGCTCAACAATACTATTTTCTTCATAATAGTCCTTTGACAATTGTCAGTTCAATTAACCTTTATTAGCATGAGACAAATAGAGAGAGAGAGAAAATCAAATATATACATTACAACGACAGAAGGTCAACCAACTGTTACCATAAACTTAACAGCCAGCTATTAGCAGACAGTGCCAATCAACTTGATAACTATCCCTATGCATATCTATACATTTAAACCCGATCCCCGAGAGGTCACTACAGTATGGACAAATGAGGCAACATTTCCAAGTCCTCCCCCATCTAATGATAAAAAGGCTCGCAAAATGTCCATCTCCGCCCATCCTTGACAGCCTATAATAGTCGTTGACATATTCCTGGACTGGACTCTGCCATATAAAAACTCTGCCATATAAAATGGGATTTTAGCCCTGGTTTACAGTATGTTGTCTTCCACTTTCTCTTGAGAGCTCGACTAGTTTTCTTTGTTAGGCCTAACCAATGCCCCCTGCTAGAGCCATGACAGAGAATAGTCCTTGACAATACAACTGCTTGCATGTATGCAGTTATACTAGATCTGGGGTTCTCAGCCGGTGGTCCGCGTACCACTAGTGGTATGTGGACCACCGTTTGGTGGTACTCAAACTCCCGGTCAGCCAGATGGTGGCCACCATTGTAGCCGCGCCAGAGCCCTGAAAACAGCATCTCAAGCTCTGGCAAGTCAGCAGAGCTTGAGCACATGGGCTTCCCGCACTGGGAATAACCCTCCCGCCCCCCCCCGCCCCCTTACTGCTTGATTTCTGGGCTCCAGTGCGGCAAAAACTCAGAAGTAAGTGGCGATAATGTCATGGCCATGTACTTCCGGTAGTATTCGGTGCGGTGGCAGCCCAAGAGGTGGTACGCCACGCCGACGGGGTTGAGAACCCCCGTACTAGATGATTTTTGCATGTATGCAACTAGATGATTTTGATGGGCAGTGTTTCTGGTGTACAACAAAGAGCTTGGCCAGAGCACGCATGCACACACGTGTGTACAATGATCATCTCGAGAATCATAGTTTTCATTTAAAAGAAACAGAAAAACCAAACGTCGAGTTTTGAAGGCTCTGAAGACAGATGTGAAAACGCAAGGCATTGGGGATCAGAGTGGGGAGACAGGGTTGCCAACTTTTCAACTGCACTCTGTAGCTGACTCTTTAACCACCCCATGATGTGCAGGCATTAGAAGCGGACAATGTTTCTCTCCATACTGGGAAAGTCTGTGTTGATTTTGTAAAATCAAGCTGTTGGTTAAGACTCAGCAGCAGGCCTGGCTGTTTTTCCTCCAGGTCGGTTTGCAACCCATGGGAGGGGAGGGTTGAGCAAGAGCCAGCCATTCAAGTTGCAGAATCCAGATCTTCTTTCTGTCTTTAAAAAAATAATAATCTGCTTTGATTCAACCCCCCACCCTCTTTCTTTTTAAGCACACCATATATGCAGTCTCTCAAAGAGTAATGTAATGTGTGGCTTGGCCCTGAGTGATGTTTTGACTTGGCCCATTTCTCTGTTGTGTCTCAGCCCCAGAGGTCTTCTTTCTGAGCCCTGCTCCCTGAGGTCTCTTAAATGGAAAAGCCAAGGATTGAGCCTGGGTCTTTCCTCATGCAAAATATGTCCTCTCCTCTCCCTGCAGTGTGGCTCCCTTATCTCTCCCTAGACGGGTATGTTGTGCAAATGAGCCCCACAGGAGCCCTGGGCAAGTGGCTGCAATTGGGATACACTGAACATGCGGAGGGGGCACTGGATTGCAGTAACAAGCCCCACCTCCAGTCTCCTTGTGTAAAATGTGCTTTGTGCATATTGAAGCTGTGTGCAAACATGATGTACATACATAGGTCCTGTCCCTATGATTTGGGGCTGTGCATTTTGCGCCGCAAACCTCGATGTGTACAACTTGTAACCACATAGGCTCTATTCACAAGGCACAATCTATGTGTGGGGGTCTGGGATCGAGCTTCCTGCCATGATGCCACTCATCCTTCTATGCCCACATGCTCACCGTATCCTAAATGCAGTCTTCTGCCCAGGGCTACAGTCTAGCATCACAACACCTTCATGTGCTCACCTCTCTCTCTTTCTCTTTTTTCCTTCTGCAGAAACATACAGTGGAGACACCTTATGGGGTTGTGACAATCACCATCCATGGGACACCCAAGCCCAAACGCCCAGCCATCCTCACCTACCATGATGTGGGACAAAATCGTAAGCCTGGAACAGCCTCTTGTGGGGGGGAGGGCTGGGAGTTTTCCCATCACTGCAGCTCCAAGAAAAAAAAAACTTGGATGTTCACCGTACAATCTAGGTCACAGGACCTTGAAAAAGATCTTGTAATTCTGGAAGGACCCTAAAAATAACTTGTTTTGGAGGGATCATGAGTTCCCCGTGCATGCACATATTTGTGTGCATAGACACGTGTGCATAGTCCCTTTTTGTGACTTCTCTGCATGCTATCACAAACAAACTCCTACTACCACCACCAGAGGAATTCTTATAGAGCAGGGGTTCTTAACCTTTTTTACAATTACAGACACATACACCCAATGGTTTTCCCAATATGTCCCCATACCCCCTTCACCAGACTGTCAAAATCATCATCAGCACCCATCCTTGTAGGTACCCAGTATGACTTCAAAAGATGTCAATAGTTCGGTTTTACTTTACATATGGATAGCTAGCAACAGAACCCCTCAATCCGTATTGATAATGGTGATAGTTAATAATCTAACAACATTGTTTTAAAATTCTTCAGAGATCGAGTCCCATACCCCCATGGGGTATGAACACTCCTGGTTAAGAATCCCTGTTACAGAGCCTTGTAAGGCTTGAATTCCAACTTTGATTGATTGGTGATCCCCAAATGGGGATACTTGCGTTCACATCTGTGGACTCACTGGGTGGTCTTGAGCTCATCATTGTCTGCCTGAGCATCATTAGGCTTACCTCATGACTTATCTGCCTGTGAATCATTCTGAATTCCTCCACCAATGGACAGCTGAAAGCTGGAGGGGATAGAGATCTCTCACATACACTGAGGAAAGGAGGAACCTGTGGCTGCCGTTCTCTGTCCCTTGTTTATCTCCCTGCTTAGCGGCTAATTTTCCCTAGGAGTTGGGAGGGGGAGGAATGTTAGCTCCTAAGGAGAGAGATCAGAGAAGATAAAGAACAGAGGGAGTCTAACAAGCAACCTCCCGTCCTTCATGTGGTTATGCTTTCTATCATCTCCTGCCTTCTCTGCCTGTTTGACTCTGGGGAAGGTGGGTAACACGAGAATGCACAACAACAGAGCTCTTGCATGGTGAGGCTGCTTCCATACAGAGAGCATAATGTATACCCATGCTCTCAGCTTCCCAGGTGGACCTTCCCCACAGGGTTGTTGTGAGCATGAATTAAACAATGCTTCTAATACACTTTCCACGGCCCAGGGTCCATTTAAAGGATCTCGAGTAGTACGTTTTGAGAACCACTTTTTTGTTTGCTGAAACTCAAATGTTGCATACCTTTGACATTCATCCCTACATTTTTTTTCCAGTATGTACTACTACTGCTCAAAAATACACTTCTGTCTGAAAAAGAAAAAAAAAGATAAATGTTCTCTCATCAGTCCAAAAATTTGAATTCAGATCTTGAAATTAGAATCTCCATATACTGATTAAAATGTGCATTGTATTTCCTTTTATGTTTCCGATCTAATTTGTGCACTGTTCTGGAACTTCCAAACCATCAGGACCAATAATAAAAAATCCCCTGTTTTGCTGGGTCTAATGAAGACATGCTGGTGACCGAGGCAGAAAATCTAAATGGCGCCCCCTGATGTAAAACAAATGTAATAACTGAGAATTTGCTGACCTTTAATAGCCCCCAAAATCTGATACCCACTTCGTGGTAGGGCCATCCCTGTTTTATTTGCACCTTGCCAATCAAACGACAGTGCCTCTTGCCCTTCTGTAGCCTGACACCCCCTTCTTCTGTCTCCCCACCCCCAACTCCCAGATCATTCGTGCTTCGACACCCTTTTCCACTATGAGGACATGCAAGAGATCATAAAGAACTTCGTGGTGATACATGTGGATGCGCCTGGCATGGAGGAGGGTGCCCCGGCCTTCCCTCTGGGGTGAGCCTTGCAGCCCCAATTTCCACCCCACCCTCATGGTTGAGTGTGATGGGGATGAAGTCCAGCTGTCTAATGTAGCCCCCCACTCTCTGCTTCCATCCTAGGTATCAGTATCCGTCGCTGGACCAGCTAGCTGACATGATCCCTTGCATCTTGCAATATGTCAAGTGAGTCAGGGTGGGATGATCAGTGTGTGTGTGTGTGTGTGTGTGTGTGTGTGTGTGTGTGTGTGTGTGTGTGTGTTGGAGTCAGGGGAATCAGGTTCCAACGATGGACCATATGATCTCACATCAGTTTCCAATAAAGGGCTGCTCACCATGTCTCTACTGAGACAAATCAGAGGAGTCAAATCAGAAGATGCAGAAAAGGGCAACAGCTGTGGGAGGCAGGATTAAAACCTGAAAGTTCTACCTGCTAGCCCAGGGCTATCAGGACCCCCTGGTAGATCTCAGGGTGATTTGCGGTCAGTTGGCAAGGAGTTTGAATGGCTAATAATTGTACAATTTTACAATTGCAAGTAAAATTACAACACACATACCCTTAAATTAAGGGTATGTGTGTTGTAATTTTACTTGCAACCCTTAAACAGGTCTGGCTAGCCTTGTGCCAATTGCTTATCTCTCCATTTCTGAGAAATATGAGTGATCCCCCTTGACCAGGTCTTTGTGCAGCACCGCTGGCCAGGTTTAGAGTTTTGTGATAGGATCCCTGATCTAACGCAGATACAGATTTGTATTTATAGGTGCAGGTTTATCACAATGTGCAGCTTGAGGGGTGCAGTAGGTCATTGACTCCACCTCATGAGCCTCTGTTTTGTCCCTAGTTGGTGGAGCCTGGGAGTTTTCAGGAAAGACAAAATAGATCCCACAAACCTGAAATCTTCTCTCACACACACCCCTCCTAGTCACCTCCTAAGGTTGCTACTTTGTTTCCTGAAAGAAGTTCAGTGCCTTTATTAGAGCTGCTGGACAGCCAGAAATTTAACAGATGCAACTTTGCCCACCTAGACTCATGTTTTTCCTACAGACCTCATGAGTCCCCAGTCCCAAAATATTCCCAGGAGCTGAGGATAGAATCCAGACGTTCTTGTTCCCAGCTCCCCTCTGCATTTCTACTTCTTTTGTTTCCTGAATCTTGACTCTACGTGTGTGTGTGTGTGCGTGCGTGCGTGCGTGCGTGCGTGCGTGCGTGCGTGCGTGCGTGCGACCCCCTCCTAACCAGTTGGGTCCTAGATGGAACCTACTGCTCCTTCTAGTCCCCTAAACCAAGAATCCTGACCGATTCAGCCTCCTGCTTGGGCACTAGCCAGTTTTACTATTGTTCTGGAAAGTAGCCATGCTAGTCTGTGACAGGAAATGCCAAAAAAGAGAAAGAAAAGAGCCTTGTGGCCCTTAAACGCTAACAGATTTATTGTGGCACAAGCATTTCATGGGCGAGAGCCTACTTCATCAGATGCAGGAAGAGTTATCCTCCACAATTTATATAGACACACACACACGCGCGCGCAGGGGTATAAGAACAAAAATTGTAAACAGTGGGGTGAAAAGGCCACGAATTGCAAGCGGTACAGCCTGTATCTTATTAGTCACCTTTCTATAAAAAGTGGAATACGCAAAGCAACTTACAAAGGCCGGAGATAAGGCACTACAATAACAGCTGCAATCCACTCCAGCTCCAGAGCACCATAAAAGAAGCGAGGAGGTTGGGCAGCGCTTGCTTCTTCTGTGTGTTTTGTAACTTGCCTCTCTCCTTCCCTCCCTTCCGCAGCTTCACCAGCATAATTGGAATCGGAGTTGGAGCTGGCGCCTATGTCCTGGCCCGTTACAGCGTAAGTGGCCCAGGGAGGCAGGGATGCGGAGCCCGTGTACGCCACAAGGAGGGGCAGGGGAGGGGCGCGCATGGAACAAATATTCACCGTGCCAATTTGACGTGGTAAGAGGGTGATTTGAACACCCCAGAAAGTAATATGAAAACCATGCCGCAGAATGGGGTCAGAGAGTTGACTGGCTCCTGTTCAGTCAGGTCTCATAGCCCTGCTAGGGTAGAGTGTGGATGTTGTTGATACATTCTGTTTCAGAATAGTTATACTGTATACCGCTTTTCAACAAAAAGGTTCACAAATCGCTTTATGCGGCAAAATGAATCAAGAAATGGTTCCCTGTCGCAAGAAGGACTCACAGTCTAAAAAAAAAATGCAGAAGAAACACCAGCTCACTGGTTATTTGGGGTGAGTCAGAGTGTGGTGGAAATACGAGTCCAGCATGGAAGCCACAGCAGAGCTAGTACCACGTAGTAGTTAAGAGTCTGGGCTGTGAGCCAAAATTGCCTCTGCTTCAAATCTCACCTCGGCCAAAATGTCATTGAATATATGGAGAGCCCTGTCATATTAAACCAAAGTCAGTGCTGCGTCCTAATTTCTATACTGACCAGCCAGGGGACTCCGGGAAGTAGTTATTGATTTATTTTACGTTTTGTGAACTACTCCTGTTGAAAAGCGGTATATATTCTTAACAACAACAACAACAACAACAACAACAACAACAACAACAACAACAACAACAACAACAACAACAATATAATTAATAAGCCAGGCATGAAGGCTCTTGCCCCCCACCACAGCATCTGGTATTCAGAGATGTGCTGTCATTGGTTGTTGATAGACACACCCTCTATAAATTTGTCTAACTCTTTTTAAAACCATGTAAGCCAGTTGCTTAGCTGGTGCTTCAACCCCCATCGTTTCAGTAGCTTTTTTATTTATTTATTTCTCTACCTTTTTCAGTGCTATAATACTCCAGGGCTATAAAGTCCTTTCTGAGATGGGGTTGCACAGTATTCCAAATGTACCCACATCATAGTTATGTGATGATGATACTGCCAGTTTTATTTGCCATCCCTTTGCTAATAATTCTCAACATCCACTTTGTTTTTTCACCACTGCTGTGATGCTTTCAGCGACCTGTGATGCTCGCAGCGAGCTGTTCTCCATGTGAGCTGTCATCCACTGCTGTGATGCTCGCAGCGAGCTGTCCTCCATGACCCCAGCATATTGTTCCTGAAACAGCCCTATTAGTCCTCATGTGACTATATAGGGTTTTTGGCCCCACTGTGCAATGCTGGCACTAAGTTACCGGGGGCTCTGGGCAAACCCTATGCTGCCCCCCTGATGCCCCTACCCACTTCCCAATGGGATTTAGGGCAATATCGCTGCCACTAGTATTGAGGGTTCAAGGCTCAGCCTGGCTAGATGAATCTTCTGTTGGGTGTGGAACTTCCCCAGTACTCAATCTCACTCACCCCTGATGCCCCCTTTCTATTTTCTTACATGAGGTGACCTTAGGGAAGCCTCTGACTCATCCTCCGCCCCCTGCCTGCAATAAGGGATAATAATACAAGTCTGACTTACAAGGCTGTTGTATGGATTACTGGTTCCCAAACTGGGAGGCACAGCTCCCAGGGGAGCCACGGAAACCAGCCAGGAGAGCTGTGGAGTGCTACAGAATCCTTTCGGAAAACAGTGCAAAGCCAATTAGCAGGCATGAACATAATGTAACGGGGAGCTGCTGCCAATATTCGCCAATGGTCAAGGGAGCTGCGGGTCGAAAAAGTTTAGGAAACACTGATCTGATCTAGTCTGCACAGACAGCAGAACGAAGTGGCAAGATAGACTGCACTACTTCAGAATGCAGGTGGGAGATCATCTTTTTCAATTACTGTATTCCATATGTTTAAAAAAAATCCTTGCAGCAAAAAAAAAAATCCTTGCAACAAAAAATCCTTTGTTGTGCTGGAAAACCAGCACAACAAAGGGCCCAGACAGAACATTTCTCCCCACCATTAAGACCTTCCAGGAACCTCAAGAGCACCATAATGCAGCTGCAAGAGTTTTGACTGGCAAAAGGTGCCATGGTCATCTTAGTCCATTGTTCTGCCAGCTGCACTGGCTACCAATATGTTTTTGAGCTCAGTTCAAGAAGTTAACTATGACTTTTTAAAGCCCTAAAAAGCTTTGGAGGAAGATGTTTAAAAGATTGCCTTCCCCCATACAAAAATCTTCTGCCCCTTTAAGATCCGCTGGAAGGTGGGAGGAGCCTCCTGCACATTGTTCTGCTTTTTGAAGCCTGGTTGGTGGCAATGCACAGCAGGGATTTCTCTGTAGTGGCCCCTGCTCCATGCCATGTGAAATATGTTTGGCTGGCTCCCTCCCTCCCTATCTGTGTCTAGGGTGGAAGCTGACAACGCTCCTGTTCCAAAAAGCATTTGCCGTTTTCTGTCGATCTCCTTCTCCTGGCATTGATGGTTTTCATGGCTTTTCATGCTGATCGTTATTTAATGTTATGCCATTGTTTAAATTAATATGTTGTCTATTGCATTTTTATTATGTTTGGAAGCCACCTTGAATCGTTGCTTTGAGAAAGGCAGGGTAGAAATCTTTTCAATTAAATCATAAGGCATGATGGGTTTTTTTTCCCATTTGCAGGAAAAAAAATTTATAGCAAAGATTCAGAAGTGGTATCTTCTGCCCATAATCTGAAGTGGTTCAGTCTATTTAACCCCTCTGCACCCCCACCCCCCGCCATGCATTCTACTGCTACTTGAGGAAATCTAGACTGAAATGCTCTATGGGAACGCCTTTGAACACATGAAAGCCCTGTATAAAGACTATAGCTTCTGATAATTATTATTGATGATTAACATATCGTTTTCTCCCCACAGATCTCTCACCCAGACACTGTGGAGGGCTTGGTTCTGATCAACATTGACCCCAATGCCAAAGGCTGGATGGATTGGGCCGCTCACAAGGTGAGGCTTGGGGTGGGTGGGTGAGGAAGCTAAAAGATGCTCATCTGTGTAATTGGTACTCAATAGCAGATGAGGAGAGGCAGCCTGGCAACCAGTTCTGAGTCTAATGGGTGCCTGAATATACTTCTTGATATTATGGATTAAAGCAGTGAACACAACTACAGGTGGGCCCCCATATCCACGGATTCACTATCCACGGTTTCAGTTATCCATGGATTGTGGAGACACCCACCCCCCCCCAGACTTTTACTTTTTTCCCAGTAAGCTTCATTTCTTCCTTAAACAAACAGGAGAAGGAGCCTCTGGCTGCTTATTGCAGGCAAGTAGAACAAGACTAAGTCCTAGAGAGGATCTGCAAGGTTAACACAAACCTTGCAGAATCTCTCTAGGACTTAGTCTCGTTCTACTCGCCTGCAATGGAGACTGCTTCTCTGTTTGTTTTAAGGAAGAAACAAAGCTTGCTGAAAGAAAAATAAGAGCTGCCTGCAGGGGAGGCAGGGCGGGAGGACCTCAGGAAACCATGGAGGGGGTGTTTGCTCCTATCCACGGTTTCAAGTATCCACGGAGGGGCCTGGAACATATCCCCAGCGGATATGGGGGGAGTACTGTATTTCATCAACACAACTCATACATTAATTGAATGTCAAACTACCGTTGATTCCGGGACAGCAGACATGGAACAGCGGAACTATTGGACTGAAAAGAACATTCTCTTCTCTGCCACGGAAAGCCTTTTGGGTTCTGTCACTCTGTGCCCACTCTGCTGCTTTCTGATGTTCCCTCTTTTCCTTTCTCTGGTCTCTCTTCAGCTCCTCCGTCCTACTCCATCTATCACCAGCCTGGTTTTCTTCTTCTGATCTTGTCCTAATATGCCACCCCTCGCTCTTCATTTGCTACACATCCTTTGACCTCATAGGAGTAGTAGCTCTGGATATTTCTCCCCTCCGTGATAAATTAATGTATACCCTCATCTATTCCATTCTCACATGTCCTTTCCCAGGAACATTCCGGAATTAATATCTCACTCTGACTCTGAGAGAGAACCCCTTTGTTGGATTTCTCCCATCACTCCGGGTATTCATTTTTGGCTCTGGTTCAAGGTTAGCCTCATTTCTGCATTCCAGACCATTGTCTAATTGGAATTCCACTCGAGGTGACCTTCCGCTGCAGGACCTCCTCTACTATCAGACCCCTTTTGTAATTTTTCAAGCAGCTATCTCAGACCCTCATTGGGTGCTGCTTATCTCCTGCCCCATCAGCTGCTGGTGCAACTTGCAGACCAGCTCCCAAAGGGGCGTTTTCATCAGCCACCTTTCTTTGCCAGCACTTCTGCACCAGATCTTTTGAATGTGATGATGCAACTCTGTCGGCCTTTCTCACTCTTTCCCTGTTCTAGCAGCTTCAGCAGTTTTATTCTCTGCTGTGGAGCAGCTGCCTCTCTGTCTATCACATTCTTGCTAAAATGGTTGCCCCGATACAGACATACGCAGCATCGGCTGATGCTTTTATCGCATTTCTCAGAGAGGAAAATCAGCTGTTGCTCACTTGCGTACATCAATTCACTGGAACTTATGCAAATTTAAAATGGCTTTGCACGGAGACTTAAAGGGGAAAGGGAGAATATGATTACACATTTCATCAAATTTATTTTATTTATTTATTTTTCACATTTTTATACCACCCTTCCTCCAAGGAGCTCAGAGTGGTGTACATATTTCCTCCCCTCCTTTTTGTCCTCACAACAACCCTGTGAGGTAGGTGGGGCTGAGAGATAGTGACTGTCCCAAAGTCACCCAGGAAGCTTTGTGGCTGAGCGGGGATTTGAACCTGGATCTTCCAGGTCTAAGTCCGACTCCCAAACCACTACACCATCCTGGCTTGTGGGGAGAGGGGCTAGAAAATCCATCAAACCTCAGCTCAGGGCATCCTAGTTGCTAGTCATCTCCCTACCTCCACCGCCCAGATCAACCTTCCTATCCCAGCCACAATCAATAAGCAAATATAAATTGATGCATGGATGGCTCACCATTTTAAAGTTTATATATTGCTCAGCACTGGAGTCACACACTTACATTTTATTTTATTTTATTTATTTATTTAAAGAATTTATATCCCGCCTTTCTCCCAGCGAGGGCACTCAAGGCGGCTTACAAAACATTAAAATACATATACGTTAAAAAAATAAATTAAAAACAAGTAATTAAAAAC
Organism: Plestiodon gilberti rubricaudatus; assembly: GCA_026170595.1. Taxonomy (NCBI): domain Eukaryota; kingdom Metazoa; phylum Chordata; class Lepidosauria; order Squamata; family Scincidae; genus Plestiodon; species Plestiodon gilberti. Next base: position 23,402,425 of record JANXHW010000006.1, read on the forward strand.
AACTGAAGCAACATGATCCCGTCCCTTCAAGTCAGATTGGGCAGGTGGTAAATATTGGTCAGGTTTGCTGTTCACCCTTCCTGCTCGTTCCCAGTCTCTGACTGTAAGAACTGGGTAAAGGTTAACTGCGGTGCAAGTGTGGTGCAAGAGCAGGAAGTCTGCTAGACTCACAGGCACCCTTTTCATGATCAATTTGCATGTTTCAGGGCCTAATCTTAGCATTGAAAGGAAGTTCAAGTTCCTTGGGAGAGAGTTCAAGTTGAGCACCGACTTACATTTAAGCACTGGATGAGGAACTGAGGGGGCCACAGAGTTACAAAGATCATTATCTGTTCATTGTGATCCCCTTCTTCCCATGTGGACCCAGCCTGGCCAGTTCTCCCCAGTACAGGGGTGTATTATCCATAAGGCTGACTCGGCTTCAGCCTAGGGGACCTGCAGGGACAGGGGCCCGCGTTGCCTGTCAGTGTCCTAGTAATGGATCACAGTCCATTGACTATATTTTAACGTTATCAATACATGATAATCAGTAAATGTCCTTTCACTGTATATTGTTACATGTCAGCTGTAGTGGGGTGAAAGATTGAAGTGCTGTAGGGGGTCAGAAATACCTGAAAGCCTAGAGGCCCGACCATGGGTTAATAATACACCCCTGCCCCGGTATGAATCTTGCATCTTCCCTGAACTCATTCTCGTTTTATCTTCAGCTAACCGGGCTCACGTCCTCCAACTCGGAGATGATTATGCAACATCTCTTCAGCCAGGTAAGTGTGTACTGGGGGAGAGGAGGGAGATGGCAATTGCTATGTGGGGCAGGGAGGTTGGGGTAGGCGTGGAGCAGTGCTGAACCTCTCATCTAGAAGGAGTACTCTGGTAATATGAGGTTGGTGTAGGGTAAATTTAGAATGTAATGTTTAAAAATATGTACTTATTTTTAATTATAATATTTGTATAGCATGATTTAGGTGCATTGCACTTTACATCACCATCAAAAACCTTTTCAACTTTTTTGAGTACCCTATATCTACACAGTGAACTTTCAGACTGACATCTATTTCTTCCTTTCACATTTTAGTCTAATTTATATTCACGTTGATTGTTGTATTGGTTAGAGCAGCGGTTCCCAAACTGGGAGGCGTGGTTCCCAAACTGGGAGGCGTGGCTCCCAGGGGAGCTGCGGAAACCAGCCAGGGGAGCTGCGGAGTGCCACGGATCCTCTCAGAAATCAGTGCAATGCCAATTGGCAGGTATCAATATGTAATGGGGAGCCGCGGCCAAGCATCGCTAATGGTCAAGGGAGCCACAGGTTGAAAAAGTTTGGGAAACACTGGGTTAGAGGATCCTGGGGAAAATAAATGCTTTGCAAATAGAAGATACAGAGTAACATGACAGTCCCCTGCCCCAAGCTGCTTCCAAAGTTGCCAGAAATGGGGAGGCAAAGAGGGAGGGGAGAAAAGAATATGCACAAAGGAGGGAGATGATGCACAAATGCCACTAACAGCACAATCCTATACATGTTTGCTCACAAGTAAGTCTCACTGAGTTCAATTGGACAACTCTCGGGTGTGTATAGGATTGCAGCCTAAGGTTTACTTTCCATAGTGGACTCTACCCCCTCTGTAGTGCGGCAGGATCCTAGGTGTGTGGCGAAGCTCATACTTTGCAAGTGGAAGGCCCCAGGTTCAATCACTGACATGTCTAGATGGGGCTGGGAAAGATCCCTGTCTTTAACCTCAACCTCTGGAGAGTTAGCAATAGACAAGACTGAGCTAGAAGGAACAAAGATCTGACTCGGTATGAAGGAGCTTTCTGTAGCCAGCAGTGTGTGATGCAGGCATAGGTACATAGGCCTGATTCCACTTCAGAAGAGGGTGGAAGAATTGCAAGAATGTATAACCTCATAAGTGCTTCTGTGCAAGCCCCAATAGCGTAGCCCAGCCCAGGTGTCAAATACCCTAGGTATGCCCACTGACAAGCCCCACTGAAATGGACTGCAGCTGTTCACAAGGAGCTCCCATGCATTTCAGTGGGGCTTGCACAAGAGAACTTTCCAGTACATTGTGCCCATGATAGGTCAGAGATATCTCTCTCCTACTCTGCTGCCCCTCAGTGCAATCTCAGAGGCTCCTTGGCTTCTGGAGGTGCCACCTTGCCTTCCCTCACAGTAGGGTACCCTTGTGCTTCTTTTGTGGTGTGAAAAAGTTCCTGTGCCTGAGGGAAAGAATGAGGAGCTTCAAGCCTCTGTTATTCCAGCTGCAAATCAGGGTCAGTGAACTGGGCTCCAGTGCTGTTAGCGTTGTGTGAATGAGCCACATGTATCTGTCAATCTGGCTAGTATTTACAAGCGGGGACATTCAAAATCACAGTGGAAGAACCCTGAAGGAAGAGAGAGGCCCATCGCAATGTCAGCTTCAGTTACCTCAGCGATCACCAGCTAAACGCGAGGGCCAGAGCAATGCCTCCTTTGCAGATTTGAAGAAAATGAAGGAAGATGGTTTTCTTTTCTCTAAACAAGCAGCCCAATCCTCCGTAACTCCCCGTGTGGTGATACAGCAGCGCCAGTGCAGCTACCGCTGTATCCTGTGGGGGAGTTTTGGCCTCTGGAGGCCTCCTCAGGGTAAGCCCAGCAGCCGCTATGGGTCAACTCGGACCTGTGCCAGCTCTATAGCTGGTACAAGTCTGTGTTGATCCAGGAAGGCGGATCGGACCTGGTAGCGGGTTTAGGATTCAGAGGGCACTGCTGCCGCCAAACCCGCCCTCTTCCTAGGCCCAATCCACCACCCTATCTCCTCCCCGTTCTGCCCACCCCTGCTCCATTCAACCCCTCTCTGCCTCCCTCCTTACCTGCACCGGCAGGCGTCCAGCATCCGTCCTCGCTGGGCAACTAGGCCGCACGTGCACTGGCGCTGTTGTTTTTGCCGTAAAACTGTTTATGCTGGCGGAACACGTGTTCCGCCAGTGTAAACAGCCCTTAGGATTGGACCGAAGGAGTGGTTGGATTTGATGTCCAATTATTCATCTGAAGAAAATTTCAGCTTGGATTTGACTGGCCAGCCTGTGGGGTGTGGCATGGGAGGGGCAACACTGTTCGCAATCTTTTGAATTTCTGGAAACCTTTAACTGAGCTTGAAGGAGGATAAGAAGATTGCCAAATGACCAGGAGAAAAAGCCTTCACCTGCTCTTGTGTCTTTAACTTATCTGCAGAAATCAGTAGACAAAGCATTTCCTAGGGTAAAGTTACCTGCACAGTAATATCTTTAGACCAAGCAATTTGTCTTTATGTTCCTTTAAGATGGAATTCTTTCTCTTTAAGTCCCAGCGGCAGTTAGAGGCCCTTTTACCTCAGATAGCTGAGTGACCAACTTGACAAGGTCTGGTAAAATCCAGATGAAACATCATGTGTGTGTTTTTCTTCTCAACTGGTTATAATTAAAATCTTTGTTTTTATAGCTTTGGTTTATACTCCTGTGAATTTTATTCAGTCTAAGAATATTACCTGCTAATGTTTTTAGCATCCGTTTGATGTGCAGACACAGTTACAACTCGCCAGATGAAAAGCTGGGTAGGGGGTAGATCAGTCTATAGAAGTCAAGGTGGGGTTAGGATGCATCAGTAATGCCCCTGTCTGGTCTTCTGCAGGAGGAGCTTTCCAAGAACAACGAGCTAGTGCATCAGCAGCGAGACATCCTGAGTCACGCGACCAATTTGCCCAATATCCAGCTCTATTGGAGCAGCTACAACAGGTTTGTCTAGGCAGAAAGGAGGGGCAGATAATGCTAACAGGATACCCGAGGGAGGATGGTGGACTAGGGAGTGGGCAGGCAAGTGGATTAGGGACTAGGGAGTGGGCAGGGAGTGGGCAGCACCATGACTTAGCTGGGGGAGGGGGGAACAGACAGCCTCCTTTCAGGGTGGATCATTCTGGTGCCGCTTTGCATTGGGAGCGACTGTTTATCCAATGATGCCAGTGCAGAGAAGCAGCAACATTTCTGCCAGAGGAGCAATAAATCACAGTCAATCCCCAGGCAGTCTTCCCTGTGGAAGGATGTTTTGGGCTCATAGGATCATTCAGTGAATTCATTTCTTGCGCTACACAAGCAGTTTGAGGAGTTACTGTTCCTGCCATGTGTAGCTTTTGTTTTGGTAAAATGTAAATTTAATTTCTCCTTCAGTATCTCAAAAAGGCACCAAACATGTTTGTTCTGGCAATATGCCCCATGTCTTCAACTGTAAATTATAATGGAATGAATCGATGATTCAAGTTAAAAGGTGATGACCGACACATTTGGAGTTGATTAATCACTGCACGGTGGATGTAGACAGAGCTGGGTGTGTGCTGTTTCAGCAGTAGCTCCGAAAAAATGCAGAATGTGATGCTGGTTTCAAAATGAAACAGCCTAATGGCGCGATCCTGTGTAGATGAAGCCCCGGGGCAGGGTGTCGCGCAAGTGCCATAAAGCACTTGCATGACACCTGGAGAGCAAGCAGTGGCAGGGTTGCTCGCTTCACTATCTCCCCGGCCCTGCACCAGCAAGTAAGTCCTTTGCCGGGTGGGGGGAGGGCAGACCGGGCAGCATGGGAGGGTGGCCATTGGCCACCCGGGGCCTGGAGGGGGCAGGGATACCAGGGGCCGAGATCCCTGGTATCCAACACTCCCTCCAGGCCCCAGATACGCCATGGTCGGCGTTACTGTGCACGAGCTTTAGAGCTCACGCACATGCGAGTAGGCCCATTGGGCCTACCGCCACTGACACCGGGGGAAGGGGACGATCGTCCTCTTCTCCCAAGTTGTTCCCGGGCTGCACCGGAACAGTCAGGGAACTCGATAGGATGGCCGGTCGCCGTATCCTGCATAGGATTGCGCTGCCCGAATCATAGCTTTTTTTAAAGTAAAGTTTCTAGTCCTTATGACTGCAAAGATATACTTGAAAGGCAATGTCTGATGACATTTTAAAAACCGGTGGACTGGTCAATTGAGATTTCCAGTGCAGTAGTTGAGAACTGGCTTCAGTGCCCTGTGAACCTTTTTGCTCCTTCCCATACCCACTAAGACAAAAAATAAATGGTACAAAATAAAAGAAATTCCAATGTGGCATAATTTATACCAGCTGTAGCATTAAGCTTTTCTGAATGCAAAATTTGGGTTGCCTGGCTACACAATTCTAATGATCCAGGGTGTAGATAAGGTTGCCAACACCTGAGTTTGAAGAATGTGCTTATGCTATAAAGAGGAGAGGCAGGAATACTATTTTGTATCTGTCAAATGTGTTTCTGCCATACACTTGTTCAGGGCACAGGCACGCCCTTCCACCTCAGGTGTTAGCAACCCTAATACAGGGGGGAACAAGCAGGTCAGAGCACAGTTATGGGGTGGGGGGGGTAGCAGAAGGAGGACAGGAAGTATAAGGAGCTTTCAGGAGACTGAAAGAAAGATATTGACAAATCCCCTCTCCTTCTCACACAGCCGCAGAGACCTGAGCTTGGAGCGCGGAGGAGACATCACCTTCAAGTGAGTGCCAGCCAGCCCCTGGACCTGACTTCATCCTCTTAGCTTAGCAATTCGTTGTGTTTTTCCTACAGTTGCCATCATTATTTCACATGCTCTTAACAGGTGGTGATTCAATTGTAGAAGCTTTTCCCATTCCTTGCGTACCCACGCCACTCCTGTGGATCCCCTGTCTCTCATGTACCTTCCCCAATCGCAGGGAAGAGAAGCTGAAGACGTGGTCGCCCCCCCCCAACCACTTAAACAGCCGCAGTCTTTGTCACACACACACACCTCGCTGGGTGGCGTGTCGCCCTGGGGCAGCCCGCACCACCGCCCCCCCCTTAGTACGCCACTGATCACAAGCTCGACAGTTTTCTCCCATTTGTCCAAAGAGAGAGAATTATTATTCATTTCTATCCCACCTTTCAAGCTCAGGGCAGCAGCCTTTTAATCTGTATGTGGATGGTTTTAATGCACATTGGTGACCGGAGTGTGTGGGATGTTTGTTTGTGCTTGTAGCTTACCCTAGTCCAGCATTAAGAAAGATGTACAGGAAAAGATTGTCAACTGACTAGGGGGGGGGGGGGACACGGCCTGGATTGTTTTCATCCCTTTACCAGCAGCTTGGTATGCAGGAATCAGCTGGTGAAGCTTTTCACAGCATAGAGATAAACATTATCACTGCTAATGTTTCCAGATTTAGCTGGTGTTAAAGGCATAGGAACAGTGGCTAGTTGAAAAATTGGCAAGCCTTGACATAAATGGTTGGCATTTCCATGTTAAAGAAACCCAATATAAGTAATTCACACTCTAGTCTAGAAGGAAAAGAAGAAGGCTTTGGAGGTTGTTTGCTTTTTAACTACAGCACAGTCTCCTATATAGCTCTGCTTTCTGATTTCTCATCCTAATTAATCTTGCGCTGGGTTAATTAGATGCCAGTCTGCTCCTTTTTAAATCGTTTTTTTCACCCCAAAACCTCAGGGACTTGCTTACGTGATTAATTAATCCAAAATAAAAGGTGTGACCTTGTGAATAACTCCTAGAGGTGCCAAGAGGAAGACAGAAGTCACACTCTTAACCCAGAGAGAGAGACTAAAAATAGAGATTTCTTAGGTTGTGTCTGAGTGGAAGCCATGTTTGGCTGCAGTGTTTGTGTGTTTTCTTTTTGTTTTCACTGATCCCTGCTGACAGGTTCTGGATCAAGAGTCAGTATCCTTGGAAACCCCAAGACCCCGGTGCCCTGGAACAGTGGCGTCACTGCAGATGGGGTGGACCACTAAGTTCCGCACCGCGCTGACCCTCCATTACTCACCAGCACAAGGCGGCCCCACCCCCTCGCCTTTGGAGCTATTCAGTGGGGCAAAGGCAACGCGCAGGGAGTCTCCTGCGCGTTGCCTTCACCCCACTGAATGGCTCCGAAGGCGAGGGGGGGCGGGACCCTCTCGTGCCGGTGAGTAATGGAGGGTCAGCGCGGTGCGGAACTTAGCGTTCCGCCCCACCTCCAGCGACGTCACTGACCTGGAAGGCCCTCCAAAACCTGGAGTCAGCCTACCTGCTTAAATTTTTCTCTACTGGGCTTCATGAGTTTCCTAGCCATGTACTCTCCCTCCTCTTTAGGAGCTATGGGCTATCTGTTGGGTCAAGGTCGAGCAATTAAAAGAAACAAAAAACCACAACACCCTGGATTTATACAGAACCAGCTGTATTACGTTTTTTCACACACACACACACACACACACACACACACACCATTAACTCTGCTGGAATATGAAGAAAATGGGGGGGGTTGTAAGGATTGGGATATAGAAGCAGTTCTTTTGCAAAGTTCAAGAGGGGGCTGCTCCATCTCCAGGTTTATTGCTCCCTTGGGCAACAATTAATTTTGCCCCTCCCAACTTGGCATCTTGTTGAACGTGAAGGTTGGGAGGCTAATGTTCCTTCCTTGAGGGTTTTCCCAGTTGCAGCCTCTTATCCCTGCTCTGAAAATGAATGGAGTGAGACAGGGCTTCAGCTGGAACAATTCTGAGTGGGGCATACTCATCCCAGCCCTGTTGCCCCAGAGTTTGGGGAGCAACTGAGTGAGTTCTTCCCTCCCTTGACATTTTTTCAGAGTAGCCAGATGCCCCATGCAACTTGCCTGCACTGGCTATTGGGGTGGGCTGGTCCTGGGTGTTGGGTGTATGCTGTAGTTGCTAAGCAACCTCAGAAAGCGCTCCTGGTCCAACCGAAAGGGCTGGGCTTTGAGCCGATGCAGCGGACAAGAATGAGGAGCTGGTTGCCAGGTGACCTTTCAGGACAAGCTCCCAGGATAAACCAACCCTGACTTTTCCTTCACTCAGGCTGCAATCCTATGCACACTTTCCTGAGAGTAAGCCCCATTGAAGAAAATGGAACTTTCTTCTGAGTAGACACGCATAGGCTTGTGCACTCACTCTCTGTGGGCTGAACTAGAGGAGACGTTTAACGCTTGCTTTCGACATGTGTGTCTTCTCTTCCTTTTCCTAAATATAAGCTACGTGGGTGATCTGGATTGGGCCTATGGGAAAAGGTGAGGGGGGCTTTAACCCTTTGCCCCACCATGGTCCTGATCTGGATCAGGCCTCTCTGCAGCGGCTGTTTCCTATTGGCACTGATGGAAAGTTCCGTCCGTCCGAACAAGTAGGTGAAAACAAACTTCTTGCTAGTTGGCCCTTGCAGGAGTCTTCCAAGAAACTACCCTGCTGTCATGACCACATGGAGACCTGAGACCAGGAGACAGCTGAGGCGTTTCCTAGAATCCTGCCCTCAGAGTGACGCATCAGAAAAACCAGGGCCTGCTCACCCTGAGCCGGTGTCCTGAAAGGACAAATCTTGAGTCTGCCTTAGTTAGTGAGCTCATGGAGAGGTTGGGGAGAGAGAAGCTATGTTGACCCAAGAGCATGATTATTATGCGCAATGTGGATCTTTCTGAGAATTCGGAACTTGTCTCTCCCACCAACAGAGAAAGCCAGAAGAAGGCACAGAAATAGCATCCACAGCAGGAGGACGGTGGAGCTGCTGGCTGCCTTTCTCCCGCCTTTATTTTCCCTCTTCTGAGTGGCGTCTTCCCTGTTCCTCTTCCGCCTAAGGAAAGTAGCCACTCAGGAGAGAGCTAAAGGCAGATGAACAATGGCCGTCAGAGAGCTCTTCCATCCTGTGTGATTTCTGTCCCTTCCACCTTTCTCTCCCTGTTGGCAGGGCAGCCTTGGCATTCTCACCAGGCAGAGCTCTCACAGAGTGGGGCTGCTCTTGTAGGACAAATGTTAAGTGGAGCCAGGCTCAGAGAACCCCGATCCTAAAGGTGCTGTTACTTGGATGTAAGTCCCAAATAAGTAGGACTGCAACTTAAAAAAAAAAAAAAAGCTTTGACCTTTAGATGTATATATACGGTATATATAATTTTTTTTTTCTGCCCCTGTTGCCAGGTGTCCTGTGATGCTGGTGGTGGGAGATCAGGCCCCTCATGAAGATGCAGTGGTGAGTGATGATGCCAGCCTGCCTCTCTTTTTTAAAAGCTCTGCAGCACCAAAGTGCATATGCAGTCACTGGGCCTCCTGTCCCCGCCTTGTTCCACCAGCTCTTTGCTCTTAATTTATGCCAGAGCCAGGATGGTGTAGTGGTTTGGGAGTCGGACTTAGACATGGAAGATCCAGGTTCAAATCCCCGCTCAGCCACGAAGCTTCCTGGGTGACCTTGGGCCAGTCACTATCTCTCAGCCCCACCTACCTCACAGGGTTGTTGTGAGGACAAAAAGGAGGGGAGGAAATATGTACACCACCCTGAGCTCCTTGGAGGAAGGGCGGTATAAAAATGTGAAAAATAAATAAATAAATTCCCAGTCTCACCGTTGGCTCACTCTGCTCTCTCTCCTCATGCTGTCTGTCTCTCCTGCCAGGTGGAGTGTAATTCCAAACTGGACCCCACTCAGACTTCTTTCCTCAAGGTAAGTGATGCCCGCAAGCACCCCTTGCATGCAGCTTTCTTTGAGGGGCTTCTGTGTTTGTGATTCTTACTTTAGGTTTCTTGGGGGGGGGAGTACATTTTGCAAGCATGAAGGTTGGGTGTTGATCGAGGGCCCATGGACTCCCAGGGGCTACTGACCCAGGGGCCCATGGACTCAATGGGCTGACTTCTGAAGCCCTCCAAAGCAGGCAGCAGCAGCATGCGTTGCTCATCCAGGCAACTTGCAGAGTCACGGCTTTGTCCTGCCCTCCCCATCCACATTTGGGTTTCCTCGGAGATCCCTGTAATGATGCAGGGGCTTCTGAAGAAATGCTTTTGTGGATAGGCAGGGTGGGAAGACTGCTTGGGTGCCCCTTCCTTAACGCCACTCGAGCACTGGGGAAGGGCATCCATTTTTTCTCTCCCTTTCCCCAGCCCTTCTTTCCAACTCTGCCCCACACTTAATTTCTCCCTATTCTCCCACCTCATATTTTGCTGTCCCTCTATCAGTGCCCCTTCAGCCCTGGCCCACTATCTCTGTAGGCTCACTTTGTGTGAGCTGCTTTTTTTTTTTTAATTGGCTCTTATTTACAGCCTAGCCCATCCCAACTAGCACTCTGTTTATATAATTTAATTTTAAATCTTTGAGGGGCTTCTGTGTTTGTGATTCTTACTTTAGGGGTTTTGAGGGGGGAGTATGTTTTGCAAACAGGAATTTTCTGTGCTCCCTAGTCCAAATTCTAGTCCTAGATGGTGCTCCCCTCCCCCAAATGACATATTTCATCGTTTGCTATTGCATATAAAATGCCACCCTCTGCAAAGCTTCGCCCTATGCTGCACCTAGAGATAAGGCCCAACTCCTCTCTCCGTGTCTTCGTGCTACACCCTCTATGCAGGCCCTGCCCATTTAAGGTTCTGCTTGTATCTTTCAGATGGCAGATTCAGGAGGACAACCACAGCTGACCCAGGTGAGATGAACAGACACAAGCTGGGGGGGGGGGCCCTCTGGAAGGTGGTGGTGGCTTGGTGCAGGAATGTTCTCAAGTGGGTGGGCAGAAGGCAACTCCAGAGCCACCAAGTAGATTCAGTCAGTGGTGATCTAAAGTCACTTCCAAACCTTCTCCCCTCAGTGGGTGGCTTGCATTTTTCCTTGTTTCCTCCCTATCCCCCAGGAACCTGGGTTCAAATCCCAGCCGTTGACGCATGAATGGAATGTTGAGCCAAGTTTACTACTGAGCAGTATGTGTATTTAAATTAAAAAAAAACAAATAAAATGCAAATGATTGTACAAATATCCATTTAAGTCTGCCCACCCCACTCAGGTCTGCTCCAAAAGTTCAATAAACCCAGTCCTATCCCCCACCATGCTATAGCATGCAGCCACGCCAATGAAGCGTATACTGCATGCTACCATGAGGGCAGAGACGACAGGCGCCCTGCCGGCACCCGGCTGCGTGGGGGCGGGGCCTGCGCGCGTCACGTCGACGCGCCCCTCGCGTGACGTTGACCCCCCCCCGCCCGTTTTGCTCTCATTTCGGAGCCGAATGGGATCCAGGGAAGGCGGGCGGGCCGATCCGCTGCCTGGCTTCACTTTGGTGAGTTCCCCCGAGCGTGCCCAAGCGCCCGCTCTCTCGCCCGAGCGCCTGGAGCTCCTGTTCCACGCACTCCACCGAAGTTCCGCTGCTGCATGAGGGGGGGGCGACAAGAAGGTTACCCAAAGGTAAGTAAAAAGCATTTTACTTACCTCTGGGTAGGCTTCCTGGCCTCCTATGGGTCTCCTCGAACCCACACCAGCTCAGTGGCATAGTTAGCCTCTGGTGGGAGCGGCAGCTATGTAGCTGGCATAAGTCTGAGAAGAAAAAGGGGGCAAGGCAGGCTGGAAAATTGGAGACAGGATCCCGGCGCAAGTTATTGCCACCAGGATCCACCCCCTCCAGCCCCCTCCCCCAAACTCCCCCGATCCTTCCCCTGCCCACCCGCCAACTTACCTCCTCCAGCATGGCCTGGGCTGACTTGTTGGTGTACACAGGAAGCTGCCACTGCCCTCGTGGTCTGCAGCGGCATGATGTTAAGATTGGGCCACTACTCAATAATAGGTACTTTTTTTGAGATCTTGAAGAGAATACAGTATAAGGTAATGACACTTGGGGCTGCCTCAGTAAATGCTGCATGCAAGTGAAAGCTTGAAAATCTTTTTTAAAAAAAATGAAGAGAAAAGCTGCTTTGGGAAGAGATTACTTGAAAGGAAGAAACCATGGGGAGGGGGGGATGATAAAAGAAGATACCTAACTCTTCCCTGCCTGCTGTTTCTCCACTCCCAAGCCTTCCAACTGCACATCTGCCCTTGCAAACATGCATTTGGAAAGCCACGGAGGGAAAAGTGACTGGAACGGAGAGGAGAAGCAGCCAGCAGCAAGAGGATTACGCACCCTCTCCGATCTCTGCTCCAAATCACCTTCTTCCCATGATGCTTTGCAGCAAAAAAAAATTGGCCGTTGGGCTCCTATTACAGGCATTTGTACATGCTATGTAGTTAGGCCCTAAATTGAATCTGCAAGATGATTTAAAAGATAAATACCAACCACCCTGAGCAATTCTCAGTCTTAACCACTGAATGTATATAGATATAGAACAAACATCCAAACGGCATGTACTGTACTTCAAAAGATGAATCATTACTTAACCAGAATGGCTTTATTTTCTAAACCACATATTTAGCTGCTTAGTTAACAGATGAAGTCATTTCCCTTTTCAGGTCTTACATAGTAGCCATTTTTACATATAACGAACTAAATCTTCCGTGACATTCAGATCTCAAGGACACTGTATGTTCGGTTTTCGGTGTTTGAATGTTTATCAGTCTTTTTTATTTTTGACAAAAGCTATAAAGAAGAACTTAATCCACAGATAAACAATTTAATAGACCCATTTAATTAAAAGCAATATTTATTTATTTATTTATTTATTTATTTATTTATTTACAGTATTTTTATCCCGCCTTTCTCCCCGAAGGGACCCCAGGCAGCTTACAACAGAAAAAAATACATACAAAAAATACAATATAAAAATATCACATTTTAAAACAGTAAAAAACAATTAATGGGCTTCATTTTAAATATAAAATTTAACGAACAAAAGCTCCTGTTCACTTAGTGCAAAAGTCAACTATCTTTAATGATGCTTTCATTCCCTGTTAACAAGAACTATGCAGAACCAAAACAGTCCCAACAAATACAAAACGTAGATCCTTTGCCCTTGCCCATTGAAATTAGCTCCTCCAACTCAATCCACTAAATAATTTCCCCTCTCTTTCTTCTCTTCCATCCTTCAGCCTGGGAAACTGACTGAGGCCTTCAAGTACTTTGTGCAAGGCATGGGATACAGTGAGTATTGGATCCTAGACTCCCATATTCCGCTCTGCCTCTCCCAGTAGGCATGCCTTTGTGGGAACGTTGGACCCCATATTTCATGTAGAGCCAGAATAGAGGTTTCATAGAATACCAGCCCCCTTCATATACCCCAAATGTGTGGTTTACTGTGCTACTTCTAAGCCCAATCCTCCACTAAAAGCATGTGGGATTGAGTAATGAATCGGACCATGACTTGTTAAGAGATCCATTGGCCAACAGCCAGCAGTGCCATCTTGACTCTTGTTTGGTAGGGGGTCTGGACAGTTGGAGGCAATGTTTGTTGTTTCCACCTGGCTGGGCAGTGCACTCCCTTGGACCGTACCCCAGAATCCTTTGCAATGGTCCAGGGAACTCCAAGGTGTTCTCTCTGTTCATTCCCCTCATCCCCTCCATTGTTTGTCAGCCCTGCCTCCACCAGGGCAGTGGCGTAGCTGCCTACTTTTGCACCTGGGGTGGTGACTCGTGGCATCACCCCCAAGTGAGCAGATGCGAAAGCAATTGGTGGTGACATGATGACATCACCACCAATTACTTCCAGGTTACGAGTCATGAGGCAAAAAGGGTAGGTGTGATGTGGCCGCTGCCCCCCCCCCCATGCTCCTTGAAGGAAGGGGGCAACAGGTGGCCACATCACGAAGCCGAAGTGGTTTGATTTAGTGGAGTGACTCTCCAGCCTGGCACCCAGGGTGGTCTGCACCACCGCCACCGCCCCCCAGCTACGCCAGTGCACCAGAGTTCCCTGTGAGCTGCGTAGCCGTGCAGCTCCGATCCGAACTCCACAGAGCTCAGCAACCCAGAAGTTCGGAGATGAGGCATGATGTTATCGCCGAGCGTCCAGGGACAGTGTTGCAATGCAATCACATTGCCCTGCAGATGAAGAAGGCGCAGACCCCTCAGAGGGAAGAGTGACCAAGCTGCCTAAGTGCCCCAGAAGCTAGAGACAGTTCTGGCTCTGCCCCTGAAAAATAATAGCCAGTGGTGAATATTCATCCCCAGAGGGTGTTTGGTTCCCCCTGCTCCAGACTGAGGTATCCTCTCCTATTTCTCCTCAGTCCCTCATGTACTGGACAAGAAACTGAGTCTGGGGTCAGGTACCTTCCGTAGTATTGCTCCCCCATCCCCGACAATCCCTTGGCTACCTCCACCAATATGTCCTCTCACCACCACACCCCTCCCCCACCCGGTTGCTCCTTCACTCCTGTGTGCTCCAATACACACAACCCACCATTAGAACACCGAGCTGTTTGCAGTGTTGGTGAGAAAGCAGAAGTTGCTTTTTTTGGATTTCTGTTGTGTACCCCTAAGAGGGCTGATGACAGGCCTTTGCATAATATTATCCAGGGGGCTGCCAGCAAGTCGTCAGTTGTGCACCATGGAAACCCTAGGTTTTCACTCCAAAATAAAATTGCTCACATTATTAACATTTTGTGCAAATGTTGTTGCAATTGTGTACAAACTTTATTAATTTGACTTAACCCTGAATACAGTATTGCAAAATTTTGAAAAATAGTTTGGGGCAGGAGAAGAGACAATAATAGTTGCATCTATGATCGTTTGGGGGGAGTTTTCAAAGGGAGATAGGGGTATGGAAAGAGCTGTGGGCTGGGGAGCATGATAGCAGGCTCTGATTATAGGATTAACTATGCAAGATGCAGGTGATAGGGTCCCTAATATGCATTACTTTAAAATATTCTAAAGTCTCCTTATTCATGAGGGCTAGAAACCTAGCAGCATGATCTTTGCCCTGGTGCACTCTGCATATGCAGAGGAGATCCATATTGGTGTAGGTTTCTGCTGAGGAGTCTTCCTCCCCCCCCCAGCCCCCTTGAGTCTTCAGTTCCATTTACTAGCTCTGTGATTTTCAATGCACAGCCAAAGGTGATGAGGTATGGACAGGAAGTGGGGAACCCCCCCCCGGGCCTTGTAACACCAAAATTGGCAATCTTAGAGATTTCCCCAGTAGTTCCAAGTCTCTGTTTTTCACCCCAAATCTGTACTCCCCCCTTTTTGTGCCGTACCTGCAGCCGTGATGATGGAGTCGAGAGAGGCTGGGAATGTTGCTGAGCTTGCTTAGTGCTGCTGTTCACTGATCTGCTCATCCCTTCCCTCGCCAACCTCTGAGCGTTGCCTTTGGGAAGATGGTTCCTCAGAGGCCAGGGCATGGTCTGACTCTGCCTATTTCTCTCTTCTCCTTTTCCTCCCACAGTGGCCTCATCCTGCATGACGCGCCTGTCCCGCTCGCGCACCGCCTCTCTGTCCAGTGCAGCCTCGGGGGACGGGAACCGCTCACGCTCACGCACCCTGTCCCAGAGCAGCGAGGCCGGGGCACCTCAGCCGCCTGCCCCCACCATGGAGGTGTCCTGCTGAGCGCCAAGCCAGGGGACGAGACCGCCTCCCACCTCTGAACAGGACTTCTTCTGCTATCCCACAATGCACTCCGGCCACTGGGCCATGTGACGATCTCCCCTAACGGTACTAAATGTCCAGGGAGGCCCAGATGGGATGCAGTTTTACTCTTTTTAAAACAAACATTAACTCCCCCCTGTCCTTTCCTTCTCACCCAACACATACACACCTCCCTTGCCAATCCCACCCCATTCCCTCCCATAACCTAAATCTAGCCTCAGCCCCCCCCCAATTCCTTAATGACCCTCAGCACCTAGAGAGATATGGATGGAATACTACTATATACTTTCTAAACTGTTAGCACCTGTTCTGAATTTCTCCTTTGTCCTCCATCACCTTGCACACTTAGTTTCCTTAACAAGGGAGGTCTGGATTATTGGTTTCTTCCTGTCTAAATCATAACTAAGCAGGGCCCCACCCCCTGATTTCTGAGTGAAAAATGTTCTTGGAGTAGCCTGGACGGGCATCGAATTGTCTTGCTAGCTCTCTCCGCCCCTTCCGGAGTGTACATGGACAAAAGCAGGACCTCACAAGAGAGATGCACGTCCCCCGTAAGGTCTTGTGTTGTTACTGTCATGCCAATGTAGTGCTCCTAACATGGGAGCTGCATTTTTGTCCCAACAGCCCCGTTCCCTCGACCTTCTCTTTCCTGTTGTGGTCTTGTCTCCTGAGTCACCCACCCACCTATCCAGTCTGTCCTGGGAAGTTTGAATTCCTTCTCAGGGCTTAGATTTTTCTTCCCAACTCTCACTTTAAGAGAAGCTCAGCCTTTTATTTTGTATCCACACATGTCCCCACATACGTACACCTCTCTCTCTGCCCAAAAGCTGCATTTCCTATCCACTCTCTTTCTTTCTCCATTCCCCCCCTCTCCCCACCCCACCCCTTAAAACTAACCCTTTGTAGACAATAGCCGCTTTGTGGTGTGCATGTAGTTCCCGCTAGGACAGAGAGCGATTTTGGCAGTTAGGGGCATTTGGGAAGCTGGGTGAGGCTGAAATGGGGTGGGTGGGATTATTCCTCTTGGTATGTTGCAGAGGAACGCTGGGGTGGGAGATGGCTGGGGCTTGAGCCAGATTACATTATTGCAACTGTGCCAGGCACAGGGGGCAGTAGGTGATGGTTCTACTGGCTTCGTGTAATGATGAGATGAGTGGAGGAGACTCCAGTTGTCATTGGCTGTGCATTTTTTGCAACAAGCGCTGACTGTAGTAGGTTCCAGCTGCTGACTCTGAGCAGGGCTCTTGTGGTGCCATGGAGAGGGAACTTTGCGTCAGCTTGTTCTGTAATGGAATTCCAACTGTACCAGTTCTTTGAATGTTATTGGCTGTATTAAAAACCTTAATTGTATAGACTGTGTTTGCCATGTTGATCTCGCAGAATAAGGAATCCAAAATAATAAATAAGGTAAAATATTTTCTTCTGGATCAGCTATAGTGAGGGTAAGCAGTATGTAAACTTTTGAGTGACACAGAACACTTCATCAAGTTGCAAAGGGTTCTGTGTAACCTGAAAGCTGGAACACTCCCACACTAAAACATGATGGTCCAATTAGAAAGTTGCTTTACTTATTCCTTTAACCTGATTGGCGCTGGAGGTAAATGGCTCAGCTGCCTATATAAAGGGGCATTGTTTGAAATGGATTCCAGCTGGAATTTTAACTCCCGCATGTAATGGGATCCTGTTGTATTTGAAAATGTGAGAGCTCTGTTTTTTTTTTCCCCCAGAGCAGTCGATGGTGAATCCTGAATCTTAACAATAAAGTCTCTAGAGGAATGAGTTTTTGCTTCTTTTCTTATGGCTGGCTGGGGGGGGGGGGGGGTGGACGGGGGACTGTTCATACAACAGACACCAGGTCAGGGTCTGATCTCTGCAGGAGAATTTCCAGATTGGACAGATCAGATAATCACCTTCCATGTTCTGCCTTCTCATATACTGGTGAATCAGATGCCACAAGAAAATCAATAACCTTCATAACAACCCTGTAAGGTAGATCTGTATTAATCCCATTTTGCAGATGGGAAGCTGAAGCTGAGATCATCATGATGATTCATGCTTAACATCTCTCAGCAAACTAATGGTTGAGATGAAAGTTGAACCAAATACTTTTCCAGCTCCACCTCCTATCTTACAGCGCAGTCCTATCCAACTTACACCACCGGTGTAACCAGTGGGGGAGGGCAAGGGGGGAGGCTTTGGAGGGGAGATTTAAATAGACTTACCAGATCTCCAACCGGGACAGAGTGCTAGACCTTTAGGAGAAGGAATGTGGGCAGGTGTAGCTTGTTAAACCCTTAGAGCACAATCCTAGGCATGTCTACTCAGAAGCCAGCCCCACTGAACACAATGGGGCTTGCTTCTGAGTAGACATGCCTAGGACTGTGCTCTAAGGTTTAGCAAGCTACACCTGCCCACATTCCTTCTCCTAAAGGTCTAGCACTCTGTCCCGGTTGGAGATCTAGTAAGCCTAGATTTAAATCCCCTTTGAATCCCCCTTTAGAGGGGATTTGAATCCCCTTTCTGTTCTGGGGCCTCCCGTTCTCGCTGCACCGCTGGTTACACCGGTGGTATAGTCGGATAGGATTGCGCTGTTAGTCACCACTATGGTGGCTCCAGACTCCACTCTCCTTCCAAAGAGCTCAAAAGGCCTGTTACCAGCCTCCAACAGGCTAATACAGGTGGGCCCCCATATCTGCTGGGGATATGTTCCAGGCCCCTCCGTGGATACTTGAAACCGTGGATAAGAGCGAACACCCCCTCCATGGTTTCCTGAGGGGCCCCCCACCCTGCCTCCCCTGCAGGCAGGCATGCTTGCCCCCCCCCAGCTCTTATTTTTCTTTCAGCAAGCTTTGTTTTTTCCTTAAAACAAACAGAGAAGCAGCCTCCATTGCAGGCAAGTAGAACGAGACTAAGTCCTAGAGAGGCTCTGCAAGGTTTCTGTTAACCTTGCAGAGCCTCTCTAGTACTTAGTCTTGTTCTACTTGCCTGTAATAAGCAGCCAGAGGCTGCTTCTCCTCTTTCTTTAAGGAAGAAACTAAGCTTACTGGGAAAAAAGTAAAAGCTTGGGGGGGGGGGGTCCCCACAATCCGTGGATAACTGAAACCGTGGATAGCGAATCAGTAGATATGGGGGCCCACCTGTATTTACTATCTATCCATTACAGAGAATGAGGGCCAAACTATGAAGTGGTGCTGAAGACCCACAGACAGTTTCACCTCCCTACCACAAGCAAGCTGCTATTAGCCACCGAGGGGAGAAAATGCTTCCCCCCCCCTCTCCTTTAAACATCCTCTTCCAGAGTATCACTTCCCCCTTTTCAAAGTGGCCCTGTGGTGTTGCTAATTATCAAAACAAACTAATTATCAAAACAAACTATGACACATTTGGTTTGGCCCTGTGGTGATAGATGAAGGTGGGAACATTCTGGGCTGTGTTGCACATAAAGAAAAGTCCCCTGCCTGTAGCAAACTAAGACACCAGAGAGAAGGGCTACAATACATGTCTCTCTTTCCAATGTGTTCATTTACGATATGCAGGTTGTTGTTTTTTATTATGTTTGTAAGCATTCAAAGAGAAGATTCTCCTCCTCTTCCCACCCCCCACTACACACACTGAAATGGTACAGTCCCAAATTCTACCAGCATTCTGCATAGTGTACAGGTCATCTCTGGAATACACTAAGGGGTAACTACTTTGTGTTAAAAATGGTTCTTGAACATCATGCATCCCTGGACGGGCTTTTCAAAACTCTGCTGACAGAATTCCCCTTGCAAATCTGTTTTCCACCCAAGCCTTCCTCCCAGCAGGACTGACCTTTTACCATGAGCCAAAAGTATAAATCTTTTCCCTCTGCCATCTTGTGCCAAAAAGCAGTTCCATGACCAAAAGGCCACTTTGGCTGCCAAAGTCCCCCTTCTCCTTCCCCCAAAAAGGATCAAAGCCTTTCATTATTAGTCTACAGAACAAAAGGAGTATCCATCTTTGTGGAATGGGGAAGTTTTCAACCTGTCTGTGCGCAAAGGCCTGGGCCCCTCTCATCCCAGCTACAGGCCATGTGACTGTGTCCAATGTTTTCACTATAAACTGAATTTGGGTCTTGTTGCCGCTGCAGCAAGGAGGCTGGAAGGCCTTTTGTTTTCAAAGGCAGCAACGGGAAGTGTGGAGATTGGAATGCAAAAGCAACATCCTCTAACTAAGGCTGAAGCGATGGTGTACTCATGGGGACTGGTCCCTGAAGAAGCATTTTAGCTGAGCCACAGGGAATCGAGCCACCCAAGCCTCTTCTTCAGTGCCCTGTGCCCTAATCCAGCTCGGAGTCATGATCAGTTACATAGGACACTGCACCAGCAGAATATGAATGCTGATGCTGAATGCACACCCCGCTTAAAATGAGGGAGGGGGCTGCTGAGACAACAGTCACCGTGAGATGAGCAGCCCAATCGATGCTGGATTTAGGCCTCAGGATGCTATCTACCTGCTCAGCATCACTTTCAGTTGGAGGGGCATCTGCATCCTTGCACAATGAGGGTCTGAGCAGGAGCTAGACCAGGGGTTCTCAACCTTTGTGGCAATTTGTACCCCCTGTCACGGTCCCAAGTACCCCCTATACTTAATTAGCTAATTAATTGGATTAGGTAATTAATCAATAATTTAAATTTGTATTTTTTTTTAATTTAAATAATAAAAGGGGTGTTTTGCTTGGGCACCAAAAACAATTAACTTTTACTTACCAAGTAATTAGCTGCTCATCGCAGATGATAAGGGGCAGGCTCTGGTGTACCCCCAGCCATTGGTCCGCGTACCTCCAGGGGCACGCGTACCACAGGTTGAGAATCCCTGAGCTAGACATTTTTCCCCAAATGTGATGGCAAATTTGGGGGTTCCTTAACATGTTTGGACCACAGCTCAGTACAATATTAAAGGAGCCTAAATTGGCCAAGATTGATGAGCTTTAAACATGTTCTTCTCTGAACTGCACTGTGCCGCCTTGATGTTTAGATAAGTCAAGGATCAAAGATCAACCAAGTGAACAGAAAGATGGCTCTCTTCTACAGTCTATCCCTGGCAGGGCTGGCTCCAGTTTTGAGAGGGTCCCGGGCAAAGTACCTTTCAGTGGGACCTGTACTATGCCAGCCGGTCCCTTTCTGGGTAGTAGCAAGCAGAGGCTGCAGCAACTGCAGAAACGACAGAAGGAGCAACTTCTCCTCTCAGCAGAAACTTGGGTGCAAGCTCCATTTCAATTCCCCAATAATAGCTTGCACCCCAGACATAGCGGAGGGGGGGACTGAGTGGCAGTACAGGTGTCAGCAACATTGGGTCCTTCCAGGGCAATGGGGCCCCTGGCATTTACCCAATATTTATCCAGCATCTGCATGCAAATACTGTGAAACAGGCTCAGAAGTGTTTCTAGTGCTGTCTAGGGAAGCTACTACTGCCCATCAGTTAAATAATTCTGATTAATCATTAGATTTTTAACCAGCTAACTAGTTAATTACCTTTTCATACTATCAAAAACCTCAAAGCCTTTTGGAGATATTAAAAGGAAATTTATTAGAGGCAGTGGAATAAACAAAAGTGACCTGTTACTGTAGTCAGATGGAAAGACCATTGTTGGTACAGTATGTTAATTCTCTGTTCTGTAGTAACACACCAGAATCAAGCTATCTACAAAATACAGTATGTATAAGCACATTCTTAAACTGCATTCCTGCTGATTAAATTAGTTCCTACCAACTAAACTAATCAACTAAACAAAGGCATTAGTTGATTAATTTACTGGTAAAACTTCTTAATGCTGCAGTCCTGTGTGTACTTACTTGGGAGTAAGCCTCTTCGAGCTCTGTAGACCCTCTCCCGGCTCGTACCGGGCAGCCTCAGGGGGTGACATTGAGGCATTGGCCTCAGAGGGTGACACGCGGAGCCTCCGGAGACCCGGTGGGTGACACGGAGCCGGAGGAGACCCCGGTGGGCAACGCGTAGCGGCAGGGGGGCAACACGGCGCCCCCGCCCCAGGGTGACATGCACCCCTGCCCCAGGGTGACGCGCACCCTAGTGACACCACTGCTCTGTGGGCTACACTGAGGAAACCTGCAGTCCCTAATCTTCACTCAGCCAGTTCAGGGCCCCTGTCAGCTTCTACCCTCATTCTGGCAGTGGTGTTTGTAATTATTTTTTCTCGGAATGCCAGGATGGTGTAGTGGTTTGGGAGTCGGACTCAGACCTGGAAGATCCAGGTTCAAATCCCCGCTCAGCCACGAAGCTTCCTGGGTGACCTTGGGCTAGTCACTATCTCTCAGCCCCACCTAACTCATAGGGGTGTTGTGAGGACAAAAAGGAGGGGAGGAAATATGTACACCACTCTGAGCTCCTTGGAGGAAGGGCGGTATAATAATAATAATAATAATAATAATAATAATAATAATAATAATAATAATAATAATAATAATAATAATAATAATAATAAGACTTCCCAATGTACATTCATAAGGAAATGACTGGAAATCACATTATTGGGAGGGGACAATGACCCAGAAGCCAAACACAATTAGGGATACTTCCGAGGTACAGATCGCACCAGCTGTTTCCAGGACATATCCCAGAAAAACCAGCTGGTGTGGACTGAGCCTAACAGAACATGTAAGTCTAGAATTTAACATGGTTTTGACTTGGTTTCTATGGTCCATGGGAGTTTGGTGATATGCTGTTGCTCTCTGCTGGCTACTAATGGAACTACACAGCCAAAGCCTCAAATGGAACATACAAAGTGCTCTTTTAAAAAGGCCTCTTCCGCAATCCCTGGCAGTCCTTCTACACTACAGAAGAAGGTTCCAGTGACATGTGGTGGGACTGAAGCTTGCACTGCTTGCCAGTTCCTTCCCTGCTTTTTTTTCTGCTAAAAATTCAACATTCCCCCAAAATCTCCAAAAAGTTTGCAAAAAGAAATGTTTCAAAGTAGCACTTGTTTTAGTCAACCTTGACAAAAAAAAATTGACACTTAGAAAAAATATCTACCGTATTTGCAGTATTCACAAACTACCGGTAGTTATATCCTATGTGCTTAAAGGTAACAGGAAGGGAGGGGAAGAGACTCGTCATCATGGGGCTACAAAAAGAAACTCCAGTTTGTAATGAATCCTCAAGGATACGTTTCATTTTTCAAAAGTCATTGAAGAGCCAAGTTTTTTGAATTCACTTAGCTTGTCTGCTTCATCTCTTGCCTACAGGAACTCATGCTATGAGGAAATAGAGTGCTGGACAGCACGCAGAGGACAAGGGTTGGAGGCCTCAGCATTTGCAAACAAACCCCAGGGTTCGCTGTGCTGCCCATCCCTCCATCCAGGCCCCAGGGTTTGAATGCATGCAAAAAGCTATCACTTGCCCTCTTAGAGCAGCAGGTATGTCACTGTGCATCTGGCTGTGGAACGGAAATTCAAGGCCTTCCACACATCCCAGCAGCATATGCGGCCAGGAAGTGCCATCTAACCCAAATTTATTTATTTATTTTTCACATTTTTATACCGCCCTTCCTCCAAGGAGCTCAGGGTGGTGTACATATTTCCTCCCCTCCTTTTGTCCTCCTCACAACAACCCTGTGAAGTAGGTGAGGCTGCGAGATAGTGACTGGCCCAAGGTCACCCAGGAAACTTTGTGGCTGATCTTCCAGGTCTAAGTCCAACTCCCAAACCACTACACCATCCTGGCTCTCTTGCCTAAACCCAGACCATGTGAACGGTCTAGTCAGAGGAAGTGGTGGTGGTGGTAGTGGAAGGAGAGGCTACGGCCCAATTTACCACTTAGATCCCATGTACCAACCAGCCTGAAGTGGGGAGCTGGGAGGGAAGAACAAATTGGACAGGGCAATGTGCTTGAGGCCCCGGAGTCTCGAACAGCTGGACCAAGATTGCCACAATGCAGCGCTCTCAAGCTGGCGTCTTCCTCTTTCCTCCCAGCTTCCTGGTACACAGCATCCAGCAGGGTGCCTCTGTGATGCCTTCTCCCTACTGAGATAAGCTAGCATAGGCTCTGGGAACTGCTAGCACTCAAGTGGTAGATGATTATGCACCTTAGTCTTTGCACAGCCCAGATCTAAAGTCTTGCAAGCAGACTGTAGAAGATCTTATTTCTTTTACCGGCAGATATCCAGGTGAGATTTATCAGTAGGGTAGAAGACTTACAGCCTACCAATACGAAGCCTCTTCATATATTTGCTTTCAGAAATTGAATACATCGGGCAGAGAGCAAGTGGATCCTCCAAAACCAGGGGGAGGAGCCTCCAAAACCAGGGGGAGGAGCCTAAATCGCTCCTCACTTAGATGCCAGAAATGCAACAGAGGAGAGCAAGGTGTCAGAGCAGATGTTTATTGGCCTCCCCTCCCAAGGCTAAGACAGGCAGGTAGGTTCCAAGAGGGCACCTAAAGTGTCCACCCCACCTCTAGTGGGGCTTACTATCATAGGTGCCTGCCCCCTTGTAGTTCCCGACATAGCCACTGTTCTCAGACAGATCTGCACGCCCGGCTATCCCCTTGCCCTTGCCGCTTTCGTCAAAACGTTCCTTGTGAGAGCCTGTGTATTTGCTGGTGTCTGTCAATCTCTGCACCCCGCCAGCTGTGATAGATTTCTGCAAGACAGGGCAGGGAGCAGCAAATGAATGGCAGCAGTAGCAGGGAGGGGGGTTAGTGCTGGCTTGACTCCAACATAGGCAAAGTTCAGGGATGATGAAGCTTGCTGTTGTGTGGACAAACTGCAGGGCACACACACTCCTCGACTGTTCAGTTAACTCCGCAGTTTAGCGCAGGATGCTAATAACCCCGAGGTCATAGGTTTGGTCCTTGTACAGGGATTGGCAATTTAAGGCGATGAGGTCAGTGGTAGAGCACGTGCTTTGCATGCAAAAGATTCCAAATTCCATCCCTGGCATCTCCAGGTGCAGCTTGGAAGAGACTGCTGTCTGAAACCCTGGAGGGCGTCTGTCAGCCTGTGTAGGCAGTATTGATCCTAGACAGACCAAGGGTCTATGTCAGCAGTAGATGTCAGCTTCTGCTTGCTTCATAGAAAGACCCACCCTGGGCAGTGTTCCCTCTAAACCGCGTGGCTGCACAGGCATGCCGCTCTAATGGAAGCGCCATGCAGCCGGAGTTCTGTGATGATGTCATTGCTGGGTGCTCTGGAGCCACACCCCAAAGCCATGGTAGGGCTTTGTGCACTGGGGGGGGGGGGGTAGGCTTACCAGATCTCCGACCAGGACAGAGTGCTAGACCTTTAGGAGAAGGAATGTGGGCAGGTGTAGCTTGTTAAACCTTGGAGCACAATCCTAGGCATGTCTACTCAGAAGCAAGTCCCATTGTGTTCAGTGGGGGGGAGATTAGAGGGAACAGTGGCCCTGGGTAGTCAAGTTATATGGGATTTGCACTTCACTTGTTCCACACAGGCTGGGACCTAAGAGACTGTCCAAATTCAATCCCATCCCTTCCCCAGTTTTAAATTAGAAAAACCCGTTCTAGTGGATGGGATTTTCCAAATTAGGGCCAATCAAGATCTTTGTTTGGGGCTCACCCTGGGCAGTTCTTGCCTGTTTTGGGTTGGTTTTTGTTCTGCCCTAGGTGGAGGTGCACATGCTTGCCCTCTCCCCCACCCCACTTTTATAGGAGATGTGATGGTCGCTCACCGTGGCCCCCACATTGCCTGGCTCCTTGCCTTCCATCAGCTTGTTTGTGGCCTCCAAGGCCTCGTCGGGTGATTTCCCCTTGAAGCGCTTTGCACTCAGCTCCTTAATAGCCACCTGAAACTCTCCGTACGTGATGTTACGGGCACCTTTGGTCCTGAGGACAGAGAGGAAGAAGGACAGCAGTTTTGAGTTGCACTGTATGGATCCTCAACTGCATAAATCTCCCCCCCCCCCCCCCCGCTGAAATTAGGCCCAGAGAAGTAGGCTTACCAGATCTCCAACCGGGACAGAGTGCTAGACCTTTAGGGGAAGGAATGTGGGCAGGTGTAGCTTGTTGAACCTTAGAGCACAATCCTAGGCATCTCTACTCAGAAGCAAGCCCCATTGTGTTCAGTAGACATGCCTAGGATTGTGCTCTCTAAGGTTTAACAACAAGCACTTTTGGTTTGGAGGACAGCTCTGTAGCGTTGCTTGTCAGCATAGCTAGTTTGACCTTAATATCTTTTGGCTAAATCACCATGAAAATATAGCAGGCGTCCTGAAGTGGGTTGAACCACTTGAGACTGTAGGTGTGGGAAACCATTTTTGAACACAGTTCTACTCAGTTCTTCCTGAGCAGAAAACTAACATATCAGGGGAAAATATCATGCCCAGCCCTGCCCCCTGCAACGCTAGTTTTCTACTCACAGGGAGCGGAGGGGGAGGGGGGTTGTTTACAAGGGGAAACCTTTAAAAAAGGGATTTCTCACATGAAGTGGGACAGTCAGTTCAACCAGTCCAGGACTCTACCACCACCACCTTTTTTTTTTTTTTTGCTTCCTGTGTAGAACCTGTCTCAGTTGTAAATGACTGTAGACATGCATTTCCTGCCAAGTTCCCGCCAAAATGTGAGGGAAGTTTATCTCACCCACACACAGCATAAATAACAGCTAACTTGTTTTGCTTGCAAGGTTCAAGCCATGGTGAGCCAACATCCTGGGGTATGCAGGATCTGGCAACCGCCTCGCAATTCTTTCCGTGTAGTTGTAACATGACTAGTTGCCTTATTTATGTGCATCCCACTCCCTCAGCTCTGCTCACTTGACTTTGTTGAAGACGATGTCTACGTCTGTGCTGGTCACAAACTTCCCGTCCATCACACCAGTCTCTTTCAACATCTTGGAGAAGTTCTTGCCCGTCATGTCGTTGCCGGTGGCGGCCGTGTCTCCGTACACGGCAAATTTACGGAAGGCTGTTTCCACCGCCGACATCCTTCCTGCAGTTACAGAAAAAGGGAGTGAAGAGAGGGACACTTGTTCCTTTCAACAAGAAAGATCTCTCTCTCTCTCTCCAGAACCCAACCTGGCCAAGGAAGAACAAAGGGGTGAGGAACCTCCTGGTGACGACAACATGTTTCATCAATAGAAGCCTCCGTTGGAAACAGTGAGTAGGAGAAGCTCCACTTCTGGACAACATACATACACACACCAACCAGTGTATAAATCACATGTGATTATTCCTCAAGAGCATCTATGCTTCTGAGGTCTATTAGGAAATATGGACAAGTAGCCACAACAAATAATGCACTGCTTTCATATAAACGTAGGACTTTGACCCTTGTTATGAATCTTGTCCCCAAACACATAAGAACATAAGAAGAGCCTTGCTGGATCAGGCCAAAGGCCCATCTAGTCCAGCTTCCTGTATCTCACAGTGGCCCCCACCAGATGCCTCAGGGAGCACACAGACAACAAGATACCTGTTTCCTGTTGTCACTCCCTTGCACCTGGCATACAGAAAAAACCTAGTACTTCTAAAACCCGGAGGTTGCTTATGGCTTGTAACCTGATGGTCTTTTCCTCCACTAACCTGAACTAGCACGCACTACACACTAAACCTGAACTAACCTGAGGAGGTCTTCCTACAGGAGTGCCTTTAAGAGCATAACCATACTATGCTCTTAACCTTGTGCTGGTTCCTCCCTCTTGCCTATGAGGACAAAGCCGGGCAGAGAGAGATTGTCCTCAAAAGCCTCCATCCCAATGACATGGAGAATTCCCTCAAGCCCTAATCAATACTGTGTAGTCCAGAGCCAAGGAGGACTTGGGGCAAGATGGGGGTTGGATAATGTAAGAATAAAACAAGGAGGCTTGGGAAATGGTTTGGGCATTGGCTTTGCCCAGGTGAGGATCTTAGGAAAAATACAAGCAGGCGTTTAAAGACAAACTTAAAAGCAAAAAAAAAAAATCCCTGCTGCATTTAAATCTCACTGTTCTGTAGCTGTACTTGCTCCAAGGTCAGCTTGAAGAGCCTGTCACATGTGGGTGATGTGATGAGCCTGTGATGTGGGTGAGGACTTGTTGGCCACATGCAGATGCCATGAAGGAATCAAGCTGGAACACACCCAAACATCCTTGGGCTTGACCTTAAGAAACCTGGGGTTGATCAGGGTTGGCCCGTCCATGCAACAACTAGAAGAAGCTGCATCGGTGGCAGAATGTCAGGGGTCTGAGGGGGTAGCGGATTCAAGGAGCCTTTCACCCCGACTCTGCCACTGCCACAGCCTCCTTCCAACCGCTGCAGCCTCCATCCCTCCGTTCAAGAATGATTTCCTTTGCGTCCAGGTGGGCACAAAGCATTCTGTTTCACGCTCACTCAAATGCAAAGTAAATCATTCCCGCACTTACCACACTCCTCACGTGCTGCCTTGGAAATTTGGAAGTGGGGGGCAGAAGTCATGCACTTCTGGGTTTCAAGACAACGCAAGAGTGTGGTAAGAGTTTGGGGGAGGTTTTTTAGCGCGGGGGCGGTGGACCCGAGCCAGCATCAGGCAGCATTTCAGGTTGCACTGCCCTGGGTTGATGTCACTGGTCCATCTGATTGGACGGTTTATGACCACCTGAGCATCCTTACCTGTCCTTTGACCTGGGCAGGTGGGCTTGGATGGCTGGCACATGTCAATCCCAGAGGGAGAGGGAAGTTGGGGTGATTGTCTTGGCTGGACCCCGACAAAGACAAGGGATACACAAAACGACCTGTCTGCCTATCTTTCTGCAATGGTGCTGCCAGGATGGTGTAGTGGTTTGGGAGTCAGACTTAGACCTGGAAGATCCAGGTTCAAATCCCCGCTCAGCCACGAAGCTTCCTCGGTGACCTTGGGCCAGTCACTATCTCTCAGCCCCACCTACCTCACAGGGTTGTTGTGAGGACAAAAAGGAGGGGAGGAAATATGTACACCACTCTGAGCTCCTTGGAAGAAGGGTGGTATAAAAATGTGAAACATAAATAAAATAAATAAATAAGTGTCTCAGGGAACCCTCTTTCCTGTTGAAGCTTCTGCTGTGGCTTCACTTAAGGGAACCATGGGGGGGGGGGAGAGAGAGAAGGGACCAAAAGCACTTCAACCATCAATGGTCCACATGGCTAAGAAATGGCTTTTTACCCAGCTGATTGTCAGACTGAGACATTCTCAGAAAGGTAGTGGGTGAAACAGCACTGCTCCTCTTTAGGCCATCAGGCACAGGGGAGGACACCTTTCCTTGGGTCCTGTTGTGCCCCTCGCCTAACCAAGTGTTGCTGTCTGGGTGGCTTCAGCCATGGTTGCTTGCGGAGTGTGGAGTTGGAGGCAGGTCACCGCCGGCACAGTCTGCTTTCACACCTCCAAGTTTAAGATCATGGGATTTTTCAGAATCATTTAATGTTCATCATACGTGAGGCAGAAGCCAAAACGCAATTCTGAAAATGGGGCACGGGGAAAGCTCAGGCTTTCAAATCAGTATCCAGGATGCAGAAATGTCTCATTGCGACCCTAGAATTACAATACGTCAGAGCTTCTACAAAGTGCAGGAGCGACCAGCTCTTTCCTTTCCCCACCGATGATGGCTGCCTTTACTTGACGCTGGGCTTCTTACCTGAGTTGGTAGATGATCTGGCCCCTGCCTTGTTGGGGGTGTGTCTCTTAGGAGGGAGATGGCCTGCTCTGGCCAGAAGCTCCAGTGACTTGGCAGTAGTTTATGGTGGAAATTGTGACCTCATTGGGTTGCCTAGGCGATGACATCATAGTTGATCTTACTTTCTGGCTAACATAACTGCTGCCCCTATATAGTGGAGGTAGTTCAGAGCAAGAAAGTACTGTATTGGCTATGTGATCACAGCAGTGCACCCTAGGTTTCTTCTAGTAACCTCTATTTATTGCTTACAATTCACTGGAAAGGCCCGGCAGAAAAACTCAGAATGGATGCAACTTATGTGAGGACTGTCTCTGGCTACCAGTCCCTCTGAGTCAAGGTTCAGGCCCTGAGAGGACTATACTGGTCCAACCACTCACACAGACCTGTGCTGCCTGTGAAACTGTGACCTTCAGTTCCTCCCACGACCCATCGCATCCTGAGGCCTTTGGGGCTGGCCTCTTAAAGTGGCAGTACACAACAGAGAGGCAAGATCTTCCAGTGAGAGAGCTAGCTCCCTGAGTTGTTACCCAGTTCGGACGCAGCAGCATCACAGAACTTTGGAGCGAGGGGTACAGTAATTTTCACAGACAAATGTCACTATGAGGTAAGATGATGATTCACCCATAGTTCCTATAAATGCATGACATTGAGATCATACCACCCAGAGAGCACACAGCTGCATGATAAGGAGCTGTATTATGCCCGTTTATAAACTCTTAAAATAAAGATCTGGTACCTAGGATGGACCTTGCAGGCAGAGCCCCTAGAAAAAGATGTCTATTCAAATATGAGGTACAGCTCAAAATCCCTTCCAAAGGCCATGTCCCTGAGCAGGAATCCTCCAGCATCATCTCCTGAAACCTGCCTTTCAGAAAGAACCGGAAGTCACCACAAGCAGTGTCCCCAATGCCCGCTCCAGACAGGAGGTTCAGAAAGACGCCACAGTTGATGGCAATGAATGCCGCTGAGAGCTCCAGCAGAATCAACCTGGATGCACTTCCTATGTCCAGTTCTCAGAGTAGATCATTTGCTAGAAGCTGTTTCCATCTCTAAACTAGGTGGAAAAACCAGACTGAAAAGGGCCAAGATAATCAGCTTCATCCAAATATCTCCGGAGTTGCCACCACCCCTATGAGCATCTTGCCCAAGAATGGAGACTAGCTGGTAACTATGGTGGGACCTAGGGAGCATTTCTTCAGCACAGGGCCCACTACTGCCATCTTAAGAAGGCAGGTGGTATTGCGCTTCCTGCAAGTGATGAATTTGTTATCTGCCCAGCCCATTCAGCCAGCCCTCTCTGTCAGCTCCTTATTAACCAGAATAGGCAAGGGTACAAGTGAACAGCCCCACGCTTCCAAGGATCTTGTCCCACATCCTCAGGGCAGGCTGGACAAGCTAAAAAGAATCCAAAAGCACAGGACAACCAGATGCCACAGGCACTTCAAATGGAACTGCTAATGTGGAGTCTAAACCATGCTGGGTGCCAGCTGTTTTATTCGCAAACTGGATCTCTTGCAAACTGGTCACAGCAAGCCACGGGTATTCTCTCTCTACCCCACCATGTGGGCTGCCTTGCCACAGAGAGTTAAAACAAGTTGACATGCAGAGGTATCTCCAGCCACTGGCAGACTGGCTCTGCTACCAAAACCAGATTTCACTCCATGGCTTCAGAAAAAGGACCCAAAGTATGTGCTCACGAATCTCCCATGACCAGAGAAAATACCCCATTTTTCCCTTGCCAGTTTTGGCATGGGTGGTGAGAGCCAGGAAGCCACACCATTTCTGAAGGCCATTGTTTGCTTTCTGCAAGATGACCAGGCAGCAGGCTGCCTCTGGATGCACCCATGAAAATCTAATCATAAAGCCACTTAATTGGGCACAATGCTGTCCATAATAGGGTGGGCGGTGATTCAGTCCATAGCTGGGGGCACGGACACACACACACACACACACACACACACACACACACACACACACACACACACACACACACAAGAAAGCAATGTACCAGAGCAGTTGTTGTTTATTGGCTTCCCCTCCCAAGGGAGACTGACAAGGTTTTCAGAGGGCACTGAAGGTCCCCACCCGACCTCTAGTGCGTCTCGTCATCGGTGCCATCCTTGTAGGCCCGAACATAGCCGGC
This sequence comes from Plestiodon gilberti rubricaudatus, assembly GCA_026170595.1. NCBI lineage: Eukaryota > Metazoa > Chordata > Lepidosauria > Squamata > Scincidae > Plestiodon > Plestiodon gilberti. Next base: position 23,433,426 of record JANXHW010000006.1, read on the forward strand.
GTTTCCATAGCTGCCTGCGCTCCCAGCTGTCCCCTTGATGCCTTCGTCACAAAGGTTCTTGTGAGAGCTTGTGTATATTTTCTGCAGCCCACCGTCCAAGTCAGATCTCTGCAAGACAGGGGAGTAGCAAGTGAACGGCAGCAGTTGCAGGGGAGGGGGTTAGTGCTGGCTTGACTATGATAGCAGCATAGGCAAAGTTCAGGGATGAGGTTTGCAGCTGTGTGGATAAATGGCAGGGCACACACTCCTTGACTGGCCAGTTAACTTGGTGGTTTAGATCATGATGCTAATAAGAATGGGGGAGAGGTTTCAGCAATCTGTATAAATTATACAAATTAATCATATTTGCATAGATTCTGTTTATTTTGCATAGTTTACTCTGACACTTAAGGCTTGCTCCCAGCCAGGGCCTATGAGAGGGGGGCAAAGGGGGTAAATTGTACCTGGGCCCAGGGTCAAAAAGGGGGCCCGGAGCCAAAGGAGGGGCCCCATAAATTTCCTGGGATCTCAGCTGGCCTCGTGGAGAGTGAAAGACTGAGGCTGGGCCAACCGGGAGGCCAGGTTTACCAGATGGGTAGACCTGGGTGCCACATTGGGAAGCCTGGTAGACCTGGGCTCTGGAGAATTTTCCAGCTGTTTTGCTCCTCCCTGTCTGTGAAGGAGCCCAAAAGAAACTTTGTGCCCCCAGATAAAATTCCTCTCAGAGGCCTCCCATCCATTGGCAATCTTATTTCTCTGGCTTCTGTGTTTTTAGCAGGCATTGATTACACACTTTCAAGCACAGCTACACAGTTAAAAGGACTAGAAACTTGCCTTTTTTTGACAGTACATTTCAAAAAGTTGAATCTTGTGCCTGAAACTACCTTCAGTATGCTTTCTTGCACTCCCTCAGAAACACAAACCACAGGCACTTCAGAGTGTTTTCGACACCCGGAGAGTAAGGGCTGCCGGCGCAGAGGCTGGCAGCCCTTAATCCGCCTCCCCCTGGACCCGGCATGGCACCCACAGGTACAGGTAAGTCCTGCACCAGTTGGTGCAGGGGCGGGGGGAGGGCAGGCCGAGCCGTGAGGGAGGGTAGCTGTTGGGGGTGCGAGGATATCGGCGGCAAGCTCCGCCAATATCCCATGCCTGTTCACGTCCTGGGTCGCCCTTACCCCGCCACCCCGGATGCATGCTGGCTCCAGAGCCGACATACATTTGAGCAGGCCCATTGGGGCTGGGCAGCCCTACTCCTGTGGAAGGGGATGAATATCCCCTCCCAAGGTGTTCCCAGGCCATGCCGACACAACCCAGGAAGGGTGCTGGATACTGCGGCCAGCCCTTTAGGGCGGCCACGTATCTTTACGCAGGATCGAGCTGTTATCACTCACCGATGTTCCAATAGCGGCCGGTTCCTTGCCTTCAAACAGTTTGAATGTGGCTGCCAAGGCTTCCTCAGGTGACTCCCCCTTAAAGCGCTTGCCACTCAAGTCCTTAATGGCCTGCACAAACTCAACGTAGTTTATGTTGCGGGATCCCTTGCTCCTGGAGGTTGCAGAGAGAAAAGACTTACTTCTGAGTGCCAACATCTATTTTAATTGTGTACTTCATTTATGTCCTGCCCTTTCTCCAAAGAGCTCAAAGCAGTATCTATGGGTTACCCCACTTGAACTTCACAACAACCCTGTGAAGTGCAATAGGCTCAAAGTCACTAACAGCACAATCCTCCTAACCAACTTTCCAGCACTGCTGTAGCTGTGCCAACAGGGCGCACACTGCATTTTGCAGTGCAGGGGCAGTCATGGAGGCCTCTTCAAGGTGAGGGAATATTTGTTCCGTTATCTCGGGTCTGCATTTCAACTGCACTGGTGCTGGAAAGTTGGTTAGGGTTGCGTTGTCAGAAACTTAGCAAGTGGGAAAATATTTGAACCTTGGTCTCCCCAGTCCAAACTCCCCAGTCCAAAGCCACACAGTCTTTCACTGTGCAACTCCAGTTCTGCTCCCTGGATTCTTTTCCTATCACCCCCTTCATGGGAACAGAGCAAGTACATGGAGGTATGAAAACACCATGGAGGATGGAAATATTATCATTATTGGTTAAAGTGGAAATGAGGTGGAATTAGATATCAACAACAATTTATATAGTGCACTTCGAATGTCAAAAGTGCTTCACACACATTATCTCGTGATCCTTACAACAGCCCTGTAAAGCAGGCCAGTATTGCATGTGAGGGTGAGGCTTGATTTGACTAGTGGCTTGACTGACTGAGGTGAGATTTCAACCTGGGATTTCTCCCAGCTCAGATATCCACTTATACTGTATCCCTCTTACAGTCAGACCTGATCTAGACATGGAACAGAATGACGCAGAAATCTGATAAAGTGGACTGTAACTGCTTCATGCTGCAGGTGGAGATCACATTTTTCAATGCTTCCCCACATTTTTGTTTTTAAAGAAACACCTTGCATGTAGAAAACCAGCAGAGCAGAAAGCAGACTGGTCAGAACCTCTCTCCCTGAATGTATTCACTTTTTCCTCGCTGCAAAGGTTTTTCATTTTTACACAGGAGAATACAACACTTGCAATCTGGTGGCACAATCCACTCTGCCGTTTCTGGATTCTACCACCTCACCTGCTCAATCTGTAGACCTGGCCTAAAATGAGCCTTGCCCTGGGTAACTACTTAGTGGCCTTGCATGGCTGGCTTCAGGTTTGGCAAAGTGCCAGCCCAGTAGTAGGACACCCTCCTCTTATCCTCAGACTGGATGTGGAGGTGGTGGTGGGCATGAGTTTCCATTTTTTTCTCCTGTGCCCAACCACCTCCCAAATAAAGTGGGACCTGGCCAATTGGTAGCTGCTAATTGGTGGCTGGATCCAGTCCTCCTTTAGGGCCAGAGCTGGTGTAAGTGGTGTCAGTAGTGGGCCCAGCAGCATGCGCTGTGTCCAGTCCTCAGCCTTCCCATGTGGTTCCAACATTCACCACCAGCCTCCGACTTCTGTGGAGGAAAGTCCGACTACCCACCCATCCCACAGACACCCCACTCACTCACTTGTATTTGTTGAAGACAATGTCCACATCAGTGTTGGTCACAGCTTTCCCATCCACCACACCACACTCCTTCAGCATCTTGGAAAAGTTCCTGCTCGTCATTTCATTGCTTGTGGTGGATGCGTCTCTGAACAGGGCAAATTTGCGGAAGGTATCTTCCACCTCCAACATCCTTCCTGCAGCTGCGGAGGCGGGGCTGGAGGAAGACAACTGAAGACCTGCATTTTTTCAGACTTTTTTCCCCCCAACCGTCCAAATTCATTTTGATAAAATTGGAAAAGATCTGAATTCAACATTTCTGGTTCAAGTTTCTCAAATTCAGCCAATTTTTAATTGTATCTGCTATTTTATATACATTTGGGTTCTCTTCCAAAGCCCTCTTCTAGATCAGCACTACCTCTTCCAGTGTCCTTCATGCCTGTGACAAAGTCCGCTCTTTCCCTATATGAGAAACAATCCCACAGGGTATCCGCAAGTTTCTTGTGCTCCAACAGCAGCAGTTTGAGACTTTTCCCTTCCATGGATATGGCAGTGAATCCAATCACTTCTCAGCTGCAGGGTGAACCCAGAATACACATCACCCCAAAGTTTCTCCTTCAACTTAGGCCAACTCAAGGGAACACTGTAGCCACACAGAGGAGCCTAGCCCTGTCCCTGAATTTTCAGCTTTAAAGTCCAGCTCTTTTTCTTGTAGAAATATAAGGAAAGACATGTGGGCAGGATTCTACCCAACTGCTCACTAAGAAACAAACTTGCTCCCACTTTTCAGTGTCCTGGTCAATGAGTGCAAAGCATTAGATGATTGACAGGCAGTAATCCCTTATTTATTAATAAAAATTGCATCTTATCTTATTCATACAGTATCTACTACAATGAAACAAAACATATTAGGCTATCAGGATTGAGTTTCTGGATACTCTGCATAGGATATTGGCAATGCTGTTGCCACCAATATCCACCCCCAGACAGCCCCCAACAAGCCCCTAGCTGGTTCCAATCCCCGTTCCAGTCCTCCTCTGGAATGCCACCTTTGCCGACTTACATCCTCTGGTGGGGGCTCGGCACTCCACTGGCGCGCATGCGAGGCTGCCAGCTGTTTGCACTGGCAGCCCCAGGCTACATGGCGTCACTGCGGCTGTTGCGCCAGGAGCCTGGGCCTTGTGCTGACGGAGCACTAGTTCCATCAGCAAAAAGCCCAGCTAAGATTGGTTTGTAAAGCTGGAATCCTATACACACTTATTTGGGAGTCAGTCCAATTGAACTCAATAGGGTTTACTTCTGAGCATAGGATTGCACTGTAGTTTAGCCAAGTGGAAACAACTCTTCAGGCTTGGGAGAAGTTCAAGTTAACACACAAATATTTCCCAATGGAAACCCAAAGATCTTGGAAACCAGAGAGAACAGTTAGGGGCCTTTAACCCTAGCCTGAGGCTGGGTTTACCTGGGTTTGCGGACAGTTGAGGCCATGCTCCTTGAGGGCGAGGCCATGCTCCTTGGGAGGGGAAGGGCTGCTCTGTGCCCGGAGAGCAAGAGAACAAGAGGTCTTATATGCATATATTTTGCAGTGGCCATTGTGATCTCAGTGTTTTGCCTATGATGTCACTGCTGACACCTCTTGATCCTGGATCAAGAAGGAAGGCAAGTAGATTTGGGAAGTAGGTAGTTTGAGCAGAAGGATTTCTCTCTCTCTCTCTGAAAACAGACGCCTTTATGGCCTGGAATAGATACACAGATGACATGTGCTTGCACTATAAGTGAGCAAAAGAATGGCTCTCTCTCTCTCTCTCTCTCTCTCTCTCTCTCTTTTTCTTTGCATATGTGGATGTGTCTTTGGGTGGAGAACTAATAGCCCAAAGGGTGAGGGAGGCGAAAGGAATTAATGCCTAGATAAGGCATTAATTCTGCCAGGATATTAATTAATTAATTCTGCCATTAAGACTGCCAGGATAAGCAGGTGTAAGTGTTCAACCTGTCCCTCTCCCCACACGCATTAAGATTTGCCCTGGGCTCTTCCACAGAACAGGCCTGAATGTCGAACCAATGGGAGGCATTGGGGGAGGCCAAAAGGGTTTTGGCCTCCCCCAAAATGAGCACCCAAAATGAAAAGGTTGGCTGCAGATGCTTTGGTACTCAGAGGCGTTTCTACGGTAGGGGTGGTACCGTAAGTTGCACCCTGTCCTAGTCCCCGTTTACAAACTGGAACAAGGAGGCCCGGCCCCCTCACCGTCGGAGCCATTCCGCGCAGCGAAGGCGACAGGCAGGGAGTCTCCTGCCCATCACCTTCGGCGCGCAGAATGGCTCCAATGGCGAGGGACAGGGCCTCCTCGTTCCGGTTTGTAAACGGGGACTAGGACGGGATGCAACTTACGGTACCGCCCCTACCGTAGAAACGCCTCTGTTGGTACTGACATGACTGCCAGTTTTGCAGCATAATTGTGCTCTGCTCATGTAGCTAAGTTAAACTCGGTTGGGGTGGTTTGTGTGAATTTGTGGTACAGGTGAGATTTTAACTAGGACTACCCATCTTAGCCTCAGCATGGACTACCAGCTTAGCTGTCAAACAGCGCAATCCTATCCAGCTTACACCACCGGTGTAACCAGCAGTGCAGCGAGAATGGGAGGCCCCAGAATGGAAAGGGGATTCAAATCCCCTCCAAAGGGGGATTCAAAAGGGATTTAAATCCCCTTTCCGTTCTGGGGCCTCTCATTCTCGCTGCACCTCTGGTTACATTGGTGGTGTAAGTTGGATAGGATTGCGCTGAAAACAATATTTCCATTCCCCATGTATTGGGAAACATGTGGCACTCTTGTATGCTATTGCAACACCTCTACACTTTGTCGGATTAATCAAATGCCTTTCAATTAAGTCTTCAGATTTTAATCAACCTGTGTGAGTGCAAGTGAAGCACAAATTACAACTTAAAACACATGACTGCCCATTGATTATTTAGAATAGCCAGAATTTGACATTTCCAGAATTTGAAATTCCACACAAGGCCCTGTCACTGGGCAGGCTGCTCTAACATACCAGCTTCCTCCTCTTTATGCCAATCTGGATTTTCTTCCCAATTGGTATTCAATCTAGAAGACATGTTCTTCATTTTTAGAGTAAAACAACTGCAATGCGATTTTTCACAATGGCAACCACACAGCACAAGCCTATGTATGTCTACTCAGAAGTATGTCCCACTGTGTTCAATGGGACTTACTCACAGGTAAGTGTGTATAGGATTCCAGCCACAGAGAACTAAATTTGACAGTCTAGTTCTGTCTTTATATCTTTTTAACATTGAGGTTTCTGCTATACTGATGGGCTTTGAACTTGTTTACTTTTAAAAGAAGATTTGGCTCTAGCAAGTCAGTGTAAAAGAGAATATTCCCCATTCCAAAATTCCATGAAAAGGCGTAGAAGTTGACCTTTTCTCCTAGTCCTCAGTAATAAGTCAGTACATAAGTATGTTACCTCATGCTTAAAATAAACCTTCTTTTAGCATCCTCTCTAAAGAATCTTCACTGAAGTTTTGCAATACAGTACACAATTTATCTACATTTAAAAAGCCACACAGCTCATTGATAAAAACAACCTCAAAGTGGCAATTTGCTTTCCCTCACTTGGTCTCATCTTTACTTTAATGGCAGGCAGAACAAAATAGAACTGACTATGCTCCAAGGTCCCTTGGAGACGTAAGCCTATGAAAAGTGACTTTTCTTACTGGCAGTCAGCCCAACCAATCAGCACAGGAGACAAGGGGGTAGAGAGTCCCAAGATAGTGATGGGCAGGGCGTTTCATCCTACCAAATGATAGGGCTGGTCCGACTCTTGAGCCCAGGGCGGGAGCCTATTTCTACCTTCTGTGGATGTGCGAGTGCTTGCGCAGGGATGATAACCGAGTGAAGAAGTTGCCACAGTCTAGGCAGTTTTACTTTCACTGTACTGTGTGCAGCTTCTCGTGCTTGTACAGGTATGAAAGATGGGCAAAGCACTTCCCTCATGTTTTGCACCTGTGTGGCTTCTCTGTCTGGTGGACGGCTAGGTGCCTCGTGAGATGATCCCCACGGCTGAATCGCTTTGGGCACTTGAGGCAAGCATAAGGTTTGTCCTCTCCCATCCATGCGGGATCTTGCTCTGTACTCCGGGAAGGGGACTCCTCGAGGTTCTGGCTGGCCACAGCCTTACTTGTCAGATGCTGTTGGGTCTTGCAGGGGAACCCTCCTTTCTCAGCATGTCTTCAACGTTCTCATCAGTACTATGCGAGGCAGTCAGGTCTATGGGTGTGGACGTGTCACAGAAACTCACAGGGGATGTCAAATCAGAGCAGGCTGTATCATCAGCACCAAGGGAAGATGGTTCAGTGGGTTGTACATCAATGGTGCTGCTGTCACAGGCCTCACAGTTGCCACACTCACAAGGGTGTCCTAAGGGCAGGATATAGGGCTGGCCACTAACACCAATTTCCCAGATTGTGTTGGGGGGAAGAGGTCCGGGGCTATTGCTCGCTCCAGTGGGGCACACATCATGCTCACAGGCTTTCAAACTGGCAAAAGGTTCACAGAGTTCCTCAGTTCCTTGGGGGGTGAGCCACTGGATGTCTTCCTTAAGCGCTTCTTCCCCATATCCACCTTCTTCTTCTTCCTCTTCGTCACTATCATGTGTCTCCTCATGCAATTTCTGGTGCTTCTTCAGCTGCACCTTGCGTCTGAACTGGCTCCCACAAGCGGCACAGCTGTAGGGTTTTTCTCTAGAATGGGTGAGATCAGAGGGCCACTGAAAGCCTTCCCCAGATTGGTCACAGTGGTAGGGCTTCTTGGATTTGGCACTCTGATCAGTCATTTGCTTGTGATTTTGGCTGGTTGCTTGTCCACGATTTGCAAGCGTACTGTCCACTTGCAGGGACGTAGTCACAGACATTGAGGAATTAGGGTCATCTATTTTCAACTGGCATCGATCCCCTCTTGCTACTCCTCCCCAAGAGTGTACACAAGGATGCTGAGTGAGTTCTGAAGGCCACTGAAAGCCATTCCCAGAATGGCTGCAGATGTGAAGATTCTGGGTCTCAATGCTCCGGCCTCTCATTTGCGTTGAATTTGTAAATGTATTCTCTTGCAGGGATTGGGATTGCAGATTGCAGGCTGCTGATGGGCAATGGCCCTGTCTAGCTACTTCATCCCCAGGGCGTACGTGCTGGTGTTGGCCAAGTGCAGGGGGCTCTCGGCAGGCATTCCCACATTGACCACAGGTGTGCAGATGGGTGCTCTGGTCTGACACTAGCTTTGAGTTTGGGTGAAATGTTTTGCAAGCATTTGCAGCTGAATTCTCTGCTTGCAAAGGATAGGGCACCAAGTGACTGCACCCTTTCGAACAGCAATGACCCCATCCAGAGTGTACACGATGCTGGGCAGGTTCTGAGGGCCACCAGAAGCCCTTCTGATATTGGTCACAGATATGCGGGTTCATGGCATGGGTGCTCTGGTCTGCCGTCACCATTGACTCTGAGCTGAATATTTCAGGAGAGGTTGCAAATATATTCTCCGCTTGCTGGGGGACAGATGCCAAGGGACTTGGGCTGTGTGCTTCTGATTGACACGGTCTCTGAATGGTTGCTTGCTCTCTGAAGTGTACAAACTGATGTGGGGCAAGCCCAGAAGGACATTGGAAGCTCTTTCCATAATGGTCACATCTGTGCAGATTCTGTACAGCTGCATTCTCCCCAGAATGTATACATTGATCATGGTGCATGAGTTCTGAGGGACATTGGAAGCCCTTCCCGCATTGGCCAGAGATGGGCAGATTTTTCATGCGGGTGCTCTGGTCTGTCATTGGCTTTGACTTTTGGCTGACTGTTTCACAAGAGCCTGCAAATGTATTCTCGGTCTGCAAAGAAATGGGTGCCAACACACTGCGGCTGTAAGAATCTGATTGGCATTGTCCCTGTCTAGTAGCTTTCTTAACAGAGTGATGACACTGAAAATGTTGGACAAGCCCACAGGGCTGTTGGCAGCCTTTCCAACACTGATCACTGGTGTGCACATTTTTGGTGCGCATGCTCTGGTTTGCCGTTAGCATCGACACTGGCCTGAATATAGACACTGGTGAAACAAACATTTTCTCTGCTTGCAGGGGCAAGGTGGAGGCGACCGATGAACCTGCTTCTGACAGGCGCTCTCTCTGCTCAGCTACTTTTCTCCTATAGCATGCACTCTGATGTCGGTTAAGGTCAGAGGGCGATCGATGCCCCTTCCCACAGAGGTGACAGATGTGCTGGTTTTTTATGTGGGTGCTCTGGTCTGGTGCAACAAACGTTTTCTCTGCTTGCAGGGGTTGGGTGACAGATACCAAGGGGCTTGCTTTTGACTGGTGCTCTCTCTTTTTTCTCCTATAGCATGCACTCTGATGTCGGTTAAGGTCAGAGGGTGATCGATGCCCCTTCCCACAGAGGTGACAAATGTGCTGGTTTTTTATGTGGGTGCTCTGGTCTGGTGCAACAAACGTTTTCTCTGCTTGCAGGGGTTGGGTGACAGATACCAAGGGGCTTGCTTTTGACTGGTGCTCTCTCTTTTTTCTCCTATAGCATGCACTCTGATGTCGGTTAAGGTCAGAGGGTGATCGATGCCCCTTCCCACAGAGGTGACAGATGTGCCAGTTTTTGATGTGGGTGCTCTGGTCTGGTGCAACAAACATTTTCTCTGCTTGCAGGGGTTGGGTGACAGATACCAAGGGGCTTGCTTTTGACTGGTGCTCTCTCTTTTTTCTCCTATAGCATGCACTCTGATGTCGGTTAAGGTCAGAGGGGTATCGATGGCCCTTCCCACAGAGGTGACAGATGTGCTGGTTTTGGGGGCGAATTCTCTGGTCTGTCTTAGGCTTCAACTTTGACCTGAATGTAGACTCTGATGAAACAAATGTTTTCTCTTCTTGCAGGGGCAAAGGAACAGAGACCAATGGACTTCCTTTTGACTGGCACTCTCTCTGCTTACCCGCTTTCATGCCATGATGTACACACTGATGTTGGGTGAGGTGAGAAAGCCATTGATAGCCCATCCCACATTGGTCACAGAAGTGCAGATTGTTGATGCGGGTGTTCCGGTCTGCCATTACCTTTGTCTTTGGCCTGAATGCCGACGCTGGTGAAACAAACGTTTTCTCTTCTTGCAGTGGCAAAGGGGCAGAGACCAATGGACCTGCTTCTGATTGGTGCTTTCTCCGCTTAGTTGTTTTTCTGCCATGATTTATACGCTGATGTCGGGCAAGGTCAGAGCGCCACCGATAGCCCTTTCCACACTGGTCACAGATATACAGATCTCTGGTTCCTGCTTCTGATTGGTGCTCTTTCTGCTTAGCTGCTATCCTGCCAGGGTGATGGCGCGGATAACGTTGGGCAAGCTGGCAGCTTTTCCCACGCTGGTCACAGATGTGCTGGTTTTTGGTGCGGGTGCTCTGGTCTGTTGTTAGCTTTGTCTTTGGCGTGAATGCCTGCACTGGTGAAACAAACGTATTCTCTTCTTGCAGTTGCAAAGGGACCAATAGACCTGCTTCTGATTGGTGCCTTCTCCGCTTAGTTCTTTTTCTGCCATGATGTACATGCTGATGTCGGGCAAGGTCAGAGGGCCATCGATAACCCTTCCCACACTGGTCACAGATTTGGACATTTTTTGTGCGAGTACTCTGGTCCATTACTAGTGTTGATGTCTGGCATAATGTTTCACAAGAATTTGCTAATGGATTCTCCTCCTTGTCCTGTAGAGGGACAGGTGCCAAGGTATTTGGGCTGGGTATTTCCGATTGGCATTGGCTCAGTTTAGCTGTTTCCCCTCCAGAGTGTGCATACAGATGTTGAACAAGTTCCGAAAGCCACTGAAAGTCCTCCCCACATTGGTCACAGATGTGCAGATCTTCGGCAGGGCTGCTCTGCTCTGTTGTTTGCATTTGTTTGGGGCTGATTGTTTCATACGAGTCTATAGACATAGTCTCTGACTGTAGAGGCAAGGAGATGGGTGCCAAAGCACTTTGGCTGCAAGAGACTGCTTGAGACTGTCCTTGCCTAGCAGTTTCCTCCCTAGAGTGTGTATGTTGGTAATGTTGTGCAAGGTCAGAGGGTGATCGGAAGCCCTTACCGCATTGGTCACAGTTGTGGAGATTTCTGGTGTGGGTACTCTGTTCGGTGGTTAACTTCAAGCTTTGGCTGAATGCTTCTCCATCACTTATATTCGTTCTCTGGGTCTGCAGGGATGTTTCCTCTGACCAGGACTGGCACTCTAGAACCCCCGATTCCTTCACTGGGCTCTGCCTGCTTTGCCCTGAGGAACTTGTGCCTTCTGCTTTCTCATCACTTGCTAGCTGATGCATCTCCTCCAAATCCCCACCTGAAACAGAAAAAAATGCCAGATACAAGTCAATGTCCGGGGCACACCTGGACACCAAATCCCCAGGTTGCAACACAGAATTTTAATCTATTGTTAGAAGTTCAAAACAACCATTCTGCCGGGAAACTCCGTCGCATAATATAATTTTATTATTATAATTTGATGGTTAAAACTTTACGTTTCACCCCCAACAATGAAAGCATCCTCAGAAGTCTTTTGCTACACATTGCAACCCACATTAAAAAAAAAAGACATCGTAAAGTTTTAACCATCAAATTATAATAATAAAATTATACGACGGAGTTTCCCGGCAGAATGGTTGTTTTGATCTCTAAAATCTGGACACGTCGTGAGACTCTAAGAACGTACCTTTAATATATTGCTTTAAGGTATGCACTTTGAGGTAAGAATAATATATCTTTCCAACCCCTTAGATCAGGGCTTTTCAATTTTATTTTTTTTATGGGTACCACTTTTGAAAGTGCCCCTTTTTGTAAGCACCATTTTGTGCAAGTACTACTGCTTCCAGGGACAGGTGCTGTGTGTGGGAACAGGCAGCTCACCACACAGTCATTCCTGCAGGGAGGGAGAAGTTTCACCAGTTGCTGCTGCCTCCTTGTCTCTCCTCCTCTTGCGTCCTCCTCCCCACACCTGCATGTCTTGCCATGTGCCCATGTTGCCACCGAGCTGCATCTTTCCTTTGGCACACTGCCACGTCAGCTACCTACACTTCTGGTGGGGTCAAACCATGCAGAACAGTGCCACATGGTTCAGAGACGGAGATACGCCCCCACGTGGGGGGGGGTTGCCGACACGACGCCCCCATGTGATGCCACAAGCCATGCCCCCAGGAGCCAAAATAGCAGGCATTTTGGAGCCAAATGGCTCTAGGGCAGGCAGGAGGGCCCAACACCAAAACGGACCGGCTGGCTCCAAGACGACGGGACATATCCTGGAGGCAAGTACGCTCCCTCGCCACCTTGGGGCCCCCGCCCCCCCCCCCCCGATAACGCTTCTGACATGGTTCCTACAGCAGTGATGGCACTTCACACACATGCAAATAATCTACATAGCCAAGTACTACATGCTGCACTCTGAAGTACCACAAGTGGCACTAGTGCCAGTGATTGAACAACAGTGCCTTTCACCTTAGGGGTTTCCTCCTGTAAGGAAGGCTGCACTCCTTTCCCTATCCTCAGTTCAGGAGAGGATGAAGAAGACAGGAATGAAGTTTCTCTCTCGGCCAGAAATTGGTGACACAAGCAAGGCTTAATCTAAGGACTGATTTATACAGTCGGAAAAAGCACATGATATAAGCCTCCGGGGACTGTAACACTTCAGAATACAAATCAAGGATCACATGACTGAATGTTCCTCCATGTCAAAAGCTTAAGCCCATCTGGAGCTGTTTGTTTGTTTGTTTGTTTGTTTGTTTGAAATACACTAGGCATTGTACTTACGGGGGCAATCATAAGGTTGAAGTTCCAAAACCCACACTTGGTCTCCTTCTACCCAGGTAGCTGGGTTGAGATGAATTTCAGGCCAACCTGTTCATAAAGGAGAAATAGTCTCTGTTTCAGACTGCCTAGAAAAGGTGCTGCAAAGTGCTAGAACCCCAAGGGCAGACAACTAGGTTCCCAACTTTCAGTAAAAAGGGCTTGCAGAACATGTAAGGTCGTAATCAAGACAAAACTGTCATTGAGCATTCAGCATTATAGTCTGCCATTCATCCCTCTCATGCCTGAGTAATGGTTGCCAGCACACGTACATCTGGCACATGACAACAAGGGCTTAAAGAGCAGGTGTGACTTTCAGGCAGGTCTGAGCGCACACACCTATAGTAAGAATTCAGCACTGGTCTTTTACCAAGCCCTTACAGAAGCCATGAGGACTAGATTCTTGGTTTTTTTTTTTCTTTAATGAGTGAAATCAGAAGCTCTTAAGAATGTATAGAAGAATGTGGTGTAGGGCAGCGAGAGCACACTGGGATGCCCTGGCCCCATGCCGATATATTTATTTATTTATGTTAAAGAATTTTTACCCCGCCTTTCTCCCCAACCCACTCTCAAAGCTCCCTATCTCCGCCACTATGAGTACTGTGTTTGTCTGCATCAACAAACTCTGCGTTTGTAGTGGGAGGGGCAGCTTCAGGACCAAGTTGGCGAGATCGTGTTGGCATGGGGGGGCGGGACTTCCTGATGTCCCTTTGTATGTTCTTCTATACAATTTGAGAACGTCTGAACATTGGTTTTAACAGCAGCAGCCTGCTAATTGATCCAGTGGTACCTGGGGTCCAAGGCAGTACCTTCTGCAAGATGACCACCACCTCTGGCAGCCACCTCACTCATCATCATGTCCATCTCCTCCTGCTGGCTCCCTGCCTTTTAAAGAGGCAGAGAAGGTGGGGAGGGGGGTGTTAAAACGTGCTTTTTGCCCTCAAAAACGGTCTGTGCATGCGCGAAAATCCAGAAAATACCCGGATGAACGCGCTGCGTGGGCCTTCTTTCAGAAGGCCCTGGAGTGCCGATGGGGTCGGTCGCTCCGAGGCCGGCTCCCGGGCCGGCCTCGGAGCGTCCAAAGGGCGACGCGACGCGGGGGGGTGAAGCCCGCCCCCGGGTGACGCGCGTCCTAGTGACGCTATTGCGTGCATGGCAGCATTGCAGTTTATTTTCAGCAGAATTAAATCCGGAATATCCTCCCTCCCTCCCTCCCCCTCTCTCTCTCTCATTCATTCATTCATTCATTTCTGGATTGCTGTCCTCTCAATCAAGCCCTGCCTCAAAATAATCTTGGCAAATTTCACGGCTTCTGTCTCTGTGAGGAAACTCACCTTCTGCTGCCTTAGTTTCTTCTGCTAACATTGGTCTGAGAGCAGCTTCGACTAGTTCACCTGACCCTGGTCTGAAAGTAGCCATTTTCTACCCCGAGTGATCTAGAAACAGATCGACAATTAAGGAGACAAATTATGCTCTTGGTCCACCGAAACCCAGAGGGATGTTCAGAACTGTTAGAAAGATTTTAGTCCTAGAGCAGTGTTTCCCACACTTTGTCACACTTTTTAAAATGACAGTCTATTGGGACCCACCTAGCTTTACGAGGCTTAAAAAAGGTGATCTAGAAAGAAACAATATTTATTTATTTATTTATTTACAAGTAATATTTTGTTATTTATTTGCAAAAAACTCAATCCATTTCTGGTAATGAATAGCCTCCAGGCTTGAGGGGCTTAGTTATGTGCCCCTTCACCTGCTCCCACTGCCTGTCATTGAGGGACTTAAAAAAAAACAATAAAAAAGATGCTCAAACATTATCTCCTTATATTTATACAAGCTTGCAAACTGCAGGATCTCAGCTCTTTGCAGGGCAATTAGCAGCTATCTTAGTTTTGAATAGCATTAGGGCTTGAAGCAATTACTTATCCGATCTTTCCATCACCCATGTTTTCATTGGAGGCTCTGTGAGGACCCACCAGAAATCAGGTCAAGATCCACCAAGACCCACCAAACTGACCCACAGTTTAAGAAACACTGACCTAGAGTATTTGACACCCAGAACAGGCCTCCCAAAGCCACAGGCAGAGCGGGCCTCTGCCTTGAGATCCCGGGGGAGGCCAGGTCTATCAACCATTCAGTGGTCTATTTGACACCCTGGATGGATTTCACACCAGGGACAGGCTATCCCCCCATCCCACCCTTGGTACGCTCCTGAGCAGGGGTCATTCAATGAAACTGATTGATGGTACAGACAAAAGGAGGTACTTCTTCACACTGTGGATTTCATTGCCAGACAGATTGACCCTAGTTTGGATGTCTTTAAAAGGAAATTGCACAAATCCATGGAGGACAGGTCTATCAAAGGCTACCAGTCACAATGGCTATCCACTACCTCCAGGTTCAGCAGCAAAACTCCTCTGAATACCTGCTGCAGGGGAGCAACAGCAGGAGAGGATGATTCCTGCTTGTTGGCTTCCCAGAGGCAACGGATGGGCCACTGTGGAAAAGAGAATACTGGACTAGTTGGACTTTACTTATGGCTTTTCTTATGTTCTTGTAATTAAGGTAAAGTCAGAGAGAGGCATTGAGGTGGCACATCTATAAGATCACACCCTCCTGTTCAGTGTTAATTATGCTAAGTAACTACAGAGGAACTAGTACTGTACTTTAATCACTAATGCAGATTAGAATTTCTGCTTTTAAGCATGCACTGAACAAATGATGGGAAAGCCACATGTTTACACTGTAACCACCCACAGTGTGGTGGATGAAGGGTCTTTTTTGGGAGTCACTAATTATGCTACGTGCCCTCTGCCCAAAATCTGCTCAAGAAGGCAGATTAAAACTAATAAAATATCAGTACTGTGAGAGGGAGGGAGATCTACATTCCCCATTATTATGCCAAAGAACTGGTATGTGTTCTCTCATCTAGAGCTACAAAAGGACTACAATTATTATTATTATTATTATTATTATTATTATTATTATTATTATTATTATTATTATTAACAAGGACATTTAGATGCTTTTCAACAAAAAGTTCTTAAAGCCTGTTTACACAACAAAAGAAAATAGTTCCTTTTTCCAAAGGGGTGTGTGTGTGTGTGTGTGTGTGTGTGTGTGTGTGTGTGTGTGTGTGTGTGTGTGTGTGTGTGTGTGTGTGTGTGTGTGTGTGTGTGTGTGTGTGTACACACGCACAAAGGAGGTGCAAACAACCGCTGGAAATGAAGCTTTGCTGGGGAGAATAGGAACAATTGTTCTCCTCAGGGAACCACCACTTTGCCCAGTTAGCAGATGAGTTACCTTAGGGCTTAAGCCCACATTAGTACTCTGTTTTAATAAGGGTGGTGAAGCACAAAAGTGCATGTAAAGGGGGCTGAGAGAGGTAACTTGGAGAGTGCATGTTAGTTTACTCAGAATCCCATAAGGGGACTTGCTTAGCCTAAATCTTGCATAGGTGGCCCTGGATCAGAATACACAAACACCAGTCCCATAGCAGAACAATCCACGAATAATAGAAGGGACCACAAGGCTATCTAGTCCTCCCCCATCCCTTTCTGCCGGGAAGGAACGCTTACCACCACTACCCCTTCCAACCAGTCCATGCAAAACTGGCCATCTGCGGGCGAGAGACACATAGGGAGACCCCTTCGGTCTCTCCCTCCCGTTCCCAACCCAAAACCAACCTGACAAATCAGACCTCAACCGAGACCACTTTCCAGGTGGTGGTCATTCCTTCCTTCCTCCCTCCCTACCTTGGGCGGGGGGGTCTCTGTCCTTGCCAAAGATATGCTCATTCCAAACGTGTGTGTCCTGACATGCTGCTAATGCAGTAGCCTTAATCCCGCCTGGAACCGAAAAGAACTTGCAAGGCAAGCTATCCTCCCCCTTCCCCCCCAATCTTTTTTCCCAGGTGATCTAGACCTGAGGGAGGAGCTTGGTGAGGCACCAGCCCTCTTAGCCCGGAGTTGACACTTCCCCCCCCCCCCACACCGCGTAGTCTACATCAGGCTATTCGAGGATGCTTTATCTGATTTCCATTGTCACCTCCCATCACCCTTTCCCAAAGTATGGCCATCAAGGAGCATTCAACCCCCACCGCATCTTGTGACTGGAGATTGTGGAAGGAAGGCATTGAACAACAGCAGGGTCCTCCAGACAGATGCCTCTCCTGACGACCCAGCCATCAGGATATTGTTATGGAAAGCTGGTTTCTATCAGGGATGCAAAGGATTAGAAAAGACCGTTTTGCTTGCCACAAAAGGGAGATCGTTCTCTTTATTGGGACAGCAGAGTGGCTCTCCAGAGCTTCAAGCAGCATTAGTTTGTTCCTGCATTCACTTCTTCACTGATTCATTCAAACAGCACCACTCCAAATTCGTTTCTGTGCCGTTTACACTGCCACTTCGATGGGGGAGTCAACTTAATGCTGTTTCCTGCCACTTCCCCAGGCTGAGCAGATGAGTGGCTATCAGTGCCCAAGTATCCTTTTATGTACAAAAATGCAAACACAACAACCCCTCCACCCCACCCCACCCCCATGGTCTGTTTCAAAAGATTGGAGGATGATTTTAAGGGAGCATGGAGAAAGCTGTTTGGAAAAAGACACTCAGACCTAATGAAGCTAAATCGGATTCTTCATAATGACAGAGTTATCCTCTTATTTCTGAACTGAATGATGGCACTGCCTCTTTTTTTCAGCATCCCAGGCAAACCAGCAGAAAATTACTGCCGTATCTCTGCCAGCAGTAACTTACTACTCGCCTTACCACTGGCTCTTCAAATAGTAATTTAAAACCAAACCTCTACTAAGTGGAAGCCCTACAGCAGCAGTGGGAGCAAATTGAACTGTAGTAGTTCCAACCATAAACTAGTGTGTTGCATCCATATAAGCTATATTTTTCTTTCTCCAAATGCTAGTGCCTTACACTTTTTGAATTGCATTGAATCTTGTAAGGTAGGTCAGTACTGTTATCTTCCCCATTGGCAGATGAAAAACGTAAGACTGAAGCGCTGAAATGAAGGCTTGTCTAGAGCAGGGGTTCTCAACCAGTGGTACTAGTACCACCATTGGTACTTCGGCCGACTGCTGATGGTACTTGGACCACCAGACCACTGGAACCCTGCTCTGATGGCGATGCTTTTGGCGATGCTTTTTTGTTCCTGAGAGGCTTCTGCCTTTGGCTGAGCCTCTCTGGAATGCTGACAAGGACCCTCCCAGAACCTCCTACCTGTATTTTCTGGCCTCCGAAAACCTAAAAATCCAGAAGTAACTGGTGATGATGTCATCACCAGTCACTTCCGGTGGTACGCAGCAGGAGAGTGGCGCCAGAGATGGTACTTGGCCGGGGAGGGGTTGAGAATCCCTGGTCTAGAGTCCATCTCATGAGTTCCAGGGACTTCCCAATTCACATGTTATTTTACTTTGTTCTACTGGAGGTAGACCAAAACACCAAAATCTAGGGCACTTCCACCCCCATGCTGCCTAATCTTTAGCCCCTAAGACTCCACCTAGTGAGTTCATTGAAGGGGGGGGGGTTGTACCAAGGGGCTAGCCTGAGGCTGTAGTAATGAATTCAAAGCAAAGTTAACTCACAAAAGGTGGGTGAGCTTGTAAACAATAGCAAGTTCATTATCTTCATGAATGGACTTCACAATCCCTAAGGACTAGTTTCAGAGTGCTTTTCTGCTACCCAGATACCACAAACAACCTCCTTGAGGATGAGGAACACATTCACAGGGGGAAACATAGGCCACAGATCCAGTTTAAATCTCAGGGGAGGACCTTGGGAAAGCTACCTTTTTCTCCCAGCCAGGAGAAAATAGAGTTTCAATATATTTTTAATATAATGCCAGGACTCATCTGCAGTAATAGAAGTGTGCTGCCATTTTTCCCTCACAAAAGCACTATACAAATACATACGTGTAGGTACAGTATTTTTAGTGATTCCCATTAACAGCAGATGGGGAAAGTGCCTGTGTGGTTGTAGAAACTTCTGTTGTGATCCACTGATTCACAGATATTTCTCCACACTTTTGTGAGCGTCTGTCTAGTGAATTACAGCCCCCAAGGCCATAAATATTCTCAACACACTGGAATTCTCAAAAACAAACAAACATGCACCCTGTAATTCCTTGTGTGGTAAGGCGCCATCTGAGGATAAACATCTCATGATAGTATTCTCTCATACTTGATTAAGTTAACAGGCCCTGAGGGGGGGAAGGACTGGTGAGATTTCCACATGCTTGAAAGCAAGACAGACCAGTTGTTCACCAAGTTGTTCAGACTAGTTGTTCACCAATCACAGTCACCAAGGGCAGAGCCTTAAAGAGGAGTCCTCATGGGTTCCATCTGCTGTGCCAAGGGAAGGGACGTGTGCTGCAAAATCATTTGGAGTCCTGTGCAGTGAAACTCGATTCCCTCCGTGAGTTACAAGCCTGGGACTGTTCCTCAGCTAGGCTTAATTTTTAATTGAGCCTTGGCCCTGGAACTTGTTTGGAATACCAAAAACTCATCCTTTGAACATGTAAAAATAAACAGAGCTGCTAAGCCCATACATACCACACAGTCACATCATCACCATTAAAGTAAGCACAGTTCACATTTGGAAAAATAAGTTCCCAAGAGAGGACACCTTGCTTTCAGCTGCATTTCACATCACAGGAGACCACAACGCTAGGTTGCCTTCATTGCCAAGATTGCTAGGATAGGATAGTGCCGTGCGTGTGCCACAAGTTGAAAAAAAGCATTATTATGGAAAGCATGTAATACATGCTAATATAAAAATAGTCCTTAGATGTTCTGAAATAGAAAATCAGGTAAAGATTAATTAATCCTAGACATTTTTCAACTAGCCTGTTTTATTGCCAGCGGGGTGAGTTGAAAGCAGTAAAATGCTGTGGGTTTTTTCCTGCACTATTTCAATGCATGCTTGGCTGAGGGAAGTAGTGGTTAGTATCTTGGACTTGGAAGCTCAAGTCCCTGCTCAGCCAAGAAGCTCATGTGGGTGATCATCTTGGGCCAGTCAGTATCACTCAGCCTAACCTACCTCACAGGGTTGTTGTGATAAAAGGAAGGGGAGGAGCCATGTACGCTCCTTCCAGGTTCCTTGGAGAAAGGGTGGTATAAGTGCGAAAATAATCGCTGTCTGATTGTTGTTCTAAGTAACCTGGAATTAAAGTGAGCTCTTAAGCACCAGTTCTAGAACAGAGAGCTGGACAGGAAGCTGATCATTATCACAGGAACTCATACGGTACTTCTGGCTGGGTTTTGCCACACACAACGGAGCTTCTCCAAACTGCATTTTTCTCCTCCATCAGCAGAAACAACCTGGCTTTCTAGGTTCGGTCTCCACAGCCTCAGTTTTGAAAAATGTGCTAACAAGTTTGAGGGCAAGCAAGGCCAGATTCAAAGCTAGCAAACAATGATTTCCCCCTCCCCCTATTCACACACTTTGCAAAGTGCTAAATCTGATTAAGCAGACCTTTTAAAACTTCCCTTTTGCATACACTATATGCAGCAGCCATTAAGCCTTTTTTTTTACACCTTTTCAAGAGCCATTTCCATCTAAGCATCACCCAGCAGTTTCTGTAGTTTTATGAGAGGTACCTGAACAGCACAAAAAATGTATTAAAGTGCGCTGTGTGGTCAGACAGTGTGAGAAATGCACTGGTTAAAAGGACAACCCAAATGGAGCCATGTGTATGTGGTTAAATGGTGCTCTGTGCTCAATTGTCCTCTGTTGAGACTCAGTAGTTTGTGGTTCTCAGGCACTCTGCAGCAGTCCACACTCTATGCTGCAGGCTATTTCTTGAGCCAGGAGCTTGAAGGAACACTTACAAACCCACTGGAGGAAAACTTACTCAGGCTGAGGGGATTGCTTAAGGGAAGGCACATATTCACACAAGCATTTTACAGAGCATTTGTCGTTTCTCATTTTAATTTTTATTTCCAGTTTCAAATTTTCTACAAGAAAACAATAAAAAAATAGAAAACTCTAGAAGGTGTCAAGCTCCCTGCCATGCCAGGTCACTACCGAAACCAGGCTCTGCTGCTGGGTCACTACAGAGATAATAACATACTGGCACTGGGTCGCTTGCTACGCACACAAGAGTCTGTGGCACCTTGTTGCTATTGGAGATGACGAGGCCCTATCACAGGTGCTTGAAGTCCCCTCAGTGGCTGGTGCAGCCTGCCTGCCCCACCTCTCCCTGTGGCATTTAAGAGGGCAAACAGGCTCCTGCACCCTTCACAGCTGTGAAGGGAGAAGTTAGGCAGGTTCGGCTTCTCCTGCCACCACAGCAGCACTATGGAGAGAAACCTGCACCTGCAGAAATTCTCCCCTTTGACAAACGTATTTATGGTCCAAAACAGGAGTCTTGTCCCATATGGGGTCTCTGAACCCTCCACTCTTCCCCAACAAGGTTGTGACAAGGTCTGATTCCTCACAGACGGTGGCACCAAAAGGAAGCAGCACCAAGCTCAGAACTGAGGAGAGAACAGCAGGTTGGAACCTCACATCTCCCAACCACCTCACCCCCAAACCCTGTTTGACTAAAAAAAGACTGCTACAGCATCACTGCCCCCCTGACCGATTCCATGCCCCAGCCATATCACAGCTTCTCTACCTCACAGGGTTGACACTTTCCCCCCCCTCCTTCTTCTGGCAGGGCTCCAGTGCTTTTAACAGCTACATGACACAGAACACCTGCACCGCTTGAATTTCTGCCTGTCTTTCTGCTGGTAAAGGCAGAGACCTGTGTTGTTGTTGTTGTTTTTAAGTTGACAACCCGACTACCTTCTACCCCAACACCTCTCACAAATGAGTGTGTGACCAGGTCACTTGTGGGGTAGCATCTTACTAGCTGTCTCTGCTGGTCTCTGCACATCTATACTACAAATGTAAACAGGTTTGAAACTAGTTTAACTGTCCTTTGCGCCTATGACACAGCCTTATACTGAGTCCGACCATTTGCTGCTCCAGTGCTGTATGTTTTGACTAGCAGTGTCTCTTTCCCAGCCTGGCTGCCTCTTCTAGCTGATATCAAGGACTCAATCTCTGACCTTCTGCAGGCGGAGTACAGTATGTGCATCATGGCCACTAAGCTATGGCCTCACCCTGACCCATCCCACCCCGCACAAGAACCCTGGGAATTGTAGTTTTGTCAAGGTATTGAGAATTCTTTATTGGAAAGTGCCGCTTCAGAGAACAGAACTACAGTTCCTAGAGTCCCTTGCCTGAGGGTCGTCATGACAGTTAAACAGGTTTGAAACTGGTTTGAATATGCAGAGTAGACATACTTAGGCTTGCACTGGCTCCAACTGCAACTCCATGAGGCCTTGGCCTGTCTTAGATGCCTCCTGGTGTTGCCCCTTTTGGACCACGGGGCCAGGCAATTCCTCCTCTTGTGACAGGCTCTCCCAATCTTGCTTAGCTGATCTGGCTCCAGGAGAGAGGCTGGCAACCATTGCTCCATCAGGTGACCGCTTCCCTCGAGGCAATTTGGGCCGGGGGGGCTCTCCCTGGTCTTCTGAATGCCAGAGGTTCAGAGGTGTGGTGGTGGTCTCCCCCTTTGGACTTAGGGACTTGGGTCCTTTCAGCAGTGGGCTCTGGGGGGACTCAGACACCTCCTCTCCCCCCATCACTGCATGGGGTTTAGGGACAGTGTGAGAGCAACGGCGGGTACGGGCTTTTCGGCTGTGGTGGACTTGAAGGTGTAATTCCATAAGCTCAGGAGCCGAGGTGGCAAAGGGGCAGAACTGGCAACGGTGGAGGGCCCCTCCTGCCAGGGCTGGGCGCAGTGACAGGTCCAAGGGCTGGAAGTCAGCCTTCCCGTTGATCAGCGTTTTGCGGCGGGATGATCGGGACCGAGCTGCACCCAAGCCCCCCAGAGGTAGGAAGGGCCCATGGCTCTTGGCCAGTTGTGTTGGGGGGAAGGCAGGAACTGCAGTGGGAGCAAGTGGGATGTGGCACCGTTCCAGTGTTCCTGCGGCGGCTGCAGCGGCTGCAGCGGCAGCGCTCTTTTGCTCCCGGTGATGGCGCTGCAGGTGGTACTTGAGAGAGCCAGACTGAGTGCCAGCATAGTCACAGTGAGGGCATTTGTACGGACGCTCGCCTGCACAAACAAATGAGACAAATTGGCAAGGCAGTTATCTGTAGGGGGTGGGGACAAGGAGGGGTTGGCATCTATTTCTTGTTGCCCTCAGAATGTGGCTAGAGTCAGACTTAGGTCAGTTGGACTTTGGGTCATTCCATCTATGCCACGAACTCACAGAGCACCCTTCGATGAGTCACCCTGTCACAGTTGTAGTGTAGAATGAGAAAAAAAAGCAATCTTGCAAAGCTGTTGTGAATGTACAAAAGCTGCAGTCAGCGTTAGAAATATTAGGATCTTAAATTTTGAATAGCCCATGATCAATTTTATTCATTTAAAACATTTTCTGCGCTGTTCTGTGCTCACAGGTTTCAGGGCGGCTTACATATCAGCTAAAAACATAATAAAATTACAGCATAACAAGTAAAGGTCTATGGGCAAGTCCCTGTTACCATTTAATCTGTCTAGATTAAAGAAGGCCCTGCTCAGGGCTTCCTCAGTGGTGGCCCCCAGGAGATGCAATTCCCTGCCATGAGAATTCTGTTTGGCTGCCACTCTGTCTTTCATCCTTTATGGAAAACCTGGCTATTTAAGGCAGCAACTCTGTTGCTTATCAGTTAGCTCTTAATCAGTTATTTCTGTCTTTACCGCCTATATTTTATTTTACTATCTATTTAATATTAATATAATTAATATAATTAACTGTGGGGTTGTTTTCATTGGAAAGACAGGATCTAAATTCCATCAATCAATCAATCAATCAATCAATCAATCAATCAATCAGTGAAAATACAGAAAAGGTATTTTGCTATAGCAATCCACCCCTGCCTGTTGTTTCTGCTCTCAGCTCTTACCTGTGTGGACACGGAGGTGCACCTTGAGATGGTGGGAGGATCTGAAAGATTTCCCACAGAATGGACAGTCTTTCCCAGAGCCCCGGCGAGATCCGTCTAGGCGTGGTTGCCCCTGCACGTCTGGGAGAGACATAATAGAGGCAGGGGAGGAGATTTTAGGATGAGGGGATTCCAAGATTTCTTGAGCCTCCCCATACAGTTTCCACATTGTTTGCTGTTGGTACTTTCCCCCATTTCAGAGCCCCTAGAGACAGACAGAGCTTTCTTTGCTAGAGCACACAACCTGATGCACTTCAGTGGTGTCCCTCCTCCCCACCTCTACTGTGGACAGCCCCCTGCTCCCTGCAAAGACAGCCATGTGGCCTACATAGCTAGCTTTGGATTATTTGTACCACTTTGTCATCTGACAATTGCTCAGAATTAAAGGGAAAAAACCACTGAAAAAACAAAAAGCACCCGTGATGACAGAATATTGGCTTCTATTGCATCTTACAATGCTTATGAATAAAATCACAGCTATTATTCATGTTACTGTACATAACATTTAGGACAAAAAAAGTTATGCAACAAGTTGCAGAAAAATGGCTCTTTTGTACATTTTTGGAAACAGAAACATAGGAAGTCTAATGTAGGAGAACAACAAATTTGGGCTATGATACACTCTTTGGAGGTTGGTTTGAATGTTTTAGGAAATCTTGTGTTAGTTACATTAACTGTTGAATGCACTGGTTTTTTCCACTCTCCTTTTTCACTTTTAATTGTTAGGTGTTGTTGTTTTTTGTATATACAGTAATAATAAACATAAAAAAAAAAACGAAATTCCCCTCCACATTTAAGTGGAAGAGCTGAAACTGCAACTCATGCAGACACCCTGTCTGAAATGAAAAACATCTGGGTGTGACCACAGTGGCAGTGAATTCAGCAGGGGACAAGATCCCTCTGATCTTAATATCCGCACAGAAGACTTGGAGGGACAAACATGTAAGAAGAATAATTTACAAAGGCAATTCAGGAGTCTTTTTCTGTACAGAATCTGGCAAGGGTTGTATTTCCTTAAATCAAACCCCTCCCTCATTTTTGCCCATTGCCCACCCATCCCCTTACAATTCCAAACAATCATCAGCTTAGCTGAGGAGGGATTTAAGATACACACACACAACTTCAAAGCCAATGGTGATGGCGGGGAGCTTAGCTGGAAAAAAAAATGCTTTCCTCTACCCTTCGGGCCAAAAACAATTCCACCCAGATTCAGTTCCATGCTGTCTACTGAGGGGTCATTCTCCCTACCATGTCATGTTTAATTTTAGGCAAACTCTGTATCTATTCCTTGAATGGGAGATGGAGAAAGCAATACTTAGTTGTTGCATTCAAAGCTGCTAGGCTTACAGTTCTCTCTTCCCTTCCCTCTCTTGTAACAGGTTCTGGGCCTGGGAAGAACAGAACTGCGGGCTCTTACTTCTATGTAGGGCTAGCAGACAGAGAACGTCACATCACTTTGAATCACTGAAGTGGCAGTGGCAGATATTTTGGGCACTTGGTTAGTGGCCTGAGTCCTGAAGTGTGTGTTGGCTCTGTGGGAAAGATATACTGTACACATACAGAGTGGAAATGAAGCTGTGAAGTTTGCATAGTGAACTTTTAAATGGAGGCGCCCTCAGGTGGAGAGAGCCTGAATTTACCACACTGAATGGATTAATCACAAGGCCTGGTTTTCAATTATTTTATTGAGGGTGATAAATTCCGGTTCTTACCAGCTGAGGGCACATTTAAACAACATATCCACTGTGCAGAAATGATTTGGTAAAATCTCCTCATGGAGGTTTCACCATCACAATGTAAAGTGATTCATGATTTAGGGCTTTCATTTTATTTTATTCTTTTACGAGTTAAAGAAAATGCGCCAAACTTGAGAATCAGGGCATGTCTACACCATAGATTTAAATTGGTCTACACTGGAGGTGGAGGGCTCTTGGATAATTCTTGTCACCCTTCCCCATCTACAGATTTTCTGGGAGGTGTCAGGAAAAAGAACCCATACACATTTGAGCATAGATATCTTCCTAAAGAAATATTATCAATAATACTGCATAATTTAGCATCAAGTTGCACAACATAACCATTTTGGGTGTCCCAGTGTTTAAATTTTCTTCACGCAGAATTCAGCATGTGTGTGAGGAGAACACCCACAGCTCATGTCACCAGCATCCATTTACCCAAACTTGTTTGAACTAGGAAGCAAGCAGGAGTAACATAAACATGACAAACCACAGAACAATGGCAAAGACATTACCTAATGTAACTGGAACTGTTGTAACCACTGGGAGCAAGCATTTGGTGACACAGAGCTCATCCTTAAGGCTTTATTCAAACTTATAAATACTGTACTTGCTTGCCTGTCACTTCCAAGCTGAATCTTTACAAAGACTGGTTCTTTTTGTTTGTTTTGTCCCTGTGTTAGACCACAAATGGCTAACATAGGTTTTGTGTAGGAAGGCACATGGGGATGGGGGCAAGCACATCAAAATGGTATTGTTAGGCTGACGTCTACTTAAATGTTTTAAAACATTCAGCAGCTTCTGCAGTGGTATGTGTTACGATATTCAACTGGCACCAACAAAGAGGAGGAAGGCTTGATTTGCATATACGGTGCAGGTAAAGCAGAGCAGTGCCAGCTCAGAGGTGTCTAGAAGCTGGTGCTGGCAGCAACCAATGACATCATCAGCCTGGGCAGCCTCCTAGAATCCTCAGGGATAAGGCTCTCTACCTGTGGCCAAGATCTGCTGATGGCCGTTACTAAACACAGACACTCTACCTTCCTCCTTCCTTCACCATAGCTCAGTCGTGGCAATCTGGTACCACAGTGCCTGCCCACCATTCAGGCTACTGCCGGACTCACCAAACTACTACCGCCGAACTCGCTGAAGCTACTGCCGAACTCACAATTGTTTTTTAAAACTCATGCTTTTATTAAGCATTTTCCCAAGATGCACCTCAAGCAAATGTTGATTCACCCCCTGGTTTTGATGTAAGAAACTGACCTTTATTCAGGGCCGGCCCATCCATAAGGCTTACTGAGGCAGTCGCCTCAGGCAGTAGGTTGGTGGGAGGTACGCACCTCCATCTGCCCACTTGCCTCCACTGCTCCTCCTCCTCTCACTTCCAGGATTAGAAAAGGAGGATAGAGCAAAAGAGTGCCCTCCCTCCCTCCCTGATACTCTAGCTAGCTCACTACTCCCCCTCCTCCACACTCCCTCTTTCATTCTGTCTCCCATCTTCCTTTTTCAAACCAGGGAGTTGGAGGAGGAGAGCTTGGCGCATCACCAGGTGAGGGAGGGCAGCATTTGGCTTGTCACCTCAGACACCAAGAGGTCTTGGGCCGATCCTGCCCTTTCTCATCTTTGCCAACTGGATGTATTCCTTAATTTCACATCTACCACCACACCCTTCACACATATTCTTTTATAAATTGAAGAGAATATGAGGTTTTAGATTAACATCAGCCCAACCATTCCCCCCCCCCCGGCCGTTTTTTGTTGAGGAAATGTTCTGTGTGAATTTGTTTCTAGAGCATAAAACACTGAAAGTACTGCCTCCCCTGCCTTATGCTTCTGATTTTGTAAGAAGAACCTCCTACTTGTCCACAAAAGCATATTATTCTTCAAACACAGGTACCAAGCTATGATTTGGGCCCTGCCTGGTCATACTTGCCCTTTTCCCCCTGGGTCAGCAGAGTCGGGCTGGTGTTGGCTCCAGTGGAGGCTCTCACGTTCGAGGGGAGCCAATGTCCTGTGAGAAGGTGAGAACTCAGCGATTGTCCCTTGCTCCACTCCCTGTCTCGGGACAGGTGGCTTTGGCGATGTAAGGCCATCTGCTGGAATGTGGCAAAGGTCCGGGTGCAGTCGGGGCAGCGATGGGTTCCTCCGGGATCCTCTCTTGTATGTTTGGACCCCCCAGCATAAGGACGTTCCCTCCACTGCTGGCCGCTCTCCACTGCCCGGGCTGTGGCCTGCAGTCGCTCTGCACAGCTGGCATCACCATAGCCCAGAAAATTGCTGGTACTAGCCTTGTCCGTGGGCCGAGGGGAGAGGAGTGAAGGATAGAGGGCCTCACACCCCACAAGTAAGCTGTGTGCTGACCGGCCGCCAGGACCTTGCCCTCTTTGTTCGCTCTGGAGGCCCAGCTTGCTGAGATGAACCTTCATGTGGTTTTTCAGGAACCAGGGCTCCTTGAAGCCACGCCCACACACCTGGCACTTGTGGTCAAAAGAGTCTTTGTGCTTTCGCATGTGGCCCTTGAGGAACCAAGACTGGGTGAAGGCTTGGCCACAAACCTGGCATCGGAACTCAGTAGGCGTGGGGGCAGTGGGGGTGGAGGCAGGAGGGGTGGGTGGGACTGTAGGGGCAGGGACTGGGGCTGGAGGGGTGGGCGGCTTAGCAGCAGGAAGGCCATGAGCCTGCTGGTTGTGCCACTGCAGTTCCGCCTCCTGAGCGGCAGCAAAGGGGCATTGCCCACACTTGTATGGCTGATGGAGGATGCGTAGGTGGCGCTCCCGCTCACCTGCAGTGCGGAATTTCCCCTTGCAAAAAGGGCAGCGGAAGGTGGGCTGGGGTGGGGGTGGAACAGGAACAGCTGGCTCCTCCTCCTCTTCCTCCTCCTTCTCCTCTTGACCCCGCAGAAGCGCCCGCTCCTCCAACTCAAGCAGCAGGCGGCTCTGGTGGCTGAGGCGGGCACGGGCCTCAGGACAGTGAGAGCGCAGGTGGAGGCGCAGGCTGGCACGCTGCCCTGCCTGGTGACCACAGTAGGGGCAGGTGAGGGGGTAGGAACTGGTGTGGATGCGGGTGTGGAGGGCCAGAATGCTGTTGAAACGGAAACGCTTGCCGCAGATGGGACAAGGGTAAGGGCGGGCCTCACCCCCTGACCCTCCAGGCCCATTGGAGTAGCGTTGCAGGTCCAGCTCCCCATTGAAAGCCAGGGCGTCAGCTCCATCGCAGGAAGAGGAGGAGGAGGGGGAGGGGAGGGCCACACTGGTTGGGTTGGCAGAAGGCAACTGGTAATCTGCACCCTGCAGAAACACGGAGAGAAAAAACCAAGTTAGGTCTGGAATGAATTTTTGTCATATCCTGTTTCATACCTTTCAGGCTCCACTTAACTGAAGCAAAGGGAGAATCAAGTTGACTTCCTGCAGCAGGAGGCCAAGGTTATTGCCTGCAAACCAGTAGCTCAAACGTTACTTTCAGATAACAACCCCCCCCCTCCTTTTCTCCTCATGGCAGGCACAGTGAGAAGAGAAGCGTCTCTTCCTGCAGCAGATGACTAGGCCAGGTCTCATTCCAGAGAGCAGCCTGCGAACCAACAATGGATATATAGCCAAATAACACCCCTTTATATGACTGGGAGGGCAAGGCTCTGCTTGCTCTTGGGGAAAGGAGCAAACAGGGGCTTCCTTCCAGCAGTAGGTGGTCAGACTTGCTGCTTGCAAGCTAATAATCAATAGGTTTGATTGTACATCAGCAAAGAAGGAAGAGTGGATCTCAGAGACACATATAAGGGAAAGGATGGCTGGCCCTGGCTGGGGACCCAAGAAAGGGAAGGGTGACCAATCTCACAATTGGAAAATGGGAGGACGGAAGTCCTGCTCATAGGTTATGTGGTTGCGAGGTGGTGTGAGGGAGAGTTGGGGGCACACAAAACCATTTGAGTCCGTCCTTCCCCTTCCCCAACCCTCAACTACAGCTACTCACCTCCATGGCGCTCCTGATCACATGCTTCAGTCCTTGATTGGTAGAAGGGCAGCCAGTGAGATGTAACTTGACATCTCACACCTGACAGGAAGGTAGGCAGGAGCATGAGCTGCAGGAAAAGAATGGAGTGGGGAGGACGAGAGGAGAATTTCAGCCTGGAAGGCGCAGTCCATAAGGGCACAGTTGCCATTTCACAGTTCGCTGTGGGTCACAAATTCATGAATTTCGTTCACAGAGATTTCACCAGGACTTAAGCTGTGCCACTGTCAAGGCTCAACCTTAGCATACTGTCAGCGCAATCCGACTTAACTTTTGTGCCGGTTTAACCAGCGGCGCAGCGAGAACGGGAGGCCCCAGAACAGAAAAGGGATTCAAATCCCCTTTGAATCCCTCTTTTGGAGGGGGTTTGAATCCCTTTTCTGTTCTGGGGCCTCCCGTTCTCGCTGCGCCGCTGGTTAAACCGGCACAAAAGTTAAGTCGGATTGTGCTGTGTATTTCTAATGCCAGGCTTAAGTCAGACACATACGCAGTTAAGAGTAGATGAAACTGGTGCCTCTGAACATGTCCAGAGTGTTTTCCCCCTCATCACTGAATACGGAGAGGGAATTCCCATAAATTAGGAAAGAGCTTCCAGTACAAAGGGTTCCGTTTCCAGATGTATTTGAGTCCAGCATTGCATTTCCCACAAATTCAGAGTGGGGTTTCCCAAACTATAAGGAAAATGCCCTCCGTAGTTATAGTTTCCTGGGGCCCACTCTCCAGAGCTTCCCAAGGCATTTCAATTCATTATACGGCCGTTTTATTGCTTCTCATTTTAATTTTCAGTTTTTAGCTGCCTTGTCTTCTTCTGTGTTGCTTTTAGGTTGCATTTTTAGGTTGCATTTTTATTGTTGCTTTAATCTTTTTTTTTTCCCTTTGCTTATTTTCTGTTTATTTTTTATCGTGTGAAGCTTCCTCAATAATGTTTTTTTGATGAGGCAGTTTAATTTATGGAAATACCTTTTAAAACCTTGTTATGACACAGCACAATAATCCTTATTTCTCGCCCAAATAAAAATTATTTAGGTTATTTTCCTATTTTGATTAGAAGAGAGGTCTATAGAAGCTAACAAAAAAAAAATGTACGCCTAGTGGGTCTTGGGCCTGAGGTTGCTAAGGCAGGACTGGCCAAGCCAAGGGCTGTCAGGTTGCAACCCAGAGATAAAAGTTGCTCTCGTCTTGCTGCTTCTCCCTTCTCCTCTTTGCCCACCCTTTCTTCTGGCCTTCTGAGGCAAGCAGGTCTCACCATTTCATCTCACAAGCAGAGAGTGACAGGAGTGGCATAGGAAAAGCCTTAGCTGCATCCTCTTTCACTGTTGTGGAGCTCTTAAAAGTGACTAACAGGAATGCCCAGTTGTGTGCCACCATCCCTAGCTATGCACAAAGAGAGAGAGAGAAAAAGCCTCACCAGATATCAAGCCAGGGAGAAATTTCTTTCTTGGTCTCACATATGACAGAGCCCTGCTGATACAAGCAAAAGACATTTCGCTGAATCTTCAAAGAGGAAGGTGTGGGGCAGCAAAAGTGGCAACTTCCGTGTCATCCAGTTTGATACGGAGGCTAGAGTCCATTCTTGGAAGTGGAAAAACTCAACACTAGTTCAGCTACGAAACTCACTGGGCAACTCAGGGCAAGTGGCCATTCACCTAACGTATCTCACAGGGCACTTGTGGACTAAAATGCTGCTCGGAGCCAGTTGGAGGAAGAGTGGTATACAAACGTGGCTAATATATGGCCCAATCCTATAGTGCGAGTGTCCCGCCGCCGTAAATCAATTGCCAATGAATTGCGAAGCATGCCACTGGTGGCCATTTTTGACACGCTGCCACAAAGGAGCAGCAGTGTTGGAAGCCTGCTGCCACAGCTAGCACCCTGCTCTGGTGCAGGTAAGCCGGCGTGGGGGGGGGGGTGGATCGTGGGGAGAAACAGGACGTTCTGTGGGAGGTACCAGGGGTGGGGAAGGTGAGGATCCAGTGGCAATGGCGCATGCCAGATCTTATTCCCTCTTTCAAAAACCTCCCACCCACCCTTTTTCCCTCCTTGGACACAGGCCACCAAAATAAGTGGTGTATGTTGGATGAGACTCATAGGTGCCCTGAGGTTTACACAGAGGTAAGTAACAATATTTTTTACTTACCTCCAGTTTGCCTTCAGGTGGCCCCCTTCCACCATACCATGCAGCATGCACCTTTTTTGGAACAGCTGCATGCTATTGCGCGGTAGGGGATAGGATTTGGACTCTTTGTGTAAACTCCCATGTCACCAAACATCTCCCTGGGCTTCAAAGAATCTCACAGGACAAGCACTTGCATGTAAAACATCCCATTACTTTGCAGAGCCGAGCAGAATGCACACCCACAGCTCTGAATAACAGAGAACCTACGCTTCCTCGGAAGCCAATAAAAACAGATGCACGCAGCTCTGGAACTCGTGAAATGGGATATGAATGCATTACATTGGTATCGCTTGCTACAGAAAGGCATTCTTCCGGCCTCTGCTAGCACCCTTTCCAGATACTGCTACTCCTCTCTGAGAGCAGTACACTGAACTCTTGTACCTATAATAGGCTAGAACAGTGGTTCGCAACTGTGGGTCACGACCCACCATAGGAACCAAAAGCTGTCTCCTGCCCCTTAAGGGGCAGGGACAGCATGGCAGCAGCGATCCCGGGGATCGCCGCCACCGAAAAAGCCCCCGAAACAGCTGTTTCTATACTTACCGGGGCTTGAGGGGACTTTGGGGAGGCCTGTGCGATCCTCTGCAGGCCTCCCCGATCTTCGGCTTGCCGAAAAACGGAGATTAACCGCCGCTGCTGGCTGTGCCCCAGCAAACACTCAGAGTTCTCCCCACCTCGCGGGGAGAACTTTGAAACGCTGGGCTAGAAAATGGCTATTGCCTGTAACTCCTTCCCTCCCACATTGTCCTTAGTTGATCTGCTGCAGTGCTATGGAATATTCACCAACATTCTAGTTTCTGAGAGCGAGGATGCTAGCAATGGGATGCAGGCAAACATAGGGACTGTGAATCATTGGCAGGGAGAGAAGCAGCAGCAATGGAACAGGGTGGCTAAAGAAAGGGAAATACAGGAGGTTAGGAAGCATGGGCCTAACACTGGGAGTAGTGGAAGAGCAAAGATCCAAAAGGATGAAGGGTGAAGATAAGCTGAGGAAATGAAAGAGCAAGGGGGGAATGATGGGAAAACAAATTACACAAGGCCGGGGTTGTCACCTTTTTCTTGACAGAAGCTCCATGTTTTTAACAGCATTATTTGACCTTGGGCTATTTATAATACGCCAAGCACGCATTATATAAATAATGCTGTTATTTTAACTGTATTATTTATAATACACCCATTATTTATACAACATAAAACTGTATGTGGGCCCCTCACCAGTGTCCCCACCCACTTCTTAAACACTGGTGATGTAGAAGACAACGTGTATGCTCTGAGCTACATACATGTGATGATATGCCCTGATAACCAGGTGTGCTCTCACCAATAAGTTCACCCAGACATTCCTCTCCACTTATCCACTCTGCTCCACGCCAGACTGTTCTCTTCCACAGGTCAATGCATGCGGAACCCAATCTATAATTTGGAGGGGGGGGGGGAACCCAGATTAATCTTCCCTCTCCTCCTGAAGCAAACCAGCCTATAAGGAGTGCAGCATTCCTCTGCCATTTGTCTCACCACTCCCTACTTCAGATGAAGAAAACAAAGAAAAAAATCCATAGGAGGATCTTTGCCTAGATACCCTCTCCAAGGCATCACTAGGCACTCCTTTCTTCTCTGGCCCATGAAACTTCCCCACTGTGCTTTAGGTCTGGCTCCGGCCTTGTCTCTATAGACTGGCAAGCAAAGGCAGCAGCAGCGGACAGG
Organism: Plestiodon gilberti rubricaudatus; assembly: GCA_026170595.1. NCBI lineage: Eukaryota > Metazoa > Chordata > Lepidosauria > Squamata > Scincidae > Plestiodon > Plestiodon gilberti. The sequence continues at coordinate 23,466,918 of JANXHW010000006.1, forward strand.
CAGTTCAAGAGGATTTTGTGTGAGTCTGTGAAAACAGTGGCTGGCTCTTCCCATCACCCATCAAGGCTGGCCCATTTATTAGGCCAACTGAGGCAGTTGCCTCAGGCAGAAGAGTGGCAGAGATGCCCACCAATGCCTACCCTCTTGCCTCCATTGCTTCTCCTTCTCCTCCCACTCCCTGAATGGAAAAAGAGTGGGATGAAGAGGAATGTGGAGGAAAGTGGTGGACTACTCTTCCAATCCAGGGAATATGGGAGCAGCAGAGGCTGGCACATGACCAGATAAAGGGGGGGGGGCGGCGTTTGACACACTGCCTCAAACACTGGGAGGTCTTTGGCCAGCCCTACTACTGGTTCCCTCACTGTCGATGGGTCCCTTACCTCGCCTTCAAACATGCCTCCACAACTCCAGTTCCATGATCATGCGTTGGATGAAATTTAACTCATATTTACACTACACTACAGATGAGAACTGATGTAACCGTTATTTTTATGTTTTTGTTACATTTTTATCCCAACCAGCCTCCAAGCTCTCTGCACCTTGCCTTTTATCCTCATGACAGTCCTGTGAGGTAAGTCAGGGCAAGAGATAACGATTGTTAGTCCAAGGTCATCCAGTGAGTTTCCTGCTGCATGGAGATTCAAAGCAAGGTTTTTCTCTGTCCTCCTCAATCCACTACCATGCTGGCTCTCTCATGGCCTCCTACCAGGGTACAGTAGGTCTGTGAGGGGGGCCAGTAGGAAAAAATTCTTAGAACCCTTTCCAAACTACAATTCGGGGGGGGGGGGCACAACAGTTAAAGTACCGTATTTCTTCCATTCTAAGGCGCCATCAATTCTAAGGCGCACCTTTAATTTCATTATTACCAGCAGGGAAAAAAAATTCCCCCCAGGATTTATGTGCAAATTGTACCCCCCCAAACTTACAAATGGTACCCCTTCTTGCTTATTACCAGGGCTTGTGGGGGTTTCGGGGAGGCCTGTACGACCCTCTGCAGGCCTCTGCAATCTTCAGTTCGGCGAAAAACGGATATTTTCGGGCACTTCCAGTTTTCATGAAAACCGAAAATGGCCGAAAATCGCTGTTTTTCGTTGAAAAACAGGCCTCACCGAAGCCCCAAGCCCCAGTAAGTAATGAGGTGGCGTTTTGGGGGTGCATTTTGCACACCTTCGATTCTAAGACGCACCCCCTTTTTGAATTGCTAAATTTGGAAAAAACGTGCGTCTTAGAATCGAAGAAATACAGTAGTACGAGTCCGCTATACACCTATAGTGGTGGCCTTTAGCAGAGCTAGTTTGAGTATATGTAAGGAAGCTGCAGGGTGGGGGAGGCAGCAGGTTTGGTGTCACACAGAGGATTTGGGGTTTTGGTAAATGGTGACTTGCTGCAAGATAACCTTTTTATTTCCTGAGAGTACTTGCCTGCAAGGGGGAGAAAGTTTTGCCCTTTTCTCCATACTGTGGAGAAATGAACATTCAAGGGGAGGGTTATATGGCAGCAAGCTTATCTGCTACTAGCCTATGCAATGTCTGAAAAGGGCTTTTGGTATAGTGAAAGGATCACTGTGCAAATTACGGTAGGTTAACAGGTCATCTGAATTCACTTTCTCTGTGTATGTAAGCAAAGATTGTCATACTTGCGCATGTGTGTAAAAAATAAAGGTGCCGTTTGCATGCCTGTGAGCTAATGTGCAGTTGTGTTTTTTCATCCCAGCCCACAAGCCAATTAAAATTGGCATGGTCACCCACATTTTTTAAAAAAATGTTTCCCACCTCTGCATTCATTTACTTCACTACACCATGCAATGTGTAAACACTTGAGGCTGCAAGGACCTCAAGCCAACTAAAGACAGATGAGAGGTGCCAGCTGGCTATCATATTCCCAAAAGCAAACTCAGATTCTGCATTAATTAATCTGAATAATCTGAAATTACTGCTGGCCCTTTAGTTCTATACTTACGATTACTAACGGGAGTTAGCATCTCCACTTCGTCCATACAAAATGAAACTTCACCCTTTAACCATGGCATTAACTGTCCTGATTTATGAGTACTGTACAGCAAGCTGGTTAAATTGTTTTAAAAAAGTTATCTGATTTGAGATACGTGATTGTGTGCGTCTCTCAAGTCTGAGCTACATTGTCCACGGCCGCGTCGTGTCTGCGTTCCGTGCGTGTCTGGTGTCCCGCCCCCAGGTCAAACAACAGGCTCTGATTGGCCGGACGTAGCGCGGACGGAGCCTGTTGTTTGACCTGGGGGCAGGACACCAGACACGCACAGAACGCGGACGCGACGCAGCCGTGGACAATGTAGCTCGGGCTTCACACTTTAAATTCTAAGGACAATTGTCACATGCAATTGTATTCTCTGTATGTCTTAGAAAACAAAACAGGTGAGTTTTCAGGGGGGGGTCTCCCCCATATTATTATTATTATTATTATTAACAGTATTTATATACCGCTTTTCAACAAAAAGTTCACAAAGCGGTTTACAGACAAAATCAAATGATTAAATGGCTCCCTGTCCCAAAAGGGCTCACAATCTAAAAAAGATGCAGAACACCACCAGCAAACAGCCACCAGAAAAGAGACTGTGCTGGGGTGAAGAGGGGGCAGTTACTCTCCCCCTGCTAAATATAAGAGGAGCACCCATTGAAAAAGTGCCTCTTGCCCAATATTCTGTGGTGTGTGAAAACTGGTAAAGAAAGGAATATAAAAGTAGGCTGGGTGAGAGAGCTGCAGTATCCTCTAGGTTCAAGTTTTTGGCAATGGATAGACAGGAAGGGCAGAAACCTTAACTGACATTGACTCTAGGTTTAGGAATGTATGAATCAGAGCTGTGAATTCATACTGTTATCATGTGACCCCCAGAAGGGGAACAAACCTCACAGATGAGCTGAGAGAAACGATAATTCGTGTCTATCTGGAGTTGATATTCACACTGATAAGACAATACCTTTCAATTCATGGAACTACGTCTATATGTGCAGAGGTTCGCTGGCTTCCAAGTTATCCAGGATCCCACTTCAGTTCAGAAAGAAAGAAAGCTACTTCAGGCCTTGCTCCCACAAACAGTTCCTTGACTGTCGCACTTCATACTTCCAGTTATATGACTGAATGCTTCCCAACGGGGATGGGGGGAAGCTTCCTGCACACAGAAAGCTAGCATATCAGGGAAGATAGGCTGGAAATCTTCGCCCTCACACCTAGCTTTCTGCATGCAAGGATTTTTTTGATATTGGGCAAAATTCAGTCATGCCAACTTCCCACCTGCAGTCTGAACTGGGGCTGGAGGGTCCAGGAACAGTTTTACCACCTCATGTACTGATTCTGTGAATTCATTCTCAAAGAGGTAAAGTAAAAACAAGACACAGGCCTTACCTTCAAGTTTACTAACTGAAGTTACACTCTATGTATACTTGTCTGAAAGAGAATTTCACTTCCAATGTGACCTCAGGAAATGTATACAAGGAGGAATGTAGCATCCTAAGAGCCTGTTAGGGCATATCTGTCCTGAAAACTTCTATGTGTTTTATTCTAGTTTAGCTGTAATGGTTTCCCCTGTCCCATCCCAAAGAATCATAGATACTGTAGTTTAAAAAGGATGACTATCATGAGAAAGCCCTAATCTTCCTCACAGAACTCTGTCCCTAATCCCAGATTTGTGTCTGAGCGAGTAGGGCTGGCTGGCTGTGGATAGTGGTACGGTATAGAAACTCTGCAAATGCTCTGAGGCATTCTTTCTTTTGTCATTAATTTGCAGGTTCCATAACTGTGTCCTGATGCATTTAAAATAGGTTATGTTGCTGAGCCCTGATTTAGGCAAAAAGGAGCACGTGTCATCTGAAGCATTATAAAGCAGTCTGTGCCTAAAATGGTGGTCTAACTGGAGGTGAAGGTATTATGGGCCTGCACTACACCCAGCAATGCCCAAATCATACAGCAGGCCTTGTCTGCCTGCAGCAGTGCAAGGCTGGTGGTGTTCACAGGCCTGCATAAAAGATAGCTGATTCATTTTGGCATCTTGCCATGCTGGGCCAATGGCAGTACCCAAATGACTAATCTAAAAAAAAACAAAAAACACCCGACAATATCAAATCTTTTGGGGCCTACTCAGTGCTAGTGAGGCAGAGTTATATGTCATGTTTATTTGTGTGTATCACGGGGGTGGTGGTGGTGTACACTTTACTGCACTGCAACTTTAACTAATGGGTGGTGTGTGTGTGTGTGTGTGTAGGGGTGTTCATTCAGACTTGCTCAGAAACAGACAAGATGGCCGCTTCTTAGGGGGAATATATCCCAAGTGGGCAGCCTCTCAGGAGGTCTCGCCCCAAGAACAGGGAGGCTGGCCGCCAGGCCTTCTTGATGCCTCAAGTCGACTCCCGCCAACTTCCAGGCCACGCTGGAGTATGGGGGAAGGGGGCCATGTCTATGGGCGCACGCCAGCCAGGCCCCTCGCTCGCATCACAGCCTTGCCTTGGACTGTGAGAGACAAGAGAGCGACTGTCCCAGCAAGACACAGAGCTGACCCCCCCTTCCCACCCCACACGACCTGAACAAAGGGAGCAGCTGCCTCAGCAAATGCTCCAGTGCACATTCCAGTGGGGGGGAAGGATGAGTAAGGGGGGCTGTTTTAGAGGCTAAGGGGCTAGTGATCCCCTTCCCCCCCCCCCGACTAGACTTAGTTTTAGGCCTTTTGAAAATCACAACTTAGTCCTGTTGGGCCCTCAGATGGCTTCTGAGAGTCCCCCTCCCCTTACATTCAGGGCCACTGAAAGGGTTCAAAAATGAGGACTACTTGGGGGAGCAGTGGGAAACTGCCTCGTGTAAAGTGTGTGTGTGTGTGTGTGTGTGTGTGTGTGTGTTGCCGGGTGCCACGGAGGTAATGAGAGCACAGCCCTTTTGGCCCTCATCTTAATTTGCAGCACCAGCCGTAATGCACGATTCCACCAAGCAAGCCCCCCCCCCCATGGCTTCAAGCCACCTGCTACATGAACCCCCTCCATTCCTCCCAGGACCGCCTTCACCCCAAATGGCCCCGCGCCCCCATCCTCCCCACAGTCCCATTTCCGTAGAACAGATTCTACCTCCCCTACCCGCAACTTGAGATGTCCCCCCCCCGCAATCTCAATCATGGTCACGTGGCGGGGGGCGATGCAGAGTGGTGGAGGGGCGAGGGCTAAAAAGAGATGGAGGAAATCGTCCGGGTCATTCGGGGATAACGAAGCCTGAGGCCGAGGCCGGGCGATTTCCGTGCGCCAAGGCGCTGCGCCCAGAGCTTGGCCCGGTGCAACCCCGCGGCCGGATGCCCCCCCGACATGAAGATCGAAGCCTCGGCCGCGCTTCCCCAGCTGCCCCCCTCCTGCTATGCACCTGCTGGGGGGGAGGAAGAGAAGAGACGAGTGGTCGGGCGGGTTTTCTGGGGAGGGGGGCGCACGGTGGGCGGGCGGACGACGCGGCGCAGCGCAGCTACTCACCAGGGCGCACGGCGAGGCGGCGCGGAGGAGGGGGCGCTCCAGGGACCCGCCGCGTCGTCGGGGCTGGGCCGGGGCGAGCAGCCTCCCCGCCAATGGGGCTCCCCCCTCTCCTCTCCTCCTCGCCTTCCCTCTCTCTCTCTCTCTCTCTCTCTCTCTCTCTCTCCCTTCCTTCCTCCCTCCCTCTCTCTCGCTCCCTTCCTCCCTCCCTTCCATTGTACGGAGCCGCAGGCAGCGGCGGCGATTTGCATTTCTGAGCCTCGCGCGGCGAGGGATTGCCCGGCTCCATTGTGCGCTCTCGCTCGGCCAGGCGCGGAGGGGGCAGCTTTGCCCCGAGGGAGGGGGGCACTGGATGGGGGAGAGAGACACAGAAAGAGATACTAGTCTGGCACAGCCTGCTCTGTTAGGCCATGGACGGCAAAACAAAACATGGCATGGGGGGGGGGCGAGTTGTTGCACCACTCTGGCTCGGACCAGGCGCTCTCTGTTCTGCTTTTCCACGGTAGCTTCGGGGGATGAGTTGGAAGGAGCATTGGCTCAAGGAGGCCGGGGAAGGGACCAGCACGAGGCAACTTGCTCTGTAAGGCCCTGGAAAGTATATGCCAGGGCGATGGGGCAGCAGCCCTACCCTGGCACAACAGAGTGTTGCCCTTTGTGCATGCGTGTTGATGGGGGTACAAGGAGAAACACTCCATCTGGAGCGAGTAGCATAGGCAAGAACTGGCCACCCTGGCACAGCCAAACAAACGCAGCTATAGAGGAAGCAGATGAGGAGTGACTGGATTGAGGAGGCGAGACCGACTTGTCTCAGCCTGTTCTGTTGAGCCATGGGGGGAGGGAAGGCAGGGCACCATCTTGGCACAGCTAACCATTGTCTGCTCTACTGTACACTGGTGGGAGGGAATCAGTCTGGCACAGACTGATGGAGAGTGTGCCACATGCCATGCAGGAGGGGGGTGGAGGGAGTAGAATGCTGGCCTGGCATAGCTGCTAGGCACAGCCTGGCATTGTCTGTTCTGCTGTGCCATGATATGATATGGCAAGGGAAAACATTGGATTGGCATGAGCAGCTTAGCAAAGCCTAATATTGTTCACATTGCAGCATCAGGGTGGAGGAAGGCACTGGTTGGAGGCCTTGTCTGTTCTTCCACAACTGGAGTTACAATCCTGTTTTTCTGTCCTGCCATGTCATGAAGGTGATGATGTGTGTCTAGTGGCACTGCCTGCTTTGATGGGCTATGGTAGAGGCAGGAAGTGATAGATGCAGGTCAAGTGCTATCCTGTCTCCCTACCAGAGGCAGACCTGCAGGGATTGGGATGCTAACAGTGAGGAAGTCAGGTTCTGCCAGACTCCACAGGGAAAGCAGGCAGGCAAGGTCTGGAACCTTAGACTGGCCTCTCAATTGCTCAGGTCAAATTAGGGGAAGGGGTAGTAGGCCTAGGAGCAGTCTGGTTGCCTAGCAACTGTAGGTGAGATTCTTATTCACCTCCTGCACATAGGCCTCCTTGAACGTGAAGGGGGCACACAAGTTGAATACATATAAGACAGTTACACATTATATCCTTTCCCTCAATCCCAACCCCCAAACACATATAGAGAAAGCACAAGGGAGAATGACACTGTGGTAACAAGCACCCTGTTTTGTCTGGAGAAAAAAAAAAACGCAGTCTAGCTGAGCATACTCAGATGTGAATACATTAACAGCCTGATCCTAAACCTGTCTCCTAAGGAAAATATTCAACAGTTTCAATGGGATTAACTCTCCAGTGTCCATACAATTGCAGCTTTCAACAACTAACCAAGAGTTAGATAGAAACTAGTTGAAGAAAGCATTTTCCCTCTGACCACCCCTCTCCAAATCAAGGACAATTCAAGAAAGCTGGAAGTAAAATGTTGGACCATTTTTAAGGGGGGGGAGGGGGAAATCATCCTGACAAATTATATTCCACTTTAGAGAAACAATGTAAAATGATGGAAACCCCTAACAGCAACTGAAACACTCTGCAGATGAAGAACAGAAATGACTAATATAGTTTTAGCATACTTTTTATATAAAACAAGGTCTTGTTAGACAAACCTGACCGATTATTTTGACAAGATTACATGTTTGGCTAAGATAACCATTAATTTACAGAGACCCAAGGTGTTTGCTTAGTACCTTACGATGGCTTAGGTTTGTGGGCAGCTACAAAACACACCTTGAACAGGTGAGCATTTGGCCTGACTCCCTCTTACTTTAGTTTTCCAAGGAACACCTGGGCCTGGAGAACCGATCTGTGCAGTTTGCAGGTTTTAAAATATTACAGTTTTGTATGTGCCTTGTAAGAAAACAGCTCTTACAACATAATGGCATTTTTACTGCTCTGAAACCAACATGGCTTCAGCCTCTTATCTTCCCAGCCTGCAGAGCAGCCAAAGTCCTGCTTGAGAGGACCCCATTTTATGGGAATACTGCAGTCACCCTATTCCTTTCTTGGTGCTTCTCCTCCTTCCTTTGGGCCAGCCTCCGTTCAGGCCTCACTTTTGCCCTTTCTCACTTTTTCCTTAGAACAGTACTAAAACAATGTTTAGTTATTTGAAACCAACATTGGTGAAAGTGGCAGATGCTGCAAAACCCATGTTTAGGACTCTCATTCTTGATATATTTGTTTTTTCTTGTTGTGAAATTTAGTTTTCCACCATCCCACCCCCTGAATTTTGCCACGGTGTGAATTAAGACTTCATTCTCGTAAACAGCAGATGAGGTGGTAAACCTATGTGTGGACTGTTTAGTTTTAGACTGCAGGTAAGGGCTTATATAACTGAATGTTCCTCCATACACACACATGAAAAGAAATCCCTGTACTTAGAAAACTGGCATGTCAAGAAAAAGGTGATGGTAGAACTTTTCTCCTTAGCATCTAGTTTTCTAGGTGCAGGGAATATTGTTAGATGGAAGAGAAATTGCGTGAACCCACTTGTGTAACCTGAGGACAAAACTACACATGATAGTGGCAATTCCATGTGTTAGAGATGTAACTGTCCCAATCACACAGAAAGGAACTGGGGACCCAATTTTAATAGCAAAAGGGGTGCCAATTTCCCCCTGCAGTCCCTCCCCAAACACTTTTTACCCAACTGAGGTCAGTTTCAGGAGGGAAACGTTAAGAAAGCTCAGCTGCAAGGGTCTGCACTTAATTTCCCTCCCAAACACCCCTTTAGCTTTTAAAATCAGACACTCCCCCCCCCCCCCCGGACACGACTGGGGCAGTTCTATGTTTAAACATACAAAATTCCCACTATTGTATCTAGTTTTGGCCTTCAAGTGATATAGCCTAGACTAGTGGTTCTCAATCTTTTTACCTCCGTGACCCACTTCAGCGACCGCAGCGCACCCCAGAATTCATTGTGGCTTCCGGGTAGTGCCCCAGAATGCCTTGCGGCGCCAAAACCCGGGTTGTAACCCACAGTTTGAGAACCGCTGGCCTAGACCCAAGTTTACTACCTCATCTACTGTTTGTAAGAACTAGGACTAATTTCTGACATGTGATGCTTGTGGACGTGAAACTGCTTTTCTGCATTATTTTTGGTTCTAGTGGTTAGGACAAAACACAGAGTAGCACCTGTACCATCAATAAGTGGTTGTAAATGGAGAAATTAATCCTAATCCAACAAGGGAGGGGTGTTTCATGTCTACAGCTCATTAGCAGTTTTAGCTCTTTAGCTAAGGCATATATACCAATGCTGTGAAAATCCTTGGAGCTGATGTGGGATGGCTGCCCAGTATTTGAGAAAAGCAGAGGAAGAGATTGTAGCACAGTAACCACTTGCTGTGTTCTGTGTGAAAACACAGGAAAGACACAAGCCTGTTAAATGGTGACGAGTTTCAGGAACTAGGTCTGTCTGTACACCATTCTGAGACTACAAAAATGGCTTCCACTACAATTCTCCCCGATTCTCTTTATGCATCTTTTTACATTTGTTGTCGAGGCAGGAAAGTCCACAGACAATAACTTTAGTGTCTGCTTTTCATGCGAGGAAATATTTATGCCACTCCTAAATGAGAGATTCTGGGTTCAAATGCTGAACAAGACTTGCCAAAGGACTTTGATTAGCTGAAAAACTCAAGAAACCAAATCAGAAAGACGTAGGCCAACAAAATGGACCAAAAATAAAATGCCCGTACTGAATCCAGCACCATCCTACCACCCAAAATATAGTACCATTCATCTGCTCTCCTTAGAGAAGATTCCCGCAAACAACAGAGCAGCTGCCTTGCAGAAGATCTTTTGCAGAGCAAATAGCTCTGACTAATGAGCCAAAAGACATATACTGTACAGAGAAAGGCAAAAACTCCCCAGAGTGTCTTTTGCATTTTCACTCACCCTGCTGAGTAAGAACATGGGAATTGTTTGTGCATAAATGCTTTCCTCCATGATAACAATATGTTAACGTCACTACATGCAGACTTTTATCACCTCAGAAACTAGCTGAAAGATGCAAGTAGGGGAGAAAAAAAAACCCAATCCACATCTGGTACAGCCCTTCTAGGACTGTATCATCTCAGACTGCAGTGAAGGTGTGGGGCAGAAATATGTCACTTATCTGAAAGTTCCCGCTGGTCAAAGCTTCCTGCACATAAAACATTAGCATGCCAGGGAGCAACTAGATTACAATCGTCCTTGGCATGCTAATTTTTTGTGTGCTTTTTCACGTTTGGGAGTAGCCAGGGCTGCATCCCTCATGGCATTCTGAAGTAGTACAGTCCTAGGAGAGCTGTATCACATGAACATCAGCAGCACTATGAATACTGTTGCATCATGCTCTTACTCTCATCTGGCTTTTCAGAGCTTCCCTGACTCAGCCTGATCTATCTCTGAGTTCTTTCTCTGAACTGGGAGGGGCAAGCAGGTTCTATGTTCTCTAGGAATCTCTTCATCTGCTCCACCAGTGCAACCCAGACCCACTTCTTTCCGCTTGAGTTTCACCTGGAAGTGGTACAGGAAGTACATCCTGTAGTCGCCTAGCAACTGCAAACCAGATTCTTCCTTTCATCTCTCATCAGACTGAGCAAAACAGACTGAAGCTGAGATTGGAGGTGGGGCACCAGGCAAATGAGCAGTTCACTACTGTGGGTATCACCCCTGTCTGATCAGCAGATGAGGGCTGACACCACAGTTCTCTCCTACCAATCTACACCTCAGTCTGGGCCAACACAAAAGCTCCCTGAGTTGGCCTTCTTTGCCTAATGCACAAATCCTCTAATCACCAGCAGCACTGGCTTGGCCAAAGATCTCCAGTAATTCTGCAGCCCAGAAAAATGGGAAAGGCACGAGATGGGTACTATCAGGCAAGACAAGGCCATCCCAGAGTGGGAATGTGCCAGGAGTCTGGGTGTTCCTATGGGATGGCAGTAGAGAGGTATACATGGGAGAGCCATTGGGCAGCTTGGTTGGAGCAGATCACAGTACTTCTGGACACTGGTGCCCATGCATGTCCCCCCCTCCAAGGTTCTGTGGGACTCAAACTGTCCTGTTCCCAGAGTCCCTGGGGACTGAATCCTGCCTTCCGTGGCTGCTTGGGGAGAAGAGTTTCCGATGCAGGCTCCACACCCAACGCTGCAAAAGAAATTGAAATAGATGAGTAACTAGTTGCAAAAACAAGACGCTGTCTCTTCTTAAATAGTTTCATCAAGTACCCATCACCCTCTGCATCAGCCTCCTATTTTTTATATTTTGGGACAGCAAGTCTCATTGTCTGTCCCTAACTCTCTTCCATCCTGGTCTTCTCAAACCTGATGAGAACTTCAAACCTTCTGACATAGATCTACTTTCTGTCTGGCACCTATCACCCTGTAAGGATAAAACCTGGCATGGTATAGCATTTTTTCCCAAAAAAGCATTCAAAACACTTCACCTAGATTGTCTCAACAGTCATTACAACAGTGCTGCAAGACTGGTGTGTATTATTTTCTCCATAGGTCAGATGGAGAGATGAGGCTGAGCAATGCTAGCTTTCCTAGGGCCACCTGATATAAAGTTCATACCCCAAGTGAGATATGGCTTGTTGACTTCTCAACTCATACAGTTAGCCATTACAGTACACCAGCTCTGCAGGCATTAGATGCATTTGGAACAAGAGGAATAAGATAAAGTCAACTGGATGGCCATTGAAACTAGCACAGAAGACAGAGAGGAACTGCAGAATGATGAAACACAGAGATAAAAAAAGCATCTGGACAAACCATCACACATTTAACAGGGGTAAGGTGAATTCAGACAAGGAGGTGTCCCTGGAAACAAGAGACTGAGAGAAAGAAAGACACACGGGAATGCCTTGTGCTGCAACTCGGGGAAAAAGGGGACAGGCGTGGTAGTAGGGAAAGGGTTAGAGTGTGCGCACAAGTCAGAGAGTTTGGCATGGGCGCTGTACCTGGCCGCCACAGCCTCAGAGTGGGGTCACTGGTTCGCCGGCAGCGCCAGAGCTCTGGCAAATAAAGAAAACATATACAAGGCCATCAGGAATGATATGGTGAACCCTGTTGGGGAAGGAAGTGCTGGGCAGCATGGGGCAAGAGTATCACACCATCATCTTGCAGACAACTCACAGAAACACACACAGAGTTCTATTTATGCAAACACACAGGGTTACCAGTGCCTAACCCGGTACCTGGCGCTTTCAAAGCTTCGCAGCAGGGACAGGCTTGGTAGGTGCTGCTTATGCACTTACGAGAGGCCTATGGGTGCCTTTCCAAGCAAAGGGCTTTCACACTCAAAATTGCCACTTTCATGCTAATTTATACAACCAGCAGAAGCAAGCAGTAAAAGCCTTTCCTGAACTGGGCCATTTCAGGTTGCAGGTGTGTGTTGGAATGTATGAGAAAAAACCCTGAACTTGCTTGCACTGGAAACTAGCATATCAGGAAGATGTCTAGGCCAAACCCTTTCCCAAGATGCTAGTAGTTCTAGTACAGGCAGGGTGTTTCTTTTAGTGGGGAGAAGCATTCAGACATGCAACACACCTGCAGCCTGAAATGGTATGGTCAAGGAAAAGCTTTGCTATGGGATTCAACAGATTGTATACACTGGGCTAGTAACTGGCATCTTCGCCAAAGAACCACTGGGAACTGTGTACACTCACCGACTGGTGGGGCCCCAAGGCAGAGCTGCTGCCAGGCAATGAGCCTCTTCCCTGGCCAGATAGTTCTCGGTGGCTTGGTGAGGCTCCTTCAGAATCAGAGGTCTCTGCTAATGAAATTGGCAAGAAGAAGATATGGATGAGTGCAAATGGGAGGACTCTCTGGGAAGGTCAGATGTCACTCATGAGAAAAGCAGGCAGCTCACCCCTTGGGATGGGCTTGACATCCAGTTCCCATTCCTCTTCCTCAACATGGCCAGGCAAGGACAGCCCAGGAGGGGGCCCAGGACCGAGGCCAAGAGGGGCCAAATGCTGGGTCGGGCAGGACGATATGCTCATAGGGACAGCTGGGTGGGCGGTTGAGGAGAGGGGGAGAAAAAAAAAAGAGAAATATCCAAGACATCCTTCTTCGAAGCTCCTCTTTGTTCTATCAGTGGCGCCCCTTCAAATAGTCTCCTCCCCAGCTTCCTAAAACAAAGCACTGTCGACACCATTTCTAGCTCTTTCCATGTAACGAGCATGTGGACAAGAGCAAGCAGTATTAGGTAGAGTATGGATTACTCAGCACTGGCATCACTGCAGGGGGGGGCGGAGCTCTAAGTTCCGCCACGGTCAGACCCTCCGTTACACAGGAGCACGAAGCGCCCCCGCCCCCTCGCCTTTGAAGCCATTCAAGTCGACGACTTGAATGGCTCCAAAGGCGAGGGGGTGGGGGTGCTTCGTGCTCCCGTGTAACAGAGGGTCTGACCGTGGCGGAACTTAGAGCTCCGCCCCCGCTGCAGTGACGCCAGTGTTACTCAGGGAGTGTGTCCTACTTCCATACACTTCACACACACACGTTACATATGGGAGCATATTTCCCTCATTTTTTTCTCCATGAAGAGGTTCATATTCAGTAATGCTATGCGATGATGATACCCCAGAATTCTCCTCTGCTCTGCACTGTCTAGAGCTGGGGTTCCCAACCTGTGGTACTAGTACCACCAGTGGTACTTCAGCCGACTGCTGGTGGTACTCGGACTGCTCGACCACTGGAACCCCACTCAGATGCGGTACTTTTAGCGGCGCATTTTTGCTCCCAAGATGCTCCAGCCTTTGGCCAAACCTCTCGGGAACGCTGAGAAGGGCCCTCCCACCTACCCAGGTCATCCTCCCTGTGTTTTCTGGTGTCTGAAAACCTGGAAGTAACTGGTGATGATGTCATCGCCAGTCACTTCTGGTGGTACTCAGAAGGAGAGTGGTGCTGGAGGTGGTACTCAGCCAGGAAGGAGTTGGGAACCCCTGGTCTAGAGAAAATAGGTCTCCTCTCAGTGGCTGACAGAAGCAGCTCAGTCAAGAAGGACTAGGCCCCACTCTGCTCATTTTGTTCAGGAGTAGGGACCAACCACTCCTCTTTAAGAGGAGTCCATACTCCCGACTCCCTCCTTACTCTCTTCTCTCTCAACAAGAACAGTAAAGCACACTGAAGGCTTCTGAAAGTGAAGTACCGGTAATTATCTGCACAAATCTCAGCCTGATCTCAGCCTCACGCCACTGGGCACCCACCACCACCACCACCATTTCTTAATCATCCTCCTACCCTGTTTCCACAGCAGCTGAGCAATCACAGTTGTCCACTGGTGCTTGACCTCTGCAGAGGTTGCCTGTAGCGTGTAGGCTTGTCGGTTAGGTCCTCTCCCAAACCACAGCTCAAAGCGTAAACCACTAGGCCCAACGCTCTCTGTCAGCCCCATGGATGCTGTCTGTGGAAAGAGTGAGAGATGGGCCAGTGGAAAGTTAGATGAGATAATTCCATTTGGATCAGCAGCAACCCCTGCACTTCCTACTTAAGTGCAGCCACAACACAGAGAAGGAGCAGATGGGAAGAGAGGCCAGTCATCTGTAAAAGGCAACAGGAGAACTAGAAGAGAGAGACTCAAATACAGGAGTTTGCAATTACTCAAATTCTGGCCTCTGTTCTTTTCCCATGTCAGATTAGCTAACAGCAGTCAAGCTATGTCCCCCCCCCCTGCATTTTTCTTTCCAATACATAATGCTGCGCCTCTGAGTTTAATTATCCCTTACAGCCCAATGCTCCAACAGATCAAAGTTGAATTGCAACCCCAATCATTGTAATTCCTTCCAGCTTTCTATCATATACAAATCTGAAAACATATAGAGCCCACTGAACAGATGACAACAACTCTAGCAATTCCACTCCCAGTAACAATCCCTTCAGTTTCAGCTACAGAATCCTATGTTGTGTGCCATTCCCAGGACTGTTCAGTTCCCATATTCAGGAACGAAGCTATCCAGGAGGAGGGTCATTCCACCCACCGGCAAGGCCTGTTTGCAGGCATAACCACCTTCGGCTCCTTTGCACTTGGTGAAGAGCAGCAGCCGTTCAAAGAGGAAGATGTGCCTCTGGCACTTCCGGCGTCCGCATATCACAGTGAGCTCACCACGCTGTAGTAGTGGCCCTTGTTCCGACAATTTCACCTGCAGGGACACACAGAGATGCTGATCAGCATAATGAGGCTGTGGTCTCCCTCGCCTCATTAATCAAAGGTGGTGCTTTCCCACAGCATGCTCCCATTCAGCGTACCCAGAGCATGAACACCACATTATAGTAAGGGCAAACCTGGCAAAAGGACAACAGCCTGCCAAGGAAAGCACCAGAGAATGGGATGGCTGGTTGGATCTGGGACAAGGGGGGGAGGGAGAGCATGCACAAAGGAAACGGGCAAGGAAGATGCAGCCCTGCATGCTGGGAGCGCCCATGCACTCACCTCGCAGCCTCGGATCTGCTCTGCGGCCAGCAGGTCCCTGCCTCGTTGTTCCTGGCCCTCCAGCAGCTCCTGGGCCTCCTGCAAGGTTTGGCAGTCAGGCGCTCGCTCGAGCTCACATTCCCGCAGCAGCTCACCCAGGAAGCGCCGATACCGATCCAGCTGCTCCAGGGGCACACGCAAAATGCGTGCTATTTGCCCATCCTCTCGCAGCTCCACCGGACCCTTCTGCAGGAAGAGAGAGAGAGAGAGAGAGAGAAGACAGCTGAGAGAAGAGGAAGAGAAGACAGCTGAGCTTGCAGCAGTGTTTGATAGCCAGAGCCAGGAGCGAAACCCAAGAGCCCTTTGTCTTTGTCCTTACTTCACCCACCTGCCAGGAAACTCTAGAATCCTGGCTCCCACAAAGAAGCAAAGGAGTGAATAAAGGCTTACACGGATTCCCAAACCCCACCCAACACCAAGAGAGGCAAAGTTCCTTAGAGATGGTTGGCTAATTGCACATCAGGCTTCCACTGAACACATAAGTAACGCTGACTTATATCAAGTCGCCCATCTCGCCTATGCTGTCTGGTAGCAGTTCAGACAGAGCAATTCTCTAGCTCTGCCTGGAGATGCCAGGAATTGAACCTGGGATCTTCTGCATGCAAAGCAAGCGTGTGACTTTGCAAGAGTTGCTACTGCAAGAAGAAGCCTTGTATCATTCAAGACTTCTACATTGGCCTGTGTTCCCTTGCCTCTCTCTGCACCAGCATGCATGCACCAAAAAGTGAACCTGATTAACTGGGTAAAAAGACTACATTGTGAGGGGAAGCTGTTCCTTTAAGAGCTGACAAGCTATCAATCAATTTAGCCCACCCAAAGGTCAAAGTTAAACTCCACCCCTACATTCCGCATGGCCACCAAAGTTTGTACCTTGCCAGCCGTTCGAAGGGAAGTCATGGCAGCCTGTAACTTGTGGTGATCTTTGGCGTAGGTGGCATAAA
Source organism: Plestiodon gilberti rubricaudatus (assembly GCA_026170595.1). NCBI lineage: Eukaryota > Metazoa > Chordata > Lepidosauria > Squamata > Scincidae > Plestiodon > Plestiodon gilberti. The sequence continues at coordinate 23,483,254 of JANXHW010000006.1, forward strand.
GTTGAAGCTTCTCTCCCTGCGGGCAGGAGAGAAAAGGGCTCCTTCACTCACCCAGCCTAGCAGGAGCCAGGAAATCTGACTGCTGGGATGGAACAAAGCAAAGTCCAGAGACTGTAGGAGGGATTATTCCTTCTCCTCCCCCAATCCCCCCCCCCCAATTTTCATGCATAACTATGCCCTGGAGATATAAAGGATAGGTTTGCTTTCTCCCCACCCTAATGCTGTGCCTTTTAACAGAAGTCTGCCATGCAAAAGTTAAGCAAGCAAAGTCTTCCCCATTATTACTTCATCTCCATGCCAGGATAAGCTTCCTTTGCTAAATCTCTGTGTATTATTAGGCGGCCACAAAGGCAGAAAAGAAGGACTAGTGGGGAAAAAATGGCAACTCTAATGGAGAAGGAGAGGACTTTCATGATGGTGGAGACAGACAGAAATTTTGCAGGAGGCATAAAGGGAAAGCCATACTGGACAGTTTGGGGGGTTAAAAGGGAACAGCATTGGGGCATGGTAGAGCATGGGAGCTTCCAGGCAACAGGAAAAAGAGCGAGGTGACATTGCAGAAGAAGGAATACAGGGCAGTGCTGAGATTCTGGAGAGGCAGTGCTCCGATTACAGCAGAAGTCTTCCGAAGGGTCACTCTCACACACAGGTAGGGTTGTCAACCAAATAGAAACAAACTGACTGGGCTGGCGTTTTTTGTTTTGCTTTGCGGGCAGTTGCCAAAAAAAAAAAAAAAAAGCAAGAGGCAAAGCAAAATAAAATTTAAAAAACACAACTGATTTCAGCCTTGTTTTGCTCTTCTTCTTCTTCTTGAAGCTATATACTTTGGGTGAACAGACTGGTTTTGTCCCAGACTCACCAAGAACCTCTGGGGTCCACCCAATGATGCCCCTCCTAGATATCATTTTTTTTTTAAATTTCAAGAGTTTGAAACTGTATACAAAGACAGTAAGCCTTATGTATAGCTGAGCTAAGAAGAGGAGACACTCCTAGGGTGCATCCATATATTTATGTTGAGGTCAATCTCTTTTATCCCCTTTAGTTGCCATGAATCTCAGTGATATGCCAAATTTTGGAGACATTAACCTTTCACAGACTACCTATTGAGAGGTAAGATTCCAGTGTATTTTCAAATAAATTCTGGAAGGGGAGGCAAGTAATCAAGCGGTTGCATGTACAACAACTGCCTGGGAAGGAGAGAGGTAAGTTGAAGGAGTCTTACCAGTGAAGAGTTAAGCAATACTTCATTCCTAAAAGGAGAGGTGCTGGGACTTCAGTCCTTTTGGAAGCCTTGACTTCTAATTGCCAGGCGTGGGTGGGGGTGGCTGCAGTAGTGAATCAGTGGAGGGCAAAAGGCACTCAGCGCATGCTTGGAGGTGCTCTGGTCATTATGGCCACATATTCCATGGCATTGCACAAAAACGTCTTAGGGCTATGTCAGGGTGAACCCACACACTCAATCTTTTATCATATGCACGTATCTTATACTGAATCAGGGTACTGGTCCATCTAGCTTAGCATGGTCTACTACACTGCCTGGCGGTGGTTCTCCAGGGTTTCAAATGAAGATCTTTCCCAGTCCTACCTGGAGAAGCCTGGGATTGAACCTGGGACCTTCTGCATGCAAAGCGTGCACTCTACCACTGAGCTGCAGCCCCATGTCAGAAGACAGGATGGGAGGAAGGGGGAGAGGGTGAACCCCCAGGACAGGAAATGGGTCCTAGCATGCAGGGAGTGGAAGCAACAGTGAGGAATTATTAGTGGCATGGGGGGCACTCACGTGACGCACGAAGCAGCCCCCAACGCGTGACGGGTGGCTCATGCATCCCTCCAACTCGCCAAGGAGGCAGCTGGTGTGGAAGGCCAGCAGCTGGTCCCGTGTGGCCCGGAGTGCACTGCCCAGGCATCTCAGCTCAGCAGGCAAGGCCAGTCCCCCAGGCTCCTGGCACAGAGACAGGGGCTGGGCAAGGGCGGCCACATAATCCCGCTCACACTCCAGCAGCTCGGTCAGAAGCTGCTGTTGGACCCTGAGGAGAAATGGGATGGGAAAGGATCACATACCGAGACACTTGGCCTTGCCTGGACAGTCTGGGTGGGGGTTGAGGGCCTTTGGAGGAAAGGAAGAGGATACATGACACCTGGTGATATGATAATAGTGAGCAGATTTTGGGTGCCACTGACAGCAACAGACACAGAAATCTGATCCATGCGGTACAGCCCACCAGGGGCTGCATCGAAATGAACACAGCTATGTTCTTGCACAGCTCCTATTCATTTTAATGAGGCTTGCCCAAGAGAACTTCCTGGTGGATTGTGCCCCACATTAATTAATGGGAAGGGATGCACCGTCTGGAATTTCTGCATCATGCAGAAGAACCTCTCGGGCAGGCTCCGGATGCTCACCTTTTTCAAAGGGAAAATCATTCAAACGAGTGTCCTCTCAGCCCCATCATACCCCCAAGCAGAAACAGAGCAATGAATGTTGATTGGAACAGTCTCCTTCCTGCCTCCCATGTCCTCTCCTACTCACCCAAGGCAGCGCCTTCTTTCTGTGCGGGGTGTGGCCCCCCAGGGTGCTTCAGCAACGTGGGTCCCACTGCGGCCCAACAGCACGTGCTCACGGGGTGAACAGCTCCGATCTGCCAGTTCACGGCTGCTCACCTCCAGGCCACGGATGTGTACGCTGGGGCGGCCTGGGTCGCTCAAGGCCCGTAGTGCCAGGTGGGAGACGGGAGAGAGGGGCATCTTGGGGCTGCTGGGAGGACCCTGCTTTTTCCTGCTGCTGTCCAGGATGTTGCTTCGAGTGGGAGAGCAGCAAGGGGAGGCCTTGGGGTTGGGATGTGGCTGAAAGAGAGAGGTCAGGCTGCACGAGGAGCCAAACCTGGCCCCCAGGCCCCAGCCATGCTTGGGTGAAGAGGAGGCACTGATGCTGCAGGCTCGAGGTCGTGGAGCAGAGCCAGATTCTGGCATGGTCTGCGTGATCCCTTGTGCCTTTGGGCTCTGCAAGGGCGTCCTCTCCAGGGATGCTCCTTCAGCCAACCCCTCAACGGGCCTCTTTCCTTCCTTCTTCTGTCTCATGCTATTGTCACTGGATTCAAGGTGTGTCTTGTCTTCCACAGTTTGTTGAGCCTACATGGTAGGAAAGAGAAAGAGAGAAAAATGGTGGCAACCTTGGTTTACCTTCTGAGGCTGCACTTGGCAGGCTCACTGTTTTTTGTAGCCATCATACCCATCGTTACATCAAAATCTTTCAGGCTTACCACCTTTTTTCTTTTTTTAGCCCTGACAGAAATTATCACATTTTCCCCTCCTTTTTAAAACAATGAAAAGGCGCTATTTTGCTGTTAAAAACAAGAAAAAAAAAGCAGTAATGAGAGGAAATCAATATTTAAAACCTCCACATCCTGCTGGAAACATAAATTGACATTGGGGCGATCCAGAGAGGCAATTCAAGGGGCAATCAATCACTAATCCCCCCTCCCTCCATTAACAGGAAGCAATAAAACCCGCTGAACCTGCAAAGCCTTTAAAGTCCCAGGAGCTGTAAAAACTCTGCAGCTAGATTCTCCACAGCAATGAACTATGCAACCCAACACAGCCATTTGGACAATTCCGGCAGGGTCCAGATTCGCACTTCAGGAAGCTCTGAGCTTTGACCATTTACAGGCATATGACCGATGGACGGTTTTGGGGCCCAGCCCTTCCCCTTCAAGTCCCACACACCTGCCCGGTTTCTCCCTGCTTTGTTTTCATAGTTCTTCTCCAGCAGTGGAAATGGTGCAGTGGACTTCAAAGGAACAAGGGTAGAAGCCTCAGCTCTTTTAGGGAAACGAACTACAGTCTCATTGGCGCCAGTTCTCCCAGGGCCTCCAAGACCCACAGAAGCAGAGCAAGACACCTCAGAAGTTACCTGTGTGCTTGGCTGCTCTTGCTGCAGTTCCTCCAAGCGTCGGTTGCTGAGCTGAACCAGTCTGTGAAGGGCCTCATCCACCTCTTGATAGAGCCTGGTGGCAGCCACAGCCTCCGTGCTGTGAGGAGAAAAACACTAGGTCACTCAGATCCTGTCCTTATAGGTATATGAAGCTGCTTTATACTGAGAGAGCACGGGTCCATTTGGCCCACAGACTGGCAGCGGATCTACAGGATTTCAGATAGAGTCTTCCACAGCCCTACCTGGAGATGTTGCCAGGGATTGAAGCTGGGACTTCCTGCATGCCAGGAGGCAGAAGTGTCACACGGGTGACACACGGGGGGGTGGGGGGAGGACGACGACAAAGTGGGCAGCGGCGACAACCGTGCCGTTTCAGTGGTGGGAGCAGCGGCAGAGAAAGCAATGGGTTTGGCCCACTCTCCTGCCCTGCATCTCTGACGGGATTGTGGCGGCGGTGACATCACTACCAGTAGTGACGTCACGGGGGGCCGCATAGCCAGGAGGTGTTCTCCCACTCAGCTATGGCCCCCTCCTCAAGGCAGTATTCCTTGCTGCATGGGGAAGCTTCCCTATGTGCAAAGTAAGGAGGGAAGGAACTTCCAAGGGCCAGGCAAGCCCAAACCTAGGGGCTGATCCAGGCAACCACTTTGCAACACGCTGCAGAATTTTCCCTTTTCCTTATACCGATGTTAATATGTATAAAAGAATTCTTCTTCAGAGGGTTTTCAAGAAAAGGCTGGAGAAACATCTGTCAGGAAATCCTCATGAAGGGTGGGGCGGACAAGGGGTTACTCCCAACAGCTCACTGACTCCTGATGCTGCACACACTAGGACTGGCCACAGTTTTGTCTCCACCCCAGATCCATTAAAATGTTGCTGCCGCCCTTCCTCCACCTTGCATCTTAGGGGCAAACTACACATTACATGCAAATGTATGTGTCAAGACACACAAGAATTTCAGGAGGGAATTTTACTTCAGACACAGGGAAGAGGCAGAGATAATTCTTTTAAAAATGTGTTTAGTGTTTCAGTAATTATTTACAATAAACACAGGTTATCATATTAACCAGTAATCCCTATAATACGTGGCTAGTAACAGATCCTATAAATACAGACAACTGAAGTCTCTTTCTATGCTGTCCTTTTTGTTCAAACCCAGCCTGGCTCCAATGAATTCCAGATGCCTTGGAACGTTCTTTTCCATCACATGCAGCTCTTCACCAACATTCGAGAAGAGCTAAAGACTTTTTTTTTTCAGAAAAGCAGCTGTGAGACACTGCAATTCTGAGCAGAGAAGCAGTTCGTGGAGGAAGAGGAGAAGCTTAACCCCTTCCCCACCAGCTGTTGCTCCCCTCCAAACTGCAATCAATGTTATCTCATTTTCGTTGTCATGTTTGCAGTTTCTTGACTTCCTCCCCTTTAAAACTGTGACTTTGTCCTGCAGGGACCAATGAAAATGATGTCCACTGGAACAACGAGTCACTTGGTCTCTCCAAAGTATTTACGGGGGGGGGGGGCATATCCGCGGATCCGCTATCCACGGATTCAGTTATCCACGGATAGCGGCTCCCCCCCCCACACGACCCACTCAGGTACTTACTTTTACAGGAGAAACCTCCGTTTTTTCTTCAAAAGGCCGAGGGAGCAGCTTCCTTGCAGGCCTCCTCACCAACAAGACTTGGGTGCTAAAGAGTCTCAGCAACCTCGCTGAGAGGTTGCTGAGACTCTCTAGCACCCAAGTCTTGTTGGTGAGGAGGCCTGCAAGGAAGCTGCTCCCTCGGCCTTTTGAAGAAAAAACGGAGGTTTCTCCTGTAAAAGTAAGTGCCTGGGGGGGGGGGGTTGTGGAGGGCGCGGGAAGGTCGTGCCGGCCCGCGGGGTGGGGCGGGCTCTGAAAACCGCGGAGGGGGCATTCGCCCCTTTCCGCAGTTTCAAGTATCCACGGTGGGGGCTGGAACGTATCCCCCGCGGATACAGCGGCCCCCCTGTACATAGCTGAGGCAGTCGCCCTTGGAAATTTGGCATCACACACAGGTGGGTGCCTAGATTGCTCTTATGGCTGGACCTGCCCTGGCATGAATAATAAATAAATAATGCATACAAAGATTTATATACACGCAGCAGGCCATGCTGTCCCTAATTATGCATTTACTTATATTGATATACCATCTTTTGTCAAAACTGATTTATGAGGCAGCCAGCAAAAAAAAAGAAAAAAGAATGAAACAACAAAATATGACCGAATAAATCCATCAGCTGCTCCAGCATACTATAAATGGAGGAAAGCAGCACTGATCTCAGCCTCTTTTCTAAAAGACAACTGAGGTTGAGCCTGCTGAACAAACGGAGGGAAGGCATTTTAGAGGCAACACACCGCTACCAAGAAAGTCCTGCTCTTTGTTGCCACCTACACCTAATTACATCAGCATTTTTCAAAATTCTTCCCATGAGCAGGGAAGAACTTTTGAGTGCTTGTGGGGGTGGGGCAATGGCGGCGGCAGCAATCCCAGGATTGCACCGCCAGCAGGGACAAAAGGGGTATTTTTAGACTTATCAGGGGTCATGCCGCCCTCTGGGCCGCACCTCCCCAGCGGGTCTCCCCAAGCCTCCAAACAGCTACTGGAGGTGATTAAAGCCCACTTCCGGTTTACTTCCTGTTTTTCCCAATACCCGGAAGTGGGCTTTAATCGCCACCAGGAGTCATTCAGAGACTTGGGGAGGCCTGCTGGGAGGACCACAGCCTCCCCCCCAGAGGGAAGTATGACCCCTGGTAAGTCTAAAAATACCCCTTTTGTCCCCACCGGCGGTGCGATCCCAGGATCACTGCCGCTGCCATCGGGGATCACAACACCCCTTAAAGGGGCAGTGCCAGCTCCTGCCTAGCACGGTGGGTCGCAACCCACCACTTTGAGAACCCCTGCCTTACATCATGAGGAGAGCAGAGCCTCGTATAGGAGTAGGTGACTACTTTTTAAGTAGTCACTAGCGGCTCCTCCAGAGACATTAACACATCACCCTGGAAGTCGGGCAGCCCAATCCTAACTAACTCCCCCATGTGGCAATGCAGTGGCGCCAATGCGGCGTCCACTGTATCCTGCAGAAGAATTTCAGGCTCCTCAAGGTAAGGGAACATTTGTTCCCTTGCCCCTGGAAAACCCATGCCAGGCCGCTGGGTCTGCTTGACCTGTGCCAGCTTCATAGCTGGTGCAAGTCCACATGGACCACGGTCTGGGGATTGAGGCCAGGAAGGGGGGTTGGATTCAGCGGACGCCATTGCCACTGAACCCGCTCCCTTCCTGGGTCCGATCTGCCCTCCTCCCCGCACCTGTTGCCGCCCTGTTCCACCCACCCCCTGTGCACACCTATCTGTGCTTGTGGGTGTCCAGCGGCCGCAGGCATGCCGAGTCGGCATGTCACCTTTGTGACAGTCAGAAAACGCCTAGCGCTGCCAGAACACTTGTTCCAGTGTTACTCAATAGAATTGGGCCATAATTCAATGTGCAGCAAGCTAACTGAACAACACTGAAGTGTACTGTGCGACTTTGTCTAAATTGCCAACAGAGGATACATTATTGTTTTATACAGCTTTGCTGAGAAACAGAAATCCTGGAGCAATTCCACCATGAATCTGAGAGAGGAGGAAAGGGAACTTGCATTCCTGATATGCTGTCATTTAGCCCCAATCCTCACCTGAAAGGCCCCAGTGGAGGCAGCTGTGCTAGCAAGGCTCCCCCGCGTCGCTGAAGCTCCAGGAGCCGCGGCTCTGAGAGCAGCTTCTGCATCGTCTCTTGGTGCAAAGTGATCTGCGCTGATGGTTCCTGCACAGATGAGAGGTCAGTGAATGTGGCAGGGCAAAGAGAGGCAAGGGGTAGGGATGTCCAGAAACAGGCAATCTGTTCTCAAGATATATGGCAACTTAGCCACATAGTTCTCTGATGAATTATCTCAACAGGGGAATAAGCCAGTACTTGCATGGTGGGAGCTTAAGGTTGTTCTCAGAATAACCGATGGCATAAGAACATTATCTAGCTCAGGGGTGGGCAACCGTTCAACATGAATGTTCTGGTTGTATAGGTGAGGGCATTTCAGCAGGTGCAGCTGTTTTAGCAGCACCATCAGCACTTGCAACTGCCAAGATCCTGTCTTCTACACCAAAGGAGGCAGAGGCCCTAAGGGTGGAAGGTTGGCCACCCCTGCTCTAGTTTTGTGGTGGATGCGAGGAGAAACAGTGCACCCTTGTGATCCATCAAGAGGTGCCAGGCCAGATGGGTTTACCTGCTGACTTGCTGCTGTTCCCACGGGCTGGAGTTGGGTACTAGCCTCACACACAGCTTGTAGGACACTACAGCAGAGTGTCTGTAATTGCTCAAGAGCCTAGGGGGAGAAAGAGAGACAGAGATGAGCATTACTCAAGTGCACACCACCCAGACCAATGTCCTTGCATGGAATCACTGTGGTGTGGTTGTAGAATAGTTTTAGCTAGTGGCAGGTTGACCCACCAGAGGTCAAAGCATAGGAGTCCAGATGATACTGCTTAGGGCACTCCGGAAGGAAGTCCTAGTACATTTCATTAGCTGGACATAAATTGTGGAAAGGCTACCCGTGGTCAGTGATCAAACATATACACTCCCTCCAATGTGTATATGGAGGGAAAAGAGCTTGGAGGGAAAGACAGGGGTTCTGTACAGGATTGAAGGAATGTTGGACTAGTTCCAACAGCTGAACTGTTGGGGGGAGCCACACAAGGTCCATTTCACTAAGAGTCTCTCTCACCTGGTGTGCCCCCACCCATTTGGGTGGCGAGTGCTGCAGGGTCCCACCAAGTGTGGGAGTCAGATGTTCCGGGGCCACGTAACGTGGTAGTTCAGAAAGAGAGAGGGCCCGCACCTCCTGTGAGTCAAGGAAATTGTGTCAGGCACATTGTCAGGTTCCACTTCCTTGCCACATCGCCCAACCCCAGTTCTTCCACCCAGCTCGTCCCCTACTATGAATCCTGCATTAAGATTAGGCTCAAATTAGTATTGAGAGGGGTATTCAAACACACCCTTTGCAGGACAGAGATATACCGTATTTTACGCTCCATAGGACGCATCGGTCCATAGGACGCATGCATCCTATGGAACATAAAATAGAGGGGGGGAAATTGTCCTTACCTGGGCTTCGGGGAGGGCTGTGGGGGCTTTGGGGAAGCCTGCGTGAGCCTCTGCAGACCTCCCCGATGTTTACTTCAGCCCCAAAGAGCGATTTTCGGCCATTTCCAGAATGGCCGAAAATCGCTCTTTGGGGCCGAAGTAAACATCGGGGCAGGCCTGCAGAGGCTCGCGCAGGCCTGCACGAGCCTCTGCAGGCCTCCCATTGGCCCCAAAGAGCGATTTTCGGCCATTCCGGAATGGCCGAAAATTGCTCTTTGGGGCCGAAGTAAACATCGGGGCAGGCCTGCGCGAGCCTCTGCAGGCCTCCCCCCAATGTTTACTTCGCACCATAGGACGCACGCTTTTCTCCCCCTATGTTTTGGGGGAGAAAAAGTGCGTCTTATAGTGCGAAAAATACGGTATAATGGAATAAAAGGCTAAAAGGAAATTATTTTGTCTCCTCCTGCTTCCTCTTTGCAGTATGCTGTGTGACGGCCAATTACATCTCCTCCCTCCAGAGTTATTAGCCACATCACTGACACACTTGCCCAGTTTCACAGTAGCTTTAGGAAACAGTGCAGTACAGTTAACTGCACAGCACTCAAGTGGATAGTGGCGTCTTGCATCATTATTTCCTCTGCTAATCAGAGGGGGCACTACCGCGTTAAGGCAGAGCTACACTACAGGCAGAGGCTCTGCCGCCGCCTCTGCCTCCGCGCTGGAAGCGGGGGAGTGTCTTCCAGCCTGTTGTCCCTCATGTTGTCCCGCCTTCTTAAGAAAGCGCAGCTGTGATTGGCTACTGAGCTCCGCAGTGTTTCCTTTTGAATAAGCATGACTGGGCTGGCTCCCTCTCCAAATGCAGCAATTCAAACCTCAGTTCCTAGTAGGTCCAACTGAGTGCCGTGGACTTACTTCTGAGTAAACACATCTGGGGTCGTGTTGGGCAACAGGAGGGGCCAGATAAATTTTATAGGGGAAGAAATGTTCGTAGTGAATGTTACCTCCAAGGTGATTGGTGGTTGTTCAGATTGGCATGCAGCCACCCTCCCCCCCTCCTGCGATTGGTAGGCTGCAGTAGCTCTGCGAACCGCCCCCTAGCTCTGCGTGCCCGCCCCCTGAAAAATAGAACTCCAGCTTGAGGTATGCGCCGGCCGTGCGGAGGCCGCGGCGGCTCCGCCTGCTTCAAAAATCAGGTCAGAAGCTCCGCGACGCGTGTAATGTAGCTCCGGCTTGCCACACCTATGCTGGGTGGAATGCAGTAGGTGGAATGAGTAGGAATGGGGTGATGTGTGTTCCCTTCCTCACAAACTCCCCTAACCAAAGGCTTCCGATGCAACCCAGGGGAATCTCACCACTGCAGGTTCCAAGACTAGCTCCTCTTCATGGGGTGCAAAACGGTCATCAGGGGGTAAGATCACCAGCAGCTGACTCACAGGTGGCGGAGAACCCTCCTACAGGATAAAGATAGAGAGGCTTATTTTCCTTCTAGTAGAATAGGGTTGGCAAAGAGGATCAGAGAAAGGGTTTTTAAGACTCAGGCAGGGAGGACGTGCTATTGGGGGGTCAGGCAAGACCCAGGGCTGGCCCAAGACCACTTGATTCCTGAGGAGGCATGTAAAATGCTGCCTCCTTACTCAGTGATGATGTGCCAACCTCTGCTCTTCCCACTCTCCAATGCTACTCTCCTCCCTCCACATTTCCTCTTCCTCTCTGTCACCCTCTCCCGGTCCAGGAAGTGGAAGGAGAAGGAAGAGCAGTGGATGCAAGCAGGTGGACAGAGATGGGCAACCCCCATCGATCAGCTGCCTGAGGCAACTGCTTCCATTGGTCTCATGGATGGGCCAGCCCTGCCTGGAACATAGCCCTAAGGCTACAGTGGTCTATGAGGTTTTGAGATCTGCAGTGATGGCACTGCCAAGCCTTGGAGGTCAGCCAAAGCTTGAGCCTGACCAAGTTCTGGAATGGTGGAAAGTTCCACTTCTCTGGGCTGAGAAATGTAGAGGGCCGCTTTTAATTAATTTTCCCCTTTCATTAAACTACCGTATTGGTCTGAGTATAAGACTCACTTTTTTCTCCTAATTTAAGTTTTTAAACTAGGGGTGCGTCTTATAATCAGGCTGTTGCAATTTAATGCCAGTGATTTAATTAATTTTTTTTTAATAGCACCAAACTTTAAGGGTGCATCTTATAATCAGGTGCGTCTTATACTCGGGACAATACGGGGTATTATGCATTGTACAGTTTCCCAGATATTGGATGATGGTACTTGCCTACTGCCATTAAAAAAAATTACTGTGCTTGGGGTTGTTGTTTTTTTCCTGTTTATAAAAACAAGTTTCTGAACCGCAGAAAACGGACCATAAGGATCACAGCAACAAGCTCCATAGACAGCCTCCTGAGGCAGAGGTCTTGGGGTCCTGCAAAAAAAAACTCCTACTGCTGAGTCCGGATGATACCTGGAATGTCCTTAAGGCTGGCAGCAGCACAGGGGCCTGGAGGGCCCAGTCGTCAACCTGGCTCAGGTCCAACAGCACCGTCAGCCCAAGGGACTTCAGCTCTTGCCTAGGACATTGGCAAAGAAAGAGAGAAAGGAGAAAATGGGCTGTTGTCCTCACCGACAGGAGATTTAAAAAGGGTCATCAGCTGGGACAGTATCTGCAAGATAGCTGGCATATTTCACTTGGAAGCCTAGCTAAAGGCTATAAGGTAGTTAGGAGCATTTCCTTATGCTATGCTTGCAATGGCCCCACAATAGGTCCCAACTGTACCCATCTACAGATGGGGAAACTGAGACTATGTCCACATATTTGCTTTTTGTTCTTTACAGGACTCTCATGGAGCAGGTTAGCATACACAGAATGCAGCAGAATAATGCCACAGTACCCTAATGGTGATTTTCCTAAGTGCTCAAAGTGCTTCACATATATTAGCTCAGTAATCTTTACAATAATCTCATATAGCAGGCTAGAAGTATTATCTCCATATTACAGAATTGTGTGTGTGTGGGGGGGGGGGAGGTTGAGAGACAGTAACTGACTTTAAATCCCCAGCTGATTCATGGCTGAGGCAAGATTTCCACCTAGGCCCACATAGCTCACAGCTCATTCTCTTAACTGCTATGCTACACTAGCTCAGTAACAATATTTACGTTTGCAAGCAAACAGTGGCATATGTGCCCAAACAACTGTACATTACAAATGGAAACTGGTCTGGATTTAAATCAGTGTGACTGTTTATGACTTTCTCCACAACAGCATCCTTGGGGTCATGGTTTCATAACAGTGCTGAGGAGAATTCACTACTAAATTATTTTAGGGTTCTTTGCAGGGCAGTCTTGCTAATCAACCTAATTCAAAGGCTGGCCTTCATTTGCAGTGCAGCTGTTAACTCAAAACAACTAGACATAACAACTGGACACAACAAATTTCCTGCTGGATCAAGCTGGGTATGTTTGCCTCAGAGCCAAAGTATACCTGAGACGCGAGTGGAGATATCTCAAAGTGTTGACCAGATCTTCTTGTCCAGGAGGCAGCTCATCTCGAAGAGGCTGTGGTACCACAGTCAGCAAAGGCCGACCTGCTCTGTCCATTCCTCCTGTTCGGGGTGAAACACACACACAAATATGAGGTACCACTCGACACCAAACTGCCCTGGATCCGAGAGAGCTCTCAGGCCCAAATTTCTGAACAGGCATCCCCAGAGTAGCCATTCAAAATTCAAACTAGGAGGAGGAGATTAAAAAAACACCTCTCTAGCATTTCAGCACTACTAGATGAAAAACTGACACAGCCCGAATCTCCTCCTAGCATGCTAGGGTTGCATATGTTTTTCAGCTTCTAGCACGCTCGCCACGCTTGCAATCTTTCCTTTGAGTTCAAAGCTATTAAACATGGCAGCCTTCATGTAGTGTGTGGAAATAGGAATTAAGGTGGCAAAATGGCGGCACCCCACTTCAACCAAGCCCTTCACTGAACTACAAAGTACCCTGAACTGGTTGATGCCAATTTTGTTGCTGTTTGTTAATGAGAGGCATGCTAGCGATGTCACTTTCTGCTAGTTTCTATCTGAAAAACAAACAGCCTAAAAACACCTATTGAGCGCTTCTAGCTGAAAAACGAATGCAGCCTGAGTGTGCGGGAGAGGCATACCCAGCATGCAGTGGTAAACAGGACCCTAATGCGAAGAGAGGACTCTCTGGAGAAGACTCTGATGCTGGGAAAGATTGAAGGCAAAAGGAGAAGGGGAAGGCAAAGGATGAGATGGTTAGACAGCATCACCGATGCAACAAACATGAAAATGAGCCAACTCAGGAAGATAGTGGAGGACAGGAAGGCCTGGCGGGATATGGTTCATGGGATCACGAAGGGTCGGACACGACTTAACGACTGAACAACAACAACGAGATAGAATGTTTCCAGAGAACAAAAGGATAAATACAAAAGCATTCTAGAACAGGATTCAGAGGGCAAAACTAGATGGAATCAAGATGGTTCAGTTGAATCAAGAGGACCAGTCACACATTGTATTTTATTACTCTTAATTATTTGTGACAAGTCCCTGCCCTGAGGAGCTTACAATCTCAAAGACACAAGGGAGGTAGCAGAAGACGGAGAAGGGTGAGGAGTCAGTGAAGGTGGGGAAGAATGTGTGATTATTTCATGGACTTGGGCTTAGGCCCAAGTAAATTGCAGTTAGGTAAAAGAAAATAGGGGTTAGTGCAAAGAGGTGTGCAATTAAGACTTTTGTGTTGTTTTAAATGTAATGTACGCCTAAAAATGTAGTGTGTGAGCAAGGTAAACATCGGCACTCATCAGAGAGTTGGGACTGTCTGCAGTGCCCTGTGAAGTGTGCACTGAGTACCAAACCTCAGATTACTGGCATATAATGGGTGGACAAGTCAAAATGCAAGGGAGAAAAAGTTATACATGGCTGCATGCTGGAACTTGGTGCAAGGATAATACTGACTTAGATAAGGAGGGAACAGAGGATGGGTTTTGCATAGGCCATGTCCATCTACCTAACCAAAATGGATTTTTTTAAATGTTTTATTACAGGAAGCACCCCTGAGGTCAATCTCCATAACAAAACAGAAAAAAATGTACCGTCCCATCTTCCCAGCATTATGTTACCATAAAATACAGGATTGGGAAAAAGTTACACTTTTCTGCTGATACAAAAATTCCATTTCCTGCAAATTCCTATCCAATATTAGCTCCATAGCAGCAACCGCACCATACACAGTACACAGGCGGGGCTCTTGTTCTTGGGAAAGTAAGTGTGTGTGTGTGTGTGTGTGTGTGTGTGTGTGTGTGTGTGTGTGTGTGCGCGCGCGCACACACACACACACACGCTCTCTCTCTCTCTCTCTCTCTCTCTCTCTCACACACACACACACACACACACACACACGTGTGTCCAGCTTATAGCAGATATTTGCAGCTTATTTCTTTTATAATTACCAATTAGTTTCCAAATACAAAATATACACTGTCGTTTATAAAATTGAGACACTTTTATTTTCTTCTTCGGGAAAAATTTCCTCTGGGACGTTCATTGCCTATTCATTCTATCACCTGTTCTTACAAATGGACCCTCATCATGCCAATTCTGCTGGGGACGTTTTTCTGTTCGTAAGTAACAGGTGAAACTTCAGCGAGATGCTTGATGTTAGTGTAAATTCATCTCAAGGCTGCAATGCTCTACAACAGTACATACTACGTTCCTGGGACTTACTTCTGAGAAGACAAGCATAGGCTTGCATTGTTAGGCTGCAATCTTATACTGTACGTACTTTCCTAGAAGTAAGTCCCACTGAACACAATGGGATTTACTTCTGAATAGTCACACCTAGGCACATGCTGTCAGTGTCTTTTCCAACAGCTTACAACACAATCCTATGCATGTTTACTTGGAAGTAAATCCTACTGTGTTCAGTGAGACTTAATCCCAGGAAAGTGTGCATAGGACTGCAGTGTGGTGTCACTATGCTACACCAGATGTGGGGAACCAGTGTCTCTAGCACAGCAGTTGAAAGTGAAGCTGCATTTTCCCACTGGCTTAGAAGCCTTTGAAAAAGGATTACCCATATTCACAAAGAACGGGACAACCAATGGTTGTAGCTGAATGGAGGGCAAGAGGCGGCATAACTCTGAATAGCCAATACAGGGGGACAGACAGTAGGGAGAGGTTTGCACTTTTCCCTCGCTGCTGGTGAGCTCTTGGAGACATCTGGATGGCTTCTGGTGAAAACAGGTTGCTGGGTGGTTCTTTATCATCTGTTCCAGCACGGCTGGATGGCACACCAGATACCAATGGAAGGATGAGGCAAATCCACAGAAGGACGACAATGGCTATTTGCCACAATGGTTAAATGGAACCTCCCTGTTTAGAGGCAATATATCTGAGATTTCCAGATGTTGAAGAAAACTAAAAGGGGGAGGTGGCTCTCTCTATCTAATACGGTGAATTTTCCATGGGAGCATAATAGGCTGCTGCTGGAGAAGAGCTTTACAGAGGATGACTTTGGAGTAAGATGCTTACTCCAGAGGGATCCTAGTGAGATGCCAGGAATTGCCTCTCTCAAGCTCGGACTGCTGCCTTTTCAGTTTTCTCCCCCCTCTATTCTCCCCCTTTTTCCTTCCTTTTTATGCGGCCATTGTTTACGCTTCCCCTTAGTGCTCACCCCCTCTGGGAGGTCTGCCTCCCATTTTGCAAGCCACAAGGCTTCGGTAACATGACCCGGGTCTGGAGTTATTTTGGGTTGTGTCTTGTGGCTTTGGGTCAGGGAGCGGTTTTTGCAAGTACTTGTGATGTGGCCAGTGAGGAGGCTTGTCTTGCTCAGACCTCATGATGTTCAGTACGATGGCAAAATGTTGGTGAAAGGACAGTCAGCCTGGGCAGTCTATGAACACGTTGTTCTGCAGAGATCTTACTAGCGTGGTCAGATTTTGGGATACAACTGGGTTACAGATCGTTGTAACAGTAGATCAGGTTATGCAATGCCTCTGCATGATTCCATTCCAATCCATGCAGCCTCATCATATGCATATTTACTTGGAAGTAAATTCCACCATGTTTAATGAGGCTTATTCCCAAGTAAGTGTGCAGCGGATTCCAGCCTTAGTGCTAAGGGAGGGCTAGTCCAAACTATTTTAGTGCCTAGGATGGAAAATACAAATGTTGTGCACCCTCACGCCCTCCCATACATATCTTCATTAAAATGGGGCACAACCCATTGAGAAGCTCTCCTGCACACGCCCGACTGAAATCAACAGGAGCTGTATATCATGTGCCTGAACAGCTCCCATTCACTTCAACAGCTCCCATTCTCCATGCACAGGAGAGTTTCCTTGCAGATCTGCCTGACATCTTTCATGACAGCCAATGCACAACTGGGGGGTGGGGGCATGACACTGGATCTCGTGCAACAGGTATGCCTTCCTCCCACAAAAACAGTGATCTGGAACAGTGTCTGGACTGGTTTACAACCAGCTTCAATCTGCGGTGCAGACGGACATGCATTTGCTAAACAAACTTCAGTTCTTCGGGTATAAAACACCTGCCCTTTCATTGCCACCCTGTTGTGAAGACAGAAGAGTGAAAAGAGGATGAATGTTTCCCATCCTTCTAAGGACTACAAGAGGGGTAACAGCCAGCCACCTTCAAGCCCTGCCAAAAGACTCTCCAGGGGCAGAAGTGGTCTGTTGTTGACTTACCAGTTAGAGCAAACACGCCCAATCGCAGGAGCTCCCAATCTACAGCCTGCCCAGAGTGAGCCACAGTGGGTGGAGATGGAGCTGGTGCTTCCTCTTCTCCCTGCTCAGCGACACCAGCGTGGGCCTTCTCTCTCTCATCAGTACCCAGCAGGTTCTTCCCTTTACCTTTGGTAAAGGTTGCTTCCTCGCTATCAACAGTCATGCCCTCCTCGCCTGGGCAATGTCCTTCAGGGCCAGTCCCTTGTTCTGTGGCGCTCACACTCTGCTCCTCTGCACCATCGCCTGGTTCGCCATTACCAACGGCACCGGCCTGCTCTTCGGTGCTAGGGTTCTGGTCTTCTGTACCAATGCTCATTTTCCTGGTGCCAATACTACTGTCTCTTATGCCAGTGGAACATTTTTCTGAGCCACCTTCCAGCTCTCCCGTGCCAACACTACATTCTCTGGTGCCAACAACCAGCTCACCGGCGCCAATATCCTCCTCTCCAGTGCCAATGCTCCGGTCTCCAGGGATGTCACTTCTCTTTTGGGTTCCATTGCAACCAGGGATGCCAACATGGCATTCTTCGGTGATGACAGCTTGTTCTCTGGTACTAGCACTGGGTTCCCCATTCCCAGAATCCTGTTCTCCAGCACCAAGGCAGACTTCTTCCTTTACTGCGTCTTTTGTATCCACGCAAGCTCCCGTTTCTTTACTATTCAGGTCACCCACCTGTCTGAGTCGGCCACCAGCTCCTCTCCCCAGGCCTTTTTTTTTCCTGCGGTTTCCCTTGGCGGCACGTTTTGGTGTGGCTGAAGCTGGAGACCGGTTGTCATTGCTGCCTTCCCTGGAGCAAGCTGGGTCTGGAAGAATGGCCTCTGGCAGCTCTGGCTTCCCTAGTCCTTTGCTGTCCTCAGTGGCAGCTCCACCAAAGACGACTGGCTGTGAATCAGTCCCAAAGGGACTCTGGTTTTGCTCCAGAAACTCTGGACTTGGGCTCCCCACTGCCTGAGAGACTTCTGAGGTCTGACACAAGGCTAGGCTTGGTTCTCCTCTTTGCTGGTCCACCCTGTCCTCCGGGGCTGGGCCACTCTCTTGGCCAGACCTCTCAGCCTCCTGGGCTTTGCAGGCCTTCCGCAAGGCAAAGTTCTCCCCACAGCCAGACTTATGGTGGAGCCAGGCTCGGTGGCGCCGGCTCCGACTCTTGTTGTGTCCCTTGCGGGTAGGCATTGTCTGGATTTGGGCACCGCAAGGCTCTGGGATCCTCGGGGCCTGGTGCAGGGTGGGGCTGACCTCCAGGAGGTGAACGTACTCGCCCTCAGACTCCCGGTTCTCCCCGCCGGAATGGCGTCCGTCTCCAGGACTCCGTGCCCCCAGCACCTCAGGAGCCAAATCGGCAGAGCAGCGCTGTCCTACAATAAACCCATCTTTGTGCACAAACTGAGGGTACACCAGCTCAGGCCAGGGCAGGCTGAGCACCTTCTCCCCAGCTGCCAAAAGGCAGCGCTCCAGGCGTCCCGCTCGGCGTTCCTTGTTGATGCCGTTCAGCCACTCAACGGTGAAGAGGAAAGGGTAGGAGTCAGGGGAAACAGGTAGCTCCTGGACACTGCGGCCCTCTGGCGATAGGCACTTCAGCACCAGGCGTGGGGCACACTCCCGGTGAGGCACCACTTGCAAGTAGAAGTCACCGGGGCAGAGGTGTTGCCAGGGCAACGAGCCCAGCTGCACCAGAATCTTCTCGCGAAGGCACAGCGGCCAACCCTCATGGCAGAACACAAAGCCGCTATACTGGGCCTGAGGAGGTGAGAAAGAGAGAAAAAAGGAGAGAGAATCAGATGCAGGACTGAATATACTTTGTACAGAAGTTTTGTTTTCAAAATTCTGCATGAAGAAACCCTGAATTCAGTCATTTATGTCAATAATGCAGATCTGTATCTATTTGCTTATTCTGCATAATTCTGCTGCCAATGTGGAGGAGCAGAGACACCCCCTGACCATGAGAAATACTGCTCAACAACCTCCCTTGAGCCTCACATTTCACCATTTTCGTTCTAAGAAAATACTGTATTCATCATCTTAAGGACTAGAAACTCACTTTTAGCTTTACGTGAAAGCTGAGACTTGCAGGATGCAGAATCCTGCACCCCGTTGTCTGCACAGTGCAGTTGGGAAATGCACACAGCTAAGGCTACAGAGAAAGTCCATTTATAGATGAAA
Source organism: Plestiodon gilberti rubricaudatus (assembly GCA_026170595.1). Taxonomy (NCBI): domain Eukaryota; kingdom Metazoa; phylum Chordata; class Lepidosauria; order Squamata; family Scincidae; genus Plestiodon; species Plestiodon gilberti. The sequence goes on from JANXHW010000006.1 coordinate 23,502,226, forward strand.
AAGTTATTATAGTTCTAAAACCAAAGAATAGTACCCCCATTCTGCCACAAACCTACGTCTGCCTATATTTGATTGGTGCGCAGGGCTCATTCACTGAGATGTTATTATCTGGAGGAGGCAGAATGATTGCGCTAAAATTGTATTCTAGGACTGAGCCCCAGAATCAAAGAAAAGGTCCCCAAGCTAGACTTTAAGTCAGTTAAAGCCCCAGGTGGAGGTCTACATTGGGATTCCAGCCCCAGAACAGACTGTTTTTCTGCTGTTCTGAGCTGAGCGAGATTTCTCATTCAAAGGGTCTCCAGAGAAACAGAGCCAAACCAATGCAGAGACTCACACAGGCTTCACTCTGGACACGAGCCAGAATGTGCTTGGCAGGAACAAGGAAGTCGAGGGTGTAGCGCAGGGCGTCGTGCTGGTACGTCCGCTCCAGCACCTCAAAGACCTGGCTCAGCAGCGTGGGGGCAGTGGCTTCGAAGGGGGGGTACAAGGCGGCCAGCGTGCTCTGAACACATTCCTCTACCGGTTCGGGTTCCTGTGGAGACATCAGAGAGAGAAAGAGAGCATGGGTTAAAAATGGTTCTCATCTAACAGTCCTCAGCGACCTGTCCTGCCCTCCCAACACCTTCTGCACCTGGTGCTTCTGCAGCCAACGGAGAATGTACACAAATCACTGCGCCATTATACGCTCTCTGAAATCTCCTCCACCTGGCTTCAACCAGTTGCACTGGTGCAGCTGCACTGTCTTCCCTCTTCAAACGTGCAATGTCCTTGGCTGTTTTCTTGCTCCCATGCAATATGCCACAACTCATGGAGCCGCACGGGTGTCAGGGCCCCTTGGAACCGACCTCTTCCGATTTCTGACTGGTTCAGCAAACCTAGAGCACTGGGCTGATATGGTTACCCACTGCAATAAGCTTTCGCTCGCTTGGTGCCTACAGACAGACCGCTGCCCCCTAGTGGTGCACCGATGGGATAGGGCAGCAAGGAAGTTGCATAGGGCAATGCGCACAGAGCTCAGCAATGTGCAAAGGAACAGGGGCATGAGGGGGCAGTGCAAAAGAAAGACTTTGGGAAAGTGCCAAGGCCTGAGAATGGAGCAGTCAAAGCTCCATCTGGAATACATTAACAGCTGTGAGCTCATTCCTTCCGCAGCTCCACCCAGCAAAGGAAATGGGGGGGGGAGACTGTAAGGGAACGGGGCCAGCAACGAGGCAGCCATTGTGCCAAATCTTCCAATTGTACCTAATAAAGAGCCACAATAGCTCTTTTCTCACCATGCCTACCAGTCTCCTGCATGCAGCACATCCTCACCTAATAGCGGACCACAATTTCACAGTGTACCTTTGCAGCTGCTGGAAAAAAGGAATTGTTTTCTTGCCTTGGTGCCAGAATCCAGATGAAATGGCTTTGGTCATATACACCGATTTCATTTTGTCTTGTATTTGAAAAAAATAATAATGAAAACCATGGAATTAGAACGCTGCTGGATTTGCAGGTCTAGGGACCTGACATGTGAAAATGTGTTTTGTAGGAATAGGGGAAAATGTCGTTTGCAAGTTAATCTTTCCAAAAGTCTTCAGTTGGGGGCAGGTGGGCAAGAAGAAAAGGGGGCAGACACTGCAACCCTACAGAATTCACTTGTTGACACCACACAAACTTTTTACCCCACCGTGGAGGGTGCACGGCTCACGTAACATTGAAAAAGCAGGAGTACTTTCTGGAAAAAGAGGTGCTGGGGCTAAATGTCTGCCTGGAAGCCCTTCTTCCTAATCCGAGGCAGGCAAAGGCTGGTTAAGGTTACAAAGCAGTGAGGGCAAGGTGCTTTGCATATGCTCAGAGGCTTCCTTGCAATAAAGAAGCTCTCTTATAGGTGGTCCGACAGCCTCCCTACTCTGTCTAGCAGTGGCTCTCCAGCTGAGGCCTTTGACAGCCTTCCTATTCAAGCTCCTTTCACTAAGGACACCAGGTGTTTTGCAAGAGCTGTATATATGACCCTCTGCCTTCTTCTTAAAAGGAGGCTTAAAAAGGGACAACCCGCTTGCTTTGCACTCAAGCAGCCTCACTTTCAGCCTTACAAAGCCAAATCCTGACACTGAAAGCAGGTTACAGGGGCTAAGGGAGCCTCACTGCGTCCAAATACCGCACTATTTTGTGAAATGGTGGAAAGTATGTGTTGCCTCACTCTCCTGCTTCCTCGTCCCAGAGTTTTTGCCACTTTTTGGCACAGCAGCAGGAAAGTATAGACTCTGAGCCAGTCACCGTGAGGGAAAGTTTCAAATCCCCGACAAGAAGAGGCAAACCCCCCTTTCTTTGCAGACACTGGCAGGAAGGAGCAGAGAGGCCCCTTCTTGGCTCAGCGTCTTGAAGGGTGTGCAAGCAAGGCAGGCAGTTGCAGCAGCGAGGAGGACAGCGGCTGGCAGAAACACAGACAAGCGTCCTCCTCCAGGAATATCTCTCTCTCTCTCTCTCTCTCTCTCTCACACACACACACACACACACACACACAGAGAGAGAGAGAGAGAGAGAGAGAGAGAGAGAGAGAGAGAGAGAGAAACCCACGCAATCCTGGAGCCTCTGCACCTTCATGAGCCACAACTATAACAGGTCCATTTTTAATCTTGACACCTCAGGCAGACAAGCAAGGGGATTCCCTCATCACGTGTGAACACAATCAAACAACCATTCTCCACCTGAAATGGCCATGCTATTTGTTAGGCTGATGGAGCTGATGGGACAGGATAGCCAGTTTTCAAAATTACATAGAACTCTTCGTTCCTGCCTGGTCCAGAGAAGAATTCTGTGCAGCTGGAAAGCCATGTTGGTCTGACTAAACGTTAATGCTGGAACCGTTCTAGATTGTTCCGGCCTTCTCTTTCAGCACAAAGCAATCGGCTCCGTCTTTTATTTCAGATTAGTCTGTAACAATATCTACCACGCCTCCCCAGTTTGGCTCTCACAGTCACTAGCTCAATCAGAATAAGCGCTCAACATATATGCACACATTGAACAAGGAGGAGGTGAAAGGGATTCAGGACTGATTAAAAGCAGGAGGTTTTAATCCAGAAGCCCTGATGCCTACTTGTCAATGAATGAGTAGAGGGCTGGTTATGGTCACTCAGTATTAAGGGACAGACATTCCCCATATCATTATCGTCACATTTAGCATTTATGCAAGAGGGACATGCAACAAAATATTGCATCTCCCCATGCCTAATGCCCACCCACAGGATATTTAAAGGCTCAAGCAGGCTGATTTCTTCCCCTTCCTCTCTCTCCACCCCCTTCTGTGGTTTCTTTCCCCAGCACTTGATTGCTCTTGGGAGTCCAGTGAGCATGTTCAGTTCTCATTAAGCTGGGGAGTATGTGTCTTTTTCTTTTAATTTACAAATTCATTTACTTTTTCATACCTAGGGAATCTCCCCAAATACACAGAAGCCACATCCATATTTTGGGGTGACTGTGCTTCCAATCTGATAGTCACCTGAGCTCTCTACTGGTACGTAGCTAGCTAGATATAGCAATTTTGCAGTATTCAAAGAGTTTCACATACGTTATCTTACATTATGAGGAAAGGCTACAGCGTTTGGGGCTCTTCAGTCTAGAAAAAAGGCGGTTGAGGGGGGACATGATTGAGACATATAAAAAATTATGCATAGGATGGAGAGAGTGGATAGAGAGAAGTTCTTTTCCCTCTCACACAACACTAGAACTAGGGGACATCCACTCAAATTGAGTGGAGGGAGTATTAAAACAGACAAAAGAAAATATTTCTTTACCCAGCGTGTAATTGGTTTGTGGAACTCCTTGCCACAGGAGATGGTGATGGCACCTGGCCTGGATGCCTTTAAAAGGGGATTGGACAGATTTATGGAGGAAAAGTCCATCACAGCTTACAAGCCATGATGGGGATAAGCAACCTCCTGGTTGTAGGAGTATGTTTTCTTTGTGCCAGGTGCAAGGGAGTAGTGACAAGATACAAGTATCTTGTTGTCTTGTGCTCCCTGAGGCATCTGGTGGGGCCACTGTGTGATACAGGAAGCTGGACTAGATGGACCTTTGGCCTGATCCAGCAGGGCTCTTCTTATGTTCTTATCTCAGTAATCCTAACAACAATCCCAAAAGGTAGGTTAGTACTGTCATCTCCACATTACATGCAAGAGTATGGCTTGTCTAAGACCATTCACAGCAGAGGCAAGTTTTGACCTAGGCAAGGCATGGTCCTTATCCTACATCTTCCAGGGGTGATCCCTGGTCTAGATTAAGCCCTAACTTTCGGCATGTTAACACACGAATGCTTGTCACTCAGGGAATACAACATCCATGACAACTTAGTATGCATGGAAAAAGCCAATGCATGTCAAAGATCACAAGCACAGCTATCTGCTCCCAACATCGTCAAACACAGTGGGAACAGGTCATTGGGAGCCAGGGAGTAGCAAGGCTCCCAATACTCGCTGATCAATGTGTGAACTGCCTCCGGTTCACAAGGCACGAGATGCCGAGGGAGATGCATTTGTGAATGCGTGAACTGGCCATTTAACACTGCCTACTCTCCTTCACTTGTACAGGTGAATAGTGCCTTGATCTGATCAAGGGACTTTGGTCCCAGCTACACATTATGTTCACTCTTTATTAGGGTTCATGTGCTTGCTTTCCCCTTGCTAAATAGCAACCGAAGAGGCCACAAATCTGGACTGGGACTGTGGCAGCATGGGGGGGGGGGGCTTTAATCCCTCGGGTTCCTCCACCACAGTCCTTATCTGGATAAGGTCCTCCCACAGTCACTATTTAATGAGGACACAACAAACAGAATGGGCTTAACAGAATATGCAATTTGGCTCTTCATCCATCATTCCAACAGCAGCCAGATGCCATTCCCTGCACCACATATCCAGAGGTATAAGCACATAAACCAGTGGTACATATTTAATTTCTTCTTTCAACATGGTGCACAGATATATGCAATTAGGTAACATTGCCTTTGCCACCGAAACGGCTCCAGGGGCGAGTGGGAGGGGCTGTGTTACACTGGTTTGCAAGGCTCGGTGCAGCGCCTTGCACCACTTATGGTGCCACACCCCCTCCAGGAACACCACTGTGCAGCCTAAATTTCCTCCCTACTGTCCCTACTGCACTTCCTTATGGAGCATGTAAAGGGTTCCATCCTCAACAAGATATTCACACACCACCCACACACTCTCTCTATATAGGAGTTTCTTTATATGACAATTACTGCAACTTCCTTGTGTTTGAAATATGTTTCAAATCTATGAAACATTCATCTATATATTCATCTATTGTTAGTCTCATTTCTGCTAGATATTTGATAATATATATCCATTTGTAAACATGGTCTATATAACTCTTTTGGAAAACAGATACTTTTTTAGAATTTTAGAAGGATTCCATTTTAAGTCAAGTTTTTTTATATAGCCCAATCAATTTTGAATGAGTCGTGTATATCATTTTACAGATATTCCCTGATTCAGAAATGTCTTGAAATGCATTGGGGTGGGGGGTGGGGCAAAGTTAGATATTTTCTCTCAAAGACATCAACTTTTAAAAAATATGTGATTGCATGGATTAACCTGTCTGGCTCCCCTGCTTTAGCAAGCATCACCTTGAGATCACAGAAATCACTGCAGAGGTATTTGTGCACCATCGGTTCCTACAGTGACATTTCTGCATACACTCCTGTAGATGGGGAATGGTTTCCATGGAGAAAAAAGAAGCGGAAAAAAATTACCTCGGAACAAGCGCAGTGTCTTTCCTCTCTCAGCTAAGCCATCACGTCCAATTCCAGCCCTGGAATATCTGGGATTAGGGACAAAGAGGGGGCTTCCAGTTGAGACAGGGTGACTTCCAGACTGGGCAAGCTACGACACCTTTCAGTTTCAACACTGAAGCACCAATGTAACCAGGTCGGTGCTTGATGGCAGAGGGACCTGCAGTAGTGCCGTCTCCTCCGAGAGTAGGATCTGAGCTAGGACCTGTAGCACAGCCCACGCCTGGGGGCTATGGGGAGAGGTGGCTCTCGGCTGCCAGTCTCCTCCTCAGAACACAGGGGAAAAAAACCTTTGCTGGGCTCACTATGGCCAAGCGATCTGTTACACGCCAACATGCACAATCAACTCCAACAGCTGCTTCGTCTAAGGGTAAGCAGCTTTGGGAGGGAGGGGACCATTTGTAGCAGAGAAGCAGCAGGGGAGGGGAGGGGGCTGCTTAATCCTTTGCCTGCCAGCTGTTTTACTGCTGCTACCCCTCCTCCCACATGGTTCCAAATGCATGTTCACCCTTGCAATTGCAATTCCACATCTGGAACTGCACAAGGTGACCATAGCAGGGGAGGGAGGGAAGGGGGCACAACAGAGAGATGGCATGCAGGCAAAAGAAAAGCACATCCACTCTGCTCCAAAGCTGCTTTTCCTCAGAAGAACGAGCCAGTGGGGTTTTACTGCACACACCAACACGTAATGTGTAGTTTAGCCTTCCTGTTTTTAAAAAAAGTGCACACCAAAGACTTGTTTTAGGGCATAGATGCCGGGGAGGGGGGGATTTCATCAGATCAGAAATTCATAACCCTCCTCTAGTAGGAGGGACATCTATGCTCAACCTTCCTGAGATGGGACATACTCCCTGTCACTTTTTCAGGCTACAAGAAAATATGCTCTTGCCCACCTCCTGTGCGAGACCATTCTGAGCCCAGCTAGCACCGTCTGGCCAAAGCGCAGAGATATGGTCAGTTCTCTTCATGAAATCCAGCTTTTTTGCAGAAGCAAAACTGCTCCTAGCACTCCCCTCCAACACATTAAGGACATTTTTCATAATGGGTGATATCACTGCCTTTTCGTCTACAATCACTTATGAAAAATGTCAGTGGGGAGACAAGGACAGAAAGCAGAAGGGAACCCGTTTTATATTAATACAAATAAAATGTGTAGTCTATCTGTTCATTTTAATACAATGACCAGGCCACCAGGCAGCATAGATTAAATGAGTGTTCTAGCCAGCATCATTTTTACATTCAAATTACAGATGCAAGAATTGCAAAATGCCTGTTGACAGATCACTTGCGGAAATAGTCTAATTTCACACGTACCAAATCATACCCTGGCATTCGATAATAATTAATCGGAGTAATTATGAGCACCTTAGCTTCTCCAATCTCTGCTTCACCCATAAGCATGCATTCAAAGGGAAGGGGGGGGGGAAATCCTTCTCTTTTATTCTGTTCTTTAAATCAGGGTGATAAAAGAGCAGAATCATAAATAATTTGGGTTCAGCGAGCTTCAGCAATGGCATTGACTTGCAAGTAAATGTGGTTAGGCTTGGCCTGTCCCAGATGCTGCACCCATGACAACGGGGGATAATCTCCTCCCATATACATTATGATTATCAACTCAGGCCTTGCTCCGGGTGCCCCTTGCCCTCAGAAGTGCAGCAGGCATCCACCAACAGCAGGGCCTTTTCAGTAGTGGCACCAACCGTGTGGAATGCCTTCCCCACTGAGGTTCAGTTGGCCCCTCCCCTGCAATCCTTCAGGCTACTGGTTGGAAACCAGGCTTTTTGGTTCAGTTTTTGGTAGCAGTTGAGAGTTGTGGCAGTAGCAAGAGATTGCTGGCATGGCCTTCAATTTGGATGTCTTTTGTTGCTTAATTTTATTGTTGTACAATAGTACAGTATATTCGCTTGGCTTTGTAAACCGCCTTGGGTAGCCCTGTGGCAAAAAAAGGCGGGTTAAAAACTGCTTTAAGTCTAAGATAGATAAATAATCAAACAAACAAACCGCCTCCCAGTCCGATATCCTAGTGCTGCGGACTTACCACAGCAATGCCCGACGCGGACGCTGATCCCACCCAGCGCCACCCCCCAGCCCCCCAACATTGCAACAACGCTCTATTCAGCGTCCCGCGCCTCCACGGATAACCGGCGCCCTTCACGGGGATGGGGGCGGGGAAGAGGAAAGGAAGAAAGAATGCCACTCGCGTCTTTTTGCCTGCTGCCCACCCCTGGATCCTACTCCGCCCTTCCCCCTGGGAAGCCCCCAGGAGGTCGCGCTTCCCACCTACCCCTGCCCCCCAGGCAGACAGCGCGCACGGGGGCTCACCATGGCGCAGACGGGACGGGCTTTCCCCTGATCTACGGCTGTAGCTACCGCTTCTGTCGCTGCCGCCTCCAGACTCCGAGCTGCACCCCCCCCCCCGCCCCGGCTTGGCCGGCTAGCCCAGCCTGGAGCCACCCCCTGGCAGAAATCCCGGCCCCCGACGCCGTGGCTGCCTGCAGCTGCAGTCCCCGCCGGAGCCCGGCCAAGGGCACGTGGAGACGCGACTGCGGCAGCGCCGAGTGAGTGAGCGAGCGAGTGGAGAGGGGAGGGGGACCAGCTTCGGCCGTCGTCTCCGCCTACTCCGTGCCCTTGAGAGGCGATCCGTAAGTCCCTCGAACGGGATCTCGGCTCAGTTGAAGCTGCGGCAGTAAAGGGAGCAGCCACGAAATCTCTTTGCCAGTTGGGCTCAGTTTACGCTCCGAACATGTGTAGTTGAGAAAGAAGAGTACCTCTGAGCTGGTGCAGAGTGCATTTATCTCGGCACTACAGCCTATACATCAGTCATTAGCAGGCGAGGCTGCCAGGACAAAGGATTTCCTCCCAGGTAGCTTGGGGGCCCCAACACCTTGCTTCTTGAATGAAGGGAACCCCTGAGTGATCTGTAGTTACTTTTCCAGTTATAATGGAAACATTTGGTTTCAATAACACAATCTCAGACTTGGCCAATTTAGGGATTGAAGCTAAACTGCAGAACATTGTAAAATGTAAAACTCCATGCAAAGATTAGGTAGATTCATATAGAAAACAAAGCCCCCAAGCATGGACAGAGTGCAATAGTGAGGAGCCACAACCTGCCCCAGGCATTGGGAATTTGAGATCAGGGCTTCCAGGGTATAATTTCTATGCAGAGCTGAGCTCTGGCACTTATTTAGAAATATGAAGCATATGAAAATACTGTATGAAGAAAATAGGGTGCAATCAACAAGGCTCTTGAGCAGAGGGGCCTTAATTACCATATTGTCCCGAGTATAAGACGCACCTGATTATAAGACGCACCCTTAAAGTTTGGTGCTATTAAAAAAAATTAATTAAATCACTGGCATTATTGCAACAGCCTGATTATAAGACGCACCCCTAAAAACTTAAATTAGGAGAAAAAAGTGAGTCTTATACTCAGACCAATACAGTAATTGTTTTTATTTATTGTATGTTTTTGTTGTGTGCTTTTACTGTTTTATGTTTGTTATTTATGAAAAACTATGTAAGTCACCTTGGGCATTTGCCTTGGCAAGAGAAAGGTGGTGCATACATTTTTATATAAATAAATGTCACCTTACATGTGCAAGATGGAAGCCTGGTACCCCACAGTCATTAATCTGGGGAAATGACCACCTGCTGATGATTCCACATGACCTGCTGGAGCAGACCAAGTGTCCACATTGCCCAGCGTTCTGTTTCTAACAGTGGACAGCCAGATGCTTCTGGGAAGCTCACAAAGCAAGGTATGAAGGCAACAGTCCTCCCTCCTTTTTTGTCCCCACCAGCTCCAATTTGGTTCAGTGCCTCTGAACATGGAGGCTCAGTTGAGCTACCATGGTTAATAGCTTATTATACTTGCCAGAATGGTGCAGTAGTGGTTCTGGTGTTGAGCATAGACCCTTAAAATCCAGGTTCAAATCCCTGCTCAGCCATGAAGCTTCCTAGGTGAGCTTGGGTCAGTCACTATCTCTCAGCCTAACCCATCCCCACCTCACAGGGGTGTTGTGAGAACAAGAGGGAAGGAAGCATGCACACTACCCTGAGCTCCTTGGAGGAAGCATGGTGCGAAATAAACCCCTTATGTGGATAAATTAATCTTAAAACTTGCCCTGAACTCTCTCTCTCTCTCTCTCTCTCTGTGAGACCACAACCAACCCTCATGCTTCTGGGATGTGAGATATGAGGGATGGGCCAAGGGTACGACCCCCACGAGCGTTTGATCCCAGCTCCTCTCTTTCTAGAAATTAAGAGATGGGCCACACACAAGCACCTATGTACAGACCAGCATTGTGTCAGCAATATTACATATGCCAGCTAGGGGGAGAAGCTATTTTCCAAATCCCTGTTTCGCCTCCAGGAAAAGCTTTAAAAAAAAAAAAGCCACAACACAACTTTCCAGCCTTTTCTAGGTTCCAGCCAAGCTAAAGCTTGAAAGGAAAGAAGGGTAGGCGAAGTGGGAATTTTTATGCCCCCAAAGCTGGCAACAGAGGAGAAAAAACTCCAATGACTCCACTTTGATTAGGTTCCAGATTTGGAGCAAATAAGATTAATCAGTCAGACGACTAATCAGCCATTTTTTAATTAAAAACCTGTAGCTGGGAAATTTAGCTAACTCACTCAAATTAAAATGTGAAATTTTGCTCCATACTACCCCCACCAGACCTCCTGGACCACAGTTGTGTGTCGTCCCCCCCCATGCTGCAGTCTGCAAAGGTCCCTTGCCTGTCCACTCACCTCCTGCAAAGGGCATGCAGTCTCTCTTCCTCCCAGCCGATTTTCCTTTCTTATTTGCCCCACCACCATCCCTCAATTCCCTGTCACTCTCACCCTCCTTTTCTTCAGGCCTCTAACAGTGCCATCCTGTGCATGTGCATGTCTGCTCGGATGTAGGTCCCACCAAGTTCAATGGGACTTACTCCCAGGTAAGTTTGTATAGGATTATACGCTGACAGCCCCATCCTAACTATCCACTGATGCAGCCACAATACAGCCCCACGGTAATAAGAGCAGTTCGCATTTGTATAGTACTTTTTGCACATGCAAAGCGCTTCATATGTTTTATCTTGATGTATCCCTTACAACAACCCTAAGGAAAGTATTGTTATCCCCATAATTAGGCTTACCAGATCTCCAACCAGGACAGAGTGCTAGACCTTTAGGAGAAGGAATGTGGGCAGGTGTAGCTTGTTAACCCTTAGAGCACAATCCTAGGCATGTCTACTCAGAAGCAAGCCCCACTGAACACAATGGGGCTTGCTTCTGAGTAGACACGCCTAAGGTTTAACAAGCTACACCTGCCCACATTCCCTCTCCTAAAGGTCTAGCACTCTGTCCCGGTTGGAGATCTGGTAATCCTACCCATAATGATGTTTTTAAAAAGACAGCTATTCATTTCATGAACATCCCACCTTTTGTCCATATTGCTCAAGGCAGCTTCCAAGCACTCAGCAGAGCCAAACTAGTTTCACTTCAACAAGGTAGAAACACCATATGCCTTCAATGTGACACATCATGTGTCTTTATAGGATACATCATGTGCTTTGGTGTGCCTTGCCCTTGCAACATCATGGGCCTGCACATCCCAAACTGCCAAACATGTGAAGTAAGAATATAGGGAGTGCCTCTGAGCATGTGCAAAGTGCTTCTCCCCTTTCATCTCAAGTGACTGTTTAGTTGATATAAATATTTATAGGCTGCTTTCTCCGCAACAGCGCCTTGAAAATAATTTGTAATTAAAAGCAAAATCAGAACTATTGCAAGCTGTTAAAAAGTTAGGATTTGGGCATGGGGGCTTCCTGGTCATAGGGCATAAGACCAAGGCAGGCGTGGCCCCAGCACCACTTGGTTCAGAGAGATGAAGCCCTTATCCTCTGGTCCAGTTTGTTCCCAAGGGGTGATTCCTTGCAGGCTTCTCTTGGCAAACCCAGTTCAAGTACAGTATTTTGAGTGCCCGACAATGAAATGATTCTTCTAGCTGCCACAGGTGCCTGGGAATTGAGGGAAAAATAAACAAGAACCAAAACCTTCGCTTAATGAGAATAACCTCTGTTCCCCAGAAGCCTACAACTTTCTCTGGGGGCTTCCTATATGATTAGGCTTACCATATCCCAAGGGGGACAGGGTGCCTGCACCTTTAACCATTGTAAAAAGAGGGAATTTGGGCAGGTGCAGCTCATAATGGAAGGGTGCAACAAGCTGCACCTGCCCAAATTCCCTCTTTTTACAATGGTTAAAGGTGTAGGCACCCTGTCCCCCTTTGGATATGGTAAGCCTATATATGATGCACTTCCAGCACTCATTGGTTTCCAGGTGGATTCTAATGATCTGTTAAAATCAGGCCCCCTTTTGTGTTAAAAAACCAGCTGTCCAGAAACTGAGATTGCTACACTTTGCAAATCAAATCAGAGCTCTTCTCACTCTGAGCCAGACACATCAGCTTTGTGAAAACCAGAGCACACAGATCAAAGAGCACACAGATCACATATCTCTTTAAGGACCAATGAAATTGCTGAGGGCATCTAAATGAGGTGGAAACAGGTGGGTTCAAAAGGGTCCAGTGATCACAGGTCAGAGCAGAAAGGAAGGACAGCACCTTCGAAACAGCAAAGGCATAGATTCCAACAGGAAACTTAGGTATTTGGGCTCCTGTCTTGCATTACCCTCTGTCCAAACTGTCAAGATCTCCTGAAATTGCTGCTTTCCAATTCTGTGTCTCATCATAGCTTGTCTTGTGCATTTGGGGGCAATATTACAATGTCCCATTGGCAAGCAAGTCCTCTGCTGCTCTTCCACCAAAAGAACTGCAGCGATGCTACACTAATCAGCATCTGGCCTTTCGTTTGGGCTACTGGCCTTTGCGCTCATTACTTCTAATGTTTTCTAGGGGGGCATCCTTGGCCTTGCTGCTATGGAGCAGCTGTGTTCCCCACTCTTGTTCTTAGCCCCTCTAGTCTCCAACTACACTGGACTTGCCGAAAGCCGTACAATGCAGTTGCACTGGTGCATTTGTGCCTCCATGAGTTCTTCCGCTCTGGTGCAAGGCCCAGCATGTTTTGTTGCTTCATCATTGGTGCTGTGCTCCAGGGGGAAAGCCTGTAGTATCTGCTTTGTGTGCAGAAGGTCCAGCTTGTGTCCCAAATGTGGGGAAGGGTGCAGGACATAATTCTTCAAACATTAAATTATGCCAAGGTTTTCAAGAATGCCAAAATTATTTTCAAGAATGGAAAAGGAAGACTAGAGAGAGAGGTGCATTTCTCAGGAAGAATGGAGAGAGAACCCCTCTATTTCTTTGTCACCTAGCAGCTGTTTTATAATTCTCTTTTCACTTTGATAAAATATGCCCACTCTGTCAAGCCATGGCATTGAATGGAGATTTGCATTCTCTTTCTAAGCTTCTCCAATGGACAGGACTTTTTTTCTTTACGCAAGCTGAAAGGCAAGAGGGCGTTTGGCCTCATCTGCTACCAGCTTCAGCTCCTCACTGCTGATGAAGAAGACTTGCTTCTTCCCTTCAGCTTTATCCAGCCAGTCATGTGGTCAAACCAGGATCCAGGAGGAAATACAGTCAAGACATGAGACAGGACAAAGAGCCATAGAGTTGTTTTACACTTAGAGGGCTGTTTTTTAAAGGTCAAACATCACATGATGTGGAAAATTCATAGCTGGATCGTCCAATATCTAAAAAAAAAAATTGAATGCAGCTGCGCCTGCGATGGAGGGGAGGCTGTGACTTTGGATGGAAGAACAGTGCTGTAGCGAGGGTGTTTAACCCTCCCCCCTGACCTTGGTGGTTTCTAAACTGTCCCCCCCCCCTTCAGAAGCTGCTATTAGCCCCAGAGCAGAAAAAAATACAATACAGGTTGTACTCCTGGGTTGGTGTTGTTTTCTTCTTAGCTGCAGAGCTCATATCTGTTTTGGGGGTGGGGTGGAGAATCTTGATCTAGAAAGCAACATGGGGAAAGGGATAAACACACCCCAGTGCTGCTGCTCTGATCAACAAAGGAACCTTCCCCTCTGTCCCCTGTGGCTCCTTTAAAGCTTAACAAAAAAAGTTGGGAGATCCAGTCACAGATCTTCTGCATCCTGTGTGGTCTTGGCCCTAAGACATTCATTATCATTTTAGAGGGAGAAGTCTGTCGGGTGCAACTTCTCCCATTACAACAGCAACACACAGGAAAAGCGGCATATGACAGATCTCTCCCTTCTGTGCAATTCTTAAAGATACAGGAGCCTTCCAAAGGTTTCAACCTGGTATCATTATTTGCACGTTTTGGTGAGGTGGTGATGGTGAGCGTCCAACCAAAACTCTACAGTTGAGTAAAGAAAGGAACAGTGCTTCTGAATGCTGGACATTCAGTTGCTGGTTTATCAGCCCCAGTCACTCAGTTACCTGGTATATCCACGGTTCAGATGTGACGTCTCTTCTTTGTCCCAGGTGAGGAGAGAGGAATCTGAGTCTGAGCAACATGCAACGCAATCCTATGTTTACTTGAAAGTAAGTCCCACTGAGTTCAATGGAGCATAAGCGCGCATAGGATTGCAGCCAAAGAATGTCAGCACTGTCTTGCTGGCTCCATCTAGCCCGGTGCTCCGACTCTGTGCTTTTTTGCCATCGCTGCTGCCGAATTGCCGCTGAATCAGGCGACAATTGCAACACCCCCACCGGCAGTAAATTTATTATTCCCCCTGGCAACAGCCCCTAAAAGTGTCCGAAAACCGCCGGGGGGGTGCAATTGCCGCCGGATTCAGAAATTTGGCGGCGGCGCAGCAAAAAAGCACCCCCAGCGGGGGTTTTGGGTACGCATTTTGGCCGTTTGCGGTGACAGAATTCAGCCCGCGCTGCAAACGGCCTAAAAGAGGCCGAAAAACCACCAAGGGGTGCTTTTTTGCTGCGCCGCTGACAAATTGCTGCCGAATCCGGAGGCAATTTAGCGCACACACCCCAGCCATTTGTCACCCCCCCCCCTCTGCACCCGGGGGCCCACCGCCTCCCCTAACAACTAGCAGTACCTGAGATTAAGACATCATATTCAGGCCTTCCCCTGATCTCAAGACATCTATCAGTCCTTGATTCCTTTTGAAAATTTGTTAAGGTCAATAATCATGAGAAGTAGTTAGCAACACATCTACAGGATTTTCAGATATGCTAGACTGAGCGGTTAAACAAAAGCCAGAGCAGGATTTTAATACTACCATCACTCTTGAGAAATGGGCCTCCCTATTAAACGTTCATTTAAATATACTTTGGACACCAATTCTCAGGGGAATCTTGATGAGATAATGTACAAATGGTATTTGTATGGTATAGTGGTTTGGGAGTCGGACTTAGACCTGGAAGATCCAGGTTCAAATCCCCGCTCAGCTATGAAGCTTCCTGGGTGACCTTGGGCCAGACACTATCTCTCAGCCCCACCTACCTCACAGGGTTGTTGTGAGGACAAAAGGAGGGGGAGGAAATATGTACACCACCCTGAGCTCCTTGGAGGAAGCTCAGGAGCAGGCCTTGGAGCATTTAAAAATGTGAAAAATAAAAAATAAAATAATTTTACCCTGTCAAGTTGAAAAGATATCCTCATTCTTCAGACTTTGCTAGGGGTGTCCTGTAGGAAGAGGTTCTTTTTCATCATTTCTGGTGGGGCTATCCTAAGATAAAAAAAACGTTTTGGACGAATGGCTTGATTCACTTAAGAAGGGACATGTAAGGTTATTCTATACTTTTGGACCCCAGTGTGGTGAATCTGGATGGTATGTGAAGAAAGAAAACAAACAAGCTGTTGATCTGTCATTTATTAACTGTTGAAAGAATTCTAACAGCTAAGTTGTGGAAGAAGCAACTGTGTGTCCTTTTTGTGTTTCATTGGCTGCAGCAGACTCGGCATATGACGTTTCTCTGGTGTCCGATCACAGCTAAGTTAAAACCCTGGATTTCCCCTTTGATTTCGATTGGGCAGCTCTCAGTTTTGCTCCAGGGACATTTAAATTTCAACCAGGAAATGTCTAATATGTATAACGGGATTCTGCTTTCTGGTCTTTTTCCATCACTAGACGACCTATGTGATATCCAGCGGATGGGTTGAGCCGGGCCTAATTGTACAGGCAATGTTTACGCATGTAGGCCCTGCTGCTTCTATGAGCCAGGAGAGAATGATGCACGAACGCAAGATTGCCTCTCCACTCTCTCCCCATAAAATATGCCAAGGTCATGTGTGAATCAGCCCATGCCTTGCAGGTGGTGATCGCAGTGACCTCCATGGGACAGGAAAGCTTGGTACTCAGGGCCAGCACATTCATGAGGCGGCCAACTGAGGCAGTTGCCTCAGGATGCAGCTTGAGAGGGCTGGCCGTCCACCTCCCACCTCTATCCACCCACTCACCTACACACTGATCCTTCTCTCCTGCATAGAAAAAGAAGATGGAGCAGAAGAGGAAATGTGGAGCCCAGTGAGCTAGCGCCACTCTAGTTCACTCCTCTCCTCTCCTCCATGCTTCTTCTTCGGCTCCACCCCCTCCTCCTCTTTTTCCAAGCCAGAGAGTGGGAGGGGGAGGAAAGACTGGCACATCACCAGGGAAGGGGGGCAGCATTTGGCAGACCACCTCAGGAACCAGGAAGTTGTGGGCTGGCCCTGTTGCCAGCAACTCTTACCCACACACGCACCCTTCCTCCAAAGCTCCTCACTCGATGAAAAGTGTCTCTTTCCACAATGGTCATGACTGGAGGCTGCAGTGGAGTTACAGGGCAGGGGAGGAAAATCTGCTGATGGGAGAGAGTCTTGCAGCATCCACCACCACCCTGAAGCTCAGCCTCACGCTTGCTTCCCTTGGAAACCTGAAATACATATGCATCTCACCAGGAGAAGCAGGACAAGTCATTGTGGGAAGGTCCATGCATTCCCCCCCCCCCCCCCCCACCATCCAGCCTGGCTTCAAAAATAAGTGCAAGGGTGGGAATAAATATGAATCAGATGTTGTGAATCTCATCTATGGGCAGGGCTTGCTGTGTCTGTTGTCACATCCCTCTCTCAATGGCCAGATCTTGTGTCTTCTGTTACTGCCCTGACCTCCCTTGTCAGTCAGTTTCTGAGTTTTAAGGGAGTTTTCCCCCTTGTTTTTACTGTGCAGTTTTGCAGTCACTGGATATGCCTAGAGTCTTTTCCATGATGTGAAAAACCACAGAAAATGCAAAGCATTCTTGTTTGCAAGGGGTGTGGATTGTCATGGCCTACCAAGCCATGGGTTCTGCTTTTCCCTCACTAATTCTACCTTGGTAGGAACACTATCTTAAGCAGACACCTTTAATAGGAACTCCCAGTTTGACCACCCATGTCCTGCCCACACAGGGATGTGTGTCCTATGGCGCAATCCTGAGTAATGTTCCGCCTGCGAAGTGCGTGCTCCACAAGCGGAGGGTGTGGAGGCGTGTTTACGATACAACCTGGAGAGTAAGGCCTGCCGGCGCAGAGGCCAGCCCGGTAGGCCTCTCTCCGCCACAGAAACCTCCTTCAGCCACCAGTGGACAGTAAGGCATCCACTGACAGGAAATGGAGTGGGGTGGGCGGCTTGGGAGGGCGGCGGTTGGCCAAGCTGGCCCAGGAGGGGGCGGCGATGTCAGCCGTGATATCCCTGTCACCATTCCTGGGCTCGGCAGCCGTTACACGGCTGCCTTAGATTTCTGCTGGCTCAATAGCCGGCAGACATCCGAGGAGGCCCATCGGGGCCTCCCAGCCTTACACTGGGGGAAGGGGACAAAGGAGACCCCGGGCCGCACCAGAGCAGCCCAGGAAGGGCATAGGATCCTGCGGCTGGCCGTTTGCGCTGGCCGCGGATCTTTGCGCAGGATTGCGCTGTCAATAAGGGGGAAAAGGAAGGAGGTTATGAGGGATCGGTTATGTGATCATGCAAGACACTGAGGTGTGTCCCCCCCCATCGCAGTGGAGGTTTTATCAGACACTCCTTGCATGTTTTCAAATGGACTGTTGTGGTTTTGCTGTCTGAATGCAAAGTCTTGGATTCTACAAAGGGTCCTTAATGTGCGGCTGTGGAGATTTGCTGAACGAACATTTCACTTGCAGGCACAGCCTGTGCTGGAAACAGACAGAGGAAGAAGACGACAGTTGAAGGTTTCCTGCTGGAACTGGGTTTGCAAGCTTTGTGGGGGACCTGCCTGAATTGCTCTCTGGAAGATCTCCAGCCTTGTAGGAATGCATACCATTTGCTTCCACTTGTACTGTATTGGTAAACAAAACAAATATTTCAGAGATGCCATAAGTCTCCGGTGCTCTCTCATCTGAAAGAAAATATAGTCTGGAGAGGACTGTTCATGGCACAGAGAAAGAGGGGGCTCATAACAATACATTATTACAATAGTGAGGGTGAGAAATGCATTCATTTCTTTAATATATTTATCATCATGTGCATGATCATGTGCCCTCCACATTCCTCAAACTATAAGGACTTTTGCAGCCACACAAAGTAATTTTACAGCCAAACTCCAGGAACTAACTCCCAAACTACGATGACTGTTATTAGGCAAAAACACAGCTTTGATAGTAGGTTCTTGTCCTATGAACGAATATGTCTTTTACGAAAGTGGATGTTTTCAGCTCAGCTGCGAAACTCTTTGCTGCTTGGGAATTAGTTACATACTATATGAAGTAAAGGAGACACGCAGCTGCACAAGCCCATGCATGTTTTCTCATAAGTAAGTCCCACTATGTTCGGTAGGGATTACACACAGAAAAGTAGTATGTCTAGGGTTGCACTGACTGCACAGAACATTGTTATGCCTTTACAGACAGGCTTCCCCTGTGAGGATATAAAGATTATTCCATGAACTCTTAAATGTCACATGTTTGGAAATTCAGTCTTCTTGGTATAGGAAGTAGACCTTATATCAGGAGAAATCTGGTTTGAAATGGGGTAAAGAAACAGCCTTCCCAGGGAAAGAGATCCGGTGAAATTCAGAGTAATAGTTCCGTGGATGAGGAAAGGCTACAGCGTTTGGGGCTCTTCAGTCTAGAGAAAAGGAGCCTGTTTGGGGACATGATTTGAGACATATATAATTATGCATGGGATGGATAGAGTGATGTTCTTTTCCCTCTCGCACAACACTAGAACCAGGGGACATCCACCAAACTTGAGTGGCGGGAGAGAGAGAATGGACCAAAGAAAATATTTCTTTAATCTGTGGAACTCCTTGCCACAGAATGTGGTGATGGCACCTGGCCTGGATGCCTTTAAAAGGGGGACAGATTTATGGAGGAAAAGTCCATCACAGGTTACAAGCCATGATGCGGATAAGCAACCTCCTGGTTTTAGAAGTAAGCTATCGCTGAATGCCAGATGCAAGGGAGTGGCAACAGGATACAGGTGTTGTCTTGTGTGCTCCCTGAGACATCTGGTGGGGCCACTGTGAGATACAGGAAGCTGGACTAGATGGGCCTTTGGCCTGATCCAGCAGGGCTCGTCTTATGTTCTTATGATGGAAGTGCCCTCCGTGAGTGGAATGCTTCTTCCACTCTCAGAAGCCACTTCCATTCACAGAAGTACAGTATTATTCTGAACGCCACTTATTGTGTATTAGAACTGTTTCCTTACTGCATGATTAAGATCTTTGATGCATTTAAAATACTTGTGTTTGGAATTACAGTACCCTATTTTTTCATTTCTGTTATCCTCCATTTTTTTTAAATTTTTATTGTTGCCTCTTTCGAGTGTTCACATATGGTGCTTTCATACTATTTTACTACATGCATTTTTTTTTACTGTTACTTCACTGTATATGTTTACTAGATTTTGGTGGACTATTTAACGGGCTGCATTTTGGCCAACGTGTAGGTCCACATCTCATTTCGGCACTGACCGGTTACCTCTGTATGACAGTTTTAGTACAATCAAGCCTATGCATGTCTACTCAGAAGGAAGTCCCATTATGTTCAATGGGGCTTACTCCTGGGAACGTGTGAATAGGATTGCATCCTTTCTCTTTTAAGATAGTACCTGCTGTGTTGTGTGCACTGCCTCTAAAAATGTTTTTTTTCTCTCCAGAAGCTTGTACTCATGCCCACGTTTATATGCATACTTAATTGGCTAAAACTCATAGGATGTGTTGGCAAAGGTTTCTTTAATCGGGTGACACCATGATTGAAAGCCCCCACCTTTGCCTGTTTCCTATCAATATCCAGGTGTCCTGGTGACTCTTAGATGAGTCACCAGGTAGGCTGCCTGCCAAGAAGCCCTCAGCGAAAAGACTATGGCACAGAGAGAAAGGATGTCCACAAGAGGATGCTGTTTGCCAGTGATGTAGACTTGAGTCTATTGACTCGGGCTCAAGTCGGACCCAAGTCGCGCCAATCACTTGACTCGGCGATTGTAAAAAGACTCGAAAGACTCGACTCGAGACTTGGAGCCTTTTACGACAAGTCGAATTTTATTCAGGTTTAAACCCATTTTCCCCATTAAATAGATAGGGACTCGCAACTTGCAATTAACTGGCATGGTCTGGCAATTGTTGCTTTTCAAAATAAAAAGCCACAAGCAACCTGTTACACCAATTAAAAACAATAACTAATCAATAAAATGTGTATGCAAGTAGAACAATAGTTCTGGAAAAAAAACAAAAGTCTTTTCCATGCATGGGTCACAGCAGGAATTATCTGATAAGAAGCATCCCCTCATTAAGTGAGAAACAACAGAGATCAGTCAGTCACTTTCTGTGGCTATAATGGGCTCTATGCCTTTGGCATACAGAACTAATACTGAGGCCCATTTAAATGTTTTTAACGCAATCAGATGCATATTGATTCAGAAGTTAAGTTCCACTGTGGTGAACAGAGCTGACTTCAAGGCAAGTGTGTACAAGATTGCAGTCTTAGACACTTAGCAAGTAGTGTGTAAGAATCCCCCCTTCACTTGGCTGGGAGTGAAGCCTGTATGTGCCAATCAGGATTGTGTTAGAGAGGCAATGGATGTGTGTTGAGCCCCACCTCTTTAGAAACAAACATTCAGGAGCTTATGCCCCCTAGAGGACAAGCCCTATCTCTACAGCACACATGAATCATTAAGGAATAACAATACAGTATAGCTCAAGTTGTCAAAGGTCGCATTCCTTTATTGCCACAAAAAAGAGGATGGCACCTGTTCGGGGGAAAAAATTGCTATAGTTCCGACAAAGTATTAAAAAGTGGGCAAAAAAAAAATCAGATCAGATGTTCTTAATACTTTTTCATCATGTAACTTTAAGCATACCAAAAAACAGGGCTGGCCCATCCTTGAGGCCAACTGAAGCAGCCGCATCAGGAAGGAGATTGGATGGGGGTGCTCAACTCCATACGCTCATATGCCTCCACTACACCTCCTCCTCCTCCTCCACTCCCTGAATTGAAAAAGGGACAGAGCAGAAGTGTGGAGGAGAAGGGAGTAGTGAGCATCCTCCATACTTCCTTTTCTGCTCCACCCTCCTCTTCCTGTTCCAATCCAGGGAGTGGGAGGAGCAGAGGCTGGCACAGCACTAGGTAAAAGGGGCAGCATTTGGCATGCCACCTCAGGGGCCAGGAGGCCTTGGGCCGTATTAAATTGCGTTTGTAAGCAACAATAGGACCAAGGAAGGCAGTAGCTATAATCCAGGGAATCGGGTTGTATGCCACATAAAAACGTATTGCCACATAATATTAGGCTTGCTGGCATCCAGTCAGCTAACCAGGGCAAAGACCCAACATGAGGGCCCTCTTGGAAAACCTGAGGTGGTGCTCCAGTTCATAAATTGGAGCACCTCAGGATGTTTTGAATATCTTCCTGGAGCAGCCTAATATCTTACATATCTTAAGTAGAGCAGCCTAATGGTTAAGAGCAGGAGGACTTACTCCTGCCAGAAACTCACGAGGTGGCCTCAGGCAAGCTACTCTTTGCCAGCCTCAGCAAAGCAGCTGCAAAGTGGGAATAATAATATTGGTGTACCTTACAGGGCTTGTGTAAGTGTAATTGAGAAGTAAAGTGCTTTGAATGCTGAATGGTGCTTATGGAAATGCTAAGGACGATGATCGCTACATTTATAACATCAGTTGAGCCCCAGTTGTGTAAATTGGATGTACGGACAGACTCCAGCCTACGGACCTGGGGCTTGAAAGCACCGATCTTATATCTAGAACGTTGGCCCACACACCACACGTGATATAGATAGGGGCATGGGAATTCTTGCAATCAACAAATAATGAAATGTACTTAGAAATCACAAAAGTGGAATAAAAGAGCATTCCTTTTTAATGGACCTTCAATGATTCCAGCGCACATCAATGGCACTTTTCCAAGCTTAATTTGCTCCACAGTGGCCCACTCCTCCCTTATTCAATGGCGGAAGCAGAGGGAAGGAGGCTGGTGTGTGAACAACTGACATTCTCCCTAAACAGCTACAACGGAGAATGGGGAGTAGGCTGTCCTAGGGTGTGGGGTTTATACATAGCCAACAGGAACAATCTTGCCCACTGAATAGACAGCACAGGATTTGCATTGTGCTGTGGAACCTCACAGTTTGCATAACAATACCCACTATTGCAAAGGAACTGGTATTTACCCACACACACACACACACACACATGCATAAGGACCCTTGAATTGCTTTTTGCAAAATTATTTAACAGCACTTGCAAAGTACACAAGGGGGTACATGAAGATAATGCTGTTAATCAGGACTGTACTAAAAAAAAAAAAGCAGATGGACCATATTGTGCAAATTAAGCCACTGTGTATATACACTGGCTTCGTTTACATGTTTCTGCCAGCCTTAGAGAAAGACAAAAGAGCACAGACGCTCCAAACCTGTGATTACTGATATTCCTGCTCAGCCCGCAGTTCTAATGGGTGAAATTCTATCAGTTACAGCTTTCGAGCTCATCTCTAATCATATTTCTGTAGCCATAAAAAATAGCAGCGATTCTCGAGATGTGGAATCCTGCATTGACCAGGATGTGTGGAATACATCCCTGCAGCTCGTAGGGCGTCTTGAATCGCTCACAGTCTGGCTGCCATTTATTACAGGACACAGGTGAGTGCAAAAATTAAAGAGAGGGATGAGAGAACGATAGTGCACCTGCGTACAGCACACACTCAGCAGAGGTGGGGCGCAGTTTGGTGGGTGTGCAAAGGGCATGCAGAGGGCACTCTCCATCCATCACGCAGGAGTTCTGCTGGTTGGAGCACATGTGCAGATTGCACAGTCATCTTTTCTGTTAGCAAGGATACATGCTGCAGACCGGCTGACAAGTTGCTTTTTCTACCCATCCCTGTGGATTCGCTGGTGCTGCAGTAGGTTGGATGGGTGTGCAAAGCCCTTTTGACAGACAGGGCACTTGTAAGGGGTCTCGCCTGTGTGCACCTTCTCGTGCACAGCCAGGTAGGCCAAGTCTTTGAAAAGCTTGCCACAGTGCTGGCACCGGTGGGGCCGCTCTGGGCTGTGGACACGCTGGTGCTGCAGGAGGAGCGAGGGCCGTGCAAAGGCCTTGCCACAGGCCCCACAAGCATAGGGGCGCTCGCCGGTGTGGGAACGGGCATGGATAGCCAGGTACGATGATTGCTTGAAGGCTTTGCCGCACGTTGGACAGGCAAAGGGCCGCTCGCCGGTGTGCACCCGCTCGTGGGATGCCAAGGCGTTTGACTGCTTGAATGCCTTACCGCAGAGGGCACAGGAAAAGGGCCGGTCACCTGTGTGCACCCGTTCGTGGACACGCAGGCTGTGTCCATAGGCAAAGCGCTTGCCACAGACGCCGCAGACATGGGGCTTGTCGTCGCAGTGCTGCCGCTGGTGCAGGAGGAGGGCCCCTGCCGCCGCAAAGCCCTTCCCGCAAGCTGCACAGGTGAAGGGGCGCTCCGAGCAGTGCGTGAGGGTGTGCCGCTGCAGCTCATAGGGCGTCTTGAATCGCTTGGCGCAGGCGGCGCAGCGGTGCGGTCGCTTCGCCGAGTGAATGCGGCGGTGCTCAGCAAGGTTGGACGCTCGCTTGAAACACTTCCCGCACAGCTCACAGCGATGAGGGCGCTCTTCGGTGTGCACAAGAGCATGGCTCTTGTAGTCAGAGTGGCGCTTAAAGGAGGCCTGAAGGAGGGGAGGGGAAGCAGGACAGAAAGCAACACACACACACACACACACGAACACACACTGAGCAAGCGCCACAGAGATCACCTGCGGGACAGACAACAACACAATCTGCAGTGCTGGCTTCTCTGCACTAATCAGTAGGGGCTATAGCAGTGCCAAGTGAGGAGATGGCCATTTCTCTTTTGTACAGCTTCGTAAGCGATGATGACGCTTGCTTGCTGGTGGTTTTAGGGTGGCCGGTGGCTACTAGTGTCTGGACGAAATGAAAAAGCGGGGAGATGCACTACACCACAAAAGTGGGGGAAAAGATCCCCCTCTTATATATCTATAGATTTTTCTTATGCCCTTGGAATTCCACTCCACCCTCTCCCCAATTTTTGCATTAGCTACTAGGCACGTCACATGTGCCTGGGTGGAAGCGGAAAAAAACAGTCTGGCAGCTTTGAATGCTGCCATGAAAGCGAACACAAGACTGGTTAGCAGGCAAGGAGTCTTGGAGGGCCCCAAGGGCCTGCTGCTGGTTTGGGGGGGGGGCAACTGAATTGGGGGAGCCAGCTCTGTCTGCTCTCCTCTCCTCAACATAGATGTGCAGGTAAACGAAGCCAACTCTCCTCATGAGGAGGAAAACAACCCTGGGAAAGGCTGCGGGCTTCATACAGCTGGAGGAAAGCATGAAACCAATACATTTGATTCCTCCAAGCTGCGGAATTCTCTGCCTCAATGAGGCTGGGTTTTTAGCCCACTCCAAACACTTGCCACGTGCAACACTAGTTTTGGGGCAAGTTTGGTTTTTAATTCAAACGTCTAGAGCCCCTCCCTCCAATATCTAGGACTCAGGGAGGATCCGTATCCTTCCTGCCCATTTCATGCCCTCACCTGGCATAGTTGGCAGCAGAACGGGCGTTCCTCGTTGTGCACCACTTCATGGCTGAATAGCTCCCACGCCCGCTTGAAGGCCTTGGCGCAGACGGCACACTGGAACGGCTTCTCGTCCACGATCACCTCCCGGATCTCAAAGTCCTCCCCTTCTCCGCTGCAGCACGCCAAACGCTGCTTCGGACAAGACAGGAGGCAAGTGGTGGCATCTGTGGCAGGCACCAGCTTGGCCGAGGAATACACCCCATGCTCATCTATCAGCTGCACGAGGTCATCCATTGGGGTGTCCAATTTCTCCCCTGCTGCCTCCTGTCCATTCGCCACAGATCCTGTCTTCTTGCACATGTCCTGCAGTCGTCGTTGCCTCCCCTGGGAAGGTATTGCTTCCCCTGAGCCAGTCACAGGCTTCTTGGCCTCCTGGACCACAACTCCCTGGTTCCTACACTGCCGAGATTCGCAATGAGAGAGCCAAAGCAGCTGCCCTTCTGCATCCTGCTCTTCAGCATCATGGGTAGTAGCAGTGGTGACATTCTGGTCTTGGGAAGAGATGCAGGAAAAGGCGATCTTGCCAGAGTGGCCGGGACAACTTCCACCAGAGTCCAGATCCTTCTCATCATCACTCCAGCCCTCCAAAGATAACGATCCCTCAGAACCATTCTCAGGCACACGGCCTGGGGAGAAATCCAGCTCACTAGTGGGGGAAGAGGGGTTCTCCATCCCGGCGGGTGCCAACAGCAGCGCCCTCTGCAAGAAAGAATGATACGGCTATGAAAACAGAAACACTTCTATTAAGTGTTCTTGAACACCTAGAGAACTTGTACTGGTGTGAGATCTGAACTAGGGGCTTACTGACTCATAGCTCACATGAGACACAAATTCAAAGAGATAGCAGGTTTTCCAACCTGGCCATATCCACCCAGCAAGCATGACCCTGGTTCCCTCAAGCTCTGGAATTTTTGCCTCCCTATGTGCTGAAGTTAAGAGGTGGCCCTCCCTGGTTTCAGCAGCCTTGCTGGAGGCAGTCAGCAACAAAAGCAGAGAATATTTTGCTGGTGTATTACGGGCCGTTTCTGGCTCTTAACTTATGTGATGGAAGCACTTCTGTATAAGGAGTGGCCACCTACGTGCAACCCGGCGTAAGGAGGTTTATCACGTGTGGCAAATGCCCACAGGTCTATTTGGCTGCATGCAAATACTGCATGCACACAGGCACTATGACAGTGCCAACACTTGAGACTTTGCAGCAGCACAAAACACAAACTTGTACAATTGTCAAGTCTGCTAAGTGGGCAAAGAGGCACTTTGTGAAGTGGTGCACTTCTTATACTTAGCAAGAGGAGAGTAACTGTCCCTCTTCATTCCAGCACAGTATCTTTTCTAGTGGCTGTTTGCTGGTGTTACTTCTGCATCTTTTTAGATTGTGAGCCCTTTTGGGACAGGGAGCCATTTAGTTATTTGAATTACAGCGCAATCCTGTGTAACCTTGCATGTTACACAGTGTAACCTGCACCGTAGATGCACCGGTGTAAGTGCACTTATGCCAGTGTAATTGCGCTTACACCGGTGCATCTGCTGTTACACCGGTGCAAGGTAACACAGGATTGCCGTACCCCCTCCGAGCTCGACACCCCTGTGCCCAGGGCCCCCCGGACTCCCGTAATGACGCCTCTGGGATTGTGCTGTTTGTCTGTAAACCACTTTGTGAACTTTTTTGTTGAAAAGTGGTCTATAAATATTCTTATTAATAAAATAATAAAATAGTTGTTCATGCACAGATTACAGATTCTGTGTAGGTTTTTGTCGTGTGGCGACTTTGCTCGAACCACCACTACCCCACAATGGCTCTCATTTGTAATACTGTTAACACTTTGTTGGCTCACCACAGAATTTGATTTCCCAAGATGCAATGCAATACTGCAAACATGTATTTATTTAAAAAGATGGGTATTCCGCTTTTCTGAAGCTCAAAGTGACACACAGTCCAATATAAAATAACTAAAATCAATAAATTAAAAAGACAATAAACTAGAACGATTAACAGCGATACAAGGAGCGGATAAGAACATCTAATAACAGCAAAAATCAAAACCATAAAAGTAGCATACACCAGTCTTGCCCAATATAGGACAAGAAGAAAAAGCTCTTATTCCCAACTGCATCTGCCAGCTACTGGGGAATGGATGGGGGACAGGCGTGTATGTACCTCCCTGATTTGTTGCTGTGATCATTACTTCTTGAAAAAATAAAACAAAAACACCTTGCCACCCTGCTCCTTAAATCCCAGGTATGCCAGAGCTTGACTGCAATTGCTGAAGATCTGGGGAAGGGATACTCGGCTCATGCTCAAAGGCACAGTTCTTCATTGTTACTTTAGCATGTTTAAAGGCTGAGTTTTGGCATTCCAGAAAGGTTTGGGAGCTGAACCCTGGTTTCAGTTTAAGCTCCCCCTTCTCCAAAATACCATCTAAAACAGTCTATAAAAGGTAAAGGTGACCCCTGACAATTAAGTCCAGTCGTGTCCGACTCTAGAGTGTGGTGCTCATCCCCATTTCAAAGCTGAAGAGGCAGCGTTGTCCGAAGACGCCTCCGTGGTCATGTGGCCGGCATGACTCTCCTTGCTGCAGCGCGTAGAATGCGGCTGGAACACGGAGCGCTGTTTACCTTCCCGCAAGCGGTACCTATTTATCTACTTGCATTAACATGCTTTGGAACTGCTAGGTTGGCAGGAGCTGGCCAAGCAATGAGAGTTCACCCCGTCACGGATTCGAACTGCCGACCTTTCGATCGACAGCTCATGGTTCAGCGGTTTAACCCACTGTGCCACCCGCTGGCCTAAAACAGTCTATATATCAAAATGGGATGGGGGACCAAGGAACTTCAAAACTGCTGCTACCAATCCAAAATAATGGCAGCGTCAGACATCAAGGAATCTGCTGCAATTTCATGTACGATACTCACTTAAATTAGACTCGCCAAATTCAGGACTATCTGTGAGTGAAAAGGAATCTGGCACACAATGATCTTTCCAAAACAATGTGAAGCAGAAGCGAAGCATCTCCTTGGCTTCTTTAGACCTCTAGTTGAACCTAATCCAACAGAAAATTCCAAGAGTTTGCTGGACTCCTCAACGGTCTGCAGAAACAGGAGTAAACACTTATAAATGCTACTGGAAATGTGAGGGTCTGTTCGGGGACCACACCAAGACACGCAACATTATCTTGTCTTCTGATAATAACATCCTTCTGGTGGAAGATTTGCCACAATATACGGCACAGACTTTAAGCAGCGTGTCTTCCATCTATCACAGCCATCTTAGGAAAAAATTCCAGTAATTTGGGCAACATCATAAGCAGCTTCTTTGTCTTTGAGCATTACTGATAGGCAAACTTCTTATCCAGAAAGCACAGAAACTCCAATCCTGCCTAACACAACAAGTGGCAACAAAATATGTTTAAATGAGCAGCGCAGGAGACAGAGAGTAATGTACAAGGGGCCCTGGACACTTTAAAAGCCATGTGGAAAGATGATTTTCTTCAGGCAAATGAAAAAGAACCCTCACAGGACAGAAACTCTCATGGAAAGCGTGTGGCAATTCTCCTAGAGGGGCAATCCCTCTCTTAATATTTTTAACTTGCTAATAATCAAATAATCTTAGCGTTTTAATTTGATTTGCCCCCCCCTCTCTTTTCTTTTCTATGTTAGGAGAGGAGGACAGGGGGAATGAAGGCCAAGCTAAGACATAATACAGACTGTACATTGCTATAGGGGTTTTTGAACTATATTTCCTAATTCATAAAACGTTTGAATCAACTATTAATAGGAGAGAGAAAAGGGGGTCAGGGAATTATAACACATAAGGTTCCACCTTTCTCAGGTTTACTATGGGGGGGCCGCGCAGTTCCCCTTTTCCTTCCTACAGCAAATTATTGATCTGATGTTCCACCCTCGACCACTTTACTTTAGTTTAGGGGGAGGACTCGGATTCCTGCCCCTCCCCCTCCATGGGTCATGTGCCGACAAGGAGATCGACAGCATATCAACCTCTGTCTGAACTGCCCCTCCCCAGATACAGCGCCCCTCCCTACGGGTGTAAGGAGGGCAGAGCAGAAGCCTGCCCCTTCCTTGCCTGCAGGAGGGGAGGCATTGCTGAGACTCACCCTGTGCAACCTCTTTCCTCCGCCCCTTTCGCACCGGCGCCGCTTTGCAACTCCACTTCCCTCCCCTCTTGCTGGAAAAAAAAAGACATTCACAGCAACCCTCCTCTTCCTCTCTGCAGACCCGGCAGCACTTCTGACTGGTCTATTTCTTAATCCCCCCACCTCAAATGCGCATGTACCATCTCGTACCCCCCCCCCCCCACCGCCCAGTTACTCCCAGGAAAGTACGCGCTTTCGCCTTGCAAGCTCGATCTGCTCTACAGCCCAGAAGAGTGCATGTATGCGAAGGGTAATGACTGGGGAGGTGGTTCGCGTGCAGATGTTGCCCTGTATCTGCCTCTCACCCCACACTCTATGTTACACAGTGACACGTGTGTGGGGAGCTGGTTTCACACGTGGGACATCGTGTGAAACTATACTTTTGGAGTTTCCTTGGCCTGAGCAATTGTCTTATTATCTGCCTCTCCGCTTTCAGTCTGGACTGGTACACTTGTTTCTTTGCTTGCTTATTTTTTTTAAATTGAGTGTTCCAGTGAAATACGTTGACGTGAGGACTCTGATATCAGTCACAAGGCTTGATTACCTAAGAATCCCAGCGGTGATATACACGGAGCGGGCCTGTGTGTGTTTCCTGTCCTCATGATCGCTACACCCGTGTTTACAAGGCGCTTGGAGGAGGAGAACAAGAGGGTTGTATGTGTGTGTGACAGAGAGGCGAGACCAGTTTATGCCCAGTATCTAGTCTCGACGATGTCACCACACCACTTTCTACGGCTACACCTACTAGATACGTTGCTACCCCGCCCGCCGTCTTCCCCATAAAGAATTCCCAGGTACTAGGGCCAGGTTAGGCAAATGAACCATCGGAGAAATTCACCTCACGGTCCCGATTCAGTGATCAGTCAGGAGGCGATTTTTTTCCCGAGCGTTGGAGACGTGGAATTGAGTGGGAAGCCGTGGGTGGAGGACCCCGATCCGTTATCGCTTCTTGGCCATCTGGCTAAGATCACGTGTAGTCTCTCTCTGTTCTTATGAGCGTAATATCTGATATGTCCTTAATTTGAGGACAATATGTCAATTTCTGCAACAGGGATGCGAAGCGGGAGCTTGCTCCGTTTCCTCCGCGGATCACCTTGGTATTGCAGTGTCTCCAAGAGCGGCGGATCTCCCTTTCGGGATAATTCCTATGCTAGTGTGAAAAATAGAGTGAATTAATCTGTAGATTGTTTTCTTTGTTTCTATACTTTTTTGAGGAACAGCGTTGGATTCTATAAAAGCTTGCGCTGAAAGTAATAGGTGAGGTTGAAAGGTGTTCATTTGGGAAAGGGGAGCTGCAGACTCATTGTCCTGACATGGGGGGGGGGCATGCAATGCCAATCAAAAAGAATGCACCTGGGTTGGCCTTTGGCACAAAGGATGTGAACGAGATCTAAGAGCCAGAGCTGCAAAGTACTAAAGAATATAGACCGAGTTAATTTACGTACAGTAGTCATTTTTGGTGTTCCAGTAAGTTACTTTGAAAGCTTATGCTGCAATGACTTGGTCGGTCTTAAACTTGCTACGTAGGACACTCTGTCGCTTTTGCTGTAACAGACTGATGTGGCCCTGTCTCTAGAAAAGTGTGGGTTTTGCTCCTGGGTTTGCTTTCGCTTTCCCCCTGTCTATACGGTATCTGCTTCTGCCTTTTTGAGTTTTTGTTTTGCTGTATATTACTTTCAATTGGATGTGTGCGTTCTACTTTTCCAGGTGACATGCTATTTATTCTGCACCTATTTCATGTGTGTGTGTGGGGGGGGGGGGAGCTTGTTCACAGAAGAATCATGAAACCAAAGGATCTGTGCAGGGGTTTGTGCAGCCTGCTTGTGTAGTTGTTCAGGTTGGTGCTGAGACACCTGCCTCCTGGGAGAAGCTGGTGTCATGGCAACCCGCTCTGAGCTGCACTTTGCAAGCAGCGGTTGCTACAGAGGTGTCTGTTCCTCGACCAGAGCGCATCCCAAGGTCCTGTAGCCATGGCTGCCGACCAGGTTGTTCCCACGGCAACCTGCATCTTGGCTCCCTCTATTTCTCAGCTCCTACCTTGATTGGGGCAGAACTGGACACAGCCTCCTGCACTGATCAGCGTTTAGGGCTCTTCAGTCTAGAAAAAAGCGCCTGAGGGGGGACATGATTGAGACATATAAAATTATGCATGGGATGGGATGGAGAGAGAGTGGATAGAGGGTTATTCTTTTCCCTCTCACACAGCACACAGCACCAGAACCAGGGGACATCCACCAAAATTGAGTGGAGGGAGAATTAGAATAGACAAAAGAAAATACTGTATTTCTTTACCCAGCGTGTAATTAGTCTGTGGAACTCCTTGCCACAGGATGTGGTAATGGCACCTGGCCTAGAGGTGCCTTTAAAAAGGGATTGATTTATGGAGGAAAAGTCCATCACAGGTTACGAGCAACCTCCTGGTCTTATTAATAGGCTATCCCTGAATGCCAGATGTAAGGGAGTGGTGACAGGATACAAGTATCTTGTGTGCTCCCTGAGGCACCTGGTGCGCCACTATGAGATACAGGAAGCTGGACTAGATGGGCCTTTGGCCTGATCAAGCAGGGCTCTTCTTATGTTCTTATGAAAGACGAAATTGCTGCTATTTTCTTGCCTTAGAAACGAGTTGTCATTATGTGCTGCCCCATGAGGGAGTGAACACCCCCTTCCCTTTCACATTGGCTTAGCTCTCCCTTTAATGGGATATCAAAGCGTGCCTCTTTTTGCAGCACTGGCTCCAAGATATCATTCCCATTCTTTGGGTGAAAGGCTTTTGATTGGCATTGCGTGGCCCCACCCCCTCTCCAGGAACAAATTCACTTTTTTATTAGAGAAGGTTTCAGTTTACAATTATGGTAACGTCACAGAACCAGATACAAGGTCCTGAAACATGGTTGGATACCCTTAGGGGGGGAGGTAGTGGTGGTGGTCACAAATTCAGAGCATTCAGGTGTGGTATGCAAGTCCATTTCCAGGAGTGGAATAATAGTGAATTTAGTCCATTGTTTGCAAAGTTCAAACCTAGGGAGTGGGAAGTGCCCGGTCTTGCCTTGCACGTGGCTAGCTGGGCCAGGGCAGTCTTCTTCCACCGATGGCATCCTCAACAGAAGGCGGGTCTCCTCAAACGACACTTGATCTTAGCCATTAGGCCAAGAAGCGAAAGACACTGCCTTCCTCCACCCACTCAAGACTTCCCACTCAGTTGCACGTCTCCACGGCCAATGCCCCACACCAAGGCATCCAGCAGCCCAGCAATGCCCCATGTGCCCTGCCAGTGCAGCTCTTTCTATCACTCAGGCAGAATTGTCTCCTTTCTCTCCTGAAACCAGCCCCCCCACACACACATGTTGCTGTGTGTCACAGGGTATGGAGCGTGAGGCAGATCAGAAGGCAATGTCTGCACGTGAACCACCTCTCCAGGCCCATTGCATTCACTTTTCTGGGCTGTAGATAGAACTTGCAAAGCTGTAATGCGAAGGCATACACTTTTCTGGACGTTACTGGGTGATGGGAACCTCCAATGGTGCATGTGCATTTGAGGTGTGTTTTTTTTAAAATACTAATGTGGGGAGGGGAGAGAAGGGGAAAAAACACACACACTTTGGTAGTTATACCAGGTCCACAGGGAAGAAATGCAAGGTTTCTATAATGTATTTCAGTTTGCAATGCTGGGGGTGGGGAGTGGAATTTCAAACAATGACATGCCAATTTGAAAGGGCTAGGGCAGAGTTCACACAAGGCAAGTCATAGCAGTGCCTTTTTGCTCCCCGCTACACCTGCAGACAACAAAACGGCAGGCTTCATATACACGCAAGGAGAGATGCAGCACTTGGGGTTGGTGGTGGGGTTTGGTACGGGAGAGGCACTTTCAATGCAGAGGTGATGCAGTTGTCAACACTCTCCATCCCTTGCAGGTAAAGAGGTGGAGGGAGGAACTTCAGATCAATCACTTGCTCCAGGGAGAAAGGGGGAGGCTCTCAAGGGGATGCACCTGCAATGTTATATACAGTACGTGTGTGGTTGTTTTGACAGACTCCCATACGCTCACCTTTTTTTCCCCTCTTATTAACTGTTTAATGAAATATCATGCACTGATCATGCACCAGTCCTTACATCCTCCACACACACACCCTTCCCAGCAGCAGATCCTCTTTTCTCTTTCTAGTTATTCCGGTGTGTTTTCGAACAGCTGCCAAACAAGCAGGAGTTCGGCAAGGTCAGGTTGCTCTCAAGATGCTCGTAAAGAGACGCTGCTGCTGACGTGCAGCTGCTGGACGCAGACAAACACAAGGAAGGGGAGAAATCCGGTGTCTACGTACTCTGCGAATTTGCTGCGTGGATGCCCCCTGCAAGCGTCCATAACTGGTCTCCCTCCTCAGCAGGAGGTTAGGAGACAATGGTCAGGAGGAGTGTTCAACACTTCCAAATTCCAAAACACCCATTTACAAGCCAATGGGGACAGACGGACGGACGGACTGCTGCCCTGGGTTATGGGCCTTTTATGTGCCGCCAGCCCTCTCCCTCTGTCCTATTGAATTTGATGGGTCTATCAAATCTATTGAATTTGATGGGTCTTATCGAGCGTTCATAGCAGCCTTCGCAAAGCTGATACGGGTTTGTGGCCTAGACAGGGACTTAACATTGGATGCCCAAGTGCCATTTGTGGCCCTAAGCGCCCTTTTCTCGCTCACTGAGGCTGGGATACCAGCGGCGGCTCGTTCAGGGCAAAGATAACCTGGGCGCTGTTATCTGCATGCAGGCTGGACTACTGTCATGTGCTATATGTGGGGCTGCCTTTGATGACGACTTAGAGACTTCAGTTGATCCAAAAGTCAGCTGCTGCTTCCATACTTGAATGGGACAGGCCTCATGGAGTGCACCTCACCAATGCTTTATCAGCCTCACCAGCTGCTAGTCCATTTCCATACACAAATCGCAGTACTGTTTCTCGGCCTTGAAGGCCTACACAGCTAGGGTCGGCCCAAGCTCCCCTGGCGCCTGACATGGCATGTCAAATGCTGCCCCTCCTTACCCAGTGATGTGCCAGCCTCTGCTCCTCCCACACTCCAGTGTTGTAGGACAGAACTCTCTTCCCCTCCACATTTCCTCTTCCTCTCGGTCTCCCTCTTCCTTTTCTAATCCAGAGAGTGGAAGGAGAAGGAGGAGTTGTGAAGGCAAGTAGGTGGACAGAGATGGGCCCCCACACCAATCTGCTGCCTGAGGTGATTGCTTCAGTTGGCCGCACAGATGGGCCAGCCTTGTCTACACAGCTAGGGAGCTGGCTTTCTGAAGGACTATCTGCTCCCATATGAACCTGCCTGAATGTGAAGATCCCATCCCCTGAGGCCTTTACATTGTTGCCCCCCCCCCTCCCTACCTACAGGAGTTTGGCGGAGGCAACTGGCAAAAGAAGGCCAAAGGCTTTTTGTGACTTTTCTCTCTATGCCCAGGGAGTCTTGCCTGGCATCACGTCTTGCATCATTCCAGACATTTTTTGTTCATCTGGGCTTTCAAATGTCTGTTCGATCAGATTTATTTACGATGTGGGGTTCAAAACAAAAAACAAAACACAACACATGTTGGAGTGTTTTAATCTGGCATTGGAAGCCACCCTGGGAGTCTGTAAAACAGAAAGGTTGGATAGTAAACATGTTAAAACAACTAGGTTTTAACAAGCTGTTTTCCAACTCCGTATTTAAACATGGAAGAAAGAAATGATAATAATGGGACCAGATCCCAGTGATTAAACTGTGATCTCCATCGGCCTTTTGAAGCTATAACTTTTGCCTTGCTGATGAAAGTGAATGGCTGAGTTGTTGATAATTTGCCAAGCTGCTCTTAGTATTTCATTATGTACAGGGGATTCCGTGCTGAAGTCCACATTCCTGGAATGGCAGAAGGCAGAGACAAGCCTGCCTTGCTCAATCAGATTCTAACGTGTCCCAAGCAAAGAACAGGTGGAAACGAGGTGCCGGGCACTAAAGATGCATCTAAGTTTCTGTCTAAACCTCCTGCTTTTTCCTTGAAGACCAGCCTCGTATAAAAATATTTTTATTATATTTGTTTTACATGTTTATTTGGACTTTCTGTGCCAGAACTCTAGTTCTGTGTTGCCCCAAAGCTTGTGCTTCTGCTACTTGTTGGTCCAGTGAGGGGTGAAGGCCTTACCTGCTCAGGAGCCATCCTGCTCACTAGTCGGGAGAACTCTGGAACCAGTCAGATGCCAAGGACACTGTAAGGATACAGTAAAACACTGTCTGTGAGTTGCGCTCAATGACTCTGCAGTGTCAATGAAACAGTAACTGTCCAGGGGGGGTGAAAGTAGTGAACCCTAGAAGAGGAGCTGGTCTAACAGGGACTCTAATATGGGGATCAGGGCTAGCCCAAGGCCTTTTGACGTGACCTGGCTGCCCCCTCCCACTCCTCCCACTTCCTGAATTCAAAAAGGAAGAGCAGAAAAGGAAGTGCGGGGGAGAGAAAAGTGATGGACTACTACAGCTCGGACCTACCACTCCTCTTGTTCACAATTCCAAGTCCACTCTGCTCTTTTTGAATCCAAGCAGCAGCAGGAGCGGAGGTGGCGATGGCAGGTGCCCCCACCCCATCTGCTACCGACCTTAGGCAACCCCCTCAGTTGGCCTCATGGGCAGGCTGGCCTTGGCTGGGGTGGCTGCCTGGGTATCAGCCAGAACTTTAAAATAGTGCATCTGGCTAGAAGCGTGAGGATATCATCTGTTTCTTAGAAAGGAACAGGCAGTTCCCAGCACTCTCCCCATTTGAAAACTTCACAAAGCAAAGTACAGTGATTCACAAGGCTATTTTGAGCTCGGATTAAGGTCGGCAGGGTGCTGCTTACAGTCAAACAAGTACCATTGGCAGTCCAAGCCAAAACCATTTGCAGGCTTGTGCCCACTTTGGTCCCCTTCATGGATCATTGCCTTGTCGTGGCGAAGGGGCTTGCGTAACTCAATGAAGCCATGAGCTATGCCGTGCAGGGACACCCAAGACGGACAGGTCGTAGCAGAGAGTTCTGACTAAAAGTGATCCACTGGAGAAGGAAATGGCAACCCACTCCAGTAACCTTGCCAAGAAAATCCCATGAACAGTTCCAAAAGGCTA
The DNA here is from genome assembly GCA_026170595.1 of Plestiodon gilberti rubricaudatus. NCBI lineage: Eukaryota > Metazoa > Chordata > Lepidosauria > Squamata > Scincidae > Plestiodon > Plestiodon gilberti. The sequence continues at coordinate 23,538,302 of JANXHW010000006.1, forward strand.
CAAGATATGATGCCGGAAGATGAGCCCCTCAGGTCGGAAGGTGTCCAATATGCTACTGAGGAAGAGCGGAGGACTATTCCAAGTAGACCCAGAAAGAGTGAAGCGGCTGGGCCAAAGCCAATAGGACGTCCAGCTGTGGATGTGTCTGAGGTTGAAAGGAAAATCCAATGCTGCAAGGAGCAATATTGCTTAGGAACATGGAATGTGAGGTCTATGAATCAAGGCAAGCTGGATGTGGTCAAAGATGAGATGATAAGATTGAACATTGACATCTTGGGAATCAGCGAACTAAAATGGACGGGCATGGGCGAATTTAATTCAGGTGACCATCATATCTACTACTGTGGGCATGAATCCCTTAGAAGAAATGGAGTAGCCCTCATAGTCAATAAAAGAGTGGGAAAGGCAGTACTGGGGTGCAACCTCAAAAACGACAGAATGATTTCAGTTCGAATCCAAGGCAAACCATTCAACATTACAGTAATCCAAGTGTATGCCCCAACCACTGATGCCGAAGAAGATGAAGTTGACCGGTTCTATGAAGACCTACAACACCTTCTAGAACTAGCACCCAAAAAAGATGTCCTTTACATCATAGGAGACTGGAATGCTAAAGTAGGAAATGAAGAAATAAACGGAACAACAGGCAAGTTTGGCCTTGGAGCGCAAAATGAAGCAGGGCGAAGGCTAACGGAGTTCTGTCAAGAGAACACGCTGGTCATAGCAAACACTCTTTTCCAACAACACAAGAGGCGACTATACACTTGGACATCACCAGATGGTCAATACCGAAACCAGATAGATTATGTGCTTTGCAGCCAAAGATGGAGAAGCTCTATACAATCAGTAAAAACAAGACCTGGAGCTGACTGTGGCTCAGATCATGAGCTTCTTCTTGCAAAATTCAGGCTTAAATTGAAGAATGTAGGGAACACCACTAGACCAGTCAGATATGACCTAAACCATATCCCTTATGAGTATACAGTGGAGGTGAAGAATAGGTTTAGGGCACTAGACCTGGTAGACAGAGTGCCTGAAGAACTATGGACGGAAGTTCGTAACATTGTACAGGAGGCAGCAACTAAAACCATCCCAAAGAAAAAGAAATGCAAGAAAGCAAAGTGGCTGTCAGATGAGGCTTTACAAATAGCTGTGGAAAGAAGGAATGCGAAAAGCAAAGGTGAAAGGGAAAGATATAAACAACTGAATGCAGATTTCCAGAGAATAGCAAGGAGAGATAAGAAGGCCTTCTTAAATGAACAATGCAAGGAAATCGAGGAAAACAACAGAATGGGGAGGACTAGAGATCTCTTCAAGAAAATTGGAGATATCAAGGGAACATTTTGTGCAAAGATGGGCATGATAAAGGATAAAAAAGGCAGAGACCTGACAGAAGCAGAAGAGATTAAGAAGAGATGGCAAGAATACACAGAAGAACTATACAAGAAAGATCTTAATGTTCCTGATGACCACGCTGGTGTGGTCACTGACCCAGAGCCGGACATCCTAGAGAGCGAAGTCAAGTGGGCCTTAGATAGCATTACTAACAACAAAGCTAGCGGAGATGATAATATCCCAGCTGAGCTACTTAAAATCCTAAATGATGATGCTGTTAAAGTGCTGCACTCAATATGCCAACAAATTTGGAAAACTCAGCAGTGGCCAAAGGATTGGAAAAGGTCAGTTTACGTTCCAATTCCAAAGAAGGGCAGTGCCAAAGAGTGTTCAAACTATCGCACAATTGCACTCATTTCACATGCTAGCAAGGTTATGCTCAAAATTCTACAAGCTAGGCTTCAGCAGTACGTGGACCGAGAACTACCGGATGTACAAGCTGGGTTTCGAAGAGGCAGAGGAACTAGAGATCAAATTGCCAACATGCGCTGGATCATGGAGAAAGCACGAGAGTTCCAAAAAAAACACCTACTTCTGCTTCATTGACTACGCAAAAGCCTTTGATTGTGTGGATCACAACAAACTGTGGCAAGTTCTTAAAGAGATGGGGATACCAGACCACCTTACCTGTCTCCTGAGAAACCTGTATGTGGGTCAAGAAGCAACAGTTCGAACCGGCCATGGAACAACTGATTGGTTCAAAATTGGGAAGGGAGTACGGCAAGGCTGTATATTGTCACCCTGCCTATTTAACTTATATGCAGAGTACATTATGAGAAATGCAGGGCTGAATGAATCGCAAGCCGGAATCAAGATTGCCGGGAGAAACATCAACAACCTCAGATATGCAGACGATACCACTCTAATGGCAGAAAGTGAAGAAGAACTAAAGAGCCTCTTGATGAGAGTGAAAGAGGAGAGTGCAAACGTTGGCTTGAAACTCAACATTAATAAAACTAAGATCATGGCATCTGGTCCCATCAATTCCTGGCAAATAGAAGGGGCAGAAATGGAAGCAGTAACAGATTTTACTTTTTTGGGTTCCAAGATCACTGCAGACGGAGACAGCAGCCATGAAATTAAAAGACGCTTACTCCTTGGAAGGAAAGCTATGGCAAATTTAGATAGCATAATAAAAAGCAAAGATATCACCATACCAACAAAAGTTCGTATAGTCAGGGCGATGGTGTTCCCAGTAGCAATGTATGGTTGCGAGAGCTGGACCATAAGGAAGGCTGAGCGCCGAAGAATAGATGCTTTTGAACTGTGGTGCTGGAGAAGACTCCTGAGAGTCCCTTGGACTGCTAGGAGATCAAATCAGTCAATCCTAAATGAAGTCAACCCTGACTGTTCCCTGGAAGGACAGGTACTAAGGCTGAAACTCAAATATTTTGGCCACCTAATGCGAAGAGAGGACTCTCTGGAGAAGACTCTGATGCTGGGAAAGACTGAAGGCAAAAGGAGAAGGGGAAGGCCAAGGATGAGATGGTTAGACAGCATCACCGATGCAACGAACATGAAAATGAGCGAACTCAGGAAGATAGTGGAGGATAGGAAGGCCTGGCGGGATATGGTTCATGGGATCACGAAGGGTCGGACACGACTTAACGACTGAACAACAACAAGCCCACTTTGGTTAACTAATTACCCACATACTTCACATTTTTAGGTAGTGCTTTCTGAGAATTCCAAAGTACAGTACAGCCATTTGCCAGTGTGGCCGGCTCCATAGGTGGGGCCTGATGGGACACCTGCTGGGGGCCTGTGCAGGTACCCCCCCTATGTCCAAGCCAACACAAGGCGGTGGCAGAGTCTGCTGCTGTCAGTGCTCCCCACAACTGCCTAGCAAGCCAGAGCCACAGGGATCATTACCAGTGCCAGCTATCTATCTCCAGTGCCAGCTATAATTCCCTGCTGGGACTACAGGGAATTGCCAAATAATAGCAGGGAACGAAAGCGGATATTCTCCATTGCTGTTTTCTACTGCCCCTGCCTCCCATAAGCCTCTCTTTTGGACTGATGGGGGTTCATTGGGGAGGCAATGGGGAGCAACAAAGTGTCCTTGTCTGTCCCCAGTGCTGTTTCTGCCTCTTACCTGGCAAGCCTGTCGGGTGCCCAGGGCCCAATGTGAAGGAGGCTTCCCAGGAGGTGGTGGGAAGCAGCTGTGCCACCAGTGGACGTCTGCTGCTTTGCTTCAGAGCTACCGCCAAGTGCCAATGTGATCTTTTGAGTGGATGCATTTATTTGTTTAAGTATAGATTCATCAACTAGGATTTCCTTAAAGGAAGATTCATCTAGTAAGATGTCCTGATTTTCACATTCACAGTATTCTGGAATTGTGTGTACAGGGCAATGGTTGATGGGGTGGGGGTGGGGTGGGGTGGGGGTTGTTCAAGAAGCACCAAGCCATCATTTGTGTGCCTTCGTCTCTGGGGTCTATGTGCTGCTGCTGCTGCTGCTGCTGCTGCTGCTGCTCCTCCTCCTCCTCCTCTCGAGATGGAAGAAGAACCTTCTTAGGGTTTGAGCCAGGGATCAGCTAGGCTTAGCCCTGTTCGCAGTGTCAGGGCTCACCTTGAAACCTGCCAAGCTACATGAAAGAAAAGCATGTGCCTCTGAGCATGTGCCAACTGAGTTTTCGTTGCCATCAAGTAATCGCAACTAAACCTCTCTCTCTCTCTCTCTCTCTCTCTCTCTCTCTCTCTCTCTCTCTCTCTGCCATTCCATCTTATTGTAGAATGGCTGCCATGTTGTTCACTATTATTATTATTATTAATAATAATAATAATACCGCTTTTCAACAAAAAGTTCACAAAGCGATTTACAGACAAAATCAAATGATTAAATGGCTATCTTACTATCTGGGTAGGTAGTAAATGGGTGCTTCAGAGGGAATACATACACACACTAAAAAAATTGTTCTAACCCCCAACTTCATCCCAACAGCCGGAACAGGGGCAGGGATTGACCAGAGAGATGTACCAATAGATACGTAGAGAGATGTACCTATAGATAGATAGATAGATAGATAGATAGATAGATAGATAGATAGATTCCCCCCCTCTATCTAAGTGGGGACAGATAGAGCATTCACACAAGCCAAGTACTGTATGTTTTTCTAGGCAATCCCAGCGGAAAGGCTGACAGTTCCCCCAGGAATTGAGTGGGCAGTAGTCACGGCAGGTCCCACCCTGTCCCTCAAGGAAAAGCTGGCTCGAACACATCAGCAACATGAGTTCGGAAGGGAATCTCTACGACAACCCACCCCAGAGAGTACCCAGCCACGGTCACCATGGAGATGGGGAGGTTGGGATGAAGAGGAAGCCAGCTAGCAGTTATACGATACTCCGCTGGGAGCTTTGTCTGTTAAACACACCTCCCCACTCCACAAGAGTACTTTGTATGTGCCTGGAAAAAGTGTTAAAAGGCTCGGGAAGCCAACAGAACCTGATTTGAGCCAAGATTTAGCCCCTGATCCGGTTTCCAGTGCTTGGTCTCTAAGCCTTGGAATGTGCAAAGTCGGAATAAAGAAACCTCTGTACAGGTTGCAATTCTCTGGGAGCCAAAGAAGCACCACAGCCAGCATTTCCACATCAAGGAAATGTGGCCAGGGCTACAATGCTATGCACACTTCCCTGGGAGTAGGTTCTATTGAATTTGATGGGTCTTACTTCTGAGTAGACATGCATAGGATTGTGCCACAGGTTTCCTAGGCTTCCGCCTTAGAAATGAAAACGGTCCAAGTTCCACCACTTGTTATTGGGTGTGCTTTTAAGACACATGAAACACATGCAGCATACGGGGGAAATCTATGATGTGTGCAGCAGGGACCAAATGCAGTGGCCGATAGCACAACTCAGTGGAACGGCGTAAAGAAGGAGGGAGGAGAGGTTAAAGGTGCAACAATAGATCACTTTTATAGTGGGGATAGATAATAATATATAATGATGAGGAAGGGGACTCAATAATCACACAACTAAGCCCTAAAAATAAGCAGTTTCGAGGTAGGTCGAGGGGAAAAGAGGAAATCCTTACAAGAGAATGGGAGTGTGTAACAGTGTAAGACAGGGGTTCTCAACCAGTGGTACTAGTACCACCAGTGGTACTTCAGCCGACTGCTGGTGGTACTTGGACCTCCAGATCACCGGAACCCCACTCCGATGTGGTGCTTTTTTCGGCAGTGCCTTTGGCCTTTGACCGAGCTGCTCAGGAATGCTGAGAAGGGCCCTCCCATCCACCCAGAGCTTCCTACCTGCCTTTTCTGGCCTCCGAAAATCTGCAAACCCGGAAGTCACTTCCGGTGGTACACAGCAGGAGAGTGGCGTCGGAGGTGAAGGGGTTGAGAACCCCTGGTGTAAGCAGAGAAGGGGGGAAAGGAGAGGGAGTAGGATATAGAGACAGAAAGATTACCCAGGGCAAAAAGGGACTGAAAAACCAGGGGTTTGACAGTAGTGGAAGGAAAGGGGGAGAGAAGACAGAACAGGGAAAAGACGAGGGCAGGAAATTCCAAGGTTCCAGCTGTGGAACAAAACCGTGGTTGAGTCGTGGTTCTCTAACGCCTGAACCACAGGCAAACAGTGTGTTCTTTGGCAGGCCATGAAATCACTCACTGGCGGTGGGAGAAGCTGCTTCGTTCTCATCTGATCACTTTCAACCGATGCCCCACGTCGCTGAAATCACAACAGATGCGCAGTCCCCCTACTGTCAGAGTCCGCGATGGATTAGTTAAGAGGAATCCTTTGCTGAAGGCCTGGGGCTAACCTTAAGGCCTCCCCCTAAAGCAGTGATTTTTAACCTTTTTCATCTCAAGGCACACTGACAAGGTGCTAAAATTGTCAAGGCACACCATTAGTTTTTTTACAATTGACAAGGCACACTGCACTGTCGGTGGGGGGCTCACATCCCCCAATGGCCCTACTAATAAATGGCCCTCCCCCAAACTCACGCAGCACACTTGCGGATTGTTCGCAGCACTAAAACTATCAAACATAGACCAGGCATGCTAGACTGACAAACACAAAGGAGGAAAAGGTGGAGGCCCTAAGAGTGTCTTCAGTTTGACAGCACACAAGGCACAGAAGATGGGGGGGGGGGGGTCAACGCAGGGATGTGGAACAAGTCTCTGACTCCAAGTCTGGAGTCAAGTCCCAAGTCTTTGGTTGCAAGTTGCAAGTCCCTACCTATTTAATGGGGAAAATGGGTTTAAACCTGAATAAAATTTGACTTGTCGTAAAAGGCTCCAAGGCTCGAATCGAGTCTTTCAAGTTTTTTTACCATCGTCGAGTCAAGTCCGAGTCAAGTCATTGACGCAACTTGAGTCCGACTTGAGTCCGAGTCAATAGACTCAAGTCTACATCACTGGTCAATGGCCAGGGTTGCCAGAGTGAGACCAAGGCTACCTATCTGTTTCTGCTGATTGAAGTGTGAAGCATTGCAGAGATCATGGGGTTAGGGTGCCCTAGGGTGCCACAGCGATCTCTGGTTGTGACAGCAGCAGGGAGAAAGGCAGGAACGAGTTTGAAAAGGAAACCCAGGTGGGCTAGGCCTGTAGCCTTAGCTCGTGCTAAGGAGGGAAGCAAGGCAAAGGAGCGGAGATTGCTCTCTCGGGGAAAGGGGCTTCTCTGAGAGGTGGCCGAGAGGGTGCTGCAGCAGCAGCCTACAAAGGGGAAGGCACCTCAGTGGGAGCTAGCGCTGCAACTCAGAGTAGTGCTTGGAAAAGTTGTAGGAGAGAAGGGAGAAATATTGGAGAGGCAGAGAGCAGTCCGATACCTGTCCTGGGTGCACATGAAGGACCTGTCTTTTGTGCCTTGATGGCTCATGTCCATGGGTGCCTCTGTTGTTTTGCACCCTGCCAAGGGTACAGCAATGAACTCCCCACTTGCCCTGGAGGCTCAGTTAAATGTAACTCCTGATTCGATTTGCCCATGGAGTTGGTGAGGGAAGCTAGGGTCAAACCCTTCGTTTGTGTCAGACACTAGGGAGTTTGTTTGCTCCAAGTCAGGAAGCTTCTGGGGTGTGACTTTTGTCCACAGGCTCAAATGTGCTGAGCAAGCAAGGTGCACCTGCTCATGGAATCCCCCCCCCCCCCCAGGCAAGGCTTCTCTTAAGCCAGCCAGCTAGAGTGGTGGTGGTGGGAATTGCTCAGATCGATGAACCAAAGTTGTGGGCTTTCTTGAGGCCGGCGGGACCTGAGGCCTCTTGCCATCATCAGTCCAATTCAGGTGTCATGAGACTGGCCTGGTACTGGCCACCTACCTCACAGGGTTGTTGTGAGGACAAAAAGGAGGGGAGGAAATATGTACACCACTCTGAGCTCCTTGGAGGAAGGGTGGTATAAAAAATGTGAAAAATAAATAAAATAAATAAACAAACAAACAAGACCAGCCACGTCTTCATCCAACACCTGTTCATTCTGTTTCCCCTCTGGCTTCATTTCTTCCCCTCCTTCTGCTGCCTCCCCTGGGAGGGAAAGTTGAGATTGTGAGCGCCTTGGGGCAGGAAGCTGCCATTCTGTTGAATTCGTATTGGCGACACAATGATGAATGATAAAGGAAAAGGAGCTTGGGAGAGAGGGATGTTTTTAATTTTCATTTCTCAGGGCTCGGAGAGCAGCGGGTAGGGGTGGCAAACTTCATGTGTGCTTTTCGTGGCTGGCTAGAGGACAGAATAATGCATGATATGGGGCAATCTCAACTCCAGAGGCCTTGTCCCCACAGCACTGGCTCCACATGGCAACCTCTGCCCCTTCTGGGCTATTGACCCTTAGGAGAGCAGCTGGGAGGGCAAGGGTCAGTCTCCAGCAAGGCAGAATCGGCCCGAGTCAAGGCAACTGGGAGGCCTCTTGGCCACCCTGGTTTGATCCCAGTGGAACAAACAATTCAAAGCCCTAGAGAGACACGAGCTGTTTGTTCACAAGCGGCGGTCAAACCGGTATTTGTGTTTCCCACATCTGCAAGTCCCATGTAAAAACCACCTTGGCTAGATGAAGCATGCGGTTTGGAAATGGCCATCCCTGGCTTTCTAACTTGCGTTTAGAAACACCCACAAGGAACATGTTCCAGGCTGAAAGAAAGGAGTTCTGGGAAAATGCAGCTTGGAAAATTCCTTGAAAATGACTTGCAGGCCAAGATGAAGCTAATTGGGGTTTTTGAGAGGTCCAGAGCTTGAGTCAGAACTCCTCCAAGCTCCAGAACTTCTTTTCAATGCCAGCATTCATCCTCAAATGAATATGAGGTGGGATTTTAATTCTCTTGTATAGGGGAGGCTTCTTGTTAACGAGTGAGCGAGCGAGCGAGCGAGCAAGATAAAGAGAGAGAGAGAGAGAGAGAGAGAGAGAGAGAGAGAGAGAGAGAGAGACTCACAGCACCTGTTAGGGCCTCTTCTAGAAGCAGTTAACTTAGCAAAGCAAATGCAACCAGTACAGATGCTTCTGGGATTTATATTTATATAATAATATACGTATCTGGAGCTTTGCACAGTAACATATGCAACAAGGATCCCTTCTCCAAAGTGCTTACAATCTACATTTTGACAAAGAAGAAGGGAGGTGTAATGCTAGGCTTCTAACAGCGCAATCCTGTGAAAGTTGAGCCCTGGGGCAGTGCGCGCTGCCCCAGATCAGGGTGTTGCGCAAGTGCCGTAAAGCACTTGCGTCTTGCGTGACACCCGGAGGGCAAGCAGTGCCGGCACTGCAGCCAGTGCTGCTTGCCCTGCCGTCTCCCCAGCCCTGCAGCAGGGGCGGGCGGACCGGGTGGCGAGGGACTGGGTAAATCCTATGCTGGTCGGGGTGGGGGGGGAGGGTGGACCGGGCAGCAAGGGAGGGCGGCCAAGGGCCACCTGGGGCTTGCAGGGGACGGAGATACTGGGGGCTGAGATCCCAGGTATCCTGAGCTCCCTCCAGGCCCCAGGTATGCCGGCCCGGGCGGCATGAATGTACGCGAGCTCTGGAGCTTGCATACATTCGAGGAGGCCCATAGGGCCTCCCGCTGCTTACATGGGGGCAAGGGGACGATCATCCCCTTCTCCTGAGCTGTTCCCAGGCTGAACTAGATAGGATGCAGCAGTCGGCCCTTTAGGTCGGCCGCTGCAGCCTACACAGGATCGGGCTGTAAGAACGTTGGGCTGCAATCCTTTCCATACTTACCTGGGAGTAAATCCCACTGAACACTATAGGGCTTACTTCTGCGTAGACATGCATAGGATTGTGCCGTTCGTGAGGAGTTGCATATGATACAAGATAATTCCAAGGTGAGTCAGAGAAGTGGTGTTAGAGTACAGTGAAAGAACAAAATATAATAAAGAATGGGAGATTTTTTCAATTAATAAACAACAGGATTTATTGGAGATTTGTAAATAATTGTTGAAGAACTGCAACTGAAGACGTTATTGGACAACTGCCTTTGCCTCTTCCATGTGTCTGATGTAAAATTTCTACCCAAACGTGTCTTCTTGATTGGAAAGTCAGAGGCAAAAGTAAAGAGAAATAATTAAAATAAAAACATACATGGAGAAGAGATGCAGATGATATCAATGGGAGTATAGTTACAGGAGGCAAGATTGTTACAATTCCCCCAAATTCAGATTATAGAACTATAAATTCAGCATGTTTGCACATTTTCTGCTTTTAAAAAAACACCACAATATCACTGTCAACATTTGAATCTTGTCGCCCCAAATAAAAGTATTCATATACATACTGTACATTTTGTTGTTGTTCAGTCGTTACATACTTACATCAAAAAAATCATAAGAATCTGAAATTTGAATTGCAAACCTTGGTGTAAAATTGCAGGGTTTTTTGGCATGTAGATTCAACATTCATAAATCTGAACTTGTGCACTCCAAATTCATTCCAGGTCAGCAAGGGTAAATCTTTTGTTTTTCAGATGTGGGTCAGATTTCTGCAAATGAATGGCAGTAACAGTGCCTACAGCATTACAACATAACAAACCTGAAATTATTTATTTTTGCAAATAAAACTAGCTTTAAATACTTTCCCTGGGATTTTCATGGCAAAACGTGTGGAATTCTTATTGAGTTTGAAACTCTTAGCCCAGCTAGAACCAACATGGTAACTACTGCCTCAATAGCTTGCCTGACAAAGAGCTCTGTGCAATGCAAAAGCTTGCTCATTTTCATGTCAACAAAGACACACAAATAAAAAGGAGTCATTTCAGTGCATTTTGCATCACTTTGTTGTGACAGCCCCAGTAGGTGGAACTTAACTGCCTGCCTCACTAGAAATGGACAGTTCCTGAAGCCAATCTTGGCTTTCCACTTGCTTAGTACGTACCCAATCAGAGGCAGCCTGAGACCTGAGAGTTTTCCTTCTCTGCTTTAGTACACCCACATAGCTGATGCAACCCTGGTGCAATCTGCCGCATCGCTGCTGCCTTTGCTTTGCTACATGTGTTCTGCTCTCTGCGCTGGCAAAATAGTCCTGAAAAGCCATCCGATTCCTGCTAATGCCTGGTTTTTGGATTAAAACCCAAGAACCTGTTTGGGATCTTATTCTCAATTTGAGACCAGATAATTATTACAGCTGAGGATATTATTGAAACCAACTATGTGCTAAGTTCTGTATAAAATGACATGGACCATCTTCCTATTTACATTAGATGGAGAAAAATGGATTGCTGTGTTGGTTCATTGGTCACAGGGAGAGTAAAATGCCACCTTTTGTTAGGATCAGCAAAGAGGTGTGTAAGCTTTTGAGTTACACAGAACTCTTCCTTAGGTTGAGATTAAAAAGAACCCCCTTAAAAGTTCATTTTTACAAATGAAATATTCTGAAGAGTTCTGTATAACATTTTGCACACCTCTTTGTAAATATTGGTTGGTACTAACATATGTATTATTTTATTTTCTATCTGATTCGGAGGGACAAAATAGGAATGAGGGGAAAGGTAAAGGTCTGACAATGAAGAAGGGGAATGGGAGAAGAACCAAGGCCCCAGCTGATATTGAATTTGGAGATTTTTATACTTTGTAGCAGCCTCCATTATTTTGAATTGTGTGGGTTACACCTGACTCTGCATCTAGGGACACTGCATAAAGATAAGCAATAATATTACGAGCATTATTATTATTTTTAAAACAAGGCAAGGGGCATTCACAGTTTTGTGAAACTGAGAAGCCTTTGGGGGTTTTCCTCTGCTGGAAATAAATATCATTGATTGATTGATTAAATTAAATTTCAATTCTGCTTTCTATAAAATAAAATTCTCACAGTGGCTACCAAAAAGTTTTAAAAAAACAAAGACAGAAAATAACAGTTAAAACAAAACTCAAAAGCAGTATAGCAGCCTTCCATGAAAAGCTGATCTTCAAGCCTTTGCAAATAAAAAGGTCATCAATAACCATCTGACTATAACAAGAGAGGGCCAAGGATCTCAGGCAGGAGGTGATGATGAGTGGCCTAATATTTGAATTGGAACCTAAGAGCTTTACCTCTTTTATGAACTGGCACATTTTCCTGGTTTGGGGCAAATCGTGATCTCTCAGCCCCTCACTTTGCACATCTGCAAAATGGGAACATTGAGGACTTATTCCTGGGCCACATCTATTGGGCCTCCATGCCTCTGGGCAACGGCATCGCTTCCAGATTAATTGAGCTAGATCAGCCTGCATCCATATCTTAACTCCTGAGATGGATGTGAGTAGCAGTCAGGGCCGGCCGCCCCGGAAACTACTTTCAGGGTTAATTCCCAGAACGCGTGAAATAGTTTAAAAGCACAAGACTGCATCTGAGCGCGTGCAGAGTGTATCCTCCTCGCCAAGTCCTCCTAGTAGGGTAAGCGGAGGAGGAGGGGATGACAATTCGCGTTTGCTCCCAATCGTGTCTCTACAAAGCATGCGCATGCTGGGGTGGGAGGGGGAGCGAGTACTGGAGGATGGATACGCGACGAGGCTGCGCTGCGGCTTGGGAGGCTGGGACCATATATATACGGAGACTCCACCCGGCTGTGACTCATTCCCTTCTCGACCTAGGCATAACAAGAGGATAAGACTGTCAGAGACGCGTGGACGAAATCGAGGACATGGCTTTCTAGAGCTGCGCGGATCTCGAAGCGAGCGAGCGTGTATTGCACGCTGTAAACAAAACCAGCAAGATGGAGTGAGTAGATGGGGGGGGGCATGGGGGCGCGCGTGAGAATGAGAAAGTGTGTTCTAGTGCGCAGCATCGTCTCGTCCCACCTTTCCACCCATCTCCCCCATCTAGGAAAGGAGAAGGGGGGGCGTGTGCGCGCTAGGCGGTTTGGATGCCAACTGGGGCAGAGGCTGCGGCGGCTACAGCTACAACAGGAAAAGAACTACAAGGGGGGGGGGGGAAGGAGGACAGAGTTTCTCAACGTCCCAGGCTCATCCAAAGCTGTGTGGAGCAGCTGCAGCCCCTTCCTGCAGCGCATAAGGCTACTGCTCTTGCTGTCTCTCCCATTTCGGGACTGGATAATTACGCAGGAGCCTCTAGGGAAGCAGGTGCATCATGCCAAACGCCCCTGGGACGAGCTGCTGTTGCGTGTGGCTGCTGCTGCGGCGGTCACAGCTGCTCTCCGCCCAGCGCGTGGAGATGCTGGCTGAAAATGGAGAAGGGGGCGCGATTCAGGTGCTGCCACAGTGACCAAGTCTCGGGGAGAGGGGAGAGTTTCTCTTGTGCTAGTGGCATCGCGGGTTGCCGTATGCACAGCACAGCGAAAACCAGCCCTGCTGCAAGACTTGGAGAACACACTTTGTTGGAAGAATCAGGTTTAAAAAGCACCAGCCCTTTGCTCCTTGCCCATCTGGACAACACCCGCAATAGGGCCAGAAGGGATGAGGGGAAGAATGAGGCTAAGGGGGCCTCATTGTACTGCTACCCAGGCCCCTTGCACAGCCACAGTAGCCTTGCACTGTCCTATGAAGGCCTATTGTGACAGCCTGGTCCTCCTGGTAGAAGAAAGCAAATGTATCTTGAGCATGGGTAAGCTAAGCCTGCCTCTAAGAAAGAAGGAATCGGTCCTTCTTTGTGCTGTCAAGTTCTGCTGAGAAATGAAAGTGGATTCCTGACCTGGCTCTGTATTTCCCTCCTGCTTCAGGTCACTTTTTGCCACCGCCACTCTCGCTGCCTGCAGGAGCCAAGCACCTCCTTGCCTGCTACACCTCAATCCTGCATCCAACCTGAACAGGCGCTGCTACAATGTCCCTCTTGGCAGCTCTGACCCTGGACCTGGACCTGACCATGCTCCCAGCTAGCACCATGTCCTGCAGGCCGGAGCTGCTCAAGCACCGGCCACCCCATGCCGGTCATTGTGAGCTGCTCGCCGGACCTGTGGATGAAGGCTTTGCCCTCAGTGTGGAGCGCCCGCTATTGACAGGTAAATATAGTAAGAAACGGGAAAGGAACAGGGCTCAGGAGGAATGACGAATGGGCTGGTCCTAGTGCAAGAGGACAGCTGCCCTTTCTCTCCACCAGAGTCATTGATATGAGCCAATGCACACAAACTAACATTTGCATGCATGTTAGTTTTGTTAAGACTCTTCAGTAGTGCAACTACTGCAAACAGCCAGTAATATCTTCATAACCTCTTATGCCCCTTCAGATCTCATACACAGAAATATCCCTCATGCCATGTCTGACTTTTTTTTAAAGCAAGACTCTCCTCATGATTGTGGAAAACAGTTATCTACTCATATCTCAAAACCAATTAACGAACATTGGATAAAGTTCTCGTTGGTTAGAAGGTGCCTTTCCATTACAGGTGGGCTCTAGTTATTTGCAGGTTTGGCATCCACAGATCTCAATATTTATGGAAGCAGCCCACAAATAACGGGGTGCTGGAGTGCAGCACTCGAACTCACCAGGGGACCCCCTGTGGAGGCCTGTTCTGCATTGCACTGGCCTGCATCCCCATAGGCCGCCACGGGCCTCAGAAAGCCTCTCCTAAGTGACTAGAAGTTACTTCTGGTTCTAAGTAACCCCCCCCCCCCCCGGTGAGTAATGGAGACATCAGGTGTTGGGCTCCAGCATCCACGGATCCTTATTTGCTGGTGTATGTGTGTCCAGAACAGATCCTCTGCGGATGAGGGTCCACTGTACAGTTGGCCCTCGCTATCTGCGGGATCTGTTCCAGGATCCCCTGTGGCTAACAAAATCCATCAGTAATGAAACCGGCGGGGGGGGGGGGGGGAAGATTTCGAAAAATCAGAAGTGCCCTTCAGAAGCCTCTGGAAGGCCCTCTAAGGTGCGGGGAGGTCATGCATGGCCTCTGCGCTCCTCAGAAGGCCTCCCGGAGGCTTCTGAAGGACACTTCCAGTTTTTCTGAGAAGCCGGAAGTACCTTTTAGAAGCCTCCGGCCTTCTGAGGCATGCAGTGGCCATGCCTGACCTCCCCAAACCTCAGAAGCCTCCACAAGGCCATCCTTTCGCAGGTTCAGAACCCGCGCTTAGTCAAATCCACAGGTTCCAAATAAGCAGAAGAGAGCCCACTGTATCGCTCTTTTGCACATTGTTCCCCAAATTCCAATTGATGGTTACTCCAGATTTTGTCTTCGTGCTTGTACAGAACATACATCCCTTACAAATATATTCTGTATATAGATACATGTCCTGGAATTGTATGGCCTAGTGTGGAAAAGTTACCTCCCAACATGCCCAGTCTCAAGGTCTGGCTAGTCAGTCTTGGCTATGTCTGTCTGTAGGCCCTTGTTTGTTTGCCTGTCTGTTGCTGACTTTGCTCCTGTCTTCTCTGCAGGCGATGGCTTCTCAGACTGGATGACGGAGCGCACAGATCTGGCCACGCTCCTGAGTGTGTCAGGGGAGCCCTCGCCACTCTCACTGCCCTCCCCTCCCGCTCCGGACCTGGAGGCTATGGCCTCACTACTCAAGAAAGAGTTGGAGCAGATGGAGGATTATTTTTTGGAGGAGTCACTCTCACCAGACCAGGTAGCACCCAGCACCCCTCCCTCCACTGGGAATTTCCACTTCCCCTTCGGTGATGGCTTCCAACCCCTGGACCACCACGGTGCACCTGCTCCCCTGCAAACCTTGGATTCAAGCTGCTTGGAGTTGCTGGAGCTATACGGTAGAGATGTACCTGCTGAGTTCCCCCTACAAGGCCATGAAGTAAATGTCCCAGTACAACGGCCTTCCGCCCTGGCACCCAAGGGAGATCGGCGCCAGAAGAAGCGGGACCAGAACAAGACAGCAGCCCTGAGGTATCGTCAGCGCAAACGAGCTGAACATGAAGCACTGGGGGATGAGTGCCAGACGCTGGAGGCACGGAACCGTGAGCTGCGCGAGAAAGCGGAATCGATTGAGAGAGAGATCCAGTATGTCAAAGACCTGCTAATTGAGGTCTACAAGGCACGGAGTCAGCGCCTTCGCACTACCCCTTAGGCAGGGAACTGCACCTTCAAGGCCCCTCTCCCCATACAAAAGGTCCTCAGGGAGAAGGCCAAGGGGACATTGGATGTAGACAGAAACAGAGCAAGAATGTAGGAAGAAAAGCTTGGGAAGTGTTGGGAATTAGTTGTCTGTATGACACTTTGGAGGTTAGTACATGAACTGCACAAGACAGATTCAGAGTCAAGTGGGGCTGATGGATTCTGCATAGGTCAGGACAAGGGGTAGAGGGGATTTCCATTTGGAGGACATTGAGGTGGCTGAAGTAGGAGAGGTCCAAGTCTTGTCTTTTTTTGGCAATAGGTGTGGGATTTCTGAGGTAGATTGTGTCAGGTTAGTACATCTCTTGCTCACCCCCCCCCCCACAAAAAAAATCAGGTACCAGACAGTCTCAAAGCTGTGATACGGCTTTTTTGTATGTACACTTCATAGCACTTTGTTCTTGTGCTACCTATTTTCAGTTATGCACCAATAAACACTTGTTTAAACACCTGCTATGAGTCATAGTATGAGTCCAAGCAAAGCACCTCAAACCACCTAGGCAGTAACCATAAAGCATCAGGATTTAATAACAGACTAATCACCAACTCCACTTGCCACTCACAGGGAGGCACAGAGAAGGCAGCAGGGTGTTATTGCCTAGCATCAGAAATGAAAGGCAACACCCAGCTTCAAGATACTCTCTCTACTCGAGTGGCACAAGTTGGGTGTGGTGGATGCACAAGCCTGAAAAGGGCATGATGGTTCCAGCTTCACTCTGAAGAGATGGAGACCAAGACCTTTTGTCCAACCAAACAGCATTATTAGTAGAAATCATCATCTCCCTTTTCCACTGACTGCTGGTTCTGGATCTGCTGCTGTTTCCGGTACAGTTCTGCTACCTGTGGCCAGAGAAACATATGTATTATGGGGAGTTACGTCCATTGCTGTTGCCTCCCATCACAGGAAACCCACAGCCTGCTGCCCAGCTCTCTCCCTGGCTCTCATTCTTCAGTTTCTTTGTTCCTCTGCCTTTCAGAAGGTCTCAGGGTGAACAAGTTTCTTAATGCCTTAAACCAGCGGTTCCCAAACATGCCATGGTCACGGCACCCTTCTTCCACAGCACCCTGTCAGGATGTCCCCAGCAGTCTTTTCTTCCTGGGCGCTGCCATCTTGGATTGCGCAATGCAGATGGCAGCACCCAGGGAAGAAGGGACTGGCAGTGGCGTAGCTAGCCCCAGAACAGGGTGGGGCGGGGCCCACCCCTCGACGCCCCAGCAGACGTCCCGGACTGCTGGGGACCTCCCACGGCACTCCTGTGAGTTCGCGCGCCACAGCACACAGTTTGGGAACCACTGCCCTAAATAGTATTTGTTCTAAGTGTTTTTGAAATGAAGGCCAATCTTTTGCAGTCCTCAAATGGGCTAAGGTGGCAATTCCCTCTCCCACTCTTAGCCTGTCAGGAGGCATCATCATCAGAACAGTACAGGGGGAACAGCAGCTCTGTACAGAGGGCTGCAAACTGATAGCATTTGACTGACTTCTCATCCCTGAAACCCCATTCACATACATGATCTGTCACCGCCGTACCTGGGTGCTATCAGTGGCCTCCTCTGGTTTCTTATCATCTCGAACGCGCATAAATCTAGGGAAGCGAAGGGAGATGCCCTTTTCCTCATCCACCTGTAGTGGAAGGACAATTCAGTCACAAGATTGATAGGATCCTACAATGTTCACTGTCCCATTTGCCATAATGGAACACAAGGTGTTTTTCCTCCAACATCCCCATGTGAACAGATGTTATTAGGAAGCCACAGCTAATTACGGAACATAAGTGGTGTGCTAGGAGGGGGGAAGGATATCCGGTATTGAACATGTTGCCTCAAAGGCCCCTGCCTATTTTGCAATCTGAAACTTTGAGTTCCGAAAAAAGAGAATTTGGGTGTACCGATTACTATAAGCATTGACCATTTGTCCATTTTCACTCACACCTAGACCATAGCCTCTTGTGGCCACTTCAAAACACTGCAGTTGTGTAGAGCTGGGGGTTTCTTCACTGTACAGTATATGACTGTATATACAAGTATAGGTTGTGCGTGGATGGGGAAATGCCTGAGGAACACACAAAACACCAGTGATCCGGAACAGAAAAAGTGGCTCAGGATTTCCAATTGCGTAGGTCCACCTGGAATTCAATGCTATGAATTGTTCAATTATATATAGTTGAGCAACTGTAGTGTCCAAATAATACAGTAGTAACCAAATCCCATCGTGTGTTTCAGGGATATTGAATAAAGGTTGATCTTGGGCCACAAGCTACATCTGCATTATTTACAAATTGTAATGCAATGAAAACACCTACAAGAATAATCAGATCACAAACAAGACCAAGGTACATGGCAGCACAAACACATAATCTTTACTTTTACACCACATAAGTTCTAATAGCATATATTGTTTATATAAATGAAATTTACCCTTACCCTAATTTTGACAGCAATTTGTGAATTACCAAATAGCCACCATTCAACAGTAAGAGTGGTGACCTCCACTCGCTATGATGGAATACCAACAAAACCCAACTAGCCTTTCAAAAGGTAATGAGGGAGGTTCATAAAGTCTGCAAGAAATGAATAACTTAGGTGAAACCTTGGAATAACATCCTTTAAGTACCTCAGTGGCATTGTCTGAAGCCAAAATGTCTAGCAAAGTCAAATCTGTTAGCCAGCAATGCCTAGAAGGTTACCTGACTTTAAATACTCAGAACTATGGGGAAATTACCCAACAAGATTTAGCTCTCTCGGTATCCTAGAGCCTATTCCTTATTTGTACTTTTGGTGACACACGCCCTTTAGTACTTTAAGTAGATACCAATAGTAATTAACAATGGGGTTTGTACCCTAAATATTTAGATTGCAGAGTACAAACTGCTCTGCAATCTAAATTGTCAACCACACCGCAAAATCTTTATATAAAAATATTTCTTAAACTCTCGTTACACAGAAATATTTCAAAAGTTGAAGAGGTATTCCTAATTATATACAAATCTGCAGACTGAATGTGTTCAAAATTAGTTGGCATTTGATCAGTGGCATTCAGGACAACATTTTGTGTTTTTCATGTCTTCAGTTTGCTTCACACTGTCTTTTGAACCTTTTCAGTAACGTATCTTAACGCTAGTCATTTTTTTGCATCCACAGCATACTAAAATAAATGGTTTCATAGAACACTGAATTGTGAACTCAAAGTTCTTCCTGAGGACTTACAGCCTATCCAGGACCCTGTGTGTATCTGCCGTTAGAATTGTAATATGAATAAAAAGTAGTTGATGTAATGGTGCACAATAAAAATGTACATTTGTCCTGGAGAACATTTTGTGGTGTTTAGTGCATAATTCTGACCACACATGTATCCCTTTTCCCCGCCCCATTATTCACTCACCAAACCAGTGGCTGCTTTGTGAACGGGGGAAATGGATAAATCAGCACACTTCACCTCCCAAACATGTTGGGCCTCCAGCCAGTGGTCGGGTTCAGCTGTTCCACCCCACCGATAGTATGAGCGTGGCTGTGGAATTACATGGTCCTACAATATAGAGACTAGGATCAGAAGTGGCATTTGCAAGAGAGAGACTAGACTAGGGGAGACAGTGTGTTGAGGCCTCCTCTAACATGATTCTCATTCTCTTCTGCACTCTTCTGATTGCTGATGGTGGCTAGGGTAGATTTCTACCTTCTGGGCAGGATGCCAGAACACTGGTGATTCTTAATTATTGCACAGGATTAACTAGTGGGCCAAGGCAGGAGGCCAGACCTAAGGAGATAGGGCTTCCTTTTGCTCTGTCATTCCTTACTCCGATCTATAGAGTGGAAGACTGATGTCCAAGTGCAACGATATCAGTAGAGGGGGAGAGTGCATCTGCTCCATGCTAGTCAATACCCAGGTGAACAGGACAGTTGACAGGATGCCCTGTGTGAAGTTCCTACCTGGAGGGAGAAATAGAATTTCACCAGGTCCTCATCTGTGAATCCAGTGCCGATCTAAAAGCAGAGGAGGGCAGGGATATTAGAGATCAAATGACTGTTTGCTGTGGCTGGCAAATACCCAGTCTTGACATGGTGCAGTATGTGTGAGATTCACATATTTTACTCCTCAAAACTCTACTACTCGTATATTCCACTTCCATCCACCACCCGTTTTCCTTTAAGCCTTTCAGCCATAATTAAATGGTGTCAACTGTAGAAGTTATACTTTTGTAAATCCTGACCAGGTGGAATGTACTTGATGTTGCCCCAACCCACCCTAAGACAGGGCCAAGAATCCTGAATGGTGGGTGTCTTACCTTGCAGATGCTCTGAAACTCCTCACTTTCCTCATCGTAACAGGCCAAGAGGAAGCCTCCATATGATCCTGCACGCTTGCCCTTGCCCAAGTAGGCACCAATCACCACCAGGTCCAGTGTGTCCCCAACACCCTCCAGGTAATCTTTTTTAAGCTGGGATGTGAAACAGTTACACACACACACACACACACAGACACAGGAGAAAGTGAAAATGGAGTTATTTGTCTTCAGACACATAGGATAAACCTGTATAGGCAACACATGTGAGTCCAGGGCTACCCGGACTTTGGTTGGAGTTAGAAGGTACAATGCCCTCCCCTCCCCCAAAAGAGGAAGCGACACTATCGAACCCTCCCTATCTCAAGTTGGCGGTTCACTCAAGCAACTCCCTTATGACAGGAAATAAGCCATTCAGTTCTCACCTTCAGCCAGTTGTGAGATCTCTTCGCAATTTCGTATGTGGCATCCACTTCCAGGGTTTTCACCATTAGCCCCTCACACGAGTCTGAATGGAGACAAACCACATTACTTTGCCCCCACCACATGCTTGTGGACTCAGTGTAATTGGAACGAAGCACATTTCAGGACTCAGAGTTGTGACTGAGCTCTCAGTGCCACATTACCTTTGATGGAGCGCTCCAGGAACTCTGCTATCTCATCAGTGTTACTAGTATCCATGGAGGTGGCAAACAGGAACTGGCCCTCAACCTCGGTGAAGGAATTGTGCAGCAAGGCCCGGCGCTGGGACAGTGGTTCTCGGACCAGAGACTGGAGGGATACATAATTGCACATTTTAAAAAAGGAAGGCAAAGAACAGTGTCTAACTCCCCAGAGGAGTTATGAAGATGCAGAACAGCAAAACAAAAATTGGGATAGTGCAGAACTGGAAGCAATATTTTAACTAAAAAGACCAAACAAAAGTTAAAAAACAAGATACACTTGCCTGCCCATTGAGGTAGAGCATGTCGAATGCATACACACACACCTGCACTTGGATATCTGCAGCATCCACACCCTGGGAACAATTGTGGAGTTAGGGAAAGGAGACAGAAGATATTTGAAAAGTTTTGCTTTGGTTTTCTAAAATATTTTGGCCTATTGGCTTGGGCCTTTCTTAGATTCCTTTTGCACACCCAAACTAACAGCAGCTAACAGAGTCAAATTTCTTCTACATACATTCCAATTTGTTTAGTCTCAGTACTTCTGCTCTCAAAGCAACCAACTTCCACCACACAATATCCCCACCTAACCTCCCCAGATTAATCCACGGCCTTTCATTGGCTGAAGCCAATGGGACCTTCAGCCAATGGGAGGCCACGTTCGGTGTTGTGGGGGCAGGATGCGAAGCAATGCCTTGGGCCAATCAGAATCGACTCCGGGATGCGATGAAGCGAGACGTGTGCAGTCTGATACAGCTTTAACAGCTTTAACCGTGGTATCCCCCAAGCAAAGGCCAGGAGCAAACAAGGTGATCCCAAATCAAAGAAAGGGTATGTAAAGCAGTTTAGCAATAACAACTTACCTTACGCTTGCGGGTGGTCAGTACCTGGAAGGGCTGGATCTGTTTGGAATTGGGATCCCAGGCCACAGCCTCCGTATCCAGGATGCATGACTGCACAGTGCTCTTTTTCACCTGTGTGAGGGAGTTTGTTCAGTTCAGATGAGCCTCCCATTGCAGCAAAATCCCAGCCTCAGTACCCGTCAGACTAATCACACTCAAGAGATTCATAAATATGGAGATGCTCCTGTACTAGCAAACATGCCTCTACTTCCTGTTTCCTCCATGTTCTGCACTACCTTCACCCCACAATTTAAAAGTTTATGCACCTTGGGGATACGGCTGACTATGTCAGGGTACTTGGTGGTGTTGTTCTCTTGATTCCGACTATAGATGTGCACTTCCCCATTCTCCAGGATGTGGATCTATGAGGAAGAAAAGAGAATTGAACAACGAATAGAAAGGAGGCTCCCATTTTTTTTACCTAAATCACTCATCCTTACCTGTGCTCGCTCCCCATCATACTTGTATTCACAGGTGAAAGCTGCCTCCTCAAAACGTTTCAATACTTCCCCAATGCCCTTGGTTGGGTGGGCCAGCATGGGCTTCAGGGGGATTCCTATGGGGAAAGGTAAACAAAGCTGGGACCAGCGGCAACATCCATTCCATAGAATTGCAGGACTTGGGTAACAAAACATTTTGATTGATGGATGAAAAAACAAACAATATTGTAACTATACACAAAGCTGCTGATTATGCATAAACATGTTCTACAATCTACATACTTGCTAGAACTCAAATTTGTGCAAACATGCAAAACACATCATGGTAAAGGGGAGAATAGGAGAGATAAGGGAGAGGTAGCAAATACATAGTTAGGGGAAAGCGATTACAAGACACATAGACATGCAAGAAATGGAAGAGCCACCTCTTAAACCAGGGGTGGCCAACCTTTCAACATGAATGCTCCTGGACCTTTAATGGTTATATAAGTGAGGAGGGCATTTCAGCAGGTGCAGCTGCTTTTAGCAGCACCATCAGCAATTGCAGCTGCCCAGATTCTGTCTTCTACACAACTCTTAAGAAAGCAGAGGCCCTAATGATGGAAGGTTGGCTGCCCCGTCTTAAACAGTGGAGTCTTTTATAGAGGATGTTTGTGTTTTAATAATACACCCACAATAGGGGTGGAGGGCTAGAAATTAAAAAAAAAAGAGAGAGAAAAGCATAAGGCTTTCAAATTCATATTTTGCACTGAATGCAAATATTTTATGCATACCCCTGTACTCACAGAACTGCAAATAACTCTGATTGCTGTATCAATTGCCCTCCACCTCCAAAATGCTGCAGATACCTGGTGTGATCTTGCAGTGCTGAGGCAGGCTCTCCACACCATGCTCCAGGAGGACAGGCACAATGACGTCATAATTTGGTAGCTCACTGAAAACAAAATGAATCAGAATGACCAAGATCCAGCCCTGCTTCTGCTAAGGCCCTGAACTGTGGGAGGCTAGTAAGCACCAAATCCCAAGCCCAACTCTGCAAAAGTTGATGGCTACGGCTCACAACCCCAAAGGCTGCTGACTCAGAAGGGCTTCAGACAAGCACTTTTCCTGCAGTGCTGCCTAAGTTTACCATCTGGCCTCTCCGGCACCAATTATCCTGTCCTTACAGGAAGTTCTGTCAGAATATAGGTAGGGGATGAACTAATGTGGGGGAAATGCCAGCCAGCACTTCAACAAGTATCTTGGCTTGCTTACCTTACAAAAAGGCAAGTTATTAGGCATCAGGTGAGGTGAAGTGGGCTGAGTGCAATATAGGACAACTTATAGATGTTATGTGAGAACAGATGAGAGAGAGAACAAGATCACTACTCCGTTCTTTTCCACCCGCTGCCATCCTCACTATCTGACAAGTGATGCAGGTTTTCTGTCTGGGATGCTTTTTTTGCCTGAAGAGGCATGGCTTCGGACCAAAAGGTCACATAAGTCTTTGAGACACCCACACTCTTGGGACTCTAGCTTTGCTGTCTCTGAAAACAAAGAGCTGGGGACAGATGGGGAAAAAAAAAAGACAATCATTAAACAGAATGTTACTCACCAGAAGGCCTGCTTAACAATCAGGACTCTCTCCTCCAGCCAAGCTTTGCGCACCTCACCAGACTTGCCTTTACCTGCATCTAGAACTTCAGGGGGGAATTCTATAGAAGAGAAAAAACCATGAATACGCAAGTCATCATTTCCTTTGGATATACAACGTTAGATCCCTGTGGCTGGGAAGTGCCTATTTTGTACATTCATGGTTCCACCATGCGAGCACTGGGCTGAGGCTCAATACCTTGAAACTCTCAGCTTTCACTTAGAGAAGGGAAAAGCAAGTTTCTATTTACTATGCAAGTCTGAAAACATGGTCAGTATCTGGAAGCAGCTCATGCTGGCTAATTCTTGCTGTCCATCTGCCCCAATGGCTAAGAAAGCACCATCTACTTTTCCTTGTTGTCCGCCATCCAAATTCTCAAATTCCCCAAAAGACTCAACTTCGGAACTATGCATATTTACATAAGTTCTAGCTGACTGCAGAATACATGCTCTGTTCAGAGGCATACTCCGCAATTAATAACTAAATATCATGTTTTTGCCATCAGCATTTTTCTACTGGGCTAGCACCTGCTCACCCCCCCCCCCCAGCCCACACTGCTATCATTCCCCAGCAGCACCCTGAACTCACTTTGTCCTGGAGGAGTGAGTGATGCTGCCTGAGCTAGGGCAGACAGGACAGACTGTTCTGCTAACCCAATCCGCAGCTTCCCTTCCAACGACCTGCAATACACAAAATATTTTATCATAACTCTGAAAGGCTGCAGTGAAAGGATACAGGAGGACTTTTTACACACATCATCGGTGTTTGTTGGATGAAGGGAACTGTAAGTAGGAACTGACAAAGTGCTATGTATTGGCAATAAGCCAATGGATGCTAGAAGATAGCACAGTTTTGGGGAAGTCTTTGGGGTGGTAAGGCAAAAAACTGAAATTAAAACAAAGATAAAAGGCTGTGGAGATACAGAGGTTCCACATGAAGGGGGGGCATATCGCACTCACCGAGCAACATAACGAGCCTCCGAGTGACGACAAGCAACAAACAAGGCCTTGATAATGTCAATCTTCTTGTTCATGGACTGAAGGGGGCAGAAATGGGAGTGAGTACAGGAATGCATCTTGAGGGATTAGGAAAGCCTAACACATGCTGTAGAAACTCTTTCTAATGCTAGAGAATAACAGCTAGCTCACAACAACAGGCTCTCCCCATACATATCCATTTTCAAGTGTCTCACGAGTTGTCAGGCAGATGCCTTTACAATCTCTACCCCCCAAGTATTACCACAGCCTTATTCCCTTTAGAGACACCACAAAGCTCTTTGAAGGATTTGTGCAGGAAGAAAAGCCAGAGAATGGAGAAAAACCTATCAGCTTGATTTGAGGATCATTATATTATGTCCCCCATCAGTGGCCTGCCTTGGAGGGGGGGGGGAGAGAATCACATCAGACACATTGTGACAGTGATGAACACTGTCACAAGCAGAGGAGAAACCCACTGGACTTACCTTACGTCAGCCCGTCCCTATCCCCCGATGCCCAGAAAGCCCAATGCCACTCTCTTGACTCTGTTCCCTGCCCATCCCTGCCCATTCATCCATTACTTACAGAGCTTCCTGTCATGTGCCCAATTGCCTGCAGTTTGCCAAAGACAGTCGCGGCACTAAGCTTGGGTGGGGCGAACATGGTGCCTTGGGTGGTCCGGCTATTCTCAGCAACCACACCCAGGTCCCCTTTCTCTGCTGCCTCTGCCTTGATCTGGTCTAGCTGTCGACCTGTAGGGGAAAAGAC
The DNA here is from genome assembly GCA_026170595.1 of Plestiodon gilberti rubricaudatus. Taxonomy (NCBI): domain Eukaryota; kingdom Metazoa; phylum Chordata; class Lepidosauria; order Squamata; family Scincidae; genus Plestiodon; species Plestiodon gilberti. The sequence continues at coordinate 23,563,773 of JANXHW010000006.1, forward strand.
GAAGCACATGGTCATGAACCATGTAAAATAAGGTCCACCTCAAATAGGTATATTCATAACGTTGGTTTTCTTCACATGTAACAACCAAACCATGATTTGGTTAATAGGGACAACAACCCTCGATTTGCATGCTTCTTCTTTCCCTCCACGTGCTTCAATTTCATCCCTCACTTCCTGGTTTAGGCAAACCATAGCTTGCCTCTAGACTAGAATTAGAAACCGGTCTGAAGAAGCTTGAATCAGGAAATGAAGGAGGTAATTAGAGGGCATTATGGAAGGAGGGTGAAGAAGCATACAAGTTCAAGAGATGGTCCCAACAACCAAACCATGGTTTGGCAGATACATGTCAAGTGAGCCATGTCAAGCAAGCCATTCTCATCTTACAGCTAAGAATCAAGACATTCTCTGTCATTATGCATATATCTGCTATTGTTTGTTTTAGGGTGTGTGTGCGCGTGCGCACCTGGTAGTATCTTAATCTGCCCTGTAGCTGCAAATGGGCAGACTCACCGGTGGCCTGAGCCAAGGCTTTCATGAGGATAGTTTTGCCTATACCCAGTTCTAGGCCCTCGTAGGCTGGACCTAGCCGATTGAGACAGAGGTAGACGCAGGGCAATAGGTCTTCTGGAGACAGGGCAATCACAGACCGGAAAAGGTTGCTCAGGGTCTCTATGATTTTCAACCTGGAAAGAAAGAGCAGTATGTTTGAATTTGGGGACAGTATAATGGACGGATTTGGGACAAGATAAAATGCTACCCTCTCCCCGCTTCCCATTCCTTCTGTACATTCTAGTAAGACAACTTACCGGGCAGATTCTTCCTCAATCCATTCAAAGGTACGGGCCACAGCCAAGTATGGTACTCTGGGGAGCAGAATGGAGACAACATAGTGGTTCAGAGCCATGAAGTCAAACCATATGGATCAACAAGAGAGAGTGCATTATGTTCTTTTAATCACAGCACTTGTATCATTTAGTCCTGGGAGAGGAATGCAGTAACAGAAGCAGAGTTCAAAAAGCCTTCAAAATGCCATCTAGTCTAATCTCTTGTTAAATCTAGGCAGGATCAAAGACATGCACCTCCTACAGATTTAAAACATGGAGTGCCATAAGGAGAGAGCAAGTAGCCAGTGAATGAAACAAGTAAGCCAAGGCACACTGCAGAAAAAGTCATTCCCAATACCACTGAAAGCAAAGCCACCTCCCACTAACTACTGTATTTTACGCTCCATAGGATGCATCGGTCATAGGACGCATTTTATCCTATGGAGCATAAAATAGAGAAAAAAAGTTTGTACTTACCTGGGCTTGGGGGTGCTTCGGGGAGGCCTGTGGAGGCTTCGGGGAGGCCTGCGTGAGCCTCTGCAGGCCTCCCCGATGCTCTGTTCGACCGAAAACAGCGATTTTCGGCCATTTCCGGAAATGGCCGAAAATCGCTGTTTTCTCCTGAACTGAACATCGGGGAGGCCTGTGCGGGCTTCGGGGAGGCCTGCGCGAGCCTCTGCAGGCCTCCCCGAAGCGCCCCCAAGCCCAGGCTTCGCACCATAGGACGCACGCTTTTTTTCCCCATGTTTTTTTGGGGGAAAAAGTGCGTCTTATAGTGCGAAAAATACAGTAGATGCAGAGCTAGAATTTTTTGGATAATTTCAGTAGCATCCAGATCAGGGGTTCTCAACCCCTTCGGCACGGATGGACCACCTTCATGGCTGCTGCCACGCCAAGTACCACCGGAAATGGCGATGACGTCACTGCCACTTACTTCTGGGTTTTCGGCTGTGCCGGAGGCCTGAAAGCAAAGGTAAGGAGGCAAGGGCAGGCAGGTCTATTCCAGCCTTGGAAACCCAGGCGTTCAAGCTCTGCAAAGCTCGTACCACTATTTCCAGGGCTGTGGCAGTCGCCATCTTAACAGCCAGGGGTCTGCGTACCACCTACCGGCGGTCCGCATACCACTAGTGGCACGCATACAACCAGTTGAGAAACTCTGTGGTCTAGATCATTCCGAATTCTAAACAAGAACCCATGTTACATTAAAGTACACGGGCTATCCATACATTGAATGTTACACAGTCCTGAAATGAAATATCTTGTCTTAAGGCAAGAGACAAATGAGATCATCAATACAATCACTTTCAATACAGTGGACATTTTCCATCCACGGATCTGGGATCCGTGGATTTGACTCACTGCGGGTTGGCTAAAAATAGCTTTTAAAAAAGGTAAAAAACCCTCTTTTTTAACCTTTTAGCAACAAACTGCCTCCATGGGGCTTCAGCAAGCTGAACGACCCACTTCCAGGTAGAGCCTTCGCGCAACCTGGAAGTGGGTCAGCTTGCTGAAGCCCCATGGAGGCTTGGAAGTGGCACGGTTTGCTGCTAAAAGGTAAAAAAAACACCCGTGTTTTTAAACCTTTTTTTTCTTTTTTTAAAGCTATTTTTAGCAGATCCCCACGGATCCGGGACCTACGGTGAGTCAAATCTGCAGATCCTGGATGGAAAGGGTCCACTGTATTGAAACCGCGTTTAATTTTTTTCCTCTTTTTAAAGCTATTTTTAGCAGACACTGGTATCTGCGGATCCTCGCTATCCGCGCGCGGGGGGGGGGGATCCTGGAACGTATCCCCCGTGGATAGTGAGGACCAACTGTACTATGATTTCATGGTACAAATCTGAACAAGAATTACTTTCAGTAGGCAATGCAGATATGTCCTCAGATCCTTGGATGATAAGGGGGATACAGAAGCAAGGGTGGGGCATAACCTTATGTCGGACTAAAGTACCATCTCACCTTTGGCCAGGGCCCCAGCAAGCATCATGCACAGGATGATAGTTGCCCTTTGAAGGGTTGTAATCTGCAGGGTCAATTGTAACAGATGGCTTGAGAGAGCTATAAAAGCAGGAAAGAGACAGAGTGGTTACTTTGTTGATGGTGTTAGCAAGATGGCACTAAAAGGTTACCATCCCTCTTGCCCACACTTAACACACCAGTATAAGTCACTAGTGGCAGCTTGCATGTTTGGGGGAAGAATTCACTCATATCCTGTTTAGAAATGTTTCGCACCCTGGTCTCCTGAAGCTAATTCCCACTTACCATGGGCAAGTAGCTATTTGTAAGCTTGTCTTAAGGAGAGAACTGACTGGATTCAGAGTGTTTCAGAGAATGATTTATTGAGCTAAACAAAGTTAAACGGTAATAAAAACGCTAGCCTCGCTAAGCAGAAATTAATATAACCAGAACCATCCTGGGGTGAGACCAACTTACCTGCCAGTTGTGCTATCAGAGTTATTGCTACTATCTTCTTTATGGCTGTTTGATACAGGTATATTTCCTTCCGTCACAGGTACCTCCTTTTTCTCTGCCTTCACAGCAAATTTCCTGGGGGCTACAAAAGGGACAAATGTGGCACTTTCCTTATGGAACAGAGCTACAACTCATGTTTTTGAGTGCAGATGAATTTGTGGAGGTTCAGAGGTATCAGAACAACGTCTGAAATGTTTAAAGCAGGTCGGTCAAACTTGCTTTATACATACTGTAGGCTTACCATAGTCCCGGAATTGAGGCAGGCGTCAGCCTAGAGCAGACCCGAGCTGCTCCCAAGAGCGCATGTGCGGCTTCCGGTCAACTATGCGACCGCATTGGGCAGCCGCAGTGCACTCTTGGGAGTGGCTCGGGTCTGCTCTAGGCCAACTCCTACCTCGATTCCGGGACTATGGTAAGCCTACTTATACAGCGGGCCAAATCAGATGCATGGCGCCTGCTGTGGGCTGGTTTTGTACATCCTATTTGTATAACAGTGACAATAACTAGCAGAGTGGGTAAGCACTATTCATAGGGGGTGGTTCAGGGTGGGGGATCAGGCTGGGCCAGGGGTATCAAGGGCAGGCCTTGGTGGCGACACACCTCCTTGGTCCAACTTAGACTTATGCCAGCAAAAGAGCTGGTGGAGATCCAAATAGGCCCATTGAGGATCAGGGAGCAGTGGAGTAGGCAAGTATAAAATTTCTTTACTTACCTCTCCGCCGCTGCCTGATCCCTGGCCAGCCCATAGCATGCAGCAGAAGCTGGTCCTGGATAGGATTGGGCCATAACTTGCATAGTCCGCTGAACTCCCAGCATCTGTTCCCTCTGTGCTATAGAATATTGGCACACAAGGTAATCCCCTCATCTACATAGCAAAGTGTTTTGGTGATCCTGCATGCATATTTTAAAAATCTCTTTACAAAACCCATTTTGACAAGAAATATTTTAAAATAAATTCCCATATTTTCAAGAATCCAAAACCCAAATCACGCAGCAGACTCCAAGTGGAACCAGGAAATACAACCAGTTGCAGACAGGTTCGTATGCAACACAAATCTGTAGTAGCACCATTTGTACATGAATGTGTGTGTTTATCTCCCACATTCTCACCAAAAAAACTAGAGATGGGCTTGCTGGAGGGCTTCTGGGGTGTCAGCATCTTCTCTTCCTCTGCATCTTTTTCTCTCTTAGGCTCTACCAGCCTTGAATTGTCATCATTCATTTCTTCCACCTTCATGGGACTCTCATCCAGCTCTCTGTTCAAGCCTATACAAGGAGCAGAAGCCAAATGTGCAAGAGAATTTGAAGAAGATCCTGCCTAGACCTCTTTTTACACAAATAGACCCACTTCAAATCTGGAATCAGAGCTGGCTTGCTTTCAGACAGACCCGAAGAGGCCTATAGATTCCTACAATGAAGCAAGATATGAGAAACCATGTATGAGCCCAAGGCCTAGATAAGCTGACGGTACTCAAAGTTCATAAAGGTATGGAAAACAGATGCAGTCTTTACTCCACATACAGTATCTGGTGAAAAGGTTGCTTTACGTATTACAAGTACTTGGCAATACACTGGCTAAAAATATAAAAACATCAAGTTGTGAAGTGGCACTTCGCAAACGAAAAAGTGTATGAAGCAAATATTAGCCTGAGGCTCTAAGTAATCTCTTAAAGGCTAGCCAGACACTTCTTACCATCTTGCTGGACAAGCACCATACTTTCACTCAGCTTTATCCCAGACTACAATTGTTCTGCAGGCTGAAAACTGCCCCTCTAATTCACATCTAAATCTTTCACACAACTCCAGAGATGCGGCTGCGCCCTCACGTGGGAGGGGTCGCCAACGCTACGCTCCCACGTGACTGCGGGCGTGACGTCACGCGGCCCCAACCACGCCCCCCCGGTGCCGATTTCCAGGCCATTTCAGAGCCGTTCGGCCCCTGGGAGGGCCCAACCTCCGTGCGGCAAAATCGGCGGAGACAATGACAGAAGAATGGCAGGCAAGTCCTGTGCCCTGGGGCCCACCGCACCAACCCCTGCGACGCTTCTGTGCGACTCCACTTAAGTGATCAAGCTATTACATAAGTTTGAATCAAAAGTGTACTGAATATTTTCAACCTGCCCTGCTGTAGCAGAAGAAATTATCCTAATGCAGGCTACAGGCCCCCATTGCTACCATTTCACCAACTTTTCAAACCTGTCACATATGGGAGAATGAAGGAACTCATTCAATTCATTCCCATTCAATTCCCTGCCTGGCATCCCCATGCCATTAGACGCGTTCCCATGCCATTATTTTATTTATTTATTTATTTACAGTATTTCTATCCCGCCTTTCTCCCCGAAGGGACCCAAGGCGGCTCACAACAGAAAAAATACAAAAAAATACCGTATAAAAACAATCACACTTTAAACAGTAAAAACAGTAACAATTAATAAAAACAATTAAACAATAAAAACAATATCTAAAAATCAATTAAAAAGATCATGGCGACAGTCACAACAGGAGCATAAAAACAGCAGCACCCCCACCTGTACCAGTGAGATGTTAAAAAAGGCAAGGGCTCAGAAGGCTTCTTGGAACAAGAAGGTTTTTAGGCCTCGCCGGAAAGTGTCCAAGGAGGGAGCAGTTCGTAAATCAAAGGGGAGGGAATTCCATAAGGTTGGTGCCACTACTGAGAAGGCCCTGTTTCTGGCCGCCGCCCCTCTCTCATTACTATATTTTTAGCCCAGGGGTGGCCAACCTCCCACCATTACGGCCTCTGCATTCTTAAGAGTTGTGTAGAAGACAGAATCTGGGCAGCTGCAATTGCTGATAGTGCTGCTAAAGCAGCTGAACCTGCTGAAATGCCCTCACCTATACAACCATTAAAAGGACCAGAACATTCATGTTGAAAGGTTGGCCTCCCCCCACTACCAGAAAGCACTCACCATTATCATCTTCTTCATCATCTCCTTTCCATCTTTTGGCATTACGATCCTCCTGGATGCCATTGGTGGTGTTGATTCCTTCCTCTGCCTTACGTTTGGGGAGCTGCTTGCGTGCTGAAGGCAGAGGTAAGTCTTATTGACAGCCAAGCTGACACTACATTTTGCTTAATAGTTATGAGACTACGGCTTGCATTCATATGGAACAAGAACTCAAGCAGGTATGATCCACCTTACTTACTTAAGTCTGGGACTATAGATCCTGACTACATAGCTGTCTGTCCATAAAAATAACACTTTAGTGCATTTGCTCGAGGAGATGTTATTTATTTTTTCATAATATGAAAAAATAAATAACATGATGCTATGTTACTGAGTGGGACCAGAGGAAGAGCAACTGCAGAAATACAGATGAGGGATGCTAGAAGTTTTCCAACTTCTCATTACCCGAGCTCACATTTTGAAAATTCTTTACAGACAGGAGTGAAAACTACTTCTGTTACCTAAACAGAGGATTCCAAGTACCATATAATGCTTTATCCCAGACTACAATTGTTCTGCAGGCTGAAAACTGCCCTTCTAATTCACAACCAAATCTTTCACGCAACTCCTCTTAAGTGATCAAGCTATTACATAAGTTTGAATCAAAAGTGTACTGAATATTTTCAACCTGCCCTGCTGTAGCAGAAGAAATTATCCTAATGCAGGCTGTAGGCCTCCATTGCTACCATTTCACCAACTTTTCAAACCTGTCACGTATGGGAGAATGAAGGAACTCAAACAACATGACAGGCACCTAGTTTGTCTTTCAAGTGCAAACTAAAATAGATCAAACATTAGATAAATCACAAAGGACACACCCTAATCCAGGCTTAACTCCTTTGAAAAGCATCTTCAAAATCAAGGCTATTAAGGAAGTTCCACAGCAGAAATGTCAAAGCTGTAAGATTTGCTAGACCAATATCCCATGACTTTCAGGTGCAGGAAGAGATTCTAGAAGGCTCTGGCTGACCCCGAGGCCCAAAAGGCAGGTTACTTACCAGTTTTACGTCTAGGGATGCTGGAGGGCGAGGGTGAATTAGAAGTAGTTGGGCTGGTGGTTGGAGAGATGCTATCTGCAGGGACCTTTTGATCAGGAACACAGTCAGATGCCTAAAAATCACAGAGCTACAAGGTGAAAGGGGTACACAGAAGGAACAACCCCAGATCTACCTGTTGCTTTCTTGGGGCTGGGCACACAAGAAAACCAGGTGGGACAACTTACTGGGGGAAAAGATGCTTGGAGTAGTTTCCAGGTAGTAGTGCTTATGTCTTCAATGTATAGTCCCTAGCGAGGGAACCCTAACTAGGATAAACTGTACTGTACACTCAAATTACAGCAAAAGGCACAGGGCTACAAGGAAAAAACCTGCATTATAGAGTTGGAAGATGTATAGTTCAAAGATCAGGATGCAACAGAAAGGGACCTACCTGCTTGTCTCTTGCCTGTGCATCCTTTTCTCCCGTTTTCTCAGAATCCTCTTTACCATTAATGATCTGGGCAGCTTCATTGGCTGTAGGATTCACTAGGGAACTTGGGCAAAGAGTTGTACCATTCACCAACTGCTCAAACGCTACAGGTTCTCTGAAATGAGAAAGAGTGCTTAGCAACAAAGCCACTGGAGTCTGGAACCTACCTCTTTTCCTCATCCTTTCCCCTATATATTCACATACAGGGCTACCAATATGCAGATGCACTGACCACCCCTAATGTAAGACTATAGCTTCATTCAAGTCCAAATAATGTAACATCTATTACTGTCTACTTAGATATCCCTAAACAGTTTAGTGGATGTAATGCAGATCGCAACATGCTGTCTACAAAGAGCAAGAAAGAAACACTACCTTTAGGAGATATTAAACTATTTTTAGCATCAATATGACAACCTAGGTGGATTACGTATGCGATAAATGGAGATGGCAAAAGAGGAGAAAAAAAGCATCCAATGGCATTGATTAATTTTATTAGGGAACGGGAAGGATTCTGTATCACACTCCCTGAAGTCTTGTTAGATCTGAGGATGAATGCAAAACCTGCCCATTGAGCCATTCCTAATGAAACCTCTCTAGCACCAGAACATCCCAATCAACGTTTACCTAAAATTCTAAGCTCGCTCTGATGTTTTTAGTAAGGAGGAAATAAACCTCAAAACTCTAAAAGGGCAATTCTGACCACAATAGGCAAGGCTGTGACTCGAGTATCCCACACAGATCAGCAGGTTGCATTATGCAGAACCGTGGTAATCTGTGCAAGGCTTGGCATCACAAGAATTTCTGAATGGATTAGACATGGGAATGGGGTGCAGTTCAGAGTACACAACTTGTCAACACACCATTGCATGCCCCCAAGGTCACACACCTTTTCAGTGTCAGATCTTCCAGGCAATTCTTCTCAACTATCTCTTTCTCAGGCTTTGTTCGTGATAAAGGCTGGAAGAATGATCTACACGGATACAAATAAACATGGTTATATGGGCTCTCTTGCCTTACTCAGGGTTGCAGAGTTACTTATTTTTGCAATAACAGCCGTGATCAATCCTAGTGAAACACCAATGGTTTTAGCAGAACCAATATTCCAAGCAGCTACAAATTATGAAGCAGACAGCCAAAGACGAAAGCACTAGAATAGCGATACTATCACAGCTTCTCTACTTCAGTGAGATCAGCAGGCTGCAGGAGGACAAAGTGTTGCTTGGTAGTAAGTTTTCAAATTACCATTTTTGTATACGTATTGCATTTACCAATGTATACAGTATTTTCCCAACACTGTAAATACTGAAACGAACAAAAATAGAAATAAAAATTCTAATTTAATCATTTGAAGAAGATCTTGTTCTCCAGAAAAATTGTTTCACAAGCAAACATGTTTTCCAAACTTCCCAATTTCTATGATTTGGGCATCAGAAAATAGTAGAGAAAAATGTCTCAAGATGTTGGTTTCTCTCTCTCTCGCACACACACACACACACACGCTACCACCCCTGAAGACCTTCCAAAATCTTAAACTGGTGCTTACCGTATGGTGCTCTGCATTGTGAAGCTTTGGAAAAAGGAGGCACAGAACCTGCTGTCAGGGTAACTCAGCTAGCCAACTCCACAGGGCAAGGTGAGCACAAGTCGCGTTCATGGAATAGGGTTCTTGTCAAATCCTGTTCTTTCACAGGCCACAGCTAACAGAAAAATGAAGAGAGGAAGCAGGTCAGGTGATATATATTTGAGGATATATATATACACATATGCATATACATATATATATACACACATGCAACAATGGCATCTGAACATCTTCCAGAAATACTGCAATATCTTGTCTGGGTTGAGTTTAAAGCTTCAGCAAGTATGAGGTAATTTCAATCTATTTCAGGATACAGTATTTTATATTTACAATGGTTATTTTATCAGAATCTTGTTTTAAACTGTTACTTGCCTTCAAGTTCTTGATGTGATAGAAGCAAAAATGAAAGGAAAAAGGCATGATAATTTCTATGTACCAGAGAGAGAGAGAGAAACAGAAGGAAAAAAAATCTCTCTCCCTGCACTGGGAAGGAAACAGAAAACCAAGACATGAGTAGATACTGTTAAGATACTGTACAATTGCCTTGTTGATAAGGACAGACTCTTCTCACTTACAGGATCTGATTGAACATTATATCAAGACATAGGAAAGTGGGTTTGTTAAACATAAAATACACTTACACACACCCTTCCCAACATACACAAGATCATAACATTATATGGTGAGTCATTCAGGAATGACTACTAGCACACAATTACATACGTGCACTCGCAAACATGGATTAGTTTTCCCACACAATAGTGCATTTATCACCTCAACTGCATTTTTTTCCTTTTGTGTGATCCTCTTGCAGCTCTCTCACCTAGTGTCTGTGAAATAGGATAGCGACGTGGGGGTATGCTGCTACCAATTTTGTGTATGAAATCGACAAGGCATTAAAAAAAACCTGCCAAGTTGGGTGCTGCAGAACTCAAAGGTGGGATCCCGCAACTTTCTAAAGATTAATTTTAAAGACGACAAGATGGGGCAGTGGTGAAGGTAGCTTAACTGATGCTACTCAGGGGCTAGATGAATATTCTGTTGCATGAATGGTAAAGGAAAGAAGTACAGTACTGCACTTAACACACAAAGTAAACCTTTAAGAGACATAAGCAAAATTAGGGAGACAGAGGAAAAGCAGAGTAGCAGAAGAGCTGGGGAATACTGTCAGCGCAATCTATCCGGGGGTGCCCCTAGGATCATGATCGGCCCCTGAGGTCTCTTCGGGGGAAGGGGACATTCGTCCCCTTTACTTTCTTCCATATGTTGCCATTCCCTTCTGTAGGGAAAAATAAAGCATAGCTTTTGGAGGCTTCGCCGCACTGAGGGCAAAACTTGCCTAGCGCTCAATGAGCAAGATCTTATTATAGGGTAAGTCAGCATGTCATATTTTGATTTTAAAGTGGTTTTTGCCTCATTTCTATCCCATGTTAACATCTACAAAAACTAATGAGAAAGTACACACTTGATGTGCTTCTTAGCATTACACGTGAAAACCCACTGAAACAAATGAACATGTATCTCTTATTTTTACTTCTTCCTGTGTGACCATTGTATTTCTATCCCACTCCTCAAAACTCTTCAAACAGTATTCAAGTAGGCTTGAATGACAGCTGCTTGTGAAACAGACCATTCTTGATCAGTTTGCAAATATTAGGCAATAGAAATAAGAAAAAAATCAAGGAGAACCTATAATAAATGCAGTTTAAACATCAAAATAAACTGAGAATTGCCTCTCCATGCACCTAGATGTCACTTCTCTCCCGCTTCCTTCAAACCCTTCCTCAAAACAGTTTATCCACTAAGATGTGAACATGAGCACAACTAGACCTCATCATCTAAATAAACTGAACGGATATTAGTTCCCCAACGATATTAGTCCCCTCTATCCTCCCACAGTTGCCTCCCCTAGGTGTCTAACTTTTGACAGCAAGCTCTTTGGGGCTGAGACCAGAAATTTTCATTGCAACTATGTAAAATGCCATGTATGATGCTGATGGTGGCATGTAAATAACATGCAAAAAAAAAACTCAGTTGAAATTAAAAGGTAATCATCTCCTGGGTGAAAATAAAGGCTCTTCTTCCCACCCACCCCCACTCCCAATCAGCCATTTTTATCTATGCGTGTCTACTCAGATTGAAGTCCCATTATGTTCAATTGAACTTTCTTCCAGGTAAGCGTGTTTTTTCGGACTTGCAGCCTAAGCCCTAATTGTGTGCAAATTTGTGAAGAAGCAGAAACGGCCAGGTGAGGCAGGTGGGGGAGGGGCACCACTAAGGGCAGAAGGTGTGGGAGAGGGGATTTCCCCTCCCCTGCCCCCTCAGGAAGGGGCTTCTTTGTCTCGCGCCCTGCTACGCAGTGAGATCATTCCCGCCAAAATGTCCCCCGTCGCGTCTGTTCCCTCGACGACCCCTGCAAGGTAAGAAGGGGGGGGGCAAGAAGAGGGAAGGAAGTTACCTGCGCGAGCCTCAGAGTCTCTCCCTCCCTTTGCAAACCTTTTATTTTTTTCGCGCGAAAATCCAACGTAGCATCTGGCTGCGTGACCGAGCGACGAGATCTCGACGTCACGCAGTTTAGCATGCTGGGAAACGTAGTTGTTGGAAGGCTTTTAGCGTCCCCCCCCACCTACAATTCTTCGGGCATGCCGGGGAACGTAGTCCGATTGAGACTGCTGGGCAAAGTGATACCACGGCAACATGCTTAGACACGTTCGTCCTCAGGGCTGTTCAATGGAGCACGTTGGGAAATGTAGTCATATAGGTTGTAACGTGGATCAGTGGCTGACATTAGGTCAATTTCCTAATCTCAATATTCCATTTATGGTTGCCATCCTCCCGGAGCAGAAAAATGCCACCTCACGTACATCTCTTTATTAATACAAATATTAACACATAATATTAAACAATTTAAAACAAAACAAAAATCTCTTCTCCAAGGGAGCCTAGGCTTAACTGTAACAATGAGAGAGACTGCCCAGGAAGTCTTCTGTGTTGGATGTTTTTGCCCCTAATTGACTCCAGTGTTGAATCCTGGATTTGAAAATAGGCCCTTCTCCTGCTATGACCTGGATAATGTGAAACACAAGATGGTTCAAGCCGTGTTTCCAGCCAATGATCAGTAGTGGTGATGGTATGCATTGCAGATGGACTAGATGGCCTCCTCTTGATTACTTCAAAATTCATATATGAGGTTTTAAAAAAGACACCCTTTTCTGTTACCAGTGACTGAGGCCCAACTAAAGAGCACAATGGAAATCACAACGAAACAAATAGTTTCGTCCAACTTCTATTTATTAGTGTCTAGTTTAAAGCTATTTGTTCACTACACAGACATCTTTCATCTAAACAGCAATTCCTTTTTGATTAGCCTTGGGTGTGAAAACCACGTGGCTACACTCTGGAATATGCACTGAACAAAACTTATGTCAACAATCAAGGCAGTCAAAATAAGTGGTTTATTAGATCAGCTAATCGCACAGAATGGCATCACTTTGTGTGTTAAGACGCATTGCTCATTCTTAGGGCTGCAGGTTCTACAAATGCCAAAACTGACATGGGATGTGGAATCCAGCCTCTGGATTTTCCTTGGGAGAATTCAGAAGTCTAGAGGAGAGAGTTTAGCAGGACTTACAGTGGTTGGAGGATAGACTTTCAACACCCCGCAATAATTAAATTGCTGCAAGTGGCGTAGCTACGGTAGGGGCGCCCCCCGACGCCCCCATAAATTAGCATAAATTAGGTTTCGGTTTCATTTTTTCGCGGGTTTTTTTTACTGTTTTCCGGGGCTTTGTAGTGGTAATGGGGCATCTGTGTGTTTGTGTCTGCTTTTCCCCCACTTAGCTTGTGTATAGGAGCCTCCAGCGACGATCTCCAGCCACCACGATCTCTTCCTCTGCCTGCGCCCGGGGGCGCGAACTCGGTAAAGCGCCCAGCAGCACTTTCCACAGTTCACGCAGGCGCAGAACGTCGATTGGAAACATTGTCATTCTGCGCCTGCGCGAACTGTGGAAAGCGCTGCTGGGCGCTTTACAGAGTTCGCGCCCGGGGCAGACAGAGGAACGATCAGTGCCCCCGGGTGCAGGCAGAGTAAGAGATCGTCATCGCTGGAGGCTGCTATACACAAGCTAAGTGGGGAAAAAGCAGACACACGCGGAGAAGCCCCGATACCACTAAAAACCCCAGAAAAACACTAAAAAAACTATTAAAAAAGCCGAAACAAAACCAAAACTTAAGGAGGCCCGCGCCCCCCCCAGAGCCTTAGCGCCCTACGCCCTGGGGCCCCCCACCCCCTATCAGGCGACGCTTCTCACTCTTGATCCTATGCAGAGGTGATTTCAACTGATGCTCCTAATTTTGTACAGAATTGTAGTGCACATTGCATAACAGGTATGGGTTAAAACAGTCACCTTTCCTTGGGAGAGAATTTGGGCTACCTTAATGCAGATTTTTTTCTTCTTCAAGATAGCATTTACATGCTCATTGAACACTGGTGGAACTAGGCTTTCGTGATTACAGGGATTTTTGTGTGCATTCATTTGCAGTATAAACTTGCGCCCGAGTCTAAAATCCCATAGCAGTTGCCTGCATATGCCCCACTGAGTTCTGATTGAGCCCTATGTGATGCAAGTGGGGCTTAGAAACTTGCCTTTTAAATGGTGCTGCAGCTTTGGAATGGCTGCGACAGCTCACGGTGCCCCAATCCTAGTCCCTGGCAGTGCCCGTGTGTCGTTTCTTTCCAGCCACCAATCCTTGGGCACATAGACAGGCACCGTCCTTGATGACTGGTCAGCAGACTGTCTAGAGCCCCCGACTGGTTCACTTTCACTCAAGATGCATGGCAATATGGTGAGACCAGCATCTCTCTTGTGCCTGGCTGGCAGTCATCGAGGATGCTGCCAGAAGGCACATGGCGTTTTCTTGGGTTGGCATCTGGTCCAACGGGTGTGGCAGCTAACATTCCTCCAACTCTGTGATGTCTTGATGCCTGTCTGGCAAGTTGGACAGCAGCCTGGGGTCAAAGAGGGGTTCTCCAACCCAAAGACGTGCAGCAAAGATGTGTCGGCAGGGCAGCCGGTGAGCCATGTAGATGGAGCAGCTGCATGAGGCAAGGTCCTGGCTCACCAGAAAAGAGCAGGTGCTCTCCTCCAGGAGGTATCCATCAGGTGTGTCCTTGAGCTGGTAGTGCACATTGGGAACCAGGTCCAGTTCCTCGGCCACCAGGTCAGCACTGTCGGGCAAACAGGCATTGTGAAATCGCTCAACCACAGGCGCCACACTGAGTGTTGCCGTCTCCACATGCAGGGCCTGGAGATCTAGCAGGCCCTGGACACAGGCAGAGAGCGCCATGGGGGGGCTGAGTGCTGTCAGCAGCTTGCGGCGATGGGTGCTAAGGTGGTCAAGGAAGGAGCACTCTCGATTCTTCTCAAAGGCCCAGCACTCCACCCACATCCCTTTGTGGGGGTGCCAGCGCTCCAGGAAGTACTGCAGAAAAGAGAGTGGAGCCACATCTTCCAGGTCACTCAGGTACTGGCTGTAGACCCGTGGTGAGTCAGCATTAGCCAGGTTGAGCAGCAGGTTGCGGATCTGGTCCTCCTTGGGCACTGCCAGTTCACGGGCCTTGCGGTAAAGGGCTTCCAAAACCTGCAGACGGCAGATCTGAACCCGAGCACATGGCAGCACCTCCTCCACCGCATCCAGCCCAGTCACACCAGCTCCTACGGTAACCACCTTTACCTGCAGCTTGATGTCTGGGACACTCTGCACCAAGGAAGCCACAATGAATATAAGGAGGTCAGGCAGCCCCTGGCGTGCCAAGCAATAGGCTACCTCACGCCCACGCCCATTGGCATCCTGGCACAGCACTGTGTAGAGCTCAAAGTCTGCATCAAGGCAGGCAGCCCGCTCCAGGAAGAGGCGGGCCGGAAAGCGCTGCACCAGTTTGCGCATGCGTGAAGTGGCCAGGAAGATGCTGTTGAGGACAGCCACATCCTCCTGGAACACTAGTTTGACTTTGGCACCCACATCGGCCTTGAAGAGCCCGTCCAGGACAGCCAAGAGCTCACACATGCCCTTGTCTTTGGCTTTACTATAGTCCTCTAGGTTCCAAATCAGGTCGGGTGCCAGGAAGCGCTTGGAAATGCTGTTGGTGATGCGTATTGGCAGCCCCAGGCTGGCCTTCAGCTGGTGACGTTTGAAATGATGGGCAAACTCCAGCTCCGACAGGCGGTGGTTGTGCTCCAGGCTGGCCTCAATCACAACCAGGCAGTCCTTCTTGGGGCCCAGGCGTAGTGTGATGGAGGCCGGGCAGTCTATCTTCTCACTTCTGCAAGAGGAGAAATGAAAACCAGGTCATGTGCAATCTCCGATTCTCACGACTGGTCCAGATTTCTGAATTAAACATGCATTATCACGCTCGTAGTAGCTGTTTTTCACCTTCTGAAGATGCCACAGATAGTAGTGGTGAAACGTTAAGACTGTTTCATTAAATATTTTATGTATTTTAAACTTTTAATAAAAGACAGACATCCCGGGATAATGCATGTTTTTAATTCAGAAAACCAGGTCAGTTTGCAAGGCAGCAGAATGCGATAGGAGGCTGCAGTGCAGGTGACATAGGACTCCCAGCAGGACAGAGGTTGGTACCGACACCCTCCCCACACCCTATCCACTGTTTCCGTGGAGAAACGAGACCTGTGGGGAGAAAGTACAAAATATCTGCAGCATCTTGTGACTTTTCAAAGCCAAACTTCACTTACAGCACAATCTTATGCAGAAGTAAGTGCCACTGTGCTCAAGAGGGATTAACTCCTAGGAACGTGTGTCCAAGACTGCAGCCTTAGAAAGGCAAATGGGTTTAACCAATCCTGTGTTTACTCGGAAGAGCACTCCTTAATTCTGCACTGTTTACGGACGGTTTTTAGACAGTACTGTTGTATCAACACGAGGGAGACAATCTACAGCGAGTTCATCTGGAGAAATTCCAGGGTTCTCTGTTCTGCCTTCTAAGGAATCTGAGAGACTCAAAGATGACAGCAAAATAAATCTAAGCCAAATTTCAGCTTTTGTTCCTATCCTATGAACACAGGGTCTTGCTATTTTCCCTCCTCCTGAGGGGGGGGGGGTGTCGTCCATTCAAAGATAGAGAGCTGAGGACGAAAAATGGTGGTTTGCCTAAATCCACCTGATGAAGATATGAAACTGCCTTGCACTGAATCAGACCTTTGAGCCGTTGAGCTCAGTCTCTTCTCTGACCAGCAGCGGCTCTTTATGATTTCTCGTGGGGGTCTTTCCCACTCTGGACCCTGGGACCTTCTGAATGCACAGTGCCTACTCTACTGCTGAGCTGTGGCCTGTCTAAAGACCTCTTAACTGAGCTAAAGTTGGATTCAAGCTCTCCTGGCCCATGTTCTTGGACTCTACACTATGCCAAGAAGTCATTTCAATTGTTTGGTTGCTCCATGGGAAACTGGGCAGGCTGCCGGGCACCCAAAGATTTCTGCCCCACCCCAAAGGCACACTCACAGGCGATTGCGTTGCACGGTGCTCTGCCCCACATAGGTCCCGCTGTGCTTGCAGATGAGCCGTACAAAACGGAAGCGGAGCGTTTCTGCCAGGCTGGGCTGATAGTGGAGTGGATTCTGGCGCAGGGAGATCAGCGGCTTCAGGCTGGCGATGATGAACAGCACCTTGTGCTTTTCACACCAGTCGTCAAAAAACGTGCTGAACTGGTGCCAGGTATGGAACTCTCGGCCCAGTCCAAAGTCCCCCATGGTGCCGCCTGTGTGCCACACGGTCAACCACACTGCAACAAAAAGGGGGAAGAGGGAGGTGGTGAGATCAGAGGTTCTCGCAATGATATTCTCTTGGAAGCTTCTCGTCGCAAGAATAGAAGCTCACAAATCACTAAAACCTTAGAATGACTGTACAGTACTGTATTTATTTTTGCAATTTATATGCCGCTTTTCTCCCGAGTGGGCATCCAAAGCGGCTAAATGTACCTTAAACATGCTGCCAAGAAATGAAAAAGTTTCTTAGGAAGCGGGGAAAAAAACCCTTCCATGATTACAGGTTCTCAAAAACATAACTCCACACGATTCAGTAAGGATACAACCACATGGAACACAGTGTGGTTTTCAGTGGAAGAATTTCATATCACACTGCATCTCTCTTTTACCAGATAGGGTCAGATTTAGATCAATAAGCACTGGCAGAAAAAAAAGCACATTTTGTTTTATTGTAGTTCAAATTGTTCAGGCTTAAACATTTTGTTTTGTTTGCCTCATGGTAACATTTTCCCTGTAAATACTGAACTTGTGAATTCCATCAATTCAGAGTGGGTAGCTACCTACATGCACAATTTAATAGCATGATCCAGACAAAGTCCAGAACTCTTAAGCCCCATGGATTTCAATGGAAAAGCAGGGGCTTAACTGTTTCACTGAAATCAATTAGATTTAAAAGTGCTCAATTTCAGCTGGGTTATGTTCCAAATTTAATGCACCTCTATCAGACCCTCTTTTCACTTGATGCGCTCTTTTCTACATTTCCATAGCTTCTGGGAAGTACATGATTTTTTTTTTTCCATTTTGCTTCGAGCATTTAAAAGTGTTATGTAAATACTATTCATTTTTGAGAACCCACAGATCTGCATTTGTCAATGTTTGTTCGAAATCTAGCGCTTGTTTTCAGAATTTCAAAATGCCACATATTCTAAGCAGATTGGTTAAATATGGTACTCAAATAAGAAAGCTGGTACAATATTTGCCAGACACAATATACTTGAGGGTTATACCCTAGTATTAGATATTCAGTATACACCACCAGAAACCACAGCACATGATGTAGTGACAAAAAAGAGACTGAAATCAACCCAAGCAGAAGGTTTTCTGTGGAATGAGATACTTTGCAGGATGGCAAAGGCAAAAGAAAACTGAAGAAGCAGACTGATAAATAAAAGATCACATATGAAAAATATTTTGATGTAGTTGGGAGAACCCTCAATCAAGAGTAGTAGCAGTGTTCTCAAGAGGTTGTTGGGGCTTCTGAGTTAGGACTGTAAGAGGCAAGGTATGCTATGTCCTTTTGGTGGGCACATGCAAAGGTGAGGCTGGGGATGTGATTTTCAGAACCAAGTTGTGAAGGCTGTTAAAGGAAGTACTACAAGAAACATGACATGATGCCTGTGTCGGTTGCACAACACTGGAAAACTGGTGCACACACCTGTCACCTTAATCCACCAAAACTATGTGCAGTTTCCAGGCACCTGGAAAATCTTGTCTCCGTTTTGTACAGGGCCAGTGTGGCACATAAATAAATGGAAGCTGCAGAAAGATGGTTTCCCACCCCCACCCTTATATTTGTGCATACAAACCCGTGCATAATGTACTGCAGCAGACATACATGTGTACATTTGAGACACATAATGCGGCATGTGTAAAATATGTATGTGAATGACAGTAGGGGGAAGGAGGGGGATTCAGGCTGCAAAAGAAGTGCATCTACAGTATATACACACAGTATTGATGCGTGCGTTTATATAGGCTCGACTACCCAGTGCAGGGTACACGGGGACCCGCCCCCAACTGTCTCTGGACGGAGCCCGAGCCCTTATTTAACCCAACTAAAGGACCCAAGATACGACCCATACCTGACTGGCTCTTTCTTCCTATTCTTTCCAGCCGCCTTGAACCTTTGCTTGTCCTGGCTGCAGGCTGCAAACAGGCCCCCGCGCAACGAAACGAACCCTGGCGCTCCGTCCGCCGCTTGCTGATTCCGGCTGGGCGAAGAGGCGAGCCGCGAGCTCCGCCTGCTGGAGCTTCCAGCAAGACAGCCCAGTTGGTATGTAGCGCTTGCTTGCACGACCCGGTGGGGAAGAAGAACGAGCAAAGTGTCTAGCAAAGAAAGAAGACAGTGCTTAGGATCAAGGAAGGGATCGCAAGCTCAGGTACAGAATCTGTTTGCAATGCCAGGAAAAAGACGCGAAGGAGGCAGTGCCTCTGGGCATGTGCAGAGTGTCCCCCTTATTTCTAATTAACTACAACTCGCACATCTGAGATAGTGAGATTAGGGGGGGGGGCTATTCTTCGTTTAGAAGATTTGTAGCCAGGTCAGGAACTGGCTTCTGAGCCCCGCCACATTAACTCTTGATTTCTACCCGGTAATGATCTTTGATAGAACAGTCTGACTCATCTCCAGACACTTACGTATGCATGTGATGTGTGTTGATTATAGTTCAATGGGAAATTCATTTTCACACGCTTAAGAGGCACTTTATTATGATTTTGCAAACAAGCCTTGACTCTAAATAAATCGTTCTTCTAGACTACACAAGCAAACAAGAGAGAATCTGTTTCGCGGACACTTTATTTCAGCCAAGCCAAGCCAAGCACCATTAATAACGCAAGTCTAGTCATGTCTACTCAGAAGTAAGTCCCATTGTATTCAATGGGGCTTACTCTCAGGAAAGTGTTTCCAGACAGCCTAGCACCGTGTTGAGACCAATGCCCGTTCGCCATCAACGCAAATGGGGTGCTGGTTTTTTATGGTTTGTTGTTTTTCCTGGTACTAGCGGTCCTGCGCTTTAATAGTTGTGACTTGCAGAAATTTAGCCCCTGAAGCTATTCTCAGCATGGGGTGATAAAAGCTGTGGCTTTTTGTGACTAATTGTGGGTCTGTCACGACGTCGCTAAAAGAATAGGTGACTTTGCGTAGGTGGGAGGCGCCCCCACCACTGTTGAGTGAAGGGAGGCACTCTGCACATGCTCAGAGGTGTTTCCGACTACACGTTGGGCAGTTGAGAGACCCAATATATATCCAGAACAGATGCTCGGCGGCAGCACTGAACACGAAAAAAGAAAGTCGACTGAACTGAATGGTATTGGCGCTGGTGAAAAAATGCAGCCAGCAACAACACGTGGTACAAACAGGGTAAAAAGCGAGACCAGACGGAGACAGAGAAAGAGAGTGAAGGTTTAGCCCCGCCTCGCCTCTTCCCCAGCTGATTGACAAGCATTTTGACCACTCGCGGCGGCGCGATAAGGAGGAAGAGGATTAACCCTGCTCTCGCCAGGGGGCAGCTTCCCTTTTCTTAGTTCCTACACTGGAAGCCCCGGAGGGGTTGGTTTTGAATTCGGGATTTGCAGTCTCCGGATTTCAGGAGGGTAAATGCCGTGGAAAGATATATGCATTGGCTTATCCGTTCTAGTGAAAAGCGGAGATGCAGAAAGCTGCATTAGATGCATAGGCAGACAAGGGGTCGTCTGTCTGTGCCGGGGGCAAGAGAGTTATGATGAATGGGGATTGCAAGATTTTGTGTGTGTTGGGGAGATGGGCGGTATATGAGAGCAAGTGAGGCCGGTAGAGGTATGTATCACCGGTCCGTTAAACACAGGGAGGGGCCGGGCCTATAGCTACGAGAACAGTATTCATTGAGAGAATTCATTTATGTAACACAGTTTTAAAGGCTGCAATCCTCTGCACGCTTACCGAGAGTAAGCTCCATTGAACATACTGAGAGCTACTTCTCTGAGTAAGTATGCATAGGATTGTGCTGTCAGTGTGCACTTGGGAGAAGGGAGCAATATACTGTATTCCTTCATATATTTTTTCCCTGTTTCTTTGTGCGAATCTTTCGTAGATGAATGAAAACCACATTTTCAAATCCTTGCATCTTTTGAACTGTTACGTGTTGAATCTAGATTTATAAATATTCTCTTCGAATGAATGCAATTTCAGAACCGCTTAAAAGGGTTTTCAAGTCTGAAGGTTTTTGAAAACAAATGTAATTCCAAATCTGGTCTCCCTCACTGCTACTCTGACAATATTTTACCTGTGAACACACTTTGGAAGATAAGGGATGAGGATCCAGGAATCATGGGACGAGGAATTGTTTTCCAAATAGATTTGGGTCAGTCAGCGTGTGACAGAAAAGGACGATGTATTTGACTAAAAGGGAAAGACATTTTGGGGTGACAGCTAATCCTGGCAGGTATGTGCACATGTTTTTTCTTTGCATTTTACATTGTAAAATAAAATGTGTGTTTCAGCTGTAGGTTTCCTTCCCTGGAAAAGTCAGCTACCTCCATCAAGACCTGGGAGGAAAGAAGAAGCAGAGCCCTGTGATGGCTGCTGGGCTGGAGGGCCATGGCCAGCTGGACTTCCAAGCTGTAGCCCCCCAAGAGCAGGTCGAGCTGTCCCAGGTGAAGGTGGAACCACAAGAGCTGCCAGCTCTTGAATTGGGACAGGTGCTGGATGGAGAGCACATTTTATCTTGTCCAACATGGCCAGCTCCTTTACATGCTCCCAAACTCCAGGAGGGGGTGCCCCAGTGTTGGGCAGTCCAGTGGCCAGGAGAGCTTAAGACCTCGCAGGCATTGGGAGAAGCTGAGCAGCACCCTGCACTGAAGAGCCCTCAGCTGCCCCCGTTATCTCCAGGGACCGATCTTGGAACCTATCTAGCCACCTTTGAGCGAGTGGCTGCTGTCCGCAGGTGGCCGAAAGCGGAGTGGGTGACCCGGCTTGTGTCATTCCTTAATAGGGATGCTCAGCAGGTCTATAATAGCCTTGATCCCAGAGATGCTGCGGACTATGTGAAGGTGAAGGCCGCCATCCTGAGAGGGGACACCGTTAGCATGGGGACACGGCACCGGCGCTTCCGGCAGTTCCGCTACCAAGAGGCTGAGGGGCCTCGTGAGGCTTGTAGCCTCCTCTGGGAACTTGGCCGCTGCTGGCTGAAACCGGAGAGCCGTACCAAGGAGCAAATCCTAGAGCTTCTGGTGCTGGAGCAGTTCTTGATGGTCTTGCCAGAAGAGATGCAGAGATGGGTATGGGAGTGTCACCCGGAGACCTGTGCGCAGGCAGTGGCCCTGGCAGAGGAGTTCCAAGAGGGACGTCTCAAGGCCTGGAAAGACCAGGTGAGAATCAGGTTCTTTCCACAGCACGCTCCCGCCCCCCCATATTGGGGAACAGGTCTTTGACATGTGCGTGGGCAGTGGCATCAAACCCTCTACTTCAGCATATGGACCTTCCCTGGGGTCGTTAATCAACTTCTTCTGTTCTAAGGGTTGCTTCATTCACTGAGTAGAATACAGATACTGCTTCATTGCAAGCATCCAGTAGAAATAACTGAGAAGAAAAAAAAAGCTTTTGAAGAGTTAATATTTACAAAACGCTTAGGTACGTGTTACAGGTTACATCCTATATGTAACATGGAGGGGCCTGTGATGTAAGAAGTGGAAAGTGGAATCACGTTGGAAAAATGTATTGTGTGGCACTGCTCCAGAAGCCAAGTTAGAAAAGGGTCACGGTTCGGTCAGACAGGCACACAAACACAATAGGGAAAATGTTAGTGATTGTTTCAGTCCATGCAAATCTGCGCTTTTCTTGCTTGAAACAAGAAGGGAAAGGGGACGCAGTAGGCAACAAGAATATTCAGTGAGCGGTACGGTCAAAATAAAATGACAAGAGTACAGCTTTTATGCAAACTTTAAAATAGAAGAATGAAGTTTGATGGGAGAGTAAAAAGGACTTAGAAGGAAACAAATGAAAAGAACTTTTTGATACATGTCTTAAAAGAAGGACAGAGCAGTTCAAGAAGGATGTTCCCTATTGATTTTAGATGCCTTACGAATAAAATAAGTAAATGTTCAGGTGTCAAGAGTGGCCACAGTAAAAAGACAAAAGTGTTTGGCGATTTAGAGGTCTAATAAGGAAAAACAGATTAGCCTGGGGTGAAACATAATGGGAAAGGAAAAGAGGAAACCAATGGTTGAAAGACCTACAAAGTTACAAGTGAAAGCTAGAAGTTTAGACGGAATACGAGAAGAGCAATATTCAGCTCCTTTGAATAATATGATCAGAGGGGTGAGCAAGTTGGATAATGTGAATAGCAGAATTCTGAATAAGACATTAATGTGAAAAAGAGGAAGACCAGAAAACAGATCATCACAGCTGGATGAGAAAGGACTGAAGACTGGCAGGAATCAAAGCCAGTCCTGCCCATAATGTATTCTAATAGTTTAGCCAAGACGTTTGGGCATTCTTGATGCCACTCCTCCTGAAGTCCTTGAAGTCTGGGTGCATGCTTGCTTATGGAACCTCTTGCTGTCATCGTCATTTCCCCCCCCCCACACACACACCCACGGGATAGGGGACTAGAGAGGATAGCATGGTATGTCAATGCAAGCATGGATACATGGCTATCTTGGCTTGTAAAAATGGTAAATATACGAATAGGTTCTTGGCATTTGACCTTGAGGGGTGCTCCTGTCCGATAATACCAGTATGGATTTTTCCTTGCAAATGTTTTTCTTCTTTTTCTGTAGTCTTATCTGCAACAGTCTTCTGTCATTTTTTTTGTGTTGTTTGCTCCAGGCCCTATCAATTTGTAATTTGCTGTAGCCATTAGCTCTCAAAGAATCGTAGATGGTCTTTTTCTCTAATGATAAAGAAGGGGCATCACAAACTTGTATAGCTCGGTAGATCAAGGAATTGATCAATGAGCCTTTTTTTTTTTTTGGGTGCCGGGTAATTTTTCTTGCCACAGTTGGTGGCAGTCGAGGAACCTGCTTTGGGTCAGGAAGTGATAGCTAGGCTTCTAGTGTGGCTCTGAATAGCCAGAAGTAAGAGTTTTTTTTTTTGGTTCGTCTCTAGATTTAGTCGATTGTGCCTTCACTTGCTAATGCCAGAGGTGCCTTTTTCCACAGGTCAGCATGTCTGTGAAAGTCGAGGGGATGACCCCGGAGATGGTGCACCCAGGCAGCCTGCGGGGATCGCCCAGCTCCCA
Source organism: Plestiodon gilberti rubricaudatus (assembly GCA_026170595.1). Classification (NCBI taxonomy): domain Eukaryota; kingdom Metazoa; phylum Chordata; class Lepidosauria; order Squamata; family Scincidae; genus Plestiodon; species Plestiodon gilberti. The sequence goes on from JANXHW010000006.1 coordinate 23,587,872, forward strand.
GCCTTGCCCTGCTGGAACTTCTCAAGAAGAAGGACAAAGCGAGAATGAGTTACCTGGAGCCCCTGGAAAGGAGCCACAAGACCCACAAGAAACGGGTAAGAAAAGGGTGTGCAGCTAGAAATTGTTCATTCCTCTTCATGTTAAATTCTAGAACGTTGGAATCTTTCCCATTACTGCGACTAGATAAATTGTAAGTGTGTCAGGTTTTGCCTTCTTAACTCTTTACTGCATTTTCAGTATATAGCCCAGAGACTTTCTGGTGGCATTCTGGGAAACTAACGGCCCAATTCTATCTGGGCCGGCTATAGTTGCAGCGCCTCTTCCACTGGCGCTGACTGCCATAAAGTGGTCAGCACCAGTTGTAAAAGGCACTCCGGCAGCGCACTGAGTAGCACACTGCTGGGGATGCTGACGGAAAGGCCAGAGCCTTCCCGTGCACACCTGCTCTCCCGTTGCCTGCCTGAGCAGGTAAGTCAGCGGGAGAGGTGGGAGGTGTGGGGGAGGGTGTAACGGGGCGAGGAGGCTGTGGGAGGGGATGAATCTCCCATCCACCTTTCCTACAGCCTTCCTGCCCCCTTTCTCTCCTTGGACGTGTGCTAACGCAGGTCTGAGGGAAACCATTGCAGAGCAGGAGTCTTACAGAGGTGTAAGTGGCTGCACCAGCAGGGGGGAAAAGGATAGGATTGGGCTCTAAGAGTTCCTTGGAAGCTCAGCACCTGGCTGCCGCTGAAAGAGAGATGGAGATAGCGAGGCCCCCTCCATCAGCTTCGTTGGGTCCAGCTGACTTCCTCAGCCAGAACCGTCTATCTCAGTGGCCGCTTCACTCGATCACTGTGCAACTTCATGACGTAGTTGTCTGAAAGAACCGGTACCTGAATTTGCGTATTTCCTCTCCCCATTTCTTTTCTTCTTTGTATTGCACCTCTTGGATTGTATGCCGTAATTATACAACGCAATCTGCCTTGAGTGTTTTGGCAGAAAGGCAGTGCGTAGATGGATGAGATAATTGGCAGACAAGATTTCCTAGAAGGCAGCTTCCTCATCCCAGCCACCTTTGCCTGACAGTTTGCAGTTACAGAAGAGGGTTGGTAGTATTCAAGGGTGTGCTCTTCTGTTCACACAAATTAAACAGACACAATTGCCAGGCAGCGGGGCTCATCTGCTGTGGCAAGAGCTTCTTGTAAACTGATTGTGTGCCTGACCACAGGTCCCAAAATCCCTCGTAGTGTGAAGGGGCTGCGTGGCAGTTGCTTAACTTGCCGGCTGAGAAAGCTTTGATGTGGAAAGCATTTTAGGCAGAAGTGATGCAGAGTGTGCGTACACATTTTTTAAGGGATATTTTATTGACTGGAAGTCTAAAATTGCTAATAGAAACCAACGTATCTTAAACTTTCTACCTTCAGGGAACGCTTTTCATGTCAGAGGTTTTGCGGCAGACAATCTACTTTTTGTCCACCATACACAGGGAAAGTGTTTTCTGTGTTGCCCTGTTCAGCCTGCTAAGAACTTAGTATATTTTCTGCTTCGTGTGTCCCTGTTAGCGACAGAGGCTCTGCAAGCATCATTACACCGGAAGCAACGTGCTGTCAACTGGGGAGAGAAAGAGACCCGGGCTTTTCTGAGTATTTGGGGTCACGAACGCATCCAGAAGATGCTGCAGCATCAGTATAGGAACGAGGAGGTATACAAGAAGGTTGCAGCAGAAATGCTAGCTGTGGGATATGCCCGCGACTGGGAGCAGTGCCGGCAACGTGCCAAAGACCTCCGGCGTGGCTACAAAGACATCAGGGACCAGAACTGGCGCTCCGGACGTGGCCGACAGGTGTGGCAGTATTTTGAGGACTTAGATGCAATCCTTGGACCGCTGTTTGATCTGGGCAGTGGATATGAGGGAGAAGATGGAGTAGATGATTCCAGTGGGGACAGTAGCACCAGAGGGCCCACAGGGCTCCACCTTGCAAGTGTAGCTGAGCCTGCTGAGTTGGACCAGAGTGGCATTTGGGCAGTGGGGCTCACTGAGAGGATGGATATGGGTCAGGCAGTCTTTCAGCGGGCTGCCAATTGGGGGGAGAAAGAGACACGGGATTTCCTTGGGATTTGGGGGCACAAGCGTGTCCAGAGGTTGCTCCGTCAGCAGCACTGGAACGAGGATGTCTACAAAGAGGTGTCGGCAGAAATGGCAGCCCTAGGGTACATCCGGGACTGGGAGCAGTGTCGCCAGCGTGCCAAGGACCTTCGGCGTGGCTACAAGGACATCAAGGACCAGAACAGGCGTTCTGCTCGCGGCCGTAAAGTCTGGCAGTACTACGAGGAGCTGGATGCCATTCTGGGGCAGGATGGGGATACAGAAGCCCACTGCGATGCAAATAGCATGCAGAGCTATGAGGACGATTCTGCAGATGACTCCGGCGAGGGACTCTCCGCGCAAAATGAGAGCCTGGTGGAGGCCCAGGACTCGGACCAGATCGAGATGATGACGGGGTCTAGTGAGGAGGCGGAAAACAGCCATGCACCCTGCCAACGGGCTGCCAAATGGGGGGAAAAAGAAACACGGGACTTCCTAGGCATCTGGGGTCAAGACCGTATCCAGAGCTTACTGTATCACCGGCATAGGAATGAAGAGGTTTATAAGCAAATTGCGACAGATATGGCGATCCTGGGCTACGAACGCGACTGGGAACAGTGCCGCCAACGGGCGAAAGATCTTCGGCGTAGCTACCGAGAGGCTAAGGACCACAATCGGCGTTCTGGACGAGGGCGGCAAATATGGCAGTACTTTGAGGAGCTGGACGTGATTTTGAGGCGGTGGTACGACGCTGGCAGTGGACACAGCGAGGAAGAAATGGCTTCAGATGGCACTGGTGTGGATATATGTGCTCAAGGCTCTCCAATGAGCCATGTTTCACACCAGATTTGGGCCACAAGCCCAGCTAAGGCACCAAATTTGCCAGATACTCAAGCACTGCAGTCTAATGGGTGTGAGGACAGTAGCCAGACGGAATCTGTTGGTAGCCAGGCTCATGCTCAACGAGCTGTCAGATGGGGGGAGAGGGAGACTCGGGATTTCCTGAGCATTTGGGGACACGAGAGTGTCCAGAGCCAACTGCACAAAAAGTACCGCAATGAGGAAGTGTACAAGCAGATTGCAGTACAAATGGCAGCTCTTGGGTACTACCGTGACTGGGAGCAATGTCGTCAGCGTGCCAAGGATCTTCGGCGTGGCTACCGGGATGCTAAAGACCAGAACCGGCGCTATGGTCGCGGCCGGCAAGTGTGGCAATACTTTGAGGAACTGGATGTCATCCTGGGCCGCTGGAGTGAAAAGGGCAATGGGCACAACGAAGGAGAAAAAGCAGGGAGTGACACAGCCTTGGAACTCTGTGCCAGTGGATCAGTATCACCCTGTGTGCCACCCCGGACTCTTGCAGCCGTCCTGGTTGAAACTCAGCTGCAGGGGCTTGGCAAGGATGGCCAAATGCAGGAGGAAGTGAAGCTGGACAGCCCTAGTAAGTAAAAGTTCTATTTGGCCATGCGGTATGGGAGTTGCTGTTGCATTGTGGGAACGACTCAAAAGGGGATGGTTGTGGGCAAGGCCGGCCCATCCTTCAGTTGAGGCCAACTGAAGCTTTTGCATCAGGCAGCAGATTGGTGTGTGTCTGTGTGTGGGTGCTGCTGAGTGTCCACCTTCTTGCCTTCACTGTTCCTCATTCTCTTTCCACTCTCTGGATTGGAAAAGGGACCGAGAGGAACAGGAAATGTGGAGGGGAGGGGAGTGCTCAGCTAGAGCATTGGAGAGTGGGAGGAGCAGAGGCTGGCACATCATCTGGTAAGGAGGGGCAGCATTTGCCATGCCGCGTCAGGCATCAGGAGGTCTTGGGGTCATGGGGCAAACATTTGGGCTAAGGAACACATTTTTTGCAGATAATCTGTCCTCTCTCACCAGTCCAATAAAACGGATATCTAAAAATAGGCATCTTGTTTTCATACCAGTTCTATATCCATCTCTCAGTCTTACTTAGGCTTACCAGATCTCCAACCGGGACAGAGTGCTAGACCTTTAGGAGAAGGAATGTGGGCACACTGGTGTCGAGGAGGGGAAGCGCGCAGGGCGGGCCGCCCGGGGGCGACGCGCGCACAAGGGTGACGCGTGTCCCTCCCGGTACTCACATTTTCGTTGGAGCTGGGCCCGCCCGCCCTCGTGTCCGTTTGGCTCTGAAATGAGCCGAAAACGGCGCGGGGGGGGCCCTCCGTGCCTGCGCGTGACATCACGTGCAGGGGCGGAGCCGTGCTCTTAAAGGGGACGCGCCACCCCGCTCTGGGGTGTCGCGCGTCCCTGTGATGCGACTGTGTGGGCAGGTGTAGCTTGTTAAACGTTAGAGCACAATCCTAGGCATGTCTACTCAGAATCAAGCCCCACTGAACACAATGGAGCTTGCTTCTGAGTAGACCTGCTTAGGATTGTGCTCTAAGGTTTAACAAGCTACACCTGCCCAATTCCTTCTCCTAAAGGTCTAGCACTTTGTGAGAAATAAGATATACAGGTAAGGATGCCATGTAGTTTTTTCTTTAAGAAGCCAAGAATAATTAAACAATTTCCACAATACTGACACGCAGCTCTCAAAGTCCGTTCAAAGGAATCCATCTTCCAATCCTGGAGATTGTTACCTCGAAAAAGTTCCTGGATAGGAACGAAACGTTGGTTTCTTGCAACATCTCCAGCTTTGTAATTTTCAGTCCTGATCACAGCCCTTTGAACGGACTTTGAGAGCTGCGTGTCAGTATTGTGGAAATTGTTTTTAATCTTGGCTTCTTAAAGAAAAAACCACATGGCATCCTTACCTGTATATCCTATTTCTCACAAGATTATACCGGGCCATGAAAGCTTCCGCTCGAGTCTAGCACTTTGTCCCGGTTGGAGATCTGGGCGAACACACCCCAGAGTTCAGGATCTGGGAGTCAAGCTTCCATGTAAGAATAAAGTCTAAAATATAGAGAGAGCTCTGCTGCTAGACCTGGAGAGAAATAAGATACTCTGTGCTATAACAAAGAAAAATCAACTGTGTCCTCAAGGCTTTTAGGCCCTCAACCAACGTAAACTAAGCAAGATTTATTGTGCTTCTTTTAACCACAAGGAGGAGCAAGAATAAGCTCCATCAACCACAGGTTCCCAGCGACTCTTCTAGGTTTTATAATGCTTGAGGCCTGATGTTTCTCCACAGCCAGAATGTCTAGAAACTTGTTCTTTTTTAATAAAAGGAGCTGGGTTGCCAAATTCTGTGCTCAAGAACCAATTCTGAGCTTCTTGTACTTCCACAGTCACACAACCCTGTGCACAAAATAGGCACAATTCACCCAGAAGTCCCCTGGTATAAGTAGCTGGGCAAGGGCTTCTGCCTCTCCTAACCCACTCTGGGAAGATTTATTTATTTATTTAAATGATTTCTATCCCACCTTTCCCTCTGAATAAACAGAGCACTCAAGGCAGCCTAAGATATTACCTTCTAGCTGCTAGTCCCTAAACAGAAATAGCTTTTGCATTCCGATTTAACAGGAAGCGGTCTCCTCCCTATTCAGGACTTTGGTCTGCTTCAGTCGCTGCTGTCTGATTGGCAGTTGCACTCCCAAGCCTCAGGCCAGAGGACTTCCCCACTCTTGCTATTTTTATGGTTAAACTAGAGAGATCCAGCAGGAGTAGCCCAAGTTCTGCTGGTGCCTGAGGCTGTGTCCAAAATGCCACCCCACTGACCTGGCGATGTACCCAGTGGCATATCAATAGGCACAAAGAGTCGCCACCACTCTCTCTTCTTCTCCTGTAGGTTCCTAGGCTTAAAAAGGAAGAGAGGAATTGAGTGGAAAAGAATATAGATCCTAGAGTGTCTCTCCAGGAGACGCTCCCTCTAGCCCACCACTCTCTTTCACCGCCTCATCTTCCGCTTTATTCCCCTCTCCTTTTTAAATCTAGAAGAGTGGCAGTGGAGGGCGAGGTGAACAGCGGTAATCCGCAACCTGAGGCTACCATCTCAGCAGACTGAAGGCTGCCACCCCTGGGTGCTGGGGGCCTTCTGCATGCAAGTCATGTGGTCTGTCACTGGCCTGTGGCCTCCATATTCTGGAGATCCTTTTTCTGATATCCTTTGCAGCACCCTTAACTTTCCTGTCTGACCCTTTCTCCCCAAACAGGAAGGCTGGCGACTAGCCTCGCTTTGGGTCAGCCCACATCTGGCAGTGGTGGGCATCTGCTATCTCCCTGCAGCCGTAGCAAGAGGTCTGGAGGAAAAGCCTTCCAGGAGCTAATGGTGGAAAACAAGCGACGTGTGGTCCTGTGAACAACTCACCAAGGGAGGAGCTGCCTGTGAAGAGAAACCTGAGGTCGAGTGTTGTCAAAACACTCTGCTGCTGACAGAGCTTGGATTGGATGGTTTAGATGAGAGAGAGAGAAAAAAGGGATGGTTCAAGTTGACAGGATTGGCCAAAGGGAATGAGTTCTGGAGGATGGTCTGAGAGTCCTGGGGCAGCCTTCAGGGCTTCTTAGCAGTGAACAGAAGCAGGCCAGGGTAAAAGGGCATGGGGAGACCTTGCTACTATAGTAGGAGCAGAGCAGTCTGTACTCTTTGTGCTGAAGGACAAATAAAATTCAGCACCAAGGTAGCCCAAATTCTGCAACAAGAAAAGCAGATTTCAGCAACCTATATAAAGTGTGCAAATAAGCATATACACACACTGTTCCTTATTTTGCATAGTGGTGCTTTCAACGTGGGCAGAGGCAAGGGCCCTCCCTGACCCCTGGAAGTAGTTTTCAAGTCCATGGGCACCTGAAATGTCACCAAACCTTTCTTGTATACTTTCAAGCCTATTTTCCCCAACCATAAGAGTATAAAATGTGATTATTTTGTTTTTATATAAATGCCAAGATTTCCTAGAAGCTGACATTTGGGGTTCGTACCACATTTTTTTAAACTCCCAACTGAATAGCAATACAAACACAGACCTGATTGTAAGAGGACATGCTGCCTGTTTTACGCTACTCTTTTGGCTCTCCGACATTTTCTTTTTCTCAACTGTGTTTGGCTACAGCTACCTCATCTTCAACTCAGCCATCACTCACTCTTCCTGCTTTCTGAGCCACACTGCAGACCCTTTCTGAACTCTTTTTTTTTTTTTTAAAGCTGTGGCAATGTTTCAGAGTTGGTCTTTTGGAAGGTTTGTTTGCTTAATTCAAATGGTTTTTTAATCAAAAAATAATTTCATTATAAAAATACTTGGTGCCGTTCATAATTTTGGTCTCGTGCGACAGAACCAAAGTCTTGTAATATCGGTGACTTGCCTTTCAGGAGCGTGTGATGGCAAAGCTCTGGGGGTGAGGAGTTGTGGCTGAGTGGTGGAGAACATGTTTTGCATGTAGATGGTTCCAGGTTCAATATCTTACACCCCCCCCAAGTAAGTAGAGGAAGGTACCTGTCTGAAACCCTGGAAAACTTCTGCCAGTCAGTGGAGACCATACTTAGCAAGAAGACCCAAAGAACTGACTCGATGTACAAGGGCAGCTTCCTGTGTATACAAACTGCCATTTACCGTATTGGTCTGAGTATAAGACTCACTTTGTTCTCCTAATTTAAGTTTTTAAACTAGGGGTGCGTCTTATAACCAGGCTGTTGCAATTTAATGCCAGTGATTTAATTAAATTTTTTAATAGCACCAAACTTTAAGGGTGCGTCTTATAATCAGGTGCGTCTTATACTCGGGACAATACGGTATATTTGTGCTTAGCAACAGAGTAGAACAGGGGTTCCCAACCCCTTCCTGGTCAAGTACCACCTCCGGCACCACTCTCCTTCTGAGTACCACCGGAAGTGACTGGCGATGACATCATCACCAGTTACTTCTGGGTTTTCAGAGGCCAGAAAACGCAGGGAGGAGGCTCTGGGCAAGTGGGAGGGCCCTTCTCAGCGTTCCCGAGAGGTTTGGCCAAAGGCCGGAGCTTCTTGGGAGCAAAACCGCGCCATCAAAAGCGCCGCGTTGGAGTGGGGTTCCAGTGGTTCAGAGGTCTGAGTACCACAAGCAGTCGGCCGAAGTACCATTGGTGGTACTAGTACCACAGATTGGGAACCCCTGGAGTAGAACATAGTAAAGGTTTTTGGGCGCTGTTTGTGAGAACTGTAGGACGTTGCTTGGGTTTGGAAGAAGTTTAGGGCAGGAAAAATAATTTCATATTATTAGATATAGGAACAAACATTTTCTAGATGTGGAAAGCGCAGGGTCAAAGCCTAACCCAGCCACAAAGCTCATCCCTTTGGCAAGCCACCATCTTGAACGCTAACCTGCCTAACAGAAAGTCGTGCATGCCAGTCAGAGCTCCTGGGGGTCGAGAGTTAAGCAGCCCTGCTAGCCAAATGGAACTTCCATATATAGGGGCAGCATATCTCTGAATATCAAATGCTGGGTCTGTTGCCTTCATGTTCTGTTTGTGAGCTCCTAAAACACATCCAGGTTGGCCTCAGTTGGAAGCAGAATCCTGGACTAGATGTCCTTATTCTCTTTTTTTTAAATGGAAGAAGGCACATGGACCACTAAAAAATTGTGGTAAGCTGCAACTTCCTTGAGCAAATCTTTGGAGCCCCTAGAGTGACAAGAAGGGTCCTGGATTGCAATCAAGGCTTATACTTCCGACCTTGCAGAGGGAAAGAGCAAACGTTAGCTCAATCCTGCAGGTAGGAACAGCCAAAGTGGAGAGAGAGAGAGAGAGAGAACTGGACTAAGAAGTTGAGAACTAGGCACTTGCTGGATTTGGGGGAAGGATTCCTTTTCGGCACAAAGCAACAATGTGTGTCACATTTTTAGGGGGCAGATGTAACCAAGCTTACCTTCCAGCTTCATGGGTGCTAATAAGGACAGGCAGACAATTAAATTCATTCCGACTGTGTCATTTAAAAAACACTACCCATTGTCAGCATAGTCAGAAACAAAGACAAGCCTGGAGAAAAGAAATAAAGACAAGCCTGAAGAAGAGAAGACTCATTTGGAGTTTTGGTGGGATGCAACCCGAGCTGCAAAAGTCACAAGTCTAGTTTTTCGATGTCCCTAGATGTGGGTTTCTGTAGGGTCTATTTTCATAGCCACTTCTGTCTCATTCATTTTTCCTCAGTTAAGTGTTCAGTTACATGTTGTCCTGCATCTTTTTCACTAGTGGCAGATGTCCCAAGTTCTTCAGTGCAACCGGTGCTTGCTTATTTCCTTGCAGTGAGATTGTGATATTATCCCCTTGCTTGCTTGCTGGCTGGCTTTGTCATAACTATCTACAAGGCCAAGGAGAGCTCCCATCTCATTTGTCCTTGACAGAAACTCTGGCATGGATTCTCTGGTGCCTTGCCAAAGAGGACTTGTTGCTAAAGCATTTCCCGCACTGGGGACAAGGAAAAGGTCTCTCACCTGTGTGCTTCCTCTCGTGGACTGTGAGGTCAGCCAGGTACTTGAAGCTCTTTCCACATTCCCCACAGGGGTAAGGCCGGTCTTCTGTATGGCTCCTATAATGCATAGTCAGGTTGGATAGCTGGCTGAACCTCTTTCCACATTCCCCACATGGGTAAGGTCGCTCCCCTGTGTGCGACCGCTGATGTTTGTTTAAGTCTGAAGGGTTTGTAAAGGTCTTCCCGCACTCGTCGCATGAATAAGGTCTCTCCCCAGTATGCAGCCTCTGGTGTGTGGTCAGTGTGGAGAGGTGGCCAAAATTTTTCCCGCACTCCCCACAGGTGTATGGTTTAAGCCCCGTGTGTGTTCTCTGGTGTGTTTTCAGATGTGTCAGACGGTTGAAGCTTTTCCCACACACCGCGCAGGGGTACGGCCGATCCTTCTCATGCATTCGCCCATGGGCAGTGAGCTCCTGTTTCTCCCAGAAGCTTTCCCCACAGTCCCTACATTTATGAGGTTTATCTCGCACAAAAATATGGCACCCGTTCTTCCTTGAGTCACCTGTTGTCTCGTGCCTCCCCTGCAGACACTGTTGCATGTTTGTGGCTGGTTTTCCTTGCTGACTCTTTCCGGTGCCTTCTTGTTCTGTTTCCTGGACAGATCTCTCTCTCAAAGCGCCTTGCAGAACGCGTGAAAGGGCTGGGTTCTCCAGCTCTCCACTGGTTGGTGACCTTGCAGCTCCTTGCAAAATTCTCTCCCCTGCCAGGTAGAAAAGAAAACATTATGCACAGAATTGCCTTTATATCAGTAGTGTAGCCAGAGGGAGGGTGGCGCAGTAAGTGCTGCACAGCATTACACGGAGGTGCATAGTGGCCCCTCCTACTCGCCATCAGAGCCAGTCTGCAATGCTGCCAAAGGCAATGCTGAGGGGCCCCTCCTAGTGGCCCCTCCTACTCTCCATCAGAGCCAAAGGCAATGCTGCCTTCGCTGCCGGACTAGCTCCGACGGCGAGTGGGAGGGGCCACTTTGCACCTCCATGTAATGCCGCCACCCCCCCCCTCTGGCTATGCTACTGCCCTATATCCCAACAGATGCTCCAAGAAGATCCAAAGCAAAGCACAAAGGTGATGGCTATCTCCTATTGATTGACCCCAACTTCTGCAACTCAGAAAAAAATTAGCAATAAATCATGCTATATTGCTGCTTCGGTGGGAAATATTCTTAAGAGCCAGAAATGTCGCAAGTCCTGGATTGTTAACAGGATAGAAACTTACTCCAGGTTAAATAGAAGACCCAGATCAGGCAGACCCAGACTGAGTGAAACAAGAAACTGCCCACCATCTCCATTCACAACTTCTGGAGGTCCAATTAACGTTTAAACCAATGACACTTTTTGGGAACCAGTGTATCAAATTCAGCAAAGAGAGGAAAACCTCTTTTACTTCCAGGCTACTCTGTAACATCTTCTTCATGGTTTCTCCAAATCTCACGCAGTTCCAGAATGACAGACTAGATGTTTCTTGTTTCACTGCAAATTCACAGCAGCTCTGCTAATTCTCAAAAGTGACTAGCCCACCAATTGAATGAACAAGAAGTCTGGTTGCTCACTCATGCCTACGTTAGTTATGTATATCACCTACAAGAAAAGCACAGCCAGCTTTTTTTACATTTTCCCTTGCCTGGAGGCAAGTGTCACTCACCTTCGGCTACTGGGCAAGTACTTCCAGGCAAGTACCAGCCTGAAACAGAAAGATTCCTTTTGCTAAGTCCTCAGTGACCAACGGTCATAGTTACCTGTGTCTTGTAGTATCCAAGAATCCTTTTCAGAGACTGCAGACTGTGTGTGTTTATTCTTCGGCGGTCTCGCCTGAGGAAGGGGCTGTGCTCTGGAGGCTTCCGTCTTCACGGAGGTCTTCATGTCTTCAACTTTGACACTTACCATGACCTGGAAATGAGTCAAACAGGACACCAGTGAGACAGACCCAGACAGAGGCTGATAAGAAGATGAACAATATCCTGGTTGGAGACTGTGACCAATTCACAGGTGAAGATGTTTCTTTTTTACCTACAAAACCTCTTAACCAAGTCACAGGTAGAGTTGCCAGATTGCAACCCAGAGATCACACATTTACCTTTAACTATTAACTTTCTGCTATTTATTAACTTATTAATTAAAAGTTATTAACTATTAACTTTCTCTCTGCATCTCATCGCTCACCCTCCACCTCCAGTCTCCTGAAGAACTGTAAGTGGAACTTCTAATTTTGCTCTGCACCAGTCGGAGGAAGAAAAGGAGCAACGGGGCCCAGAGAGGAATAAGGTTGGAAGTGCTGCAGCAACCCCTCCTTGCTGCTGATGTGTTGCGCATAGTTATACTTACAGAAAACAGTTATGCATTGGGAAAAGTGCAATCTCCCATACTGCAAGAACATTCTTGCTGTGCAATAAAGAAACAATGATTGATTAGAGCTGTTTCCTGGTTGCAACCCAGCAATCCTTTTCAGAGGCTGGACAGACACCAAACCACTTACATGCCACATAACGGCGTCCCTTTTCCAACAGCTGGGATTAATGGCCATTTTGTTCTTCCCCTCCCAGAAGTGTCTCTTGCTACCCTATGGTTCCCCTTGATCAAAAGCCAGTTGTTACCGACTCTAGGGGTGGTGCTCATCTCCGTTTCAAAGCCGAAGAGCCAGTGATGTCCGAAGACGCTTCCATGGTCATGTGGCTGGCATGACTCAATGCCAAAGCGTACAGAACGCTGTTACCTTCCTGCCGAGGTGGTACCTATTAAACTACTTGCAATTTCAATGGGGTTCCAAAGGTCCATGGTGCAGGGATACAGAGAGGACCAAAGAAATGTAGTTTGCATGGGGAGTCAAAAGGGAAAGTGATTTTTCCACCCACGGCCTTGCTCATTTAAAAAAAAGGGGGGGCACCCAAAGATAAGAGGCTAGTGGTCAGAGAATGATGCCCCCCCCGGAAACGTCCACTCATTGCAGCAGTTTCACCTTGCCTCATAGTATAGTTAGCTCGGACAGCCCCCAAACTAGGCTAAATATAGTCTCTACTGGACAACCGTCTCTCACCTGCTGCTTCCATGTCCCTCCATCTTGCTGCCCCAGCTGGAATTCCTCTGCCAGAGCCACAGCCTGGGCACAGCTCTCCGGGTGGCGGACCCAGACCCAGCTCTGGATTTCCTCTGGTAGGATAATCAAGAACTGCTCCAGGACCAGCAGCTCCAAGATCTGCTCCTTTGTGCGGCTCTCCGGCCTAAGCCAGTGGCAGCACAGCTCCCGAAGTTGGCTGCACACCTCGCGGGGTCCCTCAGCCTCCTGGTAGCGGAACTGCCGGAAGCGCAAGCGCTGCATCTCGGCGCTGCCGTTACAGCCCCGAAGGACGGCAGCCTTGACCTTCCCGTAGTCTCTGGCGTCTTGGAGGTCCAAGCCGCTGTAGGCCTGTAAGGCTTTGCCACGCAGAAAAGGTATGAGGTAAGTGACCCATTCTCCCTTGGGCCACTGGCAAGTGCCCGCCACGTGCTCAAAGGTGGCGAAGTAGGCCTCCGCATCATCCTCTGGTGTCAGCTCAAGCAGCGGGTGGTAGGATGCGTCACCTGAGGCAGAGGCACAGTCTGGAGGAAGTTCCTGGCACTGCTCTTCCCAGCGTTGGGTCACTTTTAGTGGACGCCTCCTGACCTCCAACCGCTCAGGCTGGGACGAGCAGGGAGTCCCTTGGCTGGGCAACGTCGCTGTAAGGACATCTCTGGCTCTGTTCCATTTCTCACTCAACTCATCAGCGTTCTCTGCATCTTCCATTTCCATCTTCACCTTGACTGAGCTGGTGTGCTTAAGCACAGCCATGTGTTGGGTGAGAAGCAGCTACTGGCCCCAAGATGTCCGCCTCTCTGCTTTGGAGAGTCTGCTCTCTTGAAGAGACTGTGGAAAAAATTGACAACTGAGGTGGGTGTGGGGGTCGGGACGGGGGCAGCAGAACACCTGGAGTAGGGGAGAAAACATATTTCCCCTCAATTTTATGAACAGCAGGTTAGAAAGGATGAGAAGCTACTACTTTTTAGGAAGCAGGATAGGGTGATTGAAGAGTAACTAATCTGCACAGAGGCTTAGCAACTGTGCTGTTGCAGCATGGAAAAAAGGGCATGTATATCTGGCAGCTGCTTACGTTGTTCTTTGATCTAATTTAAACGTATTACAGTGCAATCCTGTGTAACCTTGCACTGGTGTAACAGTAGATGCACCGGTGTACATGCACTTATACCAGTGGATCTACTGTTACACTGGTGCATCTATTGTTACACCGGTTACACAGGATTGCACTGTTAATCATTTATATCCTGGCCAAAGACCCTCAAGGCAGCTTACGGCACAGTATTTGAAAATGATCCATTTGAAAAGGTTGGCAATAATGGGTCACTAAGCGGGTGGCGCAGCGGGTTAAACCGCAGAACCATAAGCTGTCGATTGAAAGGTCGGCAGTTCGATTCCCGTGACGGGGTGAGCGCTCGTTGCTTGGCCAGCTCCTGCCAACCTAGCAGTTCCAAAGCATGTCAATGCGAGTAGATAAATAGGTACCGCTTGCGGGAAGGTAAACAGCGCTCCATGTTCTAGCTGCATGCTACGCGCTGCAGCAAAGAGAGTCATGCCGCCCACATGACCACGGAGGCGTCTTCGGACAACGCTGGCTCTTAGGCTTTGAAATGGAGATGAGCACCACAACCCTAGAGTCAGACACGACTGGACTTAATTGTCAGGGGATACCTTTACCTTTTTAAGCATTTTCTTTAGTGCTTTGGAAGTTAAAATTACTTCACGTACAGTATTTTGGTCATCTTTACAACAACAACCCTTGGAAGGAAGAGCAGCAGTATTATTCCCATGTTGCAGATGAGAGGCTGGAAGAATAGTGGTTGGCCACGATAGACTTTGGCAGGAGGGATCCAGATTTGCACCAGGGATTTTTGAGGTTGTAGTCTCTTAGCCACCACACCCTGTAATTGAAATTGCTGTGTAGGGTTCCCCCTCGCCTGCTAAAGTCCTACAGTGACCACTAGGGACTAGCAACTCTCTTTTTATTCTGTATTTAAGAATTAAAATATGCAAGTAGATTGCCACAATGACACTGTGATAGCAACTAGCCCCTTGATGTGCTACTCATTTTGCCCTGCCAATGTGGGAAATAATATCTGGACTGGCAAACTTCCAAGGTAGCAACTCTCATCAGCTGACTCACTCACCTGCACTTCAGGCTGCCAGCAGGTGCGCATGCATGAAGTCAAGGAACTATGCTGGTGGAAGCCAGAAGATCCGCTCCAGCAGCTTCTCCTGCAGGCTAGACAAAGAGGCCAGAGCATCATGTTCCTTCCTGGAGCCACAGGAACCAGCGTGTGCAGGGTTAATCCCCCCTCTCCATGCCATTGGCTGTGATCCTTGTCAGTCACAGGGACTATTATTAATTAACTCTTTACTGAGCTCCCTTGCCAATTTCATTATTAGCAAATGTATAATGTTACTCACTTAGCAGGCAAAAGTCTGGTAGTGTTGCCAGACTCCCTCCCATTCTCTCTCGCAGGGCTCCTGGGTCTTTAACAGCTAAGAGACAATTTTTATTCCATCACTGAGACCTCATGCCAAAGGAGGGGCTCTGCTGAAAGTCAGCCTGGCATGCTGCAGCAATAAAGGCACGGGTCAGGAGCCCTGCCAGGGGAAAAAAAAAAAGCGGTGCCAATTGTTTAACAGCACTGGCAACCCTAGCCACAATTCCTAGGCTACCGATATATTACGTCGCATTGCCAGGCCCTTTGTGGGCTCACATATCTTTAAGAACTGCACAGAAAAAAAAAATCAGGTTAGCTTTCCCCCATCCCAGTGCTATAAAGATGGGAGAAGCTGCACCAGATACTGTACGTGAAGCAGTTTTAACTCTGCTTAGCAACTTTTAACTTTCGCCTAGACTTGAATAAATGCTTTTAAATGCTTATGTTTATTGTTCAGACTAACCCATAAAACTACATTAATTATTAGCAATTGTTCAGCACTTTTTAGAGTATTCAAAATACTCCCCACATGGTGCACTATCTCAATCCTTATGACACCCCTAAGGTAGATCAGTATTGTTTTCCCCATATTACAAATGAAGGGTGGAGAGAGAGAGAGGGGGTGGAGAGAGATATACTGTATATTTTGTCTAAGTCTGTTTAGGTTGTTTTATGGTCAAGGCAGGATTTGAACTGTGGAATTTGAGATTCCCAACTCAGTCTCTTACAGTGCAATCCTATGCATGTCTATTCAGAAGTGAGTCCCACTGAATTCAATAGGGCTTACTCCTGGGTAAGTGTGCAGCCTTACCCTCTGGTGGCCACAAAGTCCCTATATAGATAGAGGCTTGAATGGTTTTAATCCCCAATCCGCACAATCTCATGCATAGCATAGGGACGGTGTGGCCACCCTATACACTACATTGAACAGTTCAAAGACAATATACAGTACATCTATATACACAACATAAAAAGCATCACATGTGACAAAGTTCACAGCCAGTTTGTAATCTGGAAAATTAAATAAAAACAAAGCACAATAAAAAAAAGAAAGTTCAAATTATAGAACTACGAAAATGAACAGAGCCGCCTGTTGGCTTTCTGCAGGATGCCATGGCCACCATAGGGTTAAGGCCCCTTCTCCCACACACCCTCTGTTTCTATGCTGGAAGGATTGGCCAGGAACCCTGTCACTCAGGCTTTAGATAGTGCTTCCTCAGCATTGAATTTAGTTTGCTTTTGTGTAACATATCCTGATGTCCGTTTGCAGAGGCCAGAAAACAGAGTGCCTTAGAGAGAGGCCTGGGATACCCTCTTCAAAGAACTAAACAGAGCCAGCAAAATATTTTACAAGCCTTACCTTAATTCGCTCTGCCAGTGTGGAGGTTCACTGTCATTCCTGATTTTGCAAATGCTGAGGAAGAACTTAGATCTCTTGTCTGTGAGATTAGCCTTGGGGTTGATTCAAGTGAATATCTGCAGAATTACAGCATGCAGAGCTGGCCCAAAGCATTTCATAACCTCAAGGCTGCACTGCACAGACCCAAGCTCGCTGGCAATGCTCTAATAATGCAGAACATGCTGAAGTGACACTCCAGGACTGTAAGCATCACAATGCCATTTCACTGGCATTCCTAAGAACATTGGTGCCCCACATGCTTGCTTGGGTTGGTCACCAGAGTGGCAACTTCTAGGCTAATGGTGTGATGGGACTTTAGTCATCTCTCTCCAGGAATCTGCAACTTGGAACAAAATTCACATTATAACACACAAAAAAATGGTTCTGTACTGAGATTCTCCTGCATCCAGATTCTGCTGCTGGTCGTAATGTTCATGGCAGCCCATGCTTTGTTCCTGAAAAGCCATTCCTGCCTTTGCACGTGAGCATCTCCAAGCTCCTTTGCTCAGTTTCTCCTTTTAGGCCACTGTCTCTGTCATTTGATTGGTTCCTTCTGTTCAGCCCCAGAGACCAATGTAAGACTAATGGCCCTGCAGGTAGGTTGGGTATGGTAGGCAAACACGGGCATTACGTTTTGCTGTGGAAGTTCTGCAGAATGCCTCTTACCCAGAACTCCAGTGGAAATGTAGCAGCTTGCCTCTTGCATGGAATAAGCCTCCAGAGATCAATTGTAGAAGAACTGCCTTGGGTTTTCCTTGGGCGCAATCCCAAAATATTGGTTTTGACCTTTAAAGCCCTGAACAATCAGCACCTGGGCAATAGGCTATAACATCAGGGTTGGCCAGGTTTGGCACATCAGAGAGCCACCTGACTGGGTCAACCCCTGAACCTTAAAGGTAAAGGTGACCCCTGACAATTAAGTCCAGTCGTGTCCGACTCTAGGGTGTGGTGCTCATCCCCATTTCAAAGCCGAAGAGCCAGCGTTGTCCGAAGACGCCTCCGTGGTCATGTGGCCGGCGTGACTCTCCTTGCTGCAGCGCGTAGCATGCAGCTGGAACACAGAGCGCTGTTTACTTTCCCGCAAGCGGTACCTATTTATCTACTTGCATTAACATGCTTTGGAACTGCTAGGTTGGCAGGAGCTGGCCAAGCAACGAGAGCTCACCCCGTTGCAGATTCGAACTGCCGACCTTTCAATCGACAGCTCATTTAAGCGGTTTAACCCACTGCGCCACCCGAACCTTACCTGGGAGTAAATACTTTCAAGGTCAATGGGACTTACTTCTGAGTAGACAGGCATAGGATTCGTGGTTAATACATTTTCAGAGGCGACAGCAAGCTTTAAGAGATGTAACTCAATGAAACGTTACGGAAAACTTCTTGATGGTACAAACTATTTGGCGGTGGAACAGTTTACCTCAAAAGTGGTAGACTCTCCATCCCTGGAAGTCTCTAAGCAGAAGTTCGATAGCCATCTATCAGGGATGTTATAGTTGTGGACTACCTGCACTGGCAGGAGGTTGGATTTAATAATCAAGTACCGGTAGGTCCCTTGCTACTCTATGAATGTGTTACTGCAGTGTACTTTGATATCTTTTGCTAGTGATTTCACAGTGCACATTTGTACTGTTTTACGTGCTAGAAGCTGTTAGTATTTTATTTTTTAAGAAAGCTTGTATAAGATCATTTAAAGGCAGAGCACATGAGGAGAATGATGGAGTATCTCAATTCTTCAACACATCACTTCTTTGGCAGCTAGATCCTTTTGTGTGTTTCGCTTTGATCAAAAGCCCTTTCCATGACCACAGTGATTTCATGTAAAGTGGCTATGTGATCTGCCCAGAGCTCTAAAGCAAAAGCCACCAACAGAAAATGGAGGATGGCTCACGCTGAGAGAGGGGAACATGATGAACTAACATTTCGTATTACAACGTTAAACCTTTTTAATGTGCAAACTACAAAAAAATAAAGCTTTAATAAAAAATATACAAACACACTTTCTTTTTTTCCTTTTTTAAAAAAATCTAAAATTTACATATGCAGCTATAACCGTTGCAAAATCCCAAACATGCAATTTTGGTATATCAACAGTGTTACAGGGGTTAAAAAAATGTAGTGTTAGAAGGCCTTAGAATTCTTGACATTAAGAACTCCTACAAAGAAACAGAAGCTGGGATCCAGAAAGATACTTTTGCTTTTAGTTCAGTGGGAGTTTTTGACTTTTTTTCTCTCCCTTTTAAACAGCACCCTCCCATGCCCCAATTGCTTTTGAAAGTTGCCTCTGTTTCAAAAGCAGTTTGTCATGTGATGGGAAAAGCCTTATTTGGGAAAACTGAGTTTCAAGTCCTCTTGGGTACATGAAACTGTGTCATTCTTGGATTTTAGTCAGATCCTTGTACATTTTGAAAAAGAACAAACTAGTATGATTATCAGTAGGAAAAAATAATGCCCCACAACATCGGAGGTGGGAGAGCTCTTGAAACAGTCATCTTGGGAAAATCAAAATGGGTGACAGACATTTTCTCAAAATGGTACCACCTCTTATTGAAGCATTATTTAAGAAGAAACACAAAGAACAGCTCACAGTCTAGTTCTCATCTACATTCCATCGAGTATGTCGTGCTAAAAATCAACATGAGGAAAGGCACTGGATAGAAGGCCTCAGACGTGGACCTTCAATCACAGGTTACCAGAAGATCTACCCTAAACTAGCTGAATTCTGATGACATCATTAGCCAAAACACAACTGGGGAGCATCTGGCTGCCTGGTTTTCCAGGATCATCCCACAAAGACACTTGGCAATCCTGTCTAGCAGGATGCGGCGGCACACATAAGGCACCCGCCACATCCTATTCAGGTTTGGGCCTGTCCCGGCACAGTTGACAGCCTTCTTGGGGTAATGGGATGTTTGCCCCTTTACCCCGAGTAACGCACCAGCCACCCCGA
The DNA here is from genome assembly GCA_026170595.1 of Plestiodon gilberti rubricaudatus. Taxonomy (NCBI): domain Eukaryota; kingdom Metazoa; phylum Chordata; class Lepidosauria; order Squamata; family Scincidae; genus Plestiodon; species Plestiodon gilberti. The sequence continues at coordinate 23,607,174 of JANXHW010000006.1, forward strand.
TGGGCCTATTTGAATGCACATCAGCAATTTTGCTGGCATACATTTGAAAGGCCTGTGTAAGGCTCAGCAGGCCTGGGAAGGGGGATGCGATAGGATGGAGGAGGCCTCCACTGATCCGTCCCCCTTCCCAGGCCCAATCCCCCAATCGCACCCTCCCAGAACACCCCGTTCTGCCCTCCTCCACCCAGCGGAGACTTACCTCTCCACCATGGTGCTGCTGTTGTCCGCGGCACCGGAGGAGTGACACAAGCCTCTATGCTGGTGCCGTTTACTCTCTGGGTGCTGCAAGTGTGCCTTATGGCATGTCTGCAGTACCCTAGACTGGCAGAACGGCCACTCCGCCGAACTCTACTTAGACAGGCTTGTGCTGTTAGTTTGCGTTCATATAAACACATACAGTTCTGACAATCATGGAAGTGTTGCTTATATCTTGACTGCTCATCATCAGATCTCGCACTTTAAAGCTGGCTTTCTGTAATTCCCGAAGGAAATGCATTTTCCACTTAGAGCCACAGCTCGCTGTCAAGTGAGAAGGGCAGATGCTGTTGAATTACATTAAGCCATAAAAAAAATGACGCAATTGGAATTTTTACTAGTTCTGGCTATTCCTCCAGGTCTTATGCAACTGACAAAACAGTTATCTTGGTTTTCTCTTTCACAGTGGCATTTAGACAGACATACTTCATATTATACACGTCGACTAGAACTTCCTTGCTTCCTTGCCTATCCCATATGCTTTGAACAAATAACAAACAAGTGAAAAACAAACAGGTAACCCAACTGAGCTGCTGAAGGCCTTATTTGCTTTGATCATGTTTAGGGTAGCCTCCTCATCAAAAGGTGGTGCCTCCTTCTAGAGAGTTCAAAAGTGGAGAAACATTCCCTGGACTTCTTGAGTATTTCCTAAATTTCTCCCAGCAGCTACTTGAAGGTCAGCTACTTCTTGCTCCCCCATCTCCAAGTCAGCTGAAGGACTCTTCTCTCTCCTGCATTCTCTGCTCTGTGCTGTACTGTAGCTCAAAACTTCCCATGCATTCACAACAGCCGGTCTTTCTCTCCTGCCCCCCCTGGCCCGCATGCCTCTTTGCATGTTTCCCACACAGCGAACAGCGACTTGGCTCCTCTCGCACATGGGTTCTCATGTGGTTCACCAGGTTGAATTTGTGCAAGAATCGTTTCCCACATTCGGTGCACTGGTGGGGTTTGACACCTGTGTGCACTCTTCGGTGCCTGGTGAGGGTGGATTTGCGAGAGAAGTTCTTCCCACACTCGGGGCACGGGAAAAGGGCATCGTGCTTATGAACAGCCTGCTTGTTGACAGGCGGCTGGGGGTCAGCGTTTTGTCTGGCATACTGGGCCGGGTACAAACTGGGAAGGAGTCGGCTCCTTTCCCTTTTTGTGCTTTGCTGCACGAGAAACTCGTCCTCATTTTTGGTCTGGGCATCATCATCTGCTGGAATTGAAAGGAAAAAAAATCCATTTAACTGCTGCTGCTATTTCATGAAACAGATCTGATTAGCAAGGGGCTTTTACTGCCTTTGGTTGCACAAAGACAGTAAATGCAAAGAAGCACTGTGAGGCAAGGAACATCAGAGGTGCCAAAGTTTGAGGGATGGGGCTGTAACTAAGTGATGAGGTACATATTTTGCATGCAAAAGGTTCCAGGTGCACTTCCTGGTGTCTCCAGGCAGGGCTGGGAATCCTGGAAAGTTGCTGCCAGTCTGTATAAACAGTGCTGACCTAGATAGCTCAATGGTCTGGCCCAGTATAAGCAGCTTCCTGTGATCCGATGAACACTGGAGAGTGCTTACAAGCCAGCACAAACCAGGGCTTTTCAACCTTTTGAGTTGCAAGTCTCAATTTTGGGGAACTTCTTCCAGGGAAAGCTGTCATGTGCAGGAGTGAGCAGCTCACCTCACCTCATTCCTGTAGCAAGGGACAGGCTTCTCCAGTCGCTGCTGCCTCCTGGTCTCTCCTCCACTCTGCATCCTTCCTTGCCCACCCTGCCCTCTTTCGAAGATCCAGGCCACTGCACTGCCACACTTAACAGCCACTGCGCTGCTAACCCAGCCGTCTCCACTTTTGGTGGGGTTGGTCCAAGCAGAGCAGTGCCGTGTGATCCTGTGGCAGCAACAGGGAATCACACACATGCCAAATATCGTATTGGTCTGAGTATAAGACTCACTTTTTCCCCCTAAGGCAAGTCTTTAAAGTAGGGGTGCGGCCTACAATCAAAGCCTAACATTTTCTGCCTAGTGTTTTCTGCAAAGCGTTTTCAAGCCAAGCCTCTCAGAATCTCTTTCAAAGGTGTTTTCAAGCCAAGCCTCTCAGAGTCTCTTTTCAAAGGTAAATAACCATTATTTCAGGTGGAGAACAGGTACAGTTAATGGGGCCAGATGGAGTTCTTTGGGCACTCCTATAGGGCCTGCAGAGAACAGTTAGAGAACATCTGTACATTTGTTAAGAAGATCCCCTCAAAGTATATTTACTTATTCTCCAGAAAATTTGACACACTGCCCACACACAGAGCCAATCTATATGGACATTTGAATCACCTGGCATGGTCATCCTAAGTTTGTACCACTTCAGAACACAGGTGAAGAGACTCTATGACTGAGTGCTCCCCTACACACACAAAAACCCTTGCCTGTGGAAAGCTAGCTTGCTGATGAGGCTTCTCCCTGAAATGCCAGTTTTGGACATGGAAGGGGTTTTTGCTGTGGATAATTCAGTGTGTGTGTCTCCCCCTCTACTACATTCTGCAGTGGTACAGCCCCAGAAGGAGTGTTCCATGCAATTCTGCTGAACGTGTGGCTCGACTTCTGTTAAAAGCTAGTGCTATCACGCCACTTTCCCTACATGACCCCATGTGCACACATCGCACAAATCCTTACGCAGAGTGGTGGAGTTATCGTTAACCTCTTCTTTGGCTTCTCTGCAGAGCATCATCTGCCTGGTGTCCAACAGTGTTTGCTCAGTTTCTGGGAAATTCACCGCCTCTTCAGGCACAAATGGCCCCAGCACCTGCAACAGCAGCAAGGACCCCATTCAAGGCCGAGGGAGACAGTGGGGAAAGAAAAATAAGAATCATCAGTTAGGGAAGGTATAAAGCTTAGGTAGAGTTACAGGATCCTAGTTTCAGTGTCTGAAGTCATCAATGTATATGGATCACAGGTAGAAAGGGAAGCAAAGAACTCCAGATGTGACCGTAGAAAGCTACTTCCAGGCAGGAAAGATAGAAACTGGGCTAGATGACCCAGGGGTCTGATTCAGATATGCAGAATTGAGGAGATCAGAGAAAAGCAATTTAATCTGTGCTGAATTTATATCAGCACAAGCCATCCTGTACAATTCCTGAACCACTAAGCCAAACACAGCCTGTAAAGCAACGAAATAAACTTCCTGATGTTGCAACCTGCCTCAGACTGCAGAGAGAGAGAGAGAGAGAGAGAGAGAGAGAGAGAGAGAGAGAGAGAGAGAGAGAGAGAGAGAGGCCATAATACATGGCTTGTGGTCTGTATTCAATTTAAAATGATGCACATTGGGACAAGAAATCAAAATTTCACATATAAGCTAATGGATTCTGAGCTGTCTGTAATAGATATTGACCCAGTATGCGGTGGCTGCGGAGAAGGCTAATTCCACTCTTGTGATCACTGATAATTAAAAAAGGAATTGACAATAAAACGGCCAATATTATTATGCCATTGTACAAACTGATGGTAAGGCCACATCTGGAGTATTGTGGCTAGTTCTGGTCACCACATCTCAGAAAGGATATAGAAGAACTGGAAAAGGTGTGAAGAGAGCAGCCAAAATTATTAGTGGGCTAGGGGTCCTCCCTTACACAGAAAGCCTACAGCATTTGGGGCTTTTCAGTCTACAAAGAAGGCGCCTGAGGGTGGACATGATTGAGACATATAAAATTATGCATGGGATGGGTAGAGAGATTTATTTCCCCTCTCACACAACACCAGAACCTTGGGACAACCACTAAAATTGACTGGCAGGAGATTTAGGACAAAAGGAATTTTTTTTTTAACCCAGCGTGTAATTAATCCGTGGAACTCCTTGCCACAGGATGCTGTGACACCACCTGGCTCAGATGCCTTTCAAAGGGGATTGGACAGATTTATGGAGGAAAAGTCCATTACAGGATACAAGCCATGATGACTATATGCAACCTCTTTTAGAGGCAGCCTATCTCTGAATGCCAGATGCAAGGGAGTGGCAACAGGATATGGGGATCATGTCATCTTGAGTGCTCCCTGAGGCACCTGATGCGCCACTGTGAGATACAGGAAGCTGGACTAGATGGGCCCTTGGTCTTGTTTATTGCTTTCATTGAAAAACTGACACACTGACAAAAATAAATATACACAATGTAACTCTTCAGCTGAACACAACTTGAACCTTTTGACATGGGATAGAGGAATTACTGTTGCATTTCAATGATGGTCATTTAAAGCGACTCATATTTAAAGCTGGACTTCTTATATGTCATCTTTGTGTCTAAAGCTGTGTGTGTTCTGGGATTGTGGACAAACACAATCGTGTGAATTCAGCATCAGCTTTCGTTTGGAAAGGGAAAGAACAAGTTTCTAGGCCTTATGAGGTTTGCACAATCTCAGAAGCCAAAGAAGAAAGTAAGCTTTCTAGCCATCACGTTGGCAAAGCAGTGCTGACACAGCAAAGGACAACCTCTTTGGACATATTTTTAGGGGTTTATTTGTTTTGTTCTCAACAACGTGAAAGACAGAAGCTTGCTCTTTCAAAAATAATTTAAAACGGATTCCGAGCAAGCTGTTAAGATTCTGCACCGGACCTCAGCAGCAGGATCGAATCCTGCTGCTTCCCAGATGTCTAGCCACCAAAACGAAAAGCGCTCACCTGCTGGTCCCACCTCTCATCCTCTTGCTGCTTCAGCAGGAAATGCTCTGCCAGGGTGGCTGCCTGGATGCAGGTCTTTGGGTGATATTCCTGAACCCAGTCTTGCATGTCTTCTGGCAGGATGGTCAAGAACTGCTCCAGGATCAGCAGCTCCATGATTTGCTCCTTGGTACGGCTGTCTGGCTCTAGCCAGCGATGGCAGAACCCCCGCAGCCGGCTATAGGCCTCACGGGGCCCCTCAGCCTCTTGATAGCGGAAGTGCCTGAAGTTCTGGCGGTGCCTCTCCAGGCTGGCTGAATCCTCTCGCAAGATGGCAGCCTTCACCTTCCCATAATCACCACTTTCCCTGGGATCCAAGCTATTGTAGGCCTGGAGCGCAGCTCCATTGAGGGCTGGTACGAGCCGAGTCACCCACTGTTCCTTGGGCCACTTGCAGGCCTCCGCCACATCCTCAAAGGTAGCCAAGTAGGTCTCAACATCTTCTGACAGAGTGAGTTCTGGCACCTGCAAGTTCCTCCACGCAGGCGACTGGACTGGCGTAAGGTCCGGAGTTGGCAATTCCTGCCCTTGGATTTCCCAACGCTGTGGTGCCTCCTGGCGTTCACTCCTGGCCTGCTGGGGCGCTATCAATCTTAGACCTCCCCCGGTGGTCCCAACCTGGACAATACGATAGGTTTTCATCGAACTCTCTGATACGCCTAATGAGTCCGAACCCGCTGGGTCTGGTTCCTTCTCCATTTTCACCAATGACTGTGCTATTTGCTCTAGAGGTGCCTGACGCTGGAGATATTGGGCCACAGTGTTCCGCTTTGCTGCCATTTTCCTCCTCATTTTGGGGCCGGCCTCGGAGTTTACGTGACTTCTCTTTAGACCTGAAGGATTTCTGATGACCAAACTTGCCAACAGGAGAAGCTATTGTACAGAAAAGAATCCTAAACTGGTCTGGATGCCAACCTGGGGGAATGAAAGTTGTACAGCAAATTGTAAATGTGTAAGGGATGATTAAATTCCCATTCCAGTGACACTACTTACAGGGTGGCAAGCTTTAATCACCGAGATTCATTAACCATCACTTTAAAAACGTGCCAACAACTGCTAGCCTCAAGAAACAGATTTCTTGTACTCTAAGTGAGGTCCAGCACTCGAGGCAGCAAGCATGTCAAATGCTGCCCCTCCTTACCTGGTGATGTTCCAGCCTCTGCTCCTCCGGCTCCCAGGATTGGATAAAGAAGAGGGGGACAGAGAAGAAGAGGAAGTGTGTAGGAGTGGTATGCTCTAGCTCACCACTCTCCTGTCCTCCACACTTCCTCTTTAGCTCTGTTCCCCTCTTTTCCAATTAGGGAGTGCACCCTGGCAATCTAGTCTGCCAGAGATAACCACTTCAGTTGTTCTCATAGATAGGCCAGCCCTGCTCTAACTAGTGTTTTAGTCTGAGTGAAGGAGTGCACAGGCGATGCAAAAAAACACAAATAAATCCGATACCAGTCACATCAGAGTCTTGTGGAAAAGTACAGGGTGCTAGAATTTGGGAATAAGTGATGTACACTTTTATGAATGTGACTGGCGCAGTGATGAGGGAATGTGTAGGAAGGGGATGTGTAACCTTTTCCTGGTGGGCTGCCTATTTCAGTCAAAAGCATCCTCCCCAAGCCACTTTCTTCTTCCACAGGTAGGGGGACAATTCTGATAGAAAAAATGACCCACAAGCAAGGGGGAAAGAATTACGCAACACTCCCCCCCCCCCCGCTTAAATATGGAGTGTCCTGCTGCTGAACACTCATCCAAGACACTTTTCATAATCATAAGTCTCTCACATCTTGGTCAAGTACAGTCTGGAGTATACAAATTAACGTCCACACTCATACACACAAAAAGACCTTAAGCACAGTCCTCTTCAATTGCCTCCAGGCCTAACTATCTGTTACATGCAAATGCAGGTAACCAAATCTCTCTTCCCCCAGGAAAACCCTAATGGGTGTGTGTGACTTGGAGCAGATGGCTGGCAAGGGGAAAGGGAGCAATTACAGTACAGCCCTTTCCTGCCTGCTGCTGCTGAAAATCACCCCACTGATTCAGCTACCTTGTGTGGGGGTTCCACAAAAGCATTTGCAAGAGTAAAGATGCATTTGGAGCCCCCCACGGAGGGGGCAGCTGAGCTGGTGGAGGGGAGAATTTGAGCAGAGAAGCAGCAGATAGAGAAAAAGTTTAAGCATTCTCTCCCGCACCCCAAGTGCTCTCAGGTGCTGTTTCCCAAAGAGGCTATCCAGGAGAAGAAGGGGGGGGGAAGGGCTGTTGGAGACCTGTTCACACCACAAGTTTGTGCCTAATGTGTACTTAGGTGCTCAGAGAAGACAACAGTTCTTTTCACAAACCCCTGAGGCCCACAAAGAGGCTTCATGGCCTTGTTATGCAAGAGATGCTCATGTTGCAGAGAGAGAGAGAGAGAGAGAGAGAGAGAGAGAGAGAGAGAAGAGAGAGAGTGGGTGGGGTGAACACACATGGGAGTGCCCCAGAAGGACAGGAGAGATGGAAAATACAGTCTCTCCTCTAAAATGTAATAAGATAGAAGTAAAACAGAAAAATGCACTCAATGGCAAGCTGTGGGGAAAAGGGAGACAGCAGCCTTATTGATGTTCACTATGGTGAGTTTATTACAACAAATGTATATCAAGTGCCCATGACATTCAGTCTACAACATCTGTGAAGATGCCCATGTACAACTGCATTCTACACAGTGACCACAACAGCAATGAGTGAGCAATCTGTGGTGGGAAAAAAATTGCATGTCACCAGGGATGAAACATTGCAGCTAAAGCGTCAGGAAAATGCGACCTCGAGGGAAAGCTTGCGTGGACTATTGGCAACCAAGGAAAAATTGAGCTGCATTTGTTGCATGCATAGGAAGCCACTTGGGAATAAAGTGATTGATAGAAAAGACAGATGGGGTTCCTGTAGTGTTACAAATGGTGTAGAAGAGAGAAGTCCACCAGATGGGAGTTTATAATGAGGGGCTGAGAAAAACTGTACCTGGTGAACTTCTCTCTTCCGCACCATTTCTGAACGTAAACGAATCCTGCCTTCTTTCGTATTGTCACCCTACCTGGGAAAACACTCACGAGCTGGGTATTTGCATTATTTCCCTTAACACGCAAAGTCTAGGGTTTCCACACAAACATCAGCTAAATGCACTTGCTGGAGACAATGAACGCCCAGAAAGAAAATAAACCAGAAATCTCCTTTGAGCTGGCATTGTCTCTAAATAAAAGGAGAAATGCACATGCACCTATGGTGCTGCTACCATCCACTGTGGGAGGTGGTGTGGTCATTTTCCAGCGCATGGGCCGGGAGCATGGAAAACGTCACCACAAATTGTTTCAACGTGAGCCAAGAAAGAGCAGCAAAGGTCCACTCAGAAGCAATCTCCTATGTGTTAGCCCCACCTGAAACAACTGCACCTAACAACAGTAAGTAGGCTTGCCGCTTTCCTTAACTTAACGGGCAGCATTGCTCCCATGCCTTTAGCAGCAGCCTCACACACAGAAATTAAGCCACTGAAGCCTCATTTGCCACTGCTAAGCAATGGATGCTTGTCTCCAGGTCTGGAAAAGTTTTAAGTGCTACATTTCTGTGTGCCAGTCTGTGGGGCCCATTAAAAAAAACCCTCGCAAAGAAGCAGCCACCCTACAGAGCAAAACAACCCAAGGAAACAGAAGGAAAGCAAAGCAGGGCAAGGTCATGAAAGGATTAAAAAATATAAAAAGAATAGAGCATAGTTTGAAAATTCTTACAAGCTAGGTTCTCATACTTCCTGCCAACCAAGGAATACAGGATCAATCCCAGGGGTGCCCGTTGGTGCAGCAAGTCAGGTCCATCAATGTGCTCTCCTCTGCTGCTTTCAGGTGACCAGTCTCTTACCTCTGCAACCCCCAAGCTCTGGAATCCAATGTCCTCACTTTACTCCCCTGAGCATGCTCAGATCAAGCAGCCTGTGCAACTAGCCAGGCCTCATTGCACCCATGTGCTCTCAGGCCATTTAGCATTTCCCACAAACTGTAGAGCAGTGTTAGAATGTATGCCATTGGCATGGCTGGGAAACAAAAGCCCAGCCCAAGAGAGAGATTTGGCTTCACAAAAGAGGCCCATCAACTAGTCAGACTGCCTGGCTCCTTTCTCTTCCAGACCTATGCTCTCCAACCACTCTACAATAATCACCTTCACAAAAACATGTAAAATTTTACTGAGCCACAGAGCTTCATTTCTAAGCCAGTATGCAGACTACAGTTGCCATTTCTTCAACACCTTAAAAAAAAGAAGAAGCAGAAAGCTCCGTGCAATGCATGCAGTTCTTAGTAACACTCATAGATTTTGGCAGCTGTGCAACACATGGAGCTCCAATGGCTATAAAAGTGATATCTCTCTACCGCATATGCAGGATCACACCCTCTTGTACTCTGCATAAGTTAGAAAATAAGTACTGTACCACTCTCTGGTTCCCCCAGTTATTAACACCAGATTTAACTCCTCCCACTGTACATGATGATGAACAAAGCACACATTTGATTTACAGGGTGGGGAAAAATCCACAATTTAACCACTGAAACCATGATTTGTAGGATGGGGTGGGGGAAATCAAGGGAATTAAGAGATACTGTACATCAACTATGTTAAAGCCCACAGTCGTATGTGCGCTTACTTGGGAGTAGCTCTCTCACTGAATTAGGGGCATTTATTTATGAGAAGAGAAACTTTATAGGATGGTTTGCAAGAAAGAGCTTGGAATAGGAATGTTGTACTGTATAACACAAATGTTCTGGAGTTTCAAGGCTCCCAGAGTTTGGGAGCCAAATTCATCAAATTGTCTTTATCTTTGTTGAAGGTACTGTGGGGATATATATATTTTTTCTAACAGAGGGAGCTCATGTGCTTGCATCAGCTACATGAGAGGAAAAGATTCAACAGAATCTCAAAGGCTGGAGAAGCAGGGATAGCAAAATGCTTCTGGCAAGTTTCTGTGTACAGTACTGTGAAGTTAGGAGTCAAAGATGGCTATCCTAGTGGTCAGGAAAAGGCACTCTGCAAATGTTCAGAGGCATACTACTACTACTACTACTACTACTAAATAATAATAATAATAATAATGAAGTGCTTAAAATTAACTTCTAGTGCAAGCTTCTGCATGGCTACATAATCTAGAAGTCCTATATATAGTTCAATGGAGTTTAGTCCCAGGTAAATGTGTATAGGAGTGCAAGCTCAGAGTAGTATTGATAGGATTTCCAGGCCTGGTTTATACCCTGAACATGACCGTGAACAAGTTCTACATGCACCAATGAGAAGTAAACTAGTAAAAAAGGAACCATTTTGCTAGAGAAATAGCATGGTCCAGTAGTTAGTGAATTGCGGTATGACATCATCAGTTAGTCTCAGTTCAATCTCTAAAATAGTAACAATATCTGAGCAATATTATTAATATCAGATATATCATATAATCAGTGTTTCTCAGTTAAAGAATTTCATCCAATCAATTGAATGAGTTTCAATCAACTGATAAAGTTTGCAACGTCTGCATATGAATAAAACAGTAGATTTCAAGGAAAAACCTATTTCCTTTGCTTGTAGGTGGTGTGTACAGTATATGCCACAGCAACAATCTTTGGAGGCATTCTCTCCTGCATGTGAGGGGGAATGCCTCTTCTATGATATTGCTTTCCATGTGCAGTTTTTGAAGGTACAGTACTTACATTCAAAACAACTAACATTTTTAAAAAATGTACAGTATTGCCCCAAGCCTGATTATTCAGGGTGATTTTTAGTAGATTAAACAAGATTTTAGTGAATTAATCTGATTGATTAAAGACTGTAGTCTTAGGGCACAATCCTATGCACGTCTCCTCAGAAGTAAGTCCTATTGTGTTGAGTGGGGCTTACTCCCAGGAAAGTGTGGATAGGATTAAATTGCAGCCTTAGTTAATCATAAGAAGAGCAAACACAATAAGAAATTCAAAAGCACTTTGCAAGTTACAAGGTAAACGGCAGTTGCAAAAGAATGACTCCACATTGCCAGACCAAGATTTCAAAAATAAGGAACAGAAAATAGTTGTCATCTTGTGGATTAGGAAGCCTCTCCATCAGACTGTCACACTCAGAGCCCAATCCTATGCATGTCTACTCAAAAGTAAATCCAATTACAGTCAATGGAGCTTACTCCCAGGTAAGTGTGGATAGGATTGCAGTCTCACTTTCACAGAGGATGCAACTGGGGACAAATCTTTTCATTTAATAGTTATATTAAAGGAAACTTTGGCAAGTTTAGCTTTCAAACGATCACATGACAAACTCTTCGACTTGCAGCGCAGGGCAAACAGCTCAAGGAAGTGAGCCAAGCCAATGTACACCACACAGACTGATTTAGGCTGCAAACCTAAACAAAGGTAAAGGTATCCCCTGACAATTAAGTCCAGTCGTGTCCGACTCTAGGGTGTGGTGCTCATCTCCATTTCAAAGCCGAAGAGCCAGCGTTGTCCGAAGACGCCTCCGTGGTCATGTGGCCGGCATGACTCTCCTTGCCACAGCGCGTAGCATGCAGCTGGAACACGGAGCGCTGTTTACCTTCCCGCAAGCGGTACCTATTTATCTACTCGCATTGACATGCTTTGGAACTGCTAGGTTGGCAGGAGCTGGCCAAGCAACTAGCACTCACCCTGTCAGGGGAATCGAACTGCCGACCTAACTGCCGACCTTTCGAGCGACAGCTTATGGTTCAGTGGTTTAACCCACTGCACCACCCGCTGGCCAGGTACAAATAGTACAAATGTACTAAGAAGCAAATCCCTTTAAAACTGAGGTCTGCCCTGTTAAAGACAAGTATCTGGGTCATTAGCTAGTCTGATCTAGGCCTAGGGTGAACACATCTGCACAGAGGACAGGAGTCCTGTACCATGAATAGGTGTGCAAAGGGAGAATGTTCACAGATACAGCTTTTCCATGCAGCTGTGAGAAATGCTGCAACTCTTCTCTAGCTCTATTAAGGCTACAATGCTAAATACATTTTCTCAGGAGTAAACCCCACTGAAATTAGAGGGATGTTGCTTGCTTCTGAGAAGACATGCATAGGATCAGAGTGCTCGGGTCCGGTAGTCTTGTTCTTTGCATCTAGTTACTCCTCCTAGTTACTGGGTTAGATCATCTGGAGTAAAAGAGCAGAGTTTTGATACACATCCATTCCACGGACAATACCCTTGAAGTCAGATCCTATGGGATGCTAAAGTCCGCAGTATGTCTCGCTGAGTTTAGTGTGACTTGCTCCCAACTGGCGTGCATAGCATTGGAAGGTTATTTATTTAATGACCAGATCAAAGTTGATGTCTGCCAGCGATTCCGGAGACTGGTTTTAACTCCTCCCATTGTTTAGCTCTGGGTTCTAAAAAAACAGGCGACTGAATAGTATTTCGAGCTCCGCCCTTTCCAGTTAAAATAAATGAACATTACTTCCCTAAGAACTCCCTCTAACCAGTTTTGAACTGGTCTGACAGGGTTAGCTCTCCTCCTCCATCAGATCTCTGTTTTTCCTCAACAGCTCAACTTCAAAGCCAAAGCAATGGACATTTTTTAAGTGGCAGACATTAACATATGCAAATAAGCAATAGCTAGGTTCCCCCGCCCCTTTTTTCCTGGAGAGAGAGAGGTCCTTTCTCCATCCCTTCCCAGCAAGTTCACAGGTCACACAGAACTCTTCATCAGGCAGCTCACGAACCGCCCCTTTCGATTATCTTACTGCTATGCAAAGCAAAGAGTGGAGAGTGGGACCGCGTGCGACAAACAATCCAGTTCATCGCAGGGGACGCAGCAGCCCAGGACGGTGCAACTATACCTTTTGGTGAGCCCTGGTTGGAATTAAAGTTCAACGGCATGCACTGAGCACAAGTCACGGCAGGGTGGCTAATGGGTGTAACGCTGATCTGTGTTTGCTGGTCCTGGGAGTGCAACTTCAGCCGGTACTGATGCGTGTTGTGGGCTATTCTCCTGGAGCTTCTGCCGGCGGTTAATTTCCAAATAACAAAAAAGGTGCCGGGGCTCAAAGCTGCCCGGAAACCACATCCCTCTGACCTGGGAAGTCCTTCCCCCTGGTGATCCCAGATGTGTAGAAATTGGCTGTGGTTATGCAGGGGTGACGCAAAGGTACTTTGCCTATGCTCAGAAGAACTTTCTTCTATCTCGCGATTTCATTTGTTCCCAGCGTCGAGCTCGGTGGTGTGGAAAAATAGCTCCCGGCGCTGAGATCTGCTTCAAATGAAGCCCCGATTGTTGCTAAACAGATGAGGAAGGGTTAAATGGGCTGAGCCCGCTGGGTCCTAGAGCCGCCCATATTGCTCCAAGAGTGAGGACTTCCTCTTCCCACAGCAGATCTGGGGAGTGCGAGATGTTTGCGGGGTTTAAGACGAGGAGAGGCAGGCAGGTCGGATAAGCTGCAATTGTTGTTTACAAGTTGGGAAGGGCTTGGAACGAGTTATAGCAAAATGTGCAGCTCGAAACTCTGAAAGAAGTTCCATGAGTTTAATGCGGCTTACTCCCAAGTAAGTATTGCGTAACAGGATCAACCTTGGAGCTGTTACTCCACCAGTCCCAAACCCGTTTTGTGTGCCAAATTTTTACTTGACAAAGGAGTGTGGCACTCGGTGACTCATAAACAATTTGCATTTTGCAGGAATGCTTTTATTAAGTATGGGTCGTCGAGCGCAGGAAGCCTGCAGATTCTGCTGTTTGAAATCTGGTTTTCCTGAACGGAATTGCTTTGCTTTGGCAGTGCTGAACTTTTAAAATGAAAAGTGCTGGGTAGGGTTGCCAGCTTTTCAGGTGGGCTTTGTAGCTCTGCCTTTTAGTAGCAGCTTGATGTGCAGGTTAAATTAGTAGGAGAATCATGTTTCATCTCTGCAATGGAAAACTTCACCTGCTTGATTACCTGCAGATAAAGTCACTGTTAACGAAAACTAGAGTATTCAGGTGTCTTTTCCTGGTCAGTTGGCAACCCTATTGCCAGGGCTTGAGTGTACCTGGTATGTCTGAAAGTGCTGCTCATGAGAACATGGAATGTGGTTCTTCAGACACTCTTTGCATGCTCAATGATATGACTTTGTAGAAATAATTAAGGGGGGGGGCTAATCCAGGCTCAAATTAAATTTTGCTTGCTTGTTCCTCCTGTGTTGTGCCACTGTAATTCGTTCCACCCTCAAATTCCCCAATCCCAGTTCTGTATGCTGCCTAGCCCTAGCATATATGGTACTAGAACAAATTATGTTTGGTGTAAAGAGTATGCATGTGTCTGTGTTATTCAGAACTCTTTGCTAAATTCTTAATCGAGAGTTCTCTATAACTCGCAGCCTAACCCTGTGTAATCTTGCACCGGTGTAACAGTAGATCCAGTGTAAGTGCAAGTTACATTGGCATAAGTGCACTTACACCGGTGGATCTACTGTTACACCGGTGCAAGGTTACACAGGATTGTGCTGTCCGAGTCTTGCAAATTGCAGTAGTGCTAGTAGAGTGAAATGCTGCAAAGGACAACACATTTGTGCCACCCTTCTCTAAATCTGTAAGTTTTCTAAGCAGTAGGGAAATGTACATGGTCTGTGCAACCAAAACGATTGAACATTTTAAATTTATCACATTTTAGTGTTCATATTTTATTTATTGCTTTTTAAGTTCCTTCATGGTTTTTCCCATCTTATGATTTGCAACAACTAGTCTCTGCAAGGTAGGTTAGGTTGAGATATGACTAGTCCAAGGTCACCTAGTGAGTTTCAGGGCCAAGTAAGGATTTGAACCCTGGACTCCCGACTCTATGTCCTGTACAGTGTACAGGACATACATTCGATTAAGAATTTAGCAAAGAGTTCTGCATAAAACAGACACATGCATACTCTTTACAGTGTACACCACATTGGCTTGCTCAAACAAAAAAGATACAGCTGCACCTGCTTGCCTTCAGCTTGGAGTACAGTAGTTTAGGATTTGAACTCGGGTCAGCAGGGGTCCATCTTGAAGGAAAGCTTTCTAACTCAACCATGAAGCCACACTGGTGCAGGATAAACTTATGGGGGGGGGGGCAAGGGAAGTGTCTCGAGATTTTAATCTAGTGTTTATTAAATGCGGGGGGAAAAGAGCCCTCTTTCATTACGCTGCTAAAACCTTAGGGTTTCCCCCCTTCCTGGTCCTAATTGGATATTGGAAAAGAGTGTTGAGAAGATTTTCTCAGTTGTGGTGGAAAGTTGGACTCCTTCTCTTACACTTGAGGAGGGATCTTGCCTCCAGGAGAAAGTGAACAGCTCTGTCCCCCCCCCTCATTTTTATGCTCCCTCATTTCCCCCCCCCATCTTTTTTATGCTCTTTGGGAATTGTTTTGACTAAATGCTTGTCCATCTGGCACGGGGCTCTTTGGTCCAGCTTGTTCCAGGCCAGACACGTACGGGGGGGGGGGGGAGGTCTGGGAGGGAGTCCTGAATTCTTGCCTCTTCCATGGACTTGATTTTGTGGCCTTGGCTCCCTGCTTGTAAAGTAGGAAACCCTGTCTGGCCTTCCTGCTGCTGCTCCTCCTTGTGTGAAGTTGAAAGATGACTTAAGCATTTTTTAACAATCGAACGGCAAGGTGCTGTATAACCGGTATGCAGTAGAAGCAGCAGCCCTGCTTCAAATTCCTGATCATCCATGAAGCTCGCTTGAACAAAATCCCTGTCTTTCAACCTAACCCACTTCACAGGGTCACTGCGGGGTGGTGACAAATGCTGCTTAGAAGTTTTTGGAAGAAGGGCAGAATACAACCGTAATAATAAATAACATTTTTCTACATGGCATTATCCACCCTTGGTCTTTAGGGATAGAGCAGGTTAAAAATTCTCGCAAGCTGGAATAGAAGAGAGAAATTGGATAGGTGTAGGTTCTCCTATTACAGTGCAATCCTGTGTAACCTTGCACCGGTGTAACAGTAGATGCACCGGCGTAACCGCAGATGCAATTACACTGGCATAAGTGCACTTACTGTGCCCTTATAAGTGCATCTACTGTTACACCGGTAGATAAGTGCATCTACTGTTACACCGGTGCAAGGTTACACAGGATTGCGCTGTTAGTGTTGTAATAGGAAGCGAAGCTGCAGCTGTGGGAATTTCCTTATGAAAGGACACAGGAGCCTTGTCTCAGCATTCATTTCTGGCAATCCTACATTTGAGACCAATTCGGGATGATGGCTGTGTGTGGAAGGTGTGGCTTCCTCATGTGCACTCACGCATGTCTGTTTCTGTTTTTCCTTCTCTAGACTGAAAACCATCTCTTTTCCTAGTGGCACGTCCCTCTAGGCCTGCTGTATGCCATATTAATTTGGAATGCGTGGGACTGAAAGACCTGTATTTAAGTTCTGAAGCCGGCATTCCTACACCTGGGTTGGGTAGGAGGCGTGCAGCTCCAGCAGCGAAAGCACCTGATCTTAGAGCCTCACTAAGGACAGCGATGGCTACAACGCAAGCATCATCAACTGTCTCGGGCCCCGTTCAAGCAGGGCTTCATTTCGTAGGCCCATCGTCGGTGGTGAAAATGGAGGCGCGAGACCCAGGAGACTCTGTGCCAGAGGAAGGCCAGAAAGGAGTAGGAAAGCCCCCTTTTATTATTCCGGCTGAGTCCTCTGAGGAGCTGTTGAGATGGATGGCATTGCATCAGACCAGGAATGAATACCAGGAGGTACCACAGCGCTGGAACGTCCAGTGGCAGGAGACAGTTCCTCCTGATGTGACCTCTTCCTCCTCTCCTGCATGGGGCAACCTTCAAGTGCCTCCGCTCACATTAGCAGATGATATTGAGGTCTATCTATCCACATTTGAACGTGTGGCTGATGTCTGTCAGTGGCCAAGAGAACAGTGGGTGGACCGACTTGTGCCTGCCCTCTGTGGGGCAGCCCGACAGGCTTACAGCAGCCTCGGCTCTCGAGACAGGCGAGACTATGAGAAAGTGAAGGCCGCCATCTTGTGCCGCTGTGACATTGGCAGCGAGGCTCGGCGGCAGCGCTTCAGGCGTTTCTGCTTCCGGGAGGCTGAGGGGCCCCGTCATGCTTGCAAACGTTTACGGGAGCTCTGCTGTCGTTGGCTGAAGCCTGAGATCTGCTCCAAGGAGCAGATCCTGGAGCTGCTGATCTTGGAGCAGTTTCTCAACATTTTGCCAGAGGAAATGAAGACCTGGGTGTGGGAATGTCGTCCTGAAACCTGTGCCGAGGCTGCAGCCCTGGCAGAGGAGTTTGCCCTGAGGCAACAAGAGTCTGAGAGATCAGACTTGCATGTGAGCAAACTTTAACTTCCCATTTGAAGAGGTAGCCCTGTTTTGATAATGTAAAGAAGAAAGTTTTGATGTTGAAAGGTTTTTTTCTTGTGAAAAGGGAGGAAAAAATTAGTCCAAATCTTACCAAAGACTGTTGCATACAAATTGAGCAGGGAAAGGAAACTGGGGACCTGAGTTTGGCTCTAAGGAAACTATACACCTGAACCTGTTTTCTCTTTTGCAAGCAGAGAGATGAGCAAACGGCTCTTTTAATCCCCTGTCTCCCCTGTGTGAACAGCAACAGAGGTGTTGTCAGAGTTCCTTTCTCCCTACCTCAGCTGCTCTCTCCTGTGGGCTTGTGTCTAGCTGCCAGTAGCTGAGCTGTATTGTAAGGGAACGGCTCTGCTAAATACCTTTGCTGCCGTAGACCCCTGTGATGCTGTGACATCACAGAAGAATGACCAATTGCTGCCTATGTTCTGTGAACAGGCAAGTTTGCACCGGAATGGCCTGGTGAATAACTTTTTAAGGTACAGGTGGCAAGTATCCCAGAAATAGGCAGGTGTCTTTCTCCTAGGTGGAGAAAGGTTTTTACTTTGTTTCAGGAAGCTTTGGGGTTCTTTGGAAGCTTACCAGAGGTTGCTCAGTAAGAAAATTGGGAATGGCAGATAAACTTCTTTGCAAGATAGGCTTCCTGCTATTATTAGGTATGTTTGTATAGCTTCCCCCCCATTTTATCTTTGCAAAACTTTGTGTAATAGGTTAGGTTGTGAGAGATAGTGACCGATCTGGGATAAGCTTCATGGCTGAAAGGGGATTTGAGCCCTTGACCTCTCCGATTTGTGTCTTGTCATTCAACCCATTCTACCACTCTGGCTCTCAGTGACCACTGATCTTCCCCTGAAACTCCCAGTCTCAGGAGAATGCTGGCTGTATTCTGTTTTCCTTTCATACAGAGCAGTGATGAGGTGAACTCTGAAATGTGCCCCGGGATCTTCTGCAGTGCGTTCTCTAGAGACCATTAATGCAGTGCTGTTTGCCGGCCCTGCACCATGTTCCAGCTTGAAACTGTTCTGTTTGGTTTCCCCCTCAGGTCACTGTTCGCATGAAGGTGGAGGACGTCGCCTCCGAAGAGGAGAAGCCATCCTCTGCTGTGTTGTGGGATGTTCCTGGCTCTCTGTCCCAGCCTCGATACCTCTTGAAGGAGTCTGTAGGACGGAGAAAACCCCTAGAACCGCAGCATGAACTGACTTGTGTCCCCAGGGAAGAAGCTCAGCCCCCACAGGAAATGGGTAATGAACTCTGTGTGTTGGTGTGTATTCCAACCAAAGCTATATGACAGCTCAAGACAGCAGCAATAGCTCTGTTCTTCTTCTTGGTCTGCTCAAATACATGAACAAAATGTTTGCAGAAATAGCTTCTTTATCTCAGGAAAAAAATAGCTTACAATCCTTCAGCAGTTCTTTTGTCCCCTACTTTCAGAGAGATATTGCCCTAGGGAAAAAAAGTTTCCATTTTTTCCAAATGTGCGCCCCAGTAGCAGTCTCTTTTCAGCATGAATAGCATCCGTCCAGTTTCTTCCTCTGATAGATGATGTACACTTATGAATATTACAAGCATAATTCTACCCTCGTTTGCCTTATTGTCCCTGCACTTTAAAAATCTCTACAATTAAACATGTAGATGGCATCGCTAAGTGAGGCTTAAGTGTTCTTGCAGTTAATTCTGCAGCCAGTGTCTGTGTTGTTTTTTTTTACTCTTGGGTGCAATGTGGAGGCTTCTTATTTTTGAAAGATTTATTATCTGTGTGTTCAGGTAGTGTTGAAGGACTGGCAAAGGAGGAAGTGCCCCCAGCTGGCAAAGGAGGAAGTGTCCCCAGCTAACTGGCTAATTTGAGGCAGGTGCACTGAACAAGCACACCTGTCGCACTGACAAAAATTAGTTGTGTGCAGAGGAGCTTCCAGCTATTCACAGAAACATCCCGCTGCAGTTCTTCTTGTTTTCTTTTGTCCCTGCCGGGCTGTTGATTTTATTTATCACTAGTTTATCACAGTATTTCTCCAGGGTTTATCCTTTTATCCTCACCACAGTCACATGAGAGCCATCCTGAGAATGTTTGTATTGGAGGACGGCATAGGAATTGAATGAGAATGAGACAGGTTAGGCTGAGATGTTTGTTGTAATGTTGTCCCACCTTTCCTCAAAACAAGTGGTGTTCATGGTTCTCTTCCCCCCTCTCACAAGAACCCTGTGAGGTAGTCTAGGCTGAGTGAGCGGTTGGCTAAGGTCACTCAGTAAACTTCATGGCTAAGGGGAGATTTGAACAACTGGCTCTCAACAGTTACTTGCTGAAGGCTACCTAGATTGGAACTCGGGTCACCCTGTAGCAAACTTTCCAGCACTCTATAACCACAACACCGCTTTCTCTTTCCTCCCCTCTGTTACTATTTTCTCCTTTCCTCTTCATAGATTGCGGGCTGTACTTTGAATTTGGTAATTTTAAAAGGGGGGAAAAAGTGAAATATGTATACACTAAACGTAGTTGGTTGGTCTAGGCACACACTTTATTTTATCTACCTATTTGGTTAGAAGTTGATCAACCACCTTTCTACTTTTGCAAAACGCCCAAGGCGGGTATGCAAATTTACAAACGGCACTTCTTAAAATTATTTATCAAGTGCAAACTGAAAAACAAATCTACACTGGCAGACCAGAACGACAGAAACCAGAACTTTTGACTGAGTGTCCTCACACTAGGCCATAGGCCCAGAAAAACAGTGTAGTCTTCCAACAACTTCCGGAAGGGCTGTCATTGAGAAGGTGAGACACGCCTCATGGCTGGGGGGGGAGGGAGGATGGTACAGCCTGCATGTAACAGTCCAAAAGGCCCTATCCTGAGGCCCCAGCTGCCGCCCTGGAACGTGGAGCAGGGCCTCTCCAGATGACGTCAAGCAGATATGAGGAGTTTGGTAACTGGGCCAAAGCTGCTTAGGCCTTTAATGGTCAAAGTAAGCACCTTCAGTTGGGCCCAGAACAACTCGCCAAAGGCTTGGCAGGAATACATTTGGAAAAAGGAGAAGGAAACTCCTTGTTCTGGAAGCAGATGGGACTGTGCCCTGGCAAGAGAAACAAAATGTATTGCCAGTTGTTGGGATGGGTGACATGTGCAATTGTAGTGTTGTATCCGCCACAGTGCTGGAGAGGGGTGGCAACACAGCATGGCCGAAGAAGCAGAATAAGGAACGCTGCACAACTATGGGTGTGTCTTTAGTGTGGTACGAGGTCTGTGGTAGAACCACCAGAAATGGAACAGTCATCTGGGCAGGACAGAGGATGAAGGGTGCAGTGCACAAGCTATCCATGGTATGTTTAGGTAGGGATTGCATAGTTTTCTGCTGGTGCAAACATGTCCTGAATGTTCTCCTTGCTTAATGCTTGGTGCAGCTGTTCCTTGAAAAAGTTTTTGGTTGGTCCTCTTGGACTGCTTGGCTTTGATCGGTTTGTGGTCTTTTGTTCCTTGACGGGACCAAACCAGCTGTTTGCGGTCAAGAGTGTCTCAACTGGGACATGAATGTGCTCTTTCACACACAGCCATGCTTACTGGCTTGACAGGCTTTTTAAGCAGGTTTGTGCAGGTTGCACTTCGTAGCTAATGCTAGCCTTAAACCAGCGCAGGCTCTGACTGGTTTAGTGGGTGGGTGCTGGGATACCTACCCACAAGCCCCTGGTATTCTGAGCAGAGACAACATGGTTGCTAAGCAACCTGTGAGGCTATGCCCCAGGGTGTAAGGATCTTGCTCTTTAAAATGGCTGGAAAATGAACCAGGTACAAGCTGGAGTGCGGAATGGGACTTTGCAAGCACTCTTGAAAAATCCGCTCCAGCTTCATTCTTGCCTTCTCACCACTGTCCCGCAAGTTTGTTGTTCAAAGCGATGTGTGATATTTCATCCACACTCAATGGACCCAAGTGCACACAGGTGAGTGTGAGAGAGAGAGATTTCTTGAGTGCAGGAGAATGAAACCAAGAACTTCAAATGTATTTAAACAAAGAGGGGGGAGGGGGAAGAACTTGGTGCTATTTGTGTTTCCTCAAATGGATGAGGACTGCCCCTCCGTGAGTTGTGCAGACAGCAAGGAAGCATACAGCATGTAAAGCTTTTTAAAATAGGAAGTTCTCTGAATAGCGTGGCAGGAGGAAGCTGTGTTTCCATTCATGCCATTAGTCACGATTAAGGTGTGCCGTACACATGTAGCAGCATGAAGTGGTAGGTAGAATGGAGTATATCCCTTTGGATCACAGGACTAACTTACTGCTATTTTCTTTGGCGGGGGGGGGGGAGTAACTTCAGGTACAACAGGTTCTAGTCCAGTCTGCTCTGCTCCCTATCTCCCTGATGTTTGATTTTTGTATTTACTTTATTAAATGTGGTGAGCATTAAAAGAAAAATGGAACCCCTCCCCCACCTGTAGCATAGCACAATCATCTTGGGCTTCTACCATTCCCATCCTATTGCATGTATAGGCCACACTACAGCATTTGCAAAGAAGACATGCATTTATTGCAGGCTCCTTCAGGCAGGAGATCTTTCTTTCTGTTTATGCCCCTGTGATGTCTCTGTAAAGCACTGTGTGTGATGATGATAGATTAATAATAATAATAATAATAATTACTAATAATAAATATGGTAAGAAGCCAGAGACTGAAAATGAGTGATGGGGGTCTTCCAGTCATCTGCTGAGGAATCTAGTCTTACAACAATGACTTCAATCTCATATCCCCAACACCTTGAAACACTATTGATCATTATAGTCTGAGTTAAGGCCAATTTGATGAACACACTTGGAAAAACACACCAATTACGTTGTCCTAAGCACATTGCTATTCTACTTCTCCCTCTCCCACAGACAACCTCTCAAGCATATTCTATTGCTGGGAATAATTTGAACGTAGTGATGAGAATAACATTTGGCTTCTCTCTCTGTATTTCTTTAATTCAAATCCCAACAGGTGCCAGGGCTGCCAGCCAAGCTGCAGATCACCCTCCTGAAGAAGATGCTGGAGGCTTGAAGATGCCCAGGGATATTTGGGGAAATGTGGGTGAGGCAATATCCTCGGAATGGGAGGACAGGTGGCCAGGTGAGGGAGGTGGCTCTTCCGAAGATGAGCTTTCTACCCAAGGAAGAGGACTGCGAAAGAGTCTGGTGTTCCTGCCTTTACAGACTGCTCGGGCAAAGGAGGTGCTAGAGGAACCAAAAGACACGGAACGCCAAGTGAGGACATTTTTCTGTGGGGAGAAGCCTTACCAGTGTCGAGAGTGTGGGGAATGCTTCAGAGCGAAGCAAGAACTTGCCTTGCACAAAGGAACCCACCGGGGGGACAGGCCTTTTCCTTGTGCCGTTTGTGGGAAGAGATTCACCCGGCTATACCACCTCACCACCCACCTCAGGATCCACTCAGGCGAGAAGCCTTACCACTGCACTGAATGTGGGAAGCGATATGCAGACGCCTCCAACTTCTACAAGCACCAGAGAAGCCACTCTGTTGACAAGCCCTACCAATGTACTGAGTGCAGAAAAACATTTGGGGACCCAGCCAGTTGTTATAAACACCAAAAGAATCACCGAGGGGACAGGCCTTATATTTGTGATGTGTGTGGGGACTGCTTCAGCAAACGCACAGATCTCCTTGCTCACCAGAGAATCCATGATGGGTATCCACTCTGACTTGACTAGAGTGGAATCATTGCCCAAAAACCATCTCCTTGGAGATGCCATAAGTTATGCCTGAGAAACAACCTGTGTTGGAATACAGTACATTGGGCCTGATCCCATTTGTGGACATGGCTGCAGGCCCTGCTAGAGTGAAAACAGTGAGACTGGAAGTATTTCTGTGAGTTATGTTCTCTGAGCCCTGATAAAATGGGCTTGGAACCTCTAAGAATCAGGGAGAGACATTAAGGAGTCGCAATCACTATGCACACTACATGAGTTCTTCAGTGGAAAATGAAGATGAACAAAGAAGTTTTAAGAGGTGTGGTGTGTGGGTGTAAAGTGTTTGTGCTCATTTGTCTACCTCTTTAACTCAAACGAAGATGGTTTGTGCTAACCATTCCGGATGCCATATGGATGCTTTGACCCCATCTCCTTTGGCACTGGAACTCAGGAATGGCAGTTAAAAAAATGACAGTTAAAGAAACAATTCTGGGGCAATGAGTGAAGTGTGATGAATGATATGATTTTTTTTCTTGCTGTTGCTCACAAGTTGCAATATTCTGCCCTTGAGGAGTGTATGGAAATGCTGGTGATGACGACAAAGAAAATTCTGGTTTTACTTCGGGTCACTTTATAAAATTGAGTGAAAATTAAAACATGAAAAAAAGAAAAACCTGGCATTGTTCTGTGCAACATTTATTGAAATGGAGGGATTTCAAGACACTGGCCCATCGTTGTTCTTCTTGGGGTCTAACAATTGAATCCAACAGACAGGCCCTTACAAACCAGCTATGCCAACTGTTTTGTGGTGTTTATGCTGGCTACTGAAAGCTTTTTCTAACACTTTCAAAAACGGAGAGAGACTTTTCAGTGTTTCTTCTGCCCGCCTCACTTTCCTGACTACTAGTCTCTTGTCAATATTTCTGTGGAGATGCTTGAAGTGTATTTTTTTCTGCCCCCCCTCGATTTTCCACTAGTCAGAATCATAATATGAAACACTTCACATAACCTCAAATAATCCTTGCCACAACCCTATTCAATTTGGGTTAATTTTAACCCAATAATAGCACAGGTGGGGAATCTGAAATTAAGGTTTTACCTAATGAGTTCTTGGCCAAGCTGAGCCAGGGAGTTGATCCCCACAATTTAGGCCTGATTCATACAGTATGTCTGCCTCATGGGGGAGGAGTATGGATATGTATCTCTTCCCCCCCCCCCCCGCACACTGGTGCCTAATGGTGGGTGGGGATGTTCCTCTGAGTTGTCCCCTCAATGCACAAATTAAATACAGTGCACTTTAAAATCGGGTGTGTTGGACTGTGGGGTGATGTGCTTGCCTATAGCCCTTCCTCATGTGATTGAGGGGGCTGGTCCTTAGTCTCTTAGCCTGGTCTCAGAAGCTACAGTGTGTATAGGAGGGAACAGTGAAGTCTCCTTCCACAGGTCTAAATGTACATTAAAGGGCTGCTTTTTCTCTCCTTGTCCTATAGAACAGACAAGCATCATGTCCCCACTTGGGTTTTATTTGGCAAGTTGCAGAAGTGGCTGCCTTAGCGTCCATAGTGAGTGTCCTCTTGGGAGGAGAACATTGTGTGGCTCTCCAGTCATCTGCTTTTCCTCACAAAGATGCTTAGCTCTTTGGATTGGCTTCCATCCAGGCAAAAGCAGGTTTGCTGAGCTGCACTGTATAATGATTAAAGCCTGTTTGGCCTCATGTGCATAGCCTGGCTTGGAATGCGTGGAAGATGAAGCCAGCCACAATGTGCAAGCTACTTGTGAGAAGCCTCCTTCCAAAGGATGCATACATTTCTGTGGTCTTTGTTTCCTTTTCTCTAATTGGTCTTGAGGTAAATTTTCATTGTGTTGGCTTACATTTCCTGTGGTTTGTGTGCAATTTCTTTATTATTCAATGGTCAGGACTCTGCTATGGGCATGTATATGTAACCTGTGTGGTTAGCAGTTCCTCACAGAAACAAGTTGTATGAAAGAATTCCAGCTTTGGCACTTGTATGGGTGTGGCTCCCTCTGGTGTTCAGGCCTAGAAATTACTAGCTGTGAAGTACTCGCCAAACCAGAAGAATGTGTGTCCCAGCTATGCTAAGGGTGTTTGTAAACCTTTTAAAAGTAAATGTTTACAGAGAGCTACAGGAAACTCTCACCATCTCAGTAGTGGTATAAATAAACAAGCAACAGCCCTAATAGCTATTGCTAGAGTTGGCCTGTAACCTTGCCATGCCTCAATTATCCATGCTCATTTAGCACTACTAAATGGCTTATCTCTGGCCAGGCCCCTTCTTTAAGGCAATGGCTCAGAAATATAAAGAAATACTTCTGAGCATGAACAGAATGCCTTTCCTTTATGCATGAGCAACTGCAGCGTGGTCTCCCACCCTTAAAATGGAGGAGCAGGGATCCCTCTAGCACTGCCTCCATCTACCTTGAGACCATCCAGGGCTGGAATATAAATTTGTGCAGTTTGGAAATCCATGCGCTGTTGTGAGTGGAGCCAAAATCACTTTTGGGCTCTGGCTCTTAATGGGTTCTGGGCCACTACCACCAGCTATTCCTCATTTGCAATCTTGTCTGTTCCCAAGCAAATGTATGCATGTGAAAATGGGGGTTGATAGGGAACATAGTAAGCTTCCTTCTACTGAGGCAGTTGGTTTATCTAGACCAGTGCTGTCTTCTGTAAACAGCAGTGTTTTCTTCATGGTTTCAGATTGCTGAGGGCTCACTGGTGGCAGAAGGATGTAAGCCTCATCTGTACAGCCTGAACACGCATATAAGTTCCTGCCAGGATGCGTGGGACATGTCATTTCCTCTGCTTCCTTCCTTCCTTTTGTCCTCACAACAACACTGTGAGGTAGGATAGGCTGAGAGATAGTGACTGCCATCTCTACTTTCAGTCTAACTCTTCTCCCTGTTGGGAGGGATAAGGGCAAGGTGAAGCATGCTAAATTACATTTCCTAATGCCCCAAACACTGTAACAGTGGACAGATTTCTTCTCCTGAAGTTTCCTTGAAAGAAGAAAACTTCCTTTCCTATATCTTTCCATTTTTCCCTCTTCTTAAGCCCTTCCCCCCCCCATTTAAGCAAGGGTTCATTCCTCAAACTCCACTCTTGTCTATATCCCTGTAAGCTGACGTCTTCCAAACATTTTTGACCTGTGGCTCCCTTGACCATTGGTGACCATTAGCCACAGGTCCCCATTGCATTATGTTGATGCCTGCCAATTGGCACTGCACTGTTTTCCGAGAGGATTCTGTGGCACTCCACGGCTCCCCTGGCTGGTTTCCGTGGCTCCCCTGGGAGCCAAGCCTCCCGGTTTGAGAACCACTGCTGTAAGCCATGTAAGGGGTTTATGTATGTCTGGGCCTCCAATAATCCTCCCCACCACCATGCTTGGAATGGGTGTGATGCTTGGTGTGATGATCCTGCCTAATTGTGCTGTGTTTTCATTGCAAAGGTCCCCTGAGCCAATCAGAGCCAGGTTCTTTGTGATGTCAGAGTTTTTTTTTTCCCCAAGGAAAGTCTAGGTCTGGTCCAGAAACTGCCAGAGCAGCTCTTGCTCTTTGGGCGTAAGGCAGCATCATGATTGTGCTCGTGATGGACATGCCCTACGATGACTTCATTGCAGGACTGCAGCAGCTCTTGTTTCTGTTTCTCTTCACCATCCTCTGGGGGGTCTGGCTGGCTTACCATTCTTGGGTAAGGGAAAAGCCTCCATGTGGGAGGAAAGATGAGTCCTGGTTTGACTTAAGGGGTCTCCATGCAGGGTCTGTCCATACATGCAGGGTCTGTCAAATACATCACCCTGAGCAGGAGGAACTGAACCTGTCCGCTAGTGTTTTGAATATAAGAAGTAGCTTTTTGACCTAGAACTGAGGTCCATGAAAGAGGGTTGCCAGAACTCATCAGGTTCAGACCCTAGGGCTGTTCACATGTGTATGTGAACGCAGAAGGGCCTGGCGGGTGGAGCACCTAGCAGTCCATGACTAACTCCTATCTCCCTGCTTCACCCTTTTAACTAGGAGTGAACAGGGGAAAGGCAGCTTCCATTACCCTTGACAATGCTTCCCAAAGATGGAAGTGAAACTGAATATATTCCATTGGCTTTTTAATGGACCACAGCTCAACAACCCGAGTAATGCTTTTAACTCTCTGGATTCTTCTAGCCGCGAAAGCCTTAGCCCATTTGTGTAGCTTTCACTGCCCCCACCCAAAGTTAGAGAACCTAGACAGAAGGCAGCCAACTTGGGAAAACCTCCCCACAAGTAAAAAGTAGCCCCCAAATTTGGGGAGTCCCGTAAGAATCAAACAGCAGCAGAATGTGTATGGCAGTGTTGCTGAAAAATAACATACACATTCAAAAGAAAGGAAGACCAGATATCCTGCCTCCCCAATGTTTTTTCAATCCTCAATGTTTTTCTTCTTTTCCCATTTGCGCAACAGGCTCGTGGCCCCACAACCAAGCGCCCAACGAAGAAGGCTTTGTGGACTGGTGAGCAACCTCTTTTAGTCGGAGACCTCCGGGGGAGTGGGAGGAGGGTGTCCTCAGTTTCTCTGCTTTCTCACATCAGTTCACATGGTCCTTTTGTCTCATCTTTGAAGCATTATTGATCTACTCCATCGTAGACTACAACAACATGTTGCACAAGATCTACTGCAGGAAGAAGAAGCCTGCAAGAGGGAAGCGGCAGCCAGTGCCCTGTTTTGCTGCACTCACGGACAGCCAGTACGTAGCGTCAATGTTAGACCCACTGCTTTCCTTATAGGTGTGGGGGACATGACATCACACAAGCATTAGGCCTGCCATGTTTTGGTCCCTTCTGTGGCTACATCAGCCTTGACATCACTTCCTATATCTGGAGGGATGAACATCATTTCACACCTTTCAGGAGCATATGCACCCCCCCCCAACCCCATAATCCTATGCCATAAGTTAGGCACCTGGAAGAAGCCTCTCTGCAATGCTCAGCTCTACTTCATTTCCACTCCATCATTAAATCGCAGTTCTAATGCCTGGTATATTTTTGTGTCCATCAGATGCCAAACTTGTTCGTCAAAAACATCCTTGGACTCACTCTGCCCTTTGAGCAGCGCTTTGTCTTTGGCAGGCGATGAAATCCTGAGACTATCAGGAAGCCCACCATCTCCATCACCTGTTGCCCCAATGGAAGATTCAGCTGGATGTCTGAGGCGCCTTCCCAGACCCTCTGGAACTGGGCTAAAGAAGATTCGGCATGAAATCATGACCCACCACCTGGTCAAATTTAATATTGGAAAGAAACATTTTGAAAGCTTGTGGGGGTGTCCAACACCAGAGTCAGAATACCGGGAAGAACAGATCTGCCATTTGTCCAGCCTCCAGGCATCATTGAGACGCACCCAGGGTATTTTGTGCCAGGCTATGTGGTGCCCTACACGTGGCTAACAACTTACACAAAACTTGAAACTGCTAAATTTATTTTAAATTGCAAGTAGATAAGTCATACAACAATCTTTGATTATTTTAAATACAAAATAAAATGTTATAGCACACAATTTTAAATCTTGTGAATTGTGTAGAAGATGTCTGTCATGGTATTTATCTTGAAATAAAAATACAAATTGTCAGTTGCATTTTTACATGGGTTAAAAAATGTATAAAACTGAGCCTCTCGAAGGTCAGTACTGTGCCCCTCTAAGGTCTGCAGCCTAGGCAGCTGCCTAGTTGGCCTAATGATAGCAACGGCCCTGGGCCTACTTATGCACATCTTTCCCCAGTTGTTGCAAGAGCAACATTTTTTCAGCCAGGGAGCCCCTGACAATGGCCAAGGAAGCAAAGAAGAGAAGGATACTCTCCGCAATACAGGGCTTGCCTTTTGTCATAGTGGAAGCCACACTAGTAGTCCCTTCTCCTGCACTGCCAGTCAACCTCTGGCAGACTTCCTGGCTCTGCAGGAATCCCAGGAGCCCTTGCACTGAATGGGGGTGGGAATTTCCTCCTGAGGCTCTGCCCCTCTGAGGGCAAGAAACTTCTTGGTGCGGCCATATGATTCCCCACTCCAACTTTCACAGGGGAGTTCTTCCCCATGTTTTGCACCTCTGTCCTTCAACCAAGGAAGCGGGGTTCCCCCAGCAGGAAACCCTTTTTGATAGGATGCTCCAATTTCACATGACTATTTTTGTACACTGGAAAGATGAGCCCTGTAACCCCCCAGGGCATGTTGTGTATGATGTTATAATAAAGTACGTAGTTGTTTTGAAGCTGTGTGTCAGCTGTCCATCAGCCTTTGTCTTTCTCAAAGGATGCTATGAAAAGGCATGTTGGTGGGTCTTGGAAGACTTCCTCTGTCCATCCAACAGCCACTCTTCTACCTCTTCGCTAGAGGCTGTTCAGTGTAAAATAGAGAGGCCATTGCATTATCTATTGAATAGGGGCAGAATTCAGATACTGCATGGGCAAAAACCAAGGGGGTGACTGTGGCAGAAGATCTATACTGGCAGTAGGGACTGTTGTGGAATAATATAAGTGAGTTGAAACGAATGCGAGTATGTCCCATTGTATACAGTGGGACTTACGTTTGGGTAAATATGCATAAGATTATTTTGGAAAAAGTTTTAGGAAGCAACATTAATAAAAAAGAAATAAGAAAAAGCTGGAACCCCTTATCTGGAATCCTTTCACTGCTGCAAAATGTTAAATTACCTCTAGATGGCAGGCTCCAATCATTCTTACCACTGAGAATGGCTATGTGAAATGGGAAAAACTACTGAAATGGTGGAACTAACTGAAAACAATCAGTTAAAGGAAAGAGAAAGGAAACACAAACCTTGTTAGAACAAGAAAGACTTGTAGCGATTTCGGAATTACGGGTAAAATAGTCATGTAGTAGCTAACAGGACAGCCAGAATAAAAACAAAAATCAATTCTGCTTGTGTCTTCCGTTGCTGGGGCTCACAAGACAGACAGAAAATTTTACCCGTAATTCCGAAATCGCTACAAGTAATCGCTGGCCATGAAAGTTTTCGATCGAAGAACAAGAAAGACTAATTGTCTATAATTCTTTAAGAGCCAATGGTTATTCCTTATCTCAGATAAACAGGTGTTGGTTGGAACAAAGTAATAAAATTAAAGCAAGGAGAGAGGGCACCAACATTCTGGATACAACAGTTACCAATGAAGTATCCAATGAGGAGAAAAAATGGATTACGTTACCATTTATCAAAGGAGTCACTGACAAGATTTCCCATATCTTGGAACAGTGTAGTGTTAAGACTATCTTTAAGCCTTTGGTTAAATTGGAACAACCTTTTAATAATCTTAAAGATAAGAGACCTCCCCTTACGAACTCCGGAATTTACAGTGTGCCTTGCTCCTGTGGTCGTTGTTACATCGGTATGACCAAAAGATCTATAAATATGAGGATATCGGAGCATGAGAGATCTGTCCATTTGAAACATTCAGAGCAATCTTCGGTTGCTGAACATGCTTTAAGCACAGGACATACGATCTTGTTTGAAAGCATGAAATGTCTGATGAATGACAGCAACACCAGAACACTCTGGAATTTGGAAGCGGTGGAAATAAGCAAAAGACATGCAGGAGACCTGATTAACAGACAGCAAGATCTTTCATTTATCAATTAAATTTGGTTTCCTATTATTCATAAGGTCCGCTTGACAGATACTGAAATAAAAGAAAACATTCAACAACGGAGGTCATCCTCTGTCAACTCGTCAGCCGCTTCCGATTGGAGTTCCGCTTCCAATTAGCTCCCAGTTCCATTTCAAATCAGCTCTTGGTTTTCCTGCACTCTTTTCAGCCTTTAAACTTTTTGTCTTATGAATCTGCCTATGTTCCTTTAAGATTACTGCTTAGCTCTACCTGGTATTTCCTTTAAAGTTCCATTTTGTCGGTTGGTCCTCAGTACCATCCTTACAGCCAAGCTGTCACCACCCAGAAGATGTCTTAAGATTAAGACGAAATGTCAGTCCCTTTCAACCCTGGACTTTGCTGATTCTGACAGAAGATCTCTAGTGTGCTTACTATGACGTGTGCCCAGTTGGGGATTTTATTTGCTTTATCAGTAACCTCCTGCGGTTTATATATTAAAATACATGGCTTGCAAACCCATAATACTTGCGTCCTCTACTAAACACAAACCGCTTGAATGATCTTGGTTAGTATTACACACTTTTCAGAAAATTCAATGTGCTGTTTTGTTTTGCCTGCTGCAGAGATGGTTATCCTTCAAGCAGGAGGCAGGACTCAATGTCCTTGAAGGCCTCTTCCAACTCTATATCATAAAGCTCCTTTCTAACAGATTGTGCATATAGATTATTTCCTTTTAAGCATTTCTAGATATAACCCCACTTCACGC
Organism: Plestiodon gilberti rubricaudatus; assembly: GCA_026170595.1. NCBI lineage: Eukaryota > Metazoa > Chordata > Lepidosauria > Squamata > Scincidae > Plestiodon > Plestiodon gilberti. The sequence goes on from JANXHW010000006.1 coordinate 23,638,441, forward strand.
CACGTATTTTTAAAGTGGATAGACGTGCGAAAGCCCAGGTTGTAGACAGCTAATGGTAAGGGCACTCAGCTTTTTTGATCGCTTCTCCTGGCGAGCTCTTCCCTCTTCACAAAGAACCACAAAGTCAGCCAGTCTTTTCCTCATCCACTTTCTCATCATCATGGCTGCCAAAATGGCTGACTTTGTGATCATGAGAGGGCCCTGGGCTGGGCTGGAGCTGGATCAGGGCAAATCCTGCGTGACAATTTGTAGAAAAATTCATGGAGGGGTTTATTGGTAGCTGCTTCAGAATAGTTTTGGGTGCCATGCACTAACCGTGGCAGGAGCAGTGACTGCAGTGGTTACTGGTGTGAAGGGTGGCAGCCCCAAAGAGTTGCAGCTTTCGAATACAGTACTGCATTGATGAGAGAGGCAGAGGAAAAAATGTGGAGGAGAAAGCAGGTAAAAATCAGAAAGAAGAAAAGTAACTGGCATTAGCGAAAGGGCTGAAACTGACACCTAGCTGTGCTAGCTTGGAAGGAAGGAAGGAAATTGTAATAAAGAACGTAGGCTCCCTCTTGGACAAAGTAGCATTGTTGTCCCCCCACTAGATACAGCGCACAAGCCTTTTTGGCATGGCTGCATAGATGGGGGTGGGGTGGGGGGGAATGGTAGGATTAGACCCTAAGAAGAATTAGCAAAGTTCCAGCAAGGGTTAAGAAGGAAGACTGGGAGGTACAATAATATCCCTGGAACAATATCAGTCACAGTTGCAAGAAGAAAAGTAAATCATTGAAGAGTTAAGTGGCCAAATCAGCTAGCTGAACGCAGAAATTGTCAAAATACTGGGACTAGAAAGGCTGATTAAAAAGCTAGTGTTAAAACAGGATCAGGCCCTCCTGATTGTGAGTGCAAATGTAAGGTGCAGGTAGCTAATCTGGGGAGCCCCATAAGAATGAAGCAGCAGCAGAATGTGATGGGAGACAAGGCAACCTGCTCTTTTCCAAGTGTCTGTATTTAGCCCAGCTTATGTTCCTGATGTGTAACTGAAGAATAACATATGAATTCAAAAGAAAGTGTTAGTCAAATTTGGGCTAAGGAGCCCACCTTAGATGGATTTGTGTACTGGACCCTTTGTATTTATGTCCCTGGCTTGATCGCTAACCTCCAGAAGAGACGTAGGCTGACACAGTTCTCTCAAACACCACAAGGATTTTATTATAAATACCAAGGTTTCCATGGCCACGACATTCAGTAGAATAAAAGCTTCTGAGGTCTAAAGCCATGTTCCTGTTTTATTTAAAATATACAACTATAAAACTTCCAACGTTTCAGCAAGTGTTTCTAACTGCCTTCCTCAGGGGGATCAAAGAGCCTCGAGAGAGTTTGTAGAAACTGTGTGCACTTCCAAGCAGCTGTTAAATATCAATTGGTTGAAGGCCTCCTGCTTGTGTGTTCTACCTTCTCATGCAAATTTAAAGGGGATTTGCTGTTCTCAGGGGTAGCCAAACTTGCTTAATGTAAGAGCCACATACAATAAACTTCAGATGTTTGAGAGCCTTAAATGTTTGAGAGCCGCAATATTTAAGAAGCATTTAAATTCTTAGATATATTTACTCGCCATGAACATTAAACGTATGTTTTAATCCAGTGGACTCTCAGTTTATACCTGGAAAATAATGATAAAGCTTGAAAAATTCTTATTTACCTTTATATTAATTGTGATGCAAAAAGGAGCTCAGCTAACATATTTCCGAGAGCCGCACATTATATGTCAAAGAGCCGCATGTGGCTCAGGAGCCACAGTTTGGCCACCCCTGTTACATGCCTTGACACTGGTTCTAGCTAACGCAGTTGGTTCTAGCCAACTGGTATGAAGGGTTTTATTAGTCTCTAATAACAGAGAGGGATAGTCAAAGGAAGGTAATAAAGAAAACTAAGGGGGCTAACAGCCTGGTGACCTCCAGAGCTGAGGTCACTGATCCTAGTGTAGCTAAGGGTCTGGTGCTACTGACCCAGGAGGCTAGCACTCAGAGTGGGAGCCTGTGGGTTACACCTCCTACTGCTGCAGAAAGTGTGAGCCCTGAGCAGCCTTTCTTTATACCGGCTGCATATTCTTCTGCAATAACATCTCTGGCCGGCAGTGGCTCATCTTACACCTGAGGAGGCTCATAGGAAATATGAGAGAAACGTCGTGTTTTTAACATGTCTTTAAATTAAACATCTTATTTACATATGGCTTTTAATCCCACTGAAGTTTTCGTTCATGCTCCTCTCCTTTTATATTCTGCCATCCGGAACCTATGTCCATATTTGGCACCAGGTAGCAGTTGGGTCAGGAGCTCCGTGACAGTTGGCCTGAGTGTTCCATGAGTCTTGAGTGGTTTTAACTCTTACAAGCCTGCTCACCCCCGTGTCTTCAGATCTTTTTCCAACAAAAGGAAGACCAGATATCCTTCCTCCCCACTCCTCCCCAATGCTTTCTTTCCTGATTGTGTAACAGGGTCATGGCCCCAGGACCAAACGCCCAAAGAAGTGGGTGAAGTGGACTGGTGAGCAGCCTCTGTCTAGGATTGTGCTATAAGACTCTTATAGCACAATCCTAGGCATGCCTGCTCAGAAGTAAGTCATATTATGTTCAATGGGGCTTACTCCCAGGAAAGTTAGCATAGGATTGCAGCTCAAGTCAGAGGTCTCAGGGGAGGGGAGGGTCCTCGGTTTCTCCGCTTTCTCAAGTCGGCTCACATGGTCCTTTGTGTCTTTGCAGCATTATTGATCTGCTGCATTTTGATTTTTCAATTATTTAATTATTTTCACCCCCTTTCGCTGCTTTTCGCCCCCACCATGTTTGTCATTTTGCTTGCCTTCCTTCCTGCTGCTGCTGCCTGATTCTTGACTGGCTAGCTGCATCGGGCCAGCCAGGACTCCCCCGCGCGGGTCGACTACCCCCTCTTGCAGCTAGTGTCGCCGCCGCCACCGCCATCGTTGCCATTGTTGCCTGATTCCTGGCTGTCCAGCTGCATCGGGCCAGCCAGGAATTCCCCGTGCAGGTTGACTACACCGCCACTGCTGCCGCTTCCACAATTTAACCCCCCCCTTGATTTCGCGAGATCCAAGATGGCGGCGCTGAAAAAAATTAAATCGTGGAAGTGACTGCGCCCCGGCAGCAGACCCAGAAAACCGGGACTGACCTGATTCCAGGCCCGGGCTCCGGAAACCAGAGCAGTCCTGGTTTTTCCGGGATGGATGGTAAGCCTAAGCACAAGGTACTTGCCTCCAACATCCGCCTCAAGCTCCTTTCCACAGAGTGTACTAATTTAGGAAGATTGTCTCTTTCAAGCCGCACTGATCTCTTTCAAACCTCATTGTCTGACCAACTGTTACATAAGCAGGAATCCTAATATGTAAAAAGATTCTTTCTTTATCTCATGGCCAAAACCACACTGGGGAGGGAGGGGATGGGGCTGTCCTAAAGATTTTGCAAGAGCTTTGAGGGTTTTCTGACGGGGTTATGAGCAGCAGAGAAGTCAAGGAGTGTGCGACAGACAAAAAGGATTGAGAAGTACAGGGCTGAGCTGTGGGCTCCTGCTTTCCAATGCATCTTCTCTTATTGCTTTGTAAGTCAAGAACACAGATGAGATGCAGTTCAAGAAGGATTGCTGTGGAAAGGATTTGGGGCAACAAGATGCCAAGGTGGATAGGAGAAAAAGGAGTATGCATGGAGATCACTGATGGACTAGCAAGGTAGAAGGAGGCAGAAGGGAATCAATCATTAGTGTGTTGTTTGGGTATTGATGTTCCTGGTTGATCTTTTGAAAAGGCTAGGAAGTCTCACTGGATGAGGTTGCTCAGCAAGATTGAAGAGAATGCTGGACGACAAGAAGACACATTGTGGATTTCCTTTTGTGATGTCTGGTTCCTGTATTGCACATTTCTTGCGTCTGTTAGAGCTGAAATCAACTTGAAAGTTGGGAAAAAGTTTAGAATTCAAATGTATTTCCAATATTATCAAATACTGCCTCTGAAATTTGACTTCTTTTAAAAAACAAACATTACATCTTAATGAAAGGGTATAATGTCCAATAATGGGTGAACATCTCTCTCCAGATTTTGGAATGTCACGGGGCAGGAGAGAACTGGAACAAGTTTCAACTGGGGCAGAAATAAAGAAAAAATGGGAAGGATGTAGCTAAAACTGGGTGTATGCTGGTGCTTTTGGGGGCCTGAGGGTCACCATGTGCACTGCCTGTTTTAAGAGACTTACACCCCCCAATGTTCTCCTTATGTATGTGCAAATAATGGCTATGACAGAGACACCATTTATCTCTGGTACTCTCTCGCTCCTTTTTGGGAAGCAGATTCGGTATAGAGACCACTATTTGAAATCTCTCCACCATTTTATATCAGCGTTATCATGACAGCTTCCTCTGTACCATTACCTATGAACTGTTGTGCTGTTCATATTCTTGTAGATGTTCTGTCCATAACTGGCTGGTGTTTGGATGAAGATGGCCATGAAAAACATTCAGAGATATGTAGTATACCTGGTGAGTTTGTGGGACAAAGTGGTATGCAGGGGGCTGTTGAGAAGAGGAGCTAGGTCTGAATTTGGCAGACCACCAGTGAGGAGGAGGTGAGTGCCTCCCAGGAACTAACACCAACCATTGAGTATTTGCTTTAGGAGTACTGGATTGAGTTTTGCTAGCTAGTATGCCTCAAAATTGCTGTTTTAATGTTGCTGGTGGTCCGTTTAGCAGCATTGCATATACCAGGGGTGGCCAAATTGTGGCTCCTGAGCCACATTCAGCTCTTTGGCGAATAATGAGCGGCTCTCGGAAATACGTTGGCTGAGCTTCTTTTTGCATCACAATTACTATAAAAGGTAGATAAGAAATTTTCAAGCTTTATAATTATTCACCAGGTATAAACTGAGAGTCCACTAGATTAAAGCATAAGTTTAATGTTCATGGTGAGTAAATATATTTAGGAATTTAAATGGTTCTTAAATATTGCGGTTCTCAAACTTCTCTCTTGCAGCTCTCAAACATCTGAAGTTTATCATATGTAGCTCTTGTTAAGCAAGTTTGACCACCCCTGGCATATACAGTACTGACCAGTTTTCTTTATGAATTGATGTAAGTTGCATTGGGTGCCATGGTCAAAAGCACATTTTAAAAGTGATCTAGAAATATTTTAAAGAAATGAACAAATACATGGTTGATGGAATTTTGTCCCTCAAGCTTTCATACAGCCAGAGACTGCCCAGGAGATGTTGGTGTCAGACACAGATAAGCCACATGGTGCCCCCTATGGTGGCAAAAACTTCATATTAAACATTTTAAAATATAATTTCCTGTCATTTAATAATATTGTACTCTAAAACGAGGGTGGTTGTTTACCCCACTTCCTGCCAATGATCAGGCTAGCCCAGTACATGTGAAAATGTTGGTGCCTGGATTGCTCTCCCATGAATATCATTTCAACATTTGCAGAGATGGTGGCTGGATTGTCAGATGATTGATTTAATTATTTATTTAGAACAATGGTTCTCAAACCTTTTAGCACTGGGACCCACTTTTTAAAATGACATTCTATCGGAACCCACCTAGCTTTACGAGACTTAAAAAAAGTGATCTAGAAATAAATAAATAAATGTATTTACAATTAAAGAGCTCCGCTGTTTGCAGGGCAATTAGTAGCTATCATGCAAACCACAGGGGCTCAACTCTTTGAAGGGCAATTAGTAGCTATCTGATTTTTGAATAGACTCAGGGCTTGTGGCAATTACTTATTTGATCTTTCCATCACCTGGGACCCACCAGAAATCAGATTGCGACCCACCAAGTGGGCCCTGACCCACAGTTTGAGAAACACTGATTTAGATGATCTCTATACCGCCTTTCCCCAGGCGGTATATTAAATTTATATTAATTTATAAAATTCCCCAGGCGATTTATATTAACATTACTTGATGTTGTGGCTCCCATGGGCTAAGGGCCATCCCAAGGGGTGAGCTCCATGTTAAAATGGTAGGCCATACTCATTTGGCCTGGGTGGAGGGATCCCTGCAAAGGTAGGAAAGAAGCCTCTTACCAGTTTGTCAAGTTGCAACAATGTTTACCTTTATTTCCCTTCTGTAGTTTACATATGTCCAGTCCCTCTGTCCACTCCCAGGCAATAATTCTTGCCCAGGCTGAAAATTGGCTGCCTCTTCCTAGATAGAAAGTTGGTGCTGGTAGCAATTCGCCAATACTAAAATGGTAAGCCCCTTTGCTGTTCTTTTGTTCTTTCCAGGAGTTCTCCCTCAACCCCAGCTGTTCCTGAATGCATCTTCAGCTGAAGAAGGAGATTTAGTCTCTGCACGCTGCAAGACTCCCTCAAACATTTCTAGCACCAAAATATTTTTCTGCAAAGACGGACATTCCCTGGCAGCTCAAAAGTTTATCTCCCACAATCTGCTGTATACCTTTTCCTTCTCCATCACCCAACAGAGCGCTGGCCTCTATTCCTGTGGGTATCAGGAAAAGGACGACAATAACCAGGCGAAAAATTCCATTCTCAGCGCTCCTTGGAATCTGACTGTCCTTTTGGGTAAGAACCAGTGTTTTTGGTTTTGCTTTGTAATCAGCTGTGATGAACGTTATTTTAAATTGGTTTTGTTTCAAGCCAATAAAAGTTTCGTGACTTGCTTTAGTGGAGCTCTGGAATTGCTTCACAGGGATGGAGCAAGTTGCCGTGCCTTAACAACTATCAACCACAACCCATAAGTCCCATGGGAGTAGGCAGGAGTACAAATAACCACTAGAGCAGGGGTGGCCAAACTTGCTTAATGTAAGCCACATACGATAAACTTCAGATGTTTGAGAGCCATACAAGAGAAGCATGAGAGTCACACTATTTAAGAAGCATTTAAATTCTTAAATATATTTATTCACTACTATGAACATTAAACTTAGTGTTTTAATCCAGTGGACTCTCAGTTTATACCAGGTAAATAATTATAAAGTTTTTTTAAATACCTTTTATATTAATTGTGATGCAAAAAGCTCAGCCAACATATTTCTGAGAGCCACACATTATACGCCAAAGAGCCGCATGTGGCTCAGGAGCCGCAGTTTGGCCACCCCTGTACTAGAGTATGGTAGTAATTGTGTAATGTGTTTTCATGTGGACGCGCTAATTAAAGTGGTTTTAGATCTTGAAGCAGCAGTCCTTGGTCCTGGCTGCTGCTTTGGAGTTCTTTAAGAAGAAAGGATAGAAATTTAGACAGACCTAAAATGTACAAAATTCTGCCCTTACCTGTGTTTTATATACTCATGATCCACTCATTCTGTTTGGGATTAATGAATCAACCACTGCACCAGTATTTCAGCCGCGCCTTATTATGATACACCAACCTGCATTTATTTAATGGTTCTACCCTGCTTGATATTCATGAGAGACCTTCAAAGAAGGTTCAAGAACAAAAATGGTTGGTTGAGTATTTTGTTCAGTTTCAAATTAACTCAGGTCTTGAGTGGGATATAAGAATGCACTATTGTGGGATGTCTGCGTGTTTTATGAGCACTTTTTCTTCTTCTCTGTATTGACTTTTGTCCTCCTTGGTGCTATATGGTGGGTATCAGGCAGCGTTTTCCTTTCTCTCATTGTCCCCTCACTGAGTCCAAGGAAAGATGATTTATAGTAGGGAGTGGAGTTTATTTCTCCCTCCCAAAAAAACAGTATGAAGATTTAACCTTAAAAATAAAAGACTTCCATTTACTCTCCTTGCTCTTAAAAGGGTTTTCTTTCTTTCTTGTAAAGGAACAATTACACATCCTGGCAAAATTGAGGAGGGAAAGACAGAGCATGGTAGGTACAAGAGCAGGAGAACTTTTCCAATGAGGTATATTTGTATTATTTTTATTGTTAAGAATTATGTACTGCTACTGCTTATCTACCAAAAAGGTTCACAAAGGTGTTTACATAGCAAAAGAAATATAAACAAAGTTCCCTGTCCCAAAGAGGCTCACAGTCTAAAAACAAAATGCAAACAAACGACACATGAGCAAACAGTCACTGGGAAGGATGATAAGAACAGGGATGGTTGCTCTCCCTCCGCTAATATAACAGGGTCATCACTTTAATAGGTTCCCTTTTGCCCACTTACCAAGGGAGTGACGATTTCCCTATGTCTCCTAACCCTGAGTGTGAGAGAGATATGAAGAGTTCGTATTAGATCTCAAAGTAGGATGCTACTCCAACTTTGCAGTCCCCTGGAATGTTTTTTAGGGTTCATCAAAATATGAAATGTGTACACACTGTGCAAACTGCTGCACCATTAAGAAGGTGGATTATTTTACAACATTGTGAAGATTGTCATGAGCCTTCCTGCACAGTGTTATGCCATCTCTTGGTTTCTTTTCGAGATCAGCATTGATTGGAGCTAAGCAGAAAGTTTTCAATGGCCACGGAATCCATCGTTTTCAATGAAACGGAGCTATTTTTTTATCAGCTAGAGTAGTGGTTCCCTAACTGGGGCGTCGCAACGCCCCAGCCGGGAACAAAGGGTTGCTATGCCCTTAAGGGGCATGGCAACCCGCGGTGACGTTGACGGCGCGCCCGGGATCGTGCCGCCGCCGCCACCGCCATGCCCGGGATCGTCCTTGTCACCTTCATTGGTGGGCAGTGGGTGTCCGGCGGGGGTTGTGGGGAGCCTGCAGACCCCTCCGCAGGCCTCCCCAAGTGTCGGAGCAGCACTCTGACGCGATTGCAACCCACTTCCGGTTTTACGCGAAACCGGAAGTGAGTTGCGATCGCATCGGAGCACTGCTCCGAGGCTTGGGGAGGCCTGCGGAGGGGTCCGCAGGCTCCCCACAACCCCCGCCAGACACCCACTGCCCACCAATGAAGGTAAAAAGGGCGATCCCGGGCACAGCGGTGGCGGCGGCGGCGGGATCCCGGGCGCGTCATCGTGACCCCTGGGAAGGCCCCGCTGCTACTTAGAGCAGCGGAGGGCCTTCCCAGGAGTTAGGGAACCTCTGAGCTAGAGTTAAGCTGAAAGAATCCGACAACTGATCTGGTGAAAGTCCAGGAGTTCTGAGTCTGGCCATTCTTGACTTGAAGTGTGGTTAAAACTGTTTTTATAACTGTCCATGTTTACACCTATGACTGAGATGGCCTCAGATGACTTTGAATTGGTACTTTGGAAAGAAGGTGAGAGCTATTTTCCCAAAAATTGGAAAATAGTTCAGCACTTCCAAGACAAATCTGAATTCACAGCAGTACTAGCAAAAATTACATTACTTTGAAGCCTCAAGGTCTCTGTTCTTATGTCACGCATATTGCAACAGAGAGGGACTGGAGGAAATAGGGATCAGATCCCACCACCCCTATGCCTGACAAGTAAGTTTTGCTTGTGGAAAGGGGGATGAGGGAATTTTCTAGGATTAGGGGTACATGAGCGGAGAATTGTTCAATTTTTAAATCCAAGTTGAAAAATAATTCTAGTACTCACAATGCATACCTTGCTTTTGAAGCAAATATTAAGAACACCTGAAGCTCATTTCTGGACCTGAGCCAGCCTGACACAACCTATGGGCAGTTTGCGCCAAAAACTTGAAAAAAACAGCCAAGCTCTGGCCATTTTCTATCAGACTACTTGTATTTTTACGATCCCACAGTCTTTTCCCATATTGTTTAATTCCCTTTTCATTTGGTTCATGTTCACAGGTAATTTAGTGGATTGTCACATCACTTGGCCTTGCAGATGCTATTGTGTACTTGATTTTTAATAAGAATAAGATTCTTGTTCTTATAAGGTTCAATGCTCTCTTGGGAGGTTTTTCTCTCTCTCCCAGATGGTCCTCTTCTGTCTGGTCTCTATAGCCTGGGTTGGTGGCAGTGGATACAAACTACCAAGCTTCCCCCCCCCCCCCTCTTCAGCTGCTGATCTAGTAAGTGGCGAGAAGAAAGGGTTGCGTGCACACTAACCACTAGGCACTACTCCCCTTGGTCAGCCTTTCTCTTGAGAGTCTCTTCTCCTTTTCCCTGATAGATTATCAAACCTATTTGCATAATGCACATACAACATGTTGTTATTTCTCTCTTTGATCCAGGTCTAGGAACACCTCTCTACGTGTGGATTCTCCGTTCCATAATGGTGGTGCTCCTCCTGGTCTCATCACAAATCTTCAATTTCATCTTGGAGAAATGGAGCTGAAGCTTGATTTGAATCAGAGATTTGTGAAACTCCCATCAAGAGTAGAAAATCTGTCATGTGAAATTCTGTGATTGACCAGCCAGGCCAGGAATGGGGGCAGAGATATCAGTGGCGCGCTCTGCCGATATCCAACACCCCTTCCTGGGCCTGGCCAGCCTTGCACCGGCTCCTCGAATGTGCACCAGCAAAATAGCTGGCGCACATCCGAGGAGACCCATTGGGGCCTATGGGTCTTACATCGGGAGAAAGGGACGAACATCCCTTTCTCCTGAGGTGTGCTCCAGCTCTGCTGGTGCAGGCCTGATCTCGCATGGGATCTGGTGTAGTGCGCTTTACACTGTCTTGTTTCTAAACAACCTCTTGCTCTTTAAGTCATAGAACAATTTTCAGTGGCTGGTCATCTAGCTTCGCAGCAACAGATCCTGTGGAGAAGAAGGGCCACAGCTTCCCAGAACAATGTATAGTAAATATATACATTAATTTTTTCCTGTCAACATCATGAAAAAAGAGGCTATATCTACTGGCTGACATATCTAAGTATATCCCAATTTTTGTAGGGTTTCCACTCACTTTTAGACGGGTCCAGGGGTCGGTTCGAGCCCAGTAATCTTTCTTGCCATCAAGTCCTATGACCCAGTAGCCATTCTGGGGGGCCAGTGTAATCTTCCCTTTTCTAGAAATGGACTCAGAGGCAACCCCCAAGTCCCAACTCTTTTTCTGGCCAACCTCCACTTCCCAGTAATGTTTGCCTTTGTCAAAGCCCTCTTTTGCCAGGACAAACATATGGGAGTCAAACCTCTCCGTACTGTTAGGAATCTTTAGCACACAACCTGTGTCCCTCACACATTTTCCATCTTCAGACACTTCCAGTCTTGGGTGAGCTGTCTCGCGGTTCAGGATCACGTTAGCTGCAAAGAAAAGGAAAGGGCGAGTGCGTTTGTGTTCAGAATCTCACAGCCCAATCCTATTGTTTCCCCCCATTAATCCTCAGTAATACTTTGCTCCCTCCATTCCCAGTGGACAATGTGGTTTGGTCCGGCTTGTTCTCTGGCGGCAAACTCACTATTGGAGAAGAAACAAGGTCATGCTGACCACACCGTGCTGGCTGGCTGAGTCTCACGTTGGCTTTTCCTCCTACCCTTTTATCCTGCACCAATTGCCTTACTCTCCAAGGACCTTCAGCATGCAGAAGGTCCCTGCTGAGGAACCTGATTTGTCTGAGGGACGAGGAGAGGAGGTACAGTCCATATGAGTCTGGCACAGGCTTCTTCTCTTCCCCAATGGGGGCATCAGCGGTTGGCTTGGTGCAACTTCTGAAACTTGTGGGTCTTTTCTAGTGTCTGACCTGTCTGACCTCTGACACTGGCCCTGTTTGTTGCTACTCACTGAACTAGACATGAAATGAGAAAGAGGGTGGGTCATACCTCTTTGCTTCCATTTTAGCAATGCATATGCACAGTGTTACATGAGACTTACCATTTCCTGTTTTTAAATGTTCTGAAAAGAAAAAGGATATGTGGCTTTCATATGAAGGATAACATTGTAAATAAAATTATGAATCACCCCCCCCCCCAAAAGTTTACAAAGTATTTGTTTCACTTATCAAGGTATCTAGAGTAAGTGAACTAATATTTTGATTGGATCAATTGATTGTTTCAAAGCATAATTTTTTTACAAGACTTACCGTTTTCTTCATTTATTTGTTCTGCATAAGATAAAAATATGGTTTTCATATGGGGACATACTTAAAAATTAAGCTTTAAATCTTAAGACAAATCAGTGTATACCGAATTTATTGGCGTATAACACGCACTGGCATATAACACACATCTTAATTTTAAGAGGGAAGTTTGGATAAAAAAAGATATTGAGATATTGCAGATCTGCGGCTGCCATGGCAGGTTTGGAAGCTTAAGGATTCATCTTTTAACAGTAGTATTGCTGTTTACAGGAAGCCGAAACTGCCCCCTGATGCGCGCATTCTGGTGCCAATATCCCTGTCCCCTCCCAGGCTGGTCCGGCCAATGGCCCCGTTCCCTGCCACCTCGGCCCTCCCTCCCCACGCCCTCCTGCCGCCTGACGCAGGGCTTACCTGGGGAGTCTGGGGAACAACGGAGTGAGCAGTGCTGGCCTCTGTGCCGGTGCCGCTTACTCCAGAGGTGCCGCGAAAGTGCCTTATCTTTATGGCACTTTTGCGACACCTTAGACTGGCAGAGTGCTGACTCCACTGGCCTAAATTTAGGCTGGATTGCGGCCTGAGCGGGCCTAGGAAGGCAGTTCAAGGCCAGGAAAGGGGATACAATATCAGCAGAGCCGCTGCCCCTGATACTGTCCCCTTCCAGGCCTTGTCACACCCCCTCCTCACTCTGATCACCTTCCTGTTCCTCCCCTCCCTGTTCTGCCTCCCATGCCAACTTCCTAGTGCTGGAGCTTCAAAAGCAATATAGGCAGTGCCAGCCTGGCTGTGCGGAATAGCGGGTTGCATTTTGTGACCTCTGTAAAGCATGTTGTGTCACCGGAACACATAGGAAGGGTTCCCATATCCAAAAAGGGACAGGGTGCCTATACCTTTAACCATTGGAATTTGGACAGGTGCAGCTCATCATGGAAGGTTGCAACAAGCTACTCCTGCCCAAATTCCCTCTTCTTACAATGGTTATAGGCACCCTGTCCCTTTTTGGATATGGGATCCCTTCCCATAGGGTTGAGCCAATAGACCTTAACAGTGCCATCCCAGGCATGTGTACTCAGAGGTAAGACCCATTGGGTTCAGTGGCTCTTACTTCCAGGTAACACCTTACTTCCAGGTGTTTAGATTGCAACCTTAGACTTGGAATAAGGACACCTTCCGTGGGATTTACTGGTTGTTTAAAAGCAGAAACATTTTATGAGACTTACCATTTTCTGCCTGTAATTTTTCTGAAAGAAAAAAGAAAAGAAAAATACAGTTGTCCTTTGAATGAAACATTTCAAAATAAGATCTGTTCACAGAAAGCAAAAGACAGAGGAAATTTTCTATCCTCCTGGGGATGCAACGGCATGTGGACATGTAGGTCCAGATCAAACGTGACTGAGGTCCAGATCAAATGTGCAGAAATCCATGTGGCAAGCAGCATTTTCCACGCATGTAGCACACATTTGGATGCAAAAGCACATGTGGCTTTTCTGTATGTGAGTGGTAACCACTAGGCACTAGTTCCCATGCTCCAGCTTCCCTAACAAAGGTCTACAATAATTTCCCTTACAGGACAGTAAAGAGCCTCTGCAGATTATTTTTGGAGATAGGGCCTGTTACATTCTCAATCATTACAGCACCTAACAGTATCAAACAAATAATAGATAGGAATTTTAAAGTAGAAAGGCATACCATTTTCTTCCCTGACGTGTTCTAAAAAAGGAAAAAAAGTGACATGATTTCATTTCAAGAATGAGTGTCCACCAAAATAAGAGGAGGAGAAAAGAGGACAGGGGCCAGCTCGTCACACTTTGACGACTGGAATGCAGCAATCCCGCCTTCTTACCTCTACAGGAAAGTTTCACGCATGTTTCAAGCATTGGCTTTCTATCCCATGCTGGCCAACAGTGGTTCAGTCTTTTCCTTGTTGTCATATGAGAATAGTTTGAACGGAACAAACTACCGGTATGTTCAGAACATGCATACTTACCACTTTCACCCTGTTCTTCTGAAAACAAAGAATACATTGAAATGTAAACAGACCCATCATAATTTCTGAATTGTTATAGAAAGCTTTTAGTGAATCTTGGAGTGAAGCTATTAGTATAATCACAGATGATTACATCCCAAACAGATGTACCAGCTATATTGGCATAATGATATAGCAAACCAGTGTAGTGTAGTACAGTATTAGTGTTAGGCTGCTAACACTGTAGTACAGTGTTAGTGTAAGTGTAGTGTTAGGCTGCAATCCTATACACACCTGGAAGTAAGTTCTGTTCTGTTGAACACAATGGGTCTTACTTCTAAGTAGTCATGCATAGGATTGTGTTAGACTAGGAGAGAGCTTCAGATCCCAAGTTCAAATCTCCGCTTGGGTATGAAAATCACTGGGTCACTCTCAAGGTTAAACTAGACAATACCTTGAGGTCCAGGTGTTTCATATATTTAAATGCAAATACCCACGTGGGGTCCTGATTCAAGGAATATGGGTAGCTGCAAACCTGATCTGGATTATGGATTAAAATTGAAAGCCCCATGGGGGTGATTAAAAGCCCCATAGTTTAAAATTGATCTAGCCTACTTTACATGGAAAAAGGTTACAACTGGGATCAATGGAAGCCTTTTCTCCTTGAAAATAGCATCCACAGAATCCTGAAACAGATTTGGACCATAAAGGGGTGAAAAGATCAAAGCCCCCAATGCCTCACTATGATCCCAATCTGAATCAGGGCCCATATGGCTGCTACTACCTGTTAATAGACAAGGGCCCCAGTCTTCGTATCATCTAGTTTGGCCCTCAGCCTAACCTATCCTCACAGGGTTGCTTTGAGGATAAAATGGGGGCATGAAGGACCATATGTGTTGCCATCACGAGCTTCTTGAAGGAAGGGATATGTGTAATGAATAGATAAATAATGGCCGCAAGCATTCTGCCAATGATGACTGCTACAAAGCAGTCGTAAAGGGTGCCCTGGCAGTGGACAGAGCCTTCCCGCACATGTTGGGGGACCGCTGGACATCTGCTGGAGCAGGTAAGAGAGTGGGAGAGTCAGGAGGGGTGGGGGATGGTGAAACTGGGCGGGGAGGGGGGTGGATCAGACAATGATGGCGCAGGTCCGCGGAAACCAGTTGCAGAGCAGGAGGCTTACAGAGGTGTAAAGGGATTTAAATCTCCTTTCCCCTCCAAAGCTTCCTGATCCACTCCCCCCTGCTAGATACAACACACCCGTTTTTGGTGTGGCTGTACCAGCGGGGGTGGGGGTGGGGATAGGATTGGACTGTAAATAATCCTCCCTCTGCCTGGTTCTCAGAGAATTTACCTGGATTCAATAACACGAACTCTTCAGAACGTTTCGTCGGGGGTTTCTTCTCTGAGGGAGGAAGAGCAAAATTCAGTACATAGTTATTGTTGATACAGTATCTCTGAGTGATGCTATGATTAGGAGTACAGGACCAGGAGATGGCAAGTACAGACATTATCAATCCCTCTGTTTACAAAATAGATGTGTCGTGTCTGGACAACCTCTTAAACTAACAGCCCAATCCTATGCGTGCCGCCCAATGGCAGCACGCCTCCCTTGCTGGCACGGACTGCCTCCCCGAGAGTGCGCTGACTAGTGAGCTGCCAGGGATGCCGGCAGGAGTCTTCCGCCTTCCCGGGTGCGCCGGAAGATGACTGGACGTGTGTCGAGAATGGTGAGCTTTTGGGGAGGCGGGGGGAGGGTGTAATGGGGTGGGGGGTGTAACGGGTGCATAACAGAGGGTGGGAAGGCTGCGGGAAGGGGAGGATCTGCTGCAGATGGCCTGCACCGGATTCTATCTCCCCTGCAGCCTCCCCGCCCCTTTAATCTCCTTGCAGTTACACTAGCTAAATTGCTAGCGTAGCTCCAAAGAGACCCGTTTCAGTTCGTGAGCCTTACGCAGGGGTAAGGGGATTGAACGTCCCCTTGCCCTGTGGAAGCTTCCCGGAATTGACAGTGTTAGGTTCAGAATTTCTTTCCGTAGCTTATTCTATGCCCTTCATCCATATAATACACTTTTTTACACTGCACCTACAACTCATGTTTAATAGAGCTGCCTTATGGATAGCAGTACAGTATTTGTTACACTAACAGCCCAATCCTATTCTTCCCACCCCCACACTGATGCAGTGATGCCCAAATGGCTACTGCTGCATCCTGTGAAGGGGCGGGGGCAGTTGCAGAGGTCTCTTGGGAGTAAAGTAATATTTGTTCTCTTATCCAGCGTGGAGGGGTCTACTCCTGTGCTAGTGAATTTGCTGGTGCAGGTCTGCATGGACCCGTGCCACAGAATTGGGTCCAGGAAGGGGGCTAGGATTTGGTGACTGTCACTGCCGCTGTCACCCACCCCCTTCCTGAACCCGATCCATCTTTTCCCCACCTTCTGCCCTCCTCCCACCCTGTTCTTCCTTCCCCCCATCATGTCCCGCCTCCCCCGCCATCCTACCGGCCTCGGTGGGTGGCCAGCAATCCTCCAGCATGCAAGGGAAGGCTCCGGCCTTCCTGCCAGTGCTCCAGTTCGTACGCTGCCAGAGCGCCTTTTACAACTGCCATAAGACAGTTGCCACCAGCTGTGGATTGGGCCGTCAGTTCACTACAAGCAGGCTGAGTTTATGTAAGTAGGCATAGCTGCCAAGATGATGGGCATAAATAATCATATTTGTGAATGTGCTGCAGAGCTCCTCTGGAGGAAAAAGTGCTGAAAATCCGAGACATTTAAAAAAAAAATTAAATTCATAATTCAGGTTTCTGGAATAATGGATTGGGAACCATGATCAATATCATAGTTTGTTCAAGGAAATAGACAAGAATTGAGGAAAAATGTACACACGTTTTCTACTGAATGGATTTACTGGTTTTTAAACATGCCAATCACATACTTACCGTACCTTTATATTTGAAATACAAAATAGTTCCTCCTTGAGCTGCAATGGCTACCACAAGAAACACCCAGAACCAGAGAGACCCATCTGAGCCATTGTGGTCTGGAAAGCAGAAGCAACAGAGAATGAGGACGGCCTGAATAAAATATTTGTGAGTTAAGTGTCTGCACATCCAAACTTGTCCTTTCAATGTGAAAACACCTGAGATGTTCAGTGACTATATTGGGGGGATGTGGGTCTGTGTCCACTAGCCATATCCCCAGTGCTGACCCATTTGCTGGCCAGACCCCCTGAAAGTCCCACATTTGGAATTTCTCTAAAAGAGGCTAAGCTATATGCATGGAGAGGGTCCTCTACATGATTTGGAGCCAATTGGCCAGAGTTTCAAATCATGCAGAGGAGTCCTCCATGCATACAGCTTTGACCCCTTTGACTATAGCTGTGCAGTTTATACCTGGTGAATGATGGCAATCCTTATGCCCCTCTTGTATTTATTGAACATGTGCGTAGTGTTCTGAAAACAGCTACAGTCTAACTTGTCACAGGGAAAGTTCCCACACCTGTTATGCTGTGCACTTGGGGGGGAGAAGAACTGGTGTGGGAACATTCTGCATGATTTGCTCCTCTACACATTTCTTGCATAGCTTGGGTAACACATTGGGATATGGCAATCAGCAAACAGCGTTTCAATGGGGAAAAATGGTTCAATATAGTATTGTGCTAAAGACCTCCAGCAGTGCCTTCTGGGTATTACCCTCCAGGAATAGTCACCCTACTGCTATGGTTCTGGACCTTGGGAGGGATTCACCCTGGGAAGGTGACCTAGACAAACTTATCTGTCTAGGTATGATCAAACTTGATGATATCAACAGCTTTGGAGAGGTATGGGAGAACCTACAGGGTTGGACACCCATTATTTGCCACGGCAGATGATGATGATGATGATGATGATGATGATATTTATATACAGTACTCCCTTTCAACAAAAAAGTAGTTCAAAAAGTGGTTTGTTCAAAAACAAATCAATAAATGGTAATGAGAAATATACAGTAAGTGGAAATGGACCTGCTGTCCCTCCCTACCTTGGAGTCATATCTAGTGCTGATCAAAATTACACGTTCAGTTCTACACCACAAATACAAAAGCCAGACTGACCCTTTTTAGTCATCTGCAGATTGCTGCACTATGATCAATACCTTTAACACTTGCAACACGAAGAACTATTTGAGTCGTAGAATTCCCATAGCTGGACTTGACAATGCAGACGTAGTCTCCTTCATCTGCCACGTGAACCCCTTTCAGCTTCAAGGAAACGTTCCTAGTGACCAACCCCTCCTTGGAAAATGTAATCCTGTCCTGGTAGCCTTGTGCAAATATTTCATGACCAGTGAGAGTTGTGAATTTGTACATGTCCTCCATATGATCATCAAAACGTTTTTTCCACTGAATGTCCACGTTTTGTGGCTGAATCCCAAGAGGGATGTGGCATGGCAAGGTCACATCTTGGCCCATGTTATCATTGACATTTGGAGGAGATTTCGGTGTAACATTTCCTGGAAAAATCCATCACACATACTGCATTTTAAACGTCAAAACAGTCTGATTTAACAATACTTCCATGAGTGATGCTGAAACATTACCCCCACAAGCTAGATCTAAATATGTGAGGTTCCTGGATAAGGGATGAAGTCTTTCCCTTCTGATCCTGCCTTAATGAAGGGCAGGAGTGGGATTACGTAACAACAAAGTTATCTGATAAATGGCTACAGCGGTGGTGGCCAACCCGTGTCACGCCATGTGCCACATTTTATGTAGATAATCTTGAGCGTGCCACTTAAATAAATAAATAAATAAATCTAAGGTAATGAAAATATTTAAAGCACATAAGAACATAAGAACATAAGAAGAGCCCTGCTGGATCAGGCCAAAAGCCCATCTAGTCCAGCTTCCTGTATCACGCAGTGGCCCCACCAGATGCCTCAGGGAGCACAACAAGATAACCTGTTTCCCGTTGTCACTCCCTTGCACCTGGCACAAAGAAAACCCACTTCTAAAACCAGGAGGTTGCTTATGGCTTGTAACCTGTGATGGTCTTTTCCTCCATGAATCTGTCCAAACCCCTTTTAAAAGCATCTAGGCCAGATGCCTATAGGCCACAGTGACAGCACAAGAAGAATAAGGTGCAGTGGGGTGCAGAGACCACCTCTAGTGTCACAGGCTTGGAAAGGTGCGCTGGGGTCGAGAAAGAGAGAGGGACTTCAGCGCTCGGCTCGAGCAGGAACAGCAGTGCGTGCCACTTCAAAAGGCTCGGTGTGCCCCTAAGTGGCACCTGTGCCATGGGTTGGCCACCTATGGGCTACAGGAACCCTTTACCATGCCCATACCATAGACATTCTGAAGTACAGCAAGTCTTCACTTAAAATTATAGTATTGATGTTCTTAAAAACTGCAACTTTAAGTGAACCGATTTATAACGAAACTAATTTTACCGTAGGCTAATTGATATACATAAACAAGAGTTTACGGCACATTTCTGATCACAAACACATCACCAAACATCTAAATAAAGACCTAAAACACGTCTAATATTATACATTGAAATACATGTGAGCTTTCTGGGCCAGAGAAAAACCCATGCAGACATGGGGAGAACGTTCAAGCTCCACACAGACAGTGGCCCCGACCGGGAATCCATTTTTCCCCTCAACAACTTTAAAATGAAATGACTTATAACAAAACAACTTTAAGTGAGGACTTGCTGTATTTCTCAGGGAATGGGACAGATTTGCCTTCAGACAATGGCTACACTGGCTCTGAATACCATTATTAAATAATTGACCTATTTGGAGTTGATTTGCTAAGAGCTGGCTCTACTATCTTCTTCCACTATTTGAATATGTTCCCATAGGGAAACAGCTCCATGTATTTGCAGGGCTCTATCTATTATAAAGCAATGGGAGCCAGATGCACGCATGGAGCTCTGTATCCCAGCCAGCATTTAAGTCCTTTTTCACCAAGTCCATGGGAGCATAACACCTTCCTGGAATGTCTTTGTAACTTTACCTGATAAAGCGAATAAACCGAATACAACGATGAAAATAACTATTACATGATTTCTACGAATCTTCATAATTCTTCAGGTAGTTCTGACCTAGACTGTGAGCAACAATGACAACGAGCGCAATTATGAATGAACGCACTGGTTTCTCAAGGTTACAAACATCCAAGTCACAGACAGCTGCATCTGTGTTTTTGAGCAGGTGCAGTACATCCTTTGACGGTGCTTTCGTGCAGGTGCAATAGTTCTATGGAGGAAAAGTCCATCACTGGTTACAAGCCATGATGGGTATATGCAACCTCTTGGTCTTAGAAGTAGACTATCTCTGAATGCCAGATGCAAGGGAGTGGCAACAGGATGCAGGTATCTTGTTGTCTTGTGTGCTCCCTGAGGCATCTGGTGGACCACTGTGAGATACAGGAAGCTGGACTAGATGGGCTCTTATGTTCTTATGTTCTGGGCTGGCAAGAGAAGGAGGTTTCATGCTACATATGTCTCAACTACATACGGAACCCTGGAACTGAGCTGTACATATATAGTGATCTTGGAGCCCAATCCTATCCTCCCCCCCCCCAATACAGCCACGTCAAAAAGGAGTGTGCTGTATCCAGCGTGGGGTGGGGCGGGGCGGATCGGGAGGCTTTGAAGGGGAAAGGGGAATCATTATTACCCCTCCGTAAGTCTCTCACTCTGCAATTGGTTTCCTTGGACCTGTGCCAGCTTTGTAGCTGGCGCACGTTTGAGGAGAAGAAAGTGGCGGGGAGGCTGTTAAAAGAGGGAAAAGGATCCGGCGTCCGCCATCGCTGCCGGATCCACCTGCCCCCGCGACCTCCCCTTCCCTGTTCCCCCCCTGCCTAGTCTCGCCCCTCCCCACCCCCTCAGCTGGCAACACTGTTCAAAATTATGCAAAAGTCACCCCTGCTTTTTCTCTAACATTTCTGCATGATTAAAAAACCCCACAAAAATACAATGAAGACGATACCTTTTCTGTAGATATCAGTAACCACAATGGTGTAGAAAATGGTCAGTCTTCTATTACTGAAAAGAAAGAGAAAGAAAGAAAAAGACAGAAAAGAGAACCGCTTTTGATATTTATTATCATCCACTCAAGAATTAAAGAGAGGTTTGCAGTTGTACAATAAAAAGTAAAGGAAACAAACCGCTGAACTTTGGCCAGGAAAAGTGAAAGCAATAAAGACAAGGTGCATATTAACTGCACAGACAGGTGTGAGGTTTTTTTATAACATCCCCCCCCCCCCCCCCAGATAATTCTTGCTTAGTGTTTATTATAGTCAAACAGACAGGCTCCTTTATTGCTGGGCAGACCATATTGCTTAGACATTGAAAAGGATAAGAAAGGCAGACCCAAGGGTGGAGCCTCACTCCAGATCACTACAGAAGGATCTAATAATTAACTGTTTAATGGTCATGTTAGTGCAGTGCAGTGAGTCCTCTCCAGTCTCCTTCAGCAGCCAGCTCAGTACAGTACAGGATAATTCCCCTCCTTCCAGCTTGTTGTCCTTCTCCAACTCTTCTATCTTCTCGAAGGGCATGCTTGGGTGATATTTTCAAGTCTGAATTGACCCCATGTGTTCACAGCATGCCCATGTTCTAGCCCCTCCCCTCATTTCCCCCATTAATCTCCCTAATTGCATGTGTGTGGGCTTGCATGTCCAAATTGCTCCCCTGCATGGACTGTTCCATCTAGCAGCATGTGTAAGGAGGTGGCTAGCTTGAACCACCACTTCACATGATTAGGGAGAATCACAGCCTGTGTTAATGCCATTAGCAACACCCCCCTCCATCAGAGATGCATCAGCAACCTTCCCTATCCACTCTGCCAGTCCCCCTTGAGCTGATAAGTCAAACTGGGCAAGGGTCAAGTGATATTGTTTACTGGGAGTAGGATTAAGCGTACATTCAGAGGGTAGGGGCAGGGAATTCAGAGGGTAAGGGGAGAGGGAATAAAGCACCAGGACATGACAAATTCATGACATGACACCAGGACAAATTCATGTCCAGGAAAAAAAAGCTGTCCATTTAAATCTGACCTGAGCATTCCTACCATCCAGTGGCGTCATTAGGGGGGTGGGGGGCATGGGCCCCAGGGCGCATGGCCCCCCAGCTCCAGGGGGGCAGAATGATGTCCGGGGCTTTTTTTCCTGTGGTTTAGCTATGCCACTGCTACCATCTCCTTTGGACAAAAGAGTATTCTACACGTATTTCTAGCATTGATCCTTGACCAAGACACACATCAGAGTTACCTCAACCCTATTAGGGGCTTCTCTTTGTCCTTACACTATCCTATTGCTGTTGTAAGTTGCTTTGGATATAAATTTTATGGGAAAGTGGCCTGCAAATAAACTGTTGATCATGATGGCAGGCTTACGGGTAGAAGTGGGACCTGACAGGAGACAGAACTGGATACAATCCATTTACACAAACCCTAAAGACTTTTTGGGTTGCATACATTCCATTTGATGGTAAAAATGAAATTCGTGGACAGGATTACAAACAGGCCTCTTTCTGTTTATTTAATGGAATTGTAACTGTAGCCAACCAGCGCACCCAGAGAAACTTGTAGAAGGAGCTAGTCACCCAAATTCATGTCCAGCTCCTCTTTTCACATTGTGAACGGAGATATTTCTATAACGCGTGTGTGTGTGTGTGTGTGTGTGTGTGTGTGTGTGTGTGTGTGTGTGTGTGTGTGTGTGTTGAGGGTGAGAGAAAGTTGTCCCTAATTCTCAAGGGACCTCTTCAAGTGAATGTGCCTGTCAGTCAGAGCTTCAGAGAACGACCCAGTAGAGGAGTCATGTAAAAGTTGGACATCTTTAGTTCCTACCTTCAACCACAATATATGTATTAAGGGAGGGGAGGGGATAGAGACTTGCCTGCTACAGAAGTCCTGATGATTTCAGTTTGTTCTGTCAGTGAAGTGCAAGGACCTGACAGACCGAGGCAGCAAAGAAAGGACAAGCAGCTTCTGCAGAAGTTTCAAATTCATCTACCAACTACTACTGTGCAATGAACCTGATCCGTCTTCTTCTCTGTGAGTTTCGAGAAGCAATGCAATGGATTTTTTCTAGGGATCTGTATGGAATGAAATCAGCTCTGGCATAGTTGTGTTGAATGTTTGGGGATAATTATCAACCAATCTAAACCAGACTTCAACACAACCGAAGTGGATTAAATCTTGAATCTTCCTAGGTGGTAATGCGTACCTTCACATTTGCGTTATCAAAAATTGTTTGAATCTTGCTGTGTGCATTTCATTGCAGATGCTCTGTTTGCACCTCACTGGTGTTTGAAGAAAGGTGTTGTTGGAGATTCAAATTTAGAGTTCTGCAGTTCAAATGGTGAGTCTGAGACCGAGAGATGGGTCAGGGAATACTGGCTACAAAAATGTTCATTGTAGTAATGCCTTGAACAATTTTTGGTTATATTTTTGTATGCAAAATACAGAATTCATACATCAAAAAGCATTAATAAAAGACAAATCTTGCATATCACGTCCAAATACTTGAAGCATTGTTATTCCATCAAATATCCAATCTAGCTGTTAACCTCAAGTTGGTAATATCTGTTCCATTGCTGAAACATTTTATCAACTGTATTTATATTTTTCACATAATAAAAATATAAGTAAACTTTAATCACTTCAGGAAGGACTGATTTCATTTCTCAGTGTGAGACTAAAAATATTTTTGCCTTTATTCAGGTTTCTGCAATCATAGTCCTGGCTGTCATTAATAAATAACACACTATATCAATACTTTAGTTTGGTTGCAGACTTCCTGTGTAGCTCAAAACAACAGCAAGCTTCATTTATCTGATGACGGGCAGCCTGATCCTGCCTAAGATGTGGCGGCCAGCCTAAATGGCCGGCCACTGCATCCTAGTCTGGATCTGACCTGCGTGCAGTCAGGAATCACCTTGGAGGAAGGGGACATTTGTCCCCTTCCCCTGGTGTGAGTGCCGGAGGCCCCAATGGCACAGCTTACTCCTCAGGAGCTGCAAACGTGCCTTATGGCCAGTGATGTAGATTTGAGTCTATTGACTTGGACTTGAGTCGGACTCAAGTCGCGTCAATGACTTTACTCAGACTTGACTCGGCAATTGTAAAGGACTCAAAAGACTCGACTCGAGACTTGGAGCCTTTTATGACAAGTCAAATTTCATTCAGGTTTAATCCTGTTTTCCCCATTAAATAGATAGGGACTCGCAACTCGCAACCAAAGATTCAGGACTTGGGGGCAAAGACATGGTCTTGACTCGCGACTTGTAGTCAGAGACTTGATCCACATCCCTGCTTATGGCACTTTTGCCACTCCTTAGGTCGGTGAAGCGCTTGCTCCACCGGCCTATGTTTGCGCAGGATTGCGCTGTAAGACATCTTTCAATTTTTGGCATTGTTTGCTGTTTCTTTCTTGGTTTTTCTTCTGAAGGAACAGCTACTTTACTGCATGGTATACAGCCCGGTTGTCACTAGTCCTTCCCAAGGTGATTCTGGCACGGCTGGTGGGCTCATGTTGGAAGATTTTCAGAAATATTAGTGAGATGGGAGGGAAAAAGCCTTCCAAAAACTTCTATTTGATGGAAGTACGTCCCTATGATTCAGATCTACTTTGAGGATGATTTAGCAGGTAACCTCCATGTGAATAGCCACATTGGTTAGGTTCAAATGGAAATGTTAATATTATCATCATTTGCATGCCAGATCTCCAAAATATATCACTCAAAGAAGTGCAGAGCCCACAAATAAAATATAAAATAATACATATATTATTATAAATATATAATATAAAATAATAATAATAAGTATAAAAATAAAATATAAGAAGCATGAAAACAAGCAGAAATAACATAATATTGACTGAGAAAAATTAATAGTGGCAAATTATCCTGCTTCCACAGCATTAAGCATGATTCTTTCAGGAAGGAATGTGAGGATTAAATGCCCTCTTTGTAGGTCCTTACAAACTATTCCCTTTATTGCTATAGGTGAACTTCCTGCTCCTGACATTTTATTGAATGAAACATCTGTTCAAGAGGGAGACTGGATCTCAGTGCGATGTACAGTTGGTGCAATCTTGTCAGTGACCAAATATGTTTTCTGTAAAGATGGGCATCCTATTCAATCCATCAAAGCAACCTATGGTATCGCTGTATATGCACTCCATGTCACACAGCAGAGTGCAGGTCTGTATTCCTGTGGGTATCAACTAAGGGATCCAAATAATCAAGACAAGAAGTCAACGCTCAGTGCACCCCAGAAACTGATTGTCCTGCCAGTGTCACGTAAGTCTAGAAAATATCAGAGAGGGAAGGGATTATGAGCTGCCGTTTCTCAGGATTGAGCATGTTTAGCTGTATACAGAGGATTATTTCTGTAGAATTAAAGAAGTAACTTCTTAATACTATGGTAGTATCCTCTGATGCTTAATTGCTAAGTCATTAGAAAAAAACGTATAAAAAGGGTTGAAGTTCACAACTTGGTAATGTCACATTGCAGTTTTGACCTCTGTCCCCTTCTCTCTGGCCTTTGGCTTCATCTCTTAGTACGCATTTTATTTATATGTTAACAAAATTTATATCCCACCTTTGTAAAATGGCCCCAGTAGCCATTCTAGGGGGCAGCTAATAATTTTAAAATGATGCTTATAAAATCAAAATAAAACACAACCATTTTTAAAACCAACAACAATAATACAACAATGTGGAAGGGAAGAGTAAAGTACAGCATAAAACAGGGGTCGCCAAACTTGATTAATGGAAGAGCCACAAACGATAAACTTCAGATATTTGAGAGCCGTAAGAGAGATGTTTGAGAGCCGCAATATTTAAGAAGCATTTAAGTTCTGAAATATATTTACTCACCATGAACATTAAACTTCTGTTTTAAACCAGTGGACTCTCAATTTATACCTGGTAAATAATTATAAAGCTTGAAAATTTCTTATTTTACCTTTTATATCAATTGTGATGCAAAAAGCTCAGTCAACATATTTCCGAGAGTAGCATATTATACATCAAAGAGCCGCATGGCTCAGGAGCTACAGTTTGGCCACCTCTGGCCAGAGGCGTAACGAGTCATTTTGGCTCCTGGAGCACGAGTCGTTTGCCGGGCGCCCCTGGAGGAGCCGTGACGTCATCACGGATGTCACGTGATGTGCACGCTCCACCCCTTTTTTTTAAATTTACCTTGGCGCGGCCAGTTTGCCCGGCGAGGGGTCCTCAGCCAGCTTCCAGGCGGCGAGACCCCAAGGCAGCCTCTCCGGCGGGCTGCAAAGCCTCCTGTCTTGCCCGGTGAGCCTCCTGTCCTGCGGAGCCCATCTCCTTCCTGGCTGCTGACTTGCTCCCTTCTGCTCGGCCGGCTCCTTCCGGCTGCGGCCTCCTCCAGGCTGCCGTGCCGAGCTCCGACAGAAGGACGGCTTTGTGCGCGTGCGCACGAAAGCTGTCCTCATTCCTCCCCAGCCCAACATATGCACACAGGGAGGGACGAGAGGGCGGAGAGGGAAGGGCGACGGGAGCCCCTCGGGAAGCAACTGGATCCTGCCTGCCTGCCTGCCTGCCTCCTTAAGCCAGCCGCGTTTTGCCCCAGCCGTCCCGAGGGAGGCATGTGGTATCCAAAGCAACTGTGCTGCGCTTGGAGGTCTTGGGCCAGCCAGCTGGGTGCTGCTGGGTCTAGATCTTCTCAGCCTGAATACTAAGGGTGCTGCTCCCCCTCCTCCTCCTGAGCACCTTCTTCCTACCTTCTTGCTGGCGGCAACTGTGCAAAGGAGGCAGTACAGGAGTTAGTTGCTAAGATACTGATGGTTGCTTACTCTCAAACTCAGAGGCGTTTGTTGGGTTCTAAGACCTCGAGGGCTCCCAGATCTTTGGGTAGCAGGGAGGGCTCGCGGGGTTGACCGGAGAGCTGCGCTCTGTCGCGCTTCCTTGCTTCCTTCCTTCCACACAACTCCTCACCCAAGAGTCGCGGGGCCGCCGGACTCTCTCTCTGGCTGCATCCCTCCTCCTCCTCCTCTCATTCCCCTCCTCCTGGCCCCGCCCGGCTTCGGGTCTCTCTCTTTTTGTGTGTCGCTCGGTCACTCGCTCATTGCGGCTGCGGGTGGCATCCATCGCGAAGGAGGACGAGGCAGGGAGCTCTCCACTGCCGCCGCCGCCACCACCATCCCACCCCTTCTCTCTGCCGGGGCAGATGCAGGCCATCAAGTGTGTGGTCGTGGGAGACGGGTGAGCACCGCCGGCAATGATCGCCTGCTGCTGCTGCCCTTGCAACTCACGGGCGGCTACACAAACCCCGCTCGTTCCAGCTACATGGTGGGCTGGGCGAGGTTGCTGCGCCCCAGCCTGAAAGAGCGCCTGGAGCCGGTGCTCCACACGCTCCACCGTAGTTTCGCCTCTGCCTCTGGCATAAAACATGTCCACCAGATCCTATTCCTCTGTCCTGGGCCCAACATGCCCTCTTCTGCCTAACAGATCCACGCCAGCAAATAACCTGGTGTAGACCTGTGTAGGCCATATGGGACTAGGGAGTAATGGAGGAGGTAGGTAAGTAAAAATGTTCAATACTTACCTCTCCCTGCTGGCTTGATCCACAGCAGGATGCAGCAGAGGCTGTGTCAACGACACTGCACCCTGTAGGCCATCCAAGGATATGTTTGGGTCATTAGACAACTCCACGTAGCCACATTTATCATTGCTTTCCTACAGAAGTGCTGAACCTCTTCCTCCATGTGATTTAGAACCCTGGAATGGTTCAGAATGATGCTCTGAAAGCTTATCTGGTGGGACATACGGAATTTGTGGTACTACTTATTTGCTGTTTGTGGCCCCATGATAAGTCAACTTGTTCTGATACCGTGACCGCTTATTTGCTGTCCAGGTAATTCTGATCCAACCACTGCTCCTGCCACCAACAGCACTGGTAAGTATATATGCTTTCCCATTCTTGAGAGCCTTTTGTCTTGAAAGGATCTGTGCGCAGCTGTTCAAATTTAGTTATGTGCTCTGTTATTAACTGTTAAATAGTTTTCCATCTATTTTCTTCTAAAATACAGGTAGCAATCATAAAGAACTTATTAGTATGTCATAAATCATAAAGATCTTATTAGTATGTCTGCTCTGATCATTCCTTATTTCCTGCCCAGGCAGTCCTGATCGGACCAGTGGTAACAGCAGCAGCACTAATGAGTACAGTAATAAGTTTATCGGCTTTGAATTTGAAGGCAGCAATTATGTTTGTTCTCAGTTTTGGTTCTGTTTTTCTGAGTACATAGGAATGAGTGGATTCCCTGAATGTCAGTCTATTATTATGACTGTTCCATGCTTTCATTCTACCTTGAGATCCACAGTCACTCTGGCTGTCTTCCTGCAAGCAAGATATTTTCATAGCTTAGTGTTGGGTTTTCCCCTCCTTTCTCCCACTGCAAGTGCGCACCAGCAATCCAGGATGGAGTAATTTTTTAAAAAGATCCCTCTTGTTTTAATTCACACTTTAAATAGGTTTGATAATCTATTTGCATAATACATATACAACATATGATGTTGTTATTTCTTTCTTTGATCCAGGTCTAGGAACATCTCTCTATGTGTGGATTCTCCGTTCCATAATGGTGGTGCTCCTCCTGGTCTCATCACAAATCTTCAATTTCATCTTGGAGAAATGGAGTTGAAGCTTGATTTGAATCAGAGATTTGTAAAACTCCCATCAAGAGTAGTAAATCCATCATGCCATTCACTTACAAATGTTCATTGTCACTCCCAAATTTCATTTAGTATGTAGTCGTGCTAGGGGATTTCTGGTTGTTTCTCTATGTCTGTCTGTTTTTTTTTAATGTATTTATGCCAATAAAGGTATCCATCCATCCATCCATCCATCCATCCATCCATCCATCCATCCATCCATCCATCCATCCATCCATCCATCCATCCATCCATCCATTCATTCATTCAGTATGTGTATTTGGCTTAGCATGCATGTAGGTACAGAAGATTTGTTACTACCATAGCATGGTTGAGAGCTATCAAAATTAGTCCTCTGTGGTATGCTTCCACATTGCTTTGTGAGTATACAGTATAGATAGAAATGGGTACCATTAAAAACAATCATAGATGTAGAGGGACAAATTGACTCAGGTTTGTCCTTCAAGGTAATGTCATTCTTCTTCACAATGATCCTTTACATTGCAAAGGGTTATTTCATTTTGAAGCTTAATCCTCTGGAGTGATTATCCTGCACTCCTCCCATTTGGTTGCCTATACATCGGCACATTAGCTGGCACATTAGGTCCTCACTTGACTACAGTACTGAATGATTCCACTCACATGGCTACAATTGCCTTAGCAATGTTCCTTCCCTACAAAAAAAAAAAATGAGTGGTGTTATAGAAAGTAACCATGTGATCTGGAATAGTAATATGACAAGAATGTTCCACTATATTTATAGACTAATAGTGAACTCATCTGGTTAAAATGTCTGACTCAGAGCGAAGTGGGGCACCTAAGAGTAAGGTTGTTGTTTCTACAAACTTGGAATGACTCTTTAGATACACAGAAATAACTTACAGCCCAATCATAACTAACAGTGCAATCCAACATAGATCAGCGCCAGTGGAGTGAGCGCTTTGCTGGTGCAGGTGTCGGAAATGTGCCATAAGGCACATATCCAGCACCTGTGGAGTAAGTGGCGCCGGCGCCAAGGCCGGAGCCGCTTACTCCACCGCTGGAATAAGACTGTGCCTCCGGACGCAGATAAGTCCTGCGTTGGGTGACGGGAGGGCATGGGGAGGGCTGGCCGGGTGGCGGGGTGTGTGTGATTGACCAACCAGGCCAGGGGTGGGGGCGGGGATATTGGTGACGCGCTCCACCGATATCCAACACCCCTTCCTGGGCCTGGCCAGCCTTGTACCGGCCCCTCGGATGTGCACCAGCACAATAGCTGGCGCACAACCGAGGAAGCCCATTGGGACCTCTGGGTCTTACATCGGGGTAATGGGACGAATATCCCTTTCTCCCGAGGTGTGCCCCAGCTCTGCTGATGCAGACCCAATCCCACGTGAGATCTGGCGTAGAGCGCTTTGCACTGTCTTGTTCCTCAACACTCACTTGCTCTTTAAGTCATAGAACAATTTTCAGTGGCTGGTCATCTAGCTTCGCAGCAACAGATCCTGTGGAGAAGAAGGGCCACAGCTTCCCAGAACAATGTATAGTAAATATATACATTAATTTTTTTCCTGTCAACATCATGAAAAGAGAGGCTATACCTACTGGCTGACATATCTAAGTATATCCCAATTTTTGTAGGGTTTCCACTCACTTTTAGATGGGTCCAGGGGTTGGTTCGAGCCCAGTAATCTTTCTTGCCATCAAGTCCTATGACCCAGTAGCCATTCTGGGGGGCCAGTGTGATCTTCCCTTTTCTAGAAATGGACTCAGAGGTGACCCCCAAGTCCCAACTCTTTTTCTGGCCAACCTCCACTTCCCAGTAATGTTTGCCTTGTCAAAGCCCTCTTTTGCCAGGACAAAAAGATGGGAGTCAAACCTAAGAATATAAGAACATAAGAAGAGCCCTGCTGGATCAGGCCAAAAGCCCATCTATTCCAGCTTACTGTGTCACACAGTGGCCCCACCAGATGCCTCAGGGAGCACACAAGACAACAAGATACCTGTGTCCAGTCGCCACTCCCTTGCACTTGGCACAGAGAAAACCCACTTCTAAAACCAGGAGGTTGCTTATGGCTTGTAACCTGAGATGGTCTTTTCCTCCATGAATCTGTCCAAACCCCTTTTAAAGGCATCTAGGCCAGATGCCATCACCACATCCTGTGGCAAGGAGTTCCACAGATGAATTACACGCTGGGTAAAGAAATATTTTCTTTTGTCTGTTCTAACTCTCCCTCCACTCAATTTTAGTGCATGTCCCCTGGTTCTGGTGTTGTGCGAGAGGGAGAAGAATTTCCCTCTATCCACTCTCTCCATCCCATGCATATTTTTATAAGTCTCAATCATGTCCCCCCTCAGGCGCCTTTTCTCTAGGCTGAAAAGCCCCAGATGCTGTAGCCTTTCCTCATAAGGGAGGTGCTCCAGCCCACGAATCATTCTGGTCGCTCTTTTCTGCACCTTTTCCAATTCAACTATATCCTTTTTGAGGTGTGGTGACCAGAACTGGACACAATACTCCAGATGTGGCCTTACCATCGATTTGTACAAAGGCAGAATGATATTGGCCGTTTTATTCTCAATCCCTTTTTTAATGATCCCGAGCATGGAATTGGCCTTCTTCACAGCCGCCGCACACTGGGTCGACACTTTCATCGACCTGTCCACCAGCACCCCAAGATCTCTCTCTTGATCCGTCACAGACAACTCAGAACCCATTAGCGTATATGTGAAATTTTGGTTTCTTGCCCCAATGTGCATCACTTTGCACTTACTTACATTGAAGCGCATCTGCCATTTTGCTGCCCATTGTCCCAGTTTGGAGAGGTCCTTCTGGAGCTCTTCACAATCCCTGCTGGTCTTCATCACCCGGAAAAGTTTAGTGTCATCTGCAAACTTGGCCACCTCACTGCCTATCCCCGACTCCAGGTCATTTATGAATAAGTTGAAAAGCACCGGTCCCAAGACCGATCCTTGGGGCACACCGCTTTTCACCTCTCGCCATTGTGAAAATTGCCCATTGACTCCCACTCGCTGTTTCCTGGTCTTCAACCAGTTCCTAATCCACAAGAGGACCTGCCCTCTTATTCCCTGACTGTGGAGTTTTCTCAGGAGCCTTTCATGAGGGACCGTGTCAAACGCCTTCTGAAAATCCAGATATATAATATCCACGGGTTCACTCACATCCACATGCCTGTTGACCTTTTCAAAAAATTCTAACAGGTTTGTGAGGCAAGACTTCCCCTTGCAGAAGCCATGCTGACTCTCCCTCAGCAGAGCTTGTTCTTCTATGTATTTTGAGATTTTATCCTTAATGAGACTTTCCACCAGCTTCCCTGGAACAGATGTTAGGCTGACAGGCCTGTAGTTTCCCGGGTCCCCCCTCCTTCCTTTTTTAAAGATTGGCGTGACATTAGCTATCCTCCAATCCTCTGGCCCAGTGGCCGTTTTAAGGGACAAGTTGCATATTTTGGTCAATAGGTCAGCAACTTCATTCTTGAGTTCCTTCAGAACTCTTGGGTGGATGCTATCAGGGCCTGGTGATTTATTGATCTTTATTTTGTCAATTAAGTCTGAGACGTCTTCTCTTTTAACCTCTATTTGACTTAATTCTTTAGTCAGAGGAGACCATTCCGGCAGCGGTATTTGCCCAGATCGGAGATAAAGGCTATTTTCGGCCATTTTTTCCGAAAACCGGAAATGGCTGAAAATAGCCTTTATCTCCCATCTGAAGATCGGGGAGGCCTGCAGAGGGTCGCGCAGGCCTCCCGGAATCCCCCACAAGCCCAGGTAAGTTTTAAAAAAAGTTTTAAATGCAATTGTGGTCATGGATTGTGGCAATGGCTCAAATGAATTTTACAACAGGTTAAGCAAAAAGTTGTTTTATTGCTTTTTTCATTGTTGAAATTGTTGAAGAAAAAGTTGTTTTCATTGCTGTTTTAAGCCACCCTGAGTAACTCTGTATTAGGTGAAAAAGTGGGGCTCAAATGTTTTTAGTAGATAAATAATTGTTTTTAAAAAGTGAGATCAATAAGACTGTCTTACATGTGCCACAAATAGAAAATTAAACAGAAGTGCAGAAAATAAGATATTGTACTTTATTATTCAGAATGGACTTAAGAGCCAAAACATATATGGGCTGAGATCCAAAGAACTATACAGCTCATTGTGAATGCCTAACAAGACTTTGGATGTGTGTTTTGTGAACAGCAGCTCCACTGGCAGATCACTGGTGATACAGAAGAGTTTACAAAGCAGTTTGTGGTATGCATGCAGAAAAAGAGGGGTGGGTCTGTACAGTACAGTATTTCACAGTAGCTTAAAACAAGGACTTTGGCAAAGCTAAAGTGGCACTTTAGCTAATCTGCACAACAGTACATATTACTCATCATGGTTAGATTGGAAAACTAAGAGAAAAATAGGATCAGGCCCTTAAATATAGAAAGACAGAAACATCTTGTCCAGATAATGGATGGAGTCTGTGTTATTTGTCAAAGATGTATGTGAACATTTGTTCTAAACACTGAAAAAAAAGTCAAATATTTTTCCCCCTATTTTTAGCTCCATAAAACAAATGCGTCCTATGGTCTGCTGCGTCTTGTGGAGCGAAAAATACAGTATTAAATGATTTCTACGAATCTTCATAATTCTTCAGGTAGTTCTGACCTTGACTGTGAGCAACAATAACATCAAGCACAATTATGAATGAACGCAAGTGGTTTGGTCCGGGGGTGGGACCTGACAGGAGACAATCCATTTACACAAACCCTAAAGACTTTTTGGGTTGCATACATTCCATTTGATGGTAAAAATGAAATTCGTAGACAGGATTACAAACAGGACTCTTTCTGCTTATTTAATGGAATTGTAACTGTAGCCAACCAGCGCACCCAGAGAAACTTGTAGAAGGAGCTAGTCACCCAAATTCATGTCCAGCTCCTCTTTTCACATTGTGAACGGAGATATTTCTATAATCTCTCTCTCTCTCTCTCTCTCTCTCTCTCTCTCTCTCTCTCTCTCTCTCTCTCTGTGTGTGTGTGTGTGTGTGTGTGTGTGTGTGTGTGTGTGTGTGTGTGCGTGTGTGTGTGTTGAAGGTGAGAGAAAGTTGTCCCTAATTCTCAAGGGACCTCTTCAAGTGAATGTGCCTGTCAGTCAGAGCTTCAGAGAACGACCCAGTAGAGGAGTCATGTAAAAGTTGGACATCTTTAGCTCCTACCTTCAACCACAATGTATGTATTAAGGGAGGGGAGGGGATAGAGACTTGCCTGCTACAGAAGTCCTGATGATTTCCGTTTGTTCTGTCAGTGAAGTGCAAGGACCTGACAGACCGAGGCAGCAAAGAAAGGACAAGCAGCATCTGCAGAAGTTTCAGATTGATCTACCAACTACTACTGTGCAATGAACCTGATCCGTCTTCTTCTCTGTGAGTTGCGAGAAGCAATGCAATTGATTTTTTCTAGGGATCTGTATGGAATGAAATCAGCTCTGGCATAGTTGTGTTGAATGTTTGGGGATAATTATCAACCAATCTAAACCAGACTTCAACACAACCGAAGTGGATTAAATCTTGAATCTTCCTAGGTGGTAATGCGTACCTTCACATTTGCTTTATCAAAAATTGTTTGAATCTTGCTGTGTGCATTTCATTGCAGATGCTCTGTTTGCACCTCACTGGTGTTTGAAGAAAGGTGTTGTTGGAGATTCAAATTTAGAGTTCTGCAGCTCAAATGGTGAGTCTGAGACCGAGAGATGGGTCAGGGAATACTGGCTACAAAAATGTTCATTGTAGTAATGCCTTGAACAATTTTTGGTTATATTTTTGTATGCAAAATACAGAATTCATACATCAAAAAGCATTAATAAAAGACAAATCTTGCATATCACGTCCAAATACTTGAAGCATTGTTATTCCATCAAATATCCAATCTAGCTGTTAAGCTCAAGTTGGTAATATCTGTTCCATTGCTGAAACATTTTATCAACTGTATTTATATTTTTTACATAATAAAAAATATAAGTACACTTTAATCATTCCAGGAAAGACTGATTTTATTTCTCAGTGTGAGGCTAGAATTATTTCTGCCTTTATTCAGGTTTCTGCAATCATAATCCTGGCCGTCATTAATAAATAACACACTATCAGCACAATCGTATGTAAGCTTGCACTGGTGTAACAGTAGATGCAGTTACAGTCAGATGCGCCAGTGTAAGTACAATTACACTGGCATAAGTGCACTTACACCGGTGCATCTACTGTTACACCGGTGCAAAGTTACATAGGATTGCGCTGTCAATCAATACTTTATTTTGATTGCAGACTTCCTGGGTAGCTGAAAATAACTAACTTCATTTATCTGATGACTAAAGGCATCTTTCCATTTTTGGCATTGTTTGCAGTTTCTTTCCTGCTTTTTCTTCTGAGTGAACAACTACTTCCCTGCATGGTATACACAGCCTGGTTGTCACTAGACCTTCCCAAGGTGATTCTTCCCAAGGTGATTCTGGAATGGCTGGTGGGCTCATGTTGGAAATATTAGTGAGATGGGAGGGAAAAGGCCTTCCAAAAACCTCTATTTGATGAAAGTACGTCCCCATGAGTCAGATCTACTTTGAGGATGATTAAACAGGTAACTGGCCTCCTCCTTGTGAATTGCCACATTGGTTAGGTTCAAACGAAAATGCTAATATTATCATCACTTGCATGCCAGATCTCCAAAATATATCACTCAAAGAAGTGCAGAGCCCACAAATAAAATATAAAATAATACATATATTATTATAATTATATAATATAATAAGATAAATATAAAATAATAATAATAATAATAATAATAATAATAAGTATAAAAATAAAATATAAGAAGCATGAAAACAAGCAGAAATAACATAATATTGACTGAGAAAAATTAATAGTGGCAAATTATCCTGCTTCCACAGCATTAAGCATGATTCTTTCAGGAAGGAATGTGAGGATTAATGCTCAGAACTCTTCGTAGGTCCTTACAATCAAGTCCAAACTATTCCCTTTATTGCTATAGGTGAACTTCCTGCTCCTGACATTTTATTGAATGAAACATCTGTTCAAGAGGGAGACTGGATCTCAGTGCGATGTACAGTTGGTGCAATCTTGTTGGTGACCAAATATTTTTTCTGTAAAGATGGGCATCCTATTCAATCCATCAAAGCAACCTATGGTATCGCTGTATATGCACTCCATGTCACACAGCAGAGTGCAGGTCTGTATTCCTGTGGGTATCAACTAAGGGATCCAAATAATCAAGACAAGAAATCAATGCTCAGTGCACCCCAGAAACTGATTGTCCTGCCAGTGTCATGTAAGTCTAGAAAATATCAGAGAGGGAAGGGATTATTTGCTGCCGTTTCTCAGGATTGAACATGTTTAGCTGTATACAGAGGATTATTTCTGTAGAATTAAAGAAGTAACTTCTTAATACTATGGTAGTATCCTATGATGCTTAATATCTAAGTCGTTAGAAAAAATGTATAAAAAGTGTTGAAGTTCACAACTTGGTAATGTTACATTGCAGTTTTGACCTCTGTCCCCTTCTCTCTGGCCCTTGGCTTCATCTCTTACAGCAGAATCCTCCGTAACTCCTAGAGCGGTGGAGTACCGCCGCTCTAAATCATCACAAAAGTTCCATAAAGCATGTTTGTGATGACTCTGGAGTAAGCCCTCACTACGCCACCCTCTGGACCCTGCGCCCACTGATTTAGATATGTTCTGCACTGGTCGGTGCAGGGGCGGGTGGAGGGTGGGCAAGGGCAGCCAGGGGGGTGGCCATTGGCCAGCTCGGGCTGGGAGAAGGCAGAGGTATTGGCGGTGCACTCCACTGATATCTTAGGATATTTCCCAGCCCGGTTCGGCCTTACACAGCCTCCCTGGATATACATCAGCTTCAGAGCTGGCGTACATCTGAGGAGGCCGATAGGGCCCCGACCGACTTCCACCCAGGGAAGGGGACGAAATGGCATAAGATAAAGCTGCTGGCCCTTTAGGCCGACCTTGTATCTTTAGGCAGGATTGTGCTGTTAGTACGTATTTTATTTATATGTTAACAAAATTTACCGTATTGGTCTGAGTATAAGACTCACTTTTTTCTCCTAATTTAAGTTTTTAAACTAGGGGTGCGTCTTATAATCAGGCTGTTGCAATTCGGGTTTGCAGCCGCCCCTCCCCCAGGCTCAGCAGAGAAATACTCACTGCTGCTGCTCAGCTGTGCAGTGAGGGCCTTTCAACGGAATGGGACATTGCTGGAAGAAGTAGCAAGGCTAAGAGGAGATTTCAGAGCACGTTTGTTTGTTTTTAGTAGAGATAATGGCAGAGTTACAGTGGGCTCCTTCTCTGCCCTGCAGGGCTTATGGTATGTCCTTTTTCTTTGTTAAAACAAGAGCACACATACCTCTCCCCTTTCCAGGCTGTAATCAGTTGTTAATTTTCGTTCTCTGGTCTGCTGGGTTTTGCATCCTTTTGTAAAGCAAGATCACATACACTTTCATCCCCCCTCCCCAGGCAATCAATGGTTTAGGCTGCAATCCTGTACACACTTTCCTGAGAGTAAGCTCCATTGAGAACAGTGGGACATGCTTCTGAGTAGACATGCACATGATTGTACTGTTCATTAAATCACTGGCATAAATTTAATTAATTACATGTCCAGTGATTTAATTACATTTTTTTTAATAGCACCAAACTTTAAGGGTGCGTCTTATAATCAGGTGCGTCTTATACTCGGGACAATACGGTATATCCCACCAAATTGAAATCAAAAAGTTTTTAAATCTTTTAAAAGCTTATCTGGTGGGACACATGGAATTTGTGGTACTACTTATTTGCTGTTTGTGGCCCCATGATAAGTCAACTTGTTCTGATACCGTGACCGCTTATTTGCTGTCCAGGTAATTCTGATCCAACCACTGCTCCTGCCACCAACAGCACTGGTAAGTATATATGCTTTCCCATTCTTGAGAGCCTTTTGTCTTGAAAGGATCTGTGCGCAGCTGTTCAAATTTAGTTATGTGCTCTGTTATTAATTGTTAAATAATTTTCCATCTATTTTCTTCTAGAATACAGGTAGAAAAACTTCTAATTATAAAGATTTGACTAGTATAACTGCTCTGATCATTCCTGCCCAGGTCAGGCAGTGGTAATAGCAGCAGCACTAGTGAGTAATACGTTTATTGGCCTTGAACTTGAAGGCAGCAGTTATGTTTGTTCTCAGTTTTGGTTCTGTTTTTCTGTGTACATAGGAATGAGTGGATTCCCTGAATGTCAGTCTATATTATTATTATGAGTGTTCCATGCTTCCATTCTGCCTTGAGATCCACAGTCACTCTGGCTGTCTTCCTGCAAGGAAGATATTTTCATAGCTTAGTGTTGGGGTTTCCCCTCTGTGAGTGGGCACCAGAAATCCAGGATGGAGTAATTTTTTTTGATCCCTCTTGTTCCATTGATGGAATTTTAAAAATCCTGTTCATTATTTACTTACAACGGAAATCCTATCCAACTTAAGCCACCGGTGTAACCAGCGGTGCAGCGAGAACAGGAGGCCCCAAAATGGAAAGGAGATTCAAATCCTCTCCAAAGGGGGATTCAAAGGGGATTTAAATCTCCCCTCCCCTCCAAAACCTCCCGCCCTGCCCTCCCCCACTGGTTACATCGGTGGTGTAAGTTGGATAGAATTGTGCTGTTAATTTACTTTACTCATTTTTCATATGGACTTTCTGAAAGTGAGTGTACACATTAAGCAAAACAAAACAAATCAGAGTAGAAGAACTGCACGACTGCTTTGGTGATTCCAATATTTGGGAAGAAATTCATCAGGGGAAATTTTGGAAGAAGCACCCCTAATTAACAATAATAATTTTAACTTTAAAAAATGTTCTGTTTCATTGAGTGGATGGAAATTTGTCAGGAGACACACAGAGCACAAAAGACAAAATCTATATGTGTAACTTTTTATTTAACAAAACCTGATCTCTGAGAATTTTTCAGAAACCAACAAACAAATTTTAGCTAACAGGCTGTCTGATCTAGTTACTAGATCAAAATATTCAAGTAAATATGGCATTTTATGACATGCAAAGGCTAATTGGCTTGTCTATCCAAAAGACAAGATGGAGAAGGATTACCAGGTCTGATTCGGCTCTAGGGCAGGAACTGAGCAAGTCAGCTTTTTCTTCTTTGATCTGATTCAAGTTGGTTGACCTTCATTTTCACAGTTATATATGGAGTTGCAGGGTTTGCCCTTCTGGTCTTGGCTCTGTCGATCTGTTTCCTGATAAAGAAAGGTGAGTGATGGTGAGATGAAACCATTCTAGCCCCCCTCCCCATGGAAAGGGATGAATGTTTTAGCAGCATAGCAAAATGAATTGACCCCTGTGAGATATTTGGCACCAGTCGCGTCGCTACGACGCGCAACACCCCAGAGCGGGGATGTGTCGCCCTTAAGGGATAGGCTCCGCCCCCGCGCGTGACGTCACGCGCAGGAGCAGAGCACCCTCCCCGCTCTGTTTTCATTTTGGAGCCAAACGGATGCAGGGGAGGGCGGGCGGGCCCAGCTCTGCCACCAAACTGTAAGTGGGGGGGTCGCGCGTCACCCCTATACGCACGACGCCCCCCAGCGGCCCGCCCCCCGTGCTTCCCCCTGTCGACGCCCATATTCGGCACTCAGATTTTAATTCAAAGCTCATGTATATATAAGTTGACTTACCTGTATTACAGCACAATCCTATCCAACTTATACCACCGGTGTAACCAGTGGGGAAGGGCAGGGCGGGAGGCTTTAAATCCCCTTTGAATCCCCCTTTGGAGGGGATTTGAATCCCATTTCCATTCTGGGGCCTCCCGTTCTTGCTGCACCACTGGTTACACCGGTGGTGATAGTTGGATAGGATTGCGCTGCCAGTGTTTAAGTTGATACCTCTAATAAGCATAGGGAACATCAGGAGGTCTTAAAACATTTTTTCATAAGCTCTTCAGCAGATCAGTTCCTCTGTGCTCTTTTAATATACGTGGAGGATGAATGTTCAGCTCGTCCCTTTGCAGGAATCTTTACAATGAGTGAAATGTAGGTTAGCAGTCTGAGGGCAACATCCTTGATCAAGGTAAAAGAAATTATACTTTTGAATCGCAAGTCTCCTTTGTTCAGGGAAAGCACAGTGGGGGAAAGGGTGACAGTGGAGAAATGACAGACGTTCTGATGTAAGGGAACTTGGCAAATGGCAATATTTCTCAGGAACAGCATGAAATATGCAAGGAAGCTAGTTGGGCTGGGGTTAAGCATGAAGCCTGAACGAGCAGCACTGAAAGGTGTGGGCTCAGCTGCAGGACGTAGCCAGGAATTGCTTCAGTGTGAGGGTAGAACTTGCCTCAGGACCCAATCCTAACAGTGGCGCTAGGCACTTTCTGACTATTGTGAAAGGTGATAATGCCAGAGTGCACGGGCTGGTCGCCGCTGGAAGCAGCGAGGGGCCAGCTCTGCACACCAGTGGACACCAGATGCCTGCCGCTCCAGGTAGGATCATGAAGGGGAGGGAGGTGGGGAGCATAACGGGGTGGGGTGGGCAGAACGAGGAGGCAACAAGGGCGAGGAGGAGGGTGGATTGGGACTGGGAAGGGGGTGGATATAGCATCAGCAACATCCACTGAATCCTAACCCCTTTCTCAGGCCCAGTCCACCTTCAAGGGTCCACCTTCACTCGAACTTGGCGCAGGTCCAAGTAGATCCACCAGGCTGGCAGAGGCTTTCCCTGGGAAAAGGGAACAAATGTTCCCTTGCTCTGAGGAGGACTTCAGATGCCAAAACTCCGCTGAAGGATGCAGCGGACACCGCATAACAGGGAATTACGGTGGATTGGGCTGTCCATGAACCAATAAAAACATGGGTGAGGAGGAGGAGGTGCCAGAACTGCAACCAGCAGAATCTAGTGTGCCCCAAGCACCCACCATCGATCTCGTGTCATTTTCTGTCCCAGCTGTGTTGTTTCACCCAAAGTTATTTTATTTTATTTTTATTTATTTTTCACATTTTTATACCATCCTTCCTCCAAGGAGCTCAGAGTGGTGTACATATTTCCTCCCCTCCTTTTTGTCCTCACAACAACCCTGTGAGGTACGTGGGGCTGAGAGATAGTGACTGGCTCAAGGTCACCCAGGAAGCTTCGTGGCTGAGCGGGGATTTGAACCTGGATCTTCCAGGTCTAAGTCTGGAGTCAAACAGCAACATTTTCTCCCAAAACATTTTCATCCTCTGCTGTTCCATCTCAAGTCTCCATATTCTCTTTGGGAAATTCATTTTGTAAATCTTTGACTGATGCCGTTTGCATTTTGATTCTAAGCACGTATGAAATTGCATATTTGGAAAGCAGGATGCAAAAGTGGTAGACTTGATAGGCGTCTGGCCATCTAGCACAGTATGTCATCGTAAGGCTCCCTTTTGAATTTCTGAAGAAAAGATTTTCAAAGCTGCCCCCAGTACTGTACCTGGACACAAAACATATACATGTGGCACATAGCTCCCCTGTTAAGCTGTAGCTCTGTGACATTCCTCTCCCCAGTACCCCAAATTGTGCTATCGATTGTTTACATTTTATGAAAAGCCAGGCAGCTTCAGCATTTTCTTCTTCTTTTGTTTTAGTTCTGTCTCATCAGAGATCTTCGAGGGAGGAAGAAATTAATGCTCACTCCTTTCCTTCTGTTGATTATATGCTCAGGTTTGACGGTCAGCTTTGTATTGGTTGTTTATGAGCTTAGTAGGGCACTGTTTGAGCAGGTTTGACTTTCGGTTTGAATGAAAAGGTTCTGATGATAGAGAAATTTTCCTGAAACATTGAGCCCATGAATGGAAGCTTTAAGGGTCAGTCAAAGGTGCCTTTTGTCAAACTGACCCAATTAGCCAGATACTAGACACCGAGCTGCCAAGGAGGATGGGAGGGTTCCCAATGGTGTATTAACAATCAGCAGCACCCCCAGGAAACTGCTACTGGAGTCTTGACCACTCTCTAAGGATGCCAATTCCTGGTGATGGCTCTACTGATGGGGATATAATGGAAAATGTGGATCTCAGGAAAGTATAGTTGGGTTTATGTTTTTATAGTTGGATACCCACACAATACATAACAGCGCAATCCTACCCAGCTCCTCCACCGGTGCAACCAGTGGAGGAGGGCCAAACAGGAGACTTTGGAGGGGAAAGAGGATTTGAATCCCCTTTAGAGGGGATCCCCTTTCCTTTACAGGGCCTCCAGTTCTCGCTGCACCACTGGCTGCACCGGTGGAGGAACAGGATAGGATTGCGCTGTAAGTCATCACCAGTTGGGGGAAACTGAAGCTGAGAAGTCCATCTTTGGAACACTATTATTTATGGGTATAATAAGAGCATGATTTCAGCTGGAAAATGAGAACAAAATATGCCTGTTAGACAAGATGTTAGCCTGGAAAGTTGTATCGATGGTGAAACTATGGGGCTGGTTCATCATACATTTCCTCACTGCATTAAATGATGCCTTGCATGTGTGAAATCTCCATCACAGGTGAGTCACCACAGAGAGTTTTTAGATCATCTGATGTCACTTCAGACATAATGTTCTTCAACAGTAATAATTCATATGCATCTGTGTTGTTCAGTCGTTAAGTCGTGTCCGACCTTTCGTGATCCCATATCTGCAAGTCATCAAATAGTGAAATACTGAGCACACATCTGTGAACTGATTCTAATATTTTCATTGTTTCTCAGCCTGGAATAAATCTGGATATTTCATTACAAAAGAGAAAAAGTTTTGATATTTTGTCTTCTTCAAAAAGAAGGACATTTTGGGAAGACAATGGTATTTTGAATCTAAAATAGAGATGATTGTATGCAGTTCTTCTGCATTAGTCAGTATAGGAAGGTCAGGTATCATCCTTCACAGAAACACATGTTGTCCAGTGATAGAGACAGTCAATAAATATGTAGCACCTCAAATGCACTTATTGTGTATTTTCTCAGGGAAGACGCTCCAAACAAGCACAAAAGTGAAAAGGCCTCTGATGAACAACAGCCACATTGTAAGAAAAAAATATATTCCCCTTTGGAAAGGGACAATGCAACCTGTATTTTCTGTGTAAATGTAAGCTCTAGCACACAACCCAGAATGTTGAGCATCTTCTCTTTTTCGGTTTCAATGGTTAAGTTTCTAGTTTCATGGCTATGGAGAAAAACATGTTGATGTCATCTGCTGAAAACGTAGGGAAAGAGCAAAGTGAAGCTTCCGGAAATCAGGGAGCTGGAATGCTGTGCTTGAAACAGGTGTAAGCAGGAGATTTACAGCCCAATCCTAACCAACTTTCCAGCATTGATGCAGCTGCAATGTTCCCTTTCCTTGAGGAGGCCCCCATGACTGCTCCCCCACTGCAGGATGCACCACATGCCTTGCTGGCATGGCTGCATTGGCGCTGGAAAGTTACAGTGCAATCCTGCACAACTATAAACGTGCCATAAAGCATTTGTTGGCACCCGGAGATTAAGTGGTGCTGGTGCGGAAGCCGGTACCG
This sequence comes from Plestiodon gilberti rubricaudatus, assembly GCA_026170595.1. NCBI lineage: Eukaryota > Metazoa > Chordata > Lepidosauria > Squamata > Scincidae > Plestiodon > Plestiodon gilberti. The sequence goes on from JANXHW010000006.1 coordinate 23,681,472, forward strand.
TTTACTCCATGACCTACCTTGACCCACGTCGGCCACTGCAGGTGAGTGCTGCGCCAGTCGGTGCAGAGGGCGGGCGGGGGCATGGGGAGGGCAGGCGCGGGTGGCAAGGGAGGGGGCCATTGGCTGTCCCGGGGTGGGAGGAGGCGGGAATATCGGCGCTGAGATGCGACGATATCCTATGCCCCATCACAGCCCAGGCTGGCCTTACATGGCCTCCCTGGCTGTGCGCCAGTTTCAGAGCTTCTCGACCTGCACACAACCTACTCTACTCAGGTTTGCATTCTGTTCCAACAATTGACAATAACTGAGTAGACAGGGATCACGGATGAGCTTCCTGTTTGCCAGAGCAGTTAGCACCTGAGTTTCTTTAGAAATGTCCACCTCTCTGTTAGAATAACATGTGGGAGTGCCAACATTTCAGCAGTGGGTCAACTTGGTGTTTTCTGGTCTGCAGCACAAAAACAATGTATATACTATGCTTTACAGTTTTATAAGAAGAACCAAAATGGTGCTGCACTCCTACAGTCCCAGTCCAGGTGCAAACTCACGCACTTGTCCCCAACAAAAACTTGATTCCTATCGTCTCTAGAAATTCACTAGCTTCCACTTCCTGATGGTTACATACAGTAAAACGTGCTCTGGTTGAATAGGCTTATTTAAAGAGATTGTGGCCTGTGAAAGGGAGCATTCTCCCTGTCTGCACTGTGGTTCCTTGCCCACATGACGTATTCAGCAGGCGCAGACAACCACGTTGCTGCTTTGAAAACACATCTGTGCAGTTGTACTGGAAGGGCTGACATGCACTTCCAGAGAGCTATTTTTTTGCATGCCTTGATTATCTAATGGCCTATGTGTTTGCGTTTTTCTCACTGAGCTCCCAGTCAGGTGCATTCTCCAGATGTTTTAATTCAATGATAACTATCCATCTTTATTACTCACTTCATTTTGCTGCTCTGTGTAATAATTTGAGTTAGCTGTTGGTACTCTAGCAGCTGTGGAGATGAGAGAGCTGTCAAAAGCGCAGATACCAGAGTTCCTGGTTCGTGGGATGCTTAGAATATTCTCCTAAGGTTAATAAACATTGATGGTTTTGTGGCTCAGCATATCTTCCAGGTGGGTGTGATGATGAGGGGAAGAAGACCATTTCTGAAAGGTTTCTTCACAGAACAATTACATGCATGCACATGTATGCATATGCGCACCATGCAGACCTTTGAAGATTTACTTAAAGCTGAGACTAATTATGACTTTGTTTTCAGATGCCAGCATTGGGTTCTGCAAAACTTTGGTGAGTAGTTGTGTCATCCCACTGCTGGGCTATCTGTTTTGGAGATGTCTAGTTAGACATGTCTTATTCATTCCTGATTTTCGGCCTGATCCTGCACAAATCAGCGCCTGTAGCGCATGTGCTCCGCAGGCACCAAGTGTCATAAATGCGCCACAAAGCCATCGAGTAAGGGCCACGGACCCGGCATCTACTGGTGCAGGTAAGTCCTCACCGGTTGGTGCAGGGGTGGGGGAAGGGTGGACCGGGTGACAAGGGAGGGCGACCGTTGGGTGAGCCAGAAAGGGAGGGGGTGGGAATATCGGCGGCAAGCTCTGGATTGGGGCAATTTATGGAAGGGAGTTGTTTTTTTCTCCTGAAAGAACAGTTGGTTACAAGTGGCTTCCATGCGGACTCCATGATTGGAAGATGACTAATTTCTTCTTCTTGTAATTTCTAAGCCTCCAGTGTCTCGGAATGCAGCTGAAGTAACAACATATGCAACCATATCTCCATTGAACGTTTTGCCTGCCTCACAGTCCTTGAATATGTCACATGAAGATATACCAGAATGAACATAAGAACATAAGAAGAGCCCTGCTGGATCAGGCCAAAGGCCCATCTAGTCCAGCTTCCTGTATCACACAGTGGCCCCACCAGATGCCTCAGGGAGCACACAAGACAACAAGATACCTGTATCCTGTCGCCACTCCCTTGGCATATCCTATCCATATGGAGAGCACCATATGGAACGACATAATCTGGGAGTGCTGGAGGTATTGGAATGAGAAACATGGAAACATTCCAGCCCTGAAGAGTCCTAAGAAAGGCTATCTGTTCTACAATTTTACTTGCTCTCTTGTCTGCTCCTAATTATGTCCAAGATATCTGCCACATAGTCCTCTCCTTTCCCCCCTCTATTAGATGGTGACACATCTTTTTGTTCCATTGTCACAATAAATATGAGATGTAAGTTGTCGTGTTCTGGTTTCTGTAGAATTTTTTTTATCTGAATAGGTTTAATATAGAGAGCCTATCCCTGTTCCATCATCATAATGTAGCTCTGAATGGGGTTGTACTCCCTCTGAAGGAGCAGGTCCGCAGCTTGGGGGTTCTCCTGGATGCGCAGCTGCTCCTGGATTTCCAGGTGGCGGCTGTGGCCAGGGGGGCTTTTGCCCAGCTTCGGCTGTTGCGCCAGCTGCGACCGTACTTGGATCGTGCAGACCTGGCCACAGTGACCCATGCCCTAGTGACATCTAGATTAGATTACTGCAATGCGCTCTACGTGGGGCTGCCTTTGAAAACTGTTCGGAAACTGCAACTAGTGCAGAATGCGGCAGCCCAGGTGGTTGCCGGGGCCTTTGGTTCGACTCAGTCGGACCGTTGCTTCGGCGGCTACACTGGCTGCCGGTTCGTTTCCGGGCACAATTCAAAGTGCTAGTTTTGACTTTTAAAGCCCTTAACGGCTCGGGTCCAGGGTATTTGAGGGACCGCCTCCTTCCTTATAATCCGACCCATACTCTGAGGTCATCAGGGGGGACCCTGTTAACCGTGCCGCCATTGACGGAGGTGAGGGGGATGGCGGCGCGGAATAGGGCCTTCTCAGCTGTGGCGCCCCAATTATGGAATTCCTTCCCCCTGGAATTAAGAACGGCTCGCTCTTTAGAGACCTTTCGGCAGGGCCTTAAGACGTTTTTATTTAGGTTAGCTTTCGATGTCTGACATGGTGGGCTGACTTTTTAACAAATGGCTTTTAACAAATGTAAATGCAGGTGACCCACTGGGGTTGTTTATTTTAATTGTTTTAATTATTTGTTTTTAATTATTTTAATATGTATATATGTATTTTAATGTTTGTTTTGTAAGCCGCCTTGAGTGCCCTTGTTGGGAGAAAGGCGGGGTATAAATTCTTCAAATAAATAAATAAATAAATAAATAAATAAATAGTTGTCTGAATTTATTTATTTATTTATAGAATTTATACCCCGCCTTTCTCCCACAAGGGCAACCAAGGCGGCTTACAATAATTGACAAGCCAGAAGCTCTTCTGCCAGTTCACCTGGGGGAGGGAGAGAGACAGATTGCTGAGTTCCGGCCCCCACAAGGCCCAGGTGTCTCCAACTTAAAGGGGACCACACTCCCAGCTCCCAGAGAAGCCCAACAAACTGACTGGCAAGCCAGAAGCTCTTTCCATTCCCTTGATCATTTCCAAGTGTCAAATGGATCCAACCACACTGGGGCTTTGTGTCAGGGATCTGCCCCCTCCTATGTTGGTTGAATAGTACAAAACAGCGACATAAATTATCTGCCCTTTCAGATGATCTGAGGGTGACGTTTGTTGACTGGTTAGTTTGAAAACCATGTTGGTGTTTAAAAGTTAATAAAGTTGTGGTATTCAACCCAATTCATTATCCCATATCTTTATTGGATGTAGGGTATGTACAAGACAACGGGATGTACCAGACAAAGGGATGTAGGATGTACCAGACAATGACTGGTACCTGGAGACAGAAGTGCCCAGGGCATTGACCTTTTAAGATGTCATTGCAGTGGCCAGTTGAGTGGCTCAACAGTCTCAGATCAGTTGTTGGAGCCTCTGACAGGTAAACATGGCCATGTGATATGGTAGGTCACAGAACTGGATACAAATCCTATCCGAAAGACTGATTGGACAGCGAAGATAAAGCTGCCATTGACTGGTTCCTTTGTCTCTGTTACATTAAAGTAGGATGAAATTTATGTGTAGGGGTTATGTATATGTCTTACGGCCCAATCCTATTGAGCTGTACCGCTGCTGGAACTCATGTTCTGGTGGTGGTTGATGCTTTATGGCATCGCAAAACACCCATGTACTTCTGGACCATTGCCAAAGATGGCGGGGAGGACCCCACACGTGGCAGCATGAAGAGAAGCCCCACTGATGTAAGTAAGTCTGCAGGGTGGTTGGAACAGGGTGGGTGGACAGATCTGAGCAGAACAGTGGGTGGGCCAAGGGTGTGTTGGAGGTGGTTGCATCCAGTGCAGGTGACTTGCGCCAGATGCTATCCCCTCTGGAGGGAGCCAACATGCTCCCTTTTTGTCTTTGGACAGTCAGACTAGCGCCAGCTAGTGACTCATTGCAAGGGCTTATGGAGGGGTAACGGAAAATGTTTTCCCTTTTCCTTCCCAAGCGCCCCCCCCCCAGCATGCAGTGCAGCCTGTTTTGACACAGCCGCATGCTATGGCAGGGAAAAGCAAAGGATTGGGCTGTTACTTGTGTATATTGCCCTGGGTATGGAAGAAGAGTGAAGTATACATTTTTAAATGAAAAATAAATTTCAGGGAGGACTTTTTTACATCATGAAATTGTAGCTTTCATTAGCTCACCCAGGAAAACTCTTAGAAGGACACTTTCACCAAAGTTCATATTCGATTCTTCTTTCTACAATATGAACCAAGTAAGTTTCAGAAAAAGTCGGAGGGGGAGGTGACAATGTGGTGAAACTCCCAAGATTTTGAAACTGGGCAAGTTCTTTACTAGTGAATAATGATCCTCCATCTGAAATCACATAGTCAGGTATGCCAACTCGGCTGAAATTATTCATCATTCTATTATAGTTGTTACTATTTTACTCCTATTTTACAGCTAGACTCCCAGAAATCTGAATATATAACAGTTTGAGATTGAGGTATACATGCAGGTTTTCATGGCCAGTTGTTATGCTCAAGGTTACAATATTTAAGGGATTTTCAACCATGTGATTTCAGGTCTTAAAATTGAAGAAATAAAGATCGATCTTACAGTTGTCAGTTGAAATTCCACTTCCTGATTCTACCGCGACGTGGCACGGGCAAGCAGGACGGATTATCCAAAGCTGGCAACGCTGAAATCTTTAAAGTCTTCTGTGCTTGACGTTTCTCCCCAGGCATTAGGGGCTTCTTCGAAAGCAAAAAGAGAACCCAGCTACAAGCTGGAAGGTGTCCATAGGGCAAGGTTATGGACACTAATGCCTGGGGAGAAACGTCAAGCACAGAAGACTTTAAAGATTTCAGCGTTGCCAGGTTTGGATAATCCGTCCTGCTTGCCCGCTCCACGTCGCGGTAGAATCAGGAAGTGGAATTTCAACTGACAACTATAAGATCGATCTTTATTTCTTCAATTTTAAGACCTGAAATCACATGGCTGAAAATCCCTTAAATATTGTAACCTTGAGCAGTTTGAGATTGACTGTTATGGCCCTTTCCAGAAGATAGGTGAGGTAGTGGTCATGGTCTGCTATAACTGTTTCCATGGTGTCGCCACAACCAGACACTAAAATTGTACATCTAGCTACAGCTATAAGGGATGTGCGTGTGTGTGTGTCTGTCTGTTGGTAGGCGGTGAAAGGGACATGCATGCTAAAAAAGTCCTGACTATTTCCAGTCTCTCTTGGAGTGTAAGAAAACAGAAGTTACAGAACGTAGCAGGGAAGGGAGGATCAGCGTCTTCAACAGCAGTATCCGAGGGACATACGCCAACTTTTAGGTCCTGATGAACTGGTTCTGGCATCCCTGTGAGTTGGGAAAAGCAGTGACATGATTTTGTGGAGATGGTTTGTGTCTGGGAAAGTCTGCAGAGAGCAAATGCTTGCATTCCCTTACTTTTCCTAGGAGAAAGTACACCAGTGTGCGCAGCAAAAATATCCCTCTAAAAGGAAGAACAGGAACAAATAATTGTCGGAGCATCTGAAAATGGCTATTTTCAGGAAATTATTCAATGTTATGATGAGATAAAATGTCTGGAAAAGTCCTGAAAGAGCTTGGGATGCTTGCTTTAATAACCCTTTTGCCTTCTATCATCTCCTTCAGCTATTGCTGAAGTTCTTCTACTGCATAGCACTGAGGACTGGTATCCTGGTGTGCTTTTACTTGCATATAAAACCTTGCAGTGTTTTGCATTAACGCTCAGCTGCTGCAATTCCATCTGTGATAGGGATCCAGAAAAGCTATATGTACTCATGGGGGAAAATGTGCACACAGCAGTGGCATCTTTGAAGTTTCCACTGCCGGCGCTGCTGAAGAGGTAGGCTGCTTTTCAGTCTATATTTTAAAACATAAACTAAAATGCAGGTTATCTCTTCAGCACATTGTGGAAACTTTAAGGAAAGTATTAGTTCCTTGGGGGTTTCCCCCCACATTTTCAATGTCATGTCAAGAACCATCTTCAGCTGCATAACAGATCATTGTTTAAGAACTTCTGGTTTACAGAACAGAGTTGTGCATTTATGGAGAGATGCTGGTGGAAGGATAAAAGATGTAGGACAGAAGGACGTTCATCAGTTCCTTTTTCTCATTCATACATGCAGGGCCCATGAGAGGGGGTAAAGGGGGTAAATTGAACCCATGTCCAGGGTCAAAAAGGGGACCCAGGAGCCAAAGGAGGGCCCCCCAAAATTTCCTGGGGTCTCGGCTGGCCTCACGAAGAGTGAAAGACGTTGGCAGAGCCAGGTCTACCGGGTGGGTAGACCTGGGCGCCTCATCGGGAAGCCTGGTAGATCTGGGTTTTGAAGACTTTTATGGCTATTGCTGCCCTCTCCCATCCTGTTTTGCCCCCTCCCCTTTTGAGAAGGGGCCAAAAAGAAACGTTGTGCCCCCTGATAAAATTCCTTTCAGAGGCCCTGCACACACGTACCTAAAATGCACAGAGAACCCTCGCTGCACCAGAGTTGGAGTTTCTGTAGTGGTTTAAGAGCTCATTCATACAATGCTCTGGTATCTGAGATGCTTTGACAAGGGTATCTAAGATGTATATTTGACAGGTGTGAAATTGTTACAGGTTGGGTATCCCTTATCTGTAATGCTTGGGACAGGAAGTTGTCTGGATTTTGGATTTGTCTGGATTTTGGAATATTTGCATAAATATAATGAGATATCTTGGGGATGGGACCCAAGTCTAAAACACAAAATTCATTTATGTCTCATATACACATTATACACATAGCCTAAAGGTAACATAATAATTTTGTGCCCCAGCATGCCTTGCGCTATGCCAGCCAGGTGCTGGAAAATGTGTGTGTGTTTTTTTTTTTTAAGGCATAGTCCCAAAAATGTCTGGATTTCAGATGTCCGGATAAGGGGTAATCAACCTGTATTAAGATTATTATTAAAATGGACTCTTGCATGCATTTAAATAGCACAACCAAGGACTGCTACGTACAATTATAAACTAGTTAGTTTATGTGGTCCTAATAGGGATAAGCAGTATTAAAGGGGGTTAGCATGTTTTGAGTAGCCCTTTGTGATTATTCTTGTGCTCAATGTGTATTGACTTTTCAAAACATTATCTGATCTGCTGCATGCGCGTCATTGCAGATGCCTTCTTTGCCACTCATTGGCTTTTGGGAGAAGGAGCTGATGACCCACGTGTTGGACTCTGCAACTCTACAGGTGAGCATGAGACTCTAAATTGGGGCTACAGAATGTCAATTTCAGCTTCTTATTCAACCAGTGGGGGTGTAGCTCAATGGAAAAAGCATCTGCCTTGCATGCCAAAAGTCCCAGGTTCAATCCTTGGCATTTCCAGGTAGAGCAGAGAAAAATTCCTTTATGAAACTTTGAAGAATCTCTGCTGGTCTGTGTTGAAAATACAGAGCTGGAAGGTCTAGTGGTCTAGTTCAGTATAAAATAATCCATGTAATTTTTTTAAAAAAAATGTATAGCAATTGGTACTTAAATGCTCATCAGAGTTTCACATGAGGATTCAGAACTCTTGCAAGTCTCTACTACATCTAACTGTGGGCGCAATCCAAACCTACTTAGGCCGCCGTTGTAACTAGCGGCCCAGCGAAAACGGGAGGCCCCAGAATGGAAAGAGGATTCAAATCCCCTTTGAATTCCCCTTTTGGAGGGGATTTGAATCCCCGTTCCGTTCTGGGGCCTCCCGTTTTCGCTGGGCCGCTGGTTACGACGACGGACTAAGTAGGTTTGGATTGAGCCCTGTTTCACTTTATTTCCACATATTCTATCTTTCTCACTTTAGGTGAACTTCCTGCACCTCAATTTTCCCTGAATGTAACGTCAGCTCGAGTCGGAGACAGGGTCATTCTGCAGTGCAAGGCTACAAATCCTTTGGTGTCCAATTTCTATTTCTGTAAAGATGGCCATCTCATTTTTGCCCAGAAAGCAAGCCCTGAAGACATCGAATACATACTACCCCTTAATATCACACAGCTCAGTGCAGGCCAATATTCCTGTGGATATCAGCAGAAGCACGGAGAGAACTGGGAGAAGAAATCCACCTTGAGTGCTTTTCAGAATCTAATTGTTGTTCCTGGTAAGAAATAATCATAGTGAAATAATAGTGAAATAATAGTGAAAATAGTGAAATAATAGTGAAATATCATAGTAGGACAGGATGCCATTTCTCTGGACCAGGCATGTTAGACTGTGTACAGAGGATGACTTTTATAAGGCAGGAGAGGAGCACCATCCCTTTAGCTTTACAACAGTGCTGAAGATTATCTGAGCGGATGGATAAAAAAAAAAATCTGTGGTTTCACACTGTCTCTTTCTACCTAGACTTTATCAAGTGGCCTTTAGTGGATTTTAATGTTTTCTTTTTTTCTCCATTTATATATTTATTTTATTAATATAATATTAAAACAAAACAGTACATAATATTTCAAAAGTTTACAGCAAGTGCGAAGCAGTGTATCCTACTAGCATACCATTCTCTATTTTCTACGAGTACTTATACTACCCAACTAAGCCAAAATGTCTCCAACACTCTATTCATCAAATCCACCACATATCATCACAACCTTCTCTCTCTTGTAGAAAGTCAATAAGTGGTTTCCAATTATTCACAAAGAGATTTACAGACTTTTCTTTAATTAAAATTGTGAGTTTGTCCATTTATGCAGGTTTTTTAAAATGTTTTCTTGTGCTTTATTGAATTCCTGTTGCTGCTGTATGCTACGTTATGAATTTAATCAGAGTTATAATATTGCTTTGTTTCAAGTATTGCCTGTGCTGGCTAGCACTGGATACCGATATTTTAGTTTTTGACAGCTGCTGTTGATACTGTTTTTACTAAAGAGATGGCCTGTTTATGTTTTAAATTAATTAAACTGAACAAATACATATTTGATATGCTCAGTACTGACCCATCACCTGCAGCCCCTGTTTGCCATTTCTTGCCAACGACAGAGGGAACTGTAAGCCTACCCAGGCATTCAGAAATTAGGTATACTATACCCATGTAGAAGGGGAATGGGAGCATATAGTTTAGCCCCACCCTGAAGGTTAACACAACATAGCTCCAGAATGACTTTCCCTAGAACCCCTATGTTCAGTGCTTGACAGAGGAGGGCAGAGGGGACTTTGGGATGCTTTCTCCATGCAGCTTAGATCCCTGAACCACCATGAGTGTTCAACTACTAGACCTACAGTAACATTCTGGGAGTTCACCTGGTGGGACACAGGAAGTTTGTGGAACTGCTTATATTTGTGCTGTTTGTAGCTAGGCTTACCATATCCAAAGGGGGTCAGGGTGCCTACACCTTTAACCATTGTAAAAAGAGGGAATTTGGGCAGGTGCAGCTTGTTGCACCCTTCCATTATGAGCTGCACCTGCCCAAATTCCCTCTTTTTACAATGGTTAAAGGTGTAGGCACCCTGTCCCCCTTTGGATAAAGGTAAAGGTATCCCCTGACAATTAAGTCCAGTCGTGTCCGACTCTAGGGTGTGGTGCTCATCTCCATTTCAAAGCCGAAGAGCCAGCGTTGTCCAAAGACGCCTCCGTGGTCATGTGGCCGGCATGACTCTCCTTGCCGCAGCGCGTAGCATGCAGCTGGAACACGGAGCGCTGTTTACCTTCCCGCAAGTGGTACCTATTTATCTACTCGCATTGACATGCTTTGGAACTGCTAGGTTGGCAGGAGCTGGCCAAGCAACGAGCGCTCACCCCATTGCGGGAATCGAACTGCCGACCTTTCGATCGTAGCCCAGTTGAAAACCAGGTTGGTTTTCCGATTCTGATACTTTTGCTGCTTATTCCATGTCCAGGTAATCCTGATCGGTCCAGGGGTAATGACAACAGCCTTGGTGAGTAAATCAGCGAGTTGCTTTGATCTTGAAGGGATTTCTTGTACAAGCACTCAGATTTAATTTTCTTCTTTTTATTGAAAAGTTAATTAGTTTCATTACCCTAAAACACAGGGAGCAAAGGTTCCAATGCATTATAATAATAATCTGACAAATATATTTGATACTGTCACTGCTTGTTTCCTGCTTAGGCAATCTTGATCAGTGTCGCAGAAACAACAGGAGTGCTAGTAAGTAAATTTTTGGCATTTACTTTAAATGTTTTAAGGACATTTTCAATATAAGCCATTTGGGGAATGCTTCGTGTTGAACTGCAGCACATAAACCTTCTTAATAAATAATAATAGTAGTCATTAGTTTTGATCTTGAAGGAATGAATTGTGTGTGTTCCCTTTTTAAGGAAACCTATGTGCTGTTTTATCATTGCTATTTCTACAGCTGTTTGAATTCTGCTTTCTGCTGACTGCATTGTTTAATGTGGTTTTTATTAAATCAATGTCATGAGCCATTTTTGACAGTGGATTGGGGAGATGCACCGTCCGTAGCGCATGTAGAGCACATGTTTTATATGCAGAAGGTTCCAGGCTCATTCGCCACCATCTATATAGGTAGGGCTGGGAAAAGTCCCCTCTCTGAAACCTTGAGAAGAGCCAGTCGGTGTGGACAGTACTGAGCTCGATGGTCCAATGGTCTGGCTCAGTAGAAGGCAGCTTCCTGTATCCATGGCAAGTTAAACATTTCTTACTGTTTACTCTCACTTTATTTCCACTTATTCTCTTGTTTTCACTCTAGGTGAACTTCGTGCACCTGAATTTTTCCTGAATGTAACTTCTGTTCGAGAGGGAGACTGGGTCTCAGCCCGGTGCATGATTACAAACCCTTTGCTGACCAAATTTTTTTTCTGCAAAGATGACCATCTCATCTTTGTTCACAAAGCAATACCCGATGAGATTGTATACACGCTGCCCCTTCATATCTCCCAGTACAGTGGAGGCCAATATTACTGCGGGTATTGGCAGAAGGATGGAAATAACCTAGAGAAGAAATCCACTCTCAGTGCTTTTCGGAATCTGATTGTCCTGCCAGGTATGAGTAGTGCAATGATCAGAGTATGACGGGATGTTATTTCTTGAGACTGGACATTTTAGACTTTATACAGAGGATGATTTCTGTAAAAGAAGAGGTGTACCGTATCTTTAGCAGTACAACAGTGCTGAAAATTGTCCGAGCAGATGGGTAAAAATAATTCACGGCTAAGGTTAATAATTGCAATTTCAAATTGTGCTTCTTTCCATCTGGTAGTTTGTCTTCATCCAGTGGATTTTAGTAGTTTTTAATATTTTCTTGTGTTTTTATTGAATTCCTGCTGCTGTATAAATTTAAACTAAGTGATAAAATTCCTTCTTAAAATTAAATATCTTCTTTATTGCCCATCATGGCCACCATTGGATAGGGTTGTTTAGTGAATGTTTTTGTTGAAAAACGGTATATACATATGCTTAACAACATTAAGCCATCATCAATTAATTGCAATTGATTCTCTGCACAGGCAATCCAGACCAGTGTATTGGAAACCCCGGAAGCACTAGTAAGTGAAATATTTACTTTTACTTCAAACGTTTTTAATGTCCTTGGCTACGTAAACTGTTTAGTGAATTAATAAGGAAGCATTTTCCAGGTTGTTCTGGTCGTTTTATTTACTTAACAAGAGATTGTCCTAACGTTTCGCTCCTAAACTATGAGGAGCATTATCAAAGGAACAGCAACTTGCTGTTTGCTCTAGTTCTTCTTAGTGCAAGATGTTAACAGTTGGGAGGTTAACTGCTGCCTCTGCCAAGTTCCTTAAAGGCATATCACCATTTTATAACGAAGTTCCATAGCTGCCAAGATTTTCCCTATATAAAATGGGGCAGCATAACGCATTTAGGACATTTTGTCCTAAAACGTTAGAACAATCTCTTGTTAACTAAATAAAACGACCAGAACAACCTGGAAAATGCTTCCTTTTATTAATTCAAAGATATGTACCGGTCGTGAAAACCTCAGAACATACATTGTTTAGTGAATGTTTTTGTTGAAAAAAGGTATATACATATGCTTAACAACAACAACAACAACAACAAAATTCCCAGGATCTTGGCTAGGTCCCGAACTGCAGAATATAACCAGTCCAACATACCTGCTTGGGCTGTGATGAAGTATCATAATAATAATAGTTCTCACTGAGTGGATTTGATTTTGAAGGTACCAATTATTTTGTTACCTTTTAAATAACGTCTATAGGTTGTATTATCTCCCTGTTGTTTCTTCCAAACTGTCAACTTTTTAAATTATGCTTTTTGCTGGCTGCGTGGGCACTCTTTCATTTGGTTTTTATTAACTCCATCTAGTGAGACACCTTTGAAAGTTGCTGGAGGAGGATGGAACTGTAGCACATGAAAAAGGTCCCTGGTTCACTGCCTGGCATCTCCATGCAAGTCCAGGGAAAACCCCTGAACCTATTGAGAGCTGTTGCGACTCAGTGCAGACAGACAATCTTGAGCTAGAGACCAAATGGTTTGACTCAGTAGAAGTCAGTTTCTTATGATAGAATGATGCTATATGGATTCTTGCTCCCTCCTCTCATCCAAACAAGTAATATGCACAGTTGAGACTTTTAGAAGAAGACTCTGTGACCATAAGCCTGGATGCAGTGTGTGCATCTAGCTAGATGAGGGTCCATCTTACACTGTAGTGCAGTGGTTCCCAAACTAGGAGGTGTGGGTCCCAGGGGAGCCACGGAAACCAGCCAGGGGAGCCGCAGAGTGCCACGAAACCCATCAACATAATGTAATGGGGAGCCGCGGCCAATGATCACCAATGGTCAAGGGAGCCACAGGTCAAAAAAGTTTGGGAAACTCTGCTGTAGTGGTTAAGGGAGGGAAAGAAACAATGGGAACATCGCATTACAGAAGGAGTTGCACTCTAACAGACCTTGATGCAGTGCTTAGGGGTATGTGTGCTGGGAAGAACCTGTGGCTGAAACTGGAACAGAGTGTTCAATTTTGTTAGTTTTGAGAATAATCAAAGCAGATGATGCCATCCGGCTGAGGACCAACATCTAGGGCAATTACATTTTATGTCATATTTCAGTATTCATTAAGTTCTTCTCCTACCTCTCTCTACATTCACACACTACTCTTCCTTTTTTTTGATGCAGACACCAATAAAGTACCAGTCTATATATGGATTCTCCGGTCCACAATGGTGCTTCTCCTTCTGGTCTCATCACCAATTTTCAACTGCTTTTTGAAGAAATGGGGCTGATTCTTGATCTGAGCAAGTGTCGTCATGTCCCCCCGTCCCCGTTCCCCCACCAGCCTTGGCTCCTGCTTGGCTCCAGTCCTTCATTGATCATGTTTCTTGTTCATTCACCCATTTGCAAAAGATGGTTCCTATTAAAAATGAACCGTTGACTTACAAACTCCCATTGTCTGTCTCAGATCTCATATGATGTATGGAGTTCCTTTGAGCAAACCTGTCAAAATTCCCTCGCTTATCATGTCTGTCAACCAATGTTGCTTTGATAGTACTGGAAATAAAATGATAAGCCAACATACAGTGAGGTGCTGTTCAGTGCATTACCAAGACTGGCTACTCAGTTAACGCTAACAAGAAATCCACTAAGACAGGGATTCTCAACCCCTTTGGCACGTTGTACCACCTCTGGGGCCACTGGCACACCAAGTACTACCGGAAGTATGTGGTGATGTCATTGCCACTTACTTCCGTGTTTTCAGCTGTCCCAGAGCTCAGAAGATGACAGTAAGGAGGCAAGGGCGGGAGGGAGGGCCTTTCCCTGCTCAGTAAACCTGTGCGCTCAAGCTCTGCCCACTCGACAAAGCTCGTGCCCCCATTTTCAGGGCTCCGCCATCTTGCCAGCCAGGAGCCTGCGTACCACCAAACAGCATTACCTCGTACCACTAGTGGTATGTGTACCACGGGTTGAGAAACCCTGTACTAAGCTAATGCATAGCTTAGCTAACATTAAGTTTTGGTCTCATCAATGGTCTGTTTTTTCCCTCCTTATTGTGATCAGGCTTTCTATGCTTTCTACTCCTTTTGAGATTTACTGTATCCTAGTGCCAGTACTTCCTAATAATTAGAGTATACATTCCTCTGGTAACATTCAGGAACTGAATTCCGTCACAAATTTTTGAACAGGAACCTCCATACTTGGTTTGAACTTTGCATTAGGCGAAATTTTGGGGCAAGTCTACACATGACAAATGTCACTGAAACAAAGGAGATCATGCAGCATGGCAAACCATGTGAGGACTGAGGCATCTGGAGCCACCAAAGACCAATTTTCCCTTTAAAATACCTATGAAATCAGGATTTGATCATTTGGCAAATCCTTATGTCCACCTCTCTACAATATGAACTGGCAGCTCGATCCTGCGTAAGGATCTGTGGCGGGCCCATAGGGCCGACCGCAGGATCCTCAGCCCTTCCCAGGCTGCTCCGGCGTGGCCCAGGAACTACTTGGGAGAAGATGACACTCATCCCCTTCCCCCAGTGTAGGACTGCCAGGCACCAATTAACCTCCTCAAATGTATATCGGTTCTCGAGCTGATGTACATTCGGGGAGGCAGGGAAAGGGCGGCCCAGGCCGGGAAGTGGTGCAGATATCGGCGATATCCCTGCCCCTCCCGGCCTGGGCCGTCCAACGGCTGCCCTCCCCTACAACCCGGCCCGCCCTTCCCCCGCCCCTGCAACCCACTGGTACAACTCACCTGTTCCAATGGCTGCAGGGTCTGTCTGGAGGCAGATTAAGGGCTGCCAGCCTGCTTGCCGGCGGCCTTTACTCCTCTGGTGCCAAAAACGTGTCTTACGGCGCATTTATGGCACCCGGTGCCTGTGGAACACGCGTTATGCAGGCACAAAGTTACAGCGGATTGTGCCATAAGTGAGCAAGTTCCATAAAATGGTGTTTGGGAAAGAAGGTATTTTGGTGAAGGAGGGTAAATTGGCATTCTGACATCCCTCAAGAGACCATTTTGATCTGTTTTTTTAATGATACACAGCCCAACCCTACTTAAATTTCTGCCCAGCAATGCAGCAAGGCAGATGCAGGTAATACTGCATCCTGTGCAGAAAGTGGGAGCTGGGAACCTTTGTTCCCTTACATTACCCCGGATAAATCCCCAGCCCTCGCAACGGGCTTCTCAAATCCACACCAGCTGTTTAGCTGATGCAAGTCTGGGAGGCCCATGTAAGAAAAAATGGCCCAGGAAGGGGGCTAGGATTCGGCGCACACTACTACAGCCGATCCCGCTCCACTCATGGGCCTGATCCGCCCACCCCCTTGATGTCAAAGGGGATGCTGCCCTGCTCCTGTCAGTTTTCCCCTGGGGTCAATTGGTTCCATTTTGGTTCAAGTGGAGCCCCATCCCTTGTAGATAGACTTGGTTTGTCTCAAAACGTTCCCCAATGCTGAATAAATCAAAACCCCTCCTCCAGACACTCTCATTCAACAGTAGAGTGTATCATTTAGACAAGGTCTTGAATTGAAAATGTCCAATAGTCAAGGATCCAGAGAATGACTCATTAAAAGGAACAAGTTACACATTGCTCCTTCTCTGTCTGCTGTGTAGGGGAGGAAGGACCGGAGACATGCATGCTACAAAATTTATGATTATTTCCAGCCTCTCTCACTGTAAGCAAACAGAACTTGAAATTGTGTGGCAGGGAAGTGGGCACCAGCTGCTTCTGGAAGAGTGACATGCCTACAGCCTAATGAAACTGTTCTGGTATTTCTGTGAGTTGAGAGAAGTAATCAAGGGGTTTGGTTGTTGTGATGATGCATTGTTCCTGGGAAAGTCTAGGAGAATTCTTGAATTTCTCAATTATTTCTGAATTCCATTCAGGAGGTTTCTGGGAGAGAGTGCTCCAATGTGTGGGACAATATTACCTTAAAAAAGAGAACCGGGAAAAAGACTTTGGTGATTTCAGATAGTTACTTTATATTATTTCAATTCATGACGGTGAGATAAACGTGCTAGGAATGGTGGGAAAAATTATTGAAAGAGCAAGGAATGCTTTCTGGATTATTATTATTATTATTATTATTATTATTATTATTATTATTATTATTATTGCTGCTGCTGTTGCTGCTGTTGTTGTTGCTGCTACTACTGCTATTACTATAAAGTAATAGCATAAAGTTTATAAAGTTTATTTATTTACCTCTTTTCAACAACAACAACAACAACAACAAATAAAAACCAGAAAGCAGTTTACATACCTACAAAATGAATTTACATATATATGTTTCAGGCTTGTGAATTAAACTGCTCAAGAAAGCTGAGTGCATTCATGGGGAAAATTGTGCACATAGTTCTCATTGAAGTCAATTGCACTGCTGAAGAGGCAAGTTGCTTTTCATATACTTATGTTAAATTCAACATAAACGAAATATACATTGCCTCATTAAGGCTACAATCCTATACATGCGTACCTGGGAGAAAGCCCCATTGAACTAAATGGGACTTTCTTCTGAGTAGACATGCCTAGGATAGGGCTGTAAGGAAACTCTTCACTCTTCAGGAAATCTCCCATATATTCACTGTGTGATCTGAAGAACTATCTGCAAGTGAATAAGAGATCAACATGTTAGAACTGGTTTACAGAATGGTGTGTTTATGAAGATGTGCTGCTGGAAAGTGTAGTGTTAAACTATAGGAACATTTCATCAGTTTCTCTTTCTCATCTTCACATGTACACACACACACACACACACACACACACACACACACACGTCTAAAATGCGTAGAACCTTCTCTGCACTAGAGTTGGAGTGTTTCATCTAAGGGCTCATTCATATAATGATCTGGCATATGGGATGCTTTGACAAGTGTAATGCCATGGTGTGAAATTGTTTCTTGCAAGCATTTACTTGCACAACTGGGAACTTCCATGGATACTTATACTTACAAACTTCCATGGATATTATACTGTAAGACAAGTTAGGGGGCTGTTGGATAGTCCTTTATGATAATTTTTGTACACTTGCATTTTAATGTCTGAATCTTTTTGCATGTATTTCATTGCAGCTGCTTTGTTTTTTGCAACACATTGGCTTTTTGGAGATGGTGCAGGTGACACAAAAACAGAACTCTGCAGTTCTACAGGTAAGTCTGGGACTCTGGATCCAATTACTCATATGCTTCATTGCACAACGTCCCCCAATTGGAGTTTACAAATATCGAGCTGGACCTTGTGAAACAAGCTAACATCGCAGATTCGGAGGGTTTAAATAGTTCGCCTGTGGTATGCTATGGTACAGTTGTTGTCTTTTTAATTAAATAAACCCAATCCAAAGGAATTGTTTTCTGTTTAAAAATAGCACACGGCCAGTATGATTTGGATGGAAATGGCTGTGGGAGTAAGCTACTGAAGTGCTCAACCTCTCCATGGTTTTGCCCTGATTTGCAAATTTATAGATTTGCTCCTGTTTGCTATTTATAATTAAAAATAAGCCTGCTCAAGGCACGCTGCATGACTGAGCACATATTTCACTGGAGCCTCAGAAATGGGGGTGAGGAATGTCAAGTGTTATTGTCCATGCAAATGTTTAAAAAAATGTGCAGTAATTTCTACATCTAACAGCCCAGTCCTAACCAACTTTCCAGCACCGATGCAGCCACATCAACGGGGCGAAACCTGCATTCAGTGGTGGGAGGCAGTCACAGAGACCTCCTCAAGGTAAAGGAACATTTGTTCCTTTACCTTGGGGTTGCTTTCTGGCTGCATCAGCACTGGAAAGTTGGTTAGGATTGGGCTATAACAGTGGTTCCCAAACTGGGAGGTAAGGCTCCCAGTTGAGCTGCGGAAACCAGCCAAGGGAGCTGCAGAGTGCCACGGAATCCTCTCAGAAAACAGTGCAATGCCAATTGGCAGGCATGAACATAATGTAATGGGGAGCCACGGCCAATGGTCACCAATGGTCAAGGGAGCCACAGATCGAAAAAGTTTGTGAAACACTGGGCTATAAGTAGTAAATTAAATGCTTTATACGAAATGCTCCAAGAAAAAGCAAGTCAGGTTTTTGTTTGTTTGTTTTAGCTGACTTTGGAGAAAAAAACCAAAAACAAAGCAAAGTTGATCTCTTGATAATTGACTTATGTGGGAATAGCCACTGGGTTGCTTGTGTATGTCCCAAGTCTCCTATGTGATTCTAGTAATGCAGTGTGGCTCATATAGAAGTACTGTATTAATAATCTCTGACTAGAAAGAATGTAGGGGAAAGCCCTGAGAAAGCCTTCAACGTTTTCCATTTTAGAGCTTTCCCATGGGTCAGATCTAAGTGGAATAATGATTTTAGAACAGGGAATATGGATTCTCTGTGTGAATGGAATCACACTGGAATCAAAGGAAGTACCTAGTAACCATAACATCATGTGAATGTCATTTTTATAATACAAATTGCTCAGAACAATGCAATAAATAGTCAATACCAATGGAAACATAGCATTTTGAAAACATAGTCCAGTGCAAAAAGTTAGGGGCGACCATGAGAATTCGTACGCAGAACTCCTTTACATTTACTCATACTTTATTTCCACATACTTTCCTGGTCTTGCTCTAGGTCACCTTCCTGCACCCGAGTTTTTCCTGAATACAACTTCAGCTCGAGAGGGAGACAGGGTGTTGGCACGATGCATGGCTTCACACCATTTGGTGACCAACATATTTTTCTGCAAAGATGGCCATCTCATTTTTGCCCACAAAACACAGCCCCGGGAGATTGAGTACACACTGGTCCTTAATATCTCACAGCACAGTACAGGCCAATATTCCTGTGGGTATCAGCAGAAGGATGAGAATAACCTGGAGAAGAACTCCAGCCTCAGTTCTGCTCGGAATCTGATTCTCCTTCCCGGTAAGACTGTCAAAATGATCCAGTAAGGAAGGGGTCATGAGCTGGCATTTCCCAGAACTGAGCATTTCAGCCTGTGCTTTCTTCCACCCAGTAGCATTTGTCTACATCAAGTGGCTTTTAGTAATTTGATATTGTCTTGTGTTTTTTATTGAATTCCTGCCGCTGCTATATTTATTTTACCTATGTGTTGTTGCTCCTTTGTTTATTACCTCTGCTTGCTGCTGTTGGAGTGCTCTCTGAGTTTTTGTAAGCTGCTTTGGATATTGTTTGACTAGAAAGGCGGGCTATTTATGTTTTTTAATTAATTAATTAATTAACACAAATATTCAGCATGTGTGAGTATAGAGATCTTGAAGGGATCAGTTACACATGTGGTCAGAGTTAATTTTTTTTTTGTTTAATTTTTTCTAATGCACGTTAACCTAAAATACAAGTAAAACGTTTCTAATTATAAGGAAAACACACACACACACACACACACACACACACACACACACACACACACACACACTGCTCCTAGCTCTATGATAGGAATTCAGTCGAGCCTCATTTTTCTTCTTGGATCTAATTCAGGTTGGTTAACTTTCATTGTCACAGGTCAGAAAAGTAGAATTCAATCCGGACTTGCAGTTTTTGCCATTCTGATTCCAGCTCCATTGCTCTACTTCCTGATAAAGAAAGGTGAGGTATGATGATGGCATAAGTTCATGATAGTTCACCACAGAAAGGGATGAGTATTCAAGTAGCATCATGGCTGCCTGACCTCTGTGAGATAAGAGAACAGAATGATTTGAGCGCTCAGAATTTACGTCAGAGCTTATTTATGTATGGGTGGATTTATCTGTATCGTTGTTTACACTGACAATTCAGTTAGGCTTAGAGGTCTTAAAACATTCTTTTTCAGAAGTCTTTTCAGCATATCTATCATTTTATACATATTTTCTTTAATATTAACATTTAACGTAAATTTCAACTGTTTTAACCATAGTTGTTCCCATTGGTCCATTAAAATAACATGACCTACATTTTTCGCCCAATGAATCGTACATTCTTTAACCTGTTCTTCTTCTGTTTCAAACTTCAAAAGCAATTTATACATTTTTGAAATTATCTGGTCTTCAGATTTTAATTGTGCCTCCAATATTGATTCTTCTTCTACAAATCCATATGCCTTCTTGTCCACTTTAAATCTCTCCAAAATTTGAGCATATACAAACCATTGACAATTAAAGTCTTCTTCCATTAGTTTTTCTCTTGACTTCATTATACAGTCTCCCAAACTGAGAGGCGCAGCTCCCAGGGGAGCCGCGGAAACCAGCCAAGGGAGCCGCGGAGTGTCAAAGAATCTTCTTGGAAAACAGTGCAATGCCAATCGACCGGCATCAACATAATGTAATGGGGAGCTGTGGCCAATAGTCGCCAATTGACAAGGGAGCCGCAAATCGAAAACATTTGGGAACCACTGGTCTGGTGAATAGATATCTGGCTCTTCACCTTGCAAGAAACTTTACAGTTAGTGAAATATAGATGACCAGTTTGAGGTCAGTCTTGCCTACGATAAAAGAAGCAATCTGTGATGTTCAGGAAGAAGCATGGTGGAGCATTGGTGGAGGAGAATGACAGATGCTCTGATGTAAGGAAGTGATTGGCAACTGGAAAGTCTTCTCAAGAGCAGTGGTGGGTAGCCAGGGAGAGGAATACACCAGAAAAATGGCTGGTCTGGGGTTGAGCATGAAATCTGGGTGAGCAGCACTGAGAGGTGGGATGTTGTGAACAGCCTGAGGATACTGCAAGTAACTGTTCAGTGTTAGGCTAACATAGGCCAATAAATGATAGGTCCGCGATGCATGGGAGAGAAGGACCTGCCAGACTTTCAACCTGCAAGATTTTGAATGTGCATCTGTTGGAGGATGACATTTCAATTTTCCCCTTGGGTACTGGAATACCGAAGGTTGGCATTGCCAAAATCTACTCCAATTCTAACAGGATTGGAAGTGGAACTACCCAACTTCATGCCATCATTTCCTGTCCTTTCTATATTCCTACTTCCGGGTTCTACTAAGTGTTTTACAGCGCAATCCTAACCAACTTTCCAGTACCGGTGTAGTCATGCGAACAGGGTGCATGCTGCATTTTGCAGTGCAGGGGCAGTCATGGAGTCCTCTTCAAGGTGAGATAACATTTGTTCCCTTATTTTGGGGTTGCATTGTGGCTGCACCGGCGCTGGAAAGTTGGTTAGGATTGGGCTGTTAGAAGAGTCAAGGAGTTACATTTCCCCCCTGAACTGATGTTCCATCTCAGGTTTCCCCATAGTCTCTATGAATGGCATGTTGCAAATCCTTGCCCGATGCCACCTGGGGATGTTCATCTCTTTTTGTGCTGAGCACATATGGTGGTGAGTATTGGAAAACAAGATGCGAAAGCAGTCAACGTGAAGGGAGGACAGATTAAACTCATCCTTCTCTGTTGTCTGGCCTCCTAGCTCAGTGCATCGTAAGACTCCTTTTTTGATTTCTGAAAGCAAGATTTGCAAAGCTGCCCACAATATGGTACCTGGATACAAACTAAATGCATATGGCATGTGACTCCCTTGAATAGCTCTGTGACATTCTTTCACTACCCTGAATAGTGCTATTTTATGGAACACCCAGGTAGCGTCATTGTTTTCTTCTTTTTTATTTTAGTTGTTGCTCATTACAGATTTTCAAGGTAAGAAGAAATGGAACGCTTATCCTTTTCCTCCTGGTGATGATTAAATGTTAAGGGTTAACTGTGAGCTTTCTTGGTTGTTCACGAGCTTATTTGAGGACTGATCAAAAGCTTTGGCAGGTTTGACTTTGAATCAAGGTGTTCTGATAGAAACAATTCTCTCCAATGTTTATGGCCCAGTCCTATACATGGGATATGCTGGTGGATCTTGAGATCTGTCAGCATCTTTTGCAGGCTGCTGGCTCAGCAGCAGCTCCTCAGAGCTACTACCAGCGCAAAGGCTGGATGTGCGTGGGCAATAGTGGCCCCAAAACCTGCTGCTGAGCCTGGTAAGTTGGCAATGGAGGCGGATCTGAGCAGGGGCCAGGCCAGGGTGGGTTGTGGGAGGGATGGGGCAGCACTGGTGGCCAGGAGATCCAGAGCCCCTGGTCCAGGCCAGACAAGCCTACTTGAATCTACCAGATTTATGCCAGAAAAATAGCTGGCATAGACCTGAGTAGGCCCATCAGGAATCAGGAACCATCAGAAGAGTTAAGTAAAAAAAAATCTTTACTGACCTCTCCACAGCTGCTTGGGCCCCAGCTAGACTGTGGGATGCAGCAGAAGCTGTGTTAGCACAGCTGCACCCTGCAGGCTGGCTGAGAATAGGATTGGGCCATTAGTCTCCCATGATAAAGACAACTATAGCACCACAAATGCACTCATCATGTATTTTCTCAGGGAAGAAGCTTCGAACAATAACAGAAGAGACACGGCCTCTGGGGGACAGCTTGAATGTAAGAGAATGTTATTTTCCATTTGGAAAGAAGAACAGTGCAATCTGAATTTGTTTTATGAATCATAGAATGTAACGCCAGACAGTGTTTCCCAACCTTTAGAGGCCCATTTACCACCTACGTGGGCCTCCGACCAGCCACATACCACAGGAAGAAAGTGCCGATGACATCAGCGACACTTTCTTCCGGGTTCACAGCTGGCCGGAGCTCTGAGAAGGGCAGAAACAGCTGGGTAAGATGCAGGGGAGGCTGGGAGAGCCGTCCCCAGTGTTTACAGTCCATGATGCGCTCAAGCTCTGCTGACTCAACAGAGCTTGAAGTGCTGCTTTTTGGGCTCGGTCGCAGTGCCGTGTGGCCGAGATGGCAGCTGCCATCTTGGCCACCAGCTGCCTGTGTACCACTAACCTGTGATCTGCGTATCACCAGTGGTTCATGTACCACAGGTCGAGAACCTCTGCTCTAGGACACAATCAAGTACAGTGAGAATCTTTTCTTTTTCTGTTTAAATAGTTAAGTTTCTAGATCTCGTGCCAATAGAGAAAAATGTGAAGAAAAATGTAAGAACAGAGCTAAGTAAGTGAGACTTTGTAAAACCGGGAACTTGGAATTAGGCAGAACATCAGTGAGCAGGAAATCAGAATATTTCCTGCTTCTCCGATCATTGTAATATTCAGATGAATTTTCCTTCTGCTGCAAACCTTTCTGCTGATTTTTCTCCATGGGCATTTTTCAGTGAAAGATATTGCTTTCAGGGTGCAAATATTATGTTCTTGCAACACAGAAACCCTATAGCGATTTCAGTAAGGCAAACAAAAACACCTGTGGATGTCACTCCACCCTCTCAGAGAGAACAGTTTTTCCCTGATTTCATTTCCGGAAACACTTCTCTGGTAGACTCTTTCAGTAGACTCTTCTCCAGTAGACATTTCTACATCTTCTCCGGTAGACTTCTCCGGTAGACTCTTCCAGTAGACAGTTCCGGTAGACTCTTGTCTCTGTCCACGAAACACAGAACTATATCCTAGAATTATATCAGGATGGAAAGAAAGAGATCAAAGCCAGTCAGTCACCTAGGATAGGCTGCTGAGGCATTGTGGATTCATTATGCTTGTGGTGAAATTACTGTGATCGCTTTCCCAACCTCCTTTGATGCTGCAGTTTTCTGGGTACTGAATGGGTACACACAATTCTTATCTACCCACCTGTTAGAATGTTGTGCAGGGCTACCAACTGTTTCAGCAGCTTACACAGCTATGCTTCCTTAATTGCAGCTTGATCTGTTGCATGTAGCAGGTGATTATCACTGTGCTGTAAAGACCCCCCCCACACACACAAAAATCCCTTGCTGATTACTTCAGATCAGACAGCTGAAAAAGGCACAAGAAAGGGACAGTGTGGTGTTTCCTGATCTGCAAACTGAATATGATATACTATAATCTGACTGTGTTGTATGAAGAACCAAAATGGAGCTACATTCCCATAGTCCTCCTCCCAGGGCAGATGCAAACTCATACAGTTGTCCCCCCCCCCCCCCCAGAAACTAGATGTCTATAGTCACTAGCAATTCGGCGGAGTTTCCAGTTCATGTTGTCCTCGTACAGCAAAACCTATAGTGGTTGAAAGGAGTTATTTCAAGAAATTGTGATCTGTGAAGGGGAGCAGCATTCTTACTGTGTGCTCTGCGGTTCCCAGCCCACATGACACATTGAGTAGGTGTAAACAACCTCATTGCTCTGTTGAAAGGGCTGTCTCTATGCAGCCTTAATGTGGTGAACACTTCTAGAGAGCTATTTCTGCATGCCTACATTATATAATGCTCTTCCTGGCCCTGCATGCATTTTTCTCACGGAGCTTCCAATACAGTGCATTCTTAGGTTTATTGACTGCAGTGCAATAAGGGTGTCTGGAGAGGAATCATTTTGCACATAGATTTTCTGCCTTATACTGATCCAGACCACTGGCCCAGGGTTTCTTACTGGCAAAAGCTCTCTGATTTCAGAGAGGCATCTTACCCAGTCCTACCTATAGATCCTGGGACCTTCTACACATGGAAAACATGCACTTTACCACTGAACCACCACCCCATATGTGACTATTTCAATGGTGAAGTAATTCCATTTCTGTTACATAAGAACAGCCCTGCTGGATCAGGCCAAAAGCCCATCTAGTCCAGCTTCCTGTATCACACAGTGGCCCCACCAGATGCCTCAGGGAGCACAAGACAACAAGATAACCTGTTTCCCATTGTCACTCCCTTGCACCTGGCACAGAGGTTAAGCACAGAGTATGGCACAGAGTATGTTAGGGCATACTTGTGTTATAGTGAATGTCCAAAATGTCTGTGTCAGCATGTGAATGTCGACAAGCCTAGCTGTCAAGGACTTGGATATTACGGTTGCAGGTTCTTGGGATGTGTGGGCCGTCGTCCCAAGGCTCATGATGAACAACATTGCTGCTTTTGAGGCCTAGAATGTCTTCCAGGTGGGTGTGGTGACCAGGGATGAATCACTTCTGAAAGATTTCTACAGAGCAATTTCACATGCGCAGCTTTGACAGTTGACTTAAAATGAGATTAATTGTGACTTCGTTTTCAGATGCAGAAATTATGTGCTTGCACAGAAACATGGTGAGTCACTGTGTCAGTCCAATACTGAACTACCTAGTCTGGAGACACTGATGTAGAGATTTGTATTGCACAACTCCTCCGTGTGCAAAATAATAAATCATTATAAACTCTATCCCATCAGCTGTGAAGGTTAGGAACTAGATAAATCAGGCTGCAACTCTATGTACATATACCTGGGAGTAGGCCCCATTGAACACAGTGGGACTTACTTCTGAGTAGAGATGCATAGGATAGGGCTGTTAGTCATTTTCAGACTTTCTCCTGGGAGGGAACAGTTCCTGTATCAACTCATTTGCCAAGGAACCTCTAACCCACTGTCACAGATCACTAAACTATTGTGCAAAGGATACCTAGGCACTCAGCAGGTCTACTGGATCTCATTGCCACCCCCTATGGATGGAAAATGCAAACTAGAACAGGGGTTCTCAACCAGTGGTACTTGGACTGCTGGACCACTGGAACCCCACTCCGACGTGGCACTTTTGGCAGCACGTTTTCACTCCCGAGAGGCTCCTGCCTTTGGCCGAACCTCTCAGGAATGCTAAGAAGGGCCCTCCCACTCACAAAACCTCCTACCTGTGTTTTCTGGCCTTGGAAAATCTGAAAACCTGGAAGTAACTGGCGATGATGTCATTGTCAGTCACTTCCAGTGGTACATAGCAGGAGAGTGGCACCGGAGGCGGTATTCTGCCGGGAAGGGGTTGAGAACCCCTGCCCTCACTGGCGTCACTACAGGGGGGGTGGAGCTGTAAGTTCTTCTGTGATCGGAGCCTCCGTTACACGGAAGAACGAAGCACCCCACCCCCGCGCCTTCCGACCCATTCAAAGCAGTGAAAACAACGCGCAGGGAGTCTCCTGCGCGTTGTTTTCACTGCTTTGAATGGGTCGGAAGGTGCGGGGGCGGGGCGCTTTGTTCTTCCATGTAACGGAGGCTCCGATCGTGGAAGAACTTACAGCTCCGCCCCCCCTGTAGTGACGCCGGTGCCTGCCCTAGAATAAAGACAGCACTCTTCTGCATTTAGACATTGTGGATAACCCCCAAGTTTCCCTGGAATACAGTCTGAAAGCCAGTCTGAAAACCAGCATCGTACAGTATGCATATCATACTCTGTGGATTGGGGCAATTTATGAGTGTGAATATTTTCCTCTTTTTGTAAGAACAGTTGACTCCAAATGACTTCTGCTAAAGCTCCAGGTTGGAAGATGACTAACTTTCTCTTTTAATTTCTAAGCCCCCACCATCCCAGAATGCCGAAACAGCAACATATGCAGCCATTGCTCCATCGAACCAGAAGACTAGTCTCAACTTTGTTCCTGCCTCGCAGCCCTCAAATATATCACATGAAGATACATCAGAATGGAAGAGACCTTACAAGGCTAGAATCTCTGGGAGTGCTGAAGGGAAACTTGGAAGGAAGACTGTAGAAAACTGACAGCCCTAAGGAGAGAAGACTCATCTGGTTCTAGGGTTATACTGTCTCTTTTAGCTGCTTAGAAATATTTCCATGCTCCCAGTAATACAGTCTTTACCTCTCTTCTCTATATTAAATGACAACATATAACTTTGTATTGCTGCAATAAATCTGAGATGTACATTCTGGTGTGTTGGTTTTTGTGGAATGATCTGAATCAGAGTTGCATAGGCAGAGCCGAATTTAGAAGAGACTTGAGCCCTGAGAGACACAATTCCAACAGCACATTCCTCTCCGGCGTTCACTTGCATTGCTAATTTTCAAGTGTCAAATGGATGCTGCCACAAATGGTGCCGCGTTCTGGGGACTTGCCCTTCCTATGTTGATTTTATTATTTTTAAATATCAACGTATGTGTTTGTGTAAGGCAAAATTCCTAAAAATTCAGCTTGTGGACACACCAGAGCAATGGATACAGGAACAAAGAAGCTTTTCTCTTGTCTGACCGACCTCCTCTCATTTCTATCGCTATTTGTATGTCTATTTCATTTGTATGTCCTTAAGCAGTGTCGTTGCTTACGGGGGTCCATGGGCAGGGTGTCAACTCATTTGGAGCCTTACAGGGGTAAGGGTGGGTGGGTGCATGTCCTGAAATCAGCCTGAATGGCTGCTGCAGCCATTGCAGCTGCGGCTGCTCTTCACGAGGAGACCACAGGCGGCACCTGGGGCCCTGTAACCCCCCCGGTCCCGGCTTAGCTACACCTTAAGCTAATTACATTGTTCAAGAAAGCTCTAGTCCTTGCACTTGTGGGTGAGCAAGCGGGTGCTTCTCTTGAGCTCCCAACAAATAGGTCACTCAGAACGGACAGATAATAAGAGCTTACTCTGGTCAGAAGCTTTTATAACTTTGCTTTGATGATGTCACGAAGTTACCTGACTGGAGGAATGGAACCCACCTGGCTCTTCTTTCACATTCCTTGACCTGGATGGACAAGTTTGCCTGCCCACACTAATCCTAGAAGGGGGGGGGTAGCCATTCCAGATAGGAAGAGGAACCCAATCCACATCCAGCACATGGTTGTCTGGGAATGGTATTTCATAGGTAAATGTAAAGGTGACCCCTGACAATTAAGTTCAGTCGTGTCCGACTCTAGGATGTGGTGCTCATCCCCATTTCAAAGCCGAAGAGCCAGCGTTGTCCGAAGACGCCTCCGTGGTCATGTGGCCGGCATGACTCTCCTTGCCGCAGCGCATGCAGCTGGAACACGGAGCGCTGTTTACCGCAAGCGGTACCTATTTATCTACTCACATCAACATGCTTTGGAACTGCTAGGTTGGCAGGAGCTGGCCAAGCAACGAGAGCTCACCCCGTTGCGGATTCAAACTGCCGACCTTTCGATCGACAGCTCATGGTTCAGCGGTTTAACCCACTGCGCCACCCGCTGGCCCTGGTATTTCATACCACCAATCAGACAACAAGGGCTGCTCAGAGAGGGATGTCCCAGAAGTGTTTAATTGCTCAACTTGCACAGGAGCTTCTGGGGTGTTAAAAGTGCCCCCCCCAAGAGCAAAAATAGGGGAGGGAATCATCACAGGACTCCTTCACCAAAATTCATAACCGACTTTTCTTTCTACAATATGAACTAATTAAGCTTCAGAAATTATAGTTGGGGAAGATTTTTGTTGTGGGGGAGGGAAATGCAGCATTTTGGGTCTCAAATGGCTACTTCAAATGAAAGTGCCTGATGCTTAAAAATGCAGGGAATGGCTCACTAGGAGGAATCATGCAAATCTTTTACATCTTTGTCTACTAGCTGCAGTATATGATGCAGGTATGTGTATTGGGGGAGGGGAGAGAGACATGCATACTACAAAAGTTCTGATTATTTACGGTTGTTCTGTAAGTGGAAATGAAAAGAACTGAGCAAGGGCGGCAGAGGAGAAGGACCAGTTGCCTCTGCAGGAGTCTCACATTGACACACCAATTCCTACATCCTGATGAACCTGTTCTGGTATCTCTGTAAGTTGGGAGAAAGCAGTGACGGGATTTTTGTGAGATGGCTGGTCTCTGCCAATGTCTGGGCAAAGCAAAGCACACTCCTGAATTCTCTTTAGGAGCTTTCCTGGGAAAAGTGCATTGCTATATCTGAGAATATTGCTTTGCAAAATAGGACAACAGGAATATGTGGTTTAAATAGCATCAGCTGTTTGGATATTTTCTGGAAGTTACTTTATGCTATTTCAGCTCAGGATGGCGAGATGAAATTTCTGAGAAAAATGGGAGAGCTACAGAAAGAGCAAAGGACAGTTCCTGAAACATTTTTTTCTTCCGCTATGTACTATGTTCTTCTGCTTCATAGTATGGGGATTGGTATCCTTACGTTCTTATACTTCAGAGACCATAATATTTTCTGACTTAAAAGTCATCTATCGTGATTCCAACTGTGACGAAGATCTATCATCTAACCCAGTTACGTGCACTCATGGAGAATGTGCACAGAGCATGTGAGCTCTGTGAAGTTTCCACTGAAGTCTCTTGCAGGGCTGAAGAGACAAGCTGCTTTTCAGTATACATTTTAAAACGCAAGCTAAAAAGTGGTTTGCCTCTTCAGCATGTTGTGAATACTTTATGGAAACATTTGGCTGTTCAGCATTTCCCTCTCTTCTCATTTTGGTCTCAAGAACCCTCTGCAAGCAGGGCACGATGGATTAATGTTTAAGAATTACCAGTTTATGCAACAGAATTGTGTGTTTATGAAGAGGTGGTGCTGGAAAGAGCAGCACAGAAAATCTAGGAAAGGAGGATTTTATCAATTCTTCTTTCTTGGAACAACTTGAGTTAGACAGGTAAAAAGCCATGGCAGATATTTTTTATAAATGATAAAAAAACAGAGAGCACCAGTTCATTCACGTGAAAAAAATTGTAATGATTAAAATATATTGTATTTTATTATATTGTTCAAAGTTGTTCCAAGATTAAAATACAATATATTTTATTATAGTGTTCCAAGTTGTTCCAAGAAAGAAGAATTGATAAAATCCTCCTTTCCTACATTTTCTGTGCTGCTCTTTCCGGCTTGTTTCTTGTTCCAAGATTGTTGTTGGCCATGGAAATTTTTAATTGTATTCAATTGTTCTTTCTCATTTTTGGGCTGTATGAGCACACAGATGCATAAAACACGCAAAGAACCATCTCTGCTCTAGAGACGTCAGACTAAGGGCTGGTTGATGAAATGCTTTGGCATCTGTTTTGACAGGTGTAAATTCATGGTGTGAATTTGTGAAATGGGAACTTCAGTACATTTATTTGCAAGATTCAGGACTATCAGTGATAAAAAAAATCCATGAAGTCAGTTTACTTTGTCCCAGTACTGTTAGACATAAATAAAATGCTTTAGGGGCTTACGAATAGCCCTTAGTAATCATTTTTGTACTCTTGCATCATGTAATGTTTAAAGCATTGTCTGAAAAATTCCTGCATACTTATAATTTCAGGTGCTCTGTTTGCAACTTATTGCTGTTTGGGAGAAGAAGTTTTGGAGCTCTGCAGCTCTACAGGTGAGTCCGAGACTGAGAGATGGAGCCCAGGAATGTCAGTAACAGTGTAATCCGACTTAACTTTTGTGCCGGTTTAACCAGCGGTGCAGCGAGAACGGGAGGCCCCAGAATGGAAAAGGGATTCAAATCCCCTCCAAAAGAGGAATTCAAAGGGGATTTGAATCCCTTTTCCGTTCTGGGGCCTCCTGTTCTCGTTACGCCTCTGGTTAAACCGGCACAAAAGTTAGGTCGGATTGCGCTGTAAGTCGTTGTATGTGTTCCTTAGGGTACAATCCAATATAACTAGCATTCGGGCAAGTAGTGATAAAAAGAAACTCTGGTGAAACAGAACGAGCTGTGGCAAATGATTCCTGCTTCCACAGGATTCCACAGTAACACCCCTTAAGTTCTGGGGAGATCGTGAAGGTCCATGGCTTGAAGTCTTTGAAATTCCACTGAAGTGTTTGCTCATGCTCAATTTTTACACATTCCCTCTTCATTGCTGTGGGTGAACTTCCTACCACTGAATGCAACTTCAGCTCAAGTGGGAGACTGGCAGCGCAATCCTGTGTAACCTTGCACCGGTGCAGCAGTAGATGCATTGGTGTAACAGCAGATGCACCTGTGTAAGTACAGGATTGTGCTGTGGGTCTTTATGTGATGCGCGTATTCAGACATTCTTGTCACCAAATGTTTTTTGCTTTGTCATCACATGCTTTTACTGTTCTAGGTGAACTTCCTGCTCCTGAGATGTTCCTGAATGCAACTTCAACTCAAGTGGGAGACTGGGTTGCGGTGCCTGTGCGGTGCCTGCCTCCAGACACTTTTGCCTCCAAATTTTTTTTCCTGTCAAAATGGATACCCCATCACATCCCGCAAGGCATTGCCCCATCATACTGCATACACGCTGCTCCTTCAGATCTCAGAGCAGAGTGCAGGCCGGTACTCTTGCGGCTACCAAAAAAAGGATGAAAAGAACCAAGAGAAGAATTCTGTTCTCAGTGCTGCTTGGAATTTGACTGTCTTGCTTGGTAAGACCACTTAGAGTAAGAATGGATAGGGACCGGGCATTTTATGTTGTGTACAGAGGATTATTAATTATGTCTGTAAGACAAGGGTACCAACTTTCACTTAGCACTGCAATGGTGCTGAACCTCTAGGTTGTTTGAACAGACGTGAAAATCATACATTTATACTAGATGACAGAATATTGTGCAGTAGTTTCACACTGTGCCTCCTTCTGCCCACATAGTAGCCTTTCTCCTAGTGATTTGGTTTTTTTTTTAATGTTTTCTTGTGATTTTCTTGAATTCCTGCATAAGTGTTATCAAAGTTATAATATTCTTCAGTTTTAAATAAAAGATTCTGCCTCTCCGGGTTGCTCTTGGAGGTTGTTTTAGTTTTTGCAAATTGCTTTGGATGTTGTTTTTAATAGAAACAACATTAATTAACACACAAATATTTGACATGCTTACCTTGGGTCCATCTCCTCCTGCTTTTGCCACTTGGCATTTCTAGGATCAGTGCTTGTCTAAAGAGGGCAGAGGTGCCCCTGGAGCTGCTTATCCCATGTTCAGCTGGGTCCACAATAGTATTATGAGAGCTTATATGATGGGACTTGTGGAGTTTGTGGAACTCCTTATCTTTATGCTATTTGTTGCGCAGTTGGATGTCGGTTGGTCGTGTTTGGTTTTGACACCAATGCTGCTTATTCCCTGCCCAGGTAATCCCGATCAGTCCAGTGACAATGACAACAGCCTGGGTGAGTAAAACTATTTCTATATCAGTGAGTACTTTTGACTCCAAAGGGGTCGATGGTGCATATAGTCAGATTTTATAATTTTTGTTATTTAAATGCTAACTAGTTTCATGGTCCTAAAATTCAAGTAGGAAGGCTGCAGTCCTTTAACACTCTCACAGCACAATCCTGTGTAACCTTGCACCAGTGTAACAGTAGATGCACCGGTGTAAGTGCACTTATGCCAGTGTAAGTGCACTTACACTGGTGCATCTGCTGTTACACTGGTGCATCTACTGTTACACCGGTGCAAGGTTACACAGGATTGTGCTGTCATGGAAGTAAGCCTATATAGTGGGGCTTACTTTGCAGTAAGTTTGCATAGCATTGTGCTGTAAATGTTCTGACATCTATAACTGATACTGTCCATTATCTCCTGTCCAAGCAATCATGATCAGTCCAGTAGAAACAGCAGAAGCATTGGTGGGCAAAGTATTTACATGTACTGTACTTTAAGGGTGCAATCCAAACCTACTTAGGCCGCCGTTGTAACCAGCGGCCCAGTGAAAACTGGAGCCCCCAGAATGGAAAGGGGATTCAAATCCCCTCCAAAAGGGGAATTCAAAGGGGATTTGAATCCCCTTTCCATTCTGGGGTCTCCCGTTTTCGCCTCGTTCGCAACCTCCGATCGGCGGTTACAATCAGCTGTTGCTAATTGCTTTTCCTGTCAGACACGGGAGCGTCCACTTCCGGATTTCTTTTGCATTAGTCTTTTAAGTTGTCTCATGAGCACTATAGGGGATTTCTGATGACGCCAAGAGTGTTACATGTGCGAAACGTCAAAGTATCTTTTAACATCTGTGAAATTTATTTTATATATTGAAATAAATTGATTTGTAACAACGGAGTTTCCCGGCAACATGTGGATTTTTAATTCGAGAATATGGTCGCGTCGTGAAAACCTACAAAAATATCTAATGCTGTGAACCTTTTTTTTTGATGAAAAGTGGTATGTAAATTTTCTTGATAAATCATTTGCATTGAGTTGTGTTGGCTTTGAAGGCATGAATTGTGTTTATTCCCTCTTTAAGAATGACTTGATTATCTCACTGTTCTATTGAGCTGTCAGCTGTTTAAATTACTGGTCTGCTTTTTGCTGACTGCCTTGTCACTGTTGAAATGAGTTTTTACTAAATCAATGTCCTGAGCCTCTTTTGAATGTTGATTGGGGAGGATGGGGCTATAGTAGACATAGAGCTCCTACTTTGCATACAGGCAGCGCTGGGAAAGACTCCGAGTTGGAGACCCAGAGAAGTGTTGCCAGTTAATTGTAGACAATAATGAGCTACAGAGACCAAATGGTGTGACTTGGTGGAATGTAGCTGCTTGTGATGGAAAAGTTATATGTAGATGCTTTAATGAATAAATGCATACATGCAACATACACTACTGTGAGGTGTATTCACCCTCCTCTCATCCAATCCAGTAACATGCGCAATTGAAATGTGGAACTGCTAATATTATAATGACCTCATAGAAATCTATGGCTTGGCCACACTGAAAATACTGCTACAGTTTTGGTCACCATATCTGAAAGATCTAGAAGACTACAATAAGAGAACAACCAAATTGATCAGGGAGCTAGAGTACCTTCCTTATGAGGCAAGGGTACAACATTTGGAGATATAGAAAAAAAATGTGGCTAAGAGGCTACATGATTCAGGTGTACAAAATATGAGCATGATATGGGGAGAATGCCTAGAGAGGTTTTCCTTTCTCATTCACAATGCAAGAAACAAGGATCATCCAATTAATTTAACTGGCAAGAGATGTGGAAAGGACAGAAGAAAGTACAGTAGTCCTTTATTTATGGAGTTCACTATAACAAGATGCAATCATTCATTATCACTAACTTAAGCTATTTGTCACTTGCAGTGGCGTCGCTGGAGGTGGGGCGGAACGAACGCTAAGTTCCGCACCATGCTGACCCTCCGTTACCCACCGGCACGAGGCGGCCCTGCCCCCTCGCCTTCAGAGCCATTCAGTGGGGCGAAGGCAACGTGCAGGATTCCAAGGTCTGATCCACCCTCCTCCCCGCCCCCATCACCGCCCCATTCCACACACCCCTCCCCCATTGTGCCTTCTTCTGCTGGCTGC
The DNA here is from genome assembly GCA_026170595.1 of Plestiodon gilberti rubricaudatus. NCBI lineage: Eukaryota > Metazoa > Chordata > Lepidosauria > Squamata > Scincidae > Plestiodon > Plestiodon gilberti. The sequence continues at coordinate 23,715,676 of JANXHW010000006.1, forward strand.
CTGGGGAGGAAATCCAGTTCAGCATAGCCTCATTCCATTGTGTTTTTCCCCTCCTACCTCTTTCCAGTTAACTCCCACTTGCCCAAAATGCAGCTATTTACAAGCTGTTCTTTCACTTGCAACCATTTCAAGCTCTGTAACTGGCCTCCTAAGCAAAGTCACCAAAAGTAAACGTGCCTTTTTCTTGTTTGCCTATATTCTTTAATAAACTCTATCTTCTTTTGAAAAGCCCAGGCTCGTGGTTACTGCTAGCCTAATTTTGAGATATTTTGAGGTTGTTTGCACTGCTCACCTATGTCAACAATCCCCAAACTGTCACACTGCTAAATTTGACCTCTCGCTCTAGAAGTATCGCTAATTCCACCTATCTGATTCAATTTGAGTTATTGTGTGTGTGCGCGTGTGCGTGCGTGCGCATGACATGTGTAGGCACACATGTGTGCATGTGAATGAGCAGTGTTGGCAACACTGCTCACATCTATATTGGCTTTAGTTGGAGTTCCTCCAGAGATCCCAATCTTGCCAGAGCCATCTGAATGTGAGCTGGTCTTACATTTGAATCTCCATCACTGTTACCGATATCTCCAGGTCAATTTCAGCAAATATCTGAAATACCTGTATATCCATGAGCAGCGAGTGTGCCTCCTGGGACCAAGTGCCTCATTGGGATGAAGTGCCAGGTAAGACACAGACTAGGGAGTTAACCATCTGTGCAAGAAGAAGCATCTGTGCAAGGGGAAGGTAAGTGCAATCTCTTATTTGTCTGACTTTAAACTTAAGTTTTAATTCAAAGTTAGAACTTTCGTCTAATTTGAGGGAGGGAATTTGAGGATCTAGTGAGTGGGACATATGGCATAGAAGTTAGGTGGGGAAATAAACATAATGAATGAATGAATGAAGGGGAGCAGGGCAAAAACTAGACAGGTGATCCCAGGGAACTGCTTCTGAAGGGAATTACAGCTTAGTTCTAAATAGGGCTATGAGTAGGACTATAGTCTCCTATAAGAAGCCTTAACAGATCTAAACCGGAACAGAGTGCTGAGGCCTTTAGGAGAAGGAATGTGGGCAGGTGTAGCTAGTTAAACCCTTTCAGAAGATTTGGTAAGCTTAGGCACTTCCAAAGATCCAGGCCTGAGGAACCACTTAGCCAGGCTAACTGCTGAAACCTTGGTGGGAGTGACATTTGTAGTTCCCAAGTGTTGTCAGGAAGTGCCACGAGAACCTAGTATAGGACTTTTCTTCAGGAGCTCCCAAAAAGAACTTGGCACATGCATTGCTGGAGAAATAATGGATTGTTTAATGACCCACTTGGGATAAAATTGGTGAACATTTAAAAAAACCACTATGGGAGAGCTGAAAATTTCACGACCATGCAAATCATGCAATTTTTTTACATCTTTGTCTACTAGCTGCAGAGTGTGTGTGTGTGTGTGTGTGTGTGTGTGTGTGTGTGTGTGTGTGGTGGGGAAGGGGATAGAAACATGCGTGCTAAAAAAGTCCTGGTTATTTCAGGTTGTTCTATGAATGGAAGCAAAAGGAACTGCGCAAGGCTGACAGAGAAGAGGGACCAGCTACCTCTGCAGGAGTCTCACATGAACATATTGGCTACGTCCTGATGAACCTGAACTGGCGCCTCTGTGAGTTGTAAAAGTGGAGGGCTTTAATGAGATGGTCAGTTTTTGGGCATGTCTGGGGGAAGCACATTCCTGAGTTCCCTTTAGGAGCTTTCCTTAAGGAATGTGCACCAGTGCATCTGAGAATATTTATCTGAAAAGGAGAGCAATGTTGTATATTTTCAGGAACTTATGAGGGTAAGAAGACATTTCTGGGAAGGTTTGCTGCAAGAGCAAGGGATGCTTCCGGAAATAATTCCCCGTTATGTACTTTAGGATGCAATCCTAACCAACTTTCCATCGCCGATGTACCCGTGCCAACAGGTGTAGCCGTGTCAACATTTTGCAGTGCAGCATCAGTCATGGAAGCCTCTTCAAGGTGAGGGAACGTTTGTTACCCAGGGCTGCATTGCGGCTGCTTCAGCACTGGAAAGTTGGTTAGGATTGCACTGTTAATCTCTTGCTTCAAAATGTTCAGGAGTAGTATCCTTGTGTACTTCTACTTCACAAACCTTCATATTTTCTTACCATCCAAGCTTCTGACTTAAAAGTCACCTTTTGCAAGTCCAGTTGTGACAGGATTCAAGCACATTATGTGCACCCATGGGGAATTGTGGGCACAAACCATGTGAATTCATTGAAATGCCATTGACATTTCTCAAACGTCTCAAGGAGCAAGCTGTTTTTCAGTATACATTCTAAAATGCAAGCTAGTGAGTGGCTTGTCTCTTCAGCATGATGTGGAAACATGGGGCTCTTCAGCATTTCCCCCTCTTGTTTTCAGATTGGTCTCAAGCATCATCTGCAAGTAGTGTATGATAAATCAGTGTTTTAATAACTATCCATTTATGCAATAGAATTATGTATTTATGAAGAGGCGGTGATGGCAGAAGTGGTACCGAAAATGTTGGAAAGGAAGGTTTTATCTGTTCTTTTTTTAAATCCTTTTGTGATGTATGAGCATAAACATGCCGAAAACACACAGAGAAGCATGCCTGCATTAGAGTTTATGACAGATTTATAACATATGACCTTCTATGGCAGATTAAGCGGAACCAGCTCCGGCATACATGGGATGCTCTGTCAAGTGTAAATTCAGGGTGTGTATTTGTGAAATGGGCTCTTCTTACGTTTCATTGCAAATTGTTGGTTTCCAGGGATGAAAAAACAATGAAGTCAGTTTATGGTTAAACCACTGAACCATGAGCTGACGATCAAAAGGTCGGCAGTTCGAATCCGCGCGATGGGGTGAGCTCTTGTCGCTCAGCCCAGCTCCTGCCAACCTAGCAGTTCAAAAGCATGCTAATGCGAGTTGATAAATAGATACCGCTTCTGGGAAGGTAACAGTTTTCCATGTCCAGCCGCACGCTACGTGCTGCGGCAAGGAGAGTCATGCAGGCTACATGACCACAGAAGCATCTTCGGGCAGCGCAGGGCTTTTCGACGTAACAGGGACATAACATCATAGCATCCTAGAGTCGGACATGACTGGACTTAAATGTCAAGGGATACCTTACCTTTATAAGTACTGTAAGTGTTTTAGAGGTGTCCAGGTCTACAGTGGCTGGTGCTCCACTGAATCAGCTTTGGGCTTCTTTCTTTTGGAGTGGCCAACAATAAAACAAGGACCACCTTTCAGTTGGCTGAAGGAACACAGTCAGAGTTATAGCAGAACTCAGGAGGAGAGCTTGGTCAATTTGCAAGATTTCTTGTTCCCACTCCTCCCTGGCTGCTGGGGTCAGGGTGACTATGGAGCAGGAAGGAGAATTGGCAAGGCAGGGTGGGGGAACTGGCAAGGCAGGGTGGAGAACTGGGCAAAAACTGGGAGCGGTCTAAATGACAGACAATGTGGTTATCAGGAGAGAGGAAGGACAGGTTAGCAGAGAACTCTATGGTGCATGTGGCAAATGGAGGCTCAGTGAAGCTGCCTTGCAGAGATGAGGAAGACTCAACCTTCTCCCTCAATCTTGGGAAGTCTGGAGCACTCTGGAGAGAGAACTTCTCCATGGACCATGACCATTGGATGAAGAAAGCACCATGTCACACAGAGGCTTATGAATAGCCCTGAGTAATTGTGCTTGTACCTTTTCACGTACTGCTTAGAACAGTGTCTGAACTTGGCAGTGTGCTTATAATTGCAGATGTTCTGCTTGCAACTCACTGCTGTTTGGGAAAAGGAGTTGGTGACACGGACTTAGGGCTCTGCAGCTCTACAGGTGAGTTGGATGCTAAATGATGGAGCCAGGGAATTGTCAGTAATTTGTGCATCTGAATACTCCATGTAAATGCTCAAGTCATTGTTTCAAGGAGCATTTGGGAGGCTGTTTTCAATATTGGCTGTAATTTCTTTTCTTTCCCTGACTGTCTTCTGTGGGGGATACATTTTAGGCTCTGTCTATTCTATATAGTTCTCACAAATGCCTCACTGAGTGCTTTTGGCCTTGTGGGTGGACTTGTGTAAAATGATAAAAGGGCAAAATCATGTCATACTAAGTGTGTAATGTAGCCTGGTGAAATGGCCAGATAGAGCCTGGCATGCTGCCTTTCCCAACAGGTGCTCCTTAGGATGCAACACAATATAAACAGCATTAAGACAAGCAGTGATAAAAATGAAGAGAATGAATGATGGCAAATGATCCCTGCTTCTGCAGGACTCAACAGCAACAACTCTTGTGATCATGAGGGTTCATGGCTAGAAGACCTTGTAATTCTCCATTACATTTTAAGTGTTCACTTTTACTCTCTTTTCACGTGATCCAGGTGAACTTCCTGCTCCTCAGATTTTCCTGGATGCGACTTCAACTCAAGTGGGAGACTGGGTCTCTTTGCGGTGCACGCCTCCAGACACTTTTGCCTCCAATTTTTTTTTCTGTAAAAATGGATACCCCATGGCATCCCCCAAAGCAGAACCCCAGGAAGTTTCAAACACATTACTCTTTCAGATCTCAGAGCAGAGTGCAGGCCAATATTCCTGTGGGTACCAAAAAAAGGATGAAAATAACAAGGAGAAGAAATCTGCCCTGAGTACTGCTTGGAATCTGACTGTCCTGCTTGGTAAGACCAGCCCTGACCTCCACATCAACATGCTCCAGAGCAGTGGTGCTGGGCCGCCTGGGGCGGGGGGGGGCAGTGGGCCCCTGTGTGGCTCGCGGGGGTGTGTGACAACCGTGCCGCGGCTGCTTTGGAAAAGGTGGCGGCGGGAAGGTGGGTGACGGCGGCGAGAAAAACAGGCGCACAGTTTGGCCCACTCACCTGGAGTCTTGGGTTTGTTTAGAACAGCATCAGCATTGGGGGGGGGGTCGCCACATACTGTGGCCCCACCTCCCAGGGGCGTGGCTACACCGCTGCTCCAGAGTGATGCTCCCTGACATTCCTAGGATCAGTGGTTGACTAAAGAGGGCAAAGGTACCCCTTAAATGCTTCTCCAATGTTTAGCTGGGTCCACAATAGCATTGTGAGGGCTTATATGGTGGGACAAGTGGAATTTGTTGCTCCTTATCCTTGAGCTATTTGTGGCACAGTTGAAAGTCAGGTGGTGGTTCTGGTTCTGATACCATTGCTGCTTATTCCCTGTCCAGATAATCGTGATCATCCCTGTCGTAATAACAGCCTGGGTGAGTAAACATATTTCCATATCAGTGAGTAGTTTTAAAATCCAAGTAGGAAGGAAGGCTGCAATCTTATAACACTCTCCTGGAATTTCCTTTGCGATGAATACAATTATGTGATTTTTGTTGTTGTTGAAAAGTGGTATATATATATTCTTAACAAATAACCTGCATTTTGAAGGTATTCGTGCCAATTTGATTTCCCCCCTAATCCCTTTGATCCCATAGTATCAATGATTCTGTATTTGCGGTTCAGTATCCGCTGGTTTTTCCAGGAACCTAACCCCCGCAGATACCGAGAATTGACTGGACATTTTAAAGCACAAACTAAAATGCAACTTACCTCTTCAGCATATTGTGGAATCTTTTGGTTGGCTGTTTCTCATTTTCTCCACACTTTCACTGTGATCTCAAGAACCATCTTCACCTGGATAACTGATCAGTATTAAATAACTTTTGGTTTACAAACAGAATTGTGGATGGTCACAATAGCCACAATGTTGGGTTTAAATGCATGGATTAAATAATTATCATTACTTATATTTCATTTTGCTGGTACAAATTGCTCAAACGGATGTACAAGCAATAACGATTAAAATAAGGTTTTGAAATATGGCATAAAAAGGTCTTTAAAAAAGCACTAATAAAAACTAATGTTGGTTAGAAAAAATAATGAAGACATTAACTTGCAGGATTTAACAGCAGTGTCTTTCAGGAGAGAACATGAGGTTTCATGCTTAAAACCCTTGTGAGTCTCCATGTCACTTAAGTGTTTACTGTCACTTTATTTTCACATTTTCTCGCTTGCTTGCTGTAGGTGAACTTCCTCCACCTGAGTTTTTCTTGAGTGCAACTTCAGTTCGAGAGGATGACTTGGTCTTAGCACGATGCATGGCTTCACACGCTTTGGTGACCAACATATTTTTCTGCAAAGATGGCCAGCTCATTTTTGCCCTCAAAACAGGGTCCCTGGAGATGAAATACACACTGTCCCTTCATATTTCACAGCACAGTGCAGGCCAATATTACTGTGGGTATTGGAAGAAGGGTGGAAATAACCCGGAGAAGAGATCCACCCTCAGTGCTTTTCAGAATCTGATTGTCCTTTCTGGTAAGAGTAGTGCAATGATCAGAGTAGGATAGGATGCTATTTCTCAAGACTGGGCATGTTTAACTCTGTACAGAGGATGATTTCTGTAAGGAAAGGGGAGCACCGTCCCTTTAGCAGTGCAACAGTGCTGAAGGTTGTCTGAGCAGATGAGTAAAAATGTATCTTCTATATGTTGTTGTTGTTGTTCAGTCGTTAAGTCGTGTCCGACCCTTCGTGATCCCATGAACCATATCCCGCCAGGCCTTCCTATCCTCCACTATCTTCCTGAGTTCGCTCATTTTCATGTTCGTTGCATCGGTGATGCTGTCTAACCATCTCATCCTTGGCCTTCCCCTTCTCCTTTTCCCTTCAGTCTTTCCCAGCATCAGAGTCTTCTCCAGAGAGTCCTCTCTTCGCATTAGGTGGCCAAAATATTTGAGTTTCAGCCTTAGTACCTGTCCTTCCAGGGAACAGTCAGGGTTGATTTCATTTAGGATTGACTGATTTGATCTCCTAGCAGTCCAAGGGACTCTCAGGAGTCTTCTCCAGCACCACAGTTCAAAAGCATCTATTCTTCGGCGCTCAGCCTTCCTTATGGTCCAGCTCTCGCAACCATACATTGCTACTGGGAACACCATCGCCCTGACTATACGAACTTTTGTTGGTATGGTGATATCTCTGCTTTTTATTATGCTATCTAAATTTGCCATAGCTTTCCTTCCAAGGAGTAAGCGTCTTTTAATTTCATGGCTGCTGTCTCCGTCTGCAGTGATCTTGGAACCCAAAAAAGTAAAATCTGTTACTGCTTCCATTTCTGCCCCTTCTATTTGCCAGGAATTGATGGGACCAGATGCCATGATCTTAGTTTTATTAATGTTGAGTTTCAAGCCAACTTTTGCACTCTCCTCTTTCACTCTCATCAAGAGGCTCTTTAGTTCTTCTTCACTTTCTGCCATTAGAGTGGTATCGTCTGCATATCTGAGGTTGTTGATGTTTCTCCCGGCAATCTTGATTCCGGCTTGCGATTCATTCAGCCCTGCATTTCTCATAATGTACTCTGCATATAAGTTAAATAGGCAGGGTGACAATATACAGCCTTGCCGTACTCCCTTCCCAATTTTGAACCAATCAGTTGTTCCATGGCCGGTTCGAACTGTTGCTTCTTGACCCGCATACAGGTTTCTCAGGAGACAGGTAAGGTGGTCTGGTATCCCCATCTCTTTAAGAACTTGACACAGCTTGTTGTGATCCACACAATCAAAGGCTTTTGCGTAGTCAATGAAGCAGAAGTAGGTGTTTTTTTGGAACTCTCGTGCTTTCTCCATGATCCAGCGCATGTTGGCAATTTGATCTCTAGTTCCTCTGCCTCTTCGAAACCCAGCTTGTACATCCGGTAGTTCTCGGTCCACGTACTGCTGAAGCCTAGCTTGTAGAATTTTGAGCATAACCTTGCTAGCATGTGAAATGAGTGCAATTGTGCGATAGTTTGAACACTCTTTGGCATTGCCCTTCTTTGGAATTGGAACGTAAACTGACCTTTTCCAATCCTTTGGCCACTGCTGAGTTTTCCAAATTTGTTGGCATATTGAGTGCAGCACTTTCACAGCATCATCATTTAGGATTTTAAGTAGCTCAGCTGGGATATTATCATCTCCGCTAGCTTTGTTGTTAGTAATGCTATCTAAGGCCCACTTGACTTCGCTCTCTAGGATGTCTGGCTCTGGGTCAGTGACCACACCAGCGTGGTCATCAGGAACATTAAGCTCTTTCTTGTATAGTTCTTCTGTGTATTCTTGCCATCTCTTCTTAATCTCTTCTGCTTCTGTCAGGTCTCTGCCTTTTTTATCCTTTATCATGCCCACCTTTGCACAAAATGTTCCCTTGATATCTCCAATTTTCTTGAAGAGATCTCTAGTCCTCCCCATTCTGTTGTTTTCCTCGATTTCCTTGCATTGTTCATTTAAGAAGGCCTTCTTATCTCTCCTTGCTATTCTCTGGAAATCTGCATTCAGTTGTTTATATCTTTCCCTTTCACCTTTGCTTTTCGCATTCCTTCTTTCCACAGCTATTTGTAAAGCCTCATCTGACAGCCACTTTGCTTTCTTGCATTTCTTTTTCTTTGGGATGGTTTTAGTTGCTGCCTCCTGTACAATGTTACGAACTTCCGTCCATAGTTCTTCAGGCACTCTGTCTACCAGGTCTAGTGCCCTAAACCTATTCTTCACCTCCACTGTATACTCATAAGGGATATGGTTTAGGTCATATCTGACTGGTCTAGTGGTGTTCCCTACATTCTTCAATTTAAGCCTGAATTTTGCAATAAGAAGCTCATGATCTGAGCCACAGTCAGCTCCAGGTCTTGTTTTTACTGATTGTATAGAGCTTCTCCATCTTTGGCTGCAAAGCACATAATCTATCTGGTTTCGGTATTGACCATCTGGTGATGTCCAGGTGTAGAGTCGCCTCTTGTGTTGTTGGAAAAGAGTGTTTGCTATGACCAGCATGTTCTCTTGACAGAACTCCGTTAGCCTTTGCCCTGCTTCATTTTGCGCTCCAAGGCCAAACTTGCCTGTTGTTCCGTTTATTTCTTGATTTCCTACTTTAGCATTCCAGTCTCCTATGATGTAAAGGACATCTTTTTTGGGTGCTAGTTCTAGAAGGTGTTGTAGGTCTTCATAGAACCGGTCAACTTCATCTTCTTCGGCATCAGTGGTTGGGGCATACACTTGGATTACTGTAATGTTGAATGGTTTGCCTTGGATTCGAACTGAAATCATTCTGTCGTTTTTGAGGTTGCACCCCAGTACTGCCTTTCCCACTCTTTTATTGACTATGAGGGCTACTCCATTTCTTCTAAGGGATTCATGCCCGCAGTAGTAGATATGATGGTCACCTGAATTAAATTCGCCCATGCCCGTCCATTTTAGTTCGCTGATTCCCAAGATGTCAATGTTCAATCTTATCATCTCATCTTTGACCACATCCAGCTTGCCTTGATTCATAGACCTCACATTCCATGTTCCTAAGCAATATTGCTCCTTGCAGCATTGGATTTTCCTTTCAACCTCAGACACATCCACAGCTGGACGTCCTATTGGCTTTGGCCCAGCCGCTTCACTCTTTCTGGGTCTACTTGGAATAGTCCTCCGCTCTTCCTCAGTAGCATATTGGACACCTTCCGACCTGAGGGGCTCATCTTCCGGCGTCATATCTTGTAGCCTTTTGGAACTGTTCATGGGATTTTCTTGGCAAGGTTACTGGAGTGGGTTGCCATTTCCTTCTCCAGTGGATCACTTTTAGTCAGAACTCTCTGCTACGACCTGTCCGTCTTGGGTGTCCCTGCACGGCATAGCTCATGGCTTCATTGAGTTACGCAAGCCCCTTCGCCACGACAAGGCAATGATCCATGAAGGGGATCTTCTATATAGTCATGTGATTAACAGCCCAATCATATTCAAAGCCCCACACTGGGACACAGCAGCACCAGGGCAGGCTCTGTTGTATCCAGCACGGGGCTCAACTCCTTGAGGGAAGGGGACAATCGTCCCCTTCCCCCTTGTCAAGCCAACATGCAGAGTGGAGCATGCTGCATGTTGCCATCGCTCCCCGGAATGGCTCCGACTGCGAGTGGGAGGGGCTGCTTACACGCGTGTTGCAGCATCTGGCACTACTTACGGCACTGCACCCCCTCTGGTTAAGCTACTGGCTAAGACGCCATTAGGTCCATTGCATCACATAAGGAGGAGCCTCTAAAAGACCTTGGTGCATGGGGTATATGTATAGGGAAGAGATTTGACTGAAAATGGAATTGATTAGTCTAACTTTAGCATTTCTGAAATAATCTGGGCTGAAAATACTTTGTTGGTAAGGACCTATTTATAGGGAAATTGCATTTTATTTCGTATTTCAATATGTTTTAAATTCTGCTCCTTCCTTCCTCTAATTATCTACACATTTTCTTTCTTTGGTCCAGGCAGTGATATGATTCCACTCTATGTTTGGATCCTTCGCTCCGCAATGGTGCTTCTCCTTCTGATTTCATCGCCGATCATCTACTACTTCTTAAATACATGGTGCTGACTCCTGGTGTGAACCAGATTTCCTGGATCTAGCCTCCTGGAAGTACAACTTGACTGCATTTGTTCTGTTCCTTGCTTATTCACACATTCTTGAAAGATGGTCCCCGTTAAAAATGAATTGTTGAACAGTCTTACAAACTCCCGTTATCTCTCTCAGATCTCATTTCATCTGTTCCCTTGAGCATTGTCTCTCCAAATTCCCTTTGTGAGCATGTCTGTAATCCAATATTTTGATAATTCTGGAAATAAAATGATAAGCCAATACAAGATGAAGTGCTATTCAGTGAATTTGCAAAGTTGAAGGTCCTTGGTTAACACTAACAGAAAATCCTGACCACTGACAGCCCAATCCTATTCTATTAAGAACTCCCGACACTTTCAATCTTTCCTGATCGGAAAAGTGCTCCACACCTCTGATCATTTCTTTTGCTACTTTTCCAGCTCTACAATATCCTTCCTGAGGTGGTGTGACCAGAAGCATACATGATATGCCAAATGTGGTTGTACCATATGCTATGATGCTCCATTTCCCCCCATCCTTTGCTTATTTTTCTTTTATGGGGGCATTTCTAGCCCCCCAAAGGAATTTCAGATGCTGTGGCCTGCCAAAGAGGCTGCAACTTAAATGCAGAAGCCACTATTCTTCTGATGTTCTTTGTTTGGAACACCATTTGCATGTGCTCGGATGATTTGGTCCAACTGGGATGCTACTAGGCTAGGGGGTTCTCAACCTGTGGTACGAGTAGCCCTAGGGGTACTCGGACCAACGGCAGGGGGTACGCCAGAGCCTGCCCCTTATCAGCATCAATAATTAGTTAATTACTTGTTAATTAGAACTTAAATGCAATCCCCACTGCCTGTCTGTCTGTCTGTCACACACTCTGACACAGAGTAAAGTAAGACATTTTTTCACATTTAAAATTGTTTTAGTACTTTTTTATTTAACGATTAATTCGCTAATTAATTAATCCAATTAATTAGCAGGGGGTACTTCAGAAAATTGGACCATGACGGGGGTACCCGGGCCTACAAAGGTTGAGAAACTCTGTACTAGGCTTCCTTTTATGCAGGGTTGACTTGTTTGCAAATGTTCCCTGGTGCCTAACAAATTCAAACCTCTTCTCCTTACGACACTGTCTAACTAAGCTATGAGGTCGGTGCATCATTTTGGCCAGCTTTTGAACTGAGTATATCCAAAGGGCAAAAATACTCCAAATTGCCCAATAAAAGGTATGGTGCTGTAAATTATTTTCTTCTTTGTCTGCTAGCAAGCTCTACATGGTATATGTGTGTGTGGAGGAAGTGCTAGAGATAGGCATACTACAGAATTTCTGATTATTTCCGGCCTCTCTTTCAGTGTCGGCAAAACTCTGAGAGAGAGCCAGGAAAGCGGGCACCAGCTGCTTCTCTGCACCAGACTCAGAGTGACATAACCTCTACATCCTGATGAACCTGCTCTGGCATTTCTGTGAGTAGGGAGAACCAGGGAAGGGGTTTTGTCATCATGGTGATGGCTTGTTTCAGGCAAGGGCTGGGTACTTTGTGTATTTGAGGAAGTTAATTTTATCTTATTTCAACGTCCCTTAATTTCACTATCATGAGGCTAAATTTCTGGGAAAGAGGGGAGTGATTACTGAAGGAGCAAAGGATGGATGCTGGAATGTTGCACTTGGATTTACTTTTAAAACATTGCCTGAATCCTGCTACATGCATATCATTGCAGATGCTCTGCTTTTTGCAAGTCGCTGGTTTTTGGGAGACTGTGCTGGAGACACAAATGCAGGGCTCTGCATTTCTACAGGTGAGTCTGAGACTCAAAATCCAATTATACCTGCTCTTCTTTGCTCAGCTTGTCCCAATTAGGGTTTAAGGTTAATTGTTAATTATAAATATCAATTGGATCCTGTGAAATGTAAAACCGAGGTGGGGGGCTTGGAAGTTTTCAGAAGTTTGTCCCTGCTATGATTTTGATCCCAATCTCACCTTTTCTATGTCATTTTTACATTACAAAACCCTTTTGAAATTCAAGGGAAGTTTTCTTGCATTAGTGTGCAATCAAAACAGCAATGGGGGTAAAATGACTACTCCTCCCCGATCCACCATTGCTTTGTCCTATTTTACAGCTCTTCCTCTTGATATTTATCGTTAAGAACAAGCTCCATCTGGATCAAATTGCGCAATTAAGCACATGTTTATCTGGACCCTCAAAGATGGCGGTGCGGAATGCTATGTTTTATTGTCTGTGCAATTTTTCAAAAAATATATAGTACTGTAATTTGTACATCTAAATAGTCAACTGCTCAGAGTGAAATGCCCAATCAAAAAAGCAAGATAGGCTGTTTTGTTTTAACTGATCTTTGGAGAAAAGAAGAAGCAAAAGCGCTTTTTTCTTTTTCTCATGACCACCTGCAATAGAAATGGCGACTGGGCTGCTGCCTGTGTCCATCCTGATTCTCTCAAATGGTTCCCCATGGGATTCTAGTGTGGCTCATGTAGAAGACTTAAGAATCTCTAAGAATGACTAGGAAGAAGGAAGGGGAAAGCCCTAGTCTCAAAGCCTTCAAATTCTGCCATTGTAGAACTTCCCCGTGGTGGAGGAGTGATGTTTTGAAATAGGGAATATATGCATTCTCAGTGTGAATGGTCACACTGTTTGACGTCAAAGAAAGTAACCAGGAATCAAATAACATCATGTAAACAGCATTTTTATGCTACAAATTGTTCAGTGTACAGCTGAAAACAATGAAAAGTAGTATTTCTAAAATACAATGTGAAAAGCCTTAAAACAAGCAGTAATAAAACCACAGACTCTATAGATCGGAGGCGGCCAAACTTGCTTAAAGTAGGAGCCACATATGATAAACTTCAGATGTTTGAGAGCCTCAAGAGAGATGTTTGAGAGCCACAATATTTAAGAAGCAATTAAATTCTTAAATATATTTATACACCATGAAAATTAAACTTGTTTTAATCCAGTGGAGTCTCAGTTTATACCTAGTAAATTATTATAAAACTTGAAAAATTCTTATTTGCCTTTTATATTAATTGTGATGCGAAAAGGAGCTCATATTTCCAAAAGCCAACATATTTCCGAGAGCCGCACTTTATACATCAAAAAGCTGCATGTTGATCAGGAGCCGCAGTTTGGCCACCCCTGGTATAGATAAAATTAATAGAGACATTATCTGCTTCTACAGAATTTGTCTCTCTCTCTGCACTGAACATGAGAATTCATCCCCAGAACGCCTTGTAAACCTCCATTACATTGAGGTGTTGACTCTTGCTTTATTTATTGTCTTTACCGTATTGGTCTGAGTATAAGACTCACGTTTTCCTCCTAATTTAAGTTTTTAAACTAGGGGTGCGTCTTATAATCAGGCTGTTGCAATTTAATGCCAGTGATTTAATTAATTTTTTTAATAGCACCAAACTTTAAGGGTGCGTCTTATAATCAGGTGCATCTTATACTTGGGACAATACGGTATTTATTGCTTTATTTATGTTGACACTTGCTTTATCGTCTAGGTGAACTTCCTGCAGCTGAGTTGTTCCTCAGTGTGGAGTCAGCTCGAGAGGGAGACTGGATCTCAATGCGGTGCTTAGCTCCCAACTCTTTGGTGACTGCATTCTTTTTCTGCAAAAACAGTCAGCTCATTTTTACACACAAAACAATGACCCGTGTATATACATTGCCTCTTCATATTTCACAGTACAGTGTAGGCCAATATTTTTGTGGGTATCAAGGGAAGGATGGAAATAACCAGGAGAAGACGTCGGCTCTCAGTGTTGCTCGGAATCTGATTGTCTTTCCTGGTAAGATTATTGCAATGAACTGAGTAGGGGGGGGGGAGGGAATCATGAGGTGCCATTTCCAGGACTGAGGATTTCAGTCTGTGCCGCCTTCCACCTAGTAGCATTTGTCCACATTTGTTCACATCAAGTGGCTTTTAATAATTTGTAATGTTTTCTTGGGGTTTTATTGAATTGTTGCTGTACTCATTGTACTGAATTGCTTTTATTAAGCATCTTTTATGCTTAATAAAAGCACTTCAATACCATATTTTATGGCCCCCCCATATCCGTGGATCTGCTATCCACGGATTCAGTTATCCACGGAGAGCGGATTCCCCCCCGCACGACTCCCTAGGGACTTACTTTTACAACAGAAAACTCTGTGTTTTCTTGAAAAGGCCGAGTGAGCACCTTCCATGCAGGCCTCCTCACCAACAAGACTTCCGTGCTAGAGAGTCTCAGCAACCAAGGTTGCTGAGACGCTCTAGCACTGAAGTCTTGTTGGTGAGGAGGCCTGCAAGGAAGGTGCTCACTCGGCCTTTTCAAGAAAAAATGGAGGTTTCTCCTGTAAAAGTAAGTGCCTCGGGGTTCGTGGGGGGGGAGGTACAACCCCCCCGTGTCTTCCACCCCCCCAGGCACATGCTGTTACAGGAGAAACCTCCATTTTTTCTTCAAAAGGACCGGAGTGAGCAGCCTCTTTGCAGGCCTCACCAACAAAACTTAGGTGCTAGCTAGATTCTCATCAAAGTTGCTGAGACTCTCTAGCACCGAAGTCTTGTTGGTGAGGAGGCCTGCAAGGAAACTGCTCACTTGGTCTTTTGAAGAAAAAACGGAGGTTTCTCCTGTAAAAGTAAATGTCTGGGGGGGGGGTGTCGCGCCAGCCCGCGGGGGGGGGCTCTGAAAACCATGGAGGGGACGTTCGCCTGGAACGTATCCCCCGCAGATACGGCGGTCCCCCTGTACTTTGTTTTTAAAGATAATCTCTACTGCCTCCTCTGGCTACTCTTTGATATTGTTTTCATTTTTGAAAGCTGAAATTCTGTTTTTAATAGAATGTCTACCTATTTATATGTCAAATTAAGTAACAAATATTTGACACAGTTAGTATTGCTCCATCAACTGCTGCTGCTTCTGTTGCTTGCCAATTCTTGCCAACGTCCAAGGGAACTGTAGCTCTATTCTGGCATTTTGAAAATAAGACAGTGGTGAGATTCAAGAGCACCAGTCCCCCCCCCCCCCACACACTCATCATGAGCATCGGTGTTCCTGGGTGTCACTGCTTGTCTGATTCTGGCAGTAACAAACCAGAGAGTATCTTCCTCTATGCAGTTGAGAACCCTGGGACACCCAACGTGTTAGTCTGGGTCCACAATATCATTCTGAAAATTCATTCAGTGGGACATAGTTTTTGGAACTGCTTCCCCTTCTGACGGCGCAATCCTACCCAGCTCCTCCAGTGGTGAAGCAGTGGTGGAGGGAGAACGGGAGGCTTTGGGAGGGAAAGGGGGATGTAAAGGGGATTTCAATCCCCTTTTCCTTCCAAAAGCTCCCGTTCTGCCCCCCCCCCCACTGTTGTACCATTGCTGCACCACTGGAGGAGTTGGGTAGGATTGCGCTGTGAGACTCAGTGGGAAGGCACATTGTTCTTATACAGTCACTTCTTATTCTCCGTCCAGGTAATCATGTGAAGTCTAGTGGTAAGGACAACAGCACTGGTGAGTAAAAATATTTGCCCATCAGTGAGTGTCTTTCATCTTGAAAGGATCTATTGCAAAAAAAAAGAGAGGGTTTTTCCCCCTTTAATGTTGACTTATATAAATTATCCTGAACTACAAATAGCAAAGCTCTAATTATGAAGAACCATGAGCTGTCGATCGAAAGGTCGGCAGTTCGATTCCGGCGATGGGGTGAGCGTATATTATTTGCCCATCAGTGAGTGTCTTTCATCTTGAAAGGATCTATTGCAAAAAAACAAGTTTTTCCCCCCTTTAATGTTGACTTATATATCCTGAACTACAAATAGCAAAGTTCTCATTATGAAGATCTAATCAATACATCTGCCATTGTAATTCCTTATTTCCTCCCCAGGCAATCATGATCTGTCCAGTAGTAACAGCAGCAGCAGCACAGGTGGGTATAGTGTTTATTTGGTATTGAATGGCTTTGAACGTCAAGATACCAATTATGTGTCTATTTGTATATGTGTAAAATTGTGTATACACAACATACAGTTCTAATGCCCTATTTCTCTGGAAGAAAATATGCTTATTCCTTTGAGCAACATTAAAAACACACACCCTTCAATGAATCAAAATAAGGGAATCATTATTATTTTATTCTCAGAATGCGAGTGTTTGAAGGAACATTAGAGGCCATCTAGCCCAACCTCCTGCTCAGTGCAAGGAACTGCTTAAGCATTCCTCATAAATGACTGTGCTGAAGTGTTAGTTCAAAATAAAATATAACTGAAAGGAACTTGTGTTTTTTTTTTGGGGGGGGAACTGGGTCATTTTGTTAAGATGATTGTTTTGTAAAGTTTTCAATTTTTTTTGTCTTGCTCTTGGGAGCATTAGTGAACTCCACACACGTTTTAAATTAACAATTAAACCTTTTAAAATAGCAATTAAATGTTTTTAAAACGTTTTAATTATTGCATAATATATAAAGACCTACAAAGGAAGTTAGACCTGACAAGTGTGTAGAAAAAATGAGTTTATGGATTGTAGTGTATGTTGGAACACTACATTTTGGGCTAACATACAGCCGTTTTCCTTGTTTTATCCTCTTCAGCTCAAGCCATGTCCTCTTAAAGATATCAATTCAGTTTTCTTATTGGCATGAGTCATGGAAGAAATTTTGTATTATACCAAACACCTTTGGAATACAGAACGTTTAAAATTATTGCAAATTTGAAAAAAAAAAATTCACAGTGTAATGCTGATTTTCTTCCTTTTTTTGAGGGGGGGGTTCCTTCCTGAATGTGGGGGGAGGGGAGAGAGTGAGAATTTTAAAAGCCCCTCTTCCCTAGATGTGACTTTAAAATATCATTTGCATTACAAAATATAACTGCAGATGCTAATATTATCAGTGCTTCTTAAGTAATCTAATCCCAATGTTTGGGAAATAATTTGGCAGGGTTAAATTTTGGAACATGCATCCCTAATTTTCATTTGAAGTTATTCAACTCCTCCTCCTGTCCCATGTTATATTTCACTGTGGATAGAAATTTGAAACACAAAACATTTGGGCATAGCTTTGTAATTCACCCAAACATATTATCTGGCAGAGTTTTAAAGAATCTAGAAGCAAATTTAAGGCTGACAGGCTGTCAGAATAAGTAGATCAGAGAACAGAACATTAAACTGAAGATGAAAATTTATAAAATGCACCGTCTAATTGGCCTGCCTGTTCAGAAGACAAGAAGGTGGTTTCGGCAGTTTATAGAGAGTCGATCCTGGCTTGGTGACGGGAACTCCTTTTTCTCCTTTGATCTAATTCAGATGAATTGACCTTCGTTTTCACAACTGAGAAGT
This sequence comes from Plestiodon gilberti rubricaudatus, assembly GCA_026170595.1. Lineage (NCBI taxonomy): Eukaryota > Metazoa > Chordata > Lepidosauria > Squamata > Scincidae > Plestiodon > Plestiodon gilberti. The sequence continues at coordinate 23,733,391 of JANXHW010000006.1, forward strand.
GGAAAATTATATCTGGGGTTGCAGGGTTTGCCATCCTGATTCTGGCTCCACTGATCTATCTCCTGATAAAGAAAGGTAAGTGATGGTGAGATGATGCTCACTAACCCATCTCACAGCGGAATCCTATCCAACTTACACCTCCAGTGTAACCTGCAGTGCAGCGAGAATGGGAGGCCCCAGAACAGAAAGGGGATTCAAATCCCCTCCAAAGGGGGATTCAAAGGGGATTTAAATCTCCCCTCCCCCACTGGTTACACCGGTGGTGTAAGTTGGATAAGATTGGACTGTTAGACAAGCAAATGTTCTGATGTAAGGAGCTTGGCAACTTTCAGGAGTATTGCTGGGTGCCTGGGGAAAGGAAAAAAAATATGCTAGGAATATGGCTGGCCTGGTGTTGAGCATGAAGCCTGGGTGAGCCGCACTGCAAGGTGCTGATGGGATCAGCCTAAAGACATAGTAAGGAATTGTTCAGTGTGGGGGTAAGACAGGCCAATAAATGACAGGACTGTACTGCATGGGTAAGAAGGGGGTGCCAGCTGTGTTCTGTAAGGCAGTGGTGGTCAACCTTTCAATATGAATGCTCCTGGCCCTTTAGTGGTTGTATAGATGAGGGCATTTCAGCAGGTGCAGCTGCTTTAGCAGCACTATTAGCAATTGCAGCTGCCAAGATTCTGCCTTCTGCACAACTCTTAAGAACACAGAGGTGTTCCTAATGGTGGAAGGTTGGCCACCACTGCTCTAAGGGGTCTGCGCTGGTGCTCGGGACCCTTTCGCTGCTGCATGGTGTTGCAGTGAGTTGCAATGCCGCCTCTGGATGTGTGGAGATGATGTCATCATATAATGTCGCCGTGATAGCGGAAAGACACGAAGGCAGGAATCAGCTCATGGGAAGGCACCCCGAGGTCTCATGAGTGCTCCCTTTTATTGTACTACAATCTCGTGGTGGAAGCTCATTGGTTACAGGCTTGCGTGAATCTGATGGGTCAAGCAGGCGCATGTTATCCAAATGCCAAGCCCGTGATCAGCTCATGATGTCCTGCTGCTCAGATGTGTCCTGCCTAGTGACCAGTTGTTTATCTCTCATTGTTTGTCTGTTATTAACAGAAAGGAAGAGGTTATGTTGACTTACAAGCTTAGCGTGGTTTGCCAGCCACTAAGCAAGCATTGTCCCCACAATATAATCCCCACACTTGCCTGCAATAAGCAGCCAGAGGCTGCTTCTCCTGTTTGTTTAAGGAAGAAACGAAGCTTACTGGGGAAAAAAGTAAAAGCCTGGGGGGGGGGTGTTCCCGTGATCCATGATAACTGAAACCGTGGATAGCGGATCAGTGAATATAGGGGCCCACCTGTATATGTGAATGTGGAAAACAGGATGCAGTAGTAGTAGACCTGGAGTCAGATTAAGCTCATCTCTCTCTTGTCTGGTGGCATCCTAGCTCAGTGCTTCGTAACTTCATAAGACTCCCTTTTTTTAATTCTGAAGGCAAGATTTTCTACAGTTGTCTACAGTACAGTACCTGGATGCAAACCTTCTTCATGTTTACAGTACTTGACACCTTTGAAAAGCTGTAGCTCTGTGACACTCTTTTCCCTGGTACCCTGAATAGTGTTGTTTGGTTGTCTTTTTTTTATGGACAACACTTCATTGTTCTCCTTTTTTGTTTTAGTTGTAGCTCATCGGAGATCTTCTAGGTAAAAAGAAATGAATGTCCATCCTTTTCCTCCTGATGATGATCTGTTCTGATTTGACTGTGAGCTTTATTGTTGCTCATGAACTTATTTGGGTAGTGATCTAATGCTTTGGGAGGTGGACTTTCAGTTTGAATCATGATGTTCGGATAGAGAAATTTCCCTCGAGTGTTTAGCCTATGTGTTAAAATTTGAAAGGTCAACCAAAGGTATGTGTTCCTTAGATTTACCACCCTGACTGGATACTAGGCACACTGAGCTGTGGAGGGTAACAGGAGAATTAATTGCCAATGATGTATTGTGGTTTGTCTTTCAGGGCACAGTCCTTTCAGGAAGTTGAAGCCTGGACAACTCCCTAAGGACAGGCTTACCATCGTCCCAGAATCGACGCTGGCTTCGGCCTAGAGCGGACCTGAGCCACTCCCAAGGGTGCACTGCGGCTGCCCAATGGGCTTCTGGAACTTCTGGTTAATGACGCAACCGAAGCCAGCAGCGGTGCACCCTTGGGAGCGGCTCGGGTCCGTTCTAGGCCAAAGCCAGCGTCGATTCCGGGACGATGGTAAGCCTACCTAAGGATGATGACCTGTACTGAAGGAACATGAAGGAAAATGTGAATTTCAAGGAGGAGTGTATGGGTTGGGTTATATTTTTATGTGAAACTACACACTCCATTATCCACCGCTAACTGGGAGAGTCTGAAGTGGAGATAAAGTTCATCTTGGGAACAGTGATAAGGTTAATGAGAGTACAGTGATGACTGGGAACTAAAAATCACACAAGTGGTTATTTTTGCTTATGTATTTTCTCAGGGAAGAAGCTCCAAACAAGAACAAAAACAACATGGCCTCTGAGGGCCAACTTGAATGTAAGTGAGTCAAGGTGTTGTTGTTTTTTGCTCTTTGGAAGGCTGTGCAATCTGCATTTGTGTTATAATTTTAAGATGCAATCCTATACATCAGAGGTGGCCAACCTTCCACTGTTAGAGCCTCTACATTCTTAAGAGTTGCTAAAGCAGCTGCACCTGCTGAAATGCTCTCACCTATACAACCATTAAAGGGCCAGGAGCATTCATGTTGAAAGGTTGGCCACCCCTGCTTATACATAGTTATGTTTCTAGACTAAATGGCTGTAGAGAAAAATGTAAAGACATTTTGCGCTTACAACTTAGGAACAGAGCTAAGTTTCATGTTCCTAATATCTGTGAGCAGGACATTAGAATATTTCTTTGTTTTCCAATCCTTGTAATATTTACAAGAATTTTGTTGTAAATGTTTTCTGTGATATTCCACTTTGGGCATTTTCCAATGAAAGATAGATGTTGCTTTCAGGGCACACATATTGTGTTCCTGTAATATGAAAACTATATATCACGTTCAGGTAAAAATACAACAGCACTAATGAATATTATTCCACTATCTCAAAGAGAAAAGGTTTTCCCTAGTTTACATCACTATATCGTGGAATTATATCGGGATGAAAAGCCTATCAATTATAATAATCTGCTGAGGCATTGGTTGAGTGGACCTATTATGCTTGTGGTGAAATGGTTGTGTGATTGCTGCATTATATATCCAGGTTCACAGCCCAACCTCCTTTTATGCCCCACATTTTTACAGTGGGTTGACGGGAGCCATTAATCAACAGGTGTTTATCTCCTAGCTGTAAAAAGCAGAATCTCTTCCATTTAGGCTGCTGATAAAGGCAAAAGAAGGGGTCAGTGTGGTGCAACTCAAATCTACTATGGTTTTGCAGTGTTCTATAAAGAACCACAATGGACAGAGGCATTGCTCCGGTGGGGGCCGTACTGTAAGTTGCACCCCGTCCTAGTCCCGTTTACAAGCCGGCAGGAGGCGGCCCCGCCCCCTCGCCGTCGGAGCCATTCCGTGCGGAGAAGGCAGCAGGCAAGAGACACCTCTGACAATGGAGCTACATTCCCATTATTTCAGTCCACATACATACAGTTGCCCCCCAAACCCCCCCCCCCACTAATTTTCAATCATCAGTAATAAGTCAGTGAAGTTTCCACTGCATGATGGTCTCATGCAGCAAAACCTATTGTGGTTAAATGGAGTTATTTAAAGAAATTGTGGTCTGTGAAAGGGAGCAGCATTCTTACTGTGTGCTCTGCGGTTCTTTGTCCACATGACATTTTCAGCAGGCACAGACAACCACATTGCTCCGTTGGAAGGCCTGTAGCTATGCAGCCTTAGTGGACATGCTGAGGCTGAGCATGGTGTACGTTTTGCATGCCTTCAGTATATAATGCTCTTCCTGCCCCTGTTTGTGTTTCTTACGGAGCTTCTTCGGGTGCATTCTCAGGAGCATTGACTACATAGTTATCTGTTAATACTTTTTAACCAACACTTACCGGTAACTCAGTGCAGGTGTCTGAAGAGTAAACATCTTGCACATAGATTTACTGTCTTATACTGATCCAGACCATTGGTCTATTTAAGTCAGAATTGTCTGTTCTGACTAGCAGTAGCTCTCCGTTTTCAGTGAAGTCTTTCCCAGCCTTGTCTGCAGGTGAGAGGGACTGAACCTGGAAACTACTGAATGCAAAACATGCTTTACCAGTGAGCAACAGCCCAGTCCTCATATTATGTCATATCAGTGGTAAAGTACTCCAAGCACGGTTAGGGCATACTTCTTTTATGGTGAGTGACTAAAATATGATTGATGTTTCAGTATATGGATGTTGACTCTGTTAAATTTGATGAATGTCCAAAAATGAGCAGAGCTGACATTCACCAAATTTGGATATTAATTATAACTCATACACTAGATTTTAAACTGGCTTTGCTGTCATTCCTTCTTCCTAGGGAATCATAATTTCTAGGCAGAGGGGCAGGTCAAGATCTCTTTTCAGAATTCTCAGCACTTCACTGAACTATAACTTCCAGAATTCATTAGGGCAGAGCAGAAACAAGTCTCTTTTATAGTATAAATATGTGATTCTTGGACATTGTTGTCTTAGCCCAGAATGTCTTCGAGGTGGTTCTAATGACCAGGGATGGGCCACTTCTCAAAGATATCTCCAGAGAATATTTACACAAACACAGTCTTGAGGGTTTATTACAAGATGAGACTAACTGTGACTTTAATTTCAGATGCCAAAATAGTGGGTTTCCGCAAAACGGTGAGTGATAGTGTTATCCTAATGCTGGGCTACCTACGCTGGGGATACCTTACATTGGCTTAGGCTGCAATACTAAAAACAGTTACCTGCGAGTACGTTCCACTGAACACAGTTGGACTTAATTCTGAGTAGACACAACTAAGATTGCATGGTGAATTGAGCACTATGTTCTTAACCAGGGGTAGCCAACCTTTCAACATGAATGCTCCTGGACCTTTAATGGTTGTGGTTGTATAGGTAAGGGTATTTCAGCAGGTGCAGCTGTTTTAGCAGCACCATCAGCACTTGCAGCTGTCAAGATTCTGTCTTCTACACAACTCTTAAGAACACAGAGGCCCTAATTGTTAGGCTTGCCAGATCTCCAACCAGGACAGAGTGTTAGACCAGGACAGCGTGTTAGACGTTTAGGAGAAGGAATGTGGGTAGGTGTAGCTTGTTAAACCTTAGAGCACAATCCTAGGCATGTCTACTCAGAAGCAAGCCCCATTGTGTTCAGTGGGGCTTGCTTCTGAGTAGACATGCCAAGGATTGTGCTCTAAGGTTTAACAAGCTACACCTATCCACATTCCTTCTCTGAAAGGTCTAGCACTCTGTCCCGGTTGGAGATCTGGTAAGCCTACTAATGGTGGAAGGTTGGCCACCCCTGTTCTAAACTATGAGATGCAAATATCTTAGTGTAGTATGTTTAGATTTTACGACTAGCCCTATGATTCTGTGATTTTGAAACTCATGTTTACTTGGGCAACCCAAAGCAGAAGCCTGTAAAGGTTAGTAGTTAAGGCTGAGGAACAGAAAAGAGGGGGGAAGTTGGAGTGTGGGGTTGCTAAGGTGGTAGAAGCAGAGATATGGAATGGAATGGGGCAGAGTCAGTAGAATAGTATTGGAAGGACTGGGGGTTTCCCCTGCCCCTTTTGGAATGGAATCATGTAATTTGTGCTGCATAATCACCATTTTCTCCTTTGGTGTCTACTTGTTATTGTGACTGACACCAGTTCTCCAGAATTTTAAGTAAAGATCTTTATCAGCTTTGCTGCCTGGAGTCATTAATTAGGAGATGCGTCTATGTTATAAGCCCTCTCTTCAGAGCTCTAAGCAGGAATGCTGTGTATGCGGGGGGGGGGGGGGATAAGAGTGACCTGGAAAGCCCTGTCCCATACCACCATGCTCCAAAAGTCCCAACCTCCTCTTCCTGTAGAGGATGTTTCTCTCAGCAACAAATATTCTCCACAGGGAGAGATCCTGTCACAAGATCCCCAGTTAGCGTGTGCATGAACCAGTGCCTTGGCATCCACAGTTGTAAAGCAGAAAAACTGCAAAAGCATCCTCATGAGTAATGAAACTGATTAGGAACTTCAGATTGATAACAAGGTGCGGCTGCGGCATGCTCTCTCCCATCACTTTTTCTCATTGGAGCCACGATCCAGAGATTTGTATTGTCCCAGTGAAAATAACAAATCATTGTGTAGTTGTGTAGTAGTTGTGGGCATATTGCCTTGTAGGAATTGCTGACATGTCCACCATTACTGACCTTCTTATGGAGCAACGCTGCACCCATTTCGTCCCAGCCCACAGGTGTACACATTTACCTCCTGTTGTGTATATACACCCTTGGGTAAAAATGCCCTAAGTTTCTTTAGGCTTAAGAGAATCCCAAGTTTCCCTGGAATACATTTTGAAAACCTATACCATATCTGATTCTCTGGATCAGGGTCAATTTGTGGAAATGAGTTTTTTTAAAAAAACTTGTAAGAATAGCTGGCCACAAATGACTTCTGCTAAAGCTCCAGGGTTGAATGCTGACTAATTTCCTGTTTTAATTTCTAAGCCCCCACCATCCAGGAATACAGAAAAAACAGTATATACAGCCATTGCTCCGTTGAACAGGAAGGCTGGTCTCAACTTTGTTCCTGCTTCACAGACCTCAGATATATCATGTGAAGATATGTCCGAATGAAAAGGACCTTATGAGGCTAGAAAGTCTGTGAATGTAAATTTTGAAAGGAGACTATGGAAATCTTGCAGCCCTGAACAAATCTAAGGGAGGTTTCTATGAATTGTCCCATCTAATTCAAGGATTTTACTGGATCTTTACCTTCTCTAAGTATGTCCATGTTCCCTGTTATACACAACTCATGTCTCTTTCTCTATGACATGGTGACAAATCATTGTTCTATTGTTGCAATAAATTTGAGATGTAAATTCTTGTGTGTAAATTTGTTTTTTTGTAGAATGGTTTGAATCAGAGTTGTATAGATGTTGTTGGATTTAGTACAGGGAGCACCTTAAGACACTATTTCAACACCACATTTCCATCCCATTATCTCCCTGGGCATCCCAGGCACCTTTGTTTTCACCCAGAATCATGCCAAAGCTACAGAGCCTCACAAGTCTCTTCTGCCCTAGCTCCCTCTCCAACTGATAGGTGCCCTGCCTCCAACCCACATGTGCTGCTGGGTGTGTGGAATTGGGCAAGAGAAGCTCCACTCCCATATTAATGAGGGGAAAGCTGCATGTTCACACATCCAAATTCAGTGCCATTGCAAATTCCCAAGTGTCAAATGGATGCCATCACAGGTAAATGGGGCTGTGTTTCTCGGACTTGCTCTTCTTAGGTTGAGTCTATTATTTTTAAATATCAGAATGCTTGTTAGTGATTCACGGTCCATGTTTACTAAATTTAAAATTGAATAGGACTTTAATGACCATGTCAGTCAATTCAAACATCTTAATGTTTTACTCCAGAATTTGCACGGAGCTTCTTCAGAAGTGTGGATCAAAGGCATTTGCTGCCCTTTCTCAGCTTCTGGCTGGAGAGTTCTTGTTTATATGCCCAAGCCATGATTCATATAGTAATTAGCCACAGCAGCATTAGAGGGTTCCAAAGTATTAAAGGAGAATCAGTTGCTTGTAATGGTATTCCTCTTAGAATTGACATCCAAATGTTATTCATACTTTTTACCTCCTCCTTCTGATTCATATGATTTTGACTTTTAGCAATTTATATGACTTCTCTGTGGACCCTGTTTTTATAACCCTTAACAGCAATGATAATCTTGGAGTTTGCAAAATCCACAGTGTCCTGTTTGGATGACATGTTCCACCACTGCCAATTTGTCTCCATACCAAAATCTGCAGTGTCTTCTTAGATATTCCATGACTTGTGTTCACATAAGAAGAGCCCTGCTGGATCAGGACAAAGGCCCAACTAGTCCAGCTTCCTTTATCACACAGTGGCCCCACCAGATGCCTCAGGGAGCACACAAGACAACAAGATACCTGTATCCTGTCGCCACTCCCTTGCACCTGGTACAGAGAAAACCTACTCCTATAACCAGGAGGTTGCATATCCCCATCATGGCTTGTAAGCTGTGATGGACTTTTCCTCCATAAATCTGTCCAATCCCCTTTTAGGCATCCAGGCCAGGTGCCATCACCACATCCTGTGGGAAGGAGTTCCACAAACCAATTACACGCTAGGTAAAGAAATATTTTCTTATGTCTGTTTAATACTCCCTCCACTCACGCTTCTGCCTGTCATCCCAATATATACTTGTTAGACACTGGGCAGTGACAATAGATCCCTTCTGTCTTTTACTGGATGAAGTGTCTGCCTTATCTTCATAGTTGGTTTAAAGATGGTTTTTATCTCCACCTTATTCAAAAGCCTGCCAGTTCTACCTTCAGAATGTACAGCATTGGAGCATACTTACCGTACATTCCGAAGTTGGTGCAAAGAGGCCCATACTTTACACAATCCTAAACCTGTACATTGTCCTTCTGGGGTTTGTTTAAAAATAAATAAATAGCATGAGGGAGGGACTCAAACAGGACTGAAATTGCTGTATGGGGTAGAGGGTCTTTAGTACGTAGCCCCCACCATGATTCTGATGCTGATTGTGACTCCCCTGCTTTCCATTTTTATTTGAAATTTTAATGGTGGAGGGAAACGTTCCTCAACAACTGGAGGCAATTCATTCATCCCAACCATCCTCTAATGACGTTTTGGGCAGCCATTGGCTGGATCTTTCAAACTTGATATACCGTATTATAATAAGATGAAACTTACTATAACAAGAAGGGCTTTGATGAGGGTTTCCTGATATCCAGAAGGTGGAAACACCCTCAAGCACTGGACTCCGATGAAAGGCAGGAGAGCACTCCATACGTGTATGTGTTGACTCAGGCTCTCAGCACTTTTCCTCCATAAGCAACTTTCACTAATTTCTTTACATTATTTCAAAATTCGCACAGAGATTTTCAAAGAGGAAGTCCCAGATGTGTCTTAAATTTTGCTTAAGGTGAAACTGTGGGGCAGCCCTCCTTATGATAAGTGTACCTGGGGCATGTGAGACCATGAAAAATGGCAATGTCTGTAGTCACTGAAGATCTCTTATCTCTTTCAAATACATGTGAGTGTTGACCATTTCCTGAAGAAATCGCCTTGACAGGCCTTGGGCCTTAGATAGGGCTTGGTTTATTCAATGCTTTGTTGATTGACACTAACAGCACAACCCTATGCATATCTATTCAGAAGTAAGTCCCATTACATTCAGTGGGGCTTACTCCCAGGAAAGTGTGCATAGGATTGCAGCCTAAGTGTGGCAAGAGCACCCTAGAATGAGAAGGTCATCTCAAAAGTACACCAGCAGCATGCATCACCATCAGATGGTGTGAACATTTATTAGAAGTTGTATGCACTTTTTCAAAGGAACACACAACTCACAGAAGCTCAAACTGGCTTAAAACAAATAATGCAAATATGGCTTTTCTGATGCAAAAAAAAGATATTTTGAAATGGTTTAGGTTTTTTTCTGTTGGTTTTAGTGTTTTCTTATTTCTGCTACCCTGCTGACTGACAGCTACTTTGTTTCAATTTAAGTGCCTCCAGATCTTCCCCTCTTGCCAATGTCATCTTAATGTTGACATGGTAGATCAAGAATCCCAAAGCCTTGGATACGGTCACTATTCCTTAGGGCTTCAGAATAATTGCAACAGATGCATGAAATACAACTTAAAACAGCTGCTTCCCCAATGTCCACTGCCTAGAGGCAGACGTGTCCAGGGCATTCATCTTGTATGATGCAATTCCAGTGGTTAGCTGAGAGGCTGGGGAGGATCAGGTCAGTTTGGAGCCTCTGATGGCGAGACACAGCTAAGTATGTTAGGAGGCAGAAATGAAGGCAATTCCTGTACGCATCATCCAAAAGACTGATTGGACAGCAAAGATCACGCCGCTGTTGGCTGGATCCTTCACTTTGCATATATTGTAATGAGATTATATTCATGGGCAGGATTTATGTTTTTGCTTTTAATCATGCATATAGTAAGTGTCCCGCATTTGGAAGGAGAAGGACAGAGTAAAGGACATTTATAAAGTAAATAGACAGGAAATAAATTGCCAGAACAACCTGCTTATGGAATGAAATTGTCATTTTAGCCAGCTCGTTCAGAGAAAATCTTAGAAGGAGGCTTTCACCAGTATCCACATGCAGCAATTTGAGCAAGTTTCAAAAATACAGTAGTTGTTTGAGAGGGCCTTTTTTTTTTAAGGGGAAGGGAGCTGGGCATTTTGATTCTCAAATGGCTTCTTCAAATGATTGTGTCCGACAATCAAAGATACAGAGAATCGCTCACTAGAAGGAATCTTTGCACATTTTTGCAGTTACATGGTATGTTTGTTTGTGTGTGCTGTGCAGGAGGGGATAGGGTCATGCGTGCTGGTTATTTCTGGTTGTTCAGGGAGCGGAAGCAACAGGAACTGAGCCGGAGTGGCCGAGGAGGGGGACCAGCTGCCTGTGCAGGAGCCTTGCTTTGACATACTAGCTATATCCTGATGAACCTGCTCTGGAGTCTTTGTGAGTTGGGAAAAACTGGTGAATGGATTTTCATGAGATGGGTCTGTCTCTGGGGATGCCTGGGGAAAGCACATTCCTGAATTCCCTTTAGGAGCTAGCAGAAAGTGCTCCACTGTATCTGAGAATATTGCTGTACAAAGGAGAACAGGAATAAATAATTCAAATAGCATCTGAAAGTTGGATATTTTCAGGAAGTTTTCATGATATTTCAACTCATGGTAGTGAGATGAAAATTCGGGGAAAGGTGGAAATAGTAGTGAAAGAGCAAGGAATGCTTCCTGGAATAATCTTTTGTTGTTGTAATAACTTCTGCAAGGAGCTTATTTATCAGCGCCTTGCAGAAGTTCTTCTACTTCATACTGCTGAGGACTAGTATCCTATCGAGCTTGTATTTTGCAGACCTCCCCCCCCCCCCTTTAACTATAACTCATATCTTGCAACTCCAGCTGTGACAGAGATTTAACAAATGTATGTGCACTTTTGGGGAAAAGCGTGCACAGAGCACGTGAGTTCTTTTCATTGCAGTTGCTTACATTGCTGAAGAGACAAGTTGCTATTCAGTATACATTTTAAAACATAAGGTAGAAACTGTTTTACCTCTTCAGCATCTTCTGGAACTTTCAGGAAACATTTGACTCTTCAGCATTTTCCCCTTTCATTTTTATTTTGGTCTGAAGAACCTCCTGCAAGTAGAGTACAATGGATCAGTACTTAAGAAGTACCAGTTTACTCAACAGAAATATGCGTTGTAAAAAGAAGTGCTCCTGGAAGGAGGAGCATAAGAAATATAAGAAAGGATTATTTTATCAGTTCTTTCTCATCCTTATGTGTTTACACAGATGTATAATAACACTCTGCAGTATATTTGAGTTTCTGTACCATACAATGTACCAGGCTGATTCATAAGGTGCTTTGACGAGTGTACATTTATGGTGTAAATTTGTGAAATGGGCACTTTTGTTGCAGGATTTGGGACTACCAATGATAAAAAAATATATTAGCAGTGCAATTCTATGCATGTCTACTCAGAAGTAAGGTCCATTGAGTTTAATGGAGTTTACTCCCAGGTACGTGTATAGGATTGCAGCTTCCGATACACATTTACCTTAGAGTAAGTTCCATTAAACTCAATGGACCTTACTTCTGAGTAGACATGCATAGGATTGGGCTGTAAATTGCTTTACTTGCTCCCAATAGGATTAAGCAAAATTAAAGTGCTTTAGAGGCTTATGAACAGCCCTTTTTGATTATTCTTATGTCGTTGCGCTTACTTTTTAGAGCATTGTCTGAATTTTGCTGTGTCCTTCTAATTGCAGGTGTTTTGTTTGCAACTCACTGCTCTGTGGAAGAAGGAATTAGCAGTGCCATAGATTTAAAGCTCTGCAATGTGGCAGGTCAGTAAGAGCCTAATTTCCATGTGTATTTACTGCTTGTATGGCAAAGTGTGATTTTTAAATAGGAAGTATCATTCCATTGGTGTGAATTAGGGTGTTTCTCTGAAACAAATCACTCAAAAGTGGTGCACTGCCAATAACAATTATGACGGTCTTTTAAAAATACACAGGGCAGTATGCTGAAGTTATCTTTCTACTTGCATCAGGGAAATCTGCATGGAAATTATAGGCAAGGTTGTTGTTCGCAGAAATCCAAAGGGAACGCTGACTAGTCTTTGCACAGTCAACACATTCTGCAACATGTCACTTATGAATACAAAATGTTGAATTCATTGTAGTGCAATATTTTCCCCATGTGCTTTTGCAACTTTATATGACAAACAGTACAAAGCATTGCCTTTCTTTCATAACAGCTCTTTAGGATACGGCCCAGTATAAAAAGCATTAAGATTGCAGTCCTATGCATACTTATCTGGGAGTCCCTTTGAACTCAATAGGGCTTATTTCAGAGTAAACGTGTATAGGATTGTGTGGCAGGACAAGTACAGGTTGATTACCCCTTATCTGGACATCTGAAATCCAGACATTTTTGGGGCTATGACTCTTTTAAAAAAATGTTTTTCCAACACCTGGCTGGCATAGCGCAAGGCATGCTTAGGGGCACAATATTATTAAAAATATTGTATAAAATTACCTCCAGGCTATTTGTATAAGGCGAATATGAGACAAACGAATTTTGTGTTTGGACTTGGGTCCCATCCCCAAGGTATCTCATTATATCTATGCAAATATTCTGAAATCAGACAAATCCAGAATCCAGACAACTTCCTGTCCCAAGCAGTCCGGATAAGGGATACTCAACCTGTACTGATATACAAATACCGGTGAAACAAAATTAATGGTTGCAAATGATCCTTGCTTCTGCAGGACTCAACAGCAGCACTTCTTCAGAGTGACCATCAGGGTTGTTATTATTATTTATTATTATTTAAAGAATTTATACCCGCCTTTCTCCTGGTAAGGGCAATCAAGGCAGCTTACAGTTAAAACAGGGTAAAATACATAATACAATACAATACAATAAAAATAATTAAATAATAGAATAGGTTCATGGCTAGAAGTCTTTGTAATCTTTCATTACATTCAAATGTTCACTCTTGCTTTGTCTTCACATGCTTTTACTGTTCTAGGTGAACTTCCTGCTCCGGAGATGTTCCTGAATTCAACTTCAACTCAAGTGGGAGACTGGGTCTCTGTGCGATGCCTGCCTCCAAACATTTTTGCCTCCAAATTTTTTTTCTGTCAAAATGGATACCCCATCGCATCCCGCAAGGCATTGCCCCATCATACTGCGTACACACTGCTCCTTCAGATCACAGAGAAGAGTGCAGGCCAGTACTCCTGCGGGTACCAAAAAAAGGATGAAAAGAACCAAGAGAAGAATTCTGCTCTCAGTGCTGCTTGGAATTTGACTGTCTTGCCTGGTAAGACCACTTAGAGTAAGAATGGATCGGGACCGGGCATTTTATGTTGTGTACAGAGGATTATTAATTATGTCTGTAAGACAAGGGTACCAACTTTCACTTAGCACTGCAATGGTGCTGAATTTCTAGGTTGTTTCACAGACATGTGAATATCATACATTGATATATACTAGATGACAGAATATTGTAGATTCACACTATGCTTCCTTCTGTCCACATAGTAGCCTTTGTCCTAATCTAGCGACTTAGTGTTTTTTTAAGTGTTTTCTTGTGATTTTTTTTTGAATTCCTGCTACTCTTTTTTATTATTATCAAAGATATAATATTCCTCTATTTTAAGTCAAAGATTTTGCCACTTCTGGCTGCTGTTGGATGTTGTTTTTCGTTTTTGCAAGTTGCTTTGGATGTTGTTTTTAATAGAACACATATTTTACATTAATTAATATATTTTACATTAACACACACAAATATTTGGCATGCTTACCTTTGGTCCATCTCTTCCTGCTTCTGCCACTTGCTATTTCTTGACAATGTCAGAGGGATCTAGGCCTATCCCAGCATTCAGAAACTGGGTTCGGTGTACCCAGGTAGAGTGTGAACGAGAGCACATTGGCTAGCCTTGCCCCCGTGCCAACATACTCCTTAGCCATGCCCCCATGGTCGGTGTCCCTGGATTCAGTGCTTTTTATGAACCTGGCGCACTGAACCTGGGAACGCTTCCTCTATGTCATTTAGAACTCTGGGACATCGAGAATGTTCAGTTCAGTCCACAGGGACATTCTGAGAGTTCCTCTGGCAAGAGACCCAGAGTTTGTGTAACTGCTTATCTGCTGTTGATCACCCAATGGCATGTCAAGTTGTTCAGATACCATTCGTGCTTTTTACCCTATCTAGGTAAAGATGATCAATTCAATAGTAATGACAGCAGCACTGGTGAGTACAAATGTTTTCCCATCTTTGAGTGCCTGTTATCATAAAGGAATCTGTTGTACATTGGGTCAGATTTAATTATTTTTTGTTATTAAGTAATATTTTATGTTATTAAATATTAACTACCGGTAGTTTCTTTCTTCAGCAATGCAAGTAGTAAAGATTATCATTATAAAGCTCTGGTTAATACATCTGCCATTGTCATTCCTTATTTCCTCCCCAGATCAGTCCAGTGGGAACAGCAGCAAGACTGGTGGGTAAAACATTTACTTGACATTGAGTGGCTTTGACCTTAAAGTACCAATTTACCGTATTGGTCTAAGACTCACTTTTTTCTCCTAATTTAAGTTTTTTAACTAGGGGTGCGTCTTATAATCAGGCTGTTGCAATTTAATGCCAGTGATTTAATTAATTTTTTTAATAGCACCAAACAATTTAAGGGTGCGTCTTATAATCAGGTGCGTCTTATACTCGGGACAATACGGTATGTTTACAGCACAATCCTAAACTGCTCCTCCGCCAGTGCAGCCAGTGGTGCAGCGAGAACTGGAGGCCCTGGAAAGGAAAGGGGATCCAAATCCCCTCCAAAGGGGGGTTCAAAGGAGATTTAAATCCTCTTTCACCTCCAAAGACTCCCATTCTACCCTCCTTACACTGGTGGAGGAGCTGGGTAGGATTGGGCTGTTAGTTTTATTTTTTGTTTCTTCCTTTGCATCTTTTAATAGAGATGGGTGGATCTCTCAAGTTCCACTCTGGTATTATGATGATAAGCCGGAAGGCTCATGAATTCCTGCCGAAAGACAAGATTAACAGCGTAATCCTAACTAACATTCCATCGCCGGTGCAGCCACAATGCAGCCCCGAAATAAGGGAACAAATGTTATCTCACCTTGAAGAGGCCTCCATGACTGCCCCTGCACTGTGAAATGCAGTGTGCACCCTGTTGGCATGGCTACACCAGCACTGGAAAGTTGGTTAGGATTGTGCTGTTAAAAGGATAAGTAATTCACATAAATAATTATGAAAGAACAGAATGTTAAATTAAAAAGTGCCATTCTGTGAAATGCACAGTCCAATTGACTTGCCTATTCAGAAGACAAGATGGAGGAGCTGACCTCCTCCATGACAGGCATTCTTTTTTCGTCTTTCCTCTAATTCATGTTGATTAACTTTCATTTTTATAGCAAAGAATCTGGTGATTATTGGAGTTGCAGGTTTTGTCATGCTGATTCTGGCACCTCTGATGTATCTCCTGATAAAGAAAGGTGAGTGATGGTGAGATGAAACTCTGATAGCTCTCCTCAGGAAGGGTTGAATACTCAAGTAGCAGCATGTCTAAGCAGCCTTATCCCTAAGATTTTGTTGTTGTTCAGTCGTTAAGTCGTGTCCGACCCTTCGTGATCCTATGAACCATATCCCACCAGGCCTTCCTGTCCTCCACTATCTTCCTGAGTTCGCTCATTTTCATGTTCGTTGCATCGATGATGCTGTCTAACCATCTCATCCTTTGCCTTCCCCTTCTCCTTTTGCCTTCAATCTTTCCCAGCATCAGAGTCTTCTCCAGAGAGTCCTCTCTTCGCATTCGGTGGCCAAAATATTTGAGCTTCAGCCTCAGTACCTATCCTTCCAGGGAACGGTCAGGGTTGATTTCATTTAGGATTGACTGATTTGAGAACACAAAGATTTCAGCTCTCAAGCTTTGTTTCAAGTCTGAAGCAAGCAACACACTTCCAAGCATATATGTGTTGACTTATCTGTATTGGTGTTTATACTGACACCTCAGTTAGGCTTAGAGAACATCGGAGAACATCAGGAGGTCTTAAACATTTTTAAAAGCTTTTTAAAAACTTAAAATCTTCAGAGGATCAAGCCCTCTATGTTCTCCAGATCTATCTGGGAGATGAATATCCCACTCTTCCTCCTGCAGGAATCTTGACAATTAGGGAAATGTAGGTGACCAGTCTGAAGACTGTGGTTTTGCCCAAGATTACAAAAATAAAAAAAATGATGCCTTTCCTCCAAAAGCTTGAACTGTTTAGGAAAAAGCAAGACAGAGTGGTGGTCAACAGGAGGAATGACAGACATTCTGATATAAGGAAGCACTTGGCAACTGGCAAGGATTTTCAGGAGCAACTAGTGGGGAGAAATATCTCTAGATAGCCTGGAGTTGACCCTGGTGGAGCCTGGATGAGCAGCACTGTAAGGGATGGTGGTGGGTCAGCATCAGGACATAGGCAAGAATTGCTTCAGTGCGTGGGGTAGAACAGTGTGTGGGGTAGGTTTTCTCTGTGCCAGGTGCAAGGGAGTGACAACAGGAAACAGGTTGTCTGTGCCAGATGCAAGGGAGTGACAGCAGGAAATAGGTTATCTTGTTGGCTGTGTGCTCTCGGAGGCCTCTGGTGGGGCCACTGTGAGATACAGGAAGCTGGACTAGATGGGCCTTTGACCTGATCCAGCAAGGCTCTTCTTATGTTCTTATGTAACAGTGGGTCGATAAATGACAGGCCATTGCTGCATGGGTGAGAAGAAGCCGCCAGGCCTGCACCAGAAGAACCTTGTGTGTGTGTGTGTGTGTGTGTGTTGGAAGGGAGTGGGGACCTTTCGATAGGTTCCTCGGCTACTAAAGTACTCCATGCTGACATTGCCCAAAACAGACAAACTCCAAAGGGGTTCGGACCAAGTAGAATCTCAGTCATCGATCCATCTGTGTCATTTGCTGACCCATCTATAGTCTTACAATCCAAGTGACTTTAGGCCTTTTAGGAGAGTCATGAAACAACATTTTCTCTCAATCTGTTTCATACCTTTATGCCCCCTCAAGGCTTCCTATTCTCTTTGGGAAACACATTTTGTAACCAATGCTATCTAGATGAGGATGTTTTAATTTCTTTTGGTTCTGAACATGTATGAAAGTGTGTATGGGAAAACAGGATGTAATAGCAGTACTTGAAGGGTTAACTTAAGTTCCTCTCTCTGTCTGTGACGGATCAAGAGAGAGATCTTGGGGTGCTGGTGGACAGGTCGATGAAAGTGTCGACCCAGTGTGTGGCGGCTGTGAAGAAGGCCAATTCCATGCTCGGGATCATTAAAAAAGGGATTGAGAATAAAACGGCCAATATCATTCTGCCTTTGTACAAATCGATGGTAAGGCCACATCTGGAGTATTATGTCCAGTTCTGGTCACCACACCTCAAAAAGGATATAGTTGAATTGGAAAAGGTGCAGAAAAGAGCGACCAGAATGATTCGTGGGCTGGAGCACCTCCCTTATGAGGAAAGGCTACAGCGTCTGGGGCTTTTCAGCCTAGAAAAAAGGCGCCTGAGGGGGGACATGATTGAGACTTATAAAATTATGCATGGGATGGAGAGAGTGGATAGAGGGAAATTCTTCCCCTCTCGCACAACACCAGAACCAGGGGACATGCACTAAAATTGAGTGGAGGGAGAGTTAGAACAGACAAAAGAAAATATTTCTTTACCCAGCGTGTAATTCATCTGTGGAACTCCTTGCCACAGGATGTGGTGATGGCATCTGGCCTAGATGCCTTTAAAAGGGGTTTGGACAGATTCATGGAGGAAAAGACCATCACAGGTTACAAGCCATAAGCAACCTCCTGGTTTTAGAAGTGGGTTTTCCCTGTGCCAAGTGCAAGGGAGTGGCGACTGGACACAGGTATCTTGTTGTCTTGTGTGCTCCCTGAGGCATCTGGTGGGGCCACTGTGTGACACAGGAAGCTGGACTAGATGGGCTTTTGGCCTGATCCAGCAGGGCTCTTCTTATGTTCTTATGTTCTCTTGTCTGGCCTCCTAGCTCAGTGTGTTGTAAGGCTCCCTTTTGAATTTCTGAAGATAAGATTTTCAAAGGTGTCCACAATATGGTATCTTGATGCAAAATATATCCATTTGGCATCATGGGCGTCGACAGGGGGAAGCGTGGGGGGCGGGCCGCCGGGGGGCGTCGCGCGTATAGGGGTGACGCGCGACCCCCCCACTTACAGTTTGGTGGCGGAGCTGGGCCCGCCCTCCCTCCCCTGCGTCCGTTTGGCTCCAAAATGAGCCGAAAACGGAGCGGGGAGGGTGCTCTGCTCCTGCACATGACGTCACACACGGGGGCGGAGCCTATCCCTTAAGGGTGACGCGCGCCCCCGCTCTGGGGTGTCACGCGTCGTAGCGACGCGACTGTTCGGCATCTAATTCCCTTGAAAAGCTGTAGCACTGTGACACTGTTTCTCCCACTACTCTGACATGTTATTTTGTTGTCTGCTTTTTATGAGAGACACAGGAAGCTTCAGTGTTGTCTTCTTTTTTGTTTTAGTTGTAGCTTATCGGAGGTCTTCAAGGTAGGAAGAATTTTACATGTTTTTCCTCCTGATGTTTATTTGCTAAAATTTGACTGTGAACTTTGTTGTTCAGAAGCTTATTTGAATTTTCCCTTATATAGTGATGAATGGAAGATTCAAAGGTCAGCCCAAGGTGCCTTCTGTCGAACCGACCACGTTAGCCACATAGAAGACATGAGTCAGTGGTGTCATTAGGGGGTTGCAGAGGGGCAGACCACCCCAGGTGACACCCTCAGGAGTGTGTGTGTGACACCACTAGTGGCCAAAATTGTGAAAACGTTGTATTTATGAATAATACCATCATGTGTTATATATATATGAGAGACACAGTTATATACAGTTATATATACGTTCTTGATGAATACAATGGAACAAACCGTTTTGAATTATCTGTATTCTATAAAAGGTTATGGCCAAATAACCAGAAAAATAAAACAACTGCCTTATGTAACAAAAAAGTGGATTTCCTTAACTCCTACCAATGTGACTGATTGTTCTGAGAGCCAAGTTGGTTACTGATTTGTTGGGTGACCTGTACAGCTATATATTAAAATAACTAAAGTTTATGGGGGTGATGCCATGAGTTACCGGACCGGGTGACACCAACCCTAGTGACACCACTGACCATAAGTAATCTGTAGAAATACATAGTCCTGATTGATGGATGTATTTTGTAGAACCCAGCACAGCTCAAACTTGTTTCTCCCTATTCATGTCTTGGGTCCATCATGGGGGTGATGCCTTGAGTGCTTGCACCTGGTGATGCAAACCCTATGAACGCCTCTGCATGGAGTTGCATTAAAGGACAAGAGAGTGACCTATGGAGTTCCAGGGATCAGCAGCACTCCTGGGGTACTGGAACCTTGGCAACTTCCCAATGATGGGACATGGTGGACAACGTGAATTTCAGGAAGGAGTGGGTTAATGCTTTTAAGGCATGGGAAAATGCATGTCCCATAAGTACCACCAACTGGGACAATTGGAAGTGGAGATGGTCCTTCTTGAGAACGCTGTCTTTAGAGTTAATGAGATCACAATGATGCTTGGGAACTATCCCATGAATCAACAAGCAGTATCGATGGTAGAACTAGGGCTGGTTCATCCTGCATTTCATCACTTAAATGAGTATTAAATGGTATCTTACATGTGTGAAATCCCCATCACAGATTAGTCGCCACAAGGAGAGTTTGTATAACACACCTCACCATCTGATGTCGCTTCAGACATGGTGCTTTTCAATAGTGCTAATTCACTTATGAATCTGCAAGTCATTGAATCATTAAGTAGTGAGCATGAATCTGTGAAATGGTTCATTTATTATGCTCCAGAGAGAAACAAATTCTCTCCAGTTACAGAGGCTGTAAATAAAGCTGCAGCATCATGGGTCCCTTTGGGGAGAAAGGCGGGATAGAAATATTGTAAATAAATAAATAAAATAAATGAATTTACTTCTTGATTGATTTCACAGGGAAGGAACTCCAAACAGCAATGACATGGTCTCTGAGAACCAAGTTCAATGTAGGTGAATGTTCTTTTTCCCATTAAGAAGGATGTTGCATGTGTTGTTTCTACACAGTTTCATACTGTATCTGAATAGGACTAATGACAGAGTCCATATGAGAGAAGTTGCAATTCTATTGGACATGTAACTAAGCGCACACCCATTTTACAACCACGGTGCCTGCCTACATTCTCTCTCTCTCTCACACACACACACACACACACACACACACACACACACCTACCTACCTATGCTGCTTTGGGTGACTTTGCCATGAGTCACATACCTCTACATTCCTCACCAATTGTACAGTAATTGGACAGGGTGTCCTGATGGGATGAGTTTCTTGTTTATCAGAGCAATGAGTACCTGCGTTGCTTTAGAAAAGTCCACGTTCCTCTTAGAATCTCATGCAGGGCTGGCTGCCAAGGCTTCAACCAGTTCCTGTGGCTGTGCTTTTAAAAACAAATCGATCTGCTGCAGTTAGCAGGTGTTGAGCTCCTTGCTGTAGAAAGCAGAGTCTCTTCAGAGCAGACTGTGAGGAGGGCACACAAAAAGGTCAGCTGGGTTTTTTCTGATCTGTAACCCAAATACAACTCACAGTCGTTTTACTCTGCACAAAGAACCAAAATGGATTTGCAATCCTGTAGCCCAGTGGTTCTCAAACTGGGAGGTGCGGCTCCCAGGGGAGCCACGGAAATCAGCCAGGGGAGCCGTGAAGTGCCACGGAATCCTCTCGGAAAACAGTCCCTAGCAGAAGCTAGATTTTCCATGGTCATTTCAGATTTGGTGGAGCTTCCACTTCATGATTGTTTCATACAGTAAAGCTTGCTCTGTTTCAATGAGTTTATTTAAAGAAATTGTGGTCTGTGAAAGGACGCATTCTCTCTATTTGCACTGTGGTTCTCTCTATCTGCACTGTGGTTTCTTGCCTACATGATATATTCAACAGGTGCGGACAACCGCATTGCTGTTTTGGAAGGGCCATCTCTGTGCATTCATACCGGAAAGGCTGACGTTGAGCATGATGTGCATTTGGAGAGAACTCCATGCCTTGTTTGTCTAGTTCTCTGGTCTTTCCCCTGTGTTTGCATTTTCCTTATCATGCTTCCAATCAGCTGCATTCTTCAGAAGATTTAATGAATGCATTAATTAATTATTAATTAATTAACCCATTAATTAACCCATTAATACACTTTCATCCCCGTTTCAAACAATAAGAGTGAGTACCTGAAGAGTGAACATATATATGAATGTAGGAAGTGTGTTCATCTTCCCAATGATCCTTCCTCATAACTTATAGCTGCTTTGGGTCCCCCTATGGGGAGGGGAAAGCAAGATAAAAAAAAATCTAATCATCATCATCATCATCATCATCATATTTTGGTGGAGCATTTCCATTGTTGTGATGCTGAAGAGCAGAAGAAAGCTGGGGCTCCCCTTTTGCCCCAAGGTCAGATTTTCCCAGAATTCCCAAATGTCAGTGTGTTCCACATGTTTAAGGGACCCCCAAAGAGAGATAACCACCTGCAAAAAAATTCCCAGGTGTTCCATATACCTGTAGCATAGGGGTTGCATTCACCACTTATTGGGAATTATGGCATAACAAATTTGTCCATTCATTCCTATGTAAAGCATAGACCTGACAACACAAGATCTCAAACAAACACATTGTTGTGTTGTGCACACAGCTTCTGTGCTTTAGGGTTCTTTAGGGGTATGTCTCAGCACAGTGTACCCCAAGTTAGAAGTCCCTGCCTGTCAGGGTTTTTTTTAATGACCCTTCAAACCCTGTAAGTGCTGCAGCTTTAGTTGTGAGTACATAGAGTGCATAGGTCTATTCTGTTACCCATATAACCCCAATGAGTGCTTTGAGCAATGCCTGGTGTTGCTCCTGCTTACAGCTGATCACCTGCACCTGAGGTGCTCCAAACAAAGTGGATTCAAAAGCCAGGGCCCTGGCCATGAAAGAAAAGCCAAAGTTTCATTTCTAATTTCAGTGGGGAGGGGGTACCCTTCAACCAATTCCTGCACCTCATTTTCCCTAAAAACAGTGATCTTTGCTCTTCTGGGGGGGGGGGTCAGTGGGGTGACCCTAGAACTCTGAAAATTGTTTTAAAACATAGTTTCACCTGTCTAATTTCCACAAAAAAAATCCAGAAAATTTGGGGGAAGCCCTTTAAAAAAAAAAACTATTTTCTTTCAGGTGTTGCTTTAAGCACTTATTGGGGCCAAATTTAAATTGCATAGGGGGAAAGGGTTTTTAGTATTTTTCCCCCCATGTGGTTCCAATCCCAATCACTCCCTCCCCACCACTTTCAAAGTAAGTTTTTCTCAATTCAAAATAGTGCATGTGGAGACATGGTCAGGACTAGAACCACAACAGGGATGAGGTATCAGTCACGTCACACCCCACCAGTGTTGCAGCCCAGTTTGTCTCACATACACACCCTCACAAAATGTAATTTAAAAGAACAAAACATGAAAGGACTACTTATGTGGTTAGTCAGCTCTAGTGTGATCCTTAGCTTTGTTGCTCTGTGTAAGCAATTTGAGTTAGCTGTTGGGTTATCTTCTTTGTATGGGCATTTTATGGGTTGATGATGGAAAGAGGGAGAGCTATCCATTGATGATGTGTCAGGTTCCATATGTTAGTTCTTGTTATGTGTAGTGCATACTCCCAAGTTTCATAAACATGGTTGTGTCAATGGCCCAGTTGTCTTCCAGGTGGGTGTGATGATGAGGAATGGAGCTCAACACACACACACACACACACACACACACACACACTCCACTTTTGAAGATTTACTACAAGATGAGACTGTGATTTTGTTTTCAGATGCCAAAATTGTGGGGCTTCGCAGAAGTGTGGTGAGTAGTGTCATCCCAAACCTGGTCTATCTGTTCTGAAGACGTGTTGCTGAAGATGTTTTGATGACTTCAGATGTCTTCTCCTAAAGCTCTATGGCTGGAAGATGACTAATTTCCTGTTTCTGTTTTGTTTTTTCAGTGTCTTAAGCCTCCACCATTTCTGAATGCAGAAGCAACAACATATGCAGTCATCACTACTACATTGAACAGGAAGCCTGCCTCACAGTCCTCAAATATGTAAAATGAAGGCTTATCAGATTGGATGGCACCTTATGGATGGGGCTAGATAACCTGGGATTGCGCGCTGGAAATGGGATAAACTGTGCTCTTGCCTCAAATGTAAATGTTTTTCCCTGGTGACCAACCAGCTCTCTCCCTGAAACCCTAATCTGGAAAGCAAACTTGCAACAGGGTCTTGACTAATTAAAAAGGAACAAAAAATGCAATGGGGGTATAGTTTTGGTTTTGTGGTTACAAGCTGTAATGGTTAAAAAAAAAAAAGGTATGTGCCCCTGCAGGAGGATGTGAGATTGGGGGTTTAGATTATAATTGAGTAACCTGCAAAATGATTCTTCCTCTGGTTGATTTCTGTTCTGAGTAAGATAAGAGTGGAAGAAGGGATTGTGAAGGATTAACAGCTCTCAACCCAAAGTAAATCCCCATGTGGCACTGGCATGGGTTATGTTTAGGCTTGCCATATTTTCCTGACCTTCAACCGGGACAAACCCCCCCCCCCCACCAATTAAATAATTTAAATAATCGGAAAATTACTTAAATAATTTTTTTAAAAATAAAATACATAGAAAAATACAAGCACGTCCACAATTTCTATTTTTTTATTTATTGTAAAATATAGGGGGCGTGAACACAAATTTGTATTTATTTATTCATTTAGCCTACAAACTAAATAAGTAAATAGAAAGGAATTTAATGTCCAAAACCAAAATGTTTATTTATTTATTTATTTAGCCTACAAACTAAATAAGTAAATAATTAAAAAAGGAATGTAATGTTCAAAAACAGCGCTCCACATTTTAAATTATTTATTTATTTAAGTTAATTAATTAATTAATTAAATTTACTTACCCCACCATTGTTAGCAGTGCTGATCCGGCAGTACTGTTTTCGTCGTGCCACTGAGAGCTGTGCTGCTGCTGCATCCTCGTCGCGCTGCTGATCCGGAGAGAGACTGCCTGGGGCCGGCTCGCGTGGGCCGCACGGGCAGTCTCTGGATTGCTCGCTGTCTCACTGGCTCAAAGCCTGTGAGACAGCGAGCGATCTCCGGAGACAGATCTGCCTGGGACCAGCTTGCGCGGGCCCGTGCAGTCTCCGGATCGCTCACTGTCACCCTTAAGGCGCGCGTCATCCCCCGGCGGTCCGGCCCGCGCGCTTCACTCCAGCGACGCCGCTGGCCCTCAGCACAGTCTCCCCTAAGCAAGAAGCCTTCCCTTTTGCTTTGCCCCTCCCTTCCATTGTTTGTGAGAAACATTGTTCGTTTCTCAATGGAGACTATTTATTTATTTCAACAATTATTTATTTCAGATATTTCTATACTGCCTTTCCCCAGGCAACATGTCTGGTGCTCTAGGTGGTTTACAACAAAATATTAAAAAATACATAATAAGACATATATAAAAACAATACAATGAGCTTAAAACAGCAGATTAAAATATCAAAACATCAAGCAAACAGCAAATGAAAAGGTCCAGCAGGCCTCCCAAGATCCTCAGCTATCAAGACTTCCCACCACCAAAAGTCATTTGAAATTTAAAAACTTGTTCAAGCCCTGTTGGAAAGTGTCCAGGGAGGGGCTAATTGTAATTTGCCTGGGAGGGAATCCCACATTCTGAGAGCTACCACTGAAAAGGCACTTGCTCTCGCTGTTACCTCCCCTTGCTTCAGCCAGACCACCCCTGGCTGATCTAATAAGCCATGCTGGTCAAGGATCCAGCGGACACGTCATCGGCCGCACACTCCAAAGGACTCTGTCCACATCCTCAGGCTGTACAAGTTGAAAGAAATCCAAAACAGAACAATGACATCCACAGATGCCCCAGAGAATCAATTGACCCTGCCAAAGAGGGGTCCAAGTCACAGCGGATTGCGACCAATTTTATCCGCAAACTGCTTAGCAAATTCATCATAGTGCGCTGATGTACCATCTATGTCATCTCCCCTCAGAGCTGGACCAAGCAAGCTCTGCAGAACATGGGAAAGCCTTGCTGGACAGCACTCAGCACTCAGCTCCGCTCGCTCCAGTCTTTCCATGGAGCGAGAGAACGCATCCGCCCACCCGCCCGTCCGGTGACGCGGGCGGGTGCTCCGAGGCCTTCTCCCCCGGCCTTGGAGCCGGAGAAAGCCGCAGAGCGTCCACCACGACTGGTGGACAGGGCTTTCTGAAGGCGGCGCACTATTTTTCCTTTTTTGCACATGCGCAGAATGTTTACATAACATAAACGTTCTGCGCATGTGCAAAAAGAAAAATAGCACGCCGCCTTCAGAAAGCCCTGCCCACCGGTCGTGGTGGACGCTCCGGGGTTTCTCCGGTTCCGAGGCCGGGGGAGAAGGCCTCGGAGCACCCCGGTATGCGGGGCCGCCCCCTCGGAGCGGCGTATCAGCGAACGGTGCTCCAGGCAGCATCCGCTCCTGATACGCCTCTGGTCGGGAGGCTTACACATGGGTAAGGAGATTTAAATACCCTTTCCTTACTGAAGCCTCCTGATCCCCCCCCCCCCGCTGGATACAGCATGCCCTTTTTGGAGTGACTGCACCAGCAGGGTGGAAGGATAGGATTAGGCTCTTAGTGTGCCACAGGAATGGCTAAAGGTTCCTTAAACATACATCTTATTTTTATTTATTTATTTATTTACAATATATTTATCCCGCATTTCTCCCCGAAGGGACCCAAGACGGCTTACAGCAACAACAAAAAATACAATACAAAAATTAATCACTTTTTAAAACAATAAAAACAGTTAACAAACTAATAAAAACATCTAAAAATCAATAAAAAATCATGTGACAACATGCCCCAAACACATATGTACTAGACATGTTCAGTTACAGAGAGACCAGCACTGAAGAATGGATACAGCTTCTCAACAGCTTTTACAGGAATCTTCACAATTTCTTGCATGCCTTTAATATGATAGAATGAGACATTACCTTCTTCCCTATCCAGATAAATCCCAATCTGTTGAAGGTGGTAGTTATATTCTTGGATCTTATGATCTACTTCCTCAGGATAATATTTACCATTCAATCTCTTCAAAGACCAATACTGCTCCTTCTCTAGTGTAGAAAGCTTTCCATCTTTCAGTTTGTCCCTTGCATCCTCTCTCAGCACTCCCACCTCCCAGTTTGGCTCATCCTCAACTACCTCCACCTCCCAGTACTGCCTCCCATCTTGGAACCCTTCTGTTCCCGCAATAATCAGGGGTCCAGATGTGGTCGCTGCTTCTGAAGACGTGAGTTTGCAATAGACACGCTTGCGCTCCGGAAGCATTTCAAGTTTTGGGTGTTTACACTCTGGATCCATATTAATACGAACTGGAGAGAGAAAAACCAAAATGGATTAGCAAAGGGCAAGGGCATAGGAGTGCCAACAGAGCAGAAAATGAGGGGAAAGTAACCCAAGGGTCTGAGCAGGAGAGAAGGTTCAGGTAATGTCTGATCAGGGTTTCAAACAGTATGTGTTGCTTTTGTGAAGTATGCAGAATATGTATCTTTCCTTTTCTCAAAATCCTTAGGAGTTGTAATTCACCTCTGGCTCACCTTAAGGAAATATATTTTAGAACACACTGCAAGCCATGAGCAGTGGCGTTGCCAACCGGGGTAGGGTGACATCATGCATGTCAGCTTCACTTCCGCAATGGCTCCATTTGGAGCGATAGGAAGGTGAGGGTGTTGGACACAGCTCACACACTGCTGCCTTGCTGAGCCAACCCCCTTTCCGGCGGAGACACCAGAAAATGGCCACGCCCCCCACCAGCTATGCTACTGACCATGAGTGGTCATGGAAATACATCTGGGAAACTGATAAGTCCAGTTTCTCAGATGCATGATGGACACACAGGTGTTTAAAGAGGCAGATTCGTGGATCAGCAGTTTCTTCCTTTCTGAGCTACATGCTGTTCAAAGTTAGTCCCAGTTAGGCCATTCTGACACACCCTGGAGAGTTTTACTTACCTAGATAGCTCTTAGCTTTCCTAAAACCTGCAAAGTAAGAGAAAGGGAGGTTGTCAGAAAACCAAGAAATGCTTGTGAGCACAGAAAAAAAAAAGATTGTTCTGGACATGTCAGCCTATTCTCCTGTGCTGGTAGATGGGAAGGAGGCAGCAAACAAACATATCACTTTGGATGTTTGATTCAAGATTGATTCACAATTGGAAAGGACTGAACAGACTTTGGCAATATGAAGGAATGCAGTTTTGCCCTATTCCTACAGTTTTTCTCTGTGCCAGGTGCAGGGGAGTGACAGCAGGAAACAGGTTATCTTGTTGGCTGTGTGCTCCCTGAGGCATCTGGTGGGGCCACTGTGAGATACGGGAAGCTGGACTAGATGGGCCTTTCTTTGGCCTGATCCAGCAGGGCTCTTCTTATGTTCTTATGTCATTATCATGTTGTACAAAGGGAAATAAGCTTTGCAGAATTCTGTGCAGTGTTACCAGTTCAGGTTATGTTCTTATGTTCCTTGACAGAAAGCCACGAGACTGTGGGTAGATTTTAAATGGCTAAAGCCAGTTGGTTTGAATAGAGCTGGGGCTGAGGTTTCTTGGGAGGTTCCACTGTTTTGGGAAGTACATTCTGTAGCTATCTGTCCACCATCCAGGAATCCCCCCCCCCCAAGTATAGAATTAACTGGCCACTTCAGGGCTATTTCAAAAATGTAATACAGTATTGAAATTCTCCATGTTAAATTGGGTGGAGCAGAATGGAGGCCAGACCCAATCTGTGAAAGAATTAAGCCATAAAGTGGAGGAAGGTACAGGATCTTACCAAGCTTTCTATTGAAATCCTCAGCTGCTGTAGGAGATAAAAAAGAAAGCCTATCAGTACTGATCAGGAAGAAGACAACTGTCATCATTCAGCCAATTCCTAGAGTCATCTACAAGTGACAACTGCAGCAACTTCTGAACGTTAAGACTGTAGAACTCATCTCCCTATTCACTGTGAAATCTGCAGTCTCTGCTTTTTATTATTTGTGGATAGGGCATGAAGATGATAGGAGAAGTCAATGTTTACAGTTTGGGTGCTTCTTTGTCATATTGTCCATTTGGGGCTAAATGGTCCATTTTCTGGCTATTGCTGCCCCCTACCCTATTTTTCCTCTCCCTCTTTGAGAAGGGATGCAAAAGAAAATTTGTCCTTCTGATAAAATTCATCTCAGAGGCCCTGCTGCAAGTAACCACATTGGTAAATTGGGAGATAATTTATTCTTTTTTTCTTAAGAGGAAGGCAAGGTATTTCATTGTTCTCCATGTTGAACGTCACAGTGTCATGATAAAGTGGGAGATAAATGAGGAGATACAGGGACTCAATGGCAGTTAAAAACTGGGAGCTGAAAGAGATTTTTACAAGGCATTAACCCAAATACCTGACTCGGTGGTCGTCTTCTGACTTTCTGAGAATAAAAGGAATAATGGATTTATTAAAACATTTTCTATAATGCACCAAATTAGTGTCTGTCCAGGAAAACAGAATCATGCAAACCTTCATCCAAATTGGCTGCTCTCCCGTGCCACGAAACGCACTCTGCTCACTGCCTCACCTCACTTTCAGATACCCTGCCCACCACTGTCCCTGAATCACCACCTCCATGTTCACCGCAAAGAGTAATCTATCTCCCTTCTTGCTTGCGCTGTTCTTTTGCAAAATCAGGATGTGTGGAATTTCCTCTTTTTTATTTTTTTTAAACAGGGACCGCATGAGGATTGAGTGAAGTGAATAGATACTTCCCTTGTTCCTTCATCATGTGGTCCCTTTAAATAAAACAGAATGTCTTTCACTTTCAGTTTTTGCAAAAGATGGAGATTAATGCCTCTAGCCATCTGTTACAGTATGTAGGAGATGGAACTGGCCTGTCAATCAGGACCAACCGATAAAACTTGGAAGTTGTGATTGACAGGGCAGTTTGTCTCCTACATAACAGACGGCTAGAGGCATTAATCTCCATCTTAACCTACATGCTTGGTAAGATCCTGTACCAAGACACACTTGCTGGGTATATTTGCAAGAACTTTGATCATACTCAGAAATGGGGTTGCATATAATTGTAGAACAATTAATCCTAACTAATATTGAAACCTGTACTAAATAGAAGGTAGACTGTAAAGCAGTTAGGACACAATGCAAGATTTTCAGCGCAGTTCTGTGCAAAAACAGGCCGGCGTAGCGAGTGCTCTGCTGGCCTAGGGTGTCGCGAAAGTGCCGTAAAGCACTTTCACGGCACCCTTGGAGTAAGCAGTGCTGGCGCTGAGACTTGCACCGCTCACTTTGTCAGTGGCCCTGGCCGCCGGACGCAGGTAAGTGCTGTGTTAGGTGGTGGGAGGGTCAGCCCAATTAATCTAGAAGATTTAAGGGGTGGTTGGCGTGGTATCCTGATGGAGACGTGGCCAAATATTTAGAGCCTACAGTTGTGGGATATCTGCCAATAGATAAGATCCAAACTTTGCTGGAGAGTCCAAAGTTCTCCCTCCATCAACTGTAGGAACTGGTAGGGCACCTCAGTTTTGTGTGCAGGGCTTTTGCACTAGGCAAGGCCTTCCTGCAGCAGCTCTGTGACTCTAGGGGGGGACATGACTGTACCACATCACTGCATTAAGGTGAATGCACACACGAGGAGAGGGGATTTATGTACTTGGTTGGAATTCCTAGGGGAATTCAGTGGTGTTTCCTTCTGGTGGGCTCTTGAAGAGAGAGCTCCAAGTCCACTCAGATGATAGACAATTCATATCATTTATCTAAATACCTGACTCCATAGGCTTCTTGAGACTGTCTGAAAAGAGAAGCAAAAATGGATTTAGCAAAATATTTTCCAGAAATCATCAATAGTGACTGTCCAGAGAAATGGGTGCATGCAAACTTCCTTCCAAAATGGCTGTTCTGGGCACTCCCTCCGCTCTCTGCCTTGCCTCACTTCCTCATTCTTTCCCCTGCCTTTAAAAACTGAGTGTAAACTTTTGCTGCGCCTCATTCTGCCCCACCTCTCCTTACAGTTGCATGAAGGATGTTAACTGTTGAACCATGTATATTAGGATTTGCAATAAAAAGTGAAGAACAAACAATTTTGGGATGTTCCATGAATTTAAAATAATGTACACTAGAACCTGCATTTACATGCAAACTATTGTTCAGATATTATAATTAACTACAAAGTTCTTTAACATGATTATGGACAGCATCACACAATAACGACAATAATTAAAAAAAAACCTGGCCATGTTTAAAATCACATTGAAAAGGGGGTAAAGGATAAAGAAAGTTAGGACCTACTGCAAATTTTATAAATTAATGAGTTGTGGTCCATTTTAATTCTAATCTGCTTGTCTCGTGTCTTTATTGGGGGGTCCAAGGGGGGGTCCAAGGGCAATCTGAATAACATGGAAACTAACAAGTCAGAAAATATTAATTAACCAAAAGCTATTATATTCTGCTGGTTGACACTATCACATGTGGAACGCAGCATCAGCATCAACAGCAGCAGCAGCAGCAGCAGCAGCAGCAGCAGCAGCAGCAGCAGCAATAATCATCTTCTCTTGTCTGTGTTTAAATATGCTGGTTGACTCATGCACATGACTTGGGTAAAGGAGAAAGAAATCAAGTCCATTACAGACACAGGAAGTGCTTCAACTGCTGCAAGACCAATCTACAAACCCTGTTTCCAAAATTTAATTATAGAAATTCCCCGTGTAAAAACAGGAAGACAGGTGAGCAAAATGGAGGGCCGAGCCAATGCATGGAAGAAGAATTAGGACACAGAAGAACTCGGCCCACCTCTACAAAGAAGGATGGACGGAAGGATGAAAATTGATACAGGCTTGAGGTGCCTTACCTAGTTTAGTTTTTGCTGTGTCTGAAATGGAAAATAATGGTGATTATGATGTCCTATAATCTAAGTACAAAGACATTTCCCTTGACACAAACAGATCCCCAGTGGGCTTCTATATACTACTTCCAGGTTCAGAGGCAGGACGGCTTTCAGTGCTACTATCAGGGCAGCAGTTATGGAACCGGTGTATGTCCTCCACCTGAGGTGCAGAAAGCCAGCGCGTCCTGCATTTCTTACAGTGCAATCCTATCCAACATGCCACCGGTTTAGCTCTGCTCAATCCTATCCAATTTATCCCCTTTGAATCCCTCTTTGGAGGGGATTTGAACCCCTTTCGGGTCTGGGTCCTCCCGTTCTCTCTGCACTGCTGGTTACACCCGTGGCATAAGTTGGATAGGATTGAGCAGAGCTAAGCCGCTGGCGTAAATTGGATAGGATTGCACTGTTAATTTGGTTAACGGGACTAAGGAAGGAGTGAGGTGAGGGAGTAGGAAAGTGGATCGCTGCTTTTGAAGCACTTTTTTCAGGAGTGGTGCAGCAGTGATCCGTTTCCTTACCACCTCACCTTGCTCCTTCCTTGTGTGGTCCTTTTAAACAAACTAGGAAGTGCAGGACATCCTGGCAGAACTCCCAGAGTATCCTGCATTTCCTGTTTTGTTTAAAGGGACCATTGAAAAGCAAGTTAAAAGAGTAGAGGGACTGGATCACTGCCTTCCAATCAGTTTTCCACTTGATTTTAGCAAGCAGAAAGTGGATTGGAATAACAGGAGAGGGAGGGGTGGATCCTGGTGTCACTGGCATGAGCCTGGACTCTAACCCCATTCCCTGTGGTCGGAAGGATGAAAATCCTTCCTCTCCTCGGACTTTCCCTTACTCTCCTCGGAGTAGCACCAGCAAAATACCTGGTGCAGATCTGAGGAAACCCATTGGGGCAGTGAAGGCTTCCCTTACCTCAAGGAGGCCTCTGGACTGCACCCTGTGGGATTCAGAGCGCACTCCATTGACATGGCTGCATTAACGTGTGTGTGTGTGTGTGTGTGTGTGTGTGTGTGTGTGTGTGTGTGTGTGTGTGTGTGTGTGTGTGTGTGTGTGTCTGAGAGAGAGAGACAGAGAGAGACAGAGAGAGACAGAGATTTGGGCTGCAAGACTCCATACAGTTATCCCTACCCCAGTATTTCTTATCAGATGGTAAAGATCTTACCCAGCTTTCTCTCCAGATCCTGATTCTCTGTAGGAAACAGGAAAAAAAAAATGCCAGTCATGGATCCATAAGAGAAAGCCAGTCCTTAGAGTTATCCACAAGTGATCTCTCTCTCTCTCTCTCTCTCTCTCTCTCTCTCTCTCATATCATCATCATCATCATCATCATCTTCCCAATATGCCCTTTATCAGGACCCACACTACTACATCTAGAGTAATCCCCCTTTCATTTTTCTTCGTGTTGAACCTCACAATTTCCTGAGAAACAGTGCTGGACAGAGAGATACAGTATAGGGACTGGATAACATTTTCAAACTGGGAGCTGAAACATACTGAAACATACTGTATCTGACTCCACTGTATTCTTGTGACTGCTTGCAAACAGAAGCAAAAATGTATTTAGTGATGATACTGTACTATAAATGACCACCCAGATGAACATCTGTCCAGAAGCATAGGATTCTTTAGCTTGCCTGATCCGTGCTGGGCTTACCTTTATCGTTTCTTTCCTTTTCCTCTTCACATTTCCTCAGGGATTTCTCCAGCTCCCCTGCAAGAAGAGGAGATTTCTTGATGCAGCACAAAAAGATTTAAAAGAAGGAGATAAAAAGAAGCTGAAAGGTCAGTCACTGTACAGAGGGATGAGGATTCCACTGTGCTTCTGATGTGGTGATCCAAAGGTGACTTTTTAGCATATTTCCATGACTAGCTAGCCCATTATGTGGAATGTGTTTTCTGCATTCATTTTTATGTTCAGTTTGGAATCCCTCAGCCTGTCCTGAGCAATCCATGAGTACTGTAGAGATTAATGGCCCAATCCTACCCAACCCCAGTGCTGATGCAGCTGTGCCAATGGGGCATGTTCTGTATCCTGCGGTGTGGGGGGTGCGACAGCCACACAGGCCTCCTCTAGGTAAGGGAACATTTGTTCCCTTACATCGGGGCTGCATTGCAGCTGCATTGGCACTGGAAAGTTGGATATGGTTGGGCCCTCAATCTGTCAGTCTTCATGTGGGAGCCAGCAACCTTTAACATGTTATAGACCACAAAAACTGAGGCTGCATTTTGAACAGATTTGCTTTAATAAGTAAAGGCCAAACCCATGATTTACATATAAACCCCATTACTCTGTGATTTAGAATCCATGGAATTACCTCCACCCAGTGTTATGTAATGGAAGGTACAGGATCCTACCATTCATTTTGTTCAGATTGTGGTTTTCTATAGAAAAGAGAACGTAAATGAATATATATTGGTTGTCTAAATGCACACACACACACACACACACACACACACACACACACACACACACACACACACACACACACACACACACACACACACACACACGAGGGTGGGCCAAAGGTAGGTATACAGTACTGATTGGGTCATGTTCTCTTAGGTGCTTGAAATGTCATCTTATCAACGTTGCAACATTCGAGGAACCTGTCCCCAACAGTAACAAAATAAAAATAAATAATGAAAAATATAAATAAAATACCATGACCCGATCAGTACTGTATACATGTCCAGAGTTCAGCTGGGTTGTTGTTTTTTTGTCATCTTTGCCATTTGAGAATAAACTGAGGTTTCCTAATACTTCTCACTACCCCCCCCCCCCATTTTATATTTCTGTTTTGACAGTGACTCCTGACAGCAACATCCACATCAGGTATAGTAACCTAGAAGCTCAATACTGGCTAGTAATCAGCAAGTAGGCAGGAAGGGGACAGGGTAGCAAAATGTCATAATCATGTGTTTGACCCCAGGCTCAATGATTGGGGACCTAGATGTGAATGTGAGATTGTAGAGGTGCAGGTGAAACTTTATTGGCTCCTTGTGTCAGCTGACAACTTCTGAGTCAGCAGGATGCAGCATCTCTCTCGTGCTGGTGGCACTAAGCAAAGTGGATAGCTGATAAGTGCCCCCACCATCTAGAAAGCCCCCACCATGCTGCAGGAGATAAGGCAGAGAGAACTGCAAGAATGAGGCCCCCGTGCTTTACAATCAGCCTATCCCTTCCTTGCTTTTCATTCCCAGTCTTCCCTTCTTCCAGTAATCGCTATCTTTATTTCACTTTTCTTCATTTTGACCATCACAGTGCACAGATAAAATGAGTTGGAAAGGGAGATACAGGAATTTGATAGTTTTTTTTTTCAAGTGGGAGCTGAAGAGGCAGTTTAGTGTTTAGCAGACATTTATCCAAAGTGTATTTAGTATAACATTTACTATAAAGTACTGGATTGATGCCTGTTCAGAGACATGAGGTCAGACAAATGTCCTCTGCCTATCCAATCGTTGGTGGGCCTACCTTGACGCACTGTTGTCATCTCTTCACTGTGTTTTTCGAGGAGTGCCTTCTGATCCTCTGCAGGAGGAAGACGGGATTTTCAGGGAACAAGTTGAGTAATGAATGGAATGTATGTGGAAGAAAAGCAGGGTGCAGCAGACATTTATCCAAAATGTACTGAGTATAACATTTACAATAAAGTAATAGATTGATGTCTGTTCAGAGACATGAGGTCAGGCAAATGTCCTCTGCCTGTCCAATCGTTGGTGGTCCTAACTTGACGCACTGTTGTCATCTCTTCATTGTGTTTTTCGAGGAGCGCCTTCTGATCCTCTGCAGGAGGAAGAGGGGATTTTCAGTGAGCAAGTGGGGAAATGAATGGAATGTATGTGGAATAAAAGCAGGGTGCAGCAGACATTTATCCAAAATGTACTGAGTATAACATTTAGGATAAAGTAATAGATTGATGTCTTTTCAGAGACATGAGGTCAGGCGTCCTCTGCCTGTCCAGTCGGTGGTGGTCCTACCTTGACGCACTGTTGTCATCTCTTCACTGTGTTTTTCGAGGAGCGCCTTCTGATCCTCTGCAGAAGGAAGACGGGATTTTCAGGGAGCAAGTGGAGAAATGAATGGAATGTATGTGGAATAAAAGCAGGGTGCAGCAGACATTTATCCAAAATGTACTGAGTATAACATTTACAATAAAGTAATAGATTGATGCCTGTTCAGAGACATGAGGTCAGGCAAATTTCCTCTGCCTGTCCAATCGTTGGTGGTCCTACCTTGACGCACTGTTGTCATCTCTTCATTGTGTTTTTCGAGGAGCGCCTTCTGATCCTCTGCAGGAGGAAGAGGGGATTTTCAGTGAGCAAGTGGGGAAATGAATGGAATGTATGTGGAATAAAAGCAGGGTGCAGCAGACATTTATCCAAAATGTACTGAGTATAACATTTACAATAAAGTAATAGATTGATGTCTGTTCAGAGACATGAGGTCAGGCAAATGTCCTCTGCCTGTCCAATCGTCGGTGGTCCTACCTTGACGCACTGTTGTCATCTCTTCACTGTGTTTTTCGAGGAGCGCCTTCTGATCCTCTGCAGGAGGAAGACGGGATTTTCAGTGAGCAAGTGGAGAAATGAATGGAATGTATGTGGAATAAAAGCAGGGTGCAGCAGACGTTTATCCAAAATGTACTGAGTATAACATTTACAATAAAGTAATAGATTGATGCCTGTTCAGAGACATGAGGTCAGGCAAATTTCCTCTGCCTGTCCAATCGTTGGTGGTCCTACCTTGACGCACTGTTGTCATCTCTTCATTGTGTTTTTCGAGGAGCGCCTTCTGATCCTCTGCAGGAGGAAGAGGGGATTTTCAGTGAGCAAGTGGGGAAATGAATGGAATGTATGTGGAATAAAAGCAGGGTGCAGCAGACATTTATCCAAAATGTACTGAGTATAACATTTACAATAAAGTAATAGATTGATGTCTTTTCAGAGACATGAGGTCAGGCGTCCTCTGCCTGTCCAGTCGGTGGTGGTCCTACCTTGACGCACTGTTGTCATCTCTTCACTGTGTTTTTCGAGGAGCGCCTTCTGATCCTCTGCAGAAGGAAGATGGGATTTTCAGGGAGCAAGTGGAGAAATGAATGGAATGTATGTGGAATAAAAGCAGGGTGCAGCAGACATTTATCCAAAATGTACTGAGTATAACATTTACAATAAAGTAATAGATTGATGCCTGTTCAGAGACATGAGGTCAGGCAAATTTCCTCTGCCTGTCCAATCGTTGGTGGTCCTACCTTGACGCACTGTTGTCATCTCTTCATTGTGTTTTTCGAGGAGCGCCTTCTGATCCTCTGCAGGAGGAAGAGGGGATTTTCAGTGAGCAAGTGGGGAAATGAATGGAATGTATGTGGAATAAAAGCAGGGTGCAGCAGACATTTATCCAAAATGTACTGAGTATAACATTTACAATAAAGTAATAGATTGATGTCTGTTCAGAGACATGAGGTCAGGCAAATGTCCTCTGCCTGTCCAATCGTCGGTGGTCCTACCTTGACGCACTGTTGTCATCTCTTCACTGTGTTTTTCGAGGAGCGCCTTCTGATCCTCTGCAGGAGGAAGACGGGATTTTCAGGGAGCAAGTTGAGAAATGAATGGAATGTATGTGGAATAAAAGCGGGGTGCAGCAGACATTTATCCGAAATGTACTGAGTATAACATTTACAATAAAGTAATAGATTGATGCCTGTTCAGAGACATGAGGTCAGGCAAATGTCCTCTGCCTGTCCAGTCGTTGGTGGTCCTACCTTGACGCACTGTTGTCATCTCTTCATTGTGTTTTTCGAGGAGCGCCTTCTGATCCTCTGCAGGAGGAAGAGGGGACTTTCAGTGAGCAAGTGGAGAAATGAATGGAATGTATGTGGAAGAAAAGCAGGGTGCAGCAGCGTCACTTACCTGGATGGCACCTGCAGGGAGGGGTGGCATCCTTGCTTGGCTTGCTTGGCGCGGAAGCTCTGCCTCCGAGCCAAAGCTGAGTTGCGTCTTTGTAGACGCGACTCAGCTTCGGCTCGGAGGTGGAGCTGCTGCACTGAGGAAAGCCGAGCAACGGTGTCACCCCTTGCCAAGGGTGTGTGACCCCTCCCTGAAGCCTTACGGAGGGGTGACACCCTTGCTTGGCTGGGAAGGAGGAGGCTGTGTATGGCACTTTTGGCGAGTAAAGGGAAGAAGGCAGGCTTACCTCTCCCTGGTAAGCACCAAGTGGGCAGGGAGACGTATTTTGGAGCTGTGACAGTGTTGTCGTCTTCCCACTTCTCCTTCCAGCAGCACCAGAAAAGGAGAAAAAAAGCTGCTGCTCATGATCACCCAGTCACTCACCACTTGCCCTCTTTTTCACTCACCCCCCCCCCAATTCACAGGGGAAGGGTGTGAGGACAAGCTTGCAAGCTTGTAACAGTACCTCCTTACAAAACATCAGGTATGGCACCCTGGAAACTCAATCCAGGTTAGGTGGAACAACATTTCATAGAACTATGTTCCCACTGCCCAAATGAGGACCTATGCCTGAATAGGAGACTTTTGACAAACAGGTGAAACCTTATGGGATTGTGGAGACGGTAACCTTTGAAATATCATGGACCACAGAAAATGAGGGTGAATTTTGATTAGATTTGCTTTAATACATAAGGATCAACCCATGATTTATATGCAACCCCCACTTCTGAGTATGATTCACTGTGCAATCCTGCATAAATATAAGCAGGCGGAATGAGCGCTCCGCCAGCCTAAGGTGTCACAAAAGTTCCATAAGTTACTTTTGCAGCACCGGGAGAATAAGCGGTGCCAGCGCAGAGGCTGGCGCCGCTCACTCCACTGTCTGGGATGACCTGCGCTGGCTGACCTGGGTAAGTTCAGGGACATGGGGAGGGTTGGTCAGGGTGATAGGTGAGGGTGCCATTGGCTGGCCTTGCCTGGGAGGGGGTGGGGATATCGGCGATGGGTTGTGACGATATCGCGAGCCCCTTCCCAGGCTAGGCAGGCCTTACACAGCCTCCCTGGATGCACACCAGCTAAAGAGCTGGCGTGCATCCGAGGAGGCCTATTGGGGCCTCCGGGGCTTACACTGGGGGAAGGGAACAAAGGTGAACCCCGGCCACGCCAGTGCGGCTAGTATCCTGCCTAGGATGCAGAGGCCAGCCATTTAGACAGGCTGCTGCATCTTAGGAAGGATCAGGCTGTGAGACTCCATGCATTTATCCCCACCAAGTGTTTATTTAATGGAAGGTTGCATGATCTTACCAAGCTTTCGACACAGATACTGTTTTTCTGTAGGAAGCAGAGAAAGAATGCATATTAATATGGATCCGTAAGACTACATCTTCAATATAGATCATGAAGAAAAGGATCCCTATACAGCCATTTCTCAGATCCACCTCTAAATGACAATTTTTGAACATTAGTTTTTTTTTTAGCATACATCTCCCTGTTCACTGTGACATTTCAGGACTCTGTTTTCCATTAGTAGTTGATAGGGAATCAGGATGACAGAAGAAACTCATGTTCAGTTTGGCTGCTGCTTTGTCATCTTTACCATGTGAACCTAAAAGTAGGTTTCCTAATATTCCTTACCATTCTGCCTTGCTTTTATGTTCCTGTTAGATGGTGCCTTGTTACTGGAACATCCAGGCCAGCTATGGACGCCTGCAAGCTCATTCAGGTTAGTCATCACCAGATAGGTGAGCTGGGGGCAGGGATGCAAAATCACATAGTTGTATGCCTGTCCCCCACCCCCGTGATTGGGAAGCTGGCTTGAATCTGAGACTTGCAGCGATTTTCAACCACTGAGCTGCGGCACATTGGTGTGCCGCGAATGGTCTGCAGGTGTGCCACGGGCGTTTGGGGGAAGGTCATTTATTAGTAGGACCATTGAGGGATGTGAACCCCCCTGCTGGCAGTGCAGTGTGCCTTGTCAATTGTAAAAAAACTGATGGTGTGCCTTGACAATTTTAGTGCTGTCAGTGTGCCGTGAGATGAAAAAGGTTGAAAATCACTGCTGAGATCAGGTGAAACCTTATTGGACCCTTGTGTCACCTGATAACCACTGAATCAGTAAATTGCAGTATCTCTCTCCACTCAGTTACACTGGAAGCACCAAGCAGAACTGATAGCATATGAATAAGTCCACCTTCTTGCACCATCACGGTGCAAGAGATAACCCCATTTGTTTGATAATCAGCCTATCTCTTTCTGCCCTTCACTTTCCCAGATTGACGTTCTACTTGCAACCACACTGGTAGAGGGAAATCCTATTCTTTTTCTTTTTAAGTGGGAGACGTGAGATGTATTTCATTGTTCTTCATGTTGAACTTCACAGTGTCCTAAGAGATTGTAAGATAATTGGGGAGATACAGGGGGTTGATGGCAATTTCATACTTAGAGCTTAAGCCAAATACCTGATTCCATGATCTTCTTCTGATTCTCTGAATAAAGAAAGAAAATTGGACTTTGTAAAACATTTTCTATAAATTACCTGGGCCCCAGCCAGCCCACAGGATGCAGCGGTGACTGCATCAACAGCTCTGCATCGTGCTCCGGTGTAACGGAGGGTCGAAGCCACGGCGGAACTTAGAGCTCCGCCCTCCTGCAGGGACGCCAGTGGCCATAAGACTCCATAGAATTATTCCCATCCCACCCAGTATTTCTTTAATGGAAGGAAAAGGAAATTACCAAGATCTAACTTCAGATGCTGGTTTTCTGTAAAAAGCAGAAAGAAATGCAATCAATATGGATCAGTAAGAAGAGGAAAATCCTAATTCAGCCAATTCTCAAACCCACCTCCAAGTGACAACTGCAACAACGTTTGCATGTTAAGAATCTAGAATACATCTCCCTATTGACTGTGACATTTCAGACCTTATTTTAAATTATTTCTAGAAAGGAAATCAAGATGACAGAACAGAAGGGCCCCATGCTCAGAGATTGGCAGCTTCTTTGTCATCTTTGCCATTTGGGACTAAATCGAGGTTTCCTACTACTTCTCACTCCTCACCTCCACACATTTTTGTATCTGTTATGCCCTTTTATATTTCTTTATACATATATGTGTATGTAATGAGACAGTATCTCATTACAGTAATATCATATATTGGAAACTCAATGCACATTTGTCATCTGCATGTATACAGGTTGGGGACAGGGGAGCAAAATTTATAGTACTACGTTTCCCCTCCCAATGGAAGAACTAGGCCTTAATAGGAGACTTTAGAAAAGGGGTTCTCAACCAGTGGTACTGATACCAGTGGTACTTTGGCCGATTGCTGGTGGTACTCAGACTGCCGGAACCCTGCTCCAACATGGTGCTTTTGGTGCTGCGTTTTCGCTCCCAAGAAGCTCCTGCCTTTGCCTGAGCCTCTCGGGAACGCTGAGAAGGGTCCTCCCACCCACCCAGAGCCTACTCCCTGCGTTTTCTGACCTCTGAAAACCTGGAAGTAACTGGCAATGATGTCATTGCCAGTCACTTCCGGTGTTACACAGAAGGAGAGTGGCACTGGAGGCAGTGGCGTTGCTCCAGTAGGGGCGGGGCCGTAAGTATCACTATGTCGTAGTTCCTTTACCGAGCGAGCAGGAGGCGGCCCCGCCCACTCACTGTCGGAGCCATTCCCCTGTGGAGAAAGCAGCAGGCAAGAGACCCTGCCTGCTGCTTTCTCCGCAGGGGAAGGGCTCTGACAGTGAGGGGGCGGGGCCGCCTCCTGCTCGCTCGGTAAAGGGATTACGACGGAGCGATATGGCCCCACCCCTACCAGAGCTACGCCACTGACTGGAGGTGGTACTCGACTGGGAAGGGGTTGAGAACCCCTGCTTTAGAGCACTTGGTGAAAGCTTATTGGCACCTTGAATCACCTGACAGCCACCGAGTCCGCAACCTGCAGTAGCTCCCTCCAGTCAGGTGCACTGGTGATGCCAAGCACAGTGGGTAGCAGGTGAGTGGCTCCATCATCAGGCCACAGGAGACAGAGCAGCAAGAGTCCGTAGATGAAAACTCCTGGTGTTTTACCCAGTCAGCCCATCTCTTTACTTTCTCATGTTGCTTTTCTACCAGTACCCACAGTACTGCATTTGAAGTAATCCCATTCATCTTTCTTTGAAGAGGAAGACCTGAAATGAAGTTGATTTTTCTTTTTCTTTTAAATTATTTGTTATTTTATTATAATAGATAAAAAACAAACAAAAAAGAAAGAGAAAAAAGAAGAAGAAAGAAAAGTACAGAATAACAGAAAAGATCTGGATTAGCCACTAACATTTATACTTAAATTGTCTTATATTTACTTGTACTTGCACTCTGCCTAATTGCAGAGTAATGTATTCTTCTTACTTCTTATCAATTCTGCGCAAGTTACAGGTGGAAGACCTAGTGTTCCGCCGCCCGGAATAGTCGCAAAAGTGCCAAAAGGCACTTTTGCGGACTACTTTCGAGCCGGGAAGGCCGGCAAAATAGCTGGCGGAAATGCGAGGAGGCCTATCAATCTGAGCCGCTGTTTCACTCAGGGAAGGGGACAAGCATCCCCTTCCCTGAGTAGAACTTCCGACGTGGGCTGCGTGCTGCAGGCTGCCTGCGGCGGAGCACTGGATCAGGCGGATGGCCTTGGCCGCCCTCCCAATCTTTACGTAGGATTGGGCTGCCCTACTCATAAATCAACTAATCTTATACTACTCTTAATTAAAAATGACCTCAATTTCTTACCGTTTAAACCTAAAAGCAGATCACCCTACTCAACAAAATCACATATCATTAAATCATTCAAATGCAGTTGATTTTTCTTCATGTTGAACCTCATGGTGACCTGAAACTATTTTGGATAGGAAGATACAGGAAATTGATGGCCTTTCCTAACTGGGAGCTTGTGGGAGGGGGGAGAGGGCTAACAAGAGATTCAGTGAAATACCTGATTTCAACACTGTCATGTCACTTTCTGTAAAGAGAAGCAAAAATACATTTAGTAAAAATGTTCTATAAAGTACCAGATTCATCCCTATCCAGAGACATAGACTCATATTAACGTCCTTTGCTTTCTGTTCTGTGCGGGGCCTACCTAGAAGTCTTCTTTCCTCCTCTTCATCACCTTTCCTCTTGGATTCCTTCTGATTCCCTGTAAGAAAAAAGGGGAGGTTTCCAGCATGAACCAACTACTGTTTCAGTCCAGAGCCACGACCAAACAGATTGCGAGATCTCCTGATTTTGGTAAGATGTCTCAGCATGTGCTGGATGGGGTTGCGCTCCCATTGAGCTATTTGGGAGTACTCCTGTACCTGGCCGTGTTTCTGTATGTGCTTCTGTATGTCTAGGTGGCAGCTGAAGCCCCAGGTGCCTTTGCCCAACTTGATCTGCTGCCTCAACTGTGTCTATTCCCGATTCAGCCAGGGCTGAATGTGATGTGGATCAAGTCTCTGAATGGGATGTGGATGTCCATGCCTGCTTGCCCGAATGATGAGGTGGGTGAGTGAGTGATGAGGAACAACAGCAATCATGGGTTCAGGGGTTGTAGTGAACCCTCCCTCCCTGGATGCTGGGGTCTTGGCTGCTGTCTCCTGATACCAGCTCCCGAGGATGTTGGGTCCTCCTGAAGGTGATGTTGGGGCCTAGAATTTGTTCCCAAATTGTGTCAGGTTCTGCAACCCAGACAGAGTGGTGCCTTTCCTTACACATGTGTTCCAGCCAGTTGCAGAGGGACATTCCCTTATATGACCACAGGATTGACCCTCATTACCTCTTTCTAAAATGCCAGCTGTGCACATCTCAGGCCAATTTTAAAGTGACAATCCAAATTCACAAATACTCATTTTAAAAACCAAGAATGAAATTACATACAATTTAGCGATACAGAAGAATTGATTGCAATCCAATAACATAAATTCTCTATGCAACAGTAAAAAAAGAATGGATAAACAAATGTGCACTCCTGTACCTTCTAGTTTGTTAATTGTCTGGGTTCTACTTTTATATCTGCAATAATACAGTGCAACTCCAACAGACAGAAGAAGAAGAAGAATCACAATAAGTGAGATAGAGAGTGCCAGCCATGGAGCTGTATGTAGGAAAATATTTCCTGAAGATGTATGTGGGAAAATATTTCCTGAAAAACAGAAATGGCAGAGAATAAATGAGGACTGAAATGAATTTTCATGGATTCAGGTTTTTACATAAAAAGCCCTCTTCTGACAAAATACAATTCACCACATATAAACACTGCCAGTCCCTCTCCTCCCCAGAGCTATAGCCCTGCCAAAGCCAGTTCTTTTGTGTTCTCTGCCTCCGGCATCATTTTACCATTTCATATATTACCAGAGCATTGCGGGATACAGCCAAGGAGAAGAGAACACCACACCTTTCAGGTCATGTTTGAAAGAGGGCATGGCAAACAGCAAATCACCTTCCTTTCTTTGGCAAGAGGGCAATCTCTGCATGAAGCAAACAAGGGTGAATTATGGGGCCAGGTTCCTTCCAGTTTTATATTCCTGAACATCTGTGTAACAGCAGCTTGTATGGCGACTCCTGGTGGATGACCAGCCCATGGTTGCAGAGCACCATGAGCCTCCCTCCCTCTCTCCATTCAAGCTGCGGTTAAAGAAAGTTCCTGAATTATCATCAGTTTGAATGGAGGCAGGAGCAAAGTTCTCTTACGGCTCAATCCTATGGGCGAGCAGCATCGCTGGAACTCACATCACACTATCATCAACAGTGAGCAGTAGTGGCCGGCCAGGTAACAGCAACGGCTCTGGGAGCCCTGATGCCAGTAAGTTGGCATGGGAAACGGGGTGGGAGGTGGACGGACAGAACAGGGTGGGGACCAGGGTGTTGCAGTAAGGATAACGTGTGGGGGAATTTTATCCTGAGCTCCTTGGAGGAAGGATAGGATAGAAAAATAACGACTAATAAGGAGCCAGGATGGTGTAGTGGTTTGGGAGTCGGACTTAGACCTGGAAGATCCAGGTTCAAATCCCCGCTCAGCCACGAAGCTTCCTGGGTGACCTTGGGCCAGTCACTATCTCTCAGCCCCACCTACCTCACAGGGTTGTTGTGAGGACAAAAAGGAGGGGAGGAAATATGTACACCACTCTGAGCTCCTTGGAGGAAGTGTGGTATAAAAATGTGAAAAAAAATAGAAAAAAAAATATTAGCAGCTACTGATTATCAAAAAGACTTCCTCCCTCTAAAACTGGATATCCATGATGAATATTCAGCTCGACGTCCATGTTAATCTGTTGCAGCAAA
Source organism: Plestiodon gilberti rubricaudatus (assembly GCA_026170595.1). Taxonomy (NCBI): domain Eukaryota; kingdom Metazoa; phylum Chordata; class Lepidosauria; order Squamata; family Scincidae; genus Plestiodon; species Plestiodon gilberti. Next base: position 23,777,901 of record JANXHW010000006.1, read on the forward strand.
AGCAACAAGGAGTGTTGTAACACCTCACTGGCTCAGCCCATACATAAGTCATGTGAAAGGAAAATGGAGACTTCCTTCTATAACTGGAAATCCATGAAGATTTCTGTGTCGTCATAAGCAAAACCAATCTTGCAGAGAGAGGTGCTAGAATCCTGGACTACTTCTGTGCAGGCTGCAGGTGGAGGGTGAAACTTTGGAATCTTTCCCCAGGCAAAAGGCACAATGCATACTGTAAACCAGCAAATCAGACAGAGACCAATGCTAAATGTGCTCAATGTGAGAGAGACCAATGTGCTCCTTTACTACAGTACTCCCCCCCCCCTATTTGCTGGGGATATGTTCCAGGCCCCTCCGTGGATACTTGAAACCGTGGATAGGAGTGAACTGGCGAACTCACTTTAGCATGGCGGGGGGGGCGGACCGCCGGAGGATGACGCACACAGAGGGTGACGCGCGCACCCACGCCCGCGTCACCTCCGCTGCGCGCGTCGTCCTCCGGAGGCTCCGAGGCTGGGAGAAGGCCTTGGAGCGTCCGCCCCGTCCGGCCGTCCGGGGCCTTCTGACGAGGCCCAATGCAGCGATATGTGATTTATTACGTTTTTCGTGCATGTGCAGAACGTTTCTCGTGCGCATGCGCGAAAAACGTAATAAATCATGTACTAACGCATTGGGCCTCGTCAGAAGGTCTCGACAGCCGGCTGGCGCGGATGTTTGGAGCCGGCAGCAGTGGGGGATAGGTCCAAACATCCGAAGCTGGCAGCAGTGGGGGGGGGAATGCGGGGGTCACTATCTGGGGCGGCGCGCGCCCTAGTGACGCCAGTGCCTCCATGGTTTCCTGAGGGCCTTCTGCCCTGCCTCCCCTGCGGGCAGGTGTGCGACCCCCCCCAGCTCTTAGTTTTCTTTCAGCAAGCTTTGTTTCTTCCTTAAAATAAACAGAGAAGAAGCCTCCATTGCAGAGAAGTAGAACAAGACTAAGTCCTAGAGAGGCTCTGCAAGGTTTGCAGAGCCTCTCTAGGACTTAGTCTTGTTCTACTTGCCTGCAATAAGCAGCCAGAGCCTGCTTCTCCTGTTTGTTTAAGGAAGAAACGAAAGTAAAAGCCTGGGGGGGGTTTCCCCGTGATCCGTGGATAACTGAAACCGTGGATAGCAAATCCGTGGATATGGGGGCCCAACTGTATATGCATTGATTTATTTATTTACTCCCCTTCCCTGAGTAGACCTCCATCCCAGAAGCAGCCTGGCTGCTGGTGCACAGGATCTGTCGGGCGGCCCTGGCACAGGACCTAGCGGGCGGCCCTGGGCTGCCAGTGATTTATTTATTTTTGATGGGGGGGGGGAGAATTCTAAGACATGATAGCTTCCTCTGCCGTCTGAAATGGTACAGCCCAGAATTCTATGGTTTACTACTTCACTTTGCATAATACACTTTGTGGATTGGATCCTCTCTCTCCAGGCCATGGTGCACATAACTCACGTGACAGGAGGATGGTGGATTCCCGCTTCACTTGCAAATGGCTTCTTTCGTGGACTGAGCAGGTAATTTCTCCTGCGTCTCTCATGACTGTAATGTTGCTCCAAACACTGAACAGCTGCTCATGATCCTGCTTTGATTCCAACTGAGGATTTTGACTGTTCTTTGCCAACCAGTGAAGTTCAGGTTCAGGAAACCAACCTGCAGATTTGCACGCCAGTTTGATCCCCTCACCTTCTGGGCCCAAAACCTCAATTGACACATTTCCCAGAGCTGAAACAACAAGAGAGTCTGGTTATTCACAGTATTCATAGGGCAAGTCACTAGGCCAGTGGTTCCCTAACTGGGGCGTCGCGACGCCCCAGCCGGGAACAAAGGGTTGCTATGCCCTTAAGGGGCATACCTTCCCAGGAGTTAGGGAACCTATGCATTAGGCTATTATTTTGGATTGTAATGCAGAGCTTCCCCAAAATAAAGGAAGGGAGGAATGGGAGACTAAGAGCCCAATCCTATCTATTCCCCTTGCCATAGCATGCAGCCAAGCCAAAATGGACTGCGCTTTTTGCTACGGTGGGGCTGATTGGGAGGCATGGGAGAGGAGGCATGGGAGAGGAAAGGGAAAATATTTTCCCTTACTCCTCAGTAAGCCCCATGACTGACAATGGGTTCTTCATATTACAGACCTGTACTATCTCTTTAGCTGGCATAGAAAGAGAAACACTTTCTCTAAATTCTTTTGGACTTTGGTCAAGTTCAAGGAGACAAAGGAGATGTGTTTGCTCAGTTCAGAGGGGATAGCATGTAGCGCACGTCACCCATGCTGGGTGCCACCATCTCCTGTCTCCAAAACCCCCGGCCCTCGCCCCATTCTGCCCACCCTGTTGCCCAGTTACACCTATCCCGCCGCCTTACTGAGGGTCGACTACGCATGCTTCTGGATCAGCATTCAGAATGCTTTCAAGTGCATCTCACTGCTGGAATGCTAGTTCCATGGTGGCAACAACCCATAAGACTGGGCTTTGAGACTGGAATTGAGAATGAGGTAGATAGCTTCGAGCACTTGGCTGACCTCAGTTAGAAACAGTATGCTGGGCATTTGGGCTGTGTTCTGAGATAGTACCCTGTTCTAGTCCCAGCATCATGCTCATCGGATGCTATCCCAGTGCAGAGAGGTGCATGAGAAAAAAAGGGTAGAGAAATGGGCAGTGACAACTGGAGTAGGATTGCAGGAAGATGCCTTATACTGAGTGAGACCATTGGGCAATCTAGCTTAATATTTAGACGTTTTTATTCAGGACTGCTTTTAATGTCTGACATGGTGGGCTGACTTTTTAACAATTGGTTTTAATATATGTATATGCTGGTGACCCACTGGGGTTGTTTATTTTTAACTTAAGTGTTTTAATTATTTTAATGTGTTTTTAAATTGTTTTAATGTGTTATGTATTTTAATATGTTGTAAGCCGCCTTGAGTGCCTTCGGGAGAAAGGCGGGCTACAAATTCCTGAAATAAATAAATAAATAAATAAATATTGCTGGCAAAGGCTGGCAGCAGCTGTCCAGGATGAGTCAGACAGGGATTTTCCTCTTCCCTCTGTGGAAATGCCAGGGATTGAGGTAGGGAATAGAAAACGTCCTTTCTGAGCAGTGCCGTAGGAAGCTATGGGGCAATGGGGTCGTCTGCCCCCCGGGTAGCAAGCTGGAGGGACGCCAAAGTGGCCAGTGGGGGCAGTAATCACACAGTGGTGGCGGCTGGAAAATGTCTGTGCCATGCGGCAGATTGGCCCGCCCGCCTGGGCTCATTTGCTGTCTAAAAGAGCGAAAAAAATGCCAGGGGGCGTGTTTCACCGCGTGTTTCCAGGGAAGGAACTGGGGGGGCAGGGCTTCTGCCATTCCACGCAGGGGGAGCGACGGAGAGTCTAACTATGCCTCTGTTTCTGAGTAGGAAGACAATGCCCTGTAACCCTAAATTTCAAGCTCAAACACTATAGTTCTCAGTTCTATAGCACACATGCAAAAGTTAAGTTTGGCTCTTGTCTACTGTGCCCTCCTCAACTCAATACGCTTCCTCAGGATATATCCCTTGGCGGCCATTTTCTAACCTGTAATATGAAGAACTGTCTGGGTTTCAGCAATCCAGTCACTGGACTTGACGATGCACCTGTAGATTCCTCCGTCACTGACTTGGACCTTCTTCAGCGTCAGCGACACGTTTCCAGTTGCCATTCCTTCCTTTGTGGCCAACAAAGCCCTGGCCTGGTAACCTGGGCCAAATGTCTCCTGGCCAGTGACAGCGAACTGGTAGACGTCATGAACGTGGTTGTCACCAGTTTTTTTCCACTGCAGAACTTCCATATTTTGTGGCTGAATCCCCAGAGAGATCTGGCACAGCAAGACTGCATCTTGACCCACAGTACCAATGACAGAGGGAGAAGAGCTGAGTTCAAAAATTTCTGGAAAAATAAATCACACATAAGATTTTTTTTCTTGTTCTTGTTTGTTTTTTAATTCTGGCAACTTTGTCTGTATACGCCAGTGGTGGCCAACCTTGCAACATGAATGCTCCTGGCCCCTTAGTGGTTGTATAGGTGAGGGGATTTCAGCAGGTGCAGCTGCTTTAGCAGCACCATCAGCACTTGCAGCTTCCAAGATGTCTTCTACACGACTCTTAAGAACATAGTAGCCCTAATGGTGGAAGGTTGGCCACCCCTGTTATAAGCAGTTTTCCACTGTAAATTGTGGAACAGTCCCATGCAATTGCAGGGTACCATATGTTATAAAGTAATGGGAAGCCATGCATAGGTGGAGCTTTGGCTCAAGTCATAGCAATATAAGAAAAGCCTGTGTAACGCACAATGGCTTTGAGTTACCAATAGCTTCATAATTGTATATACAGTATTAACGATGTAAGGTTTTCATGGCCCAGAATAATTCTTGATTTTACTGGGGAAAACAGGTGTAGAGTCATGGCAAAAAAAGTTTAAAATGATACTAATAAAAACGAGGAGACTAAGTGCAACATAGATATTGTAGTTTTAAAATATAAAGTATTAAAAACACAAACCCGTCCACACCTAAAATAACACCGTTAAAAAAAATTAAGAACCATCATATAACAATGCTAATATAGCATTACAAACAATGCCATATTAGCATTGTTATATGATGGTTCTTAATTTTTAACGGTGTTATTTTAGGTGTGGACGTGTTTTAGTTATGAGTGGGTTGTAAGTCACTTCCAATTCCCCTTTACAGTGACAGATTGTGAGGTTGTGCATAATGAGCAAAGACAACAAGATCCCTGGACTTGCATATTTGGGGCTACTGCTACATGTAAAACCATAATTCATGTGTCTCCCGAGCATGTTTCTTAACAGACTATATTCAAGTCCTTCTTGGCCAAACTTGTTCCATGAGAACATAGTACCTTCCTGATCACTGGCGTCGCTGGAGGTGGGGCGGAAAGCTAAGTTCTGCAGCTTTCCGCCCCACCGTTACTCTCCGGTATGAGGCGCCCTGCCACCTCGCGGTAGGAGCCCGTCAGCGGAGAGAAAGCAATGCGCAGGAGAGTCCCTGCGCGTTGCTTTCTCTCCGCTGAAGGGCTCCTAAGATGAGGGGGCGGGGCGCCTTGTACCGGAGAATAACAGTGGGGCGGAAAGCTGCAGAACTTAGCTTTCCGCCCCGCATCCAGCGACGCCAGTGCTCCTGATGTTGCTCTGGGCTGCTTACCTGAGAAAGAGAGTCGTGCCAGGATTAAAACACAGAAGAAACTGACAAGGAGGCATTCCTTGTGATCCATAGTTCTTTATAGCTCTTCAGAGAGTTCTTATCTGAAATAGAAGCAAGAGTATCACCAAAGCTAACTATGTACAAATGCTTAACTATGTTTGATGCTGCTCTCTGCTACATTCACAGTCACAAATTCATCGCAACCTGCCTCATTCAAAGAGAGGGGCCATAGAATGCAATCCACCCTGAACAGCTTTAACTACAACCGAAGCCTGCCTTCTTCCTAGATTATCTCACAGGGGTCAGTCAAGGCACTATCAGTTCATTTCCTGTTATGCTTGGCTCTCCCATTCCTTCCTTCTCTCTGAAGTTTGTTCTTTTGCCTCTTCTAACCAGGTCACGTGGACAGCCTTTTCAGATTCCTCTGCCAAGTAGCCTCTCCCATCAATAACCTGAACATGGCTGCTGCATATACCTTGCCATGCAAAAGAATAGGCTTACCATAGTTCCGGAATCGAGCCGCGCTGCGATCTAGAAAAGACACGAGCCGCTCCCAAGGATGCACCGCGGCAGGCCAACGTGGTTGCCTCGTTTACCGGAAACTGCTGAAGCCACGGCTTGCATTGACCAGCTACGTTGCATCCTTGGGAGCTGCTCTTGTCTTTTCTAGGCCACAGTGCGACTCGATTCCGGGACTATGGTAAGCCTACAAAAGAACATTATTTTTCAGAGAAACCACCCCCCCACCCCCACACACAAGCTGGCTGGCTTAGGAGAAGCCCTGCCTTTCTTTTGTAGTTTGGAAAATTCAATTACCAGCCACACCTTGCTTTGGTTAGCAGAGCAGTGGTGTTGCTGGGTGGGGCACAGTACCATAAGTGGCGCAAGGTGCTGCACTGTGCCTTGCAAACGAGTGTAATGCAGCCCCTCCCACTTGCCCCCAGAGCCATTTAGGCAGCGAAGGCAATGTGCAGCATGTTAGCTTTGCTGCCGGAATGGCTCTGGGGCAAGTGGGAGGGGTCGCGTTACTCCACTTTGCAAGGTGCGATGCAGCGCCTTGCACCACTTATGGTGCCGTACCCCCTCCAGCAATGCCACTGCAGCAGATTTAAATCCGTAAACAAGCTATGTGTGAGCTTCTTGTCTCTGCAGTAAACTAGGATGGTAGCAGCACAAAAGAGGTGTCTTAAACCTCAGCTTCCCTCCCCAACCTTGGTATACAGTAAATTTGATCAAGTAATTTTATGGTAATTGAAGAATGATAAAAAAAAAAATACTGAGTGAACTTTGATGAGAAGAAACCTCATTTGCTGACCACTGTAATGTACACTTTACAATCTTTGTATAAGCAGCTGCACTATGGATTTCCACCCCATAGCATGGTTTTGTAATTTGCAGGATCTACTGAGCAGGATACAGATTGACCAGTGATAGAATTTGATTGTCTCAAGTGTTTAAGCTTAAGTTCAAATAATTGTTGGAGATGAATAAATACATAATCAAGATTTGCTTGTGAACTGAACTGTCCACACTATACAGAATTATGCAAAGCTTATTTCCTTCTTTACAACACGATAAGAGAACCCATGGTTTACATTGCTAATTAAGAAAACAACAACAAGACATGGAAGCATGTACCTTTTCCTGAGATTTAGAAGTCATCAAGATGGTTTAAAAATATTCAGTCCTCAGCAACATTTGGTGTTTGCTTCCTCCTGAAAAAAGAGATTCGAACTTGTGCTGGTGTGCATGACCTTTAACCAGGCAAAACGAAAGCAATGAAGACAAGTTATATATTAATATTAATTGCCTTTTGGTAGTCTCAACTAAGATTATTTATCTTTTTCAAGTGTGCCATATTAATGTAATGCCTCATCAGCAGTCCTATTGTACAGATGGACTTTGGATGTATTGCAAAAACCACACCCTCATCCTTCATAAATGATTCAACTCCTTGAAGACCCAACAAACTGGCTTTTATTCTACACTAAAATATCATACCCTCAGTATGACCAGTATGTATAGAGAGAACATGGGTTTCGAGACAACCATTGAAAAGTGATTTTGTGCTGCGTTTGTTTTTCACCTCAGAGATAGCAGGAAGTGATGTTTATAGCACACTTGCAGCATGCTCCTAGCGTGGCTCTCCACAAGAATGGAAATCAAAATGGCTGCTGTTGCTTCTGTTAAGATTGCTCTTATTTCCTTGTCCCTTGTACTATATCTCCCAAGTTCCTTTGCAGCCAAACAACCTTCCTATTGGTGCATGAGGCCGCCATCTTTTCTAGCTTTGAGCTTGCAGTTCAAACTGCTAGCATGGCGAGTGTGCTAGAAGCTTTAAAAAAAGCAGCACGCTGGAGGGAGGGGAAAAAAAAAAAGCTCTCCAGCGCTCCTAGTGCTGGAAGGTGAAAAACAAACACAGCCTTGGTTTGTTTGTTTATATGCTATACTAGAGCTAAGTGAAAAGATAGTAATAATGACCCAATCCTATTTGAACCCTGTACCGATGGTGCATCGATGCAAGCACATAGTCTGTCATATCCTAAGCCTGTCCAGGCATGACCATGTCAGCGTAGCCCTCCCAGTAACTCTGGCACAGCCCTTCCCAGTAGTCCCACTGTCTATGGACGTTGTCCATAGAAACTCCAACACAGCCCATCAGGGTCCTGACATCAGTGCTTCATCAGAGCAACATTTGCATGTCATCAGTGTGATGTCCAAGAATCATGTGTGATGTTCGCAGAGCCAATTACCACGTACCACCACCACCACCACCCCACCTCCGACAGGAGCTACAGTGGTATCAACACCAAAGGGGGGAAAGCAAAAGACCTTCCAGAAACTCCTGGGGGGATGGACGCCTGTACACAGATTGTACCTGCAACGAATGGAATGTGTGAATAACCATAGCCAGGTACAGAATTAATAGTGATTGTACTTGGGTACACAGAAGTACCCAGGTACAGTTTAACATGTAAATAGCCCTTATTGATTGCCTCATATAGCAAAACCTGTTCTGGTAGAATGGAATTATTTAAAGGAATTTTGGTCTGTGGTATGCAACGTTTTCACTGTGTGCTCTGTGGTTCCTTGCCCACATGATGAATTCAGGATTGTCCATATGTAGATCCATATGTAAATTCAGTCCCATATTTTTACTTAGCTCTCTCTATAGGCTGCCTGGCCATCAATGAGTCTTCTCAGACCTACGCCAGCTATTTTGCTGGTTTACGTCTGAGGAGAGGGGGCATGTCAGGCTGAGAAAACAGTGATATCCTGGCATGTGCTGCTGCCACTGGGATCCGCCCCACCCGCCCTCTGCCCTCCCCAGTCCCTGCCCTGAACCTCCCCTAAACGACCCATGACCCGCCCCCGCCACCACCTGACCTGCGCTGACAGGGGCTGCTGAGTCCATCTCTGGCAGTTGTGTGGAGCTTCCAGCCATTTGACGCACATGACAGCAGCATGACAGTTACGGCATATTGCAAGAGGACTTCTGGCAGCAGATTGGGAGATCCGCTACTGTAGGCCCTCTTTAGAATTGGGCAGCAGATTGAGTTGTGTTTCTGGGATTTGTCCTTATTAAGTTGGTTGTATTTATTTATTTAACTATCATAATGCATGTTTGTGCAAAGCAATAGAAACACCTTGGGAATTTAGTTTGCTGACCACAGATTGCTGGATATGGGAGGAACAATACAGCTTTTCTGTCATTCAACAAACTTCACCTCATTCCCATCAAGACCGAAGCCCAGTTTGTGCTGATCTTCTGTCTCTTAAACAGACTTCTGTAGAGTGCACATATCCAGCTTGTTTCTTTTGGTTGATTTGTTCATTTGTTTTGATTCAATACCATATTGTATATATTGGGAATGACACCAGTTTACATATTATGATCATTTCCACCCTACATAGGTAATTTTTCCTTTCCAGCCCTAAATTCTCCTAGCCAATTACATTATCTTGCAAAAAGTTTTCCCTCCCTTGTTTTTCTCATTTCTTCTTAATGCACAGTGAACATTCTTTCCTTCAAGTCCTTTTGTTCTGCATCATTCCTTACCCTCCATAGATGTTAATGTCTCCCCCAAGCAACAAGACTTCCCTTTTGTCTTGCCTCTCCCATTGTTTGTTTCTCAATGGAGACTTTTCGAAATACATAAAATTTATTTATTTCAGATATTTCTATACTTGCTTTCCCCATGCAACAAGTCTGGTGCTCAAGGTGGTTTACAACAAAATATTAAAAAAAATACTGGTCATGATATAACATAATAAAAACAATACTTAAAACCACAGTGAGCGAAAAACAGCAGATTAAAATATCAAAACATCAAGCAAAAAGTAGATGAAAAAATCCAGTAGGCCTCCCAAGATCCTCAACTATCAAGACTAACCCGCCCTAACCCACCACCAAAAGTCATTTGAAATTTTAAAAAGTGTTCAAACCCTGTCGGAAAGTGTCCAGGGAGGGGGCTAATCGTAATTTGCCTGGGAGGGAATCCCACATTCTGAGAGCTACCACTGTCTGAAAAGGCACTTGCTCTCACTGCTGCCCCCCCTGCTTCAGCCAGACCACCCCTGGCTGATCCAGTGCTGTTGCTACCCCTAAATCTATAGGGGGCACATCCTGGAATTGGCGCCCCTCCCTTTCTCTCCCTTTTCACTCCCTGGCGCCGCCGAAGGCAGTGCCCGCGATTTGGGGGGGCAATTCCATGAATTATTTATTTATTTCCCCCCTAGGGCACTAGAATTCCCCCTTGGCGCCGCTCTCTTACCTTGTTTTTGGCGCGCGTCCTTCCCGCGCGCCTGTTTCGCCGGCCGGTCAAGGACTGAAGATGGAGCGCTGGGGACCCCCACACACACACGCTTGTCTTCACACACACACATGCTTGTCTTCGGCACTTTCCTCTTGTACAAAGAGCCCCCGGATCTGGATCAGGGCTGCAGGGAGGTCTGGGAGGAGTCTGAGTTTTTTAACGGAGCTCAGATCCCCCGACTGAACTCACTGCGCGTTACCCGCTTTGCCGCTCTGCCAGGCCATCCTTGCTGCCGGTTCTGTGGGCAGGGGGGGTTGCACACAGGCTTCTTTCCATGCCGCCCTTGGCCATTCCGTAATCACGCGCCGAGGTGAGAGCGCGCTAACCTTGCGCGACTCCTTTTCAACCCGGCCCGGCTGTTTCTGCAGAAACAGCTGAGCCTGGTTGAAAATGAGTTGCGCGAGGCCGCCGGAGTCTCTCTGGTGAGTTGGCTGATCGGACTCCGGTCGGCTGACTCGGAGGACTCTCGTACCCAACGCCCCCCCCAGAAGCTGGCGCCAGGGGCCCTGTGCCACAGGGCCCCCCATCTAACGACGCCACTGGGCTGATCTAATAAGCTTTGCTGGTCAAGGATCCAGCGGACACGTCGATGGCCGCACACTCCAAAGGACTCTGTCCACATCCTCAGGCTGTACAAGTTGAAAGAAATCCAAAACAGAACAATGACATCCACAGATGTCCCAGAGAATTTATTTATTTATTTATTTTAAAAATGTATACCCCGTCTTTATATTTATACCCAAGGTGGCTTACAACAAGGATTAAAATACATAATTTAAAAACAATCCATAAAATAAATTAAAAACAATAAAATCCACTGTGACAATATGGAGCAGAGAAGCAGCATAGCAGAACGTCTTGAGACACAGGAGTCAGACATCAACCCATCACCCAAACGCTAGACGAAACAGAAACATTTTGAGTTCCCGCCAAAACGTCACGAGGGAGGGGTAGTTCTCATATCCTCTGGCAAGGCGTTCCGCAGTTGTGGCGCTACAACAGAGAAGTCTCGAGAATCGGTTGACCCTGCCAAAGAGGGATCCAATTCTAAAGCTCTGCAGAACATGGGAGAGCCTTGCTGGACAGCACTCAGCAGTTGTGATGGTGCCAGAGAAAAAATGTCTTCTCTTCCATCGTCACCATGAAGTATGCCCTAATTATGGTCTCTAGCCAGTGTATGGCCCATGTACGGTCAGATCTGCTGCAGCTCTTCCTCCACCGTCACTCCAGAGTTCTGTCACTTCATCGTCTGCAGCTCCTCAGTAAACCAGGCGGCCATCTTGGTTCGACAGCAGGGTCAAGATCATTCAGGCACAAAATAGCTGCCGATGGAGCACTTTTTGAGCACTGCTGCATGAGGTAGCAGCGCTCCAGGACTGTTACTGCCACAGCAGGTAGGCAGTGGCAAGGGCGAAGAGGGGGGTGAAACGGGGCAGGGAAGCTGCGGGAGGGGGTGGATCTGGAGCCAAAATTTCAGGTCTAAGGAGACCCACTGTGGGTCAGGGGTAAGGGGACATAAATCCCCTTTCCCTGCTGAAGCCTCCAGATCCCTCCCCCCCTGGGCCGTATACCGCACACCCGTTTTGGCGTGACTGCACCAGCTGGGGTGGAAGGATAAGATTGGGCTCGTAGTGTGTCACAGGAATGACTAAAGATCCCTGAAGCACACATTTTATGTGAGAACATGCCCCAAACACATATGTACTAGACATGTTCAGTTACAGAGAGACCAGCACTGAAGAATGGATACAGCTTCTCAGCAGCTTTTACAGGAATCTTCACAATTTCTTGCATGCCTTTAATATGATAGAATGAGACATTACCTTCTTCCCTGTCCAGATAAATCCCAATCCGTTGAAGCTGGTAGTTATACTCTTGGATCTTATGATCTACTTCCTCAGGATAATATTTACCATTCAATCTCTTCAAAGACCAGTACTGCTCCTTCTCTAGTGTAGAAAGCTTTCCATCTTTCAGTTTGTCCCTTGCATCCTCTCTCAGCACTCCCACCTCCCAGTTTGGCTCATCCTCAACTACCTCCACCTCCCAGTACTGCCTCCCATCTTGGAACCCTTCTGTTCCCGCAATAATCAGGGGTCCAGATGTGGTCGCTGCTTCTGAAGACGTGAGTTTGCAATAGACACGCTTGCGCTCCGGAAGCATTTCAAGTTTTGGGTGTTTACACTCTGGATCCATATTAATACGAACTGGAGAGAGAAAAACCAAAATGGATTAGCAAAGGGCAAGGGCATAAGAGTGCCAACAGAGCAGAAAATAAGGGGAAAGTAACCCACGGGTCTGAGCAGGAGAGAAGGTTCAGGTAATGTCTGATCAGGGTTTCAAACAGTATGTGTTGCTTTTGTGAAGTATGCAGAATATGTATCTCTCCTTTTCTCAAAATCCTTAGGAGTTGTAATTCACCTCTGGCTCACCTTAAGGGAAGATATTTTAGAGCACACTGCAAGCCATGAGCAGTGGTGTTGCCAACCGGAGGCAGGGTGACATCATGCATGTCAGCTTCACTTCCGCAATGACTGCATTTGGAGCGATACGGAGGTGAGGGCGGTGGACACAGCTCACACATTGCTGCCTTGCTGAGCCAACCCCTTTCCGGCGGAGACACCAGAAAATGGCCACGCCCCCCACCAGCTATGCTACTGACCATGAGTGGTCATGGAAATACATCTGGGAAACTAATAAGTCCAGTTTCTCAGAAGCATGATGGACACACAGGTGTTTAAAGAGGCAGATTCGTGGATCAGCAGTTTCTTCCTTTCTGAGCTACATGCTGTTCAAAGTTAGTCCCAGTTAGGCCATTCTGACACACCCTGGAGAGTTTTACTTACCTAGCGAGTTTCTAGCTGTCCAAAAACCTGCAAAGTAAGAGAAAGGGAGGTGGTTGTCAGAAAACCAAGAAATGCTTGTGAGCATAGAAAAAAAAAGGTTGTTCAGGACATGTCAGCCTATTCTCCTGTGCTGGTAGATGGGAAGGAGGCAGCAAACAAACATATCACTTTGGATGTTTGATTCAAGATTGATTCACAATTGGAAAGGACTGAACAGACTTTGGCAATATGAAGGAATGCAGTTTTGCCCTACTCCTACAGGTTTTTCTCTGTGCCAGGTGCAGGGGAGTGACAGCAGGAAACAGGTTATCTTGTTGGCTGTGTGCTCCCTGAGGCATCTGGTGGGGCCACTGTGAGATACAGGAAGCTGGACAAGATGGGCCTTTGGCCTGATCCAGCAGGGCTCTTCTTATGTTTTTATGTCATTATCATGTTGTAAAAAGGGAAATAAGCTTTGCAGAATTCTGTGCAGTGTTACCAGTTCAGGTTATGTTCTTATGTTCTTATGTTCCTTGACAGAAAGCCACGAGACTGTGGGTAGATTTTAAATGGCTAAAGCCAGTTGGTTTGAAGGTTTCTTGGGAGGCTCCACTGTTTTGGGAAGTCCATTCTGTAGCTATCTGTCCACCATCCAGGAATCCCCCCCAAGTATAGAATTAACTGGCCACTTCAGGTCTATTTCAAAAATGTAATACAGTATTGAAATTCTCCATGTTAAATTGGGTGGAGCAGAATGGAGGCCAGACCCAACCTGTGAAAGAATTAAGCCATAAAGTGGAGTAAGGTACAGGATCTTACCAAGCTTTCTATTCAAATCCTCAGCTTCTGTAGGAGATAAAAAAGAAAGCCTATCGGTACTGATCAGGAAGAAGAAGACAACTGTCATCATTCAGCCAATTCCTAGAGTCATCTGCAAGTGACAACTGCAGCAACTTCTGAACGTTAAGACTGTAGAACTCATCTCCCTATTCACTGTGACATTTGCGGTCTCTGGTTTTTATTATTTGTGGATAGGACATGAGGATGATAGGAGAAGTCAATGTTTACAGTTTGGGTGCTTCTTTGTCCATTTGGGGCTAAATGGTTTCCAAATACTGTGGTTTCCACTGGAGGCTCCCACTGCTCCCCCCCTTTTGGAATCTGTTTGGACAGTGTCCTTTGACACCAATGTCCATATCAGAGCTGGCATCCTGCAAGCTCAATCCAGGTGAATCATCACCAATCAGATAGCCTGGGGGCAGGAGAGCAAAACAGTAGCTCGTGTCCGCCTCCAGCCCCCCCCTCCTGACTGAAGAGCTTGACTAGAATCGAAAGCTTTAGGAGACCAGGTGAAAGGGTATTGGCTTCTTGTGTCACATGACCACCAATGAGTCAGAAGGTGGAAGTTGCAGTACCTCTCTCCAGGCAGTTGCACTGGCAACACAGTGGAAAGCAACTGTGGCCAGTGCTCTGCTGGCCTAGGTTGTTGCGAATGTGCCGTAAAGCACTTTCGCGGCACCCTTGGAGTAAGCAGCGCTGGTGCTGAGGCCTGCACCGCTCACTTTGTCAGTGGCCCTGGCCGCCACACAAAAGTAAGTGCTGTGGTAGGTGGTGGGAGGGTCAACCCAATTAGATTTAAGGTAGGCTTACCATATTTTCCCAACCTTAAACTGGGACACCTCCCCAACCAATTAATTAATTAATTAATTAATTAAATAAATAAAATAAATTTAAAAATACCAAGGGGGCGCGAAGCGTGTCCAATTTTTTAAATTATTTATTTTTAGATTAAAATTAAATAATAGATTAAAATAAATAATTAAATTGACTTACCTCCTGAATCCTGTCGCCGTCTTTGCCCGTCGCCACCGTGCTGCTGCTCCTGCTCAACCGGCCAGGCCGCGCTCTCCCGGCTCGTCTGTTCTCGCTGCTCCGAGCCGGCTCTCCCGCTCTCGCCGCTTTGAGTTCGGAGTGGCGAAAGCGAGTAAGCTGGCTCGGAGGGCGAGCCGGCGAGAGCCTCTCGCTGGCTCATCCACTCTCGCTGGCCCTGCCGGCTCGCTCCTGCTCCCGCCGTGCTGCCGTTCCTCCTCACCCAGCCGACACTCGCTAAATAAATAAATTTAAATTAAAATATAAATACACAGCCTTCTGTAAAAAGGTAGAGATTAATGGGTTAAAAGATCATGTAATTTTTTTTAATATCAAACAATTACGAGGAATTCCAGTTTAAAATATATAAAAATATATAATTTTTTTATAAATTAATGATTTGTGGTCCATTTTAATTCTAATCTGCTTGTCTTGTGTCTTTATTGGGGGGTCCAAGGGGGGGTCCAAGGGCAATCTGAATAACATGGAAACTAACAAGTCAGAAAATATTAATTAACCAAAAGCTATTACATTCTGCTGGTTGACACTATCACATGTGGAACGCAGCATCAGCATCAACAACAGCAGCAGCAGCAGCAGCAGCAGCAGCAGCAATAATCATCTTCTCTTGTCTGTGTTTAAATATGCTGGTTGACTCATGCACATGACTTGGGTAAAGGAGAAAGAAATCAAGTCCATTACAGACACAGGAAGTGCTTCAACTGCTGCAAGACCAATCTACAAACCCTGTTTCCAAAATTTAATTATAGAAATTCCCCGTGTAAAAACAGGAAGACAGGTGAGCAAAATGGAGGGCCGAGCCAATGCATGGAAGAAGAATTAGGACACAGAAGAACTCGGCCCACCTCTACAAAGAAGGATGGACGGAAGGATGAAAATTGATACAGGCTTGAGGTGCCTTACCTAGTTCAGTTTTTGCTGCGTCTGAAATGGAAAATAATGGTGATTATGATGTCCTATAATCTAAGTACAAAGACATTTCCCTTGACACAAACAGATCCCCAGTGGGCTTCTATATACTACTTCCAGGTTCAGAGGCAGGACGGCTTTCAATGCTACTATCAGGGCAGCAGTTATGGAACCGGTGTATGTCCTCCACCTGAGGTGCAGAAAGCCAGCGCGTCCTGCATTTCTTACAGTGCAATCCTATCCAACACGCCACCGGTTTAGCTCTGCTCAATCCTATCCAATTTATCCCCTTTGAATCCCTCTTTGGAGGGGATTTGAACCCCTTTCGGGTCTGGGTCCTCCCGTTCTCGCTGCACTGCTGGTTACACCCGTGGCATAAGTTGGATAGGATTGAGCAGAGCTAAGCCGCTGGCGTAAATTGGATAGGATTGCACTGTTAATTTGGTTAACGGGACTAAGGAAGGAGTGAGGTGAGGGAGTAGGAAAGTGGATCGCTGCCTTTGAAGCACTTTTTTCAGGAGTGGTGCAGCAGTGATCCGTTTCCTTACCACCTCACCTTGCTCCTTCCTTGTGTGGTCCTTTTAAACAAACTAGGAAATGCAGGACATCCTGGCAGAACTCCCAGAGTATCCTGCATTTCCTGTTTTGTTTAAAGGGACCATTGAAAAGCAAGTTAAAAGAGTAGAGGGACTGGATCACTGCCTTCCAATCAGTTTTCCACTTGATTTTAGCAAGCAGAAAGTGGATTGGAATAACAGGAGAGGGGGGGGTGGATCCTGGTGTCACTGACATGAGCCAGGACCCTAACCCCATTCCCTGTGGTCGGAAGGATGAAAATCCTTACTCTCCTCGGACTTTCCCTTACCCTCCTCGGAGTAGCACCAGCAAAATACCTGGTGCAGATCTGAGGAAACCCATTGGGGCAGTGAAGGCTTCCCTTACCTCAAGGAGGCCTCTGGACTGCACCCTGTGGGATTCGGAGCGCACTCCATTGACATGGCTGCATTAACGTGTGTGTGTGTGTGTGTGTGTGTGTGTGTGTGTGTGTGTGTGTGTGAATTATGATTTGGGCTGCAAGACTCCATACAGTTATCCCTACCCCAGTATTTCTTATCAGATGGTAAAGATCTTACCCAGCTTTCTCTCCAGATCCTGATTCTCTGTAGGAAACAGGAAAAAAATGCCAGTCATGGATCCATAAGAGAAAGCCAGTCCTTAGAGTTATCCACAAGTGATCTCTCTCTCTCTCTCTCTCTCTCTCTCTCTCTCTCATCATCTTCCCAATATGCCCTTTATCAGGACCCACACTACTACATCTAGAGTAATCCCCCTTTCATTTTTCTTCATGTTGAACCTCACAATTCCCTGAGAAACAGTGTTGGACAGAGAGATACAGTATAGGGACTGGATAACATTTTCAAACTGGGAGCTGAAACATACTGAAACATACTGTATCTGACTCCACTGTATTCTTGTGGCTGCTTGCAAACAGAAGCAAAAATGTATTTAGTGATGATACTGTACTATAAATGACCACCCAGATGAACATCTGTCCAGAAGCATAGGATTCTTTAGCTTGCCTGATCCGTGCTGGGCTTACCTTTATCGTTTCTTTCCTTTTCCTCTTCACATTTCCTCAGGGATTGCTCCAGCTCCCCTGCAAGAAGAGGAGATTTCTTGATGCAGCACAAAAAGATTTAAAAGAAGGAGATAAAAAGAAGCTGAAAGGTCAGTCGCTGTACAGAGGGATGAGGATTCCACTGTGCTGCTGATGTGGTGATCCAAAGGTGACTTTTTAGCATATTTCCATGACTAGCTAGCCCATTATGTGGAATGTGTTTTCTGCATTCATTTTTATGTTCAGTTTGGAATCCCTCAGCCTGTCCTGAGCAATCCATGAGTACTGTAGAGATTAATGGCCCAATCCTACCCAACCCCAGTGCTGATGCAGCTGTGCCAATGGGGTATGTTCTGTATCCTGCGGTGTGGGGGGAGCGACAGCCACAGAGGCCTCCTCAAGGTAAGGGAACATTTGTTCCCTTACATCGGGGCTGCATTGCAGCTGCATCGGCACTGGAAAGTTGGATACGGTTGGGCCCTCAATCTGTCAGTCTTCATGTGGGAGCCAGCAACCTTTAACATGTTATAGACCACAAAAACTGAGGCTGCATTTTGAACAGATTTGCTTTAATAAGTAAAGGCCAAACCCATGATTTACATATAAACCCCATTACTCTGTGATTTAGAATCCATGGAATTACCTCCACCCAGTGTTATGTAATGGAAGGTACAGGATCTTACCAGTCATTTTCTTCAGATTGTGGTTTTCTATAGAAAACAGAACGTAAATGAATATATATTGGCTGACTAAACACGCACGCACGCGCGCGCGCGCGCGCACACACACACACACACACACACACACACACACACACACACACACACACACACACACACACACGAGGGTGGGCCAAAGGTTCCATGATACAGTACTGATTGGGTCATGTTTAGTCTCTTAGGTGCTTGAAATGTCATCTTATCAACGTTGCAACATTCCAGGAACCTGTCCCCAACAGTAACAAAATAAAAATAAATAATGAAAAATATAAATAAAATACCATGACCCAATCAGTACTGTATACATAGACTTACCATCCATCCTGGAAAAACTGGGACTCCTCCAGTTTCCTGAGTCTGTTTCCGGCCAGCTAGGCCTGGAACCGGTTCAGTCCCAGTTTTCCGGGTCTACCACCGCTGCTTCCACAATTTAAAATGTTTTTTTTGGTGCGCCAACATCTTGAGATTTTGTGAGATTTCGTGAGATCCAAGATGGCAGTGCCCCCCAAACTGTTTAAATCGTGGAAGCTGCGGCGGTGGAAGGGGGTAGTTGACCCGCACGGGGGAGTCCTGGCTGGTTCGATCCATCGGGCCAGCCAGGAATTGGGTGGTGGCAGCAGTGGTGGTGGCGGCAGCAGTAGCAGCAGAAGCAGGAGTTGCAGGACGGTGAAAATAGTAGGGGCAAAAAGCAGCAAAGGGGGCAAAAATAATTAAATAATTGAAAAAAAAATCGGCCACTCTAACTCACAGGAAGCAGCCACTCCGCACCCACGAGCACTCCACGCCCACAAAACAAACAAACAAACAAAACACCCAGAAGCAAAAAGGCCTGAAAATAAAAATATTTTTTAAAAAAATGGAGGGGGGGAAGTAGGGGGGGGTGCCCCGGTTTGGGCACCTTAAAATATGTTAAGCCTATGTATACATGTCCAGAGTTCAGTTGGTTTTTTTTTCTCATCTTTGCCATTTGAGAATAAACTGAGGTTTCCTAATACTTCTCACTACCCCCCCCCCCCATTTTATATTTCTGTTTTGACAGTGACTCCTGACAGCAACATCCACATCAGGTATAGTAACCTGGAAGCTCAATACTGGCTAGTAATCAGCAAGTAGGCAGGAAGGGGACAGGGTAGCAAAATGTCATAATCATGTGTTTGACCCCAGGCTCAATGATTGGGGACCTAGATGTGAATGTGAGATTGTAGAGGTGCAGGTGAAACTTTATTGGCTCCTTGTGTCAGCTGACAACTTCTGAGTCAGCAGGCTGCAGCACCTTTCTCGTGCTGGTGGCACTAAGCAAAGTGGATAGCTGATATGTGCCCCCACCTTCTAGAAAGCCCCCACCATGCTGCAGGAGATAAGGCAGAGAGAACTGCAAGAATGAGGCCCCCGTGCTTTACAATCAGCCTATCCCTTCCTTGCTTTACATTCCCAGTCTTCCCTTCTTCCAGTAATCACAATCTTTAATTCACTCTTCTTCATTTTGACCATCACCGTGCCCAGATAAAATGAGTTGGAAGGGGAGATACAGGAATTGTATCTGAAGAGGCAGCAGTTTAGCAGACATTTATCCAAAATGAATTTAGTATAACATTTACTATAAAGTACTGGATTGATGTCTGTTCAGAGACATGAGGTCAGGCAAATGTCCTCTGCCTGTCCAATCGTTGGTGGGCCTACCTTGACGCACTGTTGTCATCTCTTCATTGTGTTTTTCAAGGAGCGCCTTCTGTTCCTCTGCAGGAGGAAGACAGGATTTTCAGGGAGCAAGTGGAGAAATGAATGGAATGTATGTGGAATGAAAGCAGGGTGCAGCAGCGTCACTTACCTGGATGGCACCTGCAGGGAGGGGTGGCATCCTTGCTTGGCTTGCTTGGTGCGGAAGCTCTGCCTCCGAGCCAAAGTTGAGTTACGTCTTTGAAGACGCGACTCAGCTTCGGCTCGGAGGTGGAGCTGCTGCACTGAGGAAAGCCGAGCAACAGTGTCACCCCTTGCCAAGGGTGTGTGACCCCTCCCTGAAGCCTTCAAGGATTGGTGACACCCTTGCTTGGCTGGGAAGGAGGAGGCTGTGTACGGCACTTTTGCGAGTAAAGGGAAGAAGGCAGGCAAGCAGATGGGTTCCAAGTCGCCTCTCCCTGGTAAGCACCAAGTGGGCAGGGAGACGTATTTTGGAGCTGTGACAGTGTTGTCGTCTTCCCACTTCTCCTTCCAGCAGCACAAGAAAAGGAGAAAAAAAGCTGCTGCTCATGATCACCCAGTCACTCACCACTTGCCCTCTTTTTCACTCCTCCCCCAATTCACAGGGGAAGGGCGTGAGGAGAAGAATCTGAATTAAAATGGAAACTAACAAGGAGATTTTCATTAAGATATTTTAACGCGATTATGGATACCATCACAGACAGAGGACAATAAATAAAACAAAACACTTTCCTGTGTTCAAACCAGCACTAAAAGGGGCATAGACTTTAAAAAAGAAGTTAGGACCCACTGCAAGATTTTGTGAATTAACAAACTGTGCTGATTTTAATTCCAACCTCCTTCTCTCATGTCTTTATTGGGAGTATGTGGGAAATCTGATTTAACATATTAACTAACAACAGGAAGTGCTGCAAGGCCTAACGACACATATTTTCAGGATTTAATTACAGAAATTCACCACTAAAAATAAGACTAAAGCAGGGGTTCTCAACCCCTTCCCAGTCGAGTACCACCTCCAGTCAGGATCAATAAGGGAGAAGTAGACTGGAAGGCAGAGCCAACCCATGAAAGGAAAAGTAGGGCACAGAATGGAAGACAGATGGATGGAAATTGATACAGGCACGTTGTGACTTACCTAGTTCCTGAAGTCTTGCTTCTGAAATGAAAAATAAAGATTGGTGTTGGCCTAGGACTTGTGATCTGGGACGGATCACAAGATCCTTCAGCAAAAGGCTCTGACAGGATTGGGCCATAAGACTCCATGGAATTATTCCCATCCCACCCAGTATTTCTTTAATGGAAGGAAAAGGAAATTACCAAGATCTAACTTCAGACGCTGGTTTTCTGTAAAAAGTAGAAAGAAATGCAATCAATATGGATCAGTAAGAAGAGGAAAATCCTAATTCAGCCAATTCTCAAACCCACCTCCAAGTGACAACTGCAGCAACGTTTGCATGTTAAGAATCTAGAATACATCTCCCTATTGACTGTGACATTTCAGACCTTATTTTAAATTATTTCTAGAAAGGAAATCAAGATGACAGAACAGAAGGGCCCCATGCTCAGAGATTGGCAGCTTTTTTGTCATCTTTGCCATTTAGGACTAAATCGAGGTTTACTACTACTTCTCACACCTCCACACATTTATGTATCTGTTATGCCCTTTTATATTTCTTTATACATATATGTGTATGTAATGAGACAGTATCTCATTACAGTAATATCATATATTGGAAACTCAATGAACATTTGTCATCTGCATGTATACAGGTTGGGGACAGGGGAGCAAAATTTATAGTACTACGTTTCCCCTCCCAATGGAAGAACTAGGCCTTAATAGGAGACTTTAGAAAAGGGGTTCTCAACCAGTGGTACTTGTACCAGTGGTACTTTGGCCGATTGCTGGTGGTACAGACTGCCGGAACCCTGCTCCAACGTGGTGCTTTTGGTGCTGCGTTTTCGCTCCCAAGAAGCTCCTGCCTTTGCCTGAGCCTCTCGGGAACGCTGAGATGGGTCCTCCCACCCACCCAGAACCTACTCCCTGCGTTTTCTGACCTCTGAAAACCTGGAAGTAACTGGCAATGATGTCACTGCCAGTCACTTCCGGTGTTACACAGAAGGAGAGTGGCACTGGAGGCAGTGGCGTCGCTCCAGTAGGGGCGGGGCCGTAAGTATCGCTACGTCGTAGTCCCTTTACCGAGCGAGCAGGAGGCGACCCCGCCCCCTCACTGTCGGAGCCATTCCCCTGTGGAGAAAGCAGCAGGCAAGAGACCCTGGCTCCGACAGTGAGGGGGCGGGGCCGCCTCCTGCTCGCTCGGTAAAGGGATTACGACGGAGCGATATGGCCCCACCCCTACCAGAGCTACGCCACTGACTGGAGGTGGTACTCGACTGGGAAGGGGTTGAGAACCCCTGCTTTAGAGGACTTGGTGAAAGCTTATTGGCACCTTGAATCACCTGACAACCACCGAGTCAGCAACCTGCAGTACCTCCCTCCAGTCAGGTGCACTGGTGATGCCAAGCACCGTGGGTAGCAGGTGAGTGGCTCCATCATCAGGCCACAGGAGACAGAACAGCAAGAGTCCGTAGATGAAAACTCCTGGTGTTTTACCCAGTCAGCCCATCTCTTTACTTTCCCAGGTTGCTTTTCTACCAGTACCCACAGTACTGCATTTGAAGTAATCCCATTCATCTTTCTTTGAAGAGGAAGACCTGAAATGCAGTTGATTTTTCTTTTTTTTTAATTATTTGTTATTTTATTGTAATAGATAAAAAACAAACAAAAAAGAAAGAGAAAAAAGAAGAAGAAAGAAAAGTACAGAATAACAGAAAAGATCCGGATTAGCCACTAACATTTATACTTAAATTTTCTTATATTTACTTGTACTTGCATTCTGCCTAATTGCAGAGTAATCTATTCTTCTTATACTCATACATCAACTAATCTAATACTACTCTTAATTAAAAATGACCTCAATTTCTTACCATTTAAACCTAAAAGCAGATCATCCTACTCCACGAAACCACATATCATTAAACCATTCAAATGCAGTTGATTTTTCTTCATGTTGAACCTCATGGTGACCTGAAACTATTTTGGATAGGAAGATACAGGAAATGGATGGCCTTTCCTAACTGGGAGCTTGTGGGAGGGGGGAGGGGGCTAACAAGAGATTCAGTGAAATACCTGATTTCAATACTGTCATGTCACTTTCTGAAAAAAGAAGCAAAAATACATTTAGTAAAAATGTTCTATAAAGTACTAGATTCATCCCTATCCAGAGACATAGGCTTATATTAACGTCCTTTGCTTTCTTGGTCTGTGCGAGGCCTACCTAGAAGCCTTCTTTCTTCCTCTTCATCACATTTTCTCTTGGATTCCTTCTGATTCCCTGTAAGAAAAAAGGGGAGGTTTGCAGCATGAACCAACTACTGTTTCAGTCCAGAGCCACGACCAAACAGATTACGAGATCTCCTGATGTTGCTAAGATGTCTCAAGTCTCAGCATGTGTTGGATGGGGTTGTGCTCCCATTGAGCTGTTTGGGAGTACTCCTGTACCTGGCCGTGTTTCTGTATGTGCTTCTGTATGTCTAGGTGGCAGCTGAAGCCCCAGGTGCCTTTGCTCAACTTGATCTGCTGCCTCAACTGTGTCTATTCCCGATTCAGCCCGGGCTGAATGGGATGTGGATCAAGTCTCTGAATGGGATGTGGATGTCCATGCCTGCTTGCCCGAATGATGAGGTGGGTGAGTGAGTGATGAGGAACAACAGCAATCATGGGTTCAGGGGTTGTAGTGAACCCTCCCTCCCTGGATGCTGGGGCCTTGGTTGCTGTCTCCTGATACCAGCTCCTGAGGATGTTGGGTCCTGAGGGTGATGTTGGGGGTCTAGAATCTGTTTGTGATGTCCTGGAATCCACAGAGTTTGTGATGCCCTGGAACCCAGACAGAGTGGTGCCTTTCCTGACACACGTGTGTTCCATCTGGTTGCAGAGTGACATTCTTTTATCACTATGACTACAGGATTGATCCCAAGTACAACTTTATAAAATGCCAGTTTTATACATCTCAGGCCATTTTTAAAGAGGAAATGACAAAGAATGCACTTTTTAAAAACTAAGTGTAAGTCACTTAGAGGTACATAGAATAATTTTAATTACATTTGGAAATCAGTCATGCCCAATAAGAAGAATTATCTATGCAGTAGAAGACAAGAATGGGTGACATACAGTACATATGCACTCCTATACCTTCTACTGGTTGAACTTTGCATTACCTTTATATCTGTAATATAGTGTAACTCCAACAGCAAGAAGAAACAGAACAAACACGACCCAGAATGCCGGAAGCCATGGACATGTATGCGGGAAAATATTTTCTGAAAAACAGAAATGGCAGAGAATAAATGAGGACTGAAATGAATTTTCATGGATTCAGGTTTTTACATAAAAAGCCCTCTTCTGACAAAAGTGTTGTAACACCTCTCTGGCTCAGCCCATACATAAGTCATGTGAAAGGAAAATGGAGACTTCCTTCTATAACTGGAAATCCATGAAGATTTCTGTGTCGTCATAACCAAAACCAATCTATGCAGAGAGAGGTGCTAGAATCCTGGCCTACTTCAGTGCAGGCTGCAGGTGGAGGGTCAAACTTTGGAATCTTTCCCCAGGCAAAAGGAATAATGCATACTGTAAACCAGCAAATCAGATAGAGACCAATGCTAAACACCTCCTTTGTGCTCCTTTACTATATGCATAGCACAATCCTATGGATTGCCTCGGCGACGGAACGAGTGTTCCGTCGCTGGGAGACATCGCAAACGTGCAATAAGGCACGACGACTCATGAGCAAGGAAGGCCAGAGCACGGCCACTGGCGACCCCAGGTAGGGGGCAGGGGCGCCGGGCAAGGGAGGGGGGCCATTGGCCCAGCTGCCCCCGGAGGGGGTGGGGGATGACCTCGGCCATATCCTGTCCCCCGCCGGACGCCTGGGCCTCCTCCGACACAGCCTCCTCCGACTTCCGCCAGCGATTTCGTTGGCGGAAATCCGAGGAAGCCGATCGGGCATGCCCCAGTTTACACTCGGGGAAGGGGACAAGCGTCCCCTTCCCTGAGTAGACCTCCATCCTGGCAGCAGCCTGGCTGCTGGTGCACAGGATCTGGCGGGCGGCCCTGGGCTACCAGTGTTTTATTTATTTTTGCCGGGGGGAAGAATTCTAAGACATGAGAGCTTCATCTGCAGTCTGAAATGGAACAGCCAAGAATTCTATGGTTTACTACTTCACTTTGCATAATACACTTTGTGGATTGGATCCTCTCTCTCCAGGCCATGGTGCACATAACTCACGTGACAGGAGGATGGTGGATTCCCGCTTCACTTGCAAATGGCTTCTTTCGTGGACTGAGCAGGTAATTTCTCCTGCGTCTCTCATGACTGTAATGTTGCTCCAAACACTGAACAGCTGCTCATGATCCTGCTTTGATTCCAACTGAGGATTTTGACTGTTCTTTGCCAACCACTGTAGTTCCGGTTCAGGAAACCAACCTGCAGATTTGCAAGCCAGTTTGATCCCCTCACCTTCTGGGCCCAAAACCTCAATTGACACATTTCCCAGAGCTGAAACAACAAGAGAGTCTGATTATTCACAGTTATTCACAGTATTGGTTATTGGTTATTCAAAGTATTTGTAGATCAGGGCCCCTTCCCCCAAGTAGACCTTTGGGCCAATCTTGATCGGCCCAGACCAGAGAACGGGGATAGGACCCAGCGGGCAGCCGTGGGCCGCCCGCCAGATACTTAGGCAGGATTGTACTGCCCGTATACTGTACTTCCTCAGAATACGGTATATCCCTTGTTGAGCCATTTTTACAACCTGCAACATGAAGAACTGTCTGGGTTTGAGCAATCCAGTCACTGGACTTGACGATGCACCTGTAGGTTCCTTCATCATTGACTTGGACCTTCTTCATCTTCAAGGACACATTTCCAGTTGTCCTTTCTTCCTTTGTTACCAATACCGCCCTGGTCTGGTAGCCAAGGCCAAATGTCTCTTGGTCAGTGACAGCTGTGAACTGGTAGATGTCATCAACGTTTTTGTCACCAATTTTATTCCACTTAACTTCCATGTTTTGTGGCTGAGTTCCCAGAGAGATCTGGCATGGCAAGACTACATCTTGACCCACGTTACCAATGACAGGGGGAGAAGAGCTTAGTTCAAAGTGTTCTGGAAAAATCAGGAGCAAATAAAATGGTTTTTTAAAAGGTCAAATCAGACTGATATAAAAGTGCATATAGATACTTGAGGCCAAAGCTCATCTTTCCGAACATCTGGATCTAAGTTTTAGATTCCCTGGGTATGAAGGTCAGTGGATGCCTGGTTTTTCAGATTGTGAGCCTCTTTAGTTGAGGGAACCAGTTTTGTTTTCATTCCTTTTCCTATGTAAACCACCTTATGAACTATTTGTTATATATAAATACAGTATTATCATTATGTCAGAGTTGGGTTCTTCACACTCTTACAGTGCAATCCAACTTAACTTTTGTGCCGGTGTAACCAGCGGTGCAGGGAGAACGGGAGGCCCCAGAATGGAAAAGGGATTCAAATCCTCTCCAAAAGAGGAATTCAAAGGGGATTTGAATCCCTTTTCTGTTCTGGGGCCTCCTGTTCTCGCTGCGCCGCTTGTTAAGTCGGATTGCACTGTTAGAGACTTTGATATATGCCATCATTTTCTATGATATGGACTTCAGATACTTGTTGTATGGGTGCTGAATGCCACCTTTTAAATGAGCAGGCTCAGTTTAAGTTCACTGGTTGATGTGTGCATTACCTGACCACCAGACAAAGCTTTAGGGACCTTTTAGGAACTCCTTGTATCTGCTTTTGGAACTCTCCTACTACTGAAACCTCTCTACCTCCTGCTTTGCAGTAGCCACTCCATCTTTCCTCTGAACATATTTCTGTTCTAGAATGAGAGTAAGATGTGATGAAACAGAAAAGCTCCATTTGCTTTTACTGTGTGTTGAGTCTGCATGGCCCTTGGTTTCCCTGGAGAGAGTCATCAGGTGTAATCTGAGCACAGTCCCAAGGCAGAGACACGTTTCTTACGTGTATAAGCAGCTTCTCACTGAGAGCTTTGGAAGAGCCCTATGTTTTGCAGAGACTCATCTACAATAAAGCAATGGGAACCCATGCACACATTGTATTCTGTTTCAAGGCATAAAAATATAAGAGCCCTGCTGGATCAGGCCAATGGTACATCTAGTTCAGCATCCTATTTTCCATAGCAGCCAACTAGATGCCTCTGGGAAGCCTATAAGTGGGAGATTAAGACAGACCTCACTTCCACCATGGCTCCCCTTTAACTGAAATTTAGAGGTATATTGCTTCTGAATATGGAGGTTTCACATTGCAGTCTTGGCTGGAAGCCACGAACTGACCCATCTTCCTTAAATGTGTCTCATCCTCTTTAAAAACCATCTAAGCTAGTGGCCATCACCACATCTTGTAGTGGTGAATTTCAAAGATTAATTAAATACTTTTGTCAGACCTACAGTAACTCTTCCATCAGTTTTACTGGATGACCCTCTTCAAGTCCTTCTTGACCAAATCCATGAGAACATAGTACCTTCCTGCAGTAACTGAGCAACCTCTGAGTCACTTTCTGTTTCCCTTTTGTTATTATGGCGACAGTTTTGTGTGGTGTGTGCATCAAAACCAAGGATGACAAGAACCTTGGGCTTGCGTGTGAAGGGAACATGTAAATGTGGCAGCTCGTGGGCGAGCCTTCTCTGTTGTGGTGCCACAATTGTGGAACTCCTTGCCAGGGGATTTGAGAACATCCCCCTCCCTCATGACTTTTCGGCGGGGGCTCAAAACGTTTCTGTTTCGTCTTGCGTTTGAGTGATGGGTGGTTGTCTGCCTCCAGCGCCTCAGTATGTTCTGCCTTCTTGTTTTTCTGCTCCACATTGTTACCCCCCAGTGGATTTTATTGTTTTTTAATTTATTTTATGTATTGTTTTTAAATTATGTATTTTAACTGTTGTAAGCCACCTTGGGCATTTGCCTCAGCATACGAAAAGGCGGGGTATAATTTTTTAAATAAATAAAAACCGCTTGGTGAACTTTTTGTTGAAAAGCGGTATATAAATACTGTTGTTAATAATAATAATAATAATAATAATAATAATAATAATAATAATAATAATAATAATAATAATAATAAATGTGCCAATGCATGCATCTCCACAGCATCTTTGTTAACAGACCCTATTGAAGTCCTTCTTGACCAAGTCCATGAGAACATAGTACTTTCCTGGAGTCGCTCTTGGCTTTTTACCTGATAAAGAGAGTGGTGCTAGGATTACAACACTGAAGAAACCAACAAGGAGGCATTCCTTGAGATCCATAGTCCTTCATAACTCTTCAGGCAGTTTTTCTCTGAAATATGAGCAACAGCATCAGCAAACCTAACTATGTGCAAATCATATGCACTATGCGTGGTGCTGTTCTCTGCTACATGCACAGCCACAAAAACATCACAGTTAATAAGAACCAAATTTAACCCTTCTGTCCATCTCCAGCAACAACCGCAATCTGCCTATCACAAGAACCTTTTGAACTCTCCTGCTTTTTGAGGCACCATCATGTTATTTCCTATTATACTTGACTCTCCAATTCCTTCCATGTCTTTGCTGCTTGTTATTTTTTCAGCGCAATCCTGATTTAAATTCTGGTGCCGGAAGGAGTCACAAATGTGCCATAAGGCACGTTTGCGCCTCCTTGAGAGCAAGTAAGGCTGCCACAAGGCATGCCTTCCCAGCTCTGGCACTGGGAGGACCCCGCTGACGCCGGACCCAGGTAAGTCTGGATCCAACAGGCTGGGGGGGGGGGGATCGCCAGGGCAGGGAGGATGGCCATTGGCCCAGGCGGCCTGGGAGGGGGCAGGGGACGGCCATCGGCCGTATCCTGACCCATGCCGGGTGCCGGAGCCTTTACACGGCCTCCTCTACTTCTGCCAGCAAAATAGCTGGCGGAAATCCGAGGAGGTTGACAGGGCCTGACCCCAGTTACACTCAGGGAAGGAGACGAGCATCTCCTTCCCCAATGAGACCTCCGCTCCAGTGCCAATGTTGCCGCCAGGGCTCAGGATCCGGCGGGCGGCTCAGGGGCCGCTGGCTGGATCTTAGTCAGGATTGGGCTGGGATCTCTTACTTCCTCCTGTTGTCACCACTCATTGTAGAAATTTACATTTTATATTCTTTAGGGTAGTGACTGTTTTGCTTTTGTTACTTGGTAATATGTCATGAACATTGATGGTGCTGTATAAAAACAACTGGACTCGTAACACGGCAACTGATCCCATTCAATGCCTTCATGATTTTCATCCTGAGGTTTGCAAGCAGCTGGAAATTCCACCCAGTTTTGAGCACAACCCTGACACATTCCGGGGTGTATCCAAAAAAAGTGAAAGCTAACAAATCTGGGAGAAGTAAGCACCACTGAAGGCAATTACTTGTGACTAACTAAAGTGTCATTTGTGTCAATGAAACTGGATCATGACTTTCTTTGAATACAATCCTTTAGTGATATTCTGATTGTCTGAAAGCATGCATGCGCGCACGCACACGCACGCGCGCACACACACACACACACACACACACATGTCAAGGTTTTCCCTCTGCATGTGGAAAGCTAACAAATCTGGGATAAGGCCAAATATGGCAGCATTTCATAGGTAGGGAAATTTTGAAGTTGGACGATTTTAAATGAGTGATTCCACCATAAGCACAAATGGAGGTGGCACAGAGATAATAAGGACTTTAACAAATGGGTGCCTGAACATTGGAAAGATCTAATAGTTAATACCTTAGGACCTACCCTGCCCTAATCTATTTCACCTAAGCTATCTTGTAATCTTGATTGCCATAGTTCCAGTCCACCCTTGTGCGTGCTCCTGTCCTGCTGTCATAGATGAGCTCCTCAGATACAGTGAACCACATATAGATGCTAAACTACTATCATTGCTTAAGCCCCATGATGATGTACAACAGAGTGGGCTGAATTGATTCATATTTCTGTCCGATGGCTACCTTCCAGGCAGTCTCTGTTAACAACTATATAATATAGAGCACATTGTAATCTTCGAGCTGACCAAGGGTCAAACTTCAAGGGATGGGGGCAGCCATGTTTGTTTCACTTACATGTCTGCTCTGCCTACACATAAAGTATGGGGGTGAGAGAGTCTATTTTTTAATACAAAAGGTAGGCAGTCGTGAAGGGAACTGCACCATTTCCTTTCCCTCACCTGGGCTCTCCATGCTCCATTGCTTCAGACCCTTTTCTCCCCGCCTTGGCCGCAGGTGACCATGATAATGTACTTTGCAAGCTTTGTCAGGGCCGGTGCTATCATTAGGCCAACTACAGATCTCAGGATCATGCATGGTTTTGTGATTCCCGTGATCTACCGAGGGGGATACAGTTTGATCATCATCAGAGTTTAGTGTCTAAGCTTAAGCTCAAGTAATGGTTGAAGGCACAGAGTTCATAGTCAAAAACTGACTATGCAACCTGAACTGGTAACACTGCACAGAATTATGCAAAGCGTATTTCCCTTTTTACAACATGATAATGACATCACTTGTTTTCATTATTAATTTTTTTAAAAAAATAATGCAAGAAAGTGTATACCTTTTCCTGAGATTTAGAAGATATTGTGTTGGGTTAGAAAATTTCAGTTCCCGGCTGCTGAAAAGAGAACTTCATTTGCTGTTTATTTCCTTCTTGGAAGAGAAATGTGAACTTGTGTAGGAGAAAGCAGATCACACCAACTCATGAACATTGACCAGGAGAACTGAAAGTAGTAAGGACAAGTTACATATTAACCATCATTTGGTAGTTTCAACTGAAGATTACAGTATTTCTGTTTTTCAGGTGCCATATAGTCCTAATGCCACAGGAACTACTAGGCTATTGTACAAATATTTTGTTCTTTTCTTTTGCAAAAAAAACCCAACACAACCTTCTTCATCAAGGAACCAGTCCTTTGAACATCCAATAAACTGGCTTTTATTTTATGTCAGAAAAATGTCCATCAGTATAAATGACGGATGCATGGAGAGTTTTTTAGGGTGGTGGTGGTGGTTTCCAGATGACAAATTTTTGTTTCTTTCTTTATGCTATACTAGAGCTAAGTGAGAAGATACTAAGGCTAGTCCTATTTTTATGGCAATAGCACTGATGCGGGATGCTGTACACTCTTTCAGGAACTTAATAAAAGCATACTCTCTCTCCCACCCCAACATTATTCATGGTTATAAAAAGCATCAATTGAAAGCCAACTGAAGCTCTTTTTAAAACTATAAATTGTGTGCAGAGTGTGTGTGAGTGTTCAGGGTATTAACCATGTTGGAGGCTCAGTGCCATTACTGCCATTACCGAAAAGACCCTGTTCCAGCGGCGTCACTACGGTGCGCACCGCCCCAAAGCAGGGGCGCATGCGTCACCCTAATGACCCTCCCACTCCCTGCCCCTTTTACCTCAGGAACAGTCTGCGCATGCGCGAAAAACATTATAAATTACGTGACGCAGTGGGCCTTTGTCAGAAGGCCCTGGCGCATCAGCCGGGGAGGTCGCTCCGAGGCCTTCTCCCGGCCTCAGAGCCTCCGGAGGGCGACGCACGCAGGGGAGGTGATGCGTGTGTGGGTGTGCGCATCACCCTCTGCGCGCGTCACCCTCCGGCGGTCCACCCTGTACGCGTCACCCTCCGGCGATCCGCCCTGCACGCGTCACCCTCCGGCGGTCCGCCCTGCGCGCATCACCCTCCGGCGGTCCGCCCCGTGCGCTTCGCAATAGCAATGCGCCTGCCCTGTTCCTAGTTGATGTCTCTTATGCCTCTGATGACTAGGCCACATAGGAAGACATACAATCAATTATCGGTATCCGTGGGGGTTAGGTTCCTGGAAAACCCAGTGGATACTGAATCCGCGGATACTGAATATTTGATCCTATGGGATCAATGGGGTTAAGGGGAGGGACATTGGTTAGGAGCAACTGACAATGGGAGAGATTCACTCTTCCACCACAACTGGAGTGATTTCACGACCCATTGAGGGGCTCACCCTTTGCCTATAGCCTTTGGTTCAGGGTACAGAAAACTGCCATTTAGCTACAATTTTTCCCCATGACCCAACCCCTAAAATGCTTTTAGTTTTTCTCTCTTTCTTCCCCAGGTCCTCCTCCCTCATCCTGTAATGTGGTTTTCTCATCCTGTAATGTGGTTTGTGAGATGGGTATGTATGTTTGCTTGGGTGATGCTTTTTAACTCCTCTTAGAGTTCTCTTGTAATTTGAGCATTTCATGGTCTTTGTTTTCTACGGCCACTTTTTGTGGCAAGAGTACCCTGGACAGGATATCTTCAATATACATTTGAGTCCGCTTTTCATATTGTATCTCGATGGGATAACACTGGAGTCTGAGTAGAATGCACTGGAGGCATTTTGGAGCTGACAACACCAATTTCTTAAAAATGAATTCGAGTGGTTTATGTTGACATGGATGAATTTCAGACCATGCATGTACTGGTTCACTTTTTCACAGGCCAAGACTAGTGCCAGGCATTCTTTCTCAATCGGGTCATATAGTGCCTGTTGGTCTGTGATAGATAGTCCTCGCTCTGTGCTCGGAGCATCAAACCTCCTTTAGAACAGCTCTTTGGCTTAAAACATGCACCCAAACTGCTTGTTCTAAGTACAAGTATAAATTTGCTCATCTAAGTGTAAATTTGCTCATTTGTTTTATTGTTTTGCTTTTCATTTTGTTAATTTTCCCCTCTTGCACTGCATTTCTTTCAATTCCTCTCTCTCTCTCTCTCTCTCTCTCTCTCTCTCTCTCTCCTTCCCCACCCTCTAAAATACCAGTTCTCCCTACGTGCACCTCAACCAACAGTCAAAGATCTTTTCACATGATTGTTTGGTACATGGGTAGGCACATTCCTTCATGTTCCTGAGCAGGTGCGGTAACAGGAGGCCATTGGTGTTATATACGTACAAGCCTCATCTTGTTCTCACTGAATTGACTGTTCTGGCCCTTTCCAGAAGATAAGCGAGACTGTGGTCATGATCTGCTATAGCTTTTTTTATAGTGTTTCCACATCCTTACACTAAAATAATACACCTTTAGCTGCTAGCTGCTAGCTACAGCTACGTGGTGTGGAGGGTGTCTATCTGTTCAGAGGAGGAGATACAAAGTTGCGTGCTTCAAATGTCCTGATTATTTCAAGTCTCTCATTTTGAGTATAAGCAAACGGAATTGAGAAAAAGTGCAGGGGAGGATCAACTCCTTCTGCAGCGGCATCGAAGGGACAGCAACTGCTAAGCTCCAATGAACTGGCTCTGGCATCTCTGTGAGTTGGGAAAAGCAGTGAAGGGATTTTGTGGAGATGGTCTATGCCTGAGAAGGTCAGGGAAACCCGATTCCTGCATTCCATTTAGGAGCTTTCCTAGGAGAAGTACACCAGTGTGTTCAGAAAAATCCTCCAGAGAGAGCGAGAGAATTGAAATAGCTTCTGAAAATGAGATATGTTCAAGAAATTATTCAATGTTATCATGCGGTGAGAGTTAGGAAGATTCTGAAAAAAACAGGGGAAGGTTGCTTCAGGCCCATAACAGACCAGTATTTAATAACTTCTGGTTTACACAGATGAATTGTGCATTGTGGAGAGATGCTGGTGGAAGGATAAATAATATAGAAAAGAAGGATGTTATCGATTCCTGTTTCTCATCTTCACATGCATATACCCACACATGCCTACAATTCACAGAGAATCCTCTCTGCCCCAGGGTTGACGTTTTTGCACTGTTTTAAGAGCTCATTTATATGATGCTCTGATAACTCATTTATATGATGCTCTAGCACAGTGATTTTTGTAATATAAATATTATGTGTTAAGTGTTATTTTATGTTTGTTTTTATGCCAATAAAGGTTCCTTACTTACTTACAGTGATTTTCAACCAGTGTGCCACAGCACTTTGGTGTGCCATGAATGGTCTGCATGAATGTGCTGCAGGAGTTTGGGGAGCATCATTTATTAGTAGGGCCATTGGGGGATGTGAACCCCTCACCAGCAGTGCAGTGTGCCTTGTCAATTGTCAAAAAACTGATGGTGTGCCTTGACAATTTTAGCAACCCCCCCCAACATGTCAATATGCCGTGAGACGAAAAAGGTTGAAAATTGCTGCTCTTCTAGCATATGAGCCCAATCCAATGCATGTCTACTCAGAAGTATGTCCCACTAAGTTCAGTGGGGCCTACTCCCAGGTAAATATGTATAGGATTGCAGCTTATATCATTATGGTGTGAAATGGGCTTCTGCATACAATTAGTAACACAACTGAGGATGTTCACAAATAATTATGAACCACTTAAGTCAGTTTACTTAGTCCCAATAGAGATAAGCAAAAATAAAATGGGTTCTGGAGCTTTTGATTGATTGTTTGCGGTGTTCTTGTACACTTGCATTTACTTTTCAAAACATGGTATGAATCTAGCTGCATGTGTATAATTGCAGGTGTTCTGTTTCTTGCAACTTGCTGGTGTCTGGGTGAAGGGGCTGGTGACCCAGGTATTGGGCTGTGCAGTTCTACAGGTGAGTCTGAGATTCTGAGCTGTGGTCCAGGAATGTCAATTTCAACATACTGTTCCATGGGAGGAACCATAGCTTAGTGGAAGAGCTGCTGGTTTTCTTTGCCTGCAGAGGATTCCAGGATCAATCTCTGGGTAGGGCAGAGAAAGGTTCCTGCCTGAAACTTTGAAATGCTGCTGCCAGCCAGTGCAGACAATACTGAGCTCAGTGTTCAGCCTAACTTCACAGTGTGAAATGCTCCATCTAAAAGCAGACCATTTTGTTTTAACTACCCTTTGGGGAATAAAATAATGTATTAATGCTGTTCACGATTTCTTTCCCTGGCTGTCTTTTGCAGGGACAGATACTGGGCTTCATGTTTGTGCACAGCCTGTTGATCTGGAAAGCTCCCCCATATGAATTTGGCACTGCAGAGTAGCTTATATAGGTGTATCAAGAATTACGAGCGGGTTGGAAGTGAAAAACCTTTTCATATGCTGCAATTCTAGAACTTTTGCATACTTGGGATTAGTTTTGAGCAGCGACTTTTTAAACAGGGAATCCCATCAGTGTCACATTGTTGGGTTTAAAAGCAAAGATTAAGTAATTATTTATCATCATTTATATTTCATTTTGTGGATACAAATTGCTCGAAAGGGATATACAGCCAATTAAAATAGGACTTTTGACATATGCCATAGAAAACCTTAAAACAAGCAGTAATAGAAACTAATTTTGGATAGGAAAAAAAAGGAGACATCATCCTGCAGCATTAAATGGTAGCGTCTTTTAGGAGTGTAATTGGTTTGTGGAACTCCTTGCCACAGGATGTGGTGAAGACACCTGGCCTGGATGCCTTCAAAACGGTATTGGACAGATTGATGGAGGAAAAGTCCATCACAGCTTACAAGCCATGATGGGGATAAACAACCTCCTGGTTGGAGGAGTAGGTTTTCTCTGTGCCAGGTACAAGGGAGTGGCGATAGGATGCAGGTATCTTGTTGTCTTGTGTGCTCCCTGAGGCATCTGGTGGGGCCACTGTGTGATACAGGGAGCTGGACCAGTTGGGTTTTTGTCCTGATCCAGCAGGGCTCTTCTTATGTTCTTCTGTTCTTATGAGAGAACACGAGGATTCATGCTCAAAAATTATAAGCCTCCATGGCGTTTAAGTGTTTACTCTCAGTTTATTTTCACATACTCTCCTGGTCTTGCTGCAGGTAAACGTCCTGCGCCTGAGTTTTTTCTGAGTACAACTTCTGCTCAAACGGGAGACAGAGTCTCAGCACGATGCCTGGCTTCATATCCTTTGGTGACCAACATTTTTTTCTGCAAGGATGGCCGTCTCATTTTTGCCCACAAAACAATGCCCCATGAAGCTGAATACACACTGTCCCTGAATATCTCGCAGGACAGCGCAGGCCAATATCACTGTGGGTATCAGCAGAAGGATGGAAATAACCCGGAGGAAAATTCCACCCTCAGTGCTGCTCAGAATCTGACTGTCCTTCCTGGTAAGTAGCCCCAGTCTGAGCCCTGATGCGGCCTGAAGCAGTTCCCAAATTCCCCTCCCCTCCAAAATTGCATGTGCAGAGTCACAAGCTATGGGGCTGTATGCTGCCAACATTACACCCCTTCCCCCCAAAAAACCATGCACCCCTATCTCACTCTTTACACTTACTCCCAGGGTTCTTGTTTTGTTGAAAGAGCCTGCAGGATGTAGGCGTGAGGAAAGGGGGCAGGGCCCCCCTGTTAATTAATTAATAGTTGTAATAGTTCA
Source organism: Plestiodon gilberti rubricaudatus (assembly GCA_026170595.1). Taxonomy (NCBI): domain Eukaryota; kingdom Metazoa; phylum Chordata; class Lepidosauria; order Squamata; family Scincidae; genus Plestiodon; species Plestiodon gilberti. The sequence goes on from JANXHW010000006.1 coordinate 23,813,972, forward strand.
AATTCTAAAGCTCTGAAAAATATATTTGATACTGTCAAGGCTTATTCCCTGTGCAGGCAATCCTGATCAGTCCAGTGGAAGAAGTAGGACTACTGGTAAGTAAAATGCCTACATTTACTTCAAATGTTTTTAAAGTCCATTGCAATGTCAACCATGTTGTGAACTTTTTTTGGTTGACAAACTGTGTACAGTATAAATATTGTTAATAAATACTAACTGCAGTAATAATAATTATCGCCTGCACTGAGTGCCTTTGTTCTTGAAAACTCAAAATAGTTTTTATTCCTTTTTCTAGAAAGCATTTCAGGCAGTGCCTCCTTCCCTGAGGCGTTTCTACGGTAGGGGCGGTATTGTAAGTTGCTCCCCGTCCTAGTCCCCGTTTACAAGCTGGAATGAGGACGGAGGCCCCGCCCTCTCGCCGTCGGAGCCATTCCATGTGGAGAAGGAAACCTGCCCGTTGCCTTGACCGCATGGAATGGCTCTGACAGCAAGGGGAGGGGTCTCTTCATTCCAGCTTGTAAACAGGGACTAGGACGGAGCACAACTTACAGTACCACCCCTACCATAGAAATGCCTCTGTTCCTTCCACCTAGTTGCCTTCGTCCTCATCAAGGACACCAGTTGGGAAAGGCTGCTTTATGCAGTTTAGAACTCTGGAGCAGTCAGGTGGTGTAGTGGTTTGGGAGTCGGACTTAGACCTGGAAGATCCAGGTTCAAATCCCCGCTCAGCCACAAAACTTCCTGGGTGACCTTGGGCCAGTCACTATCGCTCAGCCCCACCTACCTCACAGGGTTGTTGTGAGGACAAAAAGGAGGGGAGGAAATATGTACACCACTCTGAGCTCCTTGGAGGAAGGGCGGTATAAAAATGTGAAAAATAAAATAAATAAAATAAATAATCTGGGTCCACAATATCATTCTGAAAAACTAATTTGAAGGGAAATAGAAAGTGTTTAAAAGTGCTTATCTTTCTGTGACCCAGTTGTAACCCAGGTTTTCCTGATCCAGTCACTGCTTATTCCCTATCCAGGTAGTTATGAGCAATCCTGTGATAACAGCAAAACTTCTGGTGAGTAAAAATAGTTGCCAATCACCATGTATCTTTGATCCTGACAGGACGTATTGCACTTATGTCCAGATTGAATTCTGTTTTTTGTTCTTTAAATGTTGTTTGCATATATTCTCCTAAATACAAGTCATAAAGTATTAAGTACAAAGATCTTACAAATATATTTCCTTCGTTATTGCTTATTCCCTGCCCAATGCAATCTTGACCAGTCCAGTGGTAACAACTGCAGTACTGGTGGTTAAAGCGATGAGTTGGCTTTGTATGGCTTTGAACCTGAAGGCACCAATTTTGTCTATTCTCAATTTTATTTTTCTATGTATATTTTACCTGGAATGCACTGATTGCATGAGTTCTGCTCTGTTATCATGATTCCATATTTCTGTTATGCTTTTCGTTTCACAGCCATTTTCCCCCCTTCAACTTTATTAGTGAATAAAAAAGAAAAAAGAAAAGATAAAGAAAAGAGTAGGAATCCATACATAAATGTCTAAAAACGGCTTCGAAATGTCCAAAAATGTAGCCATGCATAATTGCTGTTTATAAGCCATATGTTCAAATACTGATAAGAGGTTCTCAATTCAAACCTTCATTTTTACAGTCAAACAATGGGCAATTATATCTGGAGCTGCAGGCTTTTCCTTTATGATACTGGCTCAGTTAATCTATCTCCTGATAAAGAAAGGTGAGTGATATGAAACCATGCTAATCCACCACAGAAAGGATTGAATATTCAAGTAGCAGCATGACCTGACCCTGTGAAATAAGAGAACACCATGATTTCATCACTCAAGCTTTACTTCAAAACTAATTTATATATGGATAGACTTGCATGTATAAATATTTAGGCTGAAACCTCAGTTAGGCTCAGAGAATATCAGGAAGTCTTTCTTTTTTAAAAAGAGCTCTTCTTCAGCAGATCAAGTCTTCTGTCCTCTGTAAAACTGTCTGGAAGATGGATATCCAGCACTTCTTCCTATGGGAATCTTGACAATAGTGAAACAGTTTGAGGGCCACATTTTTGTGCTAGATAAAATAAATAAAGGATAAAATAAATCCTTTCCACCACAATCTTCAGGAAAAGCATGGTGGAGTATTGGTGGAGAAGGAGTCACAGATGTTCTGATGTAAAGAACAGGAAAGGAGCAGTGACCGGTGGCGGTGGTGGGGATATGCAAATGATACGGCTTGCAGTGGAACGCCACAGCTTCCGAGCGCCTGCAGCCTCCAGCGCCGCCCTTCGAGTGCCAATCGTGAAGGGAACGTGGGGCGCATGGAGGCTGCAGGCAAATGGCTGCCTTCGTGTTTGGCTTGATGTGTTCAGAGCCAAATGCGAGGGCAGCCATTAGGTGGTGGGGCCTGAGGGTTGCGCCCCCCCTGGCATTGCGCCTGAGGCAGGTGCCCCTCAGACCCCGCCCTAGTTACTCCCCTGATCGTGTGTGTCTCTTTTGGATTTCTGAAGGCAAGATTTGCCTACAATACAGTACCTGGACACAAAATATATACACATGACACTTTAACTCCCTTGACAAGCTGTGACAATGTGTCAATCTTTCCCCCAGTGCTTTCTGTTTCTCTACTATTTTTATGGAAAATGCATGCAGCTTCATTATTTTTCTCCTGTTTTGTTTTAGTTGTATCTCATCAGAGATCTTCAAGGTAAGAAGAAATGAATACTGTACTCACCCGTTTCCTTCTGATGGCGATATATTCAAATTTGACTGTAATGTTTGTTGGTTGTTCATGAGCTTATCTGAGCATTGATCTGGTTTGACTTCCTGTTTCCATCATGAATCATGTTCTGATTGAGAAATTTCCCTCAAGTGTTTAACCAAGAACGACTCCTTCAAGGAACTCCCCGAGGATACTGATCCCTTGTTGCCAGCAGTGCTGAAGGAACATGATGATGGGAAATATGAATTTTAGGGTGGGTGGGTTATGTTTTTAGGCATGGGAAACTACACATGCTATGTCATCACCAACTGTGAGAGTAGAGATGAAGTAGAGATGAAGTGGGAATAGTGTTTATAAGTTTAATAATGAACAATCAATGACTTGGCACTAAACATTGCATGAGTCAGTAAGTTTGCTTGAAAAGTAGTACCAATGGTGAACCTAGGGGCGGGTTCATCATGCATTTATCACTTGATGTCTACAGCAGCCATTCTATACACAATTTCCTGGGAGTAAGTCCCATGGAACACAATTTCCTGGGAGTAAGTCCCATGGAACACAATTGGACTTACTTCTGAGTAAACATTGCACATGTCTTGTATGTGTGAAATTACCATAATCATCAATGCCACTTCAGACATGGGACTTTTCAATGGTGCTAATTCACCAAATGCAGCTACAAGTTATTGAGTAATTTAGTGACATCTGTGAACTCATCCTAAATCAATAAATATTCCTTGGCCTAAAATTACTTTGGATAATTCATTCCAACATAAAAAGGGTTTGGAATTTTGTCCTGCTCACATAGAAAACATTAAGGGAGAGAATGGATTCTTCAGTTATATTAAAGGCGTTCCTGTGAAGTACGTCTGCATTAATTAATATGGGAAGGTGGATGCTACCAGCAGCTCAGAAACGGATACTCTCCAGTGATAGAGACAGTAAATAAATATGTAGCATCTCAAATGCACTTATGTATTTTCTCAGGAAAGAAGCTTCGAACAAGCACATACGTAACAAGGTCTCCGAGGAACAACTACAATGTAAGAAAATCTTATTTTCCCCTTTGAAATTTGTGCCATTCTTGAAATGGGATTGGACTGTGCCATCTGCTTATGTTTATCATATAATGTCTCATATATGATATATGAATCCTATAATAAACCTCCAGTATACAATCAAAAACACTGAGGGCGCAATCCAAACCAACTTAGGCCACTGTTGTAACCAGCGGCCCAGCGAAAACGGGATACCCCAGAACGGAAAGGGGATTCAAATCTCCTCCAAAAGGGAAATTCAAAGGGAATTTGAATCCCCTTTCCGTTCTGGGGCCTCCCATTTTCGCTGGACCGCTGGTTAGAATGGTGACCTAAGTAGGTTTGGATTGCGCCCTGAGTATCTTATATTTTTTGGTTGAAATAGTTAAGGCTCCCATCTTACTGTAACTAACCCCCACCAAAGAGGCTTACGTTGCATCCTGGGAGGGTGGCAGTTGCAGAGATCTCCTTAGAGTAAGGGAACTTTTGTTCCCTTACTATGGGAAAAGGCCTCTGCTTTCTCTATGGTCTCCTTGGTTCTGCACCAGCTATTTTGCTGGCATAGAACAGAGAAGAGTAAGGAAGAGGGAAGGGGGGTAGGATCCAGCCACATGTCAGTGCCGCTGATCCTGCCTCCTCTGTTCCGCCTCCCTCCCCACCCCTTTCCCACCCAGAAACATCTCCGTTCCTCCCCCTCCATCCCCTGTTCCTCCCGCTGCCCGCCTCCACGGCCGACTCACCTAATGCTGGTGGATGGTGGCCTCGCCGCTGACCCATGTGTGCAGCCATCGGCAGTTGCACTGGCAGCTTCATTGCACTCGCTGTTTTTAAACAGTTTTAATTTTAATTTTAATTTGTTTTGTTGTTTTTTAAACTGTTTTTCAAACTGTTTTTAAACCTTTTAAACTTGGATTTTAACTTTAAAATACATTTTTACATGGCTTTTAATCCTGTAATGCTACAATCAGTGTCCATTACTGTGGGTCATGAAACTTTTACAGCTTATCTAGATATCAGAGTTTTTGGTTTTTGGGATGCATAGGCCGTAGTTCCAAGGCTCATGAACATTATTGCTTTTGAGACTCGGAATGGCTTCCAGGTGGGTGTGATGACCAGGGATGGGCCACTTCTGAACGGTTTCCTGAGAAAACAGTTGTATGCACACAATTCTGAAGATTGACTATAAGATGGGACTAATTGTGACTTTGCTTTCAGACGGCAAAATTCTGGGGTTCTGCCCTAATTCGGTGAGTAATTGTGTCATTCCAATGCTGAACGTTTTACCCTGGAATCAGTGGCGTCGCTGGAGGTGGGGTGGAACGCTAAGTTCCGCACCACACTGACCATCCTCTCGCCTTCAGAGCCATTCAGTGTGGCGAAGGCAATGCACAGGACTCACCCACTGTTTGTGGTTTTGGGTGGTTTGCAACAGACAGCGACAGTTGGGGGGGACTTTCCACTCAAAACTCCCATACAAATGCATTGTGATTACAAATTATGCTGTTTTCTCCTTTGGTATCTCTTCATGCTCTGCTGCAATATTGTCATGTGGAAACTCATGATAATATTGTGGATTCCTATAGCATTGGCAAATGCTACCAGCAGCATCTCACAAACCATACCACATTATCAGGGGTTTCCATCTGACAGTCACTGTCGCACCTTATGATAGGTATGAAAAGCCACAAAGCGGAAGTGGCTCGTAATGTGTGAATCAGTCTGGGAAGGCTGCTTTATACATGTTTAGACCAATGGTTCGTTTAGCTGAGTACTTTCTACTGACTGTGACAGTTCTACAGAGTTTTATTTATTCTACCAGGTCATTTATTAGGAGATGCTGATGTTGTTAGCACAGCTGAGGGATTTAAGCAGTTCCACACACACAACAAACTGACTTTTCTTAAGAACTTTACTAGGACAAAGAGAAAACTGCAGCCATTGTTACACACCCAAACAGAATTCTATGCACGGTAGGAGAGAGCAACTCACAAGCCTTTAAACCAGTGGTTCCCAAACTTACATGATATGTGGCACCCTTCTCCTGCTGGTGCTGACCACGGGACTTAGAAGTAAGTGCCAATGACGTGATGATGTCATCAACACTTATTTTTGGGTTCTGCGATGCAAAGCAACCCTAAAAACTGGCAGTAAGACCATCAGGGTGGGCAGGAGGCCCCCCCCCCCAAAGTGGCAAAAACACCATGCACAATGTGCAGCTTACAAAGCATAGCCTCTGCTCTGTGATCTGTCACGTTGCAGTCTCGCTGTCGACCGGCTCAGCTGGTGCGTCTCCAGATTCTCCAGGTTGGAAGATGATTAATTTCTTTCTGCTTCTTTTTTTAATTTCGAAGTCCCCACCATCTCTGAATGTAGAAACAACAACATATGCAGCAATTGTTCCACCAAACGGGAAGCCTGGCCTCAACTCTGAACCTGCCTCACAAACCTCAGATGGGTCCCATGAAATTACATCAGAATGAAAGGGGCTAGAAAATCTGGGTGTGCTGGAAAAAAAGGAAAAAAGAAAAGAAAAACAGATAGCCCTAAGGAGGGAAGATTTTACTGGCTCTTTTATCTACTCCTAAATATGGCCGTGTTCTCTGTCGCTATACTATACACTCGTTTCTCTATTAAATGGTGATAAATCACTTTGCTTGATTGTTGCAATAAATTTGAGATGTAAATTCTTGTATGTTGGTTTTTGTAGAATGATCTGTAGCATGGGCAGAATAATTGGATTTCATACAAAGAGCCCCTTAAGGCACAATTCCAACACATCTTAGTCCCATTAATGTTTGTCTGAATTCAGTACAATTGCTAATTCCCAAGTGTCAACTGGATGCCACTATGGATAAATGGGCTGTGTTTCTGAGATTTGCTCTTCCTATGTTCAATTATGTTTAAATATCAGAATGGTTATTGGCTCAAGTGAATAGAAATACCTAGGAATTCAGCTTGCTGACACACCAAAGCAATGGATCTAGGGGACATGCAGGTTTTCTCTTGTCTGACCTTCAGTCAGACTGACCAACCTCATTTAATTTCTATCACTAATTGCGAATCTGAATGAAATTCAATGGATATTTATTTGCAGGTGCCATTTGCCAGTTTGTAGGATTTCAAAAGGAACTGAAATAAAACTTCTTTATCTGAAATGCCAAACATGGACAAAATAATTGTATGTCCACTGCATCACAGATACACCCTGAAGCACAGGAAGACATATCATTTGACTGCAGTGTAAGAAAGGGGGTTGTTTGAACTTGTGTTGGAGAAAGCAGATCAAACACACATCCAAGGAATACTTTTTTAAGCAGAACAAATGTTCTCTTACGTGGAGGAGACCCCGCAGGATGCAGTACACACTCTGGCAGTGTGGCTGCATCAGCTTGGGTGGGGGGAGGACAGAATTGGGCTGTTACCCTTTTTCTGCTGCTGGAGCCACCTCTTTTGGTGGCGCATGTCTGAGGAGAGAAAAGTGACGGGGAGGTTTAAAATTGAGGGAATAAGGTCCAACGTGTGCCATTGCTGCTGGATCCACCCCTCCCACCTCATCCCCATCCCCAGATCTTCCCCCCTACCTGGCCAGTTATGCCCCCAGTCACTGGTGTTCTGAGGGTGGTGCGGGATGGTAAGTGGAGCAGGATGCCACTATGTGTGTGCAAGCGGCCCTTCCCCCTTGCTGGTCAGAGCCATTCCCAATGGGCTTCAGCTAACATGCGGGCGACTCCGTTCCACCTGTGCGGTAGCCATCACCCAGTAGCGTAGCCGCCATTTTTCCAAGGGGGCCCTGGGCGGGATGACGCATCTTCCCCCTGCCACCAGAATGAAACGGGACCTTTTGGCTCCAGTCCTGCTCCATTCTGGTGGCGGGGGGGGGGCAGGGCAAAGACGCATCGTCCTACCCAGTGCCCCCTTGGAAAAACACCAGCTACGCTACTGCCATCATCCGCTGGCAAGGGGGAGGGGCTTGCTTACATGCACATAGGAGCATCCTGCTCCACTTACCGCTCCGCACCACCCTCAGAATGCCAGTTCCCCCAGTCCTCCAACTCTATCCCCCTTTCCACCTACAGCCCACCCCTACTGCTGACTGACCGGTGCTGGGGAATCCAGGCGGGCTTTTGCCGTGTAGCCATTTCTAGCATTGGCCCGGTCAAACGCTATACAATGTTGTGTTTTGTGACATGGTAGGGTTGGACTGAGCTGCCAGAAAGCGAGGTCCAGCACTGCAGCCCGATCACAGGATTGGACGGTAAGCTTCTGATACTTTGAAACTACATTTTTTTTCTGTTGGCGTTTTCTAATTTCAGGTACTCTGCTTTTGTCTGAGTACATTCTGAGTTTTTAAACTTGCCAGTATCTTCTTAGTGTGACATAATTAATCAAGAATCACAAAGGTCCTTAGAAACTCCATCACTGTTATTGAGGTCTCCAGGATGATTGCAGTAGACACATGAAATACACTTGACCTCAGATGATCCCCTGTAGGCAGCAGCATTCTATCTGGGCATGGAGATGGAGTTCCAGGGGCGGATTGTGAGATTGATTAGAGTCAGGTTAAAAGCTGGAGCCTCTGACAGGCAGACACAGCTAAGTGATAGGACAGGACAGGAGGTCAAACTGGAGAGAATTCCTGTATACGCTATCCAAAAGATTGATTGGACTGCAAAAATCATGCTGCCATTTGCTGGAAATTTCACCCCTGGTACATTGTAGGAAGATGAAATTCATGGGTAGGATTGCAGAAAGACCTTTCCTCATTACACAGCAGCTTTAGCCAGTTCATCCAGAGAAACAGTTAGAAGGGGCTTTTTCAAATTCTTGCCTAATTCTTCTTTCCACTATTGGAACTCATCGAGTCAGTTTTAGAAATAATGGCTTGGGAAGTGGATTTTTTTGTAGAAGGAGGAAGTTGAGCACTTTGCATTCTCAAGCGGCCTCTTCAAATAAGTGTGTCTGACAGCCAAAGATAAAGAGAAGGGCCCAGTAGAAGGCATAATGCAATAGTGTTACATCATTGCCTGCTAGCTACAGCTACGTGTGTGCGCGCGCGTGGGAAGGAAGAGAGCTATGCATGCTACAGAAGTCCTGGTTATTTCCGTTTGTTCTATGAATGGAAGCGAAAGGAACTGTGCAAGAGTGACAGAGAAGAGGGACCAGCCGCCTCTGCAGGAGTCTCACATTGACATAGCAATTCCTACGTTCTGATGAACTTGTTCTGGCACCTCTGTGAGTTGGGGGAAAGCAGTGGATGGTTTTTCATGAAATGGTCTATCTCGGGGGAGGTCTGGGGAAAGAATGGTCCTGTATTCACTATCGTGTTCCTAGGTGAAAGTGTATCAGTGTATGTGCGGATATTGCTCCCCAAAAGAGAAGAGGAAAAAAATACGCTCAATAAAATCTGAACATTAGATAATTTCAGGAAATTATTTCATCGTATGATGGTCAGATGAAATATCTTGGAAAGATGGGAAAGAGTATGAAAGAGCAAGGGATGGTACCTGGAATATCTCTCTCTCTCTCTCTCTCTCTCTCTCTCTCTCTCTCTCTCTCTCTCTCTCTCTGTGCCGTGTACCATCCCCTTCATTTATAGCAGATGTTCCTCTGTTTCATGGTACTTTAGGACCAATATCCTAATGTGCTTGTATTTCAAAGACCGCCGTATTTTCTTACCATGCAGGCTTCTGAATTAAAACTGATCTCTTGCAACTCGAACTGTAGCAAGGGATCCAATCAAATTGTGTGCACTCCTGGGGAAAAGTGTGGACAGAGCACATGGTTTCTCTAATATTTCCACTGCAGCTACTTACGTTGCTGAAGAAGAAAGCTGGTTTTCAGTGTACATTTTAAAATATAACCTAAAAAAAGTGGCTTGCCTCTTCAGCATGGTCTGGAAACGTTACGGAAACATTTAGCTCTTTAGTATTTCCTCCTCTCATCGTCATTTTGATCGCACGGACCCTCTGCAAGTTCATGATTGATCATAGCTTACAGTTTACACAAGTTTACACAAGTTTACACAAGAGAATTGTGCATTTTTGAAGAGATGCTGCTGGAAGGAACAGCAGCATTATAATGTAGGAAAAGATTATTTCTCAATTCTTTCTCATCTTTATGTGATATACGTGGACATATGTGCATAAAGAACATAGAGAACCTTCTTTGCACTAGAGTTGCTTCTGTGCCAGACTGCGGGCTGATTCATAAAATGCTGTGGCATACAGGATGCTCTATGTGTGTACATTTGTGAGGCAAACTTATGAATTCCATACATTTAGTTGCAAGATTTGGGACAGGCAAGGTTAATAAATTAACATTGAATTACGGTAAGTGGAACCTAGTCCCAGGTAATTGTGTATAGGATTCTAGCCTTAGGCCTAAGGCTGCAATCCTATACACACTTTCCTGGGAGTAAGCCCCACTGAGCACAATGGAACTTACTTCTGAGTAGACATGCATAGGATTGTGCTGCTTGGTCCATTTACTTACTCCCAATAGGGTTAAGCAAAAATACAGTGTTTCAGAGGTTTATGGGAAGTTCTTTGTGACCATTTTTTGAATTTTTCCATATAATCAAAAACTTTAATCTTGCTGCATTGCTTTTAATTGCAGGTGCTCTGCTTGCAACTCATTGCTACTTGGGAGCAGGAACCGGTGACATAGATTTAGAGCTCTGCAATTCTACTGGTGAGTCAGAGCCTACGGGGCCAAGGAATGTCAGTTCCAACCTATTGTCCATATACAAATTTGTTGTACCTCTGACTGCTCCATCAAAATACTTCTTGCAAAATGCCCAGTTTCAAAGCAGACCAGCCCATTTAGTTTCAAGGACCTTTAGGGAATAAATTTTCAATATTGTTTGTTCTTTCTGGGTTTTTCCCTGTCTGTCTTTTGTGGGCACTAACACTTGTGTGGTTTTTTTGGCATTGCAGCTTAGCATGTGCAAGATGATTAGCATGTGCACAATGACATTTTATTTATTTTATTTATTTCAGTGATTTATATCCTGCCTTTCCTGAGTGCTCAGGTTATACTAAATGTGTACTATGGCCCAGTGTCTGTCTGTCTGTCTGTCTTTCTTTCTTTCTTTCTTTCTTTCTTTCTTTCTTTCTTTCTTTCTTTCTTTCTTTCTTTCTTTCTTTCTCTTTCTTTCTTTCTTTCTTTCTTTCTTTCTTTCTTTCTTTCTTTTTAAAAGAAGTGACTTTGGAGCTGCAAAATGAAGCAGCAGAATCAAAGCAGGAGAGCTGGTCCTGATTCCTCCCCCCATGTGAACTATTTTAGAGGGGGGGGGAAAGCTTCAAATGAAAGCCAATGAAAACTTTGTTTCTCTTTAAAATAGCGGGGGGGGGGGGGAATTGAGAGTGAAATCACAACAGGGACAAAATCCTAAAGCAATCCAGTTCCTGTGGTTCTGCCCATTTTTTGTGGACCTCTCAGCTGCCATTTAAAATAAAAACAAAAAGCTGGCCATGCTACACATTTAGCAGAGATGTGTGATTTGGACCTATGGATGTGCATTATTTTTTTGAGGGCTTTTCATGCTGCATTATGATTTGTTTCATGCCAATGTTCGCCAGTTTATTGTTGTTTGTTTTTAATAATTTCTGTATTTTGAGTACTATGTTTCTTTGTACCAAGAGCAGCCTTGCAATGTTTCACTGAAAGGCATAATATAAATGTTGTAGAACAAAACCAAATAAAAAAAAATAAACAGTGAATTAGTATCTCAAAGAGTTATTACAGAAATGCGAGAGGAGAGCCTTTTTATACAGTATATGAAATGACTAAAAAAAGAAACCAATTAATATGACTTTCTTGGCATTTTTTTTCTGAAATAAATTGCTCAAAGCGGTGCATTGCCAATATTAATCAAGACAGTCTTTTAAAAATTCACTAGGCTCTGTACCCTATGTTATCCAAGCTATGTGCACATGGAAACACTATTGCAGGGGTGGCCAAACCTGCTTAATGTAAAAGCCACATACAACAAACTTCAGATGTTTGAGAGCCGCAAGAGAGACGTTGGAGTGCTGCAATATTTAAGAAGTATTTACATTCTTAAATATATTTTCTCACCATGAACATTAAACTTATGTTTTAATCCAGTGGACTCTTGGTTTATACCTGGTAAATAAGTATAAAGCTTGAAAATTTCTTATTTACCGTTTTTATTAATTGTGATGCAAAAAGGAGCTCAGCCAACATATTTCAGAGAGCCGCACATTATACGTAAAAGAGCCGGATGTGGCTCAGGAGCCGCAGTTTGGCCACCCCTGCACTATTGCGATGTTGTCGCATGCAGACATCCAAACAGAATCCTGAATAGGGTTTGTCTATATGGGCAATGTATTCCATAATGCAAAATGTTAAATTCATTGTAGTGCAATATCTTCCTCATGTCCTTCTGCAACTGTGTGAGTTGCTGCCCGTCTTCCACTTGTGCTCCTTAGGATGCAACTCAACCTAAACAGTATTAAGAGAAGCAGTGACAAAAAGGAAACAAATGAATGCGAGCAAATGATACCTGCTTCCATAGGCCTCAACAGCAATACCTTCACTGGAAAGTTCATGTGGGTTCATGGCTAGAAGACTTTGCAATTCTCCATTAGATTTAAGTGTTCCTTTTTACTCTCCTTTCACATGCTCTCCCTTTACTCTTCTAGGTGAACTTCCTGCTCCGGAGATATTCCTGAATGCAACTTCAACTCAAGTGGGAGACTGGATCTCTGTGCGGTGCATGCCTCCAGACATTTTTGCCTCCAAATTTTTTTTCTGTCAAAATGGATACCCCATCGCATCCCGCAAGGCGTTGCCCCATAATACTGCATACACACTGCTCCTTCAGATCTCAAAGCAGAGGGCAGGCCAGTACTCCTGTGGGTACCAAAAAATAGATAGAAATAACCAGAAGAATTCTGCTCTCAGTGCTGCTTGGACTCTGACTGTACTGCCTGGTAAGACCATGGAAATGTTCAGAATAGGAAAGGATCATGAGCTGTTAACCAGAACTGGGCATTTTAAGCTGTGTGGAGAAGGCTATTCTTTCCGTATGACAAGGGAACCAATGTCCACTTAGCATTGTAATGGTGCTGAATTTCTAGTTTGAACAGATATTTGAAAAATACGTTTCATAACTAGGTGATAGAATATTGCAAAGTCACATTGTGTTTCTATGTTCTTACCTAGTAGCCTTTCTTCTAATCTTATGAGTTTTACTGGTCCTTAAATATGTTTTCTTGTGATTTTTTTGAAGTCCGGCTGCTTCTGTATACATTTTAGCTGTTATATTATTCCTCTGTTTTCAGTTAAAGGATCGTATTGCTTCTTCTGCCTGCTTTTAGTTTCTGTAATCTGCTTTGGATGTTCTTAATAGAAAAGTGCTCCATAAACATTTTACATGAATTACTAATTAACAAAGAACTAAGTATTTGTCATGCTAGTTCATCTGCTTCTTCCACTTGCCATTTCTTGAGCATATCAGAGGGAACTGGAGTCCTATTTAGGAACTTGGAAACTGAGTATGCTGTACTCAGGTACAGGCAGGGCCTCTGAGAGGGGGGTTAAGGGGGTACAATTGTACCTGGGTCCAGGGTCAAAAATGTGTCCCAGGAGCCCAGGAACGAAAAAGGGCCCAGGAGTCAAATTCACATGAAGGGAAGGGGATCAAAAGAAACTTTGTACCCCCTGATAAAATTTATCTGAGTTTCCCTGGGTAAAGGTGGAAAGTGAATTTGCAGCCCAGCCTGCCCCCCTGTCCCAACATAGCTAGGCTTACCAGAGTCCCAGAATCGGCACTGGCTTCACCCTAGAGAGGACCCGAGCTGATCCCAAGGTTGCACTGCAGCTGCCCAATGGGCTTCCGGCTTCCGGAACTTCCGGTAAACGACATGACGGAAGCCGGAACTCCATTGGGCAGCTGCAGTGCACCCTTGGGAGTGGTAACATCAAAAGAGTTCAGTTTGGTCCACACTGACATTTTGAGAGCTCATCCGGTGGGACTTGTGGAGTCCTTGTAACTGCATAGCTGCTGTTTGTTGCTCACTGGTAAGCCATGTTATTCTGAATCTGTGACTCTTTATTCCCTGTCTAGATAAGGATGATCCATCACAAGGTAATGACACTGGTGAGTACAAATGTTTTCCCATCATTGATTGTCTTTGATCTTAAAGGAATCTATTGAGCATCTGGCCAGGTTTAATAGTTTTTTGTTATTAAATGTTATCTAGATTTGTTTTCTTAAAATATAAGTAGTAAAAGTTCTAATTGGCATTCCTTATTCCCTGTCCAGGCAATCATGATCCGACCAATGGTAACGGCAGCAGCACTGGTGGGTAAAATGTTTAGTCGGCCTTGAATGGCTTTGATCTCGAAGGCACCAATTGTGTTTGTTCCCTTCTGAAGGAAGACTTTGTGCTATATTACTCTACTGTTATTTCGGTCAGCTAGTTTGGTTTTGCTTTTAGCAGACTGCGTTGACACTGATAATTTGGTTTTTATTAATTAAATCAATTTTGTGAGCTACTTTGAAAGCCACATTCTGGGGGTGGTGCCTTAGCTTAGTGACAGGGCAAGTGTTTTGCATGCACAGTGTGAGTGTCGTGGAGTGGCTTTGAACCTGAGCGCCCATTATGTTCATTCTCTATTTTAGTGTTCTGTTTAAGCAGGGATGGATGGATTTCCTGCATTCCACTCTGTTATTATATCTTTTCCATGGTTCTATTATGCTCAGAGTTCTCCAGCTGCCTTCCAGCAAAAAGGAGAATCTTGGAATGTTGATAAAGCAGCAAAAATACCCCACATCCAGAGGTGTGATTCGGGGCATGGCTACGCCACTGGAGATGTGTGCCCCTCCCAACCTTCTGCCTGGGGTGACTGATTCAGTTGGTCTCATGGATGTGCCTGTGTATGTGAGATTTTCACAGAAACTAGTAAACAGATTTTTGCTGATAGGCTGTTTGAACAAGTAGATTAGAGAATGGATGATAAATTAAAGAATGACCTTTTATGAAATGTGAAGGTGAATTGCCTTGCTTATTCAGAAGGCAAGATCTAGAAGGGATGCCTGGTTGACAAAGAGCTGACCTTGCCTCCATAACAGGCACTAAGCAGAGACTCCTTTTTTTCTATGATCTAATTCATGCTGGTTAACCTTCATTCTTCTAGTTCAGAATTGGATGATTATATCTGGAGTTGCCATTCTCATTTTGATTCCATTGATCTACCTCCTGAAAAAGAAAAGTGAGTGATGGCGGGGTTAAAGTGTGCCACGGCACATTGGTGTGCTGTGAATGGTCTGTAGGTATGCCATGGGATTTTGTGGGAGTGTCACTTATTAGCAGGGCCATTGGGGGATGTGAACTCCCTGCCAGCAGCTTGGTGTGCCTTGCCAGTTGCCAAATAAACTGATGGTATGCCTTGACAAATTTAACACCTTGTCAGTGTGCATGAGATGAAAAAGCTTGAAAATCACAGCTCTATTCTGAGAAACGAATATCTGGTTCTTCATCCTGTATGAATTTATAGCCTAACTGTGCAATCCTGCATAACTTTCTGGCACCAGAGCAAGCGCTCCGGTGCCGGAAGAGGTCGCAAACATGCCATAAGGCGCATTTGTGCCTCCTCGGGAGCCAGGAAGGCCGACTCCGTCACCGGGAGGACCCCGCCGTCGCCGGACCCAGGTAAGTTTGGATACAGGGGGTGGATTGCTGGAGCTGAGAGGGCAGCCATTGGCCCTGGCGTCCCGGGAGGAGGCGGGGCTCAACCTTCGGCTGTATCCTGACCCCCGCCGAGCGCCGGAGCTTTACACGCCTCCTCTTACTTCCGCTAGCAAAATTGCTGGTGGAAATCAGAGGAGGCCAATCCAGGTGGCCGTCATTTACACTCGGGGAAGGAGACGAGTATCCCCTTCCCCAAGGAGACCTCTGGCCGGGCTCCAGGCTGGCCGCCGGTGGTTAGGATCTGGCAGGCCGCCTGGGGGCCGCCAGCCGGAATTTAGTTAGGATTGGGCTGTTAGACAAACATAGACGAAACATCCCAGGCTAGCACTTTTGTAGGGGCATTTATTTCAAGATGAAAGGAACAATTCCTTTTATCCAGAATTGATGGGGGGGGGGGTAGGAGAAAAGGCAGATATTCTGATGATGTCCTGGTTCATCAGAAGCAGCAATACTGCTTCTTTCAGGAGCAGCGAGTGGCCTCACTGGGACCAAGTGGCTCACTGGGACAAAGTGATCCTTTGTCTATATCCTTTTTGAGGTGTGGATATCCAAAGTGACCCAGTGTGCGGCGGCTGTGAAGAAGGCCAATTCCATGCTTGGGATCATTAAAAAAGGGATTGAGAATAAAACGGCCAATATCATTCTGCCTTTGTACAAATCGATGGTAAGGCCACATCTGGAGTATTGTGTCCAGTTCTGGTCACCACATCTCAAAAAGGATATAGTTGAATTGGAAAAGGTGCAGAAAAGAGTGACCAGAATGATTCGTGGGCTGGAGCACCTCCCTTATGAGGAAAGGCTATAGCATCTGGGGCTTTTCAGCCTAGAAAAAAGGCGCCTGAGGGGGGACATGATTGAGACTTATAAAATTATGCATGGGATGGAGAGAGTGGATAGAGGAAAATTCTTCTCCCTCTCGCACAACACCAGAACCAGGGGACATGTACTAAAATTGAGTGGAGGGAGAGTTAGAACAGACAAAAGAAAATATTTCTTTACCCAGCGTGTAATTCATCTGTGGAACTCCTTGCCACAGGATGTGGTGATGGCATCTGGCCTAGATGCCTTTAAAAGGGGTTTGGACAGATTCATGGAGGAAAAGACCATCACAGGTTACAAGCCATAAGCAACCTCCTGGTTTTTAGAAGTGGGTTTTCTCTGTGCCAGGTGCAAGGGAGTGTCAACGGGAAACAGGTTATCTTGTTGGCTGTGTGCTCCCTGAGGCATCTGGTGGGGCCACTGTGTGACACAGGAAGCTGGACTAGATGGGCTTTTGGCCTGATCCAGCAGGGCTCTTCTTATGTTCTTATGTTCTTATAATACAGCTGGGAGAAATATGCAAGGAATCTATTTGAATATGAAATATGGAGAAGCAGCAATGTGCTATAGTGGAGTGCCAGCCTGAGGACTTAGTAGGAAATTATTTTTGTGTGGTGGGGAGAGGGGGCTAAGACAGGCCAATAAACAACAGGATCATGCAGTATTTATTTATTTTATTTATTTTTTTAAAAATATACCCTGCCTTATCCTATGCCAAGTCATATGCCCAAGGCGGCTTACAACAAGATAAAAATACACAATTTAAAACAATACATAAAATAAGTAAAAAACAATAAAAACCACTGGGGGGAACCAGGATGGTGTAGTGGTTTGGGAGTCGGACTTAGACCTGGAAGATCCAGGTTCAAATCCTCGCTCAGCCACGAAGCTTCCTGGGTGACCTTGGGCCAGTCACTATCTCTCAGCCCCACCTACCTCACAGGGTTGTTGTGAGGACAGAAAGGAGGGGAGGAAATATGTACACCACTCTGAGCTCCTTGGAGGAAGGGCGGTATAAAAATGTGAAAAATAAAAATAAAATAAAATAAATAACAATATAGAGCAGAGAAGCAACGGAACAAAACATCTTGAGACCCAGAAGTCAGACATCAACCCTTCACCCAAACGCTAGATGAAACAGAAACATTTTGAGCCCTTGCTGAAAAGTCATGAGGGAGGGGATAGTTCTCAAGTCCCCCTGGCAGGGAGTTCCACAATTCTGGCACCACAACAGAGGCTTGCCCACGTGCTGTCATTTCCCTAACCTGAGATAGAGGTGGCACTCGCAGGAGAGCCCCCTGAGATGACCTAAGAGGATGGGCCAGAATGTATGGGAGAAGGCGTCTCTCAGATATCCTGAACCCAAACTGTATGGGTGAGAAGAAGTTGTCAGACCTGCAACCAGCAGAATCTAGTGTGTGTTGGGGGGGGGGGGAAGAGAGAGAGAGAGAGAGAGAGAGAGAGAGAGAGAGAGAGAGAGAGGTGATCTTTCAATAGGCACCTCAGGCATGAAAATGTTTGTCTAAGGCTGTCGTGGCCAAAATCTATTCTAATTCCTGTCTTTTCCTCCCTACCCTGACTGGTGCTTTGGTTCTCTGGTTTTTGTGAAAGGCACAGAAGGTTTTTCATCATTTTCTCCTTTCTGGTTTTAGCTGCATCTCATTGGAGAACTTCAAGGTTGGAAGAAATGAGCACTCATCCTATTCCTCATGATCTTACGTAAGATTGGTCTGTGACCCTTCTGGTTGATCACAGGCTTATTTGAGGGCTGATCTAACGGGTTTGACTTTCACTTTGAATCAAGAGTTATTCATATAGATATAGAGAAATTGTGCCGCTGCACACTCTTTGCTGGCCGAGGATAGGATTGGGGCCATTCGTGATGAACATGCATTTGAGAATTGGTTGTAAATCTTTCAGTACATCTTTACCTGAAATTAATGTGGATGCTTTTTTAAAAAAATGTTTTCAATTTTTGTCTTGCTCATAATGTAAGGACTAGGTAAGAGAATTGCAAACTTTGCTGTGCAGAAGTTCTTTTGTAGTCATAAATGTGTGAAAGCGGATCTTGTCCTTCCCTGTCTGAATAAGCCTGCCTATGTAAACCGCCTTGAATAATATCTGAAGAGCAATCTGAGGATAAGAAAGGCGGTATATAAATACAGAAATAAATAAATAAAAAGAAAATATCCAGTTACAAAAATTGTCAATAGACAGTATCACAAATACATTCACTTTGTGTTTTCTTAGGGAAGAAGATCCAAGGTGGAACAGAAACCATGTGGGCTCTGAGGAAGAATATCTGTGTAAGTGGATGCTCTTTTCCCTTTTGGATTGTGCAGTCAGCATTTGCTTTATGAATGATGGAATATAAGATCTAGCCACTGGCGTCACTGCAGGGGGGGGCGGAGCTCTAAGTTCTGCCGTGATCCAACCCTCCGTTACACGGGTGAACGAAGCGGCCCCGCCCCCTCGCCTTCGGAGCCTTTCAGGGTAGCGAAAGCAACGCACAGGAAACTCGCTGCGCGTTGCTTTCGCTTCCGTGAAAGGCTCCAAAGGCGCGGGGGCGGGGCCGCTTCGTTCACCCATGTAACGGAGGGTCGGATCATGGCAGAACTTAGAGCTCCACCCCCCCTGCAGTGATGCCAGTGGATCTAGCAGCCTCATAGAATGTTGAGCAGGATCTCTTTTCTGATTTACAGCGCAATCCTGTGTAACTCTTGCACCAGTGTAACAGTAGATCCATCGGTGTAAGTGCACTTATGCCAGTGTAACTTGCCGTCCGCTGACGTACACAGGACGAACACCAGCGCAAACCCCCTTGGACACTGTGCATGCACAGTTTGGACGCAGGATAGACTCCATTGCAACTCCACCGGCACAGGGGGCATTCCGGGGGGTGTCTAAATGCCCCTGGAATACCTCCTACACGATGGAGTTGCGCTGGCGTTTGTCCTGCATCTGAACTGTGTTTGAGAGGGGTTACACTGGTGTCTGTTCTGTGTACGTCAGCGTACGACAAGTTACACTGGCATAAGTGCACTTACACCAGTGGATCTACTGTTACACCGGTGCAAGAGCTACACAGGATTGCGCTGTGTGATAAGTTTCTAGACCTCATGTGAAGACGTTTTCTGTTGAAAACATAGGAACAGAGTGAAGTGAAACTTCAAGCACTCAGGAGACTGGAAGGATGTGAAACATCTGTGAGCAGGAAATCAGAATATTTCCTGCTTTCCAGATCCTTCCTGTAACAATTACAGGAGTTTTCAGATTGACGTAGACTTTTTCACCGATATTCCTGGAGGGAGATTTTTCTATAAAAGACTTAAAGTATAAACATTGTGTTCTTGGTACATGGGAACCATGTATTTCAGTCAGTAAAACATTCTGAGTCTTACTCCCCTCTCTCAAAGTTAATAATTTTTGTTTGTTTCCTTTGGGGAAGGAATTGCCATAGACACTTCTCTCTGCCCAACAGACACAGATCTATACACTAGAATTGTGATGTGGCCCAAACTGGAGTTATATTTGAATAGTACCAGTCCAGACAAAAGCTCATATAGTTGTCCACCCAAAAAACTAGATTTTCTATAGTCACTTTTGATTCTGTGGAGCTTCCACAGTTATGCTGTACCAGGGTCCATAATGTCTGTACCCAAGTACACATTTCTGTGTGACTACTTGGGTTCAATTTTACACTGTACACAGATCCTACCTGCATTGAATGGAGCATGTGAATAACTCTATCCAGGTGCAGAACACCAGTGATTGAAACTGGGGACACAGATAAACCTGAGTACAGTTTAACTTGTTAATGGCCCTTTGATTATTGCATCATACAGCAAAACCTGTACTGGCAGAATGTGCTTATTTAAAGAAATGATGGTTTGCAAAAAGTAACGCTTCCATGTGTGGTCTGTGGCTCCTTGTTCACATGACGAGTTTAGCAGATGCAGACAACCACACCAGTATTTTGGCTGACCTCCCTCTACACAGCTGTACTGGAAGCATGGTGTGGTCGAGCATGGTGTGCTCTTCTAGGGAGCTATTTCTGCATGCCTTGATGATGTAATGCTCTTTTCCTGTCCCTTGTGCATTTTTCTCACTGAGTTCCCAATCAGGTGCACTCTCAAGGCCATGCAATACGTGGTGACCTTAAACCACCATTTCATATCATGAGGGTGGCTGAAGAGTAAACCTCTCAAACATATCCATGAGCATAGGGAGCTGTCTTGTACCACTGGATTAGACCATTAGGTCCATCTAAGTCAGTGTTGCTGATCCTGGTTGGCAGTAGCTCTCTGCACTGGCGTTGCTAGAGGTGGGGTGGAACGGTAAGTCTTGCACAGCAGTAACTGCTCCGTTCCATGGTGGCCCCGCCCACTCGCTGTAGGAACTAGTCGAGCAGTGAAGGCAACTTGCAGGAGACTCCCAGCGCGTTGCCTTCGCCACTCATACTGGTTCTGACGGTGAGTGGGCGATTATGGAACAGATCGATTACCACTGTGCAAGACTTACCATTCCACCCCATCTCTAGCAACGCTAACGTAACAGAACTCATAAGCCGGTGTGCTTCCGCCTTTAGGGTGTCCCCTTACCCCGGGTAAAGCCCCAGTCTGTGCAATGCGGCTACTTGGATCTGTGTGAGCATAATAGCTGGCACAGAACCGAGAAGCCTCATGTAGGCAGAAAAGGTCTGAGAGGGGGCATAGGATTTGATGTGCGCTAGCATCACAGATCCTGCTTGGTGCTGCACCACTCCTCACATGCGCCAGTGCTCTGGAGCTCCTTGAGACTGTGCACATGCACTGGCAGAGCATCCTGAAACTCCTTTTAGAAGTGTAAAGGGCTTTCCAGACCAAAAACGTTGAGAACCACTGCCTTACAGGAAAGCCAAAAGGAAAAATAAAACAATTTTGGCTGCAATCCTAGCCACACTTACCTGGGAATAAGCTCCGTCATTGACTATAATGGGAATTACTTCTGAGCAGACATGCATAGGTTTGGGCTCTTTGTGATATAAATATAGGATTCTTGGATGTTGTAGCTGCCTGAGGGCCTAGTTTCAATTACTTGGTTCATAGTGAATGTTTTCACTAGGTGAACCAAATTTAAAGTTAGACTATCATTGAAGAAAATATAGAAACTGCCATAACTCGTATCCTACTGCACATGAGACTGCTCAGCATTGTAGTCTGCATTTTATTTTAGTGTTGCCTATTTTACACTTGTCGTCTAGCAAAACGAAATGAAAACCATTAATCTCAAATAAAATAAACATAAATATTTATTTGAATGAAATGAAATAAAAATAAAATAAATGTGGTCATCTACAGGACTCTTGTTGCTTTTGCAACAAGATAAACATGGCTATCCCTCTGGAAATCACTCACAGAATAATCCTATGCATGTCTACTCAGAAGTAAGACTGATTGTGTTCAGTGGGGCTTACTCCAAGTACAATGTGTATGGGATTGCAGCCTTAGTTTTGCTGCTGTATAAGCGATCTGAGTCTGCTGTTGTATGGGCATTTGCTGTGGTGGTTATGGGAGGAGAGAGAGCTGTCAAAAGCTCAGATATCAGGGCTGCTGGTCCTTAGGATATGGAGAGTGTACTCCCAAGATTTATGGACATCATTGGCTTGGAGGCTCAGAATGTTATAATCAGGGATGGACCACACAAAACACTTGAAGATGTACACCAAGCAGAGACTTACTGTGACTTTGTTTTCAGATGACAATATAGACGAGATCAGATCTCAGGTGAGTCAACCTGTCAGCTGAATCCTGTTATCTGTATATGTCAGGGGTGGCCAAACTGTGGCTCCTGAGCCACATGCGGCTCTTTGATGTATAACAGGGATGGCCAACCTTGCACCATTAGGGCCTCTGTGTTCTTAAGAGTTGTGCAGAAGACAGAATCTTGGCAGCTGCAAGTGCTGATGGTGCTGCTAAAGCAGCTGCACCTGCTGAAATGTCCTCACTTAATACAACCATTTAAAGGGCCAGCATTCATGTTGAAAGGTTGGCCACCACTGATGTATAATGTACGACTCTCAGAAATATGTTGGCTGGGCTCCTTTTTGCATCACAATTAATATTGTGATGCAAAAAGGTATTCTGATGCAAAAAGCTAAATAAGAAAGTTTCAAGCTTTAAAATTGTTTACCAGGTATAAACTGAGAGTCCACTGGATTAAAACAAAAGTTTAATGTACATGGTGAGTAAATATATTTAAGAATTTAAATGCTTCTTAAATATTGTGGCTCTCAAACGTCTCTCTTGCGGCTGTCAAACATCTGAAGTTTATCGTATGTGGCTCTTACATTAAGCAAGTTGGGTCACCCCTGGTATATGTGTCTGTACCTGGAGATACAATGCAGGTTATTTGTGCCTGGCTTATTGGAGATACAGTGTATGTTATTTATGCCTCCCTGAGCGTTGCCTTCGCCACACTGAATGGCTCTGAAGGCGAGGGGGCGGGGCCGCCTCGTGCCGGTGAGTAACGAAGGGTCAGCGCGCTGCGGAACTTAGCGTTCCGCCCCACCTAGAGCGGCGCCACTGCCTCCAATGGGTCTCCTTGGACCTATGCCAGCTGAGGTGAATCAGGGGGAAGTGCAGGGCAGGGAAAGGGGGATCTCAGCATGTGTAGCTGATGCTGATATCCTTCCCCTCCCACCCCCTGCCCAGTCCGCTCCCACACTGAACCCAGCTGGATGAAAAGGTAGAAATATGCCATTTATCCTGCATTTTTGGTGTGCAGTAGGGGAAAGACTGTACATGTGGTTTTGACATGATCTCAGGGTGGGGAGAAGCACCAAATTTCCCAGAGGGGAACATGGTCTTTCTCTGCGATACCCAAGAGATCACCTCACATGCATACTGCCCTTTCTACAAGTCAGTGGTTTTCAGACTTTCTACTTTGGGAAGTTTCTACTCTCTAAGTAAATCTCTAAGCTTCTGTCACGGAACACTTGAATGACGCAAAGGATTCTGGGATATGCTGTTGGGCACGCCATTTCTAAACACCACTTCTACAAGGCACTGAGTAGTCCTATTGGATCTCACTGTCTGGCAAAGTGGGAGACATGTGAATCTTCCTTAGGTGGTGTTTCAATATTTAGATATGGCAGTGGTGAGGGCCTTTGATAATGTAGGGACACTACAGGAGGGCCTTCTCCCCAGATCTTAACAGGCAGGTAGGCTGATATGGGAGAAGTTCTTCATATGTCATTGTCCCAAGCTCCTGGGGCTTTAAAATGATTACTAATTTCCTGTTATTTTAATTTTTAAGCCCCCACCTTCCCAGGATGCAGAAATACCACTGTATGCGACCTCTTTTCTAGTGGACAGGAAGCTTGGCCTCAACTCTGGGCCTGCCTCACAGACCTTGGATGTGTCTCTTGAAGATATACCAGAACCTTAAGGAGCTAGAGAATCTAAGAACATCAGAGTCCAATTTGGAAAGAGGAATATGAAAACCTTACAGCCCTGAACACATCTGGAGAAGGTTCCCCCCCCCCCATTCAGTTCCAGGATTTCACTTGCTCTTTTATTTGCTCCTAAAGATGCAAGTATTCTCTGTAACTATTGTTGGAATTTTGGATGCAATGCTGCCTGCAGGACTCTGGAAGGCAATGTAATGTCCAGGCACCTGAGACTATCACTATCTACCTGCCCTCTATGACCCTTGCAGGAGGTGTTAATACTGTTTCCTTCCTCCCTTTCTCCACACAGTCTCTCTGCCTTCCACACCATCAAAGCAGGAGGATGTGCTGCCTGAGGGCTCTGTCCCCACAATGGCAGATAACATCCCCACACACTTCCACACAAAGAGAACAGCTCTAGGGTTCTCTGTTCCAAAGTAGTAGGAACCTCTGACCACTCAGAAGATGTATATACAACTGTGAAGCTGTGAGTAAAGTATTTCTTAGGAAACCTTAACCAGCCTCTGCTCCTGTGAATTTATTGATAGCAACTAGCCAGGTGGTATATTTTACCATAGGAAAAGGGGTCCTTTCGCTAATTGCTCTGCTCCCCCCGCCTTTTCCAACAGCTATTTACTCCTCACCCATCATCTCTATGCTTGATGGTGACAAATCACTTCATTGTTTCATTGCTACAATGAATATATTAAAAAAAAGATAAAGGTATCCCCTGACAATTAAGTCCAGTTGTGTCCGACTCTAGGGTGTGGTGCTCATCCCCATTTCAAAGCCGAAGAGCCAGCGTTGTCAGAAGACGCCTCCGTGGTCATGTGGCCGGCGTGACTCTCCTTGCCGCAGCGCGTAGCATGCAGCTGGAACACGGAGTGCTGTTTACCTTCCCGCAAGCGGTACCTATTTATCTACTCGCATGAACATGCTTTGGAACTGCTAGGTTGGCAGGAGCTGGCCAAGCAACGAGAGCTCACCCCGTCGCAGATTCGAACTGCCGACCTTTCGATCGACAGCTCATGGTTCAGCGGTTTAACCCACTGCGCCACCCGCTGGCCTTTAATGAATATACAGTTTGTCAATTCCTGTGTTTGGATCTTTGTAGAATAATCTATAACCTCCCCCTGGAATTAAGAACGGCTCCCTATTTAGAGACCTTTCGGCGTGGCCTTAAGACGTTTTTATTTAGGTTAGCTTTCGATGTCTGTCATGGTGGGCTGGCTTTTTAACAAATGGCTTTTAACAAATGTAAATATAGGTGACCCACTGGGGTTGTTTGTTTTAATTGTTTTAATTATTTGTTTTTAATTATTTTAATGTATATTCGTATTTTAATGTTTTTTGTAAGCCGCCTTGAGTGCCCTTGCTGGGAGAAAGGCGGGATATAAATTCTTTAAATAATAAATAAATAAATAAATAACAGCGCAATCCTATCCAGCTCCTCCGGTGCAGCCAGCGGGGCAGGTGAGGGCGGGAAGCTTTGGAGGGGAGGGGGGATTTAAATCCCCTTTGAATCCCCCTTGGAGGGGATTTGAATCCCCTTTCCATTCCGAGGCCTCCTGTTCTGCCTTCCCCCGCTGGCTGCATTGGTGGGGGAGCTGGAATAGGATTGCATTTACAGTGCAATCCTGCACAACGGTACGCTGGGGAAGCGCATGCTTCCCCCGGTGCAGGGTGTTATAAATGTGCCGTAAGGCACATTTATGGCACCTGGAGAGTAAGGGTTGCCGGCGCAGAGGTCGTCAGCCCTTGTTTCCTCCGGCTGCGCACACCAGACCGGGTAAGTCCAGCGCAGTACGGGGCAGGAGCCATTGGCTGCCCCCGGACCTTGAGAGGGTGGGAATATTGGCGGCAATATCCGCCATATCCCAAGCCCTCTCCAGGCCTAGCATGGTCTTACCCAAGCGGCGTAAATGTGTGCGAGCTCCAGAGCTCGTGCACATTCAAGGAGGCCCATTGGGCCTCCTGCCGCTTACACCGGGGGGAAGGGGACGATTGTCACCTTCTCCTGAGTTGTTCCTGGGCTGTCCCGGAGTAACTCAGGAACTCGATAGGATATGGCAGCTGGCCCTTTAGGCCGGCCACCGTTTCTTACACAGGATTGTGCTGTCAATTTATTAATATGGGTTTAGTACACAGAATTCTATCATTTTCTAGAAATTATAGATAAACCTTTTTATACGAAATACCAACAGTGAGCAAAAAGGTTTAGTACCCACAGCACTACAGATGTACCCTGAAGCAGAAGAAAACAGTGTTTGTTTTTCATCAGAATCTGTTTATGCAATTGCTACAAAACATGGGGAAAACCCAAATTACACAGAAAACAAAAGTATTTCAGGGTCAAACTACATGTTACATTAAAGGCATAGTTTGCCTTTCCATTTGATGCCAACTACAGCTTCCCTTCTTCTGAGGCAAATGTTCATTAAATCACTGGCATAAATTTAATGCCAGTGATTTAATTAATGTTTTTAATAGCACCAAACTTTAAGGGTGTGCCTTATAATCAGGTGTGTCTTATACTTGGGACAATATGGTAGATTTGAGGGAATGGGGGGATTTTTGTGACCATGGCATGAGAGGAAAGGGTTAAGTAACCTCCCTTGCCTGGTCCCTATCCTGATTATTGCCCCTATCATGCTATTTAATGGGGGGGGGAAAATGGAAGGGCAAATCATGCATTTAACGTAATGTATAGTTTGGTTCTCGTGTACAGAATATCACAGAAGTTTGTGTTTGCTTAAAAAAATGTCTGTCATTTTATATATATTCAACAAAGTGTATACATAATGCAACTTTTAAATCCATATATTCTCAGTTCACACTGGCTATGTGCTCGATGGTCATTTGTAGAAATTGCTTCCATTTCTAACATTTTCAGCCTGGGCTAAGAGATCTCTCTTTTCAGTTTGGAAAACAAAGGGAACTTGTTTAACTGCAATTCAGCCTTGTGGCTTTTCTGTTCCTTAGAGGAAACTGGGCAGGTCTCTATTTGCACAGGGAAATCCCAGTCTCTCTCTTGGCAGATGATGAGAGGTTTTTCATTGTCTCCCTCCTTAGAGATACCAGGGCTGAAGAATGGATACAGCTTCTCAGAAGCTTGTATAGGAATTTGCACAATGACTTTCATGCCTTTAACATGATAGAATGAGACAAAATGCTCTTCCCTGTTCAGAAAAATCCCAACCACTTTAAGTGGAACGGTAAATTTTTTTATCTCAAGATCTGCTTCTTCAGGATAATATTTCTCATTTGATCGCCTTAGAGACCAGTATTGCTCCTCCTGCAATGCATCAATTCCCCCCTCTTTCAATTTGGCCCTTGTTTCCCCTGTCAGCACTCCTAGTTCCCAGTTTGACTTATCCTCTACCCACACCTCCCAGTACTGCCTGCCATTCTCAAACCCTTCTGTTCCCACGATGATCAGGGCCTCAGAGATGGCCGTTGCTTCTGAAGACATGAGTTTGTGATGAACTCTGCTACCATCCTGAGACACTACAAGTTCCGAGTGTTTATACTTTGGATCCAGATGAATATGAACTGGAGAGAGAAACCAAAGCAAAGAAGCAATAGGCATATTAGCACCAATTTGGCAAAGAAAAGGCAGGAAATAAACTGAGCAGTAAAGGAATTGTGCCATCTCTGATCAGCATTCAGAGATGTGTAGTATAGTATAGGGAAAATGTACAGTGGGCCCTTAGTATCCGTTCTGGGAACCCCCGCAAATACTGAAATCCACGGATAGCAAAGTCTGCCATTGCGAATATGGGGGTCAATGTAAAAAGCTTTTTAAAAGAAAAGAAAGGTTAACTCCAAGTGGGAAGAAGCCCAGATTCACTACGACTGATGTGGTCCTTCTCAGGGCTATTCTGGATATTGTCACAGTTCTGATCAAACTTAGTTCCAGGGGCCACTCTTATCCTTCCAAAGGGTTTCACTTACCTAGGTAGCTTCGAGCTCTCCTAAAATCTGCAGAGGAAGAGGAAGAGGAAGGAAGATGGTCATGAAACAAAGAAATGATTGTGAGCACAGACTCCCAAACCTGGATATACCATAGTTATTTTTTAAAAAAGAAAAGTACTTTGTTCTGGACATGTCAGACTATTCTTCCCCATGCTGATAGATGGAAAGGAGGCACCAAACTGTATCTCCTCTCCGCTGGATGTCTGACTCAAGAGTGATTCATAGCGGGAAACCATTGAGAAGACTTTGACAGTATGATGATGTCAAGGAATCCAAGGGTCATTGTCTCTAGCAAGACCCTCACCAATTAATTTCATAATGCTGGGCCAGGAAAAGAATATAGGTGCCAACAAGCTGCAATGAACTGAAATGGTGCTGCATTTTGTCCTAAGAGCCAGACCTGCAGAATTTGAACAGTAGCCAGAGCTAAGAGTCCAAAATGAGCAAAACGCCACCAGAGACTTACAGCCCAATCCTAACTAAACCCTTTTGCTGATGCAGCTGTGCCAACAGAGCATGTGCTGCACCCTGTGGGAGTTCAGTCCCAGAGGCCTCCTCGAAGTAAGGGAACATTCATTTCCTCATTGTTGCCCCAATGGTGGCCCAATCTTGACTGGGCTTTGCAACATCGTAAAGACATATACAACAATATATATGCCTTTACAACATCACAGTGTGATGCTGGCAGCCATTTCAGGAATGGCACCACCACAAATAATGGTGGCACCTGTAGGACACTGTTGCAGAGGGTGAACTGCGGTGAAGCAGATAAGCTGTCCTGGGAGGCGGGTGATGGGTGTGGGGGCAGAAAGGGGCAGGGAGGGAGAGGAATGGGGAAGTTTCTGGCCAGGGAGAGGGCAGGCAGGAGGCAGAATGGGGACAGGGCCATTGTCCCATTACCTTTCCCAGTTCATTCTCCCATTACCTTATTCTTCTTGGTTCTGCACCACCAAAGTGACTGGTGCAGATCCGATTAGACCCATTGAAGCAGCAGAGTCTTACCCCAAGTTAAGGAAATGAAATTTCCTTATCTCGAGAAGGCTTCTGGGACGGCATCCCTGCAGGGTGCAGCATGTGCTCAACTGATGTGGCTGCAGGGGGGCTTAGTTAGGATTAGCCTGTATGGGTCCATCCCATGCAGAAAACAACAAGTAAAAAACAAATTCTTGCCTGTGTTTAAATGTGCAGGGTGGGTTTTTCTGTTTTATAAAGGACAAAGTGTTGCACATCCAAACTGCATATGCTGTTTCTAAAATTTCATTACACCAGTTCTCCATGTAAAAATCAGCATTCAGGTTGAACAGAATGGGAGGTAGAAATAACTCATGAAAGAAGGATTAGGGGGAACTCGGTCCACACCTAGAAGGAAGGAAGGATGGAAGGAAATTGATGCAGGTGTGAGATGACTTACCCAGTTCAGTCTGTGCTCTTTCTGAAATGGAAAATAAAGGTGATTATGATGCCCTTAAATCTACACATAAAAACTTGGCATACATACACTACTTCTAGGTTGAGTGGCAATATTATGTATGCCACTGAATATGTGTTGCAGAGGAGCAATGGTGGGAGAGGTGTATAGGACCCCTGCTAACTGGGCAAGAGGCACTTTTTCAATTGTTGCTCCTTTTATATTTAGCAGGGGGAGAGTAACTGCCCCCCTTTCACCCCAGCACAGTGTCTTTTCTGGTGGCTGTTTTCTGGTGGTGTTCTGCATCTTTTTTAGATTGTGAGCCCTTTTGGGACAGGGAGCCATTTAATCATTTGATTTTGTCTGTAAACTGCTTTGTGAACTTTTTGTTGAAAAGTGGTATATAAATACTGTTGTTAATAATAATAATAATAATAATAATAATAATAATAATAATAATAATAATAATATAGGCTTCCCAGAAGCATCTGGTTGGCCACTGAGTGAACAGGATGCTGCACTAGATGGGTCTTTAGCCTGATTCAACAAGGCTCTTTTTATGTTCTTACGTTCAATATGGGAGATGATCCCTCTGGCCCACCTACCAATCTATGGTAAAACTGGAGAATAAATCTGTTGGTCAACATGTGAGACATTGACATGACACAGATCAAAAATTGACCAAATCAAAAAATGAGTTTTAATTAGATGTAATTTGATACCATATTCATAATTTATATGTAACACCAATGGCCCAATGTTTTCCACTGGCACCACTGGCGGAATGCACGGTCTACCAATGGAAGTGTGATGACACTGGAGGAAGTGATGTTCTTCTGGCAAATGCAACAAGGTCACCAGCGCAATGGCTTGCGGGTTCGCGAAGGCCGGCAGAATGAAGACTGTCCATCGGCAGTGGTGAGTTGGTAAGGGGGCGGGTGGTGGCAGGAATGTGGGGGCATTTATGCATGGGGAGGGGGAGAAACCAGGGGGCAGGGAGGAGGTAGAAGGGGTGGAGCCAGGGGCAATGGCACATGCCAGATCTTATCCCTTCTTGTGTAAACCTCTCCATCCCTTTTCCATCCTCGGATACATGCCACCAAAAGAGGTGGTGTATGTCCGAGGAGACCCCATGGTGGCCTGAGGCCTTACTTGGAGGTGAGTACAAATGTTTTTTACTAAACTCCTTTGCCTCAGCCCCCCCCCCCCCCAACCCGGATGCACCATGTACTTTTTTGGCATGGCTGCATCAGCATTGGTGGCAGGGGATAGGATTGGGCTGCAAACTCATGATTTCTATATAACCTGCATTCTTGTGTATGATTAACAGCCCAATCCTATGGGCCTTTTACAACAGCATCCCACTGGTGTCAAAGGCCCTGTAATGGTGTATAGATCGGACGACTACCAGGCCATTTGAGGTCGCTGCCACACAATGACTTCAGTGCAAGATCCCTGCCACTGCGAACCCTGGATTGGCGCCAAGACAGGTAGGGTGGCACTGGGGGGTGGTTCATGGGCAGGGAGGGGAAGGGCAAGGGGAGTAACAGGGCAGAGAGGGGGGAACAAGGGTGTGTATTTAGGGCAAGAAGGGGTGGATCCAGTGGTAGTTACTTCTGCCAGATCCTATCCCCCATTTTCCAACCCAACATGCCCCCTGGCAAAATAGCTGGTGTAGGTCTGAAGAGACCCATAGATGAGCGGGTAGCAACCAGGAGGTCAGTAGAAAATATTTGTACTTACCTCCTGCATGCTGTCTGATCGCATCCCCCATAGCATTAAGCACATGTTCCATTGGCATGGCTGCATGCTATGTTGTAGCAGGAGATAGGATTTAGCTATGTGATTCTTTGTAATTTTGTCCACCCAGTGTAATGGAAAGTACAAGAAAGTACAAGAACTTACCAAGCCTTTTATGCATGACCTGGATATCTAGAGGAAGCAGAAAAAGAATATGGAAGAAGAAGCCGATCCTCAGGACCACCTGCAAGTGACAACTGCAGCAACGTTTGAACATTAAGAACCTAGAATACGGCTCCTTGTTTATTATTTATTTAATAATTTTCTCTGCAAAATGCTTTGTGAATTTCTTTGTTGAAAAGCAGTACAGCATATAAATATCAATAATAATAATAATAATAATAATAATAATAATAATATTCACTGTGACATTTCAAGCCTGTGTTTTACATTTCATTTTTTTGCATAGGATATCTGGATGATAGAAGAGACCAGATTCTGGCTGCTTCTTTATCAGGTGAACCATTTAGGGCTAATGTAGTTTTCCTAATACATGTCACTGCTCCCTGTCTCTTTTATGTCTCTGTTCTGACAGTGTATTTCTACAGGAACATCCATATCAGGGCTAGGAGTCTTGAGGATCCATCAAGATTAGTCGTCACCAAGTAAGGTGGGGGCAGGTAAGCAAAATCTCATGGACGTATGTGGTCTTCCTTCCACACCCCTGATGGAGTCAGAGGACCAGTAAATTGAGACCATTAGACTGAGGACTGGGTGAAACCTGTTTGGCTCCTTGTGTTACCTAAGAACCACAGAGCCAGTAAGCTGCAGTACCTCTCTCCAGCCAGTTGCATTGTCAGCTGCAAGCACAGTGGGCAGCACATGAGAGGCTCCGCCTCCTAGAATACCACCTCCACGGGGCGGGTCATAAGGCAGCAAGAGCCCCCAGATCCCGACTCCTGATGCTTTACAGTCAGTGCATCTTTATCGTTGCTTTACTTTCCCAGTTTTCCCTTCAACCAGTATCCACACTATTACATTTATAGTGCAATCCTATGCATGTCTACTCAGATGTAAATCATTCTCATTGACTTACTCTCAGGTAAGTGTGTATAGGATTGCAGCCTTAGGGTAATCCTATTCTTTTTCTTTTTAAGAGGAGACCTGAAATACATTTCAATTTTCTTCATCTTGAACTGGACAGTGTCCTGATGAAATGTGACTGATGGGGAGATACAGGGAGTTAAGGGCTATTTCTACCTGGGAGCTTGAAAGGGGATGTACAGTACATTGTCCAAATAAATACCTGATTCCAAGGTCTTAGAGGTAGTTTCTGAAAAGAGAAGCAAAAATCAATTTTGGTAAAAGATTTATATAAAGCACCAGGTTAAGGAGGACGTCTAGCTCAGTTGGTAGAGCGACCGTCTCATATATGCCTGAAGATCTGAAGGACGGCAGTTCAAGACAGCTGGAAGTGTAGCTTGCAGAGCCTCTGTGGGGGAGTGGAACTACAGCTGCAGCACTTGAGTGGCAGTCAAGGTTGCCTGTCAGCTGAAGCGTGGTGAGGTGAATGCCAGAGAGAGAGAGAGAGAGAGAGAGAGAGAGAGAGAGAGAGAGAGAGAGAGAGAGCTGGACTGTGAAAGAAACATCTAAAATGAAGGGTTCTACGAAAGATTAGAACATTATTACATTGTAAAAACCCCTTGGGGTTCAGAAAGCCTACCCATGTAAACCACCTTTGAATTAAAAGTCAGAGGAGAAATCCAATGACCAAAGAAAATGCGGTATATAAATACTGGTTTATTTATTATTTATTTATAAGGCCTATCCAGAGACATAGGACTATGCAGACATCCTTTGTCTGATCTTTGCTGGGTTTACCTTGAACCAGTTTGTTCTGTTCTTCAAGTGTCCTCTTTTGCTTCCCTGCAAGAGAAAGCGATTTCCAGTGTGCAAGAGGAGAAATGAATGGAACGCATATAGATTAAAGGTAAAGTGATAAAAAGAACTGAAGGGTCAATCAGGATTCAGGATACTGAGAAATGAAGATTCCACAGGAATGTATTTTGGCACTGAAAAGGTCCAATCTTCACCATCACTCCAAGTAAGCGACTGCAGCTCCTGCTCCTGCCATTGCCATTTGCTTGCCTACCCAAGTGGTCAGGTGACTGACAGCACAATCCTGAGCAATCGTGTGCTGGGGGAGTGCGCGCTCCCCAGCTGTAAAGCGCGTTTATGGAACCCGGCGTTTAAAGCCCTTATCCTGCATCCCCACCATCCCTGTGCCCACCGAAGCAGGTAAGCCCTACACTGGCCGGGGCAGGGGTGGGGGATGGCGGACTTGGCAGTGAGGGGGGTGGCCATTGCCCCCCCGGGCCTGGAGAGGGCGGGGATATCGGCGGCGAGATACTAAAAAAGCTAAAGTTCTGCACATCTCAGTCAGTTTTAAAAACAAATTGACAATCCAAATTCAAGAACTCGTACCTTAAAAACTAAGCCCTCAGAAATGTAATTCATTTATGAATAATAACTGATTGTATGTGGAAATCAGTCAAGACTGACAGTATTTCCTTGTGCAGTTAAAAAAGAATAAGCAGCACAATCCTATCCCCTGCCAGCCCAGTGCATGCAGTGCTGCCGACGGACTGTGCACTGCCTGCCTAGGAGAGGTAAGTAAATATATCTTTACTTACCTCCCTTTAGACCACCTGGTCTCCAATGGATCTTCTTAGACCTATGCCAGCTCTTTGGCTGGTGTAGTCTGAGGAGACTCGGGGTAGGTCTGGGACAGGAAAGTAGGATAGGATTTGGCATTTGCAACTGCCACTGAGATCCTCCCCCTGAACTTCCCCTGAACCACCCCTGGCCCAGCCCACTGCCTGCCCTGATCCTCCCCAATTCTCCCCCGATTTGCCCCTGCTGCCAACTTGAGATGGTGGACATTCTGCAAGCAGTTGCTGCCCACGCACGGCCTCCAGGGCTTTGTGCTAGTAGCACTGGCCCTCAAACAGTGGAGCCAGTGCTATGTCAGCCCAGTAGCGTCGCTCTAGGGGGGGTTGAGTGCTAAGTTCTACTGCACTCCGACCCTCTGTTACACGCCGGCACGAGGCAGCCCTGTCCCCTCGCTTTCGGAGTCATTCAGGGTGGCGAAGGCAACGTGCAGGGAGTGTCCTCCGTGTTGCCTTCACCGCCCTGAATGGCTCCAAAGGCGAGGGGGCAGGGCTGCCTCGTGCCGGCGTGTAACAGAGGGTCGGAGCACAGTGGAACTTAGTGCTCTGCCCCCCCCTAGAGCGACGCCAGTGCCAGCGGCCCAGGTCTTACGGTGTCAGATCATGAGACTTTCTAGCATATGGGCTGGATAGAATTGGGCCCTAGATGACATAAACACGTGCTCCTATGCTTTCTACCTATTCAATTGCTTGAATATTGACTTTACAATACCTTTATATTTGTAAAATATTACAACTCCAACAGCTAGAAGAACCAGCATAATCAAGATCCAGAATGCTAGAAGCCAAGGAGAAACATGTGGAAAAATGTTTTCTGAAAAACAGAGATGGCAGAGAATGAGTTAGAGCTGAGTTACATATTCATGGACATAGAATTTTGCAACAAAACGTATCTTTCAGACAAAGTGGAATTCAGCAAATGCAAATACCCATACCAACACTAGTGCCAGCGACCTTTTTCCTCAGAGGTATGGAGCTGAGGGCCAAAATGTGCATCACTCCAAAAGCAGTGGCCCTGATGTGTTTTCATGTCAATTGTCTTTGGTAACCAGTAGCTAGATTGGGTCTTCCATACCTTGAGACCATGGGATGGGCCATGGGGGAGGGGGATTTAACCTATGATCATTTGTTTCCCCTCAACAAATAGCAGATCTGGGGGTCCCTGAACCAGACTGAGACTATCGTGAAGGTAGGGTTAAAGCTCCCTACGCCCTTTGTCAGATGTGTGGAGGGGGTCAAATCTAGCTGCCACTTGCCAAAGAACATTACATGTACCATGGCTCTGATGAAGAATAGAGGTATGCATATGGCAGAGGTATGCATAGAGGTATGCATCATTTTATGGCAGTCTGTGCTGGAGGAACGCTTGTTTTGCCAGCAGGGCAGCCCAATAGGATTGGGCTGTAACAATAATTTAAAAGGGATTCCTTTGGCCAGAGCTGATAATCAAAATGTTTTCCTCCTCTGAAACCAAAAGGCTTTCCCCCTCTGAATCCAATAACATTTCTATCTCAATAATGACTATACTGTACACATAACTCACGTGACAGGAGGATGGTCACCTCCTGCTTCTTTTGCAGGTGGCTTTTTTCGTGGACTGAGCAGGTAATTTCTCCCGGGTCTCTCATGACTGTGATGGTGCTGTAGACTGTGAACAGCTGCTCATGATTCTGCTTTGATTCCACTTGAAGATTTTGACTGTTCTTTGCCAACCAGTGAAGTTCAGGTTCTGGAAACCACCCCGCAGATCTGCAGGCCAGTTTGATTCCCTCACCTTCAGGCCCCAGTACCTCAATTGAGACATTTCCCAGAACTGAGGGGGGGGGGGGAGAGAGAGAGAGAGAGAGAGAGAGAGAGAGAGAGAGAGAGAGAGATGCTATTGTGATGTCTTTGATGGGCACAATCCTGGAAAACTGTCTGGCAACGGAATGAGTGTTCGGTCGCCGGATTACGATTGTGCCATAAAGCAAGTTCGCGATGACTCGGGGGTAAGGGTGGCCGGCGCAAGGCCAGCCTCCCTCACTCCGGCACTGGATCTCCACATGGCCGGCGGCAGAAGGTAAGCACTCCGTCGCCGGCTGCATGGATGGTCCGGTCAGGCGAGGGAGGGGGGCCATCGGCCTAGCCTGCCCGGTAGGGGGCAGGGGATGGCCTCGGTCATATCCCCGTCCCCGCTGGGCCGGCTACGCCATTACACGGCCTCCTCTACTTCCACCAGCTATTTAGCTGACGGAAATTCGAGGACGCCAGTAGGGCCAGCCCGGCTTTACACTCGGGGAAGGGGATGAGCGTCCCCTTCCCCGAGTAGACCTCCGGCCTGGCACTCTGGGCCGCTGGCTGGATCCTTAGTCAGGACTGAGCCCTCACTTAGGTTTCAGGTGAATGGGCAAGAGGTTTAAGATGCATTTAGGTCATTTGGTAAGTTTGACTAGTACCCAGACTAAATTCTGTTACATCTATGTTAGCGTAATAACTAGATACAGCCTCCATATTCAGAAGCAGTGTGTTACGGTCAGTTATACTGAGGAGCACAGAAATGGGCAAGGCCATAGCATCCTGTCCCTTCTGGGGTTCCTTGAAGCATTTGACTGACCATAGTGAAAAGAAGATGCTGGACCAGTTGGACTAGTTTTTGATATGACCCATTAGTGTCTTATGATATTATGTTCTGAGAGAAACCTCAAAAAACAAACAAACCCCATGCCTTTTTTTTTTAGCATTTCATGCTTCATCCTGCGGAGGAAGTGGGCACTGTAGAGAAAGTGAGTACTGGGGAATATGGTCAATGACAGGTGAAGTAAGAAGACTGTAGCCTGTTTATACTCCATTTGAAGCCCAAACACTACAGCTCTCACTTCTTCTCCACAGCTTGACCCTTATCTACTGTGGCCTCCTCACTCCAGAATTCTGCACATTGTTTTATCAGGAATATATCCCTTGACTAGCCATTTTCTGACCTGCAACATGAAGAACTGTTCGGGTGTCAGCACTCCAATGACTTGACTTGACAATGCAACTGTAGGTTCCTTCATCAGTGACTTGAACCTTCTTCAGCTTCAATGACACATCTCCAGTTGCCATCCCTTCTTTCGCCAACCCTGCCCTGCCCTGGTATGCTGGCCCCAATGTCTCCTGGCTGGTGACAGCAATGAATTGGTAGATGTTGTCGACATGATCTTCTCCAATTTTTTTCCACTGCACTTCCATATTTTGTGGCGGAGTCCCAGGAGAGATCTGGCATGGCAAGACTGCATCTTGGCCCACATTACCAACGATAGAGGGCGAAGAGA
This sequence comes from Plestiodon gilberti rubricaudatus, assembly GCA_026170595.1. NCBI lineage: Eukaryota > Metazoa > Chordata > Lepidosauria > Squamata > Scincidae > Plestiodon > Plestiodon gilberti. The sequence continues at coordinate 23,850,859 of JANXHW010000006.1, forward strand.
TTAGTTCAAAGTTTTCTGGCGAAATCAATCACAAAGGAAACAGTTTGAAATGGTAAAGCAGGCTAATGTAACAAGTGCATTGAGATATTTGAGACTGAATTCATCTCCCCAAAAGTCTGAATTGCGGTGTTTGGATTCCTTAGACTAGGGGTGGAGGTTTGTACAGGGGGGCACCGGTATCCACGGATTCCTCAACCGCGGTTTCAATTATCCACGGTTGAGGAATCCCCCCCCGCACCCTCCACAGCCCCCTCCGCACTTACTTTGAGCAGAAACCTCCGTTCAAAAATTCCGAGTTTCCATCTGTTTTAGGCCTGAGCAACTAGACTTAGGTGATAGCTAGAGTCTCAGCAAGGTTGCAGAGACTTTAGCTATTAACTAAGTCTAGTTGCTCAGGCCTAAAACAGATGGAAACTCGGAACTTTTGAAGAAAAGGACGGAGGTTTCTGCTCAAAGTAAGTGCCTGGAGGGGCTGTGGAGGGCGCGGGGAGGTCGCGCCCGCCCCCTGCACTTACTTTTAACGAAGAAAAAGCTCCGTTTTTATCTTCAAAAGCCTTTGCTGTAGGCCTTACCTACCACCAACAAGTCTTTAGTGCTAGAAAGTCTCAGCAACCTCTCAGCAAGGTTGCTGAGACACTCTAGCACCGAAGACTTGTTGGTTGTAAGGCCTACAGCAAAGGCTTTTGAAGAAAAAAACCACGGAGGTTTCTCCGTTAAAAGTAAGTACTTGGGGGGGTTGTGGAGGGTGCGGGGGGTCGCGCAGGCCCGCGGGGGGGTCGCCCCCCCTGAAAACCACGGAAATGGGCATTTGCCTAGGCTTACCATCGTCCCGGAAATGACCGGGAAAGTCCCGGCAAGCCCCTTTTGTCCCCCTGTCCCCCCCGAACTGTAGTTTAGTCCCGGCCCCGGCCGGCCGGTTACATCGCGGCCGGCCGGAGCACTTCTGAGACTGTGCTGCCTGCTGCAGCACGTCTCCGTCCCTAATCTTCCTAGTCTCGCGCGTTTGCACGAGACTGGAAGCACTCGGAAGATGTCCGAAGTTCACTCGGACATCTTCCGAGACGTTCCAGCTTCTCGTCGCGTATTTGCGCGACGCTGGGAGCTCTCCGGAACAGCCCAAGTTCACTCGGGCCGTTCCGGAGAGCTCTCAGTCTTGTCGCGTATTTGCGCGACGCTGGGAGCTCTCCGGAATGGCCCGAGTTCACTCAGGCTGTTCCGGAGAGCTCCCAGCGTCGCGCAAATACGCGACGAGCCTGGGAGCTCTCCGGAACAGCCCGAGTTTACTCGGGCTGTTCCGGAGAGCTCCCAGCCTCAAGGGAGGAAGTCCCCGCCCTCAGCCATGCCCCCCACGCCCCGGCCACACCCCCACGCCCCCGGCCACACCCCCATGCCCCCGGCCACACCCCCAGTCTCGGCCGAGTGTCGGGGAATCTGGTAGGCCTACATTTGCCCATTTCCGCGGTTTCAGGTATCCACGGTGGGGGCTGGAACGTATCCCCCGTAGATACCGGGGTCCCCCTGTACCTATATCTGCTTTGTGTGCATGGTCAGTGATGGGTATGGGTCATTCTTTTTTTTAGATTGTGAGTCCCTTTGGAACAGGGAAACATTTTTTTTTCATTCTTTTGCTATGTAAACTCTTTGAAAATTATTTGTTGAACGAGAAGAGGGGTATGCATATTCTGCACAACATCAGCACAGTAGCCTTGGTTTAGAATCGCCTGCCTATGTAAACTGCCTTGAATTAAAGTCAGAGGAGAAATCCAATGACCAAGATATAAATACTGATATTATTATTATTATTATTATTATTATTATTATTATCAATCATCATCATCATCATCATCCTATCAAATGGCTAACAGAGTTCTTCATTCTTCAAGTGTCCTCGACATGTGCCAAGGTTTCTGACTGGATTGGTTTCAGACCTTTGTTGCTTTGGTATTGAATGGTGTTTTTTAAAGGAACAAGCTCACTTTAAGTTCACTTATGGATGACTGCATATCCTTGCTAGCAAATAAAGCTTTGGGGACTCTTTCAGAAGTCCTTAGAATCTGCTTTTGGAATTCTTCCCCAGCTGAAACCCCTCTACCTCCTGCTTTGCAGTAACCACTCTCTACCCTTCCTCTGAACATATTCCCTTTTAGATTAGAGGAAGGTGTGAGGAAACAGAAATGATTCCTTTGCTTTTGTGTTGGAGCTGCATGGTCCCTGGTGAGAATTTCTCAACATCTGAAATCAGAGGACAGTTTCAAAATGTGTGACATATTTCCTGACTCTTGCAACTGTGTGTATATCAGCAGAGCTTCCCACTGTCCTCAATGGAAGGGGAAGAGCCCCATGCCTTTGCAAGTATCCAGCTCCTATAAAATAAGGGGAGATTCATCCACACAGGGAGCTCTGGCTCAAAGCCTGCATTTAAGTCCTTCTTAACCACATCAATGAGAACATAGCATGTTCCTGGACTGGACTTTTTACCTGATAAAGAGAGTGATGCAACACAGAAGAAACCAACAATGAGGCATTCCTTGAGATCCATAGTCCTTCACAGCTCTTCAGACAGTTCTCATCTGAAAGGAGAGCAGTGGTATCAGCAGCAAAGATAACTATGTGCTTAGAGCTGCACTCTGCAACATCCACTGCTACAAAACCATCACAATCAGCCATATTCGTTATTAAAGGACATAACATCGAATCTTCTCTGTCTGTCTACAATCACAACTACAATCTGCTTTGCTTCTGGACTACCTCAAGAAACTCTGGAACTGGTTTTCCTTTCAAGGCACTATCAATCCATTTCCTGTTCTGTTCAGCTGTCCCATTATTTCCTTCTTTTTGCTGCATGTTATCATTGCTTCTTCCGTCTTCCTACTGTCATCTCCCATTGTGAACATTTAGATTGTGTGAACTTTGAAGTGATTCTTTTTTTGCATATGTTACTGTGTACAGTACCATATATTATTGTTGTTGTTGTTGTTGTTTGCAAGGATCCAGTTATTAATAATAATAACAACAGTATTTATATACCTCTTTTCAACAAAAAGTTCACAAAGTGGTTTACAGATAAATTCAAATGATTAAATAGCTCCCTGTCCCAAAAGGGCTCACAATCTAAAAAAGATGCAAAACACCACCAGCAAACAGCCACCAGAAAAGACACTGTGCTGGGGTGAAAGGGAACACTTACTGCTAAATATAAGAGGAGCACAAATTTAAAAAGTGCCTCTTGCCCATTTAGCAGGGATTGACAGTGCTGTCTATCAAGAAGACAAGGCTGGATCCCGACTTTGGTTTTGATCCTAGAATGTGCTTGGGCAAGCCCAGTGCGTTCTTTGACTTCCCCCTTCAGTGTAACAGGTTCCTACGCCCAGGTCCAACCTTATCACCAAGTGACCTAAAATGACTGCATTGAGTGACAAAACTGAAGGGATGATAACCCAAGGAGCCCCTCTGCCTGTCAGTCCATCACCATCCCCAGTCCTGCCACTCCATTGGACTTCTCTTCTGGGTTGTTGGGTCGGAAGAAGATCACAAAAGGGCAGTGTGTATGCTCATCCTCTCCATACATAAGGAGAGGAGAGGAGAGGAGCAAAGAGTGGGTTGGCAGGTGAGTAGGGCCCTCCTCATCTATTCCTCCCTTCCCCCTCATCCATGGAGAATGGGTGCATACACATGCTCACATAGCGGGGCAGCAAAACTGAGGGCATCAGGCAGAGGGGAGGCATGGGCTACTTCTTTCCAAAGATGGAGGAAAACTTGAAAAAAAACAAACATGTTGAACTGGCATGAGAATCTGTCATTCAAGAGGAAGAGGTCAAAAGATTGCACAGGACATGCCAAGCACATCTTTTGGAACCAAGCCATAACATGGCAACCAGAAGCAAGACTACGGTGGAGCGCGTGGTTCAGTTGAACCAGGCGCTCCACCGCTGCAGGGCGCGCGCCGGACTTGAGTCAGGGACTCGAGTCAAATACTCGAGTATTTGACTCGAGTCCCTGACTCGAGTATTTGACTCGAGTCCCTGACTCGAGTCCGGCGCGCGCCCCTGGCGATGTCACTTCCAAGCGCCGGCCATGCTGCAGCCAGCAGCGAGGCCGGCGCATAGGAAGTGTCACTTCCTATGCGCCGGCCTCGCTGCTGGCTGCAGCGTGGCCGGCGCTCCCCAGCTGGAGAGGAGAGAGATCCTGGCTGCAGCGTGGCCGGCGCTTCCCAGCTGGAGAGGAGAGAGATCCACGAGCGCCGCGGCTGGGAGGGAAACGGAGCTGGCCACCCTCCAGGGTGCGGCTGGTGAGAAATCGGACGGACGGCCAGCCAGCCCAAACAGCATGGAGGAGCCGCAGGAGCGGAGGTAAGCTGGCCGGCCGGGTTCGCGCTGGGGGTGGGTGCCCGGTGCAGGGTCCCGCCGGGTCGCCCCCCCTCCGGAGCGCGCCCCTCCCCTCTGGATATGTACTTATAGGGGGGGCGCCAATTCCCCCTCCTGCACCGGGCGCCAACAGAGGCAGTTACGCCTCTGATGGCAACCAACATGCCTTGCACCCATCGTGAGCCTGGTAATTGGCTGGTACAGTAGTTCCATATAAGTGTTCAATATTTGCAAAGAGCCCTCAGTATTCTGGTACTTTGCTGCTTGTCTGAAGACTCTGCTTGTCTGCTTGTCTCCATGGCTAGGGAGATGCTGAAGCATTCAAAGAAGTGACTGTACAGTGTTCATTTGGTGTAACAATGAGGGTTTTACTGCTCAAGTGCCTCAACTAGACTTTGATATTGGGTTGGCTGTTATCTTAGGACACACCTTGCTCCAGCTTTATTTATAGCACAATTTACCTCCTATCTTTCTGATCAATTGTTCAGTGAAGCTAACAACCAATTAAAACAAAAAGGGCCCCCATTAATATAATCTGGAAAGCAATTAACCACAAATGACCATCAAAATGAATGTGATACATTTGTGCAATCTCAAGGAATTATAAATCAGTCCTGGCTAGCAATAGGGTGGTCACCAATCCTACTCAGTTTTCACTGCCCTGCACTCTCTCTGCCCTTTGTGATCAAATACCTGCGTCCCTGTTAACCCATCAGCACTGTAGGAGGAAGTCGGTGAAAAAATCCCACCACCCTGGTAGAGAGACAAATAGACCTACTTGGCACCAAAAACAACCAGCGAATCCCATTTTGCAAAAACCAGGAAGGTGGGTGGGCACTGCATTTTCACTGGAATGAAGCACTCGGGCAGCAGAGCCTCCCAAATATTATTATTATTATTAAACTTTATTTCTAAAGCGCTGTAAGTATACACAGCGCTGTAAAAAGTTACAAAAGAAACTCAAAAAGAATATAAAAGCCTGCCCAAGGCGTACACTCTAAAATAGTTACAAATAAAAGAGAAAAGAATAAAATTACCATATAAAAGGAAAATAAAAATTAAAACATCAAATATAAAACAAATCACATAGCATCAGTCAAATAACTTACATCATAACAAACACTGTCAAGCAGCGGGGGAACAATCACAAACTCCCTGGGAACGCTTCCCTAAACAGTATGGTTTTCATCTCAGCTTTAAAGCTGGTTAGGGAAGTAATGAGCCGTACATGGAGAGGAAGAAGATTCCAGGCATGAGGGGCAGCAAGAGAGAAAGGACGGATGCGGGACAGAGCAGAGAAGATCCTGGGTTGAAAAAGAAGGCTTTGACTAGCAGAGCGAAGAGTACGAGTAGGAGTATATAGAGAAAGGAGATAAGCTCCGCCCACGCCCATGATCACAACCTAAGCCATTTTTCATTGGGTTAAAGTTAAACCAGCTTAGAGGGCTGCCTCTCTTTATAGGGTGGGGCAAAACTACACCCCTTGACCGAACTGGACAGAGAACGTGCTCATAGCTTGGCTTTGTAATTCCCAGGATCTACCAGATCATACAGTTTGACCATGGACAGAGTCTAATTACCTCTAATGTCTAAATCTACATTCAAATAGTTATCGGAGATGAATAAACGGTTTTTAGTCAAGATTTGCTATGAACTGAATTGGTGACACTGCAGAGAATTATGCAAAGCTCATTCCTCATTTTTTATAACATGATAATACCACCCCTTGCTTAGATTATTAAGTTTAAAAAATAATGCAATAAGGCACAGACCTTTTCCTGAGATCTAGAAATCATCAAGATGATGTAGAAAATGTTCCACTCCTGGCTCCTCCAAAGGGTACTTCATTTGGTGTTTGTTTCATCCTTTCAAGAGAGATTTGAACTTGTGTAGGAAAAAGCAGATCATGTCAACTCGTGAACATTGACCAGGAAAAGTGAAAGCAACAAGAGGCTACTTATTAACCACTCTTTAGTCTCAACTGACATTTGCTTATCTTTTCCAGGTGCCATACAGTCTTAGCTGACTATTGTACAAACTGGTTTTTACAGGCAACACACCTGACTCAATGAAAAATGAAACAAGCCCTCAAACATCCAACAAGCTGATTATTATTCTATGCCACTACAACGTCCATCTGTTTGATAAGTAGGGTATGAATGGAGAAAATGGAGAGATTCCAGATGAAACCAAAAAGTGATTTTTTTTAATGCTTTATGCTATTCTAGAGGTAAGTGAGAGGACTGCAATCTTATAACACTTAGCTGGAAGTAAGTACCCCTGAACTCAGTGAGACTAACAGCCAATCCTAACTAGGCCTACACAGCCCTTTACGACTACAAAGGGCTATCCATTGTTGGAAATGGTCACTCCTCCCCTCTCTACCCCATTCCTCCCACTGCCTGCTCTCCATGCAGGCTTACCTACACTCCCACTGGTAGCCAGTAGCGGCAGCAGGCCGCCAACCCAATTCCAATTGCCATTTGTGGCAGCGGCTCCAAAATGGCTGCCAGTGGTGCATGCAGCACACTGCCCTATGGCCATTTACAACAGTGAACCTCTGTTCTGCTCTCATAAATGCTAGTTAGAATTGGGCTGTTATTTCTGAACAGTCATGCATATGACTGAACTTTAAGGGTAGTCTTATTTTTGCGGCAATGGCACATTACCGAGCCAAGGAAATTAAGGAAAAATGTTGATTTTATCATTCCCCTAGAAACATTTTTTTTTGCCATGAGGATGAAGCAGAAGTTTAGTCGAGGGGAAGGGTGGAGTGTGAGTATGGCTCCAGGATTTCTCCTACAGCAGGGGTGGTGATGTCATCAGCAGGAGCACTCCCATGCTGCCTTAGAATTTTTTTAAAAAAAACTTAGCTCAGCTGAGAAGAAGCATCAGGCTCAGTAGAAGGCAAACTGAAAAATGTTCCTAGGGGCATACGTTGATATCTAGGCCATCATCTTTTTGTAAAGTCTCCCTGAGAGACAGTATGTAGCTCACATTATGTTAAGGCTAAATCTTATGCACATTCATCTGGGCACATGTCCTCCATAACATATGTGTTATGTGGCTGTCCTGTGGAGGACATTCATGACAAGCTCCTGGTCTTCAAAATTTACCACTATACCACTGTAATGCAATGCTGAGAAGAAGGTACCAATCCGACATCGAGGTGGGGTGGAACGCTAACTTCTGCACTGCACTGACCTCCATTACTCACCGGCATGAGGCAGCCCCACTGAATGGCTCCGAAGGCAAGGGGGTGGGGCCACCTCGTGCCGGGGAGTAACGGAGGTCAGCGTGGTGCGGAACGTAGCGTTCCACCCCACCTCCAGCGACGCTACTGGTGTGAAGCTTTTTTGACTACCGCGTGCTGTCCTTAACGTGTGGTGTTTAGCCAGGGTGGCCACCCCTGGCAGGTAGAGTTCAGGACAGAGAGTAGGAGTAGTGATTTGATCACTACTCCTTTAAGGAAGCATGAGTCAGAAGGAGAAACAGAACCAATCTCAAGAGGCTGTCTCGCTTTGTTCGCAAACCCAGAATGGCAGGACTTCTGGTTGATTTAACAAAGAACGTGAATGAAATCCCACACTTCCATGTTTTGTAAAAATGTGTGGTGGAGCATAATAGTAAGCTAAGCTTTTCCTAAAAGTGCTGTAGCAGAGGTGGCAGCAAGAGTTGGCGTTAGGTGGTGTCCCCAGTCACACTGTCCCTGCTGCAGGAATCCGTTCTCAGCACCCACCTTCTCTTGGAATACAAAGATGATGCTGGCAGGATGGCCCATTCTGCTTAGACCAAGCTTGGCTATACCTCAGACCTGCTTTATGACTTCCTTTTTTTGCTCTTTCCCTTGCTCTGCTGAGCTCCTCTGACTCGTGCCTGGTCTATTGGCAAGTTCCCTCAGATCAAGCAATGCAACTCAATTCCTATGACAATTATCATACCAAACAAAACCAAGCTTCCAGAACTCAAAGAAATTACTTAGAGATATGGGGAAAGGAAATGTGGGAAGAAGGAAATGGAGAGGCAGAAGGTTCTGTAAATACACCTTCTCAGTTGTGTTTCCAGATTGCTCTCAATGCAATACAGTTGTTGACATACCAAATACCACGATTCCTATTTATTTCTTTTTATTAAGTGTTCCTTACAGTTGAGCTCTGGTCTCATCACAATTAAATAACATTTAGGAGCAAAGATACAACCCAAAAGCCCAACACTAGAGGCCAAGATGGAGAAGATCTCCACAACCACCATGTACTTCCCCTTGGTGCTCAGGTAAGCAGGAAGAAAAGACACCCAAACACTACAAAATACCAGCATGCTGAAAGTGATGAACTTGGCTTCGTTGAAAGTGCTGGGCAGCGTCCTGGCAAAGAAAGCCACAATGAAGCTGACAAGAGCCAGGAGGCCCATATAGCCCAGAACACAATAAAACATGATCCGTGACCCTTCGTTACACTCCAGCACGATTTCTTGAGCCAGAGACTGTGTGTCCACATCTGGGAAGGGAGGAGCAGTACAGAGCCACACAGTGCAGATCCCGGCTTGAATCAGTGAGGAGGAAAGAACTACCCAGTTTGTTAGTCTTTTCCCCACCCATTTCCTCATCCTGCTTCCTGGCTTGGTGGAGACGAAAGCCAGAATCACAGTGAGGGTTTTGGCCAAGACAGAAGAAACAGCCATTGAGAAGACAAGGCCAAACGCAGTTTGTCGTAGAAGGCAGGTCACTGTCTGAGGCCGACCAATGAAGAGGAGTGAGCAGAGGAAGCAGAGCAGGAGGGAGATGAGGAGGCAGTAGGTGAGATCCCGGTTGTTGGCTTTGACGATGGGGGTGTCCCGGTACTTAATGAATATCCCGAGCACCAAAGCTGTCATCAGAAAAAGTGCAAGAGATGAAAAAGCCAAAGTGATGCCCAAAGGTTCTTCATAGGATAGAAAGTTTGGAATTCTGGGATTGCATTTACTGTGATCTATATTCGGATATTGTTCTTCTGGGCATTTGAAACAGTCGTCCATGTCTGAAAAATAGGAGTCATGTTATCACCTCAGATGTGCAATGATCTGTCCTCTCACATAGTATTATTATTTTTGTTATTCAGAATATGCCGCTTTTGTAACACATTGTGTAGTGCTTACACAATGTGTTACAATGTGTAGCTTTACAGCACTTTCGCGACACTGAATGCCGGCAATGCGCACGCTCCACTGGCCTAACTTTGGGCAGGATTGTGCCCTGACTCACTGTTTGAATTTGTCACTCTCTCTAGACTTCCAGTTCATTCACCTCCTTGGCATCCAATGAAACAGATGCCACCCATAGTGAGCATCTGATACACTCATTCTCAACCCAGGCTGCTACATATGGAGAAGGGGAGGTTATGGCCAGTGAGACCCAGGCCCCAATCCTGTCCCCCACCACCAGTGCCAATGCAGCTGCCCCATAAATGCTGCATCCTGTGGTGGTGGTGGGTGACCAAAAGGCAAACAGGAGATAAGGGTCTCCTCAGACAAATGCCACCTATTTTGGTGGTGTTTGTCCAAGGAGGGAAAATGGTCAAGGATGTTTCAAAAGGCTGAGGTACAATATGGCATGTGCCATTGCTGCCAGATCCATCCCTCATTGGGCCCTGCAGCCTACCTCCCCTTCCCTCCCCCCAGTTCCTCCTGTGGAACACCTCAATCCTCCCCCTCCCTGGCCACAGCCCCACGACATTCCGCCCCCTCCCCCAGAAATTCCGCCCCCTCCTAAAGCGGCACCTGGTGCCCAGGGCACCAGGGCCCCCCACGTTATGATGCTTCTGAGTTCAGGGGTGTCAATAGGGTTGGTGACACCTGGGGCAAGATCTCATGGTGTCACCCCCATGGACCTACTCCCACAACAGACCACACGATGTGGAAGCCTCCTGGGAAATGCGATCCCCATCCCTGCGTGAGTCACGGCAGGGATCGGGAAAAACCCATTTTTTACCAGTAGTGCATTTTTGGACCACCAGTAGCAAATAGAATAGAAAGTCATTTTGGTGTCACTCCTCCCTGAGGTGACACCCGGGGCGGTCCCCCCCACCCACTAGTGACACCCCTAGTCCTTTCATATTATCTTGCAAAACTCATGTATCTATAAACCACCTCAGGTACTATGAAGGCAAGATGAGAGAGGATTTGCATCTATATTTTCCCAAAGAGTTGTTTCCCAGTCATTCTTTCGATATAGAGCAAGCTCAGCGAATCACACTGCTCTCATTCTTAATAGAGTTCACAGCAATACACCTGGTTTTGCCTACCCTTCTGGTTAGAGATCTTCCCATCTGGGCAGGGAATGCAATCATAACAGCAGAACGGTTCCCCCTCCTTCTTTTGGATGTGGTAACCTGGACAGCAATTTTCATTGCACATAGCAAGAGGCAACACCTGTTCAGCAAACAAAACAAAACAAAACAAAACAAAAAATCAGTAGGGAATTAATTTATTCCTTTCTCATGCTCTTTTGTGTATAATTTGTAAAAAAAAAAATCAAAGGTAATGAAGAAGTTGTTGACATCCTTGACCTGAGGGAGGACTTTGGGTTTTCTCTGTGCCAGGTGCAAGGGAGTGGCGACTGGACACAGGTATCTTGTTGTCTCGTGTGCTCCCTGAGGCATCTGGTGGGGCCACTGTGTGACACAGGAAGCTGGACTAGATGGGCTTTTGGCCTGATCCAGCAGGGCTCTTCTTATGTTCTTATGTTCTTATGACTATTTGTACGGCATGGAAGGGATTATTTGTGTTCTCTTGAGCAGGGGTGTCAAACTCATTTCAAACACCGGGCCAAGGTTAGCATTAATGGTGCCTGCTGAGGGTCAGAAGTGATGTTGTTAAGCAGGAAGGGATGTCATTAAGCAGGTGATGACCAGAAATGTGCACTTTGTTCTCACCTAGGAACTTATTAGCTTCAAATGACAGAAGAGAAAATACGCAAACCTTGATAATAGTTTCAAGATATTGTGCATTATCATGTATCCTTTCAGCAGTGCTGATTCTGCCAAGCAGTGTTCCCTCTATTTTTTTTTCTACCATCTGTAATGGTTAATGATATGAGCATTACATAATCACTGTCATCTTAAAACAGCCAGTTTGACCTCTAGGCAGTAAGTGAGGTACTGCTCATGCATCACAACTAAAGCAGTCAGGTGGCGTCTCCAGCAGGCATGACGGTTGTGCATCATCGTGGTCACCCGCTGGAGCAGGTAAGCCTGCGTGGGAGGTGAGAGGGGCAGGAGAGGGTGGAACGGGGGAGTGGGCAAAACTGGGTGGGGAACGGGAAGGAACGGGGTGGAGAGGCTGCAGGAGGGGTTGAATGTTGTGCCTTTCTGGGTGGTACTAATAAAGATATTACAGAAGAGAAAGGGGAAGAAAGGAGATAGAAGCATCAGTTCTATCAGTGATCTGCACTCATGTCTGGCTACCAAGCATCACTTCTATCAGCAATCTGCACACCTTGCCTGGCTTCCCTCTAGCAGTCTCCAGCAGGCATGAGGGAGGTTAGAGAACAAAGGTAAGAGATAAGAGTCTGACCAGGGAGATAAGAGAACAAAAGAAAGAAATAAGTGCCCAGCAAATTCTTTCAGCTGTGCTGTCATGCTGCTCCAAGGCATCACTTCAGAGCTCAGCACCTGAGAGCAGCTGATGATGGCAGTGCTGGGAGAGCCCAATTATCACGCATGCAGGATAAGGAGCTTCCACGGACCTTTCCCCATATTGTTCCAAAATGGCACTTATGAAGAGGACTTCTTTCTGTGTTGCTGCAGGCAATGCTGAGCACAGGGAGGGTGGTTGGCGGGCGAGAATGCACAGGATATTGGCAGGGGTAGGACTACAATGATGCAATCCCAGGAGCCCTCCACACACGGTCTTCTATGCACATCTGTAATGTCTGCATATGGCTGTATAATTATCAAGGGTGAATATTGGAACATTTTCTTATTAAACTTTGTGCCTCTGAAATTTACTGTCGGATCTCACCTGGTTGTATATGCCATGCCAAGTGATGGCTGCATTGTTAATGGTGAACACTTTGCCTGAAGAAGCCTGGGGATCCATCCTTCCTACTTTCACTCTGGAAAAGGATTTATTTGGTGATACAATCCAGTTTATGATATCCAATCCTGCAGCCAATTCACCATTCTCGTTAAGAAATATTGTGTCCCCAACACTGTTGTTAAATGAGGTGCTCCTCAGGTAAGGGTGAAGCTAAATTGAAAGACAGGGAAATTAGAGTTTTACAGACTAGTAAAAAAAAAAAGATACAAGCCAGCGAGTGGTGCAGTGGGTTAAACCGCTGAACCATGAGCTGTATCGAAAGGTCGGCAGTTCGAATCCGCGACAGGGTGAGCTCTCGTTGCTTGGCCAGCTCCTGTCAAAAAACAGTTCCAAAGCATATTAATGTGAGTAGATAAATAGGTACCGCTTGCGAGAAGGTAAACAGCGCTCCGTGTTCCAGCTGCATGCTATGGAGAGTCATGCCGGCCACATGACCATGGAGGCGTCTTCGGACAACACTGGCTCTTCGGCTTTGAAATGGAGATGAGCACCACACCCTAGAGTCAGACACGACTGGACTTAATTGTCAGGGGTCACCTTTACCTTTTTTACCTTAAAAAAAGATACCAAGTATATGCTACAAGAGCGTTTAATCTCAGATTTATGCACATCAGTCTTTGGGCATTTTATTTTCTTCCATTTGAAGGTAGTGCCCAGTTTCAAGTTCAGTTTCTCTGGCACTGGAAGATGTTGAAAAACAGCAAGAAGACAAGACTGAAGAGAATATCGACAGCTTTGTGACTGGGCATTTCATATAAAGACAAGGCTCTCAAACCTTGGAAGATACCCCTCAAAGTGGCATGAAAACTCTTGGATGGGGAGGGGGCTTGAGGGTATATAGCGCCTCCATTGCTCAGCCCCATAAAATTTGGCATGTGGAACAACCTTGAAATGAAAGGAGAGTCAAGACCAGATATGAAATGACACCTGGTGCAGGAGGAGCTTCTTTGAATTTCACAGCACTTATGACACCCACATTGCCCCATTATTTCTCATTGGTGTGGTAGAGAGGAAGGTCCAGAAGAAGAAGACGGGTAGCTTTGATTCAATGTGCTGCTTTCCCCCTGCATCTGGTTTTAAGAACATGTTCCTGTCAAATTGCCTGTACTGAATTCATGCTCCAATCTGCTGAGGCCAAAATCCAAGGTACACTTACATGAGAGCAAGTGTCACTGAACACAATGGGACTTCCTTCTGAGTAAACATGTATAGGATTACACTTTAATGTATTTAAGTCTTGAATGTTCCAAACTTAGAGAAGCGTTATGTTACCAACATAAAATACCTTCTTACATTTTTATCTAGGTACAGGTTTTCTCCTAATTGTGAAAACCTGTTGTTTAAATGAATAAAATAGTGAGTTTCTCAATAAGGCAACTTTCAAAGGCTGAGAATATGCCACTCTTTCCACTCAGTAGCTAGTATGAGTACAGACGGTTGAGTGTCCTCCCTTGCAATCCTGCTTAAATTCATTTGATTATTTTTATGGTTTGAAATGACTCACTTGGACGTTCAAGTAACCAAAGACAGTTCATCTGTAGGATGCATTACATCCTGGCCACCCATGGCTTGCCATTGGTGCCACTAATTTATTGCACGCAGTTGTGAAGCACACATATTTGTCTATGTTTGTCGGCAGACATGGAAGGATCAATGAGCAGGTGCAGAGTTGACAGGCTCCAAAGGGTCACACTCGCATGCCTGTTAGAACTGGTGACATGTTTGGCCATAACAACAGGGTGACACAGTTGAGGAGATTGTTCAGAGGAAATCCTTTGAACAATCCTTTAACAGAATCTTAAAAAACCCAATGAAAAGTGTGAAAGCTGGATGTGTGAGAGAGCATGAGGAAGGGGCAAGGTTCTTCAAAGCTCTGTGGTCTTTGGAAGGAGTATTGCCAGAGGAGGGGGGAGGTGGAATGGTAAATGCTGCACTGCATTACATGGAGGTACATAGTGGCTCCTCCAACTTACTGGAGCCAGTCCAGCAGCAAAGGCAATGCTGCCTTCGCTGCTCGACTGGCTCTGACGGTGAGTGGGAAGGGCCAATTTTCACCTTCATGTAACGCCGTGCAGCACTTACTGCGCTGCCCCCCCCCCCAAATTTGGCTATGCTACTGGTCTTTGGTGCTTCTTCTGGAAATCATACTCAGACTTAAACCTATTCACACATGAGCCTATCTGATGTGACAAAGTACCTGCCAGGGTTGCAATCTCAGAGCCTCACGGTTGTCTTCATTTCTCATTCCTTTGTGTTTTGGTCCAGAGGAGAAGAACAAATTTAAAGCATGTGCTATGGCGTAGACAGCATTGTAGATACTGTAGCTTTGGCCTGTCATTTTAAAAATGTCCATTGGAAGGTTCGTTGGCTTTTCCTCCCCTGTACAGATGTCTTTGCTCTTCCCAGCAAACAGTTGTTTTTTACAACGGAACGCCTTCTTCCAGAAGAATGTACTAAAACCTTCTCCTTCTGGGGAGTCAGGATTAAGGAGCTGAAGGAAATTTTGGAATCCCAGCACATCACTGGAGTGTATGGCAAAGGATAAAGTACCATCAAAGATTTCTATGTTATAATGCTTGTAAAATGTCAGTGAAGAGAAATCCCAAGGGGCAGTCATAATCCATACCTTACCTATAGGTATCTCTGTCATGTTTCTATATTTAGCAATAGCGAATGAAACTAGTAGTGATAAAAATGTTTTGGTGTTTGCATTAATGAGAATCACATTTGCCGCCTTGACAAGGTGGAGTAGATTTTGCAATCGTGTTGCTAAAACGTGGGCAACGTCTATGGAGAAAAAATTGGATGGTATCCTTTCAGTGAAGGCTGTACAGATTCCATCCTGGAAAAGTATTGGTATCAACCTCTGCATGAAATTTTCTCCATTATCATCATCCATTGCAATGATCCCAACCCATGTCCATTGGAAATATTGAAAGAGTTGGACAATCCCTGAATACTGAGAATTTTCAGTGGAGGTCATCCCATACAAGGAAGGGAACAAGGTTTTGTCATTCATTGTTGTTGGAAGCAAGCTATAAGAGATCTAAGGAGAAATAAATGGATTTTGATAAGGGTGGGGCGGAACCTTGTATGTGTCACTGATGACTTTTGTTCCCATCCTCTTATTTGGCAAAAAAAAAAAAAAACACCTTACCCCCCCCCCCCTTCATATCACACACTAAGAACTGAGTGTGGCAAAAGTAGTTGGTGGCCTTTTGGGTCAGCTTCAATACGGAGTAATGAACAGTTTCTGTACATACCTGTGGAATCTTATATATTCCTGATATTGCATGGATGTCCAGAGAAGTTTTATAGTCAAGTCCCCCAATGACAGCTATGAGACTCTTTTGAATGGCACAGCTGTAGTTTGGGACAATCCTTTTCCAGGTGGAGAGGAGGCTCAGGGTGTTGTGATAAGTCATCTCAGTCTTGAAGTAGCTGTCATAGATGTGGAGCCCTAAGCTGATATTTGGTAAGAACTTGGAGGTCTCCTTGATCTCCTTCATGGCATATGCCAAGGAGAAGATGTGCTGGTAATGGTTGGGTGCTGGACTGAAATAAGAGTTATTTGATGTCAAAAATGGCTGTTTTGCATCTCAAGCATTCCTTGCCATTCCTTCTACTGAGGCATGTCATTTTATACATCATCACTTCTGTGGGATAGGGTTGATATACAGTAGTTTTGATATCAAAGCATATTAATACCAGTATCTGAAACAGTATCTACAGCTGATAATGTAAATGAGGGGAACTAGAATCTATGAGAATTTGGAGAAGAAAAACCCAATGAACCACTGGTAGAAAACAAGGGCAAGATGGGAGACAGAAATAAGAAGGCATCAGTGAAGAATAGCGGAATATGGTGCAACAGAGAAATGGAGGACAGGGAATATGTAATAGGTTGACAAGAGGAAGAGAAATACATATGAAAAATTGAAGATATTCTGTTGCAGGAATTACATATACTTAAAAAAACAGATGTATGCATGGAAAAATTATCTCAAAAAGGAAAAAGAAAACCTTGTTTTCTAAACTTGCCATGATGTGCTAAATAACTGTAGTTGCTAGAAAATGGCTTTGTGTGTGTGTAATGGGATAATATTTCCTTACGCTAAATCATAGATAGATGCCAATTTAGGGTTTTCATTGAAGAGTATAGAAACGAAATTGGAATTGAGCTGGGAAACAATCCCACCAATTACAAGATCACTGGGCTGATAATATTCATGTGGGATCTGGAAAGGATCATTCAAGTTACACATAAGTCCAAATTCTTTGCCCTCAATTTGAGGCAGCAGCGATAGAAAGAGCAGGAGCCACAGAAATAAGGCTGCCATCTTCAAGAGAGATCCTCTTCTCCTGATACAGGATCTAATTTCCCTCTACCTAACTCACTGTAAATAAAGTAACGTGAGCCTGATTTCAACACGCTGCATTCAAGATCTATAGCCTTTGGTTACAACCATATTCCTCAATTGTAAAGGGAAAACTCCATTTGATGAAACCGTGCTGAACTACGGTACATTCTTCTCCCCAGCTCTTAGTGACAAAAGGGTAGCTTATTAAAGTCCTTATTGATCATAATTTTGGCCATGCAAATCCATGAGGATGTTGGAAAAAGGAGAATTAATCACAGTCATCTAAAATAATTATAGGGTTCACAATTACGGTACCTCCCCAAAGTACGTATTATGATCTATGCGGCACCATGTGCAACAGAACAAGGGAAGTAAACATGATTGTCAGTGCAATCCTGTGTAATTTTGCACCAGTGTAACAGCAGTTGCACCTGCGTAAGTGCACTTACACCGGCATAAGTGCACTTACACCGGTGCAAAGTTACACAGGATTGCGCTGTGTCAGATCTTGACACAGTTCCTTTCCACTCCTAGCTGGGATAGGAAAGTTCCACCTATGGATTCAAAGTGATGGAAAAACCATCCGAACAATCCCAGTCACGGAGCCCAAGAAGGGTTGGACATCCTTGGGATGGATATGGCAAGCTAGAACCTTTCTCCCCTTGTCTCTGTTGCATTTTAGCACTGATTTGTCTGCTATGAATCATGGAGGTTCTGTTCACCTAGCATAACTAATAGTCACTTTCTGTACTCCTAACACCACTTTCTAACTCAGCTGTTTCTTTCAGTACCTAGCAATTTGTTTGTTGGTTGGCATGGATGCCAATTATGTGACAGCTTTCGAAGAACAGGGTTCTTGGCGGGACAACATGGCTGGACAACCATGATGGGATTTCCTGAAGTCTCAAAAAGAAGCAGGAAGAGGCTACTGGCGGTCTGGTCTACTCAACAGCTACTGCTTAGACTAGGCTTACCAGATCTCCAACCGGGACAGAGTGCTAGACCTTTAGGAGAAGGAATATGGGCAGGTGTATCTTGTTAATCCTGAGAGCACAATCCTAGGCATGTCTACTCAGAAGCAAGCCCCACTGAACACAATGGGGCTTGCTTCTGAGTAGACATGCCTAGGATTGTGCTCTAAGGTTTAACAAGCGACACCTGCCCACATTCCTTCTCCTAAAGGTCTAGAACTCTGTCCCGGTTAGAGATCTGGTAAGCCTAGCTTAGACCAAACTTGATAGTGCCTCAATCTGCTTTATGATTCTCTCATTTCTCCTTGTTTTGCTCTGCTGAGCCTCTCTGGATCCTGCTTGGTCAATTAGATCCTTATTGACCCAGCTGTCCTTTGTTTCCCCTAATCAAGCAATGAAAGTTAATGTTTCATGACTATTATCAGAACAAAACCAAGGAGTGAGGAGACTTTGGAAGGATAATTTTTAGGTGACCCATTGACAACTGTTTTGTTTTTATTACTGTTCTGTATTATTTTAACATTTGTTTTTATTTTGTAAGCTGCCTTGGTTGCCCTGTCAGAAGAAAGGCAGGTTAAACATTCTTTAAACAAACAAACAAACAAACAAACAAACAAACAAACAAACACCTTCCTACTACAATGGATGGAGGACTTTTTAATCATATCAACATTTGAATGAGTTGAATGAATGAGCTTACAGTCCACAATTATGTTTCAGTGGTGCCTACCAGGTGTTTAGTAGCCTATGCCTACCAGGTGTTTGGACTGGTGTTTCTGGGTTTTCACTAGTTCGAACTCTACCCAATACTTTATGAACTGGTGAGATATCGCTGTATAATGTTCGGTGTTCCTAATAGTGCGGCTTATTGCAGTTCTTAACTGTTCTCTTGTCTATACCTATATTGGCGAGCTACTTCTTGAAGGCCTTGGGGATTGTGCCAAGTGACAATAGGAGTTCCGCGGCAGGTGCAGTCCATCAATGTCACTGCGAAGATGAAGGGCATGGTTGGCTGCCATACGTTTTCTAGTCTTATAGTCAAGTGTGTCTAATTCTTGTTGAGTCCAGTCAATAATTTCTGCACTATATCGAATCACTGGAATGGCTCAGGTGTTTATGGCTGTGATTGTGTTCCCATCATTTAGTTTTGATATTAGTATTTTCTGCACTGTCAGACTTTCAAGCCTGGGACGGGGGATAGGATTCAGTGGAAGCCTCCTCCACCAAGCCTGCCCCCCTCCTGGGCCTGATTAGCTCTCCTCCTAGCCCCCCTGCCCCAAAACACCCCTCCCTGCCACCTTAGCCTCCTCACAGCCCGGCATGCAGCTCACCTGCCTCCGATGGGCGCTGCTCCTTCACTGGCGGAGGCTTGCCGGTGCTGGCCTCCACACCTGTGGGACTGGCCTCCACACTGTCTCAACATGCTTTACGGCTTGTTTGCGACAGCATGGAGCCCAGGACTGATAGTGGAGTCCAGCATAGAATTGGTCTGTGTCTAATATTAAGTCTCTCCCCCCTTTTCTCTACTGTGTGTGTGTGTGTGTGTGTGATGCTGGGGACCCCTTCGTGTACCACAGGAAGTAATTGGCGATGATGCCATCATCAGTTACTTCTGGGTTTTCGCTGTTTCCGGAGCACAGAAAAGCAGGTAGGAAGCTCTGAGCAGGCGGGAGGGCTCTTCTGAGCGCTTCAAAGAGTCTCAGCCAAAGACAGGAGCCTCTTGGAAGCAAAAAACAGTACTGAAAATGCCGCATCGGAGATTGGGTTCCACCAGACCAGCGACCCATGTACCACCACGGTTGGTCGAAGTACCACTGGTGCACGGGCGTCACTGGGGCGTGGCGGGGGGGCGGGCCGCCAGGGGGTGACGCGCGTCATGGGGTGACGCGCGCACCCCCTCGCGCGTCACCTCCGTGACGCGCGTCGCCCTCTGGACGCTCCGAGGCCGGCCCGGGAGCTGGCCTCGGAGCGTCCGACCCCGTCGGCGCTCCAGGGCCTTCTGAACGAAGGCCCAGGCAGCGCGTCAATCCAGGTATTTCCCGGATTTTCGCGCATGCCCAGACCCATTTTGAGGGCAAAAAGCCCTCAAAAAGGGTCTGCGCATGCGCGAAAATCCGGAAAATACCCGGATTGACGCGCTGCTTGGGCCTTCGTTCAGAAGGCCCTGGAGCGCCGACGGGGTCGGACGCTCCGAGGCCGGCTCCCGGGCCGGCCTCGGAGCGTCCGGAGGGGGGCGACGCGATGCGGCGGGGGGAGCCGGGTGGCCCCCTCCCCCCGCGCCTATAACGTCGCGCCCCTAGGGGGGGTGACGCGCGTCCCCGCACCAGGGTGACGCGTGTCTAGTGATGCCAGTGCACTGGTGGTACAAGTACCACTGGTTGAGAAACCCTGGTTTAGATGAAAAGCAAAAAGAAAGATGTGAAGAAGGAAATGGAGGAGGAAATGGAGTTTCTTTAAACATAACCCCCCATTTTTGTTTCCAGATTGCTCTCAGTGCTTAAAAATACACAGGTGTTGACAATTTACATTGCAAGTTTCCTATTTTTTCCTTTTTGTTAGCTGTTTCTTACAGTTCAGGTCAGGTCTCATCACAATTATATAACACTTAGGGCCAAAGATACAGCCCAGTAGGCTAGCACTAAGGGCCAAGATGGAGAAGATCTCCACAACCACCGTGCATTTCCCCTTGGTGCTCAGGTAAGTGGGAAGAAAAGACATACAAACATTGCAAAACACCAGCATGCTGGAAGTGATGAACTTGGCTTCATTGAAAGTGCTGGGCAACTTCTTGGCAAAAAAAGCCACAACAAAGCTGACAAGAGCCAGGAGGCCCATATAGCCCAGAACAAAATAAAACATGGTCTGGGACCCTTCATTACATTCCATTATAATTTCTTCAGGCATGGACTGTGTGTCCACATCTGGGAAGGGAGGAGCAGTACAGAGCCACACAGTGCAGATCCCGGCTTGAATCAGGGTGGAGGAAATAACCCAGGTTGTCAGTCTCTTCCCCACCCATTTCCTCATCCTGCTTCCTGGTTTAGTGGCCATGAAAGCCAGAATCACAGTGAGGGTTTTGGCCAAGACAGAAGAAACAGCCATGGAGAAGACAAGGCCAAAGGTGGTTTGACGTAGAAGGCAGGTCACTGTGTGAGGCCGACCAATGAAGAGCAGTGAGCAGAAGAAGCAGAGCAGGAGGGAGATGAGGAGGCAGTAGGTGAGATCTCAATTGTTGGCTTTGACGATGGGAGTGTCCCGGTGCTTAATGAATGTCGCGAGCACCAAAGCTGTCATCAAAGAAGAATAAAGAGATGAAAAAGCCAAAGTGATCCCCAAAGGTTCTTCATAGGATAGAAAGTTTGGAATTCTGGGACTGCATTGATTGTGATCCATATTGGGATATTGATCTTCTGGCCATTTGAAACAATCATCCATGTCTTAAAAAAGAAAATCAACATTAGCCTCTCTAAACATGCCATTCCTCTTGCATAGTAGACATTTTAATTATTACAAAAATTATAATACTGCATTTGTTTGTGCTTAGCATATTCTGTGCGGGTTAAATATGTTTATGGATTCATTGCATAATCTGGTATTCTTCTACCTACAAAACAACTTTCCTTAGAGCAGGGGTGGCTTACATTTCAACATGAATGCTGCAGGCCCTTTAATGGTTGTGGTTGTATAGGTAAGGGTATTTCAGCAGGTGCAACTGCTTTTGCAGCACCATCAGCAATTACACCTGCCAAGATTCTGTCTTCTACACAGCTCTTAAGAATGCAGGGGCCCTAATGGTGGAAGGTTGGCCACCCCTGCCTTAGAGTATGCGAAAGACTCATACTTACTGAGTCATTAATTAATAGGAAGAAAACATGATGAATTATTGAAAATCCCTGATAGAAAAGCACAGATTGGGGGGGGGGCTGATATAAGGAGACAAAATTATGGGCTTGTAGCAAACTTTCAATGAACATGTTCCATTTGAACCTTGCCTTGGCTTGAACATCTTTAGTGGATTAATATATCTTGCATTCATTTCCACCCAGGACTGGCCCAAGCCAAGCTGGCACCCAATGGAACCTCCACTCACCCTTGTGTGTGTGTCTGTGGGGGGGGGGCACCCCTCACCCTTAAATCTATTACCACCTTCTTAACTTTTCAGCAGCCACTATTTTCTGTAAACTGGTTGTGCTTGGAGGATCTTGGGAACAGAACCTACCTGCTCTGAGAGGTGGAAGTGGTAAGAAAATGAAGTGGAGGGGTAAAGGCTATGGCCCAGAGAGAGCAATCGAAAACAAGATCATTGCACCAGCTACCTCCTCCACCAGCTTCACCACCATGATCTTGGGCAGTGGCAAAGGAGGATGTAAACCTTCTCTTGCTTGCTCTCTAAAGAGAAGATGTAAGGAGAGGAAAGGGCAGTAGCTGTTTAGAGCAGGCAGGCAGACAGACAATGGGCTGGGGGAATTAGTGGGCGGGTGTAGATCTC
This sequence comes from Plestiodon gilberti rubricaudatus, assembly GCA_026170595.1. Lineage (NCBI taxonomy): Eukaryota > Metazoa > Chordata > Lepidosauria > Squamata > Scincidae > Plestiodon > Plestiodon gilberti. The sequence goes on from JANXHW010000006.1 coordinate 23,873,117, forward strand.
CTAGTTTGTCATCTTCCGTAGATCACCATTTGAAGCAGCTGCTATAAGCAACCTGGTGGATCACCCCTCAACTGAGCCCCTTCAACACTGCCAATGGAAGCAAGACATGTTCCCATCTGCTTGGTTCTCAAGTACTAAGAAGTATCTAATTTTAAAATCTTCCTAAGCCCCCTAATACAGACACCTGTGCATAATTTAGAATAATCATGCTCCTCCACTATTAGGAAGTAGCATACAGTGAGGAGCATATCTGATTCGTGCAGGTGTTAATGGTTCCCAGTTGAATAAAAGATATGTAGTAGATTGAGAGGAGCTAGTTCTTCATGAACCCATTCCTAAATGGTGGCTTATTTAAACTAGAACCTTTCCTGATCCATAAGTCATAACCCCGCTCTTTTTCCCTCTCAGTATTCCAGCAGTAGAAATATATAGGAATCATTATTTCCCATCATGTAATGACATTCCAAAGATTTCCTGGAAAAGGACTGACCATTAAATCAGTTATAATTTAAGTCAGAAAGTAGCCATATACAGACAATGGAAAGCTGCTCCTTGCTTATAAGCCAATAGCAGAAAATAAAACAATAAAGCTGGAAGGATATAAACAAACCAGACCTGCAGCGCAATACTATCCAATTTACACCACCGGTGTAACCAGTGGTGCAGCGAGAATGGGAGGCCCCAGAACAGAAAATGGTTTCAAATCCCCTTTGAATCCCTCTTTGGAGGGGATTTGAATCCCCTTTCAATTCTGGGGCCTCCCATTCTCGCTGAACCGCTGGTTACACCAGTGGTGTAAGTTGGATAGGGTTGCGCTGTCAGTGAAACAAGATTTGCTCCCTATTTGAATTTGCCATGTTGTCCAGACTTAAATTCCATTCATCCCCTAGGAATCCAAGGAAGCAGACACTACATGATACACCTGATCATAGCTGTGCAGGATTGCATGATGTGTATCTTCTGAAGCAGTTGTTTCCCAGTTACCCCTTTGATGAGACACCAACTCAGCCAAACATACTGCACATATTCTCAATGAAGTTCACAGCAATACACATGAATTTTCATACCCTTCTGGTCAGAAATCTTCCCATCTGGACAGGGGATGCAATTGTAACAGCAGAATGGCTCTCCTTCCTTCTTTTGGATGCGGTAACCTGGAAGGCAGTTGGTGCTGCATATACCAAGAGGCAGTACCTATCCAGAAAAAAAGAGTAGTGAAGTCATTGACTCCATCCCCATTAGCTGTAGGGTCATGAAGAAGTTGCTGAGTTGAATGTTTGGCATCATAGAACAGACCGATTTGTACGGCATGGGTCGGGTCCTCTGTACTCTCTTGCGAATGTCAATAATGCTTTGCATTCATATAACTCTATGAGAACGTACAGTGCTCTTCACATGTATTATTGTGATGTAATTTCCCCAACAATGCTGTAAGGCCAGTACGTACTATTATCCTTATATTGTTGCAGACGAATGACAAAGCTTGTCATTGCAGACAAATCACTGAGAGATTGGTAGCTGAGCTAAAATCATAGGTCATTGGCAAAAGTGGGGCTTAGATTATGTGCTTCTGGCGCCTCTCCACACAGTCTTCTGCACACATTTGTAATGCCTACACAGGGCTATATTACACCACATGAGTGCAACAATGCAGCCCATCTCCATCATTCTGACATGGGGCTCTTTGCCCTGCCCCAACATCACATGAGGCTAGGAGAATACTGACATCCTATTGGGTGCTGAGGTGTGGTGTCTGAGCCAATAGTAGTTCACCACTCCCACCACATCAGTGTTCTTTGCTCCCCCCCCCCCATTGTGCAGTCTAAGATTAGCTGCTTGCCTCAGAGCTGGGTAAAAAATTAATTGGCATATCAAGAGTTTATGGCATATTTCTGGTCACAGAAACATCACCAAATGTTTAAATAAAGACCCAAAACACTTCTAATATAAAATACTGACATAAATGTGAACTTTCTGGGCCAGAGAAAACCCACACAGACATGGGGAGAACGTTCAGACTCCACACAGATGGTGGCCCAGGCTGGGAATCGATTTTTTTTTCTCAACAACTTTAAAACAAAATGACTTATAACAAAATGACTTAAAATGAGGACTTGCTGTATATGGATCAAGAAGTCAGTGCAGACAGGCCCCAAAGAATCACCCACTTGCCTCTAACAAGAGATGTGGAGAGTCAACTGCTGTGGAGAATATTTAAAAGAAGAGGCTGCCTTTAACATCCCCAAATGAAAAGTGAGAAAGGGGAGGCAGCTGGATATAGGAGAGAGCATGTGGAAGAAAGGTTTTCCAAAGCTATGTGGTCTTTGATGAGCTTTCTGAATACTATGCTCATGCATGAATCTATTCAAATGTTAGCCTATCTAATGTGACAAATTACCTGCCATCTCAGAACCTCAAGGTTGTCTTCATTTCTCATTCCTTTGTGTTTTGGTCTAGAGGAGGAGAAGGAATTTAAAGCATGTGCGATGGCATAGACGACATTGTAGATGATATAGCCTTGGCCTGTCATTTTAAGAACGTCCACTGGAAGGTCAGTTGGCTTTTCCTTCCCAGTACAGATGTCTTTGTTCTCCCAAGCAAACAGCTGTTCTGAACAGAGGGATGTCTTCTTCCAAAAGAATGTACTAAAACCTTCTTCTGGGGAATGAGGACTTTGGATCTTATGGACATTTTGGAATCCCAGCAGTTCTCTGGAGTGTTTGGCAAAGGATAAAGCACCATCAAAGATTTCCAATTTTAAATCTCTGTAACATGTTAGTGAAAAGAAATCCCACGGGGCTGTCATCACCCATACCTTACCAATGGGCTTCTCTGCTGTAGCTTGGACTACTGAGAGTGACAATATTAATGACATCAGTGTTTCAGTGTTTGCATTGGTGAGAACCACATTCGATTTCTTGAAAAGAGAGATCCTATTTTTGATCCGTCTTTCTAAAACATGGAATATGTCATGGGTGATGAAGATGGATGATAGTCTTTCAGTGAAGGCTGTACAGATCCCACACTGAAAAAATCTTGGTATCAACTCCTGCATGAATTTTTCTCCATTATCATCATCCGTTGCAATGATCCCAACCCATGTCCATTGAAAATGATGAAAGAGCTGGACAATTCCTGTGTACTGATAACTTTCATTGGGAGTGATCCCATACAGGTAAGGGAACAAAGTTTTGTCATTCATTGTTGTAGGAAGCAAGCAATAAGAGACCTAAGGAGGAATAAACAAATTTTGATAAGTGGGGGGATAACTTGTATGTGTCACTGATGAATTTTGCTCCCATCACCTATTTTGCCCTCCCCACCCAAAAAACCCAGATTTCTCCCCTCCCATTCACCTCCTGAGAAGTATCAGTATGGTGTAATGAACAATTTTCACCCATACCTGTAGAATCTTGTAGATGCTTGAAATGGTGTTGATGTGGAATGATGTTTTATAGTCCATTCCCCCAATGACAGCTATGAGACTCTTATGGGTGCCACAGTTGTAGTTGGGGACAATCCTGTTCCGGCTGGAGAGGAGGCTTAAGGTGTTGTGATAAGTCATCCTTGCCTTCAAGTAGCTGTCATAGATGAGGAATCCTATGCTGAAATTTGGTAAGAACTTGGAGTTTTCCTTTATCTCCTTCATGGCATATGCCAAGGAGAAGTTGTGCTGATGATGGTTGGGTGCTGCACTGAAATAAGAGTTACTTTTTGTTTTTTATAAAATGCCTTTTATGCACCTCAAGTATTCCTTGCCATTTCTTCCTGTTCATACCAGAACAACCATTTCAAGGCATGCAATTTTATACACCAATCACCACACTGTGAGGTAAGGTTGACATCATTTACTGCATCATTTATCTTGTGTAATGAAGTCCCGGGGGAGCGTGCACTCCCTGGGGCAAAGTGTCGTGAAAGTGCCGTAAAGCACTTCTGTGACACCTGGCGAGTAAGGGATGCCCTGGCTCTCCTCCAGCCCTGCTGCCATTGGAGCAGGTAAGTCCTACCCCGACTCCGCCAGGGGTGGGGGGTGGGAGGATAGAGAGGGCAGCCATTGGCCACACCAGGGCCTGGAGAGGGCGGGGATATCAGCAGCAAGATACGCTGTATCCTAGGTCCTCTCCAGGCCCAGTGCAGCCTTACATGGCTGGCGTGAATGTACGCGAGCTCCGGAGCTTGCATACATTCTAGGAGGCCCATTGGGCCTGATGCCACTTACACCGGGGGAAGGGGACGATTGTTCTCTTCTTCCAAATTGTTCCCGGTCTACCCCAGGGGAACCCAGGAACTCGATAGGATACGGCGTCCGCCCCTGTAGACCAGGCGCCGTATCTTACACAGGATTGGGCTGTTAGATACCATAGTACACCTTTCCCTCCTCATATATACCTAACCCATTCCTGAAAACAGCAGTTATAGCTAAAATCTAGATAACGAGTACAATTGCTATATTAATGTCAATGGGAAAAAATTAATTCACTGCAAAGTCACCCTAAATGTCTAATGGCATAAGGAAAATGTCGTGTGACACAGTAAAATAGAATAAATAACATTTAATAACAATATTGTACAGCACCAATAAAGTCTTAAAGTCGATGATGAAAAGTTTCAGAAGACACATAAGCAACACATAATGAGTAGGAAAGACCGAAGGGCATGATGGAAGACAGAGAAGAGGACATAATAGGAACTAACAAAGAAACAGAGGACAGGGTGTCTTTTATCATAGACAAAAAGAAATAAAAGAATGAGAACATTCTGTTGAAGAAATTATATATAACATGTTTTAATAAACGTGCAAGCTAGGAAAATCATATTATGTCCATTAACGGAAAAGGATACTCTGTTTTCTAAAGATGCCATCATATATTATATAACTGTAGTTACTAGAACATGACATTGTGTACATGGTGGGATGATATTTCCTTACCTTAAATCATAGCTAAGTGCCGGTTTAGGGTATTCATTGAATAATATAGGATGGAAATTGGAATTAAGCTGAGAAAGAATCCCACCAATGACAAGATTACCTGACTGATAATATTCATGTGGGACCTGGAGGGGATCATTCATGGTGCACATCACACCAGATTCTTTGCATTCAGTTTGAGGCAGCAGCAACAGAAAGAGCAGTAGTCACAGACATAAGACTGCCATTCTCTTATCTTTTCTCCTGGCAGAAAAGTCAAATTTTCCTCCACCTAACTCACTGTAAACTGGTTTGAGCCTGGTTTCAATGCTCTGCATTCCAGGTCCTTTGCCTCTAGTATCAAATGTATTGTTGTCCTGTAAAGCGAAAATTGCCCTTGATTAAATGTAGCCCCACTACATGCCTTCTCTCAAGCTCTTCATGAAAAAGGGTTGGCTTATAAAAATCATTTTTTGATTATAGTTTTGGTCTCTTCAAACCCGTGTGGGTTTAGGAAAAAGGCGATAATGAAATTATCATCATTATCATATGAAATAATTGTAGGTTTTACAATCACTCCCCCAAAGTATCATGATCTATGTGGCACCATGTGCAACAAAACAGGACAAGAAAACATGTTTGTCAGATCAAACCGCAACTATTTTCTGCTCCTTGGTGCGACAAGGTCCCTCACAGGAATTCTAAGTGCTGAAAAAGATAGAACAATCCCAGTCTAGATATTTTGGCCATCTTCATGGACTAGTATATAGTGGGCAAATTACTATTTCATAGTTGTTATCAACATTGCTGATTCTCATGGACATGTGTCTACTCCTATATGTGTACATGCTCACAATCTCAGGCCTGGGTTTGCCCAGCCCAGAATTAAACGAAGTTGGGGGGGGGGGGGAATTAGCGATTTAGAGCAAGAGGTCAAAAATAGCAGTGTATGGCTATTTTTGGATCTATGGCTGGAGAGTGGAACAAACAATGCCAAAGTGCCTTCAATTAGGCGAACACTAACCACTGACAGCCCAATCCTAACTCCCTGCGTGGCAATGCAATGGTGCCAATGCAGTGCCCGCTGAATCACATGGGGAAGTTATGGCCTTCTTCTGACGCCTCCTTGAGGTAAGGGAGCATTTGTTCCCTTGCTCCAGGGTAAGCTCATGTCTGGTCTACTCCAGGGTAGGCTGCCAGGTCTACTTGGACTTGTGCCAGCTCCATAGCTGGCACAAGTTCATGTGAACCCGGGTCAGAGGATTGAGGCTAGGAAGGGGGGTTGGATTCGGCAGATGCTGCCGCCACTGAACTAGCTCCCTTCCCAGTCCTGATCTGCCCTCCTCCCCGCACCCATCACCACCCCATTGCACCCCCCCTGCCCTGTTCTTTTCAGGCATCTGCTCCAGGTAGTTAGATGATGAGACCAAGGGCAGTTGGCTGTCAATTGTGGGGGGAATAATACAATAGCCGGGCAGCCCAATCTTAGTTAACTCCAACACAGTTTCTGCAGGGGAGTTTCGCCATGTTGAGGCCTCCTTGGGGTAAGGGAGCATTTGTTCCCTTGTCCCAGGGTAAGTCCCAGCAGCTACCATGGGTCAACATGGATCTGATGCAAGTCCATGTTGACCTGTGAAGGGGAATCAGACCTGGGAAGCGGGTTAGGATTTGGTCGGCAGTGACAAAGGCAGGGAGGAAAGCGGATTGGGACTGGAAAGAGGGTCAGATTGGCAGCCTGGTCTGCCTTCATGGGCCCAGTAATATCACTGACACAAGTCTGAGTAGACCCATCAGCCCATCAGGGGCTTATCCTGGAACAAGGGCACAAATATTCCCTTGTCCTGAGGAGACCACGTCCAGAGGATGAAACTGCGGGATGCAGCAGGTGTCCCTTTTGTGCCACTGCATCGCTGCACGGGGAGTTACGTTGGATTGGGCTGCCAATTACAACAAGTTTGCACTCATCCAATATAGTCTCCAGACAGCAGTTCAGGACTTCACAGCTTCCCTAACATGGATGGAATGGAAATATGTAGTTGAGTGCCATCTGCATATTGGTGACATGTTATCTGACATCCCCAATTAACCTGCCCCTTCAGTTTATGTAGATGTTTGACAATGTGGAGGACAATACTGAAAACTGTGGAATACCTAAGGCCAACAGCCATGTGACAAGCAAGGTCCTCCCTCTCCCCCCCCCTTCTACCCTCCACAAAGGACCAGAGCCACTGCAAACATCCCCATTCCAACCAGGCATTTTAGATGTCTGTCATAAGTATATGAGATAACATGACTGATTCGAAAAAAAAAAAAAACCCAAGTAGCCAAGAGCTTAGACCACCCAAGTACCAAGGGACTCATCAGCATGTATTCCATGTTGCCTAGGGTGTGAAGAGAGAAATAAGAGGGTTTTTTTTAAAGCTATCAAGGCATTAATAGATTTATCAACTAAATACAAAAGACGCAGGTGAAGTGGAACAGAACTGCAGTGCAAATATGACTTCTTGGGTTTATAGCCTGATTCAAATTAAAGTTCAAGAGTAGCATTATTGTAGACTTTCCTGCTTTTTCCTCTTATTACCTGCTCCTTACAGTTAAGCTCTGGTCTGATCAAAATAACATAGCATTTAGGGACAAAGATGCAACTCAGTAGCCCAGCACTAGAGGCCAAGATGGAGAAGATTTCCACAACCACCATGTACTTCCCCTTGGTGCTCAGATAAGCAGGAAGAAAAGACACCCAAACACTGCAAAATACCAGCATGCTGAAAGTGATTAACCTGGCTTCGTTGAAAGTGCTGGGCAACTTCCTGGCAAAGAAAGCCACAATGAAGCTGACAAGAGCCAGGAGTCCCATATAGCCCAGAACACAATAAAACATGATCTGGGACCCTTCATTACACTCCAGCACCATTTCTTGAGCCAGAGACTGTGTGTCCACATCTGGAAATGGGGGAGCAGTACAGAGCCATGCAGTGCAGATCCCGGCTTGAATCAGGGTGGAGGACAGAACTACCCAGTTTGTCAGTCTTTTCCCCACCCATTTCTTCATCCTGCTTCCTGGCTTGGTTGACGTGAAAGCCAGAATCACAGTGAGGGTTTTGGCTAAGACAGAAGAAACAGCCATGGAGAAGACAAGGCCAAAGGTGGTTTGACGTAGAAGGCAGGTCACTGTGTGAGGCCGACCAATGAAGAGCAGCGAGCAGAGGAAGCAGAGCAGGAGGGTGATGAGGAGGCAGTAGGTGAGATCCCGGTTGTTGGCTTTGACGATGGGAGTGTCCCTGTGTTTAATGAAAATCCCGAGCACCAAAGCTGTCATCATAGAAAAAGAAAGAGATGAAAAGTCCAATGTGATCCCCAAAGGCTCTTGATAGGATAGAAAGTTTGTTATTCTGGGATAGCATTGATTGTGCTCCATATTGGGATATTGATCTTCTGGACATTTGAAACAGTCTTCCATGTCTGAAAAACAGAACATATCCTAACTTAGCCTTTCAAATATGCCATGATTTGTATTCTCACATAGTATTACTATTATTAAAGATATTTATATATTGCTTTTGTGTGCTGATTGTAGTACACTCTGTATGAATTAAATAAAATTATGGACACATTTCTAATATCTGATGTTCTTCTGCCAACCGAACAACTTTCTTATATTATTTACTAGCATGATGCCCGTGCTTCGTTATGGGATGTAAGTACTTTAAATCCATTTTTACTCCATTTAAATTCATTTTGACTCCATTTAAATCCACCCAGCCCATTGGTTTTGGAACTGTGTTCTAAAGATTCCCTGGGAGAGGGTATAGCCATTCTGCCAGTTATAAATTTTGGTCTGGGAGTATCCATATACAAAAAAACAGAAACCCGCTTCTATTCTTTGGGCAAATACCACACAGGTAATCCAATAAACCTGAAAAGATATAAACCTGACCTAACTAAACTAGTGTATGGTCTCTTTCTTAATGTTCACACTATGACCAGGTTTCTACTATGTTCATCCACTAGGCTCATTCCAAACATCTAATGATTTCATGCTGGACCCAGGTTACTACACATGGAAATGGGGAAGGTTGCCCCTTGGTTTTATGGCCAGTGGGCCTTAACCCTGCATTACCTGATTTGGGAACACTGCGGGTCATGGAATTTTTCTCTTTGACACCAGATAGGCTGCATAGTCCAGAAATTACCCAGAGTCAAGTTTCTATGTGTTACTGGTAAGTGGGAAGATGCTTTTGGGAAACAGAATATGATAAACAAAGGATAATGGTGATTTGCACCTGGAGGACCCAGAAATCCTTCCCAGAATGCTGAGACATCCCAGACCTTGAAGACTGGGGCTAGAAAGGTGGAAAAATAGGAGGAAAATCAGAGTTTTACACCACAGAACTGCAAAGAGAGGCCCTTTCATGTTCTCTTGCAAAATTCATCTCTCCCTAAACCATGTTCAGTCCTGGGCAGGTGGGAGGGGAGAGAAACTCAGTGCATGTTTCCCAAAAAGTTGCTTCCCAGACATCCCTTCTGTGTTTTATCAGCCAAACATACTTAATAGATTTCAAAGCAATGGACATGGTTTTTCCTACCCTTCTGGTTAGAAATCTTTCCATCTGGACAGGGAATACAATCATAACAGCAGAATGGCTCCCCCTCCTTCTTTTTGATGCTGAAACCTGGAAGGCATTTGGCATTACACTCAGCAAGAGGCAGCACCTATCCAGGAAAAAAAATGGCAGGGAATTCATTTACTCCATCTGCATTAGCTGTAGAGCAATGAAAAAGTTGCTGAGTTGAAAATTTGGCAACATAGATCTGACCAAATGGAAGGGATAATTCGTAATCCCTAGAGAATGACAAGAATACTTATGGCCCAATCCTATGTGGTACTAGCATGCCAGCAGTGGTATGCGCTTTACGGCATTGTAAATGACGATCCGGCAGCATGTGTATCTGCGTGCTTCCAGGCCTCCACCACAGGTGGGAGGGAGGACCATGCTCAGGGAGGGCAAAGAGGAACCCTGCCCACATTGGTAAGTCAACGGGGTGGGCAGAACATGACGGTGGTGGTGGTGGATGGAACAGGGTAGGGAGTGGGCTGGGCAGATCGGGGAGGATTGGAAGAGGGCCAGGGGCGTGTCGGAGGTGGGAGGGTGTGGAACCCACTTGCTCTGGATGCTGTTCCCTCTGGAGCCAGCTGACAAGCTGCCCCCTTTGTCTCCTCAGACTTGTGCCTGTTAAAGAGTTGGCACAGGTTTGAGGAGACCCATTAGCAATTGTGGGGCTTATGAAGAGTTAAGGAAAAGTATTTTCTCTTACCTCTCCCAAGCCTCCCGATTCCCACCACCACCACCACAATAGCATGCAGCATGGCTATGTTTTGGTGTGGCTGCATGCTATGGCAGGGAAGAGGATAGGATTGGGCTGTTTGCATCCATATAACTCTGAGTTTGCAAAGCACTACATGCATACTATCTTGAGGTAATAGTCGGAACAATGCTGTAAATCAGTAAGTACTACTATCTTCATATTGTTCCAGAGTGGCAATGATGGCATTATGATTCTCCCTGTGTTCGCAACTTGTTGCTGAAGACACATCCTGACCACAGAGAAGGTGGGAGGCAGGCCTCGAATGCACAAGTCGCTCATGGGGAGGAAGTGAAGACAACATAATGCTGGGGCCCTTCCCTGCATTCTTCTGTGCACATTTGCAATGCTTAAACGGAACTATATTGCACCACACAATTACAATGATCAAGGGTGAATATTGGAGCATTTTCTTGTTAAATTTTGTACTCTGAAATTTACAGTTAGATCCCACCTGGTTGAATATGCCATGCCATCTAATGGCTGTGTTGTTAATGGTGAATTCTTTGCCTGATGAAGCTTGGGGATCCATCCTTCCTACTTTCACACTTGAAAAAGATTTGTTTGGTAATATAATCCAGTTTATAATTTCAAATCCTATGGCTAGTTCACCATTCTCGTTTAGAAATATTGTGTCCCCAACACCATTGTTAAATGAAGTGCTCCTGAGGTAAGGTGAAGCTAGATTGGAAGAAGGAAAAATGTAGAGTTTAAAAATGAGGAAAAAGGAACACCAACTTATGCTTAAAGAAACGCAATGGCGCAATCCTATCTAACTTTGTGCCCTGTGAGGCAACGAGGCCAGTGCAGCCTGCACTGCATCCAGAGCACAAAAGGTTTGCCTGGGAGGTCACCTCAGGGGAAGGGAACATTTGTTCCCTTCTCCTGGGTAAAGCCCCAGCTGCCCCGATGGGACTACTCAGATGTGACTCAGCTATTTTGCTCGCGCAAATCCGAGAGCCCCACATAATGGCAGCCAGGCCCGGGAAGGGGAATAGGATTTTGGTGTAGCCTTCACCAATGATCCCTCCCCCTTCCCGAGCCCGGCCAACCAATCCCACACCCTGGAATGCCCCGCTCTGCCCTCCACCTGCTCCTCCACCTTCCCTGGTGGGCACTCCAAAGGATCTGGGGAGGGGAGAGTGGCACCGGTCACTTTGCTTGCGTAGCCTCCTTGCCAGTGACGCAAGCATGCCTTATGGCACATTTGTGACACCCAAGACCACTAAATGTTATACAGGATTGGGCTGCCCATCTCAGATTTATGAGAATTTATGAGAAATTTTCTTTTCTTGCAGTTGAGGACAAATCCTAGCTTCAAATCCAGTTGTTCTAGAGCTAAAACACTTGAAGATAAGCAGTAACAAAAGACGAAAGAGTATCAAAAAGTAAAATACAAGTGCCAACTGTGTTTTTTTGCTGCCTATAAACTTCATGCCAGGACATCTCTCTCTGCAAGGCCTGAAGACATTGCTTTCTTGCAATACTGTTTAAATTCATTCAGTTACATTTCTGGTTTCAAATAACTAGCTTTGAATATGAAATAACCAAACAGAAACCACTTGTATGATGGATTACATGAACGTCTCCCTGTTTTCTATCATTGGTTTTGCTAATTGATTGCGTTCACTTTGAGAAGCGCATGTACTTCTCCATTTTTGTTTGCAGACATGGGTGGAATCTGGTACTGAGTTGACAGGATGCAAAGATCATGGCCACATGTTTCTCACATGAGGAGGATGAGCATAAGAGTAGGGTGACTCAGTTGAGGAGATTGAGTTGAGACAGACTAACAGCCCAATCCTGTGTAACTCTTGCAGATCCACTGGTATAAGAGCACTTATGCCAGAGTAACGCCGTATACCGACGGACTCAGGATGGACACCAGCGTAACCCCCCTTGGACGCCACACATGTGTAGTTCTGACGCGGGACAGATGCCGGTGCACCTTCGCTGGCGCAGGAGGCATTCAGACGCCCCCAGAATGCCCGGTGCACTGGCGGAGTTGTGCCAGGGTCTATCCTGTGTCCGAACTTCGCATGTGCGGTGTCCAAGGGAGGTTATGCTGGTGTCCATCCTGCATCCGTTAGCATATAGCAAGCTATACTGGCATAAGTGCTCTTACACTGGTGGATCTACTGTTATATCGGTGCAAGAGTTACATAGGATTGGGCTGTCAGATCTCCAAATGGAAAATGAGAAAGGGGAGGCAACTGGATTTGTGAGAGATGGGAGAGCACGAGGAAGGGCAGGTGGTGTTACAACTCTGGTGGGTGTACTGTCTGGAAACTACATTCACACATGTACATGTTCACATTTTAGGTTGTTGGCTATGACCAATTACCTGCCAAGGTTGCAATTTCAGAGCTTCACAAGCGTCGCAATTTCTCATTCCTTTATGTTTTGGTCTAGAGGAGAAAATGGAATGTAAAGCATGTGCTATGGCATAGACAGCATTATAGATGCTGTAGCTTTGGCCTGTCATTTTAAAAATGTCCACTGGAAGGTGTGTTGGCTTTTCTCCCTCAATACATATTTCCTTGCTCTTCTCGCCAAACAGCTGCTTTTTACAACGGAACGCCTTCTTCCAGAAGAATGTACTAAAACCATCTGCTTCTGAGGAGTGAGGATTTGGGATCTGGAGGAAATTTTGGAATCCCAGCACTTCTCTGGAGTGTATGGCAAAGGATAAAGCACCATCAAAGATTTCTATTTGTGCATTTTCATCCCTGAAAAATGCCATTGAAGAGAAATCCAAAGGAGCTGACATAATCCATACCTTGCCTTTGGGAATCTCTGACACAACTTTAGTTTTGGCCTTATGTACTAAATATACTAACCATGGCAATGTTTGCGTATTTGAATTTATGAGAATGACATTGGTCTTTTTAAAAAGGTGAATTATATTTTCCAGTTGTGTTGCTGAAAAGCGCTCCATGTCTTTCGCGAAAAAGGTGGATGGTATTCTTTCAGCGAAGGCTGTACAGACTCCACTCTGGAAAAGCATTGGTATCAGGCTCTGCATGAAATTTTCTCCACTGTCATCATCCATCGCAATGATCCCAATCCACCTCCATTGGAAATGCAGAAGTAGCTGGACAATTGCTGTATACTGGTATTCTTCTTTGGGGGCCATCACATACAAGGAAGAGAACAAGTTGTTGTCACTCATCTTTGTAGCACGCAAGCCATAAGTGATCTAAACAAAAATGAATTGATTTTTTTGAGTGTTGCAAACACAATATGTGTGTTATGTGAGTCAATTGCAGGCACATCCCAATAGGGGAGCAGGCTTTCAATTGGCAATTCAAAGGTCACTGATAAGCTGTTTCTCCAGGCTTGAGGAAGGGGTAGAGGAGAGAAGGAGAGTCTTTTCAGTGGGAGATTCAAAATGAATGTTTCAAGAAGCAGAACTTGTCCAAACTAGACAGGGAGGCAGAAGAATAGGCAGAAAGGTGGGCTCTCTATCCAAGCCTTTGTTGGCACAGCGAGTCCTGCATTGCTGATTTGATAGGAGTGTTACACAGCAAAGAGGGTAATCTTGAAACACACCAAAGTTCAGCAGATGAAGAATGCAAACTTTGGGGACCGTACTTAATGTTTCCTGGTTGCAATAGATTCCCTACAGATCCCATTCCCATATGAGAATGGACTATGGCAAAACTAGTAGGGAGTATTTTAGTTCAGTACGAAATATGGAGTAATGAAAGCTTTCTGCACGTACTTGTGGAATCTTGTAGATGCCCGAAATGGTGTTGATGTGGAGAGACGTTTTATAGTCAAATCCCCCAATGAAAGCTACAAGACTCTTTGTCTGGATGCCGCAGTTGTAGTTGGGGACAATCCTTTTCCAGGTGGAGAGGAGGCTTAGCATGTTGTGATAAGTCATCCTTGCCTTCAAGTAGCTGTCAAAGATGTGGAGCCCTATACTGAAATTTGCTAAGAGCTTGGAGTTCTTGATCTCCCACACTGCATACGTCAAGGAAAAGATGTGCTGATAATTGTTGGGTGCTGCACTGAAATACATGATATAAAAATGGTCACTATCCATGCCATGAATCCTTTGTCATTTCTTGCTGCTCTTGACCGAGCAACTACTGCAAGGCAAGCCATTTTATACATCCCCACCACTCAGGGATAGAGTTGACATAATGTTGGTATCCAATATTAATCTCCTCTGAAGCAGTAAATGCAATTGCGAAAGTAAATGAGGGGAACAGAAGTCTGTGAGAAAATGAAGAAGAAAAGTCCAGTGGGAAAAATTGTACAAAAACTGACTTGGATGCTGGAAGATGAAAGAGTGACAATATGAAATATGAAGGCTTGGTAAAGAATAGAGAAATATGATGGGAAAAAGGAATGGAGGGCAGGAAATATGTAGAGTATCAAGGAGGATAACTACAAATTGTCAAACAGAGGACACATTGTTGAAGGAATTGCATATACAATTTTTAATAAGCTGAAGTGCATCCTGGGAGGAAAACACTTTTTAATGAAGAAAAAAAAAAAGGAAATGAATTGTTTTCTATACATGGTATCATGTTACATATATACAGTGGACCCTTTTTATCTGTGGGTTCGGGTTTCCTGGATTTGTCTCACCAGCCTGCTGTTAAAAGAAAAAAAAAAGGGGGAAGCGGGTTTTTAACCTTTAAGAAGCAAACCGCTCTTCCAGGTCGTGCGACTCCCCCTCCCTCTCCCAAAATAGCTCCATAATGCATTGCAATACATTCTGGGGCGACCTTAGGCGAGAGGAGGGGGGAGTCGTGCGACCCGGAAGAGGCTTCTAGAGTGTGATTTCAGGCTGTTGTAAGCAAGGACACGTAGCGGTTTGCATCTAAAAGGTAAAAAAAAATGCTTTCCCCCCTTTTTTCTTTTAACGGTATTTTAGGTGGACTCTGGTATCCGTGGATACTTGCTATCTGCGGGGGGGGGGGGCCTGAAACAGATTCCCTGCAGATAGCAAGGTCCGACTGTACCTGTAGTTATTAGAACATGGCTTTGTGTATGTTATGGAATAATATTTCCTTACCTAAAATAATACGTACGCGTCAAATTAGGGTATTCATTGAAGAGTGCAGAATAGGAGAATAAAGAAAGTTGGGAAATAATCCCACCAATGATAAGATTCCCTGGCTGATAATATTCATGTTGGATTTGAAGGGGATCATCCATGGCACATGTAACACCAAGTTCTTTGCATTCAATTTGAGGTAGCAGTAACAGAAGGAGCAACAGCCACACAACGAAGGCTGCCATCTTGAAAGCAGGTCCTCTTCTCTTCACACAGAACCTACTCTCTCTCTCTCTCTCTCTCTCTCTCTCTCCCCCCCCCCCCCTGTAATGCACAGGCTACAACACTCTGCAGTCAAGGTCTCCACCCTTCAGTTATATGTTTATACCTGACCTGTAAAGAGAAAACATCTTTGGATGTAGTGTCCATCCACCAGCCCTTGATGACAAAGCTGCAATTTATAAAAGTCATGTAATTATACTTTTGGTCTCTGCAAATCCATGTGGATTTTGGAAAAACAAGCCTGAGTCAGAGTCATCGAATTAATTACAGGGTTCACAATCAACTCCCCAAAGTATTATGCTCTGTGTGGTGGTACCTTATACAACAGGGAAAGAAAAAAATATTTGTCAGATCTCACCACAACATTTTTCTATTACTGTACCTGGTGGGACAAGAAGGCTTCACACATGATTCGGGCTTGACTGTTGCTGGATCCACCCCTCCCTCCCCCTGATAATGCCCCGAGTTCATCCCCCCAAATGCTCTGTTACTCCCCCACCCTGCCCACTGCCCACCCCTGTCACTAATGTACCTCCTCCAGTGGCAGATGGGCACTCTGGTGGCATACACTATCGCCATTCATTTGCGCTGGGGCCCATTGCACACTTTCTTGCTGCAATGCATCCCTTCCCCCAGAAAAGCAGCCTCAGCTCCCTTGCCTGGCAAACAGTTCAACTGATTTATTTTTATTTTATTTATTTTATTTACAATATTTTTATCCCGCCTTTCTCCCCGAAGGGACCCAAGGCGGCTTACAACAGAAAAAAAAGAAACTACAATACAAAAAATACAATACAAAAATAATCACATTTTAAATTAGTAAGAAACAATTAATGAAAATAAAAACACTATCTAAAAATCAATTAAAAAAATTATTGCTACAATTAAAACAGGAGCATAAAAACAGCAGCACTCCCACCTGTACCAGCGAGATGTTTTTAAAAAGGCAAGGACTCAGAAGGCTTCTTTGAACAAGAAGGTTTTTAGGCCTCACCGGAAAGTGTCCAAGGAGGGAGCAGTTCGTAAGTCAAAGGGGAGGGAATTCCATAAGGTTGGTGCCACTACTGAGAAGGCCCTGTTTTTAGCCGCCGCCCCTCGCACCTCCCTGGGTGACGGCACCCGCAGAAGGGTCTTCTCTGATGATCTAAGGAGACGGGCCGGACTATATGGAAGTAGGCGGTCTCTCAAATATCCTGGCCCCAAGCCGTATAGGGGCGTGATAAACTACTGGCATATGTTGTCTGAGGAGAGAAAGGGGGTGGACCGGGCTAAAAATGGGAGATGGGATCCAGTGTGCATGACTGCCGCTGAGATCCCCCCTCCCCCTCCTGCCCTCTCCGATCCCCTCTCCACTCCCTGCCCTCCCCTGATCCACCTCAGATTGTGCCTGAGCCTCCCCTGCCCTGCCCTCGCCGCCAACCTACCAATGCCTGAATAGTCTCCCGGAGCCACTCACAAACATGCCATGCCTCAGGCAGTTTGCAGTGTCCTGGCTTTCATGTTGTCAAAAAGCTCCCTGCACTGCTGGAATGCAGAGCGACCATAGGATTGAGCCAATAGAAGTGTAACATGAGGCTTGCATCTGCAGAGACTGAGTGCAGTGGCTTTTGGTGCAACTGTATGGAATGGCATGGCATGAAATGAAGAGGAAGGAAAGGATATCGATGCAACCATTTGTATATCTTTTATTGTGTGGGTAAAAGTACAATAACCAGGAAGGGGAATAAAAATAAACCCAGATTCAAAGAAAGAATAACATAATGCTCAAGAATAAAACGACAACATTCTTTAAGATTCCAGTTTTCTTCTCTTCATTAGCTGCTCCTTACAGTTCAGTTCAGGCCTCATCACAATTAAATAACATTTCGGGGCAAAGATAAAACCAAGTAATCCACCACTAGAGGCTAAGATGGAGAAGATCTCCACAGCCACCATGTATTTCCCTTTGGTGCTCAGGTAAGCAGGAAGGAAGGACACCCAAACACTGCAAAAAACAAGCATGCTGAAAGTAATGAATTTGGCTTCATTGAAAGTGCTGGGCAACTTCCTGGCAAAAAAAGCCACAATGAAACTGACAACAGCCAGGAGTCCCAAATACCCCAGAATACAATAAAACATAGTGACAGACCCTTCATTACATTCCATTATAATTTCTTCAGCCATGGACTGTGTGTCCACATCTGGGAAGGGAGGAGCAGTACAGAGCCACACAGTACAAATCACTGCTTCGATAAGGGAACAGGACAGAACCAGCAGGTTTGCTAAACCTTTCCCCACCCATTGCTTTACCCTGCTTCCTGGTTTAGTGGCCATGAAAGCCAGAATCACAGTGAGGGTTTTGGCCAAGACAGAAGAAACAGCCATTGAGAAGACAAGGCCAAAGGTGGTTTGACGTAGAAGGCAGGTCACTGTGTGAGGCCGACCAATGAAGAGCAGTGAGCAGAGGAAGCAGAGCAGGAGGGAGATGAGTAGAGAGTAGGTGAGATCCTGGTTGTTGGCTTTGACGATGGGGGTTTCCTTGTGTTCAATGAAGATTCTGAGCACCAAAGCTGTGATCAGAGAAAAAGAAAGAGCTAAGAAAACTAAAGTGATGCCCAAAGGTTCTTCATAAGACAGAAAGTTTGGAATTCTGGGATAGCATTGATTGCGATCCAAATTGGGATATTGATCATCTGGACATTTGAAACAATCATTCATGTCTGAAAAATAGAACAGATCCCATTTTAGTTTCTCAGTTCTTCCATAATTGGTATCAGTATATAATTTATCTTGGATGCAATGTGTTTAGGTGCAATTTCTGGCTCTCTGCCTCAGAATTCTTTTATTTTAAATATCTTTTATGTTCTACTGGTTAGCTAGTTAAAACATAGAATACAACTGGCAACTCATAGAAAAGCACGTTTCGGACAACTTGGGTGTAAGCGGCACTGGCGTTAAGACTGGCACTGCTCAGACTCCCGGAGGACTGAACCTGTGCTGGACGATCCAGGTTAGGCCTAAGTCACTTGGCGCAGGGGTGGGGCCGGCCGGGCTGGTGAGAGAGGGGGGGCCATTGACCAGCCCGGGCTGGGAGGGGGTGGAGCCAATATCTTATCCTGTTCCCAGCACGGGTCGTTCTTACTCCGCCTCCCTGAATGTATGCCAGGTCTGGACCTGGCATATATCCAAGGAGGCCCATAGGCCCCCGGCCGGATTACACCCCTTCTCCTGAGGTGCTCCTGGGATGGCCATAGGATACAGCAGCTGTGTATAGTTAGGCAGGATTGTGCTGTGAGATTCCCTGCAGAAAATTTAATGATTTATGATTAATGACTAATAAAGGTAAAGGTGACCCCTGACAATTAAGTCCAGTCGTTTCCGACTCTAAGGTGTGGTGCTCATCCCCATTTCAAAGCCGAAGAGCCAGCGTTGTCAGAAGACGCCTCCGTGGTCATGTGGCCAGCATGAGTCTCCTTGCCGCAGCGCGTAGCATGCAGCTGGAACACGGAGCGCTGTTTACCTTCCCGCAAGCGGTACCTATTTATCTACTTGCATTAACATGCTTTGGAACTGCTTTAATTCAGATGTGAAGATATGCTCTTTCATTCTCTTACAAAATCAATATATCTATAAACCAACTTGAATCTAATAAATCAGGCAAGGGTCCCATCCTTATCTATGCACATGCTGCTCCCCCAAAAAGTTGTTTTCCTATCATCCCTTCCCTGTAGTATGCAAAATGCATTCAAGGAATTTCAGACCAACACTTTGTTCTTAATAGACTCCATACATCTGCAAAATGATTTCTCCTACCCTTCTGGTCAGAAATCTTCCCTTCTGAACAGGGAGTGCAATCATAGCAACAGAATGGTTCTCCCTCCTTCTTTTTAATGTTGTACCCTGGATAGCAGTTGTTACTACACACAGCAATGGGCTGCACCTGTGCAAAAACAAAAAGAAGACTTAATTACTTACTGCATGTTCTTGTCAAAGTCTTATCTATGTTAGTTGAAATGAACCTTGAAAGAGTGTTTTGTATGCAACACATTATTCATATTCTCTTGAAGATCAGTCCAATAATGGTCAAAGGCCAATAAAGGAATATATTCTTGTTGAGTTTGTATCCTAGAAACTTACAGTCATATCCCACCTGGTTGAATATATCATGCCATCTGATAACTGCATTGTGAATGGCAAACTCTTTGCCCAGTGAAGCCTGGGGATCCATCCTTCCTACTTTCACACTTGAAATGGATTTGTTTGGCAGAACAATCCAGTTTATAATATCAAATCCCACTGACAATTCACCATTCTCATTAAGAAGCATGGTGTCCCCAGCACTGTTGTTAAATGAGATGCTCCTCAGGAAAGGGTGCAGCTGGATTGAAAGAGGGAAACACAGAATGTTAACCTGTTCCATCTTGCTAATGCTTGAATGATCTGACTTGGTATTGAATGGCCACCCCTTTCTAATGCAATGCTATTTAAATTGATTTAGGTTTTTTGAGTGGTATGGACTGACATGAAGGATCTGACAGAAGTTGGTAGTAGGCAGGACAACATCCAAATATCGTCAGTAACTTGCCATTCATGTTGCTAATTCACTATACAGTATTCTATTGAGAAGCAGACATTCAGAATTTTCCAAAAGATGTCATTCTTGACTAAACAACATTGAAATCTATGAGATGATCAATGTGACCAACTTACATACCCAGTGACATAGTAATGGGGGGGCGGGGGTGGTCCGCATGCAGCATGCCCGGGGGGCAGCAAAATCACCCGGACCCGCCCCCCGCATTGACAGTGGCGGTGAGCCTCACAGCGCTGCTGCAGAGGCTCCTGTTGCCGCTTGTTGCCTGCCTCCGACGCCAGGGGCCGCTGCCTGACCCCTTTCCCCCCACCCGGCCGTCCTCTGCTCAGGCTTGGCGGGCCGCTTCTGACTGGGTGGGGCTGGGGCCTGGGCTTGCGATCATGTCTTGGTTTGGCACTTCTGGGGCAGGGCTTCGGGCGGTGCCGCGCGCACGCAAAGAATGCCACCCAGGCCGCAGCCCCGCCCGGCCTGGCCCAGTCAGAAGTGGCCTGCTGAGCCCGAGCATAGGAAGATGGCCGGGCAGTGGGATGCGGTAGCGACTCGGGCGTCCGACAGCCGGGCGGTGACGGGGTGGAGAGGAGGCATTGGGCTCATCCCCTTGAAGCTCCTGGAGGCCAGAGAGGGTGTTTTCCACCCTACCCTGCCCCCTGGGCCCTGTTTTTGTCCCTTCAGACCAGGCATGGCGTCACTTGGTGGGGGAGGGGGGCATCATCTCGGCTTTCCGCCCCTGGTAGGGGGCAGCGTCGCTACAACTCTGTACATACCTACAATTTCAAGAGGACTTATGGCCCAGTCCTATCAAGTGGCTCCACTGCCAGAACTATCATTACGGTGGTGGAGCACGCTTTATGGTGTCAGAAATGCTGGGTCACACAGTGATTTCTGCTTACTTCTGGGTGCACACCAAAATCCTTACTCCTGTCCCCTGGCCCACACAAAACCTGCCAGAAGTGACTACTTTGGCTTAAATGGACTCCAATCCAAGGAAAGCAATCTAGAGTAGGCAAAAAAACTGCCAAACAAGGCTGATCCGGTTGGCCAGCAACAAATTCCTACCCGGCTCCAAAGGCAAGCAGCTAATCTCAGACTGCCCAATGGCAGGGTGGATGCGGGTTGAAAGCCAAAGCACACTGAGCTAATGGCTGGTGAAGCTCTGCCCCCCAAGCACTAATAGGGTGCTTGCATCTTTCCGCCTTTGCCTTGCTTATGGTTGGGCCAGGCAAGGGACCCTCCCTGCCTGCAAGAGAGGTGGCAAACTGGCCTTCCGATCACTGCATTCCCACATTACCCTAGTCACACATTAATCTATTGGATGAAAGCCATTACCTGCCAAGGTTGAATTTTCAGAGCCTCAGATCTATCCTCATTGATCATTCCATTCCGTTTAGATCTGAATGAGTACATGAAGTTTAAAGCATGTGCTATGGCATAGACAGCATTGTAGATGCTGTAGCTTTGGCCTGTCATGGTCATTTCAAAATTTCCCCCCTGAAGTCTGTCTAGTTTTTCCTCTCCAGTGCAGATTTCCTTGCTTTCCCCACCAAACAGTTGTTGTAAGCATTTGAATGCCTTCTTCCAGAAGAATGTACTAAAATCGTCCCCTTCTGGGGAGTCAGGATTCAAAAACCGAAGGAAATTTTGAAATCCCAGAACTTCTCTGGAGTGTATAGCAAAGGATAAAGCACCATGAAAGATTTGAGCATTGAAATGCCTGAACAATGTCAGTGAAGAGAAATCCCACGGGGCTGTCATAATCCAGACCTTTCCTAAGCGTGCCTCTGTCACATTGTTAGTTTTTACCACAAATAGTAAAAAAATTAAACTTAACATAGTTTGGCTATTTGCATTTATGAGAATGACATTGGTCTTTTCAGAAAGATGGACTAATTTCTCTGATTGCCTTTTGTAATGGTGTATAACATCGGAAGTGAAAAAGATGGACATCATTCTTTGAGTGAAAGCTGTGCAGATGTGATTCTGGAGAAGCATTGGTATCAAGCGCTGAATGAAAATTTCTCCATTATCATCATCCATTGCAATGACCCCAATCCATGTCCATTGGAAATGCAGAAGTAATCGTACGATCCCTGTGTACTGATATTCCTCTTTGGGGGCCATCCCATACAAAGAAGGGAACAAGGTTTTGTCACTCATTGTGGTAGCAAGTAAGCAATAAGTAACCTAAGCAACAAACAAACACAGTTTGTTAACACAGTAAACACAGTTTGAGAAGTGGGACAAAAATGCTTTGTATATTATATGAATGAACTGCTAACTAAAGTGAAACAGTTTGCACCAGAGATCTGCATTAGGTACAAACTTTAGTGAAAAAGTTATAGAATTTATTTTAATACTAAGAATGCAATCCTATAGATACTTACCTGGGAGTAAGTTTCATTAAATCCTATGGGACTTACATCTGTATAGACATGCATAGGATTGTGCTGTAAGTGCTCAGTACATCATATGATCCTAATGATGAGCCAGGATGGTGTAGTGGTTTGGGAGTTGGACTTAGACCTGGAAGATCCAGGTTCAAGTCCCCGCTCAGCCACAAAGCTTCCTGGGTGACCTTGGGCCAGTCACTGTCTCTCAGCCCCACCTACCTCACAGGGTTGTTGTGAGGACAAAAGGAGGGGAGGAAATATGTACACCACTCTGAGCTCCTTGGAGGAAGGGCGGTATAAAAATGTGAAAAATAAATAAAATAAATAAATAATGGTAGTCACCAGATGTTCATTACTGGGAGGAGTTCATCACTGGGAGGTGTGTATAACCCCAGTCCATCCCGACCCCCGTCCAAAAATGTCCAGGGAAGGGAAGGGTTGCAGGGAAGGGCTGTTCAATTTGGCATCAATATCGAGTAATGAATACTTCTTGTAGGTACCTGTGGAATCTTGTAGATTTCTAATATTGTGTTGATGTGGAGGGAAGTCTCATAATCCAATCCCCCAATGACAGCTATCAGACTCTTGCCGATGCCACAGTTGTAGTTGGGGACAGTCCTTTTCTGGCTGGAGAGGAGGCTCAGGGTGTTGCAATAAGTCATCCTTGCCTTGAAGTAGCTGTCATAGATGTGGAGCCCGATGCTGACATTTGCAAAGATCTTGAAGTTCTCTTTGATCTCCTTTGCAGCATATGCCAAGGAAAAGATGTGCTGAAAGTGGTTGGGTGCTCGACTGATATAACAGTTTCGTGATATAAACATGATCACTGTCTATGCCACAAATTCTTTGTCACCTCTTTCTGTTCCTGCTAGCATAGCTTCAAAGCATGCCATTTTTTACATCATGACAATTACACTGCTATGGTCGGATTGAAGTTTGCTTTAAAAAACTAAGATGAAACAGGAATGGTAATGGTGGGACACTGAGCAGGATGGAAATAATGGGAGAACATGCTCAACTATGTATATTCTTTGTGACTACAATATGGTCTGTGTGAGGCTGCCCTTGAAAAGTCCTGGGAAATTACAGCCAGTGCAGTACTGCAGCTGGGTTGGTACCTGAGACGACTGATGGAGATCATATTGCACCTGTTTACTGGCTCCTGTTTACTGACTGATGGGGATCATATTGCACCTTTACTGGCTCCTACAGCGCAATCCTGTGTAACCTTGCACTGGTGTAACAGTAGATGCACTGGTGTAAGTGCACTTATGCCAGTGTAATTGCACTTACACTGGTGCATCTGCTGTTACACCAGTGCATCTACTGTTACACCGGTGCAAGGTTACACAGGATTGTGCTTCTAATGTGATTTGACATCTGTTTGAAGTTGCTGTTCATTGCCTTGAAAGCTCTGCATGCTTTGCATCCTGGGAACCACCAATTTCCTTTTGAATTAACCCTCCCATCAAGACCATTTGGAGAGGCTCTGCTCTGTGTGCTGATGCTAGAAGATGTTGAGTAATTGAGCAGGCCAGAAAGGGCTGTCTTGAGGGTTCTACCCAGGCTTTGTAACTCTCTCTCTCTCTCTCTCTCTCTCTCTCTTGTCCAACAACTTGTCCAAGAAATGAATAACATGGAATAGAGTAATGACAAGAGGAGGACAAAGACAAATGGAACATAATATGAATAACCCCGAGAAATATTACAATATAAGCCAAGAGGGATCTCGGAACAAGTATATATAAAAATAAATAGGCTATTTTCTAACCAGCCTGTTCTGAAAGCACATGCAGTACAACATATACAGTATGATACATTTGCAGTAACTACTTCATGTATGTTACACAAAGGTATTTCCTTACCTAAATTTATAGATAATATTCACTGTAGGGTGTTCATTGAATAAAACAGGTTTAGAAAGGGAGTTGAGATGAGAAACAATCCCACCGATGATGAGATCGCCGGGCTGAGAATAGTCATGTGGGATCTGCAGGGGATCATTCATGGTACACATAACGCCAAGTTCTTGGCCCTCAATTTGAGGCAGCAGCAACAGAAAGAGCAGCAGCCACAGAAAGAAGGATACCATCTTGAAGGAAGGTCCTCTTCTCCCGACACAAAACCAGCTTTCTGTAACCCAACCAGTTTCATCTAGTCAGAGTCTGGTTACAGCATCCCTCAGTTTCTTGTGTGTCTTAAATCTGATGATATATAGATCCCTGAACAGTAAACGGAAAACTTCCTTTATTGTAGCTATGCTTACCCACATTCCACCTCCTCCTCTCTTGACTACAAATTTCTAGTTTATAAAAATGTATTGATCATGCTTTTTGGTCTCTGCAAATCCATGTGGACTTTGGAAAAAGAAGACTGAACCACAGTCATCTGAAATAATTATAGGGTTCACAAAGTATTATGGTTGGAAGAATGACAGAGTTCACCATTACATCCTCAGAGGTACTGTGGTCTGTGTAGCACCCGATGCATGAGAATAAGGAAAGAAAACATGTTTATCAGATCTCTCCACAACTCTTTTCAGCTCTGGAGTGGGAAAAGAATACTTCACACATGGGTTCATGATTTTAAACAGCATCAAAACAGTTAGCCTCAGACATGGAGCCCAAGAAGATTTGTGAATTTTGGGGATGGACGTGACCTCCTCTTTCCACTCTTCTTTTTCACTGTTTTGTGCTGAAATTTTGCCTGCCTCTGAACATGGAGCTCTATTCAATTTACGTAACTAAGGGCACAATCCAATCCTACTTACGCCACCGTTGTAACCAATGGCGCAGCGAGAGTGGGAGGTCCCAGAATGGAAAGGGGATTCAAATCCCCTTTGAATTCCCCTTTTGGAGGGGATTTGAATCCCCTTTCCATTCTGGGGCCTCCCACTCTCGCTGCACTGCTGGTTACAACAGTGGCGTAAGTACGATTGGATTGTACCCTAACTCAGGCATTGTGTGATATACCTAGCAATGTTCTCCTTAGTGCACACAGATGTCAGTTTTGTCCCAGATCTTGAAGGGCTAAGCTAGATTTGCTAACCAGAGATCCATTTTTCCTGCCATTTTTAGAAGGCCAAACAGAGCCACTGAGGGTTCTGCTTCAGGCTGCAATCCTATCCACACTTACCCAGGTGTAAGCCTTATTGACTATAATGGAACATACTTCTGAGTAGACATGCATAGGATTGGGCTCACAGACTGGGACTGCAATGCTGATTGAGGGTGGTGTTGTTTTTTTAAAACTCCCTTTCCCTATGTTGTTTCCCTGATGTATATATTTTGTCTCTTGGGGCAAATTGCAGTTCCTGTGTAACAGTTTAGTCCAGGAAAATTGCCTGGAGGAATTAGTTGAATTCCCCATCTCCAGCATAACTGGCCTGGATCAGGGCTCTCAGTTGCTGCATATAGCCTTATTAATAAAAAAACACCCAAAAACAACAATCGTTTATTACACTGGCGTCACTGCAGGGGAGGCGGAACTCTAAATTCCGCTGCGATCCGACCCTCCGTTACATGGGTGAACGAAGCGGCCCCACCCCCTCGCCTTCGGAACCATTCAAGGTGGTGAAAACAACGCACAGGGAGTCTCAAGCACGCACAAGCATGCGAACTGCAGGAGCTCAACTACTTGTAAACTGCAGAAGCTCAGCTGTTTACAGAGCAATTAGTAGCTATCCGATTTTTGAATAGGCTCAGGGCTTGAGGCAATTACCTATCTGATCTTTCCATCACCTGGGACCCACCAGAAATCAGGTGGTGACCCATCAAGTGGGTCCTGACCCTCAGTTTGAGAAACACTGGGATAGGGGACTTAAGGTAGAGACAAGCAAATGGTCAGAGTGGAACCTAGAACTGGTCTTGTCCAGCTCAGGGATGCAGAAAAGGTTGTCCAGCTCAGGGATGCAGTTTAAGGACCATCAGCTGCAATTCTAAAACAAACCTCAAATGCTGTCTGGCTTGGTATAAGTGGTGCAATCCTGTTTAATTAATTCCCCTTCCAGGTAAGGTAGGATGAAAGAAGAGGAGATGAAGGAGATCTTATAAATATACAATCACAGTCATGTTTCCAGATTGCCCTCAATGCTTAACAATAATACCGTTGTTCACAGTTCAAATAGCGAGAATCCTATTTCCTTTTTGTTAGATGCTTCTTACAGTTCAGGTCAGGTCTCAGGACAATTATATAACATTTAGGGGCAAAGATAAAACCCAGGATCCCAGCACTAGAGGCTAAGATGGAGAAGATCTCCACAACTACCATGTACTTCCCCTTGGTGCTCAAATAAGTGGGAAGGAAAGACATCCAAACACTGCAAAACACCAACATACTGAAAGTGATGAATTTGGCTTCATTAAAAGTGTCGGGCAACTTCCTGGCAAAGAAAGCCACAATGAAGCTGACAAGAGCCAGGATTCCCATATAGCCCAGAACACAATAAAACATGAGCTGTGACCCTTCGTTACACTCCAGCACCATTTCTTGAGCCAGAGACTGTGTGTCCACATCTGGGAAGGGAGGAGCAGTACTGAGCCATACAGTACAGATCCCTGTTTGAATCAGGGTGGAGGAAAGAACAACCCAGGTTGTCAGTCTTTTCCCCACCCATTTCCTCATCCTGCTTCCTGGCTTGGTGGACGTGAAAGCCAGAATCACAGTGAGGGTTTTGGCCAAGACAGAAGAAACAGCCATGGAGAAGACAAGGCCAAACGTTGTTTGACGTAAAAGGCAGGTCACTGTGTGAGGCCGACCAATGAAGAGCAGTGAGCAGAGGAAGCAGAGCAGGAGGGAGATGAGGAGACAGTAGGTGAGGTCTCGATTGTTGGCTTTGACTATGGGAGTGTCCCGGTACTTAATGACTATCCCCAACACCAAAGCAGTCATCAGAGAAAAAAAGAGAGATGAAAAGTCCAAAGTGATCCCCAAAGGTTCTTGATAGGACAGGAAGTTTGGGATTCTGGGATAGCATTGATTGCGATCCAAATTGGGATATTGATCATCTGGACATTTGAAACAGTCAACCATGTCTGAAAAAAAAAATAGGACAGCTTCCATATTAGCCTCTCAAACATGCTGTGACTTTTTCCTTTCATATATTATTAAAGATAATTATATACTGCACATGTGCAGTAGCATAGCTGGCATTTTGCCAATGCATCATCACCCTGTCCCCTGCCACCAGCCACCAGAATGTAGCAGGACTGGTGTCAAACTGTTTGGCCCCAGTCCAGCTCCATTCCAGTGGTGGGGCGGGGTGTGTCATCCCACCCAGGCGCTTGCAGTGCATTTTATGTAAATTACATTTGCCTACCCTTCAGGTTAGAAATCTTTCCATCTGGACAGGGAATGCAATCATAACAGCAGAACGGCTCCCCCTCCTTCTTTTGGATATGGTAACCTGGAAGGCAATGTTCACTGCACATAGCAAGAGGCAGAGCCTACCCAGGATATAAAAAAGAGAATTCAAT
Organism: Plestiodon gilberti rubricaudatus; assembly: GCA_026170595.1. Lineage (NCBI taxonomy): Eukaryota > Metazoa > Chordata > Lepidosauria > Squamata > Scincidae > Plestiodon > Plestiodon gilberti. The sequence continues at coordinate 23,901,123 of JANXHW010000006.1, forward strand.
TCCTCCATTCCCATTACCTCTCTTGCATGTAATTTGTAAACATTATCAAAGGTAGTGAAAAGGTTGTTTTCAAATTTTGGCATCATAGACATGAGACAGGATTGTTTATATGTCATGGAATGGCTCGATTGTCCTCTCTTGGGAATCACAAGCATACACACCATTCAAATAACTCTGCCAGTGTGCAGAGCACTTCACACAGATTATTGTACATGCTGAAGTCTTACAAAAATGTTGTAAGGTCAGTAAGAGCCCAATCCTATGGAATTTTTATGAACTTGTATTCCTGGGCATTCAAGAGATGGCTCTGTCAGGGATCAGGGCCTGTTGGGGGGTGTTCCAAGGATGGGAAAGGGGAGGATATTAGTGGCAGCAGTGCTGCTCATATCCTATGCTTCCTTCCCAGCCTTAACATGCTCCCTTGAGCCCACTTGGAATTGCACCAGTCAATGTGCACCAGTAATGTGTGCACAGGGCTATATCGTACCCCACTGTTACAACAATGATAAAGGTTGAACGTGTACTGGAGCATTGTCATGTTAAGCCTTGTACCCTAGAAATTTACACTCAGATCCTACCTGTTTGAATATGCCATGCCATGCGATTGCTGAGTTGTTAATGATGAACTCCTTTCCTGATGATGCCGGGGGATCCATCCTTCCCACTTTCACTCTTGAAAAGGATCTGTTTGGTAATATAATCCAATTTATAATATCAAATCCTGCAGCGAATTCACCATTCTCATTAAGAGATATTGTGTCCCCAACACCATTGTTAAACGAGGTGCTTCTCAGGTAAGTGTGAAGCTAGTTCGAAAGTAAGGAAAATGTAGAGTTTACAAAAGAAGGAGAACAGGATACTAAAAATATGCATCAAGAGACTTTAGTGCCAGCTTTATGACAATAACGGCCCAATTCTAATCAGGACTGGAATGGTGCAAAGTGGCATTTATGACAACAGAACACTGTTCAAAAGCTGTTGCAATAGGCAGCGGCATGTGAGCATCACCGCCCGAGCAGAAAGTCTACTCGGGGAAGGGGATGCTCGTCCTCTTCCCCGGGTGTAACCGGCGCTGGGGCCGATCAACCTTCTAGGAATTTTGCCAGCAAAATCACTGGTGGAAGTCGGAGGAGGTTGTGTAATGGCTCAGCTTATTGGCGGGGGACGGGATATGGCCGAAGCCATCCCTCACCCCCTCCCCGATCGGCTGGGCCTATGGCTGGCCTCTGTTCCCGGCCGAACCGCCCCTCAGCCCACTGGATCCTTACCTGGGTCTGGTGATGGGCTGGCGAGTCCTCTGTTGGCGGAGTAGGGGAGTAGATGCAAACGTGCCTTACAACACATTTGCGACATCTTCGGCCAGCAGAATGCTTGTTTTTTTTAACGAATTTACAATAGGATTGGGCTGCCCATTGTTGAGATAGTTTTTAAAAAAATTAAAATTCCCAAATAGCAATTGGGAAAGAGAAAGAAGTTAGATATGTGAGAGGTGGGAGAGCATGAGAGCAAGGAAAAGTTTTAACCATATGTTGTTTCTGGACACTTTGTTTACACGGGAGCCTGTTCACACATTAGCCTACTGGTTGTGAGAAATTACCTGCCAAGGTCGCAATCTCAGAGCCCCCAGGTTGTCTTCATTTCTCATTCTTTTCAGCTTTAGTCTTGAGGAGGAGAAGGAATCTAAAGCATGTGCAATGGCATAGAAAGCATTGTAGATGCTGTAGCTTTGGTCTGTCATTTTATAAACATCCAATGGAAAGTTCACTTGGGTTTCCTCCACAGTACGAATTTTTTTGCTCTCTACATCAAAAGGTTGTTGCAAAGAGTAGAATGCCTTCTTCCAGAAGAATGTACTAAAACCTTCTTCAGGGGAGTGGGGATTTAGGATTTGAAGGAAATGTTGGAATCCCACCACTTCTCTGGAGTGTATGGCAAAGGATAAAGCACCATCAAAGATGTCTAAGTCATAAGACCAGTAAAATGAAAGGGAAGAGAAATCCCATGGGGCTGTCATAATCCATACCTTGCCTATGGGCGCCTGTATCATATTTTGAGCTTTTGCCACTTGTAGAAGGGTTACTATACATGACACTGTTTTGATATTTGCGTTTAGGACAATGGCATTGGTCTTGGAAAGATGGACCATAACTTCCATTCTTGTGATTAAATTGAGATCAATGCTTGCGGTGTAAAATGTGGATGGTATTGTTTTAATGAATGCCGTACAGATTCCACTCTGGAATATCATTGGTATCAACCTCTGCATGAAATTTGCTCCATTATCATCATCCATGGCAATGATCCCAACCCATGTCCATTGGAAATGCAAAAGCAACTGAACAATCCCTGAGTACAGATATGTTTCATGAGGAGTCATCCCATAGAAGGCAGAGTACAATATCTTGTCACTCATTTTTGTTGGAAGCAAAGAATATGTGATCTAAGGAGAAAGAAATGGGTTTTGATAAGTGGAGGAGAGACAATATTTATTTATTTAATGAATTTATACCCTGCCTTTAAAAACTGTTCAAGGTGGCTTATAATAAAATCAAACATAATATCATTTAGAAATTAAAATGCTACAACAAGCAAACATAGCCGCAAAAAACAGGCTAATAAACAGTAATAGATAGAAAAAAATGATCTAAAACTCTCATGGCCAGCAGTAACGTTCGCAGTTTCGCAGACGGGATTAAAAGCCATGTATCTTTAGTAAACTTATTTATGTCTTTAAAACAAGTAAAAGGTTAAAAAGTTAAAACAAATTAAAAACACAACTAAAAACCAAACACACAGCTTAAAAACAGCAACAAAAGTACAACGTTTTACCCAAGCCTATGGGCATCCTCAGGTAAGTAAAAGAGCCGGGTGCACCTGAACCTAGCTCCTCCTCTGGTGGGGGCAGGAATAGAAGGCAGCCACATTAAGAATCTAACGGGAGATCGGGTGCTCAAACAGGCCAAGCCACCCACTCATTTACTGCTCATAAGACCCTGAGCCCTAAGCAAATCAGTGGGAATGAATAGAACAAACAACAGCAATCTCGCAGGCATAGACACAAGAGAGGTTGGGTTGTGAGGTTGGGTTGACGTGGCATGAAGTACTTGCCCCCCGCACCAAATATGGTGCTCTCCAGTTACTAACACCATAACCCTATGCATGTTTACTCTGCAGTAAGTCTCACTGTGTCAACAGGGCTTGCTCTCAGAAATGTCTGAGTGAGATTACAGCCCAAGCCCTGTTGACACAGTGAGACTTACTGCAGAGTAAACATGCATAGGGTTATGGTGTTAGTAACTGGAGAGCACCATATTTGGTGCGGGGGGCAAGTACTTCATGCCACGTTAACCCAACCTCACAAGGCAACCACTCAATAGGGGGTGAGAGCAAACACAGCAATTGCACACAAAAGCGACCTGCACCACCACATACTAGCTGCTCTCCTTCGTCCCGTGTTGCTCAAGAATGTCAAGCTGCAAGCAGAGCCTGTTGCACATACCTGTGGAATCTTATAGATGCCTGTTATTGAGTTGATGTGGAGGGAAGTTTCATAGTCCAGTCCCCCAATGACAGCTATGAAACTCTTCTGGATACCACAGTTGTAGTTGGGGACAACCCCATTCTGGCTGGAGAGGAGGCTCAGGGTGTTGTGATAAGTCATCCTTGCCTTCAAGTAGCTGTCATAGATGTGGAGCCCAATGCTGACATTTGCCAAGATCTGGAAGTTCTCCTTGATCTCCTTCACAGCGTATGCCAAGGAAAAGATGTGCTGATAGTAGTTGACTTTAGCACTGAGATAAGAGTTGTTGGATATTAAAAAAAAATGTTTTTATGCACTTCACATATTCCATGCTATTTATTCCTGATCTAATCAATATTTCAAGGTATGCCATTATATACATTACCGCATTACCATTTCTGTGGGATAGACTTGGTATCATTGTGATATAAAAAACACATTAATATCAGTACAGTATATGAAACAGTATCTCAGATTGATAAAGGATGGTGTAGTGGTTTGGGAGTCGGACTTAGACCTGGAAGATCCAGGTTCAAATCCCCGCTCAGCCACGAAGCTTCCTGGGTGTCCTTGGGCCAGTATATCTCTCAGCCCCACCTACCTCATGGGGTTGTTGTGAGGACAAAAGGAGGGGAGGAAATATGTACACCACTCTGAGCTCCTTGGAGGAAGGGCGGTATAAAAATGTGAAAAATAAATAAATAAATAAAGTAAATGTGCATTTGGTATACTGGAATCTATAAGATTATTGAGAAGAAGACTCCAACAAAACAATGGGTAAAAGGCTGAAAGGCATGACAGAAGATAGTAAGATAGACTTAGAATGAAAAAAGAAGTCATTGGTGAAGAATAGAGAAATAGGGTGCAATACTGAAATAAAGGATGGAGAAAAATATAATTTATCAAGAGGTGGAGGAAAACGCACAGTAATAAATGAGGGCATATTGCCTAAAGGAATTACATATACTGTTAATAAGATATGGGGAAATCATTCTATGTAAACAAGGAGTAAATATGTTAGTTATCTAAATATGCCTTCAGACATATCTGATATTAGAAGATGGTTTTGTATACGTCATGAAATATTGCTTCCTTACACAACAAAATAAATACGTTTGAACTGAGGACGTTCATTGAAGAGTATAGAATACGGTAATGCAGGAAGTTGAGAAATGATCCCACCAATGATGAGTTTCCCTGCTTGATAATATTCATGTGGGATCTGGAGGGGATCGTCCGCCGTGCACATCACACCAAGTTCTTTGCCCTCAATTTGAGGCAGCAGCAACAAAAAGATCAAGAGCCCCAAAATTAAGGCTGCCATCTTGAAGGCAGATCCTCTTCTCCTGACACAGAATCGAAGTCTCCCCCCCCCCCCCAATCATACTCGCACTTATCTGTTTGAGCTGGACTCTTGTCTATTCCTGACCTGCAATGGGGAACGTTCTTCAGATGCAATGCTGCTTAACTACATGAGACCTCGCGAGTACTTTACTCTGAGTCATTTATAAAAGCCACTTATTCATCTCACACATTTGGTCTCCAGAAATCCAAGTGGGCTATGAAAAAGAAGAATGATACAGAGTCATCTGAAATAATTATAGGGTTCAAAATTACCTCCCCAAAGTACTATGATCTTGCGGCATTATGTACAAAACAAAACATGTTTGGCACAACTTTCTCTGATTCTTGGTGGTACAGGAAGATGCCACTCAGGGCTTCAAAGTGATGAAAAACAGCATTGAAACAGTTATGACCCGATCCTGACTAACAGCCTAACAGCGCAATCCGACTTAACTTTTGTGCTGGTGTAACCAGCGGCGCAGCGAGAACTGGAGGCCCCAGAATGAAAAAGGAATTCAAATCCCCTCCAAAAGAGGAATTCAAAGGAGATTTGAATCCCTTTTTCGTTCTGGGGCCTCCTGTTCTCGCTGCGCCGCTGGTTACACCGGCACAAAAATTAAGTCAGATTGTGCTGTAACTAACTTTCCAGCGCCGATGCAGCCATGCCAATGGTTGCATCCATGCTGCATCCTGTGGTGGTGTGGCAGTCATGGAGGCCTCCTCAAGGTAAAAGAACATTTGTTCCCTTATCTCGGGGCTGCATTGCAGCTGCATCAGCACTAGAATGTTGGTTAGGATCTGCATTCTCTGGCGCATTCTGTCACAAAAGTGACACAAAGTGCTGTGCAATGGCACAATTCCTAGGCATGCCGGTGGGAAGCCAAGAGGGTCATTCCATGTGAAATCAACCAATGCATGAAACCTTGATGTCATGGATTTTGTTCATTTTTGGAACATTTGTACCGTACCATGAGATGTTTTTTTTTAAAAAAATTCAGATCTTTTTGTCCACCCGTTTTTGAGATAAATTTTCAAAATTTCCTAAAAACGCCAAAATTCACCTGTCACCATACCTTCAAATGCCATTTACAAGAAAACTATGAAAGCAGCTACAGACGTTGGACAGGTGTCATTTTAAAGTGAATGAATAGGGCTTTCATTTGATATACTACATGACACAATTGTAAATTTTCAAGAAATTCAAAAATATTCAAATAATATTTATTTTGAATTTTTGGAAGAAAATTTTTTGGCCATTGAGCCAGCGCTGTCCAAAGATGCTTCCGTGGTCATGTGGCCAGCATGACAATACAGAACGCTATTTAACTTCCTGCAAGTGGTACCTATTTATCTACTCGCATTAACATGCTTTCGAACTGCTAGGTTGGCAGGAGCTGGGCCAAGCAACGAGAGCTCACCTGGTTGCGCAGATTCGAACTGCCGACCTTTCAATCGACAGCTCATGGTTCAGTGGTTTAATCCACTGTGCCACCCCTGCTCACCACTCACTCATGGTAGCCTTCCTTTAATGGTTGCAGCATTTCATATTTCCATTGTGGTGTCATAGTGGCTCAGTGTTGTGGGACTTGCTCTGGGCAAAACCAAATCTCTGCTCATCCCCAAAACTGCTAGTTCTCATCACAGTTTGCTCTAGTTTGTTGCATATCAAGACTCAAAGAAATTGACTTGGGAAGTCCAATCATAGCTTACTCTCCCACTGCCCCGCCCCGCCCCGATGCAGACACACCACCATAGTGTTCTGCATTTCTCCAAAGACATCCCTGTCACTGCACAGAAGTGGACAGTTTTTGTCTAAGAGGCACACAGATTATTTAATGTTGTCTCAATGGGTAAGAAATACACTCAGATTCAAATTACCGGCAAGCTGCAGTTTTATTTAGACAGACCACACAAAGCAGTTAGACATGTAAGAGGTCCTGCCAGTGAGATTCTGTTATGAACCCACAGACAAGTGAGAGCGTGCGCGTCCGTGTGCACGCACACACACGCACAGAGAAAAGAACCAAAGAGGATAGTATCCAGCTGGCTGTTGCTGTGAAAGGGATAACAAAGTTCCAACCTCAAGGCAGAAATGGAGGGAAAGAGAAATTGAGCCTAGATGTGTGAGTTTCTTCCACCCATCTCCTCTCCCCAAGACCTCTCTCTCTCTTCTCCTCTTCCTATTGTCACTTGTCTCATCTAGGGTGTCAGACATGTAGAAGGAGGGAGGGGGTCTTCAAGAGTGTGGAGGTAACTATTCTGGGTCAAAAAGCCTGACTTCCACATTGCTTTTCTGGTAAATCTATACCTGCTATCTGAACAGCCTTGTCTTTTAACTTCTCTAAACACAATCTTATAATCTGCTGCAGTGAGCCTTTTGAGCATCTCTCTAATTTCCAAATCCCACTTAGCAATTATCAATATGCATATAGAAAATCCCCCAAAATGACAGTAAAGACAAGCTGAAAAAGACTATACAATGGCAAGTCTCAGTAAGTAAGGACTAGGCCCCTCTGGATCCTGACTACAGTTCAAATACCGAGAATTCTATTCTTTGCTTTTTGTTAGCATCTTTTTACAGTTCAATTCAGGTCTCATTAGAATGATATAACATTTAGGGGCAAAGATAAAACCAAGTAATCCACCACTAGAGGCTAAGATGGAGAAGACCTCCACAGCCACCATGTATTTCCCTTTGGTGCTTAGGTAAGCAGGAAGGAAGGACACCCAAACACTGCAGAAAACAAGCATGCTGAAAGTAATGAATTTGGCTTCATTGAACGTGCTGGGCAGCTTCCTGGCAAAGAAAGCCATAATGAAGCTGACAATGGCCAGGAGTCCCATATAGCCCAGAACACAATAAAACATGATCTGGGACCCTTCATTACACTCCAGCACCATTTCTTGAGCCAGAGACTGTGTGTCCACATCTGGGAAGGGAGGAGCAGTACAGAGCCACACAGTGCAGATCCCGGCTTGAATCAGGGTGGAGGAAAGAACAACCCAGTTTGTCAGTCTTTTCCCCACCCATTTCCTCATCCTGCTTCCTGGCTTGGTGGACATGAAAGCCAGAATCACAGTGAGGGTTTTGGCCAAGATAGAAGAAACAGCCATGGAGAAGACAAGGCCAAAGGTGGTTTGACGTAGAAGGCAGGTCACTGTGTGAGGCCGACCAATGAAGAGGAGTGAGCAGAGGAAGCAGAGCAGGAGGGAGATGAGGAGGCAGTAGGTGAGATCCCGGTTGTTGGCTTTGACGATGGGAGTGTCCCGGTACTTAATGAATATCCCCAGTACCACAGCTGTCATCAGAGAAAAAGAAAGTGATGAAAAGCCCAGAGTGATTCCCAAAGGTTCTTCATAGGACAGGAAATAGTGCATTTTGGGATAGCATTGATTCCGTTCCGTGTTTGGATATTGTTCTTCTGGGCATTTGAAACAGTCGACCATGTCTGAAAAATGGGACAGCTTCCATATTAGTCTCTCAAACATGCAGTGATTTGACCTCTGGATTACGATCTGGTATTTTTCAACATGCAAAACCTTTTTCTTTTAGTAATAGATTATTTATTGAAGTATTCTAAGAACACATAAACGTTTACTGAGTCACTTGTAAGTAGGAAGTAGGCATGATCCATTGTGAACAATCCGTGGCCTTCCTGGAGGTGGTGCAGCACCGTATCTGGTGCAAGGTGCTGCACCACGCCTTGCAAGCCGGTGTAACTCCCACTTGCCCCCAGAGCCATTCCGGCAGCAAAGGAAATGTTGCCCTCGCCGCTGGAATGGCTGCGGGGCAAGTGGGAGGGGCCGCGTTACACTTGTTTGCAGGGAGTGGTGCAGCACCTTGCACCACATACGGTGCGGCACCACCTCCAGGAAGACACAATCCATAGCAGAAAAACTACAGATTAGGGGCCTTACTGGCAGTGTTTTTCAAAAACACATCAAGATGCACACATGAGGGAAAATCAAACATGTGCAGGATTCCTGTGTACTGGGCACTGTCACAGCAATATAATCAGCAGGGAATGGAAAATGGGAGCATGGGTGCAAAAGGACTTATTTTAATGAGTTGAACAAAAATAGAATAACTTTTGAAAATGGGGCCTAGCTAAACTTATTCACATTGGGCAGCCCAGTTCTATTTGTGAGCTCAGCCCACACTCCATCCTATCCCAGCAAGGAGCAGGCTGGACGTCTCCTCGAGACTTGGAGCCTTTTACGACAAGTCGAATTTTATTCAGGTTTAAACCCATTTTCCCCATTAAATAGATATGGACTCGCAACCAAAGACTCAGGACTTGGGGGCAAAGACTTGGGACTTGACTTGAGACTTGGAGTCAGAGACTTGGGACTTGACTTGGGACTTGGAGTCAGAGACTTGACCCACATCCCTGGGCATTGCACTGTTCTCTGAGAGGATTCCATGGCACTCCATGGCTCCCCTGGCTGGTTTCCGCAGCTTCCTTGGGAGCTTAGTCAAACATTATGTGCATATTCTTAATAGAGGTATGCGCATGAACTTGCCTACCCTTCTGGTCAGAAATCTTTCCTTCTGGACAGCGAGTGCAATTGTAGCAGCAGAATGGCTCCCCCTCCTTCTTTTGGATCCTGTAACCAGGCAGGCATTTGGCATTACACACAGCGATAGGCAACATCTACTCAAGAAAAAGAAAAGGGAATTCATTTTCTCCATCTCATTACCTCCCTTGTGTATAAGTTGTAAAAATTATCAAAGGTATTGAGAGAGAGGGGACTGTTTGTATGGCACAGAACAGTCCATTTGTACTTTATTGAGAATGACAAGCATACGTAGCGTTCCTATAACTTTACCTGAGTGCGCAAAGCACTTCACATATATTAAGGTGCATTAGTCTCTGTAACGATGCTATTTGACCCATAAGCATTATCATCTGCATATTGTTCTAGGATGGCAGTCCTGGGGAGGACTTCTCCCCCTCTTCAGTGTTTATTGCCACAGATAAATGATGATGATTGGGAGCGTGGTTGATGGGGGAGAGCATGCCTAAGTCCTTGGAAGGGATGAGGCTAAGAGCCCAATCCTACGCATGACTACTCAGAAGTAAGTCACATTATAGTCCAGGGGCAGGGAACCTTTTCCCTGGCGAGGGCCGTTTTAAATATTAGAAATTTGCTTGAGGGCCGCTGTAAGGCCGTGTGCCAGTTTTATTTATATAATTAATTTTTGCCCCCGCCCCCCACCGGCCTCCGGAGGCTCCGCGCTCACCCTCCGAAGCCGCCACCGGGTCCGCGCATCACCTCCGGCGTATCATGCTGATGGGGGCAAGAGGGCAAGAGCTTGCCCTCATCGGCATGGTACGCATGTGCGAAATGGCCAATGGCCCAGTGAGAAGGGGTCGAGGCGGCGGCCGGGGCGGACATGCAAAGGCCCTCTCCCGGCCTCCGGAGGTGACGCGCGGAGCCTCCAGGGGCCGGTTGAGCGGCCTCCCGGCAATCTCTCTGGGGGCCGGACCGGATGGCCTCGGGGGCCTGATCCGGCCCGGGGGCCGGAGGTTCCCCACCGCTGTTATAGTCAATGGGGCTTACTCTCAACTAAGTGTCGATAGGATTGCAACCTAAGACAGCACAATCCCGGGGGGACCCGTATGCATACTTCTTCTACTCATATTTGAAATGTCTGCACAGTTCCTCTTGTACCACACAGTTAAAACAACAGTCAAGAGGGGGTACTGGAATTTTGTCATTTGAAGGATTTCACCCTATATATTTACAGTCGGATCCTACCTGCTTGAACACGCCATGCCACGTGATAGCTGAGTCATTCATGATGAACTCCTTCCCTGATGACGCCCGGGGATCCATCCATCCAACTTTCACCCTTGAAAAGGATTTGTTTGGTAACAGAACCCAATTTATAATATCAAATCCTGCAGATAATTCACCATTCTCATTAAGAAGTATTGTCTCCCCAACACCATTGTTAAACGAAGTGCTCCTCAGATAAGGGTGAAGCTAAGTGGAAGGAAAGGGAAATGGTGAGTTTGCAAAACAAGGAGAAAGGAACACCGATGGCTCCCTTCACGAGTCTTTAATCTCAAATTAATGACATTAACACCCCAATCCTATCCCCATCACCCTATGCAATGCAGCCATGTTAAAATAAAATCTTTTTTACTTACCTCCCGGTAGGCAGCTGTTTACCTATTCTAAGTCCATGGAAGGTCAGTGAGCTGTCCTGGGCCAGGGGAAAGGTGTAGGATACCAGTGTGTGTGGCTGCCACTGAGATCCACCCCCTCCCACCCCTCTCGTCTCTGCTTTCCCCACTTCTTATCTGTTTGAGCTGGCAGTTCCATAGAGCATGACAGCGGCATGACATTTGCTTATGTAGTACTGGATTTGAAACAGTGGGACTTTAAAATGGGAGTGAAATTTCCAAAGCTTTGAGAAGCAGTATCATAGTGTCTACCAGCTTAAATCACCTTTGCATTTTATTCCAGTCACTGATGCCGTTCTATATGAAAATGTTCCTAGCACAAGGAAATAAGGACCAACTTGATGAGATGATCAAAATGCGTGATTGATTGATGGACCAATCCTCCTATCCCCCACAAGCAAATAGCATGCAGCAGCTATTTCAGAATAAAACTCGTGGCCCAATCCTAAAAGGGCTTTACGCCACTGGAATGAGCATTCTGGAGGCGTAAAGTGCTTTACGGCTGTCGCAAAATGCGACACACCATTCAGCTCAGTCTGGTTGCTGCAGCAAGCAGCAAGCAGCCTGGTCTGTGCTACAGTGGCCAGAGAATGTGGGTTGTGGGGGTGGGGAGGATGAGAAAGAGAGCAAGTTGGGAGTGGGGGATGAGGGTGGATCGAAGTCAGGAAGGTGGCGGTATCAGCAGCAGTGCCGCCGATATCCTATCTGCCTTCCTCGCCTCGATCCCCTGACCCGGCTCCATTTAGACTTGCACCACCAAAATCGCTTGCGCAGGTTTGAATAGACCCAGAGGGCCTTTGAGGGCTTACCTTGAGGCAAGGGTGCAAATGTTCCCTTACCCCCAGCATGCTTACAGGGCCTGTAACCCTCGGCAAAATACAGCACGTGCCCCATTGGTGCAACTTCATCGCTACCCATGCGGAGAGTGACTGGAATGTGTTCCTTCAGTTTTTAGTGGCTCCTCATTTCTCTTCTTGTTCAATTTCAGTTGATTCAATTATTTAGGGGGATTGTAATGACTAACTTGGGGGATCAAACAACCAAACAGAAGTAAACAGTAGTGTGGTTTCCTTCAGTGATTGCTTGTTATCCACCATTGATGTGTGCTAATTGATACCCTTCACTTGAGAAATACAGAAAGAGTCCAATCCTACCCCCCACATTTTTTACAAGATGCAGCCATGTTGACGGAGCAAGCATTGCATCCAGTGGTGGTGGTGGTGATGAGGACTAGAAAGCTAACCAGAAGTAAGTAACCATTTTTTACTTACCTCTGGGTAGGCCTTCTGGCTCCCTATAGGTAGGGCCGGATTAAGACCTTTGGAGGCCCTAAGCACTGAAAAGATGATGATGATGATGATGATGATGATGATGATGATGATGATGATGACGATGATGATTCTTAACAACACTATTTATATACCGCTTTTCAACCAAAAGTTCACAAAGCGATTTACAGACAAAACCAAATAATTAAATGGCTCCCTGTCCCCAAAGGGCTCACAATCTAAAAAAGATGCAGAAGAACACAGAAACAAACAAACAGCCACCAGAAAAGCCACTGTGCTGGGGTGAAAGGGGGGCAGTTACTCTCCCCCTGCTAAATATAAGAGCAGCACCCATTGAAAAAGTGCCTCTTGCCCAGTTAGCAGGGGTTAGTGCCCCTATATATGTACCCCTATATATGTAATCCAAAATAAAAACAATACTAAACCATAAAATAAAATGAATATTTTAATTTATTCTTCTATTTTCTTAGACCATTTGATGCTTTAAAATAGAATTCAGTAAAAAAAAATTATCCTTACACCCCCCCCCCCCAATGAAGACACGAGACAAGCCACTTATGGAAATATGGTCACTGTATTTAAATATATCAAAGAAACCTGCAGAGGCAAACACTGGGGGTAAACTAACCCACCCCCAAACGGCGTGCGGGCACTAGTTGGGGGAAATGGGCCTAGCCATCTTCCTCCCCCTGCTTGTTTTGGCATCAAACACCCCGACTCCAGGCCCCCCTGGACACAGCCCAGGGGAGCCTATCACAGCCAACCCCGAAGGGCTGAGACAGCGGAGCAGGTTTTGAGACCCATACTAGCCAAGCCATTGATGGGCCTCACCTGCTCCAGCCAGGAGGCTTGCCAACTCAGCCTCTCCGACCCGGGTTAAGGGTTAAGTGTCGTAATGAGCGGTCTTGGCTCACCTCCTGACCTTGCCGAGCTCAAGGTGCATGCCGATCCCTATCAAGCCTTGCCTACCCAAACCCGCAAGCTACCTGCCAGGTGACCCACTGACTAACAGCCGAATCCCTATGAACACAGTCTGAGGTAGGCGAAAAAACCTCCAATTAGTGCCAACCTATTGGAAGCCAAAAATTCCTACCTGGCTCCCGAAGGGCAACTGGCTAATCCCAGACTATGCCAAGGGAGGGCAGGACGGGGCTTCGCTTCCCAGGCGTCGACTGAGGTCGAGCAATGCTGCAGCTTCTCTTCAGTCGACGCCCAGTCCCATGTGACCTGGCCCGGCCAATCACAGGCCGGGCCTATTATGACCTAGCGAGGGCAGAATAAAATCCCCGCGCCGCGATTGGCGGCGCAGGGTTGATATAAAATATATTTTGAATTAATATATTTTGGGTCCAGTGATTCTCTCTTCTTTTCCCAGAATTTGTTTTCATTAACTGGGTTTTTGTTTTTGGGTTTTTTGCATGGTTTTGACCATGGTAAATCCGGCATGGGGGAAAAAAAAACCTCTTGTGGTGCCCCCTTCCCTTGATGCCCTAAGCACATACATGCTTATTTTGCTTAATGGTTAATCCAGGGCTGCCTATGGGTCTCCTCTAACCAAGGAGAGGAAGAGGACAGGATGGGCTGAGAAAGAAGGGGTAGAATCCTGACGCAAGTTGCTGCCACTTGGATCCATCTCCTAACACACCCGCTCATGCCTTCTCCCTCCCTGCTCATGACACACCCGTTTTGCTGACTTACCTGGGACAGTGTGGTCCGGGGCTCCATGGCTGTGATTGTCTGAAGCTGCTGACTCTTGGCATTGTTGGCTTTGAACGGCCCAGCAGCAATGTGATGTGCGCAATGCAACGTTGCTGGCCTTTTATGACAGCAGATCACAAGATCAGCTGTCATAAAAGTCTCATAGAATTGGGCCAATATCTTCCTATTTTCGTCTGCACGTATGGATAGATGCTGATGCAGGATTGACCATCTCCAAAGGATCACACACACATAACTCTTAGAAGTGTAAATGGTTGGCAAAGGCAGGTTGTATTAAACTCATGGGTTGTTGGTGCACTGTCTGGATACTACCTTCATACATGAACGTGTTCACATATCATGACAACTACCTGCCAAGGTTGCACTCTCAGAGCCTCAGCACTGTCTTCATTTCTCATTCCTTTGCGTTTTGGTCTAGAGAAGGAGAAGGATTTTAAAGCATGTGCTATGGCGTAGACAGCATTGTAGATACTGTAGCTTTGGCCAGTAGTTTGAAAAATGCTCACTGGAAGGTTGTTTGGTTTTTCCCCCTCAATAAAGACTTCTTTGCTCTTCCCACCAAACAGTTGTTCTATACAGCCAAATGCCTTCTTCCAGAAGAATGTACCAAAACCATCTGTTTCTGAGGAGTGAGGATTTGGGATTTGAAGGAAGTTTTGGAACCCCACCACTTCTCTGGAGTGTATGGCAAAGGATAAAGCACCATCAAAGATGTCTAAGTCATATGACCAGTAAAATGAAAGGGAAGAGAAATCCCATGGGGCTGTCATAATCCATACCTTGCCTATGGGCGCCTGTATCATATTTTGAGCTTTTGCCACTTGTAGAAGGGTTACTATACATGACACTGTTTTGATATTTGCGTTTAGGACAATGGCATTGGTCTTGGAAAGATGGACCATAACTTCCATTCTTGTGATTAAATTGAGATTAATGCTTGCGGTGTAAAATGTGGATGGTATTGTTTTAATGAATGCCGTACAGATTCCACTCTGGAATAACATCGGTATCAACCTCTGCATGAAATTTGCTCCACTATCATCATCCATGGCAATGATCCCAACCCATGTCCATTGGAAATGCAAAAGCAACTGAACAATCCCTGAGTACAGATATGTTTCATGAGGAGTCATCCCATAGAAGGCAGGGTACAATATCTTGTCACTCATTTTTGTTGGAAGCAAAGAATATGTGATCTAAGGAGAAAGAAATGGGTTTTGATAAGTGGAGGAGAGACAATATTTATTTATTTAATGAATTTATACCCTGCCTTTAAAAACTGTTCAAGGTGGCTTATAATAAAATCAAACATAATATCATTTAGAAATTAAAATGCTACAACAAGCAAACATAGCCGCAAAAAACAGGCTAATAAACAGTAATAGATAGAAAAAATGATCTAAAACTCTCATGGCCAGCAGTAATGTTCACAGTTTCGCAGACGGGATTAAAAGCTATGTATCTTTAGTAAACTTATATATGTCTTTAAAACAAGTAAAAGGTTAAAACAAATTAAAAACACAACTAAAAACCAAACACACAGCTTAAAAACAGCAACAAAAGTACAACGTTTTACCCAAGCCTATGGGCATCCTCAGGTAAGTAAAAGAGCCGGGTGCACCTGAACCTAGCTCCTCCTCTGGTGGGGGCAGGAATAGAAGGCAGCCACATTAAGAATCTAACGGGAGATTGGGTGCTCACACAGGCCAAGCCACCCACTCATTTACTGCTCATAAGACCCTGAGCCCTAAGCAAATCAGTGGGAATGAACAGAACAAACAACAGCAATCTTGCAGGCATAGACACAAGAGAGGTTGGGTTGTGAGGTTGGGTTGACGTGGCATGAAGTACTTGCCCCCCGCACCAAATATGGTGCTCTCCAGTTACTAACACCATAACCCTATGCATGTTTACTCTGCAGTAAGTCTCACTGTGTCAACAGGGCTTGCTCTCAGAAATGTCTGAGTGAGATTACAGCCCAAGCCCTGTTGACACAGTGAGACTTACTGCAGAGTAAACATGCATAGGGTTATGGTGTTAGTAACTGGAGAGCACCATATTTGGTGCGGGGGGCAAGTACTTCATGCCACGTTAACCCAACCTCACAAGGCAACCACTCAATAGGGGGTGAGAGCAAACACAGCAATTGCACACAAAAGCGACCTGCACCACCACATACTAGCTGCTCTCCTTCGTCCCGTGTTGCTCAAGAATGTCAAGCTGCAAGCAGAGCCTGTTGCACATACCTGTGGAATCTTATAGATGCCTGTTATTGAGTTGATGTGGAGGGAAGTTTCATAGTCCAGTCCCCCAATGACAGCTATGAAACTCTTCTGGATACCACAGTTGTAGTTGGGGACAACCCCATTCTGGCTGGAGAGGAGGCTCAGGGTGTTGTGATAAGTCATCCTTGCCTTCAAGTAGCTGTCATAGATGTGGAGCCCAATGCTGACATTTGCCAAGATCTGGAAGTTCTCCTTGATCTCCTTCACAGCGTATGCCAAGGAAAAGATGTGCTGATAGTAGTTGACTTTAGCACTGAGATAAGAGTTGTTGGATATTAAAAAAAAATGTTTTTATGCACTTCACATATTCCATGCTATTTATTCCTGATCTAATCAATATTTCAAGGTATGCCATTATATACATTACCGCATTACCATTTCTGTGGGATAGACTTGGTATCATTGTGATATAAAAAACACATTAATATCAGTACAGTATATGAAACAGTATCTCAGATTGATAAAGGATGGTGTAGTGGTTTGGGAGTCGGACTTAGACCAGGAAGATCCAGGTTCAAATCCCCGCTCAGCCACGAAGCTTCCTGGGTGACCTTGGGCCAGTCACTGTCTCTCAGCCCCACCTACCTCATGGGGTTGTTGTGAGGACAAAGGGAGGGGAGGAAATATGTACACCACTCTGAGCTCCTTGGAGGAAGGGCGGTATAAAAATGTGAAAAATAAATAAATAAATAAAGTAAATGTGCATTTGGTATACTGGAATCTATAAGATTATTGAGAAGAAGACTCCAAAAAAACAATGGGTAAAAGGCTGAAAGGCATGACAGAAGATAGGAAGATAGAATGAAAAAAGAAGTCATTGGTGAAGAATAGAGAAATAGGGTGCAATACTGAAATAAAGGATGGAGAAAAATATAATTTATCAAGAGGTGGAGGAAAACGCACAGTAATAAATGAGGGTATATTGCCTAAAGGAATTACATATACTGTTAATAAGATATGGGGAAATCATTCTATGTAAACAAGGAGTAAATATGTTAGTTATCTAAATATGCCTTCAGACATATCTGATATTAGAAGATGTTTTTCTATATGTCATGAAATATTGCTTCCTTACACAACAAAATAAATACGTTTGAACTGAGGACATTCATTGAAGAGTATAGTATATGGTAATGCAGGAAGTTGAGAAATGATCCCACTAATGATGAGTTTCCCTGCTTGATAATATTCATGTGGGATCTGGAGGGGATCGTCCGCCGTGCACATCACACCAAGTTCTTTGCCCTTAATTTGAGGCAGCAGCAACAAAAAGATCAAGAGCCCCAAAATTAAGGTTGCCATCTTGAAAGCAGATCCTCTTCTCCTGACACAGAATCGAAGTCTCCCCCCCCCCAATCTTACTTGCACTTATCCGTTGGAGCTGGACTCTTGTCTATTCCTGACCTGCAATGCGGAAAGTTCTTCAGAAGCAGTGCGGCTTACCTACATGACACCACGCGAGTACTTTACTCTGAGTCATTTATAAAAGTCTACTTATTGATCTCACACATTTGGTCTCCAGAAATCCAAGTGGGCTATGAAAAAGGAGAATGATTCAGAGTCATCTGAAATAATTATAGGGTTCAAAATTACCTCCCCAAAGTCCTATGATCTTGCGGCATTATGTACAAAACAAAACATGTTTGGCACAACTTTCTCTGATTCTTGGTGGTACAGGAAGGTGCCACTCAGGGCTTCAAAGAGATGAAAAACAGCATTGAAATAGTTATGACCCGATCCTGACTAACAGCCAAAAGCTAACTAACTTTCCAGTGCCGATGTAGCCATGCCAATGGTTGCATTCATGCTTCATACTGTGGTGGTGTGGCAGTCATGGAGGCCTCCTCAAGGTAAAAGAACATTTGTTCCCTTATCTCGGGGCTGAATTGCAGCTGCATCAGCACTAGAATGTTGGTTAGAATCTGCATTCTCTGGCGCATTCTGTCACAAAAGTGACACAAAGTGCTTTGTAATGGCACAATTCCTAGGCATGCTGGTGGGAAGCCATAAGGGTCATTCCATGTGAAATCAACCAATGCATGAAACCTTAATGTCATGGATTTTGTTCATTTTTGGTACATTTGTACCTTACCATGAGATGTTTTAAAGAAAAAAATCAGATTTTTTTGTCCACCTGTTTTTTATTTAATTTTCAAAATTGCCTAAAAACGCCAAAATTCACTTGTCACCATACCTTCAATTGCCATTTACAAGAAAACTATGAAAGCAGCTACAGACGTTGGACAGGTGTCATTTTAAAGTGAATGAATAGGGCTTTCATTTGATATACTACATGACACAATTGTAAATTTTCAAGAAATTCAAAAATATTCAAATAATATTTATTTTGAATTTTTGGAAGAATTTTTTTTTGGCCAAAGAGCCAGCGTTGTCCGAAGATGCTTCCGTGGTCATGTGGCCAGCATGACAATACAGAACGCTATTTAACTTCCTGCAAGTGGTACCTATTTATCTACTCGCATTAACATGCTTTCGAACTGCTAGGTTGGCAGGAGCTGGGCCAAGCAACGAGAGCTCACCTGGTCGCGCAGATTCGAACTGCCGACCTTTCAATCGACAGCTCATGGTTCAGTGGTTTAATCCACTGTGCCACCCCTGCTCACCACTCACTCATGGTAGCCTTCCTTTAATGGTTGCAGCATTTCATATTTCCATTGTGGTGTCATAGTGGCTCAGTGTTGTGGGACTTGCTCTGGGCAAAACCAAATCTCTGCTCATCCCCAAAACTGCTAGTTCTCATCACGGTTTGCTCTAGTTTGTTGCATATCTAGACTCAAAGAAATTGACTTGGGAAGTCCAATCATAGCTTACTCTCCCACCGCCCCGCCCCGCCCCGATGCAGACACATCACCAGAGTGTTCTGCATTTCTCCAAAGACATCCCTGTCACTGCACAGAAGTGGACAGTTTTTGTCTGAGAGGCACACAGATTATTTAATGTTGTCTCAATGGGAAAGAAATACACTCAGATTCAAATTACCGGCAAGCTGCAGTTTTATTTAGACAGACCACACAAAGCAGTTAGACATGTAAGAGGTCCTGCCAGTGAGATTCTGTTATGAACCCACAGACAAGTGAGAGTGTGTGCGTCCGTGTGCACGCACACACACGCACAGAGAAAAGAACCAAAGAGGATAGTATCCAGCTGGCTGTTGCTGTGAAAGGGATAACAAAGTTCCAACCTCAAGGCAGAAATGGAGGGAAAGAGAAATTGAGCCTAGATGTGTGAGTTTCTTCCACCCATCTCCTCTCCCCAAGACCTCTCTCTCTCTCTTCTCCTCTTCCTATTGTCACTTGTCCCATCTGGGGTGGCAGACATGTAGAAGGAGGGACGGGGTCTTCAAGAGTGTGGAGGTAACTATTCTGGGTCAAAAAGCCTGACTTCCACATTGCTTTTCTGGTAAATCTATACCTGCTATCTGAACAGCCTTGTCTTTTAACTTCTCTAAACACAATCTTATGCTCTGCTGCAGTGAGCCTTTTGAGCATCTCTCTAATTTTCAAATCCCACTTAGCAATTATCAATATGCATATAGAAAATCCCCCAAAATGACAGTAAAGACAAGCTGAAAAAGACTATACAATGGCAAGTCTCAGTAAGTAAGGACTAGGCCCCTCTGGATCCTGACTACAGTTCAAATACCGAGAATTCTATTCTTTGCTTTTTGTTAGCATCTTTTTACAGTTCAATTCAGGTCTCATTAGAATGATATAACATTTAGGGGCAAAGATAAAACCAAGTAATCCACCACTAGAGGCTAAGATGGAGAAGACCTCCACAGCCACCATGTATTTCCCTTTGGTGCTTAGGTAAGCAGGAAGGAAGGACACCCAAACACTGCAGAAAACAAGCATGCTGAAAGTAATGAATTTGGCTTCATTGAACGTGCTGGGCAGCTTCCTGGCAAAGAAAGCCATAATGAAGCTGACAATGGCCAGGAGTCCCATATAGCCCAGAACACAATAAAACATGATCTGGGACCCTTCATTACACTCCAGCACCATTTCTTGAGCCAGAGACTGTGTGTCCACATCTGGGAAGGGAGGAGCAGTACAGAGCCACACAGTGCAGATCCCGGCTTGAATCAGGGTGGAGGAAAGAACAACCCAGTTTGTCAGTCTTTTCCCCACCCATTTCCTCATCCTGCTTCCTGGCTTGGTGGACGTGAAAGCCAGAATCACAGTGAGGGTTTTGGCCAAGATAGAAGAAACAGCCATGGAGAAGACAAGGCCAAAGGTGGTTTGACGTAGAAGGCAGGTCACTGTGTGAGGCCGACCAATGAAGAGCAGTGAGCAGAGGAAGCAGAGCAGGAGGGAGATGAGGAGGCAGTAGGTGAGATCCCGGTTGTTGGCTTTGACGATGGGAGTGTCCCGGTACTTAATGAATATCCCCAGTACCACAGCTGTCATCAGAGAAAAAGAAAGTGATGAAAAGCCCAGAGTGATTCCCAAAGGTTCTTCATAGGACAGGAAATAGTGCATTCTGGGATAGCATTGATTCCGTTCCGTGTTTGGATATTGTTCTTCTGGGCATTTGAAACAGTCGACCATGTCTGAAAAATGGGACAGCTTCCATATTAGTCTCTCAAACATGCAGTGATTTGACCTCTGGATTACGATCTGGTATTTTTCAACATGCAAAACCTTTTTCTTTTAGTAATAGATTATTTATTGAAGTATTCTAAGAACACATAAACGTTTACTGAGTCACTTGTAAGTAGGAAGTAAGCATGATCCATTGTGAACAATCCGTGGCCTTCCTGGAGGTGGTGCAGCACCGTATCTGGTGCAAGGTGCTGCACCACGCCTTGCAACCCGGTGTAACTCCCACTCGCCCCCAGAGCCATTCTGGCAGCAAAGGAAATGTTGCCTTCGCCGCTGGAATGGCTACGGGTGCAAGTGGGAGGGGCCGCGTTACACCTGTTTGCAAGGAGTGGTGCAGCACCTAGCACCACATACGGTGCGGCACCACCTCCAGGAAGACACAATCCATAGCAGAAAAACTACAGATTAGGGGCCTTACTGGCAGTGTTTTTCAAAAACACATCAAGATGCACACATGAGGGAAAATCAAACATGTGCAGGTGTACTGGGCACTGTCACAGCAATATAATTCAGCTGGGAATGGAAAATGGGAGCATGGGTAAAAGGTGCAAAAGGACTTATTTTAATGAGTTGAACAAAAATAGAATAACTTTTGAAAATGGGGCCTAGCAAAATTTATTCACATTGGGCAGCCCAGTTCTATTTGTGTGCTCAGCCCACACTCCATCCTATCCCAGCGAGGAGCACGCTGGAAGTCTCCTTGAGACTTGCAGCCTTTTACGACAAGTCGAATTTTATTCAGGTTTAAACCCATTTTCCCCATTAAATAGATATGGACTCGCAACCAAAGACTCGGGACTTGGGGGCAAAGACTTGGGACTTGACTTGAGACTTGGAGTCAGAGACTTGGGACTTGACTTGGGACTTGGAGTCAGAGACTTGACCCACATCCCTGGGCATTGCACTGTTCTCTGAGAGGATTCCATGGCACTCCGTGGCTCCCCTGGCTGGTTTCCACAGCTTCCTTGGGAGTTTAGTCAAACATCATGTGCATATTCTTAATAGAGGAATGGGCATGAACTTGCCTACCCTTTTGGTCAGAAATCTTTCCTTCTGGACAGGGAATGCATTTGTAGCAGCAGAATGGCTCCCCCTCAATCTTTTGGATGCTGTAACCTGGCAGGCATTTGGCATTACACATAGCAAAAGGCAACATCTACTCAAGAAAAAGAAAAGGGAATTCATTTTCTCCATCTCATTACCTCCCTTGTGTATAAGTTGTAAAAATTATCAAAGGTATTGAGAGAGAGGGGACTGTTTGTATGGCACAGAACAGTCCATTTGTACTTTATTGAGAATGACAAGCATACGTAGCATTCCTATAACTCTACCTGAGTGCGCAAAGCACTTCACATATATTAAGGTGCATTAGTCTTTGTAACGATGCTATTTGACCCATAAGCATTATCATCTGCATATTGTTCCAGGATGGCAGTCCTGGGGAGGACTTGTCTGCCTCTTCAGTCTTTATTTTCCACAGATAAATGATGATGATTGGGAGTGTGGTCGATGGGGGAGAGCATGCCTAAGTCCTTGGAAGGGATGAGGCTAAGAGCCCAATCCTACGCATGACTACTCAGAAGTAAGCCACATTATAGTCAATGGGGCTTACTCTCAACTAAGTGTCGATAGGATTGCAACCTAAGACAGCACAATCCCGGGGGGACCCGTATGCATACTTCTTCTACTCATATTTGAAATGTCTGCAGAGTCCCTATTGTACCAAACTGTTATAACAACTGTCAAGAGTGGGTACTGGAATTTTGTCATTTGAAGCATTTACAGTCAGATCCTACCTGCTTGAACATGCCATGCCACGTGATTGCTGAGTTGTTAATGATGAACTTCTTCCCTGATGACACTCGGGGATCCATCCTTCCAACTTTCACCCTTGAAAAAGATTTGTTTGGTAACAGAACCCAATTTATAATATCAAATCCTGCAGATAATTCACCATTCTCATTAAGAAGTATTGTCTCCCCAACGCCATTGTTAAACGAAGTGCTCCTCAGATAAGGGTGAAGCTAAGTGGAAGGAAAGGGAAATGGTGAGTTTGCAAAACAAGGAGAAAGGAACACCAATGGCTCACTTCATGAGTCTTTAATCTCAAATTAATGACATTAACACCCCAATCCATCACCCTATGCAATGCAGCCATGTTAAAATAAAATCTTTTTACTTACCTACCGGTAGGCAGCTGTCTACCTATTCTAAATCCAAGGAAGGTCAGTGAGCTGTCCTGGGCCAGGGGAAAGGTGTAGGATACCAGTGTGTGTTGTTGCCACTGAGATCCACCCCTCCCACCCCTCTAGTCTCTGCTTTCCCCACTTCTCACCTGTTTGCGCTGGCAGTTCCATAGAGCATGACAGCGGCGTGACATTTGCTTATGTAGTACTGGATTTGAAACAGTGGGACTTTAAAATGAGAGCGGAATTTCCAAAGCTTTGAGAAGCAGTATCATAATGTCTACCAGCTTAAATCACCTTTGTATTTTATTCCAGTCACTGATGCCGTTCTATATGAAAATGTTCCTAGCATAAGGAAATAAGAACCAACTTGATGAGATGATGCAAATGCGTGATTGATTAATGGACCAATCCTCCTCTCCCCCACAAGCAAATAGCATGCAGCAGCTATTTCAGAATAAAACCCATGGCCCAATCCTAAAAGGCCTTTACGCCACTGGAATGAGCATTCTGGAGGCGTAAAGCGCTTTACGGCTGTCGCAAAATGCGACACACCATTCAGCTCAGTTTGGTTGCCGCAGCAAGCAGCCAGGTCTGTGTAACAGTGGCCAGAGGCTGCCCGCTGATGCCAATAAGTAAATGTGGGTTGTGGGGGAGGGGAGGATGAGAAAGAGAGCAAGATGGGAGTGGGGTGGAGGGTGAATCAGGAAGGGAGTGGGGAGGAGGGTGAATCAATTCAGGAAGGGGGCGGTATCAGCAGCAGTGCCGCCGATATCCTATCTGCCTTCTCGGCCTCGATCCCCTGACCTGGGTCCATTTGGACTTGCACCACCAAAATTGCTTTGGCAGGTTTTTTGAATAGACCCAGAGGGCCTTTGAGGGCTTACCTCGAGGCAAGGGTGCAAATGTTCCCTTACTCCCAGCATGTTTACAGGGCCTGTAACCCCCTGCAGAATACAGCACACGCCCCATTGGTGCAACTGCAGCGCCACCCATGCGGAGAGTGACTGGAATGTGTTCCTTCAGTTTTTAGTGGCTCCTCATTTCTCTTCTTTTTCAATTTCAGTTGATTCAATT
The DNA here is from genome assembly GCA_026170595.1 of Plestiodon gilberti rubricaudatus. NCBI lineage: Eukaryota > Metazoa > Chordata > Lepidosauria > Squamata > Scincidae > Plestiodon > Plestiodon gilberti. Next base: position 23,925,362 of record JANXHW010000006.1, read on the forward strand.
AATTAGGGGGTTTGTAATGACTAACTTGGGGGATCAAACAACCAAACAGAAGTAAACAGTGTGGTTTCCTTCAGTGATTGCTTGTTATCCACCATTGATGCTGCTAATTCATACCCTTCACTTGAGAAACACAGAAAGTGTCCAATCCTAACCCCCACATTTTTTACAAGATGCAGCCATGTTGAAGGAGCAAGCATTGCATCCAGTGGTGGTGGTGGTGAGGACTAGAAAGCTAACCAGAAGTAAGTAACCATTTTTACTTACCTCTGGGTAGGCCTTCTGGCTCCCTATAGGTAGGGCCGGATTAAGACCTTTGGAGGTCCTAAGCACTGGAAAGATTATGGTGCCCCTATATATGTAATTCAAAATAAAAACAATATTAAACCGTAAAATAAAATGAATGATATTTTAATTTAAATTCTTCTATGTTCTTAGACCATTTGATGCTTTAAAACAGAGTTCAGTTAAAAAAAAAGAATTATAAAATATAGTTTGAATTAATATATTTTTTTGTCCAGTGATTCTCTCTTCTTTTCCACACTTTGTTTTCATTAACTGGGTTTTTTGGCATGGTTTTGACCATGGTAAATCCGGCACTGGAAAAAGCTCTTGTGGTGCAGAATGGTCAAAATAATATTATTCCAAATGGCAAATGAGAGAGGGGAATCAGCTGGATATGTGAGAGATGGGAGAGCATGAGGAAAAGGCAGGTTGTGTTACAACCCATGGGTTGTTGGTGCACTGTCTGGATACTACCTTCATACATGAACGTTTTCACATATCATGACAACTACCTGCCAAGGTTGCACTCTCAGAGCCTCTGCACTGTCTTCATTTCTCATTCCTTTGTGTTTTGTTCTACAGAAGGAGAAGGAATTTAAAGCATGTTCTATAGCGTAGACAGCATTGTAGCTACTGTAGCTTTGGCCAGTAGTTTGAAAAATGCTCACTGGAAGGTTGTTTGGGTTTTCCCCCTCAATACAGATTTCTTTGCTCTTCCCACCAAACAGTTGTCCTATACAGCCAAATGCCTTCTTCCAGAAGAATGTACCAAAACCATCTGTTTCTGAGGAGTGAGGATTTGGGATTTGAAGGAAGTTTTGGAATCCCACCACTTCTCTGGAGTGTATGGCAAAAGATAAAGCACCATCAAAGATTTCTAGGTTATAATTCCTGTCAAATACCATTGAAGAGAAATCCCATGGGGTTGTCATAATCCATACCTTGCCTGTCAGTGATACTGGTTCAGTTCTTGTCATAGCTGGTAAGAGTATTATCCATGACAAAGTTTGTATATTTGAATTTATGAGGATGACACTGGTTTTTTTAAAAGGGGTTACATGTTTCCAAATTGTATGTAAATAATCCTGACTGTCTGTGGTCAAGAACGTGGATGGTATTATTTCAATGAATGCCGTACAAATTCCACTCTGGAATAACATTGGTATCAACGTCTGCTTGAAATTGTTTCCATTATCATCATCCGTTGCAACGATCCCAACCCATGTCCATTGGAAATGCTGAAGGAGCTGGACAATCCCTGAATACTGAGAATTTTCAGTGGAGGTCATCCCATACAAGGAAGGGAACAAGGTTTTGTCATTCATTGTTGTTGGAAGAAAGCAATAAGTGATCTAAGGAGAAAGAAATAGATTTTTATAAGTGGGGCAAATCCAATACAGGTATGTGCTACCAATGAACGTTGATCTCATTCCTAATTTTGGCTCAATAAATTCCCTTACCCCCATATCACCACCAAATAATGAGGGGAGGAAACAAGTTGGTTCTTTTTGGGATCATCCTTAGCATGGAGTAATGAAATGTTTTGTACATACCTGTGGAATTTTGTAGATACCTGATATTGTGTTAATATCAAAGGTTGTTTCATAGTCAACTCCCCCAATGAAGGCTATCAGTCTCTTCTGGAGGTCGCAGTCATAATTAGGGACAATCTTATCCTGGGCGGAGAGAAGGCTCAGGGTGTTGTGAAAAGTCATTCTTGCTTTGAAATAACTGTCATAGATGTGGAGTCCAATGCTGAGATTTGCTAAAACCTTGGAACTCTCCTTGATCTCCTTCAAAGCATAGGCCAAGGAAAAAATGTCTTGATAGTTGTCAGGTACTGAACTGAAAGAAGACGACTTGATGTTAAAAAAAATGGTTATTGTATACCTCATGTATCACTTCCTGTTTCTTCCTGTTCATAGCAAATCAATAGTTCATGGTGTGCCATTGTATGGATTGTCACCTTCTTTGGGGCATGGTTGATATAGTTTGATATAAAAATGCATCATTATCAGTACAAGCAGCCCTAGATTTATATGGGGCCAGGTTCCTGAAAAACTGTGCAAATATAAAAAATGTGCAAACTATGGCTTTCTCATAGAGAATATTGGGATCGGCATGGGTTATGAGAATAGTCCACAAGCATTCACTCTAATGAATGGCGATTGTGGAGGCAGGGTTTTGGAAATAAGGCTGCCGATGTCGATGGCTCATTACCACTGGCAATCAAGTTTAGTGCTGGAAGAGGGGCCTTTTTAGTGCATTGTTCTTAACCTCCATATGTGTCTCCCCACTCCTCCTCAAAGGTGGACAACGTGAAAAACATGAACACCCCATCACTCTGGAAGGTCTTGACTCAGCTTTTGGGACCCTGGGACTTTTTGCCTCCACATCTTACTCTTTCTGCTCTTGTGACATTATGGTTTTTTTCCCCAGTCTGGCTGGCATAGAGGCAGCGTGGAATGGACTCCGCCTGCTGGAGACCCATTCTTGTGGCTTAATATATAATAATATACATAATATACAGTATTTATATACCGCCTTTCTTGGTCATTGGATTTCTCCTCCGACTTTAATCCAAGGCGGTGTACATGAGCAGGCTTTCCTAACCCCCTAATGTTTTATTTTTTTTTACAATTTATAAATGTCCAATCTGTCATGAACAGCCACATTCCAGGTGATATCTTTTTACAGTCTGGCTTTATCTACTGGCCAGCACCTCCCACACTCGACCGACACAGATGGGAGCTCTTATCTCTCCTCACAGAGGCTTTTCACAGCTTATCTCGAACTTGCCATTTGCGTGTCTCGAACTTGCCATTTGCCAATCTTCAGGCTGTGCAAGGTGGCGGCTCTACCGACTGAGCCAGAGAACAATGCCAACTGAGCCAGAGAACAATGAAGAACAATACACACAAAAAGTCCCCACCCAACACCCAACTTGATTGACCAAGATGCCTGGATCCATTTCTTCCAGATTTGCATCGGCTGGACATTTGACACCCCCCCTCTGACACACTGTCAAGATTCTCTCTGTTGAACCTTAAGGCAAGTAATAGCAGCCAACTATCAAGCAGCAGGCATAAAAGGAAACTGTTTGTGTGATCCTGGCATTAATCCTAAACACTTTATTTTTAAAATGAACCAATGCAAATCATGCTTCTGGTATTAATTTTTAAATCATGCTATTTCAAGGATGAGTAAGAGAAGACTGCACAAATCGAGAGCTACCAGTATATGAAACAATATCTAAGGGCTCAATTCTGTGTAACTCTTGCACCGATGTAACAGCAGATCCAGTGTAACTAGTCGTATGCTGACGGATGCAGGACGAACACCGACGTACCCCCCCATCGGACGCCTCGCATGTGCAGTTCGGATGCCAGCACATCTCCGCCAGCACAGGGGGAATTTTGGGGGTGTCTGAACCCCCCCCAGAATGCTCCTTGAGCTAGCAGGGTTTGCAGCAGCATCCGTCCTGTGTCCAAACTGCGCATGCATGACGTCTGAGGGGGTCCATCCTGCGATCGTCGGCGTACGGCATGTTACACTGGCATAAGTGTACTTACGCAGGCGGATCTGCTGTTACACTGGTGCAAGAGTTACACAGAATTGGGCTGCCAGATTGACAAAGTAAGGACGCGTTTATTAGTATCTATAAGATTAACAGCCTGATCCTAATTGCCCCCTCCCAGAGCTGATGCAGCCATACTAATCAGAGTTTCCTCACCTCAGTCACAGAGGTTTTCTCAAGGTAATGAAATATTTTCATTCCCTTACCTTGGGGTAAGCTGCCACTACCCCAGTTTGTCTACTTGGATCTATGGAAGCCATTTTGCTGTTATACCTCTGAGGAGAGTAAGGTAGAGGGAAGGGGAAATGGAATGGGGTGAGGACACCTGTACAGGTTGCTGCTGCTGGTATCCACCCCGTCTCTGCCCCATTCTGACTCCCACCAGACCCCCTCCCTACCCCAGATGCTGTCACCCCGTTCTTCCCGCCGTCTGCCCCCACAGCCAGGTTATCGGCACTGGCTCCAGAAGGTTCTTTATAAGAAGAGCCCTGCTGGATCAGGCCAAAAGCCCATCTAGTCCAGCTTCCTGTATCACACAGTGGCCCCACCAGATGCCTCAGGGAGCACAAGACTTGAACAAGATAACCTGTTTCCTGTTGTCACTCCCTTGCACCTGGTACAGAGAAAAATCGTGTTCCGCTGCAGTAAAGGGTAATGTAGCCCTACATCAGCTGCGTAACTGGCTCCATTGGCGCCCAGTTCAGGGGGAAGAATTGGCGGCCCTATAAGTAAATATCGCCGTGGCCAGCAGGCCGCGGCACGCTCCGGAGGGAGGGCGCCGCGCTCCGGAGGGAGGGCGCCGCGCTCCCGGAGGGGGCGACCCGGCGGGACCCTGCACCGGGCACCCCCCCCAGCGCGGACCCGGCCGGCTTACCTCCATTTCTCCATTCCCGTTCGTTCAGTTCAACTTGAAAGCGCCGGCCACGCGGCAGCCGGCAGCGCGGCAGGCACGTCGGAAATGACGTTGTGAGGTGAGTCCTTCAATTCCCTGCCGCTCTCGGAGTCGGACAGACTCCTTTTCCCCGACCCTGCGCAGTGAGTGTGTGCCTGCCCCCTCCTTCGATTCCCCGCCCCCTCCTTCAATTTCCCCGGACTCGACTCGAGTCTGGCGCCGGCACCGCGGCTTCGCAGGGGTGGGCGCCTGGTTCGGCTGAACCACGCGAACCACACTTGTTATGCTACTGCCCTACATGCAATATGAAGAAAAACCCAGTGAAGCACAATAAGACAGGAAGATAGACTTCGCATGAAATAACAAGTCATTGGTGAAGTATAGAGTAACAGGGTGTGAAAGAGAAGTGGAGGACAGGGAGCAATATAAATTATCAATTATAAATTCCTGGATACGCATTCTTGGAGTTTAAGAAAAATGCATATAAAACGCTCCCACCCAGCACCAAATTTGGAGGACTAAGATGCCTGGATCAATTTCTCTTCAGGATCTCTCAAGGCAAGTAATAGTGTCCAATCACAAAACATCAGGCGTGAGAGGAAACTGCTTGTGTGATCCTGATGCTGATCCTAAACACCTTATTTTAAAAATGATCCTGTGCAAATCGCACTTCCAGTATTCATTGATAAAGGCTACAATTCTGTCCTGGGAGTAAGCTCCATTTACTATAATGAGACTCACTTCTGAGTAGACATGAGTAGGATTGGGCTGTTAATCGTGGCATTTCAAAGGCGGGTAAGATAAGACCATGCAAATCGAGATTTGCCAGCATATCAAACAGTATCTAAGATTGACAAAGTAAATGTGCATTTGCAGTATTAGTAGTATTTATGACACTGACAGCGCAATCCTATCCAACTTACACCACCGGTGTAACCAGCGGTGCAGCGAGAACGGGAGGCCCCAGAACAGAAAGGGGATTCCAATCTCCTCCAAAGGGGGATTCAAAGGGAATTTGAATCCCCTTTGCATTCTGGGGTGTCCCGTTCTCGCCGCACCACTGGTTACACCGGTGGTGTAAGTTGGATAGGAATGTGCTGTAACAGCCGTATCCTTACTAATCTCTCCCAGAGCCGATGCAGCTGTATCAACCGGGTGCTCTCTGCGACCTGCAATGAGGGGGACAGTTATGGAAGTCTCCACAAGGTAATGGAAACTTTGTCAGGAAGGTAGTCATCTCTTGTGTAGTTTATGGAATATTTCCTTACCCAAACTTATAGATACATGTCAAAGTAGGATGATGGCTGAATAATGGATCTTTTGCAGAAAAAGAAAGCTGAGAAATGATCCCTCCAATGATGAGATCGCCTGGCTGATAATATTCATGCGGGATCTGGAGGGGATCATCCACGGAGCACATCACACCAAGTTCTTTGCTCTCAGTTTCAGGCAGCAGCAAGAAAAAGAGCAAGAGCCCCAGAAATAAGCCAACCATCTCAAAGGCAGATCCTTTTATACTGACACAAACCTCATTTCTCTCCATGGAACTCACTGTAATTGGATTTACCTTGGCTCCAACTCTGCATTCAAGGTCTCCTGCCTCTTGTACGAAATTTGATCCTAACCTGTAATGGAGATTGTTCTCCAGATGGAGTTGTTGCCTACCTACATGACATCTTTCTAGTACATTATTCTGAGCTGCTTATTAAATTCAAGTATTGATCATACATTTGGTCTCTACAAATCTAGGTGGGTTTTGAAAAAATAGAGATCAATCATGTGAAATAATTATAGGTTTCAAAATTGCCTCCCAAACATACAGTATGATAGTCTTGTTGCACCATATCCAAAGAAAGAAAACATGTTTGTCAGATCTTGCAACATCTGTTTTCTGCTCCTTGGTGGTACAGGAAGGGTTGATTCTAGACTTGATTCACTTTCCCTACCCTGTGTGAAAGTGGCCATGTTTTCGTTGAGTCAATTTCGATGAACCTATCCAGGATTTTGCAATCAGAAAATCTAGGGAGAAGCTATTTTAAATTTAATTCCACAATACACGTACATTTTGTGTTATTTTGAAAAACAAAATTTTATTTTACCTCTTAATCTTGTTGATATTTTGAATTACATATGGGGACACATAATCTTTGTAGTGTTATGCTCTTATAGCTCTTACTCTGGTCCAGGGTGCAAGCAATGAAACATAACTTTAAAGGGCTTCATGAGGAAGGATTGGCCTGTGGGGTCAACTGACACAATGTCCAGATAGGCTGGTACTGCAATCTGGATGGCACCATTGCATTGCAAATCTTAGGCCCAGACTAAATGTGTCAAAATCTCTGTGAAAATGAACAGTTCTCACAGATATAGCCCACATCTGGCAGCCATAGCTACATTGTTTTCTGCATCTGTGAGTTTTTCCTACAGAAAAAGCCATATACCTTCTTCTCTTTTTCTCCATGTATTTTGTGGTTGCCAGGTGGGATTTGAATTTATGGTTGGAAACCTCATGCCGTTGTCCAATATCGGTGTGTTTTGAGTCCTTGGAGGAGGGGAGACATCCAGACCTCTTCCTCCCTTTTTCCTTTTCCTTTAAAAGGTAGCCATCTCCTCCTCTTTGCTTGAGACAAGCAAAACAAGTGCAGAGGGAGGGCGAATCCTCAATCCCTTCCCCTCAGAACAGGGAAAAGTGAGGAGAAGAGGATTAGGACAACGGCAGTCTCCTTTGCACTAAATAGCATGGGGGAGTTGTCATCTCACCACATTCATGAGAGATGGCAGGTAATCAAAATGCCCCTCCAGTCACTTGCTGAGTCAATTTAGTATTTAGTAGCTTTTTACGTCCATGTTACACAACAGAATTATTTTTGCAATGAGCAAGTGCGGCTGTGATCTATGCAAAAACGGGAAATCTGCCATGATATGATTGGCAATGTTGGAGGAGCAACTAGTGAACCTTTTCCAGGAAAGAACCTCCTAGATTGTTGTGGTCATATGGTTGAAAATGGCATCTGGGCTAAAACTCATGAGTGTGCTCATCATGGATGTATTTTCGCACAGAATAACTGCACATTTGGTCTGTGTTGGGAGCCTAATAGTAACTAAACACCCACGCAGCAATGCAGCAACATCGGCACAGGCTATGCTGCATCCTGTAGGGGAATTTAGCATGCTGGATGTCTCCTCAGGGTGACATTTGTCCCATTGCCCCGGGGTAAGACCCAGCAGCTGTTACATGTCAACTCAGACTTGTGTGACAGTGTTGACCCATGTCAACAGAACATACCCAGGTAGGGGGACAGGACCCCAGCCCCTCCTGGGCCCAATCTGCCCACCCCTTGCCCCCATTGTGCCCTCCCCTGCGCCAATGTGCCCCCTCCCCGCCCACCCCCTCCCCTACCCCTGCCCCTGTACTGGACGTACCAGCTCTGGCAGGCATCCCTGCTACCACCAGAAGCAGGGGGAAGGCACTGGCCTTCCCGCCAGTGCAGCAAGGCCCTATGCTTTACAATACTTTTTGACAGTATGAACCAGCAGAACTCGCATTCCACCAGCACAATCTGTAGTTAGGATTGTGCCATTAGTATTAGCCAAACAGTGCCTGGGCGGGCAGGTGTGCCCAATTTGCAGCCGAGAGAAGCTGCACGGAGCGGAACCAGTGGCAGAGGGGGCAATGGATCCAGCGGCAAGCACCCGCCCACCGCTTGGGGGCCCCCACCATAACAACGCCTCTGCAATCTTGTTTCCACATTCCACTCAGCAATTTTTAATCTGCACCGTGGAAATTCCTCAAAACAACAGTAAAGGCAAGCTGGAAAAGATTCTAAAATGGCAAGACTCTGTCTAAATAACGGCTGGCCTCATCTGGGTCCTGGCAACAGTTTAAACATTGTAAATCTTATTCTTTCCTTTTTGTTAGAATCTTTTTACAGTTCAACTCAGGCCTTATCACAATTATATAACACTTAGGGGCAAAGATGCAGCCCAGTAGCCCAGCACAAGAGGCCAAAATGGAGAAGATCTCCACAACCACCATGTATTTCCCCTTGGTGCTCAGGTAAGTGGGAAGAAAAGACATCCAAACATTGCAGAATACCAGCATGCTGAAAGTGATGAACTTGGCTTCGTTAAAAGTGCTGGGCAACTTCCTGGCAAAGAAAGCCACAATGAAGCTGACAATGGCCAGGAGACCCATATAGCCCAGAACACAATAAAACATGAGCTGTGACCCTTCGTTACACTCCAGCACCATTTCTTGAGCCAGAGACTGTGTGTCCACATCTGGGAAGGGAGGAGCAGTACAGAGCCACACAGTGCAGATCCCGGCTTGAATCAGGGTGGAGGAAAGAACTACCCAGTTTGTCAGTCTCTTCCCCACCCATTTCCTCATCCTGCTTCCTGGCTTGGTGGACGTGAAAGCCAGAATCACAGTGAGGGTTTTGGCCAAGACAGAAGAAACAGCCACTGAGAAGACAAGGCCAAAGGTGGTTTGACGTAGAAGGCAGGTCACTGTGTGAGGCTGACCAATGAAGAGGAGTGAGCAGAGGAAGCAGAGCAGGAGGGAGATGAGGAGACAGTAGGTGAGATCCTGGTTGTTGGCTTTGACGATGGGAGTGTCCCGGTACTTAATGAATATCCCGAGCACCAAAGCCGTCATCAAAGAAAAAGAAACTGATGAAAAAGCCAAAGTGATGCCCAAAGGTTCTTGGTAGGATAGAAAGTTTGTTATTCTAGGATAGCATTGATTGTGACCCATGTTTGAATATTGATCTTCTGGGCATTTAAAACACTTCTCTGTATCTGTAAAAGAATGTGTTCTGTATTAGCCTCTCGAACATGCTGGGATTTGCACTTTCCTATAGTATTATTTTTAGTGACCTGTTTTAAGATCTGGTAGGCCAGCGGGTGGCGCTGCGGGTTAAACCGCTGAACCATAAGCTGTCGATCGAAAGGTCGGCAGTTTGATTCCCACAACGGGGTGAGTGCTCATTGCTTGGCCAGCTCCTGCCAACCTAGCAGTTCCAAAGCATGTCAATGCGAGTAGATAAATAGGTACCGCTTGCGAGAAGGTAAACAGCGCTCCGTGTTCCAGCTGCATGCTACGCGCTGCGGCAAGGAAAGTCATGCCGGCCACATGACCACGGAGGCGTCTTCGGACAACGCTGGCTCTTCGGCTTTGAAATGGAGATGAGCACCCCACCCTAGAGTCGGACACGACTGGACTTAATTGTCAGGGGATACCTTTACCTTTACCTATTCTTTAGCCTGCAGAACAATATTCTTAATTTTTTTTAATGTATTCTAACATCAAATAAATATTTACTAAGTTACTAATAATTAGGAAGAAATGATGCTCTATTATGGACAATACATAGTAGAAATACTTTACATAGGAGGTATTAGTAGCAGTGCTTTCTAAAGGACATGTATCATGCACATATGGGGAAAAAGTAATTGTACGCAGGGATCCTTTGTAGTGGCCAGTGTCAGAGCTATATAATTCAGGAGGAAAAAGAAAATGGAAACAAGGGTGAAAATGCAATGAAATATTTATTTTAGTGAGTTGAACCAACAAGAAAAAAAAAACATTCGAAAGTGGTGCCTAGCTAATTTTACACACTTGCATCTCAAGCTGGACGGAAAAGCTGTGTCTACCATTTATTCAGCATGGAGCCCTAGGCAACAGCTGTTGAAAGGGGAGCCGAGGAGAGTGGAACTCCTTAAAAGGAGATGGGGCAGAGCAAGAAGGGGGAAATGAAGGGGGAAAATTGATGTAGGAATCAGGCCTTCCCTCCCTACCTCTGTGCTCCCCCAAACCTCATTTGCAAGGCATGGACATAGCAATGCTTGCTGCAGGTGGCATGGTGGTATATCAGGCTGCAGCCAGGATAGGCACCTGCTTGGGAGTGGGTGCCATGTGTGGTTTCCTCGTGCTGCCAGTGGGCCTTCCTACAGTGAGCGGCTAATGCACAGGATGCCTTGCAGTTGTAGCTGGGTTGTATGGCTCCTTTGCCTGCACTGGTGTGTCTGCCTGCACAAATCTTTGGGGACCGTGCCTGAGTGCTATATGGGTGATGCCAGGTTGTGCTGCAGTGGCTGTGCCTGTGGGTGTGGCCTGTTGCATGACCAATGGATCTGGTGTAGTTCCGTGTTCATAGCCTAGCGACATGTGGCATTTTCAGTGCCATCCTAGGCATGTCCAATCAGATGGATGTACTACTGAGTTCAATGGCACTTGCACCCAGAGCGGGATGCATGGGATTGCAGCCTGTGGCTGATGCCCTTGAAACACATAACAGGTGGTTGGTTGGCAGGAACTTAAATAAATATTCCAACACAGAAACAGGATTCCATCCACCATCAAAACATATATTTGTGCAGAGATATATTACAAACAAAACACAGAGGTACTTCAATACAGTTGCACCAGTCTCTTTTCCTCCTCCTTTCCTCTCCCCTCATGTGAGGCTTATGCCTGCTTCTTTATACAGCAACCAGAGGGGAGGGCTATTTTACTCCCAGGTATACACCCACACTCAGCTGCAGACATCTTTTGCAATCAGACACATACAAGTTAGTGCTGCAGAGAAGAACAAGGAGCAGTGACTCAGCACTTTTATCTAATACACCAAGACTTGGGGATTTCTGGTCCTTCAGACCTCAACACCCCTCCAAATCCTTCACGTCTTGTTTCATGGTACATTCTTTTATGCCCAGTTCGCTGCAGATGTACTCATGCTTGGTTACGTTTAAAGGTTTCGTGAAGATATCTGCCAATTGTGCCTCTGTGGGACAATAACGCAACGTTATTAGAGAATTACGTATTGCCTCTCTCACGTTAGCATGTCTCAGATCTATATGTTTGGTCCTATTTTTGAGTCGGTCAGAAGTGGCCATACTTATACAGGCCTCATTGTCTTCGAGGACCGGAATAGGTGAACTCATATCTAGACCTAGGTCCATCAATAGTTGTTTGTACCACACTAGTTCTGTACATGCTAAAGAGAGACTGCCCATTTTTGCCTCAGATGAGGATAGTGCAACATATGTTTGTTTCGTACACCTCCATCCAATCAGAGCACCTGCTAGCAGTAACGCCAGTCCTGAAATTGACTTTCTGGTGTCTGGGCAATTGCCCCAGTCAGCATCTGTATATACAAGGAGGCTTTCTGCCCCTTGGGGCTGAAGGATTAGCCCATGCTGCTGTGTACCTTTCATATATCTTAGAAGTCTTTTCAGTTTCTGGAAGTGCTGCTGTGTAGGAGCAGAGACAAATCTGCTCAAAAAAATATTGACAGTACAAGCAATATCAGGTCTGGTCCATTGGGCAAGGTACTGTAAACTGCCCACAACCAACCGATACAAATCCTGATTACAAGGTGGACTTTCAGCACTTGCATTCTGTACATACTCAGGAACCATAGGTGTCTTACAGCTTTTGCAATCTATCATGTTACATTTTTCCAGTAACTCGGTCACTTTCTGTGCCTGGTTCAATTGATAGCCTCCAGCAGGAGTGTACTCAACATTCACTCCCAGATACCTTTTAACAGGGCCAAGGTCCCTTAGAGTTAGATGTTTCTTTAATTCTCTTAACACCTCCTCAATTAACTGCTGCGTTTTTGCTAACAAAATAAGATCATCAACAAAAACAATAAGTAGTATTTGGTTTTCTCCTTCACCTTTTCTGTATAAACATGGGTCAGCTTTTGATGCTGTGAACCCATGGTATTTTAAACGATAGTCTAGGCAGACATTCCACTGGTGAGGACTCTGTTTCAATCCATAAATGGCTTTGTTTAATCGCAAAACTTGCCCCTCCTGATGGCTCTGAAAGCCTTCAGGCTCTTGCATATACAAGGTTATACCCTCCTCCAATGGGGCATGCAAGAATGCTGTCTCTACATCAACATGCCTGGTTTGCCAGCCACGCCTGGCTGCGTAAACCAAGACAGTTCTGAATGTTTCTGCTCGGATAGTTGGGGAAAAAACCTCATCGCTTTATTGGGACCCAATAGCTTTCTTGCCCTGAGGAAGAGGTACAGCTGAGAACACAGCATGTTTTCTCATAGAGTCCATCTCTGCTTTCATGGCTTGCTCCCAACGTATCCTGTCAGCTTTAGGGAGCTTTAAAACTTGGGAATAATCCCGCGGTTCCTGGCCTATAGCCTGACACACAGAAAATGCCTCTGGTACATAACGATCAGGAGGTCTTGTTTCACGTGTAGACCTACGTAGGACAGGCAAAACTGGACTCTCAGGGGTTATTCCAGCTTCGTGACTAGCTTCAGTTTTGGGCTGATGTAGCCCCTCCTTTCTACTACTTTGCTGTACCTGCTGCCTAGGTGTCTCTTGACCAGTCACACGAGAACCAACATCTCTTTCATTAAACTCTGGTGTGAGAGGCAAAAACACAGATGGAGCTCTTTCTACAGATTTCCAATTGGGTTCATAGAATTTTACAGACCTGGAAATCACAAGTTTACCTGTCTTGGTAACGAGTCTGTACCCTTTACTCCCAGGCTCATACCCTAACAGGGTGACAGGCTGAGATCTGGAAGATTGCTTTCTGGCTCTTCTCTGTATTAGTACTTCCCCACAAGTACCAAAAGGATGTAAATGTTTTAGAGAAGGAGGTCTCCCATGTAACATCTGATAGGGAGTCATCCCAACAACTGAGGAAAATGTGCGGTTAAACAGATAGCATGCACACTTAGCCAACTTTCTTTTGGTTACTGGGCTGAAGCAGCTATCTGCTAAGAGAGCACGCATTTTGGTCTGCAGAGACCTTCCATATCTTTCAGCAACACCATTTTCCTGGGGACAGTAAGGGTTTGATAAACGGTGATGTATCCCTCTTTTTTCTAACCAAGTCACAAAAGGTTTGTTCAGATACTCAGTACCACGGTCAGACTGCAAACTAACCAGTTTATGTCCAAACCTACGTTCAGCATAAGCTGCCCACCTTTTAAATGTGGAGAAAACTTGGGTCTTAGACCTCAGTGGAAAACAAAACATATATTTGGAGAATCTATCCACGATTATAAGTAAGAATCTAGCACCACCAATAGATTTGGGATCCATAGGGCCAATCAGATCAGAATCAACAAGCTCTAAGGGTTTGGTTACTTCCCTGTCACTTCTACGTGCTACAGGAGCTGCTGTAATTTTGACCTTTTTACAGACAGCACAATCTAGAAATTCTTTGCAGGGAGTTAAATTTAAACCTTTTGAATGCTTTACTGTTTGCAGCACAGCCTTAAAACTTGGATGACCTAAGGATCTATGTAAAGCATGAATACAGTTATAATGTTTAGGGGCAACAGCATGGGTAACATGTGCCTCAGCCCTAGGCTGGACAATGAACAGCCCATCTTGTTCCAACCCCCTCATACACACTTCCCCTCGTTTGGACACTGTGCACTGCTGCCCAGCAAAAACAACTTGATAGCCCTTTCTACACAAAGCTGAAACACTGAGCAAGCTATGTTGCAAGGCTGGAGCATATAGGACCCCTTCCAAAGGTTCACATAGTTCTGGCAAATGAACCACCCCACATCCTTCCACTGGAGAGGATAGACCATCTGCCAATAACACATAAGACCTAGTAGGAGATCCCAAGGTGGAGAAAACACTCTCAGAGTTTGCTACATGTTCAGTTGCACCACTGTCCAAAATCCACACAGTGGAATTCTGTCCCATCTCAGCAGACTGTACCAGAGAAACTTCTGGTCTACGTTTGCTGCGTGGACCTTGCTTCCGAGGTCTCCTGGAGTCTCTCCTTGCAGGGCAGGACCTTTGCAGATGTTCCACTGAGCCACAAGCATAGCACCTCTTGAGAAAATGAAGTGCAGGTGCTGTAGGGGACATACCCACACTGCAGGAAGCACCTGAAGATACAGAAGTTAATGCATTCCTTCCTCTGGAGACATTATCCAAACGTCGCTCCTGTTCCTGCTGCAACCGACCAGTAATGTAGGCAAGAGTCAGCTGAGCCTCTGGTAAACTTTCCAAAGTAGTGACCAAATGGTCAAAGGTCTCATCCAGACTAGACAACACAATATAGGCCTTCTGTACCTCTGGAAAAATCATATTTTGCTCCTGTAGTCTCAGGAACAGGTTTTTCATATAGAGCATATGCTCTGTAACGCTGGTGCCTGGCTGCATCCGAGCACGATACAGCTGCCTCGTCAGAGAGATTTTCGAGGCCACGGCTGTTTGTACATGAATCTGTTTCAAAGTCTCCCAACAAACAGCTGCAGAGTTTAGTCCACGTACATGAACTATCTGGCTCTCTCCCACACATAACACAATGGTAGCCAGTGCCCGTTCCACCAACCTTCTTTCAGCAGCATCTGGTTGAGCTGGGGGATGTTCAACAACAGACCATAGCCCCTCTCTGCATAGTAACATCTCTACATGAGTTGCCCAGGTGAGATAATTGGTCTCATTCAGCTTTATAATTGGAAAGCCAGTCGACGCCATCTCACCAGCAGTCTGCATTCCACTTCACAGCAACAACGGAGATAAGACTCACGCCTCCAAACAGCAAATGAAAACAGACCTTGAAGACATCAAAGTTGACCTGGGCCCATAACCTGATAACAGGTGGTTGGTTGGCAGGAACTTAAATAAATATTCCAACACAGAAACAGGGTTCCATCCACCATCAAAACATATATTTGTGCAGAGATATATTACAAACAAAACACAGAGGTACTTCAATACAGTTGCACCAGTCTCTTTTCCTCCTCCTTTCCTCTCCCCTCATGTGAGGCTTATGCCTGCTTCTTTATACAGCAACCAGAGGGGAGGGCTATTTTACTCCCAGGTATACACCCACACTCAGCTGCAGACATCTTTTGCAATCAGACACATACAAGTTAGTGCTGCAGAGAAGAACAAGGAGCAGTGACTCAGCACTTTTATCTAATACACCAAGACTTGGGGATTTCTGGTCCTTCAGACCTCAACACCTTCCTGAGGATAAGCTCCACTGAACACAATGGGGGTGACAATGGGGGTGACACAACTGGAGTGACTTCTGGGTAGACACTCATTGGTTCCTGCTGTCTGTGTGCACTGGTTACACTTGGCTCTCTGCGCATGTGCGGCTCGGTTGCTGGCTATGCGTGGCTCAGTCACTATGCCGGTGGTGCTTTTTGTTTGCCAGTGCCTTGCTTCTTTCACTCCTTCCTTGTTTTGTATGTAATGGCAGCCCATGCATCATGCTTTCCCATGGGATATAGCAGGGCTGCCAGCATAGGATTTTGTGTGTGCTGTGCTGGCATCTCTGTGATATTCAATCAATCAAGAACCTTTATTGGCATGAAGACAACATAAATCAACATACATTACATAACACATATTACAAACAAACAAAAAGTCCAATCAGACAAAAACAACCAGATATCGGGCTACGATCTAGGGGCCATTACATCATATATCTGATGCACAAGACAAGATGATTGAACAAACAAAGGCTGCAACCCTTTCCAATATATCACCTTCCTCCGTCGATAAGATGTTTCTCAATATCTCCTGATCTGCTAAACCCTGGAATTTAACAAATACTGGGACTAGATGTTCTGTGCGGGAAGCATTGTGGAACGAGCAATATAAGAATGTATGTGAGAGGGTCTCTACACAATTCATGCCACAAGGGCAATATCTCTCAGACATTGCAATTCCATTGTATCTTCCTTGTAGCAAAGCAGACGGGAGAACATTGCATCTCGCTAAGGAGAGAGCTCTACGATTCTGTGGGCTTTTTAGAATATATAGGTATGGGGCCATCTTACCTAGCGTAAATGAAATGTGGAATTTTAGTGGGGAACAGGAAGTACAGGCTTTACTATGCAGCTCCTGGTATTCGATATCTAAGATTCGCGTCTTTATTTCTCTATATGCCACCGTCTGGTTAAGCATACCTAATCTCTCTGTGTCCAAGCCCAGGGATTTTAATTTCCTATATAGATCTATCAACTGAGTGGGTAAATCCGGTTCCAGCAGAAGTTGAAATATCAAGCTATCATGTTCAAGATTATAAAGTACTCTGAGCCAAAATTTCATGAGCCTCAACCATGCCAAGGTCTTTAGACGGATGAGGCCTGTTTCAAGACAGAGTACTACATATGGGACACAGTTGGGCAGCCCAAGGATTTTACGAAGAAAAACTCCTTGAATTCTTTCGATAGTTTGGTCAAAAGCATTGTACCACATAGGTATTCCATATAGAACTTGTGGGATAATCTTCGCTTTATAAACCTCTATACCCGCTGGTACATATTTATTCCCACAATTAAAAAAGAACCTAGTTACTGCTTGGGAGGACACCTTGGTGGCCTTTACCACAGCCTTACGGTGAGCCACCCAGGAGTGGTTATATTGAAAAGTAACCCCAAGATATTTTATTTGTCTAACCTGCTCAATTTTGTGACCTTTACATGTCCAATTTTGTAGCTTCCATTTTTTGGAAAACACAATAATCTTGGATTTATCAAAGTTTAGTTGTAATTTGTTAATATGAAGATATTCTAAGCTACCTTCTAGCAAGCGTTTTAAACCAATACGAGTTTGAGAGAGAAGTACTGCATCGTCGGCATACAGGAGGAGAGGAACCTGCCGTGTTCCCAACTTTGGGCAATGGCTTTCTATCCCCTGAAGGAAGGTGTTAAGATCATTTAAAAATAGATTGAACAGCATAGGGGCCAAAATACATCCTTGTTTTACCCCTCTGTTGGTCTGGATAGACGATGTTAGGTCACCATTCCACGAGCATCTCACCTTACAAGACGTGTTTGTATAGAGGGCTCTGATTAAGGTAAGAAGCCTTTTATCCATCTCCATATTCATAAGCTTGTCCCATAATAGGTCCCTATCAATCGAATCAAAGGCTCCTTTTAGATCTAAAAAGGCTGCATAAAGTTTCCGCCCAGGGGACTTAAGCTGTTTGTTAATCATAAAAGATAATAATAGACAATTGTCCATCGTAGATTTACCCCGGCGAAAGCCCGCTTGTTCACAACCCAAAATACGTTGGTCATTGACCCATTGGGAGAGCTTATTAAGTAAATGCGTAGCATAGAGTTTACCTACGACTGATAACAAACTAATGGGCCTATAGTTCGAGGGTACACTACTATCGCCTTTCTTATAGATTGGGATGACTATAGCACACAGCCAATCGCTTGGTATTATAGCGCTTCTGTCGATCATTGTGAAGAGGTGCGCAAACAGCAAGGCCCACCATTCAGGTCTACCCTTGAGTAACTCTGGTGGTATGGCATCAGGGCCTGAGGCCTTACCAGATTTGAGTTGAGTAATTAACTGTCTCACCTCCATTGTAGATACTGGGGGCCAATCAGGGAGATCTAGAATGCCAGTGTCAGGTGGGAGTTGTTGAGAACTACTTGGTATGAAAAAGAGTTCGGAAAAATGTTGGACCCAAATAGATGGAAGGATCAATGCTGGGTCGTGGGCTTCTGATCTAAACGACCCAGACACAAGTGCCCAAAACAGTTTGTTGTTTTTCTGATGTATTGCTTGAAGCAATCTATTCCATCGATCACTGAAGAAATTCTGTTTCTTACTCAATATCATAGCTTTCAGCTGCTTCTTGAGTAGGAAATAACTAGATAACTCAAGCAAATTTCCAGTGTTCCTAAATTCCAGGTAGGACTTCCGAATTAATCTCTTTAATTCCTTGCATTCACGATCAAACCAATTTACTCTATCAAGAGAGCCAGCGTTATGATGTACTGGAGTTTTATGCCCCAGCTCTTCTTGTAGATATTTAATCAAATCTTCATAAATTTCAATTTGGGCAGGGGGATCATCTGCTGTTATAATAAATGAAGTTGTCTCTTTATACTTTCCCTCAGCTATTAATTTACAAAACTTTGGGATGAGCTCATTGTTGCATGGGATTTTATACATGTGGTTAGTATTACCCATATATACGATTGGTGGTGGGGGTCTAAGGGGAATCGAATCAAGTACCAAGATCAGTGATATTGATGCAGCAGTTAGGTTGGATTTGGATATTAATGAAAGGGAGAAGCAGGGCAGGGAAGACACACTGCTCTCCCAGAGGCAAAAGAGGTAGCTTGAAAGGGGGCACACAAGGGCTCGTAGACAAGCCCAAGCAAGCTCAACAGCTTTGGTTGCCATTGGGCAGAGAGGAAGAAAGAAAGGAAAGGGGTTGTACAGTGTTACTGATCCAAACGGGGTGCCAGCTGGCCTGGTGGTTCCTACATGGTGGTTGGAATGGGGTGACCTGAGGCAGAAACACCATGTTAATATTCAACAGACCAACAGCAAGGCAGAGCAACCCTCTCCATCTGAAGCAAGCTTAGCCAAACATACTGTACATATTCTCAATAGAGGTCAAAGCAATGCCAATGGGTATGATCTTGCTTACCCTTCTGGTTAGAAATCGTTCCATCTGGGCAGGGAATGCAATCGTAACAGCAGAATGGCTCCCCCTCTTTTGTTTGCATGCTGTAACCTGGAAGGCAGTTGGTGTTGCAAACAGCACGGGGCAGCACCTACCCAGGAAACAGAAACAGAAATTCATTTCTTCGGTTCTCATTACTTCACTTGTGTGTAATTTGTAAAAATTATCAAATGTAGTGAAAAGGCTGTAGAGTTGAAATTCTGGCATCACAGACCTAAGAGAGGACTGTTTGTATGGCACGGAACGGTCCATTTGTACTTTATTGAGAATGACAAATGTATACCTTCAGATAAATCTATCCAAGTGCGTAAAGCACTTCACATATATTGATGTGTACTATGTAGTCGATAAAGGTAAAGGTAAAGGTATCTCCTGCTCGAAAGGCAGTCATGTCCAACTCTAGGGTGTAGTGCTCATCTCCATTTCTATGGCCGAAAAGCTAGCACTGTCCGAAGACGCTTCCATGGTCATGTGACCAGCATGATTAATGGAACACTGTTACCTTCCCACCACAGTGGTACCTATTTATCTACTTGCAATTTCTTGCTTTCGAACTGCTAGGTTGGCAGAAGGTGGAACAGGAGACGGGAGCTCACTCCGTCACGCGGCACTTAGGTCTCAAATTGCTGTCCTACCAACTTTCCGGTCTGCATTTCAGTGTCTTAACCACTAAGCCACCACAGCCCCTACATTGTCATGAAGTCCTTATAACAATGCTATTTGGTCCGTAAGTGTTGTCATCCCCATATTGTTCCAGCATGGCAGACATGCGGAGAATTTCTCCCCCTCTTCAGTGTTTGCTGCTACAGATAAGTAATGATCATTGGGAGCGTGGTGTGTGGGGCAACATGTACAAATCATTGGTGAAAATG
Source organism: Plestiodon gilberti rubricaudatus (assembly GCA_026170595.1). Classification (NCBI taxonomy): domain Eukaryota; kingdom Metazoa; phylum Chordata; class Lepidosauria; order Squamata; family Scincidae; genus Plestiodon; species Plestiodon gilberti. Next base: position 23,945,443 of record JANXHW010000006.1, read on the forward strand.
GGGCTAAGACAACACAATCTTGGGGTACCTTTATGCATACTTCTATGCACATTTAAAATGCTCAGTATTTATTTATTTATTTATTTATTTATTTAAAGAATTTGTATCCCGCCTTTCTCCCAGCAAGGGCACTCAAGGCGGCTTACAACTTTAAAATAAACATGTACATTAAAATAATTACAAACACATAATTAAAACAATTAAAATAAACAACCCCAGTGGGTCACCTGTATTTACACCTGTCAAAATCCATTTGTTAAAAAGCCAACATGTCAGACATCGAAAGCTAACCTAAATAAAAAGGTCTTAAGACCCCGCCGAAAGGTCTCTAAAGAGGGAGCCGTTCTTAATTCCAGGGGGAGGGAATTCCACAATTGGGGCGCCACAGCCAAGAAGGCCCTATTCCGCGCCGCCATCCTCCTCACCTCCGTCAATGGCAGCACGGTTAACAGTATCAAACAATACAGTTTGATACAATACAGTATGCATGAACCTTCATGCATACTTCTATGCACATTTGAAATGCACAGGGCAGTATCACACAACAGAGTTACGATGATTGTCAAGGGTTGGTACTGGAACATTGTCATGATCCTACCTGCTTGAATATGCCATGCCACATGATTGCTGAGTTGTTAATGATGAACCTCTTGCCTGATGGTGCCAGGGGATCCATCCATCCTACTTTCACCCTTGAAAAGGATTTGTTTGGTAATACAACCCAGTTTATAATATCAAATTCTGAGGATAATTGACCATTCTCACTGAGAAGAACCGTCTCCCCAACACCATTGTTAAATGAAGTGCTCCTCAGATAAGGGTGAAGCTAGGTTGAAAGAAAAGGGAAATGTAGAGTTTACAAAGCAAGGGGAAAGGAACCTAATTCTATCCTTCAGGAGCCTTTGATCTCAAATATATGACACTACGCCCCAATCATCTAAGAACATAAGAACATAAGAAGAGCCCTGCTGGATCAGGCCAAAGGCCCATCTAGTCCAGCTTCCTGTATCAAACAGTGGCCCCACCAGATGCCTCAGGGAGCACAAGATAACAAGATACTTGTATCCTGTCGCCACTCCCTTGCACCTGGCACAAAGAAAACCTACTCCTACAACCAGGAGGTTGCTTATCCCCATCATGGCTTGTAAGCTGTGATGGACTTTTCCTCCATAAATCTGTCCAATCCCCTTTTAAAGGCATCCAGGCCAGGTGCCTCCACGTGCCTTTTAAAGACATCTCTCCCATCATCCTATGTGATGCAGCCACATTAAAATAAAAAGTTTTTTCTTACCTCCTGGTAGATAGCTATGCACCTGGCATAAGTTCAAGGACAGTCAGGGAGCGAGACTTGGCCTTGAAAGGGGGATAGGATGCCGGTGTGCACTGCTGCCTCCAAGATCCACCCCAAATGGCCCAGCAGCAGCAGCATGATCACATTTTCGCTGGCCTTTTACGGCAGCAGATAGCCAGTTCTGCTGTTGTGAAAGACCCATGGGATTGGGCCAATATGGATGGACCAAAGGGATGATGCAGGATTGACCTTCTTCAAAGGATCACACCCACATAACTCTTAGAAGTGACCATGGCCGGCAGTAACCACTGGGGTTTCCAGTTTTGCAGAATGGTCAAAATAAGATGTTTAAGATTCCCAAATGGCAAATGAGAAAGTGGAATCAGTTGGATACGTGAGAGATGGGATAGCTTGAGGAAAAGGCAGGTTGTGTTCCAGAACACATGGGTTGTTGGTGCACTGTCTGAATACAACCATTATACCTGAACCTGTTCACACATCAGAATATTGGATTTGACAAGTTACCTGCCAAGGTTGGACTCTCAGAGCCTCTGCACTGTCTTCATTTCTCATTCCTTTGTGTTTTGGTCTACAGTAGGAGAAGGATTTTAAAGCATGTGCTACGGCGTAGACAGCATTGTAGATGCTGTAGCTTTGGCCAGTAGTTTGAAAAATGTTCACTGGGAGGTTTTTTGGTTTTTCTCCCTCAATACAGATTTCTTTGCTCTTCCCACCAAACAGTTGTTCTAAACAGCGAAATGCCTTCTTCCAGAAGAATGTACCAAAACCATCTGTTTCTGAGGAGTGAGGATTTGGGATTTGAAGGAAGTTTTGGAATCCCACCACTTCTCTGGAGTGTATGGCAAAAGATAAAGCACCACTAAATATTTTGACATTATAATTCTTGGCCCATACAACTGAAGTGAAATCCCATGGGGCTGTCATAATCCATACCTTGCCTATGGATGCATCTATCAATGCCACTTCTAATAAGAGTATTACCCATGACACTGTTTGTATATTTGCATTTATGAGAATAACACTGGCCTTTTTAAAAAATACAAGATCTTTCCAACTTATGTTTAAATAGTCCCGAATGTCTATGGTGAAGAATGTGGACGGTATTATTTCAATGAATGCCATACAAATTCCACTCTGGAGTAACATTGGTATCAACCTGTGCTTGAAATTGTTTCCATTATCATCATCCGTTGCAATGATCCCAACCCATGTCCATTGGAAATGCTGAAGGAGCTGGACAATCCCTGGGTACTGATCTTCTTCTTTGGGAGCCATCAAATACATGGAAGAGAATAAGCTATTTTCAGTCATTTTTGTTGGAAGCAAAGAATATGTCACCTAAGGAGAAAGAAATAGTTTTTGATAAGTGGGGCAAATCCAATATGTGCTACCAATGAACTTTGATCTCATTCCTAATTTTGGCTCAATAAATTCCCTTACCCCCCATATCACCACCAAATAATGAGGGGAGCAAATACGTTTGGGATCACCTTCAGCATGGAATAATGAAATGTTTTGTACATACCTGTGGAATCTTGTAAATACCTGATACTGTGTTAATATCGAAGGTTGTTTCATAGTCAACTCCCCCAATGAAGGCTATCAGTCTCTTCTGGAGGTCACAGTCATAATTAGGGACAATCTTATCCTGGGCAGAGAGAAGGCTCAGGGTGTTGTGATAAGTCATTCTTGCCTTGAAATAGCTGTCATAGATGTGGAGTCCAATGCTGAGATTTGATAAAATCTTGGAACTCTCTTTGATCTCCTTCAAAGCATAGGCCAAGGAAAAAATGTCTTGATAGTTGTCAGGTACTGAACTAAAAGAAGAAGACTTGATGTAAAATAAATGGTTATTCTATACCTCATGTATCACTTCCTGTTTCTTCCTGTTCGTAACGAATCAATACAGCAAGCCCTCACTTAAATTTGTCAACAGGTTCTTCTTGGAAACTGCGAATTTAAGCGAAACTATAATGAAACCAATTTTACCAGAGGCTAATTGAGAAACATAAACGTTGCTATGGCATTTTCCCATCAACTTTAAAATGAAAATACTTTAAATGAAACAACTTTAAGTGAGGATTTGCTGTAGTTGCTGTTGTATGCATTATCTCCTCTGTGGGGCAAGGTTGATATAGTTTGATATAAAAACACATCTTTATCAGCGCAAGCAGCCCTAGATTTACATGGGGGCTAGGTTCCTGAAAAATCGTGCAAATTTAAAAAATGTGCAAACTAAGACTGACCTTCCCATAGAGAATAATGGGATCGGCATGGGTTATGAGAATGGTCCACAAGCACTCACTTTAATGAATGGCAATTGTGGAGGCAGGCTTACTAGGAGCAAGGCTCCCAATGTCGATGGCTCACTAACCTGGGCAATCATGTTCTGTGTGTGTGTGGGGGCCTTTTCTGTACATTGTTCTTCAACCTGGAATGAGTCTTTTCCTCCACCCAATATTCCTCATAGCTTTGAACTCTCCCACACTCCTACTTGAATCCTGGAGGGGCTTGATGCAGTTCTCGGGACCTTAGGGCTTATTCACTGCCATGTCTCTTTCTGCTCTTGTGGATTGTTGTTGTTTTTCCAGTCTCAGCTGGCTGGCTGGCAGGCAGGCAGGCAGGCCTAGAATTGAGTCTGCCTGCCTGGAATGGACTCTGCCGGGGGGGGGGGGGCTCATTCTTGCAGTTTAAGAACAATACACACACATACACACACAAAAAAACACACACACACACACACCCAGCACCAAGCTTGATTGACCATGATGACTGGATCCATTCCCTCCAAGATCGCCAGAATCTTGCCTCTCTCCTCTGCTGGACTTTCAAGATTCTTCCCCTTGAACCTCAAGGCGAGTAATAGCGACCATCGTCAAGCATCCAGCTTCAGAGGAAGCTGATTGTGTGATCCTGGCACTAATTATAACCATCCTATTTTAAAAGGAGCCCAAGCAAAACACATAAGACCACACAAATTGAGAGTTACCAGTATATGAAACGGCATAAACAGGGTGGGCTGAGGAGTGGAGGACGCCGGCAGAATTTCCACCAGTGAGCGCTGTGAGGTCACCATCACTATCGCTGGCTGCCCAGTGCGCTGACCAAGGGGGAAACATTCCACCCATTAGATTTGGTGAGTTGGCAGTGGTGGCAGGGGGAAGGAGAAACAGGGGTGGAAGGGGGTGGAACAGGGAGTTTCTGGGCAGAGAGGAGGTAGGGAAGGAGGCAGAATGAGTGAGGGAGAGAGCTGTTTCAGCGGCACTCACGTGCGGCTGAATTCTATATTCATTCTTGCTAAATTCCCTTTCCGTTTCTGTCACAGATACATGTCTTACAGCGTAATCTTATCCAACTTACACCACCAGTGTAACCAGCGGGGGAGGGCAGGGCAGGAGGCTTTGGAGGGGAGAGGAGATTTCAATCCCCTTTGAATCCCCCTTTGGACAGGATTTGAATCCCCTTTTCATTCTGGGGCTTCCAGTTCTCGCTGCACCGCTGGTTACACTGGTGGTGTAAGTTGGATAGGATTGCGCTGTTAGTCCTGCGCCAGCAAAATCGCTGGCGCAGGACCATGGAGTCCCATAGGGAAAGGGAATGTTTGTAAACATGTTTGTAAACATGTCACCGTGCATAATATAAATGAAGATATTAGAAGATAGATTTGTGTACATTGTGGAATAATATTTCCTTACCTTAAATTATAGATAAGCATCAAATTAGGATGCTGGTTGAATAGTGCAGAGCCTGACAATGGAGAAAGCTGAGATACAATCCCTCCAATGATGAGATCACCTGGCTGATAATATTCATGCGGGACCTGGAGGGGATCATCATCCATGGAGCACATAACTCCAAGTTCTTTGCACACAGTTTGGAGCAGCAGTAGCAACAAGAGCAAGAGCCCCAGAAATAAGGCTGTCATCTTGAACGAAGATCCTTTTATCCTGACACCTACAGGAAATCTAATTTCCTCTCATGTAACTCACTGTAATCATTTTGAATCTGGCTCCAACTCTCTGCATTGAAAGTCTCCTGCTGCCAGTAATAAATGTTCTCCTAACATGTAATGGAGATAGTTGTTTAGATGGACTCTTGCCTACCTACAGGACATCTTTCTATTACTTTACTCTGAGCTGTTTATAAAAGTCACTTATTATTGATCATACGTTCGGCCTCCCTCTACAAATCCATGCAGGCTTTGAAAATAAGATATCCGTCATCTAAAATGATTATAGGGTTCAAAATTACCTCCCCCAAGAATGATGGTCTTATTGCACCATATGCAAAGAACAAGGGAAGGAAACATGTTTGTCAGATCCGACAACAACTTTTTTTCTACTCCTTGGTGGTACAGGAAGGTTCCACACTGGAATTCAGTGATTGAAAATAGCATTGGAACAGTTGGTCCCAGGCATGGAGTCCAAGAAGGTTTGGATGTCCTTGGGGTCATAGTCTCACTTCAAGTCTCGCTTCCATTATACCTGTTCAGCAACATTACAATCACTCAAACATCATTTTCTAACTTGTTGCTTGAAATACCAGCAGCTTGTTCCTTAGTGGCCACAAATGCCAGTTATGTGGCAGCTCTCCAAGGGCCATAGCATGTGTGATGCTCAGAGATCTATGACTGGATTTTTGTACACTTTTAAAAGGCCAGATGTAGCCAGTGCGGCGGGTCACAATCCAGATCTGGACCATGGTGTTTTTGAAGCCCTTTTCCCTATGCCATTTTCCTGAACTGAATCATGCTCCCCCTTCCAGCTGTTTCCCTGTGCCTGTACATTTTGGAAAATTGCACATCCTGTGAGCAAATTCAATTCAGGGAAATGGCCTGTTGCAATGGGTTGAATCCTTTTACCTTCCACGTGTCAACTGTGATTTGGATCATGTGTCCCAACTTCTACATGTAGTCTTAAAAGTAAAAGAAGGACACTTGATTATGGATTTGCTGATATCATTTTCGTTGTATGGTCAATATGCAGAAATGTGTACAAATAATTTAGGAATCACCTCTTCCCCTACACCCCTCAGGTGTGGTACCCTGTCTTCACTTATGATATCCGTTCTTTAAAAATCCAGTAAATAGTAATAAATATACCTTCACAGTCTGTTTCCAAATTGCGCTCAGTGCTTAACAATAAAACAGTTGTTGACAGAGTTATGAATGGGGTCTGTGGGCCAGGGAGTGGCTAGACCCTTCCCCACAGGCTTCCCTGTCAGTACATAGAAGTAGCCAGTTTCTGTACAAGAGGCACCCAGATTGCCTGTATCTCACTGGGAAAGAAATACACTCTGACTCAAACTACCAGCATGCTGAAGCTTTATTAAGGCAGATCACACAGAACAGTCATGTATGAAGTCCTGCCAGTGAGATTCTTCTAAGGCCCCACAGACAAGAACACACAGAGAGACAAGAAACACAAAGGATATTGTCAAGGTTGGCTGCTGCTGCTGAAGTAATTACATAGCTACAACCTCAAGGCAGAACTCTTGGCAAATGGAGAGAGAGAGACCCTGAACCTAGGTTTGCAGGCCCTTCTTATTCCAACCAGCTCCCATCCCCAAGTTCTCCCCTCTCCCCCTCTTCCTATTGGGGCTTGTCCTATGATCAGGGGGACAATCAGGTAGAAGGAAGGGGGTCTTTAAGAGGGTGGAGGCCAATTTATTATGGCACCAAGAGGCTGATGATCACATTCCTTCTTTGGTCAAGCTGTAACTTTTCTCTTAATGACCTTGCTCCTTAACTTCTCTAAAGGCATTCCTCAGCTCTGCTTCAGTGAGGCTTTGAGTGTCTCCCTAGTTTTCGCATCACATCCCACTCAGCAATTATCAATTTGCACACAGAAAAGTCCTCAAAACAGGAAAAGCTGGAAGAAATTCTAAAATATAAAGACTCTGGCTAAGCAGGGCCTAGGCCCCATCTCATCTGGGTCCTGGCAACAATTGCAATATCAAGAAACCTATTTTTTTTTCTTTTTGTTAGCATCTTTTTACAGTTCATCTCAGGTCTCATCACAATTATATAACATTTAGGGGCAAAGATGCAACTCAGTAGCCCAGCACTAGAGGCTAAGATGGAGAAGATCTCCACAACCACGATGTATTTCCCTTTGGTGCTCAGGTAAGTGGGAAGAAAAGACACCCAAACACTGCAAAACACCAACATGCTAAAAGTGATGAACTTGGCTTCATTGAAAATGCTGGGCAGCTTCCTAGCCAAAAAAAAAAAAAAAAGAGCCACAACAAAGCCATAATAATCACCATAATAATTGTAGAATGAACTATTTCTTCCATCTTCCATCTTCAAAGCTAGTAGAAAGCAACTAAAAAGCATTAGCAGATCTCATGTACAGCAAAACTGACATTAGTTACGAGTGTTACTCAAACAACGAGAGACCTGCAGCCATTGTTACAGAGGCAGAAGCAGCAAGGCAGGAAAAAGAACTCAAAGAGAAGCCTCCTTGGGGGAAGAGAATATTTGTTCCCTTCCTCCAAGGTAAGCCCCTGCTGCCTGCATGGGTCAACTTGGATCTGTGCGAGTGATATTGCTGGCACAAGTCTGCATGGTCTTGTGAAGAGGATTGGGCCTGGGAAGGGACATAGAATTTGGTGGGCACTGACTACCATTCAAATATCGAGAAACCTATTCTTTGCTTTTTGTTAGCATCTTTTTACAGTTCAACTCAGGTCTCATCAGAACAATATAACATTTAGGGGCAAAGATACAGCCCAGTAGCCCAGCACTAGAGGCCAAGATAGAGAAGATCTCCACAGCCACCATGTATTTCCCCTTGGTGCTCAGGTAAGGGGGAAGAAAAGACACCCAAACACTGCAAAACACCAACATGCTGAAAGTGATGAACTTGGCTTCGTTGAAAGTGCTGGGCAACTTCCTGGCAAAGAAAGCCACAATGAAGCTGACAAGAGCCAGGAATCCCATATAGCCCAGAACACAATAAAACATGAGCTGTGACCCTTCGTTACACTCCAGCACCATTTCTTGAGCCAGAGACTGTGTATCCACATCTGGAAATGGAGGAGTGGTACAGAGCCACACAGTGCAGATCCCGGCTTGAATCAGCGAGGAGGAAAGAACAACCCAGTTTGTCAGTCTTTTCCCCACCCATTTCCTCATCCTGCTTCCTGGCTTGGTGGACGTGAAAGCCAGAATCACAGTGAGTGTTTTGGCCAAGACAGAAGAAACAGCCATGGAGAAGACAAGGCCAAAAGTGGTTTGACGTAGAAGGCAGGTCACTGTGTGAGGCCGACCAATGAAGAGCAGGGAGCAGAGGAAGCAGAGCAGGAGGGAGATGAGGAGACAGTAGGTGAGATCCCGGTTGTTGGCTTTGACGATGGGAGTGTCCCTGTGTTTAATGAAAATCCCAAGCACCAAAGCCGTCATCAGAGAAAAAGAAAGTGATGAAAAAGCTAAAGTGATGCCCAAAGGTTCTTGGTAGGATAGAAAGTTTGTTATTCTAGGATAGCATTGATTGTGACCCACGCTTGGATATTGATCTTCTGGGCATTTGAAACAGTCCTCCGTATCTGAAAAATAGGACAAGTCCCATCTTCGCATCTCAGACATGCCATGATTTGTCCTCTAACATAGTATCATTTTTATTATTTTAAAATTATTATTATTATTATTATTATTATTATTATTAAGAATAAGAATAAGAATAAGAATAAGAATAAGAATAAGAATATTTATATACTGCTTTTCAACCAAGAAGTTCACAAAGTGGTTTACAGAGAAAATCAAATACCGTATTGTCCCGAGTATAAAACACACTCCCCCCCCATTTAACTTTTTTAACTAGAGGTGCGTTGTATACTCACACCATTGCAAAAATAAAAAATAAAATACCATAAAATGGTGAGAACAACATGAGACATTGCTGGAGGAAGCCGAGGCTAAGAGGAGACTCATCGGCTTCAAAAGCAGGTAATTGAAGTGATTATCGGGTGATTACGGTATCTATGGCTGCTGATGGCTGAGAAATCTTTGCAGGCTCCTGAGCTCCTTCTCTGCAGCGCGCTCACACACAGCTCTCCCCTGTAACCCTTTCCAGGCTGCAACCCTTTCCAAGCTGCAATACTGTAAGTTGTTAGATCTTTGTAGCACCTACTTTTCAGCTCCGTCCATCTCTACCCTGCAGGCAGGGCTTACTTTCCTTTGTAAAAACAAGCTCCCCTGTAGAGGCTGTAACCCTTTCCAGGCTGCAATAAGTTGTTAATTTTCGTTCTCTGCTCTGCTGAGTTTTCTATCCTCTTGTAAAGCAAGATCACATACACTTTCATCTCCCTCCACAGGCAATGAAGGGTTTAGGCTGCAATCCTGTGCACACTTTCCCGAGAGTAAGAGAAAAGTAGGACTTGCTTCTGAGTAGACATGAACAGGATTGCACTGTTTAAATCACTGGCATATATTTAATATGTTTTTTAATATGTTTTAAAGTTTTTTAATAGCACCAAACTTTAAGGGTACGACTTATAATCAGGTGCGTCTTATACTCAGGAAAATACGGTAATGAAATAACTCCCTGTCCCAAAAGGGCTCACAATATAGATGTTAGGGTTCAAAATCTAAAATATTGCTTTTGTGCATTGGAAATACACTGAGCATGAATTACTGTAATTATGATTACAGACACATTGCTAATATCTGGTATTCTTCTGCCGACAGTACAGCCCCTAAAAAGCTGCCAGTGGAAATAGTGGAAATATGCTTTATCCCACACACAGTAGGTGGGATCTCCTTTTAAAGGCTTCCAGATTGGTTTGATTTAATGGGATCACACCAATGAAGGAACTCCTTCAGTCGCATGGTCCCTGTAGATCAAACCGGAAGTCCTGCACCTATGCATTTGAAGAAACTGTGCTGGGAGCAAGGTATCGAGGCAGATGATCCACTTTCAAGATGCTTTTAGTGAGCTGGAGGGAGGGAGCAGTGGCAGCAGATGGGGTGAAGGACACCCGGAATCCATCAACCTCTCGCCCCTCTAAAATCTGCGACTGATGCAATTTGCATCAGCCAAATAGGCTGCCCCTCATTTCTCCCCTGTGATCTGGAACATTTGGCATCCATGTGGGGGACAATAGAGGCAGGGGGGGCCTCAGGAAGCATGTTGGCATGGGGCAATGTTCCAATCCTATGAGCTCGTAGCACTGGCAAAATAAACACGCCTTCCCAGGCGTTTGCCATCTCCCGCTCACCCCTGGGGCTGGTTTCGGTCTTTCAGGGGCCGCGGGACACCGCATGACATCACCGCGGGGGGTGGGGCTCACGCAGCAACGTCACGCAGCAGGGGCATGGCCTTCGGGGGACATCAATTTCATCAGGCGACCCCCAGTAGTGGGCCGCATAGCTACGCCACTGCCTGAACTAGCATGCTGCTGGAGCACCGGCGGGAAAGCCAGAGCCTTCCCACATGCACTACCCATTGAGGCCCATACAACATTGGGAGAGGCAGAAGGGGGAGGGCAGAACATGGGAAAAGCAGGGGGTAGCATGGGGGCTGTGGGTGGCGGTGGATCTGGCAGTGATTGTTCCAGATTCTATCCCCTCTGTGGGTAGCCTCCCGCCCCCTTCTCTCCTTGGACTTTCTCCAGCTAAAGAGCTGGCACAGGTCCGAGGAGACCCATTGCAGAGCGGGAATCTTATGGAGCTGTAAGGGGATTTAAATCCCCTTTCCCTTCCTAAGCCTCCTGTTTCTGCCCTCCCAAAGGATACAGCGCAGCCATTTTTGGCGCAGCTGCACCATGGTGAAGGATAGGATTGGGCTCTCACCCTGCTCTCCACAATCATGTTGATCAGATTTCTCAACTGGTGGTACGTGAGGTGGGTGTCAGTGGTACGCACGGCACCCACCTCACATCATGGAGACCTTTGTGTGAGTCTGAAAATGCTGACAGGAGGATCTACTCAGCAAGCAGAGCTGCAGCACATAGGTTCTGCATGCCTCTAAAAGCCCTTCCGTCTACTCAAAGCCTCTTACTTTCAGACACGTGCAAAGGTCTCCAACCTGGAAGTAACTGGTGATGACGTCATCGGCAGTTACTTCCAGTGGTATGTTGTATGGTCCGTGGCATGGCAAGTGGTACAAGGGTCAGGGGGTTGAGAAACCCTGATGTAGATAGCTTCTATGTAATTAATTTTATAGAGCTGTAGAGAGAAGCCTTTTCATGCTCTCTTGCAAAACTCAAGTATCTGTAAACTACCTGGAGCCGTGTGCAAGTTGGAGAGGGGGAACTGCATTCCTTTGGGTGTATCTTTCCAGGTGTTTCTTTCTAATAACTTTTTTCTGAATCATCCTTTTTGTGTGTTATAGTATGGTGAAGCACATTAACTGCCCAATCCTGTCCCTCCCCAGGTCATAGCATGCAGCCAACCCAACGGAGTGTGCCCTGCATGCTATGGGGTGGTAGATCAAACAGCCTGCAGAATGTATTTTTACTTACCCCCAGTAGGCTGCTCAGTTGCCTCTGGGTCTCCTCGGACATATGCCAGCCATTTTGCTGGTTTATGTCCAAGGAGTGAAAAGGTGAAAGGATGTTTCCAAAAGAGGGGATTTAGATCTGGTGCATGCTGGTGCCACCGAGATCCACTCCGTACCTCCTCCTCCCCACCTCCTGACCTCCCCAAAACCTCCCTGAAATGCCCCCTCTCAGCCCGTGACACACCCCTACTGCCAACTTACCAGCACCAACTGAGGTCTCTGGAACCACTGCTACATTTGTGCCACCATAAAGGACCTTGTGCTGCTGGAATGCTAGTTCTGACAATGCAAGGCCCTATCAGGGTTGGAGCATGAGTCAAACATATTGTGCATGTTGTTAATAGCTTTCCTAGCAGTGTGCATGATTCTGCCTACCTTTTTCATTAGAAATCTTTCCTTCGGGACAGAGAATGCAATTGTAGCAGCAGAATGGCTCCCCCTCCTTCTTTTTGATGCTGTAACCTGGAAGGCATTTGGCATTACACATAGCAAGAGGCAGCACCTATTCAACAAACAGGAACAGAGCATTAATTTACCGGTACTTTATTCTAGTACCCTAGAGTCGGACATGACTGGACTTAATTGTCAGGGGTCACCTTTACACCTTTACCTTTACTTTATTCTCAGTAGCTCTCCTGTGTGTAATTTGTCAAAAAATATCTAGGGTAGCGAAGAGGTTGCTCAACTGGAAGTTTGGCATCATAGCTCTGGGAGAGGATCATTTCTATGATATGGAAATGGCTGCATGGGTGTCACCCTCAAGGGGAAGGTGACACCAAAACTCCCGAGCTCTGGGCACAGTTGCCTCGTGCTCTCACCAACAAGCAGCAAAAACATGCTTGTGGTGAGAGACTGAAGTGACAACGAGGTCCAGAGCAGGCCAGGCGTGGAGGTTTGGACGGCAGGCATTTCACATTAAAAAACTGCAAAAGCTTGCAACCCAGAAGTTTTCAGTGGTGACGTGATGACATCATCCCGTCACTGCCAAAACTTCCAGGTTACTGCACTGGGTGACACTGAAAACGTCCGGGTTATCACACTGGGCTACACCCGCCCCAGCGTCACAGCTGAATGGCGGGGTGTCTTTGGGTGACTTTGCCAGTGGTTATTCCAGCTGTCCTGTGGCTGCTGCTGGGAGAAGAAACCAGGGAAGCAGCAGCAGCAGCAAGAAAAAGAGACCTCTGTAGGCTCAGTGAGGAAGTTCTGCCCCATGGACTATTAATGTTATAATTAATATTAACTTCTGAGGTGGGAGCATTTCCCAAGACTGATCTGCAGTAGCGGGTCACCTCCACAGGGGGCAACTCCAAAACAGGGTCACCCCTTATGGATGCCATGATGAGGGATTGGATTTGGATTCTAACTATCTGCCCTTGGTGAGGAGGAGCTGTACCAATATGCAGATGACACCGAGCTCTACATTGCCATTGCAACTAGCACCAAGGAAGCTGTGAAAGTCATGAATTGCTGCCTGCATCACAGCAACATGGAAGGAGTGGCTAGCATACACATGTCATTTATGGGGGTGGGGCTAAGTTGACATGATCCTGCGGGCCCTTATGCATACTTCTATGCACTTTTGTAATGACTGCACAGGGCTGTACAGTACCATGCAAGTATGATGAGTATCAAAGGTGAATACAATATAGCTTTGTAACTTTGAAATTTAAAGTCGGATCCCACCTGGTTGAATATGCCATGCCATGTGATGGCTGAGTTGTTAATGATGAACTCTTTGCTTGATGAGGCCTGGGGATCCATCCTTCCTACTTTCACTCTCGAAAAGGATTTGTTTGGTAATAGAACCCAATTTATAATATCAAATCCTGCCGCTAATTCACCATTCTCATTAAGAAACATTGTCTCCCCAGCACCATTGTTAAATGAGGTGCTCCTCAGGTAAGAGTGAAGCTGGGTTGAAAGAAAGGGAAATGTAGAGTTTATAAAATGGGGAAAAAGAGACACCAACTGTATGCTTCACAAGCCTTTAATTCCAGGTATATGACCATCAGCCTTTGAGTCTTGTATCAGCCTGCACCACTGCAGGCAAGCTAGTGCGAGGGGAGGTTTGTGGGCAGGGAGAGGGAGGAATCAGAGGGCATGTTGGGGGAGGGAGGGGTGGATCTGGCAGAAGCCATGTATGCTGGATCCTATCGCCTCTTTTGAAAACCACCCCACCTCTTTTCTCTCCTCAGACATATGCTCACAAAATAGGTGGCAAATGCCCAAGGAGACCCATAGATGGCCTGAGGGCTTATATGAAGGTAAGTAAAACTGTTTTTTACTTACCTAGAGTTTGCCTTCAGGTTCCCGCACCACCGCCACCATAGCATGCAGCATGTGCCTGTTTGGCATGGCTGCATGCTATATCTTGGTGTTGGATATGACTGAGCTCTTAGAGGATCAAGTAACCAAAGGGAGTTCATTTGTAGACTGGATTACATAAATAGCTGAGTTATCTGCTGCTAATTTATTGTTAGCATAACAATATGTAATGTGTGGTCACTTGAAAAGCACACATAGACCTCCTTTTTGTCTGAGAAATGGATGGATCAAGAAGCTGGTGCAAAATTGACAGGTCACAAAGGATCACACTCATCTGCCTCTTATAATGGATGGTATGGCTGGCCATAACAAGAGGCCAATCCTATTGGGCTGCCCCGCTGGCGGAATATGTGTTCTGCTGGAGCTGGCTGCTGCAAAGCAACCGTAAAGTGTGCTCCGGCAGTGCTAGCTGCAGGAGTGCTAGCTGGAAGTCTGGAGCCTTCCCGTGTGCGCCGGTGGATCTGCAAAGAGCTGCCAGAGCACGTAAGCCTGTGCAGGGAGTGGAACGGTGTAGAGGGAGGTCAGGGGTGGGGGAGGGGATGGGCAGAACGGGGAGGAGAAGGGAGCGGGAAGGAGGGTAGATCGGGCCCGGGAGGGGGACACATTCAGTAGCAGTGTCACTCACCAAATACTAACCCCCTTCCTGAGCCTGGTCCACCTTCATGGATTAACACAGACTTGCGGCAGCAATATCGCTGGTGCGGGTCCGAGTTGGCCCATAGTGGCTGCTTGGGTTTACCCCCGGATAAGTGGACAAATCCCCTTAACCTGAGGAGACCTCCAGCCACCAGTACTCCCCCATGGGATACAGCAGAAGCCATGCCGCAGCCCGCAGGGAGTGGAGCAGATTATTCAAAAGAACGAAGTGCCTTTAAGATCCCCAAATGGCAACTGAGAAAGGGAAGCAGTTGGATATATGAGAGAGTATGTGGAAGGAACAAAGTCATTCAAGGTTTTGTCATTGGTGCACTTTCTGGACACAATGGGCAGGCATGAACCTTTTCACACAACCTATTGGATGTGACCAATTACCTGCCAAGGCTGCAATCTCAGAACATCAAGGTTGTCTTCATTTATCATTGCTATGTGTTTTGGTCTGGACGAGAAGGACGTTAAAGCATGTGCCAAGGCATAGATAGCATTGTAGATGCTGTAGCTTTGACCTGTCATCCTCATGTCAGTAAGATCCATTTGAAGGTTCTTTGGCTTTTCCTTCCCAGTACAGATTTGTTTGCTCTCCCCACCAAACAGTTGTTTTGTACAACGGAATGCCTTCTTCCAGAAGAATGTACTAAAACTTTCTCCTTCTGGGGAGTCAGGATTAAGGAACTGAAGGAAATGTTGAAATCCCAGCACTTCTCTGGAGTGTATGGCAAAGGATAAAGCACCATCAAAGATCTTTACATTAAAGTCCCTGTAAGACGTCAGTGAAGAGAAATCCCATGGGGCTGTCATAATCCATACCTTACCTATTGGTGCCTCTGCCTTATTTATAGCACCTGCCACATGTAGGAAAAAGATTAACCATAATACTATTTGTGTATTTGCATTTAAGACAATGACATTTGTCCTTTTAGAAAGTTGGACTATGTTCTCCGTTTGTTTCATGTAGTGATGGATGACATCAGTGGTGAAAAGCATGGACAGCAATTTTTCAGTGAAGGCTGTGCAAATTCTACTCTGGAGAAGCATTGGTACCAAACTCCGCATGAAATTTTCTCCATTATCATTATCCATTGCAATGATCCCAACCCATGTCCATTGGAAATGCAAAAGTAACTGGATCATCCCTCTGTATTGAACTGCTTCTTTGGGAACCATCCCATACAGGGAAGGGAACAACATGTTGTCACTCATCATTGTAGCACACAACCCATAAGTGACCTAAGCAAAAGTAATTGATTTTTTTTAAAAGCGTGGCAGACATGATACTTGTGCAATATGAGTCAACTGCTTATTTGAGCTGGAATGTTCAATCACAAATGTCTAGATTAGGTACATCCTAAGGTAAAACCATCTTGTTTTGCTTACTGATAAGTGTTCATGGCTTTTCATCTTAAAAGTTTTATAGGTCCATATTTTTAAAATTGATCAGGGATTCCACACCAGGGATGCAATCCTATACTGACGTACCTGGGCGCAAGTCCAATTGAACTCAGTGAAAGTTACATGCATGATGCATAGTTACAAGTAGACATGCATAGCTTGTGCTGCAGTAAAGCTACTGGATCAAACAGCAGCAGGATACAACTCAAACTTCTAAACAGAACTGCTGGTGTGTAGGGACTTTATCCTGCTTCTTGACCCATGGTAGACACCTACTGCTGCCCCTGGGAGGAGTGCCACTGATAAGATTTCTTCCCACTATCAGAGAAATGGAGGCTCAGGGCAGTGGCGTTTCTACAGTAGGGGCCCAACCGTAAGTCACGCCCCGTCCTAGCACCATGGTAACAAACCAGAGCGAGGAGGCCCCACCCCCTCACCGGCGGAGCCATTCCGCGCTGAGAAGGCAAACGGGCAGGAGACTCCCTGCTCGTCACCTTCACAGCGCGGAATGGCTCCGCAGGTGAGTGGGTGGGGCCTCCTAGCTCTGGTTTGTTACCATGGTGCTAGGACAGGGCGTGACGGTTGGGCCCCTGCCATAGAAACGCCACTGGCTCAGGGTACCTTGGTCTTGTATGTCTAGTCCTGAAAAGGCCCATTCAGATTCAGTTTATCATTTACCTGTGGAATCTTATAGATGCCTGTTATTGAGTTGATGTGGAGGGAAGTTTCATAGTCCAGTCCCCCAATGACAGCTATGAAACTCTTCTGGATACCACAGTTGTAGTTGGGGACAACCCCATTCTGGCTAGAGAGGAGGCTCAGGGTGTTGTGATAAGTCATCCTTGCCTTCAAGTAGCTGTCATAGATGTGGAGCCCAATGCTGACATTTGCTAAGATCTTGAAGTTCTCTTTGATCTCCTTCACTGCATATGCCAAAGAAAAGATGTGCTGATAGTTGTTTGGTTCAAGGCTGAAACATAAACATTTGATGTAAACAATGACTGTTATTAATCTCATGCATTTTTTGTCATTCATTCCTATTCCTACCAGAAGAAGTGCTTGTAACCCCCCCCCCTTTTATGTTCCCATCTGCACTTCTCATGAGCACTCATTTAGATCTGATTGTTTTAACACATCTGGTTTGTCTGAGAGGTGATCGTGGCAGGAGAAGGCAGCGACAGAGAAATAGCTACGTAAGACCTACTTCTAGACAACCTGTGGCCTTGTCTTTGGCATCGCAGATGCCTTCTTCCTGGTTTACAGTGGCCGATAAGGTAAAGTAGGGACTCAAAATTCGACTCGTTGTAAAAGGCTCCAAGTCTCCAGTCGAGAGTCTTTTACGATCGTTGAGTCAAGTCCGAGTCAAGTCATTGGTGGGGCTTAAGTTGGACTTATGGGTGAGTCAAAACCAACCATCAATCTGTTAGCAAATTTTCTCCTATTGATTATGCAATGGAGAGTTGCCATGGTGGCTGCCTCTACTGAACCTACTGTATAATGGCTGTTAATGATTATTCTGGATAGGATTTTGTTTATTACTTTGTGTTTATCTAATATTTATAATTGTATGTATGTATGATTGTGTCTATGCCAAAAACGTTTTCTGTCTGACTGACTGACTGACTGACGGGTGAGTTGCAAAACTTAAGTCCCCATCACTGCAGAATTTTAATAAGCGGAAGTTCATGTTTGAAAACACTTTCCATATTAAAAAGCCAACAAGCTTCTCTCTAAACATGTCCTCATGTACAAATATTTGTAATAATCACAATCAGATTACTTGCTATGGAATATTTACTTACCCAAAACCATAGATGCAGCTCAGTTTAGGGTGATCATTGAATAATGCAGGTCTAGATTTGGAGATAAGCTGAGAAACAATCCCCCCAAAGATAAGATCACCTGCTTGATAATATTCATGCGGAATCTGGAGGGGATCATTCATTTTGTGCATAATACCAAGTTCCCTGCACTCAATTTGAGGTAGCAGCAACAGAAAGAGCAACAGCCCCAGAAATAAGGCTGCCATCTTGAGGGCAAATCCTCTCCTGGCACAGAATCTAAGAGGGAACATCCTTTAGTACAGGGTGGTCCAACTTCTCGTAGCTCGAGGGCCGCATGCTGACTTCGACACGAAATCCGGGGGCCGCACAATTAATTAATTTAATAAATGATTATTTAATTAATAATTAATATAATTATAAATAATTCTCTCCAAAGCAGAAGTGCAAGATGTTGTCCCCGCCATTCTCCCTTTGACATCCCCAAAGGGTCTGTTCTTTTTTTAAAAAAGAAGACAACCTCTCCAATGCAACACCCCCTTTCCTTTCACATGATCCATTTCATCTACCTCCCCTCAATATAAATAGGAGGGACAGTGATTCAGTGACACCCAGACTCCTTTCTCTCCCACCTTCCCCCTCCCAAAAAAAACCTAACAAAGCAAGACAAAATATTCCTTCTCGTCTGCAGCACAGAGGAATTCTGGGAGAAGTGGAGAAAGAAATAAGAACAGCTGGGTACTTGGGGGGTGGGGGGCAAGGGAGGGGCAAGAAGAGAGGTCATCTTGCAGGACACGCTGCTCCCAAACAAACACGGCAGGCGGCACTCACACCACCAGTGGCAGGATGATCATCTTGCGCGGCTCGGGACCGAAGCTCTGCTCAGGAGGGAGGAGGGAGCCTGAATAAATAACACATTCACATGATGGGTGGATAGTTAACCCAGTGGCAACTTGAAAATACAAATAAAATCCTTAAGGGACGAGAGATTGACTGTTTGCTTGCCTCTAACGGTACTCCAAAAGCCTCTCCCTGCCGAGGCTGGGCTGGCAACCCCAGTCTCCGTCTGGAGCCCCTCCTCACTTCGGACCTAGCCTAAAATAAAACACGGAAGCAGGAGAGCTGCTTCCCAACTGCTAAAAGGCTAAACAAGCACAAAACTAGCTTTTTTAAATGGAGGAAAGAAAGCATCTCACTCGGATGCTTCCAAAGTTCTGCCAGAAGAGCAAAGAGGCCGTTCTCTCCTCCAGGGATAAGGCGGCGCGTGACTGCTGTCGAGCCCAGGTGGAAAGCTGCGCGGCAGCAACTCGGGCGGGCGCAGCTGCCCTGGCCCGGAGCTCGCCCTGGAGCTAGTGCTCGACGCGCTCCACCCAAACTCCGCCTCTGCTGGGAGAGTTTGTCGGCTGAAGCGCTTGCCCCGCGCCTTTCCGATCATCAGCTGGAGCGCGGGGCAAACGCTTCAGCCGATGAACACTCCCGGCATGTCCCGCGCGCCCTAGCTGACGTTCGGAGAAGCGCTCGGGAGCAAAGCACTTCTCGGTCAGTTTCGCTCGCCGCTGAGCACCTTTGCTGGAGGGAGGGAGGAGCCTCCGGGGGCCGCAGGAGAAGCCTCCGCGGGCCGCGTGGTGGACCACCATGCTTTAGTAGATTCCTGCTTAACTAATTTCATTCTCCTAAGCTCTTAATGACAAAGATGCTAGTTTATAAAAGTCACTGATTAGTCATAGTTTTGGTCTCGGCAAATTCATGTGGGTCTGGGAAAATGGAGAATGAATCACAGTAATCTGAAATAATTATAGGCTTCACAATTACCTTACCAAAGGAATTGTGCTCTGTGTGGCACCTTTTGCAACAGGACCAGAAGAGAAAACATGTTTGTCAGATATCATCACAACTCTTTTCTGCTCCTTGGTGAAGTTTCCATTCAGGAATTGTAAAGAGCAGATTCCCCCCCCCCCTTCTTTTTGCAACAGGCCTGGCTCTTAGTATGACAGACACACAGACCAATCCTATCCTCTCCCACCCACCCCTGCCCTGCTGGTGCAGCCACACCAAAAAAAGCTCAGTGCTCACTGGCGCAAGTCCAAGGACAGAAAGGGGCAGTGTAGCTGCTTCTGGAGGGGATAGGATCTGGCGCATATCATCACCACTGGATCCATCCTCTCCCACAGCCTCCCTGCCCCCATTCCTCTTCTCTCCACCCAGTTTCATCCCCTCCCAGCCCCTGTTCCGCCCTCTCCTTCTCCACCTCCCCCACCATCCTACCTTCCTTGGCAGGTGGCTGCTGCTCCATTGACGTATTCAGGAAGGCTCTGACCTTCCCGCTGGTGCTCTGGCAGCGTGCTACTCAGTGCGCTGCTAGAGCATGCTTTTGGGGCATTTTTCGGCAGTTACTGCCAGTGGGACACACATTCCACTGGCAGCAAAGCCCAACAGGATTCGGCTGACAGTTGGTGTGTATAAAGGGAGACCTGGCCTAGTAGACATTTATGTGTAAATTTGTCCTCAGTGTGCTTTCCTCCCACCAAAGAATTATGTTCAAATTTGAGTCCCTTCCCTTCCCTCCAGGGAGCTGCAAGTGCCAGACATTTTATTCCCTCAACCCCCTTTTATCCTCACAGAACCCCTGTGGTTAAGCTGTGAGACTGGACTACATGATCTAGCTACATCTGAAGTGTTCAATTTTAATTCTTTCTTACTAGATAAATACACATGAATGTTCTTAAAGTACAAATTTGTGCAGCCTCCAGGATTGACCTGAACATCTCCCGGAATCAGCAACCCATCTAGTCCCAAGGTCAGATTTTCCCAGAATTCCCAAATGTCAGTGTGTTCCACATGTATAAGGGACCCCCAAAGAGATGTAACTACCTGCAAAAAAAATTCCCAGGTGTCCCATATACCTGTAGCAGAGGCGTCCATTCATTCCTATGTAAAGCATAGACCTGACAACACAAGATCTCAAACAAACACATAGTTGTGCTGTACACACAGCTTCTGTCCTTTAGGGTTGTGTAGGGGGATGTCCCCCCATAGTGTACCCAGAGTAAGAAGTCCCTGTCTGCATGATTTTTATGGCCCTTTAAACGCTTTAAATGCTGCAATTGGAGTTGTGAGCTCACCACAAAAGCTCTCAAACAAACATAGTTGTGCTGTACACACAGCTTCTGTGCTTTAGGGTTGTGTAGGGGGATGTCCCCCC
Organism: Plestiodon gilberti rubricaudatus; assembly: GCA_026170595.1. NCBI lineage: Eukaryota > Metazoa > Chordata > Lepidosauria > Squamata > Scincidae > Plestiodon > Plestiodon gilberti. The sequence continues at coordinate 23,966,611 of JANXHW010000006.1, forward strand.
GTAGGGTAGCCAGAATAAGAAGTCCCTGCTTATAAGATTTTTTTTGTTGTGGCCCTTAGAGTCCCTTTTTGCAAGATTGTCTCTGTTTTGTCCATTTAAATTTTAAATGAGGCAGCAAAGCAAACGTCTTCTGTTATACAGCCAGCCTGATCTTATCTTCCACCCCAACTTAACTGGAGGCTAAATTGTAATGTTCTTGACCCTTGGATGCACTTGTTAGTGGAAAAATATCATGTTTTACAATGAGATCTCAGCTCACCCTACGTTTGCAGCTCAAAAGCAACAGCCACCTGACAGGTGCCTGCAAACAGTCAGTTTGAGGCTGGAGATAGAATTCCCAGTACCCCAACCTTCACTCCTGCCCTCAGCATACCCTTGGCTCAGCCTGAGGGGGGAATAGAAAAAAACCCCAAGAAATAAACAGCCAACTTACAGGGACTGCAGTGATTCCCGCAACACCTAGTATAGCTCCTGCTTACAGCTGTGTACAGCTGATCACCTGCACCTGAGGTGCTGAAAACAAAGTGGATTCAAAAGCCAGGGCCCTGGCCATGGAAAAAAAAAGCCGAGGTTTCATTTCTAATTTCAGTGAGGGGTACCCTGCAACCAATTCCTGCATCTAATTTTCCCTAAAAACAGTGATCTTTGCTCTTTTGGGGGAGTCAATGGGATGACCCTAACACTCTGAAAATTATTTTAAATTATTTTAAAAAATAGATTCACCTGTCTACTTTCCACAAAAAAATTCCAGAAAAATTGGAGGAAGCCCTTTAAAAAAAAAAAAAAAACTATTTTATTTCAGGCGTTGCATGAACCCCTCATTTGGACTCTAATTTCCCAGAGATCATTTTATGTTCTTATATTTATTTTATAGGAAAGAAAATCTATAAAGACTGCATAAATTTGATATTGAGTATAGGTAGGCTTACCATCGTCCCGAAATCAACGCTGGCTTCGGCCTACAGCGGACCCGAGCTGCTCCCAAGGGTGCACTGCGGCTGCCCAACGGGGTTCCTGCTTCTGTCGCGTCGTTTACCAGAAGTTCCGGAAGCCCATTAGACAGCCGCAGTGCACCCTTCGGAGCGGCTTGGGTTCGCTCTAGGCCGAAACCAGCATCGATTACGGGACGATGATAAGCCTAAGTATAGAGAATAACAATAGTATTTATATTATGTTTCTGTGTGCTCAAAGTACATCAGTCACTGGTATGATTTCATTAACATGAGAGTCCCTGATAGCCCAATCCTAACTACTCCCTGTTGCCAATGCAGCCGCACTAATATTTTGTCAAAGGGAATTTTGCCTTTACAGGTCAGGTGTCACTTTGTCACCAGAGTTAGGAGAAACTGAAAAATAAGTTGTTGGAATGAGCTCAGACTAAATAACCATGAGTTGGGGGGGGGGGGGAAATGTAGATTCTGTGTAAGGAAAACAGGTTCTGCCTTCAAGATGGCCCAATCATTTCTGTGTACGTTGTTCTTTGTCCACATGCCCCAGTGAGACACAAGAGAAGGGATACGGGTTACAAATGAGCCACAACCTCACTGCATTTCATAAGAACATAAGAAGAGCCCTGCTGGATCAGGCCAAAAGCCCATCTAATCTAGCTTCCTGTATCACACAGTGGCCCCACCAGATGCCTCAGCTTCACCACATACTGCAGCAGGTTGAAGGGGGTGAAGCAACTCCGAGCTTTCTTTACTCCACAGAGGGGTTAGTGGTGATAAACTGGAATTATCAGGAGAAGAACTCCATCTTGGAGGATCGCCATCTTGGTGGGATTGCCCGCCAAAGGGGAGTGGAGAATGCATAACACTATAGTAGAACTATCTCTTCTAATTCCTGCGTGTCACCTTTCTGTAACACCAAGAAGCAGAAAAAAATCATGGTGGGATCTGACAAACATGTTTTCTGTCCCTGTTCTTTTATACATCGTGCCAAAAGACCATAATAACGGAGGGAGGTAATTTTGAACTCTATAATTATTTCACAAGACTGGTGCATTCTCCTATTTCCAAAGCCCACATGGAATTGTAGAGACAAATGTTTGGTCAATACGTGACTTTTATAAGCTATTCACAGTAAAGCACTAGAGAGATGTCATTTAGGTAAGCAAGACTCCATCTGAAGAACTTTGGCTGTTGCAGGTCAGGAATAGATTTATTACTGGAGGCAGGAGACCTGGAATGCAAAGAGTTGGATCGAGGTTCAAACTGATTGCAATGAGTTAGAAGGGGGGAAATTAGATTCTGTGTCAGGAGAAGAGGATCTGCCTTCAAGATGGCAGCCTTAATTTTGGGGCTCTTGCTCTTTTTGTTCCTGCTGCCTCAAATGGAGGGCAAAGAACTTGGTGTGATGTGCTCCATGAATGATCCCCTCCAGATCCCACATGAATATTATGAGCCAGGAGATCTCATCATTGGAGGGATCATTTCTCAGCTTACTTTGTTTTCATATTCTGCATTCTTCAATCAACATCCTAATGTGTTGCTTCTCTATGACTTTGTGTAAGGAAATACTATTCCATATCAAGCACAAAACCATCTTGTAATAACTTGAATTATATAATGCAGCGGTTCCCGAACTTTTTGAGTCACGTATCACTTTTCAGGAGAAAAATTCAGCATGGAGCACTATCATTGCCCTTATGCCAAAGGTACATATGTGCATTTTTGGCTGTTTTTACCTAACTGTATTTTTCAAGTTGTATTTATAGATATGGTATTTAAAACCATTTTTGCAGTTGCAAAACCAAAGATACACTTTGGCCTATAATACTTGCTACCTACACTGCTTCACGGCATGCTGCAGGAGCTAAATAATTTCTACACAATACTTACCTATACACAGTTCATGACAGCACAAATTCACTGATATCTTGTCACATTTATTTATTTTCTTTCCAGTTTCTTCGCAGAGCACCACAGAGCACAAGTGCTCCACAGAGGACAGTTTGGGAACCGCTGGTATAATGCATGATGACATGTTAAGAAAACAAGTATATTTATTCCTTTTTCAAATAAAAATTGGTCCCCCTCCCAATGCACTGCAGCTTATTAAAAGCTTATATGCAATTCTTTTTTTAAAAAATCCTCATTGTTTTTTTCTTTGTGTTTGTTCTCTTCTTCTTGATATATTACCGTATTGTCCCGAGTATAAGACACTCCTGATTATAAGACGCACCCTTAAAGTTTGGTGCTATTAAAAAAATTTAATTAAATCACTGGCATTAAATTGCAACAGCCTGATTATAAGATGCACCCCTAGTTTAAAAACTTAAATTAGGAGAAAAAAGTGAGTCTTATACTCAGACCAATACGGTATATTGTTCCCTGTCCTCCATTTCTCTATTGCACCCTATTTCTCTATTATTTATCAATGCCTTCTTATTTCATGGTAAGTCTATCTTCTTGTCTTCTGTCATGCCCTTCAATCTTTCCTATCAGTGGTTCATCAGGGTTTTCCTCTCCAAATTTGCATAGATTCTAGTATCACCCGTTTACTTTAGCAGGTTTTGATACTGTTTCATATACTGATATTAATAGGTTTTTCTATCAAAACTATATTAGCCCTACTCCACAGAGTATGTACGTGTGTATACAATAACGTGTGTATACAAAGTAGTGTGTATACAATAACATAACTTGAACACTTGCTCTAGCAGAAACAGAAAGAGAGAGCAAACAAATCATGACATGGATAGTGACCATGTTTCTATTGCAAAACACTTAATTCAGTGCATCACCCAACCACTATCCGCACGTCTTTTCCTTGGCATATGCTGCAAAGGAGATCAAGGAGAACTTCAAAATGTTTGCAAATGTCAGCATTGGGCTTCACATCTATGACAGCTACTTGAAGGCAAGGATGACTTATCACAACACCCTGAGCCTCCTCTCTAGCCAGAATGGGGTTGTACCCAACTACGACTGTGACCTCCGAAAGAGACTGATAGCTGTCATTGGGGGACTTGACTATGAAACTTCCCTCCACATCACCACAGTATCAGGCATCTACAAGATTCCACAGGTATGTACAACATGTTTCATTATTCCATACTGAGGCTGATCCCAAATAAAACCCAACTAGCACCCCAAACCTAACTAAATCCCCCCACCGCCGATCCAGCCACACTACTGGAACACAAGCTGCATCCAGTGGGAGGTGGGGGGGGGCACTCCAGAGGTTTCCTCAAGGTAAGGAAACATTTTTTCCCTTCAGGGAAACCCTGTACTGTCCCAATCCATCTCCTTGTGTCTGTGCTAGCTACTTTGCTGGCGCAAGTCCGAGGAGAGTAAGTGAGAGGGATGGGGAGAGGGAACAGAGTTAGGATCCTGGCACACACCAGTACCACCAGAATACTCCCCCTTCCTCCCCCATTCTACAGCCCACTTTCCCCTCTGTGTCCAGAAACTCTCACGTTCCTCCCTGCCCAATTCTGCCCCCACCCCTGTTACCCTGCTACTGGAGGTAACCACTGTGGTAGCAGGCTCCCAGCTCTGCCTCTGTTTGCAGTGGTGGCTCCAAAATGGTTGCTGTATGGCCATTTACAGCACCAGAGGTGTGTTCTAGTAAATAGTCATATGGAACTATGGAAGCTGCATAGCCCTAGTTAGGATCAGGTTGTTGATTTACCACCCCATATTCTTTGGTGGTGGTATTCGGCTGAGCGCCGAAGAATAGATGCTTTCGAACTGTGGTGCTGGAGAAGACTCCTGAGAGTCCCTTGGACTGCTAGGAGATCAAATCAGTCAATCCTAAATGAAATCAACCATGACTGTTCCCTGGAAGGACAGGTACTGAGGCTGAAACTCAAATATTTTGGCCACCTAATGCGAAGAGAGGACTCTCTGGAGAAGACTCTGATGCTGGGAAAGAATGAAGGCAAAAGGAGAAGGGGAAGGCAAAGGATGAGATGGTTAAACAGCATCACCGATGCAACGAACATGAAAATGAGCGACAGGAAGGCCTGGCGGGATATGGTTCATGGGATCACGAAGGGTCGGACACGACTTAATGACTGAACAACAACAACAAATTATTTGGTGGTGATATGGACATGGTGGTGATAAGCTCAGGGAACTTATAGGGCCAAAATAGGGATCAAAAATTATCAGTAGTACAAGTTGTCTCTGCTCTGCTTATCAAAATCCATTTCTTTCTCCTTAGGTCACATACTGTTTGCTTCCAACAAAAATGACTGACCAAATCATGTTTCCTACCTTGTACGGGATGACCCCCAGTGAAAATTATCAGTACTCAGGGATTGTCCAGCTCCTTCAGCATTTCCAATGGACGTGGGTTGGAATAGTTGCAATGGATGCCGATAATGGAGAACATTTCATTCAGAGATTGATACCAATGTTATTCCAGAATGGGATCTGTACAGAATTCATTGAAAGAATACCATCCATACTTTTCACCAAAAACACTGACCACATTTCAGTAATACAAATGAAAAATGTGGTTTATCTTTCCAAAAACACCAATGTCATTCTCATAAATGCAAATACTCAAGTAATGCCATGGATAGTAATAATAATACAATATGTGGCCAAAATTCAAAATATGATAGAGGTGCCAATAGGTAAGGTATGGATTATGACTGCCCCATGGGATTTCTCTTCACTGACATTTTACAGGGATTTTAATGTACAAATCTTTAATGGTGCATTATCCTTTGCCATACACTCCAGAGAAGTGGTGGGATTCCAAAGTTTCCTTCAACTCTTACATCCTGAGTCCCCAGAAGGAGAAGGTTTTAGTACATTCTTCTGGAAGAAGGCATTTGGCTGTTTAGGAAAACTGTTTGGTGAGAAAAGCAAAGAAATCTGTATTGAGGGAGAAGAGCCACAACACCTTCCAGTAGACATTTTCAAAATGACAGGGCAAAGCTACAGCATCTACAATGCTGTCTATGCCATAGCACATGCTTTACATTCCTTCTCCTCCTCTAGATCAAAACACAAAGGAATGAGAAATGGAGACAACCTTAAAGTTCTGAAATTGCAACCATGGCAGGTAATTTCTCACATCCAAAAGTCTAATTTGTGAACTGCTTCATGTGTGAACATACTGTTCAGAAACTCAGCAACAACCACAGAAGTGTAATGGACCTTGCCCTTTCCTCATGTTCTCCCATCTCTCACATATCCAGCTGCTTCTTTCTCATTTGTCATTTGGGAATCTATTTTTTAAAACACTTACCACAACTTGTTTCCCTGTTGTTCAGAGCAGCCATGTAATATCTTGTAAGAGGTATGTGGGTATGATCCTTTGGAGAATGTCAACTCTGCATCATCTTCTTGGTCCATTCATATCTGTAGACAAAAACAGTTGACTATTTGAGTTCCTCAAGTGAATGCTATCAATTAACAGCATATATGGTAGATAACTGGCAACCATTGATGTAATCCATCCTACAAATGGATTCTCTTTGGCTATTTGACCCTCCAAGGTAGTCAAGACTATCCCCCAAAATAATTGAATCAAGTTAGTGTTGCAAGAGCAACAAGAAGTCACTACAAACTGAAGCAACCTATTCAAGTGCTACTAGGGGGAAGAATCAACACAAACTGAGTTTCACTCTGAGATGTCCTTAAATTACCCTTCCAAAGCTTCCTTGTCTGAGCAAATCACAATTTAGTATTTCATTTAAATAACAGATTTTCACAGAGTTTGGAGAGAATAGGGTAACTTGAGAAAGCATCTCCTTATTTTATTTTTTTGATTTCATTTTTAAAAGGTCCTACCCAGTGGCTAAGGACAGAGGGAGATTCACAGCCCAGTCCTCCTATCCCCCAGTGTTGATAGAGCCCGCGCTGCATGCACTGGTGTGTGTGTGTGTGTGTGTGTGTGTGTGTGTGTGTGTGTGTGTGTGTGTGTGTGTGTGATCAGATGGCCAGCAAGAGGTAAGTACAAATATTTTTACTTACCTCTTGGTAGGCAATCTGGTCACCAATGAGTCTCTTGGGACATACGCCAGGTATCTGGGCCAGGAAAGGGGGATATTATACATACACCAGGTATCCGGGCCCGGAAAGGGGGATATTATATATACACCAGGTATCAGGGTCAGGAAAGGGGGATATTATACAGCAGGTGTGACTGTTTCAAAAATCCTCCACCTTCCCCCCCCCTCAGTTTGGCCCACTCCCTGCCCTGATCTTCCCCCAAACTGCCTCTTCTGCCACCTTACCTGCACCGTCAAGACCTCTGGGAGCCTTGACCACACACATTGAGCTGCAGGATGTTTGTGCTGGTGGCTCCACGGCACATGACAACAGGCTATATCTATGGTGCCACAGATGCACTTATGGCAGCGGAATCGGAGTTCTGCCATTGTAAATGCCCACTAGGATTGGGCCCAAAATCCATCATCAATTTTGGGGGCCACATTACCATTAACTCATATAGTTTCAATTTATTTAATTTGTGTTGATTTGTGTTGGTAGATGTAATAATGCTTCTCAAACTTTTGAAAATTCAACTCCCATTTTAAACTCCCTCCATTTTAAATTCTTCCTCCTCAGATGTGTCTGCCACACTTCCTGGTTGACAGTGCAATCCACCGTAAGGATCTGGCCGGCAGACCAGGACCGCCCGCCAGATCCTGTGCACGGGCTGCCCAGTACGCGCTGGGCTGGAGGTCTACTCAGGTAAAGGGACACTCGTCCCCTTCCCCAGGTGTAAATCCAGGCTAGCCCGATCGGCCTCCTCGGTTTTCCACCAGCTAAGTAGAGGAGGCTGTGAAATGGCCTGGCTGGCCTGGCTGGGATGGAGATATGGACAATGCCATCCCCCACCCCTCCCGGGCCGGTTAGGCCAATGGCCCCCCTCCCTCCAGGGCTGGACTGCCCATGCAGCCGACGGCGAAGATCTTACCTTCTGCTGCCAACCGCATGGAGATCCGGCACCAGAGTGAGGGAGGCCGACCTTGCACCGGCCTTCCTTACTCCCGAGTCGTCGCGAACGTGCTGTAAAGCATGTACGCGACGTCTTCTGATGACAGAACGCTCATTCCATCGCGATCGGAATTTCCAGGATTTCGCCCAGAATATGTTTAAAAGCTTAAGGGGAAATCAGTGCATTCCTCAAAACCAGGAAAAATTAATACAGCAAAATAAATTGTGTAGAATGGCACATTAATCCAGTATTGCATTTATGTTTCTCTCTAGGTCCCCCCGCTCCCTTTTTAGGTATCTCATTTCACATCAAAGATGTTTATTCCACAGTTTGAGAGACTAAACTTAACCTATTGTGACTTTTAAAAAAACTTTTTTATTCTCTTTAGTCTTTTCTTTGTACAGTCAGTTCTCGTTATCCGCTAGGATTAGGTTCTCGGAAAACCTAGTGGATACTGAATTAGCAGATACCGATGCTTATGGGAAAACTGGGGTTAGGTTCCAGGGGACGCTCTTCGCCATACACTATATGAACTTTATGAACATGAATCTTACCTTGAAGTCTACAGGCTGGGTGATAGCGGGGGCAGCATTCAGTATACCACATTGGCTCTTTGTTACAGAACAATTCCTAACTCTAGCAAATTAATTATTATTCCTTCCTAACAACATTATGCAAATATAAAAGTATCCTGGAAGCCCAAATTTGCTCCCAGAGCTACGTGGAGATCTGCGGAAAAAAGCTAAGTACACACCCATGAGAACAATGGCCCTGATGAGATCGCAGATAGTGAGAACAGACCACAGATATGGAGACATAGGTGGCAATTCTGCCCCTTGCAGATAGCGAATTCGTATATAAAGAGAACTGACTGTATTCTTTTTCAAAGCCTCCCAACTCTAGAACAACTGAATTACACAAGTTAAAGAAAATAAAACACCCAAAAACTAATTATCATTAATTCAAAATTAAAGGATATTGAGATGTACAGCTGGTGTCCCTTTCTCCTTGTTTTGTAAACTCTACATTTCCCTTTCTTTCAACCTAGCTTCACCCTTATCTTAGGAGCACTTCGTTTAACAATGGCGTTGGGGAGACAATACTTCTTAATGAGAATGGTGAATTATCTGCAGGATTTGATATTATAAATTGGGTTCTATTACCAAACAAATCCTTTTCAAAGGTGAAAGTTGGAAGGATGGATCCCCGGGCGTCATCAGGGAAGGAGTTCATCATTAACGACTCAGCAATCACATGGCATGGCATGTTCAAGCAGGTAGGATCTGACTGTACAGTAAATGTCTAAGATACAAAGCTTAACAAGAAAACATTCCAGTGCAGTATTCACTCCAACAGTTGTTGTAATTGTGTAATATGATACAGCCCTGTGCAGACATTACAAATATACATAAAAGTATGCATAAGGGCCCCCAGAATTTTGTGTGCAACAGTCCCACCAATGACTTGTGCATGCTGGTCTTACACACTGTCTGAACAGCATCTGTCTGCATCAACAAGTGCTGAACACAGGGTGAAATCCTCCCCATGTCATAGGCTTACCATCCGTCCCGAAACACCCGGGACTGTCCCGGGTTCTGGTCTCCGATCCCAGGTCTGTCCCGGGCGTTCTGGGCCTGGTGGAAGCCTCCGCCGCTTGCGAAGTGCCAAAAGGCACTTTTTTTCCTGGTGGCAGCCATCTTGGACCTCGCAAAATCTCACAAGATCCAATATGGAGGCGCCCAAATATCGTGAGGGCACGAGGCAGTGTTGTAATTTTTTAATTAATTAATTAATTAATTAATTAATTAATTAGTTGATTGATTGATTGATTGATTGATTGATTGATTGATTGATTGTTGTTGTTGTTGTTGTTGTTGGGTGTCCCGGTTTAGAACCGGGAAAATCTGGTAAGCCTTCCCATGAATGCCTGCCACCCTGAAACCATATGAGGATAATAACACCTATGGCCCAATCCTATCCCATGATGACATGCAAGATGCAGCAGTGCTGGTTCAGCGGTCACGACATTGTGCATGCTGACTGGGAACCAAGTTGACCAGGAGGGGTAAGTAAAAACTTTACTTACCTCCCTTGCTGCTACCTGGACCTCTATGGGATCTGTACCAGCTCTTCTGCTACCATAGATCTGAAGAGCCTTGGGGAGAGGGGGGATGTCAGGCCCTGGATGGGGGTTTAGTATATGGTTGAGGCTGGTGCTGCCACCACCTGCCCCATCCCATTCCAATCCCCCCCCCGCCCCATCAAGCAAAATTCAGCGGGTGGCTGGTCTGCATGGTGATGCTAGCAAAATGAGGCCTCCCAGTCCTTGCACCAGTAGCATTGCTGCACTGCTGTATGGCGAGGAGGTAAGGATAAAATAGGGTCGTTAGGCACCTTACAGCATTGTTATAAGAACTACATAATACACAATAATATAAATGAATTGCTTTGCACAGTCAGATAGAGCTATATGAATACCATATAGAATGCTTGTCATTCTCAAGAGAGTACCTTCCCTTCCGTGCCAGACAAACAGTCTGGCACGGAACAGTCTGGCTCAAGTCTATGATGCCAACATTTCAACTCAAAAACCATTTCAATACCTTTGATAATTTTTATAACTCATACACAAGAGAGGAAATGAGATGGAGGAAATGAATTCCCTTTTTTTCCCCCTTGGGTAGATGTTGCCTCTTGCTGTGTGCAACGCCAACTGCCTTCCAGGTTACCACATGCAACAGAAGGAGGGGGAGCCATTCTGCTGCTACAATTGCATTCCCTGTCCAGCTGGGAAGATCTCTGACCAGAAGGGTAGGAAAAATCATGTGCACGCTCTGAACTCTTTTAAGGATATTTGGTTGCTTCAAATTTAAAGGATTACTTTGCCTTGCTGTTGGTCTGTTGAACATTAAGCAATAGTTCCTGCATCAGGTCACCCCCATTACAACCACCATCTAAGGATCACCATGTCAGCTAACACCCAGTAACAACACCCTTTCCTTTCCAGCCTTTCCCTCTTCCTGTCTCCCCAAGTGCAAACAAAGCTGTTGAGCCAGGGTGGCCTGCTTAGCTAACTTTTATGGGTAACCTCTCAATTCACCCCATCTCCCTCTGGGAGTAACATAGCTCCCCTGTTCTGATTCTCACTTTGACTAAGAAGGAGAGACAGCGGGTCTCCCAGGAGGTGGCCAGGCCATGCTCACTGGTATAGTCATGTTTGCAACAGCTGTAATGTGCATTATGCTGGAAGAACTCACATTCCTCTCTGGCACAACACGCCCATATGATTGGCCCATCAGTGAAACACATTTCACACATTTGAGACGCTAAGATGGGACTTGTCCTATTTTTCAGATATGGAGGACTGTTTCAAATGCCCAGAAGATCAATATCCAAATGTGGGTCGCAATCAATGCTATCCTAGAATAACAAACTTTCTATCCTATCAAGAACCTTTGGGCATCACTTTGACTTTTTCATCTCTTTCTTTTTCTCTGATTACTGCTTTGGTGTTGGGGATATTCATTAAACACAGGGACACTCCCATTGTCAAAGCCAACAACCGGGATCTCACCTACTGCCTCCTCATCTCCCTCCTGCTCTGCTTCCTCTGCTCATTCCTCTTCATCGGTCGGCCTCACACAGAGACCTGCCTTCTACGTCAAACCACCTTTGGCCTTGTCTTCTCAATGGCTGTTTCTTCTGTCTTGGCCAAAACCCTCACTGTGATTCTGGCTTTCATGTCTACCAAGCCAGGAAGCAGGATGAGGAAATGGGTGGGGAAAAGACTGACAAACTGGGTTGTTCTTTCCTCCTCGCTGATTCAAGCCGGGATCTGTACTGTATGGCTCTGTACTGCTCCTCCCTTCCCAGATGTGGACACACAGTCTCTGGCTCAAGAAATGGTGCTGGAGTGTAACGAAGGGTCACAGCTCATGTTTTATTGTGTTCTGGGCTATATGGGACTCCTGGCTCTTGTCAGCTTCATTGTGGCTTTCTTTGGCAGGAAATTGCCCAGCACTTTCAATGAAGCCAAGTTCATCACTTTCAGCATGTTGGTATTTTGCAGTGTTTGGGTGTCCTTCCTTCCCTCTTACTTGAGCACCAAAGGGAAATACATGGTGGTTGTGGAGATCTTCTCCATCTTGGCCTCTAGTGGTGGATTACTTGGTTTTATCTTTGCCCCTAAATGTTATATAATTGTGATGAGACCTGAGATGAACTGTAAAAAGATGCTAACAAAAAGAAAAAAATAGGTTTCTTGATATTGCAACTGTTGCCAGGACCCAGATGGGATGAGGCCTAGGCCTTGCTTAGCCAGAGTCTTTTTTTAAAAAAAATTCCAGCTTTTCCTGTTTTGAGGACTTTTCTGTGTGCAAATTGATAATTGCTGAGTGGGATGTAGAAGCTAGGGAGATGCTCAAAGCCTCACCGAAGCAGAGCTGAGGAATGCCTTTAGATATACTTAACAGCATCCCAGAATTGATGCTGGTTTCGGCCTAGAGCGGACCCGAGTCGCTCCTAAGGGTGCACTGCGTCTAAGAACATAAGAACATAAGAAGAGCCCTGCTGGATCAGGCCAAAAGCCCATCTAGTCCAGCTTCCTGTATCACACAGTGGCCCCACCAGATGCCTCAGGGAGCACAAGACAACAAGATAACCAGTTTCCCGTTGATACTCCCTTGCACCTGGCACAGAGAAAACCCACTTCTAAAACCAGGAGGTTGCTTATGGCTTGTAACCTGTGATGGTCTTTTCCTCCATGAATCTGTCCAAACCCCTTTTAAAGGCATCTAGGCCAGGTGCCATCACCACATCCTGTGGCTTTTTTTTTTAACCCAACCCCCCACAAGCAACACCAACCAAATTCCGCCTGCCCACCCCTAATTGTGGGAGAGACGCAGCCCCCTGCACTGCCCCACATCCATTCCTGCCCCATAACTCCCCTCAGCAATGCCAGGCACTAAAAACAAGCAGCAGACAATGCCCAGACCCCCCGCCCGAGACTTCCACGAAAGCCCCCCCTTCCCGTTCACTCGCACAGCCGCCGCACTCCCCTCACCTTGCGTGCAGCTACCTCATCGCCCGCTGGCTCGGGGCCCTCCAGCAGAGGACGCGCCCAGGCCCAGGACTTGGGAGGGCTTCTGGGGGGCGGGGGTCCCGCCGCGCGGAGGGAGGGAGGGAGGGAGGAGGGGAGGGAGAGGCGGCCTCACACAGAGGGGTGAACGTCGGCGGGGTTGGCTGAGGGGGCGGGGGAGGGAGGGAGGGCGCGCATGCATGCCCGAGCGCGCGACCTGCGAGCCTCGAGCACCTCCCAGCTCTCCTCTGACAGAGAGCAATGGCTGCCCAATGGGCTTCCGGAACTTCCGATCAATGATGTGACAGAAGCCAGAACCCCGTTGGGTGCACCTTTTGGAGCGAACCAGGTCCGCTCTAGGCCGAAGCCAGCATCAATTCCGGGATGCTGTTAAGGCTACCTTTAGAGAAGTTATGGTTAAAGCAAGGTCATTAAGAGAAAAGTTACAGCTTGACCAAAGAAGGAAGGTGATCATCAGCCTCTTTGTGCCATAATAAATTGGCCTCCACCCTCTTAAAGACCCCCTTCCTTCTACCTGATTGTCCCCCTGATCATAGGACAAGCCCCAATAGGAAGAGGGGGAGAGGGGAGAACTTGGGGATGGGAGCTGGTTGGAATAAGAAGGGCCTGCAAACCTAGGTTCAGGGTCTCTCTCTCTCCATTTGCCAAGAGTTCTGCCTTGAGGTTGTAGCTATGTAATTCCTTCAGCAGCAGCAGCCAACCTTGACAATATCCTTTGTGTTTCTTGTCTCTCTGTGTGTTCTTGTCTATGGGGCCTTAGAAGAATCTCACTGGCACGATCTCTTACATGACTGTTCTGTGTGATCTGCCTTAATAAAGCTTCAGCATGCTGGTAGTTTGAGTCAGAGTGTATTTCTTTCCCAGTGAGATACAGGCAATCTGGGTGCCTCTTGTACAGAAACTGGCTACTTCTATGTACTGACAGGGAAGCCTGTGGGGAAGGGTCTAGCCACTCCCTGGCCCACAAGACCCATTCATAACTCTGTCTACAACTGTTTTATTGTTAAGCACTGAGCGCAATTTGGAAACAGACTGTGAAGGTATATTTATTACTATTTACTGGATTTTTAAAGAACGGATATCATAAGTGAAGACAGGGTACCACACCTGAGGGGTGTAGGGGAAGAGGTGATTCCTAAATTATTTGTACAAATTTCTGCATACTGACCACACAACTAAAATGATATCCGTAAATCCATAATCCAGTGGTTCCCAAACTTTTTAGCACCTTGACCCACTTTTTAAAATGACACTCTATCAGAACCCACCTAGCTTTACACAAGACGCTCAAATATTTATCTCCCTATATTTGCACAAGCTTGCAAACTGCAGGAGCTCAGCTGTTTGCAGGGTAAATAGCAGCTATCTTGCAAACTGAGTGAACTCAGGAAGATAGTGGAGGATAGGAAGGCCTGGCGGGATATGGTTCATGGGATCACGAAGGGTCGGACACGACTTAATGACTGAACAACAACAACAACAACAATCTTGCAAACTGTAGCTCAGCTCTTTGAAGGGTAATTAGCAGCTATCTGATTTTTGAATAATCTCAGGGCTTGTGGCAATTACTTATCTGATCTTTTCATCACCTGGAACCCACCAGAAATCAGGACGCGACCCACCAAGTGGGTCCCGACCACAGTTTGAGAAACACTGCCATAATAAATTGTCCTTTTACTTTTAAGACTAAATGTAGACGTTGAGACACGTGATCCAAATCACAATTGTCACGTGGAAGGCAAAAGAATTCAACCCATTGCAACAGGCCATTTCCCTGAATTGAATTTGCTCACAGGATGTGCAATTTTCCCTATGAGACAAAATGTACAGGCACAGAGAAACAGCTGGAAGGGGGAACATGATTCAGTTCAGGAAAATGGCATAGGGAAAAGGGCTTCAAAAAGACCATGGTCCAGATCTGGATTGTGACCCGCCACACTGGCTACAACTGGCCTTTTAAAAGTGTCCAAAAATCCAGTCATAGATCTCTGAGCATCACACATGCTATGGCCCTTGGAGAGCTGCCACATAACTGGCATTTGTGAACACTAAGGAACAAGCTGCTGGTATTTCAAGCAACAAGCTAGAAAATGATGTTTGAGTGACTGTAATGCAGAGGCGTCGCTCCGGTAGGGGCGGGGCTGTAAGTATCGCTGCGGTCATAGTCTCTTTACCGAGCGAGGAGGAGGCAGCCCCGCCCCCTCACTGTCCGAGCCAGTCCCCTACGGAGAAAGCAGCAGGCAGGGTCTCTTGCCTGCTGCTTTCTCCACAGGGGACTGGCTCCGACAGTGAGGGGGCAGGGCTGCCTCCTCCTCGCTCGGTAAAGAGACTATGACCGCAGCGATACTTACAGCCCCGCCCCTACCGGAGCGACGCTTCTGCTGTAATGTAGCTGAACAGAACCGCTACGATCAAAGCAGACAAATCAGGGCAAAGGTATAATGGAAGAGAGACTTGAAGTGAGACTATGACCCCAATGATATCCAAACCTTCTTGAACTCCATGCCTGGGACCAACTCTTCCAGTGCTATTTTCAATCACTGAATTCCAGTGTGGAACCTTCCTGTACCACCAAGGAGTAGGAAAAAAAGCTGTTGTCGAATCTGACAAACATGTTTCCTTCCCTTGTTCTTTGCATATAGTGCAACAAGACCATCATACTTTGGGGAGGTAATTTTGAACCCTATAATCATTTCAGATGACGGATCTCTTATTTTCAAAGCCTGCATAGATTTGTAGAGGGAGGCCGAACATATGATCAATAATAAGTGATTTTAATAAACAGCTCAGAGTAAAGTAATAGAAAGATGTCCTGTAGGTAGGCAAGAGTCCATCTGAACAACTATCTCCTCCATTACATGTTAGTTAGGAGAACATTTATTACTGGCAGCAGGAGACTTTCAATGCAGAGAGTTGGAGCCAGATTCAAACTGATTACAGTGAGTTACGTGAGAGGTAATTAGATTTGGTGTCAGGATAAAACGATCTTCGTTCAAGATGAAAGGCTTATTTTCCTCCAGGTCCTGCATGAATATTATCAGCCAGGTGATCTCATCATTGGAGGGATTGTTTCTTAGCTTTCTCCATTGTCAGGCTCCGCATTATTCAACCAGCATCCTAATTTGATGCTTATCTATAATTTAAGGTAAGGAAATATTATTCCACAATGTACATAAAACCATCTTCTAATATCTTCAGTTATATTATGCAGGTGGCATGTTCACAATCATGTTTACAAAGAATCCCTTTCCCTATGGGACTCCATGGTCCTGCACCAGCGATTTTGCTGGTGCAGGACTAACAGCACTATCCTATCCAACTTATACCACCGGTGTAACCAGCGGTGCAGCAAGAACAGGAGGCCCCAGAACAGAAAGGGGATTCAAATCCCCTCCAAAGGGGGATTCAAAGGGAATTGACATCTTCCCTCCCCTCCAAAGACTCCCGCCCTGCCCTTCACTGCTGGTTACATCGGTGGTGTAAGTTGAATAGGATTGTGCAGTAAGACATGTATCGGTGACAGAAAGGGAAAGGTATAGGATTGAGTGTCACTGCAACAGCCCTCTCCCTCACTCATTCTGCCTCTTTCCCCACCTCTCCCTGCCCGGAAACTCCCTGTTCCACCCCCTTCCACCCCTGTTTCTCCTGCTCCCTGCCACCACTGCCAACTCACTAACTCTAGTGCATGGAATGTTGCCCCTTGGTCAGCGCACTGGGCAGCCAGCGATAGTGATGGTGACCTCACAGCGCTCACTGGTGGAAATTCTGCCGGCGTCCTCCACTCCTCAGCCCACCCTGTTTATGCCGTTTCATATACTGGTAACTCTCAATTTGTGTGGTCTTATGTGTTTTGCTTGGGCTCCTTTTAAAATAGGATGGATATAATTAGTGCCAGGATCACACAATCAGCCTCCTCTGAAGCTGGATGTTTGACGATCGGTCGCTATTACTCGCCTTGAGGTTCAAGGGGAAGAATCTTGAAAGTCCAGCAGAGGAGAGAGGCAAGATTCTGGCGATCTTGGAGGGAATGGATCCAGTCATCATGGTCAATCAAGCTTGGTGTTGGGTGGGGTTTTTTTTTGTGTGTGTTTATTGTTCTTAAACTACAAGAATGAGCCCCCCCCCCCCCGGCAGAGTCCATTCCAGGCAGGCAGACTCAATTCTAGCCTGCCTGCCTGCCTGCCTGCCAGCCAGCTGAGACTAGAAAAACAACAACAATCAACAAGAGCAGAAAGAGAAAGACATTTATTTCTGTATTTATATACCGCCTTTCTTATCCTCAGATTGCTCTTCAGATGTTATTCAAGGCGGCTTACATAGGCAGGCTTATCTAGATCCGATAAGAATCTTTACAATATTGTTCTGTATAGAACCCTACAATTCCAGCTGGTTTCCTCCATGGTGTAGTCATCTTCACTATCTGCTGAACAGAAGCCTTGAGCTCTCTGCAGGACGCCACAGATCATGCTGAACAGGGAAACATTTTTCCAGTTGTCATCGCTCTGTCACTGACATTCTCAGCATTCCAGTCTGTTCTCTCACTGCACCATGCAACGGCAACTCCTCTCTGCCAACGAGGGTTATGACAGCTTATCAGTGACTTCCTGGTCTCACTTCCAGCACGAAAATTGACTGTTCCTGCTTAGCTTCCAGCAGTCTTCAGGCAGTTCAACCTCTGGTCCACACCTCCTGCCATGGCAGTGAAACATTGGGAGCCTTGCTCCAAGTAAGCCTGCCTCCACAATCACCATTCATTAAAGTGAGTGCTTGTGGACTGTTCTCATAACCCATGCCGAGCCCATTATTCTCTATGGGAAAGTCAGTCTTAGTTTGCACATTTTTGATATTTGCATAATTTTTCATGAACCTAGCAACCATGTAAATCTAGGGCTGCTTGTACTCAGAGGCGTATCTTGAAGTCCCGCTGCCCGGCGCTGCTGCTCCGGGCAGGGCGGGGGGGATATCTTGAAGTCCCGGGGGGCCGCCGCCGCTCAGGGGGGCGCCGCTGGATTCTGGGGGGCGGGAGCTTTGTTTCGGCGGCAGCAGTAGCAGCAGAACTCAGGAAGAGGAGGGAGTGTTGTGCGAGCGAGCGCACGCGCCTGCCCGCCTCTCCTTTCCCCTTCCAGCTTCACTGACTGATGAAGCTGGGAAGGGGAAAGGAGAGACGGGCAGGCACGCACATGTGCTTGCTCGTGCACACACTCCCCGCCTCCTCCGCCTCTTCCTGCTGCTGCCACCGCCAGATCGAAGGCAGGTCCTGGGCGGTGCGCAGCGGCAGGTCTCCTCTCCTCCTCTCACACGTGGGAGGACGGAGGCGACATGCCGCCCGGAGCCGTGGAGCCGCCCAGAGCCGCTGCTCCGGTTGCTCCACTCTTTCGATGCCTCTGCTTGTACTGATAATGATACATTTTTATATCAAACTATATCAACCATGCCCCACAGAGGTGACAATCCATACAATGGCACACCATGAACTATTGATTTGTTACAAACAGGAAGAAACAGAAAGTCATACATGAGGTATAGAATAGCCTTTTTTGTTTTACATTAAGTCCTCTTTCAGCCTAGTACCTGACAACTATCAAGACATTTTTTCCTTGGCTTATGCTGTGAAGGAGATCAAAGCGAGTTCCAAGATTTTAGCAAATCTCAGCATTGGACTCCACATCTATGACAGTTATTTCAAAGCAAGAATGACTTATCACAACACCCTGAGCCTTCTCTCCACCCAAAATAAGATTGTCCCTAATTATGACTGTGACCTCGAGAAGAGACTGATAGCCTTCATTGGGGGACTTGACTATGAAACAACTTTCAATATTAACACAATATCAGGTATCTACAAGATTCCACAGGTATGTACAAAACGTTACATTACTCCATGCTAAGGATGATCCCAAATGGAACCAACTTGTTTGCTCCCCTCATTATTTGGTGGTGATATGGGGGTAAGGGAATTTATTGAACCAAAATTAGGAATGAGATCAAAGTTCCTTGGTAGCACATATTGGATTTGCCCCACTCATCAAAATCTATTTCTTTCTCCTTAGGTGACATATTCTTTGCTTCCAACAAAAATGACTGAAAATAGTTTATTCTCTTCCATGTATTTGATGGCTCCCAAAGAAGAAGATCAGTACCCAGGGATTGTCCAGCTCCTTCAGCATTTCCAATGGACATGGTTTGGGATCATTGCAACGGATGATGATAATGGAAACAATTTCAAGCACAGGTTGATACCAATGTTACTCCAGAGTGGAATTTGTATGGCATTCATTGAAATAATACCGTCCACATTCTTCACCATAGACGTTCGGGACTATTTAAACATAAGTTGGAAAGATCTTGTATTTTTTAAAAAGGCCAATGTCATTCTCATAAATGCAAATATACAAACAGTGTCATGGGTAATACTCTTATTAGAAGTGGCATTGATAGACGCATCCATAGGCAAGGTATGGATTATGACAGCCCCATGGGATTTCACTTCAGTTGTATGGGCCAGGAATTATAATGTCGAAATATTTAGTGGTGCTTTATCTTTTGCCATACACTCCAGAGAAGTGGTGGGATTCCAAAACTTCCTTCAAATCCCAAATCCTCACTCCTCAGAAACAGATGGTTTTGGTACATTCTTCTGGAAAAAGGCATTTCGCTGTATAAGACAACTGTTCGGTGAGAAGAGCAAAGAAATCTGTATTGAGGGAGAAAAACAAAAAAACCTCCCAGTGAACGTTTTTCAAACTACTGGCCAAAGCTACAGTATCTACAATGCTGTCTACGCTATAGAACATGCTTTAAACTCCTTCTCCTTCTGTAGAACAAAACAAAAAGGAATGAGAAATGAAGACAGTGCCGAGGCTTTGAGAGTCCAACCTTGGCAGGTAACTTGTCAAATCCAATATTCTGATGTGTGAACAGGTTCATGTACAATGGTCGATCCAGACAGTGCCCCAACAACCCACGTGTTTTGTAACACAACCTGCCTTTTCCTCATGCTCTCCCATCTCTCATATATCCAGCTGATTCCTCTTTCTCATTTGCCATTTGGGAATCTTCATAATCTTATTTTGACCATTCTGCAAAACTGGACAACTCTGTTGTCATTGCCGGCCATGGTCACTTCTAAGAGTTATGAGGGTGTGATCCTTTGGAGACGGTCAATCCTGCATCATCCCCTTGGTCCATCCATACTGGCCCCATCCCATGGGTCTTTCACAACAGCAGAACTGGCTATCTGCTCTCGTAAAAGGCCAGCAAAGGTGGCGCGAACATAATGCTGCTGTTGGGCCACTTGGGGTGGATCTCGGAGGTAGCAGTGCACACCGGCATCCTATCCCCCTTTTCTGGCCCATTCCCGTTCCCTGACTGTCCTTGGACTTATGCCAGGTACATAGCTATCTACCAGCAGGTAAGTAAAAACCTTTTATTTTAATGTGGCTGCATCACATAGGATGATGGGAGAGGATTGGGACGTAGTGTCATATACTTGAGATCAAAGGCTCCTGAAGGATAGAGTTAGGTTCCTTTCCCCTTGCTTTGTAAACTCTACATTTCCCTTTTCTTTCAACCTAGCTTCATCCTTATCTGAGGAGCACTTCATTTAACAATGGTGTTGGGGAGACGGTTCTTCTCTGTGAGAATGGTCAATTATCCTCAGAATTTGATATTATAAATTCGGTTGTATTACCAAACAAATCCTTTTCAAGGGTGAAAGTAGGATGGATGGATCCCCTGGCACCATCAGGCAAGAGGTTCATCATTAACAACTCAGCAATCATGTGGCATGGCATATTCAAGCAGGTAGGATCATGACAATGTTCCAGTACCAACCCTTGACAATCATTGTAACTCTGTTGTGTGATACTGCCCTGTGCATTTCAAATGTGCATAGAAGTATGCATGAAGGTTCCCCAAGATTGTATTTTCTTAGCCCCACTTTCACCAATGACTTGTGCATATTGGCCCCACACACCACGCTCCCCATGATCATTACTTATCTGTAGCAGCAAACACTGAAGAGGGGGAGAAATTCTCCGCATGTCTGCCACTCTAGAACAATATGGGGATGACAACACTTACGGACCAAATAGCATTGTTGTAAGGACTACATGACAATGTAGGGGCCGTGGTGGCTTTGTGGTTAAGATGCTGAACTGCAGACCGGAAGTTCGGTAGGACAGCAGTTCGAGACCCAAGTGCCACGTGACGGAGTAAGCTCCCGTCTCCTGTACCAGCTTCTGTGGTGGGAAGGTAATAGTGTTCTGTTAATCATGCTGGTCACATGACCACGGAAGTGTCTTTGGACAGTGCTAGCTCTTCGGCCTTATAAACGGAGATGAGCACCGCACCCTAGAGTAGGACATGACTGGCTTTCGAGCAGGGGATACCTTTACCTTTATGGACTACATAGTACACATCAATATATGTGAAGTGCTTTACGCACTTGGATAGATTTATCTGAATGTTACATACATTTGTCATTCTCAAGGAAGTACAAATGGGCCATTCCATGCCTTACAAACTATCCTCTCTCAGGTCTATGATGCCAGAGTTTCAACTCTACAGTCTTTTCACTAATTACACACAAGGGAAGTAATGAGAACCAAAGAAATGAATTTCTGTTTCTGTTTCCTGGGTAGGTGCTGCCCCGTGCTGTGTGCAACACCAACTGCCTTCCAGGTTACAGCATGCAAAGAAAAGAGGGGGAGCCATTCTGCTGTTACGATTGCATTACCTGCCCAGATGGAACGATTTCTAACCAGAAGGGTAAGCAAGATCATACCCATTGGCATTGCTTTGACCTCTATTGAGAATATGTACAGTATGTTTGGCTAAGCTTGCTTCAGATGGAGAGCGTTGCTCTGCCTTGCTGTTGGTCTGTTGAATATTAACATGGTGTTTCTGCCTCAGGTCACCCCATTCCAACCACCATGTAGGCCAGCTGGCACCCCGTTTGGATCAGTAACACTGTACAACCCCTTTCCTTTCTTTCTTCCTCTCTGCCCAATGGCAACCAAAGCTGTTGAGCTTGCTTGGGCTTGTCTACGAGCCCTTGTGTGCCCCCTTTCAAGCCACCTCTTTTGCCTCTGGGAGAGCAGTGTGTCTTCCCTGCCCTGCTTCTCCCTTTCATTAATATCCAAATCCAACCTAACTGCTGCATCAATATCACAGAGATGCCAGCACAGCACACACAAAATCCTATGCTGGCAGCCCTGCTATATCCCATGGGAAAGCATGATGCATGGGCTGCCATTACATACAAAACAAGGAAGGAGTGAAAGAAGCAAGGCACTGGCAAACAAAAAGCACCACCGGCATAGTGACGCATGTACAGGTACATCCTAGTAACGGAGCCATGCATAGCCAGCGACCGAGCCGCACATGCGCAGAGAGCCAAGTGTAACCAGTGCACACAGACAGCAGGAACCAATGAGCGTCTACTCAGATGTCACTCCAGTTGTCTCACCCCCATTGTCACTCCCATTGTGTTCAGTGGAGCTTACCCTCAGGAAGGTGTGTCAAGGGCCTCAGTCATAGTCTGCAATCCCATGCATCCCACTCTGGGTGCAAATGCCATTGAACTCAGTAGGACATCCATCTGATTGGACATGCCTAGGATGGCACTGAAAATGCCACATGTCGCTAGGCTATGAACACAGAACTACACCAGATCCATTGGTCATGCAACAGGCCACACCACAGGCACAGCCACTGCAGCACAACCTGGCATCACCCATATAGCACTCAGGCACGGTCCCCAAAGATTTGTGCAGGCAGACACACCAGTGCAGGCAAAGGAGCCATACAACCCAGCTACAACTGCAAGGCATCCTGTGCATTAGCCGCTCACTGTAGGAAGGCCCAATGGCAGCACGAGGAAGCCACACATGGCACCCACTCCCAAGCAGGTGCCTATCCTGGCTGCAGCGTGCAATACCACCATGCCACCTGCAGCAAGCATTGCTATGTCCATGCCTTGATGAGGCTGCAAATGAGATTTGGGGGTGCACAGAGGTAGGGAGGGGAGGGGAAGGGGAAAGAGGCAAACGCATTGCAAGCTGTCAACTGCTACTGCCCTGACTGCGGGTGCATGGCTACAGGTGGCACTTGCCATCTCCACAAGCAGGGCATCGCAATGGAGCATCATGCCACATCACCAGCCAACACCTGGCTCCACAGTCAGAGACACCAGCAGGAGCTGTTTTGTCTCATCCTGCTTTGCATATCATGACATCATCACTGAGCATCCAGCATCACTTTGCAGTCGGGAAACCATGCAACTTAAAAAGGGGTCCAAGCACCTACATGGACC
The DNA here is from genome assembly GCA_026170595.1 of Plestiodon gilberti rubricaudatus. Lineage (NCBI taxonomy): Eukaryota > Metazoa > Chordata > Lepidosauria > Squamata > Scincidae > Plestiodon > Plestiodon gilberti. The sequence continues at coordinate 23,989,929 of JANXHW010000006.1, forward strand.
CCTTAGAATAGGGAAGGCCTGATTCCTACATCCATTTTCCCCCGTTATTTCCCCCTTCTTGCTCTGCCCCATCTCCTTTTAAGGAGTTCCACATTCTTCCCAGATTTTAAAACAGATCACTAAAAATAATACTATAGGAAAGGGCAAATCCCAGCACGTTCGAGAGGCTAACACAGAACACATCCTTTTTCAGATACAGAGAAGTGTTTTAAATGCCCAGAAGATCAATATTCAAACGTGGGTCACAATCAATGCTCATCAATTTCAGCACGTTGGTGTTTTGCAGCGTTTGGGTGTCTTTTCTTCCCCCTTACCTGAGCACCAAGGGGAAATACATGGTGGTTGTGGAGATTTTCTCTATCTTGGCCTCTAGTGCTGGGCTACTGGGCTGTATCATTGCCCCTAAATGTTATATCATTCTAATGAGACCTGAGTTGAACTGTAAAAAGATGCTAACAAAAAGCAAAGAATAGGTTTCTCCTGAGCACCAAGGGGAAGTACATGGTTGTTGAGGAAATCTTCTCCATCCTAGCCTCTATTGCTGTGCTACTGAGTTGCATCTTTGCCCCTAAATGCTATATATTTGGTATGAGACCAGATCTGAACTGCAAGGAGCAACTAAGAAAGGGATAAAAACAGTAATGTTATTCTATTCCATCAATGATGTTGTATCTCTCCCCCCCCCAAAAAAAAATAAATGTTATCTAATTGTGATTAAGTCTGAGTGAACTTTAATAAATTGACTGAGTAATTTTCTAACTGGTAGGCTCCTGTGCATTGCTGAGCTGCCAATATGCTCTCAGAAAAGCAAGAGGACCACCCAGTGCAGCACTGTGTTTATGAGCTGTTGGGAACATGCACCAGGCAGGTGCTTAATAAAGAAGGAAGAATCTGAACTAAATATAGAACAAGGAATCTGAACTAAAACTGCCTCAAGCCTTGAGTACTTTGACTCTCCAGGTGAAGAACCAGCAAGGACGGAGGCAATTTGTCTCCCACAAGACCTTCAAACATCTTCATTGCTTCTGGGGATCTACTCATAGGTTCTGAATGAATTGAATATATTTCATCGGGTTCTGAATGAATTGACACATAATTGGCATCACAAGTTCCTAAGTGTTTTCCTAGGTCATTTCTAGCAAGATGTACCTTGAGAATGTCAGGTTTGTGGTACTTGAAGAGATTATTGGTTTGGCCATGTTAACTAAATGGGACTTCCATATTTAGAGATAGATAAAAGTGAGTATAAAATGTAAGAGGATAAAAGGAAAGTCAGATCTAGCAGTGCCATTTCTAGCAGTGCCATGTCCAAATCTTCTTGGGCTCCACCCTTGCGAGTAACTGTTCTGGGGCTACTTTTGTTACTCTCAATTCTTATGTGGCCTGTTCCTGTTCCACCAAGACATGTGATGAGATCTGGAAAACATTATTTTTGTCTCTGTTTCATTGCACATGGTGTTTCATTGCACTCTGTTTCATTGCACATTGCACAGAGCATAATACTTTGGGGATGTAATTATGAAACCTGCAATTTTCAGGTAATTGCGATTCTTTTTCTTTTTCCAAAAGCCTGCACACATTCACAGAAGTCAAAAATATTATCAGTAGTTAACACTTCAGAGCTGTTATAAACTTCCCGTTTGTCTTCAAGAGCTAATGTAGACAAGCAATGCTCCATCGGAGGAAGTTTTCTCTTTACAGGTCAGGGGTCCATATATCGTTAGAGTCAAGAGACACCGAATAATGCAGAACGTTGGAGCCAGGCTTTATGTGAAATTGGGGTAAATTTGGCAAAAAAATTAGGTTTTTCACCACTTTTTTTAAAACCAGTTTTGCCTAATCTACCCCATTTTGACTTGGTTACAACATCCGGCATTATTCAATGTATCTTGGCTCTGGCTCTCCATTGGAGCATGTTTACTCTTTACAGGTCAGGGGTCCATATATTGTTAGAATCAAGAGACACTGAATGATGCAGAATGTTGAAATTGGGGTAAATTTGGCAAAAATAGTCTCTGTATCAGGAGAAGAGGACCTTCCTTCAAGATGGCATCCTTCTTTCTGTGGCTGCTGCTCTTTCTGCTGCTGCTGCCTCAAATTGAGGGCCAAGAACTTGGTGTTAGGTGTACCATGAATGATCCCCTGCAGATCCCACATGACTATTCTCAGCCCGGCGATCTCATCATCGGTGGGATTCTTTCTCAGCTCAACTCCCTCTCTAAACCTGCATTATTCAATGAATATCCTGCAATGAAGCTTATCTATGAGCTTAGGTAAGGAAATATTTTTTCCATTACATAATACATGAAGTGATGGTGTAATTACTACAGATGTCTAAAATATGTAATATGTGCCTTGGAAATGTTTATTCCAATCAATTGTCCTTCATCAGATCATATCTGGCCTTTTAGCTTGTTTTCTTTTTTTCCTGGTCATTTATATTTTGTCATGTGTTCATTGTGATTGTTATGAATTCTGTATAATGCATTTGGCACTCTAGTAATGGGATGGGGAAGTGTACAAATATTTTAAATAAATAAGTTAATTGTTAATAAACCTCTCTGTTTTTCACCATTTTTTAAAAAAACAATTTTACCCAATCAACCCCATTTTGGCTTGGTTACAACATCCAGCATCATTCAATGTATCTTGGCTCTAGTGATATGTAGACACCTGACCCGTAAAGAGAACATTCCTCTGACAGAGTGTTGCTGTTCCATCCCACATCATTCACATTTATCTTTTCTACCTTTGCTTCCAAATGATAGGTTGGATCCCAACCCTCTCTTGCATGAGCACTGTCTAGTGTTCACAAGAGAAGAGTGGAGCAATGAATTTTGGAAATTTCTCCTTCTCCAGCTACCTGCAATCTCAATCCCCCCCCCAATTTTCCTGTGTTGAGGGTTTGTACACCCTCAGACTAAAGACAATATGTGTCACCAGAAAATTGGGAGGTAGCAATATTGCATTCATGTAAGAGTAGATTGGACTCCAATCCAATATTTAGGATTCTTTCTCCATAGTTCTGAAATGCTGTGGTTCCAAGAATTTACTTTATGAAGCACAGATACAGTATTATATACTAATATTTTGGGGGGTTGATATGAGTCATGTATGGAATGACTCATTATCAGGAAGCCCCCATAGTCCTATTTATGACATCTGTGCAGACTCATACTCCCGCCTACTTCTTCCACACTGCATGGCACTTCTGCCCAGTTGAATAGAGGTCATACCTCTCCAAGACTTGGCAACTGACAGGGTGAAGACTATGCATGTGTGGTACAGTCTCATATTAGGGCTCTTCAGATTCCCCCACATAGGTTTGTGTGTCCTTCCTTCTCTCCCCAAAGGACTCTATTCTGTTGCTCCAGCATTCAGTTTCCAGTTTCCTGGGAATGAGAAGAAAAGCACACTCTGGTCCCTGCTCTTGGCCAAAGGATATTTCTAAAGGCCCAATCCTATCCAAATTTCCAGCGCCGATGCAGCCCTGAGGTAAGGGAACAAATGCTCCCTACCTAGAGGAGGCCTCCATGACTGCAGGAGAAGAACATGAGTTTTCAAACATCAGGAGGTTTTTGTCAGATGCTGGAGGCTCAAAAACAACTCCCAGAGGAAAGAGTTCCAGAGCTTGGGTGGAAGAAATCAAGAAAGCTTTTTTTCCTGCCTGCTCACCTCATGAATATCCTCAGCACCCAGAACAGACCCTCTCCAAATGGTCTTGATAGGAGGATTGATTCGAATGGAAACAGTGGGCCTTTAGCTACCCAGGACCCAAGGCATGTAGGACTTTCAAGATAACAATCTGCATCTTCTAATAGAACCCAAAACAACTAGAAGTCGATAGAGGCAGAACAGAATTATAATGTGCTCTGCACCAAAAACATGGACTATAAGTCTAAACAGAATACGTCTGTTTAAAGAACAGAATATGTTAAAGAATACGTTAATAAAGAACATAATATAATCAGCATGTTCTTTCCGTTTCCATCATGTTCAATGTTCCACCTTACCCTCTCTATTTATTCTTTTTTTTAAGCAAATTGCAGTTCTGTAGTACAGTAGTACAGTTGTTGTGATCTACAAAATGGTACATCTTGAAACAGTACCTCTGTCAGGAACAGAAGAAAATGGCAAGGAATTCATTATTTGGATAGTGACCTTTTGTACATCATGGAGCTCCAATTTCAGTCCAGCATCCAACAACTATTCTAGTAAAGATCGGAGGTATGGGTAAAGAAGCCATGCCAGAAGTTTTTTGTTGAAGAGACAAATAAAATTTTATTATTACCAGATGCCTGTAGAAATTCCTTTAGCGCAAAGACTTCAAGGTGCTGAAGAAAAGAGGGGCGCATAGGATTATCCGTCAGACAGGAAATATAAAATCCACAGTCCTTGCGACGTTTCTCCCCACTCCAGGGTTTTTTTCAAGCAATCCTGGCCGTAGCCAGTAAGTGTTTCCGATACCCGTTGGAGAAAAGAGGCTAGATTTAAACAGTAACGCGCTGCGAAAGCGCGGGAAGCCTAATTGCTTAATTGAGACCGGAACTGTCAGTTGCCTCAGTGACCGCAAGTAACCTCAGCTGCGATGTTAAGCTTGTGCGAAACAGGGCTGTCAGATGGGGAACAGAATTATCAGTATCCTCGATGTCCACAGGAAGTCTTATCTTGTTGTTTGTGTTTGTACTAGTTAATTGAGTGAGACCAGAGCTGTCAGTGAACCTCCTGACCGCGAGTGACCTCAGTTACGCTGTTGTGCTTGTACTTGCTCGGAACGGAGTTGCCAGTAAGGGAACGGAGCTCATGTTTGCTAGGAGCCAAGCTGTCAGTTAGAGAGCTTATCAGCCGAGAGCTTACCAAGCTGTCAGCAGAGAGTCTTTATCTTGTTATTTGTGTTTGTATTTTGTTGATTGAGTGAGACCAGAGCTGTCAGTTATCTCCTGATTGCGGGTAGCTTCAGCTACGTTGTTGTACTTGTGCTTGCCAGGAACGGAGCTGTCAGTTAGGGAACGGAGCTGTCAATTTCCTCAGTGCCCACAGAGAGTCTCCGTCTTGTTGTTTGCGTTTGTACTTTGTTGAGAAAGGGGTACCAAATTTTATTCACAAAAATCAGTTCCTGTTGACGGTTCAGGGGGTTCATTTTCCTCCTCTGCGTGATAGCAATCGCTTCCAAATTCCGTCTCCATCTGTTGTGAGCTTCATTGAATAGGGAATGGGTCTCCTGGAAGGCTATGGTGTGCCCAGTCTGTGCAACATGCGCAGCAATAGCAGATTTATCTTCTTAATCTAGCCTGGTGGCTCTTTGATATTCCAAGGTGCGTGTTTTAATCGGGCGCTTTGTATTCCCCACGTATGTCCTGGTTCAATCCCCACATCTGATCTCATAAACCCCTGGGTTAGACAGGTGAGGTCTTCTGTCCTTTGGGTTGCGCAGTAGTTGTTCAATCTTAAGGGTGGGAGAAAAACGGGTTTTGATATTATATTGTTTGAAGATGCGTGCTATTTTATCTGTAACTCCATGTATATATGGAAGTGCCAACCAGACTGGTTTTTCTATTTCTTGGGTTTGTTGTTCCTTCTCTCCAGGTCCCCTTATCAGTTGCTTCTTTGCCAGTTGTCTCTTCCAGCAGTCCTCAATTTGATGTTCTTTGTACCCATTTGCTTTTAGGGTATTTATGATGGTGCTTTTTTCCCTAGACAGTGATTGTGGATAACAAACATGGAGTGCTCTATAGATCAACGAATTTATGAGGGAGTTCTTTTGGGAAGGGTGGTGGTTTGATGTTTGCTGTAGGTACCTACCCGTATAGGTAGGTTTCCTGTAGATTGTATGCCCAAATGTTAGATCAGATTTCCTCGAGACACGGACATCTAGAAAGGGCAGGACTCCTTCTTTCTCAGTCTCCATGGTGAGCTGGATTTCTGGCATTAGGCTGTTCAGATGTTTCAAAAAGTTATCCAGTTCCCGTTCACCATGATCCCAAATGCAGAAAATGTCATCGACGTACCTGAGCCAGGTGGAAGGCTTGTAGGGTGCTGATTGTAGGGTTTTCTGTTCAAAGAACTCAATAAATAAGTTCGCGACGACAGGAGACAGCGGATTGCCCATCGCAACCCCTTCTTTTTGTTCCCTAATTACCCCGTTCCAGATGAAGTAGGTTGAGGTCAAGCAATGCTGAAAGAGTGGTATCAAATCTCGACGTAATGTCAGGTCACTGATTAAATTCATGGTCTCAACCAGTGGTACTCTAGTAAAAAGAGACACTACATCAAAGCTGATTCACACTGACTCCGGTTTCAATATTGCAGTACTTAGTGATTCAATAAAATGGTAGGTGTTCTTCACATGGTGGAAGGTATTCCCCACATAGGGGTACAAAATTCTTGCTAAGTGCTGTGATAAAGCATGTGTTGGTGCACCGATGTTACTGACAATCGGTCAGAGGGGTACTTCTGCTTTATGGATCTTGGGAAGTCCGTATAATCTTGGAGGGATAATTAGAACTCGACACAATAAGAAATTTGAGGCTTTGATTGGGCAGAAACAAGAAGAGAATGTCACTCCGTTAAATTAAGGACAAAGTATTAATAAACCTGTCAGACTGTGTCCTGTCAGAAGCACAAACGGAGGTTTTAATGAAGGGAGGTAACTTTGCTGTGGCATCTAGAACTATACCAGTGGAGAGAATAATAGCTAATATGGAAACCACATTAGCAGAGATCGATGCAGACTCTGCGGAAGAAATACGGATTGCCACAGCCAACCTACTCCTTAAAGCGAAACCGCCAAAGAGCAACATCTCGCAAAAAGAACTAAATGCCATTAAGCAGTTGAGAATAAAGATATTATTATTCTCCCTGCAGATAAGGGCAACGCAACGGTTGTCCTTAACTCTAAAGATTATTTTAATAAGATTTCAGAGTTTTTAAGCCCTGAAACATATTGCATTTTAAAGAGAGATCCGACTAATAAAATTCTAAAAGAAACAAATAGACTGATCTCTGAATCCAATTTTAAACGTGAAATTAAAAATAAGTTGACCAAATCCTCAGATCTCGCTGCAAATCGTAACAAGCCATGAAAACCTGCATACAACACTATTCTAGTAAACCTCCTTTACTTTACCCATTGTAGATAATGTTTCACAGATTTATATTGATGTGCTTTGATATCAAGCCAAGTAATGTATAAAATGGCACACCTTGAAGCAGTTGCTCTAGTAGGAACAAGACTAAATAGCAAGGAATGAATGAAGAATACCATTGAATAACTCTTATTTCAGTCCAGCACCCAGCCACTATCAGCACATCTTTTCCTTGGCATATGCGATGAAGGAGATCAAAGAGAACTTCAAACTGTTTGCAAATGTCAGCATTGGGCTCCACATCTATGACAGCTACTTCAAGGCAAGGATGACTTATCACAACACCCTGAGCCTCCTCTCCAGCCGGAAAAGGATTGTCCCCAACTACAACTGTGGCATCTGCAAGAGTCTGATGGCTGTCATTGGGGGAATGGACTATGAAACTTCCCTCCACATCAACACACTATCAGGCATCTTTAAGATTCCACAGGTATGTACACCCTGTTTTCATTACTCAGTGAAACTGACCTGAAATAAGTTCACAAAGCAATTTTCAAGGTAAAAGAAATACTGTAAATGCTTCTCTGTCCCCAAAAGGGTCTTCACAATTTTAAAAGATGCAAGAACACCAGCAAAAAGCCACTACAAAAAAAAAAAAAACTTATGCTGGGATGAACAGGGATAAGAGAAGTGCCACTTTTTTAAAAGCCTATATTCCCCATTAGCATATGCTCCTGTTCCAATTCATTTCTCCATAATCCCCAATAGGCAAAATTCTGGGATTTTCTTAGAAGAAAAATTAGCACTGGGGTGAAAAATCATTTCTGTCATCAGTGTCACTTCTCCAAATGGACCACCATTTTTCCCCACTGACAATCTAGGAATTTTATGGTACATTGGGCAATTAATATAAAGAGAAATTTTAAACATTCCCCCAAGCAGAACAATGGAAATACCTAAAGCAAATGTCTGGTACAAAGCACTACATTTTAGTTAGTACTTGGTTCATTTAAAATATGTATCATATCTGCACCACTTATCAAAATCTATTTGTTTTTGCTTAGGTCACTTATGGCTTACTTGAGACCACAATGAGTGACAAAACCTTGTTCTCTTCCTTGTATGGGATGGCTCCCAAGGACGAATATCAGTGCGCAGGGATCATCCAATTACTTCAGCATTTCCAATGGACATGGGTTGGGATCATTGCAATGGATGATGATAATGGAGAAAAATTCATGCAGCACTTGAAACCTGTGCTTCTCCAGAATAGAATCTGCACAGCCTTCACTCAAAGAATGTTGTCTACCTTTTTCACCCCAGATATCATTCACCGTTACAAAAGACAAGCAGAGAACATAGTCCATCTTTCTAAAAATACCAATGTCATTCTCATCAATGCAAATACCCAAACTATGTTAAGTTTAATATTTTTACTACATGTGGTAAAAACTAACAATATGACAAAGGGATCCATAAGTAAAGTATGGGTAATGACAGCCCCGTGGGATTTCTCTTCACTGTCATTTTACAGAGATTTTATTGTACAAACCTTTCATGGTGCTTTATCCTTTGCCATACACTCCAAAGAGGTGCTAGGATTTCAAAATTTCCTTCAGTTCCTAAATCCTAACACACCAGAAGGAGGTGGTTTTAGTACATTTTTCTGGAAGAAGGCATTTCACTGTTTACAACAATTGTTTGCTGGGGAGAGCAATGAAATCTGCACCGAGGAAGAAAAGCCAGAAAATCTTCCAGAGCACGTTTTTAAAACGAGTATGACAGGCCAGAGTTACAGTATCTACAATGCTGTCTATGCCATAGCGCATGCTTTAAATGACATGTACTCATTCAGACCAAAGCACAAAGGAATGATAAATGAAGGGAGATATGCAGCTCTGAAATTTCAGCCTTGGAAGGTAATGACTTTCATCCAATAGGTTAATGCAGTGGTTTCCAAAATGGGAGACGTGGCTCTCAGGGGAGCTGTGGAAACCAGCCAGGGGAGCCATGGAGTCCTACGGAATCCTGTCGGAAAACAGTGCAAGACCAATTGGCAGGCATCAACATAGTATAATAGGGAGTCATGGCCAATTGTCGCCAGTGATCAAGGGAGCCACAGTTCAAAAAACTTGGGAAACACTGGTTTACAGTGCAATCCTATCCAACTTACACCACCGATGTAACCATCGGGGGAGGTCAGAGCAGGAGGCTTTGGAGGGGGGAGATTTAAATCTCCTTTGAAATACACCTTTGGAGGGGATTTGAATCCCCTTTCTGTTCTGGGGCCTCCCGTTCATGTTGTACCACTGGTTACAGTGGTGGTGTAATTTAGATAGGATTGCGCTTTTAATGTGTGAATAGGCTAATGTGGGAATGCAGTGCTCAAAAAGTACACCACCTATTCCAGAACTGTACAGAAACCTTGTCCCTTCCTCATTATCATCCATTGCCCAAATATTCATCTCAATCTCCTTCCCACCTGCTTCAGATGCCTTGTTTTGTGGTCAGATGCCTTGTTTATGTGTTCGGCCAATTCTTTTTCTGTTTTGAGAAGTTAAGAGCATTCTCTTCCTTTTGAGAGTTCCCTTGAATGTCCCATCCTGTTTTTATAGCCAGTCACATCATCCCTTCTAAGACCCTAACAGCTCATTCCAACCCAACTCCTCCACAACTCTGGCATAAGGTTGCCGTAATTTCAGCCTAAGTTTGACATAAGTTATGTCTGAGTTATGTCAGAGTTATGCCTGAGTTAGACAGGCTGCAGTTTCTGTGGCCCAGCACCACCCCAAGATCCAGGCAACACTTACCTCCCAGGCAGGCAGGCTCTCCAGGCTAGGCGTCTGGCTCGGGCATGTGCAGGCCTGTGTCTGCATATGTCAGCATCCATCCATGGCAGCTGCCGCAGTGTCTGTCGCAGCCCGGTCACAAAGTGCCCGGCCGCAGGCATGGGGGAAGTGCCAGTCATGTGGTGGGTGCAGGGCAGGTGACAGGTGAGCGAGGTGCCTGAGCCAGCCACCACAGGGCACCCTGTGCATCAGCCACCTGCTGCAGGGGAGAGTGGCCATCCCCCCTCCTGCAGAAGGCGATGCCACCCCCATGCCACGTTGAGGCTGCACGTGGGAGTCACTGGTGGGGAGCGGGGGAGGGAAGGGAAGGAGGGGGGTGGGAACGTCACACACAGGGGGGGGGTGTTGCATGCTGTCTGGAACTGCCTCTGACATGACTTGCAGGTGCGCTGCCTGAAGCCCTGGGCCTCCAGGGCCGGGGCAATGCCCACAAAGAAGGCATCCCAGCGTGCTTTCTGCTCTGTGCCCTGACCAAGACCGAGAGATGCCTTGGGCTTGTCTGCTGTGAGCGGGAAGGGCTCACACAGCTCATCACACCCCCAGATGGGGCAACGACGGCGCCTCGCGGCAGGCGCTCTGGCGGGGTAGGGGTTGCCAGCTTCCATCATCAGGGAGTGGGAGGGGAGGCAGACACACAGACAGGCTGACGGGGTGCTGAGGAGGGGCATGGGTGGGTCAGAGACAGACAGACAGACAACAAGGCTGGTGGGAGATTCCGAGAGAGGGGTCTGCAGAGACCAATAGGGACACAGGGGTCACTCTGCAGATGAAGGCAATGCAGAAACAGGCGCTTCTTATGCAGACGGACTTTGGGCGGAAGCCACACAGAAATGGGCGGACCTTTGGCGGAAGCGGCTTCATTACGGGCGGACCTTCGACGGAAGCGGCTTCATTACGGACAGACCTTCGGCGGAAACGGCTTCGTGGTGGGCGGACGTCCTGGCTGGCGAGATCCCCGGTTGCCGAGCGGCCACTACACAGACGCAGCTGCCACAAGCGGCCCCGCTATGGGCTCTGTGGCGCCTGTCACTGTTTGCCTGCCTGAGAGGTCCCCCCAACTCCCCCTCCCCTCTGTGCCATGGGGGTCTGGCAGCCCCCCTGCTGTGTTCTCCCAGGGAAGGAAGTGGCAGTCCCGTGATGGGAATCATGCAGGGGCTTCAGTGCTGGGGGCTGTCTGTGTGTGTGGGGCAATGCTTGTGTAACATTGGGCACATATGTTTCACTGAGGCTCTGCCTGAGGGGCGTCTTTATTGTTCTGGAATGTTAGCAGAGATGGCCAAGCGAGGCTGCCAGGGGTAGTCACAGCAGCCAATCTGAAAGCCTTTGGAGCCATTCAGTGCGGCGAAGGCAATGCATAGGAGACTCTCTGTGCATTGCCTTCGCCCCACTGAATGGCTTCAAGGGTGAGGGGGTGGGGACGCCTCGTGCCGGTGAGTAACGGAGGGTCAGCGCGGTGCGGAACTTAGCGTTCCGCCCCACCTCCAGCGACACTACTGCTGGGGCTTCCTTTTTTTCCAGATCAATGTGGGAGAATGGGATAGTGTGGGTGCTATAAATGCCATGTAAAACAACAGATTCCTCAACTAACAGCCCAATCCTAACTAAATCCCCATGCAGTAATGCAGTGGTGCCAGCGCAGGCTACGCTGTATCCCATGCAGGGATTTTCAGCTGATTGAGGTCTCCTCAGAGTAAGGGGACATTTGTGCATTCCGCCAGCGCAGGCCTTGGATAGGATTGGACCATAAGGATGCTATACACAGGTATCCTTTCCAGCATAACAAGTACCTAATTCCAAAGCTGCTCTTGGCCTTATAGCCATGGTGGCTACAATTCAAATTTCCAAGTCCTGAGACATGGAGCTCTATTTTTCCCCAGACTCTCTTTTTTCATGTATCATACATCACTTATGGGGGTTAATCCCACAGCTTGAGAAATTGAGTCAATTTCAAAGCTGTTCCCCTTTTTACCTCCTTGATGTTATTTGGTCTTCTCTACCTGCTTATTTACAGAAACTCTAGAAAACATTTTGACACCTGACTTGGTCTAAAAGTGAAAGACACTCAAATGTTCAATAACTGGTGCTCAGAAATCTGAGATAAATGGAATGTGAACCATGAAGTTGTGCCATTTCCTCACACTGAAAATCCTGTGTTTCCCTCTTTCAATTCAGCTTCACCCTTTTCTGAAGAGCATCTCATTCAATAACAGTGCTGGGGACACTATGTTTCTTAATGAAAATGGTGAATTAGCAGTGGGATTTGACATTATAAATTGGATTATGCTACCAAACAAATCGTTTTCAAGAGTGAAAGTAGGAACTATGGATCCCCACGCTTCACCAGGCAAAGAGTTCACCATTAACAATACATCCATCACATGGCACGGTGGATTCAACCAGGTAGGATCGGACTGTAAATTTCCATAGTACTAAGCTCAAGAACATGTTCCATTATTAACCATTGATTTTTGTGGGACAAGCATTCTGCCGCCCGAAGCCGCTGCGAACATGTCGTAAAACATGTCCGCGATGACTCGCGAGTAAGGGCCGCCAGTGCTAGACAGGCAGCCCTTACTCCGGCGCTGGATCGCCATGGGGCTGCCAGAGGAAGGTAAGGGATCCCCCGGCAGTCGCATGAGTGGTCTGGGCAGCGAGGGAGGGGGGCCATTAGCTGAGCTGGCCTGGGAAGGGGCGAGGATGGTGTCTGCCATATCTCTGTCCCAGCCGGCGTGGCAGTTACACGGCCTCCTCCTAATTCCGCCAGTTAAATTGCCGAGCAGGCCCAACGAATGTCCTCTTCCCCCGAGTAGACCTCTGGGCTGCTCCAGAGTGGCCCAGAATGGGGATAGGATCCGGTGGGCAGGCCTGGGCCACCTGCTGGATAGTTAGCTAGAATTGGGCTGTCATGCATACAATGTTCTCTCTCAGAACTATGATTTGATCATTTCAACTCAATAGCTGTTCTACTACACATAGACAAGCTACTAAAAAGGCAATAGATGCATTACCTGTTCCTTTTTAATTAATTTATTTATTTTGCATAGGAGCTGCCCATTGCTGTGTGTAATAACAACTGCTATCCAGGTTACAGTGTGAAAAAGAAGGAGGGGGAGCCCTTTTGTTGCTATGATTGCACTCCTTGTTCGGAAGGGAAGATATCGGACCAGAAGGGTAGGGAAAATACGGAGTCCATTAAGAGCAAGAACAATGTGTTGGGCTGAATTACTTTGGATACTTTTTGCATAGTAAAAATCAGGGTGGGAGAAGATAGGAAAACAACGTTTAGGAAAATGCACTACTGGTATGAAGAGTGGCGAGTTCTTTGACTCTTGGGTGATCTGACTTCTTGACTCCCTGTGTTTATTCCCATGACTCCCGTTTTTTAACCTGGTATCGTATAATCCAGTATAATGAAGGCATAGAAGAGGGCCTTTTTGTTCATTTTTCATTAATTCAAAAACAAATGAAAGATGAATGATTAAAAATGATCCTCTCATTTTTCTTGCTCATTTGTCATGGCAAATGCATAAGTTATAGGGAAGAGAAAAGCACCTGAACTCAACAGGAAATAGAAACTGCTGATGTTCCATATAAAATAAATACCTAAAAGAGTGAGAAAGTCATGTAGCACCTTTAGGACTAACTAATTCTTTTCAGCATAAGCCGTTATGGCCTGAGTTCTTTAACAGCAACAATGAATTGATAGAGAAATAAATTCTTGCACACTCCTACTATGATGGAGTTCATATGGAGCTTATACTTTATAGAACTGCAATTAGAAAGCCTTACTGTGGAACTAAGCTCCTATGATTCCCTGATGGAGAGGACTACATGACAACACCAATTATGACAGGTCTGAGAAGCTAAAAATGAGTCCTAATTTTTTTCCCTCTTCAGACATGAATGACTGTTTCAAATGCCCAGATGTTCAATATCCAAACATCGGTCACAATCAATGCTTTCCCAGGATCCCAAACTTTCTATCTTATCAAGAACCTTTGGGCATCACTTTAGCTGTCTTGGCTCTGTCTTTTTCTCTGATCACAGTTTTGGTGCTAGGGATTTTCATTCAACACCAAGACACTCCCATCGTCAAAGCCAACAACCGGGATCTCACCTACTGCCTCCTCATCTCCCTCCTGCTCTGCTTCCTCTGCTCGCTGCTCTTCATTGGTCGGCCTCACACAGTGACCTGCCTTCTACGTCAAACCACTTTTGGGCTTGTCTTCTCCATGGCTGTTTCTTCTGTCTTGGCCAAAACCCTCACTGTGATTCTGGCTTTCATGTCCACCAAGCCAGGAAGCAGGATGAGGAAATGGGTGGGGAAAAGACTGACAAACTGGGTTGTTCTTTCCTCCTTGCTGATTCAAGCCGGGATCTGCACTGTGTGGCTCTGTACTGCTCCTCCCTTCCCAGATGTGGACACACAGACTCTGGCTCAAGAAATAGTGCTTGAGTGTAATGAAGGGTCACGGATCATGTTTTATTGTGTTCTGGGCTATATGGGTCTCCTGGCCATTGTCAGTTTCATTATGGCTTTCTTTGCCAGGAAGCTGCCCAGCACATTCAATGAAGCCAAGTTCATCACTTTCAGCATGCTGGTGTTTTGCAGTGTTTGGGTGTCTTTCCTTCCTGCTTACCTGAGCACCAAGGGGAAATACAAGGAGGCTGTAGAGATCTTCTCCATTTTGGCCTCTAGTGCTGGGCTACTGGGTTGTATCTTTGCCCCTAAATGTTATGTACTTGTGATGAGGCCAGAACTGAACTGTAAGGAGCAGCTAATAATGAGAAGAAATCAGGAATCCTAAGAAATATTTACAGTTGTGTTATTCTTTAACTGTAATTCATCATCATCAAACCTTTATTGGCATCACAAACAAACATCCAAAAACAAATACATCAATACACAGTCACCATCTCTCCAATGGCATAAGTCACTGTCCAACAGAAAAGAAGAGAAAACATTTTACATCTCTGTGTCAATAGTTAGGCTAGATGTCTGTAATACACTTCGACGGCAGAAAACCAAATAAAGATATTTAGCCACTATCTTGGTGAGCTCCTGATCTTTCCCCTGTAATAAAAGACGTATGGCCTCCATCTCTGGTTTCCAAGCAGGAATACAGAATTGATTTAGGAATTGTTGGCGGAGATCATCATATAGTTTACATTTAAGAACCATATGTGCTAGGGTTTCCACCACGTGATCATCACATGGACAAATCCTATCTCCTTCTACCATACCCGCGAACCTACCCCAAAGGAGGTTTGATGGGTTTGAATTGAATCTAGCCAGCGAAAACGCCCTTCTTTCTTGTGGGTTGAACAAAAATTGTAAATAATTGTTTTTAATTTCATGTGCCCAAGAAAGTTGAAAACAGAGAGGGGAACATGTTTTCTCTGCTGCTACACTTAGCTCCTGGCGTTCAATATCCCACAGCCTAGTTTTTAGCATAGCCTTGGCAGATGGTAATGACACAGAACCCAGATGATCCACTGACAGCCCAAGTTGCTGGATCTTTGTGTGGAATTGTTGTAGCCCTGTGGCAGAGAAGGTGTCTGACAAAAGTTCGCTAAGTAAAGGATCTTTGTCTGCTAAAAAGCAGATGTTTAGCCACCATAAAAGAGATCTCACCCAGGCAACTGTCTCTACCTTGTGTTGACCTACCTCTAAACACAAGGCTGCACAGGGTACGCAGCATGGGACAGCAAATATCTTATATAGAAAAGCTGCCTGCACTCGTTCTACCAACTGAGTGAACCCTGACATCCAAGCTGGAATTCCATAGAGCAATTGAGCTATGACTTTGGCGTTGAAGACCTTAAAGGCAGAAGGGATATGTAAATTACCTCTTATTACAAAGAAGCGCATTATGGCCTGCATTGACAACTTACTGGCATTCACCACTGCTGCGCGGTGCGATTAACTGTAATTTGAACCTGGATTCAAACTCACGAGCGCTTGTTTACAAAGGCTTTTGCTCCACTCTATGTGCCTTATGTATTTATTTCATAAATGTTCTCACATTTCAGCCAAATAAGAATGCTCTCCTTTCTCTCTTCACTCTTTTACTACTGGTATGCAAGTTCCTGGGCTCTTGGGTGATCTGACTTCTTGACCCCTTGGGTTTATTCTGATCTTTTAATCTGGTATCATATAATCCGGTATAATCATGGTAGCCTTCCAGAATGCCTGACCAGGATGAGGCTTGGAGGCACTGTGTTGCAGTGGCTCCAGTTCTTCTTGAACAGTAGTGCTAGAGGACACCTTCCCAATCACTTCCTCTGTTGTGATTGTGAATGAAAACATCTCTGCTTTACTTAGCCTTGTAAATGATAGAAATGGCAAGGAGTAGCTCACCCTTTCCCAGCAACAGGCTGTTTTATACCTTAAAATTAGGTATTCTCCAACCAGAGATCCAGACCCACCAAACCTCCTGGCAAATGACCTCACCAGCTGGTGTTACTGGCGGTCAATCTCTGACCCCTCCCAACTGGAGGTTCACAGCTGCAAATTATTACTCCAGTTAGCAAGACCACTGGCACTCTTATGTTCCTAGCCTGGCCATGGTGAAGGATCCTGATATGGAGCTGTTCTTAGCCTGCTAGCAAGTTCTTTTTCCACAGCTGCTTCAAAATGGCTTCTGGCTGGTCTACAAAATGGAGTGAGACCTAAGCCAGTGATTTTAACTTGATCGTCACACTGTTGTGAGGTTACTTTCTACCACAGGCAATCCTTGCTCACCATAAATCGATCACCTCATTCTGAGTAACTGCTTCTTGACCACAGTCATGCAGATTCAAAGTGAGTCACCATAGACTACTTGCCTGCATTCTCTTGAACTCAACCTTCTGCCTCTTTCTGGCTATGACCACTGCCTCTAACTCCCAGGACTGTGTTCTTCCCTCTCTGGAAACAACCATATCCATTCGGGATGACAACGTGATCTCTAGTCTTTCCCCTCACCTCCCAAGCTGACAGCTAACTTCTCTTGGTCTCGGCACCCAGCAACCTAGAGCAGACCACTTTTGACACGTTTGTGAGACTCCATCTTAGAGCTCTCAGGAATACATCTTGAGTTAGAGCAAAGTCATGTATTTGTTTGGGTGCCAGAGAACTAACTGCTAATTAGCAGGGGACTCCTGTTCTATCTGCACTAGCTTATCAGTGCTGGCCTCATCTTCTTCTTCCCAAGGCCAGCCAGAATGCAACACACTGATCCAGATGAGGAGGGAGGGGCTGCAACACATTCTCTCACACCATTGTCCTGAACTGAGTTGGCACATGAGCTGCAATTTTCCCCATGGGACAAAGTATATCATTCAGGATAATGGCACAAGGGAAAGGAGTTAACACACACACACACACACACACACACACACACACACACACACACACACACACACACACACACACACACACAAACGCTTCAGCAGTGGGGGAGGGCAGATGGTGGGGAGTGGACCAGAGGGGTGGATCTCGGTGGCAGAAGCATATGCTGGATCCTATCCCCTCATTTTTAACCCACCCTGCTCCACCCCTTTTGTCTCCAGCAAAATAGCTAGTATGGTTCTGAGGAGACACAAATACAACCAGAAGGCCTAACAAAGGGTACATTTCTGGTTGGCCTTCTGGTCGCCCCACCACCATTGGCTGCTTAGTGCGGCTGCATTATGTACAATAGTGGGGCATAGGATATAGTGCTATTAGGCTCCAAGGCTGTGACTAAGTATTCTGAAGGACTTTTCCATCACTTTGAAATCATGTGTGGAGTCGTCCACCAAAATTCAGAAAAGAGTTGTGATGATATTTGACAAACATGTTTTCTTTCCTTGCTCTGTTGCATAGGATGCCACACAGAGCACAATACCTCTGGGGATGTGATTGTGGACCCTATACTTATTTCAGATGACTGTGTTTCATTCTGCTTTTTCCAAAGTCCGCATGGATTTGCATCAACCAAAAGTATGATCATATGTGACTTGTATACAATGATCCATTTGTCACCAAGAGCACGATTCCATCTAAGGTGCTTTTGCCTTCAAGCAAGCCAGGAGGGTGTTTCCGTACTGGAGGCAGGAGATCTTGAATGTAGAATGTTGTCAGATTCAAACTACTGGTAGAGTACAGTAAGTGAGATGCAGGGAAAGTACGTCCTATGTCAGGAGAAGATGGCAGCCTTATTTCTGGGGCTGTTGCTCTTTCTGCTGCTGCTGCCTCAGATTGAGTGCAAAGAACTTGGTTTTACGTGCGCCACAGGCGATCCCCTCCGGATCCCGCATGAATATTATCAGCCAGGGAATCTCATAATTGGTGGGATTATTTCTCAACTCACTGCAATTTCAGGTTCTGTATTCTTCAAAGAATATCCTCAGTTGACACATATCTATAATTTTGAGTAAGGAAATATTATTCCACTACATACAGAAAAATATATTCTGACTGTAATTATACGATACATGATGGAACATTTAGAAAACAGTTTATTTCATTTAATAAATAAATAGGATTTTATTGTCGGCATGCACCTTGGCTTATTGAAAATTCTGTATGCAATACCATCAATTCCACACTACAGTTGTTTGTCTCTCTCTCATGTGTTATATTGTTCCCTGTCCTCCATTTCTTAATCGCACCCTATCCTCTATTCTTCACTAGTATCTTTTTATTTTATGCCGAGTGTCCCTTTCTGTCTCCAAACATGCCCTCCAGTTTTTTCTGCCATTGCTTCACTCAGTTTCTCTCCGCCATATTCTCATAGTTGCTAGTAGCCCTCAGGCACACAGGTAATGTCTCATATACTGCTATTAATATGCTTTTATATCAAAACTATATCCATCCTACCTTATAGTGGTGATACTCCATAAAATGGCATGCCTTGAAGCAGTTGCTCTGATAGAAACAAGAAGGTATGGAAAGGAATGCATCGCAACCATTTTTTACATCTAATAATTCTTATTTCAGGCCATCACCCAACTATTATCAGCACATCTTTTCCTTGGCATATGCTGTGAAGGAGAGCTTCAAGATTTTAGCAAATTTCAGCATAGGGCTCCACATCTATGACAGCTACTTGAAGGCGAGGATGACGTTTCACAACACCCTGAGCCTCCTCTCCGCCCAGACTAAGATTGTCCCTAATTATGACTGTGACCTCCAGAAGAGACTGGTAGCCTTTATTGGGGGACTTGACTATGAGACTTCCCTCCATATCAACACAATATCAGGCATCTACAAGATTCCACAGGTATATGAGAAACCTTTCATCACTCCATTTTAATACTGACCCCATTTGATACTAGCACCAACCAGCATTACCACCTCCCATTCTCTGGTGGTGATATGGCAGGATTTTTCAGGGAATTTATTTCGGTTCAAATACTAGGTTCGTGCGCAGCACTGCCCTTGAGGACAGCAATGGGGAGTCACCAATTTGTGCCTGTAAAAGTTCGACATTTCTAACATCATCAAATACCATTTCTTTCCTTGACCTCTGGACAAGAAATTGACAGCTGCCAGTCAATGGGCACCAGAACAAAGACTGCTGCTGCTGCTGCCAAAGAGATGGGAAGGCAAAAATGCAAAAGGCAAGCTGGGAAGTCCAGTCCCCCCACTTTGCCCCTTAAAATCACCCCAAATTTAAGCAGGAAGATTTCACTTGAGCATTTTGCCTTTGCCATTCTCTGTGTACTTGAAAAAGCAGCATGTACCACCTCCACACAAGGATGTTCATTTTCGGAAATACGCCTCTGTCTGCTGCATCAAGAAGCAGGATAGAGTCCTTACACACCAGTGGATCTGCATGTAAGAAATGGTTGTACTCTGCATCTTGATCCAGTAACTAAACTAATCCTATTTGTTTTTTGGCCTATGGAATATTATACAGCTGCCTATTTAGATAGGGCAGCACTTGATAATGTTATAAAAGAGCCTAACGGTACAATCCTGTGTAAGGCTACACAGCCAGTCTACCGTCAGCCACTGTATCCTATGCTGTTCCCGGGCTGCCCTGGGCACATTTATGGCACCCAACGCCAGCGGAGCGCATGCTCTGCCGGCGTTTGTTTATTCAGGATCAGGTTGTAAGTCACACTTGACATTCTTAGAACCCACCAATGGTCATCTCCAAGCAGCAGGATGGTCCATGATGAGGTCATCCTACTGTAGACTCCATGCTATTTTCTGGCCAAATGACACCGTAAATGTCTGTCTGAATTCTTAACATTCACAGGGATAAACAATTGCCACAAAGCAAAAATATAGTTTTACCTTAGTATGTACACAGCTTAGACCAGAGGTGGCCAACCCGCGGCACGCGTGCCACAGAGTGGCACAGGAAGGTCCGTCGGGTGGCACGCGGTCGCACATGCCTCTCTTCTTTCCTGCTAGATTTTCCGGCTCTTCAACGGAGGCTGAAAGTACCTAGCTGCAGCATGTAACTTGCCCTGTGCTCCTCCCAGCATGCAGCTCAGCTTCAAAGTATTTCAGCATTGGCTGGGGCCACGCAGGCACTGTGAGGAGAGAGGGACTGCGTGGAGCTCCAGAGATATCGCTCCCAGAGGCCCAGCGGCGTGTAAACCGCCGCTACGGGAAAACTGCGAGCAGCGCGGGCCTCCTCCTTCTCCTCCCACCCTCCACGCTATCCCGCCCTCACTCGCCTGGCCGCCGCGGCGCAGACCGCCGCATGGACAAAGGAGCGGCAAGGTCCCCCTCCCGCTCCCCTAACCCTCAGCTTCCCCCCGCCCAAACCCTTCCCCCCGCCCAAATCCGAAGCACGTCCGGGAGCCGCCGCGGTAGCGACGAGCAGGCTCCGCGATCCCCTTCCCACCCCACCCCCCGCAGCCAGCCGCGACGAACCTCCCTCCCGGTAACCCGCCCATCTCCCTCCCTCCCGAGGCAAGCCGAGCCATGCATCGCACGTCCTGACGCACCCCTTCCCCCCCAGCACCCGAGCCGCGGACAACGGCGACCAGACCGCCCGACC
The DNA here is from genome assembly GCA_026170595.1 of Plestiodon gilberti rubricaudatus. NCBI lineage: Eukaryota > Metazoa > Chordata > Lepidosauria > Squamata > Scincidae > Plestiodon > Plestiodon gilberti. The sequence goes on from JANXHW010000006.1 coordinate 24,010,848, forward strand.
ACCCCCCAGGAAAGTAAAGAGGGGAGAAGGCAGAAGAACGGAAGAAGGGAACAAAGAAAGAAAGGAGACAGCGACAAAGGGGTAGGAAGAAAAAAGGGGGGGTGGAAAGGAATCCCACGATCCCCCCCAACCCTCTGCCCAACGTGCCCCGAGCGGTCCCGGACAAAGAAAAAAAAAACCCTCCCCAAAGACCCAGACCCCCAGAAGGAAACTCACCAGGCCCCAGAAGAGAGAGAGGGAGAGAGGGCAAACTACAGAAGCACATGAGGGGAGAGAGAGAGAGAGTGTGTGTGTGTGTGTGTGGGCAAACTACAGAAGCACATGAGGAGAGAGAGAGAGGGCAAACTACAGAAGCACATGAGGAGAGAGTGAGAGTGTGTGTGTGTGTGGGCAAACTACAGAAGCACATGAGGAGAGAGAGAGAGGGGGCAAACTACAGAAGCACATGAGGAGAGAGAGAGGGCAAACTACAGAAGCACATGAGGAGAGAGAGAGGGCAAACTACAGAAGCACATGAGGAGAGAGAGAGAGAGGGCAAACTACAGAAGCACATGAGGAGAGAGAGAGAGAGTGTGTGTGTGTGTGTGTGTGTGTGTGTGTGTGTGTGTGGGCAAACTACAGAAGCACATGAGGAGAGAGAGAGGGCAAACTACAGAAGTACATGAGGAGAGAGAGAGAGAGAGCAAACTACAGAAGCACATGAGGTGAGAGAGAGAGAGAGAGAGAGAGAGAGAGAGAGAGAGAGAGAGAGAGAGAGAGAGAGAGAGGGCAAACTACAGAAGCACATGAGGAGAGAGAGAGAGAGAGAGAGAGAGTGTACTTGCATTAGACCACTACACCATCCTGGCTCATTTATGGCTCATTGTTACGTGCTCTAAGAATGATATAACAATAAACCTTAAGTAACTGAAGGTGATTCTGTTTTTATTTAAACATGGTTATTTAATAAAATAAAAACACGGTTATTTATTATTTATTTATTTACTTTATTTATTTATTTTTGTGGCACGCCCAAGATACAAAAAAACTAAAAGTGGCACATGTCATAAAAAGGTTGGCCACCACTGGCTTAGACATTTGGGATGAAACATTCCACTTCGGTAAGCAATTGAGTCATGTAATGCTCATATCACGCTTCACCACTTAAAAAAAATAAATTCATTCTTACTTAGGTCACTTATGGGTTCTATGCTACAAAAATGAGTGACAAAACCTTGTTCCCCTCCTTGTATGGGATGGCCCTCAAAGAAGAACATAGGTACAGAGGGATTGTCCAACTTCTTCTCCATTTCCGATGGATGTGGGTTGGGATCATTGCAATGGATGATGATAATGGAGAAAATGTCATGCAGATATTGATACCAATGCTTTTCCAGAGTGGAATCTGCACAGCTTTCACTGAAAGAATGTCTTCCATGTTCTTTACTCTAGAAACCCCCTTCTCAACAACACAATTGGAAAATATAGTTTTTCTTTCTAAAAAAACCAATGTTATTCTTATCAATGCAAATTCCCAGATCGTCCCATGGACAATGTTTTTACTAGATGAGACATATACTAAAAATAGGATAGAGGCATCCATAGATAAGGTATGGATTATGACAGCCCCATGGGATTTCTCTTCATTGAGACATTATAAGATGTTTAAAGTACAAATCTTTCATGGTGCTTTATCTTTTGCCATGCACTCCAGAGAAGTCACAGGATTCCAAAATTTCCTTCAGATCCTAAATCCTTACTCTCCAGAGGGAAAATATTTTAGTACATTCTTCTGGAAGAAGTTATTTCACTGTTTAGGACAACTGTTTGGTGAGAAAAGCAAAGACATCTGTATTGAGGGAGAAGAGCCACAATACCTTCCAGCAGACATTTTCAAAATGACAGGCCAAAGCTACAGCATCTACAATACTGTCTATGCTTTGGCCCATGCTTTGAGCTTCATCTCATCCTCCAGACCAAAACACAAAAGAATGATAAGTGAAGAAAGATCCAAGGCTTTAAAAATGCAACCTTGGCAGGTAATTTGTCACATCCAACGTGTGAATATGTTCATGTGTGAGCATAGTGTCTTGACAGTGCACCAACAACCTCAGAGCTCAGAAAGACCTTACCCTTTCCTCTTGCTTTCCCACTTCTAACATATTCAACTGCCTACTATTTCCATTCGAAGTGCCAGGTAATTTTTTACAGTGCCAGGTAATTTTTTAGATGGCCAGCCATGTCATCTCTGATTAAACAGCTACCTAAGTCTGATCCTTAGTGGGCTTTGAACTCTACATTAGCTTCTTGATGCATCCATGTAGGCAGACAAAAATGAAGGACTATGTATGCTTCTGAAGTGATTGCAATAAATTAGCAGCCAAAAACTGCAGATAACAGGCAGCCATTGATGCAATCCACTATATAAAACTGAACTCTTTGGTTGTGTAACCTTTCACCTGGGTAATTTCAAGCCAGACAAATAACAGAAGCCTAAACCACTGAACCATGAGCTGTCGATCGAAAGGTCGGCAGTATGAATCCGCGCATCGGGGTGAGCTCTCGCCGCTTGGCCCGCTCCTGCCAACCTAAAAATTTGAAGCATGTTAATGCGAGTAGATAAATAGGTACCACTTGCAGCAGGAAGGTAAACAGCGTTCTGTGTTGTCATGCCGGCCACGTGACCATGGAAGCATCTTTGGACAGCGCTGACTCTTTGGCTTCGAAACGGGGATGAGCACCTCACCCTAGAGCCGGACAGGACTGGACTTAAATGTCAAGGGACACCTTTATCTTTACCTATGAAACAGTATTTAAAATTATGACATGAACATTTCCTGCTACATTTTAAACCAAATGTACACAAAAAGGAGTAAAATAGAAGTATCAGCTCTGCAGGTAATTAATTTTTTCCATGTCATTGTAGAATAATGAGGCAGTTTTGTTGCCACAAATGCTATGAAAATCAAAGATGCTCATCACCCAGTGGAGTTAAACTCTGTTCTCTTTTCATTCATTCCAGGTGAATGTTGGCCTTGACTTTTTCTTCAAGGTGGATACAATGCCAAATCTCAGGGGGATGAGTAATGGAACTGTCTAGGTCTCCCCTCCCTGTCCTGATATCTCATGACACATTGTGGGGGTACACTCCACCACTTGGCAGCCTAGGCACCATGAGTCATGCCAAAAACCATGCCAAATCTCTGACTTATTGGTTCTTTTCAGTTTTGTCTTCCTCCTCTTCTTCAAAGCTTTTTGAGCATTAGAAAATTGAGTTTCAAGTTAAACTCTGTCCTTAAGTTAAGAAAATAAAATGTCCAGTGTTTGATGCTCATAAGTGTTATATTAATGGCTCTTGAAGTTGGTGACTTTCCCCCCTCATTTTATAAACTCCACATTTCCTTTCTTTCAACCCAGCTTCACCCTTACCTGAGGAGCACCTCGTTTAACAATGGTGTTGGGGATACACTATTTCTTAATGAGAATGGTGAAATAGTTGCAGCATTTGATATTATAAATTGGATTATATTTCCAAACAAATCCCTTTCAAAGGTGAAGGTAGGAAGGATGGATCCCCAGGCTTCATCAGGCCAGGAATTCACCATCAACAAAGCAGCCATCACATGGCATGGCGCATTCAACCAGGTGGGATCTGATTGTAAATTTCAAAGGTATAACGTTTAATAAGGAAAAGTTCCAATATTCACCCTTGATAATAGTTGTAATTTTGTGGTGCAATACAACCCTGTGTAATTACAAATGTTCATGGAAGATCATGCAGAGTGCCCCCAGGATTGCATCAACTTGGCCCTAGACCCACCTGCTGCCCTCCCTCCCCATCGTCAATGTTTGTCTGCAGCAATAATTACCTAACCGGGGGGGGGGGGATTTACTGGATGTCCCCTAGTTCTGGTGTTGTGCGAGGGAAAAGAACATCCCTCTATCCAATCTATCGGTTCCATGCATAGTTTTATCTGTCTCACAGCACAATCCTGTGTAACCTTGCACCGGTGTAACAGTATATGCACTGGTGTAAGTGCACTTACCAGTGCATCTACTGTTACACCGATGCAAGGTTACACAGTATTGTGCTGTCAATCATGTACGTCCTCAGGCGCCTTTTTTGTAAACTGAAGAGCCCCAAACACTGTAGTTTTTCCTCATAAGAGAGGTGCCCCAGCTCACTAATCATTTGTTCACTCTTTTCTGCATCTCTTTCCTCTTTCCCATGATTGCTATCCAAGAACAGTATGGGTGAAATAATACTTTCTTATGTCAGAGTGTGGTTCTAAGAACTGCATTAAACACATGAAGCAATTTCTGTGCTTACAAGGTGCATTGAAAATGCTTAGCATCCTTCTCCACCTGTAGAAAGTACCAGTGACCCTTTCCATGCCATACAGATAGTCCTCCCTCAGGTCTATGATGACACTTTTTTCAATTCAGCACCCTCTTCAATATCCTTGATAATGTTAAATATTACACAGAGAAAAGCCATTGGGCATTACTTCTCCTTTTTATCTTTTTGATGGGTAGGTGCTGCCTCTTGCCATGTGTAACGCCAACTGCCTGCCTGGTTACAGGATCCAAAAGAAGGAGGGGGAGCCATTCTGCTGTTACGATTGCATCTCCTGCCCAGATGGAAAGATCTCTAATCAGAAGGGTAGGCAAAATCATGTGCTTTGCTAGGAATCTACTGAGAACATGCACAGTATCTTTGGCTTCATTTCATCATTTTTTGCAAACTGTATTTTTAGCAAAAAAAATTGCAAAAAATTTGCAAACTGTAAAATATGGAGGGTGTGATTGAGAAACAACTCTTTGGCAAAATAGGCAATTTCCCCCTATACATCTGTACTGGACTCAATTATATATATTTGAGTTATTTACAGCTCTGTGATGAAAGTGTTGGCGCCACTGCATCGCTGCATGGGGAGTTAGGATTGGGCTGAGAGTCCCACACCAAAGGCTTCTGAGAAAGCTCACGAGGCAGGAAATAAAAGGGCAGATTATTAAAAAAGACATTGTGAATAAAACTGCTAATATTATTATACCATTGTACAAATTGATGGTAAAGCCACCTCTGGAGTATTGGGTCCAGTTCTGGTCACCATATCTCAAAAACGAGATAGTGGAAATGGAAAAAAGTGTAGAAGAGAGCAACCAAAATGATTAGTAGGCTTGGGCACCTCCTTCATGAGGAGAGGCAAACTTCTGCAGGAAAAGTCCATCACAGGTTACAAGTCATGATGACTGTATGCAATCTCTGGGTTTTCGAGGTAGCTTATCTCTGACTGCAAGGGAGTGATGACGATACAGGTATCTTCTTGTCTTGTATGCTCCCAGAGGCATCTGAGAAGCCACTGTGAGATACAGGAAGGGTATTGGCATCTAGGAATACTAGATGGGGTATTGGCTTGATCCAGCAAGGCTCTTCATATGTTCTTAAGAACTTTCTCCTTGCAATCTTGGACATCTTTTAACCATTCAGGATCTTTGCAAATGGCACAAAAAGGTCCCCCTCCTGCTTCTCGCCCTCTACTGCTGCCTACTGGTGGACCAGCATCACCATTCTCATTGGTGCTCAGGTTTGAGTACTTTGGAAGTCTTTGCAAAGGGACATCGCCTAATATTTGTGATATTTTTTTAAAAATTAAAGTCACAGTGTTTTAAAAATAAAACCCATTCAAACATTTATTTTTTTTTAAAAAATAGCACCAAACTTTAAGGGTGCGGCTTATAATCAGGAGCAGCCTATATTCGGAACAATACGGTATTTGTGAGAAAAAGAAGGTGCCCCATGTCCATTGGCAGCATTTAGGGGTTTCGATCAAGCAGGATCACACACCTGACTGCTGCCCCTTCATCTTTCCATTCGCTCTACTTGTAGGCCAAGCAAGACGTGTCTGGTGAAAAGCTTATCTGTTTCTCTTCCAAGACTGCTGCCAAAATTCATGGTGACACATTAGCAGGAGTTTCTGTAATCATATTTAATTCACACACAATGTACTTCAAGCACACACCGTCACTATACAATTATTTTAAATTAAAAATGATACTATGTGGGATGAAAAATCATGGGATATATGTGATGTTCAGATGGGACTTGTCCTATTTTTCAGATATGGAGGACTGTTTCAAATGCCCTGAAATTCAATATCCAAACATGGAGCACAATCAATGCTATCCCAGAACACCATACTTCCTGTCCTATGAAGAACCTTTGGGCATCACTTTGGCTTTTTCATCTCTTTCTTTTTCTCTGATGACGGCTTTGGTGTTGGGGATATTCATTAAACACAGGGACACGCCCATCGTCAAAGCCAACAACCGGGATCTCACCTACTGCCTCCTCATCTCCCTCCTGCTCTGCTTCCTCTGCTCACTGCTCTTCATCGGTCGGCCTCACACAGTGACCTGCCTTCTACGTCAAACAATGTTTGGCCTTGTCTTCTCCATGGCTGTTTCTTCTGTCTTGGCCAAAACCCTCACTGTGATTCTGGCTTTCACATCCACCAAGCCAGGAAGCAGAATGAGGAAATGGATGGGGAAAAGACTGACGAATTGGGTTGTTCTTTCCTCCACCCTGATTCAAGCCGGGATCTGCACTGTGTGGCTCTGTACTGCTCCTCCATTTCCAGATGTGGATACACAGTCTCTGGCTCAAGAAATGGTGCTGGAGTGTAATGAAGGGTCCCAGATCATGTTTTATTGTGTTCTGGGCTATATGGGACTCCTGGCTCTTGTCAGCTTCATTGTGGCTTTCTTTGCCAGGAAGCTGCCCAGCACTTTCAACGAAGCCAAGTTCATCACTTTCAGCATGCTGGTGTTTTGCAGTGTTTGGGTGTCTTTTCTTCCCACTTACCTGAGCACCAAAGGGAAATATATGGTGGTTGTGGAGATCTTCTCCATCTTAGCCTCTAGTGCTGGGCTACTGGGTTGTATCTTTGCTCCTAAGTTTTATATAATTGTGATGAGGCCTGAGTTGAACTATAAGAAGAAGCTAACAGAACGAAAGAAATAGGAATGTCAGTATTTGAAATGTCAGCAATCTGGAACTTGGGTAATCTGAAAATACCAGTGAAAGGTCATGTTTACAGAACATCCTGCCTTTCCATTCCTTCTGCCCACTTTTCCTATTACTTTTCTTGTAAACCATTTTTGTGGGGGCTTTGCACCTTGGCTTTCTTGTGATAAACATCATGGGGAAACATGATAAGTGAGTTGCAGTGGTTGATCTGGTGGGACAGCAGAGAAGAAATAGGCAGAGAAGAAGCCAGAAGACTAGGCAGGATTTAAAGAGATTTAGGACTGTCATGCACATTTCTACTACACGGTACATGGTGGCCCTGTCCTCTCACCATCGGAGCCATTCTGAGTGACGAAGGCAACGCACAAGGAGTCTCCTGAGCGTTGCCTTCGCCAGTCGGAATGGCTCCAACGGGGAGTGGGCGGGGCACCATGTATCATGGAGTAGAACTGTGCACGACTTAAGAGTACTGCCCCCCCTCTAGCAACGTTACTGTGTGAGCCCTATAATTATTGTGGTGATTGTGAATCCTGCAATTATTGCAAATGACTGTGATTCCTTCTCCTTTTTCCAAAGTCCCCATGGATTTGCAGAGACCAAGTATTATCAGTATGTTTCATTTATGAACTATGCATTTGTCATCAAGAGCTTGGGAAGCAATACTCCATCTAAAGCCGGAGCTACACTGTCCGCGTTCGCGTTGTGTGTGCATCTGGTGTCCCGCCCCCAGGTCAAACAATGGCTCTGATTGGCAGGACGTAGCACGGACGCAGCAAAAGTCGAGTCCACCTCGACTTTCGTTGTGTCTGCGCTACATCCAGCCAATCAGAGCCGTTGTTTGACCTGGGGGGCGGGACACCAGATGCACATGGAACGCGAATGCAACACGAACATGTACAGTGTAGCTCCAGCTTTAGGAGCTGTTCTCTCCACAACTGAGGACTGCATATTTACTGGAGCCAGGAAATCCTGAACGCAGAGTGTTGGACTCAGGCTAGATAACAATGAGTGAGATGCAGGAAAAGTAGGTTCTGTGTCAGGAGAAGAGGATGATAGCCTTATTTCTGGGGGTGTTGCTCTTTCTGTTGCTGCTGCCTCAGATTGAGTGCAAAGAACTTGGTGTTATGTGCATCACAGGTGATCCCCTCCAGATCCCACAGGAATATTATCAGCCAGCGAATCTCATCATTGGTGGGATTATTTCTCAACTCACTGCAATTTCAGGTTCCGTATTCTTCAAAGAATATCCTCACTTGACACATATCTACAATTTTGTGTAAGGAAATATTATTTCATAACATACATGAATTCTGTGTTTGTGGTGATTGTGAACCCTTTAATTATTGCAAATAATTACAAACATATTGTAATAACTACAGTTATATGATACATGACGTATACATGCTAAATAATACAGTTATTTAGAAAAAGTTCAGTAGAATTTCCTTTCAGCCCAATCCTAGCCTATGCAGCTGTGCTAACAGGTTGTGCTGCATTTTATGGTGGGAGGGCAGTCAGAGAGGCTACCTACAGGTAAGGGAACATTTTATCTTACCTCAGGGCTGCATTGGTGCTGGAAAGTTGGTTAGGATTGGGGTGTTTGATGAATATTTTATTCCCAACATGCACCTTGGCATATTAAACATTCTGTTTGCAATGTTGTCAACAGGATATCCTCATTTTTCCACATTGTATATTTTCCTCTGCATTATATTGTTCCCTATTCTGCATTTCTTAGTCACACCATATTCTGTATTCTTTACCTTCATGCTGTGTGTTCCTTTCTGTCTCCAATTATGCCCTTCAACCTTTTCTTCATTTAGTTTTTCTTCTCCATATTCTCAAAGATTCTAGTACCCCTCATGGTCCTGAAACATTGTCATTGCAATGGATGATGATAATGGGGAAAATTTCATGCAGCAGTTTGTGATTCTGTTCTAACCTGTGAAACCCTCTAAATAAACAGGCCGGCCAGGATTGCATACTGGCTCGCGAACCTGCAGGAGCCTCACACAGCCACACAATGCCTGGCAGCCCTTCGGAGTCCGGGACTCCCTGGATGATTCCAAAGATGGAATCACCAGGTGTTGTGCGCCTGTGCGAGGCGTGCACAGGCGCACAAGCAAGTATGCAGTCCCGGCTGACCGTGGACAACAAAGCCGGCCGGCCGGGAAAGTCCGGGACATTCCTGATTTCCGGGCCTGGCTGGGATGGCGACCGGGACAGACACCGGGACGGACACTGGGACTGGGACTGTCCCCGACCGACTGCCATGAAAGTGGCACTCTGTGGCATAAATAAATAAATAAATAAATAACCCCAATATAGGGTAAAGGGAGTGTGTGTGTGTGTGTGTGTGTCAGTAGCGTCACTAGGACGCGCGTCAACCTGGGGCAGGGGACGCGCGTCACCCTAGTGACGCTCTGACATCGCGGCGCGGGGGGCGACCTGGCTGCACCCTGCCCTGGGTGCCACCCCCCCCCCGCATTGCCCTCCGGACGCTCCGAGGCCGGCCCGGGAGCCGGCCTCGGAGCATCCGACCCTGTCGGCGCTCCAGGGCCTTCTGAAAGAAGACCCATGCAGCGCGTTCATCCGGGTATTTTTTGAATTTTCGCGCATGCGCAGACCGTTTTGAGGGCCTTTTGCCCTCAAAATGGTCTGCGCATGTGCGAAAATTCAAAAACATTTCCCGAGCGCCGACGGGGTCGTACCGGCCTCGGAGTGTCCGGAGGGTGGCGCGCGTCACGGAGGTGACGTGCACAGGGGTGCGCGCATCACTCCCTGGCGGCCTTCCCCCCCGCCACGCTCCAGCGATGCCTCTGGTGTGTGTGTGTGTGTCCTTCCCAAAAGTTTACATGGTCTCACCTGCTGTATATGGGAAATCTATGGGCCAAAAAGAAACTAAAAGCATGTATTGATCCAGTTTTACATTCCTAATTATTTCTCCTGTTTAACTGCTCCTTGTTGTTCAGCTCAGGCCTCAGAACAATTATATAACATTTGGGGGCAAAAATACAGCCCAGTAATCCAGCACTAGAAGCTAAGATGGAGAAGATCTCCACAGCCACCATATACTTCCCTTTGGTGCTCAGATAGGTTGAAACAAAAGACACCCAAACACTGCAAAACACCAGCATGCTGAAAGTGATGAACTTGGTTTCATTAAATGTGCTGGGCAACCTCCTAGCAAAGAAAGCCACAATAAAGCTAGCAAGAGCCAGAACTCCCATATACCCCAGAACACAATAAAACATGATAACTGACCCTTCATTACACTCTGCCAGAATTTCTTCAACCAGGGTGTTCATGTCCAGATTGGGGAATGGAAGAGCAATACAGAGCCAGACAATACAAATACCTGCCTGAATAAGGGAGCCAGCAAGAACAATGGAGTTTGTTATTTTTTTCCCAATCCAGTTCCTTATTTTGGATCCTGGCTTAGTGGCCATAAAAGCCAGAACTACAGTGATAGTTTTAGCCAAGACACAAGAAACAACCACTGAGAAGATGATGCCAAAAACCATTTGTTGTAGAGGGCAGATGACTGGCCCAGTCCAGCCAATGAAGAGCAAGGTGGAGAGGAAGCAGAACAGGAGGGAAACGAGGAGAATGTAAGTGAGATCCCGATTACTGGCTTTGATAATGGTTGTGTCCTGGTTCAGAATGAAAATTCCAAGCACCACTGCTGTAATCAGCGCAAAGGAACAAGCCAAAACAATGAAAGTGATCTCCAAAGTCTCATCATAAGATAGGAAGCTCATTCGCTTGGGAAGGCATTGATCTCGGTCCTTGTTTGGATACTGACCTTCTGGGCATTTGAAACAGTCATCCATGTCTAAAAAAAACACAGGATATGTGCATTTCAGAGACTCCTATTAATTCATTAAAATGAATTCATTAATTCATGGAAACCTATCTTCCTTTCCATGTAAAAGATCCCCCAATGACTGATATCAATTAATTATAAAGGTAAAGGTAAAGGTATCCCCTGACAATTGTCCAGTTGTGTCCGACTCTAGGGTGTGGTGCTCATCTCCATTTCAAAGCTGAAGAGCCAGCGTTGTCCGAAGATGCCTCCGTGGTCATGTGGCCGGCATGACTCTCCTCGCCGCAGTGCGTAGCATGCAGCTGGAACACGGAGCGCTGTTTACCTTCCCGCAAGCGGTACCTATTTATCTACTCGCATTGACATGCTTTGGAACTGCTAGGTTGGCAGGAGCTGGCCAAGCAACGAGCGCTCACCCCGTCACGGGAATCGAACTGCCGACCTTTCGATCGACAGCTGGCCTCAATTAATTATACTGTACAATAAAACAAGTTAGATACACCAAGATAAAAATTAACACAAATAAAAACAGATGCTAGAACAGTCATAATTGATGCTTGATCATCAACTCTCAAACCACAGTTCCAGATTGCACTCACTGCTTTTGAAACTCTGAGGAATGGTTGAACAACAGTTTATGGTATAGCATGGTGATCTGTGACCCAAAAGAAAGAAGTCAAAGATTTTGCTAGGTCCGCCTAAGCAGCTCTTTGGGTCCAAGCCATAGCTTCCAGGACAGCAAACTCATATCTAACAGCAGAAAGGCCAGTCGTAATAGGATCAAATGAGGCTTCTTCAGGAGGATATTCAAAAACATAGGCATCAAGATATAAAAGGCTCTGCCTGTCATATCCACCTGCCATATCCCAGTTGATGGGGCATAGAGAACTGAGCTTCTAATGACAATCTCAGTGCTCCACTAGGAGAAAGGGGGTTCTTAACCTTTCTCCAGAGTCCTTCCCAGTGGTGTAATTATATTTTCAGGGAGGTTCACCTAGCACCAAATGAAGATCCTTTTTAAAAAAAAAATATTTTACATTTCCTGGATGCAACGGGTGTTATCCTCTCCAAAGTGAGTCGACACATCCTCTCTGTCTCCTTGTCTTGCACAAGCTAAACATGAGTCCAAGGAGACCCATTGGTGGGTAAGGGGCTTATTACATAGGAGTAAGGGAAAATGTTTTCCTTTTCCCCTCCCAAACCTCCCGATTGCCCCCCTCCCACCATAGCATGCAGTGCAGCCCAGTTTGGTGTAGCTGCATGTTATGGTGCAGAAAAGCATTGGATTGGGCCCCAAAACCTATATTTTTCTACAAAATACCTAACATACTTTTAAAGCACTGTTTTTTTTCTAAATTCATGAATAATCGTTGAAATAGATTCTTAATGAGGAAGAAAAGTGAAACTCATTCCGAATAATCCCCATCATGTCTTAAATTACCTAATAAGAAAACAAAAAATTCCAAAAGTAAAATTATTTGGGCATGATTCCAAAATCCCCCCCTTCTAAATGTGAAAATCCCACATTACAACTTGTCTCTTGTCCACCTTCCTCCCTGGTGCCGAGAATTGCATACACCCAATTTATTTATATATATATATATATAAATAAATAAAATTATATATATATATATATATATATATATATATATATATATATATATATATATATATATAGATAGATAGATAGATAGATAGATAGATAGATAGATAGAGATAGAGATAGATATAGATATAGATATAGATATAGATATAGATATATTTAAAAGATTTGTATTCATGCCTTGTCCTCTGATAACGGTGTGATAGAGTGGTTTACAATATTCATTAAAATACACTAAAAAGTAAAAGCAAACGCCAGCGTATAATATCATTAATGGCTCAATCCTATCTGCGCAGTATGGTGGCGGATCTCTATCATATTGCATGGGCTGCTGGTGCAGCAACCTCTCTGCCATTCTTCAGAAACTTGTCACCAGTGCAAAGCCCTGAAGGCCACATGTGGGCTACAGTAGCCTGTAGATTGGCCAGCACTTCAGATAAGTTGGTGGCAGGGGCAAATTGAAGGGCAACTCGGGTGGGGAGTGGGGGGCTGGGGGTGGATCAGGGGGATGGGATGGATCTCAGCAGGAGTGGTACATGCCAAATCTTAACTGCCCTGTCCCAGATCAGACCTGCTCTGCCCTCAGAGTCTCCTCAGACTTCTGCAAAGAGCTGGCATAGATTTAAAGGAGACCTATTTAGGGCCAGGCAGCCTTGCTCTCCAAGGTTTCCTGCCAGCCAATTGCAGCACATGCTGTGTCAGTGGTGCTGGCCCTGGGTAGGATTGGGCCATAAAATACATAAAACACAGCAGCAGCAGCAATACTAATACTAATACTAATACTAATACTAATACTAATACTAAACACATGCAAAAACAACAGCAGCACAACTACTTCAAATAAATTAACCAAAGCAGAACGCAACCGAAACAGAAGACCAAGCAGTCTCCCAACCAAAATGAAGATGGGTGCAAAGGACACAGATGAGATCATGCCTTTGATGTGTTGTTGAAGTGTTTGATAAGAGAGGCACAAAATGTTGCCTACCCATTTGGACTGAAATTTTCCCATCAGGACATGGCGTACAATGATAACAACAAAATGGTTTCCCCTCATGCTTTTTTCTGATGTAACCTGGGTGACATTTCTCATTGCACACAGAAGAAGGTGGCCCCTAATCAGAAACAGAAAGATGGAAAATGCTTAGAAAATATCACACAGCCCAATCCTACTATTTTCCCCCCTCCACCAATGCAGCAGCGCCAAAATGGATAAGGCTGCATCCTATAGTGGGGAGTAGTTGTGGAGGTCTCCTCTGAGTAAGGGAACAATTGTTCCCTTACCCAGGGGTAAGCCTCTGCAGCGCAGGGGGGGGGGTGTCAACTTGGACCAGCACTAGCTAAATAGCTGGCGCAGGTCCATGTGGACCGATATGTCTCGTAAGGGGGCTAGAATACAGTCCCATTCCATCCCTCCCCATCCCAGTATGCCCCTCCCCACCCGCCCCCTGCCCCTGCATCAGACTTACCTGCTCTGGTGAGCATCTTCACAATCACTAGCACCAGCAGGAAAGCACGACTAGGCCTTGCACTGTCGCAAAGTGCTTTTATGTACTTTTGCAACAGTGCACGCCAGCGGAACTTGTGTTTCGCTGGCGCTGGCCCTGCATAGGATTGGGCCATAAGTTAGTTAATTGAAATTCAGTTCAAATCCACATATCACACAAATATAAGGGTAGAAGAGATTGTCAAGCACCAAGGAAGACTTTCTGGTTGGGCTTTGTGTCCTACAAGATACAATCAGATCTCACCTGGTGAATCAAACTATGCCATGTAATAGGCGCTAAATTAATGGTGAACTCCTGGTGAAGTCTGCAGATTCATCTTTCCAACTTTTACTCTGAAGAAGGACTTGTTTGGGAAAATAAGCCAGTTTGTAATATCAAATCCAGTTGTCAATTCACCATTTTCATCAAAGGACACTTTATCCCCAATATTGTTGTTATACGAGATTTCCCTCAGGAACTGGTGAAGCTAAAGTGAAAGAAGGAAAAAATGTAATTGAGGATGAGATTAGATTTTCAGATTTTCTGAGCACATGTCAGACTGAAAAAGATGTCAAGAATGCAACACAAATTGCACCTTGTACACATAGTGTCCTGCCCTCTCACATATCTCTCATATGATGATTTTTGATTTGTTAGTGGTGGTTATTAAAACTTTTCTGCATTGCTGAGCTTTCAGTTTTATCATCTACAATTTCTCCAGTTTTCTTATAATCTGAGAATGCTTCCATTTTTTTGGGGGGGGGGTTTAATATCTGTGTTTCCTTTTTATTAGATAATTAGTTTCACTATTGTTTGAGTTTGTTGCTTTTTCACATTATTTTAGTTCTATATTTTAACTCTTGCTAGCTGTATTGGCTAACAATTAGTCAAACAGGACTGCTCTAGGAAAAGCATAATATTTTTTTTAAAAAAATGTTTAAAAGGGACTACTTTGGATAGAGATGTTACCTTCCAAGGTTGCAGATTTAGAGACTCCCATCTGTCTCCATCCTCCATTGACCTGCGTCTGGGTTTAGATGAATACATAGCATGTAATGAATGTGCTACGGCATAGACAGCATTGTAGATGCTGTAGCTTTGGCCAGTCATGCTCATTTCAAAAAAAGACCTGGAAAGACTCTCTAACAGCCCATTCCAACCCAAGTGCTAAGCAGCCCAAGTCAGACCTAAAGTCAGCCTAAGTCATTTAGGTCGAAGTTAGGTCTGGAATGCAACCATTTAGGGCGAAGTTAGGTCAAAGTTAGGTCGAAGTTACGACCAACGGACTAAGAACAGCCCATTCCAACCCAAGGGCTAAGCAGCACAAGTCAGACCTAAAGTTGACCTAAAAGTGGGCGGAACATGGGCGGACCGTGGGTGTAACGGGGGCGGCAACCAATTAACGTTGGATTCCAGACCCTGGCAAGCACAGACACGCCCCCTCCAACACAAATGCTGACACAAAATTTAGGTCGACCAAAAAGGTGGACCCAAATTCGAGGAGACCCATAGGAGCCATTTTACCTTACCTAAGCCAGCCCTCTCCTGAAAATCTCTAACACCCTACTCCTGAGTTAGGTCAGCGTTAGGACGGAGTTGGGCCTGCTAGGTCTGGAAACCGACAGAGTTATGCCTAAGATAGGGAGCCTATCAGCACCCAGCCCCACCCAGCCTCATTCCCACAAAAGCCCAGCCCCAGACCTCCAGTCACTCTCTCTCTCTCTCTGAGCACGTGGTGTGGGGTTCTGTCCCTCACAGCCACAAAGTGGGACTTTGTTGGTGGAGGGCAAAATTCACAAACACCCCACTTCTCTCTTCTCCTCTCTGCCTCCCTCTAGGGCAGAGAGGGCTGTTCTGGCTGTGGCCAACCTGTTTACAGCTGTGCCTGGGCAGCTGCCTCCATGCAAGTGTTTGCTAACCCATGTCTTTCTCCCAGCCCCTCTTCCCCCCCCCCCACAGGCAACAACACCAGCAGGTAAGAGCAAGTAAGAGTAGGGTTTGTGCTGACATGTGGTCTGACTGCTGCCTCTTTGCATTTAGAAATATAGGAAGGATACATGCGTCTTTACCAATGTGTTGTCTCATAGCTGTCTGCATAGCCTGCCATGACATGCCTCTCTACCAATGTCTTGTCTCATAGCTGCCTGCATAGCCTGCTATGATATGCCTCTTTACCAATGTGTTGTCTCATAGCTGCCTGCTTTGCCTGCTATGATATATAGGATACATGCCTCTTTACCACTGTTGTGTCTGATTGCTGCCTGTAGTCATGTGAGCAGACAATGCCACTAGTGTGGAACTGTTAGCCTTATGTAGACACCAGCTGTTCCCCCCCCTTTTCTCCACAGGGTCTACTGACAGGTCAGTATTGCTAGGTTTGCCATGGGTGTGACCCCCAAGTTGTGTTGTTGTCTCTCTCTTTGACCCTTTCCCCTTACAGGATCATGCTCTCCTTACACCCAGGTAAGCAGCTCAGACCATGCTATGTGTGTCACACCTATCAGCTTTGTTTTATTTCTCTCCCTGCAGGCTTTTGCAACCGACACACTGGCTTGTCTTGTCGTCAGTGGTGACTGCTTCCACATACCAGCTGACCTGTAACTCCCCCTTGGTTTTTTGTCTCCCCAGGAACGTCCACTATCACCTACCTTCGTGGGACCACCCCTGGGCCTGCAGTCTGGTTGCCCCATTGTTGTCTGTCTTGATGCTGCCAGAGGTCAGGGAGCCAGCCCTGCAACCCTCCTCAGCTGCCGGCGCTGCTGCTGCTCCACCTCCCTGGCTGCCTACTTGCTGCCCCTCCCCTTTCTATGGAGCAGGCTGTGGTTCCACAGGGGAAGAGCCTGCATGTCCAGGTCCATGGGGCAGGTGTGCTGCTGCTGCTTTCTGATTGGCTGCTGTGACTACCCCTGGCAACCTCGCCTGGCCATCTCTCCTAACGTTCCAGAACAATAAAGATGCCCCTCGGGCAGAGCCCCAGTGAAACATATGTGCCCAATGTTTACACAAGCATTGCCCCACACACACACAGACAGCCCCCCAGCACTGAAGCCCCTACATGAGTCCCATCCAGGGACTGCCACGGCCTTCCCTGGGAGAACCCAGCAGCGGCGCTGCGCGACCCCCATGGCACAGAGGGGAGGGGGGAGTCAGGGGGGCCTCTCAGACAGTCAAACAGTGACAGCCAGGGTGTCTGCCTGTAACGCAGGCGCCTCCGTCGAAGGTCTGCCCGTAATGCAGGTGCCTCCGTCGAAGGTCCGCCCGTAATGAAGGCGCTTCTGTCAAAGGTCCGCCTGTAATGAAGGCGCCTCCGTCGAAGGTCTGCCCGTAATGAAGGCGCTTCCGTCGAAGGTCCGCCTGTAATGCAGGCGCCTCCGTCGAAGGTCCGCCTGTAATGCAGCCACTTCCGCCCAAAGTCTGTCTGCATAAGAGGCGCCTGTTTATGCATCACCTTCATCTGCGGAGCGCCCCCTGTGTCCCTATCGGTCTCTGCAGACCCCTCTCTCGGAATCTGTCTCCCACCAGCCTTGTTGTCTGTCTGTCTGTCTCTGACCCACCCATGCCCCTCCCCAGCACCCCCTGTCTGCCTGCCTGTGTGTCTGCCTCCCCTCCCACTCCCTGATGATGGCTGCTGGCCACCCCCCACCCTGCTAGAGCGCCTGCCGTGAGGCGCCGTCGTCGTCCCATCTGGGGGTGTGATGAGCTGTGTGAGCCCTTCACGCTCGCAGCAGACAAGCCCAAGGCATCTCTTGGTCTTGGCCGGGGCACAGAGCAGCAGGCACGCCGGGATGCCTTCTTTGTGGGCATTGCCCTGGCCTTGGAGGCCCAGGGCTTCAGGCAACGCACGGGCGAGTCATGTCAGAGGCAGTTCCAGTCCTCATGAGACCCCCCTTGTGTGTGACGTTCCCACCCCCTCCCCTTCCCTTCCCTCCCCCGCTCACCCCCCAGTGCAGCCTCAACGTGGTTTGGGGGTGGCATCGCCTTCTGCAGGAGGGAGGGGACGGCCACTCTCCCCTGCAGCAGGTGGCTGATGCACAGGGTGCCCTGTGGCGGCTGGGCTCAGGCACCTCGCTCACCTGTCACCTGCCCTGCGCCCACCACATGACTGGCGCAACCCCCCTGCCTGCGGTCAGCCCCTTTGCGACCGGGCTGCGACAGACCCTGCGGCAGCTGCCATGGATGGACACTGGCACATGCAGACACAGGCCTGCACATGCCCGAGCCAGACACGGAGCCTGGAGAAGAGCCTGCCTGCCTGGGAGGTAAGTGTTGCCTGGATCCTGGGGTGGTGCTGGGCCACAGAAACTGCAGCCTGCCTAACTCAGGCATAACTCTGACCTACCTCAGGCATAACTTCTGCCTAACTTAGGCTGCACTTAGGCCACACTTATGCCTGACTTGGAGAGGAGTTGGGTTGGAATGGGCTGTAAGTTCTCTTCCCCAGTACACCTTTTGCTGTTCTCCTGTTCCTCATTGAAACTGAGCACAAAACAGGTCAGTCTCTGATACCAGAAATATGTTGTTATCTTATCCGTCAATTGCCACTGAGCACTTAGCCGCTTAAGAAAAGGTTGGAACCCCGGCACCTTATTGGAGTGAATTGTGAAGGATAAAATACCGTGGAAAGCTTGGATTTCCAAACCCCTGTTAAAGGCATGAGATGTAAAATCCCAGTGGGCTGTCATAATCCACACCTTACTTATAGATACCATCTCCATTCCTGCCACATCTAGCAGCCATTTCAACACCCACATGGTCTGAGTGTCAGCATACGCAACAAATACGTTGGCTTTGGTTGAGTTCAGAAAAAGAGACGCATCCAGTAACCGCCCTTGAAAGTCTCTTCTGAAATGGAGCCAGACAAATGCAGGGTTGGCAGTATCTCTGTGAAGGCAGCACAGATGCCACTTTGAGAAAGCTTTGGTATCAGGGTCTCTATGAAGCTTTTTCCTTTGTCAGAATCGGTTGCGATGACCCCAACCCACTTCCAATGGAAATGCAGAAGCAACTGGACAATTCCATGGTACATATGAGTTTTACTAGGAACCATACGGTAGAAGGAATGCATTTTGACCTTCTCGTGCTCCTTTGCAGCAAATAAGCAATAAGCAACCTAAGCAAAAGAAAAATATGTCCTGTGGGAAATATTTCTATCAATCATATTAGATCACCGACAAACCATGTATAGCTATAGCTGTCATCCAGATTTAGGGCTCAGTCCAGCCCAACTCAGGCACAGTTGAGGCCCAATTGTGGCACAATTGGGGCCCAAAATAGGGCCGAGTTAGGCTGCAACTGTGCCTGAGTTAGGCAGGAGGCAAGAGCAGTGGGCCAGGATCGAGGCAAAACTTACCGCAGAGGCAGGCAGGCCCCTGTGGGGAGCTGTCAGTCTTGTGGAAGCGAAGAGCCCCCTCCTCAGCCCGTCTGCGTGCACCTACCACAGCTGCTGCAGCGGTCGCAGCAGATGGGCAGCCACAGGCGGGCCTGCAGGCACTGGGCGTGCGACAGTCAGCTGAAGGGCAGAGGTTGTGCCAGTGCCAGCTGCCCCAGGGCACCCTGGGCATTAGCCACCTGCCGCAGGGGGGAGTGCTACTGCCCTCCCTCCTGCAGACTGCGATGCCACCCCCAAGCCACGGTGAGGCTGCACGTGGGAGTCATGGGGGGGTGAGCGGGGGAGAGAAGGGAAGGAGGGGGTGGGAACGGCACGCACAAGGGGGGTCTCATGAGGTCTGGAACCGCCTCCGCCATGACATGCCCGTGCGCTGCCTGAAGCCCTGGGCCACCAGGGCCGTGGTTATGCCCACAAAGAAGGCATCCCGGTATGCCTTCTGATCCGTGCCCCGGCCAAGACCGAGAGATGCCTTGGGCTTGTCTGCTGTGAGCGGAAAGGGCTCACGCAGCTCATCACTCCCCAGATGGGGCAACGTAGGCGCCTTGCGGCAGGCGCTCTGGCGGGGTGGGGGGTGCCAGCGTCCATCATCAGGGAGTGGGAGGGGAGGCAGGCACACAGGCAGGTGGACAGGGGGTGCTGGGGAGGGACATGGGTGGGTCAGAAACAGACAGACAACAAGGCTGGTGGGAGAGGGATACAGGGAGAGGGGTCTGCAGAGACCAATAGGGACACAGGGGTCACTTCGCAGATGGAGGCAATGCAGGAACGGGCGCCTCTCATGCAGACGGACCGAGGGCGGAAACGGACGCTGTTGACGGGCGGACTGAGGGCGGAAACGGACGCCGTTGACGGGCGGACTGAGGGCGGAAACGGACACCGTTGACGGGCGGACACGGACGCCGTTGACGGGCGGACCGAGGGTGGGTGAGAGCCCCGGTTGCTGAAAGGGCTCTTCACGGACGTGGCGGACGTGCACCATGTCGCCTGTCACTGTTTGCCTGCCTGAGAGGCCCCCCAACTCCCTCCTCCCCTCTGAGCCCTGAGGGTCTGGCAGCCCCCCTGCTGTGTTCTCCCTGGGCTGGCTGTGGCAGGCCCTGGCTGGGATTCATGCAGGGCCTTGTGTGCTGGGCGCTGTCTCTGTGTGTGTGGGGCAGTGCTTGTGTAACATTGGGGTCATGTTGTTCAAGGGGCCTTTGCCCAAGGGGCATCTTTATTGTTCTGGAACATTGGCAGGGATGGCCAGGCGAGGCTGCCAGGGGTAGGCACAGCAGCCACTCAGAACGTAGCAGCAGCAGCAGCAGCAGCTGAGGAGGGTTGCAGGGCAGGCTCCCAGACCTCTGGCAGCATCGAGGCAGATGACCATGGGGCAACCAGACTGCGGGCCCAGGGGTGCTCCCCGGACGGTTGGTGGTAGTGGGCATTCCTGGGGGGACGAACAACTTGGGGGTGTTCCATGGCAGCTGCTGTGTGGTGGCAATCACCATTGAAGGAATGCCAGTGTGCCGGTTGCAAAGGCCTGCAGGGAGAGTAATCACACACAGCCGAGTGGTGTGAGACACAGAGCCTGGGCTGCGCTGCTTCCCTGGGTGTAAGGTGAGCATGATCCTGTAAGGGAAAGGGGTCAAAGAGAGAGACAACAACACAACTTGGGGGTCACAGCCATGGCATTCCTAGCAATACTGACCTGTCAGTAGACCCTGTGGAGAAAAGAGGGGGGGGAACAGCTGGTGTCTACATATGGGTTACAGTTCCACACCCATGGCATTGTGTGCTCACATTAATACAGGCAGCTATGAGACAAGACATTGGTACAGAGACATTTCATGACAGGCATTGCAGGCAGCTATGAGACATGACATTGGTAAAGAGGCATATCATGGCAGGCTATGCAGGCAGCTATGAGACATGACATTGGTAAAGAGGCATATCATGGCAGGCATTGCAGGCAGACATTGGTAAAGAGGCATATCATGGCAGGCATTGCAGGCAGACATTGGTAAAGAGGCATATCATGGCAGGCATTGCAGGCAGACATGAGACAAGACATTGGTAAAGAGGCATATCATGGCAGGCTATGCAGGCAGCTATGAGACATGACATTGGCATAGAGGCATGTATCCTACCTATATTTCTCTATGCTAAGAGGCAGAAGTCAGACCACATGTCAGCACGAACCCTGCACTTACCTGCACTTACCTGCTGGTGTTGTTGCCTGTGGGGGGGGGGAAGAGGGGCTGGGAGAAAGACATGGGTTAGCAAACACTTGCATGGAGAGAGCTGCCCAGGCACAGGAGTAAACAGTTTGGCCACAGGCAGAACAGCCCTCTCTGCCCTAGAGGGGGCAGAGAGGAGAGAGGTGAAGAGAAGAGAGAAGAGGGGTGTTAGAAAAGTTTTCAATGTCCCACTTTGTGGCTGCTGGGGGACAGAACCCCACGCCACGTGCTCAGAGAGAGAAAGAGAGAGAGTGAGTGGAGGGCTGGGGCTGGGCTTTTGTGGGAAAGAGGCTGGGTGGGGCTGGGTGCTGATAGGGTAACTATTTGGGTCCGTGTCCAGAGTTAGGCCACAACTGCTCGGTCCTAACTCAGGCCCAACTCGGGCCCAGGGTGTTAGAACTTTTCAGGAGAGGGCTGGTGTGGGTAAGGTAAAATGGCTCATATGGGTCTCCTCACATTTGGGTCCACCCTTTTTGCTGGCCCAAATTTTGGGCCTGAGTTGGGCTCGAGGGGGCGTGTCAGGGGCTCTCCAGTGTCTGGAACCGGACCAAATTTCATAACCGCCCCCGTCACACCCCCGACACGCCCCCGACACGCCCACTTTTAGGCTGCAATTGTGCCTGAATTGTGCAGTTGTGCCTGAATTGTGCCTGGACCCAATTCAGTTACAATTGCAGCCCAACTCAGGCACAATTCAGGCACAACTCGGGCCTAAAGCACTTGGGCTGCAATTGTGCCTGAATTGTACCGCAGTTGCCTTGGGCTGGACCGGGCTGTTTGTCTCTCTGTTTTTGTGGGATGAAAGAACTGCTCTCAAATTGTCTGCAGTTTCTGTTAGGACAGTGGTTCTGAAACTTTTTAGCACGGGGACCCACTTTTTAAAATGACACTCTATTGGGACCCACCTAGCTTTACGAGACTTTTAAAAAGGTGATCTATAAATAAATAAATAAATAAATATATTAACAAGTAAAGAGCTCAACTGCTTGCAGGGTAAATTGCAGCTATCTTGCAAACTGCAGGAACTGCAGTTTTGAATAGCCTCAGGGCTTGTGGCAATTACTTATGTGACCATCACAGGTTACAAGCCATAAGCAACCTCCTGGTTTTAGAAGTGGGTTTTCTCTGTGCCAGGTGCAGGGGAGTGTCAACGGGAAACAGGTTATCTTGTTGTCTTGTGCTCCCTGAGGCATCTGGTAGGGCCACTGTGTGAAACAGGAAGCTGGACTAGATGAGCTTTTGGCCTGATCCAGCAGGGCTCTTCTTATGTTCTTATCTTTCCATCACCTGGGACACACCAGAAATCAAGTTGCAACCCACCAAGTGGGTCCTGACCCACAGTTTGAGAAACACTGTGTTAGGATATATCCCTTCGATTTCAGTTCTGCAAACTGGGCATAATCCTTACCTTTCCCAGAAGAGAGGCTTGTGCAGGTATCCACTTGAATGAACATGCGTAAGAAAAAATATCAGTTTTGCTCCTGCCAGCCCTTTGAGCCTTCTGGCAATTGTTGTGCTTTAATTTTTTCCCCATTTTGCAGTGGTTCCTCAGCAGAGCCAGCCCATCCATAAAACCAACTTGACCATCCCATTTCATTATGCTGATGCCTGCCAATTGGCATTGCACTGTATTCCAAGAGTATTCCGTGGCATTCTGTGGCTCCCCTGGCTGGTTTATGCTGCTCCCCTGGGAGCCTCCCAGTTTGGGAACCACTGCTCTAGATGCTAGTACTCTAGTACTTTTGCTTTATGGGCATCAAACTCCTCATTAAAGCTAAGATTTTCCACTGTCTTTCTTCCATTGTACCTGCTTCTTTGTGGCACCATAAACACTGCAATATCCATCAACCTGATATCCGAGCAACCTTTTTATTTCTTCTCTTTTCCCATCTCCCTCATTCCACATTTCAGGCAAATGATCGAACAGCCTTACATGTTTAGGGGTGGGAGAGAAGAGGAGAAAGGTTTCATCCATGACAAGTTGTCATAGATTCATCACCATCTCTTCCCATGAGACATGGATATCGGCATTGAAGGTAACATCAAGTTAATGTTTGAACACTTTGCAGACCTTTTATTTTATTTATTTAAAGAATTTGTATCCCGCCTTTCTGCCAGCAAGGGCACTCAAGGTGGCTTACAACATTAAAATAACATACATTAAAATAATTAACAGATAATTAAAACAATTAAACAAGCACCCCCAGTGGGTCAC
This sequence comes from Plestiodon gilberti rubricaudatus, assembly GCA_026170595.1. Classification (NCBI taxonomy): domain Eukaryota; kingdom Metazoa; phylum Chordata; class Lepidosauria; order Squamata; family Scincidae; genus Plestiodon; species Plestiodon gilberti. Next base: position 24,034,590 of record JANXHW010000006.1, read on the forward strand.
CTATATTTACATTTGTTAAAAGCCATTTGTTAAAAGTTAAAAGTCAGCCCACCATGTCAGACATCGAATGCTAGTCTAAATAAAAATGTCTTAAGGCCCCGCCGAAAGGTCTCCAAAGAGGGAGCCGTTCTTAATTCCAGGGGGAGGGAATTCCACAATTGGGGCGCCACAGCTGAGAAGGCCCTATTCCACGCCACCATCCCCCTCACTTCTGTCAATGGCGGCACGGTTAACAGGGCCCCCACTGATGACCTCAGAGTACGGGTCGGATGATAAGGAAGGAGGCGGTCCCTCAAATACCCTGGACCTGAGCCGTTAAAGGCTTTAAAAGTCAAAACTAGCACTTTGAATTGTGCCCGGAAACGAACCGGCAGCCAGTGTAGCCGCCGAAGCAACGGTCCGACTGAATCGAACCGACAGGCCCCGGCAACCACCCGGGCCGCCGCATTCTGCACTAGTTGCAGTTTCCAGACAGTCTTCAAAGGCAGCCCTACGTAGAGTGCATTGCAGTAATCTAGTCTAGATGTCACTAGGGCATGGGTCACTGTGGCCAGGTCTGCATGATCCAAGTACGGTTGCAGCTGGCACACCAGCTGAAGCTGGGCAAAAGCCCCCCTGGCCACAGCTGCCACCTGGGAATCCAGGAGCAGCTGCGCATCTAGGAGAACCCCCAAGCTGCGGACCTGCTCCTTCAGAGGGAGTACAACCCCATTCAGAGCAGGATGATGATCCAGTACCTGAGTCGTAGACTTCTGGACCAGAAGAACCTCTGTCTTATCAGGATTTAATTTCAGCTTGTTTGCCCCCATCCAACTCCCAACTGCCTCCAGACAACGATTCAGGACATCGACCGCCCCCTTGGAGTCAGGTGGAAAGGAAAGAAAGACCCCAAACCCCCAGATGACCTCTCCCAGCGGCTTCATATAGATATTAAACAGCATGGGGGATAGAATTGACCCTTGTGGCACCCCACACCTCAAGGGCAAGGGTGCTGAACAAGCATCCCCCAGGACCACCTTCTGGGATCTATCAGCCAGGAAGGAGCGGAACCACCTCAGAACAGTGCCTCCAAGCCCCAACCCAGCCAATCGACCCAGAAGGACACCATGGTCAATAGTGTCAAAAGCCGCCGAGAGGTCCAGCAGGACCAACAGGGATGCACTCCCCCTGTCCAGTCCCCGGCGCAGGTCATCCACCCAGGCGACCAAGGCCGTCACTGTCCCGAATCCCGGCCTGAAGCCAGACTGGAATGGACTGGAATGGATCTAGATAATCAGCTTCCTCCAAGACCCTCTGGAGCTGAGACGCCACTACCCGCTCAATCACCTTGCCCAGAAACGGGATATTTGAGACTGGCCGGAAGTTGTTCAAAATAGTGGGGTCCAAGGAGGGTTTCTTCAGGAGGGGGTGCACCACTGCCTGCTTCAAAGATGGCAGCACCACCCCCTCCCTCAGAGATGAATTTACCACCCTCCCCGTCCCCTCGGCCAGCCCCACCCAGGCAGCTCTAATCAGCCATGCCGGACAAGGGTCAAGCGGGCAAGCAGACGGTCTCACACTCCAAAGAATCCTGTGCACATCCTCAGGTTCTACAATCTGAAAAGAATCCCAGGAAGAAGAACAGACAGGTGCCTCAGGGACATCATTAGATACTGCTAACGCGGCGTCCAAGTCATGCTGAATCCGATCGACTTTTCCACGAAGTGTCTTGCAAACTCATCACAGCGAGCCACTGTGTGTTCCGCCCCATCTACTGGGGGGGCCAGATGGAGCAGGCCCCCGACCACACGGAAAAGCTCAGCTGGACGGTTCTCCGCAGACGCGATGCCAGCAGAAAAGATGTCTATGTTTCGTATATTTCCTTTTTTGTACCGTCTTCGTGGATTTGGGGAATTCCCTTTGTATTGTTCTTCTTCAGTGAAGCTGAAGGCTTGGAGAAGATTTCTTTCTCTTGGACAGCCTTTAAAGACAGTCTTCTTTTACCACCAAACTGACTCAGGCTTATCTTGGGGAAGGTGGTAGCAGATGACTTCCCAATGGGCCTCTCCTTACCAGCAGATGATGTGCAAAGCACCATTTCCTGCTTGGGATCCTGGGTCCTGAGACTCCTAAAGTTTGAGTATTCAGTCTTAAACAATAAATCCATTTATTTTCAAAGTGAGCAGCGAGATGCTTATGCATCCCTAACTAATATGGCATTCAGGGGTGTAACATAAATGACTCTACTTAATAACCAAGTATCAAAAGTAATGTTAAAAAAAACCCCACTGACAAGTTAAACAAATCTTTTTAGAATGTTTAGTATATTTCATTTATTATCCTCTCCTTGTCCCTTCCTATCTAGCTTTCTTCCCCAGTACAGAGGGAAGTGTGGAGAAGTTTTCTTTCTCCTGGAGAGCCTTCAAAGGGACAGGGAGTCTACTATGGATGACCTCTAATGGTCCCTGATCTGCATCTTCTGCAGCATGGACAAAACTTAAAAACGGGTGTAATTTGTCAGTTGACTGAATGGGGATAGAATGTATACTGAGCATCACCCTTGCATTATAAAATGTGATTGTTTCATCCTTTTGATCAAGAAACATGCCAATCACATCATGGGGCACTCCCATCTTCTTTTCAATCTTATTTCCATCTTGATGAGTAAAGAAGCTTTCTCTGGAACTTCTCAGAGCCCAGCATCCTTCACCAAGAGGTCTCGCAAACTTCTCCTTTTTGACTTTGTCCCTTGCAGCTCGAGTCAGCACCCCCAGCTCCCAGTTCAACCTGCCTCCCACCTTCACCTCCCAATAGTGCTTCCCAGCACCATAACCCTCCTTCCCCACCACCATCAGAATTCCAGAAGGAGATACAGGTTTTTCTGGTTTAGATGGTTGAAGTTGGATTCTTTTCTGATCCTCACTGATGATGAGTTCAGGATGTTTATAATCTGGATCCAATGTGAGAGCAACTGTAGGAGAGCAGAGGGAGAAAATCAGAATAGCAAACAACAACAAGTGCTTCTCTTACATGGTCAAGGGCCTTCACATTCATCATCTCCCACTAGCAAAGTGCTAAGAGACCACCAAGTGAATTAGGACATTGCTGCAGTGACATTGTTATACAAAGATTGTATAATAAGAAGAAACGGGATCCAGAGGCAACTTTGTCTCTAAACAACAACTCAGGTTAAAGCTGAGCTGGTGGAGTCAACGAGAAAATGGATACGCATTGTGTGTGCTGACCAACTGTGCTGAGGGGGAAGGCAGACTTCTGTCAGTCACAGTAATGTGCACCAGCTACGCATAGATGACTGAACTGTGGGAGTCTGAGTGTACAAGGACAATCTCAATGGTCCAGAAGTCATAGTAAGCCTGCAGTTCTGATTGGTTAACAGGTGACCACTTCCAATTGGTACTCAAAATTCTCTCCAAGAGGTCTTATTGTTTTGTAAGTATGGATTGGAACAATGCTCACCAGGATTGAGAGAGCGCATCAAATGCCACTTCCCCCACTTCTCAAGTCCTACCCCTTTGGGGAAACATTTCTTTAAGCCAGTATTGTTGGCTTGCAGGAAGCACCCCTGGCTTCATGTTCTGGGTATGAAGGTTCTCTGAGCAGTACAAGAGTACAGTCCATTCTGTCTGAATAGTACAATCTATTTCATCTGAGGAATGGACGTATATTTATCTTAATTAAGATAACTGCTAACTGGGCAAGAGGCACTTTTTCAATTTTTGCTCCTCTTATATTTAGAAGGGGAAGAGTAACTGCCCCCGTTTCACCCCAGCACAGTGTCTTTTCTGATGGCTGTTTGATGGTGGTGTTCTGCATCTTTTTTAGATTGTGAGCCCTTTTGGGACAGGGAGCCATCTAATCATTTGATTTTGACTGTAAACCACTTTGTGAACTTTTTTGTTGAAAAGCAGTATATAAATACTGTTAATAATAATAATTAATTACTTTTGTACAATGGCTTAAGTGGCGGGCTTGGATGTGAGACACCCTGGTTCCAATCCTTGCTCATCTATGAGACTCCTTATTTACCCTTGGATAAGTCAATACCTCTCAGCCTAGTCTACTTCCCAGGAATGTTGTGAAGCAAAAACACACCTCCTTATGCCTAGATCTCACAAAGAGCACATGAGGTGGTGAACCTGTACCTGGTTTATACTATCTTAAGCTGTCAGTGGGGATTCATATGACTGGTCATCTATACAAAAACATTCCCTGTTGACATACAACTAGACATCCGAGAAGTGTTAGCTCTCTAGCCTAGCTATGCCTGGCCAAGCTGATTTTCTATGTGTAGCATTTTGTGCTTGCATGGGGGAAGGCTAGCAGCTTTTCATCATGTGATTCCCCATCTGCAGTCTGAAATAGTACACAAATTTACCACCCCATCAGCTGTTTTTGAAAACTAGGACATGAATGAAGGGTGTGTACAAGCATCACCAACCAACCAACCAACCAACCAACCAAACCGTCCTAAGTTCAGTTTTCCTGCACCTCCAGTGCTACTGGACACTGCACCCCATTCCTACTGAAGTGTTTTTCCCTGGGCTTTTACACTATGTAGCTTTGTTACCTGCATTACTCTGAGCTCTTCTAAAATCTAAAAATAGAAAAGAAAAATGTATCAGTTGCAGAGAACAGTGGAAAAAAAATGTATGAAATCTTGGAAAGCCCAGTATGCTTATGAACTGAATAAATTCATGTTCACCCAATAATACAAAATAAACCATTTTCTAGGAAAGCGGTATGGCTAGGAAACCATTGCTAGGAAGCGGTATGGTTCTAGGAAACCATTTTCTCATCAAAAGCGGTATGGCTTACCCAGCTCAGCTTTGCATCGCTCTGAAATGGAAGGATATTCTAGTTAGGGGCATTGTTTTCAAAATACATTATATGCCTTTTTTTAAACAGTAGACATGCACTGCAGGATGCCAGCATGTCCGCAAATATTTATTTGTCAGCAAATATTTGTTTGTCAGGATTTAACAGAGCCAGAATCGTGTAGTGGTTCTGGAGTTGGACTTAGACCTGGAAGATCCAGGTTCAAATCCCCGCTCAGCCATGAAGCTCAGCCATGAAGGAGCCAGGTCACCTTCCTGGGTGACCTTGGGCCAGTCACTATCTCTCAGCCTCCCTTACCTCACAGGGTTGTTGTGAGGACAAAACGAGGGAAAGAACTATGTACACCACCCTGAGCTCCTTGAAGGAAGGTTAGTATAAAAATGTGATAAATAATATAACATGGTGCTGTTTAGACATGAAATTCACGTTGGCAAAAAAAATTCATATTCATATTCAAATCCTACAGTAGTAGCACCTGCCCTACAGGCTGCCAATATTGTCCTCTGATACCTTCTCAGCCGCAAAGTCAATCCCTAACCCCCTCCCTCCCCCAGATCCAGACATAAGGCTTTGACTTACTCAACAGCAATCGTTGTTCTGGAAAACCACCTATGAAACAATGACTTTGATTAGCACAATGAAAAGTTGAGGGAGCATACAAAAAAATGAATGACTAAGTACAGTTTTGGATCAACTGAAACAACCTGCAATCAGTCCTGACCACGGAATGAGTTCAGTGCAAACCAGGGACATGTGGTGCCTGCGCAGAAGGTGAGGCAACTCCGCCGTGGATGATCGCTGCAGCCTAACCCAGTCATCGTGCTCATGTTCCTCCAACTTGGGTGCAAGTGGGAGGATAGTGTGCACGATCACCAGGTTAGGCGGAAGTGACCCTCCACAGACTATGGGGTCATGGTTGCCTCACCTGCTGCGCCCGCACCGCACATCACTGATTGTTGGCCATATGGACAATCAGTCATCTGATTACTCAAAGACATGACTAGTCTGGCTTTCATCCCACAATGAGGTCATGTGTTTCATGACATATCAATGGCAGATAGGCAGCCCAATCCTATTGGGCATATACGGCGACAGTTCTCCTGATCCACCACCATAAGTTGTGCTAGTGCAGCATCGCAAACAGAGGTAGATTGGGGAGGACTGAGGTGGGGAGCAGGCCGTACCAAGGGCATTCAGGAGCTGTTCAGGGATGGATTTCAGATGCATGCCGGGATCTTATCCCCCCTTCCAGGACCAGACCTGCCTCCTGAGGGTCCTTGATCTTATGACAGATAAATAGCTGGCATAGGTCTGAGGAGACTCATTGCTGCCCAGGCAGCCTACGGAGAGGGAAGTAAAAATGTTTTTACTTATCTCTCCCGGACTATCTGGTCGCCCCACCCATTATAAGATGCAGCATGTGCTCCAGCAGCACAACTGCATCACGTAAACTGGTGTGAGATAGGATTGGGGTGGATTGAGGCCAGAAAGTGGATGGTATCGGTGGTAGTCGTGCCGATATCATATCCGCCTTCCTGGCCTCGATCCGCCTTCCCGGTCCATTTGGGCTTGCGCAGGCAAAGTGGCTGGTTCAGATCCAAGTAGACCCATGCATGCAGGCAGGGGAAGCTTACCCCTGGGCAAGGAGACAAATGCTCTCTTACCCAGAGAAGACCTGAAACTCCACTGCGGGATGCAGAACACACCCTGTTGGTGCGGCTGCATTGGCGCAGCGGGAGAAGTAGGATTGGGCTGCTGGTGCCTTTGAAAACTATGACAACTTCATAAATCAAGCCTGTGGAGATCAGACAGAGAAGGAAACAAGGATGATATGATGATCTTCAAGACTGCATCGAGTGGCATGTGCCAATGACACTATATGGCATCATCCTTCTGAAAGAAAGGAATTAGGTCAGCTTTGCTGTGGGTCAAATACTATTTGAAGAATCTACATACTTCATACCAGACGTACAGATTTGTGCCAACATGGATGGCTGCTTGGTGGTGAATCTGTCTTGCCTGGGTGACACATCCCCCCTATTGCCTCTGCTGCATCTGATATACTTGCTTTGCAAACTGTTTCACTTCCTATCTAGAAGCTCATCAGCATCACACTTTGTAGCCTTTACATAGCTTCATACAAAGTTAATGCAACAGCATGATAATGCATTTTACCATTGTTTCCCAATCTATAGCATGTGGGCCTTTCACTTTGGTGGTTTCTGCCACAGAAAACAATTGACATATTCAAAATAATGGATCTCCTGTTTTGAAAACTTGAGGACTCTTTGGGCAATTAGGAATTTTTACTTCCTGCTGCTACTGAGAACTATTTATTAATAATACAAAGTGATTGGCAGAGAACCCATATCGGTGTATTAACAATACACACATATTAATAATATTAATAATACAAAATTAGGTAATAATACAAAGCGATTGGCAGAGAACCCATATCGGTGTAAGCAGGTTGCAGTTTTGACAAATAACAGGCATTCTGTGATAAATTATTCTTATACTCACCCACTAGGCTTGTCTGTCTCTGTAATTCTACAATGGTAAACAAAGAAGAGGAACAATATGTATCAGAGTTGTTAACATTCCTTCACACATCCCTAAACTCTGAGATAGGTTACAACTCAGGCTGCTGGTAGATACTATAAAATTGTACCAAGCTGTAGTGAATCTCAACAGCCTTGTTATTTTGAGAGACAGCAGAGATGGAAATATATAAACCATTCAAAGACAATTCTACTTTGCTTGTAAATTGCTTTTCATTACTTTTGCAACTAAAGCAACTGTTTGCAATTCAAGAAGATATGATTTGGAAGCACACAAAGTACATCTGCAGCAATCTCTGTTGATGGAATTTGATGCATCTCCAAGCTGCAAGTTTCTGGCTCAGATAATAAGCGGAGTGATATGCGAGTATTCCTTCCCTTCTTCTTTCTGATTTTCTCTTCCAGTGCAGAAGTGTCAGCATACCTCTTCTTTCTTAATTTTCTTTGCTGTGTAGACTAACAGCCCATTTGTAACCAACTTTCCACTGCCAATGCAGCCGTGCCAACTGGGCATGTGCTGCAGCCTGTGGTGGTGGGGCAGTCATGGAGGCCTCCTCAAGGTAAGAGAATGTTTGTTCCTTTACCTCAGGACTGTATTGTGGCTGCATCGGTGCTGGAACGTTGGGTAGGATTGGGCTGTAAATATTCTTTTCAGTCTTCCTGCTTACAGTTTATAGTCCAGATCCAAATCCCTCCCAATTTCATTTTGTCTGGAGTATCTTGAAATTAGCATGAATGTCTCATCTTTTACAATAAAGCCATTTGAAATTGTTTGCCAGAACACTTAAGCTCAGTAATATGAAAAGCCCACAATGGTGAGAAGTTGATGAATTTTTTCAGCAGAAATAGATGCTTTCAAATTCTTGCAAACATAGAAAAAAAACTGTGTCTACATGAGAGTGTGAGAGCATGTACGTGCATGTGTATAAATACATGAAAGAAGTGGAAAGCATTGGAACAATTCCTTCTTACCTATTGAACGTTCTAGATGATCACATTCTGAAAACAGTGATAGTGACATATTATCAGAATTACATATATACAAATTACCTAATCATTTGCATAGTTGGTCACCCCTGCCCTATACATGATATATACAGACATGCATGATGTATCAAAAAGTGATTTGCACCAAAGTCACTAATGGGAAAGTCTATGCATAGCAAGGAAAAAGTCCCTCCTGTTTGTCAGCTACAATCCTATTATTCTGTATTAGTCCAAATACTGTATACGTAGCATTGCACTGACCTAACCAGCTTTCTGGCAGATCAAAGATGCTACAAGATGACTTGTTCTTTGCTCCACCCCATCCCTGCCCAGTTTTGCTGCTCTGTGCAACAGCTCTGAATATCTCTGAAACACCAAGTCTAGAAATTGACCCAGTTACCAGGGTTGGTGTATGTTAGCATCATGGACCTTATGGATGTGAGAGCATAATACCCTTTGCCATAATACATAATGCCAACAACATGTATTGTTTTTAAAACTGTCAGGGATCCCCCGCGGGCTCCCAGGAAGCCCCTGCGGGCGACCCCAGACTTACCCCATTCCCCGTTGAAGAAGCCAGACCTGCCCAGGGGCTGACGAGAACAGAGGCAGCCACGGAGTACCGGGAACCACCGGAGGAAAGAAACGCCGAACGCCGAAGCCTTCCGGGGGCGCTGCCCCGCGCCCCGCCTGGAGCTCCTCCGGGGACGGCCGGACCCAACACAGGGACGCAGCCCGCGCCCCTCGACCGGCCCGACGAGACTCCCCAGTCCCCTGGGGGAGTGGAGGAAGAGAAGACGCAGGCCCCGACCGCAGAACTGAGCCGTGCGCGCACGGCTCAGAGGGAACTCCCGGGCGAGCCCAACCTCGCGTCAGGCCGCCCTATACACCGATAGCTACAGGCAGTGAGCCGACAGGCTCATTCGCCAGTCAGTCAACTAGGAGGGAGGGGGAAGGAGTATATAAGGAGCAGCCGGCCAGGGATGAGGCAGTCGGCTAGGAGGCTCCGAGGAAGCCGTGTCTTCCCTCGAAGCCTGGGATCAGCCGACTCTGGAGGAGAGGTGGAAGCCGGGTTGCAGAACCCCCACCCTCCTCGAGCTCTGAGGCCATTGCCCTCTACTCCAACCCCTCTGGCCCTGACCCACAGATGCGGGAAACCAATCAAGGGCGGGGCATTATGCTGGACAGCCCCTAGGAGTCCCCGAAATAGGACAGGCTATTGGCGGGGCAAATCTGGAGCACTCGGACAGCCCTCTAGACATCCCCCTTCCAGATTCTCCTACAAGGGGGACCCCACAAAAACATTCATCCCACTTTAGAGTCTACAAGATTCTCCAGCAAGGTAGTTTGGTTGCCCCCACAAAATTCTTTTAGGTTCATTGATTTCTGGAACTGCACTACTGCTTCAAAATCCACAAAACAATTTACCAAAAACATCCGGATTTCATCCATTTTGCCACATTTAAACCAACAGCTCAAATCCAGTCACACCAGTCTCACTGGGAAGAATTGTGATCAAAAGATCAGGCTTACAGAGTATGACATTTCACACAATTGTTCCTATCCAAGCAAGTCATGGGAGATAAAAAGATGCTTCTTGTTGTGTGGTAATTAAGAAAGCTACCGGCATAAAAGGCATATCCTACCACATATGCCAAAAATAATTCTAGGCAGACCAGAGTATGCCAACCAACTAGAACTTAATCTAGATGACTTGAATTGAAGCAGAGGACTGAGTGGAAGGGAGCACCCGATTTTCCTTCCCAGATGATTGCCTCCACTTTTCCAGCCCTTTGGACTCTCACCTCTGCCCACCGCCTCACTTTTGCTCCTTAAGACTCTTTCCCTTCTTCCTTCCTTTCCCCTCCTATTCAGCTGTATTTTGGTTCTGTGGTCATAGCAGGAAGACCTGCACACCTCTTATAGCTCCATCCTGAGCTCTGTTCCCTGACTGCTTCTTCACTGGAAAGAGCAGAGGTGGAAGACCAGGGTAGAGCTGCTAGTCTCACAAGTCTCAGTGTATTCAAGTGGAGAATAAGGTCTGGTGACTGGTCCGTGTCAGAACTGCCATTCACTGCGCCTTGAGAATACTTTTCTGAAGCCCAGTTCTCACTGCAACGGCAAACCTGTGTCTGGGTCAGAGGTGTCGCTCTCGTGAAGCGAGGAGAGCAGTGTGAAAGACAAGGCCTTTCTCCCTGACTCCATTTTAGTTGCCTGACTCCATCTTGCAGGCCTGAGTAGAAAATTTACAGCTCTGATGTCTTAAATCACTTGAACAGTTAGACAGCTGCTGGGAAGCTAACTAATTAGTGCAAGCCTGAGAGCGGGACCCATTATCTCGGACTGATAAGTCTGGCCAGACCAGTTTCTCATTCCGTGCTGGTGGATCCTGGTACTCGTCAAGGACATCGTAATTGCAAACTATGTGCACCTGAGATTTACGGTTGGGAGGGTGACTTTGGAGCACCATGATGTCAGGGCCTAGAAACTTCGGTCCGTGGAAGCCTTTGATTGGCTATTCCCCAGTCACTAGGCAGAAGAGAACCAAAGTTTACTTAAGGGATGTAGCCCTTTGTTCTAAAAGCAGTTGACCGTTGAACATTCTCCTGGAGAGGTCAGTTCGGACCTCCAGTATGGAGCCATGTCCCTTTCACACTTATTGGGATGGATAGCTTAACATCTCTACCTTATCTGTGCTATGAGAGCCAATTTGGTGAGTGTTAGGACCAGTAAGTTTTAGGAGATAGTTTTTCTTGTTTTATGTCTGTTTGTCTTGTATACCATGCCTATAAAGCCTTACAAAGAATTGAATGCCTTCTAATATGTAATCTTTACTTTAATAAAACCAAAATATATTTTACAGGCTTGTGTGTCTGTGTTGAGTACAAGGGAACGGAATTCTACCCAGCCTGCCTAGCTGCTTGGTTCACTACTACCAGTGCTACCAGTACTTACTCTTTGAAGACTCTGAGGCTTGAGTCTGGTTCTTCTGTTGGACGGAGGGGCCAGCCTTGCAAGCACTGAGACTTGGCCTAGAGACCCCAGCTTTCCCTGGAGCTGTGGGCCTGGCGTACCAGGGTGGTGGCAGTTATTCTACCCTTGGGTTGTTGCCAAAGCTAAGGATATTCGGTTTCTCTGGTTTGGTCTGTCTTGTTGGAGCTAAGCCAGACATAACTGAATAGGTAAACTTGTACTTGTCGATTTGGTTTGATTCGGTTAAGATCCAGGGATCCGATTCTTTGGAGTTGTTTTACCCTGAGAATCCGGACCCCTGACAGTGACAGTGGGGGCCTTTTTTTCATGCTTGAGCTAAAGCCAGCCTGGAAGAAGCTTCCCTGAGTAAAAACGTTTAAGAACTAGAGGCCTGCCTGTTCTGAGTGTGATAACATCTTAACAGGAGGGACTGTGTGGTAATCAGAAGGCTGAGGCTGCCTTGGTGCTCTGGTGGGCTGAAGTTAACCAGGGGAGCGTTTAGCCTGGCACTACACTGATGGGGTTCCAGGGGTGAGCCTCCGGTCCCTGCAATGTATCACAAGCGGGTCACCTCTAGGTGACGCGCGCACAGAGGTGACGTGCGCATGCGCGTGACGCACGTCACCTCCCCTGCACGAGTCGCCTCCAATTCCGAAGATGTCCCCAGAGCCGGCTCCTGGCCTCGGAGGGGCCTTCCGAGGCCGGGAGCCGGCTCCGGAGACGTCTTCCCCGGCCAACGTGCCAGGGCCTTCTGACGAAGGCTCTGCGTCACAACGGAATTTATACCATTTTTCGTGCATGCGCAGACCGTTCCTGAGGGAAAAGGCTGCCCTTTTCCCTTAGGAATGGTCTGCACATGCGCAAAAATGGTATAAATTCCATTGTGACGCAGAGCCTTCGTCAGAAGGCCCTGGCGCATTGGCTGGGTTGGTCACTCCAAGGCTTTCTCCCGGCCTCAGAGCCTCCAAGGCCGGGTGAAGGCCTTGGAGCGGAGCCGGCTGCAACGGGGGGCAGCAGCGGGGGTGTGTGCCTGGGGCAGCATCCTGTCAGGTTGCCCCCCTCGGAAAATTATGGTGCGGCTGCGAATTAAGATTTAGGGGGTGGGGTAGGGGGATTAGGGTGATGCGCGTTGCCCCGCCTTGGGGCAGCGCACGTCCTAGTGACGCCGCTGGTCTGGGTAGAACCACCACTTCCTATTCCAGGCGGGAACTCATGTGCTAGTTATTCAATGAAGTATCCCCCCCCCTTTGGTACAGAGAAGCATTTGGACCCTTTGAGGCCTCACCTACAATCTAAGGTGGTGCAGACCAGACCCAGCTTTACAACTTCAGTAAGAAGCAGGCTTAAGTAACTACCCCTCCTAGCTGTGTTGCTGAAGGTCATTCAGGAGGAATGAGACAAACTTGTGCAGATACTGTGTACAGTATTGTAGGAGACATTTACATTTTAGAACTACATTTACCATTTTTCATGACATTCCTCTTCTTCTCTGCAAGGAAAACATTCAACATGATTCATTTATTCCTGCTGGTACTGCAAATTGTAGAACAAGTGCTGCACATTTTATTCCCCCTGCAGATCATTCAGGACACAATGCTGTGACATCAGGATATGGGAATTTCCCCCACCTCTTGCCAGTAACAGCAAACAGTGGGATGGGGCAAAGTGACATAGGCTGAAATCCTTCTTTCTTGAGAGTAAGTCCCATTGAACACACTGGGACTTCTGAGTAGACATGCATAGGATTGTACTGATATGCACAATATTGGAACATTGTCAGCACAATCCTTACCAACTTTCCTGCACCGGTGTAGCTGTGCCAACAAGGCACACATTGCATTTTGCAGTGCAGGGGCAGCCATGGAGGCCTCTTCAAGGTGAGGGAACATTTGTTCCTTTACCTTGGGGCTGCATTGCCAGTCACACAAGTCACATGGGAGAGGGGGTTGAGGAATCAGATATTTGACTGAGTGGTGGTAAGCTAGAAATTCATCCCTCTTTGGATTTTAATTTTGTCTTCTTTGAGACAAGATTGCACACCCCATGAGCTTGACTTGCATCTTTTACATTTTTATTTCTCTACCAGAAACATATAATTCCAAAGTAAACCAGAGCTGAATATTTGACTAGGTTAGTCTGGAGCAGCGGGTTTTGTTGAAAGATCACTTTATGAGCCTTTACTCCTCTCCCCTGTAACATTACAGTGAACTGTCTTTTCATTGTATATATAATATGTCATTGTTTCCATGTATAAAATATGTCACTGCCAATTACTCACCAGACCGAGATACATTCTGATAGTTCTCTGAAACAGAGTACAGCAAATTATCAAAAATTACATCAACCTTACAGTAGTTCAGAATCATTTTGACAAAAAAAAATATTCACCAATGAAATTCACAGATTATTCTTGTTAAGGACTCTTAGGTTTGAACCAGAAACTTTGTGATTTGTTCCTTCTTCAGTAACCAAAGGAGAGGGGCACATGGAGTTCTGGTCATTATGATTGGCTGGCAACATGAAGCCTCTGGATTGGCCAGGTCTTTTATGTCTAGATTCAAGATGGCGGCGGCCGGGAGACCAAGTAGGGGGAGCTACATGGGACATTGGGAGGGCTGTAGCTTTATTTCCTGGGTTGCGGTGTGGGCGGGAGGACCCGCCCGTGTCGCAACCCAGGAAAAATACATTTTAAGGGGGGTACTGGGGGTGATTGGGGGTATGCGGGGGTTACATCTGGGGGTACACAGGGAACTGGAGGCCCAGGTAGGGGGTATGCGGGCCTCCAAAGGTTGAAAAACCCTGGTGCTGGGAACATATAGTTACAGCCCAATCCTATTCAACTTTCCAGCACTGATGCCGCTGTGCCAACGGGGTGTGCATTGCATCTTGCGGTGAGGGGGAAGTCATGGAGGCCTCCTGATGGTAGGGAAACCTCTGTTCCCTTACCTTGGAACTGCATTGAGGCTGCATCAGTGCTGGAAGGCTGGTTAGGATTGGACTGTTAGAATCTGTTTTGATTCACTTTGCCTCTGATCACAAGTATTTTATTCTCCCTATTTTTTGCAGTGACTATTTTCCTTTCTAATAAATCTTGTTATTAGTTTTGAAAGAATATTGCCTATCTGGTTAAGACAAGACCTAAGAACGGTTTGCCTAGTCTCTTGCCATTAGACTACTTAAGCATGCTAGGATTGCTCCAAGTGTCTAAGTGTCTGTGAGGAGAAGGCAGCCAGGAAATTTGGAACTCCTTTCTCTCCTCCAACAATGTGCTCCTATGCTGAGGAATACCTAGTTACGGGCTAACCCCAGACTGAAGGGGAAAACTGCAAGGGGGGCAGAATTCAATTTCACATCTGGTGGCAGCACATCTACTCCCCGAGGGGTCAGGCTGGGACACCACAATGATGGCCAGGTTGGGTTGCCATAGCATGTCTCAGTCTTCCCCTAGCAGGACCCAAGAGTGAACGAGAAGGTGACACACAAGGCATGAGCTTACACTTTCACAATAGCGTCTATGGAGAGCATTAACCAGCTATTGGTCTTAGTTAATATGTATCATTTAACTGTCATATGTTTCTTCTGTGCAACTAGCTAAATACGGCTTGTTTTGATAACCATAGTTATATGCAATGGAAGACTTCTACAACACCTCATGCCTATGATTTCAGGAGTTTCCCAAAATAATATATTTTATAATACTTACGTCTCAGTTTATAAGACACAACAGCAATAAGGCACAGGTCAATCAAGATAATGATTATGAAGGGAGGAAGCCAACGGGAGGTGGTAGGATAAAAAACATCTGAAAGACACATTAAAATCTTTGTTACATTTTGTCAAAAAGATCATCAAGAAGCAAAACAAATTTGTCCAGAAATACTTCCATGTCACAAGGCCTACCGTTCTCACTCAACCACAGCCTTCCTGAATACCAGTATATTAATTTATTTTAAAAAATGTAACCTATCTTTCTTGCTACTCAAAGCACACCAGAATCAGAAAAAACAGCTCTTTAAAAACAGAATGATCAGAATAATAAGACAAACGTAAAAGGCCACTAAAATCAAACTACAGTCCACAACTGAAAAACTGCCCAACCACCACAAACCAACAGTCAAAAATCACCCTTCCCCAGAAGCATACACCACCTGAAACAGTAAGGAGCCGGCGGCGGCAACCAGGCCTCTGCAGGAGTGCACTAATCTAGGGTGCGATTCGCCAAAGTGAGAAAAAAAAAACTGAGCAAGTCAGCAACCATAGTTTGCCTGCCTCTCAGCAGAGTGATGGGTGCAGCTACAGAAACGTTAAAGGGGCAAACTTGCAAACACAAGCAGCATATGGTTGAACACGTTATTAGGATGCAACCCTTTGTCCTGCTTTACTCACCAGAGATCAGGATTCTGGATTCACTCTCCGACTGCAACACCTTGTTGGTGATTTTGCAAGAGACTTCGTTGTCCCCTCCTGGCTCAATCGTAATGGAACTGGAAACACTGAAGGTCCCCTCTGGTTCCTGCTGTGTGTTTGAGGATTCTGCTTTCTCAGTCCGGTTTTCCCCTTCACTGTTCAGCCAGAGAACTGGGGGGTTTGGATACCAACCACGAGAGCTGCAGGTCAGGCCAATTCCCCAGTCCTGATAAAGCTCCAATGCAATGGTGGGTTCTGCTCCATTTGCTACACAAAACCAAAAACCCAACAATTTATTTTCCACTACTCCAGAGAGAACAGAGCCTGTCTAGACTATCCTCATTTAGACCAAGCGCTGGAAACAAAAACATAATTTGTCAATCAACCAATTTGTCAAGATTAATCTGGAACTGTCTATGGAAGCAAGGCACCTATGGCTTCCTGATAGAAGCTGATCAACATACTGTAAACTGTGTTGCCTGAAATACAGAGATAAGCTGCCATCATCTGTTGTTCTGGGCCGGTAACACTCCATGGTCAACTTAACTACAGTGGGTGACTACAGACAACCTGTTGTCATGTGGAAAATGTGGGGAAGTTTATCATTTGGTTAAGATACCAAGATCAGTGGCAATGGCATCCCTAAGTAAGGGCTGGGGGGTGCTATGCTCCCGGGTGACAGCCGAGGTCTCCTCATGAAGAGGAGCCGCGGTAGGATTTTCGCGCTTCGTGGCTGCTTTTTTGAAGCCGGAAGGCAGCATTCGCAGCAGCGGCACATAAACAAACTGAAATCGGCACATTTTGGGGGCCCTGAGTCCTGGAAGGCTTGAAATAAAACCTTCTGGGAGGGCAGGGGGTGGGGCCTCGGGCCCTGTTAGCAATGCAACTGACCAAGATACCAAAGGTAAGGATATGGTAGTAGTTACCCAGTTCAGAGCTGGCAGCACAACACAGGAAGGAGGAATCCCCAAACCCATGGCATTCTACTCAGTTGGGGGCTGGCTCTGCCGGCGCTCCAGGGCCTTCTGAAAGAAGGCCCAAGCACTGCATCAATATGGGTACTTTTACAATTTTCGCACATGCGCAGAGACCGTTTTGAGGGCAAGGGCCTGCCCTCTTGCCCTCAAAACGGTCTGCGCATGCGCCAAAACCGTTAAAGTACCCGTATTGACACACTGGGCCTTCTTTCAGAAGGCCCTGGAGCGCCGACGGGGCCAGACGCTCTGAGGCCGGCTCCCGGGCCGGCCTCAGAGCGTCCGGAGGGTGACGCGCGTCACGGAGGTGACATGGTGGTGCGCGTCACCCCCTGGCGCGCGTCACCCCTCCCCCGCCACGCTCCAGCGACGTCTGTGATGGTACACAAACCAAATGAATGTTATAAAATACTCAATAAAAGCCAAACCCAATTAGTCATAATAGAAACTTAGGGCCCAATCCTATCCCCACCCCCTGCAGGTGCAATTGCAACGAAAAGGAGCACACTGGATCCATGGGGGGGCAGGCGGATTGGGAGGCTTCAGAGGGGAAAGAAGAATTAAATCCCCTTACCCCTCCATAATCCTCCTGCACCACTATGGGTCTCCTTGGACATGAGCCAGCTAAAGGGCTGGCGCATATCTGAGGAAAGGGGGTGGGGCAAAATGAGGGGATAGGATCCGGTGTGCGCCATTGCTGAAGAATCCACCCCCTCCCACAGCCTCCCCGCCCCATTCCTCCCCCCCATCCAATTTTGCCCCCTCCCCTGCTGTTGCCTTACCTACTCCAGAGGCTGTGACAGGGTCCAGTGATAGACAGGGAGCTCCGCCGCCTCTTGCATCAGCACTCCCAAAATGGCTGCCGATGGAGCGCTTTGCACTCCATCGGCATCCATTTTGCGACAGCAGAACTCTGGATGCATTCTGGGAAAGGCTGGGAGGAGAGAAGAACTTTCGTGTGTCCTGGAAGTGGGTTGTTCAGCTTGCAGAAGCCCTCAGGAGGCTTGAAAATGACACGGTTTGGTCATTTAACGGTAGAAACATGGATTTGGGGGGAGTTCTTTCTTTTTACAGTGTTTTGAGTGTGGACCCCAGTATCTGTGGATCCTCACTATCTGCGGGGGTCCGAAATGGATCTCCCGCGGATAGTGAGGGCCCACTGTATTTCTGTATGGATATTGTATATAAGATATGTTAACTTTGTGTTTTCATGTGCATCTTCTACAACCCAATCCTACCTGGACCGGCCATTGTCGGAACACCTCTTCTGCTGGGGCTGGCCTCCATAAAGCAGTCAGTGCCAGTTGTAGAAGGTGTTCCAGCAGTGCACTGTGCAGCACGCTACCAGGGATTCTGGCAGGAAGGTTGGAGCTTTGCCACCCACTCCAGTGGATCCCCAGCCATCCGCCAAGACAAGTAAGTTGGCGGGAGAGAGTGGGGGAGGGCATAACCGGGCAGGGAGGCTGCAGGGGGGGGTGGATCCAGTGGTGATGGATCCTATCCCCCATTTCTGCAACCTCCCTGCCCCTTTCTTTCATCGGACTTGTGCTAGCAAAATTGCTAGCGCAGGTCCAAGGAGAACTATTGCGGAGTAGGAGGCTTATGCAGGGGTAAGGGGATTTAAATCCCCTTTCCCTGCTGAAGGCTCCCAATCCGCCGCCCCCCTTGCTGGATACAGCACACCTGTTTTTGGTGTGGCTGCACCAGCAGGGGGGAAGGATTGGATTGTGCTCCGTCTGCTGATGAAGAGCCTGTGAGCCTGAAATGTGTTGGGACCAGGGCCTCTGGGAGGGGGGTTAAGGAGGTAATTTGTACCCGGGCCCAGGGTGAAAAATGGGTCAAAAAGGGGGCCCTGGAGCAAAAGGGGGGCACAGGAGCTGAATTCATATGTAGGGAAGGGGCCCAAAAGAAACTTTGTACCCCCTGATAAAATTCCTCTGAATGCCCCTGGTTGGGACTCTTACTAGTGTCCAGTAAAAATACTCCTGTCACATTCGAGTCTCTTGTGGTTCATCCAATCTCTTCATCACAACAACTGTTTCAGAGAAGAAGGAAGGATGAAACCCTCTCTGTCATTCCTTGCAAGTGCCCAACAAGCTGGTCTCATAATGCTGGATTATTTCAATGAAAAATAATCTCACCAATCAAATTCAGCTCAACAGTGTCCTCTTCAGGCCAGTTTCCAAGAGAGACTGTGCAGATGTATTTTCCTTGGTCAGATAGCCGGCTATTCTTCAGCTTTAGGGACATGTTTCCTTTCTTAAGTTCAGTATAGAAAAGCTCAGTTCGATTCTGGTACCTCCTGTCCTGTGTTTCCTCTTCCTTTCCTCCATAATAGGACTTCACATCAATTTTTTCTGAGTAGGTAGGAAATGTCCACTGGACAGTGATACTGGTGCCTTCAGGTACACCGGAAGTTGTTAACTGACATGGCAGGATGACATCCTTCCCAAGGAATCCAATGACAGGGTTCTTGGGTGGAACGATTGCAAACTGACCTGCAGGGAGCAACAATGGCAAAGCTAATCAGAGGCAGATTGACAACCTGTGCAGGCAGCAGACTTAAAAGTTCTGTAGCAGACATTTTCTCAAGATTGCCAATTGGTGATTCCCATTTTTACACTTAAATTTGCCAGTACTGACTATTCCAGAAGTGTTTTTCAGATGTTAGTAAAAACAGGAAAACGAAGGAAGGACCTGACTACAGGTTTGCTTCTGCAATTTCCAAGTATTAGAATAAAAAATGCACTTGAAATGCACACTAATTTCTGTTTCATGTTAACAGCACCAACCCCCATCGTCCTGGATTCAAGTTTCTATTTGCGAGTCAACATTCACCTCTGTGTACTTGCTCAGATCTCCAGTAGCTGATGAAGGTATTTGCTATGCAAAAGATAGCTCTAGGTAACTGCAATTCAGAACGTTATGTTTATCTCTCAGTTTATGCTAAAAAGAACAGATTTTAAAATCCTGGCTGAGAGCTTCTTTGATCTCTCTCTGGTATCTACTACGTCAGCAGATGAGCAATCATAAATATGCAAAACTTTAATTGCTTAGTGTATGCAGAGGTGATGTTAGGAGGGGGTGTGGGGGTGGCCCCCCAGGCGGCAGGGGTGTTGAGCGGCGTGGGGGTGCACTTTCGCCGCACCACCGCCAAATTTTGGCCACGGCGCGAAAGTGACATCACACACCCCAGGGGCAGGGCTTGTGGCATCATGTGGGGGTGTTGTGTCGGCGGCCCCCCATGGGGGTATAGAAACACCACTGATTGTATGCAAATGAGCTGGCAGGACATATTTTCCCCTTACCTACGTGGATAATGTAGTCAGAATTAGGTATTGAAACAGTGAATTCTTTTTTTACAAACAATGGCTGCAATCCTATACACATTTACCTGGGAGTAAGTCTCACTGAACATAATAAGACTGACTTCTGCATGAACATGTGCTATAAGAGATGCAATGCCTCACCTTTCCGGGTTTAAACACTGGAGTATTATTTGAATATAGAATTGCTTGCTGCCGTGGATTGCATTCATAAAATTAGTTTACCTGCCACCTGGGAGATCTGCAGAATTGTCCAGATGTAAACAGCGGTTGTGGAGGAACACATGGATCAGGAGATAATGCCAGGACTACACCTAGAAGTGTGTCTCCTGTTTCTTGAGAATTAGAAAGTAAGCGAGCAATTGTAAATGATGCACATATGAAGCATATATGAACCGAACACAGAAATCCTTCAAGGACCAGCAAGTTCAGCAGGGAGGAGTAGACTAGGAAAAAAAAATACACTCATTGTTAGTGTTCATCTACAAGAAAAGATTCAATGACATTTACAGGGGGCATATTATTGTTGCTATTCCTAGGTCCAATTAATGCAGGCATGAGTGCTACTTAATGACTTTAGGATAAAGTGATGACTTACATGTGGGAGTTGAACCATCATTGACCATACAACACAGACAGAACTTTCAGATCACTACACACCATCTCATAGAGAATGCTTTCACCTGATCATTGCACCGCTTATAGCACATGTTCATGCAGATGTAAGTCTTATTATGTTCAATGGGATTTACTCCCAGGTAAATGTGTATAGGAGTGCAGCCTTTGTTTGTAAAAAAAGAATTCACTGCTTCAATACCTAATTCTGAGTAGTTCAGATAGACTACATTACCCATGTAGGTAAGGGGAAAAACAAGCCCTGTATCTATAAGGCATCGAGAGCCAGCCCATTCATGTACTTACAGCATCATCCTATGCATGTCTACTCAGAAGTTAAGTCCCATTGTGCTCAATGGGGATTACTCCCAGGAAAGAGAGTATAGAATTGCAGCCTTACATTCCACCTGACCGCTCAGCAATTGCTGATTGGCTTAGGAGCTGTTTCCATGAAAAACACTGTGCTTTAAATGCTGTGTAGTGATATGAAATGGTTTTCTGTGATTTTCAAATGGGGATAGCTCATTTGAGCATGGAAGTTGTCATTCTATGTTGCAGCCATCAAATGATGAACAAACATATACAGTCAGCATGCCTTATCCACGTGGGTTCAGCTCTGAACCCAACCACCCCCGTGGATAATTCACAGATATTTAAATCTGTGGATTTAACAGTAAAAAATTGAAAAAGTTAAAAATAGCGTTATTTAGCTTTTCACTGCCAAACTATTCTATTTTCAGGGCTTTAGAAAGGGAAATTGTACTCTGGAAGCCTCTTCCGACCGTGTTGCATGACTCCCTCCTCCCAGGCTAGCCCCAGAATTCATTGCGCAGAATGCATTCTGGGGCTACCCTGGGTGAAGGGAGGGAGTTGCACGACCCGGAAGAGGCTTCTGGAGTGCTATTTCCCTTTCTAAAGCCCTGAAAACAGAGTGGTTGGCAATAGGAACTTGATCATTTCCTCAACTCATGTGGATTTGGCTAAATCAAACGTTTTGTAGAATGCACCAGATCAGCAAGCATTCTCATCTGTAAACTGTTCAAAATACTATACTAGATGGAGTGTAGTCACTGCCGTCAACAGAATGTGGGAGGGGCAGGCCGCCGTGGGGTGATGCGCGCAAACGCGCGCAGATGCGCGCAGAAGGGGTGACATGCGCACCCATGCGCGTCACCGCCGCTGCACACGTCACCCTCCGGAGGCTCTCCGAGGCCAGGAGAAGGCCTCAGAGCGTCCACACTGTCCAGCGGTCCGGGGCCTTCTGAGAAGGCCCAATGCGTCGACACGTAATTTATTAGGTTTTTCGCGCCTGCGCAGAACGTTTCTGAGGTCAAATGGGCAGCCCTTGCCCTCAGAAACGTTCTGCGCAGGCGCAAAAAACCTAATAAATTATGCGTCGACGCATTGGGCCTTCTCAGAAGGCCCCGGACCGCTGGACAGGGCGGACGTTCCGAGGCCTTCTCCTCAGAAGGCCTCAGACTGCTGCGGCGCGGCAAATTTTGGAGGGGGTGCCTGGGAGGGTCACTAGGGTGACGTGCAATGTCACCCTAGGGCGGGCATGGGTGACACGCGCGCCCAGCCCCAGGGTGACGCGTGCCCTAGTGACGCTACTGAGTAGGCTTTGTTCCAGCTAATTATCACAACTACTCAACTAAAACTGAATCAAGCAGAACTGTGTGCCACACAGTTCTGAATAAGTATCATTTTGTGGTATAAAATGGAAACTGCCAGACACACCCATTTTATGCTCATGAACAATCAAAGCTGCAGTAATCAGAACAAAGCACAAGCTGTGGGAAAGATCTCAACTAAGTGAGCATGTTATTTGGACATTCCCTCCCCTCCCAGATGAATTACAATGTACCATTTAGTGGCATTTACATTTTCTGAAAAGAATCAGTCCTGAAATGTAGATAGAACAACTGAAGCATGTTTGCTATTGTGGGTTAGAATGTTCCCACCCTCAGACCAATTCTGTCTCTTGAACACAGGTGGGCAAAGATCTTCCTTAACTGTAAGTCCCATATTATATTCAATGGGGCTTACTCCCAGGTAAGTGTGTGTATAGGATTAAAGTCTAAATCACCAATTCCACATTAAGCAAACACATGCCGATATATAGAATAATGAGCTGCTTTTCGTAAAACGTAGTTTCCTACCTGCCCAGCACGTTCCAATACACCATTTACTGTAGCAACTTGCTCTGCCTTCTGAAGTTCTGAATGAACTTTATCCTTTGACAAAGTGATCATTTATAAAGTAAACATTAACTTAGACTTGTGCTTTCGTTTTCCATTTCTCTGCACAGAGGTATGGGAATGTAGAAATATGTTCTGTGCAAGACTAGCCTAAGACGTCTTGACACCTGAGGCGCCCTGCAAATATTACACCCCTGAGGAGGAGCTAGGGTCCGGTGCACCCGGTGCCCATGGAAATTTTTGCATCCCCTCGAGTCTCCCCGAAAATCATTATGTATAATATTAACTATGATAATAATTAATTCATCATTAATAATTAATAAATAATAATCCCAAAACATTCACAGATCCTTACAGACACACCCTAATAAAAATGGGTCCCCCTATGGGGGAGAAAGGTGGGGTGTAAATATGAATATGGGGGAGCTAGGATGGTGTAGTGGTTTGGGAGTCGGACTTAGACCTGGAAGATCCAGGTTCAAATCCCCGCTCAGCCACGAAGCTTCCTGGGTGACCTTGGGCCAGTCACTATCTCTCAGCCCCACCTACCTCACAGGGTTGTTGTGAGGACAAAAAGGAGGGGAGGAAATATGTACACCACTCTGAGCTCCTTGGAGGAAGGGCGGTACAAAAATGTGAAAAATAAAATAATAAATAATAAATTCAATAAATTTATTATTATTAAATGGCACCCCCCATGGCACCCTGCCCCAGAGGCCTGGCACGCTGAGGCCTCCCCTTAGCTATGCCACTGCCACACCCTTATCAATGATGTACCAGGCTCTGCTCCTTGCACTCCTCAATGCTCAGCACGCCAACCCCCCCCCCCACATTTCCTCCTCCTCTCTGTCCTCTTCCTTTTCCAAACCAGGGAGAGGAAGGATAAGGGAGAGAAGTGGGGGGGGCAACGTAGGCAGATTGAGATGGGTGCCCCCCACAAATCTGCTGCCTGAGGCTACTACTTCAACTGGCCAGTTTCTTAGCACAGAAAGAAATTGCCCAACCAGGCACCAGAGAAGCAGGAATCACCACCGAGAGATATCTAGGCACTGGCGTCACTACGGGGGGGGGGAGCTATAAGTTCCTCCGTGATCCAAGCCTTGGTTACACGGAGGAACGGAGCGCCCCGCCCCCGCGCCTTCCGAACCAGTCAAAGCAGTGAAAACAACGTGCAGGAGACTCCCTGATCGTTGTTTTCACCGCTTTGACTGGTTCGGAAGGCGCGAGGGCGGGGCGCTTCGTTCCTCCGTGTAACCGAGGCTCGGATCACGGAGGAACTTAGAGCTCCACCCCCCTGTAGTGACGCAGTGTATAGAGGCACAAAAGACTGGAAGTTATGAAATCTAGAAGCTCAAAAAAATAAAAATAATCTATATTTTCCTATGACTAGAGGTGTTAGTTTTTATTGAATATGTGAAGATTACAGCCTAAATCAGTACTCAAATGTTCTCCCTGCAAGGCAGGGAGAACTTTGAGTAGTTGCGGGGCCGGGGATAGCTGCAATTTCAGGGAATTTCCTGCTGCCGGCGCAGGTAAAAAAGGTGATTTGTGCACTTACCGGAGGTCTTAGAGCCCTCCGGAGTGGCGATTTACAACCAGGACCACCGGTAAGTGCACAAATCACCTTTTAAAACTGTGCCAGCACTGCCCTTAAGGGGGCAGGGGATAGCTTTTGGTTCCAATGGTGGGTCGCAACCCACCACTTTGAGAACCACTGGCCTAAGTCTTATTTAACACAATGGGCTGAGTAAAATAAATAGTATCATTTTCAAACATCTCTACCTATGACAAAAATTCCCAATTCAAAAGGGCTGGTTATGGGCCCAAAGCATGCATTCATCCGCCTAGCTTGATGCGCTGGATGCGCTTATCCATTTGTGCTCTCATCTCATCAGCAATCCAGAAATTGCTGTGCCATCAGGCGCCCAGGGTAGGTAACCAGCTGCTTTGCCCCTCTTTCTGCTCCCCAGTAGTGTCGCTTGAGGTGGGGTGGAACGCTAAGTTCCACGTCGCCCTGACCTCTGTTACTCACTGGCACAAGGTGGCCCCGCCCCGAAGGCGAGGAGGCGGGGCCGCCTCGTGCCGGTGAGTAACGGAGGTCAGGGCCATACGGAACTTAGCTTTCTGCCCCACCACCAGCAATGCCACTGCTGCTACCTTCCTACCCATTCCTCCCCCTTCGAACTGGGCAAGCTGCAGTTCAGTGCCCACGGAAAATCCTCCCTGCAAACTTCCCACTGGGAAAGCCTTCTTGACTCTCTTACCTCACTGCCTTCCCCCACCCCTCCTGCACATTCATACTGACAACACAGTACACATTCATACTGACAACACATTCGTGCACATTCATACTGACAACACAGTTCCAGTGTTTATTCTTCTGCCTCTTCAGGAGTCTCTATCCACTTCTAAAAGTTTATGTTCCCGACACATTTCTAGAGCTGTGTGCTACTTTTGTGGGTGTGCTTGTTAGGTTTATTTTTCACTAGGATGAAAAATTAGGTTTATTTTTCATTAGTCCCTCCTTCTTACGTCTCTCTCTTCTCCTGCCTGCATCGACACACACAAAGATACACATATGCACATACCGCATATGGTTCTCATACACATGCACACGTGTCTACCACTACACGTGTACACATATAGAGTCTCAGGCCTGGGCTTGCCTGGCCCAAAATAAAGCTAAATTAAGCTCAAGAGGCCAAAATGCAGCATATGGCTGTTTGGGGATCATTGACTGGATAGTGGAGCAAACACCTCAAAGTGCCTCTAATCAGGCTAACAGTAATCACAAGCCAGAGTTTTCCAAAAGAATATAGATTTTATTAAGAGACACGGAAAACAAGGAAAAGGCAATGTTTGCGTGTAAGGCCAGTTGCACATCCCCCCCCCCCAATATCGTCTGTGCCTCATGTGCAATCAAATAGACAACATGCTTAGTTTTCCTATTTTTTAATTTTCTCTTTTTCTTTCCAAATTAATCCAAAAGAAGAAAGCCAAAGAGAGGACTGGGGGGATAGTTGCTGGACCGTAGAGGCCAGAACCAGTTAAATCAGGGCTGAAAGATTCCACTTCACCCCCATGAACAAGTTCTGTGACAGATCCAGTGTGTTGATTAGGATTTAGAAATGCAAGTTTAAAGAGGTTATGTTTTTATAAAAGAATGTCCCATGTTGTCCTTGTATGATAGACACTACATGGCAGAGAAGATTCACATAAGAATTATTGACCATGGGAAATCTATCTGGTAAAGTGTTAATCAAACTATAGGGTTATTGTGGCCTGCAGGGGAGTTATTCCTAAGCATGTTAAGAGTGTTTTCCTTATTATAAGATTGCTGCATAACATATTTAATTTCTAGCCTGGTTTTTCAAGTTAGAATAGCATTTCTGGCTTCTGTAAAACAGCTGGCACTGCGAAAGGAATGTAGCATGGTCAAGGTCAAGGGATGAGGCAAAACAGACAGACATCCTTTGTATGTAGTATCACTTCATAACAAGCAAAATGATTGTATGGGCCCCCTGAGGAGATAAGAGAAGCAGACAACCTTGGGAGTATAGGGATGCAAGAAGTCTGCATTCCAAAAATATCAAGATTGGGAGGAACAGAGGCCCAAGGTCTCGGCTGTCTAAGCAGGGCAGGGATGTGCGAAGAACCAAAAGATAAGTAGTTGGGGTGGTCAGTGGGAAGAAGACAACCAATGTATGTACTCCAAACGCAGTGATGTGTTTTTCATGTTTTTTGTAACGACTGAAAGGTATAAAAGTTCACACTCAGGCTATGCGCAGCGCCGCAGACCCCCTTTTGTAGCTGTTCAGCTTGGGGCTGCGCTGCCAGTGATAAATCACTTTTGTTCGAATAAAAGCTGTATCGTAATTCCTCCTCCTGCCATCCAGTGTCTGATTTAATTAGCTTCAGGTTACATTATGATGAGCAGATAACACCAGCATCTTCTCCGTGATTGCAGTTATTTATTCCCCAAGGCTTTGCTTGGCATTGGCTAAGGGCTGATTCTGTTCCTTTGCACTGGACATCATTCAGCCAGATGGGACCATCTCCTCTTCCAAACTGAGCTCCTACTGGGGCTGATCTTGGATCTCCACAGCCCAGCTGCTGGCATATAACTTTGGCTTCCAGCATGCCCCAGCCGTCATCACAAACAGTGCCCCATTGATCATCATGGAACAGTTCAACTCTCCCACTGCACTTACTTGAGCCATTCACCAGCCTGACCTCAACTGTAGTGTTTGAGATGAAATCCACACCTAGGCAGATCAAGTTTCAGAGAATGGGTCAGCAGGTAAAAGACTGGATGTGAGCAAACAAAATAAAATGAAATTCAAACAAGACAGACATTCTCCAGTTCAGAAGGCCTACTGACTCAGTAATGGTGTGTCTAACTGTTCCGGATGCTCCCCTTGAAGGACCAACTTTGAAGTTTTGGAGTACTCTTGGAGCTACCCTGTTTCCCCAAAAATAAGACCTACCCTGAGAATAAGACCTACCGGTAGTTTGGTGTTCAACTGCCAATACTCACCTGCTCTATTGCTGGACATGAGAGATTGGGCCAATGGTTCTACAGGCAATGGAGTCGCAAGAAATTCAGGCCGGAATGCCGGGTTTGGAGAGTTATGACGATGTTCCAGAAGAAGATGACATGATTGCATTTGGATAAATGTAAATTGTTGTACCGGTACATTAAAAAAAAAAAAAAAAGACATCCCCTGAAAATAAGACCTACTGCGTTTTTTGGAGCCAAAATTAATATAAGAACCCGTCTTATTTTTGGGGAAACAGGGTAGTTTTCCTCCTGGATGTTCAGGTGTTAGCTGTGGCTGTGGCCCTGAATGCTGTTGTCCAGTTTAGGCCAGCACAGCAATTGGCATTCATGTGTAGCATATGTGGAGCATCAATTTGCATTTGATGTACTGGTGTGCCTTTTTGCATGTGGCTGTTGTGGCATGTTGAGGCATATGTTTGGTATATATGAGTTGCGTTGTGGTGGCACCCATTCATGGTGTAGTACTGTGCCTGTTACGTGTGGAACGTTGCAACATGTGTATTGAGACATGCATATTGCAGCATGTGCGTAGCATGCAGTATGTTGTCGCATTATGTGGCATGTTTAGATATTCATGTGGCAAGTTGTGACATGTGTGTCCTCACAGACAAGGTGTGCATCTGTGATTGTTTTTTTAATCATTTAGGATAACTCCATCAGCAATCATCTTGGATTGTTTTCCTATGAAAAAGCTCTAAGGCTATTGTAAGAGCGAAACGTTGGGCTGTACTACCTCGGATTTTATTGTATTTTTTTCTCTGTGAGCGGCTGCCTATAAAGGAAACCCGCTGCGGTTTAAAGTCAGTAATTTTCTTTTTGTTTTTTGTTTCCATGGCGATTAATCCCGTTTTTGTCAAACATATTTGCGCATTTAGGTATCAATGATCCTGTTCAAAATTGAGGAAATTCAAACATACAAAAAGCTTCAAGTTAAGTTGGAATTTTAGGGTTGAAACTAGATGTCTGACCTTAAGTTGAAGCTAGATGTCTGGCTTCAGTGTCTAGAGCTTCTAATGTCTTTTTCTGACTCAAAAAATCAGCCATGGGAGCCCAATTTAGTGTGTAGCCATGGCATAGAATAAAAGGTCTTATCTCTTTAGCCCTCTGCTGATTTGTTAGCATAAGTCACCTCTCCCCAAAAACTATTATTATTTTTTAAAGGGAAAAGCTATTGACTTACAGCTCTTAAGCCTGTAAGCCAGCAGTGAGTGCTGCTGTTCTGGGGGAGGGAGATTTAAGTTAGATCCAGAGGACGGATCTAACTTAAACTCCAACTTCTAACTTCTAACTCCATCCCGAGGATGGAGGTCATCCTGTGCACTGAAGCCTGCATCCCCAGAGTATTTCCAAGGGAACCCCTAAACTGTCTCCTAGCCAACTCTGGTTTCCAATCATCTCATGTGAAAAACTAACATGCTGCACTTGAGGATGCTATCGAAGTGGGAAAGAAAAACACAGCCTCAACCTCTGACCAGGATGGCATGGACACCACTGACAGATTCAAGCGTTTGGGTACCAAACACACAAGGAATTACTGCATCCCTTAGAAGCCCTTGCAATATCAATCCATCTTTTCATACATAGTCCACTTGTTGCAATGACAGATCTTTTCCTAATTTATATAACTTTAAAGATGGGTTCCAGTCCATGCTGTTCCAGAGGCACTGCTCTCGGATAGAAGTATTGAAGGCAGCAGCTGGACTGAGTGAGTTCCTGTCCAAGTGGTGGCATGAGGATGTACATTGCTCTCTTGTGGCATTTGCCATTTCAAGAAACTGTGTCCAGCACAGGCCTTTTCCCTGATGGGTAGGGGTAGGAGAAAATGGTGGTAACGAAATAAAAACACAGAACACCGCTTTCTGATTTAAAAATCTGCGAAAAATAATAATAAAATCAAACCATGTGATTCTGCATCATTCCTCATCACCACCTACCTAGTATACTTTTAAAGCAGTTACAATTGATAAAAATGGGGGAAATTGGAATAAAAACACATAACGCTGCTTTCTGCAATTTCATTTGGCTATTTTATTTTGAAATCTGTGAAAAAAATAAAACCATTTTCTCCCACCTCTACTGATGGGGTAAATACCACAAATACCCCGTTTGTCACCTGATTTTGCAGAAAATCACATTCATAAAAAAAAAAACACACAAAATGTGTTTGCTAAATTAATATTATGACATCTAGGAGTGTCAAGGATATTTATTGATGTCTGTCGTGTGATTGTAGCAGCAGTTGGATGCACAGATGTTACTGGCAGGAGATGCCTAGACTCATGGCCCCCCAGGCAACTGCCCTGCATGCCCATTCATTAAGACGGTCCTGACTTGGCAATTCTAATCAAGTCAAAAGTAGTGTGACTCAACCATAGATTCACAAACTTACCTGAGCACACAACACTAGCATCTTCTTGATGTCTGCAGTTATTTACTCCCCACTCACGTGCTGGGCATTGACTGAGGGCTGATTCTGTCCCATTGCATCCGAGATCAGCCAGCCAGATGGGGCCACTTCCACCTCCATATAGTGCTCTATCTGGGGCAAATTTTGCTTCTCCACAACCCAGCTGACGGCAGACAACTCTGGCTTCCTTGATATCCCAGCCATCATCACAAACGGTACCCCAGTGGCCATCATGGAACAATTCAACTCTCCCAGTGCAGCGACGTGGACCATTCACCAGCCTGATCTCTTGGTTTGTAGTTGAAGGATCTGAGCCCCAAACTCCTCCTAGTTAAACCAAAGTTTAGCAAGTGGGTTAGCATGTGAGAGAAGGAGATTATTAGATATAATTTCGGAGCTGGATAAAAACTTTTGGGAAGAAATAGTGGTGAGAGTAAATGAGAGTAACAGCATGCAGTAACTATGAGTAACTATAGCATTCAGCCACTCTTAGAAGGTGAACATAGCATACTGTGGTGTGTGGGGGGGATCGGACAGCCAACTTACTCCCGATAGGCTGCCTAATCATCTATGGGTCTCCTCGGATCTATATCAGCCATTTTGCTGGTGTACAAACCCATTTGGTTCCATTTTTCCATCCCTCCCAGACAAATGCATACTCCAAATATTTACTGAGTGAAAACGAATGGGTAATTCAGTCTTCTGATAACTTTATCATGTCAAAAGTTGCCATTTGTTTTCCCTTGCTTCTTCTCTTGGACCCCAGGCAGCAGTTTGATGTGTCGACATCAGCAAGAGATAATAATACTCTGCTACATGCCATTAAAAACTGGTCCTGTGTAAAAAAAAAATGTTAATGCATGAAGCAGCCCTCAATCCCAAATCATTAACAAAGGGGATTGATTTTTTTTTTTCATTTTCACCAGAGGTGGCTTCTCAAGCTATCTGCTGTTTTGAACTTTGACAGGCAAGGAACCCCACCAATTGTCTGAGCTTTCTCTTCCACACTGCTGATCACATGCATAACCCTCTCGAATACTGAGGAATAAGTGTGCTCTAGTCTGCTTGCATCATCTTGACAATTACAGTGCTGTGTTGTGAAGTTGGCGCATTGGAATCTAGCGCATTACTGGTAGGACCTATGCATGTTTTCAGAAAGGAAGAATGTCTGTAAGCTATACATCCTTGACACTAAAGAAGTCCAACTGATTTTTTAATTAGCTGATTTTGGCATGATTTGTACCCTATAAGCACAGCAGAAACATTTGGAGTGTGCATATCTCATATTATGCCTCATAAAGCTG
The DNA here is from genome assembly GCA_026170595.1 of Plestiodon gilberti rubricaudatus. Taxonomy (NCBI): domain Eukaryota; kingdom Metazoa; phylum Chordata; class Lepidosauria; order Squamata; family Scincidae; genus Plestiodon; species Plestiodon gilberti. The sequence goes on from JANXHW010000006.1 coordinate 24,065,739, forward strand.
GCGCTAAATTTGCCACAGTGTCCCTAATGCCCATTTGGGCAAGCTTTTTGCATTGCTCATCCTCTCTCTCCATTATCACAGACTTTAAATAACAAAAATTGCAGTGTATCAGACTTCTAATAAAGTATATGAGACTTCTAGCAAAGTATGTTAGACTAATAAAGTACTATATTAAACTGTTTCCAGTTGATCAGACTGCTAATAAAGACAGTTGCAAACCCTGATCATGTGAAATGATCCATAGGTGCATGATGAACCTACCTGAGCACACCACACCTGCATCTTCACTGTGGGTGCAGTTGTTTTCCCCCCAGTCACTTGCTGGGCATTGACTAAGGGCTGATTCTGTCCCCTTGCATCTGAGGTCATCCAGCCAGATCGGCTTGTCCCCTCTTCCAAATTGTGCATCACTTTCCGCTGATCTTGCTTCTCCACATCCCAGCTGCCGGCATACGACTCTGGCCTCCTCGATGCCCCAGCCGTTATCACAAATGGTACCCCAGAAACGATGATAGAACACTTCAACTCTCCCACTGCAGCGATGTGGACCGTTCACCAGCCTAATCTCAATGGCAGGGTCTGAGTCTGAAGCCACTCCTAGAGAGATCAAATGTCAGATAGTAGGTCAGCAAGTGAAGAGATGGATATGGACAAACAAGCTGAAATTATATTCTCTGTGGACATGTATTCACAAGAGAGGTTTGGTGGTGGACCTTACAGGCATGATCCACAGCACAACCCTATCCAGATCCTCCACTGGTGCAGTCAGTGGTGGAGGGCAGAACGGGAGGCTTTGGAAAGGAAAGGGGGATTTAAATCCCCTTTACATACCCCTTCAAAGGGGATTTAAATCCACTTTCCCTCCCAAAGCCTCCTGTTTTGCCCTCCACCACTGACTGCACTAGTGGAGGAACTGGGTAGGATTGCGCTGCCAGGCAGAACTTCCTCATGAAGGGTAAAAGAGCCCCACCCAAATGCAAGCTCTGTGACATCCCTATTATGGCCAATGGGTCTCAGAATTGCAGCCTTAAAGGTTAGTACAGTACAGTCGGACCTTTTTATCCACGGTGTTTTTATCCACAGATTTGACTCAACACGGATGGCAAAACTGTGGAAGAGGGAGTCCAACCGCGCTACATTACCTCTTTTTTCAGCATTGTCAGGGGGCCTGCCAGCCACTTCCAGCCTCCTGAAAAATGTAGCTGGGAGTATCTGGTGCCTTTTACAGGTTGCTTCCAGTAGTGGCTTTTTTTTTCCAGTCAGTTTACAAACTCAGGAGTAGAGAAGTGGCAAATATGCTGGGGAAAAGGCAACATGGCACCACTCCTGACCCCCCCCCCCGGATTTCATATAACACTGATTTTCTTATCCACTGTGGTTCCAGGAACTGAACCCCAGCAGATAAAAAGGTCTGACTGTACATGTATACCTTACATCAGTGGTGGCCAACCCGTGGCACGCCATGTGCCACATTTTATGTAGATAATCTTAAGTGTGCCACTTAAATAAATAGACAAAGGGCGCAATCCAAACCTACTTAGGCTGCCATTGTAACTAGTGGCCCAGGGAAAACGGGAGGCCCCAGAATGGAAAGGGGACTTAACTCCCCTTTGAATTCCCCTTTAGGAGGGGATATGAATCCACTTTCCATTCTGGAGACTCCCGTTTTTGCTGGGCCGCTGGTTACAACGGCGACCTAAGTAGGTTTGGATCGCGCCCAAATATTTCTAAGCTAATGAAGATATTTAAAGCACCGTGACAGTGCAAAAAGAATGAGGCACAGTGGGGTACAGAGACCTCCTCTAGTGCCACAGGCTTGGAAAGGTGCGCTGGGGTTGAGAAAGAGAGAGGGACTTCAGCGCTCGACTTGAGCAGAAACGGCGATGCGTGCCACTTCAAAAGGCTCTGCGTGCCACTAAGTGGCACCCGTGCCGTGGGTTGGCCACCTATGACCTAGGACATACACCACCTCTTTTGGTGGCATAAGTCTGAAGAGAGAACTTTGAGTAGCACTGCCCTAGAGAATTTGTGAAGGAGCAGGTTCCAAAGAATAACTGAACATAGGACATTTCTCTAGTGAATAATGTAAATCAGTCTCTAGATATTCATTAATCTACCTGAGCAGGAAACACCAGCATCTTCTCCATGATTGCAGTCATTTGCTCCCCAAGGTCTTGCTGGGCAAAGACTGAGAGCAGATTCTGTCCCTGTGCATCGGACCTCATTCCGCCAGATGGGACCAGTTCCTCTTCCATAATAGGCTCCAGAGAGGGCAGCACTTGCTGTTCCACAACCCATCTCCCAACACACAACTGTTGCGTCCTTGATATCCCAGTTATCATCGCAAACGGTGCCCCATTGGCCATTATGGAACAGCTCAACTCTCCCGCTGCAGTTACTTGAACTGTTCACCAGTCTGATCTCAAGCGCAATGTCTGACTCTGAAGTTGCACCTATGCCTTTCAAGTGTTGAAAAAAGTGGTATAAATATCTTTTAGATATATAAAATATGTAATTCAGAATTTAAAACAGGTGTGTTAGCCTGGTCCTAGAACAGAAATCCTGTACGTTCAGCTCCCCCCCTCCCACACACACATCCCAGGCACAACAGTGCCTGGCATTGTTTCATTATCCTGTTCTACCCACTGAGCCCTGGGGGCAACCCCTCTATCTGTCCAGTGATGTTGAAGGTGCTTGTAAATGATTCTCTCATACGTAGATGGGATCGGCCCTCAGGTGTCCAAGCGAATGTGCTATTCCCCTTGACTAAGTTCTACCACCGGTGCTGCCATAACTGAAGGTTCATTGAGCTGATCACTTTAAATGGATCCTCGACATGATACAGTTCCAACTCAGTTCTTCGATGGGTGGTGGGTGAAGGTGACTTCAGTGGGAGCCTCCTTGGAGACGCCTGAATGATGCAGTACAGTGGAATGGGGGGTGGGGCAGTGGCATAAGATACAGTGGCGTAGTAATGGGGGGTGGTACGTCCCCAGGCAGCACATCCAGGGAGACTTGGGGGCAGCACACCCCCCAATTTGGTGGCAGCTGCACCTTTTCACTCTACGTTTTTTCCTGGTCTCGGCAGCGGCGGCGAGCCTCGCAGTTTTTGGCAAGTTACAGGCTACATGACGTCTGGGTGATGTCACGTGGTGTGGGAGTGGCAGAGGTGTGGCTTCCCGGGGGCATCATATCGGCCCTCAACCCCCCCCCCCCAGTGTGGCGTTACTAATGCTGTGACCTCTGGAGGACACACTTATTTTTGCCAAGATGCCAGGCAAAGAGGAAGAACAACTCCCTGGGTCAAACTGCACCACCCTGCCACTGCTACTAGAACAATGAAGGGCAGGCCCACACTCTCAAATAGAACAAGCAATGTGACAGAGTTAGGTGAAACATAGTATTAAATGTTCATTCTCCCATTGTCAGAATGGAACGTTCAATCCTTGGCTTGCATAATTTTGTATTCACTAGTCACCCATGGGGGAGGAATTTTCAGAAGAAATCAACCATAGGGATGTATGAGGTGAAATAATTTCAATCAATTTCTATTATTTCATGAACCTACCTGAGCAGATAACACCAGCATCTTCTCCATGATGGCAGTTATTTGCTCCCCAAGGTCTTCCTGGGCATTGACTGAGGTCTGATTCTGTCCCTGTGCATTGCACATCATCCCGCCAGATGGGGCCAGTTCCTCTGCCAAAACGGGCTCCACCTGGGGCTGCTCGTGCTGCTCCACAACCCATCTGCTGGCATACCACTATGGCTTCCTGCATGTCCCAGTTATCATCACAAACGGTGCCCCATTGGCCATTATGGAACAGCTCAACTCTCCCACTGCAGTTACTTGGACCGTCCACCAGCCTGATCTCAAGTGCAGTGTCTGACTCTGAAGTTCCATCTAGGTAAATCAAATTGCAGAGAATGTAAAGAGTTGAATATGGGCAAACAAGTTTAAATGATTGCGGGGGCAGGGAGTTTTTCCTATTCAGAAATGTATCAACTCAGTGCCTAGGTGTTAGCCTGCTCCCAGCAAAGAGTTTTGGATTCATATTCGATCCAGGTTTCCATGTCACCTCCGTCACTGATCGTGGAGCAATGAAGCATGCCCCCAAACACACTCATAGAGCAAGCACAGTGACAATCATTTTATGAAATGCAGTCATTGTGTGTTCTGAAATGAAGTATCTACATTTTATGTGAATAGTTGCATCTATGAAGTACAAAATGGGGTTGATGGCTCAGAAGAAATACTGATGATACAAAATGTGGATGAGGGAGGGAATTCCATAGGGCTGGTGCCACTGAGAAGGCCCTATTTCTAGCCGCCATCTGGACATTTTTATCTGGACATTTTTCAACCAAGTTCTTTAAGTTCATGAACCTACCTGAGCAGATAACACCAGCATCTTCTCCATGTTTGCAGTTATTTACTCCCCAAGGTTTTGCTGGACATAGGCTGAGGGCTGATTCTGTCCCGGTGCATTGCACATCATCTCGCCAGATGGGACCAGTTCCACTTCCAAACTGTGCTCCACCTAGGGCTGCTCTTGCTGCTCCACAACCCATTTGCTGGCATACCACTGTGGCTTCCTTGATATCCCAGTTATCATCACAAACGGTGCCCCATTGGCCATTATGGAACAGCTCAACTCTCCCACTGCAGTTACTGGGACTGTTCACCAGCCTGATCCCAAGTGCATTGTCCAAGTCTGAATTCACACCTAGGTAAATCAGATTTAAGGGAGTGGGTCACTGTGGAAAGTGCTGAATATGAGCAAAAAAGTTTGGAAAAGACAGTGGTTTTCATGGTCCCATTCTCTAGCCTGATCTGAAATGTGATGTCTGATTCCAAATTCATAGCTAGGTAAATTAAAATGCAGATAGACTGGTGTCAATCCCTTGCACGTCCCTAGATAACAGCACTCGCAAGAGGGCCTTCTCTGATGACCTGAGGGAACGAGCCGGACTGTATGGAAGTAGGCGGTCTCTCAAATAACCTGTCCCCAAGCTGTATAGGGCTTTAATGATCTAAAACAGCACCTTGAGTTGGGGGACCGGAAACAAACCGGCAGCCAGGGCAACCACTGGAGAAGCAGCCTGACAGAATCGAACCGCCTACTCCCAGTGAGTACGTGGGCTACCACATTCTGCACTAATTGCAGTTTCCGAATTGTCTTCAAGGGCAGCCCTACTTTATTGTTCATTGCAATATAACCTCAATGACACCATAGCATGGATCACCATGGCCAGGTCTGGAATGAAATTTCAGTCAGAAATGAAATTAAGGTAAGATAGGACATCTTGAACAGAAAATATTGGTCTACTACTGGGCGGTCCAAGACCTTCTGACTCCTGATGTGTCAAACATTGCCCCCCTTACTCAATGGCCTAGTCAATGTTCCTCCCACTCTCCAGGGTTTTAGCTCAGCAATCTCCTTCCTTCCACCTTTTCACTCCCTCCCTCCTTTTCCCTTTTCCAATCCAGTGAGTGGGAGGAGAAGGAGGAGCAGTGGAGGCAAAAAGACAGAGAGAGATGGGCACCCTTCTAGGAGGCTCTGATTGAGACACCCATTTCAGTTGGCCTCATGGATGGAGTAGCCCTGGTCTACTGACTCACTGCAGGGGTCTTAGCTTGCTCCTATCTGTTACTGCAGTTACTGGAACCGTTCACAAGTCTGATCTCATGTGTATTGTTTGACTCTGATGTTGCACCTTGGTAAATCAAATTTCAGAGAGTGTGTCACTCTTCAATATGTTGAATATTGGCAAACAGGTTTACATGAAATGGGGAAAATGCAGGGTTTTTCCTATTCAGAAGTGTATCAACTCAGTACCAAGGTGTTAGCCTGCTCCCAGCAAAGAGTTTTGGATTCATATTCGATCCAGGTTTCCAACTTGCCCAGTTTGTACAGGTGTGCAAAAACAGCCATTCCAGTCTCAGGTGTACCTGGCGGCTGTTTAACCATGCTTTAGACACCTTTCCACTGCATTACGGTAATGTACTCCATGCTTCAGGAACTGCACCTAATACACAATGCAGCCTCTACTGGCTTGACAGATAGGAATTAAGCTTTATAATTCTGAATGTATAATTACGTCACCTCTGTCACTGATCGTGGAGCATGCCCCACACACACTCATAGAGCAAGCACTGTGACAGGCATGCTATGAAATGCAGTCATCATAGTTATTGTGTGTTCTGGAATGAATTATCTATATTTTACATATATGCACTGGAATCTAGGAAGAACAAATTGGGGTTGAAGGTTCCGAAGAAATATTGATGATACAAAATGCATCTGGACATTTTTCAACCATGTTCTTTAAGTTCATGAACCTACCTGAGCAGAACACCAGCAGAAGAAATCAACCATAGGGATGTATGAGGTGAAATAATTTCAATCAATTTCTATTATTTCATGAACCTACCTGAGCAGATAACACCAGCATCTTCTCCATGATTGCAGTTATTTGCTCCCCAAGGTCTTCCTAGGCATTGACTGAGGTCTGATTCTGTCCCTGTGCATTGCACATCATCCCGCCAGATGGGGCCAGTTCCACTTCCAAAATGTGCTCCAACTGGGGCAGCTGTTGCTGCTCCACAACCCATTTGCTGGCATACCACTGTGGCTTCCTTGATATCCCAGTTATCATCACAAACGGTGCCCCATTGGCGATTATGGTACAACTCAACTCTCCCACTGCAATTACTTGGACCGTCCACCAGCCTGATCTCAAGTGCAGTGTCTGACTGTGAAGTTCCATCTAGGTAAATCAAATTGCAGAGAATGCATCACTGTGTATAGTGTTGAATATAGGCGAACAAGTTTAATAATGGGGGGGGGGGGTATGGCAGATATTTCCCAGTTCAGAAGTGTATAACTCCTTGCCGAGGTGGTAGCTTGCTCCAAGCAAAGAGTTTGCGTTTGGTTCTTGACCACTGCTCCAGAGAATGTGTAGGAGCCAGTTCTTGGAACTTAGAGGTATAAACCAGTTAAGCCAGGGCTCCAAGATAAGTGCTAATATTGGTTAATGAGCCTCTACTTCTGCACACGTCAATTCACAGAGAAAACACTGTCATTTGCCACTGTATAGTCCAGGCTTAATTGGAAGCTCTAATGTTTACTGAAAGGATTATTCCATCATCTCCTCCCCTTCTCTTGCATCCCTACACAGCAAGCATGTGAGGAATTTCTGAAGAATTACTGAATATAGAAAATTTATCCGGTGAAGGAATCTCAGTCAGCCTCTAATAATTCAAGAACCTTCCTGAGCAGACAACACCAGCGTCTTCTCCATGATTACAGTTATTTTCTCCCCAAGGTCTTGCTGGACATTGACCGAGATCTGATTCTGTCCCTGTGCATTGCACATCATCCAGCCAGATGGGACCAGTTCCTCTGCCAAAGAATGGTCCAGATAGGGCTGATCTTGCTTCCCCACAACCAATCTGTTGACACACAATTCTGGCTTCCTTGATGTCCCAGTTGTCATCACAGATGGTCCCCCATTGGCCGTTATGGAACACTTCAACTCTTCCACTGCAATTACTTGAACTGTTTACCAGCCTGATCTGCACTGCAGTTTCCAGTTCCGATTTCACACCTACGGTAACCAAATTTCCAACTGTTGGTCACCAAATGAAAGATTGGATGAAGGCAAACAAGCTAATATAAAATTCAGACGTAACAGAATTTTTCTGATTTAGTAGACCATCTTGCTCACTGCTGGTGTGTGAATCTTTTCTGGGTGGTATGGTGCTCCCCAGAATCGATTAGATTTGGAGCTTTTTTGGTCTCCTATATCCAAACTTTTCCCCTGATATCTACCTGGCAGCAGTACTCCAACATCCCTTTGCCTAGCTTAAGCAGGGTTTCTCATATCTCACGTGTACCTGGCTATGGTCAATCATGCCTTAGACCCACATCCCATCCTCTGCCTGCAGAGCTGAAGCATCCACACCAAAAAATGCACTGCATTTAGTAGTGGGGTGCAGACACAAGAGGAAATGGGAGGTCATTAAAAGACATCCACATAAGTCCTGGGGCCACCTATGCATCACCCCTAGGACATACACCACCTCTTTTGGTGGCATAAGTCTGAAGAGAGAACTTTGAGTAGCACTGCCCTAGAAAATTTGTGAAGGAGCAGGTTCCAAAGAATAACTGAACATAGGACATTTCTCTAGTGAATAATGTAAATCAGTCTCTAGATATTCATTAATCTACCTGAGCAGGAAACACCAGCATCTTCTCCATGATTGCAGTCATTTGCTCCCCAAGGTCTTGCTGGGCAAAGACTGAGAGCAGATTCTGTCCCTGTGCATCGGACCTCATTCCGCCAGATGGGACCAGTTCCTCTTCCATAATAGGCTCCAGAGAGGGCAGCACTTGCTGTTCCACAACCCATCTCCCAACACACAACTGTTGCGTCCTTGATATCCCAGTTATCATCGCAAACGGTGCCCCATTGGCCATTATGGAACAGCTCAACTCTCCCGCTGCAGTTACTTGAACTGTTCACCAGTCTGATCTCAAGCGCAATGTCTGACTCTGAAGTTGCACCTATGCCTTTCAAGTGTTGAAAAAAGTGGTATAAATATCTTTTAGATATATAAAATATGTAATTCAGAATTTAAAACAGGTGTGTTAGCCTGGTCCTAGAACAGAAATAGGAATACAATATACATATAGAAAATCCTGTACGTTCAGCTCCCCCCCTCCCACACACACATCCCAGGCACAACAGTGCCTGGCATTGTTTCATTATCCTGTTCTACCCACTGAGCCCTGGGGGCAACCCCTGTATCTATCCAGTGATGTTGAAGGTGCTTGTAAATGATTCTCTCATACGTAGATGGGATCGGCCCTCAGGTGTCCAAGCGAATGTACTATTCCCCTTGACTAAGTTCTACCACCGGTGCTGCCATAACTGAAGGTTCATTGAGCTGATCACTTTAAATGGATCCTCCACATGATACAGTTCCAACTCAGTTCTTTGATGGGTGGTTGGTGAAGATGGCTTCTCTTGCCTACGCACCCATCAGTGGGGCCTCCTTGGAGACGCCTCAGTGATGCAGTACAGTGGAATGGGGGGGTGGGGCAGTGGCATAAGATACAGTGGCGTAATAATGGGGGGTGGTACGTCCCCAGGCAGCACATCCAGGGAGACTTGGGGGTAGCACACACCCCAATTTGGTGGCAGCTGCACCTTTTCACTCTACGTTTTTTCCTGGTCTCGGCAGCGGCGGCGAGCCTCGCAGTTTTTGGCCAGTTACAGGCTACATGACGTCTGGGTGATGTCACGTGGTGTGGGAGTGGCAGAGGTGTGGCTTCCCGGGGGCATCATATCGGCCCTCAACCCCCCCCCCCAGTGTGGCATTACTAATGCTGTGACCTCTGGAGGACACACTTATTTTTGCCAAGATGCCAGGCAAAGAGGAAGAACAACTCCCTGGGTCAAACTGCACCACCCTGCCACTGCTACTAGAACAATGAAGGGCAGGCCCACACTCTCAAATAGAACAAGCAATGTGACAGAGTTAGGTGAAACATCAGTATTAAATGTTCATTCTCCCATTGTCAGAATGGAACGTTCAATCCTTGGCTTGCATAATTTTGTATTCACTAGTCACCCATGGGGGAGGAATTTTCAGAAGAAATCAACCATAGGGATGTATGAGGTGAAATAATTTCAATCAATTTTTATTATTTCATGAACCTACCTGAGCAGATAACACCAGCATCTTCTCCATGATTGCAGTTATTTGCTCCCCAAGGTCTTCCTGGGCATTGACTGAGGTCTGATTCTGTCCCTGTGCATTGCACATCATCCCGCCAGATGGGGCCAGTTCCTCTGCCAAAACGGGCTCCACCTGGGGCTGCTCGTGCTGCTCCACAACCCATCTGCTGGCATACCACTATGGCTTCCTGCATGTCCCAGTTATCATCACAAATCGTGCCCCATTGGCCATTATGGAACAGCTCAACTCTCCCACTGCAGTTACTTGGACCGTCCACCAGCCTGATCTCAAGTGCAGTGTCTGACTCTGAAGTTCCATCTAGGTAAATCAAATTGCAGAGAATGCATCACCGTGTAAAGTGTTGAATGGCAATAGTGTTTGACTCTGATGCTGCACCTTGGTAAATCAAATTGCAGAGAATGTAAAGAGTTGAATATGGGCAAACAAGTTTAAATGATTGGGGGGGCGTGGAGTTTTTCCTATTCAGAAATGTATCAACTCAGTGCCGAGGTGTTAGCCTGCTCCCAGCAAAGAGTTTTGGATTCATATTCGATCCAGGTTTCCATGTCACCTCTGTCACTGATCGTGCAGCAGTGAAGCATGCCCCCAAACACACTCATAGAGCAAGCACAGTGACAATCATTTTATGAAATGCAGTCATTGTGTGTTTTGAAATGAAGTATCTACATTTTATGTGAATAGTTGCATCTATGAAGTACAAAATGGGGTTGATGGCTCAGAAGAAATACTGATGATACAAAATGTGGATGAGGGAGGGAATTCCATAGGGCTGGTGCCACTGAGAAGGCCCTATTTCTAGCCGCCATCTGGACATTTTTATCTGGACATTTTTCAACCAAGTTCTTTAAGTTCATGAACCTACCTGAGCAGATAACACCAGCATCTTCTCCATGTTTGCAGTTATTTACTCCCCAAGGTTTTGCTGGACATAGGCTGAGGGCTGATTCTGTCCCGGTGCATTGCACATCATCTCGCCAGATGGGACCAGTTCCACTTCCAAACTGTGCTCCACCTAGGGCTGCTCTTGCTGCTCCACAACCCATTTGCTGGCATACCACTGTGGCTTCCTTGATATCCCAGTTATCATCACAAACGGTGCCCCATTGGCCATTATGGAACAGCTCAACTCTCCCACTGCAGTTACTGGGACTGTTCACCAGCCTGATCCCAAGTGCATTGTCCAAGTCTGAATTCACACCTAGGTAAATCAGATTTCAGGGAGTGGGTCACTGTGGAAAGTGCTGAATATGAGCAAAAAAGTTTGGAAAAGACAGTGGTTTTCATGGTCCCATTCTCTAGCCTGATCTGAAATGTGATGTCTGATTCCAAATTCATAGCTAGGTAAATTAAAATGCAGATAGACTGGTGTCAATCCCTTGCACGTCCCTAGATAACAGCACTCGCAAGAGGGCCTTCTCTGATGACCTGAGGGAACGAGCCGGACTGTATGGAAGTAGGCGGTCTCTCAAATAACCTGTCCCCAAGCTGTATAGGGCTTTAATGATCTAAAACAGCACCTTGAGTTGGGGGACCGGAAACAAACCGGCAGCCAGGGCAACCACTGGAGAAGCAGCCTGACAGAATCGAACCGCCTACTCCCAGTGAGTACGTGGGCTACCACATTCTGCACTAATTGCAGTTTCTGAATTGTCTTCAAGGGCAGCCCTACTTTATTGTTCATTGCAATATAACCTCAATGACACCATAGCATGGATCACCATGGCCAGGTCTGGAATGAAATTTCAGTCAGGAATGAAATTAAGGTAAGATAGGACATCTTGAACAGAAAATATTGGTCTACTACTGGGCGGTCCAAGACCTTCTGACTCCTGATGTGTCAAACATTGCCCCCCTTACTCAATGGCCTAGTCAATGTTCCTCCCACTCTCCAGGGTTTTAGCTCAGCAATCTCCTTCCTTCCACCTTTTCACTCCCTCCCTCCTTTTCCCTTTTCCAATCCAGTGAGTGGGAGGAGAAGGAGGAGCAGTGGAGGCAAAAAGACAGAGAGAGATGGGCACCCTTCTAGGAGGCTCTGATTGAGACACCCATTTCAGTTGGCCTCATGGATGGAGTAGCCCTGGTCTACTGACTCACTGCAGGGGTCTTAGCTTGCTCCTATCTGTTACTGCAGTTACTGGAACCGTTCACAAGTCTGATCTCATGTGTATTGTTTGACTCTGATGTTGCACCTTGGTAAATCAAATTTCAGAGAGTGTGTCACTCTTCAATATGTTGAATATTGGCAAACAGGTTTACATGAAATGGGGAAAATGCAGGGTTTTTCCTATTCAGAAGTGTATCAACTCAGTACCAAGGTGTTAGCCTGCTCCCAGCAAAGAGTTTTGGATTCATATTCGATCCAGGTTTCCAACTTGCCCAGTTTGTACAGGTGTGCAAAAACAGCCATTCCAGTCTCAGGTGTACCTGGCGGCTGTTTAACCATGCTTTAGACACCTTTCCACTGCATTACGGTAATGTACTCCATGCTTCAGGAACTGCACCTAATACACAATGCAGCCTCTACTGGCTTGACAGATAGGAATTAAGCTTTATAATTCTGAATGTATAATTACGTCACCTCTGTCACTGATCGTGGAGCATGCCCCACACACACTCATAGAGCAAGCACTGTGACAGGCATGCTATGAAATGCAGTCATCATAGTTATTGTGTGTTCTGGAATGAATTATCTATATTTTACATATATGCACTGGAATCTAGGAAGAACAAATTGGGGTTGAAGGTTCCGAAGAAATATTGATGATACAAAATGCATCTGGACATTTTTCAACCATGTTCTTTAAGTTCATGAACCTACCTGAGCAGAACACCAGCAGAAGAAATCAACCATAGGGATGTATGAGGTGAAATAATTTCAATCAATTTCTATTATTTCATGAACCTACCTGAGCAGATAACACCAGCATCTTCTCCATGATTGCAGTTATTTGCTCCCCAAGGTCTTCCTAGGCATTGACTGAGGTCTGATTCTGTCCCTGTGCATTGCACATCATCCCGCCAGATGGGGCCAGTTCCACTTCCAAAATGTGCTCCAACTGGGGCAGCTGTTGCTGCTCCACAACCCATTTGCTGGCATACCACTGTGGCTTCCTTGATATCCCAGTTATCATCACAAACGGTGCCCCATTGGCGATTATGGTACAACTCAACTCTCCCACTGCAATTACTTGGACCGTCCACCAGCCTGATCTCAAGTGCAGTGTCTGACTGTGAAGTTCCATCTAGGTAAATCAAATTGCAGAGAATGCATCACTGTGTATAGTGTTGAATATAGGCGAACAAGTTTAATAATGGGGGGGGGGTATGGCAGATATTTCCCAGTTCAGAAGTGTATAACTCCTTGCCGAGGTGGTAGCTTGCTCCAAGCAAAGAGTTTGCGTTTGGTTCTTGACCACTGCTCCAGAGAATGTGTAGGAGCCAGTTCTTGGAACTTAGAGGTGTAAACCAGTTAAGCCAGGGCTCCAAGATAAGTGCTAATATTGGTTAATGAGCCTCTACTTCTGCACACGTCAATTCACAGAGAAAACACTGTCATTTGCCACTGTATAGTCCAGGCTTAATTGGAAGCTCTAATGTTTACTGAAAGGATTATTCCATCATCTCCTCCCCTTCTCTTGCATCCCTACACAGCAAGCATGTGAGGAATTTCTGAAGAATTACTGAATATAGAAAATTTATCCGGTGAAGGAATCTCAGTCAGCCTCTAATAATTCAAGAACCTTCCTGAGCAGACAACACCAGCGTCTTCTCCATGATTACAGTTATTTTCTCCCCAAGGTCTTGCTGGACATTGACCGAGATCTGATTCTGTCCCTGTGCATTGCACATCATCCAGCCAGATGGGACCAGTTCCTCTGCCAAAGAATGGTCCAGATAGGGCTGATCTTGCTTCCCCACAACCAATCTGTTGACACACAATTCTGGCTTCCTTGATGTCCCAGTTGTCATCACAGATGGTCCCCCATTGGCCGTTATGGAACACTTCAACTCTTCCACTGCAATTACTTGAACTGTTTACCAGCCTGATCTGCACTGCAGTTTCCAGTTCCGATTTCACACCTACGGTAACCAAATTTCCAACTGTTGGTCACCAAATGAAAGATTGGATGAAGGCAAACAAGCTAATATAAAATTCAGACGTAACAGAATTTTTCTGATTTAGTAGACCATCTTGCTCACTGCTGGTGTGTGAATCTTTTCTGGGTGGTATGGTGCTCCCCAGAATCGATTAGATTTGGAGCTTTTTTGGTCTCCTATATCCAAACTTTTCCCCTGATATCTACCTGGCAGCAGTACTCCAACATCCCTTTGCCTAGCTTAAGCAGGGTTTCTCATATCTCACGTGTACCTGGCTATGGTCAATCATGCCTTAGACCCACATCCCATCCTCTGCCTGCAGAGCTGAAGCATCCACACCAAAAAATGCACTGCATTTAGTAGTGGGGTGCAGACACAAGAGGAAATGGGAGGTCATTAAAAGACATCCACATAAGTCCTGGGGCCACCTATGCATCACCCCTAGGACATACACCACCTCTTTTGGTGGCATAAGTCTGAAGAGAGAACTTTGAGTAGCACTGCCCTAGAAAATTTGTGAAGGAGCAGGTTCCAAAGAATAACTGAACATAGGACATTTCTCTAGTGAATAATGTAAATCAGTCTCTAGATATTCATTAATCTACCTGAGCAGGAAACACCAGCATCTTCTCCATGATTGCAGTCATTTGCTCCCCAAGGTCTTGCTGGGCAAAGACTGAGAGCAGATTCTGTCCCTGTGCATCGGACCTCATTCCGCCAGATGGGACCAGTTCCTCTTCCATAATAGGCTCCAGAGAGGGCAGCACTTGCTGTTCCACAACCCATCTCCCAACACACAACTGTTGCGTCCTTGATATCCCAGTTATCATCGCAAACGGTGCCCCATTGGCCATTATGGAACAGCTCAACTCTCCCGCTGCAGTTACTTGAACTGTTCACCAGTCTGATCTCAAGCGCAATGTCTGACTCTGAAGTTGCACCTATGCCTTTCAAGTGTTGAAAAAAGTGGTATAAATATCTTTTAGATATATAAAATATGTAATTCAGAATTTAAAACAGGTGTGTTAGCCTGGTCCTAGAACAGAAATAGGAATACAATATACATATAGAAAATCCTGTACGTTCAGCTCCCCCCCTCCCACACACACATCCCAGGCACAACAGTGCCTGGCATTGTTTCATTATCCTGTTCTACCCACTGAGCCCTGGGGGCAACCCCTGTATCTATCCAGTGATGTTGAAGGTGCTTGTAAATGATTCTCTCATACGTAGATGGGATCGGCCCTCAGGTGTCCAAGCGAATGTACTATTCCCCTTGACTAAGTTCTACCACCGGTGCTGCCATAACTGAAGGTTCATTGAGCTGATCACTTTAAATGGATCCTCCACATGATACAGTTCCAACTCAGTTCTTTGATGGGTGGTTGGTGAAGATGGCTTCTCTTGCCTACGCACCCATCAGTGGGGCCTCCTTGGAGACGCCTCAGTGATGCAGTACAGTGGAATGGGGGGGTGGGGCAGTGGCATAAGATACAGTGGCGTAGTAATGGGGGGTGGTACGTCCCCAGGCAGCACATCCAGGGAGACTTGGGGGTAGCACACACCCCAATTTGGTGGCAGCTGCACCTTTTCACTCTACGTTTTTTCCTGGTCTCGGCAGCGGCGGCGAGCCTCGCAGTTTTTGGCCAGTTACAGGCTACATGACGTCTGGGTGATGTCACGTGGTGTGGGAGTGGCAGAGGTGTGGCTTCCCGGGGGCATCATATCGGCCCTCAACCCCCCCCCCCCAGTGTGGCGTTACTAATGCTGTGACCTCTGGAGGACACACTTATTTTTGCCAAGATGCCAGGCAAAGAGGAAGAACAACTCCCTGGGTCAAACTGCACCACCCTGCCACTGCTACTAGAACAATGAAGGGCAGGCCCACACTCTCAAATAGAACAAGCAATGTGACAGAGTTAGGTGAAACATCAGTATTAAATGTTCATTCTCCCATTGTCAGAATGGAACGTTCAATCCTTGGCTTGCATAATTTTGTATTCACTAGTCACCCATGGGGGAGGAATTTTCAGAAGAAATCAACCATAGGGATGTATGAGGTGAAATAATTTCAATCAATTTTTATTATTTCATGAACCTACCTGAGCAGATAACACCAGCATCTTCTCCATGATTGCAGTTATTTGCTCCCCAAGGTCTTCCTGGGCATTGACTGAGGTCTGATTCTGTCCCTGTGCATTGCACATCATCCCGCCAGATGGGGCCAGTTCCTCTGCCAAAACGGGCTCCACCTGGGGCTGCTCGTGCTGCTCCACAACCCATCTGCTGGCATACCACTATGGCTTCCTGCATGTCCCAGTTATCATCACAAATCGTGCCCCATTGGCCATTATGGAACAGCTCAACTCTCCCACTGCAGTTACTTGGACCGTCCACCAGCCTGATCTCAAGTGCAGTGTCTGACTCTGAAGTTCCATCTAGGTAAATCAAATTGCAGAGAATGCATCACCGTGTAAAGTGTTGAATGGCAATAGTGTTTGACTCTGATGCTGCACCTTGGTAAATCAAATTGCAGAGAATGTAAAGAGTTGAATATGGGCAAACAAGTTTAAATGATTGGGGGGGCGTGGAGTTTTTCCTATTCAGAAATGTATCAACTCAGTGCCGAGGTGTTAGCCTGCTCCCAGCAAAGAGTTTTGGATTCATATTCGATCCAGGTTTCCATGTCACCTCTGTCACTGATCGTGCAGCAGTGAAGCATGCCCCCAAACACACTCATAGAGCAAGCACAGTGACAATCATTTTATGAAATGCAGTCATTGTGTGTTTTGAAATGAATTATCTACATTTTATGTGAATAGTTGCATCTATGAAGTACAAAATGGGGTTGATGGCTCAGAAGAAATACTGATGATACAAAATGTGGATGAGGGAGGGAATTCCATAGGGCTGGTGCCACTGAGAAGGCCCTATTTCTAGCCGCCATCTGGACATTTTTATCTGGACATTTTTCAACCAAGTTCTTTAAGTTCATGAACCTACCTGAGCAGATAACACCAGCATCTTCTCCATGTTTGCAGTTATTTACTCCCCAAGGTTTTGCTGGACATAGGCTGAGGGCTGATTCTGTCCCGGTGCATTGCACATCATCTCGCCAGATGGGACCAGTTCCACTTCCAAACTGTGCTCCACCTAGGGCTGCTCTTGCTGCTCCACAACCCATTTGCTGGCATACCACTGTGGCTTCCTTGATATCCCAGTTATCATCACAAACGGTGCCCCATTGGCCATTATGGAACAGCTCAACTCTCCCACTGCAGTTACTGGGACTGTTCACCAGCCTGATCCCAAGTGCATTGTCCAAGTCTGAATTCACACCTAGGTAAATCAGATTTCAGGGAGTGGGTCACTGTGGAAAGTGCTGAATATGAGCAAAAACGTTTGGAAAAGACAGTGGTTTTCATGGTCCCATTCTCTAGCCTGATCTGAAATGTGATGTCTGATTCCAAATTCATAGCTAGGTAAATTAAAATGTAGATAGACTGGTGTCAATCCCTTGCACGTCCCTAGATAACAGCACTCGCAAGAGGGCCTTCTCTGATGACCTGAGGGAACGAGCCGGACTGTATGGAAGTAGGCGTTCTCTCAAATAACCTATCCCAAAGCTGTATAGGGCTTTAATGATCTAAAACAGCACCTTGAGTTGGGGGACCGGAAACAAACCGGCAGCCAGGGCAACCACTGGAGAAGCAGCCTGACAGAATCGAACCGCCTACTCCCAGTGAGTACGTGGGCTACCACATTCTGCACTAATTGCAGTTTCCGAATTGTCTTCAAGGGCAGCCCCACTTTATTGTTCATTGCAATATAACCTCAATGACACCATAGCATGGATCACCATGGCCAGGTCTGGAATGAAATTTCAGTCAGAAATGAAATTAAGGTAAGATAGGACATCTTGAACAGAAAATATTGGTCTACTACTGGGCGGTCCAAGACCTTCTGACTCCTGATGTGTCAAACATTGCCCCCCTTACTCAATGGCCTAGTCAATGTTCCTCCCACTCTCCAGGGTTTTAGCTCAGCAATCTCCTTCCTTCCACCTTTTCACTCCCTCCCTCCTTTTCCCTTTTCCAATCCAGTGAGTGGGAGGAGAAGGAGGAGCAGTGGAGGCAAAAAGACAGAGAGAGATGGGCACCCTTCTAGGAGGCTCTGATTGAGACACCCATTTCAGTTGGCCTCATGGATGGAGTAGCCCTGGTCTACTGACTCACTGCAGGGGTCTTAGCTTGCTCCTATCTGTTACTGCAGTTACTGGAACCGTTCACAAGTCTGATCTCATGTGTATTGTTTGACTCTGATGTTGCACCTTGGTAAATCAAATTTCAGAGAGTGTGTCACTCTTCAATATGTTGAATATTGGCAAACAGGTTTACATGAAATGGGGAAAATGCAGGGTCTTTCCTATTCAGAAGTATATCAACTCAGTACCAAGGTGTTAGCCTGCTCCCAGCAAAGAGTTTTGGATTCATATTCGATCCAGGTTTCCAACTTGCCCAGTTTGTACAGGTGTGCAAAAACAGCCATTCCAGTCTCACGTGTACCTGGCGGCTGTTTAACCATGCTTTAGACACCTTTCCACTGCATTACGGTAATGTACTCCATGCTTCAGGAACTGCACCTAATACACAATGCAGCCTCTACTGACTTGACAGATAGGAATTAAGCTTTATAATTCTGAATGTATAATTACGTCACCTCTGTCACTGATCGTGGAGCATGCCCCACACACACTCATAGAGCAAGCACTGTGACAGGCATGCTATGAAATGCAGTCATCATAGTTATTGTGTGTTCTGGAATGAATTATCTATATTTTACATATATGCACTGGAATCTAGGAAGAACAAATTGGGGTTGAAGGTTCCGAAGAAATATTGATGATACAAAATGTATCTGGACATTTTTCAACCATGTTCTTTAAGTTCATGAACCTACCTGAGCAGAACACCAGCAGAAGAAATCAACCATAGGGATGTATGAGGTGAAATAATTTCAATCAATTTCTATTATTTCATGAACCTACCTGAGCAGATAACACCAGCATCTTCTCCATGATTGCAGTTATTTGCTCCCCAAGGTCTTCCTAGGCATTGACTGAGGTCTGATTCTGTCCCTGTGCATTGCACATCATCCCGCCAGATGGGGCCAGTTCCACTTCCAAAATGTGCTCCAACTGGGGCAGCTGTTGCTGCTCCACAACCTATCTGCTGGCATACCACTGTGGCTTCCTTGATATCCCAGTTATCATCACAAACGGTGCCCCATTGGCGATTATGGTACAACTCAACTCTCCCACTGCAATTACTTGGACCGTCCACCAGCCTGATCTCAAGTGCAGTGTCTGACTGTGAAGTTCCATCTAGGTAAATCAAATTGCAGAGAATGCATCACTGTGTATAGTGTTGAATATAGGCGAACAAGTTTAATAATGGGGGGGGGGTATGGCAGATATCTCCCAGTTCAGAAGTGTATAACTCCTTGCCGAGGTGGTAGCTTGCTCCAAGCAAGGAGTTTGCGTTTGGTTCTTGACCACTGCTCCAGAGAATGTGTAGGAGCCAGTTCTTGGAACTTAGAGGTGTAAACCAGTTAAGCCAGGGCTCCAAGATAAGTGCTAATATTGGTTAATGAGCCTCTACTTCTGCACACGTCAATTCACAGAGAAAACACTGTCATTTGCCACTGTATAGTCCAGGCTTAATTGGAAGTTCTAATGTTTACTGAAAGGATTATTCCATCATCTCCTCCCCTTCTCTTGCATCCCTACACAGCAAGCATGTGAGGAATTTCTGAAGAATTACTGAATATAGAAAATTTATCCGGTGAAGGAATCTCAATCAGCCTCTAATAATTCAAGAACCTACCTGAGCAGACAACACCAGCGTCTTCTCCATGATTACAGTTATTTTCTCCCCAAGGTCTTGCTGGACATTGACCGAGATCTGATTCTGTCCCTGTGCATTGCACATCATCCAGCCAGATGGGACCAGTTCCTCTGCCAAAGAATGGTCCAGATAGGGCTGATCTTGCTTCCCCACAACCAATCTGTTGACACACAATTCTGGCTTCCTTGATGTCCCAGTTGTCATCACAGATGGTCCCCCATTGGCCGTTATGGAACACTTCAACTCTTCCACTGCAATTACTTGAACTGTTTACCAGCCTGATCTGCACTGCAGTTTCCAGTTCCGACGTCACACCTATGGTAACCAAATTTCCAACTGTTGGTCACCAAATGAAAGATTGGATGAAGGCAAACAAGCTAAAATGAAATTCAGACGCAACAGAATTTTTCTGATTTAGTAGACCTTCTTGCTCACTGCTGGTGTGTGAATCTTTTCTGGGTGGTATGGTGCTCCCCAGAATCGATTAGATTTGGAGCTTTTTTGGTCTCCTATATCCAAACTTTTCCCCTGATATCTACCTGGCAGCAGTACTCCAACATCCCTTTGCCTAGCTTAAGCAGGGTTTCTCATATCTCACGTGTACCTGGCTATGGTCAATCATGCCTTAGACCCACATCCCCTGCCTGCAGAGCTGAAGCATCCACACCAAAAAATGCACTGCATTTAGTAGTGGGGTGCAGACACAAGATGAAATGGGAGGTCATTAAAAGACATCCACATAAGTCCTGGGGCCACCTATGCATCACCTAGGACAGTGGTGGCCAACCCGTGGCACGCCATGTGCCACATTTTATGTAGATAATCTTAAGTGTGCCACTTAAATAAATAGACAAAGGGCGCAATCCAAACCTACTTAGGCTGCCATTGTAACTAGTGGCCCAGGGAAAACGGGAGGCCCCAGAATGGAAAGGGGACTTAACTCCCCTTTGAATTCCCCTTTAGGAGGGGATATGAATCCACTTTCCATTCTGGAGACTCCCGTTTTTGCTGGGCCGCTGGTTACAACGGCGACCTAAGTAGGTTTGGATCGTGCCCAAATATTTCTAAGCTAATGAAAATATTTAAAGCACCGTGACAGTGCAAAAAGAATGAGGCACAGTGGGGTACAGAGACCTCCTCTAGTGCCACAGGCTTGGAAAGGTGCGCTGGGGTTGAGAAAGAGAGAGGGACTTCAGCGCTCGACTTGAGCAGAAACGGCGATGCATGCCACTTCAAAAGGCTCGGCGTGCCACTAAGTGGCACCCGTGCCGTGGGTTGGCCACCTATGCCTTACATAAATAAATAGCATATTTCTTGCCTATATCTTATCCACTAATCTGCTAAATACCAACGGTCATTACATGTGGGAGAACGCTCCTGAGAAATATTGGCCATAATAAATGTATCTAGTAAAGTGTCACTCAATCTATATTGGATCGCAAACCTACCTGAGCACACAACACTGGCATCTTCTCTGTGGTCGCAGTTACTTTCTCCCCAAGGCTTTGCTGGGCATTGACTCAGGGCCAATTCTGTCCCCTTGCATTTGACACCATCCAGCCAGATGGGACCAGCTCCTCTTCCAAAGTGGGCATCAGCTGGGACTGAACTTGCTGCTCCACAGCCCAGCTCCTGGCATACAACTCTGGCATCCCTCATGTCCCAGTTGTCATCACAAACGGTGCCCCATTGGCCATTGTGCAACACTTCAACTCTCCCACTGCAGTGATTTGTCCCATTCACCAGCCTGATCTCAGGTGCAGCATCTGTTGTACCTATGGAAACCGAAATTCAAAGAGTAGGTTAGCAAGTGAAGGGCTGCATGTGGCAGACAAGGTGTCTGGTAAGTCAGCCTGCTTTAATGGGGTTGTACAGCCCCTGAGAATTGGATTTGCGATTTGATGGTACTCCTGGATCCAGTTTTACGGTTGATGGTTATGGCTCTGTGTCCATTTGCCAGAGTTAGAGTCTAACTGTTAGACTGATGTGCCAGCTGTGCCCATTCATGTCGCTAGTGGACCTGGGCATGATTACCTGTCAAAGAGATTATTACAGTAATGCACACTATGTGAGGCTGCCTTGGAGATCCCTCAGAAACATTATCACGTACATAATGTACTTGCTCACTGCTGTCCAAGCTTCATTCTTTGTCCATTCCTTTTTGAGAGCAATTCAGCGGCCTGCTGGCTATGGCATCTAAAACCTCAGCTGTCTCAGTTGCGCAGCCCAATCCTGTCTAGTTGGACGCGACGGCACACATAAGGCGCCCGCTGCATTCTATCCAGGATTGGGTCTGTGCCAGTGCAGCTGGTGGCCTCCTCGGTGTAAAGGGATGTTTTGTCCCTTTACCCCATGCCAGCTGCCCCAATGGGGCTGCTCGGATGCCTGCCAGCTATTTTGCTGGTGCAAATTTCAGAGTTCCGTGTAACGGCAGCCAGGCCCAGGAAAGCAGCTAGGCTCGGGAAGGCCTCCATAGGATATGAAGGAGGAGGCAGCCACTGATCCCTTCCCCTTCTCAGACGCAGCCGACCAATCCCATCCCCCCAGAACAACCCATTCATTCCACCTTGCCCATGCTACTCTGCTGCCCGGCAGGGACTCAGATTCCTGCCATGGCACTTCTCTGGTCTGCGGCTTCAGAGGAGTGGTACAAGCCTCTCCACCAGCACCACTTACTCACCGGGTGCCGCAAATGTGCCTTATGGCACGTTTGAAACACCCTAGACCATGGAGCGGTCTCTCCGCCGATCTATTGGTAGACAGGATTGCACTGCTAAGGTATTTAGAGGATTGCCTCCCTCCTTATTAATCTGCTGTTGTTCATGAACTTGTGAGGGTCTCTTGCCTTTTCTGCCACCTACTGTGGTTCAGCTCGTGTTTGGCAGTGAGATACACCTGGTCAAATTCCCTGCCTTAAGTGAAACTGGTCCTCTCTCCTAGATGGTTTTCAATATAAGTGGAAAACTTGACTTTTTGGGGCCACGTTCCTGTATTCCTCAGTGATCACGTTGTCCTCTGGCAGTTTTTGTTTTGAGATGCTGATGTGTTTTCATTGCTGCTCTTTACTTTTTGTGGTATATTATTGTTTTAATTGATGTCTGTGTGATGCCAGAGGTACCTGAGAAAGAGAACACCGTGAACATTTGTGCAATATACAGAATTTAAAAAAAAATGGAGGAAAGTGAAATTCTTCACTGGAGCTTCGCTTGGATAGTAGCAGTAGTAGCAGAAAAAAAAAAAAGTAAGCATTGCCCCTAATGCCCCTACACACCTGTGTTTGGAACTTACCTTTACAATATTTTACTCCCAAAATGTCTTTTCTACAACTGTGAGTCTGCTTGCATTATTTCATACTGTTAAAGTCTCTGTGTATTTATGATTTTTTTTAAAAAAAAAAAAACACAACCCTCCTTTTCATGCTGTTGTCTTCACTGTTTTTGTTCTGATGATGCCTAGGCAAATGAAGAGATCTATTGCTTCATTTCTTTCCATTATATTGCATTATATCTGTTTCCATTACATTGCTCCCTTATTGTTGTTAATCAATCCCTAGTAATCTAGCTATCCAGTGGGTGGTAAAATGGATCTAAACACATATGTTTGGGGGAATCATGTAACTGCAGGGATTGTGAGTGCTAACATGCGCAGTCTCACCCTCTGTGCCTGTAACATTACTGTATTTATTTAAGGGGTCATATAGGGTTAGGCTACAAGATCCCCTGTGCCCAGAGAGATTGGTGCATAGACCCAACAGCGACATAGCCACGCCCCTGGGAGGTGAAGCCGTGGCACATGGTGAAACTCCCAGACACTGTTCCGGGCCGCCGGAACGCCGCTGAAAAGGACAAGGTGGGCGGGAAGCCCAAACTGCTCGCCTTACTTCGCCGAAGCAGCACCATTGTAGCCACCCCGCTTGCCACCCAGGGGTGTACCGCCCCCCCCCCAGGCATTCTGACATCACTGATTCCCAAGACCTAGCTCAAGAACATATTTGCACAGAAAACCATGAGAGAGTCTCTTTTTCCTTTGGGATAAATACAAACAGCCCAAGGAGGGGGATAGTTGTATAGTTATTGACCTTGGGAAGTATTCCTGTGGCCTGGGGGGGGGTTAATTCAAGCAGCAGTTTTCAGCATCAAGCAGGCATTGTGCAGCTCCCCCAAGATCAGGCTCTGTTGTATTGCCAGTTTATTCAGCAGTCTTCAGGCTGCAGTATTAGTTCCTATCTCTTATATGAATACGTATTGCATTTTTTAAACTTGTGTCCTTAGTTTATTTTGCTCATTCAGCACTGTTTGTTTCTAATGCAAGATCCAGTTCTCCAAATTATCCACTTTCAGAAATAATTCAGGAACACATAATGTTCATCATAGCTTCACACATAACCTCTAAATGGACTTTTGCTTTGGCAAACAAACCTTGTGTCACAATGATAGCCCCGAGGAAGTGCAAATATTGCTCAAAGTCAAAGTCATGTGCTGAGTTCATGTTTTGTGAGAAAGATGAGAGCATAAGAAAAGTCCTGTTGGATCAGATCAAAGGCCCATCTAGTCCAGGATTTTGTCTCCCACAGTGGCCCATCAGCTGCCTTTGGGAACCCCACAAGCAGGAAAGGAAGACACACTTCTTTCTCACCATTGCTTCCCCGCAACTGCTATTCAGAGGTATACTGCTGCTGAACCTAGACTAATAGCCATCGATGGATGTGTCCATGACTAGGTCCAAACTCCTTTAAAAGTCATCCGAACTAGTGGCCATCACCACACCTTTTCATGCTGTGAAAAGTACTGTACTTTCTTTTATCCATTCTAAATCCTCCACCCAG
Source organism: Plestiodon gilberti rubricaudatus (assembly GCA_026170595.1). Classification (NCBI taxonomy): domain Eukaryota; kingdom Metazoa; phylum Chordata; class Lepidosauria; order Squamata; family Scincidae; genus Plestiodon; species Plestiodon gilberti. The sequence continues at coordinate 24,090,337 of JANXHW010000006.1, forward strand.
CATTTTCATTGAATGAAGGAAGCTTCACCTACCCCAAAGACAGGCCAGGAGAATAAAGATCACTGCCATCCCCCACAGCCCTCTTCCTGGAGGTCTCACCAAAGAAGCCGGCATCCACTGATCCCAGGGTCCCAGCTAAGCAGAAGCAGATTCCTTGCTTGGACAGAGTGAACACAGTCTGAACACAAGGGCTGCAGCTCGTCCTAATGGTGCAATCATGGAGGTCAATGCCATGGGCAAAGGTTGGGGAGTGAAATGCTGGAACGCCGCTGGTGAAGCCTGGGAGGGAGGAGATTAATCAAGCATAAGTTGGCCAAAGGCTTGACGCTGCAGTTTTCTTCATCAGTGACATTGTGTGACAACAACTTCCAGTTCCCCAAAATGACTGGTTATACTCTGACTTCTGCATTGACTTCTGCGTTGACTTCTGACTTCTGCATTGTTTTATGGGTAGTTTTATTATGTATGTGTGCATATAATGTTCGCTGCCTTGAGCGCACACATCAGTGGGAGAAAGATGGGATAAAAATATTATAAATAAATACAGTAAGCAAACTTTGCCTATTTTTCCACCTAGAGTGGTTCCTTCTAGTAAAGTCCCCCCCCCCCTTCGAGGCTCCTGTAATGCCTCAGCTTCCTTGTGGTTTGTGGTTCCTTGTGGTTTGCTGAGGTGACTTCCAAGGGAAGGTTTGGTTGCCAAGCCAGAGGAAGGGAGTCCAAAAGGGGAGATCTGCAGGTACTTAGATATTGGTCTAAGCAGGCACTTGAAGCTGAGTCTGTAACATACACACACCTTCCGGGGGGGGGGGGGGGGAGATGTCTGAGCTACAAAAACTGGGAACCTTGAGGATCCCAGGGATACTTTATGGAACAGAAGGACTTCCTAGGTTGACTGACGGATTGGTGGCTAATGAAAACCATCAGGCTGCTTCTGAGGGTGGAGACAAAAGGTATTCAGATTAGTAAGGGATGAGTTTCTGGAGCGTAAGAAGAGTGATCTTTCTTGGTCCCTAGGAACTGTTTAAAACTAGTTTCCTTGCCAATCCCAGGTATGAGACAAAAGAGAAGAGCACTTGATTGGTTTACGATATATCTCATGGGCACGCTTTTGTTTTTCCAGTCGTATTGGAAACTGCTAACTGCTGAGGTAAATCTGGGTCTAGGCAGGAAGAGAGGAGAGGCCAGTGTGGACGATACTTGAAAGCCCAACTGGCCCCATGTGCTCAAAGAGTTACACAGTTATGGAGTGCACACATCAAGCCCGTGCCCCTTCTGTGAGAGTTTGAGGCGTTGTTCTCTGATTGAGTGTGAAGGGAGGCGTTTTTAGTCCAAAAGGCCTCTCTGAACAATGATAAACCTGAAGTAGGTATATAGGTGCTTCAGATTAATTACCCACCCACATATTAGAAAAAAAATGCCCAAAATAGGAGGAGAGGAGCCAGGATGGGCATTCTCCATGACTGCGCAATATGTCATACCATGTGGAGCTGGTTCAGTTTTAAAGTACAGTATGACCTCAATTGAACCCTAGGAGGCTCACTGTCTGATTCACTGAGGTGGGAAAGAGGGCTGATCTTTCCCAGAGGCCCCTTTCTGGACACTGCCTGCTACTGCCCAGATGCTGCACATGGCGGAGGTGTGCCTGAGAGACAGAGAAAACAGGCTTTTGTGGGAACAAGGATGGAGAGACTATGTGAAGTGGCAGCTGGAGAAAAATAATAATTTAAAAATCAGATACAACTCTGTCAACTGTTTAAATTTGTCTTTGGCATAGTGTGATCTGTGCTTGCCAACGTGTGAAACATGAACAGTTACCATTGCTAAGTGATTCTGAGTTGTGGCAGGGTTAATGGTTAGTCAATTCTATCTATGGCGTTATCTGTATTTGGCAGAAATAGAGGTATCCAAAGGATAAGGGCTGGTCCACATTTATTTATTTATTTAAAAATATTGATGCCTTGTCATTGCCCCCAATTAGGAGGTTACCCAAAAAGGCTTACAAAATTCATAAAATTATAATAACAGCAGTACAACATGTTGTTGTTGTTTTGTTTTGTTTGTTTTAAAAAACAGAAGTAAGAGAAACCAGGAACTAACATTAAACATATTTAACATTCAACAGCAACCACCACCACCCCAAGCAAATTAACTAAAACAAAAACCAAACCAGGAGGACTAAGTAAGAAAGGCTAAACCAAAGAGGAAAGGTTTTTGCTCCCCACTGGAAGGCTAATAGGGAGGGCATAATGCTTAATTCAAGTGGGAGGGAATTCCACAATAATGGTGCCAATATGAGAAGGCCCTGCCCTTTTATGCCGCCAGTGAGGCTTCCGCCAAAGGTGGCAGTCACAGCAATGCCCCCTCGGATGATCCCAGGGAGCAAGCTGTTTCCTGTGAAGAAGGTGGTTCCTCAAATACCCTGGCCCCAAGCTGCCAAGGGCTTTAAACCATTTGGATTGAGTCCGGAAAAAATCGGCAGCCAGGGCAGTCAGAGGAGAAGCAAACAGACCTCCCAAGACCACATGGGTCATCCTATTCTGCAATAAGTGAATTATGGTGTCCCCACCAGTGGCGTCGCTGGAGGTGGGGCGGAAAGCTAAGTTCCGCACCGCACTGACCTCCGTTACTCACCAGCATGAGGCAGCCCTGCCCCCTCACCTTCGGAGCCATTCAGTGGGGCGAAGGCAACATGCAGGGAGTGGCTCCGAAGGTGAGGGGGCAGGGCCGCCTCATGCTGGTGAGTAACAGAGGTCAGCGCGGTGCGGAACTTAGTGTTCCGCCCCACCTCCAGCGATGCCAGTGGACCCCATCCTCTTCAAATCATATGGAAGGCCAGGGTCCAGCATGCTGACTTGGATGGCTTGTAGTCACTGGGCATTAGAAATGATATATGGGTCCGGGTTTGGGATCCTCTGTGGGTTTATAAATGTATAAAATGTATACCTATGACACAAGTCCTCATGAACTCTCCTCCTGGAAGCTGCAACTAGGTTATTGCTGCCACCAGCAAAGTTGTTCTTTATAAAGATGAATAATGGGAATATGAGCATGTTCAGTTGTGTGCTGGTTATTTACATGTGGTAACTGGACCAAGTCCTTGAGATGGAGCTTCCTTAGAGCAGCACATCCATCGGATACCGATACCAAATTGAAAAACAAAATAAGTTCTATTAAATAGATTTTACTTTACGAAGGACTATTTAAACACTGATGAGATTCCTCTAGTGTCACTAGTTGCAGATGACAGAATCCTTCTGTGGCTCTTGGGTCTGTGAGTCAAAATTCCTTCTTCCTTGGGGTCCTGTATCGTATCTAATGTAATGAACCTGTATCACGCCACTACAAAATTTACCATATATTCTTCAACGAACTGGATGCTGAGCAAACCCACTTTGTCACCATAATAAATAAGTGCTTTCTTCAGCTCAGCACACATCAATCCATCATCCAGAATGTTTTTGCTAGAATTCACAGTGATTGCAGTTAGGTAACTGCAAATTACATTTCACCCTAGGAGAAAGCAAAAACTATATTAAGACAGGTTGCTTAGAAAATGAAGGTAACAAAATGTTGATAAAATATTCCCATGTGACACACACCCCTCTCCTGTCTTTGGGATATCTATAAAACTTTAGGAAAGGACATTGGACTTAATACAATTCTGGATCACCTTTCTCTGTACACCAGTCCTGATTATAAAACAGCACAAAATAGGATTATCAGAGAGAAACCTGCCCACGTTTTGACTCTTTGGGCCCTATACAACCCATTCCTGACCACAATCTTTCCATTAATAGCACAGAAGGGAAATTCTGATGTTTCTGTCCGTCCAGAGAACACAAAGAGAAAGGAGTGGAAAGGGTAGAATACATAAATAAATCCCCTTTGAATCTCGCTTATGTTCTGGGACCTCCCATTCTCGCTGCACTGCTGGGTTACACTGGTGGTGTAAGTTGGATAGGATTGCACTGTAAATTAGAAGGCCCAGACAGAAGAAGTCACCTTGAGGAAGTTTCTCTCCCAAAGAGCCCCAATATCCTAGAGGTCTCTTTAAGTTATGAAATCAAGGAATGTGAGCAATGCAGTCCCACCTGACTGAACTAAGGCTATGCAGGTAAGACACAAAAGTAAAAGTGATTTATTAAGAGCCTGAGGAATCACAACAATGGGTGGAAGGGAGAATGCGAGGAATAAAAACTGATCCGCTAGAAAAAAGAGATACAGAATAGGGCAGAAAAAATTGGCAAGGATGCTAAAAGACAAGTGGAAAATATAACAACCCTGATATGACTTACTGGATACAGTCCCTATCCTACTTATTCACACTACTCCAGGTCCTAGTGTTGGCACCCACACTTGCAGCAAGGTGTGCAGGTGATCCCTCCCATGAATCATCAGCTACTTGTGATGTCAAAGCTGAGAAGGTATGCAAAGGGATGCTCTTACTGCTGCTTTATATAACCTTCACCTGTGTGGTGGTGGGGTACTTGGGGAGTGTCACCTGGGCCCCTGCACTTCCCGCTCCTGAAAATCAGAAGGGCTTCATAGTCTGATGAACTGGCTCAAAGCCAAGTGCTTTGTTTACCAGGCAGTTGGGGACAAAGAAGCAAGTCGACAATGAAAGATAACTACTGCATCTGAATGTCTCAGAAGCAAGACATTGCCAAAGCCCATGGAGTGCTGAAACGCTCCAAAATAAAATCAACAAGAACTTTCATCACCCATGATGAGAAGTGACTGGGGCCAATGCATGGTGCTAAAGCCTTTGCGGTAATGGTGGGAAGGTGTTTGAAAGAAATGACCTAGGAGCATCATGTAATTGTTCTGGAAGGTAGCACCAGGCATGAGAGACAGGAAGAGGGGAAAAACACAGAGTTGTTGAGGGAGCAGAACACCTTTGGATGGTTAAAGGTGGTGGAGCTGGAAGAGCGAAAGACCAGGAGAGTAATGAGTTATGAGGCTGAGAAGAGTGAGGCTATTGAGAACTTGGAAGAATCAAAAGAAACCTTGACCATAGGATATTGATCAGTAAAGCATAGTATCACTCAACCTCTGCAGATTCATGAACCTACCTGAGCAGATAACACCAGCATCTTCTCCATGATTGCAGTTATTTGCTCCCCAAAACGTTGCTGCACATCTGTTGAAGGATGATTCTGTCCCTGTGCAATAGGCATCATCCCGCCAGATGGGACCAGCTCCACTTCCAAAGTGGGCTCCACCTGGGGCTGATCTTGCTTCTCCACAGTCCAGCTGATGGCATACAACGTTAGCTTTCCGCATGTCCCAGATATCATCACAAATGGTGCCCCATTGGCCATTATGGAACAACTCAACTCTTCCACTGCAGTTATTTGAACCATTCACCAGCCTGATCTCAACTGCAGTATGTGAGTCCAAAAAGGAACCTAGATAAACCGAATTTCCGAGAGCGGGTCAGCAAGTGAAGGGCTGGATAAGGGCTACCCAGCTGAAATTATTATCTAAACATAAATGTTATCATTATGCACATTATCATCAGCACATTATCATTACAGGTTCCACTGTGTTCAACGTGGCTTTTAATTGCAGCATCATAAATGAAAGCTTTTAGTTATATCCTCCTGTTCCCCCGACAGAATTAAATACCTGTGGTCACCAACGCATTCAAACGAAATATTCATGAAGATGTTCATTCTGTTGCGCCATTTCTTTTCATTTTAAAGACCAGTTCATTTTGTTGTTCCTTTGTCCATCTGTGGTGATCTCCTGCAATCCACCGTATGGTGGTGATGAGAAGAGAGGCTTGCACCTGACCTGGGGTAACGTCATGGCTGGACTCAGAGGCGTTGCTCCGGTAAGGGCCCTACCGTACGTTTCGCGGCGTCCTAGTCCCATTTATAAGCCAGCAGGAGGCGGCTCCGCCCCCTCACTGTCAGAGCCATTCCCGTGCAGAGAAAGCAACGGGCAGGGAGTCTCTTGCCTGCTGCTTTCTCTGCACGGGAATTCCTCCGACAGTGAGGGGGGGCGGGGCCACCTCCTGCCGGCTTGTAAACGGAACTAGGACGCCGCGAAACTTATGGTAGGGCTCCTACCGGAGCGACGCCTCTGGCTGGACTACAACTGATCTGGCTCCCTGACAAAGACCATCCCACAATATATATTCCACTGTCACCAAGAAGGGAAAACTTAAAAAGGGGGCTGCCCTCCTGTGCCCTTCCTACCCGTGCAATATTGTTTGCATGTATTTGAGAATAAATGAATATAGAATGTAATGGACCCCATTTGGTTCCATTTTTTCCATCACTCCAAGACTAATGGACACCCCTAACGTTCTCTGCATGAAACGTAATGGGTTGTAAGCCACCTTGAGTGCCCTTGTTGGGAGAAAGGCGGGGTATAAATTCTTTAAATAAATTAAATAAATAAATAAATAAATAACCAACTCCCATGTATATATCTACTAAGAATATATGCATCTGTGTATATATTCTGTATACCTGTATTGACCTGAGTATAAGACTCACTTTTGTCACCTAAGGCAAGTCTTTAAAGTAGGGGTGCGGCCTACAATCAAAGTCTAGCATTTTCTGCTTATACTGCAAAGTCCCTTTTTCAAGCCTCTCCAAGTCTCTTTAAAAGGTAAAATGCATTTTCTTGTTTTAAACTGCAAAGCCCTGTGTTTTCAGCTCTTTAATCACTTGCTAAATGGCCAGGATCTCTCTAGCAACCTCTAGCCTTAGAGGCATTTGAAAAAATTAACCCTTAAGTTCCAGCCCCAGGACTTTGTGGAAACTAAGATATTTATTGATCCTGCAGTTTGAAAGTTGAGAGCAAGAGCTCCTGCATAGGCTTACCATATCCAAAAGGGGACAGAGTGCCAACCTTTAGGCTGCAATCCTATGCACACTTTCCTGGGAGTAAGCCCCATTGAATGCAATGGGACTTACTTCTGAGTAGACATGCATAGGATTGTGCTGTTAACCATTGAAATTTGGGCAGGTGCAGCTCATCATCGTGGAAGCGTGCAACAAGCTGCACCTGCCCAAATTCCAACGGTTAAAGGTAGGCACTCTGTCCCCCTTTGGATCTGGGAAGGCTACTTATACTAGGGTGCCCTGATTCAATAAGGGACAGGGTGCCTATGCCTTTAACTGTACTAAAGCTGTACTGATTTATTTATTTATTTATAGAATTTGTACCCCGCCTTTCTCCCACAAGGGCAACCAATAAAACCATTAAAATACATATGTACATTTAAAAACAGGAAATTAAAACAGTTAAAACAATTAAAACAAACAACCCCAGTGGGTCATCCACATTTACATGTTAAAAGCGATCTGTTAAAAAGCCAGCCCGCCATGTCAGACATCAAAAGCTGATCTGAATAAAAACGTCTTAAGGCCCCTCAAAAGGGCTCTAAGGAGGGAGCCGATCTCAATTCCAGGGGGAGGGAATTCCACAGATTTACTGTTCTACTAATGTGTATATTTTCTTTAAGTTAAAATAAAAATACAAATGTATTTTTTTTAAAAAAGCACTAAACTTTAAGGGTGCGGCTTATCATTAGGAGCGTCCTATACTCGGGGCAATACGGTATATACAGAATATATACACACTCAGAATATCTACTCAGAATTAAGTCCCACTACATTCAATGGGTCCTACTTACGAGTAAGTATGATTGCAGCGTTAACCTTCTCTTGATTTTATCATTACAAAGATTGTCATTTCTTTTTTCCCCACTTGTTTCTTCTCCAGCTTTATGCATCAACATTATCAGGAGGTAATGTTCTGCTTCATGCCATTAAAAGGCAGGCCATTAAAAAAAACCACTCATGGGTTTTAGCATATCGGACTGCTGATAACGGTACAGGAGTAGGTGAATTTGAGTTTCTTTGTCTATTTGGGTACCCTGATCATGTGAAATGTCTATAGGTTCATAAACCTACCTGAACACACAACACCAACATCTTCTCTGTTAGTACAGGTATCTTTTTCCCAAGACTTTGCCGGACATTGACTAAGAGCTGATTCTGTCCCATTGCATCTGAGATCATCCAACCAGATGTGTGCACGTCCTTTTCCAAATAGCACATCATTTTGGACTGATGTTGCTTCTCCACATCCCAGCTGTCGGCATACCACTCTGGTTTCCTCGATGCTCCAGCCATTATCACAAACACTGACCCACTGTTCATTATAGAATAATTCAACTCTCCCACGGCAGCGAAATGGACTGTTCACTAGCCTGATGTCAACTACAGCGTCTGAATCAGAAGCCACACCTAGGTAAGCCAAATTTCAGAGATTGAGTCAGCAAATGAAGGGCTGGATGTGGATGAAGAAAGTGAAATTACATCTGGACAAAACAGAATTGATCCTGCTCTAGAGGCCTCCTGATCTAGCTATTGGTCTCAATGCACAAATCATACAGAATCAATGAAACATGAAGGGAATCAATCATTTAGAGGACCTGGTTCATGGCCTGAAAGTATTTCTACATCCCGCTATGCTCCTGGATGTCCAGCTGATTTCTATGACCCAGAGTCCTTTTGTCTAGCTTACATTGGTGTGGCAACTTTTGGCCCAATCCTATCATGGATTGGGATGGCGTGTGCAGGGCTGTATTTATTTATTTTATTTATTTATTTTTCACATTTTTATACCACCCTTCCTCCAAGGAGCTCAGAGTGGTATATATATTTCCTCCCCTCCTTTTTGTCCTCACAACAACCCTGTGAGGTAGGTGGGGCTGAGAGATAGTGACTGGCCCAAGGTCACCCAGGAAGCTTTGTGGCTGAGCGGGGATTTGAACCTGGATCTTCCAGGTCTAAGTCCGACTCCCAAACCACTACACCATCCTGGTGAGTTCTGCTGTTGAAAAATGGTTTTTGGCAGCCGCTGGTGGTCATAGTAGGTACACAGCTACACCCAGCAGCAGCACTGAAGGATTGTAGCCGGACCTACAGAGGTAGGTGCAACAGCGGCCATGGCAGAATTAGGTAGGGAGGGAGTGAAGCAGGGGTGAGGAGGGAGGCAGACCAGGGGACGAATCGGTAATACTCCCTTGCACTGATATTCTAACCCGTGCCATCATTACATGCCTTGGATTTATGCCTGTTAAACAGCCAGTATAGATCCCAGGAGTCCCATTGTGGCGATGGAGGCTATCCCCAAGTTAAGTGAGCAAATGTTCACTTACCCAAGGAGACTTTTCCAGACTCCCGATCCCCTCCTGCAGATACAGCACAGTGGTGCGGCTGCATCAGCAAAGAGGGATTGGGGTAGGATTGGGCTGTTTGTCTATTTCTCACTCAAGTGGACCTGACTATAGGTAAAGATGCCTCATTCACCATTCAGTTAGACGACTGTAACGTTCTCTACATAGGGCTCTCCCCTTCAAGACCATTCGGAAATTTCAACTGGTACAAGCGACAGCTGCTCATCTCCTGACAGGCACTAGATTTTATAGTTATGTCCCTCTATTGCTGTCTCTGTTTCATTCTTTATCAATAGTCCGATACATTAGCAACAGTAAGTGAAACTCAGACACACTTGCAGCAAGGTAAGTAGGGGAGCCCCTGAGTAGCATCAGAGTGGGCGGTCTTTTGGGTTCCTGAATGTCCCACTCTTGGGAATCGTGTGACCTTCACAGTCCAGTGAGATATCTAAAGGCACAACTCCTTGTTTACTGGTCAATTGGGGAAGAAGGAGAAAATTAACAGTAAAGATGAATGGCTTGGTATCTGGGTGAAATCTCCAGAATGCTAGAAATGTCCAAAAGAGGAGAAAAGATAAGGAAAAAAAACAAAGGGAAAAAAATCAAAGGTTTTAACCGCAAGGGATTTTGAAGATGGAAGGCTCGTATTTGTAGCTGGGGTGACTGGCACAGTTGTGCCACATATGGTGCTACACCACTAAAACCTACTGTACACTGTACATTGTACAGATTTGGGACCAGCCTGGCCAGTTGGACCCTCTGGTGGGCCTGAGCCCTTGTAGAGTGCTCTACCTGACTGACCCCTGATCGTGGGTCTGACCTCTCGGAGAGAGACGATTGGGAGAATCACTTTGCCCAGAGAGATGGGTGAGGAGTGAGAAATAACCCATGAAAAATTATCCTCAGTAACCCTTTGAGTATTTCATCTTCTTTGTGATGAAAGAAGAAAGAGCAAGTATATATTTTCAAAAAGAGAGGGCAGGTGACAGAGATTAGGGGCCTGGCACAGGGGGTAAATTAAGGTAAAACTGCATGGTGTAGGACAGAGGTTCCCAAACTTTGTCATCAGGTGTACCCCCTGCCACAGTTAAATAGTCTGAAGTACCCCGAAGTAATTAATTAATTAAAATATTTAATCAGTTAATAATTATCTGTTAATTAATTGGATTGTGTAAGTAATTAATAAGTGAAACATGCAGATTTTCATGGCTTGTTACTATATGCAAAGTTTCAACATTTATGGGATGTACAGCCATGTATTTTGAGAAGAAGAAATAAAGTTCGTTCAAAGAAAACAGCGCAAGGGAAAGGTTACTAGCAGTCAATTCGGAAACAGCAGCTTCCGCAACCAATTAGCCAATTAAGGGTTTCCCGTGCTTTTCGAGCGCTCCGTTTCTATTTCTTTCTCTGTGCTTCCAAACAAGACTATGGACATCTTTCAGCGTGCCTGCTGAATTCTCTAATCTGCTTTTTGAAAAAATCCCTGGAGTGGGAAGAAACGTAAAAGCAAAACTAGAAGATCTAAGGCTTCTCATCGCTTGACTGCTTTGGATAGTCCGTTCCTGCGCGCCTACTTCTTCAGTGCGATAGAACCAAGGAAAGGAATTGTCTTCAGTCAATTGTAAGAAACGAACTTTATTTCTTCTTCTCAAAATACATGGCTGGAAATCCCATAAATGTTGAAACTTTGCATAATTAATAAGTAATTAAATGGATTTCTATAGAAATCCACTTAATTACTTATTACTTGCATTTTCTTCTTGCACATCAGGAAGACGTGTTCATTCTCGCACACGGGCACTCCTCTCGTACTTTCAGACAACCCACCCTGAAACTGCAGGAATGCACACGACCCCTACCCCTATTTTTGCGGACCCTTTCCACAAAATTTCGTTAACCTTTTCTTCTCATCGGGGTGGCGGCTGCAGGCACAGCCGTAACCATCTTCTTCCCTGTCCAGGAGTGACCCGATCCCTCCAAGAGCGACCCGATCTACATGCCAGCTGGGGAGCCTCTGCGCCACCTCTGCTGCCTCCATCCAGCTGTCATCTTGCTGGAGGTGTGGAGAGGAGGATCCAGTGAGCTGCTGGCCGGGGAGAGCGTGCGGGTGGGAGGGAGGAAGCAGCAGCAGCAGGAGAGGAAGTCTGGGCCGGGTGAGGGGAGGAGAAAGGGAGGGAAGGCAGCCTGATAGCAACGCATGCGGTGGTGGAGGCCAACTCCGACTGTTCCGGCCCTGGGTGGCGGTGGGTCAAAGGGAGGCCAAACTCTGGCTGCTCCAGCCCTGGACAATGGCGGTGGGCCAAAGGTAGGACGAGCTGCCTGCTGGCCTTGGAGGCCCTGGTCAATGGTGGCAGCAGCCAACTCCGGTGGCTATGGCCCTGGGCGGCAGCGGTGGTGGCGGGCCAAAGGGAGGCTGAGGTGTCATGACTGGGTTAGGGACAGAGCTGCAGCATCCGAGTCTGACTGCAACGCACTTGGAGGCTGGTTGGCAAAGATGAACTGCATAAATTAAAATTAAAAATCCTGGTCGCCAACGCTCAGCTGCTGATAAGGGACAGCCTCTTGTGTACCCCCGGTGGATGATACGTGTTCCCCAAGGGGTATGCATGCCACAGGTTGGGAACAAACGGAGTAGGTTAAAAGAGGAGCACTGAAAAAAGCTACCCCATCTCTGGTCAAATGTAGACCCTGTGACAGTCTTGTGTCCAATGGGTCTTAGACCTGCAGGTGAAATGCTTGGTATACTATTCGTAAATGAAATCTACATAGTGTTCTTGTATCAACTTATATTCACCACTAGTTTTTTAATACCTTCATTATGTAGCATGAAGGTTTATAAGGAGTAATGAGCAATGGAAATATACCTGGTAAAGTGTCAATACACCTCTTTAGAGTCACAAACCTACCTGAGCACAAAACACTAGCATCTTCTCCATGATTGCAGGCATTTACTCCCCAAAGTTTTGCTGGACATTGACTGAGGTCTGATTCTGTCCCGGTGCATTGGACATCATCCAGCCAGATGGGACCAACTCCTCTTCCAAAGTGGGATCTACCTGGGGCTGCTCTAGCTGTTCCACAACCCATCTCCCGACACACAACTGTTGCGTCCTTGATATCCCAGTTATCATCACAAACAGTGCCCCATTGGCCAATATAAAACATCTCAACTCTCCCACTGCAGTTACTGGGACCATTCACCAGCCTGATCTCAAATGCAGAGTCTGCGTCTGAAGTCGCACGACCTAGGTAAATCACATTTCAGAGAGTGGGTTAATACATGAAGGGTTGAATGTGGGCAAACAAGCTGCAATGAAATTCAGAAAAAAAGAGGTTTTTCCTCATCAGGAAAGCCTGACTGTGCTGGGATGTCAGTCTGCTATTTCAAGGACTGCCTTCCTCCCTGTGTTTTTGCTGTTTTTAATATCTGGTAAGTTAAAAAAGTCAACTGTGCCAGGTGCCACCCCATCTCGCCTCCACCTCCCACCCGCCCCATTCTGCCATCTTCCCTATCCTGCTCTGCCCAACTCACCTCCATTGGCAGACCAAAATAGAGGTGAGGGGCTGGTGTGGGGACTACTGTTTCTCTGCATGGGGCCTTCACATAATCTCAGGCCGTCCAGAGGTGTGTGGCTATATGCATTTCCAGATTGCCATTTACGACATCCAGAAAGCATATTCCGCCGCCGGAAAGCTAGTTCCAGTGGCAAATCACAACAATAGGATTGGGTCATTAATTACATGCTGGAGAACCACTGCCAATCTGATTAGACAGCCTAGGTTAGATGGGTCCGATTGGCCTGAAGAAACCTCTTGTGACTGCTTCCTCCCACATGTGGTTGCCTTTTGTTTGGATTGGGTAATGAATCAGGCTAAGGCAAGCCATCTTAATTCCCCAGTGAGGACAATCTCTGGATATCAATGGAGTTTCGGGGTTTGTCTCTCCAGGCATGGCAAGGTGCCCATCCATCCCTTTTACTGTGGCTTACTGTCAAACTGATGGGAAAGGTAGACTTCTCTGCAACCACCCTAACAGCGCAATTTATCCAACTTACACCACCAGTGTAACCCAGCACAATCTTATCCAACTTACACCACAGGTGTAACCACTGGCGTTGCTGGAGGTGGGGGTGGAAAGCTAAGCTCCACAGCATTCCGCCCCACCTTTACTCCCAGGTATGATGTGCCCCGTCCCCTCATCATAGGAGCCTGTCAGCGGAGAGAAAGCAACGCGCAGGAGAGTCCCTGTGCATTGCTTTCTCTCTACTGACGGGCTGGTATGACAAGGGGCAGGGCGCCTCATAGCGGAGAGTAACGGTGGGGTGGAATGCTGTGGAACTTAGCTTTCCGCCCCCACCTCCAGCAACACCAGTGGGTGTAACCCAGTGGTGCAGGGAAAACGGGAGGCCCCAGAACGGAAAGGGGATTCAAATCCCCTTTGAATCCCCCTTTGCAGAGGATTTGAATCCCGCTTTCTGTTCTAGGGCCTCCCAATCTCAGTGCACTGCTGGGTTACACTAGTGGTGTAAGTTGGATAGGATTGCACTGTAAATTAGAAGGCCCAGACAGAAGAAGTCACCTTGAGGAAGTTTCTCTCCCAAAGAGCCCCAATATCCTAGAGGTCTCTTTAAGTCATGAAATCAAAAAATGTGAGCAATGCAGTCCCTCCTGACTGAACTAAGGTTATGCAGGTAAGCCACACAAGTAAAAGTGATTTATTAAGAGCCTGAGGAATCACAACAATGGGTGGATTGCGAGGGAGAATGCGAGGAATAAAAACTGATCCGCTAGAAAAAGGAGATACAGAATAGGACAGCAAAGGTTGGCAAGGATGCTAAAAGAAAAGTGGAAAATATAACCACCCTGATATGACTTACTGGGCTCCGTCCCTACCCTACTTATTCACAGAGGCGTAGCCAGGCGCCCCTGCTACTGGGGCGGAAAAGCCCGCCGCCCCATTATGCAAATTAAATAATTAATTTGCATAATGAGTTTTGGGGTTTTTTAAAGGTTTTTTTAAAGGTTTTTAACGCTAACGGGGCTTCTAAAAGGGTATGTGTGCTTTGCGCAAACTTATCTGTAGTTCTAGGACCCTCCAGCGACGATCAGGGGCGCAGATCGTCCCTCTGCAGCTCTACTCCCGCGCGTGAACTCTGCAAAGCGCCCAGGAGCGCGCTGCGGAGTTAACGCATGCGCAGAGCGACGCGCTGCGGAGTTAACGCATGCGCAGAGCGAAACATCGTCGCTCTGCGCATGCGTTAACTCTGCAGCGCGCTCCTGGGCGCTTTGCAGAGTTCGCGTCCAGGAGCAGAGGGACGATCTGCGCCCCTGATTGTCGCTGGAGAGTCCTAGAACTACAGATAAGTTTGCGCAAAGCACACATACCCTTTTAGAAGCCCTGTTAGCGTTAAAAACCTTTAAAAAAACCTTTTAAAAAACCCAAAAAAGGGGGTAAAAACGAAAGTTAAGGAGGCTCCCGCCCCCCATGGAGCCTTTCCGCCCCAACGCCCTGGGGCCCACTGCACCACCGCCCCATATCAGACGACGCCCCTGCTTATTCACACTACTCCAGGTCCTAGTGTTGACACCCACACTTGCAGCAAGGTGTGCAGGTGATCCCTCCCATGAATCATCAGCTACTTGTGATGTCAAAGCTGAGAAGGTATGCAAAGGGATGCTCTTACTGCTGCTTTATATAACCTTCACCTGTGTGGTGGTGGGGTACTTGGGGAGTGTCACCTGGGCCCCTGCACTTCCCGCTCCTGAAAATCAGAAGGGCTTCATAGTCTGATGAACTGGCTCAAAGCCAAGTGCTTTGTTTACCAGTCAGTTGGGGACAAAGAAGCAAGTCGACATTGAAAGATAGCTACTGCATCTGAATGTCTCAGAAGCTGAGACATTGCCAAAGCCCATGGAGTGCTGAAACGCTCCAAAATAGGTGAAAATATGCAAAAAAAGAACATCAAAAACTTTCATCACACATGATGAGAAGTGACTGGGACCAATGCATGGTTCCCAAGCCTTTGCGGAAAAGGTGGGAGGGAATTTGAAGGAAGTGACCTAGGAGCATCACATAATTGTTCTGGAAGGTAGCACCAGGCATGAGGGACAGGAAGAGGGGAAAAACACAGAGTTGTTGAGGGAGACTTTTGGATGGTTAATGGTGGTGGAGCTGGAAGAGCGAAAGACCAGGAGAGTAATGAGTTATGAGGCTGAGAAGAGTGAGGCTATTGAGAACTTGGAAGAAACAAAAGAAACCTTGACCATAGGACATTGATCAGTAAACCATAGTGCCACTCAACCTCTGCAGATTCATGAACCTACCTGAGCAGATAACACCAGCATCTTCTCCATGATTGCATTTTTTTGCTTCCCAAGGTATTGCTGCACATCTGCTGAAGGATGATTCTGTCCCTGTGCAGTAGACATCATCCCGCCAGATGGGACCAGCTCCACTTCCAAAGTGGGCTCCACCTGGGGCTGATCTTACTTCCCCACAGTCCAGCTGACGGCATACAACGTTGGCTTTCCGCATGTCCCAGTCATCATCACAAATGGTGCCCCATTGGCCATTATGGAACAACTCAACTCTTCCACTGCAGTTATTTGAACTGTTCACCAGCCTGATCTCAACTGCAGTATATGAGTCCGAAATGGAACCTAGATAAACCGAATTTCCGAGAGCGGGTCAGCAAGTGAAGGGCTGGATAAGGGCTACCCAGCTGAAATTATTATCTAAACATAGATGTTATCATTATGGTTATCATCAGCACATTATCATTACAGGTTCCACTGTGTTCAACATGGCTTTGAATTGCAGCATCATAAATGAAAGCTTTTAGTTATATCCTCCTGTTCCCCCGACAGAATTAAATGCCTGTGGTCACCAACGCATTCAAAATAAATATTCATGAAGATGTTCATTCTGTTGTGCCATTTCTTTTCATTTTAAAGACCAGTTCATTTTGTTGTTCCTTTGTCCATCTGTGGTGATCTGCTGCAATACACCATATGGTGGTGATGAGAAGAGAGGCTTGCACCCAACCTGGGGTAACTTCATTGCTGGACTCAGAGGCGTCACTCCGGTAGGGGCCCTACCATAAGTTTTGCGGCGTCCTAGTCCCTTTTACAAGCTGGTAGGAGGCGGCCCTGCCCCCTCACTGTCAGAGCCATTCCCGTGCGGAGAAAGCAGCGGGTAGGGAGTCTCTTGCCTGCTGCTTTCTCCGCACGAGAATTGCTCTGACAGTGAGGGAGGGTGGGGCCACCTCCTGCCGGCTTGTAAAAGGGACTAGGATGCCGCGAAACATACGGTAGGGCCCCTACCGGAGTGACGCCTCTGGCTGGACTACAACTGATCTGGCTCCCTGACAAAAACCACCCTACAATATATATTCCACTGTCACAAGAAGTGAAAACTTAAACAGGGGGCTGCCCTCCTGTGCCCTTCCTACCCGTGCAATATTATTTGCATGGATTTGAGAATAAATGAATATAGAATGTAATGGACCCCATTTGGCTCCATTTTTTCCATCACTCCAAGGCCAATGGACACCTCTAACGTTCTCTGCATGAAACGTAATGGGTAAATAACTCACTCCCATGTATATATCTACTAAGAATATATGCATCTCTGTATATAGTCTGTATATATACAGAATATATATAGGTACATACTCAGAATATCTACTCAGAAGTAAGTCCCACTACATTCAATGGGTCCTACTCACAAGGAAGTATGATTGCAGCATTAACCTTCTCTTGATTTTATCATTACAAGGATTGTCATTTCTTTTTCCCCCACTTGTTTCTTCTCCAGAACCATCAACAACAGCTTTATGCATCAACATTATCAGGAGGTAATGTTCTGCTTCATGCCATTAAAAGGCAGGCTATTAAAAAAAACACCTCATGGATTTAGTATATTGGACTGCTGATAACAGTACAGGAGTAGGTGAATTTCAGTTTCTTTGTCTATTTGGGTACCCTGATCATGTGAAATGTCTATTGGTTCATAAACCTACCTGAACACACAACACTAACATCTTCTCTGTTAGTACAGTTATATATTTCCCAAGACTTTGCCGGACATTGACTAAGAGCTGATTCTGTCCCATTGCATCTGAGATCATCCAACCAGATGTGTGCACGTCCTTTTCCAAATAGCACATCATTTTGGACTGATGTTGCTTCTCCACATCCCAGCTGTCGGCATACCACTCTGGCTTCCTCGATGCTCCAGCCATTATCACAAACACTGACCCACTGTTCATTATAGAATAATTCAACTCTCCCACTGCAGCGAAGTGGACTGTTCGCCAGCCTGATGTCAACTACAGTGTCTGAATCTGAAGCCACACCTAGGTAAAGCCAAATTTCAGAGATTGAGTCAGCAAGTGAAGGGCTGGATGTGGATGAAGAAAGTGAAATTACATCTGGACAAAACAGAGATGATCCTGCTCAAGAGGCCTCCTGATCTAGCTATTGGTCTCAATGCACAATTCATAGAGAATCAATGCAGTAGCGTAACTAGGGTGGTTTGAGTGGTTCAGCCGAACCAGGCACCACCTGCTGCGGGGGCGCCGAGTCGGACTCGAGTCAGACTCCCCTGTCCCTGCATCTCGGCGCTGCCTGCTCAGCCCGTCCAGTCCCTGTGGTGAAGGGCTTTCTTGGCGAGGATGCGTGGGGGGGGGTGCGGGTGTGCAGGGGGTGCCCAGAGCAGGGTCCCTGAGGGGTGCCCCCCCAAATCACGCACGGCCTAAAATCCCCCCCCCCCGAACCAGGCACCAAAAAGTCTTGTTACACCTCTGAAATGAAACTTCAAGGGAATCAAATATCAATCATTTGGAGACCTGGTCTAGAAGTATTTCTAGATCCCGCTGTGCTTCTGGATGTCCTCCTGACTTTTATGATTCTGAGTCCTTTTGTCTAGCCTACATTAGTATGGCAACTTTTGGCCCAATCCTATCATGAATGGGGATGGTGCATGGAGGGCTTTACGACAGTGGGACACAGTTCTACTGTTTTAAAATGATTTTTGGCAGCACTTGCAGCGCTCCACCGGTGGTCATTTTAGGTGCACAGCCACACCCAGCAGCAGCACTGGAGGACCGCTGCCGGACCTACCGAGGTAGGTGTAATAGCGGCCAGGGCAGAATTAGGGAGGGAGGGGTGGAACAGGGGAGTGGATGGGTGGAACGGGGGTGAGGAGGGAGGCAGACTGGGGAGAAATCAGCAGCACTCGTGTGCACTGATATCCTAACCCCGTCTATCTCCCTTACCGCCACCATTACATGCCTTGGATTTATGACTGCTAAACAGCCAGCCAGCATAGATCCCAGGAGTCCCATTGTGGTGACGGAGGCTTTCCCCAAGTTAATTAAGTGAGCAAACATTCACTTACCTGAGGAGACTTCCAGTCTCTCCCCCCCCCCTGCAGATACAGCACAGTGGTGCGGCTGC
Organism: Plestiodon gilberti rubricaudatus; assembly: GCA_026170595.1. NCBI lineage: Eukaryota > Metazoa > Chordata > Lepidosauria > Squamata > Scincidae > Plestiodon > Plestiodon gilberti. The sequence goes on from JANXHW010000006.1 coordinate 24,108,998, forward strand.
ATCAGCAAAGACGGATTGGGATTGGACTGTTTGTCTATTTCTCACTCAAGTGCACCTGACTATGGGTAAAGATGCTTCATTCACCATTCAGTTAGATGACTGTAACATTCTCTACGTAGGGCTCTACACTTCAAGACCCTTCAGAAATTTCAGCTGGTACAAGCGACAGCTGCTCATCTCCAGACAGGCACTAGATTTTATTGTTCTGTCCCTCTATTGTGGTCTCTGTTTCATTATTTATCAAAAGTCAGATGTATTAGCAAGTGTAGTAAGTGCAGCTCAGACACACTTGCAGCAAGGTGAGTAAGGGAGCCCCCGAGCAGCATCAGAGCAGGTGGTCTTTTGGGTTCCTTAATTTCCCACTCTTGGGAATCGTGTGACCTTCACAGTCCAGTGAGCCATTAAATGCACAGTTCCTTGTTTACTGGTCAGTTGGGGAAGGAGAAAATAAACAGTAAAGGTTAATGGCTAATATATCTGGGTGAAATCACCAGAATGCTAGAAAGGTCCCCAAAGGGAGAACAGATAAGGGGGGTGAAAGTAAAAGGGGAAAAAATCTAAGGTTTTAACTACAAGGGATCTTGGAAGAAGCTCATATTTGTAGCTGGGGTGACAGGTACAATGGAGCCATACATGGTCTATACCACCGAAACCTGTGCTGTACAGTTTTTTATTTTATTTTTTAATGCCTTCATTATGTAGCAGTGAAGGTTTATAAGGAATAATGAGCAATGGAAATAAACCTGGTAAAGTGTCATTACACCTCTTTAGAGTCACAAACCTACCTGAGCACAAAACACTAGCATCTTCTCCATGATTGCAGGCATTTGCTCCGTCAAGAGTTGCAGGACATTGACTGAGGGTTGATTCTGTTCCTGTGCATTGCACATCATGCAGCCAGATGGGACCAACTCCTCTTCCAAAGTGGGATCTACCTGGGGCTGCTCTAGCTGTTCCACAACCCATCTCCCGACACACAACAGTTGCGTCCTTGATATCCCAACTATCACCACAAACGGTGCCCCAATGGCCATTATGAAGCAGCTCAACTCTCCCACTGCAGTTACTGGGACCGTTCACCAGCCTGATCTCAAGTGCAGAGTCTGCGTCTGAAGTCGCACCACCTAGGTAAATCATATTTCATGGAGTGGGTTTATACATGAAGGGTTGAATGTGGGTAATCAAACTGCAATAAAATTCAGAAAAACAGAGGTTTGTCCTCATCAGGAGGCCTACTGACTGTGCTGGGGTGTCAGCCTGCTTTTTCAAGGACTGCCTTCCTCCCTGTGCTTTTGATGTTTTTAACATCTGCCATATTGTTTGTTCCACCACCTTTTGAGGTTCAGTTGAGGCTTCAAGTGTCACCGAGGACCTTCTTGGGGCCTAAGCAATTTGTGATAGCACAGAGCTAGGAGTAGTGTGTATATCAAACAACGTTGGCAACAGGTTGCTGAAGGTCCTATGACAAAATCCACATTGGACTGCCCATGGTGCTTTGGGTCCCGTTATACTCCAAGAATAACGGCGGCATGTGATGGGTGCCGGGTGCCAGATGCTTCTCCTACCTACTTGGTTGAACAATGGGATGGTCAGATGTTCCATGATGATACAGGTTCCATCTAAAGAACAGTTCCATATGCAAATAGAGTACTGGAAGCAGTACTGGGGGAGGACTGCAGCATACCCTCTACACACTCACACAGTGGTGCACATGAAAACACCATGCACACAGAACACACACTGTGCTTGTCCCAATGTGAAATGCAGGTATAAAGGTTAACATCTCTGCCATTTTCAGAAACAAAAGTTCCATCTTTTCTTTGTATCTTCTTGCACCAACAATGCAACACAAGGTGGTGAGGTTGCAGGAGAATAAATGACCATAGAGAATGTATCTGTTAAAGTGTCAATCAACTTATCTACATTCATGAACCTACCCAAGCAGATAACACCAGCATCTTCTCCATGACTGCAGTCACTTGATCCCCAAGGACTTGCTGGACATTCACTGAGGGATGATTCTGTCCCTGTGCAGTGGACATCATCCAGCCAGATGGGTCCAGTTCCTCTTCCAAAATGGGCTCTTACCAGGGCAGCTCTTGCTCTTCCACAACCCATCTCCCGACACACAACTGATGCTTCCTTGATATTCCAGTTATCATCACAAACTGTGCCCCATTGGCCATTACGGAACAGCTCAACTCTCCCGCTACAGTTACTTGAACTGTTCACCAGTCTGATCTCAAGTGCAGTGTCTGACTCTGAAAAATGTGGTATAAATATCTTTTAGATATATAAAATATGTAATTCAGAATTTAAAACAGGTGTGTTAGCCTGGTCCTAGAACAGAGATACATACAATATACATATAGAAAATCCTGTATGTTCAGCTCCCCCCCTGCCACACACACATCCCAAGCATAACAGTGCCTGGCATTGTTTCATCCTCCCTTTCTGCCCACTGAGCCCAGGGAGCAACCCCCCCCCCCATCTGTCCATTGATGTTGAAGGTGCTTGTAAATGATTCTCTCATATGTAGATGGGATTGGCCCACAGGTGTCCAAGCAAATGCGCTATTCCCGTTGACTAAGTTTTACCACCAGTGGTGCCAGAACAGAAGGTTCAGGGAGCTGCTCAGTTTAAATGGATCCTCCACACGATACAGGCCCCACTCAGTGCTCAACCTGGATGATATTTCTGCCCTTGAATGATACTTTAATGGGTGGTGGGTGGAGGTGTCTTCTTTTGCATATGCACTCATCAGTGGGAGCCTCCTTGGAGGAGCATCGATGCAGTGACCACTAGAGAACACTCTTATTTTTGACAAGAAGCCAAACAGAGAGGAGGAAGAACTCCCGGGGTCAATTTGCATAACCCCACCACTGCTACTAGAAGAATGAATTACGGGCCCAAACTCTCAAATAGAACAAGTAATGTGACAGTCTCAGGTGAAATGCAGCATTAAATGTCGATTCTCCCATTGTCAAAATGGAATGATCCATCTTTGGCTTGTTTAATTTTGGATTCACTACCCCACCACGGAGGAGGAAGAAACAGAGGAAATATCAACCATAGGAATGCATGAGTTGAATTTCAATCAATTTCTATTATTTCATGAACATACCTGAGCAGATAACACCAGCATCTTTTTCATGATCGCAGGTATTTGCCCCCCAAGGTCTTCCTGGGCATAGACTGAGGTCTGATTCTGTCCCTGTGCAGCTGACATCATTCCGCCAGATGGGACCAGATCCACTTCCAAAACGGGCTCTACCTGGGGCTGCTCTTGCTTCTCCACAGTCCAGCTGACGGCATACCACTGTGGCTTCCTTGATATCCCAGTAATTATCGCAAACGGTGCCCCATTGGCCATTATGGAACAGCTCAACTCTCCCACTACAGTTACTTCGACCATTCACCAGCCTGATCTCAAGTGCAGTGTCTAACTCTGAATGTAAATCAAATTGTAGAGAATGCATCACTGTAAAGTGTTGAATATGGGCAAACACGTTTTAATGATGGGGGACAGTGGCGTAGTTATACGGGGGGGGGGGTGCTGAGTCCAGACTCGGAGTCTGAGTCGCCCGAGTCCAAGTCGCCGACTCTGACTCAGACGAGTCCAAATCGGCTGACCGGAGGCTCCGGCAGCTGCGCCGCTCACCTCGTCGGCGCGACTCCAACCCGGCAGCTGTTTCTGCACTGCACATGCGCAGAAACAGCCGTCGGGTTGAAGGAGTCACGCAGGGTGAGCGCACGCACACGCGCGCTCTCACCTCGGCGCAACCCCTTTTCAACCCGGCTGTTTCTGCACATGCGCAGAAACAGCCGTTGGGTTCAAGGAGTCGTGCGCGAAGTGAGTGCGCGCGGGGCCGGCGGGGCTGCTGCCGCCACCACCGCCGCCGCCGCCACTGCTGCTGCCACCGCCACCCAGAGGCTGAAAAAGCCAGGTAAGTACAGTGCGGGAAGGGCCGGGGGGAAGCGGAGCCCGGGGGGGGTTCCGCCCAGGGGGAAATAAATAAATAAATAGGTGAATTGGTGCCCCCCAAATTGCAGCACCGCCTTTGGAGGTGTCAGGGGGTGGGGAAGGGGTGCCAATTCGTGGATGTGCCCCCTATAGGTTCAGGGCTAGGGACGCCACTGATGGGGGAAATGGCAGAGATTTTCCAGTTCAAAAGTGTATAACTCCTTGCCAAGGTGATAGCTTGCTCCCAGTTATTTTCTCCCCAAGGTCTTGCTGGACATTGACTGAGGGCTGATTCTGTCCCTGTGCATTGCACATCATCCAGCCAGATGGGACCAGTTCCTCTGCCAAAGAATGGTCCAGGTAGGGCTGATCTTGCTTCCCCACAACCAATTTGTTGACACACAATTCTGGCTTCCTTGATGTCCCAGTTGTCATCACAGATGGTCCCCCATTGGCCGTTATGGAACACTTCAACTCTTCCACTGCAATTACTTGAACTGTTTACCAACCTGATCTGCACTGCAGTTTCTAGTTCTGATGTCACACCTATGGTAACCAAATTTCCAAATGTTGGTCACCAAATGAAAGATTGGATGAAGGCAAACAATCCAAAATGAAATTCAGATGCAACAGAGTTTTTCTGATTTAGGAGGCCTTCTCACTCAGTGCTGGTGTGTGAATCTTTTCTGGGTGGTCTGGTACTCCCCAGGATCAATTAGATTTGGAGCTTTTTTGGTCTCCTATATCCAACCTTTTCCCCTGATACCTACCTGGCGGCAGTACTCCAACATCCCTTTGCCCAGCTTAAGCAGGTGTGCTCATGTCTCAGGTGTACCTGGCCATGGTCAATCATGCCTTAGGCCCCACATTCCATCCCCTGTCTGCAGAGCTGAAGCATCCACACCAAAAAAATGCACTGTAGTGGGGTGCAGACACAAGAGGAAATGGGAGGTCATTAAAAGACATCCACATAAGTCCTGGGGCCACGTATGGGTCTCCTCGGACATACACCACCTCTTTTGGTGGCATAGGTCTGAGAAGAGAAAAGGGGCAGGGAGCTTTGAAATGAAGGGATAGGACCAGACGTGAGCAATTGCCCCCAGAATCACCCCCCTCCTACCTTCTCCACGTTCAGAGTTGCTCCCTGCCCAGTCATGCCCTAAGACAATCTCTCCCCCTCCCTGCCCCCATTGCTGGCTTACCGAGTCCAGCAGCTGTTGTGGGGTTCAGTGGCGAAGCTGCGGAGCTGTCGCAAGAGGCTTGTAGAACGACTGTCGACAGAGCACTGCATGTGCCATCAGCAGCGGTTTTACAACAGCAGAAGACTCTTCTGTTGTCACAAGACTCTCCCTCCAACAGCCCAGTCCTGGATCGGATTGGGCTGTAGTAACTTTCATTGGATTACTGTCACGCCCTCTACATGGGCTTGCCTTGAAGACCCATCATAATCTTTGATATACCAATTATCATCACCAACGGTGTCGAATGACTTCATCACTCACCCATCCACAAAAGAAGCACAGTCAAAGTCCCAGTGTGAAATGCAGACTAACAGCGCATTCATATCCAACTTACTCCACCGGTGTAACCAGCAGGGGAGTGCAGGGTGGGAGGCTTTGGAGGGGTGGGGGGATTTAAATTCTCTTTGAATCTTGAGTCTCATTGGGGTAGGGGCGGGAGGGCCGTGGGCCCCATGGGCGGGGGAGCGAACTTGCCGTGGGATGCATCCCATCGTCTTGTTCCATTTTGGTGTTCGGCCCGCCTTCCCACCCTGGAGCTGTTTGGCTCTAAAATGCCTGCAATTTTGGCTCCAGGGGCATGGCTTGTGGCGTCACATGGGGGCGTCGTATCGGCGCCCCCCACATGAGGGCGTATCTTCATCTCTGTTGGAATCCCCCTTTGGGGGGAATTTGAATCCCCTTTCCGTTCTGGGGCCTCCCGTTTTTGCTGCACCGCTGGCTGCACTGGTGGAAGAAGTTGGATAAGATTGCGCTTAGAATTATCTTTTCTTTTTTTTTAGAAAGCAGAGCTTTGCTTTTTAGAAAGCATTTTTAGAAAGCATTTATCTTTTCCTTCTATACTCTTGCATCCCCTAGACCAGTGCTTCTGCAGTACAGTGTTGTGGTGGATCGGCATTCCCCCCCCCCATGTGCCACAGACCAGCGCTATAGAGCATTGGTCCATGGCACATTGGGGGAAAATCAGCAGATCTACCACAGTGCGTATTTTGATTAGCCTCTCCAGAGGCCTATCAGGAGCAGATGCAGGGGCAGCCCCACTCCGGGGGGGGGGGCGACCCGGCTTACCGGGGCGCTCCGAGGCCTTCTCCCCCGGCCTCGGAGCTGGAGAAAGCCCCGGAGCGTCCACCACGACTGGTGGACAGGGCTTTCTGAAGGCAGCGTACTATTTATCCTTTTTTGCACATGCGCAGAATGTTTACGTAACGTACACGTTCTGCACATGTGCAAAAGATAAATAGCGCGCTGCCTTCAGAAAGCCCTGTCCACCAGTCGTGGTGGATGCTCCGGGGCTTTCTCCGGCTCCGAGGCTGGGGGAGAAGGCCTGGGAGCGCCCGCCCGCGTCACCGAACGGGCGGGCGGGTGCGCTCCGTGGAAAGACTGGAGCGAGCGGAGCAGCGGTGCCACCCGGAGCCGCTGCTCTGCTCGCTCCAGTCTTTCCACGCCTCTGAGCCTCTCCAGGTTTGGTGGCAAGGTTCAGGAGACATTGATAAACGGCAAGCTGGAAAGGGCAAGAGATACAGCACGCAACCAATGGCTTGCTAACCAGCAACCAGTGCACATGCCACACTTTGAGTAGCACTGCTCTAGAGAATATGTGATAAGGAGGAGGTTCCAAAGAATAACCGAACGTAGGACATTTATCTATTGAAGTAATATAAATCAGCCTCTAGATATTTATGAATCTACCTGAGCAGGAAACACCAGCATCTTCTCCATGATTGCAGTCATTTCCTCCCCAAGGTCTTGCTGGGCAAAGACTGAGAGCTGATTCTGTCCCTGTGCATCGGACCTCATTCCGCCAGATGGGACCAGTTCCTCTTCCATAATAGGCTCCAACCAGGGCAGCTCTTGCTATTCCACAACCCATCTCCCGACATACAACTGTTGCGTCCTTGATATCCCAGTTATCATCGCAAACGGTGCCCCATTGGCCATTATGGAACAGCTCAACTCTCCCGCTGCAGTTACTTGAACTATTCACCAGTCTGATCTCAAGCGCAGTGTCTGACTCTGAAGTTGCACCTATGCATTGAAAGTGTTAAAAAAGTCATATAAACATCGTTTAGATATATAAAATATATAATTCAGAATTTAAAACAGGTGTGTTAGCCTGGTCCTAGAACAGAGATAGGAATACAATATACATACAGAAAATCCTGTACGTTCAGCTCCCCCCCCCCCCCACACACACACACACATCCCAAGCATAACAGTGCCTGGCATTGTTTCATCCTCCCATTCTGCCCACTCAGCCCTGGGAGCACACACACACCCCATCTGTCCAGTGATGTTGAAGGTGCTTGTAAATGATTCTCTCATACGTAGATGGGATTGGCCCACAGGTGTCCAAGCGAATGCGCTATTCCCCTTGACTAAGTTCTACCACCAGTGGTGCCATAACTGAAAGTTCAGGGAGCTGATCAGTTTAAAGAGATCCTCCACACGATACAGGCCCCACTCAGTGCTCAACCTGGATGATATTTCTGCCCTTGAATGATCCTTTAATGGGTGGTGGGTGAAGGTGGCTTCTTTTGCCTACGCACTCATCCGTGGGAGCCTCCTTGGAGATGCCTCAATGATGCAGTGCAGTGGAATGGGGGGCGGGGCAGTGGCGTAAGACGCAGTGGAATAGGAATGGGGGGCTGGGCGGTCCATCCCTGGGCAGCACGTCCAGGGAGACTGGGGGGCAGCACTCACCTCGATTCGGTGGTGGCTGCACCTTTTCACGCCACTTTTTTTTCCTGGCTTCAGCAGTGGCGGAGAGCCTTGTAGTTTTTGGCCAATTACATACCGCGTGAGTTCACCCCAGGGGTGTGGCTTCCAGGGTGATGTCACTTGGTGGGGCTGTGGCAGAGGTGTGGCTTCCTGGGGGCATCATCTCGGCCCTCAGGCCCCCCCCCTGTGTGGTGTTAGTAATGCTGTGAACTCTGGAGGACACGCTTATTTTTGCCAAGATGCCAGGCAGAGAGGGAGAACAACTCCCAGGGTCAAATTGTACTACCCTGCCACTGCTACTAGAACAATGAAGGGCAGGCCCACACTCTCAAATAGAACAAGTTATGTGACAGACTTATGTAAAATATCAGTATTAAATGTTCATTTCCCCCATTGTCAGAATGGAATAGTCAATCATTGGCTTGCATAATTTTGTATTCACTAGTCAACCATGGGTGAGGAATTTTCAGAAGAAACATCAACCATGGGGATGTATGAGGTGAAAGGTAATTTCAATCAATTACTATTAGTATTTCATGAATATACCTGAGCAGATAACACCAGCATCTTTTCCATGATTGCAGTTATTTTTTACCCAAGGTCTTGCTGGACATAGGCTGAGGGTTGATTCTGTCCCGGTGCACTGCACTTCATCCCGCCAGATGGGACCAGTTCCACTTCCAAAATGTGCTCCACCTGGGGCTGCTCTTGCTGCTCCACAACCCATTTGCTGGCATACCACTGTGGCTTCCTTGATATCCCAGTTATCATCACAAATCGTGCCCCATTGGCCATTACGGAACAGCTCAACTCTCCCACTGCAGTTACTGGGACTGTTCACCAGCCTGATCTCATGTGCAAAGACCAAGTCCGAAATTACACCTAGGTAAATCAGATTTCAGTGTGTGGGTCACTGTGCAAAGTGCTGAATATGGGCAAACAAGTTTGGAAAAGACAGTGGTTTTCATGGTCCCATTCACTAGCCTGATCGGAAATGTGATGTCTGATTCAAATTCATAGCTAGGTAAATTAAATTGCAGATAGATGGTCAGGATGCGTAGGGCTTGATGCGGGCAAACAAGCTGAAATGAAATTCAGACATAATTTCCTGATTAGGAGGCATACTGACAAAATGCTGATGTGTTAGTCTACTCAGGAAGGAGTTCTCCTCCCTTTGGAAGACTAGGCTCATACTTTGGGAGTTATCTGGAATCCATTTTGCTCCCTCACGAATATGTGTGGTAGCTACGGTCCAAAGTTCTTTTGCTCATTTTAAACTGAACTAAGCCTTTCCTTACATCATGATTTCCTTTACATCATAGGAGACTGGAATGCTAAAGTAGGAAATCAAGAAATAAACAGAACAGGAAGATTGGCTTTGGAGCACAAAATGAAGCAGGGCAAAGGCTAATGGAGCTCTGTCAAGAGAACACGCTGGTCATAGCAAACACACTTTTTCAACAACACAAGAGGCGACTCTACATATGGACATCACCAGATGGTCAATACCGAAACCAGATAGATTATGTGCTTTGCAGCCAAAGATGGAGAAGCTCTATAAACTGGGAGAATGGGCAGTAAAATGGCAGATGCGCTTCAATGTAAGTAAGTGCAAAGTGATGCACATTGGGGCAAGAAACTGAAATTTCACATATACGCTAATGGGTTCTGAGTTGTCTGTGATGGATCAAGAGAGAGATCTTGGGGTCTGGTGGACAGGTCGATGAAAGTGTCGACCCAGTGTGCAGCGGCTGTGAAGAAGGCCAGTTCCATGCTCGGGATCATTAAAAAAGGGATTGAGAATAAAACGGCCAATATCATTATGCCTTTGTACAAATCGATGGTAAGGCCACATCTGGAGTATTGTGTCCAGTTCTGGTCACCACACCTCAAAAAGGATATAGATGAATTGGAAAAGGTGCAGAAAAGAGCGACCGGATTGATTCGTGGGCTGGAGCACCTCCCTTATGAGGAAAGGCTACACCGTTTGGGGCTTTTCAGTCTGGAAAAAAGGCGCCTGAGGGGGGACATGATTGAAACATATAAAATTATGCATGGGATGGAGAGAGTGGATAGAGGGAAATTCTTCTCCCTCTTGCACAACACCAGAACCAGGGGACATGCACTAAAATTGAGTGGAGGGAGAGTTAGAACAGACAAAAGAAAATATTTCTTTACCCAGCGTGTAATTCATCTGTGGAACTCCTTGACACAGGATGTGGTGATGGCACCTGGCCTTGTTGTTGTTCAGTCATTAAGTCGTGTCCGACCCTTCGTGATCCCATGAACCATATCCCGCCAGGCCTTCCTGTCCTCCACTATCTTCCTGAGTTCGCTCATTTTCATGTTCGTTGCATCGGTGATGCTGTCTAACCATCTCATCCTTTGCCTTCCCCTTCTCCTTTTGTCTTCAATCTTTCCCAGCATCAGAGTCTTCTCCAGAGAGTCCTCTCTTCGCATTAGGTGGCCAAAATATTTGAGCTTCAGCCTCAGTACCTGTCCTTCCAGGGAACAGTCAGGGTTGATTTCATTTAGGATTGACTGATTTGATCTCCTAGCAGTCCAAGGGACTCTCAGAAGTCTTCTCCAGCACCACAGTTCGAAAGCATCTATTCTTCGGCGTTCAGCCTTCCTTATGGTCCAACTCTCACAACCATACATTGCTACTGGGAACACCATCGCCCTGACTATACGAACTTTTGTTGGTATGGTGATATCTCTGCTTTTTATTATGCTGTCTAAGTTTGCCATAGCTTTCCTTCCAAGGAGTAAGCGTCTTTTAATTTCATGGCTGCTGTCTCCGTCTGCAGTGATCTTGGAGCCCAAAAAAGTAAAATCTGTTACTGCTTCCATTTCTGCCCCTTCTATTTGCCAGGGATTGATGGGACCAGATGCCATGATCTTAGTTTTATTAATGTTGAGTTTCAAGCCAACTTTTGCACTCTCCTCTTTCACCCTCATCAAGAGGCTCTTTAGTTCTTCTTCACTTTCTGCCATTAGGGTGGTATCGTCTGCATATCTGAGGTTGTTGATATTTCTCCCGGCAATCTTGATTCCGGCTTGCGATTCATTCAGCCCTGCATTTCTCATAATGTACTCTGCATATAAGTTAAATACGCAGGGTGACAATATACAGCCTTGCCGTACTCCCTTCCCAATTTTGAACCAATCAGTTCTTCCATGGCCGGTCCGAACTGTTGCTTCTTGACCCGCATACAGGTTTCTCAGGAGACAGGTAAGGTGGTCTGGTACCCCCATCTCTTTAAGAATTTGCCACAGTTTGTTGTGATCCACACAATCAAAGGCTTTTGCGTAGTCAATGAAGCAGAAGTAGGTGTTTTTTTGGAACTCTTGTGCTTTCTCCATGATCCAGTGCATGTTGGCAATTTGATCTCTAGTTCCTCTGCCTCTTCGAAACCCAGCTTGTACTTCCGGTAGTTCTCAGTCCACGTACTGCTGAAGCATTGCCCTTTGGCATTGCCCTTCTTTGGAATTGGAACGTAAACTGACCTTTTCTAATCCTTTGGCCACTGCTGAGTTTTCCAAATTTGTTGGCATATTGAGTGCAGCACTTTCACAGCATCATCATTTAGGATTTTAAGTAGCTCAGCTGGGATATTATCATCTCCGCTAGCTTTGTTGTTAGTGATGCTACCTAAGGCCCACTTGACTTCACTCTCTAGGATGTCCGGCTCTGGATCAGTGACCACACCAGCGTGGTCATCAGGAATATTAAGATCTTTCTTGTATAGTTCTTCTGTGTATTCTTGCCATCTCTTCTTAATCTCTTCTGCTTCTGTTAGGTCCCTGCCTTTTGTGTCCTTTATCATGCCCATCTTTGCACAAAACGTTCCCTTGATACCTCCAATTTTCTTGAAGAGATCTCTAGTCCTCCCCATTCTGTTGTTTTCCTCGATTTCCTTACATTATTCATTTAAGAAGGCCTTCTTATCTCTCCTTGCAATTCTCTGGAAATCTGCATTCAGTTGTTTATATCTTTCCCTTTCTCCCTTGCTTTTTGCATTCCTTCTTTCCACAGCTATTTGTAAAGTCTCATCTGACAGCCACTTTGCTTTCTTGCATTTCTTTTTCTTTGGGATGGTTTTCGTTGCTGCCTCCTGTACAATGTTACGAACTTCCGTCCATAGTTCTTCAGGCACTCTGTCTACCAGGTCTAATGCCCTAAATCTATTCTTCACCTCCACTGTATACTCATAAGGGATATGGTTTAGGTCATATCTGACTGGTCTAGTGGTGTTCCCTACATTCTTCAATTTAAGCCTGAATTTTGCAATAAGAAGCTCATGATCTGAGCCACAGTCAGCTCCTGGCCTAGATGCCTTTAAAAGGGGTTTGGACAGATTCATGGAGGAAAAGACCACCACTGGTTACAAGCCATAAGCAACCTCCTGGTTTTAGAAGTGGGTTTCTCTGTGCCAGGTGCAAGGGAGTGACAACGGGAAACAGGTTATCTTGTTGTCTTGTGCTCCCTGAGGCATCTGGTGGGGCCACTGTGTGATACAGGAAGCTGGACTAGATGGGCTTTTGGCCTGATCCAGCAGGGCTCTTCTTATGTTCTTATACAGTCAGTAAAAACAAGACCTGGAGCTGACTGTGGCTTAATTGACTACGGAAAAGCCTTTGATTGTGTGGATCACAACAAACTGTGGCAAATTCTCAAAGAGATGGGGGTACCAGACCACCTTATCTGTCTCCTGAGAAACCTGTATGCGGGTCAAGAAGCAACAGTTCGAACCGGCCATAGAACAACCGATTGGTTCAAAATTGGGAAGGGAGTACGACAAGGCTGTATAGTGTCACCCTGCTTATTTAAAACCCATTACCACTCAGTGTGTCGTTCATGCACTTTTTTTGACATTGGGTTCCCAAAATAAGCGCTTCCCCAGAGCTTCTGGAATTTTTTTGTGGAAAGTAGAAACCTGAAACTATTTTTCTGAATTTTTTTCAGACTGTTGCCCCCCCCCCATTTAATGCCCCAAGAGACCAAAATCCCTGTTTTGGGGGAAAAGGAGGCACAGGAATTGTTTGCAGGGTATTCTCCCCCCCCCCACTGTAATTAAAAATGAAACTTTGGCCCCGGCTCTGGCCCAAGGGAGTCGTCGCGGCCTCCGGGAGGGCGGGGCCGAAGTCCGGGTGAGGCAGTCCGCCCGTCCGAGGTCGCGGAGGCTGCTGCCGAACCCGGACAGCTCTTTTTCGCCCACTCTTTTGCAGAAAGAGTATTTCACTGCTGTAAATATATATAATATATAAATATAGTGGCCCGCTGCGATACGTTTGCTAAACATTTTGCAGATAAAATTGATCAGATTCGCCATGACTTGGATGCCTCATTGACAATATCTGAGGATGTCCCCTTGGCATCTGCTTGTCCAGTGTTGTGGGACTCTTTTCAGCTTGTACAGCCTGAGGATGTGGACAGGCTCCTTTGGAGTGTGAGGCCGGCTGCCTGCATGCTTGACCCTTGCCCGGCTTGGCTAATTAGATCTGCCCGGGAGGGACTGGCCGAGTGGACGGGGAGGGTGGTCAACTCTTCGTTGGCGGAGGGGGTGCTGCCGCTCGCTTTGAGGCGGGCGGTGGTTCGACCCCTTCTGAAGAAGCCCTCCCTTGACTCCACAGTAATGGACAACTACCGGCCAGTTTCAAACCTCCCGTTTTTGGGCAAGGTAATTGAGCGGGTGGTGGCGTCTCAACTCCAGAGGGTCCTGGATGAAGCTGATTATCTGGACCCCTTTCAATCTGGTTTCAGGCCGGGCTTTGGGACGGAAACGGCCTTGGTCGCCTTGGTGGATGATCTACGCCGAGGACTGGACAGGGGGAGTGCGTCCCTGTTGGTTCTGCTGGACCTCTCAGCGGCTTTCGACACCATCGACCATGGTGTCCTTCTGGGCCGATTGGCCGAGCTGGGGGTCGGGGGCACCGTTCTGCGGTGGTTCTGCTCCTACTTGGCAGATAGGTCCCAGATGGTGGTGCTGGGGGATGCCTGTTCGGCACCCTGGCCCTTGAGGTGTGGGGTGCCACAGGGTTCCATCTTGTTCCCCATGCTATTTAACATCTACATGAAACCGCTGGGAGAGGTCATCCGGGGATTTGGAGTGGGGTGCTATCAATATGCTGATGACACCCAGCTCTATCTCTCCTTTCCACCTGATTCTAGGGTGGCTGTTGAGGTTCTGGAGCGCTGCCTGGAGGCAGTGGGGACCTGGATGAGGGCTAATAAGCTGAAACTAAACCCGGACAAGACAGAGGTTCTCCTGGTCCGGAAATCCACGATGCAGGTGCTAGAGTATCGTCCTGCTCTGAATGGGGTTGCACTCCCTCTGAAGGAGCAGGTCCGCAGCTTGGGGGTCCGCCTGGTTCAACAGCTGCTCCTGGATTCCCAGGTGGCGGCTGTGGCCAGGGGGGCCTTTGCCCAGCTTCGGCTGGTGCGCCAGCTGCGACCGTACTTGGATCGTGCAGACCTGACCACGGTGATCCATGCCACGGTGACATCGCGATTAGATTATTGTAACACGCTCTACGTGGGGCTGCCCTTGAAGCCGGTTCGGAAACTGCAATTAGTGCAGAATGCGGCGGCCCATGTGGTTACTGGGGGTAGGCGGTTTGACTCTGTCGGGCCGCTTCTTCAGCGGCTGCACTGGCTGCCGATTCGTTTCCGGGCCCAATTCAAGGTGCTGGTTTTGACCTTTAAAGCCCTATACGGCCTGGGGCCAGGATATCTGAGAGACCGCCTACTTCCATACATTCCGGCTCGTCTCCTTAGGTCATCAGAGAAGGCCCTTTTGAGGGTACCGTCGCCCAGGGAGGTGCGAGGGGCGGCGGCCAGAAATAGGGCCTTCTCAGTAGTGGCACCAACCCTATGGAATTCCCTCCCTCTTGATTTACGTATTGCTCCCTCCCTGGAGACCTTCCGGCGAGGCCTGAAAACATTCCTGTTTAAGGAGGCCTTCTGAGTCCTTGCCTTTTTAACATCCTGCACAGGTGGAATGCTGCTGCTTTTTAATGCTTTTTTATGCTTCTGTTTTAATTGTAATTTGATGTGGTTTTATTAATTTTAGATGATGTTTTAGATGATGTTTTTACTAGCTTTTGTGGATTGTTTTTATTGTTTTAAATGTGATTATTTGTTGTATCTGTTGTTGTGAGCCGCCTTGGGTCCCTTCGGGGAGAAAGGCGGGATAAAAATATTGTAAATAAAATAAATAAGTAAATAAAACATATTTCCAATTTTTCTGCCTGCTTTGAATTACTGGGTGAATACTCAGGATTTGTATTCATGTACTCCCTCAGGTAAATCTATGGAAAAAAAGAGTTCTTTCCAGATCTTGTGTTAGCTGTTCTGAGCTCACTATCTTATCAGCTGTGGTTACTCATTAGACCAGTGGTTCCCAAACTGGGAGGTGTGGCTCCCAGGGGAGCCGCGGAAACCAGCCAGGGGAGCCACAGAGTGCCGCGGAATCCTCACGGAAAACAGTGCAATGCCAATTGGCAGGCATCAACATAATGTAATGGGGAGCCATAGCCAATGGTCGCCAACGGTCAAGGGAGCCGCAGGTCAAAAAAGTTTGGGAAACACTGCATTAGACTGAATGACTGAATGACTAAGTGGAAACAGCTGAAGTTATTTATTTATTTATTTATTTTGCTTTTTACATAGGTTTTATTCCTAGGTTTTTATGAAGGTATTTCACTAATAATTGTTAGCTGAATGCTTTGCAATTTTTCTCATTGCCTGTGTGCTTACTGCTCAGGTGAATTGTTCACTCATCAGGTAGCTTTTGTTATTCTGATGAAGCTTTAGCCAGGGAGCTATTCTCAACATTTCAGCACACTTACACCCCAGAATTCTATTTTTATTGTCTCACCACTCTGTGCTATGATGCTGAGGAATCAAAAGAGGGAAGCTGAATTATTCTGAGTTCTTTTACCAGCTCTTGCTTGCTGAGTGAGCTCAGACAATTTTCTGAAAGGCATTTCAGCATTTACTGCTGTGGTTAGACTGAATCAGCTGGTTTTACTCTGGTTTAAGGAAGGCTGAGCGCCAAAGAATAGATGCTTTCGAACTGTGGTGCTGGAGAAGACTCCTGAGAGTCCCTTCGACTGCTAGGAGATCAAATCAGTCAATCCTACATGAAATCAACCCTGACTGTTCCCTGGAAGGACAGGTACTGAGGCTGAAACTCAAATATTTTGGCCACCTAATGCGAAGAGAGGACTCTCTGGAGAAGACTCTGATGCTGGGAAAGATTGAAGGCAAAAGGAGAAGGGGAAGGCAAAGGATGAGATGGTTAGACAGCATCACCAATGCAACGAACATGAAAATGAGCGAACTCAGGAAGATAGTGGAGGACAGGAAGGCCTGGCGGGATATGGTTCATGGGATCACGAAGGGTCGGACACGACTTAACGACTGAACAACAACAACAAGATAGCTATGTACCTGGCATAAGTTCAAGGACAATCAGGGAGCGAGACTTGGCCTGGAAAGAGGGATAGGATGCCAGTGTGCACTGCTGCCTCCGAGATCCACCCCATATGTCCCAGCAGCAGCATGATGTTCACATTTTCGCTGGCATTTTACGGCAGCAGATAGCCAGTTCTGCTGTTGTGAAAGACCCATGGGATTGGGCCAATATGGATTGACCAAAGGGATGATGCAGGATTGACCTTCTCCAAAGGATCACACCCACAACTCTTAGAAGTGACCATGGCCGGCAGTAACCACTGGGGTTTCCAGTTTTGCAGAATGGTCAAAATAAGATGTTTAAGATTCCCAAATGGCAAATGAGAAAGTGGAATCAGCTGGATACATGAGAGATGGGAGAGCTTGAGGAAAAGGCAGGTTGTGTTCCAGAACACATGGGTTGTTGGTGCACTGTCTGAATACAACCATTATACATGAACCTGTTCACACATCAGAATATTGGATTTGACAAGTTACCTGCCAAGGCTGGACTCTCAGAGCCTCTGCATTGTCTTCATTTCTCATTCCTTTGTGTTTTGGTCTACAGTAGGAGAAGGATTTTAAAGCATGTGCTACGGCGTAGACAGCATTGTAGATGCTGTAGCTTTGGCCAGTAGTTTGAAAAATGTTCACTGGGAGGTTTTTTGGTTTTTCTCCCTCAATACAGATTTCTTTGCTCTTCCCACCAAACAGTTGTTCTAAACAGCGAAATGCCTTCTTCCAGAAGAATGTACCAAAACCATCTGTTTCTGAGGAGTGAGGATTTGGGATTTGAAGGAAGTTTTGTAATCCCACCACTTCTCTGGACAGCTGCAGATCCCAGATGCCAGATGTGCAAAGATGTGCAAACAGCTGGAGGCTCAGCAACCTGGTGCCAGTACTGTTCTGTTTTCACGTTATTTCACGGTGCGGTCACTGGGACTCAGCGTGCAGAATCTGCTGCGCCGTTGCTCCAACAGCTACAATGGCTGCCCATTCCTTTCTGAGCCCAATTCAAGGTGTTGATGATGACCTTTAAAGCCCTCTGCGGCATAGGATCAGGATACCTCAAGGACTACCTTCTCCCATACAATCTTGTTTGTCCCCTAAGATCATCTGGGAAGGCCCTTCTTAGGATACCACCGCCATCTGAAGGCAGAGGGATGGCGGTAAGGTGTAGGACCTTCTCCATTGTGGCACCATGCCTCTGGAATCGATTGCCAGAGGAATTGAAGACAGGTCCCTCGCTACATGGTTTTCTGCGGGGTTTAAAGACCTGTTTGTTTCGTCTGGCATTTGAGGAGGGAGGAATTACCTAGGAGCTACCTTGGGACCCTTTTTAATTTTCCTGTTGTGACTTGGTTGTATTTTTTAAATTCTAATCTGCTCTGTACTCTCTTTTAATTGTATTGTAATATTTGAATTTTAATTGTAATGGGTTTTTTAATGATGTATTGGTTGTTTTATTTTTATATGTTGCTGTACACCGCTTTGAGATTTAGAAAAGTAGTATAAAAACCTTTTAAATACATAAATAAATAAATAAATAATTTCAAGCACAGTGGTGTCACAATTTGTTTGGGCACCAAGAAGTACCCATTAAGTCCCAGCAGGAGGAGTTAACTGAACCTCTGAAGGTACTAGAAAATGCACCATCATCTTTCTATCTCATGTTAAATGCCTACAGATTCCTATTGTTGGAGGCAGTCCTTTAATTATCATTTGGGGCTTTCAAAGTAGTAACCCATAGGTTTAATCACGTCCAACTAGGGCTGGTCTTGCTGTTCTGTATCCCATCTACTGGCAGACAACTCTGGCTTCCTGTATGTCCCAGTTATCATCACAAACGGTGCCCATTGGCCTTTATGGAACAGCTCAACTCTCCCACTGCATTTACCGGGACCATTCACCAGCCTGATCTCAAGTGCAAAGTCCAAGTCTAAATTCACACCTAGGTAAATCAGATTTTAAATCAGATTTTAAATCAGTAAATCAGTGCAGTGTCTGACTCTGAAGTTGCTCCTATGCAAACCAGGATTCAGAACAATTGGTTGGTAAGTAAACAGCTGGATGTGGGGGAACAATCTGGAATGAAATTCAAATAGGATAGGATTTTTCTTTGTCAGGAAGTCAAGATCAGGTGGCTGAACTTGCTTCTCCACACCCCATTTGCTGACACACTACTGTGGCTTCTCTGATATCCGAGTTATCATCACAAACTGCCAACTATCATCACAAACTGCCATCACCGCTGCCATTTTGAAACAATTCAACTCTCCCACTGCAGTTAGTTTGACCATTCACCAGCCTGATCTCAATTGAAACTGAAGTCACACATAGGTATAAGGTAAAGGTATCCCCTGACAATTAAGTCCAGTCGTGTCCGACTCTAGGGTGTGGTGCTCATCTCCATTTCAAAGCCGAAGAGTCAGCGTTGTCCGAAGACGCCTCTGTGGTCATGTGGCCGGCATGACTCTCCTTGCCGCAGCGCGTAGCATGTGGCTGGAACACGGAGCGCTGTTTACCTTCCCGCAAGCGGTACCTATTTATCTACTCGCATTGACATGCTTTGGAACTGCTAGGTTGGCATAGGTATACCAAATATCAAAGATTGTTTTAGCAAGTGGAGGACTGGATGGCAGTGAATAAGCAGAAATGAGATTCAGACAAGTTTTGCCAATGACCTCACTTTCCAAATGGGCACAGTCTCTTCTATCTCTATTTTGGCTCCTTCGCTGACATTCCCGAGTCCACCAAGACTTCCCAAAACTACAGCCTAGCCTTGCTTCTAATCCCTTTTCACTTTTTGCACCCTGCTTTCAACCCAGGAGGCTGCTTGGTCTTGGGAACCAAGTCCTGCAATCCTTGCAATGCTTTGCACACAAATCAGCCGTAAAGGACGTATAAACCTGGCCATCGAACCACACAGCCCCCTCTCTGTCCATGTGCAGTCAAATTGATGGCATGCGTAAGGGGCTCTGTCTTTTCCCCCTGTGTGAATGTTGTGTATGTATGTGTCTGGAAGCATTCGTCTGCTTTGAAATTGATGTAGGGGAGATCCAAGAAAAGCTTCTGGTCTCTATGTTCTGGGATACCAACCATCAACAGTCACAGCAATCCCTTGAATCCAGTTCTCCAGTCCCCTTCGAGCAGAAATCATTTGGTGAGAGAGAATAGCAGCCCAACACTTCGTAACTCCTCATGCGGTGATGCAGCCACACCAACAGCTAGATAGATGCAGCTCTGCATTCCACCGAGAAGATTCAGGCTGCGATGACCTCCTCGAGGTAAGGTAACAAATGTTCCTGTGGCCCAGGGTAAGCTTCCGCCATTCCGCTGGGTCTACTCAGACCTGTACCAGCCATGCAGCGCAATCCTGTGTAACTCTTGCACCAGTGTAACAGTAGATCTACCGGTGTAAGTGCACTTATGGCAGTGTAACTTGCCATACGTCAAAGTGCACAGTATGGTCACCAGCGTAACCCCCTCGGTTGCCGTGCATGCGCAGTTCAGATGTAAGACAGAATCCAACGCAACTCTGCTGGTGCAGGGGGCATTCCGGGGGTGTCTAAGCACCCCTGGAATGCCCCCGCACCAGTGGAGTTCCGCCAGCGTCTGTCCTGCATTCGAACTGCGCATGTTCGGCATCAGAAAGGGGTTAGGCTGGTGTGTACATTGGCGTATGGCACGTTACTTTGGCATAAGTGCACTTACTCTGGTGGATCTACTGTTACACCGGTGCAAGAGTTACACAGGATTGGGCTGTCAATCTTTCTCCTAAGGGTTAGCTGATATACTGTACCTGACACAATAGGTCTGCAGCCACAAGTGAGTGAAGTAATTTCATGGCTTCTCAAGGTGTTCACTCTTTGCTTGTAACCCTTAGTTCAGGCACAAAGAATTGAAAGACTAGTAGTTCAGTCATGACCATTTGCTACTCCCTGAACCTTGGAAACCACTCCTACTTCTTTCCCTTTTCCTCCAGCTTTTCTTCTCTCCCCTTCCTTCTTGCTATCACAAAACCCCCAGCTTTCCATCCCCAGTTCTCCCTGAGTCACTCTCCTGATTTCCGTACATCCCGTTCCTCCTCTTTCCTCTCCTGCTTCCTGCATCGTCCTTCACACATCCCCTTTCACAATTAAGGATTTCCTCTTTTCTCTCTCCCCTTTTTCTACACATGGTAACTGCTTACATGTAGGGCCTAGTTGTACAAAGAACATTGCATTGCTTCTTACCTTTGATGTCTCTCCCATATAATGGTAAAATTAAACAATAAGATTTTGCTGTTGTATCTTCACTGTCTCTTCCCTCTTCCTTGTCTGCACTGGCGTAGCTACGGTCCCCCGAGGTAGGGGCGGCCCACTCGACACCCCCCATAAATTAGCATAAATTAGGTTTCGGTTTCGTTTTTACTTTTTTTCGCTGTTTTTTTAGTGTTTTTCGGGGGGGTAGTGGTATCGGGGCTTCTCCGCATGTGTGTATGCTTTTCCCCCACTTAGCTTGTGTATAGGAGCCTCCAGCAACGACGATCTCCAGCGACGACAATCTCTTCCTCTGCCTGCGCCCGGGGGCGCAGATCGTTCCCCTGCCTGCGCCTGAGGACGCGAACTCTGTAAAGCGCCCAGCAGCGCTTTCCACAGTTCACGCAGGTGCAGAACGTCGATTGGAAACATCGTCGTTCTGCGCCTGCGCTAACTGTGGAAAGCGCTGCTGGGCGCTTTACAGAGTTCGCGTCTGGGGCAGACAGATGAACGATCAGCGCCCCTGGGCGCAGGTAGAGGAAGAGATCGTCGTCGCTGGAGATCGTCGCTGGAGGCTGCTATACACAAGCTAAGTGGGGGGAAAGCATACACACACACGGAGAAGCCTCGATACCACTAACCCCCCCCCGAAAAACACTAAAAAACGTTTTAAAAAGCCGAAACAAAACCGAAACTTAAGGAGGCCCGCGCCCCCCCGAGGCTCAGCGCTCTACGCCCTGGGGCCCACCGCCCCATCGCCCCATATCAGCCGACGCCTCTGTCAAACCATTGTCTGCCAAACCATTGTGCTCTGTCATTGGCCATTGCACAAGTCTCAGATAGAAAATAGATTTTCCCCTGTTTGTGCATGTTACAGCCCAGTCCTGTGTAAGGATTCGTGGCTGGCCCGCGGAATCCTCAGCCTTTTCCAGGCCTCTCCACAGGTGGATAATTAGGGAGGACTGAGCCGTTAATGTGTGTTCTGATAAGCACTCCCGCTAACATACCCTGTGTGCACAATCATCACTAGGGGGCGTGTCACACTAGAGCGGGGGGCGCGTCACCCCTGCCCTAGGGTGACGCTTACCCCCGGGCCCAGCTCTAAGAGCAACCGCCCTGTCTGACGGTCCTGGGCCTTCTGAGAAGGCCCGATGTGTCGACGCGTTATTTATTAGCTTTTAGAAACGGTCTGCGCTTTAGAAACGGTCTGCGCAAAAAAAACTAATAAATCACGCGTCGACGCATCGGGCCTTCTCAGAAGGCCCCGGACCGCTGGACAGGGCTGACACTCCGAGGCCTTCTTCCTGCCTTGGAACCTCCACGTGGACGACGCAAGCGGGTGCGCGCGCACCACCCCCGGGCAACCCACCCCATGCGCCACGCTACAGTGACGCACATGCCAGTGTGCCTCAATGCCAGTGGCATTGCTGGAGGTGGGGTAGAATGCTAAGTTCCGCTCCACACTGACCTCCGTTACTCACCGGCACGAGGCGGCCTTGCCCCCTCGCCTTCAGAACCATTCAGTGCGGCAAAGGCAACTTGCAGGAAACTCCCTCCGCGTTGCCTTCACCCCACTGAATGGCTCCGAAGGCGAGGGGGGGGCCGCCTCATGCCGGTGAGTAATGTAGGTCAGCGTGGAGCAGAACTTAGCATTCCACCCCACCTCCAGCGACGCCACTGCTCAATGCCCTGTATCATTATTTATATAAGGGGTACACAGGGAAGGCTAGGAGGACACCTGTGCCCAGAGAGATGGGTGAGTATTACTGAGACCTTGCTCCAGAACAAATCCTCATAGAAACCCCTATGAGAGTCTCTTCTTCCTTATGGATAAATACAAATACAGAAAGTCCTCAAAGTTGTTGATAGATTCTTGGAAACTGTAACTTTGAGCAAAACAACTTATAGTGATACCAATTTTACCATAGGCTAATTGATATACATATGATAAACAAGAGTTTACGGCATATTTCTGGTCATAAAAACATCACCAAACTTCTAAATAAAGATAAAAACTTCTAATATTAAACAATTAAATAAATGTGAACTTTCTGGGCCGGAGAAAACCCATGCAGACATGGGGAGAATTTTCAAACTCCACACAGACAGTGGCCCTGGCTGGGAATCGATTTTTTGTTCTCAACAACTTTAAAACAAAATGACTAATAATGAAACAACTTTACGCGAGGACTTGCTGTAGTCCAAAGAGAGGGTTAGTAGCCGTTGTTGAACTTGGGCATATTCCCATGACCTGGGTGTGTGTAAATAACTCGCGTAGTAGTTCCAGCATCACATGAGCATTGCACAACTTTATCCATCGCAATCCCAGTGTATTCAGCAGTCTTTGGATTACAGTCTCAGTTCCTATTTCGAAAACGAACATTACATTTTTTAACCTGCGTCCTCACTTTATTTTGCTCTTTCAGCATTGCTTGTTTCTAATGAAAGATCTAGTTCTCCAAATTATTTCTCTTTCAGAAATATTCAGCAAGACATAATGTTCGTAGCCTTACTTAACCTCTAAACAATGGCCTCTGGCTTGGGCAACAGTTTTTGTTTCACAATAACAGCACTGAGGAAACAAAAGTATGGTATTGCTCAAAGTCGGAGTAACGAGCGGATTTCATCAGTGAGAGAGAAGAGCATAAGAAAAGCCCTGCTGGATCAGGCCAAAGGTCCATCTAGTCCATCATTCTGGTTTCCACAGTGGCCCATCAGCTGCTGCTGGTGCTAATGTTCCAGAACAAAAAAGACACCCCTTGGGCAGAGCCGCCTTGAAACATATGTGCCCAGTGTTACACAAGCATTGCCCCACACACAAAGACAGCCCCTAGCACTGACGCCCCTGCATGAATCCCATCCAGGGACTGCCAGTTCCTTCCCAGGGAGAACACAGCAGGGGGGCAGCCAGACCCCCGTGGCACAGAGGGCAGGGGGGAGTTGGGGGGCCTGTCAGGCAGGCAAACAGTGACAGGCGCCACAGCACCCGTAGCAGGTCCGCTCGCAGCTGCTGCGTCCGTGTAGTGCCCGCTCGGCAACCGGGGATCTCACCCACCAGGGCGTCCGCACGTCATGGAGTCCGTCCCACCCAAGGTCCGCTCGTCATGGAGTCCGTCCCGCCCAAGGTCCGCCCGTCATGGATTCCGTCCTGCCCAAGGTCCGCCCGTCACGAAGCCACTTCCGCCCAAGGTCCGCCCATTTCTGTGTGGCTTCCGCCTACAGTCCGTCCGTGTCAGTGTGGCTTCTGCCCAAAGTCCATCTGCATAAGAGGCGCCTGTGTTTGCATCGCCTTCATCTGCGGAGCGACCCCTGTGTCCCTATTGGTCTCTGCAGACCCCTCTCTCTGTATCTCTCGCCCACCAGACCTGTTGTCTGTCTGTCTGTTTCTGACCCACCCGTGCCCCTCCCCAGCACCCACTGTCTGCCTGCCTGTGTTTCTGCCTCCCCTCCCACTCCCTGATGATGGAAGCTGGCAACCCCCCACCCCGCCAGAGCGCCTGCCGCGACATGCCGTAGTCGCCCCAACTGGGGGCGTGATGAGCTGCGTGAGCCCTTCACGCTCGCTGCAGACAAGCCCAAGGCATCTCTTGGTCATGGCCGGGGCACAGAGCATGAAGCACACTGGGATGCCTTCTTTGTGGGCATTGCCCCGGCCCTGGAGGCCCAGGGCTTCAGGCAGCGCACGGGTGAGTCATGTCAGAGGCAGTTCCAGACCTCATGAGACCCCCCTTGTGTGTGACTTTCCCACCCCCTCCTTCCCTTCCCTCCTCCGCTCACCCCCCATGACTCCCACGTGCGGCCTCAACGTGGCTTGGGTGTGGCTACACCTTCTGCAGGAGGGAGGGGACAGCCACTCTCCCCCGCAGCAGGTGGCTACTGCACAGGGTGCCCTGTGGCGGCTGGCTCAGGCACCTCGCTCACCTGTCACCTGCCCTGTGCCCACCACATGACTGGCGCAACCCCCATGCCTACAGTCAGCCCCTTTGCGACCGGGCTGTGACAGACACTGCGGCAGCTGCCATGGATGGACGCTGACAAATGCAGACAGAGGCCTGCACATGCACGAGCCAGACACCGAGCCTGGAGAGCCTGCCTGCCTGGGAGGTAAGTGTTGCCTGGATCCTGGGGTGGTGCTGGGCCACAGAAACTGCAGCCTGCCTAACTCAGGCATAACTCTGACATAACTCAGACATAACTTATGTCAAACGTAGGCTGAACTTACGGCAACCTTATGCCAGATTTGCGGAGAAGTTGCGTTGGAATGGGCTGTCGATCATTTGATTTTGTCTGTAAACCACTTTGTGAACGTTTTGTTGAAAAGCGGTATATAAATACTGTTAATAATAAATAATAAATGTACTTACACCGGTGCATCTACTGTTACACCAGTGCAAGGTTACACAGAATTGCGCTGGTAGTTGCATAGTGGAGTGGTTCATAGTAAAGTAGTGTAGATTACACCCTCCATTATGCAATTAAGCACTTTTATGTTTTCACAATTTCTCAAATGAGATTGGGTGCACAGACTGGGGGGGTGGGGGGGGGCTAGGATTTGTCCTTAAACATGTGAGTCCCATAGACATGAGGAAAAGGAAATAGTGGGGAGAAGAAAGAAGATTGGATTACTAAAGCACATAACAGTTTATAGTAAGTGTCCTAGAGGTGGTGGTTAGGATTGGGAAATGCATGCTGTGAGATTCTTGTTAAAAAGCTCGCATTCCCTCCCTTCAGAAGAATGGGAAAAGAAAAAATGGTTTCTGAACAGTACTACCAGCCTACTGTACCATGCTGGCTAGAGCCATAAACAGGTGCACACCTGCTAGGGGCTGGAATGCATTGAAACATTATCCTGTTCATTTCCCACCTCTAATATAAAACTAGAATGTCTGGGCAGAAGAGTCTGGCTCAGTTGGGAGAGCTGCTGTCTTGTAAGCCTGAAGACCAGTGAACTTGATAAGTTTGAGACACACCGCCGACAAAAAGCTGTGAAAGCTGCGTCAGTCGAGTGTGGGAGGCGCGAGCCAGCAGAATTGTCAGACTTATAGAGATAAGTAAAAAATCTACCTCCTGCCTGATTAACAGGCAACAGGACTTGAGTTTTATTCATTAACAAGACCTGGTTGCCAACACTGCGGGGGGGGGGGGGGGGGAGGGGAGGAAGGCAGCCTGCAACGAAAGGAGAAAGATAAACCAGCCAGGTCAACTCAGGACACAGTGGTTGCCTGAAGCTCCTAGTGAGAGAACACTAAGTATTTGCTGAATACTGTTCCGAGGTGAACCCTGCTGTTGCTGGCTTCCAATTGCTGCCTTTGAAGTGAGCTAATTGAACATTTCAGCTGCTCTTCATTTGTTCCTCTTGTTCCCTCTTGATAAAGGGATGAGGGCTACTCTTACCATTCAACAGCTACCAATCTTTTAGATTGTTTTCCTTGACAATGTTTCTGGAAGGAGGAAATGAAACGTTGGCGTTTTAACTACTGGACTTTGGATTTTAACAGTATTTACCTGTCTGTGGATTTTAACAATGAAAAGCGCAAGCAGTTTGTAATTTTGCCTGCCTGTATTTTTAACAACGAAAGACACAAGCAGTTGGGTAATTTTGTTTTTATTCAAGTCAGTTTATTTTATATACATGGCTATGTTACCTGTGATACCCAAGTCCTTGTTCATAATTGTCAGACTGTAAAAAGGAAACCACCTGGAAAGTAGCCGTTCATGAAAGATTGGACATTTATATATTGTAAAAAAAAACAACCAAGGGGGGTTATGACAGCCTGCCCATGTACACTGCCTTGGATTAAAGTCGGAGGAGAAATCTAATGACCAAGAAAGGTGGTATATAAATACTGTATATTATATATTATTATTATGTACCATATGCCTGTCAATATGGAAGTGAGAGGGAGCTCCCAAGAATATGGTAGTGCTTTCTATATATTAAATTGACTCTTTGGGTATCTGAAAGTTAAAAAAAAAAGGAATTTTAAAAAGCAGCCAAACAAGGGATTTCAGTTTTTCCCCAGAACATTTTGGACATCAAAGAAAGAATTAAAATGTATTGGGGAAACATTTGGTCAGTTGAAGGCCCTAATAATAGACAATGTCCTGGAGGAAATGATGAAGGTTGGGGGGATGCCAAGGCAAAAGACTCCACTGCCTGTAAGGTTTCAGGAGGGAGGAAAGGGAAAAGGATGCCTCTCCATGAGTGTCTCACTCCCAGTGCTTAGGAATAAAGTAGGGTCAGAACTGGAAGCCGGTCCCCAAGCTGATCCTCACGGTGCTATAGCATGTGCTGGAATATTGCAGGACTGGAGGGAAAGGGTGAATTGCATGGGAGGGCCAAAGATACACATTGGTTAACTAGCAGCTTAATAAGAGGGAGAAGAAGCTTCACTTACCCCAAAGACAGGCCAGGAGGATAAGGACCACTGCTATCTCCCTCAGCCCTCTTCCTAGAGGTCTCACCAAAGAGGGGGAAATGCTGGCAGCCATTGGTCCCAGGGACTCAGCTAAGCAGAAGCAGATTCCTTGCTTGGATAGAGTGAACACAGTCTGAACACCAAGGCTGCAGCTCGTAATAATGGGGCAATCATGGAGGTCAATGCCATGGGCAAAGGTTGGGAAGTGAAATGCTGGAAAGCAGTTGGCCAAAGGCTTGACACTGCAGTTTTCTTCATCGGTGACATTGTGTGACAAAAACTTCCAGTTCCCCAAAATGACTGGTTATACTCTGACTTCTGCATTGACCCTGGAATAATTGCTGATGATTCCTGTGATATTATATATTATTTTAATATTTGCCTCCTGCTTTTTGATTGGTTGTTTTATGGGTAGTTTTATTGCTCTGTTTTGTATATACTATGTTTGCTGCTTTGAGTGCACACATCAGTGGGAGAAAGGTGAGATAAAAATATTATAAATAAATACAGTATGCAAACTTTGCCTATTTTTCCACCTAGAGTGGTTCCTACTAGTACAGTACCCCCCCCCAGGCTCCTGTAATGCCTCAGCTTTCTTGTGGTTTGTGGTTTGCTGAGGTGACTTCCCAGGGAAGGTTTGGTTGCCAAGACAGAGGAAGGGAGTCCAAAAGGGGAGATCTGCAGGTACTTAGATATTGGTCTAAGCAGGCACTTGAAGCTGAGTCTGTAACATACACACACCTTCCGGGGGGGGGGGGGGGAGAGGTGTCTGAGTTACAAGAACTGGGAACTTTGAGGATCCCAGGGATACTTTATGGAACAGAAGGACTGCCTAGGTTGACTGACGGATTGGTGGCTAATGAAAACCATCAGGCTGCTTCTGAGGGTGGAGACAAAAGGTATTTAGATTAGTAAGGGATGAGTTTCTGGAGCGTAAGAAGAGTGATCTTTCTTGGTCCCTAGGAACTGTTTAAAACTAGTTTCCTTGCCAATCCCAGGTATGAGACAAAAGAGAAGAGCACTTGATTGGTTTAAGATATATCTCATGGGCACGCTTTTGTTTTTCCAGTCGTATTGGAAACTGCTAACTGCTGAGGTAAATCTGGGTCTAGGCAGGAAGAGAGGAGAGGCCAGTGTGGAAGATACTTGAAAGCCCAACTGGCCCCATGTGCTAAAAGAGTTACACAGTTATGGAGTGCACACATCAACCCCGTGCCACTTCTGTGAGAGTTTGAGGCGTTGTTCTCTGATTGAGTGTGAAGGGAGGCGTTTTTAGTCCAAAAGGCCTCTCTGAACAATGATAAACCTAAAGTAGGTATATAGGTGCTTCAGATTAATTACCCACCCACATGTTAGAAAAAAAATGCCCAAAATAGGAGGAGAGGAGCCAGGATGGGCATTCTCCATGACTGCGCAATATGTCATTTACCATGTGGAGCTGGTTCAGTTTTAAAGTACAGTATGACCTCAATTGAACCCTAGGAGGCTCACTGTCTCTGATTCACTGAGGTGGGAAAGAGGGCTGCTCTTTCCCAGAGGCCCCTTTCTGGACACTGCCTGCTACTGCCCAGATGCTGCACCTGGCGGAGGTGTGCCTGAGAGACAGAGAAAACAGGCTTATGTGGGAACAAGGATGGAGAGACTATGTGAAATGGCTGCTGGAGAAAAAAACACACGAAAAACAAAACCAGATACAACTCTGTCAACTGTTTAAATTTGTCTTTGGCATAGTGTGATCTGTGCTTGCCAACGTGTGAAACATGAACAGTTACCATTGCTAAGTGACTCTGAGTTCTGGCAGGGTTAATGGTTAGTCAATTCTATCTATGGCGTTATCTGTATTTGGCAGAAATAGAGGTATCCAAAGGATAAGGGCTGGTCCACATTTATTTATTTATTTATTTATTTAAAAATATTGATGCCTTGTCATTGCCCCCAATTAGGAGGTTACCCAAAAAGGCTTACAAAATTCATAAAATTATAATAACAGCAGTACAACGTGTTGGTGGTGTTTTGTGTGTTTGTTTTAAAAAATAGAAGTAAGAGAAACCAGGAACTAACATTAAACATACAGGTGGGCCCCCATATCCGCTGGGGATATGTTCCAAGCCCCTCCATGGATACTTGAAACTGTGGATAAGAGTGAACACCCCCTCCATGGTTTCCTGACGGCCCCCCCCACCCTTCCTCCCCTGCAGGCAGGCATGCTTGCCCCCCAGCAGAGTATTAACCTTGCAGAGCCTCTCTAGTACTTAGTCTCGTTCTACTTGCCTGTAATAAGCAGCCAGAGGCTGCTTCTCCTGTTTCTTTAAGGAAGAAACGAAGCTTACTGGGAAAAAAGTAAAAGCCTGGAGGGGTCCCCACGATCCGTGGATAATTTAAACCGTGGATAGCGAATCAGTGGATATGGGGGCCCACCTGTATTTTACATTCAACAGCAAAAACCCCAGCAAATTAACTAAAACAAAAACAAAACGAGGAGAACTAAGTAGGAAAGGCTAAACCAAAGAGGAAAGGTTTTTGCTCCCCGCTGGAAGGCTAATAGGGAGGGCATAATTCTTAATTCAAGTGGGAGGGAATTCCACAATAATGGTGCCAACATGAGAAGGCCCTGCCCTTTTATGCCGCCAGTGAGGCTTCCGCCAAAGGTGGCAGTCACAGCAATGCCCCCTCGGATGATCCCAGGGAGCAAGCTGTTTCCTGTGAAGAAGGTGGTTCCTCAAATACCCTGGCCCCAAGCTGTCAAGGGCTTTAAACCATTTGGATTGAGTCCGGAAAAAATCGGCAGCCAGGGCAGTCAGAGGAGAAGCAAACAGACCTCCCAAGACCACATGGGTCATCCTGTTCTGCAATAAGTGAATTATGGTGTCCCCACCAGTGGCGTCGCTGGAGGTGGGGTGGAACAAAGGGTCAAGGATCTCGATGGGCGCCAGGAGCAAGGGGCGGGGCTTCAGGGACATCACGACGAGGGTGCGCCCTGTGTAGCCAATAGCAGGGTAGAGGGAGGCAGCTGCGCACACACTGCGGCTCCAAACACGCCCCCCGCCAGTTTCCTTAGCATTTTGGAGCCGTTTAGGCTCCAGGGAGGGAGGGAGGAAGGGCCGAAAGGAAGACGGCTGAAGCGGATCCGAACGGAAGACGAGGTGGGGCGGGCGCCTGGAGCAGCTCCACCTGCTCCACCCTAGATGGGCGAGAGGCGGGGCGGGTGCCCGGAGCAGCTGCTCCACGCACTCCGTCCTAGTTCCATCGCTGCCGGCAGAACCCTAAGTTCCGCACCGTGCTGACCTCCGTTACTCACCAGCACGAGGCAGCCCTGCCCCCTCGCCTTCAGAGCCATTCAGTAGGGTGAAGGCAACGCGCAGGGAGTGGATACAAAGGCGAGGGGGCAGGGCCGCCTCATGCTGGTGAATAACAGAGGTCAGCGCGGTGTGGAACTTAGTGTTCCACCCCACCTCCAGCGATGCCAGTGGACCCCATCCTCTTCAAATCATATGGAAGGCCAGGGTCCAGCATGCTGACTTGGATGGCTTGTAGTCACTGGGCATTAGAAATGATATATGGGTCCGGGTTTGGGATCCTCTGTGGGTTTATAAATGTATAAAATGTATACCTATGACACGTCCTCATGAACTCTCTGTTGAGGTTTGTAGAGAATCAAACCTAAATTTGCAAACCAATTTTTCTGTGTCCTGGACAAGTCTGAACATGCCTGGACAAGGCAAGCAGGATCTGCTTTGTCACTCCTGCAACAGCAGAGACTAATTAGAAGCTCCTGTTGTGAGGTGAGGTAGGCAGCATGAGATGAGGTAGGAGATGAGATCACCTCCAACCTGATTAGATAAGAGATAGCCAGCAAAGTATAAGAAAGAAGTGGTAGCATTGCCTAAGTGTGGGTTCAGAGGAGAAAGTTGGGCTATCTGTATTTCGTGTTCTAATTGCTGGAGTGGAGTGCTGTATCTTGTCGTGCTGCTTTGTGAGCTTATCTTCACATAAGCTTTGGTGAGCTTATCTTCTGTGACGCTTCATATCTGTCAATATTGTAAATCGATGGCTTGAACTGACCTTGACTCAGCGTGTTTCTTCAGACCTGATGCTTCTCTGTGAAAAGCTGTGGAACTATCCAGCCAAGCATCTCAAAAGACTCTGACACCCTCCTCCTGGAAGCTGCAACTAGGATATTGCCAGTGGCGTCGCTCCGGTAGGGGCGGGGCCGTAAGTATCGCTCCGTCGTAGACCCTTTACCGAGCAACAGGATCTCTTGCCTGCTGCTTTCTTTGCACGGGAATGGCTCCAACAGTGAGGGGGTGGGGCCGCCTCCTGCTCGCTCGGTAAAGGGTCTACAACGGAGCGATACTTAGGGCCCCGCCCCTACCGGAGCGACGCCACTGGATATTGCTGCCACCAGCAAAGTTGTTCTTTATAAAGATGAATAATGGGAATATGAGCACATTCAGTTGTGTACTGGTTTACATGCGGTAACTGGACCCAGTCCTTGAGATGGAGCTTCCTTAGAGCAGCACATCCATCGGATACCGATATCAAATTGAAAAACAAAACAAGTTCTATTAAACAGATTTTCCTTTACGAAGGACTGTTTAAACAGTGATGAGTTTCCTCTAGTGTCACTAGTTGCAGATGACAGAATCCTTCTGTAGCTCTTGGGTCTGTGAGTCAGAATTCCTTCTTCCTTGGGGTCCTGTATCATATCTAATGTAATGAACCTGTATCACTTCACTACAAAATTTAGGATATGTTCTTCAACGAACTGGATGCTGAGCAAACCCACTTTGTCACCATAATAACTAAGTGCTTTCTTCAGCTTAGCACACATCAATCCATCATCCAGCATGTTTTTTCTAGAATTCACAGTGATTGCAGTTAGATAACCACAAATTACATTTCACCCTAGGAGGAAGCAAAAACTATATTAAGACAGGTTGCTTAGAAAATGAAGGTAACAGAATGTTGATAAAATATTCCCATGTGACACACACCCCTCTCCTGTCTTTGGGATATCTATATAAAACTTTAGGAAAGGACATTGGACTTAATACAATTCTGGATCACCTTTCTCTGTACACCAGTCCTGATTATAAAACAGCACAAAATAGGATTATCAGAGAGAAACCTGCCCACGTTTTGACTCTTTGGGCCCTATACAACCCATTCCTGACCACAATCTTTCCATTAATAGCACAGAAGGGAAATTCTGATGTTTCTGTCCGCCCTAATATTAGTTGAATACATTATCCAGAAAACACAAAGAGAAAGGAGTGAAAAGGGTAGAATATATTTAAAGGTCCTTACTTCAATTATTTTCATTGTGTCTAACTGGACATCATATACCCTCCTCCCTGTAGAAGATGAAAAGGTTAGAACAATAAAGGTAGCTTTGGAACTGAAATGAAATTTGAGAGAGACTCCAATGCTATGATGATGAGGATGATGAGAGAAGAATGATCCTCCGCCTCCTCATTTCATTATTTATGTATTTATTGTTTAGATAATATTTACAAACAGAAAACAACTGGCAAAAGGTCATAGTATCAATGAAGAAAGCCACACAATCAAAGTCTGGGTTTCATGAAGATCATGCCCATACAAACAGGGCGAGCAGGCAGCAAATCATTCACAAGGATGAGGTTTAAAATTTCAGGTTTGCACTAGCGATGCTGCAAGCATTTTACTCAAAGAATTTAAGTATTGAACTCCTCCTGCTCTCAATGTTCAGAAGCAGAATCAGGAGGAACACAAGTGTGCCCATAGAAGTTGCAACCTTGGCAAGCCAATGAACCGTTCACAACGGTTCTTTCATTATTCAGACTTCTGAGGGTGGCCAATGCTTTTTGTGGGCATATTTGATCCTTTGTGAGAAATTGAATTGATGGGACACAAATGCTTGCACTTTTGTAGGCATTCATTTGAAATGCGCACAAAAGCTTGACTCAGTTTTAGATCCAACACTGGAGTGCTTGTGCATCCCTGGCTTTCTATCTATTTAATTCTGAAATGACTCCCTTTATAATTTTCCCTCAATTACTTTCAAAGAAACGATTTTCATCCTTACGTAAGTGGCAGCCCAAGCCTGTCTGTTGCCCCTCCCACCGATGCAGCCTCACCAAAAAGGCTCGTGCTGAATCATTCGGGGGACAACACAAGGGCTTACAGGAGGTAAGAATAAAACATTAATATAAGCCTCAGGGCCACCTATGGGTCTCCTTGTATGGTACCACTTTTGGTGGTGTATGTCCGAAGAGAGGAAAGGGGCAGGCAGCCTCAAAACGGAGGGGATAGGATCCGGTATGTGCCATTGCCCCCAGATCCACCCCTCCTACCACCTCCTCACCCCTGTTCTTCTCCCTTCCCAGTCATGCCCCCATACCACCCCCTCCCCACTCACCCCCCCATTTCCACTGCTGAGTTACCATCGGTGGCAGCTGCTCCTGACCCCACCGCCATATGAGAAACATCCACAGCCTCTCTGGCGGCTCAGCACACTTCTTTAAGGCCATTTCCGATAGCTGTAATGCACACCCCACCTTCCTTTGGTGGTGGAGGGGGGATAGGTTTATTTATAAGATCAGAAACTTAGGCTCCAATCCTATTGTGGCCTTGCTCTTCTAGAACCAGTGTTCTAGCAACACAAGGTCCTTTATGGCTGTCACAAATGACAACACGCCATTCTGCACAACCGGGCCGCCGCTGCAAGTGGCTAGCGGCCTTGTGCCATTGGCCTCCGAATAAGCATTGGTTCCGGTAAGTCAGTGGGGGGATGATGACAGGGGTGGGCAGAATGGGTGGGGATGGTGAGGAATGGGGACCAACACATTGATGTGGGGGAGGATTGATGCCGAGAAGGGGGTGGTATTGGTGGCAGCAGCGCCACAAGTATCCTATCCCCCTTCCTGGCCTCAATCCACTTTTCCACGTCCACTTGGACTTGCACCAGCAAAATCGCTGGTGCAGATCCAAGTAGACCCATTTATGCAGTGGAGGCTTACCACTTGCATAAGTGGAGGAACTGCTAGGTTGGCAGGAGCTGGCCAAGCAACGAGAGCTCACCCCGTCGCAAATTTGAACTGCCGACCATTCGATCGACAGCTCATGGTTCAACGGTTTAACCCACTGCGCCACCCGGTGGCCCATCCCATGTAAGTGTGCATAGGATTGCAGCTTTAATCTTCCTTATTTCCTTCCCTAGTTCTATTACTACTGGCTACACTCTCCAGGCCCCCGCATGACAGTATTTGTCTGTAAAAACAGTTTCAAAATGGGCAGCGTTCCTTCATGTGATTTTGAATCTCCCTGCATTCAGCTTTGTGGATGAGCACCAAACACAGAGTGGTCTAGGGCAGGCAGACCACTGTAAGCTGGTTCATGGCCATATTTCTCACCACCATAGGTCTGTTGTATATAGGCTTACAATCGTCCCGGAATCGAGCCTGGCTTCAGCCTAGAGCGGACCCAAGCCACTCCCAAGGGTGCACTGTGGCTGCCCAATGGGGTTCCTACTTCGGTCGCGTTGTTGACAGGAAGTTCTGGAAGCTGGAAGCCCATTGGACAGCTGCAGTGCACCATTGGGAGCAGCTCGGGCCTGTTCTAGGCCGAAGCCAGGCTTGATTCTGGGGCGATGGTAAGCCTATGTACAACAGACCTATGATGGTAAGCCTAGTTGTACACAGGAGGCACCATGCCTACATAAGATTGTACCTTCTTAGGTAAAGGTGACCCCTGACAACAGTCCAGTCGTGTCCGACTCTAGGGTGTGGTGCTCATCCCCATTTCAAAGCTGAGGAGCCAGCGTTGTCCGAAGACACCTCCGTGGTCATGTGGCCGGCATGACTCTCTTTGCCGCAGCGTGTAGCTGGAACACAGTGCGCTGTTTACCTTCCCGCAAGCGGTACCTATTTATCTACTCACATTAAATGCTTTGGAACTGCTAGGTTGGCAGGAGCTGGCCAAGCAACGAGAGCTCACCCCGTCGCGGATTCGAACTGCCGACCTTTCGATCGACAGCTCATGGTTCAGCGGCTTAACCCACTGCGCCACCCGCTGACCTTCTTACCTACCACATTAAAATTAAAACAAAAACAAAAACTTTTCAACAGGCAGTCATGCAGATTACAGTACCTTTAGGTTTGAAATACCAAAAAATGCCTCCAATAGTTAGAAGGGCCACCGCCAACAACACCCAGAAGGCGACAAACCAGGAGGAACGTTGAGTGCTGCCTAGAAGGAAGAAATGAGGGAGAGTGAGGAAGGCCTTGATGATTCAATATTTATCTTCTCAATAATGGGGGGAGTGGAGGGTTCAAAATGAAACTCCCATGTTGAGTCTCTAACTTGTTTTTTGAGAAGCTCCGACACCAGTACTGCTGGGCAAAAGAGCGGTGAGGGGCAGGTGTGGGCTAGACTGAGCTACAGCCCCTCCCTCATCCCTTTACCTGTGAGTTTGTTGAGAGAACCTGGGCGTTCTGTGTTGGGCTGTTGTGTTCCTCCCTCACAAGGTGAGACTGCCACATTCTTACATGGGGCTTTAAAAAAAGAAATGGAAAATTAGTCATTTTCTCATGTCCAGTTGATCCTTCTCTTCCTTCAGAGGATGAACACTTGATTTGCATGTCGGTGGTTTCCTGTTTGATAATCCTTCAGCTTCACCATTGAAAGGATCTTAAAAACACAACGTTGGGGAAGTCTTCTGCTTGAAATACTGAGGGTCTGCTGCCAGAGTAGGTAACATTGGGCTGGATTGACCAGGGGCAGGGCGGGTTTGGGTAGTGGAGAGACCACAGCAGAGCTAAACCAGTGTATGGGTCAAAAAGGGTGCACATGAACACCTCCAACTGTAGGAGGAGCTGTAACCTATCTTGTTGTGTGGTTTGAGCTTATTGGTGGTTTCTCTAACTTTCCAGGTTAGTTACCTGGTTTTCTGTTCTGCGTGTATAACATTGCTTGCAGTTTTCTTATTGCAATGGAGAATTCACAAAACTCAACTGTGCTGTGTGTGGGAGTGATCGATGCCCTCAAATCAGCTAATGAGGGGAGCAACCAAGAGATTCAGTCCTACACATAATTTTGTCTTTTTCTTCATTACTGAACACTGCTTGATTAATCCATTAAGAATACTCCCAGCATTTGTCTAGCACTTTCTGAGTGTGTAAAGCAGATCATGTGCATTATTTAGATGTTAGTCTAGTCTTACAACCCTGTAATGTAAATTGTATTACAATCTCCATATTGCTGTTTGGGAGCAGTGGCTGAGAGGAATTGGCTTGCCTTTGTGGGCAGAGATGAGGTTCAAACTTGGTCATTGAACTTATTTGCGGTTCTGTTTTTTTTAGCCACAATGCTACACCAGTGTTCAAATAGAACATACTTCTTGATCCTTGATAAGGACAATAAAGACAGATGCTATGGAATCTCTTCTCCAGCCATAGCCATCAATTCCATTTACTCTGGGTTGCTGAACAAGCCAAACATACAGGGCTGGCCTTGCCATGCAACGGAATGGTCACCTGGAGTAGCACCCTTGGGCAGGTGACCGACAGCCCATCTGTCCCCCACTCCAAGCTGCTGCTCCACTGGGGCTTCCAAAACACCAAGTAGGCAGAGAAAGATGATTTGGAGCCTGCTCCCCTTTCCTTTCATGATGTGCAGCCTCCCTGCCCTGCCCTGCTTCTCTTTGTAATGAGCACAAGCCGAGGACGCTGGATTCCAGCATATCCCGCTCATGTCCATAAGAAGCTGCATGGAGCAAGGAGACTACATGCTGAGCTTATCATAATTAAAAGGAAGGGGGTCTGGGGGAGGTCTGCTCTTTCGTCCATCTGCCCTCTCCCTCATCCATGGAGGTTGTGTGCATGCATGCAGAGGTGACATTTGGGGTGGGATTCGGGTGATGCAGAGACATGCATGGCTCCTGCAAATGTAAAACAATTTCAGGGAAGAAAGCAGTGTAAAACTATTGGGGGGAGGGAAGGATTTTGTGCAACACAACATGAATTATCTACAGCATGTCTGATTTTTCTACAATGCATTCATTATAATTACTTGCAGTACGGTGTTTTGAGTAAGAGGCTCCTTCCTTGTTAGGGCAGCCTGTCATATTTCCAAGTGAAACACAAGAACAAATGGGAAATTAGAGGTTTCTTTGTATGTTAAAAAAAAAAATCACGCTGAAATTGAAATGCAGGCCCAGCAATAGAGAGGATTCCTTTGTATGTGAAAAGATTCAATTCTCTACCTATCCAGTTCAAGGATGTCTAAGAAGGTAGCTGTAGAACGTAGGGCCCAATCCTATGGTTTTCCCTGCCATAGCATGCAGCTGTGCCAAAACAATGTGCTGTATGCTGGGGGGGGGGGCGGTCATGAGTCTTAGGAAGGGAAAGGGAAATTATTTTCCCTTACCCTTCCATAAGCCCTGCGACTGCCAATGGGTCTCCTTAGACCTGCACCAGCTCTTTAGCTGGCGCAAGTTCGAAGAGAGAAAAGGGGCATGGCGGCTCACTCCAGAGGGGATAGCATCCAGCACAAGTCAACTGTGCTGGGTGCCACCCCATCTCACCTCCACCTCCCGCCTGCCCCGTTCTGCCCTCTTCCTTGTCCCGTTCCGGCCAACTCACCTCCATTGGCAGGCCAAAAGAGGTGAGGGGCAGGTGTGGGGCCTGCTGCTGCTCTGCATGGGGCCTCCACATAATCTTAGGCGGTCCAGAAGTGTGTGGCTATATGCATTTCCAGATTGCCATTTACAACAACCAGAAAGCATGTTCCGCCGCCGGAAAGCTAGTTCCAGTGGCAAATCTCAACAATACGATTGGGTCATTAATTACATGCTGGAGAGCCACTGCCAGTCTGATTAGACAGCCTAGGTTAGATGGGTCAGATTGGCCTGAATAAACCTCTTGTGACTGCTTCCTCCCACATGTGGTTGCCTTTTGTTTGGATCGGGTAATGAATCGGGCTAGGGCAAGCAGTCTTAATTCCCCAGTGAGAAGAATCTCTGTATATCAATGGAGTTTGGGGATTTATCTCTCCAGGCATGGCAAGGTGCCATCCATCCCTTTTACTGTGTCTTACTGTCAGACTGATGGGAACAGTAGACTTCTCTGCAACCACCCTAACTTAGACAGCCCAGACAAAAGAAGTCACCTTGAGAAAGTTTCTCTCCCAAGGAGCCCCAATATCTTAGAGGTCTCTTTAAGACATAAAATCAAAGAAGGTGAGCAATGTAGTTCCTCCTGACTGAACTAAGGCTATGCAGATGAGCCACACAAGTAAAAGTGATTTATTAAAAGCCTGAGGAATCACAACAATGGGTGGAATGGAGAATGTGAGGAATAAAAACTGATCCGCTAGAAAAAGGAGATACAGAATAGGGCAGCAAAAGTTGGCAAGGATGCTAAAAGACAAGTGGAAAATATAACCACCCTGACATGACTTACTGGGCTCCGTCCCTACCCTACTTATTCACACTATTCCAGGTCCTCGTGTTGGCACCCACACTTGCAGCAAGGTGTGCAGGTGATCCCTCCCATGAATCATCAGCTACTTGTGATGTCAAACCTGAGAAGGTATGCAAAGGGATGCTCTTACTGCTGCTTTATATAACCTTCAACTGTGTGATGGTGGGGTACTTGGGGAGTGTCACCTGGGCCCCTGCACTTCCCGCTCCTGAAAATCAGAAGGGCTTCATAGTCTGATGAACTGGCTCAAAACCAAGTTCTTTGTTTACGAGTCAGTTGGGGACAAAGAGGCCAGCGGGTGGCGCAGCGGTTTAAACCGCTGAACCATAAGCTGTTGATCGAAAGGTCGGCAGATCAATTCCCGCGACGGGGTGAGCGCTCGTTGCTTGGCCAGCTCCTGCCAACCTAGCAGTTCCAAAGCATGTCAATGCAAGTAGATAAATAGGTACCGCTTGCGGGAAGGTAAACAGCGCTCCGTGTTCCAGCTGCATGCTATGCGCTGCGGCAAGGAGAGTCATGCCGGCCACATGACCACGGAGGTGTCTTCGGACAACGCTGACTCTTCGGCTTTGAAATGGAGATGAGCACCACACCCTAGAGTCGGACACGACTGGACTTAATCAGTCAGGGGTCACCTTTACCTTTTACCTGGGGACAAAGAAGCAAGCTGACAATGAAACATAACTACTGCATCTGAATGTCTCAGAAGCTGATACATCGCCAAAGCTCATGGAGTGCTGAAACGCTCCAAAATAGGTTAAAATATGCAAAAAAAAACCCATCAAAAACTTTCATCACACATAATGAGAAGTGACTGGGACCAATGCATGGTGCCAAAGCCATTGCGGTAAAGGTGGGAAGGGATTTGAAGGAAGTGAACTAGGAGCATCATGTAATTGTTCTGGAAGGTAGTGCCAGGCATGAGGGACAGCAAGAGGAAAGAAACAGTTGAGGGAACAGAACACCTTTGGATGGTTAATAGAGGTGGAGCTGGAAGAGCGAAAGACAGGAGAGTAATGAGCTATGAGGCTGAGAACAGTGAGGCTATTGAGAACTTGGAAGAATCAAAAGAAACTTTGACCATAGGACATTGATCAGTAAAGCATAGTGTCACTCAACCTCTGCAGATTCATGAACCTACCTGAGCAGATAACACCAGCATCCTCTCCATGATTGCAGTTATTTTCTCCCCAAGGCCTTGCTGCACATCTGCTGAAGGATGATTCTGCCCCTGTGCAGTAGACATCATCTCGCCAGATGGGACCAGCTCCACTTCCAAAGTGGGCTCCACCTGGGGCTGATCTTGCTTCTCCACAGTCCAGCTGACGGCATACAACATTGGCTTCCTTCATGTCCCAGTTATCATCACAAATGGTGCCCCATTGACCATTATGGAACAACTCAACTCTTCCACTGCAGTTATTTGAACCGTTCACCAGCCTGATCTCAACTGCGGTATATGAGTCCGAATTGGAACCTAGATAAACCGAATTTCCGATAGCGGGTCAGCATGTGAAGGGCTGGATAAGGGCTACCCAGCTGAAATTATATCTAAAGATGACAGATGTTATCATTATGGTTATCATCACCACATCATCATTACAGGTTCCACTGTGTTCAACATTGCTTTGAATTGCAGCCTTAAAGACTAGTTCCTTTTTCATAAACGAAAGCTTTTAATTATATCCTCCAGTTTCCCCGACAGAATTAAATGCCTGTGGTCACCAATGCATTCAAAAGAAATATTCATGAAGATGTTCATATTCTGTTATGCCATTTGTTTTCATTTTAAAGACCAGTTCATTTTGTTATTCATTTGTCCATATGTGATGGTCTGGTGAGGCTGCTGCAATCCACCATATGGTGGTGATGAGAAGAGAGGCTGGCACCTGACCTGGGGTAACTTCATGGCGGAACTACAACAGATCTGGCTCCCTGACAAAGACCATCTCACAATATGTATTCCACTGTCACCAAGAAGGGAAAACTTAAAAAGGGAGCCCCCTTTTCAAGTTTTCCCTTCTTGTGCCCTTCCTACCCTCCAATATTCTTTGCATGTATTTGGGAATAAATGAATATGGAATGTAATGGACCCCATTTGGTTCCATTTTTTCATCACTCCAAGACCAATGGACACCCCTAATGTTCTCTGCATGAAACGTAATGGTAAATAACCCACTCCTATGTATATATCTACTCAGAAGTAAGTCACACTACATTCAATGGGTCCTACTCATAAGTAAGTATGATTGCAGCATTAACCTTCTCTTAATTTTATCATTACAAGGATTGTCATTTATTTCCCCCCACTTGTTTCTTCTCCAGAACCATTAACAGCAGCTTGATGCATCAACATTATCAGGAGGTAATGTTCTGCTTCATGCCATTAAAAGGTATGCCATAAAAACCCCACCTCATGGATTTAGTATATTGGACTGCTGATAACGGTACAGGAGTAGGTGAATTTGAGTTTCTTTGTCTATTTGGGTACCCTGATCATGTGAAATGCTCTATAGGTTCATAAACCTACCTGAGCACACAACACCAACATCTTCTCTGTTAGTACAGTTATATTTTCCCCAAGACTTTGCCAGACATTGACTAAGAGCTGATTCTGTCCCATTGCATCTGAGATCATCCAACCAGATGTGTGCACGTCCTTTTCCAAATAGCACATGATTTTGGACTAATGTTGCTTCTCCACATCCCAGCTGTCGGCATACCACACTGGCTTCCTCGATGCTCCAGCCATTATCACAAATGCTGACCCACTGTTCATTATAGAATAATTCAACTCTCCCACTGCAGCGAAGTGGACTGTTCGCCAGCCTGATGTCAACTACAGCGTCCGAAACTGAAGCCACACCTAGGTAAGCCAAATTTCAGAGATTGAGTCAGCAAGTGAAGGGCTGGATGTGAATGAAGAAAGTGAAATTACATCTGGACAAAACAGAGGTGATCCTGCTCAAGAGGCCTCCTGATCTAGCTATTGGTCTCAATGCACAATTCATACAGAATCAATGAAACTTCAAGGGAATCAATCATTTAGAGGACCTGGTTCATGGCCTGAAAGTATTTCTAGATCCCGCTGTGCTCCTGGATGTCCAGCTGATTTCTATGACCCAGAGTCCTTTTGTATAGCTTACATTAGTGTGGCAACTTTTGGCCCAGCAGCAGCACTGAAGGATTGTAGCCGGACCTACAGAGGTAGGTGCAACAGCGGCCATGGCAGAATTCGGTAGGGAGGAAGTGAAGCAGGGGTGAGGAGGGAGGCAGACCAGGGGACGAATCGGTGGTAACACTCCCTTGTGCTGATATTCTAACCCCTGCCACCATTACATGCCTTGGATTTATGCCTGCTAAACAGCCAGTATAGATCCCAGGAGTCCCATTGTGGTGACGGAGACTATCCCCAAGTTAAGTGAGCAAACGTTCACTTACCCGAGGAGACTTTTCCAGACTCCCCCTCCCCTCCTGCAGATACAGCACAGTGGTGCAGCTGCATCAGCAAAGAGGGATTGGGGTAGGATTGGACTGTTTGTCTATTTCTCACTCAAGTAGACCTGACTATGGGTAAAGATGCCTCATTCACCATTCAGTTAGACGACTGTAACGTTCTCTACGTAGGGCACTACCCTTCAAGACCATTTGGAAATTTCAACTGGTACAAGCGACAGCTGCTCATCTCCTGACAAGTACTAGATTTTATAGTTATGTCCCTTTATTGCTGTCTCTGTTTCATTCTTTATCAACAGTCCGATATATTAGCAACAGTAAGTGAAGCTCAGACACACTTGCAGCAAGGTGAGTAGGGGAGCCCCCGAGTAGCATCAGAGCGGGCGGTCTTTTGGGTTCCTGAATGTCCCACTCTTGGGAATCGGGTGGCCTTCTCAGTCCAGTGAGCTATCTAAATATACAATTCCTTGTTTACTGGTCAATTGGGGAAGAAGGAGAAAATTAACAGTAAAGGATAATGGCTAATATATCTGGGTGAAATCTCCAGAATGCTAGAAAAGATAAGGAAAAATAATATATTTTTTAATGTTTTATGAGAAAAGATAAGGGGAAAAAAATCAAAGGTTTTAACCGCAAGGGATCTTGGAGATGGAAGGCTCGTATTTGTAGCTGGGGTGACAGGCACAGTTGTGCCACATATGGTGCTATACCACTAAAACCTACTGTACACTGTACAGTTTTGGGACCAGCCTAGCCAGTTGGACCTTCTGATGGGCCTGAGCCCTTGTAGAGT
This sequence comes from Plestiodon gilberti rubricaudatus, assembly GCA_026170595.1. Classification (NCBI taxonomy): domain Eukaryota; kingdom Metazoa; phylum Chordata; class Lepidosauria; order Squamata; family Scincidae; genus Plestiodon; species Plestiodon gilberti. Next base: position 24,151,750 of record JANXHW010000006.1, read on the forward strand.
GCCCTACCTGACTGATCCCTGATAGTGGGTCTGACCCCTCAGACAGAGAAGATTGGGAGAATCACTTTGCCCAGAGAGATGGGTGAGGAGTGAGAAATAACCCATGAAAAATTATCCTCAGTAACCCTTTGAGTATTTCATCTTCTTTGTGATGAAAGAAGAGCAAGTATATATATTCAAAAAGAGAGGGCAGGTGACAGAGATTAGGGGCCTGGCACAGGGGGGTAAATTAAGGTAGAGCTGCATGGTGGTTCCCAACCTTTGTCGTCAGGTGTACCCCCTGCCATGGTTAAATAGTCTGAAGTACCCCCGAAGTAATTAATTAATTGGATTGTGTAAGTAATTAATAAGTAATTAAATGAATTTCTATAGAAATCCACTTAATTACTTATTACTTGCATTTTCTTCTTGCACATCAGGAAGAAGCGTTCATTCTCTCACACGTGCACTCCTCTCGTACTTTCAGACGACCCAACCTGAAACTGCAGGAATGCACATGCCCCCTACCCCTATTTTTGTGAACCCTTTCCACAAAAGTTTGTTAACCCTTTCCTCTCATTGGGGTGGCGGCTGCAGGCACGGCCGTAACCATCTTCTTCCCTGTCCAGGAGTGACCCGATCCCTCCAGGAGCGACCCGATCTACATGCCAGCTGGGGAGTCTCTGCGCCACCTCTACTGCCTCCACCCAGCTGTCATCTTGCTGGAGGCGTGGAGAGGAGGATCCAGTGAGCTGCTGGCCGGGGAGAGCGTGCGGGTGGGAGGGAGGAAGCAGCAGCAGCAGGAGAGGAAGTCTGGGCCGGGTGAGGGGAGGAGAAAGGGAGGGAAGGCAGCCTGATAGCAACGCATGCGGTGGTGGAGGCCAACTCCGACTGTTCCAGCCCTGGGTGGCGGTGGGTCAAAGGGAGGCCAAACTCTGGCTGCTCCAGCCCTGGACAATGGCAGTGGGCCAAAGGGAGGATGAGCTGCCTGCTGGAGGCCCTGGTCGATGGCGGCAGCAGCCAACTCCGGCGCCCCTGGGCGGCAGCGGTGGTGGTGGGCCAAAGGGAGGCTGAAGTGCCATGACTGGGTTAGGGGCAGAGCTGCAGCATCTGACTCCGACTGCAACGCACTTGGAGGCTGGTCGGTGCAGATGAACTGCATAAATTAAAATTAAAAATCCTGGTCGCCAACGCTCAGCTGCTGATAAGGGACAACCTCTTGCGTACCCCTGGTGGATGGTACGCGTACCCCAAGGTTGGGAACGTCTGGTGTAGGAAAAAGCAGAGCACCGAAAAAAGCTACCCCATCTCTGGTCAAATGCAGACCCTGTGACAGTCTTGTGTCCAATGGGTCTTAGACCTGCAGGCGAAATGCTTGGTATACTATTCGTAAATGAAATCTACATAGTGTTCTTGTATCAACTTATATTCACCACTAATTTTTTTTAATACCTTCATTATGTAGCAGTGAAGGTTTATAAGGAATAATGAGCAATGGAAATAAACCTGGTAAAGTGTCAATTAAAGAGTCACAAACCTACCTGAGCACAAAACACAAAATTACTGAACACGGGAAATTTATCTGGTGAAGGGATGTCAGCCTCTAGTAATTCAAGAACCTACCTGAGCAGATAACACCAGCGTCTTCTCTATGATTACAGTCATTTACTCCCCAAGGTCTTGCTGGACATTGACTGAGGTCTGATTCTGTTCCTTTGCATTGCACTTCATCCTGCCAGATGGGACCACTTCCTCTTCCAAAGTGGGATCTACCTGGGGCTGCTCTAGCTGTTCCACAACCCATCTCCCGACACACAACTGTTGCGTCCTTGATATCCCAACTGTCATCACAAACGGTGCCCCAATGGCCATTATGAAGCAGCTCAACTCTCCCACTGCAGTTACTGGGACCATTCACCAGCCTGATCTCAAATGCAGAGTCTGCGTCTGAAGTCTCGCGACCTAGGTAAATCATATTTCATGGAGTGGGTTTATACATGAAGGGTTGAATGTGGGTAAACAAACTGCAATAAAATTCAGAAAAACAGAGGTTTGTCCTCATCAGGAGGCCTACTGACTGTGCTGGGGTGTCAGCCTGCTATTTCAAGGACTGCCTCCCTCCCTGTGCTTTTGATGTTTTTAACATCTGCCATATTGTTTGTTCCACCACCTTTTGAGGTTCAGTTGAGGCTTCAAGTGTCACCGAGGACCTTCTTGGGGCCTAAGCAATTTGTGATAGCACAGAGCTAGGAGTAGTGTGTATATCAAACAATGTTGGCAACAGGTTGCTGAAGGTCCTATGACAAAATCCACATTGGACTGCCCATGGTGCTTTGGGTCCCGTTATACTCCAAGAATAACGGCGGCATGTGATGGGTGCCGGGTGCCAGATGCTTCTCCTACCTACTTGGTTGAACAATGGGATGGTCAGATGTTCCATGATGATACAGGTTCCATCTAAAGAACAGTTCCATATGCAAATAGAGTACTGGATGCAGTACTGGGGGAGGACAGCAGCATACCCTCTACACACTCACACAGTGGTGCACATGAAAACACCATGCACACAGAACACACACTGTGCTTGTCCCAATGTGAAATGCAGGTATAAAGGTTAGCATCTCTGCCATTTTCAGAAACAAAAGTTCCATCTTTTCTTTGTATCTTCTTGCACCAACAACGCAACACAAGGTGGTGAGGTTGCAGGAGAATAAACGACCATAGGGAATGTATCTGTTAAAGTGTCGTGGTTACTTGGGTTACCTCTCAGTTGGATTACTCTAATGAAGGGTTTCTCAAACCGTTGGGTTGCAACCCACCACACCAGCTGGAAGCATTCACTACCCACTTAAGGGGCGTGGCATAGTGCGGCAACATCAACACTTTCAGGGTTCGCAATCCGCAAAGAGCAGTTTGGCAACTTACCACACCTTTCCCACAACCTCTCTCCTGGTATCTGTGAAGTCAAAGGGCTCCATACTGGTCACAGGTGCCATTTTGAATGTCCCTGCTGCACTCAGGAAGTCTGTGCTGGATTCTGGAGGCAGCAGGGACATTCAAAATGGCCTCTGCGACTGACCTAAAAATGGCTTAGCACAGAACCCTTTAAAATGCCTGTCTAGCGCCGAACAGTTGATAGGCTGGGATTTACGTGGCCTCTGGAGGATGCTCTTATTTTTTACAAGATGCCAGGTAAATGAACAACGCCCTGGGTCAAACTGCACCACCACGCCACTGGTATTAGAACAATGAAGGATGGGCCCGAACTCTCAAGTAGAACAAGTAATGTGACAGTCTCAGGGGAAATGCAGCAATAAATCTCGATTATCCCATTGTCAGAAAGGAATGTTCCATCTTTGGCATGCATAGTTTTCTATTCATTAGCCCCACATGGGAGAGGAAGGTTCAGAAGAAACATCAACCAAAGAGATGTATTAGCTGAAGTAATGTCAATGAACCTGTAACGTCATCACATACCTGAGCAGATAACACCAGCATCTTCTCCATGATTGCAGTTATTTGCTCCCCAAGGTCTTGCTGGACATTGACTGAGGTTTGATTCTGTCCCTCTACAGTGGACATCATCCAGCCAGATGGGGCCAGTTCCTCCGCCAAAACGGGCTCCACCTGGGGCTGCTCGTGCTGCTCCACAACCCATCTGCTGGCATACCACTGTGGCTTCCTGCATGTCCCAGTTATCATCACAAACGGTGCCCCACTGGCCATTATGGAACAGCTCAACTCTCCCACTGCAGTTACTTGGACCATTCACCAGCCTGATCTCAAGTGCAGTGTCTGACTCTGAAGTTCCATCTAGGTAAATCAAATTGCAGAGAATGCATCACTGTGCAAAGTGTTGAATATGGGCAAACAAGTTTAAATGATGGGGGAATGGCAGAGATTTTCCAGTTTAGAAGTGTATAACTCCTTGCCGAGGTGATAGCTTGCTCTCAGCCATGAATTTTCATTTAATTCTTGACCACTGCTCCTGGGAGCGTGTAGGAGCCTGTTCTATGAACATAGAGGTATAAAGCAGTTAAGCTAGGGCTCCAAGATAAGTGCTAATATTGGTTAATGAGCTTCTACTTCTGCACACATCAATTCACAGAGAAAACACTGTCATTTGCCACTGTATAGTCCAGGATTAATTGGAAGCTCTACTGTTTACTGAAATAATTATTCCATCATCTCCTCCCATTCTCTTGCATCCCCTACATAGAAAGCATGCGAGGAATTTCTGAAGAGTTACTGAACACGGGAAATTTATCCGGTGAAGGAATCTCAATCAGCCTCTAGTAATTCAAGAACCTACCTGAGCAGACAACACCAGCGTCTTCTCCATGATTACAGTTATTTTCTCCCCAAGGTCTTGCTGGACATTGGCCGAGGGCTGATTCTGTCCCTGTGCATTGCACATCATCCAGCCAGATGGGACCAGTTCCTCTGCCAAAGAATGGTCCAGGTAAGGCTGATCTTGCTTCCCCACAACCCATTTGTTGACACACAATTCTGGCTTCCTTGATGTCCCAGTTGTCATCACAGATGGTCCCCCATTGGCCGTTATGGAACACTTCAACTCTTCCACTGCAATTACTTGAACTGTTTACCAGCCTGATCTGCACTGCAGTTTCCAGTTCCGATGTCACACCTACGGTAACCAAATTTCCAAATGTTGGTCACCAAATGAAAGATTGGATGAAGGCAAACAAGCTAAAATGAAATTCAGACGCAACAGAGTTTTTCTGACTTAGGAGGCCTTCTCGCTCACTGCTGGTGTGTGAATCTGTTCTGGGTGGTATGGTACTCCCCAGGATCAATAAGATTTGGAGCTTTTTTGGTCTCCTATATCCAACCTTTTCCCCTGATATCTACCTGGCAGCTGTAGTCCAACATCCCTTTGCCCAGCTTAAGCAGGTGTGCTCATGTCTCAGGTGTACCTGGCCATGGTCAATCATGCCTTAGACCCACATCCCATCCCCTGCCTGCAGAGCTGAAGCATCCACACCAAAAATCATGCACTGCAATTAGTAGTGGGGAGCAGATAGAAGAGCAAATGGGAGGTCATTAAAAGATATCCACATAAGTCCTGAGGCCACTTATGCATCTCTTCAGACATACACCACCTCTTTTGGTGACATAGGTCTGAAGAGAGAAAAGGGGCAGGGAGCTTTGAAGTGAAGGGGATAGGATCCGGTGTGAGGAATTGCCGCAATAATAACCCCCCCTCCTACCTTCTCCATGTTCAGGGTTGCTCCCTGCCCAGTCATGCCATAAGACCATGATGGAAAGCCTATGACAGGTGACACGCGAGGTCATTTGAGGTGACATGCCATTATTCCACCCAGGGCCCCAACACACCTTACATTTTCGCAGGTTTTACAGGCTTGTCTTGAACATTTAGGACAGGGATTTTGGCAGATCCCTTTCAAATTATTATCTAGTAAAACTCGGCAAAAACAAAAAGGTCACTAATTGATGTTAAATAAAATGCAATGTTTTCTATAGTTGTTTTCTGTTCAATTCAAAATTACTATTAAAGGGGGGGGGGACACACACCAGCAGACTCAAGTTAGGCATTTTCAAAATTTTTGACACACCAAACACAAATGGTTCGCCATCACTGCCCTAAGACAATCCCTCCCCCGCCCAGCCCCCATTGCTGACTTACCGAGTCCGGCAGCAGTGGTAGGCTTCAGTGTCGAAGCTTCGGAGCTGTCGCAAGAGGCATGTAGAACGACTGTCAACAGAGCACTGCATGTGCCATCAGCAGCCATTTTACAACAGCAGAAGACTCTTCTGCTGTCACAAGACTCTCCCTCCAACAGCCCAATCCTGGATCGGATTGGGCTGTACTAACTTTCATTGGATTAATGCCCTCCACATGGGCTTGCCTTGAAGACCCATCATAATGTTTGATATACCAATTATCATCACCAACGGTGTCGAATGACTTCATCACTCACCCATCCACAAAAGAAGCACAGTCAAAGTCCCAGTGTGAAATGCAAACTAACTGAGCAGTCATATCTAACTTACTCCACCGGTGTAACCAGCATGGGAGTGCAGGGTGGGAGGCTTTGGAGGGGAGGGGGGATTTAAATTCTCTTTGAATCCCCCTTTGGAGGGAATTTGAATCCCCTTTCCATTCTGGGGCCTCCCGTTCTCGCTGCACTGCTGGCTGCACTGGTGGAGTAAGTTGGATAGATTTGTGCTGTAAATGCTTAGAATTACCTTTTTTTAGAAAGCTGTGCTTTGCTTTTTAGAAAACATTTTTAGAAAGCATTTATCTTTTCCTTCTATACTCTTGCATCCCCTAGACCAGTGCTTCTGCACTACAGTGCGGTGGTGGATCGGCATTCCTCCCCCCCCCCATGTGCCACATACCAGCGCTATAGAGCATTGGTCCATGGCACATTGGGGGGAAATCAGCAGATCTACCACAGTGGATATTTTGATTAGCCTCTCCAGGTTTGGTGGCAAGCTTCAGGAGCCATTGATAAACTGCAAGCTGGAACGGGCAAGAGATACAGCAGCCAATGGCTTGCCAACCAGCAACCAGTGCACAAGCCACACTTTGAGTAGCACTGCCCAAGATAATATGTGAAGGAAGAGGTTCCAAAGAATAACTGAACATAGGACATTTCCCTAGTGAAGTAATGTAAATCAGCCACTAGATATTCATTAATCTACCTGAGCAGGAAACACCCGCATCTTCTCCATGATTGCAGTCATTTGCTCCCCAAGGTCTTGCTGGGCAATGACTGAGAGCGGACTCTGTCCCTGTGCATCGGACCTCATCCCGCCAGATGGGACCAGTTCCTCTTCCATAATAGGCTCCAGTCAGGACAGCACTTGCTGTTCCACAACCCATCTCCTGACACACAACTGTTGCGTCCTTGATATCCCAGCTATCATCGCAAACGGTGCCCCATTGGCCATTATGAAACAGCTCAACTCTCCCGCTGCAGTTACTTGAACTGTTCACCAGTCTGATCTCAAGCGCAGTGTCTAACTCTGAAGTTGCACCTATACGTTACAAGTGTTGAAAAAAGTGGTATAAAATATTTTAAATACATGAAACGTGTAAATCAGAATTAAAACATTGGTTGTTCAGCAAACAGATAAATGTGGATGAACAATCTGGAATGAAGAACAGATAAAATAGGATGTTCCTTGGTCAAATGTCTTACTGACTCTGTGCAGGTGTGTTAGCCTGGTCCTAGAACAGAAATAGGAATACAATATACGTATAGAAAATCCTGTACGTTCAGCTTCCTCCTCCCACACACACATCCCAAGCATAACAGTGCCTGGCATTGTTTCATCATCCTGTTCTGCCCACTGAGCCCTGGGAGCACACACACCCCTATCTGTCCATTGATGTTGAAGGTGCTTGTAAATGATTCTCTCATATGTAGATGGGATCGGCCCTCAGGTGTCCAAGCGAATGTGCTATTCCCCTTGACTAAGTTCTACCACCAGTGGTGCCAGAACTGAAGGTTCAGGGAGCTGATCAGTTTAAATGGATCCTCCACATGATACAGGCCCCACTCAGTGCTCAACCTGGATGCTATTTCTGTCCTTGAATGATACTTTGATGGGTGGTGGGTGAAGGTGGCTTCTGCTGCCCTCCACACTCATCAGTGGGAGCCTCCTTGGAGGAGCCTCGATGCAGTGACCGCTGGAGGACACTCTTATTTTTGACAAGAAGCCAAACAGAGAGGAGGAAGAACTCCCTGGGTCAAATTGCACAACCCTACCACAGCTACTAGAAGAATGAATCACAGGCCCAAACTCTCAAATAGAACAAGTAATGTGACAGTCTCAGGTGAAATGTAGCATTAAATGTCGATTATCCCGTTGTCAGAATGGAATGTTCCAACTTTGCCTTGTTTAATTTTGGATTCACTACCCCACCATGAAGGAGGAAGAATCAGAAGAAATATCAACCATATGGATGTATGACATGAAATAATTTCAATTAATTTCTATTATTTCATGAACCTACCTGAGCAGATAACACCAGCATCTTCTCCATGTTTGCAGTTATTTTCTCCCCAAGGTCTTGCTGGACATTGACTGAGGGCTGATTCTGTCCCTGTGCATTGCACATCATCCCGCCAGATGGGACCAGTTCCACTTCCAAAATGTGCTCCGACTGGGGCTGCTCTTGCAGCTCCACAACCCACTTGCTGGCATACCACTGTGGCTTCCTTGATATCCCAGTTATCATCACAAATGGTGCCCCATTGTCCATTATGGAACAGCTCAACTCTCCCACTGCAGTTACTTAGACTGTTCACCAGCCTGATCTCAAGTGCAGTGTCTGACTGTGAAGTTCCATCTAGGTAAATCAAATTGCAGAGAATGCATCACTATGCAAAGTGTTGAATATGGGCAAACAAGTTTAAATGATGAGGGGGGGGGGAATGGCAGAGATTTTCCAGTTCAGAAGTGTATAACACCTTGCCAAGGTGGTAGCTTGCTCCCAGCAAAGAGTTTTCATTTAATTCTTGACTACTGCTCCAGAGAGTGTGTAGGAGCCAGTTCCTGCAACTTGGAGGTGTAAACCAGTTAAGCCAGGGCTCCAAAATAAGTGGTAGAATTGGTTAGTGAGCCTCTGATTCTGCACACAACCATCCACAGAGAAAACACAGTCATTTGACACAGTGTAGTGGAGGCTTAATTGGTGGCTCTACTCGTTACTGAAAGGATTCTTCCATCATCTCCTCCCCTTCTCTTGCACCCCGTACATAGCAAGCATGTGAGGAATTTCTGAAGAATTACTGAACATAGGAAATTTATCCGGTGAAGGAATGTCAATCAGCCTCTAGTAATTCATGAACCTACCTGAGCAGACAACACCAGCGTCTTCTCCATGATTACAGTTATTTGATCCCCAAGGTCTTGCTGGACATTGACTGAGAGCTGATTCTGTCCCTGTGCATTGCACATCATCCCGCCAGATGGGACCAGTTCCTCTTCCAAAATAGGCTCCAGACAGGGCAGCTCTTGCTGTTCCACAGCCCATCTCCTGACACACAACTGTTGCGTCCGTGATATCCCAGTTATCATCACAAACGGTGCCCCATTGGCCATTATGGAACAGCTCAACTCTCCCACTGCAGTTACTTGAACTGTTCACCAGTCTGATCTCAAGCACAGTGTCTGACTCTGAAGTTGCACCTGTGCCTTGCAAGTGTTGAAAAAAGTGGTATAAATATATATTTTTATATATAAAATATGTAATCCGGAATTTAAAACAGGTGTGTTAGCCTGGTCCTAGAACAGAGATAGGAATACAATATACATACAGAAAATCCTGTACGTTCAGCTCCCCCACACACACACACACACACACATCCCAAGCATAACAGTGCCTGGCATTGTTTCATCCTCCCATTCTGCCCACTCAGCCCTGGGAGCACACACACACCCCTATCTGTCCAGTGATGTTGAAGGTGCTTGTAAATGATTTTCTCATATGTAGATGGGATCGGCCCTCAGGTGTCCAAGCGAATGTGCTATTCCCCTTGACTAAGTTCTACTACCGGTGCTGCCATAACAGAAGGTTCACAGAGCTGCTCAGTTTTAATGGATCCTCCACACGATACAGGCCCCAACTCAGTGCTCAACCTGTATGATCTTTCTGCCCTTGAATGATACTTTAATGGGTGGTGGTTGAAGGTGGCTTCCGTTGCCCTCCACACTCATCAGTGGGAGCCTTCTTGGAGACGTCTGAATGATGCAGTGCAGTTGAATGGGGGGCAGGGCAGTGGCGTAAGATGCAGTGGCATAGGAATGGGGGGTTGTATGCCCCCAGGAAGCCCATTTAGGGAGACATGGGGGCAGCACACACTCCAATTTGGTGGCAGCTGCACCTTTTCACTCTACTTTTTTTTCCTGGCCTCAGCGGCGGCGAACCTCGCAGTTACAGGCTACATGACGTCCGGGTGATTTCACATGGTGTGGGAGTGGCAGAGGTGTGGCTTCCTGAGGGCATCATCTCGGCCTTTGCAGTGGAGGCAAAAAGACAGAGAGAGATGGGCGTCTCTGATTGAGACACCCATTTCTGTTGGCCTCGTGGATGGAGTAGCCCTGGTCTACTGACTCACTGCAGGGGTCTTAGCTTGCTCCTAGCACTGAGATAGGAATAGACAAGTTACAAGCACTGAGATAGGAATAGACAAGCAGATAGACTTGTCTATGTAAGCTCCAGGTTACACAGTAAGCTCCAGGTTACTGAAGATTCTGCACTGGCTTACCCATGCTACATGGGACCATCCACCCACACACATCCCAGACGTAAAAGTGCCTGGCAGCAGTGCATCCTAGCCCTTCCTTTCATTACTAGGAGTACAAGTTAGGTAAATGCCTGTAAATGATTCTCTGATATGTAGATGGTGTAGTGGGCCATTAGTTGACCGAGAGGTGACAATTTTTTAGGGGGCTGGGTTTCTCTACCCCTTGTGCCATAGTGGGTGATTCAGAGAACTAAAAAGTCCAAGGGGATTGTCTAATGGCCATAGGCCCTCATCCAGTGCTCACGTTGGCAGATACGTAATTGGTGGTCTTGAATTATGCTCTCAGGGGAGTCAGGAAGTGGTGACTCCTCTAACCCTCCAGTCTGGTCAAAGGGATCATCCCTGGAAGCCCCTGAGTGATACAGTGTAGATGAGATGCAAAAGACAGAGGGAGGGCAACTCCCTGGGCCAAATTTCACTAACCCTGCCATTGGTACAGAAGCACAATTCTGCACATTCATAGAGCAGATAGTATCACAGAACTGGAGTGAAAAGCAGCATTTACCCCAATGAGTGTTTCGAGCAACGCCTGAAAAAAATAGTTAAAAAAAAATGGCTTCCCCCAATTTTTCTGGATTTTTTTTGTGGAAATTAGACAGGTGGAACTATTTTTTAAAACAATTTTCAGAATTCTAGGGTCAGCCCACTGACACCCCCCCCCAAAAAAAGAGCAAAGTTCACTGTTTTTAGGGAAAATGAGGTGCAGGAATTGGTTGCAGGGTACCCCCTCCTCACTGAAATCGGAAATGAAACTTTGGCTTTTTTTTCATGGCCAGGGCCCTGGCTTTTGTATCCAAGTTGTTTGGAGCACCTCAGGTGCAGGTGATCAGCTATACACAGCTGTAATCAGGAGCAACACCAGGCATTGCTCAAAGCAGTCATTGGGGTTATATGGGTAACAAAATAGACCTAATGCAGTTATTTTCATCATATTGCATAATTTCCTATACTTTGTGAGTGAATTTCTGGCTTTTTTTCATGGCCAGGGCCCTGGCTTTGAATCCATTTTATTTCCAACACCTCAGGTGCATGTGATCAGTTTTACAACTCATTGGGCCTTAGAGGGTAATCTAATGATATTCCTGTAATTTGGCTGTTTGTTTCTGGGTTGTTTTTTTTCTATTCCCCCTTCAGGCTGAGCCTAGGAGGGGGTGAAGGTTGGGGTACTAAGAATTCTGTCTCCAGCCTCAAACTGACTGTTTGCAGAGATCTGCCAGGTTGCTGTGTTATACTGATTTTCAGCAGGATTTTTGCAGGCAGTTCAATGTAGATGCTTATCTCTAGGGTTTTTTTTCTTTCCCCCCTCACCAGGCTGAGCCTATCACAACAGGGTTGAAGGCTGGGCTACTCAGAATTATGTCTCCAGCCTCAACTGAGTGATTGCAAGTACCTTGCAGGCAGCTGTCATTATATACTGATTTTTGCAGGGAGCTCAGTTTAGCTGTTTATTTCTGGGAGGGGGGGTTGTTCCCCCCCCAGGCTGAGCCCACCCTGGTGACATGGTATTTTTCCAGGAGCAAGTGCATTCAAGGGTCAGGAACTAGCCTCCAGCTATGTGAGGATGGGTGGAGTAACAGCCTTTGTTATAAGGCTGGTTTGCTTTGCTGAGCGGGTATTTAATTTTTAAAGACCACATCAGAAACTATCTTTGCAAGACGTCTTTCAAAAATGAACTGTCAAGAGCTAACAAAAAAAAACCCTGGCAGCCAGGGACTTGTAACTTGGGGTACACTGAGCTGAGACATACCCCTACAGACCCCTTAAGCACAGAAGTTGTGTGCACAACACAATGATGTTTTTTGAACGTTTTTGTGCTGAACTCACAACTAAAGCTGCAGTATTACAAGGATTTGAAGGGTCATTAAAAAACCTGGCATGTAGGGACTTGTAACTTGGGGTACACTGTGCTGAGACATACCCCTACAGACCCCTAAAGCACAGAAGCTGTGTGCACAACATAACTATGTGTTTGAGATCTTTTGTTGTCAGGTCTATGCTTTACTTAGGAATGAATGGGCAAATTTGTTATGCCTTACACCCCAATGAGTGGTGAATGCAATGCCTCTGCTACAGGTATATGGAAAACCTGGGAACTTTTTGCAGGTGGTTATATCTCTTTGGGGGTCCCTTAAACATGTGGAACACTGACATTTGGGAATTCTAGGAAAATCTGACCTCGGGTCGAAAGGGTTTTTCTCTCATTTTTAGAAAGAATTGTTCTATCTTTTACTTGCATACTCTTGCATCCACTAGGAATCCCATTCAGAAGGAAGATTAAGAAGAAATAGCGACCATAAGAAATGTATCTGGTGAAATAATGTCAATAAACATATATAACTTCATGAACCTACCTGAGCAGAAAACACCAGCGTCTTCGCCATGATTGCAGTTATTTTCTCCCCAAGGTCTTCCTGGGCATAGACTGAGGTCTGATTCTGTCCCTGCGCAGTGGACATCATCCCGCCAGATGGGACCAGCTCCTCTTCCAAAATGGGCTCCACCTGGGGCTCCTCTTGCTGCTCCACAATGCGTCTGCTGGCATACCACTGTGGCTTCTTTGATATCCCAGTTATCATCACAAATGGTTCCCCACCGGCCATTATGGAACAGCTCAACTCTCCCACTGCAGTTACTGGAACCGTTCACAAGTCTGATCTCATGTGTGTTTGTTTGTGTCAAGTTTGACTCTGATGTTGCACCTTGGTAAATCAAATTTCAGAGAGTGTGTCACTCTGCAATATGTTGAATATTGGCAAACAGGTTTACATGAAATGGGGAAAATGCAGGGTTTTTCCTATTCAGAAGTGTATCAACTCAGTACTGAGTTGTTAATGTGCTCCCAGCAAAGAGTTTTGGATTCATATTCGATCCAGGTTTCCAACTGAATGTTTCCATGGAGATTGTTGCCTCAGTCCTTTTGCCCAGTTTGTACAGATGTGCGAAAACAGCCATTCCAGTCTCAGGTGTACCTGGCAGCTGTTTAACAATGTTTTAGCCACTTTTCCACTGCATTACGATAAAGTACTCCACGCTTCAGGAACTGCACCTGATACACAAGGAAGCCTCTTCTGACTTAGCAGACAGGAGTTAGGCTTTATAATTCTGAAAGTATAATTACGTCACCTCTGTCACTAATCGTGGAGCAGTGGAGCATGTCCCACACACACTCATAGAGCAAGCACTGTAACAGGCATGCTATGAAATGCAGTCATCATAGTTATTGTGTGTTCTGAAATGAATTATCTATATTTTACATATATGCACTGGCATCAACAAATTGGGGTTGAAGGTTCCGAAGAAATATTGATGATACAAAATGTATCTGGACATTTTTCAACCATGTTCTTTAAGTTCATGAACCTACCTGAGCAGACAACACCAGCATCTTCTCCATGTTTGCAGTTATTTTCTCCCCAAGGTCTTGCTGGACATTGACTGAGGGCTGATTCTGTCCCTGTGCATTGCACATCATCCCGCCAGATGGGACCAGTTCCTCCACCAAAACGGGCTCCACCTGGGGCTGCTCTTGCTGCTCCACAACGCATCTGCTGGCATACCACTGTGGCTTCCTGCATATCCCAGTTATCATCACAAACGGTGCCCCATTGGCCATTATGGAACAGCTCAACTCTCCCACTGCAGTTACTGGGACCGTTCACCAGCCTGATCTCAAATGCAGAGTCTGCGTCTGACGTCGCACCACCTAGGTAAATCAAATTGCAGTGAATACATCACTATGCAAAGTGTTGAATATGGGCAAACAAGTTTAAATGATGGTGGGAATGGCAGAGATTTTCCAGTTCAGAAGTGTATAACTCCTTGCCGAGGTGGTAGCTTGCTCCCAGCGAAGAGTTTTTGTTTGGTTCTTGACCACTGCTCCAGAGAATGTGTAGGAGCCAGTTCTTGGAACGTAGAAGTGTAAACCAGTTAAGCCAGGGCTCCAAGATAAGTGCTAAAATTGGTTAATGAGCTTCTACTTCTGCACATGTCCATCCACAGAGAAAACACAGCTGAACCATGAGCTGTCGATCGACAGGTTGACAGTTCGAAACCGCGACAGGGTGAGCTCTCGTTGCTTGGCCAGCTCCTGCCAACCTCGCAGTTCCAAAGCATGTTAATGCGAGTAGATAAATAGGTACCGCTTGCGGGAATGTAAACAGCGCTCCGCGTTCCAGCTGCATGCTACGTGCTGCGGCAAGGCGAGTCATGCCGGCCACATGACCACGGAGGCGTCTTTGGACAACGCTGGCTCTTCAGCTTTGAAATGGGGATGAGCACCACACCCTAGAGTCGGGCACGACTGGACTTAATTGTCAGGGGTCACCTTTACCTTTACCTTAGTGCAGGCTTAATTGGTGGCTCTACTCGTTACTGAAAGGAATATTCCATCATCTCCTCCCCTTCTCTTGCATCCCCTACACAGCAAGCATGTGAGGAATTTCTGAAGAATTACTGAATATAGAAAATTTATCCGATGAAGGAATGTCAATCAGCCTCTAGTAATTCAAGAACCTACCTGAGCAGACAACACCAGCGTCTTCTCCATGATTACAGTTATTTTCTCCCCAAGGTCTTGCTGGACATTGACCGAGATCTGATTCTGTCCCTGTGCATTGCACATCATCCAGCCAGATAGGACCAGTTCCTCTTCCAAAGTGGGCTTTAACTGGGGCTGATCTTGCTTCCCCACAACCAATCTGTTGACACACAATTCTGGCTTCCTTGATGTCCCAGTTGTCATCACAGATGGTCCCCCATTGGCTGTTATGGAACACTTCAACTCTTCCACTGCAATTACCTGAACTGTTTACCAGCCTGATCTGCAATGCAGTTTCCAGTTCCGATGTCACACCTACGGTAACCAAATTTCCAACTGTTGGTCACCAAATGAAAGATTGGATGAAGGCAAACAAGCTAAAATGAAATTCAGATGCAACAGAGGTTTTCTGATTTAGGAGGCCTTCTCGCTCACTGCTGGTGTGTGAATCTTTTCTGGGTGGTATGGTATTCCCCAGGATCCATTATATTTGGAACGTTTTTGGTCTCCTATATCCAACCTTTTCCCCTGATTTTCCCTGACCTTCAACCAGGGCCTAATACCTATCTGGCGGCAGTACTCCAACATCCCTTTGCCCAGCTTAAGCAGGTGTGCTCATGTCTCAGGTGTACCTCACCATGGTCAATCATGCCTTAGACCCATATCCCATCCCCTGTCTGCAGAGCATCCACACCAAAAACATGCACTGCATTTAGTAGTGGGGTGCACACACAAAAGGAAATGGGAGGTCATTAAAAGACATCAACATATGTCCTGGGGCCACCTATGCATCTCCTTTGGACATACACCACCTCTTATGGTTGCAGAGGTATGAGGAGAGAACTTTGAGTGGCACTGCCCTAGAGAATTTGTGAAGGAGCAGGTTCCAAAGAATAACTGAACATAGGACATTTCCCTAGTGAAGTAATGTAAATCAGCCACTAGATATTCATTAATCTACCTGAGCAGGAAACACCCGCATCTTCTCCATGATTGCAGTCATTTGCTCCCCAAGGTCTTGCTGGGCAATGACTGAGAGCGGACTCTGTCCCTGTGCATCGGACCTCATCCCGCCAGATGGGACCAGTTCCTCTTCCATAATAGGCTCCAGTCAGGACAGCACTTGCTGTTCCACAACCCATCTCCTGACACACAACTGTTGCGTCCTTGATATCCCAGCTATCATCGCAAACGGTGCCCCATTGGCCATTATGAAACAGCTCAACTCTCCCGCTGCAGTTACTTGAACTGTTCACCAGTCTGATCTCAAGCGCAGTGTCTAACTCTGAAGTTGCACCTATACGTTACAAGTGTTGAAAAAAGTGGAATAAAATATTTTAAATACATGAAACGTGTAAATCAGAATTAAAACATTGGTTGTTCAGCAAACAGATAAATGTGGATGAACAATCTGGAATGAAGAACAGATAAAATAGGATGTTCCTTGGTCAAGTGTCTTACTGACTGTGCAGGTGTGTTAGCCTGGTCCTAGAACAGAAATAGGAATACAATATACATATAGAAAATCCTGTACGTTCAGCTTCCTCCTCCCACACACGCATCCCAAGCACAACAGTGCCTGGCATTGTTTCATTATCCTGTTCTGCCCACTGAGCCCTGGGAGCACACACACCCCTATCTGTCTATTGATGTTGAAGGTGCTTGTAAATGATTCTCTCATACGTAGATGGGATCGGCCCTCAGGTGTCCAAGTGAATGTGCTATTCCCCTTGACTAAGTTCTACCACCGGTGCTACCATAACTGAAGGTTCATTGAGCTGCTCAGTTTAAATGGATCCTCCACACGATACAGGCCCTACTCAGTGTTCAACCTGTATGATGTTTCTGCCCTTGAATGATACTTTAATGGGTGGTGGTTGGAAGTGGCTTCTATTGCCTACTCACCCCTCAGTGGGAGCCTACTTGGAGAAGCCTCAATGATGAAGTGCAGTGGAATGGGGGGGGGGGCGGGCAGTGGCGTAAGACGCAGTTGTGTAGGAATGGGGGGTGGTACACCCCCAGGCAGCACATCCAGGGAGACATGGGGGGCAGCACACACCCCAATTTGGTGGCAGCTGCACCTTTTCACTCTACTTTTTTTCCTGGCCTCGGCAGCGGCGGCAAGCCTCAAAGTTTTTGGGCAGTTACAGGCTACATGATGTCCGGGTGATGTCATGTGGTGTGGGAGTGGCAGAGGTGTGGCTTCCCAGGGGCATCATCTCGATGCTCAGCCCCCCCCCCCCCGGTGTGGCGTTACTAATGCTGTGACCTCTGGAAGACACACTTATTTTTGCCAAGATGCCAGGCAGAGAGGAAGAACAACTCCCTGGGTCAAACTGCACCACCCTGCCACTGCTACTAGAACAATGAAGGGCAGGCCCACACTCTCAAATAGAACAAGTAATGTGACAGACTTATGTAAAATATCAGTATTAAATGTTCGTTCTCCCAGAGGAGTAGCCAGACCATTTTTCAACCGTGGCCCAAACCCTTGACGCCCCCCCATAAAAACGCGCGGCTGTAACCCTTGACGCCCCTCGCCGTTAGCCGTGACTCCCCATTACAGTGCATGGAAGAAACAGGCACTCTTTACATGCTCAGAGGCACCCTTTCTTATATGTATGTGTATATGTATATGTATATTCCCAAAACAAGCCCTAAAGTGGATTTTCCATGCTTTATGCTGAGCAGCAGCTAAGCCAGGAGTGCGCAGGTTGGGGTTGGGATGCTGCCCTCCCTCCATTGGCAGGCCTGGGTAGAGGGCACTGATGTCATCTGTGTTAGTCCTATACATGGCAAGAGAAACATCAAAGCATGGGAGGGAAGCCCCAGTTGCACAAGAGAGAAAGAGAGAGAAAGCTAGCTCCTTTTGGTAGCATCTTTGCAAGATGAAAAACAGATTCTTATAGTGCCTGCCAGTTTACGGGGGGGGGGGGGGTTGTCCCAGCAAATAGAGCGGGGAACTAACTTAGAGGTGGGTCAGAAAGGAAGAAGAGAAATCCTAATAATTAATCAACCAAACTAAACATAGAAATCAAAGACTGTATGTAAAGCAGAACCTGCTCTGCACCATTTTCAATTGCAGTTCTTGCATTTGTCTTGTGTTTGCTTTATTAAAAACATTCAACAGAAAGAAAATACTTTATTTCCATTCTGCAATGTCTGAATGAAAATACCTTATCTGCAAACCTACAATGAGAGATGCTGTCTTGTCTCCAGGAGCTCCTGAGCTCAGCTTGAGTAGTTAGCTATCAATTGAGTTGTTAAAGAACAATTAACATAAGATAAGCGGGCTTCGCTGACACTGTGGTTAAAAACAAGACGTGGAAACAAACCTGAAGTGTTTTGAAATTAACTTTGAGTGACCCGATGTGAAGAGGCAGCTTTTCCAGATCTTTCTTTTTGCTCTCTCTCTCTCTTGCAAGCAAGAATATGTGTTCGCGCCTCACACTTAGAGAACCTCTTAGTGTATGCTTTGCCTCACTTATCTGTATTATAAGAGCCTCCAGCGACGAACTACTCCAGTGTGACCTGCTGCGACCCAGCGAGCTACAATCTCTCCAGGACAACCAGCGAGCTCGTGTTCCTCAGCCTCGTTCCTCTTAAAGCGCCCAGAAAGCATTGCTTTACACTTCGCACAGGCGCAGAACGTCTTTTCCCTTTAAGAGCCTTTGAGAGCCTCGGTTTGCCGCCGAAATTCGGCGGCAAACCGCAACGGTCCGGGTTTTTTTTCCTTTTTTTTCGGCGGCTAGAAATTCAAATTCTACTCGTTGCTCAGCCTCCGCGCCCCCCCGTCCAGCCTCCCGCCCACCGCCCTGGGGCCCACCGCCCCACCGCCACAGGCCAGACGCCTCCTCTGCGTTCTCCCATTGTCAGAATGGAAAGTTCAATCCTTGGCTTGCATAATTTTGTATTCACTAGTCACCCATGGGGGAGGAATTCTCAGAAGAATCATCAACCATGGGAATATATGAGGTGAAAGGTAATTTAAATCAATTACTATTATTTCATGAACCTACCTGAGCAGATAACACCAGCATCTTCTCCATGATTGCAGTTGTTTGCTCCCCAAGGTCTTCCTGGGCATAGACTGAGGTCTGATTCTGTCCCTGTGCAGTGGACATCATCCCGCCAGATGGGACCATTTCCTCTTCCAAAGTGGGCTCTACCTGGGGCTGCTCGTGCTGTTCCGCATCCCATCTGCTGGCATACCACTGTGGCTTCCTGCATGTCCCAGTTATCATCGCAAACGGTGCCCCACTGGCCAATATGAAACAGTTCAACTCTTCCACTGCAGTTACTTGGACCGTTCACCAGCCTGATCTCATGTGTAGTGTTTGACTCTGATGCTGCACCTTGGTAAATCAAATTGCAGAGAATGCATCACTGTGCAAAGTGTTTAATATGGCCAAACAAGTTTAAATGATTGGGCGGACGAGTTTTTCTTATTCAGAAGTGTATCAACTCAGTACCGAGGTGTTAGCCTGCTCCCAGCAAAGAGTTTTGGATTAATATTCGATCCAGGTTTCTAACTGGAGGTTTTCATGGAGATTTTGGCCTCAGTCCTTTTGCCCAATTTGTACAGGTGTGTGAAATGTGCCATTCCAGACGCAGGTGTACCTGGCTTCAACCATGCTTTAGCCACTTCTCCATAGCATTATAGTAAGGCACTCCATGTCCTGCATACACAATGCAGCCTCTTCGAACTTGACAAACAGGAATTAGGCTTTATAATTCTGAATGTATCATTACGTCACCTCTGTCACTGATCGTGCAGCAGTGAGGCATGCCCCCAAACACACTCATAGAGCAAGCATAGTGACAATCATTTTATGAAATGCAGTCATTGTGTGTTCTGAAATGAATTATCTACATTTTATGTGAATAGTTGCATCTATGAAGTACAAAATGGGGTTAATGTCTTAGAAGAAATACTGATGATACAAAATGTATCTGGACAATTTTCAGTCAAGCTCTCTACGTTCATGAACCTACCTGAGCAGACAACACCAGCGTCTTCTCCATGATTGCAGTTATTTGCTCCCCAAGGTCTTGCTGGACATTGACCGAGATCTGATTCTGTCCCTGTGCATTGCACATCATCCAGCCAGATAGGGCCAGTTCCTCTTCCAAAGTGGGCTTTAACTGGGGCTGATCTTGCTTCCCCACAACCAATCTGTTGACACACAATTCTGGCTTCCTTGATGTCCCAGTTGTCATCACAGATGGTCCCCCATTGGCCGTTATGGAACACTTCAACTCTTCCACTGCAATTACTTGAACTGTTTACCAGCCTGATCTGCACTGCAGTTTCTGTTTCAGATGTCACACCTGTATAAATCAGAATTGAGAATGTGGGCAGGGAACTAAACAGCTGGACATGAGGGGATATTGCATTTACAGTATTTTATTTATTTATTTATTTATTTATTTATTTATATACATACTTATTTATATACTTTTACCCTACCTTTCTTCCCGAAGGGACCCAAGGCAGCTTACAAAAAACAAATTCCCAGGTACAGAAACATCACTTAAAAAAGTGATTTGTGCTGTTAACTAAAACTTGTCAACAGTAAGACACTCTTAACACAATGAAAACACTATTACAATAAAAAATATAAGATCAACAGCAACCACCTTATCAAAGAAGAACCACTCCAGTAAAAGCTGGTTGTTGCTTTTAAAGGCCAAGAACTCAGGAGGCTTGTCTGAACAAAAATGCCTTCAGGTCTCGCCGGAAAGTCTTCAAGGAGGGAGCAGTTCGTAGAACAAGAGGGAGGGAGTTAAAAACAAGCATCATACCGGGAAAACTCCATCGTATATACACGTTGATTTCAAAATATAAAGATGTTAAAACTCTACATTTCGCCTCAAACACTTGAGGCGTCCTCAGAAGTAACAGAAACACTAGCAGCCAACTACTACTATATTAAGGCTCTCTGTAGACTCAGGTGTTTGCATTCACTCATCCAACACCGGCCCTTTAGTTAAAAAATTCAATGAACACAGACTTTCCACCTTTTGTAGTCTAGGTTTACTGTATTTGTAGTTGTAGGATCCAGTAAATACGTTCTCAGGTTTTCACAATATGTCCCAATCTCAGAGTTAAAAACTAGCATCATACCAGGAAAACTCCATCGTATACACACTTTTATTTCAAAAGTGCCTCAAGTGTTTGAGGCAAAACAAAGTTTTTTTTAGTATCTTTATATTTTGAAATAAAAATGTATATACGATGGAGTTTTCCTGGTACAATGCTTGCTTTTAACTCTTAGATTTGGACACGTTGTGGAAACCTGAGAACGTATTCAAGAGGGAGGGAATTCCATAGGGCTGGTGCCACTGAGAAGGCCCTATTTCTAGCCGCCATCTGGACATTTTCATCTGGACATTTTTCAACCAAGTTCTTTAAGTTCATGAACCTACCTGAGCAGACAACACCAGCATCTTCTCCATGTTTGCAGTTATTTACTCCCCAAGGTCTTGCTGGACATAGGCTGAGGGCTGATTCTGTCCCGGTGCATTGCACATCATCTCGCCAGATGGGACCAGTTCCACTTCCAAACTGTGCTCCACCTAGGGCTGCTCTTGCTGCTCCACAACCCATTTGCTGGCATACCACTGTGGCTTCCTTGATATCCCAGTTATCATCACAAACGGTGCCCCATTGGCCATTATGGAACAGCTCAACTCTCCCACTGCAGTTACTTGGACCATTCACCAGCCTGATCTCAAGTGCAGTGTCTGACTCTGAAGTTCCATCTAGGTAAATCAGATTTCAGTGAGTGGGTCACTGTGGAAAGTGCTGAATATGAGCAAACAAGTTTGGAAAAGACAGTGGTTTTCATGGTCCCATTCTCTAGCCTGATCTGAAATGTGATGTCTGATTCCAAATTCACAGCTAGGTAAATTAAAATGCAGATAGACTGGTGTCAATCCCTTGCACGTCCCTAGATAACAGCACTCGCAAGAGGGCCTTCTCTGATGACCTGAGGGAACGAGCCGGACTGTATGGAAGTAGGCGGTCTCTCAAATAACCTGTCCCCAAGCTGTATAGGGCTTTAATGATCTAAAACAGCACCTTGAGTTGGGGGACCGGAAACAAACCGGCAGCCTGGTCAACCGCTGGAGAAGCAGCCTGACAGAATCGAACCGCCTACTCCCAGTGAGCTACCACATTCTACCACATGTGGGCTACCACATTCTGCACTAATTGCAGTTTCCGAATTGTCTTCAAGGGCAGCCCCACTTTATTGTTCATTGCAATATAACCTCAATGACACCATAGCATGGATCACCATGGCCAGGTCTGGAATGAAATTTCAGTCAGGAATGAAATTAAGGTAAGATAGGACATCTTGAACAGAAAATCCTGGTCTACTACTGGGCGGTCCAAGACCTTCTGACTCCTGATGTGTCAAACATTGCCCCCCTTACTCAATGGCCTAGTCAATGTTCCTCCCACTCTCCAGGGTTTTAGCTCAGCAATCTCCTTCCTTCCACCTTTTCACTCCCTCCCTCCTTTTCCCTTTTCCAATCCAGTGAGTGGGAGGAGAAGGAGGAGCAGTGGAGGCAAAAAGACAGAGAGAGATGGGCACCCTTCTAGGAGGCTCTGATTGAGACACCCATTTCAGTTGGCCTCATGGATGGAGCAGCCCTGGTCTACTGACTCACTGCAGGGGTCTTAGCTTGCTCCTATCTGTTACTGCAGTTACTGGAACCGCTCACAAGTCTGATCTCATGTGTATTGTTTGACTCTGATGTTGCACCTTGGTAAATCAAATTTCAGAGAGTGTGTCACTCTTCAATATGTTGAATATTGGCAAACAGGTTTACATGAAATGGGGAAAATGCAGGGTTTTTCCTATTCAGAAGTGTATCAACTCAGTACCAAGGTGTTAGCCTGCTCCCAGCAAAGAGTTTTGGATTCATATTCGATCCAGGTTTCCAACTTGTCCAGTTTGTACAGGTGTGCAAAAACAGCCATTCCAGTCTCAGGTGTACCTGGCGGCTGTTTAACCATGCTTTAGACACTTTTCCACTGCATAACGGTAATGTACTCCATGCTTCAGGAACTGCACCTAATACACAATGCAGCCTCTACTGACTTGACAGATAGGAAATAAGCTTTATAATTCTGAATGTATAATTACGTCACCTCTGTCACTGATCATGGAGCATGTCCCACACACACTCATAGAGCAAGCACTGTGACAGGCATGTTATGAAATGCAGTCATCATAGTTATTGTGTGTTCTGAAATGAATGATCTATATTTTACATATATGCACTGGCATCTACGAAGAACAAATTGGGGTTGAAGGTTCCGAAGAAATATTGATGATACAAAATGTATCTGGACATTTTTCAACCATGTTCTTTAAGTTCATGAACCTACCTGAGCAGATAACACCAGCATCTTCTCCATGATTGCAGTTATTTGCTCCCCAAGGTCTTCCTGGGCATTGACTGAGGTCTGATTCTGTCCCTGTGCATTGCACATCATCCCGCCAGATGGGGCCAGTTCCACTTCCAAAATGTGCTCCAACTGGGGCAGCTCTTGCTGCTCCACAACCCATTTGCTGGCATACCACTGTGGCTTCCTTGATATCCCAGTTATCATCACAAACAGTGCCCCATTGGCGATTATGGAACAGCTCAACTCTCCCACTGCAGTTACTTGGACCGTCCACCAGCCTGATCTCAAGTGCAGTGTCTGACTGTGAAGTTCCATCTAGGTAAATCAAATTGCAGAGAATGCATCACTGTGTAAAGTGTTGAATATAGGCGAACAAGTTTAATGATGGGGAGGGGGATGGCAGATATTTTCCAGTTCAGAAGTGTATAACTCCTTGCTGAGGTGGTAGCTTGCTCCAAGCAAAGAGTTTGCGTTTGGTTCTTGACCACTGCTCCAGAGAATGTGTAGGAGTCCGTTCTTGGAACTTAGAGGTGTAAACCAGTTAAGCCAGGGCTCCAAGATAAGTGCTAATATTGGTTAATGAGCCTCTACTTCTGCACACGTCAATTCACAGAGAAAACACAGTCATTTGCCACTGTATAGTCCAGGATTAATTGGAAGCTCTACTGTTTACTGAAAGGATTATTCCATCATCTCCTTCCATTCTCTTGCATCCCTACACAGCAAACATGTGAGGAATTTCTGAAGAATTACTGAATATAGAAAATTTATCCGGTGAAGGAATGTCAATCAGCCTCTAGTAATTCAAGAACCTACCTGAGCAGACAACACCAGCGTCTTCTCCATGATTACAGTTATTTTCTCCCCAAGGTCTTGCTGGACATTGACCGAGATCTGATTCTGTCCCTGTGCATTGCACATCATCCAGCCAGATGGGACCAGTTCCTCTGCCAAAGAATGGTCCAGGTAAGGCTGATCTTGCTTCCCCACAACCAATTTGTTGACACACAATTTTGGCTTCCTTGATGTCCCAGTTGTCATCACAGATGGTCCCCCATTGGCCATTATGGAACACTTCAACTCTTCCACTGCAATTACTTGAACTGTTTACCAGCCTGATCTGCACTGCAGTTTCCAGTTCCGATGTCACACCTACGGTAACCAAATTTCCAAATGTTGGTCACCAAGTGAAAGATTGGATGAAGGCAAACAAGCTAAAATGAAATTCAGACGCAACAGAATTTTTCTGATTTAGTAGACCTTCTTGCTCACTGCTGGTGTGTGAATCTTTTCTGGGTGGTATGGTACTCCCCAGAATCGATTAGATTTGGAGCTTTTTTCGTCTCCTATATCCAACCTTTTCCCCTGATATCTACCTGGCAGCAGTACTCCAACATACCTTTGCCTAGCTTAAGCAGGTTTTCTCATATCTCACGTGTACCTGGCCATGGTCAATCATGCCTTAGACCCACATCCCATCCCCTGCCTGCAGAGCTGAAGCATCCACACCAAAAAAATGCCCTGCATTTAGTAGTGGGGTGCAGACACAAGAGGAAATGGGAGGTCATTAAAAGACATCCACATAAGTCCTGGGGCCACCTACGCATCACCTAGGACAGTGGTGGCCAACCCGTGGCACGCCATGTGCCACATTTTATGTAGATAATCTTAAGTGTGCCACTTAAATAAAGAGAAAAAAGGGCGCAATCCAAACCTACTTAGGCTGCCATTGTAACCAGTGGCCCAGGGAAAACGGGAGGCCCCAGAACGGAAAGGGGACTCAACTCCCCTTTGAATTCCCCTTTAGGAGGGGATATGAATCCACTTTCCGTTCTGGAGCCTCCTGTTTTTGCTGGGCCGCTGGTTACAACGGCGACCTAAGTAGGTTTGGATCGCGCCCAAATATTTCTAAGCTAATGAAAATATTTAAAGCACCGTGACAGTGCAAAAAGAATGAGGCGCAGTGGGGTACAGAGACCTCCTCTAGTGCCACAGGCTTGGAAAGGTGCGCTGGGGTTGAAAAAGAGAGAGGGACTTCAGCGCTCGACTTGAGCAGAAACGGCGATGCGTGTCACTTCAAAAGGCTCGGCATGCCACTAAGTGGCACCCGTGCCATGGGTTGGCCACCTATGACCTAGGACATACACCACCTCTTTTGGTGGCATAAGTCTGAAGAGAGAACTTTGAGTAGCACTTCCCGAGAGAGTTTGTGAAGGAGCAGGTTCCAAAGAATAACTGAACATAGGACATTTCTCTAGTGAATAATGTAAATCAGTCTCTAGATATTCATTAATCTACCTGAGCAGGAAACACCAGCATCTTCTCCATGATTGCAGTCATTTGCTCCCCAAGGTCTTGCTGGGCAAAGACTGAGAGCAGATTCTGTCCCTGTGCATCGGACCTCATCCCGCCAGATGGGACCAGTTCCTCTTCCATAATAGGCTCCAGAGAGGGCAGCACTTGCTGTTCCACAACCCATCTCCCAACACACAACTGTTGCGTCCTTGATATCCCAGTTATCATCGCAAACGGTGCCCCACTGGCCATTATGGAACAGCTCAACTCTCCCGCTGCAGTTACTTGAACTGTTCACCAGTCTGATCTCAAGCGCAGTGTCTGACTCTGAAGTTGCACCTATGCCTTTCAAGTGTTGAAAAAAGTGGTATAAATATCTTTTAGATATATAAAATATGTAATTCAGAATTTAAAACAGGTGTGTTAGCCTGGTCCTAGAACAGAAATAGGAATACAATATACATATAGAAAATCCTGTACGTTCAGCTTCCTCCTCCCACACACGCATCACAAGCATAACAGTGCCTGGCATTATTTCATCATCCTGTTCTGCCCACTGAGCCCTGGGAGCACACACACCCCTATCTGTCCAGTGATGTTGAAGGTGCTTGTAAATGATTCTCTCATACGTAGATGGGATCGGCCCTCAGGTGTCCAAGTGAATGTGCTATTCCCCTTGACTAAGTTCTACCACCGGTGCTGCCATAACTGAAGGTTCATTGAGCTGATCACTTTAAATGGATCCTCCACATGATACAGTTCGAACTCAGTTCTTTGATGGGTGGTGGGTGAAGATGGCTTCTCTTGCCTACGCACCCATCAGTGGGGCCTCCTTGGAGACGCCTGAATGATGAAGTACAGTGGAATGGGGGGTGGGGCAGTGGCGTAAGATGCAGTGGCGTAGGAATGGGCGGTTGTACGTCCCCAGGCAGCACATCCAGGGAGACTTGGGGGCAGCACACACCCCAATTTGGTGGCAGCTGCACCTTTTCACTCTACGTTTTTTCCTGGTCTCGGCAGCGGCGGCGAGCCTCGCAGTTTTTGGCCAGTTACAGGCTACATGATGTCTGGATGATGTCACGTGGTGTGGGAGTGGCAGAGGTGTGGCTTCCCGGGGGCATCATCTCGGCCCTCAACCGCCGCCCCCCAGTGTGGCGTTACTAATGCTGTGACCTCTGGAGGACACACTTATTTTTGCCAAGATGCCAGGCAGAGAGGAAGAACAACTCCCTGGGTCAAATTGTACTACCCTGCTACTGCTACTAGAAGGGCAGGCCCACACTCTCAAATAGAACAAGCAATGTGACAGAGTTAGGTGAAATATCAGTATTAAATGTTCATTCTCCCATTGTCAGAATGGAAAGTTCAATCCTTGGCTTGCATAATTTTGTATTCACTAGTCACCCATGGGGGAAGAATTTTCAGAAGAAATCAACCATAGGGATGTATGAGGTGAAATAATTTCAATCAATTTCTATTATTTCATGAACCTACCTGAGCAGATAACACCAGCATCTTCTCCATGATTGCAGTTGTTTGCTCCCCAAGGTCTTCCTGGGCATTGACTGAGGTCTGATTCTGTCCCTGTGCATTGCACATCATCCCGCCAGATGGGGCCAGTTCCTCTGCCAAAACGGGCTCCACCTGGGGCTGCTCGTGCTGCTCCACAACCTATCTGCTGGCATACCACTGTGGCTTCCTGCATGTCCCAGTTATCATCACAAATCGTGCCCCATTGGCCATTATGGAACAGCTCAACTCTCCCACTGCAGTTACTTGAACCGTCCACCAGCCTGATCTCAAGTGCAGTGTCTGACTCTGAAGTTCCATCTAGGTAAATCAAATTGCAGAGAATGTAAAGAGTTGAATATGGGCAAACAAGTTTGAATGATTGGGGGGGCGGGGAGTTTTTCCTATTCAGAAATGTATCAACTCAGTGCCGAGGTGTTAGCCTGCTCCCAGTAAAGAGTTTTGGATTCATATTCGATCCAGGTTTCCATGTCACCTCCGTCACTGATCGTGGAGCAGTGAAGCATGCCCCCAAACACTCTCATAGAGCAAGCATAGTGACAATCATTTCATGAAATGCAGTCATTGTGTGTTTTGAAATGAATTATCTACATTTTATGTGAATAGTTGCATCTATGAAGTACAAAATGGGGTTGATGGCTCAGAAGAAATACTGATGATACAAAATGTATCTGGACAATTTTCAGTCAAGCTCTCTACGTTCATGAACCTACCTGAGCAGACAACACCAGCATCTTCTCCATGATTGCAGTTATTTGCTCCCCAAGGTCTTGCTGGACATTGACCGAGGTCTGATTCTGTCCCTGTGCATTGCACATCATCCAGCCAGATAGGGCCAGTTCCTCTTCCAAAGTGGGCTTTAACTGGGGCTGATCTTGCTTCCCCACAACCCATTTGTTGGCACACAATTCTGGCTTCCTTGATGTCCCAGTTGTCATCACAGATGGTCCCCCATTGGCCGTTATGGAACACTTCAACTCTTCCACTACAATTACTTGAACTGTTTACCAGCCTGATCTGCACTGCAGTTTCTGGTTCAGATGTCACACCTGTATAAATCAGAATTGAGAATGTGCGCAGGGAACTAAACAGCTGGACATGAGAGGATATTGCATTTACAGTACTTATGTATTTATTCATGTACATACTTATTTACATACTTTTACCCTACCTTTCTTCCCGAAGGGACCCAAGGCAGCTTACGAAAAACAAATTCCCAGGTACAGAAAGATTTATTTATTTTCACATTTTTATACTACCCTTCCTCCAAGGAGCTCAGAGTGGTGTACATATTTCCTCCCCTCCTTTTTGTCCTCACAACAACCCTGTGCAGTAGGTGGGGCTGAGAGATAGTGACTGGCCCAAGGTCACCCAGGAAGCTTCGTGGCTGAGTGGGGATTTGAACCTGGATCTTCCAGGTCTAAGTCCGACTCCCAAACCACTACACCATCCTGGCTCTGATAAAAAGATATCTGATAATCATAATTTAAAAAAAGGATTTTTGCTATTAACTAAAACTTGTCAACAGTAAAACACTCTTAAAGCAATGAAAACCCTATTACAATAAAAAATATAAGATCAACAGCAACCACCTTATCAAAGAAGAACCACCCCAGTAAAAGCCGGTTGTTGCTTTTAAAGGCCAAGAACTCAGGAGGCTTGTCTGAACAAAAATGCCTTCAGGTCTCGCCGGAAAGTCTTCAAGGGGGGAGCAGTTCGTAGAACAAGAGGGAAGGAGTTAAAAACAAGCATCATACCGGGAAAACTCCATCGTATCTACACGTTGATCTCAAAATATAAAGATGTTAAAACTCTACATTTCGCCTCAAACACTTGAGGCGTCCTCAGAAGTAACAGAAACACTAGCAGCCAACTACTACTATATTAAGGCTCTCTGTAGACTCAGGTGTTTGCATTCACTCATCCAACACAGGCCCCTTGGTTAAAAAATTCAATGAACACAGACTTTCCACCTTTTGTAGTCTAGGCTTACTGTATTTCCTTTGTAGTTGTAGGATCCAGTAAATACGTTCTCAGGTTTTCACGATGTGTCTCAATCTCAGCGTTAAAAACAAGCATTATACCAGGACAACTCCATCATATATACACTTTTATTTCAAGAGTGCCTCAAGTGTTTGATGCAAAACATAAAGTTTTTAGCATCTTTATATTTTGAAATAAAAATGTATATATGATGGAGTTTTCCTGGTATAATGCTTGCTTTTAACTCTCAGATTTGGACACATTGTGGAAACCTGAGAACGTATTCAAGAGGGAGGGAATTCCATAGGGCTGGTGCCACTGAGAAGGCCCTATTTCTAGCCGCCGTCTGGACATTTTTATCTGGACATTTTTCAACCAAGTTCTTTAAGTTCATGAACCTACCTGAGCAGACAACACCAGCATCTTCTCCATGTTTGCAGTTATTTTCTCCCCACGGTCTTGCTGGACATTGGCTGAGGGCTGATTCTGTCCCTGTGCATTGCACATCATCCCGCCAGATGGGACCAGTTCCACTTCCAAACTGTGCTCCACCTGGGGCTGCTCTTGCTGCTCCACAACCCATTTGCTGACATACCACTGTGGCTTCCTTGATATCCCAGTTATCATCACAAACGGTGCCCCATTGGCCATTATGGAACAGCTCAACTCTCCCACTGCAGTTACTGGGACTGTTCACCAGCCTGATCTCATGTGCAAAGTCCAAGTCTGAATTCACACCTAGGTAAATCAGATTTAAGGGAGTGGGTCACTGTGCAAAGTGCTGAATATGGGCAAACAAGTTTGGAAAAGACAGTGGTTTTCATATTCCCATTCAGTAGCCTGATCTGAAATTTGATGTCTGATTCCAAATTCATAGCTAGGTAAGTTAAATTGCAGATAGATGGTCAAGATGTATAGTGTTTGATGTTGGCAAACAAGCTTTAATGAAATTAAGACATGATTTCCTGATAAGGAGCCCTAATGACAAAGTGCTGATGTGTTTAGTATACTCAGGAAGGATTTCTCCCCCCTTTGGAAGACTAGGCTCATACTTTGGGAGTTATCTGGAATCCATCTTTGCTCCGGCACGCCTATGTGATAGCTACGGTTCAAAGTTCTTTTGCACATTTTATACTGAACTACGCCTCTCCTTCCTCAAAAGTCCTTGGACAAGTTTGACGATGCCTTAACCACTCTTCAGAAATGACAACTAGTATCTAATGAAGCTGCTTGTATTCTGACTGACAGGCCCCAGACTTCATGTCCATTGCTAGGCTTACCATATCCAAAGGGGGACAGGGTGCCTACACCTTTAACCATTATAAAAAGAGGGAATTTGGGCAGGTGCAGCTTGTTGCACCCTTCCATTATGAGCTGCACCTGCCCAAATTCCCTCTTTTTACAATGGTTAAAGGTGTAGGCACCCTGTCCCCCTTTGGATATGGTAAGCCTATCCATTGCTGTCCAAGACCATTTTTACTCAATAGTTCGTGGGCGTGATTAAACCTATGGGTTACTACTTTTAAAGCCCGAAATGATAATTAAAGGACTGCCTCCAACAATAGGTAGGCTTACCATATCCAAAGGGGGACAGGGTGCCTACACCTTTAACCATTGTAAAAAGAGGGAATTTGGGCAGGTGCAGCTCATAATGGAAGGGTACAACAAGCTGCACCTGCCCAAATTCCCTCTTTTTACAATGGTTAAAGGTGTAGGCACCCTGTCCCCCTTTGGATATGGTAAGCCTAACAATAGGCATCTGTAGGCATTTATCATGAGATAGAAATATGATGGTGCATTTTCTGGTACCTTCTGAGGTTCAGTTAACTCCTCCTGTTGGGACTTAATGGGTACTTCTTGGTGCCTAAAGAGATTGTGACACCACTGTGCTAGAAATTATTTATTTTATTTAAAAGATTTCTATACCACTTTTCGAAAACTCAAAGCGGTGTACAGCAACGTATAAAAACAAAACAACCAATACATCATTAAAAAAAACATTACAATTAAAATTCAAATATTAAAATACAATTAAAAGAGAGTACAGAGCAGATTAGAATTAAAAAATACAACCAAGTCACAACAGCAAAAGTAAAAAGGGTCCCAAGGTAGCTCCTAGATAGTTCTTCCCTCCTCAAATGCCAGACGGAACAAATAGGTCTTTAAACCCCGCAGAAAACCATGTAGCGAGGGACCTGTCTTCAATTCCTCTGGCAATCGATTCCAAAGGCATGGTGCCACAAGGGAGAAGGCCCTACAGCTTACCACCATCCTTCTGCCTTCAGATGGCGGTGGTATCCTAAGAAGGGCCTTCCCAGATGATCTTAGTGGACGAACAGGATTGTATGGGAGAAGGTGGTCCTTGAGGTATCCCGGTCCTATGCCATATAGGGCTTTAAAGTTCATCACCAACACCTTGGGCTCAGAAAGGAATGGGCAGCCAGTGTAGCCGCTAGAGCAATCACGCAGAAGATTCAGCATGCTGAGCCCCGGTGACCACATCATGAAAAAAACGTGAAAACAGAACAGTACTGGCACCAGGTTGCTGAGGACTTTGTACTGGCACCAGGTTGCTGAGCCTCCAGCTGTTTGCACATCTGGGAGCTGCTGGGGGGCATGTGGAGCCTCCAGCTGTTTGCACTAGTGGCTCCAGAGTGCACAACAGCGACATGTCTTTTATGTCACCATTGCTAGGATCGGGCTGTGTCAAGATATTGAAAGATAGGTGAAGGAACAGTTGGGTCACAGGGGAGGGAGCACTGTGGCGGACGGCTTGTTTTGGTTCTACTTAGGTGATCCAGCTGAGCCTAGAGAGGAGAAGCTCAGTGAGTTTTTGGGAAAAGACTGTGTGCTGCTTATTCCACACTGTCCACTAAGGCACCAGGGGACAGTGGAGAATAATGTTGATGGGACACAGGGATGAGAGAAGGACACTACAGGGTTAAAAGAACTTTCCTGTGGTGGGGGAAAGCAGTGGAGAGTGGCAGTTGGAAAAGGCAGTTGGAATGGAATGTTGAGGAGGACTCCATCGTGGAAAATGGAGAGAAGGGCTTCGCTGAGGTAGTCTGCAGGTCAGATGCTGTGAAGAGAAGATCAAGCCTCTCCCTGAAAGAGCACCATCAGAAGAACATCAAAGAGCAAACATCCTGAGAACTGAGCTGATAGAGAGTACTGTACAGTAAACTCAAAAATCAATTTAACCAGTTTGAGCTTAGCTCATTGTTTATATAAAAGCTTCAAATAAAAGGTTTTTTTGAAGCAAGCCTGAGGTGCTGCGTGCTTGTTGATAGGGAAGAAGCGCTAGCCTGCCACATCCATTGGAAATAGAAATTGGCCCTGGCAATGTTACCAGCGAAGAAGGGGGGGGGGTTCTACTCCCCTACGCATGACAGGCTGTTAGTCCTGTACTGAGTCTTGCATGATGCATTGATACATCAGTCCAGTGCACCAACCGTCTCATAGAACAAACATTGTGATAGTTCTACAGTGCAATTCTATGCATGCTTAAATATTCTGTTCAATAGGGCTTACTCCCATGTAAGTGTGCATAGGATTGCATTATTATTATTTTTAACCAGGAACATTCCGTCTTTTGTTTGTATCCTCTTGCTTCCAGGAGGGACCATTGGGGGATAAGCTTCAGTTATAGGAAATATTTTCTGATCAATTCTCAATCAATCACTAAAGATTCATGAACCTACCTGAGCAGACAACTCCAGCATCTTCTCCATGATTGCAGTTACTTGCTCCCCAAGGTCTTGCTGGGCATAGACTGAGAGCTAATTCTGTCCCTGTGCATTGGACATCATCCCGCCAGATGGGACCAGCTCCACTTCCAAAGTGGGCTCCACCTGGGGCTGCTCTTGCTGTTCCGCATACCATCTGCTTGCAGACAACTCTGGCTTCCTGCATGTCCCAGTTATCATCGCAAACGGTGCCCCATTGGCCATTATGGAAAAGTTCAACTCTCCCACTGCAGTTACTGGGACCGTTCACCAGCCTGATCTCAAGTGCAAAGTCCAAGTCTGAATTCACACCTAGGTAAATCAGATTTTAAATCAGTAAATCAGTGCAGTGTCTGACTCTGAAGTTGCTCCTATGCAAACCAGGATTCAGAACAATTGGTTGGTAAGTAAACAGCTGGATGTGGGGGAACAATCTGGAATGAAATTCAAAATTGGATATGGTTTTTCTTTGTCAGGAAGTCAAGATCAGGTGGCTGAACTTGCTTCTCCACACCCCATTTGCTGACATACAACTGTGGCTTCTCTGATATCCTAGTTATCATCGCAAACGGTGCCCCATTGCCATTTTGAAACAATTCAACTCTCACACTACAGTAAGTTTTACCATTCACCAGCCTGATTTCAATTGAAACTGAAGTCACATGTAGGTATACCAAATATCAAAGATTGTTTTAGCAAGTGGAGGACTGGATGGCAGTGAATAAGCAGAAATGAGATTCAGACAAGTTTTGCCAATGACCTCACTTTCCAAATGGGCACAGTCTCTTCTAATTCTATTTTGGCTAGCCTTACCATCGTCCCGGAATCAAGGTGTGCTTCAGCCTAGAGTGGACCTGAGCCACACCCAAGGGTGCATCCCGGCTGCCCAACAGGGTTCTGGCTTCTGTTGCATTGTTCACTGGAAATTCCGGAAGCCGAGAGCCCATGGGTGCACCATTCTCAAGGTGCACCCTTGGGAGCGGCTTGGGTCCGCTCTAAGCCGAAGCACACCTCGATTCCGGGATGATGGTAAGGCTAATTTTGGCTCCTTCGCTGACATTCCTGAGAGTCAGCCAAGACTTCCCATGACTACAGCCTTGCTTCGAAGCCCTTTTCACTTTTTGCACCCTGCTTTCAACCTAGGAGGTTGCTTGGTCTTGGGAACCAAATCCTTCAATCCTTGCAATGCTTTGCACACAAATCAGCTGTAAAGGACATGTAAACCTGGCCCTTCGCACAGCCTCGCCATCAATCCACACAGCCCCCTCTCTGTCCACGTTCAGTCAAATTGATGGCATGTGTAAGGGACTCTGTCTTTCCCCCCTGCTTGAAAGTTGTATATGTATGTATCTGGAAGCATTCGTCTGCTTTGAAATTGTTGTAGGGGAGATCCAAGAAAAGCTTCTGGTCTCTATGGTCTGGGATACCAACCATCAACAGTCACAGAAATCACTCAAATCCAGTTCTCCAGTCTCCTTCGAACAGAAATCATTTGGTGAGAGACTAGCAGCCAATCATATGTAACTCCTCATGCGGTGATGCAGCCACGCCAACAGGGTGCGCTCTGCATTCCACCGAGAAGATTCAGGCTGCGATGACCTCCTTGAGGTAAGGTAACAAATGTTCCCATGGCCCAGGGTAAGCTTCCGTCCTTCTGCTGGGTCTACTCAGACCTGTACCAGCCATACAGCGCAATCCTGTGTAAGTCTTGCACCAGTGTAACAGTAGATCCACCGGTGTAAGTGCACTTATGCCAGTGTAACTTGTCGTACGCCAAAGTACACAGGATGGACACCAGCGTAACCCCCTCGGTTGCCGTGCATGCGCAGTTCGGATGTAAGACAGATTCCAGCGCAACTCCGCCGGTGCAGGGGGCATTCCGGGGGGGTGTCTGAATGCCCCTGGAATGCCCCTGCACCGGCGGATTTGCGCTGGCATCTGTCCTGTATCCGAACTGCGCATGTGTGGCATCCGAGAGGGATTACACTGGTGTGTACTTGCTTATGGCAAGTTACATTGGCTATCTGGATCCATTCCAGTCTGGCTTCAGGCCGGGGTTCGGGACAGAGACGGCCTTGGTCGCCTTGGTGGATGACCTGCGCCGGGGACTGGACAGCGGGAGTGCGTCCCTGTTGGTCCTGCTGGACCTCTCGGCAGCTTTTGACACCATTGACCATGGTGTCCTCCTGGGTCGGTTGGCTGGGTTGGGGCTTGGAGGCACCGTTCTGAGGTGGTTCCGCTCCTTCCTGGCTGATAGATCCCAGAAGGTGGTGCTGGGGGATGCTTGTTCGGCACCCTTGCCCTTGAGGTGTGGGGTGCTACAAGGGTCAATTCTATCCCCCATGCTGTTTAACATCTATATGAAGCCGCTGGGAGAGGTCATCCGGGGGTTTGGGGTAGGGTGTCATCAGTATGCAGATGACACCCAGCTCTTTCTCTCCTTTCCACCTGACTCCAAGGGGGCGGTCGATGTCCTGAATCGTTGTCTGGAGGCAGTTGGGAGCTGGATGGGGGCGAACAAGCTGAAATTAAATCCTGATAAGACAGAGGTTCTTCTGGTCCAGAAGTCTACGACTCAGGTACTGGATCATCGTCCTGCTCTGAATGGGGTTGTACTCCCTTCTGAAGGAGCAGGTCCACAGCTTGGGGGTTCTTCTGGATGCGCAGCTGCTCCTGGATTCCCAGGTAGCGGCTGTGGCCAGGGGGGCTTTTGCCCAGCTTCGGCTGGTGCGCCAGCTGCGACCGTACTTGGATCGTGCAGACCTGGCCACAGTGACCCATGCCCTAGTGACATCTAGACTAGATTACTGCAATGCGCTCTACGTGGGGCTGCCTTTGAAGACTGTTCGGAAACTGCAACTAGTGCAGAATGCGGCGTCCCGGGTGGTTGCCGGGGCTTGTCGGTTCAACTCAGTCGGACCGTTGCTTCGGCGGCTACACTGGCTACCGGTTCATTTCCGGGCACAATTCAAAGTGCTAGTTTTGACTTTTAAAACCCTTAACGGCTCGGGTCCAGGGTATTTGAGGGACCGCCTCCTTCCTTATAATCCGACCCGTACTCTGAGGTCATCAGGAGGGGCCCTGTTGACCGTGCCGCCATTGGCGGAAGTGAGGGGGATGACAGCGCGGAGTAGGGCCTTCTCGGCGGTGGCACCCCAATTGTGGAATTCCCTCCCCTTGGAATTAAGAACAACTCCCTCTTTAGAGGCCTTTCGGTGGGGCCTTAAGACGTTTTTTATTCAGGACTGCTTTTAATGTCTGACATGGTGGGCTGACCTTTTAACAAATGGCTTTAATATATGTAAATGCTGGTGACCCACTGGGGTTGTTTATTTTTAATCTTAAGTGTTTTAATTAATTATTTTAATGTGTTTAATTAATTGTTTTAATGTGTTTATGTATTTTAATATGTTGTAAGCCGCCTTGAGTGCCCTCGGGAGAAAGGCGGGCTACAAATTCCTTAAATAAAATAAATAAATAAATAAATAAGTGCATTTACTCCAGTGGATCTACCTTCACACTGGTGCAAGAGTTACACAGGATTGTGCTGATATACTGTACCTGACACAATAGTTCTGCAGCCATAAGTGAGTGTGTTCACTCCTTGCCTGTAACCCTTAGTTCAGGCACAAAGAACCGAAAGTAGTTCAGCCGTGACCGTTTGCTACTCCCTGAACCTTGGAAAGCTCTCTCACTTCTTTCCCTTTTCCTCTAGCTTTTCTTCTCTCCCCTTCCTTCTTGCTATCACAAAACCCCCAGCTTTCCATCCCCAGTTATTCCTGAGTCACTCTCCTGATTTCCGTACATCCCTTTCCTCCTCTTTCCCCTCCTGCTTCCTGCATCGTCCTTCACACATCCCCTTTCACAATTAAGGATTTCCTCTTCTTTCTCTCCTCTTTTTCTACACATGATAACTGCTTACATGTAGGGCCTAGTCGTACAAGGAACATTGCATTGCTTCTTACCTTTGATGTCTCATCCCCTTCCCCGAGGGTAACAGGAGCTGGGGCCGATTGGCCTCCTCGGATTTCCGCCAGCAAAATTGCTGGCGGGAGTCAGAGGAGCAGGTGAGGTCAGGATTCGGCCGAGGCTGATCCCCACCCCCTCCCGGGCCGGCTGGGCCTATCAGCCCTTGCCGTTTGCCGCCAAACCCCCTGCCCCCCCAGTCAGCTGGTTCCTTACCTGGGTCCTCCGGTGGCCGGGCGAGGGCTCGGTCGACGGAGCAGGGAAGACCAGCCTTTCACCGGAATTCCCTGCTCTCCTTACCTGGGTCCTCCGGTGGGCGGGCGAGGGCTCAGTCAACGGAGCAGGGAAGGCCAGCCTTGCACCGGACTTCCCTGCTCTTGTGTTGTTGAAAAAGTGCTTTATGACAACTTTACGATGGCTTTGGGTGGCGGAACACTTGTTCCGCCGCCCGGCCAGGTGATAGGATTGCGCTGTTGTAGTGAAACCAATTTTACCATAGGCTAATTGATATACATATGATAAACAAGAGTTTACAGTATATTTCTGGTCACAAAAACATCACCAAACTTCTAAATAAAGATACAAAACACTTCTAATATTAAACAATTAAATAAATGTGAACTTTCTGGGATGGAGAAAACCCATGCATGCAGACTCCACACAGACAGTGGCCCTGGCTGGGAATCGAATTTTTTTTTTCCTCAGCAACGGTAAAACAAAACGACTAATAATGAAACAACTTTACGCAAGGATGTGCTGTAGTCCATAGAGAGCGTTAGTGGCAGTTGTTGAACTTGGGGCACGTTCCCATGACCTGAGAGGGGGTAAATAACTCGTGCAGCAGTTCCAGCATCATGTGAGCATTGTGCAACTTTCTCAATCTCAATCCCAGTGTATTCAGCAGTCTTTGGATTGCAGTCTCAGTTCCTATTTCGAATGAACGAACATTACATTTTTAAACCTGCGTCTTCACTTTATTTTGCTCTTTCAGCATTGCTTGATCCTAATGAAAGATCTAGTTCTCCAAATTATTTCTCTTTCAGAAATATTCAGCAAGACATAATGTTCGTAGCCTTACTTAACCTCTAAACAATGGCCTCTTGCTTGGGCAACAGTTTTT
This sequence comes from Plestiodon gilberti rubricaudatus, assembly GCA_026170595.1. Lineage (NCBI taxonomy): Eukaryota > Metazoa > Chordata > Lepidosauria > Squamata > Scincidae > Plestiodon > Plestiodon gilberti. The sequence continues at coordinate 24,189,611 of JANXHW010000006.1, forward strand.
GTTTCACAATAACAGCACTGAGGAAACAAAAGTATGGTATTGCTCAAAGCCAAAGTAACGAGCATATTTTATCTGTGAGAGAGAAGAGCATAAGAAAAGCCCTGCTGGATCAGGCTAAAGGTCCATCTAGTCCATCATTCTGGTTTCGACAGTGGCCCATCAGCTGCCGCTGGGAACCCCAAAAACAGAGGAAGACACACTTGAATACCAGTTGCAGGGAAGCAATAGCAAGAGCAGAGATGAGCAGAGATGAGCAGACATCTCTTGAGCAGAGATGTGGATCAAGTCTCTGACTCCAACTCTCAAGTCAAGTCCCAAGTCTTTGCCCCCAAGTCCTGAGTCTTTGGTTGCGAGTTGTGAGTCCCTATCTATTTAATGGGGGGAATGGGTTTAAACCTGAATAAAATTGGACTTATTGTAAAAGTCTCCAAGTCTCGAGTTGAGTCTTTCGAGTTTTTTACAATCACTAACTCAAGTCCAAGTCAATAGACTCAAGTCTACATCACTGGTATTCAAAGGTATACTGCAGCTGAACCTGGAGGTAGTGCATAACCATCATGACTAGTAGCCATCAATAGACCTGTCCTCCATGTCTTTGTCCAATCCCCTCATCCAAGCTAGTGGCCATCACCACATCTTGTGGCAATGAATTCTGCAGACTAATTATGGGCTGTGTTTTTGCCCATTCTAAATCGCCCACCCACTCCGTTTCACTGAATGACCCCTGGTTCGTGAGAAAGAAAAACGTCTATTTGCTCCTTCCATGTAATGAAGAATTTTATAAGCCTCATTCACATCCCACCTTCTCTCCAAGCTAAAAAAGCACCAAATGCTGATAAGGAAGTTGTTCTAGCCTTGATCATTTGGTTGCATCTTTTTCACCTCTCCAATTCCCCGTCTTGAAGTGGGGCAAACAGAATTCTACACAGCATTCCAGTTATGAGTGCATCACAGATTTATATAGGGGCAATATACAGATTTATATAGGGGCAATATATAATTAGCAGTCTTATTTTTGATTCCTTTGCTAATGACCCTTAAGCATGGAACTTGCCTTCTTCATAGTAGCCGCACACTGGGTCAATGTTTTCATTGAACCATCCACAACCCCAAAATCTCTTTCCTGGTCCTGACACACACCACAGATCCCATCAATGTATATATGAACTTGGGATGTTTTGCCCAAGAGTGCATTACTTTACACCTATTGACAGTGAACTGCATTTGCCATTTGGTTGCACATTCATTATGCTGAATATTTGGTGGCATCTGCAAACTTAGCCACCATATTGTTTATACCTAACTCCTGATCAGTTAAACACACGAAAACACACACAAACCCACAGGTACCAGTATAGATCATTGAGGGATTCTTATTTCTCTCCATTTTAAAAATTGTCCATTTATTTATACTCCCTGTTTTTTGATCTTTAAGCAGTTAACCAGGAACTATCCTCTTATTCCATGACTGATGCTCAAGAGCTCTTGGTGAGTGGACTTTGTCAAAAACTTTTTGAAAGCCCAAATATACAGTGTCAGCTGTCTCGCTTCTGTCCATATGCCTGTTGTCACTCTCAAAGAACTCTAGAAGGACAGTGAGTGAGGCAGGACTGATTTTTTTCAGAAACCATGCTGATTCTCCTTCACCAAGGCTCATTCACTGATATGCTTCAAAATTTTATATTTATTGATGCTTTCCACTACTTTACCCAGAATAGTCATAAAGATGACGTTTTAAATATCTTTGGGCTCTTTGCTCACTACCACACATATCCAACACATCTTGTTGGAAGCAAAGCCCTGTCATCTGACTCGAACCCTGATTCTGGTGTGCCTGTCTGTGTGCCCTAAATGCTGAATATTTGGTGCAACATGTCTGTTAGAGAAGGCAGGCTGACAGAGGGGAGTAGTGTCTAGTGGTTAGCGTGCGTGCACCCCTTCCTGCTCTCTGCATGCCACCTCCCAGGCTACAGAGTCCAGGAAGGAGGGACATCTGGGAAAAAAATGTTCCCAGGAAAGAAGTGAACCCCAGAGGTTCGTTTTGACATTCAAACTCACAGTAGTGTGTGCAGGGTGAAGAGACATGACAACCCACTGAATTAGCCTTGAACATGGACTAGGCAGGGAAAGAGACAAAATGTAACTAATTTATTAAATGTCCAAAAGAAAGGACAGGTTATTAAATGTCCAAAAGAAAGGACAGGTTATTAATGTCATCTCTCATGGATACTTTTTACTGCTGCTTTTATTGCGATTTATTGTTGTAGTATTGCTTATTGCTACCTTTTGCTATGTTATTGATGCTCTGTTGTTTTTAGCTGCTTATTTGTTGCTGTTTTATGGTTTTATTGTTGTTTACTTTTTTACATGTGTTAGAGGCTGTTTTAATGTTTATTTTATCAGAGGCGTCGCTGGAGGGGAGCGGTACTGTACGTTCCGCACCGTTCTAATCCCCGTTTACTCCCCGGTACGAGGAGGCCACGCCCCCTCACCATCAGAGCCAGAGACGTCACTTTGGTGGGGGGGCGCCCGATGGGTCACCGCTCCGGGCGCCTGACAGGCGCCCCCTCAATCGGGAGAGCCAGCTCGGGGACGTCTTTCCCGGCCGGCTGCCCGGGTCCTTCTGAGGAAGGCCCGCTGCGCGAACGTTATTTATAACGTTCGTTTTGCACATGCTCAGACTGTTACTGAGGGAAAAGGGCTGCCCTTTTTGATTTTGCAGGCAGTGTTGTAGATCAGAGATTCTCAGACTTTAGCACCAGGACCCACTTTTTAAAATGACACTCCATAGGGACCCACCTAGCTTTACAAGACTTTTTAAAAAAGGTGATCTAGAAAGGAATAATATATTTATTCATTTACAAGTGACATTTATTTATTTATTTAATTTATTTATTTGCAAGCAACTCAATCCATTTTTTGTAATGAGGCAGCCATAATGAATAGCCTCAAGGCTTGAGGGGCTTAGATATGTAACCCAGCCTTCACCTGCCCCCACTACCTGTCATTGATGGGGAAAACACACACCCCAAAAAAGATGCTTAAACATTTATCTCCCTATATTTACACAAGCTTGCAAACTGCAGGAGCTCAGCTCTTTGAAGGGGAATTAGCAGCTATCAGATTTTTGAATAGCCTCTGGGCTTGTCTGATCTTTCCATCATCCGAAACCCACCAGAAATCAGGCCGCGACCCACCAAGTGGCTCCCGACCCACAGTATGAGAAACACTGTTGTAGATAATGATGGAGGGCTGCATGTCTTGGCCTCCTTTGTTTATTTTTCAAATCCTGTAGCCGAGAAGTGTTCGGTCTGCACAAAGCCTTTACATGGAGTTCTTTCGAATGCACAAAAATCAAAGTGCCTGACTCAAGAGGCTTCAACACCTATTAGTTTCCAAGGGAAATTTGGCTTAATCAGAGTTTTTTTTTTGAATTCAAAGAAAAACAATTGGGAGCAACAGCCACACAATTCACTTGATGTCTATAACATGGGGCAATTTACTAAAACTGAATTAGGATTTCAGTCATTAGCAAATTTTCCTTGCAGAGCTGCTGCCCTTGAAACACAACCCCACCCCCAGTCTTCAATAGGCTCGTATTGTTATAAGCTAAGAAACAGACCTCGTTTACCACTGAAACTTCAATGTTTGTGCTTATTTTGGCATGCATTTGAATGGGACTTTCTAGTTTATGTGCAGATATACCCAAAGAGGGTGGTTTTCAGGAATACTCCCTCTGACTCTTGCCCTCTCATACGTTCAGTGAGAGAGGCAGGGAGCTGGAAGGCTGCACCTACCCCTCACTACATTCTGTGTTAGGGGCAGGAATAGTACTGGATTATTTTATAAACACTACAGGGGATTAGGAAACAAACCCCACCAGAATAGATACTGCTAGAATTAACGTGAGTGGCAGACACAGGAACAGCAGCTCATTTTCAGTGGTACTGCTTTCTTCACGTGCATTCCTCCATGTTCCTGATCTAATACTAGGGTATTTATTCTGCTGTGGGGTAGCTGGTATTCGATGTAGCCTAGAGGAGGGAGGGGACAGAACCCAGGAGTCCTGACAGTCATATTGCTAAACTGTCATCATCCAGTACCAAACCCGGGAGATCTTATACGTATTAGTAGCACAACTAATGGCTCAATCCTATCTGGGCCTATCTGGAACTATCTGGTTCAGAGAGCATTTCAAGCCCAAACTTGCTGCACGTGTTTAAAGACAGACCTGATCAGAGATATGCCCTCCCCTGCATTTGCAGGCAAAATTTCATACAGCGCAATCTTGTGTAATCTTGCACCGGAGTAACAGCAGATGCACCAGTGTAAGTGCAATTACACTGGCATAAGTGTATAAGTGTATAAGCCATTTACAGCCCGGTCCAGCCCAAGGCAACTGCGGTACAATTCAGGCACAATTGCAGCCCAAGTGCTTTAGGCCCGAGTTGTGCCTGAATTGTGCCTGAGTTGGGCTGCAATTGTGACTGAATTGCAGCCCGGTCCAGCCCAAGGCAACTGCGGTACAATTCAGGCACAATTGCACAATTCAGGCACAATTGCAGCCTAAAAGTGGGTGTGTTGGGGGCGTGTCGGGGGTGTGACGGGGGCGGTTACGAATTTTGGTCCGGTTCCAGACACTGGAGAGCCACTGACACGCCCCCTCGAGCCCAACTCAGGCCCAAAATTTGGGCCAGCAAAAAGGGTGGACCCAAATGTGAGGAGACCCATAGGAGCCATTTTACCTTACCCACACCAGCCCTCTCCTGAAAGGTTCTAACACCCTGGGCCCGAGTTGGGCCTGAGTTAGGACCGAACAGGTGTGGCCTAACTCTGGACATGGACCCAAATAGTTACCCTATCAGCACCCAGCCCCACCCAGCCTCTTTCCCACAAAAGCCCAGCCCCAGCCCTCCACTCTCTCTCTCTCTCTCTCTCTCTCTCTCTCTCTGAGCATGTGGCGTGGGGTTCTGTCCCCCAGCAGCCACAAAGTGGGACTTTGAAAACTTTTCTAACACCCCACTTCTCCTCTCTCCTCTCTGCCCCCCTCTAGGGCAGAGAGGGCTGTTCTGCCTGTGGCCAAACTGTTTACTGCTGTGCCTGGGCAGCTGTCTCCATGCAAGTGTTTGCTAACCCATGTCTTTCTCCCAGCCCCTCTCCCCCCCCCATACAGGCAACAACACCAGCAGGTAAGTGCAGGGTTTGTGCTGACATGTGGTCTGACGTCTGCCTCTTTGCATAGAGAAATATAGGTAGGATACATGCCTCTATACCAATGTCTTGTCTCATAGCTGCCTGCATAGCCTGCCATGATATGCCTCTATACCAATGTCTTGTCTCATAGCTGCCTGCATAGCCTGCCATGATATGCCTCTATACCAATGTCTTGTCTCATAGCTGCCTGTATTAATGTGAGCACACAATGCCATGAGTGTGGAACTGTAACCCATATGTAGACACCAGCTGTTCCCCCCCCTCTTTTCTCCACAGGGTCTACCGACAGGTCAGTATTGCTAGGATTGCCATGGTTGTGACCCCCAAGTTGTGTTGTTGTCTCTCTCTTTGACCCCTTTCCCTTACAGGATCATGCTCACCGTACACCCAGGGAAGGAGCGCAGACCAGGCTATGTGTCTCACACCACTCAGCTGTGTTTGATTTCTCTCCCTGCAGACCTTTGCAACTGGCACACTGGCTCCTCTTCAATGGCGATTGCTACCACGCAGCAGCTGCCATGGAACACCCCCATGTTGTTCGTCCCCCCAGGAATGCCCACTACCACAAACCGTCCGGGGAGCACCCCTGGGCCTGCAGTCTGGTTGCCCCACGGTCACCTGCCTTGATGCTGCCAGAGAGGTCTGGGAGCCTGCCCTGCAACCCACCTCAGCTGCTGCTGCTGCCCCACCGCCCTGGCTGCCTACTTGCTGTCCCTCCCCTTTCTATGGAGCAGGCCGTGGTTCCACAGGGGAAGAGCCCGCATCTCCAGGTCCATGGGGCTCGCCTGATGCTGCTGCTGTGGTCCTAGAGGCTGCTGTGCCTACCCCTGGCAGCCACGCCCGGCCATCTCTGCCACTGTTCCAGAACAATAAAGATGCCCCTGGAAACACATGTCCCCAATGTTGCACAAGCACTGCCCCACACACCCACACAGGCAGGCCCCAGCACACAAGCCTCTGCATGAATCCCAGCCAGGGTCCGCCACAGCCATCCCTGGGAGAACACAGCAGGGGGGCTGCCGGACCCTCTGGGACCAGAGGGGAGGGGGGAGTTGGGGGGCCTGTCAGGCAGGCAAACACTGACGGGCACTGTGGCGCACGTCCGCCACGTCCGTGAAGAGCCCTTTCAGCAACCGGGGCTCTCACCCACCCTCGGTCCGCCCATCACCGGCGTCCGTTTCCGCCCTCTGTCCGCCCGTCACCGGCGTCCGTTTCCGCCCATCAACAGCGTCCGTGTCCGCCCTCAGTTCGTCTGCATGAGAGGCGCCCGTTCCTGCATTGCCTCCATCTGCGAAGTGACCCCTGTGCCCCTATCGGTCTCTGCAGACCCCTCTCCCTGTATCCCTCTCCCACCAGCCGTGTTGTCTGTCTGTTTCTGACCCACCCGTGCCCCTCCCCAGCACCCCCTGTCAGTGTGCCTGCCTCCCCTCCCACTCCCTGATGATGGACGCTGGCACCCCCCATGCCGCCAGAGCGCCTGCCGCAAGGTGCCGACGTTGCCCCATCTGGGGGTGTGATGAGCTGCGTGAGCCCTTCCCGCTCGCAGCAGACAAGCCCACGGCATCTCTCGGTCTTGGCCGGGGCACGGAGCAGAAGACATGCTGGGATGCCTTCTTTGTGGGCATTGCCACGGCCCTTGAGGCCCAGGGCTTCAGGCAGCGCACGGGCATGTCCTGGCGGAGGCGGTTCCAGACCTCATGAGACCCCCCCCTTGTGCGTGCCGTTCCCACCCCCTCCTTCCCTTCTCTCCCCCGCTCACCCCCCCATGACTCCCACGTGCAGCCTCACCGTGGCTTGGGGGTGGCATCGCAGTCTGCAGGAGGGAGGGCAGTCGCACTCCCCCCTGCGGCAGGTGGCTGATGCCCAGGGTGCCCTGGGGCAGCTGGCACTGGCACAACCTCTGCCCTTCAGCTGACTGTCAAACGCGCAGTGCCTGCAGGCCCGCCTGTGGCTGCCCATCTGCTGCGACCGCTGCAGCAGCTGTGGTAGGTGCACGCAGACGGGCTGAGGAGGGGGCTCTTCGCTTCCACAAGACTGACAGCTCCCCACAGGAGCCTGCCTGCCTCTGCGGTAAGTTTTGCCGCGATCCTGGCCCAATGCTGTTGCCTCCAGCCTAACTCAGGCACAGTTGCAGCCTAACTTGGTCCTAGTTTGGGCCACAATTGGGCCACAATTGGGCCTCAACTGTGCCTGAGTTAGGCTGGACTGAGCCCTTAATCATTTGATTTTGTCTGTAAACTGCTTTGTGAACGTTTTGTTGAAAAGCGTTATATAAATACTGTTAATAATAAATAATAAATGTACTTACACCGGTGCATCTACTGTTACACCAGTGCAAGGTTACACAGGATTGCGCTGCTAATTGCATAGTGGATTGGTTCATAGTAAAGTAGTGTAGATTAGACACCCTCCCCCATGCAATTAAGCACTTTTATGTTTTCACAATTTTTCACATGAGATTGGGTGCACAGACGGGGGGGGGGGGCGTGAGGGGGGCTAGGAGTTGTCCTTAAACATGTGAGTCCCATAGACATGAAGAAAAGGAAATAGTGGCGAAAAGAAAGATGATTGGATTGCTTAAGCACATAACAGTTTATAATAAGTGGCCTGGAGGTGGTGGTTAGGATTGGGAAATGCATGCTGTGAGATTCTTGTTAAAAAGCTCTCATTCCCTCCCTTCAGAAGGATGGGAAAGGAAAAGGGTTTCTGAACAGTACTACCAGCCTACTGTACCATGCTGGCTAGAGCCACAAACAGGTGCACTCCTGCTAGGGGCTGGAATGCATTGAAACATTATCCTATTTATTTCCCACCTCTAATATAAAACTAGAATGACCCCTTGCCTGTCAGTTTGGAAGTGAGAGGGGGCTCCCAAGAATATGGTAGTGCTTTCTATATATTTAATGGACTCCTTGGGTATTCAAAAGTCAAAGAAAAGAAACTTTAAAAAGCAGCCAAACAAGGGATGTGTTCAGTAGCCCCCAGAACATTTTGGACATCCAAGGAAGAAATAATTAAAATGTGTTGGGGAAACATTTGGTCAGTTGAAGGCCCTAACAATGGACAATGTCCTGGAAGGAGTGATGAAGGTTGGGGGGATGCCAACGCAAAAAACTCCACTGCCTGTAAGGTTTCAGGAGGGAGGAAAGGGAAAAGGATGCCTCTCCATGAGTGTCTCACTCCCAGTGCTTAGGAATAGAGTAGGGTCAGAACTGGAAGCTGGTCCCCAAGCTGATCCTTGCAGTGCTCATGTGCTGGAATGTTGCAGGACTGGGGGGAAAGGGAAAAGGTTTCTGTCTTTTCCTTTCCCTGAAGCTACCTCATCTCTGCAATTTCCCAAGTACTGCTACAAGACTCTTGTTTCAGACTGTCTGGAGTGCAGAACAGAAAAAAAACACCTGTTAGGAAGTGGGGATGCACCACAAAATTATGTTGCAAGTTCCCACTTGCTTGATCTGTATTAACCAAGCAGTATGGTTTTGTATAAAACCTTGTATGGTTTTGTATAAAGTATCTGGAGAAGGAAATGGCAACCCACTCCAGTAACCTTGCTAAGAAAATCCCATGAACAGTACCAAAAGGCTAAAAGATATGACACCGGAAGATGAGACCCTCAGGTCGGAAGGTGTCCAATATGCTACTGAGGAAGAGCGGAGGACTATTCCAAATAGCCCCAGAAAGGATGAAGCAGCTGGGCTAAAGCCAATAGGACGTTCAGCTGTGGATGTGTCTGAGGGTGAAAGGAAAATCGAATGCTGCAATGAGCAATACTGCTTAGGACCATGGAATGTGAGGTCTATGAATCAAGGCAAGCTGGATGTGGTCAAAAATGAGATGATAAGATTGAACATTGACATCTTGGGAATCAGCGAACTAAAATGGACGGGAATGGGCGAATTTAATTCAGGTGACCATCATATCTACTACTGTGAGCATGAATCCCTTAGAAGAAATGGAGTAGCCCTCATAGTCAATAAAAGAGTGGGAAAGGCAGTACTGGGGTGCAACCTCAAAAACGACAAAATGATTTCAGTTCGAATCCAAGGCAAACCATTCAACATTACAGTAATCCAAGTGTATGCCCCAACCACTGATGCCGAAGAAGATGAGGTTGACCGGTTCTATGAAGACCTACAACACCTTCTAGAACTAGCACCCAAAAAAGAGGTCCTTTACATCATAGGAGACTGGAATGCTAAAGTAGGAAATCAAGAAATAAACGGAACAACAGGCAAGTTTGGCCTTGGAGCGCAAAATGAAGCAGGGCAAAGGCTAACGGAGTTCTGTCAAAAGAACACGCTGGTCATAGCAAACACTCTTTTCCAACAACACAAGAGGTGACTCTACACATGGACATCACTAGAAGGTCAATACCGAAACCAGATAGATTATGTGCTTTGCAGCCAAAGATGGAGAAGCTCTATACAATGAGTAAAAACAAGACCTGGAGCTGACTGTTGCTCAGATCATGAGCTTCTTATTGCAAAATTCAGACTTCTTATTCTTATTTGGAAAACTCAGCAATGGCCAAAGGATTGAAAAAGGTCAGTTTATGTTCCAATTCCAAAGAAGGGCAGTGCCAAAGAGTGTTCAAACTACTGTACAATTGCACTCATTTCACATGCTAGCAAGGTTATGCTCAAAATCCTACAAGCTAGGCTTCAGCAGTACGTGGACCGAGAACTACCGGAAGTACAAGCTGGGTTTCGAAGAGGCAGAGGAACTAGAGATCAAATTGCCAACATGCGCTGGATCATGGAGAAAGCATGAGAGTTCCAAAAAAACACCTACTTCTGCTTCATTGACTACGCAAAAGCCTTTGATTGTGTGGATCATAACAAACTGTGGCAAATTCTTAAAGAGATGGGGGTACCAGACCACCTTACCTGTCTCCTGAGAAACCTGTATGCAGGTCAAGAAGCAACAGTTCGAACAGGCCATGGAAGAACTGATTGGTTCAAAATTGGGAAGGGAGTACGGCAAGGCTGTATATTGTCACCCTGCTTATTTAACTTATATGCAGAGTACATTATGAGAAATGCAGGGCTGAATGAATCGCAAGCCGTAATCAAGATTGCCGGGAGAAATGTCAACAACCTCAGATATGCAGATGATACCACCCTAATGGCAGAAAGTGAAGAAGAACTAAAGAGCCTCTTGATGAGGGTGAAAGAGGAGAGTGCAAAAGTTGGCTTGAAACTCAACATTAATAAAACTAAGATCATGGCATCTGGTCCCATCAATTCCTGGCAAATAGAAGGGGCAGAAATGGAAGCAGTAACAGATTTTACTTTTTTGGGCTCCAAGATCACTGCAGACGGAGACAGCAGCCATGAAATTAAAAGACGCTTACTCCTTGGAAGGAAATCTATGGCAAACTTAGACAGCATAATAAAAAGCAGAGATATCACCATGCCAACAAAAGTTCGTATAGTCAGGGCGATGGTGTTCCCAGTAGCAATGTATGGTTGCAAGAGTTGGACCATAAGGAAGGCTGAGCGCCGAAGAATAGATGCTTTCGAACTGTGGTGCTGGAGAAGACTCCTGAGAGTCCCTTGGACTGCTAGGAGATCAAATCAGTCAATCCTAAATGAAATCAAGCCTGACTGTTCCCTGGAAGGACAGGTACTGAGGCTGAAGCTCAAATATTTTGGCCACCTAATGCGAAGAGAGGACTCTCTGGAGAAGACTCTGATGCTAGGAAAGATTGAAGACAAAAGGAGAAGGGGAAGGCAAAGGATGAGATGGTTAGACAGCATCACCAATGCAACGAACATGAAAATGAGCGAACTCAGGAAGATAGTGGAGGACAGGAAGGCCTGGCGGGATATGGTTCAAGGGATCACAAAGGGTCGGACACGACTTAACGACTGAACATCAACATGGTTTTGTAAGCAGAGATTCTGGCAAAGCAGTCATGCTGTGAATTGCATGGGAGGGCCAAAGATACACATTGGTTAACTTGCAGCTTAATAAGAGGGAGAAGAAGCTTCACTTACCCCAAAGACAGGCCAGGAGGAGAAAGATGACTTCCATCTCTATCATCAGCCCTCTTCCTAGAGGTCTCACCAAAGAGGGGGAATTGCTGGCAGTCATTGGTCCCAGGGACTCAGCTAAGCAGAAGCAGATTCCTTGCTTGGACAGAGTGAACACAGTCTGAACACCGAGGCTGCAGCTCGTCCTAACTGGGCAATCATGGAGGCCAATGTCGTGGGCAATGTTTAGGGAGCAAAATGCTGGAAAGGGGCTGGTGAAGCCAGAGAGGGAGGAGATTACCGTAATCTAGCATATGTTGGCCAAGGCTTGACTTGACACTGCAGTTTTCTTCATTTGTAACATTGTGTAACTATGCAACTTTCAATTCCCCAAAATGACTGGTTTTACTCTGACTTTTGCATTGATCTTGGAATAATTGCAGATGAGTCTTGTGAACACACTTGGGGCATAACAGGAGTCAGCCCCAGGAGTTGTCTTCAGAGACAGGGTTCTATGGTGGAAGATATGAATAACATACACAGAGGCGTCGCTCCGGTAGGGGCGGGGCTGTAAGTATCGCTGCGGTCATAGTCTCTTTACCGAGCGAGGAGGAGGCAGCCCCGCCCCCTCCCTGTCCGAGCCAGTCCCCTACGGAGAAAGCAGCAGGCAGGGTCTCTTCCCTGCCGGTTTCTCCGTAGGGGACTGGCTCGGACAGTGAGGGGGCGGGGCTGCCTCCTCCTCGCTCGGTAAAGAGACTATGACCGCAGCGATACTTACAGCCCCGCCCCTACCGGAGCGACGCTTCTGAACATACAGTCAGTTCTCGTTATCCGCTAGGTTCCTGGAAAACTGCCTTAAAGGATACTGATTCATTGAGCTATGAGAAAAATGGGGTTCGGTTCCAGGGGACCCTTTTCACCATACACCATATAAACTTTGTGAACCTGAATTTTACCTTGAAGTCAATGGGCTGGGTGATAGCGGGGGAAGCATTCAGTATACCACACTGGCTCTTTGTTATGGAACAATTCCTAACTCTAGCAAGTTAATACAATATTATGCATATATAAAAGGTATTGTACATTGTCCTGGAAGCCCAGAGAGAGCACAAACAGTTCCCGTTGTGTTGCTAATGGCATTCAACAGAAAACACACACACACAGCAATTCCAGAAGAGAGAGAGATTACCTTTTACAGTAAATGAAGCAAGGCAGGGAAATTTGCTCCCAGAGTTTAATTGAGAGATTAATTTAGAAAATTGATTTTATAGCACAATCCTATCCAACTTACATCACTGGTGTAACCGGCAGTGCAGTGAGAATGGGGAGCCCCAGAATGGAAAGGGGATTCAAATCCCCTCCAAAAGGGGGATTCAAAGATTTAAATCTCCCGTCCCCTCCAAAGCCTCCCACTCTGTCCTCCCCCACTGGTTACACCACTGGTGTAAGTTGGATAGGATTGCGCTGTAAAGCCATAATCCTATTGGGGGCTTGTGCTTCTGGAACTAGTGTTCCAGCAGCACACGATCCCTTACTGCAGCGTGAAAGCTGGGTCACACTCGAGCATTGCCAGGCCACTGCCTTAAATGGCTGTAAGTCAGCCACAGGGGCAGGGGAGTGTCCGTTAATGGACTTATTAGCAGAGGGAAGGCTCCTGGCATACCCCCAACAGCAAAAGGCAGCCAAGCCGTCAACCCAAGGAACAGGGAGGCCTGCCTGGCAAGGCCAGCTGCGAGGCGATGCAGCCTGGTGAGGACCTGACCGGGCAACCTCTTTGCAGCAGGACAGGGCCAATATCACAGACATGGCTGTGGTGTAGTGGCCTTGGCCGATGGCGTTGTGTGGCATGATGATGCCCCAAACCACGGTCACCTCCTGCAGTGGGCCACAGCAGGTCTTCAGGAGGCAAGGATGTCTGAGGAAGGTGTAAGTGAGCCAGAAACTGACGGGGGTGTGGAACATAAGAAGAGCCCTGCTGGATCAGGCCAAAGGCCCATCTAGTCCAGCTTCCTGTATCACACAGTGGCCCCACCAGATGCGTCAGGGAGCACACAGCCAACAAGATAACCTGTTTCCTGCTGCCACTCCCCTGCACCTGGCACAGAGAAAACCTACTTCTAAAACCAGGAGGTTGCTTATGGCTTGGAACCTGTGATGGTCTTTTCCTCCATGAATCTATCCAAACCCCTTTTAAAGGCATCCAGGCCAGGTGCCATCACCACATCCTGTGGCAAGGAGCTCCAAGGAAGAAAGGGAGGAGGGACGGGAGAGTATGGGATGGAGGAGGACAGCACTAAGCTTAAAGCCTCTGTCAAGCTGGTGATGAGGGAGGACAGTTGGAGGGCCAGGAGACTCTCTGACCTTTGACAGAGGCAGGGGGCCTGATGATGACCAAGGAAGGACATCCCGAGAGGCAAAGGAAGGGAACCATAACCTCCTCCCTGCCCTTGACTCTGAGGTTGACACAGGACACAGGACTAACTGGCCCCTCCACCCTTGGGCTCTCCTTGCGACTGCCCTGTGCTGCCCTGAGAGGAGGAGCTGACAGGGCTTAATGGGATGTTTCAGAGAGGAGCCAGGGATGTGTTGGGGAGGGAGGGGGTGATCCAGTGGTAGCACACACTATATCTTATACCCTGTTCTTAAAACTTCCCTGCCCCTTTTCTTTCCTTAGACACACTCCTCTCCAAAATGGCTGGTGAATCTCTGAGGAATTATCAGGCAGCCTACCGGGGGGAGGGTGAGTAAAATTTTTACTTATCTTCTGCAGTCTGTCCAATCTCTCTCTCTCTCTCTCTCTCTCTCTCTCTCTCTCTCTCTCTCTCTCACACACACACACACACACACACACACACACACACACACACACACAATCATAGCATGCAGCCTCTGCTCCGTTGGTGTCGCTGTATCCTATAACATGGCTGGGGATAGGATTGGGTCGTTTGAAGATTAATGGACATTCCTCAACATTTAGGCTAGCATTTATCAGACTAAGAAGAAATACAGCTTAAGGGTTTTATAGCCATGTATATATTTTTTCGATTGAAGAAATAAGATAGATAACAGACAATAACTTGCCAGAAGAAATTCCACCTCTAGAGTCGCAGGCGCTTGTCAAAGTAGCAATTGCAAACTTCAAAGGGGGCTATCCAATGCTGGCAGGCACTATTTCACTCAATCCACTGCTGACGTTTCATTCCCCTTGGAACTTTTTCGAAGCAAAAAAGAACAAACCCGGGACTGTTTAAAATCCCAGGTACCTAGACTGGTTTATGATATTTCTCAGGGGCACACTTCTGTATTTTGTTTTGTTTTGTTTAGTTTTGTTTACCAATCTTCTTAAATTAACTGCTGGGGTAAATCTGGGTCCGGGCAGGAAAGAGACTAGGGGCCAGTCTGGATGATTATATAAAATCCAACTGACCCCATGTGATAAAAGTGGTAGGTACACATTTATTGAGCACACAGATCCCAGCCCACGCCACTTCTATGAGAGAGTTTGAGGCATTGTTCTCTAACTGGGTGTGGAGGGGGCCGTTTAGTCCAAAATGCCCCTCTGAAGCCTGATAAACCTAAAGGAGGTTTCCCACTGCATGGAAAATGGTGGTTTAAATTTGCAGCCCCTCTCAATATATTAGGCAAAATGCCCTGAATAGGAAGAGAAGAGCCAAGTTGGGTACATTCTATTAGTGCTCCTGTAGTTTACCATGAAGAACTGGTTCATCTTTAAGTAGGCTCCAAACTGATCCCTAGAGGGCCTCATTCTCTCTGATTTACTGAAGTGAGAAAGAGAGCTGATCTGACCTTTGCCAGAGACTCAGTTCTGGATACTGCCTGTTTCTGCATTTTGGCGGAGCTTGCCCAGACGCATATGTTGGAGACATGCCTGAGAGGCAGAGAAAAAAAGCTTACATGGTAAGAAGCTAGTGTATGTCTCGATTATCTTTATCCTTATCTGATTAATAAGACTGGTCTCTCTGATTTTGCAAAAGTGAAGCATTTACTCAATGACTGAAATCCAGATTTTATGCAAAGGGTTGCACAGTTTACTTGTGGTGATCGAGAGGTTTATGGGAAGATCAGCAGTTACCGATTAGTGTTCTTAAAGTTGTGATGGAATGTGTTTTTTTGTTTTATATATGAATGACAATAAAGGTCTATTGTATTGTATTGTATTGACTACAGTTGGTCCCTGAATGGAGCATCCAAAAGGTTGGAAAGACACTAATGGGGGGGGGGCATTTGTGGCAGGGGGTGCTGAAAACCCCTCTTGCACCTATCCATTGAAACTGCATTTCTGGTCATTTCGCTGCAAGTAAAGTTGTTCTTTATACAGATGAATAATGCCATGGGAATATGAGCACACTCAGGGCCCAATCCTACCCAACTTTCCAGTGCCAATGCAGCTGCAATGCAGCCCTGTTTCTTCTCTTACCTTGAGGAGGCCTCTGTGACTGCCTCCCCACCACAGGATCCAGCGCTCTCCCCGTTGACACAGCTGCATCGGTACTGGAAAGTTAGATAGGACTGGGGCCACATTGTTGTTCTGCTTGATTTACATGCTGTAACTGCCTGGACCCAGTCCTCAAGACCTAGGCTTACCAGATCTCCAAGCAGGACAGAGTGCTAGACCTATAGGAGAAGGAATGTGGGCAGGCGTAGCTTGTTAAACCTTCGAGCACAATCCTAGGCATGTCTACTCAGAAGCAAGCCTATCAAGACCGAGCTCCCTTAAAGAAACACATCCACTGGATGGATACCAACATCAGTTTTATTAAACAGTTTATTAAAGTGGTGAGATTCCTTAAAGATGGATGATAGCAGTCTAGCTTCGCTGGTTGCAGATGACAAAATCCTTCTGTAGCACTTGGGTCTGCGAGACATGCTTCCTCTTTTTTGGGGGGCCATTATACAGATCAGATCATGAACCTGTAGCAGTGTCATAGCTAAAGGGGTGGGGGCTGCGCGATAAGTGGCGCAAGACACTGCAACTCACCATGTAAGTGGTCCCTCCCACTTGCTGTCGGAGCCATTCCAGGCAGCAACGGCAATGCGCAGGAGACTCCATGTGGTTCAGTGATCACCTAGTGTTGCTTTTGCTGCCTGGAATGTCTCCGACAGCAAGTGAGAGGGACCATTTACATGGTGAATTGCAGCACCTTGCACCACCTTAGCATGCTCGCGTCCCCTCTAGCCACACTACTGACCTGTAGTATGACATGATATGTCCTGAACCTGTATCAATCCATTACAACCTTTAGGATACAGCCTTCAAACAACTGCCTCCTGAGCAAACCCAGTTTGTCGTCATAATAATTAACTGCTTTCTTCAGCTTAGCACCCATCAAGTCATCATCCAGAAGGTGTTTGAAAGATGGTTCACCCGAGTTCACAGTTAGGTAGCTCCAATTACATTTTGCCCTTGAAAGATGGTTCACCCGAGTTCACAGTTAGGTAGCTCCAATTACATTTTGCCCTAGAAAGAAAATACAAACTATATTAGACAAGTTGCATAGGAAATAATGAAGGAAGCAGAATATTGATAAAATAGTCCCAGGTGACACCCAGCCTCTCTCCTGTCTTTGGGATATCTATAAATCTTTAGGAAAGGACTTACTACAATTCTGGATCTCTTTTTTCACCTTTCCTTGTACACCATTTGTGATGATAGGATAGAGGAACAACAGCGAGAAAACTGCCAGGCTCTTTGGCCTTGAACAGGTGTCACTTTGTATGCGCATCCATGAGAACATATATGTGCTCATAAGAATGAGTGAGTGAGTGATTGTGTGTGTGTGTGTGTGTGTGTGTGTGCGCGCGCACGCGCGTATGTGCGCTCATTCCCATGGCAAAGATGGATCATAGAAAAAGTCACCTAAATGCTCAAGTGACTTCTGCTTTCACTTCTGCAATTGCTTTAGTGTCCAAAAAGAATTGATCTGCCTAATAGCCAAGGCAGAATGCATTTCAGAATGGCATTGCTGTAATTCTGTAAGGTTTCTCTCCTAGAGGAGAAAATGCAATCAGCTTCACTTAATGCTTTCTAACAGGAGGATTCTGGCCTCTGGAACCGCTGTGGTTATTATTTGTATCCATTATGGACAATTTAATTATTTCAGTGCCTTTGTAGGATGTTTATTTCTCTTAGTTCCCTGTTCATGGCTCTCTGAACATGTGCACAGTTTCTTAAGAGATCTACAGGTTTCAAAAAGCAGAATATACATCTGAGTCAGGAGAATACGACCTCTGCTCATCTCCTGAGAGCAAAGGATTTTATGACATACACTGCGCAATCCGACTCAGTGGCATCACTAGCCCAAAATTTACTAAGGGCCCACCCTCAACTTTACGCCCCCCTCCCTTTGCTCCTTTGGTACACTGAAGGCAGCGCCCGGTGATGGGGGGGGGGCGCAAATTTCACGTTTTATTTATTTATTTCCCCCTATGAGCAAAAAAATGTTTAAGTAATTTTGACTTATCATTCCAGCAGCAGCCATGCACTTTCTCTGGAGTAGGAAGGGGGGGCATTCGGTACTGAATGGGTTAACCCCTTCCCACTTCAGAGGCAGGATCGGCTGAGCTGACTTGGCTCCTCCTTCCCCGTGTCCGTTGCTCCCCAGTCCAATCCTGCCTCGGTCAGAGAAGGGTCGTGCTTTTATATTGAGCTGGCAGTTTGTTTGTATTTGGCTGACCAGAGTTTCCTTTCCTTTTCTTTACTTTCCAACTTTACCCTCTGCCCTCCCCGACCCGTCCCCGTTTCACTAGTCAAGAGGGAGAGGGAGGTTCGTTGGAGCCTGATCGAGGAGCGACGAGTGGGCTGGCTCATCAACGCTTCTGGCGTCTGAGAGCTCCCGCCCATTTTTTGCCTCAGGCGTCTGAGGTAACAGCTGAGGCGCGCGGCCTAGCGAGCGAGCGCGAACCCGCCGGGTGGCGCCGCCGCGGTCTTTGGGGCCTGTTTCACCCTCACCTCGCTGCCTTCGGAGCCGGCTCCCTTGGGACAGCGAGCAGCGCGGTATCGGCCGCATACAGCATTGGGTCCGACGGAGCCTTCATCGCGTCCGCGGGCCGAGAAGCCTCCAAAGCACGCTCATCGGATGTTTTGTGGTAAGGCCTCTATGGCTTCATCGAAGGGGGAGGAGGCGCGCTCTGCCAACGAGCAAAGGGACGGCCCTTCCGTTAGCGCCCCACAAGTAGATCCAGCGCTTCACGCTCATTTACAGCTGCTGATTAAAGACGCGGTAGCAGATGCTGTGAAAGCCTTGGACTCGCGCAAGCGGCACAAGAAGCGCAAAAGAGCTAAGAGATCTAGGTCCAGGGGCTCTAGCTCTCGTTCCTGTCATGATGTCACCTCTGCTCCTCCTGAACCTGCTTTACCACATAGGAGGCAGCATCACTCTCCCAGCGTGCGTTCTGAGGCTCCCGTCACTACTGTTCGCAAGCGTTCTAGGGCCATTTCTCTAAGTTCCACCCCGTCCACCTCGGGGGGCTCTGACAGGGAGGACGGGGAGCTTTCGGAGGACGGAGACGGGGGTGACAAAGACCATAACCCTAATCGGCTTTTCCCCCCTGAATTGTTCCAAAGGATGGTTACTAAGGTGTCTGCAGCCCTGAACTTGGCTCCTTCTGACTCTACTAGACTGCCCCAAGGGGAATCTCTGACACCCAAGGGTATATTTCCTCAGGGGCCCGTGCTGCCAACCACGGTCCCATTTCCGGCCTCCTTTCAATCCGCGATAGAATTGGAATGGAAGACCCCAATTAAGCCCAAGTACAGCGCCAAACTCATCAATAAGTTATATTCTCTGCCGGACCATGCTATGGCATTGCTTAAGGTCCCAACAGTAGATCCGCCGGTCGAGGCTCTCTCATCTACCGCGGTGATTCCCTCTGAGGGGGAGGGGGGTCCCAGAGACCCGTGTGACAAGAAAGTGGAATTCTCACTTAAGAGGAATTTCGAGACCATTTCGCAGTCCCTCAGGGCCTCGGCCTCCAACTCTCTATTTTCTCGGGCAGCCTACCTCTGGGTGGAGGAGTTACTCAAGTCCGAATCCGGACTTTCCCGGAAGGCTAATAATTCCTTAAAGAAGATATCCTTGGCATCTGCCTTTGCCGCGGACTCTTCATTTGATTCTCTGCAACTAAACGCAAGAGCCATGGCCTCCAACGTGGTGGCCAGACGAAATTTGTGGTTACGCAGCTGGACGGTTGATTCGGGCTCCCAGCATAGGTTGGCGGGGGTGCCTTTTCAGGGTGTAAAGCTTTTTGGGGATGCTCTTGAACCCCTTCTAGTCGAAAGCAGAGATAAGCGGAGGGTTCTTCCTTCTTCCAGCAAGGAGTTGCCGAAGCCCAAGTCCCAGTCCTTTCGCCCCTTCCGGTCCCCAGCCAGGCCCAGAGAACCTAACAGAGGGGCCAGTAAGTGGAACAAGACAAGGGTTTTTCCCAAGGGCAGATCAGGGAACTACCAGGGTGACTCCTCCCGTAAGCCCTTCCGCTCCCAGCGCACCACATGACTTTTTATTAGACGCCGTCTCCGTGCCTATCGGAGGGCGTTTCCTCGCTTTTGCTGCTCTATGGCGGGAGACGACCTCAGATCGGTGGATCTTGGAGACTGTGACCAGGGGTTACGCTCTGGAATTGGTCAGAATTCCGCGGGATCGATTCTGGAGAGTTCCTCCCTCGAGGGATCCATTCAAACACAACAACATGCTGCAGGCGATTGGCCATCTCTCGGACATCAGGGCCATAGAGCCGGTTCCCTTCACGCAACGAGGACGGGGTGTCTATTCCAACCTTTTTCTTGTGGAAAAGAAGACAGGGGACTTCCGGCCCATACTAGATCTGAAGTGGCTGAACCTCTTTATGGCCAGACGACGCTTCAAGATGGAGTCGTGGAGGTCGGTCGCAGCAGCTCTACGGAGGGGGGATTTTCTCACCTCCATAGACTTGTCGGAGGCGTACCTTCATATCCCTATTCGACCGCGACACCGTCAGTACCTGCGCTTCGCGTACGGAACCTCACATCATCAGTTCCGGGCCTTGCCCTTTGGCCTGAAGACCGCACCCCGGGTCTTCACGAAGACGCTGGCGGGACCCCTGGCTTGGTTGCGGGCGAAGGGGACCGCCGTCATTCCGTATTTGGACGACATTCTGATTCGCTCAACTTCCCGGGACGCTTCTCTACGGGATACGGAGTTGACGCTGATTTGTCTTCACCGACACGGCTTCGTGGTCAACAAGGCCAAGAGTTCGCTGATTCCTGCCCAGACAATCGAGCACCTCGGGCTAGTTTTCAACACCAGGGACCTCACGATCTCCCTCTCTCCGGACCGGCAGCGCAACCTGCAGACCCTCCTCAAGGGGACCAGATCGAAGAGGGTGGAGAATCTTCTAGCGCTGGCCAAGCTCCTTGGGGTAATGGTCTCTTGCCAGGGCATCGTCGCGTGGTCCAGGTTCCACACGCGCCCCCTTCAGAGGCTACTTCGCCCCTTTGCCAAGCAGATCGAGCGCAAGCAGAACAGGCCCGTCCCGTTGACGCCGGTTTTCTTACTCAGCCTGGATTGGTGGCTGAGCCCGGGCCGTTTATCGCACCCCTCTCCATTGGAGACACCAGATCCCCTGGTCATTACCACGGATGCCAGCCTGTCGGGATGGGGAGCTCATATGGATCATCGGGTCGCCCAGGGGTCTTGGACCGCTCGGGAAAGCATGCTCCCCATCAACTTCCTGGAACTTCGAGCCATAAAGCTGGCTCTCCTCCATTTTCGGAACTTCATTCAGGGTCAGGCGGTCCTGATACGGACCGACAACATGACGGCGAAAGCCTACTTCAATCGTCAGGGTGGAACGAGATCGGACAGGCTGGCGAAGGAAGCAGAGGAATTGCTGCTGTGGGCGGAGCAGAACTTACTGTCCCTCAAAGCCGAACATCTGGCCGGGGTAATAAACGTAAAGGCGGACTGGCTCAGCCGTCAAAGCTTGGGAGAAACAGAATGGCAATTGAACCCGGAAGTGTTCTCTCTCGTCGTGAGAAGATACAGAACACCGCTGGTGGACCTATTTGCGTCCAATTTGAACGCCCAACTTCCGAGGTTCTTTGCGAGACTACGGGGCCAAGGGGAAGAGAGCGTGGATGCGCTGCGAGCCGTATGGCCTTCGGGTCTCCTCTACGCCTTTCCTCCCATCGTCCTTCTTCCCCGGGTGCTGAAGCGCATCCGTCTTCTGAAGGCGTCCGTAATTCTGATTGCCCCCCGCTGGCCCAGGAGGTCCTGGTTCCCGGAGCTGATCCAGATGTCGGTGGACGAGCCGTGGCCTCTGCCACTCCGGGACGACCTTCTGCTTCAGGGGCCGCTCGTTCACCCGCAGCCGCAACACTTCCACTTGACAGCTTGGAAGTTGAGAGGAGAGAGTTGAGTGAGCGTGGTTATACATCCGGTGTAGTGGACACCCTTCTGGCCTCAAGGCGCCATTCTACCAAGAAGATCTACGCGGCGACCTGGCGGCGTTTCGTCTCTTGGTGTGGTCACAGGGGCATCGGACCGCTCCGGCCCAAATTACGTCACGTTCTGGATTTTCTCCAAGCGGGGTTGTTGCTTGGCCTTAGCACAAGCACCCTTCGTCGGCAAGTGTCCACCCTCAAGAGTGTTCTGGGGGCAGGGGGCGAAGGGAGCGTTCTAGATCATCCGCATGTTCGTCGCTTTCTCCGGGGAGTGGCACTTGTTAATCCTCCCGTTGTCCACAGGTTCCCGACCTGGGATCTCACCTTGGTCCTTCGAGCTCTCATGAGGCATCCGTTCGAGCCCATGGCCACGACGTCTCTCCAGGACCTTACCTTGAAGACCGTTTTGTTGGTGGCGCTGACCTCTGCCAGGCGCGTTTCGGAGTTGGGGGCTTTGTCCATAAATGAGAAGTTGACGGTTTTTCATAAGGACAGGGTGGTGCTCTCACTGGACCCTTCCTTCATTCCTAAGGTGAATTCTATCTTCCACCGTTCTCAGGACATAGTTTTACCTACATTCTGTCCCAACCCGAAGCATCCTAAGGAGCGAGAATGGCATTCTCTGGATGTCCGTCGGGCCCTGCGGTTCTACATGCACCGAACCGAGACCTTTAGGCAGACGGAGGCCCTTTTTGTAGTGTTCCATGGCAAATCCATGGGAAAGAAGGCATCCGCATCCCTGATTGCTCTGTGGATACGGCGGGCTATTCAGGCGGCGTATTTGGCTTTGGGAAAGACCCCCCCGGAAGGTATTCTGGCCCACTCCGTCAGAGGGGCCGCCACCTTGGCGGTTTTTGAGGGTTCTTCGTCCCTAAATGATATTTGTCGTTCTGCAACTTGGGCTTCTCCAAATACCTTCCTGACGCATTACAAGATTGAACGTTTAGGTTCTGCTGAAGCTCGTTTCGGCTGCAGGGTGCTGCAGCAGGTAGTTTAGGACGGAGACATTCAAGCCCTCCCTTGGGATGCCACGGCTCTGGTATATCCCATTCAGTACCGAATGACCCCCCTTCCTACTCCAGAGAAAGAAGGAATTCCCTACCTGTGAATCTCCTGTTCTGGGAGAGGAAGGGGGGGCATTCGACCCACCCAGTTTTTTGTCATCGTATATTGTCTCCGTTTTTTGATTAGTTTTACCTCAGTTTGGGTACTAGTAGTTAGCTTATCCGGTGGGAGTTAATTACCACTCTTCGTTAACGCTCTCTTCTTTTTCCAAGCTCTGGTCTGCTGTTATTCTAGTTATCCTCCTTCTCCGGTTCCTGCACTTGACGCTTGAGTTTCCATGAGGGACGCCTTCGGTGGTCAGCGAGATACTTCCTGGTTCATCTCTCTGCAGTATCGGACTGGGGAGCAACGGACACGGGGAAGGAGGAGCCAAGTCAGCTCAGCCGATCCTGCCTCTGAAGTGGGAAGGGGTTAACCCATTCAGTACCGAATGCCCCCCCTTCCTCTCCCAGAACAGGAGATTCACAGGTAGGGAATTCCTTCTTTCTGTACAACGCATGGGACTTCCAAGGCAGAGTCTTCTGCACGGCGTTCCTCCAGCTTTCGAGGTGGGGGGGTTGTTATGGCTGTGGCCATGGGCAGGCGCGCCTCGCCTCCTCTACGGGCGCTCGCTCCTCCAGAGTAGCGAGGACTCAACCCTCCAACTCTCAGCCGGAACGGGGAGCTGCATCCCCTCCTCCTTCTCCCCGATTCCCCCCACGCAACACCCGATGATGCAACGTGTGCGGCACGGACTCTGCGGCTTCTATGGGGCTGATCTTCTCTCCTTCCCCCCACAGCGAGTAGTGGCCAACTCGGACCATGGCTCTGACGCTGGGCGCGCGCACGTCACCTCTCGACGACGACGCTCTCGGACTCGAAAGCAGGCTGCGGGCGGTCAGACACTCCAGGCTGCTTTTGAGTCCGAGAGCGTCGTCGTCGAGAGGCGACGCGCGTGCGCCCAGCGTCAGAGCCGCGGTCCGAGTTAGCCACTTGCTGCGGGGGAGGAGGGAGAGAAGATCAGCCCCATAGAAGCCGCAGAGTCCGTGCCGCACACGTTGCATCATCGGGTGTTGCGTGGGGGGAATTGGGGAGAAGGAGGAGGGGATGCAGCTCCCTGTTCCGGCTGAGAGTTGGAGAGTTGAGACCTCGCTCCTCTGGAGGAGCAAGCATCCATAGCTGAAACTGCCCTTACGTTGGCGCCCCCGGAATCAGCGCACCCACTTGGCGCCTGGGCCTCTGGGCCATAGTGCCCCCCATGATACGACGCTACTGATCCGACTTCACTTTTGTGCCGGTGTAACCAGCGGTGCAGCGAGAACAGGAGGCTACAGAACGGAAAAGGGATTCAAATCCCCTCCAAAAGAGGAATTCAAAGGGGATTTGAATCCCTTTTACGTTCTGGGGCCTCCCATACACGCTGCGCCGCTGGTTACACTGGCACAAAAATGAAGTCAGATTGCGCTGACAGTCTGAAAGAGGAGCATGGAACTCAACCCATTCCTGACCACCTTTCTCTCACTAGGACAGAAGAGAAAGACATGGTGATTTCTGTTTCCCAGTCAACTCTTTAGAGCAGAGATTCCCAAAAAAATTTCTTCAGTGTACCACCACAGCATGCTTCTGGCCCTCCATATACCACCAGAAGTAAGTGCCTTTGATGTCATCAGCATTTAATTCTGGGTTCACGGCTTGGCAGAGCTCGAGCCGTTGCTTTTCGGGCTCCGACATGGCGCTGCATGGCTGGGATGGCATTCACCTTCTTGACCACCAGCAGCCCGCGTTCCACCACTCTGTGGTCCACATACCATGTTCTAGGGCAGTGATGGTGAACCATTTGGGCTTGGTGTGTCAATTTTTTTGAAAATGCCTAACTTGACTCTGCTGGTGTGTGTGTGTGTCCCATAACTTTTAATAGTACTTTGACTATTGCTATTTTTAATAGTAATTTTGAATTGAATTGAATTGAACTGAAAACAACTATAGAACACATTGCATTTTATTAGTGACTTTTTTGTTGCTGAGTTTTAGAGAATAATTTGAAAGAGGTATGCCAAAATCCCTGCCCTAAATGTTTAAGACAATGCTGTAAAACGTTTGCAAAAATATAAGTTGTGTCAGGGCCCTGGGGGAAACGCTGGCATGTCACCCAAACTGACCTCGCATGTCACCTGTGACACGCGTGTCATAGGTTCGCCATCACGGCTGTAGGGGTCATAGGTAAAGACAGGAGAGAGAAAGATATAATTTATAAAAAGTCCTTACGTCAATTACGTTCATTGTATCCAAGGGGACATCCTATGTCTTGTTCCCTGTGGAAAATGAGCACATTAGAGCAATAAACCAAAATAAAATTTAAGGGAATAATAATAATAATAATAATAATAATTATTATTATTATTATTATTATTATTATTATTATTATTATTCGTACAGTACTGGCAAAAGGTCGTACTGGCAATGGAGAAAAGTCCACAGAGGCAGGAAGACCATATCGGGAAGCATCCATTTGGTCACACATCATCTGGCCATGAACTGAAAGCATAAGCCTAGACATGTCTACTCAGAAGTAAGACCCATTGAGTTCATTGAGGATTATTCCTAGATAAGTATGTTTAGGATTGCAGCCCTAATACATTTTCCCTTAAATTGAACATTGACTGTTCAATGTTGTCCTTTCTCCCAGATAAAACACCACTTCTTAAATTTAGTATTTTGTCCAACATTGCGTGCAAGATGAACCACAAACTTCTTAATCTCCTCTGGTGCACAATGGTACTATAATGATATTTTATATATATTTGACATTATTTTCCCATCCTCCAATATCATCTTAAATTTTCAAATAGCTTCTTAATTGAAATCCCTGGGTTTTTTTAGTTTCTCTAAACAATTTTCAGTCTGAAGATATTTATTTCAATTTATGTCGATTGCTGTCCAAGACCATTTTTGCTCAATAGTCCGTGGGTGTGATTAAATTTATGGGTTACTACTTTTAAAGCCTAAGGTGATAATTCAAGGACTGCCTCCAACAATAGGCATCTGCAGGCATTTATCATGAGATAGAAAGATGATGGTGCATTGGTACCTTCTGAGTTTCAGTTAACTCCTCCTGCTGGGACTTAATTGGTACTTCTTAGTGCATAAACAGATTGTGACACCACTGTGCTAGAAATATCATGAAAACAGACCAGTACTGGCACCATGTTGCTGAGGACTTTCTAATTAATGCTCCAATCCTATCCACCACCATCTTACTTGATGCAACCATGTTGCCAGAGCGTGTGCTGCATGTTATATAGGGTGGTGGTGGTGGTGGTTGTGACCAGATGACCTGGAAGCGGTAAGTACTTTTTAATGTACCTCCCTGTAGGCCACCTGGCTGTCAATAGGTCTCCTGGGACTTATGTCAACTATTTTTCTGGCATAAGTCCAAGTAAAGGGAGGAGGTGCATCAGGCTAAGAAAAAGGAGATAAGATCTGGCATGCAGTAGTACATCCAAAATCCACCTGTCCCACCCTCGAAACACCCCATGGCCTCCCAATTCCCAGCCCTAATCCTCTCCTGATCCTCCCCCCAAACCACCCCTGTCATCACCTTACCAGCTCTGGTGAGGAGTCTGGGAGCTGCTGGAGGGCACGCGGAGCCACCAGCTGTTTGCACTAGTGGCTCCAGAGTGTACAACAGCAACACGCCTCTCATGACACCATCGATAGGATTGGGCTGTTAGTCCTGTATTGAGTCTTGCATGAAGCATTGGCGCATCAATACAGTCCACCTTTTCATAGAGCAAGCATTGTGATAGCCCCACAGTGCAATCCTATGCATGCTTACCTGTTGTGTTCAATAGAGCTTACTCCCATGTAAGTGTGCATAGGATTGTATTTTTTTTAAACAGGAACGATCCATCTTTTGTTTGTATCCTCTTGCTTCCAGGAGGGACCGTTGGGGGATAAGGTTCAGAAGAACGTTGGTCATAGAAAATATTTTCTGATCAATTCTCAATCAATCACTAAAGATTCATGAACCTACCTGAGCAGACAACACCAGCATCTTCTTCATGTTTGCAGTTATTTTCTCCCCAAGGTCTTGCTGGACATTGGCTGAGGGCTAATTCTGTCCCGGTGCATTGCACTTCATCCCGCCAGATGGGACCAGTTCCACTTCCAAAATGTGCTCCAACCGGGGCTGCTCTTGCTGCTCCACAACCCATTTGCTGGCATACCACTGTGGCTTCCTTGATATCCCAGTTATCATCACAAACGGTGCCCCATTGGCTATTATGGAACAGCTCAACTCTCCCACTGCATTTACTGGGACCGTTCACCAGCCTGATCTCATGTGTAAAGTCCAAGTCTGAATTCACACCTAGGTAAATCAGATTTCAGGGAGTGGGTCACTGTGCAAATTGCTAAATATGGGCAAACAAGTTTGGAAAAGACAGTGGTTTTTCATGGTCCCATTCACTAGCCTGATCTGAAATGTGATGTCTGATTCCAAATTCATAGCTTGGTAAATTAAATTGCAGATAGACGATCAGAATGTGTAGTGCTTGATGTGGGAGAACAGGCTTTAATGAAATTCAGACATGATTTCCTGATTTGGAGGCCTACTGACAAAGTGCTGATGTGTTTAGTCTACACAGGAAGGAGTTCTCCTCTCTTTGGAAGACTAGGCTCATACTTTGGGAGTTATCTGGAATCCATCTTTGCTCCCTCACACCTATGTGGTAGCTACGGTCCAAAGTTCTTTTGCTCATTTTAAACTGAACTAAGTATTTCCTCCCTCAACAGTTCTTGGACAAGTTTGACGATGCCTTACCCACGTCTCAGAAATGACAACTAGTACCTAATGTATCCATTGCTGTCCCAAACCATTTTTGGGCATGATTAAACCTATGGGTTACTACTTTTAAAGCCCCAAATGATAATTAAAGGACTGCCTCCAACAATAGGCATCTGTAGGCATTTAACATGAGATAGAAAGATGATGGTGGATTTTCTGGTACCTTCAGAGGTTCAGTTAACTCCTCCTGCTGGGAATTAATGGGTACTTCTTGGTGCCTAAACAGATTGTGACACCACTGTGCTAGAAATATCGTGAAAACAGAACAGTACTGGCACCAGGTTGCTGAGGACTTTCTAATTAATGCTCCACTCCTATCCACCACCATCTTACTTGATGCAACCATGTTGCCAGAGCGTATGCTGCATATGGGTGGATTGACCAGATGACCTGGGAGCGGTAAGTATTTTTTTATTTACCTCTCCGTAGGCCACCTACGGCTGTCAATAGGTCTCCTTGGACCTATGTCAACTATTTTTCTGGCATAAGTCCAAGGAGAGGGAGGTGGTGCATCAGGCTAGGAAAAAGGAGATAAGATCCGACATGCACTAGTACAACCAAGATCCACCTGTCCCACCCTCGAAACACCCCATGGCCTCCCCATTCCCAGCACTTATCTTCTCCTGATCCTCCCCCAAACCACCCATGAACCACCCCTGCCACCACCTTTCCTGCTCTGGTGAAGCGTCTGGGAGCTGCTGGGGGGCACACGGAGCCTCCTAGTGACACCAGAGTGCACAACAGCAACATGCCTCTTATGACACCATTAATAGGAATGGGCTGTTAGTCCTGTACTGAGTCTTGCATAATGCATTGGCGCATCAATACAGTCCAACTTCTCATAGAGCATGCATTGTGCTATCCCCCCAGAGCAATCCTATGCATGCTTACCTGTTCTGCTCAATAGGGGTTACTCCCATGTAAGTGTCCATAAGACTGTAATATTTTGGTTTTAAAATGTTCCATCTTTTGTTTGTATCCTCTTGCTTCCAGGAGGGACCAATGGGGGATAAGGTTCAGAAGAACATCGGTCATAGGAAATATTTTCTGATCAATCCTCAATCAATCACTAAAGATTCATGAACCTACCTGAGCAGACAACACCAGCATCTTCTTCATGTTTGCAGTTATTTTCTCCCCAAGATTTTGCTGGACATAGGCTGAGGGCTGATTCTGTCCCGGTGCATTGCACATCATCCCGCCAGATGGGACCAGTTCCACTTCCAAAATGTGCTCCATCTGTGGCTGCTATTACTGCTCCACAACCCATTTGCTGACATACCACTGTGGCTTCCTTGATATCCCAGTTATCATCACAAACGGTGCCCCATTGGCCATTATGGAACAGCTCAACTCTCCCACTGCAGTTACTGGGACCGTTCACCAGCCTGATCTCAACTGCAAAGTCCAAGTCTGAATTCACACCTAGGTATGGGCAAACAAGTTTGGAAAAGACAGTGGTTTTCATGGTCCCATTCACTAGCCTGGTCTGAAATGTGATGTCTGATTCCAAATTCATAGCTAGGTAGCAGCAGATTCTGCACGCTGAGCCCCGGTGACCACACCGTGAAATAACGTGAAAACAGAACAGTACTGGCACCAGGTTGCTGAGGACTTTCTAACAAATGCTCCAATCCTATCCACCACAATCCTACGTGATACAACCATGTTGCCAGAGCCTGTGCTGCATGTTATGGGTGTGCGTGTGCCCAGATGACCTGGGAGCGGTACGTTGTTCTTGTTTTTAATTTACCTCTCCGTAGTCCACCTGACTGTCAATGGGTCTCCTCAGACCTATGTCATTTATTTTTCTGGCACAAGTCTAAGGAGAGTGAAGGGCTGCTTCGGGCTAGGAAAAAGTAGATAAGATCCAGCATGCACTAGTACAACTAAGATCCACCTGTCCCACCCTTGAAACACCCCATGGCCTCCCCATTCCCAACCTCTCCTGATCCTCCCCCAAACCACCCATGAACCACCCCTGCCTGCCACCACCTTACCTGCTCTGGCGAGACGTCTGGGAGCTGCTAGAAGGCACGCGGAGCCTCCAGCTGTTTGCACTAGTGGCTCCAGAGTGCACAACAGCTACATGCCTTTTATAACACCATTGATAGAACTGGGCTCTTAGTCCTGTACTGAGTCTTGCATGATGCATTGGCTCATCAGTCCAGTGCACCAACCGTTTCATAGAACAAGCATTGTGATAGTTCTACAGTGCAATCCTATGCATGCTTACCTGTTCTGTACAATAGGGCTTACTCCCATGTAAGTGTGCATAGAATTGTATTTTTTTTTAAACGGGAACGTTCTGTCTTTTGTTTGTATCCTCTTGCTTCCAGGAGGGACCATTGGGGGATAAGGTTCAGAAGAAATATCAGTCATAGGAAATATTTTCTGATCAATTCTCAATCAATCACTAAAGATTCATGAACCTACCTGAGCAGACAACACCAGCATCTTCTCCATGATTGCAGTTATTTTCTCCCCAACGTTTTGCTGGGCATAGACTGAGAGCTAATTCTGTCCCTCTGCATTCGACCTCATCCCGCCAGATGGGACCAGTTCCACTTCCATAGTGGGCTCCAACTGGGGCTGCTCTTGCTATTCCGCATCCCATCTGCTTGCAGACAACTCTGGCTTCCTGCATGTCCCAGTTATCATCACAAACAGTGCCCCATTGGCCATTATGGAACAGCTCAACTCTTCCACTGCATTTACTGGGACCGTTCACCAGCCTGATCTCATATGCAAAGTCCAAGTCTGAATTCACACCTAGGTAAATCAGATTTCACGGAGTGGGTCACTGTGCAAAGTGCTAAATAAGAAAGCCTTTTCTTCTTTTAAATGACATCTTGCTCAGTGTCTGCGTTAACATCCTATAGCTTTGTGGCTGCTTACCTGAGGAGGTTCATAGACAGTGGATGAAACGTTGTACAGTTTGGAAACTGTTTTGACTTGTTTTTAATTTTTTTAGTATTTTTAAACTTCTTTTGATGTGTTTTTAACAAAGTATTTTTACATGGCTGATAAACCTGGAAACTTGATATCTTTGTACATCTCTCCCATAT
This sequence comes from Plestiodon gilberti rubricaudatus, assembly GCA_026170595.1. Lineage (NCBI taxonomy): Eukaryota > Metazoa > Chordata > Lepidosauria > Squamata > Scincidae > Plestiodon > Plestiodon gilberti. The sequence goes on from JANXHW010000006.1 coordinate 24,220,196, forward strand.
AATTGTAAAATTAAATGATATGATTTTGTTGTTGTATGTTCACTGTCTCTTCCCTCTTCCTTGTCTGCCAAACCATTGTGTTCTGTCATTGGTCATTGCACAAGTCTCAGATAGAAAATAGATTTTCCCCTGTTTGTGCATGTTACAGCCCAGTCCTGTGTAAGGATCCGTGGCTGGCCTGCGGAATCCTCAGCCCTTTCCAGGCCTCTCCACAGGCGGATAGTTAGGGAGGACTGAGCCATTAATGTGTGTTCTGATAAGCACTCCCGCTAACATACCCTCTGTGCCTCAAAGCCCTGTATCATTATTTATATAAGGGGTACACAGGGAAGGCTAGGAGGACACCTGTGCCCAGAGAGATGGGCGAGTATTACTGAGACCTTGCTCCAAAACAAATCCTCATAGAAACCCCTATGTGAGTCTCTTCTTCCTTTGGGATAAATACAAATACAGAAAGTTCTCACTTAAAGTTGTCAATAGGTTCTTGGAAACTGCACCTTCAAGCAAAATGACTTACAGTGAAACCAATTTTACCATAGGCTAATTGATATACATATGATAAACAAGAGTTTACGGCATATTTCTAGTCACAAAAACATCACCAAACTTCTAAATAAAGATACAAAACACCGCTAATATTAAACATTGAAATAAATGTGAACTTTCTGGGCCGGAGAAAACCCATGCAGACATGGAGAGAACGTTCAAACTCCACACAGACAGTGGCCCTGGCTGGAATCGATTTTTTTTCTCAGCAACGTTAAAACAAAATGACTAATAATGAAACAACTTTACGTGAAGACTTGCTGTAGTCCAAAGAGAGGGTTAGTGGCAGTTGTCGAACTTGGGGCGCGTTCCCATGACCTGGGGGGGGTAAATAACTCGCGCAGCAGTTCCAGCATCACGTAATTATTGTTCGTTTCTCTGTTTCTTGCATACATATGTGTTTATCTGATAAATTTTAGTTTTGATATTTAGTAACTCATGTAATGCTTGCTTTTTGTTTTTAATATGGTTGTATTCTGTCTTTGCTGGTCTTTGACCGTACTAATAAATGATGATGATGAACCAGTATCCTCACTTTATTTTATAAAATGGGCTGTTTGTGCCCTCACAATGGCTACAAAACTGATTTTAAAAAATTGGAAAGACAAGTGCCCTCCAAGTAGTACTCAATGTATTGAAGGCCTCTTATACCTGTCGAACGTTGAGCGAATGGCATACCAAATAGAATTGAGATTGGATATTTTTGAGAATATTTGGAAGACATTTCTCAAAGTATGCGTTTGATGGATATGCCACTACATATGAAGTATGTAGAAATAATCATTGTTTCGATTGTTTTAATATCCTTAAAAAAAAAAAAAAACTTCAAGAGCATGGGTGTTTTGGTTTTTTTTTAAAAAAAAATACATATTAATTCATCTATGGATTTTTTCCGCCTTTTTTCACCTATCAACTATTTAAACTGTATATTCTATTCAAAATATTTACATATATCAAAGCACATGTATTTTTTTTCTTTATAAAAATGAAATAAATAAAAATTGAAAAAAAAAACCCTGTATCCTCACTTTATTTTGCTCTTTCAGCATTGCTCGTTTCTAATGCAACATCCAGTTCTCCAAATTATTTCTTTTCCAGAAATATTCAGCAAGACATTATGTTCGTGGCTTTACAAGGCCTCTTGCTTGGGCAACAGTTTTTGTTTCACAATAACAGCACTGAGGAAACATATAGCAAGAGCAGAGATGAGCAGAGATGAGCAGAGGTGAACAGACATCTCTTGAGCAGAGATGTGGATCAGGTCTCTGACTCAAACTCTGAAGTCGTCCCAAACCTTTGCCCCCAAGTTCCGAGTCTTTGGTTGCGAGTCCCTATCTATTTAATGGGGGAAATGGGTTTAAACCTGAATAAAATTGGACTTGTTGTAAAAGTCTCCAAGTCTCGAGTTGAGTCTCTCGAGTCCTTTACAATCACAGACTCAAGTCCGAGTCAATAGACTCAAGTCTACATCACTGGTATTCAGAGGTATACTGCAGCTGAACCTGGAGGTAGTGCATAGCCATCATGACTAGCAGTCATCAATAGACCCCTCCATGTCTTTGTCCAATCCCTTCATCCAAGCTAGTGGCCATCACCACATTTTGTGGCAATGAATTCTGCAGAATAATTATGGACTGTGTGAAGACGTACCCGGTAAATCTTTTTGCCCATTCTAAATTGCCCACCCACTCCGTTTCATTGAATGAGCCCTGGTTCATGAGACATGAAAACGTCTATTTGCTCCTTCCATGTAATTAAGAATTTTATAAGACTCATTCACATCCCACCTTCTCTCCAAGCTAAAAAAAAAAACACCAAATGCTGATAAGGAAGTTGTTCTAGCCTTCTGATCGTTTGTTTGCTTCTTTTGCACCTCTCCAATTCCCCATCTTGCAGTGGAGCAAACAATTCTACACAGTATTCCAGTTACGGCTGCATCACAGATTTATATAGGGGCAATATACAGATTTATATAGGGGCAATATATAATTAGCAGTCTTATTTTTGATACCTTTGCTAATGAATGGATCTTGCCTTCTTCATAGTGGCCGCACACTGGGTCAACCTTTTCATTGAACCATCCACCACAACCCCAAAATCTCTTTCCTGGCTTGTGACACACACCACAGATCCCATCAATGTATGTGAACTTGGGATGTTTTGCCCAAGCGTGCATCACTTTACACCTATTGACACCTATTGACACTGCATTTGCCGTTTGGTTGTCCATTCACTATACTGAATATTTTGGGGGCATCTGCAAACTTAGCCACCATATTGTTTACCCCTAACTCCAACTACATGTGTTGGATATGCGTGGTAGTGAGCAAAGAGCCCAAAGATATTTAAAATGTAATCTTTATGTCTATTCTGGGTAAAGTAGTAAGGTAAAGGTAAAGGTATCCCTTGACAATTAAGTCCAGTCGTGTCCGACTCTAGAGAGCGGTGCTCATCTCCGTTTCAAAGCCGAAGAGCCAGCGCTGTCCGAAGACGTTTCCATGGTCATGTGGCCGGCATGACTCACCACCGAGGCGCATGGAACGCAGTTACCGTCCTGCTGACACGGTACCTATTAATCTACTTGCAATTTCTTGCTTTCGAACTGCTAGGTTGGCAGGAGCCATCGCACTGATTCGAACTGCCGACCTTTCAATCGACAGCTCATGGTTCAGTGGTTTAACCCACTGCGCCACCCGCTGGCTCAGGGTAAAGTAGTAGAAAGCATAAATAAATATAAAATTTTGAAGCATATCATCGAATGAGCCTTGGTGAAGGAGAATCAGCTTGGTTTCTGAAAAAAATCAGTCCTGCGTCACTCACTGTCCTTCTAGAGTTCTTTGAGAGTGACAACAGGCATATGGACAGAGGCGATCCAGTTGACAGAGGCGAAACTAGGGCAGAGCAAGCGGAGCACTGTCTCTGGGCACCATCTCCCGAAGGGCGCCCCGCCCGCCCCACCCGCGAGTCGGACTCGGACTCGAGTCTCCGAGTCCGACTTGGAGACTCGAGTCCGACCAGCCCCCTCAATCAGGAGAGCCAGCTCGGGGACGTCTTCCCCTTCTAAGGAAGGCCCACTGCGAGAACGGTATTTATACCGTTCTTTTTGTGCATGCTCAGACTGTTACTGAGGGAAAAAGGCTGCCGTTTTTCCCTCAGTAATAGTCTGAGCATGCGCAAAAAGAATGGTATATACCGTTCTCGCAGTGGGCCTTCCTTAGAAGGCCCCAGGCAGCCGGCCGGGGAAGACGTCCCCGAGCCGGCTCTCCCGATTGAGGGGGGGTGCCCCCTCCGGAGCGCGCCCCCTCCAGAGCGCGCCCCCCCCTCCGGAGCGTGCCACCCCCCCTCCGGAGCGTGCCGCGTCCTGTTGGCCGCGGCAATTTTTTATTATGGGGGGGCCAACCCCCTTGCTCCAGGCACCAGCGGAGGCAGGTACGCCTCTGCCAGTTGACACTGTATATTTGGTCTTTCAAAAAAGTTTTTGACAAAGTCCACTCACCAAGAGCTCTTGAGCATCAGTCATAGAATAAGAGGATAGTTCCTGGTTAACTGGTTAAAGATCAGAAAGCAGGGAGTACAAATAAATGGAAAATTTTTATAGTGGAGAGAAATAAGGATCCCTCATGATGTATATTGGTACCTGTGGGTTGTTGTTGTTTTGTTTGTTTTTAACTTCTATTAGTTTCCAAGGGAAATCTGGCTTAATCAGAGTTTTTGAGTTCAAAGAAAAACAATTGGGAGCAACAGCCACACAATTCACTTGATGTCTATAAGATGGGGCAATTTACTAAAACTGAAACAGGATTTCAGTCTTTAGCAAATTTTCCTTGCAGAGGTGCTGCCCTTGAAACACAACCCCACCCCCAGTTTTCAATAGGCATATATTGTTAAAAGCTAAGAAACAGACCTCAGTTACCACTGAAACTTCAATGTTTGTGCCTATTTTGGCATGCATTTGAATGGGACTTCTTAGTTTATGTGCATATATACCCAAAGAGGGTGGTTTTCAGGAATACTCCCTCTGTCTCTTGCCCTCTCATACGTTCAGTGAGAGAGGCAGGGAGCTGGAAGGCTGCACCTACCCCTCACTACATTCTGGAAAAAGGGAAAACGTTTCTGTCTTTTCCTTTCCCTGAAGCCACCTCATATCTGCAATTTCCCAAGTACTGCTACAAGACTCTTGTTTCAAACTGTCTGGAGTGCAGAACAGAAAAACACCTGTTAGGAAGTGGGGATGCACCACAAAATTTTGTTGCAAGTTCTCACTTGCTTGATCTGTATTAACCAAGCAGTATGGTTTTGTAAACAGAGATTCTGGCAAAGCAGTCATGCCGTGAATTGCATGGGAGAGCCAAAAGATACACATTGGTTAACTTGCAGCTTAATAATAAGAGGGAGAAGAAGCTTCACTTACCCCAAAGACAGGCCAGGAGGAGGATAAAGATGACTTCCATCTCTATCATCAGCCCTCTTCCTAGAGGTCTCACCAAAGAGGGGAAAATGCTGGCAGGCATTGGTCCCAGGGACTCAGCTAAGCAGAAGCAGATTCCTTGTTTGGACAGAGTGAAAACAGTCTGAACACTGAGGCTGCAGCTCATCCTAATGGGGCAATCATGGAGGTTAATGCCGTGGGCAATGGTTGGGGAGCAAAATGTTGGGAAAGAGGCTTTTGAAACCTGGGAGGGAGGATATTTCCGTAATCAAGCATACGTTGGCCAAGGCTTGTCACTGCAGTTTTCTTCATTTGTAACGTTGCGTAACTATGCAGCTTTCAATTCCTCAGAATGACTGGTTTTACTCTGACTTTTGCATTGATCTTGGAATAATTGCAGTTGAGTCTTGTGAACACACTTGGGGCATAACAGGAATCAGGTCTCAGCCCTAGGAGTTGTCTTCAGAGTCAGAGTTCTATGGTGGAAGATACAGTCAGTTCTCGTTATCCGCTAGGGCTAGGTTCCTGGAAAACTGCCCTAAAGGATACCGAGTCATTGAGCTATGAGAAAAATGGGGTTCAGTTCCAGGGGACCTTTTTCACCATACACCATATAAACGTTGTGAACCTGAATCTTACCTTGAAGTCTATGGGCTGGGTGATAGTGGGGGAAGCATCCAGTATACCACATTCTTTGGCTCTTTGTTATGGAACAATTCCTAACTCAAGTTTATTATTCCTTCCTAACAACATTATGTAGATATAAAAGGTATTGAACATTGTCCTGGAAGCTCAGAGAGAGCATAAACAGTTCCCGTGGTGTTGCAAATGGCATTCAACACACACACACACACACACACACACACACACACACACACACACACACACACACACACACACACACAGAGCAATTCCAGAAGAGAGAGATTACCTTTTTACAGTAAATGAAGCAAGGCAGGGAAATTTGCTCCCAACGTGGAGATCCATGAAAAAAAGCTCAGTACACACCCATGAGAACAATGGCCCTGATGAGATTGCCAATAGTGAGAGCAGACTGTGGATACGGAGAGGTAGGTAGCAATTCTGCCCCTCGCAGATAAGCAATTTCACATATAAAGCTATCTGACTGTATGTGTTTGATCAGGTGAATAGCCACACCTGCACATTAGGGATGCTCCCATATTTAGCTTCAGTCAACGTTTCCCATATGGTTATCAAATTTGCTTCCCATTGGTTGCACACAGAACTGACCCATATGTGCATGGCTTTCAGCATGGATTCTATTCCTGCTTTCCAGATACAGAGTGTGCTTACATAAATACGTATACGAATTCACTTTCTTTCCAGAGAGATAGCAACCTGACTTGGTGATCTGTTCAACAGAGTTCATTCTCCTGCTGTGGGTGGAGTCTACCCAACAGTGGACTCATCACACACTGCCTGACTCTGCAGGTATTGAAGGCCCAGTGTGAGCAGCGAAAGGCCTGTGGACCCTGGAAGCAGATTCCATTTCCCTCCATAAAGCAAAAGTCCCAATAATGTATGAGGGACAACAAAGGGAAGTAGAGCTACTTGTAGGTAAAGGTATTCCCTTGACAATTAAATCCAGTCGCGTCCGACTCTAGGGTGCGGTGCCCATCCCTGTTATGAAGTCGAAGAGCCTGTGCTGTCCGAAGATGCTTCCGTGGTCATGTGGCCGGCGTGACTCAGTGCCGAGACGCACGAAACGTTGTTACCTTCCCGCTGAGGCGGTACCTATCCATCTTCTTGTAATTTCTTGCTTTCGAACTGCTTGGTTGGCAGGAGCCATTGGGCGGATTCGAACTGCCGACCTTTCAATCGACAGCTCATGGTTCAGTGGTTTAACCCACTGCGCCACCCACACACAAAAATCCAGCACCTAGGATACTGGAGGTGAGTAATCACCCAGAACCAAGCCACATGCCAATGCCAGTCCCCATCTGCCCTTTGAACAGCCCTAGCATCAGCCAGCAAGGAAGGAGTGAAAATAAATCCTGTTTGAGTACTGGCCAGTGCAGCACTCTGCTTCAATGCTCAGAGCTGACAGCAGCCCCATCATTTCAAGAGGAGCAGAAAGCTGCAGGAGCCTCTCCAAGGTCAGGAGGGAGGAGACAATGGTTCTTTTTGAATTTGGAGGCAATGAACACATCAATGGATGGAGGAAATATGATTTATTAGTCTACTAAAGGTACGAGCAGGATTTAGAAGCAAGTAGAATAACAGATAGCTTAACCACTCTGCCAATGACAGCATCAAGACAACTGTAGATAGTTTTACCAGATCTCCAGCTGGGACAGAATGACCTTTAGAAGGAATGTGGGCAGGTGTAGCTTGCTAAATCTTAGAGCACAATCCTAGGGTTGCCTACTCAGAAGCAAGCCCCATTGTGTTCAGCACATTGTGTTCAGCTTAGAGCACAATCCTAGGCACGTCTACTCAGAAGCAAGCCCCATTGTGTTCAGTGGGGCTTGCTTCTGAGTAGACAGGTCTAGGATTGTGCTCTAAGGTTTGACAAGCTACACCTGCCCACATTCCTTCTCCTAAAGGTCTAGTATTCTGTCCCGGCTGGAGATCTGGTAAGCCTATCAAGACCGAGCTCCCTTAGAGCAACACATCCACTGGATACCAACATCAATTGTATTTTTTATTTTTTAAAAACAGCTTTATTTAAAAAGTGGTGAGATTCCTTAAAGATGGATGATGGCAGTCTAGCTTCGCTGGTTGCAGATGACAGAATCTTTCTGTAACACTTGGGTCTGCGAGTCATGCTTCCTCTTTTGGGTGGGCCATTATACAGATCAGATCATGAACCTGTAGCAGTATCATAGCTAAAGGGGTGGGGGGCTGCACGCTAAGTGGCGCAAGACACTGCAACCCACCATGTAAGTGGTCCCTCCCACTTGCTGTCAGAGCCATTCTAGGCATCAATGGCAATGCGCAGGAGACTCCATTTGGTTCAGTGATCACCTACGTGTTGCTGTTGCTGCATGGAATGGCTCCGACAGCAAGTGAGAGGGACCACTTACATGGTGAGTTGCAGTGTCTTGCGCCACTAGAGGAGGCATGCTCACACCCCCTCTAGCCCCACTACTGACCTGTAGTATGACATGATATGTCTTGAACCTGCATCAATCCGTTACAACTTTTAGGATACAGCCTTCAAACAACAGCCTCCTGAGCAAACCCAGTTTGTTGTCATAATAATTCACTGCTTTCTTCAGCTTAGCACCCATCAAGTCATCATCCCATTGGCGTCACTGCAGGGGGGCAGAGTTCTAAGTTCCACTGCGATCAGAGTGATTGCAGGAGATTCCCTGCGCGTTGCTTTCGCTGCCCTGAAAGGCTCCAAAGGTGATAGGGCGGGGCCGCTTCGTTCCTCCGTGTAACGGAGGCTCCAATCGCAGTGGAACTTAGAGCTCCGCCCCCCCTACAGTGACACCACTGCATCATCCAGAAGGTGTTTGAAAGAGTTCATGGCTATGGTTCACCCGAGTTCACAGTTAGGTAACTGCAATTACATTTCTTCGCCCTAGGAAGAAAACACAAACTATATTAGACAAGGTGCATGGGAAATAATGAAGGATGCTCTATCTATCTGACTGAGGAACAACAGCGAGAAAACTGCCAGGCTCTTTGGCCTTGAACAGGTGTCACATTGTATGCGCATCCATGAGAACATATATGTGCTCATAAGAATGAGTGAGTGATTGAGAGAGAGTGTGTGTATGTGTGTGCGCGCGCACGCGCATGCGTGCTCATTCCCATGGCAAAGATGGATCATAGAAAAAGTCACCTAGATGCTCAAGTGACTTCTGCTTTCACTTCTGCAATTGCTTTAGTGTCCAAAAAGAATTGATCTGCCTAATAGCCAAGGCAGCATGCATTTCAGAATGGCATTGCTGTAATTCTGTAAGGTTTCTCTCCTAGAGGAGAAAATGCAATCAGCTTCACTTAATGCTTTCTAACAGGAGGATTCTGGCCTCTGGAACCGCTGTGGTTATTATGTGTATCCATTATGGACAATTTAATTATTTCAGTGAAATTGAATTGAACTTTTGGTATCAAACTGAAAACAACTATAGAACACATTGCATTTTATTAGTGACTTTTTTGTTGCTGAGTTTTAGAGAATAATTTGAAAGAGGTATGCCAAAATCCCTGCCCTAAATGTTTAAGACAATCCTGTAAAACTTTTGCAAAAATATAAGTTGTGTCAGGGCCCTGGGGGAAACGCTGGCATGTCACCCAAACTGACCTCGCATGTCACCTGTGACACATGTGTCATAGGTTCGCCATCACAGCTGTAGGGGACATAGGTAAAGACAGGAGAGAAAAAGATAAAATATATAAAAAGTCCTTACGTCAATTACATTCATTGTATCCAAGGGGACATCATATGCCTTGCTCCCTGTAGAAAATGAGCACATTAAATTGAACATTGGCTGTTCAATGTTGTCCTTTCTCCCAGATAAAACACCACTTCTTAACTTTAGTATTTTGTCCAACATTGCGTGTGTGTGTGTGTGTGTGTGTGTGTATGTGTGTGTGTGTGTGTATGTATATATATATATATATATATATATATATATATATATATATATATATATATATATATATATATATATATATATATGAGAGAGAGAGAGAGAGAGAGAGAGAGAGAGAGAGACCCTGTTTCCCTGAAAATAAGACCTCTCCCAAAAGTAAGACCTACAGTCATTTTTGCGTGATTTTTGCTGGCACTCATATTTACTCCCCTGAAAATAAGACCTAGCTAGGATCATCAGCCATATGGACTCAAGTCCTCCACCATGGAGATGACGTGCTAGAGAGACTCTGCAAGGTTGCAGCCTCCTTGCAGGCCTTGCAGGCCTCTCTAGCATGTCATCTCTATGATGCAGGACTCAAGTGCAGGACTTCCAGGCTTTGCAGAGCCTTGCACCTTTGGGAAAGAATGAAGCTTTAATCGGTCAAAGTAAGTGATGGGGGGGGTCGCGCCACAGGTTGGGAAAATAAGACCTCCCTGAAAATAAGACCTATTGCATTTTGGGAGCCAAAATTAGTATAAGACACTGTCTTATTTTAGGGGAATCACGTGTGTGTGCGTGAGAGAGAGAGAGAGAGAGAGAGAGAGAGAGAGAGAGAGAGAGAGAGAGAGAGAGAGAGAGAGAGAGATTATTTTCCCATCCTCCAATATCATCTCAAATTTTCAAAAACGTTCTTAATTGAAATCCCTGGGGTTTTTTTACTTTCTCTAAACAATTTTCAGTCTGAAGATATTTATATCACTTTGGTTTCCCTTTTGCTACTTATGCCCTCATATATTAATTCCTACCATATAAGTCCCTGTACATGAAAACACCATGTTGGAATAGGCCTAGAGTTTATATAGAGACAACCACTGGCCTATTCAGGAGACAGTCTGGAGATGGAGGAGGCAGGATTTGCAGCTGTTTGGGAGAGGTACTGAGAGCTAACCACTATCATCTAATCTGAACCACTTACTAAACGAATGGCCCAATCCTAACGGTGCTGCCATAAGAGTGTTGTGCTGCCAAAATGTGTGGGAGAGGGGTATAGGATTGGGTGCATGCTGCTGCCGCTGAGATCCACCACCTCACATCCCTGAACCATCCACTGGATCCTCCCCTGAACACCCCATGGCCTGCCTCCGCTGCCGCCTTACCTGCTCCAGTGTGGCTTAGATGGACTGCCGGCATGCATGGGGAGTCACTGGTTATTGCCATTGGCGATTCACGCTCAACAGAGGCAAGCCATTTACAGCAGTGGAATGCAAGTTCTGCTATCATTAGTAGATAATAGAATCAGGCTGTTAATGAGTGCCTGGTCTCCTTCTGGTTTAGGAATAGCTGTTATTATAATAGCTGGTGCCTGAAAACTGTACTTTATGCAATGAAGAGAGCTGCATGCACTTAGCTCAATGGACCAATGGGCAGCAAGTATTCATTTATCTTTGAACAATGTATTCAAACCATATATTTGAGTATATCCCAAGGAATGCCTTTGCAGCAAAGGAAGTTTCTCAAATGCATTTATTTCATGTAGAGACCAGACATTGGCTTCCAGGGCTATGAGCATTAATAAGATTGAGCACCAGTCCCCCTTGCTGGGAAAAGGAGCACTGAAAATGTGAGACGTTTTCTGCAGTGTAAATGAGAATTCAGATTTTGCAACAACAGGTCTTCTAGAATCGAATGCCGGTGTCTAGAACAATTGGGTTTTTGGAAAAACATGGCCAATATCACGTGATGTGGACCTTTCCTGCATTCAGTGCTGCCCTTTGTGAATGAGCACCAAACACCAAAACAACAAAGAGTAGTCGGGAGGGGTGGGTGGGCTATAAGATGGTGCAGTACCTTTTGTCACCACTATGGGTCTGGCACCATAAACTGCATATGACCGTAACTTCTACCCAATGCATTATAATAAAAAGGTTTTCAACAGGCCAATCATTACAGTACCTTTCCATTTAGATATAAGATACCAAATAATGACTCCAATAGCTAGAAGTGCGGTTGCCAGCAACACAGAGAGGGCAGGAGCCCATAGAGACCAACGAGAGGAACTCAGAGGATCGCCTGGGGAAAAAAAAGAAATGATAGAGAATGAGGAAGGCGTGGGCTAAATATTTAGGTGAGGGAATGGAGGGATCACATATAAACTCTCCAATATTGAGTCTAAATTATCGGAGAACTTCCCTCACCAATACTGTTGGCCAGTTTTGAAGATGTATTGGTGAGAGAGGAGGGAAGAGGGCAGCAGCAGATAATAAGAATGTTAGCCTGCTCTGGATGGGCTAGTAATAAAAAGGTAAAGGTAAAGGTATCCCCTGACAATTAAGTCCAGTCGTGTCCGACTCTAGGGTGTGGTGCTCATCTCCATTTCAAAGCCAAAGAGCCAGCGTTGTCCGAAGACGCCTCCGTGGTCATGTGGCCGGCATGACTCTCCTTGCTGCAGCGCGTAGCATGCGGCTGGAACACGGAGCGCTGTTTACCTTCCCGCAAGTAATACCCATTAAGTGGGCTAGTAATACCCACTTAAAATATAATGTTTATGGACTCCAGGATTCAGTTGTGCTTCTGAATGTCTTGATGGCAACTGTAGCCAGGGGTCCACTTGCCCAGCTTTGATATGCTTTCTTGAATTATTTTCCATTGTTCACTTTAATAATCATGGACTATTATGAATATCATGGATACAACATCAGGCTTGCCTGCTTATACCAGTGTTGCGATGCATTTTGGACTATTTGTGAATCAATAGACACTGTTTGCTTTGACACCCCGGTCAACCAGTGTTCCATCTTTACCTGAAATCCTCTTGCATCTACTGGGCACCACATGGGTGAGAAAGGTTCAGCAGAAATATAGACTATAGACAATGTATCTGGCAAAGAGACAATTCACCTCTTTAGAGCCAGAAACCTACCTGAGCACACAACACCAGCATCTTCTCTATGATTGCAGTTATTTACTCCCCAAGGTCTTCCTGGACATTGGCTGAGGTCTGATTCTGTCCCTGTGCATTGCACATCATCCAGCCAGATAGGACCAGTTCCTCTTCCAAAGCGGGCTCCAACTGGGGCTGATCTTGCTTCCCCACAACCAATCTGTTGGCACACAATTTGGGCTTCCTTGATGTCCCAGTTATCATCACAAACGGTGCCCCACAGGCCGTGATGGAATAGCTCAACTCTCCCACTGCAGTTACTGGGACCGTTCACCAGCCTGATCTCAAGCGCAGGGTGTGAGTCTGAAGTTGCACCTAGGTAAATCAGATTTCAGAGAGTGTGTCACTGTGCAAAGTGATAAATATGGACAAACAAGTTTGGACAAGACCGGGGTTTTCATGGTCGCTTGACCCATTCAGTAGCCTGATCTGAACTGTGATGTATGATTCCAAAGTAATTCCTACGTAAATTAAATTGCAGGTAGATGGTCACGAAGTGAATGGTTTGATGTGGACAATCACAGAGGTGCCACCAAGGTCCATCCCTCCCACCCTCGAAACACCCCCTGGCCTATTCCCAGTCATTATCTTCTCCTGATCCTCCCCCAAACCTCCCATGAACCACCCCTGCCACCACCTTACCTGCTCTGACGAGGTGCCTGCAAGCTGCTGGTGGGCACACAGAGCCTTCAGCTGTTTGTACTAGTGGCTCCAGAGTGCACAACAGCAACACACCTTTTATGACACCATTGATAGGATTGGGCTGTTAGCTCAACTCTTGCATGATGCACTGGCGCATCAGTCCAGTGCACCAACCTTCTCATAGAGCAAGCATTGTGATAGTTCTACAGTGCAATCTTATGCATGCTTAACTATTCTGTTCAATAGGGCTTACTCTCATGTAAGTGTAGATTAAATTATTTTCATTTTTAAAAAGAATTTTCCGTCTTTTATTTGTATCCTCTTCCTTCCAGGAGGGACCATTGGGGGATAAGGCTCAGAAGAAATATCAATCATAGAAAATATTTTCTAATAAATTCTCAATCAATCCCTACAGATTCATGAACCTACCTGCGCACACAACCCCAGCATCTTCTCCATGATGGCAGTTATTTGCTCCCCAAGGTCTTGCTGGACATTGACTGAGGGTTGATTCTGTTCCTGTGCATTCGATGTCGTCTAGCCAGATGGAACCAGCTCCCATTCCAAAGTGGGATTCACCTGGGGCTGCTCTTGCTATTCCGCATCCCATTTGCTGACATACCACTGTGGCTTCCTTGATGTCCCAGTTATCATCACAAACGGTGCCCCATTCTCCATTATGAAACAGCTCAACTCTCCCACTGCAGTTACTGGGACCGTTCACCAGTCTGATCTCAAATGCAGAGTCTGCGTCTGAAGTCGCCCCACCTAGGTAAATCATATTTCAGGGAGTGGGTTAATAATACATGAAGGGTTGAATGTGGGCAAACAAGCTGCAATGAAATTCAGAAAAAAAACCCAGAGGTTTGTCCTCATCAGGAAGTCTACTGACAGTGCTGAGGTGTCAGCCTGCTATTTCAAGGACTGCCTCCCTCCCTGTGTGGAGTGCATTAACCCAAATGTGCAGTTAAGCTGTGGGATAGCACATCTGTGAGTTTCAACCCACATGGAATCTGCAGCCATACATTCACATCAATCCAAGGGTTTATCTATGGGAAAAACCCATGAAAGTTCCTCCTTTGGCACTGTCAATCATCTTTCAGCATCTTTCATCCTGACACGTCCAATCCTGACACAAATGCATCCCATATTCATTTGTGTCAAGGTCAAGAGAGGGGGATGTCAGTGAGCACATACGTATCCAGGTTAGTAGTTCCTAGTGGTTAGCACTCTCACTCCCTTCCTGTTCCCTTCTGCCTCCTGTTTGGGAACACAGCTGAATGGGGAAATACCTTGGTAGATTAAATCTGCTGCCACCAGCCCAGGAGATCAGGCTAGCCAGAGCGTTATCTGATTTTACCTTGGTAATGGAAACCACCAACCTTTTCCCCTTGCAGTCTCAGCGAGTGACTGTTGGGCTCTCCCCTGGGTGGCCAGAAGAAGAAGGGAGCAAGCTTCAGGCTGGGAGACTGTTTTCTTCCTTGGCTGGAATGATGTCATCTGGTTATTTGATCTCTACTTTTTCCCTGCCTGGAGAACAGCTAGCAGCAACCTGAACAAATCAGCTGACTCATCCCTAACTCAAACATTCCTGGATTTCAGCATACAAAGTGAGATGCAAAGGAAGGCTTGCAACCCAAAGCAGGGTCTGTGAAATACTCCTTTGTTAGCAAGAGGCAGGGGGGCTAAAATACCCACACCATAAGGAAACACAAAATTACACAGATTAAACAGGGGGGGGGGGACACAAAAAGGGACACACATAAAATCTAGGCATTTTATGACAAGTTGTCTCCAAAAAGGGGTGGGAGTTTCCCCCAATGCTTTGTCCATGTTGTTCAATAGGTATTTCAATGTGTAATAAATAATTATTGAACAGTACAAGGGTTATGAAACATTTCCAATTCACTGTTTCCATTTCATTGACTGTTTCCCTGTGTAAAGAACCTCTTGAACAAACATTCAGTTTGTAGCTGCAGTCATAAAGGAAGGTGGGGAAGGTGACAGTCTAGGGCACCGTCTCAGTCGAAGAACTCAAGTTTGAGTTTGAAGCACTCAAAACTCACGGTCGGATATGGGAAAACCATCTGAGTTTCCAACCATACATTCAAAACTCAAGTGGAAAATTCTGAATGCATGGATTTCAGTTCAGTCAAGAACTGAAAAAGGTATGTGGCTTATTTCATGGGGAAAATAAACGGATGGCACCTGGGTTCTACATCTAGATGTGCTAGCTATAGCCATAGGAACTGCTAATTTTCGTATGGTTTTTTGCACATTTGTTTTGGGTCTAAGTGATTGTCTACTCTGTGTAGGGCTGTACTCTCCTTGAAGGATCAGTTTGGGAATAATCCTGCATCCAGCTTTGTTCCCGGATATCTAGGTGGCAGCTATGAGTGATAGTCCTCTTGCTCAGGTTGAGCTGGCATGGGAACTGCACCATTCTTCATCAGATAGCCCTTAATCATACCTAAGGGCACAATCCAAACCTACTTAGGCCTCCATTGTAACCAGCGGCCCAGCGAAAACGGGAGGCCCCAGAACGGAAAGGGGATTCAAATCCCCTTTGAATTCCCCTTTTGGAGGGGATTTGAATCCCTTTCCGTTCTGGGGCCTCCCGTTTTCGCTGGGCTGCTGGTTACAATGGCAGCCTAAGTAGGTTTGGATTGTGCCCTTAGTAAACTTTCAACTTACTGTTGAGCACTCTATTTGTGTCCTTGAAGACCGTTCAGAAACAATACCTGGTACATAATGGGTCCTATTTGGGTCCTTGAAGACCATTCAGAAACAATACCTGGTACATAATGAAACTCCTTGTGTTTGAACTGACAGAATTTGTATGTTCTTGCATCCACAAAGCAACACATGGGGAAGGGGGGGGGGGTTCAGGAGAAATATCATACATAGCAAATTTGTTTGGCAAAGTGTCGATCCACCTCTTTAGAGTCACAAACCTACCTGAGCACATAACAGCAGCATCGTCTCTGTGACTGCAGTCATTTTCTCCCCAAGGTCTTGCTGGACACAGACTGAGCGTTGATTCTGTCCATTTGCAGCCGACTTCATCCAGCCAGATGGGACCACCTCCTCTTCCAAAGTGGGCTCTAACTGGGGCTGATCTTGCTGTTCCGCAACCCATCTGACGGCATACAACTGTGGCTTCCGCCAAATCCCAGTTATCACTACAAATGGTGCCCCACTGGCCATTGTGGAACACTTCAACTCTCCCACTACAGTTATTTGAACCATTCACAAGCCGGATCTCAAATGCAGTGTCTGGCTCCAAAGTTGCACCTAGGTTAAATCATATTTCAGAGTTTGGGTCAGCAACTGTATGGCTCACTCTGTGTGAAAAATAGAAATTAAATTTGGCCAAGACCAACATTCTCCTAGTTAGCAGGCTTACTGACTTGGGGCCCAGCTATAAGGCTGACCAAAGTGCTTGCCTCAATGGTGGTCTAGGAGAGACAGCAAGCTGGCAGGGCAGCGCAAGAGAGAACGGGTGTGGTGGCTTATCTTCTCCTTCAGCATGGCTGCCTAGAATCATGACTGAATCATGACGGTAGAGAACGTAAGATCAACACGATCCTCAGTGGCTCTCTTCAAAGATGCACAATCAAGAAGATTGCCCACTCCCAAGCTCCATTTCTGCTGGTACTTGATCCAAATAGGCCAGAGTGGGGCAGATATTGACCATGATCCCCTCCTGTGCAGGCCAGATTGGAAGATGCAGTGGTGAGAGAGGAAATAAGGCCATGGGACTTTTGGTGAATAAGCATGTCAGCCTGATGTGAATGGGGGTTGTAAAATACCAGGGTCACAGTCTGGGAATATTCATAGATGCAGCTTTGCTCCTGGATGTGCAGGTGGCAGGTATAGACTTTACCACTGGTACTATAGAGAGCAAGAGTGCCCTCCTGCCCATAGAACGAGCCCTGTGAAAACCACAGTATGCAATGCTGTATCAAAGTTTCATTATTCTGTATTCAGAAACAAATGTTACGTCTTTACTTACAGCATCTTGCATTTGTGAGACTCCAACTTGGGGAGGAGGTTCAGAAGGAACATTGCCTATGATAAGTGTTCGGGTAAAATGTCACTCAAGCTCAACAAGTTCATGGAAGTACCTGAGCACACAACACCAGCATCGTCTCCGTGGTTGCAGTTGTTTTCTACCCAACGCCTTGCTGGGCATTGACTGAGAGTTAATTCTTGCCCTCTGCAGCGTGCATAATCCACCCAGATGGGACCAGATCCTCTTCCAAAGTGGGCTACTCCTGGGGCTGATCTTGCTTCTCCACAACCCATGTCCTGGCACACAACTTTGGCATCCCTGATATCCCAGTTATCATCGCAAACGGTACCCCATTGGCCATTATGGAGCACTTCAACTCTCCCACTGCAGTTATTTGAACCATTCACAAGCCGGATCCAAACAGCAGCATCTGACTCCAAAGTGGCTCCTAGGTAAATTATGTCACAGAGAGTGAGTCAGCAAGTGAAGGCCTGGGTGTAGGTGAACAAACTGAAATAAAGTTCAGACATGACAGAGGTTTTCCTGATCAGGAGCCCACTGACTCAGTGCCAGTGTGCCATCCTGCTATGGAAGGGGTTGTACTCCCTTTGAAATATCAGACCCACAGTTTGGGAGTACTCTTTGATCGAGCTTTGCTCTTGGATATCTATGTGGTGGCTATGGGCCAGAGATAGCTTGCTCAAGTTAGGCTGGCATGCAAACAGTATTGTTCCTATCTCAGGCAGCTCTGGCCCTGTTTACCGTGCTGTAGCCCAGGGGCTCTCAACCGGAGGTACGTGTATGGTACACGTACCACCAAAAGTACCCCAAAGTACCACTGATGGTACACCGTGTACCATCAGTGGTACTTTGGGGTACTTATGGTGGTACACTGTCAGTTGGAACTCCAAACCCACCTCCCCAAAACACCTCCATTGGAGCTCAGGCACCCAAAACGTCATAGCCCCAAAAATGTCTGGATTTCAGATGTCCAGATAAGGGGTAAACAATCTGTATTACATTTGCTTTAAATTTGAGAAGTTTGGTGATTGAAAGCAAGCACTGTTATAATGCAAGCATTGGTAGGAAGGCCATTTGGGTGTGCTGCCATATTCCGAGGTTCAGTTGTAGGCGGTGGTGGTTTCTCTGACCCTCCACTCCTAGAGGCCCTTCAGTCATGCAGTGGACATCTGGAAGACACTCCCACTTGTGGATGGGATGCCATGGACAGTGGCCGCACAACTCTCTTGGGCAACTTGCACCATCTGGCAAGGTGCATGTCCCTCACCTTAAACCGCAATATCGTAGTCTGATGTGCAATTTTAGGGATGAGTTATTCTTGTATTTGTATCCTCTTGCATTCACTGAGGACCACATGGTGGAGAAAATTCAGAAGGAATATTAGCCATTGGAATGGTGTCTGGTAAGTACTGTAAAGTGCTAATCAAACTCTATAAGTTCAGGAACCTACCTGAGCACACAACACCAACATCCTCTGCATGATTGCAGTTATTTTCTCCCCAAGGCTTTGCTGGGCATTGACTGAGGTCTGTTTCTGTTCCGGTGCATTCCATGTCATCTAGCCAAATGGGGCCAGTTCCTCTTCCAAAGTAGCCTCCAATTGGAGATGGTTTTGCTGCTCCACAACCCATCTGCTGACATACAATTCTAGCTTCTTCGATACCCCACTGATCACCACAAATGGTGCCCCATTGCCCATTATGGAACACTTCAACTCGCCCACTGCAGTTAGTTTCACCATTCACCAACCTGATCTCAGTCACAGTACCTGGCTCTGCATTTGTACCTAGGTGAATCAGATTTAAGATAGTGGGTTAGCAAGTGAACAGCTAGATATTTTGGGTCTCCATATACACACAGCAGAAGAGTAACAGTAGCATGTCTTGGAAAAATCCCTGTGTTTAAGGGGTGGTAGTTTTACAAGGGCTGCAAAGAGTTTACAGCTCATAAAACATTCAGCAGCCTAACTGCCTTAGAGCCACAGGCCCAACTGCAGCCCATTTCCATATATGGGTGTAGGTTCCGTTGGAAAAGATATAAAAGGAGAGCACAGCAGCTGCTCAGGGCTCACACCTTCTGCAGCAGTGGAAGGTGTAAGTCAGAGGGGCTCCACTCTCCTTCACCTGGGCTGGTTCAGGGAGTTTGGTTCTTCCATCTCTGGAAGTCCCAAGGTCTCCCTCACCTGGGTCAGTAACCCCAGACCCTTGGACTGGTTCAGGCTCTTATACTTTTCCCTCTCTGTACTGCTTCTTCCCCTTAAAGTTTTCCCTCTGGAACTTGAAGAAATAAATACCCTTGTTGTTTGAGATTAAAACTGTGTCTGTCTAAGTCTTTCCCTGGAACTTGCGAGTAAGCCTGGGGCATTAGAAAAAGGGTCCAGTACACAAACCCATGAAGTGGGCGCCTCAATCCAACCCAAGGCAAGGGGAAAAACATCTCCATTTTAACCCAAGGAGATTTCCAGCCTGCTCCTATTTAGCGCTGGTTGCAAGTTGTGAGTCCCTATCTATTTAATGGGGAAAATGGGTTTAAACCTGAATAAAATCCAACTTGTTGTAAAAGGCTCCAAGTCTCGAGACGAGTCTTTTGAGTCTTTTACAATTGCCGAGTCAAGTCTGAATCAAGTCATTGACACAACTTGAGTCTGACTCAAGTCCGAGTCATTAGACTCAAGTCTACATCACTGGCGTCGCTGCAGGGGGCAGAGCTCTAAGCTCCGCCGCGGTCCGACCCTCCGTTTCTCCGGTGCATGAAGCAGCCCCGCCCCCTCGCCTTCGAAGCCATTCAAAGCAGTGAAAGCAATGTGCAGGGAGTCTCCTGTGCGTTGCTTTCATCGCCTTGAATGGTTCAGAAAGCGAGGAGGCAGGGCCGCCTCGTGTACCGGAGTAATGGAGGATCGGAGCGTGGCGGAACTTAGAGCTCTGCCCCTCCTGCATCGACGCCAGTGGTCTACTTCACTGTATACCACCGGTGCTATACTGTATAGTTTTGGGACTAGCTTAGCCAGTTGGAGCCTCTGATGGACCTGAGCCCTTGCAGCCTACCCGGTTGACCCCTGATAGTGCCTCTGCCAGAGAACACTGGGAGAACCCAGAGAGATGGATGAGGAGTAACCCATGAAAAATTATCCTCAGTAACCCTTTGAGGTTTTCATCTTCTTTTTGATGAAAGAATAAAGGGCAAGTGTGGATGTGCATTTCAAAAAAAAAAGAGGGCAGTTGATGGACATTACCGGCCTGACACAGGAGGTAAATTAAAGCAGAACTACACGGTCTAAGATAAAAGCGGAGTACTGAAAAACTCTACCCCACCAAATGCGGACCCTGTAACAGTCTTGAACTGAAGTCTTGAACTGCAGGTGAAAAGCTTTGTATACTATTCATAAATGAATTCTACGCCGTGTACTTGTATCATCTTATATTCACTAATCTTTTAAATACTTTCCTTATGTGGCAGTGAAAGTTTATAAAGGAATAATGAGCAATGGAAATATACCTGGTAAAGTGTCAACCCCCCTCTTTAGAGTCACAAACCTACCAAAGCAGATAACACCAGCATCTTCTGCATGATTGCAATTATTTATTCCCCAATCACTTGCTGGACATTGACCGAGGTTTGATTCTGTCCCTGTGCAGTGGACATCATCCAGCCAGATGGGACCAGCTCCTCTCCCAAAGTGGGCTCTACGTGGGGCTTCTCTTGCTGTTCCACATCCCGTCTGCTGGCAGACAACTCTGGCTTCTTCCATATCCCAGTAATCATGACAGATAGTGCCCCACTTGCCATCATGGAACACTTCAACTCTCCCGCTGCAATTACTGGAACTGTTCACTAGCCTGATCTGAACGTCTGTATTTGCCTCTAAAGTTGCACCTAAGGAAATCAAATTTCAGAGAGAAGGTCAGCAAATGCATATCTGGATGTGGGGGAAACAAGTTGAAATCAGAAGCCCACTGTCTAAATGCTGGTCTGCTTGCATGTAGTTGTGTTACCCTAGACTAGAGCAGAGGTTCTCGGTCCAGTGGTACTTTGGCCGACTGCTGATGGTACTTGGACTGCCGGAACACAGGAATCCCATTCCGATGCGGCACATTTGGCACATTTGGCAGTGAATTTTCACTCCTGAGAGGCTCCTGCCTTTGACCGAACCTCTCAGTAACACTGAGAAGGTCCCTCCCGCCCACCCAGAGCCTCCTCCCTGTGAAAACTGGCCTCCGAAAACCTGAAATCCCGGAAGTAACTGGCAATGATGTCATCTCCCGTCACTTCCAGTAGTACGCAGCAGGAGAGTGGTGATGGAGGTGGTAATGAGATGAGAAGGGGTTGAGAACCCCTGCCCTAGAGGATCAGATGCACAGTAGGAGTACTCTTGGATCCAACAGTGCTCCTGGATGTTGACATGGCAGCTATGGCTCAGTGTCCTCGTGCCCAGGTTAGGCTGGCATGCAACTTCTGCCATTCCTGTCTCAGGTAGACCTGCCCAGATTAAACATGCCTTTGTCATCTCTGACTGCCCTTGAAGCTCTTTCAGAAATGATTTCAGTGAAGTATGTACTTCATTAACTATGAGCTGGTGTGCCAGTCTACTGCGGAAGTAGTTGTACTCCTTTTGAAAGGTCTTATCCAGACTTGATTTTTACGTGGTGGCTATGGCCCAAAGTTGTTTTGCCCAGTTGAGGCTAAACTGAGCCTTTCCTCTCTCAAGTGTCCATGGGCATGGTTGACAATGCCTTACTCCAAAGGTTCCCAAACTGGGGTGTTGCGATACCCCAGCCACGAACATTGGGTTGGTACTCCCTTAAGGGGAGTGGTGACCTGCAGTGATGGCAACAGTGCTTCCAGGTTTGCACCGCCAGGGGGAAGGTTTTTAGCCCTGCCTGTGGGGTCCTGCCAGGCTTCCGGGCCCACTTCTGGTTTCACCTGATCCCGGAAGTACCATCCTGATCCCGGAAGCCACCCCCCTTTCCACAAACACGTACAAATGGTCAAAATGTTTGGGAACCTTTGCCTTACTCTCTTCTCAGAAACTACATCTTATACATAATATAGGCACTTGTATTCTGACTGGCAGGCTCCAGATTTTACATCCACTGCTGTCCGAGATAATTTTCGCTCATTAGTTTGTGTGACTAATTAATAATCTGCTGGTTATTACGTTTGAAGCCCCAAACATCTAAATATCAAGATAGTTAAAGGATTGCCTTCAGCAATAGACAACTATAGTTATTTAACATCTGGTGGGAAGGCTATCTTGCATTTTCTTGCACCTTCTGATGTTCAGTTGACTGTTCCTAAACTGATTGAAAGTGCACTGAGCTAGGAGTAATGGGTACAGAAGACACAACCATTACTGTAAGGCACTTTTGCGGCACCTGTGGGGTAAGTGGCACCGGCGCAGAGGTCTATACCACTCACTCAGCCGCAGTCCCCAGACCTGTCTACTGGACGTAGGTAGGTACTGTGCCAAGTGGACAGCAGGGGTGGCGGGGGAGGATGCATTGACCAGTCCGGCCTGGGAGGGAGCGGGGATATCGGTGCTGGGTTTCTGCCGATATCCCAAGCCCCTTCTGGGGTTGGGCCAGCCTTACATGGCCTCCCCAGTTGTGCGCCAGCTCCAGATCTGATGCGCATCCAAGGAGGCCCATTGGGGCCTCTGGGGCTTACACGGGGGGAAGGGGATGGCTGCTGCAACTTGGCACAGGTTTGGGCTACCCGTTGAGCAGTCAAGCGTACCACCCTCCCCATAGAGCAAGCACTGTGACTGTCCTAGTGTGAAATGTAAAATTACTGTGTTTTGTTTGAAGAAAGGAATGTTCCACCTTTCACTTGTATCCTCATACATGTTCTAGGGACCATAGGAGAGACAAGGTTCAGAAGAAATATTGACCATCAGAAATGTATCTAGTGAGGAAAACTGTCAATCAACCTCAATAGGTTCAGGAGCTGACCTGAGCAGATAACCCCAGCGTCTTCTCCATGATTGCAGTTATTTTCTCCCCAAGGTTTTGCTGGACATTCACTGAGGGCTGATTCTGTCCCTTTGCAGTGGACATCATCCAGCCAGATGGGACCAGTTCCTCTTCCATAGGCAGCTCGGATCACAGCTACTCTTGCTGCTCCACAACCCGTCTGCTGGCATACAACTTTGGCTTCCTGAATGTCCCAGTTATCATCACAAACGGTGCCCCACTGGTCGTCATGGAAAACTTCAACTCTCCCCTTGCAGTTGCTGGAACTGTTCACCAGCCTGATCTGAGCTGCAGTGTCCAACTCCAAAGTCACACCTAGGCAAATCAAATTTGGGAGAAAAGCTCAGCAATTGAAGCAAATGTGGGCAAACAAGCTGAAAGGACTATTATTATTATTATTAATTATTATTATTATTAACAGTATTTATATACTTCTTTTCAACAAAAAAGTTCACAAAGCAGTTTACAGACAAAATAAAATGATTTAATGGCTCCCTGTCCCAAAAGGGCTCACAATCTAAAAAAAGATGCAGAACACCACCAGCAAACAGCCACTAGAAAAGACACTGTGCTGGGTGAAAGGGGGGCAGTTGCTAAATATAAGAGGAGCACCAACTGAAAAAGTGTCTCTTGCCCAGTTAGCAGGGGACTATGTGCTGGTGCGCAGGTTTAGGAGGAAGGACTGGCACAAAAGGAGCTGTACTCCCTTTGAAAGATCAGGTTCACACTTGCTCCTGACTCCAGCTTTGCTCCTGCATGTACAGAAACAAAGTTTTTGCAGCATCGTCTCGTACGACACCTTTTACAAGTACAGAAACTAAATGGCATCCTATAAAACGTGTGCCTGGGTTGCCAGATGTCTACCCTAGATTTTACCCTTCCTTTAGGCATGCCCTAACAGGATCTGAAGAGAGAACTTGTCCACCTTAAAATTTCAACTGGACTTATGATTAGGGTCTGTATCATGCAGGGAATGGCCCTCTTCCCCACCACCCTTTCAGCGCAATCCTGTGTAACCTTACACCGGTGCAAGGTTACACAGGATTGCACTGTAAGTGTCTTTAGCTCCCCTTTTTAGTGGCCTTGGAGTTCTGCAAGCCTTGCAGATCCACTGTGGCGCTTACAATAATGTCACGTAAGATTCTCCTCCAACAGGAAGCTGCTTTCCCAGTTCTTTTCAGCATGTCTCTATGATTGGCAAGCCATATGGCATTCACTGGCTCACTTGCACTATGGTATGGACACAGCCCACATTCAACCTCTTAATTTATGTTCTTAAATAAAGCCAATTCAGAGTGAGGCAATGCATCCAGGTCACACAGCTGATCTGATGCAAACAGAGATCACCTAATGAACATGATGATGCCTTTTATTGATTTGATTGTTTTGTTATTGGGATAAGCTGCCTTTCCTGCTAATCAGAACACTGATATTCAGCATATGGCCTGTTAAAATGAGTTGCTTCTGGTAGTGAGGAACGAAGTGGAAATGGAAAAACCCTGAGTGCTAGAGAGGGGGAAACTGTTTCCAGAATAAGGAAGCTGCTTATCGAAGCCTCAGAAGCAGGTGTGAGAAAAGGAAAGTCTAAAACGGGTAAAGAAGAGGCATAAGAGGACAGGACTAGACTAGAGTGACCAGAGAGAGGTTCTTTATCTTTAACAGTAGCTCTGTAGAGAACAAGGATTTTCAGTGTGCTGCTCTTTGGTTTTCAGTGCATGCAAAGATGAATCCACTAAAATTCCTACCTTGTAATACAATTAATAAGGATACAGGAGCCCTATTGTTCCCTTTCATTCATTCAGCTTTAAAGGGAGATTTCTGGAGCCAAGAGGCCGAGAACTAGGAAGCCAGCTAGAAAAATCTCAGGGCAACCAGCTGATAGATTTTATGTCCCTTTTTTATTTTGCAATCAGTGTGGTTGATAAGGACTGCATCTCTCAGCCTCCTCTTTTTGTGTTTGTTTTTAAATTCAACAGGCAGGAAGTGTGCCTTGGCAACTGCTTCCTCCTGTCGTGTGAACAAAGCCACAACTTACAGCTCTTTCTAGTGCACGTAAAAAATGAAGCATCTTTGCTAAGGGACCTTCAAAGGGCAAAAGAGGCTACACTTCCCATTAATTTCTTTGAGAAATCTGACATAATTTTATGTTTTTGAGCCCAGATTTAATATATATATATATATATATATATATATATATATATATATATATATATATATATATATAGCCGAACTTCAATATCGGTGGCACCAGGCAATTGGCAACAAGTTGGACAGAATTTCATTTTTTGGCATGTGTTCAGTGTGAAGCTGCTGCCCTTCAAACACAACCCCCCCATCCCAGTCTTCAATAGGTATGTACTGTATTAAAAAAAAGCTAAGAATCACTAAGGACCGCTGTTACACTGTTCAATTGTTGTGCCTTTCCAGGTGTGGATTTGAATGGGACTTACTTCTCGGTACATATTTACCCATGTGAGGGTGGTTTTCAGGAATCCTCCCTCTGACGGTTGCCCTCTCATGTGTCCTGTGAGAGAGGCAGCAGTCTTGAATAGGTAGGTTACTGTGCATTTTGAGTAGGGGGTTGAATAGTGATTATTACTCATATAAAGAGGCGAATGGAAAAAGAAACCACAAAAAGATAACTGCTAGAATTAATGCAAGTGGCATAGCCAAAATAGGGACTGTGTCTCATCTTCAAGGGTACTGCTTTCTTCAGGTATATCTCTCCATGTTTCTGATCTAATACGATGGAGTTTACTCTTCTATGGAGTAGCTGGCATTTGATGCAGCGTGGAGGAGGGGGGGACAGAACCCAGCAGTCCTGACAGTCACATTGCTATCCTACATTAACCAATGACAAATGTGTGTGATCCTGTGCATATTAGTTTGGGAGATTACACACAAGATTTCCCTGAAGCCCCCTCCTCCATGAAGCCCCCTCCTTCCTGCAAGTCCCAAGTACTGCTACAAGATTCTTGTTCCAGAGTGTTTGGAGTGCAAAATTAAAACAAAACACATCTGTTAGGGACTAAGGAATACAGCACAAGATGTTGTTGAGAGTTCCTGCTTGATTGATATGTATTAACCAAACAGTATAATTTTGTAAGCGGTGATTCTGCCAAAAGTCATGCCATGAATTGCAGGGGAGGGCCAAAGATACACATTGGTTAACTAACTTGCAGTTTAAGGGAGGTGAGAAGATTCACTTACCCCAAAGACAGGCCAGGAGAATAAAGATCACTGCCATCCCTCACAGCCCTCTTCCTGGAGGTCTCACCAAAGAAGCCGGCATCCACTGATCCCAGGGTCACAGCTAAGCAGAAGCAGATTCCTTGCTTGGACAGAGTGAACACAGTCTGAACACTGAGGCTGCAGCTTGTCGTAATGGGGCAATCATGGAGGTCAATGTCGTGGGCAAAGTTTAGGGAGCAAAATGCTGGAAAGGGGCTGGTGAAGCCTGAGAGGGAGGAGATTAATCCAGTTGGCCAAAGGCTTGGCACTGTATATGTCGCATTGTGTAACTACTTTCAGTTCCCTAGTATGAGTGACTTGACAATGACTTGTGCATTGAGCTCAGGATCATTACAAGTTAATCCTGTCAGCACACTCATCTGTCAGGGTTCAGCCCCAAGGGAGAAGCTTCACTCACCCTGTAGGGTAAATTACTCTGGCGTCTATGGAGGAATTTTAACACAAATGGGTTTGATTATTATGTGAATGGTGCCCTTTTTGTACTAGTGAATTACACACATGCACATTAGGGATGCTCCCAGTGTTTGTTTTGAATTTCACTTTGCAACCATCCAATTTACCTTTCATTGCTTGCCCATAGAACAGAACCATATTTGTATGGCTTTTGGCATTGAGCTTGTTAGTGCTTTTTGGATGTGTTGGCACATACATAGGATACTATCAAGAGTTATTTCAGTTTGTTAGTGTTGAATAGATGAGTATCCCCTGCTAACTGGACAAGAGGCACTTTTTCAATTGGTGCTCCTCTTATAGGGGAGAGTAACTGTCCCCCTCACCCCGGCACAGTTTCTTTTCTGGTGGCTGTTGCTGGTGGTGTTCTGCATCTTTTTAGATCATGAGCCCTTTTGGGACAGGGAGCCATTTAATCATTTGATTTTGTTTGTAAGCCACTTTGTGAACTTTTTGTTGGAAAGGGGTATATAAATACTGTGGTGATGATGATGAATATTAATGTCACCTCTCCAGCGGGGCAAAGAGACACCTCTTAAGTGGCAGCTCCCTTATATTTAGCAAGGGGAGATTAATATAGTTAGCAAGGGGAGATTAATATTAGTAAAGCAGAGTACTTGTTTCTAGGCATATTAACCCGAGAACATGGCTGAAGTCTGACCAAACTTAATTTGAGAATGTCCATCTTCAAGCAAAGAATAAGTTTCCAGGAAGACACACTAGCCTGACTTGACCTTCACACATTCCATGCTCATCAATTGTGCCGTACACTGGTGGCACCATAACAGACCAGAGTCAAGAGAGGCCAAGATAATAAGAGATGACTGGTCAAATTGGAGGGTCATCTAACTATCCAAGGAAGCAAAAAGAGAGAACACTGGTTAGCCAGATGGATGGCATCCTAGCGGAGGCGGGAATAACACATATATACCACTCAGTATTACACATATATACAGTATTTAAATACTGTATTTAAACAGTCCTGATGTTTTGCAACTTTTAAAAACATTTTCTTTGCAGCCTCTGTCTCTTTTTGTGTAAAAGTCTTAGATTGGACAGTATGTTTTGAATTTTGAGCTCATTCCTGATACTAAGATCCACTGGCAAAATAAGAGGGGTTTTTTTCCCCCCCTTTTCTTCCCCATCACTTTTTACGCATTTGGAATGATTCTTGTGAGATATAATACAGTATCTTACGTTCCATTCCAAGAAGTTCTGGCAACCCTGGCCCTTTCCTGGTACTGGCTTAGAGACAACACATAAAAAGAGTTGGGAGAATAGCTGAAAGCAGCCACAAGTTGAGATTTTGGATTTGAGCATGTTGCAAAAAGTAGGAGTGGACTTGGCTCAAAGAGGGATGGGCCACTGGGGCACTAAGAACCAGAGGGCCATGAACCCCTTTGGGCTTGATGAGTATGTAAGTGAGAAAGATGGTAGGTAGGGTATAAAGGAAGGCTATAGGGGTAGAAAACCTGTTTTTTTAAGGCAATGCAAGAGTAGAGACCATATGAACGGGAATGAACCATCGCCATAGGGAAAGGAAGAGTTGTGCCAGCAAATCCTTGAATGGTATCTGCTCTGGCACTTCATCTCCCTGCCATTATGCCAAGTTCTCTGCATGAAATGTAAACCCAAAGACCAATTATTCATTTATTTTTAGTTAGCAAATTAATTAATTAAAAAATGACTTGCCTGTCCCACCGCCATTCTGCTGCCGCCGTCATCTTTGTCGTGCCCTTCCTCCGCTGCTACCACCATTGCTGCCGCCCATTGCCGCCATTGCCGCCATCATGCCATCATTGCTGCCCACCGTGCCCATTATGCCACTGTCTGTCGTGCCGCTACCCGTCATGCCCCTGCAGCCTCAACCAATTTCACCGCCTGTCATGCTGCTCCCGATTTCGCCGCCCATTATGCCCCCACAGCCTCCGACGATTTCAAAGTATCATTTTTTTTCCTTTTCGGGCGCCGCCATCTTGGATCTCATGAAAATTTGCGAGATCCAAGATGGTGGCACCCAAATCTCGTGAGGGCACATGAGGCAGTGGCAGTACTGTACTGCCTCATGCCATCACGAGATTTGGACACTGCCATCTTGGATCTCGCGAGATTTCTTGAGATCCAAGATGGCAGCGCCTGAAAAAAGGAAAAAAATGGACACTTTGAAATTGGGGCAGCGGAGGCTTCTACCAGGCCCGGAACACCCGGGACCGATCGGGGACCGGAGCTCAGAACCTGGGATGGTCCCGGGCATTCCAGAACGGATGGTAAGCCTAGTCATGCAGCTATATAACTATATCCCTTTTAAAAAAAAAGATTAGCAGTTAATTAGCAGGGGGGACTTCAGAAAATTGGACTGTGATAAGGGGGTGCCCAGTCAACACACTTTTCTAGCATAAGGTATTCCAATGGTTTTAAGATAATTTTGGGTGCTGATTCCAAATCTGGCATCAGGTTTGGCATTATGAAAATGGGGTATGCCGATTTGGGGGGGCGCCTGACGAGGCGCTGCTCCGGGTGCCCGACGGGCCGCTGGCCCGGGTGCCGGCCCCCTTAATTTTTGCAGCCAGCTCAGGGGCGTCTTCCCCGGACAACGCGCCAGGGCCTTCTGAGGAAGGCCTGCTGTGCAAACGTTATTTATACATAAGGGCAGCCCTTTTCCCTCAGCAACAGTCTGCGCATGTGCAAAAGAACATTATAAATAACGTTCGCTCAGCGGGCCTTCCTCCGAAGGCCCCAGACAGCCGGCCAGGGAAGACGTCCACGAGCCGGCTGCAAAAATTAAGGAGGCGGGTACCCGGGCCAGCGGCCCGTCGGGCGCCCCCCAAAAATCGCGATGCCGCCTACGGCCACGGCAAACATTTGTAAGTGGGGGGTATAGGGGGAGGCCTCACTAGGGTGACGTGCGCACCCCGCTATGGGGCGGCGCACACCCTAGTGACGCCACTGCCCCCAGCCCCAGTAAGTAAGACAGCATTTTGAGATGCATTTTGGATGTCCCTGATTCTAAGATGCACCCCATTTTTGAGGTGCTTAATTTGGAAAAAAAAGTGCATCTTAGAATAGAGGAAGTACAGTATATTTGTCATAATACCATATTTAAAAAAAGACAACGAACTGGATACATTATCATGAAAGTACATTGTAATATCTTATTAAAAACAGTTCTTTTTAATAGTAAATGTTCTTTATTCATTTGTAATGATTCATAAAGCAATCAATACATGCATAGTTTGCATACATATAAAACCAGATGCTTAACAAAAGTATTTCCTCCATGTGTTGGATATCACTATTATTTATACAAATTATGCATAACACTTAGTTTATTTTTTCTATAAAATAAACTATCTAGTCTTGATAATATCTCTTTCACCAACCTGGTCTACCTCTACCTCTTCCCAATCATTTATAATTGTCGTGCAACATATATCTACACAACTCTATCCCTAAAAAAAATATGACCAATTATCTATCAAAATTATTTCATCAAATAGTTGTACTATAGTCATTCATACAATATTTATATTATTATTTGGTATTATATTAAATTAAAACACTCCTGTCTAAACAAGTCCTCTCTTCCAACTTCACCCCACGCACATGATTGAACACGGGTTTCCTGTTCTGATCTTCATCTTCTTGGCTCATGGAATTAGTTTCCAACATTTTAATACCCATTTTCTATGTAACAAACATGAAACAATTTTCCAATATTTAGCAAACACAAGTCTCACCATTTAACAAACACCACTGAACCATGAGCTGTTGATCGAAAGGTCGGCAGTTCGAATCTGTGCGACGGCTCCTGCGAACCTAGCAGTTCGAAAGCAAGAAATTGCAAGTAGATTAATAGGTACTGCGTCAGCGGGAAGGTAACAGCGTTCCATGCGCCTTGGTGTTGAGTCATGCCGGCCACAAGACCATGGAAACGTCTTCGGACAGCGCTGGCTCTTTGGCTTTGAAACAGAGATGAGCACCGCTCCCTAGAGTCGGACACGACTGGACTTAATTGTCAAGGGATACCTTTACCTTTACTATTTACGTCAATGTTTTTATGACAGTTGTTTTCTGATAAGCAGCTGAATCCATACTTTTTTTTTTCTCCATCACACTGCAAAAGCAGTTCCTGATCGTATTACATTTTGTCATCTTCTCTTACACCTTTGAAAAGAATCAAAAGTTAGAACATTAGGTTATCAAGTGGCCTAGCCTTATTTTACAAGGATAAGGCCCCAATTCTATCATTTCTCTCCCCCGTTGACGCAACCATGCTGCCAGTATACTGCAGGGGGGGGCAGTCTGAGGCCTCCTCCGGGTAACGGAGTGTTTGTTCGCGAAAACCAGAAGTGGTTGTAAATCACTGCAGAGTGGCAATCTAAAGCTTGAGGAAGCCTGCGGAGGGGTCTGCAGGCCTCTCCACAAACTCTGAAAGTTGTCAGGACCCCCAGTGAGTTCAGAACAGATACTTCCCCCACCCCGGCAGCAGTGCGATCCTCGGGATAGATGCTGCCACTGTCCCCACCCCTGCACACACTTAGAGTTCTCCCTGCCTTGTGGGGAGAACTTTGAGAACCAATGTCCTAGAGCAGCGGTGGGGAACCTCCAGCCCGCGGGCCGTTTACGGACCCAAGACGATCCGGTCCAGCCCGCACGAGACCGAACCCGAGGCTCCCACTATCCTCGAGCCGCCGCCGGCTCCGCGCGTCACCGATTTTTTAAATCGGGGTTCGTGTACATGCGCAGAACGCTGCTAAGACCAAGAGAGGGCAATCCCTTGGCTTCACCAGTGTTCTGCACATGTACACATAGCCCGCTTTCAGAAGGAGGAGGCACCGAGGTGACACAATGGGGCTTGCTTCTGAGTAGACATGCCTAGGATTGTGCTCTAAGGTTTAACAAGCTACACCTGCCCACATTCCTTCTCCTAAAGGTCTAGCACTCTGTCCCGGTTGGAGATCGGGCAAGCCTATACATACTTAGACTTATGCCCAATCATATCAAGGGCTTATGGTGGTGGATCTCACGATCCACTGGCCAGTGGTGAGAAAGCTACAGGAATATCAAGGCTGTCAGTGCAAATTCTCCTAGGCCCCAGGCGAGTGACAGTAGCTCCTGGGCAATGGGGCAGTTCAGGGGAGGATTGTGGTGGGGAGTGGATCAGGCAGAGGGTGGAAGGACCTAAGTGGCAGCAGGAGGGGGAAGGACCTAAGTGGCAGCCAAGTATGACAAGATCCTGTCTCTCTTTTTCCAGCCCAACATGACCCTCACTCTCCTTGGACTTACACCAGTGAAATAGCTGGTCAAATAACTGGCCCCAAAAGGTAAATAGCTGGCATAGGTCGGAGACCCATTTGAGCCCAGTCGGATATAGGAACGTACCTGTGGGAACCTTTCCCACATTGTCTGGACACCTCCTCATTGTAGCATACAGCACGTGCTCTGTCAGTGATGCTACATGCTATGGACTGGCAGGGGACATGATTGGGCTGTTAGTTACAGCAAACCACGGAGATTAACAGCCCAATTCTATCTAACTTCTCTCTCTCTCTCTCTCTCTCTCTCTCTCTCTCTCACACACACACACACACACACACACACACACACACACACACACACACACACACACACACACACACACACACACACACACACCAATGCAGCCACACCACCAAAGTGCATGCTGCATCCTGCAGGGGGGCATGGACGGACACAGGCCCAGAAGTTTCCTTTAAATTTAAGCAAGCGGGGGGGGGGAAATCTCTGCTGCCCAAATGATTCTACCTGGACTTGCACCTGGGATTTTGCTGGCACAAGTCCAGGTGGACCTGGGAAGGTGAATAGAAGCATAGTGGCACTGGTGTTGCTGATACTACCCCCTTCCTGGCCTCAACACACATGCCTCCTGACCCTGGTCTCCACCCTGTTGCTCCTGCTCCCCCTCCCCGCCCAGTTCTGCCCTCGCCTGCCTGCCTCCTGCACTGACTTACTGGTGCTGGGACTTTCCCTGGGGCTGGTGGTGTGCAGACGCAGCAGCTTGCTGCAGCGGCTTGGCTGTGCAGAATGTCGTGTCGCCATTCGCAAACACTGAATAGCATGCTGTGCTGCCACAACATGAGTTCCGGCAGTGCAGCATGCCCATAGAATTGGGCCCTATGGCATGGTGCCAAAGTCTTCATGGAAAATGTGAATATTAGGAAGGGATTTGAAGAAAGGGAGGACGTGAAAGAAAAGTAAATCTTTTCTTAGTTTCAGCAAACTGTTTGTCAATGTTGACGTGGCCCCACCATGTATGTGGTTCAGGGCAATTGTCCCCATCTCACACACTCCACTCCCACAACCACTGACACACACAAGCCTTTAAAAAGGGCAAGGCTGAGTAGTGGCATGGAAAATGATGTTACTATTCAATCCGGGCAGATGAGCACAAGTATTTCCTTGCCTTGAGCAACCAACCATTGCTGCTGTTTGCAGGAGAAAATTTTACAATGAGAACAGGGGATGGAGGCTCAGTGGTTAAAAAATGTAACAGTTCAAATCAGTGATATCTTGGAGATCACAGAATGCTGGAGAGAAATGCTAGACCCAATCATGACCCATTTGTCTTTCCAGAGACCCTTTCCGATGCAGGGTATCATAGTAAAGCTGTTTACCTGAACATATAACACTAGCATCTTCTCCATGGTGACAGTTGGTGCTACCCCATGGACTGGACGGGCATTCAGAGAGGGATGTTTCTGCTCCAGTGCAATTAAAATCATCCAGCCAGATAGGACCAGATCCTCGTCCAAAATAAGCTTCACCGGGTGCAGATATGGCAGTTCCACAGTCAAGGTGCCTACAAACAACGGTGGCTTCCTTTAGGTCCCAGCCATCATCACACACGGTGCCAAACTGTCTGTGATGAAGCACCTCTACTCTCCCAGAACACCGATGTGAGCCGTCGACCAGCCGCAGTTCTATTAGGGCTGAAATGATAAAGAAGCAGGTTTTCACAACCGGTCCAAATTTCAGAATTAAAAACATTCACATTCACAGGTCTATCCTTTGAAGATGCCAGAAATGCTGTCTAATGAAATGTTGGGACTGTTTTTAATACATCCTTTTAATAAACAACCAGGAAAGCTGGCAAATGTGAATGTTTTTAATTCTGAGAAAAAGAAGCACTTTATCTTCTTCTGCTATGCACTTTCCTTACTTCCTCAAACAGTGAGGCAGTGCTGACAGAGGTATCGTTACTGTGGGGGCAGTGGGTCCCAAGCGGCGGGTCGCGAGGAGTGTACCTGCCATCAGATCTGTTGCCTTCCCCCCTCCACCGGCTCCTTCTCGTGCAGCCATTCTGGCTGCATGTTTGGCACTCCTACCCTCTCAGGTGCCGTTTGGCTCCAAAAAGGAGTTGAAAAGCACTGGGGTGTGTGTCTTTCTGCACCATGGCAGCGCGCGGTGGTGACGTCTCGCCCCCCAGGGGCTAGATGTGTGGCGTCCGTGGGGGGGGGCGTATGGAATCCTTTGGGCGGTGTCGTGGCGGCGGGGGGCCCCCACGGGTGTGTGTGTGTGTGTGTGTGTGTGTGTGTGTGTGTGTGTGTGTGTGTGTGTGTGTGGGCCCACTACTGAGTGCTGATTGTATCCTGGCTTCCTTTGGAGGAAGGCTGGTAATTACTTTGAAATTAATGAATGTACCCTAAAAGCCGTTCTTGACCCACACTTAGGCTGCAATCCTATACATAGAGTGGGCCCTACTTATCCTCGGATTTGAATATCCACAGATGGCCATCCGCTGAGAGAGGGAACCCACTGGGAGTGGGGGGCACCACTGTACCTTACTGAAGGGCAGTGCAGGCCGGACGCCTGCTTCTTCTCTCTGGCGCCACATTGTAATAGTGTAAAATGCCTGTTAGAAGAAAAAAATGTGACCAGAAGTCATTTCCGGTCACGTATTTTTCGTCTAACAGGCATTTTACACTATTATAACACAACGATGCACTCGTGTGTGTGTGTGTGTGTGTGTGTGTGTGTGTGTGTGTGTGTGTGTGTGTGTGTGTGTGTGTATGTGTGTGTGTGTATGGGGGGCAGCATTTGCAGAGGGAAGTGGGAAGAGGAGAATTACTTTGAATTGCTTGGTTTGGCCACTGGTACATCCAGCAACATCTTTCTGAGGAGGCATATTTTGACAAAGAAATTGTAAGTTACTGACTCTACTTAGTTCCAGAGAAGGCATTGCATTCCCAGAGGGAACTAAGCACCTGCGTATTATTAATTTATTATTATTATTATTATTATTATTATTATTATTATTATTATTATATTAGAGGTGGTTGCTTTTCTTTTGAGTAGATTTTGAAATGTCTGACAGATCAGTTGTTTCATTTTAATTAGTTACTTTGAGTGATTATAGTTTTTGTGAGCTGCTATTGGGAAGAAAGGCAGCATAAAAAAATTAAAATGAGTACTTAAAATATTCTTAGGGCAGAAGGAAAAGCACATGATTTCACAGCTCCTTTTAATATCTGCAGTTCTATGACACTTACGTGCGCACTCTACACTGGCGTCCTGATTGTGGTCACAGCTGTTTTCTCCCCAAGGTTGTGCTGCTGGGCACTTGCTCAGGCTGTCTTCTTTCCCGGTGCAGTTCATTTGAGTCATCCAAGTGGGACCCGATCCTTGTCCAAATTTTGCTCCACCTGGGGCGGCTAAAGCCTCTCCACAGCCCACTTCCTTGCACACAACATGGGCATCAGCTAAATCCCAGTCGTTGTCACACATTGTTCCCCATTGGCGGTTGTGTAGGAGCTCAACTCTGCCTGCGCAGGGAGTTGGACCATATCTGCCAGCCTTGCCTCTGTTCAGAGAGAGAGAGAGAGAGAGAGAGAGAGAGAGAGAGAGAGAGAGAGAGAGAGAGAGAGAGAGCATCACTCTCTCTAAGAAACGTTCCCCCACCCACAAACCATTTGAGGCAACATGGGCTCACAGACAGTGCCTAGCCCAAGTTCACCCATTAAGCATCACAGCTGAGGGAGGATTTGAACCTGGGTCTGCCAACTAGTCTGACACCGTAAGCACTATCTCACACTGACTCTAAGTCTAGGCCAAATGTCATCACAACAGGCTCCATATGTTTATTTATTTGTTTACTTATATAATTTATATGCTATATTCATTTAGAACCGGAATCTTCAGCCCTAAACCAAGCGCACCTAAACCACATATATATATTTTTGTGCCCAACCATATTCAAACAACCACAGCAAGTCAACAACAGCAACAGGAGGAAGGAAACCTGTCCTCTTGGGGGGGGGGGGAGATCAGAAAGGAAACAAAGAGAGGGAAAAGTAATGATAGAGGAAGAGCTCTGCAGAAGCACTAAAGGCGCTGCACGGAGTGGATTTGGGTCCAAGTGATGGAATGAAGAGATGTTGTCCCCGTGTGGACTTACATGGCAGCCCCAAGGATCTTGTTCTTTCATCGTCCCTTGTTCTGATGTGGTCAAAAGGACCAGTTGTCCTTTACACTAGGACAACGTACGTCAGAAAATACCCATCTCAAGAAATGCATGTGGGAAATTCAACAAGTGATGACTTGAGGTTTAGAATTCATACGTGGTTTTTTTTTCCTGTACCCTGTTTTAGCAGCAGCTGAATGTGGAGACATTGGCAGGTCTCAGTGCCATGAGAGGCTGAACCTCCTGATTCTGGCAGGCAACTCAGGCTACTTAGATAGGAGTAACCAAGCCAGATTACCTTCTGGACTGCTGGCAATTCTCGACATGTCCAAAATAAAGTGTGAGTTGATTTCAGGCATTCATGAGCCTACCTGCGCAGACAACACTAGCATCTTCTCCATGATTGCAGTTACT
Source organism: Plestiodon gilberti rubricaudatus (assembly GCA_026170595.1). Taxonomy (NCBI): domain Eukaryota; kingdom Metazoa; phylum Chordata; class Lepidosauria; order Squamata; family Scincidae; genus Plestiodon; species Plestiodon gilberti. The sequence goes on from JANXHW010000006.1 coordinate 24,256,864, forward strand.
TTCTCCCCAGCCTGTTGATGAGCATTGACTGAGAGTTGATTCTGTCCCTGTGCATCCAACATCATCCAGCCAGATGGGGCCAGCTCCTCTGCCAAAGTGGGCTTCACCTGGGGCTGATCTTGCAATTCCGCAGCCCATCTCCTGGCAAACAACTGCGGTATCATTGGTGTCCCACTCATCATCACAAATGGTGCCCCATAGCCCTTTATGGAACACTTCAACTCTTCCATTGCAGTGACTTGAGCCATTCACCAGCCGGAGCAAAGCCGGGCCTGGGAGTAAGAAAATCAAATTTCATAAAGTAAGTTACAGTGCAATCCTGATGCTGTAGTCGATGCCGGAATGAGCATACCGGCGCCAGGAGACATTGCAAACGGGCCAGAACTTTTTTAACATCTTGCTGGTACGGGTGGGGTGCTGCTGTTTTTATGATCTTGTTTTAAATGTAATTTTTTAATCAATTTTTAGATGTTTTTATTAGTTTTGTTAACTGTTTTTTACTGTTTTAAAAAGTAATTATCTATATGTATTTTTTGTATTTTATTTTTGTTGTAAGCTGCCTTGGGTCCCTTTGGGGAGAAAGGCGGGATAGAAATATTGTAAACAAATAAATAAAGTTTGTGGTGACTTGTGAGCAAGGAAGGCTGGCGCAAGGCCAGCCTCCCTTGCTTCATCAACAGAGTGCCCCTGTGGCCACCGGATCAGGTGAGCAGGGATCTGGTGGGTGGGGGGGCATTTTGCTGGGCAAGGGAGGGGTGCCATTGCCCCAGCCAGCCCGGGAGGGGGCAGGGGATGGCCTCAGTCATATCCTGGTGCCTACCGCGCGGCTAGGCCATTACACACACCCCTCCAACTTCATTTTAGAGATTTAATTGTTACGGGCATCATAGCCATGTACAGAAAACAGACTTGAATAAAAACAAATAAAATCCTACTTGCGTCTTCTGTTTCTTTCAGTTTCAACAAGACAGATAAAATTCTATTAAAATCCAAAGTCCAAAGTTCTAAATTCCAACGTTTCGTTTCCTAATTCCTGGAAACATTGTCTAGGAAAACAATCTAAAGGATTGAAGATGTTGTTCCCTAAGGTTAGCGCTAGTTATTTTTATCCCAAAGGAAAGTGCAGGAACCAAACGGCTCAAGCCGGGCTAAAGCGGAAATAACCCGCTATTCAAAAGCAGCAATGGGAGCCTGTATCTCTAGGATCGTTAGCAGTACATTATCATGCAAACACTTAGTGCCTTAACCGTTACTTCAAACAACAGGACAACCCATCTCCTTTCAATGAAAACAACCCACGGAGACTCCGTGTCCTGGGATGACCCGGTTGATGCGATCTTTTACAAAGCAAACGGAGCTTTGAAGTTGATACGATCACGGAGCTACAGTATAGCAGAGATCACACACCAGTTAGTTCACTAAAGATAATATTAGAGAGTAGCCTCCAAGGAATGTTTTTTCTTTTTTCCCCTTTACTCATTTTGCAAATGCCAATTTCCCCTCACTGCAGTTGTCCATAAGCGTCTTCATGTCCTGAGTTGACCCTCCTGGGTCCGTATATTAACAAAATAGCTGGGTGAGGAGAAATTGGACTTAGTGGGAGCACAGTAAGGCATGCATCCAGTCTGCAACAGTCCCCCTCATTCAGTCAACACTCAGGCTTCTCTCATTATGATCATCCTGAGAAGCCCCCATGTCCTGAGATGACCCTGCTTCATTATTTTTCTTTTTCCCCGGTTGTTTCCTTTGTTCTTTATCACGTATTATAGGCAACCATGTTTTATTAATGAAGCTCAGGTCCTGTTGACGATTAATTAAGCATGAGACTGGTCTGCGGCTGATCTCAATCGCCTCCAGGCTGCGCAAAATGCCCACTTTGCTTTCCACTTGTAGGCAGCTGGTGTCCTCAAAGCAGATGTTATGGCCTGTAGAGATGGCATGCTCAGCAACCGATGTTTGTTCTGGGTGTTTTAATCTCCAACTTCCTCCAGCAATTTTTCTGGCGGAAATCTGAGAAGGCCGATCGGCCCAGCCTTTACACCCGGGGAAGGGGACAAGCGACCCCTTCCATGAGGAGACCTCCAGCCCAGCGGCAGCCTGGCCGCCGGTGCATAGGATCCGGCTGGCAGCCCTGGGCCGCCGGCTGGATCTGCACACAGGATTGCACTGTTAGGATGTAAAGTAAGGAAAATTAAATTAGCAGCCCAGTCCTACCAAAAACCCCGCACAGCAACAACGCAACAATTCTATAAATCAACCCTTCCTACTGGTCTTTCAGCATGACCTTGGGCTGATTGTGCATGAATTCCAACAGGAGCAGCAGTTTCAGTTTCAACCAGAAAATCTGCTTGGCCCTGAGTAGAAAATGTGATTGTAATGAAAAACAAACTTGGTTTTGAGCTCTGGGCCCTTGGAAACTTGGTCCTACAAAAAGCTCTCCAATTAGAACATCGTGTCGAAAGGTTACCTGAGCACTCCACACTGGCATCCTTGCTGTGATCACAGCCGTGCACCCCCAAAGGACTTTTGGGGCATTCATTCAGTGTCACTTCTTCTCCCGTGCAATTAACCTTGTCTAGCCAGATAGGACCAGATCCTTGGCCAAAGTGCGCTCCACCTAATGCTCTTACTGCATTTCCACAGTCCAGTTCCCTGCACAGAACCTGGGCATCACGTATGTCCCAGTCAGCATCACAGACAGTCCCCCACTCCTTGTAGTGAGATACTTCGATTCTGCCAGAGCAGGGATTTGAGCCGTTCACTAAACGGAACTCTGAAGAGACAAAAAGAGTTAAACTTGAAAACTCACTCATCATGCAGTAAACCTACCTGGACTTCTGTCATGTTGCTGCAAGTAAAACTACAGACCTAACCCATGACTGACATGAGCAGGATGTAGGAACTGAAGTAAGGAAACGGGTGCATGTTCCTTAAGACAGTCATCTTCAGCATAGTTGAAATGTGGTGATCATTCTCTGTTGACTGTCCCCGTGCACTGAATCCACAGTGCCTAACATGGTTGTTTCTGATAGCATTGTTGTTCCATCCTGTTCTCAAGTAACATTATTTGAGAGCTTTTCTGGGGGTTTATCACAGCAAAATTTTGATTCTGAAGGGTGCAACGTTTTCTGAGATAGCAACACTCCCCGGGGGGTGGGGGGTGGGGGAAGAGAAGAACTCCCTTGCTGCAAAATCATGCAATTCCCTTGGGCATTGTAATAATGCAGATGGCCTCATTCCAAGTAGCTACAGCAGCCACTGCAAAGGAAACAATCTGCAACAATATTATCAATACTGGTCCCTTCTTGCTCTGCACATTATGTAGCAGCTGCAGATTACAATGCCAAAGTGATTGAATAAAATGGTTTATCGTTTTCCCTCTCCTGGAGTCTGGAGAAATGTAGTTGTGTGAAATCTCCAGGGATACCCAACAGAAAACTTTCAGCACCTTCTCCAAATTATAATTCCATTGATTTTGTTTTAGGGGAGGGGAATGTGATAGGTAAAATACTATAAAATTGAATTAGGTAGTATTCTTAATTAGGGAATTAGATATTTCTTTTTTCACATTTACTCCTTTAGTATGCAACTTTGTTAGAGTTTGAGCCAACTGAAACTATATCATTATTAGCCAGTATTTTTTTCCTACCACACACATTTCCTACTCCTTGAAGCATTGCAATCTAGAACTTGTTTTTGATTGCACATGTACTGTAGGTGGATGCAAGATGATGGGTTAATGATCCAGCCTCACAGGAAGGGCTTGGATTACTTGGTCTCTGAGATGCTTTTCAGCTTCATGACTCTATGGTAGAAAATGTTTGGTAGAACTAGGCTTACCATTCATCCTGGAATTTCCGGGACCGTCCCTGAATCTGCCCTCGAATCCAGGAAAGATTCCGGAACATTTTCGGGCCGGATGGTAGCCGCCGCCGCCACCACCATTTTTAAAAGGATTAAACTTACCTTTTTTTCGGTCATCGGCATTTTGCCTCGCAAAATCTCACGAGATCCAAGATGTCGGCGCCCAAATCTCGTGAGGGCATGATGCAGCTGGTGAGAGAGCAGGCGAGCCAGTGAGATCCAGCCCTGGCCGAGGCTCGCGCGACCCAGGCAGGCTCTCGCCAGCTCGCCCACTCTCTCACTGGCTCTGAGCCGGCAAGAGAGCAGGCGAGCGAGAGCCAGCCTGGGTCACAGAAGCCTCAGCCTGGGCTGGCCGAGGCTTGCGAGCTCTCTCACTGGCTCCGATGAGCAGCAGCACTGCGGCGGAGCAGCAAGGGGCGACGATGGGGTAAGTAAATTTAATTAATTATTTTTACTGTAAAAATAAATAAATAATTGAAGTTTTCGGGTGCGCTTCGCACCCCCTTATTATTTTAACATTTATTTAACTTATTTAATTATTTATTCGTTTAATTCTTCGCTTAAATAAATAAATTTAAAAAATTCGGACACGCTTACGCATGGCAAAGGGATGCTTCATGCCCCAAAAAGAAAAAAAAAACCTTCAATTTTAATTAATTAATTAATTAGTTGGTAGGGAGGGGTTCCCAGTTTTAGACCGGGGAAAATGGTAAACCTAGGTAGTACTGTACAATATACTTGACTTCTGCATATGCACCTGTGCATCTTACCTGTACAGACAACACCTGCATCTTTTGAGTGGTTGCAGTCATGGTCCCCCCAGGCTTTTGCTTTGCATTTGCTGATGGTACTCTCTGTCCCATCACAGTCAACTTCATCCAACCAGATGGGACCAGATCCTTCTCCAAAGCTAGAAGCTCGTGTAAATAAGGAAGCCGTTCCACAGCCAAGAGACCAACACACAACCTTGGCATCATCAAGGTCCCAACCATCATCACATACAGTTCCCCAGCGGTCCTCGTGGAATATTTCAACTCTACCGGCACAGCGATTTGGGCCATCTGATAATCTGATTTCAAGGAGTTCTAAGAAGCATGAAAACACCAACAAAAAAAGAACGTTTCTGTGACCCTGTGCAACAAGAATATCGTGGTATCAATTGTTGTTGGGGTCAGTACAAATGTACGGAAATTAAATGGTGGATTGAGTTAGTAAAATGGGAAAAGACATGCACAACATCCATCTCATCTTCCCACTGAAGACAACAGCAGATCTCAATAAAATTATTCTTAGTTCATCATACTGAGGGCATTTGCAGGATTGAGATGTGGAAGTGGAATTATTTTCCAGTTGCTGAGCCCTGGATTAGGAATTACTGCCTCAGAGTTAAGGAAGCTCCTGCATAGGATATTGTTTTTATTGTTAGGTGGGGTGGTTGCTGTTCTTTTGTATAGATTTAAGATGTCTTTAATTTATAGACCAGTTGTTTTAATTTTAGTTGGTTATTTCAACTGGTTATATTTTTTGTGAAGTGCCTTGGGATCCTTTCCTTGGCAGAAAGATAACACATACATTTTTAAATCAAATATATAACATTCTTAGGGCAGCAGGCAGAGTACATAGTTTCACATCTCCTTTTTTATTTCTAAAGTTCAAAAACCATTACCTGCACACTCTACACCAGCATCTGCACTGTGGTCACAGCTATTTTCTCCCAAAGGTTGTGCTGCTGGGCACTTCCTTAGGCTGTCTTCTTTTCCGGTGCAGTTCACTTGATCCATCCAAGTGGGTCCTGATCCTTGTCCAAACTTTGCTCCACCTGGAGCTGCTAAAGCCCTTCCACAACCTGCTTCCAGGCATGCAACATGGGCATCAGTTAAATCCCAGCCATTGTCACACACTGTCCCCCATTGTTGGTTACGGAACACCTCAACTCTGCCAGAGCAGGGCACTGAACCACCTGCCAGCCGCAACGATTCTGAGAGAGAGAGAGAGAGAGAGAGAGAGAGAGAGAGAGAGAGAGAGAGAGAGAGAGAGAGAGAGAGAGTTTGATTGAATGAATGAAGCAGCAGGGCTTCCAAGCAAACCTTCTGAGATTTAAAACATGCAAACAAAAAAAAAAGGGATATATACTCAAAGGCTTTCAAATGCTCAATGAAGCCTATAGTCTTCACCATTCTGCCTTTGATAGTAGCCTCCCGGATTTCCCATGCATAGTCACAAACAAGGTGTCCTGATGATGACATACATCTCCTGTTTACTGTTTGCTCCAAAAATCTCCTGAAGTTAGTATACTGAAAATTCACTTATCTACGAGGGGCAGAATTGCCACCTTTCTCTTCATATCCGCGGTCTGTTCTCGCTATCTGAGATCTCGCCAGGGCCATTGTTCTCACAGGTTTGTACTTAGGGTTTTTTCGTGGGTCTCCACATTGATCTGGGAGCATAATTTCCCTGTCTTGCTGCATTTACTGTAAAAGGTTCTCTTCTGGAGTTGGAGTGTGTGTGTTCTGTTGAATGCCATTTGCAACACAATGGGAATTGTATGTGCTCTCTCTGGGCTTCCAGGATGCTGTACAATACCTTTTATATTTGCATAATGTTGTTAGGAAAGAATAATACAGGTGGGCCCCCATATCCACGGATTCGCTATCCATGGTTTCAGTTATCCAAAGATTGTGGGGACCCCCGCAGGTTTTTACTTTTTTCCCAGTAAGCTTCATTTCTTCCTTAAACAAACAGGAGAAGCAGCCTCTGGCTGCTTATTGCAGGCAAGTAGAACAAGACTAAGTCTTAGAGAGGCTCTGCAAGATTAACAGAAACCTTGCAGAGCCTCTCTAGGACTTAGTCTCGTTCTACTTGCCTGCAATGGAGGCTGCTTCTCTGTTTGTTTTAAGGAAGAAACAAAGATTGCTGAAAGAAAAATAAGAGCTGGGGGGGGGTGCACGCCTGCCTGCAGGGAAGGCAGGGCGGGGGGCCCTCAGGAAACCATGGAGGGGGTGTTTGCTCTTATCCACGGTATCAAGTATCCACGGAGAGTCCTGGAACATATCCCCAGCAGATATGGGGGGAGTACTGTAATTAATCTGCTAGAGTTAGGAGTTGTTCCATAACAAAGAGCCAGTGTGGTACACTGGATGCTGTCCTTGCTATCACCCAGCCCACAGACTTCAAGGTAAGATTCAGGTTCACAGAGTTCATATAGTGTATGGCGAAGAGGGTCTCCTGGAACCTAAACCCATTTTTCCCATAAGTTCAATGATTCGGCATCCGCTAATTTGGTATCCACTAGGTTTTCCAGGAAACTAACCCTAGCAGATAACGAGAACTGACTTTACATTAAAAAAAAAAGATCCAATCAAGTCAGCAGCAGCAATATCAGGACAGAAACCTGTACTGATTTTTTAAAACGTCAGAAACCAACAGAACAGAAGTTAAAAACAATTCTAGAATACATCTGGCCTCCCTTTTAAAGGGAGAGATTTATCCTATGTGCAGGAGGGAGATTATGTTTTGCTCCCTTTGAATCTGTTTCCTACCTGCTTCAATAAAAGACTCGGATTCTGAGGGAGAGAAGGAATGAGAGAAGTGGCACTTTTCAAGGAAAAGGATGGGAACCTAAGCTTGGTTGCCTTCAAGTTTTCCTATTTTCATTTGTGTAATGTATGTTGATGGAAAACTCTGATGCCGAGCTGAGCCCTGCATCAGAAAAAAAAAGTTCGCCCTTTTCTACATCTGAAAGCTCCTCAGAAGCCATCAACTTCCGAAAAAGATTTTGGATCCTCTGACTTCTCCATCTACTTCAAACAATTTCACACATCCCCTGAATATGGATCTGACAGGACAGACATTTCCAGTTCAATACAACCCAGACCTTACAGAAAAGGCATCTCACTTCAAAGCACAGCATCCCCAGCATTCTCACATTTCCCCATTCACTCCTCCGAGAGGACGTAACATGGGGGGACGGGGACCCACCTCTGTGACATTTTTGAATTTCAAGTTTTTTTTAATTGACATCTGTCCTGTGACTAGAGCAGCAGTTTGATGTGCAGACACTAGCACATGATGCTTCTTTCTATATAAGGCATAGGTGGCAATCCTAGTCATATAAAAAATAAAGTGTGAATGAACCCATAGGTTCAAGAGCCTACCTGAGCACACAACACCAGCATCCTCATCATGACTGCAGTCACTTTTCCCCCATTCTTTTCCTAGGCATTGACTAAGGGCTGATTCTGTCCCATTGCAGCCGAGATCATCCAACCAGATGTGGTCAGCTCCTCTTCCAAAGTGGGCTCCAACTGGGGCTGATATTGCTTCTCCACATCCCAGTTGTCGGCATATCACTCTGGCTTCCTCCATGTCCCAGTCATCATCACAAACGGTGCCCCAGTAGCCATTATGGAACACTTCAACTCTCCCACTACAGCGATGTGGACCGTTCACCAGTCTGACGTCAAGTTGGCCTGAGGCTGAAGTATGCAAGGCCAAAACTGCACCGAGGTAAACCAAATGTTAGATCATGGATTAGTAAACCTCTTTTGAAGGTATGCCCAAATGCCTAACCAATAAATTGTACCCGGGCGCAGGGTCAAAAAGGGGGGCCAGGAACCAAAGGAGGGCCTCCAGAAATTCCCTGGGATCGCAGCTAGCCTCATGAAGAGCGAAAGATGGGGCCAGGCCAGGTCTACCAGGTGGGTAGACCTGGGCACCGTATCGGGAAGCCTGGTAGACCTGGGCTCCAAAGACTTTTCCGGCTACTGCTGAGAAGGGGCCCAAAAGAAATTTTGTACCCCCTGATGAAATTCCTCTCAGAGGCCCTACCTGTACCTTTAACAATAGTATTGGAGAAAGAATTTCAGCAGGTGCAATGTTTATTACACTTTCATAATGACAATTCCCCCTTTATATAGCACAGCTATTAAATACTCACATGTCTAAGTTGCACTGCTATGCATCTGGTGCCCTAAACAAAGGGAGATATTTTGGAGCAGAAGCTGTTACTATGAAGCCTGCTGGAGTAGGTGAAATCTTAGGGGAACAAGGACACAATGTGCACATTTTGGCAGCCACTGAGTACACAGTGATCAAAGTCCATGTTTTTTCTTTACTTTCTATCTGCATTGATTAGGCAGCTTTCCTGGTGTGGGCAGCCCCAAACAGGCAAATTCCCAGAATTCTTCCCCATGGCTCTTGCCCTCTCAAAAGCTGTGTTAGAAAGGCAGGGGACATGATATGGTGGATCACACTCTGCTTCTTGAATATGAGCAGAAATAGCAACACACACCCAAACATTGACAAATGACAATTTTGTATCTCTAGTTATTGCTGGAGACCAAAAAGACCTCTGGAGCAGAGAGGCAGAGAGCTATGAAGCTAGCCATAGAAATCTCAAGGCAACTAGTTGATAGATTTTGCTATGCCTCTTCTAATATTGGAGCCAGCATTGAAGACAATGAGTAAAGTCGGTGTTTATCTGCATGTTTTACTTTCCATCTTTTTATCTAGCAACCAGGATGTGTTCCTTGCCAAAAGCAATCTGTTGTCTGGACACCTGGGTGAAGTAGATCCCAGGATTCCTCCTCACATCACCCTGATAGATTCTGGAAGTCAGAAAAGTGGTTTAGGGTGGGTGACACCTCTACTCATTGTGCCTTTTCCCAGCTGTAGCTGGAGAAGCGCATTGTGATTATCCTTTTCTAGGAATATAAAACCAACAAAGCTGTAGTAGCATCGGAAGGACTGATTCCAATGGGAGCTGCTCTCTAGGAAGGAAGATCAACAGAGCAGGGTGGACCCAATCAGGATTGATGCTATGAACAGAGCAAAGGGTTAAAGTGCTCCCTTACAACAATCATGATCTGGATCAGGCGCGTCACCAGGACGCGCGTCACCGGGGAGCGGAGCATGCACGTCACCCTTAAGGACGCGGCCCCGCCCCCACGCGTGACGTCACTCGCGTGCCCGGAACACACACCCCCGCGCCGTTTTCGGCTCATTTCAGAGCCAAACGGACGCAAGGGCAGGCGGGCAGGCCCAGCTCCACCAACAAACTGTAAGTGGGCTGGTTGCGCGTCACCCCTATGCGCGCAACACCCCCCGGCGGCCCGCCCCCCGTGCTTCCCCCTGTCGCCGCCCATGATCTGGATTGCTCACCCCTGGCACCTCAAGCATGGTCTAAAAGCAGCTTCCCATGATAATATTCATCATTTCCAAAGGACAAGTATTGAATCCTTGCTAACTCTTCTACTTGGTTCCTGGCAACCGAACCTCTATTTCTTGACTGCTGAGGGAGGTGGAACTTTTCCAATGTCAGGTCCATCATTTTTGGGAAGGGATGTGAATCTGCCTCTCCTCATCTATGGAGGAATCTTCAAGTCCTTTTCTGCAGTCCTTCATGCTAACCCACCGCAGCTCCTCCACTATAACTGCTAGAGATACAGCAAACTTGTTCTTACTCATTTGCCTTTAACAATATGTTACTTCCTGACTCAGACTGTGGTTCACCTGCATTCTTTGCAAGAACTCCAGCATCCTGCAGGCAGCATGTGGTCTTCCAGAAATTAAATTAGATGTGGTTTTGAAGAAGCTGACTATGACAGAACAGTTACAGAATGCATTGTATAAAGGGGGGGGGGGGAAGGTCAACATTTGTTTATATGCTGATTAAAAGAGAAAAGGAGGCTTACTTAACTCACCCCAAAGGCAGGCCAGGAGAAGATTCACTGCCATCCTACTCAGTCCCCTACCCAGATGTGATACAGAAAAGTCCTGGTAGCTCTTGATTTCAGGGACTCACCAAGCTTGCAGCAGATTCCTCACTTCTATGGTGCATGCATAGCTTGGGCACTTGGGCTGCACCTTGTCCTGATAGTGGTCAATGACTCTTGGATTTTAATGCCAGAAACAAAAGTGTTGAGAGAAAAAATCAGGAAAGAGACTGGTAGGAACTAAAAGGGGAGGAGTAGAATCATGCTTACCTTGGCCAACGTCCACCTGCCTGATTTCATGACAAGACCACAGGACAACATTCAGTATGCTGAACACCACTTCACTGTCTTGTAGCAGGGACAGAAGAGCACGCAAACAGCTCCAAACCCCAGCCTTAATCCTGCCCTGTAGGCCCATCCATATCACAGCGATGGCTACAAACTAAGCCATAACTCTCTGAAATGTCTGGCCCAAATAGCAAGATTAAATATTGTCCCGTCTGAAGTTATGAGAGGGAGATATAATAAGATCCCATATAATTACCGTCCGTCTTTGCCCCTGTAACTTAGTTAAGGTTGAGTCCCTTTTTCATATATATTTTTTAATTGCCCCAACCATGCTAGTATGCGTCTCATTTGTCTTGATCCCTATCTCATTAATAAGAGTGGTCGTTCTGATTCTGTAAAACTGAGGTACAGGTGGGCCCCCATATCCGCTGGGGATATGTTCCAGGCCCCTCCGTGGATACTTGAAACCGTGGATAAGAGCGAACAGCCCCTCCATGGTTTCCTGAGGGCCCCCCCCACCCTGCCTCCCCTGCAGGCAGGCATGCTTCCCCCCCCAGCTCTTATTTTTCTTTCAGCAAGCTTTGTTTCTTCCTTAAAACAAACAGAGAAGCAGCCTCCATTGCAGGCAAGTAGAACGAGACTAAGTCCTAGAGAGGCTCTGCAAGGTTTCTCCAAATACTGAGACATTGCAGGTTTGCAAGTAAAGTATTTTCTTTCTGTTGAACGTTTTTAAGAAAGCAAACAAAACAAAAAGCAGCTGCTATGTTTGTTTGGTTGATTAATTATTAGGATTTCTCTCCTTCCTTTTTGACCCACCTCTAAGTTAGTTCCCCACTGTATTTGCTGGGACAACCCCCCCCCCCCCATTGGAGACTGCCAGGCACCAGTGGACAAGAACACGTAGACATTTTTAGGAATTGGAATTCCACAGTTATGATATATGCCACCATGTCTTATATAGGGGGCAGACAATTCAAGCTCTAAAGCTATGTATTTCAAAACAGAAGAGTAAGCTGAAGATAAAGGTTTTGGAAGCTCCATTGGACTGGACTATGAGTTTGGACTAGGACTGGATTAGGAGTTCCTAGTGCAAGATGTGCCTTTTTAGATCTGAGTGGTTTTTACTTGATTGTTTAGTCATACTGGCAGCAGGGCCTTACTTGAGACTACAGGGATAACCCTGGACATTTACTGTAGTAGGTTCATACTGTGGAAACACTGTGCCTTGCAAAGGTGCATCAGGCAGACATTTATCAGGTGTTTTTCAAGCAAGGGATGGAGAGGCTTCACCTGTTAAATTTCTGCCTGGAGACATCCCTCCCCTGTCAACATTGAGCTGAAAGATCAAGGCAACATGCAACAGCATGGAGCTTAATTTGCAAAGTCAGCCTAATATAGGAGACTCTGTGAAGTCTTAGACTCTATGCCAGGCGTGGGGAACCTCCGGCCCGCGGGTCGATCCAGTCCGGCCCGCGCGGGACCAGACTGGACCGAAGGCTCCACCGTCGCCACTGCCGCCACTTTCCCGCTTTCCCTCTCAGCAATCTTGGCTTCAGCGGCGCTGTGTGCAGGTCCAGGAAGGCCGCTTTTAAACCGAGGAGGCGCAGGAAAGTGGTGGAGGCTCAGGCCCGGAGCCGAGATAAGGAGAGTGGTGGGTGGGTGGGTGGGAGGGAGAGCAAGCAGTGGGTGGGTGGGAGGGAGGGAGTGAGAGAGAGAGAGCGGTGGGTGGAGGGGATGGTGAGCAAGCAGTGGGTGGGTGGGTGGTAGGGAGGGAGAGCGAGCAAGCGGTGGGTTGGTGGGTGGTAGGGAGGGAGAGCGAGCAAGCGGTGGGTGGGTGGGAGGTAAATTTGCGGGGGGTCAAATTTGCGGGGGGGGGAATCGGACGGCCTGACGGCCGACCCGCACCAAATTTTCCCTATGTGAAAATGGCTCCCCACTGCAAATAGGTTCCCCACCCCTGCTCTATGCTATACACTACCCATGAAATATGGATTACCTGTACATTCAACACCAAGATCATAGCCATGATAGCTTTGATCGCTGTCCCAGTTTCCCCAATGGATGGAGGGGCATTCACAGAGGGACGTTTCTGTTCCTTTACAGAATACACCAGCCATCCAAGCGGGTCCTTCTCCTTCTCCAAACCATGCATTCTTATGAGTTTTTAAGGCCTTGCCACAGCGAAGCTCCCTGCAGATGACTTCAGCATCTGTAAGGTCCCAGCCAATACCATTAATGGTCCCCCATTCCTGGGCATGGAGCACCTCAACTCTCCTTGAGCAGTAACTTGGGCCATTCACCAGACTGAGTTCTGAGGGGAAGCAAAAATGTGGACAACACAACACGTCAAGGCTATGTCTGTTATTGGAGAAGTTATTGGAGAAGTTCTTCAATATCTCAGGACCAATATCCTGCAATGAGGCAGTCACATGGATCGTAGCCACCTGCCTGCCATTTCATATATGAAATGATGGGATCTACCGTATTTCTTCCATTCTAAGGCGCCATCAATTCTAAGGCGCACCTTTCATTTTGCTACCACCAACAGGGAAAACCCCCCCCAGGTTTATGTGCAAATTGTACCCCCCAAAAGCCACCTTCTTACTTATTACCGGGGCTTGTGGGGGCTTCGAGGAGGCCCCTCTGCAGGCCTCCCTGATCTTCAGTTCGGCAAAAAACGGCTATTTTTGGGCACTTCCGGTTTTCGCGGAATTCAGTGAGTAATTGTTTAAAGTACTGTACACAAAATGGTCCATGAATAGAGAGGCAGTCTTAGCTGGCTAGTGAAAATGAGCTAGTGGGAATGAGTAAGAGGCATTTAAAAAGAAATAGGCAAAGTATAAAGGCCATTACAGATAGTGAAGTTGTTCAAAGCCTATTCCATGAAGAAATGGGATGTATAAATCATATTTGATGGTTCTGCATTGATTGTGGATTCCTTCACATTAATTTGCTTGTCCAATTACAGTTGAAAGACTGTTATTCTACAAGTGGGTTTTTTTAAAAAAAAAATCAGCATATCATCACTTAGAAGTAGATTCTAAACATTCATCAGATTTATTTTTTAAAGATATACAGAGAAAATCAAATCTTAAATTCAAGGTTTCTTGAATATTCAGTATAGACCAATTCTGAGAGTGAAACAAACTGAGAATCTGGAACAAGATCAATAAAACCATACAGAGCAGGAATAAAACAATGAAAACCAGTTTCTGATATTGTTCAGCAACATAAAAGTAAAACAACAATTCTTTTAATTTATTGAATTAAACAGACTTATTTTAATGTAAACATGTGGATGGAATTTGGCTACAAAATCCACATTGTTGACACTTTAACCACCTTTTATCGATCAACTTTACTATTCCCATATTAATGCCTGTAATGAAAAGCTGTGCTGTGGTCCCTTTTGTGTCCAATAATCACTGCTGGGTCTTAATCTCCCTGTTAGAGACACAAATGGATTACGTGGCTCCCATATGAACATAACTATTATTAAATTAATATTCTTCATTAATGGTCTATCTCGGAAACTTTTCACTCTTCCACCACAATCACTCTTCTGGCTTCTTTAAAATTTTCAGTGGCTCATCATCTAGTTTTGTAGTCACAGAGCCCATTGAGAAGAAGGGATAAAATGTCCCATGATGAGGGATAGTAAAAGTGAACAACTTGCTTTTCCGGTTGGCGTCATAAAGAGACAGCTTTGCATCCACAATATCCAGGAATATCCCTATTGTTGTAGGTTTTCCACTAACCTGGAGACGGGTCCAGGGGTCAGTCCGAGCCCAGTAATCTTTCTTGCCATCAAGTCCTATGACCCAGTAGCTATTCTGGGGGGCCAGTGTGATCCTCCCTTTTTTAGAAATGGATTCAGAGGCAACCCCCAAGTCCCAACTCTTTTTCTGTCCTACCTCTACTTCCCAATAATTTCTGCCTTTGTCAAAGCCCTCTTTTGCCAGGACAAACATATGGGAGTCAAACCTCTCCTCACTGTTTGGAACCTTTAACACACTTCCTGTGTCCCTCACACATTTCCCATCTTGAGACACTTCCAGTCTTGGGTGAGCGGTCTTGGGGTCTAAGCCGACATCCACTGCAAAGAAAAGGCAAGGGCTTCACTGAAAGGCATGGAGGGAGAACTATATGGGTGCCCTTCATCTGTTGTTTTTTCAAGATATCAGGACCCCGTCTGGATCAGATGTATGGCTGTAGATACATGATATTTAAAATATTTGTTTATTTAAAAGGCTTTAAATTCAATTGGCAAGCCCCTGAACAAGGTAAGTGTAATTTTAATCTCTTTGGTGGCCTGTATAGCATCAATACAGGCCACCAAAGAGATTAAAATTACACTTATCTTGTTCAGGGGCTTCCCAATTTAATTTAAAGCCTTTTAAAGCCAGCGGGTGGCGCAGCGGGTTAAACCGCTGAACCATAAGTTGTCGATCGAAAGGTCGGCAGTTCGATTCCCGCGACGGGGTGAGCGCTCGTTGCTTGGCCAGCTCCTGCCAACCTAGCAGTTCCAAAGCATGTCAATGCGAGTAGATAAATAGGTACTGCTTGCGGGAAGGTAAACAGCGCTCCCTGTTCCAGCTGCATGCTACGTGCTGCGGCAAGGAGAGTCATGCCGGCCACATGACCACAGAGGCGTCTTCGGACAACGCTGGCTCTTCGGCTTTGAAATGGGGATGAGCACTACACCCTAGAGTCGGACATGACTGGACTTTATTGTCAAGGGGATACCTTTACCTTTTTTTTAATAGCATCAATGGATGAAAAGATTTGGAATGTACTTTAGAGCAGTGCTTCTCAAACTATCTGATGTGGTCGATCAGTGATTTCCCCCCCCCCCAACATGCCCGAGACTCACAATTTTTTCCCCCGCAATGTGCCAGGGACCGGTTCCATATCTGTGCCATGGTATTATTATTGTTTCTTTTCTTCCTGGAAATTCACCGGTGACTGGCAGCCAATGCTTGCGAACCAGCACAGGTCCACAGACTATACTTTGAGTAGCACTGCATTAGAGAATTATCTTGGTGAGTCCCACAAAAATGACAGAAGGTAACAGAAGAAGCAGATTTCCCCCAACAAGTGCTCATTTTACCATCTTCTAAAAACATGTTTTGTAATTCTTACCTCTGTAGTTACAGGCTTTAAAGAAATCTGTGCAATGAATAGCAATGAACAAGCAATGAATAAAGCGTATTCCATGCCAAAGGCTTCTCTATTTTCACACAAACATCCATGATGCTGGTACAAAAACCCCAAGCCCAAATTCTGACCATGGTCTCCATGCCCAGGCATTGCATTGTGGAAGTATTCAACCCATACATGCGACATCCCTGCTTATACACTCATAGTTGTGGATACAAATGAGTGAGCTTGGCCTGACTTCCCCCAGATTAACTTAGAAACTAAGGCCTCAATGCTATCCCCTGCCAGCTGCGCCAATGGAGCTGTGCCAAAATGGTGCATGCTGCATCCAACTGTGTGTGTGGGGGGGGGGTGACTCAAGGGCAAATGGGAGGTAAGTATAAAACATTCATATAGTACTTACTGCTCAATCGATATGCATGAGCCTTGGCTGCAAAGGTAGCCAAGCCCAGTTGAGGTCACCGTGGGTGGAGCAACCAAGTCAGGCACCTGCAGAAGGTCCCTGGGAGTCTCCAGCTGCTGCAGGCAGTGGCACATGAGTTGCTCTACCAAACTAGGGTTACCATATTTTTGGTGACCCAATCCGAGACACACACACCACAATTTTCTGGGGGGGGGGGGTGCCAATTTTTTTTTTGTTTGTTTTTGGGTCTGGCATTCTTTGAATGGTTTTGTTTTTTTTAAAGTTATTTGCCCCCTTACTGTGGCCGCTGCTGCCGCCGCTTTTCCTCCAACAGTCGCTGCTGCTGCTGCCACCATTTTCTTCACAGCTTGCCGCCCCCATTCCAGACTCCGTTGTGCAGACTACTGTGGCTGTGCTCTGTGACTGCTGTGGCTTCAAGACTCCATTGTGTGCAAGGCTTGCCGAGCTGCACGCATGCGAACAATGTGGGCTGGGAGCCCTTAAGAACGAAGGGCCTCCAGGCCACGTTGTGCGCGAGGCTTGCCGAGCCGCGCGCATGTGCACAAGCAGCCTGGAAGCCTTTATGAATGAAGGGCTTTCAGGCCGCTTGTGCGCATGCACTGGCTTGGCAAACCTCACAAACAACGGAGTCTGGATGCCACAGTGGTCACAGAGCACAGCCACAGTAGTCTGCACAACGGAGTCTGGGGGCACATAACTTTTTAAAAGCTGGGAAGAAAATGGCGGCAGCAGCGGAATCCGGGATGGCCGCCATACCTTCCAGGATGGCGGGACTGGACCCCGAAATCCGGGAGGGTCCCGGCCATTCCTGGATGTATCATAAGTCTACACCAAACGACTCCTGCTACTGCTTTCTCCTGCCTTCCCCATCTGTAAATTGGTTTATTCAGAGGCCCCTCAGTGCATGAATTGGTATGAGAGCAGTAGTTCGTTTAGGTGCCATGGTCCCAAGCTATACAGAGCTTTAGAGCCTAGCATCGGCACTTTGAATTGTGTCCAGAAATGGACAAGGATTCAGGGTAGCATTTTAACCACCGGGAAGGTACGTTCCCAACACCCAACCCCAGGTAGTAGAGTAGCTACTGTATTTTTAACTAATTGAAGCTTTTGTACAGTCTCCAAGGTCAAACTTACTACAAGGCTTTAAAGTAGTTCATTGTCCCCAGAGAGGTACAAAATATTTTCTGAGACTTACCTCTTTCTTTCTTTATTTGTTCTGAAAAGGAAAACATATGTAAGTTTCATAGTGAGAAAAAGTTTCAAAATAAAATGATGCTGCAAGAAACTCAAAGTCTGCAATGTGTTTGCCACACAACTGAGACTTCCAGAGTAAGTTAGAAGTAGCTTGATTGGATCCATTGACAGCTGATCAATTCTTACAAGATTGTCAGCTGATCAGTTTTTATAACTGACAATTTTTATACAACTTACCATTTTCCACCTGGTATGGTTCTGAAAAAGAAAAGAAAAAAGTACACAACAATGTATGGGATTCATTTGAATAAAACATTTAGAATTTGCCTGTGTTCCTGAGGATACCAAGACACTATTGGAAGAAAGAATCGCAAGAGAACTGATGGAGTCCTCTTAACTCCCAGCGTGAGAGAGAGAGACGGATCTCACAGTGACTTTTCCTGACTGATCCTTTTTTCCTTTTCCCCTTCTCTTTTTTTTCCAAATGCTACCTTTTAAAATCTGAATTGAGGTGTGTTAGTAGTAACTGCCTGACAGCGCAATCCTGTGTAACTTTGCACCAGTTCAACAGTAGATGCACCGCATAAGTACACTTACATCGGTGCATCTACTGTTAAAAAGGTAAAGGTATCCCCTTCAAAGCCGAATAGCCAGCGTTGTCCGAAGACGCCTCCGTGGTCATGTGGCCGGCATGACTCTCCTTGCTGCAGCGCATAGCATGCAGCTGGAACACGGAGCGCTGTTTACCTTCCCGCAAGCAGTACCTATTTATCTACTCGCATTGACATGCTTTGGAACTGCTAGGTTGGCAGGAGCTGGCCAAGCAACGAGCGCTCACCCCATCGCAGGAATCGAACTGCCGACCTTTCGATCGACAACTTATGGTTCAACGGTTTATCCCACTGCGCCACCCGCTGGCCACCGGTGCAAAGTTACACAGGATTGCGCTGTGAAACATTACACAGCATCCAGTAGCCTTAAGTGCCTTATTAATAATAATAATGTGCTGCATTGCAACTAGTATTTTTGTCAATAGAGGATGTTCTGCTAGTGCAAATGGGAAGGGTCAATTTTCATGGAACCCCCATTTCCCTGTGTCATTTCGCCATATGCCCTCCCCATGTGCTACTGAAGGTGTCCATCCTTCAGGATCATATTTTCAGGAAACACAAGGGCTGAACTGGAAAGCAGAGATCAGCAGAACCTGCATTTCCCCACCACCCTGTCCAAAATTCTTCTATTTGCACATTTGGGAATGTGGGAATTGTCTCAATAATAATGACTAGTCCCTTTCATCCTGGGACATCAAACTGAAAAAAAAAAAAAACCAACAACCAATAGTTCATTTATATTATGTCAGGATATATGTACTTTTAGGAAACTTTTTTATTAAATATTTTATACAGTATTTTTGTTCATGCATGAGCGAACATGCATGTGTCAGATGTGGTTTGTCCCTTCTCAATACTAGAAAACAGGAGCTCAGGCTCCCCCCCCCTTTTTGTTACATATGAATATTTTGAAAGAGAATATCTCATTGTGAACATGTATATACACACTCATGAGATTTTTGAAGTCCTCTACAAAATAAAAACAAACCCAAATAAATCCAAGTACAGTAAAATGCGGTAAGTGGGGTCCAAAAAATTCAATTGCGTAAATTACGGGGTCAGGTTACTGCAAGGTTAATTTATTATAATACACTGATTATTACATTCTTTAACTGTTCCAGAGCATTTAATTTTTCTTGGACAGTAAATACTTTCCACGTGCAAGTCAATTTATCCAAGTAATGTTTATGTTAATCAACATTACTGTATTACGATTTTACTCTGTATTAAGATTTTACTTGTTAGTCAATACTGTATTAAATTCTAGGTTTGGTGTTAGGAACAGGGGCATGACAGAAGATGGGAGCCAATTCCCAACTGCATTTTATCTGAATTTGTGTTATTACGAGGCATGTTTTGGCGGGGGTTTACTGTATCATGGAAAAATATTTTATGAAGGTTGGTAGCTTAGATAATTAAAAGCCAGAAAATTAAAACCTTCCCAGAAGAAGTAAAGCAGTTGTATTTCTTCAACCTTCTTGTCCTACTGTGACATGATCACACTAGAGCATCCTTGGAAGAGCCATAAAGGGGCCCACCAAATTCTTCAAATACCTCAGAGCTGCGTACGTGACTCAGGAAACACAGAGATGGGGTGGTGGGGTGGTGAGGTGAAGCCGTTTGCGCTTCACCTCAGTGGTAAATTTCCACTGAAACACAAGAACTTATGTAGTGTTTATAATGGGGGGCTGTATGTAGACGCCCATGTATAATTAGGTAGTATAAAAACACAAAAACGCGGTAGCTCGGGGCTTCGCCCTGCTTTTTTTTTGCCATGTGGCACAGGACGTTAAGCCTGCAGCGCTGTATTCAGTAAAAGTCTCTTTGAACTTTCCTCCTGCCATCCGAGTCTTTATTGTATGGGTAAAAGGTAGAGATCTCTCCCCATTTGGGTTGGGATTTCCAGGCTACACTACCAAGCACCTACCATTTTGAAGTACCGGTATCCTTTCCTGGTCTTCAGACTTTCTCCTCTTGTTGCACCTCTCTGAATGAGGAAGATGAAAATGCAGAGGATTAGAACAATCAATGCACACTTCTGGGTGATATGAGCTTTACAAGCAATATTATCATTACAACTACTTGACCAGAAGATGGCAATTATTGCTCCCTGTATTGTTGAAGTGAGATTTTCACACTCATAGGACCTAACCATTGAAGAGGGCAGATAGGTGTCAATCTCTACCAATGGTGTGCAATCCTATCCTTTGAAAAAAATGATGAGTTGAACCTCAAACCTCAAAACGTAACCAAGGAAGATGGCTGTTGGAAATTGGGGCCAATACCTTTATTGCCAAGGGACACAAAGAATGAATGAAATTTGTAATTTCTATTGAATATATTAGCTGGACGTTAAATAAGTTAATCATATATTTATAGTACCTGAACAGACGCAACAGATGGCAACAACACCACCAACAGCAACAACCACTCCACATAAACTGCCAAAGAGAATCTTCCAGAGAGTACTGTCGCAGCTGTCTAGAAAACAGAATCAATAAACAGTGAAGAAAGTCTGAGTGATAGTCATACTTTTTTTTTCAAAAAAAAAAATTGGCCTATCGGAATGGCCTTTTGCATAAAAATTGGCCTATCAGAATGGCCTGATTTGTCATGTGAAAAGTTTGCACACTACTGCTTCTCACTCAAAGGGAAGGGAGTGTCTATAGTGGGAACTGCCCCATTTTTATTTTATTTTTTTGCTGCTCCACAAAGTTCTTGCTATGTGCTAAATTACTGGGCATTGCTTGGATCACATGCTGCACCACTTGGTGCAGCTTGTGTTCCTTGGTGAAGACAAGCTCTCTCTATATACAGCAAGTCCTCACTTAATGTTGTCAATAGGTTCTTCTTGGAAACTGCAACTGTAAGCAAAATGACTTATAATGAAACCAATTTTATCATAAGCTAGATGAGAAACGTAAATGTTCCCATGGCATTTTTCAATCAACTTTAAATGAAACAACTTTAAAATGAGGACTTACTGTATAAACGATGATGCATTCAACAGATCAATCTTTCCAGGCATGACAAACTCCCTTCCACCCCATTTATTCTGCATTATTGACAAGCAACTAGAATAGTTCATTTGGGAGAACAATGTGGAAGCAAATGCCATTTGAGAAAAAGGAAGGGGTTTTTTTTGCTACATACAGGTGGGCCCCCATATCTGCTGGGGATATGTTCCAGGCCCCTCCGTGGATACTTGAAACCGTGGATAAGAGCGAACACCCCCTCCATGGTTTCCTGAGGGGGCCCCCCACCCTGCCTCCCCTGCAGGCAGGCATGCTTCCCCCCCCCCAGCTCTTATTTTTCTTTCAGCAAGCTTTGTTTCTTCCTTAAAACAAACAGAGAAGCAGCCTCCATTGCAGGCAAGTAGAATGAGACTAAGTCCTAGAGAGGCTCTGCAAGGTTTCTGTTAACCTTGCACAGTCTCTCTAGTACTTAGTCTCGTTCTAGTTGCCTGTAATAAGCAGCCAGAGGCTGCTTCTCCTGTTTCTTTAAGGAAGAAACGAAACTTACTGGGAAAAAAGTAAAAACCTGGGGGGGTCCCCACGATCCGTGGATAACTGAAATCGTGGATAGCGAATCAGTGGATATGGGGGCCCACCTGTATTACCAAGGGTGGACCATCACTAGTGCACCAAGTTTCATGGAATGGGTAGACCTGTGCCCTTTGTGCCAAAGGTGCAAGTCGGAAGTGATTCGCACGTCTTTGGCTCACAGGCAGAGCTGCGAAAAAAGACGAAGCAAAGGGTGATACCCCCTTGGCTCCCTTCAGCTTTGTTCTGCGGCACTGCCTGCAAGCCGAAGCCATGCGAGTTGCTTCCAACTCACGCCTTTGGCTTGCAGGAAGAGCCACCAAAAAGAGCCGGAGACAACCAAACGGGTGTCACCCCTTCCGGCCCACCTCCTGCTTTGCTCTGTTCCAAGCGGACTTGCTCGGGGCGGAGCGAATACTTCCGGGTCACAGAGCTCTGTGACCTGGCAGTAATTGATGTGGCATGATGCTGTCATCATGCGATGTCAGTTACTTCCGACTTCAGGCTGCTGTGCCACACCAGGCACAGTGAAGGTAAGGGACACTGCTGCATATTATGCACAATAAGTCATATCACTTTTGATTTTCCTACAATACAGTATTGATAATTACCTGAAGCTGTGGCATCCACAGAGAGTTCTCCTTTCTCATAAGACGAGTCTGTCACTTTGCCAGCTGGGGCTTCAAATAAATGGAATATTAGTGAATTCTTCGTAATCAACATAGTTGTTTCCTAACCCTGTCACCACGCCCAGGTGTACCTCCATGGTACCAGAGGTCAGGACCTCTGAGAGGGGGGTTAAGGGGGTAATTTGTATCTGGGCCCAGGGCAAATTATGGGTCAAAAGGGGGCCCTGGAACAAAAAAGGGGGACCCAGGAGCCAAGTTCATACGTAGGGAAGGTGCCCAAAAGAAACTTTGTACCCCCTGATAAAATTCCTCTGAATGGCCCTGCCAGAGGTAGCTTTCCATGCAGATAGGCCCAGAGTCAGCCCCCAGCATATCAAATAAAGTGTTTGAAAGTTTGGAGTGCAGCTGACTGGGCAAAATGGACCAAGACTGTGACCAGGCATCTTCATATGCCGGTGTATAGTGTCTACGAATTGTTTGACAAATCCTTCCTGAGTAAAGGAGTACCTTAGATAGGTAGAGTTTACAGCACTAAACACTACTCCCTGTGCACCTCCCTAGTAGAATACAGACCTGCAGATGATGGAAGTAGCAGAGACAATAAAGATAATGCAGGTAAAGATATACTGTACACTTTCTAATCCCACTAAACATAGTATAGAACCTTAAGGGAGTGATTGGTCTAAAGCTGTGAGCAGGCGGGGCTGGGGGCATTTAAGTAGTCCCCCACCTGGTACAGCTTCCTCTTTTCTTCGTGGTGCCTACCTGAACCCTCTCAGCAACTGGTGAGAATCTCTTAGCATCTCTTAGGACTGGAGTCCAGTCCCAAGTCAGATGCATGCCTCCCAACTCTGGCAACTTTCGGCATATAAACAGAGCTTCCTATTTCTAGCTATGGAAGGGGGATAAGCCTAATGCAAACTGTAGGGATCCATCTACCATAAAACAGTGAGAACCCCACACACTCATGAAGTCCTGGGTCACAGACTCCAGTTAAGCCTTTCTTATCTTGACCAAGTCCACCAGGAGAACATAGTACCTTCCTCGAGTTGTTCTTGGCTGTTTACCTGATAATGCGAGTTGGGTCAGGAGGATTACAACCCAGAGGGAACATTCCTTGAGATCCATGTTCTCTCATATGTCTTCAGAAAGTTCTGATCTGAAATATCAATAACAGTCTCAAGAAGTGGCGCTCATTATTATTGACAAGAAAATAGTTTGCCTTGTAGTGCAAATCCATTTTCTACCACATTCACAACCAATCCATAATTTGTTCATAACTGAACAAACTATAGCAATCCAACTGATTTCAAGTTAAGGAACGTACCATTTAACCTACCGTATTTTTTGCTCCATAAGACGCACTCCCCCCCCAAAAAAAAAATAGGGGGAAAAGTTAGTGCGTCTTATGGAGCAAAGTTAAAAAAAAATTTAAAAATACTTACCGGGGCTTGTGGGGGCTTCGGGGAGGCCTGCAGAGGGTCGCACAGGCCTCCCCGATGTTCATTTCGGCAATAAATGGCTCTTTTCGGCCATTTATCACCGAAATGAAGATCATGGAGGCCTGCGCGACCCTCTGCAGGCCTCCCCGAAGCCCCCACAAGCACAGGTAAGTAAAAAAAAAAACCATTTTTCCCTATTTTTTGCTCCATAGGATGCATACGTCCTATGGTCCGATGCGTCCTATGGAGCGAAAAATACGGTACTTTCTGTATATCTTTAACACTCCCACAATCTGTTTTTCTCCTTTGCTCTCTTGGGAGGGTCAAGACGACTCCGGAACAGAATTTTCAAGGCACTATCATTTCATATTTCACATTTTGTAACTCACTGTTGCATGTAACCTCGGCATATTGCACTGTTGTCATCTTCCTTTTTTGAAATGAAATTCTTTTGCTTCCATAGAGACAGAAACGACGTTTTGTTTTAGCTCATGTCACTCCACAAAGCACCAGATAGTGTGACTAACAGTAACAACAGCCAGGCAAATCATGTGATTCTATAACTACTTACTGATCTTCACACTTGAGCCTTGCAGTAGGGCAGCTATTTTACAGAGGGTTTCTAGCTTTGAAAAGGCTCCAGTTCTGATTCTGAACATTCTGTGATGATCTAAGACCTAATCAATTTTTAATCTTGTATAAACCTTTGTACGCCTCTAAGATTTCAGAATGTACGTCAGGATTGCATATTTGATCCATCCCTGTGTGTAGAAAACTAATGCATCAAGGAGAAGGTCTTCTTCCTTGTATGAGTGTGTACCATGGTCAAGGAGATTTATTTATTTATTTATTTATTTAAAGAATTTATACCCCACCTTTCTCCCAGCAAGGGCACTCAAGGCGGCCTGCTTTCAGAAAAATGATTTGACTACATGGCTTTCCAAGGTGGGGCATGACAAGGAGGCTTAGCCACCTGAATTCAAGATTGATAACGTTTTTCATAGACAAAACACCGGGATTAAAAGCCATGACACAATTAAAATCTAACTTTAAAAACACAATAAAAACTCCATGTTTTTAACGTTGGATTTTAATTGTGTCATGGCTTTTAATCCCGGTGTTTTGTCTATGAAAATTGTTTCTAGCCATGTAAACCTCAATGCATACTTACTGATAACATTATTGGGACATTCCCTGTTCATATTGCATCTATGCAACCTTGAGACGTTTGATCCGAGATCCTGTTTGATCCTAGTTCCTCCTCTGCTGTTACAGACTACCTCCATATTGACCCATACGGCGCTGCCTAGCTAGAATTGCTTATATCAATAATAAATTTGAGTAGGCCAACCTAATTCAGATGGCAGCCTTGCACATGGTAATGTCTATGTTTGGGTATATGTACTCAAATACAAAATATATGGTAAACCTTGCATTCATAGCAATTGGTGCACATTCATTAGAATAATAGTTTTCTTTGGAGGAAAAAAAAACACAGGAGCTAGGACTAGATTCATTGCCAAGCAATACTTCCATATGTTATACTGGGGAAAGTGGCCATTTAAATGTGTGTGCATAATTTACAACTGACGATGAAAGAGAGATGTATGAAAGCAAAACCTGGTTTAAAGAGGATCATGAAACTAAAATCTTGTGGTTGCCTGGACTAAACACAAATGCAATAACCAGAAGTTCAAGGGGGTCCTTTGAGTGGAATAAGAAGGGGCACTCCTATTCTGTAACCTTAGAAAGGTAGGCAAAAGAGACTAGAGGGTTTCCAAACATCTAGTCAGGGCAGAATAAATGGGTGGGGGGGGCAAGGGGGGTATGCTCTGCTCCAGGACTGGATTTATGCACAAGCTAAATAAGCCATAGAATAAGATCTCACATTATGAAAGGCCTCTAAATACATAAGACATTGTAAAGATGAAGTAATTTAACTTGAAAGTATGTCACAATGCAAGAAGACTATGCAAGTTATTGTGTTTAGTTTTTTATTGTATATCTGCTTATGAACACATGCAAATTATAAAGGATAGAGTACAGTAATACTTTTTTTTTTGTTACGGAGTGGGGCCTTTTGTGGTTGACATAGCTTAAGATCTCCAGCATGGCTTCATTTGGCTCTGCTCTGCGGTCAGTCTACATGCAGTCTATGTATGTGTGACGTCTATATCACACTTTTATATATTAACAATGCTTGTTAGTTTTCCTTGCTTGAAGAGAGAGAAAAAACCACAGAATTACATGAAATGAGCAAAAAAAAAGTATGTTTTCTGTTCCTGTTTTGCTAGTCAGTGAAGAAAGAAGATTTGGGAACTGAAATTCATTCTGTCTACTCAATGCTGAAAAATGATCCACAGAGTTCTTGAGTGTGTGGCATTAGTGCAAATACATTTGTTCTCAAGTGAAATATTTATCACTACTGAAATATTTATCACCAATTCATTTTACAGGAATTACAGTGCAATGGGAAATGGGAATGTTTGACATGAATCAGTCTGTATATAAATGTATTTCACCACTTCAGCAAGTTCAGTTTTGCTGAACTGGTTATTACTCTAATTTTAAAGTTCATGTCTAAGCCAGAAACCAACTGGAGAGTTGAAAAATACTAATGAATGTGCACTAGAGCTGAAACTAACATTTTAATGGTGCTACTCTGTACAGGAGCCTCATTTGTACAGGAACCCCCCTTTGGGGGGAGCGGGATATAAATCCAATAAATAAATAAATTTGCTACCATACTTGCATCCTTAAGAAAAGCAACTCCATATATTTCATGTTGACAGCTTTTGTGATTACCAGGTGTTACTGAGCGATTTAGTGTAACCACCAGAAATGTGTGAATTCATTTTCAGGAAATGGCCGAAAGTCTAAGTGTTCAGTGATGTGACCTGACAACACATCACAATGTCATGCAAAGCACGCTTCCCTTTTTACAACATGGTACTATCACACGTTCTTTATATTATTATTTTTAAAGGAAAAGAGTGTACCTTTTCCTGAGACTTAGAAGTAATCATGAGAGTGTAGAAAAGGGTCAGTCCATGACAAGAGAACTCCGTTTGCTGTTTGTTTCCTCCTTTCAATTGAGCTTTGAAGAGGTAGGAAGAAAGAGATTGCACAAACTCCTAAAACATGAGCAGGGAAAACCGAAAGCGGTGAACACAAGTTACACATTAACCATGCTGCATAATGTCAGTTGATTTTTTTTCCAGATGACATATAGTCATAATGCCATCTGCTAAGCTATAATGCAAACATTTTTTTTTTGCAAGAAACATACTTCAGTCATGGTGTTAGAAGTGGGTACCCATGGGGACTATGTAGACTTACCAGATCTCCAACCAGGACAGAGCGCTAGACCTTTAGGAGAAGGAATGTGGGCAGGTGTAGCTTGTTAAGCCTTAGAGCACAATCCTAGAGCACAATCCTAGGCATGTCTACTCAGAAGCAAGCCCCATTGTGTTCATTGTGTTCAATGGGGCTTGCTTCTGAGTAGACATGCCTAGGATTGTACTCTAAGGTTTAACAAGCTACACCTGCCCACATTCCTTCTCCTAAAGGTCTAGCACTCTGTCCCGGTTGGAGATCTGATAAGCCTAGGACTATGCCATCAGCCCTGGGTCTTTTGGAGGCCTGCTGCTAAGTCAGCCCCACACTATTACTCACTGTTGGAATCTCTCCCAATCTAATTTCTACTACTGTCAGCACCTGTCAAACACCCTCTCTCTCTCTCTCTCTCTCTCTCTCTCTCTCTCTCTCTCTCTGCCCAGGCAACAAGAAACTGAATTTCTGATTCTTGCCGTTTTTCTATCTATGCACAGTCCTTCTTCCTCCATTGGCTGTACATGAGAAAGCGGTGAGGACAAGCAAGCTTGAGGCTCAACCATAGCTGCGAGGAGCAGTACCAGGCGGCCCAGCCAGCCAGCCCTTGGAACATGGAACAGTGCTGATCAGTTGAGACCAAAGAGGACCCAATGGTGCTCTATCCCCCAGAAACCTGGAGCTGGCCCCCAACATCCTCCTCTCCTTCACAAATGAGCAACCCTCCCCCATACAACCAACTACCCAGCTTTTTTTTTTAAGATATAGACAATTTTTTTTAAAAAAATACAGTAAAATGTGTTTCTTTTTCTGAGATTTGAAGTAACCAAGGTGGTGTACAAAAAGGCGAATCACCAACTACTGGAAGGGAAATTACATCTGGTATTTGTATCATTCTTTAATGAATTAAAGCGAGATTTGGTGTTGCATACAAAAGGAATAATGAAACAAATTTTTGAACCTTGATCAGGCAGAATGAGAGCAATAAAGATTATAAACAATATGGTTAAATATTAATTGACTAGGGAAATGAACTATACTAACAAAACACCCATTATGATGAGGGTGGGGTATGTATGTATGGTTATATACAATGATAAAGAGCCTATGCGTGCTAGGGCAGCTGGTGGGGAGTATGTCCCTGTAGGATCCCTGTCAATAAGGACCAGGAACTCAACTTTTGTGGTTTTGCCTGCACCAATGTTGTCACCGCGTGCAATATTTTTAAATTTTTACCATAGGATAGAATGCCAGCTACTTACAGCTGGGCAGTAGAAGAGGTGGAGAATATCCCCCACTGGGGTAGAGTAAGCAAGCTGTTCGGGTTGTATACAAGATTTCCTTGTGTTGGAGGAAGAAAGGAAAAGGAAGAAACTCCCTCCTATTTAGATGGGGGAAGATATCGATTATATTCGGATTCTCTTCCTCTAGAAGGAAACCTTTTGATACAAAGTTACCTAATCCTTCATGTATTCCTGAACGTTTTGTTTCTGTTTCTGGGCCATTCCATAATGTCATGAATGGAGCTCTTTGCTACCAAAATAATTCAGCTATGGATATGTTGCTGGGGCGCAGGGGGTTCATAGCAGCAGAGCAGGCAGATGAAGATCAAGGGGGCCAGAAGCAGCAGGTGCGCTCAAGAAGACAGGACAGAGTCATGTGCTGAATCTGGTAGATCACAAGGGGTCAGAGGCTGAGAAGGTAGTCAGGAGAGGGGTTAGTCAAGTCTCAAGGGAGGGTTAGTCTAGTCAGCCAGCCAGAGGAACACAGTAAGCCCCTTTCCACTGAGAAGTGATCAGAAAGCTCCAACAGCACAACCAGCTCCCCCTGCTGTTGGAGGCAACCAATTACAACCTTTGTAACTACTGTATACAGTTCTGTATCTTCACTAAAATGCTCACTCACACTGGACTGTGTGTGTGTGTGTGTGTGTGTGTGTGTGTGTGTGTGTGTGTGTGTGTGTGTGTGTGTGTGTGTGTGTTTAGCCTTCTACAATCATTAACATGTTTTCCTCTTCTAGTTAACACTTTATAATGATGCTAGCCTCTAGTGATTAGCAGCTTCAAATTTATGTTATTCCTTTTGCTCACTATATCATTTTTTTTAACAATTCTTGTTTGTTTGGGTTGCTTGGGACTTTTGTGAGTCACTCTCTACCTCCCCCTTTCATTATACTAGTCCCAATGGAATATGCACTATGACCAAAGGTAAAAGTTTTCCAGACATGCATGGCTTATAGAACATGAGCGCATGCACACACACCACCAGAGCATCAATGGTAACAGATCGCTTGCCAAAATTAACGACAAAACACATGGTTCTGTTGTCTCCCATGAGATAATCAGTTTTTATCAGATGCAGATATGTCTACAGATTTCATGCATTTTGCATGTTTGCAGGAAAATACATATTTAATGGCCCAATTGTGTTAGGACCATCATACTGACCGGCAAGGAAAGCAATTCCATGGGTTTCATGTCGATAGCTCACTATGGCTTTCTGAAGCTTCTGCAGGCTATTATGAGGCCCACAGAGGCCAGTAGAATGGGTCTCCTTAGAACTGTGCTGGCTATTTTGCTGGCACGAGTCCAAGGAGAGTAAGGGAGAAAGAAGGAGACAAGGAATGGGGGTTAGGAACTGGCACATGCCAGTCCCACCAAGATCCACCTCCTACCTGGTCCTCTCCCTGCCCAGAAATTTCCCCATTCCTCCCCCTCCCTTCCCAATTCCATCCACCCCCTGCCACTTCCCACCCCTGCCACTGGCTTACCTTCACTGCTGGACCACCAGCACCTCCATTTGCACTGGCGGACTCAAAATGACCACCGGCAATGCACTCTGCACAGTACTGTATGGCCATTTACGACAATGGAACTGTGTTCCACTGTCATAAAGAGCCACGTAGCCCTACATTGGATTGGATTGCAAGTCTATTAATACAAGGGAAACTGTAATACTAGGGAGCCATTGTTAAAGAAGATTAGAAGAGAGAAACAGGCAAGAAGACTGGTTGAATAGAAGTTATTGCAGCTATATACCTTCTCGTGTTTGCTTCTAGAGTAGCGTCATGGCTTAAGCTTTCATATCCTTATTCTTTTACCCATTTCTCTTTGTTAGATAGTCCTTACAGTTCAGCTCTGGCCTCCCTGTAACTATACTTGTATAACCCACAAGCTAAAAACGGAGTTGACCTATCTCATCCATCAGCACAGCAGTTAGAGCTGAGAAACATACAAGCTGAATTCTTTGGGACAGCTCACTTTCTCTGCCTACCTAAACCTGAGTCCTCTTGAGGAGCAGGAGACCCTCCGCGAGCAGCAGAAACTTTGGGAGTCTGGAGGGCGAGGAGGGACCATGGCTGCTGTTCTCCTGATTCACTTGCTGGGACTCTGCCTTTGCTGTGAGTATACTAAAGGTTAACAGGGCATCATATAAATATCATAGTGGTTATATAAATAATGTTTATATCCAATTGCACGTAACAAAATGCAATTAATATAGAGCAGCGTTTCTCAAACTGTGATTCAGGACCACTTGGGTGGGGACCGGATTTTTGATGGGTGAAACTGGAACTGACAAGCTGATAGCTGAGAAGAAAAATGTTTTGAGCCCTGTGGAAACTGAAATAGAGCAGCACAATGCATCTACTCTTGTGTAGGTGACCATGCCTTGGTCCATTTTGTAGGACAGGCCGAGAGGAACGCAACGCCTCCAGAATGGTTCCAATCCGATGAACGCCTACAAGCAATCCAGCAGGAAGTCCCCCCCTCCTCCTAGCTGACAAGGAAATTATATTGAAAATATAAATATATTTTGTGTAACCTTAAGTGTTCTCAGGGATGTCTTTGTCTGAAGGATCCTGTTGACTTTCCATTAGGTCAAAAAATAAATATTTCCTTCAGTGATGTAGACTTGAGTCTATCGACTTGGACTCGAGTTGGACTCAAGTCGCATCAAGGACTTGACTCAGACTTGACTCGGTGATTGTAAAAGACTCGAAAGACTCAACTCGAGACTTGGAGCCTTTTACGACAAGTCGAATTTTAGTCAGGTTATAGGGACTCACAACTCGCAACCAAAGTCTTGGGGACGAAGACTTGGGACTTGACTCGAGACTTGGACCCAGAGACTTGATCCACATCCCTGATTTCCTTACTACTAGTAAAAACTCTGATGTGTTCTGTTTTAAAGGTGTTCATCTTACGAAGCAAGAGATTTGTAATGTCACAGGCGAGTATTACCTCCATTTTATGTATTTAACTTCTATCTCATTTCTCCGGTAATGTGACTTACAAACATGTAAACAAGCATAATTTTTAAAAAAAAACATTAAAAAAGAACAGCATATACCAAGTTAAAGACAAACCAACCAACTGATACAAAGCAGTTTCCAATGTCCATCTCCAGGCAATCTGTGTGTTCAGTTGCTCTTACAGTTTATCTTTCTAATGATTAAGCAAAATCTGTTTCTTGGTTATTGAAAATACTTGCTTCTTACCATATTCTCAACAGAAAGTATGAACGTGTTCCCTTTTTTCCCTTCAATTTGTTCCCATATGACTTCCTGCATCGGAGACATTTACAGCTGTAAGGTTTCTCCCAGAATGAAAAGCAGCACCAAGGCAAATATATTGCATGGTGTTGCTTAAAAGGAGATGTTTCACTTCCAGCAATCTGGCTGTGACTAGTCTACATGCTGGAAATAATAATTCTTGTAGATTATTGCACACAACAGTTTGCTTTGCTATAGACTTGAAGCTTTTACTCCATTGCATTTCAAATGTGCACAGTCCACTTGTTATTGACAGAAACCAACACTTCTCAATTTGTGGTAAGGAACTTGCATGTGGTTACTTGTTCAAAGATTAATGTCACGGTACTGTGAGCAAAAAGTCATATAGTAACTTAAGTGAGGTAGAGTGACAGGGCCCCCAGATGCAAGGCGGAATGGTATGACTACAATGAAACCCAATGAAATTGTGGCAAAAGCCATGCTAGTCCCTCCTCCCAATCATCCACCAGCAGACTTCCTGTGTCTGCATATATCCCACAGCTATGTCATCTGAATGTGCTATGTGCGAGTGTCCCTATGAGGGCTTGCCCTTTTGAGAGGCGACAGCAGGATTCATGTGCTTTTTGTTTTTCTATGCCAGCATGCATGGCAGTCATAGGATTGTGCCCCAAAACAGGCACGTGGGGATGTTCAACCAAGCCCTCACTCAAAAAAGTAGACAAGGAGATTTCAAATCCAAACATAATTGTGTGTGTATACAGGAAGCTAGGTGCACAAGACATTAGGGTGGATCTCTTGAAAGGAGAAGGGAGACAGCTAAGAGTGAATGGAGAGGGGGGGGACTGGAAAGGTGCTGTCGTTACCTCCTCCCAGCTGTCTGGCTGGGCTGCCATCCTATGCACACTTTCCTGGGAGTAAGCCCTATTGAACACAAGTCTCAAGTCAGAAGAGGATGGAAGTGATGTTGGCTGCCCTCTCATTCTCCTCCCCCACCCCAGAGCAGCTGCTTTTGCTGCTCTCCTATTCATTGCAAGCGGGGGGGGGGCAGATGGCTGCCCTTAAAGCCAAAAATAAGAAGAGGGTAAGATGCTCTGGTAGGAGCTAGTCTGGGGCACTGCTTGGCCTCCTCCAAGGACTCAAAATTCATGAATATCAAAAACCATGTGAGTTTGGGAACGTACATTCAAAAATGTACAGGTGATAACAATCAACTAATCAAAAGTTAAATGGCATCTAATTTGGGGATTTGTTTCTTTTTTTACACAGGGAATCTTACTGCACCTGAGATATTTCTGATTCTGAACGGTTCGTCCAGCAACGTAGGAGATACTATTTTGGTTAGATGTAAAATACCAACAGCCTTTCCTTTCACCCGTATTATTTTCTGTGACAACAGGGAAGAAATATCCTCTCAGCGAAAAGACACCAATAAATTTGTATATAACTTCCATTACAAAATCCAGACAAATAGTGCAAGACACCTTTCCTGCATGTACCAGCATAAGGATGAGGAAAATCAGGTGATTAATTCTTATCTAAGTGATGTCAAGGTCCTTCAGGTTTCAGGTAAGAAACTAAAATAGCATTATTTTTTTCAGAAAATTACCATTCTATTGGTGAATAAACCGCAAGTTCGTATTGTAATATGTTAGCAGTACTCAAGAAGAGTTTTGTTTTGTTTTTTTGGTACAACCCTCTCCTTTGGGCCTTATCTACTTTGAAATGTAAAATACAGCTGTAAAATCTGGGTACCCTTATTGTTCTCCTGATGCTATTATATACAGCCTGAACCTCTTGTCATGATTGCAGTTGCTGTAGTGCAAGAGCCGTTTTGCACAGCAGTGAATTTGGCCTAGGCAAGCAAGACCCATGTGACTCTACACACCCTTGGAGAATTCATTGCTTCACAGTTGTTTTCTGGATGGTGCACATTTTTTCCCAGCAGCAAGAATGAGAGGGTGAGAGAATATGGTGCCAAAGGCTTCAATGAGACCAAAGACTTCAAAGACACCATATTGCTTCTTAACCTGTCCCCTTAAAATGGCTTCCATAGCCTATGGAAGATTGAGGGCATCACCTGGGCAAGAAAACAACAACAAATGGAGGAACGTATTAGCTGCTTGACCCCTATCCTACAACAACAAATGGAGGAACGTATTAGCTGCTTGACCCCTATCCTATTACAGTATCCTGGAGAAGGGATTAGAGTTAGGTGGATACCAGCTGTGAGGTTGAAACTACCCCCGTGCTATTTGGGGATATTTCAATGGAGAGAAGAGAGAAAAGGACACGTTTTCCTTTTTTACTCTTCTCTCCCTGGCTTCCAGTATATAGTAGTAATGCACACAAGTCCACATTTGGCTACCGTTAAGTTTCACTTGATTTCTGGTAAGTTTGTGTGGAAAACATCAAAGGTAAAACTGACTAGAACAAAGCTAAAAATCAATAGAGACAATTTCAAAGTAGGGTGAGGATAGGAAGACCAGTTTAAAAACTGGGTGTGTTGTGCTCCAAAATGAACCATCTGCCAGCTACATAGACTAGCCTTTAGGTAGGATCACTTAATTGCAGTTCCCTTGTTCATCCTGGGTCAAGAGGGGCCGTGTTTCACCTATATTATTTTCTGCGACAACAGGGTAGAAATGGCCTCTCAGCCGAAAGATATCCTGCAATTGCTGGAACAAAACATGAACAATCTCAATTTCACTGTGCTCTGGGATTTGGCAGGATCCAATGGTGTTGCTGGAGGGGATGCAGCGCGTTGCCTTTGCCACTGGAATGGCTCAGAGGCTGAGTGGGAGGAGCCATGTTACACCAGTTTGCTAGATTCGATGTAGCGCCTTGCGTCACTTACGGTGCTGCACCCCCTCCAACAACGCCACTAAGCAGGATCCAACTTCTTTTTCTACTGGTTACTGTAATGCCAAGAAATCCTAGCTCAGCTACTTGGATATCTCCTTGGCTGTCATCGGAAGGACAGACTTGACCAATGGACAAGCAAAAAATCCTTCTGACCCATTGATTTACCAGAGACAGGTGTCTTGTCACGCTGATGCTACCAAGACATATCCTTGGATAAACCTTCCAGTGGACATAGTGGTTGCAGAGGTCAGAATGGTGGAGTTGCACAAGCTAATTAAGTGAAGCCAGTTCTACAATACATACAGCCAGGGGGCTTCCACTAGAGTGAAGGGGTCACATTCACCACTGATGATGATACTTTGAATGGGTAGAATATAAAGTAAGCCAATTCTCAGCTACATATGAAGCAAAACTGGTAAGAAATGTAAACATGTCAACCATTTGCCTCCAATCTACAGGTCCTCTAAATAATACAGCTTCTCTAGGTAAGTGATTCTTCATATAAGCTAAAGCTTGGGTGTCACCAAAATCTTGCTTGAAAGTTCTCTTAGCTGTTGGTTGAGTTAGTGCGATGTCACTGAGTAGAGGTACAGAAGGCTCATAGCTGATAGCATGAAAGGGTGCATTCATTGTTCCTAGAATCCACTGAACATGCCCAGCAGAAGCGTTGTGGCACTGGGGGCGGTGGGCCCCAGGGCACGGGTTGCAGGGGGCGGCGCTTACTGCTGGATCTGTTGCCGTTGGTTCCTCTTTGTTTGGCTCCAAAAAGGAGCCCAAAAGCGCCGGGGGGCATTTCCGTGCGTGCAGCGGCGCACTACGCTGACATCACACACCCCAGGGGCGGGGCATGTGGTGGCCGTGGGGGTGGGGCATGGAGGAGGCAGCCCCCTCCCACGGGTGGCCTGAATCCGCCTCTATTGCCCAGTCCTTGCTGGGCTGGCGATATTGGGTTGTTTCCTTTTTAATTCACAATCTAATATTTTTGCTGCATGCCTGTGAAGTCACTACAAGAATGAGGAAATCACTATGCAGTGGTGATACAATGACAATGATAATATTTGAATAGGTAGAGTTGTAAAAGACAGTTCTCAGTTGCATATAAAGCAAAATTGTGCAAAATGTAAATATGTCAACCATTTGCCTCCCATCTACAGGTCCTCTAAATAATACAGCTTCTTTAGGTAAGTGATTCTTCATATAAGCTAAAATGTGAGTGTCACCAGTTGTTATGGTTATGAGTGTCACAAAAGGCTTTTATGTGCGATAGAGTGAAGGGGTCACTGATCCGTATCTGACCTTCCCTTGCTCCTGAAGTCAACTGAGCATGCACAGTCCTTATTTGGCTGGAGGTGTTTTGTTTTCCTTTCTTATCTTTTAATTTTAAATCTAACATTCTTGCTGCATAGCTGTGAAGTCATCACAAGAACGAGGAAATCCTTAAGCAAAGGTGGTACAATGAAGAAGATACTTGAATGGGTAGAGTTGAAAAAGAGGCTATTCTCAGCTATATATCAAGCAAAGTTGTGAGAAATGTAAATATATCAACCATTTGCATCCAATCTATAGGTCCCAAAGACATTGCAGCTTTCCTAGGTAAGCGATTCTTGTCAACTAAAATCTAGATGTAACCAAGCTTTTGCTCAAAAGCCCCACTAACTAAATAATGTTGTGCAAAGCACTTTGTGGGGTTTTGTCTGAAAAGTAGTATATACTGTAAATCCTGCCTGGGCTGGCCTTCGTTGCAGCACCTGTTCTGCTGGCGCTGACTGCTGTAAAACAGTCAGCGCCAGTTGTAAATGATGCTCCAGCAGTGTGCTCAATAGCGCACTGCCGGGATGCTGGTGGGAAGGCTGGAGCAGCAGCGGATCAGGAGTCTCCTGCTGCCAAACATCAGGGGTGGGGGAGGCAGGATGGAGTGGGGGGCGATGGAATGGGGCAGGGGAGGGCAAAATGAGGCAGCGGTGGAGGGGGGAACAGGATGGGGATGGGGCGGGGGATGGGCGAATCAGGTCCAATAGTGATCAATAGGCCTGTGAGAAATGCATATCAATAACACAGTAGGATGCTAATGTGAAAATGCCCATTATTATTGTCTCCAATGATTAGCCTTACCAGCGTCCCGGAATCGACGCTGGCTTCGACCTAGAGCGGACCCGAGTCGCTCCCAAGGGTGCACTGCAGCTGCCCAATTGGGGTTCCGGTTTCCATCGCATCATTGACCAGAAGTTCCGGAAGCCAGAACCCCATTGGACAGCTGCAGTGCACCTTTGGGAGCGACTCAGATCCGCTCTAGGCCGAAGCCAGCATCAATTCCAGGACGCTGGTAAGGCTACCAATAATGACTTGCCATTTTGCTCTGCTTTTAATTTATTACCTTCTTCATTCCATTGCTTATAGTGGGTTGATCCATGTGTGTTTTTCTTCCCTCACCATTAGGATTTGGAATTGCACCAGCATTTATCCTTCTCTTTGCTGCAGTGTGTTGCATGCTAAAGAAAAAAGGTAAATGTTAAGAAAAGTACAACAGACCTGTTGAAACCATCCATAATGCCTTTGGCCCAATCCTTATGCTGGCTGGGCACTGGCATACCACACATTGCACCAGCCCTAGAAAGCTAGTTAGGTTTCAATATAGGTTTAAAACCATGTAGAGTAAAAACTAAAACTTACAAAGTGTAACTTAACATTTCACTCAGAAACTGTTCTGAACTTCATCAGAAGTAGATATCCACTCTCCTCTCCCACTTACAGCAAACAGCTGCACTGTTCTTATCAATGACCTCATTAACCCTGATCTCATTTTAAGGTCATACACACATCTCATTCATACCGTTCCCTCTTTCTTGTCCCCTTCACTTTTGCAGTTCTGAATATTGGCAGCCAGGTCTTATTTACACTGTGAGTTTCCTCTTTTCTTTTTTCTTTTCAATATATATTTATTTTTTTATTAATAAACTACTAAACAAAACAAAACAATAAAACAAAACAATACAACATACTACGAAAGATTACAGCAAGTGCGAAGCAGTAAATCCTACTTGTATACTACTATATATTTTCTCCTTATAATATCTAACTAAGCCTATATCTCTAATATACTATTCATTAAATCCACATTTCATCACTTCTCTCTCTCTCTCTCTCTCTCTTAAAGAATCTATAAGTGGTATCCAAATATTCACAAAAATATTAACTAACTTTTACTTTATCTAAAAATCTTAACTCTCGCTTCAAATATTTTAATATATAAAGCCATCCCATTTTTCTCCAAATGTATTAAAATAAAAACCTTCCAAATTTTTGTTTTTTTAAAAAAAATTCTATATCCCCTTTTTACATAAGATTCTTGAAAACAAATCACATCTTATTTAAGTCTTTTCAAATAATAAAACATTCTTTTTCTTTTATTCACAAAAGGGTTAACTAACTTTTCCGTTATCATCTAAAAGTCTTAATTTCCACTTCAAATATTTTAAATGTATTAAGTCAACCCATTTTTTCGTCTTCAATTTTGTTAATTTTCCATCATCAAAATTTTTCCATCACTCTTTATGAGTTTCTTAAAAACAAGTCATATCTTAATTTTTTTTTAAATAATAAAACATTTTTTTCTTTTTGTATAACTAACTCCAGTGATATTCCCCTCAAAAAAAATATAATCCCTTTTTTGGTTTTTTGGCAAAAAAAAATTTCCACTTCAAATATTTTAAATTTATTAAGTCAACCCATTTTGTCGTCTTCAATTTTGTTAATTTTCCATCATCAAAATTTTTCCATCACTCTTTATATGAGTTTCTTAAAAACAAGTCTTATCTTATTTATTTTTTAAATAATAAAACATTTTTTTTCTTTTTGTATAACTAACTCCAGTGATATTCCCCTCAAAAAAATTATAATCCCTTTTTAATTTTGACAGTTGCCCATTACACCTTCCATCCCTTCCCCTCCTCCTCCTTCCTCTTCTTCTTCTTCTTTCTTTCTCTTTTCTTCTTCTTCTTTCTCTTCTTCATCCTTAAATCTTCCCCGAAAGTCCCTTGCTTTTTGAATTGTATCCACTTTGCAATTTTTTCCACAGGATCATTCATGTCTTCTAAATTCCTCCCCCGAAAGACAGACTTTTTCTTCAGCACCTCCACGAAAAATATATAACCAAGTCTTGATTTAACTCTTGGTACAATCTCTTCCACTAAATCTTTCTCTTTGTCATTATCTTTCTCTTTATCTTCCTCTATTTCCATCATAGCCTTTATTCCTTGCAATTCGTCCTTTTCCTTCAATGCTTGTTTCAGTTCTGCTTTCATATTCTGAAATTCTTCCTGCAAAATTGCCATTTTTGCATCAAATCTCCTTTCCCATTTTTTGAAACAATACTCCAATTGTGTAGTCATGATGCAGTTTTTTTCACCAGGTGCCAATCTCTTTTCTCTTAAAAAAAAAGAGGTAAAAATAAAAAGCTTCTGCGGTCGCCGAAGTGAAACAGAAAGATTAATTGCCAAAATCCATGAACTCTGACATGGAAGGGCTCATATTCTTTTAGCAAAAATGTCAGGAATGTCAATACGTAAAAGGAAACACACACACACAAATCCCAAACAAATTTCTCTTGCCGGAACAGTCTATTTAAAAAAGCTTCTTCATATCTTTCCTTCTCCTTCTCTTACTATTTTAATCTTCCATAAGTACAGAAAAAAATAGATAAAACTCTCCACTTAAAACTTTAACTTCGTCTTTTCCAACTTTCACTTTCGAATGTTCACTTCGCCTTATCGCAACGTTTTAATTATTTTTAACGTTAACTCTTATCTCGGCTAATTTCTTCAACTCATAAATAATTTCTACGCCTCTTGCCTAAGTAAAGCAAAGCATGTGGGAGGTGGCTTGGCTTATGCTTCATCTGCGGCTGGAGCTTCGATGGTCATCCATTCTTCTTCGCCGACAACCCAAAATTTCAGAGCCTTTGCCTTGAAGTGTCAGAATGGGGGCGATTGAAAGAAATGTGGTTTATCTCTTCGTACTCCCTTTCAATCCAGGGGTAGAGTAATTAAGTCCATCAGATGTACTCCATCGATACAGAGCAATCGGCGGAGTTGTCAGCCTGCCATGTCCTCCTAACCGGAACGACCTCTTTTCTATTCATATATTGCTTGTGTATATATATTCATAATTTCTATCGCTTCTTGGTGCACTCTTGATTGAAAAGCTATAGAAATTATAGCTTGCACTCTTGCATCAAGAAGCGATAGAAATTATGAAACACAAGCAAAATATGAATAGAAAAGAAGAAACTCACAGTGTAAATAAGACCTGGCTGGCTGCCAATACTCAGAACTGCAAAAGTGAAGGGGGCAATAGTGAAGGAGGGAAATACAGTATGAATGAGATGTGTATGACCTTAAGATGAGAACAGGATTAATGAGGCAATTGATAACAGTGCAGCTGTTTGTTGTAAGTGGATGTCTACTTCTGATGAAGCTCAGCACAGTTTGTGAGTGAAACATAAAATTATATACAGTACTTTGTAAGTTTTAGTTTTTACACAGTTTTAAACCTGAAAAAGGACTATATTAAGATGGATATGGACCATGAAAGTTTGAGTCACTAGATAGGTTTACTTATTGGTTCCTACTGAGACCCACCTAATGTGAAGAGATGACTCTCTGGAGAAGACTCTGATGCTGGGAAAGATTGAAGGCAAAAGGAGAAGGGGAAGGCAAAGGATGAGATGGTTAGACAGCATCACCGATGCAACGAGCATGAACATGAGCGAACTCAGGAAGATAGTGGAGGACAGGAAGGCCTGGCGGGATATGGTTCATGGGATCATGAAGGGTCGGACACGACTTAACGACTGAACAACAACAACTGAGACCCTGGTCGCTGGGGAAAGGTAGGGGACTTCAGGCAGATTGCCCTATTGAAAAACAACACTTGGGGCCAAAGAGCATCCCTTTAACAGGGGCAGAACCCACCCTCTCCTTATTATTTCCATCTGTGTGAAGTTATTAATGACAGGGGAGGCAGTAGGCTATGAACCTGGAGAAGACTCTACTTACTAGGCAATGAACCCCCACCTGATTTCTCTTCTGTACCCACCTACTCCAATAAACCCCTTTTCTTGAGCATCTACTTCAGGCTCTCATACTCTCTCTATCGCAAAATCTAGATGATATATAATTCCTCATGCCCTTTGATGTGGACACACCCCTACAAGACTTTCTCATGCCCTGTGGGATGAGAAAGAGGGGTGGGTGTACATGCATATAGGAGCATCACAAAAACTAAGGAAGGCAGACCTCTTCTCTGTAGTCTAGGCTCCATTCTGCCACATAGCATCTTATCCTTCTCTGGGATAAGAAGTAGATCTAAAATGATTAAATGTTCTCTCTCTCTCTCTCTCTCTCAGGTGTAATAAAATGGAAAGCAGCAAGGTAAGAACAATGATATTCAATACACATAGTGGTTGTTTCTCCAACTGAAATATAATGTCCCAAGTGAAGGGTAGCTCTGCAAAAATGGTTACTTGTTTCACTCTTATTTTTCAGAACAGTCCATATGCCCTTCTTGGTACTGGCCAATTCCAGTACTGTCTGATGAATAATGCTTTCAGAACATGTGCTGCATGAGTGTATCATTGTGTGCCCAAAGATGCACACATGATCCTCTACTTCAACACACCAAAAACTGGGGTGAAGATTCACAGAATTTACACAGTCATGTAACTAGTAGTAAGCTATTGGGGTGTGCATGTAGTCAGGACTGGTGCCAGAGCATTCCAGGCAAGTCCAGATTCTGGATT
This sequence comes from Plestiodon gilberti rubricaudatus, assembly GCA_026170595.1. Classification (NCBI taxonomy): domain Eukaryota; kingdom Metazoa; phylum Chordata; class Lepidosauria; order Squamata; family Scincidae; genus Plestiodon; species Plestiodon gilberti. The sequence goes on from JANXHW010000006.1 coordinate 24,298,232, forward strand.
CTTGTATGCATCTGCAAAGCATATATGTGTGCACTGCCGCCCTAGCTCACCTCACCCCAGTATGACCTTCTAGCCCCTCCTGCCTCCCTAGCTTGTCTTGTTACCTCCCTCCCGGTTTACCCAGTGTTGGGCAGGCTTGATGATAGGTTTGGTAGTGGCAGCAGGCTTGGTGGTGGGTGGGTAGAAGTGGCCAATTCCCCACTCTCCTTCCTACTAGCTTCATGCCATATTGGCCTCCAAAGAGGGAAAGACTAAGTAAATGTCAGCACAGACACTGTCTTCTCCCTCCCCTCCCCTCCCCTCCCCTCCCCTCCCCAAGAGGCCAGTCAGGATTGCTCTTAGGGGCTGCCTGCACAGAGCTCCTGGGAGTAACCAAATTAGAGACTAGCAGCAACTCCTCAAATGTACTTTGAAAATGTAGAGTTGTGTGATCACTCTAGATTTTTGTAACTCTATATGTAACTTGTATATACAGTTATGAAAATGTAGAGTCTCTGTACAACTCTAGATTTTCCAAGTAGACTTTGGGTGCTTGAATGAATAACACAGAAGCTCCCTTTGGGGGGCAGTGATCCCATGTCAGCCCCTACAAGGTCATCATAGGTAAAGGTATCCCTTGACAATTAAGTCCAGTCGTGTCCGACTCTAGGGAGCGGTGCTCATCTCCATTTCAAAGCCGAAGAGCCAGCGCTGTCCGAAGACGTTTCCATGGTCATGTGGCCGGCATGACTCAACACCGAGGCGCATGGAATGCTGTTACCGTCCCACTAACGCGGTACCTATTAATCTACTTGCAACTTCTTGCTTTCGAACTGCTAGGTTGGCAGGAGCCGTCGCACGGATTTGAACTTCCGACCTTTCGATCGACAGCTCATGGTTCAGTGGTTTAACCCACTCAGCAAATGTCCTGGGAGGCACTCAATGGATACAGCCCATATGTAATAATATGGTAATGCACAGTAGTTGTGTGCAGAATTATCCCGGCAAAGCCTCTTTTCCTTTTAAAGTAACTACTTAATGATCCAATTGTATCCCAAGACATAAATAAAGAAAAATTTTACTTACCTCCCCAGCTTCTGCCTAGCCCTCTATGGAACTCCTTAAAGCGACACCAGCTCTTTTGCAGGCATAGCTCTGAGGAGTCTTGTAGGGGTGTGTCAGACTCGAGACAGGGGTTTAGGATGTGTTGGACGCCAGTGCCACTGAGATCTGCCCCATCCCAATCCCTGCCCCGATCCACTCCCCCAACCAGCAGAACTCACTGGCAGTCAGTCTGCATGGTGCTGTTCATGGCGCATGGCCTTTGGGGCCTTGCATTGGCAGCAGTGCTCCACAGACCGATGGAGCAGCAGCCATGATGGTGGGGCCCTTGTAACACCAGCATACCTGGTGGTACACCAGCATTACAGGATGATGAGATTGGGCCATAAAATGTTCTATCAATATAGTTCATTCTCCATTTGTCGTGTAGCAGTCTTCATCCTCCCTTCTCCTGTGTATTGAACAGAACTCCTTGGTTTAATGGGTTGAGATGCAGTTGTTGACATGTAATTTGAAATGTAAGAATTTGAGGGAGGGGTTTCCCCCTCAACTTTCATTTTAATTAAAGTTTTATTCACTTTCCACAGGGAGCAGCATCAACCCATCCAACATACAGAAACTGAAAACCAGCCAAGTAGGTTCTGGGGGAGTTAAGATGCCGTCCCTACTATCTACACTTTAGTTAGGCAGAATTGGTTCCATATCAATATTTTTGGGAGATCTTCAGTCATTGGCTTGACTCTGTGGTTTACAGCACAATCCTAAGCATGTTTACTCAGAAGTAAGTTCCACTGAATTCAGTGGGACTTATTCCCGGGTATATTTAATACTGCCATCTTATTATGTAAAGGGTGCAAACGTAAAACATGCTTCTCTGGGCATAAGTGCCATTAAATTCAGTGGGGCTTCTGAATAGATATGCATAAGATCGCACTGTAAATGAGCACCTGTTTTAATCATAATGCGTAACATTTGTATAACACTTCTTGAGGGTGCAAAACAATCCACATGTATTATCTTGACGTAGTCGTTGCAGCAACTATGCAAGGTAAGTGTAACCCTGTGGAATGTGTGTAGCCCTCATCGCATGTTTCAGATCATGTTTATGCAATCAACTTTAAAATTACCCAGTGCCATCCACAGTCACGGCTTACTGCCTTTTCCTATAACTACAGCTTACGTGACTCATCTAAACAGAAGTCATCATCAGAGACACAGAGTGGGTCAAGTTACAGTATCATCAAATATTCCTCATCAAATGAACGGTCATCTTCATCATTACATTTTCATTAGGGAACTCCTATCTGAGCTAATCCAGGTACTTGCTCTAACGGTACTGGAGAATGTGCAAAGAAAATCTTCCTATTCGCCATGTAGGCTTGTTTGTTGGTTTGTGAAAAGACAAACAACTTTGTGATATCCATGTGAGAAAGCTTAAAAAATGAGGGGTCAGAACTACAAAAGGGGCAAACTATTAAAGCCTCCATACCCAGGATCCTCAGTCCTTCCCAGGCTGCCGAGCCCAGGGACGGGGATATTGCGGCCGACATCCCTGCCCCCTCCTGTGCCGGCTCGACCAATGGCCACCCTCCCTCATCACCCTGCCTGCCCCTGCACCCACTGGCGCAACCCTTACCTTGCTCCAGTGGCTGCAGCTCGGGTCCGCAGCGGAGTGAGGCCTGCTGGCCTGCGCACCAGCGGGCCTTACTCCAAGGGTGCCGTAAATGCGCTTTATGGCATGTTTATGGCACTTTCCACCTGCAGAGCGCAGAGAGTTATGGAGGATTGCGCCGTGAGTGTAACATGTAGTTTCGTCCTATATGATAAAAAAAATGTAATATTTTCTAAACTGGAGAGTTGAGCAGACAGACAGACAGACAGATGTTGAAAGGAGAAATGAATAGTCAAATGTACACAGATATAAGATGATGGAAAAGGGTTTGGCAGTAGCATTAGGATGAAAGATTTGGGAGTTAACAGCAGAATGAAAAAAGCCTTAATTCATTGATGGGATTGCGACTTAACCATACAATTTTAAGATGTAACAACAGGAGCATTGGTGTTTTTTTTTCCCTTTCCAAGTAACTGTACTGCTCTGTTTAACAGTGATAAGACTGTCTCTGAAATATTGTGCTCAGTTCTGGCCATCATAGTTCAAAAGGATTCTGACAAGTTGGAAAATCTTTAGAGAAAACCTGTGAAGCTGGTGGTATAGGGTCTAGAACAGTGTTTCTCAAACTGTGGATTGGGACCCACTTGGTGGGTTGTGACCTGATTTCTGGTGGGTCCCAGGTGATGGAAAGATCAGATAAGTAATTGCCACAAGCCCTGAGGCTATTTCAAAAATCAGATAGCTGCTAATTGCCCTTCAAAAAGCTGGGCTCCTGCAGTTTGCAAGGAGTTGAGCTCTTGTAGTTTGCAAGCTTGTTTAAAAATAGGAAGAGCATCTCATAAAGCTAGGTGGGTCCCAATAGAGTGTCATTAAAAAAAAAAAAAGTGGGTCCCGGTGCTCAAAAGTTTGAGAACCACTGGTCTAGAAGGCATTCAATGATCTTTTTTTGAAAGCTACAGAAGTGGAGGTCTTCAAGCTTCAAAAACAGCTTTTAGAAATATTCTAGGGAGGATTTTCCTACTTCAGGCAGGGGGTTGGATGGCTTTGAAAGCCCCCTCCAACTCTGTGATACTATGAGTCTTACTGCCCAATCCTGTTGGGCTGCACTAATAGAATTCAGCACACCCTGACTAGAAGTGTCACAAAACACAACATGCTGCCAGGCTGCTGTTGCAAACAGCGGGTGGTGCCATACATGTGGCAGTGGCTCCTCCTGTTCCCCTTGCAGCAGTAGGTTGGCATGTGGGGTGGGCAGTGGGCAGGGAGAGGGAGGATCAGGGCAGGGATTGGGGCTGCTGGGGGTATGTTAGGGCAGACATGGGGCAACAACACCGCTGATATCCTATGCCTCCTGCCCGGCCTCACAACATTTCCTTGCACAAGCCAAAGAGTTGACGCAGATCCAAGTAGATCCATTGGGGACCATGGTGTGACAGAACAGGTAAGTAATTTTTTCTTTTACTTACCTCTTTGTCGTGCCGTGGTCCCCGGCCAACCCGCCAGGATGCAGTGGAGGCCACGTCAGTGCTGCTGCACCCTGCAGCCCAGCCAAGGATAGGATTGGGCCTGAAAATGCTTAACCAGGGCTGGATTGTACCTACTGATTTTACCTGAGGATTGCAACCTAAATGTGAAATTTCTCATCATAACTATTGACTCATCATAACTAACCTAGACATTTCTCTTTTTCTTTCCCCAGAGGACCAGTCATTTGATGATGATTCAGTGAGTCAGGTTATCTCAAATATGAGTCATAATCCATTGCCTTTCATACATTAATATTTTTATTTTTAAGTTTTGAACAATTGCATGTAGGGGTGATCCAACCCTGCCATCTCCCCAGTTTCACTCCTTGTGATCCACTACTTCAGCTACTTTGCTCCCCATTCTTCTCATATCAGAAAGAAGCTAAGCTAAACCCATCTCTTCAGAGATGGAATGTGAAGGAGTAAGGGAGGGAGTGTTTCAACTCCCTTTTTAACATTCTCACCTTCTGTTTTATCAGACATTTTTAGCTGAGTGGAACAGATCAGTGCTGGAATTGGTCCTCCTTGATTTGTACTCCTGAAATTTATTAATCAAAATGTATGCATACATTTATGCATAGGGCTTGTCGGATGTGTGCTTAATTGTGCAATTAGGTTGGGTGGGGGTTATTTTACGATAAATAGCAGGGGGCCATGAAATTGGGCAAAACTGTGGCAGGGGAGGGGACTTTTGTGGCTTGCCCTTAATTCCTTAGAATTTAATTGGGGCGGGGGCATAATCAGTCTCAAAACTCTGACGTTGTCAAACGACTAAAGCCCTCCTCTTCCCGCCATGGTATCATCCTGTTTTATAGCTTCCACACTTGTCATTTACCCCTTAAACAACCCTCCTCATCCAACTAGTTGTGCAATGAAGAACACTTTTGACTAGACCTATAAACCAAAATAGAATCTGTCTGTTTTTGTTTGTTTTTTGAAGTCCCAAGGGCAAGAACGTGAGGCCCCAGAACGGAAAGGGGATTCAAATCCCCTCCTAAGGTGGATTCAATGGGATTTGAATCCCCATTCCGTTCTGGGGCCTCCCATTCTCACTGCACTGCTGGTTACACCGGTGGTGTACGTTGGATAGGATTGCGCTGTAAGAGATCCAACTTGTTGGTCACTTTGTTACTGTCTCTGTTAATTTGCCCATTTTTTAAATTGTCAGCACCTACGATTTTAATGGTTAAAGAAAAAAATCTTCTCACAGGGTCACAGCTACACTCCTCTGGAAAGTTTTTTTTATTTTTATTTTTAAATAAATAACTTCTTTTCAGATGGGACACATATTGAGGTTTGGGTTGCTTTCTTATTTTAATAATACTCCGAGGACCCATCCATATAATCTGTGATTGACATTCTGAAATTGAAATTCAGAGAGTCAGGGTGGTGTAATGGTTCGAGAGTTGGACTTAGACCTAAAAGATCCAGGTTCAAATCCCTACTCAGCTATGAGCTTCCTGGGTAGGTCAATCTCTCAGCCTACCTAGCTCACAGGGTTGTTGTGAAGACAAAAGGAGGGAAGGAACTATGTACACCATCCTGAGCTCCTTGGAGAAAGGCCAGTATAATAATAATAATAATAATAATAATAATAATAATAATAATAATAATAATAATAATAATAATAATAATAATAGGCAGTATGAAAAAAAAGTGAAATTCTCACTGGAAGGCGAATGGAGCGGAGCCATGGGGGAATCAAAATATTGGAACAGTAACTCAGTAACTTCATCCAAGTTATTTCCATTGATATTTTTTACATTTTGCCAAACTGTGCTGGAACTTATGTTAGGAATCGTACCCCTGTGGATGTAAATCTACAAGTCTAGTGGTACTGATACCCAAACTAATTCTGCATGTGATGCTGACAATTTTTGTATACCTTCTAACCTTTTGAAGGACTTCTTGATATTCAGAAAGCTTCATATAATAAATTTCATTTGTCATTTCATTCATTTCAAGGAGCAGAAAGCAAGAGAGATATTTTCAGTCTACACCTGTGTCACCCTTATGAAGAAACAGGAAATGGGGCCTCCTGTAGGGTTCCATGAGGTCAGTGTATACACCACACTCTTGAATTTGGATTGAAGTTTCATATTGTACATTTCATTTGGCATTTGAATTTGATTCATTTTGAAGGACCAGGAAGCCAAAGAGCTGAACATCTATTCCCGCATCATCTACTAAAGGTAGGCTTACCAGATTGATACTGGGACAGTGTGCTAGACCTTTAGGAGAAGGGGAACGTATTTGGTGGAGCCAGGGCAGCGTCTCAGGGAAGGGCGTCCTGTCCCCTACGCTCGCAACCCCCTGAACACAAACGTAGTTGGTTTTGTTCCGTCTTTAGGCTGTACTCTTATACACACTTACCAGGGAGTAAGCCCCATGAGACTTACTTCTCAGTAAACATGCATAGAATTGGCCTGTTACTCCCAGGTAAGTATGTATAGGCTTCTACAATCACAAAAATGAACACATTTCTTTTTTTTTTCTTTTTCTTTTTTCTTTTTCTTTTTCAATGTCATTTTTGCCTCTTTTATTCTTTTAAATTACTTTTTTTCCCCTTAAGGATTGTGAGCCCCTTGAGGACAGGACTACAAACTTACAGGTGTGGGGGAATGCTGTTAAGTCTGAACCTGTGGGATAGAATGAGGCGCCATTATTTCTTTATTATTAAATAAATAACTGTGGCTAATCATGAAACTAAGATCTTCAAGGAGCTCTTGCATCTGACCATTCTGCCATTACAAAGAGTCAAAGCTTACAAAGAGAGTTGACGATCGAATCTTCAATTTTATCACCATAATTTGAGCATAATGAAAGTTGAAGAAGGTGGTTCAGTGCTGCAGTAGCATCTGTGCAGTGCGGATCTATCCTATACTGGGAATACTTTATCCATGCTCTACCTTTTTCTTCATTGTCTCATATGAATCTTGTGTAATGCAGTTTGCGTTTGCTTCTTAGGAAGAAGTATAATTTCCAATTGCCTGGCTTTTGCAGACTGTTTCGAAACACGCATTGTCTCACGATCCTGAAAAGCACATTCGTTTCTTCTGAAGGCAAAATTCTCCACAATGTAGTTATGCATGCTAAAGAGAACCATTCTGTTAAATGTCGTGGCTACAAATTGGGCGTGTTGTCCTTCAATCTTGTGATGAATCTTGTGAGAGTTGAATAGTATTATGCAGATACATTATATGAAATAATAGCTACTGTGAAAGGTTTCCAAGGAAAAAGAATGCTGTCCCACAGATTCAGGAGCCATAAACGGACTCTACTAGCATAACTACTTAAGTGTTAGGAGGCAGACTTCTATAACACTGTAACATGACTGATTAAATAAAGTTTCTTTTGCTTTGATTTGTTGTCTGATTAGTGTGTTTCTTTAGGGAATTTCACCTTTAAAGGGGGATGTAAAGGGAATTTAAAACCCCTTTCCCTTCAAAAGCCTCCCATTCTGCCCTTCACCACTGGAGGAGCTGGGTAGGATTGCACTGTTAATGGCCATAATCCAGACAGGCATGTACCCCACTCCTTCAGCTTCCTCCTCAGGTCTCATTGAATGTTATATGCACAGTGGGAGAAGGCATGTGAACTCTGGGCTTGATCCTGTGGTCCAGCACTTGACCAATGTGCTCAGGCTTTGAACAAATGAACCCTCAGCAACTACACTATGCTAGACACACACAAGTAAGTCTTCTCTTTTTTTGGTTCAAGACACCCAGAGAAAAAGGCGTGGAACTGACTGCAGAGCATAGTGCTATTCTTGCCTATTTCTGTACAGAGAGATGAAAAATGAAACCACAAGCCTAAGTAAATTATTCCTGTAAAGGGACAAAGGTCACTCAAACATGCGGCCAGTTGTAACCACTAAATGGTGTCTTGAAGATTGCTGGGCAGGTAAGAAACAATGTTTTAAAAAATCTAGAACTACAGCTCATAATTCTACATGTGTTACGTTAAACTGGTGTTATGTGTGTTATGTTAAACTGGTGATTTTTAGTTAAAGGAGATCTTTCCCTAACCCCATTCAGGATACAGACCACGGGCGTCACTGGGGTGTGGCGGGGGGGTGGGCCGCCAGGGGGTGACGCGCGTCATGGGGTGACGCGCGCACCCCCTTGCGCGTCACCTCCGTGACGCGCGTCGCCCTCCGGACGCTCCGAGGCCGGCCCGGGAGCCGGCCTCGGAGCGTCCGACCCCGTCGGCGCTCCAGGGCCTTCTGAACGAAGGCCCAGGCAGCGCGTCAATCCGGGTATTTCCCGGATTTTCGCGCATGCCCAGACCCGTTTTGAGGGCTTTTTGCCCTCAAAACGGGTCTGTGCATGCGCGAAAATCCGGAAAATACCCAGATTGACGCGCTGCTTGGGCCTTCTTTCAGAAGGCCCTGGAGCGCCGACGGGGTCGGATGCTCCGAGGCCGGCTCCCGGGCCGGCCTCGGAGCGTCCGGAGGGGGGCAACGCGATGCGGGGGGGAGCCGGATGGCCCCCTCCCCCCGCGCCTATAACGTCGCGCCCCTGGGGGGGGTGACGCGCGTCCCCGCACCAGGGTGACGCGCGTCTAGTGACGCCACTGATACAGACTTAGTCTGTCTCAGGGTGGAAACGTTCAAGCCACCGCAGCAACCCTGCTTCAATACTCAATTGCAGGTGTGACTTTCAGGGAAATGTAAATGATTCATTGTTGGCGGCGGGGTGTCAAAATAAAGTACTCTTTCAGCAGAGAATCTTCCTTGTTTTCAAATTCTGTTGCTAGTATTAAAAAGAAAACAACATACAAATTTTACAATTAGTAACAAGAGGTGTCACATCTTGCAAAACTGCTATATGAATTGATGTACATTTGTTCATGAGTTTTCCAGAATTTAATAAATGGAACCCAAGTATCAGAAATGTATTTGGTTGAATGCTTGTTTCTCATTCTTAAACAGTAAGTTATTTTTTTCCATAACATCTACAGTTGTTGTGAAGTGTGGCAGCAGAGATTCTTCTTAACAGCATAAACTTGGTTATGCATAGGGTAATGCAATTTTCATTGCTATCAAAATGGTTGCACCTTGCAGTTGCCGTTTCATATCGGAAAATGTTATTTATTCTCTGGCTAGGAAACAGTTCTGCTTGGTTTTTCCATACATCATTCCAAAGGTTTGCTGTAATACTATGTAGTGCAGTAAAAAGTTTACAAATTAAAGCATATGCTTCTCTGGTGCAAAGTCCATATAGGCAAAGCAACTGCCGCATTCCTGTTTGCAAGAAAGAAATTCATCTGTTGTTGAATTTACCAATATGATGAAGATGGGATCCCTGAAGAAGTGTTCAAAAGTATTTGTGTTTTGAAGAGGTGTTAATATAGACATGGAATAGATTAAAGCTTTTAATCATGGCTTGATTCAAAAAGATCACAATAACCGAACACTGGTGTTGCTAGAGGTGGGGCGGAACGGCAAGTCTTGCACAGTGGTAACCGCTCCGTTCCATGGTGGCCCCACCCACTCCCTGCGTGTTGCCTTTGCCGCTCGGACTGGTTCAGATGGCAAGTGGGCGGGGCCACCATGGAACGGCGCGGTTACCACTGTGCAAGTCTTACCGTTCCGCCCCACCTCTAGCAACGCTAGTGTAACAGAACTAATGTTCTTCTCTCAGGCTGTCTTTTACAGAGCTTAGGTTTTATATATATGTTGACTGTTTGATGATTCTTAAGTTTCATGTCTCATTTACTTTAAGTCTCATTTACTGTGTATCAGAATTATAATTTCCCCTGGTCTTACCCACAATATGAGTGTTTCATCATCATAGCCTATGGCTAAATGCAGTAAAAGTGCATTTCTTCTTTCCTACAGTTGTACAGGTATCCCTGTTCTTCTGATCTCATGATCCTCCATGTGTTCCTTATGTGCTGCTGTTTACATCTTCATGGTTCTGCAGATCTCCCATGTGGCAGGTAAGTGAATTTTGTGTAGGGAATTCATGACATGAGCAGTTTTACTCTCAAGTAATAGATATGGGGGAAACAGGAAATGTAAATCATTGCACATACAGTATTTATGTCTGCTTCTGTGAAAGACTAGAATTACTAACTGGATCAGAGGCAAAATGGGACGAAAAGGCAGCTGGGGCAAGGCAGTATGCAGCCTACCCCCCCCCGCCCCGCCCCCCCCAGTGCTCCAAACCTGGAAGTGAGTGGCAATGACGTTGCTGCCCACTCACTTCCGGGTTCGGAGGCCCAACGCGAGCCTCACCCCAGTAAGAAGCCTGGGGCGGGCACCAAGCCTCCTGCCCCTTCTTGGCGGTTCATGCTGTGGGGGAAAATCTGAAAAATCACATGAAAAAACACTCCTTTGGTGGAGCACCAGGGCAGGTGCCCCTCATGCTCCACCGTAGTTACAGCGCAGAACTGAATAGTTTGGAAGGAGTAGCTAAGACAAATGCCATATGGGTAGAGACGAAAGGAGCCCTGCTCATTCCTCCTTTGTATATATTAAACTATTTCAAGATATACAAATGGATGAGTGCTCTTTACTAGGTGATACAGTATTTTAAAATGATAAATGTGATTCAAGAAGCTCCCAGCCAGGCCATCTTGAATCTGTCCTCATTACAACACCTTACATATGCATAAGCTGATCTGATGTTAAAGTTCTGCATCCCACTTCTAACTACAGTACAGGCCAACTTACATGTTCTGGTCAATAGTTTGGATTGGGCTGGATTGCAGAGGATGGGAATGGGATAAGATTGACAAGCATGTGCTTGTTGTAACATGTGGTTTGGTCCTGGTCCTGAATATGATACACAAAACCTACTAACTCTCCTTGCATATATAACAAATCTGCCTCTGATCACTTTTGACTGTTACGCCCTGAAGGTCAGTTTGCAATTATTCCACCCAAGAGCCCTGTCATTGGATTCCTTGGGAAGGATGTCATCCTGCCCTGCCAGCTAACAACGTCCAGCATACCTGAAGGCACCAGTATCACTGTCCAGTGGATATTGGCTCAATTCTCAGAAGCAATTGATGTAAAGTCCTATTATGGAGGACGGCAGCCGGAATCTCAGGACAAGAGATATGAGGGTCGAACAGAGGTCTTCTATAATGAACTTAATAAAGGCAACATGTCCCTGAAGCTGAAGAACAGCCAGCTTTTTGACCAAGGAAAATACACCTGCATGATCCACCTTGGAGATTGGTACGATGAAGTGATTGTTGAACTGAAACTGACAGGTGAGATGATTTTTTTTTACCCTAAAATCATCCAGGATTATGAGAGCAACAAGTTGCAGTCCTGAGAGGACATATATGGGAGGGCTCTCCGTGTGCATTCTCTCCCAGAAGACGGGGGAGGACAGTATTAGAGGGAAGACTGTAGAAAAAGTCCCAAACCTGAGTGGTGCAGCATTGGAAGGAGGTTGAACCCCACTTTCCATGTTGTGTCATCAGCTTCCAACCCATGTATTACCCAAGTGATGTTGCTCTATCAAAGGTGTTCAGGACAACCAACCCCAGCCCAAGCAATACAACAGGGAAGAATGTGTTTTTCCTTGTGATTAACAATTGTCCATATCCCCCCAAAGATTTCTTAGTTATCAGGACTTTTAATTGTTAGCATTCTGTTCCTGTAGGAGAGTTTTGCAGATGTGTAGGTCTTATTGGGTGGATTTTTGTTCATCTTAAAAAAAAAAAAAAGACGAACAATTTTTTATTTTTTTTAAAGAAAACCCAACAACAATGTATTATTTTTCAGAATACCTAAGAATTCCTCTAGGACCTAGTCTAGATATTTCCCAAGAATGCATCCCCCCCCCCAAACATGTCGGTTGTTGGCTTCATTTCATTGCACTACTTGTTGACAAAGGACTACCAAGCTTACTATTCAATAGAAAGTTAAGGAGTAACACAATGAGGTTCTGAGTCAAGGCCAAACAGGATGCAAGTCTATAAATTACAAGGCTTTCTTGAATTGTACAAAATGGCTTAGTGCAGGATTTCCCAAACTGTGTGTCGCAGCTCAAACTGTGTGACAAACAACCAAGGGTGTCGTGGAATGTGCACCAGCTCAGTCGGCTGGCAGTGCAACAGCGACACGACAGACCACGGAGCAGAGGTTCTGCTCTGCCGGCTGTGCATCATGTGCGGTGTTTTTTAGGCCCACCTACCTGCACTCACCTGTTTTTTTGCCGATTTTGAGGTCTTCTTAGGCCATGGAACCAAGAAGTAAGTGCTGATGATGTCACATCGCATCATCGGCACTTGCTTCCGGGTTCCGTGACTGGCACCAGCAGAGGGGGTTTGTTAACCAGTTTGGAAGTGTCCAAATTTACTACTAAGTAGACCTATCCATTCCTATTGCATGGATGGTACTCATAATAGCCATCCCCCTGTATCTTTACAATGTAATGTAAAAGTCAACTTTCTGACCTGCACTACTGAACAAAATATATCGTGTACAGATTGACAAATTATGTTGTTTCCAGTGCTTAGTCTAAACGAGAATAGTCACGACAGGCTCTGTTCTCTCTGGAGTAGTGGAAAATAAATTGTTTTTGGTTTTGTGCAGCCAGTGGAGCAGAACCCACCATTGCCTTGGAACTTTATCAGGACTGGGGAATTGGCCTGACCTGCAGCTCTCAGGGTTGGTATCCAAACCCCCCAGTTCTCTGGCTGAACAGTGAAGGGGAAAACCGAACTGAGAAAGCAGAATCCTCAAACATACAGCAGGAACCAGAGGGAACCTTCAGTGTTTCCAGTTCCATTACGATAGAGCCAGGAGGTGACAACGAAGTCTCTTGCAAGATCATCAACAAGGTGTTGCAGTCGGAGACTGAGTCCAGAATCCTGATCTCGGGTGAGTAAGGATGGGACAAATTGTTGAAAAGTTGTTGTATTGTTGAGATTTTCAGTTGTGGACTGTGGTTTGATTTTAATGGCCTTTTACACAGTTTCATTTTGATCATTAAGTTTTCAATGAGTTGAATTTTTTTTCTGGTTTTAATCTAGCTTGAGTTGCCTGTGACCCCAAAAAGTGGGGTACAGGTGTTTTTAAAAGGTTGGGGTAAATGGAATGGAGTGAGAAAGGCAGATCTTGTGCTATGGAAGTATTGCTGGAAACATTTGTTTTGGAACTTTAAGATTAGCTGGAGAAAGAGAAAATGTAACAGATTTTCATGTGTTTTTCAGATATTTTTTATCCTACCACCTCCCTTTGGCTTCCTCCCTTCATAATCATTTTTTTGATTGACCTGTGTCTCATTACTTTTGTTTCTTATAAACTGAGACGTAAGTATTATCAATATATTACTTTGGGAAATGTATGCAATTGTGGACATAAGACATATTATAGGATCTGCCTTTTGCATTTGACTATGTCTATCAAAATAAGCAGTATTTGGCTAGTTGCACTGAAGAAATGTATGCCAGTTAAATGATACATTTTGACCGAGACCAGTGGTTAATTAATGCACTCCAGATACTCTGTGATGAAACCTCAAGTATGTTTGTGTGTCACATTCTCATTCGCTCTTGAGTCCTGCAAGGGGAGACTGAGATATGCCACACAGCAACCCAAAACCTGGCTATCATTGCAATGTTCCAGCCTGATTCCGGGGGGGGGGGGGATTTTAGCACTGGCTAAAGCAACCTGATGGGGTGCAAATCAGCAAATACAGTACTTTTGAGCTCTTGCCTTAATCAGGCAGGCCACATTATGTTAAAACAGGAAAAAAATGTTTATTACAAAGTAGGCAAAGCATAAAATAGGAAGAATGGGATACTCTTGATCAGAGCCAAGACAAAATAAATCAAAACCAGGTTCCATCTACACTAAGAAATCCACTTCTGCAGATGCAGAATCTCCTCCATCCCTGGACAAGGGTTGGGTTGTCTTGGGCAGTTGTCTCTGCTCTCCCAAAACAAGTGCACAATCTTCACACCATTTTTCTGTTTGTTTTTTCATGTGTACCTGGGCTTGATTTCAGCCTCTCTCATTGACTAGTCCTGGGGTAGGAAAACAAGCCCAACCCCTGGAATTTCCCTTAAGCAATGGTTAAGTGGGAGGACTCAGCCAATAGGCAGGTGTAACCAGAAACCCATTGGGGTACCAATAGGCAGGTGTAACCAGGATCCCCATCAGGATACCAACAGAGACATTCCTTGCCCAAGTTCTAAAAGTCATAGGTGCTAGCCAGGAGACTTTCCTGATGGACCCTCTAAAGGAGCTCCACCTAGAGCCTAAAGCAAAAGGTCCTAGTCTCTGTTAAACAAAAAAAGGCAGGATGTAATACTTGTAGATGTTGTATGAGGCCTGACCAATCCAGAGGCTTCATATTGCTGGCCAGTTCTATATATTGTTATTTTGCAGGGTTTTACTGTTTTCTGTTTTTTTTTAGTGTATTTATGGTTTTAAAATTGTTGCAAGCTGCTTTCGGCACCTTGGTCACAAGAGGAGAGGCAGGGTAGAAATCTTTTAAATCAATAAATGTGCCCTTTTCCCTTGGCTGCCTGAAGAAGGAACAAGCCACAATGTTCCTTGATGAAGTCTAGGGCTGCAATCCTGTACATAGTTACCTGGGAGTAAGCCCCACTGGAAACAGTGGAACTTGCTTCCAAAGTAAGCATGCGTACAATTGCACTGTAAGAGATCTTGATACAAATAATCAGTGAATTTCATCAGTGGATATTTTTTTTCTAAAAATGATTCAAAACTACTGTAACACTGATGTAATTTTTGATAATTTGCTGTACTTTGTTTCAGAGAGCTATCAGAATGTATCTCAGTTTGGTGAGTAATTGATACTAACGTATTTTATACATGGAAACAATGACATAGTTTAACAGCCCAATCCTGCTTAAGGATCCGCCGCAGGCAACCTCCCCTGTGGTGGAAAGTCTCCTTGGGGAAGGGGACGCTCATCCCCTTCCCGGAGTGTAACTGAGGCTGGGGCCGATTGGCCTCCTCGGAATTCCGCCAGCTATTTTGCTGGCAGAAGTCGGAGGAGGCCGTGTAATGGCTCAGCCGATCAGCGGGGGACAGGATTCGGCCAAGGCCGATCCCCGCCCCCTCCCCGATAGGCTGGACCTATTGGCCCCGGCCGTTTGCTCCCAGCCACCCCCTCCGCTGGATCCTTACCTGGGTCTGGCAGCAGGCGGGAGACGGTCCGGGCGGCAGAACAGGGCAGGCTGGCCTTGCGCCGGCCTTCCCTGCTCATGAGTCATCGCAAACATTTGTGATGTCTTTGGCCAGCGGAACGCTTGTTCCGTCAGCCGAATTTATGATAGGATTGCGCAGTAAGCAAGGAAAAGGCAGTTCACTGTGATGTTACAGGGGAGAGGAGTACAGGATCATAAACGGATTCCTTGAAATGTCTCCATTATGTTTTCTTCAGTAGTACCAATGAGGAGACAGCCTGCTGACCCTTCAACAACTTATACTACAGTATTTCTGCAGATTTGAACTGGGTACCCCGGAACAATTTTTCGTCAGAATATTCAGGCCGAGAAGTAACTGAAAACAATATTTCGAAGGATAGCTTCCTATCTTACACAAAACCCACTGCTCCAGACTAGCCTAGCTTACTATACAACCCTGGTTTACTTGGAATTATATGTTGTTTCAAGAAGAGAAAGAAACATTTAAAAAGATTCCTGCAAACCTTGTGGGGTGTGCAACATTTCTCAAATAAGAGAAGACTAAAATCCAAACAGAGAAGAATTGCTAGTTTACCTCTCCCTCCCAAGACCACTCAGTCAAACATCTGATTCCCAAAATCCCCTCCAATCTCTCTTGTTAGTGCCACTGCCACTGCAGTTAATACTAGTAAACCAATATTAAAGGGAAGGGGAACGGGGGGGGGGGGGGAATCATGAGGCTGAGTGGAATTGTAAATGGTACAGGGGAAGGTAGGGGATTTCAAAGTTGGGCTGAATTGGAAAAAAAATCAGCTAGTTCCAATTTGGAGGAAGTGGCTCCATTGATTACCTGGCATAAACCCTGGGAGAAGTCTAACATCCTCAATAAAAAAAACAATTCTCCATCTCAGGGAATTTTTGCTCATTGAACACATATATTTATACCGCTCCTCTCCTGCAATGATAGAGCTTACAGAAACATTTTTTGTTCTTGTTGTTTGGGAACAAATGTGAGTTTCTTTGGATCCAAATTCACAGTTTAGCACTGTAAAGATTTTAGTACCATCCAAAGGCGGAGTCAAATCTGCCTCTTATTTTCACTGTTCTGTTCAATGATGGCAACAGGTGTGCCCATTTTGGTGATTTTAGAGGGCAAATCTGTAGAGTAGGTGATGAACTTATCCCCCCCCCCCCCAGCAGCTTCATGCTCTTACCAACATTTTCAGTCAATAAATGAGTGTTGACATTCTTGTAACAGCTTGAGTTACATGGGTAAAAAAGCCATGGCAGAAAAAGTTTTAAAAATTATAAGAACAGGCAACGTGAGTTCATTCACGTGAAAAATATAATATTAAAATACAATAATGCCAATTCTTATCACTTTAAAAACTTTTTCTGCCATGGCTTTTTACCTGTGTAACTCAAGCTGTTCCAAGATTGTTGCTGGCCATGAAAATTTTAAATTGAATGTTGAAATTCATTTTTTTTTTCTTACAGTGAAGAAGAAGAATGACATTGCAAATGGTAAATACAGTTTGAAAATGCAGTCTTCTACAGTACAGTACTGTTCACAGTATCTGCACCAGTTTGTCTCATTCCTCTTGAACTGTTTCAGCAATACAGGCAAGAGAGGTGGTTTCTAAAGCCTGGTTCTTACTGAGGTTGTAAAGCTGGGTCTAATCTGCACCACCTTAGACTGCAGGGGAGACCTCACAGGACCAAATGCTTCTCTGTACCAAAGGAAAAAGAATCCTTCACTTGAAGAACTAGCACATGAGCTCCCACCTGAAATAGGAAGCAATGGTATTGCCCAGACACAGGTTTGCCATTTCAGTGAGAACTGGGCTTAAGAAACACATTCTCAGTGCAGAGTGAATTTTCACATTTTTTTTATACCACCCTTCCTCCAAGGAGCTCAGAATGGTGTACATATTTCCTCCCCTCCTTTTTGTCCTCACAACAATCCTGTGAGGTAGGTGGGGCTGAGAGATAGTGACTGGCCCAAAGTCACCCAGGAAGCTTCATGGCTGAGCGGGGATTTGAACCTGGATCTTCCAGGTCTAAGTCCAACTCCCAAACCACTACACCATCCTGGCTCTTGGCAGTTCTGACATGGACAGCTGGTGGACCAGTCACCAAGCCCTATTTGCCACTTGTATACACTAAAGCCTGAGCTACATTAGAGGCAGAGGCTCTGCCGCCGCCTCTGCCTCCGCCTCTGCCTCCGGGCTTGGAGCGGGGGAGTGTCTTCCCTCCTGTTGTCCCTCCTGTTGTCCCGCCTTCTTAAGAAGATGATTGGAGGTAGTTCTGATTGGCATGCAGCCACTCTCCCCCCCCTCTCCTACGATTGGCAGGCTGCAGTAGCTCCGCGAACCGCCCCCTAGCTCTGCGCGCCCGCCCCCTCAAAAGTAGGATTCCAGTTTGAGGTACGCGCCGGCCGTGCGGATGTCGCAGTGGCTCCCCTTCCTTCAAAAATGAGGTCAGAAGCTCCGCGACGTGTGTAATGTAGCTCTGGCTTAAGACTTGTGAGACTAGCAGCCAGTACCCTGGTATTCCTCCTCTGCTCTTTCCAGTGAAGATGCACTCAGGGAACAGAGCCCAGAATGGAGCGATAAGAGGTGTGCAGGTTTTCCTGCTATGACCATAGGACTGAAATACAAGTGAATGGGAGGGGCGGGGAAGGAAAGGAAGAATAGGCCCAGGTCTGAGGTGAGGAGCAAAAAGGAGGAGGAAAGAGGGGACAGAGTTGATGGTCCAAAGGGTTAGAAAAGTGGGAGCAAACACTTGGGAACGGAAAATAGACCTCTGCCTCACACTCAATCCTCAACTCAAATTCAAGCAAGTGAGGTTGAATTCTAGTGGGTTGCAGTGGCGTTTTAAGCCACTCCGGCGCCCGGGGGCGGGGGCGGGGGCTGGAGTGCCCCTGTCGCGCCAGAGCCTGGCTGCCGCTGCCCCCCCAAGCGAAGCATCACCTGCTTCCGGAGCCTCCGCTCCAAAGCCGGGACAAGCCCTCGTCATTGCGACCGCGCAGTTCGGCGGTCAAGGGCTTTGTGAGCTGGCCGAACACGTCGCAGGCTTTTATTTGTTTTTTTCTGCACATGCAGAGAACCTTTCTGAGGGCAAACGGGCCTTTCTGAGGGGATAGGCTCTCACTATGTGTGGCTACCCCCAAGATCCACCCACCCCCAAACAGCCCATGGCCCAGCCCCAATTTCTCCCCTGATCTGCCCCCACCACTGACCTAGCTGCTCTGGCAGAGGACAGCCCAGGTGCAGTGGGCCACTGTCGTCCATGCACAGCCTCTGGACATTTGTCCTGGTAGCAGCGTCCCACCAAACGACATAGCGGCTTTCATGTCATCAGCTTAGGACTTATGCTGGTGGATTGCGATATCTGCCACTGTAAGGCCCAGATAAGATTGAGCCATCAGTGTAACAGAGATAGTCAAAGCCATTTCATAGAGCAGCAGGATTCGGCAGGGATAGGGTGGGACAAAAAGCAAAGCACCTTGTAGCATCTGAAAGCCCTTTGATCTCCCACACAGTCAGCTATCACAGTGCAATGCTATCTGTTGTATATTTGGTACGAATATTGAATAATGGGATTGTAGCTAACAGACAGGAGGGACTTTTTTCCTATATAATTCTGTTAATATGCCTCTATTGCTGTTTTCAGAATGCCGTCATCTTGAACGATCATTAGGTAAGAGGGCATGGTTTCCTTTTTTTCCACACTACTTAGATATATATATAAGTTTCAAATGGCACACTACTTATATATATATAACAGTTTCAAATGGCACAGTTGTAGAGTATGGGACATTTAGGGTCACTTCCAGACTTAACAGAAAAATGTTGACAAGTTGGAAGGATTTGGACCTGAGAGAATAATGAAAGTTTTGGACTACAAGGATGGGTATTTGGGGGTAAGTTGACATGTCTCTATTGGAAGAGAAAATCATTAAGAATGGAAGAAATACATATCTGAACCATATAATTTGTGAGTCAGGAACTCGTAGATCTGACATAAAGCAAATTCCAAAAATGGAGATTGCTGCAGATGAGCATTGTGAGCTCCCAGCTGCCATTTTGCATATGGAACAATTGCATATGGAACATTTCTCCCCTTCCCCGGTGTAAGCCCTGGCGGCTCCAATGGGCCTCCTCAGATGTGTGCCAGCTACTGTATTTAACTGGTGCAAAACCAGGGAGGCCGTGTAAGGCCAGCCAGACCTGGGATGGGGGTTAGGATATTGGTGCAGTGAGGTGCCGCTATTCCCGCCCCCCCCTCCCTGGCCAGCCAATTGCCCCCACCACCCTTTTCTGCCTGCTGCTGCACAACGCAGCGTCCAGGATGGTGTCCAGGGGCAGAATGAGCTGCACTGGCCTCAGCGCCTGCACCACTTACTTTCTGGGTGCTGCAAATGTTCTTTACGGCACTTTCGCGACAGCCAACACTGGCGGAGCAGGAGAACCGCTGGCGTTCACTTACACAAGACTGTGCCCCCAGTCTCAGAGCATTTAAATATTTATGAAGGAGTGCTAACAACTCCAATCCATGATTTTCCTCTTGTTTGTTTACTATTATAGAAACAGAGAAACAGACTCTCAAATCAAGTGAGTATCCTTTCTAAGAATAGTCTGTCCGTTGTAAGCACCACCAAGCAACTGCCTTGTCACAAATCTGTATGTTATGTCTGCTATGTAGTCACTAGTGAATGGTCTTTGACCCACAGGAGAGCTGACGTAATTCCTTTCTTTATTAGGGACGGTACTATCATAGTACTACTATGGTGTCATTGGTACGTGCCTCTCCATGCACCTGAGCAGACGATGATCATATTAAATTGGTTGCAGAAACCTCCCACAAAAATAAGGAAACCATCTCTGCACTGCAGTTTCTGACAAATCCCTGGCACATTCCTGCACATTTCTGCAAAGGCAGATCAACAGGTTCACTGTTTTCCCTGTGGCAGAATTCAGTAGCATCTCTAGGTCTGCCACTGGTACATCATGAAACTCATTTTGTCATTGTGGGCCGAAAGCCAGACTTGTCATGCACTTGGGTAATCGGATGACTGCTTGTTCATGTGGTCAACTGTAGTGAGTATTGAACTCATCCCATGGTCAGGACTGACTTCAGTTCTGTCACTGGCCCCAAGCATATACTCAGCCATTCATTTCTTTGTAAGCTCTTTCAACTTTTCATTGTGCTAATCAAAGTCTTCCCTTTATAGGTGGTCTTGAAGATCTAAAAGCACAGTTGGGTAAGGCAAGGCCTTATATCTGTATCATGGGGAGGGGGATAGGGATTGAATTCAATGATGAGAAGGTATTAGAGGGCAATATTGGCAGCCTTTAGGATAGGGCCAATACTATTGGATGAGCCAATACTGTAGAATTTTAATATGATTATTTTTTTTTGCTAAAACGTCTAGGCCACACTATTTTATATTATTTATTTTTATTTTTCACATTTTTATACTGCCCTTCCTCCAAAGAGCTCAGGGTGGTGTACATAGTTCTTTCCCTCATTTTGTCCTCACAACAACCCTGTGCGGTATGTGAGGCTGAGAGATAGTGACTGGCCCAAGGTCACCCAGAAAGTTTCATGGCTGAGCGGGGATTTGAACCTGGATCTTTCAGGTCTACGTCCAACTCCAGAACCACTACATGATTCTGGCTCTGTCAAATCCTGACAAATAAATAGTCTCATGCTGGCATCTTGCAGTGCATGTCTACTTTTTAAGAAAAGGCCTATATTTTGAAAGCAATGTCCCTAACTAGAATATCCTTCCATTTCAGAGCGAATCACAGCTGAGCTGGGTAAGCCATACTGCTTTTGATGAGACAATTATTCTTCTGTCCTAGAAAATGGTTTATTTTGTATTATTGGGTAAACATGAATTCATTCAATTCATAAGCAGACTGGGCAGTTCCATTATATCATAGTTTTTTAATTTCACTGTTCTCTGCAACTGATACATTTTTCTTTTCTATTTATAGATTTTAGGAGAGCTCAGAGTTACACAGGTAATGAAAACATATGATGTTGTAACTCAATAGTGTGAAAGGCCATGAATTAGGGCCAATTCATATATGCAGGTACATTATTCACTTAACAGCTCAACCTAACTAAATTCCCCCATATCGATGTAGTGGCGCTAGTGCCAGCTCCTGCTACACTGCATCCCAAGGGGTAAGGGGACATTATCACTGGCGCAGGTCCAAGATGACCCATGTCAGCATATCAGGTCCGAGAAGGGGGATAGGATATGGTCTGTGCCGCCGACGATTCCACACTCCT
Organism: Plestiodon gilberti rubricaudatus; assembly: GCA_026170595.1. Taxonomy (NCBI): domain Eukaryota; kingdom Metazoa; phylum Chordata; class Lepidosauria; order Squamata; family Scincidae; genus Plestiodon; species Plestiodon gilberti. The sequence goes on from JANXHW010000006.1 coordinate 24,319,841, forward strand.
CCAAGGTCCAATTCACCCACTCCACCCCATCGCTGCCTTCCCCAGCCCCATTCCACCCCTCCCTGCCCTTCACCCACTCCTGTGCAGCCCGGTGGAGGATTTACCTGCTCTGGCAGGTGTTCTCCACTGGGCTGGGGCATGCAGCCTTCACGCCATTGCAAAGCACTTTATGGCATTTTTGCTACAGCGGGAAGGTCTATCATGTCAGCAGAGCATGCACTCCTCTGACTGCACACCTGTTAGTCAGGATCAGGCCCAAAGTTACCTCAGGATTTTGTTACTTCGCAAGCTGATACTGACCTTCCTTCTTTGTATGAAAACGTCACAGCAGCATTGTCCCAATTCACTTGGTGGTCTCTTCTTAGCACTTTGCTAGTGGGAGATGATGAATGTGAAGGCCCTTGAGTATGTAAAAGAAGCACTCGTTCTTGTTTGCTCTTCTGATTTTCTCCCTCTGGTCTCCTACAGCTGCTTTCACTTTGGATCCAAATTGTAAACATCCTGAACTCATCATCAGTGAGAATCAGAAAAGAATCCAGTTTCAACCATCTACACCAGAAAAACCTGTATCTCCTTCTGGGATTCTGATGGTGGTGGGGAAGGAGAGTTATGATGCTGGGAAGCACTACTGGGAGGTGAGGGTGGGAGACAGGTTGAACTGGGAACTGGGGGTGCTGACTCAGGCTGCAAGGGACAAAGTTAAAAAGGAGAAGTTTGTGGGACCTCTTGGTGTAGGATGCTGGGCTTTGAAAAGTTCCAGAGAAGGCTTCTTTACTCATCAAGATGGGGAAAAGATAGAAAAGAAGGAGGTAACCTACGAAATGATTGGCATGTTTCTGGATCAAGAGGCTAGAAAAATCACATTTTATAATGCAGGAGTGATGTTCAGTATACATTCTATCACCATTCAGTCAACTGACAAATTACACCCATTTTTACGTTTTGTCCAAGCTGCAGAAGATGCTGATCAGAGTCCATTAGAGGTCATCCTTAGTAGAGTCCCTATCCCTTTAAAGCCTCTCCAAGAGAAAGAAATCTTCTCCAAGCCTTCAACTTCACTGAAGAAGAAAAATACAAAGGGAATTCCCCAAATCCACAAGGACAGTACAAAAAAGGAAATATACTAAAATACTGGAAAAAAATTTAACTTGTCAGTGTTTGTTTGTTTTTACATTACATTATTAAGTAATTTATGGTACACTCCTGAAAGCCATAGTAGTTAGGAATATATAAACATCCCACTGCTCACCTTGAAAATAAACAGACTTACAGCACAATCCTGTGTAACCTTGCACCGGTGTAACAGTAGATGCATCAGTGTAAGTGCACTTATGCCAGTGTAAGTGCACTTACACCAGTGCATCTGCTGTAACACTGGTGCATCTAATGTTACACCGGTGCAAGGTTACACAGGATTGCGCTGTTCTTGTGTGTTCAGACTGAACATGCAAAAAACCTCTAGGAGTCTCAAGACCCAGGATCCCAAGCAGGAAATGGTGCTTTGCACATCATTTGCTGGTAAGGAGAGGCACATTGGGAAGCCATCTGCTACCACCTTCCCCAAGATAAGCCTGAGTCAGTTTGGGGGTAAAAGAAGGCTGGCAGGGAGGACATAGTAGCAGAGGAGGTGGGGTTTGCATCCCAAGCAAAGATAGGACCCAACTGAGGGAGGACTATGACTGAGTAGGATTTTCTTGTGCAGTTTTGAGTCCCTTTTTCAAGTAAAAAAATAAGTAGTGCACTGAGATCTCCTCTCGTTTGAGTCCCCCGATCCTTCAACAGGCGTACTACCCTGGAATTCCTTTCTCCACACGAAGCTGCCCTTAGAGGGTTGGATTCTGCCATTATTGTAATGTTTCATTTTGTTTTGCTCACAAATCTCTAACGTTTATACAGTATTTGTATTGTTCTATATGTTACAATAAAATAATCAATTGAAAACTGTGATAATCAGACTGGATTCATTCAGAGCGTTTGCCCACCCTGGCTAATAAAAGCTGTCCCCGGGTGGGTATTTGGAATTCCAGAAGCTGTTCTAGCCAGACCCTACTGGTAGCCAAGGAGACCAGAGCACATACTACCACGAAATATGTCAGAAAGAGTAACTCCTGCTGGTGTCAAGTTGTTGGGGGCCTCAAGACAAAGCATTTCAGGGGACTCCATATAGCCAGGGGCATAACAAGGGTGGAGCCTGAGGGTAGCTTCCTGGGCATAATGCCAGGGGAGGGCACAATCTCAGGATCCACAACAGGATTTGGCTGATGTCAGTTTGGATTCGGAGCACTCAAAGCCCAAAGCGAGGGCAGCTGAATCCTCTGCAACCTGATCGTGAGGAGGAGGGGCGGCGTGTGGAGGCAGACAAGCGATACAGGAAGCTGGATTGGGTGGGCCTTTGACCATGATCCAGAAGGGCTCTTCTTATGTTCTTAGTTCCCACTGTAGGAAGGGAGGACTACTTATCTTGATGTTCACTATGACTGCACGTTTGGAGGTACAGTAGGAGCAATCCCTGGTGGGGAATACATTTTGCCCACAAGTAAATGTGTCCACATGCTTTCACATAGAGACAATCTATATGCACAAGCCCTGATTCCTTGTGGGAATACCTTGTGGGGGAAGACATATCAACTTTGGAATCACTCCTGTCCCATGGTCAGCCTATATGTGAACCGGCTCTTAGCTATAATGCTACACTACCTTGAAAAGTATCCATAGAGCACACATACAAAGCTTTTCTATGGCACATAACCTTTCAATAAACCTTCAGAGGAAGAGTTGTGGAATGGCACAGCATTGAACTAGAGGACACAGTGTTAGTCTTGTACAGAGAGCTGGAAAGTGAAACCACAACCCTAAGTAAATGAATTCTGTAAAGGAACAAAGGTCTCCGAAACGGTGGAGCAAGTTTTAACAGCTAAATGGTGCCTCGGAGCTTGCTGAGCAGGTAAGAAACTATATTTAAGAAACCCAGAACTAGAGCTCATTATTCTATATATGGGGGTGTGTTATTTAAACTGGTGGTTTATTTAAAGGAGATTTTTTTCCCCAACCCCATTCAGGATACAGAATTAGTCTGTGGAAACATTCAAGCCACTACATTCAACATGCTTCGATACTCAATTTCAGGAGTGACTTTCAGGGAAATGTAAATGATTAATCATGATTTATGGTGGTGGTGGGGTCAAAAAAAGATGTACTCTCATTTTCCTTGTTTTACATTTCTGTTAGTTTTAAAAAAGAAAACAACATAGAAATTATACAATCCTTAAAGCAAGTTTGAACGTAATAATGTTCTCACTTTAATCAAGAATTTAATCATACTTCACCAATCCATTTTTTGTTGTTGTAACAGCAGTGTTAAACTCCTGATAAGTGACTCTTGTAGTTTAATTGAAACAGACTTCATAAAATCATGTGAATGCTGTCAGCCTGTGAACCTGGTTTTTAAAAAATCAGATTAGATGCTTCTGAGTAAATAACTGAGTATAATTTTGGGATCCTGTCTTAAGACTTATTGGCTAAGAGAGTGAGAGCATGGTGGCTTGGATCATTACCTTTCCCTCTCCTGGGGGGAGGGTCGCAGTGGAACTCTTCATATAGGACCATTGTCCAACCCCCCGATGGCAATGGTGAAATCCTGAAAAACAAAAGGGATTCAGGTGAGTGTTTGGCCAGCATTATCAATGGTTGTAGATCCTAGATTTAACTGAAAGGGAGCAGACACTCCCTGCTCCTAACTGTTGCAAAAGGAAGAGATAGGCAACACAGTTGATAGTGGAGCTAAATGTGATAATACACCAGGATGGTGTAGTGGTTTGGGAGTCGGACTTAGACCTGGAAGATCCAGGTTCAAATCCCCGCTCAGCCACAAAGCTTCCTGGGTGACCTTGGGCCAGTAACTATCTCTCAGCCCCACCTACCTCACAGGGTTGTTGTGAGGACAAAAGGAGGGGAGGAAATATGTACACCACTCTGAGCTCCTTGGAGGAAGGGCAGTATAAAAATGTGAATAAATAAATAATAATAATCTTAAAGGGTCAGAGTGGGGAGTGTAGAGACATGAAAGGGAGATGCAGCATGGGATTCCCCCCCCCTTGTTGTGGATAGTGGCGCCTGGTGGACAGTGGCCTTGCTGCCAGTCCAAGTGTGTGGTCCCCTGAGATTGCACTGGCAGCCTCATTGTGCTCGGTGGTGGTGTCAGCAAGTGCGACGGATCCAGGCACTTCTGCAGAACACATGCTCTGCCAGTGGACCCTTTTGGATAGAATTGGTCCATTAGTCCCAGATAAGTGTGCATAGGATAGCAACTTCAGTGATTCTTCTTTCTCACAATTGTATAGGTACAGTCCTGTTCCTTTGATTCATGCATTCCTTACTGACGTCTGTTTTCATCTTGATGGTTCTGCAGCTCTCCTATGTGGCAGGTAAATTGATTTTCTGCAGGCAGCCCATGCTGTGAGCAGGTCTACAGTCAGGAAACAGATGTGTGTAAACACAGACGTGTTAATCATTGCACCTACTCAAAGGACAAGCTAGAAATATGCACAGATGTGGGTGATGGAGGTGTCTCACTGAGTGTGGGAAAATAACATAACTCCCCTTCCTCACATATTCCAGTTCAGTTGGAGGTTGCCTCCTGGGTGGCTAATTTTGGAAGAAGAAAAAAGAAGCACTTCTAGTTTGTTTCCTCCATGAATCCAAACCCCTTTTAAAGGCATCCAGGCCAGGTGCCATCACCACATCCTGTGGCAAGGTGTTCCACAGATGAATTATACATGCCTCTATCACATGCATCTGTGTATGCATCTAGTTTCACTCTGGTTTTCTTGTTGTGGTAGGGAAGCATTGATGGGAGAGAAATATGCTTTCCTTTTGTGGGCTCCTCAGAGGCAGCAGGTGTGTCACCTTTGGGAAATAGGATGCCAGTCTAGATGTGCCTTCGCCCTGATCCAGCACACCTTATATTTTTATGAATGACTACAATTCCCATTTGCACACCTGACACCTGTGAGTAGCTTGAAGGGGCAGCTGAAATAAATGATATTAAACATGGGCAGCCCAATGCTAACACATCCTACCATGGTGGTGTCCACTACATCCTGTGGGGAAGCTTTGACCTCTGGAGGTCTCCTTGGGAGAAGGGAACATTTATTCCCTTCCCCCAGAGTAAGCCCTCACTGCCCTCATGGGTCAATTCAGACCTGCACCAACGATATCGCTGGCACAAGCCTGCGTGGACCCATGAAGGCCGATCAGACATGGGAGGGGGGATAACATTCAACAGGCTCCGCTGCCATTGAACCCACCCCTTTCCGGGTCCAATCCACCCTCATCCCCACCCCTGTACTACCCACCACAGCCATGTTCCACTCCCTCCCTGCCTCCCTCCCGCCCCTGCATGGCCTTACCTACAGCTGTGGGTTTCCCAAGTCCGTTGCTCGCTGTACAGACCTGGCCGCATATCACTTCTGGTGGCAGCCAGGCCACACTCTCCGGTGTGTAGCGTTTCTGTTTCATGCTGCCAGAACACACATTCTGGCAGCTTAACTAGGGGATAGGATTGCGCCAATAGTTAGGGTTCAAATAAGTCCTGCCTGCTCATTTTCATATATTATACAATTTAAATATGCACAGAGTTATTACCATTGTTCATCTGTGAACACGAGAGATAACAGAGATCAAAGAAGCTCCTAGCCAGGTCTTTTTGACTCTGTCCTTTTGACAACAGTTATACATGTAAGCCAATTTGTTAACATTTTACAACATTTTTTTTCTGAGTTGTATATTTTGTATTTTCTGCCTATAAAAAAAGGTCAAGCTACATGTTAAAGGGCAACAAAGGGGGCTTTCTTCCTCAGTAATTAGCCATGGGGTGGTTCCACACATCACCTCGGTGCCTCCTCCTTCTGAAAGCGGCATTCCTGTACATGCACAGAACGCCACTGAGGCCGAGAGATTGCCCTCTTTGCCTTAGCGGCGTTCTGCACATGTACACGAACACCGCCTTCAGAAGGAGGTGATGTGCAGAGCTGGTGGCAGGCGGCGGCGGCAGCCCGGAGCCTGGAAGGTAAGGAGAGCGATGGGGGGAGCGGGGTGTGCGTGCAAAAGTGGTGGGGCGCCAAATCTGCAGGGGGGGCAAATTTGCAGTGGAGAGGCGCCAAAATTTTGGCCAGCCCGCAACAAATTTTCCCCATGGGAAAATGGCCCTCCACCGCAAATAGGTTCCCCACCCTTGCTCTATCAGTACCCACCTAGCTTTACGAGACTTTAAAAAAAATGTGATCTAGAAATAAATAAATAAATTTATTTACAAGAGCTCAGCTGCTTGCAGGGTAATTAGCAGCTATCTTGCAAACTGCAGGAGCTCAGCTCTTTGCAGGGCAATTAGCAGCTATCTGATTTTTAAATAGCCTCAGGGCTTGTGGCAATTACTTATCTGATCTTTTCATCACCTGGGATCCACCAGAAATCAGGACGTAACCCACCAAGTGGGTCTCGACCCACAGTTTGAGAAACACTGATCTACACAGGTAATGAATCTTCCTCAGATTAGCTTTCATTTTGTTACTCCCTGAAGGTCAGTTTGCAGTCATTCTACCCAAGAACCCTGTCATTGGATTCCTTGGGAAAGATGTCATCCTGCCATGTCAGTTAACAACGTCCAGCGTACCTGAAGGCACCAGTATCATTGTCCAGTGGATGATGACCAATCCCTCAGCAAAAATTTATGTGTATTATGGAGGAAAGAAGGAGGAAACACAAAACAGGCAATACCAGGGTCGAATGGAGCTCTTCGAAACCGAGCTTCGCAAAGGAAACATGTCCCTGAAGCTGAGGAACAGCCAGATCTCAGATCAAAGAAAATATATCTGCATGATCACCATTGGAAACTGGTATGATGAGGTGACTGTTGACCTGAAATTGACAGGTGAGTTGATTTTTAAAAAACTTTATACCAGAAAAAAGTATTATTCTCACAAAATACTAGATCATGAGTGAAACAAGTTGGTTTCTTGTTGAGACTCATGGAGGGGACTAAGATGTGTGAGTCATCCCCTCATATAGCCAGGATGGTGTAGTGGTTTGGGAGTCGGACTTAGACCTGGAAGATCCAGGTTCAAATCCCCGCTCAGCCACGAAGCTTCCTGGGTGACCTTGGGCCAGTCACTATCTCTCAGCCCCACCTACCTCACAGGGTTGTTGTGAGGACAAAAAAGGAGGGGAGAAAATATGTACACCACTCTGAGCTCCTTGGAGGAAGGGTGGTATAAAAATGTGAAAAATAAATAAAAAATAAATATAGTCATTCTGGTATATGAGGGGGGCAGTGCAGCAGCGATGCTGGGGGGGGCGTGGTGTGACACGCGTGATGTGTGTCAAAGCGGTGGGGAATCGGTAGAAGTGGCACGAAAAGCAGAGCGAAGTTGGGCCCTCCCGCCTACCCTGCGTCCTGAAACGGCTTTGCTGCAGCAGCGATGACGTCACTTCCGGGCGGTGATGTCACAGGGTGGTGGTGGTGTATATAGCGATGCCACTGGGCAGTGCTCAAAGGAGCCATTGCCTTAAATCTTTAAAATGTGAGGGAAAAGTCAGCCTTAGACCTGCAGTTTTGGAAAAAATGAAAGAAAAAAAAAAGAACTGAGCAACAACAGTGCTTAATTTGAGTGGCGATCCTCTAGGCAAATTCTGCTCTACCTGAATTTGCTCTACCTGGGTCAGTGTGGAAAATAAATATATGTGTTATTTTTGTGCAGCAAATGGAGCAGAACCCACCATTGCCTTAGAACTTTATCAGAACTGGGGAATTGGCCTCACCTGCAGCTCTCAGGGTTGGTATCCAAACCCTCCAGTTCTCTGGCTGAACAGTGAAGGGGAAAACCGGACTGAGAAAGCAGAATCCTCAAACACACAGCAGGAACCAGAGGGGACCTTCAGTGTTTCCAGTTCCATTACGATAGAGCCAGGAGGGGACAACAAAGTCTCTTGCAAGATCATCAACAACATGTTGCAGATGGAGAGTGAATCCAGAATCCTGATCTCTGGTGAGTAAAGCAGGACAAAGGGTTGCATCCTAATAACGTGTTCAACCATTGGCTTCTTGTGTTTGCAAGTTTTCCCCTTTAATGTTTCTGTAGCTGCACCCATCACTCTGCTGAGAGGCAGGCAAACTATGGTTGCTGACTTGCTCAGTTTTTTTTTTCTCACTTTGGCGAATCGCACCCTAGATTAGTGCACTCCTGCAGAGGCCTGGTTGCCGCCGCCCCCGGCTCCTCCTTACTGTTTCAGGTGGTGTATGCTTCTGGGGAAGGCCGATTTTTGACTGTTGGTTAGTGGTGGTTGGGCAGTATTTCAGTTGTGGACTGTGGTTTGATTTTAGTGGCCTTTTACGTTGTGTTATTATTCTGATCAAAGAGCTGTTTTTTTCTGATTCTGGTGTGCGTTGAGTAGCAAGAAAGATAGGGTACAATTTTTTAAAATAAATTAGTATATTCAGGAAGGCTGTGGTTGAGTGAGAACAGTAGGCCTTGTGACATGGAAGTATTTCTGGACAAATTTGTTTTGCTTCTTGATGATTTTTTTGACAAAATGTAACAAAGATTTTAATGTGTCTTTCAGATGTTTTTTATCCTACCACCTCCCGTTGGCTTCCTCCCTTCATAATCATTATCTTGATTGACCTGTGCCTTATTGCTGTTGTGTCTTATAAACTGAGACGTAAGTATTATATTATTTTGGGAAACTCCTAAAATCATAGGCATGAGGTGTTGTAGAAGTCTTCCATTGCATGTAACTATGGTTATCAAAACAAGCCGTATTTGGCTAGTTGCACAGAAAAAACGTATGACAGTTAAATGATACATATTAACTAAGACTAGGCTTACCAGATCTCCAACCAGGACAGAGTGCTAGACCTTTAGGAGAAGGAATGTGGGCAGGTGTAGCTTGTTAAGTCCTAGAGCACAATCCTAGGCATGTCTACTCAGAAGCAAGCCCCATTGTGTTCAGTGGGGCTTGCTTCTGAGTAGACATGCCTAGGAGTGTGCTCTAAGGTTTAACAAGCTGCACCTGCCCACATTCCTTCTCCTAAAGGTCTAGCACTCTGTCCCGGTTGGAGATCTGGTAAGCCTAACTAAGACCAATAGCTGGTTAATGCTCTCCATAGACACTATTGTGAAAGTGTAAGCACATGCCTTGTGTGTCACCTTCTCATTCACTCTTGGGTTCTGCTAGAGGAAGACTGAGACATGTTGTGGCAACCCGACCTGGCCATCATTGTGGTGTCCCAGCCTGACGCCTCGGGGAGTAAATGTGCTGCCACCCCACATGTGAATCCCCTCCAAAGTTTTCCCCATCAGCCTGGGGTTAGCCCATAACTAGGTATTCCTCAGCATACGAGGACATTGTTGGAGGAGAGAAAGGAGTGCCAAATATCCTGGCTATCGTACAACGAGTGAAGCATCTTTGGGATAATGGTCATAAAATACAAGGGTCAAAACGTTTTTTCAAAAGTATTTATAAAACGACTTATAAGTCTTTTAAAAATGCAATGTATGCAATAAAATCCTTAAATATCTTTAAAATACAATAAAAACAATTTAAAACAATTGGCATGATGTTTCATTCATTTTGTTCCATCAATCTCATCAGATGCAGTCAGCTTGGTAACAGGCAGGAAGATGATAAAACATCGCAGTCCTGCTGTTTGTTTTTAAAAGGAATTTTGGCATGCATTTTCTGAGCTTAATTACCACCAGAAACACAGACAAATTGACCTGTAATAACCTGACCTGATCTTACCCTAGTATACTGCCCCTAGTGGTCACCCATATCATCACAGTTTCTACTTCTTATAATCTTATTTAATGCTGTGGTCCAAATTCTATTGATCATAGAGACCTCCTGTTTCCGGTTAAGGACTCCCTTACCTTATTTATGGATCTCTATGGCCTCCAACGCTAGTCTTGCCCTGTAATTTGCCTCATGCCCCAGTTTCTCAATATCTTCAAATTTAATACATCTTCCTGCCTGTTACCAGACTGACTGCATCTGATGAGATTCATGGAACAAAATGAATGAAACGTTATGTGAATTATTTTAAATTGTTTTTATTGTATTTTAAAGAATTTTAAGGATTTTATTGCATACATTGCATTTTTAAAAGACTTAAGTCGTTTTATAAATACTTCTTTAAAAACCTTTTTAACCCATGTATTTTATAACCATTATACCGAAGATGCTTCACCGGTTGTACATTATAGCTGGTCATAACAGTTTCCGATCTATTTTATCCTGACTGTCTTCTGTTCACAGACACATAGACACTTACAGCAGTCGTAGCATTCTCGGTTGTCTAATGGCAAGAGACTAGGCAAATAGTTCTTAGGTCATGTCTTAACCAGATAGACAATATTCTTTCAAAACTAATAACAATATTTATTAAAAAGGAAAATAGCCACTGCAAAAAAATAGGGAGAATAAAATACTTGTGATCAGAGGCAAAGTGAATCAAAACAGATTCAAAACAGTCCAATCCTAACCAACCTTCCAGCACTGATTCAGCCTCAATGCAGTTCCAAGGTAAGGGAACAGAGGTTCCCTTACCATAAGGAGGCCTCCGTGACTGCACCCTCACCGCAGGATGCAATGCACACCCTGTTCGCACAGCGGCATCAGTGCTGGAAAGTTGGATAGGATTGGGCTGTAACTATATGTTCCCTACACCAGGGGTTCTCAACCTTTGGAGGCCCACGTACCCCCTACGTGGGCCTCCGGTTACCTGTGTACCCCCAGATGTACCCCCGCATACCCCCAAGTACCCCCCTTAAAATGTATTTTTCCCAGGTCCTTCCGCCTGCCCCGCAACCCAGAAAAAACAGTTGCAGCCCTCCCAACAACCCCCGTAGCTCCCCCTACCTGGTCTCCCGGCCATCGCTACCTTGAATCTCGCGAATCCACACGAGATCCAAGATGGTGGCACCCAAATCCCATGAGGGCACATGAGGCATGAGACTGTCTCATGTGCCCTCATGAGATTTGGGCGCCGCCATCTTCGATCTTGTGAGATTTCGCAAGATTCAAGATAGCGGCGGCTGGGAGACCAGGTAAGGAGAACTACGGGGGATGTCTGGAGGGCTGTAGCTGTTTTCCCTGGGTTGCGGCGCTCACGCGCAACACAGAAAAGTGGCTACAGCTGCCCGTCATCAGTTGCTGATCGCAACAGCTGATAATGGGCAGTGTCTCGCATACCCCCAACCTGTGGTCCGCGTACAGGTTGAGAACCCCTGCCCTACACTACGAAATCTGCTTGATATAGAATCGCCTTCATCCCTAGATGGAGGCGTGGGTTCTCTTGGGAAGCTGGCTCTGCTCTCCCCAAACAATCACAGAACCTTCACACCAAGTTTTCTTTTTAAAAAGGTGTACCTGGGCTTGGGCTTCAGCCTTTCTCATTGTCTAGTCCTGGGGTGGGAAAACTAGCCAACCCTTGGGACTTTCCCAAGCTTTGATGAGGTGGGAGGACTTAGCCAATGACGGGTATGTCCAGAACTCAGTGAAGTGCCAACTGGGACATGTTGTGCCCTTTATAAAGGACATAGGTGCTAGCCAAGTGGCATTTTCCCAAATATGTTCCTGACGGGCCATGTAAAGGTGTCACCAAGCCCTCAGGCCTGGGTAGGAATATGTGAGGAGTAAAGAATTTATACCGGAGGAATTGAACCATGCAGATCTGAGCTCAGCTGGTCCAATTTTAGACACTGACTATGACTTCAACAATGGTAGAAGCTTCCTATTCATCACACATTGCTTTAGGCACCATGATCCTATGAAGCCATCTTGATCTTAAATATATGACTGTTCTTGGAATTCATACAATTATGAGTTTTTTCCCCTGGCTTATACGTAGTTGGCAGGTCATAGAAATCAGGTAGAATTATTTCTGCATCATGGAAATCAAGTAGCATTTGCAAGGGCAAAATGCCAGGCACCTAGACGTTATACAAGACCTGGCCAATACAGAGGCTTCATGTTGCCAGCCAATCATAATGACCAGAGCTCCATGTGCCCCTCTTTCCTTTGGTGACCGAAGAAGGAACAAGCCAAAAAGTTTCTGGTTCAAACTTAAGAGTCCTTAACAGGAATAATCTGTGAATTTCATTGGTGGATATTTTTTTTGTCAAAATGATTCTGAACTACTGTAAGGTTGATGCAATTTTTGATAATTTGCTTTACTTTGTTACAGAGAGCTATCAGATTGTATCTCGGTCTGGTGAGTAATTGGCAGTGGCATATTTTATACATGGAAACAATGACATATTATATACAAGGAAAAGGCAGTTCACTGTAATGTTACAGGGGAGAGGAGTAAAGGCTCATAAAGTGATCTTTCAACAAAACCCGCTGCTCCAGACTAGCCTAGTCAAATATTCAGCTCTGTTTTACTTTGGAATTATATGTTTCTGGTATAGAAATAAAAATGTAAAAGATTCAAGTCAAGCTCATGGGGTGTGCAATCTTGTCTCAAAGAAGACAAAATTAAAATTCAAAGAGGGATGAATTTCTAGCTTACCTCTCCCACCCACCACTCAGTCAAACTTCTGATTCCTCAACCCCCTCTCCCTTCCTTAATCTTAATGTGACTTGTGTGACTGGCAATGCAGCCTCAAGGTAAAGGAACAAATGTTCCCTCACTTTGAAGAGGCCTCCATGGCTGCCCCTGCACTGCAAAATGCAATGTGCACCCTGTTGGCACAGCTACACCGGTGCTGGAAAGTTGTTTAGGATTGTGCTGACAATGTTCCAATATTGTGCATATCAGTACAATCCTATGCGTGTCTACTCAGAAGTAAGCCCCAGTGTGTTCAATGGGACTTACTCTCAAGAAAGAAAGATTGCAGCCTATGTCACTTTGCCCCATCCCACTGTTTGCTGTTACTGGCAAGAGGTGGGGAAATTCCCATATCCTGATGTCACAGCATTGTGTCCTGAATGATTGGGGGGGGGGAATAAAATGTACAGTTGCTTTTTTTGGAGGCAGCACTTGTTCTACAGCTTGCAGTACCAGCAGAAAATGTTCAATAAATAAATGAATCATGTTGAATGTTTTCCTTGCAGAGAAGAAGAGGAATGTCATGAAAAATGGTAAATGTAGTTCTAAAATGTAAATGTCTCCTACAATACTGTACACAGTATCTGCACAAGTTTGTCTCATTCCTCCTGAATGACCTCAGCAACACAGCTAGGAGGGGTAGTTACTTAAGCCTGGTTCTTACTGAATTTGTAAAGCTGGGTCTGATCTGCACCACCTTAGACTGCAGGTGAGGCCTCAAAGGGTCCAAATGCTTCTCTGTACCAAAGAAGGGGGGGGGGAATCCTTCACTTGAAAAACTAGCACATGAGCTCCCACCTGAGGAAGCAATGGTATTGCCCAGACACAGGTTTGCCATTTCTGTGAGAACTGGGCTTCAGAAACGTATTCTCAGTGTGGAGTGAATGGCAGTTCTGACATGGACTAGTCACCAGACTTTATTCTCCACTTGAATACACTGAGACTTGTGAGACTAGCAGCTCTACCCTGGTCTTCCGCCTCTGCTCTTTCCAGTGAAGAAGCAGTCAGGGAACAGAGCCCAGGATGGAGCTATAAGAGGTGTGCAGGTCTTCCTGCTATGACCACAGAACCGAAATACAGCTGAATAGGAGGGGAAGGGAAGGAAGAAGGGAAAGAGGCACAGTCTGAGGTAAGGAGCACAAGTGAGGCGGTGGGCAGAGGTGAGAGTCCAAAGGGATGGAAAAGTGGAGGCAATTATCTGGGAAGGAAAATCAGGTTCTCCCTCCCACTCAGTCCTCTGCTTCAATTCAAGCCATCTAGATTAAGTTCTAGTAGGTTGGCATATTCTGGTCTGCCTAGAATTATTTTTGGCATATGTGGTAGGGTATGCCTTTTATGCTGGCAGCTTTCTTCATTGCCACAAAACAATAAGCATCTTTTTTTTTTTATCTCCCATGACTCGCTTGGATAGGAACAATTGTGTGAAATGTCAGACTCTGCAAGCCTCATCTTTTTATCACAATCCTTCCCAGTGAGACTGGTGTGACTGGATCTGAGCTATTGGTTTAAATGTGGCAAAACGGATGAAATCCAGATGTTTTTGGTAAATTGTTTTGTGAATTTTGAAGCTGTAGTGCAGTTTCAGAAATTTTGAAAAAAGAAACCTAATTTTTTTTTTTGTGGGGGCACCTAAATGACCTTGCTGGAGAATCTTGTAGACTCTAAAGTGGGATAAATGTTTTAAAATCAATACATGTTTTCGGCATTATGGATTGGCAAAGGATATTATGCTCTCACAGCCATTTATGTTGATGATGCTAATATACACCAACCCTGGTAACTGGGTCGATTTCTAGACTTGGTGTTTCAGAGATATTCAGAGCTGTTGCACAGAGCAGCAGAACTGGACAGGGATGGGGTAGAGCAAAGAACAAGTCATCTTGTAGCATCTTTGATCTGACAGACAGCTGGTTAGGTCAGTGCAATGCTACGTATACAGTATTTGGACTAATACAGAATAATAGGATTGTAGCTGACAAACAAGAGGAACTTTTTCCTTGCTATGCATAGACTTTCCCTTAAGGTAAAGGTAAAGGTGACCCCTGACAATTAAGTCCAGTCGTGTCCGACTCTAGGGTGTGGTGCTCATCCCCATTTCAAAGCTGAAGAGCCAGCGTTGTCCGAAGACACCTCCGTGGTCATGTGGCCGGCATGACTCTCCTTGCCGCAGCACATAGCATGCAGCTGGAACACGGAGCGCTGTTTACCTTCCCGCAAGCTGTACCTATTTAACTACTCACATTAACATGCTTTGGAACTGCTAGGTTGGCAGGAGCTGGCCAAGCAACGAGAGCTCACCCCGTCGCGGATTCGAACTGCCGACCTTTCGATCGACAGCTCATGGTTCAACGGTTTAACCCACTGCGCCACCCGCTGGCCTTTTCCCCTTTAGTTACTTTGGTGCAAATCACTTTTTGATACATCATGTTTGTCTGTATAGGACAGGGGTGACCAACTATACAAATGATTAGGTAATTGGTATATATGTAATTCTGATAATATGTCACTATCACTGTTTTCAGAATGTGATCATCTAGAACGTTCAATAGGTAAGAAGGAATTGTTCCAATGCTTTCCGCTTCTTTCATGTATTTATACACATGCACGTACATGCTCTCACACTCTCATGTAGACACAGTTTTTTTTCTACGTTTGCAAGAATTTGAAAGCATCTTTTTCTGCTGGAAAAATTCATCAACTTCTCACCATTGTGGGCTTTTCATATTACTGAGCTTAAGTGTTCTGGCAAACAATTTCAAATGGCTTTATTGTAAAAGATGAGACATTCATGCTAATTTCAAGATACTCCAGACAAATGAAATTGGGAGGGATTTGGATCTGGACTATAAACTGTAAGCAGGAAGACTAAAAAGAATATTTACAGCCCAATCCTACCCAACGTTCCAGCACCGATGCAGCCACAATACAGTCCTGAGGTAAAGGAACAAACATTCTCTTACCTTGAGGAGGCCTCCATGACTGCCCCGCCACCACAGGCTGCAGCACGTGTCCAGTTGGCACGGCTGCATTGGCAGTGGAAAGTTGGTTCAATTGGGCTGTTAGTCTACACAGCAAAGAAAATTAAGAAAGAAGAGGTATGCTGACACTTCTACACTGGAAGAGAAAATCAGAAAGAAGAAGGGAAGGAATACTCGCATATCACTCCGCTTATTATCTGAGCCAGAAACTTGCAGCTTGGAGATGCAGCAAATTCCATCAACAGAGATTGCTGCAGATGTACTTTGTGTGCTTCCAAATCATATCTTCTTGAATTGCAAACAGTTGCTTTAGCTGCAAAAGTAATGAAAAGCAATTTACAAGCAAAGTAGAATTGTCTTTGAATGGTTTATATATTTCCATCTCTGCTGTCTCTCAAAATAACAAGGCTGTTGAGATTCACTACAGCTTGGTACAATTTTACAGTATCTACCAGCAGACTGAGTTGTAACCTATCTCAGAGTTTAGGGATGTGTGAAGGAATGTTAACAACTCTGATACATATTGTTCCTCTTCTTTGTTTACCATTGTAGAATTACAGAGACAGACAATGCAAGCATGTGAGTATAAGAATAATTTATCACAGAATGCCTGTTATTTGTCAAAACTGCAACCTGCTTACACCGATATGGGTTCTCTGCCAATCACTTTGTATTATTACCTAATTTTGTATTATTAATATTATTATGTGTGTATTGTTAATACACCGATATGGGTTCTCTGCCAATCACTTTGTATTATTAATAAATAGTTCTCAGTAGCAGCAGGAAGTAAAAATTCCTAATTGCCCAAAGAGTCCTCAAGTTTTCAAAGCAGGAGATCCATTATTTTGAATATGTCAATTGTTTTCTGTGGCAGAAACCACCAAAGTGAAAGGCCCACATGCTATAGATTGGGAAACAATGGTAAAATGCATTATCATGCTGTTGCATTAACTTTGTATGAAGCTATGTAAAGGCTACAAAGTGTGATGCTGATGAGATTCTAGATAGGAAGTGAAACAGTTTGCAAAGCAAGTATATCAGATGCAGCAGAGGCAATAGGGGGGATGTGTCACCCAGGCAAGACAGATTCACCACCAAGCAGCCATCCATGTTGGCACAAATCTGTATGTCTGGTATGAAGTATGTAGATTCTTCAAATAGTATTTGACCCACAGCAAAGCTGACCTAATTCCTTTCTTTCAGAAGGATGATGCCATATAGTGTCATTGGCACATGCCACTCGATGCAGTCTTGAAGATCATCATATCATCCTTGTTTCCTTCTCTGTCTGATCTCCACAGGCTTGATTTATGAAGTTGTCATAGTTTTCAAAGGCACCAGCAGCCCAATCCTACTTCTCCTGCTGCGCCAATGCAGCCGCACCAACAGGGTGTGTTCTGCATCCCGCAGTGGAGTTTCAGGTCTTCTCTGGGTAAGAGAGCATTTGTCTCCTTGCCCAGGGGTAAGCTTCCCCTGCCTGCATGCATGGGTCTACTTGGATCTGCACCAGCTACTTTGCTTGCGCAAGCCCAAATGGACCGGGAAGGCGGATCGAGGCCAGGAAGGCGGATATGATATCGGCACGACTACCACCAATACCGTCCACTTTCTGGCCTCAATCCACCCCAATCCTATCCCACACCAGTTTACATGATGCAGCTGTGCTGCTGGAGCACATGCTGCATCTTATAGTGGGTGGGGCAACCAGACAGCCTGGGGGAGAGATAAGTAAAAATATTTTTACTTACCTCTCCATAGGCTGCCTGGGCAGCAATGAGTCTCCTCAGACCTATGCCAGCTATTTATCTGTCATAAGATCAAGGACCCTCAGGGGGCAGGTCTGGTCCTGGAAGGGGGGATAAGATCCCGGCATGCATCTGAAATCCATCCCTGAACAGCTCCTGAATGCCCTTGGTTCGGCCTGCTCCCCACCTCAGTCCTCCCCAATCTACCCCTGTTTGCGATACTGCACTAGCACTTCTTATGGTGGTGGACCAGGAGAACTGCTGCCGTATATACCCAATAGGATTGGGCTGCCTATCTGCCATTGATATGTCATGAAACACATGACCTCATTGTGGGATGAAAGCCAGACTAGTCATGTCTTTGAGTAATCAGATGACTGATTGTCCATATGGCCAACAATCAGTGATGTGCAGTGCGGGCGCAGCAGGTGAGGCAACCATGACCCCATAGTCTGTGGAGGGTCACTTCCGCCTAACCTGGTGATCATGCACACTATCCTCCCACTTGCACCCAAGTTGGAGGAACATGAGCACGATGACTGGGTTAGGCTGCAGCGATCATCCACGGCGGAGTTGCCTCACCTTCTGCGCAGGCACCACATGTCCCTGGTTTGCACTGAACTCATTCCGTGGTCAGGACTGATTGCAGGTTGTTTCAGTTGATCCAAAACTATACTTAGTCATTCATTTTTTGTATGCTCTCTCAACTTTTCATTGTGCTAATCAAAGTCATTGTTTTATAGGTGGTGTTACAGAACAAAAATTGTTGCTGGGTAAGTCAAAGCCTTATGTCTGGATCTGGGGGAGGGAGGGGCTTAGGGATTGAATTTGTGGCTGAGAAGGTATCAGAGGACAATATTGGCAGTCTGTAGGACAGGTGCTACTACTGTAGGATTTGAATATGAATATGAATGTTTTTTGCCAATGTGAATTTCATGTCTAAACAGCACCATGTTATATTGTTTATCACATTTTTATACTGACCTTCCTTCAAGGAGCTCAGGGTGGTGTGCATAGTTCTTTCCCTCGTTTTGTCCTCACAACAACCCTGTGAGGTAAGGGAGGCTGAGAGATAGTGACTGGCCCATGGTCACCCAGGAAGGTGACCTGGCTCCTTCATGGCTGAGCTTCATGGCTTCATGGCTGAGCGGGGATTTGAACCTGGATCTTCCAGGTCTAAGTCCAACTCCAGAACCACTACACGATTCTGGCTCTGTTAAATCCTGGCAAATAAATATTTGCTGACAAATAAATATTTGCGGACATGCTGGCATCCTGCAGTGCATGTCTACTGTTTAAAAAAGGCATATAATGTATTTTGAAAACAATGCCCCTAACTAGAATATCCTTCCATTTCAGAGCGATTCAAAGCTGAGCTGGGTAAGCCATACCGCTTTTGATGAGAAAATGGTTTCCTAGAACCATACCGCTTCCTAGCAATGGTTTCCTAGCCATACCGCTTTCCTAGAAAATGGTTTATTTTGTATTATTGGGTGAACATGAATTTATTCAGTTCATAAGCATACTGGGCTTTCCAAGATTTCATACATTTTTTTTCCACTGTTCTCTGCAACTGATACATTTTTATTTTCTATTTTTAGATTTTAGAAGAGCTCAGAGTAATGCAGGTAACAAAGCTACATAGTGTAAAAGCCAAGGGAAAAACACTTCAGTAGGAATGGGGTGCAGTGTCCAGTAGCACTGGAGGAGCAGGAAAACTGAACTTAGGATGGGTTGGTTGGTTGGTTGGTTGGTTGGTGATGCTTGTACACACCCTTCATTCATGTCCTAGTTTTCAAAAACAGCTGATGGGGTGGTAAATTTGTGTACTATTTCAGACTGCAGATGGGGAATCACATGATGAAAAGCTGCTAGCTTTCCGCCATGCAAACACAAAATGCTACACATAGAAAATCAGCTTGGCAAGGCATAGCTAGGCTAGAGAGCTAACACTTCTCTGATGTCTAGTTGTATGTCAACAGGGAATGTTTTTGTATAGATGACCATTAAGTCATATGAATCCTCACTGACAGCTTAAGATAGTATAATCCAGGTACAGGTTCACCACTTCATGTGCTCTTTGTGAGATCTAGGCATAAGGTGGTGTGTTTTTGCTTCACAACATTCCTGGGAAGTAGACTAGGCTGAGAGGTATTGACTTATCCAAGGGTAAATAAGGAGTCTCATAGATGAGCAAGGATTGGAACCAGGGCGTCTCACATCCAAGACCGCCACTTAAGCCATTGTACAAAAGTAATTATTATTATTAACAGTATTTATATACTGCTTTTCAACAAAAAAAAATTCACAAAGTGGTTTACAGTCAAAATCAAATGATTAGATGGCTCCCTGTCCCAAAAGGGCTCACAATCTAAAAAAAGATGCAGAACACCACCATCAAACAGCCATCAGAAAAGACACTGTGCTGGGGTGAAACGGGTCGAGTTACTCTTCCCCTTCTAAATATAAGAGGAGCAAAAATTGAAAAAGTGCCTCTTGCCCAGTTAGTAGTTATCTTAATTAAGATAAATATACGTCCATTCCTCAGACGAAATGGATTGTACTATTCAGACAGAATGGACTGTACTCTTGTACTGCTCAGAGAACCTTCATACCCAGAACATGAAGCCAGGGGTGCTTCCTGCAAGTCAACAATACCGGCTTAAAGAAATGTTTCCCCAAAGGGGTAGGACTTCAGAAGTGAGGGAAGTGGCATTTGATGCGCTCTCTAAATCCTGGTGAACATTGTTCCATACTTATAAACCAATAAGACCTCTTGGAGAGAATTTTGAGTACCAATTGGAAGTGGTCACCTGTTGACCAATCAGAACTGCAGGCTTACTATGACTTCTGGACCATTGAGATTGTCCTTGTACACTCAGACTCCCACAGTTCAGTCATCTATGAGTAGCTGGTGCACATTACTGTGACTGACAGAATTCTGCCTTACCCCTCAGCACAGTCGGTCAGCATACACAATGCGTATCCATTTTCTCGTAGACTCCACCAGCTCAGCTTTAACCTGAGGTGTTGTTTAGAGACAAACTCGCCTCTGTATCCCATTTCTTCACAAGCAGACACTGCTTTTCCTTCTTTGTACAATAATGTCACAGCGGCATTGTCCCAGTTCACTTGGTGGTCTCTTCTTAGCACTTTGCTAGTGGGAGATGATGAATGTGAAGGCCCTTGAGTATGTAAAAGAAGCACTCGTTCTTGTTTGCTCTTCTGATTTTCTCCCTCTGCTCTCCTACAGTTGCTCTCACATTGGATCCAGATTATAAACATCCTGAACTCATCCTCAGTAAGGATCAGAAAAGAATCCGACTTCAACCATCTACACCAGAAAAACCTGTATCTCCTTCTGGGATTCTGATGGTGGTGGGGAAGGAGAGTTATGATGCTGGGAAGCACTATTGGGAGGTGAAGGTGGGAGGCAGGTTGAACTGGGAGCTGGGGGTGCTGACTCGGGCTTCAAGGGACAAAGTCAAAAAGGAGAAGTTTGCTGGACCTCTTGGTGAAGGATGCTGGGCTCTGAGAAGTTCCAGAGAAGGCTTCTTTACACATCAAGGTGAAAATAAGATTGAAAAGATGGGAGTGCCCCATGATGTGATTGGTATGTTTCTGGATCAAGAGGCTAGAAAAATCACATTTTATAATGCAAATGCAGGGATTATGCTCAATATACATTCTATCCCCATTCAGTCAACTGACAAATTACACCCGTTTTTAAGTTTTGTCCATGCTGCAGAAGATGCAGATCAGGGACCATTAGAGGTCATGCATACTAGACTCCCTGTCCCTTTAAAGCCTCTCTAAGAGAAAGAAATCTTCTCCAAGCCTTCAACTTCGCTGAAGAAGAAAAATACAAAGGGAATTCCCCAAATCCACAAGGACAGTACAAAAAAGGAAATATACTAAACATACTGGAAATATTTTTAACTTGTCAGTGGGTTTTTTTTTTTACATTACATTATTAAGTAATTTATGTTACACTCCTGAAAGCCATAGTAATTAGGAATATATAAACATCCCACTGCTCACCTTGAAAAGAAACAGACTTACAGCACAATCCTGTGTAACCTTGCACCGGTGTAACAGCAGATGCATCGGTGTAAGTGCACTTACACCAGTGCATCTGCTGTTACACCAGTGCATCTAATGTTACACCGGTGCAAGGTTACACACAGAGGCGTCGGCTGATATGGGGCGGGGGGCCCCAGGGCGTAGGGCGCTGAGGCTCTGGGGGGGCGTGGGCCTCCCTAAGTTTCAGTTTTTCCCGCCTTTTAAAAAAGTTTTTAAAGTGTTTTTGGGGTTTTTTTTAGTGATATCGGGGCTTCTATCGGGTGCGTACGCTTTGCCGCCACTTAGCTTGTGTATAGGAGCCTCCAGCAACGATCTCCGGCGGCGGCGATCTCTTCGGGGGCCCTGATCATTCCTCTGTCTGCCCCGGGCGCGAACTCTGTAAAGCGCCCAGCAGCGCTTTCCACAGTTCGCGCAGGCGCAGAATGACGATGTTTCCAATCGACATTCTGGGCCTGCGTGAACTGCGGAAAGCGTTGCTGGGCGCTTTACAGAGTTCTGACCCCGGGCGCAGGCAGAGGAACGATCTGCGCCCCCGGGCGCAGGCAGAGCAAAAGATCGTCGTCACTGTAGATCGTTGTCGCTGGAGCCTCCTATACATAAGCTAAGTGGCACAAAGCATACACACACCCGATAGAAGCCCCGATACCACTAAAAAATCCCAAAAAACACTTAAAAAACCACGAAAAAAGTAAAAACGAAAACGGAACTTAAATTATGCTAATTTTGGGGGGCATCGGGGGGACCGCCCCAACCTCGGGGGGCGCTAGCTACGCCACTGGTTACACAGGATTGCGCTGTTATTGTGTGTTCAGACTGAACATGCAAAAAAACCTCTAGGAGTCTCAAGACCCAAGATCCATTCCCAAGCAGGAAATGGTGCTTTGCACATCATTTGCTGGTAAGGAGAAGCCCATTGGGAAGTCATCTGCTACCACCTTCCCCAAGAGAAGTCTGAGTCAGTTTGGGGGTAAAAGAAGGCTGGCAGGGAGGACATAGTAGCAAAGGAGGTGGGTTTGCATCCCAAGTGAAGATAGGACCCAACTGAGGGAGGACTGTGCTGGAGTAGGATTTTCTTTTGCATTTTGGAGTCCCCTTTTCAAGCAAAAAATAAGTAGTGCACTGAAATCCCCTCTTCTTTGAGTCCCCCGATCCTCAAGCAGGCGTAATACCCTGGAATTCCTTTCTCCACACAAAGCTGCCCTTAGTGGGTTGGATTCTGCCATTACTGTAATTTGTCATTTCATTTTGTTCACGAATCTCTAACCTTTATATTTGTATTGTTCTACACATTACAATAAAATAATTAATTAAACTGTAATGATCAGACTGGAGTCATTCAGAGTGTTTGCCCACCATGGCTAATAAAAGCTGCCCCTGAGTGGGTATTTGAATTCCAGAAGCTGTTCTAGCCAGGCTGTACTTTCCCCGGGGTTTGGAGGGTAGCCAAGGAGACCAGAGCACATACTACCACGAAATATGTCAGAAAGAGTAACTCCTGCTGGTGTCAAGTTGTTGGGGGCCTCAAGACAAAGCATTTCAGGGGACTCCATATAGCCAGATGCATAACAAGGGTGGAGCCTGAGGGGCAGCTGCCTGGGCATAATGCCAGGGGAGGGCGCAATCTCAGGATCCACCACAGGATTTGGCTGATGTCAGTTTGGATTCGGAGCACTCCAAGCCCAAAGCAAGGGCAGCTGAATCCTCTGCAACCCGATCGTGAGGAGGAGGGGCGGCATGTGGAGGCAGACGAGCGATACAGGAAGCTGGATTGGATGGGCCTTTGACCATGATCCAGAAGGGCTCTTCTTATGTTCTTAGTTCCCACTGTTGGAAGGGAGGACTACTTATCTTGATGTTCACTATGACTGCATGTTTGGAGGTACAGGAGCAATCCCTGGAGGGGAATACATTTTGCCCACAAGTAAATGTGTCCACATGCTTTCACATAGAGACAATCTATATGCACAAGCCCTGATTCCTTGTGGGAATACCTTGTGGGGGAAGACATATCAACTTTGGAATCACTCCTGTCCCATGGTCAGCCTATATGTGAACCGGTTCTTAGCTATAATGCTACACTACCTTGAAAAGTATCCATAGAGCACACATACAAAGCTTTTCTATGGCACATAACCTTTCAATAAACCTTCAGAGGAGAAGTTGTAGAATGGCACAGCATTGAACTAGAGGACACAGCATTAGTCTTGTACAGAGAGCTGGAAAGTGAAACCACAACCCTAAGTAAATGAATCCTGTAAGAGGAACAAAGGTCTCCGAAACGGTGGAGCAAGTTTTAACAGCTAAATGATGCCTCGGAGCTTGCTGGGCTTTTTTTAATCTTTGAGAGGGTGTTGTTCCATCATGCCTTAAAACCGTGATGGTTCACCCTATTCTAAAGAAACTCCCTTGGACCCCACTGCACGGGCAATTGTCAGCAATTCTCTAACCTCCCATTGTCGGTATGCAAGCATGTAGTGGTGACCCAACTACAAGGATACTTAGATGAGACTGATTTTCTAGATCAATTGAAATCTGGCTGGAGTTCGGGACAGAGACAGTCTTGGTTGCCCTACTGGATGACCCAAGTTGGGAACTAGACAAGAGCCTATTGGTTCTGTTGGAGCAGTGTTTGATATCATCAACTAATGGATCCTCCTGGAGCACCTGCCAAGCATGGGGATCAGGGGAACCATTTTATGGTAGGTCTAGGCTTGCTTGGAGAGCAGATGCCAAAAGGTGGTAATGGGGACTCCTACTTGACGCCATGGCCTTGAGTTTTCAACATTATGCAGGTTTCACGTCTGCCCCTGTGCTGTTTAATTATCTATTCTACATGAAGCTTGACTGCCCTGGGCAGCAGCCAGAGCAGGCAAGCATTTCGGCACCTGCGTGACATGACGTCACGCCGCTTCCGTGTTCGCGGAGAGGCAATCAGCTGCCCTCGCTTTTAGGTCATTGCGCTGGGAGCGCTTCGACTCAAAAGCTTGGCAGCCAGCGCGTGGAGGCAGATAGGCAATCGGCTGCCCTAGCTTTTTGGTCGGTTGTGCTGGGAGTACTCCAACCCAAAAGCTAGGGCTGCCGATCGCCCGTCTGCCTCCACGCGCCTCCTCCAGCTGATCGCAAGGAGGAGACAGGATGCAGAGGAGATGGCGTGCGGAGGAGACAGTGCGAGAAGGTGGGGGGAAGGGGAAATTGTACCCAGCTGCTCCAGTGCGCCCAGAGCACCGGCTCCAGTCAGGTTCCACCCACGATACGCTCCTGAAACCGCTGGGAAAGATTATCAAGGGAGTTGGGGTTGAGTGCCACCCATATGTGGATGATGCCCGGCTCTACGTCTCCATCCCATCTGATGCTGGGGAGGCTGTCAACGTCCTGAATCATGGACGGTGGTCAATAATCCCTGCATTCCATTGTATTTATTGTATTTTATATTGCTATTGAACACGTTGGGCAGCATTTTGTTAAATTAGCAGTGACTAAGCAACATAGATGAACATTTGCAAAATAACATTTATAAGATATACTACTGGTGGTAATACAGTCTGGCGGCATCGCTGGAAGGGATACAGAGCAGTAAGTGGCACAAGACGCTGCTACACTGGGGTAAGCAGCCTCTCCTCCTCATCGGTCAGAGCCATTCCAGTTGGTGATAGCTGTGCAGGAGGCTCTGTTTGGTTCCGTGAGCTCCCACGCATTGCCCTCACTGCTGGGAATAGCTCCGACCAGTGAGGGGGTGGGGCTGCTTACCCCCACGTAGCAGCATCTTGCACCACTTACCACTCTGCGTGACCTCCTCCAGTGACGCAGCTGCTACAGTTTCTCTAGAACAGTGTTTCTCAAACTGTGGGTTGGGACCCACTTGGTGGGTTGCGACCTGATTTCCGTTGGGTCCCAGGTGATGGAAAGATCAGATAATTACCACAAGCCCTGAGGCTATTTAAAAATCAGATAGCTGCTAATTGCCCTGCAAGCAGCTGAGCTCTTTACTTGTAAATAAATAAATTTATTTATTTATGTATTTCTAGATCACTTTTTTCTTAAGTCTCATAAAGCTAGGTGGGTCCCGATAGAGTGTCATTTTAAAAAGTGGGTCCCGGTGCTAAAACGTTTGAGAACCACTGGTCTAGAAGGCATTCAATGATCTCTTTTTGAAAGCTACAGAAGTGGAGATCTTCAAGCTAAAAAGTTTGAGAACCACTGCTCTAGAATACAGAAAAATGGTAGAAATATTGTGGATACTTTGTGGTATAAAAGACATAATAGGCTATGAGGTTGCATGCAATCCAAAAGATAAACAGTATTACTGTATTGCTTTAATGGATGGATAAAAAATAAACATAAAAGGTTGGTAATAAGAATGTAAACTGCAAGAGTGTGAGTGACAAAGAAGTGGAGACAGCTCCATCTACCTAGAACATTATGGAACAATATTTTAATACATAAAATATTGGCAATTAAGCTACTGCATGAAGGAAGAATCATGGCAAGAAAGTTTCAGAAATGAGTGTGCTCTGTTTTTCTTATATTGGAGATATTAACAGTAATGTAAAGCATAATATAAAATAGCATAGGAAATAAGAAAGATTTACACCTTAATAGAAATTTTTATAAATTGTATACATCCTCAGGTATATGGCTCCTTCTTGATGCATGTGTTATGGAATGTATGACCTGATATTTGAGTTGTGATTTTCTGTAGACTTTTTTTTTAAAAAAAAATGGTATCTCTTATTTAAAAAATAAACTTTAAAAAAGCAAATATCACAAAAACCACAAATAAAAATGCATTTCTAACGTATGTTATCAAAACAAAGGTAAAGCTGCAAAATGAATGTAAAACACATTATTACAGTCAATCCTCATCATTTGCGTACTTATTATATGCAGATTCGCTTATCTGTGGGAATAAAAGTATAACTTGTTGCCCCGTTTGCAGTCTTTTCTCAGCTATTCTGGGGTGAGAGTGATGTTCTTTGGAATAGCTGCCTGATAAGACTGTTTGTTCTCGCTTAACAGACGGGAGAATGACTCTTAAATACCTGTCTGATAAGGCTGTTTGTTCAAGTTTATGTATTAACTGCAGGCTGTTAAGAGCCAGTGAATGAAGAAAAAAAGAAGCCTGCATTTCAGTAAGCCAGCTAAGGACTGGTGTTCCAGTTCCTGGGGAAGAAGGAAGGAATGGGCTGTGATTGCAAGAAACCGATTCTGAGTGGGGTTAAGAGCAATATGCCTGTGGTGGATATGTCTTTAAAAAAGTCTTGCAGAACTGGTCTGCTTGCTGAGTGTTTGGGATAAATCCTGGGATAGGCTAAATCCTCAGATATCCACACTGCCATCTGTTTTAAATAACTCTCGACTTGATACACAACGGAAGCCAAAATTAAAATGCTGGAGATGTTGAACTGCCCTTGCTATCACCCAGCTCATAGAGTTCAAGGTAAGATTCAGGTTCATAAAGTTCATACAGTATAGTGTATAGCAGAGGCGCAAGGATCACAATGGGGCGCCTGAGCAAGGGGCGGGGCGTCCGCCCTCTGCAGCCAATAGGAGGGCGGAGGGAGGCAGCTGCGCGCGCAGCACGTCTCCTATCCCGCCCGCCCCCCGCTGGTTTCGCTATCATTTTGGAGCCGAACGGGCTTGAGGGAGGGCAGGAGGGCCGAACAGAAGACAGCTGAAGTGACGGGTAAGAGACACGGCGGGCACCCCCACAGCTGGAGAAGCTGCTCCGCTCACTCATCAGGCACAGGCCGTGCGCCCGTGCCTGGAGCAGCTACTCCATGCGCTCTGCCCTGCTTACGCCACTGGTGTATAGCAAACAGGGCCTGCGGGAACCTAACCCCAGTTTTCCTATAAGATCAATGATTCAGTATTCACTGATTTGATATCCGCTGGGTTTTCCAGGAAGCCTCTTGGGACGCACCTCGCGTCCCGTGAGCGTTTACCCTGCTCCCGGGGGGGTGCGCCCAGCGACGTTCTCCGTTCCGGGATTCGGGCCAGCTGATTGGCTGGCCCGGATCACGTGACCCTGGTGCCGACACGAGGGAGCTACGCGTTATTGCGGCTCCCTCGGTCGGCGTTCGGGAAGCAACACCCTCCCGCCCTCCCTAGGCATAGTCTGGGATTAGCCGGTTGCCCTTCGGGGGGTCAGGTAGGAATTTTTGGCCACCAATTGATTGGCGCAATTTTGGTGGTCTTTTTGCCTACCTCAGACTGTGTCCTGGGGAGGGGGTATTTAGTCAGACGGTCACCTGGCAGGTGGCGTGCGGAAATGGATAGGTAGGTTGATAGGGAATCAGCGTCCACATGGAGTTCGGCAAGGTCAGGTGGTAAGCCAGGACCGCTCATCACGACACTGTTACCCTCGGGTCAGTGAGGCTGGCTGGCAAACCACCTGACCCGAGCAGGGAGGTACCATCAATGGCGTAGCCAGTATGGTCACCTGCACTGCTCAGCTGTCCACCTTTCGGGGTTGGCCGTGATAGGCCCCATCGGGCAGTGACCGAAGGGGCCTGGAGCCTGGGTGTCCACGCCAGACGAGTAGGGGGAGGTAAATAGCGAACACTATTTTCCCCCGACCAGTATCCGCACGTCAAAGGGAGTGGTTAGATGCCCCTAGTTAAGTTTTGCCTTTGCAGGACTTCTTAATTATAAATAAAGTGACCATTCATTCCAAAGAAACGTTGTCTGGCGTATTCATTTCCGGAGTGTAAGGGTAATGGAACCCCAGCAGATAACGAGAATTGACTGTATTTTCTTAATTACATTAATGAAATGGAAAATGTTTACTTCCATGTAAACATGAATAGGATTATTTACATTATGCCAAAACTGATCAGTAATTAATGTTTCTTTGCCCATATAACTTCTGTAAGGAAAAGCTATGTGACTGTGCATTTCTTGTTTATTCCTCGGTAACATCATCTTTAAATGATGGTGTAATTTTTAGGGGCTCACTATCTGGCTCTGCAGTTACGGAGCCCAGAGAGAAGAAGGGATAAAGTTTCCCTAAATAAGAGAAAGTGTAAGTATGCAATTTGCTTCTACTGTTGACATCATAAAAAGATAGGTATCTCTCTGGCATATTTAGAAACAGTCCTATTTTTGTAGGTTTTACACTAACTTCCAGAGGGGTCAGAGGTTCAGTCTGAGCCCAGTAATTTTTCTTACCATCACATTCTATTACCCAATAACCATTCTGTGGGGCCAGTGTGCTCTTCCCTTCTCTAGAAACGGATTCAGAGGCGACCCCCAAGCCCCAATTGTTTCTCTGGCCAACCTCCACTTCCCAGTAATGTTTGCCTTGGGAAAAGCCGTCTTTTGCCAGGACAAAGAGATGGGACTCAAACCTCTCCTCACTGTTAGAAACATTTGACATGTTTACTGCATCCCTCAAGCTTTTCAAATCTTCAGACACTTCCAATCTTGGATGAGCTGTGCTAGGGTCCAAAATCACATCCTCTGCAAAGGAAAGGAAAAGAGTTAACTAAAAGACATATGGGGGTCTCTGTGTGACTCTTTGATGATTGTGATGCCCACTTATGAATCATGCACTACAGTGTCCATACATACTATGATGGTATATGACAGGGGTGGCCAAACTGTGGTTCCTGAGCCACATGTGGCTCTTTGACGTATAACGTGTGGCTCTCAGAAAGATGTTGACTGAGCTCATTTATGCATCAAAATTAATATAAAAGGTAAATAAGAATTTTTCAAGCTTTATAATTATTTACCAGGTATAAACTTAGAGTCCACTAGAAATAACACAAGTTTAATGTTCATGGTGAGTAAATATATTTAAGAATTTAAATGCATCTTAAATATTGTGACTCTCAAACATCTCACTGGTGGCTTTCAAACATCTGAAGTTTAACATACGTGGCTCTTGCATTAAGCAAGTTTGGCCACCCCTGGTATATGACCTACAAACAGATTTCTGCCTAGGTAACAAATTGAGCTATGAATCAGAACTTCTGGTTTGAATCTCACTTCTGTCATGAACTCACTAGATGACCTTTGTCAGCCACTTCTCAGTCTCCATTGCCATATGGGAATAACAATGACGGGGTTATTACAAAGATTCTATCAAGATAATACATGCGAAGTGTTTTGCAAACTCTGAAAGTACTGTACAAATGTTAAATAGATGTTAAAAATATTGTTCCCCTAATGCCTCTAACCATGGAGAAAGTTGGTAAAAAGCAGGGGGGGGGGTTTTCCCCTGTCTCTTACAATCCTAAAACCAGGAGTCACCCAATGAAACTGATTGACAGTGGTTGGACAAAAGTACTTCTTTACAAAACACATAATTAGACTAAGGTGTTCACCACTACAAGACGTGGTGATAAATACATGGAGGACACGTCTATCAACGGTTACAGGTCAAGTTGACTACATACTACCTCCAAGCTCAGAAGCAAGATGTCTCTGAATACTAGTTGCAGAAGAGCAACAGCGGCCAATGGCTGTTGCCATCATGTCCTGCTTCTGGGTTTCCCAGTTTGACCACTGTGGGAAACAGGATGCCTCTGAATGCCACTTGCAGGGGAACAATGATGGAAGAGGAGTATGGTGTTCTCTCATGTTCATGGACTTCCCAGAGGTAGCTGGGGGGGGGGGGCATTGTGGGGAAGAAAATACTAAACTAGAAAGACCTTTGGCCTGGTCCAGCAGGGCTTATCCTATGTTCTTAAGTGTTTTGTATCTCTTATCTACAGTTGAATAGTTGTACGCTGGGAGTGATTTCCCCAGCTTTTCATCTTCGTTGAAAGGAAGATTTTGCTACTTAATTTTTATAGTCATTAGTCTCACCTCGATAGCAATGGGCTTCAAAAAGTTCTGTAAAAAATGAACAAAGGGTTCTCATGAGCAAGAATATAACAGGTAACTCTATTCCCAGTGTAGCCCCAATAGCCCCAATGCTGCCACAACAACTCCAGAAACCAGTTCTGGTGGCCAGCTCCACACTCCATGCATTGGATTGCATCGCAAGATGGAGGATCTTATAATTGGGTGTAACATAAATCATTGTGCAGTCTTGATCACTGTATGCCTGCCCAGAAGCATCACTAGGGTATGTGTCATCACAGGGTATGTGTCATCAAGGTCTCCCTGGTGTGAGAGCCAGAGGCGCAACGCGCCGGGAGGGCGCCCTGGAGTGAGGGGCGGGGCCAGCATCGCAACACGCCCTCGCGTCACATAGACACGCCCCCCGCTCCATTTCGTAGCCAAACGGCTCCAGGGAGGGAGGGAGGGCCCAAACAACGACGCTGCTTCTGTTCGTCGCTCGGTAAGTTCCCCGCCCTCTCGCGATCGAGCACCTGGAGCAGGAGCTCCAGCCTCTCCGCTGTAGTTATGGCGCTGCTGAGAGCTCATCACGTCACCCCAGTGGTGTCACAAAAGTTGGTGTCACCCAGTGCGGTAACTCATGGTGTCACCCACATTAACTTTATTTATTTTAATATATAACAGTACAGGTCACCCAACAAATCAATGACCAACAAAAAAACAGCGGCCAACTTGATGGCACTCACACAAATGAATAAGAGTTCTAGAATTAGCTCTGATTCATAGAAATGAGAGCTGACGCAATACACCTTATTGGTTCCATGCTCTGTCATAAAAACACCTCATTGGCTCTCAGAACAGTCTTATTAGTCAGTTTTGAGTTAAAGAAATCCACCTTTTGTTACTTAAGGCGGTTGTGTTTTCTTTTTCTGGATATTTGGCCATAACGTTTGACCGGATATAGATAATTTGAAATGTTTTGTTTCATCATATGCTGCATTAAATTACGTTTCCAATGATATATAACATGATGGTATTATTAATAAATACAAGGTTTCCACAATTTTGACCACTAGTGGTGTCACCCCCTCCTTAGGGTGTTACCCAATACGGTCCGCACCCCCCACACACACAAACCCCGAGTGACGCCACTGGCCAAGCCTAATGCATCCACATATTCCAGATATTATTCAGGAATATTTTTCCATTGTTATTTTCACAAGTCTCACTCCCTTACTTTGTTCAGTTCTACAAAGGAACTACCGGTAAAAAAAAAAAGTCATATAATTGGTGAAATACACCAGAAATCACTTTGTGCTTACCAACTTGAATTCTGACTTTTTGGAGATCTGCTGCATCATACTTCTGTTCTTCTGAAAGGGAATGGACAGGAAAAAAAAAGTTAGACATCTGCTTAAGCTCAGCATGTGCACATATTAAGTAAACAAGGAGAATAGGTTCTGGAGAACTCCAGAAGTCCTTCAAGGATTAATGCACATTAACATACTATTACACCATCAGAAATAACATATTTATTAAATAATATCTGAGTGAGTATGACCGTTTACAAGGAGGAGAAGATCAGGAAGCTAGTGAACAGTGAGACGCAGCATTCAACCAATATGAAGTAGATATGAAAGTCCAGGCAGAGGTGAAGATCAAGAATCCTGGGGTATATCTACTCCAGTGTAATGACAGAATTGGTAAAACACACCACAAATCACTTCATGCTTACCAACTTCTGCATCACGCTTCTGTTCTTCTGAAAAGGAATGAATGAAAAAAGTCTCATCACAATCAGTTTTTACATACACATCTCAGTGGTGATGGTTTTTTTTAATCTCTCTAAGCTGAATATTTGAATTAAAGCTTATTTCTCTCCTCCAGCCTCCACAATGTTAATAAATCCCTGTGTTAATCTCTATATTCACAAATTATATCGGTGGCTAAAAATGCATCTTGGAAGGCAGCATTGAAGTAATTACCACTGCGTATGTATCACCAGAATTCCAAAAAGAGATGGAGATGAAGAACCCAGTGGTAAAGTTGTTGCATTTACAACTAAGGAGACAGCCCAATCTTATTGAGTACTGAGCTGCTAGGAGGAGTGCATTGTGACAACAGAACGCACTTCCGCTGACGCAAAATGGCCACCAACAGCATGCTCAGAAGTCCATAGGCTGCCATTTTCCGAGCACTGCTGTAAGAGGCAGCAGCTCTCCAACTCTGTTACCAAACCCTACCATGCCCGCTGGGGAGAAGGAAAGGCAACAGTGGAGGCGGGGGTGGGTATGGAGGGGGTGAAATTGGGAGGGAGGGGAAAGGAACAGTAGGAAGGGTACAGGAGGGGTGGATTCAGCAGTGATGGGGTGCACCAGATCCTGTCCCCTCATTTGCAAGCTTCTCCATCCCCTTTGTTTCTTCAGACTTGCGCCAGCTACAGAGCTGGTGCAGGCCCAAGGAGACCCATTGCACAGCGGGAGGCATACAGACAGACAAGGGGAAATAATTCCTCTTTCCCCTCTGAAGCTTCCCAATCTGCCCCCTCCCCCACTGGATACAGCACGCACCTTTTTGGCACGGCTGCATCGGTGGGGGGGACGATAGGATTGGGCTCTGAATCACACAATCCATCATGCTTACCAGCTTGAATTCTGAGTCTTCTAAGTTCTTCTGCATCAGTGTTCCCTTCTTCTGCAAAGGAATAGATGAGAAAAAAAGAGTGATGCTCCAATCCTATTCCTTGATTATGACAATGGAAGTAGCCTTCCACTGATGTAATTTTAACGCATATATCATAATCATAATATACTATATAATAATAAAGTGCATAGTTGGCTGAAAGATAAATACTGAGATGCAGCAGTTAACCTCTGAATAGATATGAAAGTCCAAGCAGAGGTGAAGAAAAAGAACTCAGCGGTACGTCTGCTCCAGTATAATGGGGAAATACACTAGGTGAAATACACAAGCTTACCAACTTGACTTCTGAGTTCTCGGAGTTCTTCTGCATCACACTTTTGTTCTTCTGAAATGGAAGGAATGAAAAAAATCTCTTCACATTCAGTATTTACAATCATATCACAGTGTTGCTGTTTGGTTATCCCACTAAGCTGAATATTTGAAATGAACCTTATTTCTCTCCTCCACGCTACACAGTATAAATCTCTGTATTAATATTTATAATCACCAAATATATGGATAGCTAAAAATGCACCTTAGAAGGCAGCATTTAAACAACTACCACTGAGTACATATCATGTGAATTCCAAGAAGAGATGGAGATGAAGAACCCAGTGGTAAGGTTGTTGCATTTACGACTAGGGTGAAACACGCAATACATCATGCTTACCAACTTGAATTCTGAGTTTTCTGAGTTCTTCAGCATCAGTCTTCTGTTCTTCTGCAAAGGAATGGATGAAAAGAAGAAAATGACGTAAGATCCTGCTGGATCTCTATGGTGGATTTCGCCATAAGTGAAGTTCTGGAGAACTCCAGAAACACTTCAAGGATTAATGCACATTATCATACATTTACACCATCAAAAATAGCATATTTATTAAATAATATCTGAGTAAATATGACAGTATATGAGGAAGTGAAGATCAGGAAGCTAGTGAACAGTGAGATGCAGCATTCAACCAATATGAAGTAGATATGAAAGTCCAGGCAGAGGTGAAGATCAAGAATCCTGGGGTATATCTGCTCCAGTGTAATGACAGAATTGGTAAAACACACCACAAATCACTTCATGCTTACCAACTTGATTTCTGAGATTTCTGAGTTCTTCCGCATCACGCTTCTGTTCTTCTGAAAAGGAATGAATGAAAAAAGTCTCATCACAATCAGTGTTTACGTACACATCTCAGTGGTGATGTTTTTTTTTTTAATCTCTCTAAACTGAATATTTGAATTAAAGCTTATTTCTCTCCTCCAGTCTCCACAGTATAAATCCCTGTGTTAATCTCTATATTCACAAATTATATCGGTGGCTAAAAATGCATCTTGGAAGGCAGCATTGAAGTAATTACCACTGTGTATATATCGAGCCAGCGGGTGGCGCTGTGGGTTAAACCACTGAACCATGAGCTGTCGATCGAAAGGTCGGCAGTTCAAATCCGTGCGACGGCTCCTGCCAACCGAGCAGTTCCAAAGCAAGAAATTGCAAGTAGATTAATAGGTACTGCGTCAGCGGGACGGTAACAGCGTTCCATGCGCCTCGGTGTTGAGTCATGCCGGCCACATGACCATGGAAATGTCTTCGGACAGCGCTGGCTCTTCGGCTTTGAAACGGAGATGAGCACCGCTCCCTAGAGTCGGACACGACTGGACTTAATTGTCAAGGGATACCTTTAACTTTACCTATATATCACCAGAATTCCAAAAGGAGATGGAGATGAAGAACCCAGTGGTAAAGTTGTTGCATTTACAACTAAGGAGACAGCCCAATCTTATTGAGTACTGAGCTGCTAGGAGGAGTGCATTGTGACAACAGAACGCACTTCCACTGACGCAAAATGGCCACCAACAGCATGCTCAGAAGAAGGCGGGGGTGGGTATGGAGGGGGTGAAATTGGGAGGGAGGGGAAAGGAACAGGAACAGTGGGGAGGGTGCAGGAGGGGTGGATTCAGCAGTGATGGTGTGCACCAGATCCTGTCCCCTCTTTTGCAAGCTTCTCCATCCCCTTTGTTTCTTCAGACTTGCGCCAGCTACAGAGCTGGTGCAGGCCCAAGGAGACCCATTGCACAGCGGGAGGCATACAGACGGACAAGGGGAAATAATTCCTCTTTCCCCTCTGAAGCTTCCCAATCTGCCCCCTCCCCCACTGGATACAGCACGCACCTTTTTGACACGGCTGCATCGGTGGGGGGACGACGATAGGATTGGGCACTGAAACACACAATCCATCATGCTTACCAGCTTGAATTCTGAGTCTTCTAAGTTCTTCTGCATCAGTGTTCCATTCTTCTGCAAAGGAATAGATGAGAAAAAAAGAGTGATGCTCCAATCCTATTCCATGATTAGTACAATGGAAGTAGCCTTCCACTGATGTAATTTTAACACATACTACTATATCATAATAAAGTGCATAGTTGGCTGAAAAATAAATACTGAGATGCAGCAGTTAACCTCTGAATAGATATGAAAGTCCAAGCAGAGGTGAAGAAAAAGAACTCAGCGGTACGTCTGCTCCAGTATAATGGGGAAATACACTACCAACTTGACTTCTGAGTTCTCGGAGTTCTTCTGCATCACGCTTTTGTTCTTCTGAAATGGAAAGAATGAAAAAAATCTCTTCACATTCAGTATTTACAATCATATCACAGTGTTGCTGTTTGGTTATCCCACTAAGCTGAATATTTGAAATGAACCTTATTTCTCTCCTCCACGCTACACAGTATAAATCTCTGTATTAATATTTATATTCACCAAATATATGGATAGCTAAAAATGCACCTTAGAAGGCAGCATTTAAACAACTACCACTGAGTACATATCATGTGAATTCCAAGAAGAGATGGAGATGAAGAACCCAGTGGTAAGGTTGTTGCATTTACGACTAGGGTGAAACACGCAATACATCATGCTTACCAACTTGAATTCTGAGTTTTCTGAGTTCTTCAGCATCAGTCTTCTGTTCTTCTGCAAAGGAATGGATGAAAAGAAGAAAATGATGTAAGATCCTGCTGGATCTCTATGGTGGATTTCGCCATAAGTGAAGTTCTGGAGAACTCCAGAAACACTTCAAGGATTAATGCACATTATCATACATTTACACCATCAAAAATAGCATATTTAATAAATAATATCTGAGTAAATATGACAGTATATGAGGAAGTGAAGATCAGGAACCCAATGGTTCATCTCCCCATTGTAATGATAGAATTGTGGAACACATTAGAAAATCACTTTGTGCTTACCAATTTGTCTTCTGAGTTTATGGATTTTATGGAGTCCTGCATAATTCGTTTGTTCTTCTGCAAAGGAATGAATGAAAAAAAAGTTTGAAAACACTTCATACGCAACATGTGCTGTCACCCCTTCGCTGCCTTTGGCTTTTCTCTTGGCTCCCGCCTGTAAGCCGAAGGTGTGAGTCACTTTCGGCCAACAGGAAATGCAGAAGGCAATGAAAGACCCCTTCACTGCCTTAGGCTTCACTCTGCTCTGAGTGGATTTGCTTGGAGCAGAGCGAATACTTCTGGGTCGCAGAGGTCTGCGACCGGGTAGTAATTGATGTGGTGTGATGACATCATCATGCCACATCAGTCACTTCCGGATTCAGCATAACTGCCCACACCAGGTGCAGACAAGGTACACTATGCCGCTGAGAATGAGTTGTCATAATGCTGTCCATCACAAGAACCAAAATCAACCTGGACTTTCCCAGAAAACTAAAATTTTCCACACTACTTCCTTGGGTCATAGCAACTGCAATAACACAGTTATTTCAGTCACAAGATTTCTCCAACAGTGCAATCCTGTGTAACCTTGCACCGGTGTAACAGTAGATGCACCGGTGTAACAGTAGATGCACCAGTGTAAGTGCAATTACACTGGCATAAGTGCACTTACACCGGTGCATCTACTGTTACACCAGTGTAAGGTTACACAGGATTGCGCTACAAGTCAGAGAATATGAGAGAAACCTGATTTGCAAAGTGTCGCAAACAATTAGACTCTGGGAGACCATGGTCTCAAGCAGATATCAGAAGTGCTTGAAGTATTCAGAAATATTATTCTGGTTGCCATGACTTTATGTGCAATGTAGCTCACAATATGCCATCTTGAACACTGGGAGCCTATCATCTCAAGATTTCACAAGAACTTGATGTATTCAGAAATGTTCTGCTGGTTGACGTAACTGTGATGTAATGGAGGTGAAGAACTACGGACATATGGCTAACAACACTGCCATGGGGTATGTTTGGGGTGACTTCTAGGCTGTGCTCAGTGAGATTTTTCTATATCAGCAAAAGACGGAAATGCATAGAAATCGGTCCTGAGATTTTCTGTTTGCAAACCACTCTGAAAAATCACTAAATAAAAATGATTTAACATAGAGACATTGTGCCCATATTTAACCAGAAAATTGTTAAGGATTCAGATACATGAACATACATTTACATCACCACAAATAAAATATCATCTGGAACAAAGAGCTCTGCATGAATACTGAATATGAACAAATTTTGCTATATATAAATAGCTATAGTCACACATTGCATAGCTGACAGACACATAATGCTGGAATACAGCATTCAACCAATAACTTCTGAGTAGACAGAAGATCCCAAGAGGAGGTATAAATCAAGCATCCAGTGGTCCAACCTGCCCTATTTCCCCAGAGCTGGAGAAACACACCAGAAATCACTTCATGCTTGCCAACTTGAATGTTGAGGTTTGCCATGGAATAGGGCAGGCATTGAGATGACCTCTAGGCTGTGTTATAGTGACATCTAGTGGGATTTTTCTCTACCAGCAAGACATAGAAATGCATGGAACTATGTCTAGTTTGCTGGTGAATGAACTCTGGGATGTGGCATTTAACCAATAATCTCTGACTCGATATGAAAGTTCTCCATTATTCATCTGCTCTTCTGTAGAGGAAAGGGTTAAAAAGAGTTTCTTTCAGCATATGCATTCTGGGACAAGGATGAGAGGGGGGAAGAGCCTTCATGTGACCCGGAAGTGGGTCAAGCTTCCAGAAGCCCTGCAGAGGCTTCAGAACGATGCAGTTTGACTTCTTAAAGGTATAAAATATGGATTGGGGGGGGGGCTTTTTCTTTTTTACAGCTTTTTTTAACATGGACCCCGCGGATCCGGGACCTGAGGTAAGTCAAATACATGGATCCCAGATCTGCGAATAAAAAGGGTCCAGTGTAGTTCACAAAGTGATTTACATAGTAAAATAAACTGGTATGATATCTAATTATACTGATGTTATTTGGGGAAACACAAGAAATCACTGCACGCTTACCAGCTATACCGCTGTGTCTTTTGTGTCCAACTGCAAAGGAAGCAATGAAAAATCAGTATTATTATTACTATTAACAGTATTTATATACTGCTTTTCAACAAAAAGTTCACAAAGCGTTTACAGACAAAGCGGTTTACAGACAATACATCCCCTCTTTTCTATTAGTGATGGGGACACATTCAGATCTAAGGGAATTTGGAATATGATCTCCCCAGTTTTACAAGCTGCACCCCAACACAAACAAAGTTCAGACACTTCAACATCCAGGACAGACTCATATTGGTGTTCCGAAGTGGCAATACCAGAAGGAAGTCTTATGTCGCTGCCTTGCTACCCCTTCCTTTCCCCCAAACGTACCTGGCAGCAGAAGTGGCCTGGCTTGTTTCTTTCCCCATTTTTGATGTTTTCACCCAGAGGAAGCAAAGTTTGTCAGCCTCATCCTACCCATTGTCAAAGTGGACATGAGAAGCCAAGCAACAGCCCTTGCATGCAAGATCCAAGTTCCTTGCTACACACATGCACCACTTTAAATTAACTTCACGTTGGTATTTGTAGGTGGCAGATTTCTGCTTCCAATATTTACCAGATAGTTTCAGGCTCTATTATAAAATATACTCTTTCCTGGAGTATCAATTTCTCTTGGAACTATAGTGGCTGGGGGCACTACAGAGCCAGGATCTGCCCTGTCTCCCTAACCCATGTACAGCCATAGAGCTTCATCTGAAAACTCACAAAAACTTGCATAAAAATATCTAGGGCATAAAAAGTGCCATCAAAGAAAAACTTACAGGGAGGGCTATTCGGTATACATCCTGAGGTAAGCAAAGTCAGGGGGTGAGCCAGAACCGCTCAGACGATGCCGGAGCGGATCGGTGAGGCAGGCTGGCACAGCCCCAGGCTGGAGTAGCAAAGACCACCTATGGGATTCTCCTGGGGGTGGTCTGCGCTGTCCAGCTGCCTCGGCCCCTTGGGGCTGGCAGGGATAGGCAGCTTGGTCACGGACCGGGTCTGGCTTGAGAAAGGGTGTCATGCCCGTGTAGATCAAGGGGGAGGCAGACGGTTAGGACCGTTTCCCCCATGCTAGTACCGCACGCCAGGGGGGGTGTTTAGTTAGTGCCCTGCTGCAGGTTGTTTGTTAATTCAGTAAAGTGACCCTTAACTCCAAGGCGCTGTCTGTTGTGTTTTATTAGGGGGGTGCCCGGGTAACAACTTACCAATGTATGCAGCAAAACAGAACAGTGCAAAGAAGGCAAGGAAATCTGAGGAGAATTGAAATATATTATTGTTTTCAAAGCACACAAAGCAAGCAGAGAAGAAGACTTAAAATTCAGTCTCCCAGTATGTGTTTTCTGATACCTTATAAACTTAGAAGAGGAGAAAGGCTGGATAGAGCCACTGGCGTCGCTGGAGGTGGGGAGGAACGCTAAGTTCTGCACCGTGCTGACCTCCTTTACTCACCAGCATGAGGCGGCCCCGCCCCCTCGCCTTCGGAGCCATTCAGTGGGGCAAAGGCAACGCGCAGTAGA
This sequence comes from Plestiodon gilberti rubricaudatus, assembly GCA_026170595.1. NCBI lineage: Eukaryota > Metazoa > Chordata > Lepidosauria > Squamata > Scincidae > Plestiodon > Plestiodon gilberti. The sequence goes on from JANXHW010000006.1 coordinate 24,359,549, forward strand.
CTCCCTGTGCATTGCCTTCGCCCCACTGAATGGCTCCGAAGGCGAGGGGGCGGGGCCGCCTCATGCCGGTGAGTAACGGAGGTCAGCACTGTGCGGAACTTAGCGTTCCACCCCACCTCCAGTGACGCCACTGGATAGCCACTGGCTCTGAGGGTTTCCACTGTCAAATGAAAAAAAAAAAGGAAAAGAGTATATTCTTGGTCTAGTGCAGTGATGGCGAACCTGTGACACGCAAGGTTATTTTGGGTGACACGCCAGCATTTCCCCCAGGGCTCCAACACACCTTATATTTTTGCAAAAAGTAAACATTTAGGGCAGGGATTTTGGCAGACCTCTTTCAAATTATTATCTAGTAAATCTCAGCAACCCAAAAGTTACTAATTGATGTTAAATAAAATGCTATGTGTTCTATAGTTTTCAGTTCAGTTCAGTTCAAAATTACTATTAAAAGTAGCAATAGTCAAAGTACTATTAAAAGTTGGGGGGGGACGGACACATCAGCAGAGTCAAGTCAGGCATTTTCAAAAATTTTGACACACCAAGCCCAAATGGTTTGCCATCACTGGTCTAGTGCATTACAAAATTGGATGGGAAGAGAGACTGATACCTTAAGGCAGTGTTTCCCAAACGTTTTCGACCTGAGGCTCCTTAGTTGGCAGCGGCACCCCATGGCATGATGTTGATGCCTGCCAATTGGGATTGAACTGTTTTGCGAGAGGATTCCGTGGCACTCCACGGCTCCCCTGGCTGGTTTCCATGGCTCCCCTGGGAGCCACGCCTACCAGTTTGGGAACCACTGCCATAAGGCATGGGGAAATGGTTTGCAACCAAGAAAGAAAATGTAATAACAACTCTAAAAGCTCTGTGTATTTATATATTTATTCTAAGTGCTCTGTGTAATTACCGGTATGTATATATACAGTGTATTATTCACAGTCAGCTGAAGAAACTTACATAGGAAGGCAAAACAAAAGAATTTCAAGATTTCCGTGTTCTGGTCCTGGATCTCTGAAAGACAAAAGGGATTTACATGAAATGAGCCAAAGCTATTTCTGTGGGGCTCTTGTGAGCAAGGAGATCATCTTGGATTTCATCATATTATACAAAAAAGTGATGCTCAAATGGGACATGAATAGATTTCATTTATGATTCAAGAGGATGAAACTTTCAATTCAGGTCAGATCATTCTTCTATTCTTTCTTGTATGGCATCCTTCGTACTCACATTTGCATTCAACGGTGCAAGAGGACAGGACTATAATTTATGACACGTGAAGACAAGCTGTAGATGCTGGGTTACCATTTAGAGAAAATGGTGGGGGAGCCGTCAGATCGCTTCCCTGGTATTTCAGATCAGGTGATTGACCCTGAGCAGGACTACTGTTTGTGTCAGGAAAGGACTGGTATTTCTAGCAGGGGTTGCAGGTGGCTCCACTGGGAAATCTACCTCTTCCCCACCTCTCCATGCAAGGGTAGTGGAACACATCAAATACACTGTTTGTCCATGGCAGTCTCCCCAGGCATTGCTTGGGTTAAAGAGGGTTAGAGCTCCTGCTTTCATATTGGTCTCATATAGTTAGCATGCTGTGTGCATAGGTCATTTTTTTTAAGATTCTGCCTTACTTAGTCCAAAATAATGGTATCTACCCAGAAGAGTAGCTGGCGTTGCGCCAGCCACCCCGCCTCGTGATGCTGACGTCACTCACCCCACCCCCGAATGACATCAGCTGGAACCAAAAGCCCCTCGGGAGTTGGACGGGAGGGGGCCAAAACAAACACGGCACTGAGGCGGCAGGAGCCTTCTGCAGGCTCCTCCAAGCCATTCCGCTTCGTTCTGTGCTGCCGCCCAGATCACCCGCGCCGCCAGTATGATGACCCCCCCACCTCCGTTTTGATCCCCCTACCTGCTGCCCAGGGGCAGTCCACCCTCCCATCCCACCCCATCCTACCCCTCTGTATCTACCTCTTTATTTTTTGCCTGCTGCAACAAATGCTTTGATGGAATCCAAGAGCAGGTCTTTGACGTTTGCTAAGAATCTTCCCACCACCACCACCGTGCATGCCAACGTGATTGCCCATGTGATTGCTGGCAAGAGATGCAGGAAGGGATGTTATTACTGATCTAATTCTTTCTTACCTGTTGTAGAAAGTTTGAAGATGATTGTTTTGTTAAATGAGTCAGACTTGACTGAACATTGGTATCTTCCTTCATCTTCCTTCTGAATGTTGTTTAGCTTCAGAGAGCCATTCCAGTTCCGAACGAAGACCTCTGCCTTCTGTTCATATTTCTTCCCAAGCCATTCTCTGATGCTGGGGCCATTTGAATGTGAACACGTGTTATGAACAATATGTTCAGAATAAGGCATGGGGCTCGTTTCCTGGTACAGATACTGGTAAGCATAGATGGTCTGGATCTTTCCAGGATCAATTCTTCTCCACCATAGCTTCCAATGGGAGAATTTATGTGTCTCCTTCAAGTGGCAGGGCAGAATGGCACCTTCCCCAACAGCCACACTAAGGACACCTACAAAACATTTGTACATTAGAAATTGCTGTAATACTTCCATGCAGTAGTTCTTACTATTTATTTATTTACTTATTTAAAAGTATCTCTCATCTTTTCCTTTGCCAAGGCAAATGCTCAAGGTGACTTACAGTACAAGTTTCCACAAAAATAACAATAAAGTTTAATAAAACAATTAATAAATAATTAATAAAGGGGTAACTATCGTCGTCGTCATCATCATCATCATCATCATCATCATCAATAAACTCACACGTGTCCTGGTTAGATACCTTGAATGTTAGTATTCAATTCATACTGAATTGAAAGTGAGAAAGGGACTAAATCCAGACCTCCAATTCCCATCTAAAGTGCCTGATCGGTGACATTTAATCAGAGCTATTTGTGTACAGTGCTAGTCAGTGGGTTGGGTAACAGGTTTTACGTGTAGCACCTGTTTGCTTGTGCACATAGTTCCACATCTAGCAAGACTGGCTGGTCCCTGATTGGAGAAAATACTTAGATCTTGTTTCTTTCCCATATTCAAAGGATCAACAAGCCTCCCTGTTCTGCTACAAGCCTGGATTGCTAATAAAAAACATGGGGAGGGACTCAAGCATATGAGAGACCACACAATATATGTTTTGTGAGCTGTATCTGGTTGAATGGGTCACAAGTTGTGCAAGGCTCAAGGAGATGTTCCTGAAGGTCCTAAGCATTAAAGCCTTGATATTTACCTGTTACGATCACATCCAGGGTGACTTCTTTATGGACACGAGCGCATGTCATGGCACACACGTACTGCCCACTGTCTGCTGTTTGTACCCGGAAGAGAGTGACTTCTAGGACTCCATTCTTAAACTGTCCTCTGTGAGTTCCATTCTCATGTCTCTCTCCTGTGCTGCTTTCCTGAATCTTGTCTTGCTTTGGGCCACTGTGGATATACAACGCATTCTTTTCGGAGTGTCCCCATTTATATAACCACACCTCCAGACTGGAGGGTGAGCATCCTCCTACTTGGCAGGACAATATCACATCTTGATCCATCAGAGCAACCGGAGGGTGTACATTTCCCGTAATTGAAACTTCGCCTGCTACAGAGAAAAAACAAGAAAATGAAATTATTCAGTAGGTCTATGTATTATTGGAGAGAAGACTAACAAAATTAAACACTTTTTGCTCCTGCTATTTATATTTTGACCTTTATTCTGAGAAGTTCAGTGCAAGTCTGTAGCCTGGTTTTAAGCATCTGCACTGGGAAGTCTTTCAGTACATTCTTATTTCCAAGCAAATATGGATAGGATTGTAGCTATGAGTGGTAAAGAAAATTCTTACTTACCTCCTCTACTGCTGCCTGGTCTCCTTGGCCTTTGGGGACCTACTCAGATCTATGACAGTTATTTTGCTGGTGTAGGTCTGAACCGCCACGGGGGGGGGGGGGGGTGTCAGGCCTGGAATGGTTGCTTCAGATCTGGCGGATGCTGCTACTGCTGAGACCAACACTGCCCTGCCCCACCCACCCCAGCCCAGCTTGATCCGTGCCCTGATGCGCCCCTGCCACCAGCATACCTGTGTCAGTGACCGATATGCAGCCCTCCACTGGCGGCACAGGGTTTACTGGCTGCTGTGCTGTCGAAAGCGCTGTGATGGTGGTCTGGTGGTGATGGTGGCCTATGCGATACACTAGCGGATTGGTTCTCATACTTTTTAGCACTGGGACCCACTTTTTAAAATGACACTCTACCGGGACCCACCTAGCTTTATGAAACTTTAAAAAAGTGATCTAGAAATATTTATTTACAAGTAAAGAGCTCAGCTGTTTGCAGGGTAATTAGCAGCTATCTTGCAAACTGCAGGAGCTCAGCTCTTTGAAGGGAAATTAGTAGCTATCTGATTTCTGAATAGCCTTGGGGTTTGTGGCAATTACTTATCTGATCTTTCCATCACCTGGGACCCACCAGAAATCAGGTCGCGACCCACCTGACCCACAGTTTGAGAAACACTGCACTAGTGGAATGCGAGATCTGCCAGTGTATTGCACAGGCAGAATTAGACCATAAGAATTGCACTACCAGGGGAAAGTACTTTTTGTATTCTCTCCATGAAGCCATAATGATAATCAGCCTTTAGAATGCCTTTAGGAAGGGCAAATCAGTCTCTTACCCTTCCACCAGTATCCAATCCAAGTCAATCCAACAACAGAGAGCAAGGAGGCTGGTTTCAACCATGCATTCATCATAGTCAGAAGTCATGGATGTCCATCCAGATTTCTGGCAGCAGAAAAGAGAAACTGGGCCACAAAAAAACACTATTAAACATTTTTGGTACACTAACATTACACTTGCTCCTATATTGACTCTTCAGCACTACCATAACATCATGGTCTCTGCATGGTAAAATGTAAGGATGAGTGTCAATCAGAAGACTGTCTCAAAGCTTCTTCATTTCTTCATTCAATGAGCCAAATGACACAACTGGAATATGTAAAGGTGTGTGTGTGTGTGTGTGTGTGTGTGTGTGTGTGTGTGTGTGTGTGTGTGCACTTCATAATTCCATTCATTTTTGTAATGTAACACTTTGTTTTGTTATTCATTCATTAAAATCACATTTATTTCAGGTGTCATTTATGTGACTCCCATTTGCTTTTTTGCCTTTCATTACCTTCAGTGGGAGCCCCAGCTGCTCTGGTTCAGACCAGGACCAGTTCTAGGTTATAGGGTCCCTCTGCAACATGCCTTTGGTGGACTCCCCCTTCCTCCTCCCAATCAATGCTTTCTACCAAGCATTATCTGTACTGTATGCATTTCACTATTTTATCCTTTAAAAAATATTCTACAAGAGTCCAGTGGATTCTGTGAATCAAATCCTGCTTCATGAGACCTAGATCCAAAAGCAGAGCGAACAATATAAGAGTTGCCAACGTCTCCCACTGTCTTGGGAAAACCGTTGGCGGACAGAGATAAGAACATGCCACACCTTAGTTAGAAAGTTAGACTTTCATCTTTTGTCCTCAGTTCAGGAACGTATAGGAAGTTAATGCTAAAATTGTTCACTTACTACGAGTAGTGTGATAACTGCAAATGTATGAATGATTGACAGCACATTTATATCTATATCTGCTCAAATGTCAGACTTAGTAAGTATTGCACCTCTTGTCCCACCTGCCTAATACTATACATTTTATTGATCCCCCCCCACACACACACACACACTTGCTTCTGCATTTGATTTTGGTCTTGGAAGGCACTTCTACAACCTTTTCACACCCAAACATGCAAAGTTGGATGACTTTGTTTTAGGCTTGATTAGGGTCCTCCCCAATTTGCTCATTAGCTACTGGTTATTGACCTACTCTCTTTTTCATTTGTTGCTCTTATGCCCTCCCTGTACTGATCTTACCCCCTCCCCTTTGCGTCTCCAGGTCACCTGTCTTTGCAAGCCACATACCCCTTCATCTATGAGGCATTACAACCTCCCATAATGCCCCCCCCCCCATTTCCTCTATATATCCCCTTGGATTTCCTGCCCTCATCCTCCCATAGTCTTACCCTTACATGAATAGAAGTTGTATAGAAACATAGGGCAAAAATCTTCCCCAAAAATGATGTTTTATTTTTGCAATTGTTCTGTGTGCTCTTGTATCACTTTAAGAAATTTGAATTGCATGATACTGTATTTCCTGAATCAGTGATTTCTGTGGGATGGTCTTTTCCTGTTTGCTGAGCAGACTGCAAGGCCTCTGTAGCTGAATAGGAACATAAGAAGCTGCCTTATTATCCTGGCCAGTCTGGTCCATCAAGCCGGTATTGTCTACTCTACATTGACTGGCAGCAGCTCTCCAGGGTTCCCCGCAAGGGTCTTTGCCATCTCCTCTGTGGAGATGCCAGGGAGCAATTCTGGGACCTTCTATTTGCAAGGCATGCACTCTACCACAGTCCACAGTTACAGTCCAATCCCCTCAATCAGTGGTTCCCAAACTGGGAGACGCGGCTCCCAGGGGAGCCGTAGATACCAGCCAGGGGAGCCGCGGAGTGCCATGGAATCCTCTCGGAAAACAGTGCAATGCCAATTGGCAGGCATCAACATAATGTAATGGGGAACCACGGCCAATGGTTGCCAATGATCAAGGGAGTCACAGGTCGAAAACGTTTGGGAAACACTGCCCTAAATAATTAGCTGTTCCTCTGATTGTAAATTGAATTGCATTTACACAGCGTTCGGCATCAGATAACCTACATTCCAGCACACAAAGTAAAAATGAGCTCTGTGACCTGTGTAGATGATGCAAAGTGAGTGACTTTGGGCTTATTTTGCAAAATACTCTGCTACTTATAGTCAAAAAGCTTTGCAGGAATCTCTGTGAAATAAGCATTCTAAAACGTTCAACTCTCTATTGCCATAACAGCCATCTCCTCATCTATCCTTTGCATTTTGTAGCTTCAGTCAAAACTACAAAAGCCTGAAACAAGCTGTAACACATCACCGCAAGGCTACTGCCTTTTATGCCTTTTACTGCTACTGCCTTTTATGCCTTTTAGTATGGTACAGTTGGAATTAATCCCACCCAACAGAAAGAATGAGAAGTGAGAGAACTGCAAAAATACTTTAGCTAACTAGTTATGCCATATTGGACGTTCACTTTGACTTACTTGTAGATCTGAGAACTTACCATGCGTTTTATGAATGAATGAATGAATGAGTCACTGTCTTCACATTTGAAAAATCTGCGGTAAGCTTTTTTCGAATTGTTGGGTGGAGCAAGAAGACATTGTCCCTCTTCCGGCATCAGCAGTGTTCTCCATCTACACAGGAAACAAGAGCAAACAAAGACTAGAGTAAAAACGTCCAACATGAAACAAGAATTAAAACACAAGCAAAAACGCTATCGGTTACCTGGAATTGATGAGTGACCTACACCCAAAGGGACATGGTTTCGTTATTCCACCCCACCATCTAGGAGCATGAAGCAGTTCCTACTGAGTCTCACATAGGCATCTCAGCACAGAGGAGTAGAGCAAAGTTCACATAGGGAAGTTTTGTTCCTGTCAATGATTACCTTTTACAAGAGTCTAATGTTAAGGTATGTACAGAGCTATACAGCCCAAGACACAGTTGCTTTCTTACTTCAAATAAACTGCACACCATCATCCCACCCTTTTAGCGTCTCCTTAGCATCCTAGTCCACTGCCTCCCTGTCTCCAGAGCTCTCTTCTTGCCAACACGACCTGACACAGAGATCTCTCTCCATGTTCAGTGTCTGTTGCTGTAAACAAACACTGATCCGGGAGAGCAGGGTTTCTGGAAAGAGTCAGCATAGGAGTGGAGATAAGCAACATGCTTTGTGGAACTCCTTGCCACAGGATGTGGTGATGGCACCTGGCCTAGATGCCTTTAAAAGGGAATTGGGTAAATCACCTTCCCTCAACCTTTTCTGTTCTGTGTACCCCCTCTTCTCTAACCCAAGCACCCCCTATTCCCCGCAAGTCCCGCGTACCCCCGCGTACCCCCTCCCCAAAAGTGCACCCCCCAAAAGAGGAAAAAAGTGCTTTCTTCCATCCATGTGGTGCTTCTGAGCCCGCTCAGAAGCGCTGCATGGCTAGAATCATCCCCCGTTGCTGTCCCTTACCTTTTTTTCGGCCATGTGGGGCTTCCAAGCGGGTCCTCCGGCTCACGCTGCAAGATGGAGGGTCTCCCTCTGGCTTGCAGCATGATCCAGAGGACCCGTTCGGCCGCACCACAACCCGAAATCCTCCCCTGTAGCTCTCCCTTACCTTAGATTTCAGCAGCCACCATGTTGGGTTGTCGTCAAGTCTCGTGAGATCCAAGATCGCGGCTCCCAAATCGCAGACCGCGATCTTGAGTCTCGCAAGACTTCGGGAGTTCGAACATGGCGGGGGCTGCAAGCTAAAGTAAGGGAGAGCTACCGGGGATGATTTCGGGGTGCAGTGTGGCCGAGCGGGTCCTCCGGCTCGCGCTGCAAGCCAGAGGGAGAGACTACAGCCTGGTAGGGCTGCTTGCAGCGCAAGCCGGAGGACCCGCGCAGCCGCACGTCAAGCAGAAAAATCACCATTTGGGGGTACGCGGGGGTACGCGAAATAGCATCTAGCGTACCCCAACCTGTGGCCTGCATACCCCTAGGGGTACGCGTACCACAGGTTGAGAACCTCTGGGGTAGATTCATGGAGGAAAAGTCCATCACAAGTTACAAGCCATAAGCAAACTCCTGGTTTTGGAAGTAGGTTTTCTCTGTATGCCAGGTGCAAGGGAGTGGCAACAGGATAAGTTATTGTTGTAAGCACCCAAGGGTGCAAGTGATTTCAGCTCGTTTGATTCAGTGAGCAGACACCTGACTCCGTGGATGGAGAAGGTACCCAAAAAGGAAGAGAGAGAGAGAGAAAGAGGAAGAGATCCACACTTTGCGGAGGCGCCAAAATAGAGCTCAAAATAGACCAACGTTGGGTAAAAAGGAAGATCTTTTACTCAGCTAGCCAAGGACACAAAATGCAGGGCACAATGTGTAACATACAGAATTAATACAAAGGTTTATATACATTTCATTATTACAAGGGAGAACCATGGAATACATTGTTTGAAAGAATACATAATAAAGAAGAACCAGTACAAGACAGGATCCAAGAAGTTACACTTTGATATAGCCAATAAGAAGTTGGATTGAAGTTCTACACCAATGAGATACAGCAGCAACATTTGTGAAACTTTTAACCAATAAAAAGACAGACTTTATTTAGAAACCAATGAAAAGTGTGGTGCTTTGTGTTACTGGGAATCAACGAGTGATGGGACGGGGAGCCAATGCGTGATGGGGCTTGGAGGCATTGTGTCAGGTAATTGGATTAGGTCCCCACCTCAGGTGAAGTGAGATCTTCCAGGGTTTTATGAATGGGATCTTTTGTGTAGCCTGCTGACACAAAAGGCAAGGATTTCCAGTTAGATAGCCTATAGGTGCCAGACAAAGGAGCCTGCCCTGGTGGCACCCTGTAGCCGGAGGTAGATTAGCTGAAAGACATTTGAATTATTGTAGCAAAGCAAGACAGGAACAATGATTCTAAGGTGGGAGAGGAGATAGTGGGAGGGTTGAGATAGAGAGGGGCATGCACAGAGAGACAAGTTTGAAATCACGGAGATGGTAGCAGGAGGTAGACATTTAAATGACAGTGACAAAGGTAGGCAGAGACAATGGTTCCAGGGTGAGGGAGATGGTGGTGATTGACAGAGAGAAAGCACACAAAGGGATAGGTTTGGAGCCCAGGAAATGTTGGCAATCTGAGTTCTCATAGTGCATCAGGAGTTCCCTGGATTCCCTGCCCCCAGCTAGCTCCCCAGGTAGAAGGCAGCCATTTGAGAGCAGCACAGAATGGAAGCCATTGCTGACTGGCTTGGTTATGTGTTTTAAAATGGTCTCTCCTACTCCCTGCAGTGCAGATTCTTGGCAGGAGGCATACCCCCGGTGCGCCTGCGTTTTGCCTCTTGTGTTCGCGCTGGAGGGGGGTAGAGGGTCTCGAACCACTCTCCTTGTTCCCATGCTCCCCGGAACCCCAAGTAGGGTGTCCAGCCTCGAACTGGACTTTTTAATGGCTGCAAACCTATTGCACTGCTTCCAGGAGCCTCTCCACTCAACGTGAGGCTAGCCCCAGCTAAGCGGGAGGATCGGGACTATTCCATGTAGGGTCCCATCCCTAGAGAGACCCAGATGACCTCCGAGAAGATCCGGACACATAACCCCAATGGAACCCCCAAATAACCTACAATTACTTCAGAAAGCTTCATTCCTGTGAAATAGAACACTGCAGCTTTAAGAGAGAGAAAGCCGGGCTCAGTGCAGAAAGGCAAGAGGTGATAGTCAGGTCGGTTAATAAGCGGCACACTCCGTCTGGTAGTCTTTGGCAGAACGCCCAGAAAAGGGATTAAAGGCTTAGTGGGTTAAGAGGCTTAAGGGGTTAAAAAGGTGCATGGTGAACTTTTGCTGCTGCCGCTTCTCTAGGGGTTCTGGAGGGCTCATGGCGGGCGCGTGCCGGTGAACTTTTGCCCTCGGCTGGCACGCGCCGGCTGTCAAATGGTGCGCAAAGCAGAAAGAAGCCGAATTTTAAATGCGCTTTTCTTTAAATGGTTGTATCTCCGTGATTCCTGGATGGATTTGGATGGGGTAAAAGGCAGGGGGTTCAGGGAGGGGTGTTTGACGACATAAAAATGTGTGTGTGGGGGGTCAGATCCTTACTACATTATCTTGTCTTGTGTGGTCCCTGAGGCATCTGGTGGGAGCATGTTGTGGTGATGTGGTGATGACACCTGGCCTAGATGCCTTTAAAAGGGGTTTGGACAGATTCATGGAGGAAAAGACCATCACAGGTTACAAGCCATAAGCAACCTCCTGGTTTTAGAAGTAGGTTTTCTCTGTATGCCAGATGCAAGGGGAGTGGCAGCAGGAAACAGGTTATCTTGTTGGCTGTGTGCTCCCTGAGGCATGTGGTGGGGCCTCTGTGTGATTCAGGAAGCTGGACTAGATGGGCCTTTGGCCTGATCCAGCAGGGCTCTTCTTATGTTCTTATGTTCTCTTGCTCCCCCCCCCCCCATGCACGGACTGTGTCCACATGAGTTGTAATGCTTGAACAAGGCTCAATTGAACCTCCCATGTTTATTTTTAACATGAATATAGTCGACATGGAGTCCCTATCCAGATTTGGACCACTGTATGTAGCTGAAAGACCTACTCCGTGTTCTTCAATATTACAGTATCTTCTTTAAACCATGATGGAATTTCCAAGGGATAGTTATCTAGGTCTGTATTTACAGAACCGATAGAGAAGAAGGGATAAAGTTTCTTCTCAGAAGAAGAGAAAGTCGAAGTATGCAACTTACTTCTCCGTTTGACATCATAAAAAGATAGATTTCTCTCTGGAATATTTAAGAACATCCCGATCGTAGTGGGTTTGCCACTCACGTCTAAACGGGTCCAGGGGTCAGTCCGAGCCCAGTAATCTTTCTTGCCATCAAGTCCTATGACCCAGTAGCCATTCTGGGGGGCCAGTGTGATCTTCCCTTTTCTAGAAATGGACTCAGAGGCAACTCCCAAGTCCCAACTCTTTTTCTGGCCAACCTCCACTTCCCAGTAATGTTTGCCTTTGACAAAGCCGTCTTTTGCCAGGACAAACATATGGGAGTCAAACCTCTTCTCACTGTTAGGAACCTTTAACACACTTCCTGTGTCGCTCACACGTTTCCCATCTTCAGATACTTCCAGTCTTGGGTGTGCTGTGCTGGGGTCCAAAATCACGTTCACTGCAAATAAAAAGAAAGGGATTAACTCAAAAGTATGTAAGGGACTCTATGACTCCTTCTGAGTGGATCTTTAAGGACAGTGTTGTCTCCTTCTGAATCATGCACTGTGGTATAGATTCGTGTCAAGATGGTATGTAATATACATTGCAGATGTATCTCAAATCTGAAAGGAAGGAAGCTGTGCAAGAGCTGTGAAGTAGCCCTTCCTTGGCTTGTATCTCGTCACTGCCATGAACTCACAAGGTGGCCTTTGCGAAGCCAATTACTCTCATTGTCCCCTGCAATATGGAGATAGTAATACTTCACAGGGTTGGTGTAAAGACTTCTTCAAGGTAATACATAAGCATGCATATCCATAATTATACAGGGCCAGAATAAAATGCATTGTCTGAACCAGACAAACCAGACAAGTCCCACTGAGTTCAGCCGAGCTTACGTTCTAGTAAGTGTGTTGAGAATTGCAGCCTATGTTGACTAATTTAGATAATCCTGTAGTCCTTATTGGGTTTCCCCAAGTGCTCATTTTGTTTTAGTGTCATTTTGCTAAATAATTTTTAAAGCAGTCTCACCTCGATGGAAACGGGCTTCTAAGAAGTCTGTAAAGAAAGGCATGAAGAAAGAACTTTCATAAGCAACAATGTAGTACGTAGCTCCACACATACAACAGCTAGCAATGCAGATGCTAGAACTCCAGGCACCAGTTCTGGTGGGCAGCACAATCTGCCATAACGTTCGAATGGAGGAGCACGCACTCCGCCATTTGAAAGTGTCACAAACACTTGTGAAGCACAAACACTTGTAAAGCACGTTTGCGACTACTTCCAAGTAAGGGCCACAGGCGAAAGGCCTATGGAGGATTGCACCCCTAATCTAGTATATCCACATTTACCAGGAGGTTATTGAAACAGTCCCCCCTTTTTTCCTCACAATTCCCATTCAGTTTTACCTTTGCTCTCTTCCATAATGGAACAATTATCCTCATATAATTATAAGCATATAATCCTCATAACAATTATAGGCATATAATTGATGAAACTCACCAGAAATCACTTCATGCTTACCTGTTTGAACGACATGTTTTCTGAGTTCTTCTGCCTCCTTCTTAAGTTCTTCTGCAGAAGAATGGGTGACAAAAAAAGGAGAATTAAACCTCTCTTCACATTGAGCAGGTGTACTAACCAGGAAGACTAAATGGTGGTTGTGCTGCCCATTAGAATACAAGAGTCCAAATAACCCCCACCACATCCCCACTCCGCTTTGCCACGGCGAATGGAGTCAGCCTCCTCACCAGCCCCTTCCGTCATACAACTCTTCAATCAATGTGGGAATGCAGAGGGGTGTAAAGACCCCTCATGCAGGAAGGAGTGAGGATCACCACATTCCAATTCTCAGAGTGCAGCCATTTCAGGCCCTGAATTGCCTCCACCAGGTAATTTAATACAGCCTGCTGGGGTTAGGAGCAAGACTGCTCTTTCCTCTGTGTGGCTCTTTTAAAAAAGGAGGAAATGTAGAGCACTGTGGGAGCAATACCAGTGTGCTTCATATTTCCTGCTTTGATTCAAGAATCCATGTGGAAGAAGCCAGGTAAGGGGCGTGGACCTATGTGCTGCATCAGGCACCACAATAGTTTCTGCCGTACCTGGCAGCATTTATAAATAAATTCTAAGCCAGCACCGTAACTACGGTGGACCCTGAGGGGCACCTGCCCCGGACACTCCACCAACAGGTGCACATTTTTTCCCCAGCGCCAGTCTCCAAAACAGTGGCAGGAGGCTCGGCATGGTGGGAAGGGCGACAGCGTGGAAAAACCACGCACTGGGAAATGCTCTCCCGCCCACCCTGGACTTCTTACTGCTATGTCAAGGCTCGCGCTGGGCCTCCGAATCTGAAAGTGAGTGGGCAGTGACGTCATCGCTACTCACTTCCAGGTTCAGTGCGCCGGGGGGGGTGCGCGCGCGCGCCACATACTGCCTTGCCCCGGGCACCTTTTCACCTAGTTTTGCCTCTGCTCTGAGCAGATATGAAAGTTCAAGAGGAGGTGAAGATTAAAAAGCCAGTGAGGCATCTGCTTCATAATCAAGACAGAATTGGTGAAACACCCCAGAATCCATTCATGCTTACCATTTTGTCTTCTGAGTTTTTGGAGTTCTTCAGCATCATTCTTCTGTTCTTCTGCAAAGACATCAATGAAAAGGGGGGAATAAATCTTGTCACACTCAGGATGTGCATGTATCAAACAACTAGGCAGAATGAATGCTAATTGTGCTGCCCATTAGAATACAAACACCAAAATAACCATTAGCAGGAATTTTGTTTTGCAAATTAACTTCAAACCATGGTTGCAGATTCTGGCTTGTTGGATCTAACAAGTCATAGTTTGTGTGAAGCTCAAAGAAATGAAATTTAAAAAGACAATGCACATAATCTAGTAGGAGTGTAAAAAGGTAAAGGTGACCCCTGACAATTAAGTCCGGTCGTGTCCGACTCTAGGGTGTGGTGCTCATCCCCATTTCAAAGCTGAAGAGCCAGCGTTGTCCGAAGACGCCTCTGTGGTCATGTGGCCGGCATGACTCTCCTTGCCGCAGCGCGTAGCATGCAGCTGGAACACAGAGCGCTGTTTACCTTCCCGCAAGCGGTACCTACTTATCTACTCGCATTAACATGCTTTGGAACTGCTAGGTTGGCAGGAGCTGGCCAAGCAACAAGAGCTCACCCCATCGCGGATTCGAACTGCCAACCTTTCAATCAACAGCTCATGGTTCAACGGTTTAACCCACTGCGCCACCCGCTGACCTGTGACAGTGGCCCATTACTCTACAAACTGTAGATGCTGGGACCAGAACCTGTTATTTCCATTTCTTGTGAGAAAAGAGTACAAAGTGTGATGATACAATACTTTGTCTATTTTCAAAACAGACAATGTTTTCACTTTTCTTAATATCACTATTCCTTCCCTGTGATCCAGAAGAATTGTTTTGTGTTAGGCAAAAGTTAGGCAAGATCGGGCCGTAAGTTGTGTTGTGTGTGACCTGTCTGGCACACGTTTCTCCCTGTATTCTCACAACTGTCCCTGTTGCTTCATTACCCATAGCTCCCTATTATATCAGGGAATGTACAGGGAGTAGAGTTAGACTCCAAACACCATCCAAATGATACAGGCAGCTATTCCCATCCAAAGTACTCCCTCACTTCAGGTGAATTGTTCCATAATTCACAGACACTGGCTGAGTTCAAGCATAATATGAAACCATGGACTGTGGCTAACCATGGTTAAGAACTCATGTTATAATCTGAGCTTCCAGAACATTGCATAGTTGGTTACAAGAGAATGTTGGGATGCAGTATTTAACCTCTGAGTATAAAAGGAAGTCCAAGAGATTGTGAGGATTGAGAACCCAGTGGTAGGTCTGCCCCATTATAATGACAGAATTGGTAAAACACCCCTCAAATCACTTCATGCCTACCAACTTGAATTTCATGTTTTTGGAGTTCTTCTCTACTATTCTTCTGCTCTTCTGCAAAGTAATGGATGAAAGAAAAGTGTCAGATAATGTAGATCGAATGAAGTATCATCGGGATTCAGGTTATAAAATGAATTTATAAAATGTAAAAACTGTAAAATACATCACCAGCAAAACAGATCAATAAAAATCACAATTGTGAATAAAATATTTCAATAACACGATGTAAAAATACTTTAAAAATCACGATGTAAAATACACGTGATTTTTAAAGTATTTTTACATTGTGTTTTTGAAATATTTTATTCACAATTGTGATTTTTATTGATCTGTTTTGCTGCTGATGTATTTTACAGTTTTTACATTTTATAAATTCATTTTATAACCTGAATCCCGATGATGCTTCATTCGATCTACAATACAGCTGGTTATAACAGTCTTCGATCATTTTTAGTCAGATAATGCCTTGCCCTCAGCAAGTAACAAGGAACAATAAGTGGTGAAATGCACAAGAAATCACTTTATACTTACCAACTTGAATTCTGGGTTGTCTTTCTTCTTCTTCGTCATTCATCTGTACTTCTGCAGAGGAATGAATAAAAGAGAGTTACAAGACCAAAAAGAGTAAGTGGAGATTGTGTTTCCCATTATAACTGTAGTCAAAATAAACCCTACCAGTCTATCCCAGAGAACTAGAATTAACCACACTGTTTTCTCAGGTCATCGTAATTGCAACTGATGAGAGCAATTGCAAAAAGAAAGGACCTGGACAACTCAAAGAATTTCTATGAAGCAAACACAGTCTAAGTCAAAAACATAAAGAGAAAGACATAAAGTGCAGTGTAGCACACAAATACAAATGTATGTCACATTTGGACTCTAGGAGACCACCAGCTTGAGCAGATTGCGGAAGACTTTGAACTACTCATAAACGTTCTACTAGTTGACATTCCTCTGACTCAATGGGGGTAAAGAAGGATGATAATGGTACTGACAACATTGCCACGGAGTCCGTTCTGAAATGACCTCTGGGATGGGCTCAATGGGATTGATCTCTACTAGCAAGAGATGCAAATGCGCAAAAATTAGACCTGAAATTACCTGCAATGCAAGTTAATGAACCCTGAATTTGAACAACTATAACTATATAATATTTTTAGGCTCATAAACTGTATTATTGGCTGGCAAATGAATGTTGGGATACAGCATATGACACATAACCCTGGAGCAAATAAAGTCAAAGAGGGAGATAATGTTTGAGAACCTAGTGGTCCATCTGGTGAAACACCCCAAAAATCACTTAATGCTTACCAACTTTACTTCTCTGTTTTCTTTCTTTCTCATCATCATCCTTCTGTTCTTCTACAAAGGAATGGTTGAAAAAAAAAAGTTAGTCTCTTCACATTCAGCATGCATGTACATACACATACCAGTGCTCTGTGGTATCCTAATCCGAATATTTTAATTAAAGTTTATTTCTCTCCTCTACTCTCCACTGAACTTTGGAATTCAGCATTTAACAACAACCTCTGAGTATATACAACAGTTCTAAGGAGGGAAAGTGGAGACCTGGAACCCTGCCCTCCGTCTGCCCTTCTATTATATTGATGTTACCTGGGGAAACACAAGAAATCACTTCACACTTCTTACCAACTTTAGAGCTGCGTCTTTTGTGTCTTACTGCAAAAGAAGAGATTAAAAAACAGTTATACATCCCTTCATTTCCGTTAGTGATGAGGACAGATTCAGAACTAGGGGAATTTGGAATATGAAGACGGGGGAGGCTTTTCTTTGAATTGCAGCTAGTTCCTTTGGCTTATCCATTTTTTGTTTTGTTTTGTTTTGCCACTTATTGCTCCACCAAATCAATGGCTCAGCCTGGCTTGTTTCTTTCCCTTCTTTTGATATTTTCACCAAAAGGAAGCAAAGTGTTTCAACCTCATGTCCTACCCACTCTCAAAGTAGACTTGAGTGAGCCAAACAAAAGCCCTTGCATGATTGCTAGATCCAAGTCCTTTGCTGCACAAATGCACCATTTTAAAATAGCTTCATTTTGGCATTTGTAGGTGGTAGATTTCTGCTTCCAATGCCTTACCAGATAATTTCAGACTCTATTATAAAATAAATTATCTATTTCCTGGAGAATCCTCTGTTATTACAGAAACGCTTCTGGTCTGTCTCCCCATCTCATGTGCAGTCATAGAGCTCCATCTGAAAACTCACAAAATGTTGCCTAAGGGCGCAATCCAAACGTACTTAGGCCACCGTTGTGACCAGCGGCCCAGCGAAAACGGGAGGCCCCAGAATGGAAAGAGAATTCAAATCCCCTTTGAATTCCCCTTTTGGAGGGGATTTGAATCCCCTTTCTGTTCTGGGGCCTCCCATTTTCGCTGGGCCGCTGGTTACAACGGTGGCCTAAGTTGGTTTGGATTGCGCCCTAAGGCTAAAAATATGTATGCTATGCCATCAAATAAAATCAACTTACCAAAGTATGCAGCACAACAGAAGAGCACAACAATGGCAAAGACATCTGAGGAGAATTGAAATAATATATTACTTTCAGAGCACACAAAGCAAGCAGAGAAGGCAGCTTACAATTTGATTTCCCAGTATGTATTTTCTGACACTTTATATTAGTAGGAGGGGAAAGGCTGGAGAGTGTTGTGGCTCTGTGGGTTTTCACTGTCAAATAAAAAAAAAGACAGAGGTCAAAAAAAAAGGAAAGTAATTATGCAAATTAGTAATTATGCAAATTACTTTGGGGCGTCGAGGGGTGGGCCCCACCCTGTTCAGAGGCTAGCTACGCCTGATATTTCTAGTCTAGTGCATGACAAAAAGTTGATGGGAAGAAAAAACGAACCAAGAAAGACAAGGGGGAAGTGGTTGCCACCAAGAAAAAAAAAGCATAATAAGAATTCTAAATGCTCCATGTATACATGTATTCATTTTTTCCATTCTGCTGAAGAAACGTACACAGACAGCCACCATGGTAATCGAATTTCAACACTTCCATATTCCAGTCATGGATCTCTGAAAGGCAAAAAGGATTTATTTGAAATAAATGATTTGTGTGGGGGTGTTGGGAGCAAAGAGAATTTCATCATATAGTTACATATAGTACATTATACAAAAAAAAAAGCTATGCTGAAATGAGACAGGAATATATTTCACTTGTATTATGATTCAAGGGGATGAAACGTTCAATTAAGATCAGATCATTCTTTCTTATAAGAGCTTCTTCCAACCCTCACTTACATTCAACATATATGTTTTTCAGGGCTGCATAACAGTTTTTGGGAAGTTCTAACCATCAGGTATTTATCTTCTAACATCATCTCCATGATAGTTTTGATTTTATACACATTCTCCCTGAGAATACAGGGAGAACACACACACACACACACACACACACACACACACACACACACACACACACACACACACACACACACAGTCAAAATACATGTAAAAGAAATGTAAGAAATGGACATAATTGACTTGAGAGAAAAGATGGTATCCTGGAATGGGCACTAGAACAGGGGACACTTCCCTTGAAAACTCAAACTCCTTATTGTAAACAGTAGCATTGCTGGGGGTGGAGGCACGGTAAGTGCTGCAAGGAGGCCCCTCCCACTTGCCATTGGAGCCATTCTGGGCAGCGAAGGCAATGAACAAGAGACTCTGTTTGGTTCGGTGAGCGCCTGCACATTGCCTTCGCTGCCTGGAATGGCTCTGATGGCGAGTGGGAGGGGCCACCTTGCAGCGCCGTGCAGCAGTTACCACGCCTCTCTCTCTCTCTCTCTCTCTCTCTCTCTCTCTCTCTCTCTCTCTCTCTCCCTCACACACACAAACTACGCTACTGGTTGTAAACCTTTGCTGGCGGAAATCCGAGGAGGCCGATAGGGCCTGGCCCCGGTTACACTCGGGGAAGGGGATGAGTGTCCCCTTCCCTGAGTAGACCGCCCCAGCGGCAACCTGGTCGCGGCGGAGCACAGGATCCAGTGGGCGGCCTTGGGCTGCCGGCCGGATCCTTGTCAGGATTGCACCGTGATACTACCAACAGTGGTTGCAGGTGATTCCATTAGAGAATCTACCTCAACCGTTCCTCTCCATACAAGGAGATTGGAACATTTATCAAGTGCACCTCCTGTTCATGCCAGTTTTCCAGAGAGTTTTGATATCATATGAAGGGTTATAGCCACCCACCCCACCTCCACTGGTCTTTATAGTTAGCATGTTGTGGCAAGGTCATATGGGGCGTCCTCTGATGTGGTGCCCTGGGGCGGTGGGCCCCAGGGCGCAAGGGGTGGAGGGCCTCTGGGGGGCGGGAGACATCGTAGGTTTCGTTTTCGTTTTTGCCTTTTTTCGGGTTTTTTTTCCTTTTTTAAAAGGTTTTTTAGGGGTGACGGGGCTTCTAGGTGTATATGTTTGCTTTGCGCCACTTATCTTGTGTTTATAGGGCCTCCAGCGACGATCTCCAGCGACGATCTCGCTCCTCTGCTGCCGCCTCTGCTAGCGCGAACTCTGTAAGCCTAAGCGTTACAGAGTTCACGCATGCGCATAGCAAACAGTCATCACAGAGTTCACGCATGCGTGATGGCTGTTTGCTATGCGCATGCGTGAACTCTGTAACGCTTAGGCTTACAGAGTTCGCGCTAGCAGAGGCGGCAGCAGAGGAGCGAGATCGTCACTGGAGATCGTCGCTGGAGGCCCTATAAACACAAGATAAGTGGCGCAAAGCAAACATATACACCTAGAAGCCCCGTTACCCTAAAAAAACCTTTTAAAAAAGCAAAAAAAAAACGGAAAAAAAGCAAAAAAAAACGGAAAAAAAACGGAAAAAAAAACAAAAAAAACGAAAGTAATTAGCATAATTATGTTAATTAGTAATTATGCTAATTACTTTGGGGCGTCGAGGGGGGTGGGCCCCACCCTGTTCTGGGGCTAGGTACGGCACAAGTTGTGACCTGCGTTATCCTACCTTCTCTGCCCATGTGATCTCTGGCAAGGCCTGAAGGAAGGGAAGAGACATTACCACTCACCTGGTTTATTCTTTCTTACTATTGTAGAAAGTTTGAAGATGATAGTTTTGTTAAAGGAGTTAGACCTCACTGAACATTGATACCTTCCTGCATCATCCTTCTTAACATTGTTTAGCTTCAGGGAACCGTTCCTAATGGAAACTTCTGCCTTATATTCATATTTCTCACCAAGCCATTCTCTGGTGCTGGGGCCTTTTGAATGAGAACACTTCTTATGAAAATAATCTTCAGAATAAAGTACAGGGCAGGTGTCCAGGTAATGGTACAGGTAAGAATAGATGGTCTGGTTCTTCCCAGGACCGATTCTTCTCCACTGCAGCTTCCAATGGGAGAGTTCACATGTCTCCCTCAGGTTACAGCGCAGAATGACATCCTCCCCAACAGTCGCATTAATGATACCTAGAAAACATTTGGACATTGGAAATTAATGTATTATCTCTATGCAGTAGTTCACATTATCATTATCATTATTATTATCTGATTTACTTCACAGCCCACCTGATGGTGCCTGGTATTTTCTAAATATCAAGTCCTTTCCAACGTATATTATTATTATTATTATTATTATTATTATTATAACAGCCATCCCCCTGTATCCACAGTCCCCATATCCACGGTTTCACTTATCCGCTGTTTGCTTTTGCACACAATGCCCCATCTAGCTAGACTGCCTGGTCCCTGACTGGATTGGACCAAATAGTTACTTCTTTTTCCTTTCCAATATCTAAAAAATCATAGAACTGTATTCTTAATAGGGTATAGCAGATGCTGAAAATATATACCGGTATATACAGTATGTGCATTTTTGCCAGGATCCTTGGCAAACATCTCAAAAGTTAAGTTTACTAAAAAAAAAAAAGATTTCTTCTGATGTGTAACAGTTTTACTCTGAAGGTCCATTATATATATAATGTATGCATGTATGTATTTTGAAGCATATGAAAGAGTTCTGGTGCCTTTCCAACATAGCCTATTCAAAGGATCAACAAGCCTCCTTTTTCTCCACAAGCCTGGGTTGCAAATAAAAAATGGAAATGAGGTTCAAGCACATGAGAGACCACACAATATATGTTTTGTGAGCTGTGTCCGGTTGAATGGGTCACAAGTTGTGCAAGGCTCAGGGAGATGTTCCTGGAGGCCCTAAGCATTAAAGCCTTGATATTTACCTGTTACGATCACATCCAGGGTGACTTCTTTATGGACACGAGCGCATGTCATGGCACACACGTACTGCCCACTGTCTGCTGTTTGTACCCGGAAGAGAGTGACTTCTAGGACTCCATTCTTAAACTGTCCTCTGTGAGTTCCATTCTCATGTCTCTCTCCTGTGCTGCTTTCCTGAATCTTGTCTTGCTTTGGGCCACTGTGGATATACAACGCATTCTTTTCGGAGTGTCCCCATTTATATAACCACACCTCCAGTCTGGAGGGTGAGCATCCTCCTACTTGGCAGGACAATATCACATCTTGTTCCATCAGAGCAACTGAAGGGTGGACATTTCCCATAATTGAAACTTCACCTGCTACAGAGGAAAAACAAGAAAATGAAATTATTCAGTAGGTGTAAATATTATTGGAAAGAAGGGTAAGCATTATATATGTGTTTGTTCATTCTAATTTATATCGTGAACTTCATTCCAATGTGCTCAGCGCCAGTCTGCAGCTCTAAGACACAGTCATTTAGCATATCCAGAAATCCAGTCTCTCTTTCATGACCAGAACATGAATTGACCCAGTCAATGTGAGGATAATTGAAGTCTCCCATGACTACAACCCTGTCTCTCATTAACACAAGAGAAACAAATAAATTAGGGTCCAATCCTAACAGCAACTACTGCCGCTGGAACAAGCATTCTGGTGATGCTAGGCATTTTCTGGCTGTTGCAAAAGGCGATGCACCAAAGCGCACCAGACTGGTTGCTGGCAGATGTGGGGAGCAGCCAGTTCTGCACAGCAGCAGACTCCGGATCAAAACGCTCTCTTACCCTTCCACCAGTATCCAATCCAAGTCAATCCAATAACAGGGAGCAAGAAGCCTGCGTTCAACCAAGCATTCATTATAGTCAGAAGTCATTGGTTTTCATCCAGATCTCTGGCAGCAAAAAGGAGAAATGAAACCACAAAAAAAAACCTATTAAACATATTTGGTACTCTAACCCTACACTTGCCCCCTCTCTTGGCTCTTCAACACCACCAGAAGATAGTGGTCTGTGAACGGTAAAACTTAAGAGTGCATATCAATCAGTTATCTAATTCAGTTTTTTTTCAGTAAACCAAATAATAGAATTATGCAAGTGGTGTGTGTGTGTGTGTGTGTGTGTGATGTTTCATGACTCCTTTCATCTTTGTAAATTAAAACTTTGCTCATTTTGTTGCTCATTCATTAAAATCACATTTGTTTCAGGTGTCATTTCAGACATTTACATGACTCCTATTTGGTTTGTTTGCTTGCTAGCTTGGAAGACCAATGTGCTGCGGATCAGACCAGGACGAGGACCAACTCTAAGTTATGGGGCCCTTCTGCAACATAACTTTGGTGGGTCCCTCCCTCACCCTCCTCTTCACTAAAACCCAATCCTTGCCTTCTATGTTGTATGTATTTCATCTTTTATTAAACATTACATAAGTCCAGTGGATTCAGTGATTTAATCAGTTTAATCAGTCTTCGATCCACATCGAGGTGAAAAATGTAGTAGTTGTCAACGTCTCCTGTTGTCTTGGGAAAACGGTTGGTGGGTAGTGATAAGAACATACCACACACCTGCCTTCAGTAAACATAGACTTTCACCCTCTGTCCTCTCTCTCTCTCTCTCTCTCTCTCTCTCTCTCTCTCTCTGTGTGTGTGAGAGAGAGAGAGAGAGAGAGAGAGATCAAGGATATATAGGAAGTTAACGCTGAAATGCTTCACTGAGAACAGAGAGATAACTTCAAAGTTATGAATGACTGAGAGCACAATTACTTCCACCTCTTGCACCACCTGCATAGCACTTTGTATTTTGTTGATTGTCTCCTTTACCCTGCTTCTGAGGCATATAATGTTGAAATGTTGATAGAAAAGAGGATATAAATCTACAAAATATCTTGCTTGATGCTTGCAATTGTTCTGTAAGTTTTTGTATCACTTTAATCATTTTGAATTGCATATTTCACATGATATTGTATCACATATCTTTATTTCTGTTGGCCACACACATCACATATTTTTAATTTATTTCTGTGGGACGCACTTTGGGGTAGATTTTAGTATCCCAGTGGCCCAGTGTTTGCTGTGCAGATTACAAGGCTCGCAGATTTGAACAGGAACATAGGAAGCTTTATTTGAGTCCTACCTTGATCTGTCCTGCTTAGCAATGTCAACACTGACTGGCAGCAACTACCAGAGTTGCAGGAAAAGGTTTTGCCCAGCCCTGTCTGAAGATGCCAGAGATTGATCCCAAGACCTTGTATATTCAAGGTATGTGCTCTAGCATTGAGCTACAGTCCGATCCCCTACGTTGCAAGCTGTTCCTTCAATTGTAAGCTGGGCTCTTTGTACTGTGTATTAAAGTCGGGCATCAGGTTAGCCTACCTTTTGCACACAGAGAAATACTGAACTTGTGTAAAAGATGCATAACCTTATTTGGCTTTGGCTTATTTTTGCAAAACAGTCTGCTGCTTGTGTTCAAGGCGAGGAGCAATGTTATTCTGACACTTCAGCAAGCATTTCCTGTGTGTTTTCAAGTCTCTTTGCAAAATGATGTATTCTTAATGTATATGCTTGGATGCATTCAAGCTTTTTAAACAAACATATTGTTGATTTTACTTTCATGTATTTCTTCAATTAAAACAAAATAAAAATAAAAAACCAAAGCAAACAACAACAGTGTCCAGTTGTTAATCTTATTCTTACCGGTATTACATGGACAGCCCAATCCTGTGCTAGTATGCGTGGCCGGCCTAAAGGGCTGGCTGCTGCATCCTAAGCCCATTGCGGCTTGCACCGGCCTAGCCTGGGCTCACCTTGGGGAAGGTAGATTCATTCCCTTCCCCCAGTGTAAGCAGTGCGGGCCACAATGGGCCTCCTTGGATGCGCGGCAGTTCTGAAGCTGGTGCACAACTGGGGAGGCCACTAGCATCACTACGGGGGGGGGCGGAGCTGTAAGTGCTGCTGAAATCCGAGCCTTCCTTACACAGACGAACGAAGCGGCCCCGCCCTCTCACCCTCTGAGCCGATCAGGGAAGCTAAACAACAGGCAGGAGACTCCCTGCCTGTTGTTTTCACTTCCGTGACCGGCTGGGAGGGTGAGGGGGCAGGGCCGCTTCGTTTGTCTGTGTAAGAAAGGCTCAGATTTCAGCAGCACTTACAGCTCTGCCCCCCCCCCCTGTAGTGACGCCAGTGGGGGAGGCCATGTAACGCCAGCCGAGGCTGCAATGAGGCATAAGATATTGGACAGTGCAGGGGTGGAGGGAGGGCAATCATGGGCAGTGAGGGAGGGGGCCATTGGCTGGCCCAGGCTGGGAGGGGGCAGGGATATTGGTGCTGAGTTGAGCTGATATCCTATGCCCCGTTGCAGCCCAGGCTGGCCTTACACAGCCTTCACAGTTGTGCGCCAGCTTCAGAGCTGGCGTGCATCCAAGGAGGCCCATTTGTGCATGGAGTGACTCGAAATCTAATCTCTTCTGTCCCATCTCAACTGCCAAGTCCCAGCATGAACCTTAGGGGGGGACCCACTCAAATAGAAGGAATTCCATAGAGAGCAGCTAGCTGAGACGCCTCTAAAATCTGTGCCTGCAGAATATAATTGGTACCGTCTTACTTTCATCTTCTCTGTATTTGGCCACACACATCCACGTGCCTTTTCCAGGAATCTCCCCAAAATAGGCATGATAAAACTTGCAAAAGAGTCTTGCTCTCTGTTGAGGAAGATGAGAGAACACTTTTCTTCCCTCATAACCTTTGCATTTTGCAGCTTCAGCTCCACACAATGACCTGAATCAAGCTGTAACACATCACCTCAAGACTGCTGTCTCATGCCTTTAAACAAGACACAGTTGAAATTAATCCTACCCAACAGAAAGAAGTGGTAGACCTGTAAAAAATACTGTATCTATCTATGCCACGTTAAAGTTCACTTTTACTTATGGTGAAATTTTAGAACTTACCATACATTTTATGAATGATTTCAAACATGAGCAGTTGGGTCAAAATAGCCATCCATCTGATGCTGATCCAGCCATTATCTTCCAAAGTGCATCCAATTATCCAATTGTAATTATACTTTTTTAAAATTTAAATTCCTGATCAGTTGATCCCAATGTTTCATCTTTAGCTGGTAGTAGAAGGAGATTTTCAGTCACTGGGTCTTCACATTTGAAAAAAGAAAAAAAAAGCGCGGCAAGCTGATTTCAAACATGTGGGTGGAGCCAGAAGAGATTAGCCTTCTAATCGACCTATGCCAACACCTACAGGGACATGATTTCTAATGTATTCCCTTCTGCTTCACAAATGTGAAGACGGCATCGCAGCATAGAGCACGGAGCAGAGCAATGATCACATGACATTTTTCCTGTCAATGTTTAACTAATAGACCGCCTCCCTCCAGTGATAGTGTGTCATATGTACGCAGCCCAAGACACAGTTGCTTTGTCAGTTCAAATCAACTCCCATCATCCCACTTTGTTGGCTTCTTTGTTTCCTTAGTATTCCAAGAGTGAGGAGGGTCAGAACCTTGTATTGTGTTGCAAATTTCAGCAAGAGAGATTAGGCAACGTGCATGAAAATACACATACATAGCACACCAAGTGCAGTACAGGTGGGCCCCCATATCCACGGATTCACTATCCACGGTTTCAGTTATCCACGGATTGTGGGGATTCCCCCCCCCCAGGCTTTTACTTTTTTCCCCAGTAAGCTTCGTTTCTTCCTTAAGGAAACAGGAGAAGCAGCCTCTGGCTGCTTATTATAGGCAAATAGAACGAGACTAAGTACTAGAGAGGCTCTGCAAAGTTAACAGAAACCTTGCAGAGCCTCTCTAGGACTTAGTCTCGTTCTACTTGCCTGCAATGGAGGCTGCTTCTCTGTTTGTTTTAAGGAAGAAACAAAGCTTGCTGAAAGAAAAATAAGAGTTGGGGGGGCAAGCATGCCTGCCTGCAGGGGTGGCAGGGTGGGGGGCCCCTCAGAAAACCATGGAGGGGGGATTCGCTCTTATCCACGGTTTCAAGTATCCACGGAGGGGCCTGGAACATATCCCCCAGCGGATATGGGGGCCCACCTGTAGTGTAAATCACAATCTGCTACTTTACACGTAGGAGGAGACATTTATTTTGATTTGTTAAATATGAAATATTGTAGGACAATTATATTTTAAATCTATTTTAAAAAATATTAATGTAAACAAAAAAGACAAAGCAAGTACTGTACTCACTTTTCTTTTAAATCATATGACCACCACACCCTAACTGTAGTTTTTCTGGATTAGCTAAATACACAACATCAGAGTATTGGTTCACTTCCCTTCCCTTCCCCTCACTGTAACCATCTATCCAGGTTGTGCATATTTCTAAAAGTACTTGAGTAGCAGCTATTCTGTAATAAATATAACCAGATAGTATTATCAGATAAAGCATTGCAATTTTGTAACTTAAAAAATATAGTTATGCCACTGTCCTTCCAACTCCTGAATAATCGCGTAATACAAAGCCTTTGGAGTAAAATTGGGCCACATTAAAATCACAGTCAATCAAGTTTAATAAAAATGCTGCAGCAAGTCCTAGCTCAAGAGACTCCTCCCCCCCCATTAGTTTGGGCACCTACCTTGGGGGAGAGAGCACAACAACCATCTGTTCCCGTTCCCCTTTTGAATATTCCAATCCTGGCTCAAAATTGCAGCTTATCTATTAACAAACAGGGTTTCTCAGTGCCAATCCCAAAGGAAGCAGAATTACAGTGCCTCCCCCAAGCCAGAAAGCCTTTGAGATCTCAAAGCCAAATGGTTAACAACAACCAGCCTCCCTGAGTCAAATTTGGGAACCTGGAAGTCCTGGACCAAAATATCAAACAAGAACCCAGAAAGTATGCCCATGGCTTTACCTGCTTGCTTCAGGTGCATGAGAAATTGTATGAGATGCTCCAGAGGGATGGGCCATATCAAAATGTCACCCAAACTGGACTTTACCCTGAATACCCCAAATTCCCATGTTGTCTGTTTAACTCCCCCAGGTGCTGGACACTAAAAATGCCCAAATGGCTCGGTGTGCGGCGCTTTGCTGATCCAAGGCATTGCAGCCCTAATCAATGCATCATTGCAGCCCTAATCATTGCAGCCCTAATCAATGGCATTATGCCCTGGTCCAGAAGTGCAAGTACTGCCAATTTCCCCCAAATTACTCCTCCTGAAATAAGAGGGAGTGTCGGCACCACCAATCACTGACTCCCCTGTCTTCGACCCTTTCCGTGCTTCTTTGGCCCACTTCTGAGCTCCTGTAGGTTCTTCTGAGAGCTCGGCAGGCTGCATGAACTGCTGGTCTCTGCATGCCCCTGGCAGGGTCAAAGCAACGTTGCACCTCCCACCTGCAGGGTGACCAGATAAGAATGGAGGACAAAGTGCCTATACCTTTAACCATTGTATAGCAGAGGGAATTTCTGCAGGTGCAGCTCATCATGGAAGGGTGCAAAAAGCTGCGCCTGCCAACATTCCCTCTTCTATTCAATGGTTAAAGGTATAGGCACTTTGTCCTCCATTCTATCTGGTCACTCTGCCCACCTGGTATTTCTGACCCTGGCTGTCCCCATCCGATACCAGGACAAATGCTAAACTGAATGAGACACCAGGACAACAGGCAAAAACCGGGACTGTCCCGGGCAAAAGATATATGGGCACCCTAGGCAGCCATATTTTGTGGAAATCCTGTGTTTCTTTAATGTTGATTTTTTTTCCCTTGTCATATGTGGGAATCCTTTTTTTCTTTCTGATAATAGGATTACTGACCTAAGAAAAAGTGTTGCAACCAGACTAAACAATACAAAACAGCTTATTTGTAATGGAATATTTAGTCCCATCACAGGATTTGGATTTTTTTTAACTGCTATTTTTAAGCTCCAGATTCTAAGTCTATGGTCAATTGTGTCATCTTTACCGATAAGTTAGTGACCCTGCAAACATTTTCCACAAGGACATCACGTGGAGGAAGACAGCAGTAATTCAAGACACAAACACAGCCACAATATTCAATATCCATAGTGTACATTTATTATGCTGAAATATATACAAGCTTGCACTGCTTAAATTGGCGGACCTGCCCTCTTGTGCTGTTTCTGTTCAAAAGGATTGAGAATTAAGATATTTAGGAAGATACATCTGATAAAAAAAAATGTGCAAGCGTCAAAATGGGGAATAGAAGCAAGGAATCCCATGAGCTTTGAGCAAAAGGATCCACAATGCTACATGGCTTCATTTCAGGTCTGTTGTACGAGAGTGATACATTATACACATTGGGTCATTTCACATTTTGGCATGCTAAAATGGCCTTTCTGGTAAAGAAAATGGGAAACATGTGCACATCAGTGGATCTAGCCTGTGATCAAGAACTTCAGTCTTCAGGTGTCTTTTGTCTCTACAATATACTGTATATTGTTTGTTCTGACAATAATTTTGCACATCTTTTCATACCCATAAGTAGTAACTCTGGGTTGTCACCACTTGTGTGAAAATCAGAATATGAAAAACAATCCCCAATGCTTCTTCAACAACATGTGGTTGTAGTAGCAGATTTGCTTCACTTTATTTGTCCTTTGATTTTCTGTGTCTTGTTCTGTCTCATATCCTTTGAACCCAGTGACATATATTTCTACCCTGGTTTCTATTTCCATTATATTTTTTTCTCATCATTAGTCTCTTACAATGCAAACCTATGCATGTCTACTCAAAAGTAAGTCCCACTATGTTCAATGGGGTTTACACCCAGGTTCGGACACAACTTAACGACTGAACAACAACAACAAAGTGTGTTTCAGTTGAGGTACAAGGGTTGGTTCACTCATACATATTCATCACTTGATTACTGCAACATCAAGCGATGACTTGC
The DNA here is from genome assembly GCA_026170595.1 of Plestiodon gilberti rubricaudatus. NCBI lineage: Eukaryota > Metazoa > Chordata > Lepidosauria > Squamata > Scincidae > Plestiodon > Plestiodon gilberti. The sequence continues at coordinate 24,388,914 of JANXHW010000006.1, forward strand.
ATGTGTAAATGACCAGTCAGAAATTGAACCCAACTGATGGAACATTCTTATCACCATCCTTCAGAGGTAACGATGCTTTTCACTGGAAGTTCATATATTCATTTGTGAGTCTTCAAATGTAGAGAAGCCAAGCTATGTACGTACATATGTAAACCAGCCCATTCACAAGGCTCACAGAGCAATCCGACTTAACTTTTGTGCCGGTGTAACCAGCGGCGCAGTGAGAACGGGAGGCCCCAGAACGGAAAAGGGATTCCTAGTTACACCGGCACAAACGTTAAGTCGGATTGCGCTGTCAATGACATGGTAGAAAAGAAGTGATGTGTCTACTTTCAGAGGGAGCCTAAACATGAAGGGGTGCCTACTTGGCGAACCCCTAAGTAACTGTCATCATATCCAGGATTGAAGAATGGATACATTTTCTCAGAGAACTTTACAGGGATTATCCTAATGGCGAATTGCAGCTGGACATTGAAAAAGGAGAGCGTGTCTTCTTCCATATCGAGAAAAACACCTACAACTTCACATTTTTCATTCTTACTATCTGTTAGGCTATTTCCTCCAATACAGTGGTACTTGCCCTGGAACCATCGCATAGCCACGTACCCATCCTCCAGTGGCTTTTCTAGCATCTCCTTCTCTAGATTCTCTCTTGCTGTTGCAGTAAGCACCCCAAGTTCCCAGTCAGGTTTATCGCCCACCTCCACCTCCCAGTAGTATTTTCCAGAAGAATACCCCTCCTGTGCCACCACCGCAATCACAGTTCCTTGGGGATTCTTCTGTCCCTCATACGACTGATCGAATTTGACTCTGTTTCTGTCTTTGAGGTTGACTTTGGCATGCTTAACTTTAGGGTCCAGAATGACGCTGACTAGAGAGCAGGAAGAAAGAACAGCAGCATTGGTAGAAGTCAGATCTTAATATTCAAATTAAATAGAAATAAAAAAGGAACAATGAGACTGAACTTAGGACGAATCTGTTGGCATGTTCTAGCTTCCATATACAATTATCTTCAAAAGAGTACTATTCTGTGCAATTAAAGGCTGGCGGAGTGAGTGCTCCGCCAGCCTAGGGTATTGCAAAAGTGTCGTAAAGCATTTTCACGGCACCCTTGGAGTAAGCAGCACTGAGGCCAGCACCACTCACTCTGACGCTGTCCAACACCCGCACCGCAGGTAAGTGCTGCACCGGGTGGCAGGAAGGTGTGGAAAGGGAGGGCTGGGGTGACAGGGGAAGGGGCGATTAGCAGACCAAGCCAGGGAGGGGGGCAGGCATATTGGCAGCACGCTCCGACATATCCTTACCCCCTTCCTGGGCCTGGCCGGCCGTACACGGCCTCCCCAAATGAGTGCCAGCAAAATAGCTGGCGTGCATCTGAGGTGCGTTCCTTTCCCCCAAGTTGTGCCACGGCTCTGCTAGCACTGGCCACATCCTGCATAGGATGCAGTGGCTGGCCTTTTAGGCCGGCTGGTGCATCTTAGGCAGGATTTTAACATAAGAACATAAGAAGAGCCCTGCTGGATCAGGCCAAAAGCCCATCTAGTCCAGCTTCCTGTATCACACAGTGGCCCCACCAGATGCCTCAGGGAGCACACAGCCAACAAGGTAACCTGTTTCCCGTTGTCACTCCCTTGCACCTGGCACAGAGAAAACCCACTTCTAAAACCAGGAGGTTGCTTATGGCTTGTAACATGTGATGGTCTTTTCCTTTAAATTTCCTTTAAATTTCCTTTGAATTTCCTTTGAATCTGTCCAAACCCCTTTTAAAAGCATCTAGGCCAGATGCCATCACCACATCCTGTGGCAAGGAATTCCACAGATGAATTACACGCTGGGTAAAGAAATATTTTCTTTTGTCTGTTCTAACTCTCCCTCCACTCAATTTGAGTGCGTGTCCCCTGGTTCTGGTGTTGTGCGAGAGGGAAAATAATTTCCCTCTATCCACTCTCTCCATCCCATGCATAATTTTATACGTCTCAATCATGTCCCCCCTCAGGCGCCTTTTTTCTAGACTGAAAAGCCCCAGACGCTGTAGCCTTTCCTCATAAGGGAGGTGCTCCAGCCCACGAATCAATCTGGTCGCTCTTTTCTGCACCTTTTCCAATACAACTATATCCTTTTTGAGGTGTGGTGACCAGAACTGGACACAATACTCCAGATGTGGCCTTACTAACGATTTGTACAAAGGCATAATGATATTGGCCGTTTTATTCTCAATCCCTTTTTTTAATGATCCCGAGCATGGAATTGGCCTTCTTCACAGCCGCCGCACACTGGGTCAACACTTTCATCGACCTGTCCACCAGCACCCCAAGATCTCTCTCTTGATCCATCACAGACAACTCAGAACCCATTAGCGTATATGTGAAATTTTGGTTTCTTGCCCCAATGTGCATCACTTTGCACTTACTTACATTACTTACATTGATTTTGCTGCCCATGCATGTATATTTCAGCTTTTACAGCAGGGGTGGGGAACCTATTTGGGGTGGGGGGCCATTTTCCCATGGGGAAAATTGGTTGCGAGCTGGCCGGAAGGCCGGTCGAAATCCCCCCCCCCCAAATTTGAAAAAAAAACACCACGAATTTACCGCACCCACGTTCAGCCAAAAATAATAATAATAATGGCCATTTACTTCAGTTAAATGTGGCTGGACTGCTTCATTTTAAGCATGATTGAAAACAGATGTCTGAACCCAGTACCCACCGTTGAGACTAACACTTAGATCAAGATGGTGTCTATATTGGTGGGGGGCATTTGGAGGTCTCTCACTACAAGATCTCTCTCATTCACTTCCATTGGAAGGACAGTTTCACAATCCTCTCCTCCTTCAATTGAAGTGATGATGTTCACATCTGTAGGAGCCCCAGGCGCTTTGGACTGGGATGAGACGTTTGGACTGGGGTGAGAGTCTATCGAGTGTCAAGTCAAGTGCTAGAGGTGCTATATTCTGATTGCCATACCTGCATTGGAAGACGCCCTTCTGAACTCTGCAATGCAACACAATGGATAACAATGAGATTTGCAATCATCTGACAGTTTCCGTTTCAAGAATGCCACCTCCTGATGCAAACATGCCCTGTTACTCACCCAATTCAGCCGTGGCTTTCTCTGAAATTGAAGACATTATTCCATCAGTAATTAATACACAGAGGTCTTCTGATGGATGGTATATCAACCCATTAGATGTGACTGGTGTGAAACTGACTAAGCATGGACTGGCTCAGATGATATCTTACCTGACTGTCCCCACACAACTACTGATGTGTGCTCTCCCAATGAACGTACTGTATGCCCTGGTCCTTCCCTTTGCTTCAGAGTAACTCTTGTCAATCAATCAGATGAACTGTCCCTCTGCCTGTGCTGCTAAACCTACTTGTTTCATTATCCTGAGGGCATCTTAGGAGATGGAAAGGTGGCGTACAGATGCTCGGATATATTCCAATGGTGCTTTTAAGATCATTTAAAATTAATACATTTTTGAGAGTATTGCTGAGGGAGACGAGAATTTTATTACTGAGATACAGTTTTTCTTGCAAAAGCAACTTTGAAGCAGAGCCTTTGTGAAGAACATCATGAGATTATGAGAGGCAGACTGCACCTGCTTTTAGGGGAACATACCTTGGGGAAAAACCTGTGCGGACATAATATGTAATTATTAAAAAGTGTGATTTTCCTAAGTGGTTATAAAAAGGGCATTGCCTCTCTGTGTTGCTTGTCTCTCGTTTCTGTGTCACATGAGAACACAGGAACCTTACTAATGTGGGAGAGAGTTTGTAACAGAAAACAAAAGTACACTGCAACCACTGTAGGTCATACAATGGCAATATTAACCAATGGAAAACAAAGTCAGTTTGTCGCATGCAAAAATGCCTGCAGATAGAACCCAAGAAATACGTTACTCCTTACACTAATTCACAGCCAGATCCTGACTAAGGATCTGGCAACATAACAAATGTTTGCGTTGACTCGGGAGTAAGGGAGGCCGGCGCAAGGCCAGTCTCCTTCACTCCGTCGCCGGGATGTCCCTGCAGCCACTGGAGGAAGGTTAGGCTCCGGCGGCGGCCACATGGGCGGTCCGGGCGGTGAGGGAGGCAGGCCACTGGCCAAGCCAGCCCATGAGGGGGAGGGAATGGAGTCCATCATATCCTCTCTGTCCCGGCCGGGTCAGCTCGGCTGTTACATGACCTCCTCCTACTTCCGCCAGCTATTTAGCTGGGGGAAATCTGAGGAGGGCCGATTGAGCCGATTTACACCTGGGGAAGGAAATGAATGTCCCCTTCCCCAAGTAGACCTTCGGGCCGCCAGCCGGATCTCTACACAGGATTTCTCTGTCAGTTAGAGTTGAAAGTTACACCAGAAATCGTCTACTTACCAAATTCTTCCTGAACTTCTTTCAAAGCTGCAAATGGACAAAATGAGGAATTTAATTAATGCTCTAGAAAAAAAAAAAGAATTATGCTTTGTGAATATGAGCAGTTAGGGCTGCTTCTTTACAATCTGCATTTAGTATAGTGGTTATGTTATGGTGTTGGACGGTGCAATCCTGTGTAGAAATGCGCCGGCAGAGCGCTGGCACCAGGCATCGTAAATGTGCTTTAAGGCACATTTTCGACATTCAGCAAGTAAGCGGATTGGGCTGCCCACTGGCGTCACTACAGGGGGGGGTCACCTGCGCATTGCTTTCGCTTCCCTGAAAGGCTCCGAAGGTGAGGGGGCGGGGCTGCTTCGTTCCTCCATGTAAGGGAGGCTCTGATTTCAGCAGAACTTACAGCTCCGCCCCCCCTGTAGTAACGCCAGTGGGGCTGCCTGACTTGGAAGATCCAGGTTCAAGTTCCTGCTTAGCCACAAAGCTTCCTGGGAGCCTTTGGGCCAGTCGGACTTACGCCAACCAAAGGGCTGGTGCAGTTCCAAGTAGGCCATTGGGGACCATAGAGTCTTTACTTTCCCCTCCACCATGTCATGGTCCCCCTGCTATGTCATAGCAAACACCAGTGGCCTTGCCAGCACCACCGCACACTCTGGGCAGGCAAAGAATAGGATTGGGCTGCGAGTTTCTCTATACTGCTTAGTCATTGGCTAATTGGTCTGCTCATGAATTATGACTCAAGCACAGGTTTAAACCAAAGGAGTGACAATGACAGCTAGAATTCGTATCAGTCTGAAAAACAACATTCATTTGTCTGTGCCTCCATTAGTACGAAGACATTACCAGCTTCATGTTCCTTTTTTTCTTCATCTGAAAGAGAAAACAAATGGTAGAGTTAGTCATAACATAGTTTGGTGAATTATGGCACAATCCTGTCTAAGTATAGACTGGCGTGTGACTGCTCCATAAGGCAGTGAAGTCACTAGGGCGTGCGCTGCCCCAAAGTGGGGGCGCGCGCGTCACCCTAATGATTCTTGGTGCGGGCGCAAGGCCACGGGTCGATTTGGGGGGGGGCGACCCGAAGGCTGCCCTTTTCCCTCAGGAACGGTCTGCGCATGTGCGAAAAACGTTATAAATAACGTTGTGATGCAGTGGGCCTTCATCAGTCGGCCGGGGAGGTCGCTCCAAGGCCTTCTCCCGGCCTTGGAGCCTCCGAGGCCGGGAGAAGGCCTTGGAGCAGAGCCTCCAGAGGGTGATGCACGCAGGGGAGGTGACATGCACGTGGGTTCGCGCGTCATCACCCTCTGCGCGCGTCACCCTCCGGAGGTCCACCCACGCACGTCACCCTTCGGCGGACCGGCCCGCGTGCTTCGCGATAGCGACGCGCCTGCCGTAAGGCCCATTTGCGTCACTCGAAGAGTAAGTGGCACTGGTGGAGAGGCTTGCACCACTCCTCCAGCACTGCCGGACACAGAGTTGCTGCAGTGGAGAGGTAAGTCCCCGCCGGGCAGCAGAGGGGCAGGGGGAGGGTGGAACAGGGTGTTCCAGGCGTGGGATTGGAGGATCAGGTCCAAGAAGGAGGAGGGATCAGCGGAGGCCTCCTCCGCCATATCCTATCCCTCTGGTCCTGTTGGGCCTTACACGGGCCTCTCAAATGTATGTCAGCAAAATTGTTGGCATGCATTCAAGGAGGCCCATCAGAGCAGCTGGAGTGTTATTCGGGGTAAAGGGACAAATGTTCCTTTAACCTGTGGAAGATGCCACCTACCCCAAGGCAGGCCCAATCCTGAATAGGATGTGGCGGGTGCCTTATGTGTGCCGCCACATCCTGATAGACAGGATTGGGCTGCCCATGTATTTATTAAATCATTCCAAGAAATAGGTATAAATATGAGCATTTTAACATAGCATCTACCATCATGGAAATACCTGTGCTATCGCTATTTCTTTAGAAAAAATCACACTGTTGGCATGGGGTCAAGTGTCTTTGACTCCAACTAATGGGGTTAAACTGAAGGCAGTCTTACCTAGATATCTCTGAAGGCGCATTTTTTCTAGAAGAAATAAGATTTACATTAATTGTGAACTGAAAGAGGAAATGCAGATTAAGATAGCATGGTTAAGAAGGCAGTAATATTATATGCTTCATTCCACATTTTGTTTTTTTAAACTAGACACTTAATTGGTTCAATTCAACCAAAAGTAAGCATTTCAAAGTCCCATTTATTTAAGTGAGAGAGATGTAACCATGTGCATAACTTTAAAATTTAAATACTGGTAAGTGGATTCTAAAAATCACAATATTAGGCTGGATCATGCCTTACAGTTAGTTAAACTATATGGAGGGGCAAGGAAAGGGGGCAAATTTGAGACCTAAGGACTGGGGCATAGTATCATGTGCCAGAACATTACTTGAATTAACACTGCATGCTGAACCAGACATCAGATAGACCTCTAAGACTGACACTAGAAAGAGGTTCTCACAAATGGGAAATGTTTCTCTCCCAGTGTTTAGATGTGACATAATTGTCCGGTGATCCTATATTTCCAGTATACAAACACTGAAGTATACATTAATGGGTACATTTATGGAAACAGGGTCAGTGACAGATCTAGAGGTCAGTGCAGTAGGGTGACTCAGGTTACATTGGACGTAATTTCAATATAGTCAAAAAGAAGCATACATACCTTCTTCTATTGCTTTATATTCATTTTCTGCGCATGAAAAGGTACATGTTATCATAAACATATTAACAAGCAAAAGATTCGTGTTCTACAATGTAATGCTTCAAGCTACTTACAACTTTGTAAGCAGAAAATTTAATCATCCTACCCTTGTGAGATCGCAACCACCGTTAGGCTGCATCCTCCCACACTCTGAATTGGCTTTGCCCAGCAGCCACTGCCTCTTACCCTCCCTGATTGTGTTACCCCTAAATTATCCCGTAAGTTGGTACTGGGACTGACCTGTGAGAGCTATCTTCCGACGATCCCCTGAAATAACAATAATACAAAGAGCATGATTTTAAAACAGTTTTCTGCTTTTATGTTCTTGTGCATGAGGAGGAGATAAATGGCTATTCCAGGGTTATACGGCAGTGAGCTTTGTTTATTGACCAAGTGCGTTCTTGACAAGAAATTGTAGCTAATCTTGATTCTCTGAGGGGTTTACATGTATGATATATGTGTTTGTCTCATAATCATATTCTTAGATGGAATCACATTTCGAAAGATCCTAGGTGTATATCTGTATGAGCCAGCCTCTCTAGATAATATAAAGTTGGACAGAGAACTGGTTCTAGCACAACTTCATATTCTGTATTATTGTATTGTTCTGTCTGTGTTGATTTGCACTCTAATGCATATCCGTATTCTTCCATTGACAGTTTAGCATTTGAGAAGTGAGAATTGGAATGACAATAAAATATGTGTCAGCATCAATTTAACATTTGTGCATGTGTACATTTCTAAAATAGCACTGATGATCAAACTTACGCTTTAGTTTGAAATAGGTGGCAATGACGAGAGCAATGCTAAGGACCGCCATTATGAAAAAGGCAACCATCAGTAAGGAAGTGGAAGGGAAGAAGATATCTGTAAATAGATCAAAGTTGCCATAATAGTCTCCTCTCTTTTTTCACAAGTTGAATACTACAGGATAAAAGGAAAGAATCAGGCTTCCCTTCAACATGCTCAGATATTTCATCTTGGGAGGAAGGCTGAAATTCACTTCCAATTTCATTTTTGGCAAAATTTCAGTGCCAATCAGATAATAGACAGGTATTACAGCCCAATCCTAACTAACCCCCCCCCACCTCCGCTAATGCAATTGCACCAACAGAACACATGCTGTATCCTGCAGGGGGGGCAGTCCCAGAGGCTTCCTTTAGGTAAGGGAACTTTTGTTCCCTTACCTTGGGGTAAGCTTCTGCTACCCAGTGGGTCTTCTCGAATCTGCGCCAGCTTTGTTCTCAGATCTGCACCAAGGAGAGCATGGAAGAGGGAATGGGGTTAGGATCCTGGTGTACCTCAGTGCCATCGGGACCCACCCTCCCCCATTCCGCCTCCCGCCCACCACCCCTCCTTGCCCAGAAACTCTCCTGTTCCTCCCTCTCCCTGCCCCTTTCTGCCACCCCTTCCCCCCAGTTTACCTTCACAGCTGGAGGTAGCTGGCAGAGGGAGTAGGTCTCCAGCACCGCCGCCATTTGTGGCGGTGGTTCCAGAATGGCCATTTATGACAGCAGAACCGCTGTTTAGCTGTCATAAGGCCCAGTTAGGATTGGGCTGTTAGTCTGATAGGTGGAAAGAAAAATCATCATCCCATGCAACAGATCCAATGACATGACAGCTTTCTTTCAATTGTTATAGCTTATATACAGTATATCAAGAAAGGGGTCCTGGGTTTTGTTTTTTGTTTTTTCAGATGAAAAAGGCCTTTCAGAAAAAGGCCAGTATCAGTGAAGAAAATGATCATTCATATAATTAAAAAAAAAATCAGGTACAAAGCCAGCAGCAAGTAACATGTAACAAGTTACTGGCATTACAGATAATTTGATCTGTTTGATCTGATCATTTCTTTGGCATTACAGATCATTTGAACAATGCCTCATGTATGAGGAGCCCAGATCACATGCTGACCTACAAGGGGTTAACATGGATCCTGGCAATAACACAGTCGCACTGGTAGAACACATGCTTTGCCTACAGAGGTCTCAAGCTGAGTCTCTGGTAGCATCTCCAGATAGGATTAGGAAAGACCCTTGACTGAAACCATGGGAAGCTGTTGCCCGTCCTTGTAGAGTAGACCATGCTAAGCAAGACGAATTAATTGTCTGACTCACTATAGAGTTGCTCTGTATGTTCATTACTTAACCCTCCCACCCCAATAGGAAAGGTTCTTGTACTCATCGGAACTTGAAAAGCCACATCCAAGGACACCTTACTCAAAGGCTCAAATGTATGTATCTCACTCCCAGTCCTCAACAGACGTGTATAGGACAACTCAACTCATACTACTCCTCTAGCAGTCCGTGCTATTGACAGGAAGCACCATGCCCCATTCTCATGAAGCTCATTCCACTTATTTATTTCCTGTGGATGCCTTTTTTTCCCATTTACCTGCAACAACAAGAGAAGTTGCTCCCAATGATGTCTTTGTGGATTTACTGATGATGCTACAGGAGACGGCATCCCCAGAACCTGGTTGCAGAAACAGAGAACTTGCAACACCAGCATTTTCCAGGGCGACTGGAGTGGCAGAAAGTTCCCTTCCTTGGCCATCCATCCATGACAGTTGAATGTCGGGAGACCCCCATTCCTCAGATAGGCAGATGAGTTTGATGCCACTGCCCTCGTATTGGTCAAGCACAATCAAAGGTCCTCTATTGGTACCTGGGGTCAGAGAGGAAATGTGTTCAGTGTAAACGCCATGAAATCTTTGTGCCTCAGAGCAAGTTTTGCTCTAATTTAAGTTACATTCAGAATTGGACTTCACCACCACCACCCCTAGAGATCAAGACCCACAAGTGGGTTCTGCCAATAGCCTCATGTGGGTTACACAAGTGGTTCCACCACAATTTTTATTTATTTATTTATTTGAGAGAGAGCGAGAGAGAGCGCATAACGTAAACATGTGTGGGTTTTATTATTTTCCAATATTATTTATAAAATAATATTGATTTATCTGGATATTTCTATGCCACTTGTCCACCTTATGGCTCCCAGGACTAAAAGCATTGAAGGCTACTAATACTGTATACAGTACATCATCATATTCATTTCTTGCCTTACAGTGTAGACAAAATCCTGTACTCTTAGACAATCTTTTTCAATATTAAAAAAACTCTAATAGCAAGGCAGCAGTTTATGACATTTATATCTTGCCTTCATCTCAGTTGATCTCAAGGCACTTAAAACAATAAAAAAACAATTCAATTAAATCATATAAAAATCCAAATAACACCGATAGAGATTATGAAAACATAGTATCGTTACATCAAGCAGCAGTCATTCTTCGCCTAACGTTCAAGTGCCTTTATATAGGCTGAGGGAGGGAGCCTCTGGTACCTCCTGTGGCACGGAGTTCCACATCTAGGATGCCACTACAGAGAAGGCCCTGTACTACATGTGCAACAGCCTAACCTCATTTACTGCCAATGCAGTTGAGCTAATGGAGCTCGCGCCGCATCCTGTGGGGGAGCAGTCCTGGAGGCTTCCTCAAGGTAACTTTCATTCCCTGACCTTGGGGCAAACCTCTGTGGCTCGAATGAGTCTCTGCACCAGCCATTTTTGCTGACACGGAACAGAGGAGAATAAGGGAGAGAGAAGAGGAGGAGAGAGAACAGGGATAGAATCCTGGTGCACTTTGCTGCCGCTGGGATCCACCCCATCCGTCCCCCATTCTGCCTCCCTCTCATCCCCTTCCCCACTCAGACATTCCCCTGTCCCTCCCACATCCCGCCTCCCGGGATGTGATCGTGCTCCTGCAAGTAGCTGGTAGTAGTGGTGGTGGGCCGTCAACACTGCCACCATTTGTGGCAGCAGTTCCAAAATGGCCACCAGCGGTGCGCTACCATATAATAACTCTTTGTGACAGCGGAAATATGTCCCCCTTGTGCACTCTGCCTCTAGAGTGTGGTCAGGGTGGGGGCAGCAGGTGAAGTACACAAATTGAACAGCTGGGAAAATGCTACGGAAAGGGGAGGGAAGAGAAAGAGGGAAAGTTCCACCCCTTTCACCAGGCAAGTGATGCTGGGATTTCTGCAGACTCAGGAAGCCTGCTGAGGGATGATTGGGATCTCCCTGTGTGGGAGAAAGGACTGGCGTGGCCTGTGCCATAAGGTAAGCCCTTGATCGCAGTGAACATGTGGTCGCAAATTCTATGTGAGTTGAAACACACGGATGTGACTCACAGATTTATTTTCCCATGGAATAGATGTTTGGTCAGAGCCTGAGGCTGCTTTAACAAATTCAGAAGAGTTTGTTTTACACACACACTTACACACACACACACACACACACACACACACACACACACACACACACACACACACACACACACACACCCCTAAAAACACAGAACACTTACCCACCACCGGGAAAACCATCAGCAGGAATGGCAGCAAATGAATGGCAGCCTTCCCTGTGCAGGAGAAAATACCTGTGCAACAAAGAAGCACTTGTGCATCATCAACACTGAGCATTTGCAAATCTAGAGGCACAAATTAAATGGAAAGTGTATTTGGGTGAATCGAGATTTTGGTCCCTCTGTCATAAAGTTCTTTTCGAGTCGCTCACTCACTGAGCAAATCAGGTTTATCGATTTTTCATCATGTTTCTCTGCCTTCCTCCCCCTTTAACTCCTCACTTTTCCATGATTCTTCCTGTTGCTTTAGAATATATATAAATACAGAAGATCTTACCAGCTGAAGTCGGGGCGGTTCTCATTTTCTGCATTGAGGTGACTTGTTTCCTAGTAAGAACCTTTGCACATTAGTACGGAAGTAGTATCGTGTGTGTGTGTGTGTGTGTGTGTGTGTGTGTGTGTGTGTAACCAGTTAATGATTAACGACACTGGAAATGAAACAATGAAAATGGAGATTGGGGTAGCAAAGCATCAGTTGCAGATACATTTATTGCTCTGTGTGCAGAGTCCTTTTGCTCAGGATCTAGCAATGAGACTGGGAAGGTCAGCCTGCTTTGAATTCCCAGAGTGAACTTACTGTGCACCTGTGTCTCTGGAGTCATTGATGAGCTCAGTAGGGACAGGGGATTCTAAGCATCTCTGCTGTCCTGAAAGTTGTGGCTGAAATTCACATATTCTCCTCCTAAGTAAAACAACATGCGAACTAGTCCTGAAAGCACTATTTTCACTGTAACGAGTGTGTGGCTGCTTGGAAGGTAAGGAAGGACAATGTTTGCCTTAACTATATGAAAAGGGAGGACTGCTTCCAACGAATGGGGTCACTAGGGGGTGTGGACAACACCAGGTGACACCCTTGGAGACACTACTATTGGCCGTCACTGTGGAAACCTTTCGGAAAATTTGTATTTATGAATAATACCATAACGTTATATATCATTTGGAAAGGTAATTTAATGCAGAATGTAACTAAACAAACAGTGTTGAATTGTCTGTATTCTATCAAATGTTACGGCCAAATAACCCGAAAAGGAAAACACAACTGCCTTACGTAACAAAAAGTAGATTTCCTTAACTCAAAACTGACTGATTTTTCTGACAGCCAATGAGGTGTTATTACGACACTGCATGGAACCAATAAGGTGTTAGTATGAGTCAGCTCTCATTTCTATGTATCAGAGATAATACTAAAACTCTTATTCAGTTGTGTATCATCAAGCTGGCCACTGGTTTTTTGTTGGTTACTGATTTGTTGGGTGACCTGTACTGTTATGTACTAAAATAAAGTTAATGGGGGTGACACCATGAGTTACCACAGCGGGTGACACCAACCCTAGTGACACCACTGCCTCCAACAGTCTTCAACATGGAAGCAGCAGCTCATGGCAACTGTCTTGGATGCCTGCCAAAGGGCGGTGCCCTGTTCTAGCAGGGTTTTGTTGAACTTTGGCTATAAGATGAAAGTCAGGTACTTTTTCCACCCCAATGGGCTAAAGCTGAACCAGAAGAAAAGACCAACGAGTGCAACTGCTTCAACCAGTTTATTGATTTCTGGAAGAGATAGCACAGGGTGTGTGATTGTGGAGCAAATAACGACATTAAAGACAAAACTGACAAAGCAACCAATACTGAATAATAAAATGCAGTAAATAACGACTAGCGTGAGATGATTATCAAACTTTACAGACAGCATAACCAAATCATACTGCTTTCCTAAACTCCTTCTGCCCTGCACTTAGAGCCAAAAGCGTGCTACATTAATTTTACCAAGCATGCTTTTAGGACGCATGCAACATGTGCAAATAGCAGGGGCATAGCTACACCCCGCGGATACGGGGTCAGGTACTTTTTCCACCCCAATGGGCTAAAGCTGAACCAGAAGAAAAGACCAACGAGTGCAACTGCTTCAACCAGTTTATTGATTTCTGGAAGAGATAGCACAGGGTGTGTGATTGTGGAGCAAATAACGACATTAAAGACAAAACTGACAAAGCAACCAATACTGAATAATAAAATGCAGTAAATAACGACTAGCGTGAGATGATTATCAAACTTTACAGACAGCATAACCAAATCATACTGCTTTCCTAAACTCCTTCTGCCCTGCACTTAGAGCCAAAAGCGTGCTACATTAATTTTACCAAGCATGCTTTTAGGACGCATGCAATATGTGCAAATAGCAGGGGCATAGCTACACCCCGCGGATACGGGGTCCGCACCCTCTGACACCCCCCTTGATGCCACAAGCCCCGCCCCACATGTGACATCACAAACCCTGCCCCGTGCCAAAAAAAATCCAAATCCCTCCCTGGTGGTTTTCCACTGAAAAAAAGACACTAGGGACACTGGCAGGTAACACCTGTTGCCCACACCGCGTCCAAAAATGCCATTTTTGCTGCCGCCCCCACACCACGAATTGGCGCCTTGTGCACCCCTCCATTCGCATGTTGCCCCATCGCCCAGGACCCCCGCCCCCCCCCCTAGCGACACCTCTGGCAAATAGAGGAAATTGACCGCATTTACAGGAACCAAATGCAGTGACCAATGGCACAACTCAATGGACTGGCATGAAATGACTAGGGAGGTGAGGTTAAAAGTGCCACAGTATTGAGAACCACCGACTTGCAAAGCTGCTAAGTGTCACCTATTCCACAAGTTTCGCAGTACAGTACTGTTTTTTAAGTAATGTACAATATGTAAGAAGCTGGGTCATAGACCCCATGTTTCTTTTATCCATGCCCCATATGTCTGCCTGGCTGTTCATATTGTTCAGGGACCTGCCAGTGCTGTGTTAAGCACCCCCATCTCACCCTCATACCTTTCACCCACCCACCCATACTTGCACATGCACTTTCTACCCTTCCATGTACACACACAGATGCACCATCTACAGTCCCACTGCTCTTATCACCTCTCCTCCCCGTCCTGCTGAGCACGTTGCTCTTGAAGCTCAGTCTCATTCAGCATGTGCTCGTATTTCAAGGAAGAGGGTGCCTAGAAGAAAGTGAGAGCAAGTGAAGAGACATTTTGCCTTCCAGAGGCGTAGCTAGCCTCGGGGGGGGGGGGAAGCGCCTTGACAACCCCCATATGATGTCAGACGTCCAGCCCCCATGGATGTGACATCACAAGCCCTGCCCCCCACGTCGTAAAAAAATAAAAAGCATCCCCCCCAGCAGTTTTTCGACCACTAGCGGCGCAGGCAGGTAGGTGGGAGACTCCTGTTGCCAGCACCACCCGCGAAAAGGCCATTTTTGCCACCATGCCACCCCCGCGCCACCAAATTGCTGCCGAATCGTTGGCTCGTGCACCCCCCCACCACATGTTGCCCACGCCGCCCGGAGGCCCGGGCCCCACCCTCCCCCCTAGCGACGCCTCTGTTGCCTTACACTCTCCACTGTATTCTACACTTCCTCTTACAAAATACAAGTCCACAAAGCAGGTGGAGCAAGGGTTAGTTGGTGACAACTGCAGCAGGTAGGCAGATAAATGCTCCCAGATACCTCTGCAGGCCAGGTGACACGTCGGCAAGCCCTATGACAAACTTTGACATGTCGGCAAACCAAGCATAGCACTCTATGACATGCTCCAACTTCATGATCATTTTTGCTGCCCTTTCGTGAACCGTTTATAGCTCTTAAGCACATCCTTTCTGAGACGGGGCAACCAAACAGAAATCTACACAAATGCACCAATACCTAAATGTTTATATGAAGGTTGTTTTCTATTCAATTCATAGTCATCTTTAGTATGAACTTTGCCTTTTTGATGCAACTGAGCTGACATTTCACACTTAGAAAGGATGTTATCTTTGAGCAACTTTTCCCTTAGTAGTTAATCGGTATCTTCATTGCTTTCACTTTTCCTGACCAAAGTTCAGCGTTTTCTGTGATTTGCTATCTCCTACGTACCTACTTAACTCACTTAAGTTCAGGAGTGGATAACATAAATACCAAATGCGACAGAACCTTTTCAACACAGTGGTGATTAGTTCTAAATCCTGAGAATAGGTACTGTACATTCTTCCTTCTAATTATTTTTTTTAATATCTGTTCATTGCAATATTGTAAAAATTAGGGTAAACTTGGCACCATTCTGAGCAGTATAGCTAATATAACACACCAGCAAATCTGAGCTGTTTGTCTCCCATTATTATTTGACAGTGGATTCACAATTAGTGGTGGTTAAAGTCTATTATTGGTCAAACTGTAAGGGTCTCAGTGTTATTTGGGAATCCCAAAGACATGCTATCAGCCTGATATCCATAGCACTGATATTTCTGTGATGAATGCAAATTTTTGTAACAGCTTAGCAGTTTGGAATGCTGGTCAGACATTGCTTTTGTTAGGCTAAATACAGGTTCTTAGCCAGGGCCGGCTTTAAGTCAATTGGACCAATTGCTCCCAATTGGGCCCCATACCTAAGGGGGCCTCCACACTAGGGCAATTATGTCCATTGAATCTGAAATGAGCAGGAGTTTAAACAAAATCCTAGAAGAATTTGCAGAGAAAAAAGCAAGAAAGATAACTTTTTCATAACAAAAGGCAATAATATGACATTTATAATTTATTAATGTGCAGTGATTTTTAGAAATCCAAAAAAGATAATGTGTTCCCAACAATGCTGTTCATTTACATTTTGAATTTTTTTCTAAATAAGAAATAAAATTAATCTTTTTACTAAATCATTCCACAGTCATTAAAACAAGTGGTTTTGTAACTATTTACTTTTCAAAGGTGATCTACACATTTTGTTTGTTTACTTGTGTGCAATTTTATGTTAAAATGTGCTTAGATCCATTTGGTCCATTAACTCACAAGCACTACTTAAGAGCACGTTTTGATTGCTTTCCATTCTACCATAGAGATATAAAGCCTATAATAAATTTTATTTATATCTCTAAGATTCTACAGACCTTGGCTGTGAACCTGGGGTCCCCCCCCCCAAAAAAAATGTTTCCGATTGGGTCCTGCAGCTCCTAAGGCCAGCTCTGTTCTTAGCAACTCCCTAATGGTCCAGTATGTGCAACTTTGTACCTGCTTACACAGCCATCATATAAGCCTGACAGGAAGTGCACAAGTGTACCGTGGGCCCTCCTCATCCATGGGTTAGCCATCTATGGATTTGACAACGTGGATGGCTAATCGCGGAAGTAGGAGTCCCGCTGGGGGTGGGGGGTGTCGTCATAGTACCTTATTTTTCAGCTGCATCGGCCCGCCGCCTGCTCCTTGACTCCCACACACACTCTAACTTGCCCAAATGGCTGTAAAGAGTTAAAAAAAATGCAATCAAAGTGACTTCCGGTTTCGCATCCTGTTATGAGCCAGTTGCAAGGCTCAAGGAGAAGATCGCTACATGACGTGTTACGGAAGTACAAAGAAAGACAAGACACTGACTCCAGGAGCTGATGCAATGCAACATCAGTGGGAAGGGACAAGGTGCAAGACAAGACATGTACAAGCTAGATGCGCAATGGGAAGGGACAAATCATACTGAGGGGGAAGGAATGGGAGAAGTAAACCCAGAAAGAATGAAATATTGCCTTCAAAATAAGAGGGTCCCACAATTTCTGTACCCTGATAGTTAAGGAGAAAGATAGTGGCTGCAGTTGTACATGTTACTTATACTGCTTAATTTTGAATCAGATGGTTGCTATGGTTTAGTGAGATAGTAGCAAATGTGATAGTAAAGGTTGTGACACACCGCTTGCGGCACAGTGTGGCACAGCGCGAGAGTAGCCAGCACACATTCCCGTGCCTTGCAACGCTTCCTGTCTATACAGGCCGAGAACTGAAAGATGCAGCATACAGCCACAGACAGAAAAGCAAAAGATGTCCTTCCCTGTTCTCCTCTCTGCTAGCCAATCAGAATCGAGTCTTTTCAGACTTGATTCTGATTGGCTGTTCGCGTCCTGTCGCATTCTGCTCTACTGCACCAAATGTGGTCTCTGATTGCCCAAAGTTCGATTTTTTTTCCAACTCTTCTTGCGTGGCAATGCAGCTCTCCTGCATTGTCATGCAAAGTACGTAAAAGCAAGACACACAGGACTCTTTGTGTCGCATCCCAATGCTTGCCGGCGCTTCACACCACAATGTTTGCAGTTTGTCATGGCCTTAAGAGTGTTTTGCTTATAGTTGCATTTGCTGGAATGGTTGTTTATGTTTCAGATCAGAAACGACTGAAGAGATACAAGAGACCATGGATATCATCAAGAACTGTTCCCGCACCAGTAAGTCCGGTGCCAGTCGGCGTGGGGGAGGAGAAAGGGTGGGGCAGGGGTGGTGAGGAATGGAGACAATTGGCCAGGCTGGGAGGGGGCAGGGATATCGGCAGCGATATCCCAAGCCCTGTCGCAGCTTGGGCCAACCTTCCACGATCTCCCCGGACGCACTCCAGCTCTGGAGCTGGCGTGCATCAAGGTGACCCATTGGGGCCTCCGAGGCTTACACCAGACAAATGTCTCCTTCCCCCAAGGTGAGCCTGGGCCATGTCGGCACAACCTGCAGATTGGGCTGTCAGTTCACATGTGGCTAAATGGCAGAATACATGTTTTACATGCAGAATGCCACAGGTTCAATCCTAGTTATCATAGCAAACATAGTAAGCTAAATCGGGCCACAGACTCATCAGACCAACCAATCTAGCTCAGTATTGTCTGCTGACTGGCAACACCTCTCCAGGGTTTATATTGAGATATTTTCCAGCTGTACCTGGAGATGTCAAGGACTGAAGCTGAGACATTCTGTATGCAAAGCAGGTGGTCTTTCGTTGAGCTACAGCTGTCCCTGTATCATCTCTAGTTAAAAGATCTCAAGCAGCACCTTTCAGAAAAACCTTTGCCTTAAATTCTGGGAGTGCTACTAAGAATTGCTGGTCATGACCAGAGCTACATGCACAAGTGATCAGATTCACTGTAAAATTCTAAACCAGCATGGAAGAGCTGGGGAGAGGACTACTAGAGCACCTTCCTAGGAAGGCTTGGCAAAAAAAGTGATTAATGTGAGACATGATTGAGACATAATACTATGCACGATGTGGTGAGAGAGAGAGGAGATCATAAAATGAAACTGACAGGTGGGATATTTAGAATGAACAAATGGTGTTGCTTTTTCTCACAGCGCATAATTAGTTGGTCCTGGATGAGCAAGTTGACCAGATGGAGATCTGACTGGCCGAGGCAGGAATTGTGAACCTCTCCCACTTTTGTTCTTTAAATTTAGGAATATTAGGTGGGTTAACCAGAGGTACCTAGGAGCAGGAAGTACAGGGAAGGAGAGGAGAAAGGAGAAAAGTGGGAGAAATTAGTGGGGAAGAATGGAGAAGGGTGCCTCAGCTAAATCCCAGGGCCGGAGTGGCTTTCCGTAGCCTGAACAGAGGCTACAGGCACGGAGTGAGCCTATAGACTGGCTGAGAAAGGACTTCACCCACTTGTGGGTGAGGAGCTAGTCTCTCTCACCAAACAAACACTCATACAGCACAATCCTATGCAAATCTACTCAGAAGTAAGTTCCATTGTGCTCAGTGGGGCTTACTCCCAGGAAAGTGTGTATAGGATTGCAGCAATAACCAACAGTCTAAGACTTCGGAGGTAGATATCCCAGAATCTCCAACACAAAAGCCCTATGTTGGAGGACTTTTCCCAAAAGTCCTTCCGCAAAAAGACCGCACTCACAATCACACAGCACTCACAGAAAGGAGAGAAAGTCTCACACACACCTTGTCAAAAGTGTATTGGATAGCAGGAATCTTGTCATGGCATGAGAGATGCATCCTTATAACTCATCCTTGTTTATAAAGAGATATTCTCTTCACCAAGGGCCTCAAGGCTCTTTTTTGTTCATATGTTCTACTTCATCAAAGCCCTGACCTGCAATGTGGAAAAGAGTAAGATAATGCGGGAAATTCAACCAGCCCTTCACTTCCCCCTGAGGCCAGCACTACTCTTGGGGAAATTACCTGACATGTTGGACAAGCAAGATTTAACACACACACACACCCAAAAAAGGACATGAAAATGTAGTCCTTACTCATTCTTTTTCATTTCTATTTTCAGGCAATATTATTATCTCACGTATTTGGGAGCGGACCCCTAGGTTTGTGAGGAGACCAGCGGAAACTGTGAATGGTTATTATAGACGTACAATTTGCCCTTTCATGGATAAAGGTATTGTCAATACGTGACTGGCATGGGTGAGATCCAGTTAGTGTCACTAGATGGTCACTAGCTTCTCACATCTGTTTTTGAACTACTGTATTTCTTCAATTCTAAGACGCATGTTTTTTCCCAATTAAGCATTTCAAAAAATGGTGTGCGTCTTAGAATCCCTTAGCACCCCAAAATGCTATCTTCTTACTTACTGGAGCTTGCGGGAGCTTCAGGGAGGCCTGCGCAACCCTCTGCAGGCCTCCCTGATCTTCAGTTCGGCCAAAAACGGTGATTTTCAGCCATTTCCGGTGTTCGCGAAAACCAGAACTGCCCAAAAATCGCTGTTTTTCGCCAAACTGAAGATCAGGGAGGCCTGCAGAGGGTTGCGCAGGCCTCCCTGAAGCTCCCGCAAGCCCAGGTAACGAAGGAAATGGCACTTTCTGATGGGGCCAGAAATGCTATGCAAAGGCAGTGCACTCAGTCATCCTCAGCTGCAGGAGACATGCTGGGGAGAGTTGGTGCTGAGCAGGTAGATTTAATGAAGGGAGGCGAGTCTTACAATTGATGGATTTTTTTTCCCTGCTGGTGGTACTGAAAGTAAAGGTGCGCCTTAGAATCGATGGCGCCTTAGACTCGAAGAAATACGGTATTCAGTGGACAAAATGAGTCAAAGAACTCTGCACTTTAACACTTGTTTCCCTCAACTTTAGCATAAATGGTCCCAATTGTGGCAAACCTAGGAGGCTACTGCTCTACTACAAGTACCTTTGAGATCTCCCCATTACCTTAAGTGATGATTCTTTGTAGAAAAATGTGACATATAAATTATTACCTGTAATGTAAACAAAAAAGTGAAAACAGATTGGATGGCAGGAAGCTTGTCATGAGATGAGAGGTGCCTCATAACTCACCCTTGTTTATAAAGAGATATTGTCCTCCTCACCAAGGAACTCAAGTCTGTTTTTTAAAAAAATATTTTCTGCTTCAACAAAGCCCTGAGCTGCAACATGGAAAAGAGTAGAATCACATGGGAAATTCCCATACCAGCCCCTCAGACCAGCACCACTGACGGGGGAATGAATGACATGTTGGACGGGCCAGATTTAATGCAAAAGATAAAGGGGGGAAAGGACATGTACAGTAGTCCTTACTCAGTCTTTTTCATTTCTATTTTCAGACAATATTTCCTCATGTTTTCGCTCTACTTTCTCATATGTTTTGGATTGGAGCCCTGAGTCTGTGAGATGGCAAGTGGAAATTGTGATCACTTATCTGCGCAGAATTTGGCCTTCCAGAGATAAAGGTACAGTACTGGCAATGAATTACTGGCATGTTTGAAATCCAGTGAGGGTCACTAGATGGAAAGTGTAATTACAGGGGGGTCCCGGTATCCGCTGGGGATTGGTTCCTCCCCCCCCCGATACCTGGAACCCGTAGATAAGAGTGAACTCCATCTTCTACAGCTCCCCACCCCGCACCCATTTTAACTAATTGCACAAACGTGCCAACGGCTTGAAACGGGCTCTGTATTGCCTAGTCTCAAGCTTTGCAGACCCTTCAGCCCCCCCCCCCCAAGCTCCCCTGGTGATTCTTTTGGTGTTTGTGTCTTGCTTTCAACAAAGGCTATAAGTAGCATGTTGCTGCTTTTAGCAAAGACACAAGCTCAGCCGACGACCAGGAATCAGAAACTGAAACTGCTTCCTTGTCTTCGCTGACCCTGCATCTGTGCTATGACGCAGCAGCAGCATGCTACTTATAGCTTTTGTTGAAAGCAAGACACCAGACACGGACACAACTTTAAGGTAAAAGAATCGCCAGGGGAGCGTGGGGGGAGGGGGTTCCTGCCATCCCTGGATAAGTGAATCCATGGATACCGGATCTGTGGATAGCGGGGGAGGGGGGCTGTATATCGTTATGTTATTCATTCCTTTCTGTTTAAAGAAATGATGAAATTAGTTGCAATTTCTAAAAGACATTGTGGGGGCCCTTCGCCGGGGCTGGTCATGCAGCACGCAGACCCCTCTTGCAAAGCGGCTTGACCCGCCCTCTGCCGGGGCTAAGCCAATGCGCTATTGGCCTCAGTCTGGACAGGGAAGGGGGTTACCGCACCCATCGTCCTTCTCATGGCCCTTTGCTCCTCTCTAAGGGTCACAGGCAAGCTCTGGGCTCTGTGGCCGCCTACCCCCCACTGAGATTCTTATTGGCCAGACTCGGTCCTTTTATATGGCTCGTGAGCCTTTCGTTCAAGTTCCCATCTCCTCCTCCGGCCCTGTCCCCGCCAGAGACGAAGCTGCGCCCGCACGTGGGGGGACACTGATGCTACACCCCCACGTGACATCGGGTGTGACATCACGCGACTCCAACCACGTGGGGGGGCGCCAGAACAGCCCGGGAATGGCTGAGGATCTTGCAACTGGCCGCATGGGCCGGCCGCAATCTTTCCGCAGGATTGGGCTGATTGGTGTGGGCCTTCCACCAGCGTCACATCTAGCCACTACCTGTCATATCTAGCCACCATCTCTACACCACCTTGAAAGATCCTTTTCCCAGTCATCACCCACCTCATTTTAGAGTATGTTGGGATTCAGGCAAAGGCCCCTGGCAATTATCTTTGTATTCTGGTTCATATGGAAGAAGGACATGATTGCTAGATGCTTGCTTATATATATAGGTTTATTTACATTTTTGTTTCTTTATATTTTGTAGAAAATCTTCAGAACCAAATAGGTGAGTACTCATGCTCTGAATGTATTTTCTCCTTCCCAAATATCTACATGCCGTGGCAACAAGGAAAGACTGATTTGAAGGGAGTAGCCAATTTTGAAATATGCATGTAGCATCTATACAAGATACAATGAAAGGGTTATGCATTCATATACGACCCTAAGTTTAAGATATCTCTCTGGTGAAATGTCCCAAAAGGATAAGGATGTGCCTTTGATTTGAAAAGAATCTCACTCCAAATTGATCACCCCACTTCCAAGAAAGCCCTGAACAAAGTAACGTTCCTCCAAAGCCTTCTGAACAGAGCAAAGCCATCCAGAGCAATTTCAGATGACCAACTGCTTCATGTGGCCTTTTGCCCCCTTCTTCTCTTTTTCTGTCTCAAAGACCAATCCTAACTCCCTGAACGGTGATGCAGCAGCTACCACTGTATCCCGCAGGAGAGTTATGGCCTCTGGAGACCTCCCCTGGGTAAGGGAACAATTTGTTCCCTTGCCCTGGGGTAAGCACCAGCTGCCGCTATGGGTCAACAAGTACCTGCACCAGCTCCATTGCTGACACAAGTCCAAGTTGATCCATGCAGGAAGATTGGGCCTGGGAAGAAGTCGGGATTTGGTGGATGCCACTGCTGCCAAAACTGCCCTCTTCCTTGGCCCAATCTGCCCATCCCACACCTCCATTGTCTCCCTGTTCTGCCCTCCCCCACCCCATCACCACCACATTATTTTCAAACTTAGTTATGAAAACCCTTTCACAGAATAAGTAAAGACAGAATATGTAGAAAGTCTTAATATGATATTTGAATTTGACTTTTTAAAATGACTATGAAACCCGTATGTTCATTTTTTTCCAGAACAATTAAAGGCAGAAATTGGTAAGCCTCTTAATTTTCAGCTTTTAAATTAATTCAATCAAAATATTGTCTCATTTCGTTTGCAATCCTGTACCTGGAAATAAGTACTTTCTCTTACTTCTGAGTAGACATGCAAAGGATTGAACTGCCATTCAAGGTCCCCCAAATTTTTTTCATGGAATTTATTTTCCTACTTTGAAACTAATTATTCATATTAAAAGCATATCTGTTGTGCTTTGCAGATCAGCTAAAGGCAAGAGAGGGTGGGTTTTGTAATGTTTTGTCTCTATGCAGGCAAAATTATTATTATTATTATTATTATTATTATTATTATTATTATTTATTAAGAATATTTGTATCCTGCTTTTCAAAAAGCAGTTAACATAGCAAATATAATGGGTCCCTGCAGGGCCACTCAGAGAAATTTTATCAGGGGGTACAAAGCTTCTTCTGGGAACCTACCTTTCATGTGAATTTAACTCCTGGGGCCCCTTTTTTTTCCTTCTGGGCCCCCTTTTTGACCCATTTTTGGCTCTGGGCCTGGGTATGATTGTACCCCTATAACCCCCCCTCTCAGAGGCCCTGGGACCCTGTCCTTGGATCCCTTTTTGGACTGTAGAGATAGTGTGTGTTTTTTTTTTGCCTGGTTAACCTTTGCAGCCCTACGTTTCCTCCTCCTGTTTAGTTGGGTACTATAAAATGTTTCTGACTCAGCAGCAGCCAGTGAGACACTTTCTTAGGTAAAACATCCAGGGCCCAATCCTATCCAACTTTCCAGCACTGATGATGAAGCTGTGCCAATGGGGCATGCGCTGGATCCTGTGGTGGTGGGGCAGTCACGGAGGCCTCCTCAAGATAAGGGACCATTTGTTCCATTATCTCAGGACCAGTGGCGTCGCTCCCATGAGGCGACGGGAGCGGGCCGCTACGGGGTGACGCGCGCAAAGGGGTGACGCGCGCACCCCCCGCGCGCGTCACCTCCGTGACACGCGCCACCTCCGTCGCCCTCCGGACGCTCCGAGGCCGGTCCGGGAGCCGGCTTCCAAGCGTCCGGCCCGGCTGGCGCTCCAGGGCCTTCTGAAGGCCCGATGCGTCAATACGGATATTTTACTGTTTTCGCGCATGCGCAGAGATGAAACCGGTCTGCGCATGCGCGAAACAAGTAAAAGTACCCGTATTGATGCATTGGGCCTTCTTTCAGAAGGCCCTGGAGCGCCGGCGGGGCCGGACGCTCCGAGGCCGGCTCCCGGGCTGGCCTCGGAGCGTCCGGAGGGCGACGCGAAGGGGCGGGGGGGCACCCGGGGCAGGGTGCAGCCGGGTCGCCCCCCCAAAAATCGGCACTTTATATAGGGGGGAACTTGGGGGCGTCACTAGGGTGACGCGCGTCCTAGTGACGCCTCTGCTCGGGGCTGCATTGTGGCTGCAAAGTTGGTGCTGGAAAGTTGGTTAGGATTGGGCTCCTAGTGGTTGTTGCATAGAATGAAAGGGAGAACGGGGTTTCCCATCTTTAACTTAGGGTGCTTGTAGGTGAAGGTGGGGAAAGTACAGCCAGTTCTGTGCGACTGTTCATTCAATACCATGCAATTGCACAGTGCTGGCTGGAGAACACCATCGTCTAAGTACGGCCTCCCATCACCCAATGTCAAGGGACAAAACTCCCTCGCTCACCACACATCAGCTGCTAGGTGGTTCCACATAGCAAATGGCCTCACTGGCAATGCTATTCCAAGGTCCAACTTGTAACACATGCACTTGCGATGCAATGCCAGCACATGTTACATGGATAACGGTGAAAATTGGTGCATGGACCTCTTCTGCTCACATCGCTGGTCGCTGTGTGAACAGAGCCGCCTGTCATATTCTTCCCATGAAAACTGTTCGTTCATTCCTTTGTTCACAGAATTCTCAGAGGCCCGGATCCACAGAGGTGAGAATCATAAAATACGTTTCATAATCATTAGCAAAGTGACAGGCAAACGCTGATGGGAAATCTGACACTTCTGCAGACTTCTCTTCGTTTCATGGAGCTTCTTCAGGTGAACCTGTAAAGTGCAACCCAAATCTTGATTTGTAATCACCACCCTGAAGTAAGCCCCATAGGATGCAGTGCAGCTTACTTTGGAGTAAACCTGCATAGGATTGCACTCTCACAGCGCAATCCTATCCAACTTACAACACTGGTGTAACCAGCGGTGCAGCGAGAACGGGAGGCCCCAGAATGGAAAGGGGATTCAAAACCCCTCCAAAGGGGGATTCAAAGGGGATTTAAACCCCTGCTACCTGGGCAAGAGGCACTTTTTCAAGTGGTGCTCCTCTTATATATAGCAGAGGGAGAGTAACTGCTGCCCTTTCACCCCAGCACAGTGTCTTTTCTGGTGACTGATTGCTGGCATTCTTCTGCATCTTTTTTTAGCTTGTGAGCCCTTTTGGAACAGGGAGCCATTTAATCATTTGATTTTGTCTGTAAACCGCTTTGTGAACTTTTTGTTGAAAAGCGGTATATAAATACTGTTGTAATAATAATAATAATAATAATAATAATAATAATAATAATAATAATAATAAATCTCCCCTCCACTCCAAAGCATCCCGCCCTGCCCTCCCCTGATGGTTACACCGGTAGTGTAAGCTGGATAGGATTGCGCTGTTAGTTGGTTTTCAATTGAAGCTTTTTTCCCTACTAGAAATAGTGTGCAGGGGACACAACATCAGGACCAGCCCATCCATGAGGCCAACTGAGGCAGTTGCCTCAGGCAGGAGATTGGTGGGGGATGCCCTTCTCTGCTGCCTACCTGCCGCCTTCTCCTTCTTCTACTCCCTGGATTAGAAAAAAGGAAGAGGGGGTGAAACACAAGAGGAAATATGGAGGAGAGGAGAGAAACGTGGAGAATACACACTATTCTCCACGTTTCCTCTTCTGCTACACATTGTCAGGTAAGGGAGGACAGCATTTGGCTCACCACCTCAGGTGCTAGGAGACCTTGAGCTGGCCCTTTTCACAACCCATTCACGTTAGTAGTGCATCAGAGGGGTACACCCCTTAGTATCATTTCTTTAAAAATGAATACAAAGCTTGATAATCCAAACAGAAAGAACATTCCCCTCCTCAGGAGAGGAAGAAGTGCATCTACCCTGTAATCAGGGTACAGTGTACATAGCACATGAAAGATGTGGCATTGGAAAAACAATGAACAACGACCTTAGGTCAAAAATCCTGAGGATGACAAAAGAATGACATTCATGTGGACACGGGTTCAATTATGTGCTTACTTATACCAGATAGAAATTTTCGTTGTGGAATTTGCATGCAAATGGCATGATTCTCTTTCACAAGGAGACCAGTTACTGTGGAACAATAGGAGGCTGCTGTCTTCAAGCCTTGCTCCTGTCCTGGCGGCATCTGGTTGGCCACTGTGGGAAGCGTTGATCTGATTAAGCAGGGCTTTTTCTTAAGTTCTTAACACAGAAACCGTCACATGAGACTTCCCATGCCTTTTCATTGCTATCCCTTTCTTTGCAGTGAACGTGATTTTGGACCCCAGCACAGCACACCCAAGACTGGAAGTGTCTCAAGATGGGAAATTTGTGAGCGACACCGGAAGTGTGTTAAAGGTTCCTAACAGTGAGAAGAGGTTTGACTCCCATATGTTTGTCCTGGCAAAAGAGGGCTTTGACAAAGGCAAACATTACTGGGAAGTGGAGGTTGGCCAGAAAAAGAATTGGGACTTGGGGGTCGCCTCTGAGTCCATTTCTAGAAAAGGGAGGATCACACTGGCCCCCCAGAATGGCTACTGGGTCATAGGACTTGATGGCAAGAAAGATTACTGGGCTCGAACCGACCCCTGGACCCATTTAGACGTGAGTGGAAAACCTACTAAGATAGGGATGTTCCTCAATATGTCCACTAGAAACCTTTCTTTTTATGATGTCAATGGAAAAAGAAAATTGCACACTTTTACTGTCAAACATTCCGGGAAGCTTTATCCCTTCTTCTCTACAGGTTCTGTAACTGAGACACTAGATAGCCAGTCACTGAAAGTTCCACCATGGCCTGAAGAAGAGGAGACTGAAACCTCTCAGGGATAGATAATAATTTCTACAGCATTTAATTGATTGTGTCCACAGTGGTGCCACAGAGTAGGAGCAATTATCAAATTAGTCTTGCTGTGTCTTTGGTTCTAAGAAAAATTATAAGGTCTGTCAATAGGCGAACAAAAATAGATATAATCCTATCTTTTCTTTACAGGCTGCTATATGAGAAAAGTAAACTGTAACTATAAGTTATAACATATGGCCTATTGTTAAACAGGAAAAAGAAATCTACTGTATGTACTGATTTCAATAATGTAAGTTCAGGGGGGGAAAAGTGTTGGGCAGCCCAATCCTATCCTCCCCCAGTATAGGCGATTCAGCATGGGCAATTCAGACCACACTGAATCCTATCTGTGGAAGGCCCTGGCTGGAGGTCTCCTCTTGGAACACGGGCATTTGCCCACTTACCCCGGGTAAACCACCAGCCACCGCAATGGGGCTATTCGGTTCTCCACCAGCTCTTTAGTTGGCAGAGAATCAAGCAGCCCAGTGTCAGCTGCAAGGGCTTGGGAGGGGGGATAGGATACGGCATGCTGCGGCGGCGCCAATCCGTCCCCCTCCCAGGCCTGACACACCCACCCTCTGCCCTCCCCCATCCCATTACACCCCCTCCCCCAGGCCCTGCGCCACTCGGAGCAGCACTTACCTGCTCCACTGCGCTGTGTCTTCTAGCGCTCGACGGGTGGGCAGCACAGTAATGCTCACCATGGATAGGATTATGCCGTTAATGTATAAATGTTTCCTTTATATGGCTACACAGTGTCAGAAACCAATTTTTTTTGGTGGGGAGTGGTTCCTGCTTTGTACGATTTTAATTATTGGGTTCTCAGTTTGCCTGTGTCTCTGTATAAAATCTTATACTGAATATGTAATAAATTTTTCAGTTCAAATTTTACTTTCATTGTATATCTTTCAGCATTGTAAATTGTGCATCAAGACCCTGACAGAAATATTTACATTCTACCAACATATTGCACACACACCCATAAATACGAGCCAAAAAAATATACTATGGGCTCAACCCGAGCCATAATTTTATTAACTAATTTTAACTGAAATCTGTAATGTATAAACTCAACTATAGTTTTGTACAACCCTTGGATGATGTGACTTCTGTAATATGACCACTGCCCACAGCTGCGATGGCCAAGCGTGGGAGGTGACGGCCAGTGAAGAGGCCAGACTGTAAAGGATACAATCTGAAATGCAGTTGTTCATGAAAGATTGAACATATAATGATTGTGTTTTAAAAAAAACAACATTAGGGGGGTTGGGAAAGCCTGCCCATGTAAATCGCCTTCGATTAAAGTCAGAGGAGAAATCCAATGACCAAGAAAGGTAGTATATAAATACTGTATATTATATTATTGTTATTCCCCTTCTCAGGCAAGCAGCCTGAACTCCAGTCACCCGATTGCTCCCACATTGCCACATAGCAAGCCAATGCCCCAATCCTATCCCCCACCAACCTACATGGTACCTGCTTTTTTTTTTTTTACTTACCTCCCCATAGGCCACCTTTCTATTAATACATCTCCTTGGATCCATGCCAGCCATTTAGCTGGACTGGCATCCTGCATCCTGCAACACACAGTGTATACCTCATAACATCCACCAACAGCTAGTCAGCTCTTTTTTATTCCATTTTGGGGAGACTAGCCCCCAATTTTCTGGTAGGTTGGTTTGAAAGTAATGGATGTTCAAATTTCCTTCTCCCAAGTCTAAAGAGGGGATTGGACCAACGACAAGATGTGAGCCAAACCTTGTGGTTCCAGAAAGACTGGAAGTGTCTAGCCACCTTAATGTAGCTGCAGGGTGTAGCTTTATTTTTTTATTTTTCACATTTTTATACCACCCTTCCTCCAAGGACCTCAGAGTGGTGTACATATTTCCTCCCCTCCTTTTTGAAAGGTTTCTGTCAAGGCTATTGTTTTCTGGGAAGACCAGGTAGTCATGGGACTCCAGTATACAATTGTGAGGTGAGGCAAGAGAAATGCAGTGTGTGGTATGTGATACTGGACTGGTTGGAGACTATGACAGGCTGATACCTAGGTCAGTCTCAGTATACAAGGGAGTTGTCATTGATTTAGGGGAAATACAAGAAGGTTTCCACAGGAGAGGAGGGATGCTAGCTCATGACATAGATTTTAACAGCTTCCATCCACCCTACAATCACAATGAGCGCACACACACACACACACACACACACACACACACACACACACACACACACACACACACACACACACACAAACTGTGAAAGATTCGTTGCCAAGGCTTGTAGCAGTTGGGAGTAGTGGTGCTGGTTTGTGACTGCGCCAGCCATGGATGGTCATAATTAAATGCTTCCTGTGGTGATGGGGAGGAAGACACATACCCCACACTTCTCATACATTCCTGGGCTCCTCAAGGGGAGATTTTGGCATGCCACAGCAACCTGGCCTGTCTGTTCTTGCTATGTCCTGGGGCAATGGTTCCCAAACTGGGATGTGCAGCTCCCAGGGGAGCCGTGGAAACCAGCCAGAGAGCCGTGGAGTGCCACAGAATCCTCTCAGAAAACTGTGCAATGCCAATTGGCAGGCATCAACATAATGCAATGGGGAGCTGCGGCCAATGGTCACTGATGGTCAAGGGAGCCGCAGGTCAAAAAAGTTTGGGAAACACTGACAGAGTGTGAAGATGTGCAGAGTGTACGAGCGCGCTGTTTTTTCAAACCTTCGTCACTTGGAAGGGTTTTAACCTTTTGCTAATCCAGAATTACAGTGTTGAAACATGTGCCTGGGGCAGCCAGCAAGCTCCATCCTTTTCTCCAATGCGTCTAGCTGTGTTTGTTGTGATTTTCTGATCCCCGCCCCCTCGCTCGATCCTCCGCTGCTTCCACACCACGGCTGCGATCTGGTGGGACATGGTTACGTCCCATCCAGCCCCCTAGCGTGCGTTGCGTGCGGCAACGCAGCCTGAGCGACGTGTGCGCCGCACGGAAAACGTGGTTGGTGCGCCTCAGGCTTGAGATGTGTGGTCAGCATTCTGGAAGAGAGCAGCTGAACACGGAGCAACTGCGCTCTCCCGAGTTCCTGCAGGAGCGAAATTGTTGCTCATCTTTGAGTGGGCAGTACGCGGAGTTACTGCAGCCACCAATCAGATGAGAGGGCGGGACGAAAGGGGTTGTCAATCAATCAGAACTCACTTGAGTCTCCGATTTCTCTTGGATCCATTTTTCCTTCTCACAAAATTTAGCATGATGAATTCTATTCCAGGCACAAATTGTTTTGTTAGTTTTCTCTCCTTCCTGCCCCTCTCTTTCTTCTCTCGTGTATTGGACCGCACTTGTGCTTAGCCAATCACCGCTGCGCTTTCTAAGAAGGCGGGACAACAGGAGGGACTACTCACTGGGAGACGCTCCTGGAGACGAGGTCAGCGCGCGGAGGCGAGCGGCCAGGCACCTATGGAAATCGTGCTGTGTGGGTCTGCCTTAACCCTGACATGAAGCAAGATGGAACAATACCTTTCAGATGGCAAACTGTCGGTTCCTTGGTGGTTTTCTGTGTGTTTTCTCTTAAGTAGTTCCCCAGCTCCCCCTGCTGCGCATTATTCCACGGGGGGCTCGAGTTTTTGCTCGCTTGCTCCGGAGACACATGGGGGGGGGGCAAGGAAGCCCCCCCTGTGAGTATTCCGAGGGAGGAGTGTGGGCGGAGCCAAGGCTTTATATTTTGGCTCCCTTCCATACTCCTTCCGGTTTCTTTGGAGCGCAACTGCGGTTTACTCGTGGGACCTGGACTCGTGGAAGCTCTGCCTGGATCTTCACTTAACGGTAAGTGCGGGTTGGTGGGGGTTCGGGTCGCCTGGGTTTTTTTTGTTACGTTTTGCATGTACACAGCTGGGCAGCCCGGTTCGAAGGGGAAATGGAGCGTGCGGTCGCTGGCTTACCTTTGCAATCCTCATGCACAGCCCCCTCCTTAGTCGCTCGTTTTAAAATGTTTACTCAGAGGCTTTTCGTTAGGCTTTCTCAGCGTGTTGCTTGCGGGGAAGCTGCTCCGCTTTACCGGCTGGCTGCAGTTATATGAGGGGGCGTGCGTTATTTTTATCACCACGTGCTCGCCACCAACATGGCGCCGCCCAGCCATTCGTAGCGCGGCGCCGTCGCCGCTTGCCACTAACATGGCCGCGGCAGGGTTTCCTTTGCCTATGTAGCGCCGGGGTTTGGCTGTGTTTGTGTTTACTGCTTTGCCTCTTTGCGCAGCGCTTGCTTCTGCCTTATTGCTGGACTGAGCTGTTGCTGGTTCTCGGGAGTCCTTACTAAGATGGCGCCGTCGACCAGTCCCCTCCCCAGCATGGCGGCGTCGGCTTGTGTCCACTCCTGCCCGCACCTGCCCGGCTACTCTCGGCTTAGCGTCGTTGCCCGCTTGCCCCGTGCTGCCTCGTGTTTTTCCGTCAGCCTGCCAACATGCCAGCCGATGTATTTCCCCCCTCGCTTTATTGGCGTGGGGGCATCCTTTGGTGGCGCGGTAGTTATGCGGAGGTTTGGGGCTTGCCTGCTGAGCTCGGCGGGCTTCTCTCTCATACGCTGTGGCGGCTAGTGCCTGGTGATGTTTCCCCAATGGTAGTTCACATGGTGCAGGCGCTTAATAATTACCTAAGGGGCTAGCAGTGGAAGTAAAATTAGTAGATAAGTTGATTTCCTCCTTTATAATTAACTTATTATTTAGGCTAGTGGGCTAGCTTGAATTGTGGTTGGATATAATTATGCCCCTTCCTGGTTGGTACTGAAGCTTTATCCGCTGGTTGAATTGAGTATTAGTTAAATTGATGCAACCTGCCGAGATAGCTTGGGGGCGAGAGCTGCCGCGCTGGAGACCCGGTGGCCGTGGGTTGAATTACCCGGAGCTGCCTTTTGAATAAAATTAATGAATTCGCTTATTTATAGTTGGCTTATTATTTACGCTGGAATCTTGTTGGAAATAATGAATTTATGCCCCTTCCTGATTGGTACTAGCTTGTTTAGCAAATTAATTTGTCAGCAAATTACTGTACAGGCTATGGGATTTAATTAAAAAAAGAGCATGATATTGGACAAATTAATGAATTTTAATTTGAAATTAATGAATTGCGCTACAACTGACGAATTGATTTGAAATAAGAGTGTAAATTGTATTAGATATGAAATGAAGTTAATGAATTATAAGAATGAAGTTAATGAATTATTTATTTTATAATGAATCATGTATTTACAGGGAACTATATATTATACATAAAGGAAGTTAAAAAGTTTTCAGAATGTAGTTCATGAATTATAATAATGAATTTGTAATGAGTAGATTCAATAGATGGATAGAATTGATCTGTTAATGAATTATAATAAATTAAGCTGTATTGAGTAGATCAGGCAGCCCCTATTGCGATCTGATCTGGCTCTTTGGACTCTTAAAGGAGCCAAGCTGGAACTGCCATGGTCAGCATCTCATAAATTTTAGATTTACTCAAATCATGATTAGGGGTCATGATCTAGGAAAATGAGCAGGTTTTACCTTGTTGGTTTTCACAGGTGATGTCTGGGAGCCCTGTTTGGAAGGGTTGTGATTTTCTTCTTTTTAACCTGTTTTGATGGTTTTAACTTTTCAGGTTCTTTTCTCTCCCCCCCCTTTTTTTTCTCCTCAAGTCTGCAGAAAATTATGCCTAAGCGGAAACAGAAGACCAGCAGGCGTGCAGCCAAGCGGCCTGCAATTGAGGTGCCAGCAGTACCAGAGCTGCCAGCAGTACCAGCAGTAGAGGTGCCAGCAGTGGCACTTCTCTCCCTGGTGCAAACAGCCATTCAGGGCCTTCAGGCTTTGCTGCAGATAATGGTTACCCAACAGGGGGCTGCGGCAGGCTTACCTCTGAGTCTTCCCAGCCGGCCGGCCATTCCGTCCGATGATCAACTTTTTTCGCTGCTTGTCAGTGTGTCTTCTAGGAGTAACACTTCTCGTGGGACTATTGCTGGGCCATCCAATGCTGCTCCATCTGCCACGGTGGCTGTGGTTATGGAGCCTTGGCGCTACAGGGCCCTCGCCATGATACTCGATTCACTTGACCCTAGCACTCGCCAGGTGTACTTCCAAAAGGTGAGGGAATTCACATCATTTCGTCAGTCGGTGGGGCTCCAAGACCTGTGGCCCATACCACTGGAGCATATCATGCGCTTTATCGTATACCTGAAGGATTCTGGTAGGGCAGCCAGCTCCTTCCCTGGGTTCTTGTCAGCTTTGGCTTTTGTAGCAAAAGCGGCCGGGCTGCCTGATCATACACAGGATTTCAGGATCAGATGCATGCTGGAGGGCTGTGCCCGACAAGCTCCAGTCGCCCCGGACCATAGGCGTCCAGTTACTCTGGAGATCCTCGGGGAGGTGGCCTGGAAGGGTATGTAGCTTTGTCTCCCACTACGAGCGGTGCGCTGTTCCAGCACCAGGATGGGTCTCCTTTGACTCAGTTTCAGTTTCGTGCCCTCTTCTCTAAAGGCTGATTCACACTAGCCTTTTCCGGCACGCATGCCCTGCTCTAGCGTCTGTACGTGCGTCTAGCAGTTCTCTGAACGTTTGCCCGCCTTCTTGAAGAAAGCGCAGCTGTGATTTGGTGAAGAGAAATGCGCTTCTGTGATTGGTGGGCTGCCTAGCACCGCGAGCATAAATGCTAGCTTAAACACGAGCGCATCAAAAAGATAAACCGAAACCATCTCTCCTGGCTGCGTCGTAAGCTCATGCTGCGTCAGACGCAAGCATGAAAAACGCACGAAAAGACCAAACGTTAAGCCAAAACGCGCATGGAAAGGGCTAGTGTGAATCAGCCTTAAGGCACTGGAAGCTTTGGGGCTTGCTCCCGGTGACTATGATTTACATTCGCTGCGCATTGGGGCAGTCGCTGCTGCGGCGTCCTTTGGTTTAGCTGCGCAAGTCATTCAGTGGATTGACCGGTGGGAGTCATCTGCCTATCGGAGATAAATCCGGAAGTGAAGCGGCATCGGGCCTACCTGCGGACTGTGTGTCGAGGTGGGCCCCCCCGCGCTCTGGCAGGGTTCATGCCAGTACTAACATCTATGTTTCTTATGTGCATGTTTGCCTGTGCTATTGTGCTCCTTTTCTGTCACGTGATTCTATTACTCTTTCAGGTAGCCAAGTTATCTGCGCTCACTCGATCGTGTTTTGGGCGTGGAAAAGGGCGTCATCTTGTGCATTTGGGACCCAGCTCGGATTAGGTGGCCGGATTCGGATCAGTTGGTCTGCGAAGCATGGGATGCGGTGGGGGCAACTGCTCCCTTTAGTGGAAGAATTCATAATGAGCCACTCCCCCCCCCCAAGTGATTATTGTTCACCTGGGTGAAAACGATCTACCCTCGATGATAGGCCTTTCACTTCAAAGAAGGATGTGCAAAGATCTTGAACTTCTCAGGCACCAGGTTCCAGGGGTGGTATTGATTTGGTCAGAGCTTCTCCAATGTAGAGTTTGGCAATGGGCTTGTAGTGTACCGCGAGTAGAAGGGGCCCGTAAGCAAGTTAATCATGCTGTGGGGCGTTATATCCAGCAGTACGGCGGCCTGGTGATCCGACACCCGGGATTATCCATTCTGCTATTTCTCTTTTTAGGGGTGATGGTGTGCATCTATCTGAGACGGGTAATGACATTTTTCTTGGAGATTGCAGGCTGGCCTTCAGTGCCTCTTGTCTCTGTCTGGGCGGTGAGGTGCCAAGCGCTAGGCTGGCCCTCGCTGGTGGTCATGGGTAAGAAGGCTGGAAGTTGGGCTAAAGGAGTGAACTCTAGGGCAGCAAGATTAAGGGATGCACACACACCCACGATCTCCATCTCCCAGTTGCCCTCCGGCGCGGGGGCTTCTGGGGGGGGCATGGCTGGGATCACGTGAGCTGCCCTAGATGCCCTCCAGCTGAGGGTGGTGCAGCGGTTCCTGCTACCCTGACCCATTAGGGGTTGACAGGGATGAGCTGGCCTGCTTAGTGAAGAGACGGTGGCTTGGAGTCAGGGTTGTAACTCCGCCCAGGCAGTCCTTAGGATGTATGCCCCTGCTTCAGCACTTCTCATGCGTGTGTAACATCCTGCCCCCAGCCTGTAGATCTCCTATTTATCTACGTTCTGCTCTTTTCTGTATTTTCAATAGTGACTCTTTTCATCCATATCTTGACTCATGTGTTTATTGGAGCGTACTAGAGCAATTCTGAGCCTGCCCTCCACGGGGGGCTCATGTTTTTGCTCGGTCGCTCCGGAGACGCATGAGGGGGGCAAGGAAGCCCCCCCTGTGAGTATTCTGAGGGAGGAGTGTGGGTGGAGCCTAGGCTTTATATTTTGGCTCCCTTCTATACTCCTGGTTTCTTTGGAGCGCAACAGCAGTTAAAGGGTTACAGTCTGGGCTGTGCTGGCCGCCCTTGATGGGGGGCGGGTAGGAATTTTTCTGCACACCCGATTGGCCTAGGTGTGTAGTTTTTTCGCCTACCTCTGACTGTAGTGGGGCTCTGTTATTTCTTGTCACTAACTGGTCACTAATTGGCTGGTGGTCATGGGTAAGAAGGACTCTGCCCGGGCAGTCCTTAGGATGTATACCCCCGCTTCAGCGCTTCTCATGCGTAACACCCTGGCCCCAGCCTGTAGATCTCCTATTTACCTACGTTCTGCTCTTTTCTGTATTTTCAATAAAGTGACACTTTTCATCCATATCTTGACTCGTGTGTTTATTGGAGTGTACTAGAGGAAATAGTTACTGCATCCAACGTTGTCAAGTGGCCATCCAGCCAAGTCCATTCAATGGGTTGTCACCTCCAACTGCTCAAGACTGCAGTTTGGTTTTAGTTAAAAACCAAACTATTTCTGTGTTCTCCTGGGCAGGGACCTTTTCGCCAGCTATGCCCCCTCTGCCTGGATTCTTCAGCCTGAGATGGTTGCACTGAATATATACCAAGCCCGTCCAGCTCCCCCATTCAGATGGTGTCTGAGCAAATCCGTGCAGCAGAGAGCAGGAAGGGATGTGCTGAGTGCTAAGCGCATGAAGTGTTACTCCTCCTCTTGGTCACTCTCCAGCTTCCCTAACACCTTGAGGTACATGCAGTGTATCTGAAAGCTCCCCACATTTAAATGCATCTCTTCTCCCCCACTTCACCTGACTTCTTCTAAGGAGTTGCTCTCTCCTCCCCTCTTCTTTCTCCTCCTACTAACCAGCATTCCTTAAGCCTCCATCACTGTGTGCTTGCTAGCATTAAATCCCCCCTTGTATCGTATAAGAGGGAGTATGGTAAGTCAGAGTCCCAGTTCAAACCCCTGTTTGGTGTATTGAGCACTACAGTACAACTTTCAATGCGCTACTAATTTGGCCTCAGTCATTTTTCCACTGCCAAATTAAATAGACCCACAATTCAAAAATGACTTATAATGAAACCAGTTTTACCATAGGCAAATGTAAATGTTCCCGTGGCATTTTCCCATCAACTTTAAACGAAATGACTTTAAGTGAGGACTTAAGGCTGATCTACACGACAGCGTCGCTGCTCCGCCGTCGCCTCTGCCTGGCGCCTCCGCGCTGGAAGCAGGGGGTGTGTCTTCAAGCCTGTTACCCCTCATGTTGTCCCGCCTTCCTAAGAAAGCGCAGTTGTGATTGGTTAAACTCTTCCCCCCCCCCCCGTGATTGGTAGGCTGCAGCAGCTCCGCGAGCCACCTCCAAGCTCTGCCGTACGCCTCCTAAAAAATAGAGCACTCGGAGTATGTGGCAGTGGGGCGGAGGTCCGGCGGCTCCGCCGGATTACAAAAACGCTCCGCGACACTGTCGTGTAGATCAGCCTTTACTGTACTTTAAAAAGCCCTGCTGGTAACACTGAAAATATGTAACTCAGTTAATGTGTAACTCATACTTGTTGCTTTCATTTTCTTTCATTTTTTCTGGCCAAGGTTCAGTATGCAATTTGCTTTCCGATCACTTTTTATTCTTGAGAAGACAACATAACAGCCAAACACAGTTTGCTTTTCAGCACTTGGAGACAGAACATTTTCTACCTTGTGGTCAATTCTAAAACTCAAGCAAAGGTATCTTTTTAAAAACAATAATATGATCCTGTGATCCTATCATGTTATAAAAAGGGGGTGAGCTTTGCATAGTTCTGAGCAGGACTGTCGGTTTGTTCACAAAAGAATCTGGACTTCGAACAGCACGACTTGCCCTGCCATGATGGATGGCAAAACTGTCCACTTCATTTCACAATTTGGGGTGCGGGCGGGTGTACCATTCTCCCCATGTGGATGACCTGCAGCAGCCTGATTACTCAACTACACCAATATTAATATTAATCAATAATGATCATTAATAATCATGAATAAATATTAATCACTAATAATATAGTGATTAATATTAAGATTGTAAACAAAGATTGATATTTACTGATGCATATGTAATTCTGCATTATATACCCATGACTTGGAGATTAACTCTTTATCAAAGGAAATGGATTCTCTCTACCCTTCCAATTCTCTGTCCAAGAGAATGATTTTGAAAAATTGGAAGGACAAATGCCCATTGTCTATTGTTCAGTGCTCGGATAACCTTTTGATGCTTCTTGAACAAATGGCCTATAGGCGGCAATTATAGATGGATATATATGAGAACATTTGGAAACCGTTCCTCAATTTAAAATACAGTTAGAAATATTTGTGTTTTGTTTTGTTTCCCTTTTTTTTCTCATTTCCTTTCTTCTTTATTTGTTATCGGTGGCGTTGCTCTAGGTGGGGCGGAACACCGCCGCACTTAGCGTTCCGCCCCACCTAGAGCGACACTGTTACAACTGGATTCTCCCCCCCCCCCATGTTCCATTCTTCATTATGCTGTTTTATGAACTCTGATATCAAGCCACACTATGTCAGATGACCACACCAAGGAATGCTAAGGTGCAAAATGAACTGTTTTGCTGGCACCTCTTGCTCCACATGAGATGGACATGGACAGGCCATGCTTTTCTCAAGGACATTGGTTCAAAAGTATTCATGTTTTACAGTTTCTGTAAGGTTGTAACAAAGCTTACCTGCATTCTTGTATTTCGCTTCCCCCCCCCCCATGGAATGTCTCATGCTGTAAACATCTGCATATTCTTATTACCATGTAATGTCCTGATGGTACCTGTTTTGTTACAATTGTAAGCTCACATTCTCTGGATGGAGGAAGGAGGGCATTCAGAACACATGGGTATGCCCCTCCTACTCCAGGAGGCAGGACCGGATCTCAAAGCAAGACTCCTCCTAGCGGGGGGCATCCCCTCTTGCCCCAGTTCCGGTTCTGCCTCCTCAGAGAAAGGACGGATTCTTAGTGAGCTCTTGGAGCTCAGCGTTTTGTGAAAGAATTAGACTCCTTCGTTGTTTGTTCCTGTCAATTTCGTCAAGTTCATCTGTGTTCTACTGTCTCCGACCTTCTGTTCCCCTCCCCCCCGCCTGTTACCCTGCCCGTGGCGGTCATAGCTTTGCTAAAGGCCCTTGGCCTGATTAAG
Source organism: Plestiodon gilberti rubricaudatus (assembly GCA_026170595.1). NCBI lineage: Eukaryota > Metazoa > Chordata > Lepidosauria > Squamata > Scincidae > Plestiodon > Plestiodon gilberti. Next base: position 24,427,735 of record JANXHW010000006.1, read on the forward strand.
CCGCTCTAAGCGAGGCGCCTCACGCGCCCGCCACGGCCAGTTCACAGCAGGCACTATCTCTCTCCCTCTTCAAGGGACAGCCAGGCTCTTCGCGGCAGGGAGAGGGGAAGACGCAACGCGCTCGGCGAGTCTTTGTGGAGCGTCCGAGGGCCTCCTCAGAGGCTACCGTCGGCTCCCGATTACAGACGTCGGGCGCTTCTTCACGCCAAAACAGAGGGGCGGAGCTAGCCTAGCCGTTTGCTACGCTCGTTGGCCCCTTTTTTGTTTGCTGCCCAGCGGGACGCCAGCCTGTGCGAGGCGCAGCCGCGTGGAACTCCTCTGTTCGTTTTTCGCAGGCAAGTGATGGCGGAACGGGCTGGACCTTCTAAGGGGGCTGTCCCAGCAGCGAAGGGGGGTGATTCTTCTCAGGCAAGGGCCATTGATCCCACCATGGAGGCTCGGATTGTAGAGCTCATCAAGGAGGAGGGGGCGGCTAAGGAGAAACATTCCCCTGATCCCAAGCCATCTTCCCATAAAGGAAAGAGACGCAGGACTCCCTCTCCTACGAGGGGGAGGTCCTCTTCAGAGGAGTATGTACAGACCCCACGCAAGAGGTCTAAGCACTCCAAATCCCATAGGAGAAGTAGGAGCCACAAGGGCAAGAAACGTTCCCACAGGGAGAAGAGGGATACCCTCCTTGGTTCCCCAATCTCTGAAGGCTGGCTGTCCTCCAGATCCAGCATGGAGGAGGGGGAGTTGTCGGGTCATGAGGATGAGGACAGGGAACATCACCTAAATAGACTCTTCCCATCCGATCTTTTCCCCAGGATGCTGGAAAAGGTCTCTAACACACTGGACTTAACAGTTGATGATGGGACCTCTGAGCCCTCCACCAGTAAGAACGCTTCCTCCAAGCTGTTGCCCCGGGGACCCTCCAAGTCTTCCGTGGTGCCTTTTCCTGAGGCTTTCCAGAGAGTTGTCGATGCGGAGTGGGCAAACCCCATTCACCCTAGGCATTCCGCTAAATTGATAAACAGATTCTATTCTTTGCCGGAGGCAACAATGACGCTGCTGAAGGTGCCTTCGGTGGACCCCCCGGTCACAGCCCTTTCGTCTGCGGCAGTTTTGCCCACTGAAGGCGAGGGGGGGGCCGAAGGACCCATGTGACAGGCGGGTAGACGCTTCCCTCAAGAAGAGTTTCGAGGCCTCGTCACACGCTCTCAGGGCCGCAGCCGCGAATTCGCTTATGGCCAGAGCTGCCGTCTCTTGGGCTGAGGAGCTGGAAGCTGAAAAGGGTCTCTCTAAAAGGGTCAGAGCCACTCTAAGGAAAATCGCTCTGGCCTCTGCCTTCTCGGCTGACGCTTCCCTAGACTCCATTCAATTGTGTGCGCGGTCTGTGGCTTCCAATGTGGCAGCGAGGCGCAATATCTGGGTCAGGAATTGGCAGAGCGATGCTGCCTCACAAACCAGGCTGGTTGGCGTGCCCTTCAAGGGTACAAAGCTGTTTGGCCAGGCCTTGGAGCCTCTCCTGGTGGAGGATAAGGAGAAGCGCAAGGTCCTCCCTTCTAACAAGAAGGACCTGCCCAAGCCCAGGCCATCCCAGAGTCAGTCCTTTCGGAGTAACTACAGACAGGATGATAGGACCAGGGGGAAAACTAGATGGAATAAGTCCAGGGTCTTCCCCAAGGGTCGCTCCCAAGGAGGACAAGCCTCCAACCCACCCAAGCCACACAAGGACCATCGGGGAGCGTGACTTCGGGTCGGGCGGATCCTCCTCAAATATAGGAGGACGGCTTTTGGAATTCGCGCATCGCTGGGCAAACATCTCGGGCGATGCGTGGGTTCTTCAGACAGTACAAAAGGGCTACGCTCTGGAGCTAGCAAGGTGGCCACGGGACAGGTACTGGCAGGTGCCGGTCTCCCAAGACAGTGGGAAGCACTCTCTCAAGATGCAGGCCATCCAGCACCTTCTGGACATCAGGGTGGTGGAGCCGGTCCCGCGCTCTCAGTGGGGGAGTGGGGTCTACTCCACCCTGTTCTTGGTGCCCAAGAAGGATGGCGAGTGGAGGGCAATCTTGGACTTAAAGTGGTTGAATCACTTCATTCAAAGGAAGAGGTTCAAGATGGAGACGTGGAGGACCATCGTGGCAGCCCTGGATCGGGGGGATTTTCTAACCTCCATCGATCTCTCAGAGGCTTACCTCCACGTCCCCATTCTCCCTCGACACCGCCGGTTTCTGCGCTTCTGTTACGGGGACCTGCACCTACAGTATTGGGCCTTACCTTTCGGACTAAGCTCCGCCCCCCGGGTCTTCTCCAAACTTCTCATCGCCCCGGTGGCCTTCCTTCGTCAACAGGGGATTGCGCTCTTCCCCTATCTCGACGATATTCTTGTCAAGGCGCCGTCTCAGGGATTGGCAGAAGCCCAGGTTCAGCAGACCATTGCTTGTCTCCAGGACCTGGGCTTCGTCATCAACATGCGGAAGAGTACCCTTGTTCCAACACAGGAACTGGAACACCTAGGGGTCTGGGTGGATACTGGAGCCTTCCGGATCGCTCTGTCCCGGGAGCGGCAACTGCGGCTCAGGGAGGCCATCCAGCGTGTTCTGATGTCCCAACAAGTGGATTTAATGACTCTAGCATCCATCCTGGGAATGATGGTGTCCTGTCAGGATATCATAGATTGGGCTCGCGCCAGGATGCGGCCTCTTCAGGCAATTCTGGTCCCTTATCAACACCTTATCGAATGGCAGAGACACCGTTCCCTTCCAGTCACGGAGGCAGTACGAGACTCCCTCCGTTGGTGGAACAGCGTCTGTAGGTAGAGGGGACCTTATAGTGGATGAGGAGATCCATAGAACCCACCCTTGTTAGTGCAGAAAGACGGTCCTCACTAACAGCGCAATCCTGCGCAACTATAGGCCTAGGGTGCTGAAAACGTGCTGTAAACCACATTTTTGGCACCTGGAGAGTAAGCGGTGTTGGCGCGGAGCCTGGCACAGTTTATTCCAGCACCTACCTGGACCTGTGCTGGCCGACACAGGTAAGTGTTGTGCTGGTTGGTGCAGGGGGCGTGGGGAGGGCGGGCAGGCATGGTGAGGGAGGGGGGCAGTGACCTGCCCATGCTGGGAAGGTGCGGGAATATGGGTGCTGAGATGTGCTAATATTCTAGGCCCCATCGCAGCCTGGGTCGGCCTTACACAGCCTCCCCCAGAACCACGCCAGCTTCAGAGCTGGTGTGCATCAAAGGAGGTCCATTGCGGCCCATGCAGCTGACACCGGGGGAAGGGGAAAAATGTCCCCTTCTGCCAAGGTGTGCTCGTGCCGTGCCGGGGCAGGCCATAATGACCATAAGATACAGCAGCCGGCCATTTAGGCCAGCCGCATATAGTTAGGCAGGATTGGGCTGCCTGATCCAGAAGGCTGCTTGCATTCTGCCATGGTCCAATTCAAAACCCAAGCAGTGTCTAGTGATTCAGAATGGTCAAACCACAGGGGAGGAACAAATCACATGGGAAGTTCTCAAAACTGCCTCTTACTCCAGGCCAGCTGGTATCGGAAGACTAAACAGAAGATGTCAGTCAGCTCTTCCTCATTCTTTGTTGTTGTTTCTGTTTTTCAGGCAACATTTTCTGACATCTTTTGCCATATCTTCTCACCTTCTGATACTTGGTCATAGCCATGCAAACCTTTAGAGACGCTATGTGCTGTTATGTTTCAAAAGGTACTGTAAATTTATTACTGTCATTTTAGAAACCCAGTGTTTCTCAAACTGTGGGTCGGGACCCACTTGGTGGGTTGCAACCCGATTTCTGGTGGGCCCCACAGAGCCTCCAATGAAAACACAGGTGATGGAAAGATCAGATAACTGCCTCAAGTCCTGAGGCTATTCAAGTATCCGATAGCTGCTAATTGCCCTGCAAACAACTGAGCTCCTGCAGTTTGCAAGGAGCTGAGCTCCTGCTGTTGACAAAGTTGTGTAATTCTAAATGTTAAGATAAATTGTAAGATTGAGGTCTTTTTTTCTGGTGTGTTTTTTTCCAAGTCTGTCACAATGACAGGTAGTGGGGGCTGGCGAAGGCTGGGTCCCATAACTAAGCCCCTCAAGCCTTGAGGTTATTCATTACAGCTGCCTCATTATGAGAAATGGATTTAGCGGTGTGTGTTAGGGTGTGTTTTTTTTTTGGGGGGGTAACTAAATAAATACATATTACTTGTAAATAAATAAATACAACTATTTCCAGATCACCTTTTTTTTTAAAGTCTCGTAACGCTAGGTGGGTCCCAATAGTTTAAAAAGTGGGTCCTGGTGCTAAAAAGTTTGGAAACCGCTGCATTAGGTGAAATCCGGGCTAGCCCCTCCATGCAGCCACTAGAAGCAGGCTGAGGGGTTCAAGGGGGCAGCAGATTTGAGTCTCCTTTCATCCCGTCTGCCACTTCTGCCACCATGCAACCTATGGATCAATCCAAGAATGACCTGCTTCATGCATGACGTGCTTCATGCTCACTCAAGTGCAAGGAGATCATTTCCCTACTTTCAGTGCTCCACACACACTGCCTTGAAACCCAGAAGTGCAGGGCTTCGAAGGGATATCATTGTCACCGTCACCTGTGGTCTGCTAATACTCCAGATCCAGGTGATCGGTTCCCTCATAGTACTCTGCCTTGGTACTATGAGCTACAACTGCCAACCATTGCAGTTGTTACAACCCAGCTCCTTCTGTGGCCCAGTAGCGATACTGGATTCAGTCACATCCACTTTTTCCCAGTATTCACTACTAAGATGACTCAAAGGAAAATCAGTTACTTTATTACTCCAATGTGGTTACACGGTTAGGATACGTAACGAACAGATACAGAACACAGGATAAAAACAACACATTCAGATCCAACCATCCTCCTAAACTCTTCCCTCAACTGTCCCCTTCCTTCCAACTGCCCCTTTCCCCTTATATATGGTCCTAACTGCTGTTAACCTCCTCACTCATGCCCCTTTCCTTATATGGGCATAGCTTTCCTGTGACACCCCTTTCCTTATATGGGCATAGCTTTCCTGTGACAATCATAAGTTCATGCTATTCCTGTAAATGAAACTGGAAGTCCCACATTTTTGGCAGGACGGGGGACCTATATATGTCCCCCCTCCTGATGCTTAAAAAGCCAGCCAGGCCCACCACCCCACGAAGACTAGCAGTCTCAAAAAGCAGCCTCCAGACACAAAAATGTCCCTTTAGCTTGCACAAGTCTTTGAAACACACACACTGCCAGCTGTATCTTTTTTGTGTAGTTTTATTTTGAAGCTTGTTCTTCAGATGAAAACTGAATCTATTTTTTTTCCTTTTAGCAAAATACAGGGCAATAAAACGTAAGTTTCATAAAACATTTGTTTTTAAATGTAGTATCTATAAATTGCTTAAAACTTCAGGTGGAATATAATGGCTTAAACTGAGACAGCTCCTGCCTGCTGGCATCCATTCTGATTAAGGAGGAAATGGAAGGGACAGCTACTCAACAGCCACACTGGGAATGAAAAGAACTTCATCACTCCTTAAGCAAAGCTCTGTTCTGAATGAAATAGGACACGGAATTTTCAGAAAAGAAAAATAGTTGATGAAAAAGGGGAAATAGGCAAGATTCAAATAGGCAAAAACAGGCCCTTGAAATTTGAGGCAAATCAAATAAGATCCAAAAGGGAGATACCTAGACTTGGCCATGGTGACAATCTTGTACTTAAGAGTTTGCAGGTCTCCTATTTGTCCTTTGGTGCGGGAGTGATATCATAAAAAATGTGCAGTTTGCTGAAATGTGTCAAAATTAACTACTGGTTCTAGGTTGCACCAAAATGCACATGGCGCAGGAAAGTCCAGATAGGACGCTGCCTTTACATGAGGCTTGTATTCAAAAGTCAAAGATAGTTTTGGAAGGAAGGGAGGAAGGACACTCAAAGTAACCAAAGAGCATGCACTGCCAGGCAATAGAAAGAGTGAGCACCATGTCTCTCTAACACTATTTCGCTTATTCAGTTTATCTGTATCTGAAAGATACACTGATGTTCTTTACTTTTCTCAGTGTACAAGTTTATTTTGAAGTTTGATTTTCAAAAAAAAACCCTGTGGGTGTTTTTTTTTCTTTTTAGAACAACTCGAGGATAAAGACAGAAAACTGAAGGGAAAAGACAGTAAGTTTCCTAAAGCAGTTGCAATTTTTAATTTCTATATGTACATTGTTCAAAAATCCAGTTGGTATGCATCAGTTAAAGCTGAGACAGGCCCCAACAAGCATTCTTGACCAATACCACAAGCCCTGTAGACAGGGGCATAACTTGGGCAGGACCTGAGGGGCAGTCCTGGAGCACCTTGGGAGAAGGGGATGTTCGTCCCCTTTCCCAGGTGTCAGCAAGCCCAGGGCCTATGGCCCTCCCCAGATGTACGCCAACTCTGAAGCTGATATATATCCGAGGAGGCAGTGTTAGGCTGAACCGGGCTGGGAAGGGGCTTAGGATATCGGCAGAGCATGCCACCGATATCCCCGCCCTCTCCCAGCCCGGACTGGCGAATGGCCACCCCCCTAGCTGCCCTCCCACCACCCCTGCACCAACCGGTACAGAACTTATTGTCGGCAGCAGGCACAAGGTCCGGAGGGTAGCAGAGTGAGGGCTGCAGGCAGGCCTCTGCACCGGTGGCCCTTACTCCCAAGTCATCGCAAACGTGCTTTATGGCACGTTTGCGATGCTTTGGAGTGGCAGATCGCGCGCTCCAAAGTTAGAGAGGATTATGCTGCCCGTCACCAAGATATACCCCACAGATTTTTGAATTTTTTATTATTTTTGCAGTGCAGTCCAGTTCATGTAGCACTGCCTTCCCTAGAACTGCTGTTTCGTCATCCTCTTGTTGTGAGGGAAAATACCCCCCTCATATATTTTTATGTCGTCCGCCCCGACCCCCTGAACCTATTGCTTTTTACCCCATCCAAATCGGTCCAGGAATCACGAAGATACAGCCCTTTTTTGTCAAACCGCACTTTAAATTCGGCTTTTCTCCGCTTTTCCCTGCATTTGACAGCGGACACGCGTCTCTCAGGGCAAAAGTTTACTGACACGCGTCCGCCACGAGCCTCCGAGACCCCCAGAGAAGCGGCAGCAGCAAAAGTTCACTCTGTGTCTGTTTAATCCTATTAAAACCCTCTTAAACTCACTGGACCGTAAAATCCTATTTCATGCTTCACCGAGTTCTGGGCGTTCAGCCAACTCCGGGAGACCGGCGTGTGCTGCTCGTTGAGAGCAACGGGGAAAGCCCTTTTACCTTATTTAACCCCTGCATCTGACAGCTCTCTCTCTCTTAAAGCTACAGCGTTTTATTTCAGCAAAAGTGGGCTTTTCAGGACATTTATGGCTGTTTCGGGGGTCCCTTGGGAGGTTATGTGTCCGGAACCTTACTAAGGTCCATGGGGCTTCTTCTAGGGAGGGGATCCTCGCAGAATGGTCCCGATCCTGACACTTGGCAAGGGTCTGCCCAGGCTCAGTAAGCAAGCTCCTGGGAGCAGTACAATGGATTTGCAGCCAGTAAAACCCTCCGTTCGAGTCGGAGGACCCTCATTGGGCAATCGGGAAGGCTCCGGGAATGACGGGGGTTCAAGTCCCTCTACCCACCTTCGGCGAGATGACAAGAGGTTGAACGTAGTGAGCCCGGGGGGCTCCTCCTGCCATAGATCCGTACTGCAGGGAGTGGGAGAAGCCATTTTACAAACACATAACCTACGCAAACCACCATTGCTCCCATTCTGTGTTGCTCTCAGATGGCTTCCTCTACCTGGGAGGCTAGCTGGGGGGAAGGGGACCCCATAGGAATTCCTGATCAGCCAGGAAGGCTTGAATTGCCCCATTTCCTGATCTCAAAACGTATCACTTGAATGACTTCTCTCTCCAGCAGTTCTCACGCCCCTCTTCCTGCTGCCTATCAATCACATGTATGCCTCCCATTACCATTTCCTTGAGCCCAGCCTGTCTCTCTGTGCATGCTCTGACTTCATCTCCCCACCCATTGTCCCCCAGCTGCCTGGTCTGTCATGCAAATTCCTTGGAACTCTTCACACTGCTCCTTCCCTGGCTTGCTACAATTGATTCACAGGCTAATCTAATCACTTGCCCTGCTCTTCCTGACTGACAGCATGGACTCAGACTTCCCCAATTGTATACCTGGTGCCAGGGAAGACAGGGACCTATTGTATTAGCACTTTTGCCTATCAATTTGGAAATTCAATCTTTTGTGTCAACAAGTTGCACAAAAGACCCCATTCATCCGATTCCGGAACACCTCACTCACCTGGGAGGGGGAACTTAATCCCATTACCCCAGCCACCTGGCACCCCTAACCTTCCTCCCATTGGTTGCCAAATCCCATCCCCATAGGTCCCAGTTTACACAAAGCACAACACTTCTCATTGGTTCTTTTTAATAAAGTTTGTCTTTTATTGGTTAACTATTTCACATCTGCTGCTGCTGTTTTCATTGGTGCAAAGTTTCAATCCCCCATCTGATTGGCTGTATCAACGTGCAACTTCTTGGATCCGTTCCCCTGTTGGTCCACCTTTATTATGTATTTTCTGCAAACAATGTATTCCATGGTTCTGTATGTAAATAATGAAATGTATAAAAACTCCTGTATTAATCATATATGTTACACTTTCTGTCTTACGATTGTGTCCTCGCTAGCTGAGTAAAGGTCCTTTCTTTTACAACTTTGGTTTTTGAGCTCTTTTTGGCGCCTCTGCACAGTGCAGACTTTTCCGTCCTTTTCTTTTTTTGCTTTTCTCTTTTGGGTACCCGCTCCTGCCTCTGGGTCAGGTGCCTGCTCACCGAATCTCCCGAGCTGAAATCACTAGCACCCTTGGGTGCTCACAACACTCTGCCAGCTTTATTAGTTGTGTGAAATCAGCTATGTATTACATGTGTGCCTTTGAAACTTCTTTGTCCATTTCTTTATCCACAGAATTAATAGAATACTTAGAAGCCCGTTTCTACAGAGGTGAGAAAAACAATACTATTTTTTTTTACATAGCAAAATAACAGGCAAGCAAGATTAACACTGTGAGAAAATATGCAGGTTCTACAAACTTCTTATTTCTCAAAGCTTATCCAGATACTCTTTTAAAGTACAACCCATATCTTCATTTACAGTTATCTCTCAGCACTTCATCAGTCTCATAAGGGTGTAATACAGCAGGGGTGTCTTATCTTGCTCGAGGTTCTGCAAGTTTCACTTATCAGCTCTCAAAACGGGAAGTGATATGGGCTTCTTTTTAAATCTAGTGGAAATTTGTTTATTTGCAATATTTTTACCCCACCTTTTTCCCCAGAGGGACCCAAGGCGGCTTGCAAAGAACAAAAACACAAGTACAGAACATTGTTGTTGTTGTTGTTCAGTCGTTAAGTCGTGTCCGACCCTTCGTGATCCCATGAACCATATCCCGCCAGGCCTTCCTGTCCTCCACTATCTTCCTGAGCTCGCTCATTTTCATGTTTGTTGCATCGGTGATGCTGTCTAACCATCTCATCCTTGGCCTTCCCCTTCTCCTTTTGCCTTCAATCTTTCCCAGCATCAGAGTCTTCTCCAGAGAGTCCTCTCTTCGCATTAGGTGGCCAAAATATTTGAGTTTCAGCCTTAGTACCTGTCCTTCCAGGGAACAGTCAGGCTTGATTTCATTTAGAATTGACTGATTTGATCTCCTAGCAGTCCAAGGGACTCTCAGGAGTCTTCTCCAGCACCACAGTTCAAAAGCATCTATTCTTCGGCGCTCAGCCTTCCTTATGGTCCAACTCTCGCAACCATACATTGCTACTGGGAACACCATCGCCCTGACTATACGAACTTTTGTTGGCATGGTGATATCTCTGCTTTTTATTATGCTGTCTAAGTTTGCCATAGCTTTCCTTCCAAGGAGTAAGCGTCTTTTAATTTCATGGCTGCTGTCTCCGTCTGCAGTGATCTTGGAACCCAGAAAAGTAAAATCTGTTACTGCTTCCATTTCTGCCCCTTCTATTTGCCAGGAATTGATGGGACCTGATGCCATGATCTTAGTTTTATTAATGTTGAGTTTCAAGCCAACTTTTGCACTCTCCTCTTTCACTCTCATCAAGAGGCTCCTTAGTTCTTCTTCACTTTCTGCCATTAGGGTGGTATCGTCTGCATATCTGAGGTTGTTGATATTTCTCCCGGCAATCTTGATTCCGGCTTGTGATTCATTCAGCCCTGCATTTCTCATAATGTACTCTGCATATAAGTTAAATAAGCAGGGTGACAATATACAGCCTTGCCGTACTCCCTTCCCAATTTTGAACCAATCAGTTGTTCCATGGCCGGTTCGAACTGTTGCTTCTTGACCCGCATACAGGTTTCTCAGGAGACAGGTAAGGTGGTCTGGTACCCCCATCTCTTTAAGAATTTGCCACAGTTTGTTGTGATCCACACAATCAAAGGCTTTTGCGTAGTCAATGAAGCAGAAGTAGGTGTTTTTTTGGAACTCTCGTGCTTTCTCCATGATCCACCGCATGTTGGCAATTTGATCTCTAGTTCCTCTGCCTCTTCGAAACCCAGCTTGTACGTCCGGTAGTTCTCGGTCCACGTACTGCTGAAGCCTAGCTTGTAGGATTTTGAGCATAACCTTGCTAGCATGTGAAATGAGTGCAATTGTACGGTAGTTTGAACACTCTTTGGCACTGCCCTTCTTTGGAATTGGAACGTAAACTGACCTTTTCCAATCCTTTGGCCACTGCTGAGTTTTCCAAATTTGTTGGCATATTGAGTGCAGCACTTTCACAGCATCATCATTTAGGATTTTAAGTAGCTCAGCTGGGATATTATCATCTCCACTAGCTTTGTTGTTAGTGATGCTACCTAAGGCCCACTTGACTTCACTCTCTAGGATGTCCGGCTCTGGGTCAGTGACCACACCAGCGTGGTCATCAGGAACATTAAGATCTTTCTTGTATAGTTCTTCTGTGTATTCTTGCCATCTCTTCTTAATCTCTTCTGCTTCTGTTAGGTCCTTGCCTTTTTTGTCCTTTATCATGCCCATCTTTGCACAAAACGTTCCCTTGATATCTCCAATTTTCTTGAAGAGATCTCTAGTCCTCCCCATTCTGTTGTTTTCCTCGATTTCCTTGCATTGTTCATTTAAGAAGGCCTTCTTATCTCTCCTTGCTATTCTCTGGAACTCTGCATTCAGTTGTTTATATCTTTCCCTTTCACCTTTGCTTTTTGCATTCCTTCTTTCCACAGCTATTTGTAAATCCTCATCTGACAGCCACTTTGCTTTCTTGCATTTCTTTTTCTTTGGGATGGTTTTAGTTGCTGCCTCCTGTACAATGTTACGAACTTCCGTCCACAGAACATAACCATTATTAAAAAGCAACATACACAATTAACTAAAACTCATCAATAACAATCTTAAAACAATAAAACCACTATTACAATTAAAAAAAATGTGCTCTCCAATATTCAAAGGGGAAATTTATTTATTTTATTTCCACTCCATACAGCCAGAAGAGGCCTGAACAGATGCTGCCTATCTGCTGCCCCTGCCAGTTTCCCCCCTTTCAAAAACACAAATACAAAAATCCCACCACTGCTGGTACTGCCGCCACCTCCTCACACTGGAGCCCCTCTGGAGCCCCTCTTTCCTCTTACCTTCAGCTCCTCAGCCTCACCATCTCCCTCTAGTCTTACAGCTTCCAAACCTGCTTGAAACAAACCAAATAGGTTGCGAGTGAAGTGTTTGTATCCGGTCTTGTCAGGTGGGTGGGGTTGGGGGGGATCAGGATGGGATCCGGTTTGTCTTGTTGGGTGTGGTTGTAGTGATGATGGAGAGGGTTGTGGTCTACTTGGGGCAGTTTGTGGGGAGGTGTGGTGTGAGTCATGTGGGAAGTGCACGCTAGGTTTTCTAACAATTTACCCCTATTTATGGTTAGTGTTGTCTTGTGTTTGTGTTTGCGTTGTTCTGATTATGCCAATAAAGGTTCTGAATACCGAAACTAAATAGGTGGAGTAAGAAGGTGGAGATAGTGGCAGATACGTGAGAGAGAAGAAAGAGGCATGGCTGGCCGTGGTGTTGCTGGAGGTGGGAATGCTAAGTTCTGCACCGCACTGACCTCCGTTACTCACCGGCATGAGGCAGCCCTGCCCCCTTGCCTTTGGAGCCATTCACGTTGTCTTCGCCCCACTGAATGGCTTCGAAGGTGAGTGGGCAGGAACACCTTGTGCCAGTGAATAATGGAGGGTCAGCGCGGTGCGGCCTGGGCTTCTTGCTGAATGGACAGGAAGGAGGCCGGGCCAAGTGATCCTGAAACGAGCGATCACCATAGGATTGCTCTGCTGCTGCTTCTTGCAGCTCTGCTGCTGCAATTCTTTGCACCAGTGGTGCTGGAGGAAGAGGTGGGCAGCATCATATGCCCCAGTGATATATCTATCCACAGACCTGAATGTCTATACAAGAGGTTATTATGGTGTCTTTAAAAAGTCAAAACACCCAAAAGGTGTTCTCTATGCCTTTTAGTCAAACGTTTTCCTTTTCTTTGCAGTGGACATGATTTTGGACCCCAACACAGCACACCCAAGACTGGAAGTATCTGAAGATGGAAAACGTGTGAGGAACACAGAAAGTGTGTTAAAGGTTCCGAACAGTGAGAAGAGGTTTGACTCCCATATGTTTGTCCTGGCAAAAGACGGCTTGGTCAAAGGCAAACATTATTGGGAAGTGGAGGTTGGCCAGAAAAAGAGTTGGGACTTGGGGGTTGCCTCTGAATCCATTTCTAGAAAAGGGAGGATCACACTGGCCCCCCAGAAGGGCTACTGGGTCGTAGGACTTGATGACGGGAAAGATTACTGGGCTCGGACAGACCCCTGGACCCGTCTAGACGTGAGTGGAAAACCAACTAAGATAGGGATGTTCTTAAATTTTCCAGAGAAAATTCTGTCTTTTTTTGATGTCAACAGGAGAAGTAAGTTGCATACTTATAATTTCTCTTGTTCTGGGAAGATGCTTTATCCCTTCTTCTCTATGGGCTCTGTGACTGCAGAGCCAGATAGTCTTCCCCTGAAAATTCCACTGTGGCTTGAAGAAGATAATATCAAATAACATCAGAATTAGAGGTCTTTCATATAATCAGGCTGTTTGTGCCAAAGTTAATCCCACAGAATAAGATACAGAAAACTGGATCCATTGTACAAATCTTTGAAGAAGAGAAAGAATGAACAAAATCCAAGAACTCTGTGATAGTGTATAATGCTACCGCCTAATCCTATCCTAGCTAGCGTGCGGGGCCGCCAATCCAGTGTCCCCTGCCGGCAGGATACCAGACCGACCAGGAGAGGTACATAAAGAAACATTTTACAGTAAGTCCTCACTTAAAGTCCTTTCGTTTAAAGTCGTTTCGTTTTAGTTGATGGGAAAATGTCACAGGAAGTTTACGTTTATCAATTAACCAATGGTAAAATTGGTTTCATTATAAGTTGTTTCGCCTAAAGTTGCAGTTTCCAAGAAGAACCTATCGACACCTTTAAGTGAGGACTTGCTGTACTTACCCCCCTGGTCATTGCCTGGTCCCCTATGGGACTTTTCAGATCTATACCTGCTCTTTTGTTGCCATAGCTCTAGATGAGTCTTGTGGAGTGTGTTAGGCTGGGGACGGAGGTTTAGGATGCGGCTAAGCCCCCTTCTGGGACCCAATCCCCCGACCCAGGTCCATGCGGATTTGTGCCAGTGGATCCAAATAGGCCGGCTGAGCTTCAGAGGCTTAGGAAACCTCCATGTCTGCCCCCCCTTGTCCCGCAGGATACAGCACAACCCATTTTGGCATGGCTGCATCAGCGGCGGGGGGAGGGGAGGATATAATTGGGCCCTCAGTCATATGCTCATTTATTGTGGCCTGAAGATATTTTTGGGAATTGTTGCTTAACATGTTTCTCTGCACATGTCCATGGTGGTCCAAATAGCTTTTGTTTCTTTTTCCTTTTTTTTTTTTTTACAACTTTATTTTTTTATACTTAGACCTGCATAATTCTGAGCAGAGTTGCCAGTTCAGCTCACCAAAGAATCTGAACTGTAAATTGTTTGTAAATTCCAACCACTGGAATTTGTTTGTAAATTGTTTTTAAATTGTTTGTAAATTCCAACCATTAATTAGAAGTGGATTCACACCTTACTAGTGATTAAATTGCAAGACTGATCAACTTGTATTTCTCCTGGCTGGTCCTGGGAGAACAACAGCCAAAGGCATTCATCATGAAATCCATAACCAAGTAGTTTAGATGTGTGCTAGTTGTTCATGCAGCCCAAAGGCAAGATCCAGACAAAGGAAAGTACTGTACTGCACTTGGAAGGGGCAGTCCAATTTTGTTGCTGTGCAGCAGTGCAATCCTATGCCTGCTTACTCTGAAGAAAATCCCACTGGGTTCAATGGAGTTTGTTCCAAGCACATGTTCATAGGATTGAACTGTAAACCAGTCTTAAGTGAAATCAGTTGGACTTAAAAGTGTTTCCCTTTGCTGGGTCATATTCTCACATTCAAACAGGGTCTGTATTCCTAGCTAGCTACTTGCATTTAGAGAATTAGTTCTGTAGTGTTTGCTCTTTTCACCCCAAGCCATCCTGCAAACTAGAGGTCTCAATCAATTAGCATTAACAGGTCTGGTTCGTTAGCTGAATACAGAATGCCTGCTACACATCTGGACTTTTTAGAACTGATTTTTAAAGTTGTCTCAGACTATTGCTGCAGATTTCTGATGATGCCACAGATGTGTGTGTGAAACATCAAGCTGATAACATCTGTTGAATTTATTGTTTTAAAATAAATGTTTTTAACTACGGAGTTTCCCGGTGATATGCAAATTTTTAATTCTGTGATCTGGTCACGTCATGACAACTTGCGAAAATATTTAGAGGTCTCTTATTGCCTTGGCATTTTGAGTGCTTTTCTCTTAAGTAGCTCCCCAGCTCCCCCTGCTGGTCATTACCAGGTACAATTTTGCATCCATCCAATTTTGTCATGTTATCTCTGTGGCCATCTAGCCAAGCCCCCCCCCCTTTTTTTTTTGCTTGCCTGTTGTCCATCCCCCCACCTGCCACCCCATTTTGTTTAATCCTTTTTCCTTTTGGGGTTTTTAATAAACTGTATATGTTTTGATTCCTTGCTGCTATTCCATGTTCATATATGTATTTTAAAAATATGCTTCTGGTAATAAAGATATATAATCCGTTAGTTAATATGTAACTCGTACTTGTTGCTTTCACTTTTGCTGGGCAAGGTTCAGTATGCAATTTGCTTTCCAATCACTTTTTATTCTCGAGAGGACAACACAACAGCCAAACACAGTTTGCTTTTCAGCAGTTGGAGACAGAACATTTTCTACCCTGTCGTGGTCAAACGCAAGCAAAGGTATATTTTTAAAAACAATAATATGATCCTGTGATGTGATCCTATCATGTTATAAAAGGGGGGGGGGTGAGCTTTGCATAATTCTGAGCAGCACTACCAGTTCAGTTCATAAAAGAATCTGGACTATGAACAGCACGACTTGCCCTGCCATGAAGCAGAATGGAACAGTCCACTTTGTTTCGCAAACTGGGGTGTTGGTGGGTGCAGCCTCCTTCCCACACAGAGGACCTGCAGCTGCCTGAGAGCCCAGTAAGAAAAATGACAACACACTCCTCCGGTGCTCAGCAGCAGTGGTGAAGAGTGATACAGGCAAAGTCAAGATGTCACAGCAGAGCATGACAGGGCAGAACGTGGCGCATAGCTACAGGACGTGTGGGTGAAATTCAATTGTCTAGAAAGGAACCGAACGTCAATTCAGTGCAGGGGTCAGATTTCAAATTGGAACTGCTTGGGATGGGCAGCCAATGTCAAATGTCCTGTGATCCTCCTGTGCTAGTGGCAGTCTATTAGTACATTATGTTTGCCTGGCTCTTGCTTGTGAGCTGAGAGGCGGAGGCAGCTTAAGCTGCAGTCAGTGAAGGAATCGAGCATGGGGGGGAAGGGAGTTGGGTTGGACGATGGGCAAGGAAATGAGAGCAATTAATAGTGCAACTGAAATGATTGTGTCCTATAGTGGTATCACCTGGGTGGGGACAGAGACGGGTAGAGGGACTTGGGGCAGGTGTGAGGTACGTGACTGAGAGCATATTGCACACCTTTCTCCCAGAAGGAGCTGCAGACTGCCCTATGAATATTTATTTGATAGTAAGTCTCATTTCAAACTCGGCTCTCTCCACATCAGCTCTTAATCAGCCCTCATCCAGTCCATTACTGATTTCAGGCACTTGTGTGGGTGTTTTTGCTGAATGGGTGTCGGGTACTGTAGTATCCCATAGAGCGGAGGTTCCCTAACTCCTGGGAAGGCCCTCCGCTGCCCTAAGTAGCAGCGGGGCCTTCCCAGGGGTCGTGATGACGCGCCCGGGATCACGCCGCCACCGTGCCCGGGATCGCCCTTTTTACCTTCATTGGTGGGCAGTGG
Source organism: Plestiodon gilberti rubricaudatus (assembly GCA_026170595.1). Lineage (NCBI taxonomy): Eukaryota > Metazoa > Chordata > Lepidosauria > Squamata > Scincidae > Plestiodon > Plestiodon gilberti. The sequence continues at coordinate 24,444,222 of JANXHW010000006.1, forward strand.
GTGTCCGGCAGGGGTTGTGGGGAGCCTGCGGACCCCCCGGATCGCAACTCGCTTCCGGTTTCGCGTAAACGCCCCAGTTAGGGAACCACTGCCATAGAGAGTGTAGCAGAAGTGTCTGCCTTCTGGAGTACTCCACCTTCTGGATATTGGAAGAGTGACAGCATGTCACTATCAGCGTTTAGGGTTTACCACACACACTGCATGGAGGAGAAGACCATCACAGGTTACAAGCCACTCCTGGCTTTAGATGTAGGTTTTCTCTGTGCCAGGTGCAAAGGAGTGACAACAAGAAACGGGTTATCTTGTTGGCTGTGTGCTCTCAAGCCATCTGGTGGGGCCACTGTGAGATACAGGAAGCTGGACTAGATGGGCCTTTGGCCTGATCCAGCAAGGCTCTTCTTATGTGTGCAGAGTCACCCAGTACACAAGTCCCCTGCATATGGTTAGGTTCTGGAGGTCCGTGAATAACTTGAAAGTGGCATTGGTTGGAACGGTCAGTTCTTGCCAGTCCAACATTATCATGCCTGTGCAGAAGCACTAGCAAAGGACATGTTGTACCCTCTTAAAAGTGCCAATGCAGCCATGCATACCTCAGACATCCATAACTCAGACATCCATAAATCAGGGAGCATGGGTACAGTATATAGTTAGAAGGGGTGTCAACACTGGCCTCCACCAGCAATGGGAGCTGAAAGGTATCTGACCATCTTATTTGATTAAAGGCATCTGGGTTGTTCTCTCCTACTTTTTGTAGACCTCTGCTTAGCTGCTTTTCCCTGTCTTTCTCTGCCTGTGTGTGACAGTGGCTGCAGTTCTTTCCTTGTTGCAGTAAAGTTCTTATCAAAAGTGAGCAAGTAATTGATTCCCTCATGCCTGCTAACACTGGAATCTTCCCATAAGGAATGAAAAGAACTTACTAAGTAGATGAAAGGAACCTTTTTGCTATGGATGGAGACATCGATAGATAGAACCCATCCTTGTCGATGCAGAAACACTGCCCGGAAGGTGTTTGCATTTGGCCATGGTCCAATTCATAACCCAAGCCGTGTCTAGCAATTCAGAAAATGGCAGAATCATAGGGGAGGTGATGCAAACCACATGGGAAGTTCTCAGACCAGCCTCTCGCCTCACTCCAGGCAGGCTGATGTCCGCAGACTGAACAGAAGATGTCGGTCAGCTCTTTCTCATTCTTTGTTGTTTCTGTTTTTCAGGCAACATCCTCTGACAAACTTCTGCATACCTTCTCATTTGATCACAGCCTTTCTAGATTTTGGAGGCATTATGGGGTGTATCGAATCAAATGGTACTGTACATTTTATCACTGACAGTTTAGAAATCCACTTAATCTATTTGGTGAAATCTATCACAGAAAGCCTTCATGGCAGCCAGAGTGACATCAGATGCAATACTTGTCTTGACCATATGTCCACTCATTCAGCTGTAATCCATCAAGTGTTCAATAAACAAGCAACACAAAATGAAGGAAGGAAGGAAAAACACTCAAAGTAACCAAAGAGCATGCACTGTCAGGCAATAGAAAGAGAGAGCACCTTGTCTCTCTAACACTATTTCGCTTATTCAGTTTATCTGAATCTGAAAAAGATACACTGAAGTTATTTACTTTTCTCAGTGGACAAGTTTATTTTGAAGTTTGATTTAAAAAAAAAACAACCCTGTGGGTGTTTTTTTTTAAGAACAACTCGAGGATAAAGACAGAAAACTGAAGGGAAAAAGACAGTAAGTTTCCTAAAGCAATTGCAATTTTTAATATTTAATTTCTATATGTACATTGTTCAAAAATCCAGTTGGTACGCAGCAGTTAAAGCTGAGACAGGCCCCGACAAGCATTCTTGACCAATACCACAAGCCCTGCAGACGGGCATAACTTGGGCAGGACCTGAGGGGCAGTCCTGGAGCACCTCGGGAGAAGGGGATGTTCGTCCTCTTTCCCAGGTGTCAGCAAGCCCGGGGCCTATGGGCCTCCTTGGATGTACGCCAACTCTGAAGCTGATATTTATCCGGGGAGGCAGTGTTAGGCTGAACTGGGCTGGGAAGGGGCTTAGGATATCGGTAGAGCGTGCCACTGATATCCCCGCCCAGCCCGGACTGGTGAATGGCCACCCCCCGGCTGCCCTCCCCCCACCCTTGCACCGACTGGTACAGAACTTATTGTCGGCAGCAGGCACAAGGTCCGGAGGGTAGCAGAGTGAGGGCTGCAGGCAGGCCTCTGCACCGGTGGCCCTTACTCCCAAGTCATCGCAAACGTGCTTACACTCAGCAGGGGTCTTGCTCAAGGTTTAAATGTGCTCAAGGTTCTGCAAGTTTCACTTATCAGCTCTCAAAATGGGAAGTGAAATTGACTTCTTTTAAAATTCAGGAAAAATGTGCTCTACAATATTCAATAGAGGGAGCACGTAGCCAGGAGAGGCCTGAGCAGACCTACATTCCAAGAAAGTATAAGGATTGGTCCAATGTAACATTTTGCAATACTTGTGCCAAAGGTGTGATGTCAGTATGAGATACCATTAGGACTCATCTATCTTCTAAACTTTTTCCAGTTGCTTCCAATAGTTATAAATTATAACTATAACATCAGTATAACGTATAATGCTAAAACTGTGATAGAGGTGACCTGTCTCTGAATCAGGTGTGCTGTAATCGGATATATTGATATTATCCAATAAGGACGCTACTACATGCAGGTATTTCTTCCAACTTTAACCTTAAATGGGACTGCAACTCTAACTGGTTGCAATACTTCTGTTTAAGATCCAGGCCTGGACCAAAGAGTTGCTTGGGTTTGCCCAGTGGAATCTTTGATTTCTTCCTTTTGAGTGGCAGGTCCTCATGGCAGATCACAGCATGCTTTATAAAGTTTCAGGAAAGTATGAAAAACATGTTTTGAGAAGGCGTAGGGATCTTTCACTCAAAAGGAAGAAATCAAAGGTTCCATTGGGCATGCCCAAGCATCTCTCTGGAGCAAACCCTCTCTATAGAACAAAAAAAATGAGGACTAATTATTTGAACCATAATTTATCCCCCTTTGAGAGTTTGGTATGTGGAAGGAAGTGGTAGAAGTGGTAGATCTGTTAGGGCAAAGGGAGTGTGTCGGGCCCAGGACAGGGCTTCCAGATGTCGCGTTCCAAGCTGCCACCTTACATGCACCGACGGCTTGTATGCAGCCTGCCACTGCCAGTGTGGGGCTTACCAGCTGCCGCACCTTTGGCTTTGGCAGAAAGTCACACACTGTCGGAGTGCCTGCAGCGATGACGGATTGCGAGGCGGAGGTTTGCGAGATCTGCAAGTGTATCCCTTGGGTAGTAGTGGGCCTTTATTTACTGATTGTCTGAAAGAGAGACGAGGCAAATCCTATATGTTTCTCAGTGCACACTTTTACATTGAAACTAGTTCTCCAACTGAAAACCAAACTTTTCTGTAAGTGTGTTAAAGCATTTGTGCTTTTAGAAGTTTGCTATGATAAATGGTTCAGAGCTTCACCAGTCCTGCGGTAAAAAGTATTGCGCTGTGAGTTTCATTATACATGTCAGCTTTTAAACAACCAGAAGATTCATTCAAAATATTGCTTTACTTATTCAGGGTATCACCATTTGAAAAAGATACTCAGTAGTTTCTATCCATTTCGCAGTGTACACTATTATTTTGAAGCTTGTTCTTCAAATGAAAATTAAACTTTTTTTTTAGAAAAAATTAAGAAACGGAAGAAAAAAGTTGGTGAGTATATATAAAGAAGTTGCATTTTTTAACGTCCAACTGGCAATGGTTCAATGGTTCAAAACAATCACTAAGCGTGCAGTAAATGACTCAACTGCCGTCCCCCCTGCAGTATGCTTTCGCACACTACAATGGCGTGGCTTGCATCGCTGGGGGAGTATTTCGGCTGTGAATCTCATTGAACTTGTGAGTTTTTAAACAACCAGAAGATCCAATCAAAATATTGCTGTACTTACTCACTATATCTCCATGTGAGAAAGAGAGACTGCAAGTTCCACACTTTTCTCAGTGTACACTTTTATTTGGAAGCTTATTCCTCAAATGAAAACAACATTTTTTTTAGAGCAACTCGAGGATAAAGACAAAGAACTGGAAGACAAAGACAGTAAGTATCTTGAAGCAGTTGTGTTTTTAAATATTTCTATCTGTAAGTGATTCAAAACTCTATGTGGTATAAAACTGAGACAAGTCCTGCCTGTGGGTTTCCATCCTGACTACGACGAAAATAGAAAGTAGGCAAAAGGAAAGGGAATGTCAGGACCAAATCCTATGGGTGCGTTATGCTGGCGCATCTTGCATTCTGCCGATGCAACGTACTTGGCCAATAACAGGTTGCCCGCCAGCAGCATACCATGGAACCGTCCACGTAAGTCAGCACGGGGGTGAGAGGGAGGCCATGCTAGGCAGAACGGGGCGGGAAAAGGGAGGAATGGGGAAGAAATTGTGGCGGGGAGGAGGGGGGAATGAGTCTGGGAAGGTGGTGGTATCAGCGGCAACTATGGTGACGATATTCTATCCCCCTTACCGACCTCGATCTTCTTTCATGGGTCCACTCGTACCTGTGCCAGTAAATAAATAGTTCAGAGCTTCACCAGTCCTGCGGTAAAAAGTATTGCGCTGTGAGTTTCATTATACATGTCAGCTTTTAAACAACCAGAAGATTCATTCAAAATATTGCTTTACTTATTCAGGGTATCACCATTTGAAAAAAATACTCAGTAGTTTCTATCCCTTTCGCAGTGTGTACACTATTTTGAAGCTTGTTCTTCAAATGAAAATTAAACTTTTTTTTTAGAAAAAATTAAGAAACGGAAGAAAAAAGTTGGTGAGTATATATAAAGAAGTTGCATTTTTTAACGTCCAACTGGCAATGGTTCAATGGTTCAAAACAATCACTAAGTGTGCAGTAAATGACTCAACTGAGAGCCCAGTCCTAACTAACTGGTGTGCCAGCAGAGTGCGTGCTCAGCCAGCACACCAGGCCATGCTTTTGCAAAAGTACGACAAAGTGCTTTGCAACAGCATGATAGATAGGTCCACTGGAGTTAGTAAGTCCCATGCTGGACGACGCAGGGGTGGGGGTGGTATGGGGGGGAGGGCTGCAATGGGCCAGGGGTAGGTAGATTTTACCCGGGATGGGGTGGGAACACTGGCGTCGGCACACACCATATCCTATCCCCCTTTCCAGGCCTAATCCGCAGACACATCAACTCGGACAATTGTCCCATAAACCGAAGTAGACCTGCCTGCCTGCTAAATTCCTCCATGAAATGCAGTGTAGCCGTGTAACTGTTGTATCGGCGCAGAGGAATTTAGTTAGGACTGGACTGTGAGTCTCATTAAACATGTAATCAACCAGAAGATCCAATCAAATATTCATGTACTTATTCACCATACAGTATCTCTATTTGAAAAAGGTTCACTGCAAGTTCCATACTTATTTCAGTGTACACTTTTACATTGAAGCTTGTTCATCAAATGAAAATCAACTTTTTTTTTAGAACAACTTAAGAATCTAGAAGAACAACTGAAGGCAAAAGAGGGTAAGTATATTTAAAGGAGTTGCTTTTTTAACATATCTATCTGTCAATATATTAATGGTTCAAAACAATCAAGATGTAAAGTCAACTTGACTCAACTGATGGTCCAATCCTACGAAGGCTTTATGCTGCTGGAACTAGTGTTCCGGCAGCTTAGGGTCCTTAACGGCTGTCTCAAAATACGACATGATGTTTAGTGCAGCCGGGCCACTGCTGCAAGAAGCCGCTACGGCATGCCAGTGAACCATCTATGTAAGTCAGCACAGGGGGCAAGAGGGAAGCCATGCTGGGCAGAACAGGGTGGGGAGAGGAAGGAACGGGGGAGAGATTGTGCCAGGGAGGAGAGCGGAATGAGGCTGGGAAGGTATCAGTATCACTGGCAACTACAGTGACGATATTCTATCCCCCTTACCGACCTCAATCTACTTTCATGGGTCCACTCATACCTGTGCCAGTAAATTGCTGCCACAGGTCTGAGTACACCCATGCAAGCAGCAGAGGTTTACCCCCAGGCAAGAGAACAAATGTTCCCTTACTTGGAGGAAACCTCCGGGTCTGTCCCCGTCCCCCCTGCAGTATGCTTACGCACACTACAATGGCATGGCTGCATCGGTGGGGGAGTATTTCGGCTGTGAATCTCATTGAACTTGTGAGTTTTTAAACAACCAGAAGATCCAATCAAAATATTGCTGTACTTACTCACTATATCTCCATGTGAGAAAGAGAGACTGCAAGTTCCACACTTTTCTCAGTGTACACTTTTATTTGGAAGCTTATTCCTCAAATGAAAACAACATTTTTTTAGAGCAACTCGAGGATAAAAACAAAGAACTGAAGGAACTGAACAACAAAAACAGTAAGTGTCTTGAAACTATTGTGTTTTTAAATATTTCTATCTGTAAGTGATTCAAAACTCTATGTGGTATAAAACTGAGACAAGTCCTGCCTGTGGGTTTCCATCCTGACTACGACGAAAATAGAAAGTAGGCAAAAGGAAAGGGAATGTCAGGACCAAATCCTATGGGTGCGTTATGCTGGCGCATCTTGCATTCTGCCGATGCAACGTACTTGGCCAATAACAGGTTGCCCGCCAGCAGCATACCACGGAACCGTCCACGTAAATCAGCACGGGGGTGAGAGGGAGGCCATGCTAGGCAGAACGTGGCGGGAAAAGGGAAGAAATTGTGGCGGGGAGGAGGGGGGAATGAGTCAGGGAAGGTGGTGGTTATCAGTGGCAACTACAGTGACGATATTCTATCCCCCTTACCGACCTCGATCTACTTTCATGGGTCCACTCATACCTGTGCCAGTAAATTGCTGCCACAGGTCTGAGTACACCCATGCAAGCAGAAGAGGTTTACCCCCAGGCAAGGGAACAAATGTTCCTTTATTTGGTGGAAACCTCCAGGTCTGTCCCCGTCCCCCTGCAGTATGCTTACGTGCACTACAATGGCGTGGCTGCATCGGTGGTGGAGTATTTAGTATGTGAATCTCATTGAACTTGTCAGCTTTTAAACAACCAGAAGATCCAATCAAAATATTGCTGTACTTACTATATCTCCATGTGAGAAAGATACACTGCAAGTTCCACAATTTGCTTAGTGTACACTTTTATTTGGAAGCTAATTCTTCAAATGAAAACCACATTTTTTTAGAGCAACTCGACGATAAAAACAAAGAACTGAAGGAACTGAACAACAAAAACAGTAAGTGTCTTGAAACTATTGTGCTTTAAAATGTTTCTATCTCTGATTCAAAACTCTGTGTGGTATAAAACTGAGACAAGCCCTGCCTGCGGGTTTCCATCCTGACTACGAAGAAAACAGAGGGTAGGCAAAAGGAAAGGGAGAGTCAGAGCCCAATCCAATCCTATGGGAGCCTTATGCAGGTGGATCATGCATTCTGCCGACACAACATGCTTGGCCAACGCAAGTGGCTGGGTCTGCTGCACGAACGCTAACTGAGGACGCCTGTCAGTGCAGGTAAGGCTGCTCTGGGGTAGCAATGGAGGTCGGGAGGGGGTGGAACGACGTGGGGTGGATGGAATGGGGAGGAGATTGCATGAGGGGAGGGCGGATCAGGTCCGGGAAGGGGGCTGGTTCAGCAACAGCAGCTCCTGCTGAGTCCTAACCCCCTTCTCAGGCCTGATCTGTCTTCACGGGTCAACGCAGACTTGTGCCAGCGATATCACTGCATTGCCACACGGGGAGTGACGGTGGATTGGGCTGTCACTCAGCAACAGCCAGACTGAGAGTGAATAGAGCGTCATTGCACCTTGAGCATCTCCTTCTAGTACATGTGACATAACACCTCTACAAAGATGGATTATTCCCTCTGTTACTGGGATAGTGTGCATGTTTATATTTTGAAACACTTTCAAAAAAGAGATGGTTTATTAATAGGAAAAGTGTGAAATAAGCAAGATTGACATAGGAAATGCTGGCCCTTGGCTACTGGAATTGTTTGCCTCTTGAGTTCAGAGAGACATGTCAGCAATGTGCAATTAACTCTGCATGTGCTGGAACAAAACATGCCACTTTTCCATCCAGCTACTACCTTTTTTGGAGTTTAGAGTGAGATCTCAACCTTCCCATTGGCTCACTGTCAGGTGGATGGACTTGGATAATCAAACACCAATGAGGTGCTAGAGTTTTTGTCCTAATAGCCTATTAATATTATTATTACTATTACCGTATTTCTTCTATTTTAAGACGCACCTTTTTTCCCAGATAAGCATCTCTAAAAATGGGGTGCGTCTTAGAATCGATGGCCTCCTTTTTTGTGGGTTTTTTCTCTGCATTTTACCTCACCATTTTGACCCCTCTGTTCAGCGGCGCTCTCCCATGGCTGCTAGCCCGATCCGCTCTCTTCCTGAACTTGAGAGCTCGCCCCAGCCCCAGCATGCCCCCTGCTGCAGCTGACGAATCAGAGAAGATCACACTCGTCAGCGAGGGCTGGCAGGGCGTGCTGGGGAGAGTTTCTCTGCTTGAAGTGTCTGCTCCGCGCTCCTATTGACATTAAAGCCTGCATGCCTTTCCTGCAAAGATGATCAAAGCCTGCAATGCCTTTCCAATTGTCAGCTGGAATGCGAGGCAGGCGCTTCAGCGACGAACTCTCCCCTAGGACTAGGAACCTCTTCCTAAAGGGGGAGGGATGCTACTTCTGCTGCCACCACCGCTCCAACCTACTTGCGCCCAGCCTGGAAAGCGCCCTGGCTCTCCACCCCGTGAGTGTGCATGCCCCCAGTCCCCCCTCTGCCTTCCACCAGCTGCTGCCAGCTCTTGCCAGCCTTTGCAGCCTCCAGTCCTTAGTACTTGTCAGTATAGGCGTGCAGGGCATACTGAGGAGAGTTGTCTGCCTGCCCCGCACCCCAGCTGACGAATGAAGGCGCTTGCCAAGTGGATGTGACAATGAGGATCCAAGTTTACCGTGCCACTTTCGCCCCAGAGGGGGCAAAATGGCATGGTAAAAATCAGATCAGCGAAATGGAGCAGCAGGCAAGCTGGGGAAAGAGCAGACAAATTGAAGGAAGGAGGTGTGTCTTGCAATCGATGGTTTTTGGTTTTTTTCTGCTGGTGTTCCTGAAATTAAGATGCGCCTTAGAATCGATGGCACCTTAGACTCGAAGAAATACGGTATTATATAAAATATTTTTCCTTTACAGAACGTGAAAGGTAGAACAGTATAATATCTCATGAACTATTTTGCAAATTTGTGGCAGCAAATATGCTAATTTGTCACCAAGATATGACCCCCACAATTCTTTAGTTCTGTTTTGCAGTGCAGTCCAATTTGTGTAGCACTGCCTTCCTCAGAACTGATGTTCATCTTCTGCCAGCTTTATTAGTTGTGTGAAATCAGCTATGTATTGCATTTGTGCCTTTCAAACTTCTTTGTCCATTTCTTTATCCACAGAAGAAATAATAGAATTCTTACAAGCCCGTTTCTACAGAGGTGAGAAAAACAATACTATTTTTTTTACATAGCAAAATAACAGGCAAGCAAGATGAACACTGTGAGAAAATATGCGGGTTCTACAAACTTCTTATTTCTCAAAGCTTATCCAGATACTCTTTTAAAGTACAACCCATATCTTTATTTACAGTCATCTCTCAGCACTGCATCAGTCTCATAAGGGTGTAATACAGCAGGGGTGTCTTATCTTGCTCACGGTTCTGCAAGTTTCACTTATCAGCTCTCAAACTGGGAAGGGAAATGGACTTCTTTTTAAATCCAGGAAAAATGTGCTCTGCGATATTCAACAGAGGGAGCACGGAGCCAGGAGAGGCCTGAGCAGACCTGCCCCCTGAATGGTGCTTTTTATGCTGCTTTTTATTTTGCCCCCTTTAAAAAAAATACAGAAATCCCTCCAATGACCATTGTCATTGGTCCTGCGTTCTCAGGGTTTGGCCTGGCCTGGTGGACCCTCTTATGGGCGAAGGCTTCACCTTGGTCTGTGCCCAACTTGACAGACATCTGACATCGCTCCTGGTTACTGGGGCATTGGTTTAACCCTTCCCACTCCTGTTTCTTCTGTCTCACTTACTTTCTCCAAGCTGGTACTTACCCCACTTCCCCAGTGAGGCAGCAAGGAATCCTTGAGGTTACTTAAGAAAGTTGGCCATTTTGACAGTATTTATTTCATGGTGCTTATCTAGATGATCCTAAAAAGCAAATGTCAAATCCTCTGTTGCAATCATCCATCGGTGCATTACTATCTTAGTTACAAGGAAACTTCGTGTGTGTGTGGGGGAGGGTTTACTATTCATACAGTATTCTCACGAACAGCATATTGATGGAATCTTACAACAGTGGGGCAGCCCAATTCTGTCTAGAATGCAGCAGCAGCACACCTTAGGATGCAGCGGCCGCCTTGACAAGATTGGGCCCACACCGGTGGAGCTGAAACTCTCCTTGAGGGAAAGGGATGTTTGTCCCTTTCCCTCAGGTAGAGCCCCAGGAGGCCCAATTGACCTCCTTGGATGTGCGCCGGCAAAATGTCTGGTGAAAATCTGAGGAGCTGGTGTAACGCTGGCCAGGTCCAGGACGAGGGATAGGATTCGGTGGAGTGCGCCACTGAGGATCTCTTCCCCCGTCCCTGGCCTGGCTGGCCAATCACCCCTCCCATTCCACACTGGTCTGCCTTCCGCATGCCCCCACCACTACCCAGCGCAGGACCTTCCTGTGTCCGCCGGTGGTGGCTGCGGTCCAGGGCAGAGTGAGCAGCGCCGGCCACCTTGTGAGTCTATGGTGGAGGTGAGATTCAAGGCAAGGAAGACCTGCTTCACAGCTCACTCTTAAGATGTGACCAGAATGATTCGTGGGCTGAAGCATCTCCCTTATGAAGAAAGGCTAGAGCGTTTGGGGCTTTTCAGTCTAGAAAAAAGGCGCCTGAGGGGGAACATGATTGAGACATATAAAATTATGCATGGGATGGAGAGAGTGGATAGAGGGAAATTCTTCTCCCTCTCGCACAATACCAGAACCAGGGGAACATGCACTTAAATTTTGTGGAGGGAGAGTTAGAATGGACAAAAGAAAATATTTGTTTACCCAGCCTGTAATTCATCTGTGGAACTCCTTGCCACAGGATGTGGTGATGTTAGGTACCTGACCTGGATGCCTTTAAAAGGGGTTTGGATAGATTCATGGAGGAAAAGACCATCACAGGTTACAAGCCATAAGCAACCTCCTGGCTTTAGAAGCAGGTTTTCTCTGTGCCAGGTGCAAAGGAGTGACAACAGGAAACAGGTTATCTTGTTGGCTGTGTACTCCTTGAGGCATCTGGTGGGGCCACTGTGAGATACAGGAAGCTGAACTAGGTGGGCTGTCATCCCACCCCCTCGGGGGAAGATGGAGACCCACTGGGCAAGCATGCCAACAGGGCACAAGGGTGGAAAGGACCGCCCAAACGTGTGGAGACACCCACCAGGCTAACTGTGAGAGAAGGAAAGTCTGCATCAGGGCGGGATCTCCGCCAGGCCCTGTCTGGGGATGAGGGGCGAAGGCCTTGGGGTGCCTGGGCAGCGGAGGAAGGCAGCTGCACATTCAGCCCCGACACGGCTGCCGAGACCAGGGCTGAAGGCGACGCTGCCCCTTTTAGAGCTGCAGAGACCAGAGCGAACCAAGTCTCGCGGGAACAGGACTTCAGGGAAACCCCACCAGGTGGGACCAGGGCGAGCTAGCCAGGAGCTCATAAGGAGCTCGAGGGCTGCTGAGGGAGGTAGCAGGTCCAGGGAGCTCCAGAGTCTGGACCGACTGCCTCCTTCTATGGAAACCCAGGGGAGAGAGAGGAGGCAAGACAGCAAGAGCCAGGGCAACCTGACCAGAGGGAGCCTGCCCGAGTCAGGGAAGGCAAACTATACCGGACCTCGTGAGGATCCCAACCCCTCCTGCCTGGGAAGGCTGTGGGAATGGGGGACGTCTAAGGTGTGGCAACAGCGAGGTAACCCCCCAGTTTGGGGACCACCTCCCTTTCAACCCCTAAGGGAAATCGCTGGGTCCCAAGTGACCCCATATTTACTGAAAGGTGTGACTGCTACCCCTGGGGCATGGATCGGGCCCACTATACCTGAGAAAGGGAAAAGGAGAAAGTCATTGTGATTTAAAGGGAATAGCACTCGGGGGCCTGTGGCGTAACACGGTCCCCATGAATGTTAAGACGTTGTCTCAATTAAACAGCATCAAAAAGGCAACACGTAAGTCCTCTTCTTTATTTATGCGGGGCCCTGGGAACTTACTGGCATTTACCTGCAGTGACCGCTTCGCCAGTCGAAGACCCCCCGTTAGCCCACCCAAGGGAGATGGACGTCACATGGGCATTTGGCCTGATTCAGCAAGGCTCTTCTTATGTTCTTATGTCTTCCCACTAAGGGGCCCGTGTCAGTATGTGGACCCCTTCTTCTAGTGCACGGTGTCGTGACTGTGTTGTGATGCCATCCCAGGATGTTTGGCAATTACGTCATGCGTCACCACTGAACTTCTGAGTTGCCGAGCTCTATGCTGCACAGAGTTTGGCTCGGAGCTATGTGGCAATACAGATGCACATCTATCTTACAGGGAACCCTGCTCTTAGCCACTACATTACACCAGCTCTTACAAAGCTTCCTTCTTTCAGATCACGACCTGTATCTACACGCCAGTGCATGATCCAGAAGGAAGCAACACTGTCCTTAAAGATCCACTCAGAAGGAGTCATAGAGTCCCTTACATACTTTTGAGTTAATCCCTTTCTTTTTATTTGCAGTGGATGTAATTTTGGACCCCAGCACAGCACACCCAAGACTGGAAGTGTCTCAAGATGGGAAACGTGTGAGGGACACAGGAAGTGTGTTAAAGGTTCCTAACAGTGAGAAGAGGTTTGACTCCCATATGTTTGTCCTGGCAAAAGAGGGCTTTGACAAAGGCAAACATTACTGGGAAGTGGAGGTTGGCCAGAAAAAGAATTGGGACTTGGGGGTCGCCTCTGAATCCATTTTTAGGAAAGGGAGGATCACACTGGCCCCCCAGAATGGCTACTGGGTCATAGGACTTGATGGCAAGAAAGATTACTGGGCTCGAACCGACCCCTGGACCCGTCTAGATGTGAGTGGAAAACCCACTAAGATAGGGATGTTCTTAAATATTCCAGAGAGAAATCTATCTTTTTATGATGTCAAACGGAGAAGTAAGTTGCATACTTCGACTTTCTCTTCTGAGAAGAAACTTTATCCCTTCTTCTCTATCGGTTCTGTAAATACAGACCTAGATAACGATCCCTTGGAAATTCCATCATGGTTTAAAGAAGATACTGTAATATTGAAGAACACGGAGTAAGTCTTTCAGCTTATCAGGCTGTTTGTGACAATATTAGTGCTACAGAATGAGACACAGAATAAGATCCATAATAAAAAGCCGCCTTGGGTATTTGCCTTCGGCATAGGAAAAGGTAGGGTATAATTTTTTTAAAATAAATAATACAAATGAATTCAATTGTGTCCTGGATTCTAAGGAAATAGATGCTCAGGAATTAGCAATTAAACATAAATGGATCCATACATCGTATCTTCCTGTCAGCAAATTTTATATTGGTAAAGTAAATGTTAATGATTTTACTGAATATGGCATACAATTAAAACCCTAAACCAATATACTTTTGTGTGTTTTGAAGCCTAACTCTATGTTTATATGTATGCAAATAAATCCCATAGTTTATCCCATTGTCATAGGGAGACAACATTTTTTATATCTGTAAAGCAATTTGCCTTCATATTAAGTAAAGTTGGAAACATGTTTTTATTGGTTTGCTTTTTTATTTTCCTGATCTATAAGATTTTTACTATCTTGATTCAGTTTCTCAGTTAACTTACTGATCCTTTTAGTTGTCACACACGGAGGGCACAATTCTGCCTAAACCTAGGCCACAGGAGGGATCGCAAAATGACTAGGCAAAAACGAAAGAGCTTAATGAGAACAGCGATGAGTTCCACAGCCTAACAAGATATCTACCATTCCATTGGGCATTGTCCTAAGCATCAGCCAAGACTAGGATATTGTCCATGAACAAAAGAGCGATAGCTTCTCAGCAGAGGCACCTTGACTGGGTTAGGGCATCTCTCCAATGCTTGCCTTGGTTGCACCCATTTCAGTCTCAGCTGCAAAGCAATCGAAGGACCATTCATTCTTAATCAATATTCAGGCAAAAGTAAACAAGGCTGTTTGCGTCAGAGGCAAGAAGTCTTTTATTTAATTCCTACAACTTTCTCTAAACACTATTCTTGACCAAGGTATGGTTCTGCTCATCCAAAAGTTAACATGGCAGACCATGCCTGGAGGGAGGGCAAGATGGAATGACTTGGCAGAAGCCATGAGAAAACAAACTGGGGAAGGGTATCCATTTGGTTTTTTCTGTGAAGTTGCAAACATCAGTTTGGAGTAGAAAGTACCTATATGCCACTTAGACAACAGGTCCTTTAACTACAGTATTATTAATGCTACATGACAAGCTGCCAATCTCTCAAGTGCAATGGTCCAGCCAGAATTTGAGGTGCCTGAGGAGGGGTACCAAATGCTGCTCCAACCTCCAGGCCCCTGTCTGCCACCAACTCATCTGTCATCCCACCAACTCATCTGTCATCCCCCTCCTGTTTTCTCTTGCCAGCCTCATCCTCTCCCTTCTCTTTGACGGCTCATTGGTACTCAGCAGTAGTGTGCAACATCCACTCCATCCTCCTACCATGCTCATTGAATGTCAAAAGGAAGAGGATGGAGTGGAAGAGGAATTGTGGAGGACAGGAGAGGGATGGCCTAGATTAGAATGTCCAAGAAGACACTCTAGCCCACCACTCTCTTCTCCTCCACTTTCTCTCCTGCTCTATTTTCAAATCCAAGAGGAGTGCCAGTAGTAATAGCCTAGGCCAGGGGTGGCCAACCTTCCACCATTAGGGCTACTGTGTTCTTAAGAGTTGTGTAGAAGACAGAATCTTGGCAGCTGCAAGTGCTGATGGTGCTGCTAAAGCAGCTGCACCTGCTGAAATGCCCTCAGCTATGCAACCATTTAAAGGGCCAGCGTTCATGTTAAAAGGTTGGCCACCACTGGCCTAGGCAGACACCACCTCTTCCCTTCCAATCCATTCCCTCAGGCAACCACCTCAGGTCTCCTCATGGACCGGCTGGCTCTATCCGTATCTCTCTGACTAGATAAAACAAACACAACTGAATGTTTTGTTCTGAACAATCAAACAGCTACTAATGCCTGTTGCTTTTTTCCTTCATATACCAATCTCTTGATAATCGGTTCTGCGGAAGGGAGTTGACTAAACCATGGCCTTTTCGCAAATTTGCACAATTTGTAGTCACAGGATCTGAATGTTCATAGTTTATTTCCTGTTTGGAAAAAGTGGTTGAAGTGGCCCCGCTCTAAGTCATATCTTTAAACAACAACAGAACAAGCACTACGGAACTGCAGATTCAGCATAATCTGCTATAATAGAACTACAATTGCAGACTTACATATGCACATTCAGCACATTCACGGGTGATAATAAAAGACATTGAGATATATGAAAAGACAGCCTAATGGTTGAGATTTAAATATTGCTTTTCAAATAATAGTTACTCAATTTTAAAATTAAGCTGGCAACCTAGTCTTATGTGTGCTACAAGTGGGTATCCTGAAGTCCCCCCGCATGGATCGCTGCCTTGACACAGGACGGACAAGCCGCAATGGAGAACACAGACAACACGCAAACCACTGGAGAAGGAAATGTCAACCCATTCTTGCCAAGAAAACTCCATGGACAGTAACAAAAGGCTAAATGCCTGGATGGTGTAGTGGTTTGGGAGTCGGACTTAGACCTGGAAGATCCAGGTTCAAATCCCTGCTCAGCCACGAAGTTTTCTGGGTGACCTTGGGCCAGTCACTATCTCTCAGCCCCACCTACCTCACAGGGTTGTTGTGAGGACAAAAGGAGGGGAGGAAATATGTACACCACTCTGAGCTCCTTGGAGGAAGGGCGGTATAAAAATGTGAAAAATAAAAATAAATAAAATAAGATATGATGCCAGAAGACAGGAGGGCCTGGTGTGACGTTGTCCATGTGGTCGTGAACAGTCGGACTCAACTGTGCGAATGAACAACAACAACAACATCAACATCCTGTAGTCATCTCTGGGGCCTTGACATCTGATCCCACCACTCTTGTATTTAATCCTATATTTGGTGTTTTCAGCGTTTCACCTGTACAAAATAAGATATGATGCCAGAAGACAGGAGGGCCTGGTGTGACGTTGTCCATGTGGTCGTGAACAGTCGGACTCAACTGTGCGAATGAACAACAACAACAACATCAACATCCTGTAGTCATCTCTGGGGCCTTGACATCTGATCCCACCACTCTTGTATTTAATCCTATATTTGGTGTTTTCAGCGTTTCACCTGTACAGGAGTGCAGGGGTGTTCCTGGCCCTGTTGCTGCGAATAGGAATGTGCTTAAGTGTTGCTGTTATCCCACCCTGTCCCAATTACACCCCCTTTCTCCTAACGTGTTAACTTATTCCTCGAATCTGTGTGCAGTGATTGGACGAGCTCTGCCTGGAGCTGGGCACTGGTGTTGAAAACAGGATTCTGAGCTTGAGTCCCAGTTCAAAGTAAATTAACCCAGTCTAGGAATCAATGCAATGGGTGTAAGAGGGACTAGAGCCTGACTCAGCCGAAGCATTTGCACACGTCCCTTTCATGAGGCAGCTCGGAGGACCAACTGTTGCCTGTTGAGCAATTCTCTCAGTTGTGTTTATGTCGGTTGAAAGTTTGCTTTTGAAAAGCTTCTGCAAACAGGTGCCACTACAGCCAATTTGATCACATCAAAGAATCCACACCAGCCTCTCCCAGCATGCAGATCCTCTTTATCGACAATGCAGGCACTTGAAGAAGTTCCTTTAGAGCACTGGGCAGCCTAGTCAGAAGTAGTTGTGATGGTTAAAAAGGTCTCTACCTAAAAGAAGACCTGGGACTAATCTCAAGTCTCCCCAAAACAGGTCAAAGATAGACCCCAGAGTCCTAGACTCCCAAGCACACATAGTATTCAGATCAAACCGGAAACAGAAGTACTAAGTGTGTCGTACATTTGCCTACACATGAGACAGGCAGAGAGAAGAGGGCTTTGAGGATCAAGGAATGACCAGGTTTACCAAGAGACACAGAGCTGTCCATACCTGCTGGCTTGGGTGTGAAGCAATTTCCTGCTGCAAACCAGCAATTTCCACCTGCAAAAATGGGCTTACAAAAAGTGAAACGGGATTTGAAAACAAACCTGGGGGACTAGGCAGTAGCCATAGTTAGTTCCAATGAAAGAGGCAGAATAAGGGAGCTGAAGCTGGTTTCCTGAGGGTGTACTGCTGAGGGCATATTGTTAGGCAGCCCCCTCCCCCAAAGGATGCCTGCCCAGTGGGCACTGGTGTAGTAGCTTCTTGGTTATGCACAGGATTGCTCAAAAGGGTGCCTGCTCAGCGGACATTGGAGCACCAGTGCGCTCAGAAAGCGAAACTGGAGAAGAAGGGAGAAAGGCTAGAAAGGAAAGAAAACTGCCAGTTATGAGTCTTGGGTGCTGGCTTGGCAGTTGTTGGGTAGTGAAGGAAATGGGGGAGGTTAATGTGCCATGACCCTATGTCTGTGTGGATCACAGGCAACAGCAAGCAGAATGAATAGCAAACAGAGAACAAGAGGGTCCTGTGACCCAGCTTTTTATACCCTTGGGACCCATAGAAAAGCACGGGGCATTTGTGGGGTGAACTCATCAAGGACCTTTCTCTTGTGACGTGTTGCTCATCCCAAGCTCTAGATGGTTGCCTCTATTGTTCTGCACCTTGCCAAGAGTTTGGCGAAAAACTTTTCACTAGCTCAAGAGACCGTGCCTCAATGAGCATAGACCAGTGTTTATCAAACTGCTGGGTCGCAACCCACCTCGCCAGCAGTCGCTACCCCCTTAAGGGGCGTGGCGACATTGGCAACGATGCTTCTAGTGTCCCGCCGCTGCAGAAAAAGAGTATTTTCACTTACCATGGGTCGCACCGGCCCTCCGGAGCCTTCTACAGCCCCCCCCCCTCAGAAGAGCTTCCAATCGCGTTTAGGAGCTACTTTTGGTTTTTGGTGAAAACCGGAAGTAGCTTCCAAGTGCGATTGGAAGCTCTTCTGAGGCGTGGGGCTGTAGAGGGTGCCATGGGCCCCCTGCAGCCCCCAGAGGGCTGGCACAACCCCCGGTAAGTGAAAAAAAACTTTTTTGGGGGGGTGGGACCCCGAAAGTGCTGTCACCAACGTCACAGCCGAGTCTCTTACTCGTCACAGGTTCTCTTACTCGCCTGTAAGAGTTTGAGAACCACTGGCATAGACTCCTTGATTGAGTTTAAGCATTGAGTTGGTGAGGGCAGCTGGGAATGGGAGCCCTTCTTTTGTGTCACTAGTCACTTTGTTTACTCCATGTCAGGAAGCTCCCAGGATGTAGCTTCTGTTAACAAGTTCAAACGTGCTGCGCAAGCATGGCGTAGCTGCTGCAGGAATTTTCCAAGAAATGAAAACAAGGTAGGGCTTCTCCCAAGCTAGTCATCTAAAGTGGGTGTACTATCTGCGACAGCTCTGACAGAGCACAGTGTGGCCTTCTTTGTAGCCTGTGGGATCTGAGTTCTCTTGCCATCAGTCCAGTTAAAGGGCATGTGGTAATGGGCTGGGTCATGCTCTCCTGATAGGAACCCAGTGCCACGCACACATGTAAGCAAGTGTGTCACGCATCCAAAATACAAATGTACACACAGTGCCTGTAAACCAAGTGGCGGATGGATGCAAGTCCTCCGTCATAGTGCCACTCACAACAGCCGCTGTGGTGAAGGACGACTCTTGCCCATCTGGGTGATGGGGAGGAGCAGCCCAAAAGCCAATGTCCTTGCAAGAAAATGAGCGTGACCCAGGGGCCGGGGCAACCCCCCCCCAGTAGCCACTGGGTTGCTGCAGACGTCAGGGAGATTTCTTCCCGCAGGTGGTCGCCACCCCAAATCTTGGTCACATTTGAGAGAACTGAAAGTTGTTTCGCAATGTCATACATTCAGGAAACAACACTGCTGGGCAGAGGGCCAAGTTACACTTGGTTAGACTCCTCCCTCCCAGTTTTCACCACCCCCTTCCCAGCATTTTGCCTCCCAACCTTTGCCCATGGCATTGACCTCCATGAGTGTCCCATTGGGACAAGCAGCAGCCGAAGCGTCTAGGCTCTCTACGCACTCCATCCAACTGAAGAATCCGCTTCCACCTAGCTGGGCCCCGAGACCAATGGCTGCCTGTACTCCCCCCTCTTCTGTGAGACCTCTTGGAAGGGGTCTGAGAGAGAAGGCACTGATCCTTATTTTCCTGGCCTGTCTCTGGGGTGAGTGAACCTTCTCTTCTCCTTTAAGTTGCATTTATGTTCAGCCTGCCTAGGCAAACCGCCTTCCTTTGAGTCTATTGAGAAAGGCAATATATAAATATCATAATAAATACTATGAGCGAATGATGACCTTCCTTCCTCTTCCCACAACTCCTTCCACTGCTGTTGTGCCACTGTGAATTCCTAGAAAAATCACACAGCTCCGTTATTAGAAATGACAATAGACCCGAAGTGGGTAGATGCTGGTTTGTGGCCCGTTGGTGGTCGATCTGGTGCCTTGCTTATTGCTAGGATTCTCGAAAAGAATGCTGGACTAGGTGGATCTTGGTCTGAGCCATGTTCTGAAGCAGGAGGGCCCACTCAGGAATGTTTCACAAAGGTTGTTAAGGGACTGCAATTCAGTCAAGCAACATCTGCTTTGTATGCTGGAGATTCAATTACTGGTATCTCCAGGATGAACTGGAAAAGAGACCGGTTTTAAACCTCTGGAAAGCTGCTGCCAAGTCAGTGTAGACGCATCAATGTCTAGCTTAGCATGCAGCAGCTTCATATCTCAAGCCACCCTATCAAATCAAAAATGGTGAAGGAAACGATGGCATACCTTGTGGTTGGTCAAAGTCACGACTCATTGGAAATCACTAGAAGCATTTTCAACACTAAATGAAATCTGTGATCTATCTCGGTCTTGAGGTAACTGTTCATGCTCTATATAAATATCATTATTAACATCACTATTTTACTATTATAAAGAATGTTTGATTTCTTTTCGATTTACATTTTTGACATCTTTTAATGTAATCCTGTGTGGATGTTTTCTATAACTTAAAAAAGCTGTAAAGATATAATCAATATGCATTCTTGCTTTATGAAACACATTGATACTTCTCCAGGGATGCTAGTTAAAAAAGAAAAAAAAATAAGTAGAAGACTCAAGACTGATTTCAGGCAAACCTCAATTACTCCATTTGGTTTTGGTTTTGGGATAAGCAAAGTAAAAATCAAAGAGTGAGTATCTGAGCATGTGCAGAGTATTCTTCGCCATTCACTAACTACAGTTCCCCAGGAATTCAGATAAAGGCTTCAGCCCCTAGTTCTCTCATTCTAGAAATTAAGCACTACCACTAGAGACTGGGAACTGAAACACGTTGGTTTTATCTCCAACTGTTGCTGAAGAGGGGGTACATATGATAAGGTGAGTCCTCATTCTCCTGGGACAATAGGTCAGCAGTATGACTCAGGTCAGACTCCTAGGTTCTGTTCCCCCCCCCAACTCCAATTTATGTCAAGAGGCAGCTTCCCCCATAGATGATTTTGCATATTCACATTAAATTAAAAAAAATGTGGGGAAATCTGCCTCCAGGAAGAGGCACATACTGATCTTCATGGTCCAATGGTTTGACTTCGTATAACACAGTATAAGCCTCCTATATAATATAGGAGGCGTCGCCTGATGTGGGGCCCTGGGGCGGTGGGCCCCAGGGCGCAAGGGCGGAGGGCCTCTGGAGGGGCGGGAGAGGGCCTCTGGAGGGGCGGGAGACATCTTAGGTTTCGGGGTTTTTTTGGCTTTTTTCCATTTTTTTCTGGCTTTTTTAAAAGGTTTTTTAGGGGTAACGGGGCTTCTACGTGTATATGTCTGCTTTGCGCCACTTATCTTGTTTATAGGGGCCTCCAGGGACGATCTCCTCCACCGACGATCTCTTCCAGGGGCGCAGATCGCTCCTCTGCCGCCCCTAGCGCGAACTCTGTAAGCTCCGCAGGGTTACAGAGTTCACGCATGCGCATAGCAAACAGCCATCACGCATGCGTGAACTCTGTGATGGCTGTTTGCTATGCGCATGCGTGAACTCTGTAACGCTGCGGAGCTTACAGAGTTCGCGCCAGGGGCGGCAGAGGAGCGATGTGCGCCCCTGGAAGAGATCGTCGGTGGAGGAGATCGTCGCTGGAGGCCCCTATAAACAAGATAAGTGGCGCAAAGTAGACATATACACGTAGAAGCCCCGTTACCCCTAAAAAACCTTTTAAAAAAGCCAGAAAAAATGGAAAAAAAGCAAAAAAAGAAAACGAAAGTAATTATGCTAATTAGAAATTATGCTAATTACTTTGGGGCGTCAAGGGGTGGGATTCCCCACCCTGTTCTGGGGCTAGCTACGCCACTCAGCCTAGGAAAGCTCATCCCCAAATTGCATTTCTTACAGCTCAATCCTGTGTAGCTAGGGAGAGCCCTAGACCTAAGTAGAGTCTAGACTTTGAAGTGTCCCAAGTCTCTTTACTGGTTTTGTATGTTTAGATCAGTCTAAACGTTTCCCTGCCACGACCCACCTCATTCTCCTGCGGTAGATCGCAACCTAATGCTCCATGTTGCGCCTAATGGGAGCCTCTGAAGGCCACTCCTGGGTTGCGCCAAGCCCGGGATGCACTCCATTGGCCTCCACAGGCCTTGGAATGTCTCCGGAAGCAACCAGAAGTCACAGACACAAAACCAGAGGTAAACCAGAAGTCACTTCTGGAAGCATTTTGAGGTCACGGAGGCCAATGAAGTGCATCCTGGTCTTGGAGCGACCTGGGAGCAGCCTCCAATTGTGTCTGGAGGGTTCCAATTTGGAGTCAAAAAGATGCAAGGATAGGCGGAGGGGGGGGGCCAAACTTCACAACCCACAGCACATTGGGCCGCAACCCACCAAGTGGGTCACAACCCACAGTGGGTCACAACCCACAAGCGCTAGTTTAGAGAATAACAATTATCTTTTCCATAATAGCTGGAGCGTATCACCAGCATTCATGTTCCTACCCATGCTCCTGCCCCCTCTTGGGAAGGCACAGTGAGCAATGGCTGTCATTCACAAACACCCCTCCCACTTTTGGCTCACAGAATCTGTGAGAGTGCACGGTGATATGGGGAGGGTTCCGGAGAACCACCTCACCAAAGGGTCCAGACATCTGGTTGCTCTTGGCATGAAACATCTTTTGGCTCCTAGATAAAAGAAAGTAAAGAAAACAGATAAATACAGACTTTGATCATGGTCTACAATGCTGGCTGCCAAATTGACAAAGGCACAAAAACAAAACCTATTTCCCAGTTACCCTAAGGTTTCACCTGTTCCAGGTAGCTTTATAAGAGGTTCTGCTCCAAAATATCTCATTTTTTTAGGTGTAGTGACTAGATCCAGAGGTGGGAAGCATTGCCCACACTGCTCTCATACATACGTGTATGTGTCTACCAAAACACGTGCACACACACACAATCTCGGGTCTGGGTTTGCCCAGCCCACAATTAAACTCAATGGGGGCATTTACAATGTGCGAGCTCAAAATGCAGTGTATGGCTATTTGGGTTTGTTGACTGGATAGCTAAGCGAACAACCTCAAAGTGCCTCCAATTAGGCTGCCAGTAACCATGAGACAGAGTTTTCCAAAAGAATATAGATTGTATTAAGTGATATAGGGCGCAATCCTATCCTACTTATGCCACCGTTGTAACCAGCAGCACAGCGAAAATGGGAGGCCCCAGAACAGAAAGGGGATTCAAATCCTCTTTGAATTCCCCTTTTGGAGGGGATTTGAATCCGCTTTCCGTTCTGGGGCCTCCCATTCTCGCTGTGCTGCTGGTTACAACGGTGGCATAAGTAGGATAGGATTGCGCCCATAGCAAAATAAGGAAAAGGCAGTGCTTATTGTAAGATCACTTGCACAGAGATTTAAGTGGTTATGGGTGAAAGAATATTGATAAATACAGTGTGCCCTCAGTATCTGTGGGGGTTCTGTTCCCAGAACCCCCGCGGATACCCAAATCCACAGTGGGGGGCGGTGGCGGTGCCACAGTACCTTATTTTTTAGCTGTTCTGGACCCACTGCCCACTTCTCAACTCCCGTGTACCTTCTAACTACTCCAAACTGCAGCAAACAGTTTAAAAAACGCAATCAAAAGTGACTTCCGGTTTCACGTCGTGACCGGAAGTCACTTTTGATAGCTTTTTTTTTTTTTTTACTATTTGCTGCAGTTTGGAGTAGTTAGAATGCGCACAGGAGTTGAAAGGTGGGTGGTAGGCCCAGCGCAGCTGAAAAATAAAGTACTGTGACGCTGCCACCCGCCCCCAGTGGGATTCTACTTCCGGGGTTAGCCATCTGCGTTGAGTCAAATCCGCACAAGGCTAACCCATGGATGAGGAGGGCCCACTGTAGTTCAATTTGGACAGGCATGGTTTAAGTGAAAGAAAGAAAGAAAGAAAGAAAGAAAGAAAGAAAGAAAGAAAGAAAGAAAGAAAGAAAGAAAGAAAGAAGTCTCAAGGTTTCTTTCTCCTACCGTATTTGTAGCACCGCTGTAACAGTGTGGCTGAGAACACCTTTGCCTGCTACTGTAGGTTGCTTGAAAATGCTCTCTGTAATTTATTTATTTACAATATTTTTATCCCGCCTTTCTACCCGAAGGGACCCAAGGCGGCTTACAACAGAAAAAAAATACAATACACACACACACACACACAAAAAGAATGGGAGCGAAACGTTGCAATTGATGTATGATTCAATTCTATAGTTTTATCCTGGTTTTTAAACGTGTTTTTTGTGTTGTATATTTTTAATCAATACAGTTTTTCTACATAGAATCACTGGATATACTGTTTTATTGATTCTCATATTTTATGACATGGCTTTTTACCCATTAGACTCATCTTCTTTTAAGAAAGAAAAAGAGTTGGACTGCCAGCTGGGCTGAACTGAGATGCTACTGGTGATGCTATTTCCACTACCCCCAGTCTGTGCCTCGGAAATCATTTGCTCTTTTCAAAAGCTTTGTTTAGAATTTCAGGATGCAAAATTAATCATTTCCTAAATATTTGTGCAAATATGTTATTTAGAGAACCCTACGTTGGTTAGGAACGGAACAATGCTGACCTAGCAAAATAATTCTAGATTCAAGAAAACATTTTCTTGTGAAAAAGGAACTGACCCTTAGGACTGCAATCCATCTCAGACCTCATTCGACCCAGTGGGATTATCACAAAGCTCTCTACAGGGGAGAGGGGCTTCATTACTCCCCCCCTTTCAGCAGAAAACCTGAAATGAGCAGTATTTAGGACAAAAGGAAGCAACTTAGGGGTGGAAACAGAAAGACCAACAAAAAGAACGTTACAATAACGCACGTACTGTAGTAAATAATAAGAGAACGAATTCAAATGTCAGTGGCATTTGTAGTAAGGGAAGAGTGAATTCTAAATACATTAATCAACTGAAAATGGGAAGAACCTGGAATTTGTTTGTGTGTATGGATATAAAGAAGTTTACAACTTAGAGTCCGTGATGAAAGACATCCAACTGGATGGTGTAGTGGTTTGGGAGTTGGACTTAGACCTGGAAGATCCAGGTTCAAATCCCCGCTCAGCCACGAAGCTTCCTGGGTGACCTTGGGCCAGTCACTATCTCTCAGCCCCACCTACCTCACAGGGTTGTTGTGAGGACAAAAAGGAGGGGAGGAAATATGTACACCAGTCTGAGCTCCTTGGAGGAAGGGCGGTATAAAAATGTGATAAATAAATAAATAAACTGTCAGGATGGGTCATGAAAATGTGGGAAGGATTAACGTTCATTATGTTTGACATAGTTCTCACATAAGGAAAGGGTTGGTCATTTCTTTGAAAGGCCCATTTCCGAAAATCATCATCGAGCAGGTCATGTTTACACAACCAAGACTCTATGTTCGCAGTTTGTCAACTTGCCCTTCGTGGCACCCAGGGATGCACAAGCTGGGCTGGTACAAAACCTGTAGTATCAAAACCAATGAGGGCAATTTGCCCCAGGGCCCCACAAAGCAAGGAGCTCCTTGCTTCTGTTGGCCCCTGCACGAGCATTAATTCATTTCACCTGCTCTTCTCCAGACTCTGTGCACATCAGTGCCATAAACACTCCTACAGTGAAACGACGGTATTTCCCAAATTCCCATTGCAGGCACCGCAACAAAGGAAGCGTCTCTGACGTTTTCTCTTCTCATTTTGTTCTTTAGTTCCTGATTTTGTAACATCAGTTTAATAAATTCTTCCCTTGCAAACGGGTACTGCTTTAGTAATTTGCCTCTGAAGCAAATGATCTCTGCCTAGCCATTGGAACAAGTGGGGGAAGAAGCCCCTTGTTTCCAGGAGTAGGATGAGCTTCATGCAGGGATTCTTGCATGTGGTCCCTCGGCTGTGTATACAAATGTATAAGTCCTTGTAGGGGACCCCCAACATCACACTGGCCCCAGGCTCCGTAAATCTCCGAGTGTCCCTGACTATATAGTGAAGGATCTGGGCTCCACATAGGGCCAAATCAGGAGCAGCATGCGGCATGCCCTGGAGCAACGCGCCCCCCCCCCCAAACACACACACTGTTGCATTCTACAGGACTATAGAAAATCTTCTATTTTCTATCATCTATATAAAACTTCTTCCACAGCACTATAGAAAATGAAAGAAAAAAGCTCCTTACTGTGCTTCCCGTTTCATTTAAAGGGATGGTGCACACTGTCCCTGTAAATAAAGCTGGAAGTTCTGCACTTCTGGCTTTAAGGAAACTGTATGGGGAGCAGGTTAACAGTGGCGATTCTGGGGGGGCACCGATGCGACGCCCCCACATGAACATCAGTTTCGCGCATGCCACGCGGCTCCAATCACCCCCCCTGCCGTTTTGCTTACCTGTTTGTAGCCAAACAACTCCAGGGTGGGTGGGAGGGTCCAACACCAAGACGGACCAGCGCAAAGACGATGACGGGAGCGGCGGTGGAGGGGATGCATCCCGAAGGCAAGTACATCCCACTGTCGCCACGTGCACCTGCCGCCTTGGGGCCCATGGCTCCCCCACCCCTACCCTTGGGCATTTGCCGCCTTGGGCATTTGCCCTCGGCATAGGATACAGCAGGATATAATTTTTTAAATAAATAAATACCCCGACGAAACTTCTGCAGGTTAAGGAGGCGGACTATCAGCTTCTCACTCAGGCTAGCGGGAAGTCAATCATTGGCAGCTTGCATCAGCGGCTGGCAGGAGAGAGGCAGTGGCAGACTTGGGGGAAGCATATCCCGAACCTGCTGCTCCCTCGGATCCCTCGCAATCCACCACCGATACAAGCAGTTTCACCTCGCCTCATGGTTGGGCCAGCAACGGGCCAAAAGAGTTTACTTTCAAGAGCTGGCCTTGTATTCTTATGTTTTCCTATTCAATTGTCTTTAGTTGGTGCTGTGGTTCGGTTTTTTGTTTTGTTTTGTTCTTTTGTTTTTTGAATGGTTGATAAGATTGCATTGTTTGACTGTTTTTATCTGATTTTGTCAATTACCTTGAGCCTCTCTTGCTTGGGAGAAAGGTGGTATATAAATACTTTGAATGAATGAATACCTAAACAAATAAATAAGTAAATATGGAAGTCTGCAAATCTCCTAGAAGACAATCTCTTACACAGTGCAGTCCAAGCAGGTAAGACTGATTGAAGGGGCAGCCTGATCCTCACTAACTTTAGAGCGGCGGAGCACATGCCATAAAGTGCATTTACAATTACTCGGGAGTAAGGGCCACCGGCACGGAGGCCGGCAGCCCTCACTCTCCTGGCCGACTGTCCCTACGTCCGCCGGTGAAGGTAAGCACTGCACCAACTGGTGCAGGGGGAGGGCGGATTGGGCGGCAAGGGAGGGGTGTCATTGGCCGAACCAGGTGGGGAGAGGGTGGGGATATCAGCGGTGTGCTCCACTGATATCCCCAGTCCTTTCCCGGCCCAGTTCAGCCTTATCCCACTCCCTCAGATGCACACCAGCTTCAGAGCTGACGTACATCCGAGGAGGCCCATCAGCCCGAGCAGCCCTACGCTGCTCCCAAGGTGTTCCTGGGCTGCGTCGGTGCAGCCCAGGAATGGGCTCAGGATTCTGCGGCTGGCCCTTTAGACAAGATGAAGCTACTGAAGAATTAATCTGCACAATTATATCTTTATGGTCAAAAGTAGTGCTAAGCCTAACAGAGGAGAAAGGGAGGTTCCAGGGCAAAAAACAAAAACCATCATGCACCTTTCATAGATACCCACAAAAGTTTTAAGACAGTTTTGAGGGGGAGCAGTTTAGTGGTGGTGGTGGGATGACTTTTGTTCCATCTGTTAAAAATGGAAAGCACCAGTCTTTGCAGATGTTGGTGGCAGCAGTACTTCAAGTGTTGACTGTCTTTGCAGTGGCTGCCAAGTACATTTTGGGAAAATGGCAGCCTGCAGTCACTCACTGGGAAGAGGAACAGTGCTTCCAGCCACAGAAATGGTGGCATTTTTTCTGTTTAAAAGACAGAGGAAAAAGTCAATAAATGTCAATAAATTGATGACAAATGCCCACAATTTTCCCTGGAAAGAACTTTGGGGATATTTCACAACCATATATTTCTAAAGACTCTTTGCTGCACGAGCCAGACAGATGCCATTGCTGATGCAATTATTTTCACAGGCATCACCCTTTCAAATACAGATGGCCTCTCAGCTAACTGTGTCTTCACAAAGATCTGGGACGAAGTTGTGGGCGTTGATGTCTCCAGATGCAAACTTTATTCCTGTATGTGCAGGAAGGGTAGCAACATGATTACGATGGGATGGAGTGGGCAGGTGTTTCCCACTCATCCAATAGGTAATGCCATGACATCATCAAAGCTAAGTTTCTTAAGATCAAGCACAAGGATGCTTGAGAGTGTATTGCCAAGTCTGCCTTTGGAACCAGAACCTAGTTCACAAAAGGCACACTCACGTATTCTCCAATAAGTTCAGAAGGCTGGAATTCCTGTGACAATGTAAGTAGCTAGCAATAGGGACTATATTTCTAGCTAGATTAGGCTTACCAGATTTCCCCCGATGCGGGGGGGTCAGCGACATCACCGGGGGCGGTGTCCGGGATCATGATGTCACCGGGGGTGGGGATTTTGTCCCAGCCTCACACGCCTGCACGAGGCTGGAAGCACTTGGAAAGCACCCAAGTAAACTTGGACACTTTCCAAGACCTTCCAACCTCATTGTGTACTTGCGCGAGGCTAGAAGCTCTCTGAAACGGCCCGAGTTCACTCGGGCCGTTTTGGAGAGCTTCTAGCCTCGCGCAAGTACGTGACGTGGCTGGAAGGGCTTGAAAACATCCAAGTGAACTCGGACATTTTCAAAGTGCTTCCAGCCTCGTGCAGGTGCACGAGGCTGGAAGAAGATGCAGCGCATTAGCGCTGTAGAGGGGGCATGTCCCAGCCGGCCGGGACAAAGAGGAGACTGGCCAGGAGACCGGGATTTGGGCTCCCAAACCAGGATTGTCCCGATGTATTTGCGGAATTAATGTTGTCTTATTTGCTTTTTTCACTCCAAGACAACCTGCAGACTTAACTAGTGCAGGGACCTGTTGGGGTTGCTGTGCTTTGCCCTTAAGTAGCTACACCCTCCACTGGGTGTTACTAGTTACTATATCCAATTTGGTAAAGCTGTCTCTTTGTGTCCCTCTAGCCAAGCTCAAGCATTTTCCATCATTCTGCTTTTGCACTTCTCTTTCCTCCTTCCCCACTTTAATTCCCCCCCCCCTTTTTGGAGTTTTTAATAAATGGATTATATTTTGACTCCTCACCTGTTTAGGTAACTGGTAATTCAGTGGCTTTTCTTGTCTGATCACTTGCAGGCGCTTCTGCAATTTGATTTTCACCCCAGCATAGTCTCTTTTCTGGTGGCTGTTGCTGGTGTTCTTCTGCACCGTTTTTAGATTGTGAGCCCTTTGGGGACAGGGCAGGGATGGGGAGTCAAATGACTTGACTTGCAAGTGTGACTTAGCCACTTTTTCCCTGACTTGTACTCGTACTCATACTCGTGACCCACTGACTCACACTCGCACTCGTACTCGTGACCCACGGGACTTGCACTTGACTCACACTCGTGGGGGTAACGACTTGCCATTTCCAAGTCATTTTCCAAGTCATAGAGGAAGCCAAGTGGGTGCTTTAAAAGCCTCAGAGGTCCCACACACACACACCACCACCACCCCACACACCATTTTCAGGGGGGAAAGCCATTTTCCCCCAAAAGTTACTCGACTCGTGACTTGTGACTCGTGGTTTCTGGCCTTACTCGTACTTGACTCGCACTCGTGCAAAAATGACTCGCACTTGACTCGTACTTGCCCAAAAATTTTGGCACTGACTCGCACTCGTGCAAAAATGACTCGTACTTGCACTTGCACTCGTGACCTAGTTACTTAGATACATCCCTGGGACAGGGAGCCATTGTATCATTTGATTCGTCTGTAAACCACTTTGTGAACATTTTGTTGAAAAGCGGTATATAAATACTGTTAATAATAATAATAATTTTAAACAAGAACAGCAAGGGTCTGTGCTCTCCAGGGAAGAGTGTTTTTTTTTCCCCCAGTTGGCCCCCCTCTGCCTGGTTTCCTTAGCCTGAGATAATGGCACTGGACATATCTGCTTGTGGTCACCCGGAGGCTTCAGGATGGCGGCTGCATGAAACGGAAAGCTGGATTAGATGCTCATGTACAGCCCAATCCGATCTCCCGCCGCGTTATAGCATGCAGCATATGCGCTGAATGCTATGGTAGGGGGGCAATCGGACAGCATGCAGGAGATAAGTAAACTATTTTTAACTTACCTCCTGATAAGCTGGCGGATTGTCTATTTGTCTCCTCGGACCAGTCATTTTGCTGGCACAAGTCCAAGGAGAACAAAAGCTGCAAAATGGGGAATAGTATCCAGTGAAAGTCGCTGCCGCCA
The DNA here is from genome assembly GCA_026170595.1 of Plestiodon gilberti rubricaudatus. Taxonomy (NCBI): domain Eukaryota; kingdom Metazoa; phylum Chordata; class Lepidosauria; order Squamata; family Scincidae; genus Plestiodon; species Plestiodon gilberti. The sequence continues at coordinate 24,474,396 of JANXHW010000006.1, forward strand.
CATCCACCCCCTCTTGCCCTCAACACACCCCTGGTTCCTCCCCTTTCCCACCAACGAACCGCCCCCCCCCCCCGCGCCAGCTTACTTGCCCTGGCACCATCTAGAGTCTATGGCAGTTGGGCTCCGCCGCTGCAGCTGCCTTGCAGCAGCAGCCTCAAATGGCCCAGCAGCAGTTTGATTTTTGCACCATCGCAGGGTCTTTTACGCCAGCAGGACCCTAGTCTCGCAGGGTTAAAAGGCCATCGGATTGGGCCGAGAGTCTAATCCAGTAAGACAATTCTGACTCCCCTTTACCTGATCCATTTCTTCTGTGTGGTTGCTATTTATGAAATGATAATGGAAGGGAGAAATTACCCGTCTCCCAAGTGCTAATCTGCTCTCTGAAATTTGGCTCCCCTAGGTTTGGCTTGGTGCTCAGATCCTATAAGCCCAGGCCAAGCTGAGATCAGGCTTGTGAACGGTTCCAGTCGCTGCAGTGGGAGAGTGGAAGTGCTCCATAACGGCCAATGGGGCACTGTTTGCGATGACAGCTGGGGCATCGAGGAAGCCAAAGTTGTCTGCCGGCAGCTGGGTTGCGCAGGGGCCGTATCAGCCCCCCGTGAAGCATTCTTTGGAAGAGGAACTGACCGCATCTGGCTGGATGAACTCCGATGCACAGGGACAGAATCAGCCCTCAGCCAATGCCCAGCAAGAGGATGGGGACTAACTGACTGCCATCACGGAGAAGATGCTGGGGTTATCTGCTCAGGTAAGTTTGTGAACAATAGGACACACGATTCACAAGTCACTTCTGGCGTGGCTAGAGCTGGCAACTAGTCGGGAAAACAACTGACCTAGCCTACCCCTGAGAGCAGCTTGATATGTAGGGATCAGCAGGTGAAGGTATCAATGGCATGGGCAGAAGGATTCTCATCTCCTAACATCCGCATGGCAAGCTGCTGCTACAGATACAGGACAGAAGTCAATGGAAAAATCCGGCAACTCCAGACATTAAAGTCATGGCAAGATTAAGCAACCAAACACATCTCAGGTGGTGGCTATTTCTTATGAATGTGCTCCCCCATGTGGTGCCAACTGGTATTTTACCATCCAGGAGAAAAGGCTTGCAAAGGAACAGGATTCCTGAAGTGATAGAGATAAGGTATCTTGGACCTGAATACAACCAGTGCAGCAGCCACCACTAGTGCTTCCTCTGGAACAGTGGCATTAACTGAAAAACCCCTTTGTATATAAAACTAGCAACACCCCTCTCACTAGGATAGGCGTTCTGTATGCTTGAAAGGATGGATGGATAGAAGGATGTCCCCTGGGACATTATACAGTATTAATGTAGGACTAAGGTCAACCAGTAACTATTAAAAAGCACAGACAGAAACTCAACCTCTCACTTCAGGATATTTGTCTGGTAACAAACAAAGAGGGGCAGTAGCGTAACCAGGCCGGGGTCGGGGGGGGGTTGCTGTGCCCCAGGTGACAGCCACAGTCTCCTCGAGCGGAAGAGCCGGGGCGGATGCCTTCTGCTCTGCAGTTGCTCTTTTGCAGTTAGAATGGCTGCGTCCGCAGCCACAGAGCGTTTAGTGCCATTTTCGGCGCTTTTGATGCCACCCACCTGCCCGAGGTCCTAGAAGGCTGCAAATGGAGACCTCCGGGAGTGAAGGAGGCGGGGCGATGATGCAAAATGTGTCATCCCCTCCCCCCACACTAGCAACACCACTGGGGTGGTGGTGGACTGAACACCATCAGCATATGCTTTTGGTCAACATGCCTGCAGACTCTGATTGGTCACAGGCAAAAAGAATGCAGAGACCACTGGTCTCACTCAGCTTCTGTTTGCATGCCAAAAACATATTATTGTTTGTTGTAGATCCTAAAAGGTTTGGCATGAAGGCCTGCTGCTTCCGCACCAACTACACTGATACGATGTCTTTCATTCCATTTTCTCTCCTGGCAGAACTGAGACTGATAGGGGGACCAACTCCCTGTTCTGGCAGAGTTGAGGTGCTCCATAACCAAAAATGGGGAACAGTGTGCAACAACGGCTGGGATTTAGCCGATGCTCGTGTTGTGTGCCAGGAAGTGGCCTGCGGAGAGGCTTTAGCAATACCAAGTGGAGCTACATTTGGAAAAGCAACTGGTCCCACCTGGATGGATCAAGTGAACTGCACAGGAGAAGAAGACAGCCTAACCAAATGCCCACCAAGAATCATGCGAGAACACAGCTGTGCCCCAAATAAGACTGCCACTGTAGCATGTGCAGGTAATCATCATAGAACCACAGGAACAAAAAGAATCTGTGAAATCATGTATACTCTTAAGGATAGGCTTACCATATCACCGACCGGGACGCTCCGTTTTGCCCTTAAGGGGCGGGGCGGGGGGGAATGGAGCCAGAGCGTCCTACTTAAGGATATCCTATGCAGTTGCTCACTTAACCCTGGGACATTATACAGTATTAATGTAGGACTAAGGACCAAACTTTGATCATATCATTGGCTCTAGCAATACTTTGTTTTCCTGTAAATAGCACATGGGAGGGGGTCAGATTGGGAGTGTGGCGTGGGTAGAGGGCTTTAATCTTAACCCCCCCCCCCCATCACAGAGCCATTCTGTCCAGAGCTCCCCACATGAGCTACTTGCCCTGGAAAAAAAGTTTTCAGTTGGCTCCCCAATGTGTAGAGGAGTAGGGTAACACACACACACACACACACACACACACACACACACACACCACCACCACCACCCCACCACCACCACCACCACCACCACCACCACCAACAACAACAACAACAACAACAACAACAACAACCTCCCTCTGCTAGAAAATATTTGGAGAAAAGATTTATGTGTATGCACAAAATGCAGAAAGTGCAGGATCACAAGAGCCCTCCCCCACTATGTCATTTATGTACAGGCCACACACACACAATCGAGTTCATCTTGTTCTATGAGCAGAGGATTGTGGGAAAAGCATTGTGGGAAAGCAGTTCAATAACACCAGAAATGTTCATTCCTTGTTGGCGGCTTTGTCTTTTTCAGAACCACCTGAAATCAGGTTAGCGAATGGTCTCAATCACTGCAGTGGAAGAGTTGAGATATTGCATGACAAACTTTGGGGAACCGTCTGTGATGACGAATGGGACCTGGATGACGCGAGGGTCGTGTGTCAGTATCTTGGTTGTGGAAATGCTCTATCAGCCCCACGAGGTTCTCGTTTTGGAGCGGGAACTGGCCCCATCTGGTTGGATGGCGTTAACTGCACCGGATCAGAGAGTGCCATCAGCAAATGCAAAGCAAAAGCCTGGGGGGACCATGACTGTACCCACTCAGAAGATGCCGGTGTTATATGTGCAGGTAAAGAGCACTTGTACAATTCAAAAGTAGCGCAGAAGCTGTGGGAGGTTCTTTTTCTTCAACTATTTATATGACTGAAATGATATGATTACGCACTCCACATTTCCCCAAGTGATAAGATGTTCCAGGTTAGCACGAATTAGGCTTGGTTTCCTTTGGATGAGAGAGCACTAGAGACTTATGGTGTATTTCAACTGGTACGCGGCTCCCCAGCTACTTTTAGCTCAGCAACATTCGTTTCTTCCTTAAACAAAAGCGATAAGCAGCCTCCTGTTGCTTATTGCAGGCAAGTAGAGCGAGACTAAGTGCTAGAGAGGCTCAGCGAGGTTAACATACTGCCTCATGTGCCCTCACAAGATTTGGGTGCCACCATCTTGGATCTCGCAAAATTGAGATTTCGCGAGATCCAAGATGGCCGACAGGAAAAAAGGTACATTAAAAAAAAAAATTCAAAGCAGCAGCGGCAGAGGCTTCCACAGGGCCCGGAAAGCCTGGGATCGATCCGCGACCAGAGCCCAGATCCCAGGACGGTCCCGGGTTTTCTGGGACGAATGGTAAGCCTACCGATAGCCATAGTAAAGAGTGGCTCTTAGCTATCTTTCACAGTCCTGCTCTATGATAGTCCAACAATGCAATACTATGCTTGTCTACTCAGAAGTCTCATTGAATTTCATGGGACAGACTTCCAGGAAAGTATGTATAGGACTGCAGCCCAAAGGTCCTCCTCACACAGACACTTTTGTTTGTGTTTGGTACATATCTGCATATGTTATTTTTTTTTCTCAAGTATCTCAGTGGGATTATCCACCTCTACTAGCAATGGGGCCAGCACCCAGTTGTTGCAGTCGAGGTGAACCCTCCCACCCCCAACAACCAGTGTTGCCACCATGAAAAACGATCGTGCCCTGAGTGGTAGAGACAGAACACACTGAGAATGTGACTGAAAACAGCAGCGTAAGAAAGAATCAGTCATCCTGTAGGGAAAACAGAAAAGGGAACTGAAAGAGGACAACTGACTACTGAATAAGTCAAACTTATTCATCCAGAGACGGCCATTCTCAAGAAAAATCCTGGAATTATCCTTGCCTTGTCCTACCTCTCAACAACTATTGATGCCTTTGGACTGCACATGACTAAGGATGAGAGAATGTCCCTTGTCCCAGTGTATTAGTGAAATTGTTATCCCAATTTGATTGGGGGGGGGGAGGCAGTTCTGCTGCTCTTCTGTATTTATTGTATTGCACTTTTTATAGATCGTTAATTTTAAACGTTATGCAAATTGCTCTGAGAAGTCTAGCATGAACAGCAGTGTACAAGTTGGATAACGAGACAGATGCTTTGCTGCTCCATGCGCGTGATACTACGTTGAACTCTTTTTGTCCCATCAGAGCTCCGCCTAGTGAATGGTGCAAGTCGCTGCTCCGGGAGGGTTGAGATATTTCACAACAAGCAGTGGGGGACCATTTGTGACGCTGGCTGGGATATAAATGATGCCAACGTCGTGTGCAGAGAACTGGACTGTGGAAGTGCCTTAACTGCAAAGGGTGGAGCGTGGTTTGGCCAAGGATCCGGTACCATCTGGCTAGACAGAGTAAACTGCACGGGAAAAGAGGCAGCCCTAAAAGAATGCCAGAAGAGACCCTGGGGAGAGCATAGTTGTGATCACAGCAAGGATGCAAATGTGGAGTGCTCAGGTAACTTTGAGTGCATGGATGCTATCGGGGAACTCTATGTAGGGCCAAGCTTCCAAGGACCCAGACATCAAGACCTCTTTGTGTTTCTTTACTGTCAATATGTTCTACCAAGTCACGTTTTCCCGATGAAAGCTATAATGGTTTAATATTACAGTACTGAAAAAAAGAAGGATGTTTCCTCCAAATGGTGCCAGAAATAGTCAGCAGGCATCCAGGCAGAGACACTGTTAGTTCTTAAAGTAGAATCGACTCCTTCAAAAGCCCCTTTGCACGCATGAAGCCCCTTTCCTTTTGCCAACTGATGGCAAAAACTGGTTATGCAGAAACTACCAACACTGCTTCCGTCCGCTCCCACCCATGTTGAGTGTGTGTCTGTGCTCATGACATGACCAATAGCTAGTGGCCACCAGTTATTCTGAAACCACCCTCCTTTAAGCAAGCAGTTTCTAGCTTTCAGTATCTTTTGAAGAAGTATTTTTAGCTATTAGCTAAATAAAAGCCATTATGCCAATAAAGGTTTTGATAATGATAAATAAAAGCCTAACAATAGCTCTGTTTGGGTGTTTAGTGTACTTCACACACATTATTTCAGTAATCGTTACAACAACCCTTTAAGGTAGGTTAACATTATTGCAGGTAGAGAGGGAGGAGCTGAAGCTGAAAAATAATAGCTTGCCCGAGACCTCCTCAACCATTCCACATAGTCTTGGGGGGAAACCATCAATCTTTTCCCCTGGGATTACTTCCCAGTAGTGAGCACAGAAATCCAACTAGGTGAACCCAGATGAGCATAGACTAATTCGCTGCTGCATTTCTGTTTTGCAAAATAGCCACTCACCCACTTCAACAGCCCAGGTGAATAGACTTTCCTAACTGGGAACAAAAGCAAGGAAAGATTAAAAAAAAAACAGGGAGATGGAGAAATAACAGTGTTTTTAACCATTTCAGACCCAAATGAAGTAAGGTTGGTCAACGGGACAAGTCGCTGTGCCGGGAGAGTGGAGGTGCTCCACCACCAGCAGTGGGGGACAGTGTGTGACGATGGCTGGGATCTGAGCAGTGCCCAGGTTGTGTGCAGTCAGCTTGGCTGTGGAGTAGCCCTGTCAGCCCCCAGAGGAGCTCATTTTGGAAGAGGACAAGATCCTATCTGGCTGGACGATGTCAAATGTAAAGGGACAGAAGCTGCCCTCAGGGACTGTCGCCTAAAACCGTGGGGAGAACATAACTGCAACCATGGCGAAGACGCTGGTGCTGTGTGCTCAGGTAAGGTGGTAGGCCAGAGGGCGCCATCCTGCGGTCTTGGAAACTGGTACAGGGTGAATCGGCATGGTTGTCTTGCCAGTAGCAGGTTTTTCGTGAGATTTGGTGCCGATAAGGGTGGATGGAGGCAATGTATCCCTATCCTTTTTTTTTTACACTCCCCTTTTCTGGATTTCTTGAACCTCATTAAAATAGCTTCCAAAGGTTTTGTGACTGGTGCGGACTGAAACTGGTGCAGCTTCTCTTCCAGACCATTGCCTTCGCCCTCCCTTCCCCTCCGTTGCCTTTTCGGCAAAGGGGGGGGGGGATGAATTGACACCATTGCACTCATATATCTATTTATTTATTAAAAGATTTACAGCCTGTACTTTCTCCTCCTATCAAGGAAGCTCTCGAAGTAGCTTCCAACCAAATAAAAAAACCACTTGAATCACAATAACATAACAGAAACAACAACAGCAACCAGAACACCAGCAAGACAGAGCACTAAAAACAAAAGAGCAGCCCAGCAGTTCAAGCCACAGTATCACAAATCAAAGGCCAAGCAAAACAAGAAAGTCTTTTAGACAAAGTCAGAATGACAAAGATGGTGCTGACCTCACATCAAGGAGTAGGCAGCTTCATGCAGAGGAAAGCAGTCCTTCAGATACTCTGGTCCCAAACTACTTAGGTAGGCACCTAACTAACTAGCTATTTCAACATTCCAGAAACCTGGTTACCAGCACAGCTTCCCAAAAAAACAGCTACTCTTGTGATCATGTGTCCTAGTTCCCCATTTTATATTCAGCTCCATGGCAAAAATCTTATTGAAATGTGCAGAAGTGCCTGGGTGCAATGGCACACATTCAGCACATGATTTTTTTTTTTTTAACCTATGTCATCCCAAGGGGGAAAAACATGGAGAACACACGATAAGTATTTCAAGTCAGTAAGGGACTCAAAAGTGAACTGTGACAAAAGTGGAGTAGACACAGCCTATGCTCCATTTAAGCGACTGCCCCTGATCATCTTAGTGCCCCAAAGCAAAAAGTTGGAGATATCGTCAGCAATTCGTTTTTAACTGGAGCCATAGTTTGAATTTAGCAAGGGCTAAAGGGTTATCAACAGAGCACATTAACTCATTCTACCCCATTGTGTAAAGCAACAAAGGCTTGGGTAAAGTGCCCTTATGCACCTTAACTGCTCATTCTCATGACCAAATATCCTTACTCCTAGTGTACTTTTTTGTGTGTGGTGTAAACAGCATGCAAGGTCACACAATCTGGATCAAGACCATGGAGATGGGGTAAGGGGCTTTAACCTCACACCACCCTACTGTGGTCCCAATCTGGATCTCATCCCCCCACACATGCTGTTTACATAAGGAAAAAAAGCTTTCTTTGGAGCCAATGCCTTGGCTCATACATGGAAACACAGCCAGTTCAGAAAGGCTGCCCTTGGGCGGGCCAGAAGAGAGACGGTCGCTCTCAACAACAGTCGTCAAGGAAACCAAATATGGAGAGGGAAGTGGCAGTTAAACTGGCCAGGGTGTTGGAGAAGAAATGAAGGAGACAGAAGCAGGATAGAGTGAGAGTGAAGGGGAAGACTAATGAAGGAAAAAAGAAGAGTGAGAAAAGGAAACATGTATGAGAGTGAGCTAAAATCTAAGGATATTCCCACTCTGTGGAGAAGGGACGCATGGTCAGGGGCAACAGAAACATGAGCATGGCAGAAGGTCCCGTTCCCAATTCTGACATGTCCCATAATTTATGGAATTGGGAACGGGACCTTCTGGCATGCTCATGTTTCTGTTGCCCCCCACCCATAACCCTGCCTCCCCCCCTCCCACACACACACACCATCACAGTAACAATGCCCTAATATATCCTTCGCCGCGCTCCAGAATTCTGCCTCATATTCCGTCTTAAGAAGTTCTGTCCTCTTTGATTAGCTTCCGTCACATCAGCAACTGAAATCTTCAAAGCATTGCATGTGGTGTGCGTGTCTGTGAACCTTCTTTATCTCCTGAGGTGTGTTCACATTAGCTCATTTCTCAGAGTATAGTCTAGGAAAAGACAGCACGGTTTGCACCAAATCTCAGCAGGAGGAGTCACTGACTGGTGTTCCAGCTTCTGGTTTTGGCTATGGGAATGTAATGTTCTTATTGAAAGACATCTCACTTCCTGTGAACCAGCATCACAGAAACACTGATCTCCTAAGTAGGTAGATTCTAGTTTCCCTCCTATCAGGGAGCCCTTCCAAGTCCAACGAATGGCTGTTACAGATGTGGTTTCAGGGGCAAGGGGAACATGCTTTGTTTCTAGAGGAAGACTGGAGCCAGTGGATCTATTCATGAAATAAAAATCCTAACCTGGAGTTAACCACTGTGGGTGGGCTCATTATTGTCAAATAATTCCAGTATTCCTGCACCTACAGAGTGCAACAACAGAATGTTCTACAACAGTGGTTCTCAAAGTGGTGGGTCACGATCCACCATTGAGACCACAAACTGTCCCCTTCCCTCTTAAGGGGTATGGAACAGCATGGCGGCGGCAGCAGCGATCCCGGGGATTGCCGCCTTCGCCGCCGAAAAAGTGCACGAATATGCATTTTTTCCACTTACTGGGACTGGGGGGGCCCCTTCGGGGAGGCCTGTGTGATCCTCCGCAGGCCTCCCCAATCTTCAGGTTGCCAAAAAATGGCGATTTTTGACCACTTCCATTTTTTTGGTGATCTGAAGGTCAGGGAGGCCTGCAGAGGGTCGCGCAGGCCTCCCCCAAGCCCCCCCCAAGCCCCAATAAGTGAAAAAAAGGCATTTTCAGGGGCGTTTTTCTGGGTGGCAGCGGCGATTCGCCGCTGCCATCCCCGCAAACACTCAGAGTTCTCCCCGCCTCACGGGGAGAATTTTGAGAACCACTGTTCTAGAAGCAGAACATAAGAACATAAGAAGAGCCCTACTGGATCAGGCCGAAGGCCCATCTAGTCCAGCTTCCTGTATCTCACAGTGGCCCCACCAGTGGCCTCAGGGAGCACACAAGACAACAAGATACCTGTATCCTGTCGCCACTCCCTTGCACCTGGCACAAAGAAAACCTACTCCTACAACCAGGAGGTTGCTTATCCCCATCATGGCTTGTAACCTGTGATGGACTCTGTGATGGAATGTAATTCTCATGGAACTCTCAATTCTCATATAAAATTCTCATGAAGGCTGAGGCACTCATGCCCTTAATGAGAGTGTGCCAGCTCCATAGCCACTAGAAGTGAGATATTCAAGAATCTTGCCAATAACATCTTGCCTTATGGTTTGTTCTTCAACCTTTTGTTTCTCTTCAGAACTCAGGCTGGTCAATGGATCAAGTCGATGCTCGGGAAGAGTCGAGATATTCCATGATCAGCAATGGGGGACTGTATGTGATGACCGCTGGGGTCCTAAACAAGCTGAAGTGATCTGCAGAGAGCTGGGCTGTGGGGTTGCTCTAAAAGCTCATATGAAAGCTCACTTTGGAAGGGGAACAGGACCCATATGGCTGGATGACGTAAACTGTGTAGGAACAGAAACTGCCCTCAGTGAATGTCCAGCAAGCCCTTGGGGAACCAATAACTGCAATCATGGAGAAGACGCTGGTGTTGAGTGTGCAGGTAGCCCATATTTAGTTCTTTATTACTTGGGAAAGATATGCTGGGGCATAAATCTGTCTAGAAGCAACACCCTCTGATCTGGAAGCCTTTCCTCTAATCTCCAATGTGTTTTTACTTTGTTCCTTTTATAAAGATCTTCGAATGGTATTTTTGGATCCGATTTTGATTAATGGTGGTGGGGTTGGGAGGATTTAGGAAAACTTCGGTATATTTTATCGGATGTGAGGGATGGAAAAATGGAGAAGATCGCTTTGTTTTTAAAGCTGGTTGTCAAGAGACGTTTGGTAAGCTATCATAGTGCATAGATTGTATGTTAGGGTAAGATACTGTTTTATTTTCTATAGTGGTTGTTGTATATGTTTATTTTATATTTATGCCAATAAAGGTTCTATCTATCTATATTCCAAAGTTAATCCCTGGCATTGAATATAGATACCAGCATTGAACATACATAGGTGCCAGAGTTAAACCCCAGTGACCCTTCCGCTAAGTTACACCCTGTCATACGTGTAGTAAGCATTAAGTACCCCCTTCCTATCTACCAGTTATCTAGTGTAAATTCACCATCATCATATTTGAGTTTGCTACAAAGACAAGCTTAGGAAACCCATGTTTGTGAGAGCAACACACTGAACACAATTCTAAGAAGGTTAAGTCACGGCTAAGCACCACGGAAATCAACAAGACATAAGTCAGCTGTGACTAGCTCAAGTTCCAGTAATGTCAATGGGAATTGGTTGTGATTTACTTTCTTTGGCTGCAACCCACTGGTTTCAGCCTGAAAATCTAGAAGATATAAATAAGTCGAGGCAACACATTTATGGGTCTATCAACTATTAGGGGACTTTTATCCTTTTCGTCCACTCCAAGAATCCCTAAAGCATTGTACTATTTGAATAAAAATACAGTTAGACAAGGAAGTCAACAATAAAACAGCAAAATGTTCTGTCACCCTCCTGATGCCTGGTTGTTCTTTTCTATCTCTATCACAGTAGGATCAGGGGCTAGATGGCAAATAAATACCGTATTGTCCCGAGTATAAGACGCACCTGATTATAAGACGCACCCTTAAAGTTTGGCGCTATTAAAAAAATGTAATTAAATCACTGGCATTAAATTGCAACAGCCTGATTATAAGACGCACCCCTAGTTTAAAAACTTAAATTAGGAGAAAAAAGTGAGTCTTATACTCAGACCAATACGGTAAATAAATCTCATGTTCTTTTCTTCCAGCTGACATGGGCTGCTTCTCTTACCTACAGGGGTGTGTCAACTAACATAAGTAAAAATAAGACGTCCTCACCTTGCTGGGGACCCCCCCCCTTGAACTGTCTGTGGCTTATGATGTTGCTGCAGTGATATCTCCTTAACTATTTCAGACCCGGTAGAGCTGAGGCTGGTCAATGGCTCGCACCGATGTGCAGGAAGGGTAGAGGTGTTTCATCTCCAGCAGTATGGAACTGTATGTGATGACAGCTGGGACTTAAATGACGCCAGCGTCGTCTGCAGGTATCTTGACTGTGGGACAGCCATATCTGCCCCCCGCGGAGCCCGGTTTGGACGAGGGTCCGATCCCATCTGGCTGGATGATGTGGAATGCAAAGGAACAGAAACATCCCTTCCCTTATGCAGTGCCAAGCCTTGGGGAAGCAATGACTGTAACCACGGAGAAGATGCTGGTGTTGTATGTTCAGGTAATCTGCTTTGACGGGATAGCTGGCACTAAAGAGGTAATGGAAAGGAAAGTGGGTCACCTCCGATTAAAGAATTCCTCTCGAGAGTTCCCAGTCTTCAGGGATGTTGCTGATGTGAACCATTTTTAAAACATCATACGAACATCAGGACGTCGGTCTGTCTAGCTCAGTATTCTTGTCACTGCCTGTAAGTGGCTCTCCAGGTTTCAAACAGGGGTATTTCCCAGCTCTATCAGGGAATGTCAGGAATTGAACCTGCGAACATTTGCATGCAAAGCGCTACCACTGAGCCATAGCCACATCACTGTGAGTCTTCTCCTGCTGATGGTGGCTCCTTGCTTAATAAGGCATTTTTACCCAAGGGTGTATATACACAACAGGAGTTAAATGTTAGCAGAAGATAAAATGTTCGTTACGGGGTTAAAAGCCATGATAAAACAACCTGTTAATCTAGAGCAGAAACTTTCATGGACAGATACGATTTTCCAGGAGATAGGTATATGGGTGATGATGCCATGTAGAAAAAATTAATAAAAGCCAGAAAATATGCTAAAAAAAACGTTTTAAAAACATGCAACCACAGGTTTAAAAACAAGTTAAAAACACGTAAAAGACAATTTTAAAAACATAAAAAATGATGTTTCGTCCTCTTCTGTGGACGAAAGTAAACAATAGCAGGAGCTGTTGTAAACAACATCAGGTAAACAACAGCAGGAGCTGTGTAGATGCCGTTGATCGTAACGTGAACAGACTGCCGTTTAAAAGATCAAACCGCCAGAAAAGTGCACGAAAAGGCAGGCAGGTGATTAGTACCGGAAGAGAGCAATATCCACAAGTAACCTGCATAAGCAATGTCCGCAAGTAACCTCCGGCTATTGAAATCAACGAGAAGTGTATATCTTTAAAAACTTTTGACAGGAGCCTTGCTCAAGATCAGGAACCAAATTTTGTCTATAAAGGATAATTCCTGCTGTCTATTAAGCAATCCCTGTGGTCTTCTCTTGCTTATTTTCACAGCTTCCAAATTAAATCTTGTTCTGTTTGTTTCATTTATTAAACTTTTGGTATTGTCAAATAAAATTTTGTGTCCTGTGGTCATCACGTGGTCTGCAAGTGCTGGAAGGTCTCCTGCTGTTGTTTACCTGGAAAACGTCCGCAGAAGAGGACGAAACATTGGTTTTTATGTTTTTAAAATTCAGTCTTTTACGTGTTTTTAACTTGTTTTTAAACCTGTGGTTTCACATGTTTAACCGGTTTTTAAACCTGTGGTTGCATATGTTTTTAAAGTATTTAAAAGCGTATTTTCTGGCTTTTATTATTTTTTTCTACATGGCATCATCAACCATATACCCTATCTCCTGGAAAACCTGTTTATTACATTAAAAAAACGAAGTTAAAAAGTAATAAAACATAGATTAAAACTAGATTAAAACAATGTTTCATTCATTCCTGCAGTGCCTGTAACATGATGAAGTTCGCTGCATGACGAACGAAACGTTGTTTTAATCTATGTTTTATTACTTTTTAACTTCGGTTTTTAACGTAATAAACAGGTTGTTTTACCATGGCTTTTAACCCTGTTAACAAACATTTTATCTTCTGCTATTATTGCTGGCCATGAGTATCTTAAATCTTACTTGGAGTTAAATGCGTACACCTGTGGGCTGGGAGGAAATAAGGGCATTGTTCGACTCCTCTACTTTAAGAAGATCCATCATTGTTGTATACCACCTGTAAATCCATAAGGAGGAAGTTTGGAGCTGTGCACAAAATTGCAAGTGTATGTGTACACTGGCAACAGATGCAGGTAAGGAGGACCAGAGTAGGCCCAGGCACACGAAGGCACTACGGTGATGCAGTCTGCCATTTGCATACACTGGCTGTCAGAGAAATTGTGGGAGGGGGCCCAGTGACACTCTGTGACCTGCGTTTCCCATACACTTGTGCACTGAAAGATTAAGCATTTGGCTTCTCTGCACCTTTGACTGTTTCATTCTCAGATGATCTCAGGCTGGTAAATGGCTCAAATCGCTGCAGTGGGAGAGTCGAGATTCGGCCACCCCACAGCGAGGAGTGGGGAACAGTGTGCGACCGCACTTGGGACATGCATGATGGTGAAGTTGTGTGCAAGCAACTGGGCTGTGGAAAGGCTTCACAAGTCCTAGGTGGAGCTCATTTTGGACGCGGATCAGGTCACATCTGGATGGATGATGTCAACTGCAAAGGCACAGAAGATGCCATCGCAGAATGCAGAGCAAACACTCAGGGCCAAAATAACTGTCGTCATGAACAAGATGCAGGAGTTGTATGCGCAGGTAATCTGCAACAGTAACCTTGTTATTTGCAAAATGTGAATAGGAGGTTAGGCAATACAACAGTTCAGTGTCAGAAGTGATGGAGAAATGGGGAAACAGGAAATGCAGGGCGTTTAGGGGGAAAGAAAGCTCAAGACACTTGGACCGCTTCTTATTCTCCCCCGCAACATCTGTATCATGTCCAAAAGTACTTTCATAGCCTCCAAGTTCTTAAAGTGACAGGCAGAATCTTCAGTCTAGAATGTGGAAACCCAGATTGTGCAGCCAAACAGGACCCAATTTTAGAGTAGGTCTTTCAGAAGCAGCCCAATCGCAGCGAGACAACTGCCCAGGCCTCCGCTGTATAAACACCTGGGGAAAAGAGGCACCATTGGAACTTTTGGCAGAAACAGAGGCAGCTAAAAGGCTTCTTGGCTCAATGATTCCCCACATTTGAGGGACTGCCTTCTGATTTCCACCAGCTACCTGATCAGGCCACCACAGGTGCAATTGGAAAAGACATGAAAGTAGTGAAAGGCACTGAAAGTTAAAATATGGGGAAAAATAGTACAGTGTTCTCATCAGTTCAACGTGTGCTAAGAAATGGGGGGGGGGGAGAGAATACAAACATATAATTTTAGAGCAGCAAGAAACCTTGGTCCAACAGCCCTGTATTTTTTTTTCTCCTTACCAGCTTTGCCTTTCTCCTGGCATGTTCATCTTCACAGATGAAGATGTCCAAGACCTGAACTTGCCAAATTAATGGAAAACACTATCCCCGGCAGTTCAGTTCCCTGCAGCCTAATTAGTACTGGCAGCGCTGAGCTTACCTTTTCTCAGCTTTCCTTTGATCATCAGGGCCTTGAATGTCAGAAAGGAGCCTACATTTCCATTTTGTGATTTTTTTACAAAGTTGGCAACTACTGCAGATAGTCAGGGAGTTCTCCTTCCTTTGAGTGGAAGGGAAAGCCTCTGATCATATGCCCCTTATGCTTCTCCTGAATAACACTCATATTAAAAAAAGGATCGAAGACTGTTATAACCGGTTATGATGTACACAGAACGAATCATCTCCGGGATTCAGGTTATAAAATAGCTTTATAAAATGTAACAACTGTATGCTACTGATGATTTCAAAAGTCAAATCAAACACATATGTGTATAAGCACCTTTAAAATTCTACAATAAAATACAATCAAACATTTTAAAAAGGCTTCTTTCGCATGACGTTTCGTTCATTTCCCATGAACTTTATCAAATGCAGACACTGCCTCAGTAGACAGGAAGATGGAATAACAAACATTTGTCAATACTGAGCTCAATACTGTCCCCTCCCAAAGCTGCTTTTTCCATCTTCCTGTCTACTGAGGCAGTGTCTGCATTTGATAAAGTTCATGGGAAACGAACGAAACGTCATGCGAAAGAAGCCTTTTTAAAATGTTTGATTGTATTTTATTGTAGAATTTTAAAGGTGCTTATACACATATGTGTTTGATTTGACTTTTGAAATCATCAGTAGCATACAGATGTTACATTTTATAAAGCCATTTTATAACCTGAATCCCGGAGATGATTCGTTCTGTGTACAATACTCATATTGCTTTTTGTAGCATCATCCACGATCAACGTGGCTAACATCAGACTGGAGAACGGTCCGCACTCCTGCGCCGGGAGGGTGGAGGTGTTCCACCAGCAGCAGTGGGGAACCGTGTGTGACGACGGATGGGACCTGCTGGATGCCAATGTTGTGTGCAAGCAGCTGGATTGCGGGTTTACTTTGGAGGCTCCGCACAGCGCACACTTTGGACGAGGACCCGGCCCCATCTTGCTGGATGATGTGAACTGCACGGGGTACGAAACATCCCTCAGAGACTGCAGGGGGCGGTCTGTAGGAGAACATGACTGCGACCATGCAGAAGATGCTAGCGTGGTGTGCTCAGGTAACTTTCTTTAAGGGCCAGCTACATGTGATCTTTGCCAAAAATGTGCACAACAAAGCCCTCAGCTCCTTTTCTAAATGAAAGCAGTCCTAGGAGGCTGGGATTTTGAGGACCAGAGGGGGTGAGGGGATTCTTAACCCTTACAAAAAACGGTGATTTTCAGCCATTTCCGGTTTTCGTGAAAACCAGAAATGCCCAAAAATCGCTGTTTTTCGCCGAACTGAAGATCAGGGAGGCCTGCAGAGGGTTGCGCAGGCCTCCCTGAAGCTCCTCCAAGCCCAGGTAACGAACGAAATGGCACTTTCTGGCAGTGCACTCAGTCATCCTCAGCTGCAGGAGACATGCTGGGGAGAGTTGGTGCTGAGCAGGTAGATTCAATGAAGGGAGGTGAGTCTTACAATCGATGGATTTTTTTTTCCCCTGCTGGTGGTACTGAAAGTAAAGGTGCGCCTTAGAATCGATGGCGCCTTAGACTCGAAGAAATACGGTAATTCAAACCCCACCCCCCATTTCCCCTCACCACAGTCCTATAAAGGTGGGTTAGGCTGGAAAGTGATGGGGACAAGCACCAAAAGATATATAAACATGACAATATTACATAAATGCTCTTTATTTCCCCTTAGCAGCAGCAATTTTCCTACTTGAATTGTAAATAAGCCTTAGGTGGGTCTGGCTGGGGAAAGGATGCATTACATAAGAACGTAAGAAGAAGAGCCCTGCTGGATCAGGCCAAAAGCCCATCTAGTCCAGCTTCCTGTGTCACACAGTGGCCCCACCAGATGCCTCAGGGAGCACACAAGACAACAAGATACCTGTGTCCAGTCGCCACTCCCTTGCACCTGGCACAGAGAAAACCCACTTCTAAAACCAGGAGGTTGCTTATGGCTTGTAACCTGTGATGGTCTTTTCCTCCATGAATCTGTCCAAACCCCTTTTAAAGGCATCTAGGCCAGATGCATTCACATATCGCTTCTCCTGGGAACATCACACAACCATCTCCCTTTTGTTTTCCAGGTGAAGTCGATCTGCGACTGGCTGAAGGCCCCAATTCCTGCTCCGGGAGGGTGGAGTTGAACTATAATGGCTCCTGGGTCTCTATCGGTGACTCTGGCTGGGGTCTTAAAGAAGCTACAGTGGTCTGCCGGCAATTGGGCTGCGGTCGTGCACTGTCTGCACCAGGGGGCAACCAGTTTGGCATAGGTGTTGGCCCAGCCTTGCTGGATCAGGTGAAATGTACCGGAGAAGAGCTGTCTTTCACTAAATGCCTGGCCATGCCCACAGGCCCCCACAAGTGCATCTGTGGCTCTTATGCGGGAGCCGTGTGCGAAGGACAGTCAGGTACTTACACAATTCAGCCAGCTCTAAAGGAGATGTTACGGGTCGGGGAGCAAACCCAACAGAGCTCATTCTTGGCTTCTTTTCCTCTCCTGTTCCACAGCCTCTTCTATAGCTGCTGCAGTGATTCTGACTCTGTTAGCCATCGTGATTATCTGTGGAGTACTATTCTACCTGAGAAAAAAGGGGAAACTATTTGGGGGACGCACCTTGGCTCTTAAACGAGGTAAGGAGATCCCAGCAGCCTGCCTATATACACCGCCTTTAATTAAAGTCAGAGGAGAAATCCGATGACCAAGAAAGGCGGTATATAAATACTGGTATTATTATTATTATTATTATTATTATTATTATATTGTAGTACTGGATTCCAGCCACTCGGTGTTTAATAACAGCACAGCAACAAAAAGTAGAAATCAGGATAGTTTTATTCTTAAGAATAAAAGGCACCCAGTGGAATTGGTTCCAAAGACTGAGACCTTGATTGTACATTGCGCAGAGGTTATATAGCATCAAAACAGCATCGAAAAGCAAAATTAATTCTCCTCCCATAATGGACCTGCGCACATTCCGTGCGTATGTTGTTGAAACCAGTTTGAACAGGCAATATGGCAACATGGCTAAACAGCAACATGGCTACAAGCCTCCTTACAATCCTTCTTTGTTCTGATAATTTCCCAGGCATATCTGCTCCCTGCTCCCACCCTCAGCATGGCTGAGCTGAATTACCGTATGTACTTGTATAGAGAGGGGCTTTACTTGTGATTAGGGTAGCATCGCCTGGTAGCATTGCAGAATCATAACCTAGGATACCTTAATATGGCCCACCTTGCTATAAGGTAACAAAATGAACAAAAGTCCAACAAAAAGGGGTCAAAGGAGATGGTGCTGGGGCACCAAGAGATTGTGACATCATGGTGTTTACAGACACTTCAACCTAATGCAAAAGAGGAAAACCAACAACTATAAAATGAAATTACTGGCAACCGTGGGGTTTTGGAAGGAGAAACTACGTGGGACAAATGTAATCCTATTAAGATGACTTGCTGATGAAGTTTCACAGAGAGTGAAAGAGTCCTGGGAAAACAGTGTAACAGGCAGCAGGTATTGAAAGTAAGCTAGTGTACTGGTTCCCCTGACCTCTTTTTCCAGAACCTAGGACCGCTATAGCTACATGCAGAAAATAATTTGCACGGTTACGTTTGTTCTGTAGGCGCGTGAAAATGCACTTGCTGGTACATTGTAAATTCATAGTTATCTTTAGAATAAGTATAATAATTGACGTAGGGAAACAGGTCCAGTAGCAAATGTTTGCGAATTGATGGTTGACTGTACTGTTCGTTTATATTGTGTAAGCACAATATTTCTGCACCTATCCTTGTTAAATTCTGGGCAAAGTCTTAGTTCAACCTTTTACAAGAGACGAGTCTGTCTTGCTGCTGTTGCAGCAAGAAAAAGCAGCATTGTGTTGCTGGCTTAATTCCCAGTTTCTCCAGACTCCAGTTAAACTGTCTCATGTAAAAGCATGAAGAGGGATTCTTTCTTGACAAGTTGGAACACTGGGTTTGTTTGTTTTAATTGTTTTAAATACCTGTATTTTTGTTGTGGCGCAGCGGGTTAAACCGCTGAACCATAAGCTGTCGATCGAAAGGTCGGCAGTTCCAAAGCATGTCAATGCGAGTAGATAAATAGGTACCGCTTGCAGGAAGGTAAACAGCACTCCGTGTTCCAGCCGCATGCTACGCGCTGCGGCAAGGAGAGTCATGCCGGCCACATGACCACGGAGGCGTCTTCGGACAACGCTGGCTCTTCGGCTTTGAAATGGGGATGAGCACCACACCCTAGAGTCGAACACGACTGGACTTAATTGTCAGGGGATACCTTTACCTTTTTATTATGTATTTTAACATGTTTTAATTGTAAGCCGCCTTGATTGCCCTTATCGGGAGAAAGGCGGGATAAAAATTCTTTAAATAAATAAATAAATATCACCAAACAAGGCGCTCAGGCTGTTCATAGTCTCTTTTCCTTGCAGAGGTGTTTATGGGAAATATCCGCATGGCGTCCGAGATGGTAAACGGCACTCGAGAGATGACTTCCCAGGGAGGAGAGCAAGCGATGTCTGATATGGAGCACGACGGCGACACTGTCTGTCTAGTGAAAGCAACTACTGATTCTCCCACAGAAAACATTTAACTGAGAAACTAGGGTGGGAGGGGGACTCAAATACTTTTTGGAGAGCAGAGTCTGCCAGGAAATGGACCCCTCAGCCACTACTCACAGAGGGTGGCCACAACCCTGTCACCAAGTCTTTGTGCTGTTACTGTGAAGGTTCAGAGACTGGCAATCGTATACACGCTTACCTGGAAGCAAGCCCCATGGAACTCAGTGGAGCTTACTTCCAAGTAGATACGTCTACGATTGCACTGTAGGTATGTTTGGCAGGGAACTCTGGGACAGGGTGGGTTGGTTTTAAATCAAAACAATTTCAATGAGCAATTTAAGACAGGGGCAGGGGAAAAGGCCAATTTAAAATTATTCATTTACCTCAACATGTTCTTTTTCTTTTCTTTTCTTTTTTTAGATACTTCCTAAATAAAAAGCGTATACTAATTTATTCAGTGCTTGCTGATTATTCCCCTTTCTCCCTTGGCATACAAGTGTGCTATTTCACCACACAAAAACAAAATACGTCATTTGAGCTAGAAACAAGGGTTGGTAACACTCATTGGGTTGATCGGTGTTCTCCATGAGATGGAAGAAAAATATTGACCTTCTTTGACTTGAAGCTAGCCAGGGCTGCCTCCACTCGCCTTTCCTTCTCTGCACGGTCATGAGGGCGGCGTGAGAAGGCAGCCGTTCAGTGGTGGAGCTGAGCGCTGCGCCCCACCAGCTCCTCGGGCTCCAAAACCTACTTGTAATGCAACGCAAGACATCACTTGTCAAGTTACAATTTATTTTAATTTAAAAAATGCTTGTTATGCAAAACAGTCTCAAACCAAGTTACTCTCGATCCAAGGTTTTACTGTACTACCTTTTGAAGAAGAAAAGCATCCACTTACTAGCAAACTTGTCTTCATTATCATCATATAGCAGCAGCACCGCTTTTCAAACCTTTTGCTTGCACACTTCTTAACCCATTCCTCTTCACCCCTCCACTTAACCACGCCCCTTTGCTCTGAGAATTGGGTCCTTAACCAATCGTGGCTGCTACTTGCAAAAAGAGGGGGACACACACACTGCTCTTTCCATTCCCGCCCCTTTCGAATCCGTTCAAGGATTGCCAGAGAGTGATTGAGGGTCCGGAATGCGGGGTGTTGATTCCGGGGCGCGTCTCGCGGGGGAGCGCGCATGAGGCGCAGACGAAGGATTGAGGCTCTTCTGCTTGCAAAGGTTGGCTGAATGAACAGCGCTGCCGCTGGAAGAGGAAGGAAGGTTAGAAAACGTGAGTAGGAAAGGGTTAATCAGGAGGAGAAACAGGGGGAGAAAGAGTTAAGGCTTTGGTGGGAGAGATTCGTGCACGGATTGGTTAAGAGATCTATAGGGATCGGATGCTGGAGAAGGCATATGAAACAGAATGACACCCAGCGGCCAATGCGATGCGCTGGTTCCTGTGTGGCCCAGTAGTTCAAGAGTGATTGGACTCGGTGTCATTCTTTTTTAATGTGTCCCCTGCTGCGGCTGCTGGAGGGGGGAGAGCGAGCGAGTAGTACCAGGAGTTGCAGAAGTTAAACGAGAGAGGTGTGATCGGGAAGAGTTTGGGGAGGACGTTGTCTGCTCAGGGAAATGGAGGGGGGTTGGGTGGAGTTAAATGGGCCGATAATCAATAGGGGGTCTTTGCTGGGGGGAGAGACTAGAGAGGAAGGAAGGCTGCTGGAGACAGAGAATGAATGCAGTGCTTCTCGCAACACTACAACAAAGTCCAAGTACAAGTGAAATATATTTAATAAAATGTAAAGAAAAAATCATTCTTTCCAAATGCAAAAAAAAAAAAAACCCCAACATTGTCTGGGTGTAGTTACCCTTGTGGCACAGATTCATTTTCAGAATTTAAACTACAGTTCCTTGTGTGCAAAAAATGTTTTTCCTCTAGAAGCCTGTGCTGTCTCACCTCAAAACTGTATGCTGGGAATGCTTATCTAGTTATACAGATTTTTTTTTTTTAGGGATCAACTCTATCAGGGCTCCCCCCCCCCCCATCCTTCAGCAATGTCCTATAATCATAAAGATCCAATTTATTTGGGATTTCTTTTTAGAAAAACAAAAATATAGGTCTTTGTGCTGCGTTGCTTCTGCGGTAATGTTGTGACCCAAAGTCTAGCTAGTCCAGCATTTCCCACACTTGCTCACCAGATGCCTCCAGGATGCTCATTGTAGAGCAATGGATGATACCCTCCTTTATGAACTGGGATTGCTGACTTTTATGTTGCTGCTGCTGCTCCCTTTCAACTCCTCCACTCGTAGCATTTTGAAGGTTTAGGACTCGTAAGGAAAAGGAAGCAGGAGGGTAGGCATGGTTTTGCTCTGGTGATGATACATGTGTTTTGATGACCTCAGAAAAGATTGGAGGAAAGACTTCAGAGGAAATAACTCCCTCCCCAGCTTAACAGCATTGCCCAGGACAGCATGAGACAAAATTAAATACCAGCCACTTTGAGGACCTTGAAAGAAGTCCTGCCACTCAGGAGAAGAGGAAAGGATGGGAATGGGATGGAGCTGAGGGAAATACTGCAAGACTAGAGTGTAGTTTGTTGGAAGGTAGTTGGGACTCTTGGGTGGGGAAGCTGGTTTAGCTGGGAAGCTGGCCTTGAGTGTCCTTGTTGGGAGAAAGGCGGGATATAAATTCTTTAAATAAATTAAATAAATAAATTTAGGGTCAGCAACAGGGCAAGAAATTCTGGGTGTCTTTAGCTGGGAATAAGGCGATATGCAATTTTGGGCCAAAACGTAGGAGAGAGGATCACAGGGAAACAGGGACCAATGTGGACTTTAGGAAGGGGTTATATTGGCCTTTGGTTTGTGTCGTGTCTACTTGGATTAATTCTTATCTCTACATGGAGGAAGCCGGTGATAGTTTCTCCACATCAGTATGGTCACAAACAGGGTTATGATGTCCTTGTGCTTCTCCATTTTGTTCCCATTATATTATAGATGGGGAATTGTGCCTGAGAGACAGACTGTTTGAGACTTGACAACCAATCATGCTTTGTTATGCTCCTCCTCCTCCTCAGGCTCACGTGCTTTTTGTCCTTTCTGCATACAAGGAGAGGAGATTTAAAGCTCTCTTCTGCTGTTTGTAACAAACTTCTGCATAAGAGAAAACTGCAGTTTCTAACAGACCACAAATGGTAACTTCCAGTCTTTCCCCCTTGTATGCAAAGAAGGGGAAGGGAGGGTGGAACATGCCAGACTGATGCTCATGTTCATAACAACAAACTTTGGGGTTTTGTTACATTTGAACTGGGCCACAGTAACCTCCCTGTCTCCCTTCCTAGGGCTTCTCTTTCTGATAGAACAGGTGGGAGTTGCCATTTCCATCTAGAACAGGGGTGGCCAACCTTCTACCATTAGGGCCTCTGTGTTCTTAAGAGTTGTGTAGAAGACAGAATCTTGGCAGCTGCAAGTGCTGATGGTGCTGCTAAAGCAGCTGCACCTGCTGAAATGCCCTCACCTATATTGAGTCGTCCCCCCCCCATGGGGGGGAGAAAGCAGAATACAAATCTAATAAATAAATATACAACCATTAAAGGGCCAAGAGCAGTCATGTTGAAAGGTTGGTCACCTCTGATCTAGAACTTTCCCTATTCCTCTTGTCCTGTTTTTCTTTCCTCAGGGCACATGGATGTGAACGAAGTACAGAAGCAAGCTAAGTCACTAGCTTCACCTGGAATGTTCTGCAGTTACTGTCTCCAAGGGGCAGAGAGAACAAATCTCACTGCAGAGTTACCAGAATGGATTATAGGGCAAATTCCTCCGCTCATTGCCCAGGAGAGGCCTGGACCAGGGTGGAAAAAGGAGAGCCCTAATCCAGAAAGAGGCTATCAATGTTGGGGGCATTTCAGTGAGAAAAGGGAGGTAATAACCAAATGTGTGTGGGGGTACCAGCCTGGATAACGGATAACTCTCGAAAGTTATCAACCCAGGATGTCAAGGCACACCCTAATAGTTAACTATCACTCTGCTGACATGGCAAATGCTTCTGCCAGGCTGTCCTCACAACAACCCTGTGGGCAATCGATCCAATCGGACTATTCTCTGGCTCAAACTTAAAAAGGTAGCCTCTCATTCCTAAAGATGGAATCACATTGAGAGAGCTCACCTGCCTTGTAGGGTCAACTGGCACCTTGTCAAAGACAACCCCCAAAGTCACTCTGATAACAAACCACTGTTCAGAGGAGCTGGAGAAAAGCAATATTACGTATCCTTTGCAGGGTTCTTATGAGTGTTCAAGGCACTTCATAGTTATTGCCTTGTTGTTATCCTTACAACCACCTTGTTGGTAAGTAAATATTATCCCCATATTGTGGGGGAGGAGGTTGAGGGTGAGCAGCTTGTCTAGTGAGTTCATGGCAGAGGTAAGATTTAAACAGAGGGTTTTCTGATTCAGCCCAGGCATGCTTACTCAGACGTAAGTCCCACTGAGTTCAATGAGACTTACTCCCAGGTAAGTGTGTACAGTATTTTAGCCTTAGGCTGTTGCACCAGCTCTCTGGAAAGGGCAGCCCATTCCTCACATCTCATGCCCTCCACTGGAGTTCAGTTCACTTTCCAAAGCAAACCCCTTTGACCATGGTCAGTTTTAATTTCAGCAAATGAAAATCAGTACCCGAAGAAAGAAAAGGAAATTTTATCTTCAAGGTAAGAAGAGGAAACCTCCTTGCATCCCCTGGAAAGCCCCTTCCTTACTGAGGCTGAGAGGGAGCAACAGGGTCAGGAGGTGGGGTCAAACTGGATCGTTTAAGTTTCCTGGGAAGTCTTCCTTCTCCCTTACTGCAGGTTCACAGTTTGCCTGAGACAGTGTGAATTTCAGGGACTGGTTTTCTTCCGGTTCTTCTTTACAGTGATGGAGACTCTGGTGTTTAAGGAGAGCTCGTCTCTGCCGGAACCTTCTGCTGCACTCGATGCAGCGGTAAGGTTTCTCACCCGTGTGGATTCTCCGGTGAATTATAAGGTCAGAGAGCCTGGCAAACTTTCTCTCACACTCATCGCAGGGAAATGGTTTCTCTCCTGTGTGGATTTTTTGGTGTCTGGTAAGATCGGAAGGCTGGTTGAATCTTTTCCCACACTCACTGCAAGGATATGGCCTCTCTCCCGAGTGGATTCGCTGGTGTGCAGTCAGAGCAGAGTGCTGGATGAAGCTTCGCCCACACTCGGCACAGTTGTGAGGCTTCTCTCCTGAGTGGGTTCTCTGGTGCCTAGTGAGAGCAGAAGATGCCACAAAGCGCTTTCCACATTCAGAGCAGGCATAGGGCTTCTGCCCCTTGTGTATTCTTTCATGTACTGTAAGTGCCGACCGGTGACTGAAACGCTTCTGGCAGAGAGTACAGCGGTAAGGCCGCTCCCCTGAGTGGACTCTTTGGTGGCTGATTAGGTGCGCCCTTTGGGTGAAGGCTTCACCACACTCGGTGCAGGGATGAGGTTTTTCCCCAGAGTGGATTCTCTGATGCCGAGTAAGGTGAGATATCTGACTGAAGCTTTTCCCACATTCGTCGCAGCGATAGGGTTTCTCTCCTGTGTGAATATTCAGGTGCTTAGCCAGGTCTGATGGGCAGCTGAATCTTTTCCCGCATTCGGAGCAGGGATGCGGCCTGTCTCCCGAATGGATTCGCTGATGTCTCGTGAGGTGGGAAATCTGCCCAAAACGTTTCCCACACACTCCACAGTGATAGGGCTTCTCCCCTGAATGGATTTTCTGGTGTTTGGCCAGTTCTGAAGGCCAAAGGAAACTTTTTCCGCACTCAGAGCAGGGATGGGACCTCTCTCTCTTGTGTTTTTTCCTTTCTGCTGGTTCTTCCCGGAACTTTTTTCTGCACTGTTGACGTTCAAACTGCTCCTTGATTCTGCTCATGGTCTTTGTGCCTGCAGGAGGAGCAAGGGGAAAAAAAATAAAGTTATTTCTAGGGCCTCTCCCAATGAGAAGCCATGCATATCGTTACCAGTAGCGTACGTACTACGCCGCCACCCCCCGTGTGCCGCAGAATTTCGGTGACGACGCGCAACAATGACATCACGCCCCAGGGGCAGGGCTTGTAGCATCACGTGGGGGGGGTAGGACTGCCACTGAGTGTCCCACCAAAAAGGCAGGCACCTACCCCGTGTACTTGGGGGTTGTGGGGAGGGAGATGGCTGGACTTGGGCTCACCCTTTGAATTGCCATTCCTGGTGTTCAGCTGTCTAGCAGCCTTGCAGAACTGCCTTGGCCTGTTGTTCAGCGGAGACCTTTGCATCTCAGGAAAGCTTGCAGGCGCACCTTGAAATGTCCTCAGCACCTGAAATGGCAACCATAATCCTGCTTAGAGTGGGGGGGGGGGCGTGCAGGAGGAGAAGGGGGAAGAAAACTCAAGTTACAGGCTCTGATAGAGAGCTGCCTTATCTGCAGCCTACAGCCAACTTCTGCTCCTCACTGTGCCTTTAAACACAGATAGTGTCTGGTCTGGCCCACAGGTTGTGAAAAAACAGGCTACTACACAGCCACTTGCTGGTCCACCCACCTCCAGCGAGCAAGACGTCATCAGGAGAGCAAGCAGGGAAGCTTTTTACAAGTTGCTCGGGTTTTCCTTTAAGGCAGCAAATAACAAATAACCAGGTGTGTGAAATCAGGTGATCTAGTACAAATGACCAAAAGACTTAGTAGCGAGCCTGCGTTACAGCTACCGGGTGCAAAGCCGCTTTAAATCTTCCCACATGGAGGCTGTTGTCACAAGCACAGCGGCTTAAGACGCAGCTCAGAACATTTTTTCCGTGCCATTCCAGGCCTGGATTTTTGGTCACTTCTGTTAGTGAGCTAGTAGAGGTTAAAGAGAATTTCCAGGGTTGGGTGAAATGTGGTGAGGAAAGGACGGCTCGGTCCCTAAAGAATTTAAAGGTGCAAATTTGAGAAAGGCCAAGCTAGTGAGTTACTAAGCATATTCAGAGTGAGGGAGGCAGATTCAAATCCTCTCTGTGTCCCATTATTGACTCAGGCCCCATCTGGCTCATCAGCAAGGCGGCCAGCGTTCTCTCTCACCTGTTCCTCCCATCTCTTCCCATCTCGCGGCCTCTGCAGAAAACCTTCTGCCAGGGCCACAGCCTGGGCACATGTCTCGGGGCCATGCTCCTGAACTCGGCTCTGGATCTCCTTTGGCAGAATTGTCAAGAACTGTTCCAGGATCAGCAGCTCCAGGATCTGCTCCTTGGTGCGGCTCTCTGGCTCCAGCCAGCGATGGCAGAGCTCCCGCAATTGGTGGCATGCCTCACGGGGCCCCTCCGCCTCCTGGTAGCAGAACTGCCTAAAACAGCAGCGCTGCTTCTCGAGGTGAGCAGACTCTTCCCGTGGGGGGGAGATTTTCACCTTGCCACAGTCCCCTCTGCCCTTGCCCTCCAGGCCACTGTCAGTCTGTGAGCGTTCACCAGGGTTTGGCACCAGCCGAGTCACCCACTCTCCTTGAGGCCACTGGCAGGCATCAGCTGCCCGCTCCAAAGAGGCAAGGTCGTCCCACGGCGCCATGTCTTGAGGCTGTGGATTTCCCCATCCTGGAGGAGGGGATTGGACAGTCTTGGGGAAATCCTGCCACTGGGCTTCCCAGCGCTGTGGGGCTCCTTCTTGTCGCTCAACTTTGACCAGTTGAGGGGCAGCCCACCGAAGCTCCTGGATGGCACCAGCTTGGAAGCCGCCACCAGAGACTTTTCCAACCTGTTCTGAGACTTCTTCCGGTTCAGTGCCTGGCTGGGCAGGAGCTTCCATCGTTGCAGCCCACAGAGCTTTCTATGGAACTGTAGACGCCCCAGTTGCGATATACTCTGTAGGTATTTTTTTTTCCTTTTTTTAAATTGAAATGGTAATTCAAGTTTACAAAGCCAGTCAACAAAGAAAAGACTGAACAGAATGGCTTGCAGAACATCCAAAAAAGCGCCTCAAATCTAGCAGGAGAGAATTCATTACACAAAAATTAATAAATGGCTCTCAGGTCATCCTAAAATCACTCCATTTCTGTCTTCTTTCTTTGACATATGCAAAAGCGGTTGATGTTGCCACCATCATTGCATCCTTCCATCCTTTTCCCAGCCATTTGGAGTGTTCTGTTACATATATGTTTTATGTTAACCACCTTGAGTGCCCACATCAATGGGGGAAAGGTGGGGGGAAATATTATATATACATTCATGCACAGATGGTATTTTTGGGCCTCATTGTGCTTCATGGGATCTGGCTTCTCAGTGCCACACTGTTGCTCTCAAATCGCTCTAAGTAGACATCACGGAGAGACTGCAGGTCTTGCAAATGCTAAGGCAGCAGAGACACTCATCCCCTGTGTACAGCCTGTAACAGGGCAGGGGAAGAGCTGTAGTTTTGTGGCCTCAAAGAAATGAATGAAAGAACCATCAAGCTAGAGAGAGACAGAGCATGTTCAGGCTCTGGAAGAAGGATGCAAGTCCTCAGAAAAGCTGTAGGGTCCAGAGGATTGTGCTCCTTCCTGAGGAAAAAGCAAAACTCAGGTAAGAAGAGAAATGCAGGACACATAGCCATGTTCCTCCAGATCATACCTATATTTAAGCAGCAGGAGGCCTGGCTGCCACAGAGAAGGGCAATCAAGCCCCAATGAACCCCATGCTATAGACATAAAAGATTGCCAAATACCCTCCTTTAAAAAAAAAAAAGAGGCTGCACCTTAACCCAGAATATAAAAATCTACAAAGAACATGTAATGCATAACACCAGCCCTAATACCAAATATATTTCATAATACTCATTCATTCATAAATAATATAATCTATTAATTATTTGAGCTTCCATCCTCATCATTCATCACGGTTTCTGGCTGCAGCAACAAAGGGCAAATGTTGGTGTATTTTCTAGTCTCGCCTAGCTGAGCATCCCTCCCTCCCCTCTCTCTCTCTCTCCCCCATGCCAAAAGGTGCCCCCCCCCCAACTCACCACTCCCCTTTGTAGCTGCCACCGCTTTGGATCTCCAGTCTTGCAGAGGAAAATCTCCTCTTATTAAAATGCAAATCCCCCATTTATTTATTTACTAAACCCCGGGAAAGGCTGGAGGAGGAGGAGCAGCAGCAGCAGGAAAGCGCCCACCTGGTACTTCCCTGTTTTTGGTTTCCTGGGCCTCTCTAGGGCTGGCTGCTCTCTCTCCCTCTCTTGATTTAACCCTTGGATGTGCTCAGTTGTAGAGGCAGAAATCTGCTTCTTCTCTTGGCTTGCCACTGGCAAATTGCCCGTGCCAGGAAATGGGGAGAGGAAGTGCCGCTTATCCTTTTGCCATCGTTTTGACCGAACAAGTGCTTTGAACAGCTGCAGGCAACAGGCGCAGGGCAGCATTTTAAAGGTTGCAACCAACTTGAACTCTACAGTACTATGGAAGGAAGAGTAAATGTGTCCATCTCTTCTTTCTCTGGACGTTTATGGATAAAGTGGGGGTTCTAATTCTAACCCGTACTGGATTTATGAGTGTGAGGGAAGAAGCCAGAGAGTGACAGTTAATTGATGATTAATTCGTGCAGATTGCGAGGGTGTGACCTGGCAGGTATAGTAGGTCGCATGCTGGAGCTGCTAAACATTCATTCATTCATTTATTCTTCCTTAGTTTTCAGTCTCTGATCGTAACGGGCATATACAGCAGAATTATTACACCCTATCATTCCAGTATCATTTATCTGGAAATACAAACGACTCCCTGATTCTGTATTCATCGTCACTAAAGGTGACCAAGCTTGTTATTTATTTCACGCCTACACGTTATTAAATTACTCGTAACTCGAGTTGGTTTCCCCTCAGTCGTAACTTGCACTCGAGTAGCATGTAAAATAACGTTGACTTGGACGCATCTACTGACTCGCCTTTTCGAGTCATGTTCCTTACAAGCTGCGTGCTTTCTTTCCCAGCCCCATCTGCTCCTGCTCCATTACTGCCCAGGTAAATTTCGCTCTCCATTTGCTCATGAGGAGAGTGAAGGAAGCTGCTGCCTATTGTGCGCAAGCAGCATCCCAAACCCTGCCCCACATTTCAGTGTGGCTGCTTAATTGGTTAGTTACTTAAAAAAATAAAAAAATCATTGGCTGTTGGAGGTGGAGGGAGTCCGGTCTGGTTTTTTTTAAAAAGCAGCCAGCTTCCCGCCTCTTCCTTCTCTTTCCTTGCCAGTTGCTCTTTCGTGAAGTGAGTTACAGTGCATCCTCTATTGTTGCAGCTTGCCTTGTTTGTTCCAGAGGAGAAATTCTTCAACAAACATCTGATCAATAACATACATAATCTCCTATCTATTTATTATTAGACTGTTGCAATAGCAGCTGGACTGGTGAGTGAGTGTGTGATCTGACTGTGAGCATGAGTGAAAGAGTTGAGATAGTAACACAGTGTGTATGTGTGGTTATGATTTCTTTGGTTTGTAAGCTTGGTGGGGGGGTTCTTGTGTTTATCTTGTCTGTATTTTGCTCTGAGGAGGAGGTATGGTGCCAGCAGCAGCCACAAAATCCATGCAGCTCCTCCAGTTCAGTTGCAGTGCCTGTGTCCATTGCAGGAGAGGCTGCAGCCTCCTGGATTGTAATGTAAACTGGGACAAGACAAGCACTCCTTCTCTGTACTGGAAAACTGTAGTTACATGCCCAGGTGTCTCTGTGTTGAAAAAACACCTTTCTCCCACCCCATTAAGTTTTAATTTGGGGGTGTTTTTTTAAATCGCAATACAAAACACATAACTTATATATAAATTTAAGCATGAGACCTAATTATTATAATTGTATTTTGTGTGTGTGTGGGGGGGATTGGATGTGAGCAACTTCAAATGCAAGTCAAGGAAAGAAAGGGGTATTTGTGTGGGGGAGGGCGGCAGGGAAGCCTTCTGGAGTTGACAAATAATTTCAGGTTCAGTGACTCTAATATATTTAAATTTATTTACATTTATTTATTTACGTTTATTTTTTCTGCCCCTTAACACCATGTCACATATACGATTACAGGCAGGCAGGCACAATTGAGACCGAGGAGGAGGGCACCGTCTGTTCGCCATTGGTCACAACTCTGAGCGTGAGGGGAGGGGATGCTAATCTAGTACTATGCTAGCATAGCCAGCAGCAGGAACAACTACGCAACTACGCAAAAAGGAACTAGCCACAGTGCTGCTGGGCATGAAAGAATACTGGTCATGTGCTGATGTGCTGACTTCTATTTTTGTTTATATAATGTCATTTCAGTGTGGGACTAGCTGGCTGGCTAGTATTCTATTCATTTTTTTTTTAAATCATAATATTTTTGTCAGGCAGTTTGTTCTGGGCACACACCCCACTCCATCCACACAGTCAGATTCCCCCCCCCCGCAACCCAGTTCAACTAGTTCTCTAGCCTAACAAAGGTTGCTGCTGCTTGGTTCTTTGGTTCAACTGTGTGGGGTTAAATAATAATACTTACAATCTATTCTGTTATATATCAGACACTGACTGGCGAAACACAGTGGGCTTCATAGCAAACCAGACAGGAAGGAATCATCACCATGAGTTCACAAAAAACATCAGTTGTACTGTTTGGCTTTTCTGACATCAAAAAGAAAAGTGACAAACTGTGCACCGGTACGAGTCGCGTTTGCGGGAAAACTATATCGGTCGTGAATTCAACCACGTCAAACTTCCTGAGGCATTTTAAGAAGCATCCTAAGAAGTACGAGGACCTTCTGCAGTGTCAGCAGGCAGAAGAGGAGACTGCTGTAGGTTCCTTGATCCAAACCAAGCTTCCCTACTCAAGGGGTGCAGCAGGTGCTACTGGTGCTGCTGAATCTATGGAAGGTAACCCAAAGTATTTACCCAGCCACCCCAAGCAGAAGAAGATTGTGACATCAACTGTAAGGGACTTAATTGTTGGATGTTCTCTGCCTCTCTCTCTGGTTGAGAGACCGCAGTTCCGCCGCTTCAGTACAGTTATGGACCCAAATTGCAGACCAATGACCAGGAGCACGGTGAGTCAGGAAATTGAAAGGCAGTATGGCCAAGCCAAAGAAGAAGTGATAGCATTTCTTGCCAAGGCAGATGATGTGGCAATCACCCTGGACATCTGGTCCGACAGGAGAATGCGTGGGTTCCTGGGTGTGACAGCACACGCCATCTTGGACTTTGAACTGAAAACAAGACTGTTGGCGTGTCGGAGATTTCTGGGGAGACACACAGGCGAGAACATCTTCGACGTGTTTGACAACATCTGCATGTCTTTCAATGTGAAAGACAAAATCCGCTACGTCGTCACAGACAATGCGGGTAACATGATCAAGGCGTTCACCACTGACTTCACCCATAAGGAAGCATCACCGCCTGCGCTCCAAAACCAAGATGTGGCAGAAGAAGATGCAGACTGTCACTGCAGCGACTCAGAGGGAAGCAGCAGCAACACCACCACCACCACACTGCACAACTCAGACTACTGGGAGGATGTGGACGAGGAAGTGGTTGCTAGCCTTGTGCAGCAGGCCAGTGGTTCTGCAAACCATGCCAAGCATCACCTGCCTTTGAGGAGGCTGGCCTGCTTTGCTCACACCCTGCAGCTCTGTGTGGGTGATGGCCTCAAAGAAGCCAAAATGAGCACAGTGCTAGCTAAGGTGTCCAAAACTTGTAGCCTTCTCCATACAAGTACTGCGTTCAAGGACACATTTGAGAAAAGTTTTGGGCCCAATGCAACCATTCCCCAAGTCACCAGCACAAGATGGAACAGCACCCTGCACCACATCAACACATTCCTTCAACTTGATGAGGAACAGGTGACAAAGATGCTGGACCTTGTGAAACACACCAACCTGAAACTTTCCGCCAGGGAGTATGGCCAGCTCAAGGAATTGAGCCAAATTCTGCAGCCCTTCCAAGAAGCCACAATGGCAGTACAAGCCGAAAAGGGGGTGACCATTTCTGCAGTGGTTCCATCAGTGGTGGGACTATATCACCACTTGCAGAACCTGCAGCCTGTACACCTGGGTACCATGGTGGCAGCTCTGAGGAAGAGCATGGAGAGTAGATTTGGCGGCCTTTTGGCAATTTCTGGTTTATTTCCATCGCCTCTGCCACAGAATGAGAAAGCTTTGCCTTTCTATGATTACATCTATTTCATTGCTGCTGCACTGGATCCAAACTTCCACTTCTGGTGGCTCCAGAAGGTCAGTGACGATGAGGAAGTTACAGATCTAGTGAAAGAAAAGGTGTTGTGCGAACTGAAGAAGTTCTGCAACACACTGAGGAAAACCCGAGCAGGGCTGCTGTCATCACCCCGCCAGTCTTCCAGCAGCAGCACTGATGTGACCTGTGAGGGCAGCGCACCACCAGCGAAGAAAGCCTATGTGCAAGGCTCTCTGTTTGCATACTGTTGGCCCAACTCCAGAAACAGCTCAGCCTCTGAGTCTCCACGACTGGCTTTTGGGGCTGAAATGTGTACCTACAGCTCCCTCATGAGTAAGAAGCATGATGGACCAGTGGACGTGATGAGGTTTTGGAGGAGGCATAGGGAAGAGCTGGAATTACTGAGCGCCGCTGCTCTGAGCGTGTTTATGGTGCCAGCCAGCTCGGTGCCAGTAGAGAGGGTGTTCAGTGAGGGTGGCATACTGATGAGACCTCACCGCGCCAGACGGGGTGAGAAAATAGTATTCCTCAAATGCAGCCAGGACAAGTTTGAATGCTAATGACAGCAAGAGGTTGGTGGTGTTCTGTGAAACCATGCCTTTGATGTGGTGTCACAGCCCCAGGAACACTTACAGTTTCATTCTAAGAGTACTTGCTTCTGTTGTGTTATGCAGTTTTGCTATAGTTACAGTGTGCTGAGTTACAGCACAGATATTTGTGTGAATAATAAATGGATTGAATGTAGACACGAGTATGTTTTTTCCCCAAGTTGGATGGGTTGTGACAAGACTAAGAGGTGAGGGGAAGGGCATAAGGAAGCCAAGTGGGTGCTTTAGAAGCCTCAGAGGTTCACACACACCCCACACCCCATTTTTAGGGGGGAAAGCCATTTTCCCCAAAGTGACTAGACTCATGACTCATAGTTTTTGGCCTTACTCGCACTTGACTCGTACAAAAATGACTCACATTTGACTCATACTCACGCACAAAAGGACATGTACTTGACTTGTCCTCGTGCACAAAAGGACCTGTACTTGACTCGTACTTGCACAAAATTTTTGGCACTGACTCGTACTCGTGCAAAAATTACTCTCACTCACACTCGTGACCTAGTTACTAAGATACATCCCTGTTAAATATATACAAGAAAATGAGTGCTGCAGGGGGAGGCATAGTTTAAAGAGCAAGTGTGTTAATATGAAGCGTTCCAGTTCAAATCTCGTTTTGGTTTTTGAGGGCTTTTCAGTAAATTTTGGTTCACATTAACCCTTGCTTCAATCATCCTTTCACTGCCAAATTGCACAGGTGTGCCATTGGCCAATACACTAGGTCCTGCACATCAGTCTTCCCCCATGTATGTATGTTCCTTGTGTTTTAAAAAGCACTGCTGGTAAAATAAAGATGCATAGGATTGGGTTATGACCAGTTTTTTTAACAGACCTTTGGAAGGTACATTGCTTCTAAGAGCTTCTTTGACAGGCTTCTCTTCAAGCAGCACACAAACCCATTCAGACTAGCTTAAGTCAGGGGTGGGCAGGAGGAGTCAGTTTGGGATCCACGTAAACTACTTAATGACCTGCAGTGGATCAACCAGCCAGGGATGTGGATCAAGTCTCTGACTCCAAGTCTCGAGTTAAGTCCCAAGTCTTTGCCCCCAAGTTCCAACTCTTTGGTTGCGAGTTCCTATCTATTTAATGGGAAAAGCGGGTTTAAACCTGAATAAAATTGGACTTGTCGTAAAAGGCTCCAAGTCTTGAGTCGAGTTTTTTTACAATCGCCGAGTCAAGTCTGAGTCATGTCACTAACGTGACTTGAGTCCAACTCAAGTCCGAGTCAATAGTCTCAAGTCTACGTCACTGCAACCAGTATTTCTAATTCTCAATTGTTTAAAAATAGCAACAACAAAAAGGTTCCTCTTTCATCCTAGATTTGACTGCTGGAACACCTGATCTGCAGTAACTCAGGTGTGGATTTGTACTTGTATGCACAGATTATCTCAGTGTATGACTCATGGGCTGCGGTAGTAAATGGCTCTGCCGCTGCACCACCATTTTGCACCTGGCTTGGTTCCTGGACTCCCCAGGCTTCCCGTTAAAACCACAGAGCCTGTTAAAGTAGGACACAACTCCTCCAACTGGAGAACTAACATTGACTTTTTATTTACAAATATAAAGCTGCCGGTGTTTAAAATCAGAGGCTCTAATTAGATCTTTGTTACAGCAGACTTAAAAAAACACACACGCACACACAAAACCATAACAAAGGCAAACAACTCCTAAAAACACATAGCAGCTTGCACTACTACAGGCTCTCAGCTCTTGGTCTCTGAAATAAATAGCAATGACTCCCAGACTGTGGAATGTGTCCAATTTGTACAGGACACACAAACACTTGTAGACATGATTGCATCTGTGCACAAGCACTTCCAAATTCAGGCGGAAAATCTAGAGAGTCATTTTGGCAGAGGTGCTGCTCATCATGTGCAATGGGTGGGGGAAGGGCTTTTTGGTCAGGGTCCTCTTCAGTGGACTGACATAAAGCGTTTCCAAAACATTTTTTGAATTCTAATTTTTCAAATATGGTCTGCAAATTCAACAACAGGGAAAGGAAACTGACAAATCCATTTCTGAACTTGCATGCTAGAGCTGAACCTCACTGGATGATGGGGCAAATCCAGTTAGCCCTGTTATGCAGACACATTGCCCATATCTGTGTGTGT
Source organism: Plestiodon gilberti rubricaudatus (assembly GCA_026170595.1). NCBI lineage: Eukaryota > Metazoa > Chordata > Lepidosauria > Squamata > Scincidae > Plestiodon > Plestiodon gilberti. The sequence continues at coordinate 24,509,595 of JANXHW010000006.1, forward strand.
GTGTGTGTGTGTGTGTGTGTGTGTGTGTGTGTGTGTGTGTGTGTGTGTGTGTGTGTGTGTGTGTGTGTGTACACAGGAAGCTTTGTGAACAGAATCTCCCACACCCACTCCAACATTGCTCCCGACACCTTCTCTTTACTATAGTACAGGAGAGATGCTGATTTCTTGTTTAAGTGAGGCGTACTTCTATCTTGCTGTATGCATTTCTGGGCATGAGCCATTCATCCCAATCCAGCAGAAGTAATCTGTATATGCAAATAGATGTCCCTATATAGCTCTCCCTTCCTAGATTTGCGAAAGGGTGCATTGGGTGAGAGGACCAAATCCAAGTGGTGGGGTATACATCGTTCTCCAGCCCTATGAGAAAACTGCCAAACAGATGGTTGGTTTGGGACAGGTATGGGTCTAGGAACCTCCACCCTCAGTACCACCAGGAAGAGGCAGTGCTGACCATCTCTTTGGCAGAACAGAAGGGACCTCATCTGCAGCTTCTTCTTGGGTGTGACTCCTGTGCCTCCACTTAAGGATCGCCAAGTTTAAACACTGGAATTCTACCATTTCTAAACAGTGTCGGTCGATAATTACAACCCTCACATTTCTCCCTCTGCTCCCTCCAAGCCTCATTCTTTACCTAAGGTGTTGGGATCCATTCTTCACCAAAAATCGCCACTGGAAAAATAATCATTGTACTTTTTCCACCCAGAATATGTACATATAAACAACAACTGCCATACCACTCTGAACTAAAATGGTCTCAATTCTTTACATATAACTAATTAAAAAAAATTAAAAAGGACTAGTAACATGAACTTAGAAAAAACAAAACAAAAATCCACGTATCCTTCTCTCCTTCAAAGAAAGAGACCTGCACCTTAGGAAACCATGAACTGCCTCCAGAAACAGAAATCCTGGCGCTTGCCTTGCCGCCACCCCTGTGCATTAACTGAACTCAGTTAATCCCCAACTCTTCCACCACCATCAAGGGAAAGGACAAGGAGGTGATCCATAGCAGCCCAACTATGGGTGCATCTTATTTTCAACTGAGGCTCGTCAGCTGGTGCTGACACCTAGGAAGAAAGAGTGCTACTGACCATGTACAGATAACCTCTTTCCTATCCAAATACTTGCGGGGGGGGGGGGAAGGACAGCTGGCCCTTTGATGGTAGTCAGAATTTGGGAAGGAAGGAGAACTTCAGTTGAGTACATATATTGGCACTTCAAAATGTTGAGGCCGATTACATTTCCAAAAATTTGCTGCTACGTTGGAGATCACAATGGTTCCCTCCAAGTAGGGCAATATTTTGGGGTCTACGTCAGCCAAAGTGGGCTGGTGGTTGTTAGCGCAGGTTCCCGCCCTACCACCCCCACAGGTCTTGAATGATTATTAATAATTTCTATAACACTTTCAATGTACAAATGTATTGTTTGTCCTTGTTACAACCCTATGAGGTAGGCCCCTGTTATTCCCCTTTTATACATGGGGAATTTGAGCTGAGAAAGCGTAACCTCTCCAAGGCCACGCAGTGAATTCATAGTTGTGCAGGGATTTGAACCCGGAGCTCTTGTGCCTGAATCCACTGGACCACATTGGCCATGCTAAAGCACAGAGCCCATGTTCACAAACGACATGGCAGCCCTACTGACCCTGTGCCAAAGCCTCACTTCCCCTTGGGAGTCTAGAAGGCAGGTCTTGTGAGTTGTGGGTGATGCAATCCACAAAGTGAAATGGATGTGCAAAACCCTGCAGGACCCGGAAACCTCTTTCCCCCCAGTACACAAGAGCATAAGGACTGCCTTGCTGATCAGGGCAAAGTCCATCTAATTCAATTCTCTGCTTCCAGCAGTGGCCCTGGGAAAGGATGCTTCTGGGAAGCTCACAAGTAGGAGAGGGCAATGATGGTCATCTACTGTCCAACCCCAGCATCTGGCAATCAGACCTTGGGTCACCTCTAAAGAGGTTCGGTTTTCTCCTTCCTGACCTGGTTTAATTGCACACTGAGCTGGCCAGTCCAGAAAAATCTCGTAGGCTGCAATCCTATGCACGCTTACCTGGGAGTAAGCCCCACTGAACACACTGGGACTTACTTCTGAGTAAACATACACAGGATTGCGTTGTTAATCTCCACCTCTCCGAAAGGTCTTGCTGATTCAGTGGAGACAAATGCGATGGCACAAGTCAACCCCAATGTTCCCACATCCGACGGAGGCTTCAAATCCATCCTGACAGCAGTCAAGAAGGGCAGTCCATGGAGCCGTTTCCTATCTGCCAATCAGCAACGCAGACAACTTCCTGCTCCAGTCAGGTTGTTGCAAATGGGGAGAAATCGGGGCTTGAGCTGCTGCTGCAGGATGAAGCTTCTCCAGACACCTTTGGAGCCATTTTCACGGCAGAGAAGTCACTGAGGGGAAGGAGGAGGAAGATTTATCCCCACCTCCTAGTCCATCCTGAGCCAAGGACGCCCCTCAAGTGGTCCAGCTGTGTTCTGAACAGAAGTCGGTCCATGTTGGAGCAGGAATGGGAGTTATCCAAAGGACAAGATGAAGCCTCTTCACAACCTCTATATATTCCCTCTCTTGGTGAGGCTGAGATAGGTCAAGCCGTGGGAAGACAAGGGGAGGCTGACCTTTTTAGGTTCTTGATGAGTCCCTCTCCTTCTCTTCTTTCTCTGAATTGTCTGTCCTCTCTTCCATCTCACCGACTTTCACTTCACTGTTTGCTTGTGGCTCTGTGGATACCTCAGGCTTGCTTTTTTCTGCTGCCTTCTCTTTCATGTGGATTCTCTGGTGTGTTACCAAAGCGCTCTTCTGTCGGAATCTTCTCCCACACTCCAGGCAGCGGTATGGCCGCTCCCCAGTGTGAATTCTCCGATGTATGAGAAGGTCAGAGAACCTGGTAAACCTTCTCTCGCACTCGTCACAGGGAAACGGCTTCTCTCCGGTGTGGATTTTCTGGTGCCTGGTGAGATCTGATGGGTAGCTGAACCGCCTCCCGCACACGCCGCAGCAAAACGGCTTCTCCCCGGAGTGAGTTCGCTGGTGGGAGATAAGGTTGGAGCGCTGAATGAAGCGCTTCCCACACTCGGCGCAGGAAAATGGCTTCTCTCCTGTGTGGATCCTCTTGTGGATTTTAAGCGTGGAGGAGGAAACAAACCTTTTCCCACATTCCAGGCAGATGTAGGGCTTCTGGCCCGTGTGGATGCGCTCGTGCACCTTGAGTGCCGACTGGTGGCTGAAGCACTGCTGACAGTGAGAGCACCGATAGGGCTGCTCCCCCGAGTGGACCCTCTGGTGGCTGACAAGAGAAGCCCGCTGGGCAAACGATGCCCCACATTCGGTGCACATGTGCGGTTTTTCCCCTGTGTGAATTCTCTGGTGCCTGGTCAGGTGGGACAACTGACTAAACCTCGTCCCACACTCCGTGCAGCGGAAGGGCTTTGCGCCCGTGTGGATGTTCTCATGCTTAGCCAGGTCCGATGGGCGGGCAAAGCATTTCCCACAGTCGATGCAGACGTGGGATTTCTCCTTCCTGGGAGTCACCCCAGGAGTGGAGCGTGTGCCTTCTTCCTTGGCCTCTTGGTGTTGAAATGGTCCCCCAGCTCTGCTTGCAGCCTTGCAACCTATAAGACGGGGGAAGAGAAACCCAGAGGTCATTGCACAGTTACTCAAGACGCCACTGCAACCAACATGGACAACATTATCGACCAGCACTGATAAATGAAACAAGATGTGTGTTACTCCGTTACCCTGCTTTCGCGTCGCACACATCCAAAGCAGCTTACAAGAACCAAAAGCAATACAATAGAACAACATGACAATCAAACAGCAGTTTAAAAACAATCTTTCACAGCAACAGTACTATCTGTGTCATTTTATTCTGCATATGGCCAGGGCCAAGTGTGTGCGCTAAAATTCTGTGGGAATGCAGATGGTTACATTGGATGCAGAATTGTTTCTTCAGAATCTCAGCTTTTACTGATCATTTTTAAAGCACGTTTCTAGCCCTCAAGGTTGCTCAAAATAGGTGTTCAGAAGTTCTATGTGAGCTCTATGTGAAATGGGAAAAATAAATATGTATTCCCCCCCCCATCATTTTTTATTTTTACTTTTTACAGCAGACCTACACAGTTAATCTTTCTCAAGTCTAGTGTCTTCATAGCTCTCCTCCAACTCCTTTCCAGTAAATCAACATCCCTTCTTAAACTACAGCACCCAGAACTGGACACGGTCCAACTCGTGTGGTCTAATGCAGCTACACAAAGCAGAGAGAGCAGAACAAGGCGCATCTAGCAGCAAAAGCAAGCGTTCACCCTCACCCAGCATGCTGGCCTTCCCGTTATCTTGCTGCTTGGCCTCCTTGGCCAGCTGCCTCTGTCTGGCATCCGATGCAGCAGCCCGCTGGCCTTCCGAGAGATTCACAGCTGCCCCCTGGAATGAGTCAGAGCCCTGAAATGATGTCAAAAGTCAACACTCGAGCCTCTACTTTCCAAAACATTGTTTAACAATGGTACTGGTTTGCAGGAGGGAGGGGGCGGCTGGAAGCAAGAATTGAAGGGTGAAAGGGCAGCTCTACAGGAGTTGTGAGCCAAAACACTACCAGAATACAAAACACTAGCCGAAAGTTGTGAGCCAAAACACTAACCAGAATACAGCAGTTCTATGAACACTTTTCCTCCTTCCTTCACAGCGCAATCCTATCCAACTTACACCACTGGTTTAACCAGCGGTGCAGCGAGAACGGGAGGCCCCAGAACGGAAAGGGGATTCAAATCCCCTTTGAATTCCCCTTTTGGAGGGGATTTGAATCCCCTTTCCGTTCTGGGGTCTCCCGTTCTCGCTGCACTGCTGGTTACACCAGTGCATAAGTTGGACAGAATTGAGCAGAGCTTAGTCGGTGGCATAAATTGGATAGGATTGCGCTGTCAGTTACGTATTTTAGGGACCCAAATGCCCATCACCACAATATAGACAGTGTACTTATACGTGGGTAGCTGGTGCGGTGCAGGGCTGAGAGCAGTGCTTTTCCACTAGTGGTATTTCACAGTATGGCATGTGGTACTGCCCTACCTGGCCCCGACCCTATTGGAAGCGGAGAAGGTGGGGCAGTGGGGCACCAGTGGGCAAGTTGCAGCTGTGCAGCTGCCTGGTCCTTCAAAAGAGGACTAGGGGGTCCTCCAGGGGGACTGGGGGAAGGAGGGTGCAGAGCAAGGCCCCAAACAGTAGGGCAAGCTGCCTCCTCCTGTGCACAGCTACCGTTTTCTGCTACTGTAGGGGAAAAAATTTAAATGCCCTAGAATAAAGGGTCAGTAGGAGCCAGGAAGCCTGGGTTCAAATTTCTGCTCAGTCACAAAATTAACTAACACTGAAATCCTATACACACGTACCTGGGATTAAGTCCCATTGAACTCTATAGGTCTGAACTCTGAGCAGACATGCACAAGATTGCACTACGAGTGAGGACAAAATGAGGAAAGAGAACAGCATACAACACCTAAGCTCCTTGGAGTAAGCAACTTTCCAGCACCAGTGTAGCCACCCTAACGGTACACACTGCATTTTGCAGTGCAGGGGCAGGCATGGAGGCCTCTTCAAGCTGGAAAGTTGGTTAGGATTGCGCTGTAATTGTAATAATAAAAATATATGTTTCATCCAGAGAACTACCTTGTTTTTAAGACTGGGAGGGGGGGATAAGAGGCTAGATGCTCCCTAAGGGTTTATTTATGCAGCAGCTCAAGTAGTAAAACTGTTTCATGATGATTATACCACTTCAAATTGCAGGCAGCTGATTTTATAACTGAATAGAAGAACTCCCTACACACAGAAAAGCAGATGTCAGGGAGAAGGGGCCAAACCCTCCCTTTTCCCTGGCATGAGAGTTTTTCTACATGCAAGGATTTGTTTCATTCCAGAACAGATTGTTCAAACGCTGCCCACCCTCAAGTCCAGAAACCATTCTGTCACCTGATCTGCTCTCTAGCCCTAGTCAGAACAGAGCTCAGCTGTCTTTTTGGTGATCAGGAGGTTGCACTTCTGCAGAACTCATAACCACTCCCCTATGGTGAGAAGAAACAGTTTTAATTATACTAAGGAAAGATGAGCAAACGTTCCTAATTTATCCTGATGGTAAATGTTTTGGCATGCCATGGAGCAGAATTTGGATTTGGGCATACACTAGAAACAGTTCCCACTTTACCTGTGAATTTGTTCAGCAAATTTTTAACAGAGTGAACGGATTCACCATGTCCTTTGCCTGACTTGGGCTGTTCGTACTCAGCATCCTCACCTCATTTTGCAAGGTCTCTTGCTGCCTCAGAAGAAATCCCTCTGCCAGGGCTACTGCCTGGGCACAGGTCTCTGGGCCGCGCTCTCGGACTCGGTTCTGGATTTCCTTGGGCAAAACAGTCAAAAACTGCTCCAGGATCAACAGCTCCAGGATCTGCTCCTTGGTACGGCTCTCTGGCTCCAACCAGCAATGGCAGAGTTCCCGCAACCGGCTGCAGACCTCACGAGGCCCCTCAGCCTCCTGGTAGCGGAACTGGCGGAAGCGCTGGCGCTGCATCTCAGCACTGCTAGAGTTTCCCCGTAGGGAGCTGGCTTTAGCTTTCCCATGGTCCCCTCTGTCCCTGGCATTCAGGCTACTTAAGGCCTGCTGGGCTTCAGTGCTGAGGGTGGGCATGAGGCGGCTCATCCCTTCCCTAGACCACTGGCAGGCTCCAACCACACGATCAAACGTGGCCAGGTCATCCCACGAAGTCAAGTCTGGCAGCTGCGATGTTCCCCACCCCGAAGATGGATACTGAACCGTTTTCAAGTACTCTTGCCATTGAGCTTCCAAACGCTGGGGTATTCCTTCGTGTCGAGGTGTTGCCCAGCGGGACAGGTCCCGGACAGTACCAGACTGGACTGAAAATGTCTCTCTTCCTGATCCCCCAGATCCCTCTCCTGATTCGGAGCCTGTTTGGGCCTGTTCCTCCATTTTCACTATGCGGTGTGCTCACTTTCCTTGAAAAGAGGTACACTTCTTCTAGTCAGCCATTTTGTCTCCTGGGTTGATCTTCTCTCACCTCGAAGGCTCAAAACTGGGTTCTCCCTCTCAATCTCATGCTTTGTACCTCAAACAAGCAAAAGAAAAATCCACTGTCAGGCTTTAGACAGTCCTTCAGGCTTCCTCACAGCTTCCACTCTGTGCACTGGGTGAACATGACCAGAAGCTCAGCTTACAAGGGCAAACTGGCTGGACCTGGAACTAAGAGGTTTCCCATCCAAACTGCTATAGCTCTTTTTCTAAAGGAAAACAGAAGAAAAAAGAAAATTAGTTCAAGTCAAAGCAAGATCTTACAACCGTAAAAACAGCTTATTTGTAACCAACTTGATAAACCAGCAAAGTCCCTAGAAGTCGTAATAGCTCCAGTCACACTAACAGCCCAATCCTGCGTAAAATGCACCGGCCGCTCCAACCTACGCAGGATGCGGCCCATGCCAGCAGGGCCGGGGCTTGCCTTGGGGGAAAGGGACGTTCGTCCTCTTCCCCCGGTGTAAGCTCCGGTGGCCCAAATGGGCCTCCTTGGATGCACGCCAGCTATTTTGCTGGTGCACAACCAGGGAGGTTGTGTAAGGCCAGCCAGGCCCAGGAAGGGAGTTAGGATATCGGCGGAGTGTGCCGCCGATATCCCCGCCCCCCTCCCTGGCCGGTCAATCGCCCCCTTCCCTTCCACCCTGGCCTGCCCTCCCCATGCCCTCCTGCCTCCCGGCGCAGAACCTACATGACAAATAATGTACGGAACGTGCTACCACCAGACATGGTGATGGCCACTACCGCAGATGGCTTTAAAAGGGAGGGATTGGACAAATTCAAAGAGGAGGAGGAGAGGTCTGTCACTGGCTAAGAGTCATGACGGCAACGTATAATCTCTATGTACAGAGGCAGTAGACCTCCAAGTACGGGGGGGGGGGGGGGGGAGGACAATAGCAGGGACAACTATTGCCTTCATGCCTTGCTTTCGGCTTCCCAAGGAAGCTTGCTGGCTATTGTGGGCTACAGAACATTGGACTAGAGGGACTCTTTTGGTCTGGTCCATGTCTTGTAAACCTATTTTTAAAGCTTTCCTTTGTCCTTCTCTTTGAAACATTGTTACCCACCATGAGCCATCCAAAGATATAGCATCTGTTTGCTAATGCATAGGAGGGATCAGCCTGCCAGTCGCATCCGTGGCCCAAATCCATTTTTAGGGACACACATTAGCCACCTCTTCTGCCACCACCACCCAAATAAAGTCTTCAGCAAAACTTTTGGTTGTGTGCACACCTACACTTCAAGCAAAGATGGGCAGATGGCAAGGAAGTGTTTGTGTGTGTCTGTGTGGGGGGGGAGGGGGGACAAACATTGCAGAAGCATTTTCCATGAAGGCTTTATTTGAAACTGTGGCCTCAAAATATGGCTGGTGTAGAGAAAGGAGAGAGAGAGCCTCTTTGGAAAGAAAACAGAGATGTTGTTGTGCGGGGTCCAGAGAGGGATAAGCCGAGCCTTTAATCGGCTCAGGAGTTAAACACATTCTGCAGAGAATCAGTATCCGCAGCGCTTGCCTGCCCTTCCCCCACAGACCTCTACTCAATGGGGGTCTCTTAATCCCCCACCCCACCCTCTAAATCCTCAGACGCCAGCAGAATTTAAGGCTATATGGAGCTTCTGCTGAAGTCTGCATTTTTCCTCTATGCTATTTCGATTTGAAGAGGTGTTTCTCTTTTTCATCTGCTCTTCACCGTATTGTTTGGCATGGAGTGGAACAGAATCCAAAGACTCAAAAACAGAATCCAAAGACAGAAAACTGGCCACAGACACAAAAGATGGTAGCCCTCAAGGAACGCTGCAGCTTCCTTATTTTTGCAACATGTACAAGATCCACATTCGTTAATCCAAAATAATTACCAATGCCTGATCCCAGATCTACAATTGCAAACTTGGATTAGAATCCTCATTGCACCCATCGACACACACACACACGCTGGAAGAGTGACAACATTCTGTCCTTTTTCACCCTTCCTCAAGTACACACTACATCATGCTCTTCTCAGAGAACCAAGGCGTTCTAGCACTCAGGCACCCCCACCCCAGCCTTCCCTCAGAGTAGGGGATAATCCAGGAGTCTCCTACTCATCCCTTTAATACACTGGTGCCTTATTTCAGAAACCAGGCCTTTATATTTTTTCTCTAAATGAGCTTGGAGTAAACACTACAACCCTCTGGGATCCATAAAAATGCATTTAGGAATCCATACTTCACACATAACAATGCACTGAAAGAGAGGAAGGGGAAAAAACACCCCTTTCCCTTTTCTTTAACCATTTTGATTATGGGAACAACAAGGTGACTAAGGAGTACTGTATGGAGGCATAACAAATACATGTTAAATCATCCTTTAAAAGGAACGAAGAGATCAGTCTCATTCAACCTCCCTCCAGAAATGAAGATGCCCCTCTACTGATGCCATCTCCCAAACTGGATTCTGACTCCAGTCTTTCTCAGTCACAAGTAAGGAAACCTAGAAGGAAGAGCAAGATTGAGAGAAAGGGAAAAGGAGGTAGAAGAAGGGTAGAGAATAATGTGGCTACCAAGATCTGGGTTCAGATCCTAGGTTAGAATCCCCACGTGGCCTTGGACAATTCATGGGTCATCTATTTGTCTCTACTTGTGCGATGGGAAGTTGAAGGAATACCTCACTGGATCAACTGTGGGAGCACAGAGGATAAACGGGTTTAGGAGACAGAATATCACCTGAAGCAAGGAGATCAGGGTTCAGATTCGTCATGCTCCACCATGAAGTTGACTGACTGACCCTGGCAAAGGCACTTTTTCTCATTCTAGACTTCATTGCAGGGTTGTTGCGAGGGGAAGCCAATTCATTTCCCTCCATGCCCTGAGCCTCTGCCCTTGGAAGAAGGGTGGGGTACCGTACAAGTGTGACAAGCGAGACTTCTAATAAGCCACGACTATGAAGCATTTATGGAAATGATTAAACATAAAAATAAATAGCCCCTGAAGACCATCAGGAGTTCCAGAGGAGGCTGAAATCTCCTTTAGAGCCAACCTTACCGAGGCCCTTTAGAAACAGACACAGAAGCCCCCTCCCACCATTCCTCCCCCACCAGTATTTGCCTGCTCCAGATGTTGCTCCCTTGCTCCTCTGCAGCTGGATCACCCCGTGCCCAGCTCACCTCCGCTGCGTCCCCTTTATTTAGCTCACCGCTTCCTTTCCGCAGAGCCCCACCGCACAAAGCCTCGCTGCGGAAGATCTGCAACCCTGCAGAGACAAATCCCCCCTTATTAAAATTCAAATCCCAAGTTTTGATCCTGGGAAGAGGAGGAGCAGGAAGGTGCCCTGAGCTAATGCATCCCCCGTCTCTCTTTCTGCCGGGCTTCCTCCTGAGCCTCTCTAGGGCTCAGAGCGCACACTCGATTTAACCCTTGGCGTGTCTCAGTCTCAGACTCAGACAAGTGGGGGGGGGGGGAGAGAGAAAGTCTCCCGTTTGCGTGCTGGCGCTGGCAGCGGCAGGGGTGACAACGAAGCTGCGACCTTTACAAAGTGTAAGTTGCCTTCAGATCAAAACTAACACCACAAGCAGGGTTTCAGACATGACGGAGTTCGTCCACACGGATATTACCCGTGCATGTGTGAATCCATCCTGCAAAAAAGTGTCCAAGATCAAGGTCAGCCTCTGTCCCCGCTTAGGGAAAGTTGCAGGCTACTCTCACAAGGCAGTTCGAAACCTCAGTGGGGGGGGGGACGGGGGGGGACACTCTCTCCAAAACAGGATGCAAGATTTAAAATGATGTTGCTACGTCTCCCAGAGGGAGGCTTTCAATCATTTTCACAGAGGGGTTTCCACTTTTCCTTTTTCTTTGCCTGAATGGAACTCTGTTCCTTAAAAAAAAAAAAAAAAAAAAAAACCAGATGGGCAAATATTCAATAGGTGCATCCCTTTCCCAGCAGCATGGAGCTGTAGTGATGGGAAAGGCTGCGTCGGTTGGATGTATACCTGTCATGCAGTTATTACCTGCACAGGAGACCTAGTCAAGGAAAAAAGTGGCAGCCCTGTTTTCATGCAACAGGCTCAGCTGGTTTAAATGTATGCAGTTCTAACAATTGTAAAGGAAAGGAAATTACCTCCCCTCCCAAAAAATAAATAAATCTCAGAATAAAACACTGGCTTTGGTAGGCTTCCCCACTGTCTACTTTTTCCTCTCTCTTTTGCAGAGAAAATGAGCAGGGACTGAATGGAAACAGGAGGGAACATGTGGAACAGAGAAGGCGGCATTGATTTCTGCCTCATTTAACATGACTTGATAAAATGATCCAAGTATTTGTAAACCAATAAATTGGCTGATTTTGTTTAAAAGGGTAGCTACTGTACTAATACTAATCTTTAATATTTATTGTGTTTGAATTAAGAACGTCGAAGAAGTCTGCTAAATCCATCCAAAAGTCCAGCGCTTTATTTTTAACAGTGGCCCGCCAGAGAAGTCAGGCGTAAAGGTACTAGCCCTCTTTTGCTGCTTGGCCACAAGCAGCTGGAATTCAGCGGTACACTGCAGCTGAACGTGGAAGTTCCATATTGCTCAATGATAACCCTCCCTTCCACGAGCGTGACTCTAATTACCTTTGAAAGCCAGCATAGCCAGATGCCATCAACTCATCCTGTGACAGGATATTCCATGCGTGATATGAAGTGGTTTTTTAAAAAAATCTGTCTTGAAACAGTTGCCAATCAATTTCATTGGGTAATCCTCGTCCCCGTTCGAGTATTGTGAGAGGAAAACTTGGCTCTATCCACCTTCTCCACACCATACATAATTTTTCAAACCCTCCCTTTAGTTGTCCCTTTCTGCACTAAAAGCCCAAAAGTGCTCGAACCCCTTGGATCATTTTGATTGTGCTTTCCCAGCCCTCCGGTGTCCTTTTTTGAGATCAGGCAAATTCCGAATGCGGCCGCACCTAAGTAAGGCAGCTCATTGCTATTGTTGCCATTTTACAGACGGAGAACTGAGGCTAACCAATTTGGCCAGACAGTGGAAAAAGTGAAACCTAGGACTGCAACACTATGCACTCTTTCTTACTTGGGAGTTAAAAAGCCCCACTGGACTCAGTGGGATTTACTACTGGATTACTTCTGTCCTTTACTACGACAGGATCGCGTTGCGCAACTCCTGGACGGCATTTGAGGCAGCACTTATGCTTTCGTCAGGATCAACTGGTCATCATTTCAATCAAGGCCTCCTCGCCCCAAAATACAAGCGTTGTGCAATCTGTCCTGAAACGGCGGCCACATCCGCCGGTCTCCTTTCCTTGCATACCCTCCGTCGCCAGCAGAAAGCGTCTCCTGGGTTAGATTATGGAGGGTTAAATAGGTTGAGCGTTCTGGGTCCTAGAGCCGTCCCTTAACTTAAGCACAGAGACAGGGGGAAGGAATAAGGTAGGGAGCTTCCTCTCTCAGCTCTGGTTTTTCCAGCAGCAGCACAAGCAGACCTGGAGACAGTAGAAGCCCTTAAACTGGGAAAAACAGGTAAGTAGGTGGTAATTCTGCAGGTTCAGATTTGCAGTTTAACGGGATGCCCTAGAAACTGTGAACATCTCTCTCTCTCTCTCTCTTTTGGACTGGGAGGAAAGATCAGTGCTCTGCCATAAGGCTGGTCCATTATTTTCTTTGGAGGAGTGGTTATCTTATCTTCGTAATATGAGAAAATCACTCTGAGAATCCAAGTTACATTCCAGATCGAGGACTACATGGCATTAATGATCCTATGAGAGTATGAGGAATATATGTTGTACACAATACTTTGCAGGTTTTTCTCTTAACAGTCACAGCAGCCCAGTGAGACTGGTGACACTTCTTTCCATTTTACAGGTGGGGAACTGAGGATATGTTTGCCTCTACTCTACATGTTTGTCGGGCTGCATGTGTGAAACAGCTTTCCCGGAGCAAAACACCACAGACGGGCTGTGCCATTTCAAATATCATGGAGGCTGTTCACTTGTTCACCTGTGAGTGATGCATCATTGAACGATGTGCATGCACGTGTGAATCCACTTTGAGACTCAGAACTGATTTGTTCTGTATTATATGCACAAATAACTGCCTCCACAGGTGGTCTGCTTCTAGCGAGCGATGTAAGGTGGGGTGAAGAAAACACAGATGAGCACATCCGCCTAGTTATTTTCCAGCGCTGTATTTATTCCTCTGTCAGATTGCTTAGCTGAAGAAGGTTGCGGATTCAGAACCCAGAGAATCAGCCTTAAAGGCTGCAAAGATAGATATATGATAGCATGTGAGCACTGAATGGTGGATGGAGCCTCAAAATCCAGAATGAGGGTTGAGCCAGACTTTTGTCAGTGGTCAGGGTGAAATTTCACAGTAGCCCAGGTGCAAGCAGAAACAAAATAAATCATGCAAAACAAGAAAGTTGGATTTATTTGCATAATCTATACAGATTATTGAAATCTGAGGGAGAACCCATGGCTCAGTAGCAGAGTAGATGATCTATAGAAGATCCCGTTTTCCATCCTTGACATCTCCACACAGGGTTGAGAAAAATCCCCATTTGAAACCCTGGAGTGCCCCCACCAATTGGAAAATACAGAACTGAGCCAGATGGAGCAATGGACTGATGTGTGATAAGTCTGCTTCATATGTTAATACAGGTGTGAAAAATTCACTGTTCGCTCTTTTGCATGGTTTTTGTTTTTTGAATCAATAACTAAAATTTAGGCCTCCTCATCTCTCCTTATACTTTTCTCCAACATCTTACAAGCAGATGCCCTGAGCAATTTCCTCTTGGCCCTCAGTTGACTCCCCAGCCTCCTAAAGTACATAACTCCCATTTCTAGGCCTGGTATGATTTTTTTTTCTTCCAGCCATACCCACTTTACTAGCTGTTTCCCCTCAGCAGTTAGCATGCTTACAAACATTCTGTGATATCACAGCAGCTCAGCCAATAGCTAGAAGCAATGTTTGTGGGTAGGTGGTAGCAGCCAGTTTTTCGTCCATTATTTATAAAGAATTTCTCCCATTATTCTTTCTTCAGGAACAAACTGAGAGGTGGGGATTTTGCTGTGCCCTGTTCTCATTCTTGGCTTTTGAGACCTGCAGCATCATAAGGCCTGACCTAGCTAACTTGATGACTTGAGGCCAGTTCTGGTGTGAGATGTGGACTTGAGCTGTGCTAAAGCCAACCTCAAGACAATATGGCTGCAGTCCAAGAGGTGTGATAACTAAGACACTAACTTTCCAGTTACCTTTGGAGCAACATGGAGAGAAGAATGGAGGAGCCAAACACAGCAGCACGCCCTGAAGCAGGGGAGGCGTCGGGGGCAGGAGTTGGAAAACCTCCTCGAGCCCTGCAGGCTGGCACAATCGGTGAGTTTCTGAGGTGGGCCACACCACAGCAGGGTAGGGTTGAGAGGCAGGAGGGAGTGTCGCTGCATGGAGAGGCCCACTGGCAGGAAATCCTCAAGACGGTACAGCTGTCTCACTCAGGCTGGGCAGGCTCTCAACTGCCGGAGTTGCCTCCATGGGATGACCTGACCACATTTGAGCGGGTGGCTGATGCCTGCCAGTGGCCACGAGGAGAGGGAATGGCCCGACTCGTGCCAAACTTCAGCGGAGAAGCCCAGCAAGCCTTCAGCAGCTTAGAGGTCAGAGACAGGGGAGACTATGGGAAGGTAAAGGCAGCCATCCTACGGGGGGACATCGCAAACATGGAGACACAGCGCCAGCGCTTTCGCCAATTCCACTATCAGGAAGCTGAGGGGCCCCGTGAGGTCTGCAGCCAGTTACGGGAGCTCTGCCATCGCTGGCTGGAGCCGGAGAGCCGCACCAAGGAGCAGATCCTGGAGCTGCTGATCCTGGAACAGTTCTTGACAATCCTGCCAAAGGAAATCCAGAATCAAGTCCGAGAACGAGGGCCAGAGACCTGCGCGCAGGCCGTAGCCCTGGCGGAGGGTTTTCTGCTGAGGCAGCAGGAGGGAGAAAAACGGGAACAACAGGTGAGATAATTTATTCATGATCCTCCAAGAAGGCTGGGGGTTCCAAGGGAGGGCATTTCCATGGATCCGACCATGAACACCCACATGCACCTTTGTTTTTAGAAAATGTTAACAGTGGAACTAGTGGGGTTCCAGCTTGCCTGGAAGCTGTGATCTTTGACCTGGTTGGCCTGTCCCTAACCCCAGCTACGGTATATGGCTGTCTGTGGTTACTCACTGGTGAGCAAAAACGTACTCTGTACATTCTCAGATGCTGTTTCATATGACAGTCACAGGGCTGAGCCCTGACTGAAAACTGATTCCAGATTTAATTCCAACACACACCAGGGGCTTGCGGGGAAGACACCACTCTCTCTTGGGGCATTTGAAAGGAATGCCATTTCCTCAGTATTAGTTGGCACCATGGAATAATCTGGAAGCTGTGTAGGGAAGTGCATCTGCAGCAACAGCTGACATGTTTTCTCAGGGAAGTGCATCTGTAGTTGCCAAGCAACAGCTCTCCAGTATTCTATGTGCTGAATAGAACTGGCTGAGGATGACCTGGACAATGGTCAGAACATGTGGTGATTTCTGCCTGGTTTAGAGTGAGCTGCAGACATCTGTGGGCTTTCACTTGAGGAGGACTGGCTTACTACCCCTCTCTCGATGGATAAGCACTCTATCCACATTTATGTGTTCTCCTTTTGGCTCCAGTGGACATGTCAGCTGAACCAAGGACTGCTCTGTGCGACTGGGGAGAAAGGCAAGATAGTTTTGCCTCTCTTTCTGTCGTCTGTATTTGTCACTGTTGTTTCAGGTATCAGGAACACTCCAGAGGGGGCCCATGAATTGCTCTGAGACTCAGCGGCCTCCAGCAAACACCAGGCCAAGGCAAACTTACAAGGAAACCAGGCAGCAGGATAACGGGAATGCCGGCTCATTGGGTAAGGATGGGGTTGCTGTTCCCTACTCCCTCCCCCTCCCCGTTAAGCAAGAGTTGTTTGAGAGGTCCACACCGTTCAAATGCCTAGCAAGCTTTGCTGTGAACCCAGCCAGCCTGATCTGCAAAACAGAGATTTCATTTCATTTCTGGGGGAAGACATTCAGCAGAATGCTTTCTTGCACATGTTGAAGAACAATTGGCTGGTTGCTGTCCTCCCTTTTTAAGACTTTGGGAATAATGGGACCCCATTGCTGACAGATGATGTGTTATGTTGGAAAGGAATGGAAGAACGGAGACAACTGCTGAAAACATATCCCACGTGCACTGCACTGTCAAAACATGATATAGCTTGAAATACAGTAGGAAGCTGGTTGGTTTGCTCCCTCTAGCCCGGTATATGACTGCCTTAACTGAGAGCAGCTCAGTCAGAATTCTTTTCCAGCCCTACTGTCTAAGCTTACTTTAACTGGAAATGGTGGGGATCGAAGTGGGGACCTTTCACATGGAAGGCCCTCCCACAAATAAAGCACCTTGTAGGATTAGAACTTAACACCTCTGGTTTAAAAAAGCAGTGTTGTTAACCACTGCACTACCATGCTAACAAGTTACCTTCCCCTTCCAGATGTGGCACTCAAGTTCTGAAAAGCCATGTTTCATTTTGCATCCTAGTGTTGGAGCATTTACAGGTCATGAGATTTCCAGCACACTGTGGCACAGTGGCAAGTGAAGGGCAGTTGAGCTGCATTGCAAAGGGGCCATAACTCAGTGGTAGAATGCATGCTATGCATGCTGAAGATCCCAGGTTTCACCCTGGACTCTCCAGGGTCCGAAATACTTTGGGGCCTTGGAGGGCTGTTGCCTGGCAAAATAAGTACCAGTTAGATGGATCAAGCAGTCTGACTCATTATAAAATAGCTTTGCATGTTCATAGATGAAAGAATCAGCATGGCTTGGTCAGTAGTGGGCCAGAGACTGAGAAATACATCTGATGCACAACCGGGGAGGGCATGTCAGGCCAGCTCAGGCTGCGGTGGGGCATAGGATATCTGCGCAACCCAGCGCCGATATTCCCAGCCCAGGCTGGCCAATGGCCCCCTCCCTCACTACCCCTGCCCATGCCCGCCCCCTGCACCAACCATCATAGCGCTCACCTGTGGCGGCCAGTGCGGGTCCAAGACGGCAGCTGAGTGAGCGAATCAGACCTCTGCGCCAGCACCGCTTACTCCCAGGGTGTCAAACGTATTCTGGCACATTTACGACACCCTAGGCCCAGCAGAGCACTCGCTCTGCCAGCCTACAGTTAGGTAGAATCTGGCTGTTAAGTGATTGCATGTAGTAATTTGCTACTTTGTATTTAGCAACAATACAATATGCAGTACCTGTGTTTAGCAGTGATTGTATTCAGGCCCTGTCCAAGCCAAGGCACAGCTTGGTATCCAAATTCTGTCCTCCTTTTCATGAGCCGTCTATGCACCGCCACCTCTGCCTGCAGCATCTTCAGTGGGAAGGATCGTGGGAGTTCCACTCCCCAGATCCTCTCTGCCAAGCCAGTGAAGGCACAGAGAAGGAAGAGTGGAGACAAGGGAGGCAGGCTCAGGTGGTGATTCTTTTCACAATCGCTGGAGAGCAATAGGGACAGGATTGCAGTGACCTGCCCTATCCCCTTCTCCAGCTTGACAGCAGTGCTGGAGTAGGTAAGCCCTCCTATCCTCTTCTCATTCACTCTATAAGGAGAGGGAGCAAGAAGAGGATGGGGCAGCGGCCAAGGGCAACAAGCATGGGGTGCCACCTGCCAGTTTGCCACCTCCCCCAGCCTGCCACTTGAAATGGGCAATTCAGTTGCTCATGGGTGGCCTTGATCATGATAAAATGATATTTTATTAATATAACAAGGTGTTGAATAAATTGATTTTGTCAAATTTTGTATCATACTACCGCAAATACAGTGCAGATTTTTTCCCAAGTACAGAATTTCTATTAGAGTACTGTATACCCCTTCTCAATTTTCTGTGTGTGCCTCCCCTATACACAAAACCTACCGATGACACACATCTGGCTTTTCTTTCCCACTGAACAGGTGCCAAGTTTTTGGGAAGAGCTGGGCAGTATTTCCAGTGTCCAGACTGTGGGAAAAGGTTTAGGGGAGAGGAGGAGCTCCAAGCTCATGGTGGCATCCACAGGAAAGACAGACCTCATGCCTGTGCTCAGTGTGGGAAAAGATTCACCCGCCCGTCGGGCCTAGCCAAACACTTGAAAACCCACTCGGGTGAGAAACCTTATCACTGTGGCCAGTGCCCCAAAAGCTTCATCCAGATGTCGCACCTCACCAGGCATCAGAGAATCCACACAGGAGAGAAGCCTCACCCATGCGCCGAATGTGGGAAGCGCTTCAACTGTCCGTCAGACCTGGCCAAACACCAGCACATCCACACAGGCGAGAAACCGTTCCGCTGCGCTGAGTGTGGAGCGAGGTTTAACCAGTTTTCGCATCTCACCAGACATCAGAGAATCCACACGGGAGAGAAGCCTCATGCCTGTACTGAGTGTGGGGAAACATTCAGCCAGCGGGCACATCTTATTAGCCACCAGCGCATTCACACTGGAGAAAGGCCCTATCGTTGCACCTATTGCCAGAAATGTTTCAGCCATCTCTCGGCTCTCACGGTACACAAGAGAATCCACATGGGCCAAAGGCCCTACGGCTGCCCTGAATGTGGGAAAAGGTTCATTGCCTCATCAGCTCTAACTAGGCACCAGAGGACCCACTCAGAAGAAAGGCCCCATACCTGCGATGAGTGTGGCAGGAGGTTCAACCAGCTCTCTCACCTTCATAGGCATCGACGGACTCACTCGGGCGAAAGGCCCCACAGTTGTGCTGAGTGTGGGAAAAGATTCAATCAGCTCTCTTCTCTTACCAGGCACCAGAAAATTCACACGGGAGAGAAGCCTTATCCCTGTGACGAATGCGAGAGGAGGTTCATCCGGTTGGCCGACCTCATCATCCACCAGAGAATCCACACAGGAGAGAAACCCTATCGTTGCACTGAGTGTGGTAGGAGGTTTCGGCAGAGACAAACGCTTGTCAAGCATCAGAGACTTCACCCAATTACAAATTCATAATGTATATATTTTAAAACAAAGTGAAGCCTTTCTGCCTTCTGGTTTTTATCCAGGAAATGGACGTTCTGACATTTTAAGCAGTGGCAAAGAGAAAAAGAAGAAAAAATAATTCCCATATCACCGTTCCTCCTCTCACCTTATCCACTGCCTCTTTGCTGCCACCAAGGAAATGGATCTTTTCAGCAATAGTTTCCAAACCTTTTTAATAATGATTTCACTGGATCTCAATGAGGATTTCTAACAGTGAGGAATTTTGTTTTCAGGACCCTGTTGTTGTCCCCCACACCTTTCACTTTCTGGTCTATCCCCTATTATCCAAATTCCCGATGCTGTCATTTAAGAACAATAGCTGTTGTGGATGTGGAGACTTCCTTCTGCATGTGGAGACTTCCTTCTGCAATGTTCCAGTGCCCTAAAGACACCAGATCAAATCAAGAAATATGTTATTGGCATGATGGAGATCCTTTAGTGTGGGAAAAGAATCCGCAGAAGCGATGGAGGGGAATAGAGAGGTGGGATTGACTGCTCCGATTCTCTTTTCTGCATTGCACTTCTAGTATGAAGAAGGGCCTCCTGCTTTATTAATCCCAATTATTTCCCTAATGTTGTTTGTTTCCCCTTCGCACACTTAATATTGTGTTGGGTGACACTCCATGTTCAGCTGCTGCTTTTCACAGTGGGTTGGTTTCCGGCAAATTCTTTCCTCCATCTCCACTGGAATTTCCATTATTTTATGTAGTCTTTTTTCAGGTGCAAACAGGTCACCTGAAGAGCAGCCCTGGAAGTTGAGTCATTATCTTTCCCACTTTTCCAAATGGGTAAACTGAAACTGAAGGTGAGATACCCAAGGCCACACAGTGAATTCATGGCAGAATTAGAACTCGGCCTTTCCAAAGGGTGGCTAGCATAGCATCCCCACCCCAGCCCTCAAAAGAATTTTTTTTAAAGCAAAAAAACATGAGCCCCTTTCACAAGACAATGCTCCTTTCCCCAACCTTGATTGTGTTTGGTTTCCTGACTCCTTTCATGCAGTTCTTTATTACTCCTATTTTCCAAGTGAGGAACAGTGGCGGAGACAAAAGGCTTTGCATGGCCACCCAGTGAAGCATGGCAGAGGGAGAGCACACATGCAGGTCCAGATCAGACGCTCCTAACTTTGGAATCATGTTGACTCACCTTTCTTGGGGGTTGGCTTGACGAGGTGTGGTCAGGGTTGAATTAATTTTCTTTTCTGGATGCCAGTACTGCAGCTTCTGCCTTATGTCTGAACCTCCTTTTGCATCCTCCTCCTTTTGTGTCTGTGGGAGAACCTTTTCCTCCTACAAACTTGGAACCTTGACCTCAGCCAAGCACCCTGTGTGTTCAAGCCAAAGTCTCAATGGACATGCCTTTGCTCTTCCTGAAGCAGCTTGTGTTTCATCCCCTTCGGAAGGATATAAGGATCTACCTCCTGCTGAATATGACCATTCAGGCACTTTCACCTCTTGCTGCTACCAGGCTTTGAATCCAGCTCTCAAGGATTGCCCCAAACTTAGGGGCTAGGGGAGGGGGGCAGGCTTCATGTGTACCAAGTGCATCCTCTGCCATTGAGCTACTGTCCTGTCTTATCTCTGATCTCCTCGCCCTGTTCTGCCTTCATATTTAGCTCCAAAGCTAGAATGGAACCTGTTTTGTGGCAATAGCAGAGAGAGGATTGTGGTAAGGAAAGTCTTGAATCCCATCTGCTCTGGTTCTTGCTGAAGTTCCTGGTCCTGCAGGGAGAATATGCTTGGAAAACCCTGTCCATTGGCAGCAGCTGCAGCAGGAATCTCAACTTCTACTTCCTGAAGGTTTCCAAAAGGCTGCTAGGTGAAAAGGGAGCAGGGCGCTGAGGCCTGTGCTTGAGAAAAGAAGGTGAGGCTAAGAGATGGCGTTGCCACATGCTTCCCTTTGGGAGAGGGGCTTCTGAGCCAAGGAGTCAGGGAGAGAAACATGATTTTCCCACCAACTCTGTGAATTCTCCCTATTCTTCAGCAACTGGAGATGTGGCTCCAAAGGGCAGCGTTCTTATAGGTTGTTTCAATAAAAGCCTCGTTGCTAAGATGTAGGAAAGAATAGCCCTGCTCCCTCTAACACAGCCTTGACCCTATTTTGGAGTCCTGTGTTCATTTTTGCAAGCATCCTTCTTGAACATGCCAGTTGCAATGGATTTGGATGAGTGTTATGAAGACGAGAGAGGATTTACACTGCAAAGCCTATGACTGGGTATGTTGACCCTGGAGGAAAAACACATAAGAGAAAGGGTTTTTATTCCTCCTTCCTTGTGATGTTAGAAGCCAAGGCTCTAACTTGAGTGACAGCTCTAATGCAGAACTAGTTACAGTACCGTAAATGATGAGGCCCTTGGAAACCAGCATCTGAAATGTCACCTTTCAGAACATGTTTTCTTCCAGATCTTTTCTGCTTCCCTGTTAAAATCCCTTTTGAACTCCAGAGATTTATATTAAGAAGCTGAGGACAGAAGACAATGCTATGCCTTTCCAAGGCTGTTCTTCAGGGGGGCTATATGGGGGATCCAAAATAAAGAGAATGTTGACATGTATGGCATGCACATTTTTATTAACAATTATGTTCTTTTAATATGTTTTTATATAAATTTCCCCATTAAATAAGCTGTGCTCATTGCCAATGAAACCTTGATCATGCAATGATCTCCTGGTGACCAAATGCTGCTAGCAGACTGACTGTTGCATTCTGCATCAGATACTGTATATTTATTTTATTTTTTTAATTTTATTTTTCACATTTTTATACCACCCTTCCTCCAAGGAGCTCAGAGTGGTGTACATATTTCCTCCCCTCCTTTTTGTCCTCACAACAACCCTGTGAGGTAGGTGGGGCTGAGAGATAGTGACTGGCCCAAGGTCACCCTGGAAGCTTTGTGGCTGAGCGGGGATTTGAACCTGGATCTTCCATGTCTAAGTCCGACTCCCAAACCACTACACCATCCTGGCTCCTACAGGGCACCAAGAATCCTGTATTGGGGCCCCTCTGAAGCAGAGCCCCTAGATTAGTGTATCTGCTGCACATGCTCCCCCTAGAACACTGGACTGGACCTAATTCAAAAATTTATCCCAGAAAATTTGGGGAAGCCAGATGTTTTCATCTCACACATGAGTGGGTAGGGCTCGCTAGTTTTCAATGCCAAGGCTTTTGGATATGGAATTTTGGAATGTGCCATGGGCTAAGAAAGAACATGGTGCCTCTGAGAATGTGCAAAGCTCATCCATCCCTCACTACTAATTAATTACAGGCCTCTTCAACATAGAATAAGAGAGGAGGCCTAAGAACATAAGAGCTTCATTGCTCACACAGACCAACATCTAGCTCAGGATTCTGTTCCCAACAGTGACCACTAGATGTCAGCGGGAAGTTCCAGGTGATAGTTATTCCCTGATTTGTTTGCACATCTGGAACAATCTAGGTTCTTTGCCAAAGGATGGTGTTTCCAGATGTGCTCGAGCACCTCTTGTTAGAAATTAACAGTGGGATTTGGGGTTGGCTGTAGTTTGTGAGCTTCTGGAAAGTGCATCAAGTCTGGAAGGCATAGAAGTTCAGTCCAGTCTGCATAGAAGTCCAAGAAACATCTGCCCACATCTGCTCAAAGATATCCATTATAGTGCTGTGTAAGTAGCCAGAGAAGAAAGGAGGAAACCTCAAGGAACCGACTGAAGCATTACAGTGACAGAGGACATGGAGGGAAAGACAGGCTAAAGTACTGTAGATTTGGTTTGCCTGAAAGTTCAGACAACACAGGAAGGAATCACTAGGAACAAGTAATTATTTTGGTTAAGGGTCATGCCTGTGCTGTGCTGCATTTCTGTGCTACGAGTTATTAAAATGCGACTTGCCTGTTAAAGAGGATTGCTTGGGGTTGCTTCTCTTGAGCTTCTAACTGATTGACCCTCCACATATAAAGAAAAGCAAGGTCCAGCAGCTCCATCGGAAGCAGGCCCGGCCCATCCATGAGGTCAACTGAGGCAGTGATCTTAGGTAACAGATTGGTGGGAGATTCCCACCTCTGACTGCCCACTCATCAATACAGTACTGTTCTTTCTCCCACTCCCTGGACTGAAAAAGGAAGAGGGAGCGAAGCAGAAGAGGAAGTGTGGAGGAGAATGGTAGGCTAGAGCATCAGAGACCATCTCTTCTTGGTTTTCTGTCCAAGGGGTTAAGGCTTGTCTTGTTCAGCTGGAGACGGAAAAGGCTGCCAGCATCTCTGTCTGCCATGTCTAATGTTGCATACCAAAAATGTATCACTTGCAACACTGAACACAGGAAAACGACCTTTTTAAAATAAATTCTGGTATGTGCCTTTTAATCTCTGCATTAATAAATATCTGAGACGTGACTCTTTAATTGAAATGACCTAGAGGCGGCACATTTGCCCTAAAATATGCATATTTGTCTATTGTGGAATTGCACATATTATAGTTGCAAAATGCCATCTTAACCATAAGGAAATGGTGCCTCCTTAGGAATTTCCTTCTGGGAGCCATCCTGCTTGGGAAAACAGTGGCTGAAAGTTCTTACAGGCATGAAAATGTTGACATTGAATGTGCATAATGTAGAATTCAAACAAATAAAGAATAGTCACTTTTATGAGTGTCACATGAAAAAGCAGTTGACAGCTGCAACACTTATTTGGTGCCTTCACTTGGAAGTAAAACTCAATGGGATTTACTTTTGCAGAAATGTGTGTGTGCTTTTAATTCCCACTTGGTGAAGTGGCTGCAGATCCTCAGATTGCCAGCTGGTGGTGCTACAGGCCTGGTCCATAACATTGTGTGTGTGGGGGGGGGGTTACGATGGCTCCATTTCAGTCTCAGGAGGGCTCCCATCAGACCCTTCAAAGTTGACGGCTCAGTCTCTTCAAAACTGAGTCCTGGCATGGTTGGCCAAGGATGTGGAAAGAGCTTCCTTGTGCTCTTTTAGAGAGAGGTGCTGGATGCATTGCACACCCTCCACAATTTCTCAGAGGAATGTAAGCACCCTTATACTGTACTCTTCATTTCTGCATTTCTATCCTACATTTTGACAAGCTCTCCAAAGCACCTCACCACCAAGCTGATAAATAATAACTAGGAAATGAGTGTTGCATAGTGGATTCAGAGTGTAGGACTGAGGGAAGACTCGGGTTCGAGGCCCCATTCAGACATGAAGCTAAATCACTACCAATCAGCCTAACCTTCCGTACAGTTTATGATATTAAAAATATTTATATATATATAAAATCATGGTCTCTTGAAACACCCAACAAATGGAGCTCCTTTGCGGGTGCTTTCCAAATTGTGTGTCATTATCCATGTTCTCGTGCACCTGACATTTTAACATAGCCACACAATAATATTATTTTAGATTTAGATAGTGTTTTCCTACAGGAGCTCAAAGCAGTAGTGTAGCAACCACGAAGCGGCTGGTGCGGCCCACTCCGGGCTCCACAGCCTGAGGGGGCGCTCATGGTTGCTACTTGCGAGGAAACCCAAAGTGGAGCAGGCAGCTTTATGACTGAGCTGGCACCCCCCTTCTCCCTTGGCGGTGCCAAGGGAGAAGGGGGACAGCAGCCCAATTGCAAAGCCTCCTCCTCCTCCTCCTTGGGTTTCCTCACAAGGAAACCCGAAGAGGAGGCAGCAGCAGTGGCGGCGGAGGAAGTGATGTCATGACATCATGTGACATCACAACAGCATGTGACGTCACAACGGCATGTGTCATCGGGCCATCACCACCTCGGGCAGCAGTGAGACTATCTACACTTCTGGCTCAAAGTACACTATTTTTGGTCACCCTTACAAGAACACTGTAAAGTAGGCCAATACTGTATTATTAATCCCATGGTGAGAGGATTTTGACGGTGAGAGTAGCTGGCTTGATGTCACCCTGCAACTTCATGGCTGAGCCAGTATTTGAACTGGTAACTTGTACCTCATCGACTGAGTAGCCATGACTAGGAATGCCAGAGGCAAAGGAGGCCACCCATGTCAATGGTTGCGAAGATTAAGGAGTGTGGAGTACAAAAACACAGCATGAGAAGTCACTGGTTGATCTCTGTTCATGCTCCTGCTCAAAATACCATCTGGGTGTTGATCTCCTCATTATTGTGCCAGGGTAACAACTGGCAGAAAGCACCATTGCCAAGGTAAACAACACCCAAGTCTGCAGCTGTTGCTGGAGCTTCATTAAGCAGGAATGTGCCACCCGCCAGCTGGATGCACTCCAGGGTAACAGAAGTAATAGCTAACAAGTATCACGGTCATGGATAGAAACAATGGACATTAGAAATGGCCAGTTCCTTTCCAAGTCCTTGCCCACTCCTCCAGGACGAAGAGATGGAAGCCCCATAGTTAATCTGTGACCATGACAATGTGGATCAATCTCGGGGGTAAATGCTGGTACTTATGCAGAATTGCCCCCAAGATTGCCATGGTTGCAGGTCCCTTGAGATAATAGGCCTGGATCATTCAGAGGTCAGTGACCATCTCCTGTGTGAGGTAAGAATGTGTAACCCACATGTGAACAAAGACCCAGTCTACACATTACACAGAGTGAGGTGGTACAATTTGAAACTATTCTACTTCAGAGGGCACATGGGTCATCATATTTTAGAATGCTTCTCCATGGCAAAACAAAACTCCTTCACTGCACGTAGTAAATGAGCACGTTGGAGGAAAACTTTAGGGCAGACC
Organism: Plestiodon gilberti rubricaudatus; assembly: GCA_026170595.1. Lineage (NCBI taxonomy): Eukaryota > Metazoa > Chordata > Lepidosauria > Squamata > Scincidae > Plestiodon > Plestiodon gilberti. The sequence goes on from JANXHW010000006.1 coordinate 24,535,394, forward strand.
TCTCCTTGATTTTCTGATTTACTGCATGCATGGTGGGTTTGTTTTGCTCTTGGGAGAATTCAAAAACATGGCTCCCCTACCTAGAGTATGAGGTGGAACAGTCCGGATTTCTACCATCTCAGCTTACCACCTTACTCTGTGTGACTGACGAGAGAGAACACGGGAGTGTGGCAATATGGCTCAGTCAGTGCGATTCAAGGAGTTGACACCCATCAAATTAATTGGGTGCAACATTTGAACACAGCTCACATAAGCAGATACAGTATAACTTAACTGGGAAGCATTCAAACAATCAAAAACCACTCCAAATGTCTCTGCTCCATTACCTGAAGTGATATAGGCCAGGAAAAGGTGGTTTTGACTTTATAAACTGCCCCTAGACATTATTGTACCAGAATTAAACTATCAAAATGACATATGTGCCCCTACTTTGAACTAGTCCCCACACTTTTAGTGACACAGGAAGCCAAATTAAATATGACGGTGTCAGGCTAGGAGTGGGAAGACCTGGATTCAAATCGCCCCCCCTCCCCCGCCATGAAGCTCTTGGGCATGGCTGACCTTGGGCCAATCACAACCTCTTAGCCTCACCTAACACACTGGGCTGTTGTGAGGATAAAACTGGGACAGGGAAACCAGACACGTCACTCTGAGCTCCTTGGCCTTGGAGGAAGTGTGGGATAGAAATTTACAAATAATAACATGGTTTACCTATTTGCCACACACATAAAGTGTGTGTGTGTGTGTGTGTGTGTGTGTGTGTGTGTGTGTGTGTGTGTGTGTGTGTGTGTGTGTGTGTCCTTACTCTTAACAAAAAAGGTGCTGCATGGAAAAAGGGGGCTGAGCTCCCCTCCTGCACAACTTACTACTCCTCAGTCTATTGCAGCACTTTTCTCACCACTTCCCAGCTACATTCACTATTGAAGCCCAAAAGGGAAAAATGTCTGGAGCAACCAGCTACGGGGCGGTAAGATACAGGAGGAGAGGTTTGGCGCTCCTCTCCCCTATGTTTTTACTGTTCTCTCTCTCTCTCACACACACACACACACTGTCCAGCTCACTTTATATGCTGTCTGGGAAGACATGTTAATAATAAGGGTCCTTTCACACCTAGTTTGGCCCACAGACTGTGATGTTGGGGGGCAGAAAATTGCTTTCCCCCTCTTGAATCTGCCACCTGAAGCAAGACCTTCCCTTGTTTTTGCTTCATGGCAAGACCAGCCCTGGCAAGTCGGTTTAAGCAATCCATATGGCTCACCGCGTGCAGTGCTCTCATTCGGCTTCCCAAAGGTGAGTCTGGGGTTGTCTCCCTGCCTTTCCCACCATACTCCCCATAATTCCAGGCTCTTCACTGCAGTGCCAGCAGGGCCTGTAAAAAGCTGTCTTCAGAACAGGGAAGTTCTCCCTCCCCTCCCTCTCTTTCCCCTTTCTCTCCTAGCGCACTAACTAAACCATTTCGATGAGTGACTCTCCATGGAAACCTAGAGTACAACAAACAGTGCCTTACCCACCTGCTCGCTTATGCCCCCAGTCCTTCCCCAGAGGCAGCTCATACATCCTGCCTCGTACATCCATAAGCCACCATTGGCAAAGGCCAAGCCACACACTAGGCAAAAGCTGCCAAGGAACAAGCAAAGGTCAGGGAGCATCTGTCTCCTGTTGAGGGGCAAGATATTCACACGCAAGCGGGGGGGAGGGGGTTCCGCCCAGTGCCAGTGATCCCTGCAGAAGCAGGTGGCCTTCCCCAGAAGGCTGGATGATAGGTAAAGGATGATCTGGGGAGGATCTGCTCAGTCGGTTTACAACTTCTAGGGTTCCTGCTCAAGGTTACCCAACGGTGTGTGAGATAGAACTCAACATCCGTTCATCCAGGGATGGGTGGTGGACTTGTAGGATCCACTTTGTTTTTTGCCTGAATGCTGAATGCTCTCCCAACTGGAGTCTGCCACAAGATAGTGGCTCAGAGAGTGGAAACAGTATTAAAGCCTAGGACAAGATGCCTCTGAGTACATGTTCAGCCCAGGACTGCGTTTCCAGTACCAGAACTGAGATCACAATCCTTTCCACACACAAATCCATACTTTGTTTCCCCCAAGTTTTCTTTCAGAGCTGGTATAAGTGTAGTGGCTTAAGCTGGAGCTACACTGTAGGCGTTTGCGTCCCGTGTGCGTCTGGCGCTGCCGAGATGCAACCGTAGCAAGCCGGAACCAGTCCACACTATTCCGGAGCACGTGTTGAAAATCACTGCCCAACAAATAATCATGGCATCTTCCCCTGCCGCCTCTCCTCCTCCAGTTCACGTCAGGCTGCTTATTAATAAGTCTCTTATTATTTAATAAGTCTTTTATTATTTAGTTTCTTATTATTTAGAGTTTTTCTGATATCTGCCCTGTGATTGGCTACCGCGTGAAACGCATCCCGCCCCCCACAGTACAAAGCACTGCCCCTGACTGGCTGGACGTTCATGAAACGGGCAAAAGTCGAGCCGAGGTCGACTTTGCCTGTGCGGGGATGTAGGCAACGCTGGCAGCCGACTGGAGGCCACATGTGACGCACGTGCCCATGCCGTGCCGTACGCTTGCTGGACGCGTATAGTGTAGCTCGGGCTTTACAGTGCAAGCCTGTTTGTCTACTCAGAAGTAAGTCCCACTGAGTTCAATGGGGCTTATTCCGAGGCAAGTGTGCATAGGACTGTATCTTTTTCACCCCATGACCCACCTTCAGCGCGGAGCTCAGCAACCCAGAAGTTTTGGTGGCGATGTGATGACATCATCACGCCACCGCCCAAACTTCTGGATTGCCGAGCTTTTGCATATTTATTACGTGAACAGCCTGCCTCCCAAGCTTCTGCTCAGCAGTTTTCGGCTGCTCCAGATCTTGTTGCATCATGTTTGTTTATTTATTTATTTATTTATTTGCACTATTTTTACCCCACCTTTCTCCCCGAAGGGACCCAAGGCGGCTTACAACATAAAAAAGAATACAATACAATACAGAAAATAATCACTTTTTAAAACAATAAAAAACAATTCATGAAAACTAGTAAAAAACAGCATCTAAAAATTATTAAAAAACAGATCACATTACAATTAAAACAAGAGCATAAAAACAGCAGCACTTCACCTGTACCAGCAGGATATTAAAAAAAGGCAAGGACTCAGAAGGCCTCCTTAAACAGGAAAGTTTTCAGGCCTTGCCGGAAAGTCTCCAAGGAGGGAGCAGTACGTAAGTTAAGAGGGAGGGAATTCCATAAGGTTGGTGCCACTACTGAGAAGGCCCTATTTCTGGCCGCCGCCCCTCGCACCTCCCTGGGCAATGGCACCTGCAAAAGGGCCTTCTCTGATGACCTAAGGAGACGAGCCAGACTATATAGAAGTCTCTCAAATATCCTGGCCCCAGGCCGTATAGGTCTTTAAAGGTCAAAACCAGCACTTTGAATTGGGCCCGGAAACGAATCGGCAGCCAGTGCACCCGTTGGAGAGGCGGGTCGACAGAGTCGAACCGCGTGCCTCCAGTGACTACACGGGCCGCCGCATTCTGTACTAACTGCAGTTTCCGAACCGTCTTCAAGGGCAGTCCCACGTAGAGCGCATTACAATAGTGTAACCGCGACTTCATCGTGGCATGGATCACCGTGGTCAGGTCTGCACGGTCGCAGCTGGTGCACCAGTCGAAGCTGGGCAAAGGCCCCCTTGGCCACAGCCGCCACCTGGGAATCCAGGAGCAGCTACAGGTTCAGGCAGCTGCGAGTCCAGATGAAAACACGCTCGTCAGCGAGAACACGGTGCAACGAGGCCCGGAGTGGGCCGAAGTCTGCCAAGCAGAGGCTTGGGAGGTGGGCTGTTCGCACCCACCAAACATTGGGTTGTGACCCACAGTTTGAGAACTGCTGTCATACGTGTAACATAGCAAGCCATGTCCTCTTGACTCCCCAGCTGCAATGTGGGAATAAGATTATTTATCTCAGAGTTGTTGTATGGATTCCATCTAGAATAGATAATACATGTGAAGTGCTTTGCACACTAAAAAAATGCTATACAGTATCATTATTTGTTTTAGCAGCCTAATTGGGGAGGGGGCATTTCTGGTGTTGTTATTGTTAGACAACTGGAGAGTCAGAAACCCTTGCTGATCTAATCAGAGATTTACTACTTTCAGCCAGGTGTCCACCCTTGCTTAGCCTTCTTTAACCATTCTGCTGTGCTTTAGGATGAAGCCAGGGGCAGGTAGTTATTCTGCATCCAGTAACACCGAGTACTAAATAAGAAGTTGTGCGTGCATGGCATTAAAAGACAAACTTTGATTATTATTTACTATAAACACATGCACACATATGTGTGAAAATGTATGCAAGGAAGGGTTAGATGTTGCATGAAACGGAAGGTTTCTACATCCATCCACCCCCATCCCCAACCATTGGGAAGTTCCACTCAGTCCCCAATAAACCCAGATGTTTCCTGATTTAATTTCATAAACACGAATGCTAGAAACTTAACCACTAACTGCTAGAAACACAAAGGTTGTATCACCCACATACATCTAGCTCTCCCTTACTGAGGAAGCAGACTTATGTCTGGGCTGTATCACTTCAGATTAGAGTTGCCTACCCTTCTAGGATTGGCCTGGAGCTCCAGAAATCAGCATAGATCTCCAGGTGACTACTGAAAGCATTTTTGGAGATGCTAACAAGGTCTCCTTGGTTTAATGACATTCATACTGGGGTGGGGAATCTTCAGGAATAGCTTCACTCAGATCTGGCAACCCTACTTCTGACTGCAAGCAGAAGAGCATGATGCTTCTCCATACAAAGAATTCTCTCCACATAGAAGATGTGATCTCAAGGAGAAAGACTGGAACCTGATCTTCTCTCTGACATGCTTGTTTTCAGTGTGGAAGAAATTGTTTCGTATGAAAGAACAGCTGCATTTAGAAGTGGTACTTCTCATTGCTCCTTACCATAGTAATTGCATGAGATTTCCAGTGGTTCCCAAACTGGGAAGCGCGGCTCTCAGGGGAGCCGTGGAAACCAGCCAGGGGAGCCACGGAGTGCCACAGAATCCTCTCTGAAAACAGTGCAATGCCAATTGGCAGGCATCCACATAATGTAATGGGGAGCCACGGCCAATGGTTGCCAATGGTCAAGGGGAGCCGCAGGTCGGAAAAGTTTGGGAAACACTGGATTAATGCATTCATTATGCAGTGGTTTACCCTCTGAATTTGCCAGGTGATGGGCAATCATGCATTCTTCCTTATGCAAAATAGACCTCTCTCTGCAGCTTTTTGTATAGACGCATCTGGAATGTGGCACACCCAGCTGCTGAGGTAGGGCTGGGGAGGGACAGTTTGAATTTGTCCAGAGAAACACAACTATTGAGACAATTTCTAAGGACTACCTGATTGGCTGAAGCAGCTGTTTAGGGTCTGAAAAAGGTGCTCGACTGATGCTACTTCTTGGGGCTAGCGCTCCATGCCTGCTTGCTTGTTATCTGCTCCGCCTGTATATCTGCAAAGAAACCAATGTTACTAAACACAATTTAAACCTTCTGTACTTTGTCGTCCAAAGAACACTCTGATAAAACTGCCCACACCTCAGGGAAGTGAGAAGTGTGTGAAAGGTGGCCATGATGTAAACAGTGATGTGTTCTGGACTGGGTTGTGTAATGAGGCTGGCATGGTGATCTGCTGCTGGGCAAGGTATGGAAGTGAGGCCATATAGGCACAGTAGTCATTCTTCCCTGCAGAGCTGGCCTTAGGAGCTGCAGGGCAGGGGCCAACTGGAAACATTTTTGCAGGGCCCCAGGTTCACAGCCAAGGTCTGTAGAACCGTAGAGATATAAATAAAATGTATTATAGGCTTTATATCTCTGTGGTAACTCCCTGAGGCATCTGGTGAGATAAGGAAGCTGGACTATGATGGGCCTTTGGCCTGATCCAGCAAGGCTCTTCTTATGTTCTTATGAAAGCAATTAAAATGTGCACTTTAAAAGTGCATGTGAGTTAATGGACCAAATGGATCTAAGCACATTTTAACATAAAATTGCATACATGTAAGCCTACAAGTAAACAAACAAACCAACAAAACATGTAGATTACATTAGAAAAGTAAATAGATACAGAACCACTTGTTTTAATGACTGTGGAATGATTTAGTTAAAAAAATATAATTTTTATTTTTTGTTTAGAAAAAAAATCAAACTGTAAGTGAACAGCATTGCTGGGAACAAATTGCTGTGTGTATTTGAGAAGACTAGAGTAGATTATCCTAGTGCGCGGGGGGGGGGCTTTGGCGGGGGGGTCCAATTGGGAGCAATTGGTCCAATTAGCTTAAAGCCGGCCGTGCTTCCCTGGCCTGATGCAACTGTCCCATCAAAGACCAGTCCCTTGAAGAGGGAGAAGCTTGAATCCTTTCCAGGAACATCTGGGACACATACATAAAACGTAAAAGCAGCTGGGCAGGCAGAGGTAAAAATAACTCTGGCAAGTGGCTGCTAATCCTGCCCCATGGAACTGCCTGCTCTCCAGAGCCCTGACCTTTTGGGGCAGGAGGGGAAGAGATGAGAGGGGTGGCTTGGCCTCCTTCCCTAATTGTGTGGCTGGACTGAACCAGATGGGGTTGCTATAAAAGGCTCCACGCAGATCTACATGCGGCAGGTACCAAAATACACAGACTGTCCAGAGAGTCAATCAACAAACCACTCAGGAAGCAGTAGACACAAGTGCTCCAACTCCACTGTGGCAGGTAAGCATATGCCTCAGGGCAGGGACTCTTCAATCATGATTTGCATTTCCTGTGCTTTTGAATGCAGAACCTACATGAGCTTAGAAAGTGCATTTTGGCTTTAAATGGCTCTCTTTTCCTTTACAACCTACAAAGACTACTAACTAGTGTTCAGAAATGATTCATTTCAAGCTAGAACGTATTCACAGAGTTGCTTGCAAAAAATGTAATTGTGGGAATGTGTTTGTGTTTTGCAAAGAATGGGGTGCCAGCCACTGCCAAAGGACCCCTCAGTCTTAGTTCCCAATCTCTAGTTTCTAGTAGAAGGCTGGGGTTGAAGTCTGCCAACCTGTTGTTAAGTCGCATATCTGCCCTAGAAGCATTTCCCCAACATTGGATGTGGTTATTGAACAACACCAAGAAAAAGCAATCCTGCATATGAGCAGGGGCACTCACTTTATTGTTACTTAACATTTTCCATGTCTGAGAGCCCCTGAAACAAAAGCCATTTGGACCAGGGTTCATAGCACAATCCTATGCATGTCTACTCAGAAATAAGTTGCCTTGTATTCTGTGGGGCTTACTCCCAGAAAAGTGTGTTTAGGCGTGCAGCCTCAGTGCTTCGTTCCCCTCTTGCATCTAGATTTACTAGAGTCAGAGAAAGAACTGATACACAGTCCAATACCTGTGGTGTCCACTTATGTAAACATTATGGTGTGGTCATTTCTGGTGTTGTGCCAATTGCTCTCATGAGGGAAAATGTGCTGGTTCAGAATGACTAAGGAAAAGTCAGAAGAGGGAGGGAAGCCATGGAACAGTAAGATAATCTGGGCAGTAAAGATTTCTTTTATTTATTTACAATATTTTTTTATTTACAATATTTTTTACCCCGCCTTTCTCCCCAAAGGGACCCAAGGTTCTCTACAATCCTACACAATAGGGTGACTGCTACTTCCATTTCTTGTTGTGCATTCTCAGCCAACATCTGCTCAGGTGTGTGCAGTTTTGTTTTAGAGGGGTCAATTTGCTGCTACCTGCATCGTTCTCTCCCTTAATGTGGCAAAGCGCAACTGGAGACACTAGCAGTCCCCAGCACCCCTCTTTTGCTATTAGCAACTGCAATGTCATCTCTTCTTAAGCTGCTGCAAGAGTCTCAGAGCTACATGTGCAACGTAGAAATGTCCAAGCAGACCAACCTGTCATGACCTCTTTCTCTCATTCACACCTGCCTCGGTGTGGTCGGGTGGGCAGGGGGCATGTTCCACTTTGATGCCTCATACACAGGATCACACCCTTCTACCCCCAGAGAATGAATACAGAATAACCATCAGCTTCTGGTTCTCTGTACTTGCAGCCATGAGCAGATGAAAACCTCCACTTCGACCCTAAATGCACATTGAAAAACGGCCTCTTCGACCCAACTTTTTAAGCATCCCCCCACACACAGGCAGTTTAAGGCAGTGAAGGGGAAGAGGAACTCACTTCTGGTGGGGAGTACATGCCCTGAGAAACCGAGTTTTTCCTTACCTTCAGAAAGGTATAAGTTCACCTTCTTCTGTACTGTGAAGAACGTTTTGCCACCACGTCTGCAACCAACCAAAAACCAAGAGAATAGGAAAAATTATCTTCAACACTCAGGAGGAGCTTTCCAAGTGCACTTGGTAGCGAGATGCTACTCTGTGTGCACTGCAAGTCTCTTTCCTCCCTTTCTCTCCCACTGCACAGCCATGAAGCTAAGCCTTGGCAACATTGCCGAACGTCTGGAAGAGATGGTCCAGCTGACAGCACAGAATCTGCCTCAGGTAGAGGTGACGAGCAGTTACACCATCCTCCGAGAGCTGGGGAGTGGCTCCTATGGGCATGTGCTGATGGCAGTCCACCAGCACCAAGGTGAGTCAGGAGATGGTGAAGGGGCAGGGCAGGGCAGAGGAGGAAATCAGACCCTTGAACCGATAATCTTGGAGCCAGGGACACTTAGGGCTGAGCCCTGAAACACTGCAAGTAATAACAGAGAAGCGTACCTCTGAGCATTTGCAGTGTGCTTTTTCCTCACTACTATAGAATACTCAGACCCAGTCTCAACTCATCTGGGACTCACTAGGTGAAGATAGGAGGCTGCCTTATATTGTGTCAGACCCTTGGCCATTTAGGTCAGCATTGTTTCAAACAGCAAGGTTTCAAACAGCAGTCTTTCCAGCCCACCTGAGGATGCCAGGGATTGCTCTGTCACTGAGGTGCAGCTGCTTCCCCACAGGTGGTAAAAACTGTGTCTGGGCTGTACCACTTCAAAGTGCAGGTGGACGCTCACTTGTGTGGCATAGCTCTCCGTAAAATCTCTGTGTATCGAATCATCTTCAGCTTTAAGATGTGGGCTAAAAATAGAAACAAAATCAAGAAAAAAAGAAATTCCACAACAAGAAGGCTCTTCTCCCTGACATGCTCATTTTCTATGGGTGAGGATTTCTTCTGGAGAGCAGGGAAGAATATTCCATCATGTGAGCCTCCACCTGCAGGCTGAAGTGACCTAGCCCTCCAGTTCATCACCTCAACTGCTGTTGGTGAGAACCAGGCTTTCGCTTACAGTGTGTCAGCTATTTCCTTCTGTCAAATTGTATCTGTAAGCAGGGGGTGGGGTGGGGGGCTAGCTGGTTTGATCTGGCGCAAGGAGAAAGCAAACTCCTTAACATCTCCTCTCTTGCAGGGACCCCCATGGCGCTGAAATTTGTGCGCAAGAAACATACGGAACTGCAGGAGTTCCTGAATGAATACTGCATTGCGCTGACCTTGGGGGCCCACCCCTGCATTGCCACGGCCCTTGGCATCGCCTTCCAGACCCCGCAACACTACGTCTTTGCACAAGAGCTGGCCTTGGCCAACGACCTCTTCTCTCTCATGGTGCCACAGGTAACTCAAGACATAGCCAACAGCACAATTACTTCTTTAGACTGATAGGAGGCATTGGGCAACGGGCCGCTCCTGGGCCAATGAGGCTATCCATTTTCTCTCTCTCTCTCTCCTCTCCCCCCCCCCCTCCATCCTCTTCATGTTTTTTAAAACAGCTCCAGGAGATGAAGTGGAGGGCAAGGGGAGCATGCCTGAGAGGAGAGTTCAAGCATCCTCTGGAGGGGCGTCACCCTTGCTCGCCGCTTTCTGCAGCTCTGACTCGACTCGGAGCTGAGCAGGCCGAGTTGGAGTGGCTGCCGAGCTGAAAGTAATTGGCGGTCACATCACCGCCAAGCAATCGGTGGTAATGTGATGATGTCATCACGTCGCCACCAATTATTTCCAGGTCTGGGCACTCAGTGATGCCAGAGTCACCACACTGGGTGCCCAGATGGGCAACAATGCCACTGCTCTAGCCCATCATTTTCCTCTTCTCTTCGCACCTCCTTTTCTGCTCTCCCCCCCTTTTTTTTAATCCAGGAAGAAGGAGGGAGGAGCAGTGCAGGCAAGTGGACAGACAGAGGCGGGAGCTCTTGCCAATCTGCTGCTTGAGGCAACCACCTCAGTCAGCCTCATGGATGAGTCGGCCCTGGCTAGAAACCTGCTTTAAAAACACACACACACACACTTTGATTCCTAGACTTTTGGATGCGATACCAATGCTTGCATGAAGTAATCACAGAAATATGGAATATACAAAAACCTTAGCAATGTCCATGCACTGTTTTCATCCCTGTCAGCTTTGTTTCCAGCTGCTTCATGGAAAGCTGCCTGGAGGCAGGCACTTAAAAAGGCTGGAGCACATATCCTGAGCAGGGCTTTGGTAGCTTGGTTGAATGGACGTTGGCAATGCAAAGAGGATGAAGAGTCACTCCTCAATCTTCTAATCTAAATGGGCCCCTAAAAGTATAAGCGCCCTGAGTCCCTGAACACTCCAATCTGACCCTGTTGGAGCGTTCATCGAGGTGGGCCCGGTGGTGTCCCTTACCACTGTCAGGTAGTCAGGCAGAGCTACACGGTGCGTTCAGTTCTCCTCTTCCCCCCTCACCTAGGTTGGCGTGCCTGAGCAGCGGGTGAAGCGCTGTGCCCTCCAGCTTTCCAGTGCCCTGGAGTATATGGAAACCAAGGGTCTGGTGCATCGTGATGTCAAGCCAGAGAACGTGCTGCTGTGTGACCCTGAGTGCCGGCGCATCAAGCTGACGGACTTTGGGCTGAGCTGTCCACGAGGTCAAGCCATCAAGGCCTTGCCCGAGAGCCTGCCCTACACAGCACCCGAGTTGTGCAGCCTGGGCCCCAAAGCTCATCTGGAGGCCCAGCCCAGTCTGGACACGTGGGGCCTGGGAGTGCTGCTCTTCTGCGTGCTAACTGGCTACTTCCCCTGGCTCACAGCTGCGTCCACCGACCAGCATTACCGCAGCTTTGTTTGCTGGCATCGCAGTCCCTGCTTTGCTCCACGCCCACCTCATTGGGGGCGTTTCACTCCCCAGGCACTGGAGATGCTGAAAGGGCTATTGATGCCCAACCCAGCCCGTCGTAGCCCTGCCAAGGAGGTGATGACTTATATCAAGTCACCTTGGTTGCTACCGGAGACCCGGAACCATACCCGGCCCAGCAGAGAACTTTTCCTTGGCGTTAGCCGCCACTGCTAGGGAATCAGGCTAGCTGTGTGGAGATGGGAGGAGGTAACACCAATTCCATCCACTTGTCTTAGCCGTGGAGGGACCAAACACACATATCACCAAATCAGACCCCTCATCAGCTCCAGGAATGAGAATAAACCACTCGAGCCAGGGAAACAAAGAAAAAAACTTTGAAACCCTCAGAAAATAGTGAGCTGACAGTGGGCCTGGGGAGGACAAATTGGCTCAGGGGACCATTCTACACGACTTCCATATTAGGAGGATTGCTCTCCAGCCCTCTGGGTTCGAGATTCAAAAGATTTAATTTCAGCCTCTCCTGGGTCAGTAGTTGGCCATCTTATCCTTGAAACAAAGCATCATGAGAAGGAACCAAATTGACATTTAATGGACCCCAAAGCCTTGGTACTCCATTACCCACCCTGGTTCCAACCAAATGGTTTAACTATTTCTGGATGAATAGGTTGGAAACAGATAGCCCCAGTTCCCACAACAAAAATGAAACTTAAGAAACTTCTTCCATGCTGTTGTGAGCCATGCTGTCCCATTATTCAATGTCTGCCTAGGCTTGGCATAGGCAATGGACACTGCTGGGAGATTTCTGCATCTCTTTGTCCTGAGCTACCCTGGATCGAGATAAGTGCAGGATGGAAGGAAGCTGTGAAGCTGGTTTGCCCAGTGAGGCATTGGAGGTGGGGGGTGGCCAAGGTGAGCTGCAAGGAGCAGTCCGGTATGGGGCTTACAGAGTTGCCAAGAGATTTGTGAAGACAAAAGCTGATTTGGGGTCCGGGCTTTGCTGCTGCTGAGAATCGAGCATTGCCAGCCTGTGCACTCGCTTACATGCTGCTGTAATACCTATTCTACCTGTACATTTGTAAATAAATTTATAGTTATCAAGACACCATAACATTGTCAGTGCTCTTTTTTTCCAAAGCAAACAGGTTCTGTAATGGTTGCCTGGAACTTCCCCCTGCTTCCCCTGCTTGGGGAAATAGAAGTGCAAACCAATTTTTTTGTTTCAATGAGATACTGGCAATGAAAATTATGGCAGGTAAATTCAGATCAGCACTTAGAAATCAGCTCCTCTGCTAGGGATGTCTGGTCCTTTCTTGCATCCACTTCTCCAAGGGTGTATTAACCCATGGCCGCCCCCCGAGACTTCAGGTATTTTGGGGCCCCTCCAGCACTTCAATCTTCACACTTGCTATAGAGTGTGTTCCTCTCACTCTATAGAGACTTGTCCCTGCGGAGCCAGCCTAATGGATAATACACCCCTGCACTTCTCCACTCTCACCCCTTCGTTTGGCTGCTCTGCCTCTAGGTCCTCCTCCCATTCAGCTTCCCAAGCCTCCCTTGCCAACCACACTGAAGAACAATCCTCCTCTTTCGCTCTAGTCTAGACCCTGTGTGAGGTCTTTTCCCCAGCCCTTTTTCTCCTTCTCCTTCCAACTCTCTTTCCCTCAGTGCCCATCTTCTTCTCAGGTCTGGTCGGCACATGCAGCAGAATCAGGTAGTAGAGTGGAGCACACCACATCAGACCTCACGTGGGGGAATTACATTTGGGAATATTTTTCCTCATTAAAAACTCCCCACAAATTTTCAACTGGCACAATGGTCACAAGTGTGGCCTAGAACCTTTTCCCTTGATGTGCTAGTTTCTATTTGCCAGCAGTAGTTGTTGTGCTTTAGAAGAGTGGTATCCTCCTCCTATAGTCTGAAATAGTACAGTCCACTGTGTCCCCCACTTTGTAGTCTACCACCTCTATTGCACCTGTAGATCCCTTTTTCTTATTGGTCCTTTCCCCTTCCCAACTCTTTCTCAGCTCTCTGCTTCTCTGGAATCAGACAGGATGGCCACCTTCGCCCCCGCTCCACCAGTGCACATTCTGGCAACTGTTTTCAAAAAATTAGAGAGATAGAAGAGGAAGACAAGTAATCAGAAGCAACCTCCCACCAAAGGGCAGAATGAATCACCCAAAATCGCACTCACACACCCTACACAATCCAGGCCATGGCATGCCACAAGCAGAGAGCAGATGTTTTACCAGATGGGACCTTGCAGATGAAATCATTCCAAATGACTCGAGAGCCAAGCCATATTTTGCAGGGGGAGGCTAAAAATAACAGAAACCCCCCCCCCCAAGGCATTTCAAAGCTGGAAAACAGTTGTTTTCTACCATGAATGTTTAGTAATGTCTGTTGTGAATCTAGGCTTCTGAAAATGTGGTGACAAGTGTGAGTATGTGTGTGGGAACCTAATAATTTCTTCCACCATGATCCTTTCTACTCACAAACTTCCCTATCATCACACTCATGCTAACCCATGTGGAGCACAAGGAAGGACAAACCTCTGTGAGTTAATATGGCTGCTCAGATGGGGGGGGTGCACACATTGCAGCACACCTGGAGGCTTTCTGACTTCTCAAATCGTGTCCAGCAGGCTACGAGACCTGGGCGTTCAACAGCAGCTGTAACCGGAAACTATTAAGAAGCAGCCAATTTTGCTTGGCCCTTGCGTCCTCTCACGCACCTGCTAAATATAACCGAATGCAGAAGACGGCCACAGCAGGTGGGTGGAAGAAAAATACTCCCTCCTCCCCTTCGTTTCCTCTTTATTGATACTCATGAAGAGAGAGCTCATGTTTGGGGTCACAAGGCTTCGAGGCTTATGTTCAGGGCTGTGCAAGTTCAAGCACAGAATCTGGTGCCAGACACTGAACTGAACATCGTGACAAATAAAATATGCAGGAAACCAGAACATCAGTTTCGAGCCTTCATGGAGATGGAGATGGGTCTGAAAATTAATCCGCAGTGCATAGAGAAATCTCAGTAGCCAGAGACAGGCTGAGCAGCACAGCACACCTGGGTGGTCAGAGGCTGGGGCTTCTTCCATAGTCTCTTGTCCCTCTCTAGTGGCTGAATAATAAAGCAAAACTGGTGCAAAACAAGGAGGTGCATGCAAGTGAGGTTACTTAGGGTAATGGATTCAGGCTGCAGAGTTTTCCTTCCTTGTTGCAGAAGGTTTTTTTTTTTTTTTAATGCATGGCATGCACAGCTCAGGTCATGACATAAGGACAACTGGCTGCAACACGCTCTCTGCCACATGGAAGAAGAAAACAGAGAATGTTTAAATTGGGCTTTTGAATCTTGTAGAAGAGCCTAGTTTACAGAACCATGTGACTTGATTTGACTTGTTGTGGTCAACTAAGCTGTAGAGTGCTGGATCTCAAATATTTGTTGTACTAGCAAACTGCAACCATTAATGTCTATGGAAGAAAGGAAAAGGGTACATGCAGAAATATTTTTCAGATAGAAGTTAAATGTGTTGCACATGAGTCCAGTCTCTGGACCAGGCAGCGAATATATGCTCTCCCACCCCCCGCCCACCCCCAGCAACCTTCATGAGTGCAATGAGTGCATTTTCTAGATCCACAGAATTCATTCAAGGGGGGGGGCACACCAGAAACCCTCATCGAGTGTGTGACTAGGTAAAGCAGATGTTGCAAAGCAGATTATATCTGTCCTGAGTTCTGTTCCTTGGTCCACACTAGAGCTAAATACTAGCCTTTGTGCATATATCCAATAGTTTATTAACGGTCAAAGACCAATACAACATAGCACAACATAACACAACGTCAAAAAAGCATCACATGACAAGGGAAGGGAGAAGTTTTCAGCCAAGCCTAAGATATGACAGGTAGGAGATGCTACACAAAGGGAGGGGGCAGATAAACAGAGCACAAATCAGCATTAGAATTTTCCCTCAATACTGACAATAATACTCTTGCGAGTTTTGCAAGAAGTTGGCAAAAAGCTTGCACACTGGGTTGTAAACCAGGAACTTTTCCCCATAAGAAGCATCTTGGCCAACTCCACATCAGTCAGACTGGGATATTTTTTAATAAAGGGGGCAATAAACCTAACACACAGCCCCTGATAAAATGAACAACCATTGTGCATATAATAAGATTGCCTGTTTTGCTGATTTTAATGGGCTTTTCATATTTTTTGTGTTGTTATTCACGGGGAGCTAGCACAGTTTGTAAACATGTGCCAACATTTTATTGAATCCTACATAAGCACCTGAGCAGCACCAATCCCCCCCCCCCCCCGCACTATCATCAGGTGGAAGCAACAATAACCAGCAACCAGTTTTGCATTTATCATTTAAACTAATAGATGAGCAAGTAACGGTCTCTCAGGGAGAGCAGTTAGGAGAGCTAGCATCTGACTTTTTCCATCCTTTGTGCCCACCACCCATTCCCAGGGTTGCTGCGTCTCCTTCAGTTGCCCTAACAGATATTCTTGGCTAACTAACTCCAGCTGGCAGCCTCTAAAAGGGAAGAGTGACATAAGAGAGTCATTAAACCGTCAGCAATGAATTACAGGAGCTGGCAGGGCTGGAGAGTTATGTTCAAAACATTGTAAACTAGCAGCCCAATCCTGTGTAAGATACGGCGGCCGGCCTAAACGGCCCCTTCCTCGGGAATGGCCCCTTCCCTGGGTGCAAGGCGGCCCAGGCCCTATGGGCCTACTCAGATGTACATCAGCTCTGGAGCTGGCGTACATCCAAGGTCTGGGTGTCGGGGCAACCTGGGCCGGGACAGGGCTTTGGATATCGGTGGATCTCGCCGCCGATATTCCCACCCTCTCCTAGCCTGGGGTGGCCATTGGCCACCGCCCCTCACCACCCCTCCTTGACTTACCTGGTCCGGCGGGCATGGGGACGCTGCGCCAGGGGCGAGTTGGCTGCGGGCCTTTGCCCTGGTGGCCCTTACTCGTTTTATGGCATTTTCACGACACCCAGCACCGGGGGAGCACGCACTTCCCCGGCGCTGAACATACACAGGATTGCGCCGTAAGTGAAGTTGCCACCTAGCTGGTTTTAAATGGGTTCGGATCATTATTCTGCCACCCAGACGATGCCATTCCTCCCTCCCCTACCCCGTACACCAAGCTCAGGTTTGGTTTAAAATGGAGTAACCCATGCTAATGAACAATGGCTCTGAGGAAAGTGGCAATCCTGTGACACCAGCTCAGGACAGTGGTCTTCAGCAGTTGTGTTGGCACTCACAAGTGAATCATACTCTGACCTAAGCTGGGTCACAGCAGTGGCATCACCCAGGGCTGGCCCTGCCATGAAGGAGGGTAAAGCAAAACTGTTCAAGTGCCGGACTGTGGTCCAGTTTTTACTCCCCCCACAAGTGCTGAGGAAGGAAACAGCACCATCCTGCTTTTTTCTCTTCCTAATCAAAAAAGAAAGAAGAGGGAGGCATTTGAAAGAAGGAGGGACTGGGGGAGTGGTTTTAATAGGAAAAAAGAGGAAAGCGAGGAAGGGAAGAGGCACCATTCGGTGCTCTGCTTCAGGCAGCAAAATGTCATGGGCCAGCACTGCCATCACCACCATTTTCTTGGGGGGAGGGGCATTATTATGCAAAAGACAGAAACAAAATAACCAGATGTAAAGGAATACAGGCCTCCTGCACCTTTAACGTGTAGAAGAGGAAATGTCAGCAGTGGCAGTTATTCTTATCCCAGCATGACAAGCTGCATCAACCAAAATGCCTTCTTCTAAGCAAAGGAGCAATGGTGCAAAGATGCTTCTTGCATGCAACAGCAGGAGCCCAGTTCACCTTGGTATCTCATTAACCTAGAGACAAAAGCAGGCAAAGGGATATGTTAAAAATGGCTACCTGTGTGGGCTGTAGCTGCCAGGGCTGACCCTGAGGCAGCAGGCCAAATGCTGCCCTCCCTTAATGTGGTGATGTGCCAGCTCCTCCCACTTCCTGGATTGGAAAAGGGAGAGGGCGACAGAGCAGAAGAGGAAGGGTGGAGGAAAAGAAAAAAATGGTGGGCTACAGCATCAAGCCCACAGATGCTCTAACCCACCACTCTCCTCTTCTGCTCCGCATTCCTCTCTTTTTTCTGATCCCGAGAGTGGAAGAGGGGGAGCAGTGGAGGTAAGTAAATGGGTGGACACTCCCTGCCTATCTACTGCCTGAGGCAATCACCTCATTTGGCCTCATGGATGAGCCAGTCCAGCAGCAGTACAGTAGGGGAGTGCTCAACTGCAAAAGCATGAGGAAACTTCTGCTTTTTAAAAAGCATACAAAATGATATGAACATAAGGAAGAAGAGTTATGTTGCACATACAACTCACTATGTGCACACTGCACACAGCAAAAGTAAATAATTGGGTAAGTCTGCTGGGATTCAGGAGGGTGAGAAGGGGAGGGGCTTTGCCCATCACAGAGGCAGGAAGGTAGGGTTGATCAGTTAGCTTGCCTTAAAATTGGGGTGTGGCAGCTCCATAGATGACCACAGCTCAACAGTTGTTGCAAACAGGTGGAGAGAGGGGGACATTACAAGCAGGGGGGCCAAGGCCACTGCGTCATTTGCACCCTTGCTTGTAAATGTGTGTCCGTGCTTTGGAGTCAAAAGCTACAATTTGGTTAGTGAGAACTGAATGTGCTCTGCTGTGTGAAAGATGTCCTGACCTTTGGATGGGTGGTTGGGAGCTCTAATCCTCTTGCTTCTTTCAAAGCCCTTGGAAACTGATAGGCAAAGTGTGAAAAACTGAAGAGTGATGAAGATGTCGTTACGGTGATTATCTGAATTGCTGTGAGTCGGACTGATTACAAACTCATGTTCCTGGAAGGAACAACTTTTCAGAATCAGCCTATCTTTCTGTGAAGCAATAACCAAAGCCCACAACAGTCAGCATCCTAAGCCCATCACTGAAAAACAGGAAGTAGAGGGGAGAAGGATGCAAGGCCCAAAGTGCCACAACTCACCTTTTCAGTGAATTTCAGTACGGGCAGAAAACCCCTTCATAGGACTGCTCTATACTCCAGGTCTTGTAGCAGTTTTGGATGCTCCAAATAGGAGGTGTGCTCTGGGCAGGAGGTTGAGATGTCGCCTTGCCTGAAGAACCTAAGCAGGATCAGCCATGGATGGGTGACCGGAAGCCGCTGATGGATCTCGTGGATCAATGCGGAGGAGTCAGCTGGCAAGAGACGGATAACATCTTGAGAACTGGCTGAGGCGTGATTTGCGGCTGCCTGTGAAGACTTGGAAACATGAATTCCAAAGAGTGAGCAAGCTGCCCAAAATGTTGACTCAAAAACCCCAACGCATTCAAACTGAGAGTGCCTTGCACCTGGTCTTACCTTGGACAGCTGATGTCAACCAAGATCCTTTCGATCTGACTGAAGGACCTGACATAGCACAGAAGGCCAAGTCATGATGAAAAGTTGGGAGAAGAATGGGAGACTTGTCCTCTCTTACCTCAACCTTATGAACACAATAGCTCAGCAGCGTGTCAGTGCAGGGTGTATGATGAGTGAGGAATGAGCAAAAAGGCCAAGCCACAACTCTGTATTCTTTGACAGCTCTACATCCAGAATGAAGGCTGCCCTGGATACTGGGCAAGGCAGCTAACCCCTGCACCGTTGATGACAATTCTGATTGCCTTGCTGCTAGGACACTGTCTGAGTGACATCACAATGTGGGGGAACATGACTGAGAGGATGACGTCACAATGTGGAGCCGTGACTAACTGGTGGACATCACAATGTATATGTAGGCACAAGATGGATTTATCATGCTCGTGACACTGTGTTAAAGACTTATCTGAATACATGGTGTCCTGCAGTTCTAGCAGCAATTCAGTCTGTGCCGGCCAGCTCTGCAGCTGACGCAAAGAGCTTTACAAGGATATGCTAGATTTCAAGTCCTCCCCTGCCCCCTTCACTAACCTCAACACATTAGCACTAATTTTCCAGGACAAGATTGTTGCTGGCATGAAACAAACCAGAGCTCACGTGTTCCAGTTCATCAGTGGCCTGAGAGAGTCTCTAACAATACCTCTCTACAATTTGCAAGAAATGGAGAACCATTACAACCCTTGTTTTGGGAGAAGGCTTAGGCCCAGAACTTGCTGCCATCGCCAGGGCTGAGCCCAATAACATAGGATGCAATGACAAAGGTGACAGGGTCTCTGAGCATGTCCATTCCATTCTTCTGTTACTGTTGACAGTTAAAGCCTTCTTCAGTGGCACCCAGTGCATTTTACATCTTGCTAGCACGGTGCTGCTGTACACCAGAAGACGTCCACAGAAGTGGACGAAACGTTGTGTGTTTTGTGTTCTGTTAAATACATTTTCTAACATGGCATCTAAACCCATGTTCCCTATTTCTTACATGTCCAAAGTGTTTCCTTCACTATTAAAACAGTGCACAGCACACCCACATCTGGGTTTATTCACATCTCTCAGAGTTTTCTTACCACTGCTACTGCCCCATCCCTGCTCCATCATGACCTGTTTATTCTCGGCCCATTTACAAGGACCCAACCCTTTCCTTATTTACAGAAGACGAGCTGTACTATCCTTCCAAGAACTGGACACTGATTGGGGGTAAATAAAGAGGAGACTGAAGGGCTAAGGGGTGCCTCTCCATGCCTAGTTTGTTTAAGCAATGAGCCTCCATTTGCCAGAACACTGTGTATTAGTTACCAAACGCAAACATTCAAAAGTCAGTCTCTAGAAGAGGCCTGAGGACAAGCACCTAATGGAGGGAATGCAACAGAGAGACAAAGATGGAAGAGGGGGCTTCTGAGCTGGGAGGGATACCAGTTGGCAGAAGGAATGAGGACGAAAGAGGCCTGGCAGAAATGAAGCAGCTGCAGTGTTTGGAAGAAAGGAGTGAGAGGAGGAGCAAAACAGCACAGCTTCCTGTCATAAGTCCTGAATTATTATTCATTACAATTCTATTTCACTCTTTCTCCAAAGTCTAAGAGGAAGCATATGATACGCTTGATCCTTCACATTTTATATTCGTAATAACCCTGTGAGATAGGTTAGGTCATTGAGAGACGGTGACAGGCGCAAGGTCACTGAATCTGGCTGAGTGGGGATTTGAACTCAGGTCTTCCTAAACCCAACACTCTAGCCACTACACTGCACTGAAAGTGAACAACAGAATTAACTGCAGAGTACCAAAAAAGGCCATTTAGTCACAAGAACATAAGAACATAAGAAGAGGCCTGGTGGATCAGGCCAAAGGCCCATCTAGTCCAGCTTCCTGTATCACACAGTGGCCCCACCAAATGCCTCAGGGAGCACACAAGACAACAAGATACCTGTATCCTGTCGCCACTCCCTTGCACCTGGCACAAAGAAAACCTACTCCTACAACCAGGAGGTTGCTTATCCCCATCATGACTTGTAAGCTGTGATGGACTTTTCCTCCATAAATCTGTCACAAGGACAGACACAGGATCACCTGCTGGAGCCCAGCTCCAGAACCAGTTTTCAGGACCAGGCCTTAACTCTGGATCACATCAGGTAATCACTTACTTGGCATCTACACTAGATGCAAAGCACAGGACAGACTGGCCCTCTCCATCACCCAGTGGACCAATACTAAACGTACAAAACCTAGCCCTGTGATATCTGTGATATCTAGTCAGGCTTGACTCAGATACTATACAGATCATTCTCCATCTCCCTAACATCCTTTTGACTGGGGATGCTATGGATTGAACCACGGACCTTCTGCATGCAAAACATGTACAGTAATCTGTCACTGACCATGGACCCTTCCATAGATAGGAACCTCCATACAGTACATCCTAATAAGAAGTCCATTGGAAGAGGGCAAAGGCAGTGTGAACCCACCCGCTACCTAAAAGAATGACAGCTCCCTTCATCTCCAGCACATAGCCATCAGAATTGCCATTTGTCCCTTGGATGACTGCAAACAGGCTCTGACTCTTTAACGGTTCAGAACATATTTTTTGGGGGGGAAGGGGCTTATTTTTGGAGGGTGTTTTTTTTTAAGCAAAGTTGTATATTTTAATTGGAACCTGCCCTGAGCCGGGAGGGATAAATAAATCTAATAATCATTCTAAAATATAAAGTATAAATGTGTGCCTCTGAGCATTACAGTACTACACTCGCTACTAATTAACTTCAATCCATCCTCCTTTCTACCCCCCATTCATCTGGGGTTAGGGAGCAGAATTTCCAAGTAAGACAATGTGATTTTCAGGACCGAAGATGCTGTAACAATCACCAATGAGCGAATGTATGGCTGCACTCACTGGGGAGATGCAAATCATGTATTTTATTTTCATTTATCGTACTTTATTCTAATCTTCCATGGTTGAGCTCAAGGCAGTGCACACAGAATTCCAGGGCAGTATCCCATCTATTCTAGACAATGATCAGAGTCGACCAGACCTAGACCTGCTTTGTTTCAGAAAGGGAGCTGCACTGTGTGCCCTCAAACCACGCCCTTGGAACACTGCACATACAACTGAAGCTTTGCACATCTCCCCTGCACAAGTTGTCCTTCAGAGATTACAACAGTGGAAATACAAAAAGAAAAAAAGAAAAAGAGGAGTATTTTTATGCTCCTGTGCTGTCATTTTCCCCTGAGCTAGCATGGCCTTCTTCATCAGTAAGCAGGTTGTCCACTACCAGAGAATGAAATGTAGTCACTTGGCACATGCTTCTCTTATATACTATTAAAGCAAAACAAGTGTCGGTGCCTAGGAGTTCCACGTAAGCCACTCTGGACATCCTGAAACATCCTGAAAGCAAGGAGGGCGATGCAGGTCGTGATCCAGATGCACTCAAGTGGACAGCAACCCCCATCTTCCAGCTCCACAGTGGCTCAACACCGTGTGCCCACAAAGCACTTCTAATTCTGCTCCTGGCACCAAGCCAGGCATTTCTTCCTCCTTCTGATTTACATCCCTGGCTCTGTCCAGAGCGGGTGTGACAGGCATTGGCAGTACTGGAACATCACGCAGTAAATCATATGCCGAAGCCTAGATCTGCCAGGCCTCGTTTGATAAGGGACTTTTAATACCTTGCTGCACTCTCCCCACCAAAAATCAGTCTGGCTAGACCAGAATTTGCATGCCCTGCATCTACTTCACTTTGACTGGGAGATACCCAGTCTGATGACTGGTCTCCTAGTGGTGTACTGCAGAGGGCAATGCAACATGTTGAAGTTTCCTAAGCAATATTGTTGGG
This sequence comes from Plestiodon gilberti rubricaudatus, assembly GCA_026170595.1. Taxonomy (NCBI): domain Eukaryota; kingdom Metazoa; phylum Chordata; class Lepidosauria; order Squamata; family Scincidae; genus Plestiodon; species Plestiodon gilberti. Next base: position 24,557,737 of record JANXHW010000006.1, read on the forward strand.
AATTTAGATGAATGCTGCAGGAGCTGAACTTGCTAGATAAAAGACTGCCATGCTCAAGGTCATTTGCAAGCTAATCTAAATGACACATTGGCCGGGCTGGCCTGAAAGGGGGCAGGGATATCATCGGCGTTGGGTTGCGCCGATATGCAACGCTCCTTCCCAGACTGAGCCGAAAACGACCTCCCCGGACGTGCGCCAGCTAAAGAGCTGGCACGCATCCGAGGAGATTCATTAGGGCCTCCAGCGCTTACACCAGAGGAAGTGGATGAATGTCCCCTTCCCTCAAGGTGAGCCTGGGCTGCGCCAGCGTGGCCCACATCCTGCCTAGGATGCAGCGGCTGGCCCTTTAGGCCGGCCTACCGCATCTTAGGCTGTATCGGGCTGTCCGATTCTAAGCAGGCCTGAACTCATTTGTCAGCCTGTTAATCAGGCCATCCCTAGATTAAAATTTACAGAGAACAAAATAATAAGGATTTACAGCTCAATCCTATCAGGGCCAGCTTTAGACTGACTGGACCAGTTTGGTCCAATTGGGCCCCGCGTTTGGGGTGGACGGGACCTGCGTGTTGCATCACCCAACGGAGTGTGCAGATGCGGAGTAATTCCGCATATGTGCGCTTCTTTGCTCCGAGTCCAACTGCTGCTACCGGGCTTGGAACGAAGAAGTGAGTTGGGTTTGTAGCAGGCCCGCCATGGCGAGCATGCTCTCCTGCAGCTGCCGGATGAACCCAGAAGAGCCAGCTGGCAGTTGCAGGAGCAGCTGGTCTGGAGGCATGGTCCTGCAGCTGCTGGCCTGCCAGGTCTTCCAGGTTAAGTCCGGCAGCTGCAGGAGAGTGCGCTCGCTGAGGCGGGCACCTCCTTTCCGGCCCGGGTTTTCTACTGGACTTCCGGGGCCCCGCACCAGGCGCCAACGGGTAGGAGCTTGATTTTTTTATATATATCTGAATCCTGTCTGAATCTGAATGAACAGTCTGAATCCTATCATCGCCCTCCAACCTCCCTTTATTCTTGCAGCTCCTATGAGCATTCTTTCCTCTTTCCCTTTGCTAGGAGAAAGAGTGGGCACATACTTTTATTCTGCACCTAATAATCCAGGATAATTGCCACCCCTCCCTCTTGACTAGTACTGTACCTACTTAGCACACAATTGTGCATAGGAAGAGTACAAAATGTCTGGCTTTTTTCAAACTCTGTACAGAAATCAGCAACCTTCTCTCCTGTTTGAGTCACCTTGGCAGTGTGGACGAAAGAGTGGCCAAGCTGTTTTGTTTTTTTACCTCTTTGCACTGAAGTGCACATTTTTTTCTATTAGGGATGAGACACAGACTCCTGATTCTCCTACCTAGGCTATCTGCGTAGGATGTTGTGGCTCCCAGCCTCCCAGTTCAGGAGAGCAGCCAAAGGACTGTTGTGTAACAGTGAAAGTGTTTGTGTAATCTCTTGCCACCAATGCTGGGAATGTGCTCTCGCACCTCGATTCTACAGGACACTGGACTCTCTCCAGCAGGCTCAAGCTGGCCCCCGGGATGCCATTCAGCTGCTAGGACAACACAACAGGTCATTTAGGTCCTCTTCCCTCTGGCCTGCAGCAAAAAGTACATCAGGAATCGGATTGTTTTGTCAAAGTTCCTACTTGGAGCAGAAGAGGGAGACTGTTGACCCCTGTCGGTGGGAATGAATACAGTCATCATAACAGCAAAAGGGACCAGGAGCCATTTAGGCCGGGCTTTCTGTCCAGAGCAAGCACCCTCCACCTGCTCACACCTCACCAGGCCAAACTATGCAATCCGTACCAGAGATGCCTGGTAGAAGGGGTTTTAGAGGGCAAAGAGCTTGCAATAACACATGCAAATGAAGTAAGCTATATGCTGCAGGAGAAGGCAAACCTCTGTGGCTATTATTGTTGCTGATCAATATAATACAATTTTACACAACAATTTGTAATTAAAAAGATAAGCTAAAAGATCATAGAATGTTGAAGTGAAAAGCATCTTGGAGGTCATTTAGTCCAACCTCTTGCAAAGGCAGGTAACTACTGCAGCATCCCTGACCATCCAGCCTCTCCTTGAAAACCTCCGAGGAGAGAGAGAGCCCTCAACTGCACAAGGCAGGCTGTTCCAGCGCTTGACAGCTCTTACAGTTAGGAAATTACAAATAACTGTAGTAACATTCAAGGGATTGTAATTAATCCTCCTCACATCCTACTAATCCTCCTCACATCCTACTCTGCCTATCTATATATCATCACAGATCTTTGCAATGAGCAAAGCAACTGCAATTCAGGAAGAAGGTGAAGATGGAAAGTGCCCTGGTCTGTCTTCTAGTTTCGGCAAAATAACTGTATGAGACTTAATGCTCCCCTGGGTTTACAGAAAAATCTGGGAAGTCCATCTACTTATTTGCACTCTGGTACAGCTATAACCCCAACTCCTGGTTTCTGTGGGGATGGAGGAAATGACATAAAACTTGTCTTTTTGTTAAATACTGTTATCTGTAGACTTGATACACCCTACCCATGTCTTTTCATATTTGGCAAGTATTCATTTCTTTGCTTTTAAATGTATATATTTTCACATATAATTTTACAGGTAACATAGTACTAATACCTATGAGTTAAATGGCAAGGCGAATTTCCCTGCAGTGATGCTTCTCCAATTGTGAAGCTCTGTGGTGGGAAATGCTGCATCTGGTGAAATTGTGTTGGACTTAAGACCTGGAAGATCCAGGTTCAAATCCCTGCTCAGCCACGAAGCGTCCTGGGGGACCTTGGGCCAGTCACTATCTCTCAGCCTCCCCTACCTCACAGGGTTGTTGTGAGGACAAAAAGAGGGAAGGAACCATGTACAGTACACCACCCTGAGCTCCTTGGAAGAAGGACGGTATAAAAATGTGAAAAATAAAATAAATATGCACTAACACACTGTGTACTTGTAGGAGTCAACTCAGATCTAGATGTGCCAACCTGAATTGTTAAGAGTTAATAATGGGTTAAGCGAGCACATTTTAAACTATTATTTGATTTTATGTTCTATTAAAAAACAGTCATGATGTTATTACAAATGGTGATGTAATTATTACAAATTACTACAAATGGTGATGCTCACTAAAAGGAAAAAAACTCACATACTCTGTTCTAGGAACAAAGCAGGATAATTAAAATGTAGAACTGATCCACCTTGTGTTATCACAGTATCATGATGTCATCAGCACAAGATGTCATCATACCCTTTGGTCTGACAGAAGGCCTCTTAATATGATGTCACGACGAGTCCTATAGCCTTCCTTGTACATCAATAACACTTCCTCAGGAAACAATCAATGGCGTTGGTTACTGTGAATCAACCAACTCTCCCCACACCAATTTCGCCGTCACCAACTTTCTTAGGCCTATGGAAGAGAAGATCATGGTCACGTGGCACGAAGCCAAAATGGCGAGGAACTGGATTCCAACTACAACTCCCAAGATGCTCTATATGACCAATGGGAAAAGTGCATGGGGGTGGGGTCAGCTACCGTCGCGGGCGGTTAGTGTGAGCAAGGTAAAGGTTGGGTGTCTCGCGCCGCTAGCCGTTGGGAGGGTAGAGTGGGGGCCCCTCCCCCCACAGCCCCGCTGCACCCCTCCCATCAACCGCCTGCTGAGACGAAGCGCGCGGGGAGAAAACAAAAAGTTCAGGTGAGGGAAAATTGAGAGAGGAAAGAAAAGGGAGGAGGAAAGACGTCGCGAGGCCGAGAGGCAACGAGGGGGGAGGGGCGGTGAAGCTCTGTTCCTTAAAGGGGAAGGGCAGCATTTAAAGGAACATGTCACGATCAGGTTTTTTTTTTGTCCGCCGGCAGAATGTTCCCTTGTTCTGAATGAAGAAATACTGTACTGGTGGGTGTGGAAACAGTGAGACTATTTTGAATTAAAGGCGCGGTGAAGGAGGAAAGGAGATTATCTGCAGGAGGTGGGGGAGGGGAAGTGATGGCCATCAACTCTGCGTACGTTCAGAGGAACTGTCGTCCTGTGTTCCAGCGTTAAGCCCTCCTGAAGCCAGGCTCAGATCGAGCTTATCGCCTTTAAACGGGGGAGGGCATATGAACCAGAACATGAGGCCATGTTTAACGTATTTTAACTCTCCCTCCATAAGACTTTTGGAATGGCCGTCTTGTGAAAGGGGAGGAGGGAGACCGACCCCCCCCCGGGGGGGGCTGCGTAGCTCTGAAATGTTTATAGCAAGTTGAGTGAAGAAGAAAATGTGGGTGAAATCAATCATGTATGGAGAGCGGGTCTGATCCACACACGCTATGCAGAATGTGTGTGTGTGTGTGTGTGTGTGAGACAGAATTCTGGACGACCTCAGGCAGGGGAGGGGGTGTTGTGTTCCAGCCCCCCACACACACATTTTTCCCCACACAGGAGGAATGCGGCCCCCCCCCCCACATGTTGTAAATGAGCTCACTGGAGAAAGAGTTGAGTTCAAATGGTGTCCTTATTTTCTGGTTTTCTTGCGTACCCTGCAGTCACAAGTGGTCCAGAATTTTGCCACCTCACTCTGCGTAATGTATGGATTGGGTCTCTAATTCTCAAAGGACACACATCCTCAGAGTCTAGTTACTTCCTCTGTCAAGCCTTGCAGCTGCAAAGAAGTATCTCTCCCTGTTAAAAGACTGAGTGCAGGAGAGGGGGAGAACTGAACATGGAGGCATGTATCCTTCGAGACCAATTTTCCATCGCTTCCCACTCTCTTAATCCTTTTAAATTGCCTGGGAGTAATCTCCCTTGCAAAGGTTTCTTTGGCAAAAGCCATGCATCTCAGTTATAGCACGTATTCTCTGAGGCCAATTCCACACCACTCCACCCTTTTTGCAGCAGTGGGGCAGTCATCCATGCAGCTAAAATAACCCTTCAGTGGGGTGCAAACCCCATGTTCTTTCTGCCACCTATGCTGAACCCTAACCAGGTGCGAACTGATGACTGAATTACCCTTTGCTCCTAGGGATGTGTTCTCTGCTGGCATGTGGAAACTGCACGTGTACCTTCCTTGCTTTCTGTTAATTTGGGAGAAGGCAGGTATCATCATATTGGACCCCCCTATTTTTCTGCAATGGTAGTGTGTCCCATCTGTGGGCAGAGACCCTCTCCAACCCAGTGTTTCCTCTTTTTTAGACCACGCAACTTTCTGCATGCAGAGATACTGCTTTATTAATATAGGAAGTGGTTTCTGAGTGTCAGCATCAGTTTGTTTTTAGGAGGTGGCATCCAAGTATTGGATGCCAGCCCATATCTGAGCAGTTATACACCTGGGGTTTCCAGCTATAACTGATCTAAACCTGCCATGTAGGAATTCTCTTAGGCTGTGATAAGATTACACTGGTCTACAAAAAATATATATATATAATTTCCTGGCCTGGACTTTTGCAGTTGTTTTAGACTAATTTCAGGGTGCTGATTCCAAATCTGAACTCAGATTTGCTCTATCACATCTCGTTTTATGCTGTCGACATACCCCATTTTCATTGATTTTACCCAAAATTAACTCTTTGTCACTTATGATTGCAAGTTGTTGCGAGAGTGACTGCTTTAGTGTTAAAATATGGTGCTGTATTTTTAGGATAGTATGTTTATAATATCATTTTATGTAGATATCCACTTTTATTAAATATTTTCCTTCTGCAGGGCGTGATCTAACAATGGCTACAACAGGGGTTCTCAACCTATGGTACGGGTACCCCTAGGGGTATGCGGACCTCTTGCTGGGGGTACGCCAAGCCCTGCCCCTTATCTGCCCCATCAGCAGCTAATTAAGTGTTAATTAACATGGATTTTAAATTGTAATTATTTTCGGAGCCCTTCTGTCTCTCTGATTTTGGTTTGGGGCTTATTTTTGTAGTTTGGAAAATGTACTTTGGTGGGGTGGGGGAGGGAGGAGCTGATTTTGGGAAGTGTGACTTGGAGAAAAAAAAGAGATCTTTCCATATGTCTGTCTGTCTGTCTGTCTGTCTGTCTGTCTGTCTGTCTCTCTCTCTCTCTCTCTCACACACACACACACACACACACACACACACACACACACACACACACAGAGTTAAATAAGACATTTTTTCACATTTAAAATTGTGTTGGTACTTTTTTACTTGATTAATTACCTAATTAATTAATTAATTGATTGATCCAATTAATTTGCAGTTAATTAGCAGGGGGTACTTCAGAAAATTGGACCGTGATAAGGGGGGTACCCAGTCAACACACTTTTTTCTGGCATAAGGTATTCCAATGGTTTTAAGGTAATTTTGGGGTGCTGATTCCAAATCTGGCATCAGGTTTGGCATCATGAAAATGGGGTATTCTGATAGCATAAAAACGAGATGTGATAGAGCAAATCTGAGATCAGATTTGGAATCAGCACCCTGAAATTAGTCTAAAACAGCTGCAAAAGTCCAGGCCAGAAAAAATAAATAAATTGTAGACCAGTGTAAATTTGCTGTTTTTCATTGATTTTATCAAATGCAATATTTGATATCTCAAAAACCTGATGTGATAGACAAAAACTGATGCCAGATTTGGAATCAGCACCCCAAAATTACCTTAAAACCATTGGAATACCTTATGCCAGAAAAAGTGTGTTGACCAGTGTTATTATTCTAGCCACAGTATTTCCTCATCTCCTAGATTTTACATGAACAAGGCTCTTTTGAAATGTTGTTTGTTATTGCTGATTGTCGCATTTCTTTATTTCACAACTGTCCTGGCCACCATTATTCCTATTTATAGATTGTGCCCAAGGCCAAACAGGGAGTGCATGGCTGACTTACCATGCGCTTTCTCCAGCTCAAGAGTGTGTTCAGATGTTCGTGTTGATCAATTTGATGATTTTAACATCAAGTAGTAACTGGCATATGTGCAACAGCCATGATTACAGAGGGAGATTTGCATAACCTTATGCTCTGTGAAGTAATGCCCTTGCTTTCGTTTTATGTTGTGTTCTAAAATGATATAAGAAAAGAAAAACCTAAACTGGCTTAGGCATGTTCAAGGTCAAAAGGTCAAACACAGGAAAGAAAAATTAAAAGTACAGTATAAAGAAAAATAATATAATAATATACAGTATTTATATACCACCTTTCTCGGTCATTGGATTTCTCCTCTGACTTTAATCCAAGGCGGACAAATAATAAAGAATATATATTTTTGGAAATGGTGGGCTTAAAACCATTTCTGGGGAAATAGTAACTTGAAATTAGCCACCAGTGTGGTCCAAATGTGAGAAGACGGCTCAGCTGATGTAGCTGAGAAATAGTTGAGGTTCTTAGAAGCTGGGAGGAGCTGGACAGCACAATCCTATCCATGTCTACTCAGAAGTAAGTCCCATTGCATTCAATGGGGCTTACTCCCAGGAAAGTGTGCATAGGATTGCAGCCAGAGAGTCAGAAGGACTTGATGCTGCCTGAAGAGAGATTCCAAGTAACTGGATTCAAAGCTGAAGCTTTGCCTTAGCTAGGACCAGTGGTCTGCAGTCATTCCTGTTTATTTTCTGCCCTTTATGCTCTCTTGGAAAGCAATTTTAAAATTATTCTGGTTGAAGTTTGGTTTGTTTATTGGAATCTTGTAAAGCTCTAGTGCAAGTTTGTTCTTCTTGTTCCCCTACACTGGCTTCTGAATAATTTTTGTGGCGTTTCCCACCCCATGCCTAGTTGCCCATTCCATACTATTGCAGGCACATGGCAACCTCAGACATGCTTGTCAATAGGGACAGTTCAGACATTCAGCTGCAAGTCTTCAAATGACATGTTACCATATATGTACGTGTAAGAATCAGTGGTTCATCACATAAGTGTCTGAACGCGGATTTTTACAACCTCATTTTCATATATGGAGGTATTCATGTGAAATGGCCCTATGTTTAAAACAAACAACAACGAACACTACTACTTTTTTGAGTAATGCAACTTTTTGAACTTGTAATGTGAGCACTGGTTTTATCCAATTGCCTGCCCATGTAAAAATGAGGACTTGCAGTCACTTTGAGGAGATTTTACCACCTCCAGAAGCGAATGAGTGATGCCTCACCTTGTCTACTGGAGAAGCTATGTGAGGTCATGATCAGTATGCTCTCTCCTTCTCTCTGTCTCCAGCAGGTGAGGTCTGGTGCAATGGTGGGAGCCCAGCAGCTAGAGATGCAGGCGGCGGCAGTGCCCGCAGTGGCCCCGGCAGGTGGAGGCCCGGGTGGCAGCAGCAGTGATCACCAATATGAGTGCCTGGAGTGTGGAAAGGTGTTCAAGTGGTCCTCGCGGCTCATCCACCACCAGCGGACTCACACGGGCGAGCGCCCTTATAAGTGCTCGGAGTGCCCAAAGGCCTTCAAGGGGTCATCAGCCTTGCTTTACCACCAGCGTGGGCACACAGGAGAGCGACCTTACAAGTGTGGTGAATGTGGCAAGGCGTTCAAACGGTCATCTCTCCTTCAGATCCACCAGAGTGTGCACACTGGACTGCGCGCTTTCAAATGCGCCCAGTGTGGCCTGGCCTTTAAGTGGTCCTCCCATTACCAGTACCACTTACGGCAGCACACTGGTGAACGCCCCTACCCCTGTCCGGCGTGCGATAAGGCCTTCAAGAACTCTTCCAGCCTGCGGCGGCACCGGCACACACATACGGGTGAGCGTCCTTATGTCTGCCCCATCTGTGGCAAAGCCTTCACACAGTCCACCAACCTCCGGCAGCATCAGCGGGTGCACACTGGTGAGAGGCCGTACCGATGCCAGGACTGTGGCAAGGCCTTCACCCACTCTTCGAACCTGGCGCTACACAGCCGCTCAGCGCATGCTGCCCGCCCTGCCCACACGTGTGTGATTTGTGGCAAGGCTTTTGCATCTGACACTTACCTGCAGAGGCACCTAGAGACTCATGCTGATGCTGTGCCTCCGGCACAGCTCTTTCTAGAAGAACCAACCACCACTGTGGAGATGCTCTTTCGGTGCAGCGTCTGCCATCTCACGTTCCCCTTGCAGGAGCAGCTCTTGAGCCATCAGGAAGCACATTTGGCCCCACCAGAGCCGCCCCCTCTCCCGCCACCACCACCACCACCTGTGCAGGAAGAAGTCACCCCTGCAACATCTCCCACACCCTCACTAGCTTGCTCAGTGTGTGGGAAGACATTCAAGAGCGCGGCAGGCTTGGCACGGCACCAGCAGAGCCAACACTCTTCAGACCGCACGTACACCTGTGCAGTGTGTGAGCGCTCTTTCCCGGCACTGGCCAGTCTGTTGGGCCACCAGCGGTCCCACCCCCCAGCTGAGCAGCGGCTGGAGGAAGCTGAGGTGACCTGTCCAGCACAGGCTGAGCCAGTGCCTGCAGCCACTGTGACCCCCCCTCCACCCCCTGAGCGCCCCTACGTGTGTGGAGAGTGCGGGAAGGCCTTCAAAGGCTCATCTGGGTTGCGCTACCACCTCCGTGACCACACAGGTGAGCGTCCCTATGCTTGCGGGGAGTGTGGGAAGGCCTTCAAGCGCTCGTCCCTGCTACGCATCCACCAGCGGGTTCACACAGGGCTGCGTGCTTTCACCTGCCCCACTTGTGGTCTGGCATTCAAGTGGGCCTCTCATTACCAATACCATCTACGCCAGCACACTGGTGAACGCCCTTACGTCTGCCAGGACTGTGGGAAAGCCTTTAAGAACACCTCGTGCCTCCGGCGGCACCAGCAGCTACACACTGGCGAGCGCCCTTTTGCCTGCCAGACATGTGGCAAGGCCTTCACCCAGACATCCAACCTTCGGCAGCACCAGCGGGTGCACACTGGTGAAAGACCTTATCGTTGTCGGGACTGCGGCAAGGCCTTCACCCACTCTTCCAACCTGGCACTGCACCGACGCACACATTCACGGGAGCGCCCCTTTCAGTGCCCAATCTGCACAAAAGCGTTTGTCATGGCCTCTTACCTGCAGCGCCACTTGCGTACCCACAGCAGCAGCGAGGCCTCCAGTCGTCCAGCCACTGCCTCACCGGCTGCCACCCAGGAGGTGCAAATCATGCCCAACCTACAGGCCACTCTGAATGTGGAGTTAAGTGGCAGCCCAGTCCCAGCTGTTTCTTCCAACACCCAGACTTTCCTGCTAGTACAGACAGCGCAGGGCTTACAACTCATCCCCAGCGTGCAGCAGCAGCAACAGCCTCCACCACCCCAAAGTTCACCTCCCAAACTCATCCTGCTGCCCAGTCCCCAGGTGGTGCCCTCTACACCCACTGCTCCAACCAGCTTTACCCTGGTGCCAAATACATCCACTGTCCCAAGCAAGCCTGTCCCGCTCCGTCAAGGGAAGGGTAAGAAGTCCACGCCACTGTTGCCTCCGGCGCTGTCATCAGTGTCTGGCAACCAGAATATCATTCTGATGCCCAGTACTACCACTGGGCCGAGTATGCAGTCCCTCTCTAACATGCAAGTCCAGAGGTCACCAGGGTTGCAAGCTGGTGGACAGAATGTTATTGTTCTCCAGAGCTTGCCAGAACAGCAAGGAGGTACAGTCCAGATTCAAACGGTGCCAGCTGCTCCACCAGCAGGCACTATCCAGATTCAAGCCCTACCCCAGTCCCAGCACCTCCAGAGCCTGCCTGCTGTCCAGCAAGGTGGCACTTTGCAAATCCAGGCCTTGCCTGCTTCCCAGCAGACTGGTACTATCCAGATCCAGGCCCTCCCACATGCTCCACAGACTGGCATTGTGCAGATCCAGAGTTTGCCCCTCCCCCAGAACACTGTCCAGATCCAAAGTTTGCCTGCCTCTCAGCCAGCAGGCACTGTGCAGATCCAGAGCCTGTCGAACTGCCCGTCAACTGGCACCATGCAGTTCCAAGCTCTACAGGCACCCCAGAAGGTGAATACTGTACAATTCCAGGCTGTGCCAGCCTCCCAGCAGCTGGGAACCCTGCAACTCCAAACCCTCCAGCCTTCCCAGCAAGTGGGCCCCCTTCAGATCCAGACCCTGCCATCCCCCCAGCAGGCCAGCCCCCTGCAGATCCAGAATCTGCCCCCCTCAAACCAATCTGTGGCTGGTGTTGAAATCCAGGGGCTCTCACCTTCTCAGCAGCTGGATGGCACCATTCAGATCCAGAGCCTGGTGTCCTCCCAGGAAGGGCAGCAACTCCAGCCTTCTGAGGAGATGGCCAGTGTGCAGCTTCAGACGTTGGGCCAACCCCAGGAGATGAGTGACATGGGACCTGCACTGTCCAGCTCCCATGAGCTCTCTGGTGTGGATCTTCAACAGGGACCCAGCTCTGAGGAAGAAAGCCAGAACCTGATCGTGGTGCAGAACTCTCCAGGGGAGGAGCTGCTAGGGCCTGGGTCTGAGGTCGAGAGTCTGGAGGGGGTGCAGGACATGCACTTTGAGACTCTGCAGACTGACGAGGGTGTTCAGAATGTGTTGGTGCTGAGGAGCGCAGGGGGTGAGCAGACCCGTCTGTGCGTGCAAGAGGTGGAGAATATCCAGACTGTGCAGGAGCTGCCTGGCCTGCAGCTGCAGGGTCCTGATGGTAGCTCTGGAACTGGGCAGAATCTCTTGATCATCCGCAGTGCCCAGGGAGAACAGACTCTCCAAGTGCTGGAGAGTGTGCCAACACTGCAGGTGAGCAGCCCAGATAGTACTCAGTCTGCTGGTGACGGTGGCAGCACCCCCCAAATGGTGCAGCTTCTGCAAAGCCCAGTGGCCTCCCAAGGCCTGTCCTCCATCCAGATTGTACAGACGGTGCCCAACATGCAGCTTGTTCACACCTTCTGAAGTCGGCAATTCCCACCACTGAGTGGGAGGGTCAGTTGTGCTCTCACAAGTGAATGAGGCGGTGTGCCTTGCTGTGGTTGGTGTCGTTGCAGATGGGCTGCTTGCCCCCTGGGCAACATCAAGACTCTTAAATGGGGTTGCCAGCTCTCTGTGTGGGCTCCGCTTGGGTTCCTCAGGACAAAGCCTGACTTGGTGCAAGAGCAAGGAGCCTGGCTGAGCCTTGTACCTGCCGATCCAAAGCACTCCCCCTGCTCACATGTAGGCTGCTGCTGCTGCTGCCCCTGCAGCCACAGTGACCCCTCTGCCTCCTCCCCCACCCCAGCACCTGTATGCCCTTGCACAAGAGAAGGGTAGCCAGCCCAGTTGGTTGTTCTATCTCAGATCCACTCCTGTTTTCCTATCATGCTTGCTTGTTCAGGCAAGAACAAAAAGTAAGTTCTGCTTGATGGTTAGAACCAAGGCTGTTTCTTACAGTCTGGACTCCTGGGTGTTCACCCCACAGCAGATAAGGAGGGTGATTAGTGGATGGGAACCAGATGCCTGGTTTTTCTCTTATTTCCCTTCTGTGATGTGGTGTTGGAGCAGGGTTCTGTGAAGCAGCATAAGCTCCTGCATAGTGGAACATCAGGAAAGTTCAGGAAAATCAGGAAATGCCTTGGCATGGAGATGATGATGGTGACAGCTTAAAGAATTCCCACAAACTGTGTCTCGGCCACAAAGTCATTTCTGGTCAAACCCTTCTCATATCTTGTTTCCCATTCCAACCCCTCCCTCACCACCCTTCTTCCAGAGTGTACCCTGTTGCTGGTGCTAACAAATAGTCACAGACTCTTCTGGCCAAGAAGGAAAATAAAAGACTGCTTTGAAGCATCTTTGTCTTCTTCCTGTTCTGTTCTTCTTTGTATTCTGCAAGGGATTGGGGTTCCTATCTCCGTATTACAAGGGAGAAACTTGGTCCAGGGTTGAGGCCTGTAAGGTACCATAAAATTTTAATTCTGTGATGTGTTTTAGTCTGGCTGAAGTTTTGGAAAAATAAGGTGCCTGGTTCCCCAGAGGGTTACAAAGAGCTTTGCAGGAACAAGAAAAAAAAATAAACTTGTAGGAAGTTGTAGCTCTTCATTTTTGGAAGCAGCTTCAAACACGATACATTTCCAAGATATCGCTGGTGCTTTTAATACAGAATATTTACTTATTTTCTGTATTTTTATACCGCCTTTCTCATCATCAGATTTATTCAAGGTGGTTTACATAGGCAGGCTATCCTAGACCTGATAAGGGTCTTTACAATAATGTTCTGTTCATATATAGAGCCTTCCACACTTGAGATGTTTTCCCTTCCAAGTGCAGCCCTCCTGGCTTGTGCTCTGCACTTCCAAGCTTCACAGTTCAGATGTTATCTCTCTAGCTGACTCCTCAGCTGAATATCTGTCTACCTACCACATGTATATGTTGCCTTTCTGCCAGTGCATTAAAGGCAATTTACAATTTAAAATAACGGCATACCATCTTATAGACACAATACAAAAGGAAAAAGGGATGGGGAGGGAAGAGGAAAATAAGCAAATTCACACTTCTTACATAATGGAATGGCATCAGGGAGATGGTTCTGGGAGCAGTTTCAAATAGCAGTTCCAGCCAAGCTGATGTACAAGGTCTCTACCCTCCCTTTGAGGCTTCCCTGGGAATCGGCTGCTGATGCAGGTCTGAGGGGTTCTCAGGAAGTCCTTATTCTCGGTACTTGTGTTTTAAGCTGAGGTGCAGGGACTCCAGCTTCCATGGAAACATATGTCTAGCTTCCTCAATGCCAACAAGGATAAGGAGGTCTCAACAGGAATTCTGGAAAATGCACAGGAAATTCCACAATTCAATAGCATGATTCAAATAGAGCTGAGAGCAGGACATGGGAGGAGGAGCCCCAGTTGTTGGAAACTGCTAAAGAAACAGTTGAGGGAAAAGTGAATAAAGAACCGCTGGCTACTTTTTCTCCTGGAGTTATTTATACAAGAGTGCTATGTGTTCCTGCAATCGTTTTTCACACTTCCATTCATCAGAGAATTTCCATGCCTGTTTGCTGCTGAACTGCAGAGGATCCTGTGTTCTATCTAGGACACTCAGGTAGTACTGGGTGCCAGAGGTCTACAGTATCTTGCTGGTTTGTGAACTGAAAAGCACCCTGGACACACACAGTCCCCCCCCCTTTTTTTTATACTGGCCTTGCTCATATGCCTTTAACAGCAGCCTGACAAACAGAAATGTAGTAGGTGAAGTTTCTGGCACAGAGATATGTGATGGGGTTTAACTGCTTAATTTCTGCATGTCAGGCTGTAGCAAGTCCAGGGGCAGAAGAAAAGGTGGCAGCTCTGCACCTCAAACTGTGTTGTGGCTGCATACTGGGGGAGAAAGTACTATTTCAAGTAATGTTGGTATTTGTGATAAACGTTTTTAGAGCGTATCATGTGACTAAAATATACAACTGCATTGACATTAAATGAACATTAAAGAAAGCTGATATGGTCTGTGCTCTCTGCTCCTTTCTAGCCTTCTCTGCCAAAAGTAAACCTAACTAAGGGCCCAATCCTAACCAACTTTCCAGCACCAATGCAGTCGCAATGCAGCCCTGAGGTAAGGGAACAAGTACAGTATTCCCTTACCTTGAGGAGGCTTCTGACTGCCCCTCCACCACAGGATTCAGCACATGCCTCACTGGCACGGTTGCATCAGTGCTGGAAAGTTGGATAGGATTGGGCCCTAAGCCTGCAATCTTATACACACCTGGGAGTAGGCCCCATTGAACTTAACAGGACTTACATCTGAGTAGACATGCACAGGCTCGGGCTGTAAAACTCCTTTGCAGCACTTTCCAAAGATGCATGAGTCTCAAGGGGAAGGAAAATGCCTAGCTATGTGGCAGGCGACAATACACATCTCCATAGGATGCTATGGAAGTTGTATGGGTCAAATATTGCCCAAGAACCTCTTGAAAACCCTCCTTGTAAATTGAAACTTCAGTTCTCCAGAGTGACACAGCCCTAATGTGATCAGGCTCAAGCAGGAAGGGCATGTTTTTTAATGTGGTGAAAAACGTGATTCTGTGCCATTAAATATTTGCACCTTTGCTATTTACCCCAAACGTTTGGATGGGGCAGACCATATATCAAAAGTTTAACTTATTCTAGACAACATGAATCGGCATTGAACTCCCCCCCCCCACCATTATTACAATGATACAAACAATTTGATACTTGATACAAAGCACCCCATGGCCCCCAGCAGTGACATTTGAATTGCAGGCCTCTTCAGTTTATGGAACACTTTCAAGATTATCATGGCTGAGACATGTCCAGTGTTTAATTTCTGTAATAATAATAATAATAATAATAATAATTAATAATAATAAGGGACTCAAGCTTCTATAGATGTTACACATTCTGTCCTGTCTACTAATACCAGATGTGTGTGAGCCGCCTATAGTTGCTGAGTGAGACTGAGTATGGTCAGAGATACTCTCGTCATTATTAATGACTTCACATATTCCAGGGCTGAGTCCAAACGTTAGAAACAGATTTTGGGAGTCCGCCCTGGTGTTCCAAGGCTCAAATCAAATCCTGTGGACCTCCCTTTAATTTACATTCTTTCCAGGATCAGAAACAGAGCCCAGTAATTGAGACGCCCTGCTCACTTTTGTTCTTGCTTATTCCTTTTTCAGAACTGGGAATAGAAACAAAAAGGTCTGGTTGCTCCTTCCACCCCCATCCCAGCTGGCAGACCATTGTAATCTTGATTGTTTCCTTGTTTCTAAGGTTGCCAACCATTAAAATTACACACACAAAAAATACATTAAATTTGAAAAATCTGGTACCTGGCGTGGATGAGAGGGATAGAGCAAGTGTGGGGAATGAGAGGATCAGGGCCAGGGATTTGGGTGGGTATGAATGCAGAGGTTGGTAGACTCTGGATCAAACTCAGTTAAAAAGCTAACAACCTAAAAAGAAAAGTGCAAGAAGGGCAATCAATCTTGCAACTTTTCTGGCAAGTGCTTTGTATAAAGTATCAAATTGGCATATGTTTGTATCATTGTAATAAAGGCGGGGTGGAGGCAATTCAATACTGACTGATGTATGTTGTTGAAATTGAAGAAGTTAAAATTTTGATATATGGTCTCGTCTGCCCCATCCAAAAGTTTGGGGTAAATAACAAAGGTGTAAATATTTTATGGCACAGAAACACGTTTCACCACGTTAAAAAACAACCGTGCTGTCATAATAATAATCCTCCTGAATGCCAAAACTTAACGTAAACAAATTGTTGTTCAGTCGTTAAGTCGTGTCCAACCCTTAGTGATCCCATGAACCATATCCCGCCAGGCCTTCCTGTCCTCCACTATCTTCCTGAGTTTGCTCATTTTCATGTTCGTTGCATCGGTGATGCTGTCTAACCATCTCATCCTTTGCCTTCCCCTTCAACTTTTGCCTTCAATCTTTCCCAGCATCAGAGTCTTCTCCAGAGAGTCCTCTCTTCGCATTAGGTGGCCAAAATATTTGAGTTTCAGCCTCAGTACCTGTCCTTCCAGGGAACAGTCAGGGTTAATTTCATTTAGGATTGACTGATTTGATCTCCTAGCAGTCCAAGGGACTCTCACGAGTCTTCTCCAGCACCACAGTTCGAAGGCATCTATTCTTCAGCGCTCAGCCTTCCTTATGGTCCAACTCTTGCAACCATACATTGCTACTGGGAACACCATCGCCCTGACTAGTTTCAAACCAAGATGAGTCTTAAGACACCTGGGCTGCAATGCAATCCTATACACACTTACCTGGAAGTAGATCCTATAATATTGAACTTAATGGGACTTACTTCTGCATGCATAAGAGTGGGCTGCTGGTGTTATGGACAGGAGCTCTGTGCCTTTAACAGCTCCATAAGCAACAGGCGTCAACAACAGTGAAGCTGTTCCCAGCACTGCACCCCCAACTACTGTATATATCTCCCTTTTGGATACAGCTTCACCTGTTGCACTCCTGCCTGGAACGCCATACCAAATCCCCAGATCCTTGCCCTTCGCTAAGCGATGAAAATCAAATTCGTTTCTCCCATGTATGTAGAGGCAAGCTGTAGAAAGAAAATGATTTTGCGACACTTTGTAAGCAAGCTACTATAGGGCAGGCTTCAGGTTGGTAGCCCTAGCGAGGCCTCGTTTCGCTCCCTTAGCAACAGTTGCTAGGGCTACGTAAGGAGAGAAGAGGTCCAAAGCGCTGAGAAAGAAAACAGCGCATGCGCGAGAGAAGTAAAGTACGGCGGTTGCGAAGCTTGAAGAGGTTAAATAACGGGGCCTTGGGGCAAAGGCTTTAAAAAAAAGGGGGGGGGAGAAGAGGCGTGTAGGAGGTATTGGGACACGCTCCTTCTGCACAGCGGTGACGGCCGCTTTATTCCGAAAGCTGGGTGAGTCCATTCTTTGTGTAGGGGGAGTGGCTGTACTTTGGGCGTTTCTACTTTTGCAGAGGGGTGACACTGTCAGGGTCACTCTTTCCCCCGTCAGTCAGTTCAGTACAGGCACTGGGGTTTATTGTGAAGTTGTCATTTCTCTTGGAGGAGCAAGCTGGAAAATGATGAGCGTTACAGTTTGCATGCACGTGATTTAAATGTCGTTTTGCTTCTTGTGGGAGGATGTCTATTTTTGACAACTGCTCATTTGCATGTGTAAATTGAGCTAAGGTAGGATAAAAGGAATCTAGGTGCAGATTATAGCTACTGACAAAGTGGCCATCCTAACTAAATGCGTGCAATAAATAACCATATGTTATGCTGTTTGTCTCCTCTTTTCAAAAAATAACCCTCTGGAGCAAATGCACCCTCTTTGGTGGATGGTGAAGCGGGCCAAGAAATAGCAGTTTGCCCAAAACTATCTAGTGAGCCATCATGGCTGATTCTCTCATACTCTCTTGGAAATGCACATAGTAGTTGTCCCAATTGCTTTTAGGGTTGCCAACTTTTTTCTTTTCAGAGCTCCTGTGCATTTAGCAGCTGAACAACTGGCAAATACTCTGCACTTTAAAACATGAAAATGCAGTGATTGGGAAAAGATGACTGCTGGGCCTTTTTTTTAAACCAGTTAGGTAGTTGTTAAAGTTAAAGGAACCCTGCCAGAAATGAAAACATTTTCAGTTCTTGTTGCTGCTGCAATCTACTGCTTTGGTTGTGGTCATTTGGTTTTTTTCCAAACACCCTTTCTCGTTGAGGAAGGGATTTGAAGATAACGGTTTGACTCCCTCCCCAGAACCAGGAAGGGTATGTGTGTTGCTCTGCCTCAATTAAAGGGTTTTCCTCTTCAAAGAGGTGCCCTGAAGAGAGAGGCTGTACCCTGAATGCCTTCCTCCTCCATCCCAGCTTCTCAGCAAGGACCAATCAGCCAATAATCTAAACTTTCCTTCATTCCAGGTGCTGTTTTTGCTATCTGCCAGCATGCCTACCTTGGAACCTGAGCAGCTGGCCATCAGAGAAATGAAGGAAGACGAGGCACCCATTGTCTTGGAACTTTTGAAGGTGAGGGAAACAGTCCCAGATACATACAACCCTACTCCATCTTTCTAGAGCCTTGTGGGGATTGGATCACAGCTCCTTATGGGCATTCCTGTTGAGGTTTTCCAGCTGCACTGTGGACAACAGTGGGGTTCTTTGAAAACTTATTTGAAATTCCTCAATGAGAAAATCTGAGATAGGAAAAAATGTCCCTGAAAAACATAGGTAAACAGGAAAAAATGTCCCTGAAAAACATAGGTAAACAGGAAACTGCCTGATACCAAGTCAGACCATTGATCCATCTACTCATGTTGCCAACACTGTCAGCAGCTCTCCAGGTTTGCAGACAGGAATGTTTCTTTACCCTACCTGGAGATGTGGGGATTGAACCTGGAACCTTCTGATTGTATTCTGCCACTGAGCTGTGGCCTAATTATTGATTTTCCCCCTGCAACGTGAAGCTACAAGACAGCTTTGTATCCCAGCACACAGCTGAGGCTTGGTCTACACATGCAGTGGGAGGGATGAAGTGGTAGAATCATGGGCTTGTATGTCTTCAAACTGAAAGTGGAAGATCACTTTTTTGAATCCCTAGATTTTCTCTCTCTTACAGCGCAAATCTATCCAACTTACACCACTGGTGTAACCAGCAGTGCAATGAGAACAGGAGGCCCCCGAATGGAAAGGGGATTCTAATCCCCTTCAAAGGGGATTTAAATCTCCCCTCCCCTCCAAAGCCTCCCACCCTGCCCTCCCCTGCTGGTTACACCGGTGGTGTAAGTTGGATAGGATTGCGCTGTCACTCACACACCCGTCAGAACCTCGGCTATTAGAGGAACAATTTTTCATCCTTTCCACCACTGACTGGACAACAAGCAATGGTAGGTTTTCGTTAAACATTAGGGAGAAAGCTTCTAGAAATGAAAGGACCAGCCCATCTGTGCAGCCTCAGGATGCAGATTTCAGTGCCCATCTCCACTGCTCCTTCTGCGATGCTCTCACCCACCACTTTCCTCCCTCTTCTGCTCCACTCCCCGTTTTCCAGGGAGTGGGAGAACATAGGATGGCAAATAAGAGGGGGCAGCAGTTGGCATGCCCCTCAGATGCTACCTTGGAACCTGAGCAGCTGTACCAGCCCACTATAACAAGTTATCAAGAGGTCTTTGTTCCAGTGCAGGTTATTTAGAATTTACTGTTTCCAACTGCATTTGGTGTCGGCCTGTTCCAAACAAACCACTTGCGCCATAGAGATGTAGGGAATAGGGTGACTAATACATTTGTAATTCTCTAAGGTGCCACGAGACAATTTTGTTTATGCCACTACAGGGTAAAATGGCTGCCCCTCTGAAAGCGGTCCCCCATCTGAGCCATGGCCCTGCCATCTAAAATGGTGACTTTCAGTTTGGTATCTGAAGTTCAGGACTGTTTGTCTCTAGTCACTTCTTTGCCCTTTGGAAACTACTGTGTATTCCTTGAAGATTTTCAGGAAGAAGAGGTAGGACACAGCTGTGTTGGGATATGTCTTGGACAG
This sequence comes from Plestiodon gilberti rubricaudatus, assembly GCA_026170595.1. Lineage (NCBI taxonomy): Eukaryota > Metazoa > Chordata > Lepidosauria > Squamata > Scincidae > Plestiodon > Plestiodon gilberti. The sequence continues at coordinate 24,577,532 of JANXHW010000006.1, forward strand.
AGCAGGATGATAGAGCACTTCAGGACAGAGTATGATTGTACATCAGATCCCTTGTGTCTCTGTGATTGTGACGTTCTGTTTCTCTCCCACCAGGATGGATTCAAGGATACCGAGAATCGCTTGATATTGTACGTGCTGACACGACCCATGGCGTTGTTGCTGATGGCCGTAGCGAGCAGTGGCCTGCGCTTCTTCCTGAACTCTTTTGTGGTGGCCCTTGTGCTGCCAGTGCTGCTCACCGTTGTGGCACTGAAACTTCTGCTGTGGCGCTCACCAGACCTGAGGCACCTGCACGCCTACTACAGCACAGGCCAGCGTGGACTGTGGGTAGCCGTATACGACGAGGATGATGTCTGTGGCTGTGTGGCTCTAGAGCCCCACAATGGGGACCCCCGCACAGCTGAGCTGAAACGCCTGGCTGTCAACCGCTGGTATCGGCGCTCTGGTGTGGGTCGCTCTCTCCTCGGTTTTCTGGAGTCGCAGGCTCGTGCTCAGGGCTTCAAATGTCTGGTGGCCCAGGTCTCGGTGGTCACCAAAGCAGCTATTGGGCTCTTTGAGAGCAGTGGCTATGATGTCAGCGGTGGGCGCCAATGGCTGGGCTATACTGTTCAGCAGGAATTCAGCAAGGAGCTGTAGCATCTCTGCTTGCTAAGTTAGCCATCAGGCTACTGGCTAGGGACTTGGGCAGGGATGTGGCCTTGGGAAATTTAGCCCCTGAATGGGGAAAGCACAGGTCTCCAGAAACGGGCTATGGCAAGCAAACCATCTCTAGGCACTAAGCATGGGGCACCTTTCGACAGTGTGTTTTTCTCTTCCTGGGAAAATGAAGATGCTGCAACTATGAATGAAAATGATTCAGGACTGTTTGACCATTCGTTTTCTCACTCTGGCACGTCAGCATGCCCTTTTAGACCTTTTGCTCACCTGATGATGCTCCATGTTTGGGAAGCAAAAGCTTGTTAGCAAGCCCTGCCCCCCATGCCAATGTGCTTCCAAAGCTCCACTCTCCACACTTAAGAGTATTTGTCTGCAGCGATAGATGCGATACCCAGGGAGAGGTTCTCCCCGTGATCTGGAATGACTGTTTTGTTTAAGAATTCCAAGCAAAGCTATTCTGCATTAGTTGATCTGCATTTGGGGACTGGAGCAAGCACCACCCCTTTCCCGTGTCCTGCTTTGGCTGGACTCAACGCATCTAAAATTTCCACCCAACAGCCTCAAATCCTGTGACTGGAACAGTAATTTGGGAAGATACTTTATTCTCATTCTATTAGCCATGCAAAAATGGAAAAAAAACCTATTTGGAATATTCCCCTGCCTGCAAGTCCCTCTGGATGCATACACCATTTGTGAGATTTTATCTGGATCTGCCCACATATTTTTATAGCCCTAAGAAAAAAGTGAAAGCTAAGATTCTCAGGAAGTTGAATTCTGGAGATGTGCAATACCCATTGTCCTTTTTTGTATGATGAAAACCCTCTGTCTCCTGCTAGAGCCACACATTTGGGTTCTGTCAGTTAATTTATTTAGATGACCTACATCTACCCCATGTCATTTGTTGGTGGTTTCATGGGGGATTTTGCTGTGCATGTTTGTGGTCCTGGATAGACTGGGATAAAAGACAACCACACTAAAGCACTGGTTTCAGCATTTGTCTGTTTTCATGAGTTGCACTAAAAACACGTCTGTGCTAATCGCGTCATGTGGAAGTGTTATTCAGAGTGTTATTATGTGAAAGAGAAGCTGAAAGTGTATTCTAATCAGCATAGGTTTTATAATTGCTCCATTTAAGGATAAACTAATTTAAGCTTCAGATGTGAAAGTGCCCTTACTTACAGCCCAGTCCTAACCAACTTTCCAGCACTGATGTAAGCAGTGCCATGGGGTGCATGCTGCATTCTGTGGTGGTGGGCAGTCATGGAGGCCTCCTCAAGGTAAGGGAACGTCTGTTCCTTTACCTTGTGGCTGCATCTGGAAAGTTGGCTAGGATTGGGCTGCTAGTTTGAGGTGAGATATTTCAAATGCCACTTTATGTTCCAGTCAGAGCACAGGTTATATATTCCAGATCCATAAGGAGCAGGGAGCGTGCATGAGTCCTATACTCAAGATTGTTCATACTGTGTGCCCAAAAAAACCCCTCTTTCCCCATGCCAAGAAAACCTGGGTGCTGCTCTCAGAAATTAAATCTGTACCTCAGCTAAGCACACACAGATGTACAGAACCTATTTTGCATATACTTTTTCATAATGCATGCTTCCTTTGAATACTTGAGTTCTTGCAAAATTTGAGCTCATGATTTAGTAAAGAGGAGAAAATAACTTGCAACATTTATTTATTTGTGTCCTATTGTGTTGTATAGCTCAGCTCATCCTAATGTATTTTCAAAGATAAACCTGCGTTTGGAACCCTGCAAGTTGGGGCAAACAGGCTCAGTGAAAAAGCAGCAGGCATGGGAAGGGTTAAGGTCCCGCATACATCTACGCGTAATTTCTGTGCTCTAAACTGCCTTCTCTCAAAGCTGTTTTTTCTTAGTCGAAAGAGGCATTGGAGGTTTCTTACATGAGTTGGGCCAACCGCGTAGGAAACTTCAGCAAAGCTCTTCTCCCTTGTGTTTGTGTGGTCATCCAGCTAGGTAGGCCAAGGCAGGGTTGCACCTGATCTTTCAGTGAGTTGTGTCGCTTCTGTTGAATGTGTATCATCAGCAGTGGAGGATACACTCCTCCCCCCCCCCCCCCTGTCATTTTACAACCCACGGATATCATTTTCCCCAACACTGTATCTGAGGCTGGAATGTTCAGAAATGGTTAAACAGCACCCAGGAAATAGAGGATGGTGTGCTGCTGTCGTCCTGGGCTCCTTGCTGGCTTATTGGGAGGCACTGGACAGCAGCAGTGGAAGTGGGCCACATCTGTCCCAAGGTGTAATTGCAGCAGCACAGCTTGGCCGTTGCTTTCAGAGGAAAGGGGTGGGGGGAGTGGTTCCTCTTCGCTTTTAAAAAGGAGGATGAAGACTTTGGTTTGAAATTACCTTCCTTAGGAAAGATGGACCCTTGGATGAAGAAATAGAACAAACATTTGCATCTTAATTGGGGGGGGGGGGAGGTTGCTTTTTCAACAGGGAGGAAAAATGTGTGATGGCAGAGGACTTCCAAATTATGGACCTCCAAAAGGTAGGTGTACAGTATGTATTTGTGGTAGTTCCTCCAAAAGCTAGTGGGCTGATATTCAAGAGCTTGGTTGTCTACGAGGATGTATGTACCGGTATGTGTGGTAAGTTGGGAGAACAGTTCTACTAAGAAGTGTGTGTAGTGGGGATGTGAGTTTATAAGGGTCATGATTGCAGAGGTCTTAAAGCACATGTCTTATTTGAATGGGGGGAAATATGGAGATGGGTTTAATTGCATTCTTTAATTGAATGGTTTTAATGTTTTGGTCAGCTTAATTCTATCTATGTAAATGGTCTGAAAGGGAGGGTAGAAATTATGTACATACAGTAAATAAAATGGATGTATGAATGGGATGGAAATTACCGGTAGCTACTCTCTTCTCATCTGTGATACATGCTGAAGCTTCTGAAGAATCATCAAGGGTGGCCCTGCATAAGACACATTACAGTAGTCTAGTCTCACAGGTTATTAAAAAAAATAAGTGCTGGAGCTCAATCTTATCTGGAAAAATAACACTTTTTAGCCCAGAAATCTTCCCACTAATTCTAAATAGTGTAGAACTCGGACAATGGTTACACGGGCAGCTGGTGAGGAAGGCACTCTACACATTCTCAGAAGCACTGTTCTTTCACATTTTCTAAGGCTGAGCTTGTTAAGACTAGGTTGCAAGTGACTAAAATGCTGAAAATGCATGTCTATAAAATGTAATACTGTAACAAAGATCCTAGCAACAGTGCAATTTTCTGGTCACTACGTCATCCACTTAAAAAAAAAAAAGCCAACCACTGCTCTAAATTAGATGTTATAATAAATGTTTAGATGCATAGCACTAGTTGTTATGGTTACTAGTTATGCCAAAAATCATGAGACAGCCTCTAAAAGAGAAACAGCTTTTGCAGGTGTTTGGGAAAGAATGGGGCCAGAAACTAGACACACTCAGACTTTATTGCTCTAAGCTGCTACGGAACAGCCTCATTCTTTGACAGGTTCTGGCTTATATTCCTAGTGGTCCCATTACAGTGTCCCCCAAACTCTGGTCAGGCCTGACTGTCTCTCCTTGCTTTCCCAAATGCAGGCAGACCAGCTGTTTCTCAGTTCCCAGGCTGTCCTGGCCAAGATGGAGGGTGTGACTCACATTTCCTGTGACTTGCTTTCCCTGTGGAAGTTTTTGGCTCCCACTTGTTTCTGCTGCTGTGCTACTAGGCCAGCATCGGCCTCCATTTCATCCCCACGTGAGTGTGAAAATAGACAAAAGAACCTGAGGCTATGGTGAATCGCAGGGCCTTGAGCATCTGGAATTGAGGGTTGCGGCATTATTTACATTTTTCTCTCCTATTTCTATTCCACCATTTCGAACGCAGAGCAACTTCTCTCGTTTATCCTATGCTAATTGCACAGGTCCATAATGGTGCGAGAGATATTGCTGGTATTGCCCTGGAACTGTAGAAGTGAGGAAAGTCTGGTCTCTGCCATAGGCAGAAGGGCTGCTGAATAGGTTTTTTTTCCATCCTTGTATCTTAGTGCAAGCCGCCTTTAGGATCATTTGATCCAAAGGCAGGGAATAAAACTTCAAAAATAAATACCGTATTGGTCTGAGTATAAGACTCACTTTTTTCTCCTAATTTAAGTTTTTAAACTAGGGGTGCGTCTTATAATCAGGCTGTTGCAATAATGCCAGTGATTTAATTAAAATTTTTTAATAGCACCAAACTTTAAGGGTGCGTCTTATAATCAGGTGCATCTTATACTCGGGACAATACGGTACATTATCCCCATTTTATAGATGGTAAACTGAGGCAGAGAAAAAGACTGATAGCCAAGTCTAACAGTGCTAAAACAGGAATAATAGTAACAAAGTTCACAGGACGTGGTAGATCTATGACTGATTTTTGTGACAATTTGGTTGGATCAGCAGAAGGGGATAGATGCTTAACCCTTGCCTCCTGCATTTTTCTCCTGATGAAAATTGTTGCCCCCCAGCTGTTGGTGATGAAAGGGTTAAACTGTTCCCCTCAAACACACAGCTATGTTGGCCTCAATGAATTGGCTGCCCCCTCCTGCTACACTTCAGGGTAGTGGCGCTTTTTCCAGTTCGGAGTTTGATTACAGATCTCTCACACAATGTGCAATCTGGGCCTACGCATGTCATTTCGCAGTGCTTTTTATGCAGCTAAGAAAACAGAATTGTACTTGCTAGCCATGTTTTCAGAGAGACAGCGAGCTACAAATCCAACTTTGGATACAGGGTTGGGTGGAGAAGATGGAGAGTTGAATGAATGGGAGCCAGGGTTTGAATTTGTGCCAGGTGCAAGGGAGTGGCGACAGGATACAAGTATCTTGTTGTCTTGTGCTCCCTGAGGCAGAGGCGAAACAAGGGTGGAGCAAAGGCAAGTAGTTCTGCAAGACTCTGTTACACTGGAGTCAGCGGCCCCTCCCCCTTGCTGTTGGAGCCATTCTGGCAGCAAAGGCAACACGCAGGACACTCCCCTGTTGCTGCTGGAATGACTCCAACAGCAAGGGGGAGGGGCCGCTGACTCCAGTGTAACAGTCTTGCAGAACTACTTGCCTCCGCTCCACCCTTGTTTCGCCTCTGCCCTGAGGCATCTGGTGGGGCCACTGTGTGATACAGGAAGCTGGACTAGATGGGCCTTTGGCCTGATCTAGCAGGGCTCTTCCTATGTTCTTATGTTAATTTGGGAAGGGGCAGCAAAAGAGAGGCTGTGGGAAGTAGGAGGGGCAAAGAGGCAGGAGCCAAAGGCAGGGGAGCTGAGGACCAAGGAGGGAAGAAGTAGAGGAAGAGGAGGCAGGAGACCTTAGGAAAGGAAGGAGGTAGTTTAATTTCTTTTTGTTTTTTGAACAGTTTTAGCATTGTTTTAATTTTGTAAGCCGCCTTGGTTGCCCTGTTAGAAAGGCAGGATATAAATTCTTTAGACAGACAGACAGAATATAGTATTGTTTGAGTCTCTACTTTTTATCTGGCAGGACTTCTGCACCTTCAACAGGTGCTGCCTGGGTGTGCAGGGGCAAGGGTGGCTATCCCAACAAGGGCTATCCCCTTCTGCCCCTCATTGCTAGACCGGACCCCCTGTGATAACTGAGGAAGACGCTTTTCACATACTCAAAAGTGTGTGTATTTATTATCGTCCATCAATATACATAAAGTGTGTGTGTGTGTGTGTGTGTACACACACAGAGAGCAGTGCCACTGAGCCTACTTCCATTCAAATTTAGGATGGGAGCATTAATATGAAATACAGTAAACGGATATTTTTTTTCTAGGATATCGGGTATATGGGTGAAAAAGCCATGTACATTTTTTGTACCTGGCTTTTTCACCCATATACCCAATATCCTGGAAAGTTATAGCTGGCCATGAAAGTTTCTGCTCTACATTTTTTATGGCAGAAATCGAATATGTGAGACAAAGTGTGTTCCCTCACACAGAAATGTACTTTCTCCTTTCTGTGCCCCAAGTTAATTTTTCCCCCAGTGCTGCTCCTATTGCACAGCAGGCAGAAATTCAACCAGCGAAGTTTGGAGCTATGCTGAAAGCTTCACTTGTAGCTGGTCAAGATGCAGGGGCCATGCCTCCCCCACCAAATGTGGTAAAAGGTGCACAACACATGATGAGGTAGGAGCTGAAGAAAATGTGGGAAAGATGGTGAGAAAAATGGCCCTCACTGCAGGAAATGTTAAAACCACATCAACGTAAAATAATCCTCCTAAACAAGGTTCTTGAAGTCTCCCTGGGAGTCTTCATTAACCTCACATCTTAAAAGATGCAGCGCTGCATAAATGCTATCAATGGTGTGACTCCTTTGAAAATCCCCACAGAAGTGTCACAAATGTGATTCTTCCAGCCCAAGTACGGTGGGAACTCCTCCTATCGGCCTCCCCTAAACAGGCTCTCTCCTTCCTAGGCTGCAGATTGGAGGTCAATCAACCCAGAGCAAGCAGGGGTGTTTCCACTTTCTGTTCAGCTTGGCTGACTCACTGCCTGGGTTCTCTGCCTTTAATAAAAGTTTGCAGAGCTTCCTTTGCAGCTGACCAGGACACAGACCCCAGCTACTAACACCATGCATCGCCTCCTGTTTTTTCTGGGTGAGTGTTGTCCTCTGCATGGCCTGTGCTCTTGCCTTGATACAGCCATGATTTTCCTCTATGGGCAGCCAATCTGCTGGAAGAAAGGCTCAGAGCCCTCACCCGCAGGATTGGGCTGGACATCAAAGATCTGGATTAAAAAGGGGTGTGGTGGTTGGGACCAGGATGCCTCAACTCTGGGCAAAGCATGGTATCTACCGTAGTTCCCAGTTGGCAATCAGCTTATAGGTTAGTGAAGATCTTTTGATGTGTTGCAGATGAAAATAGGGACATTTTTGTGTACTTATCACCCCTATTTTCACATTAAGGATCATTGCTTGGGTCACATATCTCAGGAACAGCCTCCTATTTTCTGCGACCCGGTGCAAATTAAACCTCCGCACAGCGTAGGGAATGACCTCATCTTGTCTCTAGTGCCCTACACTTAAGCGCTGCTCAAGCATGTGCATAAGCACTGGGGGATAAAGTAGACGTAATGTTAAATCATGCCTACGTCATTTGGCCCTGGCTGTGTGTTTTATTTTTAATATAAGTAGCACCGGGGGCAATCCTGATCTGGACAGTCGTGGGGTGGGGAATTTAACCCTTTGTCTCTGATACAAATTGGGCTCCATTCTCCGACTAATATTTGCTCTGGGAGTATTTGAGGTGATGGTAATATTTCTCCCTTCAGAGGAAATAACTATGGGGGGGGGGTAATCTGGATCATGAACACAGTGGGGTAAATGGTTTAACATAAGAGCATAAGAAAATCTTGCTGGATCAGGCCAAAGGCCCATCTAGTCCAGCATTCTGTTTCCTACAGTGGCCCACCTCTGGGAAACCCACAAGCAGGAGAGAAAGGAATACTCTCATACCACTGTTCCACTGCAGCTGGTATTTAGAGGTACTGTACAGTATACTGCTGCTGAACTTGGAGGTTCTGTGCATGGCCTTTGTGACTAGTAGCTATTGATAGACCTATCTTCCATGACTTTGTCCACCAGTCCCTGTGTCGGAGAAATTGAAGCCCAGAGTGCCTTGGTGACACTGTTGACCCTGAGCTGGCTCATTTATGCACATATTTTATGCATATATTTTATATTGTATGCCACAAGTTTCTTAAAATCCACATAGCTTCTGTATAACCATTTTCATTTTACAAGCTGGAAAGAGAAGTATTTGCTAGCTGAAGATGCTTAGGAATGTGTCTTGGCCTTGTTTTATTGTTTAGCAAAGCGTGTGAATCTGTTTAACGAAACTATCAAACCATATCAATAAGTAGAGTTGTTACATTATGTTTGAGTTATAATGCTAATAGGTTTCTAGAAATCAGGTGAGCCTTGGGAAATAGGAAGTTAGAAGCAGGTTTATGCATATGTCCACTTTATGTACCGGTAACTAAATTTTGGGAAGAACAAGTGTATTACGCATGCTTAATTTTAGGCTACAGGAAAATGGCTAGATATTGTGGTGGGTTAGGCTTATTGTATGAATATGCAATAGATATGTGTGAAAGCTTTAGGCACCATTGTTAAGGGGTGCATCCCTTCACAGCTGGCCTGTGTTGGTTGTGCACTGGGCAATTGCTCTTAAAATAAAGAATCTGTAAACTGGAAGCTGCTTGTCTCTTCAGTGTGTGATTTCTCCAGATCAGAACCCGAAGGGGGGGTACTTGATTTCCCCTCCCGTTTAAAGCCATGCAATCTTATAGCCATCACCACATCTTGTGGCAATGAATTCCACAGACTATTTGTGTGTTGTGTGAAGTACCACCTCCTTTTGCCGATCCTAAACCTCCCACCAATCAGTTTCATTGGTTGATTAGTTCTAGTATTTTGTGTGTGTGAGTGAGGATACATTTCTCTCTCTGTCCACAGAACGAATAATTATAAATTAATCAACTTTTTCCAAGCTAAAAAGCCCCTCACTCTGTAGCCGTACCCCATAAGGAAGTTGCTCCAGCCTTCTGATTTTGGGGGGTGCTCTTTTTTGCACCTTTTCCAGCTCTATAATATCCTTCTGGCGATGTGGTGACCAGAACTGTTATGCAGTGCAGCAATACCCCCCACAACACAGGGGATACATCACCAGCACTGTGTGAAACAACGCTATAGGTCAGGTCAGGTCAGGAGAGATACGGCAGGAAACTGATGTGATCGGTTCTGTGCTTCCCAGAACATAAGAACATAAGAACATAAGAAGAGCCCTGCTGGATCAGGCCAAAAGCCCATCTAGTCCAGCTTCCTGTGTCACACAGTGGCCCCACCAGATGCCTCAGGGAGCACACGAGACAACAAGATACCTGTGTCCAGTCGCCACTCCCTTGCACCTGGCACAGAGAAAACCCACTTCTAAAACCAGGAGGTTGCTTATGGCTTGTAACCTGTGATGGTCTTTTCCTCCATGAATTTGTCCAAACCCCTTTTAAAGGCATCTAGGCCAGGTGCCATCACCACATCCTGTGGCAAGGAGTTCCACAGATGAATCACACGCTGGGTAAAGAAATATTTTCTTTTGTCTGTTCTAACTCTCCCTCCACTCAATTTTAGTGCGTGTCCCCTGGTTCTGGTGTTGTGCGAGAGGGAGAAGAATTTCCCTCTATCCACTCTCTCCATCCCATGCATAATTTTATAAGTCTCAATCATGTCCCCCCTCAGGCGCCTTTTTTCTAGGCTGAAAAGCCCCAGACGCTGTAGCCTTTCCTCGTAAGGGAGGTGCTCCCATTGAATGCACTCTCCCATTGACTACAGTAGCTGTCAATCATGCCAGGACAACGAACACCATAACAAGGCAGTGCTAAAAGAAGCAGTGTTATGGGAGGTATTACTGTATTTCAAATGTGGCCACAGCATAGGGACAGTGAGGGAGAAGGATAGGTAAATGTATGTTGGTTTTAGCTGTTACAAGTAGCCAATTCTACATCTTTTCCAGCCATCAGAGAAGAGGCATGGTGTCTGTTTATTTCTCTCTGAATTCTTAATAGTTCTGCCTCCATAAAATTATACCATGTATTGCTTGCCCTGACATATGACTCATATGCGTAATTAAAGCAGTATGGAAGAAAGAATTAGACACTGTCAAATGGAATGCTATGTGGTTAAAAAAAAACCTTTAAATCATCTTCAGTGTTAATTAAGGGGAATGCCCTTATATTACTTCATAGTTAGACCTGAGCCCTCACAAGCTGTGTTACGTTCATAAAGAATGCTCCCCTTTGTGTTGGAGAAAGGTGTGCAGAAAGGGGCACCTATTACCACCTGTGGTATATAAAGGTTAGGTGATGTGGACAGAGGTGTCTCCAGAAATTTCAGCTATTGTCAATGTCTCCATACATCCTGACCCAAATTTGTTAGCTTTATTATTAATACAGTATTTTATAGAAGAAATGGCCATAAATGCTTAAGATGCACATGACCCTTTGCATAAAGCCTTTTTTTAGTTAACAACCACTCGCCTAGAAATAGCATTGCACTGAAAAAATAAAATAAAACCTCCTTGTCATTAAATCCTTGGTACAGCAGTGAATAGCCTTGGCTGAAAAGCTTACTTCTGAGCTTCAGTTACTAAAAGTCAAACCAAGCCAGATATGTTCTACATCATTTGATTTTCTTTCTTATCATTTGTGAACAAAAATGCATTAACATGCCTGGCTAGTCTGGCTGCAGTTGGTGAAAGCAGAAGATGGAGTCAGGATGATTTCATGCAGACCTTCATGTTTGTTATTTGTAACAAGCTGAAGGAATAATTGGGTGATAAGACAACATCTGTTTAATCCTTCATTGATTATTCACAAGTTGATTGAAGTAAAATGTCTACTCAAGCCCCTCTCTGCCAGGGCTTGACATCATGTTAAGTGATCTTGAGAATGCAACCCAGAATGTCCCTGTAACTTAAGCCAACATGGCCTTTAGCTTGTCCCTGCTCGCATTTGTAACCTCTTGTTTTGTTTTGCAGTTGGCTTCCTGCGACTCTGTGCCACAGGTAAAACTGCAGGGAATCTCTCTCTTTCCTGTTTCCTGCCCCTAATGAGCTTCTTGCTGGGAAACTGTCTTGCAAAGTTAGATGGTCCCCAAAATGGATTAGCGCCTATTGCCTGCATGCTGCACATCCCCATAATGTTCCAGGGTATATCCATAAAGCTCCAAAGTGGTCTGACCAAATGCATTAATGAGATGCACAAGCCTTATTTTCCATTAGCGTGTAAATAAGAGAAGCTTGTTTTCAAAGGCAGTTGCTTGGATCTAGCAAATTCTGACCTTGGAGAAACATTGTCTTAAAAGCCAATAATATTGTTCAGGAAATTGGAATGAAGATAAACATTGACCAGGGGGAAGACTGGATTAAGGGAACAGATTTCAAAGTGGGAAGGAGGGTGTCAAAACTGAGGATCAAAGTGGGAGAGAGCGAGCGTAGACAGGTCTCCACTTGACACCAATGACCTCTCCTTTTCCTGGCAGGCCCTTTCCCAGTACGTCTGTCTGGTGGCCCAAACCTCTGCGTAGGACGGGTGGAAGTCTTCCACCAAGGCGAATGGGGGACAGTATGCGACGATGACTGGGACTTGCGGGATGTGGCTGTGGTGTGCCGAGAACTGGACTGCGGGGAGGCCCTTTCAGCACCTCCTGGGGCCTGGTTTGGTGAAGGAACTGGTCCCATCTGGTTGAATGAGGTGCATTGCATGGGCACCGAGTGGCACCTGCACTCCTGTCGCCACCTGGGCTTTCGAAAGCACGTCTGCACCCACGAGGAGGATGCCAGCGCCATATGCTCAGGTGGGGCCTCACATCTAGGCTGGCTATTTCTTTATTTTGCAACATCAAAGTATTTATTTTCTCTGTATACCAGGTGCAAGGGAGTGGCAACAGGATACAGGTAACTTGTTGTCTTGTGTGCCCCCTGAGGCATCTGGTGGGGCCACTGTGAGATATAGGAAGCTGGCCTAGATGGGCTTTTGGCCTGATCCAGCAGGGCTCTTCTTATGTTCTTATTTGGTACATGGCACTTTACACAGAGTGAAAAGATGGGTCCCTGTCCATCTTTCAAAGATGTGTCTTAGGATCTAAATATGGATACAAGGAAGACAACACAGAGAGGGAAGCTGGATGCAGGCAAGGATAAGCGGGGTAGGCCTATGCAATTATTTCACTTCCATGTATTTAAACTTAGTTACAGAAGTGAATGGGGATTTAGGTGTTGTGCCAAAGGATTCAAAGAATAAGGAAAGCAAACCTCTTGCCACACAGTCAGGGTTTCATTAGGGAATCATCCCTAGAATGTGAGCATGCATGTGGAGAGTGTATTTTCCCCCCCCACACACACACACACTGTTGAGTAACATCCATTCACCTTTGCCAAGCTGGGATTAGGAATTGGTGGTTCCAATTTAAAAGTTGCGTACTCCATCCCTGAAGAAAAGGGTGTTCTCTGTCATCTTCTGGACCAACAAGCCTGTCTGAATTTTTCTGTACTTCTCCCTTACCAGCCCAGCGCTTCCCTCCCTTCACTGCATTTCCCCCTCACACAAGTGGCCGGAAGTCCAATGTGGAGTCAGAAACAGCAGCAACGCCATTGTCTCCCACACCTGCTGAAGGTGAGTGTCTAGCAACCAATTCTATAGAATACAGCCGGGTCATTCCGTGTCAAATCAACCAATAAAAAATACATTTTGGAACTTGATGTCACGGATTTTGCTCATTTTTGGTACATTTGTAGCTTACCATGAGATGTTTAAAAATTATTTTTTTCAGATTTTTTTGTCCATCCGTTTTTGAGATATTGAATGTTCAAAATTGCCAAAAAAGGCCAAAATTCACTTGTCACCATACATTCAAACGCCAGTTACAGGATAACGATGAACGCTACAGACATGGGACAGGTGTCTTCTTAAAGCCTATGAATAGGGCTTTCATTTGATATACAACATGACAAAATTGTAAATTTTCAAGAAATTCAAAAATATTCAAATATTAATTTTGAAATTTTGAAAAATCAAACTTTTTTAAAATTTTCAAAAAAATCACACTTAAAGGTATATGTCTTGTAGTCAATCATTCAAAATTTCAAGATGGTATCTCAATGGTATCATACAAAAATTAAATTTTCTTGTTGGCAGTGACCAGGAATTAAACCCCTCAAGTCCATTTTTCTACAGTTTACATTGATAAAATTAGGTGGTAAACTGAAATGAATCCAAAAATTTATAACAGGACTTATAGAGAGAGATTTATAGAGCATGAATTCACTTTCTATTCTTTTACAGGATCAGCTTTTTGGTAAAACTATCAAAATCATGAGCTTTTTACTTCTGTTTGTAGTTTTAAAATTTTCCTTTAGTTGCTGAATAATTTCTGAATCAGCACAGTGACATTTTTCCTCATCTAAATCATCTTCAGAAGTAAAATAATAATTCTTTGTAGGTCCTTTTAATCTTCCCCATCTTTTCTTTGCACTTTAGATAATTTCTTCTTGACTCACCAAGGGAGGTCAAAGAGGCATTTAAGTGGCTTAAAGCTGTATCAGGGTCCAAATACTCAGACTCCTTTATATGATTAAGACCAGGAATCTCATAATTCTCAGGAGGAATTTCCTTTTCAAGTATATTGTTTTTCATCTGACAAGGCTTCTATTCATGTGTGGTTTGATTTCACTATTTAGTGAAACCATCCAATCAGTTACATTCCTCAAGTCTTTACTAACCCAGTGCCCCCCTTTTTTTAAAAGGGCTGCAACAGTTTTTTGACAACTTATTCTCCTCCATATTTCAAATCATGTAATTATCAAACAGTTAATGAATTAAACTTAATAAAGACTAATAAAGCAGCTTCACAACAAAAATGTCCTAGAAACCTTCACTAAAAACACACTGTCTAAACCCGCTTAAATGCCTCTTTGACCTCCCTTGGTGATTCTCCGGTGTGCAAGAAGAAAGTATCTAAAGTGCAAAGAAAAGATGGGGAAGATTAAAAGGACCTACAAAGAATTATTTTTTTACTTCTGAAGATGATTTAGATGAGGAAAAATGTCACTGTGCTGATTCAGAAATTATTCAGCAACTAAAGGAAAATTTTAAAACTACGAACAGAAGTAAAAAGCTCATGATTTCGATAGTTTTACCAAAAAGCTGATCCTGTAAAAGAATAGAAAGTGAATTCATGCTCTATAAATCTATCTCTATAAGTCCTGTTATAAATTTTTGGATTCATTTCAGTTTACCACCTAATTTTATCAATGTAAACTGTAGAAAAATGGACTTGAGGGGTTTAATTCCTGGTCACTGCCAACAAGAAAATTTAAATTTTGTATGATACCATTGAGATACCATCTTGAAATTTTGAATGATTGACTACAAGACATATACCTTAAGTGTGATTTTTTTGAAAATTTTAAAAAAAGTTCGATTTTTCAAAATTAATATTTGAATATTTTTGAATTTCTTGAAAATTTACAATTTTGTCATGTTGTATATCAAATGAAAGCCCTATTCATAAGCTTTAAAACGACACCTGTCCCATGTCTGTAGCGTTCATCGTTAACCTGTAACTGGCGTTTGAATGTATGGTGACAAGTGAATTTTGGCCTTTTTTGGCAATTTTGAACATTCAATATCTCAAACGGATGGACAAAAAAATCTGAAAAAAATAATTTTTAAACATCTCATGGTAAGCTACAAATATACCGAAAATGAACAAAATTCATGACGTCAAGGATATTTCATTGGTTGATTTGACACGGAATGACCCAGCCGCATCAGACTACCCTGCCAGCAGAACATGCTTTCCATTGGCAAAAGCGCCAGGATCCAGGTGAAAGTGCCTGGGGCTGGTGTACGTAACGCAATGTCATCGCACTTGACGACGCTGCCAGCGAGCACAACAAGGCCGCCAGCACAATCTCTTGTGGCCATGCATGTGGGCCAGCAGCAAGGCCTCAGTCTGCCAGCGCCAAGTTAGTCAGTGGTGGGGGTGGGAGGTGGCAGTGAAGAAGGAGGGATGGGGAGGGAAGGGGATGTTTCAGGGTGGAGAGGGAGGCGGAACGGGGTGGGATTGGTGGCAGTCTCATATGGCCATATCCTATCCCCTTTTTTCTCTCCCTTACTCTCCTCAGTTCTGCACCAACAAATTAGTTGGTGCAGAACTGAGGAGAACCATAGGGGAAGCAGATGCTTTCCCCAAGGTAAGGGGACAAAAGTTTTCTTACCTTGAGGAGACCTCTGAGACTTCCTCCCCCCACCATAGGATGCAACACGCGCCACCTTGGCATGCATGCATTGGCGGGGGGAGGGATTTGGTTAGGATTGAGGACTTACTGTACTGTTGTTGTGCAACAGTTTATTTGGATGATGGTTTCAGCTAAAGACATTCACAGCCCAATCTATCCTTCCCTGGTGTAGGCTGTGTAGCGTGGGCCACGCAGTCCACGCCATATCCTACCTGGGGAAGGAGGCAGCTGGGGGTCTACTCAGGGTAAGCGAGCATGAGGATGCTGGTCCCACCCCCTCCCAGGCCTGATCCACCCACTTCCTGCCCCCTCCCCACCCCATTATGCCTGCTCCCCCAGCCCCTGCGCTACTTGGAGCGGGACTTACCTGCTCCACAGTGCTGGGTCCTGCATTGTTCGGCAGGCAGGCAGCGGAGAACTTGGCACCAGCGCCACCTACGCTTACGGCACATTTGCGACATCCAGAGCCGGCGTTGAGGCCGCAGCGCCAGCACAAGGTAAGCTTAGGATTGTGCTATCAGTTAATTTGCCTCAAGGAACATTTAATATAATACCGTAGGGAGTGTAAGCAAGAAGCGTTCTCCTGCCTGACTTAGCACTTACTTTAGTCTCAAACTGCAAAACTGAGAGTTCCTAGAATAATCATTTTACGTAAGACAGAGGAACTGCACTGACTAAGAAAACAGGCTGTGCTTTCCATTGGCATTGGTTCAGTTCATCCTTGGGGGGGACTGAAGTGGAGCTAACAGAAAAGGTGGCCTATTATCTGAACGCTATAATTAAAAAGGAGGAAAAAGTGTATTTCTATTGTATATGAGGCGTTTTAAAAGTATATTATTTTTATGAGGCGTTTATGAGGCGTTTATGGAGGCGTTATAAAAGTATAAAGTCTTAGAATATTGACTAAGGCTATTGTTTAAGGGCTGTGTCTGTGTCTGTGTTTGTTTATGTAAGATGCCAATAAAGGTTTTGGAATTGGAGAGGAACTGCACACTAAAGTCACACCTTGGGCTGCCTGGGCGCCATAGAACTTGCCTGATTTCTTCTCCCCTTTCATTCTCCAGGAAGCACCGCTTTGCGTCTCGTGGGTGGCAGAAGCCGCTGTTCTGGCCGCTTGGAGGTGTTTCACCAAAGACAGTGGGGATCAGTGTGTGATGACATGTGGGATCTTGCGGATGTTGCTGTGGTCTGCAGGGAGCTGGGCTGTGGGGAGGCTCTGGCAGCGCCAGGCAGCGCCTTCTTTGGCGAGGGGAACAATGCCATCTGGTTAGATGACGTACAGTGCCAAGGCAAAGAGGCAACGTTGGCTGAGTGCCTCACCAGCTCCTGGGGGACACACAACTGCCGACACACTGAGGATGCTGGGGCTGTGTGTTCAGGTGAGACGGGCATGGCAGGGTTTATATATATATTTATGTAACTACATACATGGGCATGACTTGAGCATACTACAGACCTAAGTTCCCTGCCATTAATTTTCCGCAGGGCATTCTGGGAAAACACGTTCTATGAGAGGGCTAGGCATTTTACCACCCCATCAAACTACAGTTCTTTGTGGGAAGCCAGGACCGTTAAAATGGTATAACACCAGTGTGCTTGTGGTATTGATATGCCCTGTAAGCTTACAGCAAAGCTCTTGACATAATCATAATTATTACTGTAGTAAGACTATTTCTGTGGTTACTTCTTGTGTTGCACTGAAGTTTCCTTGGCAAGCGCTGTCTCTGAATTGCATAATGTTAACAGTTTTGTTGCTCTGAGTTTCCTATTTGGTATTATTGCTGCTGAATCAATGCTATCATTTCATTTTTACAGTATTAATATGAATGTTTGTTTTACATATGTTTTCTTTGCGGGTCCTTCTTAGGGCTGTGGAATATAAATAATCTCTGAATAAATCAATAAATATAGCTTGTCTCTACAGGTGAGATGCCCCTGGCCATGGTGGAAGAGCATCTGGCCATGCTCACTAGGACCATTGCACCCCAGAGATCCCAGTCTACAGCTCCTGTTAGAACTCCAGTTAGAACTCCTGTTAGAACTGTTAGGCTCTGGGCATTACCTGCAACTCAGGAAACATCATGGCACAACGAGAAGAGTCCAACCGAAGACCCTGCAGAAGAGCAGCTAGGTGGTGAGTAGCAGGGAGAAGTAAGGGGGATGCCACCCTCACTGAACCCCCAAACAATTGCTCAGGCTCTGTTTAAAGCCTTAAATGACTTGGGACCAGAATACCTGATAAACAGCCTTTCCCATACGAATCCCAAGATCTTCTGGGGAAGCCCTCAATTTAGAGATTGAGCTAGGGTTTAATTTGCTTGGGCAGAGTGGAATGGGAGTCGGTATTCACTCTCCCCATACATAGGGTGCCCACATCCAAAAAGGGACAGGGTGCCTATACCTTTAACCATTGGAATTTGGGCAGGTGCAGCTCATCACGGAAGGGTGCAACAAGCTACACCTGCCCAAATTCCCTCTTCTTACAATGGTTAAAGGCATAGGCACCCTGTCCCTTTTTGGATATGGGCACCCTACCCATACACACAGAGAGAGCATAGTTTGTCTGTACTGTAATTTTCCCCAGTCTAAATAACTGCAGAATGTGCTGCTTGACTTCTTCCAGAGGAGAAGGGCTACACAGCATGGTATCTCTTGTGATAGCTCAGCACATGGTTCTGTTTTTGTGTCCGCAAAATGGAGAACTTTGACACTCTCTTCCGAGAGAGAGAGAGAGAATATATATAATGTGGGGTCTTTTAGGTCTCTTTATCCTTTCACTATGAAGATCCCTCCCATCCTCTGTATTTCAGGCCAGTGGCAGGTGCGGTTGGTAGGAGGCCCTGGATCTTGCGCTGGACGGGTGGAAGTTCTGTATAAGGGCCACTGGGGCACAGTGTGTGACGATGGCTGGGATTTGGTGGATGCTGCCGTGGTATGTCGTGAGTTGGGCTGTGGGGCTCCTCTTCTCAGCACTGGGAATGCACGATATGGGCCAGGATCTGGACCTATCTGGTTGGATGACGTCAACTGCACTGGGACAGAGTCCACTCTACGACGCTGCCGCTCCCAGCCCTGGGGACAGCATAATTGCAACCACCATGAGGACGCTTCTGTCATCTGCACAGGTGGGGAACTATTCCATTCCTGTCCATCCTATTCAGTGAGCACTGGTTCCAGGGAGTGTGTGGGTGATATTCCGTACAAAAAATGTTGGTGGTGGGATAAGCAGTATTCCGGATAAGAATAGAGCACACTAAACGTGTGGGTTGAGACGGTTCTAGGATTATGAAACCCAAAGTAATATTGAGGACTTGGCCGAGCAGGTCATTCTGAGTAAACCTACACGACAAGCTTACATTAGTTTTATACCACTTAACTGTCATGGTTTCCCTCGGAAGAATCCTGGGAATTATATTTTGTGAGGTGCTGAGAATTCTGATTGAGATACCTACCGTATTTTACGCTCAATAGGACGCATCGGTCCATAGGACGCATGCATCCTATGGAGCATAAAATAGAGAAAAAAAGGTTTTTACTTACCTGGGCTTGGGGGCGCTTCGGGGAGACCTGTGGGCCGAAATGGCCGAAAATCGCTGTTTTCTCCCGAACTGAACATCGGGGAGGCCTGCAGAGGCTCACGCAGGCCTCCCCGAAGTACCCCCAAGCCCAGACTTCGCACCATAGGATGCACGCTTTTTCCCCCTTATGTTTTTTTTGGGAAAAAGTGCGTCTTATAGTGCAAAAAATACGGTAGCCCCTTCTCACAGAACGTAATTTTCATTTGATGTATGTAATACATGTTTATCCTGTTGTTGTTGTTGTTGTTGTTAAGTCGTGTCCGACGCTTCATGACCCCATGAACCATATCACGCCAGGCCTTCCTGTCCTCCACTACCTCCCGGAGTTTGCTCAAATTCATGTTTGTTGCATCAGTGATACTATCTACCCATCTCACTGACTAAAAGTGATCCACTGGAGAAAGAAATGGCAACCCACTCCAGTAACATTGCCAAGAAAACCCTATGTTTATCCTTAGCTCCCTCCAATGAGCTCTGGGCAGCATACAAGGTTCTCCCCCCCCCCCATTTCCCCCCCTTTTAGTCATCCAGCAGCCTAATCTGACACTAACCACTATACCACACTGGCTCTCTGGTACATCTGTTCACACAGTTTTTGTCCGCAATGTAGGCATGCCTTTTTGTGTTTTTAGGCAGGTGGAAGTTTCTGTCATTGCCAAAGGGAGCCAGTGATTCAAATGCAGCTGAACCGACCCCTGACCCCACCACACAGGACCCAGGACCTGCAGATGGGCCAGGGCTGCGAAGCGTGTTCGATGTGAATGAAGCCACCATGATCCCTCACCCTCAGGGTTTTCCGGCCACGTGGGAGATGGAGTTGACCAATACAGGGTACCCTGATGAGCCATTCCCAACCGCACCTAATGTGGAGCTTGAACTGGAGCAGGAGACTCAGTCAACGAGCCCCTGGGACATAGTTGAAACAACCCGTATTCCAGAGACCCTGCAGCATGTTCAGGAGATGAAGCCAACCAGCCCTCCCGCAATAAGTTCATCCACACACAGATGGGAACAATTGACCACCTTTTCCTCCACGGAGTCTCAGCCACCCTCAGCCATGTGGGATCTGGAAGCTGGGAAAGAAACGGAGCCAGTAAACCCCTCAGGTACAGAATTTCCCACAATTACACAAGGCCAAAAGCCTGCAACAGAGAAGGTGCCTCCCAACCACTGGGACAACATGCCTGAGGGACATCCAGTTACACAGAACAAAGAACAACAAACCACGTCCTCTGCTGAAACTCAGCCACCCTCTGCCATGTGGGTTCTAGAACCTGCAAGTGAAACTGAGGCAATTGATCACATCGGAACAAAACCGTCTCTATTGTCTGATAGTTTGGAGGCCACAAGGGAGATGCAGCTGCCAACAATAACACCAAACGTACAACCTCTGGTGGATATGGAAGTAGATAGCTTTGATGTTATGGACTCTGAAGAGATCAGGTCTCTAAAGGATCTGATGCAACAAGAGAGATCGAACACAGATTCCCACACAAAGTGGCCTACAGGTGAGAAACTGCCTCAGTACTGGCCCTAGGACAGGGCCTCTGAGAGGAATTTTATCAGGGAGTACAAAGTTTCTTTTGGGCCCCTTCTCAAAGGGGGAAGGGGTGAAACAGGATTGGGGGAGGGCAGCAATAGCTGGAAAAGTATTTGGAGCCCAGGTCTACCAGGCTTCCTGATGCGGTGCCCAGGTCTACCCACCCGGTAGACCTGGCCCAGCCACTGTCTTGCACTCTCCGTGAGGCCAGCTGAGATCCCAGGAAATTTCTGGGCCCCCTCCTTTGGCTCTTAGGCTCCCTTTTTGACCCTAGGTCCAGGTACAATGTACCTCCTTTACCCCCCTCTCATGGGCTCTGCTCTAGGATGGGTCCTGGGCAAGGCACCCTCAGATATAGCATCCATCCCTCCACCATTACCACCAGAGGGAAAGGACAGGAAGCAGAGCGGAGGTGAGGTGTTTTCCATTACAATAGAAGTCCTCAAAGGAGCAAGAAGGTGGTGGGCAAGGAAGTGATTGGACAGCTGGGTAGCAGCTACTCTTGATCCTCTTCTTTCGCCAGCATTATGTTCTGCCAGAGGAACAATTAGGTGAAATGGGCTGGTGGAGGAGGAGCAAGCAGTACTAGCCGCCACTCAAGATGAATGGCCATTTGTTTATGCCATGCATAATATGCCTCAGAAATGGGTGGAATGGGCAAAGATTCCATGGCAGACAAACTGTTATAGAAAGGTTTCCCTGAAGATACTCATTTTGAAATCATTACCTTAGTTAGAGAAAGGGAAGATAGCCCAGTGATTGCAGGACAGTCTCCTTTTCCCCATAAATTCCCAGCTACCCTCCCAAGGCAACAGTTTTTCCAGATTCTGTGGCTCTCTTCTGCTGTTGTTTCCCCTCCCATGCCTGCTAACTATCTTCTCCTTTTCCAGTCACACCAGAGTCCACTTTTGATCCCAACACCTTAAGTTCATGGGATGGAACAGATGTTCGTGGTATGACTGCTCTGCCTGCCAAAACAGTATTGCCCACCGTTTCTGTGGATGGGGCGTTAGCGGATGGCTTGGAGAGCTCAGGAGATACAGAAAAAGGAGAAAGTAAGTTCCAGAGATAAAGCCTGACTGAAGGCCAGAAAAAGGGCACTGAATATGCCTTATCATGAAGGCCTTTCCCTGAAGGCAGTGCATCACACATAACTTCACCCCTCCAGCAGCTGCCCTAGACACAGGAGGGCCTCTGTCAGGAAAGGAACTGGCTGCCCTAGTAGATGTCTTTGTCTGAGAGCCTTACCTGACTTGTCATCTGTGCTGCAAACCGCCTCAAAACAAGACCCTTGTTACCTCATAGAACACAGTGAAGGCCTACGCCCATCAGCCATGATTGAAAACACCCTCCCTGGCCTAAGTTAGTTTTCACTGAAGAATTTTCCCTTTTACAGGTGTCCCCTGGTTAATGACGGTTTGTTTAATGACGATCCGCATATATGACGGTGGTCCCCCAGTACAATACTTTAGAAAAAGTCACTGCTGCTTGCTGTCTGAGCCTGCTGCTGATTACAAAATGGAGCCAGGAAGCACTCAGTCTTTTTTTAAAATCCTTTTTAAGCATCTTGTTAAATCCCCAGCCCATCAGCTGTTAGACTGTAAACATCAAAGCAATAATCTAGCATCCCATCAGCTGATGGGCTGGGGATTTAAAAAGATGCATCTGGACTAGTACTTGCCATTCCTTCCCTGTTACAATGACACTGTATTACATAGGCTATACACGCTATACCAAAACTGACCACTAGATGGTGGTGAAGACTCACTTAACAACGGATTCACTTTCACAACGGCTTTTAAGAACATATCTCTGTCTTAACTGGGGGATGCCTGTATTTATATCCCTTACCCAGCTCTGCTCATTGACCATAGCCTGTGCCTACCTCCATGATGCTTCTGTAAGTCAGTTGGCCATATGGCAGGGTCACATGAGTGTGCCATAGGCCAGATTACCACATGGCTACACTGCCATTTGTCTGCACAACATTATTTCCTACTAGCCCACTGGGGTGATAGTGCCAGAGACACAATGCCATCTCACTGTCTCTTTTCTGTTTCTTAGACTACACAGATACTGTCTCTACACCAGGCCCTAGCATGCGATCTGCTGAACCTGTCACTCAGGCTGCTAAACTCAGTGAATCATTCCCAGGCAGCCCTGTTAGGCAGGAGCCAAGGAAAGAGGATCAAAGCTGCTGCTGTTCACCAACTGGATTAGGAAACGTGGTCCATGCAATGGAAGGTCTCCATGAGGAATTGGGATCCCTATCCTCTGCCATCAAGCATCAGGGCTCCCAACTGGAAGCTGTGGCCCTCAGTCTGGCTCAGCTGGCAGCTTCTGTGAACCATCTGGTGGAGGTGCTGCCTGGCCTGCTACAGCCTGTCCCAACCCAGTCCTCTTCAGTTTCCTACAAGCAGGATGAGAGTCGGATACAAAACCAGCTGCCCTTGAAATGAAAATGGCACCTCCTTTAAGGCAAGAAGGGTGTTGCTTTTCAGACCACAGAGACTTGGAAGGGACCAAAAGGCTATCTAGTCAAGCCTCTGCTAAGATCAACCCACGCGATCCAATAGAGTGTGCCGTAAGCAGAGGTCACATGTGCTGTGGAAGGGACCATAGAAGAATTAAGGCCAAGGAATGAAGGACCTTTGGTTAACTTTGGTCTACACTGTCACAAGTTCAATGAGTTAATTAGAAATGATGCTGAGAAGGGTACCACTGGGAATTCTTGAAGTTCCACAGGTAAGATGCATTGCCTGGTCTTTGTAAAACACCATCAGGCAAGCCAGGCTGCTCCTTTTTTGCCAAGTGCAACTTTGCTCGGAGCATTCTACATTGTACCACTTTTAGTAAATTCATGAACATTATTTAAGAGGTCAGTGTATCTGGTATGTGCTAAGAAGTCTAGAAACCAAAAGAAATTAAAAATAAATAAAAAGGAATATGATGTTGCAATTCCCACATCAGAAAGGCAAACTTGATAGTCAGTGTTGGATTGTGCTAAGAGAGCTTTTTGGATAAATGATGGATAATAATTACTTGCACATGCATTGATTGTATGAATGGCTGATCAATTATCTGTTGAAATATATGGGACTTTAACAGAAGTATTTTGTGGGTGTTTACTTTGAATCTAGCTAATTTCTGTTCCTTTTCCTGTGTAGGTTGGCCATTGTATCTTTTGGTGTAATAAACTGCCTGTATTTTGTGCAACTCTAATCCTGCACAGAAAAGGAGGAAAGAATAAATAGTTAGGATGACCGGAAAAGGCAGGAGCTGAGTGTATTCCAATTGGCAACACAGCCACTTTCTGAGTCCATCCATCATATACCTGCATAGACTAGATCCAAATGACCTGATCAAGTCATTGGTGCTATCTAGGTGTAAGGTAAAGGTGACCCCTGACAATTAAGTCCAGTCGTGTCCGACTCTAGGGTGTAGTGCTCATCCCCATTTCAAAGCCAAAGAGCCAGCGTTGTCCGAAGACGCCTCCATGGTCATGTGGCCGGCATAACTCTCCTTGCCGCAGCGCATAGCATGCAGCTGGAACACGGAGCGCTGTTTACCTTCCCGCAAGCGGTACCTATTTATCTACTCGCATTAACGTGCTTTGGGACTGCTAGGTTGGCAGGAGCTGGCCAAGCAACGAGAGCTCACCCCGTCGCGGATTCGAACTGCCGACCTTTCGATCGACAGCTCGTGGTTCAGGTACTTCTTGCCACAGTTGTTGCTTTTTGTTTCACATCTCTTCCTTTCTGGCATAATTCTCCTGTCTTGTCTGATTTTCTCCCCCTGATACAGAAACACAAAGTAGCTGACGTTTTTGCTCATTGCACCTCATGTGCCTTGTCTACGAGGCAACAGAGGGCCCAAAACTTCCCAAAAGCAAGGGTTGGTCATTAATTACTGGGCAGAGAAGTTTAGTTTCAGAAGATGAAAAGGAAATGTCCTTGTTATATACTTACTCTCTATATTGTATTGGAGAACTGAGCAAATTGTGCACTGTGGCTTGATTTGGTGTGTGCGAGTGCGAGAGGTTTTTATTGGATTAATAGCATGTGGGAGTGTGTGAGAATCCTTGCAAAACCATGGTGGAGGTGGAGGAGCGTTAGAACGTTGCCCTCACTGCAGTTCTGATCCCACAAGTACCAGTCCCTCAACGCTATTTTTGGTTTAAAAGAACGCTTTCAATGAAAGCCCTGGGACGCCATGACCACAACAAGCAGTGAATGGAGGAGGAATTTGAGTGGCTGCTTCTTGGTAATTTGCCTGGGAGTTGGATGCCTAACTCGGAACCTATTTCCTATTCTTTTTGAGATGTTGTCCCCTTATGTGAGGACCAAACTAGATATAGTGCAAGAGTTCTGTGACTGAAATTCCTGATATACTGTATTTAATGTTTTTCAAAAAGCAGTGGAGAGAGGCCCAATTCGGATCAGGGAGAGATGGTCTAAACCTTTCCCACTGTACTGCAACCCTGATCCTAATCCCCCCCCCAGCTTCTATTAGCCGTTGAAGAGTGTGTGTGTGTGTGTGTGTGTGCGTGCGTGCGTGCGTGTGTGCGCGCGCGCGCCTGTAAATTTCCCCTTCTGTGGCTAGTGATAGTTTCAGACAGGGATTAAAGTCAGGAAATCAGACATTGTTAACATATATCCACACCCAGTCTCAATCCAAAATTGGGCTTCCCCCATGGCTGCGTTAAAAAAGAAAGTCATCTGCAGTTCCAGAACTCCCAAATCACATCTAGTTTGGCCTTGATGTTGATAATACTCTGGCCTGAAACCAACAGAAAGGAAAACTTTCTGAGAAGGAAAAAGAGAAGCTGTCTCCCTAGAAATGAAGGGAAAACAAACACACGAGCCAGTCTGCTGCATAGCCATGAAACTAAATTCCTGAATTGGCCACCAGATGGCATCACAACGTCATGGGCATAAGCTCAACTAATTCCTTCCATAGGTGAAAATCCTCTTCCCACAGTCTTTTCTTTGATCAACTAAAACTACCCCTAATGAAATTATTACAAATAGTGTAAGCAGTCACTGAATCATCCCATTAGCTATGCTTTTAGCAGAGAAACAGTCATGATCTCTACTAATGTCTAAATTCCTTTCTGACATAACTCTGCAATAAGAAAACATGTACTGTAACTGATATCAACATCATTAACTTTCATAATAATAATGGATGCAGTACAATCTATTAGCATGAGTAGATTTAGAATAACATCAATGGAATAAAGATAGGATTATTACTATTACCACCACCACCACCACCACCACCACTACTACTACTACTATGCACAGTCTGCCAGATCATAGTGACTGGATTTGGCCTGTTTGAATATTATTATTTTTATTAATATTTAAGAATAAAGGCTTACTCTGAGCCAGAGTTTGTCAGTTCTGATACTAGGTTTTACAGCCAGAGCTCAGTGTTGCAATTATAATGTTACTTTGTAAAGCACTATACACCTTGATGAAACTATAACAAAAAAATAAAACAATAACTTCCATTCCAACTGAGGAACAGTTTAGATATTAAAAAGAAAGGGTTAGAATTCATAGATGGTAAACCTGGCTACAATGAACTTCTAATCTCTAATAAGAACCAATATAATTCTGATTACTAGATGCTACTAGAGACAAAAAGAGAGAGAACTACCTCCATCATGTTCTGCTTGTGAGCTTCTTAGGGTTCACCTTGCTATCAGCTGTGCCCATTCTCAAATCTTCTATCCATGTGGCTATTTTCCATCAAGGTTCAATAATAGGACAACTTAAGTATTCTTCAAGTTCATAGAGGATGTTGGAAGAAAAGGGTGAGGATTCTTTCTCCCCCCCCCCCCCAAATCTACTTGGAGAATGGAAAGAAACACCTGGACATATTAAATCAGTTGAGAGGTTGCAATCCTCATCATCCAGGATGAAGTTTTCTCTTCAAGACTGGACAAACCACCAACTGCAGTTCTCCATGGCAACAGGCTATGGATAGCAGAATGACTTCACAATGCAGGAACTAGTGTGACTGACATCACAATGCCATAGGTGGCAGCACAGGTGACATGACCGTAGCCTGATGTCTCAACGCCAAACCCAACTGTGGCACTTTGCTGCAGGGTCAGTTCTCCATCATTGGAGACATAAATGAGGCAGAATTTAGATGGAAAAAGGGAAGCTCACAGAAAGATCAGAGGAAGATCAGACAGATTTAATCCAAAGAGTTTGAGATGATTCATCATAAAATATTCTCAGAGTTCCAAGCTCAAGTCAGTATCTGTAGTAGAGTCATAATATAAGAGAAGAACAAGGTGGGCCAAGGATTGGAACACCACTCAAGTGTGCCTGTTGCCATGACAAAGGAAAGTTGTGAAGACCAGCTAATGAGGGCTCAGAGTTGGGTTCAGAGAAAGCACAAATAAGAGTATTTGAAATGCTGTGAGGAGATGTGGGATGCAGAGGGAGCTGCCCCAGGGTCCCCAGGGTGCCTCACCTGAGCCGGCCTAACCTTGTGCAGGGCCTGTTGGGCCAGGCTCCCTTGGCAGAGCCAGCCAAACCACAGGGGCCACAGCTGATGCCCGACTGGTACTCAAGCAGCTGCCAAGATTCTGTCTTCTACACAACTCTTAAGAATGCAGAGGCCCGAATGGTGGAAGGTTGGCCACCCCTGCCATAGAGGCTGGGAAGCCCTGAGCTGTTCCCGTGGGAGGGACCTCAGCATGGATACTGAAGTCCAGCAAAGACATTTAAAGGATCCCAAGACAGTAAGCCATGGTGAACCCAATGCAACCTCTGAGACCACCCCCACCAGTTCAGGCAGGGAGACTGGTGTGCGGAATCCCAATCTTGTCCTGGAGGCCCATCATCAAATCCTCAGAATTCTGAGATGGCTGGATAGGGCATCTCGATAGGGAGTTGGAATCATAATAGTTGACTGCAACTCTTCCTCCCAGATCATGCCTGCTGCAAGAAACAGAAACCCAGAGGACACAGCTGGGACTGGTAGAGATTAATTCCTCCTATCTCATCCAACCCAGTCTCCATGACAAATGCCAGGTCAGCCTGCTCATCCAGCATAAGATCCTGGATGGCTGTGGTCATACCATTCAGAGACCTTGCATTTAGCAACAGACCCTTCAAACCCAAGAATTCCTAGCCAGAACAATCCAGACTGGGAGGAGGACCACAAGGGAACGGCTCGGTGTTATGTGTCTATTCTCCCTTCATTTTCTTCCATGGCTACCAAGTAACCTGCTGCTATGTGTCTTCCCTCCCCATCCCTGTGGAGTTGCTTTTTGGGCCCCAGCTGGCTGACCTGAAAGCAGGGATAGGGGCCCTATGTCATGAATGAAAACAGATAGTTTTCTGGACGTGGTGGTGCCGCCACATCTTTTCTTTCACATTGGACCTAGATTTTCTGTCTGGGTTGGGGACATAAAAGGAGAGGTGCAGTGGGGTGATACATAGGCTCTGAATACATCCCATTGACCCCCACACTGAGGACTCGGCGAGCTGCATTATATTTAGCCCAGTGATTAGAGAATGAGAGGCGTGTCAGGTGCAGCTGCTGCTGAGGGATGGGAGGGAGAGGAGAGGTGCTAATTCACTCCGTCACGGACTGGGAGTGGCAGCCCAGGTGCCGCGAGAGACCCTGAAAAGGGCAGCGCTGCTGGCCTGGCACCTGACCCCATTATGTAATGGCTCATTAGCAACTAATCCCGCCACCTGTCCCAGCCTTGAGGGGACCAGAGGCGCATGTTGTGGCACAAAGATCCATGGGTTTGCACACTGCAAGGGCATCGGCGGTGACGTAGTTTTGGTGTCAGTAAGGACGGCTGCAGGAGGTTTCTACGGCGTCTTGCCTCTCTGCTCAGTTTAGAAGGCCTCTGCCACATCTTTTTCTCCCCATCGCTGTCAATGGGTGCAAAAGGGAAAATAGAGACATCAGTAGGGCATCCGGGTGGGGAGTTTTAAGAGCAGAGGATAGAAGTCTGAAATCGATCCTGGCTCGCGTCACTCAGCATTAACGTCAAGCTTCTGCTCCTCGCTTTTCAAACGCCCCCGCATGCATGGCTGCCGTATTCTCTTGCCTTACATATGAATCTGCCTTTTTTGAATCTGGTCATTTGTCCATCTTGGTCTGTATTCCCCACGCTGACTGGCAGCACGCACCTCTTTGGGGGTCACTGGGTCCTTCTGCATGTGATGCATGTGTTTGGCCATTGGGTTACTACTTTCCCATCCCCACTGAACTATGGTCTTCCTCTACGCTCCATTTCCCCATCTCCAATCATCTGTCAATCTCTTTTGTTGTCTTCCTTTGTCTCTATGGCTTCTCCCATTTGTTTTTTTTTACTCCTCATACTTGGAACAGTCTCCTTTGTCAAATTCTTTTTCATGAAACCCACCAGTTTCATCTTCCTCCACTGCCACGTTTCCTTGTTCCGTTCCATTTCTAATATTAATTTTTCCACCATTCCTGACTTCTTCATCCCTGTTTTCTCTGTCTGTTGTAGGCAGTCCATCAGGATCACATGGATGAGTACTGGCACCTGTTTTCACAGGTGAGGAAGATCATAGTTCAGTGCACATGGGAAAGTAACTCAGTGGCCAAACACATGCATCACATGCAGAATGCCCCAGGTTCAGTCCCTGGCACTGGCGTCGTTCAAGGTGGGGTGGAACAGTAAGTTCCGCACTGTGCCAACCTCCGTTTACTCCCCGGCATGAGGCGGCCCCACCCCTCGCCGTCGGAGCCATTCAGTGTGGCAAATCATCGCACTGAATGGCTCCGATGGAGAGGGGGTGGGGCCGCCTCGTGCCGGGGAGTAAACGGAGGTTAGCACAGTGCGGAACTTACCATACTTTTCCATCCCACCTCGAGCGATGCCAGTGGCCCCTGGCCTCTCCAAATAGGGCTAGGTTCTGAAGCTCAGTTCTGAAGTATGTGAAGGTATGAAAATATGGCACGTCCTCACTTAAAGTTGTCAATAGGTTCTTGGAAACTGCAACTTTAAGTGAAACAACTTATAACGAAACCAATTTTACTGTAGGCTAATTGATATACATAAACAAGAATTTATGGCATATTTCAGGTCACAAAAACATCACCAAACTTTTAAATAAAGACCCCAAACACTTCTAATATAAAACATTGAAATAAATGTGAGCTTTCTGTGCCGGAGAAAACCCACGCCGATGTGGGGAGAACGTTCAAACTCCACATAGACAATGGCCTTGGCCGGGTATCGATTTTTTTTTTCCTCAGCAACTTTAAAATGAAACGACTTATAATGAAACAAAGTGAGGACTTGCTGTAGTGTATAGTGTCTCTGAACAGATGAAAAGTCCAAAGCAATAGCTACCAGGCTGTGCCTGGAATTAGGAGAAAGGAATTCAAGTATAATAATTTTATGCTAGATTTACATGACAAGTTTAGATTGTAAGCTCTTTAGGGCAGAGACCTGTGTAACATGATAATAATAATAGAGCAGCATCTGTATTTTATTATTATTATTAATTAACTTCCAGGCAAACCTGAGCTCTAGCACCTCTCATTTTAGAAAGTAAGCCCTGTTGTGAAGTGTATTGGGTAGTTACTTAGCAACCATCAAGTGCTTCCTCCCCCCCCAATTAAAAAAACACCTATTTGCAGCCAATAATACGTCAACAGCGATATTATTCCCAGAGAAGATATTGCCAGCACAAGCAGTCCTTCACACAATCCTTCTTATAGACCTTCCAGTGCAAATTGTACTAGCCTTAATAAGGACAGACATCAGAGGCCATGCTCCATTATTATATGCGAATTGGGCACAAAGCAACAACAGGTATGCACCGTGAGATACCATGCCAGTCAAATAGGTACAGCTGGAGGGTGTGAATGCCCCTGTTCTCTTGCCCTCCCCAAGGCTAGCCCCCGAGCAACAGCTGTTTCAGCCTACTGGCGTGTTGTGGAACGTCCTTCTGTCACCAGGCCCTCACTCAGCATGGCCACACAGGGGGCTATTTACAGCCCAACATATCTATTTATACCTCCTCTCCATACACCCTTGCTGCTGTGCCCCTTGGCCATTTCAAACTTTCTCACAACTCTTGGAGATGTCATTGGGAAGAATGCTGCTATCTCCTCCACAATAGGACAGGGATGCCGACGCTAGCTTCAGAAGAACATAGCGGGGGCATCAGCAGTACCCACACACTGGCAACAATGGCCTTACAAGGCAACAGTTGTCTCTATGAAGAGCCTAGAGAGCTGGCAGAATTGAAACAATACTAGCTGGCCAGTCGCCACTATCAAATTAGAAGTGATGAACAATTGACATCAGGGATAAGGGATCCAGGGAACACTGACATCTGTCCCAGTTTGCCATGCTCTGGCAAGCAAGGGATCTATCTTGTATATGTACAGGTAACAAAAGTTATACTTGACAATTTTTTAAAATGAAATTGATAGCCTCCCCTTGCTCAGACCAATCCTCCCCCACAAGATACTAGGAATTCATCCTCCTAACACCTATAGGATGTCGCCTCCTATCGCATCCTCCTATATCAGAGCTCTCCCCTCAGAGAGTTCAGAACTTTTAGCTGACCTCTGCCGCAAGGTCTGCACATCTGCTGGGTTGACACCTTCATTCTCTGCCTTTCCCAAATATTTAGCCAAGGGGCAGTGTCACCTACTGGATAGCAAATAAGATCTGGTTCTAAGAAAAATTGAATTCAGGTCCCACCTCTCCCTTCACTTGCCAAGTGAAAGAATCTATAGCAACAGGATATAGTAAAGAGGAAAATATTCATCTTGTTGCACTTTTAAAAAAAAAATTCTGGAAATCCAGCCATGTTTGTGAAAGCAGATACTGTACACCAGGGGTTCTCAATGTTCTTGGTGCAGCGTACCACCTACATGGCCGTCACCACACTGAGTATCACTGGAAGTAAGCAGTGATGACATCATCGTTGCTTATGCCCAGGTTTTCAGCCCATTTTTTGGTGCAGGAGGCCGCCAGACGGTAAGAGGCTCCGGTAACCCAGTAAGAGGCTCCAGGTGGGCTGTTTTCTTTGCTCCCAAGGGACTCAGCCAAAGGCTCTTGGGAGCGAAAATGCGGTGTCAAAAGCACCACATTTTCATGGGGGTTCGAGTGTCCTAGCAGGGTTCGGGGGGTCCAGTGGTCCGAGTACCACCAAAGGTACCCCAAAGTACCACTGGTGGTACGCACACCACCATTGAGAACCCCTGCTGTACACAAAAAGAGTCATCATCATGGCATTGTAGCAAAACTTCCATGAATAGGCTTACCAGATCTCCAACCAGGACACCAGGACCTTTAGGAGAAGGAATGTGGGCAGGTGTAGCTTGTTAAACCTTAGAGCACAATCTTAGGCACATCTACTCAGAAGCAAGCCCCACGTAATGGCTCTAAAGGGTCACGAAATACAAGAGTCATGTGAAGTCAGTGTGCAAAAGCTGTGAATAAAAGGGCTTGTGTATGGCTCTGGTCAGCCCATCTCATATACGTGAACTGGAACAAGGTGCAGAAAAGTGCTACAAAAATGATCAGGGATCTGGAGCATTCTGCATATGAGGAAAGGCTACAATATTGGGGGCTTTTCAGTTTAGGAAAAAGAGAGGAGAACGAAACATGGCAGAGGTTTACAAAGTTATGCATGATCTGGAGAAAGTGGATAAAGTTTTTTCCACTCATAAAATTCAGGGTCATCCAATGAAATTGATCGGTAGGCGGCTCAGAACAAGTAGGGAAAAGTGCGTCTTCACACGATGCCTAAAGAACACATGACATTTGCTGCAATGGGACGTGGTGACGGATGGCCACTAGCTTAGATGGCTTTAAAAGGAGATTCGGCAAGCACATTGGAGGAGGAGAGGTCTACCTCTAGCGACTGGCCATGAAGGTTTTGTGAGATCTGCATGGGTAGAGGCAGTAGACCTCTGTATACCAGTTACAGGGGTGGAGAGGATGATGACAGCAGGAGAAGGCTATTGCTTTCATGCCTTGCTTGTGGACATTCCATGGGTATCTGGTTGGCCGCTATGGGATACAGAATGCTGGACTTGATGGACCTTTGGTCAGATCCAGCAGCAGTCTGCTTATGTTGTTTCTATTTTCGTCTCTTATTTACTGTCCTTGCTCAGGCCTGGCACTGGAAGCAGGTTCTGGGGAATGCAACCTTTTGAACTCTGCCCTCAGCATGCAAGTAGGCACATGGAATGCTTTGTCTCCCATGCCCTGTCCTGTCACAGAGGGATCTTCCTCCAATCTGTCTTCCACCCATCAATCTCCTCATAGCAAGTCAACAAATTAACTAGGCAGGCAGAGGCAAGCGGCCGCTCGGAAGTCTTTGCGGGTAAATGGTTGCATACCTGACCTTTCCCTCCGCCAGGCCCAGGTGCTGCTAATGTGGTGTCAAGTATTAATTACTCTCTCAATGAGGCCAGGAGGGGGCAAGCTATCTCCCTACAGCTGGTTCCTTCCAGAGAGAAGCTCAGCAAAAAGGACAGAAGAGATTTCTCCTGGGGGGCAGGTTCTGCAGTTCAATTTATTGGTGTAAGCCTTGAAACAGGCAGATCAAGCATAAAGTGAATACAAGCTACGTAAAAGTAGTACTTGGTATTGGGTAGCAGGAATAGTCACTGGGACGAAATGGGTGCTCCATATGATTGTGTCCTTTGTCAAGAGCATTCCCAGCATGTTAAGAGTGTAACTGAATCCAGGGATCGGTCCTGGTATCTGTTTATACTGTTGTGGTTTGCCCGTGATGCGTGATTAATATTAATGAAAACGTATTAATCTAGAGTAGGCTCAAGCTCTTCCTGGCCGAGTACCACCTCCAGCGCCACTCCTGCTGCGTACCACCAGAAGTAACTGGTGATGACATCATCACCAGTTACTTCTGGGTTTTCAGGTTTTCGGAGGCCAGAAAACACAGGTAGAAGGTTCTGGGTGGGTGTGAGGGCCCTTCTCAGCATTCCCGAGAGGCTCAGCCAAAGGCAGGAACTTCTCGGGAGCAAAAACACGTTGCTGAAAGTGCCGCATCAGAGCAGGGTTCCTGTGGTCTGGCGGTCCGAGTACCACCAGCAGTCGGCCGAAGTACCACTGGTGGTACTAGTACCACTGGTTGAGAACCCTTGATCTAGAGCATGAGTAGCATGCATTTCTTGAGCAACCAGGTTCTTTATTGACTACATTTTTATCCCACTGGTTCTCCAAAAAGCTCAGATATGTCACATGGTCGTTTTCCAATTTTATCCTTGTAACAACTCTGCCGGGTAGGCTAGGCTGAGATAGTGACTGGCCAAAGTCACCCAGTGAGTTTCACGGTTGAGTGGAGATTTGAATCCAGGTCCCCCCGCTTCTAGTCAAACATAGTAGCCACTACACAATATGGTCTGTCTATAACTTTGGTGACCACAACTATCTCCACCAGTCCCTACAAATCATGGGGTTTTAGGTTAGAGGACAAATTGTGGCCTTCTGGCAGTTCTAGGCAGTGAGGAACATGTATTGTGCACGATAATCAGTTGATCATGTGCAATCCTTCCCCAGATTGTTTGGAAGATTTTATTTATTTATTTGCAACAGTTTTATACCACTTCTCTATTTAAAAACATGATTTGAGGCAACACATAGATTTAGAATGGGAGTACCTAATATTTAATATCAGATTAACTAATAAAAGGAGCAAGAACATATATGCACAGCAATATAACAACAAACACACACAGTCATCAGCCTAAATAAAACCAAGAAGACAAGCATGTCTTCAGTGACGCATAGGAATGGCCCCTGGCAGGCATTAGCAAGGCACTTTCTCTACAAAAGAAATTTTTCCTTGCTGCAATACCTACAGTGTTAAAATATTTATATATTTCATATTAAAAATAAATCCATGTGGACATTATATCATTAGAACTGCAAGTCTGATAACTGCAACTTGCCAAAGAGGCAAATAGATCAGTTTTCTCTAAAATCCCCAACTCCTGTTCCCACTTAACCATGCTACATAATGAATGACGTGGATTAGGGTGGGTATTTTAATATGTGTTGCATTGAAATTTAAGGGGGAACTTTGCTTCCCCAGAGTTCTGCCACTCCAAACTGCAGTCTTTATCAATGCCCAAACCATCACCATGTAACCCTGGCTAGTCTAGAGATTTAATGAGGCTGCCTGTCATTTTATGGCAAAAGCATCCATTCGGCTTGAAAGAATCCAGGTACAGTACTGTCATTTAGGACTTGTGTGAGGCTGCAGCTCTATCGTAACAAGAGGATTCTGCAATAGTGGTTAGTGTTGGACTTGGATCAGGAAGATTTGGGTTCAAATCCCTATTCAGCAGGAAGCTTGTGACTTTGAGCCAGTCGTTAACTATCAGTCTATCCTACTTTATAAGATCGTTGTCAGGAAAAAAAAAGGAAGGGGAGGAGCCATGTACACAGCCCCAAACTATTTAGAGCAAGGGTGGGGTAGAAGATTAAAATAATGGCTCAATCCTATGGTCTCTTTGCGCTGGTGTACCGCCAAGTATGCCAGCATAATGAAGGCCCTGCTGTTACGGCAGCCCCTTCACTGGTGGTTGCTACATGGCCATTGACTGCTACAAAACATGGCAGAAGCCGAAAAGCCATGCTCTGCCGGCAGCGCAGTGAGTGCAGACCAGCTGCTGGCAGAACCCAGCCAGCAGAGAGGCAGGAAAAGGACTGGGATTAGGGCGGGACATGGGCGGAGCCAGTGGCTGCTGGATCATGAACCCCCATCCTGAGCCAGGTATGCCTTCCCGCAGCTCCTCAGAGTTACGCCAGCAGCAGAACTGGCATAGCTTGGAGGAGTCCCATCAGGGACCATGCAGTAGCTGGGAAGGTAAGTATTCCCACCTTACATCTCTCAACCGGCCTTTTCCCCGGATGGTGCGTAGGATGCAATGGATGCTGCAGTAGCATCCTACGCACCATCACCGGATAGGATTGGGCTGTAAATAATGCCCAGTTAGCTTGAGCAAGCAAAGTTTCTTCCTCTGCACTCCCCCAGAACACTGCCATTTTTTCCGCAACTAACAACTCAACATACGTTGGCGGCCACTGAGTATGTTCAGTCAGCATCTCGCTGTTTTTTTTTGGGGGGGGGGAAGGGAGGGTCCGTACCTTTTAATTTACCTACGTCTGTGTACCTAGGAAGTCCTCCAAGTATATAGAAATGACTACCTTGCTGTAGGTGGTCTATTTTCACGTACAAACAGACAGTCACTCAACACCTGAGTTTGCTTGTAGTACTGTATATAGATAGAAAAATGAACAAAATTAGATATAAAGCCATGATGGAGGAAAAAAATTCAATCTCAGAATAACCTGTGCACTGGGGAGGGTGCCCCAGCAGGGAATAAAATTTACAGGTAAACCCAAGGCTCACTTCCCACATATGACACACATGAATTTGAATATGTTCTCTCATTGTGATACATTTGTCGAATGTATAAAGCAAAAAACATTTAGAACATTTCATATTTCCGTTCTTTAGGGTAGAATTTCTACACGAGTTAATTCCGCAATGGTTTTTCACAGCTTTTTCATTCATTTTAAACGAACAACACCTGCTATTCCCTCTCTAGAGGGGAAGGGATCATACTGTGACTGAAATATGAGCTTCACAAGAGAACCACCACAAACTGGAAAAGGGAGGAGATCATGATGAGAAGAAGAAAAAGGTACTTTAAAGGGCATTAATAGAAGTGTGTATTTTTAACTTGGTGAAGGAGGTTTTCCATTAGGCACCCTGAGTCTGTCGGCTTTCAGGTAAGTTTGTTTGAAAGGTCTCTAAATTGTTACATGTCCTTACAATAATCAAACCCATTGATTCATTTATTCTATTCATATCTCACTCTTCCTCCAAGATTTCCCAGCTTTTCTCAGACTTGACAGGACAAAATCTTTCCTTCTCCGCACCTATGCAAAGAACAGGAATCCTTTGCCTCTTTTCCATCTGGTCATCCTGAATTAGTCACACACCAGTCCATCTGCTTTACCGCCGCTCCTTGCTCCCCTAGGGGCCTTCCTTGGAGGTGTTAACGTCTATAATTGGGGGTGCTTGACCATAACAACTAGGAAGGAACCTCCTCTTTTTAACATTAGACAACTCAATTCAAGACAATAATACTCTCCTGGCAGTACACAGACTCTGTGTGCTGCCAAAGAGCTGTTGACAGCATGCGGCTTCCAGAAATAGACCCCAGGAAATTTCCACTCCTGAGACGCCCAGATGTGAACAGGAGTTCTGGGTTAATACTGAAACCATTGGAAGGACTGGACACTGTGTTGTAGGTTGGTCAGATGCAAAAGAGCACGGAGCTCTTGTGGCAGGTCTCTCATCCAGGTGAGAGAAAAGTTGCAGCTGTGTAACATTGCATCTTCTGTACAACGGTTAGAGACAAAAGAGTCGTCCCTCCATTACATCGGGCCCCATGTGTAATTAGAGATGGTTAGGTTGGGTACAGAATGCCCAGGTCCATTCCAAGGAGCATGTACCAGCAGAACAGGAAAAAGATGGAGTGGGATCAACAGTTCACCTGGGTCCTCTCATTACAATCCAGGCATGAAGGCGTGGGTGGAATCTATGCATGGCACCTCTGTCCCTTTGCCAGTCTAACCTAGCATTGAAAAGTTACGTAAATGTAACTGTCAGCATCTCAACATAGCACTGTTCTCAAGGCAGATTAACTGTTCCAGCGCAATGCTTTCATCTCCTCCAGGAGGTGCTCTTCCTAAGGCACAAGCCCGGCATCCCTGGGCACAGCCAAAGTCCACTTGACACTAATAGCATGCTATGCACAGGAGGAAGATCAAACTTGTGCATTAGAACCACAGAGTGCTTTCACATTTTACATACTTGTACAGGGACAGGAAGTATGAACAGCACTTCCTGTTTTGCTACAAATGGCATAATGTTCAAAATGGGACTTTTACAGGTCAAAATTACTTGCACCTTCCCTCCTCTCCCAATTCTGTTTATTATTATTATTATTATTATTATTATTATTATTATTATTATTATTTTATCATCATCATCATCATCATCATCATCCATGGCACACGAAAAGAGGAAACTAACTCATACTTTCAGTGCCCCTGTAAGCAGGGAACA
The DNA here is from genome assembly GCA_026170595.1 of Plestiodon gilberti rubricaudatus. Lineage (NCBI taxonomy): Eukaryota > Metazoa > Chordata > Lepidosauria > Squamata > Scincidae > Plestiodon > Plestiodon gilberti. Next base: position 24,615,263 of record JANXHW010000006.1, read on the forward strand.
CATAAACGCACTCATAAAGCACATGCAGGCATACCTCAAGCACTGGACTCACACACAAAAAAATTTCTCCTGCAGAGTGAACCCAGTTTCCATCTACCTTCACTATAAAAAAGATGGATGTATATACCATTGATTACAACTGTGATGGAGTAATCACTGTTGCCCCTCCCCTCATATTCCAAGTATGTCATTTTCATTTAAGTGTTTTAAGTACTGCATTTATTCAAACATAATTTGTCTCTTTATTTGTTAAAAAAGGTTTTTTAAAGTTGCAAAATCATTCCAGGAATTGGGGCGGGGGAGGGGGAAATGGTTTTGTGACATTACAGGAGCAACTGGTTTCTTCTGTGAACTGGCCTGCAGTGATTTTTTTTTTCTCAATTCAACCCTGGGGAAATTAAAAAAAAATAGTTTGAGGAGGACTGGACAAGTTTGTTTCTAGTGTGACTCCACCATTCAAATTATGTAAGCTTGTGTACCCACTTACTGCTATAGTCTCAGGTCAGTTCTCATTGTATAACAGGGTGATAGACAAACACACAACTGCCTTTAGCATGAAAACAGTGTTTGTTGTAAGGAAAGGAAATGAGCAATGTAAAATCTCAGAACCAGTCTTTTATGTGTTCTCTGCTTACAGGGGCACTGAAAGTATGAGTCACAGCATAATCCTACTGTTTGCCAGTGCCAGGGCTGTGGCCCGGCGCTGGTGTCACAAATGTGCCGTAAAGCATGTTAGCAGTGCCAGTGGGAAGGCCTGTGCCGTTCTGTCGCCGCCAGAGCCAGTGACCAGCGCCAGGGAGCGGATAAATTCGCCGGTGGTGGCAGGGGCGGGCGGAATGGGCTGGGGAAGGGTGGGAGGATCGGGCCCTGGAGGGGGTGGGATCAGCGTCGCTGGCCGACGCCATATCCTATGTTCCCTCCTGGCCCTTTTCTCCTTACATGGGAGGGAGGCATATTACTCTTACAATAATATGTAAGAATAGCTTAAAAATAGAAAGATTGTTTTCATTTAATGTATAAACAGATTTATGTTGAGGTTAAATATAAGTACCGTATTTAAATGTTTATGAAAATCAATGCTACAGCTTGGAAACATTTCTCACCAATATTTTTAAAAAGACCTTTTGAAAACTATCTATACTATACTGTATATCCATTCAGTTGTTCGGGTGGTAATGACTGGATTTTTCAAAGCTTGCTCCGAAAGTGGGCTTTTGTTCCAGCTGTTCCAATGTTTAAGCAACCATGACAAGGAGTACCTAAGCTCAATTCCAGATGCAAACGCCAAACAGTTGTGTAGCAAGAAAGTCTTCCAACAGCTGTGGAATTTTAAAAAGCATAAAGAGAGCTCTTCACGGATTTTTGCTGGGCTGAAGTGAAGCCAATGTGCTAACTGCTTCGCTCATAAAAATCTCTTCATGGGCAAATGGTGACACTTGAGTTGGATACCTTGCTCTCTTGATCTGTCATGCCAATGGTTAGCATAGGTCATAGGACATAAAATCAAATGATGACAAAATGGAATGCAAACCATTGCAGAGAAAGAAGTCTGTCATCTGCTACAAACCCTGAGATTCCCTTGACTTTCGGCCTATCCCCATTGTAAAGCAGTATTCATAAAATGACGGTGACAGCCCCCCCCCCCTGTTCTGCCTCTTCTTGGGAGGGGGTTGACATCATATCGGGCTGGGTAGGACATAATGGGGGGCGGGCAAACACACTTATGGAGACTGGCAGCTGCCTTTGTCAGCTTTCATTCAGGGGTTTCTCTTGTGCAGTTGGATTGTGAGCTCCTATGTCTTCGGACACCACTTTAAGCATTGTAATCTGTCAGCCAGGCAACTCATGCACTTGCTCTTGGGGGAAGCAGCACCCCTGCAGTTACCTCAGAGTTTGATGTTGGTTCCGAAACTCCGGGCCTGCATGCTCCTGCCGTACATGAGTCCATTTGGAATTGACACCAATATCATTCATTGCTGTCCCAGCTGGGAGGGGAGGTTGTGGAGGCAGCAATGGAGGAAGGGAAGGAGCAGCTTCCATTGGAAAAGCACTCTTGCCTGCTGTGTGTGTGTGTGTGTGTGTGTGTGTGTGTGTGTGTGAGAGAGAGAGAGAGAGAGAGAGAGAGAGAGGGTTACCTGGGCCCCTCAGTTACCACCTATCGAGCAGCTAAGAAGGAGATACAGTAGCCATCGTGCAGCTGTGGTGGGTTCTGCCTCCAACTGACCAGCATCTGAGGGAGAGCTGCCGCCTGCATTAGATCACACTAGGTTCCAACAATATAAGAAAGATAGAAATTCTGTGATGGAAAGAAATGTTTATAGCAGTGCCTACTCTGAAGAAAATGAAAAGCTAGTACCGTAATTTAGAAAATTAACGGAATAAACTAAGCAAAATGGGGGAAAGCACTGAAAAAGCAATAAAGCACGTTCACGTGCCCCTGTCCCAGCAGTAACATATAAAGCAAACCCAGTGAAAAGGAAGAAGGGGAAAAACAGTGCTCAGTTTGAGTCTGGTTACAAGACCACTAACAATCATTCAAAATAGTCCAGCATTGTGTGGAAACAAATTAATTTGTGTGTATGTTGAAGGGGGAAACCTCATAAATGTTTCTAAGATGAAAGATATACTTTAAAGTATATTGTCAGAGAATAAAAATATAAACAATGCAGAGGATTCATTCAGTATAGTGAAGGGAAACAGAAGGAAGCATGATAAAAGCAGAGCATAAAGAAGAGCCATTTTAGGAACAAAGAAAGGCGGGAACATAAGGCAAAGGTGGTGAGGAAGAGGGGAAAACCCCTTGAAATGGAGACACTAAGCATTAAAATAACCTCAAAAACACAGTGACATAAAGATGTGAGGAAAAAATAAGACTGAGGATGGGGAAACATTTATCAACTGTATTGTCAGACAACAAGATACAGTAGATAAGATAACCACATAGAAATGCAGCAGGATAGATTGAGGGAGTAAATATGCCTTGTATCTAGGAAACAGACGTGCCAAAAAGGCAGGCTCTGCTTTGCCAAAAAAAGCAAAAAAGAGAGGCTGTCCAAGGTATGTAATTGCGTTGTTAAAAATCAGGTAAATTATGAAACAGAAAATAACATATAAAAATCTGAAGAGATGCATGCTCGTTGTTGAGTAAAATAAAAAATGTAGAAAATGACAGTGTGACAGAGGTTATTAAAGCTCAAGAGAACATTAATATTTGTTGATAAGTCAATCACCTGCAGATTGAAAAGCAGAAAAATGATATTGCTTAAATACCACTGAACATATTTTAACTTAACCATTTATTGATACAATAGTAATTACTAAAATCCAGAGATACTCAAAGTTTAGCAGAGGTAAACAAAGTTTAGCAGAGGTAGCAATGTCAAATCCACTGTCCTGTTCCCGTCTTCTACATGTTGAGTTGACCAGCTCTTCAGCACAGAACAAAAATGCAGGGTACAGATTGCACAGACAGAAACGATTTGTGCCTGTACAGCTCGTACAGGCTCTGTGTAGAAAACCCGATCAACGTAAGGACGTCAGGAGCAGATCCAGTGGGCAAGATTGCATTATTCCTTCCAAGTATTGAAGTAGTTAGTTATTGGCACAGGGCTATTGCAGATTGACATTTTTGTCAATTACTAACACAGAATAGAATTGACATGTTTGTCAATAACTAACACAGAATAGAACCACATATTTCAGAATGAGAACTTTCAAATGTGTTAACATTTTTAAAAAACCAATTCCACGATATTTTATTACTGGTGTTTATGTGAAGTAAAACAAAGTTTATATAACAAATGCACAAGTCAACGGTAATAAATAGGACATAATTGTACTTATGTACAATCATTTTGATATTAAATCAACAAAGATATTAACTAATGATGATTTGCCAATGAACTCTATATTAATGTTGCTTGAATGAACACACTTTAGTATACCAAAGATCCAATGCTGTTTAATATCCAGTGTTTACCTCCTACCCAGCTTCTGAGAAGAGTCTGCATATGCCTGGTTCCAAGAGGCATAACTTTTTTTAGCCGTAATAAAAAATAATGAAAGCAACTGAAATGTGAAGCCATGGGATTTGTTGTGACAGCGTGTAATCGACCAGTTAGAATAGGCAGTGCTTTTTTTTTTTTTTTGATGGAGTTGTTGGATTCATCAAGCCTCAGAACCTGTTTTGAGCACAACAGTTCAGCCCTGGAATTTGTTAAGTAATATTGCAGCTAGAACAAGTGCAAAGTGTTTTCCTTCACCAATATACATTCATTTGATGCATAGATAGATGGCACTTCATCATCATCATCATCATCATCTAATGAAGTAGGTCTAATCCACAAAAGCACAAAATCAGACAATCCTTATGGTGCCACGGAGCTTTTGTCTTTCTCCCATTGCCTACAAGTAACCATATATGCCTCACATGAGTCATATTCATCTAGGTCTAAGGGCCTGGCCTCTATGTGGACTTGAACTGAGGTACTTTCTCTAGTTAGAAATTAATCACCACAAATCACCACCACTGGTTTAAGTTCCAATTCTGTAAGGTAAAGGTGACCCCTGACAATTAAGTCCAGTCGTGTCCGACTCTAGGGTGTGGTGCTCATCCCCATTTCAAAGCCGAAGAGCCAGCGTTGTCCGAAGACGCCTCCGTGGTCATGTGGCCGGCATGACTCTCCTTGCCGCAGCGCGTAGCATGCAGCTAGAACACGGAGCGCTGTTTACCTTCCCACAAGCAGTACCTATTTATCTACTCGCATTAATATGCTTTGGAACTGCTAGGTTGGCAGGAGCTGGCCAAGCAACGAGAGCTCACCCTGTCACAGATTCGAACTGCCGACCTTTCGATCGACAGCTCATGGTTCAGCGGTTTAACCCACTATGCCACCCACTGGCCTTCCAATTCTGTATTACTAGCCTTTTTAGACCCTCGATAAAAATATGAATAGAATAAATGATCAGCTACATTTACAGATGCCCACACTTGAACCTGGGCTCAGTGGTCATTAAAAACAAAATCACTATAATAACATTAGCAGCAACTGCTCAATTCATTTGTGTTCTGCATTAAGAAGGGCATTGTCACACACTTGCACAGGAAGTTATACTGCATAACTGCTGGCCTGCTTTGTGGTTTGCAGGAAGACTGCAGGATTTCAAGGCTTCAATTTCAATTCTCAATGCAAACACTCTTTATTTTGCTTATAAAATGAAGCAGGAGCTTCATTGCCTTGTAAAGTCAGCCATGCTCCCAAAGCCGCAAATGAACAGGAACTCAACCAGTCATTGTAAATAGTTGTGGCAGCTGCAGGGGATGGGCTGACCTATCTTTTCCAAATGTTATGAGGCGGGTTTATGGGATGATCCCCTCCACCACAAATATCCCCACAGTCCTCAGAGGATCACACCAGGGGGTTGGCTTTTGGCCCTATCATTTTTGCAGAATTAACTCAGACACCACAGATTGAACTTTGTTGTTCACACTGTGTCTCTGCTAGGACCACTCCTGGCCAGCCCCAGACGCCCTGGAGAACATTTGGCTTTACTATATTATCCTTGGACCCTGGTTCCAGTCTCACCAGTCTGGATCATGTTCTCAGTATCAAGACTTCAGTTGTGGATCATGCTTTTTAAAACATCTGCAGAATGTCTTTCCCTCATCACCAAATAATAACTGCAAAACCCCATTTTAAAGCTAATGTGAATTTGCTTCCAAACGTTCTCCTTTGTCAGTCTTAATATTAAACGTTATTTAGATATTCTGTGAATAAATGTAAGAACATAAGAAGAGCCCTGCTGAATCAGGCCAAAGGCCCATCTAGTCCAGCTTCCTGTATCTCACAGTGGCCCCAGATGCCTCAGTGAGCACACAGACTACAAGATGGATCTTCAAATATTTGTCCAATATTCTGTAAATATTTGAAATCTGTATTTGATACCATGTGATTTCAATAACTGATATCTGGTAGTTGACAATGGGCGGTATATATTTGACATTCAACAGTATTTCATTGTCCTGAGAAACTGCCAAATAACCCCACGTTCCCTGGAAAACAATTACAAAACCATTGGTACATTATATCTGACTATATTTGATGCTGAGTATTTAACTGTATTTAATATTTCACATTGTATTAGTACTTTCATCTGAAAACAGATAAAATGAACATAGATAACATGCAGTGGCAATTAGTGCTTGACAATGAGAATCTCGAACTAATGAGATACTACATTAATGAAATACCTATTAATGAGATGAGATTACACATCTCATCTCCACTAAAATGCAAGTCAGTAAGAGCAAAGCGTTCAAAAGTCTGAATTCTGAGGTAAAAACATGCATTCAAAATGTGAGCAATGAAACTGAAAATTTCAAATGACTCTCCAGCCATTTTAAACCTGGCTTTTTTCAGTCAGCTTCAAGGGAAGGAAAAAGTCTGGTTGGAAGAAAAATGGCCTTAAGAGTATTAGGAAAAACAATGACCTGAGTGGAAAATCAATATGTGTGGGAAGGGTTAAAGACCCTGCCTCCCACCTCCCCCCAAATGCAGGTTTGGGAATATGTATTTGTCAACAACGCCTGTATTTCCATCCTTTGGGCATTGTAATTGTACAGCTGTTATATATATGGGAAGAATCAGGGTCTGATTCTTCTGTGTATGACTGGAGTGATGAACTCATTAAACTATTATTTCACTACAGTACTTCATCAGGTATAGCAGGGTATATTTCTTAAGAATGTGCCACTCTGTGGTGACAGTTGATATTTACCATGTCAGAGCAACCTGTTCTGAAGCTTTTGACTTGTCTCTGTCATGATAAATACTACCTGTCATCAGATGAACTTAAGGAGCATCCATTTCAGCTTGCCATGACTTATAGGAGGGGATGGCCAACTTTTGAAACTGGGGAGAACCTATATAATATATTTTTCACTGAAGTGGTAAATGTGTACACTCCTGCAGAGGGGCATCTTTCACACACACAAAATGTCCTCCCCCATAAAAATCTAGATGTCATTCTTTGTATTGTTCTTTGCATTGTTTGCTTGTTTATTTTGTTTTATTTGTATTATTTGTGTACAGGCTCTACTCTTCAGTCTCTCCAGATTTGAAAGGTAAGCGTGCTCTGCTCCACAAACTTACCTTATCTCAAAAGGCTCCATAGTAAAGTTAGCACCATCTAACAGTAAGGAATTCCAGTCATGGAGCTACAGTATAATGTTATTTGAAATCATCTCTGGGTCAAAGTAACATGAACGCAAGAAACATGTTTATTTGACTCTAAAATTAGAAATGCAGTTATTCATGTAGTATCTAAAAGCATCCTTAAGTACAGCACTGTACTAATAATATAATATTAAAGCTCTTCCCGTGCATTATATAATCACCACAGCTGTGTAAAGTATGCCAGTATTATTGATTTCATATTGCATATGGCTGAAGAGATTGAGCCTGAGAGAATAGTGGCTTGCCAAAGCCAAAGGCAACCTATATACTGTATAGATGGAGCATTGTAAAAGGTGCCTCAGCAGATTTTCCCTCAAGGCCTGTTTTCCTCCTGCATTCACAATGTACACGACAGATACACTTACTAGCAAGTCGAATGGTGGTTCAGTCATTCGTCTTGGGTCTTATGCTTGAAGTGGAGCACAGTAGGCTGCATGTATATCTAGTCATTTGAACACTCATAATCTTATTTATTTGTTTGTTTTAAAAAGCACAATACAAAGAGTTGCAATACTGCTTTGGAAATGGGGATGTGGGTTTCTGACTTTACAGGTACTAGCCAATCAATACTATGCACTGCCAACTTCTGCTGCAAACTCACAGAACTGGCTTCTCCTGAGATTTGAATCGGGGGGGGGGGATGGTTAACTTGAAGAGAACATGGTGAATTCAGAGACATTCAGAACATTCCAGAGTGCCCCCACCACCATTAAAACAATGTGGTATCTGCATATACCGCATTTGTGGTTGAATTGAGTGTTGAATAGTGGGTTTTCCAGCTCAGGCTCTTTGTCACTACACTATGCCAAACTCTCATTACCTGACCATTCTAGAAAGTATCTGCTGTTTCTATGTTGTGGGCAGAGTTTCTCAGGAGTGATGCATACGTATAGGAAAAATAGTCTGTTGAGATGATGATGGCGTTCCCAGCCGAAGGGAAAATTATATTGGGTAACATGTGACTTGGGAAGTATGTTGTGGACAAGGGAAAGGTTCAACGTGTCTTACTTTGCACCCTTGTTTTCTTGCAATTTGCCACCATTCACATCTAGTCTGGCCCTATGGATTACTTTTCTCTACATAGTAAACATCTTCCAAATAGTTCTTACACATTTTCTGCATTGTCCAGAACACTCAGTGTCTGATCTCTTGATGACTCACACCTGAATGCATGAACGACTGCCAGTGAAAGCATTGCATAGATTCTATGCCATAGAAGGTGATGTCAAGTGTGATATGACGATTCTACCTGTGTACTTTGACCTGCAGTTGTCAGGAACTTCATGTGTGGTCATTTGATGCAGCAGTAACTGAATAATGAACGTGTGTGTGTGTGTGTGTGTGTGTGTGTGTGTGTGTGTGTGTGTGTGTGTGTGTGTGTGTGTGTGTGTGTGTCCTGTTAGAGAAGATAGCTCTCTATCCTGTTAATTAAAATTAATCTTGCTATCTGCATCACCCATCTTGCCTTTTCTTTTTATTTCCATTTCTATCTTTCTGTCTGTTTCTATCTATCCACTGCCAGTTGTTCACTTCTCCCTCTGGGTTGCTCACCTTGTGCAGAGGGCTTTGGTTTTGTGCAGTGCCTGACCACCCACTGCCCACAGATAGAGAGGGCTTGGATTTAGCCCCGGTGCTGTGCATTGTTGCCATCCATTCATTTCCCTCCCCTTGCCAGTCCCAGCCTATCTTTGGAAGCCTGCCCGGCTTGTGTCTGTGACACATGTTGCCTTCTTCTCACAGGGTGGGAGATTAGAACCAGCCAGGGCGGCCTCAGCTATCACAGGCACAACTAGCACGCTGAGCACAGAGAAAACTCTTACTGTTTTAAAACTTTCTGCACACCCAGTGTGCAAACAGACACACACAGAGCTAGGGCCAGGGCAGAAACAGTCAAGCGGGCACCAAGGACGATGACCCCCGGACAGACAGATACTACAGCACAGAAGAAACAGAGAGCAACAGAGGAACAGTCTACAGTTGTGCTTCAACAGTCTTCTGATACAGCACCAGCACAGAAATGCCACCCAGACCAAGGAGGTAAGGTCCAGGAGAACAGAGATAAGGGGTATACATCTGCCAGCCCCCCACCATCTCTGTCTTTCTATCTGCCTATGCATGGGTGTTCCGTTGCATTTAATTAGCTAAAATTGGTGTGCATTTGCAAATGTTTTAGTCAGAACTGCTCATTTGGCAGGAAGAATTTTGTGCAACTCAGCAGACTGCATATTCTTAAATTAATATACTGTACACATATCTGCATAATTTATTTTAGGCAAATAATCTGATATTTCGGGCTACATCAGGATTTTCCTTTTTAAGTGCTTTCCATATCTGAATGTTGTATTTCCTATTCCTATTCCTTTCTGCTGAAAGGACCTCTGTGGTCTTTGTGCGGTGTTTTCTTTGTTGCCACTGTTGTCAGTGTAAAGGTGAGTGTAAGGTAAATGTTTCACCAGTATAAGGTAAATGCTGTGCAGTTGGTTAGCAATTTTGTAGACTTGGGCGAGTTCCAGTAAATATGCAACAGACAACAGTGATCATGCAAAACACAGGTTCTCACATTGTGTTCATGGGAGCGATAGCCATGATTACATCTGGAGAAACGTTTGGGTTTTCCTGAAGTACTGGTTCAATCCCCTTTGCATCTGACATTTGTCGAACCACTGATTTCTTCAGTGTATACATAGACAAGGTACAGCTCAAGCAAGCCCGTTTATGTTTACTTGGAGGTAGTCCCATTGAGTTTAAGGTGCAATCCTATTCACACTTATCTGGGAGTGCCATTGAATTCATTGCGACATACTTCTGTGTAGACATGCATAGGAACAAGCTGTTAGAGAGCTTACTTCCAAGAAAGTGTGCACAGGATTGACTTCATGATATTAAAAAAAGGAAAACACAACATTTTATGAAGGCCAGAGATAACAGATGCCTTCTAACATTGGATCAGGCCTGTGATTACTAAAAACAATTAAACTTTTGGCTGTTTTTTGAACAGCCGGTTCACCCTTTTTAAAGTGTTAAATTACAAAAAAAAAAATATCAGCACGACACATATGATAGTTGTTGTTGTTGATGAAAAGTGAAGCATCTCAAAGCTCTAATCCCAAGAGCCAGCTCAGGTGGTCAACCTCAATATAAACAAACCTGTTGATTTAAAGGTTTGGGTCATTTAAAAACTCCCTTTCTAACAGTCAGTGGTAATACAGGAATTATCTAATGTGTCAAAAGAATCCTTTAGAATTTTGGAATTTAGATGACAAATGATTTCCTGTTAATATCTCATATTTTGAGTTTAGATTGAAACCGAAAGAAAGAAACATAATTGAAGTGGTTTGTTGCCTCATTCAGCTCTTGTTTACCTTTGCCTATCCCTTTCTACCTGAAATTTAGACACTGAGCACATTAAGATAGGGACCTGATTCCCCCCCCCCCATTTGTTATGGTGCTAAATAAAATACAGTTATTGTTGGTTCTCCATATCGAAATTATCCAGGTTTCTTGACCATGGTTTCAATATGGAGAACCAGGATACCGGCTATGTCTAAGTTTGTACAATTATTGTTGTTTAGGTAGTAGTCGTATTAGGGAATTAGGGTAAGAAACTCTTTCCCCCTGGTCCCACACGATACTTTTTCCCCGTTAATTTTTTTTTCTCAGGAAACCTTCACATTTTATTTGGCACAGCAGTCAGCAACTAGTTTAATTGGTGGGCCAAGTGCGTGTGTGGGGTGACAGTGGAAATGTCAGCTCCCACAGATATGTGGCACAGGGTCCTGGCAGCCTTTACCCATCTACCTATTTCTCTCCCTCTTTCTTCAATGATACAGTTTTTGAAATGGGATAGCACAGATGCAAGAGGTGGAAGGAACTCCTCCTCCATCTCACTTCAAACTCCTGAGTTGTTTCTGGAAGCATGAAGGAAAACATTTATGTTGCATGAAATCAGCATGGGAAAGGAGAAGAAACAGAAAGAGGAACATCCATACTACAAAAACACAAATGGATTTCATAACATTCTAACTATCATGGCTTTCCCCAGGGAATCTAGGGAATTAGTCTTGCTCAGGAGGCACTTCTCAGGGGGCGAATTTGGTCCTTTGCGTTATAATGCTCACTGTATTATATTTCATGATAACACGCATGGCTCAATTAATGTTACAATTCATTTTTTTCTCTGTAAGCCCTCGAGAGCTGCAGAAAGGCAGCATAACAATATTTTAAATAAATAAACAAGTAAGCAAGCAAGCAAATGTTTGAAGACCTGCAGGGTCTTTTGTGGTTATGTGTATTTGTGGAGAAAACATCAACTCAAATTAATACATAACAATGTGCCGGTTGTTTTGGACAATACTTAAAGAACCAGTTCCTCTGTGTTTGGTGAGGAGTGGGATCCCGAAGCTCTATCTCCTCCTCCTGGTGCAGTTTTCCTCTTTTGCTAATCACGGGGGACAGTTAATCCGAACCATCCTGTGATGATCAAATTCCTCTTGCTTTCTCCTCTTTCGCCATATGTTTCCCTTAAGGAAAGCCTCAGTGTGAAGTTCAATAGGAAAGAGGCTTTCAGACCCTCTGAAATCAGTACAGAAAGACCACCACACCACCAGCATCTTCTTCATCTGGATTCCCTCAAGAACAATAGGTTCTAATCAGTCCAAGAGCTGGGATTGGCATGTGCCAGCCGATTGCACATCTGAGCCCACCTAACCAGGTCAAAGTGCAGGTAGGGATGCCTAGGTGGCTATAAAACATCCAACAGGAGAATTGCAGTGGTTCAAGCTTAAGTGTGCATGTGTGTGTGTGTGTGTGTGTGTGTGTGTGTGTGTGTGTGTGTGTTTAACTTGGCTCCATCATAGAAAACAACTGTGCATGGTCAAGTTCTCACCAGCCTCAGAATGGTGTAATGGACTCCTTAGGCTGATGTTGGAGTAGGTACAATCAGCAAACAGTGAAATTTGGACATGGTAGGGAATGGCTTCTCTCTGATACTGTTTTTGAAATGGGATAGCAGCACGGATGCAAGAGGTGGAAAGAGCCATACTTGGTCAGAGCCTTGTCCACCATTTCCTCCTCAACTCATGGCTACACATGACTGAATAGTGTTACTAGGAGGAGGCATTTGAGGATGGTCTCTTTCTACCTAGTTTTGTCCTTGTGGGGGTACCGGAGTCTATGATTTTGGCCGTTGCATAGGGGCAGATAAGGGGAAAGAAAGGAGGCACAGACTTCAAGTTTCCTCCTCAATTATCATATGCCCTCCCCAATAATCCATATACTTGTTTTTAGTATATGGATCAGTGATGGGATGGTTTGGATGAATTGTCCTATGCCCCCCTCCCTCACAATTAGCAAAAGGGGAAAAGTTGCACTGGAAGAAGGAGTAAGACTGCCTGATTCCATTCCTTGTCGTGCAAAGAGGGGCTAGTTCTTCAAGTATCGTCTAAACCAGTCCTGAGTTAAGTAGTTAGAGATTACACAACATAAGAAACATCTTATTTTATCTTCATATCATGATACACGAACAAGACAAGGTGATCTATTACTTTCCAAAAAGAGAGGTACTGGAGCTCAAGTCTTTTTCTGGAAACCTCACTCTGAGGTTACTCTGAATGCAATGTTTGCAAATGCTCAGGTGCAGCGCTTCAAAGTGATTACTTCACTGGATTGAACCTTAACATTTATTTATTTAAAACAAGTTCTGGGCTAAGACTTGGTGAGCCTTGGCTCAAATACAGATAGCTTGGGGCTGTGTTCAGTTATCAGACCTTGATCAAGCATTTATTTTTTTTAATCACTCCCTTCATGTTGTAGGGAGATCAGAGTCGCATACAATTCCCTCCTTCAGGCTCACAACAAATCTGTGAGGTAGGTTAGACTGAGAGATGGTGACCGATGGAAGGTTACCCAGTGAGTTTAGCTGCTGACCAGAGATTTAAACCTAGATTTCCCAGTCCTAGATCAACACGTTTGCCACTGTGGCTCTTAACTGAATGTCAATTGCAATCACTTCTTTGTGGTCATGCATTGGTTGAGGCAGGGGTTCTCAACTCCTTCCCAGCTGAGTACCGCCTCTGGGGCCACTCTCCTGCTGTGTACCACCGGACGTGACTGGCGATGACATCATTGCCAGTTACTTCTAAGTTTTCAGGGTTTTGGAGGGTAGAAAATACAGGAGGAGACTCTGGGTGCATGGGAGGGCCCTTCTCAGGTTTCCCAAGAGGCTTGGCCAAAGGCAGGAGCCTCTTGGGAGTGAAAACACAATGCCGAAAGCGCCACATCGGAGTGGGGTTCTGGTGGTCCTGCGGTCTGAGAGTACCGCCAGCAGTTGGCCGAAATACCACTGGTGGTACTAGTACCACTGAGGCATGAACAAAAGAAGATTTGTGGGCAAAAGACAGTGAACTCAAACTTTAATCATCTTCATTCCCAAAGGTATCATTGGGGAACAGAAAGGTAGGAGGGACTGGTTAAAAAAACAAGGAAACAAAAAACCCAAACATTTCTTCCAGAGGGTGTGTAATATCCTGGCAGATCAAGAGGAGCGAACGCCAAACTCGCAGGCACGAGTCCATCAATAAGAGCAGAGCAAGGAAGGAGAATGCTGTTGCTGTGGGATGTTGTCAAAGCTAAAAAGGATAATTGGGCCCAGAGATGGATTAGACATATTCACAGCGGATCAATCTATCAACACCTACTGGCCATCATGGTTCAAGAGAGATTAAACCAGTGCTTTGGTCTGAGACAGCTGGAAGCTGAGAGAGAACAATAGTAGTCTGAGAAACCTAAAGCAAGATCTGTTTATCTTGGAATGGCTAGTCCATAAAATATGCTAAAAGCAAGTGGTGCAAAGATCTGCTTTTCAGGTTTACATGTCCAGCGCAATAAATAAGAGGTCACATGTTCAAGCTGATGGTAGCCTGGCTGAATGTGTTGCATTTTTGTTAAAAGGACCTGAGTGGGGCTACATTTAACTGCATTTCTGCCAGCAGAATCAAATACAAACTATTCTTGCATTTGGAATTATTTGATCCAGAGACCAGACACTATTTCCAATAGTCTGACTTTTTCTTCAGAAGAATCAGGTTGCAGACATTCTTTACAGTAATGAGTTTAAAAAAAAACAACAACTTTTTTTTTCATTCTGTTGTATCAGTAGGGTGTGAGTGAGTATTGGTGTGATTCTTCTGAGGGGAAAAATTATGCTCTTTATCATCCAGTTTGCACAAAATGTCTTCAATCTTCCTGTTTCTTTGTTCTAAAAGACGGCTGATTTACAGCGCAATCCTATTTGACTTCCCTCACCGGTGCAGCCAGCGGTGCAGCGGTGAACGGGAAGCTCCAGAACGGAAAGGGGATTCAAATCCCCTCCAAAGGGGGATTCAAAGGGGATTTAAATCTCCCCTCCCCTCCAAAGCCTCCCACTCTGCACTCCCCTGCTGGTTACACCAGTGGGGGAGTTGGATAGGATTGCGCTGTCAGACAATTAACATTAACTTGCACCCACTTCTAATTTTTATTTTGAAGTTTTTATTCTTAGCATGTATGCACCCTTGCATGTTGTGTACAAGATGGCGGCATTAATATTTCCTCTCCAAAGGCTTCCCAATTTTCCTTTTCGCCTGCTTCATTAGACTGAATCATAGAAAAGAGACAACATTTGGAGAAATTATGGCAGGGAGCAATTGTATTCTGTCCCTCAAGTGTTTTCCTGAGGGCAACAGCTTTCCTCTTCTCCATACACCTGACTAGAGCAGAACTCTCCATTGCAAAAACAGTGCGTATAAGACTGGGTAGGAGTTATGACCCCCCCCCCCGGGTTTTCTCACTTATCTCCTGGAAAATGTTCTGCCGCAGGCAGCTGCTTGTGTTATCTATTGGAATGAGCCAGTTCTCATTTAGACCAGAAAAAAAAATCACTTGTACTGATGTTGTTCTTCGTAGCAGAAAGGGCATTCTATTAGAACCCAATCCTATCTCCCCCCTCCCCCCGTTGGTGCAGTTGCACTGAAAAAGAGCAGGCTGTATCCTGCAGGGGGAACAGATTGGGAGGCTTCGTAGGGGAAAGGAGATTTAAATCCCCTTAACTCTCTGTAAGCCTCCTGCTTCGCGGTGGGTCTCCTTTGACCTGCACAAGTCAGAGGAGAGAAAGGGGATGGGTAGGCTGCAAAATGAGGGGACAGGAGCTGGTACGCACCATTGCCGCCAGATCCACCTCCTCCTGCAGCCCCCTGCCCAGTTTTGCCCCTGCTCCGTTTCGACCCGTCCCCCGCCACTGACTTATCTGCTCCAGCGGCTGCAGTGGGGTCTGGCAACAGACAGGGAGTGCTGCCGCCTCTTGCAACAGCACTTCCAAAATGGCCACCTCTGTTCCGCTGTTGCAAAGCGCTCTAGCCAGCAACCCATTCCAGCATAGGACTGGGCTGTTAGTTATATTGTGTTGACTGAAACAGGCATGATATGGGATATCCATAATTCAATCTCTCTTTTTAAAAAAATACCCCCTCTCCCGTCTTTAAAGCAATTTGGTTCTATATTTGATTTGATCACTGGAACTGGTGGGTGGGGGGAGATTAATCCCACAGTATCGTTTTTCAGATCTAAATCGTCCTTCAAAGATATTAGCCCTGCAACTGAGGAAAAAAAAAATACAGGCGTGATATATGGTTGCTTTATATCTCCAGAGAGATCTGATCATAGATCTGCCATGTCACATATGTTTTGGCCTTCATTAGCCTTTTTTTTTCTTGCACTGGATATTTACTTTTGTCAGAGAGAGCTTGCACCTGCAAAACCTGGAAAAGAAGCACTTTGTGATGTCCCTGCAAAAGTGATGAATTCTGGGCAGCTGGTTTCTTTCTAGAAAATTAATGTGGTGTAGTAAACATGGTAGCTCAGTTCAAGTCTCCATGAATCCCACTGGATTGGCATTGAGCAAGTCTTAAAACCTTGGACTCGACTTGTAAATCTCTAGCTTTTGCAAAGAAAAACAAGAACAGAGTTGTAAAGCACCGTGTATCCTAAAAGGTGCTGTAAGAACGGCTATGTGGGACACCTGTTCCAAAATTACCGGCCAAATTGGAAGAATTGGATTGGTTGGATTCAGTGTCTAATTTCTAAATTGAGAGGTGTGAAGAAGTCAATCTGCCCCACAAGTGCATTACCTCCTAGTAATCAGTGGGAAAACTGATTTTACTTGCTCAGTGGTGAAGGAAAGACACTTTGTGAATGCTCAGGGGCATGCTGTGGGCTAGGTCCTGGTGAGTGATGGGTCACTTTAAATTCAATGTTTGAATGGAAGGGAATGTTGATTTTTCCACTTCCATCCATGGGAACAGGATGAGGAGGGTCCGTTTTGCAGAATTAATTGCTGACCAACCAGGCAGGTGGCTGACACCTTTCCCCAACTGGCCCAAATACTCTCCCT
Source organism: Plestiodon gilberti rubricaudatus (assembly GCA_026170595.1). NCBI lineage: Eukaryota > Metazoa > Chordata > Lepidosauria > Squamata > Scincidae > Plestiodon > Plestiodon gilberti. The sequence continues at coordinate 24,631,922 of JANXHW010000006.1, forward strand.
GTGGTGTTAAGAGCCAGGTCCACAGAGTGTGAGATTCTGCCTCAGCAGGAGCTCTAATATCGCTGCGCAAGGGGAACCTGGCACCCAGTGCCCTGTCAGCAATTTCTTTTCCTGCAAGGAAAAGAGCAAATCCACCCCCCAAGAGTACAGGGCACCCCTTTGCCGCCTCCTTGTACCTTTCTGCTGAGTGACACTGTAGCTATCTAACAAACTGTCCAGGCATCAGTTTTGTAGCAAGAGAAAACCAGGCCAGGTGTAATTTCTACCAGAGGTGTGTGAGATTCAAACGAGCCTGGAAGTCAAACTCTCTGCCTTAGAAATCCTTCTCCCTATCCTATATATGAGTGGGATGATCATAGTTACTCAGAGGTAAGGGAAAAGCATTCTATACATGCTCAAATTTTTATGTCTGCTTTATTGTTACACTATATGCTAGAGTCCTCCTTTAGCAAACACGAGTCTGTGGGTATGTACAGATTTATATAACAGGAGTGGAGAGCCTATTATGAATGTGTACACGTTACGTTTAAACTGACATACCGCCAGGGGTTTCATGTGGATCATGCTCAGGGGGGGAAAGCCTGTTCTGGTTAGTAGCAAAAGCTGAATATGAGCACTGTTGATTGGTTGTGTCTTCTTCTGGGAGAAGTTCTTCAAGAGTAAAAAAAAAAAGTATTAACATTTTTTGAAAAAAATTAAGAATGAACCACCAAACAAATATTTGAACACATTAATGTGCAATGTACTTGAGGGAGAAAAAGCAAAGTGGACAGCCCACCTGAAACATGGGCTTGTGGATGGCGAATCCTATCCTCCCTCCTGGCCTGGTAAGCCTGACACCATATGGTAGCCCCATAGGGCGGGCTAGGCGTTACCCGGGGTAAGCGGACAAATGTTCTAAGGATCACAGTGGCATGGCTGGAACCTGTTATGTGAGGTCCATATTTTGGTTTCCATCCACTACACACACACACACACACACACACACACACACACACACACACACACACACACACACACACACACACCAAATTGTGTGTGTGTGTGAATAGAATTGTGCAAAGATTCAGTGAGTTGCTAAACTTTCAAAATTCAGGTCAGAAATTTCAAAACGTTCTAAGTTCAGTTATATAGTCAGATATTGAAGGTCCCATAATCCCCCCTTAAACATTAAGAATTGTAAAGTACAGTACTGGATTTAAGTATTAACATATGAAATTCAATACTTCATATACCCAGCTTCTCTGACAGCATCCAGAATAGTGGATGTTCGTATTAATAATAATAAGTGAATATTGGCCTTGTTTCGACCAAGTGTGAGGACCTTAACGTTGGGGAAAGAACCAAAAGGCACAGTCCACTACTGCACTGGTTCCCAAACTGGGAGGCGCGGCTCCCAGGGGAGCCACAGAGTGCCACAGAATCCTCTCAGAAAACAGTGCGATGCCAATTGGCAGGCATCACCACAATGTAATGGGGAGCCGCGGATAATGGTCGCCAATAGACAAAGGAGCCACAGGTCGAAAAAGCTTGGGAAACACTGCACTACTGTGATACCTGGCATGCAAGAGTTCTTGTGTGTATATAAGAGCCACCATAAGAGGATCTGATGTCCATTTCTTTTGCAAACTAACTTGAGGAAGGAGAATTTGTTTCACACACTTGCCTCCCAGTTGCTTTCAGCTTAAATCAAAAATCATGGAAGCAGGAAACAAATGGCAAAATGGGACATGGGAACAGCGAGTTATTAGGTGAGCACAACATAAGCTGCAGCAGTGCTAGCTGTACTAAGTGAACAAATGTGGAAACATTGTCATTTGCCAACAACCCAGCCACTTCTCCCCTTCTTGTTCGGCAGATCTTAGTGCTTGTCAGCCCACCCCTGTCCTCAGGCACTGTTTTTATTCACCCTGAAGGTCTTTCTGGGATCTAAAACTGCAGAGTCACTTGCTAACACACACTTAAGCGGCATGACGGGAATGTTCCCCTGCGGTGTGCAGGATGGTGGAAAGATGCCACTGTGTTGGCTCTGATCCAGTTCCCAGCGGCCCAGCCTGCTGCTGGATTGGCTCTTTACACCCAGTGATTATTTAACAATTTCCCCCTCTCCCCTCCCTCGTTTCAGTTCTCTTAGGAACATACGTATCGGCCTCTGACAACCTGAGAGATGGCAATTCAAACCACCAGCAAGGCCCTAATTAAATGAATGAGAGCTGTGCAAAGCAAAAAAGGTAGATTACCCAGGAGAATTGGCCAAAGGCTCTGTGTTGGCTAGATTGGACTGCATTATGCGCCACCATCCTTTGCATTTAGCAGTTCCACCACAAGTCACTGCTTTATCTCAAGGAAAATCTCTCAAAAGAGCATGACAGCCACACTCCTCAGCAGCAACCCAAGACATATCTACTGTCTCCAAACCTAGGGAAGCAGGATTCCTCCTTCCACCATCTGGGCCTTTTCCAATCCGCTTTCCTAGCAACGCTTCAAGGGGGGAAGTAGCCCACAATTAACGTAGACAAACCTAGTCTGCTGATGTTGTTTTTGGTACTCCTGCTGCAGGGGGAGGGAATGGAGAGTGATCCCCTCCCTCCTTGTTCGGGCAACAGCTACACTACAGAAGAAAAAAAAATAGGCTTCTTGCCAGACATTCAGCACCTCAGAAACAGCGATTGTGCTGCCCTCCAGAAACAGCTGCAACCAAAACGAATGTTCTGTGCAAGTCCGAATGTTCGTATATTTGCCTACAAGAGTGCATATGGTGTCATCTTCATATGGTGGCCCCTTATACATACCCAAGAACTCTTGCATGTCAGGCAACACAGTAGTGGACTGTGCCTTTTGATTCTTTCCCCAACCTTAAGATCCTCATACTTGGTCAAAATAAGGCCAATAAAAAGGGTAAATTAAACAAACAAAAACGCTATCCCTGGAGGGCTCCCCCCCAACATGATGTCATATCATTTAGTCCCTGTTCAATCTCCATGATCTCTTTCAGAAGTCTCCTGGAGGTTGATGCTGAATCATGGAAACTCCAGGCCAATCCTGGTTGAAACCCTAGTCTTGTGTTCCTCCAAGCCAGTGGTTCCCAACCTTTTTAGCACTGGGACTCTCTTTTGTAGAATGACAATCTGTTGGGACACCCCCACCCCAAGACCTAGGGCCGGAAGTGATGTCAGTAAGCAGGAAGTGATGTCATTGTTTTTAATAAATTACACTGTTTAATAAATCATACTTCTAAAAATAAATCACATTTTTAAAGTTGTACTCATGAACAGTGCCATGGGTGGGGGGGAGGGGAGGAGTGAGCTAATATTAACAGAGATGCTAAAATGCAAGCAGAAAGTAACACAAACAAGCCCCAAGAGCGAAAACAAGCCCCAAAAGAGCATCAGACACTTCTTTCCCTGCAGTGGGGGGGGGGGAGTAGTAGTGATACACCATCTTGGGTGTGGCCATCCAGCCAATATCCCGCGACCAATATCCATCCAGCCAATATCCCGCGATCAGGTTGGAAACTACTGATCTAAGCTAATCAGAACTCCATTGCTCAGCACGGCAAATGAATTCAGTTACTATTCTTGGCATTCACAAAAGCAAACGTGGAAGGTGGAGATGAGAGCAAGAGTGACCGCTTCCCATAGTGTTTGATGCCACACCTGTGAAAAGGCTCCACACACTTCAGTACAAAACAGGCTCACACAACAGTTGACTCAGCATGCCCAGTTTAGCTGCTAGCCATGCTCTGTGGCCTCCCAAGTGTTTAGTCACCCACCTGCTTTTGCCTCCTAGGCAGACAGTCAACCTAGGAGTTTTATCAGGCCCCTGGTGAGGCACAATACACGACTGGTAGGTTGTACGCACTCTGTGGGCTACAAGTTGTATGGGCCGGATTCATTAGAGAAATATAAAAATGTTTTTCAGCAGCTGTACTGGCTTTCACAAGTACACTCTATTGTTAAGAGAATGTGGAACCCACATGTGGTCTGTGAAAAAGAGTTTCTTTTTTTTCAACAGGCTATGGAAATGATTAATCGGGAGATGTCCAGCTGCACTGCTGGCTTAGATATACTTTCTTTAGGCTTTTGTGATGTTGTTGACGTACATTTTCATTTTGTCAAATGCTCCTTCCAACACTGGGGGATGAAGTGGTGGAATTAATCTTTCCAATAACTGACTACTTTGATATTCAATATTCCTGTCAGAAAGCTACAACAGAGTGCAAATACGAGTTGATTCACACATGCGTATTGATCATGGTCACTCAACAGTTCACTACTCTCAGTCAGCATGGTGTACCGTAGGTGATAAAGAGTGTTGAATTAGGACCAGGCTCAAGTCTCTATTCAACCAAGAAGCTCACTGAGGTGATCTGTGGTCAGTCATTCTCTCTCTCTCTCTCTCTCTCTCTCTCTCTCTCAACCTAACCAACGGCACAGGTTTGTTGTGAGGAAAAAATACACCACGCTGAGCTCTTTGGAGGAATGATGTGATAAGAATGTAATAAATAAATGCGTGAGCTCTCTCCACAAGAAATAATAGTTCCACTCTATTCCACACTAGTCAGACCTCACCTGGAATACTGCATTCAGTTTTGAGCACCACATTTTAAAAGGGTTATTGATAAACTGGAGGGGGTTCAGAGAAGGGAAACTAAGGCCCCAATCACCAGCGCCAACGCAGCATTGCCAAAAAGGCACATGCTGCCTCCTATGGTGGTGGTGGTGGGGGCAACCTGAATGTGAACAGGAGGTAATTTAAAGAATACTTTTTATCTACCTCCGTATAAGCCCTGGGGCTGCCTATGGGTCTCCTTGGACATACGCCATGTATTTTGGTGTTGTATGTCCAAGGAGGGAAAAGAGGTAGGGAGGTTTTTGAAAGAGGGGATAAGAACTGGCGTATGTCGTTGCCGTCAGATCCACCCCATCCTGCCCCCTTCCCACCCCGGTTCCTCCCCTGGAATGCCCGGTTCCACCCCTCCCTCCCCACATCAGTTTACCTGCTCTGGAGCAGGTTATCAGCTGTGGCAGCAGGTGGCTACCACCGCTGTTTGTGGTGGCGGCTCCAAAATGGCAGCACACTGCACAATGTGTGCACTTCCATATGGCCTATTATGGCAGTGGAATGCTGTTCTGTCATCATAACACAGCGGATAGGATTAGGCTGTAAGATGGTGAGGGGTCTATGAGGAACCTATGAGGTCCTATGAGGAACGTTTAAAAGACCTGGGTGACCTTGGGCCAGTCACTATCTCTCAGCCCCACCTACCTCACAGGGTTGTTGTGAGGACAAAAAGGAGGGGAGGAAATATGTACACCACTCTGAGCTCCTTGGAGGAAGGGCGGTATAAAAATGTGAAAAATAAAAATAAATAAAATAAATAACCTGATGTACTTAGCATCAGGAACTGAAGAGAAGACTAAGAGGAAACATGATAGCCATTTTCAAGTATCTGAAAGGCTGTGACAGAAGAAGGGGAAGACTTCCTGTCTGTAGTTCCTGAGGGCGGGACTGGGAACCGATGGGTTGAAACTACAGAAAGCAGATTCAGACGAGATGTAACGAAGAATTTCCTAACTGTAAGAGCTGTCTGGCACTGGGGCAGTCCACCTTGTGCAGTTGCGGGCTGTCCCTCGTTGGAGGTTTTCAAGCAGAGACTGAATGGCCAACTGTCAGGGATGCACTGAGCAGGAGATTATAGTAGATATAACCTCCAAGGTCCCTTCCAGCTCTACATTCGAAGGGTCTGTCCACAGAACCATTGGGTGCCTGGAGGCTATTAAAAAACACTTGAAAAACTTGTGAACCTCCAGCCTATGGCAACCTGGTATTGGGCAACTGTTGCCATGCAAAGGTTTTGGTTTTGGCCTCCACAGAGAAGTGGCCAAAAAGGCCTGATTTTTGCATATATGTTTGGCACTTAAGGGTTCTGCGTTTTCTGAGCATCTTTCCCCATCTTCCATTCCCCTGCAGGCTCTGTTAGTGAACCAGACAGCAGCTTGGCAACCAACCTGGAGGACACTGAGGACAATGAGGAGTTATTGGAACAGCTTATGTCCTTCACCTCACACAGCTTACTCCAGCAGGAGGTGGAGGAGAGATACAGCATAGCCAAGGAGCTGGGCAGTGGCTCCTATGGACACGTTCTACAGGTCCAGCACCATGAGAGAGGTGAGGGGGGGGGGTTGTCAAAAGCCACTGTAAACCAGTACATGGGGGCGGGGGAGGGAAGCAGAGTAAATGTGTATCCGTACATTATTGTATTGTTCCTTCTATGGGCCTTGGCTGGGACTATTGGTAAGGAAGCTCACCCTGCCTTATCTTTTCCTTGTGTAGTAGGTTGCTAGAGGCAAATGAGGATAGGGCTCCTGTGCCTTTAAGAGTTGCCCCCCCCCCAAAAAGGCAATTTCAGCATGCACAGCTTTTCTCACCCTCACACAACAAGTTTTGCTGGCTGAGATCTGCTTTTGGGCCCAGCCACCCTGAGCAGGCTGAAGAGAGCTTGAGCAATGATACTTCCTCTGCACCCTCCTTCCTGTTTCCCCAATGACCACTTAAGTTCCTTCTGGAAAATGAGCTGGGTGATGTGTGGAGCCACTGGGTTGGCATCTCCTGGAGTGCCAGAGCCTCATTTACCCCATGCTGGGACAAGGATGCAAGCCAAGCATGGTTAACCAGCTCCTCCCTGACTTTGCTGGAGTATTTCATCATCCACCATCCAGGGCTGAGACTGAGGATATCCACACTCCAGATTTGTAGTGGTCCAATAGTCATTGTCTTCTTCCCAGAGAACTCTAGAAACTGTAGATCTGATCTGTTGGGGCAGATGCTGGGAATTTCTAACAGAGAATGCTCAGCAACCTAAGCAAACTTCAGTGTCCAGGATTCTCCAGCGAAGCACTATAACACTGACACAAGCTTGTCGGGTAGATATATCCAGAGGTAGCGTTGTGTGCTTTGTCATTCCTCCACCTAGTATCTTTCTGTGAACATGTTTGCTTTACAATATACAACACATTTACCCTCGCAACAGCCCAGTAAGGTAGTTTAGCTCGAGAGAGCGCACTTTGCTGCTCCATGGCCTGAGTTTGTGAATCACCATTACAGGTGAAACAGTTGATAGAATCACACCCTAGAATTCCAGTATGGGCAGGAGGGTACAGCTAGTTTGCTCAGGCCAACATTGGATCATGTCTCCAGGGGCAGCCTTCCTTCTGCCTTTATCTTGACAACGTTTGGCTGTTCTTCCACCCACCCCAAAGTAGCGTGGCAGGCAAGTGTGAAACAAGTTATGGAGTCCTTGCCTTCCTTTTTTTAGGGCTTCCCCTTGAAGAAGCTGTAGAAGGAATGGGAACTTGGATGGCAAGAGTTGCTTGTATTCAGATTTTTGTGCCAGGTGTCAAAATGTCTAAAATGATCTAGAACAGGGATTCTCAACCCCTTCCCGGCCGAGTACCACCTCCGGTGCCACTCTCCTGCTGCATACCACCGGAAATGACTGGTGATGACATCATCGCCAGTTGCTTCCGGTTTCTCATGTTTTCAGAGGCCAGAAAACACAGGTAGTAGGCTCTGGGTGGGTGGGAGGCCCCTTGTCAGCATTCCCGAGAGGCTCGGTCAAAGGTAGGAGCCTCTTTGGAGTGAAAACACGCCACCAAAAGTGCTGCGTTGGAGTGGGATTTCGGTGGTCTGGCAGTCCGAGTACCACTACCACCAGCAGTTGGCCGAAGTACCACCGGTGGTACTGGTTTCTCAACCACTGGTTGAGAACCCCTGATCTAGAATGACTTATCTTACCTCTTGGTAAGATAAGTGTGAACCAATAGTTCAAGGGAATGCACAGAAGTTGCTGTAGGAAGCCAGATTCATCAGAGAGCATCCTCACCTCCAAGCTTGGGCTGACTTTAGCCTTGAAGACTCATGTCTCTACGCACGAAACCAGGGTCTGGGGCCGAGCCCTGGCTCAGTTTAAGTCCTGGCGAGGGCTCAGATGCAGCTCAGCCCAAGCTGCTCCCTGCCCTTGTCTGGCTCATGAGTCCTGTAATTAATTAGCTGTGTCATCCCAGGCATGTGGGTGACTGCCAGCAAGCAGGTGCTGCGTTGGCAATGCACAGAAAAAACCCTCCAGGCAACCCGTAGCAGCCAAAGCAGCGAGCTGACCAGTCTCACAGCTGTAGGAATAAGAAGCAAGGAAGGAGCCTGCCCTGTCTACACAACCGTGTAAGACAGTGCCAAACTGGACAACAGATTCAAAAATCCCAAATCCAGCTCAAGGGCAGAAAATCTCCATTGCCCAGTGAAGCAAAGCCACTTATTCTCTATTCATGTGACTGGCTCAATAGTGCCACCTGCTGGGGAGATACTGATCTACAGTGGTTAATTTCTGAACAAGAAAGATGACAGTACTCCAGTCATTCTCCTCTCCATGGCTTCTGAGATGAAGTCCCCCCCCCCCCAATCCAGGGAGCCCAGTTTCTGTGAACTTGAGGGCCAGATACTGCATGACCAAGCTGTTTGGGCGGCAGATGACTGGGTTCCCTATTTCCTGCCCTCATTGTTTCCTCTTGGGCCCTTCCTTGAGGACGGGGCCCTCTGGAGGACAATTTGCCAAGAGAAAACTCAAACTGGGAGCTGTTTACAGACTAAAAGGTGCTACAGAGATGCTAATCTTAGCTTCAGGTAGGTGTTCTAGGTGTTTTTAGAAACAATAAAGTCATAGAGAGTGAAAGACAGAGGCCTCACCTGGAAGCCTGGTAGACCTGGGCTTCGGAGACTTTTCATGCTGTTGCTGTCCTGCCCCATTTTGCCCCCCTCCTTTGAGAAGAAGCCTATGTCGATCGAAAGGTCGGCAGTTCAAATCCGCGACGGGGTGAGCTCTCGTTGCTTGGCCAGCTCCTGCCAACCTAGCAGTTCCAAAGCATGTTAATGTGAGTAGATAAATAGGTACTGCTTGCGGGAAGGTAAACAGCGCTCCGTGTTCCAGCTGCATGCTACGCGCTGCGGCAAGGAGAGTCAAGCCGGCCACATGACCACGGAGGCGTCTTCGGACAACGCTGGCTCTTCGGCTTTGAAATGGGGATGAGCACCACACCCTAGAGTCGGACATGACTGGATTTAATTGTCAGGGGTCACCTTTACCTTTACCTAAATCTTTAGCAGCACCATCTAGTCCTTCCAATGCTGTTTGTAAGCCATCTTGGCCTAGGCTGTGTGAATTCTGCTTTCTCTAGAGTGCCGGAGTCAGTCACGTATTGAAGTCATATGACTGTTAAATAGAAGATGTAGGAGGTGGTTACTGTGGCTGCTGGTGCTGTGGCACCAAGGTGCCCCCATTGCCCAGCTATTGACACCTTTTCTTCTTGCTTGCAGGAACTTCGCTGGCCTTGAAGCTGATGTCCAAGGAACGGACACGAAGGCAGGAGTTCCTGCGGGAATACTGCATCTCGCTCTGCCTCACCTCCCACCATGCCCTTATCCGAACCACTGGCGTTGCTTTTGAGACATCCACACATTATGGCTTCACGCAGGAGCTGGCACCAGCTGGAGACCTCTGTGCCATCCTGATCTCAGGGGTATGGAGGGGGGAATCTTGTGGGGTCTCCAATGCTGGGGAGAGACTTGTAGTAAAGGTGTGGTTTATTTATTTCATTCCCCCCCCCTCTGCATTTCTATTTAAAATATTTAGAGCAATTAAATGCACTGGCAGCATGGCTTATTTTGAAAGTGGAGAGGACAAGAGTAGTATCTTGATAGTATCACTAGGACAAGATAGTATTTTAGTGTAGAATTAAAAATAAACGAGCTCACAGTGGGCCTTCTAGCCATGGTGTAAGACCAGCTTCCTCCTGGCTTTGCAATTTGAGTGGCAGAAGTGCATACCATCATACGGAATGCTGATTCCTCTATTGGTCTTGTCCACGCACACGCCCAGTTCAGCAGAGCTGTCCATTTTTTTTAGTATTTTTAAAGCACTACATGTACACCTGTCCTTGTAGATCTTTATCTTTCACTCTGTTAAGGTGGAGGGAGAGGCATCCTCATAACATAAAGGACACTAGCCTATCAGCACCATCCATTCTGAAAAAAACTTCTGAAGAAAAAAGGTGCCTTTCCATTAAATGCAGAGCCTCACATTTCTGCTCCATTTGTTCTACAATCATTACACCTGCCTTAGAGTGAATGGAAAGGGCTGGAATTGATGGTGGAAATTGTTCTAGGAAAGAGTTGGATGCATTTGGGAAGAAATGGGATTGGAGAAGAATAGCTGGGTGATGACAACACTTTGTGGTTCCTGGTGCTGAGAAGAGTGTGACGTTATAGGAGTTGGAAGGCCCTGTTGCGTAGGTTGTAATGTTCATCTTCCCTTCCTCTTCCTTCATAGGAGGGCCTTCCTGAGGTACAGGTGAAGCGGTGTGCTGCGCAGCTGGCTGAAGCCCTGGATTTCATGCATGGCAAGGCCTTGGTGCACCGAGACATAAAGCTGGATAATGTGCTGCTCTTCGACAGTGAATGCCGTCGGGTGAAGCTGGGCGACTTTGGCCTGACACGACTGGAAGGCACACCAGTGGCCGCCATGTCTGGCACCCTGCCGTATTCCCCACCCGAACTGTGCCTGCTGGAGGGCACTGAGACTCTAGCTCTGGATCCTAGCCTCGATGTCTGGGCTTTTGGGGTGCTGCTGTTCTGTCTCTGCACAGGTTGCTTCCCTTGGGATGTGGCAATGATCCCCGACTCTCAGTACGAGGAGTTTGGCATCTGGCAGAACCGCACTGTGCCAGGGGAGGCTCCGGGCCTGTGGAAAGGCCTCACCACCCATGTCTTGCACATGTTTCGCCGCCTCATGGCTATTGACCCTGACCGCCGCAGTCCTGCGATTGAAGTGCACAAATACTTACATGTGCCTTGGCAGGTAGTCAGCCATGGGGGGACACAAGGTTCCCAGGATGACCCTCTGATGGTAACAGATTCTAGTGCCTACCTTAAGGGCACTACAGACCTGGGCATCAACCTCAAGGAGAATTGTCCTGGGCAAATACAACCTGAACGGATAATTACTGAGAAAACCCATGCCATACAGATGGGTCCCAACTCTGGAAGCAATTCCAACTCACAGGAAAGTTCAAGGCTAACGGAGGCTGGGCTCCAGCCTTGAAGAAGATCTTTACTGAGAAGGTCAATCCTTTGGATGAGCAGGCCAAGATGAGTTGAAAGGCTCAAGCCAGGGCCCCAGCTCAGATTAAACTATGGTTTAGTACTATGTGAATGAATTTAAGGGAGCCATAGGCTCTCACCTTTCCCTGTGCACAAATGGAGGCAAGAGAAAGCTTCTGCTTTCACTTTAAAAACTAACCACAGTTCCACACTATGTACAAACTCGGGAAATGTTAACTAACTGGAGTTAGAACAAACAAGGATATCAAACCAGGATCAAACTGTGGTTTTATAGCCTGGCTTGTTCTAACTCTAGATAACAAACTGCAGTTTCCCTGAGTTTGTATGTAATGCAGAACTGCAGGTTTACTTTTTGAAGTGCAGTTCTTCCATGCAAGACAGGGGAGAAGAAAGAGTGTGTGAGCCCATAGTTCTCTTCATCTCATTCACGTAGCACAAAACAATGGTTTGGTGTACTGTTTGAACTGGGTCAGGCAGAGGCTGACCCAGAAGTAAGTGACTTCCAGTTTTATTGATTGGGACAACACAAACAAAGGAGCTCCTTCATTCATGCTGTCCCTGTAATAAAACCAGAAGCCCTGCACTTCCGGGTTTGATGACAATGCACAAGAGGCATGGTAAGGAGGGAAATGATCTGCTTCTTGCTCGGCTTGCATTGGCAGCGGGTTGGAGGAAGGTGGCAGCAGTGGCAGACCTGGAATGAAAGGCGTGCTGAATCCGCTGCCTCCTTGGCCCCCTCATGATCGGCTTCTGATGCAACTCGCATCACCTGGCCTCATGGATGGGCCAGCCCTGAAGTCAGGGAGGGAGGGAAGACTTAGTTTGATGAGGGGAGTTTTCAGGGGCATTGAGTGAAGTAGTACCAGCTTTCCCCTGGCTACTGCTAAGTCCAGGGCAGCGTAGAACTAGCTATTCAGTAGGTAGAGAGACCTGTTTCCTGGCCAGAAGTGTGCAATAGTGATATCAGTATCACAACGTCCATTCCAGCAACCCAACAAGAAAATGGCTGGAAAAATTCAAGGTTCATGTTTTGTATATCTAGCATTTGGAGTTGTAAATGTAGCAGTTGATACAGGATGATATTTTGGTTTGTTGTAATAATGAATAGCACAAGATATTGTATGTATATTATTTTGTTGTTTGTTGATGGACTTACTATACTAAAATTTTTAATAACAAAGGTGGATTCTTGGGGTGGCAGAATTCAAGAAGCTCTTCTAGACTAATAATGCAAATTCTCGATGGGGAATATAATCTGACCACTCCCCATGTCCCAGATTCTTGGGACGACAATCTGGAATATGAGGGCAATTGTTTTCCCACTCCTGTTTCTTAACAAGGGGGGGGGGCTATAGCACTTCCTCTTTGTGAACACTTTGTATAGCACTTCGTTCCAGATTAGGAGGCCCCTGTTGGTGCTATTTGATGAAGGAAGAATGTTTTCAGAAAGTTTCTAGGGCTGCAATAATCAATAAATTGAACCAATTAATTGATCACATAAAAATTATTAAAATATGGTGCCTGATTACTCACTCCATTTCCCTTTACAAACTGCCTCCTGGGCCCCAACACGAAAACAAACATAAAAAAATCCTATCCTTTTAATTGGCACTGGGTTTTGGCTGAGAGCTGGAAGCCTGGGAGGGAAGTACATACTTGGACCCAGAGAGAGAGAGAGAGAGAGAGAGAGAGAGAGAGAGAGAGAGAGAACCTTCTGAGGGAAGGCCCCAATCGTAACTAAATCTGCATGTGCCGATTCAGCTGCGCCAACGGAGCACATGCTGCATCCTGTGATGGGGGATAGTCATGGAGGCCTCCTCAAGGAAAGCGAACTTTTGTTCTCTTACTTTGGGGATAAGCCTCCATTCCCCAATGGGTCTCCTCGGTTCTACCCCAGCTATTTCTCTGGCATATCCTAGGAGAATGAGCGGGAAGGGGAGAGGTAACGGGAATAGAATCCTGCACACGCCAGTGCTGCCGGGAACCACCCCTCCCTGCCTTCCGCCCTCCCCCCATTCTGCCCATCACCCGCCCTGTTCTGCCAATCTCCTGCCTCGTTCTGCCCTCCTGCCCATCACCTTCCTCCGACACCAGGATTGGGTCCGGGAAGGGGGAGGGTTTGGTGGCGTCACCGTCTGCCACATCCAAACTCCCTTCCTTGACCTGATCCCCCAACCTGGGTTCACGTGGACTTGCACCAGTAATTTCAAGTAGACCCATTCGGGCTTATCCAGATGGGACCTCCGGGATTGCCTCCCGACAGGATGCAGAGGTGAGGGGGTGAAAGGGATAGGATTGGGCCATAAGTCTCATTGAGTTAAATGGGGCTTCCTCCCAGGGAAGTATGCACAAGATTGTGTCCTTAGAGTCCTAAAATGACTACTCTAGCAGCACAATCTTATACATGTCTACTTAGAATTAAGTTCCATTGTATTCAGTTGGAATTACTCCCAGGAAAATGTGTCTAGCATTGCAGCCTAGGGCAGGAAGCCAGCATTGTTGGAATCAAGATTCTCCCATTTGTTTCCATTTTACTTCCAATATCCCTGAATCCTAGGGGAGGACTGCAATATATACATATAGCTTTGCTTATTTAAAGTTTTGGGCCTTATTACTTTTGAATAAAGATCTTGTGTTAAAATGAACCCTAACTTTATTGTATTTGAAGAGGCCTGTATTTGGATTTAGTGATACATATTTTTCCTGATGCTGTGAAGAGTAAAATAATTTTAAAGGTTTTTTTTTTCTTTACTGGAAAATAAAGTAAAAATAATAATAATTTTTTCTGTTGGAATTTTTATTATGTCCATGTGCACATTTAATTCATAAATGCAGAAATCTGGTGATTAACCAGTAAAATTTTCCTTATAAAAATTATAAGTATGCAAAATGTATGATCAAAATATACAGGATCAACCTAACGCCACCTATAGTAAGGAGAGTAAAGAATATGGGTAAATATTGTCCGGGTATTTGTGACTGCAGTGTTTAGTAATAGTACAACCCACTTCGCAATGAACTTATCTACAAAGCTTTCTTCCTTTGACTGTCTATAATATGTGAGCTTTTAGAAATCGAGACAATTGTCTATACACAGGCTCTCTGAGTTATGGACGTCCAATTTACAGACAGCTGCATTGGCGCTTTTGTGCAGGCGCAGTGTGTCCTTTGTGGTGTTTTTGTGCAAGTGCGATAGTGTTGGGCTGGCAAGAACCTACTGTTTCAAGATACGTACATTCCGACTTCCGGACAGATCTCTGGAATGGAACCATTATGTATGTTGGGGACTTAGTGTATTCGGTTCAAATAATGTGAAATACTGGATGGGTTGGGCATCTCCATGCTGTTCCAATACATATTCTGGCTGCCATTAATGGACAGGTGGATGAGTTCCAGGTTGTTCTTTGGTATTAGATCTTTCACATACACGAAAAGAACAATTTTCAAATCAAATCAAATAACATGCCCTTATAACCTCAGTCTCCAACAGAATCTTATTTCAAAATTTTACAATCAGTGGACAGTTTCAGAAAATATGAAGAAGTTCTGTGTTTGGTGTATGACATTTAGTGTAACCTCCGAAAGTTGCACCTATGATATTTCCAACATGTGCTGAACTCAGCATTGACTGTAGTTGCGCACTCCAGCACAACTGCAGATTTTCAGGAATGCGTGCCAGAGTGCTCTAAACCAGGGGTCCCCAACCACCGGGCCGTGGACCGTCAGGAACCGGGCCGCGTGGAGCCTCCGCGGCTCCGTGACTGTCGAGCCTCCACGGGGGGGGGGGGGTTTGCTGTGCCGCGCCGAGGTCTTCTGCCTGTCCCGACAGCGGGAGGAGAGCCAGCACGACCGACTGTCCTGTCAATCGGGTCACCAGCTCTTGGCTCCGGAGAGCGCAGCTGAGGTTTTCGCTCCCAACGACGGGGCCGTCTGCACCGCCGCCCGGTGAGCCCGCCCCTTTCTTCGGGCCAGAGCGGCCGGCTGTCCCACCAATCTGTGGAAAAAAATTCTACTATGACACCGGTCCCTGGCGCCGAAAAGGTTGCGGACCGCTGCTCTAAACAACGGATCACTGCTCATATTCTGATCTGAACTGATCACATTCAGCACTTTCAGAGGTGTTTTAAAATCCTTACCACCCAAACTATGGTCTCAACAAAAATCTCTCCACCCCGCTACCCCTTACAAAGCTGCTATTTGAATTTGGGAGGAAAGTTGCCATTAGTGTCCATGGAAGCTTTTCTCAGGAGTAACTCTGAAAGGGATAAAACACTCGGAAGTGGGATTTTACATCATGACCATGATTAGATAATGGAAGTGGCTAAAAAGCCTCCACCCATGCAGTGATCCCAACCCTGATTGTTTTTTTTTTTTTAGGCCAAACTGTGTGTGTGTGTGTGTGTGTGTGTGTGTGCGCGCGCGCGCGCGCGCAACATGGAGACACTTATTATTCCAGGAGATTGGACACTTGTGTTAGAGGCTTACATGAAAAGACCTACTGCCATCTTCTGGCAGAATGTGGTATAAAGTCCTTACTCGCAAAACCAGCAGGAAGTGAGATGCTGGGTAGGAAGGATTTTTCAACATAGTTACATCCAGACAGCAATTCTTATGTTATTTAAGATGGTAAGACAAATGCTAAGGTGTTACTACCAAGCATCAAGCTCAGCAGGAAGCCAAGTGAGAAATTTGCCTGGGGCTTATGTTAATGTTTAGGCCATTGCCTTTGTCCATGTTCACCTGAGAGACAGTATGTAGGGAGCTCATGTTACTTTAAGCCAGAACCGGCACATCCGTGAGGCCAATTGAAGCAGTCACCTCAGGTTGGCAGGGGGCATCCACTCCTGTCCAACCTCTGCTGATCCTCCTCTTCCCACTCTTGGTTTGGAAAAGAAAGAGGGGGATAAATCAGAAGTTTGTGGAGGAGAGGAGAGTGGTGGGTTAGACTGTTGGAGGAACAGAGACTGGCGCATCCCCAGATAAGGGGGGCAACATTTAGCATGCTGCCTCCGGCAGTGGCGTCGTCAAGGTGGGTCGGAACGCTAAGTTTCGCCCCGCGCTGACCTCCTTTACTCACCGGCACAAGGCGACCCCGCCCCCTCGCCTTCGGAGGCTGGAGCCATTCAGTAGGGCAAAGGCAACGTGCAGGGAGTCTCCTGCGCATTGCCTTTGCCCCATTGAATGGCTCTGAAAGTGAGGGGGGTGGGGACGCCTCGTGCCAGTAAGTAAAGGAGTTCAGCATGGGGCGGAACTTAGTGTTCCGCCCCACCTCTAGAGACACTACTGCCCTTTTCTCTTTTTTTGTACAGGTTGAGTATCCCTTATCCAGACTGCTTGGGATGGGAAGTTGACTTGTCTGGATTTCGGAATATTTGCATAAATATAATGAGATATCTTGGGGATGAGACCCAAGTCTAAACACAGCATGTGCCCCAGCATGCCTTGAGCTATGCCAGCCAGGTGCGGGAAAGTTTTTGATGTCATAGCCCCCAAAATGATTGGGTTTTGGAATAGTCTGGATTTTGGATGTCTGGATAAGGGTTAATCAACCTGTAGTGCATAATCACTACAACAAACGTATCAGTACGAGATAGTCACCCCTCTCGCTTTTTTCTCAATAGTGAAGGATTTATGCTTCAGCCTGCATTACAGTACGTAGTGCATTGGTCCATTTAACTGTTCACTCTGTGCATAAAAACCGGTTTGCTGACCAGAGAAATAGGGGCTCTTGAGGAATAATCACATGTCTGAAGGATGACTATGCTACTGCCTCATTAGCCCATTCCTTGGCACCTCTGGTATTATTTTGCTATATTCCCTAGCTGTACATTACTTCAGAAATTCTACATGCGTTCCTTTGTGAAGACTAAAGGTACTTTTGTTGTTGCAGAAATAGTGATTCATTTACAAACAATGACAACTGAAGGGCCTTCAATAGAAGGAAAAACCTGGTGTTTGGGGGCCTCTCCAACAAGGCAGTCTGAGAGATGTTACAGGTGGCATCATCTAAAAGACCAGCCCCACTAGATAACGGTGATAGGGGTGTCCATTTCCACCATCACTGATCAGCGTGGCTGTGGATGCCGATAGCTTGGGAGCGAAGCCAGAAGATTCCGGAGCAATGAGCTCTGAAGAGATGACCTCAGAGCACAAGAGGCCCTGTCAGTCCACGCTGGAAGCAGCTGGCTACGTTCAAGCGCTGGCAGTTGAAAAAAGGATCCTAAGGGGAGTCGCTGGGCCGCCCCCACAGTTCCTCTCATCTTTTCTCCACCTGCTGGGAGAGAAAAAAAAAGGGCAGCAGGGTTGGGGTGGGGTAGGTGGGTGAGAGAGTTAAACTGTCAGCTGGTGATTTATTATCCGCAGGAGGTGGAAGGATGCTTTGGAAAGCTTCTGAAGGGGGATTCTGTGCCCCCCTCTCCGGGCTGAACTCAACAATCGGGTCCAGGGTACAATGGTGCACACCAAGAGGCCAAGCTTTAAGGCCCTCTGCCATTTCATTTCCTTGCTCCTGTGTTTAAAACATGTCATTAACAGTTGAATATCTTTGGATCTAATCTGGAAATTAATGGTATTTTTGGCACAATCCTAACTAGCAGTTGTGCCGGCGAAGCGTGCGTTCCACCGGTGCAAGCTGTTGCAAGAGTGCTGTAAAGCAAGTTGCGACAGAGTGCCTTCCAGGCTCGCCGGTGAAAACGCCAATGCTTTTCCGCGGGTGCTGGCAGAAGGAGCAATGGCTGCCGGAGCAAGTAAGGTCCGTGCTGAGCAGTGCAGGGGCGGGGGAGGGCGGGGAGGGAGAGGAGTGGGGCAGGGAGGGCGACCACAGGGGCAGGCGGATCAGGCCCGGAAGGGGAGCAGGATTGGCACCACTGGCGCACGCCATATCCTAACCTCCTTCTTGGTCCTAATTCGCTGACATGGGTGCATGTGGACTTGGCTGGCACAGGTCCGAGTAGACCTGTTGCGCGGAATGGGGCTTTCCCTGGGGAAACGGAATGAATGTCCCTCGTGGAGACCTGCCACCTGCAAAGTTCCCTCACGGGATACAGCGTAGCCTGCGCTAGCCCCACTGCATCAGTGCAGGGGAACTTGGGTAGAATTGGGCTGCCCCTCTGCTTTATCTCATACAGCACAGATGGTTTCATTCCGAAATTTCTAGTCATCTCACTTCTTTTGAGTCAGCCTGATGTAAGACGTGCATGTCCATAATGAGATATAGCAGAGCTCAATTCTACCTGGAAGCCAAAACCCTCTGCCCAGAATGCCTGTCCATTCCTGCCTGTGTTTGCTCAGTTGTAAGCATAACACCCTATGCCCTGAAAACAGGTCCTAGAGCTCCGTGTTTGCCCTTGCTCATCCCCAGCAGCCATGAAGTGCTCACCTCTCTAAATGCACCTTGCATTTTTTGGAATCCTATTCAAACTAGGTTTAAGGTGGGGGATATCTGGAGAAAGAAAAGTTCAGGCTTGGGGAGAGGAATCTGATTCTTCTCTAAACTTCTCATATCTTAAACCAGGGGTGTCAAACTCATTTCATACAGCGGGCTGAATAGCATTCATGGCGCCTGGTGAGGGCTGGAAGTGACATCATTAAGCAGGAAGTGATGTCATTAAGCCAGCGGTTCTCAAATAGTGGGGCGCGCCCCCCAGGGGGGGCGCGAGGCCCCACAAAGGGGGGCTCGACCACCACAGTCGCCCTCCGCATGCTCCGAGGCCGGCCCAGGAGCCAGCCTCGGAGCGTCCGGAACGGCCGGCGCTCCAGGGCCTTCTGAAGGCCCAAGCGTCAATCCGGGTATTTTTGATGTTTTCGCTCATGCGCAGAGACGAAAACGGGTCTGCGCATGAGCGAAAACATCAAAAATACCCGGATTGACGCTTGGGCCTTCAGAAGGCCCTGGAGCGCCGGCCGTTCCGGACGCTCCGAGGCCGGCTCCCGGGCCGGCCTCGGAGCGTGCGGAGGGCGACGCGAAGGGGGGGCGCCACCCCCCAAAATCGGGTGACGGGGGGGCGCGGGGAAATTTTTTTGAGAACCACTGCATTAAGCAGATGATGGCCAGAAATAAGCACTTTATTCTCACATTGGAAATCAGCTGCAAATGACAAAAGAGAAAATGTACAAATCTTGATAACATTTTCAAGATAAGGGAGAGCCCAATTATCAAGCTGGGAGAGCACAATTATCACACGGGCCACGCTTTCAGCAGCGCCGCTTCTGTCACAGCGTCACTTTGCAGCTCAGCAGTGGAGAGGTGGTCTCCAAAGTAACGCTTTAGATTAGAAGAAGTGGCTCTGCTGAAAGGGATGATAATTGGGCTCTCCCAGCACCTCAGCAACATCTCCCTCTCTCACCCCTCTTGGTCTGCCCCTCCCCCTTAGTGTTCCCTGCCTTCTGAGGCCTCCTTCCATCTCTCCCTCCCAAAGCCTCGGCAGAGCCCAATTATCACATGGGCTGGATAAAGAGCTTCTGGGTGCCTTATCCATCCCACAGGCCTTATGTTTGACACCCCTCTCTTAGACCGTGTTCTCGCTTTTGTGACTTTGGAAGCAATCCACTAGAGAGTTCTACTGCTGAAGTCCCATCACAGTTAGTGAGGGCGGAGCAGGAACGTTACCGTCACCCATTCATTTTGGTATGGCTTGGCCAGGAGAACTTGCCGGTAGATTCTGACATTCGTAAGACATTCTTAAGATGATCATCTTTGACCATTGCTGGGCTTGCTTCCCTACATGCCTGTTTTAAATGTTAGTACTAAGGAAACATTGTATTAGATGCGATTACAACACTGGGAACACAGCTCCAATCATCCCCTTGAACTAAATCAACTCCTACCCCCAGGGCTGGACAGCTGTCGTGGTGACACTCTATCCAGATCATTCAATGGCTAATTGAAAGCTTAACAATGACCTCAGCTACTGATGGATCAACAAACAGGCCCACGGACTGTCACACATTCCATATTTTGATGGAGTTAATCTGCCTGAACTAAACAGAAGGTTCTGCTGAGGTATGCGGCACATTCGATGCAGTTTTGAGGAACTGGGTGTTACCTTTACTGCCCAATTAAGGACGGTCAGGGAGAATAAATGCTATCAGGAGTGTATCACTGGCAACAACACAGGCATGATGGAAATAGCTAGACCAGAAGGAAAAAGTCTCTCCTGGGATTTAGGATTCTTGTTAGTTGTTTGCCTAGTTCATTGTGTTGCCATTTCCAATGGGTCAGAATGGGTAGCAACAGTTACAAACAAAACACAATGCACAAAACAAAACGAAAACACTCAAGTCAGTTAAAATGACCTCACTTCAGCTGCTGAACACCAGTCTGAAAAGAAAGGTTTCACGACTTTCCTGAAAAGTATTCAGCTTTGGCTTTGGAAGACCACGAGAGGAAGATCGCGGACAGGAGAATCATCCACACCTCCAAGTACCTGCTAATACTGTAGCATTCAAATCGATAATGTATGCATTTAACTCACAATCACATTGTGTGTTCCAGAATTCATTTTACACGGTACAGATGTGATTAAGTGGGAGATATGTCTCTTGACAATTATAAGCGTTTCTGTAGAAGTGTGGGGGATTCACACAATTGTCATCTATCAACAGTAACTGGTTTTCCAGGTGCATCAGGGCCAGAATCTATGCAGTACAAAGGCACAGAGTGTTGGGTTTTGATGTGGGGAAACTCAAGTTTCATTCTCTGCTCTGTCATGAAGTCAATGTCATGAAGTCATGAAGTTCATACTTTCAGCCTGTGGTCCAATGCTGACTGCTCAACAGTTATTTCATGCCAACCCAGCTACAGAAAACCTAAGAAGGGGCACCATCTTTACAACAGACAGTCAAGACGTGGATAGGGGAAAGGCTAAGAACTCACAATGGGCAGTGGAAGTAGAGATCAAAGGCAATGGAGCAGCAGGTCATGTGATTCATGAAGGCTTATGTTAAAGATGTAGGTCTTGAAGATGGAGGAGAAGAACAAAGTGGCTTGATGAAGAGCATGGAGGGAGTCCATTCTAGGTGCAGGCAGGGAATAAGATAGCAGAGAGTATGAAGATGGAAGTAAGAAAAAAATGCAAAGGGGGGGCATATGGGATAAAGTTGTGTTTAGCAGAGGATGCAAGAAAGGCCATAGAGTGATGAAAGCAGAGATGTGGGGAGCTTAAAACACATACAACTTGATGGAGATTTGGTGTAGAGAGATGGGTGACATGATCATAGCTAGGAGAGCAGCATCTGCTTCCCAGGAATTCTCTTTCATTGGAGAGAGATATATAGTACAGGGATTATTAACCAAGTCAGGACTCACAAGGCACAGTCACAGAACATATCGGAAAATCCTAGAATTTGTAACAAAGAAGGTCATCCCTTTGGGTTCTAAAGCAACACTGACAGCCCAATCCTATCCTGGACTGGCCCAGAACATGCAGCGGAACTGGCGTAGTCTCCACTGTATACTACTGGCTGGCAGGGGACCAGGTGGTGATAGAGAGGTAAGTAAAACACTTGTTTACTTACTTAATCTGCCACTGTCTGGTCTCCAACCTACTTGGATCTGTTCCAGCTCTTTGGCTGGCTTTAGGCCAAGGGGGAGTGTCGCGCCCAGGCCGGGGGCATAGGATATCAGTGGTGCTGTTACCACCAATAGCCGCCCCAGTCTGACACCCCCCCAACCAGGCCCAATCCCCATCTCAAACCTCCCCTGAAGTGCCCATGCCACTGGCCTACCAGCTCCTTTGTGGTATCCGGGCAGTTCTGGTTCTTGTGGGGAGCCGCCAGCCCTTTCCAATGAGAGCTCCATTGCACAAGATGGCAGCGCAATGCTTGCAACGTCAATGCAACAGTGGATCACAATATTTCACTGCTAAGATTGCACTGCTGAGAACTACTGGAGATGATGAGGTAGGCCTCAGAAGCTGCTGTATACGGAGTCAGGCCAATGGTCCATCTAGCTTGGTCTTGTTGACGCTGACTAGCTGTGGCATTCCCTGGGTTTTCAACAGGAATATTTACCAAGCACTACCAGGGATTGAACCTGGGACCTTTTGCATGCAAAGCATCTGCTCCACCACTGAGCTGAAGCCCCCTGCTAACGGTAGGCAATGAAAGGCTGTACGAATGAAATTCAGCTCCAGCTTTTTTATGTTCACTTTTTTGCCTTATCACGCCTTCCTTACAGGCAAACTCTGGCTGAGCCAAGTCCTGTGACCACCAAGCATTGATGGAAGAGTTTTTCTGCACTCTGCACCTTGGGAACATTTCCCATCCACCTGCTGTTGTGCTAACCAGCTGAATGACAAGATTAGCACTTGCTGGGGAAGAGTTTGACCTCCCTTATAGCAGGGCGAAAAGAGATCTGATGCTAGGGATGGAGGCCAAGATGGACCAACCAGCCTGCCAGCAACCTGGGCTCTTAGAACTGCAGAAGACCAAAAGGTTGCCCCTCTAGAAGCTCAGGCGAAACCAAAACACGGCTTGTGCTCATTTCTACAGAAACCAATTGCCTACCAAATGCTAATGCCTTCTTAGTAACACTCAGGACTTGGTGGGATTCTCAGAATGGTCTCTTATCCAGGGCCACCCAGAGGAATTTTATCAGGGGGTATAAAGTTGGGCCCCTTCCCTTCAAGTGAATTTGGCTCCTGGGGCCCTCTTTTTGTCCCTGGACCTGGGTACGATTGTACCCCCTTAACCCACCCTCTCAGAGGCCCTGCTCTTATCTCTGGACACTTCCTAGTGACTCTAACTGTATAAACAGGCAATGTACAAGGAAGGAGACCCCGTGTCATCTGCCAGTGTGGCCTCTGAATGGTGTGCATATTCCATTCTTTGGAAGGATTGGCCATTTTGACAGATGCGAGAGCTGGCAGAACATCATGTGTCATTTCAGAACGCTGCCACCCACACCCATCCAGATTGAGCCAATAGGTAGCCCTGGAGGGAATTGGTTGGGGATAACTGGGCAGGAGAAAGGTGGCGGGACATGAAGATCTGAAAGTTACAGCCAAAAGATAGAACAAAAACTAAGGGAAACAGTAAATCATTCCACATCAAACAGAAATGTTTTCACCACATGCTGGAAAAAACCACCAATAAGGAGGCTAGGTGTGCTTCCGGGGGGGGGGGGGTCCCATAAGGTGGGTGCTGCAACTGAAAAGACCCTGTCACATGTCCTCACCAACTGAACTTCTGAAGGCAGGGTAACACAGAGCAGGGGTTCAGAAGCTATCCATAGTGGGTGGGCAGATTCATGTGGGAAGAGACGGGCCTTCAAATGCCCTCATTCCAAACCATTTAAGGCTTTAAAGGTAAACAACAGTACCTTGATTTCTGATCAGAAACAAGTTGCAAGTTAAAGTAGATGGAAAAAGGGGAGTCATTTTACTCCCAGCAAGGAGCCTGGCCACCACATTCTGTATCAGCTGAAGAATCCAGGCACCTTCAGTTTTCAAAGTGCTCTACTGTATCTATTGCTTTTGCCTTCAGAACTGCGCTGTGAGATAGGAGGCCACCATTATTCCAGTTTCACACACGGGGAACTGGGGTGGCCCAGAGTATGTGGCACCGCTAGTGCAGCCTCTGTTGTGTGCTATGGGCTGGCTGGGAATCAGGCAACAACGAAAAGGTAAGTAAAAAAAGTTTATTACCTACTTTGCCGTACCATGGCCCCCAATGTTTGTACTCGGATCTGCTCCAGCTCTTTGGCTGGTGCAATTCCAGGTGGGGCCAGGGGGGCATGCCGGGTCAGGGGCATAGAATATTGATAGAGCTGCTGCCGCGGATATCTGCTTCCAGCCCGCCCTTGACACACCCCAAGCCAGCTCCAATCCCCATGCTAGTACTCCCCCAGAACATCCCGGAATGCCCCCTCCACTGACCTACCTGCTCCGGAGGGAGCTGGGCACTCTGTTGGTGTGTGCCTGGGGCTGGGGAAGAGCCGATGGCCTTGGCCCATGTGCCGTTGCTGCGGTTGCCATGCCAGCTGCTGAGGCCTTGTGCTGAAGGAATGCAAATTCCATCAGTGCAAGGCCCAGGTAGGATTGGGTCATGAGATAACACCCAAGTCCACCATCAGATAGAATGCTAGTTAGCCCAGTATCCCTTTTCTGTTTTCACAGTGCCCCCAAGTCCTAGAGACATGTTTGCACGGTTTGGCTGTTAATAGAGAGCTGGAGTCTGAACAGAGAACTCACCCATCCAGGTTGACCTCTCTAGCCACTAGACCAGATTAGGCTATTGTCAGGATAAAACAATTGCTACTTTCAGCTTGCTTCAACCTCAGGAGGTCATCCGCCCCGAGATCTTTTGAAAGGGTGGGTTAAGGAAGTGACCAAATCTTCTGACTCCAACCTGTCCTCTCTTGGGCTTCCATTGCTGATGTAACAAGAAGCTGCTTGTATCACAATTGAGTGAAGCAACCAATCAACACTTGACCTTTTGAGCTATTTTGCATAGAGAAAATCTATTAAAGGGAAGGAGACAGCACAGGTCTGTGAAGCGTCCTTAGCAATGTTGTGTCCCTTGGTTTTTGCCAAAATCAATAAACTTCTGGCCCGTCTAAAACATTGGTGGAAATTTTGGAATTCAGCAGATGCTGTTTTCAAAGCTTATCCTGTTACAGCCAGACAGACAGGAGCACGTGGTTGAAATCCTCATTTCACTTAGCTGCAGGGCTTATAGAGGACTCAGCAAGACTCAACTCCTGGAATATGTGAAGTAAGAAAAAAGAAGTGTCCCTCTGAGTATGTGCAGAGTGTATTTCACAGCTCACTTCAATAAATTGAAATTTTTATGTGGCAAGGTTCTAGTATAGTAGTTGATTTTAGAAATTTTGCCTTGGCTGTCTATAACTAAGTTGGTTTCAATTAGGGTTTTGATTTTTAAGGGTTTTTTTGTTTGTTTGTTTAGTGTGTCATGTTTTCTCCACCTCTTGTTGCAACCTTTTTATGGTATATTCTCCATCTCTCTTACCCCCCACCAGTCCATTTAATTGGAAAACCTCTAATTCTAGTGTTGTGAAAGAAAGTAGATTATTTCTCTCTCTTAACTCTCTCTACACAATTCCTATATTTATATTAATTCTTTACACGTTGTCCCAACTGAGTTGTCTTTATTGCCCAAAGGCTGAAACAACATCCATTTTTCACTAGTAAGAAGTTCCGTCTCCTTAAGAAACCTGTCGGCTTACTTGGGTCCAGCCTTTCCCTCATGGGCCTTCTCCGAATTACAGATACCACGGAAGCCACAGAAGCTTTGTCTTCATGTGTCCAAGCTAGCCAGTTGTTGGCAACCACAGGGCGAGGAGCAGGCTACCTTTCACCTGGCATGGCAGGATGGAGAGGAAGTGGGCCCACGTAGCGCACAGAGAGAGATAGAGAGACCCTATTTTTTTTCCAGCTTGCCTCCCCCCTGCCCCGCTTCCCATGCAATGAAGAGACACGGACACAGGATGTCACTGTGTCACAGCCACAGCATGAAGAATTATGGGACATGGCAGAGGACCATGGGAGAGAGGTGAAAGTCTACTGAAATCTCAGAAACAGGAGCCCATACGCTTGCTGAGGGTTAGGTATCCTGGCGGATGCCATAGTCCCAGCTGAATGCTGTCCGGCGGAGCAGCCTGCCTGGTATGCTCACTCTTTCATC
Source organism: Plestiodon gilberti rubricaudatus (assembly GCA_026170595.1). NCBI lineage: Eukaryota > Metazoa > Chordata > Lepidosauria > Squamata > Scincidae > Plestiodon > Plestiodon gilberti. The sequence continues at coordinate 24,657,737 of JANXHW010000006.1, forward strand.
TGTCCTGAAGAGATAGATGACACTCTCCCTTGCACTCCCCCTCTTCTAGCTCCATAGGGTGTGTGGCACAGGAGAAGAGGCGGAGCGTCACGCTTAGACCGGTAATGCCTGGCAGACACCCCAGCTGCACTCTACACAGCCTCACCAGTCAGCAGCAGAAGGCAGGAGGGAGAGACTGGGCACCCCAGAGGTCCTTCAGCGCAGCCGGAGGTGAGTCCGTACCACGTGTGTTCTGTGGTGCTGCCAGCAATAGTGGCGAGGGGCAGATTCTGGTGTCAACTTCTTTACCTGAGCTCCAAAGGGTGGAGTCCTGATAGGACAACCTTAAAAGTGGCTTCTCCTCAAACCGCCGTGTGTTACTTTGCCTGCAAGCTCATGTGTCCAGTGGAGTCCGGCAGGTTGCAAAGGTATGTTGGGGATGGAAACAGAGTAGAATAGCTCTACCCCAAAAGCCAAAGCCACAATGTGTGATTTATCTCTTGGCGAGCGAGAGAGGAAAAAGCAAAGCTGTACTGAGAGTGTTTAGCATACAGTGAATGCTTGAAGCAGCGTCTCTGGTTTTTGCCTGGGCACGTGATATTTGAGAAGTGGGCAAGAGCAGGCAGGTGTGGATGGTCGAGGAAGCATGATAGAATTCCAGCAAAATGTTAATCATTTCTCAGCTGCAGCTGCTTCTTTTTCCACCTCTGCCTGATGCTGTTTAATCTAACAGGACACAGGATGGGATGTCATGGCGCCAGGTGTTTTCTTGCCCCCTCCTCACACAACCTGCTGTCAGTGATGGAAGATGTGAAATGCATAGAGCAGGGAAATCACACCACATGTTGTGTTACACTCCACGTTACCGGATAGAGGGGAGCAGGTGCTCCATTGAAAAAAAACATCTAGTTCTATCCTACAATTACTGGCAAAAGATTATGGGCAAAATATGTGATCCACAGAGGTTTTCTCTCCCTGCCCACCTCCAATGTTTACAATTAGGGCTGGTGTGGATCCGTGTGGTTCATGGTGCCCCACGGGGATAGTATACTAACCCTGCTAACTGGGCAAGAGGCACTTTTTCAATTGGTGCTCCTCTTATATTTAGCAGGGGGAGAGTAACTGCCCCCCTTTCACCCCAGCACAGTGTCTTTTCTGGTGGCTGTTTGCTGGTGTTCTTCTGTATCTTTTTTAGATTGTGAGCCCTTTGGGGACAGGGAGCCATTGAATCATTTGATTTTGTCTGTAAACTGCTTTGTTAACTTCTTGTTGAAAAGCGGTATATAAATACTGTTAATAATAATAATAATAATAATAATAATAATAATAATAATAATAATAATAATAATAATAATAATAATAATAATAATAATAATAAATATACCAAAAGGAGCAAATGCAAATTCTTTTTTCTGCTATGGGTGAGCTTGTATTTTCACCACCTACATACCTCAAATGACACATACACATTTGCCCTGGGTCTAGTGCTAATTTCCTCTTTGGCCCTTCCTCTATGCTTCAGATAGGCTGTCCACCTTTTCTTAAAGCACTTTGCAGGGTTGTTCCTCCTCCCCATTCAATATTCTGAACCTTAAAAAAAAAATCTGTTTTTTTTTAAACTTGAAAAATTGCTGTGGGGAGGGGGGTGGCTTTGTGATGTCATAAAGGCCGACCAATCAGGTATAGGCAGTGCTGGGTTCTGTTGGGAACCAGCAGAACTGGATTTGTCCTGCACTCTGTCCTGCTGCCAGGAAAGATTATACATTTCATCCCAAGAGGGTGAGTGTGGTCCCACAGCGACTTGATTGCTGTAATGATGTGAGATTGTATGCACTCTTCTATGAGCGCATGTAGCTGCCTTATAAGGAGTCAGAGACTGTTGGGTTCTTTTTGCTGCGTACTGTCTTCACTAATGCGCCTCTTTGCTTCACAGCAAAGGCTTTCCTAACCCTCCTGCTTGATTCTATTTTGACTGTGACAATATCAGGCACTGAACAGGGACCTTCTGTATGTAAAGCATACGCTTCACCACTGAGCTGTGGCCTCTCAATAGAACAACTGAACCACTTCAAGGTCAAATCGGATGCTATTGGCCTGTGCTTATGGCAGTTCCTTCCTTCCTTCCTTCCTTCCTTCCTTCCTTCCTTCCTTCCTTCCTTCCTTCCTTCCTTCCTTCCTTCCTTCCTTCCTTCCTTCCTTCCAGGGCTGGACAAGACCTCCTGGCTCCTCCTGACACAGTGTGCCAAATGCTTCTCCCTCTTACCTGGTGATACACCAGCCTCTGCTCCTCCCACTCCCTAGATTGGAAAAGAAAAATGGGGCTAGAGCAGAAGAGGAAGTGTGGAGGAAAGCTGAATGGGGGGGGATCTCTCCTCCATGCTGCCTCTTCCACTCTGCCCCCCCCCCTTCCTTTTGCAATCCAAGGAATGGAAGGAGGAGCAGCAGTGGAAGCAAGTGGATGGAGAGAGGTGGGTGACCCCTGCCAATCGTCTGTCTGAGGCCTCAGTCGACCTCATGGAAAGCCTGTTCTCCTTTTCTACTTTCCTTCTTTCTGCCCACAGCAGCTTCTTCCTGAGGATAAGCAGACCATCTGAGTCCTTCAGCATGAGCAGAAATTGCCAGGTTGCTCTCCACCACACACTCACACCACGACGGCTCGTGACAATGTGAACAATGGAAAGTTCCTGTTTGCTCAGCAGGAAGAAGCAAAAAGCGCTTGTGGCATGCCCGGTGGTCATATGAACCAGCCCGCACACTGTTAACTTGGCATGGTGAGAGTGTGGGTTGACGCATCTGCTAGATTGTGCTCACAGAGAAGTGGTGATCATTGCTTCTCTACAAGCACAACTGAAACTCAACCCACAGCCACCCATCTATTATTTAACAAGGTCTGGGCACACTTCACATACATAAAATTCTAAAATCTGTACCAAATAAAGCTGAATTCTGCAAACAATATATATTATGCAACGCAACCACATTTGCATCTCTGTTGGTGCAATCCTGCCTAATTTTAGGCCGGCGGAGTATGTGCTCTGCTGGCCTAAGGTGTTGCAAAAGTGCTGGAAGACACTTTCACGGCACCTCTAGAGTAAGTGGCGCCAGTACGGAGGCTGGCACTGCTCACTCTGCCGACCTCCTCTTTCCGTACCACCGGACACCAGAGAGTATGGGGAAGGATGGCTGGGGTGGCGGGAGAGGGGGCCATTGGCCAGCCCTGCCTGGGAGGGGGGATATTGGCACCAGCCTTACATGGTCTCCCTGGTTGTGCACCAGCTCCAGAGTTGGTGCACATTTGAGGAGTCCCATTGGAGCCTCCAGGGCTTACATTAGGGGAAGGGGACGAATGAGATGAGCCCCGGCTGCGCCGACATGCGTAGGATACAGTGGCTGGCCATTTATGTTATCCTGCATTATGTATTCTGGTTTTACTCATCCTTATGAAGGGGAGAAAAAGTTAGGAAAGAGACCAATGTCCTGACTTCTGGAAATCCAGCTCAGCCCTTTTCTTTGCTTCTGAGATTTCATCAGATATTTACAAACCTTTGCAAGCCTATCTGGAGCCTTAAGGACTAGAAACTTGCTTTGAAAAAGGCTGTTGAAATCTTCGGGATGCTACATTCTGCACCCCAAAGAGATAATTTCTATGCTTGTGTCAGATGACTGTGAACTATATTACGCCCTGTTCTTCACATAGCATGGTCTCTGTGGTGGCACTGGCTTGTTCTGCTGTTGTAATCTCTCAGATCAGCCGCAAATGACCTCATGGTTATTTCATCCACGCACCAAGTTTAGACAGCAACAAAGTATAGAATGGTGTTTGAAGTGGCTGCCCCACACTTTTCGGAACATTCATCCCTTGGAGATTTGCCTAAGTTTAAACATGGGCATTTATCAGAAGCATCGCAAGGCCTTTAGGTATAAGCTTCCTTTTGGTGGCTGGAGTTAAACAGAGGTGGCCAAGCAACCAGCCGGTCCCATAGAGACGACACCATTTCTGCAGTACAATCAGGACCAGCAGCGGACATGGCAGGCAAAAGCTTGGAGGTAGAGTAGAACATTAAAGTGGGATCACATCAGCTGGATTAAAACGGGACAGGAGATGAGCCCAGGGCAACTCCCACTATTTTATTTATTTATTTATTTTTCACATTTTTATACCGCCCTACCTCCAAGGAGCTCAGAGTGGTGTACATATTTCCTCCCCTCCTTTTTGTCCTCACAACAACCCTGTGAGGTAGGTGGGGCTGAGAGATGGTGACTGGCCCAAGGTCACCCAGGAAGCTTCGTGGCTGAGCGGGGATTTGAACCTGGATCTTCCAAGTCTAAGTCCGACTCCCAAACCACTACACCATCCTGGCTCCTATGGGAGGAAGTATATTCTACTTTGCCTCCTAGCTTTTCTGTCCAGTCCTAGACTGGTTTGCTAATTCTAGCGATCTTCAAAACCCATGGCAACATTGGCCCCCAGTTCTGTCCCACATGCTTGGCTCAGCCATTGCATTCAAATTAGTTTGTCAGTTTGACCTTTTCGACGTGGATTGACAGGTTTCCATAAGAATTGTGCTTATGAAAGGATGGATTTGGATGGCCCGTTGACTGTGAGTATGATTCTGGCAAAAAGCTCCTGACTGTGTGCAGAGTGGTCCTGTGAATTGACTGTCACTGCTGGGGAAACCACAGGTCAAATTTTCAGTACAGATCGTTCCATCTGGGATTGTTTAGAGAGGAAGAGAGCCTTGGACTTGCTAGCTGTTCCATCTGGGAGTGTTTAGGGAGGAAGAGAGCTTTGGGCTTGCTAGCTGTGACCTTGTATGACCCAGGGACTCCTTCCTTGTCCAGAAAAGGCACTCAGCGTTCTAGCTATGAAGTGGCCGTCAGTAGTGAGGATGACGTTGGCTGCTTCCTCTCCTTGCCTTTCAGCCACCCAGGGCCTCTGAGAGGAATTTTGCCCCCAAAAGGGGAGGGGGCAAAATGGGGCAGGGGAGGACAGCAACAACTGGAAAGGTCTCTGGAGCCCAGGTCTACTAGGCTTCCTGATGTGGCACCCAGGTCTACCCACCCGGTAGACCTGGCCCAGCCACTGTCTTTCACTCTCCATGAGGCCATCTGAGATCCCAGGACATTTCTGGGGCCCCTCCTTTGGCTCCTAGGCCCCTTTTTTTGACCCTGGGCCCGGGTACAATTTACCCCCTTTACCCCCTTCTCATGGGCCCTGCAGCCACCCACTGGGCCCCTTCAGTGTCAACAGCCAAATGACCTCTTCAGGTAGGGTACTAATTTTTCGGAGTGACCTTTTCATCCAGTTATAGGAGTAGCCAAAGTTCTGATCACAGCACCTCTTCAGGTAATGTAGAGGTAGTCAGATTTTTGTTTCAGTTGCAAAGAAACATCCGCTCTCTTTCAGGATTGTTGCTGAAAAGCAAAAACAGCTTCCTGGTTTTGTTTTGTTTTGTTAACTAAAACAGAGGGGCAAACTTAACGGCATTGTGTCCACCCGTTTCCCCCTCCATGGCTAATAGGAGCTTTGGGGTGGGGCAATTGAAGTTGGGGAATCAACATGGGGGAAAAGGTTTTGCAACCTCCTCCCTGCCCCGTGATCCAAATAAGGACCCCTGCACCACGCAATGACCTTGGGAGTTCCAATCATGGCGCTCCAACAGAACGTCTCGTTTGGCCCTGAGAGGCCATGAGGTTTGCTTGCATGTCACAGCCCTGCCCTCTGGCCCAGCTTTGCGTGCAAAGATTGCCCTGAGAGGCAGATTGGGTTCCTTGCAGGTGTCCAGGCCCATATGATCGATCACAGCCAAGTGGCATGCAGCAGCCGGGTATGGGAAGGGCAGACATTTCTGGCTTTGCCTGTAATAGGAGAATATTCTGTGAAGCCTTGGTTGGGTGTCTGGCGCCCATTGGTGAAGCTACAGCACCAATGGGAGGAGAGATTGCTTTCGCCCAAAGAGCAGATGTTTAAGGGACTGTACCATTATGGTTGTCAGTGGCAATCAAAATACAACAAGGTTTTGTAAAAGGTCGTTTTGTGATTTTAAGACTTTTAAACACTGTTTGAAGTGGTGAAATAAAATCCATACCCAAATCTAACGACGTGGGTCACATTATTATTATTATTATATTATACTTCATCACAATCTATGCTGGGCTGATTATATTCTACAATTTGGGATCTAGTCAACTACTACTACTACTACTACTACCCAGGAAACCATTTGCATGAAATTGACATTTAGTTTATTGCACCAGAAGAAGGAACACTAAATAATTAGTGTGCTGGTTACTTTTAGGTTATTAGGGCTGACACAGAGCAGAATGTCTTTGAGAAAGTACAAAATGCCTACTATAGCTCATCATAGACTATTCAAACAAAAAACAAAGCACGGGTATCATTCTTCCCCTCTCCATGCTTGCTTCTGTTACTGTCTTCAGGAGCTGCTAGGCATGTGAGGGAAAAGGGGAGGGGGGTGGACCTAACTGGCTCATGCCCTTTCCCTCTGTCTCCAGAAGCTTGGAAATGGATCTCTAGCGGCTTTGGGAGCGTGTCAATCCCATTTAGGCCCAAATCCCCATGAACTTTCCTAGCATGTAAGAGAGGACGCTTGGCAAAGGTCCAGAAGTCAGGCACTCAGGCAGCAAGCAGCTAAGCAAGGGGCTTGCAGGCGACTGTGTCCGTCTTCCGTGGGGCACCAGAAATGTCATCTATAATGTGACATGATAGAGCCAGTCTGCAATGCTCCCAACCCCTGGACTGGGCAGAAGTGAGAGGGCATAAAAAGTAGTCATTGTCCGAAGTACAAGAAAAAAATCATCTTCAAACAGGAAAAAAGGCCACCCCAAAAATCTGTTTATATTTGTTCAAAATCAAATAAAACAAACAAAAATATCTTTAAAACTGCATAACGTTTCGTTCATACACTCTGAACATTGTCAATATACCGGGTTGCAGATCATCATAACAATTTTCGATCTTTTCTAATTATCAAAAGTACTTTCCACTCTGTATTCTTCTCTGTTCTGCAAACAAGACAACAGCAGTTTGTAAGTGAATTTAGTTAGCTTTAGGCGACACAATTTGTTTTGCCTTGCTAAATTTGGAATGATGTATGTGCGAGAAGTGGGGGAGGGAGCAATGAGGAATCGAAAGTTGTGGCTCAAAGATTACTGAGGGTCAATATTAGTGCAGCGCATGCATCCAACAACAATAAAACGACAAGCACATTCTCCCTTTCCCTAGCTTTATATTCTTCTTTTCTGGCAACTGGTCAGAAGGACGATATTCTGGCCAATACATTTAAAGTCTGGGTGGTTGGTAAACTTAGGATTACTTCCCAAAGCTACAGTATGACAAATAACAGTGCTGAACAAAAGATGCCTTTTCAGATACAATAAATACATAAATCTGAAGGCTGATCAACTAAAGTGTATTTTAATCATGGATGATATGTCTATTTCAAGTGAAATAACTATCATTCTTCTTGGGCATTGTTTCCTTTTGAAAGGATGCAACCTAGATCTGGGAGTGTTGAAATGTTCATTGCGAAGATGCAGCTTGGTAACTTATCAGTTTGCAACCTATCAGGATGAGCAAAACTCCAATTTGGGAGATGTCACCCAGTGCCCCAAGGTTTCTGCTTTGAGTTTGCACCCATGTGCCCATCTGGACCAGTTGGCCTGTGACTGTGGAGGTGAAGGGTACAAGGTGCTCCTCTGTTTTAAGGTCACAGAAAGGATTCCAGGGTATTTGGACACTCTGAGGAGTTGTGGGAGAGGCGAAAAAGGGCACGGAACGGTTTCATCCTAGGGGGCCTCAGCAGCTATAGGATGGCTCTATTTATTGCTTCAGCCGAAGGGAGACTGCATAGTGAGGAGGATGCGTCATCGCCATGTGTTGGAGAAGGGGGAGGCACACCAAATACTGTACTCTTTTCCTGTTTGTCCTGCAAATGGGACTCACGCTTGGTGGGAAGTGGGATATGTCTGCTTTGGAAGGGCACCACTCCCGCTCCCGGAGCTTATCCCTGCAGACTGAAGAAAACAAAAGACTTAGGTTTGTTTCCATGTCTACAAATGTCTCATCTAGGGTTTAGGACAGGCAGGCAGGGTGGTGGTGGTGTGCAAAGCTGCTGAAGACCCATGGTATGCAGAACAACATGCCAGAGCCAGGTGTAGGCAAAGTGGACCCTATGGTATATAGACAGGGTTTCTTGTTCCATGCTGTGTGTGTGTGAATGTATTTTTGTATACATATTTTTGAATATATATACAAAGGTCCATGCTGTATCTGCATCATACGCATGACACAATTTTGCAGCCAGCTCTTTCAATATACTAGCAAGCTGCTGCAGGGCTTATCAGAACAAAAGCAAATATAATGAGATAACTGTATTTATTTAGAAGGCAATTTAAAATCTTGCTGGCTGCAGAGATATTTTTTTTAAATGCAACTTTAAGACATGGTACAATCCTGTCTAGATCTTCGACCGGTGGAGCGCTGCTCCACCGTTCTACAGTGTCACAAACATGCCGTAAAGCACATCTAAGATTTGTGGCACTCCCACTGGGCAGTGGGGGGAGGGCAGACTGGGGGCGTTCCGAAAGGAGGGATTGATTGGTCGGCTGAGCTTGGAAAGGGGGAGGGATCGGCGGCAGCAGCTCCATTGAGATCCTGTCCCTTTTCATGGGCCTGCTCGGTGTTACACTGCATGCTCGAATGTGCGCCAGCAAAATAGCTGGCACATGTTCGAGTAGACCCATCAGGGCATTTGGGGCTCTACTTGGAGTAAGTGGACGAATGTCCCCTTACCTCAAGGAGTCCTCCAGCTGCGCAGGTGCTGGATCATGTCTGGCTAGGATACGGCAAAGGCTCTATGTCCACGCTGTAGCCTAGCTAGACAGGATTGGGCTGTTAAAGCAGCCATGGAACTAGCAGCCTATAGCATCCAATTTTAAAACAATATCAGGCAGTGTATGGGGAGAAAGTGTTAATTTAGACAGTGTGCCACCCTTGGTTTGGAGAAGGGGTCCAGTGTGCTAATCTAATTACGCTTATTTCAACAAGTAGTTATGTGTATCCAATACATAGTTTCCTGGGCAGCAACTCAAGACAGCCCTGAGGGAGCTCAAGGTGAGCAGTTTTCCCCTCCAATAGGAATATGCTTGTAACGCCCTACTCTCATGTCAAAGAGAGTTGGTGTATATGGACAGGGAGGTTTTGTCATAAGTAATGATAGGCAACACATCAGGACTTTTTTTTAGTACAAATCATACTTCTGCCATGAGTTCACTAGGCTATCTTAGGCAAGCCACACCCTCTCAATATTAGTCTTTCACTTCTTGGGGATAACAATACTTACAGCCTCATCCTAAATAACCCCCCCCCCCTTGCCGATGCAGCCGCGTCAATGGAGCGCACGCTACATCCTATGGTGGGGGAGGCAGTCTCAGAGGTTTCCTCATGGCAAGGAAATTTTTGTCCTCTTACCCTGGGGCAGTAGCATCACTGCAGGGGGGGGGTGGAGCTCCAAGTTCAGCCGGGCTCTGAGCCTCCCTTATATGACGGGTAAAAGTGGCCCCGCCCCATTGCCTTTGGAACCATTCCTCCGCTGTTCCACCTCCTGCCCACCCCTCCCTGCCCAGACAATCCTCCATTCCTCTCCCTCTCTACTCTGTTCCTCCGATCACCCACTCCCCATGCCGGTTTACCTGTCTCTTGTGCTTACCTGCAGCTGTGGCAGCAGGCCGTTGACACTGATGGCAGAGGTTCCAAAATGGCTACCAGCAGCATGCTCCACACTCCTCTGTATGACCATTTCCAACACGGAAACTCTGTTCCGCTCTTGTAACTCTTCATTAGGATTGGGCTGTTGCACACCTTACAGAGTTGTTATAGGGACTACATCAAGACAAAACATATGATGAAGCACTTTGCACACTCACAAAGTGCTATATAAATGTTAAAAATTAAGTATTACAGTACAGTAAGTCTTCGCTTACTGTCGTTTCGCTAACCGTTGTTTCGCTTTAACTTCGTCTCCGTGGCTGCAGCTACTTCCTGGTCATACCGGGCTCGCGATCTACTTCCTGGTCCTATCTATGCCCCAGAATGCCTTGCAGGTAGCTTCTGCAAGGCATTTTGAGGCGAGAACAAAGCCAAGGAACCCAGAAGCGACTTTGCAGTGCTCAGCGAGCCTGCCCGAACCCCCCTGAGCGTCACTGAGCCCCACCGGTGAAAATTGGTTTGTTATACGTTGTTTCAATTAACATCACAGTTTCCAGGAACATATCTACGATGTTAAGTGAGGACTTGCTGTACAGTAACTGCATCCTTATTTTAACAGGAGCAAAGACTTCTCCTCCCACACATGCACACACTTGGTGCCTAAAGAATGTTGCAACTGCAAAACGTATTCACTGGTGTTGTGTTTTATGGTCCAGAAAGACCACAAGCTGTTAACCAAGAGTATGATGCCAACAGGCTCACCCTGAGGCGAGTACTATAGAATTGGTCTGCGGCCAGCTTGGTTTAAGGTGATATCCCTTAAATAAATAAGAAATAGGCAAACCAACATGTTTCTGCCCTAGACTATCCTGTTTGACCGATATCTTCCTCACAAATTGGTGGTTTCGTAGCTTCTGCACAGGGCTGCCTGGCATTGGGGACTTGCGTTGTTTGGCATCTGCCCACGTCCACAGCTGATCCTTGAGGCCATCTTTGGAGCCTGTTGCCTGTGGCTGCGGCTTTTTCAAGGTCATACCAGGCTTGCGACCCACTTCCTGGTCCTATTTATGCCCCAGAATGCCTTGCAGGTAGCTTCTGCAAGGCATTCTGAGGCGAGAACAAAGTGCAGCAACTCCTTCAGGGCCCACTCAGGTAAGATGGGTGGGTCCTATGGAAGGCAGGTTGCTGAGGGTATCCCACAACCTGGATCCGGCCTTGCCCCTGCATATGCGCCTAAGAAAAAGCAAGGGAACACAGAGTGGAGTGAAGGGTTCCTTTGGCACACAGGGGAGGATTTGGTATGGAAGACATTGGTTCCAGATCATTTCCCTTCTGTTTCACATCTTCATGGCAACTCTCCACGTCCTATAAAACTTTCAGCACATGCTGAAGAAAGGAGTGAGGCTGGCAGCAGATTTGTTTCTATGGCAGCAAAAACAAACAAACAAACAAACAAACAAAAACCACTGTCCAGAATCATATTATTAAAACAGACGGGGGGGGGGAGAGAAACACTACATTCATGAGCGTTAAACTAAAGGTGTCTAGTTTTGATGCAGAGACTGCTTCACAATAAACCTCATGGGGAAAAAAATTGAGAAGTTTGATATGTTCAGAAATACAGACAACGTTGGCAATATATTTTGATCAAGGAGGATGAACCGAACACCCATCATACAAAACCTAAAATCTCTAAAATGTAACCGAAGATGAAACAGCAAGCACAACTCAAGCAGAACAAGAGCGTACAACTCGATTTCACTGGTCAAAATAGTGTAGGGAGACACAGATTTGCTTCTCAGAGAGAAATTAGGTAGAAATATGGCCTACCTACTTTTCCTTCTCTCTCTACAAAATCAAAGGATAGAGGCCTGCTTTTATTTTCTTTATTTTTTTATTTAATAAAAGCTGTGCATTCCGTCAAGGACCTGGAATATCCCTTGTAGCTATGGGCCAGTCACACTTAAGGAGACCCAACAGACTTTAGGTTCAGATGGTTTTTAATCAGGGGGATATCATGGTGATTGAAAACCTTTTCAGTTCTGTTATTTTTTTTAATCGGGAGACTTACAGCACAATCCTATTATTATTATTTAGTAGTAGTAGTAGTAGTAGTAGTAGTAGTAGTAGTAGTAGTAGTAGTAGTAGTAGTAGTATCAGTATCAGTATCAGTATCAGTATCATTACGTACCACTTTTCAATGAGTAGTTCACAAAGCATTTTACATAGGCTTACCATATTTTTCAAACTTCAAACCGGGACCCCCCCCCAGACCCCCCCAGGTAAATAATTAATTAATGTCAAAGCAACGAAAAAGCAAGGCCAAAGAACCACAACCAATCGTAAAGCACCACGAAAAAGCACTCAGAAAGAGCCCAAACCAACCTTAAACTACCCTCCACAACGAAAAAGCAATCTAAACCACAACGAAAAAGCCATCAGAAAGAGCCCAAACCAACCTTAAACTACCCTCCACAACGAAAAAGCAATTCTAAACCACCACGAAAAAGCAGAAAAAAGAAGCATAAACGTCACAATAAAGCATAAATCCCAATAAAAAATCCATTTAATGAATAAATTTTTGAAGAAAGGGGGTGCAAAGCGCCCCCTTTTCTGCCGCGCATAGCGCGTCCGGATTTTTTAAAATAATTAATTAATAAAGTAAAGGGGGCGCGAAGCGCGTCCAAAATTTTTAAATAAATAATTAATATTTCTATTAATAATAATAAAAAATACACTTACCTGGTCGCTGGTCGGTGGTCGCTGCTGCTGTTGCTGCTGGGGCCGCGGCAAGCAGGCTGGGGCCGCGGCAAGCAGGCACCGGGAGAAGCACAGCCTGCTCGCCTGCGTTGTGCGAGCCCTGGAGCTCGCGCAACACGGGCAAGAAGCAGGCTGTGCTTCTCCCGGTGCCGCTGCGAGACCAGCGGCACCGGGAGAAGCACAGCCTGCTCGCCCGCGTTGCGCGAGCCCAGGAGGTTCGCGCAACACGGACAAGAAGCAGGCTGTGCTTCTCCCGGTGCCGCTGCGAGACCAGCGGCACGGAGAGAAGCACAGCCTGCTTGCCCGCGTTGTGCGAGCCTGCTAGAGGCTCGCGCTGGCCGGGCAAGCAGGCTGTGCTTCTCCGGTCTCCCAGCGGCACCGCATGGAGCCGCTGGGAGACTGGAGAAGCACAGCCTGCTTGCCCGGCCAGCGCGAGCCTCCAGCAGGCTCGCGCAACACGGGCAAGCACTGTGCTTCTCCCGGTGCCGCTGACGACCAGGAGAAGCACCCGCTCGCCGCGCCGCCATCTTCTTCTTTTTTTTTTTTTAAATTTTAAACTTACCGGGCAGCATCTTGGGTCACGAAATCTCGCGTGATCCAAGATGTCAGCGCCCAAATCTCGTGAGGGCATGATGCCCTCACGAGATTTGGGCGCCGACATCTTGGATCACGCGAGATTTCGTGACCCAAGATGCTGCCCGGTAAGTTTAAAATTAAAAAAAAAAGATGGCGGTGCCCATTCGTCCCCCGGGACACGACCGGGAATTGGGTCCGATTTCCGGGACTGTCCCGGCGAAACCGGGACGAACGGTAAGCCTAATTTTACATAATAAAATAAACCAACCAATGAGTGATTCCTTGTCCCCAAAGGGCTCACAATCTTTAACAAACAAACAAACAAAAAAAACAGAAGAGACACCAGCAATTCAGAAGTAAGTCCCGTTGTGTTCAAACACCCAGGGAAGAGTGTATAGAATTGTAGCCATGATACCTGTCTGCAGGAAAATGTCTATAGCTCTGGAACACCTACAGAGATTTCTCAATCTGGTTGCCCAGTTCTTTGCATGTTTGCTCAAAAGTAAGTCCCACTGTGCTTGATAGGATTTATATATGCTCCCTGTGAGAAGTGGTTTCAGCTGGAACCTCATTATTTTGTTTCCTACACTTGGATTTGTGGCAAACCCCCCCCCCAGTATTTTGTTTGTGAATGTGGGGAATTGAAATGTCATCCCCCCCCCCCCCCCGGTTAAGTAATATCAAAATTAAGAGATTTGGCTTTATCTTTTTTTCTCCCCAGAAATTAATTGGCTGGAATGCCTGCCCAGCTCATTTCAAGTGTACTCAGCTCCTTTGTTTGTATTTCTTGCAGAGTTTGGCTATGGATCTGACCTTGGGCATGGAGGCCCAGGCACTCTTAGAAGAGATGCTGCAGATCACTGCTCAGAGCTTGGTGCGCATGGAAGTGACTGAGCACTACCAGGTTGTCAAAGAGCTGGGCAAGGGAAAGTATGGGCAGGTGGTGCTGGTCACTCACAGGCAGAGAGGTAAGGATTAATTGCCTTGTGTGCTTTGGTGATTCCATTCACCAGCAGTTGGCCTGATTAGTTGGCCATAATTGGTTGGCCTTTACACTGATTGGTTGGCCATGTAATGACATGAGTACAGTATTTGAATGGCCAGTTGAATTGTTTTGTGCCACAGTTGCTTTCATGGGAAGGTTGTGTCTGATTCACATAATTGTTGGATGTGGTGTACTGTGCATGTTGATGGCTCCCGTCCTGTGGCCAGCCAATCATACAATGCATACATACATGGGCAGCATTGGGTGTTTTTGCACACCACCCCAGTGTTTGGTAGTGTGCAAACAGCTTGCCCTTGTCTATGGAAGCATTGGCCCTTGATGTGGGCAAGAAGTTGATATCAGTGGCCATTTCAAGTAGAAACCAAATACTTAATGGCATTTCTGAACTGGACCTCAGCCATAGAATGAATGACAAAATGAAATGAAAGCCATAGAATGAACGACAAAAAATGGCCATTGACCCTAAAACATAGCTCTTATAACTAGTGTATGTATTGTCTTGGACTCAGGGTTGCAGAGACATATGGCCCTTCGAGCCAGCATGATTAAGCCTGATCTTCTCAAATTTTGAAATTCAGAAGTACTGAAAATAATTCTTCCATTTCATAGGTAGGGAGCTAAAAGGGACAGAGAGGTAAATTCTTTGCCGTTCTTCCATACATTCTGGCCCGCCCTCTTAGGTCATCTGAGGGGGCTCTCCTGCGAGAGCCACCTCTGTCTCAAGTTAGGAGAATGGCAGCACATGGGCGATCCTTCTCTGTTGTGGTGCCAGAATTGGTGAAATCCTTGCCAGGGGAATTGAGTACTACCCCCTCCCTCATGACTTTTCGGCGAGGGCTCAAAATGTTTCTGTTTCGTCTAGCGTTTGGGTGATGGGTTGATGTCTGACGTCTAGGTCTCAAGATATTTGCTCCGTTGCTTCTCTGCTCTATATTGTCCCCCTCCCCAGTGGTTTATATTGTTTTTAATTTATTTTATGCATTGTTTTAAATTATCTATTTTTATCTTTGTTGTAAGCCACCTTGGGCATTTGCCTTGGCATGGGATAAGGGAGGGTATAATTTTTAAAAAATAAATAAATTGTACAATTTGCCGGAGGAATCCATAGAATGGATTGGACAGTAGCCATTGGATTCCAACATAGATACATATTTGTATGTACACACACACATTTCCATTTTTTCAAGCAGATATATATTTTGACTACTATTGCAGAGCTCCACCCTCCCCACCCAAGACTTGTTAATGTATTTGAGCTTTCACACCCCTCCATTCTGTGATACGTGTGGATTGACACAAGTGAATATGTTTCTGGTTGCCCCAGCAAATCCCCCCTCCTTCAATCCAAGGCTGGCCCATGTGTGTGAAGGTGGATCTCCCACATACCTAAACTATGCCACACATGCAGGGTGCTGTTTGCTACTATGAAAGAGACTTTTCGTTCCATGTTTAACTGTTAGATGTCAATGCTTCTATTTTCAGACCTTTAAAAAAAGTAGTGGGGGGTCTTAGATCACACGTGTACCCAATATCAGTCTACTGTCTGTTGTGGAAAAAACTAGTGTACAGTACTTATATCTCTGTGTCTCATCCACATGTCTCTCCCTGCCTCCCTCAGGGACCCCGATGGCTCTCAAGCTGCTACCGAAGGCTAGCACCAAGCTGCAGAATTTCTTGTACGAATACTGTGTGGCGCTCTCACTCTCTGAACACCCTGCCATCATTGGCATGTTTGGGATCGCCATAGAGTCCAGCCAACACTACGGCTTTCTGTACGAGGCAGCCCTGCACAGAGATCTCATCTCCATTATTAAGCCCAAGGTAAGGCATACCCAGGCATGCATGCTATGCCAACCAGGCTAGTTCACATGCTGCTAGTAGAGAGAGAAAAAAACTGGCACAGGTGGAATGCGGCAACACTACTTTGCCAAGGAAAAGATTCCCCTCTTGGATTCCCCTCATCAGTCAGTGCTCCTGTGTTTTCCCCAGATCAAACTTTAATATGGGAACTTTGCCAATGCACATTCACCTTCATTTCTGAAATCATGAGGACTAGAGTGACAGCTGAAAGCAAGACCAAGGGCTAAGGACAAGCAGTGAGGCTGGATATTTTGAAGTTTCCTATTGAATGAGTTTTTGAACAATCATAATGTGTGGGTTGGTGTGCAGTGACACCACACACAGGGCCAAACTAGATTCTTAAGAACATAAGAAGAGCCCTGCTGGATCAGGCCAAGGGCCCATCTAGTCCAGCTTCCTGTATCTCACAATGGCCCACCAAATGCCTCAGGGAGCACTCAAGACAACAAAATACCTGTATCATGTCGCCACACCCTTGCATCTGGCATTCAGAGATACAACTTTTATCACGTTGTGGTCCTGCTGTGCTTCCTTCCCTCCCCATACGTAGCATATGTGGGTCCTCTCATCTGGACCGGGACCATGGAGGGAGATAGAGGCCTTTAGCCCTGCCCTTTGCCTTTGTTTCAAGCTGGATCGGGGGCCCACACATACGATTTGCTCAGTTAAAGCCACCCTACCTCCCATTGCGTCCTCAATACAGATGCCTCGTCCCGCCATGCATGCTTGCTACTTATGGGAAAAAAAAAAGAAAGCACACTAGGGCAATGATGTGATTAAAGTCCCCAATACTCTTAGAAAAGTCATGCCCAATTTAAATGTCTATTGCAATTGGTCCCTTAGCTGTCGAGCAGAAAAAGATCTTTAATGCTTCAATAGGGACAGGGCATAAAAAAAAAAGTATTTGACGACTGTGGAGGCTTGACCTATCTATCTCCCTCTCTTTTCTGACTAGGCTGGCATCCCCGAGCCAGCAGCCAAGCTCTGTGCGAAACAGCTGGTGAGTGCGCTGGACTTCATCCATAGCCGGGGCCTTGTGTACCGAGACGTCAAGCCTGAGAACATCCTGCTTTTTGACCGCCATTGTCACTGCATCAAACTGACGGACTTTGGCCTGACAAGGCCTCAAGGCACCCTGCTACGTCTTGTGGCGGGGGTCATCCCCTACACTGCTCCTGAGTTGAGCCGTGGCACCGGTGATGCCCTAGGCCTGCCCATTGATGCCAGCTTAGATGCCTGGGCTCTGGGGGTGTTGATCTTTTGCCTGCTCACGGGCTACTTCCCTTGGGAGAAGTCGCTGCCTGAAGATTCCTTCTTTGATGACTTTGTGGTATGGCAAGAGTCAGGTCTGGATGAAGACCTGCCGTTTCACTGGCGCCCACTCTCAGCGGATGCTGTCGCCATGCTACAGAATCTTTTAGCCCTGGAGCCCACCAAGCGGGGCCCTGTTCGTCAAGTACTCAGCTACCTTGACCGGCCGTGGCGAGCTGAAGCAGCACCCAAAGGCAACAGAGTAGAACTGAAGTGAATTATGTAGTGGGAGAAAAGTGATAAGCAACTTCTCCTACCTCAAATTTGCTTGTGGAAATTCAAATGTATGTGCTTTCAATTTGATTCTTGTATGTACAACATTCCCCCAAACAAATACAGTTTAGACATTTTGGCAGGGGTGCGGTGGTACATTTGCAAGTGCAGAAGCTTGTCATGACAACCACATACCCACACCTCACTAAGATTATATAACAAAAAAAAAAAACCTTTATTAGTATTTTGCCACTTGTTCCTACTTTGAAACTTATTGCACTTCATTTAAAGATCTAGCTCCTTTCACCCAAATATTTGGAGTAGTTTGCAATAGTGTGAATCAAATGTACTGTATAAAAATTGAAAAATGGAATTTAAAAATATTATGGATAAATATAAAAGGTAGAGTGCTAACCCCTCCATGTTCACTGTGAAGTTACAGCACAATCCTAACCAACTTTCCAGCGCTGGTGCAGCCCCGAGGTAAGGGAACAAACGTTTCCTCACTTTGAAGAAGGCCTCCATGACTTGCACTACACAAAATGTAGTGTGTGCCCTGTTGGCACAGCTACACCGGTGCTGGAACGTTGGTTAGGATTGCGCTGCAAGTCCCAATGGACTTATTGCCAGGGGAAATTTGCGTAAGGTTGTAGCCTTGATGTAACATGAGGTACATATTGTTTCTCAAGCAGCTTTTGGGCAAGACAATGGTCTAGAGTAGACCAGTGATTTTCAACCTGTGAAGCAGTTCCAAATTCGTCATGACTCATGAGCAGGATTTTTTGTTTTTTATTTTAGGAAGAAAAAAAAAAAGAATATGACATTGAATTTCCTGATGTTACACTGAATTAAAATTAGTTAAATGTTCCTTTAAAACAACAACAACACAACAACAACAATGTTGAAATGTCAAATTATTATGAGTGCTGCTCTCCAATCTCACCAAGTGGTGCTTCTAAAAGAAATGTCCAGCATGCCAAAATAATAAGAGTCACAACAGAGTGACCCACCCGAGGGTCCCCAGAGGGTCTCTGGTCTGCTCTGATGCCTCAAGGGTTTTCAGAGTCTCAGGCCAAAGGGTCAGAATCGATATTTCTGGGTCAGAAGGGTCAGAATCGATATTTCTGGGTCAGAAGGGGCAGGCAATGCTTTTTGCTTGGCTTGAGATATTTTATTTTGCTATTCACTCAGCTCCCCCTTCCTGCTGTTTTAACAAGCTGCTTCTGCACTACAGGTTCATCCCAGCTGTTTCGTGTGCATAGTGTAAACAGCCCTTTATAGGCAGAATGAAGAAGTAAAAGAGCCTCTGACTATATAAGCAATTTTTGAACGGTAATTTTTGAATATTTTATACAATATTTGCAATTTGGGTCTTTCTTCCTTTCTTTTTTTGCAAGACCTTTCCAACGACTCCCAAAAAACGTCAGCTTGTGCAGCTTGCCTGCACCAAATCCAGTGTCCCGTCTTCAGCAAGTGCTCCATGTATTTCACACTCCAGTTAGTACCTCATAAAAGAGATACTGACTCTACCAGGATGTCCTTTGGTACTATGAATGACCTTTGGACAACCCCTTCACCATCCCTTTCCTTTTAGTTATTTTTCCATCTCTCATCCTCCATTTTCATATGCCTCCCCCCCCCTTAATAGTGTTTTAGCAGACAGCGTACACATTCCCCTATCTAGTTAATGGCCAGACTCCCAATTCCCATTGTTTCCATTCCCTGTATCTTCTTTGGGTATTTTGCAGTTCCACAAAGATGCTTTTCTGTCTGTACCTTGTTGTTGTTTTTTAACCTTTTTAGATTTGGTTACCCAATCACACACACACAGGGTTGTATCTTAAATTAAAGACTTGCCGTCCAATCCTATCCTCCTCCCCCACTGATGCAGCCAGTGGGGGAGGGCGGGGTGGGGGGCTTTGGAAGGGAGGGGGGATTTAAATCCCCTTTAAGGGGGATTTGAAGGGGATTTGAATCCTCTTTCCCTTCCAGGGTCTCCCGTTCTACCCTCCCCCACTGGCTGCACCAGTGGGGGAGAGGGATAAGATTGGGCTGTCAGTTCTATTGAAGTGAATGGGACTAAAGTTATTGATTCCGACGGTGCACAGTCAGGATTCATTTTCTAAGGACACAACCATGGATGTCACTTGTTTGTGTGCACATTTGGATATTTTTTTTTCTTTTGTAAGCAGCTCTGAATATCCTTTAACAGCCCATTAATGGTGAGAAGAGGGAACACTGCACTGTGCAGGGGAAAAGGGGTAGTTGGGCAAAGAACCCATTCAAATGGATTGCTGTAGTGAAACTGAAAACATGCTAGTGCAGATACTATATACAGTAGTTGTATATCTGCACCAGGCTACGTTCCAGACTCAGCTCATTTTTGTAAGTAATCCACATATGATGCATTCCTATATCAGCACATTTTTTTTGCCACATTTCCTTCTGTGTGGCGGTGACGACTTGCTGACGCATGTACTAACACTCATTTAGAGCAGTAGCCACGTAGAGCCTCTTCACAGGTTTTTTTTGTGCGTGTGCACATCTAAGTTATTCAAGTGTCGCCCTAAAAATATAAAGTGTAAACGTGACAAGCACATGTGTGCAAGCACATTTAAGATATGGACAGAAACAGTAGCAAAATATGTTTATTGCACCCAACTAATTTGTCACACACACACACACACACACACACACACACACACACACACACACACACACACACACACACACACACACACACCTTGCATTAGCAAAGCTGGAGGTGATGGTGCACTAGGTATTTCAATGTACTGTCTAATCTCTCTCTCTCTCCCCCCCTCCAGTTCTGCTTTCTTGTTTTACAAGGGACCCATGTATTCCAGTCCGAATCACTGCTGGCATTTGTATTTTCAAAGGGAGAGTAGCCTTTGCTCTTTCACCCCAGCGTGCCTTGCTGCAACCTGAGAACTTTTTGCACCAGGCACTGTCTAACCTAATTAAACTAACTAACATCTCCTCCAGTTCATTTTAACATGATGACAAACTGCAGAGTTGGGCTTTTCATCATGCCCACCAACGTCACTCTTCCCACCTCCATTTTTAATTATTTTGCTTGATGTACAGCAAAAGAGAAGTAAACTCAAAAGCTTGTTCACTACTTTGTGTGATGTTTAATAATAACCAATAATATATACCTAATACAAGTACTGTGTTACTGTTATATGCTGCTACTGTCGTCGTTTGGATTGTCTTCCTTAAGAAACCAATGCAGCTGCCTGTATCTGTATACAGGTAGTCAGGGACTCTGAGAGGGATTTTATCAGGGAGTATAAAGTTTCTTTTGGTTCCTTTCTCAAAGGGAGAGGTACAAATGGGGCAGGGGGCAGCAACGGCTGGAAATGTCTCTGGAGCCCAGGTCTACCAAGCTTCCCAATGTGGCACCCTGGTCTACCCACCCAGTAGACCTGGCCTCCTGGTTGGCCCGACCTCTGTTTTTCAGTCTCCATGAGGCCAGCTGAGATCTCAGGAAATTTCTGGGGCCCCTCCTTTGGCTACCAGGCCCCCTTTTTGACCCTGGGTCTGGGTACAATTTACCCCCATTACCCCCCTCTCACGGGCCCTTTAGAAAGTCCCCTATTTAAGGGCATTCAACTATAGACATCCCAGCTTAAGGGATGCTGCATAATGCTTTTGTGTAGGCACTGTCCATCCACTCCAATGTTTTTGCGTAGGCACAATAGCACTGGTTTTGGGGACGGAGAGAGATGCTGGTTTTTGAGAGGGACAAGACATGCTGGTGTTTGGGATGGAGAGAAACACCAAGTTTTGGAGATGCAGAAGTGGTGGGTAGAGGAGAGCCAGTATTGTACTTAATAGAACTGTACTAGTGTTCCTTTCCAGCTAATACAAATGCAAATTGTAACTTCTTGTAAAATGCAAGTTATAAAATGCATCTCCCGCCATCTAAGCTGCTCTAAGGCCCATTGTATACATTTCACAACAACAAAAAGCCAGGTGTAAGGGGGGCTAGTGGGGGACCCTGGCAGAGGAGTGGTCAAGGCCCTGTCCGCAGGATCAGGGTGAACTGGGTCGACCTCCAGCCCGTATGGAGGTTTGGGGTTGGAGGCCTTGAGGGCTACTGCAAGGGCCTCAGAATTGGCTAAGGGGTGAGGGGGTTAAGGCACCCTTTTTCCTCAGCCCCCACCTGGCTGGCACGGCTTTCCCCTGGCTGTCATTCCTGAGTTCCAGCCCAGCCGACAACCAACCTCCTCACTGGCTCTGCGCAGCCCTTTATATATCCTTCCTCCCTTCCCGGCTCCACCCCTTGCTTGTCCCGCCCTCATTTCCTCAGCCAATCCTACCAGCCCTGTTGGTTGAGTCCGCCTTTGTCCCATCCGAACTTCCGGCCAGGATTTCCTGCCTGCTGGTCCATTGCCGATGGGCGTCCCGCGGCTTCACACGGGAAGCTGGCCTCCGGCGGGTGAGATGTGGGGGTCTGTGCTGCCCTCGCTGGGCATCCGGCCTTGGGGTTGGCGGGGGTGCCATCTGTGCCTGGGGCCGAGGCGGCCCGATCCTGGGGAGGGGTATCGGGGACTCACGCTGCCCCCGTCAGGCGTCTGGGGGCAGCCGTGGCTTGGATGGTATCCGCCCGGTCCGGGGGAAATGCCGTGTTCAGGCTGGATTGGGGAGGCGGCTCCTGCTGCGAGTCGCCGGTCTCCGCGGCGTGTTGCCTGGTTTTCCTTGAGGACGGGAGCGGGAGGCCCGCCCGTCCTGGGGGAGCGTTTGTCTCGCTCTCCCCAGCGGAGAGCCGCCCGCTCCCGAACACCAGGGTTACCACCAAGCATACATGCACTTGGGAGTGAATTATTATCCATTTTATAGATAATCAATTCAATGCAGATATTCAATCTGCAATTCAGTTATGAGGTCCACTATTTAGTGCAGTTGCGAGCTCTGTGCTATGCCTGGTGGCTGCATTGTGGGCATACCTGGCAGTGGTGTAACTAGACTGGAGCGGAGGCAAGTAGTTCTGCAAGACTCCGTTACACTGGAGTCAGCGGCCCCTCCCCTTTGCTGTTGAAGCCATTCTGGCAGCAAAGGCAACACGCAGGACACTCCCCTGTCGCTGCCGGAATGGCTACAACAGCAAAGGGGAGGGGCCGCTGACTCCGGTGTAACGGAGTCTTGCAGAACTACTTGCCTCCGCTCCAGTCTAGTTACACCACTGATACCTGGCAGCATGGGAAGATAAAGAAGAGCACTGGGTTACAGTACTAAGTGCTGCTGGTTCTTGCCTTACAGTATTTTGTTTTTTTCACTACAGGTGGATGCTGGTTGGCTCCAGTGCAAGTGTTAATTATTGGGCACTCTATCATTTTTCAGGCACATAAGCAATCAAGCACCAGTCACCACGGCACACAGTTGGGTTTTGGGGTGTGTGTTGCTAGTATTGATTGGTTAGCCAGTAGGGCAGTGTTTCCCAAACTTTTTCGACCCATGACTCCCTTGACCATTGGTGACCTTTGGCCGTGGCTCCCCATTAAATTATGTTGATGCCTGCCAATTGGCATTGCACTGCTTTTCGAGAGGATTCCGTGCCACTCCGTGGTTTCCCTGGCTGGTATCCGCGGCTCCCCTGGGAGCCGCACCTCCCAGTTTGGGAACCACTGCAGTAGGGGTATGCTGCAGGGGCAGTTTTTGCCCATGTTTTTACGATTTGCAGAACCCCCCGGCCTCCCCATGTCCTTATGTTCCATTTAGGTGAGAATGACCTGGGGCAGAGGACTAGTGTGTCCCCTAGGACTAGGCAAGGGACCATATTGCAGGACATGTCATGGCCGTGCAACCAGGAAATGCAAAATAAGCAGTTTGGAAATGCAGGGCATCACCAACCATGTAATGGACCTTCTTTCTAGTACCAGTAGCATTTTGCCAGTTCCCACGCTGAACACTGAAACTGTTTCAAGCTAGAAAAATTGCCACCAACCAGGTCTTAAAAAAAAGACAGGAGGGCTACACCAAAAGCATTGGAATGCAGGAACAACCTTATCTGGAATAAGCGATGTCAATTCCTGAGAGGAGGTTGGACGCAGCCCCTAAGAGTCGACTTTGGTCGCTGAATCTTTTCACAGCAATCTCATCCATCCCAGTCCTGCTGCGGAGGAAGAGAGCCAGAAAAGGAGACTAGGCTCTTCCTCATTGACCTCATCGCTTTTTGCTTCTTGGGGGGAAGAAAATGAGAAGCTTCTCCTTGGCTCTGTTTGAAGAAATGAAGTGAGGATGTTTCATTTTCTCGATATTCGAATCTATCTAGTCTTCTTTAGTGGATCTGTCATCACCACATTTGCCTATTTTCCGCTCTTTGTAAGCATGCGAGCTAGAAACACAAACATACGTACCATTTACAATCAGATTCCAGGCAACTTGAGCTGAGACATAATTTTACACAAATCTACAGGTTCTGGAAGCTGAAAACTGAAATTTTGATTTAAAAATGAATTTGAACAATACTTAAAAAAAAAACCTAAGTTCAAAGTTAAAGGCAATACAGTAGCCTTAAGCTAGCAAACTTAACACTGTAACCCTTTTCCCCCTAGCCCTGCTACATTCAACAATAAAGAAAATTGTGAGTACTGCACATCTATCTATCTATCTATCTATCTATCTATCTATCTATCTATCTATCTATCTATCTATCTATCTATCTATCTATATTGTAGACACACACACACACACACACACACACACACACACACACAACAGTATACAGTATATATACAGTACATACAGTATATACACATATAGTAGACATACAAAATATATGCATACAGTACATACAGTATATATACAGTATATATACTGTATATACTGTACTTTATGTATATATACATACAGTATATATACTGTATATGTACTGTGTGTGTACATATTGTATATATACTATATACTAAACAACATAGAAAATTGTGAGTACTCGAGAAATGGATCTGGAAATGGGGTCTGGAAATAGATCTGATGAATTTTCTTCTCCAAATTAGTTTCCGCGCCAAATGGAAAATGCCTGCCCAGGAGAACAATTCATTTCTTAGAAGCCAGGGTGCCGTTGCGGCCCTTGACTTCTCACACAGGTGCGGCCATTATCAGGAAGACATTCGCCAACACTGACTGCTTCCCCTGTTCCTCCTGGGGGACAGCTCCGCACTGACAATGGGATCGCTGAAATCAACTCGATTAGACCGGCTGAAATCCAGCATTCACCCAAGAAGGGGAGCGTGAGGGAAGAAAGGCATTGGCGGGGTGGATGTCAGGGGTCTGGAAATGGATCTGATCACTCTTGTCACCCTGGCATCGTAGCAGCTGCTGTGGCTGCAAAGCGGGGCGGAGGTGTTTGTAAATATGCCGGTCTGTTCGCAGCCTCACCAGTCACCACCCAAAGGGTGGGAGGCCACTGGCCTTTTGCCTGGATCCGTGAAAGGGCAACACTTCGGCTAATGCAGCAGGGCGGATCTAGTAACGTCCCCAAAGAGGCATCGAGTGGCTGTTAAGGGGGAGGGAAGGGTCAGGAATTCATTCCTCTTGAGGACGGAATAAAGAGATAACAAGGAGGGCGAAGAAGCAGAGGGAAGGTGGGAAGTCCCCTTGGAAATAGGAGCACCCTTCTTTTATCTGCTCCTTATTTCCACTGAGAGGCTGTTTTTGCAAGTCTACAGCTCTCAAAGGGGCAGATCACAAAATGAAAGCAAGACTAGGAATGCTGAGGCTACAAGCATAGCAAGTGCCACCAAAGTTCTAGGCAAACAGGTTAGGAAGAGGGAGTTCTCAGGTGAATGTAAGTGCCCAAATGAGGCTGGAGTTGGCTACCTGTTCCATAGTTGCAGTTCCTACTTCCCTGTTTGACTCAAAAGTGTTTGGCTGCCTTCTCTAATCTTCTCATTACACTAGGGTTGTAATGACTAGGGTCTCAACCCACCAGGATTGGCCTGGAGTCTCCAGGAATAAGCTAAGCATGCATCAATGTCGAGGTGACTACCAAAAGCAATCCTGAGGGTCTGAGCAAGACCTCCAGGAATTTTCAACATGACCCCTTATGTTGGGGAAAAAAATCTCTGGAAATAGCTTCAGTCAGTGTTGGCAACCCTATATAATACCTACGTAGAGGCTGTGAAAAGGGAAATAGGTAAGTGTTTTTTGTGCCTCTTTGGCTTACCCTATGCTGAATTCAGCAACTGGGATCACTGGGTTGCTGTAGGCCACATGGTCTGTTCTGAAGGCAATTTCTGCATTCAGCTGACAACCCCCCCCCCCAAAAAAAAACAAAAACAAAACAGAAATCTCTTTCAAGGTAGCCGAGTTGCAAGTATAAATCCAATCGATCCTGCACGATGACCATAATTGATTCAGAAACCCAAGACAAGTGCATTTAAAATTGTATTTCTGTCTTTTGCACATGCAAACCAACAGCAGGAGAGACGCTCCAAAGTAGCATGCATGCATGCAATCTCATTTCTGCAGATTGCAGCTTTCCCCACGTCACTACCCTGGCATTCCCCATGATCCATCACCACCAGTAGCTCAATAAAATTGTATAGCTGTAATGTGACAGTTTCTCTCTCCCCATTTCTAACTGCAGCTGCTTCCCAGGGTTGCAAACTTCTCAATCAGTAACTTATGCTTGTTTGTAATTGGCCACCGACATTTATCTCCATACTGTAAAAAAAAAGAGTAATCTGCTGACATCTGCACAGCAAACTATAATAAATGGCTCGATAAAGTCAGCAATCTTATTTATCCTCCTAATCTTATACCAATCAAAGAGTGATGAAGTTACCAGATTAGACTGCATGTTGTTTTGTCTACTGAATTTTATTCCTAAGGGAAAGTCAGTGATTTCGCAGTCACTGCCCAGTCGGTGCTGCCATGCTAATAACTCTTCTGGAACCCTACTTTGACTTTTCCCAGGTGCTGAATGAACTGTTACTGAAATTCATCCTGACCAGAGACTGTGGCAGGATAGAAGAAGGAACATGTATACCACCAAGAATGATAAGTCTGCTCGGTATTGTTTTCAAGTATCTGAAATGATATCATCTGTATACAGCCAACCACACAAGGACTGAATTAAGAAGAGTGTTGTGACAATGAACTCTGCGTTTCTGTGAATCATTCTTGAATTGTGAGGCCCCCAAGTCCTGTTTCAATAAGAGCCCCTAAATTTTCTGAGCTTTGATGTACGTGTTTTTATTTTTTTAAAGAAATGTTTTTTTTTTAAATGACGCTGCTACTATGATAGTACTGTACAGTTTCTTTGTTTTCTAATGACTTCGTTTTTCTTATAGGTGAGTGAAAAGCAACATGAAAAGCAAAATGAGTAATGGGCGCACTGTTCTTCAAGTAACCTCAGGAAACGTAGATCTGTAAAGAACCGAGGATTTCTGCCACAACACTTTCAGCATCTTCTTTCAGCAACTACAATTCCAGGGTTCTCTGACAGCAACACTGGCACTTCTGTCAAGTTTGAAACAGATTTACATTTGCAGTCATTTCATACGGAGGCAACTGCTACAGCTCCTGTTAAGGAACGCTGGGAATGGGAGTTTTAAGAAGACGCTGAGAATCGGCGCTCAGAATTCCCAATTGCTTATGGAGCTCCAGTTCCGAGTGCTATGTGAGGAAAGCCATGACAGTTAAATTGATTTGAGTTTGTAATGTAAACCTCTCTCCCCATAGATGATAAGAAGCTACATGCTTTCTGCATTGCGTCTATGCTATTATTGCATAGGGGCTGCGGCAGCGTTGCTGTGGCCCACATGTTACACATCCGTAAAAGGGGAGGCGAAGATTGGAGATAGAAGGGGAAAGATGAATGAGGCCTATCTCATATCCAGTAAATATACGTAAAGCTTCTGTTTAGTAGGAGTGCTATTTGGTTTCCTCTCTCTAACCCCCGAAGCCCCTGCAATTTATCTAGTCTTCCACACCAATTGAGAATGGGACTTTAATGTTGGAGCAGCTGTTAAGAATGTTGTTCTCCGAACCAGAAAGTCCCCAGTTTGCAAATCTCAGCTCAGTCACGAGCTTGTTGGCCTTAAGCAAATGTTTCCCAGTCTCCAGTGTACAATTCGAGGACACTAATAATGGCCGACCTTACCAGGTTGGTGTGAGGATGACTGAGATATGATGAAGTGTTTTTAACACTCAAGAAATGCTACTTAAATGCAAAAAGCATTCTTACTGGCAGGGGGGCCTCCCACCACTAGGTAACACAACCAGTCAGTTGACCTGGAATTGGAAAACAAGGCTTCCAAGGGCCAGGCCCTTAAAGGAACAAAGCACTGCTGATGTTTTCCAAAACTCCTAAACTCTCAACCATTTTGCTGTACACAAGCTCCAACTTCATGAACATGACTGACTTTTTGGCAGTGACGGCCTTGTCGGGAAACACATCAGGAGCCAAAGCTCATTTGCATGTTCTCTTTGCACATAGTTCGCGTTATTTCCATGCATGCAATAGATCCCAGGGGCGGTAGACAACTCCTGTTTCACTTAGCCGAGTCTTCCAGACAGCTGGGATGATCGAGACTCTTGATTACTTCTAGTCCCAAAGTCATGGGATTTTGCCTGGGTGTTTAAATTTTCGAGTCCTGCTGCTGACAAGTTGGCTGGTAGTTCAAATCAATGTGAAAATATGCAAGTTCTCTGCCATCCATTGCCTCTTTGGCCCCACAGCTGTACAATTTGGCCCCACAGCTTTCATAGCCCTCCTACCTGCCCATTTCCCTATCATTCCATAGAAGACAGCAGACAGTGGTGTAACTAGAGTGGAGCGGAGGCAAGTAGTTCTGCAAGACTCCGTTACACCGGAGTCAGCGGCCCCTCCCCCTTGCTGTTGGAGCCATTCTGGCAACAACAGCAACATGCAGGACACTCCCCTGTCGCTGCCGGAATGGCTCCAACAGCAAAGGGGAGGGGCCGCTGACTCCGGTGTAACGGAGTCTTGCAGAACTACTTGCCTCTGCTCCAGTCTAGTTACACCACTGACAGCAGAATCTAGTCCCCAGGAGGGGGCAGGATCGGTGGTGCTGGCACGTGTCGTATCCTATCCCCCTTCCTGGGCTTGACCCGACGATACAGATTAACTCGAATTTGCACCAGCGATAGCTGGTGCAGGTCTGAGTTGACTCATAGTGGCAGCTGGGGCTTTCCCTGGTGCAAGGGGACCAATGTCCCCCTTATACCGAGGAGACTTCCCCGTCTGCTAAATTCCCCCACAGGATACAGTGTAGCCCACACTGGCGCAGCTGCATCAGCACAGGGGAATTTAGTTAGGATTGGGCCTGCTTGCTGACTCCCAATGTCAGTCTTGATTGTACTTACTAAAGCCTGTGAAACACTGCCTGCGCAGCGGCACAGCAACAAGTGTCGGCAAGTGGCACAAAGAATGCAGTGTGTCTTGCCTTCTTGTACTTCACACGGCAACGCATGAGAGCTGCGTTGCCGCGCGAGAGGAGATGAAAAAAATTGAACTTCGCCCAATCAGAGGGCGCGTTCACTGCTGTGGGCTGGGATGTGAAAGGAAGCGAACAGCCAATCAGAATCAAGTCTGAAAAGACTCGATTCTGATTGGCTAGCAGAGAGGGGGCGGGGAAGGACGTCTTTTGCTTCTCTCCGCAGCTTCTTTCGCTTCGCTTCTCTATACTCGGCCCGTATAGACAGGAAGCGGCAAGGGGTGAAGCAAAGGCTGGCTTCACTTTGCACTGTGCCGCCTGCAGTGTGTCACAGGCTTTACTCTTTATAAGCCCCAAGCAATTCATACTTAACCTTTTCTAAGTGAGTAAATCCCAACCCTTATAAGCCTTTCTTCACAAGGAAGATGACCCCATGCCCCTGATCATTTTAGTCGCCTTTTCCCCCCTGGCTCTTCTGTATTGTTGTTGTTATTATTTTTAAACAAAACTAGAGTTACACATAATAAAGTAGGGAGGAACTTTCTTTTCCCTGGAACACACCACATTTGTCACTGGGCTCGTGGCAATGCTTCAAGTTGATTAAGTGCCCATTTATCGCTCACCACTTGCTTGCTTGACCAGTTGCCAGGAATACACTTAGAGTCCGGAATTTGCTCCCGGGATATGCGTGGGCAAAATGAGTTTCATTCTGGCTGTGTGGAAAAGATGAAGAGCGAAAGCGGGAGCATCATGTTGGCTTGTTTCTGACAATCCAAAAGAAGGCAATCTGGGATTCTTTCCTTGAACTTGAAATTCCCATCCTGCAATTAACTACTGCTTCTTATGGCGCAATCCCGCGTAAACTTCGAGCGGCAGAGCACGCACTCCACCACTCGAAGGCATTGCGAACATGCCGTAAAGCATGTTTGTGACTCCGGGAAAGTAAGGGTCGCCAGGGCGAAGGTCGGCAGCCCTCACTCCGCCAGGGGACTGTCCCTGCACCCACTGGAGAAGGTAAGCCCTGCACCGACTGGTGCAGGGGCGGGGGGGAGGGCAGACTGGGCGGCGAGGGAGGGTGACCATTGGGCGAACCGGGCAGGGAGAGGGTGGGGATATTGGCGGCGAGTTCTGCCAATATCTCAAGCCCTCTCCCCGCCTGGTTTGCCTTTACACCCCTGGCTCGAATGTACGTCAGCTTCAGATTTTGTGTAGGGGGGCTGAGACATTTTGGTGGCGATAGAAGAAGGAAAGAGCAGTTGGGCTGAGAGCAAATGTCCAGAGTGATAATTGTGGACAGCTGTAATGGGGATTAGCTGGGGTAGAGTGATAATGGCCCAGGACTGACAAGAGGAGGCCTCCAAGAATTAAACAGACTGGAGACTGGCAGTCAAAGGTTTACGGCCCAATCCTATAGGGCCTTTATGATAGCGGATCTTGTGATCTGCTATTGTAAAGGCTGCAGCAGCACTGTAAATGGTGCACCGCTGCTGAGCACATTGGAGCCACTGGCACAAATGGATGGCAGCTCCATCACCCACCACCGACAGACCTGGCCAGCGCCAGAGCAGGTAAGGTGGCGATGGGGGCAGGTCATGGGCAGTTCAGGGAAGGTTCGGGGCAGTGAGGGGGTTGGAGAGGGTGGATCTCAGTAGCAACAGCATGTGCCAGAATCCTATCCCCATTTTTCCAGCCCGCTCAACCCCTTCCTCTCTTTGGATTTACATCAGCAAAATGGCTAGCGTGGGTCTGAGAGACCCATTGGTGATCAAGCTGCCTACTGGGAGTAAAATATTTTTTACTTACCTTTCACTGGGCATCTGGTTGCTCCCCCACCATAGCATGCAGTGCACGCGCCATTGGCTGCATGCTATGGACTGGTGGGGGATAGGCTTGAGCCGTTAGTTGGTTACTTGAAATCAAGATGGGACTCTCAGCTCCCCTCTCACACATTATTTAGGTTCTGTGTCCTATCAGCATTCTTTCCCCATGTCTCTCCTTTTGACAAAGCCTTTCTTCTCCCTTCCTGCTCACAGCACATAATTTCTAGCCCCTTCTCCATGTGGGAAGTTTCTCCCAGCCATCATTCTCTCAGCTCTGTGCATCTTCCACCCTCCTTCCTCAGTCTTCTCCCCCAACCAACCCCTCAGGCTTTTGCTTCTCATCTATTGCTCCCTACTTCTTCTTCAACTACAGTACTTTCTCCATATCCACTGGGAATATGTTCCAGGCCCCTCCGTGGATACAGGACGTCTGGCTCAGTTGGTAGAGCGTTCGTCTTACAAAATTGCCTGAAGATCTGCAGGACAGTGCTGTTGTTGAACAGGACAGCAGTTCAAGACGGCTGGAAGTCTGTCGGAGAGCTGCTGGCACGCCGAGCTGATAAGCTGCAGAGCCCTGTGGGGGAGTGGAGCTGCAGCTGAGGCGTGCTGAGGCGAACGCCAGAGAGAGAGAGAGAGAGAGAGAGAGAGAGAGAGAGAGAGAGAGAGAGAGAGAGGCTGGACTGTGAAAGTAACATCTCGAATGAAGGGTTCTATGAAAGATTAGAACGTTATTATATTGTAAAAACCCTTTGGGGTTTAGAACAGCCTGCCCATGTACACCACCTTGAATAAAGTCAGAGGAGAAATTCAATGACCAGAAAGGCGGTATATAAATACTGTATATTATATTATTATTGGAACCGTGGATAGGAGCGAACGCCCCCTCTATGGTATCCTGAGTGCCCCCCGCCCAGCAGAGGCGTAGCTAGACTGGAGTGGAGGCAAGTAGTTCTGCAAGACTCCATTACACCGGAGTCAGCGGCCCCTTCCCCTTGCTGTTGGAGCCATTCTGGCGGCAAAGGCAACACGCAGGATACTCCCCTGTCGCTGCTGGAATGGCTCCAACAGCAAAGGGGAGGGGCCACTGACTCCGGTGTAACGGAGTCTTGCAGAACTACTTGCCTCCTCTCCAGTCTAGCTACACCTCTGCCGCCCAGCCTTCCCTGTGGGCAGGTGTGCGCGCCCACCCCAGCTCTTATTTTTCTTTCAGCAAGCTTTGTTTCTTCCTTAAAACAAACAGAGAAGCAGCCTCCATTGCAGGCAAGTAGAATGAGACTAAGTCTTAGAGAGGCTCTGCAAGGTTTCTGTTAACCTTGTAGAGCCTCTCTAGGACTTAGTCTCATTCTACTTGCCTGCAATAAGCAGCCAGAGGCTGCTTCGCCTGTTTATTTAAGGAAGAAACAAAGCTTACTGGGAAAAAAGTAAAAGCCTGGGGACGGGGTCCCTGCGATCCATGGATAAATGAAACCGTGGATAGCGGATCAGTGGATATGGGGGCCCACCTGCATATTTTTCTCTTTGACCTCTTACCTCCTGGGTCCCCCTTTGCCACCTTCCCAGATCTCAGTCTCCTGGCTTGCCCAACCTTCCCCTTGAGGTTTGGCAGATCTCAGGTTTTTGACTGGCCATCTTAGATTTTGGAGGGCCACCTCCACTACCTCCTTACTCCCTGCCATTCACAATTTAGTGCGTAATGCTGCATGCCATGCATGCCACTCTACTGCCCCCAATTGGCCTGGAAGAATTGTAGGAGGTGGTGATGCGGTGGCAGGTTTTGCAGCAGTGTGATTGACTGTAACAGTATTATTTTAAAATGTTATTTTAATGTTATTATTTTAAAATGTTATTTTAAAATGTTTTTCACTCATAAGTCGAGGGGGGGGAATTGACATTTTTCCCTTGGAAAAACTGGGAACATGAATTTAGGACTTCCCTATCCTTGTGCTGTGGAGCTTCACCCAGGACCAGATCGCAGTCCTGCCCAAGTTGCCAATATCCTGTTTCCTGACACCCTGTCTCAAGCTATTGCCTTCCCTGTCACCCCTGCTTGGTTCACCTAGGCTGAGATTAAGATTCAGCACGCTCCCTAGGCTATGCTTCCTGCTTACCTTATTCCACCCCAAAATGTCCTGTGGCTATTTTTAAGGATGTTGTTACTTTTGCTGCCCTGGGGGTAAGGGTAGAGGCACGCACCTAGAGCCTTGACCATACAAGGACAATGACAAATGCACAATAGACACAACAGAAAGGCTGCATATAAACAGCAACCAACATCTGTTCCAGACAATCAGCAACTGGAACGGAAGCCAACTCTTTGGAAGATGTGAGGGGTACAATAGGAAGACAAATGAGAGATGCATTGGGGGTCTCCATGTAGGAGCCCTAGAAAACAGAGTGTGGCGGCTGCTGTCAGGCCATTCTGGTCTCAGACTAGGATCCAGACTGTGGATCAGGCTCCAGGCCTTCACCACTAGCCAGAGGCAGGGATTGCCTGCCCGGGAATTCCCACACAATTCCCAAAGCTGTTGCCTTCCCTCAGTCTGGGCAATATTGCTGAGGAAGGTCATCATGTTACCCATCTTTGGCCTACATTTGGGCATAGCTGGCTTGATAATCTAAATTGCAAACAGAAGCGTTGCTGGGGCGGGGCGGGGCGGGCGACAAGCAGGTTTCTTTTACAAAGCGGCGCGGGGGGGGACAACAGTGCCATTTTTGCAGCAGGAACAGTGGGCAGCGGCGGAGAAGGCGATGGGTTTGGCCCACCCTCCCGCCCTGCGTCTTCGAAGGGAGTTGCAGCGGCGGTGGCGGTGGCGGTGACATCACTTCCGGTGGTGATGTCACGGGAGGTGGCATAGCGACGTCACTGACTGCAAACAACAACAACATCATGATATTCCCTTCTCAATCACAGTCCACGGTCTAAACCCTTAGATCTGGAGAGATCAATCCTCCTATTCTGATTATGAGGCACAATTCGTAGTACATGGATGCCCACCACACTGCTTGATGACTTAGCTGAACGTGTGAACTGCCTCTCTTGCGGTATGGTATTACTGGATGTGATGGTAGTTGATATCAAAGTGCTGTCTGTGGTGTTTGATGGCAAGTGGCTGTTTCACCCTTGACAGTGCAGTCGCTGAGTGATGAACATGCATGTGTGTTTGGATCTGAGCCATCAGTGAAGGGTGAGCTGCTGGTGACCTGGGATTGTTGGCCAAGGAATCGTCCTGTGTTCTTCTCACCCTCCTCATGCCCTTGTCAAAGGAGGTTTTGACAAGGAAGCCTCCCTGTGCCAATCAATAAGCCCATGTGGGTCAGGTGATGCTTCCTAACCTCTCCAAAATGCTCAGGTCATGTTGCTGGTCTGGGCAACCAGGAAAGCTGCTCTGGCCAATTCTGTCTTGTCCAGCTCTGAACTGTACAGGAGCTGGATCTCACCATGGATGGACTTACCCTGATCTAGGCTCTCTGCTGCTTCGCTTTCTGCCATCTTCTAGTTTAAAACTGAATGTATGCCAACTTCTCTCAAAACCAAAAGTGACCAAAGCTTTAAGTAGGCCCCCCATCCAGAGTCTATAACCAGCTATGATCAGTGTTTTTCTTCTTATGGCACACTGACCTCTACAATCCTTTCTATGGTCTTTGCCTCTTGTGATGTCACTTCTGGCTTCCGGGAGACACTTCCGGGTTCTGTAGCTCTGTTGCAGCTGTCTGTAGTAACAAATTGTCTGTCCCTCTTCCTCCGGCAGCTGAAGAGGGTTTTTTTTAGAGATTTTCAACCGCTGTGCTCCAAACTCCTGTGGCACACCTGCGGACCTTTAACATCATACCACTGTGCCGCGGCACAATGGTTGAAAATCGCTGCTAGCAACCAACACTGCTGAACCCCAAAAGTTCTGTGTGCCCCAGAGCATCCAAGAGCATGAGGGAAGGTATCGAATCTTTCTTGTGACTTTCTAGCTTGGTGATTTTCCTCCACCCAGTGGCGTTGCTCGAGGTGGGGCGGAACGGTAAGTTCCGCACTGTGCTAACCTCCGTTTGCTCCCCGGCACGAGGCGACCCCGCCCCCACGCCGTTGGAGCCATTCCGTGCGGTGAAGCAATGGGCAGGGAGTCTACTGCTCATTGCCTTCGCCACACTGAATGGCTCCGACGGCGAGGGGGCGGGGCCGCCTCGTGCCGGGGAGTAAACGGAGGTTAGCACAGTGCGGAACTTACCGTTCCGCCCCACCTCGAGTGACGGCGACGCCAGTGCCTCCACTTCCTCCCATCCAAAACGTGTTCAGTGTCCTTCCCCATGTGTGGTTTGCTATGCGTGGGTGGTGGATGCATCTGACAGACTGCAGGGTATATTTGCAAGCACCAAGGTAACCTGGTCAGCTGCGTGGGAGGCTGTGGGGCACAAGTTGGGAGGAGAAGGCTGGCATACCCCAAGGTGGTGACAGAAGGTGCTTTAATAATTACCGTGACATGTCCCAGGATCAAAAATAGCCCTGCAGCCGTGTTACCCGCTTGGGCAGTGCTAAGCCTTTCAGGGGACGCTACATGTCTGTATCCTGAGGGGAGAGCGAGACACCTCCAACACCTGAGATGGGAAAGCACAGCCATCTCATCTTTCTTCCTTCCTTCATTTCTACCACGAGGCACCAGTGCTGATTTGCCCTCTGGTCCACCCACCCACCTTCTCATTGGCTCATGGCCCTTTCAGAACTTTCCCAACAACATATCAACTTGCACTCTCTCTTCCTCCTTGATTAACCGGTCTCTTCTAAAGTTGCCAACTGACCAGAAACATAACATGGTCTGTTCCTGTGCAGGAGACTAGAATTGTCAGCTTCTTTACTAGCCACTGTTGCTATGACTTTAACAGCAGCATGATCTTGTAGGCACTGGCCGATGATGCTTTTTACAGAAGCATTACCATCTGCCAAAGCCTGCAGATCGAGCTGCTGCTGAACTTATAGGAACAGTCACTGGCGTCACTAGGACGCGCGTCACCCTGGGGCAGGGTCGCGCGTTGCCCTAGTGACGATCGCGGCGCGGGGGGGACGACCCGGCTCCCTCCCCCGCGTCGCCCTCCGGACGCTCCGAGGCTGGCCCCGTTGGCGCCCCTGTCGGCGCTCCAGGGAAGGCCCATGTAGCGCGTCAATCCGGGTATTTCCCGGATTTTCGCGCATGCGCAGACCTGTTTTGAGGGCAAAAAGCCCTCAAAATGAGTCTGTGCATGCGCGAAAATCTGAAAAGGCCCAGGCAGCGCGTCCATCCGGGTATTTTTTGGATTTTCGCGCATGCGCAGACCCGTTTTGAGGGCTTTTTGCCCTCAAAACGGGTCTGCACATGCGCGAAAATCCGGGAAATACCCAGATTGACGCTCTACATGGGCCTTCTTTCAGAAGGCCCTGGAGCGCCGACGGGGTCGGACGCTCCGAGGTCGGCTCCTGGACCGGCCTCGGAGCGTCCGGAGGGCGACGCTGGCGACGCGGGGGGGCGCACCCCATGACGCGCATCACCCCGAGGCGACCCGCCTCCCTCGCCTCGCGCCAGTGACGCCAGTGGGAACAGTGGCTCGCAAAGAAGCTGACAATTCTAGTCTCTTAGTTTTGATTGCTGTTGTTGTTCTCCCATTTTCTTTAGACTTTGTGTATGTAAGAAGCTGTATCCCAGAAGAGTCCTAGTCCTTGGGAGTCTTAAAATGTTCATGCTGGCCAATCCTTGTCTGATTCAGATTAAATTATATATCACTGTTAGTCAGTGGTGTTGCTGGAGGGGGTGTGGCACCATAAGTGGTGCAAGGTGCTGCACCACATCTTGAAAACCAGTGTAATGGAGCCCCTCCCACTTGCCCCCGGAGCCGTCTGGTGGCATCTGGGAGGAGAGGCATCCCTGAGGCGTCTGGTGGGGCCACTGTGAGATACAGGAAGGTGGACTAGATGCACTGGCGTCACTACAGGGGGGCGGAGCTCTAAGTTCTTCCGTGATCCGAGCCTCGGTTACACGGAGGAACAAAGTGCCCCGCCCCGCGCCTTCCGAACCAGTCAAAGCGGTGAAAACAATGCGCAGGGAGTCTCCTGCGCGTTGATTTCACTGCTTTTGGTTCGGAAGGCGCGGGGGCGGGGCACTTTGTTCCTCCGTGTAACCGAGGCTCGGATCATGGAGGAACTTAGAGCTCCGCCCCCCCGTAGTGATGCCACTGACTAGATGGGCCTTTGGCCTGATCCAGCAGGACTTTTCTTATGTTCTTATCGTGCAGCCTTCACCACCGAAATGGTTCTGGGGGCAAGTGGGAGGAGCCACATCACACCGGTTTGCAAGGTGTGGTACAGTGCCTTGCACCACTAACGATGCCACACATTCTCCAGCAATGCCACTGCTGGTGGTGGTCAGACCCCATATCATGATATTCTCATATCCTGTCTTGTTTTGTCCTCCAATTCTAATTTTTTAAAAATGAAAATCGTTCCTCACACAATCATTTCCAGTGTTACCATGCTGTTGCTTACCAGTATTAAAATGGCCCACATTTCAGTAAGAATGTCTGTCCTCCTGGCCCTTGCATGCCCTCCTTCCATCACTTCTTTTAGTGGTTTTAATGCTTTTATTTTAAATAATTAACCACATTTGTTGCAAATATCCAGAGATATCTTTTCTTTTTAGTTCTTCCTCCAGTTTAGCACAGGCCCTGCTATAATCCACAACAGGACTAACCAAAATTTGGCATAAACAAACTTTGCATCTGTTCTGTGACCCCATCTTAATTCAAGTGGAAGAAGTCCTCAGATATGGCTCTGTCTGAATGGAGCATCTCGGAGGAGAGATCCTTCTCCACAGCATCTCGACTCTTTGTGACATCATTCTGCAGAATCCGTGGAACGGATGGGTGTAGTTGTTGCCACAAAGCAGAGGGTTTTGTTGCCTCCTTCCTTCTCTGTTCAGGGAAATGTCTCAAGCTGTCCGCCTTCATAGTCCCCTGTGGCGCTAAAGATGTGCCACAGTGATAGCATGATTGCCCAAGGGGAAACATGACCACCCACTGTCAAGTTTGCCACCTTATTCTGCAAAATCGAAGTCCGTTTCAGAAACTATTTGTAGGATAGAGACAGACCAAAGTGTGTGTGTTTTTGTTTAAATTGATTTGAAAAAAAAGTATCAGTGTTGTATACTTCTCTCTCTTTCCCCTCTGGTTCAACAGGTTTTGCATGTTTTTTATTTCAAAAACCTGCTTAACCTGTATAACTAGAAGAAGTGGGACAAATGAAATGTGTGTATATAACATCACTGGAAGCATTACTCTCTTAACCCCGCTCCCCTGTTTTTTTTGTCTGTTTCCACTTGAGCTTGCTTCAGTCACAAATGATGAACCTGTTTGCCTGAATGCACCTTCATGTTGTGAGAGCTGGGATTTAACACACAAAAGTGAATCACTGAAGACTTTTGGTTAACTCTGACTTGGTAACTCTTCCATTTGTCATCATGTTACTGAATTTTCCTTTGAGAACTTGAAAGGCTGTTACTAAATCTAGATTTTCAGTGTGAATCACACTGGTTATCATAGCACTCTCTCTGGCTATAGCCTGTGCATAACCCTGTCCCTGCCATCACCTTCTGTCTCTTAACAAGGTCAAAAGGGGGAGAGAGGACTAGGTACCCTGAGCTGTGAAGGTCTGTCTACTGTATATCCACTGATAGAGTTACCACCTTCTGAACTGGAACCTGCAGCATGTCCCTTTAACAACAGCTTGATATGTAGCAATTAGCAGGCAATGTTTACAGGTCTGGCTGAAGCCAGACTGGCGCCTGAAACTGGTATGAGGTTTCCTACCCGTCCAAAATATGCTTCTGCTTCCTCTTGTAGCAGCTGCACTGTTTGTTAACGTTCTCTGATTGACTCTTCCTTCCCAAGCTGTTTGCAATTTTATGCCCTATGACATCACAGCATTTGAGCTCATGTTTAGCGAATGCTACAGGTGAAAGATAAGTGTGTGCATACACACACATGGGGGGGGGGGGAGGCAGGGCTGGTGCCAGGCTCTTTCATAACGTAATAAAGGCTGACTTGCACTCCCTCCAATTTTTTTTTCAGAAGACTTTATACTTAATTATATTCCATAGCACTGTTGTGTTACAGTATTTAAAATACCGGTAACAAAAATATAAATTGTCAGTTGCAATTTTTACATGGGTTAAAAAAACAAATCTGAATAAAACTGTGCCCCTCAAATATATTCCACCCCCTAAGGCCTGCGCCCTAGGCAGCTGCTTAGTTGGTTTATTATAGCACCGGCCCTGGGGGGGGCAGGATCCATGGAGCTGCTTTAAGCATACCTGTTGGCAATGTGGCAATGTGTGTGTGTGTGTGTGTGTGTGTGTGTGTGTGTGTGTGTGTGTGTGTTTGAATTGTAGTTCGCATGTATTTGGAATTTCTTAGGAAATCCCCCTCTGGTTCAAAAACATTTGTACTGTGTGTGCTGTTCATAGAATAACCAAGATACAAAGGATAACAGGACTCCTGTGCCTTTAATTGCTGTACAGGGACGTTCTAATGTGGAGATGTTTTTACCTTTAGATAACAGGGGTATTTAAGCCAGGAACTGAAGCCAACATGTTCATACAACCTTCCTACATATCATACGATCAAATAAGACACTACTTCTAGAGACTTACATTTTGTATTATTATTCTCCAAAAGTCACAGTTCCTATCAAACCAATTCTAGGACCTGACTTCATACCTGACCCTTAACATTTTTGCAAGAAATTATAAATAAAGACCATAATCTCACAAATGTATTACAAGTGCTGCAGTGTCCTCCTTTGCTCCATACCATAAGAACATAAGAACACAAGAAGAGCCCTGCTGGATCAGGCCAAAGGCCCATCTAGTCCAGCTTCCTGTATCTCACAGTGGCCCCACCAGATGCCTCAGGGAGCACACAAGACAACAAGATACCTGTTTCCTGTCGCCACTCCCTTGCACCTGGCACAAAGAAAACCTACTCCTACAACCAGGAGGTTGCTTATCCCCATCATGGCTCCTAACCTGTGATGGACTTTTCCTCCATAAATCTGTCCAATCCTCTTTTAAAGGCCTCTAGGCCAGGTGCCATCACCACATCCTGTGGCACGGAGTTCCACATGTGAATTACACGCTGGGTAAAGAAATATTTTCTTTTGTCTGTTCTAACTCTCCCTCCACTCCTTTTTAGTGCATGTCCCCTGGTTCTGGTGTTGTGCGAGAGGGAGAAGAATTTCCCTCTATCCACTCTCTCCATCCCATGCATAATTTTATACGTCTCAATCATGTCTCCCCTCAGGTGCCTTTTTCCTAGGCTGAAAAGCCCCAGACGCTGTAGCCTTTCCTCATAAGGGAGGTGCTCCAGCTGTTAATACCAGTATATTCCTGTTCATGATATCCTGTACCTTCTGTTTCCATTCATTACGTTTGGGTATGTTCTTGGGCTTCCAGTTCTCCACTATTACATTTTCGATGCCAGAATCTTGCACCACTAACGTTGTTATATGCCAACACATATAACACTGCAATCCTGTGTAACCTTGCACCAGTGTAATAGTAGATGCACTGGTGTACGTGCACTTATGCCAGTGTAATTGCACTTACACTGGTGCATCTGCTGTTACACTGGTGCAAGGTTACACAGGATTGCGCTGTAAGTCTCCTTTTAACTTATCTGGTGGGATGAAATTGAATAAAACAGCCATTTTTAATGTAAGAACAAAATCCATCTTCTAAATCCTTTTTAGAACTAGCTCTACCTTCTTGCAACATTTCTGTATTACTGAACACGTCAGTGGCGTCGCTGGAGGTGGGGCGGAACACTAAGTTCCGCACCGCGCTGACCTCCGTTACTCACCGGCACCCCTCCCCCTCGCCTTCGGAGCCATTCAGTGCGGCGAAGGCAACATCCTTTTTTTTTTCTTGTGTATAATACCAATAATAAAGCATTTTATGACAATTTTCTCTTATGTCTTTGACCAAAACAGGAAGACCTATTGAATAGACTTGACTCCATTCCTTTTCTGTGTTTGACAGCTTTAAATCCAACCCCCAAACTAGTTTGTATTTATTCCTGGAACATTCCAGATTACAGTAATCAATATCTTGTATATTTTGGATAAAATTCCTTTACGCCTCCACAAGCTATTCCATCATTTCTCAATTTCAGATACCCTGTTCCTGAGAGTAATATCAGATCTCTTCTTAATCCCACTCATATTTTCACTTCCAGATAATTAACTTGCTATGCATGCAATTTGTCTCTATCAAAGCATAATACCTCACCAGCTTCTGTAAGTATTCCCAGCTTCTATTTCTACTATATATAGATGTTTTTGTATTTGCATTTTTGAATCTTTTTTCTATAAAGGATTAAGTCAAAATGGTACAGGTTGAGTATCCCTTATTCAGACTGCTTGGGACAGGAAGTTGTCTGGATTTTGGAATACTTGTGTAAGTATGAGATACCTTGGGGATGAGACCCAAGTCTAAACATGAAATTCATTTATGTCTCATATACAGTACACTATAGCCTGAATGTAATTTTATACAATATTTTTAAATAATTTTGTGCCCCAGCATGCCTTGCGCAATGCCAGCCAAGTGCTGGGAAAGTGTTTTTTTTTTTTAAGTCATAGCCCCCCAAATATCTGGATTTTGGAATAGTCTGGATTTTGGATGTCCGGATAAGGGGTAATCAACCTGTAATACCACGGCTGCCCTTAGTAGGTGGTGATTTTCATTTCCATGCTTCACCTCTGATTTCCTGCATATCAAGTTGCTGTTAGACATAGCTACAGAAGCTGGCTGAGAAGTTGGCAATCCTATCAAAGCTCCCTTTTGACACACAAAATTAACTGCATTCTCCTTTGGATCCTTATTTATTCAGGCTTGCTTCAACTTTTCTAAAATGAAAGACTCTTTGTCTACATTGAGGTAAATTAGCAACACACCTTTACTGTGATTTCAAGCTATAATTATGATATACAGTACTACTCTTAAAAAAGTACTGTAGGTTGAAATCCAGGATGCAAAAAAGCAAGTTGTCTTTCTATTTAGCTCTCCCTGCTGCCACCCAGTGGCCGATTGCCAAAGCTGCAGCTCTTTCAATCTAATTTTCATGAGTTGCAGTGGTGATAACTTCCCCTCAATTCTTGAGTTTATCTAAATACATTTGGACTATACTGTTGTGTCCTGGGTCTGTCTGATTCCTCCAAAAGACCCCTGGACCTGTCTGGTTTTCTCACTCTCTATGAGAAAGGCCAAAGCTGCTGAAAGGCCTGCTGTCCACATAGAATTGCTTAAGCGTTAGGCTTGGTTGACCAGATATGACCCTTGTTGTTGTTGTTCAGTCATTAAGTCGTGTCTGACCCTTCGTGATCCCATGAACCATATCCCGCCAGGCCTTCCTGTCCTCCACTATCTTCCTGAGTTCGCTCATTTTCATGTCCGTTGCATCGGTGATGCTGTCTAACCATCTCATCCTTTGCCTTCCCCTTCTCCT
This sequence comes from Plestiodon gilberti rubricaudatus, assembly GCA_026170595.1. NCBI lineage: Eukaryota > Metazoa > Chordata > Lepidosauria > Squamata > Scincidae > Plestiodon > Plestiodon gilberti. The sequence continues at coordinate 24,699,932 of JANXHW010000006.1, forward strand.
TTTGCCTTCAATCTTTCCCAGCATCAGAGTCTTCTCCAGAGAGTCCTCTCTTCGCATTTTTGTTGTTGTTCAGTCGTTAAGTCGTGTCCGACCCTTCGTGATCCCATGAACCATATCCCGCCAGGCCTTCCTGTCCTCCACTATCTTCCTGTTCGCTCATTTTCATAGATATGACCCTAAGAAGTGCTTATTGTTATAAACGCACGTAGCATCTATTAATAGAACATAAACATATATGAAAATTGCTGAAATAATCAGGGTTAGGGTTTAATAATAATAAGGAAGCAAACTACTTTTTCTGTTGCAAAGTGATATGTAGGAACAACAAAGTGATATGTAGGAACAACAAAGTGATATGTAGGAACAACAAAGTGATATGTAGGAACAACAAAGTGATATGTAGGAACAACAAAGTGATATGTAGGAACAACAAAGTGATATGTAGGTATTTGAAGATTTTCCCACTACATCTTCATACCACAAAAAGCTTAACTTGTTCAGCTGCCTAATTAATTACACAAGAGCAAAACCAGTACGAAAAAAGTGGCAATACTAAAGAATAGGAAGGCAGCTTGAGATGCCTGTTTTCTGGTCTCTCTCTCTCTCTCTTCAGGAAAAGAGAAAAGATGAGTAGGTTGGATCAGGGAAATCCTACTCTGTCGTGAGTCAGTAATTCTCCCTTCTGTAACCCCTCCTCTCAGTGATTATGCCTCTGGATCAGTTTCCCTACGTCTGATGTGATGAAATGAAACCAAAACACTTCCAGTTTTTATTTACATGCTGTCAAAGTCCGCTGAAGTCGTGGCAAGGCAGGGCCACGACAATAAAAACCAGTTCTTATTGAATCTGTGACCTGTTTAGTACCTCTACCTTGGCCAGATAAGGAACGGCATAATCTGTGACCTGGTGTATTGCGAATCATGTCAGAATCTCAAATCTAGTTGTCATCGTGGAGCCCTGGAGAGTGACTGTGCTGGAGAGGTGAGTGTTCTGAAATAAAGCCAAAACTAGGTTAGAAAGATTTTACTTTTTTGGGCTCCAAGATCACTGCAGACAGAGACAGTAGCCATGAAATTAAAAGATGCTTACTCCTTGGAAGGAAAGCTATGGCAAACTTAGACAGCATAATAAAAAGCAGAGATATCACCATGCCAACAAAAGTTCGTATAGTCAGGGCGATGGTGTTCCCAGTAGCAATGTATGGTTGCAAGAGTTGGACCATAAGGAAGGCTGAGCGCCGAAGAATAGATTCTTTCGAACTGTGGTGCTGGAGAAGACTCCTGAGAGTCCCTTGGACTGCTAGGAGATCAAATCAGTCAATCCTAAATGAAATCAACCCTGACTGTTCCCTGGAAGGACAGGTACTGAGGCTGAAGCTCAAATATTTTGGCCACCTAATGCGAAGAGAAGACTCTCTGGAGAAGACTCTGATGCTGGGAAAGATTGAAGGCAAAAGGATAAGGGGAAGGCAAAGGATGAGATGGTTAGACAGCATCACCGATGCAACGAACATGAAAATGAGCGAACTCAGGAAGATAGTGGAGGACAGGAAGGCCTGGCGGGATATGGTTCATGGGATCACGAAGGGTCGGACACGACTTAACGACTGAACAACAAAGGTTAGAAATGGCATGTCTGCATCTTCACTCTGTTGCCCTTCTCTGACCTACTACCCCCTTATCACGGTTTCACTCTTTTTGCTAAAGGCAGTTTTGGAGGTTAATAGATATATTCATAGTTCATCTAAAGATTAATAATGCCAGTAGACATGCCACTTATTATGCATGTCACTGACATTGTTGTCTGTCTTGTAAACTGGTTGAACAATCTGTATGCGCGTATGTTTTGGAGGGATCCAAAGGTTATTTGGGGGAGCAGAGTTGGGCAGATCCCAGTTGTTTGTTCCACTAGTTACTTATTGCAGCAAAAGCTTCATTTGCGGAACTGAGATGGACACCGTGTGTTAAAGGCACAGAGCTTGCCTTGCGTCCTTTAGAAAGAAGGCTAGCAGGGACTCAGCCAAATAGACAAGGCCCTATCTAGTTAAATAGCTTTTTTCTAATGGTGGCCAGCCAGGAAGCCCACAATGCAATAACTTTCTCCCACTGTTTGCCCCCCAGCGTCTGGTATTCAGTGGCATACTTCCTCTGACGTGGAAGTGGTTCAACTTAACCATTGTGGTTAAAAGCCATGGATGGACCTTACCTTCATGAATGTGTTTGACCTGCCTTTAAGCCCTCTAATGTAGCTACTGTCTCCCTGTCTTGTGACAAGGAGTTTCATTCATTCACAACAGGCTGCACCAAGAATTGCTTTCTTTTGTTCGTCGTCAATCTACTGTCAGTTAATTTCAGCGGGCAACATAGAGAAGCAGGGCTTAGTGTCAGGGTTGGCATCGCTGGTGTAGCGGAATTTTAAGCACATGATAATTAATAATGGAGGACCAGGAAGACTGGTGAACAAGGAAAAAGTATGGGTTTATTGTTATGCAGCGCAATGGACAGCACCCCAGGAGGGGATACTGACCCTTTGCTACAAGTGAGCACACTTTTTATACATTACAGAACTGACCATCACATGCTTACAAGATACTTGCAGGCTTGAGAGGGCATGTGATTACAGATTTACATTTCTTAGGGACAATGGGGCAAGGTGGGTGTACAATAGATTCTGACAACTCAGGATGGTCCCAGCCAATCTTGTGGGGCTTAATTAAGTTAGCCCAAGGGAGTTCCTGACTCCAGGAGCATCCTAATGAATGTGATATCCCAGAGAGGAGGGAGTGGTGAAGCTGTTATGTAAGAGATTCTCTCCAGGCAAATGGACAAACAAATGGATGTGATCTTCGATCGAAAACTTTCATGGCCAGCGATTACTTGTAGCGATTTCGGAATTACGGGTAAAATAGCCATGTAGTAGCTAACAGGACAGCCAGAATAAAAACAAAAATCAATTCTGCTTGCGTCTTCCGTTGCTGGGGCTCGCAAGACAGACAGAAAATTTATTTAAAATTCACAGCCCAGTAGTCTCACTCCAACATTTCGTTTCCTTCTTTCCGGAAACCTTCTCAAGGAACCAATCTGAAAGATTGGAAGATGTTACATTGTGAAGAGGCACTAAGCTTCCTTTATCCTAGAAAGTGTAGGAACAAAGCAGACACGTAAATGATTAATTAGCAACACAGGAGATCAGTGCGGGGTTGCCCAGGAGTAGGAGTCCATCAAAACTTAGTGTTCCAACGCAGAGTCCATCAAAACTTAGTGTTCCAATACTCCCTTTTTCATTACTGCAGCCTGTTCTTTCTTGCTGTCAAGTTGCTGATGTTTCTGCTCAACCTTGGAATTCTGTAATATAGGGAACCAGGACTTATTTACAAAGCTCAGGTCCTATTGTCTATTAATCAGACTGGAGGCGGGTCTTTTACTAATTTCAATCGCCTCCAAGAATTGTAAGGTGCCAACTTTATTTTCTATTTGTAGGCAGCTGGTGTCTTCAAAACATATTGTATGACCTGTGTTTATTGCGTGCTCAGCTATGGAGGACAGTTGATTCAATGGATGATTCAATCTCACCGACCTCTCATGCTCCTTGATCCTGGTTCCAATTGATCTTTTAGGAGCATGAGAGGTCGGTGAGATTGAAAAGTGGCCACACTTTTGATTTATATAACGTGCCTGTGAATGTGTCACCTATAGTATGAAGCGGGCCAGACCTACCAAAAAGTGTGAAAAGAGGTGTGGGCCAGTCACACTAGCTGAGGCCCCATGCGGGGGGTGGGGGAGAGGAGAAACGTAGTGCAACGCTTTGCTCCAGAGCTCCCAGTCAGTCCCAAACTAGCACTGGCTTGAGCATGCATGTTGTGCTGCATTTTCTTTTTCAGAGCAAAGAATATGATTCCAGCTAGTTCCCCCTCTTAGAGGTTAGAGCAGGCGTCTGCAGTCACAACCTTAGTTTCAAAACCCTACAAGCGGACCTACCCCTTGTTGGCAAGGCTGGCTCCCAGGGGCAACCCCCCTCCCTTTCCAAATCTCCCTTTGCCTGGGAGTCACCCACTCAGTCACATGCTCCTGGGCTCTGATCACATGATCGAGAGAAATAGAAACTAAGCAGCGGCTGGCTTGTTGCTTCCTGCACGATTGCTCAATGCTTCCTGCTGTTTTTGTTACCCTCCCTCGCCTGAGCTGCTGGAGAAAAAAACATTATTAAAGCTGGGTAAGGACTACGCTCTCGGATCGCTTGTTGCCCGCCTCGGATCCCGGTGGGTGGGTGGCTGGAGGGCTGTTTCACGTCGGTTTTGTTTTGACGGTCACTCCCCCCTCTCCATGCTTCGGGAGTGCAGCGTTACTTGCGATGGGATCAGTGACGTTTTCTGCCACCTCCTGTCATTGAATCCCGAGGGAACCCGCGATTCCCGTTGGGGTTCAGGTTAGATCTGCATCTAACTTCCCCCTCCCTCCCCCCCTCTCCCTCCCCCGTCTTGGAAGAAAACAAACAAGAGCTCGGGTGGCAAGAGTTAGCAACGCCTGTTCGCAACGCCTTTCACAAACCTTTAGCCCGGATTGGCAGTTTGTTTATAATTCACTTTATTCTGTGGGGCGTGCTGTCAAAAAGGTGTCCATAGCGTTGGTGTGATCTCCTTAACCCCACTGACATCTGTGAGGTCTATCCCGAGTGAGTGAGTGAGTGAGCAAGTGAGCAAGCAAGCAAGCAAGCAAGCAAACAAACACATGTGGGATTGGGCTGTTCAGGTGAGCCTTGCCACCACACCTTGGTTTAGCCCCTGAAGCTTGTTTTCACTGCTGGAGTCTGCTCCTGGGACAATGAGTAATAAAGGACTGACTTCATAGCACTGCCCCACACCTTGCATTTATCTACTTGGGATTTTGTGGAAGGAATTCCAGGCGGAAAGGGATAGATTTTCAAGAGTCTGAACAAAGAAAGCTGCTTTAGCTGTTGCATTTGCTGATGGAACCCCTTGGTCCATTTAACTACACCAGTGTTTCCCAAACTTTTTCAACCTGCAGCTCCCTTGACCATTGGCGATGGCTCCCCATTACATTATGTTGATGCCTGCCAATTGGCTTTGCACTGTTTTCCGAGAGGATTCCGTGGCACTCCGCGGCTCCCCTGGCTGGTTTCAATGTCTCCCCTGGGAGCCACGCCTCCCAGTTTGGGAATCACTGAGCTACACTGACTGGTAGAAGCTCTCCAGGTTTCAGGTGTGTGTGTGTGTGTGGGGGGGTTGCTCCCACCCCTACCTGGAGATGCCAGGGATTGAACATGAGGTCCCAGGCATGCAAAAGCAGGTGCTCCTCAACTCAGCTACAGCCTATTCCCAAGGTTCAGTCTCCCGTCTCCAGCAATTGCTGCACCAAGGTTAGAATCAGCAAGCCTCTCACAGTCCTTGACCCCCAGAACCTCTCCCTTTAAAACTTAAACAGACTGACCTTTTTTTTTTTTTTAATGGCAAACATTTGAGCTGACAACTTGGTTTGGCAGACTTTTTGCATGTTCTAAAGTGACAACCCAATGCATGTGTATTTACTGTATTTACTAAAGACTAATACTTTAGTCCTCTCTTTCCTGACATTGCCCAATTCTAGGCTTGTCGACTCAGAAGTCCCATTATAGTCAATGGGGCGTACACCCAGGTAAATATGGATAGGATTGCAGCCTTAAGCACGTGCAAATGTGCCAGTTGCCTTGTCTTCTCCTGCTTGTTTTTTGGTTCCATTTGTCCTCCCTTTCCTCTGTTGTTTCTCTTGGTGCCTGTCTAGATCATAAACCCCACGAGGCAGCTGGGTCTTACCCCAACGTTCTTTGTAAATAATACAAATAAAGTCCGTTGATAGTGCTATAGAAAAATAAAAATAACAAAGCATATTCTGAAGTCAGCCCTGCCTTGTTTAGTAGGGCTTGCTGTCAAGTAAATCTCCATAGGATTGCTCCCTGAGGGTTCTCTCTGCCTTTCCGCCTTCAAGCACAAACCATGCTGTTCAGGTAAGTGGCTCAGGTAAGAGTGTGAAGTCCTTCATAAACAGGAACAGAACAGGGCTTCTAAGCTCTCCAAAAATGAATGATCATCAGAACGGAGCATAGACTCTTTCCAACATTCTGTGGTCAGGGTGGAATGGTGGGGCGGTGAAGGAGCACCACCTCCCATAAATCCAGTGCTGAGTCCCACAGCAGTTACGACGGTGTGCTCATCTAGGTTGGGATTGTGGCAGGGCAAAGTATTAAGTAAAGCTCCCTCTCCCTCCACTGCCATCCAGATTCAGATCTCTTCCCCCTGATGGCTGCTATTTACTAAGAAACAAACACAGCAGCCCTAATAATTAGGCTTACCAGATCTCCAACCGGGACAGAGTGCTAGACCTTTAGGAGAAGGAATATGGGCAGGTGTCGCTTGTTAAACCTTAGAGCACAATCCTAGCATGTCTACTCAGAAGCAAGCCCCAGTGTGTTCAGTACATTGTGTTCAGCTTAGAGCACAATCCTAGGCATGTCTACTCAGAAGCAAGCTGCATTGTGTTCAGTGGGGCTTGCTTCTGAGTAGACATGTCTAGGATTGTGCTCTAAGGTTTAACAAGCTACACCTGCCCACATTCCTTCTCCTAAAGATCTAGCACTCTGTCCCAGGAAGAAATCTGGTAAGCCTACTAATAATGGACTTCATGTAGGGTCAGAGGCGTCGCTCCGGTAGGGGCGGGGCTGTAAGTATCGCTGCGGTTACAGTCGCTTTACCGAGCGAGGAGGAGGCAGCCCCGCCCCCTCACTGTCCGAGCCATTCGCCTACGGAGAAAGCAGCAGGCAGGGTCTCTTGCCTGCTACTTTCTCCGCAGGGGACTGGCTCGGACAGTGAGGGGGCGGGGCTGCCTCCTCCTCGCTCGGTAAAGCGACTGTAACCGCAGCGATACTTACAGCCCCGCCCCTACCGGAGCGACGCCTCTGTGTAGGGTGCCATTTGGCCCTCTGGTAAAGGTCTCTTCCATCCCTTGCAACCTGCACTCCTAGTTTTCAGTGCAGATGCGGTGGCCTGAGCTTTCTGCATGCAAAGATCGTGCTGTACTCCAGAGCTGTGGTTCCCCTTGTATATGAACATATTAAGCGATGTGTTCTTTTGAACAGTCTCTGCTCCTGTCTCTACTTCCCATCAATATTTGCCTAAATATAAGGGGCAAGGAGAGAGTGGCAGGAGAGGAGGGACCCATATATCATTGGCATGCGCCAGTCTTGGTTTCCCTGTGGACCTGCAAGTTTGCAGGAGAAAAGGAAATTGAGAAAGTCTTTGAAGAGGAAGCACAGAGTGTGTCATGTGAAGAAGAAGCAGAAAAAGAAACAGCAGGTAAATGCATGACTTGTTTGAGACTGGCAACCAAATATGGCTGGACATGACTAACATGCGCTCTCCAAATCAGTGTCTGAGCTGTCCAAATCCAGCGTACAGATAAATCTCACCCTGCAGGAGGAAAGAAAATTGAGAATGCCCTTCAACCTCTGTCAAGGAGAACATTTCTAAGAGTATGGAGGGGAGTTGGGGAATGAGAGGGATAGTACCCTCCCGGGAGCCAAATTTAGCTTCCATGCCGCCATTTTGGTTTTTTTTTTAAACTTTGGACCATCTCTGTCTTAGAGGATCAGGGAGGTCACAACTTACAGAATGGGTGTATCTCCTGACCTAAGAAGTTCAGGCAGGGAGGTGTCAAGGAGGTGACTCCTCTTTTGGGCTGCAAGTCCCCGTGTTTCTGATATGTCAGCTTTGTGTTTTCTAGCTTCAGGAACTGATGGCCATTGAGGAGGCGGATCCTGGTGCCCTAAAACGCAATGTGCTGCACCTGGTGCTCCAGCACCCTGAAGGCGTCACGTTTGGGGACTTTTCGGGGGCCTTCAAGCAATTGCATGGCTACCACCCCCACCTCGCTCTTCATGGATACCGCTCGCTCAAGGACCTGGTGGCTGATATGAAGAATGTTGTCGTTCTGGAAGGTGATTCACAGAATCCGGTCATCAAGTTAGCAAGTGAGTCACTTCTTTACCGATGGCTGGAAGGAGGAGAAGAGTACGGATGGGATGACTCTGAAGAGGAAGCTCAGAGCTCGTCGTATGATGAAGCAGCAACAGAAGAAGATGCAGGTAAATGCATAATTTGTTTGAGATTGGCAGCCACGTTTGGCTGGACCTACAAATATGCGCTCTCCAAATCAATGTGTGGGCTGTCCAAATCTAACATACTGATAAATCTCACCCTGCAAATATTTGCTTGTTTAAATCAGTTGCTATGGCAGATATTGCCATGTGAGTCGAAGCTGTGTGAATTACACACAAGTAAAGGCTTTGCTAGGTCCTATCTCTTGGTCCCAGATTTTTATGGACTTTAAAAGCCACGAGTAGCATTTTTTAGTTGGGCCTGGAAGCAAATGGGTAACCAGTTCATTTATTATTATTATTATTATTATTATTATTATTATTATTATTATTATTATTATTAAATATTACAGTATTTATATACCGCTTTTCAACAAAAAGTTCACAAAGCGGTTTACAGACAAAATCAAATGATTAAATGGCTCCCTGTTCCAAAAGGTCTCACAATCTAAAACAAGATGCAGAACACCACCAGCAAACAGCCACCAGAAAAGACACTGTGCTGGGGTGAAAGGGGGACAGTTACTCTCCCCCTGCTATATATAAGAGGAATACCAGTTGAAAAAGTGCCCAGTTAGCAGGCGTAGATGTAAACGTTCTGGTGTATACTTCAATCTCCTTGTCCTGCAAGTAATCTGACAGTGGTGTTCTGGGCCAGCTAAAGCTTCCAGGCTTTTGTCAAAGGCAGCCCAGCACATTTTGGTAGTCTAACCTGGGTGTAGTTAGCACATGGATGAAAGTGACTGGGTCTGACTTCTCCAGATAGGGCCGCAGCTGGCGAACCAGCTGAGCTGAACCTTATTTATAAGCACTCCTGATCACAGCTGCCGTCGGGGACAGTGCACGGGGATCCAGGAGCACTCTCAAGCTGCACACTTGCTTCTTGGGGGGTGGGGGGACCCTGTCCAAAGCAGATTGGGTGACTGAATTCAGAATGGCAGCATTTCCTCCCTACCACATAACCGTGTTATCTGGCTTCAATTTCAGTTTGATTGTCCTCATCCATCCCGAAACTATCTGCAGGTATTAGCACAGGGTGTTCACTTCCTTCCGAGAATCAGGTGACTGGAGAGAGAGAGAGAGAGAGCGTGAGTGTGTGTGTGTGTGTGTGTGTGTGTGTGTGTGTGTGAGAGAGAGAGAGAGAGAGAGAGAGAGAGAGAGAGCTGGGTTTCCCCTGGAATGGGGCAACTTCTGGTTCTGATATGAGAAAACATGTGACTCAGCCTTTAAGATATGGTAGGCTAGTGTTTGAGGAAATGGGCAAAATTGTCTGCATTTCCTATAAAGAGGACACAATGTATCAGTGTTTATATGGAGTTGAATATATGTTGCGCTCACTCTCTGGGACACTTGCACAAGCTGTGATCTGGCTTGCGCTGCAGCGCATCACTTCCTGAAGGAACTTGACTTCTGTCTGTAATTTGTGGTGTTTGGCAGAAGTCCTGGAGTTGCTCACCAGCCTTCTAAGCAGCTACAAGTTCGGCTTGAAGATCAAGAGAGTACAGAAATTCCTGCTGGCCAAGGACGGAGTGGATCTAGAGAAGTTCAGCATCGCTCAAGGCTACAAGGACACACTGGAATTTTTGGAGCATCGAATACCTGAGCTAACAATCAAAAACCCGGAGAAAGGACTCAGTTGTGTTGTTCGGCTTACTGCAGATACAGCAGGGGAGATGCAGCCACCCGTCTCCAGCTCTTCCTGCAAAAAGGTTAGAACCAGCAACCCTCACATAATCCTTGGCTCCCAGAACCTCTCCCTTTAAACAAACAGCTCCTTTTTCTTGGTGGTAAACATTTGAGTTGACAACTCAGTTTGCCAGACTTTTTTGCATGGATGGCTCTCCTTCCAAACATAAAACCCAAAGCATGTCTACTTAGCATATTTACTAAACAACTTAGTCCTCTTCAGTGGCGTAGCTAGGGGGTGGGTGGGTGCACAAACGGGGTGTGTGCGCAAAAGCAATTTGGTGGCGGCAGATAAAAGCGGCCTTTTGTGGCGTAGCAGGGAGGGGAAGGAGTAGTCCGCCTGGGCCCCTAGTAGACTTTTTCCGGCGAAAAAATGTGGGAGGGGGCATTTTTGCCGTGATGATACCAGGAGGCGGGGCTTCTGATGTCACGTGCGGGGGAGGAGCTTGGGACATCACGGGGGAGGCTAGCTACGCAGAGGATAGCTACGCTTCTGGTCCTCTGGTCCTACTGTAACCAAGCTTATGTATATACAAATGAGCCAGTTGCCTGGTCCTCCTCTCCTTGTATTGCTTCCATTTCCCTCTCCTTCCTCCGTTGTTTCTTTTGTACCTGTCTAGATCATAAGTCCCTTGGGTCAGGGTCTTACTCTAACATTCTTTGTAAATAATGTACGTTAATATACGGTACATAAATCATCATCTGAAATAAGCTCTGCTTTGTTCACTGGGGCTTACTCTCAAATAAGTCTGCATAGGATTGCTCCCTGAGAGTTCTCTCTGCCTCCCCGCATAAGAACATGAGAAGCTAAGGGCCCATCTAGTCCAGCTTCTTGCATCTCAGAGTGGTCCACCAAATGCCTCTGGGAGCATAGAAGACAGCAAGATACCTGTATCCTGTTGCCAGTCTGTTGTATCTGGCGTTCAGAGATAGGCCACCTCTAAAACCTGGAGGTTGCATACCATCATCAACACTTGTAACCTGTGATGAACTTTTCCTCCATAAATCTGTCCAATCTCCTTTAAAGGCACGTAGGCCAGGTGCCATCGCAACATCCTGTGGCAAGGAGTGTCACAGATTATTAATGTTGTGTGATGGGTAAATAAACATTTCCTTGTGTGGTCTGACTCTTCTGCCCATCAATGTCCCCTGGTACTGCTATTCTGCGAGAGGGAAAATAACTTCCTTCTATCCACCTGATCTCTCCCACGCGTAATTTTATATGTCTCAGGGCTCAATCCTATACAACTTTTGTGCTGATGCAGCCATGCCAACAGGACATGCACTGCATCCTGTGGTGAGGGGGCAGTCACAGAGGCCTCCTCAACAAAAGAAAATATTTGTTCCCTTGCCTTGGGGCTGTATCGTGGCTGCATCGGTGCTGGAAAATTGGATAGAATTGGGCCCTCAATCATGTTCCCCCTCAGGCGTCTTCTTTCTAGATGGGAGAGCCCCAAATGGGAGCCATTGTAGCATTTCCTTGAAAGGGAGGTGTCCCAGCCCACTAACCATTTTGGTTGCTCTCTTCTGCGTCTTCTCCAGTTCAACTATAGACTTTTTGATAAGTGGTGATCAGAACTGGACACAATACTCCAGACATGGCCTCACCATTGATTTGTAGAATGTATATTGACTGTTTAAATCTCAATCCCCTTTTTAATGATCTCAAACATGGAATTGGCCTTTGTCACAGGTGCTACTACACGCTGGGCTGACAATTTCATCAAGCTGTCCATCACCACTCCAAGACCTCTCTCCTGATGCATCACAGACAGCTCAGAACCCAGAACCTCCTCGAAGCTCAAACTATTCCATTCCTCAGGTTAGAGTGTGAAGACCTTTGTAAACAGGAATAGAACAGGTTTCTAGAAGCCCTCCCAAAAACTAATGCAAGGAATGGAGCATAGTCTCTTTCCAACCTTCTCTGGTCAGGGTGGAATTTGTGGGGCGGTGGAGGAGCAGCATCTCCCATAAATCCAGTGCTGATGAGTGAGGTCCCATAGCAGTTACGATGGTGGTGCTGATCCAAGTTGAGATTGTGGCAGGGCAAAGTGTTAAGTAAACCCCCCACTCCCCCGCTGCCATCCAGATTCAGATCTCGTCCTCCTGATGGCTGCTATTTACTGAGTAAGAAACAAGCACATCAGCCCTAGTAATGGGCTTAATGTAGGGCAGTGGTTTCCAAACTGTGAGGCGCGGCTCCCAGGGTAGCTGTGGAAACCATCCAGGGGAACCGCGGTGTGCCTCGGAATCCTCTCGGAAAACAGCGCAATGCCAATTGGCAGGCATCAACATAATGTAATGGGGAGCCGTGGCCGAGGGTCACCAATGGTCAAGGGAGCCACGGGTCGAAAAAGTTTGGGAAACACTGATGTAGGGTGTCATTTGGCACTCTGGTAAAGGGTCTTTTCGATCCCTTGCAACCTGAGCTCCTAGTTTTCAGTGCAGATGCTGTGGCCTGAGCCTTCTGCATGCAGAACCTGTGCTCTACCCCAGAACTGCGGTCCCCTTTGTGCATGAACATATTAACCTAACTATTATTTTGGACAGGCTCTGCTGCTATTCTTTTCTTTACCTTCCGCTAGCATATGCCTATATATATATGGGGCAAAGGAGAGAGTGGCAGGAGAAAAGGATGGACCTGCATATCATTGGCATACCCCAGTCTTGATTTCACTGTGGACCTGCACATTTGCATGAGAAAAGGAAATTGAGAATGCTCTTCAATCTCTGTCAAGGAGCATGGAGGGGAGTTGGGGAATGAGATGGTGCACATACACACACCCCACGGGAGCCAAATTCAGCTTCCATGCCGCTGTTTTATGTATTTTTTTAGACTTCTTACCGTCTCCATCTTAAAGGATCAGGTTAGGGATCGGGGAGAACTCCCCATCTTAAAGGATCAGGGAGAACTCAGGGAATGGGCATATCTCCTGTGCTAATAAGTTCAGGGTTCAAGGAGGTGACTCCTTTGTTGGGCTAAAAGTCCCCGTGTTTCTGATATGTCAGTTTTGTCTTTTCTATCTTCAGGGGTCGATGGCAGTGGAAGAGGCAGATCCTGGTGCCCTAAAACGCAATGTGCTGCACCTGGTGCTCCAGCACCCCGAAGGCGTCAAGTTTGGGGAATTTTCTGGAGCCTTCAAGCAATTGCATGGCTACCACCCCCACCTCGCTCTTCATGGATACCGCTCGCTCAAGGACCTGGTGGCTGATATGAAGAATTTTGTGGTCCTGAAAGGTGATTCTCAGAATCCGGTCATCAAGTTAGCAAGTGAGTCACTTCTTTACCGATGGCTGGAAGGAGGAGAAGAGTACGGATGGGATGACTCTGAAGAGGAAGCTCAGAGTTCATCGTATGATGAAGCAGCAGCAGAAGAAGATGCAGGTAAATGCATAATTTGTTTGAGATTGGCAGCCACGTTTGGCTGGATGCTACAAATATGGGCTCTTCAAATCAGTGCAAGGGCTATCCAGAGCTAGGGCATAGATGAATCCCACACTGCAAATAGTTGTTTGAAACAGCCTGCCATGACAGGCATTGCCATATGAGTTGGGGTTGGGTGGATTACACACACTTAGGTCTGAACCAGTAGGGAGCAGTGACCATCCAGTCACTGAGCTAAATATCAAGAACTGGGAGAACAGACTTAAACGTTCAGCTTACTAAAAGTACAGCAGGGAAGATAAATGTCTGAACACTAGGTATTGCCTACTTTCTAGGTCAGGAAGTGGAATTTCATATGCGTTCTGGTTACTGAAAGCTTTGTTCCCTATATAGCAATAAGGGAAGACATGCATTCTGGGACTGGAAGTTGAAAGTCTTGACTCAGCATCCCACTTGGGAATGTAGGAAGAACTTTGCTGCGTTCGATTGAAGGTCCGAGTAGCCCAGCGTCGTCTTTCACACAATAGCCAACTTGATGCTTGTCAGAGACCCAGATACAAGGCATGAGTGCCTGCCCCTGCTGAGCACTAAAGATAGTCTGCTCTGATCATGGCAGCTCCATTTATCCATGATGGTCAATAGTTGCTGATAGACTTCTCCTCCATGAATTGTCTAATCTCTTTATGAGGCCATCTTCAAATCCAGAACATTCTTGTTCAAGGTCACCATTCTGGGTGTCGAGTTGTGTGTTAGTCGCAACATCCATTCAAAATGAAGACCAAGGCGGTAGCCTTGAATACTGCCAAGTTGGATTTCTTCAGTCATGCTCTAAATCAGGGGTGGCCAACCTTTCAAGATGAATGCCCCTGGCCCTTTAATGATTGTATAGGAGAGGGCATTTCAGCAGGTGCAGCTGCTTTAGCAGCACCATCAGCACTTGCAGCTGCCAAGGTTCTGTCTTCTTCACAACTCTTAAGAACACAGAAGCCCTAATGGTGGAAGGTTGGCCACCCCTGCTCTAAATTGTTGAAGTATCCAGGATGACTGGAATTAGTTCCATTTGGGAAATGGAGTGGATTCATCTTGTGGTGTCCTGTTGTTTATGTAGTGTCCTCAGTGTGCCTGTATAGAGTTTTGTGATCAATCATGAGGTCCCTGCCCCAGCTTATAGTCCAAGTTTTTGACAGTGATGAAGACAAAAGGGGAAAAGGGAGGGAAAGGTAAGCACCAATGAAGAGGGCGCATACATGCAAATGTGACGAAAGGTAACGCTCACTGTCCTCCTAGAGATCGCTATAGTTTTTAGAGCCATAAGGAAGTAGACGTGGTCCCCAAGTTAAGGACACCTGAGTTATAGACAGCTGTGTTGGAGTGTTCTCGTTGGTGCAGTCCATCCATTGTGGTGCTTTTGCACAGGTGTGAAAGTGTTGGACCGGCACGTTCTGGCTTCTGGACAAACCCAGAGCTAGTAATCTCTTGGGGACTTATAGTACTAGGAATTCTAGAACAAAGTTCCAGAATCTAATCTGAATACTAACTCTCAGCTCTTTGGACATGTGATATAGTAATGAATAAAAGAGGGCCTCTGAGCATGTACCGATGCCCTTCCCTCCTGCACTGAGTGTCCACCCCCAACTCTCACACCTCAGGGTCTCCTTTCTCGTTTCCAGTTCTCAAACAAGCGCCAAGCTGAATTATCCTGAAAATGTGGTTCCTGATGGGGTTTTTGTTCTCCCTTTAGATACCTCTGCTCCTTTTCCATCTGTCATCACTCAGGGTCTGTTGGGAAAACCAGCAAGCCAGGCACCAGGTAAAGTGGCCCGTTGCTTTGAGTCACACTGCTGGGTGGAGGGAGCGTGGAGTGTGTATTTTTTCAGCAGGCTTTTTAAGCTGTATCAGGGGCTGCATCATATATCCTGCTATCACCAGTCCACGGCCATTCATATGTCTGATTCCAAATTTGTTTTCTGATAAGAACATGAGCCCTGCTGGATCAGGCCAAAGGCCCATCTAGTCCAGCTTCCTGTATCTCACAGTGGCCCACCAGATGCCTCAGGGAGCACACAAGAAAACAAGATACCTGTATCCTTTTGCCACTCCCTTGCATCTGGCATTCAGAGATAGCCTATTACTAAGAACAGGAAGTTGCTTATCCTATCCCCATCATGGCTTGTAACCTGTGATGGACATTTCCTCCATAAATCTGTTCAATCCCCTTTTAAAGGCATTCAGGCCAGGTGCCATCACCACATCCTGTGGCAAGGAGTTCCACAGATTAATAACACACTGGGTAAAGAAATGTTTTATTTTGTCTCCCGCCACTCAATTTTAGTGGATGTCCCCTAGTTCTAGTGTGAGAGAACTTCTCTCTCTCCACTCTCTCCATCCCATGCATAATTTTCAAACTGGTTTGCCAGTACCGCTCTCTGAATGACTTGTAGTGGAAGGGAATATCCCTTCGCAGTTTCTCGCGAAAGCTGTGTCTAGCTAGTTCTCCCAGTTGCGAGGTACTGCCTTTGTAGTGGTATCGTAGACATGAAAACCAAAGTCTTTTTCTTCATTTCAGGATTTTCAATTGCCTTTGTGACAATCCGAGATGTCCTTAAATGCCACCCTAAGGGCCTGAAAGTGAAGAAACTTAAAGAAGCCCTAAGAGAGAAGTATGACATTGATTTGGAGATGCTCCGCTCTGATCTGGGCTACCAGGATATCGTTTCCTTCCTGCAGGGCATGCCTGGACTCCTCCTTCGAAACAGCAATGCGGTTCGGAATTGTGTTGTACAGCTTCAGTCAGGTGGGGCAGAGATTGTGATTTTGGTGAGAGTGGAGGGGAGATGGGGATGAATGTCATTCTCATTGTTGGACTGGGCAGGGATACATGGAGGGTAGAAGGGCCGGGCTAACAGCCCAATCCTGTGTAACTCTTGCGCTGGGGTAACAGTAGATCCACCAGTGTAAGTGCACTTATGCCAGTGTAACTTGCCGTATACCAACGGACTCAGGATGGACACTGGTGTAACGCCCCTCCGACGCCACACTTGCGCAGTTTGCATGGGGGACAGGTGCCGCTGCGACTCCGCCGGTGTAGGGGGCATTCCGGGGGCATTTGGACACCCCCAGAATGCTCCCTGTACCGATGGAGTTGCACTGGCATCCGTCCCCGATCCGAACTGTGCATGCGCGGCATCCAAGGGGGGGTTACACCAGTGTCCGTCCTGAGTCTGTTGGCGTACAGCAAGTTACACTGGCATAAGTGTTCTTACACTGGTGGATTTACTGTTACACTGGCGCAAGGATTGGGCTGTCAGCGAGGAAAGCTGACTTTTGTCAGGAATGAGTAGCAACAACATAGGTTTTGTGATATGGATTTATCTGTATTTTACTCGTCTTGAATTCCTGATTTGTCTTTCTGCCGTTCTCATTTTTAGCCCGAGTTCTATGATAGCACACAAGTTGGATCTGTGTTTTATTCCAGGTCCTAAGATCTCCTGAGAGCACAGATCCTGGTGCTCAGTGATCCACCATGACTGGTTCCTCTGCAGGCGCAAGGTATGCTTCATCTCATGCTGTCTCTCTTTGTCTCCTTGGCTAGGTCCCTCTAGTCCTGCTCCCTCCCTGGACACAGATTTCTCTGCATGCAACTCAAACGCCACATTCCAGGAGCCAATGAAAAAGAAGTCTGGTAAGGTTGTATATTAGGAACCTCATGGTATTCTGAGTGACCATGATCATGGTATTCTGATTATTACTCATACCTGCAGTTCATTTGTGAACTGCTCGCTATCTTCTATGGGAATTTTTGTGACGGAGCTAAACCCCCAAATTGTGATCATAGTTCGACTATAATGTTCTTCAAAATTAGTTGATCAGCGTTGAAAGACTGGAAGTGTGACTTGAGAGGAGATGATCAGGCAGTTCTCCTTTTCATGGAGGAAGTTTTGGCCTCCATATGATCCTCTCTCTCTTTTTCACAAACACTGTTTCAATCTTTGCCTGAAGGTTTTACAAAAACAAGAGTGCCATACAACTATGGATTGCTTTAGTCCAGGCAGACCTCCAGCAAACCAACAAATGGCATTGTTTCTCTTACAAAGAAACAAAGGCCACGCCATAGAGGTGACAATAAAACTATAGCCAGGCCAGGGCTACAGCACAGTGTCCTCAATGAGTCCTGTCTTTGGCTGCCTACCTGATGACTTGTTTCCGGTTGGCTGACAGAGTTCTGCCCACTTCAAAAACAAGCAGATTTCTCCAAGGTGGACAGAACTTCTTGTTCAGTGGAGGTGGAACTACCTCTTCTTGTGTTACTCTAATAACTTCCTGTGTTATTCCAATGGTTGCTGACACAGCAGAATGTAAGCTTCAGCTATGCCATTCTCACATGTAGCACCTTAAATGTTTCCCTTGGTTGAGCATGAACTTATTTATTGTGTGACTACTTTCCTTCCTCCTTGTACTCTGAGGTGTTGCTATGCGCCCCCCTGGTGACTGCACCGCCAGAAGTGATATCACTGCCACCACCGCTGCATATCCCTCAGAGGCACAGGGTGGGCAGGAGGGCCAAAACAATCACCCTCTTTGCCGCCCGCTCTTCCTGCTGCCGAAACGGCGCAATTCACACCCCCGCTGCCCGCTTTGTCCCCCACACGTGCCGCCCGGGGGCCCACCGCCCCCCTCCATCACTGCTTGTACTCTGTCCCTTGGCCCTCTGCCATTTTTAGGACTGTTAAGTTATGTCCTTTTCCTCCAAGTACCTCCTCAAAATCCACTACAGCACTGGCTCTATTTGCCCCATCCTATCCTTTTCTTATTGTCTAACTTTTCTTTTAGTAGGTACCCTTAGCTCCACCCCATCTCTTGACACGGATTCCTGTACCTGCAATTCAAATGCCATTCCCCAGAGACTGATGACAAAGAAGTCGGGTAAGGTTGCACTTTGGGCCCTGAGGGATTTGTATTGTGACAAATGCAGTGTAAAACTCTGGCCCCACTACTTACAGTGTCTTGTCTTTTTCATGTAGATAACAGCGTCAAGCATTTGTTGATTATTACTTCTGTTCTTGACCAAACTTGCACGCTGTCTATGGAGAAGTTGTGTTTTTGAGAGCCAGGGTAGCTAATAGACTGGACTGTGAACCTGAAAATGCTTGGTTCACATGTCAGCTTGACTATGAATTTCCTAATTGCTCAGTTGAAGTCCCTTTCAACAATATGGGGTGGTGGTAATCATATGAGGTGGTTATGAGAATACCACGATTTAACACACACCATGCACGCTCACACACACACACACACACACACACACACACACACACACACACACACACACACACACACACACACACACACAGCTCCTTGCAAGATGGCTGAAGGCCTTACAAAGTCCAGTCAACAACATCAGTGGCAAATAAAAACAGCAGATATAGCAATGAAATTGGCAGTTAAAAGCTGAAATAGCAACAGCATAAAGGACAATTAAAATGATCTTCAATAGCACAAAGAGCCACTAATGTATGTGGAGCATTTTGTCATCTCAGGGCAAATAAACATTAGGTATTACTACAAAATGCAAACAGGAAAAGCTATTAATTCACTCTCCCCTTCTCACCCCATTTAAAGAATCCTAAAGTCGGACCTTGCTATCTAAGGGGGATCTGTTCTGGACCCCCGCGGATAATGAGGATTCGCGGATACAGGGGTCTGCCCAAACAACCTGTAAAAAAGCGAAAAAAGAAAAAAGAGAGCCCCCAAATAGCTGTTTTTACCTTTAATAAGTCAAACCGCTGCGTTTTCAAGCCTCCACGGGGCTTCTGCAGCCTTAACGACTCACTCTCAGGTCACGTGAAGGCATAAGACCCTGTTTCCTTTCCTCATTCCTATTCATGGCTCAGCTGAGAAGGTGATTTCCCCAAACCGGTGTCTTCCTGTCAACTTCTCATTACATAAACCCTTCCTAGAAAGGAAATCATATTTCATTCTTTGTAGACCTGGCTACTGCCATAGTGCTGGTCCTAGATGTCCTTGGAGACTACCCCCTTGGCCTGAATCCAAAGGCACTGAAGGAGAACCTGGAGATGAAGCATGGATTTGACTTGGATGCTTTCAGCCAAGAGTTGGGGTATGAAGATGTGATGTCCTGCCTGGTGGATATTCCAGGGCTCTGTATTTCTTATCTAAATGGCAGGCCGCCCCAGAATTGCATAATCCAGCTTCTTCCAGGTGCCCCAGTCCTTCCTGCATGGCTGGTCAGTGCTAGCTATTCTTTGGATAAGCCTCCGTCTTCCAGTGGCTCAAACACTCTCTGCCAGAAGCCTATGGAAAGAAAAGCAGGTAAATTGTTTCACAGGAACATAGGAAGCTCAGCCGGCCTATGCCAAGTCAGGCCCAACAGGCAGCCCAATTCTGTGCAAGTAAGCGTGGCCAGCCTAAAGGGGCCGGCTGCTGAATTCTACGCAGTTCCCGGGCCACACCGGCGTGACCCGGATCACCTCAGGGGAAGGGGACGTTCATCCCCTTCCCCCGGTGTAAGCAGGGCAGGGCCCAATGGGCCTCCTCGGATGCACGTGAGCTCTGGAGCTGGCGTGCGTCCAGGGAGGCTGTGTAGGGCCAACCCGGGCTGCGACGGGGCTTGGGATATTGCCGCTGATATCCCCGCCCCCTCCCAGCCTGGGCCGGCCAATGGCCCTCTTCCCTCACCACCCCTGCCTGACCTTCCCCGCCCCCATGCCGATCAGCGTGGGACTTATCTGCAGTGGCCGGCATGGAGTTGGTTCTGCAGCGCAGTAAGGAGACGCAAATGTGCTTTATGGCACGTTTGTGACTCCTTAGGCCGGCGCACAGCCGGCCTATCTTATGCAGGATTGTGCCATAAGGCGGTACCATTGACATAGCATCACTGCTGCTCTCCAAGGTTCCAGACTCCACCTGGAAATGCTGGGATCCTTCGCATGCACAGCATGTGCTCTATTGCTGAGCTACAGCCCCTCATAGTCTCCATGCCTATGAGGGCTAGTCATTTTTTAATGTATAAAAACTATACAAACAAATTCAAGTTTTATATTTTATACATCACAAGATAGCACACCATATGGTGGTTATACGGAGTTCAAATAATTATTTATATTAGTGATATTATCCACAGAGGTTCTTAAAATACATCACAGGTTTTCTTCAGAAGTTGCTACCTACGTTTTCACGAGAACTTAATTTTAGTCATGAGGACTGGTTACAAAATGAAAGCTCAGGATTTTATGGGAGTTCGGCTGTTACATACTGAAATAGCCATGCTCATGCTCCACAGTATGGTTTTTAGTTATATGAATTCTGAACCGAATGGCTTTTTAATTCTTTTGTGTCAACAATAAGATTAACAGCCCAATCCTAACTAACGTTCCAGCACCAATGCAGCCGCAATGCAGCCCCGAGGTAAGGGAACATTGTTCCCTTACCTTGAGGAGACTTCTTGGACTCCCGCCCCCCCCAGAATGCAGCATGCGCCCCGTTGTCACTGCTGCATCAATGCTGGAAAGTTGGTTAGGATTGGGCTGTTAATCAACATGAAGTGAATAGTAGACCAGCAACACAATTCTATTCAACTGACACCACTGGTGTAACCAGTGGTGCAGCGAGAACGGGAGGCCCCAGAACGGAAAGGGGATTCAAATCCCCTTCAAAGGGGATTTAAATCTCCCCTCCCCTCCAAAGCCTCCCGCCCTGCCCTCCCCCGCTGGTTACACCGGTGGTGTAAATTGGATAGGATTGCACTGTGAATGTAGTTGTGTGGATACTGGTTGAATGTGAATGTTTGTATACTCCCTCAGCAACTAAGTTCTTCTGCTCACAGTGCAGCCGGGGAACCAGCGGGGGAAAGCAGGGCGGGAGGCTTTGGAGGGAAGGGGAGATTTGCCCTTTGAATCCCCCTTTGGAGGGGATTTGAATCCCCTTTCCATTCTGGGACCTCCTGTTCTCGCTGCACCGCTGGTTACACCGGTGGTGTAAGTTGGATAGGATTGTGCTGCAGAGCTTAGGATTCAAAATAACTACCCAACATTCAAAGCAGCATTCTTGCATTCCTACATTACTCCCACTACATTACTTTTCCGGTCTTTTAGCTTTCAGCTCAGCTTCATCCCAGTTCAGTGCTTCTCTTTCTTTTTCGAAATGGTCTACCAGCAAATCTAAAACCCTGAACCAAAGCGAGTTTGAAAAGAAGCCTGGTAAGATCATGTTTTGACTTCCCAGGCGCAAGAAGGAGCACGTAGGCCAACTGGCATGTTTCTGTTGAAACCCCATAACTGATATGCGTCAACTCTGGGTGAAGAATATGATAGAACTTTGAGAGTCACCCGACCTGCTCCAGCATTCTGTAATTTTTAAAGCCGCAGGGCTGTATTCTTCGGACAACCTGTTGGCCCGAGTGTGTGTGCGTGCGTGTGTGTGTGTGCGTGTGTGTGTGATTGGGCCAGTATTTTGAAGAAGTGCTGTGCTCATACATCAGGCATATCATTCATTCCCTCTTACTGTGCTTCAGTGGCGTACCTAGCCCCAGAACAGGGTGGGGCCCACCCCCCTCGACGCCCCAAAGTAATTAGCATAATTACTAATTAACATAATTATGCTAATTACTTTCGTTTTCTTTTTTTTTGCTTTTTTCCGTTTTTTTCTTGGTTTTTTAAAAGGTTTTTTAGGGGTAACGGGGCTTCTACGTGTATATGTGTGCTTTGCGCCACTTATCTGGTTTATAGGGGGCCTCCAGCGATGTCCTCCTCCACCAAGACGATCTCTTCAGGGGCGCAGATCGCTCCTCTGCAGCCCCTAGCGCGAACTCTGCAAGCTCCGTAGCTTTACAGAGTTCACGCATGCGCATAGCAAACAGCCATCACGCATGCGTGAACTCTGTAAAGCTACGGAGCTTACAGAGTTCGCGCTAGGGGCAGAGGAGCGATCTGCGCCCCTGAAGAGATCGTCTTGGTGGAGGAGGACATCGCTGGAGGCCCCCTATAAACCAGATAAGTGGCGCAAAGCACACATATACACGTAGAAGCCCCGTTACCCCTAAAAAACCTTTTAAAAAAACCAAGAAAAAAACGGAAAAAAGCAAAAAAAAAAGAAAACGAAACCTAAGATGTCTCCCGCCCCCCCGCACCCCCTCCCGCCCTTGCGCCCTGGGGCCCACCGCCCCAAGGCACCAGGCAGCCCACGCCCTTGCTGTGCTTACACTTAGTGGCAGTTATCAAGATCAAACCATCTTGTTGAGCATGATGGCCAGTAGCATTCTTTTTTTATAAAAAAAAAAATTAAGTGTCCAGATGTCATGCGAGTCTGGCTGCTATGTATTTTAGTAGCTAGGTTCAGGCACCACAGTTTGATTGCAGTTCTGCAGATCCTTAGATTTTGCGTGTTGATGCTATTTCGTAATTCCTCCTGCCTCTGGTCTTCCAGCTTCCTGCATTTCTACTTCAACCCCAGTCAGCGCTCCTCTCTCCGTTGACTCTAAACAGTCTTCCATCAACTCTGAAACCTCAAACCAAAGGAAGGTGGAAAAGACACCAGGTAAGATCGCATATCTTCATCAGATTTCTTCTCAGACTTTATTCAAGGCGGTTTTCATAGACAGGCTTTTTCTAAGGATTTTCTAAGAAAATCTAAGGATTTTCGCATAGAACCCTTTTCATTCTCCAGATGTTTCCCTTCAATGGTGTGGTTATCTCTCTGGCTGCACAGCGCATGCCTTCCAAGCTTGCTCGGCAGTGACTCCACTAGCGTCACTACAGGGGGGGCGGAGCTGTAAGTGCTGCTGAAATCCGAGCCTCCCTTACACAGACGAACGAAGCAGCCCCGCCCCGTCACCCACGCAGCCTTTCAGAGAAGTGAAAACAACAGGCAGGAGACACCTTCTGCCCACACCAAGATGTGGATTGGCTTGATACACGTGACTGCTGGCAGAGACTTCTAAGCTGAATATTGATATGCCTCTTGTTTGCTTTTTGTTTTTGGTCTTGCAGCACTGGCAGAAGTCTTGGCTTTACTCTCCAGCCTCCTCAGTTCAACACAGTACCAGTCAGGCCTGAGGCTGAAGAAAGTGCAGGAGTTGCTGTTGACTAAGGAGGGAGTCGATTTGGAGAAGTTCAGCATTGCCCAAGGCCACAAGGACTCACTGGCCTTTTTGGAACGCCACATGCCTCAGTTAAAGATCAAATACCAAGAGGACCGACTCAGCTGCGTCCTTCAGCTTGAATCAGGTGAAGATGGGAGGATGAAGGCTGGACTGCTAGGTTCCATTTCTCTGTCTCTCAGGGCAAGCAAGCAAATGGGTTAATGTTTTGGTCCTCAGTCTTTTTTAGAGCCCACAGGTCCAAAATGTCTCTCAGAGCAGGCTCATTCAGGAACCATCAGTCAGTGCCTCTCAGCTCTAGGCTGCTAGATTTACATGGGAGCATTGGTATTTTGTTTCATTATTCTGTTGGTACTGCCCTGTACGTGATGTATCCTATCCACCTTCCCGGGCCTGATCTGCCGACACTTGCACCAGTCCAAGTTGACCTGTTCCAGCTGCTGGGGTTTACTAGGATTTACTCCGAGGAGACCTCCAGCAACCAAAATTCCCCCAAGGGATGCAGCCTTGCCCGTACCGGCACCACTGCATTGCTGCACAGGAATTTAGTTAGAATCGGGCTGCCTGGTGTTTTTCTGGCTGGAATGTTTAAACAAGACTGAGACCCGGGTTGTACTGATGCACAGCACTGTCCTTGGGACTTTTGCTAAGCGTTGTGCTGCTATTTCTTGTTTTGTTTTGGTTTTCCTCTGGCAACAGTCTTGGTATTGCTCACCAGTTTCCTCTGCCCCAGGTCTTTGGAGTCGGAGTCAGAAGCAATTTTGGGTGGAATCAGAGTTGGAGGTTTTGTGTACCGACTGCACAGTCCTGCTAGTTATAATAGTTGGCATATCATTGCTGACTGGACGATAACCCGAGAGAGCACACATCAGTCAGACACGATTGTGAAGAGAATCCAGGAGTCATTGCTGCTGGCCAGGGATGGAGTGCATGTGGAGACGTTCGGCATCACCCAAAGGCACAAAGCCTCTGGCCTTTTTGGAACACCAAATGCTTGAACTAAGATAACCAGCTATTTCCAGAATGAATAAAATTGTCCCTTATAAATCCTTCCAGTTCCTGGCAGGTCGTTCCTCAGTTAGGCTCACCATAGCTAGGGAAAAGAACAGTTAAGTTGTGCCACTAACAGCGCAATCCTATCTGACCCTGCGATGCAGCGAGGTCGGTGCAGCCTGTGCTGCGTCCAGGGTACAAAAAGACTGCCTAGGACCGTGATGGCGAACCTATGAAACGCGTGTCACAGGTGACACACGAGGTCATTTTGGGTGACACGGCAGCGTTTCTCCCAGGGCCCCGACACACCTTACATTTTCGCAGGTTTTACAGGCTTGTCTTGAACATTTAGGAAAGGGATTTTGGCAGACCTCTTTCAAATTATTATCTAGTAAAACTCAGCAACAAAAAAGTCACTAATTGATGTTAAATAAAATGCAATGTGTTCAGTAGTTGTTTTTAGTTCAGTTCAATTCAAAATTACTATTAAAAGTAGCAATAGTCAAAGTACTATTAAAAGTTGTGTATGTGTGTGTGTGTGTGAGAGACAGACAGACAGAGACAGAGACACCAGCAGAGTCAAGTTAGGCATTTTAAATAATTTTGACACACCAAGCCCAAATGGTTCGCCATCACTGGCCTAGGAGGTCACCTTGGGGGAAGGGAACGTTGTTGTTCCCTTCCCCCGGGTAAAGCCCCAGCTGCTGCGATGGGGCTACTCGGATGTGCGCCAGCCATTTTGCCAGTGCAAGTCTGAGAGGCCCGTGTAATGGTGGGCAGGCCCGGGAAGGGAGATAGGATTTCGATGTAGCCGCCAATCCCTCCCCCTACCCGGGCCCGGCTGACCAATCCTCCCCCCAAGAACACCCCGTTCTGCCCTACCCCTGCCCCTCTGCCGCTCAGCAGGGAACCTACCTCCTCCAGCAGGAGCTCCTATGGGTCTGAGGTGAGCAGCTCTGGCCTCTTCGCCAGGTGATGCAAATGTTCCTTATGGCGCCCTGGTTTGTGGTGCTCTGCCAGTCGAGGCCTTCAACAGCATTGGGCTGTAATTTATGTACAATACAACCCTATGCATGTTTACTCAGAAGTACTGTAAGTCTCACTCCGTCATTGGGACTTACTCCCTTGTAACTGTGCTTAGGATTGCAGCCTTATTCACATAACAGTCAATATTTTGTAACAGTCTGTTCTTATGCTCTGTGTACGGCTGAGAAGCCACTATTCCCTTCTGTAGCATGATGCAATTTTTGCAATAGCTTACATGCTTGTGTACCAAGAAGTGCTGGCTCAGGATATGCTCTTCTGTTTTCCATGCTCCTTGAAAATAACCCATAAACAATTCTCTATACCTGGTTTCAGTACAGTACTGCCCCCATATCTGCTGGGGATATATTCCAGGCCCCTCCGTGGATACTTGAAACCGTGGATAGGGGCAAACGCCCGCTCCATGGTATCCTGAGGG
This sequence comes from Plestiodon gilberti rubricaudatus, assembly GCA_026170595.1. Taxonomy (NCBI): domain Eukaryota; kingdom Metazoa; phylum Chordata; class Lepidosauria; order Squamata; family Scincidae; genus Plestiodon; species Plestiodon gilberti. The sequence goes on from JANXHW010000006.1 coordinate 24,725,717, forward strand.
GCCCCCGCCCAGCCTTCCCTGTGGGCAGACGTGCGCGCCCACCCCACCTCTTATTTTTCTTTTAGCAAGCTTCGTTTCTTCCTTAAAACAAACAGAGAAGCAGCCTCTATTGCAGGCAAGTAGAACGAGACTAAGTCCTAGAGAGGCTCTGCAAGGTTTCTATTAACCTTGCAGAGCCTCTCTAGGACTTAGTCTCCTTCTACTTGCCTGCAATAAGTAGCCAGAGGCTGCTTCTCCTCTTTGTTTAAGGAAGAAACGAAGGTTGGGAAAAAAGTAAAAGCCTGGGGGGTCCCCGCGATCCGTGCATAACTGAAACCGTGGATAGCGGATCAGTGGATATGGGGGCCCACCTGTACAGAGGTGGCTGCTCAGCTCTGTGCTTCTTGTGATTGGATGATACAAGTGTCTTTTTTGGTTAATTAATATGACTTTTAAAAATTCATCTTCCCTTTCTAGATTCTGGGGTTAATTCTGTCCGTCCACTGCTTAATGCCCCTCCACCTTGCGTCCAGGCCGCAAGCTCTGTGCCAGGTAGGTTTTCAGACTGATTCCTGCTGCTGACATGAACCATGTGGTGGTTTATACATTGTTTTGTGTTCTGGGAAACAGCCATGTTTGAGTAGAGTCATTCGCTTATCTGTTGCTTCAGGGCCTGCAACCAACCTTTCAGATAATCTGTTGTTGTTCAGTCGTTAAGTCGTGTCCGACCCTTCGTGATCCCATGAACCATATCCCGCCAGGCCTTCCTGTCCTCCACTATCTTCCTGAGTTCGCTCATTTTCATGTTTGTTGCATCGGTGATGCTGTCTAACCATCTCATCCTTGGCCTTCCCCTTCTCCTTTTGCCTTCAATCTTTCCCAGCATCAGAGTCTTCTCCAGAGAGTCCTCTCTTCGCATTAGGTGGCCAAAATATTTGAGTTTCAGCCTTAGTACCTGTCCTTCCAGGGAACAGTCAGGCTTGATTTCATTTAGAATTGACTGATTTGATCTCCTAGCAGTCCAAGGGACTCTCAGGAGTCTTCTCCAGCACCACAGTTCAAAAGCATCTATTCTTCGGCGCTCAGCCTTCCTTATGGTCCAACTCTCGCAACCATACATTGCTACTGGGAACACCATCGCCCTGACTATACGAACTTTTGTTGGCATGGTGATATCTCTGCTTTTTATTATGCTGTCTAAGTTTGCCATAGCTTTCCTTCCAAGGAGTAAGCGTCTTTTAATTTCATGGCTGCTGCCTCCGTCTGCAGTGATCTTGGAACCCAGAAAAGTAAAATCTGTTACTGCTTCCATTTCTGCCCCTTCTATTTGCCAAGAATTGATGGGACCCGATGCCATGATCTTAGTTTTATTAATGTTGAGTTTCAAGCCAACTTTTGCACTCTCCTCTTTCACTCTCATCAAGAGGCTCTTTAGTTCTTCTTCACTTTCTGCCATTAGGGTGGTATCGTCTGCATATCTGAGGTTGTTGATATTTCTCCCGGCAATCTTGATTCCGGCTTGTGATTCATTCAGCCCTGCATTTCTCATAATGTACTCTGCATATAAGTTAAATAAGCAGGGTGACAATATACAGCCTTGCCGTACTCCCTTCCCAATTTTGAACCAATCAGTTGTTCCATGGCCGGTTCGAACTGTTGCTTCTTGACCCGCATATAGGTTTCTCAGGAGACAGGTAAGGTGGTCTGGTACCCCCATCTCTTTAAGAATTTGCCACAGTTTGTTGTGATCCACACAATCAAAGGCTTTTGCGTAGTCAATGAAGCAGAAGTAGGTGTTTTTTTGGAACTCTCGTGCTTTCTCCATGATCCACCGCATGTTGGCAATTTGATCTCTAGTTCCTCTGCCTCTTCGAAACCCAGCTTGTACGTCCGGTAGTTCTCGGTCCACGTACTGCTGAAGCCTAGCTTGTAGGATTTTGAGCATAACCTTGCTAGCATGTGAAATGAGTGCAATTGTACGGTAGTTTGAACACTCTTTGGCACTGCCCTTCTTTGGAATTGGAACGTAAACTGACCTTTTCCAATCCTTTGGCCACTGCTGAGTTTTCCAAATTTGTTGGCATATTGAGTGCAGCACTTTCACAGCATCATCATTTAGGATTTTAAGTAGCTCAGCTGGGATATTATCATCTCCACTAGCTTTGTTGTTAGTAATGCTACCTAAGGCCCACTTGACTTCACTCTCTAGGATGTCCGGCTCTGGGTCAGTGACCACACCAGCGTGGTCATCATGAACATTAAGATCTTTCTTGTATAGTTCTTCTGTGTATTCTTGCCATCTCTTCTTAATCTCGTCTGCTTCTGTTAGGTCCTTGCCTTTTTTGTCCTTTATCATGCCTATCTTTGCACAAAACGTTCCCTTGATATCTCCAATTTTCTTGAAGAGATCTCTAGTCCTCCCCATTCTGTTGTTTTCCTCGATTTCCTTGCATTGTTCATTTAAGAAGGCCTTCTTATCTCTCCTTGCTATTCTCTGGAACTCTGCATTCAGTTGTTTATATCTTTCCCTTTCACCCTTGCTTTTTGCATTCCTTCTTTCCACAGCTATTTGTAAAGCCTCATCTGACAGCCACTTTGCTTTCTTGCATTTCTTTTTCTTTGGGATGGTTTTCGTTGCTGCCTCCTGTACAATGTTACGAACTTCCGTCCATAGTTCTTCAGGCACTCTGTCTACCAGGTCTAATGCCCTAAATCTATTCTTCACCTCCACTGTATACTCATAAGGGATATGGTTTAGGTCAGATAATGGTTTAGGTCAGATAATGGTTTAGGTTTAGGTCAGATAATCTACTTTGCAATTTTATGAGGTTCAAATAATTATTGTTTATACAGTATTGGCATAGTATTAATGGAAGGTCCCAAAATGCAATGTATTTAGGTATTTTGGAAGTCAGTACTGTACTTGTTTTTTCATATGGTGATACTTTAACTGTGAGGGAATTCTCAGGCCAGCTCTCTTATAGGTCATAGGCACAGTTGTGAGCGTACGAATAGAACTCGCAAACAGTGTTTGCTCAGTAGCGTCGAGTTGCCTGGGGCAGGGGGCGGTGGGTTCCTGGGTAGCACACAGGCAGGGGTGACAAGAGCCGCCCACCCGCACAGAGTCCTAGGCTTACCTTTAACGGTGTCCGGTGGCCAGGAAGTGCATCGGGGTGTGTGTGTGTCACTGCATGCTGCGGCCCCACCTCCCTCCTGCGTGTCACCTCCAGTGACACACAGGGCTACGCCACTGGGTTTGCTAACGGAAAGCAAAGCAAGTTTGACTCAAAAAGGATATAGTTGAATTGGAAAAGGTGCAGAAAAGAGCCACCAGAATGATTCGCGGGCTGGAGCACCTCCCTTATGAGGAAAGGCTACAGCGTTTGGGGCTTTTCAGTCTAGAAAAAAGGCACCTGAGGGGGGACATGATAGAGACGTATAAAATTATGCATGGGATGGAGAGAGTGGATAGAGGGAAGTTCTTCACCCTCTCGCACAACACCAGAACCAGGGGACATGCACTAAAATTGAGTGGAGGGAGAGTTAGAACGGACAAAAGAAAATATTTCTTTACCCAGCGTGTAATTCATCTGTGGAACTCCTTGCCACAGGATGTGGTGATGGCACCTGGCCTAGATGCCTTTAAAAGTGGTTTGGACAGATTCATGGAGGAAAAGACCATCACAGGTTACAGTAGAAGACATAAGCAACCTCCTGGTTTTAGAAGTAGGTTTTCTCTGTGCCAGGTGCAAGGGAGTGACAACAGGATACAGGTTATGCTGTTGGCTGTGTGCTCCCTGAGGCATCTGGTGGGGCCACTGTGAGATACAGGAAGCTGGACTAGATGGGCCTTTGGCCTGATCCAGCAGGGCTCTTCTTATGTTCTTAAGACTTGGGGTTTCTTATGACTTGGGAAGTATGCTGCTCATGGGTGTTAGAGATGGAAGACTGGGAGAGAAGAAGTCCAGCCTGGCCGAGAAGGTTTGGTTGTGTTTGGCAAGAGAGACAGAGGGTGAAAAAGAAAGAGGATCAGGGGTTACCAGTCCTAGGTGCTGGATGGTATTGTAGACCTTGGATTGTGGCTGGAAATCCTCTTTTGGGCAACATGTGTATGTTTAAAATGTTGTAAGTTGCTTTGGGGGCCTCTGTGGAGGCAGAAAAGCAGGTTATAAATAAATGTCTGCGTGGATAGATAGATAAGCAGGTTGCCACTTACACTATGTGAATAATTCCATCCCCTCACCCACCAGGCTGCTAAGCAACAGCCTGAGTCAGCAGTGCTCAACGGTCAATGGTCAACTGGACTGGAGGAAGACTGAGAGAGAGCATGGGTTGTGAGGGAGAGATAGACGTCAAGGGAAAGGGTTTATCTAGAACAGTGGACAAGTTTGGGGTCTGGGTTCTGGAGCCCTGACACAGCTTGGTGAACCTGTGTGACAGGTGCCCTGAGAGAGTCTGGGCATGAGAGAGGGGGGGGGGGGCTTGCAGAGTGCTGAGGGATCCTGCTTGGGAGAAGCCATCCGAGACAGAAAAGAGCTGCCAACCGCCCAAAGAGCAGCAATGCCAACTTGAGCAAAAGAAGATGAATGGACAATGCAGCTGGAGCCATCCATTTTAAGGAAGGATATTGATAAGCTGGAGCGGGTTCAGAGGAAGGCAGCGAAGATGGTGTGGGGTCTGGAAACCACCTCCTGTGAGGAATGATTAAAATAGCTTGGTCTGTTTAGCCTGGAGGAGGGAAGGCTAAGGGGAGATGCGATAGCCGTCTTCAAGTACCTGAAAGGCTGTCATGCAGACGAGGGAGTGGCCTTTCTCTCTGTGGTTCCTGAGGGCAGGATTAGAACCAAAGGTCTGAAAATACAGGGAAGTAGATTTAGGCTAAGCAGGAGGAAGACTTTCCTAACTGTAAGAGGTGACCTGCGCTAGAGTAGTCAGCCTCGTGCAGTAGTGGGCTTTCCCTCGTTGGAGGTTTTCAGGCAACGGTTGGGCAACCCACTGTCAGGGATGCTATAGCACAGCGTTTCTCAAACTGTGGGTCGGGCCCACCAAGTGGGCTGCAACCTGATTTCTGGTGGGTCCCAGGTGCTGGAAAAATCAGAGAAGTAATTGCCGCAAGCCCTGAGACTATTCAAAAAATCAGATAGCTGCTAATTGCACTTCAAAGAGCTGAACTATCCTCAGTTTGCAAGATAGCTGCTAATTACCCTGCAAACAGCTGAGCTCCTGCAGTTTGCAAGCTTGTATAAATATAGGGAGGTAAATGTTCGAGTGTCTCATAAAGCTAGGTGGGTCCTGATAGAGTGTCATTTTAAAAAGTGGGTCCCAGTGCTAAAAAGTTTGAGAACCACTGCTGTAGCAGTTACCTGTCGTGAGCAGGGCCTTGGATAGATGACGCCAAAGTCCTACTCTACCATTCTGTAATTCTGTGGTTATAACAGTTTCTTTTCTTTTTAAAAAAAAAGAGGAACTGAAATTCTTGGGGGAACTTGGCTGCTGTATGCTTCATGGCATGGTTATAGTTTTGCAGATCCTTACGTGGTGTATGCTAACTCACAATTTCTATATTTCTCTCCCTCTAGTTTTCTAGTTTTCCATGGCTCCCCCTATAATGCTTACGTTTTGTGGCAGTTATCAAGATCAATCTATCTTGTTGAGCATGATGGCCAGTAGCATTCTTTAATTTTATTTTTTTTAAATCCAGATGTCATGTGAGCCTGGCTGCTATGTGCTTTAGTAGCCAGGTTCAGGCTCCATAGTTTGATTGCAGTTCTGCAGATCCATAGATTTTGTGCGTTGATGCTATTCCACATTCCTCCTGTTACTTCTTCCAGCTTCCTGCGTTTCCACTTCAACCCCCGTCTGCGCTCCTCTCTCCGTTCACTCTAAACCGTCTTCCATCAAATCTGAAACGTCGAACCAAAGGAAAGTGGAAAAGACACCAGGTAAGATTGCTTATCTGTATTGACATCCAGCCTCAGTGGGTGTGTCTCAGCACAGGTGAAGTGTCTCTGTACAGCCCACAAACCCTTCTCTCTCATTGGTGGATACTGTTGAGCCCCATTCTGTGCCAATAGAGATGTGGACAGAGGCGTCGCTCCGGTAGGGGCGGGGCTGTAAGTATCGCTCCGGTCATAGTCTCTTTACCGAGCGAGCAGGAGGCAGCCCCGCCCCCTCACTGTCCGAGCCAGTCCCCTGTGGAGAAAGCAGCAGGCAGGGTCTCTTGCCTGCTGCTTTCTCCACAGGGGACTGGCTCGGACAGTGAGGGGGCGGGGCTGCCTCCTGCTCGCTCGGTAAAGAGACTATGACCGGAGCGATACTTACAGCCCCGCCCCTACCGGAGCGACGCCTCTGGATGTGGATTGGCTTGATACACATGACTGCTGGCAGAGACGTCTAAGCTGAATACTAATATGTTTCTTGTTTGCATTATGGTTTTGGTCCGGCAGCACTGGCAGAAGTCTTGGCTTTACTCTCCAGCCTCCTCAGCTCAAAAGGCTATGAGTTAGGCCTGAAGCTGAAGAAAGTGCAGGAGTTGCTGTTGACCAAGGATGGAGTTGATTTGAAGAGGTTCAGCATTGCCCAAGGCTACAAGGACTCGCTGGCCTTTTTGGAACGCCACATGCCTCAGTTAACCATCAGATACCAAGAGGACCCACTCAGCTGCGTCCTTCAGCTTGGATCAGGTGAGGTCTGGAGGATGAAGAGTGGACTGCTAGGTTCTGTTTCCCTGTCTCCCAGGGCAGGCAACCAATGGGGCAATGTTTTGGTCCTCAGTCTTTCTTAGAGCCCGCTGGTCTCAGAGCAGGAACACGATCAGGAATCATCAGTCAGTGCCTCCCAACCCTTAGGCTGCTAGAATTACATGGGAGCTTTGTTTAAAAGGACTCTTGCCAAATGATATTTTGATTCATTCTGTTGTTATGGCCCTTTCCTTCTGAGTAAACTAGTATACTTCAGATATATATTTTTTAATTTCACAACAGCTGTTTAATATAAAATGCTATTTAAGGCTATCGGATCTTCTCCCTTGCAATTCCTTCACCTTTCTAGCAGTGTTTCTCTTGTTGAGGCATATGTATCTTCTGAGGCTGTGGCTGGGGTGAAAAAAGACACCCAAGCTCACTGTGAACAATCAAAGCCAAATATTAAAAACTGCTATTTTATTGATGGGGGGGGGGGAGCTAATTCCTTCTTTAAATCGAAACAGAGACAAATGGGCTTCCCAGGGACGGGACTTCCTTAGCCAGAAGCCAGACATTTCTTAAATAGTCGAGAAGGGCTGCTTCCATCCTGAGATGACAGAGAAATACAAACAGCGCAATCCTAACCAACTTGCCAGCGCCGATGCAGCCATGCCAACAGGGCACTCCCTGCATTTTCTGGTGCGGGGGCAGACACAGAGGCCTCTTCAAGGTGCGGGAACATTCGTTCTCTTACCTTAGGGCTGCATTGCTGCTGCATCGGCACTGGAAAGTTGGTTAGGATTGGACTGAAAGGCTCATTAAACAACATCCCTCTCAGCTTCTGATTGTCCCCTGCCAGGGCTGCCCCCCCATCTGTCTTAGGAGGAGACATGGGTCTAGGGGACCCCATATTTGTCTTGTATTGTTTAGTTCCACTCTTAGTGGAATGCATTATCCTAGAGAAGGGCTGTATACAGAGCACAAATTCTCATTAGTACAAAATGTTTTCAAACTGCTTGCATTTTCACGTACCGGTATGCGTCAATGAAATAACTTTGTGTGTGTCCCCTGTCCCTTGAAACCAGCCGACCCACAATTGTCTAGAGTTGTTTTCAGATGCGCAGACGTTGCTCAGTCCCATACTTCTTGTGATTGAATCATGGAAGCATCTTCTCTAGGCTAATACAACTTAAAATCTTATTCCCTTGCTAGGTTCTTGTGCTCAGACGTCCTCTCCGTTGCTGAGTGCTCCCACTTCCCTCATGCAGACAACAAAAACAGTTTTGACCGCAAACTCTGTACCAGGTAACGTCTTCAAGCGGACTCCTTCCTACAATATAGCCTGAGATTTGGTTTATGCATATTTCTTTAAAAACAGTCTAAAACTATCATGGTCAGCACAAATATACAAAGTCTTAGATTTAAAACCAGGAATAAAAGCCATGTGTCATAAAATTCCAAAAAATATATAAGTTTCTTTAAAAACTGATTTAAAACCAGAAAAAGTTTAAAAACACATGTTTTAAAAACAAGATTAAAAACATTTAAAATAGCTGTAAAAACAGCAGTAAAACAGCTATTTTACAGCTATTTTAAATGTTTTTAAACATGTGTTTTTAAACTTTTTCTGGTTTTAAATCAGTTTTTAAAGGAACGTATATATTTTTTGGAATTTTATGACACATGGCTTTTATTCCTGGTTTTAAACCTAAGACTTTGCATATTTCTTTCCTTGGATTCTTTTGTAAAGGTTTCTCAGCTTAAAAGGCAGCAACTGAGCTGGTCATAAGCAATGTAACTTCTCTATCTCAGTAATACTGAGATATTGAATCAACTCATGTGTGAGTTGAGAATTAACTCATGTGTGAGTTGGTGGTCTCTGTCCTGGAATGCTGACTTTTATGATGAGATTGACTCCAGACCCCACATTTATATATTGTCATTTTTATCTAGCTGTTCACTTACAATCTCTCATTGGCCTGTTGGTTTCAAGTATGTTCCATTGTTCTCCCACCCCGGGTAACCAGTAAAAGTGCAGATGTGCCGAATTTTTGAGCATCTTGGAATCAGCTTTAATTATGACACCCCTTGCATTTTGAGGGCGAGGTGTAAAATGTCCTATTTTCACATTTTTTCTTGTGGTCTTGAATAACTTACAGTATGTCCACCGACAGAAGATTGACAAGTGGGGTCTGGGCAACTGCCATGGCCCAGTAAGGATTTTGGAAACATATTTTCAAAATGTGTATTTCTCCTGGCCAAGCATCACTTTTTAGAAGCTGAGGATGCAAATCTCTTTTTTTGCAGAATGCTATGCAGATATCCTCCAAACATGATAAAATAATTCTAAATTGGATTATACAAGGAATCTAATACAATCAGTTTGGCACAGTTGCACAAAATGCTCTGGTCTAGGAAGACATTTGGTGCTCCGCAGTAAATGGAATATATGCAGTGAGAAAATTAGCAGTGGGAGGGTATGAATAATGTGTTGTGTTGTCCAGGTTCAAATCCCCGCTCAGCCACGAAGCTTCCTGGGTGACCTTGGGCCAGTCACTATCTCTCAGCCCCACCTACTGTACCTTACAGGGTTGTTGTGAGGAAAAAAAGGAGGGGAGGAAATATGTACACCACTCTGAGCTCCTTGGAGGAAGGGCGGTATAAAAATGTGAAGAAAAAAATAATAATAATAGAAGTGCAAGCTTTAATTAGGGCTGTGTGTATACTTTCCCCCAAATTCTGTGTCAAGGTGATCCAGATTCTTTGACAAGAAAAACTGTATTCTGTGATCTGTGTAATTAAGTCAATGTAGATGGCTTCTCTAATATTGCATAGTTCTGGTTTTCTATTCCCCTACTGTGCTTAGATTTAGTGGCAATTATCAAAACCTAGTTGAGTCTGTCTTGTTGACCATGAAGACCGGTAACATTCTGTTTTAAAAAAGAGTGTCCAGATGTCATGTGAGCCTGGCTGCTATGTGCTTTAGTAGCCAGGTTCAGGCTCCACAATGTAATTGTAGTTCTGTAGATCCTTAGTGTGTTGATGCTATTCCACATTCCTCCTGTTACTTCTCTGGTCTTCCAGCTTCCTGCATTTCCACTTCAACCCCCATCAGCGCTCCTCTCTCCCTTGGTTCAAAACCGTCTTCCATCAAATCTGAAACTTCGAACCAAAGGAAAGTGGAAAAGACACCAGGTAAGTTTGCATATCTGTATTGACGTCCAGCCTCAGTGGGTGTGTCTCAGCACAGGTGAAGTGTCTCTGTACAGCCCACAAACCCTTCTCTCTCATTGGTGGATACTGTTGAGCCCCATTCTGTGCCAATAGAGATGTGGATTGTCCTGACACATATAACTGGTGGCAGAGACTTTTCTAAGCTGCATTCTGATGTTTCTTGTTTTCTTTTTGGCCTGGCAGCACTGTCAGAAGTCTTGGCTTTACTCTCCAGCCTCCTCAGTACCAGTCAGTACCAGTCAGGCCTGAGGCTGGCAAAAGTACAGGAGTTGCTGTTGACCAAGGATGGAGTTGATTTGAAGAGGTTCAGCATTGCCCAAGGCTACAAGGACTCGCTGGCCTTTTTGGAACGCCACATGCCTCAGTTAACCATCAGATACCAAGAGGACCCACTCAGCTGCGTCCTTCAGCTTGGATCAGGTGAAGTCTGGAGGGTGAAGACTGGACTGCTAGGTTCCATTTCTCGGTCTCCCAGTGCAGGCAACCAATGGGATAATGTTTGGGTTCTCAGTCTTTCGTAGAGCTCACCGGACCAAAACGCCTAATGGAGCTGGAGCCCAGTCTGGAGCCATGACTCACTGCCTCTCAGTTCCAAGCTATTAACAGTTAGTTAAAAGGACATCTGCCACCTGGTACTGTGTTCCGTCATCCTGTTAGTGCTGCAATTGTCCCTCGAGTAAAATGCAAGCAACGTCTTACATCTGGGGAAGCCCAAACCAGCGCATATCCCCCCGCGTCAATGCAGCGGGGCCAGAGTGGAGTGCGCTGCATCCTGAAGGGGAATTTAGCTGGTGCAGGGTCTCCTCAGGGTATGGGGACGTTTTTCCCCAGGCAAAGCCACAGCCCACACAACAGGTCTATTAGGACCTTTTGTGAGCCATATGGCTGGCGGTGGTTGCGTGGACCCATGTTGGTGGTTCAGGCCTGGGAGGGGGATAGGATGTGGCACCACCACTGATCTTGCCCCCCTCCTGGTTCCAATCTGCCCACCCCTCCCCCATCACCGCCCTTCCCCCGCCCCCCCACAGCTTGGCAAGGGACTCACCTGCTCCGGCGGGCCTCTTTTGCTTGGCCAGCTCACACACGAAGGCCTCGTCCTTCGTGCTAGTGTGTCTACCCTCCATGCTGTCGCAAAGCATTTTACGGCGTTTTTGCGACACGCAGAGACCTAGCACGCCGGCATAGTGCACACTATGCCGCCGCGCCAGTTAGATAGGATTGGGCCCTTAGTTTGTGATTTCACAACACCTCTTGAATAGTATTTTATATAGCATTTCAGGAGGAGTATGGAGTGGAGGTTGGGGCAAGGTGTTGTTTGAAAACATTATTGCCTTGTCTTTGTTGTTACGGCGCCCAGGTAAAAACCATATTACTGTACAGTATATGTGATTTTGGCTTTACGCTCCAACCTTGGAATGTAACCCTCACATGTGATGTGGGGTGACTATATTTCCCTTGTGACGTTTAGTTCCACCCATAGTTAATAACTTATAGAAGTGATTGAAAATATTTTGTTCCAGTAAGAACTTGTGCGTCCACTGGATTAAAACATAAGTTTAATGTTCATGGTGAGTAAATATAGTTAAGAATGTAAATGCTTCTTAAATATTGCAGCTCTCAAACGTCTGATCGTATGTGGCTCTTACACTAAGCAAGTTTGGCCACCCCTGACATAATATGACATAGGCTTGCTTCTGCTCCTCTGACCAGTATTGCTGCTTATCAGTATTCATCGTTTGATATGATCTATCAATACTTTGAGATGATTTTGTATTGCTCACTGACCTGGAGACTTGTCGTCAAAAGGTGGTTTCCACATATTTTTGCTAAATAAATGTCCCCTGCTCTCTTACTCAACAGCGAAAGCTTTCATCTCTCAAAATCCCCATGGTGCCTTTTCGGACAAGGACAGGAGTTCCTCCCAGCCGCCGTCTGATATTTCATCCCAGCTGTCTAGCGAGTTCCAGTTCCATAGACCGCCACCAGCAGAAGAGTTACCCACTCTGCCCAATGTCCAGCTGCTCAGAAGACCCAACCTGACTGAGCCCCTTCATTCAAAGGACCTGGATGAGTTGAAGCAGGAGGTGGCTCACATCCTGGCCAGGCACCCTGAGGGCATCTCGTTATTCCAGTTCCGTGTTGAATACAGTAATGCCTATCAGAAACACCTGCCGCTGGAAGATGCTTCCTCGGCCAAGCAGCGTCTGCTGCAAATGCCAGATGTGGTTTGTCTGAAGGGGTATGGAGTCCAAACCTTATTGTTTCCTGTGTCCGCGAAAGAGCCATCTTTGAAATCTGGTAAGTTCCGCCACGTGCAGTACTGTTGTTTCTTGTAATATGTTTATAACTTTTTATATACGGTGTCAGGACTAAGGACAAATTGGAAGCTTGTTTTGAGTCGCATGATCACAACTAGCATGTTCTCTTATGGTATTGATGGTTCTGTGCATACAACAGCAAGGCAAAATGTTGTGTACAGTTCTGGTCGCCATATCTCAAAAAGGATATAGGGGAATTGGAAAAGGTGCAGAAGAGAGCGACTGAAATGATTAGTGGGCTGGTTATGAAATGATTATGAGGAAAGGCGACAACATTTAGGCTCTTCAGTCTAGAAAAAAGGTGCCTGAGGGGAGACATGATTGTGATGTATAAAATTATGTATGGAATGGATAGAGTGGGTAGAGGGATGTTCTTTTCCCTCTCGCACAACACCCGAACCAGGCGACATCCACTAAAACTGAGTAGCGGGAAAGTTAGAACAGACAAAAGAAACTATTTCTTTACCCTGTGTGTAATTAATCTGTGGAACTCCTTGCCATAGGATATGGTGATGGCACCTAACCTGGATGCCTTTAAAAGGGGGTTGGACAGGTTTATGGAGGAAACATTCATCACATGTGGATGATGTGGATAAGCAACCTCCTGGTTTTAGAAGTAGGCTATCACTGAATGCCAGATGCAAGGGAGTGGCAACAGGATACAGATGTTATCTTGTGTGCTCCCTGAGGCATCTGGTGGGGCCACTGTGAGATACAGGAAGCTGGACTAGATGGGTCTTTGACCTGATCCAGCAGGGTTCTTCTTAATGTTCTTATTACGGAGAAATATTTTAAAAAGCACCCCAATTCTTCCCAAGGGCAGGTAGGTGAAACAGAGAATGAACGTGTCCATTACCTTGTGCCTCCGTAACCTTGGTAAGTGCCTCAAATAGAAAAAAAATAATGGATTGTGGATCTGGTCGTCGTGGTCCAACAGGCTCTGCCTAGGTTGAATTTAACCCGGAGGCATCTCTGAGAACATATCAGGCTCTGTTGTGAACAGGGTGGAGGGCTAAAGAGCTGTAGCCGAAAACAGGGCTAAGATATTTGAGAAGCAAAGCTGAGGATACATGGTAGGAAACTACATGTTGCAAAAGTAAGAAGAAATCAAAAGTTTACCTGGAGTCTCTGGACCATAACTGTTATTTAATAGAAACATGCCTGTGCTGATTGTTGAGTTTTGGCATTGCAGTTCCTGTGCTTGACCAGAGGAGGGCACTCTGTTTATTGACTCCTCCTCAATGAGCCCAATACACTTTCTGCTATTTTTCTCTCCTGTTTTCAATGTTTCCATATCAGGCCCCAGGGAGGGTCCATTGACACCTCACTTCCTGATATTTCTTGCCCTCACATCTCTAACTGGAGCTGAAAACAGTCTGCATTATAGTCCATGGCACTTAACTGTATCCAGCGATGTAGACTTGAGTCTATTGACTCAGACTCAAGTCGCATCAATGACTTGACTCGGACTTGACTCGTTGATTGTAAGAGACTCGAAAGACTCGAAAGACTCAACTTGAGACTTGGAGCCTTTTACGACAAGTCGAATTTTATTCAGGTTTAAACCTGTTTCCCCCATTAAATAGATAGGGACTCGCAGCCAAAGACTTGGGGGCAAAGACTTGGGACTTGACTTGAGACTTGGACCCAGAGACTTGGGACTTGACTCGAGACTTGGAGTCAGAGACTTGATCCACATCCCTGACTGTATCGATGTTGTGTCTTTCAGGTCAGCAGATCATTTCCAGGGTGGAAGATGCAGCAGTAGTTCCATATCCCTCTTTGTCTAAAGCTGTGGTTGATCCTGTGGTCGTTTGTCAGCCTGCTCTTCCCACGGCTCCAGTGAAGCCGTGGCCCCGCACCATTCACTCCTTGACTTCAGGTCACCTTAGTGAGCCAGGCAACACGGAGAGCTCTGTCCTCCCTCCAAGTGAGCTGCTGAGAGCGCCAAAACCAAGAGCCCTCTTGCAAGAACATAGGATGGCCAAATTGGGGGATCTGTCAGGTCAGTCTTGCTTGTCTCATGCAGCAGAAGCCGCAGTGGCTCCTGACTGTTCTTTGTCCAAGACGGATCCTGTGGTGGTTCCCATGTCTTCTGCCCCCAAGGCCACAATGGCCCCAGTGCCTCAGCCCCGCTCCTCTTCCCACTTGTATTCAGAATGCTTCAAACCGCCAAGCAACAAGGAGAGTTGTCCTCATCCTGAGACTTCGCCTCGGAGAGCACCCAAAACCGTAGTCCCTGAGGAAGAGCGGGAGACGACCAGAGCCAGGCCAAGGGGGTTTTCCCCTCCTGTGGTTTTCCCTCCAGATTGGGATGCGATGTCAGATGGCTTTGCCTCCAGTCCTACACATCAGGCTAAGCCTGGGGTTTCTCACAAACGCACCCTAACACCTTCCCTCTCTCAGCCTCTCCCTGCCAGTTTTATGACATGGGCACAGCCTCTTGTGTTCCCTCATATCACGTTTCTAAAACAACCTGTTTCCCCTCCCTCCTTGGCATTCCAGCCAGTGCCCATAACACCTCCTAGAATCCAGCCCCCCAATGTGAAACCTCAGAGCTCCCACCTTGCACAAGCTGTGCCTCAAATGAGACCACATTGGCCAACGTCTCCCCTCCAAAGTACAGAACAAAGGAACTATGTTTATGCAGCCCAAGGACCGGGTGCCTTTTCTCAGGAACAAATGTCTTCGAGAACTGCGATGCATGCCCAAAACCTATCTCCTGTTTTTGTAGTCGATGGGATGCCTGTTCCTTCACCTTCTCAAAATCCGCCCAGCGCCCATGCATCCAAATCCCAGACCACCTACCAACCAGAATGTTATCGCCGTCCGTGGCTAGATAGTCCGCAGTGCAGTTCCATTTCTGCTGTGGATAATAGCGCCATAACCACATCTTCAGCCAGATTACCTTCTCAGCCTGCAGTGTATTGGAGCCAGTCAGCTGGCGGGAACACTCTTGTAACCTCCCCAAGCACACCACCATCTCACATGCTGCCTGTTCCGACCAACGTGTCCCAGCAACCTTCTTATGCTTCCAGTCGTACCAGCACTCATACTGAAGCTCTTCCATCTTCAGCCCTTCGATCATCACCTCAGCCCTTCCAGCCCCACTTGAGCATCAGCAACAGGGACCCTCAGGCCTTCACGTATCCGCAACAGTATGTTGATGTGTGCTCTACCGTAAGCTCCGTAACCACACGGCCAGCGAGCTCATTGACTTCCCCTCTCTACTCCCCCACCGACACTTCTGGCCTTCCTTCCTACACTTCCTATAATGCCACTAGGGATTATGGTGCTCCCAACCAGATGAAGCCCTTGCTGGCAACTTCCAAAGAAGCTGAAAACCAGGACAATCACTATGTCACTTGGGTTGATAAGCAGAAGCCTGGTCATCTCACCCAAAGACCTACAAATTCTTATTCCTCTGCTTTCCAGAATAGCCCTCCTCCCAAAAGCCCTAGTAAATGTGTTATCCTGTGATAGCAAATATCTAGGAGGCGTTCTTTGAGGGCTTTTGCACCTGGATATTTTTGTAGTGTGGCAGGGTGCTGTGTGAGTGTGCATTCAGAATGCAGACACACACACACACACACACACACACACACACACACACAGAGACATTTTGCCCAGTCAGTCCTAATCAGACACTGGGCTGCATGCCAGGTGTGGGGAGTCTTGGGTTTATGCTGGGCTGTTGCAATCCATAAATGGGAAAATGCAATGTTAAGCCTCAGAAATTCCATTCCAGGGTGCACCTTTCCCCCCCTCTAGGACCTCTTCCCTTGTTGAAGCAGAAAAACAAATGAGTACAGGAAGTTCCCCTGTGGGCAGACAGCCTTTAAACCTAAAGCTGTGACAGTGAACACAGGCCAAAGCAGGCTGTTTATCAGTAAGGTCCTTGGGGTCCTTCGATGTGCTGTGTTAAGCCAATGTGGTATAGTGGTGGGATTGTCAGACAGACCCAGGTTCAAAGCCCCACTCTTCTGTGAAGCTCATGAGATGATGACAGGCCAGTTGTGTGTGTGCTTTCGCAGGGTTGTTGTGAGGGGGAGGGGAAAAAAACCCTGATTGGTGAGGAATCTTGTTATACCACTCTGAGGTCAGTGGCGAAAAAGTGCAATAAAAACGTAATACAAAATAGTGTGTTATGCTGAGGAAGCAACTAGCATAGCATTGTTTACTTGGAATCATAGTAATTTATGGGGAAGGGAGTTGTCGCATACTACAGCTTCACTACCCAGCCCCTGGAAATCCTACTCCCTGTTTTAGAATTAATAATGGGGTGATGCCCTAAGTGAGGCTACCCTCCGAGGGTTTAGATGCCATGTCCCAATGGGGAATTCCTTTTCCAGAGAGTGGGCCTTATCCCCTGTTAGAAGGAGTTCAGGTCTAATCTATGATAAGAAACAGAAAGCCATGTTATTGATTCACAGAAGGAAGTAGTCAAAGTTCCCTAGTTAATCACACCCACTCATTAGGCTTACCAGATCTCCAACCGGGACAGAGTGCTAAACCTTTAGGAGAAGGAATGTGGGCAGGTGTAGCTTGTTAAACCTTAGAGCACAATCCTAGGCATGTCTACTCAGAAGCAAGTGCCACTGAACACAATGGGGCTTGCTTCTGAGTAGACATGCCTAGGATTATGCTCTAAGGGTTTAACAAGCTACACCTGCCCACATTCCTTCTCCTAAAGGTCTAGCACTCTGTCCCGGTTGGAGATCTGGTAAGCCTACCACTCATACACCACTAGCGAGACAATTGCAATTGCAGCGCTGAGACCATTATGCAGCCTCGGTTGGGAGAACATGATGGAAGGGAAGAGAGCTGTCCAGGATTTCCTTGCATCTCTTCTCTTAACCCAGCTCTTCCTGGAATGGGTCACCTTCTGGGATGGGGTCCCCTACATACGTCGCTCACCCTTTGTGTCTTGGGTTGGATAGGCTTACCAGATCTCCAACCGGGACAGAGTGCTAGACCTTTAGAGAAGGAATGTGGGCAGGTGTAGCTTGTTAAACCTTAGAGCACAGTCCTAGGCATGTCTACTCAGAAGCAAGCCCCATTGTGTTCATTATTAAAGACTTGCTTCTGAGCTCCTGCAGTTTGCAAGCTTGTGTAAAGATAAATGTTTGTGCGTCTCGTAAAGCTAGGTGGGTCCCGATAGAGTGTCATTTTAAAAAGTGGGTCCCAGTGCTAAAAAGTTTTGAGAATCACTGGCTTAGATACTTCCATGACTATCTTGATCCACCAGAGATGGAGACATCCCCAAATGAAGGAGGTTATGAAATGTATTAGGACCCTCTGCCTGGATCCTGAATTCAATGGAACGGACCCTGAAATGAAACAAGAATGAATAGGGTTTGGAAATCACTTTATGATTATTTTTTACATGTCTGCCCCTATTCAGAAGTGGCATTGCTGTGGTTGTGTGCAGTCCATTCTACCTCCGGAATATATGAAATGTTCTCATATAGAGTCAAGTGCCTGACAGCGATTCTTCACAGTGTCAGACCAGGGTTTGAAGATGTCAGGGATTAAGCCTGGTTCCTGCATGCAAAGTATGTGAGCCGCAGGACGTTTGATTCTCACCTCCTTTGTGTAGACTCGAGCCTTAAAACACATTGTGCAGGAAGGCTTGGAGAGGTGCTGGAAAGGGCGCCGTCAAAAATGGATGGCATTTTTTGTTTATAGTGGAGATTGGGGGGCGGGGCGGACGACGACGACGATAGACGGACCCTGTAACTTCTGGCATCTAACTTTGACAAGAATGAATGAAGTTGTTGATTACCGTATTTATCGGCGTATAATACGCACTGGCATATAAGACGCACCTTCCTTTTGGCCCTGGGTTTCAAGAAAAAAACATTTAAAGCATTTTTGGGCCACTTGGCCACTTACCGCTTCGCTGCTTAATTAGCTTATTTACATAAATTGCACAAAAATACCAGGATCTCTTTTAAAACACACAGCAATAAGACACATGAACAAAATGCACCAGAACAAAAAAAGTGCCAAAAAAAAAAACCCAGACTCAACTCTTTTTCCCCCAACCCACCCATGCACAGTTTCCAAAATTAAAAAACATTTACCCCAAATACAAAACCCCCAGACTCAACTCTTTTCCCCCACCCCTCCCCACCCCACCCACCCCTGCAGTTTCCACAGTAAAAAACATAACAGTACAAAAAAAACCAGACTCAACTCTTACCACCTTACCACCCCCAGACTCAACTCTTACCAACTCTTAAACAACATAAAAGTACAAAAACACACACACAAAAAACACCCAGACTCAACTCTTTTTCCCCCACCCCAACTATGCACAGTTTCCAAAGCCTCCCAACTAGGCCCACTTCAGAAGTTTACCCATGCTGTATTCATTCAGCATCCCGAAGAGCAGGCCCTGAGCAGCTCAGTTGAACTCTTTTCCCCCACCCCACCTAACCTAACCTAACCTAACCTATGCACAGTTTCCAAAGCCTCCCCAACTAGGCCCAGTTCAGAAGCTTACCCTTCCGAGAAGAGCTTGGAAAGACTAGGCCCTTTGCAGCTCAACTGAACTGAGCACAGCACCCTCTGCTGGCTGCTGAGAAGCTCAACTCAAGCTCCTGCATAAATTAAACCAGACAAACAGCTGAAGATCGGATAGATTAGACAGGGAAGAAAGCACAACGGAGCTCTCCAGCTCCGGAAAAACCCGGTAAGCCCAAAAATGCTTTAAAACGGGCGGGGGGGGGGAGGGATTTTTTTAGTATTGGCGTATAAAACGCACCCTACTATTTTGGGTCACAAATTTAGACAAAAAAGTGTGTTTTATACGCCAATAAATATGGTATATCATCCCAGGGGATTCCAGTAACCCTTAATTCATACAAAGATTGCATACAGGATAAGAACCCATGTAAAATGGCATCCTGTATGCCAACCGCAATCTTTGTATATCTTAGCTGGCCGTGACAGTTTTAGATCATGTTTGAACCCTTAATTTCTGTGCCGTCTCTTTTCCTTTGAGAGTTTGGGGTCAGTCTGCACTTCATGTACATAACCCAGATTCATGTGTTGCAAAGCCAGCCAAAATATTTGTTTTGTGCTGATTATACTAATTATTATTATTATTATTACAACAACTACTGTACATCTTTTTCAGCTGCCGGTTGTATAAATTTATTCAGGATTGTTACAGAATTCATCTGTTAGTAAATAATGACTAAAGATCAATTGTTGCTGTGTGTTGTTTCTTTTTCTGATTATTATGTTGGAGGATAATAAATATTGTTCTGTTTTATGCCGATTATGTTTTTCATGCTGCTTACTAAAACTATAATAAAGGATTTTTTTCTGCTAGATAATATTTTTTTTGGATTACTCTGGATTACTTTATTGGATTTTGTATTTCTTTATGTGGATATATCTTTCTGTCGGTTTTGCCTGAAGAGATGTGGAAAAAAACCCTATCTGGGTTATTTGTGGTAGGGTTGATGTTGATGATTGGCATTGTTGGGCAACCTGTTGAGGATCCTTGAAAGGGCTCACAGCTGATCTCTGAAAACCCCTCTTTGCCCACCGCCGTAATGTGGAGGCGACTCACCCAGGTAAGAGGTAACACTTGTTGAAGGCCCCTTGAAAGCTGGAACTGGCACTGATTTGGGGATCAAGCACCTCCCATATTCACAATTTGGGTGGACGGGTCAGGACACACAAACTCCCAAATGGGCAGAGGCACAAGGGAAGCCATAGTGACTTCATACTTGGGTAACATTTAGGCTTGATTACTGCAGTGTGTTATATATGGGATTGCAGTTGATAAGTGCAAAAGATGCCTCCCCCCCCAGGTTAAATAGCACTCTCTCTCTCTCTGTGTGTGTGTGTGTGTGTGTGTGTGTGTGTGTGTGTGTGTGTGTGTGTGTGTGTGTGTGTGTGTGTGTGTGTGAGTGTGAGTGTGAGTGTGAGTGTGAGTGTGAGTGTGTGTGTGTGAGAGAGAGAGATGTGGTGGGTACAGAATCTACTATTTTCTACAATCTACTATTGAGTACTATTTAATTAGTTTTTTTGTTTTTTAAACTAATGGCGCAATCCTGTCTAACTTTGTGCCCTGCGATGCAGCGAGGCCGGTGCAGCCTGCACTGCATCCAGGTCACAAAAAGGCTGCCTGGGAGGTCCTGAATGTTTGTTCCCTTCCCCCAAGTAAAACCCCAGCCGCTCTGATGGGACTACGCGGATGTGTGTCAGCTCTTTTGCTGGTGTACATTCGAGCGGCCCATGTAGCGGTGGCCAGGCCCGGGAAGGGGGAATAGGATTCTAGCGGATCCTTCACCAACGATCCCTCCCCCTTCCCGGGCCCGGCCGACCAATCCCCCCCCTCCCCGGAGAATACTCCTATGTTGTCTTATTAGCTTCTCTTGGACTGGAGTTCCTTCAGTCCCTCTGTTCTGGGAGACCTTGGTGAGTCTTGGGCAAAGAGTAAATGAGGTTGAAATCTGGGTGAATTGGCTTCAACCAATGGGTGTCAACATAGTGCCCAGAGAGCTGGGTGAGTTCAAAGGACTGACAATGGTAGCACTGCAAGGGCACTTCTGGGCTTCGACTTGACTCCTGCTTGTTTGGTTCAGGTTGTGAGGTGAATTTCGTTTTGGCCCTCCAGGGTAGTGGGGTAAAGAAGAGGTGGTGCAGGGATCTGGGGTGGGTTTAGCCTTGGTCAATAAGTGGTGGTGTGGCTGGAGAGCTCGGATGGTTCATCGGGCTTAAAATTGTTAGAGATGCAGGGGGCAGTTCTGATCTTATGCTGTAGAATGATCTCTTATTGGCCTAGCTCAGGTTGAGAGTGGTGACTCTCTTTAGGCACTGGGACAACGAGAAAATGGGACAGGGATCTGGGGTAGCTTTATCCTTGCCTTGGCCATTAGATGTTGGTATGGTGCCCAGAAAATAAGTACAGTGGAAAGGGCTGAATTAGTGGAACAGCAGGGGCAATTCTGTGCTTCTGTTTCACCCCTGTGACCAGCTTGATCCTGGATATATTGTACTTATTCCATACATTTATACCATTTTAAATCCAGAAAGAACACAGTGACTCAAGAGTCATTTGGTCCTGAATGCTATGCTTTGGCACTCATTCATTTTTTGTTGTTACAGGTTGTTGTCACCAGCATCTGTGAGTCTGGTTCTGTGGCGCAGAATTGAACAGTCGCCAACAGCCTGGAGACTCATTGAGCATCAGCTAGAGGGATTCCAGCCATCACAGAATACAGTGGGCACCAATTGCCGCCACTGCTCCTTGGCCAGGGCAGGCTAAGTGGGTGCTATTCAGCAAGATACTGGGAGATTTGTTAGGAAGTTGCATTTATTAAAAAAGGCAGGGAATTAAATTGCCTGGGGGAGGTATTGATGGTGTTTCAAGGAACATGGTATGAATGGGAAAAGAAGAGTGGTCAACGCGGACCCCTTCTATTGCAAAAGGGCCAGTGTGGATGTGGAACATGCCACCAATTAAGTTGAAAATGTGAGGTGTTTCTGGGGCCGGACTTACCAGTCGCAGGGATCACCCCTCCCAGTAAGCCCAGGGCCATGTGGATGCCAGGAGGGGCTGGGAAGGCCACAGCCGGGCAGGTATGGGCGATTGGTCAGTTGAGCCAAGTGTACCTGCCCATGCTGCAGTTATCTTCAGGAGCCTCCCCACCCCACAGCGAGTACTTGCAGGAGACATCCTGTCCTTGGAAGAGCAGGTATAGGACCCAGAGGGCAACCAGGCAGGGAGGGTGGAACCAGGAAGGGGAGGAGGGACCAGCCAAGACCAGGGGAATATAAGGAGTGGGCCAGGGATGCGAAAGGGTTGGATGAGGTCTGGAGGCTTCCTGCAAGGCTGCCTGCAAGAGACTGCCTCCAGCTCTGGAAGGCTGGAGAAGGCCCAGATGCTGAGGAGTAGGGTGCTGTCAACCCTCTCCCTGCCTTTGCTCTGAGGCCTAGGGGAAGAGGAGGGGAGACAAGCCAGGAGGGAGTGGCCCAGGAAGTCCTATGGAGATGGATGAGCCTGGACTGGCGGGGACTCCAGTGGCAGGTAGACACCCAAGACTCCAAACCCTTTTTGGGGCCCCTGACAAGGTGTTCAGGAATGGTTTTAGCTAATGCATTTGTGCCTTTCAATAAAATTGTGACCTGTTTAATCCCATTTGTTAACACTTGCTTCTTTCTTGCTCCCTCAGGCAGCATCATCTGTTCAGTGCAAAATATTGTCATTGCCTCCTTCCCAGGACCTTCAGCTGATGTTGCATCAGTCTGCTCCATTTAGCCCCTCCTGATCCTCTAAGGAACAGAGGAGAGTAGTAGTCCTATCAGACAAATGATTATAATCCAATGACTATGTCACATTGGAGCACTGTCATTTTGAGAGGGGACCCTTTCATTATCTCAAATCACTGTGATTCTTGCCAAAGCCCTCATGGACTTGGACGCCATTAGCAGAATCAAGAAATAAATTTGAAAGCTTCCATAAAAGGACTTCACTACTACTCCATTATTCAGGCAGGTCTGCGATACTAGTTGTTTTCTTTTCCAGGTAACACAAGGTTTGACTAAGTTGATTGGAGCAGTCAAGTTACAGTGAAATCAGAGGGTAATTAGGCTAACGTTGGATGGTTTTGAGCTAGGTAAAAACAGGGACTGTCCTGATTATATGTAGGATTTGCCTTCAAGATCTTTATTGATGATGCTTTTTCTGCTGTCGCTGCTTCTAACTGAATGTAAGGCACATGTTTCCATGTGCGGCAGGAGATATCCCCTCCACGTTCCACATGAATATTATCAAGCGGGCGACCTCATTATTGGAGGAATTGCTTCTCAGCTTATTGCCATGTTTGAACCCATGTCCTTCGCAGAACACCCAGACACAAAACTGATTGATGAGACTATGTAAGGTATAATTTTATTTTCATAATTTGCAGTAGGGTTTGGTTGATAGCCAATATAAGCTCATAATCCATGCATTATCATAAAACTTTTATGTGGAAAAAGTTGTTCCAGGGACTGTGTATTTATGAGGTCGGTGCCAGTTTTTGATACTTTTAGGCGAATTAATGTGTGTTGGTGGAGAAACAAATGGGGTATCAAATGATGGCACAGAACTGAAGTGCTGAAGAAAATAACTGTTTTGCCAATTCATACCCAGTCAAAGAAATTTGACAACTCCCACCCACAACAAACTGGAAGTAAAGAAAGGTAGTAATCTTTGAAACCCTTTATACAAGAGTTTCGCAACCTGTGGTATGCGTACCACTGGTGGTACACGGACCACCAGAGGCTGGTGGTATGAGGGCCCTGCCGGCCAAGATGGTGGCTACTATGGAGCCTATGCTGCAGCCTGGATAAAAGCAGCTTGAGATCTGCCGATCAGCAGAGTTCGAGATGTTTTTCTCTGGATGTTTTCCTCCCATCTGTGCCGCAGTCTGGGAAAAAGCGGCTCAAGATCTGCCGATACTGCAGAGCTTGAGTGCATGGAGCC
Source organism: Plestiodon gilberti rubricaudatus (assembly GCA_026170595.1). Taxonomy (NCBI): domain Eukaryota; kingdom Metazoa; phylum Chordata; class Lepidosauria; order Squamata; family Scincidae; genus Plestiodon; species Plestiodon gilberti. Next base: position 24,749,422 of record JANXHW010000006.1, read on the forward strand.
CACTCTGCGCCGCAGTGTCATCTCAGTATTAGTGAGTATAACAGTATAGTATAGTATTAACTTGGAGATGTCACTTTCAGTTGATTGACATTAACTACATCACTGACTCCTGAGGCATTATGGAACACTTCTGCACATTCTGTCTGCTCAGAAGGAAGATAAAGGAGTTCTTAGATCTAAATGCAAATAGATGAGGTTTCAGTAGTGAGTAAGCAGTCCTATAAAATACTGTATGCATGAAACCAGTATGTGGATGGCACATTTGAGAATTGTGATGGCTATCTATTTGTGTGAATGAGGTAATGTGAAACAGACTGAAGGAGGAATGCATAAAACCCCAGACGAATGAATTTATGTGGGTCTCCAAGTTTGGAAATTCAAAACTTTATATTTACATCTTTCTACGTGATATCCTTATTATTGTGCCCTTGCTCGTTCTTTGCCAGTTCTTTGTTTCACTAATATTTCTTCTCTCACAATACATAACTCCAAAACATTCACTATATCCTCACTTTCGCCACCATAATATATCTATGATATATATTGTTGAAGATTGCATGCCAATGCGTTGGAACGTCTGCCTAGAAATTACTGATGGTGTATTACAGTGGTGCAAAATAAGTTATATTTTATTTAAATAAAGGTAGGAGAATGAATTGCCTTTCAGGAGCAGCGAGTGGCCTCACTGGGACAAAGTGGCAAGGTAAAAAAGACACAGCGAGTTAAGCAGCTGGGCGAGTTAAGCAGCTGGGCGAGTTAAGCAGCTGGGCGAGTTAAGCAGCTGGGCGAGTTCAGCAGCTGGGCGAGGAAGCCAGGCCCCACACACTGCCCGGCACTTTTCCTCTGTGGAGAGGAGAGAGGAAGAGAGGAGAGCTCCAACAACATTAAGGTGCCCAAACTTTGATAAATCCATAACTTACACTCAAAAGCTATGCAGTCAGACAGCCAGCAGAAGGGTGGGGGCTATCCAGTGTTTTGCACTGAGTGTCACATGTATGACTGTCTGCCTCTTGGGCACAAGTCATGGGTGTGTGCTCGGTGCAAAGAGCTCCAGGCTCTCAGGGAACGGGTTCGCTCCCTTGAAGCCACGGTTGCTGAGCTGGAGAAGCAGAGACAGGTAGAGAGGAACCAGGGTGAGACTTCTAGGGACGTGGAGGCATTGTCCCACCCTCAGTTGGCCAGCTCCTCAGCTGCCAGGAAAGGGAGTCTCAGGGCTGGAGGACGTCGTTCTGGAAAAGAGGGAAACAATCCCACAGTGGGGACCCCTTCTTCAGGTGATGGGCCTGTATCCAGTCGCACTATGGATACTCCTCTGGGGAGGGGGCGAAGGGGGCTTCTTGTCGTGGGTGACTCTATAGTCAGGAACATAGAGAGGGGGGTCTGTGACGGATGTGAGGACCGCACGATGACTTGCCTACCTGGTGCGAAGGTTGCGGACATCACCTCTCGTCTAGATAGGCTGGTAAAGAGTGCTGGGGAGGAGGTAGCGGTTGTGGTGCATGTTGGCACCAACGACGTGGGGAAATGTAGCCGGGCGGTCCTGGAGGCCAAATTTAGGTTGCTAGGTAGGAAGCTCAAATCCAGGACCCCAAAGGTAGCGTTCTCAGAAGTGCTACCTGTTCCACGCGCAGGGCCAGCTAGGCAGGCGGAGCTCAGGGGTCTCAATGCGTGGATGAGACACTGGTGTCAGGAGGAGGGGTTTAAGTTTGTTAGGCACTGGGGAACGTTTTGTGACAAGCCGGGCCTGTACAAGAGGGACGGGCTTCACTTGAACCAAAACGGAACCAGACTGCTGGCGCGTAACATTAAGAAGGTGGCAGAGCAGCTTTTAAACTGACTCCTGGGGGAAAGCCGACAGGAGCCGAGGGGCATCCGGTTCGGGACTCCTCATCCCTCGGGAATGAGGGTGCAGAGGATGGGGAACAGTCAAGTAATACCAGAGTAAAAATTGGGAGTGGTAGCGTGATGGGACATGACAGCCAGTCTAGCAGGACAGAAGGCTGCAGGAATAAAGGTGCAAACATGCAGCCCTTCTTGGGGGACCAGGTATATAAGTGCTTTCGGGCAAATGCCCGAAGTCTATGGGCAAAGATGGGGGAACTGGAATGTTTGGTGGCTAGGGAAAACATTGACATAGTAGGTATAACAGAAACCTGGTGGAATGCGGAGAACCAGTGGGATACTGCAATTCCAGGATATAAACTCTATAGGAGGGACAGAGAGGGGTGTGTTGGAGGTGGGGTGGCCATCTATGTCAAAGAGGGGGTAGAATCCACCAAAGTAGAGCTGGAGGGGGGATCTGACTCCTCCGTAGAATCACTGTGGGTTAGATTACCAGGCTCAAAGAGTGATGTAATAGTAGGGGCATGCTACCGTCCTCCAGATCAAAAACCTGAAGGGGATCTTGAAATGAGGAAGCAAATCAGGGAGGTGTCAATGAGAGACAGGGTTGTAGTCATGGGGGACTTCAATTATCCTCACATCAACTGGGTCAATTCATGCTCATGTCATGAAAGAGAGACTAGATTTCTGGATACGTTAAATGACTGTGCCTTAGAGCAGCTTGTCACGGAACCGACCTGAGGACAGGTGACTCTGGACTTGATATTGTGTGGCACTCAAGACCTGGTCAGGGAGGTAAATGTTACCGAACCGTTGGGGAATAGTGACCATGCTGCGATCTGTTTCGCCATGCATGTCGGAGGGAGAGTGCCTAGCAAATCTGACACGAAAACCCTTGACTTCCGAAGGGCTGACTTCCCCAAAATGAGGAGACTAGTTTAAAAAACGCTGAAAGGGAAGGTAAAAAGAGTCCAATCGCTCCAGAGTGCATGGAGGCTGTTTAAAACAACAGTCATAGAGGCCCAGCGGGAGTGTATCCCACAAAGGAGGAAGGGCTCGACCAAGTCCAGGAGGGTGCCGGCATGGCGAACAAGCACAGTTAAGGAGGCTATAAAAGGCAAGTAAGCTTCCTTCCGTAAATGGAAGTCTTGCCCTAATGAGGAAAATAAACAGGAGCACAAACTGTGGCAAAAGAAATGTAAAAAGATGATACGGGAGGCCAAGAAAGACTTTGAGGAACGTATGGCAGGCAACATAAAAGGGAATAATAAAAGCTTCTTCAAATATGTTAGAAGCAGAAAACCTGCCAGAGAAACGGTTGGTCCGCTAGATGGTGAGGGAGAGAAAGGGGTGATAAAAGGGGACTTGGAGACTGCAGATAAATTAAATGAGTTCTTTGCATCTGTCTTCACGGCAGAAGACCTCTGGCAAATACCGCTGCCGGAACAGTCTCCCCTGACTAAAGAATTAAGTCAAATAGAGGTTAAAAGAGAAGACGTCTCAGACTTAATTGACAAAATAAAGATCAATAAATCACCAGGCCCGGATGGCATCCACCCAAGAGTTCTGAAGGAACTCAAGAATGAAGTTGCTGACCTCTTGACCAAAATATGCAACTTGTCCCTTAAAACGGCCACTGTGCCAGAGGATTGGAGGATAGCTAATGTCATGCCAATCTTTAAAAAAGGAAGGAGGGGGGACCCGGGAAACTACAGGCCAGTCAGCCTAACATCTGTTCCAGGGAAGATGGTGGAAAGTCTCATTAAGGATAAAATCTTAAAATACATAGAAGAACAAGCTCTGCTGAGGGAGAGTCAGCATGGCTTCTGCAAGGGGAAGTCTTGCCTCACAAACCTGTTAGAATTTTTTGAAAAGGTCAACAGGCATGTGGATGCGAGCGAACCCGTGGATATTATATATCTGGATTTTCAGAAGGCGTTTGACACGGTCCCTCATGAAAGCCTCCTGAGAAAACTCCACAGTCAGGGAATAAGAGGGCAGGTCCTCTTGTGGATTAGGAACTGGTTGAAGACCAGGAAACAGTGAGTGGGAGTCAATGGGCAATTTTCACAATGGCGAGAGGTGAAAAGCGGTGTGCCCCAAGGATCGGTCTTGGGACCGGTGCTTTTCAACTTATTCATAAATGACCTGGAGTCGGGGATAGGCAGTGAGGTGGCCAAGTTTGCAGATGACACTAAACTTTTCCGGGTGGTCAAGACCAGCAGGGATTGTGAAGAGCTCCAGAAGGACCTCTCCAAACTGGGACAATGGGCAGCAAAATGGCAGATGCGCTTCAATGTAAGTAAGTGCAAAGTGATGCACATTGGGGAAAGAAACCAAAATTTCACATATACGCTAATGGGTTCTGAGTTGTCTGTGACAGATCAAGAGAGAGATCTTGGGGTGCTGGTGGACAGGTTGATGAAAGTGTCGACCCAGTGTGCGGTGGCTGTGAAGAAGGCCAATTCCATGCTCGGGATCATTAATAAAGGGATTGAGAATAAAACGGCCAATATCATTCTGCCCTTGTACAAATCGATGGTAAGGCCACATCTGGAGTATTGTGTCCAGTTCTGGTCACCACACCTCAAAAAGGATATAGTTGAATTGGAAAAGGTGCAGAAAAGAGCGACCAGAATGATTTGTGGGCTGGAGCACCTCCCTTATGAGGAAAGGCTACAGCGTCTGGGGCTTTTCAGCCTAGAAAAAAGGCGCCTGAGGGGGGACATGATTGAGACGTATAAAATTATGCATGGGATGGAGTGGATAGAGGGAAATTCTTCTCCCTCTCGCACAACACCAGAACCAGGGGACATGCACTAAAATTGAGTGGAGGGAGAGTTAGAACAGACAAAAGAAAATATTTCTTTACCCAGCGTGTAATTCATCTGTGGAACTCCTTGCCACAGGATGTGGTGATGGCATCTGGCCTAGATGCCTTTAAAAGGGGTTTGGACAGATTCATGGAGGAAAAGACCATCACAGGTTACAAGCCATAAGCAACCTCCTGGTTTCAGAAGTGGGTTTTCTCTGTGCCAGGTGCAAGGGAGTGGCGACTGGACACAGGTATCTTGTTGTCTTGTGTGCTCCCTGAGGCATCTGGTGGGGCCACTGTGTGACACAGGAAGCTGGATTAGATGGGCTTTTGGCTTGATCCAGCAGGGCTCTTCTTATGTTGTTTTTTGTCTTGTGAGAATTCACAGCAGATCACAGAACTCACCGCTTGGCTGTTTTTAAACCTGTGAAATGCTGTAATACCCAACAGTGGTTTCTGGATTATTTTTAATTCCTTACGGTTATGGAGATGTATATATCCCTGTCCCAATCACACCTGTCAACTGTGATGATGTACAGTGTGCATGCTACAAAATTGCTGATAAACATTTGCAAGAAGTTCATAATGTTCTATATTGCTATGTCTTTTATGCGCCATGACATTTTTATTTTAGTGTAGTGCCAAAGAACTACCAGCACGTTCTTGCTTTGGTCTTTGCTGTGAAGGAGATCAATGAAAACCCCAAGATCCTACCAAATGTCAGCCTGGGGTTCCACATCTATGACTACTACTGCAATGCAAAAATAACTTACCAGAACACCCTCAACCTTCTCTTCGCCATGAAAACGACCATCCCCAACTACAACTGTGATATTCAGAAGAATCTAGTAACTGTCATCGGGGGTCTTGATTCTGAAACCTCCCTCCATATGTCTAATATCTTAAGCATCTATAAAATTCCACAGGTAGGATGTGTGTGGGGCATGGGAAGGTTTCACAAGTGTGGCTTGCACATTTTCCCCCTGTGCACTATACCTGTGTTCCAACAGTCCTCTATCCATTTGGTTTTGCTTAGATCACCTACTGCTTCTTTACTCCAGTGACGAATGATAACACCCAATTCCCTTCCACCTACCAGATGGTCCCTAATGAAGCACATCAATATAGAGGGATTGTCCAGTTACTTCTATACTTACAGTGGTCATGGATTGGAATCCTTGCACTGGATGATGACAAAGGAGAAATATTTGTGCAACACTTGATGCCCTTGCTTTCCCAGAATGCCATTTGTTCCGCCTTCATTGATAGGCTACCAGCTTTCACTTCCATTGACAAACTGATAGACACTTCCTACTTGTCAAGATCTCAAGAGAGCTTGAGTCTTTTTCTGACCGAGAGCGAAGTCAAAGTACTTGTTGTAAATGCAGATACTCACACCATGATAATGTTGCAATATTTTCTCTATCTTGCACAAATGGAAAATATGACCGAGACAACTATAGGTAAGGTGTGGGTTATGACAGCCCAGTGGGATTTCTCATCACAGCCATATTTTAATGCATTTGATATTGAAGTCTTCCATGGTGCTTTATCCTTTACGGTCAACTCCAATGAGGTGTTTGGGTTCCAACGTTTCCTTCACGTTCTAAGTTCACATTGGCCAAAAGAAGATGGCTTTATCAGGATTTTCTGGGAGCAAGCAGTTCAATCTTTATTACCAGATTCCAAAGAGGAAGATGCAGAGAAAAGGAACACATGTTCTGTGGGGAACAAACTCGAATGCCTTCCTGGAATTTATTTTGAAACGAATATGACTTCCCAAAGCTATAACATCTACAATGCCATCTATGTTGTGGCACATGCTTTGCATGCTCTGTACTCATCCAGACACAGGCTGAGGACAATGGTGACAGATGGAAATAGCGTTGGGCCTCCAAATCTGCAACCTTGGCAGGTAACGCACTTCACCTACAAAGACAGGTTGCTTACTTGTAACTATAGTTCTTCGAGTGGTCTGTGCAGACACGCACAGTGGATTTCTGCACATAAGCGGTCAACCTTGACACTTCCAGAGCTTTGTTGGGTGCTCTGATCCTGCGCTTACATTAGGCAGGGATGGGGACTCGAGTCAAATGACTCAACTCGCAAGTGTGACTTAGCCACTTTTTCCCTGACTAGTACTCATTCTCATACTCGTGACCCACTGACTCGCACTCGTACTCGTGACCCACGGGATTCGTACTTGACTCGCACTCGTGGGGGTAACGACTTGCCATTTCCAAGTTATTTTCCAAGTCATAGGGGAAGCCAAGTAGGTGCTTTAAAAGCCTCAGAGGTCCCCCCCACACACACACCCCACACACACACCCCATTTTCAGGGAAAAAAGCCATTTTCCCTAAAGTGACTCAACTCGTGACTTGTGACTCGTGGTTTCTGGCCTTACTCGTACTCGACTCGCACTCGTGCAAAAATGACTTGCACTTGACTCGTACTTGCCCAAAATTTTTGGCACTGACTCGCACTCGTGCAAAAATGACTTGTACTTGCACTCGCACTCGCAACCTAGTTACTTAGATACATCCCTGACATTAGGAGACCCCGTTACGATCATCATGTCCCTGAAATGTAGGAAAAACGTCCAGCCTCTCAGTTCCTTTGAGGACCATCACCTGGTTCAAGTTCTCTGCTTTACAGTGGAGTCTGAGCCAGCTTCCCATAATGGTGATTTCAGCCAGATCCATCATGATGTCAGTTTCAGTGCTAGTGCCATGAGACCATGGTGGATTATTTGACCCCATTCTGGGGTAGGATGTTTGGCCAGTGAAGTATGTGGAAGTACCTGCCCCTCGCCATTTGAGCAGGGGTGTGAATCAGATCTGCCTCTGCCACCATGGCGTTATCAGGATACAGCTGGTGTTAAACCATTTCCTCCCAGCCTACAGTTATATGCATTTAACTCCAGATGCGTATATACACCCTTGGGTAAAAATGCCTTAAATGTGCATATCCTGTTGATGACCTTAGTGATGGGAAAGGATGGAACACATAGAATAGATCTATGGATCTCATAGTTTTCCATGGAACTAGGGTTCCATCAGTTTTCCATTGAACTAGCATCTCCTACGGATGAGGGATTGTATCCAGTTTGGCTGTAAAATGTTTTGGCAGTTGGCGTACTGGTCCACAACTGGCCAATCCCAATGCTGAATCATAGAGTGGAAGGCTTTCGTGTAAACTCCCCTTACCCTGAGGAGATCTCCAGCCTGCTAAATTCCCCCACAGGATGCAGTGTAACCCATGCTGGCGCCGCTGCATTGGTGCAGGGGAATTTAGGAAGGATCAGGCTGTTGAACGTATATTTTTTTAGATGTAGCCTCACATGCAACATGGACAAAGTGCTTCTGAGCACTGAAGTCTTCTGTTCAAAGGGGGAAAAATCCAGGAAATGCTTGCATACCCTTGGACTTTGTAGTGCTTTGTAGATGTGAGAACATAATTTCTTAATCAGTTAATGGTAACTTTCTATCACAGTGCACAGTGAGGTTTTGAGCAAGGGAAATGATGTGCCACTCTGCAATGCTAACAGTTATTTGTGTTAGGTTTATGAGAGTGCCTTCTGTTTATGCTTTCTGTTTTAAAAATATTTTACCTTTTTTAGCATCAAACTCATTTGACACAGTAGGTTGTATTCTAAGCAAGTGAATCCTGGCTAAGCACCACTGAAATCCAATGAGATGCTAAACATTTGACAAATGCCAAAATGTATTTGTATTTATTAACTGTATGGCAAGTGGCAAAGTTTTCCATTTTTTTGAGCTTTTGGATTGATTTAATCTAGAGACACTGTTGCTTGCCTTTCCATCTCTCCTAGAAGGCCCTCAAGGTGGCTCATTCACATTTGGTTTACAATGCACAGTTCCTTTCCTTCCTTCCTTCCTTCCTTCCTTCCTTCCTTCCTTCCTTCCTTCCTTCCTTCCTTCCTTCCTTCCTTCCTTCCTTCCTTCCAGAGGCAGTGGTAGACCTCTGTGCGGGAGAGGGCCACAGTTAGTTTTGACAGCATGATTTTATCCTCTGGAGAAAAACGTATTTCCCCAATATACCCAGCATTTCAATGCTCGAAACACCTCTTTTTTTCAGGAGGAATAACTGCACCGTTCTTCCTTTTTTCCTTTTTTGTATTTTGAGATCTGTCATTGCCTCTTCCAATCCAGCTTCACCCTTTTTTGAGAAGCGTCTCGTTTAACAACAGTGCTGGCGACACCATTTATTTTAATGAGAAAGGCGAACTAGCCACAGGATTTGATATCATCAACTGGGTGACTTTTCCCAACAAATCCTTCATAAGAGTGAAAGTGGGCAGGATGGAGCCGCAGGCCCCACACGCCACAGAGTTCAGCATTAATACGGAGATCATTACATGGCCCAGCAGGTTCAAGCAGGTGAGATCAGGCCGCAGGCAAGAAGAGTAAATAACACATTGAAACAGTGCTCCAGTGTTCTTTGAAAATTCCTCTGATATTATTGGGTGAGTTACACTGAAAAGTGCTATGGCTTGAAATTAAATCAGGGTTTTCTCATCTTACTGTCAATTTCTGCCTTCTGTAGAGCATTGCAGGCAAATCAGCAGCTATTTAGCTGGCAACAGCCACATCGGCTGGAATAGGGATATGGCGGCTGCCATCCCCGCCCCCTCCTGGGCTGGCTCGGCCAATGGCCCCCCTCCCTCACTGCCCAGATCGCCCCCATGCCCGCCGGGGGATCTCTTACCTGACTCTGGCGACCGCAGGGGTGAGCTGGTGGCGGAGTAAGGGCTGTTGGCCTTGCGCCGGCGGCCCTTACTCTAGAGTCGTTGAGAACATGCTTTATGGCATGTTCATAACAGCTTTCAGGAGTGGAGCCCTCACTCCGCCACCGGATGTTTGCACAGAATTGAGCTCTTATACCAATGCCTGGCTGATTCTGGAACATTCCTTTTTTTGGGTTAGTATGTTTATCTCCTTTTTGGATAGAGATGTGGTCACACTTGTGATTAATGCCCTGCTCCCCCCCTCCTATTTTGCCTATTTTGGACCTTCTAACTCCCCAGAAACTCCTTTTCAGTTTGCAGTTCTATCCTGGCAGGGGATAGAACTACCAGTCCACCCCCCCCCCCGGCATTCAGCTGCTGACCTGGGAAAAAGGGAGGGGTATGTGAGCACTAACCACTAGGCACTGCTTCCATAGGTCAGCTTGTCCTCCTCTGGTATGATCCCTGACAACATAAAATTAAGATTAAAGAAGAATCAGGCAGCAGCTGGGCTTATTGGTAAGAAAATGGGACTTCTCCATTATGACTGCTCTAAACTCAAGGTATCGAAATACAAGGTTTTTTTTTCTGCCAATCACACAGATGGTGCATTATGCTGTAATAATTCAAATGCCCTGCCTCTATCTGACAACACATTATTAGTCAATATTGTAATAGTGTCCTAATTCTGAACATGGTTCACCCCAAACCTGAGCATCTGTGCTTTCTCTTGTTCTGGATAGGTGCTGCCCCTTGCTGTGTGCAACGACAACTGCCGTCCGGGATACAGCAAAAACAAGAAGGAGGGGAAGCCGTTTTGTTGCTATTATTGTATTCCATGTCCTGATGGGAAGATTTCAGACCAGAAGGGTAGGAGTGCAGTTCTATGAAGGGAATTTTGTATCTGTGAGGGCAGTGGTTCCCAAACGTTTTCGACCTGTGGCTCCCTTGACCATAGGCGACCATTGGCTCCCCATTACATTATGTTGATGCCTGCCAATTGGCATTGTGCTGTTTTCCAACAGGATTCCGTGGCACTCCGTTGCTCCCCTGGCTGGTTTCCGCGGCTCCCCTGAGAGCCACCCGTCCCAGTTTGGGAACCACTGGTGTAGGGTGTTTTTGTGTGTGCGTGCACAGGATTCAGAGTCTTAAGCATCAGCACGTTCAAAGTTACATTGAAAAAGCAGTGTAAGCAGTTAAAGAATCTCACTTGATATGGTCTGAAACATGGGATGAGGCCCTTCATATCTGGCTTCCCCAAATACAAAGTGGATTATAGATTTGATGAGGGAGGGAGTGGGGCAGGGAAGTAAATGAGGAAAAATATATCTGTCCTTGAAAGGCCCCATTGGTTAATGATGAGTTGACCCACTTGCAAGGCTCTTGACAGAAAGGCAGCGAGTTTTTAGTAAGGTTAAAGTAGGAGCTTCAAGGAAGTTTGTCTACTGTGGCCCCCAAACTCAAAATAAAGATATTTCTCTTTTTTGAAATCTCCCCTCTTTTTATGATTGTAATATGTATGATCATGTGTATTTTGAGCATTTTGCAGAGTTCAACGGTATTTTAATCAAAACATTAAGCGCTGCGTTTAGATCCATTTATTTCATTTTAATAGGCCAGTATATATGTGATGGGAACAATTATGGAATCTTTAAAATGATACTACAACTAGGATCTTTTCTTTATTTTCAGACATAGATGACTGTTTCAAATGCCCAGAAGATCAGTATCCAAACAAGGGGAGAAATCAATGCCTTTCTAAGTTTCCAAACTTTCTGTCCTATGCAGAACCTTTAGGGATCACATTGACTTTCTTGGCTCTAGTTTTGGTTCTAATCACAGCGTTGGTGCTAAGAATTTTCATTAAGCATCAAAAAACCCCTATCGTCAAAGCTAACAATGCGCACCTCACCTACTCTCTACTCCTATCCCTCCTCTTGTGCTTCCTCTGCTCCTTGCTCTTCATTGGTCGGCCTCAGGCAGTGACTTGCTATCTGCGACAAACAGCCTTTGCCATTGTATTTTCGGTGGCTGTGTCTTCTGTGTTGGCCAAAACCCTCACTGTGGTCCTGGCTTTCATGGCCACCAAGCCAGGAAGCAGGATCAGGAAATGGTTAGGGAAAAGAATGGCCAACTCGGTCGTTCTTTCCTGTTCCTTTATTCAAGCAGGGATTTGTACCATGTGGCTGTGCACTGCTCCACCATTCCCAGATTTGGACATGCACTCCGTGACTGAAGAAATTGTGGTGGAATGTAATGAAGGATCCGTCACCATGTTTTACTCTGTCCTAGGGTACATGGGATTGATGGCTGTAGTGACCCTCACTGTGGCTTTTTTTGCTAGGAAGTTGCCCAGCACATTCAATGAAGCCAAGTTCATCACTTTCAGCATGTTGGTGTTTTGCAGCGTCTGGTTGTCTTTTGTTCCAACTTACCTGAGCACCAAGGGCAAATATATGGTGGCTGTGGAGATTTTCTCCATCTTGGCCTCAAGTGCTGGTTTGCTGAGTTGTATCTTTTTCCCCAAATGCTATATAATAGTTCTGCGTCCTGAATTGAATACCAAAGTCCAGCTAGTACTGAGAAATAAGTAAGGATCTAGGGATTTGGACAGTCCCTAGAATTTCGGAGAGGGCGGCGATGAGGTGGGCAGATTGGGCCAAGGAGCGGTGGGATTGGTGGCGCTGGCACGCACCGCATCCTATCCCCTTCCTGTGCTGGATCTGCCAACATGGATCCACTCCCCGTATGCCGAGGAGATCCTGTGCCTCTTAAATTCCCCCGCAGGATGCAGTGCAGCCTGCGCTGGCCCTGCTGCATTGGTGTGGGGGAACTTAAGTAGGATTGGGCTGTTTGTTGCCTAAATCATCCCACCTGTGGAAGCCTTCAAGAATAGTAGATAAAGCTGGGCAATAGATATAGCCTGCAATAGGTAAAGCTAGGTGAGGAAGCTCAGGCCCCGCAGTTCCTGAAAAATGTGCCCAGTCCAAGTAACTGGACTGTCCCAACAAGGGGTCCCAATGAGGGGTTTGTGCAACGCCTGAAAGGAAAGAGCTTAAAAAAAAGGGCTTCCCCCAATTTTTCTGGATTTTTTTTTTTTGTGGAAAGTAGACAGGAGAAACTATTTTAAAAACAATTTTCAGAGTTTTCAAAGAAACAGGGTATATGGGTTTGTAAGCCATGTACAAATTTTTATTGAAAGGAGAAGTAAGGACCTTTAAACCTTAAAACTCCCACCGACGTTTCATCCCTCGCACAGGAGTTTGTCAAGGTGAACACAGCACAAGCTGTTAGATGACACTGCCCAAAGAGAAGTATGTCATGAGAATTATCCAACAGCTGCAGATGGCTGTTGCTTAGAAGCGGAAGTGTCAATCTCCCTATTGACCTGAGGTAACCTCGTGGTCGTCTGCTGGGTTACTGAACGATTGCCTGTTCTGTTTAATATTGGGAACCAAATCTTATTTACAAAAAGAGAGTTCTTGTTGCCTGTTAAGTAAGTTAGAGGATTTCCTCTGAGAAATTGCTATCGCCTCCAAATTTTGTCTCTGTTTGCATTTGACTACATTAAATAAAGTATGAGGCTGATCAAAAGCCATCTTGTGTCCAGTCTCTATTACATGCATTGCAACCGCTGGACACAAGATGGCTTTGATCAGGCTTGTACTTATTTATTTATTTTGTTTTGTATAAAAGAAAACAATCAACCACGGAGGTCATCCTCTGTCAACTCATCGGCCGCTTCCGATTTGAGTTCCTTTTCCAATTAGCTCCCAGTTCCATTTCAAATCAGCTCTTGGTATTCCCGCGCTTTTCTCAGCCTTTAAACGTTTTGTCTTATGAATCTGCCTATGTTGCTTTAAGATTTCTGTTTAGCTCTACCTGGTAACTCCTTTAAAGTTCTGTTTGTCGGTTGGTCCTCAGTACCATCCTTACAGCCAAGCTGTCACTACCCAGAACATGTCTTAAGATTAAGACAAAACGTCGGTTTTGTGTACCATCTTCAGCCTTGAATTTTAAATTGTTTTAAATCTTATTCTGGCTTTGTTATTATTTGTACATGGCATCTATACCCATATACCCTATATCTTACAATATTGTTCTGTGGAACTCACAGAACCTTCAATAGACCAGATGTTTTCCTTCACGCTATGGTTATCTCTTCTGGCTGCCTTCTGAGATTCCACAACAACCATAAATCAGTCCAGGCAGTATTCTTAAGCTATTCACCTTTCTTGCCAGCCAACCTTCTCCCATACAGTAAGTCCTCGCTTACCGTCATTTCGATACACGTCATTTTACTTTAATGTTGTTCTTACAGCTGCAGCCACTTCCATATCTTAATCACTTTTAATCACTTCCGCATTGTTCCCCCCCCCGCTAAAAACAATCGAGCCCCACCTACTCCGTTGAAAACTAGGTATCTCCCCAGCCTCTTAACACTAGCCCCAGCAGGGCTTAATTTTTTTCAATCCACATTTTTTGTCCACAGTTGTTCTTTTGTCCACAATTTGTCCACATTCTTTGACCACAATTGTTGCTCCATCCATAGCAACACAGCTTTAAACAATTAACCCCTCCAGCTCCAGTGACTGTGGGAACCAAGATTCGTAGGTTTGAAAGTTATTGAGCTTGCCACCTGAAGTTGGTGAGCCTGCCACTTAAGAAAGCACTATTGAGCCTGGCACTAGTCAATGATAGATCCTTGATTTAACCCTGCTGCAATGAGTGGTAACATGCACCGTGCCCCCTGGTGTCTGTGCCCCCCCCAAAAAACAGAGAAAAGGTGTGACATGACATACAAAACTAGAGGTTTTAAAGAGGTTTCATGATGGGCAGCGAGCATCTTTTTAAAAACCCCAGCTACACAAGATATTGAAGCAGTTGCAGCACCAGCAACACCACCAGTGATGAAGCTTATGCCTCCCTCCCCATACCACCCACCACCACGATGACTGTTGTTACTCACTGAGATTCATTATTATAATGTTGTTGCTTTTTTATTATAGTAAACATTATTTCAATGTTTAAATATTAGATGTGTTTTGACTCTTTATTTAGAAGTTTGGTGATGTGTTTGTGCCGTAGGAACCTAACCTTTGTTTACATATGTTAGCCTATGGGAAATTTGGTTTCGTTATAAGTTATTTGACTTAAAAGTTGCAGTTTCTAGGAACATATCTACAACTTTAAGAGAGGACTTCCTGTACTCCCACTGTGGGGCTTGTCAATTCAGCAGCGACTTCGTTCTGCCACAACGGGTAACTGCAGCTTGTCAGTCCAGAATTCTAGATTACTGCTTAGCTCTTCAGGCAGTACTGCAGCTCAACCATCAGACCACACCTCCTGCCCCTAATTTGGGGTGGTTTTCTCCAAGGAGACTTGGAGTGCTTGGCCAGGGATTGTGCGCATTCATTCCATATAGAAGTGGCCACTGCTACAGCCTGTATAAACATGAGGAACAATCGTATTCAAAGAATCCATCAGTGGAGGTCTTCTCTGTTTAAATAATACATCCACCCTTGCTATGTCTGTTATGTTAGCCACAGCAGATGTTCTTTTGGGGGAAGGCATTTATCTACTTGGTAATTAATAAAATAATGATGGTTATAACTATTGTTATTTTTCACTCCTTCGAAAAACAATCCATGTAAGAAACAGAGGCAGTTAAATCTTCAGCCCACTTCTGTGCTGACTGCAACGTGTTACTCAACAAGAGGTGTAGGACTCCACCTGGTATTTACTGTGCCTGTTGTGGGGACCATTGTAGTTGTCAGTGTGGAAAAAAGGCAGATGTGCAGGTGTGGCATGGCTGAGCATGAATTGCTACTCAAGCGGTTCTTCTTGCTGTTGCTTTTCCAGTCGATCTTCCAACCTGTTGTGTGCCAGGACCAAAAAGGATCATGTGATATTAGGAGCATCCAAGACAATGTGTACAAGCCAGGAGAAGCCATCATTGGTGGGATCGTCTCTCTAAATGTGCCTTTTTCCCTTTTGCTCAATTTTAGAGATGTTCCAGTTCAGAATCATGAGACCTCCGCGTAAGTTTTTTTGTTATATTTTAAAATAATGTCTTATTTATGAGGTCTGGGTACTTAATAGCTGCATGAGGAAGTTCCAGAGATAAAATTAATCACAGATTGATTTGAAAATGATTGGCACAGATGGATCGGTTCAATTCCTATGTATAATGAATTTATTAGAGACACAGAATGTTCCACTCGTTAAGGAGTTTGCAATGCAAGAAATGAGCCCCATCTAAGTTCTTCTAAGGAGGATTCGGACCTTAAGGTTTAATGGGAATCAGGCCAGGAAGGGGGTGGTATCAGCAGTGGTGGCAACACTGAGTTCCTGTTCCCCTTCCCAGCCTTGATCCAGCTTCCAGAGTTCATAATATTCCAGGGTCCAAACGATAATATAGGTAAAGGTATCCCTTGAAAATTAAGTCGAGTCGTTTCCAACTCTAGGGAGGGGTGCTCATCTCTGTTTCAAAGACAAAGAGCCAGCGCATGTCCGGAGACGTTTCCATGGTCATGTGGCCGGCATGACTCAACACAGCGCATGGAACACTGTTTCTGTCCCACTGATGTGGTACCTATTAATCAACTTGCAATTTCTTGCTTTCGAACTGCTAGGTTGGCAGGAGCCGTTGCATGGATGAGAACTGCCAACCTTTCGATCGACAGCTCATGGTTCAGTGGTTTAACCCACTGCGCCACCCGCTGGCTCAAATGATAATATAGAGTAAGGTAAATCCATTTTTTAAGATCAACCAAAATATCACAAGAGTGAACAAGAAGGAGTTAATCAAAAGTAGAAAATACTATTTCATCCCAATAGGCTCCATGAGCCTCTTGAACAATGCTGCTCCCACATGCAGAACCCAAAGCACTTCCTTTCTTCCTTTCTCTTACTGGTGGGGATTAAGCTTCTAGCAAGCTTTCTAACAGTGGTGGTAGTAGTGACAATTCATGAGATACTGTACACAGACATTTCTCGGTACCACTCCTATTGCAGAATGGCTGTTCCTTATTACCAGCATGCCTTGTCCTTGATATTTGCCATCCATGAGATCAACAGCAATCCCAGGCTCTTGCCCAATATCACCTTAGGATTCCACCTCTATGACAACCTGTTTAATTCAAGGACCACTTCTGAGAGCATTCTGGACCTACTATTCACACAACAAAAGAATCGCCTCAATTACAAAAGCAATAGGAAAAATGTGTTGTCCGTTGTTGGAGGATTCACTAAAGAAAAGTCCATCCAAATGGCCACTGTATTCAATGTCTACAAGATTCCACAGGTATGTGAGTGTGTGTTTATGGGGTGTGGTGGGACGCTCTCCATGCAGAGTTCCTGTTGACTTATATCATGGTGAAATGCCCTTTTGTTATGGGGCAAAATGAGAAGATCTGTTATGCTGTGACTATGACAAGCATGGCAATGGTATTCCACATTCAATTCTTGGACTTATCTTTAATAATATATGACATTTGGTGAGAGGCGTTTCCAAAACTGCCTGTGTATTAGCATTAGAAATTTCACAGTAGCCTGCTGAAAAGTGGCTGTATTCCAGCAGTTTACATCTCTTGACTGAAGAAGAAAGAAGAAGAAAGAAAGAAGAAACATAAATTGAAGTTGTCCTTTTGGAAGTCAGAATTATTTCCAGCATTCTATCATGTTCCTGTAGTCTTCCTTTCCCAAATGGTCCTCCACTGCTTGGTATCTTTAATTTGGGTTGGTGGCAATAGTTACATCTACTGTAGTGTTTCCCCACCCCCATTCTGATGTTGACCCTGTGAAAAGGGAAAGTGTAGAGCAGAAAGGGTGTGTGTGGTTTAACCACTAGGTTTTCTCCCTTTTGGTAGAGCTCATGGCAGGGTCTCCTTCCCTGCCACATTTATTTCTATTTGGGTAGCTAATCCTCTCAGGTCCTGAGGGAAATTTGACACTGTACATAACGGGTCCTTCTTTAGGATGTCAAACTCTTCCAAAGCAACCCTCAGTAACTGCCGAAAAGTCCATTCTGTTCAATGTGTACTTTGTATTTGTGATCCATATAAAATAGTACCTGAAAGAGCCAGATCACTACTGGGACCAAGTCACATGGAAAGGAGGTCTTGATAATAAAGCAGGTATTTAGTGGGAGAGGGACAAGAGGGACACCCCCTCCTTAAAACAACAAACGATTTTGTTGTTGCATCTGTTCGCTCACTTTCCTCTTTCCTATATGCAATGCCATAGAGATGTGCCGTTGGCTACTCTGTATTCGATCCTGGCATACAGGATAGATTTTCCCATGTGCACAAGTTATATGTGCCCTCAAAAGCACACCCAGTAACAACCTGTCCACTTTAATGCTTCCTGTCTAGAGAGCACTGAAAATGTGGTTGTTATTGTTATTATTGTTATTATTAACTGTATTTATATACCGCTCTTCAACAAAAAGTTCACAAAGCAGTTTACAGACAAAATCAAATGATTAAATGGCTCCCTGTCCCAAAAGGGCTCACAATCTAAAAAATGGTGCAGAAGAACACTAGCTAACAGCCACCAGAAAAGACATTGTGCTGGGATGAAAGGGGGGCAGTTGCTCTCCCTCTGCTATATATAAGAGGAGCACCAATTGAGCGCCTTTTGCATGACATACAGGATATATTTCCCCCATGTGCACATGTTACATGTGTCCTCAAAAGCACACCCAGTAATGACCTGTCCACTTCATTGCTTACTTTCTGGAGAGCACTGGAAATGTGATCTGATGATTTTAGGGATTGGACTTTAATTCTGCCTTTTGCATGACTTGGTTCTGTTCTATAGCTGGCCTTGCTTAATACTTGTCTAATGGTTTAATTAGAAATGGTTCATATTATAATTTGATGTCCTTGGTTGCCTTGAGCATGACCTGATCAAAGGTGAGATAGAAATGCCTTGAGTGCCCTTGCTGGGAGAAAGGCAGGATATAAATGATTTAAATAAATAAATAAATATGGAATATAAGCAGAATTGGAAAGATGAGGAATTGACCTTACTGGATCATATTTGAATAACGATATAATAGTGGAATATATTATCTGTTCAATCTATAATAAGTGATGTTCTTCCCAATTTCTAGTTCACTTTCGGTATAACTGAAAGAACGGTCAGTGACAGAATTGACTTTCCTTCTTTGTACTGGACAGCACCAGGGGAAAGGATCCATCATATTGGCATTGTCCGACTACTGCGGCATTTCAAATGGACGTGGGTTGGCCTCTTGGTTTCAGATGATGAGGATGGTGAAAGCTTTGTGCAGGGCCTGACACCTCTGCTTGCCCAGAAGAGCATTTGCATTGCATGGTTGCGAAGGGATGCAGAAAAACAAGACGACTTTGAGAAAAATCTTTTAGCAAAAGTGGAAGAGTTAAAAGAAACTATTTTAAAAACTAAAGCCAAAGCCATTATTGTTGGAGGTGACGCAAAAGTATTGGCTTTTTTAGATCTCTACTTAGAAATAGTTGAATCTTATACAGGAGCATATATTGGGATGGTTTGGATAAGGCCACCTCAGTGGTCTTTCACTAGCTCACGGGATGGCGAATTGAATGGTAGAAACATTTTCCACGGAGTGCTGTCTTTCTTATTCCAGTCAAATTCAGTGCCAAAATTTGAGGACTTTCTTCTGACGTTAAAGCCTGATGAGGCACTGAGAAACTTTCTCTGTTTCCTATGGGAAATGGAATTCATATATTGTCAAATTTGTAAAGGAGAAACGAAACTGCGGAAACCGCCTCTCTCTCTCTTTGAGATGAATATGTCTGGTGAGAGCTACGGTATCTACAATGCTGTCTATGCTGTGGCACATGCCCTACATGCCACATACATGACCAGACAAAGAAGCCTGCAACAGAGAGACACATCTGTGCCTTTTAGTGTTCAGCCATGGCAGGTAAACTCGCCAATAGAACGAACATGAGTTGGTGTTCTGTAGTGGCTATGAAAGTGAGCAGTGATTCAGGACTGAAGGGATCTCACACCTGCCGTGAATATTCACTAGGTGGCCTTAGGCAAGACTCTCTCTTTCATCTTCAGCTTCCCAGCTGCAACAGGGAGGTAACGTGTGATCTTTCTTGTTGTCTGAAATCATTCAGCAAACTGATCACTAGAAAATTTGGGGATAGTATGAAATAAAATAAATGTGAATGAAGTCATGTTGAAGATTAGAGAGCTGACAGGAAAGTGAGGGAAATCTCCTCTGTCGTATTCCTGTCTCATTCGGGCCTTGAGTTTTGATTGCGATAGTTTCAGTAGATTCACTGCAATTATCTTAGAAACTTTGTTAGATTCTCAAAGATTGTTTCAAAACATAATATTGTAAATTCACACTGACAAGAATTGAGAGCATGGTGATTAGCCAAGTGGTTTCTTTCGTCTTCATATGCACTTCAGGTGCAGTACTATGTTAAAACTATGTTAAGCCTCAACTCCCCAGCTGCAATAGGGAGATAAAATGTGATCCTTCTTGCTGTCTGACATAATTCAACAAACTGGGAACTAGAAAATTTACTGCAAAAATTTGGGTAGGAATGAGATAAAAAAATATCCTACATGAATGAAGTCATGTTGATTGTTAAAGTATCTAATGTCACTTCAAATATCAGTACACTCACACCGACAAGAAGTAATGGCATGGTGGATAGCCAACTAACAGAGGTGTCACTAGGGTGCGCGTCACTCCCCCGCACTAGGGTGACATTGCACGTCACCCTATTGACCGCCCGGGCACCCCCTCCAAAATTTGCCGTGCTGCCTTTAGTGTCGCGGCAAGGACTCATCCCCAGCTTCACCAAGCTGCCATGTGGCCCGTCCGGCGGTCCGAGGCCTTCTGAGAAGGCCCAATGCGCCGACGTGTCATTTATATGTTTCTCAGGCATGCGCAGAACGTTTCTGAGGGAAAGGGCTGCCCATTGCCCTCAAACGTTCTGCGCGTGTGCAACGTTTTGCTTTTTCGCACATGCGCAGAACGTTTCTCAGGGCAAGGGCTGCCCGTTTGCCCTTAGAAACGTTCTGTGCATGTGCAAAAAATGTATAATTGACGCGTCGGTGCATCATGCCTTCGCAGAAGACCTCGGACCTCCAGATGGAGCGGACGCTCTGAGGCCTTCTCCCGGCCTCGGAGAGCCTCCGGAAGGTGATGTGCGTCACCCTACGGAGGCTCCGAGGCCGGGAGAAGGCATCGCCTCTGGACGGGTGATGCGGGCGGACGCTCCAAAGCCTTCTCCCTGCCTCGGAGCCTCCATAGGGTCCGCCCCCCGCCCCATTACGCCAATGCCAACTAGATTCTTACATCTTATATCAGAATGATAGACTGGGTGCTTAAAGTTTGTTACAAATATCTATCACATTTGTTACATGAGCAGGAGGCACTTTGACTTGCACTTGGTTGTGCGATTCCTGGTTTCCCAAATCCGTATGTCACATATAATTT
Source organism: Plestiodon gilberti rubricaudatus (assembly GCA_026170595.1). Classification (NCBI taxonomy): domain Eukaryota; kingdom Metazoa; phylum Chordata; class Lepidosauria; order Squamata; family Scincidae; genus Plestiodon; species Plestiodon gilberti. Next base: position 24,770,297 of record JANXHW010000006.1, read on the forward strand.
TCATGGGTTCCTTAACTGTCCTGACCTCCATGGAGCGCATGGTGCTGAAGTGGGAAGGAGTTGAAAGACCCCAATTTCTGTGAGTTCTCCTTGATTTTATTCCAGAAGCTTAATGGTTTTCTGTCTCACTCTAGCTCCACTCTTTCTTGAAAAACATCCATTTCAACAATGGTGCTGGGCATGAAGTCCAGTTCCAAAATGGGGAATTCTTGTCTGGCTATGATATCGTCAACTGGATCACTTTCCCCAATGACACATTCCTTAAAGTCCCAGTTGGAATGATTTCACCAAGCCAAGAATTCACCATCAATGAGGATGCCATTGTGTGGAACAGCAGACTGAAGCAAGTATGAACATTCCGAATATGCGAATTGGGAATGTTGGTTACAAATCATGGCTATTCTCCGTTTTATTTATCCAATTGGTCCAAACATAACTAACAGGAACTACAACAATTTATTTTTTCCCCACTATCAAAATGTAGAAGCAATCATAGATGCATTTCCTAGGGCAGCGGGAGAGGGGAGGAAGGAGGAGGAGATAGGGGCATGCGTGTCAATATCCTTAATCATATGTGGGAGTGCCAGCTCTGGGATATTGTCTGAAGCACCTCTGTGACAATACGGTAGTAAATAGTTAAGTCTGAGAAATGTTCAAATTTCTAAGTTGCCGGAAGTGCTCTCAGACATGAGTAGCATAGGGGAAATGTATTGCGCTCGTAACTACCAAGTCAGTGGCTCTTGGCACAAATCTATGGAATGACATGAAAGAAAGACTACGCTGGCTACACTGGCTACCGGTTCGTTTCCGGGCACAATTCAAAGTGCTAGTTTTGACTTTTAAAGCCCTTAACGGCTCGGGTCCAGGGTATTTGAGGGACCGCTTCCTTCCTTATAATCCGACCCGTACTCTGAGGTCACCCTGTTGACCGTGCCACCATTGGCGGAGGTGAGGGGGATGGCGGCGCGGAGTAGGGCCTTCTCGGCAGTGGCGCCCCAATTTTGGAATTCCCTCCCCTTGGAATTAAGAACGACTCCCTCTTTAGAGGCCTTTCGGCGGGGCCTTAAGATGTTTTTATTCAGGACTGCTTTTAATGTCTGACATGGTGGGGTGACCTTTTAACAAATGGTTTTAATATATGTAAATGCTTGGGTTGTTTATTATTAATCTTAAGTGTTTTAATTAATTATTTTAATGTGTTTAATTAATTGTTTTAATGTGTTTATATGTATTTTAATATGTTGTAAGCCGCCTTGCATGCCCTCGGGAGAAAGGCGGGCTACAAATTCCTAAAATAAAATAAAATAAAATAAATAAAGAGAGAAGGCACTTCCAACTTCCACAAGGTGGTGTTATTCAATACATGTGCAACAAGAGATATTTTTTATTGTGGGTAAAAGAATACAATAAAAGGGATGTGGAGTTAAAAGATAACACAGTGCAATGTACACAGCAATCATTTTCCCAACGCTCTGAGCAATCCACATCTGGAAGCAATAGTAGAGAGGATGGGGGAAAGACAGATAAGTGCACAAGGGGTCTATGACCCATTTTCATATACACTAAGTTCCTATAGGGAGGCATAGAGTCTATTTTGGGGCAAACTCATGAAAGACATTTATTTTGTTTCTTGCTGGCCCTTGATGGTCCATCTTCTGCTTGAGATGGGAGCCTCTGTATTTCTGAAGCCTTCCAAGGGTCATGACCGAATGTCCCTTCATTGGTTGGAAAGACTGTGCCTGAATTTTCATGTGAGTCTTGATTTATTTTTCGATGTGGTTGGTGGTGAGGGAAGCTAAGTGTGAAGGCAATTCTTTTGTTTACACTAACACTTTCCATGTTAGGAGGTACCCAGGATTTGGCTTGTTTACATACTTGGATCTAATGAACCAACAAGTTACAGACAGTTATCCTGTTTTACAGATGGAAGGCAAGTTTTCTCCTAAACTAGAGAGCAAGGGCGGATTATGCTGATAAACTAAAGCAGGGGTGCACAACTTGTAAGTAGTAGGGGCCACAATGAATAGAGTAAATTTCTTTGGGGCCGAACGGGGTGTGTGTCGAGGAACCATGATGTCACTTCCCCAGGAAGTGACATCACAGGGGGCGTGTCCATGAGCCAGAAAATATCCGGAAAAGCAACATATTAATAAATAAATAAAGATATTAATGTCTTATTAATAAACAAACTCAACTCAAAAGTCATGCCCCACTATAAAGTTGAGAATCCTCTCCCCCTCCCCTCTTTCATAGAATAATTCCTTTAACTTGCGCCTCTGGAGATGAGACGATTAGCTGTGGGGGAACTTCTGGCTGCCAGAAATCTTTGCCTCCACCACAGGCACTGCCGCTTTCTTCCTTCTTCTTCGCACCTGCCTGAATGCAACGCAGGTGCAGAAACGCTTTCCAGAGCTTCCAGTCGCGTTGCTGTGCCTGTGTGCAGACGCGCGATGAAGAAAAGCCCGCCAAGAAATCGGAGATCCCTCGGTGCTCTCTTCGTCGTAGTATCATCGCGCACCTGCGCACAGGCACAGCAACGCGACTGAAAGATTGAAGAGAGCGCGGAGGGACAGAAAGACCTCAAACTCCTCATGTGTAATTTGCTTGTCCCAGTGGCGTCTTTTCCCTTGCATGACCTCACAATGAGCACCAGGACGATTTCTAAAGTCGGGTGCGGAGGCTTTGGGGCTTGTCCCATCGGCGCTGTCGCTGCTCTGTGTAAGGAGAAGGCTCGGATTTGGGGCGGCGAGCCTGCAGGGTGCATTCGTTCAGGGCAACCCCTTTAAATCTCCAACAAATGTGGGGGTTGCCCCGAACACACCCTGCAGGGTCGCTGCCACCGCGAATCTGAGCCTCCTCCTTACACAGAGCAGCAACAGCGCCGACCGGACAAGCCCCAATGCCTCTGCGCCCGTTAGCACGAAAGAGGAGACATGGCTCTTCCAGCTCCTGGCAGAATGGCAGGAGACTCCAGCTGATTGGCGGCGATCAAAGCGCCATCTTCAGCATCGGCCTCAAAGCCTCCAGGCTCAGTGACTTTGTCCTTCTTGCTCAGCGACCCGAGCGAGAAGGCTGCACAGCAATGTGACTGGAGCAAAGACATGGGAGATCCCTCGGCGCTCTCTTCATGTGCAACATGCACCAAGGGATCCCCGATTTCTTGGTGGGACACCGGAAATCCTTCGGAGGGCTGCAAGCGGCCCTGGGGCCATATGTTCTGCACCTCTGAACTAAAGTGTTCTCTTTTCCCTGAGGTCTATGGGACCAGATGCTTCCTCACCCATTAGCCCTTTTGGGACTGGGAGACATTTAATAATTTGACATTGTCTGTAAACCGCTTTGTGAACTTTTTGTTGAAAAGCGGTATATAAATACAGTTAATAATATAACACTCCAGAAGAGTGGCGTGGGTCATGCTTGTCAGGTAACAATTCAAAGAAGGTAATACCTTCCCTTCTCCTTCCATGTCACCTTTGGCAATGAAACCTTCTCCCTTGTTCCCTGCTGTACTCGTTTTGGTGTGTCCACCTCCTCCTGAGACTCTTTAGACTCCCCTTCTTTCACCACTTCTCCTTCCCTTTGTTCTCCCCTCCATCTTTCTTCAACTTCTTTGACTCTTTCCTTTTCTTCCTCCTGTCAATTCTTTTCTGCTTCTGACTTTCCTTGTATATCCGTCCTCCCATGCTAGCCTCCACTTCCAGATGTGTTATGATCTGGGAGTGGCTCAGCCCCTCTGAAGGCTGATGCCAGCCATCCGCCACCTCCTAGCAGTAGGTCCCTGTCAACTATGATGCCGGCTGCATTTGCTGGGTTCACAACTCTCATGGAGTCAGTGGTGCTGTCATTAAGAAGCACTACTCTCACTATGCTGGCCATGGAGGGGTGTGTGCGGCTCACAATTGTTAGAAGAGTGACAGCGTGTGAGCTAGATCTCTTCAATCACAGCGAGTGTTTGTATGTATGTGTTCATCCCCACACCTAGGGAGAGCAGTTGCCTATTCCTAGTTGAAAAGCTTGTAGGTTGCTCTCTCCTACTTTGATTAGACTTCTCGTTTGTTTCTTTTCCTGTCTTATCGTTTTATATCTCCTTGCCTAAGCAGCCATGACCAGTATATATACAAATGCTTTCTGTAACTTAGCTCTGCTAAGTTCTGTAACTTAGTCTGCCAGCAATGAGTTTGTTGATTCCATAACTCTACTAACGATAATACCATTCAAATGTTTTAATGAGTAGGTGCCGCCCCATTCCACATGTGTTGAAAGCTGCCATCATGGATACAGCAGGAGAGTTTGGGAGGGGAAACCCATTTGTTGCTATGATTGCATACCATGCTCAGAAAACCTGATTTCTAATCAGACAGGTAAGCACAAACATCCCCATGTTTGGTCCTGATCCACTGAGAAATGAATGAGTTACAAGAATTTCCAATTCCTCTAGTAGGAACCAATATTATTGGTTTCCAATATTATTTTTGGAAACCAATATTATTTTGCAAGGGGTGTGATACTTGCCAAAGGAATGGAGCAGAAGAAGCCACACTTCTGAGTAAACACACATAACAACACAGTCCTATACACGTCTACTCAGAAGAACATACCCAGGCCAATGTGTATATGCTTGCAGCCTAGGAATGTGGAGCTGCAGAGAGAACGTTGGAAGTCTTCAGGGAAGGTAAACAGCATGGTATTTTTGCTTTCCCTTTTGCCTCCCTAATTCAAACCTGGGGATAGGATCAGTTTGGGGTGAGGGAAGTGAAGAGCAGTGGTGTCACGAGCCGGCGTGTCACCCCGTGCAGGGTCGGCCACCTCCGAAGCACGTCATCCCCACCACAGGAATGTCACACACACCCCAGGCACGTCACACACACCTACTACCATGTCATTCCCACGGTACTCACCCCATCCCGGAGCGTCACCCCCAAGGCCAACAGGCCAAGTCGCGTCTTCCTCGGTGGCTCGGTCGCTTCTGAATAGGCCGGGCAAGGCTTCGAGTGGTGCATGCTGACAACGCTGCTCGAAGCCTTGCCCTCAGAATGGCCGAAGAAAGACCCGATTAGGTCTTCATTCGGCCATTCTGAAGGCAAGGCTTCGAGTGGCGTTGTGCGCATGCTGGTAAAACCCTTGCCCAGCCAATTCAGAAGCAGCCAAGCCACTGAGGATGAAGTGGCTTGTCCTGCCGGCTCCGGGGGTGATGTTCTGAGATGAGGTTGGTGAGTACCGGAGCGGTGACACCCGGCGCATCACCTCCCTGGCCCATCTCCCCCTCCGGGGCACCTCTGAGGCATCACCCTGTGCACTCCGCCTCCCCGTCACTCTGCAGTGACACCAGTGGTGGGATGCCGATGCTTTTCGGCACCCTTGCCCTTGAGGTGTGGGGTGCCACAACGGTCAATTCTATCCCCCGTGCTGTTTAGTATCTATATGAAGCCGCTGGGAGAGGTCATCCGGGGGGTTGTGGTAGGGTGTCATCAGCCAGTATGCTGATGACACCCAGCTCTTTCTCTCCTTTCCACCCGACTCCAAGGGGGCGGTCAATGTCCTGAATCATTGTCTGGAGGCAGTTGGGAGCTGGATGGGGGCAAACAAGCTGAAATTATATCCTGATAAGACGGAGGTTCTTCTGGTCCAGTAGTATGAGGTTCGTTTCCCTAAACTCTGCATGTTAATGAGTATTTAAAGCACACACAGAAACAAATTTTAGTTGGCGATGGGGTGAGCTCTCGTTGCTTGGCCAACTCCTGCCAACCTAGCAGTTCCAAAGCATGTTAATGCGGGTAGATAAATAGGTACCGCTTGCGGGAAGGTAAACAGCGCTCCGTGTTCCAGCTGTATGCTATGCGCTGCGGCAAGGAGAGTCATGCCGGCCACATGACCACGGAGGTCTCTTCGGACAACGCTGGCTCTTCGGCTTTGAAATGGAGGTGAGCACCACACCCTAGAGTCGGACACGACTGGACTTAATTGTCAGGGGTCACCTTTACCTATATAAATTCATGGGCTTTAATTCTAATGAGAAACAAAAAGCTTTTGACAATGTAGTACGAACGTATCATCTTCGGGATTAAGGTAATAAAAACACTAAAAAAGTTTTAAAAGTATCTGCAGATAGTAACTTTATAAGTCTTTATACTATCTGTAGATACTTTTTATACATTTTTAGTATCTTTATTACATTAATCTCGAAGATGATACGTTTGTACTACATTGTTGCCGGTCATAACAGTTTCCGATCGATTTTAGCTTTTGACAATTTAATTCATATATTAACCACTAGGAGCTGAATGAATGAACGTAGCTCTACACCCCATTTTCCATTCCAGATGCAGATCGTTGTGTTCCATGCGTAGAAGATCAATATCCTGAAAAGAGCCATGATCACTGTATTCCAAAGGTTACATCCTTTCTTTCTTACCAAGAGCCAATGGGGATTGTTATGGCTTCCATTGCTATTTCCTGTACTGTGATCACAGTCCTGGTGATGCAGACCTTTCTCAAGAACTGGAACACTCCCTTTGTCAAAGCCAACAATCGGAACCTCACCTGTGTTCTTCTCGGCTCCATCCTCCTTTGCTATCTCTCTTCCCTGCTGTTCATTGGGAAACCTGGAAAGATGACCTGCCTTCTGCAACAACCAGCTTTTGGCATCGTTTTCTCTGTGGCGGTTTCTTGTGTCTTGGCAAAAACAATCATGGTGGTCCTTGTCTTCATGGCCTCAAAGCCAGGAAGCAGGATGAGGGCATTTCTAGGCCCAAAAGTGGGCAACTCCATTGTTCTGTGCTGCTCTTTCTTTCAAGTGGTCATCTGTATCGCGTGGCTGTCTTCTGCTCCTCCATTCCCAGATGCTGACATGCACTCAGAGATTGGGCAAATCATACTGGAATGTAATGAAGGGTCTCCTTTCATGTTCTACTGTGTCCTGGGCTACATGGGCTTCCTGGCCATTGTCAGCTTCACTGTGGCTTTCCTAGCCAGAAAACTACCAGACGCTTTCAATGAAGCCAAGTTCATCACCATCAGCATGCTGGTCTTTTGCAGTGTTTGGATCTCTTTTCTTCCAGCTTATCTGAGCACAAAGGGGAAAACTGTTGTGACGGTGGAAGTATTTGCCATCTTGGCCTCCAACACCGGGCTGTTATCTTGCATCTTCTTCCCCAAATGTTACATTATTGTTCTAAGATCTGATCTCAACACGAAGAAACTTATAATCGAGAAAAGAAATTATGAACGTTGATGCCAAAAGGTTATGCCGATTCACGTGTTCTCACAAGGGATCGTCAATTTGCCTGGGCTCCCCAGGCCTCAACAGAAAGCAATGGGGTGGTGGTGGGCTGTTCGGGCCCATGAGGGGGCCGGATAGCATATCCTATTCCCTCTCCGAAGCCCGACACAATGACATGGATCTATTCAGATTTGCACCAGCAAACCAGCAATTGATACTGCTGCTCAAAGTGGCGGGTGGCATGTTAAAATTATTGAAGGCCGATGTGTGTGTGTGTGTGTTTGTGTTTGTGTTTGTGTTTGTGTTTATGTGTGTGTGTGTGTGTGTGTGTGTGTGAGAGAGAGAGAGAGAGAGAGAGAGAGAGAGAGAGAGAGAGAGAGAGAGAGTCTGTGTGAGAGAGAGACCTCAGGGACAACTTTTCACTGGTTGGGAACCACTGTTCTGGAGGGAGCAGTCAGCATTCTCGTACTCTTGACGGGACAAATGATCTTCTACCAAGCTTATAGTGGCTGTTCGTTGGTACCCAAATCTCTTCTTCAAAATCCAAAAGAAAAAACTCACTCTATTCATCATTGTCTATCCATTTCACCTTACATATTTTACTTTCGTGTAAACATGTATAACTGTGTGTTTAGAACTGAGCAACAATCGTAGGCAGATTAATAAAGAATATTCAAAATGGACTGAAGTGAGATCCGTTCATTTAGTACCACACAAGATATGTATAATTGGAACAATTACATGGGTAGTACCCTAAGAAAGTGAATTCTCACTCAATGCTATTGAAATCAATGAGAGAAGTTAGTTCTAACTACCTAAAATACCATTGATGTCAATGAGAATTATTGCCCAATACTATCTAACCCCCTGTCGATGCAGCTTTTCCACAGGAGAATGGGTTGCATCATGTGTGTGGGGGGTAGTCTCAGAGGTCTCCTCCTGGTATGGGAATTTTGTTCCTTTGCCTGGGAGTATGCTTCCACTGCCACGATGGGTCTACTCATACCAGTGCCAGTGATTTTGCTGCTGCCAGTCTGAGTGGATCTGCTAAGGCAGACGGAGCTTGGGAAAGGAATAGGATATCGCCAGAGCGATTGCCACAAAATACTGCCCCCTTCTTGATCTGAAAACATCCCCTCTCCAGACTAGTCGATGCCCCATTCTTCCCCCACCCTGCTCCATTCCTAGCTCTGGGTCAATTTGGCAGGTATAATGTGGGAAGTAGGAGTAGGGTTTTGAGTAGCAGTGGGGGGGGGAAGAGGAACGATGAACAACCCCTGGATGTTGGCTGGCTCAAAGAGGGGAGAGGCAGTGCAATTCAGCTGCCTCAACCACTTTGGGGTTGGCGTAGAGGAGCTTGGATTGTCAACTGACTATCTGAAGCATTGAGTCAGTGAGGGGAATGCCCAAAGGGGAATTGGCAGAGTTTTGCTGTCTCCTCCAGGTTAGGTGCCCACACAAAAGGGGGACGGCATGCTTTTCAACTTTTAATAACTAGTTCCATCTTGACCCATTATCTGCCTGGTCCATGTTCGAACATACCTGTTCGAATAACACAACCTGATCCTATATCACGTTAAAGAGATATTTACCTGTTCTTTCTTGGGAAGGCATTCAAAAAAAAAATCCAGATGAAAAACACAAGCAGTTTAAATCTTCAGCCCACTTCTGTGCTGACTGCAATGTGTCACTCAACAAGAGGTGTAGGACTCCACCTGTTACTTACTGTACCTGTTGAGGGGAACATTGTAGTTGTCAGTGTGGAAAAGAAGACAGATGTGCAGCTGTGGCATGACTGATCTTGGATTGCTACTCAAGCGGTTCTTCTTGCTGCTGAGTTTCCAGTTGGTCTTTCTACCTTGCCAGCCAACCTTCTCCCATACAGTAAGTCCTCACTTACCGTCATTTCGATACACATCATTTTATTTAATGTTGTTCTTACAGCTGCAGCCACTTCCAGATCTTAATCACTTTTAATCACTTCCGCATTGTTTCCCCCCCCCGCTAAAAACAATCGAGCCCCACCTACTCCGTTGAAAACTAGGTATCTCCCCAGCCTCTTAACACTAGCCCCAGCAGGGCTTAATTTTTTTCAATCCACATTTTTTGTCCACAGTTGTTCTTTTGTCCACAATTTGTCCACATTCATTGACCACAATTGTTGCTCCTTCCATAGCAACGCAGCTTTAAACAATTAACCCCTCCAGCTCCAGTGACTGTGGGAACCAAGATTCGTAGGTTTGAAAGTTATTGAGCTTGCCACCTGAAGTTGGTGAGCCTGCCACTTAAGAAAGCACTATTGAGCCTGGCACTGGTCAATGATAGATCCTTGATTTAACCCTGCTGCAATGAGTGGTAACATGCACCGTGTCCCCTGGTATCTGTGACCCCCCAAAAAACAGAGAAAAGGTGTGACATTACAAACAAAACTAGAGGTTTTAAAGAGGTTTCATGATGGGCAGCGAGCATGTTTTTTAAAACCCCAGCTACACAAGATATTGAAGCAGTTGCAGCACCAGCAACACCACCAGTGATGAAGCTTATGCCTCCCTCCCCTTACCACCCACCACCACTATGACTGTTGTTACTCACTGAGATTCATTATTATAATGTTGTGCTTTTTTATTATAGTAAACATTATTTCAATGTTTAATATTAGATGTGTTTTGACTCTTTATTTAGAAGTTTGGTGATCTGTTTGTGCTGTAGGAACCTAACTTTTGTTTTCATATGTTAGCCTATGGGAAATTTGGTTTTGTTATAAGTTGTTTGACTTAAAAGTTGCAGTTTCTAGGAACATATCTACAACTTTAAGAGAGGACTTCCTGTACTCCCACTGTGGGGCTTGTCAATTCAGCAGCGACTTCGTTCTGCCACAACGGGTAACTGCAGCTTGTCAGTCCAGAATTCTAGATTCCTGCTTAGCTCTTCAGGCAGTACTGCAGCTCAACCATCAGACCACACCTCCTGCCCCTAATTTGGGGTGGTTTTCTCCAAGGAGACTTGGAGTGCTTGGCCAGGGATTGTGCGCATTCATTCCATATAGAAGTGGCCACTGCTACAGCCTGTATAAACATGAGGAACAATCGTATTCAAAGAATCCATCAGTGGAGGTCTTCTCTGTTTAAATAATATATCCACCCTTGCTATGTCTGTTATGTCAGCCACAGCAGATGTTCTTTTGGGGGAAGGCATTTATCTACTTGGTAGTTAATAAAATAATGATGGTTTTTTTGTTATATTTTAAAATAATGTCTTATTTATGAGGTCTGGGTACTTAATAGCTGCATGAGGAAGTTCCAGAGATAAAATTAATCACAGATTGATTTCAAAATGATTGGGACAGATGGATTGGTTCAATTCCTATGTATAATGAATTTATTAGAGACAGAGAATGTTCCACTAGTTAAGGAGTTTGCAATGCAAGAAATGAGCCTGATCTAATTTTTCTCCTCTATTGAGGTTAACGAGCGCTAACTGACAGCACATGCCCAAACCGGAACGGTAGCTTCCGGATTGACTCCTGCTTTCCCGCTCTCTTTTTTGATATTTATTCGGAAAAGGGGCTAACCAAGAACAGTTACATCAGAATTTTACCCCAAGAAGAGGTTCCGAGGTTGGAACGAAACGTTGGGTCAAAAACAACCTTGGATTTTAGTATATTTTTGTGCCTGGGGCGGCTGCCTACACGGAGATCCGTCCACGGTATTGGAAAATTATTAAAGCACAAGTCTATATTTTTTACCGCATGGCGTCTAATCCCGTAGTTTGGCAACATTGTGTAGAGCCTGATCTAAGTTCTTCTAAGGAGGATTCGGACCTTAAGTTTTAATGGGAATCAGGACAGGAAGGGGGTGGTATCAGCAGCGGTGGCAATGCTGATTTCCTGTTCCCCTTCCCGGCCTTGATCCAACTTTCCGAGTTCGTAATATTCCAGGGTCCAAACGATAATATAGGTAAAGGTATCCCTTGACAATTAAGTCCAGTCGTGTCCGACTCTAGGGAGGGGTGCTCATCTCCGTTTTAAAGCCAAAGAGCCAGCGCTGTCCAAAGACGTTTCCATGGTCATGTGGTCGGCATGACTCAACACCGAGGCGCATGGAACGCTGTTACCGTCCCGCTGATGTGGTACCTATTAATCAACTTACAATTTCTTGCTTTCGAACTGCTAGGTTGGCAGGAGCCGTCGCACGGATTCGAACTGCTGACCATTCAATCGACAGCTCATGGTTCAGTGGTTTAACCCACTGTGCCACCCGCTGGCTCAAACGATAATATAGAGTAAGGTAAATCCATTTTTTAAGATCAACCAAAATATCACAAGAGTGAACAAGAAGGAGTTAATCAAAAGTAGAAAATACTATTTCATCCCAGTAGGCTCCATGAGCCTCTTGAACAATGCTGCTCCCACATGCAGAACCCAAAGCACTTCCTTTCTTCCTTTCTCTTACTGGTGGGGATTAAGCTTCCAGCAAGCTTTCTAACAGTGGTGGTAGTAGTGACAATTCATGAGATACTGTACACAGACATTTCTCGGTACCATTCCTATTGCAGAATGGCTGTTCCTTATTACCAGCATGCCTTGTCCTTGATATTTGCCATCCATAAGATCAACAGCAATCCCAGGCTCTTGCCCAATATCACCTTAGGATTCTACCTCTATGACAACCTGTTTAATTCAAGGACCACTTCTGAGAGCATTATGGACCTACTATTCACACAACAAAAGAATCACTTCAATTACAAAAGCAATAGGAAAAATGTGTTGTCGGTTGTTGGAGGATTCACTAAAGAAAAGTCCATCCAAATGGTCACTGTATTCAATGTCTACAAGATTCCACAGGTATTTGAGTGTTTTTTATGGGGTGTGGTGGGATGCTCTCCATGCAGAGTTCCTGTTGACTTATATCACGGTGAAATGCCCTTTTGTTATGGGGCGAAATGAGAGGATCTGTTATGCTGTGACTATGACAAGCATGGCAATGGTATTCCACATTCAATTCTTGGACTTATCTTTAATAATATATGACATTTGGTGAGAGGCGTTTCCAAAACTGCCTGTGTATTAGCATTAGAAATTTCACAGTAGCCTGCTGAAAAGTGTCTGTATTCCAGCAGTTTACTTCTCTTGACTGAAGAAAAGAAGAGTAAAAACATAAATTGAAGATGTCATTTTGGAAGTGAGAATTATTTCCAACATTCTATCATGTTCCTGTCGTCTTTCTTTCTGAAATGGTCCTCCACTGCTTGGTATCTTTAATTTGGGTTGCTGGCAGTAGCTATATCTACTGTTCCAACCCCAGTCAGATGCTGACCCCATGAAAAGGGAAAGTGTAGAGCAGAAAGGGTGCTGTAAATGTAAATGTAAATTATTTAAATAAAAAAACAAATAAATAATGCATATGGAATATAAGCAGAATTGGAAAGATGAGGAATTGGCATTAATGGATCATTTGAATAATGATATCATAGTGGAATATATTACCTGTTCAATCTATAATAAGTGATGTTCTTCCCAATTTCTAGTTCACTTTTGCCCTAACTGAAAGAACGGTCAGTGACAGAATTGACTTTCCTTCTTTGTACTGGACAGCACCAGGGGAAAGGATCCATCATATTGGCATTGTCCGACTACTGCGGCATTTCAAATGGACGTGGGTTGGCCTCTTGGTTTCAGATGATGAGGATGGTGAAAGCTTTGTGCAGGGCCTGACACCTCTGCTTGCCCAGAAGAGCATTTGCATTGCATGGTTGCGAAGGGATGCAGAAAAACAAGACGACTTTGAGAAAAATCTTTTAGCAAAAGTGGAAGAGTTAAAAGAAACTATTTTAAAAACTAAAGCCAAAGCCATTATTGTTGGAGGTGACGCAAAAGTATTGGCTTTTTCAGATCTCTACTTAGAAATAGTTGAATCTTATACAGGAGCATATATTGGGATGGTTTGGATAAGGCCACCTCAATGGTCTTTCTCTAGCTCACGGGATGGCGAATTGAATGGTAGAAACATTTTCCATGGAGTGCTGTCTTTCTTAAACCACACAAACTCAGTGCCAAAATTTGAGGACTTTCTTCAGACGTTAAAGCCTGATGAGGCACTGAGAAACTTTCTCTGTTTCCTATGGGAAATGGAATTCATATATTGTCAAATTTGTAAAGGAGAAATGAAATGGCGGAAACCGCCTCTCTCTCTCTTTGAGATGAATATGTCTGGTGAGAGCTACGGTATCTACAATGCTGTCTATGCTGTGGCACATGCCCTACATGCCACATACATGACCAGACAAAGAAGCCTGCAACAGATAGGCACATCTGTGTCTTTTGGTAAACTCGCCAATAGAACGAACATGAGTTGGTGTTCTGTAGTGGCTACGAAAGTGAGCAGTGATTCAGGACTGAAGGGATCTCACACCTGCCGTGAATATTCACTAGGTGGCCTTAGGCAAGACTCTCTCTTTCATCTTCAGCTTCCCGGCTGCAACAGGGAGGTAATGTGTGATCCTTCTTGTCATCTGAAATCATTCAGCAAACTGATCACTAGAAAATTTGGAGATAGTATGAAATAAAATAAATGTGAATGAAGTCATGTTGAAGATTAGAGAGCTGATAGGAAAGTCAGGGAAATCTCCTCTGTCGTATTCCTGTCTCATTCGGGCCTTGAGTTTTGATTGCGATAGTTTCAGTAGATTCACTGCAATTATCTTAGAAACTTTGTTTGATTCTCAAAGGTTGTTTCAAAACATAATATTGTAAATTCACACTGACAAGAATTGAGAGCATGGTGAATAGGCAAGTGGTTTCTTTCGTCTTCATATGCACTTCAGGTGCAGTACTATGTTAAAACTATGTTAAGCCTCAACTCCCCAGCTGCAATAGGTAGATAAAATGTGATCCTTCTTGCTGTCTGACATAATTCAACAAACTGGGCACTAGAAAATTTACTGCAAAAATTTGGGTAGGAATGAGATAAAAAAATATCCTACATGAATGAAGTCATGTTGATTGTTAAAGCATCTAATGTAACTTCAAATATCAGTACACTCACACCGACAAGAAGTAATGGCATGGTGGATAGCCAACTAACAGAGGTGTCACTAGGGTGCGCGTCACTCCCCCGCACTAGGGTGACATTGCACGTCACCCTATTGACCGCCCGGGCACCCCCTCCAAAATTTGCCGTGCTGCCTTTAGTGTCGCAGCAAGGACTCATTCCCAGCTTCACCAAGCTGCCATGTGGCCCGTTCGGCGGTCCGAGGCCTTCTGAGAAGGCCCAATACGCCGACGAATCATTTATACATTTTTCGCGCATGGGCAGAACATTTCTGAGGGCAAGGGCTGCCCATTGCCATCAAACGTTCTGTGCGTGTGCAACTTTTATCTTTTACGCACATGCGCAGAACGTTTCTGAGGGCAAGGGCTGCCCGTTTGCCCTTAGAAACGTTCTGTGCATGTGCAAAAAATGTATAATTGACGCGTCGATGGATCATGCCTTCGCAGAAGACCCCGGACCTCCAGATGGGGCGGATGCTCTGAGGCCTTCTTCCGGCCTAGGAGAGCCTCTGGAAGGTGATGCGCGTCACCCTACGGAGGCTCCGAGGCCCGGAGAAGGCCTCGCCTCCGGACGGGTGATGCGGGTGGACGCTCCAAAGCTTTCTCCCTGCCTCGGAACCTCCATAGGGTCCGCCCCCCGCCCCATTACGTCACCGCCAATGCCAACTAGATTCTTACATCTTATATCAGAATGATAGACTGGGTGCTTAAAGTTTGTTACAAATATCTATCACAGTTGTTACATGAGCAGGAGGCACTTTGACTTGCACTTGGTTGTGGGATTCCTGGTTTCCCAAATCCGTATGTCACATATGAGTGTGTATGATTGTGGTATATGGTAAGCGTAGGGGTTCTGTGAATGGATAACCTTGGCCTCGGTGAGAGGGAGGCCTAAGGGGGACGAGTGGGACCTCTACCCCGGTGAGAGGGGGGTAAGGGGTGTGGGGTGCCGTGACCCACGCCTCAGTGAGAGGGAGGCAGGGGTTGCTGGACAGGAGTAATTGGGGGTTGGAGGGAATGCTTTTATATATGGATTGACTGGAGAGTGAGGTGGTGTCTGAGAGTGTGTGGTGAGTGTGTTAGAGTTTTAGGTTGTCTGGTCTCCTGTAGGCTCCGCTGAAGGGCTATGTGTTTGACACCTCGAGGGAGCCTAGGGGAGGGGCGGGCAGCCACCATTAGCAGAGTGACGGGTCAT
Source organism: Plestiodon gilberti rubricaudatus (assembly GCA_026170595.1). Lineage (NCBI taxonomy): Eukaryota > Metazoa > Chordata > Lepidosauria > Squamata > Scincidae > Plestiodon > Plestiodon gilberti. The sequence continues at coordinate 24,785,759 of JANXHW010000006.1, forward strand.
GGAAGATATGGCGGTGGGGACTGGGCAGGCCGTTTCAGGAGAATGAGGGTCAGTCACAGGCAGACTGTCCCTCTTCCTGGCCCTTCTCCCATCCCTCTGACCCTTGGCGGTCTGGGCAACAGTCCCCTGAGTCTGAAACTGCTGCTTTTGAACGCCAGGTCAGTTAATAATAAAATCTGCCTAGTCCAGGATTTAATCCTGGATGAAGGTGCTGACCTGGTGTGTATTACGGAGACCTGGCTGGATGAGTCGGGAGGGGTAAGTCTCTCCCAGATGTGCCCACCGGGTTTCCGGGTATTGCAGCAGCCACGACTACAGGGGCGGGGAGGCGGAGTTGCGATAGTCTATCGTGATACCATCAGTCTCACTGGGTACCCTGTCCCGAGGTCCACTGGGTTTGAGTGCCTCCATGTCGTGTTGGAAGGGCGAGACAGAATAGGGATTCTGTTGGTGTACCGCCCACCATGCTGCCCAACAGTCTCCCTGCCTGAGCTGACCGGGGTGATCTCGGCGCTGGCGTTGGAGTGCCCTCGCCTATTGGTGCTGGGGGACTTTAATGTCCACGCTGAGGCCCCGAGGACAGTTGTGGCTCAGGACTTCATGGCCGCCATGGCAACCATGGGTCTGTCTCAGAGAATATCTGCCCCAACGCACGATGCGGGACACACGCTGGACCTGGTATTTACTGCTGGGCAGGTGGATGGTGATCTGGATGTGGAGGAAATTAACATCACTCCTTTGTCATGGACAGATCACTTCCTGGTGGGATTTAGGCTTATCGCGGCCTGTCGCCTCCGCAGTGGTGGGGGACCTGATTCTATGGTCCGCCCCCGGAGGATGATGGATCCGGATGGATTCCTGAGGGCTCTGGGGGATTTTCCTGTTGACAGAGTCGGCGACTCACCCAGCGCCCTGGTTGATCTCTGGAATAGGGAAATGACCAGGGCTCTGGATCTGATCGCTCCTGAGCGTCCTCGACCAAGCCGCAGAGTCAGAGCGGCCCCTTGGTTTACTGAGGAGCTGCGGACGATGAAGCGCCAAGGTAGATGTTTAGAGCGACGGTGTCTGAAAACTTGTGCTGACTCCGAGCGGGCACGGGCTACAGCTCACTTCAGAGCCTGTTCCGTGGCGGTGGCGGCAGCTAAGAAGGCTTTCTTCTCTGCCGACATCGCGTCTGTGGAGAACCGTCCAGCCGAGCTTTTCCGTGTAGTCCAGGGCCTGCTCCATCTGGCCCCCCCAGTAGATGGGGCGGAACACACGGTGGCTCGCTGTGATGAGCTTGCAAGACACTTCGTGGACAAAGTCGATCGGATTCAGCATGACTTGGACGCCACATTAGCAGTATCTAATAATGTCTCTGAGGCACCTGTCTGTTCTTCTTCCTGGGATTATTTTCAGCTTGTAGAACCTGAGGATGTGGACAGGATTCTTTGGAGCGTGAGACCATCTGCTTGCCCACTTGACCCTTGTCCGGCATGGCTGATTAGAGCTGCCCGGGCGGGGCTGGCCAAGTGGACGGGGAGGGTGGTAAATTCATCTCTGAGGGAGGGGGTGGTGCTGCCATCTTTGAAGCAGGCAGTGGTGCGCCCCCTCCTGAAGAAACCCTCCCTGGATTCAGTGGCGTACCCAGCCGATTTTTGGGGTGGGGCCCGGTCCTCGACGCCCCATAATTAGCATACATTATGCTAATTTTTCGGCCGATTTTCGGCGATTTTAACCCTACAAAAGGGGTATTTTTAAAGTATGTATGCTTTGCGGCACTTAACTTGGGTATAGGAGCCTCCAGCGAAGCGATCGGCTCTCTCCAGCGACGACGTTCTCTTCCAGGGGCGCAGATCGGCGATCTGAGATCGCTCCTCTGCAGCCCCTGACCCGAACTGCTCATCGTAAGCTCATCGTTTGAGTTCACGCATGCGTGAATAGCTGTTTGCTATGCGCATGCGCGAACTCAAACGATGAGCTTACGATGAGCAGTTCGGGTCAGGGGCTGCAGAGGAGCGATCTCAGATCGCCGATCTGCGCCCCTGGAAGAGAACGTCGTCGCTGGAGAGAGCCGATCACTTCGCTGGAGGCTCCTATACCCAAGTTAAGTGCCGCAAAGCAGACATACTTTAAAAATACCCCTTTTGTAGGCCGAAAAATACCCCGAAAATCGCCGAAAATCAGCAAAAAAGCGGGAAAAATTCAAATTTTTCCCGCTCTCCTCCGGAGCCTCCCGCCCCCCCGCACCACCTCCCGCCCTTGCGCCCTGGGGCCCTCCGCACCAGGGCCCCCATCAGCCCACGCCCCTGCCTGGATCCCACTATTTTGAACAACTTCCGTCCAGTCTCAAATATCCCATTTCTGGGCAAGGTGATCGAGCGGGTAGTGGTGTCTCAGCTCCAGAGGGTCTTGGAGGAAGCTGATTATCTGGATCCATTCCAGTCTGGCTTCAGGCCGGGGTTCGGGACAGAGACGGCCTTGGTCGCCTTGGTGGATGACCTGCGCCGGGGACTGGACAGGGGGAGTGCGTCCCTGTTGGTCCTGCTGGACCTCTCGGCGGCTTTTGACACCATTGACCATGGTGTCCTCCTGGGTCGGTTGGCTGGGTTGGGGCTTGGAGGCACCGTTCTGAGGTGGTTCCACTCCTTCCTGGCTGATAGATCCCAGAAGGTGGTGCTGGGGGATGCTTGTTCGGCACCCTTGCCCTTGAGGTGTGGGGTGCCGCAAGGGTCAATTCTATCCCCCATGCTGTTTAATATCTATATGAAGCCGCTGGGAGAGGTCATCCGGGGATTTGGGGTAGGGAGTCATCAGTATGCGGATGACACCCAGCTCTTTCTCTCCTTTCCACACAACTCCAAGGGGGCGGTCGATGTCCTGAATCATTGTCTGGAGGCAGTTGGGAGCTGGATGGGGGCTAACAAGCTGAAATTAAATCCTGATAAGACAGAGGTTCTGGTGGTCCAGAAGTCTACGACTCAGGTACTGGATCATCGTCCTGCTCTGAATGGGGTTGTACTCCCTCTGAAGGAGCAGGTCCACAGCTTGGGGGTTCTCCTGGATGCGCAGCTGCTCCTGGATTCCCAGGTGGCGGCTGTGGCCAGGGGGGCTTTTGCCCAGCTTCGGCTGGTGCGCCAGCTGCGACCGTACCTGGATCGTGCAGACCTGGCCACGGTGACCCATGCCCTAGTGACATCTAGACTAGATTACTGCAATGCGCTCTACGTGGGGCTGCCTTTGAAGACTGTTCGGAAACTGCAACTAGTGCAGAATGCGGCGGCCCGGGTGGTTGCTGGGGCCTGTCGGTTCGACTCAGTCGGACCGTTGCTTCAGCGGCTACACTGGCTGCCGGTTCGTTTCCGGGCACAATTCAAAGTGCTAGTTTTGACTTTTAAAGCCCTTTACGGCTCGGGTCCAGGGTATTTGAGGGACCGCCTCCTTCCTTATAATCCGACCCGTACTCTGAGGTCATCAGGGGGGGCCCTGTTGACCGTGCCGCCACTGATGGAGGTGAGGGGGATGGCGGCGCGGAATAGGGCCTTCTCGGCAGTGGCGCCCCAATTATGGAATTCCCTCCCCCTGGAATTAAGAACGGCTCCCTCCTTAGAGACCTTTTGGCGGGGCCTCAAGACATTTTTATTTAGATCAGCATTTGATGTCTGACATGGTGGGCTGGCGTTTTAACGAATGGCTTCTTAACAAAGTACATACAGGTTGACCCACTGGGGTTGTTGTTTTTAGTTGTTTGTTTTAACTGTTTTTAATTACTTGTTTTTAATTTTTAATGTATATGTATTCTAATGTTGTAAGCCGCCTTGAGTGCCCTTGCTGGGAGAAAGGCGGGATATAAATTCTTTAAATAAATAAATAAATAAATAAATAAGGACTGCCCCGGGCGGAGTTACAACCCAGACTCCGAGCCGTCGCCCCTCACCTGAGGAAGCCGACTCATCCATGCCGACCCCTGTGGGTCAGGGCATCAGGAACCACTGCACCTCCCCAAGCTGGCGAGCCCAAAGGAAGCTCACGTGATCCCAGCCAAGGCCCCCCCCACCGGTCCCCATGCCGGAGAGCAAAGGGGAGATGGATGGTGGGGGGGGGTGCGTCCCTGGACCTTGCTGTCCTCGGGTTCACTCCCTCAACCCAGCTTTCAGCCCATGGGTCTTGCCCATGACCCCCAGCCAGTTAGTGACCGGTTAGAAAAGAGATCAAGGTACCCCATATAGTCTGAGGTAGGTGAAAAAACTACACCCCCAGGCCAATCGGGTGTGCAGAAAAATTCCTACCCGGCCCCCAGACGGGCGACCAGCATAACCCAGACTGTACTCAAGGGAGGGTTGGTGGGTTAACCGTTGCTGCGCTCAGGTGAGACTGGGGAAGAGAGTAGCTGGAGCAACCCAACAGGTACTGTTCCTCCCACACTCCTCCCACAGAAATATGATAGGGGGCATCCTTGCCCCCTCCCTCCTTGTGCACTTCCCGGGCGACTGTGTAAAGATGAGCATCTCTTGATGGGATGCTCGGCCTAATGTCAATGAGACTATGGCCCATTAATATCTAACCACCTGTCGATGCAGCTTTTCCACAGGCGTATGGGTTGCATCATGTGTGTGTGGGGGGGTGATTTAGTCCCAGAAGTCTCCTCCTGGTATGGGAATTTTGTTTCTTTGCCCGGGGGTATGTTTCCACTGCTACGATGGGCCTACTCATACCAGTGTCAGTGATTTTGCTGCTGCAAATCTGAGTGGATCGGGGAAGGCAGATCAAGCTTGGGAAAGGAATAGGATATCGCCAGAGCTATTGCCACAAAATAATGCCCCCTTCTTGGTCTCAAAACATCCCCTCCCCAGCCCAGTCGCTGCCCCGTTCTTCCCCCGCCCTGCTACATTCCTATCTCTGAGTTAACACCAGAAGCGTCGCTCCGGTAGGGGCGGGGCTGTAAGTATCGCTGCGGTCATAGTCTCTTTACCGAGCGAGGAGGAGGCAGCCCCGCCCCCTCACTGTCCGAGCCAGTCCCCTACGGAGAAAGCGGCAGGGAAGAGACCCTGCCTGCTGCTTTCTCAGTAGGGGACTGGCTCGGACAGTGAAGGGGCGGGGCTGCCTCCTCCTCGCTCGGTAAAGAGACTATGACCGCAGCGATACTTACAGCCCCGCCCCTACCGGAGCGACGCCTCTGGTTAACACTCCCCCATGTGGCAGGTATAATGTGGGTCAGGACATAGGAGAAGAGTTTTTGGGTAGCAGTGAGGGTGAGGAACGAAGAACAACCCCTGGATGTTGGCTGGCTCAAAGAGGGGAGAGGCAGTGCAATTCAGCTGCCTCAATCACTTTGGGGTTGGCGTAGAGGAGCTTGGACTGTCAACTGACTCTCTGCAGCTTTGAGTCAGGGTGGGAATGTCCAAAGGGGGATTTGGCAGAGTTTTGCTGTCTCTGCCAGATTAGGTGCACACACAAAAGGGGGATGGCATGCCTTAGGACTTCTAATAACCTGGTTCCATCTTGACCCATAATCTGCATGGTCCATGTTCAAACATTCAGTTCAAATTGATCTTGAACTTATATGACCTTAGAGAGATACTTATTTGTTCATTTTGAGGCAGGCATTTATCTACTTAGTAGTTATTAAAATGACTATTATTATAACTATTGTTATTTTTCACTCCTTCGAAAAACAATGCAATTGAAAAACATAGGCAGTTAAATGTTCAGCCCACTTCTGCACTGACTGCAACGTGTTACTCAACAAGAGGTGTAGGACTCCACCTGGTATTTACTGTGCCTGTTGTGGGGACCATTGTAGTTGTCAGTGTGGAAAAAAGGCAGATGTGCAGGTGTGGCATGGCTGAGCATGAATTGCTACTCAAGCGGTTCTTCTTGCTGCTGCTTTTCCAGTCGATCTTCCAACCTGTTGTGTGCCAGGACCAAAAAGGATCATGTGATATTAGGAGCATCCAAGACAATGTGTACAAGCCAGGAGATGCCATCATTGGTGGGATCGTCTCTCTAAATGTGCCTTTTCCCCTTTTGCTCGATTTTAGAGATGTTCCAGTTCAGAATCATGACACCTCCGCGTACGTTTTTTTTTGTTATATTTTAAAATAATGTCTTATTTATGAGGTCTGGGTACTTAATAGCTGCATGAGGAAGTTCCAGAGATAAAATTAATCACAGATTGATTTGAAAATGATTGGGACAGATGGATCGGTTCAATTCCTATGTATAATGAATTTATTAGAGACACAGAATGTTCCACTAGTTAAGGAGTTTGCAATGCAAGAAATGAGCCCCATCTAAGTTCTTCTAAGGAGGATTTGGACCTTAAGGTTTAATGGGAATCAGGCCAGGAAGGGGGTGGTATCAGCAGCGGTGGCAGCACTGAGTTCCTGTTCCACTTCCCGGCCTTGATCCAGCTTCCAGAGTTCATAATATTCCAGGGTCCAAACGATAATATAGGTAAAGGTAAAGGTATCCCTTGACAATTAAGTCCAGTCGTTTCCGACTCTAGGGAGCGGTGCTCATCTCCGTTTCAAAGACAAAGAGCCAGCGCTGTCCGAAGACGTTTCCATGGTCATGTGGCCGGCATGACTCAACACAGCGCATGGAACACTGTTTCCATCCCACTGATGTGGTACCTATTAATCTACTTGCAATTTCTTGCTTTCGAACTGCTAGGTTGGCAGGAGCCGTTGCACGGATGTGAACTGCCGACCTTTCGATCGTCAGCTCATGGTTCAGTGGTTTAACCCACTGCGCCACCCGCTGGCTCAAATGATAATATAGAGTAAGGTAAATCCATTTTTTTAAGATAAACAAAAATATCACAAGAGTGAGCAAAAAGGAGATAATCAAAAGAAGAAAATACTATTTCATCCCAATAGGCTCCATGAACCTCTTGAACAATTCTGCTCCCACATGCAGAACCCAAAGCACTTCCTTTTTGCCTTTCTCTTACTGGTGGGGATTAAGCTTCCAGCAAGCTTTCTAACACAGGTGGTAGTAGCGACAATTCATGAGATATTGTACACAGACATTTCTCGGTACCACTCCTATTGCAGAATGGCTGTTCCTTATTACCAGCATGCCTTGTCCTTGATATTTGCCATCCATGAGATCAACAGCAATCCCAGGCTCTTGCCCAATATCACCTTAGGATTCCACCTCTATGACAACCTGTTTAATTCAAGGACCACTTCTGAGAGCATTATGGACCTACTATTCACACAACAAAAGAATCACTTCAATTACAAAAGCAATAGGAAAAATGTGTTGTCCGTTGTTGGAGGATTCACTAAAGAAAAGTCCATCCAAATGGCCACTGTATTCAATGTCTACAAGATTCCACAGGTATTTGAGTGTGTTTATGGGGTGTGGTGGGACGCTCTCCATGTAGAGTTCCTGTTGACTTATATCATGGTAAAATGCCCTTTTGTTATAGGGCGAAATGAGAGGATCCGTTATGCTGTGACTATGACAAGCATGACAATGGTATTCCACATTCAATTCTTGGACTTATCTTTAATAATATATGACATTTGGTGAGAGGCATTTCCAAAACAGTCTGTATATTAGCATTAGAAATTTCACAGTAGCCTGCTGAAAAGTGGCTGTATTCCAGCAGTTTACATCTCTTGTCTGAAGAAGAAAAAGTAAAAACATAAATTGAAGTTGTCCTTTTGGAAGTCAGAATTATTTCCAACATTCTATCATGTTCCTGTAGTCTTCCTTTCACAAATGGTCCTCCACTGCTTGGTATCGTTAGTTTGGGGTGGTGGCTATAGTTACATCTATGGTTCCAACCCCAGTCAGATGCTGACCCCATGAAAAGGGAAAGTGGACAGCAGAAAGGGTGCATGTGGTTTAACCACTAGGTTTTCTCCCTTTGGTAGAGCTCATGGCAGGGTCTCCTTCCCTGCCACGTTTATTTCTATTTGGGTAGCTAATCCTCTCAGGTACTAAGGGAAATTTGACACTGTCCATAGCTGGTCCTTCTTTAGGATGTCAAACTCTTCCAAAGCAACCCTCAGTAACTGCCGATAAAGTCATAAGAACATAAGAACATAAGAAGAGCCCTGCTGGATCAGGCCAAAAGCCCATCTAGTCCAGCTTCGTGTATCACACAGTGGCCCCACCAGATGCCTCAGGGAGCACAAGACAACAAGATAACATGTTTCCCGTTGACACTCCCCTGCACCTGGCAGAGAAAACCCACTTCCAAAACCAGGAGGTTGCTTATGGCTTGTAACCTGTGATGGTCTTTTCCTCCATGAATCTGTCCAAACCCCTTTTAAAGGCATGTAGGCCAGGTGCCATCACCACATCTTGTGGCAAGGAGTTCAACAGATGAATTACACGCTGGGTAAAGAAATATTTTCTTTTGTCTGTTCTAACTCTCCCTCCACTCCTTTTTAGTGCATGTCCCCTGGTTCTGGTGTTGTGCGAGAGGGAGAAGAATTTCCCTCTATCCACTCTCTCCATCCCATGCATAATTTTATAAGTCTCAATCATGTCCCCCCTCAGGCGCCTTTTTCCTAGGCTGAATAGCCCCAGACGCTGTAGCCTTTCCTCATAAGGGAGGTGCTCCAGCCCACAAATCATTCTGGTCGCTCTTTTCTGCACCTTTTCCAATTCAACTATATCCCTTTTGAGGTGTGGTGACCAGAACTGGACACAATACTCCAGATGTGGCCTTACCATCGATTTGTACGAAGGCATAATGATAATAGCCGTTTTATTCTCAATCCCTTTTTTAATGATCCCGAGCATGGAATTGGCCTTCTTCACAGCCGCTGCACACTGGGTCGACACTTTCATCGATCTGTCCACCAGCACCCCAAGATCTCTCTCTTGATCCGTCACAGACCACTCAGAACCCATTAGCATGTATGTGAAATTTTGGTTTCTTGCCCCAATGTGCATCACTTTGCACTTACTTACATTGAAGCGCATCTGCCATTTTGCTGCCCATTCTTCCAGTTTGGAGAGATCCTTCTGGAGCTCTTCACAATCCCTGCTGGTCTTCACCACCCGGAAAAGTTTAGTGTCATCTGCAAACTTGGCCACCTCACTGCCTATCCCCGACTCCAGGTCATTTATGAATAAGTTGAAAAGCACCGATCCCAAGACCGATCCTTGGGGCACACCGCTTTTCACCTCTCGCCATTGTGAAAATTTCCCATTGACTCCCACTCGCTGTTTCCTTGTCTTCAACTAGTTCCTAATCCACAAGAGGACCTGCCCTCTTATTCCCTGACTGTGGAGTTTTCTCAGGAGCATTTCATGAGGGACCGTGTCAAACGCCTTCTGAAAATCCAGATATATAATATCCATGGGTTCACTCGCATCCACATGCCTGTTGACCTTTTTAAAAACTTCTAACAGGTTTGTGAGGCAAGACTTCCCCTTGCAGAACCCATGCTGACTCTCCCTCAGCAGATCTTGTTCTTTGTATTTTAAGATTTTAACCTTAATGAGACTTTCCACCACCTTCCCTGGAACAGATGTTAGGCTGACCGGCTTGTAGTTTCCCGGGTCCCCCCTCCTTCCTTTTTTAAAGATTGGGGTGTCATTAGCTATCCTCCAATCCTCTGGCACAGTGGCCGTTTTAAGGGACAAGTTGCATATTTTGGTCAAGAGGTCAGCAACTTCATTCTTGAGTTCCTTCAGAACTCTTGGATGGATGCCATCCGGGCCTGGTGATTTATTGATCTTTATTTTGTCAATTAAGTCTGAGACGTCTTCTCTTTTAACCTCTATTTGACTTAATTCTTTAGTCAGGGGAGACCGTTCCGGCAGCGGTATTTGCCTGAGGTCTTCTGCCGTGAAGACAGATGCAAAGAACTCATTTAATTTATCTGCAGTCTCCAAGGCCCCTTTTATCACCCCTTTCTCTCCCTCACCATCCAGCGGACCAACCGTTTCCCTGGCAGGTTTCCTGCTTCTAACATATTTAAAGAAACTTTTATTATTCCCTTTTATGTTGCCTGCCATACGTTGCTCAAAGTCTTGCTTGGCCTCCCGTATCATCTTTTTACATTTCTTTTGCCACAGTTTGTGCTCCTTAAATATCCATTCTGTTAAATGTGTACTTTGGCAACTTGTATGTGTGATTCATATAAAATAGTAGCTGAAAGAGCCAGATCACAACTGGGACCAAGTCACATGGAAAGGAGGTCTTGATAATGAAGCAGGTATTTAGTGGGAGAGGGACAAGAGGGACAACCCTCACTTTCCTCTTTTCTATATGCAATGCCATAGAGATGTGCCATTGCCTACTCTGTATTCGATCCTGGCATACATGATAGATTTCCCCCATGTGCACATGCTATATGTGCCCTCAAAAGCACACCCAGTAACAACCTGTCCACTTGAATGCTTACTGTCTAGAGAGCACTGAAAACATGGTTGTTGTTGTTGTTATTGTTGTTGTTGTTAACCGTATTTATATACCGCACTTCAACAAAAAGTTCACAGAGCGGATTAAAGACAAAATCAAATGATTAAATGGCTCCCTGTCCCAAAAGGGCTCACAATCTAAAAAAGATGCAGAAGAACACTAGCAAACAGTCACCAGAAAAGACAATGTGCTGGGATGAAAGGGGGGCAGTTGCTCTCCCTCTGCTATATATAAGAGGAGCACCAATTGAGTGCCTTTTGAATGACATACAGGATATATTTCCCCCATGTGCACATGTTACATGTGTCCTCAAAAGCACACCCAGTAATGACCTGTCCACTTTATTGCTTACTTTCTGGAGAGCACTGGAAATGTGATCTGATGATTTTAGGGATTGGACTTTAATTCTGCCTTTTGCATGACTTGGTTCTGTTCTATAGCTGGCCTTGCTTAATACTTGTTTAATGGTTTAATTAGAAATGGTTCATATTATAATTTGATGTCCTTAGTTGCCTTGAGCATGACCTGATCAAAGGTGAGATAGAAATGCCTTGAGTGCCCTTGCTGGGAGAAAAGCAGGATATAAATGATTTAAATAAATAAATAAATAATGAATTGTTGTTGTTCAGTCGTTAAGTCGTGTCTGACCCTTCGTGATCCCATGAACCATATCCCGCCAGGCCTTCCTGTCCTCCACTATCTTCCTGAGTTCGCTCATTTTCATGTTCGTTGCATCGGTGATGCTGTCTAACCATCTCATCCTTTGCCTTCCCCTTCTCCTTTTGCCTTCAATCTTTCCCAGCATCAGAGTCTTCTCCAGAAAGTCTTCTCTTCGCATTAGGTGGCCAAAATATTTGAGCTTCAGCCTCAGTACCTGTCCTTCCAGGGAACAGTCAGGGTTGATTTCATTTAGGATTAACTGATTTGATCTACATATGGAATATAAGCAGAATTGGAAAGATGAGGAATTGGCATTAATGGATCATTTGAATAATGTTATCATAGTGGAATATATTATCTGTTCAATCTATAATAAGTGATGTTCTTCCCAATTTCTAGTTCACTTTCGGTATAACTGAAAGAACGGTCAGTGACAGAATTGACTTTCCTTCTTTGTACTGGACAGCACCAGGGGAAAGGATCCATCATATTGGCATTGTCCGACTACTGCGGCATTTCAAATGGACGTGGGTTGGCCTCTTGGTTTCAGATGATGAGGATGGTGAAAGCTTTGTGCAGGGCCTGACACCTCTGCTTGCCCAGAAGAGCATTTGCATTGCATGGTTGCAAAGGGATGCAGAAAAACAAGATGACCTTGAGAAAAATCTTTTAGCAAAAGTGGAAGAGTTAAAAGAAACTATTTTAAAAACTGAAGCCAAAGCCATTATTGTTGGAGGTGACGCAAAAGTATTGGCTTTTTTAGATCTCTTCTTAGAAATAGTTGAATCTTATACAGGAGCATATATTGGGATGGTTTGGATAAGGCCACCTCAGTGGTCTTTCTCTAGCTCACGGGATGGCGAATTGAATGGTAGAAACATTTTCCACGGAGTGCTGTCTTTCGTATTCTGCACAAACTCAGTGCCAAAATTTGAGGACTTTCTTCAGACGTTAAAGCCTGATGAGGCACTGAGAAACTTTCTCTGTGTCCTATGGGAAATGGAATTCATATATTGTCAAATTTGTAAAGGAGAAACGAAACTGCGGAAACCACCTCTATCTCTCTTTGAGATGAGTATGTCTGGTGAGAGCTACGGTATCTACAATGCTGTCTCTGCTGTGGCACATGCCCTACATGCCATGTACATGACCAGACAAAGAAGCCTGCAACAGAGAGGCACATCTGTGTCTTTTGGTGTTCAGCCATGGCAGGTAAACTCGCCAATAGAACGAACATGAGTTGGTGTAGTGTGGTGGCTAAGCAAGTGAGCAGTGATTCAGGACTGAAGGGATCTCACACCTGCCGTGAATATTCACTAGGTGACCTTAGGCAAGACTCTCTCTTTCATCTTCAGCTTCCCGGCTGCAACAGGGAGGTAATGTGCGATCCTTCTTGTTGTCTGAAATCATTCAGCAAACTGATCACTAGAAAATTTGGGGATAGTATGAAATAAAATAAATGTGAATGAAGTCATGTTGAAGATTAGAGAGCTGATAAGAAAGTGAGGGAAATCTTCTCTGTCGTATTCCTGTCTCATTCGGGCCTTGAGTTTTGATTGCGATAGTTTCAGTAGATTCACTGCAATGATCTTAGAAACTTTGTTAGATTCTCAAAGGTTGTTTCAAAACATAATATTGTAAATTCACACTGACAAGAAGAGAGAGCATGGTGAATAGGCAAGTGGTTTCTTTCGTCTTCATATGCACTTCAGGTGCAGTACTATGTTAAAACTATGTTAAGCCTCAACTCCCCAGCTGCAATAGGGAGATAAAATGTGATCCTTCTTGCTGTCTGACATAATTCAACAAACTGGGCACTAGAAAATTTACTGCAAAAATTTGGGTAGGAATGAGATAAAAAAATATCCTACATGAATGAAGTCATGTTGATTGTTAAAGTATCTAATGTCACTTCAAATATCAGTACACTGACACCGACAAGAAGTAATGGCATGGTGGATAGCCAACTAACAGAGGTGTCACTAGGGTGCGCGTCACTCCCCCGCACTAGGGTGACATTGCACGTCACCCTATTGACCGCCCGGGCACCCCCTCCAAAATTTGCCGTGCTGCCTTTAGTGTCGCGGCAAGGACTCATCCCCAGCTTCACCAAGCTGCCATGTGGCCCGTCCGGCGGTCCGAGGCCTTCTGAGAAGGCCCAATGCGCCGACGTGTCATTTATATGTTTCTCAGGCATGCGCAGAACGTTTCTGAGGGAAAGGGCTGCCCATTGCCCTCAAACGTTCTGCGCGTGTGCAACGTTTTGCTTTTTCGCACATGCGCAGAACGTTTCTGAGGGCAAGGGCTGCCCGTTTGCCCTTAGAAACGTTCTGTGCATGTGCAAAAAATGTATAATTGACGCGTCGGTGCATCATGCCTTCGCAGAAGACCTCGGACCTCCAGATGGAGCGGACGCTCTGAGGCCTTCTCCCGGCCTCGGAGAGCCTCCGGAAGGTGATGTGCGTCACCCTACGGAGGCTCCGAGGCCGGGAGAAGGCCTCGCCTCTGGACGGGTGATGCGGGCGGACGCTCCAAAGCCTTCTCCCTGCCTCGGAGCCTCCATAGGGTCCGCCCCCCGCCCCATTACGCCAATGCCAACTAGATTCTTACATCTTATATCAGAATGATAGACTGGGTGCTTAAAGTTTGTTACAAATATCTATCACATTTGTTACATGAGCAGGAGGCACTTTGACTTGCACTTGGTTGTGCGATTCCTGGTTTCCCAAATCCGTATGTCACATATAATTTTCATGGGTTCCTTAACTGTCCTGACCTCCATGGAGCGCATGGTGCTGAAATGGGAAGGAGTTGAAAGATGCCAATTTATGTGAGTTCTCCTTGATTTTATTCCAGAAGCTTAATGGTTTTCTGTCTCACTCTAGCTCCACTCTTTCTTGAAAAACATCCATTTCAACAATGGTGCTGGGCATGAAGTCCAGTTCCAAAATGGGGAATTCTTGTCTGGCTATGATATCGTCAACTGGATCACTTTCCCCAATGACACATTCCTTAAAGTCCCAGTTGGAATGATTTCACCAAGCCAAGAATTCACCATCAATGAGGATGCCATTGTGTGGAACAGCAGACTGAAGCAAGTATGAACATTCCGAATATGCGAATTGGGAATGTTGGTTACAAATCATGGCTATTCTCCATTTTATTTATCCAATTGGTCCAAACATAACTAACAGGAACTACAACAATTATTTTTTCCCCACTATCAAAATGTAGAAGCAATCATAGATGCATTTCCTAGGGGAGCGGGAGAGGGGAGGAAGGAGGAGGAGATAGGGGCATGCGTGTCAATATCCTTAATCATATGTGGGAGTGCCAGCTCTGGGATATTGTCTGAAGCAGCTCTGTGACAATACGGTAGTAAATTGTTAAGTCTGAAAAATGTTCAAATTTCTAAGTTGCCGGAAGTGCTCTCAGACATGAGTAGCATAGGGGAAATGTATTGTGCTCGTAACTACCAAGACAGTGGCTCTTGGCACAAATCTATGGAATGACATGAAAGAAAGAGAGAAGGCACTTCCACTTGCACAAGGTCAGAAGCGTCGCTCCGGTAGGGGCGGGGCTGTAAGTATCGCTGCGGTCATAGTCTCTTTACCGAGCGAGGAGGAGGCAGCCCCGCCCCCTCACTGTCCGAGCCAGTCCCCTACGGAGAAACCGGCAGGGAAGAGACCCTGCCTGCTGCTTTCTCCGTAGGGGACTGGCTCGGACAGTGAGGGGGCGGGGCTGCCTCCTCCTCGCTCGGTAAAGAGACTATGACCGCAGCGATACTTATAGCCCCGCCCCTACCGGAGCGACGCCTCTGCACAAGGTGGTGTTATTCAATACATGTGCAACAAGAGATATCTTTTATTGTGGGTAAAAGAATACAATAAAAGGGATGTGGAGTTAAAAGATAACACAGTGCAATGTACACAGCAATCATTCGCCCAACGCTCTGAGCAATCCACATGTGGCAGCAATAGTAGAGAGGATGGGGGAAAGACAGACAACGGCACAAGGTGTCTATGACTCATTTTCATATACACTAAGTTCCTATAGGGAGGCATAGAGTCTATTTTGGGGCAAACTCATGAAGGACATTTATTTTGTTTCTTGCTGGCCCTTGATGGTCCATCTCCTGCTTGAGATGGGAGCCTCTGTATTTCTGAAGCCTTCCAAGTATCATGACCGAATGTCCCTTCATTGGTTGGAAAGCCTGTGCTTGAATTTTTATGTGAGTCTTGATTTATTTTTCGATGTGGTTGGTGGTGAGGGAAGCTAAGGGTGAAGGAAATTCTTTTGTTTACACTAACACTTTCCATGTTAGGAGGTACCCAGGATTTGGCTTGTTTACATACTTAGATCTAATGAACCAACACGTTACAGACAGTTATCCTGTTTTAGAGATGGAAGGCAAGTTTTCTCATAAACTAGAGAGCAAGGGCAGATTGTGCTGATCAACTGAAGTGTTATCTTTTCCCTGAAGTCTATGGGACCAGATGCTTCCTCACCATTAGCCCTTTTGGGACTGGGAGGCATTTAATAATTTGACTTTGTCTGTAAACCGCTTTGTGAACTTTTTGTTGAAAAGCGGTATATAAATACAGTTAATAATATAACATTCCATTAGAGTGGTGTGGGTCATGCTTGTCAGGTAACAATTCAAAGAAGGTAACACCTTCCCTTCTCCTTCCATGTCACCTTTGGCAATGAAACCTTCTCCCTTGTTCCCTGCTGTACTCGTTTTGGTTTGTCCACTTCCTCCCTAGATTCTTTAGACTCCCCTTCTTTTACCACTTCTCTTTCCCTTTGTTCTCCCCTCCATCGTCCTTCAACTTCTTTCTCTCTTTCCTTTTCTTCCTCCTGTCAATTCCTTTCTGCTTCTGACTTTCCTTGTATATCCGTCCTCCCGTCCCAGCCTCCACTTCCATCTGCCATATGACCTGGGAGTGGCAGAGCCCCTCTGAAGGCTGATACCAACCCCCCCTCCCAGTAATAGATCCCTGTCAACTATGATGCCGGCTGCATTTGCTGGGTTCACAACTCTCATGGAGTCAGTGGTGCTGTCATTGAGAAGCACTACTCCACTCTCACTATGCTGGCCATGGACGGGTGAGTGCGGCTCACAATTCTTAGAAGAGTGACAGCCTGTGAGCTAGATGTCTTCGATCACAGCGAGTGTTTGTATGTATGTGTTCATCCCCACAACTAGGGAGAGTAGTTGCCTATTCCTAGTTGAAAGGCTTGTAGGTTGCTCTCTCCTACTTTGATTAGACTTCTCATTTGTTTCTTTTCCTGTCTTATCGTTTTATATCTCCTTGCCTAAGCAGCCATGACCAGTATATATAAAAATGCTTTCTGTAACTTAGCTCTGCTAAGTTCTGTAACTTAGTCTGCAGGCAATGAGTTTGTTGATTCCACAGCTCTGCTAACGATAATACCATTCAAATGTTTTAATGAGTAGGTGCCGCCCCATTCCACATGTGTTGAAAGCTGCCGTCTAGGATACAGCAGGAGAGTTTGGGAGGGGAAACCCATTTGTTGCTATGATTGCATACCATGCTCAGAAAACTTGATTTCTAATCAGACAGGTAAGCAAAAACTACCCCGTGATTGGCCCTGATCCGTTGAGGAATGAATGAGTTACAAGAATTTCTAATTCCTCTAGTAAAAACCAATATTATTGGTTGCCAATATTATTTTTGGAAACCAATATTGGAAACCAATATTATTTTGCAAGGGGTGTGATACTTGCAAAAGGAATGGAGCAACAGAAGCCACACTTCTGAGTAAACACACATTACAACACAGTCCTATTCACGTCTACTCAGAAGAACATACCCAGGCCAATATATATATGCTTGCAGCCTAGGAATGTGGAGCTGCAGAGAGAACATTGGAAGTCTTCAGGGAAGGTAAACAGCATGGTATTTTTGCTTTCCCTTTTGCCTCCCTAATTCAAACCTGGAGAGAGGATCAGATTGTGGTGAGGGAAGTGGGGAGCAGTGGTGTCACGAGCCGGCGTGTCACCCCGTGCAGGGTCGGCCACCTCAGAAGCACGTCATCTCCACCACAGGAATGTCATCCCCCACAGACTCATCACCCACCCCTACTACCATGTCACCCCCCCGGTACTCACCCCATCCGGGTGCATCACCCCCAGAGCCAACAGGCCAAGTCGTGTCTTCAGCGGCGGCTCTTTTCGCTTCTGAATAGGCCGGGCATGGCTTTCAGCAGCATGCTGACAACGCTGCTCGAAGCCTTGCCCTCAGAAGGGCTGAACAAAGACCCAATTGGGTCTTCATTTGGCCCTTCTGAGGGCAAGGCTTCGAGCAGCGTTGTGTGCATGCTGCTGAAAGCCTTGCCCGGCCAATTCAAAAGCCGCCAAGCCGCCGAGGAAGACATGGCTCATCCTGCCAGCTCCAGGGGTGACATGCCGGGATGGGGTGAGTGAATACCGGAGGGTTGACACACTGGGACATCCGGCATGTCACCCCCTGGCGCATTACTCACTCCGGGGCGCCTCTGATGCATCACCCCATGTGCTCTGCCCCCCACCACCACGCTGCAGTGACGCCAGTGGTGGGATGTCATTGAGTTCTTTTTTTCTCTTTCCCATTTTCCATTAGAGCACTGGTTCTCAAACGTTTTAGCACCGGGACTTATCTTTTAACTCCACATCCCTTTTATTATATTATTTTACCCACAATAAAATGGTAAATAAAATGGATTTTTTTGCAAATAAATAAATAATATATTGTAAATAAATAAATAGTCATTTTAAAAAGTAACACAGTGCAATGTACACAGCAATCATTCACGCAACGCTCTGAGCAATCCACATGTGGCAGCAATAGTAGAGAGGATGGGGGAAAGACATGAATAGCATTGAGGGGCTTAGTTGTGTAACCCAGCCTTCACCTGCCCCTGGCCCCCCACAACCTGTCATTGACAGATGGGGGAAAAATCACACTAGAAAAAGATGCTCAAACATTTATCTCCCTATACAGTATTTACACAAGCTTGCAAACTGCAGGAGCCCAGCATTTTGAAGGACAATTAGCAGCTATCTGATTTTTCAATAGCCTCAGGACTTGAGACAATTACTTATCTGATCTTTGCTTCACCTGGGACCCACCAGAAATCAGTTCGCAACCCACCAAGTGGGTACCGACCTACAGTTTGAGAAACACTGCATTAGAGGCATTCATGCTTTCTGTGATTGCTGAATGGCAAAAGCAGGTACAGGATAGAAAGGAATAAAATAGAAAGGAGGTCAGCTTCCATCATGTCCTCAAATGCGGTGC
This sequence comes from Plestiodon gilberti rubricaudatus, assembly GCA_026170595.1. Taxonomy (NCBI): domain Eukaryota; kingdom Metazoa; phylum Chordata; class Lepidosauria; order Squamata; family Scincidae; genus Plestiodon; species Plestiodon gilberti. Next base: position 24,804,098 of record JANXHW010000006.1, read on the forward strand.
AGGGTTGTCAGACTATATTCCACCTTGAATTCACAATTTTTAAAGATTAATAAGGTCTGTGTGCTTTTGTTCCCAAAACATATCTGTAGATAGCAAACATAAACACTTAGTTCCAAGCTGTATGATTGCTTGTCCCCAGAATAAAAGTCTGTTTGTTGTACCTTTCACCTACTCCTCCCTCTTCAATTCCATTGAGCTGTGCCATTGGCCAATCGAAAAATAGGGTTTCCCTAATCTCTGCATGTTAATAAGAATTTAAAGCACACACAGAAACAAATTTTAGTTTCTATATGAATTCACTTGCTTTAATTCTAATGTGAAACAAAAAGCTTTTGACAACTTAATTCATATATTAACCACTAGGCTAAATGAATGAACATAGCTCTACACCCCATTGTCACTTCCAGATGCAGATCATTGTGTTCCATGCGCAGAAGATCAATATCCTGAGAAGAACCATGATCACTGTATTCCAAAGGTTACATCCTTTCTTTCCTACCAGGAGCCTTTGGGGATTGTTATGGCTTCACTTGCTATTTCCTGTGCTGTGACCACAGTCCTGGTGATGCACATCTTTCTCAAGAACTGGAACACTCCCATTGTCAAAGCCAACAATCGGAACCTCACCTGTGTTCTTCTCGGCTCCATCCTCCTTTGCTATCTCTCTTCCCTTCTATTCATTGGGAGACCTGGAAAGATGACCTGCCTTGTGCGCCAACCAGCTTTTGGCATCGTTTTCTCTGTGGCCGTTTCTTGTGTCTTGGCAAAAACAATCATGGTGGTCCTTGTCTTCATGGCCTCAAAGCCAGGAAGCAGGATGAGGGCATTTCTAGGCCAAAAAGTGGGCAACTCCATTGTTCTGTGCTGCTCCTTCGTTCAAGTGGTCATCTGTATCGCATGGTTGTCATCCTCTCCTCCATTCCCAGATGCTGACATGCACTCAGAGATTGGGCAAATCATACTGGAATGTAATGAAGGGTCTCCTTTCATGTTCTATTGTGTCCTGGGCTACATGGGCTTCCTGGCCATTGTCAGCTTCACTGTTGCTTTCCTAGCCAGAAAACTACCAGACGCTTTCAATGAAGCCAAGTTCATCACCTTCAGCATGCTGGTCTTTTGCAGTGTTTGGATCTCCTTTCTTCCAGCTTATCTGAGCACGAAGGGGAAAATTGTTGTGATGGTGGAGATGTTTGCCATCTTGGCCTCCAACACTGGGCTGCTGGCTTGCATTTTCTTTCCCAAATGTTATATTATTGTTCTAAGGTCTGATCTTAACACCAAGAAAATTCTTATGGAGAGCAGGAAATAGTAAGCATACATCAAAAACGTTCGTTGTGTTTCTCTACATTCCTCTATTTTCTTTTGATCTTGATTTATAGTATTGAAATTTTAATTCTTCAACAGCCCAGTCATGTGCCGTGCAAGGTAAAGTTGGTGGCAGGGGAGGATCATGGGTGGAAAGGGGTCAGGGGTCAGGCTGAGGATGGTTCAGGAGTGGGAGTGGGAGTGAGAGTTGAGATAATATTCCCCCCCCCCCGGGCTGGTCCCAGCATGTCTCTTTGGACCTACTGGATTTACTCCAGCAAAATTGCTGACATAGATCTGAGTAGAACATCTGGGCTCGAGAAACGGGCAGAGTAGGTATGTAAAAGATTTCTTTACTTACCTCTCCTTTGCTGTCTGAGCTTGTGTCAGTGCATGGGATGCATAGCCTTGCATCACAGTCTGGCTCTAGATAGGATTGGTCTGTTAGTCTCATTACTTCTCTTGACTTTAGCAAGCCATTTATTATAGTAATACTGTAGTTGTGTACCCAAACAGATAGCCAGTCCCTGCCATTGGACATCTGGTGGACACATGGCATTCCTGCAATGACATTTAACATTCAGATCAGAAGATATTGCGATACTACAAATGTACATTTTTAATATACTTCTGATAATTCTTTGCAGACAGTTGGTCCCACTCTTTCTTCTGGCCTTCAAGAAACCGAGTTTCATCTCACAGGGTCTTCTTAGCATGGTGACTCCTCTAATGTCTATCAGGAGCTCTGTGGTTCCAGCCAGGGGCCAGGAAGAAGCCCTCTTTTCAAAAAGTCCAGCCAGCCTGCCACTCTCCCCTTTCTCCCCCAATGTTCATTTGCTATATGAAGATATATTGTTGGCCTGTCTCTGGCCGCCCCTTGGTATTTGGGTTGGCTTGAGTACAAGAAACCGGCAGGATTGGGCATGATAGAATTACCATCCATCCCAGAAAATCCGGGACAGTCCCACTTCAGTCCGTCTGTCCTCACCACGCACCAAGCTAAGGAACAAGACAAGAGGATGCACCACATCACTGGCTGCTGCCGTGACAAGGAGGGAACAAGCATTGTGCATGATGTAATTATTATCTTCTTTCATCACATTTCTCTGCAGAAGAACCAATAGGCACAAGTGGAATTTTATCTCACATTTGCTTCTTTCTGCAAGGTGAATTGTTAGTTCATAGGATCAAATTCCTTGGTGGGTTGAATTGTTTCAGTGCATTGCAGTAGGAAGGGGTATAGCATCCCCTCTACTTTGTTCTTAAGAGTTGTTATCTTATGCTATGTTCATGTAATAAAGTTGGGATTCATTTAATCCTCACTGTTGATGTCCGTCTCTTTATTGCGTTCCCCTGCAAATCATTGTCTATGTCATAGATGGGAACCTGGTCAAGGGCATAATGCAATCTTTTGGCATTAGTGATATTACTGTCATTCCCATTCAGGGCAGCAAAGAGAGGTTTTTACTCAAGGACACAATATTTATGGGATTTCCAGCCATGTAATTTCAGCTCTTTTTTTTTTTTTTTTGCAAACAAAACAAAACAAAAAACCGGATGAAGCACTTGCCATAAACCGCATTTATGTATTAAACTCTGTTGTTGTTTTTTTTAATAACAATCCACGAAGAGCCTTGTTAGATCAGATCAGAAGTCATTGGGCACTAGGGGTGTGTGGCCCGCACTAGATGATGCACATTTCAGGGGTGTGGAGAAGCCCACCACAGCCCACTGCACCACTCATTATCGGACACTTTTGCCTTCTTCAACATGACTTGGCTTGCTCGGCTCCAAGCCACGTCACAGAATTGGAGCGGGCAAATGTGGCTGAGCAAGGGTGACACATGAGCAAGAGTGACACACATATAATGTGTCCTCAACTTATATAGGACACCAGACAGATCCTGTCTCCTGTCCTGTGTTTTTCCGGTGTTATTACATGGCCAGCTGAAACGTGTGGCAGAACAATAGCTGACACACATTTGAGTACACCCATAGGGGTGACTGGAATGCGACTAGGGATGAAGGGGCGAAAGTTATTTTACCCCGAGGCGACCACCAGCTGCACCGGCACTGGCCTGATCCTGCATAGGATTCGGTGCAGCATGAATTTTGCACGCTGTGGCAGCCCCAGACAGGATTGGGCTGCCCATAACCTAGTTACCTATTGACCCATTATCTGCCTGGTCCATGTTCAGACATATTTGTTTGTGTTGCACAACCTGATCCAATATGACCTTAGGGAGATATTTATCTGTGTTTTTTTTGCCAGGAAGGCATTTATCTACTTGGCAATTATTAAACAAACCATCATTATTTTTCACTCCTTCAAAAACAATCTGCAGGAAAAACACAGGCAGTTAAATCCTCAGCCCCCTTCTGTGCTGACTGCAATGTGTGACTCAAGAGAGGTGTCGGACTCAGTCGGTCATTTACCGTGACTGTTGTGGGGACCACTGTAGTTGTGGGACCACTGTAGTTGTCAGTGTGCTAAAGAAGGCAGATGTGCAGCTGTGGCACGGCGAAGCATGTATTTCAATCCAGGCAACTCTTCTTCATGCTGCTTTTCCAGTTGATGTTCCTTCCTGTTGTGTGCCAGGTCCCCAAAAGAACCTGTCGTATTAGAAGCATCCAAGACAATGTGTACAAGCCAGGAGAAGCCATCATTGGTGGGATCCTCTCTCTGGTATTGCCTCTTGCACATTTGCTTAATTTTAGGGATGTGCCAGGTCAGAATCATGAGAAGTCCATGTAAGTTCTTTATTCTATTTTAAAATAATCTCATATTTCATTGGCGACCTAGGAATCCAACAACTGCATAAGGAAGTTATCAAAGATTGATTTGGAAGTGATTGGGATGGATGGATCAGTTCAATTCCTATGTATAATGAATTTATTAGAGTCACAGAATGTTCCATTAGTTTTTTGCAACACTAGAAATGAGCCTGATCTAAGTTCTTTTAAGGAAGAGTATGACCGTAAACATTAATGGGAATCAGTAGTCAGCTTCAGAATAAACCTGATTGTGTTTTCTTCAATACAGGCACATGGAAGGATATGTCTGTGCCACTTATTCTATTCTGTCCACTGCATTCTATTCCATTCTGTGGTTATTCCCTGCCCATTAGGTGCTTGTGCTATACTTATATTTCCTCTAATAGGAAAGTGAACTTGTGTTTCATTTAAACAGAAAAAGTATTATTATTATTAGTATTTATTATTAACAGTATTTATATACCACTTTTCAACAAAAAGTTCACAAAGCGGTTTACAGACAAAATCAAATGATTAAATGGCTCCCTGTCCCCAAAAGGCTCATAATCTTAAAAAGATGCAGAAGAACACCAGCAAACAGCCACCAGAAAAGACACTGTGCTGGGGTGAAAGGGGAGCAGTTACTCTCCCCCTGCGAAATATAAGAGGAGCACCAATTGAAAAAGTGCCTCTTGCCAGGTTAGCAGGGGTAAGTTCTCTCATAGACCCTATCAATTCAATAATATTTATTGGTATAGACAAACAGTCAACAACAAAACAATAACAGTAAAAGATACATAGACACTATCATTCATACATATTTGGAGGGATTGCAATGAGCACAAGTAAGTGACACGCCACTCTGGGACAACAGAGCAATGGAGGCTGTTCAAGATCTTATATGGCCATTTCTTGCAATAGTCAGCAAGGCATTTCCACTAGTTGGGGACTGTGTGCAAAATCCTCAGGACACTATTAAAAACAAAAAGGTCTTGATTATAAAGGTGGACAAGATGTTAGTTGGGAGGAGAGATGCGACAAGGTATGTGTACAACAGCTAAGAATCGGTCCACCCTATGATGGGGAAAAGTGGGATATAAATCTAAGAAATAATAATAATAATAATAATAATGGATGATTATACATTCCACACATCAATTTTACCAGGAAAAAAATGAAACAAAGGCAAGACTTACCTAGTGTCAATCACTGTAAATTGCATGGATACCAAAGGAAGGAGGAAATATTGAGTAGGGTAATACCTTTATTTAAGATTATCTAAAATATCAAAAGAGTGAACAAGAAAGAGTTAGTCTACTGGATAAAATACTATTTCATCCCAATAGGCTTTAAGTGTCTATTGAATGATTCTGCTCCCACATGCAGAAACCAAAGCACTCCCTTTCTAGCTTTCTCTTACTCGGAGGGATTAGGCTTTCAGCAAGCTTTGTAGCATTGGTGGTAGAGACAATTCATCAGATAATGTTCATAGAACATTTCTCAGTATCATTTCTATTGCAGTACGGCGATTACTTATTACCAGCACGCCCTGTCCTTGATATTTGCCATCCATGAGATCAACAGCAATCCCAGACTCTTGCCCAATATCACCTTAGGATTCCACCTCTATGACAACCTGTTTAATTCAAGGGTCACCTATGAGACCATCCTGGACCTACTATTCACACCGCAAAAGAATCACCTCAATTACAAATGTGAGAGGAAAGATGTGTTGTCTGTTGTTGGGGGATTTGCTAAAGAAAGGTCCACCCAAATGGCCAACCTTTTTAATGCATACAAGATTCCACAGGTATGTGAGTGTGTGTATGGGGTGTGGTGGGACACTCTCTGTGTAGAGTTGCTGTTGAGTTATACCATGATGAAATGTCCTTTCGTTATAGAGTGAACAAGGCTTATCTTCAATATATGACATTTGTTGAGAGGCATTTCCATGGCAGTGTGTGTATTAGCAGTGTAAATTTTACAATAGTCTGCTGAAAAGTGGCTTCATTCCAGCAATTTACATCTTTTGATTTACTTTGGTCAACCCTGATCCACCTTCACAGAGCAATGCGTACTTGCAACAGCGATTGAGCTGTTCGGGCTGCTAGGGCTTACCCCTTGGCAAGGGGACAAATGTCTCCTTACCCAGAGGAGACCTCCAGCAACTGAAAATCCCCCATGGGATGATGTGGAAGCCGTGCCAGCATCGCTGTGTAGGGATTTAGATGGGATTGGCCTGCCAATTTACTATTTAACAATAGTGTAATGATCGGAAGCTTTCATGACAGCAATTATGTATAGCAATTTTAAATTAATGGGATTAGAAGCCATGTCCTGTTCAAACATTTTTCTGACATGGCTTTTAGTCCCGTTAATTTTAAATCGTTATACATAATAGTGTAATGGTTTGATATGGAAGACCTTATACTATAATTTAATTTACTTATGGCCTGATCCTAAGTTTGCTTACATGGCCACATATGACAGCTGAACACAACTTTGCTTTCATAAAGGACCATATGGCAGCCATTTTGGTCCCACCGCTGGAAAAGGTGACGGTTCCAGAGGCCCTTTCCCAGAGCTGCACGGACCCTGCCTGCCCACAGGATGCAGTGGAACCTGTGCCAGCACCCCTGTGCCCTGCGGGCAGGCGCTTGTAAGGAGGGGGCTGTTACTTGCCTTGAACATGACCTGACTAAAGGTGAGATAGAAATGTTCTCATCAGTAATATTATGGTGTATAATCAAAACTGAAATGATGAGGAGTAGGCATTACTGGACCATTGGAGTAATATCACAGTGGAAACACGTTATTTCTTCGAGTTATAATAAGTTATATTCTTCCAAATCTCTAGTTCACTTATGGTAAAGCTGAGAGGACAGTCAGTGGCAGAATTGACTTCCCTTCTTTGTACTGGACTGCACCAAGGGAGACTATCCATCATATTGGGATTGTCCAGCTACTTCTGAGTTTCAGATGGACGTGGATTGGCCTCGTGGTTTCGGATGATGAGGATGGAGAAAGTTTTGTACAGAGCCTGACACCTCTGCTTGTCCAGAATAATGTTTGCATTGCATGGTTGAGAAGGGATGCAGCAAAAATAAATGTACTTGAGAAAAATCATATTAAACAACAGGAAGAGTTTAAGCAAACAATTTTAATAACTGAAGTCAAAGTCATTATTGTTGGTGGTGACTCAAATTTATTGGGTTTTTTAGCAGTCTTCTTACAAAAAATTGAATCTAATACAGGGGCATATATAGGGAAAGTTTGGATCATGCCACCTCAGTGGTCTTTCTTTGTCTCAGGCTATGGCAAATTGTTGGGTAGAAACATCTTCCATGGAGCATTATCATTCTTATTCCACACAAACTCAGTGCCAAAATTTGAGGACTTTCTTCTGACGCTAAAGCCTGATGAGGCACTGAGGAAATTTCTATGTTTGCTATGGCAAATGGAATTCATACACTGTCAAAAATGTAAAGGTGAAAAGAAACTGAGGAAACTGCCTCTATCTCTCTTTGAGATGAATATGTCTGGTGAGAGCTACGGTATCTACAATGCTGTCTATGCTGTGGCACATGCCCTACATGCCACGTACATGACCAGACAAAGAACCCTGAAAAAGAGAGGCACATCTGAGTCTTTTGGTGTTCAGCCATGGCAGGTAAACTCGACAATAGAACAAACATGAGTTGGTGTTCTGTAGTGGCTAAGCAAGTGAGCATTGATTCAGGACTGAATGAATCTCACATCTGCCGTGAATATTCACTACTGACTGTAGACAAGACTCTCTCTTCAGCCTCAGCTACCCTGCTAAAATAGGGAGATACTGTCCTATCCTTCTTGTTATCTGAAACCATTGAGGAAACTGATCACTAGAAAATGTACTGCCAAGCTTTGGGTACAGTATGAAATAAAAACAGACGTGAATGAAGTTATGTTGAATATTAGTGAGCTGATAGGAAAGGGAGGAAAACCTCCTATGTTTGATCAGGGTTTCCAAGTTCTGAGTGTGGAAGTTTCAATAGATTAACTGCCAAGATGTTATAAACTTTATTAGATTCTCAAACGTTGTTTTTAAAAATAATACATTCACACTGACAGGAAGTGAGGGCATGGTTGATAGCCAAGTGGTAACTTACCTCTTCATATGAGCTTAATGTACTATGTTAAAAAATGTATGATAGCAGAATGATCACTGCTAAATGATCACTGCTGATATCCAGCACAGCTGTTATATGAGCAGAAGGCACTCCCACTTTGCACAAGTCTGTGGGATCCCTGGTTTCTATACATTCCCATGCCCATGTGACACATATAATGCTCGTCATGTTTTTCAAAAGGATTTTCTAAAGGATGTCTGTCTGGAACTAAGTGGAGCACGTGATACTGAAGTGGGAAGTAGAAGTTGGAAGAACCCAATTCCTGTGAGTGTTCCTGGATTCCAATCCAGAAGATTGATGGTTTTCTATCCCATTCTAGCTCCACTCTTTCTTGAAAAACATTCATTTCAACAATGGTGCTGGGTATGAAGTCTTGTTCAAAAATGGGGAATCCATGTCTGGCTATGATATTGTCAACTGGATCTCTTTCCCCAATCAAACTTTCCTTAAAGTCCCTGTTGGAATGATTTCAGAAAGGAAAGAATTCACCACCAATGAGGATGCCATTGTGTGGAACAGCAGATTGAAGCAGGTGTGACCATTCTGCATATCTTAATTTGGAATGTGTGTTACAAATCATTATTATTCTCTGTTTTCTCTCTCCAATAATAGACACATTTCCTTAGGCAGCTGGAGAGGGTGGTAGGAGGAGGTGATGGGGGTATGTGCATTCACATTCTTAATCAGGTGTGGGAGGGGCCAGCTCAGCTAGGTTGTCCGAACTGCCCGAATCAGTTGCGTGGCAAGGGCCATGTACAGTTGTTTTTGGCACAAATCTATGGAATGCCATGAGATGCGGAGGAAAGCCTAAGGCACTTCCACTTGTACAAGGCGGTGGGATTCAATTCATTTGCAACAGTAGTTGCAGTTCATTGTGGGGAAAAAATACAGTAATAGTGATGTGGAATCAAGAAGAATATGCTATGTACACAACAATCATTTGCCCAAGTAGGCCCTATACCCCAGTGGATTCTTGGTGGGAAAAAAGAGACTGAAGAAAACTGTACAAGGATAAAGGTGCATGTAGTAGCATATACTAAGGAGGGGAGAAAGGAGGGAGTAGAGGATAGGTGAATCAGCAGGTACCCAGGGGAAATAGTTGGCCACCCCTGGTCTAGAACGTCCTGCTCTCACTGCTCTTCCTTCCCTTTGTTCTCCCCTCCATCTTCCTCCTTTTTCTCTTCTGTCTCTTCCACATTCCTTCCGCCATCTCTCCCCTTCTCTGCTTCTAACTCTCCTCCGTATCTCCTTCCATCCATCCCCGGCATCAGCCCCTTTTGATACCAGCCATCCCACCTTCCAACTGTTGATCCCTGTCAGCTATGATGTCAGCTGGCTTCCCTGGGTTCACAGCACTCATTGACAGTGCAATCTTCACCAAGTTTCCAGTGCCAGTGTAGTCGTGCCATGAGGGCGCACACTGCATTTTGCAGTGCAGGGACAGTTATGGAGCCCTCTTCATGGTGAGGGAAAATGTTTTCCCTTACCTCATGGCTGCATTGCTGTTGCACCGGCGCTGAAAAGTTGGTTAGGATTGCGCTGTGAGTCAGTGTCGATGTCATTGAGCTGTTCTGCCCTGGTCTCACTGCCCCTGCAACGAACTTCTGAGTATGGCTTACAATGACACCCACATGTTTTCGTGATTAGGTGCCTCCCCATTCCATGTGTGTTGACAGCTGCCAGGTTGGACACAGCAGGAGAGTTCGGGAGGGGAAACCCATTTGTTGCTATGATTGCATGCCATGCACAGAAAACACCGTTTCTAATCAGACAGGTAAGTGCAACCGTAGAATCACTTTGACATTTTGAACTCCCAGCATAGACTTCTGTTCTCAGAATGCCTCAGTCGGTTATTGATATCAACGATCAAGTTTCTGAAAGTCTTGTTGTCAAAAAGCCAGATACTGTATTTTTAAAAATGTCAATCCGATTGACAAGCGGTGCTGTACTTTGATTAATTTAACCACCTCTAACCAGTGTTCTCTGTAATTTTGGAGAGACTCTGCAGGGACAGCTATGGAGCACTTGGCGATATCATCATCATCATTGCCAAGCTCTGGAACACAGTGACAGTCTGAGCTGCACAGACAAAGGGCCATGCGGCTTATAGAGAACACGGCCTTTAACGTGTGGTGAGACTGGAGTATGAAGGGAAATTATAAATGACTGAAATTTCATCAGAAACCAAAGTTTGTATTCACAATTAAATGCATACATGAACCACCAGGCTAAATTAACGAACCTAGCTCTACACCCCATTGTTCCTTTCAGATGCAGATCACTGTGTTCCGTGCGCAGAAGATCAATATCCCATGAAGAACCATGATCACTGTATTCCAAAGGTTACATCCTTTCTTTCCTACCAAGAGCCAATGGGGATTGTTTTGGCTTCCATTGCTATTTCCTGTGCTGTGATCACAGTCCTGGTGATGCAAACCTTTCTCAAGAACTGGAACACTCCCATTGTCAAAGCCAACAACCGGAACCTCACCTGTGTTCTTCTCGGCTCCATCCTGCTTTGCTATCTCTCTTCCCTTCTATTCATTGGGAGAGCTGGAAAAATGACGTGCCTTGTGCGCCAATCAGCTTTTGGCATCGTTTTCTCTGTGGCCATTTCTTGTGTCTTGGCAAAAACAATCATGGTGGTCCTTGTCTTCATGGCCTCAAAGCCAGGAAGCAGGATGAGGGCATTTCTAGGCCCAAAAGTGGGCAACTCCATTGTTCTGTGCTGCTCCTTCGTTCAAGTGGGAATCTGTATCACGTGGCTGTCATCTGCTCCTGCATTCCCAGATGCTGACATGCACTCAGAGATTGGGCAAATCATACTGGAATGTAATGAAGGGTCTCCTTTCATGTTCTATTGTGTCCTGGGCTACATGGGCTTCCTGGCCATTGTCAGCTTCACTGTGGCTTTCCTAGCCAGAAAACTACCAGACGCTTTCAATGAAGCCAAGTTCATCACCTTCAGCATGCTGGTTTTTTGCAGTGTTTGGATCTCCTTTCTTCCAGCTTATCTGAGCACGAAGGGGAAAACCGTTGTGACACTGGAGGTCTTTGCCATCTTGTCTTCCAACACCGGGCTGTTGGCTTGCACCTTCTTCCCCAAATGTTACATTATTGTTCTAAGATCTGATCTCAACACCAAGAAACTTATAATCGAGAAAAGAAATTATGAACGTTGATACCAAAAGGTTATGCCAACCCACATGTTCTCACAAGGGATCGTCAATTTGCCTGGGCTCCCCAGGCCTCAACAGAAAGCAATGGGGTGGTGGTGGGCTGTTCGGGCCAATGAGGTGGCCAGATAGCATATCCTATTCCCTCTCCTGAGCCCGACACAATGACATGGATTTATTCGGATTTGCACCAGCAAGCCAGCTAGTGATACTGCTGCTCAAAGTGGGGGTTGGCCCGTTAAAATTATTGAAGGCCGATTTGTACCACTGTTCTAGAGGGAGCAGCCAGCGTTCTCCTACTCTTGACGGGAGACAAATGATCTTCTACAAACTGATAGTGTCTGTCCGTTGGTAACCCAATCTGTGCTTCAAAATCCAAAAGAAAAAATGCACTCTATTCATTATTTTCTTTCCATTCCACCTTACATATTTTACTTGCGTGTAAACATGTATAAGTCTGTGTTTAGAACTGAGCAACAATCATAGACATTTTAATAAAGAATATTCGAAATACACTAAAGAGTGATCCGTTCATTTAATAGAGGATATGTATAACTGGACCAATTACATGGGTGGTATCCTAAGAAAGTGAATTCTCAGTCAATGCTATTGAAATCAGTGAGATAAGTTAGTTGTAACTACCTAAAATACCATTAATGTCAATGAGAATTATTGCCCAATGCTATCTAACGCCCTGTCAATGCAGCTTTTCCACAGGAGTATGGATTGCATCATGTGTGTGGGGAGTAGTCCCAGAGGTCTCCTCCTGGTATGGGAATGTTGTTCCTTTGCCCTGGAGTATGCTTCCACTGCCACGATGGGTCTAGTTCAGGGGTTCTCAACCTTTGGAGGACCGTGTACCCCCTATCACCATCCAATTTTCTGAAGTACCCCCTGCTAGTTAACTGCTAATTAATTGGATTAATCAATTAATTAATTAGGTTGTTGTTGTTCAGTCGTTAAGTCGTGTCTGACCCTTCGTGATCCCATGAACCATATCCCGCCAGGGCTTCCTATCCTCCACTATCTTCCTGAGTTCGCTCATTTTCATGTTCATTGCATCGGTGATGCTGTCTAACCATCTCATCCTTTGCCTTCCCCTTCTCCTTTTGCCTTCAATTTTTCCCAGCATCAGAATCTTCTCCAGAGAGTCCTCTCTTCGCATTAGGTGGCCAAAATATTTGAGTTTCAGCCTCAGTTCCTGTCCTTCCAGGGAACAGTCAGGGTTGATTTCATTTAGGATTGACTGATTTGATCTCCTAGCAGTCCACGGGACTCTCAGGAGTCTTCTCCAGCACCACAGTTCGAAATCATCTATTCTTCGGCGCTCAGCCTTCCTTATGGTCCAACTCTCGCAACCATACATTGCTACTGGGAACACCATCGCCCTGACTATACGAACTTTTGTTGGCATTGTGATATCTCTGCTTTTTATTATGCTATCTAAATTTGCCATAGCTTTCCTTCCAAGGAGTAAGAGTCTTTTAATTTCATGGCTGATGTCTCTGTCTGCAGTGACCTTGGAACCCAAAAAAGTAAAATCTGTTACTGCTTCCATTTCTGCCCCTTCTATTTGCCAGGATTTGATGGGACCAGATGCCATGATCTTAGTTTTATTAATGTTGAGTTTCAAGCCAACTTTTGCACTCTCCTCTTTCACTCTCATCAAGAGGCTCTTTAGTTCTTCTTCACTTTCTGCCATTAGGGTGGTATCGTCTGCATATCTGAGGTTGTTGATGTTTCTCCCGGCAATCTTGATTCCGGCTTGCGATTCATTCAGCCCTGCATTTCTCATAATGTACTCTGCATATAAGTTAAATAAGCAGGGTGACAATATACAGCCTTGCCGTACTCCCTTCCCAATTTTGAACCAATTGGTTGTTCCATGGCCGGTCCGAACTGTTGCTTCTTGACCCGCATACAGGTTTCTCAGGAGACAGGTAAGGTGGTCTGGTACCCCCATCTCTTTAAGAATTTGCCAGTTTGTTGTGATCCACACAATCAAAGGCTTTTGCGTAGTCAATGAAGCAGAAGTAGGTGTTTTTTTGGAACTCTCGTGCTTTCTCCATGATCCAGTGCATGTTGGCAATTTGATCTCTAGTTCCTCTGCCTCTTCGAAACCCAGCTTGTACTTCCAGTAGTTCTCGGTCCACGTACTGCTGAAGCCTAGCTTTTAGGATTTTGAGCATAACCTTGCTAGCATGTGAAATGAGTACAATTGTGCGATAGTTTGAACACTCTTTGGCACTGCCCTTCTTTGGAATTGGAACGTAAACTGACCTTTTCCAATCCTTTGGCCACTGCTGAGTTTTCCAAATTTGTTGGCATATTGAGTGCAGCACTTTCACAGCATCATCATTTAGGATTTTAAGTAGCTCAGCTGGGATATTATCATCTCCACTAGCTTTGTTGTTAGTAATGCTACCTAAGGCCCACTTGACTTCATTCTCTAGGATGTCTGGCTCTGGGTCAGTGACCACACCAGCGTGGTCATCAGGAACATTCAGATCTTTCTTGTATAGTTCTTCTGTGTATTCTTGCCATCTCTTCTTAATCTCTTCTGCTTCTGTTAGGTCTCTGCCTTTTTTTATCTTTATCATGCCCATCTTTGCACAAAACGTTCCCTTGATATCTCCAATTTTCTTGAAGAAGTCTCTAGTCCTCCCCATTCTGTTGTTTTCCTTGATTTCCTTGCATTGTTCATTTAAGAAGGCCTTCTTATCTCTCCTTGCTATTCTCTGGAAATATGCATTCAGTTGTTTATATCATTCCCGTTCACACTTGCATTTCGCATTCCTTCTTTCCACAGCTATTTGTAAAGCCTCATCTGACAGCCACTTTGCTTTCTTGCATTTCTTTTTCTTTGGGATGGTTTTAGTTGCTGCCACCTGTACAATGTTACAAACTTCCGTCCATAGTTCTTCAGGCACTCTGTCTACCAGGTCTAATGCCCTAAATCTATTCTTCACCTCCACTGTATACTCATAAGGGATATGGTTTAGGTTATATCTGACTGGTCTAGTTGTGTTCCCTACATAATTAATTAGGTAATTAATCGTTAAATAAAAAAAATACTAAAACAGTTTTAAATTTGAAAAAAATATCTTATTTAACTCTGTGTGTGTGTGTGTGTGTGTGTGTGTGTGTGTGTGTGTGTGTGTGTGTGTGAGGAGATATATGCAGGGATCCCTTTTTTTCCTCCAAGTCACCCCAAAATTCAGCTCCTCCCCTCCCCCACCCCACCAAAGTACATTTCCCAAAACCGAAATAAGAGAGACAGGAGGGCTCCAAAAATAATTACAATTTAAAATCCATGTTAATTAACACTTAATTAGCTGCTGATGGGGCAGATAAGGGGCAGGCCTTGGCGTACCCCCAGCAAGAGGTTCAAGTACCCCTAGGGGTACCCGTACCACAGGTTGAGAACCTCTGGTCTAGTTAGACCAGTGCCAGCAATTTTTCTGTTGCAGGTCTGAGTGGACCTGGGAAGGCAGATCGAGCTTGGAAAAGGAATAGGATATCGCCAGAGCGATTGCCACCAATACTGCCCCCTTCTTGGTCTCAAAGCAACCCCTCCCCAGCCCAGTCTCTGCCCCGTTCTTCCCCCACCCTGCTCCATTTCCCCCCCCCCCATGTTGCAGGTATAATGTGGGAAGTAGGAGTAGGGTTTTGAGTAGCAGTGGGGGGGAGAGGAATGATTAACAACCCCTGAATGTTGGCTGGCTTAAAGGGGGGAGAGGCAGTACAAGTCAACTGCCTCAACCACTTTGGGGTTGGCATAGAGGAGCTTGGATTGTCAACTGACTCTCTGCAGCTTTGAGTCAGGGTGGGAATGTCCAAAGGGGGATTTGGCAGAGTTTTGCTGTCTCCTCCAGATTAGGAGCACACACAAAAGGGGGACGGCATGCTTTAGGACTTTTAATAACCTGGTTCCATCTTGACCCATTATCTGCATGGTCCATGTTCAAACATTCAGTTCAAATTGATCCTGATCCTATATGACCTTAGAGAGATACTTATTTGTTCGTTTTGGGGCAGGCATTTATCTACTTAGTAATTATTAAAATAACTCTTATTATAACTATTATTAATTTTCACTCCTTTGAAAAACAATCCAGAATAAAAACACAGGCTATTAAATCTTCAGCCCACTTCTGTGCTGACTGCAATATGTTACTCAACAAGAGGTGTAGGACTCCACACCTGTTACTTACTGTACCTGTTGTGGGGACCATTGTAGTTGTCAGTGTGGAAAAGAAGGCCGATGTACAGCTGTGGTATGGCTGAGCATGAATGTCTACTCAAGCTGTTCTTCTTGCTGCTGCTTTTCCAGTTGATCTTCCAACCTGTTGTGTGCCAGGACCAAAAAGGATCATGTGATATTAGGAGCATCCAAGACAATGTGTACAAGCCAGGAGATGCCATCATTGGTGGGATCGTCTCTCTAAATGTGCCCTTTCCCCTTTTGCTCGATTTTAGAGATGTTCCAGTTCAGAATCATGACACCTCCGCGTACGTTTTTTTTTGTTATAATTTAAAATAATGTCTTATTATGAGGTCTGGGTACTTAATAGCTGCATGAGGAAGTTCCAGAGATAAAATTAATCACAGATTGATTTGAAAATGATTGGGACAGATGGATCGGTTCAATTCCTATGTATAATGAATTTATTACAGACACAGAACTTTCCACTAGTTAAGGAGTTTGCAATGCAAGAAATGAGCCTGATCTAAGTTCTTCTAAAGAGGATTCAGACCTTAAGGTTTAATGGGAATCAGGCCAGGAAGGGGGTGGTATCAGCTGCGGTGGCAATACTGAGTTCCTGTTCCCCTTCCCGGCCTTGATCCAGCTTCCAGAGTTCATAATATTCCAGGGTCCAAACGATAATATAGGTAAAGGTAAAGGTAAAGGTATCCCTTGACAATTAAGTCCAGTCGTTTCCGACTCTAGGGAGCGGTGTTCATCTCCGTTTCAAAGACGAAGAGCCAGCACTGTCCGAAGACGTTTCCATGGTCATGTGGCTGGCATGACTCAACACCGAGGCGCATGGAACACTGTTTCCGTCCCGCTGATATGGTACCTATTAATCCACTTGCAATTTCTTGCTTTCGAACTGCTAGGTTGGCAGGAGCCGTCCCGCTGATATGGTACCTATTAATCTACTTGCAATTTCTTGCTTTCGAACTGCTAGGTTGGCAGGAGCCGTCGCACGGATGCGAACTGCCGACCTTTCGATCGACAGCTCATGGTTCAGTGGTTTAACCTATTGCGCCACACGCTGGCTCAAATGATAATATAGAGTAAGGTAAATCCATTTTTTAAGATCAACCAAAATATCACAAGAGTGAACAAGAAGGAGTTAATCAAAAGTAGAAAATACTATTTCATCCCAATAGGCTCCACGAGCTTCTGGAACAATTCTGCTCCCACATGCAGAACCCAAAGCTCTTCCTTTCTGCCTTTCTCTTACTGGTGGGGAGTAAGCTTCCAGAAAGCTTTCTAACAGTGGTGATAGTAGTGACAATTCATGAGATATTGTACACAGAAATTTCTCGGTACCATTCCTATTGCAGAATGGCTGTTCCTTATTACCAGCATGCCTTGTCTTTGATATTTGCCATCCATGAGATCAACAGCAATCCCAGGCTCTTGCCCAATATCACCTTAGGATTCCACCTCTATGACAACCTGTTTAATTCAAGGACCACTTCTGAGAGCATTCTGGACCTACTATTCACACAACAAAAGAATCACCTCAATTACAAAAGCGATAGGAAAAATGTGTTGTCCGTTGTTGGAGGATTCACTAAAGAAAAGTCCATCCAAATGGCCACTGTATTCAATGTCTACAAGATTCCACAGGTATTTGAGTGTTTTTTATGGGGTGTGGTGGGACGCTCTCCATGTAGAGTTCCTGTTGACTTATATCATGGTGAAATGCCCTTTTGTTATAGGGCGAAATGAGAGGATCTGTTATGCTGTGACTATGACAAGCATGACAATGGTATTCCACATTCAATTCTTGGACTTATCTTTAATAATATACGACATTTGGTGAGAGGCATTTCCAAAACAGTCTGTGTATTAGCATTAGAAATTTCACAGTAGCCTGCTGAAAAGTGGCTGTATTCCAGCAGTTTACATCTCTTGTCTGAAGAAGAAAGAGTGAAAACATAAATTGAAGTTGTCCTTTTGGAAGTCAGAATTATTTCCAACATTCTATCATGTTCCTGTAGTCTTCCTTTCCCAAATGGTCCTCCACTGCTTGGTATCTTTAATTTGGGTTGGTGGGTATAGTTACATCTACTGGTTCCCCACCCCGTGTTATGATGCTGATCCTGTGAAAAGTGGAGAGCAGAAAGGGTGCATGTGGTTTAACCACTAGGTTTTCTCCCCTTGGTAGAGCTCATGGCAGGGTCTTCTTCCCTGACACAGATATTTCTATTTGGGTAGCTAATCCTCTCAGGTCCTGAGGGAAATTTGACACCGTCCATAGCTGGTCCTTCTTTAGGATGTCAAACTCTTCCAAAAAAAAAACCACCCCTCAGTATCTGCTGAAAAGTCCATTCTGTTAAATGTGTACTTTGGCCCCCTGCATGTGTGATCCATATAAAATATTGCCTGAAAGAGCCAGATCACAACTGGGACCAAGTCACATGGAGTCTTGATAATGAAGCAGGTATTTAGTGGGAGAGGGAGAAGAGGGACACTCCCTCTTTGAAAAACAACACCCCCCCCTCTGAAAAAGCAACAAAATATTTTGTTGTTGCATCTTTATCCTCACTTTCCTCTTTCCTATATGCAATGCCATAGAGATGTGCCATTGCCTACTCTGTATTTGATCCTGGCATACAGGATAGATTTCCCCCATATGCACATGTTACATGCGTCCTCAAAAGCAAACCCAGTTACAACCTGTCCACTGTCTAGAGAGCACTGAAAACATGGTTGTTGTTGTTGTTATTATTATTAACCGTATTTATATACCGCTCTTCAACAAAAAGTTCACAAAGTGGTTTACAGACAAAATCAAATGATTAAATGGCTCCCTGTCCCAAAAGGGCTCACAATCTAAAAAAAGATGCAGAAGAACACTAGCAAACAGCCACCAGAAAAGACATTGTGCTTGGATGAAAGGGGGGCAGTTGCTCTCCCTCTGCTATATATAAGAGGAGCACCAATTGAGCGCCTTTTGCATGACATACAGGATATATTTCCCCCATGTGCACATGTTACATGTGTCCTCAAAAGCACACCCAGTAATGACTTGTCCACTTTATTGCTTACTTTCTGGAGAGCACTGGAAATATGATCTGATAATTTTAGGAATTGGACTTTAATTCTGCCTTTTGCATGACTTGGTTCTGTTCTATAGCTGGCCTTGCTTAATACTTGTTTAATGGTTTAATTAGAAATGGTTTATATTATAATTTGATGTCCTTAGTTGCCTTGAGCATGACCTGATCAAAGGTGAGATAGAAATGCCTTGAGTGCACTTGCTGGGAGAAAGGCAGGATATAAATGATTTAAATAAATAAATAAATAAATAAATATGGAATATAAGCAGAATTGGAAAGATGAGGAATTGACCTTACTGGATCATATTTGAATAACGATATAATAGTGGAATATATTATCTGTTCAATGTATAATAAGTGATGTTCTTCCCAATTTCTAGTTCACTTTCGGTATAACTGAAAGAACGGTCAGTGACAGAATTGACTTTCCTTCTTTGTACTGGACAGCACCAGGGGAAAGGATCCATCATATTGGCATTGTCCGACTACTGCGACATTTCAAATGGACGTGGATTGGCCTCTTGGTTTCAGATGATGAGGATGGTGAAAGCTTTGTGCAGGGCCTGACACCTCTGCTTGCCCAGAAGAGCATTTGCATTGCTTGGTTGCAAAGGGATGCAGGAAAACAAGACGACTTTGAGAAAAATCTTTTAGCAAAAGCGGAAGAGTTAAAACAAACTATTTTAAAAACTGAAGCCAAAGCCATTATTGTTGGTGGTGACTCAAAAGTATTGGCTTCATTAGATCTCTACTTAGAAATAGTTGAATCTTATACAGGAGCATATATTGGGATGGTTTGGATAAGGCCACCTCAGTGGTCTTTCTCTAGCTCACGGGATGGCGAATTGAATGGTAGAAACATTTTCCACGGAGTGCTGTCTTTTGTATTCTGCACAAACTCAGTGCCAAAATTTGAGGACTTTCTTCAGACATTAAAGCCTGATGAGGCACTGAGAAACTTTCTCTGTGTCCTATGGGAAATGGAATTCATATATTGTCAAATTTGTAAAGGAGAAACGAAACTGCGGAAACCGCCTCTATCTTTCTTTGAGATGAGAATGTCTGGTGAGAGTTATGGTATCTACAATGCTGTCTATGCTGTGGCACATGCCCTACATGCCACATGCATGAACAGACAAAGAACCCTGAAAAAGAGAGGCACATCTGTGTCTTTTGGTGTTCAGCCATGGCAGGTAAACTCGCCAATAGAACGAACATGAGTTGGTGTTCTGTAGTGGCTACGAAAGTGAGCAGTGATTCAGGACTGAAGGGATCTCACACCTGCCGTGAATATTCACTAGGTGGCCTTAGGCAAGACTCTCTCTTTCATCTTCAGCTTCCCAGCTGCAACAGGGTGGTAACGTGTGATCCTTCTTGTCGTCTGAAATCATTCAGCAAACTGATCACTAGAAAATTTGGGGATAGTATGAAATAAAATAAATGTGAATGAAGTCATGTTGAAGATTAGAGAGCTGATAGGAAAGTGAGGGAAATCTCCTCTGTCGTATTCCTGTCTCATTCGGGCCTTGAGTTTTGATTGCGGTAGTTTCAGAAGATTCACAGCAATGATCTTAGAAACTTTGTTAGATTCTCAAAGGTTGTTTCAAAACATAATATTGCAAATTCACACTGACAAGAAGTGAGAGCATGGTGAATAGCCAAGTGGTTTCTTTCCTCTTCATATGCACTTCAGGTGCAGTACTATGTTAAGCCTCAACTCCCCAGCTGCAATAGGGAGATAAAATGTGATCCTTCTTGCTGTCTGACATCATTCAACAAACTGGGCACTAGAAAATTTACTGCAAAAATTTGGGTAGGAATGAGATAAAAAAATATCCTACATGAATGAAGTCATGTTGATTGTTAAAATATCTAATGTCACTTCAAATATCAGTACACTCACACCGACAAGAAGTAATGGCATGGTGGATAGCCAACTAACAGAGGTGTCACTAGGGTGCGCGTCACTCCCCCGCACTAGGGTGACATTGCACGTCACCCTATTGACCGCCCGGGCACCCCCTCCAAAATTTGCCGTGCTGCCTTTGGTGGCGCGGCAAGGACTCATCCCCAGCTTCACCCAGCTGCCATGCGCCCCGTCCGGCAGTCCGAGGCCTTCTGAGAAGGCCCAATGCACCGTCGCGTCATTTATACATTTTTCGCGCATGGACAGAACATTTCTGAGGGCAAGGGCTGCCCATTGCCATCAAACGTTCTGCGCGTGTGCAACGTTTCGCTTTTTCGCACATGCACAGAAAGTTTCTGTGGGCAAGGGCTGCCCGTTTGCCCTTAGAAACGTTCTGTGCATGTGCAAAAAATGTATAAATGACGCGTCGGTGTATCATGCCTTCGCAGAAGACCCCGGACCTCCAGATGGGGCGGATGCTCTGAGGCCTTCTTCCGGCCTCGGAGAGCCTCCGGAAGGTGATGTGCGTCACCCTACGGAGGCTCCGAGGCTGGGAGAAGGCCTCGCCTCTGGACGGGTGATGCGGGCGGACGCTCCAAAGCCTTCTCCCTGCCTCGGAGCCTCCATAGGGTCCGCCCCCGCCCCATTACGTCACCGCCAATGCCAACTAGATTCTTACATCTTATATCAGAATGATAGACTGGGTGCTTAAAGTTTGTTACAAATATCTATCACATTTGTTACATGAGCAGGAGGCACTTTGACTTGCACTTGGTTGTGCGATTCCTGGTTTCCCAAATCCGTATGTCACATATAATTTTCATGGGTTCCTTAACTGTCCTGACCTCCATGGAGCGCATGGTGCTGAAGTGGGAAGGAGTTGAAAGATGCCAATTTATGTGAGTTCTCCTTGATTTTATTCCAGAAGCTTAATGGTTTTCTGTCTCACTCTAGCTCCACTCTTTCTTGAAAAACATCCATTTCAACAATGGTGCTGGGCATGAAGTCCAGTTCCAAAATGGGGAATTCTTGTCTGGCTATGATATCGTCAACTGGATCACTTTCCCCAATCACACCTTCCTTAAAGTCCCAGTTGGAATGATTTCACCAAGCCAAGAATTCACCATCAATGAGGATGCCATTGTGTGGAACAGCAGACTGAAGCAAGTATGAACATTCCGCATATACGAATTATGAATGTTGGTTACAAATCACGGTTATTCTCCATTTTATTTATCCAATTGGTCCAAACATAACTAACAGGAACTACAACAATTTATTTTTTCCCCGCTATCAAAATGTGGAAGCAACCATAGATGCATTTCCTAGGGCAGCGGGAGAGGGGAGGAAGGAGGAGAAGATAGGGGCATGCGTGTCAATATCCTTAATCATATGTGGGAGTGCCAGCTCTGGGATATTGTCTGAAGCAGCTCTGTGACAATACGTTAGTAAATTGTTAAGTCTGAAAAATGTTCAAATTTCTAAGTTGCCGGAAGTGCTCTCAGACATGAGTAGCATAGGGGAAATGTATTGCGCTCGTAACTACCAAGTCAGTGGCTCTTGGCACAAATCTATGGAATGACATGAAAAAAAGAGAGAAGACACCTCCACTTGCACAAGGTGGTGTTATTCAATACATGTGCTACAAGAGATATCTTTTATTGTGAGTAAAATAATAGAATAAAAGGGATGTGGAGTTAAAAGATAACACAGTGCAATGTACACAGCAATCATTCGCCCAACGCTCTGAGCAATCCACATCTGGCAGCAATAGTAGAGAGGATGGGGGAAAGACAGACAATGGCACAAGGTGTCTATGACCCATTTTCATATACACTAAATTCCTATAGGGAGGCATAGAGTCTATTTTGGGGAAACTCATGAAGCCTCTGTATTTCTGAAGCCTTCTAAGGGTCATGACCGAATGTCCCTTCATTGGTTGGAAAGACTGTGCTTGAATTTGCATGTGAGTCTTGATTTATTTTTCGATGTGGTTGGTGATGGGGGAAGCTAAGGGTGAAGGCAATTCTTTTGTTTACATGAACACTTTCCATGTTAGGAGGTACCCAGGATTTGGCTTGTTTACATACTTAGATCTAATGAACCAACACGTTACAGACAGTTATCCTGTTTTACAGATGGAAGGCTAGTTTTCTCATAAACTAGAGAGCAAGGGCGGATTATGATGATAAACTAAAGTGTTATCTTTTCCCAGAGGTCTATGGGACCAGATGCGTCCTCACCATTAGCCCTTTTGGGACTGGGAGACATTTAATAATTTGACTTTGTCTGTAAACCGCTTTGTGAACTTTTTGTTGAAAAGCGGTATATAAATACAGTTAATAATATAACATTCCAGAAGAGTAGTGTGGGTCATGCTTGTCAGGTAACAATTCAAAGAAGGTAACACCTTCCCTTCTCCTTCCATGTCACCTTTGGCAATGAAACCTTCTCCCTTGTTCCCTGCTGTACTCGTTTTGGTATGTCCACTTCCTCCCTAGATTCTTTAGACTCCCCTTCTTTCACCACTTCTCTTTCCCTTTGTTCTCCCCTCCATCTTTCTTCAACTTCTTTCTCTCTTTCCTTTTCTTCCTCCTGTCAATTCTTTTCTGCTTCTGACTTTCCTTGGATATCCTTCCTCCAATCCCTGCCTCCACTTCCATCTGCCATATGATCTGGGAGTGGCAGAGCCCCTCTGAAGGCTGATACCAGCCCCCTCCCCACTCCCAGTAGTAGATCCCTGTCAACTATGATGCCGGCTGCATTTGCTGGGTTCACAACTCTCATGGAGTCAGTGGTGCTGTCATTGAGAAGCACTACTCCACTCTCACTATCCTGGCCATGGAGGAGTGAGTGCGGCTCACAATTGTTAGAAGAGTGACAGCAGGTGATCTAGATCTCTTCGATCACAGCGAGTGTTTGTATGTATGTGTTCATCCCCACAACTAGGGAGAGCAGTTGCCTATTCCTAGTTGAAAGGCTTGTAGGTTGCTCTCTCCTACTTTGATTAGACTTCTCATTTGTTTCTTTTCCTGTCTTATTGTTTTATATCTCCTTGCCTAAGCAGCCATGACCAGTATATATAAAAATGCTTTCTGTAACTTAGCTCTGCTAAGTTCTGTAACTTAGTCTGCAGGCAATGAGTTTGTTGATTCCACAGCTCTGAATGTTTTAATGAGTAGGTGCCGCCCCATTCCACATGTGTTGAAAGCTGCCGTCATGGATACAGCAGGAGAGTTTGGGAGGGGAAACCCATTTGTTGCTATGATTGCATACCATGCTCAGAAAACCTGATTTCTAATCAGACAGGTAAGCACAAACATCCCCATGTTTGGTCCTGATCCACTGAGAAATGAATGAGTTACACGAATTTCCAATTACTCTAGTAAAAACCAATATTATTGGTTGCCAATATTATTTTTGGAAATCAATATTGGAAACCAATATTATTTTGCAAGGGGTGTGATACTTGCCAAAGGAATGGAGCAGAAGAAGCCACACTTCTGAGTAAACACACATAACAACACAGTCCTATACACGTCTAATCAGAAGAACATACCCAGGCCAATGTGTATATGCTTGCAGCCTAGGAATGTGGAGCTGCAGACAGAACGTTGGAAGTCTTCAGGGAAGGTTAACAGCATGGTATTTTTGCTTTCCCTTTTGCCTTCCTAATTCAAACCTGGAGAGAGGATCAGATTGTGGTGAGGGAAGTGGGGAGCAGTGGTGTCACGAGTCGGCGTGTCACCCCGTGCGGGGTGGGCTGGCTCGGCAGCACTTCACCCCCACCCCATATATGTCCCACACATCCCAGGCACGTCACACAACCTACTGCCTTGTCATTCCCCCACCCCCGGAGCCGACAGGTCAAGCTGCATCTTCCTTGGCGGCTCGGTCGCTTCTGAATAGGCCGGACAAGGCTTCGAGCAGTGCATGCTGACAACGCCACTCGAAGCCTTGCCCTCAGAAGGGCCGAACAATGATCCGATTAGGTCTTCATTCGGCTCTTCTGAGGGCAAGTCTTCGAGCGTCGTTGTGTGCATGCTGCTGAAAGCCTTGCCCGGCCAATTCAGAAGCAGCCGAGCTGCCGAGGAAGACGTGGCTTATACTGCCGGCTCCAGGGGTGGGATACCCAGCGTGTCACCCTCTGGCGCATTACTCCCTCCAGGCACCTCCGACGCGTCACCCCGTGTGCTCCCCCCTGCCACGCTGCAGTGATGCCAGTGTTGGGGTGTCATTGAGTTCTTTTTTCTCTTTCCCACTTTCCATTAGAGCAGTGGTACTCAAACGTTTTAGCACTGGGACATACTTTTTAAAATGACACTCTATTTATTTATTCACAATATATTATTTATTTATTTGCAAAAAATCCAGTTAAAAAAAATCCAGTTAAAAGATAACACAGTGCAATGTACACAGCAATCTTTCACCCAACGCTCTGAGCAATCCACATGTGGCAGCAATAGTAGAGAGGATGGGGGGAAAGACATGAATAGCAGTGAGGGGCTTAGTTGTGTAACCCAGCCTTCACCTGCCCCAGGTCCCCCACAACCTGTCATTGACAGATGGGGGAAAAATCACACTAGAAAAAGATGCTCAAACATTTATCTCCCTATACAGTATTTACACAAGCTTGCAAACTGCAGGAGCCCAGCACTTTGAAGGACAATTAGCAGCTATCTGATTTTTCGATAGCCTCAGGACTTGAGACAATTACTTATCTGATCTTTCTTTCACCTGGGACCCACCAGAAATCAGGTCACAACCCACCAAGTGGGTACCGTCCTACAGTTTGACAAACACTGCATTAGAGGCATTCATGCTTTCTGTGATTGCTGAATGGCAAAAGCAGGCACAGGATAGAAAGGAATAAAATCGAAAGGAGGTCAGCCTCCATCACGTCCTCAAATGCGGTGCAGGGTTGTCAGACCGTATTCCACCTTGAATCCACAATTTTTAAAGATTGATAATGTCTGTGTGCTTTTGTTCCCAAAACGTATCTGTAGATAGCAAACATAAACACTTAGTTCCAAGCTGTATGATTGCTTGTCCCCAGAATAAAAGTCTGTTTGTTGTACCTTTCACCTACTCCTCCCTCTTCAATTCCATTGAGCTGTGCCATTGGCCAATCAAAAAAGACCCAGCGTATGAGGTTGGTTTCAAACAAATTTTAGTTTGCATATGAATTCACTTGCTTTAATTCTAATGTGAAACAAAAAGCTTTTCACAACTTAATTCATATATTAACCACTAGGCTAAATGAATGAACATAGCTCTACACCCCATTGTCCCTTCCAGATGCAGATCATTGTGTTCCATGCACAGAAGATCAATATCCTGAGAAGAACCATGATCACTGTATTCCAAAGGTTACATCCTTTCTTTCCTACCAAGAGCCAATGGGGATTGTTTTGGCTTCCATTGCTATTTCCTGTGCTGTGATCACAGTCCTGGTGATGCACAGCTTTCTCAAGAACTGGAACACTCCCATTGTCAAAGCCAACAACCGGAACCTCACCTGTGTTCTTCTCGGCTCCATCCTCCTTTGCTATCTTTCTTCCCTTCTATTCATTGGGAGAGCTGGAAAAATGACGTGCCTTGTGCGCCAATCAGCTTTTGGCATCATTTTCTCTGTGGCCATTTCTTGTGTCTTGGCAAAAACAATCATGGTGGTCCTTGTTTTCATGGCCTCAAAGCCAGGAAGCAGGATGAGGGCATTTCTAGGCCCAAAAGTGGGCAACTCCATTGTTCTGTGCTGCTCCTTCGTTCAAGTGGGAATCTGTATCACGTGGCTGTCATCTGCTCCTCCATTCCCAGATGCTGACATGAACTCAGAGATTGGGCAAATCATACTGGAATGTAATGAAGGGTCTCCTTTCATGTTCTATTGTGTCCTGGGCTACATGGGCTTCCTGGCCATTGTCAGCTTCACTGTTGCTTTCCTAGCCAGAAAACTACCAGACGCTTTCAATGAAGCCAAGTTCATCACCTTCAGCATGCTGGTCTTCTGCAGTGTTTGGATCTCTTTTCTTCCAGCTTATTTGAGCACCAAGGGGAAAACCGTTGTGGCAGTGGAAGTGTTTGCCATCTTGGCCTCCAACACTGGGCTGTTGGCTTGCATTTTCATTCCCAAATGTTATATTATTGTTCTAAGGTCTGATCTTAACACCAAGAAAATGCTTATGGAGAGCAGGAAATAGTAAGCATACTTCAAAAACATTTGTTGTGTTTCTCCACATTCCTCTAATTTCTTTTGATCTTGATTTGTAGTATTGCAATTTTAATTCTTCAACAGCCCAATCATGTGTCGTGCAAGGTAAAGTTGGTGGCAGGGGAGGATCATGGGTGGAAAGGGGTCAGGGGTCAGGTTGAGGATGGTTCATGAGGAGGATCCTTGGCAGCAGCAGTGGCTGTTGAGATAATATCCCCCCCTCCCCGGCTGGTCCCAGCATGTCTCTTTGGACCTACTGGATTTACTCCAGCAAAATCGCTGACATGGATCTGAGTAGAATATCTGGGCTCCAGAAACGGGCAGAGTAGGTATGTGTAAAAGATTTCTTTACTTACCTCTCCTTTGCTGTCTGAGCTTGTGCCGGTGCATGGGATGCATAGCCTTGCATCACAGTCTGGCTCTAGATAGGATTGGTCTGTTAGTCTCATTACTTCTCTTGACTTTAGCAAGCCATTTATTGTAGTAATACTGTAGTTGTGTAACAGATAGCCAGTCCCTGCCATTGGACATCTGGTGGACACATGGCATTCCTGCAATGACATTTAACATTCAGATCAGAAGATATTGCGATACTACAAATGTACATTTTTAATATACTTCTGATAATTCTTTGCAGACAGTTGGTCCCACTCTTTCTTCTGGCCTTCAAGAAACCGAGTTTCATCTCACAGGGTCTTCTTAGCATGGTGACTCCTCTAGTGTCTATCAGTAGCTCTGTGGTTCCAGCCAGGGGCCAGGAAGAAGCCCTCCTTTCAAAAAGTCCAGCCAGCCACTCTCCCCTTTCTCCTCCAATGTTCATTTGCTATATGAAGATATATTGTTGGCCTGTCTCTGGCCGCCCCTTGGTATTTGGGTGGCTGATTGGTTGGCTTGAGTATGAGAAACTGGCAGGATTGGGCATGATAGAATTACCATCCATCCCAGAAAATCCGGGACAGTCCCACTTCAGTCCTTCTGTCCTCACCACGCACCAAGCTAAGGAACAAGACAAGAGGATGCACCACATCACTGGCTGCTGCCGTGACAAGGAGGGAACAAGCATTGTGCATGATGTAATTATTATCTTCTTTCATCAAATTTCTCTGCAGAAGAACCAATAGGCACAAATGGAATTTTATCTCACATTTGCTTCTTTCTGCAAGGTGAATTGTTAGTTCATAGGATCAAATTCCTTGGTGGGTTGAATTGTTTCAGTGCATTGCAGTAGGAAGGGGTATAGCATCCCCTCTACTTTGTTCTTAAGAGTTGGTATCTTATGCTATGTTCATGTAATAAAGTTGGGATTCATTTAATCCTCACTGTTGATGTCCATCTCTTTATTGCGTTCCCCTGCAAATCATTGTCTATGTCAGGGGTGGCCAACCTTCCACCATTAGGGCCTCTGTGTTCTTAAGAGTTGTGTAGAAGACAGAATCTTGGCAGCTGCAAGTGCTGATCGTGCTGCTAAAGCAGCTGCACCTGCTGAAATGCCCTCACCTATGAAACCATTTAAAGGGCCAGCATTCATGTTGAAAGGTTGGCCACCACTGGTCTATGTCATAGATGGGAACCTGGTCAAGGGCATAATGCAATCTTTAGGCATTAGTGATATTACTGTCATTCCCGTTCAGGGCAGCAAAGAGAGGTTTTTACTCAAAGACACAATATTTATGGGATTTCCAGCCATGTCATTTCAGCTCTTTTTTTTTTTTTTTTGCAAACAAAACAAAACAAAAAACCGGATGAAGCACTTGCCATAAACCGCATTTATGTATTAAACTCTGTTGTTTTTTTTAATAACAATCCACGAAGAGCCTTGTTAGATCAGATCAGAAGTCATTGGGCACTAGGGGTGTGTGGCCCGCACTAGATGATGCACATTTCAGGGGTGTGGAGAAGCCCACCACAGCCCACTGCACCACTCAGGCTCGGACGCTTTTGCCTTCTCCAACATGACGTGGCTTGCTCGGCTCCAAGCCAAGTCACAGAATTGGAGCGGGCGAATGTGGCTGAGCAAGGGTGACACATGAGCAAGAATGACACACATATAATGTGTCCTCACCTTATATAGGACACCAGACAGATCCTATCTCCTGTCCTGTGTTTTTCCGGTGTTATTACATGGCCAGCTGAAACGTGTGGCAGAACAATAGCTGACACACATTTGAGTACACCCATAGGGGTGACTGGAATGCGACTAGGGATGAAGGGGCGAAAGTTCTTTTACCCCGAGGCGACCTCCAGCTGCAACGGCACTGGCCTGATCCTGCATAGGATTCGGTGCATTTTGCACGCTGTGGCAGCCCTAGACAGGATTGGGCTGCCCATAACCTAGTTACCTATTGACCCATTATCTGCCTGGTCCATGTTCAGACATATTTGTTTGTGTTGCACAACCTGATCCAATATGACCTTAGGGAGATATTTATCTGTTTTTTGCCAGGAAGGCATTTATCTACTTGGTAATTATTAAACAAACCATCATTATTTTTCACTCCTTCAAAAACAATCTGCAGGAAAAACACAGGCAGTTAAATCCTCAGCCCCCTTCTGTGCTGACTGCAATGTGTGACACAAGAGAGGTGTCGGACTCGGTCGGTCATTTACCGTGCCTGTTGTGGGGACCACTGTAGTTGTGGGACCACTGTAGTTGTCAGTGTGCTAAAGAAGGCAGATGTGCAGCTGTGGCACGGCGAAGCATGTATTTCAATCCAGGCAACTCTTCTTCATGCTGCTTTTCCAGTTGATGTTCCTTCCTGTTGTGTGCCAGGTCCCCAAAAGAACCTGTCGTATTAGAAGCATCCAAGACAATGTGTACAAGCCAGGAGAAGCCATCATTGGTGGGATCCTCTCTCTGGTATTGCCTCTTGCACATTTGCTTAATTTTAGGGATGTGCCAGGTCAGAATCATGAGAAGTCCATGTAAGTTCTTTATTCTATTTTAAAATAATCTCATATTTCATTGGCGACCTAGGAATCCAACAACTGCATAAGGAAGTTATCAAAGATTGATTTGGAAGTGATTGGGATGGATGGATCAGTTCAATTCCTATGTATAATGAATTTATTAGAGTCACAGAATGTTCCATTAGTTTTTTGCAACACTAGAAATGAGCCTGATCTAAGTTCTTTTAAGGAAGAGTATGACCGTAAACATTAATGGGAATCAGTAGTCAGCTTCAGAATAAACCTGATTGTGTTTTCTTCAATACAGGCACATGGAAGGATATGTCTGTGCCACTTATTCTATTCTGTCCACTGCATTCTATTCCATTCTGTGGTTATTCCCAGCCCATTAGGTGCTTGTGCTATACTTATGTTTCCTCTAATAGGAAAGTGAACTTGTGTTTCATTTAAACAGAAAAAGTATTATTATTATTAGTATTTATTATTAACAGTATTTATATACCACTTTTCAACAAAAAGTTCACAAAGCGGTTTACAGACAAAATCAAATGATTAAATGGCTCCCTGTCCCCAAAAGGCTCATAATCTTAAAAAGATGCAGAAGAACACCAGCAAACAGCCACCAGAAAAGACACTGTGCTGGGGTGAAAGGGGAGCAGTTACTCTCCCCCTGCGAAATATAAGAGGAGCACCAATTGAAAAAGTGCCTCTTGCCAGGTTAGCAGGGGTAAGTCTCATAGACCCTCTCATAGACCCTTTCAATTCAATAATATTTATTGGTATAGACAAACAGTCAACAACAAAACAATAACAGTAAAAGATACATAGACACTATCATTCATACATACTTGGAGGGATTGCAATGAGCACAAAGTCAATGACACGTCACTCTGGGACCGCAGAGCAATGGAGATTATTAAAGATCTTATATGGCCACTTCTTGCAATAGTCAGCAAGGCATTTCCACTAGTTGGGGACTGTGTGCAAAATCCTCAGGAAACTATTAAAACCAAAAAGGTCTTGATTATAAAGGTGGACAAGATGTTAGTTGGGAGGAGAGATGCGACAAGGTATGTGTACAACAGCTAAGAATCGGTCCACCCTATGATGGGGAAAAGTGGGATATAAATCTAAGAAATAATAATAATAATAATAATAATAATAATAATAATAATAATGGATGATTATACTTTCCACACATCAATTTTAGCAGGAAAAAAATGAAACAATGGCAAGACTTACCTAGTGTCAATCACTTTAAATTGCATGGATACCAAAGGAAGGAGGAAATATTGAGTAGGGTAATACCTTTATTTAAGATTATCTAAAATATCAAAAGAGTGAACAAGAAAGAGTTAGTCTACTGGATAAAATACTATTTCATCCCAATAGGCTTTAAGTGTCTATTGAATGATTCTGCTCCCACATGCAGAAACCAAAGCACTCCCTTTCTAGCTTTCTCTTACTCGGAGGGATTAGGCTTTCAGCAAGCTTTGTAGCATTGGTGGTAGAGACAATTCATCAGATAATGTTCATAGAACATTTCTCAGTATCATTTCTATTGCAGTACGATGGTTGCTTATTACCAGCATGCCTTGTCCTTGATATTTGCCATCCATGAGATCAACAGCAATACCAGACTCTTGCCCAATATCACCTTAGGATTCCACCTCTATGACAACCTGTTTAATTCAAGGGTCACCTATGAGACCATCCTGGACCTACTATTCACACCGCAAAAGAATCACCTCAATTACAAATGTGAGAGGAAAGATGTGTTGTCTGTTGTTGGGGGATTTGCTAAGGAAAGGTCCACCCAAATGGCCAACCTTTTTAATGCATACAAGATTCCACAGGTATGTGAGTGTGTATATGGGGTGTGGTGGGACACTCTCTGTGTAGAGTTGCTGTTGAGTTATACCATGATGAAATGTCCTTTCGTTATAGAGTGAACAAGGCTTATCTTCAATATATGACATTTGTTGAGAGGCATTTCCATGGCAGTGTGTGTATTAGCAGTGTAAATTTTACAATATTCTGCTGAAAAGTGGCTTCATTCCAGCAATTTACATCTTTTGATTTACTTTGATCAACCCTGATCCACCTTCACAGAGCAATGCGTACTTGCAACAGCGATTGAGCTGTTCGGGCTGCTAGGGCTTACCCCTTGGCAAGGGGACAAATTTCTCCTTACCCTGAGGAGACCTCCAACAGCTGAAAATCCCCCATGGGATGATGTGGAAGCCATGCCAGCATCGCTGTGTAGGGATTTAGATGGCGTTGGCCTGCCCATTTACTATTTAATAGTGTAATGATAGGAAGCTTTCATGACAGCAATTATGTATAGCAATTTTAAATTAATGGGATTAGAAGCCATGTCCTGTTAAAACATTTTTCTGACATGGCTTTTAGTCCCGTTAATTTTAAATCGTTATACATAATAGTGTAATGGTTTGATATGGAAGACCTTATATTATAATTTAATTTACTTATGGCCTGATCCTAAGTTTGCCTACATGGCCACATATGACAGCTGAACACAACTTTGCTGTCATAAAGGACCATATGGCAGCCATTTTGGTCCCACCGATGGAAAAGGTGACGGTTCCAGAGGCCCTTTCCCAGAGCTGCACGGACCCTGCCTGCCCACAGGATGCAGTGGAACCTGTGCCAGCACCCCTGTGCCCTGCGGGCAGGCGCTTGTAAGGAGGGGGCTGTTACTTGCCTTGAACATGACCTGACTAAAGGTGAGATAGAAATGTTCTCATCAGTAATATTATGGTGTATAATCAAAACTGAAATGATGAGGAGTAGGCATTACTGGACCATTGGAGTAATATCACAGTGGAAACACGTTATTTCTTCGAGTTATAATAAGTTATATTCTTCCAAATCTCTAGTTCACTTATGGTAAAGCTGAGAGGACAGTCAGTGGCAGAATTAACTTCCCTTCTTTGTACTGGACTGCACCAAGGGAGACTATCCATCATATTGGGATTGTCCAGCTACTTCTGCGTTTCAGATGGACGTGGATTGGCCTCGTGGTTTCGGATGATGAGGATGGAGAAAGTTTTGTACAGAGCCTGACACCTCTGCTTGTCCAGAATAATGTTTGCATTGCATGGTTGAGAAGGGATGCAGCAAAAATAAATGTACTTGAGAAAAATCGTATTAAACAACAGGAAGAGTTTAAACAAACAATTTTAATAAATGAAGTCAAAGTCATTATTGTTGGTGGTGACTCAAATTTATTGGTTTTTTTAGCAGTCTTCTTACAAAAAATTGAATCTAATACAGGGGCATATATAGGGAAAGTTTGGATCATGCCACCTCAGTGGTCTTTCTCTATCTCAGGCTATGGCGAATTGTTGGGTAGAAACATCTTCCATGGAGTGCTGTCTTTCTTATACCACACAAACTCAGTATCAAAATTTGAGGACTTTCTTCTAATGTTAAAGCCTGATGAGACACTGGGGAATTTTCTCTGTTACCTTTGGCAAACGGAATTCATATATTGTCAAAAATGTAAAGGAGAAAATAAATTGAGGAAACCGCCTCTATCTCTCTTTGAGATGAATATGTCTGGTGAGAGCTATGGTATCTACAATGCTGTCTCTGCTGTGGCACATGCCCTACATGCCACATACTTGACCAGAGAAAGAACCCTGAAAAAAAGAGGCACATTTGAGTCTTTTGGTGTTCAACCATGGCAGGTAATTTCACCAATAGAACGAACGAGAGTTGGTGTAGTGTGGTGGCAAAGCAAGTAAGCAGTGATTCAGGACTGAATGAATCTCACATCTGCCTTGAATATTCACTAGTGACTATAGACAAGACTCTCTCTTCAGCCTCAGCTTCCCTGCTAGAATAGGAACATACTGTCCTATCCTTCCTGTTATCTGAAATCATTGAGGAAACTGATCACTGCAAAATGTACTGTACTGGTACAGGATGAAATAAAAATAGATGTGAATGAAGTTATGTTGAATATTAGTGAGCTGATAGGAAAGGGAGGAAAACCTCCTCTTGATCAGGGTTTCCAAGTCAGGTCTTGAGTTTTGGGCCAGCGAGAGGCGAAGTGGGTTAAACCACTGAACCATGAGCTGTCGATCGAAAGGTCGGCAGTTCGAATCCAGGACGAGATGAGCTCTCGTTGCTTGGCCAGCTCCTGCCAACCTAGCAGTTCCAAAGCATGTTAATGCGAGTAGATAAATAGGTACCGCTTGCAGGAAGGTAAACAGCACTCCATGTTCCAGCTGCATGCTACGCACTGCGGCAAGGAGAGTCATGCAGGCCACATGACCACGGAGATGACTTCAGAAAACGCTGGCTCTTCGGCTTTGAAATCGGGATGAGAACCACACCCTAGAGTCGGACATGACTGGACTTAATTATCAGGGGTCACCTTTACCTAGTTTCAATAGATTCACTGCCATGATGTTATAAACTTTGTTAGATTCTCAAACGTTGTTTCAAAAAAAAAATACATTCACACTGACAAGAAGTGAGGGCATGGTGGATAGCCAAGTGGTCTCTTACCTCTTCATATGCACTTCATGTACTATGATTAAAAAAATTATGATAGCAGAATGATACACTCTGTGCTGCAGCTAAACAATCACTGCTGATATCCAGCACAGCTGTTGTATGAGCAGAAGGCACTCCCGCTTGCACAAGTCTGTGGGATCCCTGGTTTCTATAGGTTCCCATGTCCATGTGCCACATATCATGCTCATCATGTCTTTTCTAAATGAATCCTTTAGAAAATTTCTAAAGTTCTAAAGGATTTTGTAAAGGATGTCTATCTGGAATTCAGTGGAGCACATGATACTGAAGTGGGAAGTAGAAGTTGGAAGACCCCAATTTCTGTGAGTGTTCCTGGATTCCAATCCAGAAGATTGATGGTTTTCTATCCCATTCTAGCTCCACTCTTTCTTGAAAAACATTCATTTCAACAATGGTGCTGGGTATGAAGTCTTGTTCCAAAATGGGGAATTCTTGTCTGGCTATGATATTGTCAACTGGATCACTTTCCCCAATCACACCTTCCTAAAAGTCCCTGTTGGATTGATTTCAGCAAGCCAAGAATTCATCATCAATGAAGATGCCATTGTGTGGAACAGCAGATTGAAGCAGGTGTGACCATTCTGCATATCTTAATTTGGAATGTGTGTTAGAAATCATTATTATTCTCCATTTTAACTCTCCAATAGTTCACAAGAACTACAACAATTGTTTTTCCCCACTGTAAAATGAAGAAGCTAACACAGACACATGTCCTTAGGCAGCTGGAGAGGGTGGAAGTGATGGGGGCATGTGTGTTCACATCCTTAATCAGATGTGGGAGGGGCCAGCTCAGCTAGGTTGTCCGAAGTGGCCCGAATCAGTTGCGTGGCAGTTGCGTGGCAAGGGCCATGTACAGTTGTTCTTGGCACAAATCTATGGAATGCCATGAAATGAAGAGGGAAGCAGAAGGCACTTTTACTTGCACGAGGTGGTGGGATTCAATTCATTTGCAACAGTAGTTGTAGTTCATTGTGGGGCGTTTTGATACCAGCCATCCCAACTGTTGATCCCTGTCAGCTATGCTGTCAGCTGCTTCCCTGGGTTCACAGCACTCATTGAGTCAGTGTCGATGTCATTGAGCTGTTCTGCCCTGGTCTCACTGCCCCTGTGACGGACTTCTGAGTATGGCTCACAATGACACCCACCTGTTTTTGTGATTAGGTGCCTCCCCATTCCACATGTGTTGACAGCTGCCATGTTGGACACAGCAAGAGAATTCGAGAGGGGAAAACCATTTGTTGCTATGATTGCATGCCATGCACAGAAAACACAGTTTCTAATCAGACAGGTAAGTGCAGCTGTAGAATCACTTTGACATTTGAACATCTATCATGTACTTCTGTTCTGAGAATGCCTCAATCAGTTATTGGTAGCAACGATCAAGTTTCTGAAAGTCTTGTTGTCAAAAAGGCAGATACTGTATTTTTAAAAATGTCAATCTGATTGACAAGAGGTGCTGTACTTTCATTAATTTAACCACCTCTAACAAGTGTTCTCTGTAATTTTGGAGAGACTCTGCAGGGACTGCTATGGAGCCCTTGACGATATCATCATCATCCTTGCCAAGCTCAGGAACACTGTGAAAGAAGCTGCACAGTGCTCCAATCTGAGCTGCACAGACAGAGAGCCATGCGGCATACAGGGACCACTGCCTTTAACGTGCGATGAGAATGGAGCATGAGGGGAAATTATAAATGACTGAAATCTCATCAGAAACCAAAGTTTTTATTCACAACTAAATGCATACATGAACCACCAGGCTAAATTAATGAACCTAGCTCTACACTCCAATGTTCCTTTCAGATGCAGATCACTGTGTTCCATGCGCAGAAGATCAATATCCCATGAAGAACCATGATCACTGTATTCCAAAGGTTACATCTTTCCTTTCCTACCAGGAGCCTTTGGGGATTGTTATGGCTTCCACTGCTATTTCCTGTGCTTTGATCACAATCCTGGTGATGCACACCTTTCTCAAGAACTGGAACACTCCCATTGTCAAAGCCAACAACCGGAACCTCACCTGTGTTCTTCTCGGTTCCATCCTCCTTTGCTATCTCTCTTCTCTGCTGTTCATTGGGAAACCTGGAAAGATGACCTGCCTTCTGCAACAACCAGCTTTTGGCATCGTTTTCTCTGTGGTCGTTTCTTGTGTCTTGGCAAAAACAATCATGGTGGTCCTTGTCTTCATGGCCTCAAAGCCAGGAAGCAGGATGAGGGCATTTATAGACCAAAAAGTAGGAAACTCCATTGTTCTGTGGTGCTCCTTCGTTCAAGTGGTCATCTGTATCGCATGGCTGTCTTCTGCTCCTCCATTCCCAGATGCTGACATGCACTCAGAGATTGGGCAAATCATACTGGAATGTAATGAAGGCTCTTCTTTCATGTTCTACTGTGTCCTGGGCTACATGGGCTTTTTGGCCCTCATCAGCTTCACTGTGGCTTTCCTAGCCAGAAAACTACCAGACGCTTTCAATGAAGCCAAGTTCATCACCTTCAGCATGCTGGTCTTCTGCAGTGTTTGGATCTCCTTTCTTCCAGCTTATCTGAGCACAAAGGGGAAAACCGTTGTGACACTGGAGGTCTTTGCCATCTTGGCCTCCAACACTGGGCTGTTGGCTTGCATCTTCTTCCCCAAATGTTACATTATTGTTCTAAGATCTGATCTCAACACCAAGAAACTTATAATCGAGAAAAGAAATTGTGAACGTTGATGCCAAAAGGTTATGCCGATCCACGTGTTCTCACAAGGGATCGTCAATTTGCCTGGGCTCCCCAGGCCTCAACAGAAGGCAATGGGGTGGTGGTGGGCAGTTCGGGCCCATGAGGGGGCAGGATAGCATATCCTATTCCCTCTCCTGAGCCCGACACAATGACATAGATTTATTCGGATTTGCACCAGCAAGCCAGCTAGTGATACTGCTGCTCAAAGTGGGGGTTGGCCCGTTAAAATTATTGAAGGCCGATTTGTACCACTGTTCTAGAGGGAGCAGCCAGCATTCTTCTACTCTTGACGGGAGACAAATGATCTTCTACAAACTTATAGTATCTGTCCATTGGTACCCCAATCTTTGCTTCAAAATCCAAAAGAAAAAATGCACTCTATTCATAATTTTCTATCCATTCCACCTTACATATTTTACTTGCGTGTAAACATGTATAACTCAACAATCATAGACATTTTAATAAATAATTTTTGAAATACACTAAAGAGTGATCCATTTAATACCACAGAGGATATGTATAATTGGAACAATTACATGGGTGACATCCTAAGAAAGTGAATTCTTAGTCAATGCTATTGAAATCAATGAGATAAGTTAGTTGTAACTACCTAAAATACCATTAACGTCAATGAGACTTATTGCCCAATGCTATCTAACACCCTGTCGATGCAGCTTTTCCACAGGAGTATGGATTGCATCATGTGTGTGGGGAGTAGTCCCAGAGGTCTCCTCCTGGTATGGGAATTTTGTTCCTTTGCCCTGGAGTATGCTTCCACTGCCACAATGGGTCTAGTTCAGGGGTTCTCAACCTTTGGAGGACCAGGTACCCATATCACCGTCCAATTTTCTGAAGTACCTCCTTCTAGTTAACTGCTAATTAATTGGATTAATCAATTAATTAATTAGGTAATTAATCGTTAAATAAAAAAGTACTAAAACAGTTTTAAATTTGAAAAAATATCTTATTTAACTCTGCGTGTGTGTGTGTGTGTGTGTGTGTGTGTGTGTGTGTGTGTGTGTGTGTGTGAGGAGAGATATGCAGGGATCTCTTTTTTTCTCCAAGTCGCACTTCCCAAAAATCAGCTCCTCCCTTCCCCCACCCCACCAAAGTACATTTCCTAAAACCGAAATCAGAGAGACAGGAGGGCTCAAAAAATAATTACAATTTAAAATCCATGTTAATTAACACTTAATTAGCTGCTGATGGGGCAGATAAGGGGCAGGCCTTGGCGTACCCCCAGCAAGAGGTTCACGTACCCCTAGGGGTACCTGTACCACAGGTTGAGAACCTCTGGTCTAGTTAGACCAGTGCCAGCAATTTTTCTGGTGCAGGTCTGAGTGGATCTGGGAAGGCAGATCGAGCTTGGGAAAGGAATAGGATATCGCCAGAGCGATTGCCACCAATACTGCCCCCTTCTTGGTCTCAAAGCAACCCCTCCCCAGCCCAGTCTCTGCCCCGTTCTTCCCCCACCCTGCTCCATTTCCCCCCCCCCCATGTTGCAGGTATAATGTGGGAAGTAGGAGTAGGGTTTTGAGTAGCAGTGGGGGGGAGAGGAATGATTAACAACCCCTGAATGTTGGCTGGCTTAAAGGGGGGAGAAGCAGTACAAGTCAACTGCCTCAACCATGTTGAGGTTGGCATAGAGGA
Source organism: Plestiodon gilberti rubricaudatus (assembly GCA_026170595.1). Taxonomy (NCBI): domain Eukaryota; kingdom Metazoa; phylum Chordata; class Lepidosauria; order Squamata; family Scincidae; genus Plestiodon; species Plestiodon gilberti. Next base: position 24,842,765 of record JANXHW010000006.1, read on the forward strand.
GCTTGGATTGTCAACTGACTCTCTGCAGCTTTGAGTCAGGGTGGGAATGTCCAAAGGGGGATTTGGCAGAGTTTTGCTGTCTCCTCCAGATTAGGTGCACACACAAAAGGGGGACGGCATGCTTTAGGACTTCTAATAACCTGGTTCCATCTTGACCCATTATCTGCATGGTCCATTATTCAAACATTCAGTTCAAATTGATCCTGATCCTATATGACCTTAGAGAGATATTTATTTGTTCGTTTTGGGGCAGGCATTTATCTACTTAGTAATTATTAAAATAACTCTTATTATAACTATTATTAATTTTCACTCCTTTGAAAAACAATCCAGATGAAAAACACAGGCTATTAAATCTTCAGCCCACTTCTGTGCTGACTGCAATATGTTACTCAACAAGAGGTGTAGGACTCCACACCTGTTACTTACTGTACCTGTTGTGGGGACCATTGTAGTTGTCAGTGTGGAAAAGAAGGCCGATGTGCAGCTGTGGCATGGCTGAGCATGAATGTCTACTCAAGCGGTTCTTCTTGCTGCTGCTTTTCCAGTTGATCTTCGTTCCTGTTGTGTGCCAAGACCAAAATATGTCATGTGATATTAGGAGCATCCAAGACAATGTGTACAAGCCAGGAGAAGCCATCATTGGTGGGATCCTCTCTCTGGTATTGCCTTTTGCACATTTGCACAATTTTATAGACGTTCCAGCTCAAAATCTTGAAACCTTTTCGTAAGTACTTTATTGTATGTTAAAATAATATCTTATTTTTGAGATCAAGGTACTTAATAGTTGCATGACGAAGCTCCAGAGATACAATTCATCACAGTTTGACTTGAACATTATTGGGACAGATGGATCGGTTCAATTCCTATGTATAATGAATTTATTAGAGACACAGAATGTTCCACTAGTTATGGAGTTTGCAATGCAAGAAATGAGCCTCACCTAAGTTCTTCTAAGGTTTAAGGTTTAATGGGAATCAGGCCATGAAGGGGATGGTAGCAGTGGTGGCAATGCTGATTTCCTGTTCCCCTTCTTGGCCTTTATCCGACTTCCCGGGTCCATAATATTCCGGGGTCCAAACTATAATATTGAATAAGGTAATACTATTATTTAAGATCAACCAAAATATCACAAGAATGAGCAAGAAGCAGTTGGTGGGACTTTGCTTTTGACTCACTGAATAGCTTCGAAGGCGACGGGGCGGGGCCACCTCATGCCGGTGAGTAACGGAGGGTCAGCACATTGTGGAACTTAGCGTTCTGCCCCACCTCCAGCAATGCCACTGGCAAGAAGCAGTTAATCAAAAGAAGAAAATACTATTTCACCCCAACTGGCTCCAAGAGCCTATTGAACAACGCTGTTCCCACATGCAGAACCCAAAGCACTTCCTTTCTGCCTTTCTCTTACTGGTGGGGATTAAGCTTTCAGCAAGCTTTCTAACACTGGTGGTAGTAGTGACAATTCATGAGTTATTGTACACAGAAGTTTCCCGGTACCATTCCTATTGCAGTAAGATGATTACTTATTACCAGCACGCCTTGTCCTTGATATTTGCCATCCATGAGATCAACAGCAATCCCAGGCTCTTGCCGAATATCACCTTAGGATTCCACCTCTATGACAACCTGTTTGATTCAAGGACCACTTCTGAGAGCATCTTGGACCTACTATTCACACAACAAAAGAATCACCTCAATTACAAATGTGATAGGAAAAATGTGTTGTCCGTTGTTGGGGGATTCACTAAAGAGAAGTCCATCCAAATGGCCAACCTTTTCAATGTCTACAAGATTCCACAGGTATGTGAGTGTGTGTACTGGGTGCGGTGGGACACTCTCTGTGGGGTGTTGCTGTTGATTTATACTATGTTGAAATGCCCTTTTGTTATAGAGCGAAAGAGTGGTTTTCTTGTGTGACTATCATAAGCATGGTAGCAATGGTATTCCTCATTCAACCCTAGGACTTATCGTCAATATATGACATTTGGTCAGAGACATTTCCACTCTGTGTATTAGCATTAGATTTCGACAGTCTATTAGAAATTTCACAATAGTTTGCTGAAAACTGGCTTCATTCCAGCAGGTTACATCTCTTGACTGAGTAAAAACATAACTGGAAGTTGTCATTTTGGAAGAGAAAACCATTTCCAAAATTCTAATATATTCCTGTAATCTTCCTTTCCTAAATGACCCTCCACTGCTTTGTATCCTTAGTTTGGGGTGGTGGCTGTAGTTCCATCTACTATTTCCCCACTCCCATTCTGATGTTGACCCTGTGAAAAGGGAAAGTGGAGAGCAGAAATTGAGAGTGTGGTTTAACCACTAGGTTTGCTTCCCTAGGTAGAGCTCATGGCAGGGTCTCCTTCCCTGATACAGTTATTTCTATAACCAAACAGAGAAGCAGCCTCCATTGCAGGCAAGTAGAACGAGACTAAGTCCTAGAGCTGGTCCTTAGTTGGTCCTTCTTTAGGATAGGTCCATAGCTGGTCCTTCTTTAGGATGTCAAACTCTTCCAAAGCAACCTTCAGTAACTGCCAAAAAGTCCATTCTGTTAAATGTGCACTTTGGACCACTGGATGTGTGATCCATATAAAATAGTACCTGAAAGAGCCAGATCACAACTGGGACCAAGTCACATGGAAAGGAGGGCTTGATAATGGACCAGGCATTTAGTGGGAGAGGGACCAGAGGGACACCCCCTCTTGAAAAACAATAAAATATGTTGTTGTTGCATCTTTACCCTCACTTTCCTCTTTCCTATATGCAATGCCATAGAGATGTGCCATTGGCTACCCTGTATACAATCCTGGCATATGCACATGTTACATGCGTCCTCAAAAGCACACCCAGTAACAACTTTTCTACTTTAATGCTTACTTTCTGGAGAGCAGAAACAACAACAATAACGACCGTATTTATATACCGCTCTTCAACAAAAGGTTCACAAAGTGGTTTACAGACAAAATCAAATGATTAAATGGCTCCCTGTTCCAAAAGGGTTCACAATCTAAAAAATGATGCAGAACACCACCAGCAAACAGGCACTAGAAAATACACTTTGCTGGGGTGAAATGGCGGTAGTTACTCTCCCCCTGCTATATATAAGAGGAGCACCAATTGAAAAAGTGCCTCTTGCCCAGGTAGCATTTGCAATGAAATGGCTGATCTGATGATTTTAGGGATTGGACTTTAATTCTGCTTTTTGCATGACTTGGTTCTGTTCTATAGCTGTCCTTGCTTAATAAATTGTTTAATGGTTTAATTAGAAATGTGTTATAATTTGATGTCCTTAGTTGCCTTGAGCACGACCTGATCAAAGATGAGATAGAAATGTTCTCATCAATAATGAATACCTGTGGAATATAAGTGGAAATGGAAAGATGAGGAATTGGCATTACTGGATCATTTGAATAATGATATCATAGTGGAATACAGGTGGGCCCCCATATCCGCTGGGGATATGTTCCAGGCCCCTCTGTGGATACTTGAAACCGTGGATAAGAGCGAACACCCCCTCCATGGTTTCCCCCCACCCTGCCTCCCCTGCAGGCAGGCATGCTTGCCCCCCCCCAGCTCTTATTTTTCTTTCAGCAAGCTTTGTTTCTTCCTTAAAACAAACAGAGAAGCAGCCTCCATTGCAGGCAAGTAGAACGAGACTAAGTCCTAGAGAGGCTCTGCAAGGTTTCTGTTAACCTTGCAGAGCCTCTATAGCACTTAGTCTCGTTCAACTTGCCTGTAATAAGCAGCCAGAGGCTGCTTCTCCTGTTTCTTTAAAGCAGGTATGAACATTCTGCATATGTATCTTAATTTGGAATGTGTGTTACAAAACATGATTACTCTCCATTTTATCTTTCCAATAATAACAATTATTTTTCCACACTGTAAAAGGAAGAAGCAAACATAGAGGTGAGGAAAGAGGGAGAGTTGGAGGTAGGCGCGTTCACATCCTTTAATCAGATGTGGAGGGTCCAGCTCAGCTAGGTTGTCTGAACTGGCCCTGTGACAATATGGTTGCCTCTGAAAACTATTCAGATTCCTATTTTATAACATGAATGCATGGAGGGAATCAATTGCGTGGCAAGGGCCAAGTACAGTGGTTCTTGGCACAAATTATGGGATGCCATGAAATAAGGCACTTCCACTTGCACAAGGTGATGGGATTCAATTCATTTGCAACAATAGATCTATTTTGTTGTGAGAAAAAGAATACAGAAATAGTATTCCTAGTAATAGTAATAATGGAATCAAGAAGATAATGCAATGCAAGGTACATAACAATCATTCGCCCAAGTAGGCCCTAATCACCTGTGGTTTCTTGGTGGGATGAAGGAGACAGAAGAAATCCTTAGGAGGAAGATGTGAGTAGCAGCACATACTTAGGAGGGGAGAAAGGAGGGAGCAGAACATAGGTAAATCAGCAGGTACCCAGGGGAAATAGTGGCTGAAGAATCAGGGGTTTTGCTGTAGTGGGAAGGGAGAGGGAAAATATGGGGCAAAAAGAAAGAGCAAAGCAGAAAAGCATCAAGACTGAAATATATAAGCAACACTAAGCATGCTGTCAACTTGACTGCACATGAGATGCAGTAGATAGAGGGATGAATGATCAGGGTTGCTAAAGCCCAAGCCCGATTCCATAGGCTGCCCTATGATGGTGGGATAGATTCCTGCCATTGTAAAATGGTTTACGAGTAGTCTTATCAGATTGCTGTCTCACTTTTTAGAAAGCTAAGAAACACTCCGTTTTGCTGCTTACAATCACTGTCCAAGCACTTCCTGGTTACTCAGTTTCCCCCCTCCCTTCCCCAAGCTTGCCCCGGTGCATTCAACCCAGTGAAGTGGGATTCAATGCATGTGCAAGAATAGATATCTTTTATTGTGGGTAAAAGAGTACAATAAAAGGGATGTGGAGTTAAAAGGTAGCACAATGCAATGTACATAACACAATTATTCACCCAACAAGGCTCTAAACCACCAGCATTTCATGGTGGGAAGACAGAGAAAGAGGAAATCTTTATAAGGAGAAAGGGGCACATAATGGCAGAAGAGATGAAGAGGAGAACAGTGGGGAGAAGAACATAGGGAAGTCACTAGTTTTACCCAGGGGAAGTAGGAGCTGAAGAACCAGGGGATGCGCTGACTCTTTGTGCTGGGTGGTGGTGGTCTTGAAGCTATATTTTTATTTTTTACCTTTGGTCGGCCGTAAGGCTGCCTGATTTTTATTTTGCTGTGGCCACCGCCATTTTTCGTCCAGCTGCCACCATTTTTCCTCTAGCCACTCAATTGCACAACGCGGCCTGCCTGGAAGTCCTTGGGAATGAGCCTTGTGTATGCGCCTCTTTGAAACAAGTCTTTCATTGGAACGCGTGCATGCACTGTTGCCACAAGAGCTTTAATATAATATCATAATATACAGTATTTATATACTGCCTTTCTTGGTCATTGGATTTCTCCTCTGACTTTAATTCAAGGCAGTGTACATGGGCAGGCTTTCCTAACCCCCCTAATGGGTTTGTTATTTTGTAATATATAAATGCTCAATCTTTCATGAACAGCTACATTCTAGGTGTTATCCTTTTACAGTCTGGCTTTTTTCCGCTGGCTGTCACCTCCCACATTCTACTGACGCAGCCGGCTTTTCACAGCTTTTTGCTGGTGGTGTGTTTCGAACTTGCCATTCAACAGATCTTCGAACTTGCAAGGCGGCCGTTCTACCAACTGAGCCAGACCCCTCTGCCCCTTTAAAATATGTTTGTTGCCAAAGATACTCTTTGAAATGAGTTGTGATCTAGAATAGAACATATGCCAGACCGGACCGTATTATGGCTCAACATGATGGCCACGCCATGTCCCTGTGCCAAGTCTGTGTGGAGCCATGCTATAAATGGCTTCCCCAAGCCAGGAACTAAGCCAGGAAGGAAGAATGTGAACAGCAGCCACCATTTCACCCACTGCAATGTATCCAAGCTCTCCCAGTACGTCGCTACTATTCACCTCTCCCTCCACCGATATGCTAAGTATGGTCCTGGGAGAAGACAATATAGATTAGCCACCTGAAATGACTCACCCCGGACCCTCCAGAACATTTTCTTTGTCGTGTGATTAAATCAGCCAACGCCTCAATGACTGGAGACATTAAACCAATCACCCTCCTCTCCTTTCCTATTGTTTGTGCGTCATTTTACCCCAAAGATGTACTGAAGGCCCACTCAAAGTGCCATCCGTTCCGAAGGACTTCCAGGCAGGCCTCGTTGTGCAATTGAGTGAATGGACGAAAAATGGTGGCAGCGGTACCCCCAGTTTTCCCGAGACAGATACCATACGCTCCTGGATGCCGGAACAGGACCCCAAAATCCGGGATTGTCCCAGCCATTCCGGGACGTATGGTAAGCCTATGTAGTGGGAAGGGAGGGGGAGAGGAGAAATATTCGGCAAAAAAAGAGCAAAACAGAAAAGCATCAAGACTGAAAAATAGACCAAGGAGTCCTATGGTAATGCACACAACTCACCACAATCATACCATGGTGGAAAAGATAGAAGCATTAAGCATGCAGTCAACTTGACTGAAAATGAAATGTAGAAGATAGAGGGGCCATAGCCCAGGGTTGCCAAACTTCCTAATCTGTATAGTATGGATACTGTCATGACTAGAAATACTTTCAAAAAAGGTAGAATTTATAAGTTCAAAAGCCATGTAAAAATCTTTAAAATTCTTAAAATGCATGGAGAATTCAACACGTTTAAAAGCACGTACATAAAATTACACACAATTAAAATTATTGAGGACCAAAACGTTATAAAAATTCCATAGTCCAACATTTCGTCCTATGCTAAGGACATTATCAAGGAACACAGTGCACGGACTGTGTGAGATGAAATTACCAAGAGGAGAACAATGCTGACCTAAAAAGAAGACACGCTCTGTTTCCAGCGCTTTCGTGCACTGGAAGGCAAGTTTTCTCATAAACTAGAGAGCAAGGGCGGATTATGCTGATAAACTAAAGTGTTATCTTTTCTCTGAGGTCTATGGGACCTGATGCTTCCTCACCATTAGGCCATACAATATTCCAGAAGAGTGGAACAGTGTATTTGTATGTGTTTATCCCCACAACTAGGGAGAGCAGTTTTGTATTTCTAGTTGAAAGGCTGGTGTGAATGAGTTTGTTGTTTCCACAGCTCTGCTAACAACAATACCATTCAAATGTTTTAATGATTAGGTGCCGCCCCATTCCACCTGTGTTGAAAGCTGCAATCAAGGACACAGCAGGAGAGTTTGGGAGGGGAAACCCATTTGTTGCTATGATTGCATACCATGCTCAGAAAACCTGATTTCTAATCAGACAGGTAAGCACAAACATCCCCATGTTTGGTCCTGATCCACTGAGGAATGAATGAGTTACGAGACCACTACGATTAAAGAGCACCAGCAAGCCTGTAGACTGCAACATGTACAACAATCTGCTTTAGCTCAGCATATGATGGATAAAGGACACTGCATCAGATTTGAAGATACAAAAAGATTGGGGCATGAGGCAAAATACAGAGCAAGACTGGGTTTGGAATCTATAGAGATTTACAAGCACGGCAAAGAAGGAGATGAAGAGGAGATGTCTATGATTAATAGGATTTGGAAGAATAGGAAAAAAAGAAATAAAAATTTATTTTTAAAGAATAGGAGTTGCAATAACATGGGTGACCACTAGGGGCAATAATTTTAGGATAGCACTAGGGCAGGTTACTACAGGTCAGAATTTACATCCCTGTTTCCGGTGGTAATTAGCTTCAGAAAATGTGCAACAAAGTTTTCCTTTAAATACAAACAGTAGGACTGTGATGTTTTACCATCTTCCTGCCTGTTTCTAGGCTGGCTGCATCTGATAAGATTCATGGAAAAAATGAATGAAACTTCATGCCACATGTTTTACATTGTTTTTATTGTATTTTGAAAAGATTTTTAAGGATTTTATTGCATACAGTGCATTTTAAAGGACTTATAAAACGGTTTTTTAGAGATACATGTTTAAACGTTTTAATTCCTTCATTTTTATGACCATTATCCTGCTAAAGATGCTTCACTCTTTGTACAGTTACAAGAATTTCCAATTCCTCCAGCAGAAGCCAATACAGCAAGTCCTCACTTAAAGTCATTTCATTAAAGAGAACTGTAGATAGCAATAAAAAAATACTTAGGAACAAGCTGCAGGGATGTGGATCATGTCTCTGGATCCAAGTCTCAAGTCCAGTTCCAAGTCTTTGCCCCCAAGTCCCGAGTCTCTGGTTGCAATTTGTGAGTTCATATCCATTTAATGGGGAAAACGGGTTTAAACCTGAATAAAGCCGGACTTGTAGTAAAAGGTTCCAAGTCTCGAGTTAAGTTGTTCGAGTCTTTTACAACTGCAGAGTCAAGTCCTAGTCAAGTCAATGGCATGACTTGAGTCCGACTCAAGTCCGAGTCAATAGACTCAAGTCTACATCACTGCCAAGCTGTATGATTGCTTTATCCTCAGAATAAAAGTCTGTTTGTTGCACCTTTCATCTACTCCTCCCTCTTCCATTGGCCAATACAAAAGGATCCAGCACATGAGGTTGGTTTCCCTAATCTGCACATGTTAATGAGAATTTAAATCACATGTAGAAACACATTTTAATTTGTATAAAAAAACCACACTGACCTTAACCCTAATCAGAAACAAAAAGCTTTTGACAATTGAATTCATATTTTAACTGCCAGGCTAAATGAATGAAAGTAGCTCCATACCCCAATTTTCCTTCCAGATGCAGATCGTTGTGTTCCATGCGCAGAAGATCAATATCCTGAGAAGAACCATGATCACTGTATTCCAAAGGTTACATCCTTCCTTTCCTACCAGGAGGCATTGGGGATTGTTATGGCTTCCCTAGCTATTTCCTGTGCTGTGATCACAATCCTAGTGATGCACACCTTTCTCAAGAACTGGAACACTCCCATTGTCAAAGCCAACAACCGGAACCTCACCTGTGTTCTTCTCAGCTCCATCCTGCTTTGCTATCTCTCTTCCCTGCTGTTCCTTGGGAAACCTGGAAAGATGACCTGCCTTGTGCGCCAACCAGCTTTTGGCATCGTTTTCTCTGTGGCCGTTTCTTGTGTCTTGGCAAAAACAATCATGGTGGTCCTTGTTTTCATGGCCTCAAAGCCAGGAAGCAGGATGAGGGCATTTCTAGGCCCAAAAGTGGGCAACTCCATTGTTCTGTCCTGCTCCTTCGTTCAAGTGGGTATCTGTATCGTGTGGCTGTCTTCTGCTCCTCCATTCCCAGATGCTGACATGCACTCAGAGATTGGGAAAATCATATTGGAATGTAATGAAGGGTCTCCTTTCATGTTCTACTGTGTCCTGGGTTACATGGGTTTTCTGGCCCTCATTAGCTTCACTGTGGCTTTCCTAGCCAGAAAACTACCAGACACTTTCAATGAAGCCAAGTTCATCACCTTCAGCATGCTGGTCTTTTGCAGTGTTTGGATCTCCTTTCTTCCAGCTTATCTGAGCATGAAGGGGGAAACTGTTGTGACGATGGAGGTGTTTGCCATATTGGCCTCCAACACTGGGCTGTTGGCTTGCATCTTCTTCCCCAAATGTTATATTATTGTTCTAAGATCTGATCTCAACACCAAGAAGCTTGTCATAGAGAAAAGAAAATATGAACATTGATACCAAAAGGTTAAATATTTTGTGGTCCTTTTTATATACAGGTGGGCCCTCATATCCACTAATCCGCTATTCATGGTTTCAGTTATCCACCCCCTCTCCAGGCTTTTACTTTTTTTCCCAGTAAGCTTCGTTTCTTCCTTAAACAATCAGGAGAATCAGCCTCTGGCTGCTTATTGCAGGCAAGTAGAATAAGACTAAGTCCTAGAGAGGCCCTGCAAGGTTAACAGAAACCATGCAGAGCCTCTCCAGAACTTAGTCTTGTTCTACTTGCCTGCAATGGAGGCTGCTTCTCTGTTTGTTTTAATGAAGAAACAAAGTTTGCTGAAAGAAAAATAAGAGCTGGTGGTGCGCGCATGCCTGCCCGCAGGGGAGGCAGGGCAGGGGACCCTCAGGAAGCCATGAAGGGGTTGTTTGCTCCTATCCACAGTTTCAAGTGTTCACGGAGTTGCCATGAACATATACCCAGAGGATATGGGGGGAGTACTGTACCGGTATCTGAGTTAAACAACTTTACTTTTTACAGGGCAGCTTCAGAAAGATTACTGCCCTGAAAGCTGCACTTCAGAAAGATGTGAAGAAAGAATTGTAAAGTACATACTTCAAAGAACATTTCTTAGATGCTGCTTAGATTTGGTTTATATCTAAGATCTCTTAGATTTGGTTTATATCCCGCTTTTCTTTCTGGAGGGCACCAAAAGCAAGTTGCGCTGCCCCTGAATGGGTCCATGAACACCCTGGTGTCCTTTCAAATTCTGAAAAATCTGGTGGGAAGAAGAGGCAGGGCCTTATCAGACTCAGCCCCACTGCAGAGAAACTCCTTCCCCAAAATGATCCATACAACTCCTGCCCTTGCAGTCTTTAGAAAGAAGCTGAAAACGTTTTTATTGGAAAACTTCTCATTCCGTATATATTATAACTCACACTGTGATAATTGGTTTAATGCTGCTATTTTAATGGTGTTCACTTTAATGGTGTACCCCTGCTAACTGGGCAAGAGGCACTTTTTCAATTTGTGCTCCTCTCATATTTGGCAGGGGGAGAGTAACTGCCCAGCCTTTCACGCCAGCACAGTGTCTTTTCTGGTGTTCTGTTTGCTGGTGTTCTTCTGCATCTTTCTTAGATTGTGAGCCCTTTTGGGACAGGGAGCCATTTAATCATTTGATTTTGTCTGTAAACCGCTTTGTGAACTTTTTGTTGAAAAGCAGTATATAAATACTGTTAATAATAAAACAATAATTTATTGTCATTATAACATTAACAGCCTTTTGACTTCAGATGTCATTTTAGGTTCTTTCAATTTTCATTTGTGCTCAAAAATAAATGTGGAAACTGGAATTTAAGGGGTTCACCTGAAATTGTAAATGCAAGGATATATTGGCAGAAAAATTAATGTATTTTAAATGCATTGCGATTTTTACAACCTACCGAACTGTTTCATCAACAAAAAAGCAAAACTTACCCTCAATTTTGGAAGGAAAGAGAATTCTGCTTTTGGATTGCATATTGACTACATAAGGTCACTTAGAAAGAAGAGTTTGGGACTTCCGGTTGGGAGGAATGGCTGGCTGACAGCTCTGTCGGTTGCTCTACACCGACAGAGCACGTCTGATGGACTTAATTGCTCTACCCCTGGATTAAAAGGGTGTGCAATGAGATAAACCACACATCTTCGGATCGCTCCCATTACTTTCTTGGAGAGCGTAGGCTTTTTGAGTTTGTTTTGGTTTGAGCGTGGAAGAGAGGATTAACACCGAGCTCAAAAATCAGCCAGAACGTAAGCCAAGCCCTCTCCCGCTTATACTTTTGCTTTGCTTATGCAAGTGGCAAGGAACTGCAGTAAGAATTGAAGAAACAAGCTAAGATAACAAGTTAACTTAAGAATAGAAGATTCATTGTGAAAAGGATATAATCTGGAAGAAAGACAAGATACTACAGTGAAAATATTAAGTGACAACATTAAGTAATTTGTTGGTACTTACGGAAGATTGAATTAGCGAAGAAACATTTGGGGGAGATATCTATAAACTGTTGTAACGAGAGAAAGAGACTTGTTTTGCTTTTGAATTGTTTGTTTGGAATTCCTGTGGTTTGAAAATAGAACAAACAATCCCTTCCGGTTAGAAGGTCACCATTGAAAAATAATTATGTTGGTTGATATTTGCCGCCTGCACATATTTTAAGAAGTTGAGTCTTTATGGTTTTTGGTTTCTAAAGAGAAGGAAAAGAACTTGAATTAAACAAGTGAAAAAGTGCAATTTGATGAACTTATAAATATGGCTACAAGAAAAAGAGGCAATACATCAGAAAAAAAATCTCCTCCAAGGTCAACTGGACAAGAAAAACCAGTGGAACAACTGGAAGAATGCTTCAAAAGATGGGAACTTAAAATTGATGCCAAATTTGATAAATTTGATGCCAAATTGGGAACTTTGCAGGAAGAAATTCAAAAGATGAAGGTAGAGATGACGCAGGAATTACATAAGAACATAAGAACATAAGAAGAGCCCTGCTGGATCAGGCCAAAAGCCCATCTAGTCCAGCTTCTTGTGTCACACAGTGGCCCCACCAGATGCCTCAGGGAGCACAAGACAACAAGATAACCTGTTTCCCGTTGACACTCCCTTGCACCTGGCACAGAGAAAACTTACGTCAGTTGGATGTTGCTGTAAAAGAAATGAAAGGTGGTTTTCAAGAGATAAATACCAAGATGAAAATACAAGAAGATAAAGTGAAGAATCTTGAAATGGAGAGCTGTAAGATTCAGGATATGCTGGCGTTGGCTGAAAAAGAGAGAAAACAGAGTTTCTTACGGTTTCGTGCAATTCCAGAACAGCAAGCAGAAGATACAAGAGATAGAATGTTACACATTCTGTCAAAATTCCTACAAATAGATCGAGACGAAATGGATCTGGAGTTGGATAAGGCATATAGAATTAATACAAGATATGCAGCAGTTAAGAAAGTGCCAAGAGATATCTTGGTGCATTTTGTGAGGCAACAAACAAGAGATAAAGTTCTACAGCAACATGCTAAATCGAGACTCAAGGTAGAAGGAGTGCACATTATTGTGCTAAAGGAGATTCCGCTGAGAATTTTGCAGAAAAGGAAAACTTATGCTTTCCTGGTCGAAGTGCTGAAGAAACAGAAGATTGTTTTTAGGTGGGGAAAATTAGAAGGTGTGATTTTTAAACTTCAGGGAAAAACCTACAGATTGGATACAATTCAGAAAGCAAAAGAATTCCTGGAAAGATTCAAGGATGGAAGAGAAGAAGAAGAAGATGATGATGGGATGGACGGTGCAATGGCAAGCAGTGAACAGTAAAAATGGATTACAAATTTTTATCATGGAATATTAATGGAGCTAATGCTCCACAAAAAAGAAAAAGAGTATTCCATTATTTGAAAAAATCAAGATGTGATTTGCCTTCAAGAAACCCATATAAAAAAGGGAGATACAAAATTTTTGATTCAGAAAAATTTGGGAGAAGAATTTTTTTCAACAAACATCAAGAAGAAGAATGGGGTGGTTTTATATGTTAATTGAGTTGATTTTAAAGATTAAGATTCAAATGAAACCGGAAACTTTTCTGTTGGGTATGTGGGATGATCATGTAGGCGAAAAATTTCAAACTTTGTTTTTATATATGATAGCTGCGGCAAGAATTTTATATGCACAATATTGGAAGAATTCGGAGATACCTTTGTTGGAAGATTGGTGGCTGAAAGTTTTGGATTATGCCGAAATGGACAAACTTACAATTTTAATTAAGGAAAAGTCAGTTAACCTTTTCGTGAATAATTGGAAACCATTTATAGATTTTTTAAGAGAGAGAGAGAGGAACGATGTGATGATATGTGGATTTAATGAATAGATTGTGGGTGTTATTTTGGCTAAGTTGGAAATTATATATAGAAAATAGTGAATAGTATGCTAGTAGGATGTGACGCTTTGTGCTTGCTATAATTTTATGAATTATGTATTGTTTTTATGTTATTATATCAATAAAATATAAATATACTTAAAAAGAAAGAAAGAAGAGTTTGAATTGCATGCATGTGCTGTGCACATTTGTCAGATAAATCGAGCTGGTTGCTGACGCTTTGCTATCAGGCATACAGTTTTACTAGATGGTGCCAGTGCTATCTGTTGCAAATGTGCCATAAGGAATGTTGTGACAGAGCAGCAAGTAGGCTCGCTGGTACAAAGGCCTGCGCCACCCCACCAGTGCCAGTGCAGGCCGCGATGCGCGGTGGAGCAGGTAAGAGCCTGCCGGGTAGCACAGTTGTGAGGGGAGGGCAGTGATGGAAGCATGAGGTGGGCATATTGGACCCGGAAGGGGGGTGGGATTGGTGGCATTGCCATGTGTCATATCCTATCTCCCTGGGCCCAATTCGCCAACATGGATTCTCTTGGTCTTGCAGGAACAATTTAGCTAGCACAGATTAGGCTTACCATAGCTAGCACAGAACAGATCCAAGTAGACCTGTTGTGCAGACTGGGGCTTTCCCCGGCAGCGACATCGCTGGAGCGCGGCGGGGGGGAGGACCACTGGAGGGTGATGCGCACACCCACGCGCGTCGCCCTCCGCTGCAGGTTTTGCCCTCCGGAGGCTCCGAGGCTGGGAGAAGGCTTCGGAGCATCCTCCCTGGCCGGCGCTCGTGGGCCTTCTAACGAGGCCCACTGCGTCACAACGTAATTTATACCGTTTTTCGCGCATGCGCAGACTGTACCTGAGGGAAAAGGGCAGCCCTTTTCCCTCAGGAACGGTCTACGCATGCGTGAAAAACGGTATAAATTACGTTGTGACGCAGTGGGCCTCATCAGAAGGCCCAGGACAGCCGGCCGGGGAAGACGTCCCCGGAGCCAGCTGCAACGAAGGAAAGGTGCGGTGGCAGCAGAGGCAGGGGGCAACTGGGCAGCGTCCCGTCGGGTCGCCCCCTCCAAAAAATCGCGACGCGGCCTAGTGGCTGTGCCGAACATTCATATAGGGGTTATGTGTGTGTGTGTGTGTGTGTGTGGGGTCACTAGGGTGATGTGCGCGCCCCACCCTGGGGCCGCGCGCGCCCTAGTGACACTGCTGTTCCCCAGGGTAAGGGGACAAATATCCACCTATCTCAAGGAGACCTCCAGACTTCAAACATCCCATGCAGGATGCAGTGTGGGATAATATTGGGCTGTTAGGGTTAGTGACAGGGCCTCCTTCTTACTCCTCCACAGCTTCCCTCCCTTCCCCTTTCTTTACTGGTGCCAGGTGACTATTTTCTCTTCAAGAAGAACCTTTCTGCTGTTCCTGCCCTTTATTGAAAATTCTCCCTTGATTTCTGCATCTTTCCCACTGATATACAAGCATTTTGAAAACCTACATGTTTTTTGCTATAATAGCTGTACCACAGGTGTGTGGGGTGCATCGTGTGTGTGTGGGGAGTTCCAGAGGTCTCCTCCAGGTAAGGGAACATTTGTCTGTTTGAGTTGCACAACCTGATCCTATATAACATTAAAGGGATATTTACCTGTTCTTTCTTGGGAAGGCAATTTATCTACTTGGCAATTATTAAAATAACTATTACTATCACTATTATTATTTTTCACTCCTTCAAAAAACAATCCAGATGAGTCTTCAGCCCACTTCTGTGCTGACTGCAACGTGTCATTCTACAAGAGGTGTATAACTCCACCTGTTATTTATTGTGCCTGTTGTGGGGACCATTGTCATTGTCCGTGTGGAAAAGAAGGCAGCTGTGCAGCTGTGACATGGATGAGCATGGATTGCTTCTCAAGCGGTTCTTCTTTCGGTTGCTTTTCCTGTTGATGTTCCTACCTGTTTTGTGCCAGAACCAAAAAAGATCATGTTATATTAGAAGTATCCAGGACAACGTGTACAAGCCAGGAGAAGCCATCATTGGTGGGATCCTCTTTCTGGTATTGCCTTCTGCACGTTTGCTCAATTTTATAGACGTTCCAGCTCAAAATCATGAGACGTCCTTGTAAGTTCTTCATTATATTTTAAATTAATCTCATTTTTCTCAGGAGAGCAGGGAGTCCAAAAACTGCCTGAGGAAGTTCCAGAGGTACAATTGATCACAGATTGACTTGGAAGTGATTGGGACAGATGGAACAGTTCAATTCCTATGTATTATGAACTGATTAGAGACACAGAATGTTCTATTAGTTTTTTGCAACACTAGAACTGAGCCTGATGTAAGTTCTTCTAAGGAAGAATATGACCATAAACATTAATGGGAATCAGTAGTCAGCTTCAGAATAAACCTGATTGTGTTTTATTCAATACAGGAACATGGAAGGATATGTCTGTGCCACTTATTCTATTCACTCCATTCTATTCCATTCTGTGGTTACTCCTTGCCCTCCTACTCTTAGGTGCTTACCCTCTTAGGTGCTTGTGCTATACTTGTTTCCTCTAACAGGAAAGTGAACTTGTGTTTCATTTAAGCAGAAAAGGTTATCACATAGACCCTAACAATTCCATAACCTTTATTGGAATAGTCAAACAGTCAACAACAAAACAGTAACAGTAAAAGATACATATAGACTATCATTTATACATACTTGGAGGGATTGCAGTGAGCACAAAGTCACTGACATGTCACTCTGAGACCGCAGAGCAATGGAGGTTCTTCCAAATCTTCAACGGCCATTTCTTGCAATAGTCAGGAAAGCATTTCTACTAGTTGGGAACTGTGTGCAAAACCATCAGGAAAACAAAAAGGTCTTGATTGTAAAGGTGGACAAGATGTTATTTGGGAGGAGAGATGTGACAAGATATGTGTACAACAGCTAAGATTGGGTCCCGCCTATGGTGGGGGAAAAGCGGGATATAAATCCAAATAATAATAATAATAATAATAATAATAATAATAATAATAATAACAATAATAATAATGGATGATTATACTTTCCACACATCAATTTTAGCAGGAAAAAAAGAAACACAGGCAAGTCTTAGCTTCTGTCAATCACTGTAAATCGCATGGATACCAAAGGAAGAAGGAAATATTGAGTAGTTTAATACCTTTATTAAGATCATCCAAAATATCAAAAGAGTGAACAGAACAAGAAAGAGTTAGTCTACTGGATAAAATACTATTTCATCCCAATAGTCTTCCAGAGTCTATTGAACGATTTTCTCCCACATGCAGAAACCAAAGCACTTCCTTTCTATCTTTCTCTTACTCAGAGGGATTAGGCTTTCAGCAAGCTTTGTAGCATTGGTGGTAGAGACAATACATCAGATAATATTCATAGAACATTTCTCTGTATCATTTCTATTGCAGTACGTTGGTTGATAATTACCAGCACGCCTTGTCCTTTATATTCGCCATCCATGAGATCAACAGCAACCCCAGGCTCTTGCCCAATATCACCTTGGGATTCCACCTCTATGACAACCTGCTTAATTCAAGGGTCACCTATGAGACCATCCTGGACCTACTATTCACACAGCAAATGAATCACCTCAATTACAAATGTGATAGGAAAGATGTGTTGTCTGTCATTGGTGGATTCGCTAAAAAGAAGTCCACCCAAATGGCCAACCTTTTCAATACCTACAAGATTCCACAGGTATGTGAGTGTGTATATGGGGTGTGGTGGGACACTCTCCGTGTAGAGTTGCTGTTGAGTTATACTAGGATGAAATGCCCTTTCATTACACAGTGAATTAGTACTTATTTTCAATATATGACATTTGTTGAGAGGCATTTCCATGACAGTGTGTGTATTAGCAGTGTACATTTCAAAATAGTCTGCTGAAAAGTGGTTGCATTCCAGCAATGTACGTCTTTTGATTGATTTACTTTGATAAACCTCTCTTTTGTGTCCATCCAGGCACACACAGGCGTGTTCCATGAACAGGCACAAACTTCGTACTTCCTGTTTAATGTTCGGAAGCCTCTTTGGTATACAGGCTGCTTGCCTACTCTGTGCTATAAGCCAGCACACAGGCTTATAGTGTTTTTGAAAAGAAAGAGACATACTTGCTTGGTGCCAAAGCTGGAAGCCTAACAGGGTGGCAGGGTGTGGGCAGGCAGAGAAGGATAGCAATCACTCCTATCCGTGGATTCTCGGTACCCTCATGGGACCCAAGAAGCTATCCCACATGAATACGGGGGTCATACTGTTTGCTAAATGTGTACTTTGGCTCTCTGTATGTGTGTTCCATTTAAAATAGTTCCCGATGGAACCAGTTCAAGACTGGGACTATGTTGTGTGGAAAAAGGGGCTTGACAGTGAAGCTGGTATTTAGTGGGAGTGGGGCAATAGTGATACCCCCTCTTAACAAACAGCAGCATAATTTGTGGTTGCACCTTTACCCTCACTTTTCTCTTTCCTGTATGCAATTCCATTGAGTTGTGCCATTGGCCACTACACTCAGTCCAGGCATGATAGCTGAATCCTAAAAAGCACACCCAGTAATGACCTGCGCACTTTAGTGCTTACATTCCAGAAAGCCCTGAAATGATGGTTATTTTTGAAAGCATTTGTAACGGATGATCTGACATTTTTATGGATTGGGTTTTAACTCTGTCTTTTGCCGGACTTGGTTCTGTTGTATTGCTGGTTTTTGACCCAATCCTACCCCCTCCCCCGGTTTAACTAGTAGCCTCCGCTTACGAGTGCAGTGGGTCCACTGGTGGGGAAGTTGCAGTGGTTTCCCATGCACTGATGGACTCACAGATACCTGCTGGAGCAGAAGAGGTTGAATGGGGCAGGGGATGGCAGAACGGGGGATGGGTGGGCGGAATGGTGCTGTGACAGGCACAGGGAGGAGGGAGGATCAGGCCCAAGAGGGGGTGGGATGTGGAACGACAGTGCACGCCGAATCCCTACCCCCTTCATGGGCCTGATCTGCTCTCACAGAGCAATAGCGTGTTGCCCCATAGGAGGAGGAGACCACTCGCAGCTGAAACTCCCCCACGGGATGCTGCAGAATCCATGCCGGCATCGTTGTGTAGGGATTTAGGTAGGATTGGCCTGCCCATTTACTACTTAACAATAGTGTAATCATTTGATAAGGAAGACCTTATATTGTAATTTAATTTACTTATGGCCTGATCCTAAGTTTGCTTACACGGTCCCTTATGACAGCAGAACACAACTTTGCTGTCATAAAGGACCATGTGGCAGCCATTTTGGGCCCACCGCTGAAAAAGTTGACGGTACCATAGACCCGCTGCCAGAGCTGCACGAACCCTGCCTGCCCGCAGGATGCAGTGGAGCCTGTGCCAGCGGCCCTGTGCAGGCACTTGTAAGAATTGGGTTGTTACTTGCCTTGAGCATGACCTGATTAAAGGTGAGATAGAAATGTTCTCATCAGTAATATTATGGTATGTAAGCAAAACTGGAATGATAGCATTCCCCAGTTGACATTACTGGACCATTGGAGTAATATCACAGTGGAAACACATTATTTCTTCACATTATAATAAGTTATATTCTTCCACTCCTCTAGTTCACATATGGTATAGCTGAAAGAACGGTCACTAGTAGAATTAACTCCCCTTCTATGTATTGGACTGCACCAAGGGAAAGTATCCATCATATTGGGATTGTCCAGCTTCTGCTAAATTTCAGATGGACTTGGGTTGGCCTCGTGGTTTCGGATGATGAGGATGGAGAACATTTTGTACAGAATCTGACACCTCTCCTTGTCCAGAATAATATTTGCATTGCATGGTTGCGAAGGGATGCTGCAATACAAGATGAACTTGAGAAAAATCATATCAAACAACAGGAAGAGTTAAAAGTAACAATTTTAATAATTGAAGCCAAAGCCATTATTGTTGGTGGTGACTCAAGTTTACTGTTTTATTTAGTACCCGTCTTAGAAATGGTTGAATCTGATATAGGAGCATATATAGGGAAGGTTTGGATCATGCCACCTCAGTGGGCTTTATCTTTCACAAAGTATAACGAATTGGGGGGTAGAAACATTTTTCATGGAATGCTGTCTTTCTTATTCCATGCAAATTCAGTGTCAAAATTTGAGGACTTTCTTCTGACGTTAAAGCCTGATGAGAAGTTGAGGAACTTTCTCTGTTTCCTATGGGAAATGGAATTCATATATTGTCAAAAATGTAAAAGAGAAAATAAATTGAGGAAACCACCTCTCTCTCTCTTTGAGATGAATATGTCTGGTGAGAGCTACGGTATCTACAATGCTGTCTATGCTGTGGCACATGCCCTACATGCCACATACTTGACCCTGGAAAAGAGTGGAAAAAGACAAAGAACCCTGAAAAAGAGAGGAAAATCTGAGCCTTTTGGTGTTCAGCCATGGCAGGTAAATTCGCCAACAGAATGAACATGTGTTGCAGAGCAATCCTACTGGAATTGCCAGTGATGGAATGAGTGTTATAAAGCACGTTCGTGATGACTCGTGAACAGGGAAGGCTGGCCCAGAGGCCGGCCTCCTTTGCTCCGGCGCCGGGATGAACCCACGGCCCCTGGACCAGGTAAGGTGGGATCCGGCAGATGGGGCGGGCATCTCGCCGGGCGAGGGAGGGGGGCATTGGCTCAGGCAGCCCAGGAGGGGGTGGGGGATGGCCTCGATTTCCACTTTGCTGGAGGAAATCCAAGGAGCCCGACTGGGCCTGCCTAGGTTTACACTTGGGGAAGGGGACAAGCATACCCTTCCCCGATTAGGATTCCAGCCTGGCGGCAGCCTGGCCACCACTGCACAGGATCCAGCAGGCAGCTGTGGGCTGCCGGCTGGATCCTTACGGAGGATTGCACTGTTGGTGTAGTGTGGTGGCTAAGCAAGTGAGCAGTGACTCAGGACTGACTGACTGAATCTCACATCTGCCGTGAATATTCAGTAGGTGACCTTAGGTAAACCTCTTTCTTTCAGCCTCTGCTCCTAGCTGCAATAGAGAGATAATGTGTGATCCTTCTTGCTGTCTGACATATTTCAGCAAACTAGGCACTAGCAAATTTACTGCAAAACTTTGGGTACAGAATGAGATAAAAATGGAATGTTAAAGTATATAATGTCATGTTAAATATCCACACACTCACACCGACAAGAAATATTGGCATGGTGGGTAGTCCACTAGATTCATACATCTTATATCAGAATGATAGACTGTGGGCTTAAAGTTTATTGCTAATATCTAGCACAGCTGTTACATGAGCAGGAGGCACTTTGACTTGCACTTGATTGTGGGATTCCTGGTTTCCCACATCTGTACGTCACATATCATAATACTCATGGTTTCCTTAGTTGTCCGGACCTCCATGGAGCGCTTGGTGCTGAAATGGGAAGAAGTAGTTGGCAGTTGCACCCAATTTCTGTGAGTGCTCCTGGATTTCAATCCAGAAGCTTAATGGTTTTCTGTCCCACTCCAGCTCCATTCTTTTCTGAAGAACATCCATTTCAACAATGGTGCTGGGCATGAAGTCCAGTTCCAAAATGGGGAATTCTTGTCTGGCTATGATATCGTCAACTGGATCACTTTCCCCAATCACACGTTCCTTAAAGTCCCTGTTGGAATGATTTCACCAAGCCAAGAATTCAGTATCAATGAGGATGCCATTGTGTGGAACAGCAGACTGAAGCAAGTATGAACATTCCGCATATACGAATTATGAATGTTGGTTACAAATCACGGTTATTCTCCATTTTATTTATCCAATTGGTCCAAACATAACTAACAGGAACTACAACAATTATTTTTCCCGCTATCAAAATGTGGAAGGAATCATAGATGCATTTCCTAGGGCAGCAGGAGAGGGGAGGAAGGAGGAGGAGATAGGGGCATGCATGTCAATATCCTTAATCATATGTGTGAGGTGCCAGATCAGGGATATTGTCTGAAGCAGCTTTGTGACAATATGGTAGTAAATTGTTAAGTCTGAAAAATGTTCAAATTTCTAAGTTACCGGAAGTGCTCTCAGACATGAGAAGCATAGGGGAAATGTATTGCGCTCGTAATTACCAAGTCAGTGGCTCTTGGCACAAATCTATGGAATGCCTTGAAAAGAGGAGGGAAGCAGAAAGCACTTCCACTTGCACAAGTTGGTGGGATTCAATACATGTACAACAATAGATATCTTTTATTGTGGGTATAAGAATATAATAAAAGGGATGTGGAGTTAAAAGATAACACAGTGCAATGTACACAGCAATCATTTGCCCGACAAGGTTCTAAATACATTTGCCCAACAAGGTTCTAAGTATTTTCATGGTGGGGAGAAAGAGGAAATCCTTACCAGGAGAAAGGGGCCTGTAATGGTGGAATAGAAAGAGTGGGGAATGGTGGGGAGCAGATCATAGGGAAGTCAGCAGGGTTAACGAGGAGATATAGGGGCTATAGAACCAGGGGATGTGCTGGAGTGGGGATGTAGGGGGAGAGGAGAAATACAGGGCAAAAAGAAAGAGTAAAACACAAAAGCATCAAGACTGAAAAATATACCAAAGAGTCCTACAGTCATGCACACAATTCTCACACAATCACATCATGGTGGAAAAGATAGCAACATTAAGCATGTGGTTAACTTGACTGAAAACAAAAGATAGATGGGCCAAAGGCCAAAGTTGTTTATCCATATCAGCTGAGGTGAGAGCGTTACAGAGATCGTGTGGCCCAGGTGCCAAGACACAATGATCTCTTGGTCTGAGATGGGGAGAGCATCACAAAAGGGCTTGAAAAGTAAACCCTGGAGGGCTGGGTAGCAGCCTTAACTGATTCCAGGAAAGAAAGCAAGGCAAGATATGTTAGATTGCTTTCCTAGAGGGAATGTTTTGGCAGGCTCTGGAGGGGCAAACACATGGGCATTTCTTTTGTTTCTTGCTGGCCCTTGATGGTCCATCTCCTGCTTGAGATGAAAGCTTCTATAGTTCTGAAGCCTGCCAGGGTCATGGCAGAATGTCCCTTCATTGGTTGGAAAGCCTGTGCCTGAATTATCATGTGACTCTTGATATATTTTTTTGATGAGGTTGGTGGGGGAAGCTAAGGGTGGAGGCAATTCTTGTGTACACTAACACCTTGCAAGTCAGGAGGTTCCCAGGATTTGACTTGTTTACACACTTAGATCTAATGAACCAACACATTGCAGACAGTCATCCTGTTTTACAGACGGAAGACAAGTTTTCTCATAAACTAGAATGCAAGAGGGGGGATTATGCTGATGAGCTGAAGTGTTATCTTTTCTCCGAGGTCTGTGGGACTTGAGGCTTCCTCACCATTAGCCCATATAATAACACAAGAGTGGTGCGTGTCATGCTTGTCAGGTAACAATTCAAAGAACATGTTAGATAGCACCTTCCTTTCTCATTCCA
The DNA here is from genome assembly GCA_026170595.1 of Plestiodon gilberti rubricaudatus. Taxonomy (NCBI): domain Eukaryota; kingdom Metazoa; phylum Chordata; class Lepidosauria; order Squamata; family Scincidae; genus Plestiodon; species Plestiodon gilberti. Next base: position 24,865,746 of record JANXHW010000006.1, read on the forward strand.
TGTCAGGAAAGCTTCTCCCTTATTCTCTGGTGTACTCCTTTTGGTGTGTCCACCTCCTCCCAAGACTCTTTAGACTCCCCTTCTGTCACCACTTCTCCTTCCCTTGGTTCTCCTCTACATCTTTCTTCAACTTCTTTGTCTCTTTCCTTTTCTTCTTCCTGTCTCTTCTGCTTCTGACTCTCCTTGTATATCTGTCCTCCCATCCCAGCCTCCATTTCCATCTGCCATATGATCTGGGAGTGGCCCAGCCCCTCTGAAGGCTTATACCAGCCCTCCCCACCTCCTAGCAGTAGATCCCAGTCAACTATGATGCCGGCTGCATTTGTTGGGTTCACAACTCTCATGGAGTCAGTGGTGCTGTCATTGAGAAGCACTACTCCACTCTCACTCTCCTGGCCATAGAGGGGTGAGTGCGGCTCACAATTGTTAGAAGAGTGACAGCCCACGAACTAGATCTCTAAAATAACAGTGTATATGTATGTGTCCATCCCCGCAAGTAGGGAGAGTAGTTACCTATTCCCAGTTGCAAGGATTGTGGGTTGCTCTCTCTTACTTTTATTAGACTTCTCATTCGTTTCTTTTCCTGACTTGTTGTTTTTTGTCTCCTTGCCTAAGAAGTCATGACAGGTATATATAAAAATGCTTTCTGTAACTTAGATCTGCTGTGAATGAGTTTGTTTTTTTCCCACAGCTCTGCTAACGATAATACCATTCAAATGTTTTAATGATTAGGTGCCGCCCCATTCCACATGTGTTAAAGGCTGCCATCATGGACACAGCAGGAGAGTCTGGGAAGGGAAACCCGTCTGTTGCTATGACTGCATACCATGCTCAGAAAACATGATTTCTAATCAGACAGGTAAGGAGAAACATCCCCACGTTTGGTCCTGATTCACTGAGCAATGAACGTGTTACAAGAATTTCCAATTCCTCCAGCAGAAGCCAATACAGCAAGTCCTCAGTTAAAGTCATTTCATTAAAGACAACTGTAGATTGCAAACACAAATACTGTATTGGCCTGAGTATGACTCACTTTTCCCCCTAAGGCAGGTCTTTAAAGTAGGGGTACGGCCTACAATCAAATCCTAGCGTTTTATGCCTAGCGTTTTATGCTTTTCTGCAAAATGTTCCGTTTTCAAGCCTCTCCAAGTCTCTTTCAAAGGTAAAACACGCTTTTTTTCTTTTTCTTTTTTTAAACTGCAAAGCACTGTTTTCAAGCCTTTACAAGGTTGTTCCTTGCAGGTCTTAATCACTTGCTAAATGGCTGAATCTCTCTAGCATCCTAGCATCCTCTAGCTTCAGAAGCATTTGAAAAAATTAACCCTTAAGTTCCAGCCCCAGGACTCTGTGGAAACTAAGATATTTATTGATCCTGTAGTTTGAAAGTTGAGAGTGCAGTTTAACCGTTGAGAGCAAGAGCTCCTGCATAGGCTTACCATATCCAAAGGGGGACAGAGTGCCAATCGTTAGGCTGCAATCCTATGCACACTTTCTTGGGAGTAAGCCCCATTGAGTACAATGGGACTTACTTTTGAGTAGACATGCATAGGATTCTGCTGTTAACCATTGAAATTTGGGCAGGTGCAGCACATCATGGAAGGGTGCAACAAGCTGCACCTGCCCAAATTCCAAAGGTAAAAGGTAGGCCCTTTGGATCTGGGAAGGTTACTTATACTAGGGTGCCCAGATTCAATAAGGGACAGGGTGCCTATGCCTTTAACTGTACTAAAGCTGTACTATTTTACTGTTCTACTAATGTGTATATTTTCTTTAAGTTAACAAATTTAAAAATGTGTTTTTTTTAAAAAAAATAGCACCAAACTTTAAGGGTGTGGCTTATAATAAGGGCAGGACGTCTGGCTCAATTGGTAGAGCATTCATCTCAAATGCCTGAAGATCTGCAGGACAGCAGTTCGAGACGGCTGGAAGTCTGTCGGAGAGCTGCTGGCACGCCGAGCTGATAAGCTGCTGCAGAGCCCTGTGGGGGAGCGGAGCAGCTGAAGCTGAAGCATGCTTAGGCGAACGCCAGAGAGAGAGAGAGAGAGAGAGTGAGAGAGAGAGAGAGAGAGAGAGAGAGAGAGCTGGACTGTGAAAGCAACATCTCGAATGAAGGGTTCTATGAAAGATTAGAACGTTATTATATTGTAGAAACACTTTGGGGTTTAGAACAGCCTGCCCATGTACACCATCTTGAATAAAGTCGGAGGAGAAATCCAATGACCAGAAAGGCGGTATATAAATACTGTATATTATTATAATCAGGAGCGTCCTATACTCGGGATAATATGGTACTTAGGACCAAGTTGAATGATTACTTTATCCCCAGAATAAAAGTCTGTTTGTTGCACCTTTCATCTATTCCTCCCTCTTCAATTCCATTAAGCTTTGCCATTGGCAAATACAAAAGGATTAGGCATATGAGGTTGGTTTCCTTAATCTGCACATGTTAATGAGAGTTTAAAGAATTTAAATCCTAACCAGGAACAAAAAGCATTTGACAATTTAATTCATATGTTAACCACCAGGCTAAATGAATGAACATAGCTCCATACCCCATTGTTCCTTTCAGATGCAGATCACTGTGTTCCATGCGCAGAAGATCAATATCCCGAAAAGAACCATGTTCACTGTATTCCAAAGGTTACATCCTTTCTTTCCTACCAGGAGCCATTAGGGATTGTTATGACTTCACTTGCTATTTCCTGTGCTGTGATCACAGTCCTGGTGATGCACACCTTTCTCAAGAACTGGAACACTCCCATTGTCAAAGCCAACAACCGGAACCTCACCTGTGTTCTTCTCAGCTCCATCCTGCTTTGCTATCTCTCTTCCCTGCTATTCATTGGGAAACCTGGAAAGATGACCTGCCTTGTGCGCCAATCAGCTTTTGGCATCATTTTCTCTGTGGCCGTTTCTTGTGTCTTGGCAAAAACAATCATGGTGGTCCTTGTTTTCATGGCCTCAAAGCCAGGAAGCAGGATGAGGGCATTTCTAGCCCAAAAAGTGGCCAACTCCATTGTTCTGTCCTGCTCCTTCGTTCAAGTGGGTATCTGTATCGCGTGGCTGTCATCTGCTCCTCCATTTCTAGATGCTGACATGCACTCAGAGATTGGGCAAATCATACTGGAATGTAATGAAGGGTCTCCTTTCATGTTCTATTGTGTCCTGGGCTACATGGGCTTTCTGGCCCTCATCAGCTTCACTGTGGCTTTCCTAGCCAGAAAACTACCAGACACTTTCAATGAAGCCAAGTTCATCACCTTCAGCATGCTGGTCTTTTGCAGTGTTTGGATCTCTTTTCTTCCAGCTTATCTGAGCACCAAGGGGAAAACTGTTGTGATGGTAGAGGAGTTTGCCATCTTGGCCTCCAACACCGGGCTTTTGGCTTGCATCTATTTCCCTAAATGTTACATTATTATTCTGCGATCTGATCTCAACACCAAGAAGCTTGTCATAGAAAAAAGAAAATATGAACACTGATAACAAAAGGTTAAATATTTTGTGGTCCTTTTTATATACCGGTATCTGTGTTAAACAACTGTACTTTTTACATGGCAGCTTCGGAAAGATCTATGTGAATAAAGAATTGTAAAGTACATACAGGTGGGCCCCCATATCCATGGATTCTCTATCCACGGTTTTAGTTATCCACGGATCATGGGGATCCCCCAGGCTGTTACTTTTTCCCAGTAAGCTATGTTTCTTCCTTAAACAAACAGGAGAAGCAGCCTCTGGCTGCTTATTGCAGGCAAGTAGAACGAGACTAAGTCCTAGAGAGACTCTGCAAGGTTATCAGTAACCTTGCAGAGCCTCTCTAGGACTTAGTCTCATTCTACTTGCCTGCAATGGAGGCTGCTTCTCTGTTTGTTTTAAGGAAGAAACAAACCTTACAGACAGAAAAAAAGAGCTGGGGGAGTGCGTGTTGCGTTGAGCTGCATCGGACCGATAGATAAATGGAAAGACACGAAGCCAAAAGTCTCTGTTCATGGAAGAACGTCCAGCTCACTCTCGGGAGCTTCCGTGGCGGGAAGGTACTTGGCAATAGGTACCTCCGGGAAAGCACACTGAGTTGTGATTGAAGCTTCCATTTACTGAGATTCAAAGGCAGGATGATTTTGATACAATACAGTGCAGTGCGTAGAGCTGTGTCAGCAAGATTTAGTTCACACAGGCATATTGTAGACTGTTACATTCTTATCATGTACTCATGCACTCATGTACTACAAGCTGTAAACATGCTGTGCTTTTGTGACAATCTTACATGTTCCAGAGGAAGTATGCTGATAATCAGAAACGCAAGGGCAGCGTGGTTAGCCAGCCACTGTCCCATTGTTCCTTGTTTCACCGGCGTGGTTTGCCGACCACCGACTCAATTATCACCACAAACGTGCACGCCTGCCCGCAGAGGAGGCAGGGCGGGGGCCCCTCAGGAAACCATGGAGGGGGTGTTCGCTCCTATCCACAGTTTCAAGTATCCACGGAGGGGCCTGGAACATATCCCCAGCGGATATGGGGGGAGTACTGTACTTCAAAGAACATCTCTTAGATGCAGAAACATCTCTATGTATTCCAGATGGTACGTGCATATGACTTTTTCCGTACAATGTCTCTCTGTAATTAAGAATAGAAATTATTATTAAGACCCCAGTGTAAGTAAAGTTAGAGAGGATGAAGGTAAACAGAGTGAAGCTGAATCCAGATAAGACCTTTGTTGCTGTAGGAAGGCAATGCTGACACTCTATTTGGGATGGGTTTTCTTTCTTTAAAAAAGTTCAGAAACTGTTATGACTAGCTGCAATATACCAGGATTGGATCATCATCGGGATTTTGGTCATAAAAAAAAATATAGATGCTAATTTTTTTTTAAAGCATGTATTAAAATGCACTTTGTAGATCTCTTCAAATACACATATGTATAATAAAATACTTCAAAGGTTTCTTTAAAATATAATAAAAACACTTTAAGACAAAACCAGCATGATGTTTCATTCACTGATCCATGAATTTCATCAGATGCTAAGCCTAAGACGTAGGCAGGAAGATGGTAAAACATTGCAGTCCTGCCACAGATTTAAAAAGGTTTGGCGCACATTTTTGAGAGCAATTAGTGCCTGAAACCAACTAGTTGACCGCCATTAACCTGTCCTCAGCCTGAACTTGTATACTGCCCCTAGTGGTCAACTAATTTACTACAATTCTTATTTATTTCTATTTGCTACACTTTTATTTATTGCTGGTGTCCAAATTTTATTGATAATTGAGAGTTCCTGTTTGTGGTTCAAAACATGCTTGCCGTGTTTAAATATCTCTATTGCTCAAATTTATTGAGTATTTTAATAGAATTCTTAGAAATAATTGAATCTAATATAAGGGCTTATATAGGGAAAGTTTGGATCATGCCACCTCAGTTGTCTTTCTCTTGTTCACCCTCTGAGAATTTGTTGGGTAAAAACGTTTTGCATGGAGCATTGCAAAAATAGAAGGGTTAAAATTGATAATGTTAATATTTGAAGTCAAAGTGGTTATTGTTGGTGGGGACTCAAAGTTGCTCTATTTTATAATGTTGCTCTTGATTGAATCTTGATTGAATGAATTCTGTGCTTTATGGGTCTGTAGGGGTATGTCTCTGCACTGTGCACCCCAAGTTACAAGTCAGTACCTGCCAGGGTTTTTTTTTTATAGCTCTTAGAGTTTTTTGCAAGATTGTCTTGGTTCTTGTCCTTTAATTTTTTAAAGAGACATTTAAATGCCTCGGCCATCAAACGTAATGGCAGCTATCAGTTATACAAAGAGGCAGCTGTTCCCCATTTAGCTGCAGGCTAGTTCCTGACCTTTGAATTCACTTCTTAGTAGAAGAATGTCAGTTGAAAATTACTATGTTTTACAATGATATATATCTTAGCAATGAGCTCACCTTAGCTGTGCTGCTCAAAAGCAACAGGCACCTTGCAGTAGCTGCATGAGGCTGGAGACAGAATTCTGATTACTCCAACCTTCACCCCCTGTCCTCAGCATGCCCTGGGCTCAGCTTGGGGGGGGAAAGACCCCTCCAGAAATAAACAGTTCTGCACACAACTATATTTTTTGAGTGTTTTTGTGCTGAACTCACAACTAAAGCTGCAGCATTTCAAGGATTTGGCAGGCAGGGATTTGCAACTGGGGTACACTGTGCTGAGACATACCCCTAAAGAACCCTAAAGCACAGAAGCTGTGTGCACAACACAACTATGGTTTTTGAGCGTTTATGTGCTGAACTCACAACTAAAGCTGCAGCATTTCAAGGATTTGAAGGGTCATAAAAAAAAACCTGGTAGGTAGTGACTTGTAACTTGGGGTACACTGTGCTGAGACATATCCCTACAGACCCCTAAAGTACAGAAGTTGTGTGCACAACACAACTATGTTTATTTGAGCGTTGTAGTGGTAAACTCACAACTTCAGCTGCAGGGTTCAAATGGGCATAAAAAAACACCCTGGCAGGTAGTGACTTGTAACTTGGGGTACACTGTGCTGGGACATCCCCCTACACAATCCTAAAGCACAGAAGCTGTGTGCACAACACAACTATGTGTTTGTTTGAGATCTTGTGTTGTCAGGTCTATGCTTTACATAGGAATGAATGGACGAATTTGTTATGCCTTAAACCCCAATGAGTGGCGTTTGCAACACCCATGCTACAGGTATATGGCACACCTGGGAATTTTTTTGCAGGTGGTTTTCTCTATTTGGGGGTACCTTAAACATGTGACAAAAACTGGCATTTGGAAGTTCTGGGGAAATATGGCCTCGGGTTGAAATGGTTACACTCGCAGTTGGTCTGCCAAGTATTGTGGTAGGCTTACCAGATCGCCGACCGGGACACACGCGAATGCCCTTAAGGGAGGCGGGGGGAGGGGCGATAGTAGCCGGAGCAGCTCCGGCTAGTATCACCCCTCCCCCAGCCTCCCTTAAGGGCATTCGCGTGTATCCCGGTCGTTGATCTGGTAAGCCTAATTGTTAGGCTTACCATATTTTAGAAACTTCAAACCGGGACACCCCCCATAACCCCCCCGCAAGGTAAATAATTAATTAATGTAAAATCAACAAAAAATCAACCACAAACAACCAAAACCAATCACAAACCACAACGAAAAACCAAGCACAAACAACATAAACCAATCAGAAACTACAATCCACAACGAAAAACCAATCAGAAACTTCAATCCACAACGAAAAACCAAGCACAAAGTACAAGCAACAAAGAAAAAACAACAAAAACCAAGCACAAACTATAATATACAACGAAAAACCAAGCAGAAACTACAATATACAACGAAAAACCAGCCACAAAGTAAAAGCATTAAATAAAAAACAACCATAAATGCAAACCCAAACCAGAAATCCAAACGGAAAATCAAAAATCCACATTTTTCAATGAAGTAATGGAAGAAGAAAGGGGGCGCAAAGCGCGGCTGAAATTTTTAATTAAATAATTAATCTTTATATTTAAAAATATATTTAAAAAATATGCTTACCTGGTCGCTGGTCATCCTCGCGCTGCTGCTGCTGCTGGGGCCGCGGCAAGCAGGCTGGGGCTACGGCAAGCAGGCACCGGGAGAAGCACAGCCTACTTGCCCGTGTTATGCGAGCCTGCCGGAGGCCCGCGCTGCCCGGGCAAGCAGACTGGCCCGGTCTCCCAGCGGCACCGCTTCTGTGCCGGTGAGAGAGCGGGCAGACGACACCTGCTCGCCGCGCTGCCATCTTCTTTTTTTTTTTGACTTACCGGGCAGCATCTTGGATCACAAAATCTTGCGTGATCCAAGATGTCGGCGCCCAAATCTCGTGAGGGCATCATGCCCTCACGAGATTTGGGTGCCGACATCTTGGATCACGCGAGATTTTGTGATCCAAGATGCTGCCCGGTAAGTTTAAAATAATTAAAAAGATGGCGGTGCCCATTTGTCCCCCGGGACCGGGAATCGAGCCCGATTTCTGGGACTGTCCCGGCGAAACCGGGACGAATGGTAAGCCTACATAGGCTTACCAGATTTTACCCACCCCCAACTGGGACACTGCCCCCAGAACAGCCCCCCCGCAAATTAAATAATTAAATAATTAAAAATTAACTGAAGGTGGCGCAAAGCGCCCCCTTTAGCCGTGTGAAGCACAGTCGGTTTTTTAATTTAATTAATTAAATCGACTAAAGGGGGCGCGAAGTGCATCTGAAATTTTAATTAATTAATTAATTTTTAGGTTAAAAAAAAGATCTTACCTTGTCGCTGGTCGCCCTCGCGCTGCTCCCGATGCTGCTCCTGGGCGGCTGGCCACTGGCAAGCAGGCTTTCTTCGCAGCCCAGTCTCCCACCGGCACCGCACGGTGCCGGTGGGAGACCGGGCGAAACACAGACCGCTTGCCCGGTCGGGGCGAGCCTCCGGCAGGCTCGCGCAACGCAGGCAAGCAGGCTGTGTTTCTCCCAGTGCCACTGCGAGACCTGCTCGTGCTGCCCGGGCAAGCAGGCTGGCCTGGTCTCCCAGCGGCACTGCACGGAGCCGCTGGGAGACCGGGCGAACGACAGCCTGCTTGCCTGTGCCATGAGCGCCTGCCGGAGGCACGTGCAGCACGGGCAGCAGGCTGTCGTTCGCCTACTCCCTCAGTGGCTCTGTGCCGGTGAGAGAGCGGGCGGACGAGACCCGCTCACCGCCGCCATCTTCCTCTTGTTTAAACTTACCCGGGCACCGGCAGCATCTATCTTGGATCACGAAATCTCACGTGATCCAAGATGTTGGCGCCCAAATCTCGTGAGGGCGTCATGCCCTCACAAGATTTGGGTGCTGACATCTTGGATCTCGTGAGATTTCGTGATCCAAGATGCCGGCACCCGGGTAAGTTTAAAAAAAAAAAAAAGATGGCGGCGGCCCATTCATTCCGAAAACCGGGCCGGGACCAGACCGGGAAACGAGGCCGATTTCCGGGACTGTCCCAGCCAAATCGGGACGAATGGTAAGCCTAGTGTGAGAGAGAGACCACTTCAGGGAATCTTTTCAGGTTCTCATGGACCCCCTGTGGTCCGTGGACCACTGGTTGGGATCCACTGTTCTAGAGGGAACAGCCAGCATTCTTGTAATACTATTAACAAATGATGTTCTAGCAAGCTTATAGTGGTTGTTCGTTGGTACCCCACTCTCTGCTTCAAAATCCAAAAGAAAAAATGCACTCTATTCATAATTGTCTATCCATTTCACCTTACATATTTTATTTTATATTTTATATTTTACTCTTTAGAACTGAGCAACGATCATAGGCAGATTATTAAAGAATATTGAAAATGCAGTGAAGAGTGATCCATTCATTTAATACCACAGAGGATATCTATAATTGGAACAATTACATGGGTGGTATCCTAAGAAAGTGAATTCTCACCTAATGCTATTGAAATCAATGAGAGAACTGTGTGTGTGTGTGTGTGTGCGTGTGTGTGTGTGTGTGTGTGTGTGTGTGTGTGTGTGTGTGTTAGTCCTGGAGGTCTCCTCCAGGTTTGGGAACATTTGTTCCTTTGCCCGTGGGTATGCTTCCACTGCCACAATGGGTCTACTTAGACCAGTGCCAGCAATTTTCTGGTTCAGTTCTGAGTGGATCTGAGAAGGCAGTTTAAGCTTGAGAAAGGAATAGGATACCACCAGAGCTATTGCCACCAATACTGCCTCCTTCTTGGCCTCAAAACAACCCTCCCCATCCCAGTCTCTGCCCAGTTCTGCTCCATTTCTAGATCTGTTAGCCCCCCCCCCCAATGTGGCAGGTGTACTGTGGGCCATGAAGTAGGAGTAAGATTTTTGCATAGCAGTTGTTTTTTTTGTGTGTGTGAGGGGGATGAACGATTAACAACCTCTGCATGTTGATTGGCTAAAAGAGGGGAGAGGCAGTGCAATTCAGCTGCCTCAACCACTTTGGGGGTGATGAAGAGGATCTTGGGTTGTCACCTGACTCTCTGCAGCATTGAGTCAGTGAGGGGAATTCCCAATGGGGGAATTGGCAATGTTTTGCTGTCTCCTCCAGGTTACAGAAGGGGAGGGGGGGAAAACATGCTTTTGGACTTTTAATAACTAGTTCAATTTTGATCCATTATCTGCATGGTCCATGTTCAAACATGCCTGATTGAGTTGATCAACCTGACCCTGTATGACTTTAAAGAGATTTTTTATCTGTTCTTCTTTAGGAAGTCATTTACCTACTTGGTAATTATTAAAATAACTCTTATTATAACTATTATTATTCTTCATTGCTTCAAAAAACAATCCAGATGAAAAACACAGGCAGTTAAACCCTCAGACCACTTCTGCGCTGACTGCAACGTGTCACTCAAGAAGAGGTGTAGGACTCCACAACTGTTACTTACTGAGCCTGTTGTGGGGACCATTGTAGTTGTTAGTGTGGAAAAGAAGGCCGATGTGCAGCTGTGGCATGGCTGAGCATGGATTGCTACTCAAGCGGTTCTTCTTGCTGCTGCTTTTCCAGTTGATCTTCCTTCCTGTTGTGTGCCAGAACCAAAAAAGAACATGTCATATTAGAACCATCCAGGACAACGTGTATAAGCCAGGAGAAGCCATCATTGGAGGGATCCTCTCTCTGGTATTGCCTCTTGTACATTTGCTCACATTTAGAGAAGTTCCAGCTCAGAATCATCAGACCTCTCTGTAAGTTCTTCTTTATTATATTTTGAAATGATCACATTTTTCTCAGGAGAGTAGAGAGTCCAACAGCTGCATGAGTACGTTCTAGAGGTACAATTGATCACAGATTGACTTGCAAGTGATTTGGATAGATGGATCAGTTCAATTCCTATGTATAATGAATTTATTAGAGACAGAGAATATTTCACTAATTAAAGCTTTTGCAACACCAGAAATGAGCCTGATCTAAGTTCTTCTAAGGAAGAGTATGACCATAAACAGTCACGGGAATCAGTTGTGAGCTTCAGAATAATCTTGATTGTGTTTTATTCAGTTCAGGCACATGGAAGCATATGTTTGTGCCAGTTATTTTATTCTGTCCATTCCGTTCCATTCTGTGGTTACTCCTTGTCCTTGTAGTCATTTTAGGTGCCTTGTGCTATGCTTGTATTTCCTCTACAGGGGTTCTCAACCAGTGGTACAAGTACCACCAGTGGTACTTCAGCCAACTGATGGTGGTACTCAGACCGCTGGACTACTACTTTCCTATAAACAGTATGACTGAATGTGAGATCTTCTTTTCTTGTTACTTGTACATCCAGGAAGGGTAACATCCCCTCTTTCTCCACTTCCATTGTAAATTGAATTTCAGGCATTAAACTGTTTAAATGTTTTAGAAATGGTCCTAATTTTTCTTTCCCATGATCCCAAACGCAAAAAATATCGTCTACATATCGTAGCCATGCTGTAGGTCTAAAGTCAGCTGATGTTAAGGCCTTTTGTTCAAAAAACTCCATGAAGAGGTCTGCCACAATGGGACTTAGGGGGTTCCCCATTGCGATCCCTTCCTTTTGTTCTCTAAAGGTATCATTCCAAACAAAATATGTGGAGGTAAGGCAGTATTGAAACAATGGTATCAAGTCCCTTGGCAGAGGTAGATCACTTATTAGGTTCACAGTTTCTATTAATGGGACTTTGGTGAAAAGTGATACCACGTCCTTTCTATCTTTCTCTTAATGGTGAAGATTAGGCTTTCAGCAAGCTTGGTAGCATTGGTGGTAGTGACAATTCATGAGACATTATTCGTAGAATTTTCTCAGTATCATTCCTATTGCAGAACGGCTTTTACTTATTACCAGCATGCCTTGTCCTTGATATTTGCCATCCATGAGATCAACAGCAATCCCAGGATCTTGCCCAATATTACCTTGGGGTTCCACCTCTATGACAACCTGTTTAATTCAAGGACCACTTCTGAGAGCATCTTGGACCTCCTATTCACACAGCAAAAGAATCACCTCAATTACAAATGTGATAAGAAAGATGTGTTGTCTGTCGTTGGGGGATTCGCTAATGAAAAGTCCATCCAAATGGCCACTGTTTTCAATGCCTACAAGATTCCACAGGTATGTGAGTGTGTGTTTATGTGTGTGTGTGTGTGGGGGGGCACTCTTCATGTACTGTTGCTGGTGAGTTATACCATGAAATGTCCTTTCATTAAAATGTGAAATGAGAGGATCTGTTGCTAAGGTGTTACTATTATAAGCATGGCAGCAATAGTATTCCTCATTCAACTCTAGGACTTATCTTAAATATATGACATTTGATGAGAGCCATTTCCATAGCAGTCTCTGTATTAGTGTTAGAAATTTCACAATATTCTGCTGAAAAATGGCTTCATTCCAGCAGTTTACATCTCTTGACTGAAGAAGAAAGAGTAAAAACATAACTGGAAGTTGTCATTTTGCAAGTGAAAACCTTTTCCAAAATTCTATTTTATTGCTGTAGTCTTTCTTTCCTAAATGCCCCCCCTTATTTGAGAAATGATATAATAGGGGAATACATCAGGGGTTCTCAACCCCTGCCTGGCCGAGTACCACCTCTAGCGTGTTGCCCAGTGTCCTTTTAAAATGAGAACTGTGGCCAAAAGACTTTTAAATGTTTGTTGCCATGAAGCTTTTTGAAATGGGTTGTGAGCAAGAACGGAACATGTGCCAGACCGGACTGTATTATGACACAACGCGAGGTCCCTGCCGCGTTTGTGTTCCTGCGCCATGATTGTGTGGAGTCATGCTGTAAAAGGATGTCCCCAAAGCCAAGAAGCCATGAGGGAAAAACCTGATCAGCAACCACCATTTCACTCACTGCCATGTGTCTAAGCTCTCACAAGCTCTACTCCTCACCCCCCCCCTCGCTGATATGCTAAATATGTTCCTGGGAGAAGACAATACAGAGGGCCACCTGAAATGACTCATACTGGACTCTCCAGAGCCTCTCCTTTGTCTCATGATTGAATCGGCCAGCTCTTTAATGACGGGACCATCAAACTGATCACCCTCCTCCCCTGTCTTATTGTTTGTGTATAGTTTTACCCAGAGGTGTACAGGAAGTCCACTCTAGGAGTCCTTCCCTTTTTCTATGTGCCTGGTCCACTCAAGGTATCCTCCCCTTTTTTGGCTATGTGCTTAGTTCCCTATAAAAGGTAAAGACTGTCTGCCAGTCTCTCTTGCGTTTTGGACACTGGTGAGCTCTCTGCTCTATCTTGTTCTCCCTTCCCCCTTTGCCCCCCCCTCTTGCAACCCTTCCCTTCTCTTTGCATTACCTCTCAGTTAGCCACTCTGTTGGCTTGTTCAGAACCTTAGAACCATTTTGATTCTCCCCCTTCTCCTCATGTCCTCCCCGCTCTCTGCTCTTTCTCTATTAAAACACCCAGTACTGCAATCCCAGAACAACTCTCCAGGATAGGTAAATATCACCCATGTACAAATCAAGGAAACCTGCTAAGTCTCTGTTGTTCTATCTAAGTTTCCTAGCTCTATATGCTGCGTAGCATGATTGAATTGTTGCATATGTATGAGTCTGCCTTAACTATTTAGTAAATATTGGAAAGCAACCCACGTGTGTCCTCAATATTATTTAAAACTAAATTCTGGAAGTCCAACTCTGGTATAGCTGGTCTAAAGATTCCTGCATGTACCAAACTGCCATATGTAAAGCTATTTCCCATAATAACAAAGGCAATTTTGGTAACAGGCGCCACTCTTCAGCTGACATCATCGCCAGTTATTTCCATGTTTTCAGGCTTTGGAGACCAGAAAACGCCGGTAGGAAGCTCTGGGCGGGTGGGAATGCCCTTCTCAGTGTTCACGAGAGGCTCAGCAAAGGCAGGAGTCTCTTGGGAGCAAAAATGCACTGCCAAAAGCACTTCATCAAAGTTGGGTTCTGGTGCTCCGGCAGTCAAACAACCCCTGGAATACATTATCTGTTCAAGCTATAATAAGTGATGTTCTTCCCAATCTCTAGTTCACTTATGGTACAGCTGAAAGAATGTTCAGTGGCAGAATTGAGTTTCCTTCTTTGTACTGGACTGCACCAAGGGAAACTATCCATCATATTGGGATTGTCCAGCTTCTGCTGCATTTCAGATGGACGTGGGTCGGCCTCGTGGTTTCGGATGATGAGGATGGAGAAAGCTTTGTGCAGAGCCTGACACCTCTGCTTGCCCAGAAGAGCATTTGCATTGCATGGTTGCGAAGGGATGCAGCAAATCAAGATGAACTTGAAAAAATTCACATAGCAAAAATGGAAGAGTTAAAAGAAACAATTTTAATAACTGAGGTCAAAGTCATTATTGTTGGTGGTGACTCAATTGTATTGTTTTTTTTAGTACTCTTCTTAGAAATGGTTGAATCTGATACAGGAGCCTATATAGGGAAGGTTTGGATCATGCCACCTCAGTGGTATTTCTCTACCACAGGCTATGGCGAATTGTTGGGTAGAAACATTTTGCATGGAGTGCTGTCTTTCTTATTCCACACAAACACGGTACCAGGGTTTGAGGACTTTCTTCTGACGTTAAAACCAGATGAGACACTGAAGAACTTTCTCTGTGTCCTATGGGAAATGGAATTCATATATTGTCAAAGTTGTAAAGGAGAAAAGAAACTGAGGAAACCGCCTCTATCTTTCTTTGAAATGAGTATGTCTGGTGAGAGCTACGGTATCTACAATGCTGTCTCTGCTGTGGCACATGCCCTTCATGCCACATACATGACCAGACAAAGAATCCAGAAAAAGAAAGGCACATCTGAGTCTTTTGATGTTAAGCCATGGCAGGTAAAATCACCAACAGAATGAACATGAGTTGGTGTTTTGTGGTGGCTAAGAAAGTGAGAAGTGATTCAAGACTAAATTAATCACACATCTGCCATGAATTCTCAAGAGGTGGCTTCAGGCAAAACGCAACGTGTTCTGGCCCCCCGCACCCCGCCCCTTAAGGGCAGGTCACTCCGTCCCGGTCGGCGATTTGGTAAGCCTAGGCAAAACTGCCTCTTTCAACCTGGGCTTTCCAGGAGAGAGATAATAGGGAGGTAATGTGTGATCCTTCTTGTTGTCTGAAACTGTTCAGCAAATTGATCACTAGAAACTTTATTGCAACACTTTGGGTACAGGATGAAATAAAAATAATAAACCTGAGTGATGTTCCTCTGAATATTATTGAGCTGATAGGAAAGTGAGGGAATCCTCCTATGTCTTATTACTAAGTCAGGCCTTGAGTTTTGAGTGTGGTAGATTCCGTAGATTCACTGCAATGATCTTGGAAACTTTGTTAGATTCTCAAAGGTTGTTTAAAAAAATAATAAATTCACACACTGACAAGAAGTGAGGGCATGGTGGATAGCCAAGTGGTTTCTTACCTCTTCATATGCGCTTCAGATACTATGTTAAAAAGATTATATGATATCTGGTTCAGAAGCTTTCATGGCCAGCAATTAACTTACAATGTTAGGGGTATACGGGAGCAGATGCCATGTCAAAAAAATGACTTGAAGTTAAATGTACTCCAATACCGTTCGCGGGTCTCCACTGTCAGGCAGCCGCGGACGGAACAAAAAACATTTAAAATCCAAGGCAAGTAGTAGTCCAATGTTTTGTTCCGCAAACTCGGAACCTCTTCACAGGAACAATCATTAGAGATTGCAGATGAAAATGCCAAAGGTTTACCCCTTCTTATTTAAAACCGTAAAAGCGCGGGAAAGGCAGTTAATCTACAGCGGAAATGACCTGACCTAGTGACCGCGCTGTCCGTCAATCATTCAATTAAGCTGTTTCCATTTTCTCCTTTCTCCGTTACCCGATGGTGCAGCTTATGCAGTATAGGCAGCCAAATTTTATTAGTGAAAGTCAGGTCCTGTTGCCTATTCAGAAGCCACCCCAGTGGTATTTCTGTACCACAGGCTATGGCAAATTGTTGGGTAGAAACATTTTGCATGGAGTGCTGTCTTTATTATTTCACACAAATTCAGTGCCAAAATTTGAGGACTTTCTGCAAATGTTAAAGCCTGATGAGAAATTGAGGAACTTTCTCTGTGTCCTATGGGAAATGGAATTCATATATTGTCAAAAATGTAAAGGATAAAAGAAACTGAGGAAACCGCCTCTATCTTTCTTTGAAATGAGTATGTCTGGTGAGAGCTACGGTATCTACAATGCTGTCTCTGCTGTGGCACATGCCCTGCAGGCCACGTACATGACCAGACAAAGAAGCCTGAAAAAAAGAGGCACATCTGAGTCTTTTGATGTTCAGCCATGGCAGGTAAACTCGCCAACAGAACGAACATGAGTTGCTGTTCTGTAGTGGCTAGGAAAGTGAGCAGTGATTCCTGGCTGAAGGGCAGCGCAATACACACTAAGTAAAGAATGGTGGAGTGTGCGTTCCGCTGTCCTAAGCCATTGTAAATATGTTATAAAGCACGTTTGCAACACCTGTAGCATAAGGGCCACCAGCGCAGAGGCCGGCAGCCCTCACTCCGGCGCCGGATCAACCACGGTCATCGCGGAGGAAGGTATAGGCCGGGCAGCAAGGAAGGGTGTGCCAGGCGGCGAGGGAGGGCGGCGGTTGGCTGAGTCGGCCCGTGATGGAGCAGGGATGCCGGTCCACGTGTCCTCATCCCATTTCCAGGCCGGCCATTACACCACCTCCTCGGACTTATGCCATCTCGATAGCTGGCAGAAATCCAAGGAGACCCATTGGGGGTTCCCAGTCCGGAGGAGATAGGATCCAGCGGGAGGTGTTAGGACTGCCCCCATAGCTTTACACAGGACTGCACTCTGAATCTCAAATTTGCCATGAATAGACAAGAGTGGCCTTAGGAAGCCTCTCTCTTTCAGCCTCAGGTCCCCAGCTGCACTAGGGAGATAATTTGTGATCCTTCCTGCTGTCTGAAATCATTCAGCAAACTGGGCACTAGGAAATTTACTGCAAAACTTTGGGTACAAAATGGGATTCCTGGTTTCTATAGGTTTCCATGTCTGCATGCAACATATAATATTTATGCTATTTTGAATGGTTCCATAGCTGTCCGGACCTTCGTGGAGCACATGGTGCTGAAGTAGGAAGAAGAAGTAGGAAGAAGGAGTTGAACAACCCAATTTCTGTGAGTGCTCCTGGATTCCAATCCAGAAGCATAATGGTTTTTTGTCCCACTCTAGCTCCACTCATTCTTGAAAAACATCCATTTCAACAATGGTGCTGGGCATGAAGTCTTGTTCAGAAATGGGGAATTCTTGTCTGGCTATGATATCATCAACTGGATCACTTTCCCCAATCATACGTTCCTTAAAGTCCCTGTTGGAATGATTTCACCAAGCCAAGAATTCACCATCAATGAGGATGCCATTGTGTGGAACAGCAGACTGAAGCAGGTATGAACATTCCACATATATGAATAAGGAATGTGTGTTACAAATCATGATTATTCTGTTTCATTTATCCAATTGGTCCACACATAAGTAACAAGAACTGCAACAATTATTTTTCCACACTATAAAAATGTAGAAGCATCATAGATGCATTTCCTAGGGCAGTGGGAGAGGGGAGGAAGGTGGAGGAGATGGGGACATACGAACATATGAAGAGCCCTACTGGATCAGGCCAAAGGCCCATCTAGTCCAGCTTCCTGTATCACACAGTGGCCCCACCAGATGCCTCAGGGAGCACACAGCCAACAAGATTACCGGTTTCCTGCTGCCACTCCCCTGCACCTGGCTCAGAGAAAACCTACTTCTAAAACCAGGAGGTTTTTTTGGTCTCTTGCCCCAATGTACATCACTTTGCACTTACTTACATTGAAGCGCATCTGCCATTTTGCTTCCCATTCTCCCAGTTTGGAGAGATCCTTCTGGAGTTCTTCACAATCCCTGCTGGTCTTCACCACCTGGAAAAGTTTAGTGTCATCCGCAAACTTGGCCACCTCGCTGCTTATCCCCAACTCCAGGTCATTTATCAATAAGCTGAAAAGCACTGGTCCCAAGACCGATCCTTGGGGCACACCACTAATCACCTCTCGCCATTGTGAAAATTGCCCATTGACTCCCACTCGCTGTTCCCTGGTCTTCAACAAGTTCCTTTATATATATATTAATATATTAAAACATAAAAACAATACATATTTCATAAAGTTAAAGCAAGCACGAAGCAATACATCCTACTAGCATACTATTCACTATTTTCTGCATATAATATCCAACTAAGCCAAAATAACACCCACATTCTATTCATTAAATCCACATATCATCACATCGTTCTTCTCTCTCTCTCTCTTAAAAAATCGATACATGGTTTCCAGTTATTCTCGAAAAGGTTAACTGACTTTTCCTTAATTAAAATTGTAAGTTTATCCATTTCAGCATAGTCCAAAACTTTCAGCCACCAATCTTCCAGCGAAGGTATCTCCGAATTCTTCCAATATTGTGCATATAAAATTCTTGCCGCAGCTATCATATATAAAAACAAAGTTTGAAATTTTTCGCCTACATGATCGTCCCACATACCCAAAAAAATGTTTCCGGTTTCATTTGAAACTTACAGCCCATTCCAACCCAAGTGCTAAGCAGCCCAAGTCAGACCTAAAGTCAGCCTAAGTCGTTTAGGTCGAAGTTAGGTCTGGAATGCAACCATTTAGGGCGAAGTTAGGTCAAAGTTAGGTCGAAGTTACGACCAACGGACTAAGAACAGCCCATTCCAACCCAAGGGCTAAGCAGCACAAGTCAGACCTAAAGTTGACCTAAAAGTGGGCTGAACATGGGCGGACCGTGGGTGTAACAGGGGCGGCAACCAATTAATGTTGGATTCCAGACCCTGGCAAGCACAGACACGCCCCCTCCAACACAAATGCTGACACAAATTTTAGGTCGACCAAAAAGGTGGACCCAAATTCGAGGAGACCCATAGGAGCCATTTTACCTTACCTAAGCCAGCCCTCTCCTGAAAATTTCTAACACCCTACTCCTGAGTTAGGTCAGAGTTAGGACGGAGTTGGGCCTGCTAGGTCTGGAAACCGACAGAGTTATGCCTAAGATAGGGAGCCTATCAGCACCCAGCCCCACCCAGCCTCTTTCCCACAAAAGCCCAGCCCCAGACCTCCAGTCACTCTCTCTCTCTCTCTCTCTCTCTCTCTCTGAGCACGTGGCATGGGGTTCTGTCCCTCACAGCCACAAAGTGGGACTTTGTCGGTGGAGGGCAAAATTCACAAACACCCCACTTCTCTCTTCTCCTCTCTGCCTCCCTCTAGGGCAGAGAGGGCTGTTCTGGCTGTGGCCAACCTGTTTACAGCTGTGCCTGGGCAGCTGCCTCCATGCAAGTGTTTGCTAACCCATGTCTTTCTCCCAGCCCCTCTTCCCCCCCCCCCACAGGCAACAACACCAGCAGGTAAGAGCAGGGTATGTGCTGACATGTGGTCTGACTGCTGCCTCTTTGCATTTAGAAATATAGGAAGGATACATGCCTCTTTACCAATGTGTTGTCTCATAGCTGTCTGCATAGCCTGCCATGACATGCCTCTCTACCAATGTGTTGTCTCATAGCTGTCTGCATAGCCTGCCATGATATGCCTCTCGACCAATGTCTTGTCTCATAGCTGCCTGCTTTGCCTGCTATGATATATAGGATACATGCCTCTTTACCACTGTTGTGTCTGATTGCTGCCTGTAGTCATGTGAGCAGACAATGCCACAAGTGTGGAACTGTTAGCCTTATGTAGACACCAGCTGTTCCCCCCCTTTTATCCACAGGGTCTACTGACAGGTCAGTATTGCTAGGCTTGCCATGGTTGTGACCCCCAAGTTGTTGTCTCTCTCTTTGACCCTTTCCCCTTACAGGATCATGCTCTCCTTACACCCAGGTAAGCAGCTCAGACCATGCTATGTGTGTCACACCTATCAGCTGTGTTTTATTTCTCTCCCTGCAGGCTTTCGCAACCGACACACTGGCTTGTCGTCAATGGTGACTACTTCCACATACCAGCTGACATGTAACTCCCCCTTGTTTTTTGTCTCCCCAGGAACGTCCACTATCACCTACCTTCCTGGGAGCACCCCTGGGCCTGCAGTCTGGTTGCCCCACTGTCATCTGCCTCGATGCTGCCAGAGGTCAGGGAGCCAGCCCTGCAACCCTCCTCAGCTGCTGGCGCTGCTGCTGCTCCACCTCCCTGGCTGTCGTTCTTGCTGCCCCTCCCGTTTCTATGGAGCAGGCTGTGGTTCCACAGGGGAAGAGCCTGCATGTCCAGGTCCATGGGGCAGGTGTGCTGCTGCTGCTTTCTGATTGGCTGCTGTGACTCCCCCTGGCAGCCTCGCCTGGCCTTCTCTGCTAACGTTCCAGAACAATAAAGATGCCCCTCGGGCAGAGCCCCAGTGAAACATATGTGCCCAGTGTTTACACAAGCATTGCCCCACACACACAGACAGCCCCCAGCACTGAAGCCCCTACATGAGTCCCAGCCAGGGACTGCCACGGCCTTCCCTGGGAGAACCCAGCAGGGGCGCTGCGAGACCCCCATGGCACAGAGGGGAGGGGGGAGTCAGGGGGCCTCTCAGGCAGGCAAACAGTGACAGCCAGGGCGTCTGCCCGTAATGCAGGTGCCTCCGTCGAAGGTCCACCCGTAATGCAGGTGCCTCCGTTGCAGGTCCGCCCGTAATGAAGGCGCTTCCGTCGAAGGTCCGCCCATAATGAAGGCGCTTCCGTCGAAGGTCCGCCCATAATGCAGGCGCCTCCGTCGAAGGTCTGCCCGTAATGAAGGCGCTTCCGTCGAAGGTCCGCCCGTAATGCAGGCGCCTCCGTCGAAGGTCCGCCCGTAATGCAGCCACTTCCGCCCAAAGTCTGTCTGCATAAGAGGCGCCTGTTTATGCGTCACCTTCATCTGCAGAGCGCCCCCTGTGTCCCTATCGGTCTCTGCTGACCCCTCTCTCGGAATCTGTCTCCCACCAGCCTTGTTGTCTGTCTGTCTGTCTCTGACCCACCCATGCCCCTCCCCAGCACCCCCTGTCTGCCTGCCTGTGAGTCTGCCTCTCCTCCCACTCCCTGATGATGGCTGCTGGCCACCCCCCACCCTGCTAGAGCGCCTGCCGTGAGGCGCCGTCGTCGCCCCATCTGGGGGTGTGATGAGCTGTGTGAGCACTTCACGCTCGCAGCAGACAAGCCCAAGGCATCTCTTGGTCTTGCCCGGGGCACAGAGCAGCAGGCACGCCGGGATGCCTTCTTTGTGGGCATTGCCCCGGCCTTGGAGGCCCAGGGCTTCAGGCAACGCACGGGCGAGTCATGTCAGAGGCAGTTCCAGTCCTCATGAGACCCCCCTTGTGTGTGATGTTCCCACCCCCCTCCCCTTCCCTTCCCTCCCCCGCTCACCCCCCAGTGCAGCCTCAACGTGGCTTGAGGGTGGCATCGCCTTCTGCAGGAGGGAGGGGACGGCCACTCTCCCCTGCAGCAGGTGGCTGATGCACAGGGTGCCCTGTGGCGGCTGGGCTCAGGCACCTTGCTCACCTGTCACCTGCCCTGCGCCCACCACATGACTGGCGCAACCCCCCTGCCTGCGGTCAGCCCCTTTGCGACCAGGCTGCGACAGACCCTGTGGCATCTGCCATGGATGGACGCTGACACATGCAGACAGAGGCCTGCACATGCCTGAGCCAGACACGGAGCCTGGAGAAGAGCCTGCCTGCCTGGGAGGTAAGTGTTGCCTGGATCCTGGGGTGGTGCTGGGCCACAGAAACTGCAGCCTGCCTAACTCAGGCATAACTCTGACCTACCTCAGGCATAACTTCTGCCTAACTTAGGCTGCACTTAGGCCACACTTATGCCTGACTTGGAGAGGAGTTGGGTTGGAATGGACTGTGAATCTTTAAAATCAACTCAATCTGTTTATGAATCTGAGTCCAATACTTCTTTGCTTGTGGGCATGTCCACCACATATGGTAAAAAGTTCCTTCTTGCTTTTTACATTTCCAACAGCTATTCGACACCTTCTCATACATTTTTGCTAAATGTCTTCAACCAGTTCCTAATCCACAAGAGGACCTGCCCTCTTATTCCCTGACTGTGGAGTTTTCTCAGGAGCCTTTCATGAGGGACCGTGTCAAACGCCTTCTGAAAATCCAGATATATAATATCCATGGGTTCGCTCGCATCCACATGCCTGTTGACCTTTTCAAAAAATTCTAAAAGGTTTGTGAGGCAAGACTTCCCCTTGCAGAACCCATGCTGACTCTCGCTCAGCAGAGCTTGTTCTTCTATGTGTTTTAAGATTTTATCCTTAATGAGACTTTCCACCATCTTCCCTGGAACAGATGTTAGGCTGACCAGCCTGTAGTTTCCCGGGTCCCCCCTCCTTCCTTTTTTAAAGATTGGCGTGACATTAGCTATCCTCCAATCCTCTGGCACAAGTTGCATATTTGGGTCAAGAGGTCAGCAACTTCATTCTTGAGTTCCTTCAGAACTCTTGGGTGGATGCCATCCGGGCCTGGTGATTTATTTATCTTTAACACGTCTGAGATGTCTTCTCTTTTAACCTCTATTTGACTTAATTCTTTAGTCAGGGGAGGCCGTTCAGGCAGCGGTATTTGCCTGAAGTCTTCTGCCGTGAAGACAGATGCAAAGAACTCGTTTAATTTCTCTGCAGTCTCTAAGTCCCCTTTTATCACCCCTTTCTCTCCCTCACCATCCAGCGGACCAAACGTTTCCCTGGCAGGTTTCCTGCTTCTAACATATTTGAAGAAGCTTTTGTTATTCCCTTTTATGTTGCCTGCCATACATTCCTCAAAGTCTTTCTTGGCCTCCCGTATCATCTTTTTACATTTCTTTTGCCACAGTTTGTGCTCCTGTTTATTTTCCTCCTTAGGGCAAGACTTCCATTTATGGAAGGAAGCTTCCTTGCCTTTTGTAGTCTCTTTAACTGTGCTTGTTAGCCATGCCAGCTCCCTCCTGGACTTAGTCGAGCCCTTCCTCCTTTGTGGGATACACTCCTGCTGGGCCTCTATTACTGTTGTTTTAAACAGCCTCCATGCACTCTGGAGCGATTGGACTCTTTTTACCTTCACTTTCAGCTTTTTTTTCACTAGTCTCCTCATTTTGGGGAATTCTGCCCTTCGGAAGTCAAGGGTTTTTGTGTCAGATTTGCTCGGCACTCTCCCCCCGACATGCATGGCGAAACAGATCGCAGCATGGTCACTGTTCCCCAACGGTTTGGTAACATTTACATCCCTGACCAGATCTTGAGTGCCACACAATATCAAATCCAGAGTCACCTGTCCTCTGGTCGGCTCCATGACTAGCTGTTCTAAGGCACAGTCATTTAGCATATCCAGAAATCCCGTCTCCCTTTCATGACCAGAGCATGAGTTGACACAGCCAATGTGAGGATAATTGAAGTCCCCCATGACTACAGCCCTGTCTCTCGTTGACACCTCCCTGATTTGCTTCCTCATTTCAAGATCCCCTTCAGGTTTTTGATCTGGAGGACGGTAGCATGCCCCTACTATTACATCGCTCTTTGAGCCTAGTAATCTAACCCACAGTGATTCTACGGAGGAGTCAGACCTCCCCTCCAGCTCTACTCTGGTGGATACTACCCCTTCTTTGACATAGATGGCCACCCCACCTCCAACACGCCCCTCTCTGTCCCTCCTATAGAGTTTATATCCTGGGATTGCAGTATCCCACTGGTTCTCCGCATTCCACCAGTTTTCTGTTATACCTACTATGTCAATGTTTTCCCTAGCCACCAAACTTTCCAGTTCTCCCATCTTTGCCCATAGACTTCGGGCATTTGCATAAAAGCACTTATATACCAGGTCCCCCAAGAAGGGCTGCGTGTTTGCACCTTTATCCCTGCAGCCTTCTGTCCTTCTAGATTGGCTGTCGTGTCCCATCATGCTACCACTCCTAATTCTTACTCTGTTATTACTTGACTGTTCCCAATCCTCTGCACCCTCATTCCCTAGGGATGAGGAGTCCCGAACCGAATGCCCCTCGGCTCCTGTCGGCTTTCCCCCAGGGGTCAGTTTAAAAGCTTCTCTGCCACCTTCTTAATGTTACGCCCCAGCAGTCTGGTTGGTTCAAGTGTTTATGTGAAACCCGTCCCTCTTGTACAGGCCCGGCTTGTCCCAAAACGTTTCCCCAGTGCCTAACAAACCTAAACCCCTCCTCCTGACACCAGTGTCTCATCCACGCATTGAGACCCCCGAGCTCCGCCTGCCTAGCTGGCCCTGCGCGTGGAACAGGTAGCACTTCTGAGAATACTACCTTTGGAGTCCTGGATTTGAGCTTCCTACCTAGCAACCTAAATTTGGCCTCCAGGACCTACATTTCCCCATGTCGTTGGTGCCAACATGCACCACAACCTCTATCTCCTCCCCAGCACTCTCATTTGTGTTCATATCTTTGTGTTCATATCTTTAAAGCTCATTCCTCCCAGTCCACAAGTGTACGCATTTGATTCTAGTTGCGAATTTACACCCTTGAGTAAAAATCTTAATCAGATGTGGGAGGGGCCAACTCAGGTATACTGTCTGAAGCAGCCCTGTGACAATATGGTAGTAAAATTGCCCGAGATGGATCGGAGTGAAACGTCAACCCAGGACTTGTCCTGTTCTAACCTAAATAAATGGCTTGAAAACCCAGACTTTTTAATTGTAAATTCTAAACCAGAAAAGCATCAAGACTGAAAAACAGACCAAGGAGTCCTTCAATCATGCATACATCTCACCAAAGTCACACCATGGTGAAAAAGATAGAAGCCAGTGTCTCCCAAATATTATTGATCTGCGGCTCCCTTGACCATTGGTCATGACTCCCCATTACATTATGTTGATTCCTGCTAATTAGCAGTGCACTGTTTTCTGAGAGGATTCCATCGCACTCCGTAGCAACCCTGGCTGGTTTCCGCAGCTCCTCTGATCTGCTGGTCCATGATGGGGAGAGCATCACAAAAGGGCTTGAAAAGGAAACCCAGGAGGGCTGAGTTGCAGTCTTAACTGATTGCAGGAAAGAAAGCAAGGCAAGGGATGTTAGATTGCTTTCCTAGAGGGAAGGTTTTATAAGGCTCTGGAGTTGTGTTTTGTGGCTGTGCTCAAGGGAAGGGTGAAAGAAAGAAAGAAAGAAAGAAAGAAAGAAAGAAAGAAAGAAAGAAAGAAAGAAAGAACAACTGGAAAGAGAAGGGAGCAGTTTGATACCAGTCTTGGGTCTCGACTGGTACAGCCGTTCTTGGGTAGAAGAGTGAATGAAGATGCTTTTCTCAGCACCAGCCGGACTCTGAGCAATCCACATGTGGAAGCAATAGTAGTGAGGATGGGGGAAAGACAGATAACGGCACAAGGGGTCTATGACCCATTTTTATATACACTAAATTCCTATAGGGAGGCATAGAGTCTATTTTGGGGCAAACTCATGGACATTTATTTTGTTTCTTGGTGGCCCTTGATGGTCTATCTCCAGCTCAAGATGAGAGCCTCCCGGATCATTCCAACCTGAATAACTAGCCAAAATCGGGGTTAGATAGGTTGATCGTAAATCCTGATTGAATGGATAATAGAATAGCATGTGCTGAAATGTTTCTACACACCTCAGCCTGCATGTGCAGTCTCTTACCAGTTGGTATCCCTCTAAACAGGCCAGATAACAACTCCAAGGGGAAGACATTACACCTCGTGAGGGTAAACGCCCTTTGTTACTGGGGACATTCCAAGATGTATACTTAGGCCTCATTCCGGTCACAACTGGAAACTGGAAAAACAGTGCGGAGCAGGTCTTCTAAGCCTTACCATGCAGGTCTTGCTGTTCTATCTCAAGAAGCCTGACTTTCAAGCAGAAGCATCGCAGAATGGGGTGCGGTAGTGTGGTGGGCCCCAGGGCGCAGGGTGCTGAGGCTGGGGGGTGGGGCATAGGCCTCCTTAAGTTTCGTTTTAGTTTTCTCGGGTTTTCCATTTTTTCACCATTTTTAACTATTTTGCGGGCAGCTGCCACCCCCCACTGTTTCCCAGGGCGGCAGCTGCGTTGTGTGCCCCCCCAGGGTGAGTGTGTGCTTTTGGGGTACTTAGCTTGTCTCGGCCAGGCAGCAGGCATCATTTTCCCGGATCGGCGGCATCCATCTTGAATGGGCGGGACTCTCTAGGAATCTCTCTCCGTATCGTTGGTCTCGCTGGTCGGTCCTCCAGAGCCCTAGACAGGCCTGGAGGACCAACGGACCAGCGAGACGGAGAGAGATTCCTAGAGAGTCCTAGAGGGGCACATGACGCAGCTGCCGCCCTGGGAAGAAGTGGGGGGATGGCAGCTGCTCGCGAAAATGAAAAAGAACCCCCCCCAAAAAAGAGAAAAAACACTGGAGCACCTTTTATGGCCGTGCCAAAACGTGTTGCGGTAACATAAAGGGTGGTGTCAAAAAGGAGGGTGTAAGGGGGGGTGTAAGGGGGGGGCGTAAGGGGTCCGCACCGGGTGCCAAATGGCCTGGCTCCCACTCTGCTTTCAAGGTTCTAAATACTTGCTCGGAAGACAATGCCCCTAAAAGATGTGATGCCATCCCCATAGCGTGGATCTTTTTAATAAATAGAGCCAGCCCCGGAAGAGGTGAAGAATCTAACAAAACTCCTAAGTAAACTATCCTGCTCAGAATGGAACAGCACTCTCACTCTAAATCTAGAAAAACCTTAACCAGGCCAAGGTCTCTAATCTAAGCTGTATTGATTCGAGGCAAAGAGTTGCGAATGCTACACATTCTGGGACACCTAAGGTTTTATGAAGAAACGTCAACTGAACCCTCTCAACTGTACGATGAAAGGCTGACATCAAGACAGGGATCCCACAGAACTAGCAGAGGCATTGTTAGGGGAGGCTATAAGCCCCAAGGTGATGGGGCGCACTTGCCCCGGATCCGATGTCCCCTCCACCGCTTTTCTTCTTTGGCTGCAAGATTGACCCACCTGCCCGCCCTGGCACATGCCATGTCACCTTTGGCCAGGAAAGCATCTCCCTTGTTCCCTGCTGTACTCCTTTTGGTGTGTCCACCTCCTCCCGAGACTCTTTAGACTCCCCTTCTGTCACCACTTCTCCTTCCCTTTGTTCTCCCCTCCATCTTTCTTCAAATTCTTTGTCTCTTTTCTTTTCTTCTTCCTGTCTCTTCTGACTCACCTTGTCTGTCCTTCCTCCCATCCCAGCCTCCATTTCCATCTGCCATATGATCTGGGAGTGGCAGAGCCCCTCTGAAGGCTGATACCAGCCATCCTCCACCTCCTAGCAGTAGGTCCCTGTCAACTATGATGCCGGATGCATTTGCTGGGTTCACAACTCTCATGGAGTCAGTGGTGCTGTCATTGAGAAGCAGTACTCCACTCTCACTATCCTGGCCATGGAGGAGTGAGTGCGGCTCACAATTGTTAGAAGAGTGACAGCCTGCTCTTGTTTAAATCACTATTGTTTTTATGTTTTAATATTATTTATATATATAAACCTAAGAAAGAAGAGTGACAGCCTGCGAGCTAGATCTCTTCAATCACAGTGAGGGGTTTGTATGTAATGTTCATTTCCACAACTAGGGAGAACAGTTACCTATTTCTAGTGTAAAGGCTGCTGTGAATGAGTTTGTTGTTTCTCCAGCTCTGCTAACAACAATACCATTCAAATGTTTTAATGATTAGGTGCCGCCCCATTCCACCTGTGTTGAAAGCTGCCATCATGGACACAGCAGAAGAGTTTGGGAAGGGAAACCCATCTGTTGCTATGAATGCATACAATGCTCAGAAAACATGATTTCTAATCAAACAGGTAAGAAAAACTTCCCCATGATTGACCCTGATCCGCTGAGGAATGAATGAGTTACAAGAATTTCCAATTCCTCCAGCAGAAGCCAATACAGCAAGTCCTCAGTTAAAGAACTGTAGATAGCAAACACAAATACTTAGGACCAAGCTGCAGGGATGTGGATCACGTCTCTGACTTCAAGTATCAAGTCAAGTCCCAAGTCTCTGGGTCCAAGTCTCAAGTGATGTCCCCAAGTCTTTGCCGCCAAGTCCCAAATCTTTTGTTGCAAGTTGTAGGTTCTTATCTATTTAATGGGGAATACAGATCTAAACCTGAATAAAATCGGATTGGTCGTAAAAGGCTCCAAGTCTCGAGTCGAGTCTTTAGAGTCTTTTAAAATCACCGAGTCAAGTCCGTGTCAAGTCATTGACGCAACTTGAGTCTGACTCAAGTCCGAGTCAATAGATTTAAGTCTACATCACTGCCAAGCTGTAAGATTGCTTTATCCTCAGAATAAAAGTTTGTTTGTTGCACCTTTCATCTACTCCTCCCTCTTCCATTAAGCTGTGCCATTGGCCAATAGAAAAGGATCCAGCATATGAGGTTGGTTTACCTAATCTGTGCATGTTAATGAGAATTTAAAGCACATGTAGACACATTTTAGTTTGTATAAAAACACACTGACCTTAACCCTAATCAGAAACAAAAAGGTTTTGACAACCAAGCTAAATGAATGAGCATAGCTCCATACCCCATTGTTCCTTTCAGATGCAGATCATTGTGTTCCATGCGCAGAAGATCAATATCCCGAGAAGAACCATGGTCACTGTATTCCAAAGGTTACATCCTTCCTTTTCTACCAGGAGCCTTTGGGGATTGTTATGGCTTCACTTGCTATTTCCTGTGCTGTGATCACAGTCCTGGTGATGCAAACCTTTCTCAAGAACTGGAACACTCCCATTGTCAAAGCCAACAACCGGAACCTCACCTGTGTTCTTCTCAGCTCCATCGTGCTTTGCTATCTCTCTTCCCTGCTGTTCATTGGGAAACCTGGAAAGATGACTTGCCTTCTGCGACAACCAGCTTTTGGCATCGTTTTCTCTGTGGCCGTTTCTTGTGTCTTGGCAAAAACAATCATGGTGGTCCTTGTCTTCATGGCTTCAAAGCCAGGAAGCAGGATGAGGGCATTTCTAGGCCCAAAACTGGCCAACTCCGTTGTTCTGTGCTGCTCCTTCGTTCAAGTGGGTATCTGTATCGCGTGGCTGTCTTCTGCTCCTCCATTCCCAGATGCTGACATGCACTCAGAGATTGGGCAAATCATACTGGAATGTAATGAAGGGTCTCCTTTCATGTTCTACTGTGTCCTGGGCTACATGGGCTTTCTGGCCCTCATCAGCTTCACTGTGGCTTTCCTAGCCAGAAAACTACCAGACGCTTTCAATGAAGCCACGTTCATCACCTTCAGCATGCTGGTCTTTTGCAGTGTTTGGATCTCTTTTCTTCCAGCTTATCTGAGCATGAAGGGGAAAACCGTTGTGACACTGGAAGTGTTTGCCATCTTGGCCTCTAACACTGGGCTTTTGGCTTGCATCTTCTTCCCCAAATGTTACATTATTGTTCTAAGATCTGATCTCAACACCAAGAAGCTTGTCATAGAGAAAAGAAATTATGACCATTGATACCAAAAGGTTATCCAGCACTGAAACCTCCACCGCTGCCACATTTACAAGGCACCTTTTAACAGGGGCGTCGCTAGCCCTCCCGGCGCCCGGGGCACGGGTTGCCCGAGCGCCCCCCAGAAGGGCCCAAGCGCCCCCCCAGAAGGGCGCACCCACCCGGCCCCTGCGCCCACGCCCACCACTCTCCTTACCTTCTTCAGCCTCCTCGCCGCCGCCACTGCCGGCCCCACGCTCAACTCGGCGCGGCTGTTTAAAAGTCGCGCCGAGGTGAGCGCGGGGCCGGCGGTGGCGGCTGCGAGGAGGCTGAAGAAGGTAGGGAGAGCGATGGGGTGGGCGCTCGCAAAATTGCCCTCTCTTGGCCTCTTAGGCATTCTGCGCATGTGCAGAACAGCCAATTTTAAAAGGAGCCGACTCGCGCCGAGGTGAGCACGGGGCCGGTGGCAGCCAGGAGGATGAAGAGGTGCCCCGGCTGAAGATGGCGCCCACCGGGAAGATGGCGCCTGGGGCCCGAGGCCACAGGCCCCCCCCCAAAGAACGCCACTGCCTTTTAAAAAGGCAATTTTTTCCTGTCGGCCATCTTGGATCTAGTGAAATCTCGAAAGATCCATCTTGGATCTTGTAAAATCTCACAAGATCCAAGATGGCGGCACCCATATCTCATGAGGGCACATGAGGCAGTACTGCTTCATGTGCTCTCACGAAATTTGGGCACTGCCATCTTATTCATTTTATTTATTTATTTAAGGAATTTGTAGCCCGCCTTTCTCCTGAGGGCACTCAAGGCGGCTTACAACATATTAAAATACATAAAATACATATAAACACATTAAAATAATTAATTAAAACAATTTAAGTTAAAACAAACAACCCCAGTGGGTCACATTTACATATGTTAAAACCATTTGTTAAAAGGTCAGCCCACCACGTCAGACATTAAAAGCAATCCTAAATAAAAACGTCTTAAGGCCCCGCCGAAAGGTCCCTAAAGAGGGAGTCATTCTTAATTCCAGGGGGAGGGAATTCCACAATTGGGGCGCCACCGCCGAGAAGGCCCTATTCCGCGCCGCCATCCCCCTCACTTCTGTCAAAGGCGGCACGGTTAACAGGGTCCCCCCTGATGACCTCAGAGTACGGGTCGGATTATAAGGAAGGAGGCGGTCCCTCAAATACCCTGGACCCAAGCCATTGAGGGCTTTAAAAGTAAAAACTAGCACTTTGAATTGTGCCCGGAAACGAACCGGCAGCCAGTGTAGCCGCCGAAGCAACGGCTCGACTGAGTCGAACCGACAAGCCCCGGCAACCACGCGGGCCGCCGCATTCTGCACTAGTTGCAGTTTCCGAACAGTCTTCAAAGGCAGCCCCACGTAGAGCGCATTGCAGTAATCTAGTCTAGATGTCACTAGGGCATGGGTCACTGTGGCCAGGTCTGCACGATCCAAGTACGGTCGCAGCTGGCACACCAGTCAAAGCTGGGCAAAAGCCCCCTTGGCCACAGCCGCTACCTGGGAATCCAGGAGCAGCTGCGCATCCAGGAGAACCCCCAAGCTGCGGACCTGCTCCTTCAGAGGGAGTACAACCCCGTTCAGAGCAGGACGATGATCCAGTACCTGAGTCGTAGACTTCTGGACCAGAAGAACCTCTGTCTTATCAGGATTTAATTTCAGCTTGTTAGCCCCCATCCAGCTCCCAACTGCCTCCAGACAACAATTCTGGACATCGACCGCCCCCTTGGAGTCAGGTGGAAAGGAGAGAAAGAGCTGGGTGTCATCCGCCATCTTGGATCTCACGAGATTTCACAAGATCCAATATGGCCGACAGGAAAAAATGTAAGTTTTTTTTAATTTTAAAAGTGGCGGAGGCTTCACCGGGCCTGGAAAGCCTGGGAACGAGCTGGGACCAACACAGGACAGGAGCTCTGAAACCGCGGCAGTGCCCAAAGGGGGAATTGGCACTGTTTTGCTGTCCCCCCAGCCCACAATAAAGGGGCACACCATGCTTTTGGATTTTTTATAACTAGTTCTGTCTTGAACCATTATCTGCCTAGTCTTTGTTCAAACATATCTGTTCATATTGCACAACCTATGCATTTAAAGAGATATTTATCTGTTCTTCGTTGGGAAAGCAGTTATCTACTTTGTAATTATTAAAATAACTATTATTATAACTATTATTCTTCTTCACTGCTTCGAAAAACAATCCAGATGAAAAACAAAGGCAGTTAAATCTTCAGCCCACTTCTGCGCTAACTGCAACGTGTCACTCTACAAGAGGTGTATAACTCCACCTGTTATTTACTGTGCCTGTTGTGGGGATCATTGTAGTTGTCAGTGTGGAAAAGAAGGCAGCTGTGCAGCTTTGGCATGGCTGGGCATGAATTGCTACTTAAGAGGTTCTTCTTGCTGCTGCTTTTCCTGCTGATCTTCCTACCAGTTGTGTGCCAGGTCCCAAAAAGATGTTATATTAGAAGCATCCAAGACAGTGTGTATAAGCCAGGAGAAGCCATCATTGGTGGGATCCTCTCTCTGGTATTGACTTCTGCAGATTTGCTCAAATTTAGAGAAGTTCCAGCTCAGAATCATCAGACCTCTCTGTAAGTTCTTTTTTATTATATTTTGACATGATCATATTTTTCTCAGGAGTGCAGGGAGTGACTTGCAAATGATTTGGATAGATGGATCAGTTCAATTCCTATGTATAATGAATTTATCAGAGACACAGAATATTTCACTAATTAAAGCTTTTGCAACACCAGAAATGAGCCTGATGTAAGTTCTTCTAAGGAAGAGCATAAACAGTAATGGGAATCAGTTGTGAGCTTCAGAATAATCTTGATTGTGTTTTATTCAGTTCAGGGACATGGAAGTATATGTTTGTGCCACTTACTCTATTCTGTTCTTTCCTTTCTGTGGTTACTAGTTGTCCTTTTATTCACTTTAGGTGCCTTGTGCTATGCTTATATTTCCTCTAACAGGAAAGTGAACATTTGTCATTTAAAGAAAAAAAGACCTTTCTCACAGACATCATTCATATGTACTTAGCCAGATTACCAGTAAGTTGAAAGCCAGTGGGACCACAGAGTAATGGAGGTTGTTTAAGATCTAAATCAGTCTTTTCTTGCTATTCTCATGAAGGCATTTCCACTAATTTGGTGACTGTATGCAAAATCATAAGGAAGATATTAAAAATGAGAAGGTCTTGATTATAAAGATGGGCAAGGTATTGTTGGAATGGGGACATAATTATATTGGTGTACAACAGCTAAGAATGGATGAAGGAAAGTAGGACCTTTGCATGCATATGGAAGTCTGAAGATTAGCCATTTTAATGATCAGAAGTGTAACAAGCTCCCGCGGTGCCCCAAAAGTGATGTCACATGCTCCCCATGATGTCACTTTCGGGTTAATGGTGTGGTCTTCGTGAAATCACGTAGCCCGTGCAGCTGTTTTCCAGCCTATGGATGAGAGGAGGAGGGTCCTCCCATTCCGCAGCCCGGGAAACAGTGGTGTGGGCTCTGTGGGTGAGGCAGTGGGGTCTCGGGGGCACCCCCTCTGGGATTGCGTCCGGAGCAGCTGCTCCTTAGGCTCCACCCCATTTAAGCTCCTGTTAATGATACTTTACTTTCTGCTATTGCGTGGAATTTTAGGATAAGTGGGAATCAGGACGCTTATGGCACAATCCTATTGCGCCCTTGTGCCGGTGGACCATGTGTTCTACCATGGCAAGCTGTCGCAAAACTGCTGCTGCTAGTGCAAACTGCAATGTGCGTCTGTTCAGGTGAGTGCTGCACTGGCCCTTTTCCCGCGGCCTACAAACAAGTGCTGGCCCCAGTAAGACAGTGCAGGGTGTGTGTGTGTGCGTGCGCGCGCGCACGCGCACAACGGGGTGGGAAGGAGGGTGGATTGAGGCCTGGAAGTTTGCGGTATCAGTGGTATCTGCATCGCTGATATCCTATTACCCTTCCCGGCCTTGATCCAACTTCCCAGGTCCAGAACCCAGAACTGCCTCCCCCGAAGGATGCAGCACGTGCTCCGGTAGCACAGTTGCATCAGCGTATTTTTTTTTTTTAGGTAGGATGGGTCTGTTAATCATTTTAAATCCCATGGATACGAAAGGAAAAATTGAGTAGAGTGTTACCTTTATTTAAGATCAAACAAAATGTAATATTGAGCAAGACAGAGTTAATCAAAATGATAAAATACTATATCATCCCAATTGGAGGCAAGAGCCTATTGAACAACTCTGCTCCCACATGCAGAATCCAAAGCACTTCCGTTCTAACTTTCTCTTAATGGGGTGGGGGATTAGGCTTTCAGCAAGCTTTGTAATTGTGTTGCTAGTGATAATTCACAACCTATTGTTCATAGAGTTTTTCAGTATCGTTCCTATTGCAGTACGGTGTATACTTATTACCAGCACGTCCTGTCCTTGATATTTGCCATCCATGAGATCAACAGCAATCCCAGGATCTTGCCCAATATCACCTTGGGGTTCCACCTCTATGACAACCTGTTTAATTCAGGGACCACTTCTGAGAGCAGCCTGGACCTCCTATTCACACAACATAAGAATCACCTCAATTACAAATGTGATAGGAAAAATGTGTTGTCTGTTGTTGGAGGATTCACTAAAGAAAAGTCCATCCTAATGGCCAACCTTTTCCATATCTACAAGATTCCACAGGTATGTGAGTGTGTGTATGGGGTGTGGCGGGACACTGTTTGTGTAGAGTTGCTGTTGAATTATACTGTGATGAAATGCCCTTTCGTTATAGAGCAAGAGACTCTGTAGTTAGTGGTGAGAGGCATTTCCACAAAAGTGTGAGTAGTAGTATTATACATTTCACAATTGTCTGCTGTATAGTAACTGCATCATAGCAGTGTGTAGTTCTTGATTGGAGAAGGAAGAGTAAAAACATAACTTGAAGTTGTCATTTTGGAACTGAAAAAAGTTCCCAAAATTCTGCAATGCTTCTGTAGTCTTCTTTTCATTGGTTGGATGGAAACAAACAGAAACGGGTAGGTTTAATTTAGGAGATTTGGGCAGCTGCCACTTTATGCATTGGATACAGAAGGGTGTACAAATGATGTAGTGCACGTTATATGTAGCCAATGATGCCATACACAGTTTGGGATGTAAGATAGCCTTTCCCAGGGGTAAAACTCTGCTGCCCTGATGTATCTACTGTACTCAGATTTGCGCCAGTAATTGCTGATGCAAATCAGAATTCCGAGCCATGCCCTTAGCACAGGGCTCAGGCTTTGCTGTGCCGCTCCTGAAACACATGAGGGGGGGCGGTAACTGCCCCCTTGAATCACCTGGAGTAGGGAGTGTGGGTGGAGCCAGAGGGGTTTATATTCTGGCTCCCTGCCCCACTCCTTCCTGTTTCTCTGTTTTAGACCGAGCTTCAGGTTCATTCTGATGCTGCAGGTAACCACGGTTTTTGAGTTCATATCCGGGGGTGTTCGTGTGCCCTGAGAGTGGGTTTCCAGGGGTATTACTGCTGACTTGACCTTCTTGGAGCTTTTCCCCATATTCGTGGCAGTGCATTTGTGGGCAAGTGAGTTTGAGAACTCCACGGTCCGCTTATGGTGTGACAACCAGGCTGTGGTGTCGGTGGTTAACAAATTGTCATCAAAATCTCCCAGGGTAATGGGCCTAGTGTGCCTGCTGGTGCTGCAGTGTTTGCGCATTAATGTCCATTTCGTGGCACGGCATGTGCCTGGCCTTGAAAATTGCATTGCGGATGCTTTATCCCATTTTCAGACAGAACGTTTTCGTCTGCCTGATGCCGAACCCAATGCCACAGTGGTTGTGGACCCTTGGCGCAAGAAGGCCCTCGCCAGGATAGGGGCATTCACTTGCCCCTAGCACTAGATGGGTATTTACGAAAGATGAGGGGATTTACATCATTTTGCCAGTCAGTGGGGCTGCAAGACCTCTGGCCCATACCACCAGAGCATCGCATGCGCTTTATTATATACCTAAAGCAGTGGTTCCCTAACTGGGGCGTCGCAGCACTCCGACGTGATTGCAACCCACTTCCGGTTTTACGCGAAACCGGAAGTGAGTTGCGATCGCGTCGGAGCGCTGCTCCGACACTTGGGGAGGCCTGCAGAGGGGTCCGCAGGCTCCCCACAACCCCCACCGGACACCCACTGCCCACCAATGAAGGTAAAAAGGGCGATCCCGGGTGCGGCGGTGGCGGCAGCGGCGCGATCCCGGGCGCGTCATCGCGACCCCTGGGAAGGCCCCACTGCTACTTAGAGCAGCGGAGGGCCTTCCCAGGAGTTAGGGAACCTCTGACCTAAAGGATTCAGGTAGGGCAGCCAGCTCTCTCCCAGGGTTCTTGTCTACGTTGGCCTTCATACCAAAGTCTGCCGGAATACACACATGACTTTAGGCGTGTAATCCTAAATAGGGTAGGATATTACATGCATGACTTTAGGGTCAGGCACATGCTAGAAGGCTGTGCTCGGCAGGCTCCGGCCGTGTCTGATCAGAGGCGTCCAGTTACTCCTGAGATCCTTGAGGGTTTGGCTGGGACATTTCAGGGGCTTTGCATATCTGCCTTTGAGCTGGCTTTATTTCATGCAGCTCTTTGTTGCCTTGGGGGGGGGGGCTTTCGGCACAGTGAGTTCCTGGCAAGCGAGAAGAATGACACCTCCAGGCAGGCATTGCAACTGGCTGACTTGGCCTGGTTGGCAGAGGGGGTCGCGTTGTGGCCCCAGCAATCCAAGACAGACCAGCGGGCATTGGGACGCATGGTGCACCTAACGAGAGTGCCTGGCTTGCCTACTTGCCCTGTGACAGCTTTGGAGGAGTATGTTGTTTTGTCTCCCATTACAAGTGGTGTGCTGTTCCAGCACCAGGATGGGTCCCCGCTTACTCTGTTTCAGTTTCGTGCCCTCTTCTCTAAGGCACTGGAAGCTTTGGGGCTTGTGCCCAGCGATTATGGCCTTCATTCACTATGCATTGGGGTAGCCACTACGGCTGTGTCCCTTGGTTTGGCAGCGCAAGTGATTCAGCAGATTGGGTGATGGCTGTCACCTGCCTATTGAAGGTACATCCGCAAATGAGATGCGGCAGGGCGCCTACCTGTAGACTGTGTGTCGGGGTGGCCCCCTGCGTAGTTGGCATGGTACACACATGTACATGGCCTATACTAACCTGATATCTTTGTTTTATGTGCATGTTGCTTTGGCTGTTACAGTGCTCCTTTCCTGTCATACTGCTCTCTTTCTCTTTCAGGTAGCCAAGTTTTAGTCTGCAGTCACTCAATTGTTTTTTGGGCGTCAGCTTGTGCAATTCGGACCCAGCTTGGGTTAGGTGAAAGGGTTCGGATCAATTGGTCTGCAAAGCGTAGGATGTGGTGGGGGCAATTGCTCCCTTTAGTTGAGGAATTTATACAGAGCTACTTGCCTGCCAAGGTGATTATGGCGCACCTAGGCAAAAACGATTTACCCTCTATCACAGGCTTTCACTTAGGCAAAGGATGTGCGAGGACCGTGAACTCCTCAGGCACAGGATCCCAGGGGTGGTATTGATTTGGTCGGAGCTGATACAGCATAGGGCCCTGATGGCGAACCTATGACATGCGTGTCACAAGTGACACGCGAGGTCATTTTGGGTGGCACGCCATCATTTCCCCCAGGGCCCGACATGCCTTACATTTTCGTGGAAGTTTTTCATTTTTCAAGCTTATCTTGAGGGCAGGGATTGCTGCAGATGTTTTAAAGATCCTGCAGGGGGCTTCTGTTGCTATCGCAAACACTTCTGGGGAGAGAGCGAGCGATAAGCAGGGAAAGCGCCTGCGTGCGAAAATAAATGCAGTGGGAAACAGAGAGAGAGAGAGAGAGAGAGAGAGAGAGAGAGAGAGAGAGAGAGAGAGAGAGAGAACAAACTCATACACGTGGAAGCAGGAGCAGATAGTGAAGGAGGAAGAAAGAGGGAGCGTTGGTGAGTTGGAAGGAGGGGGTCATTCGGGCGGGCACTAGCCCGTAGCGAGAAAAGAAAGAAATCTCTCTTGTAGCGGAAATTTAAGCAGACTGATAATTAATAGGACCAGGAAGACTGGTGAACAAGGAAAAAGTATTGGTTTATTTGTTACGCAGCGCAGTGGACAGAACCCCAGGAGGGGAACTGACCCTTTGCTACATGTGAGCACAGTTTTTATACATTTCCAAGCAGAACATCACATGGTTGCTGAGAATGTGCATAGTCACAGAGTCCTACAGGAAAAACAAGAGACTTTGGATTTACATTTTACAGAAGACAATAGGAACAATAGTGGGCTGAGCTAGTCAGAGGACTCTTGATGGTCCGATCCTTGAATCCAGGGGGACTTGATTGAGTTAGCTCTGGGAGTCTCCCTGCACCCAGAGTCAGCCTAATGTGTATGCTCTCCTTGAAAGGAGGAAAGATTAAGTTGCCAAATGTGAGGTTTTTCCTGTGACCTGGGGAGGCAGATATGAACAGAAACCAGGAAAATATTTTTCTGCATCACTCTTTAAGATTTGTTTGGTGTTATGGGGCTGATGCGATGCTGCAGAGTAACTGGATGGATGGGCGGCGCGGGGGTTACATTCGGCAATCTGTGCTTCCACCTTCCCCACCCCCCACTCAACGGTCTTCACACCCACCCCTAATTCAATCCAGTCTCTTCCCCCACACCACACGCAGCCCTTGCCTCCTTTAAGTGTGGAAAAATGCCTCAAAAGGAGGGTGGGAAAGCACGAGAGGAGCACAGACAAGTCGAGCAAGAGGTTGTGAAACGAACTAACAAAAAGCATGCACACACCCCTCCAGAGTTTCTTCTGCAATGCAACCCTGGCTCCTGCTCCTCCCTCACTGTGGTGCCCAAAATCACTTGCAAGAGACCGGAGTGTTTGTGTGTGTGTGTATGGGGGGGGGGGGAGACAGAGAGAGAGAGTAGAGAGAGAGAGAGAGATCGTTTGGAAAGAAAGGGATGCAAAGGTAGCCCTGGGTAGACACTAATTTTCGTTGTACATTTGGCATCTGTGCTTCCAGCTTCCCCCCCTCTCTGTGTAGTACC
Organism: Plestiodon gilberti rubricaudatus; assembly: GCA_026170595.1. Taxonomy (NCBI): domain Eukaryota; kingdom Metazoa; phylum Chordata; class Lepidosauria; order Squamata; family Scincidae; genus Plestiodon; species Plestiodon gilberti. The sequence goes on from JANXHW010000006.1 coordinate 24,904,185, forward strand.
CCCCATCCACAACCCATTTAAAATGCCATCCATGTTAACTAAAATACCATGCTAAATAAAATGTAATGTGTTCTATATGTTTTCAGTTCAATGCAAAATTACTATTAAAAGTAGAAATAGTAAAAGTACTATTAAAAGTTCGAGGGGGGGGTGCGACACACCAGCAGAGTCAAGTTAGGCATTTTCAAAAATTTTGACACACCAAGCCCAAAACATTCGCCATCACTGGCATAGGGTTTGGCGGGGGGCTCATAGTATACCACGAGTGGAAGGTGCCCATAAGCAGGTTAATCATGCTGTCGGGTGTTACATTCGTCAGTGTGGCGGCCTGGTGATCTGACACCTGGGCATCATTCGTTCTGCAGTTTCTCTCTTTAGGGGTGATGGGGTGCTTCTATCAGAAAAGGGGGCTGACATTTTCTTTGGAGATCTGCAGCTTGGCCTTCAGTGTCTTTTGTCACTGTCTGGGCAGTGAGGTGCCAAGCTCGAGGCTGGCCCTCCCTTGTGGCAAGTTTCCATGGGTAAGAAGGCTGTACGTTGGGCTATAGGCGTGAACTCTGGGGCAGCAAGATTAGGGGATACCCCTCACATTTTTCCAGCTCCCAGCTGCCCTCTGGCATGCGGGTCTGCTGTGGGGTCCCTTGGCCTGGATCACGTGAGCTGCCCTAGGTGCCCTCCAGCTCAGGGTGGTGCAATGGTTCCTGCTGCCCTGGCCAGTTAGGGGTTGATGGTGAAGAGCCTGCCTTCTTTGTGAAGAGATGGTGGCTTGGAGTCAAGTTTGTAATGTCTGCCCTGGCAGTCCATAGGATGTGCCCCCTGCTTCAGCACTTCCCACATGTCATGTGTATTACCCTGACCTGAGCCTGCGGATCTCCTATTTCTCTCTTCTCTGTATTTATTTTCAATAAAGTGGCCCTTTTCATCCATATACTTGACTCATGTGTTTATTGGTGAATGCTAGAGCAATGGGAATACCTGCCAATATCTGCCCCTGTCCTGTCCACAATACCCCATTCTCTGCCCTGTAATCATATCACAGTGGAAACATGGTATTACTTCAAGTTATAATAAGTGATGTTGTTCCCAATCTCTAGTTCAGTTACGGTACAGCTGAAAGAACGGTCAGTGACAGAATTGACTTCCCTTCTTTGTACTGGACTGCACCAAGGGAAAGGATCCATCGTATTGGGATTGTCCAGCTTCTGCTACATTTCAGATGGACGTGGGTCGGCCTCCTAGTTTCGGATGATGAGGATGGAGAAAGCTTTGTGCAGAGCCTGACACCTCTGCTTGCGCAGAAGAGCATTTGCATTGCATGGTTGCGAAGGGATACAGCAATACAAGATAAACGTGAGGAAAATCACGTTGCAAAAATGGAAGTGTTAAAAATGATAATTTTAACATCTGAAGTCAAAGTGATTATTGTTGGTGGGGACTCAATGTTGCCCCATTTTTTAATGTTGCTCTTTGAAATGATTGAATCTGATACAGGAGCATATATAGGGAAGGTCTGGATCATGCCACCTCAGTGGTATTTCTCTACCACAGGCTACGGCGAATTGTTGGGTAGAAACATTTTGCATGGAGTGCTTTCTTTATTATTTCACACAAATTCAGTTCCAAAATTTGAGGACTTTCTGCAAACGTTAAAGCCTGATGAGAAATTGAGGAACTTTCTCTGTGTCCTATGGGAAATGGAATTCATATATTGTCAAAAATGTAAAGGAGAAAAGAAACTGAGGAAACCGCCTCTATCTTTCTTTGAAATGAGTATGTCTGGTGAGAGCTACGGTATCTACAATGCTGTCTATGCTGTGGCACATGCCCTACATGCCACATACATGACCAGACAAAGAAGCCTGCAACAGAGAGGCACATCTGAGTCTTTTGATGTTAAGCCATGGCAGGTAAAATCACCAACAGAATGAACATGAGTTGGTGTTTTGTGGTGGCTAAGAAAGTGAGAAGTGATTCAAGACTAAATTAATCACACATGTGCCATGAATTCTCAAGAGGTGGCTTTAGGCAAAACACGACGTGTTCTGGCCCCCCGCGCCCCGCCCCTTAAGGGCAGGTCACTGTCCCGGTCGGCGATTTGGTAAGCCTAGGCAAAACTGCCTCTTTCAACCTGGGCTTTCCAGGAGAGAGATAATAGGGAGGTAATGTGTGATCCTTCTTGTTGTCTGAAACTGTTCAGCAAATTAATCACTAGAAACTTTATTGCAACACTTTGGGTACAGGATGAAATAAAAATAATAAACCTGAGTGAAGGTCCTCTGAATATTATTGAGCTGATAGGAAAGTGAGGGAAACCTCCTATGTCTTATTACTAAGTCAGGCCTTGAGTTTTGAGTGTGGTAGATTCCATAGATTCACTGCAATGATCTTGGAAACTTTGTTAGATTCTCAAAGGTTGTTTCAAAAAATAATAAATTCACACACTGACAAGAAGTGAGGGCATGGTGGAAAGCCAAGTAGTCTCTTACCTCTTCATATGCGCTTCAGATACTATGTTAAAAAGATTATATGATATCTGGTTTGGAAGCTTTCATGGCCAGCAATTAACTTACAATGTTAGGGGTATACGGGAGCAGATGCCATGTCGAAAAAATGACTTGAAGTTACATGTACTCCAATACCGTTCGCGGGTCTCCACTGTCAGGCAGCCGCAGATGGAACAAAACACAATTAAAATCCAAGGCAAGCAGTAGTCCAATGTTTCATTCCGCAAACTCGGAACCTCTTCACAGGAACAATCATTAGAGATTGCAGATGAAATTGTCAAAGGTTTACCCCTTCTCATTTAAAACCGTAAAAGCGCGGGAAAGGCAGTTAATCCACAGCGGAAATGACCTGACCTAGTGACCGCGCTGTCTGTCAATCATTCAATTAAGCTGTTTCCGTTTTCTCCTTTCTCCATTACCCGATGGTGCAGCTTATGCTGTATAGGCAGCCAAATTTTATTAGTGAAAGTCAGGTCCTGTTGCCTATTCAGAAGCCCCCCCCCCATAGGTCTTTTGCTGATCTCAAGCGATTCCAAATGGCATAAGATTTTAAAATTATTTTCGCTTTGCAGGCACCTGGTATCACCGAAAAGAATCGAATGCCCTGAACTGAGCGCATGTTCTACGATCGAAGACTGTTCCAGATGTTTAAGCCGCAGCGGTCTTTCATGTTCGTTCGTTCTTGTTCTCATAGATCTGCATGTCATGCCAATGTAACATTTTCCACATTCACAAGGGATACAATAAATTCCCGCATTAGATAATGCCGGTCTCCTGTCCTTAGGATTGTTCAAGACCTGTTGCAGTTTCGTTGTGGGTTTAAAGATGGTTTTAACTTTTCCCTGTTGCAAAATGCGCGAAAATTAATGCAAAACTTTTCCCTCTTGCAAAAATTAACTTTTCCCTGTTGCAAACAGCTTAATTGAATGATTGACGGACAGCGCGGTCACTAGGTCAGGTCATTTCCGCTGTGGATTAACTGCCTTTCCCGCGCTTTTACGGTTTTAAACGAGAAGGGGTAAACCTTTGGCAATTTCATCTGCAATCTCTAATGATTGTTCCTGTGAAGAGGTTCCAAGTTTGAGGAACGAAACGTTGGACTACTGCTTGCCTTGGATTTTAATTGTGTTTTGTTCCGTCCACGGCTGCCTGACAGTGGAGACCCGCGAACGGTATTGGAGTACATTTAACTTCAAGTCATTTTTTCAACATGGCATCTGCTCCCGTATACCCCTAACATTATATGATATCAATATGGAAGGCTGTGTGCTAAATGATTATTGCTGACATCTAGCACAGCTGTTGTATGAGCAGAAGGCTGTAGGGTTCCTGGTTTCTATTGGTTCCCATGTCCATGCTCGTCATGTTTTTCTAAAGGGTTCCTTAGCTGTCTGGAACACTGCAGGGCACATAATTCTGATGTGGGAAGAAGGAGTTGGAAGACCCCAATTTCTGTGAGTGCTCCTGGATTCTATTCCAGAATCTTAATGGTTTTCTGTCCCACTCTAGCTCCACTCTTTCTTGAAAAACATCCATTTCAACAATAGTGCTGGACATGAAGTCTTGTTCAAAAATGGGGAACTCATGTTTGGCTATGATATCATCAACTGGATCACTTTCCCCAATGACACCTTCCTTAAAGTCCCTGTTGGAATGATCTCAGCAAGCCAAGAATTCACTATCAATGAGGATGCCATTGTGTGGAACGACAGATTGAAGCAGGTATGAACATACTGTACTTCTGAATCAGGAATGTATGCTATAAGTGATTATAATTCCGTTTTATCTATCTAATTTGTCCACACTGAATTAACAAGAACTATAACAACTTATTTCCACTGTAAAAAAAAAAAGTAACCATAGACATATTTCCTAGGACAGCTGGAGAGAGGGAGAAAGAGGGTGAGATGGGGTATGCACATTCTTAGTCAGATGTGGGAGGGCCCAGCTCAGATATACCGTATTGTCCCCGAGTATAAGCCGCACTTCCCCCCCTAATTTAAGTTTTTCAATTAGGGGTGCGGCTTACAATCGCGCTGTAGAAAAAACATACACAATTAAAATGCCAGTATATGTGCTTGTCTTCTGAGCAAGTCTTCTCCACTTTTAATTTAAATTGGCAGGGATCCTAAGGCAGCTGCATTGGCAGTGTGAATTGCTAATGACAGCCATTTGTCCAAGTCTGTTGTTGCAGAGATGCTGTGTTTACTGGCTTAGTTCCTAATTGCTGTGCCCAGGAAGGCTTAAATGGGGAGCTAAGAGGCCTCCCAAGACTCCAAAGGGCTTTCCCAATTTATTAGGGGGCTTACCTAATAGGAAAGGACGTCTTTCCCACGTCCTGGCCGCAGCAGAAAGAAGAAAAGCACTGGAAAGCTAAACACACATTTTAACTGCTCAAGAGCAAAGCACTGAAGTTAGTTTTGCTTTTGCTGTAACAGGAGCTCCCTCTGCTCCAGTGCTCCATCTGCTGGTCACTGAGCGCCTTTGTTTTGATTTGATTTTAAATTAAAGTCACAGTGTTTTTAAAATAACCAGCAATTGTAACAATAAAAGTTTGCTAGTTGCACTTTTCACTCTTGTCTCCCTCCTCGTTCTCTTCCAAACCATCGAGCTGCACCATTGGCCATTACACAGGACTGCAGCATATGAGATAGTTTCCCCCGTGTGTGCAAGTTACATGTGCTCTTACATGTGTCCCGCTGCTCTTAAATTATTTCAAGCTAAGGCATTACCTCAATGACTATATGGTGCCCAATTGGGGCCTTTACCCAATATCTTGACTTTGGAACGTGTCCAATCAAAGTTTCTTAGGGCAGCCCTTGGAGTGCCTAGATGGGTCTCCAATGCAATGTTGCGTTTAGAGACTAGACAGATTAAGATCGAGGCCAGAGTATGGATAGTTATTTTTGCATACTGTCTAAGATTGCACTTCTGTTCAGCTGGTCTTGCCCCTTTAATTCTTCAAGACAAATATAAATCTAGTTGGACTCAGTCATTTGAGCTGCAATTGGCCTCAACAGGTTTTTCTCGGATGAGCTTGCTTAGCATGGGCCTGGATCAGGCAAAGGCAATGATACAGCAGTGTGTTCTTGATATTGAGTGACAGAAAGATCTTAGCAATGTAACAGAATTTTGTATTGGTGAGGAATTTAAATATATTCTGGCTCCAGTATCTTATCTTGCTCAGTTGGAGATCCCAAAATATAGACGGGCGTTCACACTGGCTCGCTGTAGTGGATTGCCCTCAGCAGTGCTAGAGGGTCACTACAGAAAGGTCCCTTTTGCAGAGTGACTATGTCCTTGTGTTCTGCTGGACTGCATGTTATATAGAGATATACGTACCACCCTTATCTCTCCATTGCTAGTAACTAAGTTACCGGGTCGTACGAGACAGTTCTATAGATTTCTGCTTCTGTCAGGTTCCAACTCTGCTGTTATATACAGCGTTGCTAAATTCTTTGCAGCTGCAATCAGTATCCGAAGAAAGATGGTAACTGCTAACTTGTTATAAGGGATCTCTGATGGGATGTGTATTTAATGTATAGTTTGTTAAGATAGTTGATTCTTATTTCTGTTTATTTTTACTATTCGTACAGATTACAGATTTATAGATATAGTTAACATTCTAATTCAGAGCAAACTTTTATCCTAGATTTTATAGTATTAAGTATGGTTGATTGGTGGTTGGGGGATCTATTTTATTTTAACTTCTTGTCTTAATTGATGTTTATGATGCTTCTTTTGGCTCTGTACTGGTAACTTTTGCGCTGGTCTGTGACTGCAATAAAGATGATGATGATGAAGTTACGTGTGCTTAAAAACACATCCAGTTACAACTTCCTATCCCTTTTGGCCAGAAAAGCCTTTCCCTTCATTCCTGAAATATTTCCCTTGATGTTCCTTCACCTTCATGGCAGAATGTTCTCCTTCTCTTCTATCTCTTCCAGTCTCCTTCCCCCATCTCTCCCCTTCTGTTTCTCCCAGTCCTGACCAACGTTTCAATGCCGATGCATGCAGCCAGGATGCAGCCCCATGGTAAGGGGAATAGGCTTCCATGATTGCCTCTCCAACACAGAATGCAGCCCACGTCCCGTTGGCATGGCTGCATTGGCACTAGAAAGTTGGTTAGGATTGGGCTGGGACACTCTTTCCTATCTCCTTCCTTCCCCAACATCAGCCTCTTTCAATACCAGCCACCCCACCTCCCAACAGCAGATCCCTGTCAGCTATGATGTCAGTGACCTTTCCTGGGTTCACAGCACTCATTGACAGCGCAATCCTATCCAACTTACACCACTGATGTAACCAGCGGTGCAGTGAGGACAGGAAGCGCCAGAATGGAAAGGGGATTCAAAACCTCCCCAAAGGGGGATTCAAAGGGGATTTAAATGCCCCTCCCCTCCAAAGCCTCCCGCTATGCCCTACCCTGCTGGTTACACCAGAGGTGTAAGTTGGATAGGATTGCGCTGTTAGTCAGTGTCAATGTCATTGAGCTGTGCTGTCTCACTTTCGCTGCCCCTGCTAAGGACCTCTGAGAAATATTATTATTTATTGAATTTCTATCCTGCCTTTTCTCACCCATTGGGGGCCCCAAAGCAACTCACAATACCATCCACGTGTTTTTGTGATTAGGTGCCTCCCCACTCCACGTGTGTTGACAGCTGCCATGTTGGACACAGCAGGAAAGTTCGGGAGGGGAAACCCATTTGTTGCTATGATTGCATGCCATGCACAGAAAACACCGTTTCTAACCAGACAGGTAAGAGATGCCCCTGAACACCTGAATCAGATGCCAAGAAAAATAAGAATACAAAGAGAAAAGTTTTCACACCAAATCATAACTGAATTGGTTCTCCTAGAATTCAAATTTTGTACCCTGAAAGCACAACAGAAGCATAAGCAAAATGTGTGTTAATTTGTTTGAAAAGCAAGACCAACTTTTCTAAGAGCCACCTGTATAGATAGGCTTACCATATCCAAAGGGGGACAGGGTGCCTACACCTTTAACTATTGTACAAAGAGGGAATTTGGGCAGGTGCAGCTCATAATGGAAGGGTGCAACAAGCTGCACCTGCCCAAATTCCCTCTTTTTACAATGGTTAAAGGTGTAGGCACCCTGTCCCCGTTTGGATATGGTAAGCCTATGTATAGACAAACTTACCAAAAGTTCACTTGTCTCAATAATTTACCACCTATCAAGTCAAACCAATTTGTGAGATTCAGGCTGCAATCCTATACACACTTACCTAGGAGTAAGTCCAATATGTATCAATAGAACTTACTTCTGAGTAGACATTCCATGTTGTCATGACAAGCCCATGATACCATATAGTTGTACCACAAATAAAGCCTGTTGGGTAGTGAAAATTAATGCACTGGATACTGGTTAAAAAAAAAAAAGCTCTTTACCTGAACCTATGTCACTACCAATGTGGCCACAGAATGTCTTGTCATAAAGGCAGTTACAAAAAAAAATTCCAACACAATTGACAAGAGGTGTTATACTTTGATCTTTTTTGTAACATGTAGTCTATGTTGTGAGAATGGAGCACGAGGGGAAACTACAAGTGACTACAATTTTATTAGAAAGCAAAGGTTTTTGACAATTTAATGCATATACTAACCACTAGGCAAAATGAACAAACGTAGCTCCATACCCCATTGTTCCTTTCAGATGCAGATCACTGTGTTCCATGTGCAGAAGATCAATATCCCATGAAGAACCATGATCAATGTATTCCAAAGGTTACATCCTTCCTTTCCTACCAGGAGCCATTGGGGATTGTTATGGCTTCACTTGCTATTTCCTGTACAGTGATAACAGTCCTGGTGATGCACACCTTTCTCAGGAACTGGAACACTCCCATTGTCAAAGCCAACAACCGGAACCTCACCTGTGTTCTTCTCAGCTCCATCCTGCTTTGCTATCTTTCTTCCCTTCTATTCATTGGGAGATCTGGAAAGATGACTTGCCTTCTTCAACAACCAGCTTTTGGCATCATTTTCTCTGTGGCCGTTTCTTGTGTCTTGGCAAAAACGATCATGGTGGTCCTTGTCTTCATGGCCTCAAAGCCAGGAAGTAGGATGAGGACATTTCTAGGCCAAAAAGTGGCCAACTCTGTTGTTCTGTGCTGCTCCTTCGTTCAAGTGGTCATCTGTATCGCATGGCTGTCATCCTCTCCTCCATTCCCAGATGCTGACATGCACTCAGAGATTGGGCAAATCATACTGGAATGTAATGAAGGGTCTCCTTTCATGTTCTACTGTGTCCTGGGCTACATGGGCTTTCTGGCCCTCATCAGCTTCACTGTGGCTTTCCTAGCCAGAAAACTACCAGACGCTTTCAATGAAGCCAAGTTCATCACCTTCAGCATGCTGGTCTTTTGCAGTGTTTGGATCTCCTTTCTTCCAGCTTATCTGAGCACCAAGGGGAAAACCATTGTGACACTGGAGGTGATTGCCATCTTGACCTCCAACACAGGGCTGTTGGCTTGCATCTTCTTCCCCAAATGTTACATTATTGTTCTAAGATCTGATCTCAACACCAAGAAACTTGTCATAGAGAAAAGAAATTATGACCATTAATACCAAAAGGTTAATTTTTTTGTGGTCCTGTTTATATATCTGGGTTAAACAACTACTTTTTACAAGGCAGCTTAACAAAGATCTATGTGAATAAAGAATTATAAAGTACTTCAAAGAACATCTCTTTGATGCAGAAACGTCTTTATGTATTCCAGCTGGTACATGCATATGCCTTTTTCTGTACATTGTCTCTCTGTAGTTAAGGATAGAAATTATTAAGACCCCAGCGTATGGCATTATCAGACTCCTCACTGGCCAGCGGGCGTTCCTTGCCCCACCCTCCACATGCAGGCAGGGCTGAAGGGGGAGACAGTTTGGTAGGTGGTAGTCATGATTGACGGCTCCTGGCTGGAGGCTTCCCCAAGCAAACTGCAGCTTTTATTCAGCCAGCAGTTGCTTGGGGCATGCGTCGTCCCACCCACATGACCCTTTTTCAGTCTGAGACTAGCTGGCTGCTGTTAAAGGGCCAAGTAGGAATTTTTAGCTGCCAATCTGATTGGCACTGATTGGCAGTTTTTTCGCCTCCCCCAGACTGTGGGCTCTTCGGGTGTATACTGCTAGTTTTTCCCACTGTTTAGGTCATCGGCAGGTGTTGTGCGGGCAAAACACAAGCAGGTGGAAGTTTGGTATCTGTCTGAGCCAGCAAGATTGGGGGGGTGAACCAGAACCGCTCCAATGATGCCTAACCGGCTGAACGAGGCTGGCTGGCTAGCCCCCCGATTGGAATGTACAAAAGGAGCACTTGGCATGGCCGGTGCTCCCGATGTGGTCCCGCTGGCTCGACCCCTCGGGGTTGGCAATGATAGGCTGAACGGGTTAAGTGACCTATTTGTGCCTAGAGTCAGAAGGCATGCCCTGGGGAACTATCCAGGTGAAAAAGGCAGCCTGTCGCTCACCCCAATATGAGCACTCGCACAATTTGGGGGTTTGGTTTTAGAGCCCTGCTGCAACTGTTGTGTGGTTCTATTAATAAAGGTGGCCCAGTTTACAACAGCCTCTGTGCGTGGCTTTTTGGGGGGTTCCAGAGTAATGTGAAGTTAGAGAGGATGAAGGCAAACAGAGTGAAGCTGAATCCAGATAAGACCTTGGTGCTGTAGGAGGACAATGCTGACACTCTGTTTGGGATGGGGTTTCTTTATTTATATCCCGCTTTTCTCCGCAGAGGGCACCCAAAACCAGTTGCACTGTCCCTGAATGGGTGAGCTCCCACTTTGTCAATACTCTTGGCAGGGCCATTCAGAGGAATTTTATCAGGGGGTACAAAGTTTCTTTTGGGCCCCCTACATAGGAAATTGGCTCCTGGACCCCTTTTTTTATGCTCCAGGGCCCCCTTTTTGACCCATTTTCATATTGGGCCCGGGTACAAATTACCCCCTCTCTCAGAGGCCCTGACTCCTGTATCCTGCACTGTCCGTGAACACCCAGGTGTCCTTTCAAACTCTGAACAATCTGTTGGGAAAAAGAGGCAGGGCCTTATCAGAGGCAGCCCGACTGTTGAGGAACACCTTTCTCAAAATGATCCATACAACTCCTGCCCATGCAGTCTTTAGAAGAAGCTGAAAACATTTTTTTTGGGGAAAAGGACTTCTCACTCCATATATAATTTAACTCACACTGTGAAGATTAGTTTAATGCTGCTATTTATTATCATTATAACAGCCTTTTGACTTCAGGTGTCATTTCAGGTTCTTTCAATTTTCAGTTGGGCTCAAAAATAAATGTGGAAACTGGAATGTAAAGTGTTCACGTGAAATTGTGAATGAAAGGATATGCTAGCAGAAAAACGAATGTATTTTAAATGCATTGCGATTTTTACAACCTACCAAACTGTCTCATCAACAACAACAACAACAACAACAACAACAACAAAACTGACCCTCAATTTTGGAAGGAAAGAGAATTCTGCTTTTAGAATGCATATTGACTACATAAAGCCACTTAGATAGAAGAGTTTGAATTGCATGCATGTGCTGTGCACATTTGTCAGATAAATTGAGGTGGTTGCTGATGTTTTGTTATCAGGCATAAAGTTTTACTACACTGTGCCAGTGCTAGCTGTTGCAAATGTGCCATAAGGAATGTTGTGACAGAGCAGCAAGCAGGCTCGCTGGTGCAAAGGTGTAGTGAGACCCCAGAAGGGTGGTTGGCCCCCTAGAACACATAAGGCCTGAAATCCCCAGAAGCAAGGCCTCAAATGAGCCAAAGTAATGAACCAAAGATCAGTACAGGCCTCTGAACCAAAGTCAAAAAAAGAGGAAGTTCAGCTTTTGCTTGCTAAGTTACACCCCCAGCAGATACATACCTAGCTCGCTTGGCAGAAACCGCAAGAACAAACAACAGATGGTCAGGACACCCAAAGAACATCTCAGCACCCAGGAAGTCGGGGGGGGGGCTGGAGAGTGATGGCCAGAGTACAGCTTGTTTGCTTTGCAATGCTTTACAGAACTATTATGCTTTTAAGAAAAAGAGGAACTTGGAGTGGACACCCTGCACCTGCAAAAACCGGGGGAGTGGGAGTCGTTGAAAATAGCATCCTGCGGTTAAGTTTGTGGTTAAAAACAAGCTACTTGTGGGAAGGGGATACCTCTGTAAAAAGTATAAAAGCTGTAGCTTCTTTGCACTTGCTTTGTGCCTGCCCCTAATGGGCTTGCACCCTATGTACTCCCCATGTGCATAGTAATCAATAAATTCTTTGTATTTGAACTATTTTGGACTTGGTCTCTGATTTTGGCTGCCTTAGGACCCAGGTCACGGACCTACCCCGGGGGGTCTCGGGCTCCGAGACCCTCCCTGTATACAGCAAAGGTCTGCGCCACCCCAACAGTGCCAGTGCAGGCCGCGATGCACGCTGGAGGAGGTAAGCGTCTGCTTGGTAGCACAGTTGTGAGGGGAGGGCAGTGATGGAAGCATGAGTTGGGCAAATCGGACCCGGAAGGGGGCTGGGATCGGTGGCATTACCATGCATCATATCTTATCTCTCCAGGCCCGATTCGCCAACATGGACTCACTTGGTCTTGCACCAGCAATTTAGGTAACAAAGATTAGGCTTACCATATTTTCCCAGATCCAGACTGCCACCCCCAGAATAATTAAACAATCAACCAATCAATCAATTAATTAATTAATCTTTCCTGATTTTTTGTGGACACAATCCGAAATTTTTATTTATTTATTTATGGTCACGAAAATGGTAATTTTTGCTGCCGCTGCCACTTCCTTACTGTTTCCGCCGCTCCTCCTCCACCGTTGCTGCCACTGCTATTGCCTTCCTGCCGTGGCTCCTCCGCCATTCTTCTGGAGCCTGGCTGTCCGCATCCAGGCCAACCAGGACTCCAATGCCACCGCTGATGGTGCTTCCGCCTCCCCGCCGGTGCCACTTCCAGTATTCTGGAGCCACATCCTGGCCAGCAAGGACTCCAATGCCCCACCACACTGCCGCTGCTGGTGCTGCCACCTCTTGTCCGCTCCTATGGAGTCTTCTGGAGCCTGGCTTGACGCATCCAGGCCAGCCAGGACTCCAGTGCTGCCACCTATGCGTCACTGCAAAAGGGACCTTTTTCGGGCTCTGCTCTCTTGGATCTTGTGAGATTTCACGAGATCCAAGATGGCGGCGCCTTAAAAAAGGCACTTTTTACATTTTTGAAGTGGCGGTGGCAGAGGCTTCATACCGGCCCGGAAAGCCTGGGACCGACCAGGGACCAAAGCCCGGAATCCGGGACGGTCCCCGGTTTTCCGGAAGGTAAGCCTAGCACAGATCCTAGTAGACATGTTGTGCAGACTGGGGCTTTCCCCGGGGCAAGGGGACAAATATCCACTTATCTCAAGGAGACCTCCAGACTGCAAACATCCCATGCAGGATGCAGTGTGGGCTTCGCTGCCACACTGCATCGGCATGGGATAATATTGGGATGTTAGGGTTAGTGACGGTGCATCGTGTGTGTGCGTGTGGGGGGCAGTTCCAGAGGTCTCCTCCAGGTAAGGGAATATTTGTCTGTTTGAGTTGCACAACCTGATCCTTAAAGAGATATCTACCTGTTCTTTTTTGGGAAGGCATTTATCTACTTAGTAATTGTTAAAATAACTATCATTATAACTATTATTATTCTTCACTCCTTCGAAAAACAAACCAGATGAAAAACACAGGCAGTTAAATCTTCAGCCCACTTCTACACTGATTGCAACATGTCACTCAACAAGAGGTGTAGGACTCCATCTGTTACTTACGGTGTCTGTTGTGGGGACCATTGTTGTTGTCTGTGTGGAAAAGAAGGCAGCTGTGCAGCTGTGGCATGGCTGAGCAGGAATTGCTACTCAAGCGGTTCTTCTTTCTGTTGCTTTTCCTGTTGATGTTCCTACCAGTTGTGTGCCAGAACCAAAAAAGAACATGTCATTTTAGAAGCATTCAAGACAATGTGTACAATCCAGGAGAAGCCATCATTGGTGGGATCCTCTCTCTGGTATTACCTTTTGCAGATTTGTTCAATTTTAGAGGTGTTCCAGCACAGAATCATGAGATCTCCAGGTAAGTTCTTCATTATAAGATAATCTCATTTTTCTCAGGAGAGCAGGGAGTCCAAAAACTTCCTGAGGAAGATCCAGAGGTACAATTGATCACGGATTGACTTGGAAGTGATTGGGAAAGATGGAACAGTTCAATTCCTATGTATAATGGATTAATTAGAGATGGACAGTGCAATCCTATCCAACTTACACCACCTGTGTAACCAGTGGGGCAGGGCAGGGTGGGAGGCTTTGGGGGGGGAAGGGAGATTTAAGACCCCTTTGAATCCATGTTTGGAGGGGATTTGAATCCCTTTTCCATTCTGGGGCCTCCCATTCCCGCTGCACCACTGCTTACACTGGTAGTGTAAGTTGGATAGGATTGCACTGACAGAATGTTCCATTAGGTTTTTTGCAACACTAGAAATGAGCCTGATGTAAGTTCTTCTAAGGAAGGGTATGACCATAAATATTACTGGGAATCAGTAGTCGGCTTCAGAATAAATCTGATTGTCTTTTATTCAAGACGGGAACATGGAAGGATATGTCTGTGCCACTTATTCTATTCTGTCCACTCAATTCTATTCCATTCTGTGGTTACTCCTTGCCCTCGTACTCCCATTAGGTGCTTGTGCTATACTTGTATTTCCTATAATAGGAAAGTGAACTTGTGTTTCATTTAAACAGAAAACGTTCTCTCATAGACCCTATCAATTCAATTCAATAATCTTTATTGGTATAGACAAACAGTCAACAACAAAACAATAACAGTAAAAGATACATAGACACTATGATTCATACATACTTGGAGGGATTGCAATGAGCACAAAGTCAATGACACGCCACTCTGGGACCGCAGAAAAATGGAGGCTGTTCAAGATCTTATATGGCCATTTCTTGCAATAGTCAGCAAGGCATTTCCACTAGTTGGGGACTGTGTGCAAAATCCTCAGGAAACTATTAAAAACAAAAAGGTCTTGATTATAAAGGTGGACAAGATGTTAGTTGGGAGGAGAGATGCGACAAGGTATGTGTACAACAGCTAAGAATGGATCCCCCTATGATGGGGAAAAAGTGGGATATATATCTAAACATAAGAACATAAGAAGAGCCCTGCTGGATCAGGCCAAAGGCCCATCTAGTCCAGCTTCCTGTATCACACAGTGGCCCCACCAGATGCCTCAGGGAGCACACAGCCAACAAGATAACCTGTTTCCTGCTGCCACTCCCCTGTACCTGGCACAGAGAAAACCAACTTCTAAAACCAGGAGGTTGCTTATGGCTTGTAACCTGTGATGGTCTTTTCCTCCATGAATCTGTCCAAACCCCTTTTAAAGGCATCTAGGCCAGGTACCATCACCACATCCTGTGGTGATCCTGTATTATCTAATAAATAAAGATTATGATACTACTACTACTACTACTACTACTACTACTACTACTACTACTACTACTACTACTACTAATAATAATAATACTAATAATAATACTAATACTAATACTAATACTAATACTAATAATAATAATAATAATAATAATAATAATAATAATAATTAATAATGGATGATTATACTTCCATATATCAATCTTAGCAGGGGAAAAAATGAAACAAAGGCAAGACTTACCTAGTGTCAATCACTTTAAATTGCATGGATACCAAAGGAAGGAGGAAATATTGAGTAGGGTAATACCTTTATTTAAGATTATCTAAAATATCAAAAGAGTGAACAAGAAAGAGTTAGTCTACTGGATAAAATACTATTTCATCCCAATAGGCTTTAAGTGTCTATTGAATGATTCTGCTCCCACATGCAGAACTCAAAGCACTCCCTTTCTATCTTTCTCTTACTCGGAGGGATTAGGCTTTCAGCAAGCTTTGTAGCATTGGTGGTAGAGACAATTCATCAGATAATGTTCATAGAACATTTCTCAGTATCATTTCTATTGCAGTACAAAGATTGCTTATTACCAGCATGCTCTGTCCTTGATATTTGCCATCCATGAGATCAACAGCAACCCCAGGCTCTTGCCCAATATCACCTTAGGATTCCACCTGTATGACAACCTGTTTAATTCAAAGGTCACATATGAGACGATCCTGGACCTACTATTCACACCGCAGAAGAATCGCTTCAATTATAAATGTGATAGGAAAGATGTGTTGACTGTTGTTGGGGGATTCACTAAAGAGAAGTCCATCCAAATGGCCAACCTTTTCAATATCTACAAGATTCCACAGGTATGTGAGTGTAGGTACTTGGTGTGGTGGGACACTCTCTGTGGGGTGTTGCTGTTGATTTATACCACATTGAAATGCCCTTTTGTTATAGAGCGAAAGAGAGGTTTTGTTGTGTGACTATTATAAGCATGGTAGCAACGGTATTCCTCATTCAACCCTAGGACTTATCGTCAATATATGACATTTGGTCATAGGCATTTCCACTCTGTGTATTAGCACTAGATTTCCACAGAAATTTCACAATACTCTGCTGAAAAGTGGCTGCATTCCAGCAGGTTACATCTCTTGACTGAAGAAGAAAGAGTAAAAACATAACTGGAAGTTGTCATTGTGGAAGTGAAAACCATTTCCAAAATTCTAATATCTTCCTGTACTCTTCCTTTCCTAAATGGCCCTCCACTGCTTGGTATCCTTAGTTTGGGGTGGTGGCTATAGTTACATCTACTGGTTCCCCACCCCGTGTTATGATGCTGACCCTGTGAAAAGGGAAAGTGGAGAGCAGAAAGGGTGCGTGTGGTTAACCACTAGGTTTTCTCCCCTTGGCAGAGCTCATGGCAGGGTCTCCTTCCCCAACACAGATATTTCTATTTGGGTAGCTAATCCTCTCAGGTCCTGAGGGAAATTTGACACAGTCCATAGCTGGTCCTTCTTTACAGAGGCATTTCCACGGTAAGGGCCGCACCGTAAGTCATGCCCCGTCCAAGTACCGTGTTTACAAACTGGAACGAGGAGGCCCTGCCCCCTCGCCTTCACAGCCATTCAGAGAAGACTCCCTGCTCGTCACCTTCGCAGCATGTAATGGATCCGCCAGCGAGGGGGCAGGGCATCCTCATTCCGGTTTGTAAACACGGTATTAGGACGAGGCGCGACTTACGGTGTGGCCCTTACCGTGGAAATGCCTCTGCTTCTTTATGATGTCAAACTCTTCCAAAGCAACCCTCAGTAACTGCTGAAAAGTCCATTCTGTTAAATGGCCCCCTGTATGTGTGATCCATATAAAATAGTGCCTGAAAGAGCCAGATCACAACTGGGACCAAGTCACATGGAAAGGAGGGCTTGATAATGGACCAGGCATTTAGTGGGACCCCCTCCTGAAAAACAACAAAATATTCTGTTGTTGTATCTTTACCCTCATTTCCCTCTTTCCTATATGCAATGCCATAGAGATGTGCCATTGGCTACTGCATTGGCTACTGCATTCATTCCAGCCATGTTGCTGGAGCGTGGCGGGGGGGGGGCGGACCACCGCATGGATGCGCGCGTCACCCTCCAGAGCTCTGAGGCCGGGAGAAGGTCTCGGAGCATCCTCCCGGGCCGGTGCTTTTTTCGCACATGCGCAGACCGTTCCTGAGGGAAAAGGGCAGCCCTTTTCCCTCAGGAACGGTCTGCTCATGCGCGAAAACGTTATAAATTACGTTGTGATGCAGTGGGCCTCGTCAGAAGGCCCAGGACAGCCGGCAGGGGAAGACGTCCCCGGAGCCGGCTGTAATGGGGGGGCAGAGTCGGGGGCACCTGGGGCAGCGTCCCTTCAAGTCGCCCCCCCAAAAATCGCGCATATAGGGGCTGTGGGGGGTCATTAGGGTGATGCGTGCGCCCCCGCCCTGGGGCCGCGTGCGCCCTAGTGACGCTGCTGTTCAGTTCCTGGCACACAGAATAGATTTCCCCCATATGCATTTGTTATATATCTCCTAAATGCAAATATGTTCATCCTAGTGCTTACTTTGTGGAGTGCACTGAAAACATGGTTATTTATGAAAGCATTTCGAATGAATTGAATGACCTGTTGATTTTTCAACATTGACATGGGATTTGGTGGGGTGTAGCAGTGAGCTAAACCGCTGAACCATAAGCTGTTGATCGAAAGGTCGGCAGTTCGATTCCCGCGACGGGGTGAGCGCTTGTTGATTGGCCAGCTCCTGCCAACCTAGCAGTTCCAAAGCATGTCAATGCGAGTAGATAAATAGGTACCGCTTGCGGGAAGAGAAACAGCGCTCCGTGTTCCAGCTGCATGCTACGCGCTGCGGCAGAGAGTCATGCCGGCCACATGACCATGGAGGCGTCTTCGGACAACGCTGGCTCTTCGGCTTTGAAATGGAGATGAGCACCACACCCTAGAGTCGGACACGACTGGACTTAATTGTCAGGGCATACCTTTACCTTTACCTAATTTTCTTTAAATAAATAAATAAATAAATAATTTTTAGGCATTGGCCTTTAATTCTGCCTTTTCCCTGACTTGCGGCACAATCCTATTGTCCGGGTAGGCCAGTGCAGCATGTGCTGTGCTGGCCTGGCCTAGGTTGTCGCAAATGCGCTTTAAAGTGCGTCATGATGCCCAGAGAGCAAGGTGTTCCGTCAAGAAGACCTGCACTGTGCCGCCAACACTGTTCCTGTAGCTCCGTAATACAGATCAGGTTCTGCTCTGGTGGTGTGGTGACTGGGGGAGATTGGGGGGATGGTGGGGAGGGGATATAATGGGGCAGGCAGGGGTAGGATGGTGTGGGTGAATTGGGCCTAGAAAGGAGGAGGGATTGGTGACACTGCCTTGCACCATATCTGCAGACAGGGATCCTAAAGAGTTGGTGGAAAAACGAGTTGCCCCATTGTAGCATCTAGGGGATTACCTGCGGTAAGGGAACAAATGTCTCCTTACCCTGAGTAGACCTCCAGTCACCTCATTCCCCAGATTGGATATAACATGGGACATGCGGCCCATGCTAGATGGCCCACATCAGGGAAGGATAGGATTGGGATGTTGGTTCTATTCTATAGCTGGCTTTGTTAAATTATTGTTTAGTGGTATAATCAGGAATTTAAGAACATAAGAACATAAGAAGAGCCCTGCTGGATCCGGCCAAAGGCCCATCTAGTCCAGCTTCCTGTATCTCCCAGTGGCCCCACCAGATGCCTCAGGGAGTACACAGCCAACCATTTGTTATATTACAATTTGATATCCTTAGTTGCCTTGCACATGACCTGATCAAAGGTGAGATAGAAGTGTTCTCACCAATAATAAATACCTATGTTATATAAACAAAACCAGAAAGATGAGGAGTTGGCATTACTGGACCATTTCAAAAATGATATCATAGTGGAATACATTATCTGTTCAAGCTATAATAAGTGATCTTCTCAATCTCTAGTTGACTTATGGTACAGCTGGAAGAATGCTCAGTGGCAGAATTGACTTCCCTTCTATGTACTGGACTGCACCAAGGGAAACTATCCATCATATTGGGATTGTCCAGCTTCTGCTGTATTTCAGATGGACATGGGTCAGCCTCCTGGTTTCGGATGATGAGGATGGAGAAAGATTTGTGCAGGGCCTGACACCTCTGCTTGCCAAGAAGGGCATTTGCATTGCATGGTTGCGAAGGGATGCAGCAAAACAAGATTTAATTGAGAAAAATCTTTTAGCAAAAATGGAAGAGTTAAAAAAAACAATTTCAATAACTGAAGCCAAGGCCATTATTGTTGGTGGTGACTCAAATGTATTGGGTATTTTAGTACAATTCTTAGAAGTGGTTGAATCTGATACACGAGCCTATATAGGGAAGGTTTGGATCATGCCACCTCAGTGGTATTTCTCTAGCTCACGCGATGGCAAATTGTGGGGTAGAAACATTTTGCATGGAGCGTTGTCTTTCTTATTCCACAAAAATTCAGTGCCAAAATTTGAGGACTTTCTTCTGATGTTAAAGCCTGATGAGGCACTGAGGAACTTTCTCTGTTTGCTCTGGCAATATGAGTTCATACACTGTCGAAGATGTAAAGGAGAAAAGAGACTGAGGAAACCGCCTCTCTCTCTCTTTGAGATGAGTATGTCTGGTGAGAGCTACGGTATCTACAATGCTGTCTATGCTGTGGCACATGCCCTTCATGCCACATACTTGAACAGACAAAGAACCCTGAAAAAGAGAGGCACATCTGAGTCTTTTGGTGTTCAGCCATGGCAGGTAAACTCAGCAGTAGTCTGACATGAGTTGGTGTAGTTTGGTGGTTAACGGCACAATCCTGTGTAGAAAAAGCCCCGAGGCAGCGCGCGCTGCCCCGGGGCAGGATGTTGCGCAAGTGCCGTAAAGCACTTGCACGACACCTAGAGATCACGCAGCGCCAGCGCTGCAGCCAGCACTGCATGCTCTGCCATCTCCCTGGCCCTGCGACTGCCAGTCCGGGTAAGTACTACGCCGGTTGGTACAGGGGCAGAGGGAGGGTGGACTGGGCAGTGAGGGGGCATGGAGGGGGTGGGGATACTGGGGACCAAGATCCTCGGTATCCTGAGCTCCCTCCAGGCCCCAGGTATGCCGACACAGCTAGTGTGAATGTATGCGACCTCTGAAGCTCGTGTACATTTGAGGAGGCCCAGGGCCTACAGCTGCTTACACGGGGGGTGGGGGAGAGGATGATCATCCCTTTCTCCCGAGTTGTTCCTGGGCTGCCCCAGGGCAGCCTTGGAACTCCATTGGATGCAGTGGTTGGCCCTTTAGGCCGGCCACCAAAGCCTACACAGGATTGGGCTGTAAGAAAGTGAGCAGTGATTCAAAACTGAATGAATCTCACATCTGCCATGAATGTTCACTAGTTACCTTAGGCAAAACTCTCTCTTTCAACCTCAACTTCCCAGCTAGAATAGGCAGATAATGTGTGATTGTTCTTGCTCTGTGAGATCATTCAGCAAGCTGGTCACTAGAAAATTTACTGCAAAACATTTTAATCAAATGTAATCTTAAGGTGACAAATTGTTTTGTTTTTAATCATTTTATTTTTATTTTGAACAGTTTAAACATTCTTTTAAATCTGTAAGCAGCCTTGGTTGCCCTGTAGGGATATCAATTATTTAAACAAATAAACAAATGATATTAATGCTATTCTGAAGGGTTATTTCCATGGAGTGCATGGTGCTGAGGTGGAAAGAAGGGTTTGGAAGACCCCAATTTCTGTGAGTCCTCCTGGATTCCAATCCAGAAGCTTAATGTTTTTCTCTCCCATTCCAGCTCCACTCTTTCTTGAAAAACATCCATTTCAACAATGGTGCTGGGCATGAAGTCCAGTTCCAAAATGGGGAGTTCTTGTCTGGCTATGATATCGTCAACTGGATCACTTTCCCCAATCACACATTCTTTAAACTCCCTGTTGGAATGATTTCACCAAGCCAAGAATTCACCATCAACGAGGATGCCATTGTGTGGAACAGCAGACTGAAGCAGGTATGAACATTCCGCATACACGAATGTAGGCATGTTGGTTACAAATCATGATTATTCTCCATTTTATTTATTCAATTGGCCCACATATAACTAACATGAACTACAGCAATTATTTTTTCCCCACTATCAAAATGTAGAAGCAATCATAGATACATTTCCTAGGGCAGTGGGCAGTGGCGTTGCTCCGGTAGGGGCGGGGCTGTAAGTTTCGCTCGTCCTAGTCCCGTTTACCAAGCGAGCAGGAGGTGGCCCCGCCCCCTCACTGTCGGAGCCATTCCCGTGTGGAGAAAGCAGCAGGCAGGGTCTCTTGCCTGCTGTGTTCTCCGCAGGGGAATGGCTCCGACAGTGAGGGGGCGGGGCCGCCTCCTTCTCACTTGGTAAACGGGACTAGGACGAGCGAAACTTATGGCCCCGCCCCTACTGGAGCAACGCCTTTGGCAGCAGGAGAGGGCAGGAAGGAGGAGGAGATTGGGGCATGTGCATTAATATCCTTAACTAGATTTGGGAGGGGCCAGCTCCGGTATATTATCTGAAGCAGCCCTGTGACGATATGGTAGTAAAATTATTAATTCTGAGAAATGCTCAAACGTCTTTGTTATCAGGTGTGCTCTTAGTCACGTGTAACATGAAATCTAGGGGAATTTACGGCATTTGCGACAACCAAGTCATTGGCTCTTGGCACAAATCTATGAAATGCCATGAAATGAGGAGGGAAGCAGAAGGCACTTCTTCTTGCACAAGGTGGTAGGATTATTGTGGGTAAAAGAATACAATAAAAGGAATATGGAGTTAAAAGATAATGAAATGCAATGTATACAACAATCATTTGTCCAAGAAGGCCCTCAACCACCAGCATTTTCATGGTGGGAACTCACCACAGTCACAGCATGGTGGAAAAGATAGAAGCATTAAGCATGCAGTCAACTTGACTGGGGAAAAAAAATTGCAGAAGATGGAGGGGGCCAATGCCCAGGGTTGCCAATCTTCCTAAACTGCATTTTCCAAGGCAAGAGTGTTACAGAGATCGTGTGACCCGGGTGCCAAGACCCAATGATCTCCAGGTCTGAGATGGGGGAGAACATCACAAAAGGGCTTGAAAAAGCAAACCCAGGAGGGCTGGGCAGCAGTCTTAACTGATTCCAGGATAGAAATCAAGGCAAGGGACGTTGGACTGTCTTCCTAGAGGGAAGGTTTTAGAAGGCTCTGGTGCTGTGATTTGTGGTTGTGCTCAAGGGAAGGGTGAGGGAAAGAAGAGAGAACAGTTGGAAAGAGAAGGGAGTCTTGTTATCAGTCTTGATACCAGTCTTGCATCCCAACTGGTACAGCAGTTCTTGGGTAGAAGAGTGAATGAGGATGCTTTTTGCAGCACCAGCAGGTCTCTGAGCAATGCACATGTAGAAGCAATAGTAGTGAGGATGGGGGAAAGACGTGCATGAGGGGTCTATGACCCATTTTTTTTATATACACTAAATTCCTATTGGGAGGCATAGAATCTATTTTGGGGCAAACTCATGAAGGACATTTATTTTGTTTCTTGGTGGCCCTTGATGGTCCTTCTCGAGCTCGAGATGAGAGCCACTTTAGTTCTGAAGCCTGCCAGAGTCATGGCAGAATGTCCCCAGAACTAGAATCATCATCATCAGAACCTTTATTGGCATAATTCAGTTACAACAATACATAACATAAACAAAACATACATAAAAATACATAAAAGGGGACCCCCCCTAGCCTATATTATGGCAAACACATGAAGGACACATGTGGGTCATGCTTGTCAGGCAGAGGCGTAATTAGGGGGCGGGGCGGTGGGCCCCAGGGCGGTGGGGTTCCACGTGGTGGGGGGTGCACTTGCCTCTGGATTCGTCACCGGCTTTTTGTGGTGGAAAAACCCTCCATGGCCTTTTCTCTTCTTTGTTGCTCCACAGGCCGCTAGATCAGCCCGCCCGCCCTGGAGCCTCGAAAAGCGGCGGGGAGTGGGGCTTGTGGCATCCCGTGAGGGGTGTCGAATCAGCGCCCCCATGGGGGGGTGTAGGAACACCACTGTTGTCTGGCAGCAATTCAAAGAACAATGTGCCAGGGAGCACATTCCCTTCTCATTCCATGTCACCTTTGGTCAGGAAAGCTTTTCCCTTGTTCCCCTCTGTATTACGTTTAGTGTGTCTTCATCTCCTCTATAGACTCTTTAGATTCCCCTCCTTTCATCAATTCTCCTTCTCCCTCCATCTTTCTTCAACTTTCTTCAACTTCTTTGTCTCTTTCCTTTTCTTCTTCCTGTCACTTCTTTTCTGTTTCTGACTCCCTTGTATGTCCTTCGTCCCATCCCAGCCTCCACTTCCATCTACCGTATGATCTGGGAGTGGCATAGGCCCCCTGAAGGCTGATACCAGCCAACTCCCATGTCCTAGCAGTAGGACCGTCAACTACAGGTGGGCCCCCATATCCACTGATTCGCTATCCACGGTTTCAGTTATCCACGGATCTTGGGAACCCCCGAGACTTTTACTTTTTCCCAGTAAGCTTTGTTTCTTCCTTAAAGAAACAGGAGAAGCTTATTACAGGCAAGTAGAACGAGACTAAGTACTAGAGAGGCTCTGCAAGGTTAACAGAAACCTTGCAGAGCCTCTCTAGGACTTAGTCTCGTTCTACTTGCCTGCAACGGAGGCTGCTTCTCTGTTTGTTTTAAGGAAGAAACAAAGCTTGCTGAAAGAAAAATAAGAGCAGGGGGGGCAAGCATGCCTGCCTGCAGGGGAGGCAGGGTGGGGGCCCCTCAAGAAACCATGGAGGGGGTGTTCGCTCTTATCCACGGTTTCAAGTATCCACGGAGGGACCTGGAACATAACCCCAGCGGATATGGGGGCCCACCTGTATGATGCCGACTGCATTTGCTGGACTGCATATTATGGAGTAAGTGGTGCTGTCATTGAGAAGCACTACTCTAGTCTCACTATCCTGGCCATGGAGGGGTGAGTGCAGGTCACAATTGTTAGAAGAGTGACAGCCTGCGATCTAGATCTCTAAAATAACAGTGCATATGTATGTGTTCATACCCACAAGTAGGGAGAGCAGTTACCTATTCCTAGTTGCAAGGCTTATGGGTTACTCTCTCTTACTTTTATTACAGTTCTCATTCATTTCTTTTCCTCACTTGTTGTTTTATGTCTCCTTGCCTACGCAGTCATGACCAGTATATATAAAAATGGTTTCTGTAACTTAGGTCTGCTGTGAATAAGTTTGTTGTTTCCACAACTCTGCTAACAACGATACCATTCAAATGTTTTAATGATTAGGTGCCGCCACATTCCACATGTGTTGAAAGCTGCCATCATGGACACAGCAGGAGAGTTTTGGAAGGGAAACCCATCTGTTGCTATGAATGCATACCATGCTCAGAAAACATGATTTCTAATCAGACAGGTAAACAAAAACTTCCCCATGTGTTTAGTCCTGATCCAATGAATCCAATGAATGTGTCCAATGAATGTGTTACAAGAATTTCTAATTCCTCCAGCAGAATCCAATACAGTAAGTCCTCAGTAAAAGTCATTTCATTAAAAAGAACTGTAGATAGCAAACACAAATACTTATGACCAAATTGTATGATTGCTTTATTCCCAGAATAAATGTCTGTCTGTTGCACCTTTCAGCTATCCCCCCCCTCTTCAATTCCATTAAGTATTGCCACTGGCAAATACAAAAGGACTCAGCGTATGGGGTTGGTTTCCTTAATCTGTACATGTTAATGAGAATGTAAAGAATTTAAATCCTAATCAGAAACAAAAAGCATTTGACAATTTAATTCATATATTAACCACTAGGTTAAATGAATGAACTTAGCTCCATACCCCATTGTTCCTTTCAGATGCAGATCATTGTGTTCCATGCGCAGAAGATCAATATCCCGAGAAGAACCATGGTCACTGTATTCCAAAGGTTACAACCTTTCTTTCCTACCAGGAGCCTTTGGGAATTGTTATGGCTTCAGTTGCTATTTCCTGTACAGTGATAACAGTCCTGGTGATGCACACCTTTCTCAGGAACTGGAATACTCCCATTGTCAAAGCCAACAACCGGAATCTCACCTGTGTTCTTCTTGGCTCCATCCTCCTTTGCTATCTTT
This sequence comes from Plestiodon gilberti rubricaudatus, assembly GCA_026170595.1. Taxonomy (NCBI): domain Eukaryota; kingdom Metazoa; phylum Chordata; class Lepidosauria; order Squamata; family Scincidae; genus Plestiodon; species Plestiodon gilberti. The sequence goes on from JANXHW010000006.1 coordinate 24,929,337, forward strand.
CTTCCCTTCTATTCATTGGGAGACCTGGAAAGATGACGTGCCTTGTGCGCCAACCAACTTTTGGCATCGTTTTCTCTGTGGCCGTTTCTTGTGTCTTGGCAAAAACAATCATGGTGGTCCTTGTCTTCATGGCCTCAAAGCCAGGAAGCAGGATGAGGGCATTTCTAGGCCCAAAAGTGGGCAACTCCATTGTTCTGTGCTGCTCCTTCGTTCAAGTGGTCATCTGTATCACGTGGCTGTCATCTGCTCCTCCATTCCCAGATGCTGACATGCACTCAGAGATTGGGCAAATCGTACTGGAATGTAATGAAGGGTCTTCTTTCATGCTCTATTGTGTTCTGGGATACATGGGTGTTCTGGCCACCATCAGCTTCACTGTGGCTTTCCTAGCCAGAAAACTACCAGACGCTTTCAATGAAGCCAAGTTCATCACCTTCAGCATGCTGGTCTTTTGCAGTGTTTGGATCTCCTTTCTTCCAGCTTATCTGAGCACCAAGGGGAAAACTGTTGTGACACTGGAAGTGTTTGCCATCTTGTCCTCCAACACTGGGCTGTTGGCTTGCATCTTCTTCCCCAAATGTTACATTATTGTTCTAAGGTCTGATCTCAACACCAAGAAACTTGTAATAGGTAAAAGTAATTATGACCATTGATACCAAAAGGTTATGTGGTGATCCCCCTGCTCTCACAAGCGTTCGCCAATTTGGCTGGGCTCCCCAGGCCTCGCGAGAAATTTCCTAGTACCCCAATTGGGCATAGTAGTGAGGGGCGGGGCTGGGAAGAATTCAGTAAACAGCCCCCTGCCACACACTCCATCCTCTTTGCATGCGCTCCACTGTATGTGTTTTGGTAACTCACCCACGCTCCCTTGTAACTCACCTTGTAACTCACCCACCCTCAGCCACCCTCCCTTGTTGCATTGCCAGTTGCCGTTTGGGGCTGAATTGGCAGGAACGTTTTTTTGCCTACCCCAGACTGTTGGCAGCAGTGGCGTCGCTAGGGCGTGGGGGGGGGTGCTGCTCCCGCCGCAAGCGGTGAGCGGTGAGTACCAGGGGGTGACGTGGCAGCGGGGTGTTGAGTGGTTTGTACTGGGGAGGGTGGCACGGGGGTGGGGGTGACGCGTCTAACCTCCTGCCTCTAGTGACAAGCCTAGCAGTCAACCTCCCACCGAGGGTGACGCGCCGGCTTGTGACGCCACTGGTTGGCTGGGTTAGGTTTGTGTTCTTTTACTGTTCTCTATTAACTTCTTGGTCACTTTGTCTTTGTGCGGACTCGAGTGCAGGCTGAAGGCACAATAACGTCTATTGGTGTGCTCCCCGGGGCAGCAAAGGCAGGGCATAACCCACTTGCCATTCCTCAGTTGCTCACTGGTTCGGGGAGGTGGCTGGGTGGTCCCTGGCCTGGATCGCAGGGGCACCCTCTAATGCTCTCTGGCTTGGGGTGGCTCTGAGTGGTCTGGCTGCCTCCTCCCTTTGTGGCAGGGAGGACTGTGACAAGCCTACGTGGCCCTAGCTTGGGATGCAGGCTTTGAATTGGGTGGTATCATCCTGTCCGGGGTCAGGCTGCTGTCTGGCACCCCGTGAAGTGTTGCAGCCTCCTGCATTTCTTTGCAGTTGCTCTGATTGCTGCTGGTCTTGAGTTTATCCTCATTCCGTATTCAATTTCAAATAAAGTGGCCCGTTATTTGTTTCTTATTTTTCTCACATGTTCATTGGCAAGTACACAGGCAAAGTATTTGTGGTCCTCTGTTATATACAGGAAGTCCTCACTTGTAGATAGGTTCCTGGAAACTGCAACTTTAAGTGAAACAACTTATAACGAAACCAATTTTACCATAGGCTAACATACATAAACAAGAGTTGGGTTCCTATGACATATTTCTGGTCACAAAAAAACATCACCAAACTTCTAAACAAAGATTCAAAACACTTCTAATAATAATTTTTTTCTCTGTCTTTTTTGGGGTGGTCACAGACATCAGCGGGGCATGGTGCACATTTACCATTCATTGCAGCAGGGTTAAATCAAAGATTTATCAACAATGACAAGTGGCAGGCTCACCATCTTTCAAGAAGAAAGCTCAATAACTTGCAAGTTGCAGGATCAATATAATAGTTTCCACAGTGTTCCTGGAGCTGGAAGGGTTAATTGGATTCAGCTTCCTTTTTTTAGCTGTAGGGCTTTACACTTTAATTTAGGGGGGCTGGAATCCCTACCCCATATCTTGCTTCACTGTACCTGGTTTCATGATTTGCGTGCCCAATTTCTTGAACCATTGCTTTCCGGTATAGTGTGTCAGTCAGATAATGTTGCTATCCAACGCCTATTAGCAGGGGATGATGAGATACATACTAGACAGGTGGCCAAGTTCTGCTTGTTCAGAAACGCTTAACCATGCCGTTTTTCAACAATCAATCTGAGGATGATATATAGTTTTTATGTACATATGGTGGGGAATGTAGATTTTAAATGTTTTGAATGAAGATAGTTTTAGTTTAATTAACTTTGATTCCAAGTATAATTCATTTTGATATGTCTATTTAATTCTGTTAAATTAAATTAAATTAAACAACCTAGCAAAATGTGTAGCTGTTTTCTCAAAACAAGAAAAATTGACCCTCAATTTTGGAAGGAAGAGAACTGCACTTTTGGCTTGCATATTGATTTCATAAAGCCACTTAGAAAGAAGAGTTTGCATGCATGGGCTGTGTGCATGTGTCAGATGGGAAATTATTTGGTTGTTGATGCTTTGCTTTGATGCATACAGTTTTACCACACTATAATGTAAATTGGGTCTGGATTATTAGATTTATGGCACAATCCTAACCCTGCGCCGTGCCAGTCTAGCTGTTGCAAATGTGCCATATGGAACATTGTGTAAAGGCCTGCGTAGGCTTATCATATTCCCCCCTCAAACTGGGACACCCCCCACAACTAATTAATAATTAATTAATCAATCAATTAATTTTGAAAATTTTTAAAAATAAAAAAATCATTTTAAATTTAAAAACCAAAGGGGGCGTGAAGCACCCCCTTTTGCCGCGTGAAGCGCGTTTGCAAATTTATTTATTTATTTATTTAATCTACCACCCAAATAAATAAATAATTAAAGAAATCAATTTCAACGAGATTTGGGTGCCGAAATCTTGGATCTCACGAGATTTCGCGAGTCAATATGGCGGCGCCCAGGTAAGTTCTTTAATTTTAAAAATGGAGGCAGCGACGGCAGCAGCGGAGCTTACCGATCGGCCTGGAAAACCGTTCCAGGACGATTCTGGTAATGGAGGGCCATTTCCGGGACCGTCTCAGTGTTTCCGGGATGAATGGCTTGCGCCATCCCACCAGTACCAGTGCAGGCCACGACGCACACTGGAGCAGGTAATCATCTTCTGGGCAGCACAGGTGTGGAGGGAGGGCAGTGATGGAGGCAGGGGGTGAGCATATCGGCCTGGGAGGGGGGCAGGATTGGCCGCATTGCCACACATTATATCCTACCCCCTGGGCCCGATCCACTGTCATGGTTCCACTCAGTCTTGCACCTGAGATATAGCTAGTGCATATCCAAGTAGACCCGTTGCGCGGACTGGGGCCTTTCCTGGGACAAGGGGACAAATATCCACTTACCTTAAGGAGACCGCCAGACTGCAAACATCCTGTGGGCCTCGCATGCAGAGTGGGCCTCGTGTGGGATAATATTGCACACATGAAAATGAGCGAAGTCAAGAAGATAGTGGAGGACAGGAAGGCCTGGCAGGATATGGTTCATGGGATCACGAAGGGTCGGACACGACTTAACAACTGAACAACAACAATTAGGGTTAGTGACCGCCTCCTTCCCGATCTCAAAACTGGGTTCCCTAGCACAGTCTAGCACAGTCTCTGCCCCGTCCTTTCCCCTTCTTGCTCCTTTACTACTTCCGAATTAGCCCCTCCCCCATCTGGCAGGTATAGTGTGGGCCAGGAAGCAGGAGTAGGTTTTTTGGGTAGGAGTAGTGGAGGGACGATTAGCAATCCCTGGATGCTGACTGGCTCAAAGAAGGGAGAGCCAGTGCAATTCAGCTGCCTCAAGTACTTTGGGATTAGCATAGAGGAGCTTGGATTATCAACTGACTCTCTGCAGCTTTGAGTCCAGGATGGGAATGCCCAAAGGGGTAATTGGCAGAGTTTTGCTGTCTCCTCCAGTTTAGGTGCCCACACTAAAGGAGGACAGCATGCTTTTGGACTTTTAGTAACTAGTTCCATGTTGACCCATTATTTGCCTGGTCCATGTTCAAACATACCTGTTCGAGCAGGGGCATAGTAACACGGCCCCCTACTGGGGACCGTGGCCCACGTTGATGCTCCCGGCGTAAGCCACACACCTGCCGTGTAATGCCACTCAGAAGCTAAGACACCCTGGATGATGTCATGCGGCCTGTAACTGGCCAAAAACAGCGCAGGGGGTGGGCAGGAAGGCAGGAAACACCTTCCCTGCTCTCTGAAGGCCTGAAACTAGCCACACAAGGCCAAAAACAGTCAAAATTGGTGAAGAAATTTTTTAACGGACAAAAAACAGCGCAAAATGGAGATGCGGTCACTGCCATGGCAGCCTCCAACAATTTTGCTGCCCCCAGGGCCTGCTGCCCAGGGGAGGACTGCCCCCCCCTCATTCCTACGCCACTGTGTTCGAGTTGCACAATCGGATCTTATATGTCTTTAAAGATATATTTATCTGTTCTTTTTGGGGAAGGCATTTATCTACTTGGTAATTATTATAATAACTATTATTATGGCTATTATTAATTTTCACTCCTTCAAAAAACAATCCAGATGAAAAACACAGGCTATTAAATCTTCAGTCCACTTCTGCGCTGACTGCAACGTGACACTCAACAAGAGGTGTAGGACTCCACACCTGTTCCTTACTGTGCCTGTTGTGGGGACCATTGTAGTTGTCAGTGTGGAAAAGAAGGCAGCTGTGCAGCTTTGGCATGGCTTGGCATGAAGGTCTACTCAAGCGGTTCTTCTTGCTGCTGCTTTTCCAGTTGATCTTCCTTCCTGTTGTGTGCCAGGTCCCAAAAAGATGTCGTATTAGAAGCATCCATGACAAAGTGTACAAGCCAGGAGAAGCCATCATTGGTGGGATCCTCTCTCTAGTATTGCCTCTTGCACGTTTGCTCGAATTTAGAGAAGTTCCAGCTCAGAATCATGAGAGGTCCCTGTAAGTTCTTTATTACAATAATCTTGTATTTCTGAGGTGATCAGGGTCAAGAGCAGCATGAGGAAGTTGCAGAGGTACAATTGATCACAGATTGACTTGCAAGTGATTTGGACAGATGGATAAGTTCAATTGCTACATATAATGAATTTATTAGATAGACAGAATGTTCCATTAGAGTTTACAACACTAGAAATGAGCCTGATCTAATTTCTTCTAAGGAAGAGTCTGACCATAAACATTAATGGGAATCAGTTGTCGGCTTCAGAATAAACCTGATTGTATTTTATTCAAGACGGGAACATGGAAGGATATGTCTGTGCCACTTATTCTATTCTGTCCAGTCCATTCTACTCCATTCTGTGGTTACTCTTTGCCCTCGTACTCCCATTAGGTGCTTGTGCTATACTTGTATTTCCTCTAATAGGAAAGTGAACTTGTGTTTCATTTAAACAGAAAACGTTCTCTCATAGACCCTATCAATTCAATTCAATAACCTTTATTGGCATAGTCAGTCATCAACAAAACAATAACAGTAAAAGATACATAGACGCAGAAGCGTGGAAAGACTGGAGCAAATGGAGCAGCGGCTCCAGGTGGCACCGCGGCGCCGGGCGGCGCTGCTCCGCTCGCCCCAGTCTTTCCACTGAGGGAGCGAGCGCTCGCTCGCTCGCTCGCTCGCCCGCCCATCCGGTGATGCGGGCGGGCGCTCCGAGGCCTTCTCCCCGGCCTCGGAGCCGGAGAAAGCCCAGGAGTGTCCACTACGACCGGTGGACAGGGCTTTCTGAAGGCGGAGCGCTAGTTAGCCTTTTTTGCACATGCGCAACGTAAACGTAACGTCAATGTTTTGCGCATGTGCAAAAAAGGCTAACTAGCGCTCCGCCTTCAGAAAGCCCTGTCCACCGGTCTACAGGGAGCGGCGCCGCCCCTTCGGGCCGGCGTATCAGGAGCGGTGCTCCAGGCAGCATCCGCTCCTGATACGCCTCTGCATAGACGCTATCATTCATACATACTTGGAGGTATTGCAATGAGCACAAAGTCAATGACACGTCACTCTGGGACTGCAGAGCAATGGAGGTTGTTCAATGTCTTCAATGGCCATTTCTTGCAATAGTCAGCAAGGCATTTCCACTAGTTGGGGACTGTGTGCAAAATCCTCAGGAAACTATTAAAAACAAAAAGGTCTTGATTATAAAGGTGGACAAGTTATTGTTGGGATGATGGTCACAATGATAACGGTGTACAAAAGCCTCTTGAATGACTCTCCTCCCACATGCAGAACCCAAAGCACTTCCTTCCTATCTTTCTCTTAATGGGGGGGGGGGATTAGGCTTTCAGCAAGTTTTGTAATTGCATTGCTAGTGACAATTCATGAGATATTCTCAGTATCGTTTCTATTGCAGTACGATGATTACTTATTACCAGCACGCCTTGTCCTTGATATTTGCCATCCATGAGATCAACAGCAATCCCAGGCTCTTGCCCAATATCACCATAGGATTCCACCTGTATGACAACCTGTTTAATTCAGGGACCACTTCTGAGAGCATCCTAGACCTACTATTTACACAGCAAAAGAATCGCCTCAATTACAAATGTGATAGGAAAAATGTGTTGTCTGTCGTTGGGGGATTCGCTAAAGAGAAGTCGATCCAAATGGCCACCATTTTCAATGTCTACAAGATTCCACAGGTGAGTGTGTGTATGAGATGTGGTGGGACACTGTTTGTGTAGAGTTGCTGTTGAGTTATACTGTGATGAAATGCCCTTCCGTTATAGAGCAAGAGACTCTGTTATTAGTGGTGAGAGGCATTTCCACAAAACTGTGAGTAGTAGTAGTATAAATTTCACAATCGTCTGCTATAAAGAAACTGTATCACAGCACTTTGTAGCTTTTGACTGGAGAAGAAAGAGTAAAATCATAACTTGAAGTTGCCATTTTGGAAGTGAAAAACATTCCCAAAAATCTGCATTGCTTCTGTAGCCTAATATTCTTTGTTTGGAGGGCAACAAACAGAAAAGGGTAGGTTTTGTTTAGAAGGCATGAACAGCTGCCACTTTATGCAATGGATACAGAAGGGTGTGCAAATAATGCAATGCATGTTATGAGTAGCCAATGATGCCAAACACAGTTTGTGATGTGAGAAAGCCTTTCCCAGGGGTAAGACTCTGTTGTGCTGATGGATCTACTCCCTGATGGATCTACTCAGACTTGTGCCAGTAATTGCTGGTGCAAATCAGAATGGTTCTGGGTAGGAGGATCAAAGATGGGAAGGATATCTGACAATATCTGCCCCCTTCCTGCCCTTGACACACACACCCCACCCCGTTCCCTGCCCTGTAATCATATCACAGTGGAAACATGGTATTCAAGCTATAATGTGATGTTCTTCCCATTCTCTAGTTCACTTATGGTACCACTGAGAGGATGGTCAGTGGTGGAATTGACTTCCCTTCTTTGTACTGGACTGCACCAAGGGAGACTATCCATCATATTGGGATTGTCCAGCTTCTGCTGCATTTCAGATGGACGTGGGTTGGTCTCATGGTTTCAGATGATGAGGATGGAGAAAGTTTTGTGCACAGTCTGACACCTCTGCTTGCCCAGAAGAGCATTTGCATTGCATGGTTGCGAAGGGATGCAGCAAAACAAGATAAACTTGAGGAAAATCACGTTGCAAAAATGGAAGGGTTAAAATTGATAATTTTAATATCTGAAGTCAAAGTGATCATTGTTGGTGGGGATTCAAAGTTGCTCTATTTTTTAATGTTCCTCTTAGAAATGATTGAATCTGATACAGAGGCCTATATAGGAAAGGTCTGGATCATGCCACCTCAGTGGTATTTCACTGCCTCATCCCCTGAGAAATTGTTGGGTAGAAACATTTTGCATGGAGCATTGTCTTTCTTATTCCATACAAATTCAATGCCAGAATTTGAGTACTTTCTGCAGACATTAAAACCTGATGATAATTTGAGGAACTTTCTCTGTTTGTTATGGGAAATGGAATTCATATATTGTCAAAAATGTAAAGGAGAAACGAAACTGAGGAAACTGCCTCTATCTTTCTTTGAGATGAGTATGTCTGGTGAGAGTTATGGTATCTACAATGCTGTCTATGCTGTGGCACATGCCCTACATACCGCATATTTGATCAGGCAGAGAACTCGGCAACACAGAAGCAAATTTGAGGTTTTCGGTGTTCATCCATGGCAGGTAAACCCACCAATAGAATGAACATGAGTTGCTATATCATGGTGGCTAAGAAAGTGAGCAGTGTGATTCAGGACTGAATGTATCTCACATCTGTCATGAATTCACAAGAGGTGGCTTTAGGCAAACCTGTCTTTCAGCTTCAGCTCCTCTGCTGCAACACGGAAGTAATGTGTGTTTTGTTCTGATCTCTGCAATCATTCAGCAAACTGATCACTAGAAAATTTGCTGCAAAAATTTGTGTACAGAATCAGATAGATTGGGTGGGTGAAGCCATGTTGAATATTGGTGAGCTGTTAGGACCATGAGGGAAATCTCCCCTGTCTTATTTCTGTCCAAGTCAGACCTAGAATGGTAAATCGAATGGTAAATTTAGTAAATAGAATCGAATGGTAAATAGAATCGAATGGTAAATTTAGTAGATTCACTTAGTGATCATTCTAATACATTGCGTTAGATTATCTAATTCTGCTTCATATATCAGTAAATTAACACCAAGAAATGATGGAATGGTGGACAGCTGACAGGACTCTTACTGTAATCCCTTCCTTACTGTAATCTCTTCGTGTGCATTTCACATGCTGTGTTAAAAAGATCGTATGATATCAGAATGATCAGCCCACTCTACTGTAACTCCCCATGCGTCAATGCAGCAGCGCCAGTGTGGTTCCCAGTGCATCCCACAGGGAAGTTTCAACATCTGGAGGTCTTCACAGGGCAAGGGAACAAATGTTCCCTTGCCCCAGGACAAGCCCCTGCTGGTCAGGTGGGTCTACTCTGACCCATGCCACTGATATCACTCCATAAGTCTGTGTGGACCCAGGAAGGCGAATCAAGCCTGGGAAGGGGGTTAGGTTTTGGCATGGTGCCAAAACCTTTTCCTTCCCATACCTGATCCCACCCTCTCACCATATTTGCCCCATTGCACCCACCCCTTGCTTTGTTCCGCCCAATCCCCACCTCCCTCCCACCCCCTGAGCGATCTTACCTGGGGCGGTGGATGTGCAGAGCTGGATACTCATTGCTTCTGGTGATGGTCAGTCTATGCACTCCAGTATGTTAACTTTGGCAAAAGCTGGAAAGTGCCTAACGCTGCCAGAATGCTCTTTTGGTGGTACCAAACTGTTAGGATTGGGCCCTGTGTGGTTAAAATTGTTGATATCTAACAGAGGTGTTTTATGAGCAGAAGAAACTTCCACTTGCACAAGGCTCTGGTATTCCTGATTTCCTGGAAACATAGATTCCCATATCCATGGGTAGCCCTCTCTGCCATATTTCATGCTATTCTGAAGGGGTTCCTTAGCCTTCTGGACCTTCATGGAGTACATGGTGCTGAAGTAGGAAGAAGGAGTTGAAATACACCAAATCTGTGAGTGCTCCTGGATTCAATTTCAGAAGCTTAATGGCCTTCTGTCCCACTTTAGCTCCACTCGTTCTTGAAAAACATTCATTTCAACAATGGTGCTGGGCATGAAGTCCAGTTCCAAAATGGGGAATTCTTGTCTGGCTATGATATTGTCAACTGGATCACTTTCCCCAATCAAACTTTCCTTAAAGTTCCTGTTGGAATGATTTCACCAAGCCAAGAATTCACTATCAATGAGGATGTCATTGTGTGGAACAACAGATTGAAGCAGGTATAAACACAATGTACTTCTGAATTGTGAATGTGTGCTACAAGTGACTATAATTCCCTGTTTTATCTATCCAGTTTGTCCACATATAATTAGCGCGACATCAATTATTCTTTTTTTCCCATTGTAAAAAAGAATAAGCAACCATAGACATATTTCCTAGGACAGCTGGAGAGAGGGGGAAAGAGAGCGAGATGTGGGCATGTGTGTTCACATTCTGAATCAGATTTGGGAGTGGTCAGCTCAGATATATGTCCGAACCAGCCCTGTGATGTGCAGTTGTGATGTTTAAATTTCTTTGTTACTGGGTGTGTTCTAAGACACGTATAACGTGAATGAATGAATGGGGCAGAATTAATTGAATTTGCAATTGACATCAATTGCAAACACAATTGATTCTGCCCCATTCATTCATTCATTCATTCATTCATTCATGTTATACATGTCTTAGAACACACCTGGTAACAAAGAAATTTAAACATCAACAAATTCTAGGTGGTTCTAGCAGTTTCTAGCAGTTTCTGAGTGGGAAGAAAAAGAGGAACAGTTACAAGGAGAAACAGATGTCTAATGGCTCAAGCAAAGGAGGAGAGAAAAGAGGCAGCAGAACATAAAGAAATCTGCAGGATTGCCAGGGAAATAGGAGCGAAGAACCATGGATTTTGCTGTAGTAGGGGGGAAGGAGGGCCAAAAAGAAGAGCAAAGCAGAAAAGCATCAAGCCTGAAAAATAGACCAAAGAGTCCTAGACTCACAAACACATACCTACCACAATCACACCACAGAGGAAAAGAGAGAAATACTAACCATGTTGTATGACTGCATTTGAGACACAGAAGATATAGGGGCCAATGGTCAGGCTTGCCAAAGGCCAAAGTTCCCTATCCATATCTGCTGAGATGAGAGTGTTTCAGAGATGATAGTGCTTGCTTGGCTTCTGATACCAGCCACCCCACCTCCCAACAGAAGATCCCTGCCAGCTATGATGTCAGTAACCTTTCCTGAGTTCACAGAGCTCATTGACAGCGCAATCCTATCCAACTTACACCACCAGTGTAACCAGTGATGCAGTGAGAACGGGAGGCCCCAGAATGGAAAGGGGATTCAAAACCTCCCCAAAGGGGGATTCAAAGGGGATTTAAATGCCCCTACCCTCCAAAGCCTCCCGCCCTGCACTCCCATGCTGGTTACAAAAATAGGGGAAGTTGGATAGGATTGCGCTGTAGGTCAGTGTCAATGTTGTTGAGCTGTGCTGTCTCACTTTTGCTGCCCCTGCTAAGGACCTCTGAGAAATATTATTATTTATTGAATTTCTATCCTGCCTTTTCTCCCCCATTGGGGGGCTCAAATCAGCTCAAAATGCCATCCACGTGTTTTTATGATTAGGTGCCTCCCCACTCCACGTGTGTTGACAGCTGCCATGTTGGACACAGCAGGAAAGTTCTGGAGGGGAAACCGATTTGTTGCTATGATTGCATCCCATGCACAGAAAACACAGTTTCTAATCAGACAGGTAAGAGCAGCCGTACAATCACTGGATTTTGACATTTTGAACTCCTAGCATGGACTTTTGTTCTCAGAAGGTCTCAATCAGTTGTTGGTAGTAATCTCCAAGTTACTGCAGATGGAGGCAAATGCCTGTGGAGAATGGGAAGGGTGGCTGAAGTAGGTTGGCCAGTTATTTTACTTGACTTGACTTTGTGTTTCTGAAAAGGTATAGAAAATAGCGGTCAAAAAATCAGATGCCAAGAAAAACAGAATACAAAGAGAAAAGTTGTCACACCAAATCGTAATTGAATTCCCCCCCCCCGAATTCAGATTTTGTACCCTAAAAGCATGACAGAAGCATACGCAAAATGTGTGATTTAACTCATTGGAAAAGCAAGACCAACTTTTCTACGAGCCACCTGTATAGACAAACTTACCAAAAGTTAATTTGTCTGAGTTCACTTGTCTCAATAATTTACCACCTTTTAATCCAAACCAATTTGTGAGATTCAGGCTGCAATCCTATTATACTCACCTAGGAGTAAGTCCACCTTACCTGTTTCCTGAGAAACCTGTATTCTGTCAAGAAGCAACAGTTCGAACCGGCCATGGAACAACTGATTGGTTCAAAATTGGGAAGGGAGTACGGCAAGGCTGTATATTGTCACCCTGCTTATTTAACTTATATGCAGAGTACATTATGAGAAATGCAGGTTTGAATGAATCGCAAGCCGGAATCAAGATTGCCGGGAGAAACATCAACAACCTCAGATATACAGACGATACCACCCTAATGGCAGAAAGTGAAGAAGAACTAAAGAGCCTCTTGATGAGGGTGAAAGAGGAGAGTGCAAAAGTTGGCTTGAAACTCAACATTAATAAAACTAAGATCATGGCATCTGGTCCCATCAATTCCTGGCAAATAGAAGGGGCAGAAACGGAAGCAGTAACAGATTTTACTTTTCTGGGCTCCAAGATCACTGCAGACGGAGACAGCAGCCATGAAATTAAAAGACGCTTACTCCTTGGAAGGAAAGCTATGGCAAATTTAGATAGCATAATAAAAAGCAGAGATATCACCATGCCAACAAAAGTTCGTATAGTCAGGGCCATGGTGTTCCCAGTAGCAATGTCTGGTTGCGAGAGTTGGACCATAAGGAAGGCTGAGCGCTGAAGAATAGATACTTTTGAACTGTGGTGCTGGAGAAGACTCCTGAGAGTCCCTTGGACTGCTAGGAGATCAAATCAGTCAATCCTAAATGAAATCAACCCTGACTGTTCCCTGGAAGGACAGGTACTAAGGCTGAAACTCAAATATTTTGGCCACCTAATGCGAAGAGAGGACTCTCTGGAGAAGACTCTGATGCTGGGAAAGATTGAAGGCAAAAGGAGAAGGGGAAGGCAAAGGATGAGATGGTTAGACAGCATCACCGATGCAACGAACATGAAAATGAGCAAACTCAGGAAGATAGTGGAGGACAGGAAGGCCTGGCGGGATATGGTTCATGGGATCACGAAGGGTCGGACACGACTGAACAACAAGGAGTAAGTCCCATAGGTCTCAATGGAACTTACTTCTGAGCAGACTTGTATAGGATTGTGCTGTCCATCTTCGTCTGAAGTCAGTGAACAGGTACGATGTGCAGGGAACACTCATTAGTTTGTCGCTTCCCCCCTTACCTTGCTGCCCTTACCTTGCTGCTATTAAGTTAGATGTGAATGCCACTTCTCTACAAAGCAGGGGATAATACGAGGGCCCATATCTCTAACACTACCACTATCGACCGCAGAGCTAAATCCTCATGGTGCTGGGATACATAACCTCAGAATTCCCCAGTCTTCTTTAGTGAATAGAATCTTATCACTCAGGTATTGAGTGATATGATTTTCAAGACCCCAAAAGGTTGGATCCTTCACAGTGCAATAATATTCTATCCAATGTTTGACTAAAGGTGCCCCTACATAGTTCTGTGGTACAAATGGCAGAACCAGAGCAACATGCCAGCTCAGACAGGATGTGCACTCTAATAAGCCCAGACCCAGAAAGCAGATAGTGGCTTGCATTCCTTCATTAAATTCTTAACGTGCTCATCAAGCAGATTTATTTCTAAAGAGTGGTATATGGTTTAAGATATTCCAGGTTTTCATGACAAGCCCATGATACCATATAGTTTCACCACAAATAAAGCCAATTGAATAGTGAAAATTAGTGTACTTTATGGTTAAAAAACTTGTGAATTTTTTGTTGAAAAGCGGTATATAAATACTGTTAATAATAATAATAATAATAATAATAATAATAATAATAATAATAAAACATTTTTTACCAGGACCCATTTCACTATCCATGTGAACACTGAAAATCTTGTTGTCATAAAGGCAGCTATGCCAATCCAATTAACAAGAGGTGTTACACTTCATGTGATTTTACTACTTGTAACATGTAGTCTGTGTTGTGAGAATGGAGCAAACGTTTTTGACAATTTAATACTATACCGGTATTAACTAGGCTAAATGAATGAGCACAGCTCCACACCCCATTTTCCCTTCCAGATGCAGATCGTTGTGTTCCATGCACAGAAGATCAATATCCCATGAAGAACCATGATCACTGTATTCCAAAGGTTACTTCCTTTCTTTCTTACCAAGAGCCAACGGGGATTGTTATGGCTTCCCTAGCTATTTCCTGTGCAGTGATAACAGTCCTGGTGATGCAAACCTTTCTCAAGAACTGGAATACTCCCATTGTCAAGGCCAACAACCGGAACCTCACCTGTGTTCTTCTCGGTTCCATCCTGCTTTGTTATCTCTCTTCCCTTCTATTCATTGGGAGACCTGGAAAGATGCCCTGCCTTCTGAGACAACCAGCTTTTGGCATCATTTTCTCTGTGGCCATTTCATGTGTCTTGGCAAAAACAATAATGGTGGTCCTTGTCTTTATGGCCTCAACGCCAGGAAGCAGGATGAGGATGTTTCTAGGCCCAAAAGTGGGCAACTCCATTGTTCTGTGCTGCTCCTTCGTTCAAGTGGGTATCTGTATCGCGTGGCTGTCTTCTGCTCCTTCATTCCCAGATGCTGACATGCACTCAGAGATTGGGCAAATCATACTGGAATGTAATGATGGGTCTCCTTTCATGTTCTACGGTGTCCTGGGCTACATGGGATTCCTGGCCTTCATCAGCTTCACTGTGGCTTTCCTAGCCAGAAAACTACCAGACGCTTTCAATGAAGCCAAGTTCATCACCTTCAGCATGCTTGTTTTTTGCAGTGTTTGGATCTCCTTTCTTCCAGCTTATCTGAGCACGAAGGGGAAAACTGTTGTGACGGTGGAAGTGTTTGCCATCTTGGCCTCCAACACTGGGCTGTTGGCTTGCATCTTCTTCCCTAAATGTTACCTTATTGTTCTAAGATCTGATCTCAACACAAGAAAAATGTTTATGGAAAGCAGGAAACATTAATCATACCGGGGGGGGGGGGATCTGCAGGGGATACGTTCCAGGCCGCCCCTTGGATATGTGAAAACCGTGGATAGGAGTGAATGCCCCTCTGTGGTTTTCTGAGGCTCCCGCCGCACACGCACCCTCCCCAGGTTCTTACTTTTTGTTCAGCAAGGTTTGTTTCTTCCTTAAACAAACATGATAAGCAGCCTACTGCTGCCTATTGCAGGCAAATAGAGCAAGACTAAGTGCTAGAGAGGCTCTGCAAGGTTTCTGTTCATCTTGCAGAGCCTCTCTAGCACTTAGTCTCGCTCTGCAGGAAGCTGCTTATTGCTTGTTTGTTTAAGGAAGAAATGAAGTTTGCTCAAATAAAAGTAGGAACCTGGGGGGGTTGTATGCTGGGGGGGTCGCTTACTTTCTGTGTGTCATGAACACACCTTAAGGCACGTTTACAACACCTTGGACTGGCAGAGTGCTCGATCTGTTGGTCTTACAATTGGACTGGATTACGCCGTAAGTCTTGACCCTCAGGCAGAAATGTCTTGAATCTTTTCTCTGCAATTGCAGTCCATGGCCACAAGAGGGAATGCTCATGTTCTAATGCAGTGCCGCTTCTGCTGAGCTGGGTTCCTGTTAACATTTTCCCTACCATGTGGAGCAGTGAATGACCTGAGCACTACATAACTACCATCATCTTACATTGGGCAATGACCAGTCTGATCTCTAGGCAATAAGTGAGGTACTGCTTATGCATCACAACTACAGCAGTCAGCATAGTTTGCATAGAATTGTCATACACAACACACAATATTTCATGACCATTTGGCTCCATTATTCCAAATTGAATAAAATATCCTCCATCTACTGAATGCTAGATATTCTGCTAAAATGGTAACAGACCCAGAGGCGTCACTGTGGCGTGGTGAAGTGTGCGGGGGCCCCCAGGTGATGCGCGCGTGCGCGCGCGTGCGCAGAAGGGTGATGCGCACACACGCGCGTCACCTCCCCCCGCCCGCGCGCATGCGTCGCCTGGGGGCCTCCCGCCCGCCTCACCAGGCCGGCTCCGGGAGCCCCCTCAATCGGGAGAGCCGGCTTGGGGACGTCTTCCCCGGCCAGCTGCCCGGGGCCTTCTGAGGAAGGCCCGCTGCGAGAACCCAGTATAAATATCGTTCTCGCAGCGGGCCTTCCTCAGAAGGCCCCGGATGACGACTTCCGGCTAGGAGGACATGGCTGGCTGACAACTCCGCCGATCGCTCTGTATTGACGGAGTACATCTGATGGACTTAATTACTCTACCCCTGGATTAAAAGGGAGTACGAAGAGATAAACCACATTGCTTTCAATCGCCCCCCTTCTGACACTTCAAGGCAAAGGCTCTGAAGTTTTGGATTCTCGGCGAGAAAGCAGGATTACCAACATCGCTGGAGCCGCAGATGAATCGCTAGTCAAGCCACCTCCGACATGCTTTGCTTTACTTAGGCAAGAGGCGTAGAAATGATTAATGAGTTGAAGAAATTAGCCGAGATAAGAGTTAACGTTAAAAATAATACGTTGCGATAAGGCGAACTGAACATTCGAAAGTGAAAGTTGGAAAGACGAAGTTAAAGTTTTAAAGTGGTGAGTCTGATTGATTTTTTTCTGTACTTATGGAAGATTAAAACAGTAAGAAGGTTTTTTTAAATAGACTATTCTGGCAAGAGAAAATTGTTTGGGATTTTTGTTGTTGACATTCCTGACATTTTTGCTAAAAGAATATGAGCCCTTCCGTGTCAGAGTTCATGGATCTTGGCAATTAATCTTTCTGTTTCACGTCGTCGAACGCAGAAGTTTTTTATATTACCTCTTTTTTTTTTTTAAGAGAAGAGAGATTGGCACCTGGTGAAATTTGCAACATGACTAACAATTGGAGTATTGTTTTAAAAAATGGGAACAAAGATTTGATGCAAAAATGACAATTTTGCAGGGAAATCAGAATATGAACGCAGAACTGAAACAAGCAGTGAAGGAAAAGGAGGAATTACAAGGAATAAATGATGGAAATGATGGAATACATGATGGAATGATGGAAGTCCAGGAAGATAAAGAGAAAGACAATGATAAAGAGAAAGATTTAGTGGAAAAGACTGTAGCAGAGGAAGTACCAAGAGTTAAACCAAGACTTGAGATAGAGAAGCAGAGTACTTTACTAAAAAAGGTGCTGAAGATTGTCTTTCGGGAGAGGAATATAGAAGACGTGAATGATCCTGTGGAAAAAATTGCAAAGTGGACACAATTCAAAAAACAAGGGATTTTCGGGAAAGATTTAAGGATGAAGAAGAGAAAGAAGAAGTAGAGAAAGAAGAAGAAGAGGAAGAAGAAGGAGGAGGAGGAGGAGGAAGGGGAGGGATGGAAGGGGTAATGGCAAACTGTCAAAATTAAAAAGGGATTATATTTTTTTATTTTTTGTGGGGAATATTACTAGAGTTAATGTTATATAAAAAGAAAAAATGCTTTATTATAAAAACAAATAAGATGACTGTTTTTAAGAAACTTATATAAAGATATGACTTAATAAATTTAAAATATTTGAAGTGGAAGTTAAGACTTTTAGATGATAAAGGAAAAGTTAGTTAACCCTTTTGTGAATAAAATAAAAATAATGTTTTATTATTTGAAAAGATTTAAATAAGATGTGATTTGTTTTTAAGAATCTTATATAAAAAGGGGATATAGATTTTTTTAAAAAAACAGAAAAAGTTGGAAGGTTTTTATTTTAATACATTTGGAGAAAAATGGGGTGGCTTTATATATTAAAATATTTGAAGTGTGAATTAAGATTTTTAGATGATAAAGGAAAAGTTAGTTGGGTGCCCCCCCAAAGGCTTATAAAGGGGGGTGTCGGGGGGAGGAGTCACTAGGTGATGCGCGCGCCCCGCTCTGGGGCAGCGCGCGCCCTAGTGACACCACTGAATAGATCATCTGAAAACAAAGATGTACAGGACAAGCCTATGCATGTCTCAAAAGTCTTGTTGTGTTCAATGAGACTACTTCTAGGAAATTGTATATAAGGTTGCAGACTTAGGCTCTAAATCAGGGTCTACCTGGGCATGTCAAGTATTGAAGTTGGGAGTGGGACTTTATCTTTATTAAACTTCCTTAATATCAATTAATCAAACCTTTATTGGCATCACAAACAAACATACAAGTTAAATATACCAATACACAGTCACCATCATTCCAGTGACACAAGCTACTGGCTAAAAGAGAAAAAAAGAGAGAGAAAAGAAAAAGTATATTTTTACATCTCTAGGTAGTTAGTAAGGCTAGAAGTCTGTAATGCACTTCGACACCAGAAAACCAAATAAAGATATTTAGCCACAATCTTGGTGAGCTCCTGGTCTTTCCTATATAATAAAAAGTGTATGACCTCCATCTCTGGTTTCCAGGTAGAAATGCAAAATTGATCTAAATATTGTTGATGGAGATCATCATACAGTTTACATTTAAGGACCATGTGTGCTAAAGTTTCCACCAAGTGACCATCACATGGACAAATCCTATCTCCTTCTACCATACACACAAACCTACCCCAAAGGAGGTTTGATGGATTAGAATTGAACCTAGCCAGCGAAAATGCCCTTCTTTCTTGTGGGTTGAACAAAAATTGTAGGTAATTGTTTTTAATTTAATGTGCCCAAGGAAGTTGAAAACAGAGAGGGGAACACGTTTTCTGTGCTGCTACAATTAGTTCCTGGTGTTCAATATCCCACAGCCTAGTTTTTAGCATAGCCTTGGTGGATGGTAGTGACACAGAACCCAGATGATCCACTGACAGCCCAAGTTGCTGTATCTTTGTATAAAACTGTTGTAGCCCTGGGGAAGGGAAGGAGTCTGACAAAAGTTCACTAAAGAAAGGATCTTTGTCTGCTAGAAAGCAGATGTTTAGCCAGCATGGAAGAAATCTCACCCAGGAAACTGTCTCTACCTTGTGTTGACCTACCTCTAAACACAACGCTGCATAGGGTACACAATGTGGGACAGCAAATATCTTAAATAAAAAAGCTGCCTGCACTCTTTCTACCAACTGGGTAAACCCTAGCATCCAAGCTGGAATTCCATAAAGTAATTGAGCTATAACTTTGGCATTGAAGACCTTAAGGGCAGAGGGGATATGTAAATTACCTCTTATTTCTCACCACATCTTCTCCCCAACCATTTTTCCCATGCTAAAAAGCCCCTGATCATTTTTGGTAGCCCTTCTTTGCACTTACATTCTTTGTACAAAGTACAGAGTTCTTGGTTTCTTTCCCCACGATATCCTTCTGGAGATGATGCAAACTGAAGTGTACTTTCAGCTGCACAGCACACACATACCTGCCTCACTTCTGTCAGCAATCGGCACACGTTGCCTGGCTTCCCTCCAGAAGGCTCCAGTAGGCATGAGGGAGATAAGAGAACAAAGGAATGAGATAAGTGTGTGGCAACTTCTTTCAACTTCATTCTGCTGAAGTAACTGCCAGCCCAATTCTATTCATTCCCCCCCCTCGTCGATGCAGCGGTGCCAAAATGGCTACCGCGACCATTGCATTCTATGGTGGGGGCAGTTTCCTTCTTACCTGGGGTAAGTCTCCATGGCATGCTACTCCAGTGATGTAGACTTGCGTCTATTGACTCGGACTTGAGTCGGACTCAAGTCGCATCAATGACTGGACCCGGACTTGACTCTGTGATTGTAAAAGACTCAAATGACTCGAGTCGAATTACAAGTCGAATTTTATTCAGGTTTAAACCCGTTTTCCCCATTAAATAGATGGGGACTCACAACCAAAGACTCGGGACTTGGGGCAAAGACTTGGGACTTGACTCGAGACTTGGAGTCAGAGACTTGATCCACATCCCTGGTCTACTCAGACCTGTGCAAGCTAAATAGCTGGTGCGTGCCACATGATCGGGTCTGGGAAGGAGGGTAGCGCGCTGTCTCAGCATCTTCTGTTACTGCACTGACTGCTTTATGGCAGTCAGCATCAGCGCAGTAGAGGAAGCAAAGACTGTCAGTAAGTATTGGATTGGGCCCTGCTGGTCTGAGTGCAGTAATTGCGATTAGCAATTTACAACTGCTGAAAATGTGGATTGCTATAATCAATTTGCTGTAAGTTGAGGGCCACCTCTATGGAGGTTTTGTGAAGTCAAGTCATATACAGTATTTTGCTTGCCTACATTATACACAGAGTTTATGGTGCAACACTGCATTCTACTGAGCCAATGTGCCCCTCTTTTCCAACTTAAAACATGCAGAGAAGAAAAGAGTTATCGACAAATCAGGCAAACATATTTCCTGTGATGTTGCTGCACATGAATCACAATCCTTTGGGGAGGTAATTGTTAACCTTGCTATTATCTCATTCTTCTGTAATTGGTACTTCTTCCTTGATGCCAAGACCCACTGAGAGTTTCTGAGTCTAATAGCACAACCAGGAACCTATGTTCAGATGTTATTTAAATTTATGCATGATTCAGTGTAGGATTATGGGCAGGAAGAGCTGTAACAGTCATCACTTTGATTTTTTTCCCCATTTAGATTGAGCAAGGCAGGTTTTAAATTAGTATACCCCAAGACTCAACATCTATTGAAGGCAGCAGGGGTCCGTCTCTGGTCAAGGATCAGAGGATTGCCTTGGCCAGTCCAAATTCTGAACCCTCTCAGCCCTGGCAACAGTAATGATGCCCAATCCATCCTCAGAGGGTACAGAGATGGTTCCATAGGCAACCCAAAAGAAGAACCTAGCTACCAGCAGCTGGAGCTATCCCTGGAAGGAGAGGTATTGTGACTTGGCTGCTTCTAGACCATCTTGAGCAAGATAGAAATAGCAGGTGCCATATCTTGATGACAGGACTTGCCTTCCAGTTGGCAATGACATTTCCATTGCTACTGCTTTTATTGTTACTTCTGCTTCAAAAAGAATGTAAGGGGCATACTTCTATGTGCACCATGAGAGATCCTCCCAGTATCCCACATGAGTATTATCAGGGAGGCAACTTAATCATTGGTGGGATTGTTTCCCAGCTCATGTTAATGTTTGAGCCCATGTCCTTTGCAGAACACCCAAAGACAACACTTCTTGATGAAACTGTGTAAGGAAACATTTTTATTTTCCAAACATGCATACAGGACATGCAGATACTGAACATGATACACTATGTGAAATACTGGAATAGTCTCCTTAGTTTTGATATTGGAAAATTTATTGGAAAATTTAGAGGTATACATCTATTATGTTGTACTTATACATGTAGAGGTACACACCTATTGATAAGCTGCCCTGGGCATTTGCCTCAGCAAGGGAAAGGCAGGGTTTAATTTTTTAAATAAATACCATGCATAAGATCATAGTGCTTTTGTCAGCTTAACATCCTACAATCAATCAAACATGAACCCACCTTGCGTAAATAAGCAAACAAATCCTATAACTTTTGACACTTCTCTACTATTTAGAGAGGAGTGTGTGTGTATGTGTATATGTGTGTGTGTGTGTGTATAATACACACACACGTCTTTGATAATGGACAGGGTATCATAAACATGCCAGCGGGTGGCGCAGTGGGTTAAACCGCTGAACCATGAGCTGTCGATCGGAAGGTCGGCAGTTCGAATCCACGACGGCCAGCTCCTGCCAACCTAGCAGTTCCAAAGCATGTTAATGTGAGTAGATAAATAGGTACCGCTTGCGGGAAGGTAAACAGTGCTCCGTGTTCCAGCCACATGCTACGCGCTGCGGCAAGGACAGTCATGCCGGCCACATGACCACGGAGGCATCTTCGGACAACGCTGGCTCTTTAGCTTTGAAACAGGGATGAGCCCCACACCCTAGAGTCGGACACGACTGGACTTAATTGTCAGGGGTCACCTTTACCTTTTTACTATCATAAACATGCTATTCTCTACATAGCAATGAAAACTTGGAAGAAATTTATGAGGTGCAGAATATGCATCACTGATTTATCTTGTTTTAGTTCAACGCCAAAGAGTTACCAGCATGTCCTGGCCTTGGTATTTGCGACAAAGGAAATCAACGACAACCCCAACATATTACCCAATATCAGCCTGGGCTTCCACATCTATGACAGCTACTTTAATGCAAAAAAGACTTACCAGAATACCTTGAACCTTCTCTTCAGCTTGAAAAGGATCATCCCCAACTACTACTGTGATAACCAGAAAAACCTGATGGCTGTCATTGGGGGCCTTGATTCTGAAACCTCCCTCTACATGACCAATATCTTAAGAATATACAAAATTCCGCAGGTTGTGTGTGTGTGCGTGTGCGTGTGCGTGTGCGTGTGCGTGCGCATGTGTGTGCATGCACAGTGAAGTCAGTATGGGGGTGTGGGGGTGTGGGGGTGCATACTACACCTGGTGACACCCTCAGGGTGTTTGTGTGACACCACTACTGGCCAAAATTGTGGAAACTTTGCATTTATGCATAATACCATCAAGTTATATATCATTGAAAAGGTAATTTAATGCCCATTGGGCCCATTTTTCTTCTTGTTATGAACCTCTCAGTGATGAAACTCATGGGCATTTTCTCTAGATCTTCTAGGGCAGGGGTGGGGAACCTCGGGGCCGTAAACGGCCCGCGGACTGGAGGTTCCCCACCACTGTTCTAGGGTATATCAAACCAGCCATTGTTCTGTATAGGTCACTGGTTCTGTGGAGGCTTTGATGATGGTGGTCCTTCTCAGTCCTACCTTGGAAACGTCAGGGATTAAACTTGAAATCTTCTGCATTCAAGGCATGTGCAATTCCACCCCTCCCCATTAATTTAATGTACTGATTCAAGTATGTTTTGGGTTGCATATCTCTTCACATGTATTCCTTTTTAATGATTGGTCATTCGTAGTCGATATTATATATCAGGGGTGGCAAAACTTGCTTACTGTAAGAGCCACATGCAATAAACTTCAGATGTTTGAGAGCCACAAGAGGGATGTTTAAGAGCTGCAATATTTAAGAAGCATTTAAATTCTTAAATAAATTTACTCACCATGAACATTAAACTTATGCTTTAATCTAGTGGACTCTCAGTTTATACCCAGTAAATAATTATAAAGCTTGAAAAATTCTAATTTACCTTTTATATTAATTGTGATGCAAAAAGGAGCTCAGCCAACATATTTCCGAGAGCCACACATTATACGTCAAAGAGCCGCATGTGGCTCAGGAGCCGCAGTTTGGCCACCCCAGCTATATATGATGCCATATTAAAATTATGTTAATTTTGAGAATCACTGTGCTTTCTGAAATGCTTAGAAATTACCAACCATTAGTAATTAACTTTTTGCTTAGGTCACCTACTGCTTCTTTGCTGCAGTAAAAAATGATATAAGCCAGTTCCCATCCATCTACCAGATGGTCCCCAATGAAGAATATCAATACGCTGGGATTGTCCAACTGCTTTTGTATTTCCAATGGATGTGGGTTGGGATCATTGCACTGGAAGATGATGTGGGTGAAAGGTTTGTGCGGATCTTGATACCAATGCTTTCCCAAAAGGGCATCTGTCCTGCCTTCATTGATAGACTACCAACTGTGACTTCCATGGATGACATCATGAAGAAATTCTTTGAAAGACCCAGGGAGAACATGACCCACTTTGTGACTGATAACAATGTCAAAGTATTTGCGATAAATGCAGATACACATAACATGTTAGCTCTGAAATGGTTTTTATATTTGGCACACGCAGAAGACATGACAGAGTCAGTTGTGGGTAAAGTGTGGGTTATGACAGCCCAGTGGGATTTTTCTTCTCAGACTTATTATGGGAGTTTGGATGTCGAAGTCTTCCATGGTGCTTTATCCTTTACAGTTAACTCTAATGAGATTTTGGATTTCCGACATTTCCTACATATTCTAAGTTCTCATTGGCCAAAAGGTGATGGTTTTTTCAGGATCTTCTGGGAACAAGTATTTGACTGTTTACTGCCTGATTCCAAAATGGGTGAGAAGATGCTGGGAAGATGCTCTGGGGAGGAGAAACTGGAGAGTGTCCCTGGAATATTTTTTGAAACAAGAATGACTGCTCAAAGCTACAGCATTTACAATGCAGTCAATGCCTTAGCACAAGCCTTACATGCACTGTTCTCAGCCAGGAAGAAGCACAGGTCAATGGTAGGGGATGGAGACAGCATGTACCCCTTCAAGCAGCAGCCTTGGCAGGTAGGATCCTGCACCTAGAGCTGATCTGTTATCATGAGCTGCTGAATGCGATCGAATGTGGTGTTCTGGATTGCAGCAATGGAACCAAATCAGAACAGGACAGTACTCCTTGTTTGCTTTTAATGTTCACAAATCTAGCTGACTTTTTTTTCTCATGAGGTCTAGATTAAAAAACACACACCTGTACTTAGCATTTATATAACCCATATTGTGTGTTTAGATTACACACAGTCTCAATATTTTAGTTAGGCCAGAATTATTAATCTCTTCTTACTTATACAAGGTTAAAGCTAAATGATAACTTGCCTGGTCAGTCATCCTATCTTTTCAATTTGATAAATTTGGGGAGGCAGACAGGGGAGACAAAGTTTTACCATATGACTGGATGAATGGATACATAAGTGAATGCATAAAATGAGATGCTTCCCCCCCCCCCCCCGGCTACTTATTGCAGGACATGTTTACATGTGACCTTGTGATGACTTTTCCGCCTAAGCAATAGCCATGGAAATAAGCATTTTCCTATTGTTAAAGCTGCATGTTTATTTATCTGAACAGATAATCTCATCAGCAAAAACTTGTTTAAAAGTGAGAGATAATCATCATGAGTGTGGGCAAATTTAATTGGTGGGACATTGAGTACAGTGCATGATTTTTGGGTTACTTTGCTTCTGATATGTTGCTGTAATACAGAACTTAAATATTAAAAAGTGTCTTTCCACCTGAGAATGAATGTAAGACAGGCAGCCCAATCCTGTGTAGGTCCACAAAAGCAGACTGCGCCAGATCCTAGGCAGGATCAGGCCCACACCACACTCTTAAAAAACCTACAGTGAAATATATAACAAAGAAAATAGGTCTGTTTCTTTGAAGTGTTGAAGTTTTCATCATAAGCTAATGAATACATGTATTCACTCAATTAGTTGAAGCAACTAACAGCACAATCTTATGCATGTCTACTCATCACATTATTATCAATATTTATATACCGCTTTTTAACAAAAAGTAGTTCACAAAGTGGTTTACACTGCAAAATAAATCAGTAAATGGTTCCCTTTCCCCAGTGGGCTCACAGTCTAAAAATGATGAAGAACAGACACAGCAATAGCCAGTGGAAAAGTCACCATGCTGGGATGAGAGGGATAATTGTTCTACGTCTGCTAAATTTAAGAAGACATAACTTAAAAAAGAAATAATAATAATAATAATAATAATATTAATAACAACAGTATTTATATACCACTTTTCAACAAAAAGATCACAAAGCGGTTAACAGACAAAATCAAATGATTAAATGGCTCCCTGTCCCAAAAGGGCTCACAATCTAAAAAGATGCAGAACACCACCAGCCTCTAGTTTACTCAGAAGTAAGCCCATTGAGTTCAACAGGGCTTACTTCCAGGTAAGTGTGGATACAATATCCCTGTCCCCGTTCCAGCCTGCGCGGCCATTACATGGCCTTCTCGAGCTATTTAGCTGGCAGAAATCCGAGGAGGCTCCCTGGTTTACACCAGGAGAAGGGGACAAATGTCCCCTTCCCCCAAGTTGACTCCCAGGCCGCTCTAGAGCAGCCCGAAACGGGGATAGGGTTATACGGCCTACTCCTACTTCCTGGCGGAAATCTGAGGGGAAGGGGACAAATGTCCCCTTCCCCCGAGTTGACCTCCGGGCCGCTCCAGAGCAGCCCGGAATGGGTATAGGATCTGGCGGGCGACCCTGGGCCACCCGTCAGATACTTAGGATTGCTCTTCCCATGTCAGACCTCTTTTTAAAAGGCAAATATGATGAATCAACTGAAGGTTTGTTAACAGTATACAGCCCCAGCTGTTTTTCTCATCATTCATCAAACCCTTTAGGCACAGTGGATTGTGGCCAAATAAAATTAATATGACTCCATGTTTGGGGGGGGGGAGAAAACACCAATATCTGAAATATTTCAGTGCTAGGAAAAATATTGTGTATGTGTGTGATGTTGCAGAAGATACAGCTTTCCTCCTGTATGCTATAATTGACTTTGCCTCTTTCGCTCTAGCTTCACTCTTTTCTCAGAAGCATCTCTTTCAACAACAGTGCAGGGGACCCTGTATCATTTAATAAGGATGGTGAACTAGTAACTGGATTTGATATCATCAACTGGGTTACCTTCCCAAACAAATCTTTTGTAAGAGTGAAAGTCGGTAGAATGAATCCACAGGCTTCGATTGGTGCAGAGTTCGAAATTCATGAGGAGCTCATCACATGGCACAAGACATTTAATCAGGTGGGATCTGGGTGTAGGTAACAAAATAAAAATTGCATTATAGGAAATGCTGCAGTCAAGTAAGTTGTATAGGTTATCTCTCTCTGTGTCAACAATTTTTTAAAAATTTCTACATGACAGAGTTTCTAGATATCTGACAATGCAACCCGAGGTATGTCTGCATATTTGGCATGTCTGAATTCAATACAACTTACAGCCAAATCCTGTCTAACTCTGCACCCTGCGATGCAGCGAGGCCGGTGTAGCTTCAGCTGCATCCAGGGCATGAGACAGGCTGCCGGGAGGTCACCTCAGGGGAAGGGAATGTTCTTTCCCTTCCCTGGGCAAAGCCCCAGTCACCCCAATGGGGTTACTCAGATGTGCACCAGCTATTTTCCTGGCACAAGTCCGAGAGCCCCATGTAATGGTGGCCAGGCCCAGAAAGGAGGATCCCCATGAGAAAACCCACACAGTCAGGGAGAGAACGTTCAAACTCCACACAGACAGTTGCCCCAGCCGGGAATAATTTCTTTTCCCTTAACAACTTTAAAACGAAACGACTTATAACGAAATGACTTTAAGTGAGGATTTACAATAGAACTTATATGCTGTATAAATATAATGAAATATAAGTGTATATATTTAGTATATAGTATGTACTAAATGTTCTTCTCTTTGGTTTTTCTATCTGTATATACAGTCGGTATCCGCAGGAGTTCCATTCCGGACCCCCCGCAGATACCACAAATCTGCATATAATCAAGTCCACTGTGAAACCTATTCAAAAGTAAAAAAGTTAAAAGCCCCCAAATCACTGTTCCTACCTTTACGCAGGAAAACTGCACAGTTTCCAAAACTCTTAAGCACTCTTTGAAGCTGAAAGACCCACTTCTGTGTGTGACAAATCCGTGTGTGTGTGTGTGTGTGTGTGTGTGTGTGTGTGTGTGTGTGTGTGTGTGTGTGTGTGTGGTGTTTTCCTTTATATTTTCTTTATATGTGCAGGTGCTCCCTCTTGCTGTGTGTAATGACAACTGTCACCCGGGTTACATCAGAAAGAAGAAGGAAGGGAAGGCGTTTTGTTGCTATGATTGTGCTCCATGTCCTGATGGGAAGATCTCAGACAAAGATGGTAAAAACCTATGAGAGGATGTGTGTGTGTGTGTGTGTGTGTGTGTGTGTGTGTGTGTGTGTGCACATATGCAAGAATCAGTAAAGTCCAATGTACCACATTTCTGTACATGCAAGGATATGTTGGTAGAAAACTTTAAATGCATTGTGTACTTTAAATGCATTGTGATCCTTTAACTCGCCCCATCAAAATTTATAGCAGTTTTATCAACACAAGAAAAATAGGACCCTTTCTGTAAGGAAAGAGAATTCTGCTTTTGGCTTGCATATTTACTACATAATGCCACTAAAAGAAAGCAAGGTTGGGGACTCGAGTTGCACCAGCGACGTGACTCAAATTCAACTCGGCGTTCGTGAAAGACTCACCTGACTCTTTTATGGCTGAGTCACATTTTAAGTCCCTTACCAGCCACTGTAAACCTGGAAAAAGGCATCTGTGATGTTGGAAGAAGACAAGGCAGGCACGAACACAGAGGAGGCACGGCAGTGGGTGGAAGGGATTTTCAAGGGGTCAGGAGGGGGCCAGGGAGGGGGCAGACTAGAGGTGAAACTGGGTGGGGAGGGGGTTGAATGGGGTTGGGGAGGCAGTGGGAGAGGGTGGATCCAGCTGCAATGGCATGTGCAGGCTTGTATCCTCTTCTTTTTGAAGCTCCCTCCCCTTTTCCCCCTTTTTCTCCTTGTACCTTCATCAACTAAAGGGGTGGTGCAGGTTCGAGGAAACCCATTAGCAAATGGGAGGTTTATGGGGAGATAAGGGAAAATATCCTCTCCCAAGCCTCCCGATCCACCTCACAGCTGGATGCAGTGTACGCCTTTTTGGCATGGCTGCATCTGTGGGCGGGGGATTAGAAGATAGGATTGGGCCAAAGTTTCTTAGAGAACAAGCTAGAACTAATCATCATGACCCAACTGATTTAGGATACAATAGTTAGGACCAACTTTTATTTTATTTTATTTTATTTTATTTTATTTTATTTTATTTTATTTTATTTTACAGACATGGATGATTGCGTTAGATGCCCAGAAGATCAATATCCAAACAAGGAAAAAAATCAATGCCTTCCAAAGGTTCTGAACTTTCTGTCCTATGAAGAACCTTTGGGGACCACTTCGGCTTTCTTGGTTGTGTTTTTGATTCTAATCACAACGTCTGTTCTAGGAATTTTCATTAAGCATCAAAAAACCCCTATCGTCAAAGCTAACAATGCGCACCTCACCTACTCTCTACTCCTATCCCTCCTCTTGTGCTTCCTCTGCTCCTTGCTCTTCATTGGTCGGCCTCAGGCAGTGACTTGCTATCTGCGACAAACAGCCTTTGCCATTGTATTTTCGGTGGCTGTGTCTTCTGTGTTGGCCAAAACCCTCACTGTGTTCCTGGCTTTCATGGCCACCAAGCCAGGAAGCAGGATCAGGAAATGGTTGGGGAAAAGAATGGCCAACTCGGTCGTTCTTTCCTGTTCCTTTATTCAAGCAGGGATTTGTACCGTGTGGCTGTGCACTGCTCCACCATTCCCAGATTTGGACATGCACTCCGTGACTGAAGAAATTGTGGTGGAATGTAACGAAGGATCCGTCACCATGTTTTACTCTGTCCTAGGGTACATGGGATTGATGGCTGTAGTGACCCTCACTGTGGCTTTTTTTGCTAGGAAGTTGCCCAGCACATTCAATGAAGCCAAGTTCATCACTTTCAGCATGTTGGTGTTTTGCAGCGTCTGGTTGTCTTTTGTTCCAACTTACCTGAGCACCAAGGGAAAATACATGGTGGCTGTGG
Source organism: Plestiodon gilberti rubricaudatus (assembly GCA_026170595.1). Lineage (NCBI taxonomy): Eukaryota > Metazoa > Chordata > Lepidosauria > Squamata > Scincidae > Plestiodon > Plestiodon gilberti. The sequence goes on from JANXHW010000006.1 coordinate 24,958,645, forward strand.
AGATTTTCTCCATCTTGGCCTCAAGTGCTGGTTTGCTGAGTTGTATCTTTTTCCCCAAATGCTATATAATAGTTCTGCGGCCTGAGTTGAATACCAAAGTCCAGCTAGTACTGAGAAATAAGTAAGGATCTAGGGATTTGGAAAGTCTATATTAAAAATATTCCGCAATAGTGATGTGAATTTGGAAGTAAATATGTAAAAACATATTTCAGCTCCTGGCTCCCTCTCTCTATCCTAGGCATCTACTTATATGAAATCTAATATGTGGAGAAACTGAACAAATTCAAAACGATGTGTTTATTTAAATGTTGTAGTTGCCTGTTCTAATGAACCTGGAAATTTCAGACTTGAAAGATTCACAACAGGTATCAGGTAGATCTGGCCTCCACTGGGGAGGGCGGATCTCAATGCAGAGGCCAGGTCTACCTGCTGCTTTGAATGCTGGATAGACCTGGCCTCCACTGGGGGATTCAATTAAGTGGCCTGGTCCACCCATGGCTTCTAGTGGTCAAGGGCAGGGCATTGGTAGCAGTCCACCACGGGTATCAAATATGTTAGGTGAGTTACTGGTGTGACTCATCTATTCCATTAAAGAACAGAGTAGAGCTGTAGTAAGATCAAACATATGGTATTTTCTCCAAAGATTTTGCTAAATATGGTTCCATGGTTATTCAGGCAGTAATTGTGAACCCTGCATTTATCTCAAATCACTGTGATTAATCATCCTTCATTCTGAAGCCCATGTGGATTTTCCTAGGCTACTAGCTGAATCAATAAAGACATTTTTAAGCCAATAAAGGTGGATTCTATTCTATTCAATAAAGACATGTGAAAGCTTACATCAAAGAGTTCAGTATCATTCAGTGCTGGCGTGAAGGTCTGCGGACAGACAGGATGGACCTTTCTAAGTTTGAATAGTTTTCTATTTTTACAAGGCAAGTTTCACATAAGTTCAGCAGAAGAGTCAAGTTCTACTGAAGGCAGAATGTTGTGACTAGGCTAATGCTAGACGATCATGGGATCAATAGAAACTGAAGATTCTGCATTGTGATAATGAGACTTGCCTTTGAGATGGCAATACAATTTCTGTTGCTGCTGCTATTGTTGTTGCTTCTGCTTCAAAATGAATGCAAGGGATATTCTTCTTTGTGTGCCATGAGAGATGCCCTGCATATCCCACATGAGTATTACCAGGCAGGTGACCACATAATTGGTGGGATTTCTTCTCAAATCATCTTCATGATTGAACCCATGTCCTTTGCAGAACATCCAAACTCAAAGTTTATTTTGGAACCTGTGTAAGCATTTTTTTTTAAAGTTTGCATAATATGCAATAGGGTTAGCTAGAACTATATACACATGGATAATACAAGCAATATCATGTGAGAAATCTAAAATGGTTCCTTAGACATTCTTCTACAAGAAGAACCATACCCATAAAGGAATGTCTCCACTTGTTACAGGAACACCATTTTACATGATACTTTGGTCATTTTCCGGATTCCAGCTCTTTCTGTCACTATTAGGTTCCAGCAGTAATTCCTTTCTCACACCATCATAATGTTCCCACATTCCTTCTTTCATCAGCCTCCCATCTATTCTCTTCTAAAGTGTGGCTACTTGGTTACAAGTGACATCAGGGCTTCTATGATGCTTAGTTCTTGGGGCTTTTTTGTTCTTGTTGTTGTTTAATTTGATCACATGGAATCCGATAGGAGATGGGCTCATTTCTTGTATATTTTTCTGCATTATCACTGCATGGTTTGTCATCTTCCACACAACAGCCTTTTCACTACCATAGTATATCCCTGTTAGTTTGCTATTATACTCATGAAGACTAATATTATGTGGTCAGAATGAGGACCATTTGTGGTTTGTTCACTATTTTATCTTATGTGACTGCATTGAGATGACTGATGCTATCAATTGTGCTTGCTATCATGAAAGATTAACCATATAGTATTTACTCGTGCATCCCCCCAATAAGCACGCGAGACAACGTCTTGGATTAAGGGCCACTTTTATTGATTAACAAGATAGACTGCAGCAGAGGAGAGGGGTTTTAACAATTTAACTCTAACCTTTGAACTTAACTTAAATTAAACCCCCCAAAGCATGCGGGATCTGATTTGGGGAAAACAGCCCTAGCTGTCTGCCTCCCCCAGATAAATGGGCATCACATCCGGGCTCAATCCTAACTTGGACATTGACCAAACCAGCCTATCATTGCCAACCCCGAAGGGTTGAGACAGCTGGACAGCACAGATCCACCCCAGGAAAGCCTAAAGGTGGCCTTGCCCTTCCAGCCCTGGGGTTTGCCAGCCAGCCTCACCGATCCAGGTCAGTATCGTCTGAGCAGTTCTGGCTCGCCCCAAGGCTTTGCTTACCTCCAGATGTATGCCAAGTATATGCATCCCTGGCTACCCCCCACGCTACCTACCTAATGAAGTGACCAATGGCAAACCTATTTAATTGCCCCCCAAAACCTCAGTCCGGGGTAGGCGAAAAACTCATAGCCACAGGCCAATCAGGCTATGAGAAAAAAAATCCTACCCAGCCCCCGTGGGCAACCAGCAAATCTCGGACTGAAAGCTAGGGCGGGCAGGCAGGTCTTCGAGCACCGGGGCGCGACTGACGAGCTTTGAATGAAGCGCTTGCTTCGTCGTCGTCAATCCCGCCCCCTTGGCCGGCAGCAGGCAATCGACTGTTGCCAGCCACCGGCCTTGCGTCGCACACTGGGGGGCGGCGGCGCCGACCCCCTAAAAGGGAGCCAGCACTTTTTTTCTGAAAAACTATCGTGAGATTTTTTTTTCCCTCTTGAGAGTCCACTGAGAAAAGTTTGCAGAACATCAAATTGTACACACGGTCTGTGTGTTTCAATGCTGTTGAAATGAAGCTTTATCTAAAAATATTTCTGGTGTAGCACAATGGGAAAACCATGCATGGTGGAGAGACGGCATGTGTTGATTTAAGAACCACATGGTTCTGGTGATATGCACAACTCTTTTATATATATAAAATCATTTCTCTATATGGTTCTGGTGATATGCACAACTCAGTTCTGTTGATATGTACAATTTTGATGATGTTCAGAGTCTTATGCTATGAAACTGATGCTCTTTTAGTAGCCATATAATCAAGAGTTAGTTAGATGCAGAATATCAATCTCATGCATAATCTAATTCTTGTCTTAGCGCAACACCAAAGAACTACCAGCATGTCCTGGCCTTGGTATTTGCGACAAAGGAGATCAACGGCAATCCCAACATTTTGCCCAATGTCAGTCTGGGCTTCCATATCTATGACAGCTACTTTAACGCAAAAATGACTTACCAGAACACCTTGAACCTTCTTTTCACCTTGAAAAAGATTGTCCCCAACTACAATTGTGATGCTCCAAAAAATCTTCTTGCTGTCATTGGGGGGCTTGATTCTGAAATTTCCCACCACATAGCCATCATCTTAAGCACCTATAAGATCCCACAGGTATGGTAGGTGTATGGAGGTGGGTGGAATGAGTGAGAGGTCTTTGAGTCTTGTCCTATATCTCTAGCATTATTTTTCAGAGGCAGAGAAATGGAAAGATATAAGGTTGATTAGCATAAAATAGACATTTACACACACACACACACACACACACACACACACACACACACACACACACACATGGGCAATACATATGAAAGCTTTTATTGCAGTTCTTTCATAGTGTTTAGAAATTTTGTGGCCAGAAAGTGCTTTGTGACATTGTTGTCTCTAGGCATGCGGGCAGGAAGCTAAAGCCTTTCCGCATGTGCTGGAGAGAGCAGGGACCCTCGCTGGAGCAGGTAAGCCAACGCAGGTGCCAGAACAGGGCAGAGGGTGGGGAGGGAGTTGGACAGGACAAGGGACAGGCGGGGACGGGGGCAGGGGTTGAGTGGATCGGGCCCAGGAAGAGGGTGGGATTGGTGGTGCCAGTGTGCCATATCCTACCTCCGTTCTTGGGCCTGATCGCCAACACAGATCAATGCGGATTTGCACCAGCGCTAGCACTGGCACAGGTCCAAGTTGACTCATTGACGCTGCTGGGGCTTACCCAGTGCAAGGAGACAAATGTCCCATTAACCCAAAGAGATCTCCAGCATGCTAAATTCCCAGGTAGGATGCAACTTAGGCCGGTGCCACACAGGAATTTAGTTAGGACTGGGCTGCCCAACTTTTAGAAATGCTGTCTCTTGTTAAGAATCATTATGATATACAAAGTGTTTTATGATACATGTACAACTTTGCATGAAGAGGGATAAATGTCTCTGACCAATTGTAAGTTACCATTGTTGTTGCTTAGGTCACATACTGCTTCTTTACTCCAATGATGAAGGATGGCAGCCAATTCCCTTTCACCTATCAGATGGTCCCCAATGAAGAGCATGTGTACACAGGGATAGTCCAGCTGCTTCTGCATTTCCGATGGACGTGGGTTGGGATCATTGCACTCAATAACGATAAAGGAGAAGGTTTTGTAGAGAACTTAATTCCAATGCTTGCCGAGGAAGGCATCTGTTCTGCCTTCATTGACAGGCTACCAAGCTTGACTTCCCTAGATGAGATAATAGAAGACTTCTTTGAAAAACACAGAGCAAATGTGACTCATTTTGTAAATGCACATGACGTCAAAGTATTTGTTGTAAATGCAGACACTCATGTTATGTTCGCTTTGAAGTGGTTTCTATATATGGCACAAATAGAAAATACAACAGAGACAATCATGGGGAAGGTGTGGATTATGACAGCCGAGTGGGATTTCTCTTCACAAACATATTACAGAGGTTTGGATATTGAAATATTCCATGGTGCTTTATCTTTGACAGTTACTTCCAATGAGGTGCCTGGATTTCAACATTTCCTCCAGATTCTGAATTCTCATTGGCCAAGAGAAGATGGTTTTCTCAGGGTCTTCTGGAAACAGGCATTTGTCTGCTTATTACCAGACTCCAAAGAGGATGATGAGACAATGGACAGATGTAGTGGCATGGAGAGACTGGAGAGCCTTCCTGGAACATTTTTCGAGATGAGCATGACTGCCCAAAGCTACAGCATCTACAATGCAGTCCATGCCATAGCACATGCTTTGCATGCTATGGACTCAAGAAGACTCAAACATAGGACTAGAGTTGAGGATCACCACAGCCTGAAATCCCCTTGGCAGGTAATAAGCTGCAACTATATGATGAACTTGTGAATATAATAACCCACAATGTTCTGAAATGTTTGGATAGCACCAGAAGAGAATAGAACAAGCCCCCTCACTTGCTTTTAATGTTCATATGCTCAGCTATCTTATTTTTTATCGTGATTTGCATATAAAATATTATATTTATACAGCACATTTCAGATGTTCAGATGAGACCAACACATTCCTTTAATTAAATGTAGATTGCTGATAGCATTCCTGATTAGATTTCCCATCACTAATTTGATTAAACTAATGCCACAAGCACCCCAATTATATCAAAACCATGAAAATAGGAGAGGGGAATTTACAGTGGAATCCTGTTCGTGGACTGGCAGAACTATTGTCCCGCCGGCACTGGGTGTTGCAAACATGGCCACGTTTTTGATGCCCATAGAGTAAGCAGCGCTGAGGCTGGCACTGCTCACTCTATGCTGGATGCAGGTCACAGGCGGATGCAGGTCACTGCCGGAGACAGAGAAGGACTGCGCCAGGTGTCGTGGGGCATGGGGAAGACAGAATTGGATGGAACGGGAGGAGGATTTGGTGGTCGGGCCCAGAAAGGGGGAGGAATTCTCTACCCTTCCCAACCTCAATCCATCTACTCCCTGTTCCACCTACTTCCATCCCCATTCCACCCACCCCTCGCCTCTTACAACTGTCGGACGTACCTTGCTGGGTTCAGCAGTGGTACTCATGCGCCATTTGCAGCAATGCTCCTTAAATGACTGCCGGTGGAGTCCCACTGTCATAAACCCCTATATGCACATTCTAAGTGGTGTTGGTCAGACCACTGGCTTCCTAGGACACTTTAATAGCAAATGACCTCTGGGCTGAAGGACACTGGTTATTGGGTTTTCCCGAACTGGGAAGTAGGGCAATGAAGAGCAGGTCCACTTTTTTTTGGGATCATTTGCCATCCTGGTAACAGAAATGACCCCATTTGTTTTGTTGAGAGGAACACGAGATGCATAGAGAGGTCAGTTACATGAGCTGAGTGTCATGTTTGTTCCTCAAACCATCGCACAGTGGATTGCAGTGGTCCCACCTAATCAACACATCAATACTTTAACACCTCTTCATGAAGAACCAAAAATCTCCTCTATATTTCTTTCTTTTCATCCTTTCCTCATTGCCTTTTTCAATCTAGCTTCACCCGTTTCTGAGAAGCGTCTCATTCAACAACAGTGCTGGAGACACCATCTCTTTTAATGCGAAAGGCGAACTAGCCACAGGATTTGATATTATCAACTGGGTGACTTTCCCAAATCAAACTTTTGTAAGAGTGAAAGTGGGCAGGATGGATCCACAGGCTTCACGTGGCACAGTGTTCAGCATTGATGAAGACATTATCTCATGGCACAGCAAGTTTAATCAGGTGGGAGCTGACTGCAAGTAACCAAGTACATTGGGAAAGTGTTCCAGGGATGCCATGTAAGGCCGGCCTGACCTGGGAGGAGGTCAGGGATATGGCGGAGTGTGCCGCCAATATCCCCGCCCCCTCCTGGGCCCAGCCAACCAGTGGACCCCTTCCCTGCCAACCAGGCCCTCCCTCCCGCCGTCTGGCATGGCCCTTACCTGCAGCAACTAGCACAGGTCTAGGTAGGTTGAAGAGTGAGTGGTGAAAGCCTCCATGCTGGTGCTACATACTCCAGAGGAGATGCAAAAGTGCTGCACTTTTGCAACTCCTTAGGACGGCGGAGCGTGTTTCCACTGGCGTAGTGTTAGGCAGGATTGTGCCTTCAGAAGAATACAAAGTCCTCAGCCTCCCCTGTGATGACATCCTTCCCATGCAGCGGCGTATCAATGGCTCCAGGCGACAACTCAGGCTGGGGCGGAACGCCGCACTGCCCTGAGTTGCCGCCCGCCCTCCGCCCACCCACACTATCTCGCCCGCCGTGTAGCTGGAAATTCCAGCTACACGGCGGGCGATTCAGGGCAACAGGAGGCCACCCAACCGGCCCCCGGAGGGTCCACCGGGTCCGCGCGGCTCCGGAGGCCGGGAGAGAGCGTCCGCCCGTCATGCAGGCTCGGCCACTACTGCCCAGGTCTTAGCCGGCGATTTTGCACATGCATACAACGCATCGGGGGCACCCGGTGTTCGGGCGGTCACCCGGAGCAGGGTCCCTCCAGGTCACCCCCCCCAAATCACGGCGTGGCCAGAGGCCGCACCCAAAAAATCCTTCAGGGCGGTTATGCTGCCCGGAGCTAGGGGGGTGTTGGCCACCCTCAGGGCGGCCAACACCCCCTAGCTCCGGGCAGCTTAACTGCTAGCCATGCCTCTCTCCATGCAACAACAAAGAGCCAGTTATAAGAAAATGGAGTCAATACTTTAATGTATTTTTATTCATACAGGTGCTTCCCCTTGCTGTGTGTAATGACAAATGCCATCCGGGATACAGCAGGAAGAAGAAGGAAGGAGAGCCATTTTGTTGTTATGATTGTGCTCCTTGTCCAGAAGGGAAGATTTCAGACCATACGGGTAGGAGAAATTGTGAGCAATTCTATGAAATGTTACGAGCAGCTACAGTATCTTGGGCTGAGTTTGATTCTCTGTCTTATAGTATCTAATGAATAATTTGGAAAAAACACAAACACGCAAGCACATATATTTGGATATTGTCACTTTTTTTCCAGGGGCATAGGCTGATATGGGGCGGTGGGCCCCAGGGCGTAGGGGCGGAAGGGCTCCGTGGGGGGCGGGAGGGTCCTTAAGTTTCGGGGGGGGGTCTTTCTTCGGGTTATTAAAAGCTTTTTAGGGTTTTTTTTAGCACTAGCGTGGGGCTTGCAATCTGTAGTGTATGCTTTGCGCCACTTATATGGATTCTAGGAGCCTCCAGCGATGATCTACTTCAGCGACGATCTCTTCCGGGGAGCAGATCGTTCCTCTGCTCCCGGGCGCGAACTCTGTAAAGCGCCCAGGAGCGCTTTGCAGAGTTCACGCATGCGCAGAGCGACGATGTTTACAAGCCCCGCGCGAGTGCTAAAAAACCCCTAAAAAGCTTTTAAAAACCCGGAAAAGACCAAAAAAAACCCCCGGCAATAAAACTGTCAAAAATAGGTTTCGATTTTTGACAGTTTTATTGGGGGGCTTTGGGGGGCCCGCCCCAGATGTGGGGGCGCCTGGCGACGCCACTGCTTTTTTCTTCTTTCTTTAAAGATATGAATGATTGTTTCAAATGTCCAGAAGATCAGTATCCAAACAAAGACCAAGATCGATGCTTTCCTAAGGTCCTCAATTTCCTGTCTTATGAAGAAGTGTTGGGAATCACTTTGGTTTTTTTGGCTGTCTCCTGTGCTCTGATCACAGCTGTGATACTTTGTGTCTTCATTGAACACCGGGACACCCCCATTGTCAAAGCCAACAACCGGGACCTCACTTATTCTCTACTCATTGCCCTCCTGCTCTGCTTCCTCTGCTCCCTGCTCTTCATTGGCCAGCCTCTTACCACGGCTTGTCTTCTACGGCAAACGGCTTTTGGCATCATCTTCTCAGTAGCAGTGTCTGCTGTGCTCGCCAAAACCACCACTGTGGTCCTGGCTTTCATGGCCACCAAGCCAGGAGCTAGAATGCGGAAATGGATGGGGAAAAGATTGGCCAACTCAGTGGTTCTTTTCTGTTCCCTGATTCAAGTAGGGATCTGCACTGTGTGGCTCTGTACTGCACCTCCATTTCCAGATGTGGACACAAACTCCCTGCCTGAAGAAATTATCCTGGAATGTAATGAAGGGTCTGTCACAATGTTTTACTGTGTTCTGGGGTACATGGGATTTCTGGCGATTGTCAGCTTCATTGTGGCTTTTTTGGCCAGGAAGTTGCCTGACACGTTTAATGAAGCCAAGTTTATCACATTCAGCATGTTGCTATTTTGCAGTGTTTGGGTGTCTTTTGTTCCCACGTACATGAGCACCAAAGGAAAAGATATGGTGGCTGTGGAGATCTTCTCCATCTTGGCCTCTAGTGCTGGCTTACTGGGGTGTATCTTTTCCCCAAAATGTTATATAATTGTGATGAGACCTGAGTTGAATAGCAAGGATCAACTAGTACGGAGGAAGAAATAGGAATTAGAGTAGCTTCCTATAACTATATGGTAATGTGAATGGAAGGAAATCTAAGAGACATACACAAAGGCAGTTGTGCCCTCCTGACTGGTACTCATCTATAACAAACACGGTCAATCATGTAGTTACTGGTGTCCTTATTCACGTAATTAGGGAAACGAGCTGAACAATGTTGTAAGGAAATTCCTAAACCTGCAATAAAGATAAATAAGAGTTGGCTGCTTGTTTGCTTGATCTCGACAAGTCATTGGATAATTATATTAATACGCATACGTCTTCAGATTGGATAATAATATTGAAATTTGTATCTGTGATAAGCATCATTCATTATCGAATAAAAGTGAAATCCTGTCTAGGCAACCACTGCATCGAAGCCGGGATTGGACCTGCACCAGCAGAGCTGGAGCAGTCCTCTGGAGGAAGGGACATTCGTTCCTTTTTCCCCAGGTAGAGACCCAATAGGCCCAAAGGGCATCCTTGGATGTGTGCCGGCAAAATGGCCGGCGTAAATGCAAGGAGCCGGTGCAAGGCTGGGCAGACCCAGGACGGGGGGATAGGATTCGATGGAGCACACTGCCTATGATCCCTTTCCTTGGCCTGGCTGTCGAATGGCCCCCTCTCTTATCACCCTTGCACGTCCTCTTTTGCCAGTGCCCCGGGCGGAGTGAGCGGAGCCAGCCTCTTTGCCGGCGCCGCTTACTCACCGGGGGTCAGAAACATACTTTACAGCACATTTACAACACCTGGTGCTGGTGGAGCCGTCGCTCCGCTGGTGGAAAGTTGCACAAGATTGTGCCTTCAGAACAGCAAGTCGTATTCATTCAGCCCAATTCTATTGTGGATTGTGCTGTCACTCACTGTCTACTGACAGCAGAAGACGCTTCCGCTGTCATAAAGTGGCTGCTAGCAGAGCACACAGTGCTCTATCAGTGGGCATTTTGGGAGCAAGAGGAAGCAGTGCTCCCCGTCCGTTGCTGGAGGCAATAGCGAGGATGGAGGGAGTGAGGCAGGGGACAAAGGTGTTCTCTCTCTCTCTCTCTCTCTTTCTCTCTCTCTCTCTCTCTCTCTCTCTCTCTCTCTATCTATCTATCTATCTATCTATCTATCTATCTATCTATCTATCTATCTATCTATCTAATCTCTTCTTCCTCAATAACAGCCCAGTGCTAACGTAAGGATCTGCCGGGCGGCTGAGGTCACCCTCAGGATCTTGTGCTCCGCCGTGAGCAGGAACCCCACAGCGGAAAATCTACTCGGGGAAGGGAACGCTCGTTCCGTTCCCCGGGTGTAACTGAGGCTGGGGCGGATTGGTCTCCTCAGAATTCCGCCAGCTATTTTGCTGGCGGAAGTCGGAGGAGGACGTGTAATGGCTCAGCCGATCGGCGGGGGTCAGGATATGGCCAGAGCCATCCCCCGCCCCCTCCTCAATTGGATGGGCCTATTGGCCCCTGTCTTTTGCCGCCGAACCCCCCCCCCCGTACGCTGGATCCGTACCTTGCGCCGACCTTCCCTGCTCAGAACTAGATGCAAATGTGCCTTAGGGCATGTATGCGATGTCTTTGCCCGGCGGACCGCTTGTTCCGCCAGACAAATTTAGAACAGGATTGGACCCTAAGGTATGTAACTAGACTGATTTACTGTGGGATTCACTTCCATAGTCTCTAACAACAATGTGTTTTCTTTAAATAAAGGTATCTTTGACTTCTGGATCAGAGTTCTGGAGGAGTCTTGTGCAAAGCTTCCTATGTAATGTACCTTTTGGCACTTGGTCTCTGCCAACTGATGGTAGCAGATCCGGCTTCCTTATGGAGTGCTTTGTCAATTGAAGAACACTTGCTTTTTTTTTTTTAAAGCATTTTGTTTATTATGATATGTTTTGTGCTTTTCCTATTGTATCTATGTATTGGTAAGTGATACAAGGTGCCTTGATATACTCTTGGGGTTATAGTGGTCGAGAGGCAGGGTACAAATTGCCAGATAAATTAAGAAAAGCAAATAAATTAAACGCTAAATAGTCTCTGAGATATTTGTGGCTGGCAATAATGAGATAATTAAACGTTTGGAGGTTATCTGACCACGGTATCACGATATCTAATTTATCGGGACTGAGGTCAGATAACCCAAAAATTTATAATCATCTCAAATAAAACGCTGTTCTCCAGAATTGTTTCTGTCACTGGAAGAGACCTGACACCAAGAAAGCCCTGAGGAGGTGGAGCAGCAGCTACTGTGGGAACAACAATATTCAGTCATCCCAGCCACCTCCAGGGGCAAGAAAGGGCTTCTTCTCAAGACAACCTTGGGATCCAAGGATGAAAAGCAGACTATAGATTTTAAACCACAATATAAGTAAATCAATAAATGAGAATGGAGAACGGTCTGTCTGAACTTCAACTGCAAACTATGGCCATCAGGGGAGGCTCTGCCACATGACACAGTGCCCTCTGGGGCATGGAAAACAAGAACGTGGGATTGGACCTTCTCAGCAGCAATACCTAAAAATATGGAATTCACTGCTCTGGGAAGTCTGATCTGATTGACACGATACACAACATAGCTTGAGAAAGCAGGGAAGTCTTGCATTAATCTTTATACAGCCCAAGATTGGCCTTTTCAACAGTTACCACTTCCCGCTAGAGAAGTGGACAAAATTACATATGCTGTAAATATGGGTGATGAGAAATCAATTACATTCAATGTGGAACAAGGCCTATGGCTCTCATGACTACTTCATGATGCCTATATATTAATGGTATGGCTTGGTTTCAATGAGAATTAACTGCGCCAGACGGCAACGGAGGGGGGGCATTGGCCAACCCGGCCTGGGCTGGGAGGGGCCGGGGATATTGGTGGCAAGCTCTGCCAATATCCCAAGTATGTTCCCAGCCCGAGCTGCCCTTACTCCACTGATCGAGATGTACACAGGCTCTAGAGCTGACATACGTCTGAGGAGGCCCGTTGGAAGGGCGTTGGATACTGTAGTCGGCCCTTTAGGTTGGCCACGTATCTTTACGCATTATCCGGCTGCCCAAAAAGACAATCTCCACTCTTTCCGAATATGAAAAGCTGATCACATACGTTCTTTTACATAAGGAGGAACTGGGCATCTCCACTCGCTCCACTTCTTCAAAACGTATCTTGTTAACAATGTCTCAGTAAACCTATAGTTCAGATATTTTGCATGATCCATACATTTATGGATCTGGGTGAACTAACCAGTTCTGATTTAAGTGATAGGAACTTGGCCAACGGTCCTTGCCTATAAGCTGCTTATCAGCCAGAGATGGCCACCAATAGGGTATCCAAAAATGATAATATACTGTACATTACAAATCTCCCCCCCCCTCGAAGTTAACAAATCTCATCAGCATGACTATGCAACATCCTGCTACTTTCATGGTGCTATGTCATGGCTAGCTTTCAATAGGACCCCCTCTATTTCACAAAATCTTTGTTATACTAGGGCAGGGGTTCTCAACCAGTGGTACTAGTACAATCAGTGGTACTTCGGCTGACTGCTGGTGGTACTCGGACTGCCAGATGCCCAGGACCACTCTCCAATACGGCACTTTTGGTGGCGCATTTTCGCTCACAAGAGGTTCCTACCTTTAGCCAAGCCTCTCATGAATGCTGAGAAAGGTCCTCCCACTTGCCCATGGGCCTGGCCCTGAGAGGGAGATCGGAAGGAACGACTGGATGACTGAAATGCTAATAGTCTAGTTCAGGGGTTCTTAATCAGTGGTACTAGTACCACCAGTGGTACTTCGGCTGACTGCTGGTGGTACTCGGACTGCTAGACCATCAGAATCCTGCTCTGATGCAGCACGTTTGGTGCTGCGTTTTCACTCCTGAGAGGCTCCTGCCTTTGGCTGAGTCTCTCGGGAACTCTGTGAAGGGCCTATCCACCTGCCCAGAGCCTCCTACCTCTCTTTTCTGGTCTCTGAAAACCTTAAAACCTGGTAGTAACTGACGGTGATGTCATCGCCAGTTACTTCAAGTGATACGGAGCAAGAGAGTGGCGCTGGAGGTGGTACATAGCCAGGAAGGGGTTGAGAACCCCTGTTCTAGGGTGTTTCCATTGGAGTGAAAACCATTTTCCCTGCCTTTCTGCTTCCTTACTAGGACTTCCGACTTGGCTGAAGTTGCATCACCCTACATCCTATAAGTCAGTATATCTCATTGGTTCCAGTAAAGAACTGAGAAGAGCTGTGATAATACCCATCATATTTTCTCCAAAGATTTTGTTGAACATGTGCCACCAGAGAGCATGGCTATTTGCGACAGAAATGGTGAACCCTGCATTTATCTCAAATCACTGTGATTACTCATCATTCAGAAGCCCATGTGGATTTCTCTAGGCTACTAGCTGAACCGATAGACATGTGAAAGCTTATGGCAAAGACGCCAGTATATCTTTCAGTGCTGGAGTGAGCGTCTGTGGACATGCAGGGATGGAACTCTCTAAGTTTGCATAGTTTACTACTTCGGTTTTACAGAACAGGTTTCACATAAGTTCAACAGAAGAGTTGAGATCTACTGAAGACAGGGTGTTTAAGCTAGGCTGGTGCCAGATGATCATGAGAAGGACAATGCCAGACCCTACTAGCCTGGCATCACTTTTGCATTACCGCTCCCGTACACCTGGGCATAGGCGAGAACTTCACTGTTTTTGATTGTCCAGGAGGTTGTCTGGGAATCGCATTGAGGTGGTGAGGCATTTGCTTGCCTCTTCAGTCGTATTTGGTTTTCAAGCCCCTTCCACCCTCCCCTTAGTACAGTCTGAGATTAGCTGGTTTCCTGTTTGTGGGCCAGGTATGTTTTTTTTGCTGCTAGTCTGATTGTTCTTGACTGGCAATTATTGTTTTTTTGTTTTTGCCTACCCCAGACTTGCTGAGGTGTGGGGCAATTTTAGGTTCCCCCCTTCGGTATGTGTGTCATCTCCTAGGTCACTTCGGCAGGTGGCGGGTGGACCGGGTAGGCAGATATTCTATTTTTTGCATACATCTTGAGGTCAGGAAAGCCAGGGCATAAGCTAGGACCGCTCACCAGATGCTTGTCCAGATCGGTGAGGCTGGCTGTCAAGCCCCTTGGCTGGAATAGGCAAGGATCACCACAAGGCTTGGCCGTGGGAATCTGTACCGTCCAGCTGCCTCGACCCCCTTTGGGGGTTGGCCGTGATAAGCTCCCTTAGTCCACGACTGTAGCTTGGAGTCAGGTTTTGATGCTCATTCTTGATCTGGGGGAGATAGATGAACGATACCTTCCGTTGCCCTCACCTAAATACCCACATGTTGGGGGGTTGAGCTCAGGTTTCCTCCCTGCTGCAGTGACCATTGACCCAAACCTCTGCTTTGGGTCATATGTGAAAATAGACACTGAAGATTCTGCATCATGATAATGGGACTTGCCTTCCAGATGGCGATGCCATTTCTGCCGTTGCTACTTTTATTGTTGCTTCTCCTTCAAAATGAATGCAAACGATATACTTCTAAGTGCACCATGAGAGATCCCCCCCATATCCCACATGAGTATTACCAGGCAGGGGACCTCATCATCGGTGGGATTACTTCTCAGATCTTTTTCATGGTTTTCCCCATGTCCTTTGCAGAAGACCCCAAAACAACGTTTATTTATGAACCTGTGTAAGTATTCTTTTTTTTTAAAAAAATGCTTCAATAATGTGCTGTAGAGCCAGATAGAACTCTATTAAAGTTGATAGTACAATCTGTATTATGTGACAAATCTAAAATGGACCTTGGGCGTTATTGTTCATGAAAACCCATTTCTACAAATGCAAGCCTCCACTCATCATTTCACATGATACTTTTTTCATTATCCTCTCTTCATCTCTTTCTGTCACTACAAGATTTCAGCATTAGTTCCTCTTTGAAACCACCATAATTTTCCCTCATTCCTTCTATCATCAGCTTCCCCTTCTTTCTCATCTGGAGTGCTTCGTTGGTTACAAGTGACTATTAGGGATATGATGCATAGTTGTTTTTTCCTGCTTAGTTTGTTAACATGGAATCACCATTCCATTTGCTGATATGGTATGCTTTGACTCCGAAAGGAGATGGGCTCATGTAAGAAGACATTTCTGCTTTGTAGATCTTTCTACATTTTCATGGCAGGAGTATATCCCTCTGTGTGTGTGTGTGTGTTTTCCTACTGTATTCATGAAAATTAGTATTAATGTTGGTCCGAATGAGGACAACTTGTTTGCTCACTATTTTATCTTATGTATCTGCATTGAGATTCCTGCATAGAGATGACTGATGCTATCTAGCGACCATGCAAAAATTAACCATACTTTATTTAAAAACTGTCAGGAGAGAATTTTCAGTCCTCACTTTTCTTTTTGCCTTTTGAGAGTCCATAGAGAAGAGTTTGAAGAACAGCAAACTGCACACAGTTTGCGTTTTCAAAGCTGGTGACATGAAGCCAGGTCTAACAATATGTCTAGTGTAGCACAATGTGAATGCCGTGCATGGCGGGGAGACGGCATGTGTTGATTTAAGCCGCACAGTGTTTCTGTTCAGGTTGGGATCATTGCTCTGTAATAAACCAGATGTTTTGTATGCAGAAGGTTCCATGTTCAATTCATGGCATCTTCAAGTAGACTGGGAATGACTCCATCTGACTTAGATGGATGAATGTTCTAACCCAGTGGTTCTCAATCTTTTTTTTCCCCAATATATTTAATTTTTATTAATAAACTACAAAACAAAAACAAAACAATACAACATACTACGAAAAATTACAGCAAGCGCGAAGCAGTAAATCCTACTTGTATACTATTATCTATTTTCTACTTCTAATATCTAACTAAGCCTATATCTCTAATATACTATTCATTAAATTCACACTTCATCACTCCTTCTCTCTCTCTCTCTCTTAAAGAATCTATAAGTGGTATCCAAATATTCATAAAAAGATTAACTAACTTTTCTTTTATCATCCAAAAATCTTAATTCCCACTTCAAATATTTTAATATATAAAGCCACCCCATTTTTCTCCAAATGTGTTAAAATAAAAACCTTCCAAATGTTTCTTTAAAGAAAAAAATCTATAACCCCTTTTTATATAAAATTCTTAAAAACAAATCACATCTTACTTAAGTCTTTTCAAATAATAGAACATTATTTTTCTTTTATTCACAAAAGGGTTAACTAACCTTTCCTTTATCATCTAAAAGTCTTAACTTCCACTTCAAATTTCTAAATTTATTAAGTCACCCCATTTTTGTCTTCAAATTTGTTAATTCATCATCAAAAATTTTCCATCACTCTTAATATAAGTTTCTTAAAAACAAGTCATATCTATTTGTTTCTTAGTAATAAAACATTTTTGACAGTTTGCCATTACCCCTTCCATCCCTCCCCTTCCTCCTTCCTTCTTCCTCTTCTTCCTCTTCTTCCTCTCCTTCCTCTTCTTCATCTTTGAATCTTTCCCAAAAGTCCCTTGTTTTTTAAATTGTATCCATTTTGCAATCTTTTCCACAGGATCATTCACGTCTTCTATATTCCTCTCCCGAAAGACAATCTTCAACACCATTTTTAGTGTGTCTTCCAATAAATCTTTCTCTTTATTGGGAGCAAGGGAGGCCGACGTAGAGTCTTTTAATTCATCATTTTCATCCTTTTCCTTCCCTGCTTGTTTCAGTTCTGCAATCATATTCTGAAGATTTTCCTCCAAAATTGTCATCTTTACATCGAATCTCTGTTCCCATTTCTTAAAGCAAGACAATATTGTAGTCATGTTGCAATTTTTTCACCAGATACCAATCTCTCTTCTCTTAAAAAAAAAGAAGAGGTAATATAAAAAACTTCTGCGGTCGACGACGTGAAACAGAATGATTAATTGCCAGGATCCTTGAACTCTAACACGGAAGGGTTATTCTTTTAGCAAAAATGTCAGGAATGTCAACAAAGTCCCGGACAATTTTCTCTTGCCGAAATAATCTATTAAAAAAAACCTTTTTACTGTTTTAATCTTCCATAAGTACAAAACAAAAAAGTAGTTCAATAAAACTCACCACTATTGTAACTTTAACTTCGTCTTCCCAACTTTCAGTTTCGAATGTTCAGTTCGCCTTATCGCAACGTATTATTTTTAACGTTAACTCTTATCTCAGCTAATTTCTTCAACTCATAAATCATTTCTACGCCTCTTGCCGAAGTAAAGCAAAGCATGTGGGAGGTGGCTTGGCTTGCGCTTCATCTGCGGATGGAGCTTCGATGGTAGTCCAATTCTTCCTCACCGACAACCGAAAACTTCAGAGCCTTTGCCTTGAAGTGTCAGAATGAGGGCGATTGAAAGCCTTGTGGTTTATCTCTTCGTACTCCCTTTTAATCCAGGGGTAGAGTAATTAAGTCCATCAGATGTACTCCGTCAATACAGAGCGATCGGCGGAGTTGTCAGCCAGCCATGTCCTCCTAGCCGGAAGTCCCGGTTCAAAAAGTTGATCTAGAAAGAAATAATATATTTATTTACAAGAACCGTATTGCCCCGAGTATAAAACACACTTTTTTACCCTAATTTAACTTTTTAAACTAGGGGTACGTTGTATACTCGCAGTGTTACAAAAATAAAGTGACATTGCTGGAAGAAGCGGAGGCTAAGAGGAGATGCCTTGTCTTCAAAGAAGCAGCTAATTGAAGTGGTCACAGGTGTTTATCGCTGCTAGCTGAGTTTTGCACTGCTGCTTTGAAGACAACGTGTCTCCTCTTAAGCCTGGTTCACACTAGCCTATTCCCGGCGCGCATGCCGCCTGTCCCTGCGTCTGCGCTTGTATGCGGTTCTCTGAAGGTTTGGAACTGGGGGCTGCTTGCCGCTTGTTGTCCCTCCTTCTGTCCCGCCTTCTTGAAGAAAGCGCAGCTGTGATTTGGTGAACAGAAGTGCGCTCCGATTGGCCAAAAAGCGACCCTTCTTTGTAAGACTTGGTTGTCATGTCGTAAAGACATGGCCTTTCCCTAACCGCGAGAACAAACTGTATATCGTTCTCCCAGCTGGAGTTTGAACTTTTTTCTTTGCCTCCCGCCATTCCTGTTTTCAAGCTCCTCATACTGTTTTCCCAGACTTCCGCTCGGAAACCTTGAAGTAGACCTTGCAAGAAACCCCCATACCGATTGGAGGTGGCTATTTTTGGCATGCCGCCACTCTCCTCTCCCTCCCATCCGATTGGTGGGCTGCCGTAGCACTGCGAGCATTCCCGCAAGCTTAAACGCAAGCGCATCAAAAAGATGAGGGGAAACCATCTCTCCTGGCTGCGACGCAAGCTGCGACGCAAGCATGAAAAATGCTCGGAAAGACCCAACGCAGATCCAGAACGAGCCGGGAAAAGGCTAGTGTGAACCAGGCTTTAGCCTCCGCTTCTTCCAGCAATGTCTCTTATTTTTGCAACGGGGGTGGGGGCTCGATTGCAGCCGCAGCCAGCTTGGAGAGAAGGGAGCAGAGGGGGAGAAAGAAAGTTTGCAGAAGCCATGGTGCAGCTGGCTTGGAACTTGGAACTGTCTCCTCATCTCCCAAATCCAGCAACCTCCAGAAACGTTGATCGTTGATTGGGAAAGCAGACTTTCAGGTCGCAATCTTATGCTCGCTTTCTTGGGAGGAAGCCCGTTCTGTTCAATGGAGCTTGCTTCTGAGTAAGCATGGATTGGCTACACAGCGCTCTGCTCTCTCTCTCTCCCTCCTCTGTCTCTCTCCTCCTCCTCAAGTGCTTCAGCAGCACACGCACTGTTTCCTGCCACTTTCGCCCACCCCAAACACAAAGAAGGCAAGCTGAATTTAGGGGGAGGGGGTCATCCCTGGAGAATGCATCCCTGGTGCGTGCATTTCTCCAGCTCCACGTGCAGCGTTCAGGCTTCTGATCCAGGCAAGCTGCCTCTTTCCAGACTGAAGCAGCCAAAACAGACAGGCTGTAAGTCTCCCTCCAGACAGTTTTTCAAAGACCAACTCAGCCTCTCTTTTCCCCCAACTCTCTCTCTCTCTCTCTCTCTCTCTCTCTCTCTCTCTCTCTCTCTCTCTCTCTCTCTCTCTCTCTCTCACACACACACACACACACACACACTGACTGTATTGCTGATCTGGAAAGAAATGGTGATTTCCGTTTGTCCTGCCCTTCATTCTCTCTGTTGATTTCTATGTAGGGCTTCTTCTGTCCTACGTAGGATTTCTTCTCTAGAAAGTGAGACAATTCTTATGGGATTTCCAGCCATGTATCGTTCTTTATTGAGGAAATAAAGTTGATGTTAAACTTGCCTGTAGAAAATCTTCAAACGTTTCTGCCACGATGTATGCGGCGACTTGAGAAAGATTACGCAGGGTAGGCAAGAAAAAACTTTAAAACCTCCTCTTAACGTTTCCTCCTGGCACTTCGGGACCTCCTCAGAAGCAGCACTTGTAGTACACCATAAAGTAGTACTGGATTCCGGCTCCACGTTGTCCAATAACAGCACAGCAAACAGATAATAGAATTCAGGATAGATTTTATTCCTTGGAACAAATGACCCCAGTGGAATCAGTTCCAAAAGACTGAGGCATTCAAAGCTTTTATAGCAAATTAAACCTCATGCATAATCAACAATTCTCCTCCTGTTTGCAATGTTTTCTAGCCTATCACCTTCACACCTCCATATATGCTTATCTATGAAATAGTGTCCAGTAATGTCCAGTTTCACAAAGCATGGCTTGTTCATGGCTGAGTCTGCATAGGAGGGGTTGTACTTTCTGATTAGGGTTACATATGTGCGTACATGATCAGCACATGCAAGGACACTTGCTTCTACGTGATTAGTGCTGGAATGCAAGAATTGGAGTAATACTTCTCACAGTTACAGGCCTCTACTTCAGAATCAGAGAGGAGCTTTACTTGTGATTAGGGTAGTGTTACCTAGTAATATTGCAAAATCATAACCATACCCTAGGATACCTCACACTGAGAACAAGACCAGTACCAGTACTGGCAGTTGGATATAGTTCCGTAGAACACCACACAGATGTTAAAGCAAAACTAACGTTAAAATGTGCAGGAAATACTAAAATGGTTCATTAAGAGCGGAAAATGCGGTTTCCGGGTTGACCGGGAGTAAACCCTCTCGTGCGCTGACCGATATTAACCTAGCACAGCGTTGTTTGTACGATTTATTTAAGAATGGCAGCCAGATCCGATTCACAGATTTCAATTCTTGTTGACAATTCAAAAGTGCACCAGGTTTCTGGGCGATGGAAAAAGCTTCCAGGTTTTGACGATGCCTAATGTTAGTCTCATGAAATAGAGAGCGGGTGTTTTTAAAATCAATCCAATGTCCGGTAGCTTCCATGTGTGTAGCTAGCGCAGATTTTTCTTCTTGCCCAGCTTTGACAGCCCGTTCGTGTTCCTGTATTCTTGTTTTAATGCATCTCCCCGTTTGTCCTATATATGAAAGATGACAAATACCACATGGGATTTCGTATACCCCTGGGTTTGAGAGATCTGGCCTCTTATCCTTAGGATCACCCAGCAACTGTTGGATCTTCGTTGTAGGCAAAAATATGGTTTTTACGTCATGCTGTCTAAAAATGTAGGCAATTTTGTCCGTAATGCCCCTCAAATAAGGTAGAGCTAGCCATTTGAATTCCTTTGTAGCAAGCCATGAAAATATACATACGATTTCTTCTCTCTCTGATTTCTCTCTGTTCTGTCCTTCCGTAGGGCTTCTTTTTGTTCTTTGGAAAACACACACACACACACTATGCTGGAGTGGATGAGGGAGGAGTGGTGGAGGGAGGTTTAGGCTGCAATCCTGTGCACACTTTTCTGAGTAAGCTCCATTGAGAACAGTGGGACTTGCTTCTGAGTAGACATGCACAGAATTGCACTGTTTGTTTAAATCACTGGCATATTTAATGCCAGTGATTTAATAAAAGTTTTTTAATAGCACCAAACTTTAATGTCAGTGATTTAATAAAAGTTTTTTAATACCACCAAACTTTAAGGGTGCGACTTATAATCAGGAGCGTCCTATACTCGGGGCAATACGGTAACATTTTATTTATTTATTTGTAAAAAAAACCACACCTGAATCTACTGCAGGAGCTCAGCTGTTTGCAGAGTAATTAGCAGCTATCTTGCAAACTGCAGGAGCTCAGTTCATTGAAGGGCAGTTTGCAGCTATCTGGTTTTTGAATAGCCTCAGGCCTTGTGGCAATTATTATATGATCTTTCCATCACCTGGGCCCCACCAGAAATCAGGTCGCGACCCACCAAGTGGGTCCCAACCCACAGTTTGAGAAGCACTGTTCTAACCCAGTAATAGTAATAATTGGTGGGGGACCTCATTCTATGGTCCGCCCCCGGAGGATGATGGATCCGGATGGATTCCTGAGGGCTCTGGGGGATTTTCCTGTTGCCAGAGTCGGCAACTCACCCAGCGCCCTGGTTGACCTCTGGAATGGGGAAATGACCAGGGCTCTGGATCTGATCGCTCCTGAGCGTCCTCGACCAAGCCGCAGAGTCAGAGCGGCCCCTTGGTTTACTGAGGAGCTGCGGACGATGAAGCGGCAAGGTAGAGGTCTAGAGCGATGATGGCAGAAAACTTGTGCTGACTCCGACCGGGCACGGGCTAGAGCTCACTTCAGAGCCTATTCCGTGGCGGTGGCGGCAGCTAAGAAGGCTTTCTTTTCTGCTGGCATCGCGTCTGCGGAGAACCGTCCAGCTGAGCTTTTCCGTGTGGTCCGGGGCCTGCTCCATCTGGCCCCCCCAGTAGATGGGGTGGAACACACGGTGGCTCGCTGTGACGAGTTTGCAAAGCACTTCGTGGACAAAGTCGATCGGATTCGGCATGACTTGGACGCTGCGTTAGCAGTATCTAATGATGTCCCTGAGGCACCTGTCTGTTCTCCTTCCTGGGATTCTTTTCAGCTTGTAGAACCTGAGGATGTGGACAGGATTCTTTGGAGTGTGAGACCATCCGCTTGCCCGCTTGACTCTTGTCCGGCATGGCTGATTAGAGCTGCCCGGGCGGGGCTGGCTGAGTGGACAGGGAGGGTGGTAAATTCATCTCTGAGGGAGGGGGTGGTGCCGCTGCCTCTGAAGCAGGCGGTGGTGCGTCCCCTCCTGAAGAAACCCTCCCTGGATCCCACTATTTTGAACAACTTCCGGCCAGTCTCGAATATCCCGTTTCTGGGCAAGGTGATCGAGTGGGTAGTGGCGTCTCAGCTCCAAAGGGTTTTGGAGGAAGCTGATTATCTGGATCCATTCCAGTCTGGCTTCAGGCCGGGGTTCGGGACAGAGACGGCCTTGGTCGCCTTGGTGGATGACCTGCGCCGGGGACTGGATAGGGGGAGTGCGTTCCTGTTGGTCCTGCTGGACCTCTCAGCGGCTTTTGACACCATTGACCATGGTGTCCTCCTGGGTTGGTTGGCTGGGTTGGGGCTTGGAGGCACTGTTCTGAGGTGGTTCCGCTCCTTCCTGGCTGATAGATCCCAGAAGGTGGTGCTGGGGGATGCTTGTTCGGCACCCTTGCCCTTCAAGTGTGGGGTGCCACAAGGGTCAATTCTGTCCCCCATGCTGTTTAACATCTATATGAAGCCGCTGGGAGAGGTCATCCGGGGGTTTGGGGTAGGGTGTCATCAGTATGCGGATGACACCCAGCTCTTTCTCTCCTTTCCACCTGACTCCAAGGGGGTGGTCGATGTCCTGAATCATTGTCTGGAGGCAGTTGGGAGCTGGATGGGGGCGAACAAGCTGAAATTAAATCCTGATAAGACAGAGGTTCTTCTGGTCCAGAAGTCTACGACTCAGGTACTGGAACATCGTCCTGCTCTGAATGGGGTTGTACTCCCTCTGAAGGAGCAGGTCCGCAGCTTGGGGGTTCTCCTGGATGCGCAGCTGCTCCTGGATTCCCAGGTAGCGGCTGTGGCCAGGGGGGCTTTTGCCGAGCTTCGGCTGGTGCGCCAGCTGCGACCGTACTTGGATCATGCAGATCTGGCCACAGTGACCCATGCCCTAGTGACATCTAGATTACTGCAATGCGCTCTACGTGGGGCTGCCTTTGAAGACTGTTCGGAAACTGCAACTAGTGCAGAATGCGGCGTCCTGGGTGGTTGCCGGGGCTTGTCGGTTCGACTCAGTCAGACCGTTGCTTCGGCGGCTACACTGGCTGCCGGTTCGTTTCCGGGCACAATTCAAAGTGCTAGTTTTGACTTTTAAAGCCCTTAACGGCTCGGGTCCAGGGTATTTGAGGGACCGTCTCCTTCCTTATAATCCGACCCGTACTCTGAGGTCATCAGGGGGGGCCCTGTTAACCGTGCCGCCATTGACAGAAGTGAGGGGGATGGCGGCGCGGAATAGGGCCTTCTCGGCGGTGGTGCCCCACTTGTGGAATTCCCTCCCCTTGGAATTAAGAACGACTCCCTCTTTAGAGGCCTTTCGGCGGGGCCTTAAGACGTTTTTATTCAGGACTGCTTTTAATGTCTGACATAGTGGGCTGACCTTTTAACAAATGGTTTTAATATATGTAAATGCTGGTGACCCACTGGGGTTGTTTATTTTTAACTTAATTTAATTATTTTAATGTGTTTTTAAATTGTTTTAATGTGTTTATGTATTTTAATATGCTGTAAGCCGCCTTGAGTGCCCTCGGGAGAAAGGCGGGCTACAAATTCCTAAAATAAATAAATAAATAAATAATACAAGAAAGAATTGGAAGGGATACTTTTTTCCCATTTCTCTACATTGTTTTGAAGATACACTTAGCTGAGTCCTGTAGATATGTGCAAGTTTGATGTTGTTTAGACTCCTATGCTAGGACAACAATGCTCTCCTAGTAGCCACAAAGATTTGCCAGAAGTGAGTCCAATTCTTGTTTTAGTGCAACACCAAAGAACTACCAGCATGTCCTGGCCTTGGTATTTGCGACAAAGGAGATCAATGACAACCCCAACATTTTGCCCAATGTCAGTCTGGGCTTCCATATCTATGACAGCTACTTTAACGCAAAAATGACTTACCAGAACACCTTGAACCTTCTTTTCACCTTGAAAAAGATTGTCCCCAACTACAATTGTGATGCTGCCAAAAATCTGCTTGCTGTCATTGGAGGGCTTGATTCTGAAACTTCACACCACATTGGCATCATCTTAAACATCTATAAGATCCCACAGGTATGATTAGTGTGTGTGAGAATGGGGTTTGACGTATATTTCCTTAGAGAACTCCCCCCCCCCAATACATACATGTTACCAAAAGGGCTATAGCAATGTTTCCCAAACCTTTTCAACCTATGGCTCCCTTGACTACTGGCGACCATTGGTTGCGACTCCCCATTACATTATGTTGATGACTGCCAATTGTCATTGCACTGTTTCTGAGAGAATTCTGTGGCACTCTGCAAACATTCCCGTACCTTGAAGAGGCCTTCGTAGTTGCCCGTCCCACCACAAGATGCAAAGCACGCCACATTGGCACGGCTGCATCAGCGCTGGGACTATGGATAGGATTGACCCCACAATCTGCAGCTATCCCCCTGGTCTCCTTCCCATTCTGCACACCCTCCTACCTGCCCTCTGCACTGACTTACTGGTGCTAGGGCTCATTTCTGGCCACAGGTGTGCAGCCACAGCCACTTGCTGCTGGTGGCCTGCCTCTGGTGAATGGTGTGTCACATTTTGCAACAGTTGTAAAGAACCTTGGGCTGCCAGACTCTAGTTCCAGCAGTAAGAGGCTTGTATAAGATTGGGCTGTTATATTGTCATAAATGTTGTCCCTTGGAAAAAAAACCGAGTTATGATCTTTGAAGTCTTTTATGATTCATGTGAAACTGCTTAAAAGGAGATAAATGTCGCTAATTGTAAGTAAATATCATTGTTGCTTAGGTCACATACTGCTTCTTTACTCCAATGACGGAAGACAGCCAATTCCCTTCCACCTATCAGATGGTCCCCAATGAAGGGCATGAGTACACAGGGATAGTCCAGCTGCTTCGGCATTTCCAATGGACGTGGGTTGGGATCATTGTACTGAAGAACGATAAAGGAGAAAGCTTTGTGGAGAACTTAATTCCAATGCTTGCGGAAGAAGGCATCTGTTCTGCCTTCATTGACAGGCTACCAACAGTGACATCCCTTGATGATGTGGTAGACGAGTTCTTTGAAAAACCCAAAGAAAATGTGGCTCTTTTTGTAAATGCGAATGATGTCAGAGTATTTGTTGTAGATGCAGACACTTATGTTATGTCTGCTTTGAAGTGGTTTCTACATATGGCACAAATAGAAAATACAACAGAGACAATTATGGGGAAGGTGTGGATTATGACAGCCGAGTGGGATTTCTCTTCACAGACACAATACAGAGGTTTGGATATTGAAATATTCCATGGTGCTTTATCTTTGACTGTAACTTCCAATGAGGTGCCTGGATTTCAACATTTCCTCCATATTCTGAATTCTCATTGGCCAAGAGAAGATGGTTTTTTCAGGGTCTTCTGGAAACAGGCATTTCTCTGCTTATTACCAGATTCCAAAGAGGATGATGAGACAGTGGACAGATGTAGTGGGATGGAGAGACTGGAGAGCCTTCCTGGAACGTTTTTCGAGATGAGCATGACTGCCCAAAGCTACAGCATCTACAATGCAGTCCATGCCATAGCACATGCTTTGCATAATATGGACTCAAGTAGACTCAAACATAGGACTAGTGTTGAGGATCAACACAGCTTGAAATCCCCCAATCCGTCACCTTGGCAGGTAATAAGCTGCAACTATATGATGAACCTGTGAATATAATAACCCACAATGTTCTGAAATGTATGGATAGCACCAGATGAGAATAGATCAAGCCCCCTCACTTGCTTTTAATGTTCATATGCTCAGCTATCTTATTTTTATCGTGACATGTACGTAAAAATATTATATTTATACAGCACATTTCAGATGTTCAGATGAGACCAACACATTCCTTTAATTAAGTCAATATCTGTCCCATGTTGATTGCTGATAGCATCCCTGATTAGATCTCCCATCACTAATTTGATTAAACTAATTCCACAAGCACCCCAGTTACATCAGGACCATGAGAACAGGAGAGGGGAATTTACAGTGGAATCCCGTGTGTGGACTGGGAGAACTATTGTCCCGCCAGCACTGGGTGTTGCAAACATGTCGTAAGCCACATTTCCGATGCCCATAGAGTAAGCAGCACTGAGGCTGGCACTGCTCACTCTATGCCGGATGCAGGTCACAGGCGGATGCAGGTCACCGCCGGAAACAGGGAAGGACTGCACCATGTGGCGTGGGGGCATGTGGAAGACAGAATTGAATGGAACAGGAGGGGGAATTTTGTGGTTGGGCCAAGAAAGATGGAGGAATTCTCTACCCTTCCCAGCTTCAATCCATCTACTCCCTGTTCCACCTTCTTCCATTTCCATTCCACCCACCCCTCGCCTCTTACACTGTCGGACGTACCTTGCTGTGTTCAGCAGTGGTACTCATGTGCCATTTTCAGCAATGCTCTTTAAATGACTGCTGGTGGTGTCCCACTGTCATAAACCCCTATATGCACATTCTAAGCGGTGTTGGTCAGACCACTAGCTTCCTAGGACACTTCAATAGCAAATGACCTCTGGGCTGAAGGACACTGGTTATTGGGTTTTCCTGAACTGGGAAGTAGGGCAATGAAGAGCAGGTCCACTTTTTTTGGATCATTTGCCATCCTGGTAACAGAAATGACCCCATTTGTTTTGTTGAGAGCAACACAAGATGCATAGAAAGGTCAGTTACATGGGCTGAGTGTCATGTTTGTTCCTCAAACCATCGTACAGTGGGTTGCAGTGGTCCCACCCAATCAACACATCAATATTTGAACACCTCTTCATGAAGAACCAAAAAATCCCCTCTATATTTCTTTCTTTTCATCCTTTCCTCATTGCCTCTTTCAATCTAGCTTCACCCGTTTCTGAGAAGCGTCTCATTCAACAACAGTGCTGGAGACACCATCTCTTTTAATGCGAAAGGCGAACTAGCCACAGGATTTGATATTATCAACTGGGTGACTTTCCCAAATCAAACTTTTGTAAGAGTGAAAGTGGGCAGGATGGATCCGCAGGCTTCACGTGACGCAGTGTTCAGCATTGATGAAGACATTATCTCATGGCACAGCAAGTGTAATCAGGTGGGAGCTGACTGCAAGTAACCAAGTAAATGGAAAGTGCTCTAGGGAATCCATGTAAGGGGAGGAGGTCAGGGATATGGCGGAGTGTGCCGCCAATATCCCCGCCCCCTCCTGGGCCCAGCCAACCAGTGGCCCCCTTCCCTGCCAACCTGGCCCTCCCTACCGCCGTCTGGCATGGCGCGTACATGCAGCAACCAGCACAGGTCTAGGTAGGTTGAAGAGTGAGTGGTGAAAGCCTCCATGCTGTTGCCACATACTCCAGAGGAGATGCAAAAGTGCTGCACTTTTGCAACTCCTTAGTACGCCGCAGCGTGTTTCTGCTGGCATAAAGTTAGGCAGGATTGTGCCATCAGAAGAATGTGAGAAACCTCCTACATACCAAGTCCTCAGCCTCCCCTGTGATGACATACTTCCCATGCAACAGTGAAGAGCCAGTTATAAGAAAATGGAGTTAATACTTTAATGTGATTTTATTCATACAGGTGCTTCCCCTTGCTGTGTGTAATGACAAATGCCATCCGGGATACAGCAGGAAGAAGAAGGAAGGAGAGCCATTTTGTTGTTATGATTGTGCTCCTTGTCCAGAAGGGAAGATTTCAGACCATACGGGTAGGAGAAATTGTGAGCAGTTCTATGAAATGTTAAGAGCAGCTACAGTATCTTTGGCTGAGTTTGATTCTCTATCTTATAGTATCTGATGAATAATTTGGAAAAAACACAAACACGCAAGCACATATATTTGGATATTGTCACTTTTTGTTATATTTTATTGCTATTCATCAGTTAATTTTTGCAAGTTCCAGAATACCTGTGGATGTTCCGTAGCACTATATTTTGAAAGCATTGCATTTGCATCCTTTTGTTGCTTTCCATATAGAAAACCTATTACTGTAATCTTCTTTCTTTAAAGATATGAATGATTGTTTCAAATGTCCAGAAGATCAGTATCCAAACAAAGACCAAGATCGATGCTTTCCTAAGGTTCTCAATTTCCTGTCTTATGAAGAAGTGTTGGGAATCACTTTGGTTTTTTTGGCTGTCTCCTGTGCTCTGATCACAGCTGTGATACTTTGTGTCTTCATTGAACACCGGGACACCCCCATCGTCAAAGCCAACAACCGGGACCTCACTTATTCTCTACTCATCGCCCTCCTGCTCTGCTTCCTCTGCCCCCTGCTCTTCATTGGCCAGCCTCATACCACGGCTTGTCTTCTACGTCAAACGGCTTTTGGCATCATCTTCTCAGTAGCAGTGTCTGCTGTGCTCGCCAAAACCACCACTGTGGTCCTGGCTTTCATGGCCACCAAGCCAGGAGCTAGAATGCGGAAATGGATGGGGAAAAGATTGGCCAACTCAGTGGTTCTTTTCTGTTCCCTGATTCAAGTAGGGATCTGCACTGTGTGGCTCTGTACTGCACCTCCATTTCCAGATGTGGACACAAACTCCCTGCCTGAAGAAATTATCCTGGAATGTAATGAAGGGTCTGTGACAATGTTTTACTGTGTTCTGGGGTACATGGGATTTCTGGCGATTGTCAGCTTCATTGTGGCTTTTTTGGCCAGGAAGTTGCCTGACACGTTTAATGAAGCCAAGTTTATCACATTCAGCATGTTGCTATT
This sequence comes from Plestiodon gilberti rubricaudatus, assembly GCA_026170595.1. Taxonomy (NCBI): domain Eukaryota; kingdom Metazoa; phylum Chordata; class Lepidosauria; order Squamata; family Scincidae; genus Plestiodon; species Plestiodon gilberti. Next base: position 24,987,684 of record JANXHW010000006.1, read on the forward strand.
TTGCAGTGTTTGGGTGTCTTTTCTTCCCACGTACATGAGCACCAAGGGAAAAGATATGGTGGCTGTGGAGATCTTCTCCATCTTGGCCTCTAGTGCTGGCTTACTGGGGTGTATCTTTTCCCCAAAATGTTATATAATTGTGATGAGACCTGAGTTGAATAGCAAGGATCAACTAGTACGGAGGAAGAAATAGGAATTAGAGTATCTTCCTATAACTATATGGTAATGTGAATGGAAGGAAATCTAAGAGACATACACAAAGGCAGTTGTGCCCTCCTGACTGGTACTCATCTATAACAAACACGGTCAATCATGTAGTTACTGGTGTCCTTATTCACGTAATTAGGGAAACGAGCTGTACAATGTTGTAAGGAAATTCCTAAACCTGCAATAAAGATAAATAAGAGTTGGCTGCTTGTTTGCTTGATCTCGACAAGTCATTGGATAATTATATTAATACGCATACGTCTTCAGATTGGATAATAATATTGAAATTTGTATCTGTGATAAGCATCATTTATTATCGAATAAAAGTGAAATCCTGTCTAGGCAACCACTGCATCGAAGCCAGGATTGGACCTGCACCAGCAGAGCTGGAGCAGTCCTCTGGAGGAAGGGACATTCGTTCCTTTTCCCCCAGGTAGAGACCCAGCAGGCCCAAAGGGCATCCTTGGATGTGTGCCAGGAAAATGTCCGGCATAAATGCAAGGAGCCGGTGCAAGGCTAGGCAGACCCAGGACGGGGGGATAGGATTCGATGGAGCACACTGCCTATGATCCCTTTCCTTGGCCTGGCTGTAGAATCGCCCCCTCTCTTACCACCCTGGCCCATCCTCTTTTGCCAGTGCCCTGGGCGGAGTGAGCGGCGCCAGCCTCTTTGCCGGCGGCGCTTACTCACCGGGGGTCAGAAACATGCTTTACAGCACATTTACAACACCTGGTGCTGTTGGAGCCGTCGCTCTGCTGGTGGAAAGTTGCACAAGATTGTGCCTTCAGAACAGCAAGTCGTATTCATTCAGCCCAATTCTATGGTGGATTGTGCTGTCACTCACTGTCTACTGACAGCAGAAGACGCTTCCACTGTCATAAAGTGGCTGCTAGCAGAGCACACAGTGCTCTATCAGTGGGCATTTTGGGAGCAAGAGGAAGCAGTGCTCTCTCTCTCTCTCTCTCTCTCTCTCTCTCTCTAATCTCTTCTTCCTCAATAACAGCCCAATGCTAACGTAAGGATCTGCCGGGCGGCCGAGGCCACCCTCAGGATCTTGTGCTCCGCCGTGAGCAGGCACCCCACAGCAGAAAATCTACTCGGGGAAGGGAACGCTCGTCCCCTTCCCCGGGTGTAACTGAGGCTGGGGCGGATTGGTCTCCTCAGAATTCCGCCAGCTATTTTGCTGGCGGAAGTCGTAGGAGGCCGTGTAATGGCTCAGCCGATCGGCGGGGGTCAGGATATGGCCGAAGCCATCCCCCGCCAACTCCTCAATTGGCTGGGCCTATTGGCCCCTGTATTTTGCCGCCGAAACCCCCCCCCCCGTACGCTGGATCCATACCTTGCGCCGATCTTCCCTGCTCAGAAGTAGACGCAAATGTGCCTTAGGGCATGTATGCGATGTCTTCAGCCGGCGGACCGCTTGTTCCGCCAGACAAATTTAGAACAGGATTGCACCCTAAGATATGTAACTAGACTGATTTACTGTGGGATTCACTTCCATAGTCTCTAACAACAATGTGTTTTCTTTAAATAAAGGTATCTTTGACTTCTGGACCAGAGTTCTGGAGGAGTCTTGTGCAAAGCTTCCTATGTAATGTACCTTTTGGCACTTGGTCTCTGCCAACTGGTGGTAGCAGATCCGTCTTCCTTATGGAGTGCTTTGTCAATTGAAGAACACTTGCTTTTTTTTTTTAAGCATTTTGTTTATTATGATATGTTTTGTGCTTTTCCTATTGTATCTATGTATTGGTAAGTGATACAAGGTGCCTTGATATACTCTTGGGGTTATAGTGGTCGAGAGGCAGGGTACAAATTGCCAGATAAATTAAGAAAAGCAAATAAGTTGAACACTAAATAGTCTCTGAGATATTTGTGGCCGGCAATAATGAGATGATTAAACGTTTGGAGGTTATCTGACCACGGTATCACGATATCTAATTTATCGGGACCGTGGTCAGATAACCCAAAAATTTATAATCATCTCAAATAAAACACTGTTCTCCAGAAATGTTTCTGTCACTGGAGGAGAGCTGACAGCAAGAAAGCCCTGAGGAGGTGGAGAAGCAGCTACTGTGGTAACAACAATATTCAGTCATTCCAGCCACCTCCAGGGGCAGGAAAGGTCTTCTTCTCAAGACAACCTTGGGATCCAAGGATGAAGAGCAGTCTCTAGGTTTTAAACCACAATATATGTAAATCAATACATGAGAATGAAGAATGGTCTGCCTGAACTTCAACTGCAAACAATGGCCATCAGGGGAGGCTCTGCCACATGACCCAGTACCCTGTGGGACATGGAAAACAAGAACATGGGATTGGACCTTCTCAGCAGAAGTACCTAAAAATATGGAATTCACTGCTCTGGGAAGTCTGATCTGATTGACACGATACACAACATAGCTTGAGAAAGCAGGGATGTCTTGCATTAATCTTTATACAGCCCAAGATTGGCCTTTTCAACAGTTACCACTTCCTGCTAGAGAAGTGGACAAAATTACATATGCTGTAAATATGGGTGATGAGAAATCAATTACATTCAATGTGGAACAAGGCCTCTGGCTCTCATGACTACATCATGATGCCTACATATTAATGGTGTGGCTTGGTTTCAATGAGACTTACCTGCGCTTTTACTGCACCCAGAGAGTAAGGCCTACCGACGCAGAGGACGGCAGCGCTCTCTCCACAGCCCTCTGGAACGGCACAAATTGGTGGAGGTAAGTCTTGTACCGTTCGTTGCAGTGGCGGGGAGAGGGCCTGCCAGACAGCAACGGAGGGGGGGCATTGGCCAACCCGGCCTGGGCTGGGAGGGGCCGGGGATATTGGTGGCAAGCTCTGCCAATATCCCAAGCACATTCCCAGCCCGAGCTGCCCTTACTCCACTGACCCAGATGTACACCGGCTCTAGAGCCGAGCCGTCTGAGGAGGCCCGTTGGAAGGGCGATGGATACTGTAGTCGGCCCTGTAGGTTGGCCGCGTATCTTTACGCATTATCGGGCTGCCCAAAAAGACAATCTCCACGCTTTCCGAATATGAAAAGCTGATCACATACTTGCTTTACTCTACATAAGGAGGAACTGGGCATCTCCACTCGCTCCACTTCTTCAAAACGTATCTTGTTAACAATGTCTCAGTAAACCTATACTTCAGATATTTTGCATGATCCATACATTTATGGATCTGTGTGAACTAACCAGTTCTGATTTAAGTGATAGGACCTTGGTAATCGGTCCTTGCCTATATGCTGCTTATCAGCCAGAGATGGCCCCCAATAGGGTATCCAAAAATTATAATATACATTACAACTCTCCCCCCCCCCCGGAAGTTAACAAATCTCATCAGCATGACTATGCAACATCCTGCTACTTTCATGGTGCTATGTCATGGCTAGCTTTCAATAGGACCCCCTCTATTTTGCATAATCTTTGTTATTCTAGGGCAGGGGTTCTCAACCAGTGGTACTAGTACCATTAGTGGTACTTTGGCAGACTGCTGGTGGGTAGTGTATGCTAGGTTTAGGACTCTTCACCCCTATTTGTTTTGTACTTGTTATATGTTTATGTTGTATGTTATGTATGTCTTAATTATGCCAATAAAGGTTCTGAATCTGAGATCAGAAGGAACGGCTGGATGACTGAAATGCTAATATTCTAGTTCAGGGGTTCTTAATTACTGGTACTAGTACCACCAGTGGTACTTCGGCTGACTGCTGGTGGTACTCAGACTGCCAGAACATCAGAATCCTGCTCTGATGCAGCACCTTTGGTGCTGCATTTTCACTCCTGAGAGGCTCCTGCCTTTGGCTGAGTGTCTCGGGAATGCTGAGAAGGGCCTATCCACCTGCCCAGAGCCTCCTACCTATGTTTTCTGGCCTCCAAACACCTTAAAACCTGGAAGTAACTGACGGTGATGTCATCGCCAGTTACTTCGGGTGATACACAGCAAGAGTGGCGCTGGAGGTGGTACTTGGCCAGGAAGGGGTGAGAACCCCTGTTCTAGGGTGTTTCCACTGGAGTGAAAACCATTTTCCCTGCCTTTCTGCTTCCTTACTAGGACTTCCGACTTGGCTGAAGTTGCATCAACCTACATCCTATAAGTCAGTATATCTCATTGGTTCCAGTAAAGAACTGAGAAGAGCTGTGATAATACCCATCATATTTTCTCCAAAGATTTTGTTGAACATGTGCCACCAGAGAGCATGGCTATTTGTGACAGAAATGGTGATCCCTGCATTTATCTCAAATCACTGTGATTAATCATCGTTCAGAAGCCCATGTGGATTTTTCTAGGCTACTAGCTGAACCGATAGACATGTGAAAGCTTATGACAAAGACCCCAGTATATCCTTCAGTGCTGGAGTGAGCGTCTGTGGACACGCAGGGATGGAACTCTCTAAGTTTGCATAGTTTTCTACTTCGGTTTTACAGAACAGGTTTCACATAAGTTCAACGGAAGAGTTGAGATCTACTAAAGACAGGGTGTTGTAGCTAGGCTGGTGCCAGATGATCATGAGATGGACAATGCCAGGCCCCACTAGCCTGGCATCATGTTTACATTACCCCTCCCGTACACCTGGGCATAGGCGAGAACTTCACTGTTTTTGATTGTCCAGGAGGTTGTCTGGGAATCGCATTGAGGTGGTGAGGCATTTGCTTGCCTCTTCAGTCGTATTTGGTTTTCAAGCCCCTTCCACCCTCCCCTTAGTACAGTCTGAGATTAGCTGGTTTCCTGTTTGTGGGCCAGATATGTTTTTTTTGCTGCTAGTCTGATTGGTCTTGACTGGCAATTATTGTTTTTGTTTTTGCCTACCTCAGACTTGCTGAGGTGTGGGGCAATTTTAGGTTCCCCCCTTAGGTATGTGTGTCATCTCTTAGGTCACATCGGCAGGTGGCGGGTGGACCGGGTAGGCAGATATTCTATTTTTTGCATACATCTTGAGGTCAGCAAAGCCAGGGCATAAGCCAGGACCGCTCACCAGATGCTTGTCCAGATCGGTGAGGCCGGCTGTCAAGCCCCTTGGCTGGAATAGGCAAGGATCACCACAAGGCTTGTCCGTGGGAATCTGCACCGTCCAGCTGCCTCGACCCCCTTTGGGGGTTGGCCGTGATAAGCTCCCTCATTCCATGACTGTAGCTTGGAGTCAGGTTTTGATGTTCATTCTTGATCTCGGGGAGATCGATGAACAGTACCTTCTGTTGCCCCCACCTAGATGCCCACATGTTGGGGGGGTTGAGCTCTGGTTTCCTCCCTTCTGCAGTGACCATTGACCCAAACCTCTGGTTGGCATTTTTATGGGGGGGGCATATGTGAAAATAGACACTGAAGATTCTGCATCATGATAATGGGACTTGCCTTCCAGATGGCGATGCCATTTCTGTCATTGCTACTTTTGTTGCTTCTGCTTCAAAATGAATGCAAACGATATACCTCTATGTGCATCATGAGAGATCCCCCCCATATCCCACATGAGTATTACCAGGCAGGGGACCTCATCATTGGTGGGATTGCTTCTCAGATCGTCTTCATGGTTTTCCCCATGTCCTTTGCAGAACACCCCAAAACAACGTTTATTTATGAACCTGTGTAAGTATTCTTTTTTTAAAAAAAAATGCTTCAATAATGTACTGTAGAGCCAGATAGAACTCTATTAAAGTGGATAGTATAATCAGTATTATGTGACAAATCTAAAATGGACCTTGGGCGTTATTGTTCATGAAAACCCATTTCTACAAATGCAAGCCTCCACTCATCATTTCACATGATACTCTTTTCATTATCCTCTCTTCATCTCTTTCTGTCACTACAAGATTTCAGCATTAGTTCCTCTTTGAAACCACCATAATGTTCCCTCATTCCTTCTATCATCAGCTTCCCCTTCTTTCTCATCTGGAGTGCTTCGTTGGTTACAAGTGACTATTAGGGATATGATGCATAGTTGTTTTTTCCTGCTTAGTTTGTTAACATGGAATCACCATTCCATTTGCTGATATGGTATGCTTTGACTCCGAAAGGAGATGGGCTCATGTAAGAAGACATTTCTGCTTTGAAGATCTTTCTACATTTTCATGGCAGGAGTATATCCCTCTGTGTGTGTTTGTGTGTTTTCCTATTGTATTCATGAAAATTAGTATTAATGTGGGAACAAACGAGGACAACTTGTTTGCTCACTATTTTATCTTATGTATCTGCATTCAGATTCCTGCATAGAGATGACTGATGCCATCTAGCGACCGTGCAAAAATTAACCATACTTTATTTAAAAACTGTCAGGAGAGAATTTTCAGTCCTCACTTTTCTTTTTGCCTTTTGAGAGTCCATAGAGAAGAGTTTGAAGAACAGCAAACTGCACACAGTTTGCGTTTTCAAAGCTGTTGACATGAACCCAGGTCTAACAATATGTCTAGTGTAGCACAATGTGAATGCCATGCATGGCGGGGAGACGGCATGTGTTGATTTAAGCCAAACAGTGTTTCTGTTCAGGTTGGGACCATTGCTCTGTAATAAACCAGATGTTTTGTATGCAGACGTTTCCATGTTCAATTCATGGCTTCTCAGGTAGACTGGGAAAGACTCCATCTGACCTAGATGGATGAATGTTCTAACTCAGTGGTTCTCAAACTTTTTAGCACCGGGACTCAGTTTTTAAAATGACACCCTACTGGGACACACCTAGCTTTACAAGACTTTTTTTTTTAAGTGATCGAGAAAGAAATAATATACTGTATTTATTTACAAGTAACATTTTATTTATTTATTTATTTGTAAAAAAAAAACGAAAAAGAACCCTGAATCTATTGCAGGAGCTCAGCTGTTTGCAGAGTAATTAGCAGCTATCTTGCAAACTGCAGGAGCTCAGTTCTTTGAAGGGCAGTTAGCAGCTATCTGGTTTTTGAATAGCCTCAGGCCTTGTGGCAATTATTATATGATCTTTCCATCACCTGGGCCCCACCAGAAATCAGGTCGCGATCCCCAAGTGGGTCCCAACCCACAGTTTGAGAAGCACTGTTCTAACCCAGTAATACAAGAAAGCATTGTAAGGGATACTTTTTTCTCTCATTTCTCTACATGGTTTTGAAGATACACATAGCTCAGTCCTGTAGATATGTGCAAGTTTGATGTTGTTCTGACTCCTATGCTAGGATAACAATGCTCTCCTAGTAGCCACAAAGATTTGCCAGAAGTGAGTCCAATTCTTGTTTTAGTGCAACACCAAAGAACTACCAGCATATCCTGGCCTTGGTATTTGCGACAAAGGAGATCAACGATAACCCCAACATTTTGCCCAATGTCAGTCTGGGATTCCATATCTATGACAGCTACTTTAACACAAAAATGACTTACCAGAACACCTTGAACCTTCTTTTCACCTTGCAAAGGATTTTCCCCAACTACAATTGTGATGCTGTCAAAAATCTGCTTGCTGTCATTGGAGGGCTTGATTCTGAAACTTCACACCACATTGGCATCATCTTAAACATCTATAAGATCCCACAGGTATGATTAGTGTGTGTGAGGATGGTGTGTGTGTGTGTGATTGAGAGGTCTTTGATTCTTGCCATATATCCCCAACATTGTTCTTCTGAGGTAGAGAAATGGAATGATATGAATTCCATTATCATAACATAGAAAGGTCTTCCTGCTTCCCCCCCCCCCCAGGGAAAAAATATTGAAAAGCTGATTTTGCAGCTGATTTTGCAGTTCTTTTATAGTGTGTAGAAGGTTATTTGGCCTTGATGTATATGTTCTTGGAGAACTCCCCCCCCCATACATACATGTAACAAAAAGGACTACAGCAATGTTTCCCAAACCTTTACAACCTGTGGCTCCCTTGAGCCCATTACATTATGCTGATGCATGCCAATTGGCATTGCACTGTTTCTTTTCATTGGTACATGTCACCAAAATGGCTATAGCAAAAAGGGCTATAGCAAGGTTTCCCAAACCTTTTCAACCTGTGGCTTCCTTGACTACTGGCGACCATTGGTTGCGACTCCCTATTACATTATGTAGATGGCTGCCAATTGTCATTGCACTGTTTCTGAGAGAATTCTGTGGCACACTGCAAACATTCCCTTACCTTGAAGAGGCCTTCGTAGCTGTCCGTCCCACCGCAGGATGCAAAGCATGCCATGCTGGCATGGCTGCATCTGTGCTGGGAATTTGGATAGGATTGACTCCCCCAATCTGTAACCATCCCCCTGGTCTCCTTCTCATTCTGCACACCCTCCTACCTGCCCTCTGCACTGACTTACTGGTGCTAGGGCTCTTTTCTGGCCACAGGTGTGCAGCCACAGCCACTTGCTGCTGGTGGCCTGCCTCTGGTGAATTTTGCAACAGTTGTAAAGAACTTTGGGCTGCCAGACACTAGTTCCAGCAGTAAAAGGCTTATTTAGGATTGGGCCGTTATATTGTCATAAATGTTGTCCCTTGGAAAAAAACAAAGTTATGATATTTGAAGTATTTTATGATTCATGTGAAACTTTGCTTAAAAGGGGATAAATGTCTCTGACTAATTGTAAGTAAATGTCATTGTTGCTTAGATCACATACTGCTTCTTTACTCCAATGACGGAAGACAGCCAATTCCCTTCCACCTATCAGATGGTCCCCAATGAAGGGCATGAGTACACAGGGATAGTCCAGCTGCTTCTGCATTTCCGATGGACGTGGGTTGGGATCATTGTACTGAAGAACGATAAAGGAGAAAGCTTTGTGGAGAACTTAATTCCAATGCTTGCGGAGGAAGGCATCTGTTCTGCCTTCATTGACAGGCTACCAAGCCTGACTTCCCTTCATGAGATAATAGAAGACTTTTTTGAAAAACACAGAGCAGATGTGGCACTTTATGTAAATGCGAATGATGTCAGAGTATTTGTTGTATATGCAGACACTTATGTTATGTCTGCTTTGAAGTGGTTTCTACATATGGCACAAATAGAAAATACAACAGAGACAATTATGGGGAAGGTGTGGATTATGACAGCCGAGTGGGATTTCTCTTCACAAACATATTTCAGAGGTTCGGATATTGAAATATTTCATGGCGCTTTATCTTTGACTGTAACTTCTAATGAGGTGCCTGGATTCCAACATTTCCTCCAGATTCTGAATTCTCATTGGCCAAGAGAAGATGGTTTTCTCAGGGTCTTCTGGAAACAGGCATTTCTCTGCTTATTACCAGATTCCAAAGAGGATGATGAGACAGTGGACAGATGTAGTGGGATGGAGAGACTGGAGAGCCTTCCTGGAACGTTTTTTGAGATGAGCATGACTGCCCAAAGCTACAGCATCTACAATGCAGTCCATGCCATAGCACATGCTTTGCATGCTATGGACTCAAGTAGACATAATCACAGGACAAGATCTGGGGGTGGACACAGCCTGAAATCCCCCAATCCGTCACCTTGGCAGGTAATAAGCTGCAATTATATAATGAGCCAGTGAATGCAATACAGGTGGGCCCCCATATCCGCTGGGGATATGTTCCAGGCCCCTCCGTGGATACTTGAAACCGTGGATAAGAGCGAACACCCCCTCCATGGTTTCCTGATGCCCCACCCCACCCTGCCTCCCCTGCAGGCAGGCATGCTTGCCCCCCCAGCTCTTATTTTTCTTTCAGCAAGCTTTGTTTCTTCCTTAAAACAAACAGAGAAGCAGCCTCCACTGCAGGCAAGTAGAAAAAGACTACATCCTAGAGAGGCTCTGCAAGGTTTCTGTTAACCTAGCAGAGCCTCTCTAGTACTTAATCTCGTTCTACTTGCCTGTAATAACTTCTCCTGTTTCTTTAAGGAAGAAACAAAGCTTACTGGGAAAAAAGTAAAAGCCTGGGGGGACCCCATGATCCGTGGATAACTGAAACCGTGGATAGCGAATCAGTGGATATGGGGGCCCACCTGTACATTATATTGTTCTGAAATGTATGAGTAGCACCAAAGCAGAACAACGTAGTAGCAAAGCTCTGGGCAAGTGGGAGGACCCTACTCATCATTCCCGAGAGACTCAGCCAAAATCAGGAGCCTCTTGGGAGCAAAATCACGCTGCCGAAAGCACTGCATCGGAGTGTGGTTCCGGTGGTCCGGCAGTTGTGAGTACCACAGCAGTCGCCCAAAGAACCATTGGTGGCACTAGTACCACAGGTTGGGAACCCTTTTTTAGGGAACAACTTTATTCAATGGGGAAAACATCTGTGTATTGTTCAGGCCCATTCATCTAATTATGGCCAAGGGGATGGTAAAAGGACTGAGTCAGATTTCCCACCTCTGGATTACTCAATCAGAAAGATAAAATACCAAGTCATCAGACTCTCATATAAGTTATGTGAGAGTCTGATAAGGAGCTGACTGGTTTGAACCAGTGCAAGTTCTGTTCCACCACTGATAAAGCTTATCTTTATATTTATATTGAAGGCCACCCTTCCAATCCCTTGAGGTGAACAAAGGAAATGCAACTAACTGATTAAGGAGCTCTCTGGCAGTGAAACCGGAAGTGGGTTGCGATCGCGTTGGAGCGCTGCTCTGACGCTTGGGGAGGCCTGCGGAGGGGTCCGCAGGCTCCCCACAACCCCCGCCAGACATCCACTGCCCACCAATGCAGGTAAAAAACAATTTCGGCCGCGGCGGTGGCGGCGACGGCGCGATCCCTGGGAAGGCCCCGCTGCCACTTAGAGCAGCATAGGGCCTTCCCAGGAGTTAGAGAACCTCTGCCCTAGGGGTATGCGGACCAATCGCATAATCGCAGGTGGTAGACGAGAGTATGCCCCTTATCAGCATCAATCAGTAGTTAATTGCTTGTTGATTAGAACTTAAATGTAACCCCCCTGTCTGTCTGTCTGTCTGTCTGTCTGTCTGTCTGTCTGTCTGTCTGTCTCTCTCTCTCTCTCTCTCTCTCTCTCACACACACACACACAGAGTTAAGTAAGACATTTTTTCACTTTTAAAATTGTTTTAGTACTTTATTTAATGATTAATTAGCTATTTAATTAATTGATTAATCCAATTAATTAGGAATTAATTAGCAGGGGTTACTTCCGAAAATTGAGAATCGCTGTGCATCATCATCATTATAGTCTTTATTGCAGTCACAGACCAGGGTAAAATTTACCAGTACAGAGCGAAAAGAAGCATCATAGACATCAATTAAGACAATAAGTAAAAATAAAATAGATCCCCCCAATCACCAATCAACCCATACTTAATACTGTAAAATCTAAGATAAAAAGTTTGCTCTGAATTAGAGTGTTAAATATATCTATAAACCTGTACTAATAGTAAAAATAAACAGAAATAAGAATCAACTATCTTAACAAACTATAAATTAAATACACATCCCATCAGAGAACTCCTATACCAAGTTAGAAGTTACCATCTTTCTTTGGATACTTATTCAAAGAATTAAGCAACGCTGTATGTAACAGCAGGGTTGGAACCTGATAGAAGCAGAAATCTATAGAACTGTCTCGTACGACCTGGTAACTTAACTAGCAATGGAGAGATAAGGGTGGTACGTATATCTCTATATAACATCCAGTCCAGCAGAACATGTTCAGTACTTTCTATTTGATCCGCCCCATAAGGACATAGCCTCACTGCAAAAGGAATCTTTCTGTAGCGACCCCCTAGCACTGCTGAGGGCAATCCACTACAGCGAGCCAGTGTGAACGCCCGTCTATATTTTGGGATCTCCAACTGAGCAAGATAAGATACCGGAGCCAGAATATATTTAAATTCCTCACCAATACAAAATTCTGTTACATTGCGAAGATGTTTCTGTCGCTCAATATCAAGAACACATTGCTGTATCATTGCCTTCGCCTGATCCAGGCCCATGCTAAGCAAGCTCATCCGAGAAAATCCTATGGTGGCCAATTACAGCTCAAAAGTACAGCCCTGTACTAGAGTCTAGACAATTATTCTAGGCTTTATACGTATATTGAAGTATATATACTTATATACCTATATTGAAGCTTACCTTTACATTGAAGGCCACCCTTCCAAACCCTTGAGGTGAATAAAGGAAATGTAACTAACCGATTAAGGAGCTCTCTGGCAGTGATTACTTCTAGGCAATGATTCTAGGCTTTATACTTTTGATTTTGCCTCTAAATTTAAGGACATTCTTTTGACCTTATCCCATCCCCCTTTTTACTGTTGTCTTTTCAAAAAAACACCCCAAAGTCTTGATAGTTTTCAAAGTTCCTTGCCTATTCTTTTCTGACCACAACTAAGAACTACCTCTGCTTGCTCCCCTCAGACTATGCAGGGTTAATGCTACAATGGGTAAGTGTGGGGTGGATCAGATCAGTGGTCAGTCCAATAGCAACTAACACTTAGGTTCTGAGACTCTGGTTCTGAGGCCTGTCCCAGCTCAGGGTAGGGCGTAGGGCGAAGGGCAATGCAAATACGTTTGATCTTTTCCCTTTACAGAAACGACCCTCTTTGTTTTGTTGAGAGGAACATTAGGGTGCATAGGAGGGTCAGTTACCGTATTTTACGCTCCATAGGACGCATCGGTCCATAGGACGCATCTGTGAAAACCGGAAATGGCCGAAAATCGCTGTTTTCGGCTGAACTGAACATCGGAGAGCCTCTGCAGGCCTCCCCCGATGTTTATTTCGGCCCCAAATAGTGATTTTCGGCCATTTCCGGAATGGCCGAAAATCGCTGTTTGGGGCCGATGGGAGGCCTGCAGAGGCTCGCGCAGGCCTGCGTGAGCCTCCGCAGGCCTCCCCCGATGTTTACTTCGGACCCAAACAGCGATTTTGGGCCATTTCTGGAATGGCCGAAAATCGCTGTTTGGGGCCGAAGTAAACATCGGGGAGGCCTGTGGGGGCTTCGGGGAGGCCTATGCGAGCTTCTGCAGGCCTCCCCGAAGCACCCACAAGCCCAGGCTTCGCACTATAAGACACATACTTTTTCCCCCTATGTTTTTTTTTGGGGGAAAGTGCGTCTTATAGTGCGAAAAATACGGTACATGGGCTGAGTGTCATGTCATCATGACACCATCGCACAGTGGGTTGCAATGGTCCCACCCAATCACCACACCAATATTTGAAGATGAATAACCAGAAGTCCCCTCTATCCTTCTTGTCATTCTTCCTCATTGCCTCTTTCAATCTAGCTTCATGCTTTTCTGAGAAGTGTCTCATTCAACAACAGTGCTGGAGACACCATCTCTTTTAATGCGAAAGGCGAACTAGCCACTGGATTTGATATTATCAATTGGATGACATTCCCAAATCAAACTTTTGTAAGAGTCAAAGTGGGCAGGATGGATCCGCAGGGTTCACTCAGTGCAGCATTCAACATTGATGAAGATATAATCTCATGGCATAGCAAGTTTAATCAGGTGGGATATGACTGCAAGTAATCAAGTAAATTGAGAATGCATTCCAATGTGGTGACTTGATAATTCCTTCTACACTACTGAGTAAATCCTACTGCTTACCACTGTGGAATGAGACATTTTCAAGGGATTTTCTTTTGCCCTCGGTCCCTGACTCCTACTCTCATTATTAGGAGCACTAAAGGTAACGGAGATAACTTGGAGTTCACTATTATATACCAATGACATTGCTGGGCCTGCCAAGTTTTGTGGTAGTGAGTGATGAATGGTGGCTACTCCTATTGCCACATCAATGAATGGAGGGGGGGATCTGTGAGTGCTGATTTTTTATATACTGTATTTTTATTAAACAGGTGCCTCCTCTTGCAGCCTGTAATGAAAACTGCTATCCGGGTTACAGCGTAAGGAAGAAGGAAGGAAAGCCATTTTGTTGCTATGATTGCGCTCCATGTCCAGACGGGAAGATTTCAGACCATATGGGTAGGAGAAACAGAGTGCGGTCCTATGAAATGTTAAGAGCATGTACAGTATCTTTGGCTAAGTTTGTTTCTCCATTTTGAGTGCTTTAAGGTATCTCATAAATAATTTGAAGAAAAAATAAACACGCAAGTACATATACAGGGTTATTCAAAAAGGATGGTGCAAAAGTAAAGCTGAATTTTTCTTAAATGAACGGACATACCACAACCGTCATGAAAATGAAAAGACAGACAAACTGTGCACGTCACACATGCACATTCCAAATGTTCGAAGTGGGCACTTGTATAGCTACAATGGGGCAACGGCTGTTTGTCAAGGGCCAAACAGCTGTGGTCTCCTCCCGAGGACACTGCACCGGGGCGTTTGCCCCCCCCTTATTCCATTGTAGCTACGCAAGTGCCCACATCAAACATTTGTAATGACTGTGCTTGTGAAGCTTGGGACAATTTTTCTGTGTTTTCATGTCATGCCGGTTGTGGTATGTCAGTTCATTTAAGAATAAATCCGCTTTACTTTTGCACCATCCTATTAGAATAATCCTGTATTTGGATATTGTCATACCACACATTCTGTTCTATCTTATTGTTATTAATCAGTGCCTGTTGATGTTCTGTAGCACTGTATTTTGAAAGCATTGCGTTTGCATCCTTTTGTTGCTTTCCATATAGAAAACCTATTACTGTAATCTTCTTTCTTTAAAGATATGAATGATTGTTTCAAATGTCCAGAAGATCAGTATCCAAACAAAGACCAAGATGGATGCTTTCCTAAGGATCTCAATTTCCTGTCTAATGAAGAAGTGTTGGGAATCACTTGGTTTTTTTGTCTGTCTCCTTTGCTCTGATCACAACTGTGGTACTTTGTGTCTTCATTGAACACCGGGACACCCCCATCGTCAAAGCCAACAACCGGGACCTCACTTATTCTCTACTCATCGCCCTCCTGCTCTGCTTCCTCTGCCCCCTGCTCTTCATTGGCCAGCCTCATACCACGGCTTGTCTTCTACGTCAAACGGCTTTTGGCATCATCTTCTCAGTAGATTCAGAACCTTTATTGGCATAATTAAACATACATAACATACAACATAGACATATAACAAGTAAAGGTGAAGAGTCCTAACCTAGCATACACTACCCATATGACTCGCACTGCGCCTCTTTACAATTAGCTTTAAGTAGGTTGCAACTTTTTCTGTTAATACAACATCTACACCCTGTAAAATAATCCGGATTTTTTCCTGATCCTCCCAACTCCACCTATTGGACAAGATCGGATATAAATATTTCTCACGTAGATCACTATACAGGGGGCAATAAAATAACATATGGTGCAGAGATTCCACACCTCCCATGGCACAAGAACAACATCTCTCCCTAGAGGGAATCCCTCTAAATCTCCCATAAAGTAACTCTGATGGCATGACATTACACCTTGCCAATAGGAAGGCCCTACAATCAGATGGGCATTTTAGGTGGTATAAATACTCTGCCCGTTGGCCATACTTAATAGGGATCTGATAATGAAGTGGTGAGCATGTCGTGTTGGCAGCATGCTGAAGTTCTTGCTGTTCAATATCCAGGAGCCTGCCCCTAATTGTTCTAAACGCTTGTTCGTGGGTCAGTGAACCTACTATATCTAAAGCAAGGCCTATAGATTGTATTTTATTTTCAAAATAAGTGGCCCCAAAAGGGGGCTCAGAGTCCAAGAGAAGTCGGGTAAGTAAACTATCCTGGTCTAGATCGTAGAAAACTCTTAACCAAAATTTAAAAAATCTCAGCCATGCCACAGTCTCCACCCGAGATTGACCAGCTTCTAAACAGAGAGTGGCATAGGCCACACAACCTGGCAACCCAAAGATTTTCCGGAGAAATGACGCCTGAATCCTCTCTAGAGAACGGTTCATAGCACACATCCATATAGGGACACCATACAGGACCTGAGGAATGATTTTAGCATTGAAGACCTCAAGAGCTGCTGGCACATAAGAATTCCCTCTGGTGTAATGAAAACGTATAATAGCTTGGGCAGTAACCCTAGCAGTACTTAAGGCAGCTTTACGATGAGGGATCCACGAATGTTTATAGTGAAAATAGATCCCTAGGTATTTAAACTGTTTTACCTGCTCTATTTTGTTGCCACTAAAGATCCAATTAGATGGCTTCCATGATTTGCCGAAAACCACAATTTTAGATTTACCGTAATTCAATTTCAGGTTATTCTTACATAGATACTCTGTACATCTATTTATTAAACGTTTCAATCCCAGACGTGTGCACGATAAAATGACTGCATCGTCTGCATAGAGAAGAAGAGGTATACGTAATAGCCCAAGTTTGGGACTATGACCCTCTATTTCCTCTAAATAGGAAGCCAGATCATTAATGAAGAGATTAAACAGAGAGGGGGCCAAGATACAACCCTGTTTGACTCCTCTGTTAGTTGAAAACTGTTCAGAGAGTTCCCCACTCAAGGAGACTTTAACTTGACAGCTGGTATCAGAGTATAAATTTCTAATAAGATAAAGGAGTCTTTTTTCAAGCCCAAGATGTAGAAGTTTATCCCACAAAAGTGATCTGTCAACAGAATCAAAAGCTCCCTTAAGATCAAGAAAAGCCACAAAAAGTTTAGAATTGGCCCTCACTAGCTGTTTGTTAATGAGATGAGACAATATCAGGCAGTGATCTAAAGTGGATTTACCCTGCCTGAACCCAGCTTGTTCCAGCCCCAAGATTCCATTCTCTCTAATCCAGGCAGTCAGTTTATTCAACAGATGCCTTGCATACATCTTACCAATAACTGACAAGAGGCTTATAGGCCTATAGTTGTTTGGAGATCTATGATTTCCCTTTTTATAAATTGGAATAACTACAGCCCTGGTCCACATCTTAGGCATCAAGCCAGTTCTATCTACCAGGGTAAAGAGGTGTGCAAGCAATGAGGCCCACCACACCGGGTCCGCTTTCAATAGATCAGGGGGTATAGCATCGGGACCGGGCGCCTTCCCTGGTTTCAATTGGTCGATAAGTTCCCTTATCTCCTCAATCGAGACCGGTGGCCATTCCGGAAGATCATAGGATGTAAGATCGCCTAAGGATGTAGAGACTCTGCCCCTTTCATAGAAAATAGACAGGAAGTATTGTACCCAAATCTGGGATGGCACGGCGGAAGGGTCATGAGCTTCTTTACGTAGGGAGCCTGCCACAATATCCCAGAATTTTTTGGTGTTTCTAAGAGAGATAGATTGAAATAACAAATTCCATTGATCTTGAATAAATTTCTGTCTTTTTACTTTTATAGAATCTTTTAGTTGTTGTTTTAAAATAAAATATTGAGCTGGGATCACAGCCAAATTAGACTCCCTATACTGCCTATAAATCCTCCTAATACCATCTTTCATGATACTACAGTCCCTATCAAACCATGTTCTCTTATCTGAAACGACCCCACCTTTTAGTGAGCTAGGCTTTTGTCCTAGCTCAGTGAGAATATACTCCATGAGCCCGTCATACATTTTGATTTGTTCAAACGGTTCAGCGGTAGAGGCCGCAAATGACCTAGAATCCACTGAGAGTTTCCTCCTCACTAATTGCTGGAACTTTTGTATCGACACATTATCCCTCGGTATTTTTGGCATCAATTCAAGACCCGTTCCAATAACCGCCGGGTGGGTTCTTACAGGGCGTTCAAGATCAAGATGGCATATTAGCGGAAGATGATCACTAATAGTAGACTCCCCCACATAAAACTCATCCACACAAGATTTTAATGACAAGGGAACCAAGACATAGTCGATTACACTAGATCCTTGCCGAGATACAAACGTGTATTCTCCAGCATCCTTGAATTCAAGTAGGCCATTTAACCAAATGCTATTGAAATAAACACTAAATCTAGCTAATGAGAGACCTGCAGCATTAGATTGTTTGTCTTTAGAGTGCCTGCTAAAGGAACAAGAAGGAGGCAAGGATGCATCCCTTGCTACATCCAGGGCCTTATAAAAAATCGAGTCACTATTCCCTACTCTCGAATTTAGATCTCCAGATAAAATCAGGTCCGCCCACGGGAACCGTCTCTCTAGATCCTTCAATGACATTTCTCAGATAACTCCATTGCTGATCACGTTGGGACTTATTCAAAGAAGTGGGGATATACACATTAATTAGAATCAAAACTTTACCTTTTAAGGTCACCTTAGTGGCCTGAACTTTACAGTAATTATTAGCCATCATCAAAAGTTCTGAATTCAGCTGCGAAGAAACCAATGTGGCTAAACCCACAAGAGCACGACCCTTGGTCTTGGCTTTTTGGGCGGGTAAGGAGTACGACTCAAACCCTTCCAAAATAACTTGCTCTTGGGACCATGTTTCCTGTAATAAGATGATATCAAAACCCTTAAGAAAGGCAATGAATTCCCCATCCTTTAGCTTCCCTTTCCAACCAGCTATATTCCAGGAGAGGATTTTAACAGAGGTATTAGGAGGAACATTAACTTCCTCTAAAGGAGGAATATCGGGTCAATCCTCAATCAACTGCACATCTTCCACCCCAGGAGCCGCATACTGAATGCACCCATTCAGGGTGGACTGGATCCCCTTATTGGGATTATCTAGAACAATACCCCTAGGAGGCGAACAATGTATAAACGCTTGTGTTGCAACCCGATTCGAGTCTTGAGAATTATGTGGCAGGATCTGCGGAGGAGCCAAGTCCTCTGTTACTGTAGAGTCTAACAGTGTGATCATGTTATTAGCAGGATCAGGAACCTCTTGAGTGGAGTTTGCCCCCATAATGATGAGGAGTTCAGATCTAACTTTTTCCAAACTCTTAACCATTCTCTGTTGTTCCTTGCGTGGTAGATCCTTAAAAGCATCAATGGTCTCCTGTTCTATTGAGTTAGTTAAAGTTAGTTAATCTTTTTATGAATATTGGGATACCACTTATAGATTCTTTAAGAGAGAGAGAGAGAGAGAGAGAGAGAGAGAGAGAGAGAGAGAGAGAGAGAGAGAGAAGGAGTGATGAAGTGTGAATTTAATGAATAGTATATTAGAGATATAGGCTTACTTAGATATTAGAAGTAGAAAATATATAATAGTATACAAGTAGGATTTACTGCTTCGCGCTTGCTGTAATCTTTCATAGTATATTGTATTGTTTTGTTTTGTTGTTTTGTTTTGTAGTTTATTCATAAAAAATTATATATATATATATATATATATATATATATATATATATATATATATATATATATATATATATATATAAAAGAGCAGCTACAGTATCGTTGGCTGAGTTTGATTCTCTATCTTATAGTATCTGATGAATAATTTGGAAAAAACACAAACACGCAAGCACATATATTTGGATATTGTCACTTTTCGTTATATTTTATTGCTATTCATCAGTTAATTTTTGCAAGTTCCAGAATATCTGTGGATGTTCTGTAGCACTATATTTTGAAAGCATTGCATTTGCATCCTTTTGTTGCTTTCCGTATAGAAAATTTATTACTGTAATCTTCTTTCTTTAAAGATATGAATTATTGTTTCAAATGTCCAGAAGATCAGTATCCAAACAAAGACCAAGATCGATGCTTTCCTAAGGATCTCAATTTCCTGTCTTATGAAGAAGTGTTGGGAATCACTTTGGTTTTTTTGGCTGTCTCCTTTGCTGTGATCAAAACTGTGGTACTTTGTGTCTTCATTGAACACCGGGACACCCCCATCGTCAAAGCCAACAACCGGGACCTCACTTATTCTCTACTCATCGCCCTCCTGCTCTGCTTCCTCTGCTCCCTGCTCTTCATTGGCCAGCCTCATACCACGGCTTGTCTTCTACGTCAAACGGTTTTTGGCATCATCTTCTCAGTAGCAGTGTCTGCTGTGCTCGCCAAAACCACCACTGTGGTCCTGGCTTTCATGGCCACCAAGCCAGGAGCTAGAATGCAGAAATGGATGGGGAAAAGATTGGCCAACTCAGTGGTTCTTTTCTGTTCCCTGATTCAAGTAGGGATCTGCACTGTGTGGCTCTGTACTGCACCTCCATTTCCAGATGTGGACACAAACTCCCTGCCTGAAGAAATTATCCTGGAATGTAATGAAGGGTCTGTCACAATGTTTTACTGTGTTCTGGGGTACATGGGATTTCTGGCGATTGTCAGCTTCATTGTGGCTTTTTTGGCCAGGAAGTTGCCTGACACGTTTAATGAAGCCAAGTTTATCACATTCAGCATGTTGCTATTTTGCAGTGTTTGGGTGTCTTTTGTTCCCACGTACATGAGCACCAAGGGAAAAGATATGGTGGCTGTGGAGATCTTCTCCATCTTGGCCTCTAGTGCTGGCTTACTGGGGTGTATCTTTTCCCCAAAATGTTATATAATTGTGATGAGACCTGAGTTGAATAGCAAGGATCAACTAGTACGGAGGAAGAAATAGGAATTAGAGTAGCTTCCTATAACTATATGGTAATGTGAATGGAAGGAAATCTAAGAGACATACACAAAGGCAGTTGTGCCCTCCTGACTGGTACTCATCTATAACAAACACGGTCAGTCATGTAGTTACTGGTGTCCTCTTCTTATTCACGTAAGTAGGGAAACGAGCTGTACAATGTTGTAAGGAAATTCCTAAACCTGCAATAAAGATAAATAAGAGTTGGCTGCTTGTTTGCTTGATTTCGACAAGTCATTGGATAATTATATCAATACGCATATGTGTTCAGATTGGATAATAATATTGAAATATGTATCTGTGATAAGCATCATTGATTAACGAATAAAAGTGAAATCCTGTCTAGGCGGCCACTGCATCGTAGCCAGGATTGGACCTGCACCAGCAGAGCTGGAGCACTCCTCTGGAGAAAGGGACATTCGTTCCTTTTCCCCCAGGTAGAGACCCAGCAGGCCCAAAGGGCATCCTTGGATGTGTGCCGGCAGAATGACTGGCGTAAATGCAAGGAGCCGGCGCAAGGCTGGGAAGTTCCAGGACGGGGGGATAGGATTCGATGGAGCACACTGCCTATGATCCCTCCCCTTTCCTTGGCCTGGCTGTCGAATCGCCCCCTCACTTACCACCCTGGCCCGTACTCTTTTGCAAGTGCCCCGGGCGGAGTGAGCGGCGCCAGCCTCTTTGCCGGCGCCGCTTACTCACCGGGGGCCAGAAACATGCTTTACAGCACATTTACAACACCTGATGCTGGTAGAGCCGTCGCTCCACTGGTGGAAAGTTGCACAAGATTGTGCCTTCAGAACAGCAAGTCGTATTCATTCAGCCCAATTCTATGGTGGATTGTGCTGTCACTCACTGTCTACTGACAGCAGAAGACGCTTCCGCTGTCATAAAGTGGCTGCTAGCAGAGCACACAGTGCTCTATCAGTGGGCATTTTGGGAGCAAGAGGAAGCAGTGCTCCCCATCCGTTCCTGGAGGCAATGGCAAGGATTGAGGGAGTGAGGCAGGTAGGGGACGAAGGTGTTCTCTCTCTCTCTCTCTCTCTCTCTCTCTCTCTCTCTCTCTCTCTCTCTCTCTCTCTCTCTCTCTTTCTGTCTATCTAATCTCTTCTTCCTCAATAACAGCCCAATGCTAACGTAAGGATCTGCCGGGCGGCTGAGGCCACCCTCAGGATCTTGTGCTCCGCCGTGAGCAGGCACCCCATGGCGGAAAATCTACTCGGGGAAGGGAACGCTCGTCCCCTTCCCCGGGTGTGGGGCGGATTGGTCTCCTCAGAATTCCGCCAGCTATTTTGCTGGCGGAAGTCAGAGAAGGCCGTGTAATGGCTCAGCCGATCGGCGGGGGTCAGGATATGGCCGAAGCCATCCCCCGCCAACTCCTCAATTGGCTGGGCCTATTGGCCCCTGTCTTTTGCAGCCGACCCCCCCCCCCATACGCTGGATCCATACCTTGCGCCGATCTTCCCTGCTCAGAAGTAGATGCAAATGTGCCTTTGGGGCATGTATGCGATGTCTTCGGCCGGTGGACCGCTTGTTCCGCCAGACAAATTTAGAACAGGATTGCACCCTAAGATATGTAACTAGACTGATTTACTGTGGGATTCACTTCCATAGTCTCTAACAACAATGTGTTTTCTTTAAATAAAGGTATCTTTGACTTCTGGACCAGAGTTCTGGAGGAGTCTTGTGCAAAGCTTCCTATGTAATGTACCTTTTGGCACTTGGTCTCTGCCAACTGGTGGTAGCAGATCCGTCTTCCTTATGGAGTGCTTTGTCAATTGAAGAACACTTGCTTTTTTTTTTTAAGCATTTTGTTTATTATGATATGTTTTGTGCTTTTCCTATTGTATCTATGTATTGGTAAGTGATACAAGGTGCCTTGATATACTCTTGGGGTTGTGGTGGTCGAGAGGCAGGGTACAAACTGCCAGATAAATTAAGAAAAGCAAATAAGTTGATCACTAAATAGTCTCTGAGAAATTTGTGGCTGGCAATACTGAGATAATTAAACGTTTGGGGGTTATCTGACCACGGTATCACGATATCTAATTTATCGGGACTGAGGTCAGATAACCCAAAAATTTATAATCATCTCAAATAAAACGCTGTTCTCCAGAATTGTTTCTGTCACTGGAAGAGACCTGACACCATGAAAGCCCTGAGGAGGTGAAGAAGCAGCTACTGTGGTAACAACAATATTCAGTCATCCCAGCCACATCCAGGGGCAAGAAAGGGCTTCTTCTCAAGACAACCTTGGGATCCAAGGATGAAAAGGAGACTCTAGTTTTTAAACCACAATATAAGTAAATCAATAAATGAGAATGGAGAATGGTCTGCCTGAACTTCAACTGCAAACAATGGCCATCAGGGGAGGCTCTGCCACATGACCCAGTACCCTGTGGGACATGGAAAACAAGAACATGGGATTGGACCTTCTCAGCAGAAGTACCTAAAAATATGGAATTCACTGCTCTGGGAAGTCTGATCTGATTGACACGATACACAACATAGCTTGAGAAAGCAGGGATGTCTTGCATTAATCTTTATACAGCCCAAGATTGGCCTTTTCAACAGTTACCACTTCCTGCTAGAGAAGTGGACAAAATTACATATGCTGTAAATATGGGTGATGAGAAATCAATTACATTCAATGTGGAACAAGTACTCTGGCTCTCATGACTACATCATGATGCCTACATATTAATGGTATGGCTTGGTTTCAATGAGATTTACCTGCGCTTTTACTGCACCCAGAGAGTAAGGCCTACCGACGCAAAGGATGGCAGCCCTCTCTCCACAGCCCTCTGGAACGGCACAAATTGGTGGAGGTAAGTCTTGTACCGTTCGTTGCAGTGGCGGGGAGAGGGCCTGCCAGACAGCAATGAACGGCTGGGGGGGGCATTGGCCAACCCGGCCTGGGCTGGGAGGGGCCGGGGATATTGGTGGCAAGCTCTGCCAATATCCCAAGTACATTCCCAGCCCGAGCTGCCCTTACTCCACTGACCCAGATGTACACAGGCTCTAGAGCAGACGTACGTCTGAGGAGGCCCGTTGGAAGGGCGTTGGATACTGTAGTCGGCCCTTTAGGTTGGCCACGTATCTTTACGCATTATCGGGCTGCCCAAAAAGACAATCTCCACTCTTTCCGAATATGAAAAGCTGATCACATACTTTCTTTACTATACATAAGGAGGAACTGGGCATCTCCACTCGCTCCACTTCTTCAAAACTTATCTTGTTAACAATGTCTCTGTAAACCTATACTTCAGATATTTTTCATGATCCATACATTTATGGATCTGTGTGAACTATCCAGTTCTGATTTAAGTGATAGGACCTTGGCCATCGATCCTTGCCTATAAGCTGGTTATCAGCCAGAGATGGCCACCAATAGGGTATGCAAAAATGATAATATACTGTACATTACAAATCCCCCCCCCCGAAGTTAACAAATCTCATCAGCATGACTATGCAACATCCTGCTACTTTCATGGTGCTATGTCATGGCTAGCTTTCAATAGGACCCCCTCTATTTCACAAAATCTTTGTTATACTAGGGCAGGGGTTCTCAACCAGTGGTACTAGTACCATCAGTGGTACTTCGGCAGACTGCTGGTGGTACTCGGACTGCCAGATGCCCAGGACCACTCTCCAATACGGCACTTTTGGTGGCACATTTTCACTCACAAGAGGTTCCTACCTTTAGACAAGCCTCTCATGAATGCTGAGAAAGGTCCTCCCACTTGCCCATGGGCCTGGCCCTGAGAGTGAGATCGGAAGGAACGACTGGATGACTGAAATGCTAATAGTCTAGTTCAGGGGTTCTTAATCAGTGGTACTAGTACCACCAGTGGTACTTCGGCTGACTGCTGTTGGTACTCGGACTGCTAGACCATCAGAATCCTGCTCTGATGCAGCACGTTTGGTGCTGCGTTTTCACTCCTGAGAGGCTCCTGCCTTTGGCTGAGTCTCTCGGGAATGCTGTGAAGGGCCTATCCACCTGCCCAGAGCCTCCTACCTCTGTTTTCTGGCCACCGAAAACCTTAAAACCTGGTAGTAACTGACGGTGATGTCATCGCCAGTTACTTCAGGTGATACGCAGCAAGAGAGTGGCGCTGGAGGTGGTACATAGCCAGGAAGGGGTTGAGAACCCCTGTTCTAGGGTGTTTCCACTGGAGTGAAAACCATTTTCCCTGCCTTTCTGCTTCCTTACTAGGACTTCCGACTTGGCTGAAGTTGCATCAACCTACATCCTATAAGTCAGTATATCTCATTGGTTCTAGTAAAGAACAGAGAAGAGCTGTGATAATACCCATCATATTTTCTCCAAAGATTTTGTTGAACATGTGCCACCAGAGAGCATGGCTATTTGCTACAGAAATGGTGAACCCTGCATTTATCTCAAATCACTGTGATTACTCATCATTCAGAAGCTCATGTGGATTTCTCTAGGCTACTAGCTGAACCGATAGACATGTGAAAGCTTATGGCAAAGACACCAGTATATCTTTCAGTGCTGGAGTGAGCGTCTGTGGACATGCAGGGATGGAACTCTCTAAGTTTGCATAGTTTTCTACTTCGGTTTTACAGAACAGGTCTCACATAAGTTCAACAGAAGAGTTGAGATCTACTGAAGACAGGGTGTTGTAGCTAGGCTGGTGCCAGATGATCATGAGATGGACAATGCCAGGCCCCACTAGCCTGGCATCACTTTTGCATTACCGCTCCCGTACACTTGGGCATAGGCGAGAACTTCACTGTTTTTGATTGTCCAGGAGGTTGTCTGGGAATCGCATTGAGGTGGTGAGGCATTTGCTTGCCTCTTCAGTCGTATTTGGTTTTCAAGCCCCTTCCACCCTCCCCTTAGTACAGTCTGAGATTAGCTGGTTTCCTGTTTGTGGGCCAGGTATGATTTTTTTTTTGCTGCTAGTCTGATTGTTCTTGACTGGCAATTATTGTTTTTTGTTTTTGCCTACCCCAGACTTGCTGAGGTGTGGGGAAATTTTAGGTTCCCCCCTTCGGTATGTGTGTCATCTCCTAGGTCACTTCGGCAGGTGGCAGGTGGACCGGGTAGGCAGATATTCTATTTTTTGCATACATCTTGAGGTCAGCAAAGCCAGGGCATAAGCCAGGACCGCTCACCAGATGCTTGTCCAGATCGGTGAGGCCGGCTGTCAAGCCCCTTCACTGGAATAGGCAAGGATCACCACAAGGCTTGGCCGTGGGAATCTGCACCGTCCAACTGCCTCGACCCCCTTTGGGGGTTGGCCGTGATAAGCTCCCTTAGTCCACGACTGTAGCTTGGAGTCAGGTTTTGATGCTCATTCTTGATCTGGGGTAGATAGATGAACGATACCTTCCGTTGCCCTCACCTAAATACCCACATGTTGGGGGGTTGAGCTCAGGTTTCCTCCCTGCTGCAGTGACCATTGACCCAAACCTCTGCTTTGGGTCATATGTGAAAATAGACACTGAAGATTCTGCATCATGATAATGGGACTTGCCTTCCAGATGGCGATGCCATTTCTGCCGTTGCTACTTTTATTGTTGCTTCTCCTTCAAAATGAATGCAAAAGATATACTTCTAAGTGCACCATGAGAGATCCCCCCCATATCCCACATGAGTATTACCAGGCAGGGGACCTCATCATCGGTGGGATTACTTCTCAGATCTTCTTCATGGTTTTCCCCATGTCCTTTGCAGAAGACCCCAAAACAACGTTTATTTATGAACCTGTGTAAGTATTCTTTTTTTTAAAAAAATGCTTCAATAATGTGCTGTAGAGCCAGATAGAACTCTATTAAAGTTGATAGTACTATCTGTATTATGTGACAAATCTAAAATGGACCTTGGGCGTTATTGTTCATGAAAACCCATTTCTACAAATGCAAGCCTCCACTCATCATTTCACATGATACTTTTTTCATTATCCTCTCTTCATCTCTTTCTGTCACTACAAGATTTCAGCATTAGTTCCTCTTTGAAACCACCATAATGTTCACTCATTCCTTCTATCATCAGCTTCCCCTTCTTTCTCATCTGGAGTGCTTTGTTGGTTACAAGTGACAATTAGGGATATGATGCATAGTTGTTTTTTCCTGCTTAGTTTGTTAACATGGAATCACCATTCCATTTGCTGATATGGTATGCTTTGACTCCGAAAGGAGATGGGCTCATGTAAGAAGACATTTCTGCTTTGTAGATCTTTCTACATTTTCATGGCAGGAGTATATCCCTCTGTGTGTGTGTGTGTGTGTGTGTGTGTGTGTGTGTGTGTGTGTGTGTGTGTGTGTGTGTGTGTGTGTGTGTTTTCCTACTGTATTCATGAAAATTAGTATTAATGTTGGTCCGAATGAGGACAACTTGTTTGCTCACTATTTTATCTTATGTATCTGCATTGAGATTCCTGCATAGAGATGACTGATGCTATCTAGCGACCATGCAAAAATTAACCATACTTTATTTAAAAACTGTCAGGAGAGAATTTTCAGTCCTCACTTTTCTTTTTGCCTTTTGAGAGTCCATAGAGAAGAGTTTGAAGAACAGCAAACTGCACACAGTTTGCGTTTTCAAAGTTGGTGACATGAAGTCAGGTCTAACAATATGTCTAGTGTAGCACAATGTGAGTGCCATGCATGGTGGGGAGATGGCATGTGTTGATTTAAGCCGCACAGTGTTTCTGTTCTAGTTGGGATCATTGCTCTGTAATAAACCAGATGTTTTGTATGCAGAAGGTTCCATGTTCAATTCATGGCATCTTCAAGTAGACTGGGAATGACTCCATCTGACTTAGATGGATGAATGTTCTAACCCAGTGGTTCTCAAACTTTTTAGCACCGGGACTCACTTTTTAAAATGACATCCTACTGGGACACACCTAGGTTTATGAGACTTTTTTTTTAAAAAAAGTTGATCTAGAAAGAAATAATATATTTATTTACAAGAACCGTATTGCCCCGAGTATAAAACACACTTTTTTACCCTAATTTAACTTTTTAAACTAGGGGTATGTTGTATACTCGCAGTGTTACAAAAATAAAGTGACATTGCTGGAAGAAGCGGAGGCTAAGAGGAGATGCCTTGTCTTCAAAGAAGCAGCTAATTGAAGTGGTCACAGGTGTTTATCGCTGCTAGCTGAGTTTTGCACTGCTGCTTTGAAGACAACGTGTCTCCTCTTAAGCCTGGTTCACACTAGCCTATTCCCGGCGCGCATGCCGCCTGTCCCTGCGTCTGCGCTTGTATGCGGTTCTCTGAAGGTTTGGAACTGGGGGCTGCTTGCCGCCTGTTGTCCCTCCTTCTGTCCCGCCTTCTTGAAGAAAGTGCAGCTGTGATTTGGTGAACAGAAGTGCGCTCCGATTGGCCAAAAAGCGACCCTTCTTTGTAAGACTTGGTTGTCATGTCGTAAAGACATGGCCTTTCCCTAACCGCGAGAACAAACTGTAAATCGCTCTCCCAGCTGGAGTTTGAACTTTTTTCTTTGCCTCCCGCCATTCCTGTTTTCAAGCTCCTCATACTGTTTTCCCAGACTTCCGCTCGCAAACCTTGAAGTAGACCTTGCAAGAAACCCCCATGCCGATTGGAGGTGGCTATGATTGGCATGCCGCCACTCTCCTCCCCCTCCCATCCGATTGGTGGGCTGCCGTAGCACTGGGAGCATTCCCGCCAGCTTAAATGCAAGCGCATCAAAAAGATGAGGGGAAACCATCTCTCCTGGCTGCGACGCAAGCTGCGACGCAAGCATGAAAAACGCTCGGAAAGACCCAACGCAGATCCACAATGAGCCGGGAAAAGGCTAGTGTGAACCAGTCTTTAGCCTCCGCTTCTTCCAGCAATGTCTCTTATTTTTGCAACGGGGGCGGGGGCTCGATTGTAGCCGCAGCCAGCTTGGAGAGAAGGGAGCAGAGGGGGAGAAAGAGAGTTTGCAGAAGCCATGGTGCAGCTGGCTTGGAACTTGGAACTGTCTCCTCATCTCCCAAATCCAGCAACCTCCAGAAACGTTAATCGTTGATTGGGAAAGCAGACTTTCAGGTCGCAATCGTATGCTCGCTTTCTTGGGAGGAAGCCCGTTCTGTTCAATGGAGCTTGCTTCTGAGTAAGCATGGACTGGCTACACAGCGCTCTGCTCTCTCGCTCCCTCCTCTGTCTCTCTCCTCCTCCTCCTCAAGTGCATCAGCAGCACACGCGCTGTTTCCTGCCACTTTCGCCCACCCCAAACACAAAGAAGGCAAGCTGAATTTAGGGGGAGGGGGTCATCCCTGGAGAATGCATCCCTGGTGCGTGCATTTCTCCAGCTCCACGTGCAGCGTTCAGGCTCCTGATCCAGGCAAGCTGCCTCTTTCTAGACGGAAGCAGCCAAAACAGACAGGCTGTAAGTCTCCCTCCAGACAGTTTTTCAAAGACCAACTCAGCCTCTCTTTTCCCCCAACTCTCTCTCTCTCTCTCTCTCTCTCTCTCTCTCTCTCTCTCTCTCTCTCTCTCTCTCTCTCTCTCACACACACACACACACACACACACACACACACACTGACTGTGTTGCTGATCTGGAAAGAAATGGTGATTTCCCTTTGTCCTGCCCTTCATTCTCTCTGTTGATTTCTATGTAGGGTTTCTTCTGTCCTACATAGGATTTCTTCTCTCTCTGATTTCTCTCTGTCCTGCCCTTCCGTAGGGCTTCTTTTTGTTCTTTGGAAAACACACACACACTATGTTGGAGTGGATGAGGGAGGAGTGGTGGAGGGAGGTTTAGGCTGCTATACTGTGCACACTTTCCTGAGAGTAAGCTCCATTGAGAACAGTGGGACTTGCTTCTGAGTAGACATGCACAGAATTGCACTGTTTGTTTAAATCACTGGCATATTTAATGCCATTGATTTAATAAAAGTTTTTTAATACCACCAAACTTTAAGGGTCCGACTTATAATCAGGAGCATCCTATAATCGGGGCAATACGGTAACATTTTATTTATTTATTTGTAAAAAAAAAACCTGAATCTACTGCAGGAGCTCAGCTGTTTGCAGAGTAATTAGCAGCTATCTTGCAAACTGCAGGAGCTCAGTTCTTTGAAGGGCCTTGTGGCAATTATTATATGATCTTTCCATCATCTGGGCCCCACAAGAAATCTGGTCGTGACCCACCAAGTGGGTCCCAACCCACAGTTTGAGAAGCACTGTTCTAACCCAGTAATACCAGAAAGCATTGTAAGGGATACTTTTTACTCTCATTTCTCTACATGATTTTGAAGATACACATAGCTCAGTCCTGTAGATATGTACAAGTTTGATGTTGTTCTGACTCCTATGCTAGGATAACAATGTTCTCCTAGTAGCCACAAAGATTTGCCAGAAGTGAGTCCAATTCTTGTTTTAGTGCAACACCAAAGAACTACCAGCATATCCTGGCCTTGGTATTTGCGACAAAGGAGATCAACGATAACCCCAACATTTTGCCCAATGTCAGTCTGGGATTCCATATCTATGACAGCTACTTTAACGCAAAAATGACTTACCAGAACACCTTGAACCTTCTTTTCACCTTGCAAAGGATTGTCCCCAACTACAATTGTGATGCTGCCAAAAATCTGCTTGCTGTCATTGGGGGGCTTGATTCTGAAACTTCACACCACATTGGCATCATCTTAAACATCTATAAGATCCCACAGGTATGATTAGTGTGTGTGAGGATGGGGAGGTGTGATTGAGAGGTCTTTGATTCTTGCCATATATCCTCAACATTGTTTATTCTGAGGTAGAGAAATGGAATGATACGAATTCCATTACCATAACATAGAAAGGTCTTCCTGCCTCCCCCCCCTCCACCACCAGGGACAATATATTCAAAAGCTGATTTTGCAGATCTTTCATAGTGTGTAGAAGGTTATTTGGGCTTGATGTATATTTCCTTAGAGAACTCCCCCCCCCCAATACATACATGTTACCAAAAGGGCTATAGCAATGTTTCCCAAACCTTTTCAACCTGTGGCTCCCTTGACTACTGCCGACCATTGGTTGCGACTCCCCATTACATTAGGTTGATGACTGCCAATTGTCATTGCACTGTTTCTGAGAGAATTCTGTGGCACTCTGCAAACATTCCCTTACCTTGAAGAGGCCTTCGTAGCTGCCCGTCCTTTGCGTGCTTTGCGTCCTTTGCAAGATGCAAAGCATGCCATGTTGGCACGGCTGCATCAGCGCTGGGACTATGGATAGGATTGACTCCACCAATCTGCAACCATCCCCCTGGTCTCCTTCCCATTCTGCACACCCTCCTACCTGCCCTCTGCACTGACTTACTGGTGCTAGGGCTCTTTTCTGGCCACAGGTGTGCAGCCACAGCCACTTGCTGCTGGTGGCCTGACTCTGGTGAATGGTGTGTCACATTTTGCAACAGTTGTAAAGAAACTTGGGCTGCCAGACACTAGTTCCAGCAGTAAGAGGCTTATTTAAGATTGGGCTGTTATATTGTCATAAATGTTGTCCCTTGGAAAAAAACAAAGTTATAATCTTTGAAGTCTTTTATGATTCATGTGAAACTTTGCTTAAAAGTGGATAAATGTCTCTAATTGTAAGTAAATATCATTGTTGCTTAGGTCACATACTGCTTCTTTACTCCAATGACGGAAGACAGCCAATTCCCTTCCACCTATCAGATGGTCCCCAATGAAGGGCATGAGTACACAGGGATAGTCCAGCTGCTTCTGCATTTCCGATGGATGTGGGTTGGGATCATTGTACTGAAGAACGATAAAGGAGAAAGCTTTGTGGAGAACTTAATTCCAATGCTTGCGGAGGATGGCATCTGCTCCGCCTTCATTGACAAGCTACCAACAGTGACATCCCTTGATGATATGATAGACGAGTACTTTGAAAAACCCAGAGAAAATGTGGCTCTTTTTGTAAATGCGAATGATGTCAAAGTATTTGTTGTAGACGCAGACACTTACGTTATGTCTGCTTTGAAGTGGTTTCTACATATGGCACAAATAGAAAATACAACAGAGACAATTATGGGGAAGGTGTGGATTATGACAGCCGAGTGGAATTTCTCTTCACAGACACAATACAGAGATTTGGATATTGAAATATTCCATGGCGCTTTATCTTTGACTGTAACTTCCAATGAGGTACCTGGATTCCAACATTTCCTCCAGATTCTGAATTCTCATTGGCCAAGAGAAGATGGTTTTCTCAGGGTCTTCTGGAAACAGGCATTTCTCTGCTTATTACCAGATTCCAAAGAGGATGATGAGACAGTGGACAGATGTAGTGGGATGGAGCGACTGGAGAGCCTTCCTGGAACGTTTTTCGAGATGAGCATGACTGCCCAAAGCTACAGCATCTACAATGCAGTCCATGCCATAGCACACGCTTTGCATAATATGGACTCAAGTAGACACAATCAAAGGTCTAGATCTGGGGGTGGACACAGCCTGAAATCCCCCAATCCGTCACCCTGGCAGGTAATAAGCTGCAACTATATGATGAACCTGTGAATATAATAACCCTCAGTGTTCTGAAATGTATGGATAGCACCAGATGAGAATAGAATAAGACCCCTCACCTACTTTTAATGTTAATATGCTCAGCTATCTTATTTTTATCATGACTTGCACGTAAAAATATTATATTTATAAAGCACATTTCAGATGTTCAGATGAGACCAACACATTCCTTTAATTAAGTCAATATCTGTCCCATGTTGATTGCTGATAGCATCCCTGATTAGATCTCCCATCACTAATTTGATTAAAACTAATGCCACAAGCACCCCAATTACATCCGGACCATGAGAATAAGAGAGGGGAATTTACAGTGGAATCCTGTTCGTGGACTGGCAGAACTATTGTCCCGCCATACTGGGTGTTGCAAACATGTCATAAGCCACATTTTCGATGCCCATAGAGTATGCAGCGCTGAGACTGGCACTGCTCACTCTATGCCGGATGCAGGTCACTGCCGGAGACAGAGAAGGACTGCGCCAGGTGGCGTGGGGGCATGTGGAAGACAGAATTGAATGGAACGGGAGGGGGAATTTGGTGGTCGGGCCCAGAAAGAGGGAGGAATTCTCTACCCTTCCCAGACTCAATCCATCTACTCCCTGTTCCACCTTCTTCCATCCCCATTCCACCCACCCCTCGCCTCTTACACTGTCGGACGTACCTTGCTGGGTTCAGCAGTGGTACTCATGCACCATTTGCAGCAATGCTCCTTAAATGACTGCCGGTGGTGTCCCACTGTCATAAACCCCTATATGCACTGGGAAGTAGGGCAATGAAGAGCAGCTCCACTTTTTTGGGATGATTTGCCATCCTGGTAACAGAAATGACCCCATTCGTTTTGTTGAGAGGAATACAAGATGCATAGAGAGGTCAGTTACATGGGCTGAGTGTCATGTTTGTTCCTCAAACCATCGTACAGTGGGTTGCAGTGGTCCCACCCAATCAACACATCAATATTTGAACACGTCTTCATGAAGAACCAAAAATCCCCTCTATATTTCTTTCTTTTCATCCTTTCCTCATTGCCTTTTTCAATCTAGCTTCACCTGTTTCTGAGAAGCGTCTCATTCAACAACAGTGCTGGAGACACCATCTCTTTTAATGCGAATGGCGAACTAGCCACAGGATTTGATATTATCAACTGGGTGACTTTCCCAAATCAAACTTTTGTAAGAGTGAAAGTGGGCAGGATGGATCCGCAGGCTTCACGTGGCACAGTGTTCAGCATTGATGAAGACATTATCTCATGGCACAGCAAGTGTAATCAGGTGGGAGCTGACTGCAAGTAACCAAGTAAATTGGGAAAGTGTTCCAGGGATGCCATGTAAGGCCAGCCTGGCCAGGGAGGAGCTCAGGGATATGGCGGAGTGTGCCGCCAATATCCCCGCCCCGCCTGGGCCCAGCCAACCAGTGGCCCCCTTCCCTGTCAACCTGGCCCTCCCTACCGCCATCTGGTATGGTCCTTACCTGCAGCAACCAGCACAGGTCCAGTTTGGTTGAAGAGTGAGTGGTGAAAGCCTCCATGCTGTTGCCACATACTCCAGAGGAGATGCAAAAGTGCTGCACTTTTGCAACTCCTTAGGACGGCGGAGCATGTTTCTGCTGGCATAAATTTAGGCAGGATTGTGCCATCAGAAGAATGTGAGAAACCTCCTACATACCAAGTCCTCAGCCTCCCCTGTGATGACATACTTCCCATGCAACAGCGAAGAGCCAGTTATAAGAAAATGGAGTCAATACTTTATTGAATTTTTATTCATACAGGAGCTTCCCCTTGCTGTGTGTAATGACAAATGCCATCCGGGATACAGCAGGAAGAAGAAGGAAGGAGAGCCTTTTTGTTGTTATGATTGTGCTCCTTGTCCAGAAGGGAAGATTTCAGACCATACGGGTAGGAGAAATTGTGAGCAGTTCTATGAAATGTTAAGAGCAGCTACAGTATCTTTGGATGAGTTTGACTCTCTGTCTTATAGTATCTGATGAATAATTTGGAAAAAACACAAACACGCAAGCACATATATTTGGATATTGTCACTTTTCGTTATATTTTATTGCTATTCATCAGTTAATTTTTGCAAGTTCCAGAATATCTGTGGATGTTCCGTAGCACTATATTTTGAAAGCATTGCATTTGCATCCTTTTGTTGCTTTCCATATAGAAAACCTATTACTGTAATCTTCTTTCTTTAAAGATATGAATGATTGTTTCAAATGTCCAGAAGATCAGTATCCAAACAAAGACCAAGATGGATGCTTTCCTAAGGATCTCAATTTCCTGTCTTATGAAGAAGTGTTGGGAATCACTTTGGTTTTTTTGTCGGTCTCCTGTGCTCTGATCACAGCTGTGATACTTTGTGTCTTCATTAAACACCGGGACACCCCCATCGTCAAAGCCAACAACCGGGACCTCACTTATTCTCTACTCATCGCCCTCCTGCTCTGCTTCCTCTGCCCCCTGCTCTTCATTGGCCAGCCTCATACCACGGCTTGTCTTCTACGTCAAACGGCTTTTGGCATCATCTTCTCAGTAGCAGTGTCTGCTGTGCTCGCCAAAACCACCACTGTGGTCCTGGCTTTCATGGCCACCAAGCCAGGAGCTAGAATGCGGAAATGGATGGGGAAAAGATTGGCCAACTCAGTGGTTCTTTTCTGTTCCCTGATTCAAGTAGGGATCTGCACTGTGTGGCTCTGTACTGCACCTCCATTTCCAGATGTGGACACAAACTCCCTGCCTGAAGATATTATCCTGGAATGTAATGAAGGGTCTGTCACAATGTTTTACTGTGTTCTGGGGTACATGGGATTTCTGGCGATTGTCAGCTTCATTGTGGCTTTTTTGGCCAGGAAGTTGCCTGACACGTTTAATGAAGCCAAGTTTATCACATTCAGCATGTTGCTATTTTGCAGTGTTTGGGTGTCTTTTCTTCCCACGTACATGAGCACCAAGGGAAAAGATATGGTGGCTGTGGAGATCTTCTCCATCTTGGCCTCTAGTGCTGGCTTACTGGGGTGTATCTTTTCCCCAAAATGTTATATAATTGTGATGAGACCTGAGTTGAATAGCAAGGATCAACTAGTACGGAGGAAGAAATAGGAATTAGAGTAGCTTCCTATAACTATATGGTAATGTGAATGGAAGGAAATCTAAGAGACATACACAAAGGCAGTTGTGCCCTCCTGACTGGTACTCATCTATAACAAACACGGTCAGTCATGTAGTTACTGGTGTCCTTATTCACGTAATTAGGGAAACGAGCTGAACAATGTTGTAAGGAAATTCCTAAACCTGCAATAAAGATAAATAAGAGTTGGCTGCTTGTTTGCTTGATCTCGACAAGTCATTGGATAATTATATTAATACGCATACGTCTTCAGATTGGATAATAATATTGAAATTTGTATCTGTGATAAGCATCATTCATTATCGAATAAAAGTGAAATCCGGCAGAATGACTGGCATAAATGCAAGGAGCCGGTGCAAGGCTGGGCAGACCCAGGACGGGGAGATAGGATTCGATGGAGCACACTGCCTATGATCCATCCCCTTTCCTTGGCCTGGCTGTCGAATCGCCCCCTCTCTTACCACCCTGGCCCATCCTCTTTTGCCAGTGCCCCGGGCGGAGTGAGCGGCGCCAGCCTCTTTGCCGGCGCCGCTTACTCACCGGGGGTCAGAAACATGCTTTACAGCACATATACAACCCCTGGTGCTGGTGGAGCCGTCGCTCCGCTGGTGGAAACTTGCACAAGATTGCGCCGTCAGAACAGCAAGTCGTATTCATTCAGCCCAATTCTATGGTGGATTGTGCTGTCACTCACTGTCTACTGACAGCAGAAGACGCTTCAACTGTCATAAACTGGCTGCTAACAGAGCACACAGTGCTCCATCAGTGGGCATTTTGGGAGCAAGAGGAAGCAGTGCTCCCCGTCCGTTGCTGGAGGCAATGGCGTGAATTGAGGGAGTGAGGCAGGGAGGAGACGAAGATCTTTTCTGTCTGTCTGTCTGTCTGTCTGTCTGTCTGTCTGTCTGTCTGTCTGTCTGTCTGTCTAATCTCTTCTTCCTCAATAACAGCCCAATGATAATGTAAGGATCTGCCGGGCGGCCGAGGCCACCCTCAGGATCTTGTGCTCCGCCGTGAGCAGGCACCCCACAGCGGAAAATCTACTCGGGGAAGGGAATGCTTCCCCGGGTGTAACTGAGGTTGGGGCGGATTTGTCTCCTCAGAATTCCGCCAGCTATTTTGCTGGCTGAAGTCGGAGGAGGCCGTGTAATGG
The DNA here is from genome assembly GCA_026170595.1 of Plestiodon gilberti rubricaudatus. Classification (NCBI taxonomy): domain Eukaryota; kingdom Metazoa; phylum Chordata; class Lepidosauria; order Squamata; family Scincidae; genus Plestiodon; species Plestiodon gilberti. The sequence goes on from JANXHW010000006.1 coordinate 25,023,922, forward strand.
CTCAGCCGATGGGCAGGGGTCAGAATATGGCCGAAGCCATCCCCCGCCAACTCCTCAATTGGCTGGGCCTATTGGCCCCTGTCTTTTGCCGCCGACCCCCCTCCCCGTACGCTGGATCCATACCTTGCGCCGATCTTCCCTGCTCAGAAGTAGACGCAAATGTGCCTTAGGGCATGTATGCGATGTCTTCGGCCGGCGGACCGCTTGTTCCGCCAGACAAATTTAGAACAGGAATGAACCCTAAGATATATAACTAGACTGATTTACTGTGGGATTCACTTCCATAGTCTCTAACAACAATGTGTTTTCTTTAAATAAAGGTATCTTTGACTACTGGACCAGATTTCTGGAGGAGTCTTGTCCAAAGCTTCCTATGTAATGTACCTTTTGGCACTTGGTCTCTGCCAACTGGTGGTAGCAGATCCATCTTCCTTATGGAGTGCTTTGTCAATTGAAGAACACTTGCTTTTTTTTAAAAGCATTTTGTTTATTATGATATGTTTTGTGCTTTTCCTATTGTATCTATGAATTGGTAAGTGATACAAGGTGCCTTGATATACTCTTGGGGTTGTGGTGGTCGAGAGGCAGGGTACAAATTGCCAGATAAATTAAGAAAAGCAAATAAATTAAACGCTAAATAGTCTCTGAGATATTTGTGGCTGGCAATAATGAGATAATTAAACGTTTGGAGGTTATCTGACCACGGTATCACGATATCTAATTTATCGGGACTGAGGTCAGATAACCCAAAAATTTATAATCATCTCAAATAAAACGCTGTTCTCCAGAATTGTTTCTGTCACTGGAAGAGACCTGACACCAAGAAAGCCCTGAGGAGGTGGGACGCTCCAGGGACGCTCCAGGGAGCAGTTTGCGCATGCCCAGAACGTCCCTGGAGACTCCGTGGGTTTGCGCATGCGCAAACTACGAAGATTGTACAGAGACCCGGGCCGGGTGCACGGAGAAGCTGCGGGCCCGGGAGAAGGCTATTAATCGTCGAGGGAGCGTCCAATATCACTAAAGTGCCGGTAAAAGCAGACATACTTACTAAAAACCCCAGTTTTAGGCTTAAAATCGCCGAAAATCGGCGAAAAAAGCGGGAAAAACTAATTAGCATAAATTATGCTAATTAGTTTTATGGGGGGGCGGCGAGGACCCGGCCCCACACCCCAAATCGGCTGGGTACCCCTCTGCCCAAAACCTTAAAACCTCGTAGTAACTGACGGGGATGTCATCGCCTGTTACTTCAGGTGATACGGAGCAAGAGAGTGGCGCTGGAGGTGGTACATAGCCAGGAAGGGGTTGAGAACCCCTGTTCTAGGGTGTTTCCACTGGAGTGAAAACCATTTTCCCTGCCTTTCTGCTTCCTTACTAGGACTTCCGACTTGGCTGAAGTTGCATCAACCTACATCCTATAAGTCAGTATATCTCATTGGTTCTAGTAAAGAACAGAGAAGAGCTGTGATAATACCCATCATATTTTCTCCAAAGATTTTGTTGAACATGTGCCACCAGAGAGGATGGCTATTTGCTACAGAAATGGTGAACCCTGCATTTATCTCAAATCACTGTGATTACTCATCATTCAGAAGCCCATGTGGATTTCTCTAGGCTACTAGCTGAACCGATAGACATGTGAAAGCTTATGACAAAGACCCCAGTATATCCTTCAGTGCTGGAGTGAGCGTCTGTGGACACGCAGGGATGGAACTCTCTAAGTTTGCATAGTTTTCTACTTCGGTTTTACAGAACAGGTCTCACATAAGTTCAACAGAAGAGTTGAGATCTACTGAAGACAGGGTGTGGTAGCTAGGCTGGTGCCAGATGATCATGAGATGGACAATGCCAGGCCCCACTAGCCTGGCATCACTTTTGCATTACCGCTCCCGTACACCTGGGCATAGGCGAGAACTTCACTGTTTTTGATTGTCCAGGAGGTTGTCTGGGAATCGCATTGAGGTGGTGAGGCATTTGCTTGCCTCTTCAGTCGTATTTGGTTTTCAAGCCCCTTCCACCCTCCCCTTAGTACAGTCTGAGATTAGCTGGTTTCCTGTTTGGGGGCCAGGTATGATTTTTTTCTTGCTGCTAGTCTGATTGTTCTTGACTGGCAATTATTGTTTTTTTGTTTTTGCCTACCCCAGACTTGCTGAGGTGTGGGGCAATTTTAGGTTGCCTTAGGTTTGTGTGTCATCTCCTATTTCACTTTGGCAGGTGGCATGTGGACCGGGTAGGCAGATATTCTATTATTGGCATACATCCTGAGGTCAATAAGGTCAGGCTGTAAGCCAGGACCGCTCACGAGAGGCTTGTCCGGATCGGTGAGGGTGGCTGACAAGCCCCTTGGCTGGAATAGGCAAGGATCACCACAAGGCTTGTCTGTGGAAATCTGCACCATCCAGCTGCCTCGACCCCCTTTCGGGGTTGGCCGTGATAAGCTCCCTTCGTCCAGGACTGTAGCTTGGAGTCAGGTTTTGATGCTCATTCTTGATCTGGGGGAGATAGATGAAGAGTACCTTCTGTTGCCCCCACCTAGATGCCCACATGTTGGGGGGTTGAGCTCAGGTTTCCTCCCTGCTGCAGTGAACATTGACCCAAACCTCTGCTTGGCATTTTTATTAGGGGGGGGCATATGTGAAAATAGACACTGAAAATTCTACATCATCATAATGGGACTTGGCTTCCAGATGGCGATGCCATTTCTGCCTTTGCTACTTTTATTATTGCTTCTGCTTCAAAATGAATGCAAACGATATACTTCTAAGTGCACCATGAGAGATCCCCCCCATATCCCACATGAGTATTACCAGGCAGGGGACCTCATCATCGGTGGGATTGCTTCTCAGATCTTCTTCATGGTTTTCCCCATGTCCTTTGCAGAAGACCCCAAAACAACGTTTATTTATGAACCTGTGTAAGTATTCTTTTTTTTTAAAAAAAAAGCTTCAATAATGTGCTGTAGAGCCAGATAGAACTCTATTAAAGTGGATAGTACAGTCTGTATTATGTGACAAATCTAAAATGGACCTTGGGCGTTATTGTTCATGAAAACCCATTTCTACAAATGCAAGCCTCCACTCATCATTTCACATGATACTCTTTTCATTATCCTCTCTTCATCTCTTTCTGTCACTACAAGATTTCAGCATTAGTTCCTCTTTGAAACCACCATAATGTTCCCTCATTCCTTCTATCATCAGCTTCCCCTTCTTTCTCATCTGGAGTGCTTCGTTGGTTACAAGTGACAATTAGGGATATGATGCATAGTTGTTTTTTCCTGCTTAGTTTGTTAACATGGAATCACCATTCCATTTGCTGATATGGTATGCTTTGACTCCGAAAGGAGATGGGCTCATGTAAGAAGACATTTCTGCTTTGTAGATCTTTCTACATTTTCATGGCAGGAGTATATCCCTCGTGTGTGTGTGTGTGTGTGTGTGTGTGTGTGTGTGTGTGTGTGTGTGTGTGTGTTCGTGTGTATGTGTATTTTCCTATTGTATTCATGAAAATTAGTATTAATGTGGGAACAAACGAGGACAACTTGTTTGCTCACTATTTTATCTTATGTATCTGCATTGAGATTCCTGCATAGAGATGACTGATGCTATCTAGCGACCATGCAAAAATTAACCATACTTTATTTAAAAACTGTCAGGAGAGAATTTTCAGTCCTCACTTTTCTTTTTGCCTTTTGAGAGTCCATAGAGAAGAGTTTGAAGAACAGCAAACTGCACACAGTTTGCGTTTTCAAAGCTGGTGACATGAAGCCAGGTCTAACAATATGTCTAGTGTAGCACAATGTGAATGCCATGCATGGTGGGGAGATGGCATGTGTTGATTTAAGCCGCACAGTGTTTCTGTTCAGGTTGGGATCATTGCTCTATAATAAACCAGATGTTTTGTATGCAGAAGGTTCCATGTTCAATTCATGGCATCTTCAAGTAGACTGGGAATGACTCCATCTGACTTAGATGGATGAATGTTCTAACCCAGTGGTTCTCAAACTTTTTAGTACCGGGACTCACTTTTTAAAATGTCATCCTACTGGGTCACACCTAGGTTTATGAGACTTTTTTTTTTAAATTGATCTAGAAAGAAATAATATATTTATTTACAAGAACCGTATTGCCCCGAGTATAAAACACACTTTTTTACCCTAATTTAACTTTTTTTAACTAGGGGTACGTTGTATACTCGCAGTGTTACAAAAATAAAGTGACATTGCTGGAAGAAGCGGAGGCTATGAGGAGATGCCTTGTCTTCAAAGAAGCAGCTAATTGAAGTGGTCACGGTGATTATCGCTGCTAGCTGAGTTTTGCACTGCTGCTTTGAAGACAACGTGTCTCCTCTTAAGCCTGGTTCATACTAGCCTATTCCCGGCGCGCATGCCGCCTGTCCCTGCATCTGCGCTTGTATGCGGTTCTCTGAAGGTTTGGAACTGGGGGCTGCTTGCCGCCTGTTGTCCCTCCTTCTGTCCCGCCTTCTTGAAGAAAGCGCAGCTGTGATTTGGTGAACAGAAGTGCACTCCGATTGGCCAAAAAGCGACCCTTCTTTGTAAGACTTGGTTGTCATGTCGTAAAGACATGGCCTTTCCCTAACCGCGAGAACAAACTGTAAATCGCTCTCCCAGCTGGAGTTTGAACTTTTTTCTTTGCCTCCCGCCATTCCTGTTTTCAAGCTCCTCATACTGTTTTCCCAGACTTCCGCTCAGAAACCTTGAAGTAGACCTTGCAAGAAACCCCCATGCCGATTGGAGGTGGCTAGGATTGGCATGCCGCCACTCTCCTCCCCCTCCCATCCGATTGGTGGGCTGCCATAGCACTGGGAGCATTCCCGCCAGCTTAAATGCACGAGCATCAAAAAGATGAGGGGAAACCATCTCTCCTGGCTGCGACGCAAGCATGAAAAACGCTCGGAAAGACCCAACGCAGATCCAGAACGAGCCGGGAAAAGGCTAGTGTGAACCAGGCTTTAGCCTTCGCTTCTTCCAGCAATGTCTCTTATTTTTGCAACAGGGGCGGGGGCTCGATTGCAGCCGCAGCCAGCTTGGAGAGAAGGGAGCAGAGGGAGAGAAAGAAAGTTTGCAGAAGCCATGGTGCAGCTGGCTTGGAACTTGGAACTGTCTCCTCATCTCCCAAATCCAGCAACCTCCAGAAACGTTGATCGTTGATTGGGAAAGGAGACTTTCAGGTCGCAATCTTATGCTCGCTTTCTTGAGAGGAAGCCCATTCTGTTCAATGGAGCTTGCTTCTGAGTAAGCATGGACTGGCTACACAGCGCTCTGCTCTCTCGCTCCCTCCTCTGTCTCTCTCCTCCTCCTCAAGTGCATCAGCAGCACATGTGCTGTTTCCTGCCACTTTCGCCCACCCCAAACACAAAGAAGGCAATTTAGGGGGAGGGTGTCATCCCTGGAGAATGCATCCCTGGTGCGTGCATTTCTCCAGCTCCACGTGCAGCGTTCAGGCTTCTGATCCAGGTAAGCTGCCGCTTTCCAGACTGAAGCAGCCAAAACACACACACACACACACACACACACACACACACACACACACACACACAGAGACACACACACACACACACACACACACACACACACACACACACACTGACTGTGTTGCTGATCTGGAAAGAAATGGTGATTTCCGTTTGTCCTGCCCTTCAGTCTCTCTGTTGATTTCTATGTAAGGCTTCTTCTGTCCTACGTAGGATTTCTTCTCTAGAAAGTGAGACAATTCTTATGGGATTTCCAGCCATGTATCGTTCTTTATTGAGGAAGTAAAGTTGATGTTAAACTTGCCTGTAGAAAATCTTCTTCAAACGTTTCTGCCACGATGTATGCGGCGACTTGAGAAAGATTACGCAGGGTAGGCAAGAAAAAACTTTAAAACTTCCTCTTAACGTTTCCTCCCGGCACTTCGGGACCTCCTCAGAAGCAGCACTTGTAGTACACCATAAAGTAGTACTGGATTCCAGCTCCACGTTGTCCAATATTCTGGTCTTGTTATTTTCATTCAAGAAATCTTCAATTTTCTATCTGTGTCTTAAGTTACAAGTAAGCATGAACAAACAATCTAAGCATAGACAGGTATGGGTTTGCCCAAACATACAGTTTTCCAGGCAACTTTCACAAAAACAAGAAATTGGTTTCCATATTTGCAAAACAAAACAAGCATGCATGTTTCTAACTGGCCATATTATGGTTCAGAAATTTGCAGGCGAAAGTGTGTTTCTCCAAGAGAAAGACTGATAACAGAACATGCCATCCTTCTAGCTCTGAACTCAGAGTGTAGTAGTGTGAATATCCGTGTAAGGGAATTCCATATTCAGAACATGGATGTTCCATTTATCTTTTTCTTTATAAACATATGAGTATGTCCTGCAATTTGGGCTATGTCAAAGCGTGTAATAAGACTTACTAACTTTGACTGTGTTTTGTGTCAAGTGTAATCGTGATGCACACTTACAGATTGAGAGGGGCATTCCTCCTCCGAGTGGCTGGTTGCGTTAGCCACCATTCATGATGAGCCCCCAAAGTTTTGAAAACCTTATTTGAAGATTGGCTTCGTGCTCCACCTGCAAAAACAATATATACATATCCTTACATAGTAATCATACAGTTAGTTTGGGTGCTACTGGATGTTAACGGATTCCTGGCACTTGTGACTAGACCAGGGTGGCACCCATGTAATCAGAGTCTGACAGCCCGGTCCAGCCCAAGGCAACTGCGGTACAATTCAGGCACAATTGCAGCCCAAGTGCTTTAGGCCCAAGTTGTGCCTGAATTGTACCCGAATTGTACTGCAACTGTGACTGAATTGGGTTCAGGCACAATTCAGGCACAACTGCACAATTCAGGCACAATTGCAGCCTAAAAGTGGGCGTGTCGGGGGCGTGTCGGGGGTGTGACGGGGGCGGTTACGAAATTTGGTCCGGTTCCAGACGCTGGAGAGCCCCTGACACGCCCCCTCGAGCCCAACTCAGGCCCAAAATTTGGGCCAGCAAAAAGGGTGGACCCAAATGTGAGGAGACCCATAGGAGCCATTTTACCTTACCCACACCAGCCCTCTCCTGAAAAGTTCTAACACCCTGGGCCCGAGTTGGGCCTGAGTTAGGACCGAACAGTTGTGGCCTAACTCTGGACACGGACCCAAATAGTTACCCTATCAGCACCCAGCCCCACCCAGCCTCTTTCCCACAAAAGCCCAGCCCCAGCCCTCCACTCACTCTCTCTCTTTCTCTCTCTGAGCACGTGGCGTGGGGTTCTGTCCCCCAGCAGCCACAAAGTGGGACTTTGAAAACTTTTCTAACACCCCTCTTCTCTCTTCTCTTCACCTCTCTCCTCTCTGCCCCCTCTAGGGCAGAGAGGGCTGTTCTGCCTGTGGCCAAACTGTTTACTCCTGTGCCTGGGCAGCTGCCTCCATGCAAGTGTTTGCTAACCCATGTCTTTCTCCCAGCCCCTCTCCCCCCCCCCACAGGCAACAACACCAGCAGGTAAGTGCAGGTAAGAGCAGGGTTTGTGCTGACATGTGGTCTGACTTCTGCCTCTTAGCATAGAGAAATATAGGTAGGATACATGCCTCTATACCAATGTCATGTGTCATAGCTGCCTGCATAGCCTGCCATGATATGCCTCTTTACCAATGTCTTGTCTCATGTCTGCCTGCAATGCCTGCCATGATATGCCTCTTTACCAATGTCTGCCTGCAATGCCTGCCATGATATGCCTCTTTACCAATGTCATGTCTCATAGCTGCCTGCAATGCCTGCCATGATATGCCTCTTTACCAATGTCTTGTCTCATAGCTGCCTGCATAGCCTGCCATGATATGCCTCTTTACCAATGTCATGTCTCATAGCTGCCTGCAATGCCTGTCATGAAATGTCTCTGTACCAATGTCTTGTCTCATAGCTGCCTGTATTATTGTGAGCACACAATGCCATGGGTGTGGAACTGTAACCCATATGTAGACACCAGCTGTTCCCCCCCTCTTTTCTCCACAGGGTCTACTGACAGGTCAGTATTGCTAGGATTGCCATGGTTGTGACCCCCAAGTTGTGTTGTTGTCTCTCTCTTTGACCCCTTTCCCTTACAGGATCATGCTCACCTTACACCCAGGGAAGCAGCGCAGACCAGGCTCTGTGTCTCACACCACTCGGCTGTGTGTGATTACTCTCCCTGCAGGCCTTTGCAACCGGCACACTGGCGTTCCTTCAATGGTGATTGCCACCACACAGCAGCTGCCATGGAACACCCCCAAGTTGTTCGTCCCCCCAGGAATGCCCACTACCACCAACCGTCCGGTGAGCACCCCTGGGCCCGCAGTCTGGTTGCCCCATGGTCGTCTGCCTCGATGCTGCCAGAGGTCTGGGAGCCTGCCCTGCAACCCTCCTCAGCTGCTGCTGCTGCTGCTACATTCTGAGTGGCTGCTGTGCCTACCCCTGGCAGCCTCACCTGGCCATCCCTGCCAATGTTCCAGAACAATAAAGATGCCCCTTGGGCAAAGGCCCCTTGAACACCATGACCCCAATGTTACACAAGCACTGCCCCACACACACAGAGACAGCGCCCAGCACACAAGGCCCTGCATGAATCCCAGCCAGGGCCTGCCACAGCCAGCCCAGGGAGAACACAGCAGGGGGGCTGCCAGACCCTCAGGGCTCAGAGGGGAGGGGGGAGTTGGGGGGCCTCTCAGGCAGGCAAACAGTGACAGGCGACATGGCGCACGTCCGCCACGTCCGTGAAGAGCCCTTTCAGCAACCGGGGCTCTCACCCACCCTCGGTCCGCCCGTCAACGGCGTCCGTGTCCGCCCGTCAACGGTGTCCGTTTCCGCCCTCAGTCCGCCCGTCAATGGCGTCCGTTTCCGCCCTCAGTCCGCCCGTCAACAGCGTCCGTTTCCGCCCTCGGTCCGTCTGCATGAGAGGCGCCCGTTCCTGTATTGCCTCCATCTGCGAAGTGACCCCTGTGTCCCTATTGGTCTCTGCAGACCCCTCTCCCTGTATCCCTCTCCCACCAGCCTTGTTGTCTGTCTGTTTCTGACCCACCCGTGTCCCTCCCCAGCACCCCCTGTCCGCCTGCCTGTGTGCCTGCCTCCCCTCCCACTCCCTGATGATGGACGCTGGCACCCCCCACCCCGCCAGAGCGCCTGCCGCAAGGCGCCTACGTTGCCCCATCTGGGGAGTGATGAGCTGTGTGAGCCCTTCCCGCTCACAGCAGACAAGCCCAAGGCATCTCTCGGTCTTGGCCGGGGCACGGATCAGAAGGCATACCGGGATGCCTTCTTTGTGGGCATAGCCACGGCCCTGGTGGCCCAGGGCTTCAGGCAGCGCACGGGCATGTTCTGGCGGAGGCGGTTCCAGACCTCATGAGACCCCCCTTGTGCGTGCCGTTCCCACCCCCTCCTTCCCTTCTCTCCCCCGCTCACCCCCCCATGACTCCCACGTGCAGCCTCACCGTGGCTTGGGGGTGGCATCGCAGTCTGCAGGAGGGAGGGCAGTGGCACTCCCCCCTGCGGCAGGTGGCTAATGCCCAGGGTGCCCTGGGGCAGCTGTCACTGGCACAACCTCTGCCCTTCAGCTGACTGTCGCACGCCCAGTGCCTGCAGGCCCACCTGTGGCTGCCCATCTGCTGCGACCGCTGCAGCAGCTGTGGTAGGTGCACGCAGACGGGCTGAGGAGGGGGCTCTTCGCTTCCACAAGACTGACAGCTCCCCACAGGGGCCTGCCTGCCTCTGCGGTAAGTTTTGCCTCGATCCTGGCCCACTGCTCTTGCCTCCTGCCTAACTCAGGCACAGTTGCAGCCTAACTCGGTCCTATTTTGGGCCCCAATTGTGCCACAATTGGGCCTCAACTGTGCCTGAGTTGGGCTGGACTGAGCCCTGAGTTACCCAAGTGCAAAAGTGTTCAAAAGTGTTCAAGCCTCCTTTACCAATGGTGCATCGGGCAATGGGTAACAGGGATAATAATGTTCAGGAGTATAGATGGAACTGCGACAGGAGAATGGTGTTTCTTCCAGGCCCAAGAGGGTAGAGCTGGAATAGCACTAAGCAATGTTACTGGTGAAGATCCATGTAGATTTCTTCCGATGTACATAGAGCAGCAACAGTAAATCAGTTGTCTAATTGCCTGGGCACCTCTGGAACAGTCTTTTGATAAAGTTTCAGGTTTAGAGGGTGCTCAGGGATGCTGTTGCAAGCCCAACATCCATAGGCTCTCTTCACGCGAGAATGATGAATCCAAGGAACAACTTCTGCAACTTTAACAGCGGTGGGCGTGGACAGGATAATGGAAAAGGGCCCACGCCAACAGGGGATGAGGGGATCCGACTTCCACTTTTTTATCCAGACATCATCCCCGGACTGGAGGGTCGGTGTGGGTTGGAACAGGAACTCTTTCAGGCAGGTGCAGTCCTGTCCTCTTCCAGTCAGGCAGTCATGTGGGCTCCTCTCCTTAATTTCTCTGGGTATAATCTCCAGGCTTGAGGTCCAGGGGTATCTGTGAATAAAAAAACAAAGAAACGGCAGACAGAGGAAGCAACCAAGACAAATATATATATTGCTTCAAATATCTTTTTCTCATCCCTGCCCCTTTTTGAGAGACCTTGCTTTTGGTGATGGTTATGCAAATTTCGTGCAGGCTTAAACTGCTTAAACCTGTGTTGCTGTAAAACAATTGCCGAATTCAAAAAAATGAAAACTCAAAATTTTTTTTCTTCATTTGCATCAGTTGGCAATTTTTGAAGTTGCCATGCTCTTTGCGCTGTGCACTGAGACAGTGCTTTGTTCTTCAGTACTGGGAAAATGCTGTGTTCCTGTTCACAAGGACATTACAAGATAACAACGGGCTTCTGCCTGCCAAAAAATCTGAAGACAGTGTCCATTTTACAGTGTCCATTTTTTTTAAAACAATGTCCAAGCGACACGCTGCAAGGAAGGAAAAATATGAGCTTTCGGCAAAAGGTAAGTTATAAGAAATCACAACAGTGTCTTTAGTTTCATTACTTTGCTAAAAATAGTTCAAAAATAGACAAGTGGATTCCAACAAGTGGCTGAGCTGGCCTGCTAGGCATTGAAATGTGGCTTCTTCTCTTTTAAGTACTGACAAACATTTATCGTAGGTACTGAGGTCCGGGGGGGGGGGGTCTTTCCTTTTCTTCCATTGCATCACTCTTGCTCATAACGTCTCACCTGGCTTACACTTGAGAAAGGGGCTATTCTTGTGTCACCCTCCTGTGTTTCATCCAGTGTAGTTACGAGAGTCTATGTGCGTAATCCTTGTGCATCTCTTTGTCCCCCCTTCTCTTGGTATTTTGCTAGCAGGCTGTGGGTTTCTCATGTGCATGTAAAGTGAAGGTTTTCTATCCCAATGTTGGGGCATCAAGAGGGTCTTATTGTTTCAAAGGCTGTTTGCTGTTCAGGCCCCCAATTAAAAGGGTCGTTTTCTGCTCCCCTGGTACTTTCAGAAAGGAGTTTGGCTAGCAGCCATGGGAACAAAGTCAAAGACGGCAGTACCCACCTTTGAGGTAAGCGTGTCCCGAGTTTATTGTTTTTCTGCCAGTGGTGGCATCCTCCCATTGAAATGTAAAAATGGGCTGACTGACAGGTGCCACCCGACAGCAAAATAATGCATCGTTTAAGTCCAAAACAGTGAACATTTTTGCAGACTGTGGGAGCAGACTTAGAAGAGTGTATGGATTTGGGACACATGGGTGCAAAGTTTCTACCGCTTGGTTCACCATGCGTAAATCTTGTACAGGCCTGTTTTCCTGAGTGCCAGCTTGGGTGCAAGGTTTTTTTACAGGCAAAAGGGCGTTGACCATGCACTCTGACATTCTTTCAAAAGGCCATAGTGAAGCAGTTGATCTAAATGCTTTTGAATCCCTTCTTTGGCTTGCTTTGGGATGGGATACTGTTTTATTGATACAGGCTGAGCTCCTGGTTACAAAGTTATGACAAAAGGTGCAATGTTTTTAGCCATCCCAGGTGGGCTGTGTTTGGTCCATACCCCTTCTGGCGCTTGCAATTCTTTGGGGATGGAGAGTATTGGTTCACCCCTGCAAGGACAGCCAATAGTCTCCAGGCATTTTCTCGGGGCACTGTTATGGACAACATACGTGAGACTAGCCTGTCACTGAGTTCAGGTAGATACAGCACTGGGCCAGAAGGTTCAAAATGGATGAAGACTGGCTAGCCTTACTGGTGTGTTCCACTGGGATGTGCAGGGATGTATGATACTCAGGAGTACATCTCATTGTGTTTAGTAGTGTTTGCTTCCAAGCCATGTGTTGCAAAACATAGGTTTATTTACATGTTTAATTAATCACTATCCAGACCTCTAGGGGTTGACCTGTCCTGCAGGTGTCTGCTAATTCTAAGGTTTTTTTTTCTGTTCCTCTTCCTCTTCTTTCTCTCCGTCTTTTCTAGCATGGCCTACACTGCATGGCTGATGTCTAGGGTGGATTTCTCCAACACCCTTATCTCCCTTCTCCCCCTCCTGTTTTCCTGGCAAAACACATTCTCAAGCTAAGGAGGAAGGAGGACCTGTCTTTTGCTTTCTGACCAAGCGAATCTTCCCTTGGGTCTCCAGCCAAGGCTTGTTCAACATTACCTCTTACGCCTATTTTAAACATACACTTTCCATCATCTCGACTTGCCATTTTCCTCTGTGCCTCTGCTACAGTTCCATTTAAACCAGAGGCAACGTTCTAACTTTAAACAAACCTTCTGTGGGTTTTTCCTCCCTTTTTCCTCTCCTCTTCTCTTTTTCTTTTCTAACAAACAGTTCTTTGTAAACGACAGAAAATAGCGAACAAGAATACCAAGCCAAATAAGTGATAAAAAAACATCTGAATTAAAAAACCACGCAAAGTGTCTCGAGATGGGTTCACATTATCACTACACAATAAAAAGGAAACTTTAAAAGTTATAGACACTGAACATACATCTTTAACAAAACACTGGCAGCTGCAACATCATGATGGTAATTTTGGCCTGGCCATTCATAAGCGCTTCATTTCATTTTTTTCTCTTTTTGAACTCCTGTGAAGCAGGCTGGAAACTGGCACTCCTGTGGGAGGCCTACTCTGTTCCCGGAGGTCACCGTTGCTGTGGATCCAACACGTGGAAAGGCCAGATCCCCCTTCTAAACAAAGGGTGTTAGCGTGGATCTTAATGCCATCCCCCATGCCGTCCCCCAGCCGGGCACTCCAGCAAGAGAGGTTCCAAACCTGTGGTATACCATAATCTGTAAAACCTTTAGACATTGTCATTTGGAAAAATTAAATATTTTTAAATCCCTGGGGCTGTACAGGCCCCTGACGTGGGTTGTTTTGTGCACAAGTGAAACAGGCTGCTGCCACAGAGGCTGTTCCCCGTGGCTGTTGATCCTTGATGTATGCAGGGCTAAAAATTTTTTTAAAGTCTGTCCCTTGCATTTTGGTAGTCACTGAGAGTTCTGGAGTTCGGCTGGTTTTTCACAAATAACCCAAAGTCTCTGACAAATCAGTGGGTCCAAAGTCCAGTGTGAATCACAAAAGCTCCTTAGAGTCTCTCTTTTCATATGCACACCATAGCCTCCCTTAAATTCTGAAAATGTCCAAAGGGTTAGGCAGTAGAACAGAGTCTTTTTAGAATAAGAAGTACCCATGGCTGATCAAGGCACCAGGAGGGCGACTTCAATCAGACACAAGTCAATCAAACACATTTTAAAATCTATTCCATACAGCTACCTCCCAACACACATAAAAACAAGAATAAAGCTCCTGGAGACCAAGAACCAAGACACCAAAGAACCAAAAAACTGAGCTCTCCCCTGTGAGATCAGGGAGACCAACACAATAAAGAACCAACACAATCAAAGAACACTGTGGCTCCCTGTGGGACCCTGTGGCTCCCGGTGGGACCCAAAAATCCAATTACACCATGAGATGTACCTGGAAAATCTGAGGACTCTCTTTTAAGTCCTCCTGGTACCCCTAAGGTGTACTTGGATAAACCTGGGAACTCTTTTTCAAGTTCCCGTACCCCTGAGACGTACCCCTGTGGACTATTTTTCAAGCCCGTGAGACGGTTAGGCCCATCCCGGATTCCTACTGCGAATCCTAGGTTGATCAAACCTTACACCATGGGTTTTTATAGTGCACACTTACTTGTTTCGAGAGATGTTTCAGGTCTCGATCCTGTGATCCTGTTCTACTCTGTCTCACTCCGCAGCTGAAGTATGTGAAGTGCAGGTCTGGGGTCTGAACGTCCCTTCACGGAAGAATGTGTTCCGTTGCGCGCTGAAGATCCACAAGCATCCTTCCCTCCACTTCCTATAGATCAGCTGGGGCTGCGCACGTGGCCTCGATCCGAGTCATGGCACCATTATGTAGTACACCATAAAGTAGTACTGGATTTCGGCTCCACGTTGTCCAATAACAGCACAGCAAACAGATAATAGAATTCAGGATAGATTTTATTCCATGGAACAAATGACCCCAGTGGAATCAGTTCCAAAAGACTGAGGCCCCGAACACGAGGCATTCAAAGCTTTTATAGCAAATTAAACGTCATGCATAATCAACAATTTCTCCTCCTGTTTGCAATGTTTTCTAGCCTATCACCTTCACACCTCCATATATGCTTATCTATGAAATAGTGTCCAGTAATGTCCAGTTTCACAAAGCATGGCTTGTTCATGGCTGAGTCTGCATAGGAGGGGTTGTACTTTCTGATTAGGGTTACATATGTGCGTACATGATCAGCACATGCAAGGACACTTGCTTCTACGTGATTAGTGCTGGAATACAAGAATTGGAGTAATACTTCTCACAGTTACAGGCCTCTACTTCAGAATCAGAGAGGAGCTTTACTTGTGATTAGGGTAGTGTTACCTAGTAATATTGCAAAATCATAACCATACCCTAGGATACCTCACACTGAGAACAAGACCAGTACCAGTACTGGCAGTTGGATATAGTTCCGTAGAACACCACAAAGATGTTAAAGCAAAACTAACGTTAAAATGTGCAGGAAATACTAAAATGGTTCATTAAGAGCGGAAAATGCGGTTTCCGGGTTGACCGGGAGTAAACCCTCTCGTGCGCTGACCAATATTAACCTAGCACAGCGTTGTTTGTACGATTTATTTAAGAATGGCAGCCAGATCTGATTCACAGATTTCAATTCTTGTTGACGATTCAAAAGTGCACCAGGTTTTTGGGCGATGGAAAAAGCTTCCAGGTTTTGACGATGCCTAATGTTAGTCTCATGAAATAGAGAGCGGGTGTTTTTAAAATCAATCCAATGTCCGGTAGCTTCCATGTGTGTAGCTAGCGCAGATTTTTCTTCTTGCCCAGCTTTGACAGCCCGTTCGTGTTCCTGTATTCTTGTTTTAATGCACCTGTTTGTCCTATATATAAACGATGACAAATACCACATGGGATTTCGTATGCCCCTGGGTTTGAGAGATCTGGCCTGTTATCCTTAGGATCACCCAGCAACTGTTGGATCTTCTTTGTAGGCAAAAATATGGATTTTACATCATGCTGTCTAAAAATGTAGGCAATTTTGTCCGTAATGCCCCTCAAATAAGGTAGAGCTAGCCATTTGAATTCCTTTGTAGCAAGCCATGAAAATATACATACGATTTCTTCTCTCTCTGATTTCTCTCTGTTCTGTCCTTCTGTAGGGCTTCTTTTTGTTCTTTGGAAAACACACACACACACACACACACACACACTATGTTGGAGTGGATGAGGGAGGAGTGGTGGAGGGAGGTTTAGGCTGCAATCCTGTGCACACTTTCCTGAGAGTAAGCTCCATTGAGAACAGTGGGACTTGCTTCTGAGTAGACATGCACAGAATTGCACTGTTTGTTTAAATCACTGGCATATTTAATGCCAGTGATTTAATAAAAGTTTTTTAATAGCACCAAACTTTAAGGGTGCGACTTATAATCAGGAGCATCCTATACTCGGGGCAATACGGTAACATTTTATTTATTTATTTGTAAAAAAAAAACCTGAATCTACTGCAGGAGCTCAGCTGTTTGCAGAGTAATTAGCAGCTATCTTGCAAACTGCAGGAGCTCAGTTCTTTGAAGGGCAGTTAGCAGCTATCTGGTTTTTGAATAGCCTCAGGCCTTGTGGCAATTATTATATGATATTTCCATCATCTGGGCCCCACCAGAAATCTGGTTGTGACCCACCAAGTGGGTCCCAACCCACAGTTTGAGAAGCACTGTTCTAACCCAGTAATACAAGAAAGCATTGTAAGGGATACTTTTTTCTCTCATTTCTCTACATGGTTTTGAAGATATACATAGCTCAGTCCTGTAGATATGTACAAGTTTGATGTTGTTCTGCCTCCTATGCTAGGATAACAATGCTCTCTTGGTAGCCACAAAGATTTGCCAGAAGTGAGTCCAATTCTTGTTTTAGTGCAACACCAAAGAACTACCAGCATATCCTGGCCTTGGTATTTGCGACAAAGGAGATCAACGATAACCCCAACATTTTGCCCAATGTCAGTCTGGGATTCCATATCTGTGACAGCTACTTTAACGCAAAAATGACTTACCAGAACACCTTGAACCTTCTTTTCACCTTGCAAAGGATTGTCCCCAACTACAATTGTGATGCTGCCAAAAATCTGCTTGCTGTCATTGGAGGGCTTGATTCTGAAACTTCACACCACATTGGCATCATCTTAAACATCTATAAGATCCCACAGGTATGATTAGTGTGTGTGAGGATGGGGAGGTGTGAGTGAGAGGTCTTTGATTCTTGCCATATATCCTCAACATTGTTTATTCTGAGGTAGAGAAAGGGAATAATACGAATTCCATTACCATAACATAAAAAGGTCTTCCTGCCTCCCCCCCCCCCCCAACCAGGGACAATATATTCAAAAGCTGATTTTGCAGTTCTTTCATAGTGTGTAGAAGGTTATTTGGGTTTGATGTATATTTCCTTAGAGAACTCCCCCCCCCCCAATACATACATGTTACCAAAAGGGCTATAGCAAAAAGGGCTATAGCAAGGTTTCTCAAACCTTTTCAACCTGTGGCTTCCTTGACCACTGGCGACCATTGGTTGCGACTCCCTATTACATTATATAGATGGCTGCCAATTGTCATTGCACTGTTTCTGAGAGAATTCTGTGGCACTCTGCAAACATTCCCTTACCTTGAAGAGGCCTTCGTAGCTGCCCGTCCCACCACAAGATGCAAAGCACGCCACATTGGCACGGCTGCATCAGCGCTGGGACTATGGATAGGATTGACCCCACAATCTGCAGCTATCCCCCTGGTCTCCTTCCCATTCTGCACACCCTCCTACCTGCCCTCTGCCCTGACTTACTGGTGCAAGGGCTCATTTCTGGCCACAGGTGTGCAGCCACAGCCACTTGCTGCTGGTGGCCTGCCTCTGGTGAATGGTGTGTCACATTTTGCAACAGTTGTAAAGAACCTTGGGCTGCCAGACACTAGTTCCAGCAGTAAAAGGCTTATTTAAGGTTGGGCCGTTATATTGTCATAAATGTTGTCCCTTGGAAAAAGAAAAGTTATGATCTTAGAAGTCTTTTATGATTCATGTGAAACTTTGCTTAAAATGAGATAAATGTCTCTAATTGTAAGTAAATAGCATTGTTGCTTAGGTCACATACTGCTTCTTTAGTCCAATGACGGAAGACAGCCGATTCCCTTCCACCTATCAGATGGTCCCCAATGAAGGGCATGAGTACACAGGGATAGTCCAGCTGCTTCTGCATTTCCGATGGACGTGGGTTGGGATCATTGTACTGAAGAACGATAAAGGAGAAAGCTTTGTGGAGAACTTAATTCCAATGCTTGCCGAGGAAGGCATCTGCTCCGCCTTCATTGACAAGCTACCAACAGTGACATCCCTTGATGATATGATAGACGAGTACTTTGAAAAACCCAGAGAAAATGTGGCTCTTTTTGTAAATGCGAATGATGTCAAAGTATTTGTTGTAGACGCAGACACTTATGTTATGTCTGCTTTGAAGTGGTTTCTACATATGGCACAAATAGAAAATACAACAGAGACAATTATGGGGAAGGTGTGGATTATGACAGCCGAGTGGGATTTCTCTTCACCGACACAATACAGAGATTTGGATATTGAAATATTCCATGGCGCTTTATCTTTGACTGTAACTTCCAATGAGGTGCCTGGATTCCAACATTTCCTCCAGATTCTGAATTCTCATTGGCCAAGAGAAGATGGTTTTCTCAGGGTCTTCTGGAAACAGGCATTTGTCTGCTTATTACCAGATTCCAAAGAGGATGATGAGACAGTGGACAGATGTAGTGGGATGGAGAGACTGGAGAGCCTTCCTGGAACGTTTTTCGAGATGAGCATGACTGCCCAAAGCTACAGCATCTACAATGCAGTCCATGCCATAGCACATGCTTTGCATGCTATGGACTCAAGTAGACACAATCACAGGACAAGATCTGGGGGTGGACACAGCCTGAAATCCCCCAATCCGTCACCTTGGCGGGTAATAAGCTGCAACTATATGATGAACCTGTGAATATAATAACCCTCAGTGTTCTGAAATGTATGGATAGCACCAGATGAGAATAGAACAAGACCCCTCACTTGCTTTTAATGTTCATATGCTCAGCTATCTTATTTTTATCATGACTTGCACGTAAAAATATTATATTTATAAAGCACATTTCAGATGTTCAGATGAGACCAACACATTCCTTTAATTAAGTCAATATCTGTCCCATGTTGATTGCTGATAGCATCCCTGATTAGATCTCCCATCACTAATTTGATTAAAACTAATGCCACAAGCACCCCAATTACATCCGGACCATGAGAATAAGTCAGGGGAATTTACAGTGGAATCCTGTTCGTGGACTGGCAGAACTATTGTCCCGCCGGCACTGGGTGTTGCAAACATGTCATAAGCCACATTTTCGATGCCCATAGAGTAAGCAGCGCTGAGACTGGCACTGCTCACTCTATGCCGGATGCAGGTCACAGGCAGATGCAGGTCACCGCCGGACACAGGGAAGGACTGCACCTGGTGGCATGGGGGCATGGGGAAGAGAGAATTGAATAGAACGGGAGGGGGACTTTGGTGGTCGGGCCCAGAAAGGGGGAGGAATTCTCTACCCTTCCCAGCCTCAATCCATCTACTCCCTGTTCCACCTTCTTCCATCCCCATTCCACCCACCCCTCGCCTCTTACACTGTCGGACGTACCTTGCTGGGTTCAGCAGTGGTACTCATGCGCAATTTTCAGCAATGCTCTTTAAATGACTGCTGGTGGTGTCCCACTGTCATAAACCCCTATATGCACATTCTAAGCGGTGTTGGTCAGACCACTGGCTTCCTAGGACACTTCAATAGCAAATGACCTCTCGGCTGAAGGACACTGGTTATTGGGTTTTGCCGAACTGGGAAGTAGGGCAATGAAGAGCAGCTCCACTTTTTTTGGATCATTTGCCATCCTGGTAACAGAAATGACCCCATTTGTTTTGTTGAGAGGAACACGAGATGCATAGAGAGGTCAGTTACATGAGCTGAGTGTCATGTTTGTTCCTCAAACCATCGCACAGTGGGTTGCAGTGGTCCCACCCTATGAACACATCAATATTTGAACACCTCTTCATGAAGAACCAAAAATCCCCTCTATATTTTTCTTTTCATCCTTTCCTCATTGCCTCATTCAATCTAGCTTCACCCGTTTCTGAGAAGCGTCTCATTCAACAACAGTGCTGGAGACACCATCTCTTTTAATGCGAATGGTGAACTAGCCACAGGATTTGATATTATCAACTGGGTGACTTTCCCAAATCAAACTTTTGTAAGAGTGAAAGTGGGCAGGATGGATCCGCAGGCTTCACGTGGCGCAGTGTTCAGCATTGATGAAGACATGATCTCATGGCACAGCAAGTGTAATCAGGTGGGAGCTGACTGCAAGTAACCAAGTAAATGGAAAGTGCTCTAGGGAATCCATGTAAGGGGAGGAGGCCTGGCCTGGGAGGAGCTCAGGGATATGGCGGAGTGTGCCGCCAATATCCACGCCCCCTCCTGGGCCCAGCCAACCAGTGGCCCCATTCCCTGTCAACCTGGCCCTCCCTACCGCCATCTGGTATGCTCCTTACCTGCAGCAACCAGCACAGGTCCAGTTTGGTTGAAGAGTGAGTGGTGAAAGCCTCCATGCTGTTGCCACATACTCCAGAGGAGATGCAAAAGTGCTGCACCTTTGCAACTCCTTAGGACGGCGGAGCATGTTTCTGCTGGCACAAAGTTAGGCAGGATTGTGCCATCAGAAGAATGTGAGAAACCTCTTACATACCAAGTCCTCAGCCTCCCCTGTGATGACATACTTCCCATGCAACAGCGAAGAGCCAGTTATAAGAAAATGGAGTCAATACTTTAATGTAATTTTATTCATACAGGTGCTTCCCCTTGCTGTGTGTAATGACAAATGCCATCCGGGATACAGCAGGAAGAAGAAGGAAGGAGAGCCTTTTTGTTGTTATGATTGTGCTCCTTGTCCAGAAGGGAAGATTTCAGACCATACGGGTAGGAGAAATTGTGAGCAGTTCTATGAAATGTTAAGAGCAGCTACAGTATCTTTGGCTGAGTTTGATTCTCTATCTTATAGTATCTGATGAATAATTTGGAAAAAACACAAACACGCAAGCACATATATTTGGATATTGTCACTTTTTGTTATATTTTATTGCTATTGATCAGTTAATTTTTGCAAGTTCCAGAATACCTGTGGATGTTCCGTAGCACTATATTTTGAAAGCATTGCATTTGCATCCTTTTGTTGCTTTCCATATAGAAAACCTATTACTGTAACCTTCTTTCTTTAAAGATATGAATGATTGTTTCAAATGTCCAGAAGATCAGTATCCAAACAAAGACCAAGATCGATGCTTTCCTAAGGTTCTCAATTTCCTGTCTTATGAAGAAGTGTTGGGAATCACTTTGGTTTTTTTGTCTGTCTCCTGTGCTCTGATCACAGCTGTGATACTTTGTGTCTTCATTGAACACCGGGACACCCCCATCGTCAAAGCCAACAACCGGGACCTCACTTATTCTCTACTCATCGCCCTCCTGCTCTGCTTCCTCTGCCCCCTGCTCTTCATTGGCCAGCCTCATACCACGGCTTGTCTTCTACGTCAAACGGCTTTTGGCATCATCTTCTCAGTAGCAGTGTCTGCTGTGCTCGCCAAAACCACCACTGTGGTCCTGGCTTTCATGGCCACCAAGCCAGGAGCTAGAATGCGGAAATGGATGGGGAAAAGATTGGCCAACTCAGTGGTTCTTTTCTGTTCCCTGATTCAAGTAGGGATCTGCACTGTGTGGCTCTGTACTGCACCTCCATTTCCAGATGTGGACACAAACTCCCTGCCTGAAGAAATTATCCTGGAATGTAATGAAGGGTCTGTCACAATGTTTTACTGTGTTCTGGGGTACATGGGATTTCTGGCGATTGTCAGCTTCATTGTGGCTTTTTTGGCCAGGAAGTTGCCTGACACGTTTAATGAAGCCAAGTTTATCACATTCAGCATGTTGCTATTTTGCAGTGTTTGGGTGTCTTTTCTTCCCACGTACATGAGCACCAAGGGAAAAGATATGGTGGCTGTGGAGATCTTCTCCATCTTGGCCTCTAGTGCTGGCTTACTGGGGTGTATCTTTTCCCCAAAATGTTATATAATTGTGATGAGACCTGAGTTGAATAGCAAGGATCAACTAGTACGGAGGAAGAAATAGGAATTAGAGTAGCTTCCTATAACTATATGGTAATGTGAATGGAAGGAAATCTAAGAGACATACAGAAAGGCAGTTGTGCCCTCCTGACTGGTACTCATCTATAACAAACATGGTCAATCATGTAGTTACTGGTGTCCTCTTCTTATTCATGTAGGTAGGGAAACGAGCTGTACAATGTTGTAAGGAAATTCCTAAACCTGCAATAAAGATAAATAAGAGTTGGCTGCTTGTTTGCTTGATCTTAATTTCTTAATCTTAATCTTGATCTTAATCTCGACAAGTCATTGGATAATTATATTAATACGCATACGTCTTCAGATTGGATAATAATATTGAAATTTGTATCTGTGATAAGCATCATTCATTATCGAATAAAAGTGAAATCCTGTCTAGGCAACCACTGCATCGAAGCCGGGATTGGACCTGCACCAGCAGAGCTTGAGCACTCCTCTGGAGAAAGGGGCATTCGTTCCTTTTTCCCCAGGTAGACACCCAATAGGCCCAAAGGGCATCCTTGGATGTGTGCCGGCAAAATGGCCGGCGTAAATGCAAGGAGCCGGTGCAAGGCTGGGTAGACCCAGGACGGGGAGATAGGATTTGATGGAGCACACTGCCTATGATCCCTTTCCTTGGCCTGGCTGTCGAATCGCCCCCTCTGTTACCACCCTGGCCCGTCCTCTTTTGCCAGTGCCCCGGGCGGAGTGAGCGGCGCCAGCCTCTTTGCCGGCGCCGCTTACTCACCAGGGGTCAGAAACATGCTTTACAGCACATTTACAACACCTGGTGCTGTTGGAGCCATCGCTCAGAGGAGTAGCCAGACCATTTTTCAACCGTGGCCCAAACCCTTGACGCCCCCCCATAAAAACGCGCGGCCGTAACCCTTGACGCCCCACGGCGTGGCGCCGCCACTCTCCCCACCCCCGCCAATAGTCACAGTTCTCTGCCTTGCGGGGAGAACTTTTGAGAAACACTGCAATAAAGAGGAAGAGTAGCTGAAGCTTAGGCCAATATATTTTGTGCCCAGAACATCATGCAGGAAACTGCTGCACTGTGCAATAATACAAACAAATCATGGGTTGGGTTGAAGGAGGGAACCAATATAATGTTCCTTGATTCTGCCTCCCTCCCCAGCTGATGATTACGAGCAAGACTCAGCTTCTGCATAACTGCCTCCTTTATACAACAGCAGCACTCAGACTCATATAAACAAAGACAGGGTGTTTTTACAGACATTGCTATTTCTGATCATCACTGTCCACGATAGAACGACAGAAGACTGATTTGCCTTCCTAATGGGAACTAAGGACGGTCCTCTCACCCAACATCCTGATCTTTTAAAAAGCTATTAAAAGTTTTCATGGTTGTATGAGTGTGGAATATCCTTTTTTTCTGTAATGGAATATGTATTTAAATTAAATTTTTGTGTGTGTTTTTTTAACAAATTTTGCACGGTTCCCCGTGCTTCTGCTGCCTCTCTCTCTCTCTCTCTCTCTCTCTCTCTCTCTCTCTCTGCCCCTAGCCCCAGGCTAGGTTCAACGAAAGGTAAAGCAACCCGCTATTTGTGTTTGAGGCTCCTTAAGTTTCGTTTTTGTTGTGGTCTTTTTCGGGTTTTAAAAAGCTTTTTAGGGTTTTTTTAGCACTAGCGCGGGGCATGTAATCTTTAGTGTTTGCTTTGCGCCACTTATCTGTATTCTAGGACCCTCCAGCGACGACCTACTCCAGCGTGACGATGTCTTCCGGGGCGCAGATCGTTCCTCTGCTCTGCCCCTGGAGCGAACTCTGTAAAGCGCCCAGCAGCGCTTTACAAGAGTCCACGCATGTGCAGGACAACGATCGCGCCAGGGGCAGAGCAGAGGAACGATCTGCGCCCCGGAAGACATCGTCACACTGGAGTAGGTCGTCGCTGGAGGCTCCTAGGATACAGATAAGTGGCACAAAGCATACACTAAAGATTACAAGCCCCGCGCTAGTGCTAAAAAACCCCTAAAAAGCTTTTTAAACCCCGAAAAAAGACCACAACAAAAACGAAACTTAAGGAGCCTCCCGCCCCCCCCCCCCGGAACCCTTCTGCCCCAACGCCCTGGGGCCCACCGCACCACCGCCACACATCAGACGACGCCTCTGCCGTCGCTCTGCTGGTGGAAAGTTGCACAAGATTGTGCCTTCAGAACAGCAAGTCATATTCATTCAGTGCAATTCTATGGTGGATTGTGCTGTCACTCACTGTCTACTGACAGCAGAAGACGCTTCCGCTGTCATAAAGTGGCTGCTAGCAGAGCACACAGTGCTCTATCAGTGGGCATTTTGGGAGCAAGAGGAAGCAGTGCTCCCTGTCCGTTGCTGGAGGCAATAGTGAGGATGGAGGGAGTGAGGCAAGGAGGGGACGAAGGTGTTCTCTCTCTCTCTCTCTCTCTCTCTCTCTCTCTCTCTCTCTGTCTATCTAATCTCTTCTTCCTCAATAACAGCCCAATGCTAACGTAAGGATCTGCCAGGCGGCAGAGGCCACCCTCAGGATCTTGTGCTCCGCCGTGAGCAGGCACCCCACAGCGGAAAATCTACTCGGGGAAGGGAACGCTCGTCCCCTTCCCCGGGTGTAACTGAGGCTGGGGGGGATTGGTCTCCTCAGAATTCCGCCAGCTATTTTGCTGGCGGAAGTCGTAGGAGGCCGTGTAATGGCTCAGCCGATCGGCGGGGGTCAGGATATGGCCGAAGCCATCCCCCGCCAACTCCTCAATTGGCTGGGCCTATTGGCCCCTGTATTTTGCCGCCGAAACCCGCCCCCCCCCGTACGCTGGATCCATACCTTGCGCCGATCTTCCCTGCTCAGAAGTAGACGCAAATGTGCCTTAGGGCATGTATGCGATGTCTTCAGCCGGCGGACCGCTTGTTCCGCCAGACAAATTTAGAACAGGATTGCACCCTAAGATATGTAACTAGACTGATTTACTGTGGGATTCACTTCCATAGTCTCTAACAACAATGTGTTTTCTTTAAATAAAGATATCTTTGACTTCTGGACCAGAGTTCTGGAGGAGTCTTGTGCAAAGCTTCCTACGTAATGTACCTTTTGGCACTTGGTCTCTGCCAACTGGTGGTAGCAGATCCATCTTCCTTATGGAGTGCTTTGTCAATTGAAGAACACTTGCTTTTTTTTTTTTAAAGCATTTTGTTTATTATGATATGTTTTGTGCTTTTCCTATTGTATCTATGAATTGGTAAGTGATACAAGGTGCCTTGATATACTCTTGGGGTTGTGGTGGTCGAGAGGCAGGGTACAAATTGCCAGATAAATTAAGAAAAGCAAATAAATTGAACACTAAATAGTCTCTGAGATATTTGTGGCCGGCAATAATGAGATGATGAAACGTTTGGAGGTTATCTGACCACGGTATCACGATATCTAATTTATCGGGATCGTGGTCAGATAACCCAAAAATTTATAATCATCTCAAATAAAACGCTGTTCTCCAGAAATGTTTCTGTCACTGGAAGAGACCTGACACCAAGAAAGCCCTGAAGAAGTGGAGAAGCAGCTACTGTGGTAACAACAATATTCAGTCATCCCAGCCACCTCCAGGGGCAGGAAAGGTCTTCTTCTCAAGACAACCTTGGGATCCAAGGATGAAGAGCAGTCTCTAGGTTTTAAACCACAATATATGTAAATCAATACATGAGAATGAAGAATGGTCTGCCTGAACTTCAACTGCAAACTATGGCCATCAGGGGAGGCTCTGCCACATGACCTGGGACATGGGGACATGGAAAACAAGAACATGGGATTGGACCTTCTCAGCAGAAGTACCTAAAAATATGGAATTCACTGCTCTGGGAAGTCTGATCTGATTGACACGATACACAACATAGCTTGAGAAAGCAGGGAAGTCTTGCATTAATCTTTATACAGCCCAAGATTGGCCTTTTCAACAGTTACCACTTCCTGCTAGAGAAGTGGACAAAATTACATATGCTGTAAATATGGGTGATGAGAAATCAATTACATTCAATGTGGAACAAGGCCTCTGGCTCTCATGACTACATCATGATGCCTACATATTAATGGTATGGCTTGGTTTCAATGAGATTTACCTGCGCTTTTACTGCACCCAGAGAGTAAGGCCTACCGACCCAGAGGACGGCAGCCCTCTCTCCACAGCCCTCTGGAACGGCACAAATTGGTGGAGGTAAGTCTTGTACCGTTTGTTGCAGTGGCGGGGAGAGGGCCTGCCAGACAGCAACGGAGGGGGGGCATTGGCCAACCCGGCCTGGGCTGGGAGGGGCCGGGGATATTGGTGGCAAGCTCTGCCAATATCCCAAGCACATTCCCAGCCCGAGCTGCCCTTACTCCACTGACCCAGATGTACACAGGCTCTAGAGCCGAGCCGTCTGAGGAGGCCCGTTGGAAGGGCGATGGATACTGTAGTCGGCCCTTTAGGTTGGCCGCGTATCTTTACGCATTATCCGGCTGCCCAAAAAGACAATCTCCACTCTTTCCGAATATGAAAAGCTGATCACATACTTTCTTTACTCTACATAAGGAGGAACTGGGCATCTCCACTCGCTCCACTTCTTCAAAACGTATCTTGTTAACAATGTCTCAGTAAACCTATACTTCAGATATTTTGCATGATCCATACATTTATGGATCGGTGTGAACTAACCAGTTCTGATTTAAGTGATAGGACCTTGGTCATCGGTCCTTGCCTATATGCTGCTTATCAGCCAGAGATGGCCCCCAATAGGGTATCCAAAAATTATAATATACATTACAACTCTCCCCCCCCCCCGGAAGTTAACAAATCTCATCAGCATGACTATGCAACATCCTGCTACTTTCATGGTGCTATGTCATGGCTAGCTTTCAATAGGACCCCCTCTATTTTGCATAATCTTTGTTATTCTACGGCAGGGGTTCTCAACCAGTGGTACTAGTACCATTAGTGGTACTTTGGCAGACTGCTGGTGGGTAGTGTATGCTAGGTTTAGGACTCTTCACTCCTATTTGTTTTGTACTTGTTATATGTTTATGTTGTATGTTATGTATGTCTTAATTATGCCAATAAAGGTTCTGAATCTGAGATCAGAAGGAACGGCTGGATGACTGAAATGCTAATATTCTAGTTCAGGGGTTCTTAATTACTGGTACTAGTACCACCAGTGGTACTTCGGCTGACTGCTGGTGGTACTCAGACTGCCAGAACATCAGAATCCTGCTCTGATGCAGCACCTTTGGTGCTGCGTTTTCACTCCTGAGAGGCTCCTGCCTTTGGCTGAGTCTCTCGGGAATGCTGAGAAGGGCCTATCCACCTGCCCAGAGCCTCCTACCTATGTTTTCTGGCCTCCGAACACCTTAAAACCTGGAAGTAACTGGCGGTGATGTCATCGCCAGTTACTTCGGGTGATACACAGCAAGAGTGGCGCTAGAGGTGGTACTTGGCCAGGAAGGGGTTCTAGGGTGTTTCCACTGGAGTGAAAACCATTTTCCCTGCTCCTCTGCTTCCTTACTAGGACTTCCGACTTGGCTGAAGTTGCATCACCCTACATCCTATAAGTCAGTATATCTCATTGGTTCCAGTAAAGAACTGAGAAGAGCTGTGATAACATCCATCATATTTTCTCCAAAGATTTTGTTGAACATGTGCCACCAGAGAGCATGGCTATTTGTGACAGAAATGGTGATCCCTGCATTTATCTCAAATCACTGTGATTAATCATCGTTCAGAAGCCCATGTGGATTTTTCTAGGCTACTAGCTGAACCGATAGACATGTGAAAGCTTATGACAAAGACCCCAGTATATCCTTCAGTGCTGGAGTGAGCGTCTGTGGACACGCAGGGATGGAACTCTCTAAGTTTGCATAGTTTTCTACTTCGGTTTTACAGAACAGGTTTCACATAAGTTCAACGGAAGAGTTGAGATCTACTAAAGACAGGGTGTTGTAGCTAGGCTGGTGCCAGATGATCATGAGATGGACAATGCCAGGCCCCACTAGCCTGGCATCACTTTTACATTACCCCTCCCGTACACCTGGGCATAGGCGAGAACTTCACTGTTTTTGATTGTTCAGGAGGTTGTCTGGGAATCGCATTGAGGTGGTGAGGCATTTGCTTGCCTCTTCAGTCGTATTTGGTTTTCAAGCCCCTTCCACCCTCCCCTTAGTACAGTCTGAGATTAGCTGGTTTCCTGTTTGTGGGCCAGGTATGTTTTTTTTGCTGCTAGTCTGATTGTTCTTGACTGGCAATTATTGTTTTTGTTTTTGCCTACCCCAGACTTGCTGAGGTGTGGGGCAATTTTAGGTTCCCCCCTTAGGTATGTGTGTCATCTCTTAGGTCACTTCGGCAGGTGGCGGGTGGACCGGGTAGGCAGATATTCTATTTTTTGCATACATCTTGAGGTCAGCAAAGCCAGGGCATAAGCCAGGACCGCTCACCAGATGCTTGTCCAGATCGGTGAGGCCGGCTGTCAAGCCCCTTGGCTGGAATAGGCAAGGATCACCACAAGGCTTGGCCGTGGGAATCTGCACCGTCCAGCTGCCTCGACCCCCTTTGGGGGTTGGCCGTGATTAGCTCCCTCAGTCCATGACTGTAGCTTGGAGTCAGGTTTTGATGTTCATTCTTGATCTCGGGGAGATCAATGAACAGTACCTTCTGTTGCCCCCACCTAGATGCCCACATGTTGGGGGGGTTGAGCTCAGGTTTCCTCCCTTCTGCAGTGACCATTGACCCAAACCTCTGCTTGGCATTTTTATGGGGGGGGGGCATATATGAAAATAGACACTGAAGATTCTGCATCATGATAATGGGACTTGCCTTCCAGATGGCGATGCTATTTCTGTCATTGCTACTTTTGTTGCTTCTGCTTCAAAATGAATGCAAACGATATACCTCTATGTGCATCATGAGAGATCCCCCCCATATCCCACATGAGTATTACCAGGCAGGGGACCTCATCATTGGTGGGATTGCTTCTCAGATCGTCTTCATGGTTTTCCCCATGTCCTTTGCAGAACACCCCAAAACAACGTTTATTTATGAACCTGTGTAAGTATTCTTTTTTTTTAAAAAAATGCTTCAATAATGTACTGTAGAGCCAGATAGAACTCTATTAAAGTGGATAGTATAATCAGTATTATGTGACAAATCTAAAATGGACCTTGGGCGTTATTGTTCATGAAAACCCATTTCTACAAATGCAAGCCTCCACTCATCATTTCACATGATACTCTTTTCATTATCCTCTCTTCATCTCTTTCTGTCACTACAAGATTTCAGCATTAGTTCCTCTTTGAAACCACCATAATGTTCCCTCATTCCTTCTATCATCAGCTTCCCCTTCTTTCTCATCTGGAGTGCTTCGTTGGTTACAAGTGACTATTAGGGATATGATGCATAGTTGTTTTTTCCTGCTTAGTTTGTTAACATGGAATCACCATTCCTTTTGCTGATATGGTATGCTTTGACTCCGAAAGGAGATGGGCTCATGTAAGAAGACATTTCTGCTTTGTAGATCTTTCTACATTTTCATGGCAGGAGTATATCCCTCTGTGTGTGTTTGTGTGTTTTCCTATTGTATTCATGAAAATTAGTATTAATGTGGGTCCAAATGAGGACAACTTGTTTGCTCACTATTTTATCTTATGTATCTGCATTGAGATTCCTGCATAGAGATGACTGATGCTATCTAGCGACCGTGCAAAAATTAACCATACTTTATTTAAAAACTGTCAGGAGAGAATTTTCAGTCCTCACTTTTCTTTTTGCCTTTTGAGAGTCCATAGAGAAGAGTTTGAAGAACAGCAAACTGCACACAGTTTGCGTTTTCAAAGCTGTTGACATGAACCCAGGTCTAACAATATGTCTAGTGTAGCACAATGTGAATGCCATGCATGGCGGGGAGACGGCATGTGTTGATTTAAGCCAAACAGTGTTTCTGTTCAGGTTGGGACCATTGCTCTGTAATAAACCAGATGTTTTGTATGCAGACGTTTCCATGTTCAATTCATGGCTTCTCAGGTAGACTGGGAAAGACTCCATCTGACCTAGATGGATGAATGTTCTAACTCAGTGGTTCTCAAACTTTTTAGCACCGGGACTCAGTTTTTAAAATGACACCCTACTGGGACACACCTAGCTTTACAAGACTTTTTTTTTTAAGTGATCGAGAAAGAAATAATATACTGTATTTATTTACAAGTAACATTTTATTTATTTATTTATTTGTAAAAAAAAAACGAAAAAGAACCCTGAATCTACTGCAGGAGCTCAGCTGTTTGCAGAGTAATTAGCAGCAATCTTGCAAACTGCAGGAGCTCAGTTCTTTGAAGGGCAGTTAGCAGCTATCTGGTTTTTGAATAGCCTCAGGCCTTGTGGCAATTATTATATGATCTTTCCATCACCTGGGCCCCACCAGAAATCAGGTCGCGATCCCCAAGTGGGTCCCAACCCACAGTTTGAGAAGCACTGTTCTAACCCAGTAATACAAGAAAGCATTGTAAGGGATACTTTTTTCTCTCATTTCTCTACATGGTTTTGAAGATACACATAGCTCAGTCCTGTAGATATGTGCAAGTTTGATGTTGTTCAGACTCCTATGCTAGGATAACAATGCTCTCCTAGTAGCCACAAAGATTTGCCAGAAGTGAGTCCAATTCTTGTTTTAGTGCAACACCAAAGAACTACCAGCATATCCTGGCCTTGGTATTTGCGACAAAGGAGATCAACGATAACCCCAACATTTTGCCCAATGTCAGTCTGGGATTCCATATCTATGACAGCTACTTTAACGCAAAAATGACTTACCAGAACACCTTGAACCTTCTTTTCACCTTGCAAAGGATTGTCCCCAACTACAATTGTGATGCTGTCAAAAATCTGCTTGCTGTCATTGGAGGGCTTGATTCTGAAACTTCACACCACATTGGCATCATCTTAAACATCTATAAGATCCCACAGGTATGATTAGTGTGTGTGAGGATGGGGTGTGTGTGTGTGATTGAGAGGTCTTTGATTCTTGCCATATATCCCCAACATTGTTCTTCTGAGGTAGAGAAATGGAATGATATGAATTCCATTATCATAACATAGAAAGGTCTTCCTGCTTCCCCCCCCCCCAGGGAAAAAATATTGAAAAGCTGATTTTGCAGTTCTTTTATAGTGTGTAGAAGGTTATTTGGCCTTGATGTATATGTTCTTGGAGAACTCCCCCCCCCATACATACATGTAACAAAAAGGACTACAGCAATGTTTCCCAAACCTTTACAACCTGTGGCTCCCTTGAGCCCATTACATTATGCTGATGCATGCCAATTGGCATTGCACTGTTTCTTTTCATTGGTACATGTCACCAAAATGGCTATAGCAAAAAGGGCTATAGCAAGGTTTCCCAAACCTTTTCAACCTGTGGCTTCCTTGACTACTGGCGACCATTGGTTGCGACTCCCTATTACATTATGTAGATGGCTGCCAATTGTCATTGCACTGTTTCTGAGAGAATTCTGTGGCACACTGCAAACATTCCCTTACCTTGAAGAGGCCTTCGTAGCTGTCCGTCCCACTGCAGGATGCAAAGCATGCCATGCTGGCATGGCTGCATCTGTGCTGGGAGTTTGGATAGGATTGACTCCCCCAATCTGTAACCATCCCCCTGGTCTCCTTCCCATTCTGCACACCCTCCTACCTGCCCTCTGCACTGACTTACTGGTGCTAGGGCTCTTTTCTGGCCACAGGTGTGCAGCCACAGCCACTTGCTGCTGGTGGCCTGCCTCTGGTGAATTTTGCAACAGTTGTAAAGAACTTTGGGCTGCCAGACACTAGTTCCAGCAGTAAAAGGCTTATTTAGGATTGGGCCGTTATATTGTCATAAATGTTGTCCCTTGGAAAAAAACAAAGTTATGATATTTGAAGTATTTTATGATTCATGTGAAACTTTGCTTAAAAGGGGATAAATGTCTCTGACTAATTGTAAGTAAATGTCATTGTTGCTTAGATCACATACTGCTTCTTTACTCCAATGACGGAAGACAGCCAATTCCCTTCCACCTATCAGATGGTCCCCAATGAAGTGCATGAGTACACAGGGATAGTCCAGCTGCTTCTGCATTTCCGATGGACGTGGGTTGGGATCATTGTACTGAAGAACGATAAAGGAGAAAGCTTTGTGGAGAACTTAATTCCAATGCTTGCCGAGGAAGGCATCTGCTCCGCCTTCATTGATAGGCTACCAAGCCTGACTTCCCTTGATGAGATAATAGAAGACTTTTTTGAAAAACACAGAGCAAATGTGGCTCTTTATGTAAATGCGAATGATGTCAGAGTACTTGTTGTATATGCAGACACTTATGTTATGTCTGCTTTGAAGTGGTTTCTACATGTGGCACAAATAGAAAATACAACAGAGACAATCATGGGGAAGGTGTGGATTATGACAGCCGAGTGGGATTTCTCTTCACAAACATATTACAGAGGTTTGGATATTGAAATATTCCATGGCGCTTTATCTTTGACTGTAACTTCTAATGAGGTGCCTGGATTTCAACATTTCCTCCATATTATGAATTCTCATTGGCCAAGAGAAGATGGTTTTCTCAGGGTCTTCTGGAAACAGGCATTTCTCTGCTTATTACCAGATTCCAAAGAGGATGATGAGACAATAGAGAGATGTAGTGGCATGGAGAGACTGGAGAGCCTTCCTGGAACGTTTTTCGAGATGAGCATGACTGCCCAAAGCTACAGCATCTACAATGCAGTCCATGCCATAGCACACGCTTTGCATGCTATGGACTCAAGTAGACACAATCAAAGGACTAGATCTGGGGGTGGACACAGCCTGAAATCCCCCAATCCGTCACCTTGGCAGGTAATAAGCTGCAACTATATAATGAGCCAGTGAATGCAATACATTATATTGTTTTGAAATGTATGAGTAGTACCAAAGCAGAACAACGTAGTCACAAAGCTCTGGGCAAGTGGGAGGACCCTACTCATCATTCCCAAGAGACTCAGCCAAAATCAGGAGCCTCATGGGAGCAAAAACACACTGCTGAAAGCACCGCATTGGAACGGGGTTCCAGTGGTCCAGCAATTGTGAGTACCACAGCAGTCACCCCAAACCCACTGGTGGCACTAGTACCACAGGTTGGGAACTCTTTTTTTAGAGAATAACTTTATTCAATGGGGAAAACATCTGTCTATTGTTCAGGCCCATTCATCTAATTATGGCCAAGTGGATGGTAAAAGGACTGACTCAGATTTCCCACCTCTGGATTACTCAATCAGAAAGATAAAATACCAAGTCATCAGACTCTCATATAAGTTATGTGAGAGTCTGATAAGGAGCTGACTTGTTTGAACCAGTGCAAGTTCTGTTCCACCACTGATAAAGCTTATCTTTATATTTATATTGAAGGCTACCCTTCCAATCCCTTGAGGTGAACAAAGGAAATGCAACTAACTGATTAAGGAGCTCTCTGGCAGTGATTTCTTCTAGACCAGGGGTTCTCAACTTGTGGTACGAGTACCCCTAGGGCAGTGGTTCCCTAACTGGGGCATCGCGATGCCCCAGCCGGGAACAAAGGGTTGCTATGCCCTTAAGGGGCATGGCAACCTGCGGTGACGTCGACGGTGCGCCCGGGATTGTGCCGTCGCCACTACCGCCGCGGCCGAAATCGTTCTTTTTACCTGCATTGGTGGGCAGTGAATGTCCGGCGGGGGTTGTGGGGAGCCTGTGGACCCCTCCGCAGGCCTCCCCAAGCGTCAGAGAATTGTCAGTATAAAGCCTAGAATCCCCATGATTCTAGGCTTTATACTTTTGATTTTGCCTCTAAATTCAAGGACATTCTTTTGACCTTATCCCATCCCCCTTTTTACTGTTGTCTTTCCAAAAAACACCCCAAAGTCTTGATAGCTTTCAAAGTTCCTTGCCTATTCTTTTCTGACCACAACTAAGAACTACCTCTGCTTGCTCTGCTTGCTCCCCTCAGACTATGCAGGGTTAATGCTACAATGGGTAAGTGTGGGGTGGATCAGATCAGTGGTCAGTCCAATAGCAACTAACACTTAGGTTCTGAGACTCTGGTTCTGAGGCCTGTCCCAGCTCGGGGGGGGGGGGTAGGGCGAAGGGCAACGCAAATGTGTTTGATCTTTCCCCTTTACAGAAACGACCCTCTTTGTTTTGTTGAGAAGAACATTAGGGTGCATAGGAGGGTCAGTTACCGTATTTTACGCTCCATAGCACGCATCGGTCCATAGGACGCATTTGTGAAAACCGGAAATGGCCGAAAATCGCTGTTTTCGGCTGAACTGAACATCGGAGAGGCCTGCAGAGGCTCGCGCAGGCCTGCACAAGCCTCTGCAGGCCTCCCCCGATGTTTACTTCGGCCCCAAATAGCGATTTTCGGCCATTTCCGGAATGGCTGAAAATCGCTGTTTGGGGCCGATGGGAGGCCTGCAGAGGCTCGTGCAGGCCTGCGCGAGCCTCCGCAGGCCTCCCCCGATGTTTACTTCGGACCCAAACAGCGATTTTTGGCCATTTCTGGAATGGCCGAAAATCGCTGTTTGGGGCCGAAGTAAACATCGGGGAGGCCTGTGGGGGCTTCGGGGAGGCCTGCGCGAGCCTCTGCAGGCCTCCCTGAAGGCTTCGCACTATAAGACGCACACTTTTTCCCCCCTATGTTTTTTTTGGGGGGAAAAGTGCGTCTTATAGTGCGAAAAATACGGTACATGGGCTGAGTGTCATGTCATCATGACACCATCGCACAGTGGGTTGCAATGGTCCCACCCAATCACCACACCAATATTTGAAGATGAATAACCAGAAGTCCCCTCTATCCTTCTTTTCATCCTTTCCTCATTGCCTCTTTCAATCTAGCTTCACCCGTTTCTGAGAAGCGTCTCATTCAACAACAGTGCTGGAGACACCATCTCTTTCAATGCGAAAGGTGAACTAGCCACTGGATTTGATATTATCAATTGGATGACATTCCCAAATCAAACTTTTGTAAGAGTCAAAGTGGGCAGGATGGATCCGCAGGGTTCACTCAGTGCAGCATTCAGCATTAATGAAGATATAATCTCATGGCATAGCAAGTTTAATCAGGTGGGATATGACTGCAAGTAATCAAGTAAATTGAGAATGCATTCCAATGTGGTGACTTGATAATTCCTTCTACACTACTGAGTAAATCCTACTGCTTACCACTGTGGAATGAGACATTTTCAAGGGATTTTCTTTTGCCCTCGGTCCCTGACTCCTTCTCTCATTATTCGGAGCACTAGAGGTAACGGAGATAACTTGGAGTTCCCTATTATACACCAATGGCATTGCTGGGCCTGCCAAGTTTTGTGGTAGTGAGTGAAGAATGGTGGCTACTCCTATTGCCACATCAATGAATGGAGGGGGGATCTGTGAGTGCTGATTTTTTATATACTGTATTTTTATTAAACAGGTGCCTCCTCTTGCAGCCTGTAATGAAAACTGCTATCCGGGTTACAGCGTAAGGAAGAAGGAAGGAAAGCCATTTTGTTGCTATGATTGCGCTCCATGTCCAGAAGGGAAGATTTCAGACCATATGGGTAGGAGAAACAGTGTGCGGTCCTATGAAATGTTAAGAGTATGTACAGTATCTTTGGCTAAGTTTGTTTCTCCATTTTGAGTGCTTTAAGGTATCTCATAAATAATTTGAAGAAAAAACAAACACGCAAGTACATATACAGGGTTATTCAAAAAGGATGGTGCAAAAGTAAAGCTGAATTTTTCTTAAATGAACGGACATACCACAACTGTCATGACATGAAAAGACAGACAAACTGTGCACGTTTCACATGCACATTCCAAATGTTCGAAGTGGGCACCTGTATAGCTACAATGGGGCAACGGCTGTTTGTCAAGGGCCAAACAGCTGTGGTCTCCTCCCGAGGACACTGCATCGGGGCGTTTGCCCCCCCCCCCCGTCCCACTGTAGCTACGCAAGTGCCCACATCAAACATTTGTAATGACTGTGCTTGTGAAGCTTGGGACAGTTTTTCTGTTTTCATGTCATGACGGTTGTGGTATGTCAGTTCATTTAAGAATAAATCCGCTTTACTTTTGCACCATCCTATTAGAATAATCCTGTATTTGGATATTGTCATACCACACATTCTGTTCTATTTTATTGTTATTAATCAGTGCCTGTTGATGTTCTGTAGTACTATATTTTGAAAGCATTGCATTTGCATCCTTTTGTTGCTTTCCATATAGAAAACCTATTACTGTAATCTTCTTTCTTTAAAGATATGAATGATTGTTTCAAATGTCCAGAAGATCAGTATCCAAACAAAGACCAAGATGGATGCTTTCCTAAGGATCTCAATTTCCTGTCTTATGAAGAAGTGTTGGGAATCACTTTGGTTTTTTTGGCTGTCTCCTGTGCTCTGATCACAGCTGTGGTACTTTGTGTCTTCATTGAACACCGGGACACCCCCATCGTCAAAGCCAACAACCGGGACCTCACTTATTCTCTACTCATCGCCCTCCTGCTCTGCTTCCTCTGCCCCCTGCTCTTCATTGGCCAGCCTCATACCACGGCTTGTCTTCTACGTCAAACGGCTTTTGGCATCATCTTCTCAGTAGCAGTGTCTGCTGTGCTCGCCAAAACCACCACTGTGGTCCTGGCTTTCATGGCCACCAAGCCAGGAGCTAGAATGCGGAAATGGATGGGGAAAAGATTGGCCAACTCAGTGGTTCTTTTCTGTTCCCTGATTCAAGTAGGGATCTGCACTGTGTGGCTCTGTACTGCACCTCCATTTCCAGATGTGGACACAAACTCCCTGCCTGAAGAAATTATCCTGGAATGTAATGAAGGGTCTGTGACAATGTTTTACTGTGTTCTGGGGTACATGGGATTTCTGGCGATTGTCAGCTTCATTGTGGCTTTTTTGGCCAGGAAGTTGCCTGACACGTTTAATGAAGCCAAGTTTATCACATTCAGCATGTTGCTATTTTGCAGTGTTTGGGTGTCTTTTGTTCCCACGTACATGAGCACCAAGGGAAAAGATATGGTGGCTGTGGAGATCTTCTCCATCTTGGCCTCTAGTGCTGGGTTACTAGGGTGTATATTTTTTCCCAAATGTTATGTAATTGTGATGAGACCTGAGTTGAATAGCAAGGATCAACTAGTTCGGAGGAAGAAATAGGAATCTTAGGGCTCAGTCCAGCCCAACTCAGCACAAGTCAGGCACAACTGAGGCCGAAGTGTGGCGTAACTGTGGCCTAAGATAGGGCTGAGTTAGGCTGCAACTATGCCTGAGGTAGGCAGGAGGCAAGAGCAGTGGGCCAGCACCCGTCCAGGATCGAGGCAAAACTTTCCACAGAGGCAGGCAGGCTCCTGTGGGGAGGTGTCAGTCTTGTGGAAGCGAAGAGCCCCCTCCTGAGCTCGTCTGTGTGCACCTACCACAGTTGCTGCAGCGTTCGCAGCAGATGGGCAGCCGCAGGTGGGCCTGCAGGCACTGGGCGTGCGACAGTCAGCTGAAGGGCAGAGGTTGTGCCAGTGCCAGCTGCCCCAGTGCACCCTGTGCATTAGCCACTCTTCTGCAGGGGGAGTGCCACAGCCCTCCTACCTGCAACAGGTGTTGAGGCTGCACGTGGGATTCATGGGGGGAGGAGAGCGGGGGAGAGAAGGGAAGGAGGGGGGTTGGAACGTCACACACAAGGGGGTCTCATGAGGTCTGGAACCACCTCTGACATGACTCGCCCGTGCGCTGCCTGAAGCCCTGGGCCTCCAGGGCCGTGGCAATGCCCACAAAGAAGGCATCCCGGTGTGCCTTCTGCTCTGTGCCCCGGCCAAGACCTTGAGATGCCTTGGGCCTGTCTGCTGCGAGCGTGAAGGACTCACGCAGCTCATCACACCCCCAGATGGGGTGGCGTTGGTGCCTCGCGGCAGGTGCTCCGGCGGGGTGGGGGGTAGCCAGCTTCCATCATCAGGGAGTGGGAGGGGAGGCAGACACACAGGCAGGCGGACAGGGGGTGCTGGGGAGGGACACGGGTGGGTCAGAAACAGACAGACAACAAGGCTGGTGGGAGAGGGATACAGGGAGAGGGGTCCGCAGAGACCAATAGGGACACAGGGGTCACTTCGCAGATGAAGGCAATGCAGGAATGGGTGCCTCTTATGCAGACGGACCTTGGGTGGAACGGACGCCGTTGAAGGGCGGACCGTGGGTGGGTGAGAGCCCCGGTTGCCGAAAGGGCTCTTCAAGGACGTGGCGGACGCGAGCGGATCCAGTATGGGCGCCATGTCGCCTGTCAGTGTTTGCCTGCCTGAGAGGCCCCCCAACTCCCCACTCCCCTCTGAGCCCTGAGGGTCTGGCAGCCCCCCTGCTGTGGTCTCCCTGGGAAGGAAGTGGCAGTCCCTGGATGGGATTCATGCAGGGGCTTGTGTGCTGGGCGCTGTCTCTCTGTGTGTGGGGCAATGCTTGTGTAACATTGGTCACAAGGGGGCTCTGCCCGAGGGGCATCTTTATTGTTCTGGAACGGTAGCAGAGATGGCCAGGCGAGGCTGCCAGGGGTAGTCACAGCAGCCAATCTGAAAGCAGCAGCAGCAGCAGCACACGTGCCCCATGGACCTTGAGACACAGGCTCTTCCCCTGTGGAACCACAGCCTGCTCCATAGAAAGGGGAGAGACAGCAAGTAGGCAGCCAGGGAGGTGGAGCAGCAGCAGCAGCAGCAGCAGCAGCTGAGGAGGGTTGCAGGGCTGGCACCCTGACCTCTGGCAGCATCTAGGCAGACGACAGTGGGGCACCCTGCCTGGAGCCCCAGGAGTGCTCCCAGGAAGGTAGGTGGTAGTGGACTTTCCTGGGGAGACAAAAAACAAGGGGGAGTTACATGTCAGCTGGTGTGTGGTAGCAGTCGCCACTGAAGACAAGCCAGTGTGTCGGTTGCAAAAGCCTGCAGGGAGAGATCAGATTACACAGCTGCTAGGTATAATGAGCTTGTCACAGTGTGAGGAGCTTAGCTGGACGTCAGAAGGGCATGATCCTGCAAAAGACAACAGTGAAGGAGAGAAAACACAGCACCACTACATACATGGCTAGCACATCATAACTGACCTGTTGTAGACCCTATGGGGGCAAGGCTGCGGGTTAGTAAACACAACTTTGTTAACAGGCAAGTCACATTTACACAAACACATATTTGTCTGCTCACATGGCAATGGGCAGCTATCAGAGGACACATTGGTAAAGAGGCAGCTATCATATATATGTGTGCTGACAGGCAGAAGTACTACATAAAGGCGAACACAGGCAGAAGTCATACATATTGGCATGAAAAGGCAGAAGTCCAACATTATGGCAAACACAGGCAGAAGTCCTACATATAGACATGAACAGGCTAAAGTCAAACATATATTGGCATGAACAGGCAGAAGTCATAACACATGCCATCCCAGACCCTGCTCTTACCTGCTGGTGTTGTTGCCTGTGGGGGGGGGAGAGAGAGGCTGGGAGAAAGACATGGGTTAGCAAATGCTTGCAAGGAGGCAGCTGCCCAGGCACAGCTGTAAACAGTTTGGCCACAGCCTGAACAGCCCTCTCTGCCCTAGAGGGGGGGGAGAGAGGAGAAGAGAGAAGTGGGGTGTTTGTGAGTTTTGCCCTCCACCAACAAAGTCCCACTTTGTGGCTGCTGGGGGACAGGACCCCACGCCATGTGCTCAGAGAAAGAGAGAGAATGGAGGCCTGGGGCTGGGCTTTTGTGGGAAAGAGGCTGGGTGCGGCTGGCTTCGGATAGGGTAACTATCTGTGTCCATGTCCAGGGTTAAAAAGGTAAAGGTATCCCCTGACAATTAAGTCCAGTCGTGTCCGACTCTAGGGTGTGGTGCTCATCTCCATTTCAAAGCCGAAGAGCCAGCGTTGTCCGAAGACGCCTCCGTGGTCATGTGGCCGGCATGACTCTCCTTGCCGCAGCGCGTAGCATGCAGCTGGAACACGGAGCGCTGTTTTACCTTCCCGCAAGCGGTACCTATTTATCTACTCGCATTGACATGCTTTGGAACTGCTAGGTTGGCAGGAGCTGGCCAAGCAACGAGCGCTCACCCCGTCGCGGGAATCGAACTGCCGACCTTTCGATCGACAGCTTATGGTTCAGCGGTTTAACCCGCTGCGCCACCCGCTGGCCTATGTCCAGGGTTATGCCACAGCTATTCCGTCCTAACTCAGGCATAACTCAGGAGTAGGGTGTTAGAACTTTTCAGGAGAGGGCTGGAGTGTGTAAGGTAAAATGGCTCCTATGGGTCTCCTCAAATTTGAGTCCACCTTTTCTGTCGACCTAAATTTTGTTCCGTAGCTGTGCTTGAGGGGGCGTCGGAGCTCTCCAGTGTCTGGAACTGGACCCAAATTCGTAACCGCCCCCGTCGCTCCCCCGACGCTCCCCCGACACACCCACTTTTAGGCCAAACTTAGGACGGAATAGCTCTTAGGCCGAACTTAGGACGGAATTGGTCAACTTTCCTTAACCCGTCCTATGTCTGTCACAATTGCAGCACAAATTCGGCCTCAATGGCACAATTCAGTCCTAACTTCAGCCTAAGGCACTTAGGCTGCTTTTGTGACTGAATTGTGCCACTGAGGCCTTAGGCTGGACTGGGCTGTTAACGGCCCAATCGTATCAGGGACTGGTGCTGCCTGAACTAGCATTCCATCAGTGCAAGGTTTTTTTATGGCTGTTGCAAAACGTGGCATGCCATTCAGCATGGCTGGACCACTGTCACAAGTGGCACATGGCCCCTACTGCCTGCCAGTGACCTTGAAAAATGCCCCAGTTCTGATACGTCAGTGTGGAGGATGAGAGAGAGGTGGGGAGAGGTGGGTGGGAAGAATGGGATGGGGGGAGGGAGGAACAAGGAGGAATCTTGGGTGGGGAGGAGGGTGAACCAAGACTGGAAAGGGGGTGATATCAATCGCAGCAGCACGACCATTATCCTATCCCACTTCCCAGACTCGATCTGCCTTTTTGGGTCCTCTTGGACATGCACCAGCTATATAGCAGTAGGGGTAGTTGGACTTACCCATGTTCAAAGGAACAAATGTTCCTTTACCCAGAGGAGACCACCGGCAATAATTTCTATATTTGCATCCATTAAGCTATTTTCTATGCTGTCCTATGGGATCAATTAAAATATTACAGCTATTTTGCTCTTCCTCATTAAAAATACTGTATGTTCCTTTACACTTTTCTTGGCATTTCCCAATTTCCCTTTTTGCTGAAAACACAATATTTTTTCTGCCACCCCTCTCCCCCATAGTAAACATAGATTCTCTTTCTCATCTTCTTTGTAAGCATTGATTGGCCTTGCTAGGTTAAGGCTTGGGATATGTGGGACCTTCAAAATATCCAGTGGTCATGTTCATCAACCTTTACCCAATATGGCGCTGCTCAGAGCTGAGCTGGCCGTTTAACTGGTGCGCCTCCAAGTAGCCCCATAGTGGCTTCTGGGGCTCGACACAGGGGAAGGGGATGATCATTCCCTTTCCTAGAGAAGACCTCCAGCCCCATGCGTCAGATCCTGCCCCAGTGCCGCTGCATCCCAGAGTGGAGCTTTGGATAGGATTGGGCAGTTAATTTCATTGAGCCCTTATAGGGACTGGTGGTGATAAATTGAGATTGTCATGAGATGATCTGCAGGTTGTAGTGAGTGTGGAAATACCCTCAAAAGTGAGAAAGTATGACAGAAGAGCTGAACTATCTCAAAAGAAAATATTTCTTCACCCAGCATATAATTAATCTGTTGAACTCCTTGCCACAGGATGTTGTGATGGCACCTAGCCGAGATGCCTTTAAAATGGGATTGGATAGATTCATGGAGGAAAAGTTCATCACAGGTTACAAGCCATAAGCAACCTCCTGATTTTAGAAGTAGGTTTTCTTTGTGCCAGGTGCAAGGGAGTGACAACAGGA
Source organism: Plestiodon gilberti rubricaudatus (assembly GCA_026170595.1). Lineage (NCBI taxonomy): Eukaryota > Metazoa > Chordata > Lepidosauria > Squamata > Scincidae > Plestiodon > Plestiodon gilberti. The sequence continues at coordinate 25,065,597 of JANXHW010000006.1, forward strand.
TACATGTATCTTGTTGTCTTGTGTGCTCCCTCAGGCATCTGGTGGGGCCACTGTGAGATACGGGAAGCTGGACTAGATGGGCCTTTGGCCTGATCTAGCAGGGCTCTTCCTATTTTCTTATGTCTCCTCTAAGGAAGGTTCCTGCACTAAAACAGGGTAGAATATTTGAATACGTAGGACCCATTTCTGTATGTTTTGGATGTTCATTACAGTTGTTTGTCTCATTTGGGGTATGAATGCAGGAAATTTTTCAGGCATTGACAACACTTGTTCAAGCATATGTTGAGAAGCATGAGAGCTAGAAATTTGTGGGTTTTTTTTTTAGCAAAGAAAAAAAAAACCTCTATGAACTCTTTTAGTTCGTAGAGCAATGAATTGTACAGTTCTCCGGTATCAAGCAGAGCTGGTCATTTATGCATCACCACTAAACTGACACCAAAGAGCAACTATTTCAATTGTTGTACAAGGCAGACACTGAAATGCTACAACTGTGAAGAGGCCAGCAGCTGACTGTGCAGCATTATGACATCATTGGTTCGTCATGGGTTGCTATGGTCCTCTGTTGATTCACACTGTCCTACTACCTGCATCACAAGAAGGTGGTATCTACTTCATGACATGATGATGAGATACTCAGAGACATTTTCCTCAACATCCATTGGAAAGAAATGAAGCTTTTCATTTGATCCAGTAAGGCAGTTCTTATGTTTTGACTGTGGAATAATTTTCTAAAGAATCCAGCTCTGTTCTTCATTCCTTTTGGGGTACATTTCTTCCAGTTGGCTTTCATGAGGTATGCAAATCCAGGTTTCAATTGTTTCATTACGTTGGCACTGTCTTCAAAACTGTTTTTAGTATCCCCATTTTAAGGATTTCCTTGAGCCGTAAAATTGTGTGGTTTTATGATTAATTGGTAGCGACCATGAGCATCTGGAGAGGTGGTTATACATTTTGTTATACATTTTGTTAAGGAATTAATACATACATAAATGCAACCATCATTTTGTTCTCCTGGAATATCTTCACCCAGTGTGTAATTAACATCATGCTCTGTAACATCAGTTTGGCGATATAGCAGGTAGTTTCCACTATTTCCATATATGTGTGGTCCACATGAACACTGTATCTTCTTATTCTGAGGAAAATCTAAAGCTAATATATATTTTTTCAACCAAGATAATCTTACAGCCCAATCCTGTATAGAATTCAGCAGTGGCACATCTAAGGCAGCCGCTGCATCCTAGGCAGGATTGGGCCCACACCGGCGGAGCTAGACCACTCCTCGGGGGAAAGGGATGTTTGTCCCTTTCCCCTGAGGAGAGCCCCAGCAGGAATGGGCCTCTTTGGCTGTGTGTTGGCAAAATGGCCAGCGCACATTCAAGCTGGCAGGGTAACGGTGGCCAGGCCCAGGATTTGGGATAGGATTCAGTGCGGGAAATAGCACAGTCAATTAGCAGTAGAACTCAAGTGGGACCGGAAACCGCAGCCGAGCTTAATGTCAACAGCCTGATTAGTCCTCATTCACTTTCTCCTCTCTCCGTTTCATTCTGAAATGCTTTATGTATAATCGGCAACCAAATTTTATTCACGTAGGAAAGGTCCAGTTGCCTATTAATCAGCCCCCCCCCCCACGGTCTCTTGTTGATCTCTAATGCTTCTAAATTAATTCTTTTCAGGCTTTACAACTACATGGCATCTTTACCCGTATACCTAGGCTTACCAGATCTTCAACCGTGACAGAGTGCTAGACCTTTAGGAGAAGGAATGTGGGCAGGTGTAGCTTGTTAAGTCCTAGAGCACAATCCTAGGCATGTCTACTCAGAAGCAAGCCCCATTGTGTTCAGTGGGGCTTGCTTCTGAGTAGACATGCCTAGGATTGTGCTTTAGGACTTAACAAGCTACACCTGCCCACATTCCTTCTCCTAAAGGTCTAGCACTCTGTCCCGGTTGGAGATCTGGTAAGCCTACGTATACCCCAAATCGTGCAAGATAATCGCTGGCCATGAAGGCCTCCGGTCTAACTTAAAGCTTTCCTAGGAAATGCTGATTCTAAACTCACCCAACCTCAGAATCTCACTAAGAGCAACTGGCCCAATTTCGAATACCTCATCTGACAAAGCAGACCTTCAGATCAGAGGTGAAGGTGAGAAGTGTAGCCTCGTTAACTCCAGCCTCTTTCCAAATGGAGGGCCTTTTTTATATCTTAAATCAAAATCTCCACACAACTTGGTCTCCCAACCAAAACACAACTGTTCTCACTTCCCAAGTAAGATGATCCAGGTCAAAGCCTAATACATTCACCTGTTCTTTACAGGAAGACTTCTAGAAACACGTTCTATTCTGGTTTACAAAGGTCTTCACACTCTTACCTGAGGAATGGAATGGTTTGAGCTTGGAGAGGTTCTGTCCTGCTCTGGGTTCTACTCTTTTCTACTCTGGGTTCTGGATTCTGATCTGTCTTTGACAGATCAGGAAAGAGATCTTGGGGTCAGTAGCATCGTCAGGGTAGGGGTGGGGGGCCCTGGACCCCAAGCGCACGTGGCGGCAGGGGGTGTACTTGCCTCCCAGATGTGTCCCCTCCACCGCCACTCCTGTCCTCCGTGCTGGCCGTCTTCTCTTTGGGCCCTTCCACCTGCCCTGGAGCCGTTTGGCTCCAAAATGTAAGCAAAATGGCGGGGGGGGGGGGTGATTGAAGCCGTGCCACCGCAGAAATTTGGTGGTGCACGCAAAAATGACATTATGCCCTTCCCAGGGGGCATGGCGTGTGGCATCACCTGGGGGGTGTTGTGTTGGCGGCCCCCCACGGGGGTTGTACGCTCACCACTGCTTGGGGTGCAGGTGGAAAACATGCACCAGGATCCTATCCCCTCTTTTGGAAATCACCTGCCCCTTTTCTCTCCTCAGTCTTACACCAACTGGCGTAGGTCTAAGGAGACCCATAGCCACCAGGGTTACCTATGCAGAGGTAAGTAGAAATTACTTTTACTTATCTCTGGCAGGCTACCTGATCGTCCCGCTTCCAACATTGGATGCATTATCAAGGATGATTATAGGATTGGAGTCTGAAACACTATACACACTTACCTGGGAGTAAGCATGCATAGGATTCCACTGTAAACGTAACTTCCATCGACTTCAATGGTGTTTAGGCAGGATTAACTTTCTTTAGATACAAAGCATTATTTTAATAATCTCAACAAATTATATGATCATTGGCACTAGCCTAAATGTTTTGCACTTAGGACAAAGATGCCAGTTTCCCCAGTACTACACATGGTTTATATTTCTTTCTGAATAAAGTAAGAGTGAGAGAAGTGCCAGGTTTTCCCTCTGGAACTTTTGTTGCAGAATTGTGCAAGACTTTCAGGGAGTTAATCCCTGGACACCGCTACTACAGTAGATATCTCGTTTGATCACTCCCCCCCCCCTAGCACCGCTGCGAGTTCTGCTTGAAATCGGCCAGACAGACAGTTTAGCCCTGCAGAGAATGAGGTGACATCTTGCCTCATTCAGATCTCAGAGTAATCAGAGGGGGAAATGCAAAGTGAAGTGGAAAGTCTGTTTGCAGATCCAATAAGAAGTGATAGAGAAGGATGGATTGGTGAAAGAATGAATGGATAGCTGAGTAGATGACAAAGATTTGCAGGAGGGTTATATGGCAAAGTAGCATTTGGAGGAGAATTGCCAACATCAGCTATGGAATGACAGTAAGATGGGGCCATTTTCAAATTTTTACCTGTCTTAAATTGTTTCTTTGCTCTCTCTCTCTCTCTCTCTCTCTCTCTCTCTCTCTCTCTCTCTCTCTCTCTCTCTCTCTCTCTCTCTCTGATATATATATCTTTGCCTTTTCATTATCTCTTTCCATATCTATTCCTGAATTTTTCTGAAATCCAGAATGCCACCTATTCAACTACCATCATCCTCTTTTCTTTCCCTAGCATTCACTTTTTAATAATTTTCTTACATAAATGTATTCATTCAGCACCATATTTTATTCCTTTGTTATCTTTCTGTGGGTGCCACAATGGGATACATAAACTACAAATAAGCAGCGTACCTCGTACGTTTACCCAATGACTGTAGATAAGGACCCCGATCCAACAAGAATGAAGCTGCCAAATTCATTTTGAAATCAGTGAGGCTTAAGTTTCAATCTTAAATGGCCTTACCTGGAAGTAAGCCCAATTGAACTGTTAGGACTTACTTCTGAGTATGCTTGCCGTCGATTATGCTGGCGAGGTAGACAGAAATATTTTGAACCACTGAGATTGACAGCCCAATCCTGCCTAAGGATCCACCGGGCAGCCCAGGCTGCCTGCCGGATCCCATGCTCTGCTGTGGTCCGTTCCCGCCCGGTGGAATGTCTACTCGGGGAAGGGGATGCTCGTCCCCTTTCCCAAGTGTTAATGGTGCTGGGGTCGATCGGCCTCCTCAGATTTCTGCCAGTGAAATTGCTGGCGGCGGTTAGTATTCGGCCGAGGCCATCCCCCTCCCTCTCCCGTGCTGGCTGGGCCTATCGGTCGCTGCCATTTGCCGCCGAACCGCCCCCCCCCGTCGACTGGATCCTTACCTGGGTCCTTTGGCGGGCTGGCTATGGTTCCATTGGCGGAGCAGGGGAGGCCGGACTTGCACTGGCCTTCCCTGCTCGTGAGTCATCGGAAAAGTGCCTTATGTCACTTTATCGATAGCTTAGGGCGGCGGAAGGCTCGTTCTGCTGCCCTAGACTTGCGCTGGATTGCGCTGTGTGTGCAGTTAATCTTAGATGACTCCAGGCCCAGGTGTCTCCCATCTTGATCTGCATCAGTGCAAAACAGAAGTACTGCTATAGTGGATCAAGCTAATCATCAGTATTCAATATTGTTAGTATATATTCATTGATTTAACAGCATTGCAGTTTAGGCGTTTTATAGAAATATCATGCTAATGCTGATAAAGTGAGAGGAGAGAGCAGGAGAGGATATGAATTAACATACTGGGACTAACCAACGATTCATCCTGCTATGTACTCTGTCTGGCCTTTGGCTATAGCCAACCAGATGAATATGGAGAATTGACTTGGTGTTCATGAAAGACAATGATATGTCCAGATCTGGTTGCCCTTCCATTTTAAAAATGACCTTCCTGGCTCAGAAGTCAAAGAGCCATTGAGAGGACTATTCACACAAGGGAAAAGTGTGGGGCAGAGGAGATATGTGGCATATAAGAAGCAGGGAAAGGATTGTAGGAATTGTCGGTTTGCTCTGTTCTGGTTGTAATGTAAAACAGATGTATGTGAGCAGATGTATGGAGCCTATCATGGCCAGCCACAAAGTGTTGAGGCAGCTGGACAGCACAGACTCCCATGGCCAAACCTTGCGATGGTCCTTGCCAAATTCAGCCAAAGGGCTTCCCAGCCAGCATTACCGATCTGGACAAGTAGCTTGTGAGTGGTCCTGGCTCACCCCCTGACCTTGCTAACCTCAGGATGTACCCCAAAGGTGGAATACCTGTCTAACTGACCCAAACACCACCTGCCAAAGCAACCTGGGGAACAAACACAAAATAAAGATTTTTGGGGGGAAACAGAACATCTGCAAACCCTAGCCAGTCTGGGGATTGGTGAAAAAAACACCAATCCGGCTGGCAGCAAAGAATTCCTACCCGGCTCACAAATGAGAAACCAGCTAATCTCAGACTATGCAATGGAAGTGGTGAGAGGGGCTCGAAAACCTGAACGCGACTGAGGAGCCAGGCAAACGCCTTGCTACCTCAGCACGCCGCCCCAACAACCCCCAGCCAATTAAGAATGGGGAAGTTACCACCTCTGCCTGGCAAGCATGGGGGGGGGGCAATGCAAAACTGACACCAGGCTAGTGGGGCCCGGCATCATCATTGTGCTTTTTGTGTCACCTCATGATGAAACAGACACCTGCCCTGCCGCAATACCTAGCCACCCCCAGTATTTAAACAGATATGTCTTCATAAAAATTGAGACCAGGTTCAGCATTTCCCCAGTTTTCAGAGGAAGAGAATAGGGGCATAATGACCAAAATGACGGTGGATGCAGGAAGCCTGAGTTGTAACAGAGCACAATACATAAGAATGTAGAACATGGTGTGGAAGTGAGGAAGTCTCACTTAAGATTTTCATGCTACTTGTATTAGTGAATCCGAAGCACTTGTTTCCACACTTGTAATAAAGGGGGCTGGTCATATTTTTTCCTTGATAATATGTTTAAGATATATGGAGTAAGTATGGAAGTAATACCCATCGCTCACGATGATCCGATAGTGGGTGGTTGTTTTGACTCATTCATGTTGGACATGAGGTAAGAAGGTGGCACCTTAGGGATCAACTGAGCATTTGATTCAGGAATGCTCGACTATTGGTGTGAACAGAGATGGGCACAACCAATTCTTCTTGTCCTTTGAAGGCTGGTACCCCATATTCTTCCCTCAAGAAGAAAAATCGCCTCGCTCTGGGTAGAGCAGCTGAAGGAGAGCTTGATTTGTGAACTTTGAGTGCTAAAGTTCAGGGCTCACTAAGTTCACTTGAGGATATCTGAACATTCTCCTTTAAATTCTGGAAAGCATAAGTCTGTTCACCCCTCTCTACAGTATATGGGCTATACCAGTAAAAAAACAACAACGAAAAAAACAGATACTCTTTAAAGGTGTTTAAATGATCCATCATTCTTATGGCCCAATCCTGTCCAGTGCTGGCTGCTAGCGCTGGGCCTCGGCACCATTGTTGCATGTTGCAAACATGCTGGAAAGCACATTTGCGACTACTTGGGGAAAAGAGCCGCCGGGAAGACTTGTGCCGTCGCGTCGGCGCCAGTGGAGGCCCAACCCGTGCCGGAGCGGGTATGCCCTACTCTAGTCAGCACGAGGGCGGGGGAAGGTGCGGGGGATGCGGTGAAGTGCATAATGGGGTGGGGGAGAGCAGCACAGGGGATCAGGAGGGGTGGGACAGGTCCCCCTTCTGCCGTATCCTATCCCCTGTCCCAGGCTTGAGAGCCCTACACAGGGTTTCTCTGACCTGTGCCTGCTATTTAGCAGTCGCAGATTCGAGAAGCCCCATTGAGCATTCTGGGGCACTACACCGAGGAGACCTCCAGCCTGCTCAATCCCAGCACTGGATACAGCGTGGGCCATGCAGCCCCACTGCGCCAGCGCTGGATAGGATTGGGCTGCCCATCTGATGCAATAGTAATGAAGATATTTCTAATACACGTTGGTTACCCCTTATCCGGACATCCAAAATCCAGACTATTCCAAAATCTAGACATTTTGGGGGCTATTGTATAGACCTTCAGGCTATGTGTATAAGGTGTGTATGTGTACAGGTCCCCCCCTTAATTACGGATCGCTTAATGACGATCCGCATATATGACAAAGGTTCCCAAAGTGGAAACAAAGAATTAAAGCTACAGTACTGTATTTTAAATGCAAAAAAATTGTCGTCTTTAACTTTCTGTGTTCATGTGTGTGTGTTTCTACCTCCATTGACAGGTTGAAATCTTGTTGTGCTTTGTGTTACACTCATAATGTACACTGTGTTTGCCATTCATTCCCTATTACAACTCCACTGTGTTACATTGAGGACTCGCTTAACGACATTCACTATATGATGGGTTTTCCAGAACGTATCCCCGTCGTTAAGCGGGGGACACCTGTATAAGGAGACATAAATTAATTTCGTGTTTAGATTTGGGTCCCATCCCCCAAGGTACCTCATTATATTTATACAACTATTCCATAATCCAGACAAATCCAAAATCCAGACAACTTCTTGTCCTAAGCCAGGGGTGGGGAACCTCCGGCCCGCGGGCCTTTTAAGACCCCGAGGCCATCCGGTCCAGTCTGCTGAGAGCTTGCCGGGAGGCTGCCACATCGGCCTCCGGAGGCTCCGCACTCACCCGCCGCCGGCTCCGCGCGTCACCCCCAAGGGCCGGGAGAGGAGCTCGGCGCCTCCTCCTCATCCGGCGTCTCTGCCCCTTCTGAAAGCGGCATTTTCACACATGCGCACAACGCCACTGAGGGAAAGAGGGTGCGAAACCCTCGCATGTGCGAAAACGCTGCTTTCAGAAGGGGCAGAGACGTCGGCTGAGGAGGTGGCACCGAGCTCCTCTCCCGGCCTCCAGGGGTGACGCGCGGAGCCGGCGGCGGCCTCAGAGGTGAGCGCGGAGCCTCCGGGGAACAATGGCAGGGTGCAAAAGAGCCAGGGTGTGTGTGCATACATAAATAAATAAAAATGCAGCCAGCCTAACGACCGGCCCGCAAACAATATTCAACTAATTAAAATGGCCCTCAGCAGAAAAAAGATTCCCCACCCCTGTACCTAAACAGTCCGGATAAAGGATACTCAACCAGTACAAGCATAGCAACTGAGAAAATGATTGTGTTGTGTGGCAGGGAGCTCTGGTACTCACATGCAACTGTTCCACATGCTAGATGATTAGACCATTTGTTTCTGCATATGTAAGATACTGGTAGTTACATGTTTTAACAACATTGGTACTCAGAGTCCCTGGCAGATTTTTCTCACTGCGTAAACAAATCTCATATTGTTCTGTAGTGCATCTCCTGTGTGTTTTTCATGCTGGTATCTCAATAGAGGCAGTTGAATAACTTAATAGATGACCTCAGTTTAAAACTAGCCAGTTACTGTATTGTCAGTCATTAAGAACATCAGAGTGAAAATAAAATAGCTGGAGTAATTCCATTTGTTTCAGGAACTGTAGTATTATATGTCCACCTATATGTATTTATCATGATCTTTCTTCTTCCTTCAACAGTCAACATATTTAATGAAGTCATGTCTAATGTAACTATTGTAACTGATTTCTTACTTCTGGAATTTTCTGAGGAACGCCAACTTCAAATTTTGCACTTTCTGGCTTTCTTAGCACTGTACTTGGCTGTGCTGGTGGGGAATCTTCTCATCATCACCTTGGTAGCCCTCAATGCTCACCTTCAGACCCCAATGTATTTCTTTCTTATTAACTTATCAATTGGTGACCTTGGATCGACTTCTGTCACCATGCCTAAATTCATGACCAATGCCCTCATGAACACAAGACACATTTCCTATTCCGAATGTGTGGCACAATTGCTTTTTTTCCTTTTCTTCATTTCCTCTGACATTTTCCTTCTCGCTGTCATGGCCTATGACCGATACGTTGCCATCTGCCATCCTCTGCACTATACATCTGTGATGACAAGGGGAACCTGTATAAAGCTGGCCGGTGGCGCATGGATGGCAGGTTTCCTCAATGCTTCTCTGCACACAGGCACCATTTTTTCAATGCCCTTTTGCTCCAACATCATTCATCAGTTCTTCTGTGAAATTCCACATCTCATCAAGATCTTATGTGATGATTCATACCTCAGTGAAATCTGGACACTTCTCTTTAGTGCAGGCTTGGGTCTTGGCTGCTTTGTGTGCATTATCTTGTCTTACGTGAAGATCTTTACCACAGTGTTGAGAATGTCCTCTGTGGAGAACCGGCAAAAGGCCTTATCCACTTGCATCCCCCATCTCATTGTTGTCTCTCTGTTACTTGGTACTGGCATCCTTGCCCATTTCATGGTAACCTCCAGTTCTTCAGATAACTTGAGTGAAGCGCTCTCTGTGATATATTCTGTCGTTCCACCTATGATGAACCCGATAATCTACAGCATGAGGAATAAGGATGTCAAGGCTGCCCTGTGGAAGCTCTTGAACCCGAAGTTTCCAACCAAGAATACAATGACTCATGTTCACCTATGACCTGCTGCTTACTTGTGCCTCCATGTGGAACAGTTTAATTTAGAAATTAATGATATGAACATCGTATAGTAGCTACCTGGTGTTTTTTTTCCTCAGTAAAGTGAAAAATAATCAGTACTGGACTCAGTTAAAAAAAAAATAGAACAACATTCTGTATAGAATATGTTTCTGACATAGTGCTGTTCTTTGGCTGAAGCTATGCTTGTCTAACCCATGAACTTTGGATGGCAGAATTACTGTACTTGGAAATCAGATTTATGCCAATCTGAGCTCTTCATTGAAAAAAAATAGTACATTTGGGATAGATAGGAAAATAAATGAATAGCTCTTTGGCATCCCATGTGAGTGTTGTCTTTTTTGTTTGTTTTTAACATTGTTATCCCTTAGGAGACAGCCAGGGAAGATTTTCTTTTTATTTCATTCCTCTGAAAACTATTTTGTAAATGTTTTACAGTGAAACAATATATAAATAAGAAATATTATTCATAATAATTAATATAGTCTCAAAACTATAATGAGCAGATGGAACCTGGAACTAAGAGCTATCAAAAGCATTGTAGTTGGTGACCAGTGTGGTGTGAAAGCCATCTGCCATTCGCCTACCTCATTGACTTGATCTGTTCCATGTCCGGGCCAGAATTCATAGGCTGTGCTGCCACGACAAGGACTAAGCCATTGACAGCGCAATCCTGACCAACTTTCCACTGCTGGTGTAGCCATGCCACTAGGGCACCCACTGCATTTTGCAGTGCAGGGGCAGTCATGGAGGCCTCTTCAAGCTGAGGGAACATTTGTTCCCTTACCTCGGGGCTGCATTGCTACTGCACCAGCGCTGGAAAGTTGGTTAGGATTGGGTTGTCAGAGTGAGGCCATACTTAGAATGCTTCCTCCCAGTTGGATGGAGAATATTCCCCAAACCCCAATGGAGAATGTCCGCAAAACTGCTTTCCAAGAGATGTGAGTGCATTGCAAGGCACCTCGCAAGTACAGCCTATGCTGGCACAGCAGCTTTAGTAGCACTTGAGGAGAGAAGCAGGAAAAGGGAGTGGAAAAGAATAGGGTTTTGGGGGGAGTTACCAATCTTGAGTGCCAGCTAGCATAGTCATCTTTGATTGCAACTGGAATGGAAGTGGCTTAACACAACACCAGCAGGTCGATGAACAACAAAGTGTCAGAAAGGCAGAAGGAAAGTCCAAGGCATGGGATCCTACCAGCTAGCTTTTTATACTTTTTAATCCCTGAGGTGTCATTTTTTGAGGTGAGCTCTTCAAGGAACCTTCCTTTCTGACTTGATGGGCATTGATGCCTTATCCCCGGACCAGAATAGGTGCGGCTGAGGATGTGGTAGCTAACTCATGATGAGGCCAGTTGCTCCATTAGCATGGCTCTTTGATTGAATTTGGCCAGGCAGTTGCAAAGGACAGCTGGGTAGGGGAATTCTTCCTTTGTGTTGTTCACATCTTGTTTGCTCCACGTCAGGAAGCTTCTAGGAGGTGGATTTTGTGCCCAGGGTCAAATGTGCTGTACAAGCAAGGGGTGGTTGCCCATGGAATTTTCTAAATATCAGGTTCAGTGGCGCTGCCTGTGGCATCACCAGTGCGGTGAATCTGGCGTCTCCTTCCCGAGTGCGAAGTCACAGAACTAATTGGTTGTGACGTGATTATGTCTTCATGTCACTGACAAATACTTCTGGCTCACTGAGCTGGATCTAATTGGCGGTGACATGATTAGGTCATCATGTTATCACCATTACTTCTGTTTTGCAAGACTCTGCAGCCAGAGACCACTGAGGAAAGGCTGTAGCATTTCCTCAGCGGTCTTTGGCCGCTTCGAGCTGGCTTGCGGAGTCGCAGAGGCCGAATCCTTCACTGAGTCACTGAGTTAGAGTGGCAACAGCCAAGAACAGGAACTGGCTTGGAGTGGTCAAAGATAGCCAAGCAGGGTGTAACCCCTCCCTGAGTGGTGTTACCTCTCTGAGCCAAGTGACTGAGTCGCTGAGTTGGAGCGGCCAAAGGTGGCCGGGCAAGGGTGTAACCCATCATTAATTAGTGACACCCTTGCTTGGTTGGTCATCATTAAGGAGGACATCCTCGCTCCTGGCCTTCTTGTTCTCGCCAGTTATGATCAAGAGAACATGAAGTGTTTTGGAGTGGCTGAAGACTGCTGACCCTGGGCAGTGTGGCGGGCTGCGGCGGGCTTCTCCCGTGGTGTCATGCCTCAATGGATGTCACCCATTGTGACCCACACCCACAACACCCCCTTGCGATGCCGTGAGAGTGTTCCTCCAAGGCAGTCTTATAGAGTGTGTGTGAGTAGGGACGATTGATTGCTCAGATTATTAAAAGTGTATCCTTCCTCTAGGCCTGTGACTCCGAGGCCTCTATCCATCTGTCCTGCTACTAGAACAACATTATCAGCCTGGGTCATGTTCTCCTGGCAGGCATCCATCACCATATACACATGTATGAATGCATATTCCTGTGCGCGCTTTAAGTCAAAGCCTTGTCAGGCAACACTGGCCTTTCAATGGAGTAGAACCACCTCTCGAAAAGGCTGAACACCTTTATTTAGACTGAAAGTGCAATCCTATGCATGTCTCCTCAGAAATAAGCCCCATTGAGTACAGTGGGGCTTACTCCCAGGGAAGTGTGCATAGGATTGCATCCTTAGTCACAGATTGTCATACCACACCCAGTCCATAAGTAAGCAGTTGAGAAATTCCACTATCCCCTGGAATCTGATGAAAAAGAGAAAAAAAGAACTGCAATTTGTGCCGCAGGACAATATATTTCCAGTCCATGACCATTATTAGGAGAGAAAAACCCTCCTGGGAGTACAAAGTTGGCCATCGATGGCCTTCTTTAAACCTTTGAGTGATCCAGTGTCCACTTTTTTGTTTGCCCTCTTAAAGCAAATACGTAACTATTATGTTCCTAAATGAAACATTGTGCTGAATCTAAAGAAATTGACTCCTCACTAAGCACCATTGAAATCAATGAGAAAGTGATTGACTCAAGTCCTTAAACTTAAACGACTCATTGCCCAATCCTATCACCCCACCACCACCACAAGAACTAGTGTTCATGAGGTGGAACTAGTGTTTACTTTACTGCCACTGTAAACAGCCTTCTGGAATCACGCGGAGCCACGCACTTCCCGAATACCATCGGAGAGGCTGGAGTGGCCCCACCTGCAGTGGAAGGAAATGGGTAGGGCAGACGGGACAGGGCAGGGCAGAATGGCTGGGAGGCAGAGGTGTAATGGAGACAGGGGGGCACCCGGTGTTTGTGCCGGATGCTATCCTCTCCAATAGCAGCCAGCACACCCTCTTTTTCTCCTCAAACATGTGCCAACTAAAGAGCTAGAACAGGTCCAAGGAGACGCACTGACGAACAGGAGGCTTACAGGGAAGCAAGGGGAAATATTTTTTCTTACCTCTCTCAAGTCTCCCTATCTGGCCCTCCTGCAGGATGCAGCACAAGCCTCCTTGGCACGGCTGCATTGGCAGGGAAAGGAAAGAATAGGATTGTGCTGTAAGGCTCCAATCCTACTCTCCACCAGTTCATGTGATGCAGTGTGGTTCCAAAGGCGTGTGCACTACATCCTATGTTGGGTAGTGACCAGACAGCCTAGGAGAGGTAAAAGAATTTCTTACCTTTCTTTAAGCTGCCTGGCCGTAAAGGTTTCCTTGGATCTATACCATCTCTTTTGCTGATGTAACTCTGAGGAGACATTGGGGCAGGTCCAGGTCAAGATTGGGGGATAAGAGAATGCCATTGTGTTGTTTAGATCAGGGGTGCTCAACATGTGGTTCTCATACCCCTAGGGGTACGTGGACCACCTGCTGGGGGTACACCAGGCCCTGCCTACCTCCTTCCCCTGCCTGGTCTGCACCCTGCCCCGATCCATCCCTGATTCTTCCCTGATCTCTGCAAACTTATTGGTGACAGCCAAGGTTCTGTGGCCCAGTGTTACTCTTATGCGGCCTTTGGGACTTTGTGCAGTTGGAGCAGCCCTCAGAACAGCGAAGCAGCTGCCATGACAGTAAGCAGCTGGCATGTCAGTAAGCCTCACTGAACAGAATGGAACATAGTTCTGAGTATGCATAAGATTCCATGGTAACTAAACTTCCATTGACTTCAATGGTATTTAGGCAGGATTTGCTCTCTTTGGATACAACCCATTATTCTATGGACATCCAAATTACATCACCAACATCTGAGTTGCGGATGCTTTGTCGGAGCTTTTGCGTAAGCATAGTCCATTTGGTATGGTGTCTTTGCATTGGCGCAGTAGTGCTTCTGGATTGACCTCTGGAAGGGCCCCAGTATGTATGCTGGGTACTTAGTTTATTTACAGCACAATCCTGTGTAACCTTGCACCGGTGTAACTGTAGATGCACCAGTGTAAGTGCACTTACACCGGTGCATCTGCTGTTACACTCGTGCATCTGCTGTTACACTGGTGCAAGTTTACACAGGATTGCGCTGTAAGACAATTGGAATGTAAGACATGACTTATGTTTCTCTCTGAAAAAGGAGGGTAAGGGTGAGAACAACTCCAGGGTTTAGCCTTTTGGGACATTTATTACAGAGCTGTGCAAGACTTTCAGGGAATTAATCCCTGGACACTGCTACTACATTTTATATCTCATTTGATCACAACCCCCTAGCACTTCCGCGAATTCTGCTTAAAATCAGCCAGGCAGACAGTTTAACCTGCAGAGAATGAGACAAAATCTTGCCTCATTCTGACCTCAACGAAATTAGAAGGGAAAAGCAAAGTAAATGTGGAAATTCTGTTTGCAGTTACAGGAAGGAGTAATAAAGGATGGAGTGGTAAACAAAAGGATGAATAGTTGAATGGGGAGATGGCTTGGACAGAGATTTGCAGGAGGTTATATGGCAAACTATTATTTGGAGGTGAATTGCCAATATCCGCTGGAAAAAAAATCTGTGCAACAATATACGGTAAGCTTCCCCCCACCCCTGGATTTTTCAAATTCTCATCACTCTTAACTTGCTTCTTTGATCTCTCCAATATATAATTCTTTGTCTTTTCATTACTCCTCTTCATATTCATTCAACATCAGTTTATCATGCCTTTAATCTGTCTCTGCAGGTGCCAAAACAGTTATGTAAGGACCATAATATTAGTCGGATACATAAACTATGGATAGTTGGACTGCTGGCCAGTTTATTGAAATAAATGAGGTTGAACTTGCAATCCTAAACATACTTACCTCCTGGGAGTAAACCCCATTAACTCAATAGGACTTACTTCTCAGTAGGCTTCCCTAAGGTTGTGCTGCTAAGGTAGTCACAAATATTGTAGACCTCTGATTTCATTGAGATTTGCTGCAACTAATCTTAATTGGCCTGCCCTGTTGTTATTTATTTATTTTTATTTTTGCAGCCAGGATGTATATGTATGTAGTAACGGCAGATCCCAGCTTTTGAGAATATAGTCTGAAAGTGAGAAAGATAAATGCTAGTTTTTTGTGCTCTGGATTTATGGATTTAGTTTTTGTGCTCCTATTTTAAATCTGTAGCAGCGTTAGGTGTAAGAGAACAAAATACATGAGAATTAAAAACATTTTACTGCTTATCTGGTATGGAAGTTGTCGGTATTCTTAACATGATTTTCATGCTTGTTGGTACATGAGTGAATCTGCAGACTTAGGTAATGGGGGTTGGTCATAATTACTTTTCTTTAATTACTTTTCATATTTAAGATATGTGTAGGTAAGTAAGGGAATATCAGCCATTCCTTAAAATAATCCAATAGGGGGAGGTCATCTTTGACTCCTCCCTGTTGGGCATAAGGTGGAAATGTTGCCCCTTAGGAATCAGAAGAGTATTTGATGCAGAGATCCTTGCCTTATCCTGACAGGTTCAGGGATTTGGCCTGGCTTGGTGGACCCTCTGATTGTGATTAACCCTTAGCCAGTGCTCAACTTGACCGATTGCTGATTCTGTGCTTGGATAACAGAGAATGCATGAAAAGCTTTTGAATAAGCTGTGCTATGTTTGTGCTGGGGAGATTCCCAGAGATTGTAAATTTCCCTTTCCAGCATTGCCAGCATTCCTTGATCTTGCACACAGTTTCCTGGCACTCCATGATGTGTTGCTTGGCTGTGTCTGAACTGTGATCAGTGTCCAGGACTGAGACAAATTAGGGGTTCTCAACCAGTAATACTCGTACCACCACTGGTACTTCGGCTGACTGCTGATGGTACTCAGATCACCGGACTGCTGGAACCCCAACAAGTGCAGTGTTTTCACTCCCAAGACGCTCCTGCCTTTGGCTGAGCCTCTCGATAACACTGAGAAGGGCCCTCCCACCAACCCAGAGCATCCTTCCTACCTGCATTTTTTTGGCCTCCAAGAACCCAAAAGTAACTGGTGATAATGTCTTTGCCAGTCACCTCCGGTGGTACTCAGCAGGAGAGTGGCGCCAGTGGTGTTACTCGGCTGGGAAGAGGTTGTTGTTGTTCAGTCGTTAAGTCGTGTCCGACCCTTCGTGATCCCATGAACCATATCCCGCCAGGCCTTCCTGTCCTCCACTATCTTCCTGAGTTCGCTCATTTTCATGTTCGTTGCATCGGTGATGCTGTCTAACCATCTCATCCTTGGCCTTCCCCTTCTCCTTTTGCCTTCAATCTTTCCCAGCATCAGAGTCTTCTCCAGAGACTCCTCTCTTCGCATTGTTGTTGTTGTTGTTCAGTCGTTAAGTCGTATCCGACCCTTCGTGATCCCATGAACCATATCCCGCCAGGCCTTCCTGTCCTCCACTATCTTCCTGAGTTCGCTCATTTTCATGTTCGTTGCATCGGTGATGCTGTTTAACCATCTCATCCTTTGCCTTCCCCTTCTCCTTTTGCCTTCAATCTTTCCCAGCATCAGAGTCTTCTCCAGAGACTCCTCTCTTCGCATTGTTGTTGTTGTTGTTCAGTCATTAAGTCGTGTCCGACCTTTCGTGATCCCATGAACCATATCCCGCCAGGCCTTCCTGTCCTCCACTATCTTCCTGAGTTCGCTCATTTTCATGTTCGTTGCATCGGTGATGCTGTCTAACCATCTCATCCTTGGCCTTCCCCTTATCCTTTTGCCTTCAATCTTTCCCAGCATCAGAGTCTTCTCCAGAGAGTCCTCTCTTCGCATTAGGTGGCCAAAATATTTGAGTTTCAGCCTTAGTACCTGTCCTTCCAGGGAACAGTCAGGCTTGATTTCATTTAGAACTGACTGATTTGATCTCCTAGCAGTCCAAGGGACTCTCAGGAGTCTTCTCCAGCACCACAAGAGGTTCTCAAGAGGTTGAGAACCCCTGAATTAAACTAATGGCACCTTGGCATACAGGATAAGAAGCCATGTAAAATTCTAAAAATATATTTATGTTGTAAAAACAAGCTAAAAATTCACATGAATAAAAACCGGTTCTCTTTAAAAAGACAGATTAAAAAACATTGAGACATTAAAAAGAAGTTTTAGTCTGTCTTTTTAAAGAGAACTGGTTTTTAATCGTGTTGATTTTTAGCTTGTTTTTACAACATAAATATATTTTTGGAATGTTACATGGCTTCTTATCCTGTATGCCAACCGCAATCTTTGTATATTTTAGCTGGCCATGACAGTTTTAGACCGTGTTTAATGGCACCTTCCTTACATGGATAGAATCTCATTTTGATCATTTTTTTCTGTTGCAGGACATTTCATTGGATTCTGTTTCATTGGAATAAAATTCTTTTCTATTCAGGATGTGTTTCAGCTGTATGGGCTAGGCATGTTCACATTCTGAAGCAGGTAATTACAACTGCTACAATTAAAATTATCAATGTTCAGAATCCCTGATATGATTCTATAGTAGTTATAGTACATACCTTTCATCAAACTTGACAGCTTTAAGCCCCTCCCCCACCCCCTGGGGCCTCGCTGTAGCAGTTGCTCCTACCCCTGGTCCTTTGGGTGCTATTTTGGGGTATTTTCGGGTTACTTTGGGGTGCCTCGGGCCCCGTGTTGAATGTTGGGGTTCTGGTCCCTGTGGCCCCCGTTCCCCCCTTGGCTGTGGACCACTGGGCGTGATTTTCGTGTCCGCCGGCCGAACTTTTGCGTCGGCCATTTTGTGCGCCTTTTTTTTATTTTGGGGTGCATGCGACCCCTCAATCAACTCAGCCCGTCGCCCTGGACCCCCGTGTCTGGTTTTCTTGTTCGCCGGACGAACTTTTGGCGTCGGCCATTTTGTGGGCGCCCCTTTTGATTTGAGGGGTTTGTGAGTCCCCTCATTGTACTCGCCCCTTTGTCCCCGACCCCCGGAGCCGTTTTTGGGAGTCTTGGGCCCCCCTTTTTTGTCACCCCCGTAACCGGCGCCCCGTGTGTATTCGGGGGCTGCTTGCCCCCTCAGCCTGCTTGCCCCGCCGTCCCCCTGCCTCCTAGACTAGGTTCTGAGACGGCGTGGTGTGCCTAAGTCCCAATTTGTAGTGTGGGGGCCTGTGCCCTGCCCCTAGCCCCGACCAATCGGAAGGGGGCCTTTGAGAACATGCCCGGGCATGTCCAGGCTGCCAGGGGTGAACCACGCCTCCAGGGTCCCTGACCAATAGGAGGGAAGGGGCTTTGAGAACATGTCCAGGCATGCCCCGGGCGTACTTAAGCCAGAGGCGCAAGCGTTCACGGCCAGCCGAGATGGAATCTGAACGCCAAAGCACTCAGCCTTCGGAGGCCCCAGCCCCTCAGAAGGCTAAGCAGCGCAAGCGTTCACGGCCAGCCGAGATGGAATCTGAACGCCAAAGCCCTCAGCCTGCGGAGCCCCCAGCCCCTCAGAAGGCGAAGCAGCGCAAACGCTATCAAAGCACGTCTTCAGACGATTACCCTGCGCCGTCCCTCGGCCTCCTTTACAAGCTCGCGTGGGATCGCCATGCTAGGGGCTTTCCCGAAGACCGGTGTCTTTACTGTAGAGACAAGGATCCCCCCAGACCTCTGCTCAAGGTAAGTTAGGCTTTCACCGGGGCGAACGGGTGTGGGGAATAATGTGCTTCCAGCATGGGGTATTTCTAAAGTAGCGCTTTTCTTTTTCTCCCTAGGAGGACCATGCCACTATAGAGGGGCAGCATACCCAAACGACTTTAAGGTTCCTGCTGGGCTTACGCCAAGTTCCGGTGGATGTATCTGCTTCGGCACGATCCTGGAGGGCGGCCACCAAATCTCTCATGAGAGCCTCCTTGTATGTAATTGCAAATTACTGTCTAAGTGAATACCTGCAGAAGTACTGTTTTGGCTGCGAGGTACAATTGCTAACTCAAGAGAAACACCAGTGCACGAAGTGGCAGCGTGCTGACATAAACAGGAGGCTGAGTGAAATGCTAGATAAAATATTTCTCCCCAGTATTTTACATGTTGTTCTGTCTGTGGGCTTTTCTCAGCATTGTTTGAAGCTAGATTTACACACGATTGATTATTTTCTGTGCCTAATCGCACACATGCAAGCTAGTGCTGATCCTCAGAAGGAAATGGAGAAACTCCTGAAGCCCGCAGACAAAAAATATCTCGCGGATCTGCAGAGCATCGTTCGGCAGAAAAAACATACCCTGTATCTGGGGGAAAGTCGTGAGCAGTTTGATCGCTGGTCTGAAACACCAATAGAACCAATGTACTGAAGTGAAATAAAAAAAAACATTTAAACATACTGGTTGTCTGAAGGTCTTGTGTGTGGGGCACCTCTATAAGTCCAGGACCAATAGGCGAAGGGGTGGGTGGGAGGAGGGGCCAATAGGAACATGGCAGGGCGTGTCTACAAAACGGAGGGGTATATAGGTGGTAAACCTCCCGCACTCCTCGTGACTTACTGAAAATGGATAGCCCAGACGGCCAGTGTTTGGGGACAACTGTTAATATTTATAACAACGGTGGACCAGAGACCCCAACCTCCCGGGGTCATAACAAAGAAGAAGAAACGCCCCCAAAATGGGTTCCCAGGCGATATCGTGCTTTAAGAGGTAGCCTAGAATCACTGGCTGATACATCACCCTGGTGGGCAAATTCCACGGTAAATATGAAATGGATGTGTTTCTGGCCGGGGTGGTGGTGGTGGTGGTTTCGGCAATATTCATATATTTTTTCAATAATCAGGGGTCGGAGTTAAATACAGAACAAATGGATGCTCTGGGAGTTGAACCACTGGAATGGGTGACACGATGGGCTGAAGTAGAGGACATCAGCGATCCAATCTCTGGGGATGAAGGCTTAAGCCAAGTAGAGACGGATGCCGTACCCTGCTTTGATGAAGAGGCCATGGCCGGGGTTATTTCTTCGCTAGACAGTTTAAGCATGGCCGAAGCAGAGGAGGCCGTTCCCTGTTGTGCAAATAATAATGGTGGTGAAGAACTGGAAGAAGAACCGATGAGCACCCCTGTTACTGGGGAATCAGGAACGCTTGCAGAACCCCTGTATTCAGAATTGCAGGTAAATTAGGGCGGTGGGGTTTGTGAGGCTCTTAGCACAGAACCGTGGGGGGGGGGCTGGCTTATAACCCCACCTCCTTTTTTTGTAACTAGGATTACTATTCAAAGAAGTTGGAGGAACTGAGGGTGTCGCCCCTGAAAGGTTCAGAATATTGGAAACGCGTTGCAGAGCGTATACGCCGAACAGGAATGCATGCAGCCCCCCTGTATTTAGCATTACAGGTAAAATAGGGTGAGGGCCTTTTAGCATAGAACTGCTGATGAGGTGCGTGTTTATAACTCCGATTCCTTTTAACACAAAAAAACCTAGGATTTCTTTTCAAACAAGCTGGAGGAACTTGGGGTCCCGCCCCCGGAAAGGCCGTCACAATGGGAATTGTGTAGCGTCCCACCTCTTGAATGGCCGACATATTGGAAATGTGGGGAAGAAGGCTTAACCCGAGCAGGATTGTATGCAGCAACCCTGTATTCAGATTTACAGGTAAAATTAAGAAGGGGGGGGTTATTGATTTTTTTTTTTTGCAAAGATCTGTGGACGGGGGCTTGGTTATAACCACAGCTTTCTTTTTTTTAAAACCAGGTTTTCTTTTTGAAGAAGATGTTGGAACTGGGGGTTCCACCCCTGGAAAGGACGAAATATTGGGAACTGATTAACGTCAAAGGCCTGGAATGGCCAAGATATTGGAAATGGTGAATTCCTGGAGGCTGTAAAATAAAAATGTTAACGACAAAAGGGTGTGTGTGCATATGTGTGTTAGCAGGCGCCATGGCGGATCATGAATCTATTTTAAAGAAAATATATTATACGCCGGAGGCTGTCGGGAGTTTTGGGGGCGTGAACACCCTTTTTCAAGAAGCCAAAAAGCATAGTAAAATACTGACAAGAAAGCAAGTTAGTCGGTGGCTTTCGGACCAGGATGCTTACACACTACACAAACAGGCAAGAGTCCGCTTTAAGAGAAACAAGACGATTGTTTCAGGGGTGGACGCGCAATGGCAGGCAGATTTAGTGGACATGCAACAGTTTGCAAAGTACAACAAGGCTCACAAATACATTTTAACGGTGGTGGATATACTCTCTAAATATGCTTGGGCTAGGTGTCTGAAAGACAAGACAGGTAAACAAGTGGCAGCCGCTTTTCAGAACATCTTTAAGCAGGGGAGAATACCACGCAAGCTGCAGACTGATGCCGGGAAAGAGTTTCTAAACAAAAACGTGCAAGGGCTGCTAAAAAAACACGGCGTACACCACTTCGTCACCAACAACGAGGTCAAGGCGGCTATTGTGGAACGGTTTAATAAAACACTGAAAACAAAAATGTGGAGATTTTTTACGGCTAACAACACTTTCAGGTACGTCAATGTGTTGCCGAGACTTATAAAGAGCTATAATCACAGCTGGCACAGGACTATACGTGCACGCCCCGTGGATGTGAACCAAAGCAATGCTCTGGCTGTGTGGAAAACGGTATACGGGGACTGCGTTAGCAGGAAAACAGAGACTCCTCTGCTCAGAAAAGGGGATCACGTGCGTATCTCTAAGCTCAAGGGGTTTTTTGAAAAAGGTTATGAGCAGAGTTTTACTAGCGAGATTTTCATCATTAACCAGGTGCGCAACCGGGGAAGAAGGCCGGTGTACCTGTTAAGAGATTATGAGGGGGAGAACATTGCAGGGACTTTCTATCCTGAAGAATTACAGAGGGTGAGCGACAAGGAGGACAGGGTTTACAGAATTGAAAAAGTGTTAGCTACGCGGGGGAGGGGTAAGACAAAGCATCACCTGGTAAAATGGTTAGGCTGGCCTGACAAATTCAACAGTTGGATCGCGGCAGAGGATCTGCGTGAAGCTACGTAGGGGAACATGGGGGACAGCGGGTTTTACATCACCCTTCCCAGCAATGCCAGTGCTAGAGTATTTCCTCGGAACACCAGCGCCGCTTTCACCACGCAGCTGGCACGCCCTATTGACC
The DNA here is from genome assembly GCA_026170595.1 of Plestiodon gilberti rubricaudatus. Classification (NCBI taxonomy): domain Eukaryota; kingdom Metazoa; phylum Chordata; class Lepidosauria; order Squamata; family Scincidae; genus Plestiodon; species Plestiodon gilberti. The sequence continues at coordinate 25,087,773 of JANXHW010000006.1, forward strand.
TGCCTGGGGACTGGGAAGTTGGCCTGACAGAAATTCAGTACCCACACACTTGGTACACACTCACAGAGAGCGCGAAATTTGAAATTAACCATTTGCAGAGAACATGGACCTGCGGTCTACGGCCGGGGTATTATGCAACCATACCTGAACTGCTGGTTGAAATGAACAGGCAAATGAGAACGCACCACGAAATCCCCCGTGAAATGGAACTGGCCTATGACCCTGTGGATAGGAAGATCCGTTTGCAGGCAACCCGTGGATACTCATTGAAAGCAGACGGGGCACTGGCCCGTATATTAGGGGTGTATCCGAAGGCAGCGTTCAAAGAATCCGTTCTCAGCGCAGACATTACAAGAGGTTTCAACACCCTGTACGTGTATACAGATATCGTAGAGCACCAGATAGTCGGGGACTATTACGTGCCCCTGCTGCGCTGCGTCCCTGTCCGCGGGGAGAACACAGAGCGTGTCACCATAACATATGACAAGCCTCACTACGTTCCTGTGAACAAGGATCACGCAGACACTATTACTGTAGAGATAAAGACGGACCAGAACAAAAACGTGTCATTTCGTTTTGGCAAGGTGATACTAAAGCTTCACTTTCGGCCCCGGAAAAGATGGTCCTTCTAAAACGTTATGGAGACCCGGTCCTTTATGGTAGTTATTATCGTGCGCAAGCGGGCGCCAGCCTTCCCGGTTACCATTGCGCCCCCGTTATGTACGGGAAAGGTATTGGTGGCGTATTCCGGAGTCTTTTTCGGAAAGCTGTCCCTCTTTTGCAAAGGGGGATAGATATTATTAAGCCGCATGTAAAAACAGCTGTTCGCAATATTGCTCAGGACGTTGTGGGGAACGTTTCTCAGGCTGTGCTGAATAAAGTGACCCGCCAAGGAGGGTCGGGGCTTCTGTACATGAAAAGAAGAAAAGCTGTCAAACGAAAAGCTTCACAGAGGCAGCTAACGGGGCCACCACACCCCTTTATAAGAAGGGCTAAAAGGCAGCGGGTGGCACAGAAGAGAAAGGCAAAGAGACATCGGGGGAGGAAGAGGTGCTTCTCCAGAGATATCTTTTAAACCGCCATGGCTTTTATTCACGGGGGGTCTGAAGAATGCGCCAAATCTGAATTAGACCTGTTCCAAATAGCCCCCACCCAGACTAGCGTCGAAGGGAGTGTGTTTATCGAGGTGCTTCCGTTGACGGCGTTGTCAGAGAATGCTCCGGTCGATTTCTTCATAGCAGGAAATGGCGAGGAATATATCGACTTAAACAACACGTTACTATACGTGACCTGCAAAATTGTAAAAGAAGACGGAACCAACATTGAGAGGGATGCCAAGGTAGCAGTGGTGAATTACCCGATCGCCTCCCTCTTTAGCCAGCTGGATGTGACCCTAGGGGACCGGCTCATCAGCCAAAGCAACAACTGCTATCCATACCGAGCCTATATCGAATCTGTGTTAAACTACAGCGAAGACACGCTAAACACACAGTTCTCTGCAGGGTTGTTTTACAAAGACACCCCTGGTAAACACGAAGCAGCAGACCTGGATGGGGAGAATAAGGGATTTGCTAAAAGAGCATCCTTCACAGCCGGAAGCAGGAAAATAGAACTCGTGGGACGTCTCCACGGTGACCTGTTTTTTCAAGAAAAACTGCTGTTAAACGGGGTGGATGTGAAAAATCAAGCTGACCCGCAGTAAAGATGCATTCTGCTTAATGACGGATGACGCCAGCAAACACTACAGATTGAAGGTTTTGTCAGCATCCCTGTTTGTAAAGAAAGTAAGAGTTTCCCCGGGGGTGCGCCTGGGGCACGCTGAAGCATTGCTCACGGCTACGGCGAAATATCCCGTGGACCGTGTGGGCATGACAGTGATTAGCATCCCTGCCGGGAGTCATGTCAGTAATCAGGAGAATCTGTTTCTGGGGCAGCTGCCAAAGCTGGTCGTAATAGGTCTGGTGGACAACGATGCGTTCAGCGGGGTCTACAACAAGAACCCCTTTAATTTTCAGCATTACGACATCAGTTTCTTCGCAATTTACCTTTCGGGGTATCAGATCCCGGCAAAACCGTTCCAACCGGGGTTTGATGAGGGGTGCTGTGTGAGGGAATTCATGAGTCTGGTGCAGACCACCGGCAAACATTTGAACGACAAAGCACTGCTGATCAACAGAGAAAGTTATGCCAAGGGGTATACCCTCTTTGCGTTTGACCTTACGCCTGATCAAGAATGTGGCGATCATTATTCCCTGATTAATACAGGGAAACTGCGGGCAGAAATACGGTTTGCTAGACCCCTCCCACAAACGGTTAACATGATCGTTTACGGAGTGTTTGATAACCTTATCGAAATAAATCACCGGAGGAACGTGTTGTTTGATTATATGTGACATGGATACCCTCCAGTTAATGCGGCTGCTGTCTACAAACCCTCACACCCGCAAGATATTCACCGGTGTGTTCCCTTGTGACCAGCTTCCTACGAAGAAACTGCTGCGGAGGCCTGCGGGGCTAGTGGTCAACACAGACCCCCACGACCTGCCAGGGGAGCACTGGTTAGCCATATATCTGCCAGAAGACGACACCCTCGGAGAGTTTTTCGATTCTTACGGACACCCCCCAGACCACCCCCGTTTCCCAAAATCCATCCTTGCTTTTTTAAGGACAAATGCCTCTGTGACGACATTTACAGAAAAACAAGTACAGTCCTCAGACGCGGCGACCTGCGGGTACCACTGTGCGTTTTTTCTGTGGCAGCGCTGTAGAGGCCTGAATTTCAATCAGATTCAAGACCTGTATTCACCTGATTTACAAAGGAATGACCGGATGGTGGTGCAGTTTGTAAAAAAGGAGAGGAACATGCCCAAACTTGCCCCCACATTTTTTCAACATGAGCAGAGATGTGTCTCGTGCAATGATTTTCATGGCTGTGATTTTCAATAAAAACCTTTTCCCATAAAGGAGAAATATCAGCGTCTGGCTTTTTTTTTCCTTTGGGGTTAATAAAGACGCAAGAGGGGGGTTAGAGTTAAAAACATGATTTTATTTTAAGGTTAACCAGGTAGCAGCACTAGTATCAGAGCTAGATTGTTTCTGCTTTTTGGAAGACCTTCTGGAAAGGGCGGGGGTACGCACCGTCTCTGTCATGGAGGAAGGATTTTTCAAGAGCTCCAAAGCGGTCCGGTTCTCAGAATTGCCAACGACTGTGGATGGGATGTTTAGTTCAGCCATGGCCTTCAGAAAGGACCCCCAGCCTTTAGGAGCCCTATGAGCAGGCATGCCATGGACCTGCATGACCCCCTTTACCAAGTCCATAATGTTGGACCCCGGGATGGCTTCCCCTTTGTAAACAAAAGTTCCTTTTTCATCCCATGAAGACACCCCTTTGCTCTGCCTCATTTTATTTAACAGCAGCCTTGCGGGGGTCTTAAACCTGTTAGACAGGCTGTCGAGGACTTCGTTTAAGACAACATCGGGTGTTGCATGGTTTTCTGCGGCGGGGACCGCCTCTGGAGGGAAAAGCAGCGTTAGTGGGCCTTTTTCAGCCTCCCCCTGTTTCACATGCATTAGATATTTCTGAAGCAACGCAGAATATAGTTTTGCCTTCTCATACTCTGACAGGTCCCTCCTCTGAAGAATTCCTTGCATTTCGGTGTCCAAGGAAGAGAGAGCCGCGGTTCTGATGTTTTCCTCTCTCGGGGGAGCCGCCTTGAGTTGCTCTAGCTGGTGACTAGGCACCAGATACATTTTTTCGGCATGCTCCATCAGCGATTAGCTAGCAGCCCTGTTATCAGGGGGATCGCGATACTTAGCAAGGGAGCAAGAAAGCCCCCTGACTGTTTCACCAGTTCTTTCTTCCTTCTTAAGGAGACCCTCTTATTGCCCAGTTTTCTGATGAACCCCTTCTTTTTTCTGAGCGCAGACACCTGACGAGCAGACAGGGGGATGTTGCCTTTTAAGGTGTTGAGCGCGATTTCAGAGATGGCTTGAACCAGATCAGGCGAAGCAGAACACAGAATGGCCCTTCTCTGTCGCGGGGGGGTCTTGATAAGCAAATTTAAAAGGGGGAGATTTCTTTTCACACACGCAGACATGATGGGGTCACCTCTTTTGGTAAAGGGTTGTGCCTTTTTTCATAGTGTAGACGACCGGCCAGTCTGGAGGGAAAAGCCCCGTACGCAGTCTGTAAGGTTCTGGAGTGGTGGCGTTTAAGTCTACCACTAAATATCCGTAAGGTTTGACGGTTGCATCCTGGAAACTCTCCAGAAAGAACCGAGCATTCCCGGGGTACATCTGGCGTGCCAGAGTCAAGATTTGAGGTTTGTCCCTGGGGTTCTTGAACAGCACCATATACTTAGTGTTTAAGGTAATGGTGCGGTTGGATTTCCCTTGGTGGAAAATGTTCTGCGTGATGAAAATAATACTCAGGTTGCGATGGTGAACGTACTTGGTAAAGGCTTCGCCGATCTCTGTACTTGAAGAAGCAGACGCCATGAGATCATCAACGATAAGTAAATTCACTTTATTAGGAGGTAACAACTGGTCATCATTTAACGTTACAGGAAGCCCCTCCACAAATCTCATGTGGGGGTACTTACAAAGGAGTTCTTGATACAGAGGCTGCCAACAGCTGTAGCACCATACTATGTTTTCAGGCATGACAGAAAGCACCGCCGTCGCATGGTCCAACATGTTTTTTATAAAATACGTTTTCCCGCAGTTGCTGGGCCCCGCTAGTATAGCAGAAAAGGGGTGTTTCCAGCGCACATCCATCTTAATAACCGTAAGGCAGCGTTTTGAAGTCTTCCTGCACAACCCTCTTGTCATATACGACCTTTAGCGTTTTCTTCAGGGGCCCGGTTTCAATTCGCCACTTCTTTTTATTTCTCAAGATGCCCTTCTGATGTAAAACAATTTCTTTTGAGCCCACCCCGTAATCCAGAACCAGCTGCTTCAATGTGTCAAAATTTACTTTCTCTGAATTTACCGCATTAAGAGTAATTCCCTTAGCCTTCATGCAGGAGCCTCCCCCGATAATTTGTACCCATAGGTTTTGGGGCCCCCTGACACAAACTGCGTGATATGTTCATTGGGGGGAATTTCGCTTGTCAGATCCCCTAAATAGTCCCCCAAGGGGGGACGCCACTCCCCTGGTCTGTGTACAAAAATGACAGAATCCGTGTCGTGGTACAAACAGCGTTCCCCCAGCTTGTCTAACAAGTTATACAACTCCAATCGGGCATACGCGGTTGTAAAGGCGCCTATCAGGACATTGGTTTTCCCACTCGGTGTGAAGCGTTCCTTAGAACGCCTCCAGGACACAGAGACCGTTTCCTCATCAACTATTTCAAAGCCTGAAACATCATAGTCTGGAGAAAAGGCATACTCCAGAAGCACCGTGGGGTCCCTCACGATGGTATTGTTCATCAGATTTGAACGCTGCGCAAACTTTCCCCACAAGGAGTTTAGAAACAATTTCGCTATTTGGCGCTTTGCGGGGTTCACACTAATCTTCTCAGGCCGTAACTGGATCCCTTCTCTATCCTTATAGTCCCTAATGTATTGTGTTTTTTTCTCCTCATCAGTGCACCAGGAAGGGTACCCTGACGCTTCCTGTTTCTGCTGCAGGTGCATTTGGATGTAGCTGGAAAACAATTTTTTAGTTTTCTTTTTAAAATGCCAGATTTCAGAGATTGACAAAATCCTGTAACCCTTCTCTACAGCTTTCATCATTTCCACGGTAACCCAGGTGCCTTCAAGGCATCTTTCTTCATCTGAGTGTTCACAAGTCTCCTGCTGCTTTGCTTCAGCGCAGCTGCGACAAAGGGGGAACATGAGCTTATCCTCCACCCTGTATGGTAAAACGGGGAAAAAGAGGCCTCTTGGTGGGAGTACTTTAGTTTTTACCACCCCGAAGTAGTGAGAGAGAGATGGGTGAAAATCCTTGTAGATTATTTCAGGGTGTCCCAATGGGTATTTCTTTGTTTTGTTGACGTACGGGTACAAGCTGGTAAAGTCATAATAGCATATTTCCTCCCCTGCTTTTGGCTTGTAATAGAGCGTGATAGCATTTGTTCTTCCACCATACAGAGCATCACGGGGGTATAGAGGCTCGGGCAGATTGTTTTCACGTAGAAACGCGCTAACCTCCTCATTGGTAGCCACAATTTCCCGCCACTCATGCTCCCATATGGTTCTGACTTCAAAGCCCCTGCTTCTGAGTAGCCCCTCTCTGCGCTCGGTAAAATAATGAAGGTCCCCATACCTAGCCCCTGCCACGGGGTTTAGAGTGTTTTCACTGTAACACACAGTACAGCCGTGAAAAAAGCAGCCATAAAATTCAAAGGCTGTAGGACGCCCCTCAACCACCGCGTACCCATCCAGGAACAGCCGCCCAGCCTGAAACTCTCCGCCCTTCAGAGCGTGTTGAATCTGTGTGGATTCTTTATGCTCTGTGTACATCAGCCACTGTATGGCAGGGGTGGAAAATCTTTTTTTCTGGCTGTGGTAGTTGTCCCAAGGAATAATGGCAATGGTTTCTTCATGTAAAAACATGTGCCTAAACATGGTCATCGCTACGGTGGCGAGGGTCAGGTACTGAAATGGGTCTATCCCCATTGTGTGTGGCATTTTGGTCATTGCCAATATTTCAGACCTGTAACGTTGACACCCCTTCCTTAATATCCTTACATCCTGTTGGCAGTAGTACGCCAACTCTTTCTGGAGATCAAAAGTTTTATGTTGATTCTCCTCATGCCAAGCGAGAAAAACTTGTTTCTCGTCAGGCATCATGCTGTCGACCCCATAAAACTGTTTTGCTGGCAAGGGGCCGACATAGTCAGCATTTTCAGCTGTGTTGAAAAAGTGGGGGAAATACCCCTTGCACCTCTCAAACCCCAAAGCCTTGGGAATTTTGGAAAGTTTCATGGGAAGGAAATTTAAACTGTCTATAAACCGGATACTTAGTGATTTCACCGTGACCCCCATCAGTTTTCCCCCTTGCACTATGAGGTGGATGTCCATTTTCTCCAGCAGCAGCTGTTTCACGATAAAGTAGCTATCATAGCCCTTAGCGTTGTGTGCCAAAAACGTATACTGACGGAATTTTCGGTCAATGAATTTCTTAACAAAACTTGCAATGCACCCTTCTCCTTTGAACTCCCACTTTCTTTGGTCATTCAATCCCATGGCGAAAATGTAATTTGGGATGTGAACCCCGGTCTCCTGCATGCATTCAAAATCGTAAACGATATACTTTTTAGAATATTCTGGCTTATACACAGGCGGGATGTAACACATATGCCCCTGAACAGCAGGCTGAGAACACTCCTTGCATTTAAGGAGTTCGCAATCGTGCTTCTTTGAGACATAGCGTCTACATTTGTAGCACATTTTTTTAGCATGGCAATCGATCTCATTCCTGTCTGCTAATTCTTTATGGACGGAAAAACACAGCCTAGACTTGCAATATAATTTACAGCTGGGGCATTGTACCGACACCTCACGTATGCATTGTTTCCGTAAACATATGCGACAGGAAAAGCGACAGTTGTGTGTGTGTGCATAAGCCGTTCCACAGAGGTCACAAAAATTTCTAGTTCCGAAGAAACCGAGGGGGTTTAAAACACCGTAGAAATGCTCATTATGTAACAACATATAGTATGATTTATCGTGGACAGGCGCCCCCGCTCTGAAAATATCCCAACCTTTAGTGGCATGGATTACCACTCCGATATTAATCTGCAAATACCTTTCGAAGGTCGCCACATCCGACAGCAATATTTTTTCCCCTGAGCCGTATCCGAGTAGCTCATACAGCCTCCTGGCATCCTCCAGCAGCTGGCAATCCTTTACCTTTCCGTCTGTCATGATGGCTAAGAGACCCGCCCCAAAACATAGGTTTCCACCGAACTCATTGAAATCCACCAGATGTCGTTTTTTTTTCTCAATGATCTGACTGTAGAGAATTGAGCTTACTAACCGCCGCCCACGCCCCCCTCTGTTTCGAATAACCAATACCACTAGCCGCAACAGCCCATTCAGGTGAAGTGATGCATTACTCTGCATGAGTTTTGCGATACTGTTGAAAAAATCTACCCCATCCAATGCCCCGCGCACCCTCCTCAAAGAGTAGAGGGCATTGTTGAGGCCTCTGCCCTCCAGGCGCATTTGAATCAAGTCTCCTTCTTCCAACACCTGGTTCATGACATCAAGGAGCTGTTGAATGGCCCTCCTTATTGCGTCCTGAAGAAGCAGCGGGTTATTTATTCTCTCCAAATTTACAAAACGGAATGAAAAACTGTAACGAGAAACAGGTAGGTGTGGGGCATGCCATTCCCACTGGTCCACCCTTTGGAGATAAACTCCTGACAGTTCCTCTGCCTCAGATTCAGAGAGGTCACTGTCTTCAGCAGCAGCAGCAGCAGCAGCAGCAGGGGCTACTCCTGGCAGTTCCTCTGTCTCTGATTCAGAGGACTCACTGTCTTCAGCAACAGCTGGAGCAACTCCTGACAGTTCCTCTGTCTCTGATTCAGAGGAGTCACTGCACTCACTGACACCAGCCAAAGGGGCTTGTGGACCTCCCTCCCCTGACCCTGAGTCATCACTATCAGAATCAGAATCAGTGTCTTGATGAAGACCTCCCCCCTCCTGTATCACCCCTTGTTCACCCCTCTCAGGAGTGTTTGGCAAAGAGGGCGTCCCTCCCCCCTCTACTGGGGACAACTCTGGATAATTGGTAAATTGTTTAATTTCGTCTTGAAAAGAAACAAGCATGGTTTTATCAAGCTCCCCTTTCCCCATGCTATGCCAGTAGGAATTTATGCGTTCTTCCCAGGCATGAATTTTTGCGGAAAAACGGCGCACAGAAAGCACCGTATCCACCATAAGGTTTCCAAGCTCAACACTGTCTCGAGCAGAATCCGTGTGTCGCTCCTTTCTCTTCTTCTTAGTTCCAGGGGCGTCTTCACCCTCAGGGCTTGAAAAGCCCCCACGTTTTCTCCCATGGCCAGGGGCAGGCCCCGGTCTTCCTGTAGGTGTTTCAGTTCCTCCTAAAATGAGAGACATGTTTTAATGTACATACAGTGATTACAGGGTGTATGTGGGGGGGGGAGGCTGGTGTTACATTAGAGGGCCAGCATATACCTCTAAGGAGGGGAGGGGCTGATGGTCCTGGTTTGGGGGAATTTCCTTTTCCACGATAATGAGACAGATCATCCTCAGGGCTTCTGGAGACCCCCCCTGAAGCATTTCCAGCAGCAGCAGCCACATTTATAAAAAATATAATTTTTATAATTGTACATGGGTCTGTCATGTCTGAAATAAGTTCTTTATTGTGCATGGGTTGGGGGGGTTATTTAAAGATGCTACTTTTTTATACCTCTTTGGCCCCCTGGTCTTCCAGCATTTCTAAACAAGTTAGGCTTTTGCTTCGAAAGCCTTGTCCCCTTCGGAGTGTTTATTTCCCCTCCATGACTGAGACAAAAAGAACTAAAAAACAAACATGGATAACTTGTGATTAGCATGGTCCTCTTCAACTTACTATTCATATTTTTAGTATTGCTGTTATTATCATCATTCACATTATTATTTATTGTCATACTCTTACCATCAGAATCTTGGCTATTTGCAGAGTCTGCTGCTGCTGCCTCCATCCTCCTTTTTTTTCCTCACTTCCCTATAATTGTATAAACACCCCTGTTAACATCTCATTAAAAAACACCCTGCAGCCTTACAAAATAGGCAAAGGTTTGCTTTAACTGCTCAACCTTTTGAAAGTTAGACCCCCAGCCCCAGCCAAAATGCATGCCTTTCCCTGGTCCACAAGTCAAAAACACCATAGCTTGGTATTGGCATAGGGCCCCCCTCTCCTTTCACATTCAAAAAAAAATATAACATTTAGGACAACACAAAGCCAAACATTCATTTAAAAACCATCAGACAGAACAGTGGATGCTTCCCCTTTTGTGGAGGAAACGGACAAGTTTGTGTCAGAGTTCATACAGAAAATTGGATGGCGAAAGCTGTACCCCATGAGGGGCTAATATGCAGGAAACATTTCCTTGATTTATCTACATCAGAACTCCTTATTCACCCCCCACCCCGGAGTCCATAGGATAAAAACAATGCCTGTTACTCTGTATAACTCAGGGGGACAAAAATGCAGGCAACATTTCCTTGACTTATCTACATCAGAACTCCTTATTCACCCCCCACCCCGGAGTCCGTAGGATAAAAACAATGCCTGTTACTCTGAATAACTCAGGGGCAGAAATATGCAGGCAACATTTCCTTGATTTATCTACATCAGAACTCCTTATTCACCCCCCACCCCGGAGTCCATAGGATAAAAACAATGCCTGTTACTCTGTATAACTCAAGGGGACAAATAAGAAGGAACAACATCCTGGCTTTATGTACAACCAGGAGTTTCAGGATAAAGTGTTCCTCTGAATAACTCAGGGACAGAAATATGCAGGCAACATTTCCTTGATTTATCTACATCAGAACTCCTTATTCACCCCCCACCCCGGAGTCCATAGGATAAAAACAATGCCTGTTACTCTGTATAACTCAGGGGGCAAAAATGCAGGCAACATTTCCTTGATTTATCTACATCAGAACTCCTTATTCACCCCCCACCCCGGAGTCCATAGGATAAAAACAATGCCTGTTACTCTGTATAACTCAAGGGGACAAATAAGAAGGAACAACATCCTGGTTTTATGTACAATGATTGCCTTCAGAAAAACTTAAGTGTGCAGTCATGCTTCCCCCCCCCACAATACACAAAACCACAATTGCAACTCCTTCAAACTGTCTGTCTGCCATACACATGCCCCAAATAACTGTAACATACAGCATTTTAGGAAGGCAGAGAGAGAAAGAAAGAGAGAGAGAGAGAGAGAGAGTTACTCATTTTGTGGAGAAAATACAGTTTTCCACCACACCTAGTCTTTTCCCTTATTAAACTCTTACACAGAGTTTAACAGAAATGGATGCCCCAATTAATGGCATAAGGTGTGCCCAGAAATGAGTAACAGGTCTATAAAAGACAACATTCAGACATACAGACATAGAGAATACTCACCTTCCAGGAGGCTTGCTTCAGAGAGGTTGAGGAGGCTCTGATCCTCAGTTGAGGATGGGTTTCTGTGTCCCAGCCCATGCCTTTTTATAGGAAAAACCACTCCCTGTGGGCCGTACATCAAAGCCCCCACTGATTAGACCCCTGTCTCCTGCACCCAAAATTAATGGCACAATCTATCTTACACATATCCTGACATTTGCACCCCTAAATTTCATTATCTGACAAACAAGTTTGGGTCCGATACCGGATGGCATGTGCCCCCTGACCCTGGCCAGAGTTTTTCTCACAGGCTGCTGGGCTGCACTCTGTCTCTGGTATTACAAGCACCCCCCCTTGGAATAAAACTTAGAATCTTAAGTTAGCACTCTTCAATAAGCAATACATCCCTATATTAAGAAACTGTAAGATGGCACACCTCAAATTTTTTTCTCCAGAGAGACATAGTAGTTCTTAAAAGCTTCTGAATGAAACCTTTATTGGCATAAAGACAGACATACAAAAAATATTAATAGCAAACACTTTAGACAGTCAGAATAAAAGGATCCATCAACAGCAGCTCTAACGGACCGTCTAGATATTAAGATATATTAGGGACCCCCCACAACTGCCATCTATAGCCAAATGAATATGTGTCATATAAAGGCGAGATCACTTTGACGTTCTATTACTAAAACCAGATAGTTAGCTATCTGTTTGGTGCGTAATTCATCCTCACCAACCAACCAATAGGTAATATATGACTTCTGAATCAGAAAATCCTGTGTGTTTAATCAAACTCGGTCCTATATGGGATAAACGTAGGTCTTGGTAAAGATATATAACAATATAACAACATATGTGGCAAGGTTTCAAAAGGGTATAGCCGTGCTTCATGTGGCACAATTATATATTATAAAGAAAAGGCTGCTTGCCCCCCCCCTTTCCACCATTGAATTAAAAGCAGACATCCAGATGGGTGACCCAAACAGTAGCTAAAACCTTATGTTATATGTTTTCCTTAACGAAAAGCTTAAATGGAACATACAGTTTTTGGGATTGGTCTGCCTTAATGCTGGAGAACAATTTCTGGTTTATGTATACATAGGCATTTCCCTAAAGTTACCTTGCGGGCAAATTTTTCCAATACAGTTTATTGTGGGGCATAAGAGCCCTATAATATAAGATAGTAAACAAGATTTTTTAGCACTCTTCATTAAGTATTTGCTGTTCTATATTAAGAAACTGTATAGCTGGCACACCCCAAATTTTTTCCTCCTGAGAGACATAACAGTTCATAACAGATTATGTTTTCCTTAATAACAGTTTAAATGCTACATACAGCTTTTGTGGGATGGATAACAAAATTTTTGTATTATGTGTACATAGGCATTTCCCTAAAGTTGGCTTGTGGGTAAATTTTCCAATATGATAAGAAATGCTGTGTTCTTTATTGTGGGGCATAAGAGCCCCATAAGATAGTAATCAAGTTTTTTTTTTTCCCCCTTGTCCTTCACATAACCTTTTTTTGTTTGTTTGGACATTTTTTTTTTTTACTGCCAGGGTGAAATGGTTTTAACAGCCCCATTCCCCAGAGGTAATGTGTGGGAAGCAGTATCAGTTCCACTAAACATAACATGATATTTTTCTTCAATTCTGACAACCACGCTTGGTGCTATCGCTGGCATGTGCCCCCTGACCCTAGCCAGTGTTTTTCTCACAGGCTGCTGGGGCTGCACTCTCTCTCTCTGGTATTACAAGCTCCCATAATCCTGTGTTTTACAGGCCAATTGTAATTTACAAACAAATCATACACCACGTTTGCTGTGTTGTAACTTTTATTCTGTTTTTTACATTACACACAATCATAGAGACATCGCCCATTACAATGTCTTATGTATTTTATCCTGTATTTTACATGAACTGCGATACATCGAGCCCCTTGTGAAAACGTGAAAGAAAATCGGTATATTTGCTGTGGTTCAGAATCCTCTTAAGATCAGAAACAAATTTCTGATCTTCAGGTTTCAAAATATTAACCAATTCTTTCTCAGGCTCTGCAGCTTGTTGGAGATGAGACAGTAAACTGAGCAGATAATCCACACTGAGACAATCAAGTTCAAGAATGTACAAGCAATATCCAACACATAAGAAAAGATGAAAAAGTTTGGGTAAATATAACAGTTGCAGCAGTTGATTCAGGTGTTTCGATTTATCAGCAGGTGTCCATTCCAAGCAGTGATGATCGCTGCTTTGCGCCTGGCCTTGAGAAACACATCCTGGGCACAGGTCGTGCAAATACCTCTCATAGCAGTGGTTAACAACCTCATGAATCGTGGCCCTCATAAGAGATTTGGTGGCCGCCCTCCGATCCGGTGCAGACAGAACTTGAAAATCAGGAGAAAGCTCTATTCCCAGCACTGCGCGGAGGTGTGCCTGAGGCAAGTCTCCCATGTTCACATCCCCCCTGTAAGGCTGTAAGAAATAAGTTTTTAAATATCCAGGGAAGCCTTTCTTTTTTTTTCCCCATTCGCCACCCCTCTGAAAAAACATGACTTACCACGAGCGGAGGATCTAGGTGCCTCTTCACTCTACGGCAATCACACCAATCGTCATCCGGTTCAACAATCATGTTTTGTTCCCACGCGAGCTTGTAAAGGAGGCCGAGGGACGGCGCAGGGTAATCGTCTGAAGACGTGCTTTGATAGCGTTTGCGCTGCTTCGCCTTCTGAGGGGCTGGGGGCTCCGCAGGCTGAGGGCTTTGGCGTTCAGATTCCATCTCGGCTGGCCGTGAACGCTTGCGCTGCTTAGCCTTCTGAGGGGCTGGGGCCTCCGAAGGCTGAGTGCTTTGGCGTTCAGATTCCATCTTGGCTGGCCGTGAACGCTTGCGCCTCTGGCTTAAGTACGCCCGGGGCATGCCTGGACATGTTCTCAAAGCCCCTTCCCTCCTATTGGTCAGGGACCCTGGAGGCGTGGTTCACCCCTGGCAGCCTGGACATGCCCGGGCATGTTCTCAAAGGCCCCCTTCCGATTGGTCGGGGCTAGGGGCGGGGCACAGGCCCCCACACTACAAATTGGGACTTAGGCACACCACGCCGTCTCAGAACCTAGTCTAGGAGGCAGGGGGACGGCGGGGCAAGCAGGCTGAGGGGGCAAGCAGCCCCCGAATACACACGGGGCGCCGGTTACGGGGGTGACAAAAAAGGGGGGCCCAAGACTCCCAAAAACGGCTCCGGGGGTCGGGGACAAAGGGGCGAGTACAATGAGGGGACTCACAAACCCCTCAAATCAAAAGGGGCGCCCACAAAATGGCCGACGCCAAAAGTTCGTCCGGCGAACAAGAAAACCAGACACGGGGGTCCAGGGCGACGGGCTGAGTTGATTGAGGGGTCGCATGCACCCCGAAATAAAAAAAGGCGCACAAAATGGCCGACGCAAAAGTTCGGCCGGCGGACACGAAAATCACGCCCAGTGGTCCACGGCCAAGGGGGGAACGGGGGCCACAGGGACCAGAACCCCAACATTCAACACGGGGCCCGAGGCACCCCAAAGTAACCCGAAAATACCCCAAAATAGCACCCAAAGGACCAGGGGTAGGAGCAACTGCTACAGCGAGGCCCCAGGGGTGGGGGAGGGGCTTAAAGCTGTCAAGTTTGATGAAAGGTATGTACTATAACTACTTTCTATCATTGTATACATAGATATGATAATGTTCTGTAATAGATCTCCTTACAGACAGTGCTGATATTTCACTATGAGACTAAAATCATGAGAGGAATTTCATATGCTTAATTGGATTATATTCTTATGCAAACAAACTATTTATAAGTATCCTTCTATCAATATATTAATGCAGCTATGTCCAACATAACCATTATAACTGAATTTTTGCTTATTGGGTTTTCCGAATGTAGGGAGCTTCAGATTTTACATTTCCTGATTTTCTTAGCAATGTACCTGGCTATTCTTGGGGAAAATCTTCTCATCATCACCTTGGTAGCCCTCAACACCCATTTGCATAGTCCACTGTCTTTCTCGTTAATTTATCGATTGTTGATCTTGGAGCCACGTCCGCCATCATTCCCAAATCAATGGCCAATGCCCTCAAGAACACAACACAGATTTCCTATTCGGAATGTGCTGCACAAATACTTTTCTTTGTCTTCTTCATCTCATCAGACCTGTTCCTTCTCACTGTCATGGCCTATGACCGATATGTTGCCATCTGCCACCCATTGCATTATACATCTCTGATGAACAGGGAGACCTGCATCCAACTGGCAGGTGGAGCATGGATGGCAGGACCGATTAATGCTGCTTTGCACACTGCTGCGTTATTTTCAATGCCCTTCTGTGCCAACGTCATTAATCAGTTTTTCTGTGAAGTCCCACATCTTATTCAAATCTCATGTTCTGATTCATACCTCAGAGAAATCTGCGTTCTTCTCTTTAGTGTAGCCTGCGGTCTTAGCTGCTTTGTGTGCATTATCATATCATATGTGAAGATCTTCAACACAGTGTTGAGGATGCCCTCCATGGAGAACAGGCAAAAGGTTTTCTCCACTTGCATCCCTCATCTCATTGTTGTCTCCCTATTAATTAGTACTGGTATGTTTTCCCATTTAATGCCAACTTCCAACTCTTTATATAATCTGGATGAGGTACTTGCTGTGATATATTCTACAGTACCACCTACGATGAACCCAATCATCTACAGCATGAGGAACAAGGATGTCAAGGCTGCCCTGTGGAAACTGTTGTACTGGAAACTTCCAACCAAGCATACAATGACTCGTATACACCTGTGACCCTTCTGCTTACCTACTTTGCTACTTTAAGACACAGACAGAGACAGAGAGCTTTCATAGTTGCCATATAGTATCATATATCTTATAGTAGTTGCCTTGCTTGTTTTTGTCACTTGTATTGCTTTTGTTGTATACAGAATCAAGACTTTGGTTTCTGAGGTCTTCATTAAAACAACATTGTTTATAGAATATGTTTCTGACTGGTCTGGGTGGTAGCATACTTGGAAAGTACCGATTTGAGTTCTCAAGAGGAAAAGCAGCATATGACGGGACAGATGCATAAGCAAATAAGTTAAGAGTTTATTGGAGTCACTAATAGTTTTTTTTCCTGAATAAAATGAATGCACACTTATCCATTTTAGATCATTTTGCTTGCAGTGATACAAACCAATAGAGGTAAATATTGTCTCTGATTCTGGACAATGTCTCTGGATGTTGCTACAGTGACTTAACACTTAAATTTTCTCTACACATGTAACGTTCAATGTGCATAGACCCAGACTGTATCGTCAATTTCCAAGGGGACATTGAAAAATCAGCTTTGGGTTTCAGTCTCAGTAATGAAATTAGCTCCATCAAAATTATCTCTGACACTCTTCCAAACAATAATTAGTTCATTCAAAGTTTATCTTAGACACTCGATTTCCATACGTTTGAATACATTCCACACATGTAACATTCAACGTATATAGGCCCAGACCACATGACTGATTTTCCAGATAAAATTCTGGAGTTGACTTTGCAATGTAGGTCTAAATATCTAAGAGCCCACTCTTATCTCTGATGGAGCATGTACCGCAAGCAATGGGTGAGAAAGGGGGACCGTTTCTATTTACCACTCCCTGTGCTGCCTGATCTCCAATGAATATCCTCAGACCTACACCAGCTCTTTGCTGGCGTAGGTCTGAGGAGACTTCTGGGGGTGAGCTTGGGCCAGGAAGGGGGGATAGAAGTAGGTCTATGCGGCTGTTGCTGAGATCCTCCACCTCTTGTCCCTGAATTTCCCTGCTGCTTACTTTCAAGAGATGGTGGAGGTTCTGAAGGCCACTGTCGCCCATGCACGGCCTCTGGTCATTTGTGCTGGCACCACAGCCTGCCAAACAGTGCAGTAGCTTAGTTACGGAGGCGGAGTACAACATTTACCACCAGAAGCTCAGCATAGGATTGGGCTGTTAGATGTTATTCATGGAATGTTATACTTCTATGTAATCATCTGGTGACATCAGAAGCTTACCGGGGGGGGGGGGAGATGCTTATGGTCTGGATGAGGGACAGGTATTGTGACAGTATTTAGACACTTACGGCGGAATTCTACACACCCCCAGCACTGGCACAGCATGCACTGGACCACTGCATGCTGTCGCAAAAGTGCCGTAAAGCACTTTGCAACAGAACAACAGTTGCTGGGGCTGGTGAGAATACGCAGAAGGCAGAAGTATCAGCATGGGCTAGAGAAGTTGAGTTTTGTGCCAGCAGTGCGAGGGTGGAACAGGGCAGGGGAAGGTGGGGAGGGGGTTAATGGGGCGAGGGATGGGCGGTGATGGGGGCGGGGTGGGCAGATCAGACCTGGGAGGTGGTGGGATTAGCAGTGCTGTCGCGCGCCACATCCTGTCCCCTTCCAGGACCTGATCCACCAACATGGAACTTGGACTTGAGTCCAAGTTGCCCCATAGTGGCTGCTGGGGCTTACCCCGGGTTAAGGGAACAAATGTCCCCTTACCCTGAGGCGACCTCCAGCAGCCATTATTCCCATGCAGGATAGAAATTGGGGCATTTTTGGCCCAGCAAGCTGTTAGCAAAAAGTAAAGCTGATTTCTAAGACACGTTTTGTCCTCTGAGTAACTTTTTCGTATTCAGATTGGTTCTTAGCAGAATAATGTAACATTTGGGGAGAAAGATGCAAGAAAGTAGCCCAGTGTTGGAGGCCAGGATGGCAAACACCTCCACAGCCACTATGTGTTTCCCCTTGGTGCTCAAGTAAGCAGGAATAAAGGAGATCCAAACACTGCAAAAGACCAGCATGCTGAAGGTAATGAACTTGGCTTCATTGAAAGTGTCCGGCAGTTTTCTGGCTAGGAAAGCCACAGTGAAGCTGATGATGGCCAGAAAGCCCATGTAGCCCAGGAGACAGTAGAACATGCTGAGAGAGCCTTCATTGCATTTCAGGATGATTTGCCCAACTTGTGAGTGCATGTCAACATCTGGGAATGGGGGAGAGGTCAACAGCCATGTAGTACAGATACAAACTTGAATGAGGGAGCAGGAGAGAACAATGGAATTGGCCACTTTTTGCCCTAGCCATTTCCTCATCTTGTTTCCCGGCTTGGTGGCAAGAAAGGCCAGGATCACAATGATCGTTTTTGCCAAGACACAAGAAATGGCCACCGAGAAAATGATGCCGAAAGCGATTTGACGGAGAAGGCAAGTGACCTTCCCAGGCTTGCCAAGGAAGAGCAAAGAGGAAACGTAGCAGAGGAGGATGGAGCTGAGCAGAACACAGGTGAGGTTCTGGTTGTTGGCTTTGACAATGGGAGTGTTCCAATTCTTCAGAAATGTTTGTATGACCAAAACAGTGACCACAGCAAAGAATATTGCAAAGTAAACCAAAACGATACCCAAGGGCTCCCCGTAGGTTAGGAAGGTTATCCTCTTGGGGATGCATTGGGTCTGGTTTTCACTTGGATATTGATCCTCTGGACACTTGACACAATGAACTGCATCTAAAGTAGATAAGCCAAGTATTAGTATCTCAGTTCATTCACACAGTGCTGTTTACCTTGTCTTGAAATAGTGGTATCCGTGCAGGACAATAAATGTTCATTTCTGGATTGTTGACAGTCATGTTTGTATTGGAGACAGGACTCTGTCCCAACGCAGCATTAAGGGGTCGACTAAAGTGCATCTCATTCTGTGATAGATTTTCACTAGTTTTTCTCATGACACTTCATTTCCATCTACATTATGAATTGGTGAGATGTATTTCATACCATTGAAAGCAATTACGATGTGGGAGAAGTCTGCAAGTAGCAGGTTTCGAATGTGAAATCTCCTTTCCCAACAGGTGTACAATATTGGCAGCGCAATCCTATCCAACTTGCACCACTGCTGTAACCAGCAGTGCAGTGAGAACGGGAGACCCCAAAATGGAAGGGGTTTCAAATCTCCTCCAAAGGGGGATTTCAAAGGGGATTTAAATCTCCCCTCCCCTCCAAAGCTTCCCGCCCTGCCCTCCCCCACTGGTTACACTGGTGGTGTGTAGGATAGGATTGTGCTGTGGGTTTGCCTAGTCAAATCACAAAGACTCTGTGTGCCCACTGACTTTTGAATAGGCAAAAGTTAGGTAACAAGTTTTAACAAGCCTGCAGGTTTGAGAACCTCTGATGTTTGTAGAACAGCAAACCCCAGCGAAGATTCCATATTCTCCACATCATACATCTATGTTGTCCTTAGGTAAAGGTGACCCCTGACAATTAAGTCCAGTCGTGTCCGACTCTAGGGTGTGGTGCTCATCCCCATTTCAAAGCTGAAGAGCCAGCGTTGTCTGAAGATGCCTCCGTGGTCATGTGGCCGCCATGACTCTCCTTGCCGCAGCGCGTAGCATGCAGCTGGAACACGGAGCGCTGTTTACCTTCCCACAAGCGGTACCTATTTAACTACTCGCATTAACATGCTTTGGAACTGCTAGGTTGGCAGGAGCTGGCCAAGCAACGAGAGCTCATCCCGTCGCGGATTCGAACGGCCAACCTTTCGATCAACAGCTCATGGTTCAGCGGTTTAACCCACTGTGCCACCCGCTGGCCTTAGATTCCTTATTTTCTCTGATACTGTGTGCAGTTCTACTGTCTCAAAGTCTGAACGAAAGAACTTGACTTTCAATTCACAAAGTGAAGTGAAGGAGACAAGGAGTGACCAATTCAATCACTAGATGGAATGCTTGCAACGATCCCAAGCATTAGTCCCAATTCTAAAACTGTAGATGCTGTTCTACAACTGTCATGAAAGTCTCATTACAATATTGATAAAGATGATACGATGTCTGGGGATTAGTTCTGAAAAGGTAGGAAACTTTCAATTTAAATGCAACAGATAATTATAAATGCACGCAAGATGTTGCAATATGAATTTTTCATATTGTGGAGCATTATATTTGGAGAGGGCTAAACGTGTATGCAGGCCAGCGGGTGGCGCAGTGGGTTAAACCGCTGAACCATAAGCTGTCGATCGAAAGGTCGGCAGTTTGATTCCGCGACGGGGTGAGCGCTCGTTGCTTGGCCAGCTCCTGCCAACCTAGCAGTTCCAAAGCATGTCAATGCGAGTAGATAAATAGGTACCGCTTGCGGGAAGGTAAACTGCGCTCCGTGTTCCAGCCGCATGCTACGTGCTGCGGCAAGGAGAGTCATGCCGGCCACATGACCACGGAGGCGTCTTCGGACAACGCTGGCTCTTCGGCTTTGAAATGGAGATGAGCACCACACCCTAGGGTTGGACACGACTGGACTTAATTGTCAGGGGATACCTTTACCTTTAAACATGTATGCTGTCCTTACCCATCTGATTAGAAATCATGTCTTCTGGGCATTGAGTACAGTCATAGCAACAAACTGGTTTTCCCTCCTTGACTGTCCTTCTATGTCCAAGAGGGCAAGGCTTGACACACTTGGAGTAGGGCAATATCTGATAATAAGAATGAAAAAGAATAATGAAAAAGAAAAGTAGGTAACACCAATTTTTTCATACCCACCAACACAATAGAATTGCATGACATCCATGAAATTCCTGACTAGAAATATCTATATGGAGATTTTCAATGTTGCTGTTGTAAAAACAGTTAACACAAAACAAAATTTAGTCAATAACAAAAATCGATATCACAGAAAAGGCAGATACCTATTTTTCTAAGCCAGTGGTTCCCAAACCGTGTGTACAAACTCACAGGGGCCTCCTCTTCCCAGCTCTCCCAGGTGCCGCCATCTTGGGTTGCACAAGATCATGCGAGAACTCGCACAGTTCTCATGAAATCTCGCATGATCCAAGATGGAGGCACCCGAAAGAGCCGGGAAGAAGAGACTGCCAGGGACGAGCTGTGGAGGGCGCTGTGACCACAGTAAGTTTGGGGACCACTGCTCTAAGCTTATCCCCAACCTAATTGTGATCTCTCCCCTTTTCTTCCTTTCTCTGATTTCTCCACTCTTGTGAGGGTCCAAGAATCATAGGCCCAACATGGTGAAATGTGGGTGGGGAGGCTGCCAAAAGGGAGGACAGAAACCAATGTGTTCCATCACTCCCTCCCACAGCCTCCCTGCCCCGTTCCTAATCCTCCCCATCCCATTTTGCCCCTGCCCCGCCCTTCCGCTATCTTACTTGCTCCGACAGGTCAAGGGGAGTTCCACAAATACGTGGGGAGTGCTGCCCCCTCTTGAGGCAGTGCTCCCAAAATGGCCACTGGCTGAGTGCTGTGCACTCTGTTGGCAGCCATTTTACAACAGCGGAACTCTGTTCCACTGTCGTAAATAGCTGCAAACAACAGCCCAATCCTGAATAGGATTCAGTTGTCTGTCAAAGAAAGTAGGCATTTGATTGAAGCCTTAAAGCACTAGCCAATGCATATTCACTCAGAAGTAAGTCTCACAGCCCGGTCCAGCCCAAGGCAACTGCGGTACAATTCAGGCACAATTGCAGCCCAAGTGCTTTAGGCCCGAGTTGTGCCTGAATTGTGCCTGAGTTGGGCTGCAATTGTGTCTGAATTGGGTTCCGGCACAATTCAGGCACAACTGCACAATTCAGGCACAATTGCAGCCTAAAAGTGGGCGTGTCGGGGGCGTGTTGGGGGTGTGACGGGGGCGGTTACGAAATTTGGTCCGGTTCCAGACGCTGGAGAGCCCCTGACACACCCCCTCGAGCCCAACTCAGGCCCAAAATTTGGGCCAGCAAAAAGGGTGGACCCAAATGTGAGGAGACCCATAGGAGCCATTTTACCTTACCCACACCAGCCCTCTCCTGAAAAGTTCTAACAGCCTGGGCCCGAGTTGGGCCTGAGTTAGGACCGAACAGTTGTGGCCTAACTCTGGACACGGACCCAAATAGTTACCCTATCAGCACCCAGCCCCACCCAGCCTCTTTCCCACAAAAGCCCAGCCCCAGCCCTCCACTCACTCTCTCTCTTTCTCTCTCTGAGCACGTGGCATGGGGTTCTGTCCCCCAGCAGCCACAAAGTGGGACTTTGAAAACTTTTCTAACACCCCTCTTCTCTCTTCTCTTCACCTCTCTCCTCTCTGCCCCCTCTAGGGCAGAGAGGGCTGTTCTGCCTGTGGCCAAACTGTTTACTCCTGTGCCTGGGCAGCTCTCTCCATGCAAGTGTTTGCTAACCCATGTCTTTCTCCCAGCCCCTCTCCCCCCCCCACAGGCAACAACACCAGCAGGTAAGTGCAGGTAAGAGCAGGGTTTGTGCTGACATGTGGTCTGACTTCTGCCTCTTAGCATAGAGAAATATAGGTAGGATACATGCCTCTATACCAATGTCATGTCTCATAGCTGCCTGCATAGCCTGCCATGATATGCCTCTTTACCAATGTCATGTCTCATAGCTGCCTGCAATGCCTGCCATGATATGCCTCTTTACCAATGTCTTGTCTCATAGCTGCCTGTATTAATGTGAGCACACAATGCCATGGGTGTGGAACTGTAACCCATATGTAGACACCAGCTGTTCCCCCCCCCTCTTTTCTCCACAGGGTCTACTGACAGGTCAGTATTGCTAGGATTGCCATGGTTGTGACCCCCAAGTTGTGTTGTTGTCTCTCTCTTTGACCCCTTTCCCTTACAGGATCATGCTCACCTTACACCCAGGGAAGCAGCGCAGACCAGGCTCTGTGTCTCACACCACTCGGCTGTGTGTGATTACTCTCCCTGCAGGCCTTTGCAACCAGCACACTGGCATTCCTTCAATGGTGATTGCCACCACACAGCAGCTGCCATGGAACACCCCCAAGTTGTTCGTCCCCCCAGGAATGCCCACTACCACCAACCGTCCGGGGAGCACCCCTGGGCCCGCAGTCTGGTTGCCCCATGGTCGTCTGCCTCGATGCTGCCAGAGGTCTGGGAGCCTGCCCTGCAACCCTCCTCAGCTGCTGCTGCTGCTGCTACATTCTGAGTGGCTGCTGTGCCTACCCCTTGCAGCCTCGCCTGGCCATCCCTGCCAATGTTCCAGAACAATAAAGATGCCCCTTGGGCAAAGGCCCCTTGAACACCATGACCCCAATGTTACACAAGCACTGCCCCACACACACAGAGACAGCGCCCAGCACACAAGGCCCTGCATGAATCCCAGCCAGGGCCTGCCACAGCCAGCCCAGGGAGAACACAGCAGGGGGGCTGCCAGACCCTCAGGGCTCAGAGGGGAGGGGGGAGTTGGGGGGGCCTCTCAGGCAGGCAAACAGTGACAGGCGACATGGCGCACGTCCGCCACGTCCGTGAAGAGCCCTTTCAGCAACCGGGGCTCTCACCCACCCTCGGTCCGCCCGTCAACGGCGCCCGTGTCCGCCCGTCAACGGTGTCCGTTTCCGCCCTCAGTCTGCCCGTCAACGGCATCCGTTTCCGCCCTCAGTCCGCCCGTCAACAGCGTCCGTTTCCGCCCTCGGTCCGTCTGCATGAGAGGCGCCCGTTCCTGCATTGCCTCCATCTGCGAAGTGACCCCTGTGTCCCTATTGGTCTCTGCAGACCCCTCTCCCTGTATCCCTCTCCCACCAGCCTTGTTGTCTGTCTGTTTCTGACCCACCCGTGTCCCTCCCCAGCACCCCCTGTCCGCCTGCCCGTGTGCCTGCCTCCCCTCCCACTCCCTGATGATGGACGCTGGCACCCCCCACCCCGCCAGAGCGCCTGCCGCAAGGCGCCTACGTTGCCCCATCTGGGGAGTGATGAGCTGCGTGAGCCCTTCCCGCTCACAGCAGACAAGCCCAAGGCATCTCTTGGTCTTGGCCGGGGCACGGATCAGAAGGCATACCGGGATGCCTTCTTTGTGGGCATAGCCACGGCCCTGGTGGCCCAGGGCTTCAGGCAGCACACGGGCATGTCATGGCGGAGGCGGTTCCAGACCTCATGAGACCCCCCTTGTGCGTGCCGTTCCCACCCCCTCCTTCCCTTCTCTCCCCCGCTCACCCCCCCATGACTCCCACGTGCAGCCTCACCGTGGCTTGGGGGTGGCATCGCAGTCTGCAGGAGGGAGGGCAGTGGCACTCCCCCCTGCGGCAGGTGGCTAATGCCCAGGGTGCCCTGGGGCAGCTGGCACTGGCACAACCTCTGCCCTTCAGCTGACTGTCGCACGCCCAGTGCCTGCAGGCCCACCTGTGGCTGCCCATCTGCTGCGACCGCTGCAGCAGCTGTGGTAGGTGCACGCAGACGGGCTGAGGAGGGGGCTCTTCACTTCCACAAGACTGACAGCTCCCCACAGGGGCCTGCCTGCCTCTGCGGTAAGTTTTGCCTCGATCCTGGCCCACTGCTCTTGCCTTCTGCCTAACTCAGGCACAGTTGCAGCCTAACTCGGTCCTATTTTGGGCCACAATTGTGCTACAATTGGGCCTCAACTGTGCCTGAGTTGGGCTGGACTGAGCCCTCAGTGTATTCAATAGGACTTCCTGCCCAATTCTATCCCCACCAGCCCATAGCAAACAGAGCTGTTGACGGATCGCACGCTGAATGAAATGGATGGGGGGGAGGGGAACCAGATGGCCCGTGAAAGTAAAAACCTTTCTAACTTACCTTTCCTTCAGCCAGCTGGCCGCCAATGGAGCTCCTCAGACCTATTCCAGCTATTTACCTGGCATAATGTCAGGGAGATTTAGGAGGCATGTCGGGCTGGGAAGACGGGGATAGGATCTTGGTGCATGATGCTGATGCTGAGATTCAAAATGTAAGAGGCCAGCATGACTCTAAATCTAATCTCGTCTGCAGCCAAAAAACTGGGAGTTCTACTAATATCTTCTTGCCTTTCAATATTTAGCAACCTCTGTCTAATAACTGCTCATGCCTGATTTACATCCATTGAAAAGGCCACCTCAGGGGAAAACCCCGGGTGCCTAAGCTTCTCACGGACTACCTTCAACCAAGAAGACTGGAAATTGTCATGTAAGATTAGCGATGGTAAACTCTGAGCATTAAAGTTCAGATTAAGCCACAGGTTGATAGAAGCGAGTGAAACCCTAGCCTCAACCTTTACCAAACCAGACTCCAATTGCAAACTTGCATTAGAAACATAACTGGACACTTGAAAGATAGATCTCAGGAACTTTGATTGAACACATTCCAGGTGAGCAAAACTAGCTGATGGAGGGCCCAAAATTATCCCATATAAAAGTTGGGCCAATGTTTTCATTTGAAACAGCTTTAGTGGTGCAGGAATATAGTAGCTCCCTTTAGTGCACAAGAACTTGACTATTGCATGAACAGATTTCTGACCAGCTTCTAGGGAATAATTCAAATGAATCCACTTGGCATACTTGGAAGAGAATGTGATTATCAAAAATACATTTGACCTCTATTTTTTAAAAATGGTTGTTATGTTCAGGATTGAATTATCCAATAAGATTCACACTAAAGGGCACAGGAGATACACGAGATAACAATGTCTGAACAGTGTAATTCACTGTGATTTTAAGATCTGGTGTTTGGTCCTACCTTCTTAAATTTGCTATTCCACACAATTTTATTTGAATTAATGGAGAACTCTTGATTTGATGAAATCTCTCCAACCCGGCCTCTAAGGACAGACTGATTGGGGAAGGTGACCCAGTTGATGATGTCATACCCAGATGACAATTCTCCATTCTCAAAAAAGATTTCATGTCCAACACCATTGTTAAAGTGGGCAGACTTCAGGATAGATTGGAACTAGATTGGAAGAGAAAACGTTTACACACTGGAGACAGGTTTTTTTTTTTACATTTTTGTGTGTGTTTTTTTTCATTTCATTTCATTCTTCCACCAAAATATTAAACATGCAGTGTACAGAAACAGGAGATGGCATATTTCCCTCCTGTTTCTACGGTATCATCTTACTATCAATCAATATACATGTCACACAGTGATTTTTTTTAAAGTTTTTGGTTCCTTAATGTCTTTAACACATTCCCTTCTGGTGACAATATTTGGTCATTATAAACATTTTCATCCACATTAAGAAGTTCATCGCAAGGGATCTTACCTGCCATGGATGAACATTCATATTGACAAATTTGTCTTTGTCCAGTATTCTTCTTCGACTTGACAACTGTATGACATGTAGCGTGTGTGCTACAGCATAGACAGCATTGTAGATATTGTAGCTCTCACCAGTCATGTCCAATTCAAATCTAGAGACCGGCAGTCTCTCTAGCTTCTCATCTCCTCTACATATTCGACAATAATTACAAGACCGAAAGTTTTCATTGAGTAGACGACAATAAAATATAATTTGCCAGAACACAGAGAGGAAGTGCATCAGTGACTTGCCAGGCTTTAAGTTCTGGAGAAACTCTCGGAATGCTGGTACTGGATAGATTTGAACTGAAAAAGACAAGGCGCCATGGAAGGTTTTTGTAGAGAAGCCACCCTGATTGAATGTATTAGTGAAATCCCACTGAGGAGGTAGAATCCAAACCTTCCCAATATGGAATTTGATGGAAAATTCATTCACATCTATTACCATTGCTAAAGATTCCAGAGAGTGAGAATCTCCACTGACCACAATCACATTGACATCAGTTGTGCGAAGTATTAAGTACATTTTGGAATACGTTCCTCCATCACCTTGTATAATATGGTGATTCATTGTTTTTGTCCTTTCCAAAAAGGCGACACAAATGCCATTGCGGGCAAGCCTAGGTGTTAGTACTTGCACAAAGCTTTCTCCATCATCATCATCTGAAACAATGAGACCAATCCATGTCCACTTGAAATGCAGAAGTAGATGAACTATCCCCGTGTGCAAAGTAATTTCCTTTGGTGCCATCTGGTACAGTGAGGGGAGATGAGCTTTCCCACTCATCCTGGTTTGATATGCACCGTAAGCAAGCTAAGGGGACAGCATACTTTTTTAGAGTTTGAAGAGATAACTGAATATTCCCAAACACACATTTTTTCCCCTAAAAATATGTTGCAAATACATTGCTAGGTGTTTGCCTTGTCTTATATCTTTTTTTATTATATGGTGCTGCCCTTGAAGGTCCATTGCAATTTTCAGCTGCAAGGGTGTTAAGCGCTGCAAGGTGTTTTGATAATGTCACAACTTTGTTGTTCGAACTGTGTTGATAGTTGATTTCTGAGAGCAATTCAAGGAGTTGGTGATTGCCGTTAAAGTCCTAAACAGCCTTCAATGTGAAAGACAACTTTCTCCCACATATCCATTCTATCAGATTTTTCAAAGAGGTTCTGCTATTTTTCGAGGTTCAACTGGGCAGAAACTGGTAAGAGGGCTTTCTCAGTTGTGGCCACCAGTATATTCGCAAACTGTGGCTGGTGACTTCTCTGTCCATCAATCACTGTCAACTTAAGACATTTTTGTTTTGCCACACCTTCATGGTTTTCTCAATTGTTTGTTTTGTCTTTCTTTTCTCTCTTCTTCTAACTCTTTATTATGGTTCATAGTAATGCTGTGTGTTGTGTTTTAACATTGTTTTTAGTGATACCAATTGCGACTTGTCTTGAGTTATTCTGAGAAAGGCAGGGCATTTTTTTTAACAATAAAGAGATCAATCTATTTCTATAGGTACAGTAGATTGTTACACATTTATAAAACAGGTAGGAAAGTACTAGAAAATGTTGACGTATCCCCAGTTTCTAACACAAGTGCTCCTCCCTTTTTTCCATTTCTTTTCGAATGATTGAAAAATGCTATTTTGCAATTGAAAAATAAAATAAATAATGAGATGAAATCCCCTTTACTTCTGAGGACTCCCCGCCCCCAGCATTAGGACATTTCAGAGAAGCTATTGAAGAAGGAAAATGGAGGCTACTCATTACTAAACCACCATCTGTACTGAGGAGAAAAGCTCAGGGTGTCTAGATACATTGCATCTGACATGGACTGAGTTTAATCATAACATTAGATCAAAACGTAATTCAGTAGCATCCGTACCCAAATACATATGCACCTACCTGTGGAATCTGGTAGATATTCAAGATGGTGGACATTTGAATGGAGTTTTCAACAGTAAGTCCTCCTATAAGAGACAACACTTCCTTTTTCATATTACATTGGTAGTTAGGCACAGTCCTTTGCTGTGTGAATAACATGTCCAGGATGTCTTCATATGTTATCATGGAATCAAACTCATTATCATAGAGATGGAATCCCAAGGTGACATTGGGCAAGAGTTTGGGATTCTCATTGATATCATGAATGGCAAACATGAAGGAAAGGGCATGCTGATAATTTTTAAACACCACACTGCAATAAGTTAGAAAATATTGTCAAAAAAAATCATATCATTATATTGTCATTACATGTATATTGTATAAACAGTACATGTATATTGTATGTACAAATCATTACATGTATATTGTATATACATGTACAAAGGTTGCGGAACACCTGATTCCAACCAGAATGAGTAAGGAAAGTTGATACCAGAAGATATGAATCAGAGATAAGTATTTATCTTATATTCATGCGAATTATTTTCAATTATTAGTACAGGGAGAGTCAGAAAAAATATCTGACCATGTGTGTGTGACATTATCCAACCAAAACCTACATTTGGTTGATTTCAATGTTACTGTTACCCCTTGCTTAATTCTCTGCATTTGACCTCATTGCATTTTAAAACAGATTCATTTTTTTTACGTGTACCCACAGTACCTCAAGAATCTCACCAGGCACTCTCACACTTGCCCTCAGGTACAGATTACCAGAGGTCACCCCAAATTTCATTGGGGTTTCTCATTCAGAAAAGATTCTTTGTGATCTATTCAACAAAAGCCTGGGCAATTGGCACCCATAAAAAGTAATTGCGAACCATCAACTGGCCTCCTGAATTCTTAGCTTAGCACCAAACGTTGCATGAGATCTGGCCATCTAGCATGCAAGAGCAGTTAATCTAATATTATTAACCCTATTTCTGAATCTCTTTTTGAATTCCTTCGCAATATTTTGAATTGTAATGAAAATTGGTAGAATACTATAGCAGAGTACTACTCTCTGAGTACTACTCTCTCAGAATACTACTCTCTCACAGTTGACGTGGTGAAGGAGTGTAGCAGAGCCTTCCCCACGCACACCACAACAATGAAAATAATTGCCTCTTTCAAAAACTAGGTGAGATCAATTGTCTCCTCCTGCTGCTCTGGTATATCCATAGGAAGTTTGCATGTTCAATGCATATTTCACAAGATGGAACCTTTGCTGGTTGGAAGACTGGCCAATGGAAGCAATCTGCATAAGAAAGGATACGTTAACATTGGCCAGGAGCAAAATACTCAGATTTTTTTTTTAACTCAGAAAATATATATGAATATATGAACTCAAATCTGCCTCTTCAGGAACAATTTTGGAAAATAGCACACAGTTGCTCCATTTAGTCCCAGTGCTCTGAAAGGATTAATCCTATACAGGAAAAAAAATTGGACCATCGCTAGTGCTCTGTCAGATTTACTGAAAATGGAGGCAAGTCAATCTATGATTCATGAAGAATGTGAGCAGAGACTGTTTGATTACAGCAACAGTAATGAACAAGCTTTGGGAGAGAAAAATGTGTAGTTGAATGTCTACTCCTGTAACAACTCTTTTCAATTACTGTATGTCTGATCTATGGCGTGAATATCAGCACCTATTGAAATTTCACCCCTTATGCAGTTGTTTGGAAACCTATTTTTCATCGGGCAAAGAGTGTTACTACTACTAAACAAGAAAAAAGGGACTTACTTGTACAAACCACAGCGCCTTTCTGGGGATTTTCTGAAATGGAGAACAGTAATGGTCGTACGTATGAGAGAGAATATGCCACCAATTATGGCCTCCCCTGGTTTATATAAATTGCCTTGACTGCTACGAAAGCTACATTCGCCATTTGTATACTGAGATGTAATTTGAGGGAACAGTAGTAGCAGCAGCAGCAGCAACAGCAACAATAATGGCCACCTGAGTACAACTATATGCCCACCTGTGCTGCACCTGCACATCTCCATATGTAACTACACTCCCTACTACAATGGTGTCTACGGCAATCACCTTCCCAGAACTTCACACACAGAAACACAATTTGTGGACACAGCGTTTGCACCAGAAAACGACAGAGCAGAAGATTGGCATAGCTCTAATCTACTACTGGCGCAACACCCCAACATTTAGTGGTATTTGGGGACTTCAGTCTAGCTCAGAATTTAACCATTTTCTATTTTTTTGTTATCGATACAAGAAGGAAAATTAATAACAATGGTTTTGATAATTACAGAGCAGGTAATGGTCTCCCTCATGTCATAGATGTTCTCAGTGTTCAACTGCAATAACATGTTTGTGAGATTCCATGAAATTATGTGCTCATCAATGAGATATTAAAGATGAAAGTCTTTGCTTCCCGATGAGGCAGCATTGAAAACAGTTGAGTTATATTGCAGTTCTGTGAACATGTGAACATTTGCCATGAGCAGTGTTCACAGTGGGCCTAACTTCTTGAACAAGATAGAACTATTCATCCAATATAATGCATACTATCTGTGTACTCTCTACACATGAATTTAGATTTCAATGGCACACCATTATTCGCACATTACATCCAATGCATACAGCCATACAGTACTATCTGATTGTTCTACTATTTTATAGGTCCAATCACTTTCAAAATATTGACTTTTCATGATAGCAAACGTGTACAGTAATTCACATAAAAAGTTTGAAACACACACAATGTAATGTGTGAATAGCTCTATTGTTGGGCTATTCACACATTACAATGTATGACTGTAATGTGTGAATAGCCCTATTGTTGGATGGGGTTGGTGAGAAGAATTTGTCTCCCAATTCAAACTATTGACTGAGAAGGGAATTCTCTGGCTTTCTGTAATGATTGAAAACAGGAAGAGGGGTGCTCAGTTTGGATTTAGCACATGACTTGATGGATTGACTTTATGCCATGCTGCAAATGATTAGTAGCAGACAGTGCCACTCATATCCATATGCAGTGGCGTTGGCAGGCGCCCCCGAGGTAGGGGCGGGCCCCCCGACGCCCCCCAATAAAACTGTCAAAAATTGTAGGTTTCGGTTTCGAAACCTATTTTTGACAGGTTTTTTAACGTTTTTTATGGTTTCCCGGGGGGTTTAGTGGTTACGGGGCACTGTGTGTTTGTGTATGTGTGCTTTTCCCCACTCATCTTGAATATGGGAAGCTTCCAGCGATGATCTTCTTCCTGCGCCGGGCACATCTTCTCCCTGCGCCCGGCGCGGACTCCGTAAAGCGCCCAGCAGCGCTTTCCAGAGTTTGTGCAGGCGCAGAACGTCGATTGGAAACTTCGTCGTTCTGCGCATGCGCAAGTCTTCCACAATTCGCGCAAGCGCAGAACGACGAAGTTTCCAGTCGATGTTCTGCGCCTGCGCAAACTCTGAAAAGCGCTGCTGGGGGCTTTACGGAGTTCGCGCCCGGGCGCAGGGAGAAGATGTGCCAGGCGCAGGAAGAAGATCATCGCTGGAAGCGTCCCATATTCAAGATAAGTGGGGGGAAAAGCACACATACACAAACACATGCCCCGTTAACACTTAAAACCCCCTGAAAACAGTAAAAAAACCGAGAAAAATACGAAAACCCCCGAAACCTAAGGAGCCCCGCCCCACCCGCAGGGCCCTGCGCCCTACGCCCGGGGGCCCACCGCCCCCCTTGCCCCACATCAGACAACACCATTGTCCATATGAGTGAAGTTCTGATTAGGGGCAAGAAAGGGGCGAGAGAGAACTGAATCAACCTGGAAGGAGGAATGATTCCTTTATTCAAGCTTGCTAGCAGTTAGCACTTCTTGAGAGATTTCAGCAAGGTGTTGCAGGATGGGTTGGAACCACCTCTTAAAAGATAAAATCCAAGGGATGGAACCCTGTAAGACAGAGTAGTACCCAAGAAGGTCAAGGAATAGAGTCTAGAACAGGGTTCTCAACCTGTGGTATGCGTACCCCTAGGGGTACGCATACCAACAGGCAGGGGTATGCGAGAGGCTTCCCCTTATCAGCTAAGATCAGCTGATTGAGAGGGGCTTAGAGAAAAAAAGAGATTCTGGTATGTGTCTTTTTGCACTAACATGAGATCAAACTCTCTGGTTGGTTTTTCCCCTTCTCTCCCATCTGTGCAGTGTATTTTTTGTAGTTGAGAAAATGTAATTCCCCCCCTTCTGTATCTTTGATTTTATGTTGGGCCTTACACACACACACACACACACACACACACACACACACACACACAAGAGTTAAATAAGACATTTTCAGACATCTTCTTTTTGTATGTTGCTATCTTTTAGAACTAGCCATCAAAAATAAATCTGTGACAGGAATCCACAAATTCTCTAAAGATGTCAGTAGATGAGTTCTTTGGAAGAGAAAGCGTCCCTGGTCAGAAAAGTTAACTTTTGTGCTGCTGTTGTGCTACTGCTCAGTTGAGCAGGGATCCAGGGAGCCTGTCTCCCGATATGCAAGGAGAGCAGATGTGAGTGAAACTCATTGTGAGGGAAACTCCCTGTTGTTACTGACAAGAAGTACCTGGATCTCATGATAGCAGAGGAAGACATGCCATTGCACTGGCATCCTGAGAGCCATGTGAAAACGAGAGAGGGAATGCTGCAAAGATCATTGCAAAAAAATCAATAAAAGGAGAATACACTACTACCTGAGATGGGGGGTTATGCAAGCTTCAATTGACAGCATTTCTCAGAGAGAGAGAGAGAGAGAGAGAGAGAGAGAGAGAGAGAGAGAGAGAGAGAGAGAGAGAGAGATCCATGCACTGGAATTTTCCTATAGTAGAGGCCAGGCTTACAAGGGTAGACTGTCCAGAATATATATAGATAGACAGTCATGGAATGACTCCAGATCATGCATTGACTTCTGAGGCAATGGAAAACAAGGCCTGGCAGAGGAAGTCCAGCAACAGTTGGAAGAACTAGATAATCAAAGGTAACATAAATTCAGTTGTAGGTTTCTTGCCTTTACTTTCAAAATTGATCCAAGCGGAGAAGAAGTGCATTTCTTTACATTTCAGATAAATTATGCCTTCTGCATTTGCTCAGGAGTGTCATTTTGGGGGTCTATGGGGAGGGAGAAAGGATTTTGCAGGAGAGGGGTCATCATGGCAAAGTTCAGTCATGCAGACTTTTGAGATGCACAATCTTTCATTGTGAAACTGCTGCAGTGTGCTTAAATGTTAGGATTAGGTCTTTCTTATATCTTATTTATATGTTCCATATATGTTAGATCTAGATACATGCACATGCACACAACCAAAAGGAGATACACAGCTTCAGAATGTGGAATCTCTTTCTCTTAACATGAAAACATTTTGCATTTCCCTTCTCAGTGAAAGTGTGTCCATGTGTCAAAGTTAAAAATCAACATGTTGCCGGGCAAACTCTGTTGTTTAAAAAAGATGTATTTAAAAATCACAAGGTGTTTAATATGTGTGTATTAAAAACATGCGTGTGTATTAATCATCTTGTGATTTTTAAATAAATATTTTTTAAACGACAGAGTTTGCCCGGCAACATGTTGATTTTTAACTTTGACACATGGACACACTTTCACTGAGAAGGGAAATGCAAAATGTTTTCATGTTAAGAGAAAGAGATTCCACATTCTGAAGCTGTGTATCTCCTTTTGGTTGTGTGCATGTGCATGTATCTAGATCTAACATATATGGAACATATAAATAAATATATATATATGCATGTAATGCTATGTCTGAGTGCAACTGCAACAGAACCGGGAAGCCCATATTACTAAATGACATGGGCTGCCCCATCCTATCCTCCCCGGCACACGCTCCAGCGTGGGCTGTGTGAACCATGCTGAATCCTATCCAGGGAAGGGACAGGCTGGAGGTTTACTTGGGGTGAGCATTTGCCCGCTTACCCTGGGTAAACCCCCAGCCGCCCGTGGCAATGTGGCTACTCAGTTCTCCACCAGCTCCTTAGCTGGCAGAGGATCAAGTGTTGGCTGTGTTGGCTGCAAGGGCCTGGGAGGGGGAATAGGATACAGCATGTCTCTTGCAGGCTGCTGCACCAAGCTTCAGACTGGTTTCTCAAAGTTGTTATCCATTTATTTTTGCAAGCTGACTCCTCCATACTCTACTCCTCCTCAGAGATATACCATCGGCTCTCTTCATCTCTCGGTCTCTCATCCAAGCAACAGATCCTGCTTAGCTTTTCAGGCAACAGATCAACCTCCAGACCACACCTCCTGCCCACTGAGGAACTTGTTGAATTAGCCTTGTTCATGTGAGTTCTCTCAGCTTTCGTGAATGCCTAATTATCTGACAAGCTGATTATGCATGGGCCAGAAGTTCATAGTTATTGTTTGGAACAAAGTTCTGTGATTTTGGAGGCCAGCAATTTGCTTTTGTGGTCACGGAATTTGTCGCCAGCCAATAATCTTGTTTACCCAGCTTGCCTGTTACATTTGCTTATCCCAACAGAGAGGAAGTGTCTGGTTGAACAAAGGTTGCAATCCTATGGACATTTACTAGGGTGTCCCATTGAACTCAATTTGAGTAGCTTCTGAGTAAAAATGTAGGGTTCCTTGGTTAGGGATATTTGGGAGAAATTTTAGGGTGATTTGAGGGAATTCATGGCAGTTGCATTTGTAAGAAAAGAGTTGATTGCATTAAAAGTTAGCTAGTCATGACTAAAGTAAGTCCTATTATTTTCAATGGAGCTTATGGTCCAGTCCTATCATTGTGATGCAGTGGCAGATCTTGCAATCTGCCATTGGATCATGTCGGCTGCCATTGCCCAAGGCACTTCGATGGTGGACAGCTTGCTACTGACGGTGCAGAAGCTGGGAAGCCCTGAACCAGCAGCAGTGGGTAGCAAAGACCTGCTGCTGGTGCAGTTTAAGGTGGTGACGGGGTGGATTAGAGGTGGATTGGGATGGGGATCAGTCTGTGCGCTGGGGGAGGGTTGGGGCTGATCAGGGATGGATCTTGATGGTCACCACCATTGCCACCACTTGCAACTACTTACAGTGGTCCCTACTTTCTTGTAAAGTTTGGAAACCACTGCCATCGGAGTTAATCAGCAATGCTAGAATTCTAGGACTATTCAACACATTTTAAGCTGGAAGATGAAAAAGGTGCAACAAACTACAAGCCTCATGAAACTTTAGACTCCATGACACTTTGTGCCATCTGGTCTTTTTCTTTTAGTATGTGCAGGATAAATGATAAACAGATTTTCCATTATAAGTTTGGCTATTACAAATCCATTGCCACACTGAATGATACATGGGAGAACACTTTTTCTAAAAGCTTTGAAAGCTGTTTTGCTTTCTGTGTACTGTATTTTTATCTCAACCTTCCTCTAAAATGTTCAGATGTCACAACCACTTTTGGTATCCATCATTTCGCTTTAACGTTGTCGATGAAACTGTAGCTGCTTCTGGGTCGCGGCACACTTCCTGGTGTTATTCTTGCCCCAGAATGTCTTGCAAGGCATTCTGAGTCAAGAAGAAAGCCTAGGAAGTGAGTCACGGTTCCAGAAGCAGCTCCTGCAGCCTACCAGAGCCCCCTGGAGCATCACTGAGTAGCTGGTAAGCATTTGCTTTATTATATGTTGTTTTCAGTTAACATCGCAGTTTCAAGGAACCTATCTGCGACGTTAAGTGAGGACTTCCTGTAGGTTAAGCTACAAAGTAGCGATGTATCCAGGGCCCATGTGAGTATTCATAGATTACTTCCTACTGAGTGTAGTTTCCCACATTCAAATATTCTAGACATTGCATTACAGTACATTGACAAAAGTTGCTCGACTGAAGTTACCAAATCCATTCCTTTAGTAGCACACTATTTATTGTCACTTTTCTTCCTCCAGAGGTCAAGATATCAATGAAGACATGTCAAACCTAAGCAATATTGATGGCTTCCTACTTCTGGCATTTTCTGGAGATGAGGAGCTTCCAATTGTACACTTTGTGGTATTTTTAGCAATGTACATGATTGTCCTCTTAGGAAATCTTCTTGTCATCACCTTGGTAGTCGTCAACACCCACCTTCATACCCCAATGTATTTCTTTCTAATAAATTTATCCATTATTGACCTGGGCTCCACTTCTGTCACCATTCCCAAATCCATGGTCAACTCTCTCATGAACATAACACAGATTTCATATTCAGAATGTGTCGCCCAAGTGCTCTTCATTGTCTCTCAGTGGACATCTTTCTCCTCACAGTCATGGCATATGATCGATATGTTGCCATTTGCCACCCGTTGCACTATGTGTATGTGATGAACTGGGGAGCGTGCTTCCAAATGACAGGCGGTGCCTGGGCCGCAGGCTTTCTTTCATCCAAACCGGGATCACTTTTTCAATGCCCTTCTGTTCCACCATCGTCCACCAGTTCTTCTGTGATATCCCACAGCTCCTCAAGCTCTCCTGCTCCAATTTGAATGCCGTGGAATATGGGGCTCTGATCTTCAGTATCAGCTTAGGTTTGGGCTGCTTTGTTTTCATCGTTCTGTCCTACGTGCAGATCTTTGCCACAGTACTGAGGCTGCCGACCTTGGAGAAAAGGCAAAAAGCCTTCTCTACATGCATCCCCCACCTTTTGGTTGTATCTTTGTTTATCTGCACTGCGATCTTTGCTTACTTGCTGCCAACCTCCCGTCTGAATCAGGTATTTACTGTGATCTATTCTGTGCTGCCCCCAATGATGAATCCAATCATCTACAGCATCCGAAATAAGGACGTCAAAACTGCCCTATGGAAGTTGTTCGCCTGGGAACTTCTTACCAAGGCTAAGATGTCCCACATTCACCTATAAACCCTTCTTAAACATTTTCTTTGAGAGTAAGTTTCATGTTGAAATGTATGTTTGTTGAGTTCGTGAAGACCGATTGCTGTGACTTTATTACTGGGCTTTGTGCTTCTGCCTATGTGTTCTGTAACGATAACGAAAATCTGGCTTGGGAGGAGTAAGGCTGAAATCCCTTCTGGAATATTTTGAGTGTTTACACTCAATATTTCATTATTTTTGAGCATCATGAAGAATGATCTGAAAAATTCAAATGGATGGGGGTTCACACATAACTTTTTTAGGTTTTTTAGGGTTTTTTTTCCTTCTTTGGAAATAAATTGAATTGGTTGAATTGATTAAATCTTTATTTCCACTTGTTCATTCATTCGTAAACCTTGATTGGCATAACATACAAACATTGGTGTAACATACAAACATTGGTATAACATACAAACATCACACAATACAAATCCTATCAGCCACCCCCACAACTCCCCCGTGCAAAATTAGAGAAACATCATCTTCCTTCTGGAGTTTTTGAGTGTTACATTCAATATTTCATTATTTTTGAGCATCCAGGAGGATGATCTGAAAAATCCAAATGGATGGGGGTTCACACATAACTATTTTTAGGTTCCCCCTTTTTCTGTAAATAAATGGAATTGGTTGAATAGATTAAATCTTTATTTCCTCTCAAACATTGTCAAGTTCCATCACATTTTCCATTCTCTCTCCCTCCCCATATTTGTTCTCAAAGACTCTACTGCATAGGGGTTTTAGGGACGTACATAGGCAGGCTATCTTTAGACCTGATAAGGGTCTTTACAATATTGTTCTATTCCTATATAGAACCTTCCATGCTCGAGATGTTTTCCCTTCCGAGTGCAGCCCTCCTTCTGGCTTGTGCTTTGCACTTCCAAGCTTCACAGTTCACCGCAGTTCACCCTCAGACGGTTGTCTTAGATGTTCTCTCTTTAGCTGACTCCTCTGCATTCCACCCTCTCAAAATGCCTTCTCAGTGTCTTTGCGAGGTTCGTCAGTAGCTTCCATCTCCCATCCAAGCGGGAACCGAGGTCGACCCTGCTTAGCTTCTTCAGGCTTCTTCATAACAATACAGTACAGATATATGAATTGTCCATCCTGCCAAGTAAGTTCTCCATGCAGTAAATAATCTTAGATTTCCTTTCGTAAAGCAGTCCGAACCCTTCGGACTGTGTCTCTCAGCGCATCCTTCACAGTCTTGTTCCTGAAGCTATAGATGATGGGGTTTAGCACTGGGGTCACCACTGTGTTGAATACCGTGGCTATCTTGTTGAATTCCATGGAAGAGCTTCCAGCTGGCTTGACGTAAATGAAGATGGAGCTGCCATAATAAAGAGATGCCACAGTGATGTGAGAGGTACAAGTGCCAAAGGCTTTCTTTCTGCCTTTGGCAGAGGGCATCCTCATCACCGTGACAATGATGCAGATATAGGAGACAATTGTCACAGATACTGAGCTGAGAAGCATGAAGCAGGAAACTGCCAAGTCTAAGGCTTGGAGGAAGTGAATGTCGGCACATATCATCTCTAGCATAGGGCCACTGTCACAGAAAAAATGGTCAATGGCATTGGAGCCACAGAAAGGTAGTCCAGCCTTCAGTACCATGGATGCTGAAATTGAAAAGAAGCTACACAACCAACAAGACAGGACCATCCGCATGCACACCCGGCTGCTCATTATAGCTGTGTATCTCAGTGGGATGCAGATAGCCACAAAGCGATCCACTGACATGGCGGCCAACAGGAGGACTTCAGTGGAGCCAGCCACAAAGTAAACATAGCTTTGCAGGGCACAGGCAAAGAATGAAATTGTGTTATCCTTTGAGATAAGTAGAGTGAGCATCTTCGGTGTGACAGTTGTAGTGATGATAATCTCCAACCAGGAGAGGTTCTTGAGAAAGTAGTACATAGGTGTATGGAGACGCGGGTCTATCCAGATCATGAGGATGACCAAAGTGTTGCCAAGCAAAGTCAGAATGTACATGAGAAGAAAAAGGGAGAAGAGTGGTTTCTGAAGCTGGAGGAGATGAGAGAAGCCAAGCAAGACAATCTCAGTGACAATAGTGGTGTTGCTAAAGGCCATCCTACCAGTACATCATTCTAAAAGAAGTGGAAAAATTTTGTATGGTTAAAAAAGAGAAAAATAATTGTACAAGAGGTGATTAGTTTCCTTAGCGACACACTTTTTCATTTTGGTAAGGGCTTTTCGGAGCAAAGATGTACTCTATTGTAAAGTCACTTTACACATACCAAAATTCTATGAAGAAGAATCTTGTGAAGATGAATTTCTGAATCTACTGAATTTGAATTTCTTTGCAGAT
Organism: Plestiodon gilberti rubricaudatus; assembly: GCA_026170595.1. NCBI lineage: Eukaryota > Metazoa > Chordata > Lepidosauria > Squamata > Scincidae > Plestiodon > Plestiodon gilberti. The sequence continues at coordinate 25,126,953 of JANXHW010000006.1, forward strand.
GCTACTGTGTTGTATTTAACTAATCTATCCAGCTCAGGAAAAGCTCTTGAACACTTTACAGAACTGTACACTAACATCTCTGGAAATGAGCTACCTAAAGAATAAAAACTGGCCTTTAATATATTAAAAGTTGGTTTGGTTCAAAGAAATTTTTAAGATACTGAAATGGTCAAAAAGACATTCAATACTCAAGAGTCTTATTGAAAAAATGTCAACATTGATCGTCAGAATAATTTTGGCATTGTATGCAATATTGTGGTTCAGATATGTGCATCTTGGAGAAAAGAATGTTTTGAAGATAGGAGGGGAAAATATGTTGAAATAATGACAAAAAGTGCCATTGGTTTTCATTGCAATAGGAAGAAATCCCTGAAATGTTTAAGAAGTGGGGAAAAGGAGGAACTGTTGTACCCAACATGCCCTTGTATTATCCTGCTTTGAAACTGAATATAGTATTAGACTGGTTACATTTCTACCAAGCTCAATCATCAATGTCACTTGAACAAGTTACTTGTAGTATTCAACTTCACGCGTTGTCATGATCATGGATAAAAAAAGAGCAAAATATACCTCCAGATAATTTTATTTTAAAAGCTACTCTTGAAATGTGGCATCAACATTCTAATGAACTAGCACCAGAAACATCTCCTTCCATTTTAAGAGAAGAAGCCCTTAATAATAGAATGAAGCTGGGCGACTTTAGTAATTGGGAAATTCCAAAGATAGGTAAATATGAAGACTGGGTAGAGGATAAAACAGTGAAGTGGTTTATGCAAACTGCTTAGTCAAGACCCCCTCTGAGATTCCCACTCCATTAATATTTTCATTTTGGACTCTTTCTAAATGTGCAGGATGGAAACCAGATTACATATCGGGAGCTGACTAAATTTGATCAACCCAATGCTCAAAACCTGTTGTGATGAAAAAGGCACTCTCCGTAACAGCAGTGCTGCACATACGTACTCTGAAGCATGTCCCCTTTTAGACAGTATGAGTTAAGATTTTCATGGCCAGCAACAATTGTAGAAGATAAAAAGATGGGTCATCGTCATGGCTTTTAAACCCGTCTTCTACAATTTAGACAGTGATGGTCCGTGGACTGCAATTCTGTACATGCTTTGCTGGGAGTAAGCCCCACTGAACACAATTGGACCTTCTTAGTAGAAACGCATAGAATTGCACTATTAATCCAAAGGATCCATTGATGGTTTTACCAAGGCTGCTCAGTTACTTGGGAGTAAGCACCTTTGAACTCAATGGAACTTACTTTCAAGTATACAGTAGATGTGCATAGAACCACACTGCAAAATAAGGGATAGAGGTTGAAATAGTTGAACACCATGAAGTGTATCTTTATGTTTCTTAATGGAAATTATTGGAAATAGCAACAAAAATGTGCCAAAATGGAATGCCTCCCAAAACTTTCAGAAACAATGGCCTTTACATAGCAGTTTTACTGAAAGCAAACTTCAGTCCCTTCCAACTATTAAGCACTGAATCTAATGATATACTATGTTGTCAATGAATATTTCTCACGTTATAATATTAAGTTCTACACTTTGATTTAGTTGTGACACCCATAGAGGAACAGTAGTTCATGTCTGCGCTTGTCCTTTGATCAGTGATGTAGACTTGAGTCTATTGACTCGGACTTGAGTCAGACTCAAGTCGTGTCAATGACTTGCCTCGGACTTGATTCAGCGATTGTAAAAAACTCAACTCAAGCCTTGGAGTCTTTTACAACAAGTCGAATTGTATTTGGGATTAAACCCATTTTCCCCATTAAATAGATAGGGACTCGCAACTCGCAACCAAAGACTTGGAACTTGGGGCAAAGACTTGGGACTTGACTCAAGACTTGGAGTCAGAGATTTGATCCACATCCCTGCCTTTGATTAGTACTGTATTGTATTTTCTAAAATTCTGATAAATAGCTTGGAAAGGAAACACTACGGAATCCCCCTTTTCTGAAACATGCATTTTTTTTTTTTAAAAAGGCCTTATTTTTTTTATTTGAACTGAAGATGAAAAAAGTGTGTGTGTGTGTGTGTGTGCTTGTGCACCCCTATGTGTCCCCCCTTCTCACATACACACACAGCACAATTCTACCCAGCTCCTCCACTGGTGCAGCAGTGGTGGAGGGAGAATGGGAGGATTTGGAAAGGAAAGGGGATTTAAATCCCCTTTACATTCCCCTTTAAAGGGGATTTAACCCCCCTTTCCCTTTTAAAGCCTCCTGATCTCCCTTCACCACTGCTGCACCAGTGGAGGAGCTGGGTAGGAGTGTGCTGTGAGTGTGTGTGAGAAGGGAGACAATTCCTAAGCAAATGATCCTCACTCAAATTGTCTTGCAAAAATCTGTCTTTTGAACACAGCGTACAATTTTCCACACTCTCAGCAGTTCCACTCAGAACATTCCAGAATTACCACTTCCAGTTGTTGAAAAAGGCCTTCTGCTTCTGAAGCGACGTGTGTTCTAAATAGTTTATCCCCCCATCTGCTATTCCCCCTTTTAAAATATCAATGGAATATTCTTATTCTTGTGTATTATTGCTCCAGTCTCCCCCACCCACTCTGTTCGCTCCTCTGTCATTGCCCTGGCCAGCAGCTTCTAGTTCTACCTACCTTTGTCCCCTTTGAGTGAACCTCAATTCAAAAGCACAGGCTGTGTTCCCACTGTTGTATACTTTGCCAGTCTTGGAAAAGCTGAGTTGATTCCATCATGGATCCTGTCTTGGAGATCTGTGTGGGCTCTGCTGGTGAATGTTCAAGCGCTCAGGAAAGTCAGAATACTTTTGCAAAAGGGTTAAACATCCTCTATACTACACGGCGAGAATGGTTGCAGAATGAAAATTACAGTCCCATCTCATGCCCACTCATGTATTATACACTGGCAATGCTAAACACATGTTTTATTCAAAGTAATGTGACCCTAACATAAATTACCATGAAATATATATCTATGTATCTATGTGTGGCTCTTTAGTAACTTCATTTAGCTTACAAACTCCATTCCAATTAAAGTTGGACGATCCGAGAACTTGTTTAATGGCATAATGCTTCCTTGGGACATACTCACTTGAGACCTATGAGCTATAGATATCTTTTCATCTCTTTAGACATTATAAAAAAAGAAAGAAAGATCCCCCAAAGTAAGTGGCTTTCTTTTGAGCCGATAGAGTGAAATTGGGATGGTGATGGAATGTGAACCTGGGTTCGAACTCAGTCTCTGCCCATATGCGAACTTGGTAAAGCATGCATTTTTTTTACCTCAGTTCTACGTCTGTAAAATGGGGTAATTGTGACCAACTTTATGGGGTTATTATGAAGACATTTTTTTTTGAAAAGTCCCTTTATATATTTAAAATATAATAGAAAAAATTAAGTGACATGAATTTCCCTTTTAGGGACTGGTTATTTATGTATTTATTTATTATCCCACGTGTCTCCTGGTGAGGGCACTCAAGGCAGTTTCAAACATTTGAAAACAATACACAATTAATAAAAACAATGAAACATTAAAACAGAAAAACAACAACAACAACAGGGAAAAACAACAGCCCAGAGAAAATGCATTCTGAGACAAGGCTGGGAGGGGGGAAGAGCCTTTGTGCGATCTGGCAGTGGGTCGGTAAGCTTTGAGAAGTCCTCCAGAGGCTTGGAAATGGTCCGGTTTGCTGCTTTTCTCTCTCTTTTTTAAAAACTGATTCTAGTGTGGACCCATGCGCATCGCTGGGCCGTGTGGGGGGTGGGCTGCCGCAGGGTGACGCATGAAAAGGGTGACGCCCCCCGCGCACCCCTGCGTATCATCCTCCGGAGGCTCCAAGGCCGGAAGAAGGCCTCGGAGCGTCCGCCCCGGCTGCCGGTCCAGGGTCTTCTGACGAGGCCCAATGCGTTAATACGTTAACTTTTAGCTTTTTTGCGCATGCACAGACCGTTTCTAAGGGCAAAAGGGCAGCCCTTGCCCTCAGAAACGGTCTGCGCATGCGTGAAAAAGCTAAAAGTTCACATACTAATGCACTGGGCCTTGTTAGAGGGCCCTAGACCACCGGAGAAGGAGGACGCTTGGAGCGGGGGTAAGCGCTTGGAGCTTGGAGGAGGACGCTTGGGGGGGCACAGGGGGCAGCGCGCGTGCCCCTGCCATTGGGTGACACGCATGCAGTGACGCTGCAGTGTGGACCCCTGTATTATCCTCATTATCCGCAGGGGTGGGTGGGTCCGGAATGGATCCCCCACGGATAGCAAGGGACAACTGTATTTTTGTTCTAACAGACCAACACTGTTACCCTATGGAACATTTGTCAATCAAATAGTGCCTTTTGGTGGTCACATTAAGGTATTGCTCCATGAATTGTGGTTTTCTTGGAGTTGATAATATTGTGAGTTATCCTCAATGCCTATGCTTATGCTTTTAAAATAAAGTGGAATAACATCAAATATTATTTTGCAAAATGTCTAGCCATTACTTTTCTCTTGTCAGGATTTCCTACAATTTCGATGATAAATTACTTCAGCTATTTTACCTCCATACACTACCTTTTGTTGCCCCATATGGTCACTCTGGTAGTCTTCAGATGGGCACTCTGGTAGTCTTCAGATGTAAGAAGCTCTCTTACATTTGAGGAGACCCATTGGGCCTCCCACTGCTTACACCCGCTTACACCATCGTCCCATTCCCTCAAGGTGCACCTTTATGCTGGCCGCCGTATCTTACACAGGATTGGGCTGCCCGTCTCACTGTGTCGAATGGAACTTACTCCCAGGGAAGTGTGCTTAGGATTGCAGCCCAAGTAGATTTCCTAGACATGCACTGATATAGCCAGGCAATCCATGTCAAATATACCGGTAACTCTCTCCCAAAACTAACTAATTAGCATGTGGCATGTCATTCTTCCTCCAGATCTGCTGCACTCATGAGATCAAGGCACATATAAATGCTACAGCTAGGCAGTGGTATAACTAGGCTGGAGCGGAGGCAAGTAGTTCTTCAAGACTCCGTTACACTGGAGTCAGCGGCCCCTCCCCCTTGCTGTTGGAGCCATTCTGGCGGCAACGGCAACACACAGGACACTCCCCTGTCGGTGCTGGAATAGCTCCAACAGCAAAGGGGAGGGGCTGCTGACTCCAGTGTAACGGAGTCTTGCAGAACTACTTGCCTCTGCTCCAGTCTAGTTACAACACCACTGCAGCTAGGCTAAAATGAGCTTCCCAAAAGGTAATATGGTGCACCCAACACAGTACCAATGTGGCCAGTGCAGCAGAGAAAGGTAGCAGAAAAGATGATAGGCATACCGAACCTCTCCAAACCCATTGTCTAATCACAGAAAATACAGAATTATGGCTTCTATGTCTGAAAATTTACAATAGTAAAAGAAAAAGAAAACACAAACAACCTCAAGGCAGAATTAAAAATTCAGATTTCAGAGAGATTTGAGCATTATTGCATCCATCCCACTAAATATAGAATTCATCACTGGGCAGCCCAATCATATACTCCCCCAGTGTAGATTCTTCAACATGGGCCCCCACCCTCCCCCAGGCCCTGCGCTGCTCAGAGCAGAATTTACCTGCTCCACATCGCAAGGTCCTTTGCCGCTCGGTGGGCGAGCAGCGCAGGCCTCAGCACCGGTGCCACTTACTCACCGGGTGCTGCAAACATGACTTACTGTACAGCACATTTGCAACACGCTAGGCTGGTGCAGCACTGCTGTGCCAGCATAGTCAGTGGATAGGATTGGGCTGTAAGTGTATTTTTAAATTCAGCATCCACTGTATTATATCTCTTTTGGTTATCTGATAATTCATGTTGCCTAACGTTGCCTAATTCATGTTACTCTGAGGTCATCAGAGGGGCCCCTGTTAACCTTGCTGCCATGGATGGAGGTGAGGGGGATGGTAGTGAGGAATAGGGCCTTCTCAGCGGTGGCACCCCAACTATGGAATTCCCTCCTACTGGAATTAAGAATGGCTCCCTCTTTAGAGACCTTTTGGCGGGGCCTTAAGACACTTTTATTCAGGTTGGTGTTCGATGGCTGACATGGTGGGCTGGCTTTTTACCCAATGTAATCTTAGGTGACCCACTGGGGTTTGTTTGTTTTATTTTTTTTAATTAACTGTTTTAATTATTTTTATTGTATTGTATTTTATTGTATTATGAATTTTAAAATGTTTTAATTGTAAGCCGGCTTGATTGCCCTTATTGGGAGAAAGGTGGGGTAATTTTATTTATTCTTTAAATAAAATAATGGAGCTAGTACCATAACAGTTAATCATGCTCAGGACCATCATTTACAGGTAAGGACAGGCTCCATAAGGCATCTCCTGTGTCTAATGAAGCAAGGGAGGTTGCTTGCAATGTGAAAATCTGGCTTGGGAGGAGTAAGGCTGAAATCCCTTCTGGAATGTTTTGAGTGTTACACTCAATATTTCATTACTTTTGAGCATCCAGTAGGATGATCTGAAAAATCCAAATGGATGAGGGTTCACACATAACTATTTCTCTCTCTCTCTCTCTCTCTCTCTCTCTCTCTCTCTCTCTCTCTCTCTCTCTCTCTCCCCCCCCCCCTCTCTCTCTCTCCCTTTTCTGGAAAGAAATTGAATTGGTTGAATAGATTAACGTTTTATTTCCACTCAAGCATTGTCAATTTCTATCACGTTTTCTATTCTTCCTCCCTCCCACATAAGAACAAAAGAAGAGCTTTGCTGGATCAGGCCAAAGGCCCATCTAGTCCAGCCTCCTGTATCTCACAGTGGCCCCACCAGATGCCTCTGAGAGCACACAGCCAGCAAGAGAACCTGTTTCCTGCTGCCACTCCCTTGCACCTGGCACAGAGAAAACCTACTTCTCAAGCCAGGAGGTTGCTTACGGCTTGTAACCTGTGATGGTAGTTTCCTCCGTGAAACTGTCCAAACCCCTTTTAAAGGCATCTAGGCCAGGTGCCTTCACCACATCCTGTGGCAAGGAGTTCCACCGATGAATTACACGCTGGGTGAAGAAACATTTTCTTTTGTCCGTTCTAACTCCCTCCACTCAGTTTTACTGTACGTCCCCAGAATCTGGTGTTGTGCGAGAGGGAAAAGAATTTCCCTCTATCCACTCTCTCCATCCCATGCATAATTTTATACATATCAATCAATTAATCAATCAATTAATCAATCAATCAATCAATCAATCATAGAATTGCAATGCAAATTAAGCACAGTTTGTTCTCAAACACTCTACTGCATAGGGCTTTTAGGGAAGTAAATGGGAATAAGCAACCATCTGCATCTTTCTTACCAACTCTTCATATGCGTAACGATACAATACAGACATGAATAGTCCATCCTGCCAAGTACGTTTCTCTGTGCAGTAAATAATCTTAGGCTTCCTTTCGTAAAGCAGTCCGAACCCTTCGGACTGCATCTCTCAGCGCATCCTTCACAGTCTTGTTCCTGAAGCTATAGATGATGGGGTTTAGCACTGGGGTCACCACTGTGTTGAATACCGTGGCTATCTTGTTGAATTCCATGGAAGAGCTTCCAGCTGGCTTGACGTAAATGAAGATGGAGCTGCCATAATAAAGAGATGCCACAGTGATGTGAGAGGTACAAGTGCCAAAGGCTTTCTTTCTGCCTTTGGCAGAGGGCATCCTCATCACCGTGACAATGATGCAGATATAGGAGACAATTGTCACAGATACAGAGCTGATAAGACTGAAGCAGGAAAGAGCCAAGTCAAAGTCCTGGAAGAAGTGAATGTCACCACATATCATCTCAAGCAGAGGGCCATTGTCACAGAAAAAGTGGTCAATAACATTGGAGCCACAGATAGGTAGTCCAGCCTTTAGTACCATGGATGTTGAAATTGAAAAGAAGCTACACAACCAACAAGACAGGACCATCCGCATGCACACCCGGCTGCTCATTATAGCTGTGTATCTCAGTGGGATGCAGATAGCCACAAAGCGATCCACTGACATGGCGGCCAACAGGAGGACTTCAGTGGAGCCAGCCACAAAGTAGATATAGCTTTGCAGGGCACAGGCAAAGAGTGAAATTGTGTTATCCTTTGAGATAAGTAGAGTGAGCATCTTCGGTGTGACAGTTGTAGTGATGATAAGTTCCAACCAGGAGAGGTTCTTGAGAAAGTAGTACATAGGTGTATGGAGACGCGGGTCTATCCGGATCATGAGGATGACCAAAGTGTTGCCAAGCAAAGTCAGGATGTACATGAGAAGAAAAAGGGAGAAGAGTGGTTTCTGAAGCTGGAGGAGATGAGAGAAGCCAAGCAGGACAAACTGAGTGACAAGAGGCTTAGAGGAGTTGCTAAAGGCCATTCTACCAGAACATCTTCATTCTAAAAGAAGAGGAAAAAAATTGTATGGTGAGAGAGAGAGAGAGAGAGAGAGAGAGAGAGAGAGAGAGAGAGAGAGAGAATTGTTAGAAGTATTGATTGGTTTCCTTAGAGACAATTTTGTTAATTTTGTTCAGGGTTTTTTTGAGCAAATTTGTGCTCCATTTTTACTTCCTTGAAACATACCCTATCTCTCTCTCTCTTCACATGTTGTCAATGGCCATGTTATGAAACAAGTTCCCATTGAAACAATATCATTGAGGATGCTGCTATGTTGTTTCAACAGGAACTTGTTTCATAAAATGGCCATTGACAATATGTGAGGAGAGAGAGAGAGAGAGAGAGAGAGAGAGAGAGAGAGAGAGAGAGAGAGATGTTTTAAAGAACTTGTAATGGAGCACACATTTGCTCAGAAAAGCCCAGAACAAAATGAACAAATTTGTCTCTAAGAAAACCAATCAACACTTCCACAATTATCCAAACTTATCAATATTCTACAAATAAGAATCTTGTGATGATGAATTTCAGAATCTACTGAATTTCTTTGCAGATGTTACTGTGTTGCACTTAACTAATCTATCCAGCTTAGGAAAAGCTTATACAGAAACTTACACTAACTTCCCTGAAAATAGGCTAACCTAACCCTAACCCTAACCCTAAAGAATTTAACAAACTGGTTTTTAATGTCATAAAACATGGCTTGGATCAAGCTAATTTCTTAAGACACGAAATGGTCAAATAGACGTATCTGATACTTGAGAGTCTTTTTGACATAGTGTCAGCATAAAATAATTTTGACATTGTATTGCAAAACAATGAAAGAAAATGTAATATCATGATCCAAATATAACCATTTTAGGAGGGAATGTTTTGAAGATTAATATCTTCCCAGAATTTATTCTAAAGTCTACCCATGCGATGGTATGCTCAGTTACTTGGGAGTAAGCCCCTTTGAACTCAGTGGCACTTAGGTTCATGTATATATTATGTAAATGTAAATATTAGAAATCACAAGAATGCACGAAAACAGAATGCCTTCCAAAGCTTTTGGAAACCATGACCCTTACATAACTGTTTTATGGAAAACAAACTTCCCTCCCTTCCAACTATTAAGTACTGAGTCCAGTTATATAGTATGTTGTAAATATTTCTCACATGCTATAATATTAAACTCTACACTTTGATTTAGTTGTGATACCCATAGAGGTACAACAGTTCATGTCTGTGTGCTCGTCCTTTGATTAGCATTGTATTTCCTAAACTTCTGAGAAATAAATAGCTCAGAAAGGAAACACTATGGAATTCTCCTCTTTTCTTCAGAATATACTCATTTTTGTTGTTGTTAAAGCCTTACTTTTACATCTTGCTAGCATGGTGCTGCTGTACACCAGAAGACATCCACCAGAAGTGGACGAAACGTTGTGTGTTTTGTGTTCTGTTAAATACATTTTCTAACATGGCATCTAAACCCATGTTCTCTATTTCTTACAAAATTGTTGCTGGCCATGAAAGCTATCGCTCTTTATTAAAGCCTTACTTGTTTGGATAATTTGTGTGGGGTGGGTGAGGGGGTGTTGCAATTCTTGTGTTTTAGTGCTCCATTCTCCCCCACCCACTCTGTTCGCTCCTCTGTCATTGCCCTGGCCAGCAGCTTCTAGTTCTACCTACCTTTGTCCCCTTTGTAGTGAACCTCAATTCAAAAGCACAGGCTGTGTTCCCACTGTTGTATACTTTGCCAGTCTTGAGAAAGCTGAGGACTCCTTTCTGGGATGGATTCTGTCTTGGAGATCTGTGTGGACTCTGCTGGTGAATGTTCAAGCACGCAGAAAAGTCAGGATATTTTTGCAAAAGAATTAGACATCCTCTAATCCTACACTGTGAGAATGGTTGCAAGATGGTGAATGGTTGCAAGATGGTTGCAAACCCATCTCATATCCACTCACATATTCACACAGGCGATGCTAAACACATGTTTTCTTCAAACGAATGTGACTCAGCATACATTCCCAAGAAATATATATCAATATCTATGTGTGTTGTGTACCTGTTTTGGAGTGTAGCTATCCCGGCAAATTAGTAGCTTCATTTAGCTTACAAACTTCATTCCAATTAAAGTTGGAAGATCCAAGAACTTGTTTAATGGCATCATGCTTCCTTGGGACATACCCACTTGAGACCTATGAGCTATAGATATCTTTTCATCTGTTTGGGCATTAAAAGAGAGAAAGAAATGTTCCTCCAAATTATGCAGCATTCTTTTGAGCCAATTGTGTGAAACTGGGAGGAGGATGGAGTAGGGTTCAAACTCAGTTTCTGCCAGGTGTCCATGTGTGAACTTGGTAAAGTCCTCCTCTTTTGGACCTACCTCTGTAAAATGGGGGTAATTGTAATTGTGACCAACTTTATGGGGTTAAAAAATGAAAAGCCCTTTTGTACATTTAAAATAGTAGATAAAATATGCCATGAATTTCCCTTTAAAGATTGGTTATTCCGAGCCGTGCCATTCAGCACAGGCTAAAGCTTTACTGTGTCACTCCATGGGCACATGAGGGGGGGGGGGCGGTACCGCCCCCTTGAATCAACTAACGGAGGGAGTGGGGGCGGATTTAGAGGGGTTTATATTTTGGCTCCCAGCCCACTTCCTCCTGTTTTATTTATTAGCCCGCCTTTCTCCCTATGAGGGCACTCAAGGCAGCTTACAACATTTAAAAACAATACACAATAATTAATAAAGCAGTAAAAAGAGTAAAAACAACAGAGAAGCTCAGTATATCACATCAATTTTTGACAAGTAACAAGTAACAATTTTTGACAAGTAAACAATTAAATTAGATTAGAGGAGGCGAAACTGGGCAGGGAGGGGGAGGAACGGTGGGTGGTGAGGCTGCAGGAGGGGGTGGATCCAGTGGCGATGGTGTACAGCATATGGCACACACCTCCAGCATCATCTTCTCTGCCCCCTTTCTCTCCTTGGACTTATGCCAGCGAAATCGCATTGCGGGGCGGGAGATTTGTGAAGGGGATTTCAATGATAAAACATTTCAGCCATTTTACCTCCATCCACTCCCTTTTGTTGCCCCATATGGCCGCTCTGGTAGTCTTCTGTGTGTGTGTGTGTGTGTGTGTGTGTGTGTGTGTGTGTGTGTGTGTGTGTGTGCGCGCGCGCGCGAGCACGCGCGCACACGCACACACAGGGGTGTTGTAATAAACAATCCATCTATAAAGATTTAAAATGTTCATGGCCCGCAATGATTCTTGATTGTCCTGATATTAACGGGTAAAAAGCCATGGCAACAAACACTGGTATGATAGCAAATAATAAAAACAAAATTACTTTGCCAAAACGTAAAAATCACTTGTATTGATTTAAAATAATTAAAAACAAAACAACTACACGTTAAAACACAAAGTAACACACGTTGATCTTTAAAACTATAATCTAAAATGCAACGTTTCGCTTGAATTTCATCAAGCATTCTCAAGCAAAACCCACATGTAACAGGAAGATAACGGATGGAAGGTCAGTTTGCTACATAAAGGTGGAGGTGGTGGAGCCTGCTACATAAAGGTCATTCTCAACCACAGGTAATTAGCTTGGTGTTGGAGGGCGGAAATTGAAGACATCTGTCTGACCGCGGGGAAACCCACTATCAGCACAATCCTATCCAACTTACACCATCGGTGTAACCAGCGGGACAGGGCAGGGCAGCTTTTATGGGGAGGGGAGATTTAAATCCCCTTTGAATCCTCCTTTGGAGGGGATTTGAATCCCCTTTCCGTTATGGGGCCTCCCGTTCTTGCTGCACCGCTGGTTACACCGGTGGACTAAGTTGGATAGGATTGCTCTGCAAGACAGCTGATGACAATAAGGATAACAACCAGCAGATTACCAATGATTACAGTTACATCCTGACAGTAGCAGCAAATAAAACACAAACCTAATTTCTAGAATGATTACCCACCCACGGAAGCCCCAAATCCAGACATCCGGTGCCACTGAGTCACTGCAGAGTGAAGTGCAGAGTCACTTTGGGTCAAGAACTCAGGCTGCAATCTTTTGCACACTTTCCTGGGAGTAAGTATCATTGAAACATATATTTTCCATTCACTGCTTCTTCTAATGCTTCACAAATGATGGCAGCAACTTTCATTTGTCTATAACCAGGAAGCCTGAGCTTTCACTGCTGACAACGTTCTTTCTTCCCAAGAATGTTCAGAAGCGCCGCCTGCATTTCCTTGTTCTTGAAGCTGTAGATCAGAGGGTTCAGCAAAGGAGTGATGATGGTGTACGGGACAGCGATGAAGCGATCCTGTTCCACAGAGTGCCAGGAGGAAGGGCGCATGTAGGTGAAAATGGCTGTGCTGTAGAAGATGCTCACCACAGTAAGGTGGGAAGAGCAAGTGGAGAATGTCTTGATTCTACCCTTCGCTGAACGGATTTTGAGCACAGATGAGACAATGAGGACGTAGGAGAGGACAATTAAGGAGACCGTTATGGTCATGATGCTCCCAGAGATGATGAAAGTCACCAACTCTGTAAAGGAGGTGTCAGAACAGGAGAGGTGCAGGATGGGTGGGATGTCACAAAAGAAATGCACTATCTCATTGGAATGGCAGAAATTCAGGGTGAAGACCGAAGCTGTGTTGACAATGGCATTGATATTTCCAATAGCCCAGGAAGTTGCCAGAAGCCACCTGCACACAGATTGACTCATAAGCAGGGTGTAGTGCAACGGGTGGCAGATGGCAGCATAGCGGTCATATGCCATGACCGAGAGCAAGGCACCTTCTGTGGCTGCTGTGGTCAGAAAGACATACATTTGGAGCGTGCAGCCAGCAAAGGAAATGGTCTTATCCCCTGACGAGAGGTTCCACAGCATCTTTGGCATAGTGGTGGTGATGTAGCAGATCTCAGTGAAGGATAAGTTGCTCAGGAAGAAGTACATTGGGGTGTGGAGGTGCGGGTCAGTCTGTATCAAACCAATGATGATCAGATTCCCTGCCAAGGTGAGCACATAGATCAAGAGCCCTGCAGCGAAGAGGAGGGTCTGGACTTGAGGGTCCTCCGAAAGTCCCAAGAGAATGAATTCTTTCAGGCTGGTTTGGTTTTCTCTTTCCATCCTGTCAATGACTTCTATCTGCAGATGATGCACCTGGATGACCTCAAAGGAATTTGGTCACTGTTGGAAGGAGTTGTGCCTTTAGGAGGAGGGAAAAACAGGATAAGAATTGAGCATCAAGACACTTGACGCTGGCATAAGGGTCTGGTATGACTCCTGCTATGTTGTGTGGCACTGATTTCCATCTCAATGACATGTCCATATTGTGGACGCCATGCAGGGCCAGCCCATCGATGACACGAATGTCGAGCTACAGGTAGCGGGAAGTGGCAAACAGACACGGAATGCCATGCCTTTAGCCCAAAGTCTTCTGCTGCCACCGCCTCCCTCCAGGCCACCACAGAGTGGGAGGCAGCAATCCAGCTCCCTATCCCCTTACTATACTTCTTCCTCATGCAGTCCCATAACAGAAAATGCAGGATGTGCTGGGAATGATCTCAGGGTGTTCTGAGCTTTCTGTTTTATTTAAATGGACCATGTGAGAAAGGTGGTAAGGAAACAGATCGACAGCCTCTGTGCATTTTTTTCTTGAGGTGGCTGCCACCCCCAAACTGCTTGGAGGTAAGAGAGTGGGGAGAAGATGAGGAGGTGGTGGGGGTGGCAAATTTTCTTCCCCCTAGGCACATTCTGCCCTCAGGCCAGGCCTGGCTCTATGGACAATTTTTTCTCATGATCAGGGTTTGACTGAACACTCTATGTGTGGCCTTGATGGATTTTTCTCCAGAATGGATTGGCTAATGACTTCTTACTCCTGCTTTACCTGTAATATGTGACACGGCTCACTTGCTGGAGTCATTTGGAACTCTGTAGTCTGCAAGTCTTGTGCCATTTCGGATTTGTTTCCTGCTATGCTTGGGATCCACCATTGTCTGGAAGACTGATCTATGAGATCCAGGAAGTAAAATGTCAGTATTATAACAACCATACTATCTACCCCAGTGTTTCTTAAAGTGTGCTCCTAGGAGTCCTGGGGCTCCCTGAGACCCCATCAAGACCCCATCACAAACACACCGTAAGTGGCCACCATCGGCCCCCTGCCCAGTTTGCTCATCCATCCATCTCTCCTCCCCTATTTGTGGCAATCGTGCCCCTATTCATGGCAGAACAGTCATTCCTGTTCTGACTGTTTGCAGGTATTTGATGTTGGGCTTAGCACTGCACCACCCCATGCATGTGCCGGCACTCTGGGGCTCCCTGAGGCTCTGTGCCTGTGCCAGCGGGGCTCCCCCAAGACTCCTTTTAGGAGTGTAAAGGTCTCTGGAGACTGAATTTTTGGTGAACTGCTGATCTACCCAATCAATTATATTAGGGGGTGGTGGTATTGTGCAATTGGTGAAGTCAGGACCAATGTAGTGTCAAGGAAAACATCGGTCTGTCTGACCCCTACAACTTTTCCCCCATTCCCTCCTATTACCTACACACCCCTGGTTTTTCAGCCCCAATTCCCCCTGGATGGCCCTCCTGATTTCTCTACACTCTGCTCCCCCTCTTTTCTCTCCTCCTTGCTTGTGCCATTATGTATCCCCTTTCCCTCTTCCAGATTTCTTCAAATCCTTATATCTAGGGCTTAGTTATGATGTGAGTGATTGAATATATATATTGAAAATCATCACTGCCCCTCCCTGTTTTATTATTCCCCCCTCAGTAAAGGTAATCTATTGTTATACATATTCTTAACCTCATCTACCTCTTTCTTGTATGCCATTTCACTGAGTGATGCCGTTGGCCACTACACTCAATCCCTGCACATGCCATAGATCTCCCCCATAAGCAAATGCCATACATGTCTTAAATGCACACCAAGTAACAATAGCCCCATTCTATTCTGAGCCAGTCAGCCCTCACTTGGAATATTGCCTCCAGTTTAAGGCACCACATTTTAAGGATGTTGAGAAACTGGAATGGGTTCAGAGGGCAACTCACAGCTCAGTTATGTCCCCTGCCAGTCCATAGTGTGCAGCCACGCTAACAGAGCATGTGCTGCATGCTATGGTGTGTGTGTGTGGGGGGGTGTCAACCAGACATCCAGCAAGAGGTAAGTAAAACACTTTTTTACTTACTTCTCAGTAGGCTGCCTGGTTGGGCAATGGGTCTCCTCAGACCCATGCCAGCTATTTTGCTGGCATACGTTCAAGGAGAGGAAGGAGGTGAGTTGGGCAGTGAAACGGGATAGCCAGGGACTCCAAGAGAGGGGCTAAGGGGGTACAATTGTACCCAGTCTGAGAGTCAAAAATCTGTCAATAAGGGGACCAAGGAGCAAAAAAGGAGGGCCCAAGAGCAAAAAGGGGAGCCCAGGAGCCAAATTCACATGAAGGGAAGGGGCCCAAAAGAAACTTTGTACCCCCTCATAAAATTCCTCTGAGTGGCCCTGGGGATAGCATCCTGGTGCATTCTACTACCAGTGGTATCAAACCACTCCAGCCCCTAAACCATCCCTGCCCTTGCCCTTCCCGCCCCAAACATCCCCCTAACCTCCCTCAAACTGTCTACAACTGGCCCCTCCACTGCCTTACCTAGTCCAGTATGGGCCGGCTCCATCAGTGGTGGGCACATGGAGCTGCTGACCATTTGTATTGGTGGCTCCAACACGCCCAGCAGCAGCGTGCTATTTCTGCTGCCACTGCAGCCTTTAAGACAGTGGATCACAAGATCTACTGTTGTAAAAGCCCCATAGGATCGGGCTGTAAGATGATGAAGAGCCTGGAAATAAACCCTGTGAGCTTAAGGGGAGATATGACAGCTGTCTTCAAGTATCTGAAGGGCTATCACACAGAAGAAGGGGAAGACATACTCTCTGTTGCTCCTAAGAAAGGACAGGAACCAAAGGGAACCAATGGGAAATATTTGTAGGTTAGACCAGTGGCGTCACTAGGGTGCGCATCACCCTAGGGTGGGGGACGCATGTCACCCCCCTGCCCACCCCCCTGCCGGCACGCGTCACCCCCGTGCACCCCTCAAAATTGGTGGCAACGCTTTCAGCGCTGCTGAAGAGTCACCCCAACTACCGCCGGCTTCACGCGTCACCCACCAAGTCCAGGAGAAGGCCTCCGTGCGTCTTCCACAGCCGGCGGTCTGGCCTCTTCTGATGAGGCCCTATGCAGCATTTTTTCCCACATTTTCGTGCATGCACACAACACTTCTGAGGGCACGTAGCCCTCTTGCCCTCAACAGCTTGTACACATGCGCAAAAATTCGTAAAAACGCCTTATAGGGCCTCATCAGAAGGAGCCAGGCCGCCGGCGGGGGAGGATGCTCCGAGGCCTTCTCCCGGCCTCGGAGGGTGACGCGCGGAGTCGGCAGAAGCAAGGGTGACACACGCATGTCACCCCCTGGCATGCATCAGCCCCGGCGGCCTGCCACCCCCGCCACACTGTAGCGACGCCCCTGGGTTAGACATAAAGAAGAGTTTCTTAACTGTAAAAGCTGTTTGGAACTGAGAAAATCTGCCTCATGCAGTTGTGGTCTCCCCCTCATTGGACATGTTCAAGCAACGGTTGAATAGCTGCCTATCAGGGATCCTGTAGCACAGTGGTTCCCAAACTGGAAGCCGTGTCTCCCAGGGGAGTCGCGGAAAACAGCCAGGGGAGCCGCAGAGTGCCACAGAATCCTCTTGGAAAACAGTTCAATGCCAATTGGCAGACATCAACATAATGTAATGGGGAGCCGCAGCCAATGGTCGCCAATGGTCAAGGAAGCTGCAGGTCGAAAAAGGACTAGATGACCTCAAGGTGAAAGCACTATATATTTTGGCTCTCACAATAGGAAACATTACAAGCACACTTTTTCATTTGTTGTTTGCAAGACAAAAAACCAAACCTTGTCAATTCCACTGCTAGGATCTTGTCAAATGGAGATTCTGACGTCCATGAATGAATCTTCATTTCATGTTGGTGCCTTTTTAAAATCTGTAATTCACTGTGTCTTTTTGAAGACAACTAACCCCAGAAGCAGTTGTTGAGATATTGCAACTATTTCTAACCTCAGTATAATTTCCCTGTGGGTCAGTTGAAATCAGTCCGTTTGAGAATTCACTCTAATCTCATGTGGAAAATACAATAAGGAGTCAGGTGGGGAATCATTGCAATTGGTAGATACTGTATAATACAGTGTTTTATTCTCTCTTTATATTTCCCAGCTGTACATTTTTAAAGCATGCCATGATTACAACAGAAAACTTCCAAAGTGTGATTGAAGTGTGACTACTTGTAGAAATCTTTAAAGTCATATTTGATGCTCCTAGTCAAATTTGATGTGTCATGAAGTTTCATGTCTCGTTTCCTATTTTTCCCCAAATTGAATGGCCAATTTCCAATCTTGCCACTGGTTGGCTAAAATTTCCTCCCCAAACTTCTTTTCTCTCCTTGAAGAACAAGATACAGGGCCTGTACATTTTCAACTATGGGTGAGAATTAACAAAATATCCTGGGTAATGCCATTTTTAGTGGCTATAAAGTAAGAGAGTCACAGCGCAATCCTGTGTAGCTCTTGCACCGGTGTAGCAGTAGATCCACCAGTGAAAGTGCACTTATGTCTGTGTAACTTGTGGTACGTCAATAACTGCAGGATGGACACCAGCATAACCCCTCTCAGATGCCACACATGCGCAGTTCAGACGCAGGACAGCCGCCAGCGCCGCCAGTGCAGGGAGCATTCTGGACACCCCAAGAATGTCTCCTGTGCCGGCGGAGTTGCGCTGGCATCCGTCCTGCATCCAAACTGCGAGTGCATGGCATCCGAGAGGGGTTACGCTGGTTTCTGTCTTGCGTCCATCGGCGTACGGCAAGTTACACTGGCATAAGTGCACTTACACCGGTGGATCTAACGTTACGCTGTCGCACACACACACACACACACACACACACACACAGAGAGAGAGAGAGAGAAAGAGAGAGAGAGAGAGAGAGAGAGATGGTAATTCTCCAATTTGTTTTTTAAGCCAAGCCAAACTGTGGCACTTGAAAAACTTACCTTTTAAAAAAATAAGCCTCTGGAGATCTTCTCTGAGCCTGAGCTTGGTGATGTTCACCAGCATCTCTAGTTGCAAACCATCTGTAGCAGTTCTATAGGGATGGGAAGCCTTTTTTGTTAGCCTTAAATGTTGATCTTTCGAAGATCCTGAACTATATCCAGAACAGCAAATGGCAACTCTGGAAGGCCTGGCTCTCATGAGCATGGTTGAGAATGGTTTGTGTCAGGCCTACACACCAAAATATATGTTCAATCACTCCCATGAATTCAGCTATCTCTGCTGCAGCTATTTGGTCATCCAGTGGTGGGCAGAAATTTTGCAAATACTTCTGGTTGTTAAGCATCTACAGAAGAGCATAGAATAAGATGCACACTCTCATTGCTGAGAAGATGCAAACCAGTCTACTATGTTTTTCCCCTCCCCAGAAGTGTTAATGTATAGAAAAAGAAGGTAGACCCATCCTATACAGTAGAAAAGAGCTGCCTATTTTTCCCATGGACAATAACTCTGACAGCCCAGTCCTATTAAAAGCCCCGTGCTTGGATGCAGCGGCACTAGGTCAGGCTCCACACTGGGACAGTGTGGAGCTGGAGGTCTCCTAGGGGGAAGGGGATGATCATCCCCTTTCCCCGTGCCAAGTCCCAGCAGCCCCTATGGGGCTATTCAGAGGCGTGCCAGCTAAATGACTGGCACAGCTCTGAGAAACCTCGTGTCAGGCTTTCAAGCCCAGGAAGGGGGTTAGGATTTGGCAGAGGCCTCCTCTGCTGACCCCAAACCCCTCCTGGGCGTGAACCACCCTCCACCCTGCCCTCTCTCTTCCCTCGGAATGCCTCCTCCCTGTTGGTCGGCGTGGAGCTCCAACCACTGGCGGGCACAGCTCCATCCCCGGTGGAGGCCTGCCGGTGTTGGCCTCCATGCCGGTGAGACAGGCCTCCGTGCTGTCGAAACATGCTTTACAACACATTTGCGACAGCATAAAACCCAGTCCTACTGGCAGAGACTGGCGTAGGATTGGGCTCTGGATCTAGTGGCCTTATTGGAAGTTGACATTTTTTTCTGCTAGTGTTCCTTGTGCCATAATAGTGACAGTATTTACCCCCATGTGGCATAAGAACATAAGAAGAGCCCTGCTGGATCACCCCAAAGGCCCATCTAGTTCAGCTTCAGTGGCCCCACCAGATGCCTCAGGGAGCACTCAGGACAACAATATACCTGTATCCTGTCGCCACTCCCTTGTACCTGAGAAAACCTACTCCTCAAACCAGGAGGTTACTTATCCCCATCATGGCTTGTAAGCTGTGATGGACTTTTCCTCCATAAATCTGTCCAATCCCCTTTTAAAGGCATCCAGGCCAGGTGCCATCACCACATCCTGTGGCAAAGAGATCCACAAACTTGTAGTTCCACAAATCTTTTCCAGTGGCTATTGCTGATGACTCTTCTGTATTTTTCTTTTAGTTTGTGAGCCCTTTGGGGACAGGGAACCATTTATTGATTGATTTTACTATGTAAACCGCTTTGTGAACTATCCTTGTTGAAAAGTGATATATAATTATTATTCTTATTAATAATACTCTTCAACAGAAATCAAATATGTGCAAGGTCAGAGTTTCTGAACTACAGTGTATGTAGATTTCTCATATGAAAACATAGACCGCTCAGAAATCAACCAACCGCACTTTCATAAATTGAATAGAGTTAATAAATACCAATTAACCAAAAGAAGGATCATGCAAATAGATTAAAAACAAATGGTCACATATGTTTAAATACATTTCATTGTGTTTTTGACTGTTTAATTGTTCAAGATACAACTCACATTCATTCTACCTGCTCGTAGCAAAGATTCTACAAAGAGCACCCTGGACATCTTTGTTTCTGAAGCTGTAAATAAGAGGGTTCAACAGTGGGGTAATCATTGTGTACAGTACAGAAACCAGCTGCTCCTGTTCAATAGAGTGGCTGGAAGCGGGAGTTAAGTACGTGAAGATGATGGTCCCATAGAAGATGCTCACCACAGTGAGATGAGATGCACAGGTGGAAAAAGCTTTAATCCTACCCTGAGCTGTGCGTATTTTGAGCACAGAAGAGACTATGAAGATATAAGAGAGAAGGGTAAGGAAGAAGGACATTGTAATGCCACATCCAGAGATAGTGAAGGTCATCATTTTGCTCAGTTTTGTGTCAGAGCATGAGAGGTGAAGGAGGGGTGGGATGTCACAGAAAAAGTGGTTTATCTGGTTGGAGTGACAGAAGTCAAGGGAAAAAACCAAGGCAGTGTTAATGATGGAGTTGAAGCTTCCTATAATCCAGGAAATTGTTAGTAACCATTTACAGACTGGCTGACTCATGAGCAGGGTGTAGCGCAATGGGTGGCATATAGCTGCGTAACGGTCATACGCCATGGCTGAGAGGAGGACACACTCTGTGCCTCCTAAGGTGACAAAGAAATACATCTGGAGAACACAGCCTATGAATGAGATGGTCTTGTCTCCTGTCAAGAGGTTCCAGAGCATCTTTGGAACAGTGGAGGAGATGTAGCAGATCTCAATGAATGAGAGGTTGGCAAGGAGGAAGTACATTGGTGTCTGGAGGCACCGGTCCAACCAAATCAAGGTGATAATGACTAGATTCCCTGCCAAGGTTAGCAGATAGACTAGAAGGCCTATCAAAAAGAGAAACATCTGTTGTGTTGGATCATTGGATAATCCCAGCAAGATAAACTCTCTGATGAGCAGGGGCGTCACGACGACGCGCGACACCCCTGAGCGGGGGCGCGCGTCACCCTTAAGGGGGAGGCTCCGCCCCCGCGCGTGACGTCACGCGCAGGAGCGGAGCGCCCTCCCCGCTCCGTTTTTGGCTCATTTTAGAGCCAAACGGACCCACGGGAGGGTGGGCGGGCCCACCTCCGCCGCAAAAAAGTAAGTGAGGGGCGTCGCGCGTCACCCCTATACGCACGACGCCCCCCGGCGGCCCGCCCCCCCCGCTTCCCCCTGTTGACGCTAGTGCTGATGAGACTTGTTTGGTTCAGTGTCATTCTATTCTTCTTTGGCCATCTTTGTCAGAAAATTGTAGGGCATCTTTGATTTGAGGCACCACATCAGGTGTAGATGTAGATTCATAAAGGTGAGACCTAGATAAATGTACACTGTCAGTGACAAGGCAGATCAGAATCATTCTCTTTCTATTTTCACCAAATCCGTTTTAGTAAATGGCAGAACAAATAGAAGCAGAGCAGTAATTGCCATGGGAGCAAGATAAAGGAAGATGGGGCGAGGGGAGGAAGAGGGGGAATAGATGTCGAACTTTTCATCCAAAAAGATAAGACCTGGAATACATTGTGGCAATACAATAATGATGTTGACCTTTGGTTCCATTTATGAATTTGAATTCATAGCCAGAATTCCCTTTCTCTGGATACAACCTTTTAGTATGCTTGCAGACCATAGGGCTTCAAACCTCCCTCCATCCTTGAAAGAAATGCTGACATTTACTGT
Source organism: Plestiodon gilberti rubricaudatus (assembly GCA_026170595.1). Classification (NCBI taxonomy): domain Eukaryota; kingdom Metazoa; phylum Chordata; class Lepidosauria; order Squamata; family Scincidae; genus Plestiodon; species Plestiodon gilberti. Next base: position 25,148,874 of record JANXHW010000006.1, read on the forward strand.
GTTTTAAAACTTAGTTTTTTTTTTTAATAACTCACTAAATAAAAAATCAATCAGATAAACACCTCTCAATTTTTATCAATCAGATAAAAACATCTCTCTCTCTCTCTCTCTCTCTCTCTCTCTCTCTCTCTCTCTCACACACACACACACACACACACACACAAACACACACACACACTTTTAAGTCTGACAGTCCACCTGAAGCACATAAGGGGAGGTTCAAGAAGAAATTACCTTTCGATTTGCAGCATGTGCATGTTTATTTTATTTTATTTTTTATCACATTTTTATACTGCCCTTCCTCCAAGGAGCTCAGAGTGGTGTACATATTTCCTCCCCTCCTTTTTGTCCTCACAACAACCCTGTGAGGTAGGTGGGGCTGAGAGATAGTGACTGGCCCAAGGTCACCCAGGAAGCTTTGTGGCTGAGTGGGGATTTGAACCTGGATCTTCCAGGTCTAAGTCCGACTCCCAAACCACTACACCATCCTGAGGAGAGGAAGTCAGAGGAAAGCTAAGTGTACTCCACAGAAGAATCAAACCACCCAGAGATCTGTTTGCATGTCTGTTTGTTACCACCCAAAGTCAGGTTGGTCAAAGACATTGCCTAATGGATTCTGGGCTCCTTGGCACTCAATGTGCACAGCAGCCTGGCACATTGGCCTTTAGAAGGCACCATGCTAATTATTTTCATTTGTCATTGCAAGCCTGGATCATTCTGTTCCCCATTTCTGACTTCCACCACACTCTAGGAAGGGCTGGTTGCATGCAGAGCCCAGTATAAGTTGTTGGTTTAAAAAAAAAAACACCCACAAATATTGTCATTCCTCTAAAACGTAGAGCTATGAATGTATGTGCATGTATGCACAAACCATGCAATGTGGAGTGGAGTCTATGGCTAATCCGATACATGCTTTTGTAACCCCTATTGAGCACAATGGGACTTACTTCCAAGTAGATGAGCATAGGATTGTGCTGTTAGAGATATTATTCAGTGCAAGGTGGAAAGCTATGACAACAAGGCAAAATATGACAACATTCAGAGATTTGCTTCACCATTCTGTCTCAGTTCACCTGGTTTTAGTTGTTAAAGTTGTAGTATCTTAGACATTACTGAACACCAACTTCGGTATATGTTCTCCCTTTGCCTCCTCCAATATACAGCACCAGGTTCACTACATTACTCCAGGCTTAGTAAATATTCCAGGGAGGCTTTGCAATCCAGAGGGATTGCACACTCCATTCTTTTCTTCATCTCTGTGGACAGCACTGTTGACTTCAAGTGGGAATTGAAGCTGCAGTTTTTCTCTTGAGATCAATTCATAGATAAACTACTCATGAAACCAAGAAGCACCTAATCTGTCTTCTCTACCCTTGGCAGTCTCAGACCAAAGAAAAACAAACCTATTGGGACTTCCCATCAATCTTAATTTGTCTTCTTAGCCACACGTCATAACAACTTCATTTTTGAGCATAGTTGAAGAATTGGTACACACAAACCTGCGTGTGCTATATGTATGTCAGAAACAGCAGGAGCCTAATTTGACCAAATAAGGCACATAGCAAAGGTGTGGCTCCAGCAAAGTTGGATATAGGTAAAGGTAACCCTTGACATTTAATTCCAGTTGTGTCGACTCTAGGGTGCAGTGCAAATCCCTGTTATCAAGTTGAGGAGCCAGCACTGTCCGAAGATGCTTCTGTGGTCATGTGGCCAGCATCTCCCCCTTTTCTCTCTCTCTTTCTCTATTACTACACCCAGTACTGTAATCCCAGGACAACTCCTCTTCTCCAGGACTGGTAAATACCGTATTGTCCCAAGTATAAGACGCACCTGATTATAAGACGCACACTTAAAGTTTGGTGCTATTAAAAAAATTTAATTAAATCACTGGCATTAAATTGCAACAGCCTGTTACACCTAAGCCTGATTATAAGACACACCCCTAGTTTAAAAACTTAAATTAGGAGAAAAAAGTGAGTCTTATACTCAGACCAATATGGTATCACCCATGTGTACAAACCAAGGAAACCTGCTAAGTCTCTGTCGCTTTCAGTTTCCTAGCCCTATATGTTGTGTATGATTGGATTTTTGTATATGTATGACTGAACTATCTAGTAAATATTGAAAGCAACCCACATGTGTCCTCAAGCTTATTTAAAATGGACTTCTGGGGCTGGCATCTGGTTTACACAGGTCTCAAGATCCCTGCACATACCAAATTGCCATATTTAAAGCTATTCCCCATAATAAAGGCAATTTTGGTAACAGTTAGTGACCTGATGTGCTCTAGTCTGGATCAAACCAGCAGGATTTGTAGAGGTTGTGTTGACTGAGGTATAGTCCAGCTAGATTTGCCGGGAGAAATATATTTTCCTTTGTTCTCCCAATCATCAATCTTTGCACATGAACGCGTACACAACACATACACCACTCACATGTGCCAAGGAGAGTAACAGTTGAATTTTTTAAAAAGACAACTGTCACAAGGCCCCTGGGCCACAGGGGTTTTTGATGGATTCAGGGCCAGCACCTTCAGAAGAAAGCCAAAATTATCCCACTGGTTCCAGGCAGGAAAGGGTGCAGTCCAAACTGCAGTCTCTGCCTTGGGTGGAGTCTGGGGGCTGGAAGCCTCTTAAGCAGGAGCAGCTGGGGAGGCAGGGGGGCTAGAGACAGCGAGAAGGGTGGAGGAGGAAGACCTGTCCCAGCCCCAAGGAAGGGGAAAAATTCTCTTCAGCTGGGCCTGGAAGGAAACTACAGCGGACCTCCCTGTCAACCCTTCTCCAGAGGACCTCGAGCCAGGATCCTGGAGCCTGATGCCCTCCTGGGAGCAAACTACCCGGTAAGACCCTGCTAGAACTCCCACTAGCAGGCCGCCTCAAGAGAGGGAAGCCATCCAGAACTCCTTGTAGCCAAACCAGCAGCCACAGGCCTAGACCTGTCTGGCTTCCAACCCTACTGGGACTAGATGATACAGGAGTAGCCTGACGAGCACAAGTGCCCTGCCCATCTTATAGCTATCCCAGTGGAAGGACAAAGCCTTGGACCGACCCGCTCCAGGCATCCGTGCCCTGCCTGGCCAGCCTCTAGCTACATCTCCATAGACTATCAGGAAAGAGGGTGTGTGGTGGTGCGGTGATCGTCTTTGTACACTCGACCTTTGGCTTGAATAAAACTGTTACCTTGCTGCAACAGAAAGAACTGACAAGTCTTCCTGGTGTCTGAAACGTAAGCCCCTTTCAGCCATGTCAAACCCCAGTCCCTTTGATGTCCCGCTGCTTCCAAGGAAACAAGGGGTCATGGGCATCAGCATGACAACAACTCATTTAGTGCATTTTAAACCAATCAGATTGACTTTGTGGCAGATCTCATCTTCTCAAGGTGTTGATCGCTCTCCAAAGTCCCCCCTGCACTTCCTTGTTCCTAAAGCTGTAGATCAAGGGGTTTAGCAGTGGAGTAATGATGGCATACAACACAGAAACCAGGCGGTCCTCTTCCAAGGAATGGTTAGAGGAGGGTCGTAGGTAGGTGTAGATGATGGTGCCATAAAAGATGCTCACCACAGTGAGGTGAGAAGCACAAGTGGAGAATGCCTTGATCCTACCTGTGCGAATTTTGAGCACTGTAGCGACAATGAGGATGTAGGAAAGAAGGATCAGGGAGAAAGGAACTATCATAAAAAATGCAGAGACGGTGAAGGTCACCAACTGGCTGACAAATATATCAGAGCAAGAGAGGTGCAGAATAGGAGGAATGTCACAGAAGAAATGGTCAATTTCATTGGAGTGACAAAAAGTTAGGGAAAAGACCGACACTGTATTGATAATAGAATTGAAGTTGCCAATAATCCAGGAAGCTGCTAGCAATCCCCTACATATGGGCTGACTCATAAGCAGAGTGTACTGGAGAGGATGACAGATAGCCGCATAACGGTCATAGGCCATCACTGAGAGGAGCACACTCTCTGTGCTTCCTAAAGTGACAAAGAAATACATTTGGAGCGCACATCCTATGAAGGAGATGGTCCTGTCTCCCAATACAAGATCCCACAGCACCTTTGGGAGTGTGCTGGATGTAGAGCAGATCTCAATAAAAGAGAGGTTTCCCAGGAGGAAGTACATGGGAGTTTTGAGGCGTTGGTCAACTCTGATCAATATAATGATGACTAGATTCCCTGCCAATGTCAACAGGTAGACTAACAGGCCTATAGCAAAGAGAAGACTCTTGTTCTTTGGATCAACAGTGAAACCCACAAGGATAAATCCTGTGATTCTTGTTTGATTCTGTCTTCCAACAGGATTGGTGGAGTCCATCTTCAATTAGATTTCTTTAGTAAGAGAGGACACAGCAGTTTTAAAGCTGGCAGTTTCACAAAGACAAAAAAAAGCTACTGAGTTTGCAGTCAATCCATTTATATTGTACACTACACCTTCAAAAAACAATGTCACTTTACACTCAGGCACCAGGATCGTATGGGCTAGGACTAGGTCATTACACACATCAATGTCTTTCATACAATCTTTAACTTTCTGTGGGGAAAAAACCACTGCCCTGTCCAGGAGTCATCTGTAGAAATACATAGTCCTGCCTGATGGGCATCATTTGTAGAACCCAGCTCAGCCCAACCTTGTTTCTCCCTATTCACCTCTGAGATCCATCATGGGGGTGACGCGATGAGCTCTCACACCGGGTGACGCAAACCCTAGTGACGCCTCTGCTGCCCTCTATCTCCACACCTAAACACTGATAAATGCAGGAGTTGTTTGGATGGAGTAGACTCTTCATAGTTCATTGGTGCCTTCTCATATCCTTTCAATCTTTTCTTGACTACCATAAGCTTCCATATATAGCTTCCATATATGTTCGTTTCTTGAAAATGAAAGCTGACATTCTTGGGAAAGCGACTTAAAGCTAAAACTGAACTAGAAATGGGAAATCCTATTGTCAGGATCCCAAATCCTCAAAATCTATGGAGGATCTTTCACACTCAGAAAATTTATTTCAAGAGCTCTCTGATTTAAAAAAGAAATCCAGTAAGAATACATTTGTTAGCTGCTACGTGTATTGCGTTTAAGAGTGGTCTTTATAATCAGAGAATACCTTCAGCTTTCTCCATCTTCATCTGCTACCGAACTCTGAGTAAGACACTAACACATTTTAACTGTTGTTTACCAAGCCCAGTTAATTGTCCCTAGGGCTGACAGAAATAATTGGTGTGGTGGTGTAAAGAAGTCACTTGGGTTGACAGAACAGTCCTTTGGGTGGGTGAAAAATTTAAGCAAGGAATAAATCACACCCATAGTTTTGCAAGTTAATGAGATGTTCAGACTGCTGGGTTTGTTAGTAATTGCTTCAAGGTACAATTAAGAATAGAGAAGAGCTGCACATTACCTTCAAGATGTGGCAGCCACCAGCCATAATCTCCACCCTGCATCCTCCACTTACATGTTGTTAAAACTGTCACATTGAGGGATGGATATGCATCCCACCCTAGAGCACTGGAGGACCATTGTGGGAGTTCCAATTGGAGGACCATTGTGGGAGTTCTAATTGGAGGACCATTGTGGGAGTTCCAATTGGAGTACTATTGTGGGAGTTCCTTGAATGTGTCAATTGCTTCCATCAGCGCTAGGCCTTTCTCTTGCATTTCCACTTCAGTTGTATTACTTTGTGTCAAGTGCTCAGATGATCAATACTCAAACAAGAACCACAACCAATGTGTCCCGAAGTATATAACCTGCCTGACGTATTGTTATAAATGTCCTCTTTTCCTAACATGTGTGCAGTTTGGTTCTGGCTGGCATTCCTGGAAGCTAGGCAGGACTTCACTCTGGAAGGGTGTGTGGTCAGGCTGGACACTTAGGAGAGGTCCTGTCAATTCAGGACCATTAAGGGGAAGGAAGGCTGAAGCACTGCAGGGCATCTGTGTGTCTCATCTTCTCCAAGGTCTTGCAAATTTGTGTGCCCCATTCTGATAGAATTTTGCTGCAAGTAGAAGTCCTGCTGCATAAATAAATTAAGGTTTCAAATTGCCCAGTGGCCAGGACACTTGGAAAATCTTTTCAGATTCCTATGCGAAGAAGCCTCTCCCATCAACAACTGGAACCTGGGTGCAGCACAACCCCTGCCATGCCCTTTGTCCCTCAGGAACTTCTCCAATTAACAGGGGCGTTGGCTGATAGGGGGCGGTCGTGCGGTGGGCCCCAGGGCGCTGGGCACCCTGGGGGGGGGGCAGGCCTCCGTAAAAGCTCCATTTTTTGGTTTTTTTCCGTTTTTTTAATCAATTTCTGCGGTTTTTTTCTTAATATCGCCCCCCGCTGCAGCTGCCTCCCCCCCCAGGGCGTGTGTTTGCTTTTGGCCCACTTATCTTGCTTCGGAGGGGGCTCCATTTTCCCTGGGCGCCGCCATCTTGGACTGAACAAGATGCATGCTGGGGATTGTAGTTGAAGTCTTGCCTTGCAGCCCAGGAGTCCTGACTCACCCCCCTAGAGGGCATTAAGGGGAAATACACCATATGTTTCAAGTTTATTCTGCAGAGCAAAATTCACAAAATTGATGTTTGGAACACTTTCAAGTTTATTCTGCAGAGCAAAATTCACAAAATTGATGTTTGGAACACTTTCAAGTTTATTCTGCAGAGCAAAATTCACAAAATTCACATCATTATGAATGCCTCATCATGTGTGCTGCTGGAAATGGAGACAGGAGGTACAAAGTGGACAAGGAGGCTTCCAAACTGAAATCAAAAATCCCAAAAATTTGCGTCACGGCTGCGCCGTGGGGCGTAAAGGATTATGGCCGCGCGTTTTTATGGGGGGGGGGCGTCAAGGGTTTGGGCTCCGGATCAAAAATGGTTTGGCTCCTCCTCTTCCAATTAAGGAGCAATCAAGCCTTTGTGTGTTCCTAGGACACACTAAATCTCACAGCCCAATCCTATTAAAAGCTCCGTACTCTGATGCAGTGGTGCCGGGGCCAGAGACGTCACTAGGACGCGCGCTGCCCCAGGTCCGGCAGTGCGCGTCACCCTAGTGACCCCTCCCCCCTTCCCTCAAGAACGGACTGCACATGCGCAAAAGAACGTTATAAATAACGTTCACGGAGCGGGCCTTCCTCAGAACGCCCCGGGCAGCCGGCCGGGGAAGACGTCCCCGAGCCGGCTCTCCCAGCCTGGCGAGGCGGGCGGGAGGCGCCCAGGTGACGCGCGTGTGCGCATGTCACCTGGGGGGCCCCCGCCCGCCTCGCCACGCAACAGCAACGCCCCTGGCCGGGGCAGACACCACTGCATTCAGTGCAGGGCTGAAGGTCTCCTTGAGGGAAGGGGACAATTGTCCCCTTCCCCATTGTCGAGCCCCAGCAGCCCCATATGGGGCTACTTGGGGACGTGCCAGCAAAGCTCCGAGAAGCCCCGTGTTGGACTTTCAAACCCAGGATGAAGGTTATGATTTGGTGGAGGCCTCTTCCACCAAGCCTGCCCCCTCCTGGGTGTGATCCGCCCTCCTGCCCGCTCTCTCTCCACCCTGGAATGCCTCCTCCCCACCTCCCCGCTGCCCAGTGGAGAGCTTACCTGCTTCTGGCGGGTGTAGCCCCTCCACTGGTGGAGGCCTGTCAGTGGACGAGACAGTACTCCGTGCTGTTGCAACATGCTTTACAGCACGTTTGCGACAGCATGGAGCCCAGTCCCACAGACAGAGGCCAGCATAGGATTGGGCTCTTAGTCCAGGAAACCTATGCTGCATACCGAAAGAAAAGCTCCAAAATACTTTGTCCACCCGGAAATGCTTGTGTTCCCTTTGTGCAAAGTCCTATAACTGCCCCTGCTCTGGAAGCAGAACTTGGTCATCTCTTTTCAGGGCCGGTGCTAACATTAAGCCAACTAGGCAGCCAACTAGGGTACAGACCTCAGAGGGGCACAGTACTGACCTTTGAAGAGCACAGCTTTTTACAGATTAGTTTTTTAACCCATGTAAAAATGCAACACCCATGGTATACCACAACAGTGCAATGGAATATAATTGCCAAACTCAGAAAGGAATGTAGTTTAGTGGATAGTGTGCTGGAGTAGTACTGAGAAAATCCACATCCAAATCTCCACTTAGCCACGAAGTTTTCTTGGTAACCTAAGGCCAGTCAAAATTTGTCACCCAAATCCATTTCTCGGGCTGTGTTGTGAGGATAAAAGAGAAGCATGTGTGCTGCCCTACTAACTTAGAGTTAGATACCAATACAATAGAAATATTATCATTTGTGAAAGCTCCAAGACAAGGTTTCCATTATCCACCCAGTATCCTCTCTCTAAATATGGATAATAAAACTATAACAACACGTCCCATATTTCCGGCATGCTAAGCTAATGGCAATCCAGCTGCAGAAAAAGTTTGAAATAAAAGTTAAAAAAAATGAGAACAAGAGGAAACAAATGAAGACAATTTACATGATGATTACCAGAGGTGCTTTGGATCAAACCAGAAGAATTTACATATGTTGTGCTCATTACGTTATAGCTCAACTGACTATATGTTTCCCATTATATTCATCATCCGTGACGTATGTTTCCTATTATATTCATCATCCCTATCAACATTTTTTGTTTGTACACATATTCCCCAAAATTGTAATGATTCGATTCGTTAAAAGACAACTCATTCATCATTCTTTAAAACATACTTTCTGGTGGATCTAAAGCTCTCAAGGTGTTGATCCTATATCTATGACCTATTCTTCCCAAGAGTTCTCCATAATGCTCCCTGCACTTCCTTGTTTCTAAAGCTATAGATCAGAGGGTTTAACAGTGGTGTAATGATAGTATACAACACAGAAACCAGGCGGTCCTGTTCTAAGGAATGACTGGAGGAGGGTCGTAGGTAGGTGTAGATGATGGTGCCATAGAAGATGCTCACCACAGTGAGGTGGGAAGCACAAGTGGAGAATGCCTTGATCCTACCACGGGCTGTGCGGATTTTGAGCACCGAAGAGGCAATGAGGATGTAGGACAGAAGAATCATGGAAGAAGTCACAACAAGAATACACCCGGAGACAGTGAAGGTCACCATCTGGCTGACAAATATATCAGAGCAAGAGAGGTGCAGAATAGGAGGAATGTCACAGAAGAAATGGTCAATTTCATTGGAGTGACAAAAAGTTAGGGAAAAGACAGATGCTGTGTTGACAATAGAATTAAATTGCCCAATACTCCATGAAACTGCTAGCAATCCCCTACATATAGACTGTCTCATGAGCAGGGTATAGTGGAGTGGGTGACAGATGGCTGCATATCTATCATATGCCATCACTGAGAGGAGTACACATTCTGTGCCTGCTAAGGTGACAAAAAAGTACATTTGGAGCACACATCCTACGAAGGAGATAGTCTTATCCCCCAACAAGAGGTCCCACAGCACCTTTGGAAGTGTGGTGGATGTGTAACAGATCTCAATAAAAGAGAGGTTTCCCAGGAGGAAGTACATGGGAGTTTTGAGGCACTGGTCAACACAGATTAATATAATGATGACTAGATTCCCTGCCAATGTCAACAGATAGACTACCAAGCCTACAACAAAGAGAAGACTCTTGTTCTTTGGATCAACAGAGAATCCCACGAGGACAAATCCTGTGATACTTGTTTGGTTCAGACTTCCTATAGGATTGGTGTAGTCCATCTTCAATTAGATTTCTTTGGTAAGAGAGGAGATAGCGCTTCTACTGTTACTGCTGGCACTTTCAGAAAGACAAAAACATAAGAGGCAAGCAGTCACTGTATTTGTAGTCAATCAGTTTACGTTGCTGACATTCAACAATCAATGTCACTTCGCAATCAGAAATATTTCATCTAGGATATAACTGACTGTACATCAAAGACAACTGGTGGTCATCCCCTGTCTAATTCTAGTGAAGCACCTCTTGGTTGGTGGGGACCTCGTAAAGACTAGGTTAGAGCTTGGTTTGATTCTGTAAGGCATTTACAGGGCAATCCTGTGCAAAAAATTGGCGGCAGAACAAGCGTATGTAGACAGGTGTAGCATAAGAGGTGGACCAGGTTGGGAACTGACCAAGGGACCATGACCATCAGAGACCCCATCAGCCTAGATCACTCCTGAACCTTCCATACAATGTCAATGGAAGTGCTCAATGCACCATAAGGGGGTGGATGGGGCTGTCATAGGAATCCCAGTCTCGGGCTCTGCTCCAGGGCATCAGCAGAGTTGCCTAGCAACTGGCATCAGCACCAGTTGTACAGATAGGAGAGTAGTTTCAGGAAAACCGCTTCCTCCCTCAGCTTGCCTTGGAATACATACTCACTTGAAGCCTTTTGCATTTCCCTGAATGCAGCTTTCCAACAGCCTCTATAAGAAGAAGAAAGAGATTGATGGAAGGATGATAGCTCCTGGGTAAACTCCTTAGAGGTGCCTAGATTGCAATCCTTTTGCTTGCTCTGCCCTGCCTCTTCCCAACTCCTGTCTTGTATATTTCTTTTTTATTGCCCTGAGCTTTCCCCTTGTTTCTGCTACGCAGCCGATGTCAACGACTACCCACTGACAAAGGAGCTTCTCATGTTGGAGGGAGACACATTTTTCTGAGAGTTGAGAATGGTTTGAGAGAAGCTTTCCTTCCCATGCTGTAAATCATTTTATCCCAAGAGCAAATTGGTGGGGTACACTTATTTCAAGCACAGATCTCTCTTTCATGCTATCTTTGTCTGAGAAAAAACAACAACCCACCACCACAACAAATACTATATCTCTGGCTTTGCACATTGATAAATGCATTGATTGGCCCCAGTAGACTCTTCAAGCTCACCAGTCCCTTCTCATATCTTTTCAGTCTTTTCTCAACAATCACAATGTTCCAAATGTGCTGGTTTAATGAAAATGAAAGTCAAAATTTTTGGAACAGTGACTGAAAGCTGAAATTGAAATAGAGATGGGAAATCCTATTTTCAGTCTCTCAGATTCTCAAGCCATTCACTTTCACATTCAGGACGAGATTTCAAGAGTTCTATTAATAAGAAAAAATCTAGTAAGAATTAATTTCTGACCTGCTAGGCATACTACCTTTAAGGATGGCATTTATCGATTTTCTGAGAGAACCTCAATCTCTCTCCATCTTCATCTACTGTTGAACCCTAAGTAAGACACTACCACATTTTAACTGTTGTTTTCTAAACCCAGACAATTGTCCCTAGGGCTGACAGAAATAATTGGCATGGTGAAAATAACTCACTGGGTCAACAGTACGGTTTTTTTGAGTGCAGAAATAATTTAAGTCAGAAATAATAAATCACACCCACAACTTTGGAGGTTAAGAGACAGTCTTGAACTTGCCAGTAATTGCTTCAAGGAACTATTGTGAATTGAGAAGAACTACATATTACATTGAAGACGTGGAAACAACCAATCAATGTGTCCTCTCTGTATCCACCAGTAGCATGTTGCTAAAGCAACCACAACTAGGGATGCATGAACATTCCACTGCTTGCCCCCATTGAGGATTTGCGCGAGTTCCAAATGCACACATGCAAATCCTTCACAACTGACCAAGTACTGACTGCTGTCTCCAAACCTCACTATGAGATGACATTCTTATGGCCCAACCCTGTGGGCCATTTATGACTGCAGATCTATCAATCCAATATCACAAAGTTCTCCCTGAGAGGCGGGGATAAATCGGAGTCTTTGCGGGGGCAGGGTGGGGATAGCAGTGATCCCGGGGATCGTGCTACCGCTGGGGGGGGAATTGGTTGTCTTTACCTCACCGGGGGTCCTGGCGGCTTCTAGAGGGTGTGGGAGGTCCTCTAGACCCCTTTGTGAGCCTCCCCGAGCTTTAGATTGCTGCTCTGCAACCACTTGCGGTTTTTGTCTGAAGGCAGATTTGCATAGTTTCAGGCAGCAGGTCTGCTTAGATCACCCCTGATCGCATTGCCAGCTGTGATTTACTATATAGTCTTGCAGCATTGTCCCATACACATGTGATCCCTGACTGGCTTGGGATCACCCATGTGAATTATGCAGGAAGGCAGAAGAAGAAAATGGTGGAGCATAAAAACCCAGAGGAATCAATGGTGCTGAACAGGATTTGTAAATGGTGAATACAGCAAGTCCTCACTTACCGCGCAATCCTCCTATCCAACTTACACCACCAGTGTAACCAATGGGGGAGGGAAGGGCAGGAGGCTTTGGGGGGAGGGGAGATTTAAATCCCATTTGAATCCCCCTTTGGAGGGGATTTGAATCCCCTTTCCATTCTGGGACCTCCCGTTCTCGCTGCACTGCTGGTTACACCGGTGGTGTAAGTTGGATAGGATTGCTCTGTTAAAGTCGTTTCATTATAAATCGTTTCACTTAAAGTTGTTGAGGGAAAAAAAGTCAACTCCTGGCCTGGGCGACTGTCTGTGTGGAGTTTGAACAGTCCCCCCCATCTCTGAGTGAGTTTTCTCCAGACCAGAAAGCTCACATTTATTTCAGTGTTTAATATTAGAAGTGTTTTGGGTCTTTATCCTTACACCCCCCAATGAAGACATGAAACAAGCCACTTATGGTGATATGGTCACTTTATTTAAGCATATCAAAGAAACCTGCAGAGGCAAACAATGGGGCTAAACTAACTCACCCCCAAACGGTGTGCGGGCACTGGTCGGGGGAAATGGGCCTAGCCATCTTCCTCCCCCTGCTTGTTTTGGCATCAAACACCCCGACTTCAGCCCCCCCCAGACACAGCTCAGGGGAGCCTATCAGAGCCAACCCCGAAGGGCTGAGACAGCGGAGCAGGTTTTGAGACCCATACTAGCCAAGCCATTGATGGGCCTCGCCAACCCCGAAGGGCTGAGGCAGAGGATCAGGTTTTGAGACCCATACTAGCCAAGCCATTGATGGGCCTCACCTGCTCCAGCCAGGAGGCTTGCCCACTCAGCCTCACCAACCCGGGTTAAGTGTCGTAATGAGCGGTCTTGGCTCACCTCCTGACCTTGCCGAACTCAAGGTGCATGCCGGCCGCTATCAAGCCTTACCTACCCAAACCCGCACGCCACCTGCCAGGTGACCCACTGGCTGACAGCCTCATCCCTATGAACACAGTCTGAGGTAGGCGAAAAAACCTCCAATTAGTGCCAATCTATTGGAAGCCAAAAGTTCCTACCTGGCCCCCGAAGGGCAACCGGCTAATCCCAGACTATGCCAAGGCCGAGCAATGCTGCAGCGTCTCTTCAGTTGACACCCGGTCCCATGTGACCTGGCCCAGCCAATCACAGGCCGGGCCTATCATGTCTCATCTCTCCTGCCTCCCTCGGGGGGGGGAGGATAAAATCCCCATGCCTCGATCAGTGGCACAGGGTTGTTATTTAGAATTTTGGTAATGCTTTTGTCACCAGAAATATGCCATAAATCAGCCTACAGTAAAATTGGTCTCGTTATAAGTCATTTTGCTTATAAGTTGCAGTTTCCAGGAACCTATCAACAACTTTAAGTGAGAACTTGCTGTATTTGCACAGTCGGTATTCAAGAAAAGTAATGCAATCTTTTCAGAATTCTTAGTTTCAGTCTGAACATTGAAACTTGGTAATTCTAGCACAACCACTCCATCTCATTAAGACAATTCCTGCCCCATGTCTGCCAAACCTACATTCTAACCCACAATGTCCTCTTCCCATTCAAAAGCTGCAGCCTAGAAATGGTGAGATCCAGCTCTTCATTAGCCAAGTTCACTGGATTCAGCCATAAATCTTTTGTGAGAGAAGCATCTGGGCTGAGTGTAATTCAGTAACGTCTTAACCATTCCAACTACTGTAGGTTCAAAATTAAAGACTGTAATCATATTCCAGAGAAATTGATGACTTCTTTCACCCAGTGGAATGTTGTTGTTGTTGTTGTTGTTGTTGTTGTTGTTGTTGATGATGATAATAATAATAATAATAATAATAATAATAATAATAATAATAATAATAATAATAATATAGCACCATCAATGTGTATGGTACGTTACATTATAAGAGAAGGAAAGTCTCTGCCCTGAGGAGCTCACAATCAATAGACCCCAAGGGACAAGTATTGAGTACCAAGTCTTGGCTACACAATGCTGAAGCAGGAAACCCATAATCATTTGGATTCTGTGAACGTAGTTTTTTGTCTTCTTATGTCCTACCCATGGCTTTCCGAAGCGCCCCTTGCACATCCTTGTTTCTCAAGCTATAGATGATAGGATTAAGCATTGGTGTGAGAATCCCATATAGTACAGGCAAGGTCCGATCCTGCTCCTGGGAGTATGTGGAGTTGGGACGGATGTATGTGAAGATGATGGTGCCAAAGTAGATGTTGACCACAGTCAGGTGAGAAGCACAGGTAGAAAAGGCCTTGAGACGCCCTTCCTTGGTGCGGATCCTGAGGATGGCCAAAACTATATAGACATATGACACCATAGTAACCAGAAATGAACCCATGATCACACCTCCACCCACCACAAAGGTAGCAATTTGATTGGCCTGAGTGTCAGAACAGGAGAGCTGAAACAGGGGTGGGATGTCACAAAAGAAATGTTGGATGATATTGTCCCGACAGAAAGACAAAAGGGACATCAAGCCAGAATGCACACCAGAGTTAGCCAAGCCCAGAATCCAAGCAGATGCTGCCAGCGACACACACATTTTGGGGTTCATGAATACACCATAGTGTAGTGGGTGGCAAATGGCAGCATACCGGTCATATGCCATGACACCCAGCAGGAGGCATTCAATGCCACCAAAGGAGATGAAGAAATACATCTGGGAGAAGCAACCAGCAAGGGAGATTCGCTTGTCCTGGGAGAGGTAATTTATTAGCATTTTGGGGACAGTGGAAGATGTGTACCCAATGTCCACAACAGAAAGATTACCCAGGAAGAAATACATTGGGTTGTGAAGTCTGCTGTCCAAAGTGATGATGAGAAGAATAAGCATGTTCCCACATAGGGCCACCAAGTAGATAAGGAGAAAGAGACCGAAGAGGATGAGTTGGACCTCAGGGTCACTGGAGAGCCCCAGGAGTATAAATTCAGTAACGGCTGTGCCATTCTGCACCATCTGATGTAGGGGCTCCATCTGTGAGGGAATATTAGGTGGAATATATTTGTCAATAGGTGGGGCATGGAATAGAGGGCATAGCCACACAAATACAGGCATGAGGACAGTCAAAGCACAACAGCAGAGTTCACTCAATCCTTAGAAAGTGTTTGTGCTGCGTTCCACTCTTTGCTTTCTCTCACCCGTCCCAGCTTCCCCCTCCTAATGAACTCTCAGTAACTCATAGATAGGGGCAGTCTTTTTCAGTAATAAGGAAATAAAAACACATAACACCATTTTCTGCACACACACACACGCACACACACACACACACACACACACACACACAGAGAGAGAGAGAGAGAGAGAGAGAGAGAGAGAGAGAGAGAGAGAGACCAAATTGCAAAAAATAAAACGATTTTCTAACACCTCTACATATTGGTAATGTCTGTGGCTGCATCTGCTGACATTATACCACCTACATCACCTACCTAGTACACTTTTAAAGCGATTATTAAAATGATTATAATTTATAAAAAATGGAATAAAAACACATAACACCGCTGGCAGCAATTTTATTTTGGAAAACACCAAAATCCGCTTTTTGAAAACCCCATTTTGAACTGCCTCTACTCATAGGGCACAATTGTATTCCTTTAACTTTTCAAGAAGAAATATCGCCTTCTCTTCCATAAACTCCAGTGCCCCACAATTTGGGAATATCTGATTCAACCCCATTATCCTGAAATATGGGGGGGGGAGTCAGCCTACCTCCCTTATCTTTATTCCATTTCCTGACGATACTAAAAATGCTTTCTTCTAACCACCATGCAGGCAGAGGTTGTAACACATATCAGATTCCCTTTTGATGGTAACAGTGGTTTATCAAGGTAGGGGCAACTCAATTGTTACGACCAGATTCTAAATTCAGATGCATGTATAAATGTAGCTCAGAAACATTTTGTCAAACTACCCTTTTTGGAAGAGATTTTTGATTGTTCTATCACCAGGACTGATGCACACGAGTCAGAAAGGCACACACTGCCTGGGGGTCAATGTGGGAACACTCTGACAGCCTGCAGGAGGTAAGTAAAATTATTTTCTACTTAGGTCCTGGTAGGGTGCACAAGTGGCAATGAGTCTCCTCAGACATATGCCATCTCTTTTGGTGGTGTAAGTTTTGGTGGAGGGGCAGGGAGGTTTGAAATAGAGGGGATAAGATCTGGTGTGCACTATTGCCACTGGATACACCCCTCCTGCCTCCTTCTCGCCTCTTGTTCCCCATCTCAACCCAGAAACACCCCCTATCCTCCCATTGCCTACCCTCTCCCACCGAATCACCTCACTTCCGTGGAGGTCTTGCCACCAGCCCACATGCACAGGCTACCAGCGACTGCACTGGTGGCATTGTCATGTTCACCAGCAGCACTGGAGCATGCAACATTTGTTCCCTTGCCTGGGGGTAATCTCTGTTACTGTGATGGGCCTACTCTGACCTGCACCACTGATTGCTAGCGCAAGTCCAAGTGGACCCAAGCAGATGGATTGAGGCCAGGAAGGAGGTAGGATATTGGAGGCTCCGCTGCTACCAATACTACCCTCTTCCCAGCCTTGATCCAACCCTTCCCACCCTGGTCTCCTCCCCATCCTACCCACTTGACTTACCAGTGCCAGGGCTTCATGGCATGAAGCTGGCTAAGCTTGTCGCAGTGGCCCAGCCACACTCTATGGTGTGCCACGTTTTGCAACAGTAGAAGGGACAGAAATTGAAGCAGTTACACATTTTACTTTTTTGGGTTCCAAGATCACTGCAGACGGAGGCAGCAGCCATGAAATTAAAAGTCGCTTACTCCTTGGAAGGAAAGCTATGGCAAATTTAGACAGCATAATAAAAAGCAGAGATATCACCATGCCAACAAAAGTATGTATAGTCAGGGCGATGGTGTTCCCAGTAGCAATGTATGGTTGTGAGAGTTGGACCATAAGGAAGGCTGAGCGCTGAAGAATAGATGCTTTCGAACTGTGGTGCTGGAGAAGACTCCTGAGAGTCCCTTGGACTGCTAGGAGATCAAATCAGTCAATCCTAAATGAAATCAAGCCTGACTGTTCCCTGGAAGGACAGGTACTGAGGCTGAAACTCAAATATTTTGGCCACCTAATGCGAAGAGAAGACTCTCTGGAGAAGACTCTGATGCTGGGAAAGATTGAAGGCAAAAGGAGAAGGGGAAGGCAAAGGATGAGATGGTTAGACAGCATCACCGATGCAACGAACATGAAAATGAGCGAACTCAGGAAGATAGTGGAGGACAGGAAGGCCTGACGGGATGTGGTTCATGGGATCACGAAGGGTCGGACACGACTTAACAACTGAACAACAACAATAGGATTGGGCCCTAAATGTTGCAATTTAAATGAAATATATAAATGGATATATATATTAAATGAATAACATGAATATATATATATATATATATATATATATATATATATATATATATATATATATATATATATATATATATATATATATGCACACACACATACACACACTACTATAGTACTATAATACTATAATACTACTACTATAATACTACTACTACTATTAATAATAATAATAATAATAATAATAAGTAACAGCATTTATTAATACATTAGCAGTATTTATATGCCAAAGTTCACAAAGCAGTTTACAGAAAAAACCAAATTCTTAAATGGCTTAATGGTCACAGCACATGGTATTTTAATTATAACCTTACCGGATCAGCATTGCTTTTTTGTTTCATTGCAATAAGTAAGCCGTTCTGAAGCTCCAGCCTGGGAAATATCTCAATAAAAGAGGAATCTTCTTAATTTGCCTGTATCAAGCCAACCATTACTTCTGTCTCTGGCTCCTCCAAGCCACAGCTCCAAATCATACACACACCAGGCTAGGCAAATATTCAATTGTGAAGGATGTGCTATACACTACCAACTCCTGCAGATCACATGATGTATTGCTCCTGAGAATTCAAGAAAGGATATTCTGTTGTGGTAGCTTAGCAGAAGACATACAACATCTATAATTATTTTCTTGGACCTATCACAGGTCACAGGATGATAACCACCACCTTAAAATGCCAACCCTGTGAGGTAGGTGGGACTGAGAGATAGTGACTGGCCCAAGGTCACCCAGGAAGCTTCGTGGCTGAGCGGGGATTTGAACCTGGATCTTCCAGGTCTAAGTCCGACTCCCAAACCACTACACCATCCATAACTTGTATATTGGATCAGGACCAGCTAATTAACACTCCCAACTGAAAACATCCAATTAAAAAAAAGTAATTATGAAGTGTCCATCACTTGTGCTTCACTTATAACTCTTTGCTATTAAAAAGTAGCAAGTGAGGAAATTGCAGCTCTATAGGGAGTCATGCTTTCTGCACTGAAAATGAAGCCTGGATATATTTCCTCATTTGTATGACTTTCACACTAGTGGACACACACAAGCATATATAAATATAAAAAAAATCAAAGGGAATTGTGCTGAAACAGACTAAATAACGAGTGGCAACCACCTGATTTTCCTCCTCATTAGAGGATAATATGCTGGTTACAGATGGCCATTCACAGCGCAATCCTATCTAACTCTGTGCCCTGCGGTGCAGTGGGGCCAGTGCAGACTCTGCTACATCAAGGGCACAGGGTGATAGGCTGGGAGGTCACCTCGAGCGAAGGGAACATTTGTTTACTTCCCCTGGGAAAAGCCCCAGCTGTCAGAACGGGTCTCCTCAGTTTTTTGCTGGTGCAAATCCAGGAGGCCCATGTAATTGCAGCCAGGCCCGGGAAGGGGGATAGGATATGGCAGATAAGGCCTCTGATGATCCCACCCCCTGCCCAGCTCTAGCTAGCCAATCCTACCCCATTGGAGCACCCCGTTCCACCCTCCCCACGCCCCTCCACAGCTCAAAAGGGAACTTGCCTTCCCCGATGGGGGCAGGGGGCGGGTCGCCCTGGGTGATACGCCAGGACATGGTGATGCACCTGCTGCCACCGGTGTCATCAGCATCCCCAATTGGGCTTCCCCAATTGGGCTCGTCGTCACCCCCTCCTCGTCTGATGCACAGCAGGTATGTCCCCTCCTGGTCTGCTGGCAGCCATGTCTTCAGCTTCTCTTCGCTGAGGTCGGGGAAGAGAAGCCGAAGACACGGCCACCCCAGGCCCTACCTTCTGCCTCGGCTGCTCTGGAAATGACGTAACTTCCAGAGCAGTTCTGGGTGTCACCAGGCTGCGGGGGTGTGTGTGTGTGTGCCACACACCTTTGCCACCCCATGCGGCAAGGAATCTCGGTATGGCCCTGGATGCCCCCCCCATTGCATGCAGCGTGCATTCCGGTAGTGCAGCTGCATCACATAGGATGGTGTGGGATAGGATGGGGCATTAAATAGGTACATTGAGGGATCAGCCCCACCATTCTACCTGAGTTCTTAAGGTGTGCCATTTTTAGCATTTCTAAGCTGAACGACTAAATACCAATTTCAGCAGATAGTCTCCCTTTGCCTCCTCAAAAATGCAGATCCAACCAAACAACATCACTCCAGATTTAGTAAATATTCTAGTGAGCTGTGTTCAGAGGGATTGTACACTCCATAACTTCTTCCTCATTATGTGTAGGAATTGAAGACAGAATTTTCTCTTGAGATAACTTCATAGATTACGAAGCTGAGAGGAACATTGATGGTCTTCTCCCGCATTTCCAGTCTTGGACCAAAGATAAACAAAAATCATATGGAGATTTTTCATCCGTCTTTATTATGTGTTCTTCTTAGCCATCAGTCATTACAAATGCATTGCTTAGTACAGTACAGCTTAGTAATTAGTACACACAGAGCTGAACATCCTGTACTTATATCAGATGCAGGACATAAGGAAACCAGCAGGAGATCAATACGACCACATAAGGCACACAGTAGAGGTGAATGCACCAGATATAAAAGTATGCATCAGTATATCATCTGAAGAACAGAATGAACATGCCAAACTCAAAAAAGCCTGTGTAGTATAGTACAAAGAGTACGGGACAAAAGTGTGGAAATTCATAATCAAATCTTTACTCCCATCATGAAACTGTCTGGATCACCTAAATTCACCCATCTGTTACCCATATTTACTCCCCAGATTTGTTCTGAAGGTAAAAACAGGGGCTTGTGTGGTAAGCACCTTGCAGCTAGAGAGGGATACAAATATCATAAAAATATTAAATTGCATACAAGCTCAAAGACAGGGTTCATCTTCCCATTATCCAGCCATGTCGATTGAATTATAGTTCAGCAGTCTTTGCACAGAGAAATATATTTCCCATTATTCTCCCATTCATCCACATTTGCACTCCCACTCACAACCAAAAAGGGTAATAGTTTCAACTTTTAGCCGCATATTCCTATACAACTTACACCACCGATGTAACCAGCGGTGCAGCGAGAACGGGAGGACCCAGAATGGAAAGGGGATTCAAATCCCCTTCAAAGGGGGATTCAAAGGGGATTTAAATCTCCCCTCCTCTCCAAAGTCTCCCACCCTGCCCTCCCCCGTGGGTTACACCGGTGGGATAAATTGGTTAGGATTGCGCTGTAAAAGACAATTCAATGCATTTGAAAAAAATCTGATTGACTTTTTGGCACAACTCGTCCAGTCAAGCTGTAGATCCAATTCCTATTATACCTCCGCTTTCCAAGAGCTCTCCAAAATGCCCCCTGCGCATGCATGTGCGCACGCACACACACACACACACACACACACACACACACACACACACACACACACACACACAGAGCCAAGGAGAGTTAACAGTTGCATTCTTTAAAAAGTCAACTCATATGATTGACTTTGTGGCAGATCACAACTTTTCAAGGTGTTGATCCCATACCTATGGCCTGTTTTTCCCAAGGGCTCTCCAAAGTGCCCCCTGCACATCCTTGTTCCTAAAGCTGTAGATCAAGGGGTTTAGAAGTGGAGTAAAGATGGCATACAACACAGACACCATGCGGTCCTCTTCCATGGAATGGTTAGAGGAGGGTCGTATGTAGGTGTAGATGATGGTGCCAAAGAAGATGCTCACCACAGTGAGATGGGAAGCACAAGTGGAGAATGCCTTGATCCTACCATGGGCTGTGCGGATTTTGAGCACTGAAGAGACAATGAGGATGTAGGAAAGAAGGGTCAGAGAAAAAGGCACAATAATAACACAACCAGAAATGATGAAGGTCACCCACTGGCTGATAAAAATATTAGAGCAAGAGAGGTGGAGAATAGGAGGAATGTCACAGAAGAAATGGTCTATTTCATTGGAATGACAGAAATTTAGGGAAAAGATCAATACTGTGTTGACAATAGAATTGAAGTTGCCAATAATCCATGAAATGACCAGCAATCCCCTACGTATGGCCTGTCTCATGAGTAGGGTATAGTGGAGTGGGTGGCAGATTGCTGCATAGCGGTCATATGCCATGGCTGAGAGGAGCACACATTCAGTGCCTCCCAAGGTGACAAAGAAGTACATCTGGAGTGCACATCCTAGGAAGGAGATGGTTTTGTCCCCTGACAAGAGGTCCCACAGCATCTTTGGGACTGTGGTGGATGTGTAACAGATCTCGATAAAAGAGAGATTGCCCAAGAGGAAGTACATGGGAGTTTTCAGGCATTGGTCTATACTGATCAAGGTAATGATGACTAGATTACCTGCCAAAGTCAACAGGTAGACTAACAGGCCGATAGCAAAGAGAAGACTCTTGTTCTTTGGATCAATAGAGAATCCCATGAGGACAAATCCTGTGATACTTGTTTGGTTCAGTCTTCCTATAGGATTGGTGGAGTCCATCTTCAGTCAAGACACTGTAATGTCCTAGGCAGGAGACATAGCACTTTATACTGTTAATGTTGACAATTTCATAAAGATATTTTAAAAATAAGATACTACTTATATACTCTTGCTTTGTAAATTTAACAAGCAATGTTGAACCACAGGGATTCTAGAGGAAAGATGATGACCATGCAATATTGCAATCCATCTTGCCAATATGGCCATCCAGATGAAATTCTTTACCAGCCAGGCAGCCTCACTGAAGGTGAGAATTTGGTCTTTATAGAAAAAGGCCTAGAACTTGTAAATATAAAAGTAAGTAACTAAACTAAACTAAAGAGATCACAAAAACACAAAGTTTGCCCACCAGAGAAAAATATATCAATGTTGCTTAAACCTGGAAAGATTAGTGAGAGAGTGACCTTACAGTGTCAATTCTTTGGAGAGTGATTGAAAACTGAAACGGAGGATGGGAAATCCTATTTCCAGGCTCTTAAATCCTCCAGCCAACCACAGAGGGATTTTCACATTCAGGACATTATTCCAAGAGTTCTTTGATTAAAAAAATACAGTCAGAACTAATTTATTACCTGCTAGGTATACTGGTTTTAAGGTTGGAACTTCAGAGAACCTTCATCTTTCTCCGTCTTCATCTGCTATTGAACTCTGACGAAGACGCCATCAAGTTTTAACTGTTGTTTTCTAAACCCAGACAATTGTTCCAAGGGCTGACAAAAATAATTGGCATGGTGCAAAGAATTCCCTTGAGCTGACAGAGTGGTCCTTTGTGTGCGGGAGGAATTTAAGTCAGGAATGATGAACCACCCCCATGTCTTTGGAAGTTAATGAGACTTTCGGGGTTGAGTTTGTTAGTATAGTAATTGCTTCAAGGGACTATTGTGAATTGGGAAGGGCAGTGTTTGGCATGCCACCTTAGGTGCCATGAGGTCCTGGGTTGGCCCAGTAGCGTCACTACAGGGGGGTGGAGCTCCAAGTTCCGCCAGGCTCTGAGCCTCCATTACACGATGGGAGAAAGCGGCCCTGCCCCCTCGCCTTTGGAGCCATTCTGGCCGAAGAAAGCAAGTGCTTTCGTCGGCCGGAATGGCTCCAAAGGTGAGGGGGCGGGACCGCTTTCTCCCATCATGTAACAGAGGCTCAGAGCCTGGCGGAACTTGGAGCTCCGCCCCCCCTGCAGTGACGCTACTGGGTTGGCCCTGGATACAACCTAGAATTGTTGAGAGTGCTGGGTGGCACAGTGGTTCTTGGAGGAAAGCTGGAGTGGGGGTGATTTGTCACAGCACCAGGGGGTTAATGATCTTGCCAAGCAAGGCAGGCAAGAATATGAATTAATGCTGACCAAACAATGCGAGGCTCTGAAGGCAAGTATTTTTATAAGTTTTTGGCCTATAGAATCCTACAGGATTCATAGGTGGAGTGTCTCAATCATAGGGTTCCTATTATTAGGAAAAGACCCAATATGGGGTCTGCCCTTGTGTCAGCACCCGGTGAGGGTGCAATGGTTAGGTCAGCGGTTCTTAAACTGGTGGGTCGCAACCCACCAGGAGAACTGCTCTTTCTTGTTGGTCCCTTAAGGGGCGGGGACAGTGGCGACAGCAATCCTGGGCATTGTGCTGCTGGTGGGGAAAAAATGATCTTCCTTAACTCACCGGGGGTCCTCACAGGCTCCGGAGGGCTGTGGACCCCTCTGCTGGCCTCCCCGCACTGTAGATCATTGCTCTGCAGTGATTACGACCGCTTTCAGTTTTCAGATGAAAATCAGAAGTGGTCGTAATCACCGCTCTGAGATGATCTACAGCATGAGGAGGCCAGCAGAGGGGTCCACTGGCCTTCCCACACCCTCTGAAGGCCATCAGGACCCCTGATGAGTTAAGGAAGAACACTTTTCCCCCTGGAGGTGACTCAATCCCTGGGATCCCTGCCACTGCTGTCCCCACTCCCACAAAGACTCAAGGTTTTCTCCTCCTCGCAGGGAGAACTTTGAGACCCACTGGGTTAGGTGATTTAAACCCTGCCTTTCTAAACCTGGAAAAGGAAGCTCAAAGCAACGTCCAAGTTAAGAACAAAAAATAAAACTATCAGTGATCAAAGAAAGAATAAAAATAACAACCATATGATAAGGATAAATAGAGCAGGAATGAGACATGTTAACTAAAGGCCAGCTAATGTCTTCATCTGCTCCGAAACATCATCCACATATCAAAGGCACCCATGCACAAATCTCTGGTTGTTCTCTCCCATGTTCTCTTCATGTTCAACAGCATGAGGGACAGAATGGAACACAAGGAACACCTGAGAGACACCAGATCGAGCTTCACGTTCTCAATGGGTCTGCTCAGTTTTGTGCCAGCCATTTTGCCATTCAAACCGAGGTGAGTAAGGGAGAGGACAGGGGAGGATGCCCGTGGAAGACTGGTGAGTATATGAACCAGTGGGATGGCTTCATTAGACTGACTCGTTCACCTAAGCTATGAAAGCACCCAGCCATAATGGGCTTTAGGCCAGTGCAGTAGACCCTGGCACGAAACCCTACCAAACTGACTATGGCCTGATATGGTCAGCAGTTGTGTTCAACATACAACACTTTGGGACCTACTCAATGGGAGGACTGTAATACCTTAACGCTGTCATCCAGGGCAAGTTTACTCTGAAGTAAGTCCCAAAGAGTCTAGTGGGACTTACTCTCAGGAAGATGAGGGAAGGAAACTAGGAAGGTAGGTAGACTCTAAATTAAAATCAAAATAAAAAAATAAAATTATTAATTAATTGCATAACCCAATTAATTAGCTAATTAAGTATAGGGGTACTTGGACCATGCAGGACTGTGACAGGGGGTACAGTCCCCAACAATAGTTGAATAGTAGAGTAAGAGAAGGAGATAAGCCTCCCGCCAAGCTCCTGCAGTCAAATAGCTTGATCCAGGTCATCAAGTCAGTCCTATATGGAGTCCAATGGGACATACTCCACAGGAGGTATCAGTGGTGAAACAAGGGTGGAGCGAAGGCAAGTAGTTCTGCAAGACTCCGTTACACTGGAGTCAGCGGCCCCTCCCCCTTGCTGTTGGAGCCATTCCAGCAGCAACAGGGGAGTGTCCTGCGTGTTGCCTTTGCTGCCAGAATGGCTCCAACAGCAAGGGGGAGGGGCCGCTGACTCCAGTGTAATGGAGTCTTGCAGAACTACTTGCCTTCGTTCCACCCTTGTTACGCCTCTGGGAGGTATGTATACTACCACACTTTGGAGTTTGACCTAAAATTATTTCAATTAGAAATTCAAAACACAAGAACAAGAAATCTATATCTTGGAAGGTCGAATGGTTGTAGAACTAGACTCACATTTCCTGTAGGTCAACCTGACAGTCTGCCTGACTTGCCACCATTTTTAGTGTTCATTAGAGACACGTTCTTAATTTCTTCCCTCTGGATTTCTGCAACTGAATTTTGAAGGACTCTAAAGGGAGGAGACTGAATGGAGAAACATAAAACATCTGCCCCAGAAGGTACACATTTGCTGCCAATCGACGTAGTCTATTGCAATACAATGGATTTTCAACCTCAAAATAATATTTTGGAAAACGTCTGAGCGACACAACATAAAAATGAAGGAGGTTGCTGCCCTGAGAGGTGAATCCATCATCTTATCATACTCATCTACCTGTTTGTCTTTTTTAATCATTTTTTATCTTTCTCCCCTCTCCCCTCATCCCCCCTTCCCCGTTGTCAGCTGGTAAAGATCACTACTGTGCTTAGCAAACATGTGATTGTTTCCTTCTCGCTTTAAGTAGTCACCAGATCACACACATGGATCTGGTGCATAAGAGGGTGGAGGGCTTTAATGCTGGGAATCCAATTCAGATTCCCACATACTGTACATGTACATGATGTGCTTAAAAATATATTAAATAACCACTGAATGGAATAGGGGTGGCTGTGATTTGGCAAATGATGCAGAACTGTAACTCTCTCCCTCGCACCACGATCACACTCTGAATCACCTCCCACGGCGCTCTAAGTCTATTTGAAAAGAAAAAAGCCAATCTTGTAAATGTGAATTGAAGTTGTGTGTTGTTGTTTTTTCCTTTGCAAAGGGTGAGTTCGCAGCCCCCATTCAAGAAAAGTGGGGTAGTCCTTTTGCCAGCCATGGCCAATATTCTCTGAACTTCAACAGCAGTTCGGTTTGCCAGGCAGATTGCCAATTGGGCATGCAGATTATTTATTCAATGGTTATTTCACATATTAATGTATTTTGTCCAGGAACCTCAGGAATTCCACATTGTTTCCCTTTCATTCTCCCAATAATTCCACGCCTCCATTTATGACATTACATGTCCCTTCATGTGTAAGAATTTCCTCTTTCTTCTTGCCTAGAATCTGTTGACTTTTAGGGCCTAGTTGTGTGAGCAAATGTCTGGTTTTTATTCCCTCCTCCTTGGTTCTTGTATTATCCCCACAGTTAAAGATATATACTGTACTGTTTTACCAGTATCCTTGCCTCCCTCCTCGTTTGATGACAGTCAGTTGAGTTGTGCTATAGATCACTGCACTTGGTCCCTGAATTAGGCTTACCAGATCTCCAACCAGATCTCTTGTTAAACCTTAGAGCACAATCTTAGGCATGTCTACTCAGAAGCAAGCCCCACTGAACACAATGGGGCTTGCTTCTGAGTAGACATGCCTAGGATTGTGCTCTAAGATTTAACAAGCTACACCTGCCCACATTCCTTCTCCTAAAGGTCCAGCACTCTGTCCCGGTTGGAGATCTGGTAAGCCTACGAATACCCAATAGATTTTCCCTGTGTGTACATATACAAATGTCTTACAGCATACCCAGCAACAAGAGATTCAAGGGCTCTTGAAGAACCCTCATATCTATTTTTTTTTAAGAATGGAGTGTGGAGGAACTGGACCACCCGCCTTCTCTAAATGGCTTCCCTGGAGATGGCTTTGGGAAGAGAAGGGCAGGAATGTTGACATTAGGAGAATGGAATACATCTTTAAGGGAAGAGATAATGAATGGTGTCACAAGACTTGTTCTGGAATATGAATGGGTATACTCACTGCTTAATGTCCATGTGTACAATGGATCATAACTGACTCACATTTTATTATCTTACCTATGCAAAAAAAAAAAATTGTGAGGACTCTTGTGACTTAGGAGAAATGAGCTGTTGCTGTACCCAATACAGGGCTTCTCCCTGGGCTCTTCAACATCTGCATGAAGGCTACTCATGCAGGGCTCTTCACAGGGCTACTCCCCTATGCTCTTCAACATCTGCATGAACCTGCTGTATAAGGTCATCCCAAGAATGAGGTGTAATATGTATCATTGGGTGCTGATTTGGATACAGCTGTGGGATGTGTGTGTGTTGAAATGATGCTGGAGTCAGTTACGGACTGAACGAGGACCAATCAACCATACCTTAATCCTGATGGACAAGATGGAGGTAATGTTAGTGGGTAGTTTGTCTGCTCTGAAAGTCCATCTCATTGTGACTAGGGTTGAACTGCCCCTAATGCTCACTGCGACGGCTGTTAGACACTAAGATTTCACATTGGAGAACCCAGTGACTTCTGTGGCTTGAAGTCTCTTCACCGACTGAAGGTAGTGTGCCACCAGCATCCCCTGATGGAGAGAGCTAGTCTGCAATAATTATTTATGTTCTGGTAATGTCCAGTGTGCAATATTTGAATACATTGTATGTGATGAGGGTGACTTTGAAAACAGTTTGGAGATGATATGAAATCCAAAGCTAGGTTACTAACTGAGGCTGGCCAAATGGATTAATTCTGAAATAAAGCAAGTACACTGCTAGTCCATCTCTATTTAGAATTCAAAGTCTGGAACATCTTAAAAGAGTGGATTTGAGGATGAGGTCCTACTGTATTTGAAGTAGATTCTTCCCCAAATGAGCCTACTCATGTACAGCACAATCCTATCCAACTTATGCCACTGGCTGAACTCTGCTCAATCCTATCCAATTTATGCCACCAGTATAACCAGCGGTGCAGTGGGAACGGGAGGCCCCAGAATGGAAAGGGGATTCAAATCCCCTCCAAAAGGGGAATTCAAAGGGGATTTGAATCCCCTTTCCATTCTGGGGCCTCCTGTTCTTGCTGCACCGCTGGTTACACCGGTGGCATAAGTTGGATAGGACTGAGCAGAGCTCAGCCGGTGGCATAAATTGGATAGAATTGTGCCCGTAATGTGATTTGCCTCAGAGGGATCCTACCACTGCTTGAGGGGAGGCAAGTGGTGAATGACCACAGATAAGGCCTTTTCAGTTTAAGCACTCTGGCATACACATTTTTCTCCTAGAAACGTTTATCTGGCACTTTTTGGTATCCCTTTCTTATGTCAATGTCATATTGAAAAGTTATACTAGAATAAACAGCATATACATCAACTGGTTTTTTTTTTCTTTCCATGCAGGGGGCAAAGCAAGTAGTGAAGAGATCATGTTCAACCAAAGCACTGTAACCGAGTTCTTGCTTCTGGGTTTCTCTGACATTTGGGAGATGCAAATAATAACTTTTGTCATGTTTTTGGTCATATACATGCTGTCCCTCATCGGGAACCTTCTGGTCTTTACAGTTATAGCTACTAGCCGCCACGTTCACACACCCATGTATTTTTTCCTGATGAATCTATCCATTCTTGACCTTGGTTCCATTTCCACCACCATCCCAAAAGCCATGACCAACTGCCTCCTAAATACCAGGCTCATTTCATACTACGGGTGTGCTGCCCAAGTATTTTTCATTTTCTTTTTCTTGGCATCGGAGTTATTTCTTCTGACAGCCATGGCGTATGACCGATACATTGCTATCTGTGATCCCCTCCACTATGAAATGGAGATGAACAGGAGATTCTGTTTCCAAATGGCCACAGGTGCCTGGATTGGAGGACTTCTGTATGGAACAGTTCATACCACTTGCACGTTCCTCATCACCTTCTGCTCCAATGCAATCAACCAGTTCTTCTGTGAAGTTCCTCAGCTACTCAAACTCTCCTGCTCTAATCTGTATCTCATTGAATTTGGTGGTCTGGTCCTTGCTGCATGTATATGTGCATGTTTCTTTGCCTTTATAGTTGCATCTTATGTCCGTATTTTCAGAACAGTACTAGCAATGACTTCCTTGGAGGGAAAGAGAAAGACGTTCATGACATGCATCCCCCACCTTACGGTGGTTTCCTTATTTCTGTGCATTGGTTCACTTGCCTATGTGAAGCCAGTTTCCAATTCTCCATCGAACTGGGATCTTGCAGTTTCTTTAATGTATTCTGTGATCCCACCAATAATGAACCCAATCATTTATACCATTAGGAACAAAGAGATCAAAGCAGAATTGTACAAACGCTTTCACTGGATGCTTCCCTCCAACAGAAAGATGTCAGTCTTTCAACCTAACAACACTTAGGGCCCAATCCTATCCAACTTTCCAGCACTGATGCAGCCATGCCAACAGGGCATGCGCTGCATCCTGCGGTGGGGGACCAGTCATGGAGTCCTCCTCAAGGTAAGGAAATGTTTGTTCCCTTACTTCAGGGCTATGTTGTGGCTGCATCGGCCCTGGAAAGTTGAACAGGATTGGGCCCTTAGAGACCTGGATTATGACAAGGAGCTTTTGTGGAGATAATTGTCTGAATGTTCAATGAGAGGTTGTTCCTTACATACATTTTGTTTTAACTGCACTATGTTGTTTGCAACACAATTGACAAAACAATGATTCACACACCTGGTGACCTACAGCCCAATCCTTTCTGCCTTCCGCCGATGCAGTGACACCAAAATAGCTACTGCTGCATCCTGTGCGGGATCAGTGTACCCAGTTAAAAGACTGCCCAAATGCATGATTATCGACAAAGGAACAGTTACACAATATGAGTCTCCAAATAGAGAATTATCAAGGTAATAGATTACAAGTGATTGTGTTGATTGGAAAGCATGATCTATGTGTCTTATTTTCTCCCTGGTTTCTCTTCATAAAAATAAACATATGCAGCATGGATAAAAAAGTTTTTTTCCCCAAAAGGTGATAGTTATGGTTAACATTTGCAAGTTATAGGTCCCAGGAGAGAAGCACCATTTAAGTTACAGTTCGCAGAGATTTGGTCAACAAATGAGCTCTGAATAACGTTAAACTGTTCACTTGTTAAGTGAGTCAGAGTAATTTGTGTTGAGCTTCTTTCTCGTTTCCCTGGGAGATTAATTAAAATGGGTTATAGAGTGAAATGATTTCTTTTTTTTCTTTTGTTATTATTAAAAAAGGTGGTTAGGATTATGGAGTTGCATTTGTTTGCTGAAACCAAAAAATGCAATAGATTGCAGATTCAAACCAATAAGCCAGAAACATCACATGTAATAAAGGAAGACTTTTCTGACAATTTTCTTATGAAAAGAAATACTGTATTAACCAAGTTTTGGATATTTTTATAACACCACACACACACACACACACACACACACACACACACACACACACACACACCACACAACAGACACACACACACACACACACACACACACACACACACACACACACACACAAACACCCCTGAGATTGTAGAACTACATATCCTATACTTCTTTGCATTCTTCACGTTGTACTTGATGGAAACGACTGGGAATCTTCTCATCATGCATGCAGTTGCCCTTAATCACTTGCATGTACTTTTTACTTTTTCCTGATGAATTTCCTCTCTCACCAGAATTGGTCCTTAGTTATTTTCCCCCTTCCTTGTTTGGTGTATTTCAAAGTGCCTTTTGAATCTCCTTGATGCTAGTCATGTAAACAGACATGTTTCTAAAGCTCTCCGACAGACTTAGCCCTTTAATTGGTTATTTGCAGCCCAACTTGCTTTTCATTTTTTAAAAATAATCACTACTGCACAACTATACGGCTACAGTGGACCATGGCAGGACACTAGTCAGCAATGCTGCATGTCAAATGGTGTGACGATCGGCTGCACCATGGTGTGAAGATGGTCCTGTCAGTGAACTGCAGTTCCAGATACTAACAGGCTAATACTATCTCCGATATTAGGACAGCAGAACAGGACTGTTGTAAAAGGCTGGGGTTAGGGGAGGGGCAGAATGGTGCAGGGGAGGGCAACGACGGGGGTGGGTGGAGGTGGATTGTGTCCGGGAGGAGGCAGGATCAGCGGTGCTGGCACAGGCCATTTCCTATCCCCCTTCCCGGGCCTGATCAGGCAACACGAGGGCACGGAGACTTGAGCCAGCCACAGGATGTGGTGATGGCACCTGGCCTGGATGCATTTAAAAGGGGATTGGACAGATTTATGGAGGAAAAGTCCATCACAGTTTACAAGCCATGATGGGGATAAGCAACCTCCTGGTGGGAGGAGTAGGTTTTCTCTGTGCCAGGTACAAGGGAGTGGCGACAGGATACAGGTATCTTGTTGTGCTCCCTGAGGCATCTGGTGGGGCCACTGTGTGATACAGGAAGCTGGACTAGATGGACCTTTGGCCTGATCCAGCAGGGATCTTCTTATGTTCTTATGTTCTTATGTTCATGTGGCAAGTAGTCCCATTGTGCGGACTGGGGCTTTCCACAGGGCAAAGGAACAAAAGTTCCCTTACCTTCAGGAATCCTCCCTCCTGCAAAATTCTCCTGCTGGATGCAGAGTAGTCTGTGCTGACCTCACTGCATCGACTTGGGGAAACTTAGGTAGGATTTGGCTGCCCGTGTACTGTACATGGGCAGCACGGTACATCAATGGATGTGTGCCAGCATGCTCAAAGCAAACATCTCACTTAGATGAACACTTCAGAAATGAACTACATGATTGACAAAAGGGATATATCTCAGGGCCTGCTTGCAGTGCACGACAAAGGCACGATGTTGCATGTGAGGATCTGGATTTCTAGATCCAGGATACCAACCAATGATGAAGGAATTCCCAACAAAAAATTGGATAGGTCCTAGAAGGCCCATTCCATGGGGATCATTGGAGCTACCCCATTGATTGAAGCATCCATATGGCCCATGGTGCATATGCTATGGAATCACATGATAATGCTAGCAATGGTTCTAAGATCTTGATCTACCTGATAACATCTGCTTTCTATAGGGAATGTATATGGAAACTAGGAATATGGTGTGGCATTGAATGCACTGCATGTCTGGTGGGCTGCATTAGGTGAGGGCAAAAACTGTGTGAACTCTTGGATTGAACTCTTGGGTGTGATTTTTCTTTCTTGTGCTTCAATGCATCCTACATCTGTGAAGCATCTCTTTAAACATAAAACAGAAGCAAAAATAAAACTTAATTGGGGGGGGTGTTTCACCAATTTGTTTTGATCTTTTGTGCTGAACTCATGGGAACAACTCTCCAAGAAGCCAAAGCAAAGATTACATCATCACTTTCAGTGCACGCAAACTTTAAAAGCCAGCTTAGAAATTAGCTGTGCATATAATGACTATTTCCAAAGAAGGAATGAGAATTTTTGGATGTATGCATGGGCTGAAGGATGTAAAACAGCTGATGGAGTAATTTCATATAATGTTGAAATACATCTATGAAATACATCTATGAAAAGGCTTTAACGTGTTTCGGTAAGTCATTGTGAATTACAAATTGAGGACCCCCAAAATACTGTTGCACGTCTGCCTGCCTGCCTGCCTGCCTGCCTGCCTGCCTGCCTCTCTCTCTCTCTCTCTCTCTCTCTCTCTCTCTCTCTCACACACACACACACACACACACACACACACACACACACACACACACACACACACACTGGCGTCGACGGGGGGAAGCGGGGGGGCGGGCCGCCGGGGGGCGTCGCACGTATAGGGGTGACGCGCGATCACCCCCACTTACAGTTTAGAGCTGGCGGTGGGCCCTCCCTCCCTCCCCTGTGTCCGTTTGGCTCCAAAATGAGCCGAAAACGGAGCGGGGAGGGCGCTCTGCTCCTGCGCGTGACGTCACGCGCGGGGGGCGGAGCCTCCCCCTTAAGGGCGACGCGCGCCCCCGCTCTGGGGTGACGCGCGTCGTCGCGACGCGACTGCACACACACACACACACACACTCACTCACTCAACTATTTTTTTCTATAGTTAAGAATGTTCTTTCAGTGCAATTCTATGCATGTCTACTCAGAAGTATCATTCTGTTTAATGGTGCTTACGCCAAGGAATGTGTGCAGAGGATTGCAGCTTTATAGCATAATGAATCCTAAACATATTTACGCAGTATTACGTCTCATTGTGTTCAATGGGGAATATTGCTTAGTAAGCATGTTTAGGATTGCAGCCTTGGTCATTGAATTATGGGAGATGAGTGGAACTGATCAGCTATCAACTGTAATTTTTCAGAAGCACTTTCTCTTTCACCTGCACAATGTTTGTAATCTACTTTTTCCCCTTTCCTTCAAAACACAGTTATAATGCTTTCTCTCACTATTTCCCATGTTTACTACTGTAACAACCTTTGGCTGGGGTCTGTCCTTAATCTTCATGCATTTCATCCTGAATTCTTCAGTGACACACTGAAGGAAACAACGGTTCAATCACAATTGTTTCCTACTCTCCTCACATGCAACACAGTTAAGAATATAAGATGAGCCTTGCTGGATCAGGCCAAAGGCCCATCTAGTCCAGCTCCCTGTATCTCACAGTAGCCCCACCAGAAGCTTCAGGGAGTACATAGCCAACAAGATAACCTGTTTATATTATTATAAAATAT
This sequence comes from Plestiodon gilberti rubricaudatus, assembly GCA_026170595.1. Classification (NCBI taxonomy): domain Eukaryota; kingdom Metazoa; phylum Chordata; class Lepidosauria; order Squamata; family Scincidae; genus Plestiodon; species Plestiodon gilberti. The sequence continues at coordinate 25,182,449 of JANXHW010000006.1, forward strand.
CTCTTATATCTGGTGAGTTGCACTCCTCACTTCGTTGACATAAACTCGCTACATTAGTATATAAAAAAGGAAATTCGGAGATACCTTCGTTGGAAGATTGGTGGCTGAAAGTTTTGGACTATGCTGAAATGGATAAACTTACAATTTTAATTAAGGAAAAGTCAGTTAACTTTTTCGTGAATAACTGGAAACCATTGATCGATTTTGTAAGAGAGAGAAGATGTGATGATATGCGGATTTAATGAATAGAATGTGGGTGTTATTTTGGCTTAGTTGGATATTATATGTAGAAAATAGTGAATAGTTTGCTAGTAGGATGTATTGCTTCGTGCTTGCTATAACGTTATGAAATTGTATTGTTTTTTATGTTTTAATATATCAATAAAATATAAATATATATAAAGAAGGAATTCTGTCATCAGTTAAACTATGAATAACAATGCATTAATAGTTCTCTTCTTATTCTCAAAGGTAGTGGGAAACCTGGGAAACAGGACAAAATGTCCAACCTTACGTCCATGCCTGGATTTCTGCTCCTGAAGTTCTCAGAGGTTCGAGAACTACAGCTGCTACACTTCTTTGTGTTTCTAGCATTGTACATGACAACAATGACTGGGAATCTTCTCATCATTGCTGCGGTAACCTTTGATCATCACCTGCACACACCCATGTACTTCTTCCTAATGAACTTGGCCATTTTAGACGTTGGCTCCATTTCGGTCACTATACCCAAATCTATGGCAAATTCCTTCATGAACAGTCAGTCTATTGCTTATTCTGGATGTGTTGCTCAAGTTTTCTTTGTCTTCTTCTTTGAAACCTCAGATTTTGTCCTCCTTACAATAATGGCGCATGATCGGTATGTTGCCATCTGCAACCCGCTTCGATATGAGGCGATTATGAATAAAAGAGCCTGCCTGCAGATGGTGGCCAGTGCGTGGACTAGTGGCTTCCTCTATGCTGTGTTGCACACTGGTGGCACCTTTGCAGTGACATTCTGTTCTAATATTGTTGATCAGTTCTTCTGTGAAATCCCAAAGCTACTAAAACTCTCTTGCTCAAATTTGTACCTGGTGGAAGTTGGGCTCCTTGTGGCTAGTTGTAGCGTAGTGTTAGGCTGTTTCATTTTCATCATTGTCACTTACACGCAGATCTTTTCTGCAGTGCTTAGAATACCCTCTGTGCAGGGTCAGAAAAAGGCCCTCTCCACTTGCCTTCCCCATCTCATTGTTGTCTCCGTGTTTGTATTCACTGGAATCTTCGCCTATACGAGTCCTCCTACTAACACTTCATCTAAACAGGATCTAGTGTTTGCTATCATCTATACCATGGTTCCACCTATGATGAATCCTATAATCTATAGCATGAGAAACAAGAAGATCAAGGTTGCATTGTGGAAGCTGTTCAGTTTCAAACATTCTTCTAATAACACTTGCAGAATTGTTCTGTGACTCCTCTTGTGTTTTGCAACATGGATGGTTTTATTCTTACATTTGCTTCCATTTAAAGGAGGAATGTTTTAGAATACCGATGATATCACTCGACACTTCCTCCCTTTCATTCTCTATTACTTCTTCACAATCTTCTACACCTTGACCAGAACTTTGGCAACACAACTTTGGCAACAGAACTGTGGGGATCTATAGTTCTAGGATACCAACCTATGCTGAAGGACTTCCCATCAAACAAATGGATAGGTCCTAGAAGACCTATTCCATGTGAATAACTGGAGCCACCCCATTGATTGAAGCAGCCATATGGCCTATGGTTTAGAGGCAGTCCAAAATGGTGTTTTCAAAAAGAAAGATTTCGGTGTTTTCCAAAATAAAATTACTGAAATCAGTGTCCTGAGATTTTATTCTATTTTTATAAACTATAATCACTTTAATAATCACTTTAAAAGTATAATAAAGAGGTGATATGGGGGGGTATATTGTCAGCAGAGGCAGCTACTGTCATTACCAGTATGGAGATGTGCTAGAAAATGATTTTATTTGTCTCAATTTCAGGGGGGGGAGGTGTTATGCAAAAAGCGGTGTTATGTGTTTTTATTTCATTATTACCGAAAAAGACTGTCCTTGCCCATGGTGCATATGCTATAGGAATGAGGTTGACAGCGAAAATCCTGCACAAGTTGTGGTGGCTGGCTTAAATGGTTGGCTGCTGCATCCTGCGCAGGATGCAAGCTGCACTGGCACAGCCAGGGCTCACCTCAGTGGAAGGAGACATTTGTGTCCTTCCCCTGGTGTAAGCACCTGGGGTCCCAATGGGCCTCCTTGGATCAGAGGCGTGGAAAGACTGGAGCGAGCGAAGCAGTGGCTCCAGGCAGGTCCTCGGCTCTGGGCGGCGCTGCTCCGCTCGCTCCAGTCTTTCCACGGAGCGCGCGCGCCCTCCCGTTGACGCTGGCAGGTGCTCCGAAGCCTTCTCCCCCGGCCTCGGAGCCGGAGAAAGCCCCATAGCGTCCACCACGAGCGTCCTGGAGCGTCGTGGTGGACGCTCCGGGGCTTTCTCCGGCTCCGAGGCCAGGGGAGAAGGCCTCGGAGCACCCGCGTAAGCCGGATTCCCCCCCCCGCTGCAGCAGCAAGTGCTCCAGGCAGCACTCGCTGCTGTTACGCCTCTGCCTTGGATGCACGCCAGCTCTTTAGCTGGTATGCATCTAGGGAGCTGTGTAACAGCGCAATCCTATCCAACTTACGCCACCAGTGTAACCAGCGGGGGAGGGCAGGGCAATAGACTTTGGAGGAGAGGGGAGATGTAAATCCTCTTTGAATCCCCTTTGGAGGGGACTTTGAATCCCCATTCTGTTCTGGGGCCTCCCGTTCTCGCTGCACCACTGGTTACACCAGTGGTGTAAGTTGGATAGGATTGCGCTGTCAGGCTGATAACTTCTGCCTTCAATAGGGCATGTATATAGAAACTAGTAGTACAGTGTGGCATTGGATGCACTGCATGTCTAATGGGCTGTGTCAAGTGAGGGCATAAATTGTGTGTTTGTGCATGTGTACAGGATTGACCTCTTGTATGCGATTTTTCTTTCTTGTGCTTCAATGCATCTTACATGTGCTAAGTATCTCTTTAAACATAAAACAAAAGCAAAAACAAAGCTTTATGGGGGGGGAGGTCTCATCAATTTGTTTTGATCTTTTGTACTGAACACATGGGAACAAATCTCCAAGAAACCAAAGCAAAGATTACATCATCACTTTCAGTGCATGTAAGCTTCAAAAGACAGCTTAGGAATTTGCTGTGCATATAATGGCTATTTCCAAAGAATGAATGAACATTTTTGGATGTATGCGTTGGCTAAAGGATGATGACCTAAAGCAGCTGATACAGTAATTTCATATAATGTTGAAATACATCTATGAAAAGACTTTAAAGTGTAAGTTATTGCGGATTACAAATTGAAAGATCCCCAAACACTTTCACATCTGTCTGTCTGTCTGTCTGTCTGTCTCTCTCTCTCTCTCTCTCTCTCTCTCTCTCCTAATTTTTTATTTTTAAGAATTATCTTCCAGTGCAATTCTGTGCATGAGTACTCAGAAGTGAGGTAGGTAAAGGTGACCCCTGACAACTAAGTCCAGTTGTGTCCGACTCTAGGGTGTGGTGCTCATCCCCATTTCAAAGCCGAAGAGCCAGTGTTGTCTGAAGACGCCTCCGTGGTCATGTGGCTGGCATGACTCTCCTTGCTGCAGCGCGTAGCATGCAACTGGAACACGGAGCGCTGTTTACCTTCCCGCAAGCGGTACCTATTTATCTACTCGCATTAACATGCTTTGGAACTGCTAGGTTGGCAGGAGCTGGCCAAGCAACGAGAGCTCACCCTGTAGCAGATTTGAACTGCCGACCTTTCGATCGACAGCCATGGTTCAGCGGTTTAACCCACTGCCCATTGTGTTTAATGGTGATTACGCAAAAGGAATGTGTGCAGAGGATTGCAGCTTTATTGCATAATCTTATTTTTTTACTCAGAGTTATGTCTCATTGTGTTCAATGGGGCTTACTCCTTCGTAAGTACATTTAGGATTGCATCCTTGGTCATTTAATTATGTGAGATGAGTGGAACTGAGCAGGTATTTCGGCTTAAAGAAGTAATAGATCATGCTGTTCGGATATTTTCAGATGTCTTACCCTGTAAAGAACAATGAGACTGAAGCTATTTTTGCTACAATCTGACATTAAGATGACAAACAGACAATTCCTAGCATTGTTTGTCTTCAATTGACAGTAGCTAACTTCTTGGCCCTGCCTGACGTTCTATTGGATTACATGTTGTTGCACACTGAAGGAATGGAATACACATTATTCCGTCTATGACCTTTCAGTTCACTGTAACCTTTTTGGATGCCAAGTTCATTAAGTGTGTGCATGTGCGTGCGTGCGTGCGTGTGTGTGTGTGAGTGAGGGACATGCGGTGTGAGTGCAGTGTCAGTGCGCGAGCGCACTTCAAAGTTCTTCCACGCCGATTTTCGGTAGAGCAGATCTTTTCAGCCGTTCTTAGAATACCTCTGTGCAGGGTCAGAAAAAAGCCCTCTCCACTTGCCTTCCCTATCTCATTGTTGTCTCCGTGTTTGTATTCACTGGAATCTTCGACTATACGAGTCCTCCTACTTATACTTCATTTAAACAGGTTTGCTATCATCTATACCATGGTTCCACCTATGATGAATCCTATAATCTATAGCATGAGAAACAAGAAGATCAAGGTTGCATTGTGGACGCTGTTCAGTTTCAAAGACCCTTACAGGCACCCCCCCCTCCAAAGAAACACGACACACAGTGGCTTGGCTTGTGGGTAGACATTTAATGATTAATAAATAATTAACTCGTAACACCTGCCGCAGAAAGCTAGATGGGGGGGGGAATGGTGGAGGTGAAGAGAGTGCTGAGGTAAAATATTTGAGAGTGAGAAGAGCACAGACTGGCACATCATTGAGTAAAGGTAGACACCATTTAGCATACTGCATCAGGCCTCATGTGGTCTTGGGCCAGCCCTGGGGTGGGGGGAGGAAAGCAAACTAGCAATGAAATGCACAGCCAGTGGGATTTTTATTCTCCAGGAAAGCGCTGCCAGCCAGTGGCATCCCTCCGCTGGTGGTGGTGGGTTGTTGCGGACCGCACCATGTGACACCCTCAGGGGTGTGTGGCATCACTAATGGTCAAAAATGTGAAAACCTTTGTCTTTAAGAATACTGTTATATATCATTTGATGCGTAATCACATGCGAAATGCAATGCAATAAACCGTTTCAACATATCTATATTCTATCAAAGGTTATGGTGAAATAACCGGAAACAGAAAACACAACTTCTTTGTGTAACAAAAAGTGGATTTCCATAACTCAAAACAGATCGATGAGACTGATTGTTCTGAGAGCCGAGTTGGTTACTGATTTGTTGGGTGACCTGTACTGTTACATATAAAAATAATTAAAGCTAATGCTCTCATACTGGGTGACGCAAACCCATGTGATGCCTTCGTTTAGGATGCAAACATACATTAGGCTGTGCGTATAATATTGTAAATTTAAAGGTGTAATTTTGAATTAAGCGGTAGGTGGGGCAATGGCATGGGGGTGGGGCGATGATGCATTTCCCCGCCCACTGCATGGGAGAAGGTTCATCATGGGGGTGACGCACTGGCCTCCCGCACTGGGTGACGCAAACCCTATGTTGGAAAATTGGGCAACTTCCGTATGCTGGATACTGGAAGGTGTGTGTGTTGTTTGATCACGTAAGTGGACCCTCTTGTCTTTGACCCCTCTTTGTCCTAAGGAAGGGGCGTGGCCCCAGACCCAGTTTCCTTCTTCTCCTCCCTTCTCTCAGTCTCTTCTTCTCTTGATGCCCACCGAGTAAGATGATGCCAACGCTGCTCCTGCAGCCCAGTGGCCATCTTGCAGCACACCCCATGCAGGGACCCCCAGCTATGAGGGGGGGTCTATCTTAAGTCTAGGATGTACCTCTGATTGATGGTCAGATGCTGTATATATGCAAACTAAACTGTAAGTAAACTCTTCGTTTTTGCAACTTCAATCTGCCTGTGCCTCGTGTGTTTTATCTAGCCAAGTAAGCTAGCAAGCAGTCTGCCGTGGGTGTAAAGAGGGGAAGCGGATTAGAATATCCATCACCCTAGGAACGCCCCTGCTGCCAGCTGAGGTGAGGATGAATCAGTGGAAGGAAATAAAGCAAGCCAGAACACAAATGCAGGGTGAGGAAAGGGCTGCCCCACTCACTTGCTTTGAGAACTTGAACTTCTAGCATCATACCCACAGGGTAGCATGAAGGAACATGCGGGTCAAGAAGCAACAGTTCGGACCGGCCATGGAACAACCGATAGGTTCAAAATTGGGAAGGGAGTACAGCAAGGTTGTATATTGTCACCCTGCTTATTTAACTTATATGCAGAGTACATTATGAGAAATGCAGGGCTGAATGAATCGCAAAACGGAATCAAGATTGCCGGGAGAAATATCAGCAACCTCAGATATGCAGACGATACCACCCTAATGGCAGAAAGTGAAGAAGAACTAAAGAGCCTCTTGATGAGGGTGAAAGAGGAGAGTGCAAAAGTTGGCTTGAAACTCAACATTAATAAAACTAAGATCATGGCATCTGGTCCCATCAATTCCTGGCAAATAGAAGGGGCAGAAATGGAAGCAGTAACAGATTTTACTTTTTGGGGTTCCAAGATCACTGCAGACGGAGACAGCAGCCATGAAATTAAAAGACGCTTACTCCTTGGAAGGAAAGCTATGGCAAACTTAGACAGCATAATAAAAAGCAGAGATATCACCATGCCAACAAAAGTCCGTATAGTCAGGGCGATGGTGTTCCCAGTAGCAATGTCTGGTTGCGAGAGTTGGACCATAAGAAAGGCTGAGCGCCGAAGAATAGATGCTTTCCAACTGTGGTGCTGGAGAAGACTCCTGAGAGTCCCTTGGACTGCCAGGAGATCAAATCAGTCATTCCTAAATGAAATCAACCCTGACTGTTCCCTGGAAGGACAGGTATTGAGGCTGGAGCTCAAATATTTTGGCCACCTAATGCGAAGAGAGGAGTCTCTGGAGAAGACTCTGATGCTGGGAAAGATTGAAGGCAAAAGGAGAAGTTGAAGGCAAAGGATGAGATGGTTAGACAGCATCACCGATGCAACGAACATGAAAATGAGCGAACTCAGGAAGATAGTGGAGGACAGGAAGGCCTGGCGGGATATGGTTCATGGGATCACGAAGGGTCGGACACGACTTAACAACTGAACAACAACAACAAAGCATGAAGGAGAGGTGGGGGAGCCCCAAACCAAGAGTGTGCTAAAATAGGGAGGATCTACTTGCCAAGGAAGATGAGCTTGTGCCTACCTCTGGAGGAGGAGCTGCCTGGGGAGAAGGAGAAGGCAATCAGGTGCGCACTGAGCAGTCATTCTCGTTCTCTCTTGCGCTGCTGCGGTTGCTGTTTGTCCAGCGCCTGAATGGACTTGCTCAGACATGTGCAGAGCTGCTAGGACAGCAGGCAGGCTCTGTGGGCCATGGAGGCAGGGCAGCGCTGCAGCTTTAGAGTTCCTACTGCACAGAAGCCCCTGGCTGGGAGGGAAGGGAGATGTCACCTCTTCAGTGACAGCGCAATCCTACCCAGCTCTTCCATTGGTGCAATCAGCGGAGGAGCGCCAAATGGGAGTCTTTGGAGGGGAAAGAGGATTGAAATCTTCTTTGAATCCCCTTTAGACGGGATTTAGATCTCCTTTCCTTTCCAGTTCTCGCTGCATCACTCCCCTTTGTGTTGGGATGATTGAGATAAGCTATGTGTCCCTGGCATGGGGGCATGGTTTGGAGTCATAGTGCGAATGCCCAGCCTGGAGGAGTCAGCCAGTCAGCTGACGTCCATTCTGTAAATCAGCCTCCACACCAAGGATAAACCTTCGGTATGGCTACAGGTCACACATTTCCCTCTCTGTAACCAACTTTAATAAAAGTGGCCCATTCACAAATATCCTTATCTCACATGTTTATTGGGGAGTGCATGGGCAAAAACAGTCAATAATACAGTAAAGCAATAAAATAAAATCACAATTTACAGCTATAACGCAAGCATATTTTCAGCTGCATTCATTCAAAGGAAAGTGCCAGAAAACATTTTCAGATCAAATGCTTTCAAGTACATTCAAATGAGCCTTACTGGCCTATTCATGAGTGAATTCCAGTGGGATGAAATCAACATCGCAGTACTTTAGTACTTGTATACAACAAGGGGAACTTTGATAGCAGTTGATGTTGGACTTCTCCAGAAGACCAAATATTGTGAGACAGTTCCTGAGTATGGGGCACCCCTAAACTATTCTGGATTCAAAGCTTTTAGGGCTTTAGAAAGTGTCAAACCTAGCACCTAGAAATGGTCTAGAATGCTAGAAACTAACTGGCAAAATGATCTTGAATAACTGTTATCTGTTTTTAAATGATCTTGAATAACTGTTATCTGTTTTTTGTGGCATGTTCAAGAAAATGTTATTTCTTTGAGTAAATAACACACATACAGTTGACTGATCTGGGTTGGGGTCACAGATGAGTGTGGTTTCCATACCTACATGATCCCAATCTGGACCAGGCCATCTGCACATGCTATTGACACATGGAAAAGCAAGTGCGCCATGGCTAGCAATGTGATGCTCAATATGTTTAGCTTGTCACTTACGAAACCCCCAAAGGAGCGATAAGAGTGAAGCCAAGAGAGTCCTGCTAAAGATAGGTACGTTTTTCAGGTGGGGGGGTTCATATATCTGTCACTGATTCCCCCCCCCAATACTTTGTTCATTGCAGCAAAATGCCAAAACAGATGTCATGATGACAATCTTGGTTTATGTGTAAAGCAGAGGAGAGGCTTAGGTTTAAAAGAGGTGTACAGGTGATAGCTGAACCTACCCACAGACCCATGACTGGATCTATACTCTCTCTTGGGTAAACACTGTCGCATGCAGCACTCAAGAGGGGGAAGGTTGTGATATTTGGCCGTTCCTCCTTCCCTCGCCAGTTCCAGTGTGCCAGATACCATCTTTTCTTATATAGTGTCCCACAATGCTCAGGAACAGATTTGCTGATGAAATGAACAGATTAGGTAGGTTAGCTGGTGACATCTGTACCTCCAGTTAAGGGACGTATGCAGTTAAAATTACACATGCACAACAAACATTATGCCATCTTCTTTCTTTCAACCGACACTGAGGCATGTGCTTACTTCGGTAGCGTTGCTGGAGGTGGGGTGGAAGTGGAACGCTAAGTTCCCTGCATGTTGCCTTCGCCCCACTGAATGACTCCGAAGGCGAGGGGTCAGGGTCACCTCGGGCCAGTGAGTAACGGGGGTCAGTGCGCTGCGGAACTTAGAGTTCCGCCTCACCTCCAGCGACACTACTGGCTTATTTTTTGTGCCATGAATGACACAAGGGAGGAATATTGGCCTGAGAATAAAGTTTTTACGGACTACTTTCCTCAGAAAACAACATTGTTTAGCTCTTAATTAATTATTTTAGTAAAGGGTATACACCCCATGAATTCCACTCCTCCCAATAGCAATATATTTACAGCAGATTGCTAGAAGCATGTCCAACACCTAAGAGATTCCAGAGTGCAACTTTCAGCTGCTTGTTTCGCACACTATAAATTACTGGATTCATCATTGGAGGAATCATGGTATATATAAGAGCAAAGACAAGATCCTGGGCAGATGAAATAGTTTTAGTGGGAGGTCTCAGATGGGCAAAGATACCAGTAAACACAAAGACAGAGACAACAGTAAGGTGGGGAAGGCAAGTGGAGAAGGCTTTTTGCTTTCCCTCTTTTGAGGGGTTTCTAAGCACTGAGGAGAAGACATGCACATAAGTTAAAATTATGAAAGTGAAACAACCAAAAGCCATCATGCAACCAACCACAAGAAGTCCAACTTCAATTAAGTACAAGTCTGAACAGGTGATCTTCAGTAATGCTGGGATTTCACAAATGAATTGATTGACAACATTAGAGCAGAAAGGGATAGAAAAGACAGTTCCAGTATGCATTGCAGCATAGAGAAGACCAGTAATCCAGGCACTGACAACCATTTGAAGGCAGGCTCTTAGGTTCATAATGGCTTCATATCGAAGGGGATTGCAGATGGCGACATACCGATCATGGGCCATTATGGTTAGGATGACAAAGTCTGAGGTTTCAAAGAACAAAAAGAAGAAAACTTGAGCAACACATCCAGAATAAGCAATGGACCGATTATTCATGAGAGAATTGGTCATGGATTTGGGTACAGTGGAAGAAATAGATCCAAGGTCCAGCATGGCCAAGTTCATTAGGAAGAAGTACATGGGTGTGTGGAGGTGATGATCAAAGGCTATTGCTGCAATGATGAGGAGATTCCCTGTCATGGTTGCTAAGTACAATGCTAAGAACACAACGAAATGTAAGATCTGCAGTTCTCGGACCTCCGAGAATTCTAGGAGCAGAAACCCAGACATGGACGTAAGGTTGGACATGTTCCTCTTTCTTCTGTTTTGCTGTGTCTGTGAGGAGAAGAAGAAAACTGGTGATACAACTGAAAGCTATGGTAGTTGTTGTATTTTTGTATTTGTTGTAGTTTTCGTTTTTAATATTTGGTATGCGCCCTGCGTTCATTAGAGGAAGGGCTGGTTCTAAATTTATTTTGCTATGAAAACCATGTTGTGAATCTTTTTGTTGTTGTTGAAAAAGGTATACAGAGATTCTTAATAATATTTTAAGCCACCCTCTGTTTATTTAAAGACAGACGGGTAGTGCAGTCTTTAAATGAATGAATGAATGAATGAATGAGTATAGATACATTAATGAACCAACCTTATCTGGGACTTACACTGGCAGATCTTGTGGGCCTTATGGTAGCACTGCATCTTGCTCTGTCAATATGCAGCCTGTTAGCACCAGCATGTGAGCTAGTAAGCTGTGAGCCAGCAGTGGCAGGCCACAGAAATCTCCACCAGTGCAGGTAAGGTGTGGGGGGGGGGAGATCAGGGCGGATTAGGTGAGGGAGGGCTGGGGCACGTATAGGAGGGGGAGGGATGGGGTGGATCTCAGGTGTAGCCACACGTGCTGTATCTTATCCACCCTTCCTGGCCCAGACCCTCCCCCAAAAATCTCTTCAGACTTATGCCAGAGGGGAGGGAGGATGCTTATGCTTTTTCTCTCCTCGCATCTTTAAGCTCTGAATCCCACATCAAATAGCTGCTATTTTACCCACACATGAAAAGACTGGTAAGGACATGGGAACTTTTATGAAAGAAAATGTGGAGCTCCATCTGACATCAAATGTACCCCCCCCAATGTACTGTATACATGTATACATGATGAAGACAAAGAGAATAAAGAGTAATGTTTTCAAGTATAAAGAGAACATAAGAACATAAGAAGAGCCCTGCTGGCTCAGGCCAAAGGCCCATCTAGTCCAGCTTCCTGTATCACACAGTGGCCCCACCAGATGCTTCAGGGAGCACACAGACAACAAGATACCTGTGTCCAGTCGCCACTCCCTTGCACCTGGCACAGAAAGTGGGGAAGGAGCTGAGGGTTAGAAGAATTAAGTTCTCAACGGGGACAGAAATACCAAGAAATAGCAGTGAAACCATAGTAACGCAAACCAAAAAAAATCCAGGTCATTCATTAAGTCCATTAGAGAAAATCCCAAAGCCACAAACAAATACTATCCTTTATTAGGAGGACCAACCAAATAGTATCCTTTATCAGGAGGATCAAGCAAAAGGAGACAACACCTTAATCAATCTTTCAGTCTCTCCAGAATTCTTCAGCTTTGCTTAACATCCAGCTGTATAAACGTTCTGGAGAACTGGAAAGATTCCTTACATTTCTGTCACTTTTTGATTGGTCCACATAGAAGATATTACTTGACTGAAGCCAGAAAATGACACATTGAAAAAGGTGTTAAAAGGTGTTGCAACGGGTTAAACCGGACCTGAACCAGCGATCTTACGATATTACTGGCACAAGTCCGCATTGATCTGTTCAGGCAGATCAGGCCCGGGAAGACCTTATGGAATTCCCTCCCCTTTGACCTACGAACTGCTCCCTCCTTGGACACTTTCCGGCGAGGCCTAAAAACCTTCTTGTTCAAAGAAGCCTTCTGAGCCCCTGCCTTTTTTTAACATCTCGCTGGTACAGGTGGCGGTGCTGCTGTTTTTATGCTCCTGGTTTGATTGTAGCCATGATCTTTTTAATCGACTTTAACTGATTTTACTAATTTTCATTAATTGTTTTTTACTGTTTTAAAATGTGATATTTTTATATTAAATTTTTATATGTATTTTTTTTCTGTTGTAAGCCGCCTTGTGTCCCTTCGGGGAGAAAGGTGGGATAAAAATACTGTAAATAAATAAATAAACTTGGAGTCCGCCCCTGTCGCCATCCTGTTCCACCCTCCCCCACACCATTCAACCCCTACCCAACCTCCTACTCACCCTGCCCTTCGCTGGACGTACGTGCTCTGGTGGGCCTCCGGATGACCACCGGTACCAGTGGGAAGGTTCTGGCCTTTCTGTCGGTGCAACTAGGTCTTGTGCTGTTGCAAATGCTTTACAGTGCTTCTGTGACAGCTGTTGCCAACACTACTCATTTATATGCCCATATGTCATGCACACACATACACACACACACACACCCCAGCCCAATCCTAACCAACTTTCTGGCGCCTATGCAGCCATGTCAATGGGGCATGTACTTCATTCTGTGGTGGAGGGCAGTCACAGAGCTCTCCTCAAGGCAAAAGAACATGTATTCTCTTATATTGGGGCTGTGTTGTGGATGCATCAGCTCTGGAAAGTTGGTTAGGATTGTGCTGTAACTCAAAGTGAACCAAATTGGGGAATTAGCAATACTTCTAGAGTGAGAGGTCTAATTTAGCAGTGTCTTACAGTAGGGATCGTTGATATTGGTGAGGAGTGCAAAAAAACACACGTCAAAATGCTTACCACTAGCCATGAGACTGAACTTGTCAATATAAGATGGTTTATTAAAGAATATAGTCAAAGAAGGGAAAGGCACGTTTAGGCATGATTCAGTGACTTTGTTTAGATCAGTTACATAACTTTAAATTTTGCAAGTGAAAGAAATAGTTGTAGGAGAGAGAGGGGGTGGAGAGAGAGAATTGTTATGAGGATCAAAAGGGGGGAGCTGGGTAAGTTTTGAGTATGAAGGCTGTTTAAGCAGCAAAGGGCAGGGCTGCACAATTCCAGGTTGCAGGGGAGAAAAATGGGAGGGGGGGGGTCTCTATGGGGAAGAGACCATCCATATGCACAGCTGGATGTGTACCTTGGCAAATGATAAGATGAAGAAAAAGCTCAGCAATGACACCTCTGCTAGGAAAAGATATGAAACAGTTCTGTTTCCAGAGCAGGGGAAGTTATAGAACTTTGCATAAAGGACACAAAACCTTTCCTGGGTAAACAAAGGAGTTTGGAGCTTCTCTTTTAGGTATGCAGCATACATTTCCTATCCTTCCAGGAGCACACAAAAGACTTGGTTGCTCCCCAGTTGGAGAAGATGCACCCAGGCTCCTGTCATTGATGGGAGAGACTTCTTGGTATTAGTAATTTGAAAAATATTTTCCGATGGCCTGGACACTGTGCAATTTGAAACTTAAGTTATTATGCAGCAGGACTTGTGCTTGCAGCCAAGATTCAGGGCATCTGAGAGGAATGCTATCAGGGGGTACAAAGTTTCTTTTCGGACCCTTCTCAAAGTGGGAGGGGGCAAAACAGGATGGGGGGAAGGCATTAATAGCCGGAAAGGTCTTCGGAGCCCAGGTCTACCAAGCTTCCCGATGCGGCACCCAAGTCTACCCACCCGGTAGACCTGGCCCAGCCACCACCTTTCACTCTCCATGAGGCCAACTTAAATCCCAGCAAATATCTGGGTCCCCTACTTTGGCTCCTGGTTCCCCTTTTTGACCCTGGGCCAGGGTACAATTTACCCCCTTTACCCCTTGGCCTGATATAAGAGTTCAGCCTGATCTCACCCCTTGCAGATCAAAGTCCTGTTTGGCCTACAGGATTGCCAGCCAGAAAACAAGATGGGGTTAGGTTAGACTGCACATGAGTTGGGGAAAAGAGGACATTTGCAACACAGTGTGCACCAGCAAAATGTGCACTCCGCCAGTGTGGGTAATTGTTAGGGTTGGGCCATAAGTTGAAGGACACCTTCACAGAAATTATGTTGAAAATTAAAAGACAGGAGAGGAGAAGAGAGTCAAAAATAAATTGAGAGACAGGATGGGGAGCCAGAACAGAACCTTACAGAACAGAAACATAAGGGATAACCAGAATATCCATGAAATATAGGTGAAGAGACAGGAAGTCTGTTTATGCAACGGTGGTGTGATTGTCACTACCAATCTGAACCATGTATGTGAATATGCATTCCTGCAATGAGGTGCGTGTCGAGCATTGTCTAGCATCTCACACTTGTCATCTTTGACAAAGTTCCAATAATTATGTGGGATTCATTTCACACAGTTGGCGAGCTAAACAAAGAGTTACCCCATCATTTTCAATTTCAGGTGAATGGCTGAACTGAGTCAGAATGATGAACTGGTGACACAGTTCAGTTAAACAATTGTACTGTACTATACTGTACGAAATATATGGAGGCTCAAAAGCCAAATACAGCATGATGATCACACAATTCAGGGTTCAGATCTACCTGTACAGAACACAAAAGAGAGCCTGGTAGCATCTCAAAAGACTCACTTGGTTCATGTTGGTGTGACTGTGAGCATTTGTGTCTTCATCATAACATCACAATGAATCAATTTGTCCATGTTCTATGCATGTGATGACCCAATCCTATCATAGGATTGATGGCAGTGGGACACTGTGCTGCTGTCTTACATTGGCTGCCAACTATGCATCGTGTGCACTGCCAGCAGCCGTTTTAGAGCCACTACTACAGGTAAGCTGGAACTTCCCTACAGTATAACTAAAGTTACCTAACGTTAGGCAGGAAAAGTTACCTAACATTAGATCAGGCTGTTATTCCACTTTTGTTCCATCAGTGACTGGAAGAATTCTTAAGAGGTATTAAGATTGCACTAGAAAGAGTTAAAATGAGAGAGAGAGAGAGAGAGAGAGAGAGAGAGAGAGAGAGAGAGAGAGAGAGAGAGAGAGAGAGAGAGAGAGAGATTGTAATAATTTTAAAACTTACAGAGACTCTCTGAAAGGTATTTCATTGATGTTGTTTCGGTTGCAGCTCTGTTGGTTGCTTCTGCTCAGTATACCCCAGCTTAATCCCTCATCCAATCACCAATGTTCCTTCTTCCTCCGGAGGTTGCCATTCTCTGTGAGACATCATAAGTGTATTAACGTTTAAATGCTGCATGCATGGAAATGAGATGAATGTCGTATTTTCCTTTGACTTCTTGGAGATTTGTTCCCAAGAGACGAGAAGAAAAAACAATTGACTAATTGTAATGTGTAATGTGTAAAACTAAGTGTAATGTGATGAAAGATGTTATCCCTTGATTTGTATTTGTTCAACTTAACTATGATTAAGTTCACTGTTGCTGTGTCATGTGTGTTGGCCAAAACCATCACCGTAGTTTTGGCCTTCATGGCCACCAAGCCAGGAAACCGGATGAGGAAGTGGGTGGGGAAGCGACTGGCAGTCTCATTCATCATTCTGTGTTCTCTCATACAAGCTGGCATCTGTGCCGTGTGGTTGGCAACGTCTCCTCCATTTCCAGAGTTTGACATGCACTCCCAGATTGACCAAATCATTGTGCAATGCAATGAAGGTTTAGTCTTCTTGTTCTACATTGTCCTGGGTTATATGGGATTTCTGGCCTTGATCAGCTTCACTGTGGCTTTCTTAGCCAGGAAGTTGCCTGATACGTTTAATGAAGCCAAAATGATCACCTTTAGCATGTTGGTGTTCTGCAGTGTTTGGATTTCCTTTGTCCCAACCTACAACCTACTACCTCTATACAGTCAGTAAAAACAAGACCTGGAGCTGACTGTGGCTCAGATCATGAGCTTCTTATTGCAAAATTCAGGCTTAAACTGAAAAATGTAGGGAACACCACTGGACCAGTCAGATATGACCTAAACCATATCCCTTATGAGTATACAGTGGAGGTGAAGAATAGATTTAGGGCATTAGACCTGGTAGACAGAGTGCCTGAAGAACTATGGACGGAAGTTCGTAACATTGTACAGGAGGCAGCAACTAAAACCATCCCAAAGAAAAAGAAATGCAAGAAAGCAAAGTGGCTGTCAGATGAGGCTTTACAAATAGCTGGGGAAAGAAGGAATGCAAAAAGCAAAGGTGAAAGGGAAAGATATAAACAACTGAATGCAGATTTCCAAAGAATAGCAAGGAGAGATAAGAAGGCCTTCTTAAATGAACAATGCAAGGAAATCGAGGACAACAACAGAATGGGGAGAACTAGAGATCTCTTCAAGAAAATTGGAGATATCAAGGGAACGTTTTGTGCAAAGATGGGCATGATAAAGGACAAAAAAGGCAGAGACCTAACAGAAGCAGAAGAGATTAAGAAGAGATGGCAAGAATACACAGAAGAACTATACAAGAAAGATCTTAATGTTCCTGATGACCACGCTGGTGTGGTCACTGACCCAGAGCCGGACATCCTAGACAGTGAAGTCAAGTGGGCCTTAGGTAGCATCACTAACAACAAAGCTAGTGGAGATGATAATATCCCAGCTGAGCTACTTAAAATCCTAAATGATGATGCTGTGAAAGTGCTGCACTTAATATGCCAACAAATTTGGAAAACTCAGCAGTGGCCAAAGGATTGGAAAAGGTCAGTTTACGTTCCAATTTCAAAGAAGGGCAGTGCCAAAGAGTGCTCAAACTATCGCACAATTGCACTCATTTCACATGCTAGCAAGGTTATGCTCAAAATCCTACAAGCTAGGCTTCAGCAGTACGTGGACCGAGAACTACCGGACGTACAAGCTGGGTTTCGAAGAGGCAGAGGAACTAGAGATCAAATTGCCAACATGCGGTGGATCATGGAGAAAGCCCGAGAGTTCCAAAAAACCACCTACTTCTGCTTCATTGACTACGCAAAAGCCTTTGATTGTGTGGATCACAACAAACTGTGGCAAATTCTTAAAGAGATGGGTGTACCAGACCACCTTACCTGTCTCCTGAGAAACCTGTATGCGGGTCAAGAAGCAACAGTTCGGACCGGCCATGGAACAACCGACTTGTTCAAAATTGGGAAGGGAGTACGGCAAGGCTGTATATTGTCACCCTGCCTATTTAACTTATATGCAGAGTACATTATGAGAAATGCAGGGCTGAATGAATCGCAAGCCGGAATCAAGATTGCTGGGAGAAATATCAACAACCTCAGATATGCAGACGATACCACCCTAGTGGCAGAAAGTGAAGAAGAACTAAAGAGCCTCTTGATGAGGGTGAAAGAGGAGAGTGCAAAAGTTGGCTTGAAACTCAACATTAATAAAACTAAGATCATGGCATCTGGTCCCATCAATTCCTGGCAAATAGAAGGGGCAGAAATGGAAGCAGTAACAGATTTTACTTTTCTGGGCTCCAAGATCACTGCAGACGGAGACAGCAGCCATGAAATTAAAAGACGCTTACTCCTTGGAAGGAAAGCTATGGCAAACTTAGACAGCATAATAAAAAGCAGAGATATCACCATGCCAACAAAAGTTCGCATAGTCAGGGTGATGGTGTTCCCAGTAGCAATGTATGGTTGCGAGGGTTGGACCATAAGGAAGGCTGAGCGCCAAAGAATAGATGCTTTCCAACTGTGGTGCTAGAGAAGACTCCTGAGAGTCCCTTGGACTGCTAGGAGATCAAATCAGTCAATCCTAAATGAAATCAACCCTGACTGTTCCCTGGAAGGACAGATACTAAGGCTGAAACTCAAATATTTTGGCCACCTAATGCGAAGAGAGGACTCTCTGGAGAAGACTCTGATGCTGGGAAAAATTGAAGGTAAAAGGAGAAGGGGAAGGCAAAGGATGAGATGGTTAGACAGCATCACCGATGCAACGAACATGAAAATGAGCGAACTCAGGAAGATAGTGGAGGACAGGAAGGCCTGGCGGGATATGGTTCATGGGATCACGAAGGGTCGGACACGACTTAACGACTGAACAACAACAACAACCTACTTGAGCACCAAGGGGAAGTACATGGTGGCCGTGGAGATCTTCTCCATATTGACTTCTAGTGCTGGGTTGTTGGGTTGCATCTTTCTTCCTAAATTTCACATTATTATATTGAGGCCTGAGCTGAACACTAGAGAGCAACTGGTACGGAAAAAGCCTATAAGCACATAACTGATGTCATCTATCTTCTCATACTTTCACTCTCCTCTTCTTTTGCCTGATGACCTTTTGTTCCTTCTTTTGTTATTATATTGAGGCCTGAGCTTAACACTAGAAAGCAGATGGTACGGAAAAAGGCTATAAACACATGACTGAAGTCATCTAACTTCTCATTCTTTCACTCCCCTTTTCTGTTGCAGAGGTCCACACACAGTATGCTTGATGAGTTGGGTGGTCCCTTCCAATCTAGAATTAATTTGAAATGACGTATGTGTTTTCTTCAACTTCTGTCCCATTAACTATTGAAGGAGAGAGAGATCTGGGAATCATTAACGTAATAATGATTACGTTAATGTTTCATTCATGAATAATGAGCCATGAAGTTTTCATTCAGCCATGAAGTTTTCTGGATGCAGCAGCATGCACAAAATGGCCGCCAACAAAGCTCACCATGCTCTGTCGGCAGCCATTTTACAACATCAAAAGTCACTTCTGCTGTCATAATGGGCTCCGTAGGGCAGCCCAATCCTATCCAGGAATTCAAGTGGAATTGAAAAGCATCCCATTTCTTCAGGAGACGGCAGACAGAGGGGAAATGTGTGAGATTTAACTCACCAGAAGCAGTGGGTGAGAATCTGATCTGAATAACTGTTCCTTTTCCCCACAATTCCATGTCAGTAGTTGACATACTTTTAGGAAGTTCTGCTGAATACCTAGCATGTATTGCTACTTTCCCAGTGCAGGGAATTTGCCAATTGTGGATCGGTCAAACATGTTTACTTTAGCCTGGTAGATATTCAAGAGCTCTGGGAATTCATTACCCTGCAATTATCATAAAGTGACAATTCCATGGATTTGCAGAGAGGCCCCTTGCAAAAGTTCACAACAACACATGAATCAACATGAAGAGCTGGTGATACGCTGTTCTCCATTTGCAAAGACTCCATTCAAAACAATATGGGCAATGCAAGCCTGAGAGTTTCACTTAAGACAGGCAGAGCTCCATCAAAAGGAAGTGTCAGGGTCCAGGAAGGGGTCTCTGTATCAATAGCGTGCAACCGGTCTGTTGCATGATCGGTTTCCATGACTTATAATTTTTTTTCAATCCATGGAAGTGTTTAGCGTAATTTTGTAGCTCCCTTCAAGTATGCTGGTTGTGGTAATAGCCCTGGTGGGTGGGGGTGTCATGATGAAGAGTCCCCAGTGTTGTTGTGGCCAAGGCTTCCTAATCCTCAGACTGATTCCATCACTGCTGCTCATTTTGCTGCTGCAGCTACCTTATGGCGTCAGCAAGAAGTGTAACCCCAAATGGCGTATGCCGTTCAGCATTGCAGATTATGAGAGGAGCTGTGCAGAGGGGATTTTCCTGGGTGAATTTGTCTCTTTCTTCCATTTAGAATTTAATGAGCTTCACTTTAATGCCTTTCCAACTAGGGCACTCGATCTTACGTAAGTAGTTCTTTCAACCACCTTTTCCTTGATGATATCTTAATGGAAAAAATGGAAAAAAATATTAATTTTTATGGAAAAAATTAATGGAAAAAATTATTATGTCTCACTATATATTTCCTTCTATTGTATTTGAGATAGGAATTTGCAGCAGCATCTGTTTCGCTGCCCCCCCCCCCGGCTCCCCCAGTATACGATCTGCATGAGCTGGCATCTCTGTAGCAAACAGAGGTGAAAATGGAGTCTGAGCTTGAACTGAGTTCTGCAAAACAGTGTTGCCATAGTTCATGTTATAATCCATTGATGAATGTGGACTTCAGGAAAATGGTTCATCAGTTCAGTGCAAATAACAGCTGATGTTGGCAGGCAGAGTTGATCTGAGCTGGCATGAGTAATGGGCATTTGTGATACAGGTTGATGACCCCTTATCCGGACATTCAAAATCCAGACTATTCCAAAATCTAGACATTTTGGGGGCTATGATTTTTTTAAAACTTTTTTTTCCAGCACCTGGCTGGCATAGCACAAAGCATGCTGGGGCACAAATCTGTTATTAAAAATATTGTATAAAATTACCTCCAAGCTATTTGTATAAGGTGAATATGAGACATAAATGAATTTTCTGTTTAGACTTGGGTCCCGTCTCCCAGATATCTCATTGTATTTATGGAAATATCCCGAAATCTAGACAAATCCCAAATCCAGGCAACTTCCTGTCCCAAGCAGTCCGGATAAGTGATACTCAACCTGTACTGTACAAAACATATAAGCTACATGAATATGAGGGAGTAATTCTGGAGTAATAAACATAAGGCTCGGCGGCCCGCTTAACGGAGCCGCCGATCGTTGCCCCGGCCAGCCCAGTGCAGCCGGACGGGGCTTGTGAATCCTGGCAGCCGATTGGCTGCACGCTGTCTCCGGGCGGGACTGAGGGTGGGCGGAGCAAGCAGCGTGCTTGCTCTCCTCAGTCCCGTCCGGAACGCTGTGCGAAGAAGACGCCTCGGGGCTAGCTCTGCCCGAGGTCTTGGCCTAATCGCCAGCCACGTGGGACGTTTTGAGCGGCTGCTTTAGGCGCCGATCGGCTTACACTTCAGGAGCGGGGGTTGGAGATCGCTCCCCCCCCAACCTTTCCTCTGTTCGTGCCTCGCTGAGGCGAAGACGTCGGAGCAGGGCGGGCTGACCCCCCCTCTCCTTCCCAGCGTCGGGGAACGGGCTAGGTTGCCCCCCCTCGCCTCCTCGGGCTCTCTGTGGGGTGCGGGATTCATCCCCCCCACCAACGGCTGCTGTGGGGCGCGGCTCCTCCCCCCCACCACCGAGTATCCTCTTGTTAAAGCAAGAATACACACACACAAACTGCTTAAGCAAATTATGCCAAAGAAGGGACAAAAATCGGGCGGTAAAGCCCCTAAGCGCCCTGCCCCTCGCCCTCCCCCAGCTTCGTCCTCTTCGGAGGATGAAGGGGAGGGCGACTGGAGGGCCATGTTAGCGCGCTTAGAGGCGCTTGAAAAAGAGCGGGCATTGAGGGAGGCCGGGCAGGGCGATGGGGGTGCAGTTTCTGGGTTATCGCGGCGTCCGGCGAGACGAGCGAAGAATATTGACAAGGCTTCTTTTCTCTCCAGATTGGAGGCCCTTGAGCGCACATCAGCCCTGGCTCCCCCTGGTCCTCGGGCTCCCCAGTCTCCGCTTTGCACTCCTCCCCCCCCCCACGGTTCCTGCGGCGGCAACATCTCTGGCCGCGGAGCCACAAGGTGAGATTCCCGCCTCTGAGCAAACGTCCGTTCTTGAGGTTTGGGGGGACAAGGGTGGTCAGGGGGCGTCGGCGGTGGAGGCTCCCTCTCCCCAGTTCTGGGCACCCCCTTATTGGGGCTGGCCTGGAATGGGGGGGGTGCCGCAGTGGCATCAAGCCTGGGCCCATCAGGTAGTGTCGGATGCAGGCTCCGGCCAGCCGACTGAGCCCCCTGCGGTGCCGGCGCCCGGCGATGGGGGGCATCCCCAGCCCTCATACTGGGGGCCCCCCCAGACGCCGGGGTCTTGTTTTGGTTATTATCCAGGGTGGGTGACTCCTCCCATGCCACTCACACGATGCCGAACCGGATCGCTGAGGCAGGCTGGCAAACCCCCAGGCTGGAGGGGCAATGGTCAGCTTAAGGAATTTTCCTGAGGTTGGTCAGCGCCGTCCAGCTGCCTCGACCCCTTTGGGGTTGGCAAGGATAGATAGCTTGGTCGTGGACCAAGTGTGTCTGGAGCCAGGATGTTCACATGCCCGTTTAGATCTTGGGGGAGGCAGACGGCTAGGTTCCGTTTCCCCCACCTTAGCCGCCTGCACGCCAAAAGGGGGGAGTTTTTAGTTAGTGCCCCGCTGCATTTATTTATTGTTACGTTGATAATAAACAACCCTACATCCAAGCACCTGTCTGGCGTATTTCTTGGGGGGTCCAGGGGTAATAATGACACAACTGGTAAAAATGCATGTGTTTCATTTTTTAATTTTTTTAAAATTTTTGGTTCTATGTGCAACATTGCTTCTAGCCAGTTACAGATGATGTTTCGTAGCCTTGCAGTTTGGCTGCATAGAATCAGGTATTGGTTGCTCAGGTTGTTGAATGAGCATCATAGGAGCATCATTGCTCCTAGCAGATCTGAATCTGAACTGCCCATGTCTCAGCCCTGTACAAATTGTTGCATTACACTGGCTTTCCATTATATTTTCCACAACTGTATGAATGAGAAGCTAGATGGTCCTAAAGGAATTCAGCTCCTGCACATGCTCGAGTTCTTCCAAAATTATTTCAGCGGGAGTGTAATTGTCCATTGGCTATTTGACCTGTAATTGACCTGTACATTTGGACACAAAAGAGGGAATGAACATGCATCCCACAGAGCACACAGATCACACACACACACACACACACACACACACACACAGAGAGAGAGAGAGAGAGAGAGAGAGAGAGAGAGAGAAAGAGAGAGAGAGAGAGAGAGAGAGAGAGAGAGGAGATGCAATGCCTGTTTATCTAGGTAACTATTGTTTTTAAAATCTACAATCTATGATAAGCTGAAGTCAGATTGCAGCAAATTCAAACAAATTTCACCAGTTAATTAATCACAGCCCTCAATGAGATGAGGATTCAATTAAGAAGATTAAAAGAGATTTAAAAAACAAAATAATCCAAACCACCACCACCACCACCACCATCTTTCAGAGAATGCAAATGTATAAGGTAGACGGTGTCCAACAGTTCCTAATGGAGAAAGAAGCCATTGCATACGCCCTAATCAAGTGAAACTGTCATTGCAGCCCGATGACTAAAAACTACCACCAGGTTCTTGCTTTTGTGTTTGCCATGAATGAGATCAACAAAAATGCCAACCTCTTACCGAACAAAACACTGGGATTCAAGATCTATGAAGAAGGTCTCAATACAGCGGGAATCTCTTTTGGCACTGTGGATCTCCTTTTTGCAGGATGTCACCTTAATTACAACTGTGGCAAGAAGAAGAAGCTCATGGCCATCATTGGAGGGCTCATTCCACCAAATACCATCCACATGCCCAACATCTTAAATACCTACAAGCTTCCACAGGTATGTATGTTCATTCAAATGCAGAGGAACAACTACTAAGGGCCCAATCCTTCAAATGCAGTGGAATAACCACGAAGGGCCCAATCCTATCCTTCCCCAAATGGCTTGAGCTGCATCCTGCGCGCGGGAGGGCGGTCCCTTAGGTCTCATCTGGGGCTTATCTCCAAGGGGTAAGTCTTCGAGATCGAGCTGGTCCTACCCAGATCTGTGCCAATGAAATCGCTGGCACAAGTCTGTGGGGGGTTGGGGATTGAAGCCAGGAAGCGAATTTGCATGTGGTGGACGCTGCTGCCATGAATGCTCCCCCTTTCCGGACCCAATCCACTCTCCTCCCCACCCCATCACTTCCCCCTCTCCCCATCCAGTCTCTCCATCAGCCCTTCGGCAGTATGCAGCTTCATGCACTGCCAGGGCACATTATACGATGGCCATAAGGCTATCTGCACTGGTGAAATGCTAGTTCCATTCCCAATAGGATTGGGCTGCCCAAGAAGTTAGGGGAGCAGCCCAATTGGTGCATCTACTTGTGTGTCTTTCCCCCAAATCACTTGAGTTAAAAGATTCAGCTCAGCCCATTTAGTTCGGCAAAACTACTCTGGAGCTATTTGTTTGTTGTTCAGTTGTTAAGTCGTGTCCGACCCTTCGTGATCCCATGAACCATATCCCGCCAGGCCTTCCTGACCTCCACTATCTTCCTGAGTTTGCTCATTTTCATGTTCGTTGCATCGGTGATGCTGTCTAACCATCTCATCCTTTGCCTTCCCCTTCTCCTTTTGCCTTCAATCTTTCCCAGCATCAGAGTCTTCTCCAGAGACTCCTCTCTTCGTATTAGGTGGCCAAAATACTTGAGCTTCCGCCTCAGTACCTGTCCTTCCAGGGAATAGTTAGGGTTGATTTCAAGGGACTCTCAGGAGTCTTCTCCAGCACCACAGTTCGAAAGCATCTATTCTTCGGTGCTCAGCCTTCCTCATGGTCCAGCTCTCGCAACCATACATTGCTACTGGGAACACCATCGCCCTGACTATACGAACTTCTGTTGGCATGGTGATATCTCTGCTTTTTATTATGCTGTCTAAGTTTGCCATAGCTTTCCTTCCAAGGAGTAAGCGTCTTTTAATTTCATGGCTGCTGTCTCCGTTTCTCAGGAGACAGGTAAGGTGGTCTGGTACCCCCATCTCTTTAAGAATTTGCCAGTTTGTTGTGATCCACACAATCAAAGGCTTTTGTGTAATCAATGAAGCAGAAGTAGGTTTTTTTTGGAACTCTCGTGCTTTCTCCATGATCCAGCGCATATTGGCAATTTGATCTCTAGTTCCTCTGCCTCTTCGAAACCCAGCTTGTACGTCCGGTAGTTCTCGGTCCACGTACTGCTGAAGCCTAGCTTGTAGGATTTTGAGCATAACCTTGCTAGCATGTGAAATGAGTGCAATTGTGCGGTAGTTTGAACACTCTTTGGCACTGCCCTTCTTTGGAATTGGAACGTAAACTGACCTTTTCCAATCCTTTGGCCACTGCTGAGTTTTCCAAATTTGTTGGCATATTGAGTGCAGCACTTTCACAGCATCATCATTTAGGATTTTAAGTAGCTCAGCTGGGATATTATCATCTCCGCTAGCTTTGTTGTTAGTAATGCTACCTAAGGCCCACTTGACTTCACACTCTAGGATGTCTGGCTCTGGGTCAGTGATCACACCAGCGTGGTCATCAGGAGCATTAAGATCTTTCTTGTATATTTCTTCTGTGTATTCTTGCCATCTCTTCTTAATCTCTTCTGCTTCTGTTAGGTCCCAGCCTTTTTTTCCCTTTCCATAGCTAACTACCTGTGTAATTAAACTTGTATGTATTAGAAAACAGATTCATATTTGGTTTAGAAAACCTGCTGTCTATTCCCTCTTTAGGTGTGCCCATCCAGGCTCTCAGCTCACAATCATCCTTGATGATCACAAGTTCTCAGTGCCAACCCCTCTAAGGGGGATTGTGAAAGATCTGGATTGTACTGCCCTCCCCAGCTAACCAGCCTGTGAGGTTGACTTTACAATCCTTGGACAAAAGGTTCCCAGCCAGCATATCCAGTACTTTCCCTCTTTGCACTTTCCCCCCTTGCCCCAACAAGATGCACAGCACTCCCTAAACCTATTCCCAGTCCACTGAGTCCATTCAGACACTAAGGTAGCCATTAATGCCTGCAAGGCTCTGCTTGGTTACTTGGGCGGCTCAAATGAGCTGTTTCTTCACTGCTTGCACCAGCATAATTGTGGGATGGGACAAAATCACTGACTACCATGATCCCTCATGATCGGTCCCATTCTCTTCCTAGAAATGTTCTAATCTAAAGTCCTCCCAACTGACTTTTATTTTCAAGTCAATGTTTTAGGGCCTTAGTACTTGCAGTTTTCCATATGTTGTGCTTAGCCCTTCTATAACCCTACCAATACCACTGCACCAGGTGACTTTCTGCTTTCAAAATATTTGATGGAACTCTAAAAATATTTTGTCCCTTCTTAGCTGAATTACAACTCCTTTGACTCCATACTGAGTGACAAAACTCAGTTCCCTTTGCTCTACCAGATGGTCCCAAAGGAAAACTCTCAGCATGATGGGATTGTGCTTCTCCTTAAGTACTTTGGATGGACATGGATTGGTGTTATTGTTTCAGATGATGACAATGGAGAAACCTTTCTGCGGACCTTTCCATCTAGGCTTCTGGAGAACAATATTTGTGTTGAGTATATAGAAATTATTCCAACACTAAACACATACTGGAGAGACACACAAATCTTTTTTCATTTGGCAAGAAGAATTAATTCTACTCTGTCATTGACCCAAAGCAATGTGATTCTTGTTAATGGTGATCCACGATCGATGGAGGCTTTACGAAGAGTTCTATTGGCCAATGAACATTTCCTAAACAAACCAATAGAAAAGGTTTGGATTGTAACAGCTCAGTGGGATTTTGCAACTGTATCTGATCAGACTCACTTCACACCCAAGTCCTTCAATGGCACCTTGTCCTTCGCACTCCACACAAATGATTTGCCAGGATATGAAGATTTCCTGGAGACAATCCATCCTCAACGATCAATGGTTTATGGGCTGCAAAGGTTTTGGTCTCGTGCGTTTCAGTGTTCATTCCCCCCATATGTATTGTATTTGAATGATGCAAGACGTTGCACTGGGAAGGGGAAGCTTAAGCACCTCCCTGCATCTGCGTTTGAAAGGCAAATGTCTGGCCAGAGCTACAGTATCTACAATGCTGTGTATTCTGTAGCCCATGCTCTCCATGCCATGTTTTCATTGAGATACAAGCAAAAAGTCGTCCGTGATAGAGCCACATGTAATACTCTGAATGTCCACCCATGGCAGGTAGGATGGATTTTCTTATCTATTTCTCTCAATCTGCAGTATAATAAGTTACAAGACTATGTCGACACAAGTGCTTTCCACTCACTGGTTTTTGGATTCTAATACCAGTGCTGCAGATGTTGGAACTTATTTGGAGCCATGAATGAATTTCAGCTTTAGCAGGACATAAACCCAAATCCCTCGGCTTTCTCTTTGCTCCTGAGCCCTCCCCAACTCCACTCCCAACCAAATTAGGAGGCATATCAATATATGATAGGCTACCATGAATGTCTAATGGGTTGTATTCAGCTTTGTGGGTTACAAGATGTCCAGATCTTTTCGAAGTCTTCACATTTGTGGCACCTTATGATCTAAGGCTAAAACACCAATTAATTCATGCATGCTCCACCCACTCCCTGGTTGTTTGACATTTCCATTAAGTCAAGAGAGAGAGAGAGAGAGAGAGAGAGTATCTCCCTAAAAAACGTCTACTGTATTTCAAAAAAGTGTGTGAGACATCTCTCCAAAAATGGTAATTTAATATACAAACATACAGCCCAGCTGACAAGCAACCAACAAGAGATTTGTATCTATTTGATTTGGATTCATCTGTTTTCCTCCGGTTCTCCCACTCCTCATTTATCTATATATTCATTGAACCTAGATTCACTCTTTCCTGAGAAATGTCCATTTCAACAATAGCGCTGGGGAAGAAATTGTTTTCAACAGCAAGGGGGAACTGGCAGGTGGATACGATATCACCAACACGGTCACATTCTCCAATCTTTCCTTCAAGAGGATCCCAGTAGGAAGGATCGACCCCCAGGCTTCTGCTGGCGAAGAATTCACCTTGAATGGAAGTGCCATTGTGTGGAATCACGGGTTCAAGCAGGTGGGGATGGGGATGATGTTTCCTGAACTATCAGTTCAGCAATTGCAAAGGAGCAGGGTAGTGGTGGTTTCTGTATGTTTTGTCTGGGCCCTACATTTATCATTACACTTGCCCTCAATTTCTGTGGAATTCAAACTTTGTACTTGTTTGATGCACTTTTCCCATTTCCATTTGATTGTCTTGATTATCACTTTCCTCTATTTTCTGGTTCTGCTGCTCTACCTGAATTGAGCCACACTCACTTCAACAGCCTTCCTCTCCATTTTCAATTCAGGGTCACATTTCCCATCTTATAAGACCTGTTAGAGACCCCCTACAGGCACCATAGAGGGCAGGTAAGAGGTCAGGTGCCTGGATAATACACTGCCCCCCTGAGCGTTGCACCATATTACACAGCAACTGGATTTCAAGCCCTGCGCTGCTAACCCTCTTGGCAGTCTGGAGGTCAATTATGATGATGATGTCATCACTGAATCCCCCGGAGTCACCCCTGTGGAGCCACCATACAGCTACGCGTGGTCTCCTCGAAAATTAGAGGGAACATTGAATCCTAGTGGTGATCTCCTCTGCCTTTTGACTGACCTCAGGATGGCTTGCAACAGCTCTCAGTGCTCAGCTCTCCGATATTATTTGTCAGAAAGCCAGGGGCTGAGAATATTGCTGCAAGGTGTTATGCTTGAAATCGAGCCATTTCTTCATCCAAGGCAGTCATGTGAATGTTCTGAACTGCTAACAGTCCAGCAGCGCAGTCCAGAAGAAGCTGCCGGAGCAAGCGCTCGGGCGCCGTGAGACGTCGTGAACGTGCTGTAAAGCACTTTCGCAATGACTCAAGAGCAAGGAAGGCCAGCGCAGAGGCTGGCCTCCCTTGCTCCATTGTCGGCGCGCCCCTGCGGCCACCACACCAGGTAAGCCAGGATCCAGTGGGGGTGTTTCGCTGGGCAACGGAGGGGACTTTAGCCAGGTCGGTTACAACTGAGAGGTGTAGTGTGGAACAGGGGTTTCAAGTAGGGACTTGGTGTAGATCCTGAGAACATGGATTGGCAATGGGGGTGAGCTCAAAAACTGATCTCCAGAAACTGCTTGGCTCAGGGATACTAGCTGAGAGCCCCAAGGACGGTGAGACTGGGCACCCTGCCTGACGCGGTCTCTTGCTGCTGCCTCTATTGTGGCACTTAAAACAAAGCCACTTACTGTGCTCCACTACGTGTTTTTCACTGACCCAGAAGTGTGGGACTTCCTGTTTTCATGTGGTATCACATTTCTGCATTTGGGAAAGCCACACAATGGAGATAAGTAAGGAAACTTTTAGCAAGTGGAAAGCAAATCAATGTAACTTATGTCCATGGTGGGCTGGAGGGAGGTGGTGGCATTGGCAGACTCAAAGTGAATCCACCACCTTCTCCCCCTTGCCTTTTCCCACTGATGCAAGCCATATCAGGTTGCTTCATCCCTGGAGAGTCCCTTGTCCAAGTATGGTACAGTCAACCTTAAAGCTGCTTGGCATGTGTGTAGGAGGGTGGGTGCAATCCAGAGCTTGTGTGATCCCTTACTGAGGTTGATGTTGATTAGTTTGGTTTGACAAGGCTGATCTACAACCAGGTGTCAGGATAGAAATGCTTGTAAGAGCAAGCAAGAAGAAGACACCACCACTACTTCAGTCATTGCGACTGGCTCCCAACACCAACTGAGAGTGAGGAAAGTCTCCAGTTGCATTAATGTCAGCAAGAGTCTGAGAAACAACTTCATATCAGAGTGAAGTGAGCATAGAGTTGATAATAGGGGGCTCTGAAAGAGCCAGTTACATTGAGGGAACGTTGAAGATTCAATGGCTATAAATGGAGGATAGTCTTCTGATGAAATGGACAGACCTGGAAGCTGTAGTAATTGTAGTAAGGAGAAGAAAGCAGTGGATCTCCACCTCCTCCCATTTCCTTGTGATTATTCTTAGACGCTGCCCCGATCCACTTGTGTCAAGAGTTGCCATCCTGGACAGAGAAAGCTTGTTCGTCAGCGGGCGCCGATTTGCTGCTATGATTGTGCGCAGTGCTCTGAAGACACAATTTCAGCCCAGATGGGTAAGTGAAAGAATTCAAAGCTACATTGTCTGTAGACTGAAGAATTCAGATTTTTTTAAAGTATTATGCAAAAATTGCATTATTACTAGCAGTAGTCTTACATTCAGAAGACATTCTAGGTGTTTACACCAATGAAACGCCAAAAACACAAGTGTGTTCTTCCCTTGATGGCTGCAACATTAAGCAATGGCTTTCATCTGTGAATAGTGTCCCCTGGTATTTTTATTACTTTTATTTTGAATCCATGCAACAGACATGGAATCTAGGAAGTCTGATCCAGATAAGCCAAATCAGACATTGTGATGCCATTTTAGTGAAAACCACAGAGCATTCCTGATGATTCTGAAACTGTGAAACGTACAGACCAATCCTATTGGGCTTTAGCGCTGGTGGAACAAGCATTCTGCCAGCGTTAACTTCCTTAGGACAGTTGTAAAATCCACTCTGGCACCATGTGGAGCCGCGTGTTGCCAGAGCGCTGGGAAGGCCACAGCCAGAAGATTGACAAGGAGTCACCAATGCAGGCAAGGCAGCGAGGGAGTCTGGACAGCAGAGGCGTTCTTATGGTGGGGGCGGTACTTTAATTCGCGCCCCGTCCTAGTCCCCGTTTACAACCTGGAACAAGGAGGCCACGCTCCCTCGCCGCCAGAGCCATTTCATGCGGCGAAGACAATGGGCAAGGAGTATCCCGTTGTCTTCGCTGTATGGAATGGCTCCGATGGCAAGGGGGCGGGGCCTCCTCGTTCCAGGTTGTAAACGGAGACTAGGATGGGGCGCAACTTACAGTACCGCCCCCACCGTAAGAACGTCTCTGCTGGATGGGGTGGGTGGAGGAAAATGGGACAGGGGAGGGCAGAACAAGGTGGCGATGGGGGCAGTGGGAGGGCAGAATGGACAATGATGCGCACAGGGAAAGGTCAGATTGGGTCCAGGAAAGGGTTGGGTTTAGTGGCAGCAGCAACCGCTGATTCCTAACCCCTTTCCTGGACCCAATCCAGATTCGTTAGCACAGGCCTGAGCAGACCCTTCTGATCTGCAGAAACGTATACAGAGGAGACCTCTGTAGCTTCCCACACCGCAGGATGTAACAGTAGCCATTTTGACATTGTAGGGGGGGAGAATAGGATTGGGCTGTTAATGAAATAAGTTCCATGACGTTTTATTTCAAAATCAAAAACTCCCGTTAAGGAGCTTCCTAGAATTCTCTTATATATGCCATACTTCATGAGACCATCATGACATGTTGATCTCATCAATCTAAAGAGGATCATATCCACTCTGGAAATATTGAGATTTTGCTTATTCCTTTCAGATGCTGAACAGTGTGTCAGATGCCCTGAAGAACAGTATCCAAACAGAAACCAGGATCAGTGCATCCTGAAATATATCAGCTTTCTAGCCTATGAAGAGTCCTTGGGAATTATTTTGTCTTCCTTTGTTCTGTTCTTTGCTCTGATGACGATTGTGGTGATGTGGAGCTTCATTCAACACCGGAATACTCCTATTGTCAAAGCCAACAACTGGGGCATCACCTGTACTCTTCTCTCTTCTCTGCTGCTCTGCTTTCTGTGTTCCTTTCTCTTCCTTGGCCAGCCAGGGAAGGTGAGCTGCCTCCTCCGGCAAACAGTGTTTGGCATCATCTTCACTGTTGCTGTGTCTTGTGTGTTGGCCAAAACCATCACCGTAGTTTTGGCCTTCATGGCCACCAAGCCAGGAAACCGGATGAGGAAGTGGGTGGGGAAGCGACTGGCAGTCTCTGTCATCATTCTGTGTTCTCTCATACAAGCTAGCATCTGTGCCGTGTGGTTGGCAACGTCTCCTCCATTTCCAGAGTTTGACATGCACTCCCAGATTGACCAAATCATTGTGCAATGCAATGAAGGTTCAGTCTTCTTGTTCTACATTGTCCTGGGTTATATGGGATTTCTGGCCTTGATCAGCTTCACTGTGGCTTTCTTAGCCAGGAAGTTGCCTGATACGTTTAATGAAGCCAAACTGATCACCTTCAGCATGTTGGTGTTCTGCAGTGTTTGGATTTCCTTTGTCCCAACCTACTTGAGCACCAAGGGGAAGTACATGGTGGCCGTGGAGATCTTCTCCATCTTGACTTCTAGTGCTGGGTTGCTGAGTTGCATCTTTCTTCCTAAATTTCACATTATTATATTGAGGCCTGAGCTGAACACTAGAGAGCAACTGGTACGGAAAAAGCCTATAAGCACATAACTGATGTCATCTATCTTCTCGTACTTTCACTCTCCTCTTCTTTTGCCTGATGATCTTTTGTTCCTTCCTGATCTACAAATGTATTTGTTTTACTCAACATCTCTCCCATTGACTATCTAAGGATGAAAGATCTATGATTCTTTAATGTAAAAATTTAAAATAAAACCTTGCAGATACATTTTCTAAGGTTTTTCACAGATGTCCATCAATATTGATGCTCCACAGCCCTACATTGTGTCCACCCATTCAGTGAATGGAGCACGGAAGTACTCAATTGGCTGTCTGGCTTTGGAAGCTTGGCCAATCGAGTGTAGGAATGGTCACACCTCTTACGGTAGTCACACTTCCCCAAGCTTCAAGTTCCAACTCCACCTGCCTCACCACTCAACGACTCAACTTCTTTCAATGTATGATCATTGTCACCACTGAGTAGGAATTCTTGTTTTTTGTGCTAAATGGGTGATGAGAGCCAGTGTGTTTAAAAAGTTGGACTTGGACCTGAATTTAAATCCCCACCCAGCCAGGAATCTTGCTGAATGTCCTTGGCTCTATGATCTAGTCTACCTGATGAAGTTGTTGTGATGTTAAAAGTAAAG
The DNA here is from genome assembly GCA_026170595.1 of Plestiodon gilberti rubricaudatus. NCBI lineage: Eukaryota > Metazoa > Chordata > Lepidosauria > Squamata > Scincidae > Plestiodon > Plestiodon gilberti. The sequence goes on from JANXHW010000006.1 coordinate 25,214,946, forward strand.
GGAGAAGCCATGTACACTACCTTAGAGTTGTGGAGGAAGGGTGGTATATAAATGTGAAAATTCATTAGATGCAGGAAAGCAGCTTTCCCCATATACTGTGTCTGGCATATGTACATGATGCTGCGTACATGCCAGGAGAGCATGACTCAAGCTATTCTCCTGTTCCTCTTCCTTTGCCTGATGACAAGATAACGTCTGGTCTCATAGGCCTTTGGGTAAAAAGGTAAACTTTTGTTTCTTGGAGCATCAACTCAATTCTCCCCAAAGCTCACTAGTTTATGTGAAATCTTGCTTTTGGAAACGTCTGTTACCAGTCTCATTTTGCTTGGCCATCCTATTCAGACCTACAAGCAAAAGATGCCCCTTAGCCATTTGCTTCCAAGTCAATTAATTAACAGTTCACTCAAGAGCATATGGACACAGATCTGGACACAGATCTCTGAGTAATCGATGTCTCCCCAGCACACCTTAATAGGAGACAAGCATTTACACTGAGAATTGTAACCATAAGTGATTTCAAAGAGGGAAGCTGGACAAGGGAGCTGAATGCCATATCAATGTCGTGAGCTTCCAAGATGGAAAATGAAAAAAGATAATTGAGACCATCAGAGATCAAGAGGGACTTCCAACTGGTCATCTTCTTCATCTGGAAAACCTCAGTTTTGGGGAGTTCTCATTTGACCATTTGGATGCCTCAAGTGGCCAATAATATCTATGGGCAGCCCAATCCTATTTGGTTGCCCCACTGGTGGAATCTGCATTCTGCCAGCACTGGCTGCTGAAAAGCAGCCATAAAGTGTGCTCCAACAACCTATCAAAGTGCTGGAGGGAAGGTAGGAGTCATCCCACACACATCAATGTCAACCCGCTGGAGCAGGTAAGCCTGTGGGGGAGGCAGGAGGGGCAGGGAAGGCGGAGCTAGGTGGCAATGGGGTCAGGGAGGAGGCCTCCAGATGCCATAATTCCCCTACAGGATACAACATTAGCTGCATTGGCGCCACTGCATCGCCTTGCCTGTCATCTGTTCCACATATTTTATTCTTGTCATTCAAAGGAACATATTTGCTGGTAAAATGAACAGATTGTGTTTGTCAGTGTGTGATGTGTGAACCATCAGTTGGGAAACATACAGCCCAATCTGATGATTGGGTTGAGCTGCCAGAACCTGTGTTCTGGCAGCTCAGAATGACATATGGTGTCACGGAAAGCATGTCATGGGTGGTGAGGGGGAGGACAGGGGGAGTCTCTGGGCATGGATGGTGGAAGGCAGGAAGTGGATGTGGGAAGGATGGTGGATCCCAGCAGCACCAGCATGTGTCAGGATCCTATCCCTTCAATATTTCCATCTCCCTTGGTCTCTTTGGACCTACACTAGCTCTAGAACTGGAATAGTCCGAGGAGACCCATCAAGGACATGGGGACTCTTTTTGAGGTAAGGGAACAAAAGTTCTCTTACATTGAGGAGGCCTTCAGGACTTTCCTTTCACCACAGGATGCAGCACATACACCACTGGAATGGCCACATTGGCGTTGGTGGTGGACGATAGGATTGAGGCCACGTACTGGTAAAATTACTACTGAACAGCAAACATTCTGCCATCTCGTTTAATTCAGCACATGATGAGGCATGCTCTTTATTTTTGCTATTGTGGATGATACCAGTGAGATTGTGGTCTGAAAATAGTATTCTTACACACTCCTCTCCTCTGAAAACAACACTGTTTGGAGATTTCTTCTTTCTCCCAACGAAGGTGCTATATCACACGAATGCCCCCTCTCCCAATAGCAATACATTTACAGAACATTTCCAGGACAATTTCCAACATGGAAGAGCTTCCGGAGTGCAACCTTGAGCTGCTTGTTTCTCATACTATAAATTATTGGATTCATCATTGGTGGAACCATAGTATATATAAGAGCAAAGACAAGATCCTGGGCAGATGAAAAAGTGTTAGTGGGAGGCCTCAAATGTGCAAAGATCCCAGTAAACAGAAAGACAGAGACAACAGTGAGGTGGGGAAGGCAAGTGGAGAAGGCTTTGTGCTTGCCCTCTTTTGAGGGGTTTCTAAGCACTGAGGAGAAGACATGCACATACGTTAAAATTATGAAAGTGAAACAACCTAACGCCATGATCGCACTAAGCATGACAAGTGCAACTTCAATTAAGTACAAGTCTGAGCAGGTGATCTTCAGTAATGCTGGGATTTCACAAAAGAATTGATTGACAACATTAGAGCAGAAAGGGATAGAAAAGATGGTCCCAGTATGCATTGCAGCATAGAGAAGACCAGCAATCCAGGCACTGACAGTCATTTGAAGGCAGGCTCTTAGGTTCATGATGGCCTCATATCGAAGGGGATTGCAGATGGCGACATACCGATCATGGGCCATTATGGTTAGGAGGAAAAAGTCTGAGGTTTCAAAGAACAAAAAGAAGAAAACTTGAGCAACACATCCAGAATAAGCAATGGACCGATTATTCATGAGAGAATTGGTCATGGATTTGAGTACAGTGGAAGAAATAGATCCAAGGTCCAGCATGGCCAAGTTCATTAGGAAGAAGTACATGGGGGTGTGGAGGTGATGATCAAAGGCTATTGCTGCAATGATGAGGAGATTCCCTGTCATGGTTGCCAAGTACAATGCTAAGAACACAACGAAATGTAAGATCTGCAGTTCTCGGACCTCCGAGAATTCTAGGAGCAGAAACCCAGACATGGACGTAAGGTTGGACATGTTCCTCTTTCTTCTGTTTTGCTGTGTCTGTGAGGAGAAGAAGAAAACTGGTGATACAACTGAAAGCTACGGTGGTTGTTGCATTTTTGTATTTGTTGTAGTTTTCGTTTTTAATATTTGGTATGCGCCCTGCGTTCATTAGAGGAAGGGCTGGTTCTAAATTTATTTTGCTATGAAAACCATGTTGTGAATCTTCTTGTTGTTGTTGAAAAAGGTATACAGAGATTCTTAATAATATTTTAAGCCACCCTCTGTTTATTTAAAGACAGACGGGTAGTGCAGTCTTTAAATGAATGAATGAATGAATGAATGAGTATAGATACATTAATGAACCAACCTTATCTGGGACTTACACTGGCAGATCTTGTGGGCCTTATGGTAGCACTGCATCTTGCTCTGTCAATATGCAGCCTGTTAGCACCAGCATGTGAGCTAGTAAGCTGTGAGCCAGCAGTGGCAGGCCAGAGAAATCTCCACCAGTGCAGGTAAGGTGGTGGAGGCAGATTAGGGTGTGGGAGTTTCACTCTGCCTTCTTCTGTTTCACTCTGCCTGTGATTGTGAGGAAGAGAAGAAGAAAAAATAAGAAGAAAATGATAAGAACCCAGTTGATATTCATTGAAGCAGCATGTTGTATTTTTTTGTATTTGTTATTTTCATTTTTAATATAATGTGTCCATTTGAGGAAAGGCAGATTATACAGTGATGCCTCACAAGACAAATGCCTCGCACAACAAAAAACTCGCAAGACAAAAGCATTTTGCAAGTTTTTTGGTGACTCGCAAGACAAATTTTCTTGCAAAAACAATTTCGTCTTGTGGAACACTCAGCTCCTAAAGCCACAATCTATTCAAATGTTAAAGTATTCAAGAGGGTTAGCAGACTGCAAACAGTACAGCCCGAGGCCACACCGATTATCACCCGACAAATAGCTAACACCAGCAGAGATAAAGGCAAAGCAGAGATAAAACTTCCCTTCCAGAAACGGTGTGCATTACTAGAGCGGAGCTCTGGGAACTGTGAGTACTGTAAATACTTAAAAGTAAATAGCACGGCAGGGGAGGTGACTCACAAGACAAAATTATTCGCAAGACAACATGACTCATGGAACGAATTAATTTTGTCTTGCGAGGCACCACTGTACATTTATTTAGCTAATATCATTTTAAAGCCACCCCCTGCTTAATTTAAGATAGGTAGGTTATGCATCTTTAAAGAAACAAATACATTTAAGTACTTAAAGCACAATTCCTTGTATAAGGGGTTCTCAACCCCTTTGGCATGGCATACTACCTCTGTGGCCCACTGCACCGAGTACCACCAGAAGTAAGTGGCAATGATGATGTCATCGCCACTTACGTCTGGGTTTTTGGCCATGCCAGAAGCCTAAAAGCAGGGATAAGGGGAAGGCAGGAGGGCCTTTTCCAGCCCTGGAAGCAGAGCTCGTGCCGCTGCTTCCAAGGCTCTGGCGCAGTGCAGTGTTGCCCTGGTGACTACCATCTTGACAGCCAGGAGCCCGTGTGCCACCTCCCGGTGGTTCTCGTACCACCAATTGAGAAAGTCTGATTTAGACTAATGTAGTGAATAGGTCAGACTGGTGAGCAATGCATCCCCTCAATTACTGTTTTTTTTTGGGGGGGGGGTAATATGGTGAGAGTGAGAAAGTAATGGCATGGATCTTTTTTTCACCTGGGTTATTTTCTAAGGATGTAGCAAGGTTATTAAGAGTAGCATTAAATGCCTTATGGCACTTTTGCGACACCCTGCGCCGGGGCAGCACGTGCTGCCCCGGTGCACAAAGTACACAGGATTGCGCCGTGAGAAAGGTTAGGGGGATTCAAGATTGTGTTGAAGAACATTTTCATAAAAGTGATGCTGAATATCTCAAGACAGGATGGATGAAGTGAGTCAAAAATTATTGTGGAAAAAGGAGGGAGACCCATAACAGAACCTTATAAACCAGGACCACGAGGGAAGACCAGGATATCTGTGAAATATAGAGGAAGATACAGGAAGTCTCTTTATACAATGGTGGTCTGGGTGCCACCACCATTTTGTGTAGAAATACTCTCCACTAGTGAGATGGTGAGATTCTTTGAGAAAATCCTACCACGCCATTTTCAATTTCTGGGGCAAATCTGTGCTGGGATAGAAGTTCTGATGAAGAAGTGACACTGTGCAATTCAGCTATTGTACAAAGCTGTACTGCATGAAAGATACAGGGGCTAAACAAGAAAATACAGCGTGATCGCACAATCTATGGTTCAGATCCATTTGTACAGCAACAAGAATAACAATGACAGTGTGGCGTCACCTAGGCACACTGGTTCATGTTGCTATGAGAGTGTGTGTCTTCATCACAATTCCCTCCGTAAACAATAAATCACAACACATCAATTTGCCTACATTTTGCGCATATCGGTCACTATAGATCAAATTTGCAGGCAGAGCATTCCTATCAGCACACATCACATCATCAAATTTTTTGAGTATCATTCCTAAGTAGCACTAAGAGCGCTAAAAATAAATTTATTAGGTAATAGCACACCATCTGACGTATAGGGTAACTTTTTAAATTCATGCTGTTATCGGCAAAGATAAATACAGCAAGTCCTCACTTACAGTAAAGTGGTTGATAGGTCCTTGGAAACTGCGACTTTAAGTGAAACAACTAATAATGAAACCAATTTTACCATAGGCTAATTGATAACATAAACATTCCTATGACATTATGGCATTCTTACAGCAAAGCTGTACAAGGAATGAGACCTCAGTTCAGCCTTTTTAAAATTTCATAGTACATAACATATACACAGTCCATAAAAAAGACTTGTATTTGCCTTTTACTCGGGAAGCAAAAGCAATCTGAAAAAAAGATCTTAACTGCCTGATCTTGTAAACCAGAATAAAAGAGTCACAGCACAATCCAGTGTAACCTTGCACTGGTGTAACAGTAGATGCACACCGGTGCATCTGCTGTTACACCGGTACAAGGTTACACAGGATTGCGCTGTTATTCTATTATTGCCCCATTTACTTCAGTGATGGACAGAATACTTCAGAAATCTTAAAGTGAATTAAAACGAGTGAAAGTTAGGGAAGGGGGGGAGAAAGTCAGGCTTCAGTGAGATAAGGATTGTAAAATATTTTTAAAACTTACACAAGCACTGTGAGAAATTGTTCATAGATGTCCTTCGTGTTGCTTCTCTGTCTGCTACTTCAACCCAATATACCTCTGCTTAATCCCTCATCCATTCAAGAATGTTCGTTCCTCCTTGGGAGATTGCCACTCTGTGTGCAGCTTTCTACCGGTATTTACATTTAAATGTTGCATGGGGACATGAGATGAATGCAGTCTTTTCCTTCTTGGGGACTTGTTCCCAAGAGACCAGAACACACGCACACACACGCATGCACACGCATACGCACAGAGGGAGAGAGAGAGAGAGAGAGAGAGAGAGAGATTGAAATCCAAAATTTAGTAAAAAAAAATCCCCCCCCCCGATTTATATTTCTCAGGCAGTTATGTTTTAAGTTAAGCTACCCTCCCTTTCTGTATGTGAACCACATAGCAGGTGCAAGCCATGTGTTCAATATTTCAAGACTGATATCACCGCATCACCATCACATAAGTCCTCTTCTCTTTATACATTCCCTCTCCTGTGAACCAGCTACCTTCTCCAGAATTCATTTTGGGTGAGAGTGACAGCCCAATCCTAACACTTTCCCTATGCTAAGGTGACGTGGCTGCATTGGCGGTGGGGGGTTTGGATAGCCTTGAGCTCTTAAATTCCTTGCAGTAGCGGCCCTACACCCCCCCATGGAAGGGGGCCGCCGCTGCAGCACCCCCCATGGGACGCAATATGCCCCCATGGGATGCAATACGCCCCACCCCTGGGGGGCATGGTGTCATCAGCGCACGCTGCCACAGTGCAGAAACACACACCCCCGGCGCTTTTCGGCTCCTTTTGGGAGTCAAACAGCACCTGGGAGGGCGGGAGGGTGAAACTTGCAGGCTGCAATGGCTGCACGAAGATGGACCAGCAGCGGAAGGAGCAACGGAAGATACACCCCCGCGATCCGCCACTTCTTGCCTACTGCCCAAACTGCCCCCACCGTAACGACACCTCTGATTCCTTTAACACTAGGATACCTTCTAGCAAGCCACACCCAGGGAATTAGTTTTGCCTTTCTGCTAAGTTTACTCCAAGCCGCCTGCCAACTTCACCGTGTTTACAGTAGGATGCATTGTGGGGGGTTCTGTGGGCACTGTAATAGGTAGCATCCCAGCTCCATCTGCAGGTCATTACGGGTTACTGTATCCATTTCAAAAAGCTTTGGCTGTGTGCTCATCCAGTTGAGCTTAGGCCTTTTCCATCAGCCGCTTCCACGTACCGACACCTTTCCCTGTTTTGTTTAATTTCTTCTCATTTGGACTTTAATAAACTAGTTACATTTGACACTTTGTCTGCCTAGTCCATGTTCATGGGTAATACAGTGCGGTTGTCACATCTCTTGACCCAGAAGACACTATTGTGGGTTTGATTGTTAAGAAGAAACCCTGGGGTTCAATATTCTCCAGGAAGGGTGTTTCCCCCCCTCAGATGGCCACCATGTACCTGGTGTCTGTAGCCTGGGATGGTGGCAGCAGATAAAAACTACCAAGATCCCCCCCCCTCGTTCAGTTGCTGGTCATGTAAAAGGAAAGCAGGGAACAGGAAATGATGTATGGGTAGCTTTACCAGCATCCCGGAATTGACGCTAGCTTCGTCCTAGAGAAAATCCGAGCAGACCCGAGCCGCTCTCAAGTGAGCACTGCGGCTGCCCAATGGCGTTCTGGCTTCCGGAACTTCCGGTCAATGACACAAAGGAAGCTGGAACCCCATTGGGCAGTCGCAGTGCTCACTTGGGAGCAGCTCAGGTCCGCTCTAGGACGAAGCCAGCATCTTCCAGGATGCTGGTAAGGCTATGTATGAGTACTAACCACTACTAGGCACAATTTCCCTCAATCAGCTTGCTTTCTTCCCAGGTCCCTTTTTCCTGACAACTGGTCACTGACAAGTCCCTTTTTTCCACTATGCTCATGCCTGTTGAGACATTTCTTCAGTAAATTCTGCAACATACCCAGCATCCATTGAAGACCTTTACTTCCCCAGTGCAGAGAAGTTGTTAACTGTAGATCAGTCAAACATGTTTACTTAGCCAGTAGATATTTATGAGCTTTGGGAAGGATAATTCCCTACCCTGCAAGTATCATAATTATCATCATCAAGAAGTGAAAACTCCATGGAAGCGAAAAAGGCCCTTTGCAAAGTTCCCAGCACATGAATCAACATCAGAAGTTGAGGACACACTGTTCTCCAGCTATAAAGACTCCATTCAAAACAATATGGTGCTCTATTAAGAGGAACTTTCAAAATCCAGGTTGGGGGTCTGTGTGTATTGACAAGGTTTCTAAGCCTCAGCCATTCAGGGGGTAATTTGAGAGCAATTTCCACAGATGCTGGTCATGATCATAGCGCTGGTGGGTGAGTATGTCACAGTGAAGATCCCCCCATGTGCCTGGGACCAAGGCTTCCACATTGTGAGACTGATTCAATCATTACTGCTCACTTTGCTGCTGCAGCTGCCCCACAGTATCAGCAAGAAGTGTCATCCCTCATGGCGTTTGAAGCCAGATGTCAAAGATGGTGACACTAGTTTTGCAGATGGCATGTTCGTAGGTGAATTTGTCTCTCTCCTCCATTTAGAATTCAGTGAGCTTCACTTTACTGACTTTCCAGGTAGGTCATTTAATGTTTAGTAAGTAGTTCTTTCAACCGTCTTTTTTTGATAATATCTTAATTTTCACGATATATATCTCATTATATTATACTACCGGAAGTACAAGCTGGGTTTCGAACAGGCAGAGGAACTAGAGGTCAAATTGCCAACATGCGCTGGATCATGGAGAAAGCACGAGAGTTCCAGAAAAACACCTACTTCTGCTTCATTGACTACGCAAAAGCCTTTGATTGTGTGGATCACAACAAACTGTGGCAAATTCTTAAAGAGATGGGGGTACCAGACCACCTTACCTGTCTCCTGAGAAACCTGTATGCGGGTCAAGAAGCAACAGTTCAAACCGGCCATGGAACAACCGATTGGTTCAAAATTGGGAAGGGAGTACGGCAAGGCTGTATATTGTCACCCTGCTTATTCAACTTATATGCAGAGTACATTATGAGAAATGCAGGGTTGAATGAATTGCAAGCCGGAATCAAGATTGCCGGGAGAAATATCAACAACCTCAGATATGCAGACGATACCACCCTAATGGCAGAAAGTGAAGAAGAACTAAAGAGCCTCTTGATGAGGGTGAAAGAGGAGAGTGCAAAAGTTGGCTTGAAACTCAACATTAATAAAACTAAGATCATAGCATCTGGTCCCAACAATTCCTGGCAAATAGAAGGGGAAGAAATGGAAGCAGTAACAGATTTTACTTTTTTGGGTTCCACGATCACTGCAGACGGAGACAGCAGCCATGAAATTAAAAGACGCTTACTCCTTGGAAGGAAAGCTATGGCCAATTTAGATAGCATAATAAAAAGCAGAGATATCACCATGCCAACAAAAGTTTGCATAGTCAGGGCGATGGTGTTCCCTGGATGGACATGGATTGGTGTCATTCTTTCAGATGACGACAGTGGAGAAATCTTCCTGAGGACCCTTACATCTAAGCTCCTGGCGAATATTTGTGTTGAGTTTACAGAAATTATTCCAAAACTAAAGACATACTGGAATCCAACAGAGCTCTTGGTTCATACAGTAAGAAAAATAAATTCTACTCTGTCAATATCACATCCCTGAGAGTCTCATCCACATACCTCTCTGAGTCTCTCAGCTTCTCCAGATCCTCTGCCTTGGCTTCAAAGGAATCACCTTGACCTCTGAGAGTGAGGAGCTCATTATATCAAACACCCACGACTTCTATCCAATAGGCAGATGGTCATACATGTGACACTGTACAGGCAGACTTCTTGCTCCATCAACCAGTTTCAATTATTTATTCTTTTAAAGAATTTATACTCCGCCTTCCTCCCTTTCTCTCCTCTTTCATCCAATTTCATCCAACCTTCCATGACATTCACTGACGTTCTTATGTTTATTTTTCTGTTAGAATTTTTTGAAAAGGTCAACAGGCATGTGGATGCGAGCGAACCCGTGGATATTATATATCTGGATTTTCAGAAGGCATTTGACACGGTCCCTCATGAAAGGCTCCTGAGAAAACTCCACAGTCAGGGAATAAGAGGGCAGGTCCTCTTGTGGATTAGGAACTGGTTGAAGACCAGGAAACAGCGAGTGGGAGTCAATGGGCAATTTTCACAGTGGCAAGAGGTGAAAAGCGGTGTGCCCCAAGGATCGGTCTTGGGACCGGTGCTTTTCAACTTATTCATAAATGACCTGGAGTCGGGGATAGGCAGTGAGGTGGCCAAGTTTGCAGATGACACTAAACTTTTCCGGGTGGTGAAGACCAGCAGGGATTGTGAAGAGCTCCAGAAGGATCTCTCCAAACTGGGAGAATGGGCAGCAAAATGGCAGATGCGCTTCAATGTAAGTAAGTGCAAAGTGATGCACATTGGGGCAAGAAACCAAAATTTCACATATACACTAATGGGTTCTGAGTTGTCTGTGACGGATCAAGAGAGAGATCTTGGGGTGCTGGTGGACAGGTCGATGAAAGTGTCGACCCAGTGTGCGGCGGCTGTGAAGAAGGCCAATTCCATGCTCGGGATCATTAAAAAAGGGATTGAGAATAAAACGGCCAATATCATTCTGCCTTTGAACAAATCGATGGTAAGGCCACATCTGGAGTATTGCGTCCAGTTCTGGTCACCACACCTCAAAAAGGATATAGTTGAATTGGAAAAGGTGCAGAAAAGAGCGACCAGAATGATTTGTGGTCTGGAGCACCTCCCTTATGAGGAAAGGCTACAGCGTCTGGGGCTTTTCAGCCTAGAAAAAAGGCGCCTGAGGGGGGACATGATTGAGACGTATAAAATTATGCATGGGATGGAGAGAGTGGATAGAGGGAAATTCTTCTCCCTCTCGCACAACACCAGAACCAGGGGACATGCACTAAAATTGAGTGGAGGGAGAGTTAGAACAGACAAAAGAAAATATTTCTTTACCCAGCGTGTAATTCATCTGTGGAACTCCTTGCCACAGGATGTGGTGATGGCACCTGGCCTAGATGCCTTTAAAAGGGGTTTGGACAGATTCATGGAGGAAAAGACCATCACAGGTTACAAGCCATAAGCAACCTCCTGGTTTTAGAAGTGGGTTTTCTCTGTGCCAGGTGCAAGGGAGTGGCGACTGGACACAGGTATCTTGTTGTCTCGTGTGCTCCCTGAGGCATCTGGTGGGGCCACTGTGTGACACAGGAAGCTGGACTGGATGGGCTTTTGGCCTGATCCAGCAGGGCTCTTCTTATGTTCTTATGTTCTTATTTTTCTTTTATTTCTCTTTGTTCAGGTAATATATTAGTTATGTTTTTCGTCAGTCAAAATAAATTTACCTGCTCAGGTGCAAGCTGGTAGGGCCACTGGTGGGCATGTGGAGCCTCTGTCCAATGCCATGTCAGCACGGGAGTGCCTGACGGTGACACACCTTTTGTTCCACCGTAACTGGACTTATGGCAGAGGATTGTGAGATCCGCTGCTGTCGGCCCAGGTTAAGATTGTGCCATAGCGCTCTTCACTATCTTTACACTGCTTGAAAGGAAGGCCTGAAATCTGACCCCCTTGTGGAGGCAGACATTCATCAGGTGCAATTCTAGGAAGTGACTGCTAAGGTACCATGTAGGAATGTCCAAAAAAAGAAAGCAAAACAAAACAGAAATAGAAAAAAAAGGATAGCAATCATAAATGTCATCTGAAAAGAGGAAACCACTTAAAGCAGAAAAGCTTTTGATGTTTGAATAATGGCTAATGCAGTGTTCTTTTCAGGACCACTAAGTAAGCATAACACTGAACATAGCCATCTTGCCCACCTCTGGCGTGGGCAGGGACGTGACTAGCACTCAGTTAGTGCTGGGAGGGATGGCAAAAAGAGAGGGGTCATGAAGGAACATTGAGTGTGCAGCCTCTGTCCCTGGTATTTGCAGCTGGGAAAGTTTGTGATGCAGCCCACCCACTCCTTGGGACAACCTGAACTTAGCCGATCACCTTAAGGGGCCAGGGAGGTGTTTTTGTGCCCTACTCCTGATTGGTTCTTGGAGTACAGTTTTATTCCACTACCACAGACTCTGCTGAAAGTGGTTTCAGCCAGGTGGCCATGACTGACAGGAATAGTGTGGGACGGGGAATAGGAGAAGGGATTTGGGGTCTGATGAAGCTGAAAGGAGTGGGGCTGCTGGAAGTGGTGGAGCTGCGATCTGGACGGCCTCTCAATCAAGCCCGTCTGGTCTGCAGCTGTAAACCTTGGAAACCCCTGCTTTATAAAGTACATTTTTAAAGAATAACATTGGGGAAAAACCTTCTTAAGGCTTAACATATCATTTATTCAACACAAGCAAAGAACATATAAATAATTAACAGAGGCAAAACGCCAGAAGGGGAGTGGCTGCTCTCAGGTGTATCGCATGGAGCATCACATGTCCAACTCGCAGCCTATTGGGCATCAGTTGTGAGGGCGGGGGTGCTTGGAGTTATAAGCTTCTGCATCTCAGGGAAGACGTTCATTCCCTTGAAGTCTGCATAGCTGAGTTGGAGAAGCTGAAACAGCAGAGCGGTATGTGAAGGACTCCTTCAGGGTGTGTGACAGAGGTCTTCTGCTCCCAGTTTGGCAGCTCCTTTGCAGTTGTGGAGAATGACGGGGAAAGAGGGAAATGGTCCTTTGGAAAGGACACATTCCTTGGAGAATGCACCCAAATTCTCTTGAGCAGAAGAAATTCTGTGGGTGATGATGTGTGGTTTGATCGTTAGAAACATAAATTTCACATATACGCTAATGGGTTCTGAGTTGTCTGTGACGGATCAAGAGAGAGATCTTGGGGTGCTGGTGAACAGGTCGATGAAAGTGTCAACCCAGTGTGCAGTGGCTGTGAAGAAGGCCAATTCCATGCTCGGGATCATTAAAAAAGGGATTGAGAATAAAACGGCCAATATCATTATGCCTTTGTACAAATCGATGGTAAGGCCACATCTGGAGTATTGTGTCCAGTTCTGGTCACCACACCTCAAAAAGGATATAGTTGAATTGGAAAAGGTGCAGAAAAGAGCGACCAGAATGATTTGTGGTCTGGAGCACCTCACTTATGAGGAAAGGCTACAGCGTTTGGGGCTTTTCAGTCTAGAAAAAAGGCGCCTGAGGGGGGACATGATTGAGACGTATAAAATTATGCATGGGATGGAGAGAGTGGATAGAAGGAAATTCTTCTCCCTCTCGCACAACACCAGAACCAGGGGACATGCACTAAAATTGAGTGGAGGGAGAGTTAGAACGGACAAAAGAAAATATTTCTTTACCCAGCGTGTAATTCATTTGTGGAACTCCTTGCCACAGGATGTGGTGATGGAACCTAGATGCCTTTCAAAGGGGTTTGGACAGATTCATGGAGGAAAAGACCATCACAGGTTACAAGCCATAAGCAACCTCCTGGTTTTAGAAGTAGGTTTTAGAAGTGGGTTTTCTCTGTGCCAGGTGCAGGGGAGTGGCAGCAGGAAACAGGTTGTCTTGTTGGCTCACTGAGGCATCTGGTGGGGCCACTGTGAAATACAGGAAGCTGGACTAGATGGGCCTTTGGCCTGATCCAGCAGGGATCTTCTTGTGTTCTTATGTTCTTAGAAATGGACCTCTGGCAGGTGAATAAACTAATTGGTGACCTGACTTCTTGTTGCAAAGGTTGTGAACATATGGGTGGCATGATTGACAGACAGTCAACGAGACCAAAGGCCCCGGGGGAAACGGCCTTTGACATTTGTCCCATGACAATTGGAAAAAGACACTCTGTGTGTGTGTGTGTGTGTGTGTGTGTGTGTGTGTGTGTGTGTGTGTGTGTGATGAACTCCCCCCATATCCGCTGGGGATATGTTCCAGGCCGCTCCGTGGATACTTGAAACCATGGATAAGAGCGAACCCCCCCTTCCATGGTTTCCTGAGGGCCCCTCCCACCCTGCCTCTCCTGCAGGCAGGTATGCTTGCCCCCCCAGCTCTTATTTTTCTTTCAGCAAGCTTTGTTTCTTCCTTAAAACAAACAGAGAAGCATTCTCCATTGCAAGCAAGTAGAACGAGACTAAATCCTAGAGAGGCTCTGCAAGGTTTCTGTTAACCTTGCAGAGCCCCTCTAGGACTTAGTCTCATTCTACTTGCCTGCAATAAGCAGCCAGAGGCTGCTTCTCCTGTTTGTTTAAGGAAGAAACAAAGCTTACTGGGGAAAAAAGTAAAAGCCTGGGGGTCCCCCCATGATCTGTGGTTAACTGAAACCGTGGATAGCGAATCCATGGATATGGGGGCCCAACTTGTATGTGTGTGTGTGTGTGTGTGTGTGTTTCTTTTTTGTTTGTGTTATTTTTGTTTTGATTTCTGTTCTTTTCACTAAAAAAGGGGAAAAGGTACCCTAAGCTAGCAATCACCCCCACGTCTTGTAGCACTCAGCTCCATTAACTAATCATGCATTGGGTGGCACATGTTTTCATGCAATGCTGCAACACTCTGGTTCTACTTCTGGAGTAACGTGCAAGGACGTCCGGTTGGGCGGCACCAAAGGTGGATGCTAGGAAAGCAAGCTCCCTTGAAGCTATAATTTTTAGATAGTTTATTAACCTTGTTTTAATAGTTTTATCAGTATTTACCAGTTTAGTAGCTAATGTTTTACTGTGCAAGTAAGGACTGCCAACCGGTATTTTTGTATGCTGTACGTGGGCTTTTCGCCAGCACAGATAAGGAGTCGGAGTTTATCTCGAGGACAGCTGGAAACAGTTAATGCATAGGAGCGGACATTTTGTTGAAGAAATGGTATTTGTTTTAATTACAGTGCCAAGCGAATGTCACAGACTTTGGCATAATCAGGACTGTCCAACGAGTCCGAAAGAACAAGGTAATGAGATTTAATTATGGGTCAGAAAAGAACTCTCCCCAAAGAGAGTGAGGGGGTGAAAGACTATCCCTGGTCTCCAAACAATCGAGGCTGGACGACTTCTTTGCCCCACTGAAGTGACCTTCAAAGCCGCAGAGTAGCCTGGAGCAATTGGAGGCAGCTCTTGATAAACTTGTGGATTCCCCATGACAATCCCCTACTAACGTTCTACAGGGGACTAAAGGAGTATCTTGTCAGAGAGCCACAAGCAACCGCGAGGGGACGGAAGAGTTTAATCTTCTAGCACACCAGTGTTTTTTGGCAGTCGAGACACTACAGAGAATTTTCTCCCATCTTGAGCAGATAAAAGGACTGTTGCAGGAAAGGGAGAAAGGTACCCAGGTAGAGAACCTGCGGAAACCAAGAGGGCAGATTAAGGAGGGCGGAAACATCCCCAGAAGGCCCTCTGTGGCACAAGTCACCAGAAAATCTACCTGGTCAACCTGTGGCCAAGATTCCACCATGCTTGTTCATGAGTTCAGAAGTATAGCCATCAATGTGTCTCCACTTAGGGGGAGGCATATGGACTGGCCCTCCAAATGGAGGGCCAGACAACATCTTGCCTTCCTCCTCCATATGCCTGTTTCTGCCATTGATATCCAGGTACTGGAAATGTTGCCCAGTATATATAGCCGGGATCGATTTCTTATCTACTTTGGCTCAAATAGAATTCCGAGCCAGCTCCTGGCTCAAGCCCCTGGGCTCGAGGGCTTTGATATTTGGCTCCAATGTCACTTCAGAGCTACCACAATCCAGAGGCTAATTCCTGCTCTCACCAAAAACAAAAATGAAGAGGTGCAAATGATTTCACCAGTCAACTTGTTGTGGGGCTCAGAAGTCCCAGCTGAGCAGCCACGCACTCTAATGGATCACCCAGTGCCCACAGATTTACCCTCGGCAATGGAGTTGATGAACTCGAATGCCCCTAATCCATCTGCTAACCCAGAACAGCCATGCTTCCATATTATTAATCTTCAGCCAGAAGCATTTGATTTTAATGTGGGACTAGCGGAAGATGAGGCAGATGCTAAACTATTGAATGGCTTTTGGCACCTATTGACCAGTGGACAAGAGTACCTGATTTCTCACCTGGAACCAGTGGCGTTGTTTGATAGGGGCCCCTGTGGCTCTGGACCCCAGGCGCCAGCTTGGGGCAGGGGTGCTGCCGCGCAAAAGGTCCGGGATTTTTTAAATTTCTGCTAGCTCTCTCATGCCTGTTTTGGCTGGAGAAGTATAATGTCTCTTAAGGGCACTGTCTCTTAAAAGGGAAACCCTTCGCCGGGCCGGCTTGCTGCCCTCTTAAGAAGATACATTACCCTTTTAAGAGACATTGTATTTCTCCAGCCGCAGCGTGGCCGAAAGAAGCCTGCTCTCCCTTAGCTTCTGAGCTCTGGAATGGATGAAGGGAGGAGAGGAAAAAGGCTGCGGCTGGCTGCCCTGTGGCTGCAGGCGGGAGCTCACCTCCTCAGGCTCTTCCGAGTTGCCTGAGCACCGAGAGAGAGAAGGATGTGCGGTGGAAATTCTCCTCTTCTTCCGAGTCGCCCGAAGCAGCTGCATTAAAAGTGCTGGAAAAGCGGCGCTGAGGGGGGAAAATAAATAAATAAAACGTGATTTTGGTTCCCCCCCATTTCGCTGGCGCGGCCTTCGGCTGCACCAGGAAGAAAAGAGAGGGGGGGAAGGGAGGGGCGCCAATACGAGGATGGGGCCTGAGCCCCTGGTAGATTTAAGGCTAACTACGCCACTGCCTGGAACTACTGGTTTTATCTCTGAAAGCAAAGCAAAGAAACAGACATTCCTAGACAAGAAGCAACAGTGTGGGATGGGTCTCCCTGCCTATTTTTTTTTTTTTTTAGTAAAAAAAAATTACTACACGGAGGGAGACCCCAATGACTATGGGAGCATCCTCTCGTGAGGCAAACTGTTACCCACTGGTTCCATTGGTCACAATTAACAAAAAGCCGGGGTTCTCCAACATAAGTGTACCCTCCGATGCCCCTGGACTTTGCCTGATATCAGAGGGTGTTAGCCCTAATCACCAACATGGAGCACAAACTCCAGTATAACTGTGCAAGTCGGGCACAACAAAACTGTTGGAAATTGCCTCTTGGAACATCGCAGGTTGGACTTGATGCAAAAGCCAGGACTATCTTTTCTTCGGTACATTCTTAGATTTCCACGACATGTCCAGATTTTAGAATTCAGAACAAGCATTTTGCCGGGAAACTCCGTCGTAATATATAATTTTATTATTATAAACAGATGGTTTAAACTTAAAGTTTCGCCTCCAGCATAGGAGGCATCATCAGACGTATCTGAACTACTGTTGCAAACTCACATAAATACTACTCATTCCTTTCTTACACCAGTTGTTTTGCATTACAGTTAGTCTTAACACCTGCCCTATTGGTACGTTGCTTCAATCATACTCGCAACTCCTATGTAGCTGATTCATTGCTTCTGCTAAAACTTACAATACTGTATGTTAAATTTCCGTATTCATTCATTTAAAGTGATAGCGTTTGCCCATAGTTACCAACGTTACGAATAGACACATAGATTTTCTAGCTTGTGAACTCGTGTGATTAATATTCTTTCCTACACAGATGAAGCACCACAACCCCCCGACATTCAAACATAGCCGCCAAGTCTGTGACTGACCAACAGTCCCCCTTCTTTCCAATCACATCTTCTACAGGTTGTGTTGGCAGCACCGCTGATGCGTTTAAGATTTCTCCATAATGACTTTAGATGCAGGCCAACATGGTATGAACGATCCATTGACACCAAACCATACATAAAATAGATCCCATATTATATTTTATGCTGGCACTGTGTTTAATAAACCGGAAGCAGTCATAAACGTGCCGGAAAGCACGTTCGGGCAGAGGCCGGCCTCCCTCACTCCGTCGCTGGAACGCCTGGGTGGCCGCCGGAGGAGGTAAGTCAGGATCCGGTGGGTGCGGGTGTGGTTCGGCGGGCTAGAGAGGGGGCCATTGGCTTATCCAGCTCCCACCAGATCCCCATCCCCGACGTGCTGGCTAGGCCGTTACACAGTGGAAATTCGAGGAGGCCGATAGGGCTGGCCCTGGTTTACACCTGAGGAAGAGGACGAGTGTCCCCTTCTTTGAGTGGACCTCTGGCCCGCCCGTCGACGGGAAGCCTGAGCACTGGATCCAGAGGGGGGCCCTGGGCTGCCGGCCGGATCCTTACACAGGATTGCACTATAAATCCAAACTTTAATATTCAGGGTCTAACGCCGCTAATCCTACAAGATAACTTTCAATCATCATGGCTTATGGCAGTTCACAGGAAATTGAGACATCTGGGGTCCCCCTCTCTCGAGGTTGTGCTGACTTTACTCAAGCAAGAGCAGCCATAAGGCAAAGGCAGAGACACAGAGAGGCAGGAGGACATCAGTAGAACTCCACTCTTTTTAGCTACAGAGGACACTAGATATAATAGCGCTGGCAGCTTTTCTCTCGCTACTAGAGTTCCCTATGCACAAGCTTAGGCTAACGAAAATAAGTGAGATGTTTTGTCGATGTTGTGTTTTGCTGTGTTATGTTATGCTGGTCTTTGACTGTTAATAAACAATTGGATTGAATTGGAGTAACATGCAAGGTCTTCCCCTGTTTCTCTTTTTCTCATTTAGGGTGTTTTCCTGTTGGACCAGCCATGCCCAACGGGAACCTTATCTTGGCTGCCTTCCTGGTATTCTTCTTTCTCTTTCTCACTCCTGTGTCTCCACAATGCCGGACAGCCACAGCTAATGAATGCCAGAGGAGTGCTGGATTTGTAACAGGCGTTTCTTTTGTCAGCGGGGGCATTGATATAGCCACATTGGAAAGAAAACGTTTCCAAGTGTTCGATCAGTTTGCCTGGAAAAAATCAGACGGCAGCTGCACCTTGTGTGAGAATCCTTTGCTGGAAGGGAAGCCACTCCAGAGACTCCCATTGGCCATCACTGACTGGAAGGCCAACATTTCATGCCAGCAGAAAGTGCAACACTATGCATCCGAATCAGCCATTTCACTGGTGGAGGGGATGACAGAATTAAGTATAAAAAATGATTGGAAGAAAGACCTGAACGTGGAGGTGAAATCGAGTGCTAACGGCCAATGGATTCTTGTGGGAAAAGATTCCAATTTAATCTTAAACATCAAGAGGATAAGTTCACAGGACAAGTACATTTTCCTTCTCCATCATGTCTCCTGCTCATACTACAGGTGAGGAAGGTAGTGGGGACGGAGTTGCGAAATGCAAAGCACTGGAGTGGGAGGAGGGCAGGGCTAGCAAGTCGACTATCCTTGCTGGGTGGAGTTTGAAAGACCTGAGTACAAAAATGAGTGATTTCCATAAACCTAGGCTTACCAGAGTCCCGGAACCCACCAGGACATTCCCAGATTGGTGCCCGCCATCCCGGCAGGGCACCTGCCATCCTGGCCAGGCCCAACTGTCCCGCTCAACTTATTCTTCCTCTTCATACCAGCCTCACGCACCGTCGCTAGGCTGGGAGCACTTGGAATTCAGCTGTTTTCCAAGAACTTCCAACCTCGCGCACCTGTGAAGAGCAGTGCTGCTTGCCCTCTGCCACAGACAGCAGTTCTCTTGGCTCCCAGCAAGGATTACGGGGCAGGAGACAGGCACTCTCATTCTGCACATGCTCTTCTTCCTCTGGCTGACGACGAGGCTCCTAGCTGCACACTTGTGTCCCCGTTCCCTTGCCAGGAAGGGAACGCGCTTTCTCTGGGGTGGAGCTCGTTTTTCAAGTGCCTGCTCCCTCACGCAGATAGCCTGGGGATGGGCGCTCCACTTCTGCTGGCCCGAGGAGGGGGAGCACAGCCCCCCACTGCCACCCCCCTGGCCCAAGTGCCACCTGTTCTCTGCAGGAAAGACACAGGAAAGAAGAAGGCTGCATGAAAGACATGGCAGGCTCTCTGCGCCTCCCATTCCTTTGGCGGTGGTGGCTGGAGCCGGAGCCTAACAAGACGTGGCTCTTTTGGTGCTGCAAGAGACGCACCAAGCTGGAGCTGCCTGGGGTACCATATAGGTACTCCTCGCCGTGCCCACTTGAGCCCCCTTCGCGCCCTCTGCCTGCCTGTGTGCCCAGACAGATAGGGGCCTTCTGAGCACATGCAGAGCACTGCAGTGCCACATAGGCATGCCCAATGGAAGCCACTGCCCAAACTCTGAACAGGCTTAGAGGTTACATGCCACTGCAAATAAGAGTCTTGCGCTTTCCCTACTTGTGTCCCCCCACTCGTAGTGTTCCAGCCTGGGCTAAGGTGGCGTGCCTCCCCCGCTCCCTCGCATGCTTTACACTGACTGCATGGAGTCATGCTTCGCTGTCCTGGGAAGAGAGGCCTCTGAGCATGTGTGGAGGGCCTGTCCCCAACACGCCTCATTGCCCCTCATTTCAAAAACAGCAGGTGCCCCCATGCCCTGCACGAGGCTGGAAGCACTTGGAAAATGTCCGAGCGAACTCCGATATTTTCCAAGTGCTTCTATCCTTGCGCACATGCCGGAGGCTTGGACAAATATGCAGTATGTTAGCGCTGCAGTGGGGGCAGTCCCGGACAGCGGAGACTAGAGGAGACTGGTGTGCAGTAGGGGAGAGCGGCGCAGAGGACCAGGCGCACAGTGGGGGAGAGCGGCGGAGCCAGTCCAGGCTGCCACAATGCAGCCATCTGGCCGGGATGAAAACAGTGGCGGCACTCCTCACGTGCTCAGAGGCATAGGATAAAGGTAAAATGTTGAGCCAGCTGGATACCCCCCCTGTGATATCACCTGCCCTACATCTATGGACATGCCACCTGTGATGTCACTTCCAGAGGAAGTGACATCACGGTTCCTTGACCCACTCCCCATAATGTCATTTCCGCCCCCTTGAGGGTCCCAGAAAATCTTGTAAGCCTAATAAAACCAACAGTAGCTTCTAGGCAGCAGTTTTCCACTGGTTTGCCGCAGAAGACTGAGGAAGGGTAATTTATTAGTAGCCCCCACTGGCAGCATGGTGTGCCTTGTCAATTGTCAGAAAACTAATGGTGTGCCCTGAAAATGTTATCGCCCTGTCAGTATACCGTGAGATGAAAAAGGTTGAAAATCGCTGTTCTAGAGCCTTGTGGCCAAGTGTGATGCCTCTCCTGACCTAACAGATTCATGACTCATTTTGGCTTTTGTGGGCTGTTAGTATCTAACATGGCAATTGAATGAGAATCATCCTGCATGTCCAGTACCTCTTCCTTGCTTATAATGATGAGTACACTACTGCCACTTGTCCTGCCGGCAGCCACCAAAGAGCACCTCAGGGTTCAAAGAGCACCTCAAAGAGCACCTCATATGCAGTGCATCCTTCGAAGGGGCAGCTTCTTTGTCACAGCTCAAAGACACCTGGGAGGGACCACTCTGAGAGGCTGCTGAGTCTGGAAGCAGGCCGAGGCAAGCGCCCCCTATGGACACAGGTTTTGTGTAAAGCCCTGGAGTGTGTCAGTAGTGGATAAACATTGTTATTATTCAGGCACACTTCAGCTAGACTAGATAAGACCAGGTGAGAAATCAATGTTATACCTTCTAGGCCAGGGGTCCCCAACCCCCGGGCCGCAGACTGGTACCCATCCATGGCCTGTTTGCAACCGAACCACCCGGCCCCGCCATGAGTTGAGCCTCTGCGGGAACTTGCCATGCCATGCCATGCCGTGGTCTTCCACCTGACACAACAGTAGGAGATGAGCTGCCGCGGCCAGATCTGCTGCACTTGGCTCCGGGGAGCACGGCTGAAGCCACCTCTGGCAGGCAGAGCAGCTGAGGCCTTTGCTTCCAAATGGGCGGTGAGACAGCTCGCACCTCCGCCTGGTGAGCCTGCCCCTTTCTTTGCCGCCGTCGCAGCCGGACGGGCTGGGCCCTGCACAGTCAGGCCCGTGGGTGGAGCTGCCATGCCGCGGAGCCACAGCAGGTGGCAAGACAAGGCCCAGCCTGTCCGGCCGCGATGGTAGCGAAGAAAGGGGTGGACTCACCGGGTGGCTGGGAGCTAAAGCCTCATCTGCTCTGCCTGCCAGGGTCGAATTCAGCCGCGCTCTCCGGAGCCAAGTGCGGCAGAGCTGGTGATGCGGCGGCAGTGGCAGCAAGGTTTTCTTCCCCATTTTGGAGGTTCCTGGAGGGCTCCAAATAATTCCCCTTCAGCTCTCTGAATGGTTTCTTGTGTTTTTTGCAGGTTTGGTATCAACAAAAACAAGTCAGTCAGTGATAGTTTCAGAAGAGATGTACAGGATCTCCCGGAAAAGTATGATCACAGCTCAAAGATGAATTATAGCCTCCTAATTGAATCCTATGGGACTCACTTTAGAACAGAACTTGACTTGGGGGTCCGTGTCAGGATTCTGACGGCCCTTCCAGTGTGCAGGATGTCACTGGAAGGCATCACTATCTCTGAGATGAGTCACTGCCTGGAAATTGAGGTGGGCCAAGTTATTGATTTTAACGTGACCAAGAATCCAGACTTCCAGAAGTGCAAAGAGAAACTTGGAAAGGTCAATGACCGTTGGCTACGTGAGGAACAGGCAAGATTCATTAGTGGTGGGAATGTGTCCTATCGTTCAGCCTTTTTACGTACTGGATTCATGACAGACCCCAAAGGTTGGTTGGAAAGTGCCAAATCTGAACCTGCCCTGCTCTCCTACTCCCTAGAGCCACTCCATACCTTGCTGGATATGGGCGACCCTCGGAGGGAGGGCTTGCGACAGGCAGTGAGCGAGTATGTGAAAGAAAAAACTCTGTGGATGAACTGCACCAACGCCTGCCCACCAGGGGTCCAAGCGAATGCCCGGGGCCCCTGCTCCTGTGAATGTCCCAATGATAACTTCACCAACTCCATGTGCTGTTCGCAACAGCGAGGCCTGGCCAAGCTGACGGTGACAATTCAACGTGCCGAAGGCTTGTGGGGGGACTACATCACACGTTCTGATGGCTACGTCAACGTGTTCTACCAAGATAAGGTAATGTGCACATCCACGGTTTGGAACAACAATAACCCAGAATGGAATGAGAACCTTGATTTTGGAGTCATCCAGCTCACTGAAGGTTCCAACAACATAGAAATACATGTCTGGGATGAGGACTATGGATGGGATGATGATTGTTTGGGGAAATGCATTCTGCCTCTGAACACTGGGGATTCATCCGATCAGGTATGTCCACTGAGGCACGGGCGCCTCCATTACAAGCACCACTTTGCCTGTGGCCCCCAACTTGAAGGCCCTTCCTGCTGGGATTATATCCCTCTGCAGTCAAAAAATTAATGTGAAAACAAATGGGCAGAGCCAGTAGCGTAGCTAGCCACTGTGGTACCCAGGGCCCCTTATCCACCTGACATCCCTCACCACCACCAGAAGTGAAATCATTCTCGACATTACTTCCGACTCCGCCACCTCCGCTTCAAGCCCAGCCCCTCCCCAGGGACCTTTTTGTCATCTCTGCCACCTTTACACTCTCAAAGCAGCAAAAATCTGCCGCTTTTTCTTTCCTGCTTTGTGAGAGTGGAGGCGGTAGAGGCAGCAAAAGAGCTATGTCACTGCTTTCACTGCTCCATGCTCTGCCACCCTTCTCTCCCTCATCCACAGCCCCCACCTTTTCACCACTACCCAGCCCCAGCCCCCAGCCAAGGAACAAAGGGGTGTCGAGAGCAGCAGCACACCCCTTTTACTGCCATGCCAGTCTCTGCTCAGCTGGAATCCACCACAAGCACTTTGATCGCAGAGGCGGGTCCTTCCGGCTGCCCCTATGGTGTCACCCCCCTGAAGCCCCCTGATGCCATGGGGCTGGGAGTCACCTGCCCAACCTTAGCTTTGCCAATGGGCAAAGCTGTGAAGTAAATCATTCCATTATGGAGAAGTCGGTGGAATTTTTCAACCCTGTCGGTGGGTGAAGCTTTTCCCAGCTTCCCTCTCAACACCTACCATTTAATGTTTCAAACCTGCAGCCATTTGCTAATCAAAGATGCACCCAGCAAAGCTTGTGGCACATAATGCATTTTTTTAGTCCTTACAATGTTATAGAATTCTTTCTCATTTGTCACCTATCAGTGTACGCTCTCAATTTTGGGGCTAAAATCTGTGCAAAGGCCAAGTCACATTGTACTGCCTGTAGAAGTCATGCAAATAAAGGTGAATTTCATGTGTCTGACTTGACATCATTCTGTTTTCATGCAGGGCACTGCAGCCCTGCAGTGGTATTGTTTGATAGGGGGCCCTGTGGCCCTGGCCCCCAGGCACTCTTGGGGCCCAGGCGCCAGCTCGGGGGGGGGCGGGGCGCCGCACAAAAGGTCCGGGATTTTTTTTATTTCTGCGAAGCTCTCTCACACCCGTTTTGGCTGTAGAAGTACAGTGTCTCTTAAGGGCAATGCTTCTTAAAAGGGCAAGCTGCCGCCGGGCCGGCTTGCCCTTTAAAAAAGGCATTGCCCTTTTAAGAGACATTGTATTTCGCTAGCCGCTGAATGGCCGAAAGAAAGGTAAGGGAGAGTGCGCTTCTGAGCTCTGGCATGGATGAAGGGAAGGGAAAAAAGGGTTAAAAGTGCAGCTGCAGCTGCCGCTCTAAGTCTCGGCTGCGGCTGCCCTGTGGCTGCGGGCGGGCGCTTGCCTCCTCTTCCGAGTTGCCCGAGCACCGAGAGAGAAGGATGTGCACGCGGAAATCCTCCTCTTCTTCTGAGTCGCCCGAGCCCCAAGAAGGATGCACGCCAAAAACAAGGTAGGATTTTCGAAGGATTTTCAATGTTTGCTTTCGCCCCTGAAGCAGCTGCATTAAAAGTGCGGGAAAAGCGGCGCCGAGGGGGGGAAATAAATAAATAAAACGTGATTTTGGAGCCCCCAAAATGGGAAAAGAAAGGACAGAGGGAAACTCTAGTCCAGAGGTGGCCAACCTTCCATCATTAGGGATTCTCCGTTTTTCAGAGTTGTGCAGGAGACAGAATCTCTGCAGCTGCAAGTGCTGATGGTGCTCCTAAAGCTAGGGTTCTGAAGCGCTTCCAGGCCATGAGTACGCATGCGCACATGGCTAGTTCCAACGAAAGGATGCACGCATGCATGCAAGTAGCCTGGAAGTCCTTTGGAACGAAGGGCTTCTGGGCCACGTTGTGCATGGGGCTTACGAGCCTCACACACGAGCACAATGCGGTTTGGGAGCCCTTCGTTCCGACGGGTGGCATCTGCGCTGTGTGGCTGTGGAGATCTTCTCCATATTGACCTCTAGTGCTGGGTTGTTGAGTTGTATCTTTCTTCCCAAATTTCACATTATTATATTGAGACCTGATCTGAATACTAGAGCGTAGCTGGTACGAAAAAAACCTATAAGGACTTGATTGATGTCATATATCTTCTCATACTTCCTTCATTCTGTTGTGCTGACAAATACACACAAAATGCCTGATGAGCTTTGCATGGCAAAAGATGACTCTGATCGGATGGAACACAACAGTCTCAGACTGAATGATCCCTTTCTTTTATCCAATTCATTTAAGATGAAATAATTGTTTTATTACAGAGTTTCTCAAACTGGTGGTTTGCAACCCTCCACTCCAACCAGAAGGAGTCGCTACCCCCTTAAGGGGTGTGGCAACTTGCACTGGTGTAGCAACAGTGGCAACAGCACTCCTGGGATTGTGCTGCTGCCAGGAGAAAAAAGGGGATTCTGGACTCATTGGGGTGTTGTGCGGCCCCCTCTGTGGGCCTCCCTGAACCTCAGATCAGCTCCCTGAAACAATCAAGACCCAATTCCAGTTTACTTTTGGGTTACGCAGAAAACTGGAAGTGGGTCTCGACTGCTCCAGGGAGCTAATCTAAGGGGACACTGGACCCCTGCACCCTCCAGAGGGCCGGTGCAACCGGCCCAGTCCAGAACCCCCTTTATTCTCCCAGCAGCGGTGCGATCCCAAGAGTGTCGTCACCACCGTCAGCCCCCGCAACAACTTACAGCGTTCCCTACTCCCTAGTAAAAGTTTGAGAACTGCTGCTTTCTCAAATTTCAATTCATTGATGAGTGTTACTACCAGTGCTTTTAAAAACATGTGTAACAGGCTCACATAAGGGGGGGGGGGGAGTGATCATGTACAAGGATCCTGTATTGGACCAAATGACATGTCAATGTAAAATAACAGTTTAATGTAAAACCTAATTCTTCGAAAAAAATACAAATCAAAGGAAAAGTGTTTCAGCAAGTTTGGGATTTGTTTGTCTGCTCTGCCTGAACTCTTGGGAGCGAGACGCCAAAGGGAAGCATTGCAGCCATTCCTTTTCCATGTAGGGAGAAAGCTGCTTGCCAAGTGGCAATCTCTAAAGGATTAATGAAAACTGTTAAAAGGATGAGGGATTAAGCGGAGCTATAATGAGCTGAAGCAACTGAGAGAGCCGCAGTCAAATAGACATTTATGAAAAGACTTTCAGAGTGTTGGTATAATTTTTGTAATTATTATTGAATGATTAGGTTCGTGAATATGGTAGATGTTTCTTAGGTTCATGAATACAGTAGACGTTTTTAGGGAGTCTCTCTCTCTCTCTCTCTCTCTCTCTCTCTCTCTCTCTCTCTCTCTCTCTCTCTCAGAGTAAGTCTAACAGTGCAATCCTATCCAACTTACACCACCGGTATAACCAGCAGTGCAGCGAGAACGGGAGGCCCCAGAACAGAAAAGGGACACAAATCCCCTTTGAATCCCCCTTTGGAGGAGATTTGAATCCCCTTTCTGTTCTAGGGCCTCCCGTTCTCGCTGCACTGCTGGTTACACCGGTGGTGTGGATAGGATTGTGCTGTTAGTCTGAAATAAAAGAGATACAGGTAGAATACAACTTCCAGCTTTAATGACCGGACCATGGAAGTATTTTCAGATGCCTTTAGCTTTGCAATTACAAGACAAATCCAAGTTATATATGTACTGTGACCTCAAAATGCTGAGGGAGCCTTCCTTGCATAGTTTAACTTGAGAGAGCAGCAATTAGCCACAACTGCACTTAATTTGATCACAGATTGATGCTAACCGTGGAATAAACCACTGGAGTGCAAGGCTCGCCAGGTACTTTTCTCTGTGCATCAGGATGACACGGAATGTAAATACCAGCAAAATAAACTTGCCTGTAGCAGCAAAGATATGCCATGCAATGCAAAGCATGTTTACTCAGAAGTACTTCTAAGTTCAATGGGGGGTTTCTAGTAAGTGTGTTCTCTTTGATTGTTTGTTTGTTCGTTTGTTTGTTTGTTTAAAAGGTATATGTTTCACCCATTCTTCTCTCCCCAAGAACATCCAGAATATTTACGATTGCAGCTTGAAAATACTATCTTCAATGTTGAACTGTGTGTGACCTGATACGAATGCTCTGACTGTAAGTTTCACATATGCTGACAGATATAAAACCTAAACCGACTGATATTGTGGTGAGAGAGTCATGAGGAAGATCCACAGAATCACATCAGTATGAATCAGTTGGGCTTCTCAGGTGTGACTGCATTCATTTAGGTATTTTTGTTGTGGTATAAGTTGAGGTAAAGGTAAAGGTGACCCCTGACAATTAAGTCCAGTTGTGTCCGACTCTAGGGTGTGGTGCTCATCCCCATCTCAAAGCCGAAGAGCCAGCGTTGTCCAAAGATGCCTCCGTGGTCATGTGGCCGGCATGACTCTCCTTGCCGCAGCGCGTAGCATGTGGCTGGAACACGGAGCGCAAATAAACATAAGAAGTCATAGAACAGTTAAAATTGAAGAAAACAATACAGTAGATCAGGGGTTCTCAACCAGTGGTACTAGTACCATCAGTGGTACTTTGGCTGACTGCTGGTGGTACTTGGATTCCTGGACCACTGGAACCCTGCTCTGATGTGGTGCTTTTGGTGGTGCTTTTTTGCTCCCAATAGGCTCCTACCTTTGGCTGAGCCTCTTGGGAAAGTTGAGAAGGGCCGTCCCACCTGCCTAGAGCCTCCTACCTGTGTTTTCTAGCCTCTGAAATCCCAAAAACTCAGATGTAACTGGTGATGATGTCATCACTAGTCACTTCTGGTGGTACACAGCATGACTGTGGTGCCAGAGGTGGTACTCAACCAGGAAGCGGTTGAGAACCCCAGCAGTAGATACAAGAACTGCAAGAAAAATAGGAGCATAAAAGTGTTCTTGTTTTCATAGGCTCTGTGACATTGAAGAAAGAGAAGCATGTCCAACCTGACGTCCATGTCTGGGTTTCTGCTCCTGAAATTCTCTAATGTCCGAGAAATGCAGATCTTACACTTCTCTGTATTCCTATCATTATACTTGGCAACCATGACAGGGAATCTTCTCGTCATCACTGCAGTTGCCTTTGATCATCACCTGCATACCCCCATGTACTTCTTCCTAATGAACTTGGCCATGCTGGACCTAGGGACTATTTCTGTCACTGTGCCCAAATCTATGGCCAGTTCTCTCATGAACAGTGGGTATATTTCCTTTTCTGAGTGTGTTGCTCAAGTTTTCTTCTTTTTTCTCTTTGAATCGGCTAACATGTTTCTCCTGACAGTAATGGCTCATGATCGGTATGTTGCCATCTGCAACCCACTTCGATATGAGGCCATTATGAACAAAAGAGCCTGCCTTCAGCTGGCTGCCTGTGCCTGGATTACTGGTCTTCTCTGTGGTGTGATACACGCAATCAGCACATTTTCCATCCCTTTCTGCTCTCATGTTGTCAATCAGTTCTTTTGTGAGATCCCAGCATTACTGATACTTACCTGTTCAGACTTGTACCTTGTTGAAATTGGGTTTCTTGTAGTTAATTGTACCTTATCATTTGGAGGTTTTATATTCATAATTACGACTTATGTGCACATCTTTTTCTCAGTGCTTAGAAACCCCTCCAAACAGGGAAAGCAAAAAGCCTTCTCCACTTGCCTTCCCCACCTCACTGTTGTCTCAATTTTTGTGTTTACTGGAGGCTTTGCCTATCTGAAGCCTCCCGTTGACGCATCATCTGATGTCCACTTACTCATTAGTATCATGTATGCCATGGTTCCACCCATGATGAATCCAATAATCTACAGCATGAGAAATAAACAGCTCAAGGTTGCACTCAGGAAGCTCTTAAGAGGTTGACAGGCTGCAAGTATGATGTTCTCTAAATTTATTTTTATGTGGAAGCATGGGATATATAGCCTGTGTTGGAGGAATGAAGAAATGCCAAAACACTGTTGTTTTGTGTGGAATGTAGTGTGTGCCACTGTTAGACTAATGCCCCACACTCTTTCAATCCACAACCCAGGAAAAATTATACGTACACCTCATTGTGGGATGAAGTCAACAAGATAGCAACATGTTTGTTCTTTTGCTTCTTGTGTGCCACTCTCAAATATCAAAGGGTTTGGGTCTTATTTTTCTTGGAAAAGGACATTCTGGGGTTCTAGCAGGAAGAAGAATCCATTATATATGGCAAATTCCCCCCCCCCCCCTCCAAGTCTGTTTGCTGCTATCAGTGAACACACAGGAGCAGAAGCATTTGGCCCCAAGGTCAGATTTTCCAAGAATTCCCAAATGTCAGTGTGTTCAACATGTTTAAGGGACCCCCAAAGAGATATAACCACCTGCAAAATAAATTCCCAGGTGTTCCAGATACCTGTAGCAGAGGCGTTGCATTCACCACTCATTTGGTTTTAAGGCATAACAAATTTGTCCATTCATTCCTATGTAAAGCATAGATCTGACAATACAAGATCTCAAACAAACACATAGTTGTGTTGTGCAGACAGCTTCTGTGCTTTAGGGGTCTGTAGGGGTATGTCTCAGCACAGTGCACCCCAAGTTGCTAGTCCCTTCCTCCCAGTGTTTTTTTTATGACCCTTCAAATCCTTGAAATGTTGCAGCTTTAGTTGTGAGTTCAGCACAAAAATGCACAAAAAACATATTTGTGTTTTACACACAACGTCTGTGATTTAGGGGTCTTTAGGGGTATGTCTCAGCAAAGTGTACGCCAAGTTTCAAGTCCCTTCCTCTCAGGGTTTTTTTTATATGACCCTTCAAATCCTTGAAATGTTGCAGCTTTAGTTGTGAGTTCAGCACAAAAATGCACAAAAAACATATTTGTGTTTTACACACCACTTCTCTGCTTTAGGGTTGTGTAGGGCCATGTTTCAGCACAGTGCACCCCACGTTACAAGTTCCTGAGTACAAGAGTTTTGTTTTTATGACCCTTCAAACCCTGTAAGTGCTGCAGCTTTAGCAATATGATGAAAATGACTGCATTAGGTCTACTCTCTTAACCATGCACTCCAGTGAGTGCTTTGAGCAATGCCTGGTGTTGCTCCTGCTTACAGCTGTGTACAGCTGATCACTTGCACCTGAGGTGCTCCAAACAACTTGGATTCAAAAGCCAAGGACCTGGCCATGAAAAAAAAAAAAAAAGCCAAAGTTTCATTTCTAATTTCAGTGGGGAGGGGGTACCCTGCAACCAATTCCTGCACCTCATTTTCCCTAAAAACAGTGATCTTTGCTCTTCTGGGAGGGGCAGTGGGGTGACCCTAGAACTCTGAAAATTGTTTTAAAACATAGTTTCACCTGTCTAATTTCCACAAAAAAAAAAAAAAATCCAGAAAAATTGGAGGAAGCCCTTTTTTTAAAAAAAACTATTTTCTTTCATACATTGCTCGAAACACTTATTGGAGCCAAATCAGTTTCATAAGATATACATTTCATTCAATTTCTAAAATATAATCATATGCTAAGTATTAAAGGTTTCTTTAAAGCAGCGGTCCCCAAACTTTTTGGTGTCAGGGACCATTTTCCTTGAGGAATTTTTTCCCATGGACCGGTGGGGGGGGGGGAGTGACATCACATAGCATTTTTGCACCCCCCCCATTGCCCACAAAATAATGGGGGGAAGCCAGCAAAAAATTTTGGGGGGAAATACCCGGGGCGTGGGTACTTAGCTGGACTCGTCCGGGGCACAGGCAGCATTTTCCCGGATCGGCAGCATCCATCTTGACTAGGCGGGACTCTCTAGGACTCTCTCTCCATCTCATTGGTCTCGCTGGTCGGTCCTCCAGAACCCTAGAGAGGCCTGGAGGACTGACGGACCAGTGAGACGGAGAGAGAGTCCTAGAGAGTCCCGCCCAGTCAAGATGGATGCCGCCGATCTGGGAAAATGCTGCCTGCGAGGGGCTCAGAGGCTTGGCAAAGGCAGTGGGCCGTGGCTTCTGGCTACACAGGACGGGTGGGGGAAACTCTCCTCTCCCGTCCTGTGTAGCCCAAAGGAGCGCCACGGCTTGTTTCAGCATGCGCACGCTGAAACAAGCTGCGGCGCTCCTTCGGGCTACACAGGACGGGCGCAGAGTCTCCTCAGTTACGGTGGTGGCGGGGGACACCAACAAATGCTCGCGGCCCTTTCCGTACTGGCCCGCAGCCCGGTAATGGGCCACGGCCCGGTGGTTGGGGACCCCGACTGTAAAGGACACAGCTCCCTCAGGTAAAAAGAGAAGGGATAAGAGGTGTAGGCATTTGGACACAATACTGCCTCCTAGAGTCCTGCAGGCAGTATTGCAGGCATATTCCAACAATTTTAACCTTAGAAGGGTTGCACAGATGAGGTCTGCTGAACCTACACGCCTTCTCCCAGTTCCTTAGAAATTGACCTTGCATTCATTGCTCAGTGGAATACTATTCAATATTCCCAAACTGAAGAACCTCTGGAATTTGTTTGCATGGCTTCTTTGAACAATTCCATTGCCTTAGAGTGCTCATCAAATGTCCTGTTCTTAACCCCTCTCCTGCATCAATTTGTTACATGAAGGAGTAGCCTAGCTCATACCCCTTCACCTACCTGCAGTACAGTCCAGGAGACCCCACTGCAGTTCAGTGGAGTTGCTGGAGGTGGTGCAACACTGTAAGCGGTGCTAGGCACTGCACTGTGCCTTGGAAACCTCTGTAATGTGGCCCCTCCCACTCTCCCCTGGTGCCATTCCAGCAGCGAATGCAACATTGCCTTCACCACTGGAATGGCTTCAGGGGCGAGTGAGAATAGCCATGCTATACTGGTTTGCAAGGTGCATTGTAGCACCTTGGACCACTCAGAAGAGTCGCTACGGTGGGGGCGGTACCGTAAGTTGCTCCCCGTCCTAGTCCCGTTTACAAGCTGTCACGAGGCGGCCCCACCCCCTCGCCGCCGGAGCCATTCCGTGCGGAGAAGGCAGCAGGCAGGGAGTCTCCTGCCTGCTGCCTTCTCCGCATGGAATGGCTCCGATAGCGAGGAGCCAGGGCCGCCTTGTACTGGCTTATAAATGGGACTAGGATGGGGAGCAACCTACGGTGCCGCCCCCACCGTAGCGACACCTCTGGCACCACTTACAGTGCTGCACCACTCATTACCGCAACACCACTGCTGCAGCTCGCCCTCCAAAAATCTGAATACATAAAGGTAAATAAGCATTACTGAGAGATGAACACGGCTGCTTCTATACAACGTAGTCTGTGAAAGAGTAATGCCTTAATGGTGTGGAGGAAATATTTCAATAATAGATTTGTTACCAATTTCTTCTGAGAACACTCTCAGAGTGATTTACAGCCCAATCCTACCTGGGCCAGCCAACAGTGGAATGCACATTCTGCTGCAGGCAACTGCCTTACGGAAGTCATAAAACATATTCTGTCAGCAGAGTAGCGAGCTGCAGGAGCACCAGCAGGAAGGCCAGAACCTTCCTGCACCTGCTGGAGGAGCAGTAGGGGAGGATAAGGCTGCGTAACTATACAAACGTACCTGGGAGTAAGTGCCATTGTATTTAGTGGAATTTACTTCTGAGTCGACATGAACAGGATTGTGCTTTAAGAAACAACTGAGGGACACTTCCCACGAATATCCCTGCCTTTCATAATTTCTGAAAATGGCAGTCATTTTCCAAGACTGTGACTATGCTGTGGGTTACAACATTTGGCAACCTAGAGTTTTCAAAGATTCAAAATGGAACAATTTTGTCAACAACAATCATGACGAATAGTCAGTCAGGGAAAAGGCAGAAACTACTCCTCACAGGGGCACCATCCTGAGCCTCACGATATTTATAAGCCTCAGATCATTATACTCATTCATATGGCTCATTTCTATTTCCATGGACTCATGGAGGCTTATCCAAAAACAGAATCACAAAAATCACTTGAATTTCATGACTTTAAGGGTACAATCCTATCCAATTTATGCCACTGTTTGAGCTCTGCTCAATCCTATCCTACTTACACCACCATTGTAACCAGCGGCACAGCGAGAACGGGAGGCCCCAGAACGGAAAGGGGATTCAAATCCCCTTTGAATTCCCCTTTTGGAGGGGATTTGAATCCCCTTTCCATTCTGGGGCCTCCCGTTCTTGCTGCACCGCTGGTTACACCGGTGGCATAAATTAGACAGGATTGAGCAGAGCTTAGCCGGTGGCATAAATTGGATAGGACTGTGCTGTGTATCATGACTTTCTTGAATACAGCCCTCAGATGTTTATTTGCAATCATGTCTTCCCCCCCCCCCCAACAAAAACACAAGTTAGGGAAAATGGGGCACTTACAACACAATCCTAGGCATGTCTACTCAGAAGTAAGTCCCACTGTGCTCAATTGAGCTCATTTTCAGGAAACTGTGTATAGGATGGCGGCTTAAATCTTACAATACAATTTGAGAAGCGTTGTTTACATATCAACCTATATTGAGGTACATCTGTGTACCTGGGTACAATCAGAGCAAGTCTGTCCTGGCCACATGTTACATTCAATGCAGATACAATCAGTGTTGTTCAGTTGTCAATGTTGTCAAACCAGGTACAGTAATTCAAAAGGAAACGTATATTGGGAACCAAATAGTTACAGTATATCCAATTATAGCCTAATGCAGTGTTTCTCAACTTTTTCAACCTGCAGCTCCTTTGACCATTGGCGACCATTGGCCGCAGCTCCCTGTTACATTATGTTGATGCCTGCCAATTGGCATTGCACTGTTTTCCGCGAGGATTCCGTGGCACTCCGCAGCTCCCCAGGCTGGTTTCCGCGGCTCCCCTGGAGCTGCGCCTCCCAGTTTGGGAACCACAGGCCTAATGTGTGAGCAGCCTTAGTGACAAGGGTTTGGTTGTTATGGGCACTTCTCCTACGTAGGTGGTGTCTGCTAGCTGTATTAGTAAAACTACAGCTAAGAGTTTACTCTTTTTTTGTGCTGATGGCTTGTGTGGTCCTCATAATTGATCTCTAGGGACACAAAACAGATATTAGTACTAATAATTATTTGATTTTTCATCACCTTTCAAATAATAGGAAAGGTCAGCAGAAATACCTAACGACGGGAGCAGGACGTGCCTCAGAAGTTGACAGAATTCGATGAAGTAAAAAGGTAAGTCATTTTGCATTTTCCCATATTAAAGGAACATAGACCTTAATAGACTTGCCTATATGGAACATTTTTATATTTTCAGATGCTTTCGCATTGCAAAATGGTTTAAAGCAAACTGTGGTATAATACTAAAGGATCTTCTCACATTCAAACTCATCGTGATTTACTCAATTTGGTCATGAAGAGAGAGCAAGAGATGCTTGCGTGTTTGTGTGGGATGACAATATGTGATGGAGAAGTGTGTACCCACCAGGAAAGCGATGTCACTTTGCTTTCTGAGTATGACTTGGCGATTACCAAGCTCTGAGCATGGGGTAAAGAATATCTTGGTATGACATCTATATTCAAACACAATAGCATGAGCTTTGAAAATAGCATGAGCTTTGAAAAAAGGAAAACCTTGCTGAGATGCAGTAGATTAGAGTAAGCTTTCAATAGAGGTGTTTGAAAATGGTGTTGGTTTTTTTTGAAAATCTGTTGAATTAAAATGCCAAATGTGGTGTTTTGTGTTTCAATTCACAGGTGCAAATTCTTAAGCATCAGTATCAGATTTAATATATTTACATTGTAGTCTTCAATGGAAAAACAAATTATTCAATTATTTTTAACTGGAAAAGTAATCTGTTTTAACCAGATGCATTCCACAACCAGTCAAGAGCTGATAATTTGGTTCCAATTCTGTTTGAAAAGGTGTTGTTTTGTGTTTTTATGCAGTTATCAACAAAAACAAATGCCCCTAGCTTTTAGTAATACATTGTTCAATGACTATAACATCAACATAGTCATCTTGTTTCAAAATATATTTCCATTACTCTTTTTGAAACAATCATAAATCCTCTTCCCATTTCCTCTTAGATTCCTCCTGATATTATAAAGCTGCAATCCTATGCACACCTATCTAGGGGTAAATCTCACTAAACTCGGTGACACTTACTTCAGAGTAGACATGCCTAGGATTGCGCTGTATGACTTCCTTTAATATGCATTTTTGAAAGAAGGTTATTTACAGTATATTAATTATGAATTGAACCAAGTTGCTCAAATTCAATCCAACTCCTTCTTGTTTGGAAACTTCTTAGGAATTTTAAAATCAAAGCCCTCATTAGTAAATATTGGGAAAAGGGTGAATGTTCTTGCAATACATGTCATATATATTGAACTTTAAATGTCACATATACTAAAAAAATGCATCAACAAATCTTACTACGACAGCCAGTTTCTTTTCACTAAAGCCATTCTGTGTTCTAAGGTAAAGGTGACCCCTGACAATTAAGTCCAGTAGTGTCCGACTCTAGGGTGTGGTGCTCATCCCCATTTCAAAGCCGAAGAGCCAGCGTTGTTCAAAGACACCTCCATGGTCATGTGGCCGGCATGACTCTCCTTGCCGCAGCGCATAGCATGCGGCTGGAACACCTTCGCTGTTTACCTTCCCGCAAGTGGTACCTATTTATCTACTTGCATTAACATGCTTTGGAACTGCTAGGTTGGCAGGAGCTGGCCAAGCAACGAGAGCTCACCCCGTCGCAGATTCGAACTGCCGACCTTTCGATCGACAGCTCATGGTTCAGCGGTTTAACCCACTGCGCCACCCGCTGGCCCACATCCTATGTTCTTGCTACTGTCAAATCTTTCTGATATTAAACAAAATAAATTACAGAGCTGTAGGATCGTTCATTCTGAATCTATACTTTGCCTCAGGTGATCACAACCCACACAGTAAACTCTGCAGCATTGATTAGTTACTGAAATATGGTTTTATAGTTACTAATGCATGATAGAATGTTTCTTCCTCTCCGCCTATAAAGTTATATTCAAGGAAACTGAATCTGACCTGAGCACTGCTGAAATTAAGGTTAAAAACATAAGAAGAGCCCTGCTGGATCAGGCCAAAGGCCCATCTAGTCCAGCTTCCTGTATCACACAGTGGCTCCACCAGATGCCTCAGGGAGCACACAAGAAAACAAGTTACCAGTATCCTGTCGCCACTCCCTTGTACCTGGCATAGAGAAAAGGTTATAATAGGTTAGTCATGACAAACTAAAGTCCCATTAATTTCAATGAAGGTCAGGCAGGATTCAGTCTTGTTGGTTGAAACTCATAGACAGTCACAAATATATCGGCACCACTTTACTGGGTTGGATCCAAAGGGACTCTTCTACTAATGTAAAAGGAACTTTCCCCACCTGAGAAAGTTTTGCTCAGATGGAGGAAGGCTCTTTCCATTGGAGGTAGACTTCTTTCACTAGAAGAAGTTCCTTCCATAAGTGGAAGGGGACTTTTATATCCAATGCATAACTTTCATATCCAGTGGACCAAATTGAAAGCCAAACAATGTCATGCATAATTCACTAGCAGCATATGTCGCTGTGAATGGCTGTGTGGGGCTTCCAGGCAGGGGAAAAATGAATTTTTCCCGCTTTTTTTGCCGATTTTCGGCGATTTAAAACCTAAAAAAGGGGTGTTTTTAAAGTATGTCTGCTTTGCGGCACTTAACTGGTGTATAGGAGCCTCCAGCGAAGCGATCGGCTCTCTCCAGCGACGACGTTCTCTTCCAGGGGCGCAGATCGGCGATCGGAGATCGCTCCTCTGCGGCCCATGACTTGAACTGCTCATCGTAAGCTCATCCTTTGAGTTCGCACATGCGTGAATGGCTGTTTGCTATGCGCATGCGCGAACTCAAAGGATGAGCTTACGATGAGCAGTTCAAGTCATGGGCCGCAGAGGAGCGATCTCCGATCGCCGATCTGCGCCCCTGGAAGAGAACGTCGTCGCTGGAGAGAGCCGATCGCTTCGCTGGAGGCTCCTATACACAAGTTAAGTGCCGCAAAGCAGACATACTTTAAAAATACCCCTTTTTTTAGGTTTAAAATCGCCGAAAATCGGCAAAAAAAGCGGCCGGAAAAATTAGCATAATTTATGCTAATTAGTTTTATGGGGGGGCGCCGAGGACCCGGCCCCCCAGCTGGCTACGCCTCTGCTTCCAGGCATGGGAGGGAGGATAGGATATGGCCTAGGCCTTCTCCACTGATCCTTCCCCCCTCCCAGGCCCTATCCGCCCACCCCGCCCTGTTACACCCCTTCCCCACCCTCCCACAGCTCCGGTTGGCCTCCATGCCACTTGGCACGGGGCTTACCTGTCTGGTGGCATAGGCCTCTGCACTGGGCAACAGAGTGATTGCGCAGACCACCATAACGGCAGGCTCTACTCCCAGGGTGCTGCAAATGTGCTTTACAGCACATTTGCAACACCCTGGGCCGGCATAGAGGACTATAGGCCGGCCCAAGCGGACAATTATATATAATACACGTGGATACTCTGGTGTCACTACAGGGGGAGCGGAGCTGTAAGTGCTGCTGAAATCCGAGCCTCCCTTACACAGACAAACGAAGCAGCCCTGCCCCCTCACCCTCGGAGCCGTTCAGAGAAGCGAAAACAACAGGCAGGGAGTCTCCTGCCTGTTGTTTTCGCTTCTCTGAAAGGCTGCGTGGGTGAGGGGGCGGGGCTGCTTCGTTCGTCTGTGTAAGGGAGGCTCGGATTTCAGCAGCACTTACAGCTCTGCCCCCCCCCTCCCCGTAGTGACGCTAGTGCGTGGATATATGGGTGGGAGGAAAATTTTCAATAAGAGGCTTGACACCAATTTCTTCTGAGAATACTCTCTCTCTCTCTCTCTCTCTCTCTCTCTCTCTCTCTCTCTCTCTCTCTCTCTCTCTCTCTCTCTCATTCTTCATGGTAACATGAAGATGGTCAGCAGAGACCAAATAAAAGAAGAAGTTACAATATCTTTCTTAGCATAACATTCATTAGTCATCACCTTCACTCCAATCATCTTTCAATATTCAAGTAGCCATACCACATACAGGAAAGTCATAAAGCCAATTATAGTTTATCTATTATAGTACCACACAGACATGAGTATTTTTCCACACTGACCGAAGACTCCAATTCCCTGGAGGGGTCATTTTTTTTCTTTAATAACAACAACCCCCCAACCTCAATGGTTATTACCACATGTCCCATTACAATCCTGCTCGTGTCCTCGATGTCAGTAGGTGTACGTATCTCCATCTTTTCTTCAGTACTATTTCCAAATACCTTCAGGCTATCATTTGCTCAACCAAAGTATCAGCTTTGGTTACCATTTGCAGGCAGTACTGTATGCATTTTCTTTTCTAGACTTAGCCAAGCCTAGAGCCTAACATTTCTGTTACAGATGGAAACATGGGTTGCAATCATGCCTTTCTTGAACGTTTGCCTACTAAATAACTCTGCCTTTCCTTCTAGATGTGTTATTCAACTTGGTAATGAATAACAATGAAGAATCAAACATCTGTGTCTGAATTTCTTCTCTTGGAATTCTCAAAGGGCCGGGATCTGCAGATTTTGCACTTCCTTGTGTTCCTAGTGTTGTACATGGCAACAGTAACAGGGAACCTTCTCATCATCTTTGTGGTAGCTTTGGACCATCATCTGCACACCCCCATGTACTTCTTCCTGATGAATTTAGCCATCCAGGACCTTGGGACAGTTTCCGTCATTATGCCCAAATCCATGGCTAATTCTCTCTTCAATACCAGGCACATTTCTTATTCTGGATGCGTTGCTCAAATTTTCTTCTTTCTTTTCTTTGTAGGATCTGACTTCTCCCTCCTTACAGTCATGGCATATGATCGCTAT
Organism: Plestiodon gilberti rubricaudatus; assembly: GCA_026170595.1. Lineage (NCBI taxonomy): Eukaryota > Metazoa > Chordata > Lepidosauria > Squamata > Scincidae > Plestiodon > Plestiodon gilberti. The sequence goes on from JANXHW010000006.1 coordinate 25,253,821, forward strand.
GTTGCTATTTGCAATCCTTTAAAATACGAAATGATCTTGAACAGAAAAGCTTGCACTCAGATGCTTGTTAGTGTGTGGTTTGCTGGTCTCCTCTATGGAGTGTTACATACCAGTGGCACCTTTGCAACCCCTTTCTGCTCGAATATTGTCAATCAGTTCTTCTGTGAGATCCCGAAATTACTTCAGCTTGCCTGCTCTGAGCTCTACCTCATTGAACTGGGAGCTGTTGTGTTGAGTGTGATCATTGCTTCAGGTTGTTTTATCTTCATTATTATCTCGTATGTGCACATCATTGCCACAGTGCTGAGAATCCCTTCTGTGAAAGGGAGGCAAAAGGCCTTCTCAACGTGCCTTCCCCACCTCATTGTCTTCTCCACATTTTTATTTACCATTTGCTTTGCATATCTCAGGCCCCCCTCCAACACTCCATCACATCTGGATTTGACGTTTACTCTTGCATATTCTCTTCTTCCATCCATGTTGAATCCAGTGATCTATAGCATGAGAAACAAGGAACTCAAAACTGCTCTGTTGAAACTGTTCTTTTTAAAGTTGCCTTGTAAGAATGCAATCTCTGTTTTTCTTCTCTAATTGTAGTGTTGCTATCAGGGTGACCAGATTAACAGCGCAATCCTGTGTAACTTTTGCACCAGTGTAACAGTAGACCCACCAGTGTAAGTCACTTATGCCAGTGTAACTTGCCGTAAGTCTATGAACACAGGACGGACACCAGCATAACCCCTCTCAGACGCAGTTCAGACGCAGGACAGATGCCAGTGCAACTCCGCCGGTGCAGGGGGCATTCTGGGGGCGTTCAGACACCCACAGAATGCCCCCTGCACCGGCAGAGTTGTGCTGGTGTTCATCCTGCATCCAAACTGAGCATGCACGGCGTCCGAGAGGGGTTACGCTAGTTTACGTTTTGCGTCCATTGGTGTACAGCAAGTTACACTAGCATAAGTGCACTTACACCGGTGGATCTACTGTTACACTGGTGCAAGAGTTACACAGGATTGCCCTGAAAATGTAGGACACAGTGCCTATACCTTTAAGCATTGTAAAAAAAAGAGGGAATTACGGCAAGTGCAACTCATCATGGAAGGGTGCAAAAAGCTTCACCTGCCAAAATTCCCCCTTCTTTACAATAGATAAAGGTATAGGCACTGTGTCCTACATTTTATCTGGTCACCCTGGTCGCTATAAACTTACTTACCTAATGCTTTATGGAGAAAGGGAGCTGCATTCTTCACTATCACGCCTCCATGAACAGGAATCAGTATGAGTCTGAGCACAATTTAAAACCCATCAACATTTGGAAATGTAACTGTTTCTTTGCGGTGTACTGATGTACTCTGGAAAATCTGGAAGGAAACTCAGGTGAATATGTATTGAATAACTCAAGACAAACTAGACCATTCCAGATTTTTCTATAGCCCTATTAAACCATTACTGTTATTTGTGAAAAGGGTGGTGGTGGGGATCTAGGCACATTCTACTGACTATACAAATGCAATTGTGTGCACATCCCTTTGTGGTCTTTGTTAAAGGAAGGGCAGTGTGGTGTAATGGCTACAGTGGCACACCGAGAAGACCCAGGTTCACATTTCTACTCCATCTACCATGAGACAATCACGATTTTCAGGTTAACCTATTTCACAGAGTTGTTGTGAGGAAATTTGTTTACAGGGGGAAAAGGCATGCCATCTTGGGCACTTTGTAGAAAGAATGGGAAAATATGTAATCAATAACAATAAATACACAGAATTCCATGTTCTATGTGGAAGCAATACATGTTCCATACCCCTGGCAAGACAGTTGAGGTCTCCCCTATTGGGGGGGAAGCGGGATGTAAATTTATTATTATTATTATTATTATTATTATTATTATTATTATTATTATTATTATTGATGAAGAAGAAGAGGAAGAAGCTAGAGCTCCCTGCACCTTGCCTACCAAGGTGTGATATTTGCTTATATTTGCAAAGAGTTCTTAGTTATCTGATTCTTTGACTCTCTCTCTCTCTCTCTCTCTCTCTCTCTCTCTCTCTCTCTCTCTCTCTCTCTCTCTCTCTCTCTCTCTCTCTCTCTCTCTCTCTCTCTCCCCAGTGACTGACAATGCATAGAAGTTTTTAAAAATAAATATTTCATCTTAACAAAGTTGTAGATCAAGGAGTACTGACCCCATCTGATAAATCAAAAGCTATTAAATCAAAGCTATCCTTGGAGGGGGGAGGTGTGCACGTGCATGGTTCACGTGTACATGTGTTTCTCCCTGCACAGTAGAATGGGGAGAGAAAGCATGAGAAAATCAATTCGCCTTTTTCCTTGCTAGCTGTGCTCTAGTATTCAGCTCAGGTCTCAATACAATAATGTAGAATTTCGGAAGAAAGATACAACTCAACAATGCACCACTGGAGGTTAATATGGAGAAGATCTCCACAGCCACCATGTATTTTCCCTTGGTGCTCAAGTAGGTTGGGACAAAGGACACCCAAACACTGCAGAACACCAACATGCTGAAGGTGATCAGTTTGGCTTCATTAAACGTATCAGGCAACTTCCTGGCCAAGAAGGCCACAGTAAAGCTGATCAAGGCCAGAAATCCCATATAACCCAGGACAATGTAGAACATGAGAACAGATCCTTCATTGCATTGCACAATGATTTGGTCAATCTGGGAGTGCATGTCAAACTCTGGAAATGGAGGAGACGTTGCCAACCACACGACACAGATGCCAGCTTGTATGAGAGAACACAGAATGATGACAGAGACTGCCAGTCGCTTCCCCACCCACTTCCTCATCCTGTTTCCTGGCTTGGTGGCCATGAAGGCCAAAACTACAGTGATGGTTTTGGCCAACACGCAAGACACAGCAACAGTGAAGATGATGCCAAACACTGTTTGCCGGAGGAGGCAGCTCACCTTCCCTGGCTGGCCAAGGAAGAGAAAGGAACACAGAAAGCAGAGCAGCAGAGAAGAGAGAAGAGTACAGGTGATGCCCCAGTTGTTGGCTTTGACAATAGGGGTATTCCAGTGTTGAACGAAGCTCCACATCACCACAACTGTAAGAAGGGCAAGGAAGAGAACAAAGGAGGACAAAATGATTCCCAAGGACTCTTCATAGGCTAGAAAGACTAAATATTTAGGGATGCACCCATTCTTGTTACTGTTTGGATACTGATGTTCTGGGCATTTGTCACACTGTTCAGCATCTGAAATAAATAAATAAAGTCTTAATTGATCTTAATAGATGGTATCAGCATTTCATAATTGGCGTATTGAAGACAATTCTAGGACATTCTAAAAGGAAGGTATTACTTTTTATTTTAAATTGTCAGTTTCTGTGACTATTTGCAGTGATCAGTAGTTTTCACTGGAGTCTTATCAGAATTACAGTTCACTCTGCTTGTTGTTGTTGTTTTAATATGTATTAAAAAGGCTCAGCAACATAACCTCTGGTGATGTGTCTGACCCACTGTTTCCTCCGGAATATGAAGTCCCACATTTTATTGATAGGCAGAAACTCACACACATTCTTCCTATTTTACAGAAAAATATTGACAGGCTAGGTATGACCTCTAGCCTTCGTAGGAGTAAAATTTATTAATGGAAATTGCACAACAACAGAGGAAGGACAGGCTGAACATGAATGCAGTCATGTCACAAAATAATAAAATGAGGAATTCTGGCCAGATTTCAGTGTCAAAATATTGTAGCTTTGCACTCTTTCACTTACCCATCTGTATTGAAATCATGTCTTCAGAGCACTGAGCACAATCATAGCAACAAATTTGGTCCCCCTGACGGACTAGCCTACTCTGTCCAGGTTGGCAACTCTCAACACATCTGGATTGGGGCAGAATCTAAGAATAATCAAAAGGAATGACTTGACGGTAGGGAACAGCTGTTTATTAATTGTTATAATCTTGAAATCTGACCATTTCCTCATAAAACTAGTCCTCTTTTTCTATCCATGCTCCCTTAATGTAACCAACTTTTTCAGACCCTTCTTTTATCAAAACTATATTCATATCATCCTCATACGTAGTGATCGTACGATAAGGCAGAGGACTCTCTCTCAATACACAGTGGCCCTGCCCACTTACCATCAGAGCCATCCCGAGCAGTGAAGGCAACACTCACGAGACTCCCTGTGTGTTGCCTTCGCTGCCCATGATGGCTCCAAGGGCTAGTGGGAGAGGCCACTATGTATTGCGGAGTAGAATTGTGCATGACTTACAGTACCACCACCACCCTCTAGCGATGTTACTGACCAGAAATGCATTGTCTCAGAGCTCCTTGTGCCTGGAACTCTAAGGCATGGAGTCCACTAGCCAGTGTGAAGTAAACCATAAAAATAATTAAAAGTGAGAACACATTCCTCCTTTCCTCTTATACGTTGACAAATTTCTGAAATTCTGCAAACAGAAGCATCCTGTTTTTGGAATGTGTACATTGTACAACAAGGACCATTGGCCATCAATCCCTCTGGACAACGTTACAAGAGAAAAGCCAATCAAAGACCAAGGAGTCCTAGATTTAAAAGTCATGTGTTTGATTGCAATCTCATATAGAATTCATACAGCAGGATTCAAATTGCAAATCTATTCTCTTATATCCACCTCGGAAAATATTCAAAGCATTACAAATTATTAATATCAGTAAATTATAAAATAATCTTGTAAGGCATGTTAATATTATCAGAGGCATATTATCAGAGGCAGCAGTTATGTTAAGGTCAGCTAAGAAGTTTTTCAATGAGGTGATACTTGAAATGCAGCACTTCCGGTACCTCTTCTTGTCCAGGTATCTGTCTCACTTGTAATGGGTTTGATGCAATGGTGCAAGATTGAACTTCTCCTGGAGTATCTCAGTAATTGATTTGCAAGAACCTAGACAATCACACTTCCCTGTTCTTGTGGAATGAATAATTCAGGCAACGTCAGCACCATCCCACCTGCTTAAACCTGTGATTCCACACAATGACACTTCCATTCAAAGTGAACTCTTGCCCTGTGGGAGCCTGGGGGTCCATCCATCCAACATGGATCCCCTTGAAGGAGGAATTGGGGAAGGTGACTGTGTTGATGATATCATATCCACCTGGCATTTGCCCATTGCTGTCAAAAAATATTTCTTCCCCAGCACTATTGTTGAAATAGACTTTTCTCAGGAAAGAGTGAATCTGGGTAGAAAACAAAACACAAAATTTAAGAACTGGGACAATTACTGGAGGAAAACAGGTGACAGCAACTCACACATCCTTTCTAAGTTCTTTTTAGCTAGATTGTTTGAGTGAACATCCAACTACCATTTTTGGAAGCATTTTTCACCCTAGCCCAGTGAAATAATCAGCATTTTATAATGAAAGAAATATCAAAACTTTTATATAGAAATATAGAAGCAGCAATTTTGCTGGCGTAAATCTGAGGAGGCTAATCGGCCGGGCCTGGATTTACCTTCCCCAAGTAGATAGGCTTACCATATCGCCGACTGGGACGTTCCTTTTTGCCCGTAAGGGAGGCGGGGGGAGGGGCGATAGTAGCTGGAGCGATGCTCCGGCTACTATCGCCCCTCCCCCCGCCTCCCTTAAGGGCAAAAAGGAATGTCCCGGTCGGCGATATGGTAAGCCTACGAGTAGACATCTGGCCGAGCGGCAGCCTGGCCGCGGCAGAGCACAAAATCCGGTGGGCAGCCTGGGCCGCTGGCCAGATCCTTACATAGGATTCCTCTGTGTGACTGATAACTGTTTGATAACTGTTTGTGGTGAAACAATGGGCCAGGAACGTTCCACAGCCCTCCTTTCGTTTTCCTAGTGCTTAAACATTGGTCATGTCTGTTCACCTGATCTTGAGTTAGTTGAGGTGTTGCTTGTTAGAGTCAGCCAATCTTTTGTTCCAGCAGCTATGGGATCTCAATCCTCCAGATCTCAACCATCCAGATCCTGGGAATAAGCAAGAATCTCAAATCTGCTTGAATTTCTCTTACTTGGGGTCAATTTAGTACGCCTTGATTAGACTTTCATGCCATTTAACCTCCAATCTCAAGTTGCTATAATTCAGTTGCTTTCTTTCAATAATACCTGTTGCTGTTTTGAAGAAGCCACTGCCTTGTGCCTTCGTTAAGGGCTCTGAGCCGTGACTCCTGCTGCCTGATAGACTGCTCTGAGCCAATCCTACCCAAAGTTTCTGGATTATATGTTGCCATGGTGACTGGGGTGTCTACGAGAGTACTTGGGGGGGTATGGCATATGATGGATGGTGGGTGTGCCTGGGCCTCCTCCTCTATTAACCACAAAAGAATTGTTTTTGTTTGTTTTAATAATGTGAATGCATTTTACTTTTAATGCTCCATAAACTCTACTGTAAATAAATTCAATTTTACTTTGCACTTACAGCCTACTCCTTGGGCTCATTCATGCGCAGCCCACCCCAAGCTAGTATTCCTGCCTTTTTTCCACGTAAAATGAACATTCTTCATCATCTATTTATTAAGATAATTTGAAGCAGCTATCTCTTGATCTTGGAATATCCAAGCTGCTTCCATATTAGCGCTATTGACCAGGAATTCTGGAAAATAAAGTTTACACAGCCCATTGAGATCTTAAGTCCATCACATGGTGATGCTCGTGATCTTGTGCTTCCTCTGAAGGCTCCAGTTGGCTGCTTCTTCCCCTGTGCTGCTGCTTTCTGTCTACTCTGGCCCCATGGCACACCTGAGGCCCATTCATAGCACACCAGTGTGCCGCTTCACACCGGCTGAATACCGCTGCAATAGAAGCATCACTTTATCAGTGACCAGCCCGCCCCCCCCCCATGAGTGTGTGTGTCCCGGTTTACAACCGGGGAAATCTGGTAAGTCTAAGCATAAGGCAACCCTACCTGCCAAGGGTGAACATTCAGATTGCTAATTGTGGCTCCATCTCTGAAGGCTTTTTGCTTGTGTCTAGATGAAAACAGGGCATGGAGAGCATGTGCTACAGAATACACAGCGTTGTAGATACTGTAGCTCTGGCCAGACATTTGCATTTCAAACGCAGATGCAGGGAGACTCCTTAGCTTCTCCTTCCCAGTGCAGTTTGGTGCTTTTTCAATAATGTTTGTTTCCTGTGTCAGATAAATGATATAGGGGGCTACTGAACATTCAAATGCAAGAGACCAAAACCATTGAACTTCATAAAGCAGTGACTGGTAAGGATTGATTGTCTCCAAGAAATGTTCATATTCTGGCAAGTCCTTTGTGTGGAGTTTGAAGGACAAGGTGCCATTGAAAGATCTGGGTGTGAAGTGAGTCTGATGAACTACAGTTGCAAAATCCCACCAAGCTGTTATGATCCAAACCTTTTCTATTGGCTTTTTTAGGGCATATTCATTATCTAATAGAACTCTCCGTAAAGCCTCCATCGATCGTGGATCCCCATTAAGAAGAATCACGTTGCTTTGGGTCAGTGACAGAGTAGAATTTATCCTTTCTAATGTGTGAAGTAAGAGCTCTGTTGGACTCCAGTATGTCTTTAGTGTTGGAATAATTTCTGTAAACTCGACACAAATATTGTTCCCCAGAAGCCTAGATGTGAAGCTTCGCAGGAAGATTTCCCCAGTGTCGTCATCCGACACAATGACACCAATCCATGTCCATCCAAAGTGCTTAAGGAGATGAATAATCCCATCATGCTGAGGGTTTTCATTTGGGACCATCTGGTAGAGCAAAGGGAATTGGGTTTTGTCATTCAATGCAGGATCGAAGGAGTTATAATTGAGCTAAGGGGGAACAACAAATATATTTTTTTTTCGCTGCCAAAAATCTCCCTCTCCCTCTCAATCTCTTTCCCCCAGGGATTAGCAGGATATAATATGAACCTCATGGTTTCTAATACTCCATGAAATAGTGTAGACCAGGGGTGGCCAACCATCCACCATTAGGGATTAGGAATCCACCTCTGCATTCTTAAGAGTTGTGTAGAAGACAGAACATTGGCAGCTGCAATGCTGATGGTGCTGCTAAAGCAGCTGCACCTGCTGAAATGTCCTCACCTATGCAACCATTAAAGCATCAGGATTCATGTTGAAAGGTTGACCACCCCTGCTGTAGAAGCTGAAAGTCATCTGGTGCTGTGCTCTTGGCAGGATTATTGAAGGGCTAAGTACAAAGTATATAAACATTTGAGTATTCTGGCCCTAAAGGCATATATTTGCAAGAAGCAAATGCAGGCGGGAGGAAGAGAAAGAGTTAACCACAGAGACATACTGTATGCATTGCACAGACACATGCACACACCACTTCTCTATTCAGAGCAGCATGTCTAAACAATAATATGAGCCTCATTTCTAGTACTGTCTGCAGAGGTGTAATGACCCGTAATGGCGCCTGGCGCCGAGGGGGTAGGTTGTGCCCTGAAACAAAACTTTGGTGTGGCCATAAGGCCACGCCGCGATTCTGGGGGGTGCAATTTCCACTGCGGGGCGCAAAATTGGGGGGGGCACGACGTGACAGCTTACCTGGAGGAGGACCAGCATGGCAGCAACAGCCACACAATGGTCTCGCACCACAGCAGCGCCGCTTCCCCTTCCACCACCGCCGGAGGTGGCAGCAAGCCATCCTTCCATCGGAGGCGGGCAGGCTGGACCCTGGAGGGGATGGGGCTGGACTCTGCTCCCTTCGTTCTGCTCAGCCGGCTCCTTCCGTTCCGGCTCCAGACTCTGGAGGAGGCCGCAGCCAGAACGGAAGGAGCCGGCCGAGCAGAAGGAAGGGAGCAAGCAAGTCGGCGGCCCGGGAAGATGGGCGTGCGACCGCCGCGTACGCTCTGCTCCCTTCCTTCTGCTTGGCCGGCTCCTTCCGTTCCGGCTGCAGCCTCCTCCAGACTCTGGAGGAGGCCATAGCTGGAACAGAAGGAGCCGGCCGAGCAGAAGGAAGGGAGCAAGCAAGTTGGTGGCCGGGCGCGCGACTGCCGCACGCGACCACGCCTGGGCGCACACACCGTGCGCTCTACTGTAGTTACACTACTGACTGGCTGATTTAAGTACCAGGTTGCTACATCAAGAGGACCTGATCTGAGTGAAGTGGAATGAGCCAAGACTTCAATCTCAACTGATTTGGTGGAAAGGCGCACAAGTATGTTGGATTGCTCACTGTCCTTGTGTTAGTGGAAGTACTGTACAGGTGGGCCCCCATATGCACGGATTCGCTATCCATGGTTTCAGTTATCCACGGATCGCAGGGACCCCCCCCCCAGGCTTTTACTTTTTCCCCAGTAAGCTTCGTTTCTTCCTTAAACAAACAGGAGAAGCAGCCTCTGGCTGCTTATTGCAGGCAAGTAGAACGAGACGAAGTCCTAGAGAGGCTCTGCAAGGTTAACAGAAACCTGCAGAGCCTCTCTGGGACTTCGTCTCATTCTACTTGCCTGCAATGGAGGCTGTATCTCTGTTTGTTTTAAGGAAGAAACAAAGCTTGCTGAAAGAAAAATAAGAGTGGGGGCGTGCACACGCCTGCCAGCAGGGGAGGCAGGGCGGGGGGGCCCTCACGAAACCATGGAAAGGGGTGTTCGTTCTTATCCACGGTTTCAAGTATCAATGGAGGGGCCTGGAACATATCCCCAGTGAATATGGGGGGAGTACTGTACATCTGCAGTTGATTGAACAAACATACCTGTGGAAGCTTGTAGATATATAAGATGTTGGGCATGTGGATTGTGTTTTGGGGGATGAGCCCTCCAATGATGGCCATTACCTCCTTTTTCTGACCACAGTGGTAATTAAGGGGACACCCTCTGTAAAGGAGATTCATAGTGCCATAAGAAATTCCTGCTGCATTGAACCTATCTGCATAGATCTCGAATTCTAGTGTCTTGTTGGGTAAGAGGTTTACATTCTTGTTGATCTCGTTCATGGCAAACACAAAAGCAAGGACCTGGTGGTAGCGTTTAGTCAAGAGACTGCAACGACAATTTCACTTCATTAAGAAACTTGTGATGGCACTTTCTCTATTAGAAACGATTGGAGACTTGCCATGCAATAACAAATATCTCATCTCCATTATCCCATTTTATCTTCTAAACGCTGATGTTGACTAGCACTATTCTGTTTTACACATTTCTTAAAATTATTAATAGCATCCTTGTTTCTTTGCAGGCTGGGATTAACTGGCCAAATTTGTTTGAACGTGCTGCAATCTGACTTGCGCAAATATTAAATCACTAAAAACCATTGACAATTAAACAGTAAAACAGCGTGCTTGATTTTGTGTGTGCTGCATAAACATTTCACCATATGAGTCCAGACTTGCAGCGTGATGTGTTACAGCCCAAATACATGTTGAACAACACAGTGAAAAGTAGGGTTACTGAGGTCACTTTGAGCTTGTGAAGGAGCTGAGTTCCTTTGAGCCATCTAGCCTCTCACTCTCACAAATGTGAGAAATTTGATGGAAAGTCACTGTAATGCAGGGATTTGGTATCAGGATGAGAAATGGGATGTTCTGCTACGAATGATGATGCTCACTTGGCAGCCTGAGAAACTTGCCCTGGTTCCAAAACACTTTCTAAAATGGTGTATTTGCAAGTTAAACATGGAATATACAAGAAAAATGCATGCATTTCTTCACTTGCATAGGAATAATCTCAGAACGTGGTGGTTTGTGCTGCCCTGATCCAATTTAAGAACATTTTAATAAAGGAAAGTGACAGAAATGTTGCTAAACAAAAGGACACAACTAGACCGGTCATTGAGTGATTCACCTTTTCTGAGAGTTTGACTCATCTGTATATCTAGTCACAGTGCTATACAAAATAAGATCCTGAATAATGAAATCACAAATGAACATTTGACCCAAGCTTTTTCCGCACGATGTTTAATTAATAAACAAATTTACTTTTTCCAAAAGCAAGTTAAAACAGCATACAGTGCAAACATGCCATTAATATACACAACACATGCCAGACACTCATCTTTAAACACAGAACAGTAAAAAAAAATACAACAGTAGACCTATAATGAGAGAGAACAATTTTCATGTTAAAATATCATCAAGGAAACGATGGCTGAAAGAACTACTTACTGATAATTGAATGACCAATTTGGTGTGTCATTAAAGGAAAACTCATTGAATTGTAAGTAGTGGAGAGAGACAAATTCACCCAAGAGAAGACCATCTACAGAGCTCTTTTCCATATCCTCAGCACATGACTGCAAACCCCATTGGGGTTTGCAATTCTTGCTGGCGCCAAGAGGCAGCTGTAGCAGCAACGTGAGTAGCAGTGATGGAATCAGTCTGAAGGTTAGGAAGCCTGGGCCCCAGACACACCGAGGCACTCTAACCGTGACCCACAACCCCACCAAAGCCAACATTTTTGAAAAATGGTAAAAATATATTACTGTCAAATTTTGCAAGAGTTACGAACTTTACCAGTACGCAATCCCCAAGATCAACTCTGACACTTGCTTTTGCAAGAGCTCTGCCTGCCCTAAGTAAAACTCTGTGGCTTGCATGGCCCATATTGCTTTTAATGGAGTCTTTATAGATATAGAACGATGTCTCAACAGCTCTTGATGTTGATGAATGTGTTATTGTGAACTTTGCAAGGGGCCTCTCCTTATCCATGGAGTTTTCACTACTCAATGACAGTAATTATGATAATTGCGAGTTGGGAAATTATCCTTCCCAGAGTCCTTAAATACTGACTAAGCTAAGGTAAATAAGTGTGAGTGATCCATTTATGATGACAATTTCTCTGCACTGGGAAAGTAAGTTTCTTCAGTGCAAGCAGAAATTCCTTCAATTATGTGAACTAATGTCATGAGCACTGTGGGAAGAATCAGTGGCATCACTAGCGGGTGCGGACAGCACCAGGTGACACCATCAGGGAGGGATGACACCAAAAGGAGCCACCTATTAATATGAGCATTAATATCTCAGCGTGTGAACTGAGCATTAATATGAGCATTAATATTATTTTGTTATTTATTTAATTACATATTTAATTACATATTTATTATTTAATTAAATATTATAATTATTAATATTAATATGAGCATTAATATCTCAGTATATTTGGAGAAGATGCTGCGGATCCAACTTGTAACTGGGAGACGGGAGGGAGACTTCCAGGGCTCACCATTCGGAACAAGGACAGAGTGAGCGGCGCCGGCTTCCACGCCGGTGCTACTTACTCTAAAAGAGCCACAAAGGTGTTTTACGGCACATTTGTGACTCCTTAGGCCAGAGGAACGCTCGCTCCGCCAGCTTAGTTTTAGGCAGAACTGTGCCGTAAACTACTCTGGTGTCATTTTCTAACTGTGGCCCAGTTACGTGCAACAGCGTGTCATATTTTCCCATGCTGGAAAGACACTGCATTGCTGGAATGCTAGTTCCAAGGGTGAAGCGACCTATCAGGATTGGGCCCTTGGTGATGCAACTGATGAGCTGGTAGAAGGAGAGGAGTTTGTGCTGGGAACAGAAATACATTTGTATGGTTGTATATAAATATTCACGTTAACAGTTGGGCAGAGTAATCCTGTGTAAGGATCCAGCGGTGGCCCAGGGTCACCCGCTGGATCCTTAGGTCAGGCTGCCTGCCCAATGGCAGGCCAGAGGTCTACTCAGAGAAAGGGACGCTCATCCCCTTCCCCGGGTGTATACCGGGGCCAGCCCGATAGGCCTCGTTGGATTTCTGCCAGCTAAATAGCTGGTGGAAGTGGGGGAGGCCGTGTAACAGCCTATCCGGCCCGTCGGGGACAGGGATATGGCGGGTTCCATCCCCTGCCCCCTCCCGGGCCAGCTACACCAATGGCCCCCTCCCTCTCCTGCCAGATTGCCATGCGGCCGCCGGTGGGAGAGTTTACCTTCTTCCAGTGGCCGCATCCTGGTCTGGCGTCAGAATGTGGGAGGCCAACCTTGCGCGGCCTCCCTTACTCCAGAGTTGTCACGAACGTGCTTTACAGCTCGTTCCATCACCAGGCAGTTCCGGATGGATGCACCCAGCATTTTGTCATGCAAGTTGTTGTGCTTGTGATACAGCATACATACAGAGTTTAGCCCACATCACTGGATAAAAATTAGCTCATGTACTGTTCGATGTGTACCTTAAAGCTAATAGTTTTGCTAAGGCAACTTTAATCTCCTTGTTTCTCATGCTGTAGATCAGTGGATTCAGCAAGGGAGGAAACATGGAATATATCACAGTCAATATTAAATCCAGATACGATGGAGTGTTAGAAGTTGGTCTTAGATAGGCAAAGCCTCCTGTGAGTACTAATGTGGAGAAGACAATGAGGTGGGGAAGGCAAGTCGAGAAGGCCTTTTGCCTTCCTTCTGCAGAAGGAATTCTCATCACCACAATAAATATCTTCACATATGTTACCATGATGAAGATAAAACAGCCAAACACAATGCTAACACTTAATACAACTGCCCCAATTTCAATGAGGTACAAGTCAGAACAGGCAAGCTTAAGTAACTGTGGGATTTCACAGAAAAATTGATTGACAATGTTAGAGCAGAAAGGGATTGCAAAAGTGCCACTGGCATGTAACACTCCGTAGAAAAGACCACTAAGCCATGCAGTCACAACCATTTGGACACAGGCTTGCTTGTTCATGATCATTTCATATTGCAAGGGATTGCAAATGGCAACATACCGATCGTATGCCATGACTGTGAGAAGGGAAATATCGGATGCTAAAAAGAAGAGAAAAAAGAGGACCTGAGCAACACATCCAGAATAAGAGATGCTCCTGGTATTCATGAGGGAATTGATCATGGATTTAGGGACAATGACAGAAGCTTGACCAAGGTCCTGCATGGCCAAGTTCATCAGAAAGAAGTGCATGGGGCTGTGGAGGTGATGATCAAGAACGACTGCACAGATAATGAGAAGATTCCCTAGGACGGTGGCCAAGTACAATGCCAAGAATAGGAGGAAATGTAGAATCTGCAGTTCTCGAATCGCTGAAAACTCCAGGAGCAGAAACTCCGCCCCTGAGGAGGAGTTTAGCATTGTGCAATATAAATTGTATTGCCTGTGGGAGGAAATGAAATGAAAACTATAAATATTACACATGTACCTAGTAATAAGTCAATATTGAATTAATAATGAGTCTGTTTCCAGACTGCTAACTTGATTCCTTTATAGCAGTATAGGTTTGTATAAAAAAAATGTAGCACTAAAGTTAAAATTTCTACTCATGTTCCATTATAGCACTTCTAGTATTTCCCCTTCCAAGAGTCTCCCAAGAATGTGAAATCCATGAAAGTGGTTCCTATTAAACACCACTGAAGTCAGTGAAAGAAAATTAGTTGTTCATAACTTAAGTTCTATTAATTTCAATGGTACTTAAGTCATCATGACTAATCTTCTTTTGATACAATCCATTAAAATGAATTTGGTTCCTGATTTATTGTTCTATCTGAAAGATATTCCAGGGTGCGTATCATGCATAGAAACTGCTGACAAATACTGATCAACCATCAGATCAGGCAACATGTGCCTGTAATTACATTGGCCCAGTTCAAATATTTTCAAGGACTCAGGTATATTTCAATTTAAGCCTTCTTGCTTATAAAAGAGGAATAGCTGTGCATGTAGATGTGGTATGGATGTATGCCTCTCCCCCACAAGTGATTTTGAAACTACCCTGGAATCAAGTGAAGCAACCAGAATTTGCAAGCACAAAGAACATGCACATTTTGATTGCATAGAGCAGGTTTGGCACATCAACTAACTGGCCAAAATTCTTCAGCACTGACTCCAGGTGGAAGTCACTGACTCCAGGCAGAGGGGCCTGGCTCAGTTGGGAGAGCCGCTGCCTTTCAAAGCCTGAAGATCGTCAAATGGCAAGTTCGAGACACGCCGCCGACAAAAAGCTGGGAAAAGTCTCCGTGAGTGAGGAGAGATGTGAGGAGAGATAAGAGCTCCCAGCTGCGTCGGTTAAGTGTGGGAGGCGCCAGCCAGCAGAAAAGCCAGGCTGCAAAAGGATACCATCTGGAATGTAGCTGTTTTTGAAAGATTGGACATTTATATATTGTAAAAAATATATATAAGTAAGCTATTGAACAGTGTCCACAGTAGTCAAAGAAACCCAATGTAGTGACTCTACTGGGTATTCTTTTGTTAATGTAGCAAAACTCCAAGTGATCATAGACGTTGCTATTCCTCTCATTAAGCATTGAAAATAGTTGTTAAATCAAGGAGATCAAGGATTTGAATGCATCAGCATGATGTGCAAAACACAAGGAACAGTTGCGATAGTGGTTTCTGTGTGTCACAAGCATTGTAAGCACAGCCCTGGACAACATTTTCCATAAGATTGGTGTAGCATAAAATACTGTCAGGTAATCCTCAACGTAGGGACATGCAACATCCCCCCACCCCGAATTGACTCTTATTTTAACTTGTTTGGTTTCTCTTGAAAACTCTCAGGTGTTTCTCCTTGGGTGAAATCTTGAAGTTTGTTAATTTGGTACCAATGAACATTAGCCAAAAGCAGTAATACAAGAAAAAACATAATCCATGATTGAAGTTGTCAGCACTACCCCACCTTGAGGAGATTTGTTTAGCTATCTCATTCAGTTCTTTACATCGCCAAGTAAAAATTGATCTGTTGTATCTTTTCCCCGAAACATGCTTCCAATCCATTGGGTCTTCTTCTACGACCAGATCTGGCCCTGCTTCGATTCAACAAGGTGATTGTGTCATGCACCTTGTGTCAAGGTGATTGTGTCAACCCATCTCAGACCAAATCCAAATGGTCTTGATTAGGTGTGGGTGACTTTGGACTCGTCAAATCTTACTCTTGATTTTTACTGTGGCTTGTGATTGAGGTTAGTTATGATGAGTTATTTGTTTTGTTGACATTTTATCATTGGTTACTTTTGGATGCCAAAAAAGGTACTCTTATTTCTAATGTTAGAAATAAAATGGTCTTATTCCAGAAGATGTGATATAGGAAATTCGCATTAAGGTAGAAATCACAGAAAAGTATAAACAAGACCTCAAAGCAATTTACAAGTCACCAAGTTACAGAAAACTCAACAGCTTTGTGCAGTGGCTCACTTTTAATGCTCCCCTTTCCTGGCCATGATTGCAAACAAAAGGCAGGGATTAAGCACCAGGAATGCCACAGATAGACGGTGAACAGCATTTGACTTCCTAGAATGGAGATTATGCAGGATCGGTGTAAATGATGTATTCTCCAGAAGAGTCCACATATGAACTGGCAATTCTACATAATAAAGGGTTCACGTCAGCTTCACTTCAACATTTTAAATCCCATTGATTTCAAAGGGAAGGCTCAGCAAATGCTTCCAACTCTCAGAAGAAATGAGATTTAAAACATCCACAGCCCAATCCTGTGTCTTGCACCTGTGTAACAGTAGATCCCCCAGTGTAAGTGCACTTATGCCAGTGTAACTTGCTGTATGCCGACGGACACAGGACGGACACCAGCATAACCCCCCTCGGACGCCGTGCAGGTATAGTTCGGATGAAGGACAGATGCTGGCACAACTCCGCCAGCTCAGGAGGCATTCCGGGGGTGTTCAGATGCCCCCAGAATGCCCCCTGCATCTGCGGAGTTGCGCCAGTGTCTGTCCTGCGTCTGAACTGCGCCTGCGCAGTGTCTGAAGGGGGTTACGCCGATGTCCGTCCTGCGTCTGTCGGCGTACGGCAAGTTACACTGGCATAAGTGCTCTTACACCGGGGAATATACTGTTATACCGGTGCAAGAGTTACACAGGATTTTCCCCTCAGAACGCAAAACGATTTAGTGGATTGGGTCCATAGCTGTTAAGGCATGCAACCAATTCAGAAACATGAAGCAGCCTTCATAAAAATATCAGTGATCCCTTCACATCCTAGAATAAAAGTGACTTACTATTTTTCTTGATATAATCTTCCCTCTTCAGATGTATTTTTCTTCTGCCACTTTCAAACATTACAGTCAGCCATGAAACTTTATAGAAGTCCTTCCATTCCTCTGCTTTGAGATCATCAAATGGTCTATCCATACTGTAACCATGCGGTGGAGGATTATTAATCTATACTGTAATTAGCAGGTGAAGATGCATTGTTATACCTTTTTCATTCCTGGAGATTTGCTCTCATGAGTCCAAAGCAAATCTGCAGTAGAGGCACAAAGAAAACAAAGTGGACATTCTGGTCTTCTTAATTAGAGATTGATTCTGTGTAGTTATGTGAAAATGACTCAATTTTCAATCAATCATTCAAATCTATCTACTCCTCTGAAGCAGCCAAAGAGCTGAGAGGCCAAGGGGCGTAGTGTCTAGCGGTTAGTACAAACATACATACCCCTTCCTGCTTTCAATTTTCCATTTTTACTGGGTCAGCAACTGAATGGAGGGTAGAAGTGGTAATTCTATCCACTGCCACCATCTCAGGCAAAAGAAAGCAGTCAGATCTAAGAAAAGAAAACCACTCCCAGGAGAACACAAAAATCTAGGGGTAGTAACACTCATGAGCAAATTGAGTGTAACACTCAAATTGTAGTAACACTCATGAGCAATCATATATAACAGCCCCCTATGTTACCTGTGAGCATGGACTAGGCAGGCAAACAGTAAAAATATAAGTAGTTTATTGAAAATCCAAAAGTAAAAGAATTAAACAAAAATTGAGAAAGGGGCTAGAAAGCCTGTAAAACGTTTGCAAAAATATAAGGTGTGTCGGGGCCCTGGGGGAAATGCTGCCGTGTCACCCAAAATGACCTCACGTGTCACTTGACACACTTGTGACACGTGTGTCATAGGTTCGCCATCACGGCACTAGGTCATTAAATTGATGAAGTTTGAAGGTTGGCTTGGAGTGAAAAAAGCAAACAAAACAAAACAGCCCAATCTTACCTAACTTTCCCTGTCCCAGTGCAGCAAAGCTAGCAAGTCTGGCCCAGGCTACACTGCATTCTGTGGGGGAATGTAGAAGGTGTGAGGTCCCCTAAAGGGGACATTTGAGAAAGCCCCAGCCTGCGCAATGGGTCTACTTGGACCTGCGCCAGCTATATGGCAGATGCAAGTCTGCGCGCAGCCATGTTGGCAGATCAGGCCTGAGAAGAGGGATAGTGTATGGTGCATGCTTGCTCACCCAATCCCGCCCACTTCACTTGCCCAATCTGCCCACCCTCGTCCCTGTTGCTGCCCTCCCTGCCCTGTTCTGCCCCCTCCTGTCCCTCTCCTGCTCCTGTGCCACTCACCACAGAGTTTACCTGCTCTGGTGGGCATTGCTTCTTCTGCCAGTGTGCACATGAAGGTTTTGGCCTTCCCACCAGTGGGCCTGGAAGGCGCACTGTCACAACGTGCTTTATGGCTCATTTGCGACAGTCTGCGCTGGTGGAGTGTATGCTCCAGTGGCACAGAAGCACAATACGATTTTGCTATATGATGTAGAAAATGTTCTCAAAGGAAGAGTCACACATCTTTAATGGCACAAAAATTCAAGCTGCTTATTTTTTTTATCAAATGTTCAGTCCACTCTTAAAAACAAACAAACAAACAAACAAACAAACAAAACAGTCCACACCATGGCTAACAGGAACTTGTGTCCCTTTTACGTTGAGCTAATATCCTGGCTGTGTTTCCAACTGCTTTTAGGTTCAATACACAAACTCACACTGGGTGAGCACTTCAATTCATGTGATAGAAGACTTACACAAGCCATTGTTGGAATTGGCAGAACTCCAGCTGTGTCCAGAAGGGGGCAGACTGTGGTCATTGGGGGTGTGGCCTAACTGTTCTTTTTGCTTTCCCTCCTTTTTCTTCTGCCCTTGTTCTCCTGACTATAAATATCTCCTGACTACATATATATATATTCAGGGGCGGGGAACCTTTTCCCTGGCGAGGGCCGGCGCTGCGCTCACTCTCCCGGGCTCCAGGGGTGAGCGCGGACCCTACGGAGGAGTCGCCAAGGTGAGCGCGGGGCCTCCTGGAGCCTCCCGCCATCGCTCTCCTTACCTTCAGGCTCCGGGTCGCCGCCACCGGTGGCCCCGCGCTCACCTCGGTGACACTTCCTTCTGAAATCAGAAGGAGTCGCTGCTGAGGTGACCGCAGGGCCTCTGGAGGTTCCCACCCATCGCTCTCCTTACCTTCAGGCTCTGGGCCGGCGGCGGCAGTGGCCCCGCACTCACCTCGGTGACTCTTCCTTCTGAAGTCAGAAGGAGTCACCGCTGAGGTAACCGCGGGGCCTCCGGAGCTCCCCCCCATCACTCTTCTTACCTTCAGGCTTTGGGCCGGCTGCGGCAGCAGCCCCGCGCTCAGCTCGGCGACTCCTCCTTCTGAAATCAGAAGGAGTTGCCACCGAGGTGTGTGTGGAGCCTCCCCCCCATCACTCTCCTTACTTTCAGGCTCCAGGCCGCCGTTGGCGGCGGCCCCGTGCTCACCTCGGCGACTCTTCCTTCTGAAGCCGATGGTTCTGTACATGCGCAGAATGCCGCTGAGGCAAAGAGAGGGCAATCTTGCCCTCTCTTGGCCTTAGCGGCTTTCTGTGCATGTACAGAACCGCCAGTTTCAGAAGGAGTTGCCTCCGGTCTGGTCTCGTGTGGGCCGGACCTGATGCACTCGGGTCAGGTCTCGCGCGGGCCGGACCGGATCGCCTCGGGGTCCGGAAATGGCCTGCGGGTCGAAGGTTTCCCACTCATATATATATATATATATATATATATATATATATATATATATATATATATATATATATATATATATATATATATATATATATATATATATATATATATATGAGTAAACTTATGTTTTGTTAACTTTACCACTGCCTCAATATCTGCCTCAGTTTCATTGCTAGCACTCAGCCTGAGTGAGGGAGGTTCCCTGAGGAAAAACTCAAAAGGAATTCCACATCCAGTAGACATGTCTTCCATGAGGTTGCACATGGAGGCCTAATATGTGCGATCTTTTTATTATAACTCTCTGCCCACTTTTCAAGCCAGGCACATCACTCTGATCAGGCATCAGGCACGTGGTTTTCTGCATTATGAACATATTTCACATCACATTAGAGCTCATGTACAGTACTTGTTGGAGGGGAGGAAGCATACTGTTCCTTTACTGTACAAATTGGAGGAGCTCCCCACTGAGTGGAAGTGCCCCATTGGCACGTTAAAAAATATAGAGATTTATTTCAGACTACTGTCAGTAATAATTTCTCTTGGGACCATTGTTGTTTAACACTGCTGGGCTCTGTGGTGAATATCTCCAAGACCGCGTGCAGATTAGATCAAACATAAAATGTCTTCCCCACAAGATGCCCATCTAGTAGGAACTCACACAGCTCATTACTTCATACAGCATAGATGGTCATGAAACTGGATCTGGATATATACATGTGGTCTTTTTTTCATGGAACATCTATAAAGACATCTAATGAAAAGAATGAAGATGCTGCATTGAAGGTAAAACTCTGTCTTTCTCTGTTCTCCATTACTGTCAAGTAAGATCTTCCTCAGAACAATACATGGACAATACTTCCTTCAGAATACATGGACTTGCTAAATTGCCTGACAGAATCTCCCACCCTCAGCTTCCTTTTGTCCTTCCCACACTTCCATCTCCCTGTAATACTGTAACGGTAATATTAGTAGCTTCCCTTATGCATTTGTTCTAAGCATTACTGATCACCTCTGTGGGAAACCTTGAGCACTTGGAATGTGCTGTACAAATGTTAACTGGTATAATGTTTAATTCAATATTTAGGCTGAAATCCATGGAGATAATTTTTTCTCTCTCTGTTTCTCTCTCTCTCTCTCTCTCTCTCTCTCTCTCTCTCTCTCTCTCTCTCTCTCTCTCTCTCTCTTGTATATTGCTCCATGCAAATAAACATGGACGTTATGCATGCATTGTGAACCATGTTGTTCCATGTGTTGCACAAGATGGGCAGCACAATCTTGCTTAACTAAACATGGCTGACCTAAAGGGTTGGTCAATGTATCATATGGCCCATTGTGGCCTGCTCCGACGCGGCCTGGGCACTACTCGGGTGAAGGAGACGTCCGTCCTCTTCCCCCAGTGTAAGCTGTGTGACCCGCAATGGGCCTTCTCAGATGTACACTAGCTCTGAAGCTGGCGTACATCCGGGGTAGGGTTGTAAAGCCGGCACGGGCTGGGAAAGGGATCATGATATCGGCGGAGCATGCCACCGAAATCCCCAACCTCTCCCAGCCCAGACCGGCCAATGGCCACCCCCTGGCTGCCTTTGCCCCCCCTCCTCCACCCCTGTGCCCACCAGCGCTGAAATTACCGCCGCTGGCGGCGGGCGCAGGGTCCGGTGGGTGGTGGAGTGAAGGCTGCCGGTCTCTGCACTGGTGGCCTTTACTCCCAAGTCATCGGAAACATGCTTTATGGCACATTTGCGATGCTTTGGTGGAGCGCGTGCTCCGCTGCTCCAATGTCAGGAATCCTCTTGGGTTTCTCTGTACAAGAACCTTGTGCTATCACTTTCATGTGTGCAAGCTGCCTCTTGCAAGTGGAAGGATCACTGAGAAAACAACTTTCTATCTCCAACAGTGATCATATATGCTGGTGCTTCGGGACTTTTCCACAGTTCTCTGATATGCTGATGGGTTCTCACAGCTTCTAGAAGCCTGAGCTTCCAGAGGGATAACCATGTGGGTCTATTGCTGCAAAAGCAGCACATTCAATACTCCAGCATAAGATTCTGTGGATTAGAGTCCAAATCATGAAGAGTTATCCTCAGTTGACATGTATCCACTCATCCAGAGGGCTATAAAATGAAATTAAACCATCAGGTTTTGCATAAAGGTCATAAAGCATAAGGTGACAATTTGTTTCATTGTTGTTAAATATGTAACCAAACTCTACTTTTTTTCCTCAACAGCAATCACTTAAAACGTGTTCAGAAGAAAATGCCCAACACAAGTACTGTTACTACTTTCCTTCTTCTGAGCTTCTCTGACATTTGGGAGCAAAATGTTTTGTTTTTCACGCTTCTTTTGGTGATTTACTTGGCGGCCTTGATGGGAAACATCCTCATCATCACCGCTGTTTACATGGACCAGCAACTTCATACCCCCATGTACTTTTTCTTGGTCAATTTATCTGTCGTTGACCTTGGTTCCATCTCTGTCACCATCCCCAATGCCATGATGAATTCCCTCTTGAACACTAGGGAGATTTCCTATTCTGGGTGTGTTGCACAAGTGTATTCCTTGTTCTTCTTCTTGATATCTGACTTGTTCCTCCTCACAGGCATGGCATATGATAGATACGTTGCCATTTGTGACCCACTGCACTATGAGACAGTGATGGACAGGAAAACCTGCATCCAGATGGCAGCCAGTGCATGGATAGCTGGCCTTTTTTATTCAGGCTTGCATACCGGAAGCACATTTGCCATCACCTTCTGCTCCAATGTGATCAATCAATTCTTCTGCGAAATTCCACAGTTGCTGAAAATCTCCTGCAATAATTTGTATCTCATTGAAGTCGGAGTTGTTGCGTTCAGCGCATTCATTGTCTTCTTTTGCTTTGGTTTCATAGTTGTTTCATATGTGCGGATTTTCAAAGCGGTGCTTAGGATCCCCACTACTCAGGGACGGAATAAAGCCTTCTCAACGTGCATCCCCCATCTCATTGTTGTCTCCTTGTTCATCAGCACCGGAAGCTTTGCCTACCTGAAGCCAACCTCAGGATCCCCTTCTAACCTAGATCTGGTTGTGGCGGTACTATATTCTGTGGTACCTCCTTTGATGAATCCAATCATCTATACCATGAGGAACAGGGACATCAAAGCTGCACTTTGGAAGATGATTCAGGGTGGTGTTCCTTCCTTGAATAAAGCAAGTTTTACCCCCATCAATTTGATTTCCAGCCTTGTGGGGTTTAATTTTGGAAAGTGAATACACTTGTATAGGCAAATGGCATAATAAAATAATATACTGTGCATGTGTGCGCGTGCATATATATTCTGCAATACAGATTGAGTATCCCTTATCCAGACTGCTTGGAATGGGAAGTTTAATTGCTGGTTTCAGTGGTTTGTAACCAAGATGGGGTGCTAGGAGTCTTTTTTTCTGTTCTAAAACTGACTTTTTGCTCTCTTTTTTTTCCTTAGTAAAAATGGAGTTGAACAGCCTCTTCAATAGAGCCTCTGTCATGGGAAAGAGCTTGGTTCTACACTCTGATACATCAGTCTAAATTCAAGAATGCTGGCTCCGGTCCAGCACAGGTCATGCCCAATCAGTTGCACAGCACTAGTGGTTCCAGATGGGGATGCACCTCTTTTAAGAACTACGTCCAGTCTATTCATCTAGATGACCCTCAATTTGTGTAGCAGAATCCCTATCAGCTGTATATCTGGAATCTGGCTGCCACATAAAAGTCTTAGTTAAACTGGGGAAAGTGTGTTCAACTTTCATAGTTTCTAGATATGGTATTTGACTTCATAGTAAAACGAACACAAGTTCTAGGTTGCCTATTAAGATGGCCATATGAAGGTATGAAGGTAGTGGTCAATAGACAGGGAGGGGCATACGCTGTTACATTCTCACCAAGGCGATACCTATTAATCTACTTGCAATTTCTTGCTTTCAAACTGCTAGGTTGGCAGGAGCCAGCACGCAGATTTGAACTGCCAACCTTTCAATCGACAGCTCATGATTCAGTGGTTTAACCCACTGCGCCATTACTGAACTATACTGAGGAGTAAATGGAATTATTGGATTTTATGGCTGCTGCGACAACTAAAAAAAATGTTCAGATGACTCATATCTTTCATTACTAGTGATTAGATGAATTCAAATGACAAATCCAGTAAAATCTTTTTTTTGGGGGGGGGTGTACAATTTTTTTTGAATACAATTGTAAATGAAGAATGTAAAGATATGTCTTGCTTAAAAGAACTGTCCTTATAGAAAAAGTTCCAAAAATAACCATCCAACAAATTCTTTTTTTAATGTATACAATGTTTGTAGACTGAAAAAGTGAAACATTGAGGAAGAGTAATGATGTGTGAATTTGTTCCTATTTTCTTTATTTTTATCCCAACGTTTGATGGTATTCAGGACAGTATATGATAACATTGTTCACATACTAAAATGTGCTCAAGAACATCTAAAACTTGGGTACATTCATTGTTACTCTATGCCTGGGTACAGTTATTTATATTTTCCATTTAACACAAGTACAATCTGTGTACAGTGAAAATGGATTGTTGATCTGTAAAAACGAGCCCAGAGTCAAAAAGGGGGCCCAGGAGCCAGAAATTTCCTGGGATCTCAGCTGGCCTCATGAAGAGTAAAAGACCTCTGTAAAAAGGTCTTTTACTCTTAAGTAAAAGGTCTTTTACTCTTAAGTAAAAAGTAAAAGACTGGACCAACTGGGAGTCCAAGTCTACCAGGCAGGTAGACCTGGGTGCTGCATCGGGAAGCCTGGTAGACCTGGGCTCTGGAGACTTTTCCAACTGGTGCTGCCTTCCCCAGACCCTGTTTTGCCCCTCCCCTTTGAGAAGGGGCCCCAAAAAGAAACTTTGCAGTTGCTGTTTCCCGAGCATCCCTTCCTTTCCTACTCACATCACTCTGGCCAGTCCCAGCTAAGTGCCGATTAGTGGTGTTGCTCTAGGTGGGGTGGAGCTCTAAGTTCCGCTGCGCTCCGACCCACCATTAAACGCCCGCACGAGGCGGCCCCGCCACCTCGCTTTCGGAGCCTTTCAGGGCAGCGAAAGCAACATGCAGGGAGTCTCCTGCCAGTGGCGTTCTTATATGGGGGGAGCAGGTGTGCTCCCCCCCAGGCGCTGAGTGGGCGAGGGGCGCGGCAGCCGGGCGAGGGGCTGTGCAGAGCGGCGCGGCACCAGAGCCCGGCTGGCGCGCCCCTCCGAAGCAGCGCGCCCACTCTGGCTGCGCTCCGAAGGCTGGGGATAAGCCCTCCTTAAAACGACCGCCCCGTTCGGCGGTCGAGAGCTTTATGAAGAAGCCGAACGCGTTGCTGGGGGTTTGCGCATGCGCAAACCCTATAAAAGCCAGCGACGCGTTCGGCTTCGCGTCGCTGGGGGTTTGCGCATGCGCAAACCCTATAAAAGCCAGCGACGCGTTCGGCTTCTTCATAAAGCTCTCGACCGCCGAATGGGGCGGTCGCTTTAAGGAGGGCTTATCCCCAGCCTTCGGAGCGCAGCCTCCGGAGGCCGGGGACACGCGTAGTGGGCGCTCAGCCCCGAGCCCGGCTACTTGGGGGGGCGCTCCAACCCTGCCCCCCCAGGCGCTGGGAGGGCTGGGAACGCCGCTGTCTCCTGCACGTTGTTTTCGCTGCCCTGAAAGGCTCCGAAGGTGAGGAGGCGGGGCTGCCTCGTGCTGGCGTGTAATGGTGGGTCGGAGCGCAGCGGAACTTAGAGCTCCACCCCACCTAGAGCAATGCCACTGGTGACGATGCTGCTGTCACTTGCTCTCTTGTGAGCCCCCCCCAAAAAAATAATAATAATTGGATGCTTTCAATTAAGGATCTGAACCACTGCCTGCCACCTGCCTCATGGAAGCACAAATCAATGAAAGAAGTTATGGAACCTGTCACAAACACATGTGATATTTAAACACCTTGGATTTCCATCACCCAGTACTTTTGATGCCATCCTTCTCAAAGCTCTCCTGCTCTGCTGTGGGGGCTGCACGAATTCTAAGCGAATGAGTGGTACTCAGGCCATAACCTGAGATCTTCCACGCCTGATATTACTTGAGCTGATCTGAAATAACCTAAAGCCAGGTAGTCCAGTATAACTTGCAGGTGTGTAGATGGGTCTATATGTAACTTATGGCAGTGGTAGAAAGGAAGTAACATTCAGAATTGATAACTGAAGGTTGCATTTTTGATAAGCTGCCTTTTTTCTTTGTGAACATTAGAGCTGTGATTTTGTGTATGCCTCTCCCCCTCCACCCACCCACAGTTGGCTCCTGAGCCTATTAAGAATAAGGATTGTTCTCTTAGGACTTCCTAATGAATGAATCTGAACTGAGCTCCAGGGATGGAATCTCTGAATATCCTTACAGAAGGGGCATAAATAAATGTCCTTCCTAAACAAGTATTCTGCTCCCATCCCCAATAGAATAACAGCAGTGGTAACAGCAGCTGGGAAATTTAGCAGCATGTAGCGGAACTGGGGATCACAATGTAATTTCTTTCATAATAATAGATAAGATTAATGCTATCTCTAAATGAATTTGTATGAGTTATAGAAATGTAGGGACATTGATAGAAAACTATTGAAAGAAACATGGGAACATTCTACAGTCGGTATATACTGTAAAGTAGTAAGTTTTTGTTTTTCTCATCTTCCTTTTGTTTAAGCATACCTTGTTTCTTCCTTTTGCCAAGTACCTCGACTCAATGTCCAAATATTTATTTAAAACTCTTACGTATCTGCCACTTTGGCAAAATGCTATGACAAACAGTTGTATACGCCATCACACACAAAAGTACAAGCCCTGGCGCAATGGTGTAAGTTGATCGGCAGAAAAAAACGAATTACCTAAGCAAAAAAGCTGGTGCATCAGATTCTCCAGGAGTGTTTGATGATTCCTCATGCCCAGTTCTTGCACATGGTCATTCTGGGGAGGAAGATAGCTATTTGCATGAAGAGGGTGTTTTTCTTAGCGCATGGCTTTACTTATCATTAATCAGAGGAGACATTAGCTCAGTAGAGGTTTCTCAACCTTGATGACAGATTATGGTAGAACCTTGATTTTATACTTATTTGTTTATCCGTAAAACCATCATCCTTTGCTCAAGTATAGTACTGTAGTTGTGAAAGTCCTCAGCTTGAGATCATAAAGAGCTGGTAAGAATATTGACTTCTATGCAGCGGCAGAACTTGGGCGGAGCGCGTGGAGCAGCATCTCCAGGAGCTCGGGCAGGCAGCGCACTCGGCGCGGGGGAGTACTTACCGTTGCGTTGTTTTGGCCCGCCCGTCCTCCCTGAAGCCCGTTTGGCTTCGAAATGCCTTCAAATCCGGCGGGGGGGGGGGTCGACGTGACGCGACGCAGGCTCTGCCCCCACGCGCCAGGTGTCAAGACCACTCTCCTGCCGGCACCACTCTCCTGCTGCGTACCACTGGAACTGACTGGTGATAACATCATCACCAGTTACTTCCAGGTTTTCATGTTTCGGAGGCCAGAAAACGCAGATAGGAGGCTCTGGGTGGGTGGGAAGGCCCTTTTTAGCGATCCCCAGAAGCTTGGCCAAAGGCAGGAGCCTCTCAGGAGCAAAAAGGCGCCACTGAAAGCACCACATTGGAGCAGGGTACTGGTGGTCCAGTGGTCTGAGTACCACCAGCAGTCAGCCCAAGTACCATTTGTGATACTAGTACCACTAAGTTGAGAACCCCTGGTCTAGCTGTTGCTAAGCCCTATTTTTGATTTGTTACCATAGATGCTCTGATGACAAATGCACATACACTCACACGCATTTCCACAAACTTGCATGCCTAGGGATTTTTTTGCCTTCGGTCACAGTGCACACACCTTTGGGATTGATATCATCCCAAAGGGGGGAGGGGGGTTAGTAGAGAGTGACTCACAATCCAAGCCTTCCAAACAAACTGAAATCAATGAATGCAATGAACAAAAGAATACAGTAAAAATATGAAACTGCTAATAACTATAAGCAATCTCTGCTTATATTGATGAGCA
The DNA here is from genome assembly GCA_026170595.1 of Plestiodon gilberti rubricaudatus. Classification (NCBI taxonomy): domain Eukaryota; kingdom Metazoa; phylum Chordata; class Lepidosauria; order Squamata; family Scincidae; genus Plestiodon; species Plestiodon gilberti. The sequence goes on from JANXHW010000006.1 coordinate 25,281,463, forward strand.
TAGCTACAAAGGGTTAACCAGAAGACAAATAGTACTTATGTAAGGCATAACACTTATATGGAAAAGAATGAGAACAAATGGCAGACAAGAAAAAAAGAAAGTACCAGGAAGATCCTTGTTAAATATGCAGTGGGGCATGCCTTTCTTTCGCCATTTCTCCCCTATAACTGGTACTCAGTGGTAGACTGCTGCTGAACTTGGAGGCAGTACATAGCCATCATGACTAGTGACCACTGATAGACCTCCATGAATTTGTTCAATCCTCTTTTAATTAAAGTCACCCAAGTTACTTTTCATCAACGCATCATGTGGCAATGAATTCCACAGCCTAATTATGTGCCATGTGACAAGATGTCTTCTTTTGTCTGACCTAAATCTCCTGCTAATCAGTTTCATTGAATAACCTCTGGTTCTGGTATTGTGAGGGAAAGGGAAAAGCTTATCTTTATGCACTCTGTTCACACTATGCTTAATTGTATAAGTCTTGCAGCGCGATCCTCTCTGACCATAGAGCGACGGAGCGCGCGCTTCGCCATGATAAGCAATTGCAAACATGCTGTAAAACACGTTTGTGATGACTCTGGAGTAAGGGCCGCTGACGCGGAGGCTGGCAGTCCTCACTGCACTGCCCTCCAGACCCGGCACCCACCGGCGAAAGTAAGTTCTAAACCTTTAGGCAGGATTGCGCCCTCGATCATGTCCCTTCTTCATTGCCACTTTTTTTAAAAAAACACCCAAATGTTGCATCCTTTAAGAACAAGTTATGATTCACTTACGTCCCACTAATTTCAATAGGACTTTGTCAGTGTTTATTTTCTTTGAATACAATTTAAAGTTTTCAATGTATTTAATGGCCAGTAACAGAAATATAACTTACAGTGCAATCCTACTGTGTATGGGTCTACTCAAAAGTAAATGGTGGGCAACAATGCACTTCACTGACTCCTTGCTTGCTGCTATCCTCTGACCATTCTTGCATTGCATCCAAGCCGATGCTCACATGACAGCAATGTGCTGGCGATGTATACTCAATGACTTTGTATACATTGTATGCAGCAATGTGCTGGCAATGTATACTCAATGACTTTGTATACATTGTATGCAGCAATGTGCTGGCGATGTATACTCAATGACTTTGTATACAGCAATGTGCTGGCGATGTATACTCAATGACTTTGTATACATTGTATGCAGCAATGTGCTGGCGATGTATACTCAATGACTTTGTATACATTGTATGCAGCAATGTGCTGGCGATGTATACTCAATTACTTTGTATACATTGTATGCAGCAATGTGCTGGCGATGTATACTCAATGACTTTCCTCCTGAAGGAGTCCTTGCTTTGGAGTATCAAGGCCTTCCTCCAGAACAAGATTTCTTCCACAGGAGGAAGGAAGCCTTAGGACAGTGATGGCGAACCATTTGGGCTTGGTTTGTCAAATTTTTTGAAAATGCCTAACTTGAGTCTGCTGGTGTGTTCCCCCCCCAACTTTTAATAGTACTTTGGCTATTGCTAATTTTAATAGTAATTTTGAATTGAACTGAACTGAACTGAAAACAACTATAGAACACATTGCATTTTATTTAACAACAATTAGTGACTTTTTTGTGGCTGAGTTTTACTAGATAATAATGTGAAAGAGGTCTGCCAAAACCTCTGCCCTAAATGTTCAACACAAGGCTGTAAAACTTTTGTGAAAATGTAAGGTGTATTGGGGCCCTGGGGGAAACACCGGCGTGTCACCCAAAATGACCTCGTGTGTCATAGGTTCGTCATCACGGCCTTAGGATATGGTCTTAACATTGTAGTGTAAAACTTTCTAATTACTCATTATAAAATGAGGTGGCATGCAATTGGAACACAGTGATATCTCCTTGCAGATAGAACACATATTGTTCATGCATGTCATAAAGTCCTGTAATCAATGAACGGTGTCAATGAGACGTTTTCTTCCCCACTAACTACAGCAAATGATCAACCAAAGTGTCGTGACTGAGTTCCAACTCTTAGGATTCTCTGAAGTTCTGGAACTGCACCTTTTGTACTTTGTGGGATTCTTGCTCATCTACATGGCAGCTGTGATTGGGAATCTTCTCATGATCATTGTTGTAACCTTCAACCAGCATCTTCACACCCCAATGTATTTTTTCCTGGTGAATTTAAGCATTGTTGATCTCAGTTTCATCTCAGTCACCATTCCCAAAGCCATGGTGAACTCTCTGATGAAAACAAGGAGAATTTCGTTTTACGGATGCATGGCACAAGTCTTCTTCTTCTTTTGGGCAGGGGCGTCCGAATTCTTCCTTCTGACAGTGATGGCTTATGACCGCTATGTCGCCATCTGCAATCCACTTAACTATGTGAAAGACATGAACTGGGAAGTCTGCATTAAAATGGCGGCCAGTGCGTGGCTCTTTGGGCTCTTTGACGCAACACTAAACACTGCTTGCACATTCTCCATCCCTTTCTGCTCCAATAGCATCAACCAGTTCTTCTGTGAAATCCCCCAGCTACTGAAGCTGTCTTGTTCCAACTCCTACCTCATTGAAATCGGGGCTCTTGTCTTTACGGTGCTGATCTGCGTCAGCTGCTTTTGTTTCACCATGATTTCCTACGCGCACATTTTTCGAGCTGTATTTACTATCCCCTCTGCCCAAGGAAGGAAAAAAGTGTTCTCGACTTGCCTGCCCCACTTTCTGGTGCTTTCTCTGTTCTATTTCACTGGCATTTATGCCTGTTTGGGGACCACCTTTCGGTCCTCGTCAGGATTGGATCTGCTGCTTGCCATTTTGTATTCAGTGGTCCCTCCTTTCATGAATCCTATCATTTATAGCATGAGAAACAAAGAGATCGCAGCAGCACTTTGGAGGCTCTCACATAAAACAAGAAAGCCAATCTCCATTTAGAAGTTTGATTTCTAATCACCTACACCCGGGGAAGGAGATGAACGTCCCCTTCTCCCAAGGTGCGCTCCAGCAGCGCCATTGTGGTCCAAAAAGGGCTTAGGATTCAGCGGCCGGCCTGTTAGGCCAGCCGCGGTATCTTTGCACAAGATTGTGCTGCAAGAGTGTGACCTATGAGTTGAATTGACATTATGTTGGACAGCCCTGTGGTTGTTGTGAGAGTTGTGAAGTCCGGAGCCAAACCCTACAAGGCAACCTTAGCTTGGATATTTAGGTCTGCAGAACTACAACTGTGAGTGTCCTCAATACCAAGTTGGTCAACTCAGGGAGGGTGACAGAGAATAGGGTTGTTGAAATCTAAAGGACTGTTCACATGTTATACTGTAGCCAGATAGAGAATTTATGTACCTGGTTTTAGTTTCCTGTACCCATGTACACATTCCCATGTGCATCACTACCTGATTCATTTGTACAGCTCAGCCACCCATGCTCACTGTGCAGAGACTGACCGTGTATTGAGTAACATATGAGTAGGGGCAGTGTTTTTCAGTAATAATGAAATAATGAACACATAACACAACTTTTCTTCACAACAACCCCCCCCCCAGAAATCTGCAAAAAATAAAAACCGTTTTCTAACACCTTTACATATTGGTAATGACTGTAGCTACCACCTATATCACCTACCTAGTACCCTTTTTAAGCAATTATTAAAGCAGTTATAATTAGCCATACCAATGTCCTCGAATCGAGGCTGACTTCGGCCTAGAGTGGAACTTCCGGTCAACGACACTACGGAAGCCGGAACCCCATTGGGCAGCCGCGGTGTACACTTGGGAACAGCTTGGGTCTGCTCTTGGCTGAAGCCAGCCTCGATTCCTGGATGCTGGTAAGGCTAATTATAATGTACAAAAATGGAATAAAAACACACAACACCGCTTTTAGCAATTTTTTTTGGAAAACACCAAAATCCACTTTTTGAAAACATAGTTTTCCAGCCTCGACATATGAGTAACCCTACCAAGGGTTAACCCAAACACCGGCCTCTACATATGAGTAACCCTACCAAGTATAGACTAATAACAATAACCCCTGGGTACAGTTTAATGTGTGAACAGCCCTCAACAGAACACCCCCCACCCATCAGTCTTGAATAGCCAGATATAAATGCTTAAAACGAAATTCACCAGGTGAGGGAGAAGGTGAGGAGGGAGAAGGAAGTACAGCATGGTATTAAAACATATGTATACCAAAACTATAAATCTACCCAGTATTTTCTCTCTGTCCCTGCCATTTCTTGATAACTGCCATCTGTTATCCCAGACAGTATTGTAGCATTTTGACATTTGATCTAAATGTTCCATCATGCAATTAAGTTTTGTTTCTGTTATGCTTCACAATGCAATCCTGTGTAACCTTGCACCCGTGTAACAGTAGATGTTATACCAGTGCAAGGTTACACAGGATTGCGCTGTCAATATCAGTGAAAGGGGAGGGAAAGTTAGTTCAGGTTATTTAGTAGGTGTTCCACTTTGTGATAATCATGTTTTATGATTGTCATAGATAGAGTGAAATTGATATGGGGTGTGATATCATTTATCTGATTGTGATGGTGTATCTAAACTCGAATGGAAACTTTCATGGCCAGCGATTATCTTACTTGTTCCTGGTATTACGGGTAAAGATGCCATGTCAATCCAGGCTTCTTTTCGATTGACATGGCATCTTTACCCATAATACCAGGAACAAGTAAGATGATGGTGTATCTATTTTTAAAAAAAACATTTCGGTAAGCTTTATCATTGCTGCAAGCATAAATTTCCTGCTTAAAATAATTGCTGCTCATCATTATTTTCAACTTCAGCATTCTAAGTGCAACTAATTCAAAGTTGCAAGACTATCCCTAGGGGATCAATTAAAATGTAATTTTAAATGGAGTCTACAAACACCTGGAAAACTGTTTGGCTAATTGGAATTCATTATATTAATTGGAGAACATCCCAATTCCAAGAATGCTAATTTAATGTGCATTATTTTGTCTTTGATTTGTCTTCAGAGGAACACGCAAATGTAGTAGAAATCAACTCCCCCCACACACACACACAGTTATGGTGATTACAGTTAACATTTGAGACTTACAATCCTCAGTGGCTAGAAAGCTCCGTTCAGGTTATAAAGTTCACTGAGAATGTGTTCACCTAATTCGAGTTGTGAGCATTATAAAAGTTTCATTCTTTAAATGAGTTCTGTTGAATTTACTTCTCATAACCCTATGGGATTAATTAAAATAGTCTACAGACAGTTACAATGTCTTGTTGCTCCATTGTTCTAAAAAAGAGGCATTTTGCAGGGCAGGCTATTTTTGGTATTTATAATTTCAAAGACAGTCTCTGTGAACATTAAAAATAGAGCAAAAAAAGCAGATTTCTAAAATCAAGAGTTTAAATCTTAAATGTATTGTATGGTTGCTTACATGTTCCTTTGAAGCATTCAAACGCAGGGCCCATGAGAAGGTGGTGAAGGGGGTAAATAGTACCCGGGCCCAGGGTCAAAAAGGGGGCCCAGGAGCCAAAAGAGGGGCCCCAGAAATTTCCTGGAATCTCAGCTGGCCTCATGGAGCATGAAAAACGGTGGCTGGGCCAGGTCTACTGGGCAGGTACTGCATTGGGAAGACTGGTACCTGGGCTCTGGAGACCGTTCTGGCTATTGTTGCCCTCCCCCACCCTGTTTTGCCCCCTCACCCTTTGAGAAGGGGCCCAAAAGAAACTTTGTACCACCTGATAAAATTCCTCTCAGAGACCCTGTTCAAATGTGACTATCATTCTATGGACAGAATCCATATTTTCACCCTTATTCAGTAGAGCTTTTCTCAAGTTTTTCTTTTTTCCTAATACCAGAAGTTTTAAAATGACTTCTGTCTAAACAATTTTTTTTTGTCTTCTAGGGCTGCAATCCTATACACACTTTCCCAGGAGAAAGCCCCATTAAACACAATGAGACTCACAGCGCAATCCTGTGTAACCTTGCACAAGTGTAACAGTAGATACACTGGTGTAAGTGCACTTATGCCAGTGTAATTGCACTGACACTGGTGCATCTGCTGTTACACTGGTGCAAGGTTACACAGGATTGCGCTGTCACAGTCCAATCCTATGCATGCCTACTCAGAAGTAAATTTCACTATAGTCAATGGGGCTTACTCCCAGATAAATGTGGATAGGATTGCAGCCTTATTTTGCATAGGATTGCATTGTAGGAATGCAAAGGAATGCATAGGATTGGACTGTAAGCCAGGCAGCCCAATCCACAGGTGGAACGAGCACGCACAGTTACAAACATGGCATAAGGCACGTTGCAGCAGTGCGAAGGCTTACGGCGCTGTCGGAAAGGCCTGAACTGGCCTGCTGGTGCCAGTATCCAGTGGAGACTCTGCCACGGGGGAGGGTGTTCCAAGGTGGGGGGAGGGTGGGGAGGCTGAATCAGGTCTGGGAGGGTGCGAGCTCAGCAGAGGAGGCCTCCACTGAATCCTACCCCCCTTCCTGGGCTTGAAAACTCAACAAGGAGCTGCCCAGATTTGTACCAGCCATTTAGCTGGTGCCCATCCAAGTACAGTAACCCCATAGAGGCTGCTGGGACTCGACACGGGGTAAGGGGAGAAGACTCCGGAAGATTTCAGACGCCTCCAGCCACATGCTGGATACAGCAGAGCCTGCATCCCAGGGCGGGGCTTAGGACAGGATTACACTGTTACAGTAATGTCGCTCTAGGTCGGGCAGAACGCTAAGTTCCGCCCCGCTCTGAACCCTCCGTTACTCTCCGACACGAGGCGTCCCGCCCCCTTGCCGTTGGAGCCATTCAGTGGAGCGAAGGCAACGCGCAGAGAGTCTCCTGCATGTTGCCTTTGCTCCACTGAATGGCTCCGACAGCGAGGGAGCAGGGCTCCTCGTGCCGGAGAGTAATGGAGGGTTCAGAGCAGGGTGGAACTTAGCATTCCACCCCACCTAGAGCGACACTACTGCACTGTTAAGTTCTAAAATCAGTCTACCCTCTGCCCAAAGCATCTTGCTCTTTCCATCTACTTTGTCCCATATCAATGTTCAAGCTATGGTTTTATGAACCTGCTTGTGTTTATGCTGGAAAGCAGAACTGTTGCAAGATTAGATACATTTTGCTAAATGATTACAGTAACAGCCCAATCCTATCCCCCACCGCCAGCACCGATGCAGCCGTGCCATGGAGGCACATGCTGCATCCTATGGTAGTGAGGCAATCAAGAGGTCTCCTCCAGATAAGCCTCCTGATGGCCTATGGTCTCCTTGGACTACAACAGCTGTATAGTTGGAGTACGTTTGAGGAGAGTAAGGATGCAGTGCAGGTCAAATTTTGGGGGATAGGATCTGACATCCACATTTGACGCTAAGAAGAGCCCTGATGGATCAGACCAAAAGTTCATGTAATCCAGAATCTCACAGTGGTCAAACAGATGTTTATGGGACATCCACAAGCAGGAGATGAAGACAAACAGTCATCTCTCACAGCCCCCCTCCCTGTGAGTGGTATTTAAAAGCATACAGAAGTAGCAGTTTATTGTTAATTTATTAGATCTTTATCCTGCTTTCTCCCCCCCCCCCCATAGGGGGGACTCAAAGCAGCTTACAACAATATAAAACTCTTAAAACAGTAGTAAAATCTAAAACCAGTTAAACATGCGCTTTGCATGCAGAAGGCTGGGAATGGCCCCTGCTTGAGATCTTGGAGAGTTACGGCTGGTCAGTAGACTATCCGGGTCTATATGTGCCGATGACCTTAGTCCATATAAGGCACTTATGGTGATTAACACAAACATCCATGACTTGTGTCTTTCCACCAATTGTGTGTTGGGCAGAAGCAAGGATGGAGAGGACTCCCTGATATGGAAGGAATAGGTGACTTGCAGCTCAAGCCTAAACCTTTCTACTCAGAAGTAAAGCCCACTGAATTCAATGGGACTTACTCCCACGTAAGTGCATATAGGATTGCAACTGTAATTGATGTGTTGCAGATCTCCTGGCCTAGTAATGTACAATATCTCAAGGTAGGCTTACCATATCCAAAGGGGGACAAGGTGCCTACACCTTTAACCATTGTAAAAAGAGGGAATTTGGGCAGGTGCAGCTCATAATGGAAGGGTGCAACAAGCTGCAACTGCCAAAATTCCCTCTTTCTACAATGGTTAAAGGTGTAGGCACCCTGTCCCCCTTTGGATATGGTAAGCCTATCTCAAGGTGGTTTGTATTCAAAGATGCAATACAAAATATACAAATATTATGGCTGAAATCCAGAGAAGCTAATCAAGTACTGTACAATCAATTAGTTAAGTAAGTCAAATTGAAATGAGATTTTAGCATGACTACCTTTCTCTGAATTGAACATATACCATCTGTGGAGTGTATACACTTGTATAATTTACAGGTTTTCCTTTTAAAATACAAACAAGAAGCTGCTGAAAACCATTTGTACCTCAATTGCTCGTACTATACCTTGATTTTCCTATGCATTTGAAACACTTCTTTGAAACAGGAGGATAACAGAATTATGCACATCTCCTAAAACTCATGGTCCAATCCTATGCAGGACCAGCGCCAGTGGAATGTGAGTTCTGCCAGTGTGTGCTGTCACAAAAGCGCTGTAAAGCACTTTGCAACAGTGCAAGGCCTAGCCGGCCAGTGAGAAAGCCAGAGCCTTTCCTCTGGTACCAGTGGCCGTGAGGATGCCCGCTGGAGCAGGTACGTCTGGTGTAGGGGTAGAGGGAGGGTGGGTAGGTAGGGGACGGAACAAGTCGGAGGATGGCAATGATGTGGCGGGGTAGACATATCGGGCCCAGGGGGGGACGGATCGGCGGTGCTGGTGCACGCCATATTCAAACCCCATTCCCAGGCCTGATCTGATGACATGGGTCCACGTGGACTTGCGCCAGCTACAGAGCTGACACAGGTCCTAGTTGACTCATTGTGTCTGCTGGGGCTTACCCCGGGGCAAGGGGACAAATGTTCCCTTACCCTGAGGAGACCTCCAGCAGCCGAAATTCCCCCATGGGGTGCAGCATAGCCTGCACCATCACCGCGCAAGAATTTAGTTAGGATTGGGCTGTAGATTCTATGAACAATATTTCACTTTGCCGTTTCTTATTACTAGAAGCAACAGATCATTTCCCCATTGACTTTCTTCACTTTACTATGGTAGTTCCCAGGTAACAGGTCTCCTAAGTTCTAATCAACATTTGCTTGAGGTCATTAGAATCAACATTTAAAAAGGATACATGTGTTACAATCAAAATATTGTGTCCTGCTTATGTTGTTTGAAATCACAAATGAGTACACAGACCCTTATTTGGGATGATGTAGTACCAGAGTTAATAGAAGAGAACCTTTAAGAAGCTGAACATTTAGAATCCAGAGCTTCATGATTCATAAATTGATAGGCTAACCCAGAAATCGACAACCTGATGGGTCATCACCAGAAAAGCAACCAAAGTGGGACAAAGTAATCTGTAGAAATACATGTGGTAAGACAATTAACCTATAATTTTGTCTCATCAGCTCAAAGGAAGACCACCATTTCTCTGAAGTTGTTGTTTCCTTGTTGTGTATGTTCTCCACTTCTAATTTTGCTACCTCTTTACCGAGCAGCTCTTTCTACCATCATTGAGCTACTTAAGACGGAATAGTAGATTGACAGCACAATCCTATCCAACTTACACCACCGGTGTAACCCAGCAGTCCAGCAAGAATGGGAAGCCCCAGAACGGAAAGAGGATTCAAATCCTCCAAAGGGGGATTCAAAGGGGATTTGAGTCCCCTTTCCATTCTGGGGCCTCCCGTTCTCGCTGCACTGCTGAGTTACACTGGTGGTGTAAGTTGGATAGGATTGCGCTGAGTTACACCGGTGGTGTAAGTTGGATAGGATTGTGCTGTTAAAACTGAGGGGGGGGGGAAATTATATGCAAAAATGGGCATTGTACTTTTCAGCAACTAATAGCTATAACCAGGGACTACACTGTGAGGTAGTGAACATTCCTAGTCCCATAATTTTTTGCTGAATGAGAGAACTCGTACATGGTTCACACATTACTGGATATGTTTGGTTTCATGAATCATCAAACCATGTTTCTGATTTTGAATCTCCCCATAAAACATTCTGTACACACATGAAGTTTCCTACTGAAGTGAAACGTCTGACAAATCTCAAGGAAAGAAAAATGTTCTGAGAAAGTTAAATACAGTAATTGTAAGTTGTAAGTTAAATACTTACAAAGTATTTTCTGCTTGCCTATTGTTTGGGCAGATATGCTCTTTGAATTTTCTGAGCAGAGTTCATTGTTCATGAAGTACAGTGTTATCTGATTTCCTTATATTTAGATAGGTAGGTTCCTTGAATATTTGGGGGGAGAATTGAGTTCCTTTTATTACTACCTGTCTCCTTGCAATAGAGAAATTGTTTGATCTATGCTATTAGTCCCTCCACTTATTATTTTGTGTTAGGTATCTGTGCCAAATAATACATAATAAAGATAATTATTTCTATGATGAATGACCCAAAGCAAGATATATTATCTTATAAACAGCGCAATCCTGTGTAAGGATCAACCGGCGGCCCAGAGCTGCCCGCCGGATACTGTGCCTGAGATTGCCAGTCACCTGGTGGGCCGGAGGTCTACTAGGGGAAGGGGACGCTCATCCCCTTCCCCGGATGTAAACTGGGGCCGGCCCGATAGGCCTCCTCAAAGGCCATGTAACAGCCTAGTCGGCCCGGCGGGGATGGGGATATGGCGGGAGCCATCCCCCACCCCCTCCTGGGCTGGCTAATTCAATGGCCTCCCCTCCCTCACCTGCCAGACTGCCCATGCGGCCGCCGGCGGGAGAGCTTACCTTCCTCCGGCGGCCGCGTCCTCGGTCCAGTGATGGAGTGAGGGAGGCCGGCCTTGTGCCAGCCTCCCTTACTCCCAAGGTGTCGCAAACATGCTTTATGGCACATTTGCAATGTCTTGGAATGGCGGAGTGCTCACTCTGCCGTTCCAGAGATCCCCAAGATTGTGCCCACAGTAACATTTACATTGTTGATATTCAAACCAAAAATATGTAACGTGTCCTTTAAATCAAGGTCTGTATCAGAGAACTGAAAGGTAGTCAATGTAACAATGCTATTTAAAGTGGGATCAAGGGGAAAACCAGGAAATTATAGGCCGGTCAGCTTTCCAGCCTGTAATTTCCTGTTCCAGGTAAACCACTGAAAAGCATAATTAAATATACAATTATTAATCCTATAGAAGAATGGAACTTTTCAAAGGAGAATCTGCATGGCTTCTGAAAGATAAGTCCTGCATCACTAACCTCCTACCTAGACTTCTTTGAGAGTGTCAGCCGACATGCGGACACTCATGCAATTTAGTTGACATTGTATACTTGGAGTTGCAAAAAGCTTTTGAGAAACCTCCTCACCAAAGGCTCTAGAATAAACTGAGTAGGCATGGAATAAGACAACAGGTCCTTTTATGGACTGGTCACTGGTTAGAGAACAGGAAGCAGAGAGTAGGAACAAATGGCCATTTTCACAGTGAGGTGAATTAAGAAGTGGGACTCTCCAAGGATTTGCCTTGGGAATGGTATTTTTTATTTATTTATTCATACATGGTTTGGAGCAAGGTGGTCAAGCAGATTGTGAAGAACTCAAAAAGGCGTGAATTCACGAATGATGCATTTATCAATAGCTACTAGTTGTACTATGCCTCTGAAAATCAGTTGCATGGGAGCAATCATGAGAGAGAAGGATGCCTTTCTGATATGGTGGGAGGATGCTGTACTAGATTGACCTTCAGTATGATCCAACAGGGCTTTACTTATGTTCTTATGTTCTCTTCACCTAATAGGGAATAAAATGTCCAACCAAACCACTGAAACTATTTTCATTCTTCAGGGATTCTCTGATGTTCAGGAGCTGCAAACTTCATGGTGTTCCTTCTGATTTATCTGGCAACTGTCATGGGGAACCTTCTCATAATCATACTTGTAGCCCTCAACCGCCAACTTCACACTCCTATGTATTTTTTCTTGATGAACCTATCCATCGCAGACATTGGCAACATCTCGGTCAACATCCCGAAGGCCATGAGCAACTCTCTCCTGAATACCAGACTAATTTCATACCTAGAATGTGTTTCCCAAGTCTTTTTTCTCATTTTCTTTGCAGTGACTGATCTTTTCCTTCTCACAGTCATGGCTTATGATCGATACGTTGCTATATGCAATCCACTCCAATATAACACAGTGATGAACATGAGAGCCTGCATCCAAATGGCAGCCAGTGCATGGGCCACTGGCTTTTTCAATGCTGTGCTACATTCTGGGGGCACCTTTTCAATGACCTTCTGCTCCAATGTGATTAACCAGTTTTTCTGTGAAATACCACAACTTCTTAAACTCTCTTGCAATGACAGTTATATGATAGAAATGGGAGTCAATGTATTTGCTGCGTGTGAAGCTTTTGGTTGCTTTGTCTTTATCATCTACTCTTACGTACAGATCTTCACCAATGTACTGAGAATCTCTTCTGTGCAGGGAAGAATGAAAGCTCTGTCTACTTGCATGCCTCACCTCATTGTTGTCTCCTTGTTTATCTGCACTGGTACTCTTGCCTACTTGTGCCCAACTCGTAATGCCCCCAAAGACCTGGTTATGTTAATTGCTGTATTGTACACAATGTTGCCACCCATGATGAACCCAGTCATCTATAGCATGAGAAACCATGAGATGAGATCTTCACTGTCCAGACTTCTGGGATCAAGGCTGCATCTCAAACATCACATATAATATCAATATATGTGAAATAGACAATATCAGCTGCTCACCAAGAAGGGTGTGCAGAGTGGTCAAGAGGGAGGCTGGCCGGCCAGGTAAACCCTAGATGTCCCGCCCCCCTCACTCAGCCACCAATCTTAGGATGGGGAAGCTGGAAGACCGCCCTCCCCTCATGTCCAGGAAGAAGCCAGTCAAAGCCCGAACTCTGTGCTAAGTGCACTGGTTTGGAAGTATGCTTTTGTAATCGAGTGAATTCAGAGTGTGTCACTAACCCTGTTTGAACAATGCAATAATTGTGGACAGTCTTCATGGTTGCACTGTGATTGCAAGCATGCCAGCAACCCTTACCCTGCTACACTGCACTCCTTAGTTCCTCTCCCCAAACGTACAGTGCTTGCCTGACAAGCCACTGACCACCAAATGTCCCTAAACATGAGGAGCATCTCTACCTGGATGCACTGCTTGTCTCTTCTGCATCTCTCCCTGGATACACTGCTTGTCTCTTCAGATAAACACTGTTATTGTGGGAATTGAGGGGCTGGGCTTTAGAGCAGAGGGGTGGCTGTGCTGGCATTTTCCCATTTGAACTGTAGCCACAGAGACTCTTCATGTTGACTATAATGTTCATAAACACATTAAACTTTACTCCTTGCCATGCTGCAGGCCAAGGCAATGGGAAGGAAGGCGCTCTCTGACCTTTTGCTGATGTTATTAAAGGGAGCGTGGAGATGTGTGGAAGGCTGGAAAGGATGACTGGCTGGATAGGGAGACCATTTTCAGAGCTTCATATCAGTTAAGACACAAGCTGACATCTTCCTGATTTTGTGGGATAGAAGTTGGATTATGTGTGAACTATTACGATCCAAGATTCAACGTGTTCATCCATCTTGATTTTGAATGGGACATACTGTAATTAATCTTAAAAATATCATACATTTTGAAGTTAGTCTACACATTGGGCCAGGGACCATGGCAGAGCCGGAATGTGTCAAGGGCGGGAAGGGGGCTGTTATTGGTGGCAGTCGCTCCGCTGATACCTTGCCCCCCTTCCTGGCCTCGATCCACCTCCCTGTGTCTATTCCACCTCCACCGGATTCAGGGAACACTCCAGTGATGCGGCTACATTGGCAGGGGGTGGACTTAAATAGGATTGGGCTGTTTGAGAACTATGGAATGTCAGAGGCACTCAATTACAAGTATCCTTTCCAATACATTCCATTCAAGGTAGGCTGTTGAGGTGCTAAAAATTGTGTTTAGGTTGGTAATGGACAGAAACAAATCTACTGAAAATTAAGAGATTGTCCTGACTAATCCGGACTAATAGATTTGGCAATCTGGGGCACTGGCGTCACTACGGGGGATGGAGCTCTAAGTTCTGCTGAAATCGGAGCCTCCTTTACACGGAGGAACGAAGCGGCCCCGCCCCCTCACCTTCGGAGCCTTTCAGGGAAGCGAAAGCAATGTGCAGGGAGTCTCCTGCGCGTTGCTTTCGCTTCCCTGAAAGGCTCCGAAGGTGAGAGGGCGGGGCTGCTTCGTTCCTCCGTGTAAAGGAGGCTCCGATTTCAGCAGAACGTAGAGCTCCGTCCCCCCTGTAGTGACGCCAGTGATCTGGGGTTTGAAGTTCAGGTTGACATGAATGAGGCAGTAGGCCCCTTGTCAGAGGGAAACATCTGATTCTGCAAAGAACATGGAAGACCAGAGCAACACAAACAGAATAAGAAATCAGTCTGCTACTTGTGAGATAACTGGTCATTAACTTGGGTATTATGATAGACATGGTGACAAGGTCTAGTATGGCTATGTTCATTGGGGGAAAGTACATAAGGTTGTGCAGGTAATGCAATGATAATGAGAAGACTCCCTGTCAATGCTGTCAAATATACTGCTAGGAATACAGAAAGTGTAAGGTCAGTAGCTCTTGGTCCTCTGACATTTCCAAGAGCAGAAATGTGAAAATGGAGTTAAGGTTAGGCATTTTGTTCTTAATACTCAGCTATGTGCTACCTGTGGGAGGAAGAAGTGATCATTACTAATTGGGATCTTGCAACAAGTTGAAATATTCCATGACTTTGCTCATTATCTCAGTTGATTCAAAGTGGGGGTAATAGAAGCAGCAATGCAGACATGGCATGTGTATTGCAACACCTTATCTTCTGATCAACAGTAATAGTATCTTGGGAGAGAATGCCCCAAGACATGAGTGTAGACATTAATAAAGCACCTCCTCCCCATGTAAGACAGATACCAGTTGCACATGGAGCTATAAGTGCTAAAAGGAGAAGGTACATTGGATAGATGTACAGATGTGCATAATGACTTGATGCAGCTTAGGGAAAATGTATCTAATATTGAAGGACATTCTGTGCCTGTTGAGAAAATATATATTCCACTGGACTCTTTGAAATGTACTATCACACCAGTCGTTTGGAAAAGAAATATGTGAAAATACTTGGATTTGCATTTTTCCTGTGATGGGGACTTTTAGTGGAAGAAAGAGGAATGGAAATAAAAGGAAACTGTGAAGTTCAGTTGGAAAGGAATCATGGAGATCCATCCATCTCTACATTAAGGACAAATATGTCCAATCTCAGCTTGAAATTTGATTTTTTGCTACTGGGATTCTCAGAAGTCCAAGAACTACAGATCTTGCATTTCTTTGTGTTTTTAGCATTGTACCTGACAACTATAACTGGGAATCTTCTCATCATTGCTGCAGTAGCCTTTGACTATCAACTGCACACCCCCATGTATTTCTTCCTAATGAACTTAGCCCTGATGGACATGTGCTCCATTTCTGTCACTGTACCCAAATCCATGATAAATTCTCTCATGAACAGCAGGTCCATCTCTTATTTGGGATGTGTTACTCAAGTTTTCTTCTTTTTATTTTTTGCAGTATCTGACTTTGTCCTCCTAACAATAATGGCACATGATAGGTATGTTGCCATCTGCAATCCACTTCGATATGAGGCCATTATGAACAAAAGAGCCTGCTTTCAGATGGCTGTCAGTGCCTGGATTACTGGTATTCTCTATGCTGCAGTGCACACAAGTATCACATTTTCCATCACTTTCTGTTCTAACGTTGTCAGTCAATTCTTTTGTGAAATACCAGCATTACTAAAGATCACCTGCTCAGATTTGTACCTAGTTGAAGTTGTGCTTCTGGATCTTGGTTTTAGCCTGACAGGAGGTTGTTTCATTTACATCATTGCAACTTACGTGCACATCTTTATTACAGTGCTGAGAAACCCATCTGGGCAGGGAAAGCAAAAAGCCTTCTCCACTTGCCTTCCCCACCTCATTGTTGTCTCTCTGTTGGTGTTCACTGGAAGCTTCACCTATATGAGACTTCCCACTAGCCCTTCGTCTACCTGGGATCTGGTCTTCACCATTCTGTATGCCATAATTCCTTCCATGATGAATCCAGTGATATATAGCATGAGAAACAAGCAGCTCAAGGTGGCACTGCGGAAGCTGTTACACGTTCGGTGCTCTTTGAATAGCATTCCCGGAATCGTTCTGTGATGGTCAGGTTAATGTATTGTACCATGAAAATGGATAATGCTTACCTTGTGCATATGGACGTTGGTAGGAAGTACACCTGTATGCTGATGTTCTTCGTTCATTCGCAAGATTCTCATTTCAAATAGCAATTCCTTGTTATACCATACATACAGCATTTATTACTGTGTGGACCTTTCTCTGGACCTCTGGACCTTTCCGTCTCTCCCTCTTTTTGTTCTCTGGCCTCTGCTCCTAAGTGGTTTCAAACCAGTTCTCTTTAACTCCAGCAACATATATGCCTCAAGTCTGGAGGAAGTAAGTTGGCTTTAAATAGTGTTATGTTGAAGATCAAACATGTATGTAAATAAAGTTGTGGCCCAGAATTAAATTCATTTCCTATGGCTTGCGTCTCTATTCTGGGCTGGGGAAGGGAAATGACATATTGCCAAATTCTAAAGTTGTGTAAAAAGGTTCAGGCCCATTGGGTCACATTGGGCCACAGTAGTGCCACTCCTCATAAGGTAGTTACTTGGACTAATACATTGATATCTATTTGTATAGTTAAAAAAGACCAGCCAGACCTGGTATTCTTCTCCTTCTGCGGCTATAATTGCAATATGACAGTAACACCAGAAGATACCCAGCATGCTGTATTGTTTCCCAGGTGGGAGTAACCAAGATGGCATCTATTTCACAGAGTGGGCCATGGAGCAGTGAAGCCAAATTCAAGGCAAATTCATCGGTTCCTGTTTGCCCAAAACAAATTAGAAATTTATACAGAGGTGAAACAAATTTTGAAGAGCCCATCAAGATGTTTTGGTCGGGGGACCAGAAGAGCAATGCCTTACATGTCTATATTGCTGCAGAATTTTGACACAGAATTCTTGTGTCTTCAAGTTCTTCAAAAAATGAAAGGGATTTCAAGGAAAGCTAAAATAGCTTCAATAAGGCTGCAATCCTGTACACACAGACATGGGAGTAAATTCCACTGGACTCAGGGCTCAATCCACCAGATGTTTGGAATGGCAGAGGGAGTGCTCCGCCATTCCAAGCCATTGTGAACGTGCCGTAAAGCATGTTCACAACAACTTTTGAGTAAGGGCAACCGGCATGGAGGATCGTCCTTGTTGCCGCTGGAGAAGGCAAGTGAGCCCCGGCAGGGGAAGTCCTGGTGACGAGGGAAGGGGCCATTGGCCGAGCCAGCCCGGGGGGTGGCAGTAATGGCGGCCACCATATCCCTGTTCCCTTCCTGGGCCGGCTCCGCCACTACACGGCCTCCTCGGACTTACGCCAGCTAAATAGCTAGTGGAAATTCGAGGAGGCACATGGGGCCTCCCCACGTTACACCGGGGGAAGGGGATGAACATCCCCTTCCCCCAAGTAGACCTCTGGGCTGCTCCCGGAATGGGGATAGGATCCGGCGGGCAGCCTGGGTCGCCCGACAGATACTTATACAGGACTGGGCTGCCCATGTGGTTTGCTTCTGCATAGGATTGCACTGTGAGGCTGCAGTCCTATGTACAGAGTAAACCCCACAGAGCACAATGGAGTTTACTTCTGGCTAGACATGCATAGAATTCTCTTGTAAGCTTATCAAAATTTCTCAGGGGAATTCTACTAGAGATGGATAGACTTCTCTGTTCCATCTCAACTTCACATGGTGTACTCTTCTTTGATTGTCATTCCACTCTCTTCTGCCAAAAATCTCTATTTTTTTAAATCACCAAAAATACATGTCTATATACATTTTCCCCCAAGTATTTTCAGGTATATCCTACCTAAACAGATGATGCAATATGATGATGAGATTATCATGATGGTGATGAATATTGCATACCACTGTTCAGTTCAACAAAAAAGCTCACAAAGCAGATTGTGTTGCAAAGAAAATGAGAAGATTGGGATGTGAGCATCTAAAGCAAGGGGTGGCCACCCTTCCACCATTAGGGCCTCTGTGTTTTTAAGAGCTGTGTAGAAGACAGAATCTTGGCAGCTGCAATTGCTGATGGTGCTGCTAAAGCAGCTGTACCTGCTGAAATGCCCTCACCTACCATTAAAGGGCCAAGAGCATTCATCTTGAAAGGGTGGCCACCCCTGATCTAAAGACGTGTTTCTACACAAATGTACAGAAGGCACAGAGTTTGTATGCAGCTCCATTTCTGAGAAAATCCATTCTTCTGGGGAGTAAGAGGGGTCTGAAACCATACAGTCTGTCATAAATTTTCATCAGAGAGGAATTTGGTATTCCTAAATTCCACACATCTTATTGGATTCTGACATAGCCCTGATATCCCTATTTAATGTCATTCCCTAATGAAGCTGCCATAGCAGCCCAAAAGTGCTAAAAACAAGTAAGCTCTGGATCCCTGAAGGATACTGTCAATACACTTGATAATAATGCAGTATAATCAAAATAAGTGATTGACCAATCAGAGAACATTATGCTGTTGTATATTAATAGAGACCAACTATATTCTCAAATTTGGAAAAAAAATGAGGCCACCTTAATTATATAGATGTAGGTACACCTACAATTCCTGAACCAACACAAGAGGGCATTATTGCTATGAGTTCTCTGTGATTTTTGTGTCTCAAGTTAACGTTTTCTCTTTAGCCTATTACGTTGTTGACTTTGATGCCTTGAGACTACATTTTAGGGAACATGACAAACCTATTCTCCATGGTGGAAACTCCCTAGTATCAGTGGTGACGGACTTTTCCATGGGGAAAAATGCTAGAAGACCTGACAAAACAGGCTAGGCAGATAGGTACTCATATACAGAAACGGGAAAGTGAATCAACAACTGAAAGAAACCTCCATGAAGGAAAATGGTAAGTTGGACATAGAGCTTGGAATGGCTAGCTGGGTTGTTTTCCCCCTCCTAAATATCAATCAGATGCTTTTTTCAATTTTAATTTCTCTTGCATCAGTTCCAGCATATCTGAATTATCTATATTCAGATCAATATAGAATTGAGATATGTTCACATTGTGAAGATCATTAAAGCACACAGTAATGTAACCTAATACCAAAATGTGTAGGATTTTAACAGCACCATTCTATACTTATCTACTGAGAAGTAAATCCCATTGTGTCTATGGGGGCTAACTCCCAGGGAAGTGTGTACAGGAAGTCCTCACTTAAAGTTGTCGATAGGTTCTTCTTAGAAAATGCAAGTTTAAGCGAAATGACATATAATGAAACCAATTTTACAATAGGCTAATTGATAAATGTAAACGTTCTCATGATAGGTACATTCTTAGATTTTCACAACGTGTCCAGATTTTAGAATTCAGAACAAGCATTTTGCCAGGAAACTCCGTTGTAATATACTGTATAATTTTATTATTATAAACAGATGGTTAAAATTTCCCATGACATTTTCCCATCAACTCTAAATGAAACAACTTTAAATGTTAAGTGAGAACTTACTGTATGTACAAGGCTATGATCCTATCCGCACTTTCCTGGGAGTAAACACCACTGAACACATGGGACTTACTTCTGAGTAGACATGCATAGGATTGTGCTGTAAGTTGCAATCCTATATGCATTTACCTGGGAGTAAGTCCCATCGACCTCAGTGGGACTTACTGCGGAATAAACATGCATTAGATCAGTGGTGGCCAACCTTTCAATGTGAATGCTGGCCCTTTAAATGGTTGTATAGGTGAGGGCATTTCAGCAGGTGCAGCTGCTTTAGCAGCACCATCAGCACTTGCAGCTGCCAAGATTCTGTCTTCTACACAACTCTTAAGAACACAGTAGCCCTAATGGTGGAAGGTTGGCCACCCCTGCATTAGATTGTAAATGAATGTGTGTTACTAAATTAAAATGTCGTTTAAAGAATGGCCCTTCTGTTTTCTTCACAGTACACTGTCTCTTACTAATTATTCCAAAATGGATAATAAGACTGATGTATCGGAGTTTATGCTTCTGGAATTTTCCGAGATTCTGGAACTGCCGGTTCTATACTTCCTTCTGTTCCTGGTGTTGTACCTTGTAACCGTATCAGGGAACCTTCTCATCATCTCTGCAGTTGCTTTTGACCACCATCTCCACACCCCCATGTACGTTTTCCTGATGAACCTGGCCATGTTCGACCTGGCTTCAGTTTCAGTGATTATCCCCAAATCCATGGTCAATTTCCTCATGAACACCAGGCGCATTTCTTATGCCGGATGCATGGCTCAGGTTCTCTTTTTTGTGTTCTTTGTAGGTTCAGACTTTTTCCTGCTCACAGTGATGGCCTATGATCGATACGTTGCCATTTGCAATCCATTGCAGTATGGGATGCTGATGAACAGGCAAGCCTGCTTTCAAATGGTTGCTAGTGTATGGATAATTGGTCTTTTCTATGGAGTGATACACGCTAGTGGCACCTTTGCAGGTCCCTTCTGCTTTAATAATGTGAATCAGTTCTACTGCGACATCCCACACCTACTTAAGCTCTTATGCTCAGACTTGTATCTAGTTGAATTGGGAGTTCTTATCTCCAGTATAAGTATAGTCTTTGGGTGCTTTATCTTTGTCATTGTAACTTATGTGCAGATCTTCACTGCAGTGCTAAGAATCCCCTCTGTTCAGGGAAGGCAAAAGGCCTTCTCTACTTGCCTTCCACACCTTGGTGTCTTCTCCACTTTTGTATTCACTGGATGCATTGCCTACTTGAGACCCACCTCTAATACCCCTTCTGCTCTGGATGTTGCATTTACGGTAATATATTCCATGGTTCCACCCATTCTGAATCCAGTCATCTACAGCATGAGAAACAAGGACATCAAGGTTGCCCTGTTGAAAATCTTAGGGTTAAAGAAACATTCTAAGAGTGTATTCTCTACTCTTCTACAGTAGTGTGGATTCTACATGAATGAACATACCTTAACCAAATTGATCAAATGATTCAAGTGTCTTACCTATGAGGAAAGTCTAAGCATTTGAGGGTTTTCAATTAGGAAAAAAAATAGTTTTTGGATGTGTCAAAATGTATTTAAAGGTCAAATGCAAAAGATCAAACCAAAACTATAATGGCATGCACTGAAGAAGAAGAAAAATGGTAAGATGCATATTTCCTCAGCTTAATTTTGGACATTGATATTTTGTGCTGAATGCACTTATATTATAACACCATGTGTATTCTGAAAATGTAAATGAAATGGAAATATATCCAATAAATGATATCTAATGCACAACCTTAATGCAAAAGCATCTGTTACAGAAACAGAAATCTCATGTATCTTTCCAAGCAATGAAACTCACCTTTCTAGGAGCTCGTTTTTACTTTCTGAAATGTAACCCAATACTGCTTAAAATATCCAGCCCCAAATTCTCATTCAAGTCATATCCCTCCTTAATGAGTGGAGTCATCAGCTTTTTGCAAAGTGTTTCACCTCACCCTTCCTATTGCTTCACATTTCCAAATATGCAAATAGCTAACACTGATATGCTTTTCCTGAAGCCTGTTTGTAGTTTGTATACAAAAGTGATACCAGATAACACCCATCCTGCTGTGTTGTTACCCAGAGTGCACTGCAAGAAGCCATGATGGTGTCTAGGTTTAAGACTCGTCACAGAATTTCACCCACAACCAAATTTGGATGTTCCAATGTGGGCAAATATATTTGGACCAACCTTAACAACCCAATCCTATGGTCATGTTGCTCTGAGAAGCATGGTATATGGTGACTGCCTTTGGATGCCAATACACCAAAGCATCGCCAATGCAGCCCAGTCCCACCAGTGGATGGGACCCCAGGTACCAGACCACCCTTTGCCCCAGGAGGACTCCACACACAAACCATCAACTGGAATGTTCACTCCATCACTCCAACAGGGGGAGCAAGAACAAAGTACCCCACACGTATAAACAATGAAGGGGAGTGGGAAGTCCATCCCTCTCGCTTGGTGAATACCAGGTACTCCAACCATGGTCACTGCTGACCAAACACTCATCTTTCAGATGCTGTTCTATAATTGATACTCTTAAACAACAACAATAAAAACACCTTTAACTTGATCACTTATTATCATGTAGTGTGCGTATATATACAGTATATCTCTCCTCACAGAGACTTTTCACAGATTTTTTTTTTGTCAGTGGCGTGTCTCGAACAGGCCATTCACTGATTTTCAGGCTTATGAGGTGGCAACTCTACCAACTGAGCCAGACCTCATGCAAGTAGATGAGGATCGCTTCTTTCCACTCTAGTTGTTTCATTCCTTCAGCTACCCCAGGGTGGAACTCTGCAGGGGTGAAGGGGCCTCCATGTTAGAAGGATTCAACTCTGTCTTCACTCTCTTCTTTGGTTCTGAGAGTGGGGATGGGGGCAGGCAAACCACAATCTGCATGTTCACTGCTGCCATAGTAGCAGACGGTTGGGGAGAACAGAGAGGGCAGCGTATTGACAGCAAAACAGGGACTATGGCACAGCAGATGCCAGCAATGATGCAAAGGGCAAGGCATGTGTGTGACTAGATGGATGGGCTGTTGCAATAAGGGCCCTATGCTACATGCAAGACCAGCATTTGGCCCATGCAGTGTTACATGCAATGGCCAGCCCATGTGCTAAATGTTACCAACTGGGTGTGCTTCTGTGTGGTACTGTAGGATGCTGAATTCTCCGTGAGTTCTTCTTTGCACGTCTGCTGCTGTGGTTGAGTGGTTAGAGAGAAGACCTGTGAAGTGACCGGGGGGGGGGGGTTAAGACCTACTTCAAATCCACTTTTGTCCCTGCCATAGGTGTTTCTGGCTGGACATGCAAAAGCTGAGCGTAACGTTGAATCATATAGCAAACCCTCAGCATGATCTTGAACCTGTTTTGCCTGACGCCCAACTCTGTCTCTGTCTAGTAAGTTATCAACTCTGTCTCTGTCTAGTATGTTGCCTGACAGTCCCAACTCTGTCTAGTATCCTGGGTACAGTTAGGGCTTCCCTCATAGTTCAACCTAGTCCCTCCTCTGGCAAAAAGGCTCCTTCAATTTGGTGTAGCCCTCCAATGAAGACCTGAACCCTTGCCATAGAGAGGCATATGTGCTGCATATGTGTTTCTTCTACATGCCTGCTACCTTTCTTTCATTTTCATGGTATACAGATGCTGGAGAATACTGGCATTCTTGGCTGCTCCATGCTTTTCTGCCCCTTGTTGCCTGGACCAGAATAGCTCCTGCAATAGAAGGACCTGGGGTAGCCTTCTGTCAGGTGGTTTGTGTGTGCTGTCATAAGGGCATTTCCTGATGATCAATGGTGGTGGTGGAGTGTAGCTCTTTCTCAGGGGGGCACCAAACCAGCACTGACCGTAGTTGGGGGCACCAACCCTGCACTGACCACACTTGGGGCCACTGCCTCAATTGGTTCACCCTGGCAGCACTTCCCTGGCCATTGACACTGGGGCTGGGTGGGTTACAGAGATTGGTTCCTTTCATGTACAACCCATGTGGGACCAATGCCATCACCTATCTGTTGCACTGTATTTGGTGCATGGTGTTGGTATTTTCATAGAAACTGCCCATAGTGGAGAGGGGAAGGGCAGGGGATTAGGAGCAGGCTGGAGGAGGTGGATCTCAGTCGCAAAAGCACATGGCAGATCCTAACTCTCATCAGTGGCGTCACTGCAGGGGGTGCAGCTTTAAGTTCCTCTGGGATCGGAGCCTCCGTTACATGGAGGAATGAAGCGGCCCCGCCCCCTCACCTTCAGAGCCTTTCAGGGAAACTAAAGCAACGCGCAGGAGACTCCCTGCGCGTTGCTTTCGCTGCCCTGAAAGGCTCCGAACGTGAGGGGGCGGGGCCGCTTCATTCCTCCGTGTAACGGAGGCTCCAATCCCAGCGGAACTTAAAGCTCCGCCCCCCGCAGTGACGCCACTGACTCTCATTTTCCAACCTACCACGCCCCTTCCTCTCCTTGAACTTACGCTAGGAAAATAGTTGGTGTGGGTCCGAGGAGACCCATAAGTGATCAGGGGGCCTACCCAGAGGTAAGTAAAAAGTTTTCTACTTACTTCTCACTGGCTGTCTTCTCACCCCCCCCCCCCCCACTCCCCACACACCATAACATGCAGCACAAGCTGGGATAGGATTGGGTTGATAGTTGTTCTATGATCTATATGTATTCTGTCACACACATCCATTCCCTGCTATACGAATATTAGCAGAAGTACTTTTTGACGTTGCTCTGTATTAGTGTTGAACTCTTGAGACCAAAGAAAACTCCCCATGGCCATCACCTCCTACTGCCAGCACCAGCAGAAGTAGACGTTTCACTACCTTGAGGGAGCAGAAGAACTAATATAAAATGGCATGCATAGTTGTGCAGATATAATGATTTACAGTTGTTGGAGAAGAAATTCCATCAAAAAGTGAAACACGTCTGCTTAGAATGAAAATGGTAAGTTACATACATAGATCTCGAATGATCAGTGAAGCTATCTCTGCTTTCCTATTTTAATATGGTTCAGATTTTTGTCTTGCAAATATAGTTCCAAATGAAACTGGTATAAATCTCAGGGTTTATCTATAGGGATAAACTCAGTGATTTATCTATAGGGACACTGGAATTTTCACGTTGCAAAATGGGTTAAAGCTAGCAGTAGCACAATGTAACAGCAAAATCTGACAAATCCATTCTCATTCAGAGGGATGTATCTAGAGAAAGTGGATCGGGCCTGGGAGGGGGTGGAACTGGCATCCTCAATGGGCGCCGAATCCTAACCTTCCTCCCAGGCTTGGATCTCCGACATTGGGCTTCCCGGCTATCTGCCACCAAAATAGGTGGCGGGGATCTGAGTACCCCCATAGGGTGAGTTGGAGTGTTACCTGGGATAAGTTGGCAAATGGCCATCCCTATACAGCATTGGATATAGCATGTGCCTGGCACATACACTGCACCAGTGCTGGATAGGATTGGGCTGTGAGAGTCTGTATGTGCTATTTCCTTTGAAGGCACAGACATTCCATCATGGCACACAACAGTTACGTTTGCCATCTGCAATCCGCTACTGTATGAAGTTATTATGAACAAATGAGCTTGCATTCAGATGGCAACAGGGGCATGGATTCTTGGTGTTCTCAATGCATACACTGGTAGAACATTTTCCATAACTTTTTGCTCTAACGTTGTAGATCAGTTCTTTTGTGAAATTCCCAGGTTACTAACACTCTCTTGCTCAGATTTGTATCCAGTTGAAATTGGAGCCCTTGTGCATAGTTCTATTATATGTTTTGGATATTTATCTTCATCATTAAAACTAATGTGGGGATCTTCACTGCAGTACAAAGAATACCTTCTTTACAGGGACATCAGAAAGCCCTCTACACCTTCCTTCCCAACCTCACCATGGTCTCTATGCTTATGTTCACTGGACTCTTTGCCTATGCAAGGCTCCCAGTAATATCCTAGATCAGCGGTTCTCAACCTTTGGATGCCCAGGTACCCCCTATCATGGTCCAATTTTCTGGAGTACCCCTGCTAATTAATTGCCAATTAATTGGATTAATAAATTAATTAATTAGCTAATTAATCATTAAATAAAAAATAGTAAAACAATTTTAAATGTGAAAAATGTCTTACTTAACTCTCCCTGTGTGTGTGTGTGTGTGTGTGTGTGTGTGAGAGAGAGAGAGAGAGAGAGAGAGAGACAGACAGACAGACAGACAGACAGACAGACAGACAGACAGACAGACAGACAGACAGGGGGGATTACATTTAAGTTCTAATTAACAAGTAATTAACTAATGATTGATGCTGATAAGGGGCAGGCTCTAGCGTACCCCCTGCCATTGGTCCACATACTCCTAGGGGTAGTCATATCACAGGTTGAGAACCCCTGTTCTAGATCTTGGTTTTGCTGTGATATATGCTATATTCCCTTCTATGCTAAACCCATTCATTTATAACATGAGAAATAAACAGATTCAGACCATATTGTGGAAGTTATGGGCAGCCCAATCCTGCTTAACTTGAGGTGGCCGGCCTAAACGGCTGGCTGCTGCATCCTAGGTCCATTGCGGGCCACGCCGGCGTGGCCCATGCTCACCTCAGTGGAAGGGGACGCTCATAGTACCATAAGACAAAAGAAGAAATGGAGTACAACGGTCCGCCCTCCATCATAAAACAGAGGTTTCCTGGTGGATCACATTATCTGTTACATTTATATGCATGAACAATATGAATACTGTAGTATTCAAAGTAGTGTAGAGACTAAATGCACACAGATTTGTGTAAGTTAGATGAAAGATCAATTGATCGAATAAACATTTTTGTTATTTCTCCCACAGGTAGCATAAAACTGAATATTGAAGACAGAATGTCCAATCTTACTTCCACCTCCGACTTCCTGCTCCTGGAATTCTCAGAGGTCCGAGAACTACAGATCCTGCACTTTTTTCTATTCCTAGCCTTCTACTTGACAACCATGGCTGGAAACCTTCTCATCATTGCAACAGTAACCTTAGACCATCACCTCCACACCCCCATGTACTTCTTCCTAATGAACTTAGCCCTGATGGACATGGGCTCCATTTCTGTCACTGTACCCAAATCTATGACTAATTCACTCATAAACACCAGACACATTTCTTATTCTGGATGTGTCGCACAAGCATTCCTTTTCTTCTTCTTTGAAGCCTCAGATTTTGCCATCTTAACCATTATGGCGCATGACCGTTATGTTGCCATCTGCAAGCCACTACAATATGAAGCTATCATGAGCAAAGGAGCCTGCATTCAGATGGCAATCACCGCATGGATTTGCAGTATCATCTATGCTGTGTTGCACACTGGTTGCACCTTTGCATTAACCTTTTGCTCTAATATTGTCAATCAGTTCTTCTGTGAAGTCCCAAAGTTAATAAGACTTGCTTGCAATGATTTGTACCTAGTTGAAGTTGGGCTTCTTGTCTTTAGTTGTAGTGTAGTGTTTGGATGCTTTATCTTTATCATTACAACCTATGTGTTGATCTTCAGAGCAGTGCTCAGAATCCCTTCTGAACAGGGACGTCAGAAAGCCCTCTCCACTTGCCTCCCTCACCTCATTGTTGTCTCTGTGCTTGTGTTCACCGCACTCTTTGTGTATGCAAGACCTCCCAATAGTATCTCATCTGATCTGGATTTTGGTTTTGCTGTAATATATGCCATATTCCCTTCTATGCTGAATCCCTTCATTTATAGCATGAGAAATAAAGATCTTCAGACTGCCTTGTGGAAGATATTGCATAGAAGGCATTTTTCTAATGGGTTCCCCAAACTGTTATGATTCTTGAGATTGCAACATCTTTCTTTTTCGAACAGTGGAGACTTTCCAAGAAATTATGTACTCTAATTTTATGAAAAATTAAACCCTTCAAGTTTGCAAGTCTATGGTTGTTCTTCAACTACTATAAATGCACAGATACCTCCTTATGGTGATAATTGAGCTCGAGGTTCTGAGAACATTGCTGACTTTACGCAATGCTATTTCTAATATACATCTGTTTATTATATTTCTAATATACATTTGCGAGTGGTGAGTCAAACTCAAAGTGATTCAAAGAGGCACTTAGCAGTCACCCCTGCTAACTGGGCAAGAGGCACTTTTTCAATGGGTGCTCCTCTTATATTTAGCAGGGGGGGAGTAACTGCCCCCCTTTCACTCCAGCACCATTTTTTTTTCTGGTGGCTGTTTGCTGGTGTTCTTCTGCATCTTGTGAGCCCTTTTGGGAGCCATTTAATTATTTTGTCTGTAAACCGCTTTGTGAACTTTTTTGTTGAAAAGCGGTATATAAATACTGATGATGGTGGTGATAATAATAATAATAATAATAATAATAATAATAATAATAATAATAGGTTTCCTTAAAATCAGTACCCAAGTCTGCTTCAGTCCTTAAGAGCAAGCTGTGTATTGTATTTTAGAAGAAAGGAAGTTCCCTTAGACTTGTGTCAGACTACTGGACCATCAAGCTCACTATTGTCAACCAGGGGCGTTAGCTGACTGGGGGCCGGGGGGCGGTGGGCCCCAGGGCGTCAGGGCGGAAGGCTGTCCAGGGGGGCGGGAGGCTCCGGAAAAAAGCGGGAAAAATTTGAATTTTTCCCGCTTTTTTTCGGCGATTTTCGGCGATTTTTTACAGGATTTTTAAAGTGTGTATGCTTTTACCTGGACTTTAGTGAAATTGGACGGCTCCCACGACGATTTCAAGCCTTCTCCCGGGGGCGCAGCGTCTCCGTTCAGCCGCTCACTTGGTGCGGCACTTGGTGCGCCCCCAGAAGCAATCTCCGTAGTTTGCGCATGCGCAAAACCACGGAGTCTCCAGGGACGTTCTGGGCATGCGCAAACTACTTCCTGGAGCGTCCCTGGAGACTCCGTGGTTTTGCGCATGCGCAAACTACGGAGATTGCTTCTGGGGGCGCACCAAGTGCCGCACCAAGTGAGCGGCTGAACGGAGACGCTGCGCCCCCGGGAGAAGGCTTGAAATCGTCGTGGGAGCCGTCCAATTTCACTAAAGTCCAGGTAAAAGCATACACACTTTAAAAATCCTGTAAAAAATCGCCGAAAATCGCCGAAAATCGGCAAAAAAAGGGGGTAAAACTAATTAGCATAAATTATGCTAATTAGTTTGGGGGCGTCGAGGATGCCGCCCCCCCTGCCAGATCGGCTGGCTCCGCCACTGTTGTCAACCCTGACTGCCAGCTTTTCGGCAAGGTTTCAGAGGGATATTTTTTCTCTGCCCTATCTGGAGATGCCAAGAATTGAAACTGGGGTCTTTCACATGCAAAACATGTGCTCTAGCACTGAACTACAGTCCCTCTCCCTTGTACTTCCTTTCCCCCTACCCAAAATCGTTCAGATTTGGTTTCATTAATAAAGTTGGATTCTTATGTCAGTGTTGTAATCCCATTATTTCCTATTCAACCTGTATGGCTGATACTGGGCTAGGACACTCATAAGAACATGTGCACATAGGAACTAAACATGTTTGCAAGGATCTTTGTGTAATTGGCTTGTGGCATACCTCAATCAAACATGGCCTTTAACAAGAAGAAAATAACATGAGTATAAGTGCAACACAGACTGTTTTCTGTGGGGACAAACGTACAATAAGAGGGAGGGAAGATCAAGAATAAAATGTAAATGAACTGTCATCTCAAAGGATCCCTGTCTTAAATACACATCCAAACCCAAAGCTATTTTAGTTGCTAGAATATCAGAAGCAAAAGGGAAAGTTTAACTTCATAATGAAAGAGGGAGTGTGGAGATATAAGAGGGAGGAGTGGGAAAGAAACAAGGGGAAGATGTTACCATGAGGGGAATTACCCAGGGCAAAGGGTTAAAGAAGGGGATTGTACAGTACTATGTGGAAGAAGGAAAGAGAAAAGCAAGTATAAGAGAGAGGAAGAAACTGTCAAGTCATGAGACAGCAACTGGTGTTGCAATTCATTATAGCATGAAATGGTCTCTACAAGCAAGAAGTGAGCCCAGCAGGGCATCAAGCTCTTCACTCACTTGTAGCAGAAGACCTAAGCTAAGCAGAACTTAGTTTGCGAAGTTAGGACAACTAGGTCTGCTCAGTGGGATGAACGGTGAGATCTCAAATAATAAACAGCGTTGTGAGGAACATTCAGGTAAGCACTGGGTAAGAGCTGGTCATCAACAGGACTAAAGCTGCAATGCTTTGCATACTTCCAACAGGGTGGGGCTTGCAGGGCACTTCCAAGTTGGCAGCTGCCTCAATGGGAGACACCACCACCACCACTCCACCCACCCACCCACACACCCACACACACACACAAACAAACATCATTGCCAATGAACATTACTAAGTAAAGTTTCTTGACCTGGTTGAAAAGACCACCTGGTGGGCTCTTGAAGGAGGAAAAGGAAGGTGAAAGTATGATGCTCCACTTTAAACATTTTTTATTATTATTACCAGCATTATATCAGTCAGCAGTATCATGTCCGCCCAGGCAGCTGCCACTTACTGTCTCTGCCCTTGAACATGTGGCTGGAGTGCAGAGCAGTAAGGCACTATTTTTTTTTCTTTGCCTCCCTTTGACCATTCCTTTCCTCCCCTGTGCAGCCGTACTTGGGCATGGGGGTGACAACACATGCTGCAGGTGATTTGGCAGTGTGCTGGAATGGACCTGGCCACAGCCTCTGTTTTTTTTGGGGGGGGGCAGTTTATGGCTCATCCAGGGTTGTTGGCAACCCTGACAGCAGCATGTGGCTGGTGCAAAGGGTGCCTTGCAGATGGAAGTGTGGAGTCACTTCCTGCACTCATACCAGACTGGGGGTTCTTTGCCCTGCTCCTGGAACCCCATCAATCCCTTATTCCCTCCACAAGGTATTCATGCCTCCCCTAGCTGTGGCTGGTTGTCATACTGACTGGCCCAAGCTGTGGTTTGGGGCTCGGTGTGGCAATGTCAGGTGGGCAGCAATATTTGTGAGCACTGTTTATGAGCACCCATCTGTTTGTGAGCATGGCTGCTATGAGCCTTGCATGCTCCTCATGTTTCCAGTTTTACTCAGCCATGAGTCCCACTGTGTCGCTGGGCAGCATGGCTTGACTTGCAGTGTCAAACTGTAACATCTTTGTTGGACATCAGTGGCACTTACATCTCAGTGGAAACACAATAACTGTGTTACCCAACTGGTGGATTGCAGGGGGCATCAGCCTAAGGTTGGCCATTTGCTGGGCACTCACCACATTGGTGCTGGGTAGGTTTTCAGATGCTGAAAATTGTGGGCCCACAAGAGAGCAAGCAACAGCAGAACTGGCTCCCAGCTGGGCCTTGGAGAAATGCCCTACTTCACCAGCCCAATGGACAAGCACGGGATGCTGTTAAACCATCTTCTACTGAGGTAGAGGCCTGTAACTGTGAGAAGTATTACTCACCAATTCTTGCATTCCAGCATGAGCACACCCTGTGCCAATCATGCGCTATCATGTACGCACGTACGTAACCCTAATTAGAAAGTACAGCCCCTCCTATGCAGACTCAGCCAGGAATAAGCCATGCTTTGTGAAACTGGACATTACTGGACACTATTTTATAGATAAGCATATAAGGTGGTGCGAAGGAGTCGAAAGGAATCCACCATGTCAATAGGTCAGAAAAACACTGCAAAGAGGAGGAGATTTGTGAGTATGCATGACGTTTAGTTTACTAAAAAACCTATTGTATGTCTCGTGATCAGGGCCTCAGTTTTTGGAACCAATTCCACTCGGTGCCATTTATCCCTGGAATAAATCATCCTGTTTCTACATTTGTTGCTGTGCTGTTATTAAACACCGAGTGGCTGGATCTGAGTACTATACTACCAGTGGTTGGGGAATGTTTCCTGCTGAGTCCTCCTCAACAAGACATGCTGGTTCATCTAACTGAAAACAACCGGGGACAGAGGACTGCTTTGTCCTTGAACTCGCAGGCCTGTAGGTAGGCTCACCATCCATCCCGGAACTCCCAGGACTGTCCCGGGTTCCAGGCTCTGGTCCCGGATCGGTCCCGGGTGTTCCATGGCCCGGTGGAAGCCTCTGTGACCACCGATTTCAAAGGCCTATAGGGATTTGGAAGGGTTCCTGGGCGTGGTTATCTTTTTGTCTGCATGGCCTACCATATTTTGAAGTGCCCAAACCAGGACACACACACACCCTTCTTTTTTCCCCTCCAGTTTTTTTTCCTTGTCTTTTTGCTTCTTCTTCTTGACTTATTTTTTTGCGGGCACAGAGGGGCTGCTTCCCGCATGTTAGCACGCTCAATATTTTTCAATTAATTAATTACTTAGCCCCCCATTTTTGCCCCCTTGCCTCCTCCTGGTGCTGTTGCCTGATTCCTGGCTGGCCAGCTGCTTGGGTCAGCCAGGACTCCTCTCTTGACCACCCCTCTCCTCCTGCCGCTGCTGCTTCACTTTTAAAAAGGTAAAACGTTTTCCTGTCAGCCATCTTTGATCTCATGAAATCTCACGAGATCCAAGATGGTGGAGCCCAAATCTTGTGAGGGCATATGAGGCATTAGCACACTGCTTCATGTGCCCTCACGAGATTTGGGTGGCACCATCTTGGATCTTGCAAGATTTCATGAGATCCAAGATGACTGACAGGAAAACGTTTTACCTTTTTAAAATTGTCAGTGAAGCAGCAGCAGCAGTGTCGGTGCCCCCCCCCCCAGACTGGGACTGCCCTGGTTTGGATGTTAAGCATAGGCCATCTGACATTCTCCAACATTTTTTTAGCATATTTCTATCCTACGTTCACTTCACATAGTAAATGCCCAAGGGGCTAGGATATGGAGGAGAACTAGAAGAAAAGGTATTCTGGCCTTTGGAAGGACAACAGTGTTGGCAAGTGGGACAAACATTCCCCACCTGGCCATTGTTCAACTGAGGCCTTCATGAAAGTAGAAGTAGTGGAGTGCATTTGTCCTTATGTTTGCTGATTTGTTTCTAGGAGACTTGTAGCAAGACCTGCATGTCTTAGAACTGACAGTTGGGGGGGGGGGATAAGCTCCAGGCTAACCCCCTTCCCCTACCACGTGGCAGCTACACTGAAGGGCTGGAAATAAGAATAGGTTCGAGGCATCTAGGGGCAACTTCTGCGGTGATTTTCCATCCATCTCCGGAGAACAAAATCTGAGCGCATGACAAACATGCATATATACCATTATATATATAGCATACAATGGTACTTATGACCATTAACTTTTTCATGTCCTCAAATTCAGGTGTAATTGATCCCTTGATTAAAAGAGAAAAAATCAATTGCAAAAAAAGTATTAACAACTTTCCTCCCCCTCCCCCAGTTTAGCTATTCTATTCTCCTGGGAGCAGGTCTCAAAGAAGCCAAAGAAGACATTAATACAATGTCCTTCCCATGCAGAGAACCATTATATTGCCAGCTACAAGAGAAAGAACTACACATTTAGTGCCAAGGTTTTTTTGGAGGAAAATGCTTCAAGGAACAGATCACATCCTGACCTAATAGCTTCTGCAACAGGGATGTTGTATACTATTAAAAGACAACAATAGTAGAAAGTAAGTAAATGGTTATCCACATTTAAAACATTCTCAACTGCCTGTTGGCATACACTTCTGTCTGACTGATCCATCGATATTCTTTTCTAATTTTTGTCCTTTCCTTCATTCTCTCTACCACTAATATCAATCCTACCTACTACTGATTCTGCATGATGAAAAACTGAATCTATCTGACTGATGCTCCACATTGTAGTGGGAAATTTATGCAAAATTTATGGTAAATTTATCCACCACACCTTATAGTTCCTTCTCTCCCTAAGTGCTAAGTAACGGGTAGATGAGATGTAAATTTCCCCCACTGTTTTTCAGAAAATGTATTAGATTCTACCTTTGGTAGATGTCCTCCCTTCTCCTGTTCACACCCACTTTGAGCAGATGGGAAATATTTTTTTCATTATTAAGATTAGAGAAGTTGTTACATTGCATATGATTTCACTTGAGAGTGGTAGCATAAAGATATTATAGATTCAAGCTATACACATGCAGAAGTAATTGCTCACATTTAACTTTTAAACACTGAATTCCTGCTTATTGGTAGTTGCAGAGGAGGGCTGAATTGAGCCTTCTACTTCAACCTTTCATGACTGATCTGTGGAAAACATATTTTTCTTCTTCTTCTCTTGGGCTATGTGTGTTCAGTTGCTTCTGCCTCCTGTACACATCTAGCCAGGAAAGAGTCATATTCCAGCTTAAAAAAAATGCTTGAAATGGGGGAAAAATGATTTCAACCTTGTAGTAAAAGTTGCGTTCCTTCCTAACCAATCAGACTTATGTAATCAGATAAGGGAACAATTTGCTGTGCTGCAGATTCATGTTTCAGCTGGGGGGGGGGAGGTTGGTATATGTGGTGATTCACCTCATTCATATGAGCTGGAGCTAACGTGAGTTGCCTTCCAGTGATTAGAAGCTATTCAGATCATGTTTTCCCCTCTGGAATTTTAGATTAAAATATGATCAGGGAAGGTAGACTGATCTGAATAAATTATGGCCCAATCCTGCATAAATAACCGCCTGCAGAGTGCACGCTCCGCAGGTGCTGGGTGTTGTAAACACGCCATAAAGCGTGTTTTTGATACCCAGAGAGTAAGAGCCGCTGGCGCGGAGGCCGGCAGCCCTTACTCCGACTACCCCTGGAAAGGCCTGTAGCAGTCGGTGCAGGGGCGGGGGGAGGGCGGGCCAGGCAGCAAGGGAGTGCAGCAGTTGGGGAAATTGGACTGGGAGGGGGCAGGGATATTGGGGTGAGCTCCACCGATATCCCGTTCCCATTCCCGGCCTGGGGAGCCGGATATACGTCAGCTCCAGAGCTGGAGCTCTACGTTCTTTCTTTCCCCTGTTCAAACCACAGCCTTATCCAAACACTATACCAAAATACCAACAATGGAAACAACATATCTCAAGGAATATCATTGTACCATAAAACAAAAAATTGTTCAGAGCTAGGATAGTCCGTCTTCCCTTATAAAGAGATGTATCTTGATAGAGGGGGGTTTATTGTTCATTTCATTGGACATTGAATAAACAGGTGTACATACAAATTGAACTGAAAAATCAGTTTTAATACAATTCAAGTTTATTCTACCACCCACAGGTGACAGGAAATTTAAAGACATGGACAAAATGCCCAATCTTACTTCCACCTCTGACTTTCTGCTCCTGGAATTCTCAGCGGTTCAAGAACTACAAATCTTGCATTTCTTTTTGTTTCTAGCTTTGT
Organism: Plestiodon gilberti rubricaudatus; assembly: GCA_026170595.1. Lineage (NCBI taxonomy): Eukaryota > Metazoa > Chordata > Lepidosauria > Squamata > Scincidae > Plestiodon > Plestiodon gilberti. The sequence continues at coordinate 25,316,426 of JANXHW010000006.1, forward strand.
ACTTGATAGCCATGGTTGCAAATCTTCTCATCATTACTTTAGTGGTCCTTGATCATCGCCTGCACACCCCCATGTATTTCTTCCTAATGAACCTAGCCCTGATGGATCTGGGCTTCATTTCTGTCATCGTACCCAAATCTATGACTAATTTACTCATGAATAGCAGAACCATTTCTTATTCTGGATGTGTTGCTCAGGTCTTCTTCTTTGTGTTCTTTGGAGGATCCAACTTTGCCCTCTTAACAATAATGTCGCATGACCGTTATGTTGCCATCTGCAATCCACTACAGTATGAAGCTATTATGAACAAAGGAGCCTGCATTCAGATGGCAACTGCTGCATGGATTGCTGGTGTTCTCTATGGTGTGCTACACACAAGTGGCACCTTTGCAAATACATTTTGCTCTAATGCTGTTGACCAGTTCTTCTGTGAGATCCCAAAGTTACTAAAACTCTCTTGCTCTGATTTATACCTAATTGAAGTTGGATTTCTAGTGCTTGGTTGTACTGCAGGGTTTGGATGCTTTATCTTCATCATCACAACTTATGTGTCCATCTTCACCACAGTGCTCAGAATCCCATCTGAACAGGGACGTCAAAAAGCCCTCTCCACTTGCCTCCCCCACATCATTGTTGTCTCTGTATATCTGTCCATTGGATCCTTTGTCTATGTAAGGCCTCTCAGTAACACTTCAGGTGATCTGGAACTTGGTCTTGCTGTGATATATGTCATATTTCCTCCTATGTTGAATCCATTCATTTACAGCATGAGAAATAAAGAGATTCATACTGCACTATGGAAGGTATTTCATCAGAGGCATTATTCTAACAGGTATCCTGGGCTTCTTTTGTGATTGTTGAGACTTTACCATCCTTTACCGGAACAGTGGGGAATGTTCTAGCAATCATGTCTGGTTGTGGGAAATGCTACAAATACTCAGAGTGTCTTTTGGTTTCTAAGGTTTACGGGTAAACAAGCCATGTGTAAAATTCTAATTCCAGCTAAAATAAAAATTATTCAAAAATGTCCATGGTTTTACAATGTTCACCACGTGCAGACAAGAAACAATTAAAACCTGAAGCTAAGAATACTCCGACGTTTCGCTTCTAAAACAAGAAACATTTTCTACGAAAAAATCCGTAGATTATTAGGTGGTAGCCATACGAGTCGCGCTACAGTTCTTTTATGACTAGAAAGCGCGGGGACTTCGTTAACTAACAGCTGACGTGCTGCGGAAATAACCAATTAACCTTCAAGTAAGACTCCGACGATCGTGCTGTGTCCGCTTTTGATTTTAAGTCTTTGCAGCGCTATTACTCACAAGCACTACGATCTCCCGATGTTATTATGAACTGTGCAGCCTGAGAACGGAGAACTCTGTTGTTCATGTTGTCGTTGTCTTACTATTTTAAACCTCAGACTCAGAGAGCAGTGATGTCTCTCTCCTTCGTAGGGTCGTAATACAGAGATGACCCATCTTCTTTCTGAACAAACCTGGATACGTGGAGGAATTTGTTTATCTCATTAAAACCAAAAACTCTATTATGTCTCCTTATTGCTCTTTTATCCATTTAGCTCTGGTTGTACTGCTCCTCCATGCTCTTTTTTATTGTCCCTCTGATGTCTTATTGCGAATAATGGGAAACCAAATTTTATTAAATCAACAGCTGATACAGCGCCTCCGCATTACGACCCAACACATTGACATCCCTTTTCCATGTGTTCATCTTGGTTTTTTTTCCTTTGTGCTTCTCTTGTATTTTGAATTTGATCATTTATAGCATGATAAATCAATGTTGGGTGGAAGATGGAAATTATTATGAACTTTGAGTACATAGAGTTGCTGGATTGCTTCTCTAAATTTGGATGCTGAATGTATGTATTTTGAAAATTGGATTTTTGGTGGTGTTTTTGTTATGTTTTGGAGAAATATAAATTGTAAAGCTAGCTGCATGATGCTAGAGCTTCTCATGATTTCATTTGCTGTGGCTCAAGGGATGAATAAGGCTGTAAGATATGTTCGTTTATTTTTGGATTAATAGATGGGCAATCCAATACAACATAAGTCTCTCACCCCACTCCATCCTCATCAATGTAACATGGGAAGTTTCAGGTCCTGGAGGCCTCCTCGAGGTAAGGGAGCATTTATTACCTTGCCCCGGAGCATGCTTCTGCTACCCTGATGGGTCTACTCTGATCTGTGCCAGCAACTTTGCTGGTGGAAGTCCAAGTAGACCCAGGTAGCTCGATTGAGACAGGAAAAAGAGATAACATATTAACTCCCTCTCTGCCGACTTACTGCTGACTTACTTCTCCAGTTTCTCTTGCTACATCTTCCAGGACGAAGCTTCACCATTTTCCTGAGCTATGCAACTAAACCAGAACTTGAGTAAGCACCTCCATTTACCTTGTTCTTAGCACAATGTGATTCATTTCCTCCCAATAATTCAATTCACAACACGTTGATCTTCAGTAGTACACAGGCAATGGTTGCTAGCCTCAGTTCGGAAATTGCACTTAGTTCTCAGAAAGATTTTCACCTCAATCACATGATCTGGAAATTGTTTCTCTCCCTTTCTAATTCCACGTTCCAGCATGCAAGGAAAAACTCCCTGTATAGATTAAAATGACTTGTGCTCATGACTTGGCCAGTGCCGTTCCTAGAGGGGGGGGGGCGGTACTGTAAGTTGCACACAGGTTACTCTGGTTACTCAGTTACTCAGGGTTACACGATGGCCTCACCCACTCACCATTGGAGCCATTCTGATCAGCGAAGGCAACACGCAGGAGACGCCTTCCACGTTGCCTTTGCTGCTCGGAATGGTTCCGATGGCGAGTGGGCGGGGCCACTGTATAACGCTGAGTAGACATGTGCGCAACTTACAGTACTGCGTCTCCCTCTTGGAACACTGGACTTGGCCATTAATTACTCTTTCTATTTCCAGATTTCCACACATTGGCAGTGTGACTTGTCACTCTTCCATCCCATCTCTTATGTTAAGTCTACATTCTGACTAACAGTCCAATCCTATGGACCAGATATGCTGGTGGATCTTGTGATCTGCCAGCAAATCTCACAATTTGCCGACACAGCAGCAGCTCCATAGAACTGCCACTAGCACAAAGCCTGGGAGGCCTCACACAGGTGCCAGTGGCCCACATATCACCCACCATGTCAGAGAACGTGTTGGCAGGGGAGGATCCTGGGCAGAATAGGGCAGTACAGAGGCCGGGCTGGAGATGAGAGATGGAGAATCTTGGCAGCAACAGCAGATGCTGAGATCCTATCCCTCCAGTCAGAGCCCAACACACACCCTTGGACATACCAAAGGCCGAAAGTCTTTATCAAAGGTGAAACCAGGAGGTCTCATGAACCAGGTCTCATGAACCAGTGTCAAATCAAGCTCCATTTCTGCTGGGCAGCACCAAGAAGGGTTGCAGTCAGATCAGTAAGTCTGGAAGGGTGAGGGTCCAGAGGTACAGTGCAATCCTGTGTAAACTTGCACTGGTGTAACAGCCAATGCACTGGTGTAAGTGCACTTACACTGGTGCATCTTCTGTTACACCAGCAAGGATACACAGGATTGCGCTGGTAGTCAATACCCTGCCCTGGGCATAAGCCCATGGCCAGGGTCAGCCCTAGTTTTGAGGTGGAATACCAAATGCTTCCCCCCTGACCTTTTGATGAGTCAGCTTCTGCTCCTCCACCAACACTGTAGCCTGGGGTGGGGAACCTATTTGGAGCGGGGGGCCATTATCCCATGGAGAAAATTGGCTGCGGGCTGGCCGTTAGGCCGTCTGAAATTACCCCCACCGCAAATTTGACCCCCACCGCAAATTTACTGCTCCCACCCACTGCACACTCGCCCACCCACCCACCCACTGCTCCCTCCCACCTACCCACCCACCCACCGCTCGCTCACTCAATCCCACCCACCGCTCTCCGAAACCCCTCCCTCTGCTCTCCAACTTACCTCAGGCTCCGGGCCGCCACCGCCGCCTTCCCGCGCCTCCTCCTTTTCAAAGCGGCCTTTCTGTACCTGCGCAGATCGCCGCTGGGCTCAGCTGCACTCTGCGCAGGTACAGAAAGGATGCTTTCAGAAGGAGTAGGTGCCGAGGTGACGCGTAAGTGTGAGTCAAAGTAGGTGAGTCAAACTCAAAGTGATTCAAAGAGGCACTTAGCAGTCACCCCTGCTAACTGGGCAAGAGGCACTTTTTCAATGGGTTCTCATATTTAGCAGGGGGAGAGTAACTGCCCCCCTTTTCCCCCAGCACAGTCTTTTCTGGTGGCTGCTTGCTGGTGGTGTTCTGCATCTTTTTTTAGATTGTGAACCCTTTTGGGACAGTGAGCCATTTAATCATTAGATTTTGTCTGTAAACCGCTATGTGAATTTTTTTGTTGAAAAGTGGTATATAAATACTGTTGTTGTTGTTGTTGATAATGATGATGATAAGAATAAGAATAAGAATAAGAATAAGAATAAGAATAAGAATAAGAATAAATAGGTTTCCTTAAAATCAGTACCCAAGTCTGCTTTAATCTTGAAGAACAGGCTGTGTATTATATTTTAGAAGAAAGGAAGTTCCCTTAGACTGAGTCAGACTACTGGACCATCAAGCTCACTGTTGTCAACCCTGACTGACAGGATTATTTCTGCAAGGTTGTGTGTGTGTGTGTGTGTGTGTGTGTGTGTGTGTTTCTCTACCCTACCTGGAGATGCCAGGAATTGAAACTGGGGTCTTTCACATGCAAAACATATGCTCTAGCACTGAACTACATTCCCTCTCCCTTGTACTTCCTGTCCTCCCCCAAAAAAATATTTCAGATTTGGTTTCCTTAATAAAGTTGGATTCTTATGTTAGTGTTGTAATCTCATTATTTCCTATTCAACCTATATGGCTGATACTGGGCATGGACTAGGTCTAGGACACTCATAAGTACATGTGCACATGGTAGGCTAACCAGATCTCCAACTGGGACAGAGTGGAGAACCTTTAGGAGAAGGAATGTGGGCAGGTGTAGCTTGTTAAACCTTAGAGCAAAATCCTAGGCATGTCTACTCAGAAGCAAGCCCCACTGAACACAATGGAGCTTGCTTCTGAGTAGGATTATTCTGGTAAGCCTAGCACATGGAAACTAAACATGTTTGCAAGGAGCTTTGTGTAATTGGCTTATGGCATACCTCAATCAAACATGTCAAAGAAGGTCCTCAAATGCAGTTTGCTGGTACTAATCATCACTTTAGGTTGATTAGGAAAAGAGAAATAAAATCAAGCTAAGAAGAAGAAAGTGTCAGCAACTTTTCTTTTCTCCTCATCAGCTGTGCTAAACTCCTGGGAACAAGCCTCCAGGAAGCCAAAACAGACATTAATAAAAGGTTTGACACCTTCACCTTTTTGCTGCCAGAGCTCACATGTGAAAGAGGGATAAGTTTCAAAGGAGGGATGAAAATGCTTCAAGGGACAGAGAAATGCCCCACTAATTGCTGGGGAAAAAATTGCATCTATCATTGAGTGACACAGATGGGGGGGGAAAGGTACGTTTTAGAATTTACCTAATTTTCCCCTTATAGTTTTTTTTTCATGTGCTCATCTGTCTCTCTGTCCATTCACTCTTTTCTCTTATCACTACTATTTGTGCTTCTCACCAGCTATTACTCAATCATTAATATCAGGCCCAATTCATGCTTAGCCTCATTTATATGATAGGCAAGAAAAAATGTCTCCCATATTTCAGGAACACCACAACAACTGTGGAGTTCTCTGCTTGCTATTAATTTGCACAATCACCTCTGCAATGTGATCGCAGCTCTGATTAGCAAAGGTCACTGTTCCCATCCAGCACTCCCCCCCCCAGCTCATTCAGGGGGACTTGCCCAGTTCAGCCTGCTGTATCTCCACAACTTTAACATTTATCCTAATGATCTATAAGTACCACTGTGGCAGGAAGGTAACAACGCCCTGTTAGTCATGCCAGCTACGTGACCACAGAAGCGTCTTCGGACAGCGCTGGCGCTATGGTCGTAGACAGAGATGAGCACTGCACCCTAGAGTCGGAAACGACTGTCTTTTGAGCTGGGGATATCTTTACCTTTACCTATCGGTGTGCCTGAAGAACATCAATATCAGCTCATTCACTCCCATCAGAGTGAAGGGGAAGAGACACTAGTCAAAGTTGGGAAGGGTAGGTTCCATGGTGAGTTCTTCTGTGAGTTCCTGTAGAAGAGGGAGGATGCCATTGTGTGAAGTACGCATACTCATTTTTTATTTTTATTTTTTGCCAGCATAGGATTTTCTACCATAGATAGAAACTCTTATCCTGACCTCTCCCAATTACTGGTGTCCTATGCATTTGAATGCAGGCAACTTTGTAATTGTTTGATCTCTTACTGTTTGGTCCATTACTGAGGTCAGGTCCAGAACTCTTAATAGACTGCCTCATTTATGGAATACTGTAGTTTTTTTTTTTAGTTTTTTTTTTTTTAAACCTGCTTCCACATAATTAGAGCACCACACTGCATTGGAAAACATATGTAGAAGACCAATTAGGGCCACCAATCCTTGTCATTCCTCTTCTCATTAGTGCCAAATGACTCTACAGATAAGACCCTAAGCATCCCCCCCATATTTGCCTGTAATTGTAGATAACTTTCCCCATTGGTACTTCTGATGGATCCACATGTAGTGATTGCATGACAGATAATGTAGCCTTAGATCACAGCATGCAGCCTAACCCTATGTGGGCTTACCAGATCTCCAACGGGGACAGAGTGCTAGACCTTTAGGAGAAGGAATGTGGGCAGGTGTAGCTTATTAAACCTTAGAGCACAATCCTAAGCATGTCTACTCAGAAGCAAGTCCCATTGTGTTCTGCTGGAACTAGCATTTGAGCAGTGTAAAGCTCCTAATGACTGCTGCAAAACATGACATACCATTCTGCATGGTCTGGCCACTGCCGCAAGCGGGGAGCGACTGGGTCATCCATTTTCCCAGGCGCCAGTAACTCAGCACAGGTGGGGAAGGATGCAGGCAAGAGGGAGGTGGGGAGCTGGTGGATAACATTATCTGTTGCATTTATATGCCTGAACTGTATAAATACATTAAATGCACACAAACATTCGTAAGTTAGCTGAAAGACGAAGTGATCGAATTTTTTGTTGTTGTTATTTCTCCCACAGGTAGCATAAAATTGATATTGAAGACAGAATGTCCAATCTTACTTCCACCTCCGACTTCCTGCTCCTGGAATTCTCAGAGGTCCGAGAACTACAGATCCTGCACTTTTTTCTATTCCTAGCCTTCTACTTGACAACCATGGCTGGAAACCTTCTCATCATTGCAACAGTAACCTTAGACCATCACCTCCACACCCCCATGTACTTCTTCCTAATGAACTTAGCCCTGATGGACATGGGCTCCATTTCTGTCACTGTACCCAAATCTATGACTAATTCACTCATAAACACCAGACACATTTCTTATTCTGGATGTGTCGCACAAGCATTCCTTTTCTTCTTCTTCGAAGCCTCAGATTTTTTCATCTTAACCATTATGGCACATGACCGTTATGTTGCCATCTGCAAGCCACTACAATATGAAGCTATCATGAACAAAGAAACCTGCATTCAGATGGCAATCACCGCATGGATTTGCAGTATCATCTATGCTGTGTTGCACACTGGTTGCACCTTTGCCATAACCTTTTGCTCTAATATAGTCAATCAGTTCTTCTGTGAAGTCCCAAAGTTAATAGGACTCTCTTGCTCTGATTTGTATCTCGTTGAAGTTGGGGTTCTTGTGTTTAGTTGCACTCTTGCAACTGGATGCTTTATCTTTATCATTACAACCTATGTGTTGATCTTCAGAGCAGTGCTCCGAATCCCTTCTGAACAGGGACGTCAGAAAGCCCTCTCCACATGCCTCCCTCACCTCATTGTTGTCTCTGTGTTTATGTTCACTGCTCTCTTTGCGTATGCAAGACCTCCCAGTAATATCTCATCTGACGTGGATCTTGGTTTTGCTTTAATATATGCCATATTCCCTTCTATGCTGAATCCTTTCATTTATAGCATGAGAAATAAAGAGCTTCAGTCTGCCTTGTGGAAGCTATTGCATCGAAAGCAGTTTTCTAATGGGTTCCCCAGACTTCTGTGATTCTTGAGATCATACCATTCTTTACTGGAACAGTGGAGTCTTTCCAAGGAATTACTTGCTATATTCAAGGAAAGGTTAAGTCCCAGTTCTTCAAATTTGTTAGTCTAAGGCAGGGGTTATCAACCTTTTCCCGGCTGAGTGCCACCTCCGGCAACATTCTCCTGCTGCGTACCACCGGAAATGACTGGTGATGTTTTCATTGCCAGTTACTTCTGGGTTTTCAGGTTTTCAGAGCCCAGAAAATGCAGGTATGAGGCTCTGGGCAGGTGGGACGGCCATTCTCAGCATTCCTGAGAGGTTCAGCCAAAGGCAGGAGCCTCCTGAGAGTGAAAACGCCCTGTCGGATTGGGGTTCCGGCAGTCCAGCAGTCTGAGTACCACCAGCAGTTGGCTGTAGTACCACTGGTGGTACTAGTACCACTGGCTGAGAACCCCTGGTCTAAGGTTGTTCTTCAACTGCTATAGATGCACAAATACCATCTCCTGGAGTTAATTTTCAAGCTTCTAAAAGCATTGCTGGCTTTACTCCATTGATAGTCCTAATATATATCTGTGAGTCAAGGTAGGCTTCCTTAAAATCAATACCCAGGTCTCCTTAGCAATCCAGAAGAACTGGTTGAGAACATTAGAAGAAAGGAAGACCTCTAAGACTGATGGCGCAGTCCCTCTCCCTTGTACGTCCCCCCCCAATCTTTCGTGTTTGGTTTCTTAAATAAAGTTGGATTCTTATGTCAGTGTTGTAATGCTTTTATTTCCTATTCAACATGTTTGGCTGTTACTGGGCATGCTCTAGGACACGCATACAAACATGCACACATGGGAACTAAACATGTTTGCAAGAACATTTGCGTAACTGGCTTGGAGCACACCTCAATCAAACATGGCATTTAAAAAGAAGTAAAGAATAAGAATATAAGTACAACGCAGTATATTTTCTGTGGGGACAAATGTACAATAAGAGGGAGGGGAAATCAAGAATAAAATCTTTTATTTTTGCCAGCATTATATCAATCAGCAGCATCATATTCTGCCGAGGCAGCTGCCACTTGCTTTCTCTGCCCTTGAACATGTCACTCCTTTCCCCCCCCCCCTCATTCTATTTCCTTCGGTAGCTTTTACGGCCCGCAATCAGCCAAAACTGAAATACGGGAATCGATGCCATGTGATAAAAGAAACTTGAATCTTTAATAATCTCCAATACCGTTTGCGGGTTTCCGTTTCAGGCAGCCACATACGGAGTAAAAATTACGATAAAATCCAAGGTCACTAGCCCAACGTTTTGTTCCGGCAGCTCGGAACCTCTTCATAGAATCAATCTGAAAAGATTGCAGAAGATCAATTGATTGATCCTTTTGGATTGGATATTGAACGGTATGAACAGTATTGGAGATTATTATTGGATATTGAACGGTATGAATGGTATTGGAGATTATTAAAGATTCAAGTTTCTTTTATCACATGGCATCGATTCCCGTATTTCTTAAACAGTTTTGGCCCTCTCATTCTGTTCCTTCTCTTCCCTTCCCCCCCCCCAGGAATCCCCTGGGCAGCCTCAATGTGGCATGAGGGTGACAACACATGCTGCAGGTAGTTTGGCAGTGTGCTGGCATGGGGATGGCCACAGTTAGTGTTTATGGCGCATCCAGGGTTGGCAACTGCATGTGGCTGCTGCTGCACAGGCTGCCTTGTAGATGGAAGTGTGGAGCCACTTTCTGCACTCATACCAGACTGGGGGTTCTTTGCCCTGCTCCTGGAACCCCATCAATCCCTTACACCCTCCACAAGGTACTCACCCTCTCCCCTCCCCTAGCTGTGGTCGATTGTCACACTGTCTGGCTCAAGCTGGGGTTTGGGGCTCGGTGTGGCAATGTCAGGTGGGCAGCAATATTTGTGAGCACTGTTTGTGAGCACCCATCTGTTTGGGAGCATGGCTGCCATGAGCCTTGCCTGATCCTCATGTTTCCAGTTTTACTCAGCCATGAATCCCACTGTGTCGCAGGGCAGTATGGCTTGACTTGCAGTGTCAAACTGTAATGGACATCAGTGGCACTTACATCTGAGTGGACACACATTAACTGTGTTGTCCAACTGGTAGATTGCAGGGAGTATCAGCCTGTGTTTGGCCATTTGCTGGACACTCACCACTTTGTTGCTTGTAGAAACGCCCTTCACCAGCCCAATGAACAAGCAGGGGATGCTGTTAAGTCGTGCTGGTTCATCTAACTGAAAACAACCGGGAAGAGAGGACTGCTTTGTCCTTGAACTCGCAGGCCTGTAGGTAGGCTCACCATCCATCCCGGAACTCCCAGGACTGTCCCGGGTTCCAGGCTCTGGTCCCGGATCAGTCCCGGGTGTTCCATGGCCCAGTGGAAGCCTCTGCGACCACCGATTTCAAAGTGACAAAACGTACCTTTTTCGGGAGCCGCCATCTTGGATCTCACAAAATCTCGCAAGATCCAAGATGGCAGCACCCAAATCTTGTGTGTGTATGAGGCAGTACAGTACTGCCTTATGCCCTCACGAGAAGGTAATCTGGCCTTGGGAAGGACAACAGTTGTGGCAAGTGGGACAAACATTTCCCATCTGTCCATTGTTCACCTGATGCCTTCATGAAAGTAGAAGTAGTGGAGTACATTTGTCCTTATGTTTGCTGATTTGTTTCTAGGAGACATGTAGCAGGACCTGCATGTCTTAGAACTGACAGTGGGGGGGAAATAAGCTCCAGGCTAACCCCCTTCCCCTACCACGTGGCAGCTACACTGAAGGATAGGAAATAAGAATAGATTCGGGACATCTATTCTAGGGGCAACTTCTGCAGCGATTTTCCATCCATCTCCAGAGGAAAAAAAATTGAGCGCATAACAAACTCGCACCTAGCTCTCATGACCATTAACTTTCTATTATTCTGAAATGCAGGTGTGATTGATCCCTTTAGGATTGTTAAGAAAAGAGAAAAAATCAATTGCAGAAAGTCTGAACAACCCCAACCCACCCCCATCGTCAGCAGGACCTGACTTTCTCCAATCGCATCTGGCTACCGATCCTGCACAAAAACTGTGGGTCAGTAATGAGGAAACCAGAAAGCGGTGACAGCCTAATTAGTGAATAGACAGCTGCTGCAGCTGCGGAGGCAGGCTGCAGAGACAGGTCACTTCCGCTTTCAAGGAATCGGATTCCCGCGCTTTTTGGTTTTTATTCAAACCAACTTTTTTGGTTTTTATTCATTGGATTGTTTCCTATGAAGAGGCTCTAAGGCTTTTTAGAGCGAAACGTTGGGCTGTTTCCACCTTGGATTTTATTGTATTTTTTCCGTTTGCGGCTGCCTTTGAGGAAACCCGCTACGGTTTGAAGTCAGTAAACCTTTATTTTTCCATGGCATTGACTCCTGTATTTATCAAACATTGTTGTGTAAGTACAAGCCATGAATGTTATCGATCTAAACCATCCTGATTAGTTATTCTAGACTCCTGGGAGCAGGTCTCAAAGAAGCCAATGAAGACATTAATACAATGTCCTTCCCATGCAGAAAACCATTATATTGCCAGCGAAAAAAGAAAGAACTACACATTTAGTTCCAAGGTTTTTTGGAGGAAGAATGCTTCAAGGAACAGATCACATCCTGACCTAAAAGCTTCTGCAACAGGGATGTTATATACTATTAAAAGACAACAACAGCAGAAAGTAAGTAAACGGTTATCCACATTTTAAACATTCTCAACTTCCTGGCCTACACTTCTGTCTCATCTATCCATTGATATCCTTTTCTAATTTTTGTCCTTTCCATCATTCTCTCTACCACTAATATCAATCCCACATCATAATGATTCTGCATGATGAAAAACTGATTCCATCTGACTGATGCTCCACATTGTCGTGGTTGTTGTTCAGTCACACAGTCGAGTCAGATCTTCACGACCCCATGGACCACAACATGCCAGGCCCTCCTGTCTTCCACCATCCTCCGAAGTATGCTTGATTTCATGTTTGTTGCCCCAATAACACTATAGTGATAAATGTAGTGGTAAATTTATGCAAAAGGGAAATATTTGGGTCCACCAGTCCTTATAGTTCCTTCTCTCCCTAGTGCTGACTGCAGATGAGATGTAAATTTCACCCACTATTATTATTATTATTATTATTATTATTATTATTATTATTAGTAGTAGTAGTAGTAGTAGTAGTAGTAGTAGTAGTAGTAGTAGTAGAAGAAGAAAAAGAAGAAGAAGTGGTTACATTGCATATGATTTCACTTGGGATTGGTAGCATAAGGATAATTATAGACAAAATCCTTTTCAGGCAGTGAACGTACAGACACAATTGTTCACATTTAGCCATGTTTTTAAATGCTGAATTCCTGCTTGGTAGCTGCAGGACTGAATTGAGCCTTCCACTTCAACCTTTCAAGGCTGATCATATTAAAAAAAATGTTTTAATCCTGGGGATTTTTTTAAAATCCTTTGTATAGTTTGAATATCCCTTAACTGGACTGCTTGGGATGGGAAGTTGTATGGATTTTGGATTTGTCAGAATTTTGGAATATTTGCGTAAATATAATATAATATTGGGGATGGAACCCAAGTCTAAACACAAAATTCATTTATGTCTCATATACACATTATACACATAGACTGAAGGTAATTTTATACAATATTTTTAATAATTTTATGCCCCAGCATGCCTTGGGCTATGCCAGCCAGGTGTTGGAAAACAGGGTTTGTTTGTTTTTAAGTCATAGCCCCCAAAATGTCTGGATTTCGGAATAGTTTGGATTTCGGATGTCTGGATAAGGAGTAATTAACCTATACCATAAAACAAAATTGGTCAGACCTAAGACAATCCATCTTCCCTTATAAACAGATGTATCTTGATAGGGTGTGTGTCTGTTAATGCTCATTTTCATTAGACATTGAATAAACTAGTGTAACTCTACTTCACACAGGTGACACGAAAATTCCAGCTGAGAACAAAATGTTCAATCTTTCCTCCACCTCTGATTTTCTGCTCCTGGAATTCTCAGAAACCTGAGACCTACAGATTTTGCATTTCTTTCTATTTCTAGTTTTATACTCAATCACCATGACTGGAAATCTTCTCATCATCACTTTAGTAGTCCTTAATCATCACCTGCACACCCCCATGTACTTCTTCCTAATGAACTTAGCCCTAATGGATCTGGGCTCCATTTCTGTCATTGTACCCAAATCCATGGCTAATTCACTTATGAATAGCAGAACCATTTCTTATTCTGGCTGTGTTGCTCAGGTCTTCTTCTTTATGTTCTTTATAGGATCAAATTTTGCCCTCCTGACAATAATGGCACATGACCGCTATATTGCCATCTGCAATCCACTACAATATGAAGCAATTATGAACAAAGGAGCCTGCATTCAGATGGCAATGAGTGCATGGATTTGTGGTGTTCTTTATGCTGTTATAAACACAAGTGGCACTTTTGCAAATATCTTTTGCTTGAATGTTGTTGATCAGTTCTTCTGTGAAATCCCAAAGTTACTGAAACTTGCCTGCTCTGACCTGTATCTTGTTGAAACTGGGCTTCTTGTGCTAGATTCCAGAACAGCATTTGGATGTTTTATCTTCATCATTACAACTTACGCAGAGATCTTCACTGCAGTGCTCAGAATACCTTCAGTAAAGGGACGTCAGAAAGCCCTCTCCACTTGCCTCTCCCACCTCACTGTAGTCTCTATGCTTATGTTCACTGGTCTTTTTGTCTACCCAAGACTCCCCAGGAATATTTCATCTGATCTGCATCTTGGTCTTTCTGTAATATATGCCATATTTCCTTCTATGCTGAATCCCTTCATTTATAGCATGAGGAATAAAGAGATTCAGACTGCCTTGTGGAATCTATTACATCGGAGTCAGTTTTCTAATTGGTTTCCCAGACTTTTTCTGTGGTTGTTGAGACTATAATACTCGTCTTTATTGGAATAGTGGGAAATATTCGAAACAGTGGTAATTCCAATTGCACGAAATGTTAGTTTGCCACTGTACTCAGATTGTCCTCATGCTTCTCTTGGTGCCAGGGTACTGACAAAGAAATGACTATTCCTTTTGGACTTTTCCTCACATTGTGTTCATATGTTTATGTAGTGCTAGTCAGTGGCATCGCCGGAGGTGGGATGGAACACTAAGTTCTGCAGTGCGCTGACCTCCGTTACTCACTGACACGAGGCGGCCCCGCCCCCTTGTCTTCAGAGCCATTCAGTGGGGTGAAGGCAACATGCAGGAGACTCCCTGCGCATTGCCTTTGCCCCACTGAATGGCTCCGAAGGCGAGGGGGCGGGGCAGCCTCGTGCCAGTGAGTAACGGAGGTCAGCGTGGTGCGGAACTTAGCATTCCACTCCACTTCCAGCGACGCCACTGGTGCTAGTTGATATGATGCCCCATAGTGTAACATAAACAAAAGAGAGTTTAGGGGAACTGGTTTAGCGGTAGGATGAAATTTTCTTTTCTTTTCCCTGGTCTTTCTCCTCCCTCTCCCTTCCTGCTATCACAGAAACCCAGGTTCTTCCACTCCTATTCCCTTGGGTAGCCCTCATGATTTACCTACATTGAAATCCTCCTACTCCTCCATTTGCACCCTTGCACACTCACCCCTTCTCCTTGTGACGGTTTCCTCTCACTTTCCACCTACCTAAAAAAATTTAGGACCTAGTTGCATGAATGATTGTTGTGCACATTGCATTGCATTTTTGAGTCCCCTTCCCACTTATTGTATTTTTATCCCCACAATAAAAACTGTCTATTATTGCACCTTTACCCCTGTCTCTCTCCTCATTTCATGTCATTCCATTGAGTTGTGCCATGAGCCACTAAACCTGGCCCCTGTACATGTAATAGACTTCCCCATGGCTTACATGTCACATGTGCTTTAAAACAACACCCAATAACAATGGAATATCATTATATGGGATAGAGTGTTGGGAAAGAGGGAATCTGGACTGGAGAAGGGTAGGGATGGCAACAGGGGGCAATCTGGGACTGCGAAGTTGTCCATTTTGGGTACATAAGAACATAAGAAGAGCCTTGCTGGATCAGGCCAAAGGCCCATCTAGTTCAGCTTCCTGTATCTCACAGTGGTCCCAACAGATACCTCCAAGAGCACACAGCCAACCAGATAACCTGTTTCCTGTTGTCACTCCCTTACACCTGGCACGAAGAAAACCGACTTCTAAAGCCAGGAGGTTGCTTATGGCTTGTAGTATCTAAAAAAAGGAATCTTGAATAACAAACATTGAAAACAATGAGATAACTTAGGTTGTGTGTGACCTAGTCCCAGTAATGTCCAGATATTACCACCACAGGTTATGATTTGGACAACTCCATCTCCATCTGCTACAGAATCATTTCCTCATGACAATCCAGAACTTGTCTCAACGATCCCAGACATCTCCGTGCAGCTTCTGTGGTGTTGTTCCTTCTGTCTCAAGAGGAAAAAAACATCTGAGTGCATGACAGACATTGATTTAAGTCTCAGGAGCATTAATTTTCTCAGGTTTTCAAATGCAGGTTACTTCCAATTATTTCTTTAGGTATATCAGGAAAAGATTTTAAAAAATCAGGTCATGCAAAAAAAAAGTTTCAGCAGCCTTTCAGAATTGTGGTTAGCTGTGCTGGCTCCTGAGACCAGGTTCAAAGAAGCCAAAGTAGACATTAATAAATAGTCATTCACAAGCCGAAAGCCTCTCACTGTCAAAGCTGATAGACAGGACTACGCACACTGTGCAACAATCGTGCAAAAGAGGGAACAAATTTCAAGGAACAAAGGAATGTGATCTACTGTTGAAAAACACCAATGGGAAAAAGTAAGTCAATGTTCACTCAATGTTTCCGCTTTCTCCTCTGCCTGTTGATCTTTCTTTCCACCCATCCATCTTTTTTCTTTGCCAGATACTATTTTGCTTGCTACCATACTCACAACCCTTGAGGTCGGAACCAGCTGATACATTGCCTCATTGATGTGATCGCCAGTAAAATAACTGCTTCCGTATGACTGAAGCATCACATTGTAGTGGCAAACGTATGAAAAAAGGGAACATCAAGCCACATTGTCACTAGTGTTGTGACTCCAGATCAGACGTTATTATTTAGTTATAAAAATTAGGAAAGTGATTACCATTGCATAAAAGTTCACATTCGATTAGTAGTGTTGGAATTATTATAGACTTATGAGCCCATAATTCTATGGGCCCGCTGCACCGCCAGAACGTGTGTTCCAGTGGTACAACGTGCTCTACGGTCATTGCAAAATATGATGCACCATACAGCGCAACGTGGCCGCTGCTGGAACTGGTGGGTGATGGTGGTCAGGCAACAGCAGCCACATCTGGAGCCAAGGCACCGGTAAATTAGTGCGGAAGGATTGGTACAAGAGGCAGGCAGTTGGCAGAACAGGGTGGGGAGAGGGAGGAACATGGGGACTGTTGGGGCAGGGAGGGGGCTGGTTAAGGGTAAAAAGTTATGGTTATTGCCTGCAGCGGCCCCACTGATATCCTGTCCCCCTTCCTAGCCTCAATCCACCTACCCAGGTCCACTCTGACTTGCACTACCAAAACAGGTTTGATTAGATCCATCGGAGCAGTGGAGGCTTAACCTGAGGCAAGGGAACAAATTTGACTCCCCCCTCCCCGGTAGTATGCAATGTATGCTTCGGTGGAACAGCTGCATCAGTGGACGAGGTTTGGAAAGGTTTGGAAAGGTTGACTGAGCTCACAGTCCTTCCAAGGTTGACTACCATCAGAAGCAAGTGCTCACATTTAGGCATATTTTAATTCCTGTTGTTTTACACTTGAAGCATAGAGCTGGATTGAACCTCCAACTTCACCCCGTTATGGCTGATCAATGAAAAGCAGTTTTTTAAAATTTATTTTATTTTTATTGCTGTTGGGCCATGTGTGTGCAATTGCTTCTGCATGTACAGTAATCTGAGATGGATCACATCCTATGTTTAAGAAACATTATTTCAGCTTTAGAGTAAAACTTCTGTTCCCGCCCCACAGAGTAGACATTGAATTTAGCAAGGGTGCTCTCTACTCTGTTGCAACTTGATGCAGTGGCTTTGTGGAAGGGTGAAATATCAGATGGTTGTTCCTTAATATGAATTATACCTAATGTATGTCGCTTTTGCATAAACCAGAGTCATTCGGATTATGTTGCCCCCAGGATTTATGGATCAAACCATGGTCAGTCACTGCAGAGTGGAATAGATGGACACGTCTAGCTTGGGTGCACCAGTCTACTATTATTTAACTTCCAAACCCTTTACATAGTTCAATGTACAATTTTGATTGAGTATATGTCTGTGAGATGGTGGAAAGGGGAGACAGTATTGCAGTTCAGTGGTAAAGAGATGCACTCTCAGACTTTTGATATTGATTTAATTCTATTATGCTCAAACCTTTACCTTATGCAAACACTATGGAAATAACTTATCTCAATTACTAGGTAGGCCAGTGGGGGAGGTGGAATGGGGCAGGGAGAGGGTGGAATGGGGTGGTGGAATGGGCCGGTGTCAGGGACAGGGAGGGCAGATTGGATCTGGGAAGGGGGTGAGCTCAGCAGCAGCAGCGTTCACCAGATCTAACCTCCCTTCACTATCCCCCAACCCACATCCATGCAGACTTGGCAACACCAATTCTCTTGGCACACATCCAAGGAGACCCATCCGAGCCTTGGAAACGTAGCCCCGAGTAGGGGAACAAACATTCCATTATGCAGAGGACATCTCCAGGACTGCCCTCCCGGCAGGATGCAGCACAAGTCTTTTTGGTGAGGCTGCATCAGCCGGGGGTGATGGTGGTATGGGACAGGATGATAGGATTGGGCTGTAAGGTTATCACAATCCACCCACGCAACAGAGGTATCTGGGTACAGGGGGTCGTACTACTCTATTCATTATACAGGGATTAATATGGATTAAATACAAGCACTCCAGCTTGAATTGATTGAAAATTCAATTATAATAAAATTAACATTTATTCTTCCTCCCATAGGTGACATATTTCCTATTGGGGGCAGGATAGCCAATCTTACCTCCCCCACTTACTTCATACTGCTGGAATTCTCAGCGGTCCGAGAACTACAGGTCTTGCATTTCTTTTTGTTTCTAGCTTTGTACTTGACTACGATGATTGAAAATATGATTATCATCACATTGATAGTCCTTGATCATCACTTGCACACTCCCATGTATTTCTTCCTAATGAACTTAGCTATTCTGGATCTGGGCTCCATTTCTGTCACCATACCCAAATCCATAGCTAATTCACTCCTGAACAGCAGGCTCATTTTTTATTCTGGATGCGTTGCACAGATCTTCTTCTTAACCTTCTTTGTATCCTCCAATATTGCCATCCTGACAGTAATGGCGCATGACCGTTATGTCGCCATCTGCAATCCGCTACAATACGAAGCTATTATGAACAAAGGTGCTTGCATTCAGATGGCAACCGGTGCATGGATATGTGGAATTCTCTATGCATCTCTACACACAAGTGGAACCTTTGTTATTGCCTTTTGCTCGAACGTTGTTGATCAGTTCTTCTGCGAAATCCCAAAGTTACTAAAACTCTCTTGCTCTGATCTTTATGTAGTTGAACTTGGACTTCTTGTGCTTAGTGCAAGTGCAGTATTTGGATGCTTTGTCTTCATCATCACAACTTATGTGTCCATCTTCACCACAGTGCTCAGAATGCCTTCAGAGCAAGGACGCCAGAAAGCCCTCTCCACTTGCCTCCCCCACCTCATTGTTGTTTTTGTGCTTGTGTTTTGTGCTGTCTTTGTGTATACAAGCCCTCCCAGTAATTCTTCAGCTGATCTGGGTCTTGCTTTTGCTGTGATATATACCATATTCCCCCCTATGCTAAATCCCTTCATTTATAGCATGAGAAACAAAGAGATTCAGACTGCATTGCGGAGGCTATTCCATCGAAAACCCTTTTTGAATGGGTTTCCCAGACTTCTTATGTGATTCCTACCTCACAGGGTTGTTGTGAGGACAAAAAGGAGGGGAGGAAATATTTACACCACTCTGAGCTCCTTGGAGGAAGGGTGGTATAAAAATGTGAAAATAAAATAAATAAATTGTTGAGACTGTATTGTTCTTCTGTTTTGGAATGGTTAGTATTTTCCTACAAATTCTTAACTTCGGAAGGGAGTTCCAAAGTTGCAAGTCCACCAGAGAGAAGGCTGTCATGCCTCAATCGGTAGTGACACACATGGGTGGGCCCCCTCATTTGATCTCAGTTCATCACAAAGAGGTGGGGGTGTTCTGTTGTTTATTCAGAATTCTTCCCCATTTCTGTTGACCTTTCAATCACAGTGGACCTCTGCTATCCGTGGATCCCACATCCGCAGATTTGTTTTAATGTGGATTCGGGGGTCCACGGTAAAAAAAAAAAAAAAACCTGGGAAAAAGCGGTTTCTTACCTTTTAGATTGAAACTGCTGTGTGTTCTTGCATAAACAAGCTGAAATCGCACTCTGGAAGCCTCTTCTGGGTCGTGCAACGCCCCCTCCATCTCCCAAAATAACTCCCAAATGCATTCTGAGGCAATCTGGGAGAGGGCTGGGGGGAGGCTTCCATAGAGGGGAGACTTCCGGAGCACGATTTCAGATTATTTAAGCAAGAACAAGAAGCGGTTTCAATCGAAAAGGTAAGAAACCGCTTCCTCCCCTTTTTCTTTTTTCTTTTTTAACAGGTTTTGCAGTTGGCCCCATTATTCACGGATTACAGTATCTGTGGGGGTTCCAGGAATGGAATTACGGGCGGATGCCCTGGCTGTCACTGTTTGCCTGCCTGAGAGGCCCCCCCAACTCCCCCCTCCCCCTCTGTGCCATGGGGGTCTGGCAGCCCCCCTGCTGTGTTCTCCCAGGGAAGGCCGTGGCAGTCCCTGGATGGGACTCATGTAGGGGCTTCAGTGCTGGGGGCTGTCTTTGTGTGTGGGGCAATGCTTGTGAAAACACTGGGCACATACGTTTCACTGGAGCTCTGCCTGAAGGGCGTCTTTATTGTTCTGGAACGTTAGCAGGGATGGCCAGGCGAGGCTGCCAGGGGTAGTCACAGCAGCCAATCTGAAAGCAGCAGCAGCAGCAGCACACCTGCCCCATGGACCTGGAGATGCAGGCTCTTCCCCTTGGAACCACAGCCTGCTCCATAGAAAGGGGAGGGGCAGCAAGTATGACAGCCAGGGAGGTGGAGCAGCAGCAGCAGCTGAGGAGGGTTGCAGGGCTGGCTCCCTGACCTCTGGCAGCATCCAGGCAGACGACAGTGAGGCAACCAGACTGCAGGCCCACGGGTGCTCCCAGGAAGGTAGGTGGTAGTGGACGTTCCTGGGGAGACATAAAACAAGGGGGAGTTACATGTCAGCTGGTGTGTGGAAGCAGTCGCCATTGAAGACAAGCCAGTGTGTCCGATGCAAAAGCCTGCAGGGAGAGAAGTAAAACACAGCTGAAAGGTGTGACACACATAGCATGTTCTGAGCTGCTTACCTGGGTGTAAGGAGAGCATGATCCTGTAAGGGGAAAGGGTCAAAGAGAGAGACAACAACACAACTTGGGGGTCACAACCTTGGCAAACCTAGGACTACTGACCTGTCAGTAGACTCTGTGGAGACAAGGGGGGGGGGAACAGCTGGTGTCTACATAAGGCTAACAGTTCCACACTTGTGGCAGTGTCTGCTCACATGACTACAGGCATCAATCAGACACAACAGTGGTACAGAGGCATGTATCCTATATATCATAGCAGGCTAAGCAGGCAGTTATCAGGCAACACATTGGTAAAGAGGCATATCATAGCAGGCTAAGCAGGCAGTTATCAGGCAACACATTGGTAAAGAGGCATTTCAGAGAAGGCAATGCAGGCAGACATGAGAGGGCACATTGGTAAAGAGGCATGTCTCATATATTTCTATATGCAAAGAGGCAGAAGTCAGACCACATGTCAGCACAAACCCTGCTCTTACCTGCACTTACCTGCTGGTGATGTTGCCTGTGTGTGTGTGGGGGGGGGGAGAGGGGCTGGGAGAAAGACATGGGTTAGCAAATGGTAGCATGGAGACAGCTGCCCAGGCACAGCTGTAAACAGTTTGGCCACAGCCTGAACAGCCCTCTCTGCCCTAGATGGGGGCAGAGAGGAGAGGAGAAGAGAGAAGTGGGGTGTTTGTGAATTTTGCCCTCCACCGACAAAGTCCCACTTTGTGGCTGTGGGGGACAGAACCCCACGCCACGTGCTCAGAGAGAGAGAGAGAGAGAGAGAGAGAGAGACTAGAGGTCTGGGGCTGGGCTTTTGTGGGAAAGAGGCTGGGTGGGGCTGGGTGCTGATAAGCTCCCTATCTTTGGCATAACTCTGTCGGTTTCCAGACCTTGCTGACACAACTCCGACATAACTCTGACCTAACTGAGGAGTAGGGTGTTAGAAATTTTCAGGAGAGGGCTGGAGTGGGTAAGGTAAAATGGTTCCTATGGGTCTCCTCGAATTTATGTCCACCCTTTTGGTCGACATAAAATTTGTGTCAGCATTTCTGTCGGAGGGTGTGTGTCTGTGCTTGCCAGGGTCTGGAATCCAACGTTAATTGGTTGCCGCCCCCGTTACGCCCACGGTCCGCCCCTGGAATGCCCACTTTTATGTTGACTTTATGTCCTTTGTCCTAACTTCGACATAACTTCGACGTAACTTTGACTTTATGTCCTTTGACATAACTTCGACCTAACTTCGACCTAACTTCGCCGTAAATGGTCGCATTCCAGACATAACTTCTACATAAGCGACTTATGCTGAGTTTATGTCTGACTTGTGCTGCTTAGCCCTTGCGTTGGAACGGGCTGTAAAGGTCATTAACCCTGACGAAACCTTTCCAACTGCTCCCCTCTCATGGATACAGCAACGCTCAGTTGGTGCAGCTGCATCTGACGGGGTAAGGTGGGGGTTGGGTAAAATTGACTGTCCATCTGTTACCTGGAATCAGTGACCTATACAAGCATTGGAGCAGAGGAGGCTCCGGAGGGCCAAATCGATGGCAGGTTATCTGGAGGATTCTGAGGCAACCAAGGTTGAAGTGCTATCCTCTGGGAAGGGGACATTTGACTAAGGGGACACCAAGGATCTCATCACACCAGTCCATATTCCAATGGAGTGTCCTCATTCTCCCAGAAAAGCTCAGGCTTCTTGCTGTCACCACTCAGCTCCCTTTGCCTCCATTTTGGTTACAACAGAGGCAGCCTTTGGCCTTATGCCACTTGGGGCTGGGCAGCAGTGGCATCCCTACACTGGTGCAGGGGTTACGGACTGCACCATGTGACACCCTCAGGGGGGTGACATCACTAGTGGCCAAAATTGTGAAAACCTTTGTCTTTACGAATAATATCATCATGTTTTATATCATTCAATGCGTAATCCCATGTAGAATGCAATGAAACAAACCGTTTGTATTTTGTCAAACGTTATGGCCAAATAACCGGAAACAGAAAACACAGCTTCCTTGTGTAACAAAAAGTGGATTTCCTTAACTCAAAACAGACTAATGAGACTGATTGTTCTGAGAGCAGAGTTGGATATTGAGTTTTGGGGTGATCTGTACTGTTATATATTAAAATAAATAAAGTTAATGCTCTCGTACTGGTTGACACAAAACCTTGTGATGCCTTTTGTTTAGGCTGCAAACATAATTAGGTTGTGCGTATAATATTGTAAATTTAAAGGTGTAATTTTGATTAAGCGGGAGGTGGGGCAATGGCATGGGGGCGGGGTGATGACGCATTTCCCCACCCACTGCACAGGAGAAGGTTCATCATGGGGGTGACACACTGACCTCCCGCACTGGGTGACGCAAACCCTAGAAATGCCCCTGCTGGGCAGACACCTTTTGTACTGGTTAGGAAATGTAGAGGGCTCATAAAGAAAGTCAGGTCCTGATACCATCTCCACATCTTATGGTTTGGAGATGTCTGACTCTATCTGCATCTCATGAAGAAGATTTTTCACGGGTCCCCGATAGGTAGAGTGTGGTGTTGCATCTGTCTAAGAAGGAAAAAAATTCTGAGCACAAGACACACATAGATCTAACTCTCATGAGTTTTCTCATATCCTCAGATGCTGCTAGTGGTGCCAATGATTAAGTCAACAAAAAATTTTTTGCTCCTGAGTACCTGCACTGGTCTCCTGGGAGCAAATCCCAAAGAAACCAAAGGAGACAGTAATAAAATTTCCTTCCTATGTAGATCATCCACATTGTCTATGACTGAAAGAAAGACATAGAGAATGCCCAGTTTCAAAGGAGGGAAAATAATTCGCGGAACACAGGATTCACAAGGACTGAAACGGTTCTGGAATAGGAATTCTACCTATTATTGAGAAATCAATGGCAAAAAAGTAAGTAAATGTTTCCCAGATCAGTAGAATAAATGTTTCCAAGTTCTATGCAAACTGTTTCCCAGCTGTTTGTCATCCTACCCATCCATCTATTCATCTATCAAAATACCCATTCTTTACAAATTGATTCCACCTTCACAGGATTAACAGCCATGTAGAAATGTTTATGTTTACATGGCTGTTAATCCTGTGAAGTTGGAATCAATTTGTATCGTTTCTGGCCATGAAAACTACAGAACCATACCCATTCTTTTTTTTTTATCACAAAATACCATTTTGCATCATACCACTCCCTCAAAATTTGAGATGCAGTTCATAGATTGTCTCATTTATGTGATAGCCATTAATATCTGATTCCACCTGACCGATGCATTATATTATAGTGATAAGTCTATGCCAAGAGGCAAACAGCTGAGTCCACTTGACATCAAAGGTGCTCTTCACACTAGTGCCAAGTGACTCCATATCGGATGCCAATTTGCCCCACTATTTTTCTGCAGGGGTAGGGGACGCCATGATTAGAATAGCTCCGCTTCTATCTTGCTCATACCCAGTTAGGGCACTTGCAAAAAATGTTTAGAGAAACGATTGCATTATACGTGTTTTCACTTTAGGTTAATAGCCTAGAGATAAATATTGACACAATCCTTCGCAGGTTGAACAAATGAAGAAAGAATTGTTCGCCTTAGCCATGCTTTTTTAAAAGCTGAATTCCTGCTGATTTGTAGTTGGAATAGACAGTAGGGGGTTGGAATGAAGCTTATGCCTCACCCCTTCCTGGCTGATCAGTTATTTGTTTCTTTATTTAGTATTGGGAGATATATACCACTGAACCTACACCCATCCGATCTGGGAAAGGTCATGTTCTAAGTTGGGGGGGAAAAATGATTGACTGGAACATAAAAAAGAAATGACTTCAGCTGTAGAATCTGTGTTCCCTTCTAACAGGTCAGACACACGTAACATACTACAGGGCCCAATCCTATCCAACTTTCTAGTGCTGATGCAGCTGTGCCAACAGGGTGTGCACTGCATTCTGCATGGAGGTCTCCTCAAAATAAGGGAACATTTGATCCCATACCCCAGGGCTGCATTGCGGCTGCATCGGCGCTGGAACGTTGGATAGGATTGGGCCCACAATCTGCAATGTTCCATTTCTCCTTAGATCTGTAGCACAGAGATAATTATCATCATCCTTCCTAGGTGTTGCAAAAACAGAAGCAGATGTTCACATTTCATAATGTTGCTAACAAGCTGAATTCCTGTTGATTTGGAGTTGGAGCAGAGGACTGGATTGAGCCTCCCAGGCTGGATAAGGTAGGATCTGCACTGAGTTGCACAGGAGCAGGGGGAAGGTGAGATGGGGGAGTAATGGGGTAGGGGTGGGTGGCAATGGGGGCAGGTAGTGTGTGGATTGGGCTGGGAGGGGGTGGGGCAGGTGGCGCTGGCATGCGCCGTCTCCACACACCATTCCTGGAACAGATTCCACCAAAATGGGGTAATGCTGAATTGCGCCAGCTATAGAGATCGTGAAGGCCCGACATGCCACATAGAGGCTGCTGAGGCTTACCCTATTGCATGGGGACTTACTCCATGGAGATCTCCAGCAGCCGTTATCCCCACGGAGGATGCAGCGCAGTGTGTGCTGGCCCAGCATCATTGCTGCGTGGAAAGTTGGGCTGGATTGGGTTGCCCAGCTGCTCTCTGCTCTGTGGCAGATTCATGGTTCAGCATAAGGCAGTGGATGATCGGGAGTTCTGGGGAAAGAAGGTATATCTGCTGATTCACGTTTCTTCATTCATATGAGCTCCAACTAACTTGAGCTGATTTTCAGTCCTGTAGACACCATTCAGATCATGTTGTCGCCTGGAACTTTGGATCATACCATGGTCAATCAAGGCAGAATGTAATGGATGAACTAGTCTAACTTGGATGTATCACATTTATTATCTTTCCGAAGTCTGTGTAGTAGTTCACTTATCTATGTTGACTTCTATCAGTAAATATCATTATCTATACTGTACCCCTTTGTTTCATGATAACACATTTGTTGTGGTCTATGGTTATCACAGTCCCTCTCCTGCCATGCAATAGAGATTTCCTGGTAGAAGGGTTGTACCGTCTTCATGTATATGGAATAGAGTGGTTTAACACAAGCACTGTTGCTTCAATGGAGTGGAAAATAAGTTTTAAAAGAAATTCAGTTCATACTGGATGACCGACTGGAGAAAAAATGCCCAATCTTACTTCCACCTCTGACTTTCTGCTCCTGGAATTCTCAGAGGTCCAAGAACTACGGATCTTGCATTTCATTTTGTTCCTAGCTTTGTACTTGACAGCCCTGGTTGGAAATCTTCTCATCATTACGTTAGTGGTCCTTGATCATCACCTGCACACTCCCATGTACTTCTTCCTAATGAACCTAGCCCTGATGGATCTGGGCTTCATTTCTGTCACTGTACCGAAATCTATGGCTAATTCACTCATGAACAACAGAACCATTTCTTATTCTGGATGTGTTGCTCAGGTCTTCTTCCTTCTGTTCTTTGGAGGATCCAACGTAGCCCTCTTGACAATAATGTCGCATGACCGTTATGTTGCCATCTGCAATCCACTACAATATGAAGCTATTATGAACAAAGGAGCCTGCATACAGATGGCAACTGCTGCATGGATTGCTGGTGTTCTTTATGGTGTTCTTCACACAAGTGGCACCTTTGCAAATACGTTTTGCTCTAATGCTGTTGATCAGTTCTTCTGTGAGGTCCCAAAGTTATTAAAACTCTCTTGCTCGGATTTCTACCTAATTGAAGTTGGGTTTCTTGTGCTTGGTTGTTCTGCAGGGTTTGGATGCTTTATCTTCATCATCACAACTTATGTGTCCATCTTCACCACAGTGCTCAGAATCCCTTCTGAACAGGGACGTCAAAAAGCTCTGTCTACTTGCCTCCCTCACCTCATTGTTGTATCTGTGCTTATGTTCACTGGAGCCTTTGTGTATATAAGCCCTCCTAATAATACTTCATCGGATAAGGGTCTGGCTTTTTCTGTGATATATGCCATATTCCCTCCTATGCTGAATCCCTTCATTTATAGCATGAGGAATAAAGAGATCCAGACTGCAATGCAGAAAGTATTACATAGGAAGCACTTTTCAAGTGGGTTTCCAAGACTTCTTATGTGATTGTTAAGTTCGTTTTTGGAACACTTGAGATTCTCCTAGGATTCCTGTCTCTGGTTGCATGAAATACCGTATTGGTCTGAGTATGAGACTCACTTTTTTCTCCTAATTTAAGTTTTTAAACTAGGGGTGCGTCTTATAATCAGGCTGTTGCAATTTAATGCCAGTGGTTTAATTAAATTTTTTTAATAGCACCAAACTTTAAGGGTGCGTCTTATAATCAGGTGCATCTTATACTCGGGACAATACGGTATTAGTTTACCACATATGTTCAGAGTGCCCCCGCGCTTCACCTATTGTAGAAATCAGCCAGGTTTTAACTTTTTGAACAGTACTTTGCAATGCACACTCTTTTTGATAGTTGTTATTAAACAATTTGTTTATGTAATATCAGGCCACACAATGCTTTGCATAAAGTATCATAACGAAACATAAGGAAAGGCAGGTCCCCCAAAGTGTTTAGTAGATCTGTTTGATTGGTGGGGCTGGGGTGATGAGGATTTATAATACAAATGAAATCCTGCTCTTGGAAATATTGAGGGTTAGCTTGTGAAATGTAGAATCGATCATGTGTTATGACTTAACATAACCAGAGGTTTAATGTGTTGCTGAAAGCTTGAATAGCCCAATCATGCCTAAGATGCACTGGCTGGCCTAAATGGCTGGCCACTGCATCCTGTGCAGGATGTGGCCCATGCCAGCATGGCCAGGGCTCACCTTGTTGGAAGGGGACATTTGTCCCATTCCCTCAGTGTAAGCCCCAGTGGCCCCAATGGGCCTCCTTGGATACACGCCAGCTATTTAGCTGGTGCACAACCAGGGAGGCCATGTAAGGCCAGCCAGGCCCGGGAAGGGGGTTAGGATATTGGTGCATCATGGGGACAATATCCCCACCCCATCCCTGGCCTGGACGGTCAATTTCCCCCTTCCCTGCCACCATAGCCTGCCCTCTGCACACCCTCCTGCTACCCCGCACAGGACTTACCTGTGTCCAGTGGCCGGGTTGGCATCTGGAGGCTGAGTGAGCGGCACTGACTTCGGGCACCAGCGCCGCTTACTCCCTGGGTGCCTCAAAAGTGCTTTATGGCACTTTCATAACTCCCAACACCAGCGGAGAGGGAGCTCCGCCATCGTTTACTTAGGTAGGATGGCACCCAAAGTGTGTGCATGGGGGGGACTTCCAGTCCCCACACAATATACCTGCACAGCATTGTCACCTTACATCAGTTAAAGACATCCAGGTGACTGAATAAATCACAATTTACTTCCTTTTTCCATATGTACATTTTGTTTTTTTCCCTTTATGCTTCTCTTGTATTTTGAATTTGGTACTTTATAGTATGATAAATCAACAATGTTTGGTGAAAGCTGTATTTTGAATTTTGAATAAAGTATTTGGTTTATTTCTCAGTCTAAACTTTCATACTTAATGTACTTATTTGAATAACGGGGTGGAGTGTTTGGATGGTGTTTTATTATATATTATATTATGGTGGTTTTATTATATTTTATATTATTATATATAATAATATTACATTATATTTATCATATTTTTGGGGGCGATACAAATTGTAAGCTGGATGTTAAGCTTCTTGTGATTTCATTTGCTGAGACTCTGTATCAAGGTAAAAATAATTTAACCCATACCAATATTACAAAATTACAACACACACACGCACGCACACACGCACACATGCATGCACATGCATATTATATTAAGTACAGTGTACCTTACAAATAACATTTTCAGGAATTCACCAATTTCTTTGGAGATGTTGAAATTCACTTTAGTCTCATTCACGGGGGTGCATATTTATACATAATTTGGTGGATTCTGAAAAAAAGGTCTATGTCCTTCAGCCACTGTACCCACAGCCCAATCCTAGCCCCAACTACAGGTGCCTTCTTTCTAGACCAGGGGTTCTCAACCCCTGACCAGTCGCGTACCACCTCTGGTGCCGTTTGTCCCTCAAGTACCACCGGAAGTGACTGACGATGACTGACGATGACATCATTGCCAGTTACTTCCAGGTTTTCACATTTTCAGAGCTGTTCCAGTCTAGTCAAGTATAGTCTGTGCGGTCTTGGCTTACCCCCTGACCTTGCTGACCTCAGGATGTATTCCAATCTAAAGAACCCTGTCTACCCAGCCCACACGTGACCTGCCTACGGTGACCAAAGATAACAGAAAACGAAACTAACACTAACACCCACCACAATTCCAGTCCAGGGTAGGCAAAAAAAAAAAAAACCCAGTCAATTGCCAATCAGGCTGAAGGCAAAAAATTCCTACCCTCCCCCCTAAAGATCAGCCAGCTACTCTAATGTTTTTGAGTTCCACTATATCCTTTTGGAGATGTGGCAACCCCAGAACTGAACACAATCCTCCAACTGTGGCCTTACCATTGATGTGTACGATGGAATAATAATATTGGCAGTTTTCAATCTCTTTTTTAATGATCCTGAGCATGGAATTGGCCTTCTTCCTAGCCACCACATGCTGAGACAACAATTTCATTGAGCTAATGAAATCCAGCACCCCAACTTCTCTTCCCTAATCCATCACAGACAGCTCAGAATCCATGAGCACAGCATTTCCCAAAACTATGGGTTGGGTCCCACAGGTGGGTCGTGACCTAATTTCTGGTGGGTCATGAGCAAAGCCTCCAATGAAAATATGGGTAATGGATAGATGAGATAACTAATTGCCTCACGCCTTGAGGCTATTCAAAAATCAGATAGCTGTTATTTGCCCCGCAACAAGCTGAGCTCCAGCAGTTTGCAAGCATGTGTATATATAGGGAGAGAAATATTTGACTGTCTTTTACTGGTGCATCTTTTTGCAAGTCCATCAATGACAGGTAGTGGGGGCAGGTGATGGCTGAGTCACATAACTAAGCCCCTCAAACCTTGAGGCTATTCCTTAGGGCTGCCTCATTACGAGAAGTGGATCAGGTTTTGGATTTAAATAAATAAATAAAATATTATTACTTGTAATTAAATAAACATATTATTTCTTTCTAGATCTTTTATTTAAAAGCCTCATAAAGCTAAGTCCGATAGAGTGTCATTTTAAAAAGTGGGTTCCGGTGCCAAAATATTTGGGAACCACTGCATTAGAGGATAGTCGAGGTTTTCATTTACCTGAGCACCCCCTAATAAGCACACGAGACATAGGCTTGGGTCAAGGGTCACTTTTATTGAAAGATTAACAGTAAACAGAACAAAATACCTGTAACAGGATGACCTGACTCCTCCCCCAGTGTGTGGACGTCTAGGATTGGGGAAACAGTCCTAGCTGTGTACCTCTCCCAGATCGTAACTGGTGTGACATCTTATCTCAACACTGTGCTCCGTCAAAGACTGAGTGAGCTTATCACCACCAACCCCGAAGGGTCAAGGCACCTGGACACCACAGACTCCCACAGGCCAATCCTTAGGTGGCCTTTGCTTATTCCAACCAGGTCTTGCCAGCCAGCCTCACTGATCTGGATCAGCATCACCTGAGTGGTCTTAACTCACCGCCTGGCCTTGCTCACTTCAGCATGTATGCCAATGAAAGGTTCCTGACTACCCAACCTGCACGCTGGTGTGTATGACTGCCATTGGATCCACCCCCATCCTCCCCTGATATCCCCCGAAATGCCCTGATCCTCTCACTCCCCTTGCCTACCCCCAACTTACCAGCACTGACAGAGCATCTAGCTGAATCTTGTGCACATGTAGAGCCAGCAGCTCTGTCAAAAGCAACTGCGGCATAATATTTCTGCCATCATTATTTTTTTGCATCCGCAGATCACACGTTCCGCTGAAGCAGAAGGCCCATTGCTATTGTGTTCGTATCAATTTTCATTAAAACAGAGAGAGTTTAGGAGAAAATGCTTAATTCTATGTCAGTTATCACGATCACCGCATAGAGTTGCGCTGGATTGTCAGTCTGCGCTGTGACATCAGTCTGTTATTCTAACCAAGCAACTAGAGCTAAGAATTCTAGGTACAGATGGCAACATAACAGTCATGCGACATTATTGTCAAGAGGGCAACGTTGGATCCTCCAAATTCTTGATTCTTGATTTTAAATGTATATATGTATTTTAACGTTTTTATTGGAAGCCGCCTTGATTGCCCTTGTTGGGAGAAAGGCGGGGTATAAATTTATTTAAATAAATAATAAATAAATAAATACTATTGTGCTTATATCAATTCTCATTAAAACAGGGAGAAAAAAATCCAAGTTTAGGAGACAATGCTTAATTCTTTGTCAGTTATTGAGGTCAGTCTGTTATTTCAACCAAGCAACCAGAGCTAAAAATTCTAGGAGAATCCCAACTATTTTTTTAAAGAAAAACACCCAACAATCACACACATTACAATCTCAACAATTATATAAGAAGTCTTGGAAACCCATTTGACAAGAGCTTCCTGTGTATTAGTTTCCACAATGCAGTCCGAATCTCTTTATTCCTCATGCTATAAATGAAGGGATTCAGCATAGGAGGGAATATGGCATATATCACAGAAAAACCAAGACCCATATCAGTTGAAGTATTGTTGGGAGGGCTTGTATACACAAAGACTACAGTGAACATAAGCACAGATACAACAATGAGGTGAGGGAGGCAAGTGGACAGAGCTTTTTGACGTCCCTGTTCAGAAGGGATTCTGAGCACTGTGGTGAAGATGGACACATAAGTTGTGATGATGAAGATAAAGCATCCAAACCCTGCAGAACAACCAAGCACAAGAAACCCAACTTCAATTAGGTAGAAATCCGAGCAAGAGAGTTTTAATAACTTTGGGACCTCACAGAAGAACTGATCAACAGTATTAGAGCAAAACGTATTTGCAAAGGTGCCACTTGTGTGAAGAACACCATAAAGAACACCAGCAATCCATGCAGCAGTTGCCATCTGTATGCAGGCTCCTTTGTTCATGATAGCTTCGTATTGTAGCGGATTGCAAATGGCAACATAACGGTCATGCGACATTATTGTCAAGAGGGCTACGTTGGATCCTCCAAAGAACAGAAGGAAGAAGACCTGAGCAACACATCCAGAATAAGAAATGGTTCTGTTGTTCATGAGTGAATTAGCCATAGATTTCGGTACAGTGACAGAAATGAAGCCCAGATCCATCAGGGCTAGGTTCATTAGGAAGAAGTACATGGGAGTGTGCAGGTGATGATCAAGGACCACTAAAGTAATGATGAGAAGATTTCCAACCAGGGCTGTCAAGTACAAAGCTAGGAACAAAATGAAATGCAAGATCTGTAGTTCTTGGACCTTGGAGAATTCCAGGAGCAGAAAGTCAGAGGTGGAGGTAAGATTGGGCATGTTTTCTCCAGTATGACATTCTATTAAAGCTGATTTTCCAGTTAATTGGACGAAGAGAGTTTGTGTTTACCACTGTATTCCATCTTCAAGGATATGAACAGTACAATCCCCTCTACCAGGAAATCTCTGTAGCATGGGAGGAGATGGACGCTGATAATTGGAAAACTCACCAAATCTGTTGTCATGAAACAATGTACTGTAGTATTGATAGTGATATTAAATTAAATAAGTAAGACTTAGGAAGGATAGTACAGTGATGCTTCCAAATTAGGCTAGTTCTTCCTTTACATTCTGCCTTGATTGACCATGATTTGATCCTAAATTTTAGCAGACACCATGAGATGGTTTCTACATGACTGACAGCGCCATCCTAACTAACTATCCAGCGTGCAGCCCAGGGCCACCCGCCAGATCCATGCTCACTCCAGGCCACTCTGGAACAGCCTGGAGTTCTACTCAGGGAAAATGGATTTCATCCCCTTCTCCCAGTGTAGAGCTGGGAGGCCTCAATGGACTTCCTCGGAAGTAAGAGGAGCCCATTTAATGGTTGAGCTGGCCCGGCGGGAGACAGAGATATGGCGGGCGCCATCCCCGCCCCTCCGGGTTGGCTCAGCCAATGGCCTCCCTCCCTCACTGCCTGGACCACCCCCCATCCCTGCCAGGGGATCTCATACCTGCTTCTGGTGGCCATGTGGACATCCCAGTGAGGGAGGCCAGTCTTGTGCAGGCCGTCCTTACTCCGAGTCATCGTGAATGTGCTTTATGGCAGGTTCGCGACGGCTTCGGGCAGCGGAATGCTTGTTCCACTGTCCGATCTGCCCGGAGGATTGTGCTGTGTAAAGCAGCTCAAGTTAGTTGTAGCTCACATGAATGAAGAAAAGTGAATCAGCAGATACATCACCCTCCCCACAAACTCCCATATAGCCACTCCATCAAGCTGCAGCGTGGATCTGCCACAGATCAGAGAGCTGCATTTGTGAACCCTAGGAAGGATAATGTAAATAACTGTCTCTGTGCTACCAATCTAAGTTGAAGTTGTACATTGTAATGGTTTGTAGTAGGTTACATGCATTTGATGTGTTAGAAGGGATCACAGCTTCTTCTACAAAGCTGAAATTATTTCTTTCTTATGTTCAAGTCAACCATTGTTTTAAACAGAGAACACACCCTTTCCCAGATTGATGGGCGCAGAATAAGAAGCAGGGACACACACATGTCCCAATAGAAAAAAAAATAGAACTAATCTGCTAGCAATGGGTGTGGTGAAACCCTCAATCCAGCCCACTATGCCAACTAGAAATCAACAGGAATGAACTTTTTATTTTTTTAAAGCATTGCTAAAGGCAAACAATTCCTTCTTCATTCATTCAACCTGGGAAGGACTGCGTCCATATTTATGCCCATGCCACCAAGATAAAGTGAAAACTTACATAATGCAATCATTTATCTAAATACTGTATAGAAAAAAAAAACATTGCTCATCTGTCCTAACTGGGTATGAACAAGATATAAGAGAAGCGATTCTAATGGTGGAGTCTTCTAATTCTACAGAAAACAAGTGAGGTTTGGGGGAAAGTGGGGAAAAAAATCGGCATCTGATCTGGGGTCACTTGGCACTAGTGAGAAGAGCAACTATGAAGTCAGGTGGATCCAACTGTTTCCCTTTTGCATAAGTGTATCATTATAACATACTCGATCAGCATTGTGGAATCAGTTGCTTACTGGCTATCACATAAATGAGGCATTTTATGAACTATGTCCCAAGGATTGAGTGAGGACTACAATGCAAAATGGTATTTGCATTGAAAGCAATTGAAAGGTATTTTGAAAGCAATTGAAAGGTATTTGCATTGAAGAAAGCAGATGGATGGATAGATGGGTGGGTAGGATGACAAATAGCTGAGAAACATTAACTTACATTTTTGCCATTGGTCTGTCAATAATGGATAACATTCCTATCCCAGATATTTTTCAGTTCTTATGTGTCAACATTCTGTGGATCCCTGAATCATTCTCCATCCTTTCAAACTCAACATTATCTGTGTAGTTCTTTCAGTCATCATAGACAATGAAGTTTTTCTGCATATGAAGGAGATTTTATTACTGTCTCCTTCAGCTTCTTTGAGACATTTTCCCAGGAGTCCAATGTAAGAGATCACCAAGGGGGGGGGAGATTGTTGAGACTTTTCCGTTGAGCTGTTTGTTTCCACCTTTCCAAACATACCTTAAGATACCAGTGGCACCACAAGCAGTATCTGAGGATGTGAATCAATGCTCATGAGAGTTATATCTATGTCGGTCTTGTACTCATATTATTTTTTTCTCTTGAAACAGATGCATCACCACACTCTACATATCTGGGATCAGTGAAAAAAGTCCTTCATGTTATGAGGAAACAAATCCGGTAGCAGAGAGAGACCAAATTCTCTAAACCATAAGATGTGGAGATGGTATCAGAAATGGTCTTTCATAATGTGCCCACTATGTTTCTAACAGCGCAATTCTGTGTAAAGATCCAGCCGGTGGCCCAGGGCTGCCCACCAGATCCTGTGCACCGGTGGACATGCTGCCACCGGGCTGGAGGTCTCCTCGGGGAAGGGGATGTTCGTCCCCTTCCCCGAGTGTAACCTGGGGCAGGTCCTATCAGTCTCCTCAGATTTCTGCCAGCAAAATTGCTGGCAGAAGTTGGAGGAGGCCGTGTCAGAAGTCGGAGGAGGCTGATATGGCCGATGCCATCCCCCTCCCCCTCCCAGGCCAGCTGGGCCAATGGCCCCCCTCCCTGGCCCGGTGAACCCTCTGCCCACCCACTGGATCCCAGTTTACCTGGTCCGGTGGCTACTAGGGCGCTCCGGTGCCGGAGCAAGGGAGGCTGGCCTCTGTGCCGGCCTCCCTTGCTCAAGAGTCGTCGCGAATGTGCTTTCCTTGCCCTCAGCAGCGTTGTGCGCATGTGCGAAAATGCCGCTGAGGGCCTAGTCAGGCCAAGGCACTGGCCGAAGAGGATGTGTCAAGATCCTCTCCCGGCTTGTACTGGGTGGCCTAAGGGGGTGACGCGGAGCCGGCAGCGGCCTCGGAGGGTGACGCGCAGAGCCTCCAGAGGCCTTGGGGGTGACACACGTCACCCACTCTGGCACGTCACCCACCATGGCCCAACGATGCCACTGGCACCCAGTGAGTAGGCAGCAAGGTCAGAGCCATTTTACTTACCCAAGATCTGGAGCTGCACCCGCTGGAGCAAGTACATTCTCCACTAGGCTGCATAGGGGCATGGGAAGAGTAGAATGGGGCTTTCCGAGGCGGTGTGATTGGTCAGCTGGGCCCAGGATGAGAGAGGGATCAGGGTGGTGCACTCCTCATAATCCTATATCCCTTCCTGGGTCTGATTGCCATTACATGGGTCTCCCAGATTTGCACCAGCAAAATAGCTGGCGCACATCCAAGGAAACCAGTTCAGGGGGCTGGGGCTTACACTGGCGGAAGGGAGCAAACGTTCTTTTCCCCAGAGGTGACCTCCCAGCTGCCTGCTGCATCGCAGGGTGCAGAGTTAGACAGGATTGTGCTGTTAGAGTTGATTGATTAAACATGTTGATTGAGACAATCAGATCATCAAAATGAGTGCACAAGAGAAGTGTAGATGGGAATATTTGGGGGGGGGGTTACAACCATCCACACACATCACACACACCCCAAACCCCTACCACCTTTTTTCTGTTACAATTGGCTAGTTGACTTGAGACTTGACTCAAGGCCAAAGGCATGAACACATCACATTTGGAGAATTCAGTTTCTATTGGTTATCAGAGTCATTTCCTCATATCGTGATGAACTTGTTTCACTGATCCCAGATATGTAGGCTGTACTGTTGCAGCTGACTCAGAAGAAAAAATTCTGAGCACAAGACAGACATCAATCTAACTCTCACAAGCACTGATTTTCTCACATCCTCAGATGCTGCTTGTGGTGCCCGTGATCTCTTAGGTTTGTTTGGAAGGGAGAAAAAAAAATCAGCTCAAGGAAAAAAGTCTCATCAACTCCCCCCCCCCCCAGTTTTCTACATTGGGCTCTTGGGAGAAGGTCCCAAAGAAGCCAAAGGCGACAGTAATAAAAGTTCCATCATATGCCGAAAATCTTCATTGTCTATGATAACTGAAAGAACTACGCAGATAACGTCCAGTTTCAAAGGCGGGGGAAAGATTTAGGGAAAGACTGAAAAGATTCTGGAATAGGACTGTTATCCATTTCTGACCGACCAATGGCAAAAAGTAAGTAAATGTTTCCTATATCCTACCCACCCATCTATACAAATATCGTCTTAGCAATTCACTGTCCATGTTTACTAAATTTAAAACTGAATAGGGGTTTAATGAACATGTCCTTTCACAGCTTCTGTGAAAGAGCTTCACATCCTTTGA
The DNA here is from genome assembly GCA_026170595.1 of Plestiodon gilberti rubricaudatus. Lineage (NCBI taxonomy): Eukaryota > Metazoa > Chordata > Lepidosauria > Squamata > Scincidae > Plestiodon > Plestiodon gilberti. Next base: position 25,352,896 of record JANXHW010000006.1, read on the forward strand.
TCCCTACTTTCTGAAGAAGCTCCACGTAAATTATGGAGTGAAACACTAAGACATTTTGGTGCTTTTAAGAACTGACCAACACGATCATTACATCCCTATAAATTTAGTATCCAAATATCCATCCATCTGTTTTGCTTCTTCAAAAACCATTTAGCATCATACCACTCCTTCAATCCTTCCGATGCACTTCACAAAATGCCTCATTTATGTAGTAGCCAGTAAAAAAAAAACTGGTTCCATATGAATGATGGAGCATATTATAGTGATAAACCTATGCAAAATCGAAAGAGTTGAATCTATAGTTGCTCTTCTCACTAGTACCCAGTGACTCCAGATCAGATGCAGATTCCCCCCACTATTTATTTTCTGTAAGTGTATAGAGTGGCATCTTGGTAGAGGTCTCTCCTGTCCTGCTCACATGTTGCCCATGTGTTAAGCCATATGGGCAACATTTTCCTATGATTACAGACATGATTACATTATGTACAATTTCACCTTACATTGGTAGCATATAGAGACAATTATCGACATAAACCTTCCTAGGTTTTGCAAAAAGCAATTGTTCAAATTTAACAATGCTTTAAACAGCTGAATTCCAGATGATTTGGAGTGGAGGGCAGGACTGAGCCTCTTCACCCTGTCATGGCTACAGGATTTTTTTGTTTCCTCTTGGACCAATGTGTGCCACTGCTTATGTTGCTCAACTTATCTAGGCTGGGAAGAATTGTGTTCCGGTTTGAAAAATTTGGTTGATTGGAGCTTGGAAAAAAACAAACTCAGCTTTGTTCTAAAAGCTGTATCCCCTCCTACGAAATCTGCCTGATATAATTTAATGCACAGCCCAATCCTAACCAACTATCCAGTACCAATGCACTTAGATACTGTACCTAGATACTGTAGCTATATGGGAGTTTGGAGTAAGTGTGGTATATCTGGGGATGCGCTTCATTCACATGAGCCGTAGCTAACACAAATTGCTTTTGAATCAAGTATAATTAATTCAGATTTTGTTGTCCTCAGGAATGTTTGATCAAAGCATGGACATTTAAGGTAGACTGGAATGAATGGGCAAAGCTAGCTTGGGTGCTTTTCATTATTTATTTATTTAAAAAAATATATCCCGCCTTTTCCTATTCCAAAGGCAAATGCCCAAGGCGGCTTATTATTAGATTCTTCATCTTGCCTATGTCTTCACACTAGGGCATTGTATTGATTGAGCCAAGTATATGTCTGTATGGTAAGGTGGGACAGTATTCAGGGATGAAGAAACACATTCACAACCTTTTAAAATCGGCTTTAATTCTATTCTGCTCAAAACAAAATACTGTACAAAAATATTCCCAATAGAAAAGATTTATCTCAAACAATATCACTCATCAGCATATTGTTCCACAAGAACTAATTTTGGTGAGACTTTGGATTTTCACAGTTCATCTCCTCAATGTACAATACTCGTATCATGGTAGAAGGGATTATACTGCTCATCTCATACTTTGACTACAGTAGTACTAGTATTTACTCTGTTCAGTTGACCGTAATTTTAGTTTTAGTAGACGGGCAGCCCAATCCTCTCTAGCAGGATACAACAGCGCAAATAAGGCACCCGCCACATCCTGAGCAGGATTGGGCTTGTCCCGGAGCAAGCTTTCTCCGCAAGTGCCGCTTACTCTCTGGGTGCCGCAAACGTGCTTTACAGCATGTTTGCAACACTCTGGACCGGCAGAGTGGTCGCTCTGCTGGTTCAAGACTACACAGGATTGTGCCATTAAAGATTAATCTTTCTTCCACAGGCAGCATGAAATATCTGAATGGGGAGAGAATTCTCAATCTTACCTCCACTTCTGATTTTCTACTCCAGGAATTCTCAGAGGTCCGGGAACTACAGATCTTGCATTTCTTTGTGTTCCTGATTTTGTACATGACAGCCATAGTTGGAAATCTTCTCATCATTACATTAGTGGTCCTTGATCATCACCTGCACACCCCCATGTACTTCTTCCTGATGAACTTGGCCCTGATGGACATGGGCTCCATTTCGGTCATTGTACCCAAATCCATGATGAATTCACTCATGAATACCCGACTCATTTCTTATTCTGGTTGTGTTGCTCAAGTTTTCTTATTTATGTTTTTTGATGCCACAGATTTGGCTATCTTAACCATTATGGCACATGACCGTTACGTTGCCATCTGCAATCCACTACAGTATGAAGTTATTATGAACAAAGGAGCCTGCATTCAAATGGCAACTGGTGCATGGATTTGTGGTGTTTTGTATGCTGTTATACAGACGAGTGGCACTTTTGCAATTAGCTTTTGCTCTAATGTTGTTGATCAGTTCTTCTGTGAAATCCCAAAGTTACTAAAACTCTCTTGCTCTGACTTGTACCTTGTTGAAGTTGGGCTTCTTGTACTTGGTTCTAGTGCAGGGTTTGGATGTTTTATCTTCATCATTACAACCTACGTGTCTATCTTCACTACTGTGCTCAAGATCCCTTCTGTACAGGGACGTCAGAAAGCCCTCTCCACTTGCCTTCCCCATGTCATTGTTGTCTCTGTTCTTATGTTCACTGGACTTTTTGTCTATGCAAGGCCTCCCAGTAACAATTCATCTGATTTGGATCTTAGCTTAGCTGTGATATATACGATATTTCCTCCTATGCTGAATCCATTCATTTATAGCATGAGAAATAAGGAGATTCAGATTGCATTATGGAAGTTATTACACCGAAGAAACGTTTCGAACAGGTTACTTCTGTGAGTTTTGAAACTTTAATGTTCTTGTAGTTTCTTAGGTTTTCGCGACCAGTGCATATCTTAGAATTAAAAATATTTACCAGATTATCTGGTCGTTTATTTGGTGTACAGATTAAAAACTGTCCCACTGTTTCACTAAGGTGTATCCCTAGCATCTTTAGGGTAAAAACAAACATAAGAAGAGCCTTGCTGGATTAGGCCAAAGGCCCATCTAGTCCAGCTTCCTGTATCTCACTGTGGCCCCACCAGATGCCTCCAAGAGCCTGCGTCGTCACTGGAGCGTGGCGCTCGCGGCGGGCCGCCGTGTGGTGACGTGTGCCTGAAGGGTGACGGGCGCGCCCACCCTGGAGGCTCCGAGCCCCGTGCACGCACCCGCCCACATCACCGTCCGGAGGCTCCGAGCCCCCGGGAGAAGGCCTCAAACGTCCCGAGACCTTCTCCCGGCCTCGGAGCAGGAGAAAGCCTCGGAGCGTCTGCCACGACCGGCGTTGTCCAGGGGCTTCTGAGAAGGCCCACTGCGTCACCGCGCTATTTATTCTTTTTTCGCACATGCCCAGAATGCTAATTTATTTATTTATTTAAAAAAATTATATCCCGCCTTATCCTATGCTGAGGCAAATGCCCAAGGCGGCTTTTGGGCAGCCCATGCCTCTGAAACATTCTGCGCATGCGCAAAAAAGAATAAATAGCGCGGCGATGCAGTGGGCCTTCTCAGAAGGCCCCGGACGCCGGAGGAAGAGGGTCGAGGCCCAGACGCCGGAGGTAGAGCATCGCAGGGCGCCGCCCGGGGGGGCGGGGGCTGACACGCGTCTCCCCCCTCCTGCTCCCAGGTGACACGCGTCCAGTGACGCTACTGCCGAGAGCACACAGCCAACAAGATAACCTGTTACCTGTTGTCACTCCCTTGCACCAAGCAGCACTAAGCAGTAACATGCAAGGCAGTCGTAGTCCGTACATTCTAGCGAAATGTTGGGACAGTTTTTAATCTGTTAACTAAATAAACAACCACATAACCTGGCATTTTTTTTAAAAAAAAATAATGTTCTTTGTTTATATGCATAGTGGGAAACGTTCTAGTAATTATGAGTCATGGTTGTAGAAAATGTTAGTTTGTCACACACACTCAGATTGTCCTCCCACTTCAGCTACTGTAGAGATCTGCTAATCTCCTTACAGAGAAGTTAACTTACCCAGGCACCCCCCAATAAAGCACACCACACAGAGGTTTGGGTTTAAGGGCCACTTTATTAAATATTTAATACAAACACTATAAACTTCTGCAGCAGGGACCTAACTAGGTACTCCCCAGCGTGTGGGCTTCTAGGATGGGGAAAACGGCCCTAGCCGTCTGCCTCCCCTGAAATCTAAACGGGCATGACATCCTGGCTCAAGCCCTGCTCGGTCCATGACCAAGCTGGCCTATCACTGCCAACCCCGAAGGGTCGAGGCAGCTGGGTAGTGCAGATCTCCCCAGGAAATCCTTAAGGTGGTCTTTGCTATTCCAGCCCGAGGACTTGCCACCAGCCAGTCTCACCGATCCGGGTCGGCATGGTCTGAGCGGTTCTGGCTCACCTTCTGGCCTTGCTCACCTCAGGATGTATACCAAGGTCCCTCCTTGTCTACACTATTCGCACGCCATCTGACTTAAGTGACCGGGTTAATTGAAAATTTATGCACCCCTGTCATGATACAAAGATGCCTGCATTCAGATGGCAATCAGTGCATGGCGTCGGAAAGCCTTCTCCACTTGCCTCCCCCATCTCACTGTTTTCTCTGTGCTTGTGTTCACTGGAGCCTTTGCCTATGCAAGCCCTCCCAGTTAACAGTTCATCTGATTTGGATCTTAGCTTAGCTGTGATATATACCATATTCCCTCCTGTGCTGAATCCATTCATTTATAGTATGAGAAATAAGGAGATTCAGACTGCATTGTGGAAGTTATTACACCTAAGAAACTTTTCAAACAAGTTACTTCTGTGAGTTTTGAAACTTTAATGTTCTTTGTTTATCAGCATAGTCAGTGGGAAATGTTCTAGTAATTATGAGTCATGGTTGTAGAAAACGTTAGTTTGCCACGCATACTCAGATTGTCCTCCCAGTTCAGCTACTGCGGAGATCTTCTAAGCTCCTGAGAAAGGAGATAACCTTCCTGTTGAACATTCCCCCCTTGCACTACACACTCATGTTAATTGTTATTAAACCATTTTATGTAGCGTTATCAGTCCACATGATGCTTCACAGAGAAGGCAGTTTCATTTCCCACCAAAGAGTTTAGGTTTAGGGGATATGTTCTATAGGTGGCGTTGGTGGGATGAGGAGGGAGGATCCACAACCAGAATGAACGTTCTGCTGTTGGACATGCTAAAGTAGTGGGTGTTATACCTTATAATAACCAGAGATTTATGTGTTTTCTAAAACTTGAAAGGTGTGGGGACCCTGTCATCTCCCCACATGATGTGTGTGCAGAGCATTGTCAACTAAAGTCTGTTAATAAAGCCATTCCTGTGACTGAATAAATCTCAATTTACAAGTCTTGTCCTTGTGTGTGTGCCTTTGCGCGCATGCGTGTGCATGCGTGCATTCCCCCCCCCCCCCGTATGTTTCTTTTATATCTTGAATGTGCTCATTTAGCTCATGATAAACTAACGATGCTTGATGAAAGCTGTATTGTGAACGTTGATTATGTGATGTCTCTGGATGTCTTCTTTAAACTTTGCTACTGTATGTCTTTTATGTTAATAATCAGGTGAGGTGCTTAGATGGTTTGTTACACTGTAAGCTAGCTGTGTGATGTTAGAACTTCTCCTGATTTCACTTGCCAACTTTCCTCTATTTCTTCTGAGCTTCACTCTTCCCAGAGCCAATCAACCATTGGCTTGAGCAAGTGTCTCTTTTCTCTTGCACTAAATATACAGTGATCACTGTGGGCCATTTTCCTCCAATATGTCATTTCAGAACATAAAGGTTTTGAATGCACAGTCACAAGTCTGCTAGTCTCAGGTTAGAAACTGGACTTGGTTCTTGTCAATATTTTCAACTTGGCCACATGCCCTGGAGATCCTTCTCTCTCTTTCTGCCTCCACCTTAAAGCATGATGGCATTGCGCTAGAGATTGCTATTATTAATAGTGGTCTCAGCAGATTATGCAGATTACTTGGCGTTTCGTCCTCTTCTCTATCATCCTGAATCCAAATACAGTCCACGGTTGGTGCAATTTTCGGCTCATCTCCCCTGTCTCTTCAAAAGCTCTGTGTCAGCCTTCCATTCTGATGAAGTCTATATTCTCACTTGTAAACTATTTTTAACCACTTAGTGAGCAAGACCAGAGATCTTTCCTCCAGACTCCTCAGTCCTTCAGGGGTAGATGTAGTAAGTAAATATACCGACAAAAAATCCATTCCTCTTTAAGAGAAAAGGGAGCACCATTAAGCGTGCTATATGAGTAAGAGCAAGCTCATATACCGAGAATATTGAACTGATTTTGTGTTCGCTAGAGAGAGACTACTCCATGTTTTGAAACCCATTCCTTGGTTATTGCAAACCACACTGCAACCATATCCTCATGCTTCAGCTTAAGTTCCTGCTTTGTGCCCTAGTCATGGAATCTCTCTCTCTCTCTCTCTCTCTCTCTCTCTCAGGTCCCAATCTTATGAGTGTCTTCCACTGATGGAACTAGCATTTCATCAGCGGTATGTTCTCTTCATCAGCACTGCAGATGCAGCATCAACATGCGCAATGCAGCTGCCAATGGAAATGGCTGGCAACCGCATGTGCCACCAGAGTGTTGAGGTTTGTAGAGAAGCAAACCTAAATTTACAAACCAATTTTTCTGTGTCCTGGACAAGTCTGAACATGCCTGGACAAGGCAAGCAGAATCTGCTTTGTCACTCCAGCAACAGCAGAGACTGATTAGAAGCACCTGTCATGAGGTGAGGTAGGCAGCATGAGATGAGGTAGGAGATGAGATCACCTCCAACCTAATTGGACAAGAGATAGCCAGGAAAGTATAAGAAAGAAGTGGTAGCATTGCCTATGTGTGGGTTCAGAGGAGAAAGTTTGACTATCTGTATTTCGTGTTCTAATTACTGGAGTGGAGTGCTGTATCTCGTCGAGCTGCTGCTTTGTTCTTTGGTGAGTTTATCATCTGTGACGCTTCATATCTGTAAATATTGTAAATAGATGGCTTGAACTGACCTTGGCTCAGCGTGTTTCTTCAGACCTGACGCTTCTGTGAGCAAAGCAGAGGAACTATCCAGCCTAGCAGAAATAAAGCTCTGACACAGAGTACCCAGCCAATGCCAGAGGAGGTACATTGGTGGCGGGTGTGGTCAGTGGGTGAGGAAGGGGAATAATGGAGTATTTCAGAGGAGGAATATGCAGTAGTGTCTGGGGAGAGCGAGGTGGATCTGGCAGCAGTTGTGCATACCAGAACGTATCCCACATTTTTCTGCTCAACTGATCCCCAGCTCTCCTTGCACCAGCTATATATCTGGCATAAGTTCTGAGGGGACCCATAGGCCATCAGGAGGCCTACACCTCTTGCAGGCCTCCTGATGGCCCACAACAAAGATCTTCACCAGATATGTCCCACCTGCGATAGAGGTCAACGAGAATATCAACATAAACTTTGTTTGTTTTTTTGTTTGTTTAAAAGGCGTATATATTCTTTTCCTCTCAAAATCACAGGCACATGAGGTGGCTCTCAATAAAATCAGTAAACTAAAATAGGAAAATGTTAGCCATAAAAATAAAGACCATAGATACAAAAACATAATATTCACTGCTCAAAAAAATAAAGGGAACATTGAAACAACACAATGGAAGTCCAAGTCAATCACACTTCTGTGAAATCAAACTGTCCACTTAGGTAGCAACACTGATTGACAATCAATTTCACAAGCTGTTGTGTACATGGAATAGACAACAGGTGGAAAGCATAGGCAGGTACTAGCAAGACATCCCCAATAAAGGAGTGGATCTGCAGGTGGTGACCACAGACCACTTCTCAGTTCCTATGCTTTCTGGCTGATGGTTTGGTCACTTTCGAATGCTGGCGGTGCTTCCACTCTAGTGGTAGCATCAAACCACTGCCTTATCCAAACACTATGCCAAAATACTCCCAATGGAAAGGACTTATCTCAACAAATATAACTCAACAGCACTTGCTACTCTGATAAGTAATTTGGTGAGGATCAAGATTATCATGGTCCATTTCACCTCACGCAACAGAGGTTTACTGGAAGAGTGAATTGTATAGCTCATTTCATGTGGTCTAATCGAAATGCTTGTCTCAATTGTCTTGCATATATCAGTTTGAATAAAATTAAATCTCATGTTTCTTCCCCACAGGTACCATTAAATATCCTGTTTGGGATAAAATGCCCAATCTTACCTCCAGCTCTGACTTTCTGCTTCTGCAATTCTCAGAAGTCCGAGAATTCCAGATCTTCAATTTCATTGTGTTCTTAGCGATATATTTGACAAGCATGACTGGAAATCTTCTCATTGTTATGGTAGTCATCCTTGACCATCACCTGCACACCCCCATGTACTTCTTCTTGATGAACTTAGCCCTGATGGACCTGGGCTCCGTTTCTGTCACTGTACCCAAATCTATGGTTAATTCATTCTTAAACAACATATACATTTTTTATTCTGAATGTGTGGCTCAAGTCTTCTTCTTTATGTTCTTTGAAGCCACAGGCTTCACTATCTTAACCATTATGGCTCATGACCGTTATGTCGCCATCTGCAAACCACTGCAATATGAAGCTATTATGAACAAAGGAGCCTGCATTCAGATGGCAATCAGTGCATGGATTTCATGGTGTTCTCTATGCAGAGGAACTAGAGATCAAATTGCCAACATGCGCTGGATCATGGAGAAAGCACGAGAGTTCCAAAAAAACACCTACTTCTGCTTCATTGACTACGCAAAAGCCTTTGATTGTGTGGATCACAACAAACTGTGGCGAATTCTTAAAGAGATGGGGGTACCAGATCACCTTACCTGTCTCCTGAGAAACCTGTATGCGGGTCAAGGAGCAACAGTTCGGACCGGCCATGGAACAACCGATTGGTTCAACATTGGGAAGGGAGTACGGCAAGGCTGTATCTTGTCACCCTGTGTATTTAACTTATATGCAGAGTACATTATAAGAAATGCAGGGCTGAATGAATCGCAAGCCAGAATCAAGATTGCCGGGAGAAATATCAACAACCTCAGATATGCAGACAATACCACCCTAATGGCAGAAAGTGAAGAAGAACTAAAGAGCCTCTTGATGAGGGTGAAAGAGGAGAGTGCAAAAGTTGGCTTGAAACTCAACATTAATAAAACTAAGATCATGGCATCTGGTCCCATCAATTCCTGGCAAATAGAAGGGGCAGAAATGGAAGCAGTAACAGATTTTACTTTTTTGGGTTCCAAGATCACTGCAGACGGAGACAGCAGCCATGAAATTAAAAGACGCTTACTCCTTGGAAGGAAAGCTATGGCAAACTTAGACAGCATGATAAAAAGCAGAGATATCACCATGCCAACAAAAGTATGTATAGTCAGGGCGATGGTGTTCCCAGTAGCAATGTATGGTTGCGAGAGTTGGACCATAAGGAAGGCTGAGCGCCGAAGAGTAGATGCTTTCGAACTGTGGTGCTGGAGAAGACTCCTGAGAGTCCCTTGGAATGCTAGGAGATCAAATCAGTCAATTCTAAATGAAATCAAGCCTGACTGTTCCCTGGAAGGACAGGTACTGAGGCTGAAGCTCAAATATTTTGGCCACCTAATGCGAAGAGAGGACTCTCTGGAGAAGACTCTGATGCTGGGAAAGATTGAAGGCAAAAGGAGAAGGGGAAGGCAAAGGATGAGATGGTTAGACAGCATCACAGATGCAACGAACATGAAAATGAGCGAACTCAGGAAGATAGTGAAGGACAGGAAGGCCTGGCGGGATATGGTTCATGGGATCATGAAGGGTCGGACATGACTTAACGACTGAACAACAACTATGCTGTTATTCACACAAGAGGCACCTTTACAATCACCTTTTGTTCTAATATTGTTGACCAGTTCTTCTGTGAAATCCCCAAATTACTAAAACTCGCTTGCTTGTTCACCTTGTTGAAGTTGGACTTCTGGTGCTTAGTTCTAGTATAGGATTTGGATGCTTCATTTTCATCATTACAACCTACGTGTGGATCTTCATTGCTGTTCTCAGAATCCCATCTGTGCAGGGATGCCAGAAAGCCCTCTCCACTTTCCTCCCACACCTCATTGTTGTCTCTCTGCTTATGGTCACTGGACTCTTTGTGTATGCAACCCCCCCTGGCAAAATTTCATCTGATCTGGACCTTGGATTTTCTGTCATATATGCCATCTTCCCTCCTATGCTGAATCCATTTATTTATAGCATGAGAAATAAAGAGCTTCAGACTGCATTGTGGAAGTTATTAAATCAAAGGCAACTTTCTAATGGGATTCCCAGACTCCTTCTGTGATTGTTGAGACTGAGACCATCTTCTTTGAAATAGTGGAGATTTTCCTAGAAATTCTTAGCTCTCGTTGCATGAAATGTTATTTTCCACACGTACTCAGAATGTTCTCGCTCTTCTCCTATTCTAGGCTCCGGACACAGAAGTCTTGTTGTGTTTTCCTCTTACATTTCATACATGTTTAAATTGTTGTTATTAATCTAACGTATTTCTTCGATTCTAAGACGCACATTTTTTCTAAATTTAGCAATTAAAAAGGGGGGTGCGTCTTAGAATCGATGATGTGCAAATTTGCGAAACCGGAAGTGCCCGAAAACTGCTGTTTTTGGCTGAACTGGAGATCGGGCAGGCCTGCAGAGGGTCGTGCAGGCCTCCGCGAAGTCCCCACAAGCCCCGGTAATAAGTAAGAAAGTGACGTTTGGGGGTACAATTTGTACATAAATCCTGGAGGAATTTTTTTTTCCCCAGCTGTTGGTAACGAAATTAAAGGTGTGCCTTAGAATTGATGGCGCCTTAGAATGGAAGAAATATGGTATTTGTTCATGTAGTTTTAACAGTGCACATGATACTCCAGCAAGTGAAATAAACTTAGGCAGATTCTTAGCTGTGCTCCCAAAAGTTTAGGAGATCTGTTCATAGGGAAGGGAAGATTTTGTTCTATTCATATCAAGAACGAAAGTCTATATATTGCATATATTGACAGTTAACTTTTGAAAATATTTATGTATTCATAAAAAATATTATTCCCCCCCCTTGTACTTTCCCCTCACATTACCAAGGCTGCCATCCTATACGCACTTTCCTGAGAATAATGCCCATTTAACACACTGGGATTTACCGCTGAGTAGACAAGCGGGTGGCACAGCGGGTGGCGCAGCGGGTTAAACCGCTGAACCATAAGCTGTTGAACGAAAGGTCAGCAGTTCGATTCCCGCGACGGGGTGAGCGCTTGTTTCTTGGCCAGCTCCTGTCAACCTAGCAGTTCCAAAGCATGTCAATGCGAGTAGATAAATAGGTACTGCTTGCGGGAAGGTAAACAGCGCTCTGTGTTCCAGCTGCATGCTACGCGCTGCGGCAAGGAGAGTCATGCCGGCCACATGACCACGGAGGAGTCTTCGGACAACGCTGGCTCTTCGGCTTTGAAATGGGGATGAGCACCACACCCTAGAGTCGGACACGACTGGACTTAATTGTCAGGGGATACCTTTACCTTTACTTAGGCAAGCATAGGATTGTGCTCCAAGTGTTATATATTATAGCCAGAGATGTAGGTGATCGTGTTAAATAATCACATGTTATCCAAAACTTGAAAGATGACTGGGGGGAAGGCTGCCCTCTCATCAGAATGTATGTCTGCAAACAGTGGTGTCGCTCTAGGTGGGGCAGAACGCTAAATTCCACAGCGCTCTGACCCTCCGTTACTCCCCGGCATGAGGCAGCTCCACCCCTCCGCCTTCAGAGCCATTCAGGGCAGCGAAGACAACACACAGGGTGTCTCCTGCATGTTGCCTTTGCTGCCCTGAATGGCTCTGAAGGCAAGGGGGCAGGGCCGCCTCCTGCCGTGAGTAATGGAGGGTCAGAGCACTGCGGAACGTAGCGTTCTGTCCCACCTAGAGTGACGCCACTGTCTGCAAACGATTAGGACTTTGGGGGCCCAATCCTATCCAACTTTCTAGTGCTGATGCAGTCACAATGTAGCCCTGAACAAACATTCCCTTACCTTGAGGAGGCATCCGTGACAGTGCCCCCCCCACTGCAGGATGCAGTGCAAGCCCCGTTGGCACGGCTGCATTTGTGCTGGAAAATTGGGTAGGATTGGGCCCCAAGACTGTAAAGATATTTTCATGACAAAGAGCCCTATCCTGTGCATGTCTACTCAGAAGGAAGTCACATTATAGACAATGGGGCTTACTCCCAGCAGGTAAGTGTGGATAGGGTTGCAGTCTTAATAAGACACAATTGACAGCTCTTTTCCATGTGCACATTTTTTGAAATCTTTATATGTCTTTTGTATGTTGAATTTGGCCATTTATAGCATGATTTATAGCATTAGTAAGGATATTTATATTCTGCTTTTCAATAAGAAAATTTCACAAAGCAGTTGACATAGCTAAACACATTGATATCTAAATTGAAGACCATTTGATAAAAGCTGTCCATTTTTTTGTACTTTAATTAGAATAAAGTTCACACAGCTAAACGTTGATACAATATGTCTTTCTTATATCAGTACGGTGAGATGGTTGCATTTTGCTGTGTGTGTGTGTGTGTGTAGACTGTTCACTAGCTGCATGATGCTAGAGCAGAGGTTCTCTTTCTTAATATATATTTATATTTTATTGATATATCAAAACACAAAAACAATACATATTTCATAAAGTTATAGCAAGCACGAAGCAATACATCCTACTAGCATACTATTCACTATTTTCTGCATATAATATCCAACTAAGCCAAAATAACACCCACATTCTATTCATTAAATCCGCATATCATCACATCGTTCTTCTCTCTCTTGTCTTAAAAAAATCGATAAATGGTTTCCAGTTATTCACGAAAAGGTTAACTGACTTTTCCTTAATTAAAATTGTAAGTTTATCCATTTCAGCATAGTCCAAAACTTTCAGCCACCAATCTTCCAGCGAAGGTATCTCCAATATTGTGCATATAAAATTCTTGCCGCAGCTATCATATATAAAAACAAAGTTTGAAATTTTTCGCCTACATGATCATCCCTCATACCCAACAAAAAGGTTTCCGGTTTCATTTGAACCTTAATCTTTAAAATCAACTCAATCTTATGAATTCAAGTTTATGAATCTGAGTCCAATACTTCTTTGCTTGGGGGCATGTCCACCACATATGGTAAAAAGTTCCTTCTTGCTTTTTACATTTCCAACAGCTATTCGTCACCTTCTCATACATTTTTGCTAATTTGCTTGGGGTTATATACCATCTATACATCATTTTATACATATTTTCTTTAATATTAACATTTAACGTAAATTTCAACTGTTTTAAGCATAGTTGTTCCCATTGGTCTATTAAAATAACATGACCTACATTTTTCACCCAATGAATCGTACATTCCTTAACCTGTTCTTCTTCTGTCTAGAGCAGAGGTTCTCAAATCTTTACCCCCAGCACATGTATTTGCAGGGGGGGGTTGGCTATGGCGGTGATGGCGCTTCCGGGATCGCGCCACCGCCACTACCAGGGGAACAAAGTGGTTTTTTCAATCCTACCTGAGGGTGTTGCCAGGTCTCTGGGGGGTGGGGGTGCGGGGAGCCTGCAGACCCCTCCGCAGGCCTCGCTGCACCTCAAAATGGCTCCAGATCGCAATCACGACCCATTTCTGGTTTTCGGACTAAACCGGAAGTGTGTCACAATCGCAATCTAGAGCCATTTTGAGGTGCAGGGAGGCCTACGGAGGGGTCTGCAGGCTCCCTGCACCCCGGGACTTGGCAAGACCCCCAGGTAGGACTAAAACCCCTTTGATAACCCAGTGGTGGTGCAATCCCAGAAATGCCGTTGCCATCACAATGGGTTACCACTCCTCTTAAGGGAGTCCTGACCCAGTTTGGGAACATCTGAGCTAGACCTTTTCATGAATTCAATTATCAAGGCTCCATATTTTGGAATAAATGATTTAATACCTCAGCAATATTACTACAACATGGAGTCCGTTAATTACCCAGGCACCCCGCCAAAAAGTCTTTACTGGGAGAAAGGTGGGTTAAAAATCCATTAAACAAACAAATAAATGTAATCCTTATTCTGCAAGGTTTGACAATGTTGTCTCGCAGGAGCCACAGGTGGAGAGAGTGCCAACTCGGTAAATCTCATTTATTCAAGAGGGGTCACACAGACAGAAGCAAGGCCTAGCATGCCATCAGACAGTAGCCTTGTTGGGAGTAGGGCAAGGGGGTTGAATTGCCTGCCTTTCACGTCCCTTGGGCAGTTGGATTGGCGAGTGAAGAAGAACTGCCTGCAGAGCCATTGTTCACTAGAGGTCTTCATTATATGGAGATGATGCAGTGCATTTCTCCCTCTGTGTGCTGATTTGTTTCTAAGAGATTTACAGCGCAATCCTATCTGTAGGTCGGGCAGAGGAATGAGTGTTCCGCCGCCTGAAGCCGTTGCAAACATGCTGTAAGGCACGTTCGCGACGACTCGAGAGCAGGGAAGGCCGGCCTCCACTGCTCCGCTGACGGAGCCCACGCCCAGCCGCTGACAGACCCAGGTAAGGATCCAGCGGGCAGGGGGGCAGATCGGTGGGGGAGGGAGGGTGCCCATAGGCCGTGCCGGCCCGGGAAGGGACAGAGGATAGCCTCGGCTATATCCCAGTCCCCGCCGGGCGGCTGGGCCGTTACACGGCCTCCTCCTACTTTCGCCTGCAATTTTGCTGGTGAAAATCCAAGGAGGCCAATTGGCTGGGCCTGGATTTACACTCGGGGAAGGGGAAGAGCATCCCCTTCCCCAAGTATACGTCCGGCCAAGTGGCAGTCTTGCTGCGGAGCAGCACAGGATCCAGCGGGCGGCCTGGGCGGCCCGCCAGATCCTTACGTAGGATTGCTCTGCCCCAGTAGGGTCTGCCTTACTGTTGGCAGCTGGGTGAGGGAGAAGGTAATCTCCAGGCTAACCCCCAGCTCCCACCATGTGGTAGCTATAGTGTGAGATATAGAGTGTAAAAATTGGTGTGCACCCAGAGGTAAGTGGATTGTTCAAAGGGAGCGCAGAACTGTTCTCCGTAGGCTGTCTGGCTCAGGGATGCTGACTGGGGAAGTTACTCATGTCATGAAGAAGGAGCATCTCTCACTGGTCCTAAATATCTACAGGCAGGTTCTGTTGTGCATTTCCATCTGTTGCAGGAGAAAAAAAATCTGAGCACACAGCAGACACAAATGTAGCTCTCTCAGGAACATTAACTTTCATGTCTTCAAATGCATCTGTGTGTGTGTGTGTGTGTGTGTGTGTGTGTGTGTGTGTGTGTGTGTGTGTGTGTGTTTAAGGGGAAACAAATTAGTTCAAGAAAAAAGCCGCAACAGCTCTGTGTGTGCCTACCTCTGTTCTGGACTCTTGGGAGCAGGTCTCAAAGAATTCAAAGGAGATATCAGGAGAACCTCTTTCAGAAAGTTCTGCACAATGCAGAAAGTCTTTTATGACCAACCATGAAAGGAAGAACTACATATATAGTGCCAAGTTTCAAAAGAGGAAAAAGCTTCAAGGAACAGAGGAATGCTGTGACCTAAGAGATTGACCATGACCTAATAGCTTCTGGAACGGGAATGTTATCTGCTATTGAATGAGAGCCATGGCAAAAAGTATGTAAATGTTTCCCCATTTTTTTTCCACATTCTCAGCTGCCTGTGAGCCCTTCCTTCCTTCCTTCCTTCCTTCCTTCCTTCCTTCCTTCCTTCCTTCCTTCCTTCCTTCCTTCCTTCCTTCCCCAATTGCTATTTTGCCTTCTACCATTCTCTGAACCATTCAGGCTGGTTCCATACACATCCTTGTTTATGTGGTAGCCAGTAAAAATTGCCTCCATGTGACTGACAGCGCAATCCTAGCCAACTTTCCAGCGCCGGTGTAGCCAACAGTGTGCACACTGCATTTTGCAGTGCAGGGGCAGTCATGGAGGCCTCTTCAAGGTGAGCAAACAATTGTTCCCTTACCTCGGGGCTGCATTGCGGCTGCACTGGTGCTGGAAAGTTGGTTAGGATTGCGCTGGAAATCACCACATTCTAGTTGCAAACTTATGCAAAAGCAAAACAGTTGGGGCCACCATGCTTCATGTTTTCTCCTCTCAGCAGTGACTCCAGGTGAGATGCCAATTGCCCTCACTGGTTCTTCTGCAAATGTAGGGGGATACATACAGTATTAGTAGACATTTTCTCCTCTCCTCCTCACCCCTAGCTAGGACACATGAGCTAATTTGTCATTTGTTTTGGGAACTGATGATAACATTACAGACGAATTCACTTTAGATTGGCAGCATAGGCGTAATTGTAGACCAGGGGTGGCCAAACTGTGGCTCCTGGGCCACACATGGCTCTTTGATGTATAATGTGCGGCTCTCGGATATATGTTGGCTGAGCTCCTTTCTGCATCACAATTTAATATAAAAGGGAAATAAGACATTTTTGAGCTTTATAATTATTTACCAGGTATGAACTGAGGATCCACCGGATTAAAACATAAGTTTAATGTTCATGGTGAGTAAATAATGTATATTAAAGAATTTAAATGCTTCCTAAATATTGTGGCTCTTAAACATCTGAAGTTTATCATATGTGGCTCTTACATTTAAGCAAGTTTGGCCACCACTGTTATAGACACAATCCTTCTCAGGCTGTACACATGCAGGAGCAATTGTTCACATGTCACTACAGCTATTAAACGAAAATGCTAAATTCCTACAAATGGGCATTTGGAAAAAGTGACTGGCTTCAGCCTCTCAGCGGAGCCCTTCGTGGCTGATGAGTAGAAAAAAATGAATTCTTTTTTTCTGTTGCACAATGTGTGTGCAACTGCTTGAGCTTCTCCACTCATATATCCAGGGAAAGGTCATGTTCTATGTTTAAGAAATACTAATTGATAAGTTGGAACTTTCAGGTTTGCAGTAAAAGCGGTATTCCCAGGTAACACATCAGACTCATTGGCAGCGCAATCCTATCCAATTTACTCCACCGGTATAACCAGTGGGGGAGGGCAGAATGGGAGGCTATGGAGGGGAGGGGAGGTTTGAATCCCCTTTGAACCCCCCTTTGGAGGGGATTTGAATCCCCTTTCCGTTCTGGGGCCTCCTGTTCTTGCTGCACCGCTGGTTACACCGGCGGTGTAAGTTGGATAGGATTGAGCTTGTAATCTAGTAAGGGTACTTTCTGCTGTGTGGCAGATTGAAATACAACGATGCACAGCGCAATCCTGTGTGACCTTGCTGTAGATGTAGATGTACTGTAGATAACAGTAGATGCACTGGTGTAAGTGCACTTATGCCAGTGTAATTGCACTTACACCGGTGCATCTGCTGTTACACCGGTGTATCTACTGTTACACCAATGCAAGTTTACACAGGACTGCACTGGCAATGTCTATGTGGGAGAGTATCTGGTAATTATCTTTATTCATTCATATCAGTTACAGCTAATATGAGTTGCTTTGGAGTCAACCAGAAGCCATTCAGATCAAGCTGTCCCCAGGAATTTTGGATCAAATCATGGTCAGTTTATACATACTGGAAAGAACGGGCTAGCCTAACTTGGATGGATAACATAGGTTAGATTCTTCATCCTGCCCATGTATTTGCAGTACTGTAGTTTACTGTATTAATAGTCATGCATACGTTGTTGATGTTGTTGTTGTTGTTGTTGTTGTTGTTGTTGTTGTTGTTGTTGTTGTTGTTAAGGGAGATAGTATACGTTGGGGGGGGGAAACACAACCATAGCCGTTTTACACTGCTTTAATTCTATTTCAGTCAAACCACTGCCTTATCCAAACCACTATGCCAAAATACTCCCAATGGAAAGGACTTATCTCAACAAATATAACTCAACAGCACTTGCTACTCTGAAAAGTAATTTGGTGAGGATCAAGATTATCATGGTCCATTTCACCTCATGCAACAGAGGTTTACTGGAAGAGTGAATTGTATAGCTCATTTCATGTGGTCTAATCGAAATGCTTGTCTCAATTGTCTTGCATGTATCAGTTTGAATAAAATTAAATCTCATGTTTCTTCCCCACAGGTACCATTAAATATCCTGTTTGGGATAAAATGCCCAATCTTACCTCCAGCTCTGATTTTTTGCTTCTGCAATTCTCAGAAGTCCGAGAATTCCAGATCTTCCATTTCTTTCTGTTCTTAACTTTATATTTGACAGGCATGACTGGAAATCTTCTCATTGTTATTGTAGTCATCCTTGACCATCACCTGCACACTCCCATGTACTTCTTCCTAATGAACTTAGCCTTGATGGACCTGGGCTCCATTTCAGTAACTGTGCCTAAATCTATGATTAATTCACTCTTAAACAACACAACCATTTATTATTCTGAATGTGTAGCTCAAGTCTTCTTCTTTGTGTTCTTTGAAGGCACAGGCTTGGCTGTCTTAACCATAATGGCACATGATCGCTATGTCGCCATCTGCAAACCACTGCAGTATGAAGTTATTATGAACAAAGGGGCCTGCATTCAGATGACACTTGGTGCATCGATTTGTGGTGTTCTCTATGGTGTTATGCACGCAAGTGGCACTTTTGCAAACACCTTCTGTTCTAATATTGTGGATCAATTCTTCTGCGAAATCCCCAAGCTACTTAAACTCGCTTGCACTGACTTGTACCTTGTTGAAGTTGGGCTTCTTGTGCTTAGTTCTGGTGCAGGGTTTGGATGCTTTGTCTTCATCATTACAACATATGTCTCTATCTTCAGTGCTGTGCTCAAGATCCCTTCTGTACAGGGACGGCAGAAAGCCCTCTCCACTTGCCTTCCTCATCTCACTGTTGTCTCTATGCTCATATTCACTGGAGTCTTTGTCTATGCAAGGCCTCCCAGTAGTATCTCATCTGATGTGGATCTTGGTTTTGCTGTAATATATGCCATCTTCCCTCCTATGCTGAATCCATTCATTTATAGCATGAGAAATAAAGAACTTCAGACTGCATTGTGGAAGTTATTAAATCAAAGGCACTTTTCTAATGGGTTTCTTAGACTCCTTCTGTGATTCTTGAGACTGTCAGCACAATCCTGTCCAACTTATGCCACCGGCTGAGCTCTGCTCAATCCTGTCTAACGTATGCCACCGGTGTAACCAGCTGTGCAGCGAGATCAGGAGGCCTCAGAACGGAAAGGGGATTCAAATCCCCTCCAAAAGGGGAATTCAAAGGGGATTTGAATCCCCTTTCCATTCTGGGGCCTCCCGTTGGATAGGATTGCGCCCTGTGAGACATTTGTAAACCAATCCCCCCCCAGAATGCCCCATTCTGCTATCCCCACATCTCTCCACCGCCCAACGGGGAACTCACCTTCCCCAGCAGGTGCTCCTTCAGATATGGGGTGAACAGAGCGACGCCAGCGCCTGCACCGCCTGCTCACTGGGTGATGAGCATTTTTTTCATACTTTGATTAGAATAAAGATCACTTATCTAAACTTTGATAACTTATGAATTTCTTATAATAATAATAACGATAATGATAATAAAAAATAATATGGTGGGATGGTTGTGTTCTGCTTTTATTTTTTGTATAGACTTTAAGCTAGTTGCATGATGCTAGAGCGTATCATGATTTCACTTATCAAGGCTCCATATTGAGGGATAATATTAACAGCCCAATGTCAATGTGGCACCCGCTGCATCCCGAGTGGGAGTTTTGGCCACTTGTGGCCTCCTTGATGCATGGAAACATCTTGTCCCTTGCATCAGGGTAAGCCCATTTCGTCGCAGTGGGTCTACTTGGACCTGCATCAGCAATATTGCTGGTGCCAGTCCACTTGGACCCAGGAAGGTGGATCAAGGCCATGAAGGAGGTCAGGTTTGGGTGAGTGCTGCTGCTGCCACTGAAAGCACCCCCTTTCTGGTCCCTCCTCCCCACATGCCACTGCCCTGATGCACCCATCCCTGCCTCCCTCCCCCCCTGTGCGTGTTCACCAGGGCGGGCAGGAGTCAGAAGTCCACTGGTGTATGGAGTAGTCTGCTCACTGTTTGTGGCATCGGCTAGGTTGCACACTCCGGCGTGTTGTGTTTTGCAACAGCCAGAAAATGCCTAGCACCACCAGAACACTTGTTCTGGTGGCACTGGGTGCCTTTAGGATTGGCCATTAGTCAGCAATATTATTTACAGTCCAATCCTACTTAATGATCGGGCGGCCGGCCGAGGCCATCCGACCGATCCAGTGTTCCGCCGCGGGCTGCCTGCAGCAGGCAGCCCACAGCGGAAAGTCTACTCGAGGAAGGGGATGCTCGTTCCCTTCCCCGAGTGTAATGGGGCTGGGACCGGTAGGCCACCTTGGATTTCTGCCAGCTCTTTTGCTGGCGGAACTTGGAGGCAGCCATGTAACGGCCCAGCCGCTCTCCGGAGACTGGCGGAACCCGGGATATAGCGGACGCCATGTCCCCGCCCCCCGTATGGGCCGGCTGGGCCTATGGCCGCCCTCCTGGCTCCGCTGTCCCTCCCCCCATCCGCCGAGTACCCGAAGCGTTCGCCGGATCCTACCTTTCCTGGGTCCGGCTGCCACCCGATTCCTCAGCAGGCGGAGCTGGGAAGGCCGGCCTTGCGCCGGCCTTCCCGGCTCTAAAGTAGTCATCAATTGTGCCTTACAGCATGTTTGCAACTATTCCGGGCGGCGGACGCTAGGTCTGCCACCCGGTATTTACGCAGGATTGCGCTCTTATTTAGTTCTACATTTCTACCTTGCCTTTTCTTGACAAGGCAAATGTCCGAGGAAGCGTACAAAGTATTAATAAAACATAACATATAAAAACATACTATGTTTGTCCGTATGTGTGCTGATTTGTCTCTGAGGGCTAAATCCTACCCACACACCCCGCCGCTGTTGCAGCAATGCTAAAATAGATACCATTGCATCATACAGGCGGGAAGCCATGAAGATCTTCTCTGGGTAAAAGAATTTTTGTTCCCTTACCCAGGTGTAAGCCTCTGTAGTGTGGAGGGGTCTACTCAGACCTGCACTAGCAAACCGCTGGTGCAGCTCTGTGTGGACCTGCACCATGGGATTGGGTCTAGGAAGGGGTTAAGATTTGACAGCCACCGCTTCCCAGACTCGAACACTCACCCTTCCCGGACTCGAACAGCCTATGCACCCCTGTTGCTGCCTCATTCCGCCCTTCCCCACCCCATTCCATGTCCCCCAGTCCGTCCCTCCTCCCCCGCCATCCTACCTGCCTTGTAGGTGGCCAGCATTTTATGGCATGCCGCTGGCACTCTGGCAGCACATAATTATGTACGCTGTCGGAGTGTCTTTCACGTCTGCCATAAGGCAGTTAGTGCTGGCAGAACATGTGTTCTGCCAGCGCTACATCCTAATTGGACTGGACTGTAATAGATTTTCAAGAGACTCTGCCTGACTGATAGTTGGCAGCTAGGTGAGGGAGAAGATAATCTCCAGGCTAACCCCCCCTACCCACACCATGTGGCAGCTATAGTGTGAGATAGAGAGAGTAAAGATTGGTGTGCACCCTGAGGCAAGTGGATCTTCATAGGCTACTTGGCTCAAGGATGCTGGTTGAAGACCTTGCTCATGTCATGAAGAAGGAACGTCTCTCACTTCTAAACATCTATGGGCTGGTTCTACTGTGGTGTTCCAACTGTCGCAGGAGAAAAAATTCTGAGCACACAGCAGACAGAGATCTAGCTCTCAGGAACAATGCAGCTTGCTGGTGCCAAGGATCTTGAGTTTGTTAAAAAAAACCAGGAAAACAAATCAGTTCAAGAAAAAAGCCTCAACAGTACTCCCTCCCCCCCCCCTCTGTGCATGTGCACACATGTTTCATCAGCTGCTGTGTTGGACTCTTGGGAGCAGGTCTCAAAGAATTCAAAGGAGAAGGAGACATTAGGCGAACTTATTTCAGAAAGTTCTTCAGAATGCAGAAAGCCTTTTATGACCAACCATGATAGGAAGAACTACATATATAGTGCCAAGTTTCAAAAGAGGAAACTGCTTCAAGCAACAGAGGAATGCTGTCACCTAAGAGATTGACCATGACCTAAAAGCTTCTTGAACTGGAATGTAACCTGTTATTGGGGAGGGGGGAAGCAATGGCAAAAAGTAAGTACATATTTCGTTTTCTCTCCCCCCCCCCATATTCTCAGCTGCCTGTCAGTCTATCCTTCTTTCCATCCATCCATCAGTTTCTTTCTCAAACACTATTCTAACTTCTACTGTTCTCTGAACTATTTAGGCCAGTTCCATACACACCCTTGTTTATGTGGTAACCAGTAAAAATTGCCTCCATGTGTCATGCAGCGCAGTCCTGTGTAACCTTGCACCGGTGTAACAGTAGATGCACGGGTGTAAGTGCACTTATGCACAGGATTGTGCTGTGAATCACCACATTCTAGTTGCAAATTTATGCAAAAGCAAAACAGTTTGTGGCCACCAGACTTCATGTATTCTCCTCTCAGCAGTATTAAGTGACTCCAGGTGAGATAGGCAGCATAGGGATAATTATAGACACAATCCATTCCAGGCTGTACACATGAACAATTGTTCACATGTCAATACAAATTTTTACAAGAAAATGCTGAATTCCTGCAGACAAACATTTGGAACAGATGGCTGGTTTGATACTCCCAACTGAGCCCTTTGTGGTTGAAAAAGTAGAAATAATGATTTCAAGACACAAATTTTATGGGTGAAGTAGCCATGTAATTAAACTATAAAATACAAAGAACTCCAGGCACACACGTATAAAATCTTCAAGAAGAGCCACGTGTGTGCCTGGAGTTCTTTGTATTTTATAGTTTAATTACATGGCTACTTCACCCATAAAATTTGTGTCTTGTAATCTAGTAGCTGGCCATGAAAGCTTTCGTTCCAAGATAAATAATGATTTTTTTTTCTGTTGCACAATGTGTGTGCAATGTGTGTGAAACTGCTTGTGCTTCTCCACTCACCTATCTGGGGAAAGGTCATTTTCTGTGTATCTAAAAATGTGAATGGCTGGAATGTGAAGGAAAATGATTTTAGCTGTGTTGTAAAAACTGTATTCCCACCAAACACATCAGACTCATGTACAGTGCAATCCTGTGTAACCTTGCACCGGTGTAACAGCAGATGCACCAGAGTAACAGCAGATGCACCAATGTAAGTGCAATTACACTGGGATAAGTGCACTTACACCGGTGCATCTACTGCTACACCGGTGCAAGGTTACATAGGATTGTGCTGGTAAATCTAGTAAGGGTGCTTTCTGCTATGTGGCAGATTGATACTGGAACTTGATGTAATGTCTAGGATGGGGGCTTGGGAAATGCCAGCGTTTCTGGTGATTCCTTTTATTTACTCTGATGAACTACAGCTAATATGAGTTGCTTAGGAGCCCACTAGAAGCCATTTATATCAAGTTGTCCCCAGGAATTTTGAATCAAATCATGGGCTGTCAAGGAAGACTGAAAAGGGATGGTCCAGTCTAGTTTGGGCATATATCATTCTACTAAATTCCTTATCTTGTCAGTAAGTGTTTGTAGCTTTTCACTATATTCATTGAGCCAAGTATATACTGTATGTCTGTATGGTGGTAGTGAGGAGAGGCATTATGGCAATTCAAGGTTGAAGAATCACAGCTTTTTTCCGACAGTCTTTAATTCATTCCAAACAATATATGAAGCTACTCTCAGTGCAAATGACCTATAACAATATGCATCCACTTACCAGCATTTGGTACCATGGACACTATGTTGGTGGTGTGTAGGATTATCACAGTACATTTCCTTCACGCAAGTGAGGATTCCTAGGAAAGTGACTTGTTCTGCTCATCCTCATGTACTTGGACTAAAGTGATCTAAATAGAAGCATTCCTGCTTCAATTAACTGGACAATCAGTTTTAATTGAAATTATTCTTCCTCCCACAGGTAGCATGAAATTTCCAACTCAAGACACAATATATAATCTGACCTCTACCTCTGATTTTCTGCTCCTTGAATTTTCAGAGGTTCAAGAACTACAGGTTTTGCATTTCTTTCTATTCCTGGCTTTGTACTTGACAGCCATAGTTGGAAATCTTCTCATCATTACTTTAGTGGTCCTTGATCATCACCTGCACACCCCCATGTACTTCTTCCTGATGAACTTGGCCCTGATGGACATGGGCTCCATTTCGGTCATTGTACCCAAATCCATGATGAATTCACTCATGAATACCCGACTCATTTCTTATTCTGGTTGTGTTGCTCAAGTTTTCTTATTTATGTTTTTTGATGCCACAGATTTGGCTATCTTAACCATTATGGCACATGACCGTTACGTTGCCATCTGCAATCCACTACAGTATGAAGTTATTATGAACAAAGGAGCCTGCATTCAAATGGCAACTGGTGCATGGATTTGTGGTGTTTTGTATGCTGTTATACAGACGAGTGGCACTTTTGCAATTAGCTTTTGCTCTAATGTTGTTGATCAGTTCTTCTGTGAAATCCCAAAGTTACTAAAACTCTCCTGCACTGATTTGTACTTAATTGAAGTTGGGCTTCTTGTGCTTGGTTCTAGTGCAGGGTTTGGATGCTTTGTCTTCATCATTACAACATATGTCTCTATCTTCACTGCTGTGCTCAAGATCCCTTCTGTACAGGGACGTCAGAAAGCCCTCTCCACTTGCCTTCCCCACCTCATTGTTGTCTCTGTACTTATATTCACTACAGTCTTTGTCTATGCAAAACCTCCCAGCGATATTTCATCTGATCTGGATCTTGGGTTTGCTGTTGTTTATGTCATATTCCCTCCTATGCTGAATCCATTCATTTATAGTATGAGAAATAAGGAGATTCAGACAGCATTGTGGAAGCTATTACATCGGAGGCAGTTTTCTAACAGGTTTCCCTGACTTACAGCCCAATCCTAAAGTTTTGGCAGCATAAGGTTGCAACATATGACATGCCATTTTGCGCAGCTGGGCCACCCCCCCCCCCCAATGGTGAGTGACTGCAGTGGTGCAATAGCGGTCTTTCCACATCCCCCAGAGCCAGCAAGTCAGCGGGCGTGGGTGGGTAGAGTGGGGCTAAGAATGGGGTAGAATGGGGCTAAGTGTAGGAGGAAAAGGGAGGAAATTGGGGTGGGGAGGAGGGCAGATTGAGGGCAGCAAGTGTGCGGAATCAATGGCAGTAATGCTGCCATTATCAAATCACCATTCCTGGCTTTGATCCACCTTCCTGGGTCCACTTGTACTTACGCCAGCTAAATCGCTGGTGCAAGTCTGAGTAGATCAATGCAGACTGTGGAGGCTTACTCCCAGGCAAGGGAACAAACGTTCCCTACCCAGAGGATGCCACATGGGAGCAGTAGCAGTATCAGTATCTGAGTTCCCCCCACTCCACCAATATGGTGCGTGGGTCCCTCTCCATCACCCCAAATAAAAGACTGCTCCCATCACAGGTGGATGCACTCAATCACCTCTGTGAAGACAGGGTTGGGAGGGCACAATGGCCAGATTGTCAATAATTGCTCCTCCTGCAGCCATCAGCACCCTCCGCAGTCCCTATCAACCTTCCAGTATGTTTTATCTAGCTTCCCAGGATTCTGAACCCCCCCCCCAAAAAAAAAACACCCTCTGCACTGGTGTAGGTTAGATTCATAGAACAACCACCCCTGGGATCAAACTGTGAACATGAGAGAGATCACTAAGGGCCTATTGTGGCCAATCCTGACCCACTTGCATGGCCATTTTGCCACTCACCAAAGTCCTGAAAAGAAACTCCAAGATGTAGAGGTGTTTGTTTCTGCTGTGTAGGATAGGATTACACCCTAAGCCTTACTGAACACAATTGGCTTACTTCTGAGTAAGGAAAATAACACCATTTTCAAACACCTCTAGCTATTTGTGTTTATTCTAATACAAAGTCAGTCTATTCTAATTATCATTGAGATTGTAGGTGCTCAGGTTTTCGCGGTCAGTGCATATCACTGAGTTAAAAATTAAAAAGTCCATGTTTTCGGGACTTTACCGTATTACCGTATTAAAGTTAAAGCAGGATGAGTCCTTCTCCAACGTTTTGCCAGAAATTATATCTGGCATCTTCAGAGTAACAGCTGCTTCCAGACATCTTGAAACAACTCCTGGAGTTACAGATGCACCATTCACTCTTTATGTAACTTAAGTGGATGCACATGAGTGGTGCTAACCCCTGGAAACAATCAATGAGGTGTGTGTTGGAATTATGGCAAGATCAGTGGCGTCCTCTGACGTGGTGCCCTGGGGAGGTGGGCCCCAGGGCGCAAGGGCGGGAGGTGGTGCGGGGGGGCGGGAGGCTCCGGAGGAGAGCGGGAAAAATCCCGCTTTTTCCGGCGATTTTTAAGGTTTTTTTTTAAAGTATGTCTGCTTTGCGGCACTTAACTGTGTTATAGGAGCCTCCAGCGAAGCGATCGGCTCTCTCCAGCGACGTTCTCTTCCAGGGGCGCAGATCGGCGGCGATCTGAGATCGCTCCTCTGCAGCCCCTGACCAGAACTGCTCATCGTAAGCTCTTCCTTCGAGTTCGCGTATGCGCATAGCAAACAGCCATTCACGCATGCGCGAACTCAAAGGAAGAGCTTACGATGAGCAGTTCTGGTCAGGGGCTGCAGAGGAGCGATCTCAGATCGCCGATCTGCGCCCCTGGAAGAGAACGTCGCTGGAGAGAGCCGATCGCTTCGCTGGAGGCTCCTATAACAAAGTTAAGTGCCGCAAAGCAGACATACTTTAAAAATACCCCTTAAAAATCGCTGGAGGCTCCTATACAAAAGTTAAGTGCCGCAAAGCATACACACTTTAAAAATACCCCTTTTATAGGGTTAAAATGTAGGTTTAAATCGCCCGAAAAAATTAGCATAATTTATGCTAATTAGTTTTAGGGGCGGGGCCGAGGACCGGGCCCCACATGCAAAATCGGCTGGGGACGGCACTGGGCAAGATCAAATATTCAGTCATTTATAGGGTTAATGTGTCTGTTGGTTAAGCCCAGGGAAAATGTAAAACAGTGATTGGTTGATAAGATCAGGTGATCTTCAAGCAAGAGTCCACAGAGAAGAAGAATCTCCATTTTGTTTTAGAGAGATGTATGTGCTTTAAGTATGAGCTTGAACCTGTCTGAATCTCCTTAGCTCTATGTTATTAGTTAAGTAATAACAGAGTAATTTCCAGAGATGTGGAAAAAGAACAACAAGAAGCTGGGAAGAAAAAAGAACATATTCCCTGGTTGTTTCTCCCATATATAAAAGGCTTTTCAGATAAAATAGCACGCATCTTTAGGCGATATGATGTTAAGACTCACTTTCTGCCCACTTTGAAGATAGAACAAATGCTAGGTAACCCTAAGGACAAAAGAACCCCCCTGTCAAATCCCAGAGTTTATGAGATTCCTTGTGGTGAGCGTACAAGAACATATGTGGGTAACACCAAAACACCAACGGATAAGGGTCCGTTTACAGGAGCACCCGAGAGCCACCAGACTGTTACAGGAGGACAAATCTGCAGTGGCTGCACATTCAGCTCAAACGGGACACACAATCGCCTTCAAAGAAACTCGCTCACTGATTAATGAAATGCACGACAGGCAAAGAATACATCTGGAGGCTATTGCAATTTCTCAAAGAAGAGCCTTTAATCCTTTAAATCGGCAGCAAGAACTAGTTTATGTGAACAAAATTTGGTTTCCTTTCCTAAATATAGCCAAGGCTTTTTAAACGTTCCAGGCATTCTACTGGCAGTTAACATCTACTGGCTGGTGCCAGGTTCTTCGCTCTGAAGAAACCCTAAGTGCAGGGTGAAACGTCAGCAGGACTAATGTTTTAGTATTAAAACTTTATTCTTCAACTAATTACATGGCTGAGAATCATAGTTTCATGTTTCTTTGGAGGTTGCAATGAATCTTAATCATTGGAATAAACAAGCTGAATCAGGATTCTGAGACTTATTTAACTTTACTTAACTAGTAAAGAAATTGGAAGTATAGGTATCCCTTCAATAATCCCAACAGTGTGAAGTATGATTGACTTGATGCTGCATCTTAAAGCAATCTTCAGGCAAAGAAAACATAACCAGCAAAGCGTTTTCCTGAAGTTTGCCACTTAAGTTACTTAAAGAGTGGATGGCCTCTATTACTGTTGTTTTAAACAGCCTCAATGCACTCTGGAGAGATTGGAGTCTTTTATCTTCCCTATCAGCTTCTTTCTAAATAGTCTCCTTGTTTTAGGGAAATCCGCCCTTTGGAAGTCAAGGATTTTCCTGTCAGATTTGCTTGGCACTCTCCCCCCGACATGCATGGCGAAACAGATCGCAGCATGGTCACTGTTCCCCAATGGCTCGGTAACATTTACATCCCTGACCAGGTTCCGAGTACTACACAATATCAAATCCAGAGTTGCCTGTCCTCTGGTCAGCTCCGTGACTAGCTGCTCTAAGGCACAGTCATTTAGCGTATCCAGAAATCCGGTCTCTCTTTCATGACCAGAGCGTGAATTGACCCAGTCAATATGAGGATAATTGTAGTCCCCCATGATTACAACCCTGTCTCTCACTGACATCTCTCTGATTTGTTTCCTTATCTCGAGGTACCCTTCAGGGTTTTGATCTGGAGTATGATAACATACCCCACTATTACATCGCTCCTTGAGCCTGGTAATTTAACCCACAATGATTCTTGGTGGAGTTGACCCCACCTTCAATATCTACTCTGCTAGATTCTATCCCTTCTTCGACATAGATTGTCACCCCACCTCCAACATGTCCCTCTCTGTCCTTTCTATAGAGTTTATAGCCTGGGATTGCAGTATCCCACTGGTTCTCCGCATTCCACCCGATTTCCGTTATGCCCCACTATGTCAATGTTTTCCCTAGACACCAAACATTCCAGTTCTCCCGTCTTCGCTCAGAGACTTTGGAATTCACATAAAAGCACTTGTATATCAGGTTCCCAGAGAAGGGCTGCTTATTTGCTCCTTTTTCCCTGCAACATCTCATCCTGGTGGACCGGCAGTCACGTCCTATCCCGCTTTCACTCCCAATTCCTACTCTGTCGTAACCTTGCTGTTCCTGAACCTCTCCACCCTTTTCCTAGGAGTCCTGAACCGGATGCCCCTCGGCTCCTGTCAACTTTCCCCCAATTTTTTTCTGTGTCTTTTTGTTTTGTTTTAAGTATGGGAAGGAAAGCTTCACTTCATGAATGGCGCTCTGCTCGAGTCGGACTTAGACCTGGAAGATCCAGGTTCAAATCCCCGCTCAGCCATGAAGCTTCCTGGGTGACCATGGGCCAGTCACTATCTCTCAGCCCCACCTACCTCACAGGGTTGTTGTGAGGACAAAAGGAGGGGAGGAAATATGTACACCACTCGGAGCTCCTTGGAGGAAGGGCGATATAAAAATGTGAAAAATAAATAAATAAATAACTCTGAATTCATCGCCAAGCTTCTTATTGGAACCACAATGCTTGCAGCACAATAACCTTGTTTATGTATATGTATGTCCAATTTGTAGAATTTTTTTTTAGCAATGAACATGACAAAATCCTACAAGGGTTTCTCAATGTTCTTTTTCCTCACAATTAAAAGCACAAAGAGAAGTTTCTCTGATTAACCATTAGGTGGCAGCATATGCTTTCAGTTCAACTGCCAGGGAATTGACACCTGTTTAAGATCTTTAGTCTTCATGATCCCATAGATTCGCTCACAGCCCAGAACATATGAACAAATGCTGTCTAGTGAAATAAACAATAATAAAATAGTTTTTATATGGCCACTAAACCAGTCCCATTGATCTCCTGGTACCACCTCCACAACATAAGGTTTGGAAACCTCAGGTTCTATGTGCTTGTTGTTGTTCAGTCGTTAAGTCATGTCCGACCCTTCGTGATCCCATGAACCATATCCCGCCAGGCCTTCCTGTCCTTCACTATCTTCCTGAGTTCGCTCATTTTCATGTTCATTGCATCGGTGATGCTGTCTAACCATCTCATCCTTTGCCTTCCCCTTCTCCTTTTGCCTTCAATTTTTCCCAGCATCAGAGTCTTCTCCAGAGAGTCCTCTCTTCGCATTAGGTGGCCAAAATATTTGAGTTTCAGCCTCAGTACCTGTCCTTCCAGGGAACAGTCAGGGTTGATTTCATTTAGGATTGACTGATTTGATCTCCTAGCAGTCCAAGGGACTCTCAGGAGTCTTCTCCAGCACCACAGTTCAAAAGCATCTATTCTTCGGCGCTCAGCCTTCCTTATGGTCCAACTCTCGCAACCAGACATTGCTACTGGGAACACCATCGCCCTGGCTATGCGAACTTTTGTTGGCATGGTGATATCTCTGCTTTTTATTATGCTATCTAAATTTGCCATAGCTTTCCTTCCAAGGAGTAAGCATCTTTTAATTTCATGGCTGCTGTCTCCATCTGCAGTGATCTTGGAGCCCAAAAAAGTAAAATCTGTTACTGCTTCCATTTCTGCCCCTTTTAGTTGCCAGGAATTGATGGGACCAGATGCCATGATCTTAGTTTTATTAATGTTGAGTTTCAAGCCAACTTTTGCACTCTCCTCTTTCACTCTCATCAAGAGGCTCTTTAGTTCTTCTTCACTTTCTGCCATTAGGGTGGTATCGTCTGCATATCTGAGATTGTTGATATTTCTCCCGGCAATCTTGATTCCGGCTTGCGATTCATTCAGCCCTGCATTTCTCATAATGTACTCTGCATATAAGTTAAATAAGCAGGGTGACAATATACAGCCTTGCCAATTTTGAACCAATCGGTTGTTACATGGCCGGTTCGAACTGTTGCTTCTTGACCCACATACAGGTTTCTCAGGAGACAGGTAAGGTGATCTGGTACCCCCATCTCTTTAAGAATTTGCCACAGTTTGTTGTGATCCACACAATCAAAGGCTTTTGCGTAGTCAATGAAGCAGAAGTAGGTGTTTTTTTGGGAACTTTTTTGTGCTACTGGAATAATTTCCTCATTTCATGAAGATATTGTCTCGTTGTCCCCAGACATCTTAGAATAGCTTCTGGCATGGAGTTCCATGTTCCATATCTGGCATTGGTCCCCCCTCCCCCCCCCAAAAAGTGAGCACAGGACAGACGTTGGATTAGCTTCTGGGGTAGTAATAGTCTCAGGTTTTCAAACGTAGCTTGTTCGAGTCAATTATCTCTTTAGGTTTATCAGGAAAAAAATCAGATCATGAAAAATCATCTCAACTACTTTTTTTTTCCATATTAGCTGTGCTGGACTCCTGGGAGCAGGTCTCAAAGCAGCTAAAGGAACCATTTTCATATAGCTTCCCCGGTAGAAATCATTTCATTGTCACTACTGGCAGAAAGACAAACACACATAGTGCCAAGTTTCACCAGAGAGAAAATGCATCAAGGAACACAGCAATGCTGACACATAATGACCTGAAAGCTTCTAGAAGAAAGGCATTGTATCTAATATTGAAATACACCAATTTGCAAAGTGTGAGTAACAGTGTTTCCATGTTCTTGTTCCTACTTTCTTAGCTGTCTGTTGACCTACAATTCTGTCCATCCATCCATCCCATTGGTTTGTTTGTTTTTTCTTTCACAAATACCATTTTGCTTCCTGCAATTCTCTCAGCTATTGACATCAAGCCCAGCTCATGTACTGACTCATTTGTGTGATTGCCAATAAAAAAATACTGCTTCCACATGGCTGAAGAGATACATTGCAGTTGTAAATTTATACAAAAAGGAAATAGTTGGGACTATCAAGACTTCATGGTCTCTCCTTTCATTTTTGCTAAGTGACTCCAGATAAAATGCCAATTGCTCTACTACTGTATTTCTTCTGCAAACGTAAGGGGCTGCATATTAGTAGACAAATCCTCTCTGGTTCAAACCCAATTAGGACTCATCACGAGCAACCTTTTCATATTTTTAGGGAAGTGATTGCATTGCTTAAGATTTCACCTTAGATTGGCAACATAAGAATAATGATAGACAACATCCTTCCCAGGTAGAATATATGCACAAGCAATTGTTCACATTAAGCCACAGGTTGTTTAAAAAAATAGATAAATGCTGTACTCCTGTTGATTTATGGTGGGAATAGAAGGCTGACTTGAGCCATGATCAGCCTTTCGTGTCTGGTGAGTGGAAATGAAGATTTTTTTTCTCCCTCTTGGCAACTGCTACTACTTTTGCACTCACCTGATATGGGAAGGGTCATGTTCCAAGTATAAATCAAAATATTTACTTACACAAAATGATGCTAGCTTTGGAGTGAAGGTCGTTTTCCATCCCAGCAAATCAGACACATATACTCTTGTAGCAAGGGTGCTCTCGGCTGTGTGGCAGATCCCATGTTGCAACATGCAACATGTGGTTATGTGGGAGTTCCAGGGAAGGGTGATATATCTGGTCAGTTGCATGAGTTACTTTTAAGCTTTAAGTAAAAAGCCGTCGTCAAATCAGATCATATTGTTTTAAGGGATTTTGTATCAAACTGTGATCAGTCAAGGATTGAAATGAATTAACTAGTCTAACATGGGATAATCTCACTATTACTGTATATTGTTCATCCTGACTAAGTATTTGCAGTGTTTCACTGAACTGATTAGCCGCCAAATCTTAATACCACCACCACCCCACCCTGGGCCGTGTAGCGTAACCCACGCTGAACCTTATCCCCGGCAGCAGCAGGATGGAGGTCTCCTCTTAGTAAGGGGTAAAACCCCAGCCGCCACAATGGGGCTACTTCGTTTGGAGGTGGAATAGGTTATGCTGCACTGTGGCGGCGTAGCCAATTCCACCCACTCCTGGGCCTGATCTGTCTGCCCCACCCTCCCCAGCCCTTGTTATGCCCTCTCTCCACCCTCCACCCTCCTTCAGGCCCTGCGCCCCTCGGAGCAGTATTTATGCAGTCCGCTGGACCCTGTGCTGGAGGAACAGCTCAGGCCTTCCCACCGGCGCCAGCTACTCTCCAGGTTTTCAACGTGCTCTAGACTGCGTTAGTGACAACCTAGAGCAGCTCAGCATGTGCTGCTTTGGACTAGTCAGCCAATACGATTGCACAGTAAGCCAAGTATGTATCTGTCTTGCAGCACAATCCTGTGTAACTTTCCACCGATGTAACAGTAGATGCACTGGTGTAACACCGGTGTAACAGCAGATGCAGATGCAGCTACACTGGTGTAAGTGCACTTAAGTGTACACCAGCATAAGTGCACTTACACGGGTTCATCTACTGTTACACCAGTGCAAAGTTACACAGGATTGCGCTGTTGGGGTGGTAAGGGTAGACATTATTGCAGTTCAGGGTGAAGAAATACATTCATGGCTCTTTTTTTTTTACACTGTTTTAATTCGATTCTGCTAAAATGGCTGTCTTATCCAAATACCATACCAAACTATTCCCAATAGAAAGGACTTATCTCAATCACTGTCACTGGCGTCACTACAGGGGGGGCGGAGCTGTAAGTTCTGCTGAAATCGGAGCCTCCCTTACACAGAGGAATGAAGCGGCCCCGCCCCCTCACCTTCGGAACCTTTGGAACCTTTCAGGGAAGCGAAAGCAACGCGCAGGAGACTCCCTGTGCGTTGCTTTTGCTTCCCTGAAAGGCTCCGAAGGTGAGGGGGCGGGGCCGCTTTGTTCCTCCGTGTAAGGGAGGCTCCGATTTCAGCAGAACTTACAGCTCCGCCCCCCTGTAGTGACGCCAGTGATCACTGTCACTCAGCACCACTTTGTACTATGAACACTAAGGTCTAGGAATATCACAGTCCATTTCCCTTCATCCAACAGAGGTTTCCAGGTAGAGTGAACTGCTCATCTCTGTGGATTAAAGTGCTCTAAATACAAGCATTTCTTCCTTCAGTTGATTGGAAAATCTGTTTGCATAGAATTAAAGTTGATTCTTCCTTCTCCAGGTGACATGATCTTTCCCGTTGGTGACAGAATACCCAATCTTACCTCCACTTCAGGATTTTTGGTCCTAGAATTCTCAGAAGTCCGGGAACTACAGCTCTTGCATTTCTTTGTGTTCCTAACTTTATACTTGACAGCCATGATTGGAAATCTCCTCATCATTACTATAGTAATCATTGACCATCACATGCACACCCCCATGTACTTCTTCCTAATGAACTTAGCCCTAATGGATCTGGGCTCCATTTCTGTCATTGTACCCAAATCTATGGCTAATTCACTCATGAATAGCAGAACCATTTCTTATTCTGGATGTGTTGCTCAGGTCTTCTTCTTTTTCTTCTTCGGAGGATCCAACTTTGCCCTGCTGACCATAATGTCGCATGACCGTTATGTTGCCATCTGCAATCCACTACAATATGAAGCTGTTATGACCAAAGGAGCTTCCATTCAGATGGCAACTGCTGCATGGATTTGTGGTGTTCTCTATGGAGTTGTACACGCAAGTGGTACCTTTGCAATTACCTTTTGCTCTCATGTCATCGATCAGTTCTTCTGTGAAATCCCAAAGTTACTAAAACTCTCTTGCACTGATTTGTACTTAATTGAAGTCGGGCTTCTTGTGCTTAGTTTTTTTGCAGGGTTTGGATGCTTTGTCTTCATCATTACAACGTACGTCTCTATCTTCACTGCTGTGCTCAAGATCCCTTCTGTACAGGGACGGCAGAAAGCCCTCTCCACTTGCCTCCCCCATGTCTTTGTTGTCTCTCTGCTCCTGTTCACTTCAGTCTTTGCCTATGCAAGCCCTCCTGGTAATCCTTCATCTGATTTGGATCTTAGTTTAGCTGTTATATATACCATGTTCCCTCCTCTGCTGAATCCATTCATTTATAAAATGAGAAATAAAGAGATTCGGACTGCATTGTGGAAGCTATTACATCGAAGGGACTTTGCTAACGGGTTTCCCAGACTTCTTTTGTGATCCTTGTGACTATAACATCCTTCATCATGGGAAATGTAGGGATTTTTTCTAGAAATCATTTGCTCGAATTGTAGGAAACTAATTCCTCAGTTCTTCAAGTTCATAAGTCTACGGTTGTTCTACAATTGCAATAGATGCCCAAATACCATCTTATGGTTGTTATTGAGTCCAATCCTCTAGTCTAAGAGCATTGCTGACATTACTTTGAAACTCTGGAACAGAGAAAGTTTGCTTAGACTAACAGCCCAATCCTTTGCATGATACAATGGCATGAAAGCCAGCCCCGCGGGCATGGAGGCCAGCGCCAGCAGGCCCCAGCCAGCCCAGCAGAGTCAGATGAGCTCTATGCCAGCTGGCAGTGAGACACGGGGAGGGCAACAAGTGTTGGAGTGGTTGGTAAATGAAGTGCAGCTACATGAGTAAAAGAAAAGCTCTTTTTGTAAACAAAATGGTTTTGTGACCAGGCTGCTTGCTACTAAGAGAGAATGATGCACATAAGGAATATGTGCCCTGCTAACTGGGCAAGATACAGTTTTTCAATTGGTGCAACTCTTATAATTAGCAAGGGGAGAGCAACTGCCCCCTTTCTCCCCAGCACAGTGTCTTGTCTGGTGGCTGTTTGTTGGTGGAGTTCTGCACCTTTTTTAGAGTGTGAGCCCTTTTGGGGCAGGGAGCAATTTAATTATTTTATTTTGTCTGTAAACCACTTTGTGAACTTTTGTAAAAAAAAAAAAAAGCCATATATAAATACTGTGAAGACGAAGACGAAGACGAAGAAGAAGAAGAAGACGAAGAAGAAGACGAAGAAGAAGAAGAAGAAGAAGAAGAAGAAGAAACTGAGAGGTACCTATTTATCTACTCGCATTAGCATGCTTTGGAACTGCTAGGTTGGCAGGAGCTGGCCAAGCAACGAGCGCTCACCTCGTCGCGGGAATCGAACTGCCGACCTTTCGTTCAACAGCTTATGGTTCAGCGGTTTAACCCGCTGCGCCACCCGCTGGCCTAAGTGACTCCAAATAACATGCCAATTGCCCAACTATTTCTTCTGCAAATGTAAGGGGTTGCATGTTAGTAGACA
Organism: Plestiodon gilberti rubricaudatus; assembly: GCA_026170595.1. NCBI lineage: Eukaryota > Metazoa > Chordata > Lepidosauria > Squamata > Scincidae > Plestiodon > Plestiodon gilberti. The sequence goes on from JANXHW010000006.1 coordinate 25,388,770, forward strand.
TCTTCTCTCTCATTCAAATCCAGTTAAGTTAGGACTCATGAGCAACCTTTTCATATTTTTATGGAAGTGATTGCATTGCGTAAGATTTCACCTTAGATTGGCAACATAAGCATAATGATAGACAACATCCTTCCCTGGCAGCATACATGCGGAAGCAATTGTTCACATTAAGCCACAGGTTTGCTCTAAATACAAGCCTTTTTCCTTTAGTTGATTGGAAAATCTGTTTGAATAGAATTAAAAGTGTATTCTTTCTCCTCCAGGTGTCAGGATATTTCCTGTTGGTGACAGAACACCCAATCTTACATCCACTTCAGAATTTCTGCTCCTAGAATTCTCAGAAGTCCGGGAACTACAGCTCTTGAATTTCTTTGTGTTCCTGGCCTTATACTTGACAGCCATGATTGGAAATCTTCTCATTATTACAATAGTAGTTCTTGATCATCACCTGCACAAACCCATGTACTTCTTCCTAATGAACCTATCCCTGATGGACCTGGGCTCCATTTCTGTCATCGTACCCAAATCTATGGCTAATTCACTCATGAATAGCAGAACCATTTCTTATTCTGGATGTGTTGCACAGGTCTTCTGCTTTGTGCTCTTTGGAGGATCCAACTTTGCCCTCCTTACCATAATGGCTCATGACCGATATGTTGCCATCTGCAATCCACAATCCAAAGCTGTTATGACCAAAGGTGTCTGTATTCAAATGGCAAGTGTTGCATGGATTTTTGGTGTTCTCTATTCTGTTATGCACACGAGTGGCACCTTTGCAATTACCTTTTGCTCTAATATTGTTGATCAGTTCTTCTGTGAAGTCCCCAAATTACTAAAAATCTCTTGCTCTGACTTGTACCTTGCTGAAGTTGGTCTTCTTGTGCTTAGTTCTGGTGCAGCGTTTGGATGCTTTGTCTTCATCATTACAACGTATGTGTCGATCTTCACAGCTGTGTTCAGAATCCCTTCCGCGCAGGGGCGACGGAAAGCCCTCTCTACTTGCCTCCCCCATGTCATTGTTGTCTCTGTGCTTCTGTTCACTTCAGTCTTTGCCTACATAAGCCCTCCCAGTAATAGTTCGTTTGATTTGGTTCTTAGCTGTAATATATACCATATTCCCTCCTACATTGAATCCACTCATTTATAGCATGAGAAATAAAGAGATTCAGACTGCATTGAGGAAGCTATTACATCAAAGGGACTTTGCTAACGAGTTTTCCAGACTTCTTTTTTGATGCTTGTGACTGTAACATCCTTCATTATGGGAAATGTTGGGATTTTTTCTAGAAATCATTTCCTCAAATTTCAGGAAACTCTAATTTCTCAGTCCTTCAAGTTCAGAAGTCTAGGGGTGTTTCACAACTGTTACAGATGCCCAAATACCATCTTATGGTTGTAATTGAGTCCAGTCATCCAGGAGCATTGCGGTCATTACTCTGTTGTATTTTTAGTATACATCTATCAGTCAAGGTAAGCGTGCATGTAATTAGTACCTGAGCCTGCTTCTTAATCCTGAAGAAGTGGTTGCATATATTAGAATAAAGGAAGCTTCCTTATACTGACAGCCTAATACTGGCATGGAGGCCAGTCCAGCTGGCACTTTGGCTAATGCAGGCAGGCCTCCGCTCAGAGACGACACTGCGCCCCCCCCCCGGTGGTTTTTACGGTTTTTATGCGAAACCGGAAGTGGGTTGTGATCGCGTCGGAGTGCTGCTCCGACACTTGGGGAGGCCTGCAGAGGGGTTCGCAGGCTCCCCAGACACCCCGCCGGACACCCACTGCCCACCAATGCAGGAAAAAAAGCCAATTTCAGACGCGGCGGTGGCGGCGTGACCTTGGGCCAGTCACTATCTCGCAGCCCCACCTACCTCACAGGGTTGTTGTGAGGACAAAAAGGAGGGGAGGAAATATGTACACCACTCTGACCTCCTTGGAGGAAGGGTGGTATAAAAATGTGAAAAAATAAAATAAATAAATAAAATCCTGAAAGAGAAGTTGATATATTGCTAAACTTTCCCCTTGTACTACACAAACATACACACACGGCACACACACATATGCACACACATACACCTTTATTGTTAATGTTATCACTCCACATTGAACAAAGAATTGTTGGAAAGATGACAGCATGTGAGCTAGAGTGATAGAATAACAGTGAGTATGTTTGGTGTTAGCCTACACCTGTAGGGGGAGTTCTTTTTTTTTGGGGGGGGGACTTGTGGATTGCACTCTCTACTTTGTTGAGACATCTATTTAGGTTCTTTTTCCTCTTGTTTTTCTGCCTGTGAGTAACAATGACTGCAGTTCTTTCCTTGTTACAGTAACAGCAAGATCCAGCCCAAAGTTCCAATGCTGAAGCAAGCGCCTGCCACCTGAAGGCATTGCAAATGTGGCGTCGGCCATATCTCCATCCCCTCTGGGCCAGCTCGGCCATTACCCGGCCTCCTACGACTTCTGCCAGCTATTTAGCTGGTGGAAATCCTAGGAGGCCGATAGGGCCGGCCCCGGTTTACACTTGGGGAAGGGGACGAACGTCTCCTTCCCTGAGTAGACCTCCAGATCTCTGCATGGCAGTCCGGACGTCCAAATCCTGTGTAAGGATCCGTCACCAGATCCTTACGCAGGATTTTGCTGTACAACTCATAACAAAAGTCAGTTTTGCTGTGTGTGACACTGATTGATTCCTTCAGCTCTGCTAACAGGTTTATGTGTTATAACTTCTAATAATCAGAGATATAGCTGCTTCTGAGAAACAATCACATGATTCACATTATGTAAAACGTGAAAGGTTCAGGGACTGTTCTCCCCACATGGTGTATCTGAAGAGCACTGATATGTGGGGACTGTTAAAGGTATGCATGCGAATGAATCAGTCAAAATGTATAACCCTTTTCCATTTGTACGTTCCCCACCTTTTTGGGAATCTTCAATGTGGTTATAGCATAATGCTATAGATTAATATAATAGTAATAATAATAGTAATAATAGTAATAATAATAATAATAACAACAACAACCCATATTTATATACCAGCTTTTCTTTAGTCATCGGATTTCTCCTCTGACTTTAATTCAAAGGTGATTTACACAGGCAGGTTTTCTAAACCCCAAGGGGTTTTTACAATACAATAATATGTTCTAATATTTCATAGAACCCATCATTCTAGATCAGGGGTTTTCAACCTGTGGTAGGAGTACCCCTGGGGGTATGCGGACCAATGGCAGGGGGTACGCCAGAGCCTGCCCCTTATCAGCATCAATCAGTAGTTAATTTCTTGTTAATTAGAACTTAAATGCAATTCCCCATCTTTCTGACTCTCACACTCACACACAGAGTTAAGTAAGACATTTTTCACATTTAAAATTGTTTTAGTATTTTTATTTAATGATTAATTAGCGAATTAATTGATTAATCCAATTAATTAGCAATTAATTAGCAGGGGGTACTTCAGAAAATTGGGGACTGTGATAGGGGGTACCCGGGTCTCCAAAGGTTGAGAACCCCTGTTCTAGATGGTTTCTTTCACAGTCCTCTCTCTCTCTCTCTCTCTCTCTCTCTCTCTCTCTCTCTCTCTCTCTCTTTCTCTCTCTGGCATTCGCCAGAACACGCTTCAACTGACAGACGACCTTGACTCCCACTCAAAGTGCAGATACAGCTTCTCTCCCTCACAGAGACTATGCAGCTCGTCAGCTTGGCATGCTAACAGCTCTCCAACAGACATGGATACTTCTGGCCATCCCGAACTGCTATCCTTCAGGCATATGAGATGGTTGCTCTACCAACTGAGCCAGACCTCCTGGTGTATAATTACAACATATACAAGTTATGTTGCAATTATTAATAATAGTAATAATTATTAGGAATATGTATGTGCTTTTTTCAACAAAAGATCACAAAGTGGTTTACTTTGCAAAATAAATTAAACAAATAGTTCTCTCAACCAAAGAGGCTCACAGTTTAAAATGATTACTGCTTGGTGAAAGTTGTATAGCTTGGGGCCCAATCGTATTGAGCCTCTGCACTGCAGGAATGTGTGCCACTGCAGCAACCAGTGAGTGGTGGCAGCCAGCTGACAGAAGCCTCCCTGGACTGTAAGTCACCAACAGGGATGGGATGTGGGAAGACTGAGGATGCTTCTGGGAAGGGAGGGGGAAGGAACCAGGGTGGGGAACAGCTGTGAGGGGGAGGATGTGCCAGCAATGGCAAAGGCCAGATCTTATCCCCTCCTTTTAAAGCCTTCCTGCCCCTTTTCACTCAGATATATGCCAGCCCTTAACTGGACCTGCAGCTGAACATGGGGAATACCTTGGTTGTTTGCATCTGCTGCCACCATCCCAGGCTACAGAGGCCAGGCAGAGGAGGGCCATTGGTGGTGAACTCTCTGGAGAGCACTGAATCCCAGGGGTCCTTGCTACAAAATCAATTCCACAGTAGCATCTGTAGGACAACGATATGTGACAATCCACTGAATTAACCATGAACATGGATAGACAAAATCTCAAACTGTAATTTAAAGTCTAAACAAAAAGAGATTTAAACAATATGGGGAAAGAAAGGTGGGTACTAAATGTATAAGCAGGCTGATGGAAAAAAGCCTGAGCTTGGATGGAACACATAAAAGCTTTCCCCAAATTGATGCAATAACCATTAATGCACAGCAGATGGAGCTATGATGCTCTTCGAAGTCTCAGCCCACAACCCTTCCCCCAACATGACCCTTAATTGAACTGGGGAAGTTTCAGGCTGACTGGGGTCACTTAGCAGACAAAGCAACAAAAGGTCACCATCTAGCTAGATGGCCTGTAGCCTAAATTACTTACATTGCTCAAGGAATCCCCAGTCATTACACTCATGAGAGAGCAAGTGGGTGCTCCTTTCCAGTAGCGGTTCTACACCCCCCATGGGGGGTGCCACCGCAACACCACCCCACGGGACACCATAGGCCCCCCATGAGACACAACACCCCCTGCCCCTGGGGGGTGAGACGTCATTTTTTTGCGCACTGCTGTGGTGCAGAAACACACACACAACGCTTTTTGGAGCCAAACAGCGCCTGAGCGGGCAGGAGGGCCAAACTTGCAGCCAAGAACGGCTGCACAAAGAGGAAGAAGCGGCAGAGGGGGTGACGGATCCAGTGGCAAGTACACCCCCCCACCGCTTCGCAACCCGATGCTTGGGGCCCAACGCCCCCCTGTAATGACGTCTCTATTCCTTTCTGAGCTTCCAATGAATGGGTCATTCAGGCAAATGGCAGAAAACAACCCCCAAATCCTATGGGCTTGAAAATATATAACCTCACTTTGATGATGTCATCAAGTTACCTGATTGGAGGAGTGGAACCCACCTGGTCATTCCATCCCACCCTCTTGACTAGATGGACAGGTTTAGCTGCCCAATCGCTAAGTGCATGCCTATCTCAGTACTCCAAATCTGGAGGAATTTCCCTTACCAACAAACACAAGTGGGCTTAAATAATGGAGTTTCACACATAGGCAAAAGGCTGCTTGCATAATATAGCTTTTTCTGGGGAGTTAGGAGTGTCAAAATCACAAAAGAATAGAGGAAAGGGGGATTCATCCCAGATTAATAAGAATTGTGTTTAAACTTGTGTAAGGGAGATGGGTGAATTTTTCTTATTTTTAGGTATGTCTTTACTCAGATGCAACTTGCTGGGGACAACTATTTCTTTAGGCTTGTTAAGCAAAGAGAAAAAACAAATTAGGTCTCATTTTTTAAAATTTATTTCTTAATCAGCTGTGATGGACTCCTGGGAGTAGGTCTCAAAGCAGTCAAAGGAGACATAAATAACATTTCCTGCCCATGCAGAAAGCCTTTCATTGCCAACGATGATCGAAAGAACTACACACACAGCGCCAAATTTCAAAGGAGGGGAAATACTTCAAATAGAAATATGCTGACACAAACTGATCTAAAAGCATCTGGAAAGGTACCATGCCTACTATTGAAAGATGGCAAAGGGAAAATGTAAGGACAATTTTATGCGATCGAGATATGCTAACATACAACAACCTAGCAGCTTTTGAAATGGGATTATACTTACTACTGAATGATATCAATGGGGAAAAGTAAGTAATTTTTTTAATCCAACTTTTCTTTTTCTCAGTCGTCTATTCGCCTTTTCATCCATCCAGTTTATTTTGTTTTCCAAATACCATTTTGCCTCCTGGCCACCTGAGCTCAGGTCCAGTTCATACATTGCCTCGTTTATGTGATAGCCAGTAAAACACTGATTCCTTATGACTAAAGCACTCCTTTGGGTGGGCCCCCATATCCACTGATTCGCTATCCAGACTTTTACTTTTTTCCCAGTAAGCTTTGTTTCTTCCTTAAAGAAACAGGAGAAGCAGCCTCTGGCTGCTTATTAAAGGCAAGTAGAACGAGACTAAGTACTAGAGAGGCTCTGCAAGGTTAACAGAAACCTAACAGAAAGACTTAGTCTTGTTCTACTTGCCTGCAATGGGGGCTGCTTCTTTGTTTGTTTTAAGAAATAAACAAAGCTTGCTGAAAGAAGCCTGGGGGGCCCTGGGGGGACAAGCGTGCCTGCCTGCAGGGGAGGCAGTGTGGGGGGGCCCTCAGGAAACGATGGAGGGGGTGTTCGCTCTTATCCACGGTTTCCGGTATCCACGGAGGGTCCTGGAACATATCCCCAGCGGATATGGGGGCCCACCTGTAGTTGTAAACCAATGCAAAAGGGAAATGGTTGTGTCCACCAGAACTCATGGTTGCTCCTCTCATGATTGTTACATGATTCCACATCGGTTCTGATGCCAATTTCACCCACTATTTCATCGGCATGTGTAGGAAACTCCACAATGAATAGAAGTCTTCTTCTCTTCGGCTCTCACCCACTTTGTGAACATGGACAGCTTCTTTTCTACGATTAGCAAAGTGAACCCATCACATACTATTACTCCTTAGATTGAAAGCACAGCAATAATTATAGACACATTCCTTCCCAGGCTGTGCCCAGGCTGAAGCAATTGTTCAGGCCCAAGTATCAGACCAGGTGAACCTGTTGCCACAGGTAGTGAGCTGTGGAAGGGGGGTGAACTACTTCAAAAGCAGTATGAGGAATAAGGATAGATAACCACCATGAGCCACATTACAGGAAGAGTCAGTGGAGCAGTGAGAGAAGGAGCTAGGATCCGGTGCACCCGGTGCCCACGAAGTGTTTGCCCCCCCCCGAGTCCCGAGAAACTCATTCTGGATAATATTAACTATGATAATGATAATAATTAATATTATTAATTAATTAATAACAATAATCCCAAAACATTCACAGAAATGTAACATTTCATCCCCCCAGACCCTTACAGTACCGTAAACACCCTAATAAAATGCGTCCCCCTATGGGAGAGAAAGGTGGGATATAAATTCAATAAATAATAAATTATTATTATTATATGGCACCCACCCAGAGGCCTGGTCCCCAGGCTTCTGGGCCCCCAGCCCCCCCCCCCCTTAGCTACGTCACTGGGACCGGCAGTCTTCACAAGAGGAGGTAAATTATCTGCCCCCCCACCAGCTTTCCAGGGCTTATCACCTGAAGCAATGTCACCATTTTTGTAAAGTGCTTGTATTCCGTCCACCCACCACTTTACAAGTGGCAGCATGCTCCACACAAGGTTGAGTGAGCTGAAGATGGTGAGATAAGTTTATGAGGGTCTGACATGTGGTGTTGTAGCTAGGCGGGCGGAGTGTGCACTTTGCCCTGGATTGCGCCTTAAGTCACGTAAAATATGGAACACCAAGCTCTGCAAGGTAAGCTCCACACTGGGTGGGAGTCAGCCCAGCAATGCCACTCGTCTACGCTCAAACAATTCTGCTTCAATAAACGGGGAAACTGGTTTTAATAGAATTGAATTTATCCTTCCACAGGTAGCATGAAATTTCCTGTTGCAGACAGAAGACCCAATCTTACCTCCACCTCTGATTTTCTGCTCCTGGAATTTTCAGAGGTTCGAGAACTACAGCTCTTGCAATTCTTTCTCTTCCTCGCTTTGTATTTGACAACCATGATGGGAAATCTACTCATCTTTATTACAGTAGTCCTTGATCATCGTCTGCACACCCCCATGTACTTCTTCCTGACGAACTTAGCCCTGATGGACATGGGCATCATTTCCGTCATCATACCCAAATCTATGGCTAATTCACTCATGAATAGCAGAACCATTTCTTATTCTGGCTGTGTCTCTCAAGCATTCTTTTTTTTCTTATTTGTTGGAGCAGATTTTGCCCTCCTTACAATAATGGCGCGTGACCGTTATGTTGCCATCTGCAATCCACTACAATACGAAGCCATTATGAACAAAGGAGCTTGCATTCAGATGGCTACTGCTGTATGGATTTTTGGTGTTCTCTATGGTATTATGCACACAAGTGGCACTTTTACTATGACCTTTTGCTCTCGTGCAGTTGATCAGTTCTTCTGTGAAGTCCCAAAGTTAATAAGACTCACTTGCAATGATTTCTACCTTGTTGAAGTTGGACTTCTTGTGTTTAGTGGTAGTGCAGTGTTTGGATGCTTTGTCTTCATCATTACAACATATGTGTCAATCTTCACTGTTGTGCTCAGAATCCCTTCCACACAGGGACGTCGGAAAGCCCTCTCCACTTGCCTCCCACACCTTACTGTTGTCTGTTTGCTTGTGTTCACAGGACTCTTTGCCTATACAAAACCTCCCAGTAATATTTCACATGATCTAGATCTTGGTTTTGCTGTAATATATTCCATATTCCCTTCTATGCTGAATCCATTCATTTACAGCATGAGAAATAAAGAGATCAGGACTGCCTTGTGGAACCTATTGCATCAGAGGCAGTTGTTTCCGAACAGGATTCCAAGATTGGTATGAATGTAAACTTCTTCTTTAGTTGAATAGTGGGAAAGGTTCTAAAAATTATTATCCCTGGTTGTATGAAAATGTTAGTCTGCCACATATACTCCAGGGACATGCTATGTGCGGGCAGCAGGTGACACAACCGTGCCCCCCTCGTAGTTCCTGGTAAAGCTCCTCAGCTTAAGCACAGGTTTGCACGTGCGCTACCTGTTTACTCGGCAGCCCAGGCATTCAATCCCCCAGTTAGTCTACGGAACTGTACCGAGAACTACAAGGGGGAGGGGTTGCCTCACCTGCCGTGCCTGCACCACACGTCCCTGATATACTCAGTGGCGTCACTAGGGCGCGGGGCCGCCAAATAGCAGGGCGCGCGTGTCACCCTAGTGACGCCTCCCCTATACCCCCTTACAAATCTTCGATTTGGGGGGGCGCCCTTCGAGGTGCCCCCTTTATTTTGGCAGCCGGCTCGGGGACGTCTTCCCTGGCCGGCTGTCCGGGGCCTTCTGAGGAAGGCCCGCTGTGCGAACGTTATTTATAACGTTCTTTTGCACATGTGCATGGGCTGCCCTTTTCCCTCAGCAACAGTCTGTGCATGTGCAAAAGAACGTTATAAATAACGTTTGCACAGCAGGCCTTCCTCAGAAGGCCCTGGCGCGTTGGCCGGGGAAGACGTCTCCGGAGCCGGCTCCGGGGATGTCTTCGGGGTGATGCGCGCAAAAGGTGACGCGTCACCCCATAGCGGCCCGCTCCCGTCACTTGACGGGAGCGACGCCATTGGATATACTCATGTTCTCCTCACTCTTCACCTGAATTTGCCTCATTCTTCAGTTTATGCAGAGATCATTGAGGATACCTGACAAAAGAAGTAGACGTTGTTATACTTTCCATGTACATTTTTATTGTTGTTATTAAACCATTTGTTTAGGTAACCTTATCACACCATGTAGTGGTTCACAGAGTAACATAAACAAAAGCAGGTCATAAGAACATAAGAAGAGACTTGCTGGATCAGTCCAAATGCCCACCTAGTCCAGCTTCTTGTATCTCACAGTGGACAAAGTCCCTACTTGTCCTCCAGTCTTTAGGGAATCTACTGTTTCTTCGATGTAGTGAAAAAAAACTTATGAAATAATGTATAGAGCATGTGTTATATATATTATAATTACCCCAGAGCAAAGAGGGCCTCGCTGTCACAGCAGCGCCTATACTGGCAGCAGTTTCATGGCTGCAAGTGCACTGAAAGCCATGCACTGTGAGTAGTGTGGCGCAGATGGAGACACCAGCAGAACCCAATCCTGGGATCGTATGGGGTGCAGCAGAACCGATGGTGACACAATAGGGCTGTTAAAGACATTCAAAGTGGTTAACTTCCCAATCCTATGTCCTCGTAATGTCAGAATGTCACAAGCTAGTGAAGCTACACCAGCACTTCAAGGCCCCCTGGCAGCTGCTTCATGGCTGCCTGTCCAGCAGCCTGAATGGTATGCACAGTGAGCAGTGTGGCACAGACCAGGCACCAGCAGGACCCCATCCTTGGATGGGGTGCAGTAGAGCCGGTGGATGTTGCAGCTCTAACCCCATCCTGGGCCAGACATGCCCCCTGCAGTTCCTCGGACTTATGCCAGCAAGAGAGGTGGCATAGCTTTGAGGAATTCCATAAAAGCTGTGGCAGCTGACACATGGGTATGCGTGTCCCCTTCCCATCTCTCTCAACTGGCTTCTTCCCCTTTTGGTTTTATTGGTATAGGCCAGAGGTTCTCAACCTGTGGTACGGGTACCCCTAGGGGTACGCGAACCTCTTGCTGGGGGTACGCCAAGCCCTGCCCCTTATCTGCCCCATCAGCTGCTAATTAAGTGTTAATTAACATGGATTTTTAATTATTTTCAGAGCCCTTCTGTCTCTCTGATTTTGGTTTTGGGCTGATTTTTGTACTTTGGAAAATGTACTTTGGTGGGGTGGGGGAGAGAGGAGTTGATTTTCGGAACTGTGACTTGGAGAAAAGAGATCTTTGCATGTGTGTCTCTCCCCCGCCCACACACACACACACAGTTAAATAAGACGTTTTTTCATGTTTAAAATTGTTTTAGTACTTTAATTTAACGATTAATTACCTAATTAATTAATTGATTAATCCAGTTAATTAGCAGGGGGTACTTCAGATAATTGGACCGTGATAGGGGGTACCCGGGCCTCCAAAGGTTGAGAACCCCTGGTATAGGCTGCAAGCTAGCTGAATTGTGTCAGAGCTTTATTGTTTTTGTACCCTAAATGTGTAATGTCTGTCAAGTCTTATGTGTGTGCAGTTATTCTGTCTTTTCAAACCTATGCTTGCATAGCTGAAATAAAACACGTATATTTTTCATCTTGTGTGGTTAATGAGTCGGATGGCTCTCTTCACGCTTGCCGCTATGGCTTACTATCCAAAACCCAAACAGTTGTAGCTGTTCCACTGAGACTTCGCATGCACACGGTTGCAGCTGTGTTGCTGAGTTCAGTGTTGTACACGGTTGTAGCTGTGTTGCTAAGTTCTGAAGTTGTATCTTGTGGCCTGGATGGAGTCAGCCTCACAAAGCAACATTACCAAAGGCATGCAGTTTCCTGAGGTGACGTGGTCTGTTCTAATTCCTCAGGTGGTGGCAGTGATACCTTCCCTGGTTGGGAATGGTTTGGGGGTTCCTTTGGTGAGGAACTCAAGGGATATTCCCCCTCGTGGTTGGAGCTGCGAGGAGGACTCCCGCCACAGTCTGTAATATCTAAAGTCTAAAGTCCCAAATAAAGGATTATTTTCAGGAATTTACTAAGTATTTTATTTATTTTAAAAAAAAATATACCCCACCTTATCCAATGCCAAAGCAAATGCCCAAGGCGGCTTACAAAAAAAGAAAAAGAAAGTTCACAACATATAAAACAACAAGTAAGATATTTTAAAGAGAACACCCACTTCCTTGAAAATATATGACCTTTCTTTGAGTATGTCATCAAGTTACCTGATTGGAGGAGTGGAACTGACCTGGTCACTTCATCCCACCCCCTTAACTAGATGGACGGGTTTGGCTGCAGGATTTGGAAGTGATTGCCAATCTCAGTACTCCAGACAAAGAGTGATTTTCCCAATCTACAAACACATTTGGGTCTAGATAATGAAGTTTCAAACACAGGACAAAGGCTGCTGGTAAGCTATGGTCCAGCAGCTTTTTCAGGGGAGATGAGTTTCAAAAAGCACAACAAAATAGGCAAAAAAATTGGGGGATTCATCACAATTAGGTTAATAAGAATTGTGTTTAAACTTGTGTATGGGAGATGGGTGGAATTTCCTTATATTTAGATATGTCTTTACTCGGATGCAGGTTGCTGGGAACAATGATTTATTTAGGCTTGTTAATGCAAAGAGAAAAAGCAAATCAGGCCAAGAAAAAAAAACACACTCAACAATTATTTTTTTAATCAGCTATGCTGAACTCCCACGAGTAGGTCTCAAAGGAGTCAAAAGAGACATTATTTATTTCCTAATATTTCCTAATATTTCCTTCCCGTGCAGAAAGCTTTTTATTGCCAATGATGATCAAAAGAACTACACACATTGCACCACATTTCAAAGGAAGGGAAATACTTCAACAAATAGAGATATGCTGACACAAATTGACCAAAAACATCTGCAAACGGATTATAAATTCTATTGAAATATACCAGTGGGCAAAAATTAGTACATTCTAATGCAGTCGAGTTATGACGATACACAATGCCCTTTCGAAACATTATTATACCTACTATTGAAAGATGTCAGTAGGAAAAAAAGTAAGTAATTTTTATCCATTTTTTTCTTTTTCTCAAACTATTGACATTTTCATCTATGCACCCTTTTTACTTTTTTTACTTTTCCAATTACCATTTTGCCTCCTGAGCTCTGGTCCAGGTCATATATTGCTTCAATTAAGTGATAGCCAATAAAACACTGATTCCACATGACTACAGCACAACTTTTTTTGTTGTAATTCTATGCAAAAGAAAACGGTTGGGTTCACCAGACGCCGTGGTTGGTCCTCTCACTGTTGTTATGTGACTCCATATCAGAACAGGTGCAATTTCACCCAGTGTTTCTTCTGCAAGTATAGGAGACTCCACCATTTGTAGAGGTCCTCTTTTCTTCTGCTCCCATCCATGCAATTTGGCCACATGTGTTTTTGTTACATAATATTTCACTTTAGATTGAAAGCACAGCAAAAATATATAGAGACATTGCTTTCTAGGCTGTACCCTTGCTGAAACAATTGTTCACAATTAGCTAAGGAAGGCCTAAGTATCAGACCGGTTCAATTTGTTGCCCCAGGTGGTGAACTGGGGAAGGGGATAAACGTCTTGTAAAGCAGTATGGGAAGAAAAAGTGGATTCTCACCACCTTCCAAGTTACAAGAAGTGACAGTGGAGTAGACAGTGGACAGTCTTCGCAAGAGGAGGTAAGTCCTTATGCCCCCCCCCCACACCATCATTTCTGGACTTGTCCACAAATGGAACCTGCAGCCCTGCCACGATTTATTGAAATGTTCTTGTAGAGAGACATTCCACACCCAATATTCCATCCAACGACCACATTACAAGAAATGGCTGAGGAGCAACAGACTCCACCCAAGGATGAGGCAACTGAAGATGGCGAGATAAGTACAGTATATGAGGGGCTTATACAAGACTTATAATGTTGTAAGGGCACTTTGACTCTGCAAGACAGATCTTTTTTGCAACTTGATATTGTGGCTGTGTGGAAGATCTAAGCCAAAGTGGTGTATCTAATGATTAACTTTTTTAAATTTATATGAGCTACAGCAAGCACACATTTCAAATGGGTCATTCAGATATTTTATTCTCATGAATTTAAGACCAAACATTATCAGCCTAGGTAGACTGAAATGTAAAATTATAGATATATAGCTGTTCCTACAGATAGGCAGAAAACAACAAGACAGGAAAAGAAGCCCAACCAATGATCCATCAGATGTAGGGAGATAAGTTACCCACAGGTTTTTAAACTAGGAACATCTACTGGTAAAGACCAACATTTACACACCTTCTCACTATCTACACTTGTTGACTCAGATCACATCCTGCCAGTCTTCCAACAAAGCCCAATATGTGTCTGTATGGGGGTGGCAAAGGGAAAATTGTTGCTTTTCTGTGGTGAAGATACACATACCCAGCATTTTCCCCCCACTGCTTTAATTCTGTCCTCAACAAACTACTGCCTCATCCAAATACTATACCAAAACACTCCTGATAGAATGGACTTATTTCTGTTAATATCATTGACCAGCACTTTGTACCATGAAAATCACTTTGAGAAGATCTAGGATTATTTCATAAGCATCTTTCCTTATACAACAGACATTTCCTTGCAGAGTGGATCTTATTACACATTTCATTGTCCATGTGCTAAAGTTGTCTTAAATCAAGGAATTTCTGCTTCAATAGAACAGGGAAATCCATTTTAATAGAATTAGTTTATTCTCCCACAGGTAGCATGGAATTTCCTGTTGCAGATGGAAGACCCAATCTTACCTCCATCTCTGATTTTCTGCTTCTGGAATTCTCAGAAGTCAGAGAACTTCAGATTTTGCATTTTCTTCTATTCCTGGCGTTGTACTTGACAACCATGATTGGAAATCTTCTCATCATTACTATAGTAATCCTTGATCATCACCTGCACACCCCCATGTACTTCTTCCTAATGAACTTAGCCCTGATGGACATGGGCTCCATTTCTGTTATTGTACCAAAATCATTGGCTAATTCAGTCATGGATAGCAGAACCATTTCTTATTCTGGATGTGTTGCTCAAACATTCCTTTTCTTCTTTTTTGGAGGATCAGATTTTGCCCTCCTGACAATAATGGCACACGATCGGTATGTTGCCATCTGCAATCCACTACAATATGAAGCCATTATGAACAAAGGAGCTTGCGTTCAAATGGCAATGAGTGCATGGATTTGTGGGGTTCTCCGTGCTGTTATGCACACCAGTGGCACCTTTACAATTACATTTTGCTCTCAAGTTGTCGATCAGTTCTTCTGTGAAGTCCCAAAGTTAATAAGACTCTCTTGCAATGATTTGTACCTAGTTGAAGTTGGGCTTCTCATCTTTAGCTGTAGTGCAACATTTGGATGTTTTATCTTCATCATTACAACGTATGTGTCGATCTTCACTGCTGTGTTCAGAATCCCTTCCGCGCAGGGGCGTCGGAAAGCCCTCTCCACTTGCCTCCCACACCTCACTGTTGTCTCTTTGCTTGTGTTCACTGGAGTCTTTGTCTATTCAAAACCTCCTGGTAATATTTCATCTGATCTGGATCTTGGTTTTTCTGTCATTTATATCATATTCCCTTCTATGCTGAATCCATTTATTTACAGCATGAGAAATAAAGAGATCCGGACTGCCTTGTGGAAGCTACTACATCAGAGGCCTTTTCCTAACAAGAGTCAAAGATTGTTGTGAGTGTAACGTTTTTTAATTGAATACTGGGAAAAGTTATAAAAAAATCGCCCTGGTTGTATGAAAATGTTAATTCTTCCACATACACTCAGGTTGTCCTCATTCTTCACCTCAATTTGCCTCATTTTTCAGCTATTGCAGAGATCTGCCCAAATTCTTGTTGAACATTTCCATCTGTACTGCTAGTAATCCAATAGTTCAGGTAACCTAATCACTCTACGTCATGCTTCACAGAGTAACGTAATCAAAAGCATGTCCCTACATATCTTCCAATGTTTACCAAATCTACTATTTAGGTAAGAAGGGAATTTCCTCAAAAATAATGAATTACTTGCTCTTCGGTGTAGTGAAGAAAGCTTATGATATAATGTATAGAGCATGTGTTATACCTAATTTTAACCAGAGATTTGGTACCCTTGAGAATTACTCACGTTTAAAGCTTGTAAGTTATGAGGCCTGTTCTCCCCATATGATGTATCTCCAGAACACTGACATGTTAGGGCTGTTAAAGTGAGGTGGTATATGCCATCACCACCAGATCCACCTCCTATCACAACTACCCCAACCCCCATTTCTCCCCTTCCTTGCCCAGTTTCACTCCCTCCAGTCCCCATCCCCGTTCTGCTTTCCCAATCCCCTCCCTACCTCCCCACTACCTTACCTTCATCAGGGGATGGCTGGTGCTTTGTTTACATGTGCTGGAATGCTCCATCTTTCCCACTAGCGCTCCAGCAGTGTGCTACTTAGTTCACTGATAGAACGCACTATACTACTTAGCTCACTGATAGAGTGCACTATATAACCCTGGCGTACTGGGGAGATCTGCTGCCTTCAAAGCCTGAAGACTGGTGAACTTGAGAAGTTTGAGACACGCCACCAGCAAAAAAAAGCTGTGAAAGCCTCCAGGAGGAGAGAGAAGAGCTTCCAGCTGTGTTGGTCGAGTGTGGGAGGCACCAGCCAGCAGAAAAAAGTCAGACTGTAATATATATAGTATTTTGGGCAGTTGTTGCAATCAGTTAAAGCAGGCAAATGGAAAAACCTGGAGCTTGATGGATCACATAAAGAAAAGCTTTCCACAAATGGCTGCAATAACCATTAATGCACAGCAGATGGAGATGGGATGTTACTCAAACTCTCAGCCCACAACACCCCCAACATGACCCTGCATTAAACTGGGGAAGTTTCACACTGGCTGGAGTCACTTAACAGACAAAGCAACAAGAGGTCACAATATAGCTAGATGGTCCCTAACTTATGTTACTTACATTGCTCAAAGAATCCCCATTCATTGTACTCATAAGACAAGCAAACAGGTGCTCCTTTCTGAGCTGCCAACAAATAGGTCACTCACAGCCCATCCCAACCCAACTCCTCCGCAAGTCTGGCATAAGAGTGGCCTAAGTTCAGCATAAGTTCGACATAAGTTATGTCTGAGTTATGTCAGAGGTATGCCTGAGTCAGGCAGGCTGCAGTTTCTGTGGCCCAGCACCACCCCAGGATCCAGGCAACACTTACCTGCCAGGCAGGCAGGCTCTCCAGGCTCCGTGTCTGGCTCAGGCATGTGCAGGCCTCTGTCTGCATGTGTCAGCGTCCATCCATGGCAGCTGCCGCAGGGTCTGTCGCAGCCCAGTTGCAAAGGGGCTGACCGCAGGCATGGGGGTTGCGCCAGTCATGTGGTGGGCGCAGGGCAGGTGACAGGTGAGCGAGGTGCCTGAGCCAGCCACCACAGGGCACCCTGTGCATCAGCCACCTGTTGCAGGGGAGAGTGGCCGTCCCCCCTCCTGCAGAAGGCGATGTCACCCCCAAGCCACGTTGAGGCTGCACGTGGGGTCATGGGGGGGTGAGCGGGGGAGGGAAGGGAAGGAGGGGTGGGAACGTCACACACAAGGGGGGTCTCATGAGGTCTGGAACCGCCTCTGACATGACTTGCCCGTGCGCTGCCTGAAGCCCTGGGCCTCCAGGGCCGGGGCAATGCCCACAAAGAAGGGCGCGTCGGCGCGACCCCTGGGAAGGCCACGCTGCCACAGCGTAGGGCCTTCCCAGGAGTTAGGGAACCTCTGGTGTAGTGGTTTGGGAGTCGGACGTAGACCTGGAAGATCCAGGTTCAAATCCCCGCTCAGCCACAAAGCTTCCTGGGTGACCTTGGGCCAGTCACTATCTCTCAGCCCCACCTACCTCACAGGGTTGTTGTGAGGACAAAAAGGAGGGGAGGAAATATGTACACCACTCTGACCTCCTTGGAGGAAGGGTGGTATAAAAATGTGAAAATATAAAATAAATAAATAAAATCCTGAAAGAGAAGTTGATATCTT
Source organism: Plestiodon gilberti rubricaudatus (assembly GCA_026170595.1). Classification (NCBI taxonomy): domain Eukaryota; kingdom Metazoa; phylum Chordata; class Lepidosauria; order Squamata; family Scincidae; genus Plestiodon; species Plestiodon gilberti. The sequence goes on from JANXHW010000006.1 coordinate 25,406,428, forward strand.
GCTGAACTTTCCCCTTGTACTACACAAACATACACACACGGCGCACACACACATATGCACACACATACACCTTTATTGTTAATGTTATCACTCCACATTGAACAAAGAATTGTTGGAAAGATAACAGCATGTGAGCTAGAGTGATAGAATAACAGTGAGTATGTTTGGTGTTAGCCTACACATGTAGAGGGAGTTAGTTTTTTTGGGGGGGGGGACTTGTGGATTGCACTCTCTACTTTGTTGAGACATCTATTTAGGTTCTTTTTCCTCTTGTTTTTCTGCCTGTGATTAACAATGACTGCAGTTCTTTCCTTGTTACAGTAACAGCAAGATCCAGCCCAAAGTTCCAATGCTGAAGCAAGCGCCCCACCGCCTGAAGGCATTGCAAATGTGGCGTCGGCCATATGTCCATCCCCTCTGGGCCAGCTCGGCCATTACCCGGCCTCCTACGACTTCCACCAGCTATTTAGCTGGTGGAAATCCTAGGAGGCCGATAGGGCCGGCCCCGGTTTACACTTGGGGAAGGGGACGAACGTCTCCTTCCCTGAGTAGACCTCCAGATCTCTGCATGGCAGTCCGGACGTCCAAATCCTGTGTAAGGATCCGTCACCAGATCCTTACGCAGGATTTAGCTGTACAACTCATAACAAAAGTCAGTTTTGCTGTGTGTGACACTGAATGATTCCTTCAGCTCTGCTAACAGGTTTATGTGTTATAACTTCTAATAATCCGAGATATAGCTGCTTCTGAGAAACAATCACATGCTACTGCGGAAGCTTTCATGGCCGGCAATTAACATACAATGTCTCAGAATTACGGGTTTAAAAGCCATGTCTTGAAGAAAACTTGCGATTTAATTTTCTTCGTTCCGCTTGCGGGTTTCCTATGTTGGCAGCCGCAAACGGACAAATACAATTAATATCCAAGGAATGCTGTGGTAGCCTACGTTTCGTTCCGTGCCCCAGAACCTCCTCCGGGCAATTAAACAATTGCAGATGATTACAAAAGTGACCAGGGGCTCTTTGTAATCATCTGCAATTGTTTAATTGCCCAGGGGAGGTTCCGGGGCATGGAACGAAACGTAGGCTACCACGGCATTCCTTGGATATTAATTGTATTTGTCCGTTTGCGGCTGCCAACATAGGAAACCCGCAAGCGGAACGAAGAAAATTAAATCGCAAGTTTTCTTCAAGACATGGCTTTTAAACTCGTAATTCTGAGACATTGTATAACAATCACATGATTCACATTATGTAAAATGTGAAAGGTGCAGGGACTGTTCTCCCCACATGGTGTATCTGAAGAGCACTGATATGTGGGGACTGTTAAAGGTATGCATGCGAATGAATCAGTCAAAATTTATAACCCTTTTCCATTTGTACGTTCCCCACCTTTTTGGGAATCTTCAATGTGGTTATAGCATAATGCTATAGATTAATATAATAGTAATAATAATAGTTATAATAATAGTTATAATAATACTAGTAATACTAGTAATACTAACAACAACAACAACAACAACAACAACAACAACAACCCATATTTATATACCAGCTTTTCTTTAATCATCGGATTTCTCCTCTGACTTTAATTCAAAGGTGGTTTACACAGGCAGGTTTTCTAAACCCCAAGGGGTTTTTACAATATAATAATATGTTCTAATCTTTCATAGAACCCTTCATTCTAGGTCAGGGGTTTTCAACCTGTGGTAGGAGTACCTCTGGGGGTATGCGGACCAATGGCAGGGGGTACGCCAGAGCCTGCCCCTTATCAGCATCAATCAGTAGTTAATTTCTTGTTAATTAGAACTTAAATGCAATCCCCCATCTGTCTGACTCTCACACTCACACACAGAGTTAAGACATTTTTCACATTTAAAATTGTTTTAGTATTTTTATTTAAAGATTAATTAGCGAATTAATTGATTAATCCAATTAATTAGCAATTAATTAGCAGGGGGTACTTCAGAAAATTGGACTGTGATAGGGGGTACCTGGGTCTCCAAAGGTTGAGAACCCCTGTTCAGTCCCACAAAGATCCATGAGGCTATCAAAGATCAAAAGAAGGAATTATTTTAGAAACGGTTCTGTCTCTTTTCAAACCAGCCCCATGAAAGCCTATTTGAAACTGAGTTCATTTGTTCAGTATTGAATTTCCAAAATTCATAATTGATTGCTCCCATCCAGCTATAAGCCATCCCCTCTCCTTCCAGAGAGAAGCAAGTTTGATCTTATTAAATGAAGAGAGGCTTACTAGGTAGATGAGTGATAAAAGCTCTCTCTCTCTCTCTCTCTCTCTCTCTCTCTCTCTCTCTCTCTCTCTCTCTCTCTCTCTCTCTCTCTCTCTCTCTCTCTCTCTCTCTCTCTGGCATTCGCCAGACCACGCTTCAACTGACAGACGACCTTGACTCCCACTCAAAGTGCAGATACAGCTTCTCTCCCTCACAGAGACTATGCAGCTCGTCAGCTTGGCATGCTAACAGCTCTCCAACAGACATGGATACTTCTGGCCATCCCGAACTGCTATCCTTCAGGCATATGAGATGGTTGCTCTACCAACTGAGCCAGACCTCCTGGTGTATAATTACAACTTAAACAAGTTATGTTGCAATTATTAATAATTGTAATAGTTATTAGGAATATGTATGTGCTTTTTTCAACAAAAGATCACAAAGTGGTTTACTTTGCAAAATAAATTAAACAAATAGTTCTCTCAACCAAAGAGGCTCACAGTTTAAAATGATTACTGCTTGGTGAAAGTTGTATAGCTTGGGGCCCATCGTATTGAGCCTCTGCACTGCAGGAATGTGTGCCACTGCAGCAACCAGTGAGTGGTGGCAGCCAGCTGACAGAAGCCTCCCTGGACTGTAAGTCACCAACAGGGATGGGATGTGGGAAGACTGAGGATGCTTCTGGGAAGGGAGGGGGAAGGAACCAGGGTGGGGAACAGCTGTGAGGGGGAGGATGTGCCAGCAATGGCAAAGGCCAGATCTTATCCCCTCCTTTTAAAGCCTTCCTGCCCCTTTTCACTCAGATATATGCCAGCCCTTAACTGGACCTGCAGCTGAACATGGGGAATACCTTGGTTGTTTGCATCTGCTGCCACCATCCCAGGCTACAGAGGCCAGGCAGAGGAGGGCCATTGGTGGTGAACTCTCTGGAGAGCACTGAATCCCAGGGGTCCTTGCTACAAAATCAATTCCACAGTAGCATCTGTAGGACAACGATATGTGACAATCCACTGAATTAACCATGAACATGGATAGACAAAATCTCAAACTGTAATTTAAAGTCTAAACAAAAAGAGATTTAAACAATATGGGGAAAGAAAGGTGGGTACTAAATGTATAAGCAGGCTGATGGAAAAAAGCCTGAGCTTGGATGGAACACATAAAAGCTTTCCCCAAATTGATGCAATAACCATTAATGCACAGCAGATGGAGCTATGATGCTCTTCGAATTCAGCCCACAACCCTTCCCCCAACATGACCCTTAATTGAACTGGGGAAGTTTCAGGCTGACTGGGGTCACTTAGCAGACAAAGCAACAAAAGGTCACAATCTAGCTAGATGGCCTGTAGCCTAAATTACTTACATTGCTCAAGGAATCCCCAGTCATTACACTCATGAGAGAGCAAGTGGGTGCTCCTTTCCAGTAGCGGTTCTACACCCCCCATGGGGGGTGCCACCGCAACACCACCCCACGGGACACCATAGGCCCCCCCATGAGACACAACACCCCCTGCCCCTGGGGGGTGAGACGTCATTTTTTTGCGCACTGCTGCGGTGCAGAAACACACACACAACGCTTTTTGGAGCCAAACAGCGCCTGAGCGGGCAGGAGGGCCAAACTTGCAGCCAAGAACGGCTGCACAAAGAGGAAGAAGCGGCAGAGGGGGTGACGGATCCAGTGGCAAGTACACCCCCCCACCGCTTCGCAACCCGATGCTTGGGGCCCAACGCCCCCCTGTAATGACGTCTCTATTCCTTTCTGAGCTTCCAATGAATGGGTCATTCAGGCAAATGGCAGAAAACAACCCCCAAATCCTATGGGCTTGAAAATATATAACCTTACTTTGATGATGTCATCAAGTTACCTGATTGGAGGTGTGGAACCCACCTGGTCATTCCATCCCACCCTCTTGACTAGATGGACAGGTTTAGCTGCCCAATTGCTAAGTGCATGCCTATCTCAGTACTCCAAATCTGGAGGAATTTCCCTTACCAACAAACACAAGTGGGCTTAAATAATGGAGTTTCACACATAGGCAAAAGGCTGCTTGCATAATATGGCTTTTTCTGGGGAGTTAGGAGTGTCAAAATCACAAAAGAATAGAGGAAAGGGGGATTCATCCCAGATTAATAAGAATTGTGTTTAAACTTGTGTAAGGGAGATGGGTGAATTTTTCTTATTTTTAGATATGTCTTTACTCAGATGCAACTTGCTGGGAACAACTATTTCTTTAGGCTTGTTAAGCAAAGAGAAAAAACAAATTAGGTCTCATTTTTTAAAATTTATTTTTTAATCAGCTGTGATGGACTCCTGGGAGTAGGTCTCAAAGCAGTCAAAGGAGACATAAATAACATTTCCTGCCCGTGCAGAAAGCCTTTCATTGCCAACGATGATCGAAAGAACTACACACACAGCGCCAAATTTCAAAGGAGGGGAAATACTTCAAATAGAAATATGCTGACACAAACTGATCTAAAAGCATCTGGAAAGGTACCATGCCTACTATTGAAAGATGGCAAAGGGAAAATGTAAGGACAATTTTATGCGATCGAGATATGCTAACATACAACAACCTAGCAGCTTTAGAAATGGGATTATACTTACTACTGAATGATATCAATGGGGAAAAGTAAGTAATTTTTTTAATCCAACTTTTCTTTTTCTCAGTCGTCTATTCGCCTTTTCATCCATCCAGTTTATTTTGTTTTCCAAATACCATTTTGCCTCCTGCCCACCTGAGCTCAGGTCCAGTTCATACATTGCCTCATTTATGTGGTAGCCAGTAAAACACTGATTCCTTATGACTAAAGCACTCCTTTGGGTGGGCCCCCATATCCACTGATTCGCTATCCACGGTTTCAGTTATCCACGGATCGTGGGGACCCCCCAGACTTTTACTTTTTTCCCAGTAAGCTTTGTTTCTTCCTTAAAGAAACAGGAGAAGCAGCCTCTGGCTGCTTATTAAAGGCAAGTAGAACGAGACTAAGTACTACAGAGGCTCTGCAAGGTTAACAGAAACCTTGCAGAGCCTCTCTAGGACTTAGTCTCGTTCTACTTTCCTGCAATGGAGGCTGCTTCTCTGTTTGTTTTAAGGAAGAAACAAAGCTTGCTGAAAAAAAAGTAAGAGCCTGGGGGGGGGGCAAGCATGCCTGCCTGCAGGGGAGGCAGTGTGGGGGGGCCTTCAGGAAACCATGGAGGGGGTGTTCGCTCTTATCCACGGTTTCAGGTATCCACGGAGGGGCCTGGAACATATCCCCAGCGGATATGGGGGCCCACCTGTAGTTGTAAACCAATGCAAAAAGGAACCGGTTGTGTCCACCAGAACTCATGGTTGCTCCTCTCATGATTGTTACATGATTCCACATCGGTTCTGATGCCAATTTCACCCACTATTTCATCGGCATGTGTAGGAAACTCCACAATGAATAGAAGTCTTCTTCTCTTCGGCTCTCACCCAGTTTGTGAACATGGACAGCTTCTTTTCTACGATTAGCAAAGTGAACCCATCACATACTATTACTCCTTAGATTGAAAGCACAGCAATAATTATAGACACATTCCTTCCCAGGCTGTGCCCAGGCTGAAGCAATTGTTCAGGCCAAGTATCAGACCAGGTGAACCTGTTGCCACAGGTAGTGAGCTGTGGAAGGGGGGTGAACTACTTCAAAAGCAGTATGAGGAATAAGGATAGATAACCACCATGAGCCACATTACAGGAAGAGTCAGTGGAGCAGTGAGAGAAGGAGCTAGGATCCGGTGCACCCGGTGCCCACGAAGTGTTTGTCCCGCCGAGTCCCGAGAAACTCATTCTGGATAATATTAACTATGATAATGATAATAATTAATATTATTAATTAATAAATAACAATAATCCCAAAACATTCACAGAAATGTAACATTTCATCCCCCCAGACCCTTACAGTACCGTAAACACCCTAATAAAATGGGTCCCCCTATGGGAGAGAAAGGTGGAATATAAATTCAATAAATAATAAATTATTATTATTATATGGCACCCACCCAGAGGCCTGGTCCCCAAGCTTCTGGGCCCCCAGCCCCCCCCTTAGCTACGTCACTGGGACCGGCAGTCTTCACAAGAGGAGGTAAATTATCTGCCCCTCCCCAGCTTTCCAGGGCTTATCACCTGAAGCAATGTCACCATTTTTGTAAAGTGTTTGTATTCCATCCACCCACCACTTTACAAGTGGCAGCATGCTCCACACAAGGTTGAGTGAGCTGAAGATGGTGAGATAAGTTTATGAGGCTCTGACATGTGGTGTTGTAGCTAGGCGGGCGGAGTGTGCACTTTGCCCTGGATTGCGCCTTAAGTCACGTAAAATATGGAACACCAAGCTCTGCAAGGTAAGCTCCACACTGGGTGGGAGTCAGCCCAGCAATGCCACTCGTCTACGCTCAAACAATTCTGCTTCAATAAACGGGGAAACTGGTTTTAATAGAATTGAATTTATCCTTCCACAGGTAGCATGAAATTTCCTGTTGCAGACAGAAGACCCAATCTTACCTCCACCTCTGATTTTCTGCTCCTGGAATTTTCAGAGGTTCGAGAACTACAGCTCTTGCAATTCTTTCTCTTCCTCGCTTTGTATTTGACAACCATGATGGGAAATCTACTCATCTTTATTACAGTAGTCCTTGATCATCGTCTGCACACCCCCATGTACTTCTTCCTGACGAACTTAGCCCTGATGGACATGGGCATCATTTCCGTCATCATACCCAAATCTATGGCTAATTCACTCATGAATAGCAGAACCATTTCTTATTCTGGCTGTGTCTCTCAAGCATTCTTTTTTTTCTTATTTGTTGGAGCAGATTTTGCCCTCCTTACAATAATGGCGCGTGACCGTTATGTTGCCATCTGCAATCCACTACAATACGAAGCCATTATGAACAAAGGAGCTTGCATTCAGATGGCTACTGCTGTATGGATTTTTGGTGTTCTCTATGGTATTATGCACACAAGTGGCACTTTTACTATGACCTTTTGCTCTCGTGCAGTTGATCAGTTCTTCTGTGAAGTCCCAAAGTTAATAAGACTCTCTTGCAATGATTTCTACCTTGTTGAAGTTGGACTTCTTGTGTTTAGTGGTAGTGCAGTGTTTGGATGCTTTGTCTTCATCATTACAACATATGTGTCAATCTTCACTGTTGTGCTCAGAATCCCTTCCACACAGGGACGTCGGAAAGCCCTCTCCACTTGCCTCCCACACCTTACTGTTGTCTGTTTGCTTGTGTTCACAGGACTCTTTGCCTATACAAAACCTCCCAGTAATATTTCACATGATCTAGATCTTGGTTTTGCTGTAATATATTCCATATTCCCTTCTATGCTGAATCCATTCATTTACAGCATGAGAAATAAAGAGATCAGGACTGCCTTGTGGAATCTATTGCATCAGAGGCAGTTGTTTCCGAACAGGATTCCAAGATTGGTATGAATGTAAACTTCTTCTTTAGTTGAATAGTGGGAAAGGTTCTAAAAATTATTATCCCTGGTTGTATGAAAATGTTAGTCTGCCACATATACTCCAGGGACATGCTATGTGCGGGCAGCAGGTGACACAACCGTGCCCCCCTCGTAGTTCCTGGTAAAGCTCCTCAGCTTAAGCACAGGTTTGCACGTGCGCTACCTGTTTACTCGACAGCCCAGGCATTCAATCCCCCAGTTAGTCTACGGAACTTTACCGAGAACTACAAGGGGGAGGGGTTGCCTCACCTGCCGTGCCTGCACCACACGTCCCTGATATACTCAGTGGCGTCACTAGGGCGCGGGGCCGCCAAATAGCAGGGCGCGCGTGTCACCCTAGTGACGCCTCCCCTATACCCCCTTACAAATCTTCGATTTGGGGGGGCGCCCTTCGAGGTGCCCCCTTTATTTTGGCAGCCAGCTCGGGGACGTCTTCCCTGGCCGGCTGTCCGGGGCCTTCTGAGGAAGGCCCGCTGTGCGAACGTTATTTATAACGTTCTTTTGCACATGTGCATGGGCTGCCCTTTTCCCTCAGCAACAGTCTGTGCATGTGCAAAAGAACGTTATAAATAACGTTTGCACAGCAGGCCTTCCTCAGAAGGCCCTGGCGCGTTGGCCGGGGAAGACGTCTCCGGAGCCGGCTCCGGGGATGTCTTCGGGGTGATGCGCGCAAAAGGTGACGCGTCACCCCATAGCGGCCCGCTCCCGTCACTTGACGGGAGCGACGCCATTGGATATACTCATGTTCTCCTCACTCTTCACCTGAATTTGCCTCATTCTTCAGTTTATGCAGAGATCATTGAGGATACCTGACAAAAGAAGTAGACGTTGTTATACTTTCCATGTACATTTTTATTGTTGTTATTAAACCATTTGTTTAGGTAACCTTATCACACCATGTAGTGGTTCACAGAGTAACATAAACAAAAGCAGGTCATAAGAACATAAGAAGAGACTTGCTGGATCAGTCCAAATGCCCACCTAGTCCAGCTTCTTGTATCTCACAGTGGACAAAGTCCCTACTTGTCCTCCAGTCTTTAGGGAATCTACTGTTTCTTCGATGTAGTGAAAAAAAAACTTATGAAATAATGTATAGAGCATGTGTTATATGTATTATAATTACCCCAGAGCAAAGAGGGCCTCGCTGTCACAGCAGCGCCTATACTGGCAGCAGTTTCATGGCTGCAAGTGCACTGAAAGCCATGCACTGTGAGTAGTGTGGCGCAGATGGAGACACCAGCAGAACCCAATCCTGGGATCGTATGGGGTGCAGCAGAACCGGTGGTGACACGATAGGGCTGTTAAAGACATTCAAAGTGGTTAACTTCCCAATCCTATGTCCTCGTAATGTCAGAATGTCACAAGCTAGTGAAGCTACACCAGCACTTCAAGGCCCCCTGGCAGTTGCTTCATGGCTGCCTGTCCAGCAGCCTGAATGGTATGCACAGTGAGCAGTGTGGCACAGACCAGGCACCAGCAGGACCCCATCCTTGGATGGGGTGCAGTAGAGCCGGTGGATGTTGCAGCTCTAACCCCATCCTGGGCCAGACATGCCCCCTGCAGTTCCTCGGACTTATGCCAGCAAGAGAGGTGGCATAGCTTTGAGGAATTCCATAAAAGCTGTGGCAGCTGACACATGGGTATGCGTGTCCCCTTCCCATCTCTCTCAACTGGCTTCTTCCCCTTTTGGTTTTATTGGTATAGGCCAGAGGTTCTCAACCTGTGGTACGGGTACCCCTAGGGGTACGCGAACCTCTTGCTGGGGGTACGCCAAGCCCTGCCCCTTATCTGCCCCATCAGCTGCTAATTAAGTGTTAATTAACATGGATTTTTAATTATTTTCAGAGCCCTTCTGTCTCTCTGATTTTGGTTTTGGGCTGATTTTTGTACTTTGGAAAATGTACTTTGGTGGGGTGGGGGAGAGAGGAGTTGATTTTCGGAACTGTGACTTGGAGAAAAGAGATCTTTGCATGTGTGTCTCTCCCCCGCCCACACACACACACACAGTTAAATAAGACGTTTTTTCATGTTTAAAATTGTTTTAGTACTTTAATTTAACGATTAATTACCTAATTAATTAATTGATTAATCCAGTTAATTAGCAGGGGGTACTTCAGATAATTGGACCGTGATAGGGGGTACCCGGGCCTCCAAAGGTTGAGAACCCCTGGTATAGGCTGCAAGCTAGCTGAATTGTGTCAGAGCTTTATTGTTTTTGTACCCTAAATGTGTAATGTCTGTCAAGTCTTATGTGTGTGCAGTTATTCTGTCTTTTCAAACCTATGCTTGCATAGCTGAAATAAAACACGTATATTTTTCATCTTGTGTGGTTAATGAGTCGGATGGCTCTCTTCACGCTTGCCGCTATGGCTTACTATCCAAAACCCAAACAGTTGTAGCTGTTCCACTGAGACTTCGCATGCACACGGTTGCAGCTGTGTTGCTGAGTTCAGTGTTGCACACGGTTGTAGCTGTGTTGCTAAGTTCTGAAGTTGTATCTTGTGGCCTGGATGGAGTCAGCCTCACGAAGCAACATTACCAAAGGCATGCAGTTTCCTGAGGTGACGTGGTCTGTTCTAATTCCTCAGGTGGTGGCAGTGATACCTTCCCTGGTTGGGAATGGTTTGGGGGTTCCTTTGGTGAGGAACTCAAGGGATATTCCCCCTTCGTGGTTGGAGCTGCGAGGAGGACTCCCGCCACAGTCTGTAATATCTAAAGTCTAAAGTCCCAAATAAAGGATTATTTTCAGGAATTTACTAAGTATTTTATTTATTTTAAAAAAAAATATACCCCACCTTATCCAATGCCCAAGCAAATGCCCAAGGCGGCTTACAAAAAAAGAAAAAGAAAGTTCACAACATATAAAACAACAAGTAAGATATTTTAAAGAGAACACCCACTTCCTTGAAAATATATGACCTTTCTTTGAGTATGTCATCAAGTTACCTGATTGGAGGAGTGGAACTGACCTGGTCACTTCATCCCACCCCCTTAACTAGATGGACGGGTTTGGCTGCAGGATTTGGAAGTGATTGCCAATCTCAGTACTCCAGACAAAGAGTGATTTTCCCAATCTACAAACACATTTGGGTCTAGATAATGAAGTTTCAAACACAGGACAAAGGCTGCTGGTAAGCTATGGTCCAGCAGCTTTTTCAGGGGAGATGAGTTTCAAAAAGCACAACAAAATAGGCAAAAAAATTGGGGGATTCATCACAATTAGGTTAATAAGAATTGTGTTTAAACTTGTGTATGGGAGATGGGTGGAATTTCCTTATATTTAGATATGTCTTTACTCGGATGCAGGTTGCTGGGAACAATGATTTATTTAGGCTTGTTAATGCAAAGAGAAAAAGCAAATCAGGCCAAGAAAAAAAAAACACACTCAACAATTATTTTTTTAATCAGCTATGCTGAACTCCCACGAGTAGGTCTCAAAGGAGTCAAAAGAGACATTATTTATTTCCTAATATTTCCTAATATTTCCTTCCCGTGCAGAAAGCTTTTTATTGCCAATGATGATCAAAAGAACTACACACATTGCACCACATTTCAAAGGAAGGGAAATACTTCAACAAATAGAGATATGCTGACACAAATTGACCAAAAACATCTGCAAACGGATTATAAATTCTATTGAAATATACCAGTGGGCAAAAATTAGTACATTCTAATGCAGTCGAGTTATGACGATACACAATGCCCTTTCGAAACATTATTATACCTACTATTGAAAGATGTCAGTAGGAAAAAAGTAAGTAATTTTTATCCATTTTTTTCTTTTTCTCAAACTATTGACATTTTCATCTATGCACCCTTTTTACTTTTTTTACTTTTCCAATTACCATTTTGCCTCCTGAGCTCTGGTCCAGGTCATATATTGCTTCAATTAAGTGATAGCCAATAAAACACTGATTCCACATGACTACAGCACAACTTTTTTTGTTGTAATTCTATGCAAAAGAAAACGGTTGGGTTCACCAGACGCCGTGGTTGGTCCTCTCACTGTTGTTATGTGACTCCATATCAGAACAGGTGCAATTTCACCCAGTGTTTCTTCTGCAAGTATAGGAGACTCCACCATTTGTAGAGGTCCTCTTTTCTTCTGCTCCCATCCATGCAATTTGGCCACATGTGTTTTTGTTACATAATATTTCACTTTAGATTGAAAGCACAGCAAAAATATATAGAGACATTGCTTTCTAGGCTGTACCCTTGCTGAAACAATTGTTCACAATTAGCTAAGGAAGGCCTAAGTATCAGACCGGTTCAATTTGTTGCCCCATGTGGTGAACTGGGGAAGGGGATAAACGTCTTGTAAAGCAGTATGGGAAGAAAAAGTGGATTCTCACCACCTTCCAAGTTACAAGAAGTGACAGTGGAGTAGACAGTGGACAGTCTTCGCAAGAGGAGGTAAGTCCTTATGCCCCCCCCCCACACCATCATTTCTGGACTTGTCCACAAATGGAACCTGCAGCCCTGCCACGATTTATTGAAATGTTCTTGTAGAGAGACATTCCACACCCAATATTCCATCCAACGACCACATTACAAGAAATGGCTGAGGAGCAACAGACTCCACCCAAGGATGAGGCAACTGAAGATGGCGAGATAAGTACAGTATATGAGGGGCTTATACAAGACTTATAATGTTGTAAGGGCACTTTGACTCTGCAAGACAGATCTTTTTTGCAACTTGATATTGTGGCTGTGTGGAAGATCTAAGCCAAAGTGGTGTATCTAATGATTAACTTTTTTAAATTTATATGAGCTACAGCAAGCACACATTTCAAATGGGTCATTCAGATATTTTATTCTCATGAATTTAAGACCAAACATTATCAGCCTAGGTAGACTGAAATGTAAAATTATAGATATATAGCTGTTCCTACAGATAGGCAGAAAACAACAAGACAGGAAAAGAAGCCCAACCAATGATCCATCAGATGTAGGGAGATAAGTTACCCACAGGTTTTTAAACTAGGAACATCTACTGGTAAAGACCAACATTTACACACCTTCTCACTATCTACACTTGTTGACTCAGATCACATCCTGCCAGTCTTCCAACAAAGCCCAATATGTGTCTGTATGGGGGTGGCAAAGGGAAAATTGTTGCTTTTCTGTGGTGAAGATACACATACCCAGCATTTTCCCCCCACTGCTTTAATTCTGTCCTCAACAAACTACTGCCTCATCCAAATACTATACCAAAACACTCCTGATAGAATGGACTTATTTCTGTTAATATCATTGACCAGCACTTTGTACCATGAAAATCACTTTGAGAAGATCTAGGATTATTTCATAAGCATCTTTCCTTATACAACAGACATTTCCTTGCAGAGTGGATCTTATTACACATTTCATTGTCCATGTGCTAAAGTTGTCTTAAATCAAGGAACTTCTGCTTCAATACAACAGGGAAATCCATTTTAATAGAATTAGTTTATTCTCCCACAGGTAGCATGGAATTTCCTGTTGCAGATGGAAGACCCAATCTTACCTCCATCTCTGATTTTCTGCTTCTGGAATTCTCAGAAGTCAGAGAACTTCAGATTTTGCATTTTCTTCTATTCCTGGCGTTGTACTTGACAACCATGATTGGAAATCTTCTCATCATTACTATAGTAATCCTTGATCATCACCTGCACACCCCCATGTACTTCTTCCTAATGAACTTAGCCCTGATGGACATGGGCTCCATTTCTGTTATTGTACCAAAATCATTGGCTAATTCAGTCATGGATAGCAGAACCATTTCTTATTCTGGATGTGTTGCTCAAACATTCCTTTTCTTCTTTTTTGGAGGATCAGATTTTGCCCTCCTGACAATAATGGCACACGATCGGTATGTTGCCATCTGCAATCCACTACAATATGAAGCCATTATGAACAAAGGAGCTTGCCTTCAAATGGCAATGAGTGCATGGATTTGTGGGGTTCTCCGTGCTGTTATGCACACCAGTGGCACCTTTACAATTACATTTTGCTCTCAAGTTGTCGATCAGTTCTTCTGTGAAGTCCCAAAGTTAAGAAGACTCTCTTGCAATGATTTGTACCTAGTTGAAGTTGGGCTTCTCATCTTTAGCTGTAGTGCAACATTTGGATGTTTTATCTTCATCATTACAACGTATGTGTCGATCTTCACTGCTGTGTTCAGAATCCCTTCCGCGCAGGGGCGTCGGAAAGCCCTCTCCACTTGCCTCCCACACCTCACTGTTGTCTCTTTGCTTGTGTTCACTGGAGTCTTTGTCTATTCAAAACCTCCTGGTAATATTTCATCTGATCTGGATCTTGGTTTTTCTGTCATTTATATCATATTCCCTTCTATGCTGAATCCATTTATTTACAGCATGAGAAATAAAGAGATCCGGACTGCCTTGTGGAAGCTACTACATCAGAGGCCTTTTCCTAACAAGAGTCAAAGATTGTTGTGAGTGTAACGTTTTTTAATTGAATACTGGGAAAAGTTATAAAAAAATCGCCCTGGTTGTATGAAAATGTTAATTCTTCCACATACACTCAGGTTGTCCTCATTCTTCACCTCAATTTGCCTCATTTTTCAGCTATTGCAGAGATCTGCCCAAATTCTTGTTGAACATTTCCATCTGTACTGCTAGTAATCCAATAGTTCAGGTAACCTAATCACTCTACGTCATGCTTCACAGAGTAACGTAATCAAAAGCATGTCCCTACATATCTTCCAATGTTTACCAAATCTACTATTTAGGTAAGAAGGGAATTTCCTCAAAAATAATGAATTACTTGCTCTTCGGTGTAGTGAAGAAAGCTTATGATATAATGTATAGAGCATGTGTTATACCTAATTTTAACCAGAGATTTGGTACCCTTGAGAATTACTCACGTTTAAAGCTTGTAAGTTATGAGGCCTGTTCTCCCCATATGATGTATCTCCAGAACACTGACATGTTAGGGCTGTTAAAGTGAGGTGGTATATGCCATCACCACCAGATCCACCTCCTATCACAACTACCCCAACCCCCATTTCTCCCCTTCCTTGCCCAGTTTCACTCCCTCCAGTCCCCATCCCCGTTCTGCTTTCCCAATCCCCTCCCTACCTCCCCACTACCTTACCTTCATCAGGGGATGGCTGGTGCTTTGTTTACATGTGCTGGAATGCTCCATCTTTCCCACTAGCGCTCCAGCAGTGTGCTACTTAGTTCACTGATAGAACGCACTATACTACTTAGCTCACTGATAGAGTGCACTATATAACCCTGGCGTACTGGGGAGATCTGCTGCCTTCAAAGCCTGAAGACTGGTGAACTTGAGAAGTTTGAGACACGCCGCCAGCAAAAAAAAGCTGTGAAAGCCTCCAGGAGGAGAGAGAAGAGCTTCCAGCTGTGTTGGTCGAGTGTGGGAGGCACCAGCCAGCAGAAAAAAGTCAGACTGTAATATATATAGTATTTTGGGCAGTTGTTGCAATCAGTTAAAGCAGGCAAATGGAAAAACCTGGAGCTTGATGGAGCACATAAAGAAAAGCTTTCCACAAATGGCTGCAATAACCATTAATGCACAGCAGATGGAGATGGGATGTTACTCAAACTCTCAGCCCACAACACCCCCAACATGACCCTGCATTCAACTGGGGAAGTTTCACACTGGCTGGAGTCACTTAACAGACAAAGCAACAAGAGGTCACAATATAGCTAGATGGTCCCTAACTTATGTTACTTACATTGCTCAAAGAATCCCCATTCATTGTACTCATAAGACAAGCAAACAGGTGCTCCTTTCTGAGCTGCCAACAAATAGGTCACTCACAGCCCATCCCAACCCAACTCCTCCGCAAGTCTGGCATAAGAGTGGCCTAAGTTCAGCATAAGTTCGACATAAGTTATGTCTGAGTTATGTCAGAGGTATGCCTGAGTCAGGCAGGCTGCAGTTTCTGTGGCCCAGCACCACCCCAGGATCCAGGCAACACTTACCTGCCAGGCAGGCAGGCTCTCCAGGCTCCGTGTCTGGCTCAGGCATGTGCAGGCCTCTGTCTGCATGTGTCAGCGTCCATCCATGGCAGCTGCCGCAGGGTCTGTCGCAGCCCAGTTGCAAAGGGGCTGACCGCAGGCATGGGGGTTGCGCCAGTCATGTGGTGGGCGCAGGGCAGGTGACAGGTGAGCGAGGTGCCTGAGCCAGCCACCACAGGGCACCCTGTGCATCAGCCACCTGTTGCAGGGGAGAGTGGCCGTCCCCCCTCCTGCAGAAGGCGATGTCACCCCCAAGCCACGTTGAGGCTGCACGTGGGGTCATGGGGGGGTGAGCGGGGGAGGGAAGGGAAGGAGGGGTGGGAACGTCACACACAAGGGGGGTCTCATGAGGTCTGGAACCGCCTCTGACATGACTTGCCCGTGCGCTGCCTGAAGCCCTGGGCCTCCAGGGCCGGGGCAATGCCCACAAAGAAGGGCGCGTCGGCGCGACCCCTGGGAAGGCCACGCTGCCACAGCGTAGGGCCTTCCCAGGAGTTAGGGAACCTCTGGTGTAGTGGTTTGGGAGTCGGACGTAGACCTGGAAGATCCAGGTTCAAATCCCCGCTCAGCCACAAAGCTTCCTGGGTGACCTTGGGCCAGTCACTATCTCTCAGCCCCACCTACCTCACAGGGTTGTTGTGAGGACAAAAAGGAGGGGAGGAAATATGTACACCACTCTGACCTCCTTGGAGGAAGGGTGGTATAAAAATGTGAAAATATAAAATAAATAAATAAAATCCTGAAAGAGAAGTTGATATCTTGCTGAACTTTCCCCTTGTACTACACAAACATACACACACGGCGCACACACACATATGCACACACATACACCTTTATTGTTAATGTTATCACTCCACATTGAACAAAGAATTGTTGGAAAGATGACAGCATGTGAGCTAGAGTGATAGAATAACAGTGAGTATGTTTGGTGTTAGCCTACACATGTAGGGGGAGTTAGTTTTTTTTGGGGGGGGGACTTGTGGATTGCACTCTCTACTTTGTTGAGACATCTATTTAGGTTCTTTTTCCTCTTGTTTTTCTGCCTGTGATTAACAATGACTGCAGTTCTTTCCTTGTTACAGTAACAGCAAGATCCAGCCCAAAGTTCCAATGCTGAAGCAAGCGCCTGCCACCTGAAGGCATTGCAAATGTGGCGTCGGCCATATCTCTATCCCCTCTGGGCCAGCTCGGCCATTACCCGGCCTCCTACGACTTCTGCCAGCTATTTAGCTGGTGGAAATCCTAGGAGGCCGATAGGGCCGGCCCCGGTTTACACTTGGGGAAGGGGACGAACATCTCCTTCCCTGAGTAGACCTCCAGATCTCTGCATGGCAGTCCGGACGTCCAAATCCTGTGTAAGGATCCGTCACCAGATCCTTACGCAGGATTTTGCTGTACAACTCATAACAAAAGTCAGTTTTGCTGTGTGTGACACTGAATTATTCCTTCAGCTCTGCTAACAGGTTTATGTGTTATAACTTCTAATAATCAGAGATATAGCTGCTTCTGAGAAACAATCACATGCTACTGCGGAAGCTTTCATGGCCGGCAATTAACATACAATGTCTCAGAATTACGGGTTTAAAAGCCATGTCTTGAAGAAAACTTGCGATTTAATTTTCTTCGTTCCGCTTGCGGGTTTCCTATGTTGGCAGCCGCAAACGGACAAATACAATTAATATCCAAGGAATGCCGTGGTAGCCTACGTTTCGTTCCGTGCCCCAGAACCTCCTCCGGGCAATTAAACAATTGCAGATGATTACAAAAGTGACCAGGGGCTCTTTGTAATCATCTGCAATTGTTTAATTGCCCAGGGGAGGTTCCGGGGCATGGAACGAAACGTAGGCTACCACGGCATTCCTTGGATATTAATTGTATTTGTCCGTTTGCGGCTGCCAACATAGGAAACCCGCAAGCGGAACGAAGAAAATTAAATCGCAAGTTTTCTTCAAGACATGGCTTTTAAACTCGTAATTCTGAGACATTGTATAACAATCACATGATTCACATTATGTAAAACGTGAAAGGTGCAGGGACTGTTCTCCCCACATGGTGTATCTGAAGAGCACTGATATGTGGGGACTGTTAAAGGTATGCATGCGAATGAATCAGTCAAAATTTATAACCCTTTTCCATTTGTACGTTCCCCACCTTTTTGGGAATCTTCAATGTGGTTATAGCATAATGCTATAGATTAATATAATAGTAATAATAATAGTTATAATAATAGTTATAATAATACTAGTAATACTAGTAATACTAGTAATAACAACAACAACAACAACAACAACAACAACAACCCATATTTATATACCAGCTTTTCTTTAATCATCGGATTTCTCCTCTGACTTTAATTCAAAGGTGGTTTACACAGGCAGGTTTTCTAAACCCCAAGGGGTTTTTACAATACAATAATATGTTCTAATCTTTCATAGAACCCTTCATTCTAGGTCAGGGGTTTTCAACCTGTGGTAGGAGTACCCCTGGGGGTATGCGGACCAATGGCAGGGGGTACGCCAGAGCCTGCCCCTTATCAGCATCAATCAGTAGTTAATTTCTTGTTAATTAGAACTTAAATGCAATCCCCCATCTGTCTGACTCTCACACTCACACACAGAGTTAAGACATTTTTCACATTTAAAATTGTTTTAGTATTTTTATTTAAAGATTAATTAGCGAATTAATTGATTAATCCAATTAATTAGCAATTAATTAGCAGGGGGTACTTCAGAAAATTGGACTGTGATAGGGGGTACCCGGGTCTCCAAAGGTTGAGAACCCCTGTTCAGTCCCACAAAGATCCATAAAGCTATCAAAGATCAAAAGAAGGAATTATTTTAGAAACGGTTCTGTCTCTTTTCAAACCAGCCCCATGAAAGCCTATTTGAAACTGAGTTCATTTGTTCAGTATTGAATTTCCAAAATTCATAATTGATTGCTCCCATCCAGCTATAAGCCATCCCCTCTCCTTCCAGAGAGAAGCAAGTTTGATCTTATTAAATGAAGAGAGGCTTACTAGGTAGATGAGTGATAAAAGCTCTCTCTCTCTCTCTCTCTCTCTCTCTCTCTCTCTCTCTCTCTCTCTCTCTCTCTCTCTCTCTCTCTCTCTCTCTCTCTCTGGCATTCGCCAGACCACGCTTCAACTGACAGACGACCTTGACTCCCACTCAAAGTGCAGATACAGCTTCTCTCCCTCACAGAGACTATGCAGCTCGTCAGCTTGGCATGCTAACAGCTCTCCAACAGACATGGATACTTCTGGCCATCCCGAACTGCTATCCTTCAGGCATATGAGATGGTTGCTCTACCAACTGAGCCAGACCTCCTGGTGTATAATTACAACTTATACAAGTTATGTTGCAATTATTAATAATTGTAATAATTATTAGGAATATGTATGTGCTTTTTTCAACAAAAGATCACAAAGTGGTTTACTTTGCAAAATAAATTAAACAAATAGTTCTCTCAACCAAAGAGGCTCACAGTTTAAAATGATTACTGCTTGGTGAAAGTTGTATAGCTTGGGGCCCATCGTATTGAGCCTCTGCACTGCAGGAATGTGTGCCACTGCAGCAACCAGTGAGTGGTGGCAGCCAGCTGACAGAAGCCTCCCTGGACTGTAAGTCACCAACAGGGATGGGATGTGGGAAGACTGAGGATGCTTCTGGGAAGGGAGGGGGAAGGAACCAGGGTGGGGAACAGCTGTGAGGGGGAGGATGTGCCAGCAATGGCAAAGGCCAGATCTTATCCCCTCCTTTTAAAGCCTTCCTGCCCCTTTTCACTCAGATATATGCCAGCCCTTAACTGGACCTGCAGCTGAACATGGGGAATACCTTGGTTGTTTGCATCTGCTGCCACCATCCCAGGCTACAGAGGCCAGGCAGAGGAGGGCCATTGGTGGTGAACTCTCTGGAGAGCACTGAATCCCAGGGGTCCTTGCTACAAAATCAATTCCACAGTAGCATCTGTAGGACAACGATATGTGACAATCCACTGAATTAACCATGAACATGGATAGACAAAATCTCAAACTGTAATTTAAAGTCTAAACAAAAAGAGATTTAAACAATATGGGGAAAGAAAGGTGGGTACTAAATGTATAAGCAGGCTGATGGAAAAAAGCCTGAGCTTGGATGGAACACATAAAAGCTTTCCCCAAATTGATGCAATAACCATTAATGCACAGCAGATGGAGCTATGATGCTCTTCGAATTCAGCCCACAACCCTTCCCCCAACATGACCCTTAATTGAACTGGGGAAGTTTCAGGCTGACTGGGGTCACTTAGCAGACAAAGCAACAAAAGGTCACCATCTAGCTAGATGGCCTGTAGCCTAAATTACTTACATTGCTCAAGGAATCCCCAGTCATTACACTCATGAGAGAGCAAGTGGGTGCTCCTTTCCAGTAGCGGTTCTACACCCCCCATGGGGGGTGCCACCGCAACACCACCCCACGGGACACCATAGGCCCCCCCATGAGACACAACACCCCCTGCCCCTGGGGGGTGAGACGTCATTTTTTTGCGCACTGCTGCGGTGCAGAAACACACACACAACGCTTTTTGGAGCCAAACAGCGCCTGAGCGGGCAGGAGGGCCAAACTTGCAGCCAAGAACGGCTGCACAAAGAGGAAGAAGTGGCAGAGGGGGTGACGGATCCAGTGGCAAGTACACCCCCCCACCGCTTCGCAACCCGATGCTTGGGGCCCAACGCCCCCCTGTAATGACGTCTCTATTCCTTTCTGAGCTTCCAATGAATGGGTCATTCAGGCAAATGGCAGAAAACAACCCCCAAATCCTATGGGCTTGAAAATATATAACCTTACTTTGATGATGTCATCAAGTTACCTGATTGGAGGTGTGGAACCCACCTGGTCATTCCATCCCACCCTCTTGACTAGATGGACAGGTTTAGCTGCCCAATTGCTAAGTGCATGCCTATCTCAGTACTCCAAATCTGGAGGAATTTCCCTTACCAACAAACACAAGTGGGCTTAAATAATGGAGTTTCACACATAGGCAAAAGGCTGCTTGCATAATATGGCTTTTTCTGGGGAGTTAGGAGTGTCAAAATCACAAAAGAATAGAGGAAAGGGGGATTCATCCCAGATTAATAAGAATTGTGTTTAAACTTGTGTAAGGGAGATGGGTGAATTTTTCTTATTTTTAGATATGTCTTTACTCAGATGCAACTTGCTGGGAACAACTATTTCTTTAGGCTTGTTAAGCAAAGAGAAAAAACAAATTAGGTCTCATTTTTTAAAATTTATTTTTTAATCAGCTGTGATGGACTCCTGGGAGTAGGTCTCAAAGCAGTCAAAGGAGACATAAATAACATTTCCTGCCCGTGCAGAAAGCCTTTCATTGCCAACGATGATCGAAAGAACTACACACACAGCGCCAAATTTCAAAGGAGGGGAAATACTTCAAATAGAAATATGCTGACACAAACTGATCTAAAAGCATCTGGAAAGGTACCATGCCTACTATTGAAAGATGGCAAAGGGAAAATGTAAGGACAATTTTATGCGATCAAGATATGCTAACATACAACAACCTAGCAGCTTTAGAAATGGGATTATACTTACTACTGAATGATATCAATGGGGAAAAGTAAGTAATTTTTTTAATCCAACTTTTCTTTTTCTCAGTCGTCTATTCGCCTTTTCATCCATCCAGTTTATTTTGTTTTCCAAATACCATTTTGCCTCCTGCCCACCTGAGCTCAGGTCCAGTTCATACATTGCCTCATTTATGTGGTAGCCAGTAAAACACTGATTCCTTATGACTAAAGCACTCCTTTGGGTGGGCCCCCATATCCACTGATTCGCTATCCACGGTTTCAGTTATCCACGGATCGTGGGGACCCCCCAGACTTTTACTTTTTTCCCAGTAAGCTTTGTTTCTTCCTTAAAGAAACAGGAGAAGCAGCCTCTGGCTGCTTATTAAAGGCAAGTAGAACGAGACTAAGTACTACAGAGGCTCTGCAAGGTTAACAGAAACCTTGCAGAGCCTCTCTAGGACTTAGTCTCGTTCTACTTTCCTGCAATGGAGGCTGCTTCTCTGTTTGTTTTAAGGAAGAAACAAAGCTTGCTGAAAAAAAAGTAAGAGCCTGGGGGGGGGCAAGCATGCCTGCCTGCAGGGGAGGCAGTGTGGGGGGGCCTTCAGGAAACCATGGAGGGGGTGTTCGCTCTTATCCACGGTTTCAGGTATCCACGGAGGGGCCTGGAACATATCCCCAGCGGATATGGGGGCCCACCTGTAGTTGTAAACCAATGCAAAAAGGAACCGGTTGTGTCCACCAGAACTCATGGTTGCTCCTCTCATGATTGTTACATGATTCCACATCGGTTCTGATGCCAATTTCACCCACTATTTCATCGGCATGTGTAGGAAACTCCACAATGAATAGAAGTCTTCTTCTCTTCGGCTCTCACCCAGTTTGTGAACATGGACAGCTTCTTTTCTACGATTAGCAAAGTGAACCCATCACATACTATTACTCCTTAGATTGAAAGCACAGCAATAATTATAGACACATTCCTTCCCAGGCTGTGCCCAGGCTGAAGCAATTGTTCAGGCCCAAGTATCAGACCAGGTGAACCTGTTGCCACAGGTAGTGAGCTGTGGAAGGGGGGTGAACTACTTCAAAAGCAGTATGAGGAATAAGGATAGATAACCACCATGAGCCACATTACAGGAAGAGTCAGTGGAGCAGTGAGAGAAGGAGCTAGGATCCGGTGCACCCGGTGCCCACGAAGTGTTTGTCCCGCCGAGTCCCGAGAAACTCATTCTGGATAATATTAACTATGATAATGATAATAATTAATATTATTAATTAATAAATAACAATAATCCCAAAACATTCACAGAAATGTAACATTTCATCCCCCCAGACCCTTACAGTACCGTAAACACCCTAATAAAATGGGTCCCCCTATGGGAGAGAAAGGTGGAATATAAATTCAATAAATAAATTATTATTATTATTATATGGCACCCACCCAGAGGCCTGGTCCCCAAGCTTCTGGGCCCCCAGCCCCCCCCCTTAGCTACGTCACTGGGACCGGCAGTCTTCACAAGAGGAGGTAAATTATCTGCCCCCCCACCAGCTTTCCAGGGCTTATCACCTGAAGCAATGTCACCATTTTTGTAAAGTGCTTGTATTCCGTCCACCCACCACTTTACAAGTGGCAGCATGCTCCACACAAGGTTGAGTGAGCTGAAGATGGTGAGATAAGTTTATGAGGCTCTGACATGTGGTGTTGTAGCTAGGCGGGCGGAGTGTGCACTTTGCCCTGGATTGCGCCTTAAGTCACGTAAAATATGGAACACCAAGCTCTGCAAGGTAAGCTCCACACTGGGTGGGAGTCAGCCCAGCAATGCCACTCGTCTACGCTCAAACAATTCTGCTTCAATAAACGGGGAAACTGGTTTTAATAGAATTGAATTTATCCTTCCACTGGTAGCATGAAATTTCCTGTTGCAGACAGAAGACCCAATCTTACCTCCACCTCTGATTTTCTGCTCCTGGAATTTTCAGAGGTTCGAGAACTACAGCTCTTGCAATTCTTTCTCTTCCTCGCTTTGTATTTGACAACCATGATGGGAAATCTACTCATCTTTATTACAGTAGTCCTTGATCATCGTCTGCACACCCCCATGTACTTCTTCCTGACGAACTTAGCCCTGATGGACATGGGCATCATTTCCGTCATCATACCCAAATCTATGGCTAATTCACTCATGAATAGCAGAACCATTTCTTATTCTGGCTGTGTCTCTCAAGCATTCTTTTTTTTCTTATTTGTTGGAGCAGATTTTGCCCTCCTTACAATAATGGCGCGTGACCGTTATGTTGCCATCTGCAATCCACTACAATACGAAGCCATTATGAACAAAGGAGCTTGCATTCAGATGGCTACTGCTGTATGGATTTTTGGTGTTCTCTATGGTATTATGCACACAAGTGGCACTTTTACTATGACCTTTTGCTCTCGTGCAGTTGATCAGTTCTTCTGTGAAGTCCCAAAGTTAATAAGACTCTCTTGCAATGATTTCTACCTTGTTGAAGTTGGACTTCTTGTGTTTAGTGGTAGTGCAGTGTTTGGATGCTTTGTCTTCATCATTACAACATATGTGTCAATCTTCACTGTTGTGCTCAGAATCCCTTCCACACAGGGACGTCGGAAAGCCCTCTCCACTTGCCTCCCACACCTTACTGTTGTCTGTTTGCTTGTGTTCACAGGACTCTTTGCCTATACAAAACCTCCCAGTAATATTTCACATGATCTAGATCTTGGTTTTGCTGTAATATATTCCATATTCCCTTCTATGCTGAATCCATTCATTTACAGCATGAGAAATAAAGAGATCAGGACTGCCTTGTGGAATCTATTGCATCAGAGGCAGTTGTTTCCGAACAGGATTCCAAGATTGGTATGAATGTAAACTTCTTCTTTAGTTGAATAGTGGGAAAGGTTCTAAAAATTATTATCCCTGGTTGTATGAAAATGTTAGTCTGCCACATATACTCCAGGGACATGCTATGTGCGGGCAGCAGGTGACACAACCGTGCCCCCCTCGTAGTTCCTGGTAAAGCTCCTCAGCTTAAGCACAGGTTTGCACGTGCGCTACCTGTTTACTCGGCAGCCCATGCATTCAATCCCCCAGTTAGTCTACGGAACTTTACCGAGAACTACAAGGGGGAGGGGTTGCCTCACCTGCCGTGCCTGCACCACACGTCCCTGATATACTCAGTGGCGTCACTAGGGCGCGGGGCCGCCAAATAGCAGGGCGCGCGTGTCACCCTAGTGACGCCTCCCCTATACCCCCTTACAAATCTTCGATTTGGGGGGGCGCCCTTCGAGGTGCCCCCTTTATTTTGGCAGCCAGCTCGGGGACGTCTTCCCTGGCCGGCTGTCCGGGGCCTTCTGAGGAAGGCCCGCTGTGCGAACGTTATTTATAACGTTCTTTTGCACATGTGCATGGGCTGCCCTTTTCCCTCAGCAACAGTCTGTGCATGTGCAAAAGAACGTTATAAATAACGTTTGCACAGCAGGCCTTCCTCAGAAGGCCCTGGCGCGTTGGCCGGGGAAGACGTCTCCGGAGCCGGCTCCGGGGATGTCTTCGGGGTGATGCGCGCAAAAGGTGACGCGTCACCCCATAGCGGCCCGCTCCCGTCACTTGACGGGAGCGACGCCATTGGATATACTCATGTTCTCCTCACTCTTCACCTGAATTTGCCTCATTCTTCAGTTTATGCAGAGATCATTGAGGATACCTGACAAAAGAAGTAGACGTTGTTATACTTTCCATGTACATTTTTATTGTTGTTATTAAACCATTTGTTTAGGTAACCTTATCACACCATGTAGTGGTTCACAGAGTAACATAAACAAAAGCAGGTCATAAGAACATAAGAAGAGACTTGCTGGATCAGTCCAAATGCCCACCTAGTCCAGCTTCTTGTATCTCACAGTGGACAAAGTCCCTACTTGTCCTCCAGTCTTTAGGGAATCTACTGTTTCTTCGATGTAGTGAAAAAAAAACTTATGAAATAATGTATAGAGCATGTGTTATATGTATTATAATTACCCCAGAGCAAAGAGGGCCTCGCTGTCACAGCAGCGCCTATACTGGCAGCAGTTTCATGGCTGCAAGTGCACTGAAAGCCATGCACTGTGAGTAGTGTGGCGCAGATGGAGACACCAGCAGAACCCAATCCTGGGATCGTATGGGGTGCAGCAGAACCGGTGGTGACACGATAGGGCTGTTAAAGACATTCAAAGTGGTTAACTTCCCAATCCTATGTCCTCGTAATGTCAGAATGTCACAAGCTAGTGAAGCTACACCAGCACTTCAAGGCCCCCTGGCAGTTGCTTCATGGCTGCCTGTCCAGCAGCCTGAATGGTATGCACAGTGAGCAGTGTGGCACAGACCAGGCACCAGCAGGACCCCATCCTTGGATGGGGTGCAGTAGAGCCGGTGGATGTTGCAGCTCTAACCCCATCCTGGGCCAGACATGCCCCCTGCAGTTCCTCGGACTTATGCCAGCAAGAGAGGTGGCATAGCTTTGAGGAATTCCATAAAAGCTGTGGCAGCTGACACATGGGTATGCGTGTCCCCTTCCCATCTCTCTCAACTGGCTTCTTCCCCTTTTGGTTTTATTGGTATAGGCCAGAGGTTCTCAACCTGTGGTACGGGTACCCCTAGGGGTACGCGAACCTCTTGCTGGGGGTACGCCAAGCCCTGCCCCTTATCTGCCCCATCAGCTGCTAATTAAGTGTTAATTAACATGGATTTTTAATTATTTTCAGAGCCCTTCTGTCTCTCTGATTTTGGTTTTGGGCTGATTTTTGTACTTTGGAAAATGTACTTTGGTGGGGTGGGGGAGAGAGGAGTTGATTTTCGGAACTGTGACTTGGAGAAAAGAGATCTTTGCATGTGTGTCTCTCCCCCGCCCACACACACACACACACAGTTAAATAAGACGTTTTTTCATGTTTAAAATTGTTTTAGTACTTTAATTTAACGATTAATTACCTAATTAATTAATTGATTAATCCAGTTAATTAGCAGGGGGTACTTCAGATAATTGGACCGTGATAGGGGGTACCCGGGCCTCCAAAGGTTGAGAACCCCTGGTATAGGCTGCAAGCTAGCTGAATTGTGTCAGAGCTTTATTGTTTTTGTACCCTAAATGTGTAATGTCTGTCAAGTCTTATGTGTGTGCAGTTATTCTGTCTTTTCAAACCTATGCTTGCATAGCTGAAATAAAACACGTATATTTTTCATCTTGTGTGGTTAATGAGTCGGATGGCTCTCTTCACGCTTGCCGCTATGGCTTACTATCCAAAACCCAAACAGTTGTAGCTGTTCCACTGAGACTTCGCATGCACACAGTTGCAGCTGTGTTGCTGAGTTCAGTGTTGCACACGGTTGTAGCTGTGTTGCTAAGTTCTGAAGTTGTATCTTGTGGCCTGGATGGAGTCAGCCTCACAAAGCAACATTACCAAAGGCATGCAGTTTCCTGAGGTGACGTGGTCTGTTCTAATTCCTCAGGTGGTGGCAGTGATACCTTCCCTGGTTGGGAATGGTTTGGGGGTTCCTTTGGTGAGGAACTCAAGGGATATTCCCCCTCGTGGTTGGAGCTGCGAGGAGGACTCCCGCCACAGTCTGTAATATCTAAAGTCTGAAGTCCCAAATAAAGGATTATTTTCAGGAATTTACTAAGTATTTTATTTATTTTTTAAAAAATATACCCCACCTTATCCAATGCCCAAGCAAATGCCCAAGGCGGCTTATAAAAAAAGAAAAAGAAAGTTCACAACATATAAAACAACAAGTAAGATATTTTAAAGAGAACACCCACTTCCTTGAAAATATATGACCTTTCTTTGAGTATGTCATCAAGTTACCTGATTGGAGGAGTGGAACTGACCTGGTCACTTCATCCCACCCCCTTAACTAGATGGACGGGTTTGGCTGCAGGATTTGGAAGTGATTGCCAATCTCAGTACTCCAGACAAAGAGTGATTTTCCCAATCTACAAACACATTTGGGTCTAGATAATGAAGTTTCAAACACAGGACAAAGGCTGCTGGTAAGCTATGGTCCAGCAGCTTTTTCAGGGGAGATGAGTTTCAAAAAGCACAACAAAATAGGCAAAAAAATTGGGGGATTCATCACAATTAGGTTAATAAGAATTGTGTTTAAACTTGTGTATGGGAGATGGGTGGAATTTCCTTATATTTAGATATGTCTTTACTCGGATGCAGGTTGCTGGGAACAATGATTTATTTAGGCTTGTTAATGCAAAGAGAAAAAGCAAATCAGGCCAAGAAAAAAAAAACACACTCAACAATTATTTTTTTAATCAGCTATGCTGAACTCCCACGAGTAGGTCTCAAAGGAGTCAAAAGAGACATTATTTATTTCCTAATATTTCCTAATATTTCCTTCCCGTGCAGAAAGCTTTTTATTGCCAATGATGATCAAAAGAACTACACACATTGCACCACATTTCAAAGGAAGGGAAATACTTCAACAAATAGAGATATGCTGACACAAATTGACCAAAAACATCTGCAAACGGATTATAAATTCTATTGAAATATACCAGTGGGCAAAAATTAGTACATTCTAATGCAGTCGAGTTATGACGATACACAATGCCCTTTCGAAACATTATTATACCTACTATTGAAAGATGTCAGTAGGAAAAAAGTAAGTAATTTTTATCCATTTTTTTCTTTTTCTCAAACTATTGACATTTTCATCTATGCACCCTTTTTACTTTTTTTACTTTTCCAATTACCATTTTGCCTCCTGAGCTCTGGTCCAGGTCATATATTGCTTCAATTAAGTGATAGCCAATAAAACACTGATTCCACATGACTACAGCACAACTTTTTTTGTTGTAATTCTATGCAAAAGAAAACGGTTGGGTTCACCAGACGCCGTGGTTGGTCCTCTCACTGTTGTTATGTGACTCCATATCAGAACAGGTGCAATTTCACCCAGTGTTTCTTCTGCAAGTATAGGAGACTCCACCATTTGTAGAGGTCCTCTTTTCTTCTGCTCCCATCCATGCAATTTGGCCACATGTGTTTTTGTTACATAATATTTCACTTTAGATTGAAAGCACAGCAAAAATATATAGAGACATTGCTTTCTAGGCTGTACCCTTGCTGAAACAATTGTTCACAATTAGCTAAGGAAGGCCTAAGTATCAGACCGGTTCAATTTGTTGCCCCATGTGGTGAACTGGGGAAGGGGATAAACGTCTTGTAAAGCAGTATGGGAAGAAAAAGTGGATTCTCACCACCTTCCAAGTTACAAGAAGTGACAGTGGAGTAGACAGTGGACAGTCTTCGCAAGAGGAGGTAAGTCCTTATGCCCCCCCCCCACACCATCATTTCTGGACTTGTCCACAAATGGAACCTGCAGCCCTGCCACGATTTATTGAAATGTTCTTGTAGAGAGACATTCCACACCCAATATTCCATCCAACGACCACATTACAAGAAATGGCTGAGGAGCAACAGACTCCACCCAAGGATGAGGCAACTGAAGATGGCGAGATAAGTACAGTATATGAGGGGCTTATACAAGACTTATAATGTTGTAAGGGCACTTTGACTCTGCAAGACAGATCTTTTTTGCAACTTGATATTGTGGCTGTGTGGAAGATCTAAGCCAAAGTGGTGTATCTAATGATTAACTTTTTTAAATTTATATGAGCTACAGCAAGCACACATTTCAAATGGGTCATTCAGATATTTTATTCTCATGAATTTAAGACCAAACATTATCAGCCTAGGTAGACTGAAATGTAAAATTATAGATATATAGCTGTTCCTACAGATAGGCAGAAAACAACAAGACAGGAAAAGAAGCCCAACCAATGATCCATCAGATGTAGGGAGATAAGTTACCCACAGGTTTTTAAACTAGGAACATCTACTGGTAAAGACCAACATTTACACACCTTCTCACTATCTACACTTGTTGACTCAGATCACATCCTGCCAGTCTTCCAACAAAGCCCAATATGTGTCTGTATGGGGGTGGCAAAGGGAAAATTGTTGCTTTTCTGTGGTGAAGATACACATACCCAGCATTTTCCCCCCACTGCTTTAATTCTGTCCTCAACAAACTACTGCCTCATCCAAATACTATACCAAAACACTCCTGATAGAATGGACTTATTTCTGTTAATATCATTGACCAGCACTTTGTACCATGAAAATCACTTTGAGAAGATCTAGGATTATTTCATAAGCATCTTTCCTTATACAACAGACATTTCCTTGCAGAGTGGATCTTATTACACATTTCATTGTCCATGTGCTAAAGTTGTCTTAAATCAAGGAACTTCTGCTTCAATACAACAGGGAAATCCATTTTAATAGAATTAGTTTATTCTCCCACAGGTAGCATGGAATTTCCTGTTGCAGATGGAAGACCCAATCTTACCTCCATCTCTGATTTTCTGCTTCTGGAATTCTCAGAAGTCAGAGAACTTCAGATTTTGCATTTTCTTCTATTCCTGGCGTTGTACTTGACAACCATGATTGGAAATCTTCTCATCATTACTATAGTAATCCTTGATCATCACCTGCACACCCCCATGTACTTCTTCCTAATGAACTTAGCCCTGATGGACATGGGCTCCATTTCTGTTATTGTACCAAAATCATTGGCTAATTCAGTCATGGATAGCAGAACCATTTCTTATTCTGGATGTGTTGCTCAAACATTCCTTTTCTTCTTTTTTGGAGGATCAGATTTTGCCCTCCTGACAATAATGGCACACGATCGGTATGTTGCCATCTGCAATCCACTACAATATGAAGCCATTATGAACAAAGGAGCTTGCCTTCAAATGGCAATGAGTGCATGGATTTGTGGGGTTCTCCGTGCTGTTATGCACACCAGTGGCACCTTTACAATTACATTTTGCTCTCAAGTTGTCGATCAGTTCTTCTGTGAAGTCCCAAAGTTAAGAAGACTCTCTTGCAATGATTTGTACCTAGTTGAAGTTGGGCTTCTCATCTTTAGCTGTAGTGCAACATTTGGATGTTTTATCTTCATCATTACAACGTATGTGTCGATCTTCACTGCTGTGTTCAGAATCCCTTCCGCGCAGGGGCGTCGGAAAGCCCTCTCCACTTGCCTCCCACACCTCACTGTTGTCTCTTTGCTTGTGTTCACTGGAGTCTTTGTCTATTCAAAACCTCCTGGTAATATTTCATCTGATCTGGATCTTGGTTTTTCTGTCATTTATATCATATTCCCTTCTATGCTGAACCCATTTATTTACAGCATGAGAAATAAAGAGATCCGGACTGCCTTGTGGAAGCTACTACATCAGAGGCCTTTTCCTAACAAGAGTCAAAGATTGTTGTGAGTGTAACGTTTTTTAATTGAATACTGGGAAAAGTTATAAAAAAATCGCCCTGGTTGTATGAAAATGTTAATTCTTCCACATACACTCAGGTTGTCCTCATTCTTCACCTCAATTTGCCTCATTTTTCAGCTATTGCAGAGATCTGCCCAAATTCTTGTTGAACATTTCCATCTGTACTGCTAGTAATCCAATAGTTCAGGTAACCTAATCACTCTACGTCATGCTTCACAGAGTAACGTAATCAAAAGCATGTCCCTACATATCTTCCAATGTTTACCAAATCTACTATTTAGGTAAGAAGGGAATTTCCTCAAAAATAATGAATTACTTGCTCTTCGGTGTAGTGAAGAAAGCTTATGATATAATGTATAGAGCATGTGTTATACCTAATTTTAACCAGAGATTTGGTACCCTTGAGAATTACTCACGTTTAAAGCTTGTAAGTTATGAGGCCTGTTCTCCCCATATGATGTATCTCCAGAACACTGACATGTTAGGGCTGTTAAAGTGAGGTGGTATATGCCATCACCACCAGATCCACCTCCTATCACAACTACCCCAACCCCCATTTCTCCCCTTCCCTGCCCAGTTTCACTCCCTCCAGTCCCCATCCCCGTTCTGCTTTCCCAATCCACTCCCTACCTCCCCACTACCTTACCTTCATCAGGGGATGGCTGGTGCTTTGTTTACATGTGCTGGAATGCTCCATCTTTCCCACTAGCGCTCCAGCAGTGTGCTACTTAGTTCACTGATAGAACGCACTATACTACTTAGCTCACTGATAGAGTGCACTATATAACCCTGGCGTACTGGGGAGAGCTGCTGCCTTCAAAGCCCGAAGACTGGTGAACTTGAGAAGTTTGAGACACGCCACCAGCAAAAAAAGCTGTGAAAGCCTCCAGGAGGAGAGAGAAGAGCTTCCAGCTGTGTTGGTCGAGTGTGGGAGGCACCAGCCAGCAGAAAAAAGTCAGACTGTAATATATATAGTATTTTGGGCAGTTGTTGCAATCAGTTAAAGCAGGCAAATGGAAAAACCTGGAGCTTGATGGAGCACATAAAGAAAAGCTTTCCACAAATGGCTGCAATAACCATTAATGCACAGCAGATGGAGATGGGATGTTACTCAAACTCTCAGCCCACAACACCCCCAACATGACCCTGCATTCAACTGGGGAAGTTTCACACTGGCTGGAGTCACTTAACAGACAAAGCAACAAGAGGTCACAATATAGCTAGATGGTCCCTAACTTATGTTACTTACATTGCTCAAAGAATCCCCATTCATTGTACTCATAAGACAAGCAAGCAGGTGCTCCTTTCTGAGCTGCCAACAAATAGGTCACTCACAGCCCATCCCAACCCAACTCCTCCGCAAGTCTGGCATAAGAGTGGCCTAAGTTCAGCATAAGTTCGACATAAGTTATGTCTGAGTTATGTCAGAGTTATGCCTGAGTCAGGCAGGCTGCAGTTTCTGTGGCCCAGCACCACCCCAGGATCCAGGCAACACTTACCTCCCAGGCAGGCAGGCTCTCCAGGCTCCGTGTCTGGCTCAGGCATGTGCAGGCCTCTGTCTGCATGTGTCAGCGTGTGGTGAGCACCCAGGGGTGCCAGTGATTTCAGCTCGGGAGATTCGGTGAGCAGGCACCTGACCCAGAGGTAGGAGCGGGTACCCAAAAGTAAAAAGAGAAATAAAAGGGAAGAAAAAGTCTGCTAGGTGCAGAGGCGCCAAAAGAGCTCAAAAACCAACGTTGTAAAGAAAGATCTTTTACTCAGCTAGCGAGGACACAATCATAAGACAGAAAGTGTAACATATATGATTAATACAGAAGCTTTTATACATTTCATTATTTACATACAGAATCATGGAATTCATTGTCTTGGGGAAATACATAATAAAGAGGGACCAACAGGAGGAAGGATCCAAAAGTTGCACTTCGATACAGCCAATCAGATGGAGGATTGAAACTTTGCACCAATGAGAACAGCAGCAGCAGATGTGAAATATTTAGCCAATAAAAGACAAACTTTATTAAAAGAACCAATGAGAAGTGTTGTGCTTTGTGCAAACTGGGGCCAATAGGATGGGACCGGACAGCCAATGAGAGGGAGGATGGGTGCCAAGTGGCAAGGGTAATAGGATTAAGTTCCCCCTCCCCAGGTGAGTGAGGTGTTCCGGAATCGGATGAATGGAGTCTTTTGTGTAGCTTGGTGACACAAAAGACTAAATTTCCAAATTGATAGGCAAAAAGTGCCAATACAATAGGTCTCCGTCTCCCCTGGCTCCAGGTATACAATTGGGAAGGTCTAAGTCCGGGCTGTCAGTCAGGAAGAGCAGGACAGGTGATTAGATTAGCATTTGAATTAATTGTAGCCAGCCTGGGAAGGAGCAGTGTGAAGAGTCCCAGGGAATTTGCATGATAGACCAGGCAGCTGGGGGATAATGGGTGGGGAAATGGAATCAGAGCGGGTACAGAGAGACAGGCTGGGCTTAAAGAAGTGACAATGTGAAGCATGCATGTGATTGATAGGCAGCAGGAAGAGGGGCGTGAGAACTGCTGGAGAGAGAAGTCTTTCAAGTGATACGTTTTTGAGATCAGGAAATGGGCAATCCAAGCCTTCCTGGCTGATCAGGAGTTTCCATGGGTCCCCTTCCCCCCAGCTAGCTTCCCAGGTAGAAGGAAGCCATCTGGGAGCAACACAGAATGGGAGCAATGATGGTTTGCATAGATTATGTGTTTGTAAAATGGCTTCTCCCTACTCCCTGCAGTACGGATCTATGGCAGGAGGAGCCCCCCCGGGGGTCCTACGTTCAACCTCTTGTCATCATGCTGAAGGAGGTACCAAAGCCTTCCCGCTTGCCCAATGAGGATCCTCCGACTCGAACGGAGGGTTTTAACGGCTGCAAATCCATTGTACTGCTCCCAGGAGCTTGCTCACCAAGCCTGGGCAGACCCTGGCCAAGTGTCAGAATCGGGACCATTCTGCGTGGGTCCCCCTCCTAGAAGAAGCCCCGTCGACCTTAGTAAGGTTCCGGACACATAACCTCCCAAGGGACCCCTGAAACAGCCATAAATGTCAAGGAAAACCTACTTTCGTTGAAATAAATACTGTATCTTTAAGAGAGGAAGAGCTGTCAGATGCAGGGGTTAAGTGAGGTAAAAAGGCTTCCCTGGTTCTGTAATGAGCAACACACGCCGGTCTCCCGGAGTTGGCTGAACGCCCAGAACTCGGTGAAGCGTGAAATAGGATTTGCCGGTTCAGTGAGTTTACGAGGGTTTAATAGGATTAGACAGGCATAGTGTGAATTGTTGCTGCTGCCGCTTCTCTGGGGCGCGTGGCGGATGCGCGTCAGTGAACTTTTGCCCCCAGAGACGCGTGTCCGCCGTCAAACGCAGGGAAAAGCGGAGAAAAGCCGAATTTAAAGTGTAGTTTGACAAAAAGGGCTGTATCTTTGTGATTCCTGGACCGATTTGGATGGGGTAAAAAGCAATAGGTTCAGGGGGTCAGGGCGGACGACATAAAAATATATGAGGGGGGGATTTCTCCTCACTACAATTCCCTCCTCTTCTTAATAAATTCTGATGTGGGGGTGCCCACATCAGATCTTATTAAGAACATTTGGGACTGCGCATCTTCCCTCCTCTTGGTCCAACTGGGCATAGATGGTACGGAGAGAGATCTCAGGGACTGGGGCTACAGTTGGTTTTCTTTTTTTAAGGGAGGCATGCACAAGTCTACACAATCCCTTCAAACATGCCCACCCCACAATCAGAAACACAATGAATGCCACAAATACAAGCCCCAATTTTAAAAGATCTTTTACCCAGCCGGTCACATCAGGCATCAGGCGCTCTAAGTTGTCCCAGAGACTCTTGAGCCCTCCATCGTTGGTCTTCGTTTCTTCTTTCCAGTTGTGGAGGGCTTGTTCTGCTGTTTTGATGTGGAGTGGAGGGGCCCAGGCCACCCCGTGTGGGGCGGCAGAGAGTGGGGTTCGGGGAGCAGAGGGATGCTGACGAAAAGGGGAAGATGAGGTGAAAGGAAAAAGGCAAAGCAGAGGAATATGAAAGTCTCCATGGTTCCAGTTGGTTCTCTTTCTGGCAGGAGGCGGGTTGTTCTCGGTGGCCACAAAATTTCCCACCCCCCGAGTGTCTCAGAAAGGGCAAAAATCACTTGCTTGTAGGCTTGTGGTTCTCAGAGTGCAGGCCAACAGAATGCAGGTTCTCAGGTGCTCCAAGGAGAGCAGTATTTTCCAGGGAGTGTTGAAAAAGGTTCCATTGTCCAAAAGTCTTTCTGAGGCTGGTTCTGGTGGTGAAGTCTGGTGCTGGGTTTGATTATTGTGGCTGTGCTGCAGTGGGGGAGGTCAGGTGAAGTTTTTCTTCGGTTTCTGGGGCACGCAGGTCTAAGATGGAAGGTTCAGGGCAATGGGCATGGAACACCTGGAGTGCAGGCCGCACAGCAGGGAGCTGCGTCGAGCAATTACGTTCTGCCAAGGCAGGCGCTAAGGCTCACTACCTTCCCTTTTCAGTTGCTGTTTTTGGTGTTGCCAGAGGGATGATGGTCC
Organism: Plestiodon gilberti rubricaudatus; assembly: GCA_026170595.1. Classification (NCBI taxonomy): domain Eukaryota; kingdom Metazoa; phylum Chordata; class Lepidosauria; order Squamata; family Scincidae; genus Plestiodon; species Plestiodon gilberti. The sequence continues at coordinate 25,441,610 of JANXHW010000006.1, forward strand.
AGGTCGGTGGAGAAGGTCTGAGATGGATGCTGATGTCTTAGCTGTATCATGCTGCCATGGAGGTTGTTCTTACCGAGGGCTGATGTTCTGTGAAGTCTTGCAGAATCCTTTCCCATCCTCGCAGGGCTGTTGTTCCTCCTGGCTGGATGTGAGGCACAGGGCTGATGTAGGAATGCAGTGGTTCTCCTCTCGGCAGGAAGGTGATTTCCTCTACAGGCAAAAATCCAATTAATTAGACATTGCACTTTCTTTATGCTGCTAGGGTCAGGCCGTTGGTGAGAGACACTTCTTAACTTGGAACCCAGAAAAAGCTTGTCCAGGCTGGCTAGCCACTGGACAAATTTTGTACTACAATTTAGGCGGCAGGACTTGTGATTGCCGCAATCCTAACAGGAGGGAACACCCAAATCTGCAAGACCTAAGAGGGGGGGGTCTAGATGTCCCACATTCCACAGCCAGAGCCCTCCGCTTGCTCCAATACGCCAAAGGGGCACCATGGAGGCAGTCTGAACTGCAAACGTTTTGGGAAAAGAGGGTGTCCATTACAACCCCCCCCTTTGGTTGGTTCCTCGCCTGGGAACTCCCACCACATCCTTACCTCATGCCAGGGTCTGAGACTGGGTTACGCCTCCATCTGCAAAATGCAAGCAGAGCGATCACAAGTGTTACCTGATAAACCAAAATTACCACAATGGGGCAAAGAGCCCTCCCCTAGAGAGGCTCCTAGCAGTTTTTGGCTCCAACCAAGAAGTGTTTTCCCACCAAGGATGGCCACTGGGTTGTTTTACGGTGGCCAAAGTTCTTTTCCGTTTGCCAATTCTGTGCAACACTACAGGGATGGTGTTTTCGTCCTAAAGCTGTATTCTGCCATAGTAGTCCAGTTCCAGCAACATTCTTCAGTACATAGTTCCAGATGCTGGGCTCTGACTTGGCAGCATCTTGTTGGGGCATTTGCAGACTCCATTGGCAGCATCAAATTTAATATCACCATCTCTGACAGCACTGTTCTTTGTTGGGGTTCTGGACCTGGAAGAACCTGTTGAGTGGAATAGGGTAGTACCAAAGGAATGAACAAGGAGAATGTCCTAGAAATTTGAGAACAGCCTGCTGGTGGAAACATGCTCCTGGTGGTTTCTTCTGTCTTCTGGAACCATGGGTGTGGAAAAGTATTTACATGAGAGTGAGACTGAAGGAAGAGGGGGCAATGGAGAGAGCTGAGGCTGAGTGAGAGAGAGAGAGAGAGAGAGAGAGAGAGAGCTGGCCGCTCCACAGGAAGAAGTGTTTTAGGAGAGCCAATTTGACAAAGAAAATAAAATAAAAATAAGAAATACACAATACATTCAACACTTAACAATAACATAGGCATTTGGGGTCTGGGTTTTTTCCTATCTTGCTAGTTCCTCCTCGAATTGTACAATGGTAAGTGGTCTTCCGCGATTCTTCCCAACCCATAATATCTCAAGCTGTCCCCAACTCCTAGGGGAGTTGCTAACTCTAGTGCTTCCTGGCTAAATAGGGGTCCAGACAACCAGGCTTCCGTGTCTGGCACAGCAGAAATCCTTTATTAGATAACGATAGCTTGGGTGGTCCGCCTGGTGGGGTTGGCGTTGGAAGGAACTCCATGTATGCTCTGGGGCTTCTGGTTCCTGTTGCAAGTCAAGCAAGAAGTGAGACACAAATCTCCAAATCAAAGGTTGCTCAGGTTACCAGGGAGAGATGGGGAGAACAAAAGAAGACTAGGAGGCTAGCTCTTTTGTTTTGCAAAATGACAGAGATATGGGGATAGGGCAGATGGGGCACACAGACAGGTAAAATGGGGAAGGCATATACAGTACTCAAACAGAATGGGGCACCAGTTGCTTTTCTCCTGTGAAAAATACTGTTAAAGATAGGAATGAAACGAGGGCTGAGGGAGGCAGGTATTCAAACAATACAAAACACAAGGGTTGAGAGGAAAGAATAAGTCTTGTAGCAGCCAGAAAGAGGTGCGTTTCTGTGCAGGAACCCATTCATGCAAGATAACTGTGGTGGTAGGAACAGGATTCTAATAACACTAGTGTGGAGTCCAGTTGATTAGCGCTCTGTACATGCTCAAGGGCACATGTGTGTGGCGAAGTGGCAGAGGTACCTGTAGTTTTAAAGGTTTTGCTTAGACAAAGAGAAGTTGTTAGGTAGTTACTTGGTGTACAAATGCAGATTCAGTATGCTTTTCAGAGGCAAAAGAACACCAGGAGTCAAAGGCAGTATAGCTAAATGCCAGAGTGCTGGGGAAAACACTATTGCAAGCCTTGATTTCCCAACTTGTCTGAAACCAAGTCCCATGTTGTAACACACACAACACACATAACCGTTTTTCTTCCCAGTCTGGACTGATATCAGCTGACAATTAGGCTTTTTCCCTTCTCGGTCTCTACCTGTGGAATAAATGTGAAGCAAAACCCCAAAACAATTTTGTTAGTTGTGCTGCTGGTAGACTGCTCCTTCTGCTGGAGGCTCGACTGGGTTTCCCAAACAGTACCTAACCCCCCAAAGTTGGTTAAGACATAGCATATAACCTTTGAACATGAACAAAGTTCCTAAAGCAGAGTTAGGACCTTAGGAAGCTTATAATTTGGCAATACCAGACTCAGAAGCCTTGCGTATTTTGCAGTTTTTTTTTTTCTTTTGTGTGTGGGGGTGGTTTTTCCCAATGGAAGGAAGCAAACATGATTATCATTTACCAATGCCATTCCCCTTAGCATTTCTACCAGCTAGACTCCAAGTTGGCACTTGTAACATTTTAAACATTCCTCCCTTTTCATCCTACAGATGTTACATGAGTTACCCACACACATACACAAGCACACAAACGCACATGAGGTTCTAAAATATAGCCATTCACTTTCTAGAGTTGCACACACCATAGTTGTTAAATCTTGTTGAACCCAGATTCTCAGCAGTTCTGGGAGGAAAGAAGGGACGTTTCAGAAACCAATTTCAAACCAGTTTTCTGCAATTTTAGGGAATAAGGCCAAGGTGATCAGGCTTGACTTTATTCCCAAGGCCAAATATAAACAGATGTTAAGCAAAAACACCTTTTTCCTCCTCAAAACCTATGTATTGGTATAGACATACAACACAAACCTTAACACATAAACACATAGAGACGTGAACCATAAGACAAACAAACAACAAACAAACATTTTAAACATAGGAGCTCTTGTTTCTGAGAATTTGTTGGTAAAACACTTTCTACATTCTAAGCAGGAAAACCTTCTCTTTTTCGTTTAGGACTTGGGGGAGTGAGAACTTGAGAGAAAGAGCTTGAGAGAGAGAGAGTGAGAGAAATCTTAGTTAGCCTGATTTAACCTAATTTAGCAGTTTTTACCAATTTGGCTGGGACTCTTAACAGGTTATCTGCTCCCTGTGCCAGGATTTTAACCTGGGCTTGTAATTTCTCCATTTTGGCACATTCCTTTTAGGAGAGTTTCCTTAGTCTCCACACCAATATACCCAATATGCCACACCTCTGCCGAATTGAAAAGCAGCCAAGCTCTGCACTGAGCAGAGTTTTCATGACTGAGAGTCCCTTTCAATTTTCCTATAAGAATGAAAATCTTCCCTCCCCCGGTCCCAGGATTTTTCTCCTGCCTTCCCAGGCACAGAGGGAGGGAGGGAGAGAGGGAGGGAGGGAGGGAGAGAGGGAGACAATCAGAGAGAGAGAGAGAAAGAGAGAGAGAGATGGATCCCCCTTTCTATTGCACACAGAGGGCACAGGGTGGCTGAGATCCATAGAGAACACAGGTTTAAACAGGTTAGCAAGCAACACAAACATTCCTCCCCCTTGCCCAATCCTTCAGGAAGTTTTCCCTACTCAGGTGCAGTGGCTCCTGCATTAGTTAGGCAGCAGGTTTCTTGGTCAAACCCTCCTCTTGGCCTCCAGCTGTTCTGGGGCCAGGCATACTTACAAACAAGAAAGAAAGAAAGGCGTTCCATAAGTGCTCCAATCTCTGGAGTCTCTGAAGCGGTGAGGGCAGTTCTCGGGCCGACTGTGAGGCACCCATTCCCGTTGGCTGTGCAGCAAGTGCAGGGACGTCTCCCCCGCTCACCACTGTGGGGTCTCGCGACCGTCGTCCGCCTACCCTCGGATGATTTCTGCCCACAGCCCCTCACCAGTGGGGACTCGAACCCGCACGTCCTGGCGACTAGCTAGTCTTGGTCCCTCACAGTTGCCCAGAAGCTCCCTACACACTTCAGCTGTTCCGAGATGCCGTGCTCCTTTGAGCTGCTGCGGAGAAGGTAAGATGGTTAGGAGATCTGTCTACCTCCAGTCTCCCTCTTCTCCCATAGACAGACCGAATCGTCCCATCTGGGGTGCCAAACTGTGGTGAGCACCCAGGGGTGCCAGTGATTTCAGCTCGGGAGATTCGGTGAGCAGGCACCTGACCCAGAGGTAGGAGCGGGTACCCAAAAGTAAAAAGAGAAATAAAAGGGAAGAAAAAGTCTGCTAGGTGCAGAGGCGCCAAAAGAGCTCAAAAACCAACGTTGTAAAGAAAGATCTTTTACTCAGCTAGCGAGGACACAATCATAAGACAGAAAGTGTAACATATATGATTAATACAGAAGCTTTTATACATTTCATTATTTACATACAGAATCATGGAATTCATTGTCTTGGGGAAATACATAATAAAGAGGGACCAACAGGAGGAAGGATCCAAAAGTTGCACTTCGATACAGCCAATCAGATGGAGGATTGAAACTTTGCACCAATGAGAACAGCAGCAGCAGATGTGAAATATTTAGCCAATAAAAGACAAACTTTATTAAAAGAACCAATGAGAAGTGTTGTGCTTTGTGCAAACTGGGGCCAATAGGATGGGACCGGACAGCCAATGAGAGGGAGGATGGGTGCCAAGTGGCAAGGGTAATAGGATTAAGTTCCCCCTCCCCAGGTGAGTGAGGTGTTCCGGAATCGGATGAATGGAGTCTTTTGTGTAGCTTGGTGACACAAAAGACTAAATTTCCAAATTGATAGGCAAAAAGTGCCAATACAATAGGTCTCCGTCTCCCCTGGCTCCAGGTATACAATTGGGAAGGTCTAAGTCCGGGCTGTCAGTCAGGAAGAGCAGGACAGGTGATTAGATTAGCATTTGAATTAATTGTAGCCAGCCTGGGAAGGAGCAGTGTGAAGAGTCCCAGGGAATTTGCATGATAGACCAGGCAGCTGGGGGATAATGGGTGGGGAAATGGAATCAGAGCGGGTACAGAGAGACAGGCTGGGCTTAAAGAAGTGACAATGTGAAGCATGCATGTGATTGATAGGCAGCAGGAAGAGGGGCGTGAGAACTGCTGGAGAGAGAAGTCTTTCAAGTGATACGTTTTTGAGATCAGGAAATGGGCAATCCAAGCCTTCCTGGCTGATCAGGAGTTTCCATGGGTCCCCTTCCCCCCAGCTAGCTTCCCAGGTAGAAGGAAGCCATCTGGGAGCAACACAGAATGGGAGCAATGATGGTTTGCATAGATTATGTGTTTGTAAAATGGCTTCTCCCTACTCCCTGCAGTACGGATCTATGGCAGGAGGAGCCCCCCCGGGGGTCCTACGTTCAACCTCTTGTCATCACGCTGAAGGAGGTACCAAAGCCTTCCCGCTTGCCCAATGAGGATCCTCCGACTCGAACGGAGGGTTTTAACGGCTGCAAATCCATTGTACTGCTCCCAGGAGCTTGCTCACCAAGCCTGGGCAGACCCTGGCCAAGTGTCAGAATCGGGACCATTCTGCGTGGGTCCCCCTCCTAGAAGAAGCCCCGTCGACCTTAGTAAGGTTCCGGACACATAACCTCCCAAGGGACCCCTGAAACAGCCATAAATGTCAAGGAAAACCTACTTTCGTTAAAATAAATACTGTATCTTTAAGAGAGGAAGAGCTGTCAGATGCAGGGGTTAAGTGAGGTAAAAAGGCTTCCCTGGTTCTGTAATGAGCAACACACGCCGGTCTCCCGGAGTTGGCTGAACGCCCAGAACTCGGTGAAGCGTGAAATAGGATTTGCCGGTTCAGTGAGTTTACGAGGGTTTAATAGGATTAGACAGGCATAGTGTGAATTGTTGCTGCTGCCGCTTCTCTGGGGCGCGTGGCGGACGCGCGTCAGTGAACTTTTGCCCCCAGAAACGCGTGTCCGCCGTCAAACGCCCTGCCTGCTGCTTTCTCCGTAGGGGACTGGCTCGGACAGTGAGGGGGCGAGGCTGCCTCCTCCTCGCTCGGTAAAGAGACTATGACCGCAGCGATACTTACAGCCCCGCCCCTACCGGAGCGACGCCTCTGGCTACAAAATCAATTCCACAGTAGCATCTGTAGGACAACGATATGTGACAATCCACTGAATTAACCATGAACATGGATAGACAAAATCTCAAACTGTAATTTAAAGTCTAAACAAAAAGAGATTTAAACAATATGGGGAAAGAAAGGTGGGTACTAAATGTATAAGCAGGCTGATGGAAAAAAGCCTGAGCTTGGAGGGAACACATAAAAGCTTTCCCCAAATTGATTCAATAACCATTAATGCACAGCAGATGGAGCTATGATGCTCTTCGAAGTCTCAGCCCACAACCCTTCCCCCAACATGACCCTTAATTGAACTGGGGAAGTTTCAGGCTGACTGGGGTCACTTAGCAGACAAAGCAACAAAAGGTCACCATCTAGCTAGATGGCCTGTAGCCTAAATTACTTACATTGCTCAAGGAATCCCCAGTCATTACACTCATGAGAGAGCAAGTGGGTGCTCCTTTCCAGTAGCGGTTCTACACCCCCCATGGGGGGTGCCACCGTAACACCACCCCACGGGACACCATAGGCCCCCCATGAGACACAACACCCCCTGCCCCTGGGGGGTGAGACGTCATTTTTTTGCGCACTGCTGCGGTGCAGAAACACACACACAACGCTTTTTGGAGCCAAACAGCGCCTGAGCGGGCAGGAGGGCCAAACTTGCAGCCAAGAACGGCTGCACAAAGAGGAAGAAGCGGCAGAGGGGGTGACGGATCCAGTGGCAAGTACACCCCCCCACCGCTTCGCAACCCGATGCTTGGGGCCCAACGCCCCCCTGTAATGACGTCTCTATTCCTTTCTGAATGAATGGGTCATTCAGGCAAATGACAGAAAACAACTCCCAAATCCTATGGGCTTGAAAATATATAACCTCACTTTGATGATGTCATCAAGTTACCTGATTGGAGGAGTGGAACCCACCTGGTCATTCCATCCCACCCTCTTGACTAGATGGACAGGTTTAGCTGCCCAATCGCTAAGTGCATGCCTATCTCAGTACTCCAAATCTGGAGGAATTTCCCTTACCAACAAACACAAGTGGGCTTAAATAATGGAGTTTCACACATAGGCAAAAGGCTGCTTGCATAATATGGCTTTTTCTGGGGAGTTAGGAGTGTCAAAATCACAAAAGAATAGAGGAAAGGGGGATTCATCCCAGATTAATAAGAATTGTGTTTAAACTTGTGTAAGGGAGATGGGTGAATTTTTCTTATTTTTAGATATGTCTTTACTCAGATGCAACTTGCTGGGGACAACTATTTCTTTAGGCTTGTTAAGCAAAGAGAAAAAACAAATTATGTCTCATTTTTAAAATGTATTTCTTAATCAGCTGTGATGGACTCCTGGGAGTAGGTCTCAAAGCAGTCAAAGGAGACATAAATAACATTTCCTGCCCATGCAGAAAGCCTTTCATTGCCAACGATGATCGAAAGAACTACACACACAGCGCCAAATTTCAAAGGAGGGGAAATACTTCAAATAGAAATATGCTGACACAAACTGATCTAAAAGCATCTGGAAAGGTACCATGCCTACTATTGAAAGATGGCAAAGGGAAAATGTAAGGACAATTTTATGCGATCGAGATATGCTAACATATAACAACCTAGCAGCTTTTGAAATGGGATTATACTTACTACTGAATGATATCAATGGGGAAAAGTAAGTAATTTTTTTTATCCAACTTTTCTTTTTCTCAGTCGTCTATTCGCCTTTTCATCCATCCAGTTTATTTTGTTTTCCAAATACCATTTTGCCTCCTGGCCACCTGAGCTCAGGTCCAGTTCATACATTGCCTCGTTTATGTGGTAGCCAGTAAAACACTGATTCCTTATGACTAAAGCACTCCTTTGGGTGGGCCCCCATATCCACTGATTCGCTATCCACGGTTTCAGTTATCCACGGATCGTGGGGACCCCCCAGACTTTTACTTTTTTCCCAGTAAGCTTTGTTTCTTCCTTAAAGAAACAGGAGAAGCAGCCTCTGGCTGCTTATTAAAGGCAAGTAGAACGAGACTAAGTACTACAGAGGCTCTGCAAGGTTAACAGAAACCTTGCAGAGCCTCTCTAGGACTTAGTCTCGTTCTACTTTCCTGCAATGGAGGCTGCTTCTCTGTTTGTTTTAAGGAAGAAACAAAGCTCGCTGAAAAAAAAGTAAGAGCCTGGGGGGGGGCAAGCATGCCTGCCTGCAGGGGAGGCAGTGTGGGGGGGGCCTTCAGGAAACCATGGAGGGGGTGTTCGCTCTTATCCACGGTTTCAGGTATCCACGGAGGGGCCTGGAACATATCCCCAGCGGATATGGGGGCCCACCTGTAGTTGTAAACCAATGCAAAAAGGAACCGGTTGTGTCCACCAGAACTCATGGTTGCTCCTCTCATGATTGTGACATGATTCCACATCGGTTCTGATGCCAATTTCACCCACTATTTCATCGGCATGTGTAGGAAACTCCACAATGAATAGAAGTCTTCTTCTCTTCGGCTCTCACCCAGTTTGTGAACATGGACAGCTTCTTTTCTACGATTAGCAAAGTGAACCCATCACATACTATTACTCCTTAGATTGAAAGCACAGCAATAATTATAGACACATTCTTTCCCAGGCTGTGCCCAGGCTGAAGCAATTGTTCAGGCCAAGTATCAGACCAGGTGAACCTGTTGCCACAGATAGTGAGCTGTGGAAGGGGGGTGAACTACTTCAAAAGCAGTATGAGGAATAAGAATAGATAACCACCATGTGCCACATTACAGGAAGAGTCAGTGGAGCAGTGAGAGAAGGAGCTAGGATCCGGTGCACCCGGTGCCCACGAAGTGTTTGTCCCCCCGAGTCCCGAGAAACTCATTCTGGATAATATTAACTATGATAATGATAATAATTAATATTATTAATTAATAAATAACAATAATCCCAAAACATTCACAGAAATTTAACATTTCATCCCCCCAGACCCTTACAGTACCGTAAACACCCTAATAAAATGGGTCCCCCTATGGGAGAGAAAGGTGGGATATAAATTCAATAAATAATAAATTATTATTATTATTATATGGCACCCACCCAGAGGCCTGGTCCCCAGGCTTCTGGGCCCCCAGCCCCCCCCTTAGCAACATCACTGGGACCGGCAGTCTTCACAAGAGGAGGTAAATTTTCTGTCCCCCCCCCAGCTTTCCAGGGCTTATCACCTGAAGCAATGTCACCATTTTTGTAAAGTGTTTGTATTCCGTCCACCCACCACTTTACAAGTGGCAGCATGCTCCACACAAGGTTGAGTGAGCTGAAGATGGTGAGATAAGTTTATGAGGCTCTGACATGTGGTGTTGTAGCTAGGCGGGCGGAGTGTGCACTTTGCCCTGGATTGCGCCTTAAGTCACGTAAAATATGGAACACCAAGCTCTGCAAGGTAAGCTCCACACTGGGTGGGAGTCAGCCCAGCAATGCCACTCGTCTACGCTCAAACAATTCTGCTTCAATAAACGGGGAAACTGGTTTTAATAGAATTGAATTTATCCTCCCACAGGTAGCATGAAATTTCCTGTTGCAGACAGAAGACCCAATCTTACCTCCACCTCTGATTTTCTGCTCCTGGAATTTTCAGAGGTTCGAGAACTACAGCTCTTGCAATTCTTTCTCTTCCTCGCTTTGTATTTGACAACCATGATGGGAAATCTACTCATCTTTATTACAGTAGTCCTTGATCATCGCCTGCACACCCCCATGTACTTCTTCCTGATGAACTTAGCCCTGATGGACATGGGCATCATTTCCGTCATCATACCCAAATCTATGGCTAATTCACTCATGAATAGCAGAACCATTTCTTATTCTGGCTGTGTCTCTCAAGCATTCTTTTTTTTCTTATTTGAAGGATCAGATTTTGCCCTCCTTACAATAATGGCGCGTGACCGTTATGTTGCCATCTGCAATCCACTACAATACGAAGCCATTATGAACAAAGGAGCTTGCATTCAGATGGTTACCGCTGTATGGATTTTTGGTGTTCTCTATGGTATTATGCACACAAGTGGCACTTTTACTATGACCTTTTGCTCTCGTGCAGTTGATCAGTTCTTCTGTGAAGTCCCAAAGTTAATAAGACTTTCTTGCAATGATTTGTACCTAGTTGAAGTTGGGCTTCTTGTCTTTAGTTGTAGTGTAGTATTTGGATGCTTTATCTTTATCATTACAACCTATGTGTCGATCTTCAGGGCTGTGCTCAGAATCCCTTCTGTGCAGGGGCGTCAGAAAGCCCTCTCCACTTGCCTCCCACACCTTACTGTTGTCTCTTTGTTTATGTTCACTGGACTCTTTGCCTATACAAAACCTCCCAGTAATATTTCACATGATCTAGATCTTGGTTTTGCTGTAATATATGCCATATTCCCTTCTATGCTGAATCCATTCATTTACAGCATGAGAAATAAAGAGATCAGGACTGCCTTGTGGAAGCTATTGCATCAGAGGCAGTTGTTTCCGAACAGGATTCCAAGATTGGTATGAATGTAACCTTCTTCTTTAGTTGAATAGTGGGAAAGGTTCTAAAAATTATTATCCCTGGTTGTATGAAAATGTTAGTCTGCCACATATACTCCAGGGACATGCTATGTGCGGGCAGCAGGTGACACAACCGTGCCCCCCTCGTAGTTCCTGGTAAAGCTCCTCAGCTTAAGCACAGGTTTGCACGTGCGCTACCTGTTTACTCGACAGCCCATGCATTCAATCCCCCAGTTAGTCTACGGAACTTTACCGAGAACTACAAGGGGGAGGGGTTGCCTCACCTGCCGTGCCTGCACCACACGTCCCTGATATACTCAGTGGCATCACTAGGGCGCGGGGCCGCCAAATAGCAGGGCGCGCGTGTCACCCTAGTGACGCCTCCCCTATACCCCCTTACAAATCTTCGATTTGGGGGGGAGCCCTTCGAGGTGCCCCCTTTATTTTGGCAGCCAGCTCGGGGACGTCTTCCCTGGCCGGCTGTCCGGGGCCTTCTGAGGAAGGCCCGCTGCGCGAACGTTATTTATAACGTTCTTTTGCACATGTGCATGGGCTGCCCTTTTCCCTCAGCAACAGTCTGTGCATGTGCAAAAGAACGTTATAAATAACGTTTGCACAGCAGGCCTTCCTCAGAAGGCCCTGGCGCGTTGGCCGGGGAAGACGTCTCCGGAGCCGGCTCCGGGGATGTCTTCGGGGTGACGCGCGCAAAAGGTGACGCGTCACGCGCGTGCGCGCGTCACCCCGTAGCGGCCCGCTCCCGTCACTTGACGGGAGCGACACCATTGGATATACTCATGTTCTCCTCTCTCTTCACCTGAATTTGCCTCACTCTTCAGTTTATGCAGAGATCATTGAGGATACCTGACAAAAGAAGTAGACGTTGTTATACTTTCCATGTACATTTTTATTGTTGTTATTAAACCATTTGTTTAGGTAACCTTATCACACCATGTAGTGGTTCACAGAGTAACATAAACAAAAGCAGGTCATAAGAACATAAGAAGAGACTTGCTGGATCAGTCCAAATGCCCACCTAGTCCAGCTTCTTGTATCTCACAGTGGACAAAGTCCCTACTTGTCCTCCAGTCTTTAGGGAATCTACTGTTTCTTCGATGTAGTGAAAAAAAAACTTATGAAATAATGTATAGAGCATGTGTTATATGTATTATAATTACCCCAGAGCAAAGAGGGCCTCGCTGTCACAGCAGCGCCTATACTGGCAGCAGTTTCATGGCTGCAAGTGCACTGAAAGCCATGCACTGTGAGTAGTGTGGCGCAGATGGAGACACCAGCAGAACCCAATCCTGGGATCGTATGGGGTGCAGCAGAACCGGTGGTGACACGATAGGGCTGTTAAAGACATTCAAAGTGGTTAACTTCCCAATCCTATGTCCTCGTAATGTCAGAATGTCACAAGCTAGTGAAGCTACACCAGCACTTCAAGGCCCCCTGGCAGTTGCTTCATGGCTGCCTGTCCAGCAGCCTGAATGGTATGCACAGTGAGCAGTGTGGCACAGACCAGGCACCAGCAGGACCCCATCCTTGGATGGGGTGCAGTAGAGCCGGTGGATGTTGCAGCTCTAACCCCATCCTGGGCCAGACATGCCCCCTGCAGTTCCTCGGACTTATGCCAGCAAGAGAGGTGGCATAGCTTTGAGGAATTCCATAAAAGCTGTGGCAGCTGACACATGGGTATGCGTGTCCCCTTCCCATCTCTCTCAACTGGCTTCTTCCCCTTTTGGTTTTATTGGTATAGGCCAGAGGTTCTCAACCTGTGGTACGGGTACCCCTAGGGGTACGCGAACCTCTTGCTGGGGGTACGCCAAGCCCTGCCCCTTATCTGCCCCATCAGCTGCTAATTAAGTGTTAATTAACATGGATTTTTAATTATTTTCAGAGCCCTTCTGTCTCTCTGATTTTGGTTTTGGGCTGATTTTTGTACTTTGGAAAATGTACTTTGGTGGGGTGGGGGAGGGAGGACTTGATTTTGGGAACTGTGACTTGGAGAAAAAAAGAGATCCTTGAATGTTTGTCTCTCTCTCTCCCCCGCCCACACACACACACACACAGTTAAATAAGACGTTTTTTCATGTTTAAAATTGTTTTAGTACTTTAATTTAACGATTAATTACCTAATTAATTAATTGATTAATCCAGTTAATTAGCAGGGGGTACTTCAGATAATTGGACCGTGATAGTGGGTACCCAGGCCTCCAAAGGTTGAGAACCCCTGGTATAGGCTGCAAGCTAGCTGAATTGTGTCAGAGCTTTATTGTTTTTGTACCCTAAATGTGTAATGTCTGTCAAGTCTTATGTGTGTGCAGTTATTCTGTCTTTTCAAACCTATGCTTGCATAGCTGAAATAAAACACGTATATTTTTCATCTTGTGTGGTTAATGAGTCGGATGGCTCTCTTCACGCTTGCCGCTATGGCTTACTATCCAAAACCCAAACAGTTGTAGCTGTTCCACTGAGACTTCGCATGCACACGGTTGCAGCTGTGTTGCTGAGTTCAGTGTTGCACACGGTTGTAGCTGTGTTGCTAAGTTCTGAAGTTGTATCTTGTGGCCTGGATGGAGTCAGCCTCACAAAGCAACATTACCAAAGGCATGCAGTTTCCTGAGGTGACGTGGTCTGTTCTAATTCCTCAGGTGGTGGCAGTGATACCTTCCCTGGTTGGGAATGGTTTGGGGGTTCCTTTGGTGAGGAACTCAAGGGATATTCCCCCTCGTGGTTGGAGCTGCGAGGAGGACTCCCGCCACAGTCTGTAATATCTAAAGTCTGAAGACCCAAATAAAAGATTATTTTCAGGAATTTACTAAGTATAATATATATATTAGTGTCAGCATATTTTCCCAATCTACAAACACATTTGGGTCTAGATAATGAAGTTTCAAACACAGGACAAAGGCTGCTGGTAAGCTGTGGTCCAGCAGCTTTTTCTGGGGAGATGAGTTTCAAAAAGCACAACAAAATAGGCCCAAAAAATGGGGGATTCATCACAATTAGGTTAATAAGAATTGTGTTTAAACTTGTGTATGGGAGATGGGTTCCTTACCTTTAGATATGTCTTTACTCAGTTGCAGGTTGCAGGGGACAATGATTTATTCAGGCTTGTTAATGCAAAACAAAAAAAGCAAATCAGGCCAAGAAAAAAAACACACACTCAACAATTATTTTTTTAATCAGCTATTCTGAACGCCCAGGAGTAGGTCTCAAAGGAGTCAAAGGAGACATTAATAATATTTCCTTCCCGTGCAGAAAGCTTTTTATTGCCAATGATGATCAAAAGAACTACGCACATAGCGCCACATTTCAAAGGAAGGGAAATACTGCAACAAATAGAGATATGCTGACACAAATTGACCAAAAACATCTGCAAACGGATTATAAATACTACTGATACCAGTGGGCAAAAATTTGTACATTCTAATGCCATCGAGTTATGCTGACACTGACAGCCCATTCCAACCCAAGCAGCCCAAGTCAGACCTAAAGTCAGCCTAAGTCGTTTAGGGAGACTTTAGGTCTGGAACGCAACCATTTAGGGCGAAGTTAGGTCAAAGTTAGGTCAAAGTTACAACCGACGGACTAAGAACAGCCCATTCCAACCCAAGGGCTAAGCAGCACAAGTCAGACCTAAAGTTGACCTAAAAGTGGGCAGACCATGGGCGGACCGTGGGTGTAACGGGGGCGGCAACCAATTAACGTTGGATTCCAGACCCTGGCAAGCACAGACACACCCCCTCCAACACAAATGCTGACACAAATTTTAGGTCAACCAAAAAGGTGGACCCAAATTCGAGGAGACCCATAGGAGCCATTTTACCTTACCCAAGCCAGCCCTCTCCTGAAAATTTCTAACACCCTACTCCTGAGTTAGGTCAGAGTTAGGACGGAGTTGGGCCTGCTAGGTCTGGAAACCGACAGAGTTATGCCTAAGATAGGGAGCCTATCAGCACCCAGCCCCACCCAGCCTCTTTCCCACAAAAGCCCAGCCCCAAGCCCCCAGTTCCTCTCTCTCTCTGAGCACGTGGCGTGGGGTTCTGTCCCCCACAGCCACAAAGTGGGACTTTGTCGGTGGAGGGCAAAATTCACAAACACCCCACTTCTCTTCTCCTCTCTCCTCTCTGCCCCCCTCAGGGAGAGAGGGGAGAGAGGGGGCTGTTCTGGCTTTGGCCAAACTGTTTACAGCTGTGCCTGGGCAGCTGTCTCCATGCTACCATTTGCTAACCCATGTCTTTCTCCCAGTCTCTCCCCCCCCCCACACACAGGCAACAACACCAGCAGGTAAGTGCAGGTAAGAGCAGGGGTTGTGCTGACATGTGTTCTGACATCTGCCTCTTTGCATATAGAAATATAGGTAGGATACATGCCTCTATACCAATGTCTTGTCTCATAGCTGCCTGCATAGCCTGCCATGATATGCCTCTTTACAAATGTTTTGTCTCATAGCTGCCTGCATAGCCTGCCATGATATGCCTCTTTACCAATGAGTAGTCTCATGTCTGCCTGCAATGCCTTCTCTGAAATGCCTCTTTACCAATGAGTAGTCTCATAGCTGCCTGCAATGCCTTCTATGAAATGTCTCTTTACCAATGTGCCCTCTCATGTCTGCCTGCAATGCCTTCTCTGAAATGCCTCTTTACCAATGAGTAGTCAGATGCCTGCCTGCAATGCCTGCTATGATATATAGGATACATGCCGCTTTACCACTATTGTGTCAGATTGCCGCCTGTTATGTGAGCATACAACACCACGAGTGTGGTGGTGCTGTTAACCATCTGTAGACACCAGCTGTTCCCCCCCTTTTCTCCACAGGGTCAACTGACAGGTCAGTATTGCCATGGTTGTGACCCAATATATGTGTTGTCTTCTCTCTCTCTGACCCTTTTCCCTTACAGGATCATGCTCGCCTTATACCCGGGTAAGCAGCTCAGACCATGCTATGTGTGTTACACCTATCAGCTGTGTTATTTCTCTCCCTGCAGGCTTTTGCAACTGACACACTGGCTTGTCTTCACTGGCGATTGCTACCACACACCAGCTGCCATGTAACACCCCCTTGTTTTTTGTCTCCCCAGGAACGTCCACTACCACCTACCTTCCTGGGAGCACCCCTGGGCCCGCAGTCTGGTTGCCCCACGGTCCTCTGCCTCGCTGCTGCCAGAGGTCAGAGAGCCAGCCCTGCAACCCTCCTCAGCTGCCGGCGCTGCTGCTGCTCCACCTCCCTGGCTGTCGTTCTTGCTGTCCCTCCCCTTTCTATGGAGCAGGCTGTGGTTCCACAGGGGGAGAGCCTGTGTCTCCAGGTCCATGGGGCATGTGGGCTGCTGCTACTGCTGCTGCTTTCAGATTGGCTGCTGTGACTACCCCTGGCAGCCTTGCCTGGCCATCTCTGCTAACCTTCCAGAACAATAAAGATGCCCCTCGGGCAGAGCCTCCTTGAAACATATGTGCCCAGTTTTACACAAGCATTGCCCTCCACACACAGACAGCCCCCAGCACTGAAGCCCCTGCATGAATCCCTTCCAGGGACTGCCACTTCCTTCCCAGGGAGAACACAGCAGGGAGGCTGTCAGACCCCCATGGGACAGAGGGGAGGGGGAGTGGGGGGCATCTCAGGCAGGCAAACAGTGACAGGAGCCACGGAGCCCATAGCGGGGCCGCTTGTGGCCGCTGCATCTGTGTAGTGGCCGCTCAGCAACCGGGGATCTCGCCAGCCAGGGCGTCCACCTGTAATGCAGCCGCTTCCGTCTAAGGTCCGCCCGTAATGCAGCCGCTTCCGCCCACAGTCCGTCTGCATAAGAGGCGCCTGTTTCTGCAGTGCCTTCATCTGCGGAGCAACCCCTATGTCCCTATTGGTCTCTGCAGACCCCTCTCTCGGAATCTCTCTCCCACCAGCCTTGTTGTCTGTCTGTCTGTCTATCTCTGACCCACCCGTGCCCCTCCCCAGCACCCACTGTCTGCATGCCTGTGTGTCTGCCTCCCCTCCCACTCCCTGATGATGGCTGCTGGCCACCCCCCACCCTGCCAGAGCGCCTGCCGAGAGGCGCTGTCGTCGCCCCATCTGGGGGTGTGATGAGCTGCGTGAGCCCTTCATGCTCGCAGCAGACAAGCCCACGGCATCTCTCAGTCTGGCCCGGGGCACAGAGCAGAACGCACGCCGGGATGCCTTCTTTGTGGGCATTGCCCCGGCCCTGGAGGTCCAGGGCTTCAGGCAGCGCATGGGCAAGTCATGTCAGAGGCAGTTCCAGACATCATGAGCCCCCCTTGTGTGTGATGTTCCCACCCCCTCCTTCCCTTCCCTCCCCCGCTCCCCCCCCCATGACTCCCACGTGCAGCCTCAACGTGGCATGGGGGTGGTATTGCCTTTTGCAGGAGGGGGGACGGCCACTCTCCCCTGCAGCAGGTGGCTGATGCACAGGGTGCCCTGTGGCAGCTGGCTCGGGCACCTCGCTCACCTGTCACCTGCCCTGCGTCCACCACATGATTGGCGCAACCCCCCTGCCTGCGGTCAGCCCCTTTGCGACCGGGCTGAGACAGACACTGCAGCAGCTGCCATGGATGGACGCTGACACGTGCAGACACACAGGCCTGCACATGCCCGAGCCAGACACCGAGCCTGGAGAGCCTGCCTGCCTGGGAGGTAAGTGTTGCCTGGATCCTGGGGTGGTGCTGGGCCACAGAAACTGCAGCCTGCCTAACTCAGGCATACCTCTGACCTAACTCAGACATAACTTCTGCCTAACTTAGGCTGCACTTAGGCCACACTTATGCCTGACTTGGAGAGGAGTTGGGTTGGAATGGGCTGTTAATGTCCTTTTGAAATAGGATTATACCTACTATTGAATGATGTCAGTAGGAAAAAAGTAAGTAATTTTTTTATCCATTTTTTTTCTTTTTCTCAAACTATTGACATTTTCATCTATGCACCCTTTTTTCTTTTCCAAATACCATTTTGACTCCTGCCCTCCTGAGCTCCAGTCCAGGTCATATATTGCTTCAATCATGTGATAGCCAGTAAAACACTGATTCCACATGACTACAGCACAACTTTTTTAGTTGTAATTCTATGCAAAAGAAAACGGTTGGGTTCACCAGACGCCGTGGTTGGTCCTCTCACTGTTGTTATGTGACTCCATATCAGAACAGGTGCAATTTCACCTAGTGTTTCTTCTGCAAGTGTAGGAGACTCCACCATTTGTAGAGGTCCTCTTTTCTTCTGCTCCCATCCATCCAATTTGGCCACATGTGTTTTTTGGCACATAGACAGCCTTTTCTCTATGATTAGGGAAGTAATTTTGTTACATAAAATTCAATTTAGATTGAAAGCACAGCAAAAAAATATAGCGACATGGCTTTCTAGGCTGTACCTTGCTGAAACAATTGTTCACAATTAGCTAAGGAAGGCCTAAGTATCAGATCGGTTCAACTTGTTGCCCCAGGTGGTGAACTGGGGAAGGGGATAAACGTCTTGTAAAGCAGTATAAGTATGAGGAGAAAGAGTGGATTTTCACCTCAGTTACAGGAAGTGACAGTGGAGTGGACAGTCTTCACAAGAGGAGGTAAGTCGTTATGCCCCCCCACACCATCATAGGAGCCTGCAGCCCTGCCATGATTTATTGAATGTTCTTGTAGAGAGACATTCCACACCCAATATTCCATCCAACGACCACATTACAAGAAGTGGCTGAGGAGCAACAGACTCCACCCAAGGATGAGCCAGCTGAAGATGATGAGATAAGTATATGAGGGGCTTATACAAGACTTATAATGTTGTAAGGGCACTTTGACTCTGCATGACAGATCTGTTTTGCAACTCGATATTGTGGCTGTGTGGAAGTCCTAAGCCAAAGTGGTGTATCTAATGATTAACTTTTTTTAAATTCATATGAGCTACAGCAAGCACACGTTTCAAATTGGTCATTCAGATATTTTATTCTCATGAATTTAAGACCAAACATTATCAGCCTGGGTAGACTGAAATGTAAAAACTATATATAGTGTACTATACTATATATAGTATATAGCCTAGGTAGACTGAAATGTAAAAATTATAGATATATAGCTGTTTCTACAGATAGGCAGAAAACAACAAGACAGGAAAAGAAGCCCAACCAGTGATCCATCAGATGTAGGGAGATAAGTTACCCACAGGTTTTTAAACTAGGAACATCTACTGGTAAAGACCAACATTTACACACCTTCTCAATATCTACACTTAATAAGAACATAAGAAGAGCCCTGCTGGATCAGGCCAAAAGCCCATCTAGTCCAGCTTCCTGTATCACACAGTGGCAGCGATGGGGACTCGAGTCAAATGACTCGACTCGCAAGTGTGACTTAGCCACTTTTTCCCTGACTCGTACTCGTACTTGTACTCGTGACCCACTGACTCACACTCGTACTCGCACTCGTGACCCACGGGACTCGTACTTGACTTGCACTTGTGCCGGTAACGACTTGCCATTTCCAAGTCATTTTCCTTTAATAGCCAGTATCAACGCAGGCAGGCAGGCAGGCACAGTAGAGACCTCGGAGGAGGACGGCAGCAGGGAGGAAGGGTTTTCAAGGGGGTGGGAAAGCAAGCCTGGCTCTGAGTCCCCCCTTTTGTTGCTGTCTGTTTGGCATTGGCCACAACTCCGAGCGCGAGGGGTGGGGAGGGGTGAGGGAAGGCAAAGCTGCCGCAGCAGTTCCTCCTCATTGACCAAAACTCCGAGCCCAAGGGATGCTCGGCTCAGCAAGGGGAAGGTGCAGGGAGGGAATAATAAATGGTTTGAATGTAGACACACTTGTTTTTCCCAAACCAGATGGGTGGTGACAAGACTGAGAGGTGATGGAAAGGGCATAGGGGGAGCCAAGTGAGTGCTTTAAAAGTCTCAGAGGTCCCCACACACACCTCACACACAGACACCCACCCACCCCATTTTCAGGGGAAAAAGCCATTTTCCCCAAAGTGACTCGACTCGTGACTTGTGACTCGTGGTTTCTGGCCTTACTCGTACTCGACTTGCACTCGTGCAAAAATGACTCGCACTTGACTCATACTTGCCCAAAAATGTTGACACTGACTCGCACTCGGACTCGCACTCTTGCAAAAATGACTCGTACTCGCACTTGCACTCGTGACCTAGTTACTTAGATACATCCCTGCACAGTGGCCCCACCAGATGCCCCCGGGAGCACAAGACAACAAGATAACCTGTTTCCCGTTGTCACTCCCTTGCACCTGGCACAGAGAAAACCCACTTCTAAAACCAGGAGGTTGCTTATGGCTTGTAACCTCTGATGGTCTTTTCCTCCATGAATCTGTCCAAACCCCTTTTAAAGGCATCTAGGCCACTTGTTGACTCAGCTCACATCCTGCCAGTCTTCCAACAAAGCCCAATATGTGTCTGTATGGGGGTGGCAAAGGGAAAATTGTTGCTTTTCTGGGGTGAAGAAACACATACCCAGCATTTTTCCCCCATTGCTTTAATTCTGTCCTCAACAAACTCATCGAAATACTATACCACAACACTCCTGCTAGAATGGACTTGTTTCTGTGAATATCAGTGACCAGCACTTTGTACCATGAAAATCACTTTGAGGAGATCTAGAATTATTTCATAAGCATCTTTCCTCATACAACAGACATTTCCTTGTAGAGTGGATCTTATTACACATTTCATTGTCCATGTGCTAAAGTGGTCTTAAATCAAGGAATTTCTGCTTCAATACAACAGGGAAATCCATTTTAATAGAATTAGTTTATTCTCCCACAGGTAGCATGGAATTTCCTGTTGCAGATGGAAGACCCAATCTTACCTCCATCTCTGATTTTCTGCTTCTGGAATTCTCAGAGGTCAGAGAACTACAGATTTTACATTTCTTTCTATTCCTGGCTTCGTACTTGACAACCATGATTGGAAATCTCCTCATCATTACTATAGTAATCCTTGATCATCATCTGCACACCCCCATGTACTTCTTCCTAATGAACTTAGCCCTAATGGACATGGGCTCCATTTCTGTTATTGTACCAAAATCTTTGGCTAATTCACTCATGGATAGCAGAACCATTTCTTATTCTGGATGTGTTGCTCAGGTCTTCTTTTTTATGTTCTTTCTAGGAGCAGATTTTGCCCTCCTGACAATAATGGCACATGACCGGTATGTTGCCATCTGCAATCCACTACAATACGAAGCCATTATGAACAAAGGAGCTTGCATTCAGATGGCAATGAGTGCATGGATTTGTGGTGTTCTCTGTGCTGTTATGCACACGAGCGGCACCTTTACAATTACATTTTGCTCTCATGTTGTTGATCAGTTCTTCTGTGAAGTCCCAAAGTTAATAAGACTCTCTTGCAATGATTTGTACCTAGTTGAAGTTGGGCTTCTCATCTTTAGCTGTAGTGCAACATTTGGATGCTTTATCTTCATCATTACAACGTATGTGTCAATCTTCAGGGCTGTGCTCAGAATCCCTTCTGTACAGGGGCGTCAGAAAGCCCTCTCCACTTGCCTCCCCCATGTCATTGTTGTCTCTGTGCTTGTGTTCACTGGAGTCTTTGTCTATTCAAAACCTCCTGGTAATATTTCATCTGACCTGGATCTTGGTTTTTCTGTCATTTATATCATATTCCCTTCTATGCTGAATCCATTCATTTACAGCATGAGAAATAAAGAGATCCGGACTGCCTTGTGGAAGCTACTATATCAGAGTCCTTTTCCTAACAAGAGTCAAAGATTGTTGTGAGTGTAATGTTTTTTAATTGAATACTGGGAAAAGTTATTAAAAAAATTGCCCTGGTTGTATGAAAATTTTAATTCTTCCACATACACTGGGTGTATTTACAAAATAGAAGATTATTGGAGTTAGAAGGCTCTAACTTGAGATTTGGCTGGCATGGGTATTTGTGGTATGATAAAGTGAAAGCAAATTTAGAATTTAAAAATCACTATGTCAGACATGCATTATGGAGAATTTGGAATAAATATAAAATGAGGTTTTATGATACCATTATGGGTAGCACCATATGAAGCGCATTTTGCTGGAAGTAGCGTGTCAAAAGAGAAAGGACTACTATACAGAAATTTATTAAGTTTTTCACAAGGAGACTGTACAATGAAATCAAGAGAAAAGTTAATGGAAGAAGATTTTAATTGCCAATGGTTTGTATATGCTCAAATTGTGGAGAGATTTAAAGTGGACAAGAAGGCATATGGATTTGTAGAAGAAGAATCAATATTGGAGGTACAATTAAAATCTGAAGACCAGGTAATTTCAAAAATGTATAAATTGCTTTTGAAGTTTGAGACAGAAGAAGAACAGGTTAAAGAATGTACGATTCATTGGGCGAAAAATGTAGGTCATGTTATTTTAATCGATCAATGGGAATAATTATGGTTAAAACAGTTGAAATTTACGTTAAATGTTAATATTAAAGAAAATATGTATAAAATGATGTATAGATGGTATATAATCCCAAGCAAATTAGCAAAAATGTATGAGAAGGTGACGAATAGATGTTGGAAATGTAAAAAGCAAGAAGGAACTTTTTACCATATGTGGTGGACATGCTCCCAAGCAAAGAAGTACTGGACCCAGATTCATAAACAGATTGAGTTGATTTTAAAGATTAAGATTCAAATGAAACCGGAAACTTTTTTGTTGGGTATGTGGGATGATCATGTAGGCGAAAAAATTCAAACTTTGTTTTTATATATGATGGCTGCGGCAAAAATTTTATATGCACAATATTGGAAGAATTCGGAGATACCTTCGTTGGAAGATTGGTGGCTGAAAGTTTTGGATTATGCCGAAATGGACAAACTTACAATTTTAATTAAGGAAAAGTCAGTTAACCTTTTCGTGAATAATTGGAAACCATTTATAGATTTTTTAAGAGAGAGAGAGAGGAACGATGTGATGATATGTGGATTTAATGAATAGATTGTGGGTGTTATTTTGGCTAAGTTGGAAATTATATATAGAAAATAGTGAATAGTATGCTAGTAGGATGTGACGCTTTGTGCTTGCTATAATTTTATGAATTATGTATTGTTTTTATGTTATTATATCAATAAAATATAAATATACTAAAAAAAAATTCTTCCACATACACTCAGATTGTCCTCATTCTTCACCTAAATTTGCCTCATTTTTCAGCTATTGCAGAGATCTGCCCAAATTCTTGTTGAACGTTTCCATCTGTAGTGCTAGTAATCCAATAGTTCAGGTAACCTAATCACTCCACGCAGAGGCATAACCAGGCCTCCCGGCGCTCGTAGGAAGGGGCGGGGCCTAGGTGATGTGACGCGTCCAGCGCGTCACCCACCCTGCCCCCCCACCGGTTTCCTACCTTTTCACCGACCCTGCACCCCCCCACTGGTTTCCTACCTTTTTGGAGCTGTTCTGGCTCCAGGGAGGGTGGAAGGGCCAAATCAACAACGAACACCACACCCCGACGAGACCGGTAAGTCCGCCTGCGCCTGGAGCAGCTGCTCCACGCGCTCCACTCTCCTCCCACTTCTTACTCCACGTCGTGCTTCACAGAGTAATATAATCAAAAGCAGGTCCCTACATATCTTCTAATGTTTACCAAATCTACTATTTAGGTAAGAAGGGAATTTCCTCAAAAATAATGAATTACTTGCTCTTCGGTGTAGTGAAGAAAGCTTATGATATAATGTATAGAGCATGTGTTATACCTAATTTTAACCAGAGATTTGGTACCCTTGAGAATTACTCGCGTTTAAAGCTTGTAAGTTATGAGGCCTGTTCTCCCCATATGATGTATCTCCAGAACACTGACATGTTAGGGCTGTTAAAGTGAGGTGGTATATGCCATCACCACCAGATCCACCTCCTATCACAACTACCCCAACCCCCATTTCTCCCCTTCCCTGCCCAGTTTCAATCCCTCCAGTCCCCATCCCCGTTCTGTTTTCCCAATCCCCTCCCTACCTCCCCACTACCTTACCTTCATCAGGGGATGGCTGGTGCTTTGTTTACATGTGCTGGAATGCTCCATCTTTCCCACTAGCGCTCCAGCAGTGTGCTACTTAGTTCACTGATAGAGTGCACTATATAACCCTGGCATACTGGGGAGAGCTGCTGCCTTCAAAGCCCGAAGACTGGTGAACTTGAGAAGTTTGAGACACGCCGCCAGCAAAAAAAGCTGTGAAAGCCTCCAGGAGGAGAGAGAAGAGCTTCCAGCTGTGTTGGTCGAGTGTGGGAGGCACCAGCCAGCAGAAAAAAGTCAGACTGTAATATATATAGTATTTTGGGCAGTTGTTGCAATCAGTTAAAGCAGGCAAATGGAAAAACCTGGAGCTTGATGGAGCACATAAAGAAAAGCTTTCCACAAATGGCTGCAATAACCATTAATGCACAGCAGATGGAGATGGGATGTTACTCAAACTCTCAGCCCACAACACCCCCAACATGACCCTGCATTCAACTGGGGAAGTTTCACACTGGCTGGAGTCACTTAACAGACAAAGCAACAAGAGGTCACAATATAGCTAGATGGTCCCTAACTTATGTTACTTACATTGCTCAAAGAATCCCCATTCATTGTACTCATAAGACAAGCAAGCAGGTGCTCCTTTCTGAGCTGCCAACGAATAGGTCACTCAGGTGAATGGAAGAAAACAACACCCACTCCCTTGAAAATACATAACTTTTCTTTGAGGATGTCATCAAGTTACCTGATTGGAGGAGTGGAACTGACTTGGTCACTCCATCCCACCCCCTTTACTAGATGGACAGATTTGTATGTGCTTGCCAATCTCAGTACTCCAGACAAAGATTAATTTTTCCCAAAGTACATAACAACCTTCACATTATCAATTAGTCTATAGTAAAATTGGTTTCATTATAAGTCATTTCACTTAAAGTTACAGTTTCCAGGAAGAACCTATCAACAACTTTAAGTGAGGACTTCCTGTACAAATACTTTTGGGTCAAGATAATGGAGTTTCAAACACAGGATGAAGGCTGCTGGCAAAGTATGGTCCAGCAGCTTTTTCTGGGCAGTTAAGAGTTTCAAAACACACACAAAATAGGCACAAAAGGGGGGGGGGAGTCATCACAAGTAGGTTAATAAGAATTGTGTTTAAACTTGTGTAAGGGAGATGGGAGAGCCAGCGGGTGGCGCAGTGGGTTAAACCACTGAACCATGAGCTGTCGATCGAAAGGTCGGCAGTTCGAATCCGTGCGATGGCTCCTGCCAAACTAGCCGTTCGAAAGCAAGAAACTGCAAGTAGATTAATAGGTACCGCGTCAGAGGGATGGTAACAGCGTTCCATGCACCTCGGTGTTGAGTCATGCCGGCCACACGACCATGGAAAAGTCTTCAGACAGTGCTGGCTCTTCGGCTTTGAAACGGAGATGAGCACCACAAGTCAGACACAACTGGACTTAATTGTCAAGGGATACCTTTACCTTTACCTTTAAGGGAGATGGGTGGATTTTTAAAAATCTTTAAATATGTCTTTACTCAGATGCAGCCTGCTGGGGACAATGATTTCTTTCGGCTTGTTAAAGGAAAGAGAAAAAACAAATCAGACCAAGAAAAAAAGTCTCAGCATTTTTTTTAATCAGCTGTGCTGGACTCCTGGGAGTAGATCTCATTGGAGAGATAAATAAAATTTCCTTCCTATGCAGAAAGCCTTTTTATTGTCAATGATGATTGAAAGAACTACACACAGAGTGCCAAATTTCAAAGGAGGGGAAATACTTCCACGAATAGAGATATGCTGATACAAATTCACCAGAAACATCTGCAATCAGATTATATACATTATTGAAAGATATCAATGGAGAAAAATCAGTGCATGCTTATGCAATCGAGATATGCTTACACACAATGACCTAACAGCTTTTGAAACAGGATTATATTTACTATTGAAAGATGCCAGTAGGAAAAAAAAGTAAGTAAATTCATATCCATTTTTTCTTCCCAACTATTGACATTTTCATTCATATACCTTTTTTCCCAAATACCATTTTGCCTCCTGACTTCTGGAGCCGAGGTCCAGCTCATATATTGCCTCAATTATGTGATAGCCAGCAGGGAAGTAGACTTGAGTCTATTGACTCAAACTCGAGTCGGACTCAAGTCGCATCAATGACCTGACTCACAGTTGACTCTATTGTAAAAAAACTCGAAAGACTCGACTCGAGACTTGAAGCCTTTTACAAAAAGTCAAATTTTAATTCAGGTTTAAACCCATTTTCCCCATTAAATAGATAGGGACTCGCAACTCACAACCAAAGACTTGGGAATTGGGAGCAAATATTTGGTACTTGAGATTTCGACGCAGAGACTTGATTCACATCCCTGATAGCCAGTAAAACACTGATTCTAAAACTACTGTTCAGTGTAAAACACTGAAGCACTACTTTGTAGTTGTTAACCTATGCCAATGTAAAATGGTTGGGTCCACCAGATCTCATGGTTGATCCTCTCACTGTTGCTATGTGAATCCATATCAGATGCAATTTTACCCAGTATTTCATCTGTAAGTGTAGGGGACTCCACCATTTGTAAATGCATTCCTTTTCTTCTGTTCCCATCCAATTTCGGCACATAGCCAGCCTTTTTTTATGATTAGGGAAGTGATTTCATTACATAATGCTTCACTTTAGATTGAAAGCACAGCAATAAGTACAGACCCATTGCTTCCTAGGCTGTACCTATGCTGGTACAGACATTGAACTCATTGCCAGGGTGGTGTGCTGGAGAAGGGGTTAAACTTCTTCTAAAGCAGTATGAGGAGAAAGAATGGATTCTCACCACCTTCCAAGTTACCGGACGTGACAGTGGAGTGGACAGTAGACAGTCTTCACAAGAGTAGGTAAGTCCTCATGCCCACATACCCAGCCTTTTTTTTTTTACACTGCTTTAATTCTGTTCTCAACAAACTACTGCCTTATCCAAATACTATACCAATACACTCTGGACAGAATGGACATATTTCTGTGAATATCACTGACCAGCACTTTGTACCATGAAAATCAGTTTGAGGAGGTCTAGGATTATTTCATTGCATCTTTCCTTATACAACAGACATTTACCTGAGCACCCCCCAATGATCACAACAGACAGAGACTTGGATTAAGGGTAACTTTATTAACTGAACAACATGTGAAAAACTGCAGCAGGGAATATATATAAACCCCCAAACAACGTGCGGGCCCTAGAATTGGGGGAAACGGCACCTAGCCGTCTGCCTCCCCCTGAGTTACCCTTGGGCGTAACATTCTGACTCCAAGCTATCCTCAGTCATAGACTGAGAAAGCCTATCACAGCCGACCCGCTGGGTCGAGGCAGCTGTACCGCGCAGACTCCCCCAGGCCAAGCCGTATGGTTGTCTTTGCTGATCCAATCAAGGGGCTTGCCAGCCAGCCTCACCGATCCAGTCTGGCACTATCTGAGCGGTCCTGGCTCACCCCTTGACCTTGCTTACCTCCGAATGTACACCAATTGCTTATCTTATCTACCCGGCCCGCACGTGACCTGCCACACGGGGGGGGGGGTTAGCCTAGAGCTTAACCCCCACCGCCCCACAAACCCAAAAGGCTCCTAATCCCCTGCTGCATCAAAAAGGAAAATGTTGGCCCCAGCCTCGGAAAGGTGCACTCCGTCCTCTAAAGAGGTTCGGGTCAGAAAAATAATATTTGGGTGGAAGATGACTTCCCCACCCATTTCCCGTATATATTTCTTCAAGTGCTGGTTGGTCTTACGACGGGCTAAATCTAACAAACGAGGTTGGACAGCCCCCCTCCAAACCCTATGCGGGAGCATGTCTGACCAGAGGATAACAATCCCTGGCAGCCAAGATCTAATAATGGCAAGGTCCCTACGGACCTGTAGCCTCAAGGACTGACACGTCCTCTGGCCCAGGTCATTTTTGCCAAGGTGTAAAACCAGTATTTGAGGGGAAGGCCTGGAATCAAGAAATTCCTTAATAAGTGGCAACAGCTGACCCCACAGCATGCCCCTCTTGGCCGCCCACCACACCTGCGCAAGTGCACCTAAACCTAGCTGGGAGCCAAAGTCACAAGCCGCTGCCCTCCTCCTCGCCCAAAAGACGATGGAAGGGTCACAAATGAGGATGCGCACAGGAAAAGACCAGCGACCTGAGGAAGAAACAAACAAATGGTTGGCACAACAACACCAGGCCAAAATAACCATATATAGCAACCAAAAGGGTCCCCTGCGAATGCCCATGGCTTGAACACAGTGATGACCATCCCTCAAGCAAGTCACGCAGCGGATCACCATCGGCTGATCCGGCGCAGCAATGCCAGCCCCAAATAACAACATAAACAGCCAACGAATGGCTCCCTGCGAATGCCCATGGCATGAACGCAGTGATGACCGCTCCTTAAGCAAGTCACAGTTTGCGGATGTACCCCTTAAATGCAGCGGATCGACATCAGCCGATCCGCTGAATGGAGGCGGACGGCAGGCCTGAATGGGCTGCCAAAGAGGCCGCACCGATTCTAAACTAATGCAAGCCGTAATCACTAGGGACATGCCCAGGTGAACTAGTCCCCTCCAAAAAGACCCGGAATTGAAATAGGGTCAGTGGCGAACCATCCGAATGACAGAACAAACCACCAGAAAGTGGGGGGCTCATCCGAACATAACTCTCTAGGGCAGAAACCAGGCAAAGGACTGAACACGCTCGGGCAGCATGACGCTCCCGAGCGTGCAGTCGGCCCCTCCCACTCCAACGTTCCCAGAAGAGCCCGGGAAAGCAAGCCTCCGTCTGCTGCTGCTGGACGGGACCAGGCAACAGCGGGTGACGCTACAAGGTGCGTCACCCCCTTTATTTGCAGAGTGGATCTTATTACACATTTCATTGTCCGTTGACTAAAGTCGTCTAAAAAACTCAAGCTATTCTGCTTCAGTACATGGGAAAATCCATTTTAATAGAATTAGTTTATTCTCCCACAGGTAGCATGGAATTTCCTGTTGCAGATGGAAGACCCAATCTTACCTCCATCTCTGATTTTCTGCTTCTGGAATTCTCAGAAGTCAGAGAACTACAGATTTTGCATTTCTTTCTATTCCTGGCTTTGTACTTGACAACCATGATTGGAAATCTCCTCATCATTACTTTAGTAGTCCTTGATCATCACCTGCACACCCCCATGTACTTCTTCCTAATGAACCTAGCCCTAATGGATCTGGGCTCCATTTCGGTCATTGTACCCAAATCCATGGCTAATTCACTCATGAATAACACAACCATTTCTTATTCTGGATGTGTTGCTCAGGTCTTCTTTTTTATGTTCTTTATAGTAGCAGATTTTGCCCTCCTCACAATAATGGCACACGACCGGTATGTTGCCATCTGCAATCCACTACAATATGAAGCCATTATGAACAAAGGAGCTTGCGTTCAGATGGCAATGAGTGCATGGATTTGTGGGGTTCTCTGTGCTGTTATGCACACCAGTGGCACCTTTACAATTACATTTTGCTCTCAAGTTGTCGATCAGTTCTTCTGTGAAGTCCCAAAGTTAATAAGACTTTCTTGCAATGATTTGTACCTAGTTGAAGTTGGGCTTCTTGACTTTAGTTGTAGTGTAGTGTTTGGATGCTTTATCTTTATCATTACAACCTATGTGTCGATCTTCAGGGCTGTGCTCAGAATCCCTTCTGCGCAGGGGCGTCGGAAAGCCCTCTCCACTTGCCTCCCACACCTTACTGTTGTCTCTTTGCTTGTGTTCACTGGAGTCTTTGTCTATTCAAAACCTCCTGGTAATATTTCATCTGATCTGGATCTTGGTTTTTCTGTCGTTTATATCATATTCCCTTCTATGCTGAATCCATTCATTTACAGCATGAGAAATAAAGAGATCCGGACTGCCTTGTGGAAATTATTACATCAGAGGCATTTTCCTAACAAGGTTCAAAGATTGTTGTGAGTGTAACCTTCTTTAATGGAATACTGGGAAAAGTTCAAAAAAAATATTATCCCTGGTTGTATCATCGGTGAAGCAGCAAGAGCAGCGGTGTCCCCGGAAAACCGGGACTGCCCTGGTTCCTGGGACCAGGATAGGACCAGGCCCTGGGTACCGGAGTAGTCCCAGTTTTTTCAGGATGGATGGTAAGCCTACATATACTCAGATTTTCTTAATCCTTTTGTTATAGGTAACCTTATCACTCCACGTCGTGGTTCACAGAGTAACATAATCAAAAGCAGGTCCCTACATATTTATTTATTTATTTATTTATTTTTATCCCGCCTTTCTCCCCAAAGGGACCCAAGGCGGCTTACAACATGAAAAAAAAAAGAAGGCAATACAGAAAATACAATACAAAAAATAATCACTTTTTAAAACAATAAAAAACTGTTAACGAAAACTAGTAAAAAACAGCATTTAAAAGTTAATAAAAAACAGATCACATTATAATCATATCTTCCAATGTTTACCGAATCTACTATTTACGTGAGAAGGGAAGTTTTGGAAGAATAATGGCGTCGGCGCCCCCCCTCCCCGAGGATCGCCAGTGGACACATCCCCTGCAGTTCCTCAGAGCTCTGAGTAGTTCCATAATAGATCATGCGGCAGCTGATACATGGGTAAATGTGTCCCCTTCCCACCTCTCTCAACTGGCTTCTTCCCCACCACAGTCTTTAGGATGTAGTAGATGCTGTGGCCTCCTTCATGGATCATTGCCTTGTCGTGGTGAAGGGGCTTGCATAACTCAGTGAAGCCATGAGCTATGCCGTGCAGCTATGCCGTGTGCAGGGCCACCCAAGACGGACAGGTCATAGCGGAGAGTTCTGACTAAAAGTGATCCACTGGAGAAGGAAATGGCAACCCACTCCAGTAACCTTGCCAAGAATATCCCATGAACAGTACCAAAAGGCTAAAAGATGCACATTTCACATGCTAGCAAGGTTATGCTCAAAATCCTACAAGCTAGGCTTCAGCAGTACGTGGACCGAGAACTACCAGAAGTACAAGCTGGGTTTCGAAGAGGCAGAGGAACTAGAGATCAAATTGCCAACATGCGCTGGATCATGGAGAAAGCACAAGAGTTCCAAAACAAAAAAGCTACTTCTGCTTCATTGACTACGCAAAAGCCTTTCCTTGTGTGGATCACAACAAATTGTGACAGATTCTTAAAGAGATGGTGGTACCAGACCACCTTACCTGTCTCCTGAGAAACCTGTATGTGGGTCAAGAAGCAACAGTTCGAACCGGCCATGGAACAACCGACTGGTTCAAAATTGGGAAGGGAGTACGGCAAGGCTGTATATTGTCACCCTGCTTATTAAACTTATATGCAGAGTACATTATGAGAAATGCAGGGCTGAATGAATCGCAATCCGGAATCAAGATTGCCGGGAGAAATATCAACAACCTCAGATATGCAGACGATATCACCCTAATGGCAGAAAGTGAAGATGAACTAAAGAGCTTCTTGATGAGGGTGAAAGAGCAGAGTGCAAAAGTTGGCTTGAAACTCAACATTAATAAAACTAAGATCATGGCATCTGGTCCCATCAATTCCTGGCAAATAGAAGGGGCAGAAATAAAAGCAGTAACAGATTTTACTTTTTGGGGCTTCAAGATCACTGCAGACGGAGACAGCAGCCATGAAATTAAAAGACGCTTACTCCTTGGAAGGAAAACTATGGCAAACTTAGACAGCATAATAAAAAGCAGAAATATCACCATGCCAACAAAAGTTTGTATAGTCAGGGCGATGGTGTTCCCAGTAGCAACGTATGGTTGCGAGAGTTGGACCATAAGGAAGGCTGAGCGCCGAAGAATAGATGCTTTCAAACTGAGGTGCTGGAGAAGACTCCTGAGAGTCCCTTGGACTGCTAGGAGATCAAATCAGTCAATCCTAAATGAAATCAACCCTGACTGTTCCCTGGAACGACAGGTATTGAGGCTGGAGCTCAAATATTTTGGCCACCTAATGCGAAGAGAGGACTCTCTGGAGAAAACTCTGATGGTGGGAAAGACTGAAGGCAAAAGGAGAAGGGGAAGGCAAAGGATGAGATGGTTAGACAGCATCACCGATGCAACGAACATGAAAATGAGCGAACTCAGGAAGATAGTGGAGGACAGGAAGGCCTGGCGGGATATGGTTCATGGGATCACGAAGGGTCGGACACGACAACGACTGAACAACAAGACGCTGTGGCACTGTCCCTGCATCCTACACGCCAATGCCAGAGAGAATTGGATCATTAATCAGTCGTAATTTGCAAACTATTAACATGTGTATATTTTTCCTTTGTGTTTCTTTTATATCTTGAACCTGATCATATATAGTTTGAGAAATTAAAGTGTAATATTTTGCATAATACACTTAGAAAGAAAGGGCTCCAGATTACTTCTGAAAACTTTGATTTGTCTGTGACATCTAAAGTCCAAAGTCCCAAATAAAGGAATACTTTCAGGAATTTACCAAGTATTTGGTGCAGATCATTCAGGCTATCATGAATGGAGCCTTTTCTGGTCTTTAGGAAATTCCATGGGTTTCCACACATTTCTTCCAAAGCAAATTTGAACCTGGTAACAAAAGCCACCTCCTAGAAGCTTTCTTAACTTGGAGCAAAACATTTGTTAGCAACACAAAAGCAGGGTCCCCAATCCTACCTTTCCTCAACAACAGTCTCAAATTATAACAAGTTTATTAAAAGTCTAAACAAAAAGGGAATTAAACAACATGGAGAAAGAAGGGTGAGCAGTAAAGATACAGCAGGCAGATGGGAAAAAAAGCCTGAGCTTGATGAAGCACATAAAGAAAAGCTTTCCTGAAACAGTAGCAGAGGAAGCGATGGGGCAGGGGGGCCTTCAGGCAAGCCACGGGGGGGGGGAAGCATGCCGTGGCAGCGTTTTAAAATGGCCGCGCGGCTCGCATGTCTGGCCTCCTAGGAACTCTATTTGGATTTTAAAATGCTGGGGGGCGGGCTTTCTTGACGCAACGTGGCATGGCAGGGAT
This sequence comes from Plestiodon gilberti rubricaudatus, assembly GCA_026170595.1. Classification (NCBI taxonomy): domain Eukaryota; kingdom Metazoa; phylum Chordata; class Lepidosauria; order Squamata; family Scincidae; genus Plestiodon; species Plestiodon gilberti. Next base: position 25,474,384 of record JANXHW010000006.1, read on the forward strand.
GCCACTGGCAGGGGAGGGGTTTGTTCTGTTCCGCGCGGGGGGGGAGGGCGGAGAGGCTAACTATGACTCTGACCCCAAATGGCTTCAATAACCATTAATTCACAGCAGATGGAGATGGAATGCTACTCAAACTTTCAGCCCACAACACCCATAACATATTCAATGAATTCAATATTCATATCCTGTATTCAACTGGGGAAGTTTTACAGTAGCTGGAGTCACTTCGTAGACAAAGCCACGAAAGGTCACAATCTAGCTAGATGGCCCCTAGCTGATGTTACTTCCTTTGCTCAAGGAATCCCCATTCATTGCACACATAGGTCAAGCAAGAGGGGGCTCCTTTCTGAGCTGCCAACAAATGGGTCACTCAGGTGAATGGAAGAGAACAATGCCCACTTCCTTGAAAATATATATTTTTTCTTTGAGGATGTCATCAAGTTACCTGATTGGAGGAGTGGAACTGACCTGGTCACTTCATCCCACCCCCTTGATTAGATGGACGGGTTTGGCTGCACGATTTGGAAGTGCTTGCCAATCTCAGTACTCCAGACAATGAGTAATTTCACCAATCTACAAACACATGTGGTCTAGATAATGGAGTTTCCATCACAGGACAAAGGCTGTTTGCAAAGTATGGTCCAGCAGTGTTGCTGGGGAGCTAAGAGTGTCAAAAAGCACAGCAAAATAGGCAAAAATGGGGGGGTCACAATTAGGTTAATAAAATTTTTTTCTAAACTTGTGTATATGGGAGATGGGTGGAATTTCCTTATCTTTAGATATGTCTTTACTCAGATGCAGCTTACTGGGGACAATGATTTCTTTAGGCTTGTTAAAGGAAAGAGGGAAAAAAACAAATCAGGTCAAGAAAAAAAGTCTCAGCAATCAGCTGTGCTGGACTCCTGGGAGTAGGTCTCAAAGAAGTAAAGGAGATATTAATAACATTTCATTCCCATGTAAAAAGCCTTTTATTGCCAATGATGATCGAAAGAACTACACGCACAGAGCCAAATTTCAAAGGAGGGGAAATACTTCCACGAATAGAGATATGCTGACACAAATTCATCAAAAACATCTGCAATCAGATTATAAATACTATTGAAAGATACCAATGGGGAAAAATTAGTACATTCTAATGCAATCGAGTTATGCTGACACGTAATGACCTAACAGCTTTTGAGACGAGATTATATCTACTATTGAAAGATGCCAGTAGGAAAAAAGTAAGTAAATTTTAATCCATTTTTTCTCTTTCTGAACTATTGGCCTTTTCGTCCATGCACCTTTTTTTTTTGTTTTCTGCCTCCTGCTATCTGGAGTTCAGGTCCATCTCATATATTGTTTCAATTAGAGCCAGCAAAACACTGATTTCACATGGCTACAGCACTACGTTTGTAGTTGTATGGACATATTTCCGTGAATATCATTGACCAGCACTTTGCACCACAAAAATTAGATTGAAGAGACAATCAGATTGTCTCCTTATACAACAGACATTTATTTGCATACTGCTCATTTCGTTGTCCATTGACTAAAGTGGTCTAAAAAAAGAAGAAGCAATTCTTCCTCAGTACATGGGAAAATCCATGTTAATAGAATTAGTTTATTCTCCCACAGGTAGCATGGAATTTTCTGTTGCAGAAAGAAGACCCAATCTTACCTCCACCTCTGATTTTCTGCTTCTGGAATTCTCAGAGGTCAGAGAACTACAGATTTTGCATTTCTTTCTATTCCTGGCTGTGTACTTGACAACCATGATTGGAAATCTCCTCATCATTACTATAGTAATCCTTGATCATCACCTGCACACCCCCATGTACTTCTTCCTGATGAACTTAGCTCTTATGGACATGGGCTCCATTTCTGTTATTGTACCAAAATCATTGGCTAATTCACTCATGAACAGCAGAACCATTTCTTATTCTGGATGTGTTGCCCAAGCATTCTTTCTTTTCCTGTTTGGAGGATCAGATTTTGCCCTCCTGACAATAATGGCACATGACCGGTATGTTGCCATCTGCAATCCACTACAATATGAAGCTGTTATGAACAAAGGAGCTTGCATTCAGATGGCAATGAGTGCATGGATTTGTGGGGTTCTCTATGCTGTTATGCACACCAGCGGCACTTTTGCAATTAGCTTTTGCTCTAATGTTGTTGATCAGTTCTTCTGTGAAATCCCAAAGTTAATAAGACTCTCTTGCAATGATTTGTACCTAGTTGAAGTTGGGCTTCTCATCTTTAGCTGTAGTGCAACATTTGGATGCTTTGTCTTCATCATTACAACGTATGTGTCGATCTTCACTGCTGTGCTCAGAATCCCTTCTGCGCAGGGGCGTCAGAAAGCCCTCTCCACTTGCCTCCCACACCTTACTGTTGTCTCTTTGCTTGTGCTCACTGGAGTCTTTGTCTATTCAAAACCTCCCGGTAATATTTCGTCTGATCTGGATCTTGTTTTTTCTGTCGTATACACCACATTCCCTTCTATGCTGAATCCATTCATTTATAGCATGAGAAATAAAGAGATCCGGACTGCACTGTGGAAATTATTCCATCAGAGGCATTTTCCTAACAAGGTTCAAAGATTGTTGTGAGTGTAACCTTCTTTAATTGAATAATGGGGAAGTTCTAAAAATCATTAGCCCTGGTTGTATGAAAATGTTAATAATCCTGCGACATACACTCATGTTGTCCTCATTCTTCACCTGAATTTGCCTCACTCTTCAACTATTGCAGAGATCTGCCCAAATTCCTGACAATGAAGTAGACATTCTTGTTGTACTTTCTATGTGAACTACACGTGCTCATCTTTACTATTATTAAACCATTTGTTTATGTAATCTTAGCATTTCTCAGAGTAACGTCAACAAAAGTAGGTCCCTACATATCTTCCAATGTTTACGGAATCTACTACTGTATTTCGGTGAGAAGAGATTACTTGTTCTTCGATGTAGTGAAGAAAACTTATGAAATGATGTATAGAGCATGTGTTGTATTATAATTTTAACCAGAGATTTGGTACCCTTGAGAATTACTCACATATTGTCTGAAGCTTGTAATGTATGAGGCCTGTTCTCCCCACATGATGTATCTCCAGAAAATTGACATTTTAGGGCTGATAAAGACATTAAAAGTGATTAACCGCCTAATCTTATGTCCTCATAATACCAGCATAACACAACACCAGTGCATCAAGGGCCGGCTGCTTCATGGCTGTCTGTCCACAATGAGCAGCATGACGCAGAACGCGCGCCAGCCGAACCCCATCCAGGGATGGGATAGGATGCAGCAGAGCTGGTGGATGTTGCATATCTGACCTCATCCTGGGCCTGATATGCCCCCTGCAGTTCCTCGGAGTTACACCAGCCAGATACCTGGCACAGCTCTGAGGAGTTCCATGGGGGATCATGCAGCAGTGGACGCATAGGTAAGTGTGTCACCTTCCCACATCTCTCAACTGGTTTCCCACCTTCCCACCTCTCTCACCACAGAGTGTAGGATATATATATATCTTTGTGTTTCTTTTATATCTTGAACCTGATCATATATAGCTTGATAAATGAAGGCTGTTTCATGGAAGCTGTAAAATTTTGCATGCTACACTTACTGCAGAATCCTGTGTAAGGATACATGGTCAGTCTAAAAGGCTGGTTGAGGTATCCTATTCCATTCCCAGGCTGCCCTGGGGCAGCCCAGGAGCACCTTGGGAGAAGTGTCGGCAATCCCAGGGCCTAAGGGCCTTCTCGGATGTACACCAGCTCTGAAGCTTACATATAACCAGAGAGTCCATGTAAGGCCGAACCGGACTGGGAAGGTGTTTAGGATATCAGTGGAGCATGCCGCCGATATCCCCACCCTCTCCCAGCCCAGGCTGGCCAATTGCTACCCCATCCCCGGCTGCCTCTGCCCTCTCTCCCCCCATCCCTGCACTGACCGGTGCAGGACTTACCATTGGCGGAGGGCACAGGGTCCAGAGGACAGTGGAGTGAGGGCTGCCAGGCTTGGCACTGGCAGAACTTACTCCAAGTCATTGCAAATATGCTTTACGGCACATTTGCGATGCTTTGTGGTGGCGGAGTGCGCACTCCACCGCTCCAAAGTTAGAGAGGATTGCACTGCCTGAAAGAAAGGGTTCCGGATTGCTTCTGTAAACTTTGATTCTGTATGTCTTTATTTTATTAATTGGCTGGTGTTGTTTCTTTTTGGTTTTATTGGTGTAGGTTGCAAGCTAGCTGAATGATGTCAGAGCTTTTTATGATGTCATTTGCTGATGTTATGGAACATCAAAGGATAAATGATGTAACACCATAGCAATATTATTAAAACATGTTGTTTGTAATATCAAAAGCCCCAAGTTCCAAATAAAAGAATATTTTTAGCCATTTATCAAGTATTTGGTGGTGACCAATCAGGCTATCTTGGATGTAACCTTTCCTGCTCTTTGGGAAATTCTATGAGTTACCACAACTTTCTTGCACAGCACGTTTGACCCTGGTAACAAAAGCCACCTCCTAGAAGCTTCCTGACTTGGTGCAAACAATGTGTTGGCAATATAAAAGAAGGATCCCCAATCATACTTGTCCTCAACAACTCCATGACCAAATTCACAGCCCAATCCTATCTTTTTCCTCCCCTGCCTATGCAGCATTGCTACAAGAATGCACACTGGATCCTGCGGGAGGGGAAAGTCCTGGAGGGCTCTTCCAGGTAAGGGAATCTTAGAGTAGAGTAGAAGGAATACCAGCCTAACCTGGGTGGGCCAGTTGCCTTGGTGAGTGCTTCTCTGGATTCCAGTGGAGGAGGGCAAGACACAGACACAGGCACACATCCTAGTATTTTCTTTTAAGAAGCCCATGCATCGATAGAATCCCTCTCCCTCTAAGGTTTGCCCTATTCATCTGGACTCATTACTTTCGTTCCTACTATTCTTTCAAGCACTGAAAGGAGAGCCAAATTCTTCATGAACTGCTTTATTTATTCAAGTGTCACAGGTCATCTGCCCTGTTCATCCACTCTCAGCCAAATCTTTTACCATTACTTTGGTACCTCCTATTCTTGGAGCTACTTTGAGGAGGGTACCTCATATTCTTGGAGCTACTTGGAGCCCATGAGAGGTGGGTAAAGGGGGTAAATTGTACCCGGGCCCAGGTTCAAAAAGGGGGCCGAGGAGCCAAAGGAGGGGAACCAGAAATTTCCCAGGATCTCAGCTGGCCTCATGAAGAGTGAAAGACGGTGGCCCCGGCAAGGTCTACTGGGTGGGTAGACATGGGCACCACATCGGGAAGCTTGATAGACCTGGGCTCTGAAGACTTTTCCGGCTATTGCAGCCCTCGTCCACCCTGTTTTGCCCCCTCCCCCTTTGAGAAGGGGCCCAAAATAAACTTTATACCCCCTGATAAAATTCCTCTCAGAGGCCCTGGTGAGGGGATGCACATTCTTTATGAACTGCTTCATTTATTCAGTAGTCAGTTAAAGCAAGCAAACAGCAAACATAATTCCATATATCTGGAGCATCACATGGCACTGGAAAACTACTTTGTCCACCAGAACTGATTATTCCTTCTCTCATTACTGGTAGATGACTTGTGCCAATCACCTCCAATATTTCTCTGCAAGTGTAGAGGACTCTAATTTTGGTAAAGACCCTCTGCTATTATATCCTTTCCCTATGAAAGCAGCCTATTTATCCACATGCTTATAACCTCTTTCATTATTACGGGAGTGTTTCCATGATATACAGTATAGGCTTAGTGTAAGATACACTCTGGCAGTGCACAGAATCACCAGAACCATCCCAAACCCACTGGAGGATCGCTCCGGACCTGCCGAGGTAGGTGGGATGTCAGGTGAGGTAGGATGAGGTGGAGGGAGGACGGAACAGGGGTGGGGGAGAGCACAACGAGGTGGGGGAAAGGGGTCAGGGCAGGTAGAATGGGTCAGTAGCAATGGTGAGGGAAGGGCAGAACAGGTCTGGGAAGGGGGTGGTTTCAGTGGTAGCAGCATCCGCCAAAACCTAGCCCCCCCCCCTCCTGGATGTGATCCCACAGCATAGGTGGACCTGTGCCATCAAATTTGCTAGCACAGATCCAAGTAGACCCTGCCGCACTGTAGAGTTTTACCCTTCGGACAACGCTGGCTCTTCGGCTTTGAAATGGAGATGAGCACCACACCCTAGAGTCGGACACGACTGGACTTAATTGTCAGGGGATACCTTTACCTTTTTAAGGGAACAAATGCTCCCTTATCCAGAGGAGACCTCTGTAACTGCCATGCCTGCAGGATGCAGCGGTAGCTATTTTGGTGTTGCTGCATTGATGGGGTGGGGAAAGATTTGGATTGGGATGTGTGGCTCTAATGCACTACTCTGTTGGAATACAGATATGTGCTGCATAATGACCTTCTGGCCAACGGCAGACTGCATATATGTCAGTGGTCCCATACGATTAAACTTATTAAATTCCCCACCCCCACCCCTTTACTACAATCCCCTGCCCCCATCACTGCCATTTTTTATCTTTCATAGTTTTACTGTACCTCTCACAGTGGTTACCATACTGATTTTTGGTGGCTGGAGTCATTTAGCAGACAAAGCAACAAAAGGTCACAATCTAGCTAGATGCCCCCTAGCTTACTTTACTTATATTGCTCAAGGAATCCCCAGTCATTGCATTTAGAGGTCAGCAAGTGGGTGCTCCCAGAGACGATCCTGCGCCCCCCGGGGGGGGCAGATTTTCGCCACCCCCCAATAAAAAATGAAAAAAAAACCAAAAAGTAATAAAAAAAACACACCCCGGGGTTTTTCGGAGGTTTTCGGGCATTTTTACTGTAATGTACATGTGTGTATGCTTTGTCCCACTTAGCTTGTGTATCCCGGAGCCTTCATCCTTTCGTTCTGCCTGCGACCGGGCGGCAGAACTCCGGAAAAGCGCCCGGTCGCTCCGGAGCAGGGCGCTCCGTCGTTCTGCGCTTGTGCATGTCTTCACAGTTTGCGCAGGCGCAGAACGACAAAAATTCCAATCGTTGTGCACATGTGCAAGTCTTCTCAGTTCGCGCATGCGCTGAAAGATTGGAATTTTTGTCGTTCTGCGCCTGCGCAAACTGTGAAGACATGCACAAGCGCAGAATGATGGAGCGCCCTGGAGCAGGCAGAACGAAAGGATGAAGGCTCCGGGATACACAAGCTAAGTGGGACAAAGCATACACACATGTAGATTACAGTAAAAAAGCCCGTAACCCCCCGAAAAAAACCGTGAAAACAGTAAAAATACAGAAACACAAATCGAAACCTAAGTAGGCCCCCGCCCCCCCCAGGAGCCTCTGCGCCCTCTGCCCGGGGGCCCTGGGCCCCCGCCCCCCCTTGACGACGTCTCTGCGTGCTCCTTTTTGAGCTTCCAAAGAATGGGTCACTCAGGTGAATGGAAGAGAACAACCCCCACTTCCTTGAAAATGTACAACCTTCCTTTGATGTTACCTAATTGGAGGAGTGAAACCCACCTGGTCACTCCATCCCACCCCCTTGCCTAGATGGACAGGTTTGTCTGCCCAATCTCTAAGTGCATGCCAATCTCTGTACTCCAGACATGGAGTAATTTCCACAGTTTACAAACACATATGGGTTTAGATCAGGAGTTCTCAACCCCTTCCCAGCTGAGTGCCACCTCCGATGCCTCTCTCCTGCTGTGTACCGCTGGAAGTGACAAGGCAGGAGCCTCTCGGAAGCAAAAACGTGGCATCCAAAGTGCCGCATCAGAGCAGGGTTCCAGCAGTCCGAGTACCACCAGCGGTTGGCCAAAGTACCACTGGTGGTACAAGTCCCACTGGTTGAGAAAGCCTGGTCTAGGTAACGGAGTTTCAAACACAGGACAAAGACTGTTTGCTAGGTATAGTCCAGCAGCTTTCTCAGGGGAGTTAAGGGTGTCAAAAAGCACAGCAAAGTTGGCAAAAAAACACAACTAGGTGGACAGAGGATTCATCACAATTAGGTTAATAAGAATTGTGTTTAATTGTGTAAGGGAGATGGGTGGAATGTTTGTATCCTTAGATATTTCTTTACTCAGACACAGCTTGCTGACGACAATGATTTCTTTAAACTTGTTAGGAAAAGGGAAAAAAACAAATCAGGCAAAGAAAAAAGTTTCAGCAATTTTAATTATTTTTTAATCAACAGTGCTGGACCCCTGGGAATAGGTCTCGAAGCAGTCAAAGGAGACATAAATAACATTTCCTGCCCATGCAGAAAGCCTTTTATTTCCAATGATGACAGAAAGAACTACACACAAAGTGTCAAATTTCAACGGAGGAGAAATACTTCAACGAATAGAGGTATGCAGACACAAAATGACATAAAAGCATCTGGAATGAGATTATATTGGCTATTGAAAGACACAAATAGGAAAAAAGTAAGTAATTTTTAATCCAATTTTTATTTTTCTCCACTGACGATTGTCCTTTTCATCCAAGCAGCTTTATTCGTTCTCCAAATACCATTTAGATTGTGTTACAATAGCTGCAGTTCTTTCATTTCAGTTTGCCTATGCTGATTATGGGTTGGTCTTAAATTCATGGGAATAACATGATCTCAATGATGCAATAACGTGTTTTCTGTAGCTCATATGAATTTAAAAAGTGAATCCATAGACACACCACCGTCCCCCAGGACTTCCACACACCCACTGCACCAACTTGCAAAGTAGATCTCCCATGCAGTCAAAATGCCCTTACAAAATTATAAATCATCATTTGGGATGGAGCACAGCTTTTCCTCCAATACTAAAATCATTTTTTTTTAACCATTCACTGTTTTAAAAACCTGGAACATGATCTTTCCCAGGATAGATGAGTGCAAAAGTAGAAGCAGTGGTACACACATAAAAGGTATCCCTTGACATTTAAGTCCAGTCGTGTCTGACTCTAGGGTGCGATACTTATCTACGTTATGAAGCCAAAGAGCCAGCGCTGTCCGAAGACGCTTCCGTGGTCATGTGATCAGCATGACTCTCCTTGCCGCAGCATGTAGTGTGTGATTGGACACGGAACGCTGTTACCTTCCCACAAGCAGTACCTATTTATCTACTCGCATTAACATGCTTTCGAACTGCTAGGTTGGCAGGATCTGGGCGAAGCGGCGAGAGCTCACCCCGTCGCGTGGATTCGAACTGCCAACCTTTTGATCGACAGCTCATGGTTCAGTGGTTTAACCCACTGCGCCACCCCTTAGCCGAACATGACAAAAAATAAAAATCCTGGCTTCCACTGACCCACCATGAAAGGTTTAGGTGGAAGACTCATTCCATCCCTCTGCGCCAAATATCAATCAGCAGGAATTCAGTTTCTTAAAAATACAACTAAGACTGTATTCCTACACAGACCTTGCTGTAAATGCTCCCCTCCGCCTGAACCCACCGTTCAATTATCGCATCAATGCCATCGGCTCACATACCAGCGCCTCATGGACTTATCTCACCATCTTCAGGTGTCTCATCCTTGTGTGGAACCTGTTGCTCCTTGCCCCCTTCTTGTAAAGTGATGGGTGGACGGAACATTGGGTGTGGAATCTCCCTCTATAAGAACTTTTCAATAAAATGGTGACAGAGCTGCAGGCTCCATGTGCAGACAAGTCCAGGAAAGATGGGGGGCAGAGGGCATGAAGAAGACTTACCTCCTCTTGTGAAGGCTGTGGCTCCACTGCCGCTTCCTATAACTAGGAAGGTGGAGAGAATCCACTCTTTCTCCTCCTACTGCTTTAGAAGAAGTTTAACCCCTTCTCTAGCTCACCACCTGGGTAATGAGTTCAACCTGGCCTGCCTTGGCTAAATGTAGGTCTGCCAACATAGGCCTGCCTTGGCTAAATGTGAACAATTGCTTCAGCATGGGTAAAGCCTGGGAAGGAATGTGTTTATAATTATTGCCGTGCTTTCAATCTAAGGTGTAATAGTATGTAATGCAATCACAGGCTGTCCATGTGGCCAAATTTGATGAGTGCAGAAGTAGAGAGGACCTCTACAAACAGTGGAATCTCCTACACCTGTAGATGAAATAGTGCGTGAAATTGGGAACTGGTCTGATATGGAGTCACGTAGCAGTAGTGACTGGAGCAACCAGGAGGTCTGGTGGACCCAAAAGTTTCACTTTTGCATAGGTTTACAACTACAAAGTTTAGTTATGTGGGATCAAGTGTTTTACTGGCTACCACATAAATGAGGCAATTTATGAGCTGGATCTGAGCTCCAGATGGCAGGGAGAAAACAAGAAGACAGGAAAAGAAGCCCAATCAGTGGTCCATCAGATGTAGGGAGAGAAGTAACCAACAAGTTTTTAAACTTGCAACGTCTACTGGTGAAGGTCAACATTTACACAATTTCTCACTATATACATTGGGTGGCTCAGCTCACATGCTGCCAGTCTTCCAACAAAGAACAATATATGTGTCTGTATGGGGGTGGTAAGGGGAGAATTGCTGCTCCTCTGGGGTGAAGAAACACATACCCAGCTTTTTTTAATACAGTGCTTTAATTCTGTTCTCAACAAACTACTGCCTCATCCAAATACTATACCAAAACAGTCCTGATAGAATACCCCTGGGACGCATCTAGCATCCCGGGGAGGCTTTACTTTCCCCCCCCCCTGGCACGCTAGACAGCGTGGTGACCCGGGCCATTTGGATTGGCTGGGCTGGGTCACGTGGCTGGGGATGACGGAGGGAACGCTGCTGCACTCGCGCAGGCCCCTCAGTCGTCTCCCGGCCGGCAACCCCTCCCTCCCTCTCTTGTGATAGTCTGGGATTAGCCGGTCGCCTGTCGGAGCCAGGTAGGAATTTTTGGCCGCCAATAAATTGGCACACTGTTGGTGGCTTTTTTTGCCTACCTCAGACTGTGGTTTTGAGAAGGGAGTTGTTAGTCAGCTGGTCACCTGGCAGGTGGCGTGCGGGAATGGGTCGGTAGGAGAGATGGCCTCGGCGTGCATCGTGAGGTTGGCAAGGTCAGGAGGTGAGCCATAAATGACACTCAAACGGGTCGGTGAGGCTGGGTGGCAAGCCCCCTGGCCGGAGCAAGGAAGGCCCATCAATGGCCTGGCCAGTATGGGTACCTGAATTGCTCCACTGCCTTGACCCTTCGGGGTTGGCTGTGATAGGCTCACTCGGACAGTGACCGAGGGGGCCTGGAGCCAGGATGTTTTACCCCATAAAATCGAGGGGAAGTAGACGGCTGGGGGGCCATTTTCCCAAATAGTGCCTGCACGCCTCTGGGGGTGGAGTTTGTTACCCCCAGTTATATTTTCCCTCTGCAGCTCTTTGTATATTAAATAAAAGTGACCATATTCACCAAACGTACGTTGTCTGGTGTGTTTACCTGGGGGGGGGGTGTAAGGGTAATGGCCTTATTTCTAATACTTCTGATAAAATTGTCAGTGATACTCTCTGAAATAATTCAAACACTTTGCACCATGAAAATTAGTTTGATGACGACTACAATTATCTCATACCTTCTCCCCAAATACAACAGACATTTCCTTGCAGGGTACATTCTACAACTCATTTTATTGTCCATGGACTAAAGCAGTCTAAATTCAAGCAATTCTGCTTCAATACACGGGGAAACTGGTTGTAACAGAATTCAGTTCATCTTCCCACAGGTAGCATGGAATTTCCTGATGCAGACGGAAGACCAAATCTTACCTCCACCTCTGATTTTCTGCTCCTGGAATTTTCAAAGGTCCGAGAACTACAGATCTTGCACTTCTTTATATTCCTGGCTTTGTATTTGACAGCCATGATTGGAAATCTCGTCATTATTACAATAGTAGTTCTTGATCATCACCTGCACACCCCCATGTACTTCTTCCTAATGAACTTAGCCCTGTTGGACCTGGGCTGTATTTCTGTCGTTGTCCCCAAATCTATGGCTAATTCACTCAAGAATAGCAGAACCATTTCTTATCCTGGATGTGTTGCTCAAGTGTTCTTTCTTTTCTTATTTGAAGGATCAGATTTTGTCCTCCTTACAATAATGGCACAGGACCGTTACGTTGCCATCTGCAATCCACTACAATATGAAGCCATTATGAACAAAGGAGCTTGCATTCAGATGGCAACTGCTGTATGGATTTTTGGTGTTCTCTATGCTGTTATGGATACAAGTGGCACTTTTACTATGACCTTTTGCTCTCATGTTGTTGAGCAGTTCTTCTGTGAAATCCCAAAGTTAATAAGACTCTCTTGCAATGATTTCTATCTTATTGAGTTTGGGCTTCTCATCTTTAGCTGTAGTGCAGCGTTTGGATGTTTTGTCTTCATCGTTACAACGTACGTGTCAATCTTCAGGGCTGTGCTCAGAATCCCCTTCCACACAGGGACGTCGGAAAGCCCTCTCCACTTGCCTCCCTCACCTCACTGTTGTCTCTTTGTTTATGTTCACTGGAGTCTTTGTCTATACAAAACCTCCCAGTAATATTTCATCTGATCTTGATCTTGGTTTTTCTGTCATATATAGCATATTCCCATATATGCTGAATCCATTCATTTACAGCATGAGGAATAAGGAGATCCGGACTGCATTGTGGAAGTTATTGCATTCGAGGCATTTTCCTAACAAGATTCCAAGAATGTTGTGAGTGTAACCTTCTTCTTTAATTGAATAGCGGGAAAGGTTCTAAAAATTATTATCCCTGGTTGTATGAAAATGTTACTCTGCCACATATTCTCAGGTTGTTCTCTCTCTTCACTTACATTTGCATCACTCTTCAGCTTTTGCAGAGATCAGCCAGGATTATTGACAAAGAATTAAACATTCTTGTTGGACTTTACATGCGCACTACACATGCACATCTTTATTGTTGTTGTTAAACCATTTGTTTAGGTAAACTTATCAGTCTTCTCAGAGTAACATAAATAAAAGCACGTCCCAACATATCCTTCTGTGTTTAGGGAATCTATTATTTAGGTGGGAAGGGAAGGAGACTTCTCAAGAAGAATGAATTACTTGCTCTTCAATGCAGTGAAGAAAACTTATCAAATAGAGTATAGAGCAGGGGTGGTCAAACTGTGGCTCATGAGTCACATGTGGCTCTTTGACACATAATGTGCGGCTCTCAGAAATATGTTGGCTGAGCTCCTTATTGCATCACAATTAACATAAAAAGCAAATAAATTTTCAAGCTATATAATTATTTACCAGGTATAAACTGAGAGAGTCCACTGGATTAAAACATAAGTTTAATGTTCATGGTGAGTAAATATATTTAAGAATTTAAATGCTTCTTAAAATTGCGGCTCTCAAACAGCTCTCTTACGGCTCTCAAACATCTGGAGTTTATCGTATGTGGCTCTTACATTAAGCAAGTTTGGCCACCCCTGGTATAGAGCATGTGTTAAACCTAATTAAAACCATGGATTTGGTACCCCTGACAATTGCTCACATGTTATCTAAAGCTTGAAGGTAGGAGACCTCCCCACATGATGTATCTGCAGATCGGTGACATGTGGGTTTGTTAAAGATATTCAAGTGACGGTCCAATCCTATCTCCTTCTAATGCCAGCATACCATTGGGTACACTGGCAAAATGAGGGCCCCACAATCATGGATGCCCCTCTGCTGGCAACTGCTTCATGGCCGTCAGTGCAGCAGCCAGGAGGCCACACACTGCAAACAGTGCAGCACAGACCGGCCACCAGCAGAACTCCATCCTGGGATGTGATGGGATACAGTGAAACTGGCAGATGCCCCATTCTGAACCCCCATCCTGGGACTGTCATGCCCCTTGCAGCTCCTTGGAGTTACGCCACCATGAGAGCTGGCAGAGCTCTGAGGAGTTCCATTGGGGATTATGCAGCAATTGACACACAGATAAATGTGTTCCTTTCCCACCCTTCTCAACTGGCTACTTCCCAGGAATGGTTCATAGGATGCAGTGGACACTGTGTGGGCAGCCCGGCATCCTATGTGCCATTGCCAGATAGGATTGGGTCGTTAATCAATCATAAGTTACAAACTATTTCCTGGTGTCCTTTTTTTCTTTATGTTTCTTTTCTGTCTTGAACCTGGTTATGTATATAATTTGATACATGATAATTGGTTCGTGGAAGCTGTAAAGCTTTGCATACTACACTTACAGCGCAATCCTACGTAAGGATCCGGCTGGCGGCCCAGGTACACCCGTCGGATCCTGAGCACCGGTGACCAGGCTGCCACCGGGCCGGAGGTCTACGCGAGGAAGGGGACATTCGTCCCCTTCCCCGTGTGGGATATGTCCGAAGCCATCCACCGCCCCCTCCTGTACCAGCTGGGCCAATGGCCCCCCTCCCCAGCGAAACGTCCCCACAGCCCGCTGGATACTTACCTGGGTTCGGCGGCAGCCGCAGGGGTGCTCCATTGTCGGAGCAAGAGAGGCCGGCCTCTGCGCCGACCCTCCTTGCACATGAGTAGTAGCAAACATGCTTTAGGGCTCATTCCGTTGCCAGCAAGTAGAAGAGGATTGCGCTGTTAGAAAGAAAAGGCTCTGGATTTCTTCTGTAAAGTTTGATTCTGGATGTCACTATTGTATTAATTGGTTGGGGTTGTTTTTTTCAGTTTCATTGGTTGAGAGTTAGCTGAGCGTTAGCTGGATGATGTCTGAGCTTTTCATGATGTCATTTGCTGAAGTTCCACATCAAAGGATAAACAATGTAACACCATACCAATATTTTAAAAACATGTTGTCTGTAATATCTAAAGTCCCAAGTCCCAAATAAAAAATAATACTCAGGAATTTAAAGTATTTGGTAGTGATCATTTATTTTGAATTGTTGGAGTTGACCTTAATCCCACAGAAGGGCCCAAACTATGCATGGTTTTAGGTCTGTGTCCAGGAGACTTGATAGTCAATGATCTGAATAGTGAGTCAACTCTGTTGTCATCAGTTATCTCTCACACTGAGCTTCACCTGCCAACTACTATTCTACATTCCTACTTTGTATCAAATCCTCATTCAATCAGGGAAAAAAAAATATTCGAGTATAGGAGATGTTTTGCTGCCTGACAACAAATCCCCTCTTGCCTCTGAAGCCTCCTGATCCCCCCCCCCCGCAAGTCCATTTTTGGTGCAGCTGCTCCAGCCCGGGGGGAGGAGGGTATATGATTATATGATAGATATAATGATATATGATAGAAAGATCTACACATATAGTGCAGAAAATTCTTCAAGGAGAACAACATATGATACTGACACATAATTTCCTAAAAGCCTCTGGAACAGGAATTTCAAATACTATTAAGGGACACCAATGGCAAAGAAGTAAGTAAATATTTTCTACGTTTTCCATATTCTCATCTGTCTGTTGGTCTACAACTTCCCTCCCTCCATATACTTCTGTCTGTTGGTCTACCCTCCCTCCCTCTCTCCCTCCCTATCCTTTTCTGGATATCTTCCTCCTTCCGTTCTCTCAACCACAAAGTTCAATCCCAGCTCATACTGACTTAACATGACAAAAAAAGCTGATTCCACATGTCTCAAGCAAGCACCACATTGTAGTAGTAAATGTATGCAAAAGTGGATTGTTGGATCCACCAGACCTCATGGTGGCTTCTCTCACTAGTGTTAAGCAATTCCAGATGAGAGGTACATTTTCTCCCCCCCATCCCCGGATTTCTGCAAGTGTAGGAAACACCATCTTTCGTGTATGGACATTCTCTCATCACCACTCCTGCTACCGCCACGTTTGGGCAGATGGGAAACCTTTGTTTTTACTGTTATGATTTGGGAAGTGATTACATTACATCCAATGTCACATTTGATTGGTAGCACTGTTCCCATTTAGCCATGTTCTAAAAAGGCTGAATTCCTATTGATTTGTAGTTGGAGCAGAGGGGTGCATTGAACCAGGCTTCCATTCTATCCCTTCACAGCTGATGGGTGGAAATCAGGATTTTTTTCTTCTTTGTTTGGACAAATGCTGCTGCTTCTCCATTCGTCTATCCTGGCATTGGTGATGCTTCATGTTTAGAAAAAAAAAAAAAGGTTTGGTTGGAAAAGAGGGGGGGATTTCTTCAATGGTCCCTCCTAACAGATCAGACTCTCTACTGGGCAGCAGATCCATGTTGCAAATTGGGGCTGGTGGTGATTCACTTTATTCATATGAGCAACAGCTACAGTAAGTTGATTTGAGTCAACTAGAAGAAGCCATTCAGTTCATGTTTTCTCCAAGAATTTAGGATCCAACCTTGGTTACTCACACATACACAGCGGTGCAAAGTGGCCCCTTCCACTCCCAGTCAGAGCCATTCCAGTGAAGGTAACATTCTAGAGCCAGTGTTGCCTTCACTGCTGAAATGGTTCTGACAGCAAATGGGAGGGGCCACTTTACACTACCGTGTAGCAGTGTGCAGCACTTACTGCGCTGCCCTCCCCCTCTAGCCCCGCTACTGAATAGACTACTCTAGCTTGGGTAGATCTCTCTATTCCAGGGTTTCTCAACCAGTGCAACTCGTACCATCAGTGGTACTTCTGCTGACTGCTGGTGGTTCTCGGACCACCAAACCACTTGAACCCTGCCATTTTCACTACCAAGTGGCTCCTGCCTTTGGCCGAGCCTCTTGGGAATGCTGAGAGGGGGCCTCCCCACCCACCCAGAGCCTCCTACCTGCATTTTATGGCCTCTAAAACCCCAAACCTGGAAGTAACTAGTGATGATGTCATTGCCAGTCACTTCCGCTGGTACTCAGCAGGAGAATGGCACCAGGGGTGGTACTCGGCTGGGAAGATGTTGAGAATTCCTGCTCTATTCAGTTATTCATCTTGTCTGAGTCTTCAAAGTACTTCACTGTATAGACTGAAGCAAGTATATGTGTCTATTGTGCTGGACAGGGAAGAAATAAAAACATTTCAGGGCTGATGAAACACATTCACACTCTTTACACTGTTTTAATTCACTCAGCTGAAATCACTTCCTTATCCAAACAATAAACCAAACCATTCCCATTGAAAAACACTTACCTCACTGAATATCACTCAGCAGCACACAGTCCCATTAGAACAAATTTGGTGAGGATTGTCACAGTCCATCTCTACCCTCAGATAACAGAGGTTTTCTTGTAGAGTAGATTGTATTGTTCATCTTTTTACATGGACTAGATTGGTCTAAACACAAGTAATGTTGCTTTTATTGACTGGAAAACCAACTTTAATGGAATCAAGTATATTCTTCCTCCCACAGGTAGCATGGAATTTCCCATTGAAGACAGAAGTTCCAATCTTACCTCCATTTCTTACTTTCTTCTCCTGGAATTCTCAGAGGTCCGAGAGCTACAGATTTTGCACTTCGTTGTGTTCCTAACTTTATACTTGACAGCCATGATTGGAAATCTACTCATCATTACTTTAGTTGTCCTTGATCATCATCTGCACAAACCCATGTATTTCTTCATAATGAACTTAGCCCTGATGGATCCTGGCTACATTTCTGCCATCATACCCAAATCTATGGCCAATTCACTCATAAATAGCACAATCATTTCTTATTCTGGATGTGTTGCTCAAGCGTTCTTTTTTTTCTTCTTTGGAGGTTCAGATTTTGCCCTCCTGACAATAATGGCACATGACCGTTATGTTGCCATCTGCAATCCACTACAATATGAAGCCATTATGAACAAAGGAGCTTGCATTCAGATGTCCATGAGTGCATGGATTTGTGGCATTCTCAATGCTGTCATGCACACGAGCGGCACTTTTGCAAATACCTTTTGCTCTAATGTTGTCAATCAGTTCTTCTGTGAATTCCCAAAGTTAATAAGACTCTCTTGCAATGATTTGTACCTTGTTGAAGTTGGGCTTCTCATCTTTAGCTGTAGTGCAACATTTGGATGCTTTGTCTTCATCATTACAACATATGTGTCGATCTTCACTGCTGTGCTCAAAATCCCTTCCACACAGGGGCGTCAGAAAGCCCTCTCCACTTGCCTCCCCCATGTCATTGTTGTCTCTATGATTGTGACCACTGGACTCTTTGCCTATACAAAACCTTCCAGTAATACCTTGTCCAATCTAGAACTTGGTTTTGCTGTCATATATACCACTTTCCCTTCTATGCTGAATCCATTTATCTATAGCATGAGAAATAAAGAGATTCACACAGCCTTGTGGAAGTTACTAGATCAGAGGCATTTTCCTAACAAGAATCCAAGATTCTTGAAATTGTAATTTTCTCCTTTATTGGAATAGTGAGGAATATTCTAAAAATGATTAACAGCCCAACCCTATTGAGTATTGGGCTGTTGTGAGGAGCCTCTTAAAATAATTGCAGTGCCACCAGAACAGGTAAGTCAGCGGTGGGGGCGAGGTGGTGGTGGGCAGGGTGGGGGGAAAGGGGGCAAAACGCGGCATGGAGGGCATAAGAATGGAGAAAGAATAGGCGGGTGAATGTTGGCACTCACCAGATCCTATCCCCTCCATTGGCAGCCTCCCCGACCCTTTAATGTCTCCTTGGACTTGTGCCAGCTCATTAGGCCCATTGCAGAGTGAGAGGCTTACGAAGGGGTAAGGGGAAATGAATCCCCTTTCCCCTCTGAAAGCTCATGATCCACTCCCCCCCCCCCGCTGGATACAGCATGGTCCTTTTTTGTGCATCTGCACAAACAGGGGAGGGTAGGATTGGGCTCCAACTCTTGGTTCAAAAAGCAGTCTGTTTGCTTCACATACTCAGATTGTCCTCATGCTTCAGTTACTGTAGAGTTGAGCCAGGCTCCTAGTAAAGAAGTAGACATTCCTGTTACACTTTCCCTTAGTATTATTTACACACACACACACACACACACACACACACACACACACACACACACACACGTTTATTATTGTTATTACGTTCAGGGAATACGGGAGTCGATGCCATGTATTTAAAAAGCTTGAACTTTTAATAAACTTCAAAACCATTTGCGGGTTTCCGTTCCAGGCAGCCGCATACGGAATAAAATTACCATAAAATCCAAGGAATAGTCCAACGTTTCGTTCCACAGCCGGGAACCTCTTCTTGGGAACAATCTAGGAAGATTGCAGGAAGATTGCAGGGAACAATCTAGGAAGATTGCAGATTGCATCCTGCAATCTTCCTAGATTGTTCCCAAGAAGAGGTTCCCGGCTGTGGAACGAAACATTGGACTATTCCTTGGATTTTATGGTAATTTTATTCCGTATGCGGCTGCCTGGAATGGAAACCCGCAAACGGTTTTGAAGTTTATTAAAAGTTCAAGCTTTTTAAATACATGGCATCGACTCCCGTATTCCCTGAGCACTGTTGGTTACTAGCGGGCCATGAAAGCTACCGAAAGAAATTGTTATTAGTTCTTTATTTAGTGTTATCAGTCCAGATAGTACTTCACACAGAAACAAAAACAAGGCAGTTCCTTACAAGGAATTTAGAGGATCTATTTGGTAGGTGTGGTTGGTGGGAAAGGGAGGGAAGGTTCACAAGAAGAAGGAATCAGTCATGCTTCATAATTCTTTTCCATATTTTTCCCTTTGTGTTTCTCTTTGAGCTTGAATCTGGTCATGGAGAAATAAAACTTGATAAAAAAAAGCTTCCTTCATGAAAGCTGAAAAATTGTGCATGCTTTGCTTAAAATAAAGTATCTGAACTACTTCTCTAAATGTTGATTCCGTATATCTTTATTTTAATGATAGAGTTGTGTTGTTTTCTGGTTTTATGTGTATACTCTGTAAACTGGTTGGATGATATTAGAGTTTTTCATGAGTTCATTCGTCAAAGCTCTGTATGAAGTTATAAATGATTTAACACCAAATCAATATTATAAAACATGCTGTTTCTTTATTTCTTGCATAGAGGAACACTTGAAAATCATTTAAATATATTACTCAAAAAATCTCAATCAAGGCACCAGATTAACACATGGTTTGGTGGATTCTGAATTACCAGGTCTTCATCCAGATAGCAGAACAGTTAGTGGTATTCTGTGTTCATCAACAAAGTTGTCATCGGTTTTATCTGTCACGTTGAGCTCCGTCTGCTAACTGGTACATTACATACTTCCTTTGCTTGCTTCAAATCCTCTTTCAATTAGGGAGAAATATTCCATAAGGATTGGGCCTGCCCCAGCGCAGCTGGCAGCTGGCAGCTGCCTCGGGGTAAAGGGACATTTGCCCCTTTACCCCAAGTAATGCACCAGCTGCCCCGATGGGCCTCCTCGAATGCATGCCAGCAATTTTGCTGGTGTACATTTGGGAGGCCCGTGTAAAAGGCTCAGGAAGGGGGGATAGGATATGGGGGAAGAGACCTTCGCTGATCCCTCCCCCTTCCTGGGCCCGATCCTCCAATCTCCCCCTCCTGAATGACCCACCCTCCCCCTGCCACCCAACAGGAACTTACTTTCCCACTGCAGCGCTGCACCATTCTGCAGCATCGCGGAAGAACTGGGCGCCATGTTCAGGGTGTGGGGTGGATCTGGAAGCAGCGACTTTCAACAGGTCCTATCTGCCATTTTCCAACTCGACACACTCCTAGCTCTCCTCGTATTTGCTCCAGCAAAATTGCTGGCATTGGTCCGAGGAGACCCATTGATGTTTGGGCAACGTACCAGGCCCTCCTGGACAGCCCAATCCTGTGTAGGCTACGGCGGACGGCCTAAAGCGCCGGCCGCCGTATGCTACTGAGTTCCAGGGCTGCCCTCGGGCAGCAGCCTGGGAACAACTCGGGAAAGGGGGACAATCATCCCCTTCCCCCCGTGTAAGCCACCTCCTTGCATGTGCGTGAGCTCTAGACCTCACGCACAGTAACGCCGACCATGTTGGTATATCTACAGCCTGGAGGAAGCGTTGGATACCATGGATCTCAGGCCCCAGTATCCCTACCCCCGCCAGGCCCCAGGCGGCCAATGGCCACTCTCTGTCAACCTCCGGTCCGCCCTCCCCCCGCCCCTGCCCCGACTGGTGTAGGGCTTACCTGTGGTGGCCGGTGCAGAGCCGGGAAGATGGCGGGCAAGCAGCGCCGGTCGTAGCACCGGCGCTACTTGCTCTCTGGGTGTCGCTTACGTACTTTTGCGACACCCTGCGCCGGCACTTTTGCGACACCCTGCGCCGGAGCATCACATGCTACCCCGGCACTTCCTGTACACAGGATTGTGCTGGCAGTCTGTCCAATGCCCCCCCCCCATTGGATGCAGTGCACGTTCTATTGGCATGGTTGCATGCTACTGTGAGACAGGATTGAGCTATTAACCACTTTGCTACACCAGTTGTCAAAGACATACATCAATATCATACATCAAGCAACGAAAAGCCCTGTGAGGTAGGCTTGGATAAGGCTAACTGCTCCTTCTGGCATTTCTCTTCTCCAAACCACATCAACTAACCAATCATATTGAAATAAAGCCTTTTATAGGCTGTCACTTAATTTGTATAGGATATGATCAGATTGATTTGTTAGGGGAAAAATTAGTCCCAACAATCACTGGTGTTTTTTTTTCCCTGCACAGATCTGCTAGACTCCTGGGAGCAAGTCTCTAGAAGGCTAGAGGAGAGATGAATAAAAAGTTCTACACCTGCAGAAAACCTATTTATTGCCAACATTGATGGGAAGAACTCAACAAGGAGTGCCACGTTTCAATGGAGAGATGAAAGTGCTCCAAGGGAATGTCCTACTAATAGCAGAAAAAGGAATTGTATCTCTCATTGAAACACTTCCATGGGACAAAAGTATGTATAGATTTTTTTTCCAGTTTTCCCCTTCTTCTCATTCCCATTCATTCATCTATCTCTCACGTAGCATGAAAGGACCCCCCCCCTCATTTAGAATGATACCCAAAGTTATTTTGAGTTGTCTATTTTCCTGGCCAGAAAAAAGAATTCTGGTCTGCTGAACAGAGAGGGGAGAAATATCCTGTGTATATAACAATTTCTAACTGCCAACTTTTTGACCTCGAAACTTAAACTCCTCATCACTCCTCACCTCTCCTCACCTCTAAGAGTGTAAGATGCATGCTTATGTGGGAGATGATGCATGCTTATGAGGATATGGCATACCTCAGCTGAGGCTACTTTTGAGTAAGCTTGTGCAGGAGCGGGTGGTGAAATTTGCTTAACAACAGGAGAGAAATACCTTTCCCTATATTATTATTATTATTATTATTATTATTATTATTATTATTATTAACAACAGTATTTAATAATGGAAGATCCAGGTTCAAATCCCCGCTCAGCCATGAAGCTTCCTGAGTGACCTTGGGCCAGTCACTATCTCTCAGCCCCACCTACCTCACAGGGTTGTTGTGAGGACAAAAAGGAGGGGAGGAAATATGTACACCACTCTGAGCTCCTTGGAGGAAGGGTGGTATAAAAATGTGAAAAATAATAAATAATAATAATATTTATATACCACATTTCAACCAAAAGTTCACAAAGCGGTTTACAGACAAAATCAAATGATTAAATGGCTCCCTGTCCCCAAAGGACTCACAATCTAAAAAAGAAGCAGAACAGCACCAGCAAACAGCCACCAGAAAAGACAGTGTGCTGGGGTGAAAGGGGAGCAGTTACTCTCCCCATGCTAAATATAAGAGGAGCACCAATTGAAAAAGTGCCTCTTGCCCAGTTAGCAGGGGTTTTCTATTTTCTACTTTATTTTCCATAATTCTTTACTTCTCTCCTGCTTACAAGCCTTTTCCAGTCACAGAACAGACTGAGCAAAAGCTCCTCTGGATGTACTTTCCCCCTCCCCCTTCTTTTTTTTTTAGCATTGAACGCTAGCTCTGATCAAGAAAGATAACTGTTGCCACCCAGGGGAATCTTTGTACCCACAGAGGAATTTTATCATGGGGTACAAAGTTTCTTTTGGGTCCCTTCCCTTCATGTGAATTAGGCTCCTGGGCCTCCTTTTTTTGCTCTGGGCCCCCCTTTCTGACCTATTTTGGTCATGACCCTGAGCTCGATTGTACCCCCTTAACCCCCCTCTCAGAGGCCCTGATTCCCACCCACCAAACGTCCCTTCAGGATGACTGAATGTTGCATCCATCTCAGAAGAAAAAGATATTGAGCACAAGACAGACATAGGTCTAGCTCTCATGATCATTAATGTTCTCACTTATTTCTTTAGGAAAAGATAAAAAGTATCAGGCACAAAGTCTAAACAACATCTCTTTTCTTTTCTGATTAGATGCGCTGGAACCCTGGGAGCATATCTTCAAGAAGCCAAAGGAGACATGAATAATCTCCTCCATATGCAGAAAAGCTTTTTATTCTAGTGAAGATTGAAATAACGACACATACAGTACCAGTTTGCAAATTATGGAAAAAAGCTTCAAGGAACAAAACACACAACGCTGGTGCATAATGTCCAGGAATTGTATAAGAGGAACAGGAATTGTATAAGTAAAAACAGTAATTGTATAAGAGAGACCAATGGCCAAAGGTAAGAAAGTGTTATCTACGTTTTCCCAATTCTCTGGCGGCCTACACTTCCCTCCATCCATTGATCCATATTCTGTTCTAAATACCATCCTTCCTCCTACCATTCTCTCAACCACTAAAGTTGTCCTACTTCATACTGCTCATATGATGCTCATACTGATTCCAAATGCCAAAAGATTGATTTAACATGATTGACGTTCCACATTGTAGTTACAGGCTTGTGCAAAAGGGGAATAGTTGGGTCCACTAGATCTCATGGTTCATTTTCTCACTAGTGCTAAGCAGGGACGTGCAGTGTGGGGGCGGCAGGTGAGGCAGAACTGTTGGACCCCATCGTAGTCCATGGAAAAAGCTTCAGCCTAACCCTGTGATTGCACTGCATGGACTTGGCCGCTCACCACTTCCAGTGGTGGCCCGGCCATGCTCTCCAGCACGTTGCATTTGTGACAACCGGAAAGCGCGTTACGCCATGGAGTGCACTTTCAAAAAGTGTAACTGGGGGATAGGATTGGGCCCTAAGTAAAAGCAATCTTGCTTCATTTGACTGGAAAAATCAGATTTCATTGAATAAAGTTTACTATTCCTTCTATTCCTCCTACAGGTAGCATGAAATTTCTTACTGGGGATACAATACCCAATCCTAACGCCACTACTGACTTTCTGCTCCTGGAATGGTCAAAGGACCGGGAACTACAAATCTTGCATTTCTTTGTGTTCCTAACTTTGTACTTGACAACCATGATTGGAAATCTTCTCATCATTGCTATAGTCGTCCTTGATCATCACCTCCACACCCCCATGTACTTCTTCCTAATGAACTTAGCCTTGATGGATCTTGGTTATGTTTCTGCCACTGTACCCAAATCTATGGCTAATTCACTCATGAATAGCAGAACCATTTCTTATTCTGGATGTGTTGCTCAAGCGTTCTTTTTTTTCTTCTTTGGAGGATCAGATTTTGCCCTCCTGACAATAATGGCACACGACCGGTATGTTGCCATCTGCAATCCACTACAATACGAAGCCATTATGAACAAAGGAGCTTGCATTCAAATGGCAACTGGTGCATGGATTTGTGGTGTTCTCTATGCTGTTATGCACACCAGTGGCACCTTTGCAATCACCTTTTGCTCTAATGTCGTTGATCAGTTCTTCTGTGAGGTCCCAAAGTTAATAAGACTCTCTTGCAATGATTTGTATCTAGTTGAAGTTTGGCTTCTTGTGTTTAGTTGTATTGCAGCTTTTGGATGCTTTGTCTTCATCATTACAACATATGTGTCGATCTTCAGGGCTGTGCTCAAGATCCCTTCTGTACAGGGACGTCAGAAAGCCCTCTCCACTTGCCTCCCTCATGTCATTGTTGTCTCTGTGCTTGTGTGCACTGGAGTCTTTGCCTATACCAAACCTCCCGGCAATACTTCACCTGATCTAGAACTTGGTTTTGCTGTCACATATACCATATTCCCTTCTATGCTGAATCCATTCATCTACAGCATGAGAAATAAAGAGATCCGGACAGCCTTGGGGAAGTTACTATGTCAGAAGCATTTTCCTAACCGTATTCCAAAATTATTGAGATTGTAATGTTCTAGAATTCGGAGATACCTTCGCTGGAAGATTGGTGGCTGGAAGACTGGTATGCTGAAATGGATAGACTTACAATTTTAATTAAGGAAATTCAGTTAACCTTTTCGTAAATAACTGGAACCCATTTATCGATTTTTTAAAGAGAGAGAGAGAGAGAGAGAGAGTGAGAGAGAGAGAGAGAGAGAGAGAGAGAGAGAGAGAGAGAGAGAAGAACGATGTGATGATATGCGGATTTAATGAATAGAATGTGGGTGTTATTTTGGCTTAGTTGGATATTATATGTAGAAATATGAATAGTATGCTAGTAGGATGTATTGCTTCGTGCTTGCTATAACTTTATGAAATATGTATTTTTTATGTTTTAATATATCAATAAAATATAAATATATGGAAAAAAGAAATTGTACTGTTCTTCTTTATTGCTATAATGCAGAATGTTCTAAACATTATTAATGGCCCAATCCTAACCCCGCCCCCATCCTATGCCAGAGTGACCAGCTCCAACAGTGGAGAGGCGCAACCAGAATGCCCAGAACTGTTAAGGAATCATATTTTTACTTACCGCTCTGTAAGCTGCCTGGCCATCCATGAGTCTATTTTGCAGCTATTTCGCAGACTCCAAGCAGAGTCGGGGGTGGGTGGGTGTCGGTCCAGGAAAACAGGGATAGGATCCAGCTTCCACCAGAATTGCCAAGATCCACCCCCTCCTGCCCTCAAAATGCCCCGTGAGTGCCCTGATCTTCCCCCAATCCTCCCCCTCCAAACCTTCAGCATGGCGCCTAAGAGCTGGTGGTTTCGGCAAGCATACAGAACCTTCAGCTGTTTGTACCAGAGACCCTGACATGCACGATTATGTCAAGGGTTTTGCAATGCCTATAAGATTTTGCAATGCCTATAACTCTGGTTTCATAAAAAAGGTTAGTTTGCTTCAGACACTCAGATCATCCTTGTGCTTCAGCTATTATAGAAATGAACATTTCCTGAAAAAAGAAGAAAGCATTTATGTTGGTCTTTGTACTACACACACGTCTTTATTCTTCTTATTACACTATTTGGTGTTTTTTTTTTCAGTGTTATCAAACCACATGGTACTTCACAGAGAAACATAAACAAAGGCAGGCCTCTACAATTCCTCCAATAAATTTAGGGAATTATTCTGGGGTTGGTAGGAAGGGGAGGGAGTATCACAAGAATTTGATCTTGAATATGTTGTTTATTCGTTCAGTCGCTTCCGACTCTTCCTGACTTCATAGACCAGCTCTCATGGATATCCAGCCTTCATGGATATAGCAAAGGTTAAACTGTGTAGATCAGATATTATATCTTATTGTATCCAAAAATATAGGTGCCCCTGAGAATTAATGACTTGTCTAAAGCTCTAAATGTATGGGAGACAGTTACAGACTATGACTACTGTATATCAATATCAGTCATACTTCACAACACTTTTCCATATGTACTTTTCTCTCTGTGTTTCGGGTTTTTTTTATCTTGAATCTGGTCACATTTCAATGTAGATTGAATATTATGGATCCACAAAAGCTGTGAGGTTTTGCATATTTTGCTTAGAATAATAAAGTACAGTATATGGATTATGTCTCTAAACCGTAATTCTGTATGTCATTTTAATACTGTGGTTGAGTTGATTTTGTTTGTTTGTTTAATGGGTATAGTCAAGACCATACATATTATAGAACATGGTGTTGGTTTATTTTGTGCATAGAGAAGAAAAATAAAAAATACCTAAGTACAATACAGCACATACAATTTTCAGGAATTTACCAAGTCTTTGATGAGGAGTGCTTGTTGTGAAATGCTGGAATTGACCTTGATTGACCAAGCAAGGCACCCTGACCCAATTCTGCTGTGGACTGAAATAGGAAGGTCTGTATCCAGATAGCTGGTGGCATTCAGTGTCCACTGACTGACAGTCTAATCCTATCCAACTTTCCAGCACCGATGCAGTCTCAATGCAACTTCAAGGTAAGATAACAAATGTTCCTTTACCTTGGCCTCCATGAATGACAACAAGATGGCACCAGCACCCCATTAGCAAAACTAAATTGGTGCTGGAGAGTTAGTTAAGATTGGGCTGTAAGTCATTGTCAGTTTTATCTCCCAAATTGAACTCCATCTGCTAACTAGTGCATTATGTTCCTACTTTCCTTGTTTTAAAATCCTCATTCAGTTAGGGAGAAATATTCCAGTCTATGAGACAATACTTAGATCTTAAGCCCGAGCTACATTGTCCGTGTCCGCGTTGCGTCAGCATTCCGTGCGCGTCTGGTGTCCCGCCCCCAGGCCAAACAACAGGCTCTGATTGGCCGGATGTAGCACGGACGCAGCAAAAGTCGAGGCCACCTCGACTTTTGCTGCGTCCGCGCTACGTCCGGCCAATCAGAGCCGTTGTTTGACCTGGGGGCGGGACACCAGACGCGCACAGAACGCGGACGCGGACAATATAGCTCAGCCTTTAGTGATAGCATGAGAAATAAAGAGATTCATACCCTAATCCTATCCTTTCCTTCTCCTGCTGATGCAGGTGCACCACTGGAGCATGCACTGTATCCTGCCGGGGGTGGGGGGGTGGCAGAACTCTCGGAGGTCTCCTACAGGTAAAGGGACATTTGTTCCCTTACCTGGGGGAAAGCCTCTGGTGGCAGATTGGCAGCGCAATCCTGTGTAACCTTGCACCGGTGTAACAGTGGATGCACCAGTGTAACAGCAGATGCACCATCATAAGTGCACTTACACCGGTGCATCTACTGTTACACCGGTGCAAAGTTACACATGATTGCACTCTGGGTCTACTTAGACCTGCAGCAGCAGTTTCACTGGTGCAAGTTCACGTGGAACCTGGAAGGTGGATTGAGGCCTCTAAGGGAGATAGGATATCGGCAGCACCACTGCCTCCGATACCACTGCCTTCCAGACCCCATTCCACCCTGGTTCCACCCTGTCTACTTCCTGTTCCTTCCACTCCCGACCCCATTCTATGGGCAAGTTCACTCATTCTGCACATTCTACCAAGGGAGGAGAGAATATTTTATTACCCCAGATTGTGGGCAAGTTTCAGACAGGCCAGGATGTAAGGGCTACTTTTAGTGCAAGAAAGGATTTGCATACATACATCAGAATTTTTGACTTCTGTGTGTGTATATATACTGTGTGTGTATATATACCGTGTGTGTGTGTGTGTGTGTGTGTGCACGCACGCACACACACACACACACACACACACACACACACACACACACACACACACACACACTTGAAATCTCAGTCATTGTAACCATCACAACCAGAACATCACTGCTGCTAAGCTATATGAGACTCCAGAGAGCTAAAAACCCTAAAGGCACATAGACAGGAGGAATGAATAAAGTTCATTGCAACATCTTTCGCTCCACCACAGCCAGTGCAGAGAATGATGTTCAGAGAATATCTGATCATCTCTCAGACTGGTACAACACATGAGAAAGTGGTAGAGAGGCATCCTTCTTTTCATAGACACCAAAAGTATGAACAATACGAAGTTCAACCAGTCAAGTATAACTGAATTCCTTCTACATGGATTTGCTGATATTCAGGAGCTGCAAATATTCCACAGAATCATTTTTCTAACCATCTACTTGATGGCACTCATGGAAAACCTTTTCATTATCACTGTCATCGTTAACAGCCATCGTCTCCATACCCCCATGTACTTCTTTCTGGCCAACCTGTCATTCCAGGACTTTGGTTCTATATCTGTCACGGTCCCCAAATCCGTGGCAAATTCCCTCAGGAACACCATGACTATTTCCTACTCAGGTTGTGTGTGCCAGGTTTTCTTCCTTGTTTTCTTTGTGATATCCCACTTCTTCCTCCTTGGTATCATGGCATATGACCGCTATGTTGCCATTTGCAATCCCCTGCATTATGAGACTGTGATGAACAAGAAAGCCTGCATTCGGATGGCAACCAGTGCGTGGATTGGTGGACTTCTCTATTCTGTACTGCTTACCAGTAATGCATTCGCAGTGGAGTTCTGTTCCCGTGACATCTATCAATTCTTCTGCGAAATTCCACAGCTACTCAAGATCTCTTGCTCTGACTCATCTCTCTCTGAAGTTTGGGTTCTCGCCGTTGGTTCTTGTTTGAGCTTCATTTATTTTTCTCTAATTGTTTTTTCTTATGTTCAGATCTTCCAAGCAGTTTTAAGAATCCCATCCACAAAGGGGAAGCGAAAAGCCTTCTCAACCTGCTTGCCACATCTTATTGTCATCTCCCTCTTTATGGTAAGTGGCACTTTTGCCTACTTAAGGCCAACCTCCAGCTCCCCATCTACTTTAGATCTTTTGGCGTCCATGTTCTATTGCATGTTACCACCGATAATGAATCCACTTATCTATAGCATGAGGAACAAGGAACTTAAAATGGCCTTCTGGAAGCTGGCTGTCAGCTTATTCCCTAAATTCATATACAAATACATACTCCGGTGCACGTGTTTTAGGAAACAACTTCAACTGCCCAGGCATTCTGAATGAATTCTGGAAAAGCTGCAATCCAAGTTGAGAACTTTTATGTATGTGTATTTCAATGGAAGGGTTAAGCAAAATAACGAGAACTAAAATGGATTGGGTCCCTTCTGCATTTACATAAGAAATAGAGGTGAATAGTAAAGTGTTTTTAAAAATATGTATGAAACTCATTTTATGTATCTGCACTGCAAATGAAAATAAAGAAAACTTAGCTGGAAATGCATCAGACATTGAAAGAAATGAGCTCTAGTCCATGGAAGCCTTTGTCAGAATAAACCAATTCTTCTTTAAGATGCCAAAAGCCACCTTTTTCATGGTTGTAAAAGACTAACACAACCATCTATTTGGAATTCCAATTGAGATTACCTGCATGCATGTATTTTTATAGACGGTGTACACATTTAGGCTGCAATCCTACAGACATTTGCCTGGCAGTAAGGCTCTTTGAACAGAATGGAACTTCTGCGTGAGAAGACGTGCACAGGATTGCAGTGTTACAGCCTGAACCTGCCTAGATATATGCTGGCACTCTGCAGGTCAGGTTGTTGTAAATGTGCCATAAAGCACGTTTTCGGTACCCTGGGAGTAAGCGGAGCCGGCGTAGAGGCTGGCACCATTTACTCCAATGCCATCCTGGACTCGGGCCTGCCAATGCAGGTGAGTGCTGCACAAGTCTGTGCAGGGGTGTGGGGAGGGCGGGCAGGGGTGGCAAGGGAGGGGGCTATTGGCTGGACTGGGCTGGGAAGGGGCAGGGATATTGGTGCTGAGTTGCACCGATATCCCAAGTCCTGTCGCATCCTGGGCCGGCTTTACACGGCCTCCACAGACAGCATCAGAGCTGGTGTGCATCCGAGGAGGCCCATTGCGGTCTGCGCCACTTACAACATGGGAAGGGAATGAATGTACCCATCCCCCAAGGTGAGCCCAGGTCACACAGGTGCAAACCGCAATGTACACAGGATACATACTTGTGCAAAGAATTGCGCCGTTAATCGCTTTTTGCTTGCTTTGATAGTTACCATTTTATATCAGAGAAGGTCTAGAGATCAGCATTAGAATGTTTTCTTTCTATGCAGAAGATTCTGCTTTCAATTCCTGGCATCTCAAGGTAGAGAAAATGCCCTGTCTGGAACCCTGGAGGGCCTCTGCTGCTCAGTATGAACAATACTGACCTAGATGAACCATATCCTGACTCAGCATACAGAAGCTTCTATTTTTGCATGTCATGATAGAGGTGGTGACCGATTCAAGTCCAAATGAAATCACAATCCTTCCTGCTGTATGCACACTGTGAGCATGGTGCAAAGGCTGGGGGTCTCATATCCAAGGCCTTCCATTCTTTTCCCAGCCCTTGAAATGTGGGCTACTCTCAGCAAAAGTAGGAGTAGAAATAGATTGAAGAGAGAAAAGGTTTGGGTAAGAGCAGATGCCAGGATCCTCAAATATCGCACTGTACCTGGTGCATTGGAAAATAGCAGGTGGCATTACAATTTTTCAATATAAAAAGGCTCAGTTGTGTAACAGCATGCCCCACACGATTGCTCCAAGCTTGACCCCCTGCTTATTGGGCAAAAAAAACACTTTTGAAAGTGGTTCATGTCGCATTTAGCAGGGGGAGACTACCTTATCCTATTCTATGCTGAGATGAAGTGGGATAAGTGCTATCCCTTTGCGAAATCTATGAGAACCTCAACTTTAACTGACTATCCCAGCAGATTGTTTCTAACAGTAGCTGATGCTGGTATCTTTGTGTTTCTTTGTTGGACTGTGAACCATCTTATCATTTCCTTTCCTGTACATCTTTTTGTTGTTGTTGAAAAGTGGTAAACATATTATAGTAATAGTGGAGAAGGGGAGAGGTATTGTGAAACCCCTCCAGATACGTTCTGCATCTATCTTCCTCAACATAAAGACTGGCTGGTTAAACATTGACCTTTATAAAAACTATTTATGTAATTTCAAAGTTGAAATCTGTGTCACATGACAGAATTTCTTCTGAGCTGGAGCACACCTTGGGAGAAAAGGATGTTTATCCCTCAGGGAGAGCCCCTGCAGCCTGTATGGTTCTCTTCAGACTGCAAAATGGCCAAAGCAAATCCAAGGAGTCGGTGTAAGGACGGCAAGTCCCAGGACAGGGGAAAGGATTAGGCAGAGCATGCCACTGATAATCCCTCCCCTGTCCCTGTCCTGGTGGGCCAATAACCCCCTCCCGTGTCACCCTGGTCCACCTTCCCCAAGCCACTGTCCCATCCAGTTCAGGACTTACTTGAGTCCGCCAGTGCTGGCTGATGTCCCATTCGGAGTATGTGACACTGACCTCTCTGCCGGTCAGTGGCACTGCTACGCCCCCATGGGGGGGGCGCCGACGCAACACCCCCACGTGATGCCACATGCCCCACCTCCTGGGGCGTGACATCATTTTCGTGCACTGCCACCAAGTATCGGATGTGGTGCAGCGCGAACCACCCCCTCTGCTATTGAGGCATTAGCCAAACGGCTCCAGGGCAGGCAGGAGGGCCCTAACGACGCCTCTGCTGCTGGTGCCGCTTACTCATCAGTTATAAAAAATGTGCCTTACAGCATGCTTATGACACCCGGCGCTAGTGTAGCTGTAGTTCCGCGAGCATAATGTTAAACTGGATTGTGCCATTAATTGGGGAAATTTATAACAAGAGCGGCCAAAATGCAATGTATGGCTGTTTGGGGGGCATTGACTGGATAGTGGAGCAAACAGCTGCAAAGTGCCACTAATTAGGCAAACAGTAACCACGAGAAAGAGTTTCCCCAAAGAATATTGATTTTATTGACATATAGGAAAACAGAAAAAGGCACCGTTTGCATGTAAGATCAGTTACATACAGGTCTATGTCAATGAATACTTGTAACTAACTCGGCACAGGAAAGAGTCAAAGCAAAACAGGGGACAAATAAGAGTCTGGCTATCATCTATGCTGACTTTCCTCCACCAGAGATTACCCAATGAGAGAGAAGAAGAGCATTAGCAAGAGGATTACAAGAGACACAGAGGAAAGGAGGATTTGAAGAAGCATGAGTTGTTATGACCACTAGTGATAAGAGAAATTAGATATCCTTGGTCAGCTGGGTAGAATTGTATGATTCCTCTTACAAAGCATGGTTTCAGATCCTGGCGAAAGACGAAAAACACAGCCCAAATCGTGCCCCTTGGTGGGAATTGAAAGTTACTCCTCCAGAAGTGAGGGTGGCTACTGAGGAACGATGATCCACAAGTGTGTGTGTGTGTGTGGGGGGGAAACTTACCAAAAACAGAGCAGAAGTCTCTAGCAGAAGGAGATAAAGTATTACCAAAATGGACAGCATGGATGCCTTTAATGGGGAAGAAAGCACCACATTTCTGCTCCCAGAGCAAGGGTAGTTATAGGACTTTGGACAAAGAATACAAAGACATGCCTGAGTGAAGAATGGTATCTGGAACATCTCCTGGGTGTGCAGCCAGGAGTTTCATGGACTTAATTAAGGTGTGTCCTTCCAGGAGGGCACAACAGCTTATTTGCACC
This sequence comes from Plestiodon gilberti rubricaudatus, assembly GCA_026170595.1. Lineage (NCBI taxonomy): Eukaryota > Metazoa > Chordata > Lepidosauria > Squamata > Scincidae > Plestiodon > Plestiodon gilberti. The sequence continues at coordinate 25,507,409 of JANXHW010000006.1, forward strand.
CCAAATGGAGAAGTTACTGAAAGGACAAAACGTATGGCAGGGTGTGGGCTGCACCCATGTCTAGGTTGTTGTTGGTGGGAGCGACATCCCGGAGGAGGAAGTTGAAAAAACCCTGTCCAGGTGGCCTGGCCACAGGGCAGTTAAGCTTAATGCAGCATCTCTCAACCTTTTTTTACCTGCATACCCCCTCCCCTAGCCCCTGCACCCCCAATTCCCCCCAAGCCCCGCATAACCCCGCATAACCCCTCCCCAAAAGTGCACCCTTGAAAGTGGAAAAAAGGTGCTTTTTTCGGCCATGCGGCGCTTCCGAGCAGGTCCTCCAGTCGGAGGACCTTCTCAGAAGTGCCGAATGGCCGGAATCATCTCCCGTAGCTCTCCCTTAACGTTCTTTCGGCCATCCGGCGCTTCGAAGTGGCTCCTCTGGCTCGTGCCGCAAGCTGGAGAGAGAGGCTACAGCCCTGCTAGGCTGTAGCCTCTCCCTCTTGCATGCGGCGTGAGCTGGAGGACTGGTTCGGAAGGGCCACAACCCGAAATTGCCCCCGTTAGGTCTCCCTACCTTTGCTTGCAGCCGCCACCATATTGGGTCTCCCGAAGTCTCGCGAGATCCAAGATCGCGGCTCCCAAATCTCATGCCACGATCTTGGATCTCGCGAGACTTCGGGAGACCCAACATGGTGACGGCTGCAAGCAAAGGTAGGGAGAGTTACAAGGAAGAGTTACAAGGGAGAGTTACAAGGAAGAGTTACAAGGGAGAGTTACAAGGACCTTAAAGGGACACAGATCCCCCACGTGCTTAAGCTTTCCATTTCGATCAATGGCCCTTTATTAGCACAATCCTGATTAGAGTACATACCCAAGTGTATCCCACTAGTCTCAGGTACTTCAGTAAAAAAATAAAAAAGAAGGCAAAGTTGTTCTATACTGGTTGCATCTTCTGTACAGTAAGCAAGATCAGCCCCATGGAAAATAATTTACAAATCATCTAATTTTTTGACATAAGGTGTAGGCAGAGGAGAGGTGAAATGAGCAAGCAATGAAAAACAACACAGCTTGGCTCCCCAATTCATCAGCCCTCTTCTATCCCAGGGACTTAATGTTCCCTTGCAATATTTCTAAGATCCTCTTGTCTGCTATATCCCTTATGCTCCATGAAATCATTGTCAGATCCAACAAATATTTTCTTCTCAACAGATGCAAAAGATGATATCACCCAGCACAAATATTCTGGAAGGCTAATTTTGAACCCTATAATTAAGTGCAATTCTAGGAATCCTCCTCCTTCAAGGGAAATCCCATGTGGATTCTCTAAGGCCACATGAACAATCAGTAACAGAACCTGAATGTGTATATAATATACCACCTGGGTCTGTTCAAAACTGGACTGGATATGGAGGACGGCACCAGTCTGATCGTCATTGCTAACTAATTCAGCAAAAGATTTGGGAGCCCCTGAATGAAGGAATTGCTGCGTTCAGAATCAAGATAGGGCCAAGATGGAAGGAAAATATCTGTTACTGCCGCTGCTCATTCTGTGTCTCCAGTTTCCTGCAGCTGAATGCAAGGCACAGCCTGTCATGTGCACCATCACTGATCCCTCCCAGTTTCCCTACAGGTATCATCAGAGAGGAGATCTAATAATTGGTGCAATTATTTCACAGTCTGCCTGTCTCTTTGATGACATTTCCTTCAGCGAACACCCCAAAACCAAGCTGATGGATGAACTTATGTAAGGAGATCATTTAATCATTTCCTATAATTTAAAGAATATTCATGGAGGGTGAAGGTTTTTGCAAAGCTCAGCATCAGGAATAAGACTTCTTAGAGTCAGCCTGGAGGAGATAGAGATCTTTGGTGTGTTGTAGATCAGGGGTTCTCAACCTTTGGAGGCCCGGGTACCCCCTATCACGGTCCAATTTTCTGAGGTACCCCTTGCAAATTAATTGCCAATTAATTGGAATATTCAATTAATTAATTAATTAGCTAATTAATAAAAAATTCATCTCCCTTCCATACAAAACAAGCAAACAGATGCTGAAAAGAAGCTGCAGAAAATGGGGTGGGGAAAAGAATAAAAGTACATGTCACTTAAAACTCAATTAGCTGCTGATGGGCCAGATAAGGGGCAGGGCTTGTCGTACCCCCAGCAATTGGTCTGCGTACCCATAGTGGTACCCGTACCACAGGTTGAGAACCCCTGTTGTAGACTATAACCTCACCCCATGCCTCATCTCCACTCAATTTTTTTCAGGCAGTGCTTATATGTGAGGTGCCAGTCAAAAGAGACTTGGCTTGGGAGCCCTTCCTCCTGAGAACGGCTGCAGGCAGAAACAATAAATCAGAGAGAGAGAGAGAGAGAGAGAGAGAGAGAGAGAGAGAGAGAGAGAGAGAGGAGGGGAGCAATTCTCACATAGGACAGAACTGGAGGAGGAATTGGAAGAAACCTCTTAGCTGCACTCTTCAGCAATTTGTGAGTCCATTCTCAAGGTTTCAGGACTTTTAACCATTTTAGGCATCACTGGAAACTGGGCACATTGGTTCTTGAACCAACTCATTCATTGAGATGCTACAGAACAAATGATTAGTACCAATGATTTCAAATGTGGGGGCATCTATTGGAAGAGAGAAGTCTGTCCTTAATGTTCCAGTTGAAATTAACAGGGACTTTGTGCATGTAAATAATTTGATCTACTGCTGAAATACCCCTCCTCGTGTTTAACACTGCGTATTGTCAGTGCTTCCTCTGTACCTCCATAGATCTCAGGCACTGGTCATTGTTATTCTTTAATTGCAGATCCAGTGGCATCGGAAGTGGGGGCAGGGGTGGTGGTTCCCCAGTCGGCATGCGGGGTGTGTGTGTGACAAAGCGGCTGGGGACATCAACTTATTATTAGCCGCACTCTTCAGCAACCTGTGAGCCCATTCTCAGAATTTCCAGACTTTTAAACATTTTAGGCATCACAAGAAACTGGGCACATTGATTTTTGAAGACCCTTGTCTCTTCAACAAACTCATTCATTTAAATTGAGATGCTGCAGAACAAAATCCAGGCAAAATTGAGCCCTTTGTAGTACCAATGATTCCAAATGGAGGGGCAAATGAGAGAAGTCTGTCCTTAATGCTCCTGTTGAAATTAACAGGGTTGTCTTGTGCTTGCCATGGTCTGAATCATGTCCATGAATTTAATTTTATATTTTCTATTACAAATGCGTGTGTGTGTGTGTGTGTGTGTGTGTGTGTGTGTGTGTGTGTGTGTGTGTGTGTGTGTGTGTGTAAAGCATGCTGGAAAAAGAAAATCCAGGGGTAAACACTTAAGAATAACATGATGCACTTAGAAGTTAGGAAAGCTTAGACTATTTAAGATATTGTTTTTTTTAAAAAAAATCTTATATGGGCTTTCCAAATTTATAAAATGTGGTATGCATAATATTTGAAACTACAATTATATCTACATATATATAATGGAAGGCTTTCAGATACTTCAGAAAAGATTGCATATCTGTTTCATGCAAAATGTAACATTTCCTTCAGTTCAGTTACAAAGAGCTACCAACATGTCCTGTCCATGGTGTTTGCCGTGATGGAGATCAATGAGAACCCAAAGATCCTACCAAATGTCAGCCTGGGGTTCCACATTTATGACAGTTATGCCAATGCAAGGATGACTCATCAGAACACCCTGAAACTTCTTTCCACCCAAGAAAGGATTGTTCCCAACTTCAAATGTGACAAGCACCAGCATCTGATAGCTGCCATTGGGGGACATGATTCTGAAGTCTCCCTCCACATGGCTACTCAGTTGGGCATCTACAAGATTCCACAGGTACAGCAACATGTGAGCCAGGAAGGCTCTTCATCACTGAGGGTATTTTATCCTTTCACCTCTACTCAGTGACACTCATGGATTTTAGGGATGATGGTGATTCTGTCAAAAATGTAATATTCTTCATGTAACCACTGACTCTTTAGCACTGTGATGGTTGATACTGTTGACCACCCTGCTCAGAATACCATGAACGTTTTTAGAAGTTGCTAGTGGCATAAGTCTGAGGAGAGGAAGGGGCCATCTCAGGCCTAATTTCTGAGGATAGGATCTGCTGACCACATTTTCCACAGAGATCTGTCACCTCTGGCTTGCTTCCTGCCTCCCATCCTCCGCCAAAATTTCCAGTTACAGTACTCCCCCTGCCCTCTCCCTCCCCAACCACAGCACACCTCCAATGCAATCTTACCAGGGCTAGTGTAGCTGTCCTGCAGCTGGGCAGTTTGTAACAGTGACCAGCTTTTTGTGCCTCCATAATGGAGGTAGCGCTGCTGGAACACAAGTTCTGGCAGTGTTGGCACCCCATAGGATTGACACAAATGATATTTGACAAAGATTTAGGTAAAACGGGCATCATGGCCATGTATTTTTAAAAAATAAAGACTTGAATAAAACAAATTAAAAAGACTGCTTGTATTCTGTTTCAACAAGGCAGACAAAAATACAAGCAGTCTTTTTAATTTGTTTTATTCAAGTCTTTATTTTTTAAAAAATACATGGCCATGATGCCCGTTTTACCTAAATCTTTGTCAATAACTGCTGGCCATGACAGCTTCCGTGCAAGAACAAATGATATTGTATTGTGTATTGGGGTTTGATTGAGTGGGGGTATGACTACAACACAGAATCTGGAATCAGTGAAAAAAGAATAGTGGCACAATCCTGACTAATATCCAGCCGGCAGCCCACGGGCCAGATCCTGACCACCAGCGGCAACGTTGCCACCAGAGCGGAGGTCTCCTCAGGGTGTTCATAGACGTTTTTCTCCTTCCCTGAGTGTAACCGGGGCCAAGCCCTATCGGCCTCCTCGTATTTCCACCAGCTATTTTGCTGCTGGAGGTAGAGGAGTCTGTGTAAAGGCCCTGGAGACTGACAGGGGTCAGGATATGGCCGAAGGCCGTTCCCCACTCCCTCCCGGGCTGACAGGCCCAATGACCACACTCCCCACCCGGTGAAATGCCGCCCCACCCGCTGGATCCAGACTAACCTGGGTCCGGTTTTGGCGGGGTCCTCCTGGCTCTGGAGCCGGCCTTCCGGGCTCTCTTCTGGCACCAGAACGCTCGTTCTGGCGCTGGCTAATTAATCAAGATTGGGCTGCCAGAGATTTATAATGCAAGAGTTACTTGTGCTGGTTTTGACTCCAGCCAATGGAATTCCCTTCCCCATGATATCCATCCATCTCCTTGATGCTGTTGTGAAGGGGTGCAAAAGACTTTTTTCTAGCAAGAGTTCCCTTGTTTTAGTTTTACCATGAGTTATTTAACAGAAATTTTTCAGTTCCCTCTGATCATTGCGTTTGTGGCATTGGTTTTTCTATGCAATATTGCTTTGGCTGGTGGTTTTAATATTATCTTTTTGATTAATTCCTTTTTCTAAACTGCATTGAGCTTTCCATGTGGCTATGAAAGGTATGACAATTTAAAAAATGAATTTTCCAAACATTTGCCATTGAATTCATTCATATTACTTCTATATAAGCTTTACACTCAGTATCTATTTGGTTGAATTCATTATAGTCTTGCAAGAATACTATCCTCACTTCTGACATTTTTTTTCTTTTCTTAGATTGCCTACTGTACATTAGCTCCACTGAAGAATGTTAAAATGCACCTCCCTTCCTTTTATCGGACGGTCCCCAATGAAGCACATCAGTACAGAGGGATTGTCCGTCTACTCCAACATTTCCAATGGACATGGGTTGGGATCATTGTTTCAGATGATGACAATGGGGAAAACTTTGTGAGGATCATGACAAAAATATTTTTGGAACACGGCATTTGTACAGCCTTCAGTGAACAAATTCCAAGTATATCTCAGTTGACAGAAACAGCACGAATGATAGAGACCATAGATGAAGAATGGACTAGGGTATCCAGGATCATGTCACGAATCAATTCTGAAGTCAATGTGTATGTAGTAAATGCAGAGGCTGTGACCATGTCCACTTTGAAATTGGCAATATATTTTTATATGATGATACAAAGTATTACAGAGTTTCGGATAGGGAAAGTGTGGATTATGACAGCTCAGTTTGGTTTCTCATCACCACAAATTAACAGGGATTTTGATGTACAAGCCTTTGATGGTGCTTTGACTTTTGCAATCCACTCCAATGAAGTGTTGGGGTTCTCAGAATTCCTTCAGTCCCTACATCCTGACACACAAAAAGGAGATGATTTTATTAGGATCTTCTGGGAACAGGCATTTTACTGCTCTTTTTCTGATTCTGAGGAGAGCGAAGAGAGCAGTGATATTTGCACTGGACAGGAGAGGTTGGAGAGTCTCCCAGGGACTCTTTTTGAAATGAGCATGACTGGCCGCAGCTACAGCATCTACAATGCAGTACATGCAGTAGCACATGCATTGCAAAAAATGTCTTCATTGAAACCCAAACTCGGAGCAATGGGGGACAAATGTGAACTATTTCCTCTGAATTTGCAGTGTAAACAGGTAAGAACCCACTGGTAAGTCATTTCTCATAGTTCATCATACTTCATGATGATACTTGAAGAGCAGCGAACCAAAACCAATCCAGAGAACCAACCAATCTTTGAAAGTAGATGATTCAGATATCTGCAAACGCTTGGAATTATTCCAGAAACTTTGAGCCTTTTGTGAGCAATCAAATTGGGCAAAGTCCAGGCAGCTCCATGAGAACTGGAATGTCCTCTCCTTATCTGACCCTGTATAATAGGGAGCCAGTAACTATGTAACTGCACAGGATACCAACAAGGACATAGGAGTAAATTAGACTTTAAATCTCAGGGGAAGACTGTTCCTTTAATTTAAAAAGAGGACAGTAGTTTAAGTAACTGCAGGACCGGCTTTTCGTTGATGAATAATTTCCGAAATTAGCTCCGTCTGCTGTCAGCAGGGTTTCCCGCGCTTTTGATGTTTAAGAACGGAACGAGACGCTTGCTTCGGTACCATCGACCTTTTCCTTTTGGATTGCCCCAGAGGATGTTTCCGGGATAGGAAACTAAACGTCGGGCTCAAGTGTGCCCAGATGTGGATTTTAATAATTTTTTGTTTGTCTGGGTTCCTTCGGGACGCGATCAAACTCGGATAAAGTGGAAATTGTTTTTATTATGGCTGGATCATTATGTTTAATGTAAGCATGGCTTCTCTACTCGTATCACCCATTTCTTTAAGTATCAATGCTGGCCATGAAAGCTTCTGATCAAAACTAAACACAATGTTGTGCTTTACACACAGCTTCTGCTCTTGAGGGGTGTTTAGGTCTAAGTTTCAGCTAACTGTTCCCCAAGTTACAAGTCCGTTCCTCCAACCATTTTTATGAGCCTTCAAATCCTTGACATACTGCTGTTTTTGTTGTGAGGTCCGCACGAAAATGCTCAACAAACACAATGTTGTGCTTTACACACAGCTTCTGCACTTGAGGGGTGTTTAGGTCTATGTCTCAGCTAACTGTACCCCAAGTTTCAAGTCCGTTCCTCCAACTTTTTTAAAAAAATATTTTTTGTATAGGTTCTGGCAGTTCGTTTGCTGAGACTGCCTGCCCTCCGGGCTTTAACTTTTAAAAGGCATCTCAGCAGGATGCTAGCAGCACAGCAGGAGGCTGTTGCAACAAAGGCTGTTACTCCACCCTCCCCCACATAGCTGGAGGCTAGTTCCTGACTTGAATTGCTTGAATTTCTTGTAATCAGTGCAGGCTGGAGAGATAATTCTTATCTCTCCAGCCTCAGGCTCAGCCTGATGAAGGGGGAAAGAAACCCCCTCCCCCAGCTACATTGACCTGGCTGCAGAAATCCATTATAACGAGAGGTGGGACAAGCCTGCAAAAAAAAAAAAAACAGTTTGATGCTGGAGTCAGAATTCTTACTGACCCAACGTTCACCCCCCCCGCCCACATAAACTAGGCTCAGCCTGGGGGGGGGGGGAATAGAAAAAACCCAGTAACAAACAGTCAACTTACAGGAGCAGCATTAGTGTTCCCTTTAAGTGCCAATGAGTGCCTAAAGCAATGCCTAGGTGTCGGTCCTGTTTACAGCTCTGCAAAACTGATCACCTGCAAATGAGCTGTTGGAATCAAAGCCAGGATTCAAAAGCCAGGGCCCAAAAGAGAAAAAAGCCAGAAATCCACTCACAAAGTATAGGAAATGATGCAATATGATGAAAATAACTGCATTAGGTAGGCTTACCAGATCTCCAACCTGGACAGAGTGCTAGACCTTTAGGAGAAGGAATGTGGGCAGGTGTAGCTTGTTAAGCCTTACAGCACAATCCTAGGCATGTCTACTCAGAAGCAAGCCCCACTGAACACAATGGGGCTTGCTTCTGAGTAGGCATGCCTAGGACTGTGCTCTAAGGGTTTAATAAGCTACACCTGTCTAATTTCCACAAAAAAAATTCCAGAAAAATTGGGTGTTGCTCTAAACACTCAACAGACCCCCTTCAGGTGTTGCGATAGACACTCAACGGGACCATATGAATTTTGCAATAAGAAGCTCATGATCTGAGCCACAGTCAGCTCCAGGTCTTGTTTTTACTGACTGTACAGAGCTTCTCCATCTTTGGCTGCAAAACACATAAACTATCTGGTTTCGGTATTGACCATCTGGTGATGTTCATGTGTAGAGTCTCCTCTTGTGTTGTTGGAAAAGAGTGTTTGCTATGACCAGCATGTTCTGTTGACAGAACTCTGTTAGCCTTTGCCCTGCTTCATTTTGCGCTCCAAGGTCAAACTTGCCTGTTGTTCTGGTTCTTTCTTGATTTCCTACTTTAGCATTCCAGTCTCCTATGATGTAAAGGACATATTTTTGGGGGTTAGCTCTAGAAGGTGTTGTAGGTCTTCATAGAACCGGTCAACTTCATATGATCCATATGATAGAGACAGAGAAAACATCAACTAAAGCCCCATTCATGTGACATGCCCACACTTTTTTAAAGTGGCTTTTGCATGCCCACCAAACTATTTTTATCCAAAAACTCCTTTATTAAAATCTCACTCCTTGAACCCACTTACCAAAACTTCTGCTCAGATTCCACTAAATATATAAATAAGCATACTCCCTCCCAGTAGGCTTACTATACATCCCGGACAAACCAGTTCTTCCCCGGTTTCCAGAGCCGCCACTGTTTTAACGTCGATTTTTAAAAGGTAAAACCTTTCCTGTACGGCCATCTTGGATATCACCAAATCTCGTGAGATCTGCAATGGTGGCACCCAAATCTCATGAGGGCACATGAGGCAGCAGCATACTGCTTCATGTGCCCTCACGGGATTTGGACACTGTCATCTTGGATCTTGCGAGATTTTGTGAGACCAAGATGGCCACACAGGAAAACCTTTACCTTTTAGAAATAATTATTGAAGCAGTGGCAGCAGGAGGAGGAGGGGATGGTTGAAGAGGAGTTTTGTTTGCCCTAAGCAGCTGCCCAGCCAGAAATAGGGTGGTGACAACAGCTGCAGCAGCACCACCACCACCAGCACCACCACCACCAGCACTACCACCACCAGGAAGAGAAAAGGGGGCGAAAATGGGGGTTAAATAATTAATTAATTGAAATGTTTTTGCGCACTAACACACAGGAAGCAGTGCGTTATTTTTAGAATGCTCTATTTTTAGAGCACTCTTGTTCTACTGTTCATGACGTTTCTAGATAAAATCCAACAATGTTTTCTATTGCTCTAGAATAAGGAACTTGTTCAATGAAATGATGCAAATAAATTGTGGTGGACCAATGAAACAACCAAACAAAAAACTTGGTTCCTGTAATGCCTTCCTTAATCTCTTCTACTCTAGCTCCACCCTTTCCTGAGGAGCATCTCCTTTAACAACAGTGCTGGAGACACAGTGTCTTTTGATGAGGAGGGTGAATTAGTAGGTGGATTTGATCTCATCAACTGGGTGACTTTCCCAAACCAGTCTTTCTTGAGAGTGAAAGCAGGAAAGATAAATCCATGGGCTTTTCCTGGTGAAGAGTTTACCATTACTGAGGAGGCCATCACATGGCACTACATGTTCAATCAGGTGGGATCTGATTATAGGTTGTATGATGGAAAGCTAAATGAAGAATGTCCCAGTATTTCATCTTGACCCTTCATAATCACTCTCAGTTTTCTGAGGAATTCCATTCAGTCAAAAATAGGCTGAACTCTACGTAATTTTTCGGCAACCTTAGATTTAAGGCACATTGAACTTTGGCGTTCCTGTAGGGGGTGCGACACCATACGTGGCGCAAGGTACCACACCGCAACATGCAACTACCCCTTGACTGCAGGAAATAACACCAGTTTGCAAGATGTGGTGCAGTGACTTGCACCACATATGGTGCCGGACCCCATCCAGGAACACCACTGGCTAAATAAAATTTTGCCAAAGTCCTCCCCTTAATGGTTCCTGATCTCTATTTCAAGCCAAATGTTTCATGTTCTAAATAACAGTGGAACCATCAACACATGTTCTCCTTTCTCTGTATACAGGTTCTGCCAATTTCTCTGTGTAATGACCACTGCTATCTGGGTTACAGCAGAAAAAAGAAGGAAGGGAAGCCATTTTGTTGCTATGACTGTGATCCTTGTCCAGATGGGAAGATTTCATACCAGAAGGGTAGGAGAAATAGTATGCTGTATAAACAATAGATATATAATATCTTCTACTGTGTTCAGAGGCGTTTCTGAGGTAGAGGCGACACCATAAGTCACGCCGCGTCCTAGTACTGTGTTTATAAACCAGGATGAGGAGGAAGCACCCCCTTGCCGTCACAACCAGTTAATCATGCAGAATGGTTGTGACGGCGAGGGGGCGGCGCCTCCTCGTCCCGGTTCGTAAACATGGTACTAGGACGCAGCGTGACTTACGGTGCCGCCCCTACCTCAGAAACGCCTTTGACTGTGTTTCTTGTTTCTCTACTTCCAAGCATCACAAATCAGAAACTCAGGAGCACGTCCTAGTGACTCTTCAACAGAGAGGACCTGAAACTTTAACTGAGAGGAGTATATGTCATTTTACAATTTATCAGCTTCTAGGACACCTTGCAAGTCAGAAAGAGAAAGATTTCAGGCCAATTTCAAGAACTCGCAATTGTTGTTGATTTTGTGGGCTTGTGTTTCCACATGATCTGCTGTTCAGTAATTTTAGACAATACCAAATAAACACCTTTAGCAAAAAAATCATATTTCATCTTAGTTGAAAACACCATCCAGTAATGCAAATATCTATAGAAAATATTTAACCCCCCTGAACTGCACTTCATTATTCATCAAATTTCTCTCCCAATTCCATCCCATATAAATCACTTCGACCCCCGCATTATTAGTATTCATTCGGAGCTTCAGTTTTTCCTCTCACATATCCTATGATGCACTTGCAATTCTCTTTTTCCCAATTCCACCGATATAAATCAAGAAGAAATACTTTGGGTCCAGCTAAGCATTACATTAATCAAGTGCTTAACAGTGAACTTCGACCCCCTACTACTAGTATTCAGTCGGTGCTTCAGTTTTTCCTCTCACACATTCTGTGATGCACTTGCAATTCTCTTTTTCTCTTCTACTAGAATCCGGTAAAACAGGGTTGGTATTATACACTCTTAGACTTTTGTGGTAGGCATGGCTATTTTTACAATTAAAAGTGTCGGGGTTTTTTGACCGGACGAGCTAAAACTTCACAACCAGCTCTAAGAACATGTAGGACTGGCTATAGGCCAAAATGATCTGTTAGCTTTAAGAACATGGCAGAGCCATAGGGGACAAAAGAACTGTTGGTCCCTTTAAAGAACAGAAACCTAGGAGAACTTAACAGAAGGACTCCAGAAGGACGGTTTGAGTGTCTTGTGTTTTACCTTTGACAATCCCCATCACAGGAATGGGCGATACGTCAGGAATTCAACTGTATAATGATCTGTGGTCACAAAACCTGGATAATCTTAATTAAAAAGACGAGGTTGCCATTGTTTGAGCATTGCTTCTTTATGCATCATCACATTCTCTCCATTGTGCAGGTATGGTGGAATGTCTTCTGTTGATTCTCAGCCTTGTACATCAGACATTAGCACACACACACACCCATGGCATTTGGTGGTCAAAATCAGCCTATGCTTGGTGTGCAACGACTCAGTGTTGTGTGACTTAACATAAGCAACATTTCAAAGAACAGTAGGTCAAATTACAAATGCCAGAATTTAGGGATTGATCTACCCACTTCAGTGGATGAAGAACACTGTAGTGCAGGGGTTCTCAACCTTTGGAGGCCCAGTACCCCCTATAACGGTCTATTTTTTGAGTACCCTCTGCTAACTAGCACAATTAATTATCTAATTTACATAACCCCCACGTGCAAATTTACATAACCCCCCAGTTTCCATAGTAAAAAACACAACCCCCACGTGCAAATCTCTCCAAATCCAGCTCTTCCCCCCACCCCACCAATGCACAGTTTCCCTAGTAAAAAACCACAAATCCCACATGCAAATCTCCCCAAACAAGCAAACACATGTTGAAACAGAAATTGGGGTGGTGGAAAGAAACTTGCATTTAGAAAAAGAGAAAAAAAAACAAGCAAACACATGTTGAAACAGAAAATGGGGTGGTGGAAAGAAATCCACTCAGTAGTGGCTTGAAATGCAATGTGTGAAACCAGAAGGTCCTCTGAGAACAGTTTTGAGAGCTCAGAAAAGCAGTTCCCAGGGAAAGAAACATTTTAAACAGCACAATAAACTCACAGGCAGGGCAAAGCAAGGGGAGGGAGAAGGGGAGGGAGACAACACAAAGACAACACAAAACTCACAGACAACACAAAGTGGGGAGGGAGAGAACAAAGAAAAAGGGAGCCATCTTGCCTGCACGTGTCCACGGAACTTCTCCCTCTCTAGGAGTGTAGGACCCAGTAGCCTGGTTGGCTGCCCTGTCCGAGCTTGGAGGAGCCAAGCAGCAGCCACTGCATTTCAAAGCACATAAGCTTAGCAAAGCACAGATATCCAAGGGAGGGAGGCTGCCAAGACTCTTGTTCCAAGGCTTCTTGTTCTGAGTCAGTTGAATGCTCTTGAGCGCTGCTGACCAGCTCTGGCTGCTGTAAGGCCGGTCTGGTGGTGGGGCTTCAGAATACATGAACTTTAGCTCCGTCAATCAGCTGTTGAACGAGATAAGGCTCTTTTGCTGCTGCAACTGGGAGGACGTATGCTGGGGCGGAGCTTGGGCACCGAAAACAATTAAGTAGTAATTAAACAATAATTAACTATGGATTGATGCTGATAAGGGGCAGGATCTCTGCAGGTGGTCCACGTACCCCTAAGGGTATAGGTTGAGAACCTCTGCTGTAGTGTTTTGGGTGTTGAACTTAGACCTGGATGATCCAGTTCAGTGGCATAGCTGGCGTTTTTCCAAGGGGGCGTGGGCAGGACGATGCGCCTTCACACCGCCCCCTCACACCGGAATGGAATGGGACCAGAGCCAAGAGATTCTGCTGAAATCCAGTGGGGGGGGGCAGGGCGAAGACACGTTGTCCCGCCCATGTTGCCCTTGGAAAAAGGCCAGCTATGCCACTGGGATGATCCAGGTTCAAATTCCTGCACAGCCACAAAGTTTCCTGGGTGACCTTGGGCCAGTCACCATTGTTCAGCCTCATCTACCTTACAGGGTTGCTGTGAGGACAAAATGAGAGAAGGAATCATGTACCTGGAGCTCATTCAAGTATAACAATGTTGAAAATAAATAAATATACAGAAAAGATGGCATGGCTGATTCATTAAAATAGCAGTTCTATTTTTTTCCCAGACATGGATGACTGTTCCAAATGCCCCGTTGGTCAATTTCCAAACAAGAACCGAAGTGAATGCCTTCCCAAGGACCTCCATTTTCTCTCTTTCACTGAGCCTTTGGGAATGACATTAAGTGCCTTGGCTTTATCTTTTTCGCTGATCACAGCTCTGGTGTTTGGAATGTTCATCAAGTACCGGAACACTCCCATTGTCAAAGCCAACAATCGAGACCTCACCTACTCTCTGCTGATCACCTTATTGCTCTGCTTCCTCTGCTCCTATCTATTCATTGGCCAGCCTGAGGCAGTGACCTGCTATTTAAGACAAACCTCTTTTGGCCTCATCTTCTCAGTGGCTGTTTCTTGTGTCTTGGCTAAAACCGTCACTGTGGTTCTCGCTTTCCTGGCCACCAAGCCAGGATCCAGTTTGAGGAAATGGGTGGGGAAGAGACTGGCAAACTCCATTATCCTTTCTTCCTCCTTGATTCAGGCTTGTATTTGTGCTGTGTGGCTCTGCACAGCTCCTCCATTTCCAGATTTAGATATGGATTCTCTGGCTGAAGAAATTGTGCTGGAGTGCAATGAAGGCTCAATCACTTTGTTTTATTGTGTTCTGGGGTACCTGGGATTTCTGACTATGGTCAGCTTCACTGTGGCTTTCCAGGCCAGGAAGTTGCCAGACAGTTTCAATGAAGCCAAGTTCATCACTTTCAGCATGTTGGTCTTTTGCAGTGTTTGGTTGTCCTTTATCCCACCTTACCTGAGTACCAAGGGGAAATACATGGTGGCTGTGGAGATCTTCTCTATCTTGGCCTCTAGTGCTGGGTTGCTGGGCTGTATCTTTGCCCCTAAATGCTATATAATTATCCTGAGGCCTGAGCTGAACAGCAGGGATCAGCTCATAAAGAGAAATTACTAGCCATTTGTTTCATCTTTACAAATAAAAATGTGCAGTGTTTCATATTTTTCCATTTATATTATCTGAAAGTAAAAAAAAAAAAATATTTGTGATCACCCCTCATTTCTCACTCCCAGTACCATTCAAGAGGTACAAAATTTCCAATCCCTTCTTGCAGGCTTCCATATGAGTTTGTATTTGTGCTGTTTGGCTCTGCACAGCTCCTCCATTTCCAGATTTAGATATGGATTCTCTGGCTGAAGAAATTGTGCTGGAGTGCAATGAAGGCTCCATCGCTATGTTTTATTGTGTTCTGGGGTATCTGGGATTTCTGGCTACGCTTAGCTTCACTGTGGCTTTCCAGGCCAGGAAGTTGCCTGACAGTTTCAATAAAGCCAAATTCATCACTTTCAGCATGTTGGTGTTTTGCAGTGTGTGGTCGTCTTTTATCCCACCTTACCTGAGTACCAATGTAACATTTACCATTGGTTGTACTGGGAAACTTCTACTGCCTTTATGTTCTTTTGCATTTTGACTGTGTTGAGAAACCTCTTCCTGATGGTCTGCCCGCGAGGGCCATGTTAGTGCTCCATTCATCTACATTAGCACACCAATATAAGAATCATTGAATCCCCCATCACAGCTGTATTATCAGGATTAGGCTTTCCCAAATGCCTTTGCAAGGGCTACGTGTAAGTCGTCTCCCTACATTCTCATAAATATTGGGGTCTTTCGACCACAAGGGTTTGATCTAAGTGATGCAGAGAGTCCTTTTGCCAGTAACTGTGTCAAGTCAGAGTATTCACAAACAGCGTGAATGGAAGTTTAATTTCAATACAGAATGAAACCTCTGAATTTCTGGAAGTCTTTCCCACCATGCTGGGTACAAGTAACTAATACTTACACTGAAAACATCTTTGTTCTCTCTCTGAAACATCCTGTCCACCGTTCAAATTACTGACTTGGGTGGGGCTCTCCTGGCAGACACCCAATGGCATATACAGGCCTGTATAAACGTGTCCTGCACCCAGCACTTCAAATTAAAATAATTTTTTTTTAACTGATGTGGAAACACTATACAAAACCATTTTTTCCTATGATTACTGTGAAACTACCCAATCTTATTGTTGGCCTCTGCTGCATGTTATTGACCAGCAAGAGACCATGCCATGGCAGAGAGGTAAAACGTGTTTTTCTTTAACTTATGTGCTCTGCCAAATCATGATCACCTATGAGCCTACTCAGACCTGTGCCAGCAGTTTATACGGCACAAGTCCAATTGTGCCCAAGGGGGCCTGGTTATTGGTGGCACCGACCCTTCTTCACGGGTCAGGAGGTCTGTTTTATAGCCCTTGATCTGAGTCTGCCCCACCTTTCCTGTCTCCACCTTCCTCTGCCCCGCCACCGAAGCAGCCCCTACGGAGATTGTCAGCTCCGCCCTGTCGTCCGGGCTCTGCCCCGTGGCTTGTTGTTCCCCTTGTTCTCTGCTGGGAGGGCTTCGGATTGTAGGGGCATTCCTCCCAGGCTCCAGCAGTGGGATCAGCCCCTCGCCGAGGCCTGGGACATGCTTCTTTCTTGTTTGCATTTCTTCCATCCTTATCCGTCATGAAGAACTTCCTGTTGTCTCATCAGAGTCTCCAAAGAAGTCCCTACAACTTGAGGAGGAGTCCCCAGTTGGGGCTGGTTGTAAGGTAAGTATGGGCTGGCCCAGACAGGGGGAAAAAACCTCACCAAAAACTGGAAGTCTCTAGCGGAGGGAGATACAGTATTACCAAAATGGACAGCAGGGATGCTTTGAATGGGGGAGATAGAACCAAATTTCTTCTCCCAGAGCAGGCGTAGTTATAGGACTTTGGACAAAGAATACAAAGACATTCCAGAGTGAAGAATGGTATTTGGAACATGTCCTTGGAATGTAGTCAGGAGTTTCATGGACTTGATTGAGTTCTTGTGTGTCCTTCCAGGAGACGACAAATGTTTATTGGAGCCTCATATTCCAATCGGAGAAGTTCGTGAAAGGACAAAAAGTATGGCAGGGTGTGGGCTGCACCCATGTCTAGATTGTTGTTTGTGGGAGCAACATCCAGGAGGCGGAGGCTGAAAAACTCTCCAGATGGCATGGCCACAGGGCAGCTTAATGCAGTGCTACCCGAACTGGGGCGTCGCGATGCCCCAGCCGGGAACAAAGGGTTGCTACACCCTTAAGGGGCGTAGCAACCCGTGGTGACGATGACGGCGTGTCTGGGATCGCGCCGCTGCCGCTGCCGCCACCGCCACACACTGAAAGGTCCGTTTTACCTGCATTGGTGGGCAGTGGATGTCCAGCAGGGGGTGTGGGGACCCTGCGGACCTCTCCGCAGGCCTCCCCATGCGTTGGAGCGTTATGCGTTGTCTGCTATATCCCTTATGCTCCATGAAATCATTGTCAGATCCAACAAATATTTTCTTCTCAAAGGATGGAAAAGATGATATCACCCAGCACAAATATTCTGGAAGGCTAATTTTGAACCCTATAATTAAGTGCAATTTCTAGGAATCCTCCTCCTTCAAAGGAAATCCCATGTGGATTCTCTAAAAGGCCACACGAAAAATCAATAACGGAATCTGAATGTGTATATAATATACCACCTGGGTCTGTTCAAAACTGGATTGAGGAATATGGAAAATGGCACCACTCTTATCGTCATTGCTAACTAATTCAGCAAAAGATTTGAGAGCCCCCAAATGAAGGAATTGCTGCTGGCAGGTGACTGAAAGACCTTGGACATTCAGAATCAAGATAGGGCCAAGATGGAAGGAAAATATCTGTTACTGCCGCTGCTCATTCTGTGTCTCCAATTTCCTGCAGCTGAATGCAAGGCACCGCCTGTCATGTGCACCATCACTGATCCCTCCCAGTTTCCCTACAAGTATCATCAGAGAGGAGATCTCATCATTGGCGCAATTATTTCACAGTCTGGCTGCCTCTTTGATGACATTTCTTTCAGCGAACACCCCAAAACCAAGCTGATGGATGAACTTATGTAAGGAGATCATTTAATCATTTCTTATAATTTAAAGAATATTCATGGAGGGTGAAGGTTTTTGCAAAGCTCAGCAATAAGACTTCTTAGAGTCAACCTGGAGGAGATAGAGATCTTTGGTGTGTTGTAGACCAGGGGTTCTTAACCTTTGGAGGCCTGGGTACCCGCTATCACAGTCCAATTTTCTGAGGTACCCCCTGCAAATTAATTGCCAATTAATTGGATTAATCAATTAATTAATTAGCTAATTAATCATTTAAAAATAAAAATGCATCTCCCTTCCATACAAAACAAGCAAACAGATGCTGAAAAGAAGCTGCAGAAAATGGGGTGGGGAAAAGAATAAAAGTACATCTCACTTAACACTCAATTAGCTGCTGATGGGCCAGATAAGGGGCAGGGCTTGGCGTACCCCCAGCAATTGGTCCGCGTACCCATAGTGGTACCCGTACCACAGGTTGAGAACCCCTGTTGTAGACTATAACCTTACCCCATGCCTCATCTCCACTCAATTTTTTTCAGGCAGTGCTTATATGTGAGGTGCCAGTCAAAAGAGACTTGGCTTGGGAGCCCTTCCTCCTGAGAACGGCTGCAGGCAGAAACAGTAAATCAGAGAGAGAGAGAGAGAGAGAGAGAGAGAGAGAGAGAGAGAGAGGAGCAATTCCCACATAAGACAGAAGTGGAGGAGGAATTGGAAGAAACCTCTTAGCTGCACTCTTCAGCAATTTGTGAGTCCATTCTCAAGGTTTCAGGACTTTTAACCATTATAGGCATCACTGGAAACTGGGCACGTTGATTTTGAACCAACTCATTCATTGAGATGCTACAGGACAAAATCCAGTCGAAGGTTAACACTTTTTAGTACCAATAATTTCAAATGTGGGGGCATCTATTGGAAGAGAGAAGTCTGTCCTTAATGCTCCAGTTGAAATTAACAGGGACTTTGTGCATATACATAATTTGATCTACTGCTGAAATGCCCCTCCTCATGTTTAACACTGCGTACTGTCAAGGCAGTCAATCAATCAAGAACCTTTATTGGCATGAAAGACAACATAAATCAACATACATTACATAACACATATTACAAACAAAGAAAAAGTCCAATCAGACAAAAACAACCAGATATACTGTCAAGGCTTCCTCTGTAACTCCACAGATCTCAGGCACTGTCATTGTTATTCTTTAATCCAGTAGCATCAGAAGTGGGGGCAGGGGTGGTGGTCCCCCAGTCGGCATGCAGGGCGGTGACAAAGCGGCTGGGGACATCAACTTATTACTAGCCACACTCTTCAGCAACCTGTGAGCCCATTCTCAGAATTTCCAGACTTTTAAACATTTTAGGCATCACAAGAAACTGGGCACATTGATTTTTGAAGACCCTTGTCTCTTCAACAAACTCATTCATATAAATTGAGATGCTGCAGAACAAAATCCAGGCAAAATTGTGCACTTTTTAGTACCAATGATTCCAAATGTAGGCGCAAATGAGAGAAGTCTGTCCTTAATGCTCCTGTTGAAATTAACAGGATTGTCTTGTGCTTGCCATGGTCTGAATCATGTCCATGGATTTAATTTTATATTTTATAAGTTGTGTGTGTGTGTGTGTGTGTGTGTGTGTGTGTGTGTGTGTGTGTGTGTGTGTGTGTGTGTGTGTGTGTGTGTGTGTAAGTAAAGCAAAAAAGATGTTAGGGATATATATAATGGAAGGTTTTCAGATACTTCAGAAAAGATTGCATATCTGTTTCATGAAAAATGTAACATTTCCTTCAGTTCAGTTACAAAGAGCTATCAAAATGTCCTGTCCATGGTGTTTGCCGTGATGGAGATCAATGAGAACCCGAAGATCCTACCTAATTTCAGCCTGGGGTTCCAGATTTATGACAGTTATGCCAATGCAAGGATGACTCATCAGAACACCCTGAAACTTCTTTCCACCCAAGAAAGGATCATTCCCAACTTCAAATGTGACAAGAACCAGCATCTGATAGCTGTCATTGGGGGACATGATTCTGAAGTCTCCCTCCACATGGCTACTCAGTTGGGCATCTACAAGATTCCACAGGTACAGCAACATGTGAGCCAGGAAGGCTTTTCATCACCGAGGGCATTTTATCCTTTCACCTCTACTTAGTCACATTCATGGATTGTATGAATGATGGTGACTTGTCAAGAATGAAATGTTCTTCATAAAACCAGTTACTCTTTAGCACTGTGATTGCTGTTACTGTTGACCAGACAGCTCAAAATACCATGAACTCTCTTTGGAAAAGTTTTAGACGTTTTTAGTGGCATAAGTCTGAGGAGAGGAAGGGGCCAACTCAGGCCAGTTTTCTGAGGATAGGATCTGATGTCCACATTTTCCGCAGAGATCTGTCACCTCCGGCGTGCTTCCTGATTCCCATCCTCCACCATACTTTCCATTTACAGTACTAACCCTGCCCTCTCCCTCCCCAACCACAGCACACCTCCCATGCAATCTTACCAGGGCTAGTGTAGCTGTCCTGCAGATGGGCAGTGTGTAACAGTGACCAGCTTTTTGTGCCTCCATAATGGAGGTAGCGCTGCTGGAACACAAGTTCTGGCAGTGTTGGCACCCCATAGGATTGACACAAATGATTTTTTATTGTGTATTGGGGATTGAGTGAGCGGTGGTATGACTACAACACAGGAATCAGTGAAAAAGGAATAGTGGCACAATCCCGACTAAGATCCGGGCGGCAGCCCACGGGCCTCCCGCCAGATCCTGACCATCAGCAGAGACGCTTGTCTCCTTCCCCAAGTGTAACCGGGGCCAAGCCCTATCGGCCGCCTCGTATTTCCGCCAGCTATTTTGATGGTGGAGGTAGAGGAGTCTGTGTAAAGGCCCTGGAGACTGGCGGGGGTCAGGATATGGCCGAAGGCCGTTCCCTGCCCCCTCCCGGGCCATGACCATACTCCCCCACCCGGTGAAATGCCACCCCACCCGCTGGATCCAGACTTACCAGGGTCCGGTGTAGGCGGAGTCCTCCTGGCTCTGGAGCCGGCCTTCTGCTCTCTTCTGGTGCCGGCTAGTTAATCAGGATTGGGCTGTCCGAGATTTATAATGTAAGAGTTACTTGTGCTTTTGTTGACCCCAGCCAATGGCATTCCCTTCCCCATGATATCCAAACTTCCCTCTCCTTGTTGCTGTTGTGAAGGGATGCAAAAGCCTTTTTTTTTCTAGCAAGAGTTCCCTTGTTTTAGTTTTACCATGAATTATTTAACAGAAATATTTCAGTTCCCTCTGATCATTGCTTTTGTGGCATTGGTTTTTCTATGCAAAGTTGCTTTGGCTGGTGGTTTTAATATTATCTTTTTGATTAATTCCTTTTTCTAAACTGCATTGAGCTTTCCATGTGGCTATGAAAGGTGGGACAATTAAATAAATGAAATTTCCACACATTTGCCATTGAATTCATTCATATTACTTCTATATAAGCACTCAGTATCATATTACACTCAGTATCTATTTGGTTGAATTCATTATAGTCTTGCAAGAATACTATCCTCCCTTCTGACATTTTCTTTTCTTTTCTTAGATTGCCTACTGTACATTAGCTCCACTGAAGAATGTTAAAATGCAGCTCCCTTCCTTTTATCGGACGGTCCCCAATGAAGCACATCAGTATAGAGGGATTGTCCGTCTACTCCAACATTTCCAATGGACTTGGGTTGGGATCCTTGCATCAGATGATGACAATGGGGAAACCTTTGTGAGGACCATGACAAAAATATTTTTGGAACATGGCATTTGTGCAGCCTTCAGTGCACAAATGCGAAGTATATCTCAGTTGACAGAAACAGCATGAATGATGGAGGCCATAGATGAAGCCGATTCAGGTGTGTCCACGATCATGTCACGAATCAATTCTGAAGTCAACGTATATGTAGTAAATGCAGAGGCTGTGACCATGTCCACACTGAAACTGGCAATATATTTTTATATGATGATAGAAGGTATTACAGAGGTTTGGGCAGGGAAAGTGTGGATTATGACAGCTCAGTTTGGTTTCTCATCACCACAAATTAACAGGGATTTTGATGTACAAGCCTTTGATGGTGCTTTGACTTTTGCAATCCACTCCAATGAAGTGTTGGGCTACTCAGAATTCCTTCAGTCCCTACATCCTGACACACAAAAAGGAGATGATTTTATTAGGATCTTCTGGGAACAGGCATTTGGCTGCATTTTTTCTGATACTGAGGAGAGCGAAGACATCAGTGATATTTGCACTGGCCAGGAGAGGTTGGAGAGACTCCCAGGGACTCTTTTTGAAATGAGCATGACTGGCCACAGCTACAGCATCTACAATGCAGTACATGCTGTAGCACATGCATTGCAAAAAATGTCTTCATTGAAACCCAAACTCGGAGCAATGGGAGACAAATGTGAACTATTTCCTCTGAATTCGCAGTGTAAACAGGTAAGAACCCACTGGTAAGTCATTTCTCCTGTTCACAAAGATACTTGAAGAGCAGTGAACCAAAACCAATCCAAAGTGCTAGTCTTTGAAAGTCGATGATTTAGATATCTGCAAACGCTTAGAATTATTCCCGAAACTTTGAGCCTTTTGTGAGCAATCAAATTGGGCAAAGTCCAGGCAGCTCCATGAGAACATAAGAACATAAGAAGAGAATTGCTGGATCAGGCCAAGGCTCCATTTAGTCCAGTTTCCTTATCACATGGTGGCCCTCCAGATGCCTCTAAGGAGCATACAAGACAACAAGGTACCTGTATCATGGAGGTTGTATACAATCAAAATGGCTTTTAACCTGCGCTGGGTTACATCCATAAATCTGTCCATAAATTTTCATCCATAAATCTGTCCAATCCCCTTTTAAAGGCATCTAGGCCAGGCGGCATCACAACAATGGAACAGCAGGTCAGGATGGAATGGGTGTGTTTGGGGTGGGAGTATTAGATGGCTGGGCACTGGAAGGGGAGGGAACCACGGAGGAGGCTGCCAATATCCTATCCTCCTTGCTGGACCTTACACGGGCCTCTCAAATGTACGCCAGCAAAATTCCTCACGTGCATTCAAGGAGACCCTTCAGGGTGGGTGGAACATTACTCATGGTAAACGGACAAACATTTCTTTACTCAGAGGAGGCTGCCAGTTGCAAGTCAGCAGGTTCAACCCTACTCAAGATGCAGCAGGCTCCTTATGTGCACCACTGCGTCCCGCTTGACAGGATTAGTCTGTAATAGTCTACTCTTTCACTTACTTGTCCAGTTGCAGCTAAGGCTTATTCTATTCAAATAGCAGAAATATCACTGTAGCAAGCTGATAAATCCTCAAACATATTCCCACAGGAAAGTAGAAGGAGGAGGTAGGAAGGCAAAAGGAGGTGCTAGATATTTCTCCAGCACCTGAACTTATCAGGAACCTCAGCCAATCAAACCCTTCATTAAAAAAAAACAAGGCGACTGCCTTCTGGCTGAGAAAATACTATACCTCTCAGCTGTATCTTATCCCAATAAGCTCAAGGGAACACTGGCGTCACTGCAAGGGGGGTGGACCTCTAAGTTCCTGCGTGATCTGAGCCTCCGTTACACAGAGGAACGAAGCGCCCCGCCGCCGCGCCTTTCGAACCATTCAAAGCTGTGAAAACAACGCGCAGGGAGTCTCCTGCACATCGTTTTCACTGCTTTGACTGGTTCGGGAGGTGCGGGGGCGAGGCGCTTCATTCCTCCGTGTAACGGAGGCTCGGATTACGGAGGAACTTAGAGCTCAGCCCCCCCTGCAGTGACGCCAGTGCAAGGGAATAATATCAGCAGCTAGCCACTAGGTGGAACTCTCCATCCATATGATAGAGACAGAGAAAACATCAACTGAAGCCCCATTCATGTGACATGCCCACACTTTTTAAATGTGGCTTTTGCGTGCCCACCAAACTATTTTTATCCAAAAACTCCTTTATTAAAATCTCACTCCTTGAACCCACTTACCAAAACGTCTGCTCAGATTCCACTAAATATATAAATAATCATACTCCCTCCCAGTAGGCTTACCATACATCCCGGACAAACCAGTTCTTCCCCAGTTTCCAGAGCCGCCACTGTTTCAACGTCGATTTTTAAAAGGTAAAACCTTTCCTGTACGGCCATCTTGGATCTCATGAAATCTCGTGAAATCCACAACGGTGGCACCCAAATCTCGTGAGGGCATTGCTGCCCTCTCGTGAGGGCATCACTGCTTCATGTGAGGGCATCACTCCAAATCTCATGAGGGCATCACTGCTTCATGTGCCCTCATGAGATTTGGGCACCGTCATCTTCGATCTCATGAGATTTTGTGAGATCCAAGATGGCCGCTCAGGAAAACCTTTACCTTTTAGAAATAATTGTTGAAGCAGTGGCGGCAGGAGGAGGAGGGGATGGTTGAAGAGGAGTTTTGTCTGGCCCGAGCAGCTGCCCACCCAGAGATAGGGTGGTGTCAACCGCTGCAGCACCACCACCAACAACAACAGGAAGAGGCAAGGGGTCAAAAGGGGGGGTTAAATAATTAATTAACTGAAAAGTTTTTGCGCGCAAACACTTCTTTCAATCTAGCTTATCTTTATTTATTTCATTCTAGCTCCAACCTTTCCTGAGGAGCATCTCATTTAACAACAGTGCTGGAGACACAGTGTCTTTGATGAGGAGGGTGAATTAGTAGGTGGATTTGATCTCATCAACTGGGTGACTTTCCCCAACCAGTCTTTCTTGAGAGTGAAAGCAGGAAAGATGAATCCATGGGCTTTTCCTGGTGAAGAGTTTACCATTACTGAGGAGGCCATCACATGGCACTACTTGTTCAATCAGGTGGGATCTGATTATAGGTTGTATGATGGAAAGCTAAATGAGGAATGTCCCAGTATTTCATCTTGACCCTTCATAATCACTCTCAGGTTTCTCAGGAATTCCATTCAGTCACAAATAGACAACTCAGTCTAGGTACTTTTTCATCAGATTTAAGGCACATTGAACTTTGGCGTTCCTGTAGGGGGTGTGACACCATATGTGGTGCAAGGCACCGCACCGCGACATGCAACTACCCCTTGACTGCAGGAAATAACACCAGTTTGCAAGATGTGGTGCAGTGACTTGCACCACATATGGTGCCGGACCCCATCCAGGAACACCACGGGCTAAATAAAATTTTGCCAAAGCCCTCCCCTTAACGCTTCCTGCTCTCTATTTCAAGCCAAATGTTTCATGTTCTAAATAACAGTGGAACCATCAACACATGTTCTCCTTTCTCTGTATACAGGTTCTGCCAATTGCTCTGTGTAATGACCACTGCTATCTGGGTTACAGCAGAAAAAAGAAGGAAGGGAAGCCATTTTGTTGCTATGACTGTGATCCTTGTCCAGATGGGAAGATTTCATACCAGAAGGGTAGGAGAAATAGTATGCCATATAAACAATTGATATATAATATCTTCTACTGTGTTCAGAAGCGTTTCTGAGGTAGGGGTGGCACCATAAGTCACGCTGCGTCCTAGTACCATGTTTACGAACCGGGACGAGGAGGAAGGACCGCCTTGCCGTCACAACCATTCTGCGCGATGAATGCAACGGGCAGGGAGTCTCCTGCCCGTCACGTTCATCATGCAGAATGGTTGTGATGGCGCGGGGGCGGCGCCTCCTCGTCCCGGTTTGTAAACACGGTACTAGGACGCGGTGTGACCTGCGGTGCCGCCCCTACCTCAGAAACGCCTTTGACTGTGTTTCTTGTTTCTCTACTTCCAATCATCACAAATCAGAAATTCAGGAGCACGTCCTAGTGACTCTTCAACAGAGAGGACCTGAAACTTTAACTGAGAGGAGTATATGTCATTTTACAATTTATCAGCTTCTAGGACACCTTGCAAGTCAGAAAGAGAAAGATTTCAGGCCAATTTCAAGAACTCACCATTGTTGTGGATTTTGAGGACTTGTGTTTCAACATGATCTGCCGTTCAGTAATTTTAGACAATACCAAATAAACACCTTTAGCAAAAAAATCAAATTTCATCTTAGTTGAAAACACCATCCAGTAATACAAATATCTATAGAAAATATTTAACCCCACTGAACTGCACTTCATTATTCATCAAATTTATCTCCCAATTCCACCCATATAAATCAAGAAGAAATACTTTGGGTCCAGATACGCATTACATTAATCAAGTGCTTAACAGTGAACTTCGACCCAGTGGCGTCGCTTCAGTAGGGGTGGGGCTGTAAGTATCGCTCCGGTCGTAGTCTCTTTACCGACAGAGCCAGAGGGGACAAAAGAACTGTTGGTCCCTTTAAAGAACAGAAGCCTAGGAGAAGTTAACAGAAGGACTACAGAAGGACGGTTTGAGTTTCTTGTGTTTTACCTTTGACAATGCCCATCACAGGAATGGGCAAAACGTCAGGAATTCAACTGTATAATGAACTGTGGTCACAAAACCTGGATAATCTTAATTATAAAGATAAGGTTGGCATTGTTTGAGCATTGCTTCTTTATGCATCATCACATTCTCTCCATTGTGCAGGTATGGTGGAATGTCTTCTGTTGATTCTCAGCCTTGTACATCAGACATTAGCGTCCCCCCCCACCGGCATATGGTGGTCAAAATCGGCCTATGCTTGGTGTGCAACGACTCAGTGTTGTGTGACTTAACATAAGCAACATTTCAAAGAACAGTAGGTTGAATTACAAATGCCAGAATTTAGGGATGGATCTATCCACTTCAGTGGATAAGAACATAAGAAGAGCCCTGCTGGATAAAGGACAATATCGAGTGTAGTCGATTTTAACTTAAGTGTTTTAATTAATTATTTTAATGTGTTTATTAATTATTTTATTGTGTTTATATGTATTTTAATATGTTGAAAGCCGCCTTGAGTGCCCTCTGGCGAAAGGCGGGCTACAAATTCCTTAAATAATAATAATAATAAAAATAGTCACTACACTGTAGTGCAGGGGTTCTCAGCCTTTGGAGGCCCGGTACCCCCTATAATGGTCTAATTTTTTGGAGTAACCCTGCTAATTAGCACAATTAATTATCTAATTTACATAAATCCCCACGTGCAAATTTACATAACCCCCCAGGTTGCATAGTAAAAAACCACAACCCCCACGTACAAATCTCTCCAAATCTCTCCAAATCTAGCTCTTCCCCCCACCCCACCAATGCACTGTTTCCCTAATAAAAAAAAACCACAAATCCCACGTGCAAATCTCCCCAAACAAGCAAACACATGTTGAAACAGAAAATGGGGTGGTGGAAAGACATCTACTCAGTAGTGGCTTGAAATGCAATGTGTGAAACCAGAAGGTCCTCTAAGAACAGTTTTGAGAGCTCAGAAAAGCAGTTCCCAGGGAAAGAAACATTTTAAACAGCACAATAAACTCACAGGCAGGGCAAAGCAAGGGGAGGGAGAAGGGGAGGGAGATACAACACAAAACTCACAGACAACACAAAGTGGGGAGGGAGAGAACAAAGAAAAAGAGAGCCATCTTGCCTGCACGTGTCCACGGAACTTCTCCCTCTCTAGAATAGGAGTTTAGTACCCAGTAGCCTGGTTGGCTGCCCTGTCTGAGCTTGGAGGAGCCAAGCAGCAGCCACTGCATTTCAAAGCACATAAGCTTAACAAAGCACAGATATCTGAGGGAGGGAGGCTGCCAAGACTCTTGTTCCAAGGCTTCTTGTTCTGAGTCAGTTGAATGCTCTTGAGCGCTACTGACCAGCTCTGGCTGCTGTAAGGCCGGTCTGGTGGCGGGGCTTCAGAATACATGAACTTTAGCTCCGTCAATCAGCTGTTGAACGAGATAAGGCTCTTTTGCTGCTGTGACTGGGAGGACGCATGCAGGGGCGGAGCTTGGGCACCGAAAACAATTAAGTAGTAATTAAACAGTAATTAACTACAGATTGATGCTGATAAGGGGCAGGATCTCGCATACCCCGTGCAGGTGGTCCACGAACCCCTAAGGGTATAGGTTGAGAACCTCTGCTGTAGTGTTTTGGGTGTTGAACTTAGACCTGGATGATCCAGTTCAGTGGCATAGCTGGCGTTTTTCCAAGGGGGCGTGGGCAGGACGATGCGCCTTCACACCGTCCCCTCACACCGGAATGGAATGGGACCAGAGCCAAGAGATTCTGCTGAAATCCAGTGGGGGGCGCGGGGCGAAGACACGTTGTCCCGCCCATGTTGCCCTTGGAAAAAGGCCAGCTATGCCACTGGGATGATCCAGGTTCAAATTCCTGCTCAGCCACAAAGTTTCATGGGTGACCTTGGGCCAGTCACCATTGTTCAGCCTCATCTACCTTACAGGGTTGTTGTGAGGACAAAGTGAGAGAAGGAATCATGTACCTGGAGCTCATTGAAGTATAAAAATGTGGAAAATAAATAAATAAATATACAGAAAAGATGGAATGGCTAATTCATTAAAATTGCAGTTCTATTTTTTTTCCCCAGATATGGATGACTGTTCCAAATGCCCCGATGGTCAATTTCCAAACAAGAACCGAAGTGAATGCCTTCCCAAGGACCTCCATTTTCTCTCTTTCACTGAGCCTTTGGGAATGACATTAAGTGCCTTGGCTTTGTCTTTTTCGCTGATCACAGCTCTGGTGTTTGGAATGTTCATCAAGTACCGGAACACTCCCATTGTCAAAGCCAACAATCGAGACCTCACCTACTCTCTGCTGATCACCTTATTGCTCTGCTTCCTCTGCTCCTACCTATTCATTGGCCAGCCTCAGGCAGTGTCATGTTATTTACGACAAACATCTTTTGGCCTCATCTTCTCAGTGGCTGTTTCTTGTGTCTTAGCTAAAACCGTCACTGTGGTTCTGGCTTTCCTGGCCACCAAGCCAGGATCCAGTTTGAGGAAATGGGTGGAGAAGAGATTGGCAAACTCTATTATCCTTGGTTGCTCCCTGGTGCAAGCCAGTATATGTGTTGTGTGGCTATTTACTGTTCCTCCATTCCCAAACTTGGACATGAACTCTCTGGCTGAAGAGATTGTAGTGGAATGCAATGAAGGCTCAATCGCTATGTTTTATTGTGTTCTGGGGTACTTGGGATTTCTTGCTATGATCAGCTTCACTGTGGCTTTCCTAGCCAGGAAGTTGCCAGACAGTTTCAATGAAGCCAAGTTCATCACTTTCAGCATGTTGGTGTTTTGCAGTGTGTGGTTGTCTTTTATCCCACCTTACCTGAGTACAAAGGGGAAATACATGGTGGCTGTGGAGATCTTCTCTATCTTGGCCTCTAGTGCTGGGTTGCTGGGCTGTATCTTTGCCCCTAAATGCTATATAATTATCCTGAGGCCTGAGCTGAACAGCAAGGATCAGCTCATAAAGAGAAATTACTAGCCATGTGTTTCATCTTTACAAGGCTCTGCCCGGGCTCTGCCCCGTGGCTTGTTGTTCCCCTTGTTCTCTGCTGGGAGGGCTTCGTATTGTAGGGGCATTCCTCCAAGGCTCCAGCAGTGGGATCAGCCCCCCGCCGAGGCCTGGGACATGCTTCTTTCTTGTTTGCACTTCTTCCATCCTTATCCGTCATGAAGAACTTCCTGTTGTCTCATCAGAGTCTCCAAAGAAGTCCCTACAACTTGAGGAGGAGTCCCCAGTTGGGGCTGGTTGTAAGGTAAGTATGGGCTGGCCCAGACAGGGGGAAAAAACCTCACCAAAAACTGGAAGTCTCTAGAGGAGGGAGATACAGTATTACCAAAATGGACAGCATGGATGCTTTGAATGGGGAAGATAGAACCAAATTTCTTCTCCCAGAGCAGGCGTAGTTATAGGACTTTGGACAAAGAATACAAAGACATTCCAGAGTGAAGAAAGGTATCTGGAACATGTCCTTGGTATGTAGTCAGGAGTTTCATGGACTTGATTGAGTTCTTGTGTGTCCTTCCAAGAGGGCACAAATGTTTACTGGAGCCTCATATTCCAATCGGAGAAGTTCGTGAAAGGACAAAAAGTATGGCAGGGTGTGGGCTGCACCCATGTCTAGATTGTTGTTTGTGGGAGCAACATCCAGGAGGCAGAGGCTGAAAAACTCTCCAGATGGCCTGGCCACAGGGCAGTTAAGCTTAATGCAGTGCTACCCGAACTGGGGCGTCGCGATGCCCCAGCCGGGAACAAAGGGTTGCTACACCCTTAAGGGGCGTAGCAACCCGTGGTGACGATGACGGTGTGTCTGGGATCGCGCTGCTGCCGCCACCGCCACACACTGAGAGGTCCATTTTACCTGCATTGGTGGGCAGTGGATGTCCAGCAGGGGGTGTGGGGAGCCTGCGGACCTCTCCGCAGGCCTCCCCATGCGTTGGAGCAGCGCTCTGATGCAATTGCAACCCACTTCCGGTTTCACTTCGGGTCCACAGGCTCACCACACACCCCGCCAGACATCCACTGCCCACCAATGCAGATAAAACTGACCTTTTAGTCTGTGGTGGTGGCGGTGGCACGATCCCGGACACGTCGTCGCGATCCCTGGGAAGGCCCCGCTGCCACTCAGAGCAGCGACGGGCCTTCCCAGGAGTTAGAGAACCACTGCCTTAATGTAACAGTCAGGCAGGCTTGTACATGCAAATTAAATTATGACAAAGTGGAGAATGTGAATTTGCAG
The DNA here is from genome assembly GCA_026170595.1 of Plestiodon gilberti rubricaudatus. Classification (NCBI taxonomy): domain Eukaryota; kingdom Metazoa; phylum Chordata; class Lepidosauria; order Squamata; family Scincidae; genus Plestiodon; species Plestiodon gilberti. The sequence continues at coordinate 25,537,706 of JANXHW010000006.1, forward strand.
GACCTTAAGGGGACACAGATCCCCCACGTGCTTAAGCTTTCCATTTCGATCAATGGCCCTTTATTAGCACAATCCTGATTAGAGTACATACCCAAGTGTATCCTACTAGTCTCAGTTACTTCAGTCATACAAAAAGGAAGGCAAAGTTGTTCTATACTAGTTGCATCTTCTGTACAGTAAGCAAGATCAGCCCCATGGAAAATAATTTACAAATCATCTAATTTTTTGACATAAGGTGTAGGCAGAGGAGAGGTGAAATGAGCAAGCAATGAAAAACAACACAGCTTGGCTCCCCAATGCATCAGCCCTCTTCTATCCCAGGGACTTAATGTTCCCTTGCAATATTTCTAAGATCTTCTTGTCTGTAATATCCCTTATGCTCCATGAAATCATTGTCAGATCCAACAAATATTTTCTTCTCAACAGATGCAAAAGATGATATCACCCAGCAAAAATATTCTGGAAGGCTAATTTTGAACCCTATAATTAAGTGCAATTTCTAGGAATCCTCCTCCTTCAAAGGAAATCCCATGTGGATTCTCTAAAAGGCCACACGAACAATCAATAACGGAATCTGAATGTGTATATAATATACCAGCTGGGTCTGTTCAAAACTGGATTGAGGAATATGGAGAACGGCACCACTCTTATCGTCATTGCTAACTAATTCAGCAAAAGATTTGAGAGCCCCCAAATGAAGGAATTGCTGCTGGCAGGTGACTGAAAGACCTTGGACATTCAGAATCAAGATAGGGCCAAGATGGAAGGAAAATATCTGTTACTGCCGCTGCTCATTCTGTGTCTCCAATTTCCTGCAGCTGAATGCAAGGCACTGCCTGTCATGTGCACCATCACCGATCCCTCCCAGTTTCCCTACAAGTATCATCAGAGAGGAGATCTCATCATTGGTGCAATTATTTCACAGTCTGGCTGCCTCTTTGATGACATTTCTTTCAGCGAACACCCCAAAACCAAGCTGATGGATGAACTTATGTAAGGAGATCATTTAATCATTTCTTATAATTTAAAGAATATTCATGGAGGGTGAAGGTTTTTGCAAAGCTCAGCAATAAGACTTCTTAGAGTCAACCTGGAGGAGATAGAGATCTTTGGTGTGTTGTAGACCAGGGGTTCTCAACCTTTGGAGGCCTGGGTACCCGCTATCACGGTCCAAGTTTCTGAGGTACCCCCTGCAAATTAATTGCCAATTAATTGGATTAGTCAATTAATTAATTAGCTAATTAATCATTTACAAATAAAAATGCATCTCCCTTCCATACAAAACAAGCAAACAGATGCTGAAAAGAAGCTGCAGAAAATGGGGTGGGGAAAAGAATAAAAGTACATGTCACTTAACACTCAATTAGCTGCTGATGGGCCAGATAAGGGGCAGGGCTTGGCGTACACCCAGCAATTGGTCCGCGTACCCATAGTGGTACCCGTACCACAGGTTGAGAACCCCTGTTGTAGACTATAACCTCACCCCGTGCCTCATCTCCACTCAATTTTTTTTCAGGCAGTGCTTATATGTGAGGTGCCAGTCAAAAGAGACTTGGCTTGGGAGCCCTTCCTCCTGAGAACGGCTGCAGGCAGAAACAGTAAATCAGAGAGAGAGAGAGAGAGAGAGAGAGAGAGAGAGAGAGAGAGAGAGAGAGAGAGAGAGGAGTAATTCCCACATAAGACAGAAGTGGAGGAGGAATTGGAAGAAATCTCTTAGCTGCACTCTTCAGCAATTTGTGAGTCCATTCTCAAGGTTTCAGGACTTTTAACCATTATAGGCATCACTGGAAACTGGGCACGTTGATTTTGAACCAACTCATTCATTGAGATGCTACAGGACAAAATCCAGTCGAAGGTTAACACTTTTTAGTACCAATAATTTCAAATGTGGGGGCTTCTATTGGAAGAGAGAAGTCTGTCCTTAATGCTCCAGTTGAAATTAACAGGGACTTTGTGCATATACATAATTTGATCTACTGCTGAAATGCCCCTCCTCATGTTTAACACTGCGTACTGTCAACGCAGTCAATCAATCAATCAATCAAGAACCTTTATTGGCATGAAAGACAACATAAATCAACATACATTACATAACACATATTACAAACAAAGAAAAAGTCCAATCAGACAAAAACAACCAGATATACTGTCAAGGCTTCCTCTGTAACTCCACAGATCTCAGGCACTGTCATTGTTATTCTTTAATCCAGTAGCATCAGAAGTGGGGGCAGGGGTGGTGGTCCCCCAGTCGGCATGCAGGGCAGTGACAAAGCAGCTGGGGACATCAACTTATTACTAGCCACACTCTTCAGCAACCTGTGAGCCCATTCTCAGAATTTCCAGACTTTTAAACATTTTAGGCATCACAAGAAACTGGACACATTGATTTTTGAAGCCCCTTGTCTCTTCAACAAACTCATTCATATAAATTGAGATGCTGCAGAACAAAATCCAGGCAAAATTGTGCACTTTTTAGTACCAATGATTCCAAATGTAGGCGCAAATGAGAGAAGTCTGTCCTTAATGCTCCTGTTGAAATTAACAGGATTGTCTTGTGCTTGCCATGGTCTGAATCATGTCCATGGATTTAATTTTATATTTATATTTTATAGTGTGTGTGTGTGTGTGTGTGTGTGTGTGTGTGTGTGTGTGTGTGTGTGTGTGTGTGTGTGTAAGTAAAGCAAAAAAGATGTTAGGGATATATATAATGGAAGGTTTTCAGATACTTCAGAAAAGATTGCATATCTGTTTCATGCAAAATGTAACATTTCCTTCAGTTCAGTTACAAAGAGCTACCAACATGTCCTGTCCATGGTGTTTGCCGTGATGGAGATCAATGAGAACCCAAAGATCCTACCAAATGTCAGCCTGGGGTTCCACATTTATGACAGTTATGCCAATGCAAGGATGACTCATCAGAACACCCTGAAACTTCTTTCCACCCAAGAAAGGATTGTTCCCAACTTCAAATGTGACAAGCACCAGCATCTGATAGCTGCCATTGGGGGACATGATTCTGAAGTCTCCCTCCACATGGCTACTCAGTTGGGCATTTACAAGATTCCACAGGTACAGCAACATGTGAGCCAGGAAGGCTTTTCATCACCGAGGGCATTTTATCCTTTCACCTCTACTTAGTCACATTCATGGATTGTATGAATGATGGTGACTTGTCAAGAATGAAATGTTCTTCATAAAACCACTTACTCTTTAGCACTGTGATTGCTGTTACTGTTGACCAGATAGCTCAAAATACCATGAACTCTCTCTGGAAAAGTTTTAGACGTTTTTAGTGGCATAAGTCTGAGGAGAGGAAGGGGCCATCTCAGGCCAGATTTCTGAGGATAGGATCTGATGTCCACATTTTCCGCAGAGATCTGTCACCTCCGGCTTGCTTCCTGATTCCCATCCTCCACCACACTTTCCATTTACAGTACTACCCCTGCCCTCTCCCTCCCCAACCACAGCACACCTCCCATGCAATCTTACCAGGGCTAGTGTAGCTGTCCTGCAGATGGGCAGTGTGTAACAGTGACCAGCTTTTTGTGCCTCCATAATGGAGGTAGCGCTGCTGGAACACAAGTTCTGGCAGTGTTGGCACCCCATAGGATTGACACAAATGATTTTTTATTGTGTATTGGGGATTGAGTGAGCGGTGGTATGACTACAACACAGGAATCAGTGAAAAAGGAATAGTGGCACAATCCCAACTAAGATCCGGCCGGCAGCCCACGGGCCTCCCGCCAGATCTTGACCACCAGCAGAGACGCTTGTCTCCTTCCCCAAGTGTAACCGGGGCCAAGCCCTATCGGCCGCCTCGTATTTCCGCCAGCTATTTTGCTGGTGGAGGTAGAGGAGTCTGTGTAAAGGCCCTGGAGACTGGCGGGGGTCAGGATATGGCCAAAGGCCGTTCCCTGCCCCCTCCCGGGCTGACAGGCCCAATGACCACACTCCCCCGCCCGGTGAAATGCCACCCCACCCGCTGGATCCAGACTTACCAGGGTCCGGTGTAGGCGGAGTCCTCCTGGCTCTGGAGCCGGCCTTCTGCTCTCTTCTGGCGCCGGCTAGTTAATCGGGATTGGGCTGTCCGAGATTTATAATGTAAGAGTTACTTGTGCTTTTGTTGACCCCAGCCAATGGCATTCCCTTCCCCATGATATCCAAACTTCCCTCTCCTTGTTGCTCTTGTGAAGGGATGCAAAAGCCTTTTTTTTCTAGCAAGAGTTCCCTTGTTTTAGTTTTACCATGAATTATTTAACAGAAATATTTCAGTTCCCTCTGATCATTGCTTTTGTGGCATTGGTTTTTCTATGCAAAGTTGCTTTGGCTGGTGGTTTTAATATTATCTTTTTGATTAATTCCTTTTTCTAAACTGCATTGAGCTTTCCATGTGGCTATGAAAGGTGGGACAATTAAAAAAATGAAATTTCCACACATTTGCCATTGAATTCATTCATATTAATTCTATATAAGCTTTACACTCAGTATCTATTTGGTTGAATTCATTATAGTCTTGCAAGAATACTATCCTCCCTTCTGACATTTTTTTTTCTTTTCTTAGATTGCCTACTGTACAGTAGCTCCTCTGAAGAATGTTAAAATGCAGCTTCCTTCCTTTTATCGGACGGTCCCCAATGAATCACATCAGTACAGAGGGATTGTCCGTCTACTGAAGCATTTCCAATGGACTTGGGTTGGGATCCTCGCATCAGATGATGACAATGGGGAAACCTTTGTGAGGACCATGACAAAAATATTTTTGGAACACGGCATTTGTGCAGCCTTCAGTGCACAAATGCGAAGTATATCTCAGTTGACAGAAACAGCACGAATGATGGAGGCCATAGATGAAGCCGATTCAGGTGTGTCCACGATCATGTCACGAATCAATTCTGAAGTCAACGTATATGTAGTAAATGCAGAGGCTGTGACCATGTCCACACTGAAACTGGCAATATATTTTTATATGATGATAGAAGGTATTACAGAGGTTTGGGCAGGGAAAGTGTGGATTATGACAGCTCAGTTTGGTTTCTCATCACCACAAATTAACAGGGATTTTGATGTACAAGCCTTTGATGGTGCTTTGACTTTTGCAATCCACTCCAATGAAGTGTTGGGGTACTCAGAATTCCTTCAGTCCCTACATCCTGACACACAAAAAGGAGATGATTTTATTAGGATCTTCTGGGAACAGGCATTTGGCTGCATTTTTTCTGATACTGAGGAGAGCGAAGACATCAGTGATATTTGCACTGGCCAGGAGAGGTTGGAGAGACTCCCAGGGATTCTTTTTGAAATGAGCATGACTGGCCACAGCTACAGCATCTACAATGCAGTACATGCTGTAGCACATGCATTGCAAAAAATGTCTTCATTGAAACCCAAACTCGGAGCAATGGGAGACAAATGTGAACTATTTCCTCTGAATTTGCAGTGTAAACAGGTAAGAACCCACTGGTAAGTCATTTCTCCTGTTCACAAAGATACTTGAAGAGCAGCGAACCAAAACCAATCCAAAGTGCTAGTCTTTGAAAGTCGATGATTTAGATATCTGCAAACGCTTAGAATTATTCCCGAAACTTTGAGCCTTTTGTGAGCAATCAAATTGGGCAAAGTCCAGGCAGCTCCATGAGAACATAAGAACATAAGAAGAGAATTGCTGGATCAGGCCAAGGCTCCATTTAGTCCAGTTTCCTTATCACATGGTGGCCCTCCAGATGCCTCTAAGGAGCATACAAGACAACAAGGTACCTGTATCATGGAGGTTGTATACAATCAAAATGGCTTTTAACCTGCGCTGGGTTACATCCATAAATCTGTCCATAAATTTTCATCCATAAATCTGTCCAATCCCCTTTTAAAGGCATCTAGGCCAGGCGGCATCACAACAATGGAAAAGCAGGTCAGGATGGAATGGGTGTGTTTGGGGTGGGAGTATTAGATGGCTGGGCACTGGAAGGGGAGGGAACCACGGAGGAGGCTGCCAATATCCTATCCTCCTTGCTGGACCTTACACGGGCCTCTCAAATGTACGCCAGCAAAATTCCTCACGTGCATTCAAGGAGACCCTTCAGGGTGGGTGGAACATTACTCATGGTAAACGGACAAACATTTCTTTACTCAGAGGAGGCTGCCAGTTGCAAGTCAGCAGGTTCAACCCTACTCAAGATGCAGCAGGCTCCTTATGTGCACCACTGCGTCCCGCTTGACAGGATTAGTCTGTAATAGTCTACTCTTTCACTTACTTGTCCAGTTGCAGCTAAGGCTTATTCTATTCAAATAGCAGAAATATCACTGTAGCAAGCTGATAAATCCTCAAACATATTCCCACAGGAAAGTAGAAGGAGGAGGTAGGAAGGCAAAAGGAGGTGCTAGATATTTCTCCAGCACCTGAACTTATCAGGAACCTCAGCCAATCAAACCCTTCTTTTAAAAAAAAGGCGACTGCCTTCTGGCTGAGAAAATACTATACCTCTCAGCTGTATCTTATCCCAATAAGCTCAAGGGAACACTGGCGTCACTGCAAGGGGGCGGAGCTCTAGGTTCCTTCGTGATCTGAGCCTCCGTTACACGGAGGAACGAAGCGCCCCGCCGCCGCGCTTTTCGAACCATTCAAAGCTGTGAAAACAACGCGCAGGGAGTCTCCTGCACGTCGTTTTCAATGCTTTGACTGGTTCGGGAGGTGCGGGGGCGGGGCGCTTCATTCCTCCATTACACGGAGGAATGAAGCGCCCCGCCCCCGCACCTCCCGAACCAAGTGTAACCTTCCCCAAGAGGCTCGGATTACGGAGGAACTTAGAGCTCAGCCCCCCCTGCAGTGACGCCAGTGCAAGGGAATAATATCAGCAGCTAGCCACTAGGTGGAACTCTCCATCCATATGATAGAGACAGAGAAAACATCAACTGAAGCCCCATTCATGTGACATGCCCACACTTTTTAAATGTGGCTTTTGCATGCCTACCAAACTATATTTATCCAAAAACTCCTTTATTAAAATCTCACTCCTTGAACCCACTTACCAAAACTTCTGCTCAGATTCAACTAAATATATAAATAATCATACTCCCTCCCAGTAGGCTTACCATACATCCCGGACAAACCAGTTCTTCCCCAGTTTCCAGAGCCGCCATTGTTTCAACGTCGATTTTTAAAAGGTAAAACCTTTCCTGTACGGCCATCTTGGATCTCACGAAATCTCGTAAAATCCACAACGGTGGCACCCAAATCTCGTGAGGGCACATGAGGCAGCAGCACACTGCTTCATGTGCCCTCATGAGATTTGGGCACCGTCATCTTCGATCTCGCGAGATTTTGTGAGATCCAAGATGGCCGCTCAGGAAAACCTCTACCTTTTAGAAATAATTGTTGAAGCAGTGGCGGCAGGAGGAGGAGGGGATGGTTGAAGAGGAGTTTTGTCTGGCCCGAGCAGCTGCCCACCCAGAGATAGGGTGGTGACAACCGCTGCAGCACCACCACCAACAACAACAGGAAGAGGCAAGGGGTCAAAAGGGGGGGTTAAATAATTAATTAATTGAAAAGTTTTTGCGCGCAAACACACAGGAAGCAGTGCGTTATTTTTAGAATGCTCTATTTTTAGAGCACACTTGTTCTAATGTTCATGACATTTATGGATAAAATCCAGCAATGTTTTCTATTGCTCTAGAATAAGGAACTTGTTCACAGCACCGATGCATATAAATTGTGGTGGACCAATGAAACAACCAAACAAAAAACTCGGTTCCCACAATGCTTATCTTTACTTCTTTCAATCTAGCTTATCTTTACTTCTTTCATTCTAGCTCCAACCTTTCCTGAGGAGCATCACATTTAACAACAGTGCTGGAGACACAGTGTCTTTTGATGAGGAGGGTGAATTAGTAGGTGGATTTGATCTCATCAACTGGGTGACTTTCCCCAACCAGTCTTTCTTGAGAGTGAAAGCAGGAAAGATGGATCCATGGGCTTTTCCTGGTGAAGAGTTTACCATTACTGAGGAGGCCATCACATGGCACTACTTGTTCAATCAGGTGGGATCTGATTATAGGTTGTATGATGGAAAGCTAAATGAGGAATGTCCCAGTATTTCATCTTGACCCTTCATAATCACTCTCAGGTTTCTCAGGAATTCCATTCAGTCACAAATAGACAACTCAGTCTAGGTACATTTTCATCAGATTTAAGGCACATTGAACTTTGGCGTTCCTGTAGGGGGTGCGACACCATATGTGGTGCAAGGCACCGCACCGCGACATGCAACTACCCCTTGACTGCAGGAAATAACACCAGTTTGCAAGATGTGGTGCAGTGACTTGCACCACATATGGTGCCGGACCCCATCCAGGAACACCACTGGCTAAATAAAATTTTGCCAAAGCCGTCCCCTTAACGCTTCCTGATCTCTATTTCAAGCCAAATGTTTCATGTTCTAAATAACAGTGGAACCATCATCACATGTTCTCCTTTCTCTGTATACAGGTTCTGCCAATTGCTCTGTGTAATGACCACTGCTATCTGGGTTACAGCAGAAAAAAGAAGGAAGGGAAGCCATTTTGTTGCTATGACTGTGATCCTTGTCCAGATGGGAAGATTTCATACCAGAAGGGTAGGAGAAATAGTATGCCATATAAACAATTGATATATAATATCTTCTACTGTGTTCAGAGGCGTTTCTGAGGTAGGGGTGGCACCATAAGTCACGCTGCGTCCTAGTACCGTGTTTACGAACCGGGACGAGGAGGAAGGACCCCCTTGCCGTCACAACCATTCTGCGCGATGAATGCAACGGGCAGGGAGTCTCCTGCCCATCACGTTCATCATGCAGAATGGTTGTGATGGCGAGGGGGCGGCGCCTCCTCGTCCCGGTTTGTAAACACAGTACTAGGACGCGGTGTGACCTGCGGTGCCGCCCCTACCTCAGAAACGCCTTTGACTGTGTTTCTTGTTTCTCTACTTCCAAGCATCACAAATCAGAAATTCAGGAGCACGTCCTAGTGACTCTTCAACAGAGAGGACCTGAAACTTTAACTGAGAGGAGTATATGTCATTTTACAATTTATCAGCTTCTAGGACACCTTGCAAGTCAGAAAGAGAAAGATTTCAGGCCAATTTCAAGAACTCACAATTGTTGTGGATTTTGAGGACTTGTGTTTCAACATGATCTGCCGTTCAGTAATTTTAGACAATACCAAATAAACACCTTTAGCAAAAAAATCAAATTTCATCTTAGTTGAAAACACCATCCAGTAATACAAATATCTATAGAAAATATTTAACCCCACTGAACTGCACTTCATTATTAACCAAATTTATCTCCCAATTCCACCCATATAAATCAAGAAGAAATACTTTGGGTCCAGATACGCATTACATTAATCAAGTGCTTAACAGTGAACTTCGACCCAGTGGCGTCGCTTCAGTAGGGGCGGGGCTGTAAGTATCGCTCCGGTCATAGTCTCTTTACCGACAGAGCCAGAGGGGACAAAAGAACTGTTGGTCCCTTTAAAGAACAGAAGCCTAGGAGAAGTTAACAGAAGGACTCCAGAAGGACGGTTTGAGTGTCTTGTGTTTTATCTTTGACAATGCCCATCACAGGAATGGGCAAAACGTCAGGAATTCAACTGTATAATGAACTGTGGTCACAAAACCTGGATAATCTTAATTATAAAGATAAGGTTGGCATTGTTTGAGCATTGCTTCTTTATGCATCATCACATTCTCTCCATTGTGCAGGTATGGTGGAATGTCTTCTGTTGATTCTCAGCCTTGTACATCAGACATTAGCGTCCCGTCCCCCCCACCGGCATATGGTGGTCAAAATCGGCCTATGCTTGGTGTGCAACGACTCAGTGTTGTGTGACTTAACATAAGCAACATTTCAAAGAACAGTAGGTTGAATTACAAATGCCAGAATTTAGGGATGGATCTATCCACTTCAGTGGATAAGAACATAAGAACATAAGAAGAGCCCTGCTGGATAAAGGACAATATCGAGTGTAGTCGATTTTAACTTAAGTGTTTTAATTAATTATTTTAATGTGATTATTAATTATTTTATTGTGTTTATATGTATTTTAATATGTTGAAAGCCGCCTTGAGTGCCCTCTGGAGAAAGGCGGGCTACAAATTCCTTAAATAATAATAATAATAAAAATAGTCACTACACGTAGTGCAGGGGTTCTCAGCCTTTGGAGGCCCAGTACCCCCTATAACGGTCTAATTTTTTGGAGTAACCCTGCTAATTAGCACAATTAATTATCTAATTTACATAAATCCCCACATGCAAATCTACATAACCCCCCAGGTAGCATTGTAAAAAAACACAACCCCCATGTACAAATCTCTCCAAATCTCTCCAAATCTAGCTCTTCCCCCCACCCCACCAATGCACTGTTTCCCTAATAAAAAAAACCACAAATCCCACGTGCAAATCTCCCCAAACAAGCAAACACATGTTGAAACAGAAAATGGGGTGGTGGAAAGAAACTTGCATTTAGAAAAAGAGTAAAAAAAACATGCAAACACATGTTGAAACAGAAAATGGAGTGGTGGAAAGACATCTACTCAGTAGTGGCTTGAAATGCAATGTGTGAAACCAGAAGGTCCTCTGAGAACAGTTTTGAGAGTTCAGAAAAGAAACATTTTAAACAGCACAATAAACTCACAGGCAGGGCAAAGCAAGGGGAGGGAGAAGGGGAGGGAGATACAACACAAAACTCACAGACAACACAAAGTGGGGAGGGAGAGAACAAAGAAAAAGAGAGCCATCTTGCCTGCACGTCTCCACGGAACTTCTCCCTCTCTAGGAGTTTAGTACCCAGTAGCATGGTTGGCTGCCCTGTCCGAGCTTGGAGGAGCCAAGCAGCAGCCACTGCATTTCAAAGCACATAAGCTTAACAAAGCGCAGATATCCGAGGGAGGGAGGCTGCCAAGACTCTTGTTCCAAGGCTTCTTGTTCTGAGGCAGTTGAATGCTCTTGCGCGCTGCTGACCAGCTCTGGCTGCTGTAAGGCCAGTCTGGGGGTGGGGCTTCAGAATACATGAACTTTAGCTCCGTCAATCAGCTGTTGAACGAGATAAGGCTCTTTTGCTGCTGCGACTGGGAGGACGCATGCTGGGGCGGAGCTTGGGCACCGAAAACAATTAAGTAGTAATTAAACAGTAATTAACTAGAGATTGATGCTGATAAGGGGCAGGATCTCGCATACGCCCTGCAGGTGGTCCACGTACCCCTAAGGGTATAGGTTGAGAACATCTGCTGTAGTGGTTTGGGTGTTGAACTTAGACCTGGATGATCCAGTTCAGTGGCATAGCTGGCGTTTTTCCAAGGGGGCGTGGGCAGGACGATGCGCCTTCACACCGCCCCCTCACACCGGAATGGAATGGGACCAGAGCCAAGAGATTCTGCTGAAATCCACTGGAGGGGCGGGGCGAAGACACGTTGTCCCGCCCATGTTGCCCTTGGAAAAAGGCCAGCTATGCCACTGGGATGATCCAGGTTCAAATTCCTGCTCAGCCACAAAGTTTCCTGGGTGACCTTGGGCCAGTCACCATTGTTCAGCCTCATCTACCTTACAGGATTGCTGTGAGGACAAAGTGAGAGAAGGAATCATGTACCCGGAGCTCATTGAAGTATAAAAATGTGGAAAATAAATAAATAAATATATAGAAAAGATGGAATGGCTAATTCATTAAAATTGCAGTTCTATTTTTTTTCCAGACATGGATGACTGTTCCAAATGCCCCGATGGTCAATTTCCAAACAAGAACCGAAGTGAATGCCTTCCCAAGGACCTCCATTTTCTCTCTTTCACTGAGCCTTTGGGAATGACATTAAGTGCTTTGGCTTTGTCTTTTTCGCTGATCACAGCTTTGGTGTTTGGAATTTTCATCAAGAACCGGAACACTCCCATTGTCAAAGCCAACAATCGAGACCTCACCTACTCTCTGCTGATCACCTTATTGCTCTGCTTCCTCTGCTCCTATCTATTCATTGGCCAGCCTGAGGCAGTGACCTGCTATTTAAGACAAACCTCTTTTGGCCTCATCTTCTCAGTGGCTGTTTCTTGTGTCTTGGCTAAAACCGTCACTGTGGTTCTCGCTTTCCTGGCCACCAAGCCAGGATCCAGTTTGAGGAAATGGGTGGGGAAGAGATTGGCAAACTCTATTATCCTTGGTTGCTCCCTGGTGCAAGCCAGTATATGTGTTGTGTGGCTATTTACTGTTCCTCCATTCCCAAACTTGGACATGAACTCTCTGGCTGAAGAGATTGTAGTGGAATGCAATGAAGGCTCAATCACTATGTTTTATTGTGTTCTGGGGTACCTGGGATTTCTTGCTATGATCAGCTTCACTGTGGCTTTCCTAGCCAGGAAGTTGCCAGACAGTTTCAATGAAGCCAAGTTCATCACTTTCAGCATGTTGGTCTTTTGCAGTGTGTGGTTGTCTTTTATCCCACCTTACCTGAGTACCAAGGGAAAATACATGGTGGCTGTGGAGATTTTCTCTATCTTGGCCTCTAGTGCTGGGTTGCTGGGCTGTATCTTTGCCCCTAAATGCTATATAATTATCCTGAGGCCTGAGCTGAACAGCAAGGATCAGCTCATAAAGAGAAATTACTAGCCATGTGTTTCATCTTTACAAATAAAAATGTGAAGTGTTTCATATTTTTCCATTTATATTATCTGAAAGTAAAAAAAAAAAAATATTTGTGATCAACCCTCATTTCTCACTCCCAGTACCATTCAAGAGGTACAAAATTTCCAATCCCTTCTTGCAGGCTTCCATATGAGTTTGTATTTGTGCTGTTTGGCTCTGCACAGCTCCTCCATTTCCTGATTTAGATATGGATTCTCTGGCTGAAGAAATTGTGCTGGAGTGCAATGAAGGCTCAATCACTATGTTTTATTGTGTTCTGGGGTACCTGGGATTTCTGACTATGGTCAGCTTCACTGTGGCTTTCCAGGCCAGGAAGTTGCCAGACAGTTTCAATGAAGCCAAGTTCATCACTTTCAGCATGTTGGTCTTTTGCAGTGTGTGGTCGTCTTTTATCCCACCTTACCTGCGTACCAATGTAACATTTACCATTGGTTGTACTGGGAAACTTCTACTGCCTTTATGTTCTTTTGCATTTTGACTGTCTCTGTTGAGAAACCTGTTCCTGATGGTCTGCCCACGAGGGCCATGTTAGTGCTCCATTCATCTACATTAGCACACCAATATAAGAATCATTGAATCCCCCATCACAGCTGTATTATCAGGATTAGGCTTTCCCAAATGCCTTCGCAAGGGCTACATGTAAGTAGTCTCCCTACATTCTCATAAATATTGGGGTCTTTCGACCACAAGGGTTTGATCTAAGTGATGCAGAGAGTCCTTTTGCCAGTAACTGTGTCAAGTCAGAGTATTCACAAACAGCGTGAATTGAAGTTTAATTTCAATTCAGAATGAAACCTCTGAATTTCTGGAAGTCTTTCCCACCATGCTGGGTACAAGTAACTAATACTTACACTGAAAACATCTTTGTTCTCTCTCTGAAACATCCTGTCCACCATTCAAATTACTGACTTGAGTGGAGCCCTCCTGGCAGACACCCAATGGCATATACAGGCCTGTATAAATGTGTCCTGCACCCAGCACTTCAAAGTACATTTTTTAAACTGATGTGGAAACACTATACAAAACCATTTTTTCCTATGATTACTGTGAAACTACCCAATCTTATTATTGGCCTCTGCTGCATGTTATTGACCAGCAAGAGACCATGCCATGGCAGAGAGGTAAAACGTGTTTTTTTTTTTTTAACTTATGTGCTCTGCCAAATCATGATCACCTATGAGCCTACTCAGACCTGTGCCAGCAGTTTATACGGCACAAGTCCAATTGTGCCCAAGGGGGCCTGGATATTGGTGGCACCAACCCTTCTTCACGGGTCAGGAGGTCTGTTTTATAGCCCTTGATCTGAGTCTGCCCCACCTTTCCTGTCTCCACCTTCCTCTGCCCCACCACCGAAGCAGCCCCTACGGAGATTGTCAGCTCCGCCCTGTCGTTCGGGCTCTGCCCCGTGGCTTGTTGTTCCCCTTGTTCTCTGCTGGGAGGGCTTCGGATTGTAGGGGCATTCCTCCCAGGCTCCAGCAGTGGGATCAGCCCCTCGCCGAGGCCTGGGACATGCTTCTTTCTTGTTTGCACTTCTTCCATCCTTATCCGTCATGAAGAACTTCCTGTTGTCTCATCAGAGTCTCCAAAGAAGTCCCTAAAACTTGAGGAGGTGTCCCCAGTTGGGGCTGGTTGTAAGGTAAGTATGGGCTGGCCCAGACAGGGGGAAAAAACCTCACCAAAAACTGGAAGTCTCTAGCGGAGGGAGATACAGTATTACCAAAATGGACAGCATGGATGCTTTGAATGGGGAAGATAGAACCAAATTTCTTCTCCCAGAGCAGGCGTAGTTATAGGACTTTGGACACAGAATACAAAGACATTCCGGAGTGAAGAATGGTATCGGGAACATGTCCTTGGTATGTAGTCAGGAGTTTCATGGACTTGATTGAGTTCTTGTGTGTCCTTCCAGGAGGGCACAAATGTTTATTGGAGCCTCATATTCCAATTGGAGAAGTTCGTGAAAGGACAAAAAGTATGGCAGGGTGTGGGCTGCACCCATGTCTAGATTGTTGTTTGTGGGAGCGACATCCAGGAGGCGGAGGCTGAAAAACTCTCCAGATGGCCTGGCCACGGGGCAGTTAAGCTTAATGCAGTGCTACCCGAACTGGGGCGTCGCGATGCCCCAGCCGGGAACAAAGGCTTGCTACACCCTTAAGGGGCGTAGCAACCCGTGGTGACGATGACGGCGTGTCTGGGATCGCGCTGCTGCTGCCACCGCCACACACTGAAAGGTCCGTTTTACCTGCATTGGTGGGCAGTGGATGTCCAGCAGGGGGGGTGGGGACCCTGCGGACCTCTCCGCAGGCCTCCCCATGCGTCGGAGCAGTGCTCTGATGCGATTGCAACCCACTTCCGGTTTCACTTCAGGTCCGCAGGCTCACCACACACCCCGCCAGACATCCACTGCCCACCAATACAGATAAAACTGACCTTTTAGTCTGTGGTGGTGGCGGTGGCATGATCCCGGACACGTCGTCGCGATCCCTGGGAAGGCCCCGCTGCCACTCAGAGCAGCGACGGGCCTTCCCAGGAGTTAGAGAACCACTGCCTTAATGTAACAGTCAGGCAGGCTTGTACATGCAAATTAAATTATGACAAAGTGGAGAATGTGAATTTGCAGGACCTTAAGGGGACACAGATCCCCCACGTGCTTAAGCTTTCCATTTCGATCAATGGCCCTTTATTAGCACAATCCTGATTAGAGTACATACCCAAGTGTATCCTACTAGTCTCAGTTACTTCAGTCATACAAAAAGGAAGGCAAAGTTGTTCTATACTAGTTGCATCTTCTGTACAGTAAGCAAGATCAGCCCCATGGAAAATAATTTACAAATCATCTAATTTTTTGACATAAGGTGTAGGCAGAGGAGAGGTGAAATGAGCAAGCAATGAAAAACAACACAGCTTGGCTCCCCAATGCATCAGCCCTCTTCTATCCCAGGGACTTAATGTTCCCTTGCAATATTTCTAAGATCTTCTTGTCTGTAATATCCCTTATGCTCCATGAAATCATTGTCAGATCCAACAAATATTTTCTTCTCAAAGGATGGAAAAGATGATATCACCCAGCAAAATATTCTGGAAGGCTAATTTTGAACCCTATAATTAAGTGCAATTTCTAGGAATCCTCCTCCTTCAAGGGAAATCCCATGTGGATTCTCTAAAAGGCCACACGAACAATCAATAACGGAATCTGAATGTGTATATAATATACCACCTGGGTCTGTTCAAAACTGGATTGAGGAATATGGAGAACGGCACCACTCTTATCGGCATTGCTAACTAATTCAGCAAAAGATTTGAGAGCCCCTGAATGAAGGAATTGCTGCTGGCAGGTGACTGAAAGACCTTGGACATTCAGAATCAAGATAGGACCAAGATGGAAGGAAAATATCTGTTACTGCCGCTGCTCATTCTGTGTCTCCAGTTTCCTGCAGCTGAATGCAAGGCACAGCCTGTCATGTGTACCATCACTGATCCCTCCCAGTTTCCCTACAAGTATCATCAGAGAGGAGATCTCATCATTGGTGCAATTATTTCACAGTCTGGCTGCCTCTTTGATGACATTTCTTTCAGCGAACACCCCAAAACCAAGCTGATGGATGAACTTATGTAAGGAGATCATTTAATCATTCCATACTGTACAGCAGTGTTTCCCAAACGTTTTTGACCTGTGGCTCCTTTGACCATTGGCAACTATTGGCTGTGGCTCCCCATTACATTATGTTCATTGCTGCCAATTGGCATTGCACTGTTTTTTGAGACGTTTCCAAGGCACTCCAAGGCTCCCCTGGCTGTTTTCCATGGCTCCCCTAGGAGCCGTGCCTCCCAGTTTGGGAACAACTGCTATAAAACAATCCAGATCATCTCCGTTGTAAATACTTCATAGAAGGATAGCTAATGGTGTGTGTGTGTGTGTGTGTGTGTGTGTGTGTGTGTGTGTGTGTGTGTGTGTGTGTGTGTGTTTTGTTCTGTTTTTTGGAATATGCATTTACAATTATTAGTAGGATTCTTTAAAAAAAAAACTTATATGAATTTATTTGCTTCAACATAATGTGCCTGGAATCTCGCTTTCTTTCTCTTCCTCCCTATTCTCTATTCCTTTCGATTATTGAAAGTATTACATTGTTCCAAGTCTTTTGCTTCTTCTTTCCGGTTGCCCTTCATGCGCATCTGGTTTCTGTGGCACATAGGTAATTGCCTTTTACCAAGTCAAATAACTGAACCACATAGTTGAGCACTGTCTGGCAGCAGGTCTCCATATTTTCAGACATGAATCTTTCTCTCCGCTTCTGGAACAGCCAGGGAATCAGCCAGGGACTTTGCGCATGTAAATAATGTGCTCTACCACTGAAATACCCCTCCTCATGTTTAACACAGCATAAGGTCAGGGCTCCCTCTGCACCTCCACAGATCACAGGCACTGTCATTGTCTATCCCAGGAGTGGCCAACCTTCCACCATTAGGGCTTCTGTGTTCTTAAGAGTTGTGTAGAAGACAGAATCTGGGCAGCTGCAAGTGTTGATGGTGCTGCTAAAGCAGCTGCACCTGCTGAAATGCCCTCACCTATGCAACCATTTAAAGGGCCAGCATTCATGGCTGAAAGGTTGGCCACCACTGGTCTATCCCTTAATCACATATCTTGAGCTACTTACATATTCTAAGATAACAGGGCTCGATTTCAAATCTCATGAATGTACTTTACTGCTCTTTCCACCATTTTCTGAGTTCGTTCTTTAACTATATTATATATGTGAGACTTGCTGTAAATAAAGACCCATCAGAATATGTTGAAGGCAGTTTCCATTTTTGATATAATTTAAAGGATATCCATGGAGGGTGAAGGTTTTTGCAAAGCTCAGCAATAAGACTTCTTAGAGCCAGCCTGGAGAAGATAGAGATCTCTGGTGTGTTGTAGACCAGGGGTTCTCAACCTGTGGTACGAGAACCCCTAAGGGTACACGGACCACTGACAGGGGGTATGCCAGAGCCTGCCCTTATCAGCATCAATCAGTAGTTAATTACTTGTTAATTAGAACTTAAATACAATCCCCCCTGTTTGTCTGACTCTCTCTCTCTCTCTCTCTCTCTCTCTCTCTCTCACACACACACACACACACACACACACACACAGAGTTCAGTAAGACTTTTTCACATTTAAAATTGTTTTAGTACTTTGCATTTAATGATTAATTAGCTAATTAATTGATTGATTAATCCAACCCATGCCTCATCTCCATTCAATTTTTGCAATGCTTATATAATAATAATAATAATAATAATAATAATAATAATAATAATAATAATAATAATAATAATATACAGTATTTATATACCACCTTTCTTGGTCATTGGATTTCTCCTCCAACTTTAATCCAAGGCGGTGTACATGGGCAGGCTGTCCTAACCATCCGGGGGGGGGGGGGGGTTTACAATATATGTAAATGTCCAATCTTTCAAGAATGGCTACATTCCAGGTGGTATCCTTTTGCAGTCTGACTGCAATATGTCACATATAAGACTGGCACCTTATAGGTGAGGTGCCAGTCAAAAGAGACTCGGCTTGGGAGTCCTTCCTCCTGGGAACAGCTGCAGGCAGAAGCAGTGAGTGAGTGAGTGAGTGAGTGAGTGAGTGAGTGAGTGAGTGAGTGAGTGAGTGAGTGAGTGAGTGAGTGAGTGAGAGTCCCACATAGGACAGAATTGGAGGAGGAATTGGAAGAAATCTCTTAGCCACACTCATCAGCAACTTGTGAGCCCATTCTCAGAATTTCAGGACTCCTAATCATTTTAGGCATCACTGGAAACTGGGCACATTGATTTTTGAACCCCCTTGATGATTCTTCAACTAGCTCATGCATTGAGATGCTAGAGAACAAAATCCAGTCAAAGGTTAGCAGGTGGGGGCATCTATGGGAAGAGAGAAGTCGGTCCTTAATGCTCCTGTTGAAATTAACAGGATTGACTTGTACTTGCCATGGTCTGAATCACGTCCATGAATTGAATTTTATATTTTCTATTACAAATTTGTGCATGTGTGTGTGTGTGTGTGTGTGTGTGTGTGCGTGTGTGTGTGTGTGTAAAGCATACTGGAAAATGAAAATCCTGGGAAAACACTTAAGAATAGCATGATGCACTTAGAAGTTAGGAAAAATTAGACTATTTAAGATATTCATTTTAAAAAAAGTCTCTTATACGGGCCCCCAAATTTATAAAATGTGGTATGAATAATATTTGAAACTGTGATTCTATGAATTGTGTGTACTGTCTATATTTATATTTGTACATAATGGAAGGTTTTCAGATACTTCAGAAAAGATTGCATATCTGTTTCATGCAAAATGTAACACTTCCTTCAGTTCAGTTACAAAGAGTTATCAAGATGTCCTGTCCTTGGTATTTGCTGTGAAAGAGATCAATGAAAATCTGAAGATCTTACCAAATGTCAGCCTGGGGTTTCACATTTATGACAGTTATACCAATGCAAGGATGACGCATCAGAACACCCTGAAACTTCTTTCCACCCAAGAAAGGATCATCCCCAACTACAAGTGTGACAAGCACCAGCATCTGATAGCTGCCATTGGGGGACATGATTCTGAAGTCTCCCTCCACATGGCTACTCAGTTGGGCATCTACAAGATTCCACAGGTACAGCAACATGTGATCCAAGAAGGCTTTTCATCACTGAGGGCATTTATCATTTCACCTCTACTCAGTGACATTCATGGATTGTATGAATGATAGTGACTTGTCAAGAATGAAATATTCTTCATGAAACCACGGACTCTTTAGCACTGTGATGGCTGATATTGTTGACCACCCTGCTCAGAATACCAGAATACCAAAAAGTTGTTAGTGGCATAAGTCTGAAGAGAGGAAGGGGCCATCTCAGGCCAAATTTCTGAGGATAGGATCTGCTGACCACATTTTCTGCAGAGATCTGTCACCTCCGGCTTGTTTTCTGCCTCCCATCCTCCACCAGACTTTCCAGTTACAGTACTCCCCCTGCCCTCTCCCTCACCAACTACAGCCATCTTACCTGGGCCAGTGTAGCTGCCCCACACCCCTCATCACTTTCCCTTTCCAAGAGCAGCTGGGCGGCCAGCTTTTTGTGGCTCCATAAAGCAGATAACACAATTGGGCTGCTAATCTACAATTGACACAAATGATATTGTATTGTGTTTTGGGGATGAGGAGAGCAGCAGTATGACTACAACACAGACAGACCAATCCTGACTAAGATCCAACCGGCGGCCCCTGGGCCACCCGCCGTATCCTGAGTCTCGGCGGTAACGTTGCCACCGGAGCGGAGGTCTCCTTGGGGAAGGAGATGCTTTTCTTCTTCCCCGAGTGCAGCAAGGGCCAGGCCTAATTGGCCTCCTCGGATTTCCCTCAGCTATTTTGCTGGTGGAAGTAGAGGAGGCCATGTAAAGGGTTAGGGTTAGGGCCATCGCCCGCCCCCTCCTGGGCCCCGTGGGCCAATGGACACCCTCCTCAGCAGGCGAACCACCCTCTTGGCCACTGGATCCAAACTTACCTGGGTCCAGCGTCAGCGGGGTCCTCCAGGCACATTTGCGACCTCTTCCGGCACTGGCAAGTTAGTCAGAATTGTGCCGAGAATCTGGAACCAGTGAAAAAAGAATAGGAGATTTATGATGTAAGAGTTACTTGTGCTGTTGTTTACCCCAGTCAGTGTCATTCCCTTCCCCATGATATCCAGACTTCCTTCTCCTTGGTGCTGTTGTGAAAGGGTGCAAAAGCCTTTTTTCTAGCAAGAGTTCCCTTGTTTTAGTTTTGCCATGAATTATTTAACAGAAATATTTCAGTTTCCTCTGATCATTGCTTTTGTGGCTTTGGTTTTTCTATGTGATGTTGCTTTGGCTGATGGTTTTAATATTATGTTTTTGATTAATTCCTTTTTCTAAACTGCATTGAGCTTTCCATGTGGCTTTGAAAGGTGGAACACTTTAAAAACTGAAATTTCCACACGTTTGCCATTGAATTCATTCATATTCCTTCCATGTAAGCTGTATCTATGTGGTTTGATTCAGTACAGTCTTGCAAGAATACTATTCTGAAATGTTTTATTATTTTTGCTTAGATTGCCTACTGTACATTAGCTCCACTGAAGAATGTTAAAATGCAGCTCCCTTCCTTTTATCGGACGGTCCCCAATGAATCACATCAGTACAGAGGGATTGTCCGTCTACTGAAGCATTTCCAATGGACCTGGGTTGGGATTCTTGCATCAGATGATGACAATGGGGAAAACTTTGTGAGGATCATGACAAAAATATTTTCGGAAAATGGCATTTGTACAGCCTTCAGTGCACAAATGCGAACTATATCTCAGTTTACAGAAACAGCACGAATGATGGAGACCATAGATGAAGCCGACTCTGGGGTGTCCACAATCATGTCACGAATCAATTCTGAAGTCAACGTATATGTAGTAAATGCAGAGGTTGTGACTATGTCCACTTTGAAACTGGCAATATATTTTTATATGATGATACAAGGTATTACAGAGGTTCGGATAGGGAAAGTGTGGATTATGACAGCTCAGTTTGGCTTCGTATCACCACAAGTTAACAGGGATTTTAATATAAAAGCCTTTGATGGTGCCTTGTCTTTTGCAATCCACTACAATGAAGTGTTGGGGTACTCAGAATTCCTTCAATCCCTACATCCTGACACACAAAAAGGAGATGATTTTATTAGGATCTTCTGGGAACAGGCATTTGACTGCTCTTTTTCTGATTCTGAAGAGAGTGAAGAGAGCAGTGATATTTGCACGGGCCAGGAGAGGTTGGAGGGTCTCCCAAGGACTCTTTTTGAAATGAGCATCATTGGCCCCAGCTACAGCATCTACAATGCAGTACATGCTGTAGCACATGCATTGCAAAAAATGTCTTCATTGAAACCCAAACTTGGAGCAATGGGGGACAAATGTGAACTATTTCCTCTGAATTTGCAGTGTAAACAGGTAAGAACCCACTGGTAAGTCATTTCTCCTGTTCACGATGATACTTGAAGAGCAGAGAACCAAAACCAATCCAGAGAACCAACCAATCTTTGAAAGTAGATGATTCAGATATCTGCAAATACTTGGAAGTATTCCCGAAACTTTGAGCCTTTTGTGAGCAATCAAATTTGGCAAAGTCCAGGTAGCTCCATGAGAACATAAGAACATAAGAAGAGAATTGCTGGATCAGGCCAAGGCCCCATTTTGTCCAGTTTCCTTATCACATGGTGGCCCACCAGATGCCTCTATGGCAGTGTTTCTCAAAGGTGTTAGCACCAGGACCCACTTTTTAAAATGACACTCTATCGGGACCCACCTAGCTTTACGAGACTTAAAAAAGGCGTGTTCTAGAAAGAAACAATATAGTTATTTGTTTAAAAATAATATTTTATTTATTTATTTGCAAAAAAACTCAATCCATTTCTCGTAATGAGGCAGCACAAGCTTGCAAACTGCAGGAGCTCAGCTGTTTTCAGGATTTGCAACTATCTTGCAAACTGCAGGAGCTCAGCTCTTTGAACAGCAATTAGCAGCTATCTGATTTTTGAATAGCCTCAGGGCTTGTGGCAATTAATTATCTACTCTTTCCATCACCTGGGACTCGCCAGAAATCAGGTTGCAACCCACCAAGTGGGTCGTGATCCACAGTTTGAGAAACACTGCTCTAAGGAGCATACAAGACAACAAGGTACCTGTATCACTGAGGTCGCATACAGTCATCATGGCTTGTAACATGTGCTGGACTTTTCATCCATAAATCTTTCCAATCCCCTTTTAAAGGCATCTATGCCAGGCGGCATCACAACAATGGAACAGCAGGTCAGGATGGAATGGGTGTCTTTGGGGTGGGAGTATTAGATGGCTGGGCACTGGAAGGGGAGGGGACCACGGAGGAGACTGCCAATATCCTATCCCCCTTGCTGTGCCTTACATGGGCCTCTCGAATGTACGCCAGCAAAATTCCTGGTATGCATTCAAGGAGACCCATCAGGGTGGGTGGAACATTAATCACGGTAAAGGGACAAACATTTCTATACTCTGAGGAGGCTGCCAGTTGCAATGCAACAGGCCAATCCTACTCAGGATGCAGCAGGCTCCTTACGTGCACCACTGCGTCCTGCTAGATAGGATTAGTCTGTAATAGTCTACTCTTTCACTTACTTGTCCAGTTGCAGCTAAGACTCTTATTCTATTCAAATATCAGCAGAAATATCACTGTAGCAAACTGGTAAACCCTCAAACATATTCCCACAGGAAAGTAGGAGGAGGAGGCAGGAAGGCAAAAGGAGGTGCTAGAGAATTCTCCAGCACCTAATCTTATAAGGAGCCTCAGCCAACCCCTTGTGAACTTTTTGTTAAAAAATGGTTTAATAATAATAATGATAACCATCCCTCCCGGACAAAACGGGGCTGCCCCGGTTTCCAGAGCCTTGTCCTGGCTAGGTCGCGGCCATCGGGAACAAGGGCAGTCCCGGTTTTCTGGGTCCGCGACCACCGCTTCAACAATGATTTTGAAAAGGTAAAAGTTTTCCTGTATGGCCATGTTGGATCTCACGAAATCTTGCGAGATCCACAATGGTGGTGCCCAAATCTAGTGAGGGCACATGAGGCAGTAGCACACTGCATCATGTGCAATCACGAGATTTGGGCGCCACCATCTTGGATCTCGTGAGATTACGAGAGATCCAAGATGGCTGCACAGGAGAACCGTTACCTTTTAAAAATCATCTTTGAAGCAGCGGCGGCAGCAGGAGGAGGAGGGGGTGCTTGAAGAGGAGTTCTGGCTGGCCCGAGCAGCTGGCCAGCCAGAATTCGGGTGGCAGCTGAGGTGGCAGCAGCAGGACTACAACCATGAGGACCAGCAGCAGCGGCAGCAGCACCACCACCACTACCAGGAAGAGGCAAGGGGGCGAAAAAGGGGGCGAAAATGGGGGTTAAATAATTAATTAATTGAAAAGGTTTGTGCACACAAATGCACAGGAAGTAGTGCGTTATTTTTAGAGTGCTCTATTCTTAGAGCACCCTTGTTCTAACGTTCATGATATTTCTAGGTAAAAACCACCAATGTTTTCTAATTCTCTAGAATAAGGAACTTGTTCAAGGCACCAATGCATATAAATTGTGGTGGACAAAGAAACAAACAAAAAACGCGGTCCCTGCAATGCTTATCTTTACTTCTTTCAATCTAGTTCCAACCCTTCCTGAGGAGCATCTCATTTAACAACAGTGCTGGAGACATGGTGTCTTTTGATGAGGAGGGTGAATTAGTAGGTGGATTTGATCTCATCAACTGGGTGACTTTCCCCAACCAGTCTTTCTTGAGAGTGAAAGCAGGAAAGATGGATCCATGGGCTTTTCCTGGTGAAGAGTTTACCATTACTGAGGAGGCCATCACATGGCACTACATGTTCAATCAGGTGGGATCTGATTATATGTTGTATGATGGAAAGCTAAATGAAGAATGTCCCAGTATTTCATCTTGACCCTTCATAATCACTCTCAGGTTTCTCAGGAATTCCATTCAGTCACAAATAGGCTGAACTCTAGGTAATTTTTTGGCAACCTTAGATTTAAGGCACATTGAATCTTGGCATTCCTGTAGGGGGTGCTGCACCATACGTGGTGCAAGACACTGGACCGCACCATGCAACTATGCCTTGGCTGCTGGAATGGCTCCGGGAGTGAGTGGAAGGAATCATATTACACCGGTTTGCAAGGTGTGGAGCAGCAACTTGCATCACTTATTGTACTGCACCCCATCCAGGAACACCACTAGCTAAGTAACATTTTGCAAATGCCCTTCTCCTAAATGCTTCCTGACGTCTCTTTCAAGCCAAATGTTTCATGTTCTATATAACAGTGGAACCAGCAATACATGTTCTCCTTTCTCTGTATACAGGTTCTGCCTATTGCTCTGTGTAACGACCACTGCTATCTGGGTTACAGCAGAAAAAAGAAGGAAGGGAAGCCATTTTGTTGCTATGACTGTGATCTTTGTCCATCTGGGAAGATTTCATACCAGATGGGTAGGAGAAATAGTATGCCGTATAAACAATCGATATATAATATCTTCTACTGTGTTTTTTGTTTTGCTACTTCCATGCATCACATATCAGAAACTCAGGAGCACGTCCTAGTGACTCTTCAACAGAGAGGATCAGAAAGCTTGAATTGGGAGGAGTATATGTCATTTTACAATCTATCAGCTTCTTTCTGAGAATGATTCTAGACCAGTTTCAAGAACTCACAATTGTTGTAGATGTGTTTCAACATGATCGACTGTTCAGTAATTTTAGACAATACCAAATAAACACCTTTAGCAAAAAAATCAAATTTCCTCTCAGTTGAAAACACCATCCAGTAACGGAAATAACTATAGAAAACATTCAACCCCCCTGAACTGCACTTCATTATTCATCAAATTACTCTCCCAATTCCATCCCATATAAATCACTTCGACCCCCGCATTATTGGTATTCATTCGGAGCTTCAGTTTTTCCTCGATGCACTTGCAATTCTCTTTTTCTCTTCTACTAGAATCCGGTAAAGCAGGGTTGGTATTATACATTCTTAGACTTCCGTGGTAGACATGGCTATCTTTACAATTAAAATTGTCTGGGATTTTTGACCG
The DNA here is from genome assembly GCA_026170595.1 of Plestiodon gilberti rubricaudatus. NCBI lineage: Eukaryota > Metazoa > Chordata > Lepidosauria > Squamata > Scincidae > Plestiodon > Plestiodon gilberti. The sequence continues at coordinate 25,563,019 of JANXHW010000006.1, forward strand.
GAAGAGCTCAAGCATCAGAGCCAGCTCTAAGAACATGTAGGACTGGCTATAGTCCTTACATAAGGTGCAGAATTTGTTAGCTTTAAGAACATGGCAAAGCCAGAGGGGACAAAAGAACTGCTGGTCCCTTTAAATAACAGAAGGCTAACAGAAGGACTCCAGAAGGATGGTTTGAGTGTCCTTTTACAACGCCCATCACAGGAATGGGCGATACATCAGGAATTCAACTTTGTAATGGACAGTGGTCGCAAAACCTGTACAATTTTAATTGTAAAGACAGGGTTGGCTTTGTTTGAGCATTGCTTCTTTATGCATCATCACATTCTCTGCCAAATCTATTGTGCAGGTATGGTGGAAGGTCTACAGTTGCGCAGCAGGATTCTCAGCCTTGTACATCAGATACTAGCGCCCCCCCCACCTGCATATGGTGGTCAAAATGGGCCTATGCTTGGTGTGCAATGACTCAGTGTTGTGTGACTTAACATAAGCAACATTTCAAAGAAAAGTAGGTTGAATTACAAATGCAAGAATTTAGGGGTGGATCTATCCACTTCAGTGGTTATAGGACAATATAGAGTGCAGTCACTACACTGTAGCAGTTTGGGTGGTGACAGTAGCATTGCTGGAGGTGGTGCGGAAGGCTAACATCTGCAGTGCCCTGACCTCCTGTACTCACCAGCACGAAGGCACCACCCCCTCGCCTTCGGAGCCATTCTGTGCGGAGAAGGCAACGCACAGGGAGACTCCCTACGCATTGCCTTCGCCCCACGGAATGGCTCTAAAGGCAAGGGGATGGGGCACCCTCATGCCGGTGAGTAAAAGGGGACAGGCTGCTGTGGAACTTAGCCTTCTGCACCACCTCCAGCAATGCTACTGGGTGTTCAAACTAGACCTGGATGATCCAGTCCAGTGGCATAGCTGGCGTTTTTCCAAGGGGGCCGTGGGTGGGATGATGCGTATTCACACCGCCCCTCTTCCACCGGAATGGAGCAGGACCAGAGCCAAAAGGTTCTGATCCATTCCGGTGGGAGGGGCGGTGCGAAGACGCATTGTCCCGCCCATGGCTCCCTTGGAAAAACGCAAGCTATGCCACTGGGATAAGTTTGAAGTATGAAAATGTGGAAAATAAATAAATAAATATACAGAAAAGAAGGCATGGCTGATTCATTAAAATTGCAGTTCTATTTTTTTTCCCCAGATATGGATGACTGTTCCAAATGCCCCGATGGTCAATTTCCAAACAAGAACCGAAGTGAATGCCTTCCCAAGGACCTCCATTTTCTCTCTTTCACTGAGCCTTTGGGAATGACATTAAGTGCCTTGGCTTTGTCTTTTTCGCTGATCACAGCTTTGGTGTTTGGAATTTTCATCAAGAACCGGAACACTCCCATTGTCAAAGCCAACAATCGAGACCTCACCTACTCTCTGCTGATCACCTTATTGCTCTGCTTCCTCTGCTCCTACCTATTCATTGGCCAGCCTCAGGCAGTGTCATGTTATTTACGACAAACATCTTTTGGCCTCATCTTCTCAGTGGCTGTTTCTTGTGTCTTAGCTAAAACCGTCACTGTGGTTCTGGCTTTCCTGGCCACGAAGCCAGGATCCAGTTTGAGGAAATGGGTGGGGAAGAGACTGGCAAACTCTATTATCCTTGGTTGCTCCCTGGTGCAAGCCAGTATATGTGTTATGTGGCTATTTACTGTTCCTCCATTCCCAAACTTGGACATGAACTCTCTGGCTGAAGAGATTATAGTGGAATGCAATGAAGGCTCAATCACTATGTTTTATTGTGTTCTGGGGTACCTGGGATTTCTTGCTATGATCAGCTTCACTGTGGCTTTCCTAGCCAGGAAGTTGCCAGATAGTTTCAATGAAGCCAAGTTCATCACTTTCAGCATGTTGGTCTTTTGCAGTGTTTGGTTGTCCTTTATCCCACCTTACCTGAGTACCAAGGGAAAATACATGGTGGCTGTGGAGATCTTCTCTATCTTGGCCTCTAGTGCTGGGTTGCTAGGCTGTATCTTTGCCCCTAAATGCTATATAATTATCCTGAGGCCTGAGCTGAACAGCAAGGATCAGCTCATAAAGAGAAATTACTAGCCATGTGTTTCATCTTTACAAATAAAAATGTGAAGTGTTTCATATTTTTCCATTTATATTATCTGAAAGTAAACAAATATTTGTGATCACCCCTCATTTCTCACTCCTGGTACCATTCAAGAGATACAAAATTTCCAGTCCCTTCTGCAGGCTTCCATATGAGCACAACCACTGTATTTTGTACTAGTCACAGTGTCTAAGCATTTTTCAAAGGAGTTCAAGAATGTTTACCATCCAGCCCAATTGGAAGGTTACTAATGTACTAGTTATCAGGTCTAGATTTTCTCTTGAAGTTCTGAGTGTTTTATGCAAAATTCAGATAGTCAGGTATTCTAAGCCTATATGAGGTCTAGCAGCCCAATCCTACCTAAATCTTCCCTTATCCCGCCAATACAGCCACACTACCTGATTACACACTGCATTCTGTGGGGAGCTGTCACTGAGGTCTTCTCCGATTAGGGAGACATTTGTTCCCTTGTCGGGGAATATCCCTTCAGCTCCATTGTGTCTACTGGGATCTGTACCAGCTACGTTGGTGGGGCATGTCTGAGTGGACCTGGGATTTGTCTGGCAAACGCCATTATCCTTTGTACCTCCTTGATTCAGGCTTGTATTTGTGCTGTGTGGCTCTGCACAGCTCCTCCGTTCCCTCATTTGGATATGGATTCTCTGGCTGAAGAAATTGTGGTGGAATGCAATGAAGGCTCAATCACTATGTTTTATTGTGTTCTGGGGTACCTGGGATTTCTGGCTATGGTCAGCTTCAGTATGGCATTCTGTGCCAGGAAGTTGCCTGACAGTTTCAATGAAGCCAAGTTCATAACTTTCAGCATGTTGGTCTTTTGCAGCGTTTGCTTGTCCTTTATCCCACCTTACCTGTGTACCAAGGGAAAATACATGGTGGCTGTGGAGATCTTGTCTATCCTGGCCTCTAGTGCTGGGTTGCTGGGCTGTATATTTTCCCCCAAATGCTACATAATTATCTTGAGGCCTGAGCTGAACAACAAGGATCATCTCATAAAGAGAAATTGCTAAGTACATTCTTAGATTTTCACAACGTGTCCAACGTTAGATTTTCACGAAGTGTTTCTACCGGGAAACTCTGTCGTACAATGTAATTTTATTATTATAATCAGATGGCTATAATAATATTGCTAACCATGTGTTTCATCTTTACAAATAAAAATGTCCATCTTTTGTGACGTATTTCATACTTTTACTTTTATATTACTGGATTGCTAGGGTGTATTTCCCCCTCAAATGGTTCATGATTCTCCTGAGGCCTGAGCTGAACAGGAAGGATCAGGTAATAATGTGAAATTACTAACCATGTGTTTCATATTTTTCCTTTTATATTACCTGGAAGTAAACATCGTCAAAAATTTGTGATCACCCTTCTTTTCTGAGTTTTGGTACCAAACAGGTAACCATGGGGTAAAAAAAAATGGATGATTTCCACTCCCTACTAGCTTCCATACAAGCATAAAATACTGTCTTTTATACTAGTCACAGTGTCTAAGCATTTTTCCATGGAGTTCAAGGATCTATATGAACTAGCCCAAGTGGGAGGTTGCCAAGGTGCTACTTATTAGGTCTAGATTTTCTCTTGAAGTTCTGAGTATTATATGCAAAACTCAGAAAGTCAGATATTCTAAGCCTTTTTGAGGACTAGCAGCCCAATCTTACCTCAATCCTCCCCCTCCCGCCAATACATCCCTTGTCGGGGAATATCCCTTCCCAGCCCCATTAGTTCTACTGGGATCTGCACCACCTACTTTGCTGGCATACAGTATATCTGAGTGGAACTATGAATAGGCTTGCCATTTTCCTGGAAAACCCGAGACTTTCCCAGGTTCCGGACTCTGATCCTGGATCAGTCCCTGGCTTTCCGGGCCCAGTGAAGCCACCACTGCTTCCAAAAGGTGCAAAAACGAACATTTTTCAGCTGCGCCATCTTGAATCTCGCGAGATCCAAGATGGCGGCACTCAAATCTCATGAGGTCACATGTGGCAGTACTACTAGTTCTAGAACCAAGATGGCGCCGCAGGAAAAAGGTGCCTTTTTGCACCTTTTGGAAGCGGCAGAGACTCTGGAAGGGGCAATAGTCCTGGCCGGCTTGGATGCAGCTGGCCAGGCTCCAAGCAGCAGCGGCAACAACGAGGAGGATGGCAGTGATGATGATGAGGGACGAGTACAACGACAAGATGGTGATGAGGAGGATGATGGCAGCAGCAATAGCTGTGGGACAGGTAAGCGGTAGCAGCAAAAAATGGCCATTTTCATGGCCAAAATAAATAAATAAATAAATTTTTGCTTCGCACCCACAAAAAATTAATTAACTCAAGTTGGGGTGTGTGTCCCAGTTGGAAAAGGGAAAAATATGGTAATCCTAACTATGAAGGTGGATCAAGGCCAGGAAGAGGGATAGGATATTTTCTTGCAATTTCTTCCCTTGTGCATAAAAGACAAATAATATTTATGTCCGGGGATGTACTTACTATCCGGGCCGGATGACACACCACTCCTGCTGGTGATTGGTGGAGCCACAGCAGGGCACAGCCTCCCAGAGGCTTCACAGCCACTGCCAGAACTTCCAGAATTATGCCGCAGCCCTGACTCAGCCAGGGAGGCAGGCAACCAAGGCTGCCGGAGAGGTACCAGGAGACGAGGAGGGGGTGTGGACAGGGTGGAACAGCCAATGAGGTCCGGGCCAGAGTAAACCAGAATAGCAGCACATGGCAAGCGATCACCATTAGGAAGATCCAGGAATGGGTTATTATGTCCCCCATTCCCCCAAATTTCAATATTGGAACATAAAGTGCTCATTTTCAATTTTGCACAATGTAGGGTGGAGGTCATGGAAAGTTTTGAGGCACAGGCTGGAGAACGGAAAGTTCTAGGTGAAAAGTTTTTTAAACATGCTGAGTCTCCGCTTTTGTAATCACGCTTGCGCAGTAGAGTTTTCTTTGTTCGAGAATGGAATGTAGGAAAGTGGGCATGTGCCCAAATAAGGGCATGAGGGCATAAGGGTAGCTGAGCCAATTAGAAGGACTAAAGCTTTTCGAGTGTATGCCATGCGTACTGAAGGTATAAAGGTTAAGACCATGCTTGCATCTTGGCTCTCAGCCGCCTTTGATTGTGCTGTGAGACGCGGGCCCGCAAATAAAGCTGTTAGTAAAAAAAGCTTTTCCTCCTCCGGCCATCCTTGGGTCTTTAGTGTTTGGTCTCCAGCCAACATTTCTTGGTGCCGTGACTGCGGATGGTTACAGTGGTACTTTACCTGTCCTTCGGCAAAGCCCCGACAGGGACTCTCCGGCAGCGGAGACCCCTCCCTGTGGCGCCACTCCACTTTTCCGGAGACAGGTTAGGAGTTTCGGTCGCAGGAGATGCCCTGGGAGCCTGCTGATACTGGACCTGACGGACGAGGTTTACAGCAAAGGGAACATCCTGCCGGCAGGTACAGTATAGGTGTGTGCACAAGGTGGGAGACGTCTCAAGGTATAGCACAGACTTGCCATCTGTCGCTGAGACCAGAGGTGGGACGCGGCTACGTCCCGTGTACCTCGTGGTCCAGGTTGGGTTGGTGTATGAAAGAGTGTGCGTGAGCATTGGGTGGATGTGAATGGGGCGCTGATTAGCAGCAAACCTAAACTGAGTGCGGAGCTCCCATAGTGCGGTTCTTCTCCCGGGCGACTGGGGAAGCCACGAACGGAGCAAGTGTTTGATTTGTTTGTCCATACCCTGCTGTCCTCAGCCTAAGCCAGACCCCCTACTGGCCGGCACGTACCCTACCCCTCTGTTGTCTTGTTTGTCTGGAACGTGTGACGTCTGTGGTGGATAATGGGCGGAAAAACTTCCAAAACGGTACTCCAGTGTATGGTGGATAATTTTAGTAAGGGCTTTGGAAGGGACTATGGGGAGGAACTAGACCCTGCAACTTTAGTTCGGTATTGCGAGCTGGATTGGCCCGCCCAGAGCCCTACTTGGCCCTCGACAGGCACATGTGACTTAGAGGAAATTCGTAAGGTCCACGTATCCGTTACGTCTGTTCCGCACCCGGATCAATGGCCCTTCATTGACCAGTGGTACCTTAATTGCCAGGACCCCCCTCATGGTTGCGGGACTGCTGTAATCAAGAATGTATGAGGAAGAAGGGCACGTTGCAATTGCCCGTTAAAGTGTTGGGGAAAAAGACTAATAAAGGGATGCAGGCGAAACTGGCAGACCAGGCGGAGAAGCGAAAAGCCAAGATGGCCGAGATGCGGAACCGCCAATTACTACGGCTAGTGCCCCGATAGCTAACACAGCCACGGCCCCACCTCAGCCACATGTAGAGGAGGAGCTACCACTGCCGCCACCTTATTACAGGCCGATCTATCCGGCTCTTCAGGCCCCACCAGCCGACGAAGGGGGGGATGAGGCAGCAGGAGGGGGACCACAAGGCCCAGACACCGGGGAAAAGGAAAGAAGGACCAGGAAAGGACAGAAGGAAAGAGGAGGTGTTCGAAATTGGAGATGAGAAATGGCAGAGAATGAAGCCTCAGAGAGGGGGAGGCACAGAAAATGCCGCATGAATGCCGCATGAACCAGAAAGAGGGAACAACGTGGAGAATGAAGCAGGGCAGAGTATGAAGGCAGAGATGGAAAAGGAAAGAAAGATGGGGTACTGGGAACCCAGGAGGCAACAAGGAAAGTGAAGAGAAAGACGAGAGGTTGAGCAAGTTAAGAAAGGAAGAAGGGATGAGGAAGAGGAAAGAAGGAGACAGATGGACAGAGAAAGTTGGAAGGAAAGTGCACGAGGGAATAAGGAAGAGCAAAGGAAGAGGAAAGGGTTAACCAAAGGAGATGTCATAAGCAAGCTGCCTCACAAGATTTATGGATGTCAGCGAATACCAGAACACTGGACAGAGCAGGGCTAGCAAAGCCCCCCCTTTAAAGACCAGTTCAAGAGCCACGAGGGAAGGGAAAAACCGTTCAGCTTAAAGTAATGACATGTAGAAAAGGAAGAATTAATAGAACAGCGTATGTAATGGGAAAGAGAAAACTACAGCATAAGGATGGGAAATCAATACACAAGCAGAGAAAGAAAAGTTTTATAAAGAGTCACCAAGATGAAGTAATTGTCCAGAAGTTTAATGAACAAGCACATAGCAATTGGCAAGACAATTGGGTAATGAGAAAAATTATAGTTATATGGACAATACAACAGGAGAAGTTAGAAGAGTAAAAAGCCCCAGCAAATATGAAGTAACATCAGGAGCAAAGCATTTATAAGTCTGGGCTAGAGACAAGAAAAAGGGCAGTTTAAAGGAGCCCATTATAAGAAGAATCCCTATTTGAAATTGTGTGAACACTAAAAGAAGTATTCTGTAAGTTTTAAACTGCTGCAGAGCAGACTTACAGACATGGAATCAATTGGAGTTTTTTAGAAGAACAGTATAACAATGGGAATATGCCCCTTATGAGAATGTCCAACAAGATGGAAGAGAGGCCAGTAGCCAGAAACCCACAGAAGCCCTAACCAGAAAGAGGGAAAGGTGCAAGGAACAGGCTACTGCTGAGGTCGGATCAACGTGGCAATTGTTAAATTGGCCACCAAAGGGAAAGTATCATCATTTCCCCAGGAAAAGGCCCCCGAGTTCATGATTGCCCCAGGGCCCATTCGTAAAGATGCAAAAGCAAAATTTTGGCATTCATGATTAACAGTGGAACAACAGTGTCAGCTACCAATGCTCCACTAGTGAAGAAAGTCTCTGAATCAGGACAGAGCACATATGAACTGTCAGCAATTAAAACTTTGCCCTATAGTGAAGATACCGCCAGCATTGCCAATTAACTAAAAGAGAACTGGCGAAGAAAATATAACAATATGGAAAATCTACAGGTCTAATTTGGTGTCAGAAGTGGGATACCTAATCACGAAAAAGTACTTAGACCAGATCAAGAAGCAAGGGAAAATGTCAGGGACCATAAGACGTACCAAAAAGCAATCCTTGGGTGCTGAGTAACAGAGAGGGGACGAAGATACGCAGAGAGATACGCAGGCCGCCAATGACAGCACGTTGATGAATACACAACAGGGTGAGACAATGGTAGTCCTCCTTTTCCGAGTGTATGCCAACGTGAGACGTTATGGGAAAAAGCGATGAAGCAAGAAAGAGCCCCAACCCCAGAGAACCAGCACCTTAAGGTCCCTGTTATTGCAAGTTAACTTCTTCTTGTGACCATCCACCCCATAAGAAGACATGTTAAGGAAGAGTGTTGGAAGTGGCTAGCTGGAAATGGCAGTAACCAAACAGGAGAGACACTCAAGGAAGAAGGTATAAAATCACATAGGCACAAACATTATGAGGGACCCAGCATTGTTTCTGCTACAAAAGCAGAAAGACATTGGAGGAAAAGAGAAATTGTAAAAGCCTTGGGAAATGTGGCTGGGATCAGAATTAAAAAGCCTGGAAGGAGTTTCCTGTAAATATTGGTGCCAATATAAAACAAAAGGCAAACATCTAGCATCAATAAAACCAAAGTCTATTGGAATTCCTTATTGATTATGCCCAGCCCAAAACTGCCTGAAGAATTAAAGCAAGAAATTTTGTATTATTCTTGTAAATTTGGGAATATAAAAGCTAAGCAAAAGAGTTAATTTTTATGTAGTGTATTTTTTTGAGATAATGCAAAGGACATTGTTTTACAAAACTGAAAAGAGCAGAAGATTACAGTGTTTGGAGGAATAAAATAACAGCTTTCAGTTTTAAGAAAACACAGTGTTCTATCAGTCCAGGAATAAGACCAGGCGGGACAAGGACAAATTTCAGTTAAGAGAATGTGCAGAAGAGGTGCAGTATGTCAACAGGCACTATAAGAATATTTTGGAATTGAGTTTCTGTACAGACAAAGGAAAGGATAAAGTTTTCGTTTTTTTGCTTTAACAAAAAGCATTGGTAAAGGATGGAAATAATTTAGAACTAAAGACAATATAAGATGTCATCAGATGAGGAGAATAATTTAGATGGACTCAGTTGTCAGCATTCAAACTGAAGAAGAAAATGCTGACCCAGAACACAGACAAAAAGGAAAATCACAGGTGTTTGGTCAAAACTAGAAATACTGTCGGCCCAAAATTTGAGGCCACATGAACATTCACTCCCCTTTGTGGAGAGAATTGGGATCAGGGAATAACGTGCCAAGGGAGGTGGTACCGTGGGCCCAAAGACTGAGGGAGCTGAGAAGCTTTTTGAATTGGGAGGTGCCCCTGCCTATTGCAGACTCTGTCCATAATATTGAACCAAGGGATTGGGTATACGTAAAGAAATGGAAGACAGATCCACTCAAGCCTCAGTGAAGTGGGCCGCACCAGGTCATGTTAACCACGCCCTCTTCTATTAAATGTTTTGGTTTTAAGTCTTGGACCCATTACAGCAGGACCAAAAAGGCAGATCCACCACCCGATCGATGGACCAGCACCCAGGTTGGGCCAACGAAACTGACTCTGAGAAAAAACAGCAGATCCTAGGCAACTGTCCCACCGGGAGTGGACAGGCAACGCCAGGTGAACATAGAAGTCAACCCCCTGCTGTGTCACACCGGAAGCTGACACTCGACACACGGGAGAAGATTGAGGATCATCTGCAGAGACCGCAGGTTCATAATGACACGCACACACACGATGTCCCACTGGACTCTGTTACTGGGAGGTTTCTTTCTGACTGGGGCATTGATGGAACCAGAGTAAACACAGAAGAACTTTTACGGGGGTGGGGAAGGAACACATTCAATAATCAATGGGCTCTCATGGCTGAGACAGTAGCCAATATAACCAACAGTACGGGCAAACAGGGCTGTTGGATTTGTACTTTGGGCCCAGAGAGTTCCGAATCCGGAATGCCCCTAATACCTCTCCCACTAAATGCGATATAACATGCACAGGATAACTTTCACGACCCTCTAAGCCAAGACCAGTGGAAAGATACCCTAGCAGTTTGGGGTAGAAAAGGGGGGGTCTGTTATGAACGAAACACAGGTCGGGGAACATGGGTGGGACGCTCCCGGTGCTCCTATCATATAAGGTATAACGGGTCACATTACTTATATGGAAACCTCACCTTCATCAACCCCCTAAAAATTCCCTGTCTTCCTTGTTTCTGGGCCATATGGAAACAGTTGTGGAATTATACCCTTACGGAGGTAAACGTCACCACTAGCCATTGTAGTGTGTTTTCCACCACGCTATACTTGTTTCTAAGCAGTACCAGCCCACAATCCACTATGTTAAAGCCAATTTGGTGGGTCTGTGGGAGAACCGCATATAGAAAACTGCCTCCAGTTTGGGAAGGTGCGTGCTACTTGGCGTACCTGCTACCACCCATGTGGGTTCAACCCCAGGATCAACACATAAGGGGAAAAAGAGGAACGGAACTCCTAAATGGGATAGACATTGGAGGGACTACCAACTGGGGGGAAGACGTGTGAACAGCTGAGAGGATAATCAATCATTACACCCCTGCTTCCTGGGACCAACATGAGCTTGTAGCAGGAGCACGAGGCCCTATATATCAGTATAATTCGCATAAACCGCATAATTCGGCTACAGGCGGTGGTGCAAATAATAGCCAATCGCACGGCCACAGCCTTGGAGTTAATTGCGGATCAGCTGGACCAGCAAAGAACCGCTATATTGCAGCTTAAATTGGGGATGGACTACGTTTTAGCCCGACAAGGTGGGTTGTGTCAGGCGCTGAATATATCCTCTGAAGCCTGTTGCTTTAATATCTCTAATCATGGGGAAGCCATCCGAAATTTGGCTGTGGAGATCAATAAGGTGGCCTATGTTCCAGATCAGAAGTGGAATGGGTGGGATATGTCATGGCTAACGTCATGGCTACCTAATTTCGGGTGGCTCAAGGGACTAGTGATATTCGCTTTCTTAATGCTGTTATTGCTTGCCATCCTGCCTTGTATGATTCCTTGCATTCTGAAATTTGTAACTGGCTGTGTAACTAGAATTGTACAGCAGCAGACTAACCTAGCAATGTTAGCACTATATGAGAAAATAGAGGAGGAAAATAACGAGGTCACCTCTTACGGGACGGCTATGGATAAGGAAGAATCAATATAAGAATTGTTTTGATTCTTAAGGGGGGATATGTAGGGTGGAGGTCATGGAAAGTTTTGAGGCACAGGCTGGAGAACGGAAAGTTCTAGGTGAAAAGTTTTTTAAACATGCTGAGTCTCCGCTTTTGTAATCACGCTTGCGCAGTAGAGTTTTCTTTGTTCGAGAATGGAATGTAGGAAAGTGGGCATGTGCCCAAATAAGCGCATGAGGGCATAAGGGTAGCTGAGCCAATTAGAAGGACTAAAGCTTTTCGAGTGTATGCCATGCGTACTGAAGGTATAAAGGTTAAGACCATGCTTGCATCTTGGCTCTCAGCCGCCTTTGATTGTGCTGTGAGACGCGGGCCCGCGAATAAAGCTGTTAGTAAAAAAAAGCTTTTCCTCCTCCTGCCATCCTTGGGTCTTTAGTGTTTGGTCTCCAGCCAACAACAATGTAAGCATTGAAAACTTTTTATATTCTCATATTTGGTGCTGTATTTACAACGTGGATTCCATTCAGTCTTTTTTTTATTTTATCTGTAAAATGTTTTGTGAACTTCTGTTCTTGAAAAGCTGTATATGAATCTTAATAATATTGCATGGTGATGTCTTTGCCCAATGCTGTACTGGGAAGGGTTGCATTCAGACAGATATCCAAGAGGTGAAGCTTCTCAATTATTTACTAAGGATAGACCTGAAGAATCTCTGGCAGATGCATCTGTACAACCAAATGGTAATAGTAAGTGCCCAAGTATTAACCAAGGTACATGAGAAAGGCTAAACTGGAGGCAGCTTTGTTCAATGCTAACTGCATCATCTGCACATTAAACAAGAGTAGCCCCATGGAGAAAAAAATACAGTCATTTTTTTTTTTTTGCCACCAGCTATGGGGAGATGAGAGGGGAAATCAGATAGGAATGAAAAACAATGCAGCTTCTCTCCCCAGTACATCAGCCCTATCTCCATCCCAAGGGATGTTCACTTGCCATTTTTCTCTGGATTTATTCCTTACGGTATCCAACAAGCTCCCAAAAATTCTTTGTCAAATCTGACAAATATTTTCTTCTTGATGGATGCAAAAGATGATCTCACCCAGCAACATAATCTGGAGTGGTGTTTTTGTAATTAACAATTTTTTAATTGTGGTAATTTTGTAATTACCCTCGATTACTAGGAATCTACCTCTTTATCAGGAAATCTCATATGAATTTTTGAAGGCCCCAAGAACAAACTAATAGTGAAATCTGAATGTGAATATAATACACCATCTGGTTCTGTTCAAAGCTAGACTAAGGAACTGAGAATGGTCAGGATGATACCAGTTTCAGCGACTTCGCCAATTAGTTCACCAAATGATTTGGGAGTGAATGTATGAGAGAGTTGTAGCCAGGCTCCTGCAGGTTGACAGACAAAAACCGGACATTCGGAACCAAGCTTATGCCAAGATGGCAGGAATATTTCTGTTGCAGCTGCTGCTCATTCTGTGCCTCCAGTTTCCTCCAGCTGAATGCAAGGCACAGCTTGAATTGTGCACCATCACTGATCCCCCCCAGTTCCCATACAAGTATCATCAGAGAGGAGATCTCATCATTGGCGCAATTGTTTCACAGTTTGGCTGCCTCTTTGATGACATTTCTTTCTGCGAACACCCCAAAACCAAGCTGATGGATGAACTGATGTAAGGAAACCATTTACTCATTCCATAATATTCAGTTACCCAGATGATATGCATTATTACTATTTCTTAAAAGGATCATATTTTTCTTCTACAGGATGTGCTTAGAACATTACTTTCTCTCTCCTATTATCCATTCTTAATTTCTTATTATTACATTGCATCGTGTCTGTTGCTTCTTCCTTCCTGTGTCTTCCATGCACATCTGACTTCTGTGGCACGTAGGAATCTGCCTTATACCAAACAAGACCATTGGCCCACTTGATTGCGCATTATCAACACTGACTGGCAGCAGTTCCATGAACAGGAATCTTTCTCAGCCCTACCTGGAACAACCAGGGGTTCAACCAGGGACTTTGGGCATGTCAATTATGTGCTCTACCACTGAAATACCCCTCCTTATGTTTAACACAACATAAGGTCAGGGCTCCCTCTGTACCTTCACAAATCTGAGACACTGTCATTGTCTATAATCACAGATCCGGTAGCATCAGAAGGGGGGTCAGGGGTGGTCATCCCCCGGTCGGCATGTGGGGGGGGGCATGACAAAGCAGCTGGGCACATCAACTTATTATTAGCTGCACTCTAATTCAGCTTTCAGGAGCTTGCAGGGACTGAAGCAGATACTATCTGCAGGCAACTTGTGCTCTACCATTGCAAAACAGCCCCCTCCTCATATTTATTTCCATATATGTCAGAGCTCCCCCTTGTACCTTCAGAGATCTCAGGCACTGACTATCTCTTAATCACAGATCCTGAGCTAATCTTATCCTTTGGCAATATAGGTTGACTTCAGATCATCCCATCGATATTCTGTTCTTTCCACCCGAGTCCTTTCTTTAGATACAGTACATACTGTATGTGAATTTTGCTGTATAGTTTCTCTTCTTCATGTATATCCCAGTAGTCTAAAGAATATCCAGAGAGGATCAAGGGGAACAATAGATTTTTGCAAAACTCAGCAACCAGATTTCTTGGAACCAGCCTGGAGGAGATGGAGATGTCTGGTGTATTATGGGATATAACTGCAGCCCATTACCACTCTTTTTTTCCAGGCAGTGCTTGATGAAGTGCAGATCAGTGCTTGATCAGTCAGTGTAGAGATGCCAGTCCCCAGAGGTTCAGCTTTGGACCCCTTCCCCCTGGGAAAGGCTGCAGGCAGAAACATATAAGTCAGATATAGAGATGAGCAAGTCCCACCTAGGACAGGACTGTAGGAGGTATTGAAAGACACCTATAAGCTGCAATCTTCAGCAACTTGTAAGCCCATTCTCAGAATTTCCAGACTTTTAACCATTTTAGGCATCACTGGAAAGTGGGCATATTTTTTGAACCCCCTTGATTCTTCAACTAACTCATTCACTTAAACTGAGATGCGACAGAACAAAATCCAGTCAAAGGATAACACTTTTTAGTAGGTGATATCAAATTTGGGAGCATCCACTGGAAGAGAGAAGCCTGTTCTTAATGTTCCCAGCGAAATTAATGGGACAGACTTGTGCTTGCCTTGGTATGAATCAGGTCCATGAATTTTATTTTATATTTTGCATTAAAAATTTAAAAAAATATTTTTTCATATTGTGTAGGGGTATGCTGGAAAAAAAAAATCCTGGGAAAACACCTAGCATGCTGAACTTAGAATTTAGGAAACATTACACTACTTTAAATGATCTGTCTATTTCTCAATTTTCTTAAAAGGACTTGCGGTATGAATATTTGAAACACTGCATGTGTGTCTGCTTGCATGTGAGGAAGGCATTCAGATCAAGAAAGATTGCATATCTTTTTCATGCAAAATCTAACATTTCCCTTAGTTCAATTCCAAAGAACTATCAACACGTCATGTCCTTGGTATTTGCTGTGAAGGAGATCAATGAGAACCTGAAGAACTTAACAAATGTCAGCCTGGGGTTCCACATTTATGACAGTTACTTAGATGCAAGGATGACTCATCAGAACACCCTGAAACTTCTTTCCACCCAAGAAAGGATTGTCCCCAACTTCAAATGTGACAAGCACCAGCATCTGATAGCTGTCATTGGGGGACTTGATTCTGAAGTCTCCCTTCATATGGCGACTCAATTAGGCATCTACAAGATTCCACAGGTAAAACAGCATGTGAACCAGGAAGGTTTTTTAATCACAGAGGGCATAGGAAGGCACCCCGTGGCCTTAAACTGCTGCTATTAAATGCCAGGTCGGTTAATAACAAGATCTCCCTAATTCTGGATTTAATCCTGGAGGAGGGTGCCGACCTGGCTTGCATCACGGAAACCTGGTTGGATGCGGCTGGTGGTGTGAACCTTTCCCAACTGTGTCCACCAGGATACCGGGTAATGCAGCAGCCACGGCTACAGGGGTGAGGGGGTGGTGTTGCTGTGGTCTATCGGGATTACGTCTCCCTCACCGGATACCCTGTCCCACAGTGTACCGGGTTTGAGTGTCTCCGCATCGTGCTACAGGGGCAAGACAGGATGGGATTGCTGTTGGTGTACCGTCCACCTGGTTGCCCATCGGCTTCCCTACCTGAGCTGACCAGGGTGATCTCGGCGGTGGCACTGGAGTCCCCACGCCTGTTAGTGCTGGGGGACTTCAATGTTCATGCCGAGGCCCCTGAGACAGCGGCAGCTCAGGACTTCATGGCCGCCATGGCAACCATGGGCCTGTCTCAATGGATCACAGGCCCAACGCATGGTGCGGGGCACACATTGGACTTGGTGTTCACTGGTGGGTACGGGGATGGTGATCTGCCCATGGAGGAGATTAAGATCACTCATCTGTCTTGGACGGATCACTATCTGGTGAGTTTCAGACTGGCAACGTTTAATCACCCCTGCAGAGCTGGAAGACCAAATTGTATGGTCCACCCCTGGAGACTGATGGATCCGGATGGTTTCCTGAGGGCTCTGGGGGAATTCCCAGCTTCCCGGGTCAGTGATTCATCTGATGCTCTGGCTGCCCTGTGGTATGGGGAGGAAGCTAGAGCCTTGGATCAGATCGCTCCCAAATGGCCACGGCCTTGTCGTCGAGCCAAGGCGGCTCCTTGGTTCACTGAGGAGCTGCGGGCAATGAAACGACTGGGCCGATGCCTAGAGCGACGGTGGAGGAAAACTTGTGATGAATCTGACCGAACATGGGCCAGAGCCCATTTCAGGGCCTACTCCGTGGTGATGATGGCAACAAAGAAGGCATTTTTCTCTGCCACCATTGTGTCTGCGAGTAGCCGACCAGCGGAGCTCTTTCGAGTTGTCTGGGATCTGCTCCACTCAGCTCCTGTAGCTAGTGAGCTGGAGTGTTCGACGGACCACTGCAATGATATCGCACAGCACTTCGCAGATAAAATCGCTCAGATTCGCCACGACTTGGACTCTGGTTTAACAGTTCCAGAAGTTGTCCCTACGGCATCTGTCAATTCCATCGTTATGGATTATTTTCACCTTATACAGCCTGAGGATGTGGATAGGGTCCTCTGTAGTTTGAGATCGTCTTCCTGCCCGCTTGACCCTTGCCCAGCTTGGTTAATACGATCTGCGCGGGTTGGGCTGGCCGATTGGGTGGAACCTATTGTGAATTCATCTTTGCGAGAGGGAGTGATGCCTAGCATCTTGAAGACCGCAATGTGCGTCCCCTCCTGAAAAAAACATCTTTGGATTCCTCCAATTTAAATAACTATCGGCCAGTTTCCAATCTGCCTTTTTTGGGTAAGGTGATTGAGCGGGTGGTGGCATCTCAGCTCCAGGGGATACTAGATGAAACGGATTATCTGGACCCTTTTCAGTCTGGCTTCAGGCGGGGCTTTGGGACGGAGACAGCCTTGGTCGCCCTGCTGGATGATCTTCGCCGAGGACTGGACAGGGGGAGTGCATCCCTGCTGGTCCTTTTGGACCTGTCGGTGGCTTTCGATACCATTGACCATGGTATCCTTCTGGGTCGACTGGCTGAGTTGAGACTAGGGGTTACTGCGTTGCAGTGTTTCCGTTCCTACTTGGCTGACAGGTCCCAGATGGTGATGCTGAGAGATGCCTGTTCGGCACCCTGCCCTTTACAGTGTGGGGTGCCACAGGGTTCAATTCTGTCTCCCATGCTTTTCAACACATACACAAAACCTCTGGGAGAGATCATCTGGGGATTTGGTGTTGGGTGTCACCAATATGCTGATGACACCCAACTCTACCTCTCCTTGCCATCTCGCTCCAGGGAGGCTGTGGAAGTCCTGGAGCGCTGCCTGGAGGCGGTTGGGGTCTGGAAGAGGGCTAATAGGTTGAGATTGAATCCAGAAAAGACAGAGGTCCTACTGGTCAGGAAAGCTTTGATGCAGGTACTGAGTCACCTGCCTGTTCTGAATGGAGTTGCACTCCCCCTGCAGGAATGGGTGCGCAGCTTGCGAGTACTTCTGGATTCACAGCTCTCCCTGGAAAGCCAGGTGGCGGCTGTGGCCAGGGGTGCGTTTGCCCAGCTTCGGCTGGTGCGCCAGCTGCGGCCATACTTGAGTCGATCGGACCTGACCACGGTGGTCCACGCCTTAGTGACTTCAAGACTGGATTACTGTAACATGCTCTACGTGGGGCTGCCCTTGAAGATGGTTCGGAAGCTGCAGTTAGTGCAGAATGCAGCGGCCCGGGTGGTCGCTGGAGCTAGACGGTTTGACTCTGTTGTACCACTGCTTCAGCGGCTGCACTGGCTGCCGATTCGTTTCCGAGCCCAATTCAAGGTGCTGGTAATGACCTTTAAAGCCCTTCACGGTTTGGGTCCAGGATATCTGAGGGACCGCCTTCTCCCATACATTCCGGCCCGCTCTCTTAGGTCATCTGAGGGGGCTCTCCTGCGTGTACCACCTCTATCGCAAGTTAGGGGAGTGGCAACACGTGGGCGAGACTTCTCTGCTGTGGCGCCACAACTGTGGAACTCCCTGCCAGGGGATCTGAGAACCACCCCCTCCCTCATGACTTTTGGGCGAGGGCTCAAAACGTTTTTGTTTCATCTAGCGTTTGGGTGATGGGTTGTGGTCTGCCTCCTGTGTCCCAAGATGCTCTGCCATGCTGCTTCTCTGCTCCATTCTGTCCCCCTCCCCCAGTGGATTTTATTGTTTTTAAATTATGTATTGTTTAAACTTATTTTCTGTATTTTAAACTATGTATTTTAATTTTTGTTGTAAGCCGCCTTGGGCATTTGCCTACGGCATAGGATAAGGCGGGATATAATTTTTTAAAATAAATTAAATAAATTTAGCCTTTCACCTCTACTCAGTGACATTTATGGATTGTATGGATGACGGTGATTTGGAAATGAATTTTATTTTCAAGCCGGAAGGAGGGCTGCACTTGGAAGGGAAACATCTCGAGCATGGAAGGTTCTATATATGAATTTAACAATATTGTAAAGACCCTTATTAGGTCTAAATATAGCCTCCCTATGTCACCTTGAATAAATCTGATGAGAAATCTGAGGATGAGGAAGGCAGTATATGAAACAGAAAATAAATAAATCAATACAATTTTGTCTCAGTACCCATTTGACTGGATTCAATATAGTTTTGCAAGAGTACTATCCTCCCTTCTGACATGATTTTTTCTTTGCTTAGATTGCCTACTGTACATTAGCTCCAGTGATGAATGTTAAAATGCAGCTCCCTTCCTTTTATCGGACGGTCCCCAATGAAGCACATCAGTATAGAGGGATTGTCCGGCTACTGAAGCATTTCCAATGGACTTGGGTTGGGATCCTTGCATCAGATGATGACAATGGGGAAAACTTTGTGAGGATCATGACAAAAATATTTTCGGAACATGGCATTTGTACAGCCTTCAGTGAAAAATTGCCAAGAATATCTCAGTTGACAGAAACAGCACGAATGATGGAGACCATAGATGAAGCCGACTCTGGGGTGTCCACGATCATGTCACGAATCAATTCTGAAGTTAATGTATATGTAGTAAATGCAGAAGCTGTGACCATGTCCACTTTGAAATTGGCAATATATTTTTATATGATGATAGAAGGTATTACAGAGATTTGGGCAGGGAAAGTGTGGATTATGACAGCTCAGTTTGGTCTCTCATCGCCTCAAATGAATAGAGATTTTGATATAAAAGCCTTCGATGGTGCCTTGTCTTTTGCTGTTCACTCCAATAAAGTGATGGGATTCTCAGAATTCCTTCAGTCCCTACATCCTGACACACTAAAAGGAGATGATTTTGTCAGGATCTTCTGGGAACAGGCATTTGGCTGCGTTTTTTCTGATTCTGAAGAGGGCGAAGAGAGCAGTGATACTTGTACAGGTCAAGAAAAGTTGGAGACTCTTCCAGGGACTCTATTTGAAATGAGCATGACTGGCCAAAGCTACAGCATCTACAATGCAGTCCAAGCTGTAGCACGTGCATTGCAAAAAATGTCTTCATTGAAACCTAAGCTCAGAGCAATGGGGGACAAATGTGAACTATTTCCTCTGAATCTGCAGTGTAACCAGGTAATGTAATGTCCTAATTCTAAGTCAGTTCCGTTGTTCATGATGATACTAGACTTGTAGAGTACAAAAACCAGAGCACTAGTCTTTGAAAGCAGATGATTACTTACTTCCACTTTGCCTTTGGCTGACTCCCCCCACCCATGCTTTTTTTGGCAATGCTGCATCAGCACTGGTGGCAGGGGATAGAATTGGAGCCCCAGAGACCTAACTAGAAAGCAACTGAAATAGATGTGTTGAGTCCTTGCTGGAAAACCAACAAAGAAGAGGCAATTCACAAATCCCCAGGGAGGGAATTCCACTGACTTCCTACCAAGAAAGACCTTCCTCTAGCCATCGTTCCTCAGCCACAAGTGGTCTTTCTTTGATGACTTAAGGGGCAAATTGGATTCTGTGGAATAAGTTGTACTTCAGATTAGGCTTACCATCATCCCGGAATCGAGGCGTGCTTTGGCCTAGAGAGGACCCGAGCCGCTCCCAAGAGTGCACCGCGACTGCCCAATGTGGGCTGTGGCTTCCGCAGCTTCCCGTAAATGAGGCGACCACGTTGGGCAGCTGCTGTGCACTCTTGGGAGCGGCTCAGGTCCTCTCTAGGCCGAAGCCAGGCTCAATTCCGGGATGATGGTAAGCCTACTTCAGATGACTTGCTCTAAAGCCAGAAAAGGCTTTAAAGGTATTAGGTCTGAAAATGAATCAGCAGCTACTTACTGCAGCCCTTGGAGAAGCAGGCTGAAGGAGTTAAATGTCCGAGCTCTGGTGACACCACAAGCCGCCACATTTTCTGCTGGAGACTCTGAGACTGAGGCAAATAGTCTTATTCCCCACCAGGAAAAGACTGTATAGGGCCATGGAATGCTTGCTGCCCATGATTTCCCAAAGGAAAGCGTGTTCTTTTGGGGGAAGGTAGACAATGTGACAGCACTCGCAGTTGTTTTGGGTGCTTTTTATATAAGTTTTTGATTTGAGTGTACCTGCGCCTGACAAAGGGCCTAATCCTATCCAACTTTCCATTGCCAATGTAGCCACAATGCTGCCCTGAGGTAAGGGAACAAATATTCTCTTATATTGAGGAGGCCTCTGTGACTGCCCCCCCCACAGCAGGATGCAGTGTGCGCCCCATTGATACAGCTGTATCTGTGCTGGAAAGTTGGATAGGATTTAGCCCAACAGCATCAAACCACCACAAGTAGGCCTGTGTTTATCATGTTCCTACTAGCAAACATTCAAAGAGTTTTGTCTATGTTTAGAACACCCTTGTTCTAATGTTCATGATATTTTTAGAAAAAACCCACCATTTTTTTCTATTTCTCTAGAATTAGGAACTACTTCAATGCACTGAGGCTTAAAAATTGTAGGGTACAAACGAAACAAAAGAAAACTCAATCCCTGCAATGTTTGTCTTTACTTCTTCCAATATAGCTTCACCGTTTCTTGAAGAGCATCTCATTTAACAACAGTGCTGGTGATACGGTGTCTTTTGACGAGGAGGGTGAATTAGCTGGTGGATTTGATCTCGTCAACTGGGTGACCTTCCCAAACCAGTCCTTCTTAAGAGTGAAAGCAGGAATGATGGATCCACAGGCTCCCCCTGGCAAAGAATTCACTATTAATGTGGAGACCATCACATGGCATCAAATGTTTAATCAGGTGGGATCTGGCTATAGGTTGTAAAATGGAAAGCTAAATGGGAAATGTTCCAGTATTAAATCTTGATTATCTTGACCCTTGATAATTCCTCTCACCCTTCAATACCAATTAGGGTTAACTCTAGGCATTTTTTGTTTGACACACTTAGATGATGATGATGGTTGTTGTTTGTTGTTGTTTTTTGATGATGATGATATACGATGGGAGGAGTTCCAGGGGGAGCAGGTACGGGCTGGCCCGAACAGTTCTATTTACATAGAACCCATCTTCTCCAGCTGTTTCCTTTCAACTGTGTGGTATCTCACTGCCTGCACACAGTTTCAAGCTCAAGCTAGTCCGACAGTGACTCCTGTCTCCCACAGAGGGTCAGCGCAGGTTATCTCAGCTTCCCAACTGAGATATCACAGCTCTTGGTAGCTTGTCAGCAGCTTCCAGTTAGCTCAAACTGATCCTGTCCTAGTTGTTCATAAGGCCAGGCAGCAGCTCAACTGGGTGACTCTGATCAACTGGGTGACTTTCCCCATCCAGTCCTTCTTAAGAGTGAAAGTAGGAATGATGGATCCATGGGCTTTCCCAGGCAAAGAGTTCACCATTAGTCAGGAGGCCATTACATGGCACAGCATGTTTAATCAGGTGGGATCTGATTATAGGTTGTATGATGAAAGGATAAATGGGGAATGTTCCAGTATTTCATCTTGATTTTTGATAATAATTCTCAGCCATCTAAGGAAATCCATTCAGACACAAACAGGCTTAACTGTAGGTCACTGTTTCCCAATGTTCTCCCTGCAAGGCATGGAGAACATAAGAACATAAGAAGAGCCCTGCTGGATCAGGCCAAAAGCCCATCTAGTCCAGCTTCCTTTGTCACACAGTGGCCCCACCAGATGCCTCAGGGAGCACACAAGACAACAAGATACCTGTGTCCAGTCGCCACTCCCTTGCAACTGGCACAGAGAAAACCCACTTCTAAAACTAGGAGGTTGCTTATGGCTTGTAACCTGTGATGGTCTTTTCCTCCATGAATCTGTCCAAACCCCTTTTAAAGGCATCTAGGCCAGATGCCATCACCACATCCTGTGGCAAGGAGTTCCACAGATGAATTACACGCTGGGTAAAGAAATATTTTCTTTTAAAATATTTTCAATTTTAGTGCATGTCCCCTGGTTCTGGTGTTGTGCAAGAGGGAGAAGAATTTCCCTCTATCCACTCTCTCCATCCCATGCATAATTTTATAATTCTCAGTCATGTCCCCCCTCAGGCGCCTTTTTTCTAGGCTGAAAAGCCCCAGAAGCTGTAGCCTTTCCTCATAAGGGAGGTGCTCCAGCCCACGAATCATTCTGGTCGCTCTTTTCTGCACCTTTTCCAATTCAACTATATCCTTTTTGAGGTGTGGTGACCAGAACTGGACACAATACTCCAGATGTGGCCTTACCATCGATTTGTACAAGGGCAGAATGATATTGGCCGTTTTATTCTCAATCCCTTTTTTAATGATCTCGAGCATGGAATTGGCCTTCTTCACAGCCGCTGCACACTGGGTCGACACTTTCATCGACCTGTCCACCAGCACCCCAAGATCTCTCTCTTGATCCGTCACAGACAACTCAGAACCCATTAGCGTATATGTGAAATTTTGGTTTCTTGCCCCAATGTGCATCACTTTTCACTTACTTACATTGAAGCGCATCTGAACTTTGAGTACTTGTGGGGGCGCGGACAATGGCAGTGGCTATCCTGGGGATCGCCACCGCCACTAGGGAAATTTTTCCCAAAAAGTGCTTTTTGTACTTACCAAGGCCTCCGGAGAGTGCAGGGAGGCCTGTGGACCCATCCGTGGACCTCCCTGAGCTATTATCACCGCTCTGCAGCAATTATGACCACTTCCTGAGGCAGGGGATCATCCGGTTCTCCTAGAGCAGGGTGGTCCAACGTTTCGTACCTTGAGGGCCGCATGCGAACTTTGACATGAAACCCGGGGGCCGCACAATAAATTAATTAATTAATAATAATGACCATGCATGCCCCGCCCTGGTGTCTATCATGCCCCACCCACGCTCCCCTGAAGATTGAAAAGGCAGTCTGCTCCCGACCGCCTTTCTGATCATCAGGGGAGCATGGGTGACTGCAGGGGAGGGGAGCTCCAAGAGCAGCCGGGGGCCGCAGCAGAGGCCCTCGGGGGCCGCATGCGACCCGCGGGCCACACGTTGGACCACCATGTCCTAGAGGGTCATAATCCACCAGTTTGAGAAACACTGCTGTAGGTAATGTTTTGACACCCTTAGATTTAAGGCACATTGAACGGTGGCCCTTATTCCAAGGAAAAATGCAAAGTAGCAGTAAGCTACAACAGTCCACATCTCAAACAGCAATGGCCCAAACCGATCTGAACACTGCACTGACATCACATGCATGCTGATGCATCACCTGCCATACTCTACGCCCTGGTCAGTGAGGGAGGGGGAAGCGGAGAGTGAGCCATGAGCCACCATCAAAGGGGACAGGAAGTCAGGTTTGGGATGTCCTTGGTGGGTGAAGATCTGCATTGCATTGCAGATCACCTGGACATTTGGGTTATGCTGGTGATGTTGGGGGCACCCTGGCCAAAGCTGTCTGAACCTTTGGGTGGAAAAGTATGGAATCCACTGTCCACATGATGATGCACACATGAGAGAGAGAGAGAGAGAGAGAGAGAGAGAGAGAGAGAGAGAGAGAGAGAGAGAGAGAGAGAGTATGGAATCCACTGTCCCCATGATAATGCATACATGACACAATGACCAGCAGAGAGAGAAAGAGAGAGAAGCCTCATGCTTCCTGGCCACTATGACAAATGTTTTATGTTCTGCAGAGCTGTGGCACCAGTTACACATGTTCTTTCTTTGTATACAGGTTCTGCCTATTGCTCAGTGTAATGACCACTGCTATCCGGGTTACAGCAGAAAAAAGAAGGAAGGGAAGCCATTTTGTTGCTATGACTGTGATCCATGTCCAGCAGGGAAGTTTTCATACCAGAATGGTAAGAGAAATTGTGTGCCTTACAATCTTTCAAACAATATATAATATCTTTCACTGTTTGACATGTTACTTCCTCTTACATGTTACTTCTATGTATCACAACTCAGAAACTAAGAAACACTTCCTAGTGACTCTTCAACAGAGGGGATCTGAAAGCTTGAACTGAAAGTCTAAACTGAAGGACTCTATGCCATTTTTCATTTGAAAACACTTTCCAGTAACACAAGTATCTACATAAAATATTCAAACCACCTAAGCTGCGCTTCCCTATTCATCAAAGTTATCTCCCAATTCAATCTCATCTAAATCATTGAGAGATAATTTGGGTCAAACTACAGATTGCATTAATAATCAAGTGTTTGGCAGAGATGTGCTTCTTCCCTTGAAACGAAATAGCAGCAGGACTAGGAGTCAACACATATTGGAACACTGGTGTGGGTTGAGGGCAACATTCAGGTGTCTCTCACTTGCCTAACTTCTTCATTCACTTCTTCAATTCTTCATTCAATTCTTCTTCAATTTCCATAGCAAAAGGAGGTTCTTCTACTAATGTAAGTCCTCACTAAAAGTTGTTTCGTTTAAAGTTGATGGGAAAATGCCATGGGAACATTTACATTTATCAAATAGCCTATGGTAAAATTGGTTTCATTATAAGTTGTTTTGCTTAAAATTGCCTTTTCCAAGAAGAATCTATCGATAACTTTTAAGTGAGGACTTGCTGGACTTCTTCAACGCCCCCATTATACGTATTCCTCAGTGCTTCAGGTTTTCCTCTCACGTAACCTGTGATGCACTTTCAGCAACTTTTTCTCTTGTATATCACCCTTAACTCAACAGAGCTGGTATTGTTTGTGCATTGCATCAGCTCCCACAACCATTGTGCACATGATATGGTCGAATGTCCTCCACTGAGCAGCAGGATTCTCAGCCTTCTACATCAGACACTAGAAACCCCCCCCCCATTCCTGCATATGGTGTTCCAAGAGCCTTATGCTTGATGTTCAGTTATTCAGTATTTTGTTGCTTAAGCAAAACTTCAAAGAATGGTAGTTTGAGTTCCAAATATCAGAACAAGGATGGATCTATCCACTTTGGTGGATATAGAGCAATATAAGGAAAAGAAGGCATGGCTGATTCATTAAAATTGCAGTTCTATTTTTTTTCCAGACATGGATGACTGTTCTAAATGCCCCGAAGGTCAATTTCCAAACAAGAACCGAAGTGAATGCCTTCCCAAGGACCTCCATTTTCTCTCTTTCACTGAGCCTTTGGGAATGACATTAAGTGCCTTGGCTTTGTCTTTTTCGCTGATCACAGCTTTGGTGTTTGGAATTTTCATCAAGTACCGGAACACTCCCATTGTCAAAGCCAACAATCGAGACCTCACCTACTCTCTGCTGATCACCATATTTCTCTGCTTCCTCTGCTCCTTGCTGTTTATTGGCCAGCCTCAGGCAGTGACCTGTTACTTGCGACAATCGTTTTTTGGCCTCATCTTCTCAGTGGCTGTTTCTTGTGTCTTGGCTAAAACCATCACTGTGGTTCTGGCTTTCATGGCCACCAAGCCAGGATCCAGTTTGAGGAAATGGGTAGGAAAAAGACTGGCAAACTCTGTTCTTCTTAGTTGCTCCCTGATTCAAGCCATTATTTGCATTGTGTGGCTCTGCACAGCGCCACCATTTCCAGTTTTAGATATGGATTCAATGTCTGAAGAAATTGTGGTGGAATGCAATGAAGGTTCCATCATTATGTTTTATTGTGTTCTGGGTTACCTAGGATTTCTGGCTATGATCAGCTTCATTGTGGCTTTCCAGGCCAGGAAGTTGCCAGACAGTTTCAATGAAGCCAAGTTCATCACTTTCAGCATGTTGGTCTTTTGCAGTGTTTGGTTGTCATTTATCCCACCTTACCTTAGTACCAAGGGGAAATACATGGTGGCTGTGGAGATCTTCTCTATCTTGGCTTCTAGTGCTGGGTTGCTGGGCTGTATCTTTTCCCCAAAATGCTACACAATTATCCTGAGGCCTGAGCTGAACAACAGGGATCATCTCATAAGGAGAAATTGCTAACCATGTGTTTCAGCTTTACAAATAAAAATTGTCTGGGTTTTGTGACGTGTTTCATTTTTTTTTCTTTTATATTATCTGGAAGTAAACATGGCCAAAGTATTTGTGATCACCCCTCATTTTCCAGTCCCAGTACCAAACAAGTAAGTAATTCAAGAGGTACAAAATGGATGATTTTCACTCCCTACTGCAGGCTTCCATATGTACACAACCTACTGTATTTTATAATAACCACAATGTCTAAGCCAGGGGTTCTCAACTTGTGGTACTAGTACCACCAGTGGTACTTCAGCTGACTGCTGGTGGTACTCGGATTGCCAGACTACTGGAACTCTGTTCCGACGTGGCCAGAGGCGTTTCTACGGTAGGGGCCATACCGTCAGTCACTCCCTGTCCTAGTATCGTGTTTACAAACCGGAGCGAGGAGGCCCCGCCCCCTCGCCATCGGAGATATTCCGTGCAGCGAAGGCGAACGGGCAGGAGACTCCCTGCCCGTTCGCCTTCGCTGCGCGGAATGGCTCCGACGGTGAGGGGGCGGGGCCTCCTCACTCCGGTTTGTAAACACGGTACTAGGGCGGGGCACAACTTATGGTAGGGCCCCTACCATAGAAACGCCTCTGGACGTGGCACTTTTGAAGGCACATTTTTGCTCTGAGAGGCTCCTGCTTTTGGCCGATCCTCTCAGGAACACTGAGAAGGGCCCGCCCAGAGCCTCCTACCTGCATTTTCTGGCCTCCAAAAACCTGAAAACCCAGAAGCAACTAGCGATGATGTCATCACCAGTCGCTTCTGGTGGTACACAACAGGAGATTGGTGCCAGAGGTGTTACTTGGCTGGGACGGGGTTGAGAACCCCTGGTCCAAGCATTTTTCAAAGCAGTTCAAGGACGTGTGTCAAATAACCTATTTGGAAGGTTGGCAAGGTGGAAGTTATCAGATGTAGATCAGATTTCTTCAAAACAAGAATAATATCGCTGACACAGAACAAAACATAAAATACTCAGAACAATACTATCTCCTTATGTTCTGGGTGCACTATTCAAAAATTAGATAGTTATACAACACCAATATGTAGGCTTACCAGCGTCCCGGAATCGACGCTGGCTTCGGCCTAGAGCGGACCCGAGCCGCTCCCAAGGGTGCACTGCGGCTGCCCAATGGGCTTCCGGATCTTCCGATCAACAACACAACTGAAGCTAGAACCCTGTTGGGCAGTCGTGGTGCACCCTTGGGAGCAGCTCGGGTCTGCTCTAGGCCGAAGCCAGCTTCAAGTCTGGGATGCTGGTAAGCCTACCACTATGAAGACTAGCAGGCAACTCAGGCCTAAATTCTCCCCCCGTCAATGCAGCCACAACACTGGAGTGTGCCCTGAATCCTGCGTCAGGCTGTCTCCGAGGAATTCTCCGGTTAGGGGGGACATTTGTTCCCTTCACATTTGAACAGTGAAGGCGAATCATGGCCAGGAAGAAGGATATGATATTGGTGTTGCCACTGCTGTTTATTCTTTTCCCTTCCTGGCCTTAGTCAGACCCCCAACCCATCTCCTCTCTGCAGCATGGATATTCTCATGGCTTGGTACAATTTCCAAAGAGATGGGGTATATGGGTTTAAAAGCCATGTAATTTTTTTGTAAAAAATCTTTTAAAAACTGCGCAAAAGTTTTAAAACATTTAAAAGCATGTACACAGGGTAACAGTATTGAACAAGTCCGCCAGTTTAAATACTTGGGTATCACATTTCATTACAGGCACTCTTGGGCTTTTCATCGCCGCTCCATTTCTAATGTGGCCAAACTCTCATTTTCAGGAGTTGCGAGATTTTATTTTACTCTGGGCAACACATATGTCCCGGCTGCTCTGGAAGCCTATACGGCCAAAGTTGTCTCTCAAGCTTTATATGGTGTCCCGATTTGGTTCAAGGTTTCAGACCTAGCCACGGAGCGTATCCAATCTAATTTCCTCAGGAAATTTTTTGGTATGCCACGTTGTGTTCCGTACTCAGCTCTGTGCCTTGAAACCGGTCTTATAAGGCTGAATACATTGGTGTGGCTAAGATTTGCCAAATTTTGGCTGGGCATTCTTTTTAAAGCAACAAGTGATAGCCTGATTTACCACCTACTATCAGACACATCTTTGCTCTGTGGGGTCTCTACTCTGCTTACAAAGCTAAAATTGATGGGGCTTGACAGTGAGATGCTAGGCATGATGGGGTTAGCTGCAGCATTTAGAACTATTAAAGAGAGAACTCTCAACATTGAGCGCCAAGAGTTAATCAGTGCAGCTGATACAACATGTTCTCCATTGCATCTCCATCTGCCTATAACGTTTGGGAATCTGTCAACTTATCTATATCAGTTGCTTAACCCACAGCTAAGAAGGTCTTTTATGCTGGCAAGGTGCAACGCTCTCCCTTCTGCCCTTTTATGGGGGCGGTACAAAGGAATACCTGTTTCAGCAAGTCTCTGTTCATGTGGCATGAAGTGTGTGGAGACATCTGAGCATATCTTTTTACCATGCTCTCTGCACGAGACTTTCCGTCAGAAACACCTTAATCCGATACTGACGTGTTTTTAGGGCTGGATGGAGGAGGATATTCTCCGAGCCCTTCTGTCAACAGAAGATGATGGGAGACTTGATGGTGTTGCAACTTTTGCTTCTGTGGTGGTGGTTACTCGGGAAATGAGTTTTGATGTATAGATTTATAGTGGGATAGTTTGGGGAGAAATTTTCTGCAGGATTGTGGTCGTTGTCATTGGACCTGTTGGGGGATTTTTGGGGGGGGTTGTTTGTTTATGTTTGTTTGTTTGTTTGATGTGTTTATGCCAATAAAGGTATCTATCTATGTACACAACCAGGACACACACTATTAAAACTTATCAAAACATCAAAACACTTCTAATAAAATAAATAAATAAATAATAGGGCTTCATGCGATGTGGCGTGGAGCACACACAATGTTGGAATGAACAAGAGGCGACAAGAGAGAGAGAGAGCAGTAAACTCCCTTAGGGTTACCTATATACTTTTTAGAGTCTCCAATTGACTGACACATTTCAATTGACTCCCATTGACTGACAACAGTTTCAATCGTACGATCATCATCAGGCAGAGTGAACATGACAGTTGCCAAGGTGTTGAGGGCAAACTGCCAACTGCTGGAATTTTAACAGATGACTTCAGATGACTCGGCTTAAAGGGGCAGATCACAAATGACTGAGAGTGCACTCAAATGTGGCTTTCTTTCTTTAAAAACACAATTCTTCAATGTTGGAGCCCAGATTTTGTCAATAAAAGCTAATTTTTGTTTTTGAATATTTATGTTCGAGGACATATTTGCCATCCGGGCAGGACAATGCACCACTCCCAGGCAGGGCACAGTTTTATATGCAGGAGGGCACAGTTTCCTGGAGGGTTCGCTGTCACTGCCAGACCTTCCAGCATTATGCCGCAGGCCTGACTCAGTCAGGGTGGCAGGCAGCCGAGGAGAGGGCGGGGACAGGGCAGACCAGCCAATGAGGTCCGGGCCAGGAGAAACCAGAAGAGCAGCAAAGGGCAAGCGAGATACATACTTTCGGTATCCCACTCTTGTCCTTTGGGATGAGAAGTGATGTTGTAACATTTATCACTGGTTGTACTGTGAAACGTCTACTGAAATAGACGTTCCCGGCAATATGCAAAATTTTAATTCTGCAATCTACTGCCTTTATGTTCTTTTGCATTCTAACAGTCTCGGTTGAGAAACCTCGTCCTGATGGTCTGCCCACGAGAGTCATGTTGGTGTTCCATTCATCTACATTTGCTTACCAAAATTAGAACAATCGAATCCCCCATCACAACTGCATTAACAGGATTAGGCTTTCCTCTGGCTGGCCCTGATTCCCACCTCAATCCTTCCCGTCCCCATGGCAAACCTCCCTACCACCAACTTACCAGCAGTGGTGTCGCTAGAGGTGGGGCGGAACGCTAAGATTCACGCCATGCTGACCTCCATTACTCTGCGGCATGAGGCGACCCTGCCCCCTCGCCTTCGGAGCCATTCAGTGGGGTGAAGGCAACCTGCAGGGAGTCTCCTGCACGTTGCCTTCGCCCCACTTAATGGCTCTGAAGGCGAGGGGGAGGAGTCACCTCGTGCCGCTGAGTAACGGAGAGTCAGCGTGGTGCGGAACTTAGTGTTCCGCCCCACCTCCAGCAACGCCACTGCTTACCAGCACCAGTTATGGTTGGCCACTCCAGTGTCACTCATATGGGGTCACCAGCCATTTGCACTAGGGGCCTAGTTTCATGCACCATTGCAGCGGCGGCTGCACCAGAGGCCTAGGCCTTGCATTGACAGAACACAAGTTCTTCAGTGCAAGGCACAGACAGGACTGAGCCATATATCAAGTTACTTATTTTGGGGGCACTTGTACTGTAGAGTTGTTTCATTTTTTGTTTTGTTTTTGGACTCTAGACTAGCAATTAGAATATTAAAAAAAACATTTTCATTGAAGTGCTATCAGTTTTTAATTTTGCCCCCCCTCCATGTCAAAATTGGACCATAATGTGCTCATCTTCAGTTTTACACAATGGAAGCATTCAAACCTTTTTACATTCTTATATTTGGTGCTGCATATTTGGTTGCTGCATATTTGGTGACACATGCAAAAGATGATCTCACCCAGCAAAATATTCTGGAGTGATATTTTTCTTTGTAATTATCTATTTAGTAACTGTGGTAATTTTATAAATACCCTCAATTACTAGGAATCAACCTCATTCTCAGGGAACTTCACATGTTTTTTTCCAAGTCCCTCAATAACACAATCTGAATGTGCATATAATATACTGTCTGGTTCTGTTCAAAACTAGGCTGAGGAACTGTGAACAGTGTGGACTACAAAAGTGTCATCATCTTTCGTAATTAATTCAGTGATTTGGGAGTGAATGTATGAGAGAGTTGTAGCCAGGCTGCTTGTGGTTGATAGACAGAAACTGGACATTGAGAATCAAGATTGGGCCAAAATGGCAGGAATATTTCGTTTACTGCCATTGCTCATTCTGTGCTTCCAGTTTCCTCAAGCTGAATGCAAGGCACAGCCTGTCATGTGCACCATCACCAATCCCTCCCAGTTTCCGTACAAGTATCATCAGAGAGGAGCTCTAATCATTGGCGCAATTGTTTCACAGTTTGGCTGCCTCTTTGATGACATTTCTTTCAGCGAACACCCCAAAACCAAGCTGATGGATGAACTTATGTAAGGAAACCTTTTACTCATTCCATAATATTCAGTCACCCAGATGATATGCATTATTACTATTTCTTAAAAGGATCATACTATTCACGACACAGCTTATGTTTTTGTTTGTTTCTGCAAGATGCACTTACTGTTATTAGCAGGACCATGGTAAAAAGGGTCCCCCCACAGAGGCTCTGCAACTTATCAGCTTGGCGTGCCGGCAACTCTCCGACAGACACAGATACTTCGGGCCATCTTGAAATGGCATATATGAGACGGTCGCTCTACCTACTGAGCCAGACCTCCTCCTCTTATCCATTCTTTATTTCTCATCACATTGAAACATGTCCTTTGCTTCCTCCTTTCTGCGTCTTTCATGAACACCTGGCTTCTGTGGCACATAGGAATCTGCTTATACTAAGCCAGACCATTGGACAGCATCAGTCTATATTACCGGTACTTATTGTATAGTGTAGGGTATGCTGGAAAAAAAATGGCAATACAAATTGCCGACCTAAGAATTGCATGATGTACTCAGAAGTTAGGAAAGATTACAGTATTGTAATGATCTGTTTATTTTTAACTCTCTTGTATGAGCTTCAGATTTATAAAATGTGGTACTAATACATTTGAAGCTGTGATCATGTATACAATGGAATGCTTTCAGATTTCATGAAGGTTTGCTTATCTGTTTCATGAAAAATCTAACACTTCCTTTAGTCCAACTCCAAAGAACTACCAACATGTCCTGTCCTTGGTCTTTGCTGTGAAGGAGATCAATGAGAACCCGAAGATCCTACCAAATGTCACTCTGGGGTTCCACATTTATGACAGTTACATTAATGCAAGGATGACTCATCAGAATACCCTGAAACTGCTTTCCACCCAGGAAAGGATTGTCCCCAACTTCAAATGTGACAAGCACCAGCATCTGATAGCTGTCATTGGGGGACATGATTCTGAAATCTCCCTTCACATGGCTACACAATTAGACATCTTCAAGATTCCACAGGTACAATCAGCGTGTGAGCTAGAATGCTTTTTAATCATTTTATTTCTGTATTTGTATGTCACCTTATCCTCAGATTGCTCTTCGGATGAGCAATATGGTTCTTCCATGGTGTAGTCATCTTCACTAGCTGCCGAACACAAGTCTCCAGCTCTCCGCTGCAGGATAACTTTTTTCCAATTGTTATCGCTCTGTCACTGACATTCTCAACATTCCAGTTCGTACTCTCACCACGGCACGCAACAGTGATGCCTCTCTGACACCAAGGGTTGTAAAAGGGTCTTAACAGCTTATCAGTGATATTAGTGATATCAGTATATCAACACGAACGGGCTGCACCTGCTTAGCTTCCAGCTGTCTTCAGGCAGTTTAACCTCAGGAACACACCTCCTCATATACATTCTGTTACCGACATATACAGCCCAATGCTAACTGGGCCACGGAGGGAATGGCGTTGAGCCCAACACCAAATTCTGTGTGCCCAGGTCACATTCGTCCCCTTACCCCAGATGGGCGAGGAGGGAGCATAGGATACACCATCTGCCAGAGATGTTGATCCTCCCCGCTGGGCCGGATCCGCACACCTTCCACCCTCCCCTGCCCCATTACGCCCACTGCCTGCCCTTCCCTATATCCCACACCTGCCAGAAGCCAACTCACCTGCTCCCCAGCGCTGGTTGCTGGCTCTGGCGGCAGGTCATTGCAGGCCTTCCTGCGGGCACAACCTACACATGTCATTGCAGATGTGTTTTACGGTACGTTTCTGACACTGAACACTGGCGATCATTAACGTTAATGATTCATTCCTTTTCGTAAGCAGCCTTGAGCTTTCCATTAGGCTTGGGAAACTGGGAAATTTAAAAAATAAATAAAATAAAGTGTCTTCACACTGGCAATTAAATTAATTCATGTTCGAGTTAAAAATAAACATCCAGCCGGGTAACTCCGTTGTACAATGCAAGTTTATTATATCAAAAAGATGTTAAAACTTTACGTTTTGCCTCATCCACTAGATGCATCCTCAGAAGTAGCAGGCCACTGACCACAACTACAAATATATACATTCCCTCCTAATATTTGTAGTTGTGGTCAGTGGCTTGCTACTTCTGAGGATGCCTCTAGTGGATGAGGCAAAACATAAAGTTTCAACACCTTTTGGATATAATAAAATTGTATAATGGAGTTACCCGGCAGGATGATTATTTTTAACACAAAAATCTGGACACATTGTGAAAATCTAAGAACGTACTTAAATTAATTTATATTTCTTCCATGCATGATTTGTACTTCAGAATTGGGTTTCAAATCAGCAGCTATTTGATTGGATACTTTACAGTTCATTATCAATTCTATTCTCCCCTCTGATTTATTTATCTTTTTTTGCTTAGATTGCCTACTGTACATTAGCTCCACTGGTGAATATTAAAATGCAACTCCCTTCCTTTTATCGGATGGTCCCCAATGAAGCACATCAGTACAGAGGGATTGTCCGTCTACTCCATCATTTCCAGTGGACGTGGGTTGGGATCGTTGCTTCGGATGATGATAGTGGGGAAAACTTTGTGAGGATCATGATGAAAATGCTTTTTGAACATGGAATCTGTACAGCATTCAGTTACAAAGCAGCAAGCCTATCACAGTTTACAGGGGAAGTACAAATGCTAGAGGCCAGAGAGGTAGCAGACTCCCATGTGTCCATAATCATGTCCTATATCAATTCTGAAGTCAAAGTATGTATAGTTAATGCAAAGGCTGAGACCATGTCAGCTTTGAAACTGACTATATATTTTTATATGATGTTAACAGGTACAACAGAGTTTTTGATAGGGAAAGTCTGGATTCTGACAGCCCAGCATGATTTCTCAACACCAATACTTAACAAAGACTTTGATATACAATTCTTCCATGGTGCCTTGTCTTTTGCAATCCACTCCAAAGAAGTTTTGGGGTTTTTGGAATTCCTTCAGTCCCTACATCCTGACACACAAAAAGGAGATGATTTTAGCAGAATCTTCTGGGAACAGGCATTTGGCTGTGTTGTTTCTGATTCTGATGAGGGCAAAGAGAGCAGTGATACTTGTACAGGTCAAGAAAAGTTGGAGACTCTTCCAGGGACTCTTTTTGAAATGAGCATGACTGGCCAAAGCTACAGCATCTACAATGCGGTCCATGCTGTAGCACATGCATTGCAAAAAATGTCCTCAATCAAACCCAAGCTCAGAGCAACAGTAGATAAACATAATCTCTCTCTTCCAAATCTGCCACATTTTCAGGTAACCTTTCTTTCTCAATTCAGCTCCCTCATTGACAGTGACATTAGAAGAATAGTTCCAATACAGAACTTTGAATGTGAAAGATTTAAATGCTCACAAAACTTTGAAAATGTTTTGAAAAGTGGAGCTTTTTGTAAGCTCATGACATTGTAAGTCATTGCTAACCTAGATACAATGTTTCTAGACATTTCTAGACTCTAAAATTTACTATTTCTCTAGAATGAGGGAAGACTTCAGTCCACTGACGTTTTAAAATTGTATCGGACCAATAAAACAAAAGTCTCTCCTTGCAATTTTTGTCTTTACTTCTTCCAATGTAGCTTCAGTCTTTCTTGAGGAGCATCTCATTTAACAACTGTGCTGGCGATATGGTGTCTTTTGACGAGGAGGGTGAATTAGCTGGTGGATTTGATATTGTCAACTGGGTGACCTTCCCAAACCAGTCCTTCTTAAGAGTGAAAGTAGGAATGATGGAACCACAGGCTCTTCCCGACAAAGAATTCACCATTAACGTGGAGGCCATCACGTGGCATCATATGTTTAATCAGGTGGGATCTGACTATAGGTTGTAAAATGGAAAGCTAAATGGGAAATTTTCCATTTGATTATACATTTGATTATATTGATCCTTAATAATTCCTCTCACCATTCAGGTCCAGTTAGGGTTAACTGCAGGCATTTTTAGTTTGACACACTTAGATATAATAGTAATAGTAGTAATAGTAATAGTAATACATTTGTAGTTATATACCGCCTTTCTGTTGTCAGATTTCTCCTCGGACTTTATTCAAGGTGGTTTACACAGGCAGGCTTTCCTAACCCACCCACCACGGAGGGTTTTTTACAATACAGTAAATGTTCTATTTGCATAGAACCCATCTTCTCCAGCTGTTTCGTTTTTCCAGCAGTTTCCTTTCATCGGTGTGGTATGTCACTGGCTGCACACAGTTTCAAGCTTGAACGTGTCCGTCAGCGACTCCTCTCTCCCACAGAGCATCAGTGAAGGCTATCTCAGCTTCCCAGCTATCACAGCTCTTGGTAGCTTGTGGGCAGAGGCGTATCAGCAGCGAGTGCTGCCTGGAGCACTCCCTGCTGCGCTGCTCCTGGAGGGGGCGGCGACCCGGCTTACGCGGGCGTTCCGAGGCCTTCTCCCCTGGCCTCGGAGCCGGAGAAAGCCCCGGAGCGTCCACCTTCGCTCCACCTCCGGTAGAGGTGGACACTCCAGGGCTTTCTCCAGCTCCGAGGCCGGGGGAGAAGGCCTCGGAGCACCTGCCCGCATCACCGGACGGGCGCACGCGCGTGTGCTCCATGGAATGACTGGAGCGAGCGAAGCAGCACCGCCCGGGGCCGAGGTGCCACCCAGAGCCGCTGCTCCGCTCGCTCCAGTCTTTCCATGCCTCTGCTTGTGGGCATCTTCTGGTTGGCTCAAACTGATCCTGTCCTAGTTGTTCTGCAGGCAAGGTGACAGCTCAACCACTAGAAGGTGGCAGCTCAACCACTAGACCACACCTCCTGCTTAAGATTTAAATCATCTTCAACATCCTGGCAGCTATTCGAAGGACATTTGCAAAATAACTTTAGACTAAAACAGCCCAAATGTCAAACACTAACAGTCATCCCCTCCTCAATGCAGCTGTGCAGGGCTGTTTTTGGTCCCCAAGGCTTCATCGAGGTAAGAGATCATTTGTCCCTTTTTCCTGGGACAAGGTTCTGTTTTCCTGATGAATATACTAGAATCTCTGCCAGCTACTGCTGGCAGAGGCGGAAGAAGGATGGAGCGTGTGGAGCAGCTGCTCCAGGCGGGGGCGCGGGGGGAGGCGCAGACAACTTTGGGGGGCACTACCTACCGCATGATATTTCGGCCCTCCCACCCTCCCTGGAGCTCGTTTGGCTCCAAAATGGCGCCGAAATCGATGGGGGCGTGTACGGAGTCATGCTGGGCGCGACAACGTCACGCCACTTAGGCCCCGCCCCTTGGCCCGGGCGCCGGGAGGGCTTGTGTCATTACTGACTGCTGGCACAAGTCCAAATGGACCCAGGAAGGTAGTTCAAGGTCAGGAAAGGGGGATAGGATATCGGTGGAGCTGTGTTGACTTTGTTCACTCCAACTGTTGTTCTTCATCAAAAGAACCCAGATTTCTCCACTCATGGCTGTTCTTCATTATCAGTGTTTTTCACTCTCCTTCCTATAGATCCCCAGTATTGAGATATATGCTTTATCATTCAGGTATTTTGATTTCATATTCAGCACATTATACCCCTCAGTGACTAACAGTATAGTACAGTATAGTATAGTATAGTATAGGAACCTTTATTGGCATAAAAACAAAACAAAAACAGACAAACAAAAAACATATAACACTTAATACATAATATTTATATTACAAACATCTAAAAGAAAACTACAAGCACAACAAAATTACAGCTTAAACATCATAGGGAATACTATCAGCTTTACGTGCTAAAATTATTGTATTAACATAATATTTCCATTATGTCATCCATCTCCATCGATAAAAGGTAACGTACTACGTCCTGATCTGCACAGCCCTGGAGCTTGACTACAGTGACCAACAGCAAAATCAAAAACGTAATAAATCTACTTCAAACTACCCACTACAGCATAAACAATATATTTGAAAAGCCCACCTAAGATCCTCTTGAACTTGATTTGAAGCCAAAAGTCTCCTATTCTGTAGAACAATGGTGCCAGCTGTAACCAATATAATCCAACCACTCCTCTGTTAAAGAGAGAAAGGCTTTGATGAGAATGGAACTTACAGACCAATCCTATCCAGGATTGTGCTGGGGGGGGGGATTCATGACAGCGGAAGAGTCTTCCTCTGTTGTAAAATGGTTGCTGGAGTGCTCAGTGCTCCATTGGTGGCCATTTTGGGAGCACTCCTGAAAAAGGTGGCAATGCTCCCATCAGTTCCAGTTCCCGCAGCAACTGCCAAACCAGGTAAGGAGGCAACAGGGACATGGGTGGGTGGAAAAGGTTGGGGGTGAAACTGGGTGGAAAGGAGGGGGGAATGAGGGTGGGGAGGGATGGGTTGGATCCAGCTGAAATGGGACACGCCGAATTTACTACCCTCTTTTCCGAGCATCCCCATCCCGTTGTTCTCCTTGGACTTGCACCAGCTACAGAGCTGGTGCAGATCCGAGAAGACCCATTGCAGAGTGGGACACTTACTTAAGGGTAAGTGGAAATAATTCCCCTTTCCCCACTTAAGCTTTCCAATCCACCCCTCTCCCCCACTGGATACATCACACTTGTTTATGGCACAGCTGCATCGATTGGGCTCTTATTGCAGTGGAGTAACGCACTTCTTTTATATTCCCCCTTCTTTTATATTCAGGTGCTGCCCATTGCTGTATGTAATGACCACTGCTATACAGGTTACAGCAGAAAAAAGAAGGAAGGGAAGCCATTTTGTTGCTTTGATTGTGAACCATGTCCAGAAGGGAAGATTTCATACCACAAGGGTAGGAAAGAAAATATCCAGTATAATGACTCACACAATATATAATACATTTTTTTCTCTACTTTACTGTTTCAAAACTAAGAAAGTAACAGCACAATCCTATCCCCCATCAGCCCATAGCATGCAGCATCGCTGATGGAACATATGCTGCATGCTATGGTGGGAGGGTAACCAGAGGAGCCAGAAGAGTTAAGTAAAAAACTCTTATACTTACCTCTCTGTAGGCTGCTTGACCTCCAAAGGTTCTCTTCAGACATACACCAGTGATTTAGCTGGTATAGGTCCGAGAAGAGTCAGGGGGCATCGGGCAGGGAAATGGGGGAAAGGAATTCAGCTTGCAACTCTGTCACTCAGATCTCCCCTTTCCTGCTCCTAAGTCACCTCAGGCTCGGGCCGCACCCTGCCCAGAAATACCCACAATCCACCACATTCAATGCCCCCCCTCGACTGGTTTTCTGGAGGCAGTACAAGATGGAAGAGGTTCAGCGGGCCACTGTTTAGAACCATTTTTAGTATGGCTACTAATCCAGTGATTGATGTACAATCTGTCTATTATCGCTGGCCATGACAATTTCAATTTGTTGATCTTTGATATTGTTGATATCGTTTGAGCATTGTTTCATTATTCATCATCACACCCCCTCACATAGCCATTGTGCACATGAGAAGTACGATGGAATGTCTTCAGCGGAGAAGCAGGATTCTCAGCCTTGTACATCAGACACTACAACCACACACACACACACACACACACACACACACACACACACACACATACACGCACACACACACACACACACACCAATACCTGCATATGGCATCCAAAGAGACCAATCCTTGCTGAGCAATGACTCAGGGTTGAGTGGTTTAAAGAAAGCAGCATTTCAAAGAAAGGTAGGTTGAGTTAAAATATTTATAATTTCTTTGAGGAATTTAATAGCCCCGAAGCATACTCCCAAGCTTGTAGTTGACAAGATACAAGATATTAGAGATGGATCTGTCCACATTAGTGGATATATGTCAATATAAAGACTGGTAAGACTGATTCATTAATACGGCAGCTTATTACTTAAGGATGGATCTACAAAGGATCGATCTCCAAATATCTTGTTACTTAATATCATCTCTAATATCTTATTACTTAAGGATGGATGCAACTTAAGGATGGATTTATCCACTTCAGTGGATATAGAGCAATATAAGGAAAAGAAGGCATGGCTGATTCATTAAAATTGCAGTTCTAATTTTTTCCCAGACATGGATGACTGTTACAAATGCCCAGAAGGTCAATTTCCAAACAAGAACCGAAATGAATGCCTCCCCAAGGACCTCCATTTCCTCTCTTTCACAGAACCCTTGGGAATTACATTAAGTTCCTTGGCTTTGTCTTTCTCTTTGATCACAGTTTTGGTGCTCAGGATTTTCATCAAGAACCAGGACACTCCCATCGTCAAAGCCAACAATCGAGACCTCACCTATTCTCTGCTTGTCTCCTTATTGCTCTGCTTCCTCTGCTCCTTGATATTCATTGGCCAACCTCAGGCAGTGTCCTGTTATTTACGACAAACATCTTTTGGTCTGATCTTCTCAGTGGCTGTTTCCTGTGTCTTGGCTAAAACTATCACAGTGGTTCTGGCTTTCATGGCCACCAAGCCAGGATCCAGTTTAAGGAAATGGGTGGGCAAAAGACTGTCAAACTCCATTAACCTTACTTGTTCCTTGATTCAAGCCACTATTTGTACTGTGTGGCTCTGCACAGCTCCTCCATTTCCAGATTTGGATATGGATTCTCTGGCTGAAGAAATTGTGGTGGAGTGCAATGAAGGGTCCATCACTATGTTTTATTGTGTTCTGGGGTACCTGGGATTTCTGGCTACAGTTAGCTTCAGTGTGGCTTTCTTAGCCAGGAAGTTGCCTGACAGTTTCAATGAAGCCAAGTTCATCACATTCAGCATGTTGGTGTTTTGCAGTGTGTGGTTGTCCTTTATCCCACCTTACCTGAGCACCAAGGGGAAATATACGGTGGCTGTGGAGATCTTCTCTATTTTGGCCTGTAGCGCTGGGGTTCTGTGCTGTATCTTTTTCCCCAAATGCTACATAATTATCCTGAGGCCTGAACTGAACATCAAGGATCAGCTCATAAAGAGAAATTACTAAGGATCTGTTTCATACCTTTCATTTTATATTATCTGGAAGTAAACATAATCAAAATAGTTTTGGTCACCCCTCTCTTCCCTGTCCTGGTATCAAATAGGAAACTAATTCAAGAGACAAAAAATTGATGTATATCATTTCTTACAGCAGGCTTCTGTATGAACACAACCTATTATATATTTTATAGCTGTCACAATGTCTGAGCATTTCTCAAAGGATGACCCAAACAGAACGTGTGTCAGAGGTTGCGAAGCTGATAACTTCCAGGTCTAGGTCAGATCTCTCAAAAAAATAAAAAAAGTTGAAATAACAAGTATGCATCTTGCACATCACCAAACATCATAAAAGGCTCATAACAATAATTAAGCATGAAGTTTTGACTGTGCTATACAAAAACTTGGACTGTCCTATATTCCACACCAATATGAAGTCGAGTGCATTATACTCTGAGATAGAATCTGGTATATGCAACTAACAGCCCATTCCAACCCAACTCCACCGCAAGTCTGGCATAAGAGTGTCCTAAGTTCGGCCTAAGTTCGACATAAGTTATGTCTGAGTTATGTCAGAGTTATGCCTGAGTTAGGCAGGCTGCAGTTTCTGTGGCCCAGCACCACCCCAGGATCCAGGCAACACTTACCTCCCAGGCAGGCAGGCTCTCCAGGCTTGGTGTCCGGCTCGGGCATGTACAGGCCTGTGTCTGCATGTGTCAGTGTCCATCCATGGCAGCTGCCGCAGGGTCTGTCGCAGCCCGGTCGCAAAGGGGCCAACCGCAGGCATGGGGGTTGCACCAGTCATGTGGTGGGCACAGGGCAGGTGACAGGTGAGCGAGGTCCCCTTGCCAACCACCACAGGGCACCCTGTGCATCAGCCACCTGCTGCAGGGGAGAGTGGCCGTCCCCGCCCTCCTGCAGAAGGCGATGCCACCCCCATGTCACGTTGAGGCTGCACGTGGGAGTCATGGGGGGGAGCGGGGGAGGGAAGGGTAGGAGGGGAGTGGGAACGTCCATACAAGGGGGGGGGCGAATGCTGTCTGGAACTGCCTCTGACATGACTCGCAGGTGCGCTGCCTGAACCCCAGGGCCTCCAGGGCCGGGGCAATGCCCACAAAGAAGGCATCCCGGCGTGCCTTCTGCTCTGTACCCCAGCCAAGACCGAGAGATGCCTTGGTCTTGTCTGCTGCGAGCGGGAAGGGCTCACGCAGCTCATCACACCCCCAGATGGGGCGACGACGGCGCCTCACGGCAGGCGCTCCGGCGGGGTGGGGGGTTGTAAGCCTCCATCATCAGGGAGTGGGAGTGGAGGCAGACACACAGGCAGGCAGACAGGGGGTGCTGGGGAAGGGCATGGGTGGGTCAGGTGGGTCAGAGACAGACAGACAGACAACAAGGCTGGGAGACAGATTCCGAGAGAGGGGTCCGCAGAGACCGATAGGGACACAGGGGGCGCTCCGCAGATGAAGGTGATGCATAAACAGGCGCCTCTTATGCCAACGGACTTTGGGCGGAAGCCACACAGAAACGGGCGGACCTTCGGCAGAAGCGCCTTCATTACGGGCGGACCTTCGGCGGAAGCGCCTTCTTTATGGGCGGACGCCCTGGCTGTCACTGTTTGCCTGCCTGTGAGGCCCCCCCAACTCCCACCTCCCCTCTGTGCCATGGGGGTCTGGCAGCCCCCCTGCTGTGTTCTCCCAGGGAAGGCCGTGGCAGTCCCTAGGTGGGACTCATGTAGGGGCTTCAGTGCTGGGGGCTGTCTGTG
The DNA here is from genome assembly GCA_026170595.1 of Plestiodon gilberti rubricaudatus. Classification (NCBI taxonomy): domain Eukaryota; kingdom Metazoa; phylum Chordata; class Lepidosauria; order Squamata; family Scincidae; genus Plestiodon; species Plestiodon gilberti. Next base: position 25,604,969 of record JANXHW010000006.1, read on the forward strand.
TGTGTGGGGCAATGCTTGTGTAACACTGAGCACATATGTTTCATTGGGGCTCTGCCCGAGGGGCGTCTTTATTGTTCTGGAACGTTAGCAGAGATGGCCAGGCGAGGCTGCCAGGGGTCGTCACAGCAGCCAATCTAAAAGCAGCAGCACACCTGCCCCATGGACCTGGAGATGCAGGCTCTTCCCCTGTGGAACCACAGCCTGCTCCATAGAAAGGGGAGGGGCAGCAAGTACGACAGCCAGGGAGGTGGAGCAGCAGCAGCAGCAGCACCGGCAGCTGAGGAGGGTTGCAGGGCTGGCTCCCTGACCTCTGGCAGCATCTAGGCAGACGACAGTGGGGCAACCAGAGTGCGGGCCCAGGGGTGCTCCCAGGAAGGTAGGTGGTAGTGGATGTTCCTGGGGAAACAAAAAACAAGGGGGAGTTACATGTCAGCTGGTGTGTGGGACGCAGTCGCCATTGAAGACAAGACAGTGTGTCGGTTGCAAAAGCCTGCAGGGAGAGAAATAAAACACAGCTGATAAGTGTGACACACATAGCATGGTCTGGGCTGCTTACCTGGGTGTAAGGAGAGCATGATCCTGTAAGGGGAAAGGGTCAAAGAGAGAGACAACAACACAACTTGGGGGTCACAACCATGGCAAACCTAGCACTACTGACCTGTCAGTTGATCCTGTGGAGAAAAGGGGGGGGGAACAGCTGGTGTCTACATAAGGCTAACAGTTCCACACTTGTGGCATTGTCTGCTCACATGACTACAGGCAGAAATCAGACAGAACAGTGGTACAGAGGCATGTATCCTATATATCATAGCAGGCAAAGCAGGCAGTTATCAGACAACACATTGGTAAAGAGGCATGTATCATATGTTTCTTTATGCAAAGAGGCAGAAGTCAGACCACATGTCAGCACAAACCCTGCTCTTACCTGCACTTACCTGCTGGTGTTGTTGCCTGTGGGGGGGGGGAGAGGCTGGGAGAAAGACATGGGTTAGCAAATGCTTGCATGGAGACAGCTGCCCAGGCACAGCTGTAAACAGTTTGGCCAAAGCCAGAACAGCCCTCTCTGCCCTTGAGGGGGCAGAGAGGAGAAGAGAAGAGAGAAGTGGGGTGTTCGTGAATTTTGCCCTCCACCGACAAAGTCCCACTTTGTGGCTGTGGGGGACAGAACCCCATGACACGTGCTCAGAGAGAGAGAGAGAGACTGGAGGTCTGGGGCTGGGCTTTTGTGGGAAAGAGGCTGGGTAGGGCTGGGTGCTGATAGGCTCCCTATCTTTGGCATAACTCTGTCGGTTTCCAGACCTTGCTGACACAACTCCGACATAACTCTGACCTAACTCAGGAGTAGGGTATTAGAAATTTTCAGGAGAGGGCTGGAGTGGGTAAGGTAAAATGGCTCCTATGGGTCTCCTCGAATTTATGTCAACCCTTTTGGTCGACATAAAATTTGTGTCAGCTTCTATGTTGGAGGGGGCGTGTCTGTGCTCACCAGGGTCTGGAATCCAACGTTAATTGGTTGCCGTCCCCATTACACCCACGTTACACCCCTGACACGCCCACTTTTACGCTGATTTTATGCTGGAATAGCTCTTAGGGAGAACTTACAGCAGAACATCACAACTTCAACATAAAATCGACATAAACTCAACATAAACTACGCAATCCTGACATAACTTCGCCATAAACGCCGTATGTTGACTTTATGTGGACTTTATGTCTGACTTGTGCTGCTTAGCCCTTGCGTTGGAATGGGCTGTGAGGCAGTGGTTCCCAAACTATTTTGACTCGCACCTCCCTTGAACTCCCTTTCCGTTAGCCGTGGCTCCCCATTACAGTGCACTGAAGCGACAGGCATTCTGTACATGCTCAGAGGCACCCTTTCTAATATGTATGTGTATATTCCCAAAACGAGCCCTAAAGTGGATTTTCCATGCTTATGGTGAGCAACAGCTAAGCCAGGAGCGCACAGGGTGGGGTTGGTATGCTGCCCTCCCTCCCTTGGCAGGCCTGGGGTTTCTACCTGGTAGAGGGTAGCTCCCAAAAATCATTGTCAAATTTGAAAAAAAATATATTTTGTTCTCGATGGATGCAAAAGATGATATCACCCAGCAAAATACTCTGGAGTGATAATTTTGAAAGCTGCAATTATCCTCAATTACTAGGAATCAACCTCCATCTCTGGAAATCTCACATGGATTTTCTAAGGCTAGAAGAATATCAATCATGAAATCTGAATGTGCATATAAAATACAATCTGGTTCTATTCAAAACTAGACTATGGAACTGAGAATGGCGAGGACTGTTCCAGTCTTAACATCTTCAGTAGTAAATTCAGCAATTGATTTGGGAGTGATTGAATGAGAGAGCTGTAGCCTGTTGGATGACAGACCGAAACAGGACATTGAGAATCAAGATTGGACCAAGATGGAAGGAATATTTCATTTACTGCCACTGCTCATTCTGTGCCTCCAGTTTCCTCCTGCTGAATGCAAGGCACAGCCTGTCATGTGCACCATCACTGATCCCTCCCAGTTTCCCTACAAGTATCATCAGAGAGGAGATCTAATCATTGGCGCAATTGTTTCACAGTCTGGCTGCCTCTTTGATGACATTTCTTTCAGCGAACACCCCAAAACCAAGCTGATGGATGAACTGATGTAAGGAAACCATTTACCCATTCCATTATATTCAGTAATCCAGATCATATCCATTGTAACTATTTCTTTAAAAGATCACAATGTTCAGGACACAGTTTATGTTTTTCTTTGTTTTTTGCAAGCTACACTTACTGTTTTAGCAGGACTATTTTAAAAAGTTATGAATATATTTTCTTCTACATGATGTGTTTAGAACGTTGCTTTCTTTCTTATCCATTCTTTATTTCTCATCACTACATTGCATCGTGTCTTTTGCTTCTTCCTTCCTGTGTCTTCCATGCGCATCTGGCTTCTGCGGCACGTAGGAATCTGCCTTATACTGAACAAGACCATTGGCCCACTTGTTTGAGCATTGTCAACACTGACTGGCAGTCAATGAACATGAATCTTTCTGCCAGGGACTGAACCAGAGTCTACAGTACCTGCACACAACTTGTGCTCTACCATTGCAAAACAACCCCCTCCTCATGTTTAATTCCATATCATGTCAGAGATCTCAGGCATTGTCTATATCCCTTAAGGCTCAAATTATCCAGCTGCTAAGTCGACATATAGTTGCAAAAAGTCCAGCTGCTAAGTCGACATATAGTTGCAAAAAATAGGATAGTTGCAAAGGCTGCCGTAAGGTAGTTGCATCAGCCCCTGAGGGCCAGATTCAAATGGTGTGCAGCACAGGTAAGCCGTGGCTCAACTGCATAGCGAAGGGAGAGGGGAGGGCATTCAGGGAGTGTTCTGGGGCACGAGAGGGCAGGGAAGGATTCGGACAGGGAGAGGGGCAGGATTGGCAGCAGTAGCATATGCTGTATCCTATCCCCTCCCAAGCCTGTTTCTCATGACATGGGTCTCCTTGATTTGTGCTACCAAAATGGCAGGCACAGTTAATGTTCCCATTGAAATCAACAGAAATATGCATTTAAATTGTTCTGAAACATGCCTATGAGTTTTATTAAGTTGCAAAACCAGTAGAATAGAATCAGTCTATATTTCTTATTGAGTAGGGTACGCTGAAAAAAAATGGCAATAAAAATTGCCAACCCAAGAATGGATTAATGTATTCAGAAGTTAGGAAAGATTACAGTATTGTAATGATCTGTCTATCTTTTTTAACTCTCTTGTACAAGCTTCATCTTTTATAAAACGTGGTACTAATGACATTTGAAGCTGTGATCCTGTATAAAATGGAATGCTTTCAGATACATAGTTCATGAAGTTTTGCTTATCTGTTTCATGAAAAATCTAACACTTCCCTTAGTTCAGCTCCAAAGAACTACCAACATGTCTTGTCCTTGGTCTTTGCTGTGAAGGAGATCAATGAGAACCAGAAGATCCTACAAAATGTCACCCTGGGGTTCCACATTTATGACAGTTACTTCAATGCAAGGATGACTCATCAGAACACCCTGAAACTTCTTTCCACCCAGGAGAGGATTGTCCCCAACTTCAAATGTGTCAAGCACCAGCATCTGATAGCTGTCATTGGGGGACATGATTCTGAAATCTCCCTTCATATGGCTACAGAATTAGACATCTTCAAGATTCCACAGGTATAATCAGCATGTGACCCAGGACGCCTTTTATTCACTGAGGACATTCATCCTTTAGCCTATATATACAACCCAATACTAACCGGGCTGCAGAGGCGATGGCGTTGATCCCAGCATCAATTCCTGTGCACCCAGGCTGCAGGCTGGAGTCTTCCTCATAGTAAGGGGACATTCGTCCCCTTATCATGAGTGAAGCCCCAGCCTCCACATTGGGGCTACTCGGGACCATGCCAAGAAAGGGCCAGGAGGGAGCATGGGATATCAAATGGTAGGATTGCGCCATCAGAGACTTCCATAGATTTATAAGGATGGTGCTGATTTGTCAGGAAAGATATATTCTTCATGAAACCACTGACTCTTTAGGGGATACTTCTGGTTTCTTCTTCCCTCCATGACTGAATATTTAGAAACTACTGAGTCAGGTTTGACATTTCCTTAGCACTCTGATGGATGTTGTTTAGCGCACTGCAGAGCATCATTTTTACTTTCTCTGGAAATGTTTGAGAAAGTCCTTTGCTCAGAAGCCCAAAGCACAATAAACATAACAGCACAGAAAAAGGAACTAAGTACAGAATATATCACAGTAACACATTTTTCAAGCACTCAAAAAAGACATACACAAAATAAATATTTCATGGTCTGACACTTTTTGTTGTTTGTTCGTTCAGTCGCTTCTGACTCTTCGTGGCTTCATGGACCACCCCATGCCAGAGCTTCCTTTCTGCCGTCGCCACCCCCAGCTCCCCCAAAGTCAAGGCCATCACCTCCAGAATCTCATCCATCCATCCATCTTGCCCTTGGTTGGCCCCTCTTCCTTTTGCCTTCCACTTTCCCTAGCATCAGCATCTTCTCCAGGATTTTGTATCTTGTATCATGGAAGAAGGGGGTAGCAGTGTGAATCAGTGAATACAACGATGGAAGATGGCATGGTCTAAGTGTTGCTGTCTTATGTAAATACAGTTGGTGAAGGCTCATGGGAGGGCCATCTCTGTTTTGGTTCCAGACCTGTAGCATTCCCTTCCAGCAGTGATCAGGAATGTATGCTTTTTGCATCAGAATCAGATTCAATTCTATCCTACCTTCTGAACATTTGTATTATGTTTTTGCTTAGATCGCCTACTGTACAGTAGCTCCACTGAAGAATGTTAAAATGCAGCTCCCTTCCTTTTATCGGACGGTCCCCAATGAAGCAAATCAGTACAGAGGGATTGTCCGTCTACTCCATCATTTCCAGTGGACGTGGGTTGGGATCATTGCTTCGGATGATGATAGTGGGGAAAACTTTGTGAGGATCATGACGAAAATGCTTTTTGAACATGGAATCTGTACAGCATTCAGTTACAAAATAGCAAGCCTATCCCAGTTTACAGGGGAAGTACAAATGGTAGAGGCCAGAGAGGTAGCAGACTCCCATGTGCCCGCAATCATGTACCTAATCAATTCTGACGTCAAAGTGTGTATATTAAATGCTGAGGCTGAAACCATGTCAGCTTTGAAATTGGAGATATGTGTTTATATGATAGTAGTAGGTACTATGGAGATTGTTACAGGGAAAGTCTGGATTCTGACAGCCCAGCATGATTTCTCAACACCAATAATTAACAGAGATTTTGATTTACAATTCTTCCATGGTGCCTTGTCTTTTGCAATCCACTCCAATGAAGTGTTCGGCTTTTCAGAATTCCTTCAGTCCCTACATCCCGACTCACAGAAAGGAGATGATTTCATCCGAATCTTCTGGGAACAGGCATTTGGCTGCATTTTTTCTGATTCTGATGAGAACAGTGATACTTGTACAGGTCAAGAAAAGTTGGAGAATCTTCCAGGGACTCTTTTTGAAATGAGCATGACTGGTCAAAGCTACAGCATCTACAATGCGGTCCATGCTATAGCACGTGCATTGCAAAAAATGTCTTCATTGAAAACCAAGTTCAGAGCAACAGTAGACAAACATAGGCTCTCTCTTCCCAAACTGCCACATTTTCAGGTAACCTTTCTTTGTCGAATCAGCTCTCTTGTTGATGGTGACTTTAGAAGAATAGATCCAATTCAGAATTTTGAATGTAGATGATTCAAATGATCACAAAAGTTTGAAAATGTTCCAAAAATTGGAGCCTTTTGTGAGCAATCAAACTGGGCAAGGGTTTGATCTTCCAGCTCTTCCCCTAAATCAGTGTTTCCTTTTGGGGCTGAGGAAGGTGGTGTAGGGTACATCCAGTTCATCAACAGCATCCTTCCCCAGAAGGTAGTCTGTGATGGTAGATTCACAGCCCAATCCTATGCAGGATTGCGCTGTACTACATAGCTCTGTGCAACAGTGGAAGACACTTCCGCTGTCAAAAAATGGCCACCAGTGTGCACTGTCAGCAGCCATTTTGGGAGTTACTTTTGGAGCATTGCTGCTTCTTGAGGCATCGCTATCCAACTGTTGTTGGACCCTGTCACAGCCCTTGGAGTAGGTAAGTCAGCGACAGGTAATGTAAGGACGGGAGAGGGCAAAATGGGGTGGAGAGGGAGAAGAACAGAGGCGGGGAGGCTATGGGAGGGGGTGGATTCCTCCATCAGAAGTCTTGGTGCTCCCTTTCTCTCCTTAGACTTTCACCAGCTAAAGGTCTGAGGTGATCCATTGCGGAGTGGGAGGCTTACAGAAGGTTGTTCGTTGTTCAGTCGCACAGTCAGGTCCGACTCTTCACGACCCCGTGGACCACATCAGGTTAATAACACTTTCTCACCGTCTCATCCTTTGCTGTCCCCTTCTTCTTTTACCTTCAGTGTTGCCCTGTCTATCCTGGGTGGCCCTCCACGGCATAGCCCACAGCCTCATCGAGCCATGCCAGTCCCCTCGCCATGACAAGGCAGCGATCCATGAGGGTGTATAGAAGATTAAGGGGAATTAAATCCCCTTTCCCCTTTGAAGCCACCTGATCCACCCACCCACCCACAGATTCAGAACACTCCTTTTCAGGTCTGTAGAGCTGCTGCCAGAGCAAATCCCAGGAGGCCTCACATGGTTTCCAGCAGCCTGCAGATCATCCACTGTGCCTGGTAGATTGGTGGAAGGTGAGGAGTATGGGAAAAACAGGGCTGTTGAGATCTTATGCCTCTGGTCCGGATCTCTTGGACATACCAGATTTAAGCCAGCAAAAATAGCTTGTGGGGATCCAAGTAGGCCCATTGCAGTCCAGGGAGTGGTGGAATAGGTAGGTAAAATATTAATTACCGCTGCTACCTGGGTCCGAGCAAGCCTGTGGAATGTGGTGGCCACTGCACCTGTGGCCCTGAATTGCTCAGGCCGGCCCTGGTTAGCATTGGGCCTTCAGATGAATACTCACAATCACCACCAGGAAAATATTGTATAGGGCTGTAGAACTGTTTGCTGTCATAGCCTCCCTCACTCACAAAAGAAAGCATGTTGTTTGGGGGGGCAGACAAAGAAGGTGGCGGGAGTGGTAGCCAGGATGAGTTCTTTTTATTTGAGGTTTATGTTTTAAATATTTAGAATAAATGTTATATTTGAGCCTGACAAAAGGCTCAAGCCATTGGGAAGAGTGCCTATGTTTGTCTTGATTTTGATCACAACCATTCAAACTGTTGTGTTTACTTTTTTGTGCACTCCTGTTCGAGTGTTCATGACATTGCTAGCCTAGATACAATGTTTCTAGACATTTCTAGACACTAAAGCTTAAAATTTCTCTAAAATGGGGGAAGACGGATGTCTCTAAATTGTATTGGACCAATAAAACAAAAATCTTTCCCTTTAATTCTTTAATTCTTCCAATGTAGCTTCAGACTTTCTTGAGGAACATCTCATTTAACAACAGTGCTGGCGATACGGTGTCTTTTGATGAGGAGGGTGAATTAGCTGGTGGATTTGATCTCGTCAATTGGGTGACTTTCCCCAACCGGTCCTTCTTAAGAGTGAAAGCAGGAATGATGGATCCACAGGCTCCCCCTGGCAAAAAATTCACTATTAACGTGGAGACCATCACATGGCATCAAATGTTTAATCAGGTGGTATCTGACTATAGGTTCTAAAATGGAAAGCTAAATGGGAAATGTTCCAGTATTAAGTCTTAATTATCTTGACCCTTGATTTAAATCTTGATTATCTTGACCCTTGATAATTCCTCTCACCCTTTAGTCCCAATTAGGGTTAACTCTAGGCATGTTTTGTTTGACACACTTAGATGATGAGGAGGAGGAAGAGGAGAAGGAGGAGGAGGATTTTGGTGATGATGATGATATCATCCGACGGGAGGAGTGCCAGGGGGAGCAGGTACGGGCTGGTCCGTACAGTTCTATTTACATAGAACCCATCTTCTTCAGCTGTTTCCTTTCTCCATCTGTTTCCTTTCAACTGTGTGGTATCTCACTGCCTGCACACAGTTTCAAGCTCGAGCTTGTCCAACAGCGACTCCTCTCTCCCACAGAGGGTCAACACAGGTTATCTCAGCTTCTCAACTGAGATATCACAGCTCCTGGTAGCTTGTCAGCAGCTTCCAGTTAGTTCAAACTGATCCTGTCCTAGTTGTTCATCAGGCAAGGCGGCAGCTCAACCACTAGATCCTCATGTTTAAGATTTAAGTCACCTTAAACATAATGACAGCTATGCCAAAGACATTTGCAAAATTACCTTAGACTAAAAAAAATAAATCTCAAACACTAACAGTCCAATCCAACTTAAGTCACCCCCTCCTTGATACAGCTGTGCCAACAGGGCATATGCTGCAAACCGCAGAGCTGTTTCTGGTACCCGAGGCTTCATCAAGGTAAGGTAACATTTGTCCCATTGTCCTGGGACAAGCAACAGGGGCAAGGGGTGGACAGGGAAGGAGGTGAAACTAGGTGGAGAAGGGGGAGGAACGGGGTAGGGAGGGGTGGATCCAGCGGCAATAGCACACACTGAATCTTATCCCCTCTTTTCCAGCATCCTGGCCCTTTCTTCTCCTTGGACTTGCACCAGCTACACAGCTGGTGCAGATCTGAGGAGACCCATTGTGGAGTGGAACACTTACTTCGGCGTAAGTGAAAATAATTCCCATTTCCCCTCTGAAGTCTTCCAATCCCCCACCAGATACTGCACACTCATTTTTGGCACAGCTGCATTGACGTAGAGGAAGGATAAGATTGGGCTCTTATTGCAGTGGAGTAATACATATTCCCCCTTCTTTTATTTTCAGGTGCTACCGATTGCTGAATGTAATGATCACTGCTATCCAGGTTACAGCAGAAAAAAGAAGGAAGGGAAGCCATTTTGTTGCTATGACTGTGATCCTTGTCCAGCAGGGAAGATTTCATACCACAAGGGTAGGAAAGAAAATATCCAGTATAAGGGTAAGGGCTACCGGCCACTGCACCAGCGGCCCTTACTTGCCGGGTGCCGTACATATGATTTACGACACATTTACAGCACTCTGTGCAGGGGGAGCATGTGCCCCCCCCGTGTAGAGCTACCCAGAATTGCACGGTAATGCACTTCTCAGGCCCAAAAGATGTCTTCCCCCCCTTATAAGTCTTCTCCCATGCTTCAAGTGTTCCTCTCACTAATATACTATGATGCACTTTCAAATCTCTCCTTCCCTTGAACTGTATTCTAATCCAGTAAAACATCACCGTTAACTCAACAGAATTGATATTAGACACAGATTGTACATCAATTACGGAATTACTAGCCATGCAATTTTTTTTTTGTTAGAGCATTACTTCATTGTTTGAGCATTGCTTCATTATTCATCATCACACCTCCTCGCACAGCCATTGTGCACATGAGAGGTATGATGGAATGTCTTCAGTTGAGAAGCAGGATTCTCAGCCTTGTACATCAGACACTAGAAAAACCCCCCCCATGCACACACACACTCACCAATACCTGCATATGGTGTTCAAAGAGACCAATCCTTTCTGAGCAATGACTCAGGGTTGAGTGGTTTAAACAAAGCAGCAGCATTTCAAAGAATGGTAGGTTGAGTTAAATTATTTAATATTTATTTATTTGAGGAATTTAATATCCCACCTTTCCCATTCTGAAGCATACCCCCAAGGCAGCTACATGATACTAGACATTAGGGACACATCTGTCCATGTCAGTGGATATAGGTCAATATAAAGAAAAGATGGTAAAACTGATTCATTAAAACTGAAGCACTGTATTTTCCAGACATGGATGACTGTTCCAAATGCCCAGAAGGTCAATTTCCAAACAAGAACCAAGATGAATGCCTCCCCAAGAACCTCCATTTCCTCTCTTTCACAGAACCCTTGGGAATGACATTAAGTGCCTTGGCTTTGTCTTTCTCTTTGATCACAGTTTTGGTGCTCAGGATTTTCATCAAGAACCAGGACACTCCCATCGTCAAAGCCAACAATCGAGACCTCACCTACTCTCTGCTCATCTCCCTATTTCTCTGCTTCCTCTGTTCCTTGCTATTCATTGGTCAGCCTCAAGCAGAGTCATGTTATTTACGACAAACATCTTTTGGCCTCCTCTTCTCAGTGGCTGTTTCTTGTGTCTTGGCTAAAACTATCACTGTGGTTCTGGCTTTCATGGCCACCAAGCCAGGATCCAGGATGAAGAAATGGGTGGGCAAAAGACTGGGAAATTCCATTATCCTTGGATGCTCTGTGATTCAAGCCAGTATTTGTGCTCTGTGGATCTGCATTGCTCCTCCATTCCCTGATTTAGACATGAACTCTCTGGCCGAAGAAATTGTAGTGGAATGTAATGAAGGCTCCATCACTATGTTTTATTGTGTTCTGGGGTACCTGGGATTTCTGGCTATGGTCAGCTTAATGGTGGCTTTCCAGGCCAGGAAGTTGCCAGACAGTTTCAATGAAGCCAAATTCATCACCTTCAGTATGTTGGTGTTTTGCAGTGTTTGGTTGTCCTTTATCCCACCTTACCTGAGCACTAAGGGGAAATACATGGTGGCTGTGGAGATCTTCTCTATCTTGGCCTCTAGCGCTGGGTTGCTGGGCTGTATCTTTGTCCCCAAATGCTACATAATTATCCTGAGGCCTGATCTGAACAGCAAGAATCAGCTCATAAAGAAAAATTACTAAGAATCTGTTTCATATCTTTCATTTTATATTATCTGGAAGTAAACAATCAAAATAGTTTTGGTCACCCCAATCGTCCCTGTCCTGGTATCAAATAGGCAACTAATTCAAGAGACAAAAAAAATGATGTTTTTCATTCCTTACATTAGGCTTCTTTATGAACACAACCTATTATATTTAATAGCTGTTGCAATGTCTGAACACTTTTCAAAGGATGACCCAAACAGAACATGTGTGAGACGTTGCTAAGGTGATAATTACCAGGTCTAGGCCAGATCTCTCTCAAAAAAAGAAAAAAAAGTTGAAATAGCAAGTATGCAGCTTGCACATCACCAAACATCATAAAACACTCATAACAATAGTTAATCCTGAAGTTTTTACTGTGCTATCCAGTATTCCAGCCAATATGAAGTCTAGTGCATGATGCTCTGAGATAAAATCTGATGTACGCAACTATGGTGTAAAAAAATTAAAAGTGTTAAGAAGGGTGGAATGTTTATTATTGTTATCATCATCATCATTATCGTCATCGTCATTATTATTATCATTATTTATTGAATTTATATCCCGCTTTTCCCCCCATAGGGGGACCCATGTACATTTATCCATGTACATTTTCCTTTTCTGCTATTCATCAGATCTAGATCACTCAAAACAGGGTGGGGGGAATGAAAAGAAAAATAACGTTGCTGACACCTGTACATGAATCCTAAAATATCTCATGATGATGTTATTGCTCAGTGTTGGATTGAGAAGGGATGCATCCAGACAGAAATCCAAGCTTCTCAATCATTTGCTAGTGATAGACCTGAAGAATGTCTGGCAGATGAAATCTGTAAAACCAAATGGTACATAGTAAATGCATACATCTTAACCAAGGTACACAGGGAAAGCTAAAATGGAGGCAGGGTTGTTCAACGCTAGCTGCAGCACCTGCACATTAAACAAGAGTAGACCCATGGAGAAAAGAAGTACAGTCATCACAACGGTCTGGGGAGAGGACAGGGGAAATCAGCAAGCAATGAAAAACAAAACAATGCACCTTCTCTCTCCAATACATCAGCCCTACGTCCATCCCAGGGGATTACTCTTCACTTGACAATTTTATCTGAATTTATTGTCTACAATATTCCTCAAGTTAAAAAAAAAATCACCGTCAGGTCTGACAAATATTTTCTTCTCAATGGATGCAAAACATGATCTCACCCAGCAAAATATCCTGGAGTGATAATTATGAAACTTCTAATTACCCTCAATTACTAGGAATCAACCTGCATCTTGGGAAATTTCGCATAGGTTTTCTAAGGCTAGAAGAATAATCAATCATAAAAACTGAATGCACATATAATATACAATCTGGTTCTATTCAAAACTAGACTATGGAACTGTGAATGGCGAGGACTGTGCCAGTCTTTAGCGTCTTCGGTAATAAATTCAGCAATTGATTTGGGAGTGATTGAATGAGAGAGTTTTAGCCTGTTGGATGACAGACAGAAACTGGACATTGAGGATCAAGATTGGACCAAGATGGCAGGAATATTTCTGTTACTGCCGCTGTTCATTCTGTGCCTCCAGTTTCCTGCAGCTGAATGCAAGGCACAGCCTGTCATGTGCACCATCACCGATCCCTCCCAGTTTCCCTACAAGTATCATCAGAGAGGAGATCTAATCATTGGCGCAATTGTTTCACAGTTTGGCTGCCTCTTTGATGACATTTCCTTCAGCGAACACCCCAAAACCAAGCTGATGGCTGAACTGATGTAAGGAAACCATTTACCCATACCATAATATTCAGTAATCCAGATCATATTCATTGTAACTATTTCTTTAAAACAGGGGTGGGGAACCGGCAGCCCGCGGTTCGGATACGGACCCAGAAGCAATCTGGTCCGGCCCGCGCGAGACCGGACCCAAATCAATCAGGTCTGGCCCGCGCGAGCAGACCGGAGGCTCCGCCAGCCCCGCCGGCCCCCCTGCGCGCTCACCTCGGCGCGACTCCTTTCGAATCCGGCTGCTTCTCCGTGCAGAATCAGCTGGATTCGAAAGGAAACGCACCGAGGTGAGAGTGCGCAGCGCGCTCACCTCGTGCGACTCCTTTGGAACCTGGCTGCATCCGGATTCGAAAGGAGTCGTGCCGAGGGGAGAGCCCGTGGCGCGCTCACCTTGGGCGACTCCATTGGAGCCCGGCTGTTTCTGCGCATGAGCAGAAACAGCCGGGTTCAAAAGGAGTCGCGCGAGCAGCTCGCGCGGGGCCGGCGGCGGCGGCTGCCGCCTGAAAAGGTAAGGAGAGGGGGGGAGGTAAAAGCAGGGGGGAGGTAAAAGCAGGAGGGCGGCTTTGCGCGCACGCGCAGGGGTAACTATTTCCGATGGAGGGGCACACGGCCCGCGGGACATTTTCCCCATGGGAAAATGGCCCTCCATCGGAAATAGGTTCCCCACCCCTGCTTTAAAAGATCACAATGTTCAGGACACAGCTTACGGTTTTGTATGTTTTTTGCAAGATGCACTTACTGTTCTCAGCAGGACTATTTTTAATAACATATGAATACATATTTTTTCTACACGATGTGCTTGGAATGTCGAGTTCTCTCTCCTGTTTTTTTATTTCTTATCACATTGCGTCGTGTCTTTTGCTTCTTCATTTCTGTGCCTTTCATGCACATCTGGCTTTTGTGGTAAAAAGGAATCTGGGGGTGGGTGGATCGGGTCTTCGTTTGGCCCTTCTGAGGGCAAGGCTTCGAGCGGTGTGTGCATGCCGCTCGAAGCCTTGCCGGCTGGCCTATTTAGAAGCAGCCGGCTGCCGAGGAAGACATGACTCGGCCTGTTGGCTCCCGGGGGTTATGTGCCAGGCTGGGGTGAGTACCTGATGTCCCCCTGGCGTGTCTCCCCACTGGCACATCACCCCCTCCGGACACCTCCCGGCCCGTCAACCCGTGCGCCCCAACCCCTGCCACGCATCAGTGACCACGCATCAGTGCCACGCATAATCAGTCAGTGATTATATACTGACTTTCTCTGGTCATTGAATTTCTCCTTTGACTTTTAATTCAAGGCAGTTTACATGGGCAGGCAATCGAAACCGAAACAGTTTTTACGTATTTCAAAAGTATTCCCTTCCTCTTATCTTGCAGTCACGTCCCACGTGTCGACTTAACATGCCAACTGCAGAATTCTCACTCAGAGGCTTCTGCTGATCATCAGCAGTGTGCCAACAGTTCTACAGATAGACAAATAGACAAAAATGATCTGCTTATTTTTAACTCTCTTGGATGAGCTTCCACATTTATAAAACATGGTACTAATGGCATTTGAAGCTGTGATCCTGTATAATATGGAATGCTTTCAGATACATTGTTCATGAAGGTTTGCTTATCTGTTTAATGAAAAATCTAACACTTCCCTTAGTTCAGCTCCAAAGAACTACCAACATGTCTTGTCCTTGGTCTTTGCTGTGAAGGAGATCAATGAGAACCTGAAGATCCTACCAAATGTCACCTTGGGGTTCCACATTTATGACAGTTACATTAATGCAAGGATGACTCATCAGAACACCCTGAAACTTCTTTCCACCCAGGAGAGGATTGTCCCCAACTTCAAATGTGTCAAGCACCAGCATCTGATAGCTGTCATTGGGGGACATGATTCTGAAATCTCCCTTCACATGGCTACTCAATTAGGCATCTACAAGATTCCACAGGTATAATCAGCATGTGAGCTAGAAGCTTTTTAGTCACTGAGGATATTCATCATTTTACCTATATATACAGCCCAATCGTTACCGAGCTGCATAGGGAATGGCATTGTTCCCAGCACCTTTACCACGAGTAATGTTCGGGTCTATACCAGGAAAGGGCCAAGAGGGAGCATAGGATATGACATCTACCAGCAGCAGCACCGATCCTGCCCCCTCCCTCCCTCAAACCCCCCACCCGCTGGCGGCCAACTCACCTGCTCCTTGGCACTGGTCACTGTCTCCGGCGGTGGGATATTGCAGGCCTTCCCATCGGTGTCACCTACACATAAGTTGTCGCAAACATTTGCAACATGGGCAGCGTAATCCTAAGTAAGGATCTGGCCGGTGGCCTAGGGCCGCCCACCGAATCCGGTTCCTCGGTGGCAACGTTGCCACTGGGGCAAAGGTCTACACGGGGAAGGAGATGTTTGTCTCCTTCTCCGAGTGTAACCCAGGGCAGGCCCTATCGGTATGCTTACCATTTGTACCGGTAATTCCGGGACATTCCAGGCACCCGAGCTCGGGTCCTGGATTTGTCCCGGAACATTTCCGGGCCGGTGCAAACCTCCACAGCCACCACTGCCACTTTTGGGACTTTTAAAAGGTTTAAAACTTACCTTTTTTACTGCCGGTGGCCATCTGGGATCTCACGAAATCTTGCGAGATCCAAGATGGAGGCGCCCAAATCTCATGAGGGCATGAGGCAGTTGCAGCAGCAGCAGTGGGGGGGGGGAGTTAGGATGGGAATTGGGGGGATTTCCCTTTCTAGTGGAGGCAACTACTATTTCAGGGGCTCTCCATGGGTCATGCCTACATCAAACAGCCAAAATGGAACCTCCATGGCCAGAGGAAGTCTACCTCTGAGTACCTGATTTGGGGGGCAAACACCAAAGGGAAAACTGTTGCCTTATCCCCTGCTTGTAGACTTCCAGCAGTGAGCAGTGAGCAGTGAACTTGTAGACTTCCAGCAGGGAAATGGGCTAGATGGGCTTCAGTCTGATCAAGCAGGGCTCTTCTTGTGTTCTGTCCTGCGCTCCTGACCATGCTCAGAAAGAAAAAAGGGAAAAACAGAATTTCCCCATCCTCCCTACCAGATCTAAGCAGCAAATACAAATGTCCATATGAACCGAAGAATGAAAAAGGGAAAGAAAGCGGCAGATCTTGGTTTGAAAGTAGCAAAAAATGTGTTTCCTCAGTGTGTTGCTATTTAGAGGGATTTGGATTTGGCTCATTGTTTATTCCTGTCTGCATGGCAGATGCAGGGGGGCTTGTGGGTGATGCACACATGGACACTGCTGTGTACATGCACAGGGGCAAGTTCAATGCTGGCACAACTCCACATGATTTTGTACCTCCTTTTCTTGTGATTAGCTTCCAACACAGACCAGCTGTTTCCACCCAAAAGACTTTTGACATTTGTTTCATTTAATTAATTAATTAATTCTTGACTAAAATAAATAAATAAATAAAATTGTCGCGGTGCCCTTCGGGCGGCAAAAAAAACACTTTACACCCCCCCAAAAGTTTTTTTTTTACAATTTATTTGTGTATATGTCTGTTTCTTTGTTTGTTTGCTTATTTGTTGTGGGTGTGTCCCGGTTTAGAACTGGGAAAATTTGGTAAGCCTACCTATCAGCCCTCTTTTTTTGAGAGAGAGAGAGGAGAGAAGAGTGAGTGAGTGAGAGAGAGAGAGAGAGAGAGAGAGAGAGAGAGAGAGAGAGAGAGAGAGAGAGAGAGAGAGATGAAGTGATGATTTGTGGTTTTAATGAATGGAATGTTAGGTATATTTTGGCTCAGTTGGAAATGATAAGTAGATAATAGAGAATAGTGTGCTAGTAGGATTTATTGATTCACGCTTGCTGTAATCTTTCAATATGATATATTGTTTTTTTAAATATTATATCAATAAAATATAAATACATGGAAAATGTCAGAGTTTAATACTTGGTGTAGAAGCTGAATCTACAATTGAATTTGCAGGACAAGCCAGAACAGGCCAGAACAGGCCTGGGCATGTCTGAACAGCAGTGGTGTTGCTACGCCCCCGCGGGGGGGAGTGATGCGGCCCCGCCCCCACGCGTGACGTCACGCGCAGGCGCAGAATACACACACCCCGCGCCATTTTCGGCTCATTTTGGAGCCGAACGAGCACAGGGGAGGGCGGGCGGGCCCAGGCACAGCCCCGAAAAGGTAACTGCCGGGCCTCCTGATCCCACCCCTTCAGGGGTGCGCGTGTCACCCGTGTACGTGCATCACCCTCGGCGGCCCTCCCTCCCCGCCGCGGGCCAGTGATGCTCCTGCTAAATAGGAAGGCAGTAAAAAGTGTAAAAGTTGCTTAGTCATCTAATTCAAGCACCAGTGCTTAGGTGGAGTGAGGAGGAAGCCATCTCATTGGCTAGTGAGAATGCTGCAAAATATAAAGCTAGAACAGTAGCAAAGGAATATGTGAGATGTTAGGAGTAATGTCTGTTGTATTGCTGTGATTTATTATGCCTAACTGCTGGAAAAAAATGATGTGTTGCTTTAGGGAAATAGGAAATATGGGTAGAAAAGCCATGTAAAAACAGAGTCCAGCTAGAATAAAAACAAAGATCGATCCTGCTTGCGCTCTCCGAATTTCTCCGACAATGCAAGCAGGCAGAAAATCATTAAAATCCACAGCCAAAGCCAGTATAGTCCGACGTTTCATTTCTTCTAATCCAGAAACATTTTCTAGGAACAGTCTGCCGCTCCGGGCGCCCAACGGGTGCCTGTTCCGGGCGTCCCCTCAATCGTTGCAGCCGGCTCGGGGACGTCTTCCCCGGCCGGCTGTCCTGGGCCTTCTGAGGAAGGCCCGCTGCGCAAACGTTATTTATAACGTTCTTTTGCGCATGCACAGACTGTTCCTGAGGGAAAAGGGCAGCCCTTTTCCCTCAGGAATGGTCTGCGCATGCGCAAAAGAACGTTATAAATAACATTCGCGCAGTGGGCCTTCCTCAGAAGGCCGCCTCACCACGCAACAGCGATGCCTCTGATTGTAAATAGACTGCTTAAACTTACCTCTGCCTCCGTGTGATTCCTCACAAGCCGTAGCACTTCAGCACACAGCTGAAACAATAAGGCTGCTGTGTAAATCAAATGCTTTAACAGAAAAAAACAAGAGGAAGATTGCCAGTTGAGCTAGTTGCTGTGAAGAGCTAGAAGAGCTAGTTGCTGTGTTATGTAAATACAGTTTGTGACTACTCATGGCAGGGCCTTCTCTGTTGTGGTCCCAGGCCTAAGATCATGAATGTATCTTCCTTGTTGGTGTTTCATAGGTGTGTAACCACTTTTTGTTTCAGCAAAGTCTCCATTGTTTTTGTTTTCCTATGTTGTCTGGAAATATTTCAGTTGCTTCTGGTTGCTGCTTTTGCTGCATTGGTGTTTGCTAAACAGTGTTTCTATGAATGATTATTTTTCATATTAATGATTCATTTTGTAAGCTGCCTTGAGCTTTCCATTAGGTTTGGAAAGTTGGGAAATTTAAAAAGTAAAGTGTCCACACACTGGCCATGAAATTAATTCATATTTCTTCCACGCATGGTTTATACTTCAGAATTGGGTTTCATAGCACCTATTTAAACAGTTCTCTATCAGTTCTATCCTTCCCTCTGATTTATTTATCTTTTTTTGCTTAGATTGCCTACTGTACATTAGCTCCCCTGGCGAATGTTAAAATGCAGCTCCCTTCCTTTTATCGGATGGTCCCCAATGAAGCACATCAGTACAGAGGGATTGTCCGTCTACTCCATCATTTCCAGTGGACGTGGGTTGGGATCATTGCTTCGGATGATGATAGTGGGATAAACTTTGTGAGGATCATGATGAAAATGCTTTCTGAAAATAGAATCTGTACAGCATTCAGTGAAAAAATACGAGTTATATCTCAGTTTACAGGGGCAGTACGAATGCTAGAGGCCAGAATGGAAGCATACTCCGCAAGGGAGTCCACAATCATGTCCCGAATACATTCTGAAGTCAAAGTATGTATCGTCAATGCTGAGGCTGAGACCATGTCATCTTTGAAATTGGAGATATGTTTGTATATGATATTAGCAGGTACTCTGGATATGGTTACAGGGAAAGTCTGGATTCTGACAGCCCAGCATGATTTCTCAACACCAATAATTAACAGGGATTTTGATTTACAATTCTTCCATGGTGCCTTGTCTTTTGCAATCCACTCCAATGACGTGTTGGAGTTTTCAGAATTCCTTCAGTCCCTACATCCCGACTCACAGAAAGGAGATGATTTCATCCGAATCTTCTGGGAACAGGCATTTGGCTGCATTTTTTCTGATTCTGATGAGAACAGTGATACTTGTACAGGTCAGGAAAAGTTGGAGAATCTTCCAGGGACTCTTTTTGAAATAAGCATGACTGGCCAAAGCTACAGCATCTATAATGCGGTCCATGCTGTTGCACTTGCATTGCAAAAAATGTCCTTAATCAATCCCAAGCTCGGAGCAACCATAGGCAAACATCGACTTTCTCCTCCAAATTTGCCACATTTTCAGGTGACCATTCATGCTCAAATCAGCTCCCTTGTTGATGGTGAATTTAGAACAGGGGCCCTCAAACTTTTTAAGCAGGGGGCCAGTTCCCTGTCCTTCAGACTGTTAGGGGTGCTGGACTTGGGGGGCAGACTATAATTGGGGGGTCAGACTATAGTCCCCCCGGCGCTTTACCCACCCCACCCCCCGCTGCCACGTCCTCAAACCCAAGCTCAGAGCAACAGTAGACAAACATAGGCTCTCTCTTTCAAATCTGCCACATTTTCAGGGTAACCTTTCATTCTTGAATCAGCTCCCTCGTTGATGATGTCTTTAGAAGAATAGATCCAATCCAGAACTTTGAATGTGGAGGATTCAATTGTTCACAAATGTTTAAAAATGTTCCGAAAATTGGAGCCTTTTGTGAGCTATCAAACTGGGCAAGGTCTAGACAATTTGATCTTCCAGCTCTTCCCCTAAAGCAGAGTTCCTCAGGATATATGCCAATAATAATAATAATATAATAATATACAGTATTTATATACCGCCTTTGGATTTCTCCTCCGACTTTATTCAAGCCGTTTTACATGGGCAGGCTGTTCTAAACCCCAAAGGGTTTTTACAATATAACGTTCTAATAAGAACATAAGAACGTAGGAACATAAGAAGAGCCCTGCTGGATCAGGCCAAAAGCCCATCTAGTCCAGCTTCCTATGTCACACAGTGGCCCCACCAGATGCCTCAGGGAGCACACAAGAGAACAAGATACCTGTGTCCAGTCGCCACTCCCTTGCACCTGGCACAGAGACCTGGCACTTCTAAAACCAGGAGGTTGCTTATGGCTTGTAACCTGTGATGGTCTTTTCCTCCATGAATCTGTCCAAACCCCTTTTAAAGGCATCTAGGCCAGATGCCATCACCACATCCTGTGGCAAGGAGTTCCACAGATGAATTACACGCTGGGTAAAGAAATATTTTCTTTTGTCTGTTCTAACTCTCCCTCCACTCAATTTTAGTGCATGCAGAGGCGTCGCTCCGGTAGGGGCGGTGCTGTAAGTATCGCTGCGGTCATAGTCTCTTTACCGAGCGAGGAGGAGGCAGCCCCGCCCCCTCACTGTCGGAGCCAGTCCCCTACGGAGAAAGCAGCAGGCAGGGTCTCGTCCCTGCCGGTTTCTCCGTAGGGGACTGGCTCCGACAGTGAGGGGGCGGGGCTGCCTCCTCCTCGCTCGGTAAAGAGACTATGACCGCAGCGATACTTACAGCACCGCCCCTACCGGAGCGACGCTTCTGAGTGCATGTCCCCTGGTTCTGGTGTTGTGCGAGAGGGAGAAGAATTTCCCTCTATCCACTCTCTCCATCCCATACATAATTTTATAATTCTCAATCATGTCCCCCCTCAGGCGCCTTTTTTCTAGGCTGAAAAGCCCCAGACGCTGTAGCCTTTCCTCATAAGGGAGGTGCTCCAGCCCACGAATCATTCTGGTCACTCTTTTCTGCACCTTTTCCAATTCAACTATACCCTTTTTGAGGTGTGGTGACCAGAACTGGACACAATACTCCAGATGTGGCCTTACCATTGATTTATACAAAGGCAGAATGATATTGGCCGTTTTATTCTCAATCCCTTTTTTAATGATCCCGAGCATGGAATTGGCCTTCTTCACAGCCGCCGCACACTGGGTCGACACTTTCATCGACCTGTCCACCAGCACCCCAAGATCTCTCTCTTGATCCGTCACAGACAACTCAGAACCCATTAGCGTATATGTGAAATTTTGGTTTCTTGCCCCAATGTGCATCACTTTGCACTTACTTACATTGAAGCGCATCTGCCATTTTGCTGCCCATTCTCCCAGTTTGGAGAAATCCTTCTGGAGCTCTTCACAATCCCTGCTGGTCTTCACCACCCGGAAAAGTTTAGTGTCATCTGCAAACTTGGCCACCTCACTGCCTATCCCCGACTCCAGGTCATTTATGAATAAGTTGAAAAGCATCGGTCCCAAGACCGATCCTTGGGGCACACCGCTTTTCACCTCTCGCCATTGTGAAAATTGCCCATTGACTCCCACTTGCTGTTTCCTGGTCTTCAACCAGTTCCTAATCCACAAGAGGACCTGCCCTCTTATTCCCTGACTGTGGAGTTTTCTCAGGAGCCTTTCATGAGGGACCGTGTCAAACGCCTTCTGAAAATCCAGATATATAATATCCACGGGTTCGCTCGCATCCACATGCCTGTTGACCTTTTCAAAAAATTCTAACAGGTTTGTGAGGCAAGACTTCCCCTTGCAGAAGCCATGCTGACTCTCCCTCAGCAGAGCTTGTTCTTCTATGTATTTTAAGATTTTATCCTTAATGAGACTTTCCACCATCTTCCCTCATAATCCCTCAGAACCCTTTCCACCATCTTCCCTCATAATCCCTCAGAACCCTTAATTCGAGATGTTACTTTCACAGTCCAGCTCTCTCTCTTTCTGGAGTTCGCCTCAGCACACTTCAGCTGCAGCTCACTCCCCCACAGGGCTCTGCAGCTTATCAGCTCGGTGTGCCAGCAGCTCTCCGACAGACTTCCAACAGTCTTGAACTGTACTGATCTGCTGTCCTGCAGATCTTCAGGCATTTGTGAGAGACGAACGCTCTACCAACTGAGCCAGACGTCCTGCCATATCACCTTCCTGGCTACCCAGCCCACATACTACCTGCCTTAAGAGAACAAATAACAATGGTGCACTGCAGAAGCCATCTCTCCTGACACAGTCTGGTGTAGGCGAAAAAAACCCCAACCCGAGGCCAATAAGGCTGAAGGAAAAAAAACAACTTACCAAGCCCCCAATAAAGAGAGACCAGCTAATCTCAAACTGAAATCGGGGAGGGTGGGCATGCTCAAAACGCCGGACAGGACTGAGAGGGATGAACACCATGTGCTCGCTCAATGCCCCTCAGACCAACCCATGCAACCAGGCAGCCAATTGGCTGCGCTGATTTTGGCGCCTCTGCCATGTGGCCTTTAACCGTTCAACCAGCGGTGACACTGCAGAGTGGGCCACCACATATGTTGGAGCCTGACAAAAGGCTCAAGCCATTGGAAGTGTGCCTGTGTTGGCCTTGATTCTGATCACAACCATTCAAATGGTTGCATTTACTTTTTTGAGCACACTATCTGCCTTAAGAGTTGTAGTGTTCATGACATTGCTAGATACAATAATTCTAGACATTTCTAGACACTAAAAGTCACTATTTCTCTTGAATGAGGGAAGACATCAGAGCACTGACATTTATAAATTTTATTGAACCAATAAAACAAATGAAAAGTCTTTCTCTGCAGTGTATTTCTTTAATTCTTCCAATGTAGCTTCAGAATTTCTTGAGGAACATCTCATTTAACAACAGTGCTGGCGATACGGTGTCTTTTGACAAGGAGGGTGAATTAGCTGGTGGATTTGATATTGTCAACTGGGTGACCTTCCCAAACCAGTCCTTCTTAAGAGTGAAAGTAGGAATGATGGAACCACAGGCTCTTCCCGACAAAGAATTCACCATTAACGTGGAGGCCATCACATGGCATCATATGTTTAATCAGGTGGGATCTGACTATAGGTTGTAAAATGGAAAGCTAAATGGGAAATGTTCCAGTATTAATCAGGATTATCTTGATCTTTGATAATCCTTCTCACCCTTCAGACCCTTCAGTTCCAACTTAAGTCACCCCTCCCCATTGATGCAGCTGTGCCTATAGGGCATGCACTACAACGCACAAAGCTGTTTCCAGTCCCCAAGGCTTAATTGAGGTAAGAGATAATTTGTCCCATTGTCCTGGGACAAGCCTGTGCTGTCCTGATTGGTCTACTAGGATCTGTGCCAGCTACTACTGGCACAAGTCCAAGTGGACCCAGGATGGTAGATCAAGGCCAGGAAAGGGGGATTGGATATCTGTGGAGCTGCTTCCACTGTTATTGCCCCCTTCCCAGCTTCAATACACTCCCCTCCCCAGTCTTTGCCCCATTCTGGCATGACATTGCCTGGATTGCCTTACAATATGTTTGACATCAGTGTGCCATTGGTGCAAGACCGGAATAGGATTGAACTGTAAAGCAACCACCTTCCTTAGTACATTCATCATACACAGAATTTCTTCCTTTTATAGCTGATTAGGTAATCGAGAATAACTACTGTCACTAGATCTGAACAAGCAAAACTGGACTAAACCTCAACCAGTGCCTTTCATCCAATGGGGATTAGGTTGCCCAGGCATAACTTGCCAGCCCGTTCCAACACTATTTGTAATTCATCTGGTATCTATTACTCTCAAACAGAAATTTAGTCCACTCTCAAAAATAAATATTTGAGAGTAAACCATAACCAGCCCCACAACTGCATAACCTGGTGCCGCTGTGAAGCACACATTTTCTCAGGGTAACAGATGAGGTACGACCATACTGAAATATAGTATATCTTCAGAGTCTTATAAATGTTCACAATGAGTAGTAGCCTATGCTTTTTGGAGTCTGTTGACTTTTTTCACTCCAAGTGAACCCAGATTTGGCCACTCAAAACTGTTCTCCATAATCAGTGCATTTCACTCTCCTTCCTGTAGATCTCCAATATTGAGGTATATGGTTTATCATCCAGGTGATTCGATTTCATATTCAGCACATTATACACCTCAGTGACTAACAGCAAAAACAAAAATGAAATAACTCTAACTCCAACTACCCACTACAGCAGTGATTCCCAAACATTTTTGACCTGTGGCTGCCTTGACCATTGGGGACCATTGACCATAGCTCCCCATTACATTATCTCGACGCCTACCATCCGAGAGGATTCTATGGCACTCCATACCTGCCCTGGGTGGTTTCCACGGGTCCCCTGGGATACACACCTCCCAGATTGGGAACCACTGCCCACCTAAGTTCCCCTTGAACTCAATTTGAAGCCAAAAGTCTTCTATTCTGTAGAACAACAGTGACAGCCATAACCACTATAATCCAACCACTCCTGGGTTAAAGAGAAACAAGGCTTTGATGACAATGACACTTACAACCCAATCCTATCCAGGATAGCTGTGTGTGTGTGTGGGGGGGGGGTTGTTTTATGACTGTAGAAGAGTCTTCCACTGTTGTAAAATGGCTGCTGGATGGAGTGCTCCGCACTCCACAAGTGGCCATTTTGATAGCACTGCCACAAGAGCTGCCAACTCTCCCCATCCTTTCCCAGTTCCCACTGCACCTACCAAACCAGGTAAAGCAGCAACAGGGGCGGAAAAGGGGTGGGGAGGGGTGAAACTGGGTGGAGATGGGGAGGAATGAAGGTGGGGAGGGTGGATACAGCAGCAATGGAATGTGCCAGATCCTATCCCCTCTTTTCCAAGCCTTCCCATCCCATTCTTCCCTTCAGACTTGCACCAGCTACAGAGATGACACAGGTCCAAGTAGACCCATTGCAGAGTGGGACGTTTGCTGAGGGGTAAGAGGAAATAATTCTCCCTTTCCCCTCTGAAGCCTTCCAATCCCCCTCTGGATATATCACACTTGTTTTTGGCACAGCTGCATCGACAGAGGGGAAGAATAGGATTGGGTTCTTATTGCAGTGGAGTAACACGTTATCCCTTCTTTTACATTCAGGTGCTGCCCATTGCTGTATGTAATGATCATTGCTATCCAGGTTACAGCAGAAAAAGGAAGGAAGGGAAGCCATTTTGTTGCTTTGATTGTGAACCATGTCCAGAAGGGAAGATTTCATACCACAAGGGTAGGAGAAATAGTATCCAGTATAATGAATCACACAATATATAACATTTTTTTCTTCGACTTTCCTGACCTCCAAAGGGTCTATTCAGACACATACCGGCGATTTAGCTGGCATAGGCCTGAGAAGAGTCAGGGGGCATCGGGTTGAGAAATGGGGGAAAGGAATTCAGCTTGCAACTCTGTCACCCAGATCTCCACTTTCCTGCTCCTAAGTCACCTCAGGCTCAGCCTGTACCCTGACCTAAAATACCCAGGATCCACCCCATCCCTCTGACATACTGGAGGCAGTGCAAGATAGAGGAGGTTGAGCCGGCCATTGTCACCCATGCGTCCTGTGTCCATTCGATCTGGTGGCTGCAACCCATAGAACAACAGAGAAATTTTCACACTATTATTCCAGGACATACAGCCCATCCTATGCAGGATTGGGCTGTCACGCAGAAGCCTTTTCAAAAGCAGAACAGAGTCCTGCTGTTGCAAAATGTCAGCCAACAGTGCGCAGAGTGCTCCAACAGTGTCCATTTTGGGAGTGGTGGCACAAGAGACGGCAGTGCTTTGATTCCACGGACGGGCCCTGCTGCGCCTGCCAAAGCAGGTAAGACAGCAGCATGGGTGGGGTGTGGGCAGGGAGGGGGGATGAATGGAGGCGGGGAGGCTTTGGGAGGGGTGGAACTGGTAGCAAAGGAGTAAACCGGATCCTATCCCTTCTTTTTGCAGCCTACCCACCCCGTTTCTTCTCCTTGGACTTGTGCCAGCTCTGTAGCTGGCAACCCATAGGAAATTGGGAGACTTATGGAGGGGTAAGGGGAAATTTCCCCTTTCCAAAGCCTGCCAGCCCCCCCCCCCCGGATTGACTGCACTCCTTTTTTGAGTGACTGCACCAGCAATGGGCGGGGGGGGAGAGGATAGGATTGGGCCCCTAAACTGACAGATTGCAAGATTGTGAGCCCTGGATAGGATTGTGCTGTAAGGATCACTTCCTAGTGACACTTCAACAGATGGCAACTGAGAGCTTGAATGAGTAGAGGCCATTTTACAGTTTATGGCACTTTTAAGACACGTTCCAAGTGAAAACGTGAAAGATTCCATTATAGACAACACCAAATAAACTTCATGAGCAAATAACCAAATCCCACCTTACTTGAAAACATTTTCCAGTAACACAAGTATCTATAGACCCCACCAAACCCCAAAAATCACCCTGTGCTTTATAATTCATCAAGTTTCCATCTCATACAAATCAAGAAGAAATATACTGGATCAAACTACACATTGTACATAGCATGTGCTTAACATTAATGTATTTATTTCCAACTAGCTTGATGTCTGTGCTCAGAAACGTTGTCAGTGTAGGGGGGGACCCCACCAGTTGGCGGGTGCATGGGGGGTGCACTTGTCTCTGTCTTCATCTCCTTCATCTGTGTCCTAGAGTTGGGCCCGCCCGCCCGCCCTGGAATGCCTCCAAAACGGCAGGCGGGGGGGGGCATTCCAAGCCGCGGTGCCACCAAAATTCGGCGGTGGAGCATGAGAATGATATCACGTCCCCAGGGGGCGTGACTTGTGGCGGCACATGGGGAGTGTCACGTAAGTGGTGGTCCCAACGGGGGAGTAGCGTCACCACTCCCCGTGCTTCGCTACGGGATGCAAGTACTTTAAATCCATTTTGTCTCCAGGTGGAGTCTCCTGCGCGTTTCCCTCTCAACAGTGAATGGCTCCAAAGGCGAGGGGCCGGGGCCGCCTCATGCCAGAGAGTAATGGAGGTCAGTGTGGAGCAGAACTTAGCATTCCGCCCCACTTCCAGCGACGCCACTGTGCCCAAGGCGGCTACATGATCCTAGATATTAGGGACACATCTGTCCATTCAGTGGATATAGGTCAATATAAAGAAAAGATGGCATGGCTGATTCATTAAAACTGCAGTTCTAATTTTTTCCCAGACATGGATGACTGTTCCAAATGCCCAGAAGGTCAATTTCCAAACAAGAACCGAGATGAATGCCTCCCCAAGAACCTCCATTTCCTCTCTTTCACAGAACCCTTGGGAATGACATTAAGTGTACTGGCTTTCTCCTTCTCTTTGATCACAATTTTTGTGCTCAGGATTTTCATCAAAAACCAGGACACTCCCATTGTCAAAGCCAACAATCGAAGCCTCACCTACTCTCTGCTTGTCTCCTTATTGCTCTGTTTCCTCTGTTCCTTGCTATTCATTGGCCAGCCACAGACAGTGACCTGCTATCTACGACAAACATCTTTTGGCCTCATCTTCTCAGTAGCTGTTTCTTGTGTCTTGGCTAAAACCATCACTGTGGTTCTGGCTTTCATGGCCACCAAGCCAGGATCCAGTTTAAGGAAATGGGTGGGCAAAAGACTGTCAAACTCCATTAACCTTACTTGTTCCTTGATTCAAGCCACTATTTGTACTGTGTGGCTCTGCACAGCTCCTCCATTTCCAGATTTGGATATGGATTCTCTGGCTGAAGAAATTGTGGTGAAGTGCAATGAAGGGTCCATCACTATGTTTTATTGTGTTCTGGGGTACCTGGGATTTCTGGCTACAGTTAGCTTCAGTGTGGCTTTCTTAGCCAGGAAGTTGCCGGACAGTTTCAATGAAGCCAAGTTCATCACCTTCAGTATGTTGGTGTTTTGCAGTGTGTGGTTGTCATTTATCCCACCTTACTTGAGCACCAAGGGAAAATACATGGTGGCTGTGGAGATTTTCTCTATCTTGGCCTCTAGTGCTGGGTTGCTGTGCTGTATCTTTTTCCCCAAATGCTACATAATTATCCTGAGACCTGAGTTGAATATCAAGGATCAGCTAATAAGGAGAAATTACTAAGAATCTGTTTCTAATCTTTTTAATATATATTGTTTGTAAGTTAACACAATCAAAATAGTTCTGGTCACCCCTCTCTTCCCTGTCCTGGTATGAAATAGGTAACTAATTCAAGAGACAAAAAAATGATGTTTTTCATTCCTTACAGCAGGGTTCTATATGAACACAACCTATTATATATTTTATAGCTGTTGCAATGTCTGAACACTTTTCAAAGGATGACCCGAACAGAATGTGTGTCAGAGGTTGTCAAGGTGATAATTACCAGGTCTAGGTTAGATCTCTCTCTCAAAAAAGTTAAATGCAGCTTGCACAGCACTAAACATCATAAAAGGCACATAACAATAGTTTAGCTTGAAGTTTTGACTGTTTTATTCAAAAAAAGATGGTCACGTATTCCAAGCTAATAAGAAGACTAGTGCATGATGCTCTGAGATAAATCTGGTGTAAGCAACTAAGGTGTAAGCATGTAAGTTGTGTTGAGAAGGCTAGAAATTTTATCCATGTACGTTTCCGTTTCTTTTAATTTCTTATCTTGTGCCTAAATTGAGGAGCTTAATTAATATTGTTTTACATGCAGAATGGTCTAGAATGGTCCACTATATTATGGAAAGTAAGCTATGCAAATAAATAAGTATATATGTATGTGCTTGGAAAATTGTATTGACCTATGTTGTAAAATCTGATCCTGATGTAATTGTATGTTTGTACTAATACTATATTCACATTTTATCATTGAACAATGTGTTTACCCGCGTGCGCACGCACAAGCACAAGCACACAGAGACAGTGGCTTGGGTTAACTGGGCCACTTTATTTGAAATTAACAAAACACACCTGCAGCAAGGGAGCCTAACTCTGGGTGAAAGTGGTGAGTTATAACCAGAGTCAACTTCTCATCAAATAAATGCTTAGATGTCCACCAACTGGTCTTTTAATGGGCTTAATTTTGAAATAAGATTTACATTGTCAGCATCCACTTGACATTTCACATTTGCAGGGCACTGTACATTGTAGGGAATACTGGATATGTTCCATTTTTTTTAGATATATACCTGCACATCAACTGCAGAAGTTTCATAAAAAGGTTCCCACGGGGGGGGGGGGGGACGTATACAAAGGTTGTGCTTATGGAAGGAATTCAGCTAACATGTTTTTACAACAATGCTGTGGATTCAGCATTTTCCAGAGAGCAAATTTGATCTCCTTGTTCCTCATGCTGTAGATCAATGGATTCATCAGGGGTGGCACCACAGAATATATGACACCACACATCAAACCCAGGTCTGATGAGGACTTTGAGGCAGGTCTCAGGTATACAATGACTCCAGTGAATACCAACATGGAGATCACAGTGAGGTGGGGAAGGCAAGTTGAGAAGGCCTTTTGCCTTCCCTGCACCGAACGCATCCTTAGCACGGCAGTGAAAATGTGCACATACGTTACTATAATGAAAATGAAGCAGCCGAGCACTATAACAACACTGAGTGCCAGAACCCCAACTTCAACTAGAAATAAATCAGAACAGGTAAGCTTGAGCAACTGTGGGATTTCACAAAAGAACTGATCAACCACATTGGAGCAGAAGGAGTTTGCAAAAGTGCTAGTGGTGTGTACGACTCCATAGAGAAGGCCACTGATCCATGCGCTGGCAACCATTTGCAGACAGGCTGCTTTGTTCATGATTGTCTCATATTGCAACGGGTTGCAAATGGCAATGTGCCGATCATGTGCCATCATTGTGAGGAGGGCAAGATCTGATGATATAAGAAACGTAAGGAAGAAAACCTGTGTGACACATCCAGAGTATGAAATCAACCAGGAATTCAAGAGGGAATTCACCATGGATTTGGGTATGGTGACAGAAATTGTTCCCAGATCCACCATGGCCAAGTTCATCAGGAAAAAGTACATGGGTGTGTGCAGGTGGTGGTTGAGGACTATTGCAATGATGATGAGAAGATTCCCAGTCACAGTTGCCAAGTACAGCATTAGGAACACAAAGAACTGCAAGTACTGCAAGTCTCGAGCGTCAGAGAACTCCAGCAGTAGGAAATCCGTCACAGTAGTTGTATTGTCTATATTTTCCATGATTATAAGTGGCATGTTGCCTGAAGGAGGGAAAAGAGGAAGACAAGGGAGATAAGTTACAACTACACACACACACACACACACACACACACACACACACACACAGAGGGGGGGCTCCCCCGTATCCACTGATTAGGCATCCACAGATTCACTTATCTGCGGATGCCGAATCTCCCCACACCCGATGCCTCCAGGATGTAACCTTTGATGTTTCAAATTTGGTATCTTGCTTAGAACAAATGTGATAAGCAGCCTCCTGCTGCTTATCGCAGGGAATTAGACCAAGACTAAATGCTAGAGAGGCTCAGCACGTTTTCTGCTTTTCTTTCACAGGTTAGCAGTGGTTCCCAAACTGGGAAGCACAGCCCACAGGGAAGCTGCGGAAATCACCCAGGAGAGCAGCGGAGTGCCACGGAATCCTCTTGGAAAACAGTGCAATGCCAATTGGCAGGCATCAATATAATGGGGAGCCACAGCCAATGGTCACCAATGGTCAAGGAAGCCACAGGTCAAAAAAGTTTGGGAAACACTGGAAGGCCTCATGGGGGGAAACAGGCTGCATGTTGTGTTCTTTCACCTTGCTTGCTGCCTTCCTCCCTGGCTATCCAGGGTACAAGATGTGGGAGTGGAAGACTAGACTGCGCAACATCGACTGAGATAATGACTACTGCACAATTATGAAGATCAAATGGTGGTGCCATGCAGAAGCACATCCACCTAGGTCTGGTTCCTATGGCCCCTGTAATTTGGAGAGTCACAGCAGTTTGAATATTTGCAGCAGACCATTGGTGTATCGGTCTATCTGGCTCCAGGCTCTGTATTGTCTACATGGACTCACAGTCACTTTTCAGGGTTTCAGAAAGAGGAGTCTTTTGCAGCCCTATCTGAAGATGACATGAATTAAAACATATGCTCTATCTAATTCTATAATTTAGAGAGGGAGAGGGATGTGGGGGCCAATTGTGTCTGCAAGGGGGCAGTTGTGACTGCATACAAAGAAAACTCAGTGTGTGGATGTGAAACTTCATCACAAATGCTTGGGATTGTAGTCCCAGGATCTTGGCTGACGCACATGATTTAACAATGTTGCAAGCTACAGTAAGACTCTCCTGTGTTTTAGGGAAAGCCCACCACTGTCTGTAGAAAGACTGAATATCATGGGAAGCTTTAAGCAACTCCTTTGCTTAAAAACAAAACACCAAAAATGTGGTATTAAGCATTCCTATGGTTGCCATCCTATGCATATTTATTGCCCTCCCTTTTGTTGTTAAAAAGTACAATGTGAGAAAGATTGACATTAATTTCTAACCAGAAACAGAAGAGATGATGCACATCCATTAACCAATGCATGCGACAAAAACCACAAAGATTGAGAAAATGATTAAAATGATCAGACATCAATGGAGACAGCAAATAGAGCTTTATGAGGAGGACCTAAGGAGGGGAAATGAAACAGGGGAAAGAGTGAGAATTCTCCTTCCCCATGCACTATGCATTGAGCCCTTCTCCGAACTATGTTATTTTTAAAGAAAAAAACAAACATGGGAAGTGGGTTTACATGTTTAAGTTATAATCTGCTTTGATCACCATAAAAGCAGCAGGGGGATTGGGTCCAATATACACAAGCTGGAGCAGCACAATATCTGAGCCACCAAGCTGAAGGGATCTCATATCTCCAAGCAAGAAAAGGGAGGAGGACTTTTATAAAGCTTCATAGAGGGCTGAGCAGATACACAATGCTTGAATGTGACTGATGAAAGTGCATCTTCGCAGGCCATACACATGGCTAATGGGAAGCTTACAGCTTAGGTAGTCCAGACATAGACTACATATTTGCTACATTTTCACCATGTCTACATGGCGCTCCATTGTAGCTGGCAGTATATACTCATATGTAATATGTAAGACTTCATTCTTGCCAAAGTTCAGGATCATTAAACCCCATTGATTTCAATGAACAACATGCACCTAAATATCTCTTAGTGGAAGAAATTGAACTTTAAAATACAATATTTAATCTTTGGTTGGACTGAGCCTACCATTACATATATACGTATATGGAGAACAGATCTACAGCATCTTACAAAACATGAAGTAACCCCCAGAAAACTACCCTACTTACAACTACTGATTACAAATCAATGACTTACTTTTTCCAAGAATTTACAATTAAAAACTTACTTTTTGTTCTTTATAGATGTTGGAATCACCAGAAGCACTTTCATCAGTCACGTTCAAGCATTTTGTATCTGCTCAGCCCTCTATGAAGCTTTATAAAAAGTCCTCCTCCCTTTTCTTGCTTGGAGGAGTAAAATGGTCTACTCTGCCTACTAACAATACAGATATTTCACCATGGGAAAAAACGTGAATGATCTATTTCTGTGCCTTAGAGACCTGGTCTCAAGGGCTCCCACACAACTCCTCGGTAGAGTCATACAGAGACATGTTAACATTTGGTCTATGTTTCCAATACTGTATTAGCATGTACTTCTGCTGATATTAATGAAGATGCTGACTTTGCTTGGGTACATGAAAATGCTAGAGCACTTGTGAGAGCAATGTGCACCTCAATCACTATCTCACAGTTATCTTCTCCTGGACACATGCCTCTCCTCCAGAGTTTAATAAAAGATGTAGACTCCATCCTACAACTTGCTGCAACAGCATGTAAATGTTGAAGACAGGAAGCAACATTAGGAGCAGGAAATTGCATTTGTTTTGAGTCCAGATTGCTCCAGAGCAATATTCACAGAGAACTCCTGGTATTTCTTTATATTTGTCCCTAGGGTTGGGAAACTTTACATTGATTTCAGTGAACCATTTAAATGTAGCACAACTACCACACATGGCATGACCCATGGTGGAAGCTCAGACTGGTCCAGCTGCGGTGCGCTCCATGCACCTTCATGGGGTCTTTGGAACAGTGAAGTCCGGACTACACTGTATGCGTTCGCGTTGCATTCGCGTTCCATGTGTGCCTGGTGTCCCGCCCCCAGGTCAAATAACGGGCTCTGATTGGCCGAACGTAACGCGAACGCAGCAAAAGTCGAGCCCAGCTGCGTGGGACTTTTGCTGCGTTCACGTTACGTTCGACCAATCAGAGCCGTTGTTTGACCTGGGGGCGGGACACCAGGCACACACGGAACGTGAATGCAACGTGAACGCATACAGTGCACTCCGGGCTTAAGATGTTCCTCAGGCTGTGACAAATGGATATAGGACTGGTCCCTCAAGAGCTTTAAATGTTTACTTTCTTGCCAAAAACTGCCATGATTTGAATATATGGCAAATTGGCAAAAATGTATGGGAAGGTGTTGAATAGATGCTGGAAATGTAAAAAGCTGGAAGGAACCTTTTACCATATGTGGTGGATATATACTCATGCAAAGAGATATTGGGTTCAGATTCACAAACAGATACAGTTGATTTTAAAGATTAATGTGCAAACGAAACCAGAATTTTTTTTGTTGAGTATGAGAGATTATTAATTGTGTTGAGAAAAAGAATGAAACTTTATTTTTATATGATAAGAGCAGCAAGAATTTGATATGCACAACATTGGAAGAATGCAGAACTACCTTCACTGGAAGATTGGTGGATAAAAGTTTTGGATTATGCTGAAATGGACAATCACAATTTTAATATCTTTTTTTGAGTAATTGGAAACCACTTACTGATTTATTTATTGTTTGAGAGAGAAAAATGATGTGATATGTGGTTTTAATAAATAGAATGTTTGTTATTTTGGCTTAGTTGGATATTACAAATAGATAAATAGAGAAAAGTAGACTAGTAGGATTTACTGCTTCACACTTGCTGTGACCTTTTGAATATATGATGTATGGTTTTGTTTTAATATTATATCAATTAAAAATATACTAAAAATTTAAAGGAAGATATTGTGGTCAGTACAGCCCAAACACTGTCTTCGATTTGTCTGCTGTCTTCGATTTGATGCTGTTTTTACAAATTAGACTTTATTTTTTTTAATAATAATAATAATAATAATAATAATAAAATAATAATAATAATAATAATAATAATAATAATAATACTTGTAAGAACAGCAGCAGCAGCAAAATGAAGGATGATAAGAACATAAGAACATAAGAAGAGCCTTGCTGGATCATGCCAAAGGCCCATCTAGTCCAGCTTCCTGTATCACACAGTGGCCCCACCAGATGTCTCAGGGGAGCACAAGACAACAAGATGCTTGCCACTCCCTTGCACCTGGCACAAAGAAAACCTACTCCTACAACCAAGAGGTTGCTTATCCCCACCATGGCTTGTAAGCTGTGCTGGACTTTTCCTCCATAAAGCACGGCAGCCACGAATCACGTGGCTGCTGGCCATTACCCTGCCCAGCCCCGTGCGCCGGCTGGTGCTGGGGGAAGCGTTACGGCAGCTAATTCGCTGCCTTGTCTCGGGGGCGGGACTGAGGGTGGGACGAGCAAGGCAGCGTGCTCGTCTCCCTCAGTCTTGCCTTGGACATCGTGCCCCGCCCTCCCTCCCTCCTTTTAGGCTGAAGACTAGCTGGCTGCCCCTTTTCGGGAGCCGGGTAGGAATTTTTTTCCATTAACCTGATTGGCTTGTGGTTAGTGGTTTTTTCGCCTACCCCAGCCTGTGGATTGGGTTGGTGGTAATTAGGCTTTCCTGGGTGTTAGACTTTAGTTTGGTTGCTTAAGGTATGGGGCGTGCAGGATGGGTAGCTAGGGAGGGCTTAGTTGGCATCCATCCTGAGATAAGCAAGGTCTGGGGGTGAGCCAGGACCGCTCAGACGATGCTGAACCGGGTCGGTGAGGCAGGCTGCCAACCCCCAGGCTGGATTTGCAATGATCGCCTTAAGGAATTTCCTGAGGCGGGTCAGACCTGTTCAGCTGCCTCGGCCCCTTCAGGGGTTGGCTGGGATAGGCAGCTCGGTCGTGGACCGAGTGTGCCTGGAGCCAGGATGGCATATACCCGTGTAGATCTCGGGGGAGGCAGACGGCTAGGACCGTTTCCCCCAGCCTAGCCGCCTGCATGCCAAATGGGGGGTGGTTTTATTGTTAGAGCCCTGCTGCAATTGTGTCACTTTAGTTAATAAAAGCAACCCTATATTCCAAGCACCTGTCTGGCGTGTTATTGGCGGGGGGGGGGGTACAAGGGTAAATGAAAATCCATGATGTTTCAGTTCAGAAAGAAATCCAAGAGGTGAAGCTTCTCAAACATTTGATAGTGGTACACCAGATGAATGTCTCCCGCATGAAACCCCTACAATATACAGTGCTTCTAACAAATGGAATATGCTATTCTAAATGTCAGTATATCAGTATATATGTCAGTATATCCCACTAGTCTTCACCAAGTTACTTGAACCGAACTAAAATGTAGGCAGGGTAGTTCTATGCTAGTGGAATATCTTGAATATTAAAGAAGAGTAGCCTCATGGAAAACAAATTACAGCAATCTATTTTTTTCACATGGTATGGGGAGAGGACAGGAAAAATCTCAGAACAATGCAATACAATGCAGCTTCTCTCTCCAATACATCAGCCCTGCTTCCACCTCAGGGGGTTATCATTTACGTGCCATTTTTCTCTGGATCTTATTTTCTACAATATTCTTCATGCTCCATGAAATCACTGTCCAACAAATATTTTCTTCTTAACAGCTGCAAAAGATGATCTCACCCAGCAAGGCATTCTGAAATGATAATTTTGAAACCTATAATTAATTTCAATTACTAGGAATTATTCTCCATGTTGGGAAATCTTACATGGAGTTTCTAAGGCCACAACAAACATCAGTAACCAATTCTGAATGCATACATATCAGATTGTTCTGTGCCTCTCAGAGCTGGAATGAGGAACGGTGAACAGCGAGGGACATTGAACAGTCTCATCGCCTTTGGTAACTAATTCAGGAAAATGATTTGGGAGCCACTGATTGAAGGAGTTGCAGCCAGGTTGCTGGTGACTGGCAGAAAGAAACTGATCATTCTGAATCACAATTGGGCCAAGATGGCAGGGATATTTCAGTTGCTGCTGCTGCTCATTCTGTGCCCCCATCTTCCTCCAGCTGAATGCAAGGCACAGCCTGTTATGTGCACCATCCCTGACCCCTCCCAGCTCCCGTACAAGTATCATCAGAGAGGAGATCTAATCATCGGCGCGATTGTTTCTCAGTTTGGCTGTGTATTTGATGACATTTCTTTCAGCGAACACCCCAAAACCAAGCTGATGGATGAACTGATGTAAGGAAATAATGTAACTCCTCCATAACATCCAGTATTCCAGATCATATCCATCGTAAATATTTCATACAAAGATTAGCAAGTTCAGTACACAGTCAGCTTATTATTTTTTCTTGTTTCTTTTTGAGAGGATGCACTTATCTTAATTAGCAAGATAATTTGAAAAATAATACGAATATACTTTTTCATTGTATTCTTAGAACTTTGCTTTCTTTCTCCTCTTTTCCATTCTTTATTCGTCCTCACATTTTGTCTTGTCTTTTGCTCCTTTTTCCTTTTTCCTTCATGTGCACCTAGCTTCTGTGACACATAGCACACTGCCGTCTTCCAAGCCAGACCATTGGTCCATATCGTTCAGGATTGTTGATGTTGCCTGGCAGCAGGTCTCCATCTTTTCCGACATGAATCTTTCTCTGCTCTATCAGGCACTGTCAGAGTTTGAACCAGGGACTTTGTGCATGTAACTTCAGTGCTGTAACACTGCAATAGAGCCCCGTAATATCAGGATTTCCCCTGCACAGGTCTCATACACTGTTATGGAGTTAGGGCAAATTCGAATATCATCTAGACCATGGCTTTTGACTATCCGTTATTGGTTAAAGGTTTATTACTACCCTAAACCTGACAGCCTACTATATCAAATAATGTCGGAGCCCACCTTCCCAAAATGGGACAGCTTGATGAGGGAGAAAATCAGGGAAATTGGTTTGTCTCCAGATCTTTTGGGTTTGTATCCATATACTGAGGCCTTGAGAATGGTAAGACAAAGGATCTTGGATATTTGATTTCAAAATCTTTGTGAACAGGCCTTTAGAGTCTGTTCCACTTTAAACTTTGCTATCCCTCTACAGTCTGGATATATGGCCCATTATCAGAGGCATAGTCAGGGGGGGTACGAGGGGGCCCTGGGCCCCAGGTGCTGGAGGTGAGTAGCCCTGGGGGGTTTGCAAAATTTCCATATATGTCTGGGGGCCTTTTTGGGTCATTTTGTTTTCATTTTGCACGCAGCTGCCGCCCCCCGCTGCACCCCCAGGGCAGCAGCTGCTTCGTGTGCACCCCCCAGGCCCTGGGGGGCATTTTGTCATGTCGTCCTAGAGAGTCTAGCCGGCAGCAATGCAGTAGGAGGATCAAAGTGCTGCTGCCGGCCAGTAAAGTAAAATGTAGCCCCCGTGCCCAGCCGAAAATGCCCCCCAGGGCCTGGGGAGGGTGCATAAGAAGAAGCTTGAAGCCTGCATGAAGACGGCGGGGTGCAAAAAGAAAACCTTGCCCTTGCAAATGTTGCCCTTGCAAACAAAAGAGACAGTATTTAAATGGGGGCTTTTTAAATGATTTATTTGGGGGTCTTTTTAAATGTTTTCTTGGCGAAGCTTATTTGGGGGCAGGGCTTGTGATGTCACACCCTGCCCCCAAATAAGGCAGGGCAATGTGGCAATGTGTCACCCTGTGACTTACGCCCATCACGGGGGGTGACACGTTGCCAGGTCGCCCCGGGTGGCAACCCAGGCTAGCTACACCTCTGCCCCTTATCTCTCTTCTATGATCAATCCACCCGAGTGACAAGCTCTTACTTTGGCAAGTTTTAAGTTGCTACCCTCAAAGGTCACAGAGGGGAGATATTATAAAACACCCTATTCTGATTGTCTCTGCCCCTGTAATCATGACTCCATTGAAACTATTCAGCATATTATATTTTACTGTCCCCGATATGCTAGCCCTCGTGATGCATTTCTGGGTAGGACCGGATTTTCCGATGTGGAAAACCTGAAATTTCTTTTGAATGATTCTCCAGAATAGATATGTTGGAGTTGGTGTCCAAAGTTTTTTTAATATCAATTATTTTAAATTATGTGTAGCTAGGTATAATTTTAATTGGTAGAGGGGCTGATTTCTGTTAAAGTGTTGAATTTTGTGTTGTGTGTATTATTATTTTTGTTTTCTATGGTCTGTGTTTGTATGTGTTGATATGCCAATAAAGATTTGTTATTTTCTTTCCTTTAAACGCAGATCTCTTGGATTGCAAGCATTGATTTCAAATCACTTGGACTTTGCATTGTTTGCACTATTTTCTGAATCTGCCCTTTAGTCATAGTATATCTGTGAGTGTTGATGTAAATAAGGACCTATCAGAATGTCTGGAGTAAAGTTTCTTGTTATACTTTAACGAATATCCAAGTCGGGTCAAGGGTACCATTCACTTATTGCAAAACTCAGCAATCAGACTTCTTGGAGACAGTGTGGATGAGATGGAGCTCCCTTGGAGGTTCTGTATTATATTCCCCCACCTGCTTGCCTCATCCCCTCTGATTTTTTTTGTTCAGGCAGTGGTTATTTGGGATGTGTCAATCACCAATGACTCCACTCAGGAGCTCTTTGTCCTGGAAATGCCTGCAGGCAGAAATTGAATAAGTCAGAGAAAGAGACAGAACTCTAGGAGTAATTTGAAGGAACCTATTAACTGCACTCTTCAGCAACCTTTGAGCTCATTCCCAAGATTTTAAGATTTTTAACCTTTTTTGTCATCAGTGGAAACTGGGCACATTGATTTAAGAACCCCCATAATTCTTTGTTTAATTGCTTTCAGAATGGGGTGGTGATGAGGACAGGGAGGAGGACAGATCAGGTCTGGGAAGGATGCGAGCTCTGCAGCAGCAATATCCTGATTCCCCCAACCCAGGTCCATGCAGATTTGCGCCAGCTATATAGCTGGAACGGGAGCATGCCCAAGTAGACCTGGCAGCTTGGCACGGACTTACACTGGGGCAAGTGTAAATGTTCCCTTACCCAAAGGATGACTCAAGAGCCCGAAACTCCCTCTTTGGATAAAGCATCGCCATGCAGGGAGTTAGTTAGGATTGGGCTGCCCAGCACTTTTTCCTAACATAGACGTCAATGGCAGATGTATGAGTCAGAAGAGATAAGCTTCTCTTGAATGCTCCCATTGAAATCAACTGGACTGATGTGTGCTTGACTTGCTCTGATTCATGTTCATGCATTTTATTCTATTGCCAAACAAGCAGGACACCATCAGTATATATTTCTTATTGTGTAGAGTATGCTGAGAGGGACAAAACAAACAACCTAGGACTACAAATTGCCTACATAGGATTTGCGTAATATATTCAAAAATTACACTACTATAATTATCTGCTTGTTCTGTTCTGTCTTATATGGGCTTGAAAATGTATAAAATGTGATAGTGATGAAACTATGGTCCTGTGTGCATTTTCACATTTTCAATATTTCATGCATGGTTGAAAAACAATTTCACACAAAATGTAACACTTAATTTAGTCCAACTCCAAAGAACTACCAACATGTCCTGTCCTTGGTATTTGCTGTGAAGGAGATCAATGAGAACCCGAAGATCCTACCTAACGTCACCCTGGGGTTCTGCATTTATGACAGTTACTTAACTGCAAGGATGACTTATCAGAACACACTGAAACTTCTTTCCCTTGATGAAATGATTATTCCCAATTTCAAATGTGACAAGCAAAAGAATCTCATAGCTGCTATTGGGGGACTTGATTCTGAAATCTCATTCTACATGGCTACGCAGTTGGGCATCTACAAGATTCCACAGGTACAACGGCATTTGAGCCAGGAAGCTTTTCAATACCGTGGGTATTTATCCTTTCACCTAAACTCAGAGACATTCATGATGAATGTATGGGGATGATGGGGATTTGGCAGGGACAGAATATTCTTCATGAGACACTGACTCCTTCTGGTTTCTTCTTCCCGAGATAATATAATATTTCAAATCTATGGGGCCAGGTCTGACATTTCCTTAGTACTGCTTCTGTTTACCACACTGCTGGGGATATGAACTTTCTCAGGAAGAGTTTTAGAAAGTTGTGAGTTCAGAAGCCACATATGCTGGAGGCCTCCTCGGAGGTAAAGGGACATTTGTCCCCTTGCCCCTGGGTAAATGCCAGGTGCAGCCATGGGTAAACCCAGACCTATGCCAGCAATATCACTGACACAAGTCCATTTTAATACATGCAGGTGAATCAGGCCCCAAAAAGGTGTTAGAATAGGTAATGCGCCAGCACGGTCGATTCTGCCTCCCTCCTGGACCTGAGCCACCCACCCCCACCCCATTGCTGCCCCATTCTTCCCCCATTCAACCCCTTCCCTGTCCTGCCCACAGCCTTGCATTAGACTTACCTGGTCTGGAGGGCATCTCATTGACCGCTTGCACCAGTGGGGAAGGCTCCAGCCTTCCTGTCAGCACACGTGACTCTCGCTCTGTTGCAAAACCACTTATGGCACTTTAGTGACAGCACACATCAGCAGGACCCGCATTCTGCCAGTGCATCACTTAGGATCGTACCATAACTCACACATGGGCAGCCCAATCCTATCTAAGATACAGTGGTTGGCACAGCCAGGGCTCACCTCAGGGGAAGGAGAGGTTAATTGTGCGCCAGCTCTGGAGCTGGCGCACGCCCTTGGAAGCCACATAAGGCCGGCCTGGGAAGTGGACAGGGATATCACAGAGTGTGCCACCAATATTTGTGCCCCCTCCCGGGCCCTGCCAACCAATGACCAATCCCAGCCTGCCTTCCCCATACCCCTGCACCAACCATCGGCACGTGCAGGTCCAGGTACATGACAGAGTGAGTGGCACCAACCTCCACGCCGGTGCTACATACTCTCCTACTGACAAGAAAGTCCCTTAGGGCACTTTTGCGACACCGTAGGCTGGCGGAGTGGGAGCTTCTGTGGCCAAAAGTTAGTTAGGATTGCATGGTTAGTGTACAGTTAACACAAAGGATTTTGTATCTTATATCATCGAAGACAGGAGTAGCAGTGAAACTAAAGCGTAGAATCTAGAATCTGTTCAGAAAAGGACATTGCATGATGTAAATGTTTGTTTGCAGTCAATTATAAATATAGTTGATGGTAATTTGCAGCAGGAGATCCTCTGTTGTGGTGCTCAGCCTGTGGAATTCGTTTCCAGTTGAGTTCAGGACTGCCTCCTCCTTGCTGATGATCCAAAGTCATGTAAACATTGGTTTCCAGCAAACCTTCCATTATTTTATTTTTACTAAGTATTCTGGAAATATTTTAGTTGTCACCTTGTTGTGCAAACCAAGGCAGGTGTGACTTGTGCAGGCTCGTGGCCTGGGTTCGCGGAACAAATGACGAGACCAATCATTTGTCTGATCAAGGAGAGTTAACCCATCTGGTCCCGCGGTATGACCTTCCCAGACTTCCCAAATGTTAGTTTGATCAACATTTGTAACGAACCCCCATGTAGAAAGAATCACCCGCAGTAAATTTCGCCGGTGCACCTTGCACCTGGTCTACAGGTGGTGCTTTAGGGACTCAACGGGACTTAAGGTCAACTCAACCTGTCCATTTACTTCTATGTAAAGCATGGACCTGAAAACACAAGATTTCAAACAAAAACATAGTTGTGTTTAACACACAGCTCCAGGGCTTTAGGGGTGTTTAGGGGGATGTCTCACTGAAGTGTACCTCAAGTTTCAAGTCCCTACCTTCAAGGGATTTTTTATGGCCCTTTAAATTCTTGAAATATGCAGATTTTGTTGTGAGTCCAGCACGAAAATGCTCAAACAAACATAGTTGTGTTTAACACACAGCTCCAGGGCTTTAGGGGTGTTTAGGGGGATGTCTCACCTAAGTGTACCTCAAGTTACAAGTCCCTACCTTCAAGGTTTTTTTTAATGGCCCTTTAAATTCTTGAAATATGCAGATTTTGTTGTGAGTCCAGCACGAAATGCTCAAACAAACATAGTTGTGTTTAACACACAGCTCCAGGGCTTTAGGGGTGTTTAGGGGGATGTCTCACCTAAGTGTACCTCAAGTTTCAAGTCCCTATCTTCAAGGGTTTTTTATGGCCCTTTAAATTCTTGAAATACGCAGATTTTGTTGTGAGTCCAGCACGAAAATGCTCAAACAAACATAGTTGTGTTTATCACACAGCTCCAGGGCTTTAGAGGTGTTTAGGGGGATGTCTCATCTAAGTGTACCCCAAGTTTCAAGCCCCTACCTTCAAGGGTTTTTTTATGGCACCTTAAATTCTTGAAATACCAGCTTTAGTCCAGAGTTCTATATGGAAAAGGCCACTGAGTTGTTTGCGCAACGCGTACCCATAAAGTCCCGTTGAGTCCTTTGCGCAACGCCTAATGTTGCGCGTGTGTACAGCTGTGTACAGCTGCTCCCCTGCACCTGAGGTGCTCCAAAAAAGGTGGATTCAAAAGCCAGGGCCCTGGCCATGAAAACAAAGTCAAAGTTTCAATTTTAATTTCAGTGAGGG
This sequence comes from Plestiodon gilberti rubricaudatus, assembly GCA_026170595.1. Taxonomy (NCBI): domain Eukaryota; kingdom Metazoa; phylum Chordata; class Lepidosauria; order Squamata; family Scincidae; genus Plestiodon; species Plestiodon gilberti. The sequence goes on from JANXHW010000006.1 coordinate 25,647,662, forward strand.
GGGGGCCCTGCCCCCAATTCCGGGGCAAATTCCGGGGCATCGTTTTCCCTAAATACAGTGATTTTCCTCCTCTGGGGGGGGTCAGTGGGGTGACCCTAGAACTCTGACAATTGTTTTAAAACATAGGTCCATCTGTCTACTTTCCACAAAAAAAATCCAGAAACATTGGGGCAAGCCATTTTTTTTTAACTATTTACTTTTCGGCCGTACCTCTAAGGACTCAACGGGACTAGATGGGTATGTGTTATGTGAACAATAAGCATTTCTTAAGGTTACATTTGGTCAGCCAACTTAACACTTAAGCAATTCTTTAGGGTATATGTGGTCAGCAACCCTGTTAGCATTTTTTTTTTTTTGCATTTTTATAGAAATAGCATCAATCAGACAGATGCATTAAGAGTGGGGAAATCAGACAGATCCAGGGGTCTTTGGGCACAACTACCTGGTCAATCATTATTTATTTATTTATTTATTTATTTATTTGGCTTCTCTGTGTAATGTTGCTATGGACATTTACTGTATTATTCGTATTGATTTATTCCATTTTGTAAGCTGGCAGGAACGTACTAGTCAGCTTTGAAAGGTGAAAGAATTAAAAAAAATGAAATGTGTTCACATTTAACATTACATGAATGCATCTTCCTTAAATGTATGCTTTCTAAATCAGAATGGGGTTTCAAATGCTATTTGGTAGGTTTCATTACAGTTTTGCATCAATTCTAGCCTCCCTTCTGAACAATTTTATTCCATTTTTCTTTAGATTGCCTACTGTACTTTAGCTCCAGTGAAAAATGTTAAATTGCAGCTACCTTCCTTTTATCGGACGGTCCCCAATGAAGCACATCAGTACAAAGGGATTGTCCGTCTACTTGAGCATTTCCAATGGACGTGGGTTGCGATCCTTGCTTTGGATGATGATAGTGGAGAACGTTTTGTGAGGACATTAATGACAATGTTTTCTGAACATGGAATATGTACAGCATTCAGTCATAAAGTACGAAGTCTATCTCAGTTTACACAGGCAGCACAAATGCTAGAGGCTCTAGATGTAACAGATTCCCAAGTGTCCATGATAATGTCACGAATCACTTCGGAAGTCGCAGTTTATGTAGTAAATGCAGAGGCTGAGACCATGTCAGGTTTGAAACTGGCGATATATTATTATATGATGTTAGTAGGTACAACAGAGTTTTCGATAGGGAAAGTGTGGATTATGACAGCCCAGCATGATTTCTCAACACCAATACTTAACAAAGACTTTGATATACAAGTCTTCCATGGAACCTTGTCTTTTGCAATCCACTCCAATGAAGTGCTGGGGTTTTCGGAATTCCTTCAGTCCCTACATCCTGACACACAAAAAGGAGATGATTTCATCAGGATCTTCTGGGAACAGGCATTTGACTGCGTTTTTTCTGATTCTGATGAGGACAAAGAGAGCAGTGATACTTGTACAGGTCAAGAAAGTTTGGAGAATCTCCCAGGAACTCTCTTTGAAATGAGCATGACTGGCCAAAGCTACAGCGTCTACAATGCGGTCCATGCTATAGCACATGCATTGCAAAGAATGTCCTCAATCAAATCCAAGCTCAGAGCAACAGTGGACAAATGTAGCATCTCTCTTCTAAATCTGTCAAGTTCTCAGGTAATGTTTCACTCAGAAACCAACTCCCTTGTTCATGGTGACTTTAGAAGGATAGAGGGAAAAATTGAGACCAAAGCTCTAGTATGATTCAAATGTCTGCGAAAACTTTGAGTATTTTTGTGAGCAATCAAAGTGGGCATTGTTCAAGGAGCTCAATCTTCCAGTTCTTTCTCTAAAGGAGACTGTTTACTTTTGGAGACTGTGGAAGGTAGTGGTGGGCATTTTCGGTGCCCCAATAGCATCCTTTCCCAGACGATACTGTGATGGCAGTTTCATTCTAAGGAAATGAATCATTCCAAGAATGCCTGGGAAACAAATTCAGTATCCATCATTTGCCCGCACACCTCAATAAAAGAAGTTGAAGGCGAGAACTGATGACAGTTTATTGATATAATCAAATCTTTCTCAAAACTCTATAACCTAAAAACTTCATGTACCATTAAATGTGGGTTACACAGAGGGAGACAACAGCCACTGTTTATACCCACTTCAGGGTATTCCTACCCACCATGACTCAATTCCCAGGATCACCCCAGGTTCTCACCATCTACCTCAGGATAAGGGTAGTGGGGTTTAGGAAGTTTTGAATTGCAGACCCAGCACCAAGCTGCAAAGCTTCTGAGACTGACACCAAAATCGTTGCCCTTAGGGATCCCATCCACCATTCCAACCCATGAAGATCTCTGGGATTGGTCTTGGGTCCCTTTAATGAATCAGCTAACCTCAAGGTGCACCCCAATTTCTGCTCTTAAATCTATATCCACACAATACCTGACAGCTGTGAGCTACATGACTATAATTCACTTTAACTCTCCATCAATACCGAATAGGTAGAGGTGTGTGTGTGTGTGTGCGTGTGTGCGTGTGTGTGTGTGTGTGCGTGCGTGCGTGCGTGTGTGTGGGGGGGAGATCAAAAACCTGCCAGGGCCAATTAGGCAAAAAGCAAAACAAATCCCTGCTTGATTCACAGACCAGCAGCTCATCTTTGATTGCTTTCAGGATGGCTGGATAGGAACCAATCAATACGCTCAAATGAGACTGAAGGCAGCAAGAATGCATGGGCCCTATTGGCCCAGAAGAGCAGGCTCCTGATCCAAAGAAGCCAAGAGTCAGGCACCAGCAACGTTTTACCCTGGATGGGGAAGGAAAAAAAATAGCACTTTGTGCTGAAGGTGCTCCACTACCAGAATTCTTGCGTTTGCAACGTTTCTAGATACAACCCATTAACATTTTCTATTTCTCTAGAATAAGGAACTACTGTACTTCAAGGCATTGATGCTTTTAAATTGTAGTGGACCAATGAAACTAAAGAAAGCTATCTTCCTGCCAGAGGCGAAACAAGGGTGGAGCGGAGGCAAGTAGTTCTGCAAGACTCCGTTACACTGGAGTCAGTGACCCCTCCCCCTTGCTGTTGGAGCCATTCCAGCAGCAACAGGGGAGTGTCCTGCGTGTTGCCTTTGCTGCCAGAATGGCTCCAACAGCAAGGGGGAGGGGCCGCTGACTCCAGTGTAACGGAGTCTTGCAGAACTACTTGCCTTCGCTCCACCCTTGTTACGCCTCTGCTTCCTGCAATGTTTGTCTTCTCTTCTTCCAATCCAGCTTCACCTTTTCCTGAGGAGCATTTCATTTAACAACACTGCCGGAGACACCGTATCTTTTGATGAGGAAGGTGAATTAGCAGGTGGATTTGATTTGATCAACTGGGTGACTTTCCCCAACCAGTCCTTCTTAAAGGTGAAATTAGGAATGATGGATCCACTGGCTTCCAAAAGCAAGGAATTCAGCATTACTGAAGAAGCCATCACGTGGCACGGCATGTTTAATCAGGTGGGATTTGAAAATAGCTTGTATGATGGAAAGCCAAATGGGGAATGAATGTGGGGAATTTCTCTAAGCCAAATCTCTCATATTCTCTAGAAAAGAGTTCTCAAACTGTGGCTCACGAACCACTTTGTGGGTCATGGCCCCTTTCCGAGGTGAGTCATCAGTCCACCCACCTGCTCTTGCCTCCATTATGCTCCAAACTGGAGCAAAACAGAAGCAGCCAGAGGCCATTCACCTACTTCAGTTCCTTCTCTGTCGCATTGGGCCAGGGACAGCCTCCAGAGACGTCTGTGGGTCTTGGAAGACCTCTGGAAGTGACTTCCAGGTCACTTCCACCTTCGAAAATGTGAATTCCAGTCGTATCGTGAGGCCTGCGGCAGTAGCATTGCTGGAGGTGGGGCAGAACTCTAGGTTCCTCACCATGCTGAGCTCCATTGCTCACCGGCATGAGGCGGCTCTGCCCCCTCGCCTTCAGAGCCATTCAGTCAGGCGAAGGCAACGCACAGGAGACTCCCTGCACATTGCCTTCACTCCACTGAATGGCTCCGAAGTCGAGGGGGCAGAGCCGCCTCATGCCGGTGAGCAATGGAGCTCAGCATGGTGAGGAACCTAGAGTTCTGCCCCACCTCCAGTGACACAACTGGTCTGCGGAGGCCACTAGAGGCTGTCCCGGTGGGTTGCGAGAGGGGAGCAGCTGCAGAAGGTGAGTTGCAACTACGAGGACTTTGAGAACAGCTGCTCTAGAACAGTGGTGCCAGCTGTACCCACTATAATCCAACCACTCCACTGACAGAGATAATGGAACTTATTTTAGTGGAGCAATACATGTTCACATTTCTGTATATACAGGTGGTGCCAATAGCTGTGTGTAATGATCACTGCTATCCAGGATACAGCAGAAAAAAGAAGGAAGGGAAACCATTTTGTTGCTATGATTGTGATCCATGTCCAGGAGGGAAGTTTTCATACCAGAAAGGTAGTATAAATTATATGCACATTAGTGAATAATGCAACAATACAATTATTTACAGTGTGTGTGTGTGTGTGTGTGTGTGTGTGTGTGTGTGTGTGTGTGTGTGTGTGTGTATTCTCTCTCTCTCTTTTCATGATTCTACTTTCATGAGTTCGTCATTACAATAACAGTTCTCTGTGTTTTTCAGACATGGATGACTGTTTCAAATGTCCAGAAGGTCAATTTCCAAACAAGAATCGAAGTGAGTGCCTTCCCAAAGACCTCCATTTTCTCTCTTTCACTGAGCCTTTGGGAATGACATTAAGTGCCTTGGCTTTGTCTTTTTCTCTGATCACAGCTTTGGTGCTTGGAATTTTCATCAAGTACCGGAACACTCCCATTGTCAAAGCCAACAATCGAGACCTCACCTACTCTCTGCTGATCACCTTATTGCTCTGCTTCCTCTGCTCCTTACTCTTCATTGGAAAGCCTCACACAGTGACCTGTTATATACGACAGACATCTTTTGGCCTCATCTTCTCATTGGCTGTTTCTTGTGTCTTGGCTAAAACTATCACTGTGGTTCTGGCTTTCATGGCCACCAAGCCAGGGTCCAGGATGAGGAAATGGGTGGGGAAGAGACTGTCAAACTCCATTATCCTTAGTTGTTCCTTCATTCAAGTCAGTATTTGTGCTGTGTGGCTCTGCATCGCACCTCCCTTCCCAGATTTGGACATGGACTCTCTGGCTGAAGAAATTGTTGTGGAATGCAATGAAGGCTCCATCACTATGTTTTATTGTGTTCTGGGGTACCTGGGATTTCTGGCTATGGTCAGCTTCACTGTGGCTTTCCAGGCCAGGAAGTTGCCAGACAGTTTCAATGAAGCCAAGTTCATCACCTTCAGTATGTTGGTGTTTTGCAGTGTGTGGTTGTCATTTATCCCACCTTACTTGAGCACCAAGGGAAAATATATGGTGGCTGTGGAGATTTTCTCTATCTTGGCCTCTAGTGCTGGGTTGCTGGGCTGTATCTTTTTCCCCAAATGCTACATAATTATCCTGAGGCCTGAGCTGAACAGCAAGGATCAGCTAATAAGGATAAATTAATCTGTTTCATATATTTTTCTTAGAAGTATCTGGAATAAGCAAGGTCAATATATTTGTGGTTACCTCTCTCTTCCCAGTCCTGATACGAAATACGAAACCAATTCTTGATGATCCCCTGCTAACTGGGCAAGAGGCACTTTTTCAATTGGTACTCCTCTTATTTTTAGCAGGGGGAGAGTAACTGCCCCCCTTTCACCCCAGCACAGTGTCTTTTCTGGTGGCTGTTTGCTGGTGTGTTCTGCATCTTTTTAGATTGTGAGCTCTTTTGGGACAGGGAGCCATTTAATCATTTGATTTTGTCTGTAAACTGCTTTGTGAACTTTTTGTTGAAAAGCGGTATATTAATAATGTTAACAATAATAATGTACATAATATGTGTTTTTCACTCCCTACAGAAGATTTTTGTACGAAGACTTTGTACATGCCTTGTAAATTGTAAATGCCTTGCGTCGCCGCTCGCGAGCGTGGGGAGATTGTCCTGCCCCCCCCCCGAGGGAGGCAGGAGATGAGCCACGATAGGCCCGGCCTGTGATTGGCCGGGCCAGGTCATGTGGGACCGAGTGTCGACTGAGGAGATGCCGCAGCCCTCAGTCGTCGCCCGGGAGACGAAGCAAGAGGACACACGAGGCGGAGCTCCCTTGCGCACTGCCCTCACCCTCTGGGTATTATACTAAAGCAAGAACATACAGACTTCTGCAATCGACCACATCCCTTTCTCTCCCTGTCCCTTCTCTCAGCCTACAGGCTGTAGAGTTGCATTTTAGAGACTTATAAATAAGGGCATACATCCAGCCTGGGAAAACAGAAGAATGTGTTAGTTCTATACCCAATCCTGAGCATGTCTACTCAGAATTTAGTCCCATTATCCGGGGCATGTCTACTCAGAAGTAAGTCCCATTATAGTTGTGGGGCTTGATCCCGGGCGAGCGTGCTTAGGAGTGCAACCTTAGTAAACAAGAGCACTTTTACCCCTCCGTTCGCCCGCAGACTACATATATATAAACATGAAAAGGGCAGAAATTAGGGGCCAGGCCTAAAAGAGCCTGGGATAAGGAAAGGTTGTGCCCAGGTGCCCCCCCCCTTGCCCCTTACCATTGTCATCAGCAAGAGGACAGGAAAAGCCAGTGGGGAGACTGGAGGGGGCGATGGGGACAAAGTGCTGGGGTCCCAAGGCGCTTTTCCTTTAAAGGGAGAGGTACAACGATGAGGGCTTTCGTTCCAGGCTTGAAGTTCTGGGGAAGGTTCAAGGGACAGTTACTTTTGCCTGGTTTTACAGGCTGTGAGACTTTCACCAGGGTAGCTTTTGAAGCTGCACTTAATTCTTGGGTCTTACAGGCTGCAAGGATTTACCCAGAGGGCTATACACTGTACCTTTAAACTTGAAACCAGGCCCCTTTCTTGTCCCCTCACACTTTGGGATATTGGTTTTCCTACAGCAACATTGCTGTCCTCCATTTTAGGTGTAGCCCGGTGGCCTCAGCCTTCAGCCTTAAAGGGCCAGGCTCCCCCCCTTCAGCTGTAGCAGAGATGGGTTTTACATTTGAGTAACGTGAAGGGTCCGGGCCAGCTACTCACTCTTAGCCTCAGTTGTTGGGGATGTAAAATAGAATGGGGAATGATAGAGATATTGGAGTAGGTTTATATGTCCCACTGTGGATTGCAGGTTTCCTCAACTCCCCCCCCCCCGTTATTAAACAGGCAAACAAAATGCAGCTGTGCCGCTATACCTGCTTGTGCCCCTAAGGGGGTGGGTGGGTTTACCTCAGGCTTCCCTTCAGGTATTTGTGTACCCATATTTGAGAAGTTCACTTGTTCCCTTCATCCATTTACTATTTTAGCTGCAGTGGCCAGTGTTAAGTGGCCTTCAGTCTCTACTTTAGCCATACTTTGTGTAACTTGCTGGCCAATTTGGGTCTGGCCACTCTCTAGCTCTTTTCCTTACTGGCTTGAACCCACTTTTTCTTGGCCTACAGGCTGCGTTCTGGAAAGTGGGCTTTAAGCCTCACGATAGTGAGCATTGGGGGGGGCTACCTTGCACATCATTATATATGAGTGGATCACAGGGGGTGGGGGTATCACGGGGTAGCTGCTCCCTGCTTCACTGCCATATTCTTTAATTCTGGTCATGAGGAGGTTGTCTTCCGGCCGCTGCTCCCATTCATGGCTCCTTTCACCTGCACCCCCCCCCCCCGACGTTCCTTTTCGTTTAGGTTTCTGTACCTATGCACTTTTTACGGCTTACAGGCTGTGTAATTAGAAGGGGGGTGCTTTAAGTGGCATTGTGAAGAGTGCTCCCTCCCTTCATATCCTTATCCACACTTTGATCACGGGGATGCCTATGAGCAGCTTCTCCCTGCGTTAATGCCAACTCTTTAAAGTTGTTGTGGGGTGTGTGTCTGGGCAACCACCCTTCATTTCAGCCCCTCCTTTTCCCGGTGCTCCCCAACTATTTGCATGGCCACTTTGTTTAGTTTAGGGAGTCACTTACAGTACTTTCTCACTGCCTCCAGTGGGTGCAGCCTATTCTCCTTACCTTTGGTGGTTAACAGGCATGTTTTCTCTCCACCTATCTATGGTGGATTTTTGCCGACAATGGGGCACTTGTGGCCTTATTTGAGTCAGGTTTTTCCAGGGTTCCCTTGTCCGTTTATTCTTATGTTGCTGCCCTGCATCCAGCCCCCTTTTTACTGGTCACACTAGTCAGGGGATTTTTTTTACTGTTCCTATGTTTAGTTTAATTTTGCCCCAATGAATGCTTTGAGGAACGCCTGAAAGAAAATAGTTTAAAAAAAGGGCTTTCCCCAATTGTTCTGGTTTTTTTTTTTTTTGTGGAAATTAGACAGGTGAAACTATTTTTAAAACAATTTTCAGAGTTCTAGGGTCACCCCACTGACCCCCCCCAGAAGAGCAAAGATAACTGTTTTTAGGGAAAATGAGGTGCAGGAATTGGTTGAAGGGTACCCCCTCCCCACTGAAATTAGAAATGAAACTTTGGCGCTTTTTTTTTCATGGCCAGGGCCCGAGCTTTTGAATCCACTTTGTTTTGAGCACCTCAGGTTTAGGTGAGCAGCTGTACACAGCTGTAAGCAGGAGCAACACCAGGCATAGCTCAAAGCACTCATTGGTGTTATATGGGTATCTGCCAGGTTGCAGTGTTATACTGATTTTCAGCAGGATTTTTGCAGGCAGCTCAATGTAGATGTTTATCTCTAGGGTTTTTTTTTCTTTCCCCCCTCATCAGGCTGAGCAACCCTGCAAGGGGCTCCTCGGGTGTTTCCCGTTGATGGGGACAGTCTATGCATTTATGGCCAGTGACATACTTGTATCGATTTGGGCCACCCCTGTCGCTTATCTCATGGGTTGCAAGAAGGTATAGGAACTTCACACTCCCTTTGATATGAATGGAAAGGTCCTAATGGCCTGTTTAGTACACTTAACTTATGGTTAAGATATTGGCACTTTCGGGCCTTAAATCAAGTGGTCCCCACCATCTCGAGGGCCAGCAGTTTTATTTGTGCATTTGGGCCCCCCGATTAAGATACACTCGCTCCCGGCGTGAGCGCTGGGCTGGGACCACAGGATGTCAGCCCTATGCCTTTACGGCAATTGTGTGCCTATGAGTCCTGAAGGAGGGTTCTGGCTTCCACCTGTTTGTCCTTTGGGCTTTTGAGTCCGTGAGGTTATGGGCATGCACGAGCTTAGGCTGGTGCTTTGCCAGTGTGGTTATTGGGGTTTTTGCCCCTTTTTGACTGCTTAGTACTCCAGTTATAGGCGCCCAACGTTTATTGTGCGTTCCTTTAGGGGTTGCTGCCACTTCCTTACCCTTGGGTCAGTTATTGTTCTTCACATTTTCGGCAGTTGAGCTTTAACCTCAGCCGGATTTTAAGGGGTTCATACTGTTAGTAGGATCATTCCCTCACCTTTTGAAGCTGGAACAGCTAGCAGGGGTGGGGAGCGTCCCTTAAATAAAGAGTAGGTAGTCTGGGGGTAGGGCATGCTGCCCATCTAGAACCTTGAGTATAGAACTTCCTCCCTCCCCGCTTAGGTGACCATCCCTTAGATAATAATAATGATAATAAAATAACTGAGGAAAATAAATGCAATAGTAACTAAAATTAGGAATAATAATAAACTTTAAACCTAGTATTAGAACTGTAAGCGGGCCCTCAATCTCGGGGATGTGCAGCTTTCTACCGAAGGTGTGTCCAGAGGCTGGCCGGCCAAAGTCTGACCAGCAGGCACAGATGTAGGTAGTCTACCTGAATACGAAGGTTCTGGATCGGTGAAGCCTCGGCTGCTGTTGCTCTTGGGTTGTCGGTAGAGACAATCCGAAGGACCAGTCTCTGGCGTTCCGGAGCCTTTCGTGGCTACGTTGGTAAGTACCTGGTCGGGCAGTGAGGCCCTCTATGACCATCGTGCCGCTCCTCCCCCCAGCTGTGGGGCCTGGGTGCTCAGTGAGGAGCACGAAGCCCAGAGTGGGGGAGGCGGCTGCTGCCTGTTGGCATGCTGGTCAGGCAATGAGGCCCTCTATGACCATCTTGCATCTCTAACACAAAGAAGATCATTGGACCTCCTTAACCGGCAGCAGGAACTGTCATTCGTGAACAAGGTGTGGTTTCCGCTTCTTCAAAGGTCGTTTGGACAACACACAAGGGGGGAAAAGCTGCAGCTGGCCAGTGTGCAACAACCTGCCTCTGCCTCTAATTGATCAGCCCGTTCTGCACCTCACTCACACTGCTACATGGTACTCCATAACGGTATCCCTTTAAGAGGTCATGCAGTGTAACTAGGCAACAAGCTTCCGTTGTGAATCAGCAGTTAGTGCTTCTCAACTACAAAAAATAACGATGCTCCTCAACAGACAGTAACATCTACCGGCTTGAAGCCGCATTGGTTCGTGTGTTTGCTTTGATAAAGTTACAAGTGTGTAACGAAACGTCAGCAAGTGTCAGTAATATCGCCTGCCAGCATCAGATAGTCCAGGAGAACGCAGTTCAGCTGCTTGTCTCTTTAAAGCGATCACGGACATCAAAGGATTTTCCACTGGCAAGCCTCAGGAAATTTTCTATCTGTATTTCCTCAAAATAAATACATGGCTGGAAAACCCATTAAGCGTACCTCTTTACTAGTTACAAATAGCCATGAAAATCTTCATACTTTTCTGAAATAAATATGTATTTGCGTGACTGGAAGTTTGTATTGATCTCTATTGTGATATCTTCTCCTAATGTAATAGTATACCTTGTACAAAGTACAGCAAGTCCTTACTTACGGCACAATCCTGAAGATCGATTGGGTGGCGGAACGAGTGTTCTGCTGCCTGAAGCAGTCGCAAAAGTGCCGTAAGGCATGTTTGCATCTACTTTCGAGCAAGGAAGCCCGGCGCAACACGTAAGTACAGATCCGGCGGACAGGGGAAGGTTCAGTGGGGGAGGGAGGGGGGACATTGGCCCAGCCGGCTCGGGCGGGGGAATGGCTCCCACCATACCCTGGCCCCCGCCAGGTAGCTGAGCCAGAGGCGTCGGGCGCCGGGAGGGCGCCCAGGCGCGAGGGGGCGGAGCCAGTGTCACGTCACATCGACGCACCGTAGAAGCAGCCCCCCCGTCCGTTTTGTTCCCATTTCGGAGCCAAACGGCTCCAGGGAGGGAGGGAGGGAGGGCCCAAACAACGCTGCTGCTCGAAACGACACTGCTTTTCGACACACAGTGAGTTCCCCGCCCTCCCTCGATCGAGCGCCTGGAGCTCCTGCTCCACATGCTCCACCATAGTTATGGCGTTGAGCTGAGCCATTACATGGCCTCCCCGACTTACGCCAGCAAAATCTCTGGTTTAGGTAGGATTGGGCTCCCTGTGTCTACAGTATCCCTCATGCTCCACACTCCATGTCAGATCCAACAATATTTTCTCCTCAACTGATGCAAACGATGATCTCACCCCACAAAATATTCTGGAGTGCTAATTTTGAAACTTATAATTAACTTCAATTACTAGGAAACATCCTCCATCTAGGGAAATATCATGGATTATCTAAAGCCAGAAGAAGAACAAATCTGATAACCAAATCTGGCAGTGTGTATAATATGCCTTTCTGTGTTATTCACTGCTAGACTGAGGAATAGCACCAGGTCTACACCAGTCTCATCATCTTTGGTAATTAATTCAGCAACAGATTTGAGAGCCAGCGAATGAGTGAGTTGCGGCCAGGTTCTTGGGGGCTGATAGAAAGTGGAAATTCTGAATCAGGATTGGGCCAGGATGACAGGAATATTTCTGCTACTGCCGCTGCTCATTCTGTGTCTCCAGTTTCCTGCCGCTAAATGCAAGGCACAGCCTGTCATGTGCACCATCCCTGACCCCTCCCAGCTCCCATACAAGTATCATCAGAGAGGAGATCTAATCATTGGCGCGATTGTTTCCCAGTTTGGCTGCCTCTTTGATGACGTTTCTTTCAGCGAACACCCCAAAACCAAGCTGATGGATGAACTGATGTAGGTAATCATGTCATCCCTCCATGACCTCCAGTATTGTAATATTTCACACAAGGATCAGCATGTTCAGAACACAGACAGCTTTATTTGTTTGTTTGTTTGTTTGTTTATAAGATGCACACACCTTTATTAGCAGGATTCTTTAAAAAAATCTGAACAGTTGGATCTCCATATTCGTGGGGGTTCCGTTCCGAATCCCCCGATACTGAAATCCATATAGAGCCAAATTGCACTCCTATAGCCTCTTCTGGGTCGCTCAACGTTCCCCCTCCCTTCCCCAGGCTCACCCCAGTGCATTCTGGGGCGACCTTGGGGACAAGACGGGGGAAGTCAAGCAACCTGGAAGAGTCTGCAGGAGTGCAATTTTGCTCTTTACAGCTCTGCAAAAGCTTTGCCAGTCAAAAGCTAAGAAACACTATTTTTAACATTTTTTTCTTATTTTCAGGTTACAGTGACCCCTGCATCCGCGTTGTCACAAATTCGTGGATGGCGGATCCGCGGATAGTGGGGAGGGTCCACTGTATATGAATATATTTTCTTCTGTGTGATATGCATGCACGTATTCTTGTCCATTCTTTATTCCTCATCACATTGTGTCATGTCTTTCTCCTCTTCTCTCCTGTGTCCCTCATGTGCATCTGGCTTCTGTGGCTCATGGGAACCTGACTTATACCAAGTCAGACCAGTTGTCCACATGGGTCAGCTTTGTCAAAACTGACAATGCAGACCTCCGTCTTTTCAGACATGAACCTTTCAATGCTTTACCTGGAGCTCACAGTCAGGGGTTCAGCCAGGGACGTTTTGCATGTAACTCATGTGTTCTACCGCTGAAACACACTCATGTTTAAATCAACCCACATAATGTCAGAGCTCCCTCTGTACCTCCACAGATCTCAGGCACTATCACTTGCTATCCTTTACTCACAGATCCTAAACTAATATTCTTTGGGTAACAAGGCTTGATTTCAAATCACATGAATGCTCTGTTCTTTCCACTATTTTCTGAGTCTGTCCTTTAGCCAGAATATATCTAGAAGTTTCCTATAAACAAGGACACATCAGAATGTGGTGAGTACAGCTTCCCTTTTTGAAATACATTCCTTGTTACACCTAAAGAATACACACGGAGAGTTAAGAGTACTATCAGCAGCCAGGCTTCTTGGAGGCAGGGTGCTGGAGATGGGAAACTCTGGTGTGTTCTGGACAGTAACACCACTTACTGTCTCATGCTTCATCCTCGCTCATTTTTTTTTAAGGCAGTGCTTATTTGAGAGGTGCCTGTTACCAGAAAGTCAGCTGAGAAGCTCTTCCTCCTGGTACTGGCTGCAGGTAGCGAGTATGTTAGAAAAAGAGATGGGGGAGGAATTGGGAAGAAACCACTTCGCTGCATTCTTCATCAATAGATTTGATGATACAAAAGATACAGAACTGGAGGAGGAATTGGGAAGAAACCTCTTCGCTGAATTCTTTCTCAACTAGTGACCCCATTCTCAGGATTCTAGAATGTTTAACTATTTTAGGCATCACTGGAAACAGAGTATGTTGATTTTAGCACCAACTTGATTCTTCATTTAACTAATTGATTCAAGATGAGATGCTACAGAACAAAACTGGCATAATCCAGCCAAAGTTTTGCACTCCTAAGTTCCATTGATTTCAATGGTGTTGAAGAGTTAAGGGTGTCCTTAATGCTCCCATTAAAATCCACATAACTGGTCTGTGCTTAACTTACAGCCTAATCCTATTGGGTTGATCTGTTGGCGGAATGAGTCTTCCACCATCAGAGATTGCCTTATGTCAGTCGCAAACGCCTCTCCGGAAACACGCCAAGCTGCCAAGCTGCACGTTGCCAGAATGCTGGTGGAGAGGCCAGAGTGCCACCACATAGGGAGGTGGGTTGGGGAAGGCCCACCGACCCAGGTAGGCCAGTGGGGGAGGTGGAACATGGCAGGTGGCGGGCAAAATGGGGGCAGGAAGTAGGCAGAACAGGATGGCAATTGGGGCGGGAAGGAGGATGGATCGGATCAAGGAAGGGGCCGGGTTGGTGGCAGTGGCATCCACCAAATTGAACCTCCCTTCCTGGACACGATCCCCTGACCCAGGCGCATGCGGTCTTGTACCAGTGATTTTGCTGATGTAGGTTCGAATAGATCCAAATAAAGCTGTCTGGGCCTTGGAACCTCACCCCCAGGTTACAGAACCAATGAGCCCTTACCCAGAGAAGACATCTAGGACTCCCCCCCCCTCAGAATGTAGTATGTGCTCCAGTGGCATGGATGCATCAGCAGGGGATGCAGGATAGGATTGCCCCCCCCCCAAGTCTGAATCATGTCCATTTATTTTATTTTATTTTAAAACTAGTAGAATGCCATCAGTAGGTAGGTGTTTTTTTTTTATTCTGTAGAGTATCACTGTGTAATAAAATTGAACAATTTTGTGTTTATCGGAATATTTTGACGTTTCTGTATTACAGCGCACCCCCATAAGAAGCACAGCAGACAAGTGCGTGGGTTGATAATATTTATTAAATATAATTAAATAAAATTAACTGCAGCAGGGAGCTATGGGTTAAAATATGGGGGTACTCCACCCCCCACCCGTTTGTGGGCACTAGTTGGGGGAAACGGGTCTTCCGTCTACCTCCCCATACTAAGCGAGCGTCACAACCTGGCTCCAAACCACCCTTGGTCCTAAACCATGGTGGTTTATCCCAGCCAACCCCTGAAGGGGTCGAGGCAGCTGGAGAGCGCAGAGTCCCATGGCAAAGCCAGGCGGTGCCCTTGCCCATTCCAGCCGGAGAGCTCGCCAGCCAGCCTCACCGATCTGGTCATGTATCTCGTGAGCGGTTCTGACTCACCCTCCGGCCTTGCTAACCTCAGGCTGTATGCATAGATGTTATACCTGCCTATCGTCCCACACACACACACCTGCCATGGGAACACGAAACAGCCTATTTAACCATGACAAGACGACCCAACCAACCCAGCCAGTCTGAGGTAGGCGAAAAAACCGCCAGCCAGTGGCCAATCAGGCTGACGGCAAAAAATTCCTATCCGGTCCCCCCAAAGGGGCGGCCAGCTAATCCCAGACTAGATACAGGGAAGGGAGGGGAGGGGCTCAAAAGCTCAGCGTGACTGAGAGGCCGTTAACGTGCCGCCTCAGCACGCGCCAGCCCCAAACGCTGCCGGCCAATCCGGGCAGCGCAAGAACGCGCTCTTGGCTGCTGCACCTCGGGGAGGGGCGCCGCAAACCCGACGCAGGGCGAAGTGCCCTGCATCGCCATTAACGTTGGTGCGAGGATTTCAACAAAGCTGCTATTTTTGGCATAGCATCAGTAGTTCAGCCAGCAATCATGCTACTAAAGAGTTAGCCTACAACTTCTTGCCATGGCGAATGACATTGTATTAATACAAACACAAAATTTAAGGTAACTAAAAAAGTTTTGATGATACAAAAAAAAACAACCCTAAGAGTACCATTGGAATTAGTGCTTCTGAATTGTATAAGAAACATGTAAAACTAAACAAACAATTTCTGTGTTACAAAGTGTGTGCTGGGGGAAGACAAATTAGCTTCATAAGAATTGAATACATGTACTCAGAAGTTAGGAAATATCACACTATTATAATGATCAATATATGGGCTTGAAGGTGTATACAATTCCATTCTAATAGCATTTCTAATAGCAACATCATGATCATGTACATAATGAAATGCTCTCGGAGAGATACTTCATGGTGGTTTTAATACCTGTCTCACACAAAATCTAACACTTCCTTCAGTACCGTCCCAAACTACTACCAACATGTCCTGTCCTTGGTCTTTGCTGTGAAGGAGATCAATGAGAACCCGAAGATCCTACCAAATGTCACCCTGGGGTTCCACATTTATGACAGTTACATTAATGCAAGGATAACTCATCAGAACACCCTGAAACTTCTTTCCACCCAAGAAAGGATTGTCCCCAACTTCAAATGTGACAAGCACCAGCATCTGATAGCAGCCATCGGGGGACATGATTCTGAAATCTCCCTTCACATGGCTACACAATTAGACATCTTCAAGATTCCACAGGTACAATCAGCATGTGACCCAGGAAGGCTTTTAAAAACTGAGGATATTCGGCCTTTTAATTATACTCAGAGGCATTCATGGATGTATAGGGATGATGGTGATTTGGTTGGAATAAAATAATCTTCATTACACCACTGACTCTTAATAATCTTCATTATTACTTGTTACACAGACTCTTTAGGGGATATTTCTGGTTTCTTCTTCTCTAAATGACTGAATAGTTAGAATCTATTGATCCAGGTTTGACATTTCCTTAGCACTGTGGTGGCTGTTACTGTTTACCACACTGCAGAGATTCATGTGAACTGTCTCTAGAAAAGTTTTAGGAAGTGGCTAGTCCAGAAGCCACAAGTACAGTGAACTAAAAAGCACAGAAAAAGGAATTAGGGTCTGCATCCTATGCACAGTTTCCTGGGAGTAAGTTCCATTGAACGTAATGGAAGTTACTTCTGAATAGACATGTATAAGATAGCGCTGTAGGTACAGAAAATGTCTTAGGGCCCAATCCTATCCAACTTTCCAGTGCCAAAACAGCCACAATGCAGCCTCTGTGGTAAGGATGCAAATGTTCCCTTACCACGGTACCAGGTCTCTTACCAGAGTCTCTTACCAGAGACCCTTACCAGGTCTCTGTGACTGCCCTCCTCACTGGATGAAGCACACTCCCTGCATCAGTGCTGGAAAGTTGGAAAGGATTGGGCCCGCAGTCATTAATTCTTCATGTGCACCAAACAAGAATGTGCAGAAAGATAGAGCAAAAGAAATATTTCATGAATGTTGTGTATTAAATTTTACATATAGTATACAATTAGCACAAATTATTTTGCAGCTTGTACAATGGAAGAGGAGAGTGGTAGTGCGACTACAACATAGAAACTTGGAGGCGGTGAGATTGGCATCCTCATCGAACACTGTATTCTATTCTCCCTCGCAGACCTCGAGCCCCAACACGGTGCTTCGCCGGCTAAAGAGCCGGCGAGGATTCAAGTAGCCCCATTGCAGCTGGGAGTTTACCTGGGATAAGTGGGCAAATGTCCGCTTACCCCGAGTAGAAATCCAGCTGCCTTCTTCCCCAGATAGGATACAGTGTTGGGCACATGGACAACATTGCACAGCCTATGCTGGGGACGAATAGGATTGTGCTGTCCCAAAATCTTATTTTCAAGCAAGATTTGCCTTGAGCAAGACATCAAGAAAGATTTGAAAAAGAATACACCCAGGTTCGTTCTATATAAAATTATTTTTAAAAACAAACATCCACACATTTCTTGTTGAATTAATTCATAGTCCTTCCATGTAAGCTTTCTATTTCAGAATTGGGTTTCTTCTCAGCAGTTCTTTGATTTGGTGGGATTCAGTATAGTTTGCATCAATTCTAGCCTCCATTCTGAACAATTGTATACCATTTTCTTTAGATTGCCTACTGCACTTTAGCTCCACTGATGAATGTTAAATTGCAGCTCCCTTCCTTTTATCGGACAGTCCCCAATGAAGCACATCAGTATAGAGGGATTGTCCATCTACTTGAGCATTTCCAATGGACGTGGGTTGCGATCCTTGCTTTGGATGATGATAGTGGGGAAAACTTTGTGAGGACCATGACGACAATGTTTTCTGAACATGGAATTTGTACAGCCTTCAGTCAAAAAATACCAAGTATATCTCAGTTTACAGATACAGCAAAAATGCTAGAAACCGTAAATGTAGAAGACTCTCTTGTGTCCATGACTATGTCACGAATCAATTCTGAAGTCAACGTATATGTAGTAAATGCAGAGATTGAGACCATGTCAACTTTGAAAATGACAATATATTTTTATATGATGATAGAAGGTATTACAGAGGTTTGGGCAGGGAAAGTGTGGATTATGACAGCTCAGTTTGGTTTCTCATCACCACAAATTAACAGGGATTTTAATATACAAGTCTTCCATGGTGCCTTGTCTTTTGCAGTCCACTCCAATGAAGTGATGGGGTTTTCAGAATTCCTTCAGTTCTTACATCCTGACTCTCAAAAAGGAGATGATTTTATCAGGATCTTCTGGGAACAGGCATTTGGCTGCATTTTTTCTGACTCTGAAGAGGGCAAAGTGAGCAGTGATATTTGCACTAGCCAAGAGAGGTTGGAGGATCTCCCAGGGACACTTTTTGAAATGAGCATGACTGGCCAAAGCTACAGCATCTACAATGCAGTCCATGCAGTAGCACATGCATTGCAAAAGATGTCCTCATTCAGGCCCTTGTTTAGAGCAATGGGGGACGCATGTGGACTGTTTCCTCTGAATCTGCAATGTAATCAGGTAATTTCCCACTTCAGTTCTCTTGTCCATGGTGATATCAGAAGAGTAGAGAACCAAAACCAATTCACCTAGTCTTTGAAATTCGATGTATCATATGTTTACAAAAGTTTGAACATGTTCAACAAATAATAATGTGAGCCTTTCAGGAGCAATCAAATTGAGCAAGGTATGCAGCGTAATCCTGCAGGAGGGGCGCTGGCGATGGAACGAGTGTTCCATTGCCAGGAGATGTCGTAAACGTGCCGTAAAGCATGTTCGCGATGGCTCAGGAGCAAGAAAGGCTGGTGCAGGGGCCGGTCTTCTTTGCTTCAGTGACAGAGCACCCATGCAGCCCCCGGACCAGGTAAGCCACGATCCGGCAGGGGTGTTTCGCCAGGTGGGGTAGGGGGACCATTGAACACTCCCTGTCAGAGGCTCTCAGGGAGTGGAACTCCACTGACACTGAGGAGAAAGCATTCTGAGGACCATCTCCTGGGTGAAAGTGATGCAAATAGTTTCCTGATCAGATTCATGCCAGAGATTCTGAGACCAGGATGATTAGCCCCAATCCCCACCAGGAAAAGATTGCATAGGCCATGGAAGCACTTGCTACTATTTCCTACCCCACCTCCTAAACATAAGCATGCAAATTTGGGGGGAAATGAATAAGGTGGCAGCAGTGGTAGCTGTGGTGTGTGCTTGTTATTTTAATTTGATATCCGAGTATATTTGAGCCTGACAAAAGGCTCATGCAATTGCAAGCAGGCCAGTGTTTGTCCTTATGGATGTAAACATTCATGCAGTTGTGCTTATTTTTTCAAGCACCCTGTTGTATTGTTCATGACATTTCTAGATACAACCCACTAACATTTACTGTTTCTCTAGAACAAGGATATACTTCAAAGCATTGATGCATTTATGTTGGAGTGAACCAATAAAACAAACTGGCAATCTGTATCTTTACTTCTTCCACTTTAGTTTCACCCTTTCTTGAGGAGCATCTCATTTAACAACAGTGCTGGAGACACGGTGTCCTTTGATGCGGAGGGTGAATTAGTAGGTGGATTTGATCTTATCAACTGGGTGACTTTCCCCAACCAGTCCTTCTTAAGAGTGAAAGCAGGACTGATGGATCCATGGGCTTCCAACAGCAAAGAGTTCAGCATTACTGAGGACGTCATCACATGGCATCATATGTTTAATCAGGTGGGATGACTATAGGCAGTGATGGAGACTTAAGTCTATTGACTTGGACTCAAGTCGCATCAATGACTTGACTCGGGGATTGTAAAAGACTCGAAAGACTCAACTCGAGACTTGGAACCTTTTATGACAAGTCCAGTTTTATTTAGGTTTAAACCCATTTTCACCAATAAATAGATAGGGACTCGCAACCAAAGACTCAGGACTTGGGGGCAAAGACATGGGACTTGACTTGAGACTTGGAGTCAGAGACTTGATCCATATCCCTGACTATAGGTTGGAAAATGGAAAGCTAAACGGGAAATGTTCCAGAATTAGAACTCGTTTATTTTGACCCTTGATAATGCTTCTCTCCCCTCTAAGGATTTCCATTCAGTCACAAGTAGGGTTAACAGTGTTTTTACCCGAATATGCCCCACAAAACACACGGGACCTGATATGGAGGAAAGGGTCACTTTATTGAAATACAGGAAAGCAAGATCATAGGTAAAGAGGAGATCAGCAGGCTGGGGTCAGGGTGTTACATGCGCACGTGAGAACCGTTGCTGCGCTCAGGTGAGAATGGGAAGAATGTTGCACGGAGCCCACCGAAAGGTACGGCTCCTCCCACACTCCTCCCATAGAAACATGATAGGGGGCGTCCCCGCCCCCTCCCCTCTCCTGTGTTTTCCCAGGTGACCGGGAAAACACCCAGCATCGCCTGAGGGGATGCTCGGCCGTCACACTTAGATTTAAGCCACATTGAACATTGTGGCCCTTATTCCAAGGAAGCATGCAAAATTGCAGTAGGCTACAAAAGCTCACATCTCAAACACTAACATCCCAATCCTATTCTCAAGATATGCTAGTGCAGAGGTTCCCAACGTTTGGAGTCGCACGTACCACCTACGTAGGTCTCTGGTCGCCCGCGTACCACCCAAAGAAAGTGTCAATGAATAATCGGCACTTTCTTCTGGTGGGGGGAAGTCTACCAGCGGGCGCGTCTTCGTCTTCTCTTCCATGATTGCAGGAAGGAGAAGAGGAATACACAGGCGCCCCAGTGTGCTGGTGACCATGTCTTCCTCTTCTCCTTCCTGCAATCATGGAAGAGGAGATGAAAACGGAGGCACCCGCAGAGTGCTCCTTGGCTGAGCAACTGACATACCACGAATGGTGTGCTGATGACATGTCAACATCACGCCAATGACATTGCTAACTACTGCCAGTACATCTAAACTGCTACCATATCCTCCAATGGGCATTGACTAGCAGCTCATGTAACTTTCCAGTCATTTCCAACACTGCTACCTGAATAAATAATCTTCAATGGGATTCAGGTCATACAATCAACAAAGAGCTAAAATGTAATTAAAAACTTAAAATGACTTTGTAATTTTTTTAATTACATTTTAGCTCTTTGTTGATTTTGACCTGAATCCTGTTGAAGATTATTTATTTGTGTTACATTGTTGCCGGTCATAACATTGTTGCCGGTCATAACAGTTTTCGCTCAATTTTACTGCTACCTGATTTCCATCTGAAAAGAGATGTTTGAGAGTAAGCAAATACCGGCTCTAACAACCACAGTGTTTGATGATGCTGGGATGGACACATTGTCTTGTGGTGACAAATGATTTATGAACTTAATGAAATATACTGAACTTCACAGTCATATATAGTCTGACATTAAGTAGTAAACTATGCTTTTGGAGGTCTATGTTGACTTTGTTCACTCCAACTATTGCTCTCTGTCAGTGGAGCCAGAACTCAGATTTGACCGTTCAAGGCTGTTCATCATCAGTAGATTCCTTTCTCCTTCCTGGAGATTTCCAGTTTTGATATGCCTGGTTGTTCAGCGAGGTTTTCCATTTCATATTCAGCACCTCTACAACTAACAGCAAGAATGGAAACAAGGTAACATTCTTACTAGGTACCAGAGCAATACATGTTCTCCATTCTTTATGTGCAGGTACTGCCCATTGCTGTGTGTAATGACCACTACTATCCGGGTTACAGTAGAAAAAAGAAGGAAGGGAAGCCATTTTGTTGCTATGATTGCCATCCATGCCCAGAAGGGAAGATTTCATACCAGAAGGGTAGGAGAAATAATGAGTAGTATACAGCATCACACAATATAAATGCCTCTCAGTGTTGTTGTTTTCACTTTTTTTTGTCCTATCCATGCTTCAAAACTCAGAAACTAGAGCACTTCCTAGTGACACTTTTACAGCAGGGAACTGAAAGCTTCAATTTTACATTTTATGACACTTCTAGGAATCTTTCCCAGTGAGAAGGTGAAAGATTCCATGCCAGTTTCAACCAGTCACCATTGCTCTCGATTTGCAGCCCAGAAAAAGAACAAACGTTTGTGAAAATGTTTTGTTAGAAAACAAAATGTTTTGTTAGAAAAGAACAAACATTTTTAATAAACAACCAAATTCCATCTTACTTGAAAACACTTTCCAGTAATGCAAGCATCTATAGGCAACATTCAAACCTCCAAAATCTGTGCTTAAAACTCTTTTCTTCCCGAGCATAGAAATAATATAACAACCATTTGTGTGTTTCTAATTATGTTCTCTGTGTAAGTAAAACAAAATAGCACTTCCTTCAGAAAAAAAACATCAATTATATCATGAAATCATGGCTTTGAAAGTTGTGTTTGTGGAACTTCTCCCTCTCGCACAACACCAGAACCAGGGGACATGCACTAAAATTCAGTGGAGAGAGAGTTAGAACAGACAAAAGAAAATATTTCTTTACCCAGCGTGTAATTCATCTGTGGAACTCCTTGCCACAGGATGTGGTGATGGCACCTGGCCTAGATGCCTTTAAAAGGGGTTTGGACAGATTCATGGAGGAAAAGACCATCACAGGTTACAAGCCATAAGCAACCTCCTGGTTTTAGAATTGGGTTTTCTCTGTGCCAGGTGCAAGGGAGTGTCAACGGGAAACAGGTTATCTTGTCTTGTGCTCCCTGAGGCATCTGGTGGGGCCACTGTGTGATACAGGAAGCTGGACTAGATGGGCTAGTGACGGACGCACAAAGGTGATGCGCGCACGCGCCCGCATCACCGTCCGGAGGCTCCGAGCCCAGGAGAAGGTCTTGGGACGCTCTGAGGCCTTCTCCCGGGCTCGGAGCCGACTGGATGGGTGATGCGGGCAGGCGCTATGAGGCCTTCTCCCGGCCTCGGAGCCGGAGAAAGCCTCGGAGCGTCCACCACGTCCGGCAGTCCGGGGCCTTCTGAGAGTGCCCACTGCGTCACCGTGCTATTTATTCTTTTTTGCGCATGCGCAGAAAGATTCTGAGGGCAAACGGGCAGCCCTTGCCCTCAGAAACGTTCTGCGCATGCGCAAAAAAAGAATAAACAGCGCGGTGACGCAGTGGGCCTTCTCAGAAGGCCCCGGTCGTCGGAGGAAGAGGATCGCATTGGGTGCCCGGTGTGTGTGTGTGTGTGTGTGTGTGTGTGTGTGTGTGTGTGTGTGACGCATGTCTCCCTGCCCTCCTGCTTTAGGGTGACGCGCGTCTTAGTGACGCCACTGCTGGGGAGTAAGGAAGGGTTCAGAGTGGGGCGGAACTTAGTGTTCCATCCCACCTAGAGCGATGTCACTGCTGCGTAGGGGGAATATATCTGCTGCCCTGCTGATATCCTTGGCCCCTGGTCCCTACCACAATTCATCCCTTATTGATTTACCACCTCTGAACACAATCCCGCCCAATAAAAGACTGGTGGAGAATGTGGCCTAAAAAGCATGTTTGCGGCTCCTCCTTTACTTTCTGGGGATCGTGCCAGCTCTCCAGAGGGTGTGGGGGGTCGCATGCACCCTATGCAGGCCTCCCCGCACTTCAGATTGACTCCCCAAAGCAATCAAGACCCATTTCCGGTTTTGTCCAAAACTTGAAGTGGGTCTCGATCGCTCCAGGGAGCCAATCTGACGTGCGGGGAGGCCTGCAGAGGGGGGCGTGAGCCACCGCACCCTCTGGAGGGTCGATGCAACCTCTGATACATTTTTCTGATACAGAAGCAGCCCCGGGAGCACCGCCACCGTTGGCCCTACCCCGCACACACACTTATAACTTTTACTTGCAGGGAGAACTTTGAGAAACACTGGTCTATAGTATCCCTCATGCCCCATGGAATCACTGTCAGGTCCAACAAATACTTTCTTCTCGATGGATGCAAAAGATTATCTCACTCAGCAAGATATCCTGGAGCGATAATTTTGAAACATGTAATTAACTTCAATAACTAGGACTCATTCTTCATCTGGGAAAATCTCATAGGGATTTTCAAAGGCCACAAGAAAAATCAGTAACCAAATTTGAATGTGTATATAATAGACCAGCCTGTTCCTTGATCAGAGCTGGACTGAGAATTTGTGAATGCAGAAGTCTCATTGTATTTGGTAATTAATTCAACAAAAGGTTTGGGAGCTACTGAATGAAGAGAGTTGCAACCTGGCAGCTGGTGGATGTCAGAAAGAATCTGATCATTCTGAATCAACATTGGACCAAGATGGCAGGGATATTTATTTTACTGCCACTGCTCATTCTGTGTCTCCAGTTTCCTCCAGCTAAATGCAAGGCACAGACCGTCATGTGCACCATCCCTGACCCCTCCCAGCTCCCGTACAAGTATCATCAGAGTAGAGATCTAATAATTGGCATGATTGTTTCCCAGTTTGGCTGCATATTTGATGACATTTCTTTCAGCGAACACCCCAAAACCAAGCTGATGGATGAACTGATGTAAGGAAATAATGTAACCATAAAATTCAGTAATCCAGATCATATCAATTATAAATATTTCATACACAGATCAGCATATTCAGGACACAGTCAGCTGTGTGTGTGTGTGTGTGTGTGTGTGTGTGTGTGTGTGTGTGTGTGTGTGTGTGTGTGTGAGAGGGAGAGAGAGAGAGAGAGAGAGTTATATCAGTATGCGTTTTACACACACACACACACACACACACACACACACACACACACACACGCCAGGAGGCCCATCAGGGCCTTTCAGCCCTACTTCTTCCCCTGAGGAGACCCCGGGTCATGCCGGAGCGCAGGATTGGGCTGCCCGTCACAGATCCTCAGTTACGTATATCCCTTGGATCGTAAGCATTGATTTCAAATCACAAGATCTTTGTGTTGTTTGCACTGTTTTCTGAACCTGTATTTTATCCATAGTAGATATGTGAGATATGCAAATAAGGACCCATCAGAATGTCTTGCATATAGTTTCCTTTTTGAAATATGCTTCTTCTTATACTTGAAGGATATCCAAGGAGGGTCAAGGGTACTATTCACTGTTTGTAAAACGCAGCAATCAGACATCTTGGAGTCAGCCTGGATGAGATGGAGATTTCTGGTGCATTCTTGACAGTATCCCTACCCCATGCTTCATCCCCTCTCATTTTTATTCAGGCAGTACTTACGTGAGATGTGCCAGTCAACAGTGACTCATTTGGGGAGCTCTTTGTCCTGGGACTGCAAGCAGGCAGATACTAAATCTGCCTGCTTGAATCTGCCTGCTTACTGACTGCAAGCAGGCAGATACCAGCCCAAACTGTTCCAACTGATGCAGGTGCAATGCAGTCCCAAGGTAAGGGGACAAACATTCCTTTACGTTGAGGAAGCCTGTTGTCATGGCTGCATCAGTGCTGTAAAGTTGAACAGGACCAGGCCTTTAGAGAAAGTAGGAGGAATTTGAAGGAAACTATTAACTAGCCGCCTTGGTTGCCCTTGTGGGAGAAAGGCGGGGTATAAATTCAATAAATAAATAAATAAATAAAATAAACTGAACTCCTTAGCAACCTGTGAGTCCTTCTCAGGATCTTAGGATTTTTAACAATTTTTGGTCTCAGTGGAAACTGAGCATGTTGATTCAAGAACCCCCATAATTCTTCCTTTAACTCGTGTATTAAGATGGGATGCTACAGAACAGATTTTAATGTTGGAGGCACGAATTGGAAGAGATAAGTCTGTCCTTAATTTTCCAGTGGAAATCAAAAGGACTGATGTGTGATCGACCTTGTCTGAATTATGTCCTTGAATGTTATTCAACTTCAAAACTAGCAGGACACCATCAATATATATTTCTTACTGTGTAGACTATGATGAGAGAAAGGAAACATGTTGTTGTTGTTGTTGTTCAGTCGTTAAGTCGTGTCCGACCCTTCGTGATCCCATGAACCATATCCCGCCAGGCCTTCCTGTCCTCCACTATCTTCCTGAGTTCGCTCATTTTCATGTTCGTTGCATAGGTGATGCTGTCTAAACATATCATCCTTTGCCTTCCCCTTCTCCTTTTGCCTTCAATCTTTCCCAGCATCAGAGTCTTCTCCAGAGAGTCCTCTCTTCACATTAGGTGGCCAAAATATTTGAGTTTCAGCCTTAGTATCTGTCCTTCCAGGGAACAGTCAGGGTTGATTTCATTTAGAATTGACTGATTTGATCTCATAGCCGTCCGAGGGACTCTCAGGAGTCTTCTCCAGCACCACAGTTCAAAAGCATCTATTCTTCGGCGCTCAGCCTTCCTTATGGTCCAACTCTCGCACAAAAAAACCCTAGGAAGACAGCTGCTTTTGTAATAATTGCCCAATGTACTCAGAAGATTATTGAATGTCTTATACAGGCTTGGAGATTTATGAAATGTTTATTAAAATTATAAAAAGATTTATAAAACTTTTATATTTATAGAATATAAGGTTTGAATCTTTGATAATGTATACAGTATAATGGAATGCTTTCAGATAGATACTTCAGAAAAGGTTGTGTACTTGTTTCACACAAAACGTAACACTTTCTTTAGTCCAACTCCGAAGACCTACCAGCATGTCTTGTCCTTGGTATTTGCTGTGAAGGAGATCAATGAGAACCCGAAGCTCCTACCAAACATCACCCTGGGGTTCCACATTTATGACAATTACTTAACAGCAAGGATGACTCATCAGAACACTATGAAACTTCTTTCCCTTGATGAAATGATTGTTCCCAATTTCAAATGTGACATGCAAAAGCATCTCATAGCTGCTATTGGGGGACATGACCCTGAAATCTCCCTGCACATGGCTAATCTGTTGGGCATCTACAAGATTCCACAGGTACAACAGCAAGAGAGCCAGGAAGGTTTTCAATACCGGTTTTCAATACTGTGGGTATTTATTCTTTCACCTAAACTCAGAGGCATTCATGAATTTATAGGGATGATGGGGGTTTGGCAGGAATAAAATATTCTTCATGAGACCACTGACACATTGGGTGGTATTTCTGATTTCTTCTTCCTGAAATGATTGAATACTTCAAATCGAATAGTTGAAATAGTTCAAATGCAGGGTTTGGCATTTCCTTAGTACTGCGATGGCTGTTTCTGATTACCACACTGTTGAGACTGATGTGAACTTTCTCAGGAAAATATTTAGAAAGATTTTAGTTCAGAAGCCACAAGTGCATCAAACAGAAAAATTCAGAAAAGTTAAAAAAAAAGTCAGTTATTAACTTTTCACGTGCAGAAAACAGGCATTCACAGAAAGATAGAACAAACAAATATCTTATGAATATCTGACATTTAGTGTACAATGAACAGAAATGATTTGGTACCTATTACCATGGAAGAAGAGAGTAGCCTGCCTAAGGTGTCGCAAAAGCAGCAACTTGAGTGTAAGCACAGAGGCCAGCATCGCTCACGCAGCTCACCTAGAGACCTGCTCTTGCTGACCCAGGTAAATCCAAGGTAAAACCCAGGTAAATCTTCTGTCGGCCTAAAGCATCACACAAGTGCCGTAAGGTGACTTGAATGTAAGCAGTGCTAACGCGGAGCCCGGCATCAATCACACAGCCGTACCCCAGGACCTACCCGGACCTGCTCCGGCTGACCCAGATAAATCCTAGGCTGAGTGGCAGGAGGGTGTGGGGAGGATGGGCCAGGGTGGCCCAACCTGGGAGGGGACAAGGATATTGGCACCAGGCTTCTCCAATATCTCCATCCCCTTCCTGGGCTGGAATGCCTTAGATGGCCTCCCCGGTCGTGTGCCAGCTAAAGACCTGGCGCACATCTGAGGAGGCCCATTGGGGTCTCTGGTGCTTACACTGGGGGAAGGGGACAAATGTACCCCCGAGGTGAGCCCCAACCGCAACCGGCATGGGCTGCCTGCCACTACTTAGGCAGAATCGTGCTGTTAGTGTCCTGTCAATTGTAAATTGCATGTGCATTGTTCATTAAACATACGTGTCAGGAATATGGGTGGAAAGGGCCACTATATTCAAAAAATACAGGAAAAGAGTGACCAGCACTAGTTAAAATACGGCAGAGAATAGTCCAGTGGCAACATGGTGAAGGGGCACCAGGCAGAATACCGACCCCAGGCAGGCATTACAACCCTGACTCCAAGTCACAGCCCCTTAGCAAGGAAGGTGGGCTTTCTACTGTTAAACCACATTCAGGGCCGTGGCATCCGGACCACTCAGTCCTGCCCTAAGATAGAGAGCATTGGAGGTAGGCCATGTGATCCAGGCCAGGGACAGCCCCAGACCTCCCCATCACAGCGGGGGGCAACTGAGAGGTGGGAGATAGGGCATACCCTGCCATTTCCGCCTCAGAGTTCACACCGATAGCCCAACTTCAAGCCTTTATACCTGCACTAACCAAAGGGGTGTTGACACTGATTTTCAACAAGACTTCCATTGTTTTATTTGTACTATGTACTGTATTATTATTATTATTATTACTATTATTATTATTATTATTATTACTAACAACAGTATTTGTATACCACTTTTCAACAAAAAGTTCACAAAGCGGTTTACAGACAAAATCAAATGATTAAATGGGTCCCTGTTCCAAAAGGGCTCACAATCTAAAAAAGATGCAGAAGAACACCAGCAAACAGATACCAGAAAAGACACTGTGCTGGGGTGAAAGGGGGGCAGTTACTCTCCCCCTGCTAAATATAAGTGGAACACCAATTGAAAAAGTGCCTCTTGCCCAGTTAGCAGGGGCATTCTGTATTCTGGAACTATTTCCATTGATCCCTGATCATTACTTTGGTGGCTTAGGCTTTTCTGTGTAATGTTGCTACGGATGTTTGCTTTAAATAATATTACAGGTAATTGTATTGATTTATTCCTGTTTGTAAGCTAACTTGACCTTTTCTTTCAGCTTTTAAAGGTGGGAGAATTAAAAACAAATAAACGTTCTCGCAATTGCCATTTAATTAATGCATCCTCCTTCCATGTATGTTTTTTTTACATCAGAATTGCGTTCGGTTCTATCCTACCTTCTAAATATTTGTATTATATTTTTGCTTAGATTGCCTACTGTACATTAGCTCCATTGACAGATGTTAAATTGCAACTCCCTTCCTTTTATCGGACGGTCCCCAATGAAGCACATCAGTACAGAGGGATTGTCCATCTGCTTCAGTATTTCCAATGGACATGGGTTGGGATCATTGTGTCTGATGATGATAGTGGGGAACGTTTTGTGAGGATCATGATGACAATGTTTTCCAAACATGGAATTTGTGCATCCTTCACAGAAAAATTACCACGTATATCTCAATTTACACAGGCAGCACACACGACAGATTCCGTGGATGTAACAAACTCCCATGTGTCCAGGATCATGTCACGAATCAGTTCTGAAATCCAAGTCTATGTAGTAAATGCAGAGGATGAGACCATGTCAAGTTTGAAATTGGCGATATATTTTTATATGATGATAGAAGGTATTACAGAGATTTGGATTGGGAAAGTGTGGATAATGACAGCTCAGCATGATTTCTCAACACCACTATTTAACAGGGATTTTGATATAAAAGCCTTCGATGGTGCCTTGTCTTTTGCAATCCACTCCAATGACGTGTTGAGGTTTTCAGAATTCCTTCAGTCCCTACATCCTGATTCACAAAAAGGAGATGATTTCATCAGGATCTTCTGGGAACAGGCATTTGGCTGCATTTTTTCTGGTTCTGATGAAGGCAAAGCGAGCGGTGATACTTGCACTGGTCAAGAGAGTTTAGAGACTCTCCCAGGGACTCTCTTTGAAATGAGCATGACTGGCCAAAGCTACAGCATCTACAATGCAGTCCATGCTGTAGCACATGCATTGCAAAGATTGTCCTCAATCAAATCCAAGCTCAGAGCAACAGTGGACAAATGTAGAGTCTCTCTTCCAAATCTGTCAAGTTCTCAGGTAATGTTTCACTCGGAAATCAACTCCCTTGTTCATGGTGACCTTGGAAGGATAGAGGGAAAAACTGAAACTAAAGCTAGTAGATAGACTTTCATGGCCAGCGATAATTAAAGATGGTGAGATGTATATACTGGGTTTAGGAGCCATGACTTAGGACTATTTATTACATTAAGAGATTAGAAAATGTAATTAAATATCAATAATGAGTCAACGTTTTGCTCATCTTGTGATGAGCTTCTTCAGGGAAAATGTTGTGCAGAAAGAATATGGTGACAGCAGTGGCAGTGGGAATGAGTACTTTTGAGATTTATATTTGAGTGCATTTGGGCCCAACAAAATGTGCATTCCATCTCAAGTAGGATTGCTATTGTCTTTATTCCATTTGAGACCAGTTCTGTTTAGTTTTTGGAGCACCCCCGGTTCTTTGTTTGCAACATTTCTAGATTCAACCCACTAATGTTTTCTGTTTTTCTAGAATAAGAAAATAATTCAAAGCACTGATGCTTCTAAGTTGGAGTGAATCAAGAAAAGTCTCTCCCTGCTATGATTGTGTCTTTCCTTCTTTCAATCCAGCTCCACCTTTTCCTGAGGAGCATCTCATTTAACAACAGTGCTGGAGACACGGTGTCCTTTGATGAGGAGGGTGAATTAGCGGGTGGATTTGATCTCATCAACTGGGTGACTTTCCCCAACCAATCTTTCTTAAAAGTGAAAGCAGGAATGATGGATCCACGGGCTTCCAATAGCAAAGAGTTCAGCATTACTGAAGAGGCTATCACATGGCACAGGATGTTTAATCAGGTGGGATTTGAGAATAGTTTGTATGATGGAAAGCTAATTTGAAATTGTTAAACAGTCCAATGTCATCCAGCGTTGGTCTGCAGTGTGCAACAGTGATGACACAGCCTCCGCAGCATACTGTGGTCCGGCTGGTGTCCTGGGAGCCGCACAGAGATTAGTAGAGACGTTTTCTATTGTGGCTGATGGCTGCTGCTGTGAAGACCTCGTTTCTCTTGCTCTGATTCTCCTTGTTCCCCGCAGGCAGCTGTCCCATGGGTGAAGACACCATGCAGACTCCAGGGGAGGCCTCCAGCCAGCCTGCCTGCCTGCAGAGACCTGTGTGAGCTCAGTTGCTCCTTGGTGAGGCGCTGACCAACTCCTTTCAGTCAGGCCTCTGTTGCTTTGCAAACTCCATGACAAGCTGCAGTGGTGTAACAAGAGTGGAGCGGAACAGTGGCAGAGGAATGGGGAGGGCATCATTCCAATAACCATAGGTGCTGGCATTGATGCTATGGGAAGGTGTTGTATGTGTGTGGGTAGATGGGTGAGCTGTTGCAGTAGAAGCCCTGTGTCACATGCCAGTTCAATGATTGGCTCATGCAGTGCTGCCTCTGATAGGTCTATGCAGCCTCTGAGCCAGATGAACCTCTTTGCAGCCCTATCCTGTGTTTGCCTAAAGGGCCGACTGCTGCATCCTTTCAAGTTCCCGGGCTGCCGTAGGGCAGCCCAGGAACAACTCGGGAGAAGGGGACAATCATCCCCCCCCCCCGGTGTAAGTGGCGGTAGGCCCAATGGGCCTACTTGAATGTACGCAAACTCCAGAGCTCATGTACATTCACGACGCATGTGCCGGCGTACCTGGGTCCTGGAGGGAGCTTTGGATAGTGGGGATCTCGGCCCAGTCCCTCTCCTGGCAAAGTGGTTCCTTCCAGAGAGGGGCTGGTGTGTTTGTTTCACATGAATACCAGGGAGTTATCTTTCTACTGTTTTTGCATTACCCAAAAGGTATTCCTTAGAAGTGTGTGTTTGTGTGTAAAGGAGAGTGTGGTGCCTTGGAAGCATTGTGCCGTTTCTGTGTGCATGTAGTGTGGCCTTGGGACATTGCCTCATGCTTGGCAGTGGTGCCTCTTACTAACTGGCATGGGTGTATCCATGCAGATCTAGTCACTCATTGGCCCTGAGTTGGATCTGTCCCGAGCTCAGTTGATCCTAGCAGTTCTTTTCTGGCCGCCACTGTTCTCACTATGTGGATATTGTGATTGGTTCCTTGTATGTTTCTCTGGTATCACACCAATGACATGCTGATGATCTGCCATGGACATACCAACATTACACCAATGCACTGCAAGTGCCATATCCTCCAATGGGAATTAGCTTGCCCAGCCATAACTTGCTAGTATTTCCAACACTGCTACCTGATATCCATTTCAGCAGAGATGTTTGAGAGTAAGCCAATAGCAGCCCTACAACCACAGAGACCAATGGCACTCGTAAGCACACTTTGTCTCAGGGTGACAAGTGATCTATGACCTTACTGAAATATAGATCTTCCAAAACGTATGTATTCTGATATTGAACGGTAGGCTATTACCTTTCGAGCTCCATGCCAAATCCTTTCTCAAACATTGCTCTTCGTCACCAGAGACATAGCTCAGATTTGTCCGTTTAAGGCTGATCTCCATTATCAGTGGTTTTTGCTTTCCTTCCTGTTGATCTTCTGTTTGGACATGTCTGGTTTTCCTCCAGTGTTTTTCTTTTCATCACTGGCGTCACTACAGGGGGGCGGAGCTCTACATGCTGCTGAAATCGGAGCCTCCATTACACTGAGGAACGAAGCGGCCCCGCCCCCTCACCTTCAGAGCCTTTCAGGGAAGCGAAAGCAACGCACAGTGCTTTTCATATTCAGCACATCATAATCTCTGTAACTACCAGCACAAATGAAAATGAACTAAATATAAATCAAATTCCCTACTGTAGCATAACTAAATATTTTGCAGGAGCCCTGCCCCATAAAAACTCTTCCTCATCTGGATATCTGGACAGCCTGCCGCTGTTGCTCACCTGAAGAAGTCCACAGAAGGGGACGAAACATTGTGGTTTTTAATTTTTACATTGTTTTAAAACTTGGTTTCTTATGTGCTTTTTAACTTGTGTGTTTGTGCTTTTAAATATGTTTTTAAACGTATCTACTAATTTTATTTCAGTTTTTACATGGCATTAGAACCTGTATACCCTATTTCTGTGAAAAATCTTCTTCATCTCTATATGAATATTACTCTCATATTCTGTAGAACGGTTGTGACAGCTCTAACCACTGTAATCCAATCATTCCTCCTTCAAAGAGAAGCAAGTTAGTTTAGATATGAATGGAACTTATTTTATTAGGTAGTGGATCAAAACCTATTCTCCTTTCTTTATATACAGGTGATACCTATTGCAGTGTGTAACGACCCCTGCTATCGAGGTTACAGAAGAAAAAAGAAGGAAGGGGAGCCATTTTGTTGCTACGATTGTGATCCATGTCCAGAAGGGAAGATTTCGTACCAGAAGGGTACGTATGGTGAATGATGAATATAATACCTTTCCCTGTTTTTCTTTTTTCTCTACTTTCATTCATCAGATGGCATAAACTGAGGAGCAATTCCTAGTGATAATTCAAGAGAGGGCATGTGAAAGATTTAACAGGAAAGATGAATGGAATGTTCGTATTTCATTTTCTTGGTTTATGGCACTTCAAGGACAACTTTCAAGTCAGAAAGTGAAAGATTCCACATTCAATTTAACAAGTCACAAGTGCCTATATCAGGGGCACTATATCAGGGGCGTCTTGTTTCAAACTTGTTTCATGCAGCGGTCTGAATAGCATTCATGGTGCCTGTTGAGGACTGGAAGTGACATCATTAAGCAGGACGTGACATCATTAAATGGACGATAGCCTGAAGCAAGCACTTTGTTCTTGCGTAGGAACTCATTAGCTGAAAAAGTCAAAAGAGAAAATATGCACGTCTTGATTATATTTTCAAGATATGTGAGATCACAAATATGCTGAGAAAGGCCAATTATCACGCAGGATGCCCTTTCAGCAGCGCTGCTTATTCTGAAGCATCACATCACAGCTCAGGTGCTCTGCGAAATGACGCCTCAGAAGATGCGGTCCCACTAAAAATCCAGTCCATGTCATAGTTGGGCTCTCCCAGAGCCTTGGCATCATCTCCCTTTCACACCGCTCTTGGTCTCCAACTTCCCCTGTAGCATTTCATGCCTTCAGAGGCCTCCTACCATCTCTCCCTCCCAGAGCATCAGCAAAAGCAGTGCTGCTGAAAGGGTGATGCTGGGTCAGCCTAAATCCACATGGAGTAGATGAAGAGCTTATGCAGACCACATCCAGCCCGCAGACCTTATGCTTAACACTCTTGTTCTATATTTTGAGCAGTGTCTCAACATGACCTCTAGTCCAGAATCTTTACATAACACTAAACATCTTTAATACACAAAAAAATCCATCTTACTTGAAAACGCTTTGCTCTCACTTATGTTGTACTTTGAAAACTGTCTTTCTGTTGTGCTCTATCCCAGTAAACAATTGTACTTAATTCAACAGTGTTGAAATTGTTGGAGGATTGCTTCTTTATTCATCAGCATATCGACTCCCACAGCCATAGTGCACATGAGAATTATGATGGAATGTGTTCAGTTGAGAAGCAAGATTCTCAGCCTTGTACATCAGACACTAGACAGACACTTAACCCCACCCCCAAAACCAATACCTGTATTCTCCCATCCTTGCAGATCAGAAACTTCCCTCAACCCGACACCTGCATATGGTTTCCAAAGAGACCAATGCTTGCTGTGCAATAATTCAGTTTTAAATGCTTAAAGGAAAGCATCATAGGTAGGTTGAGTTACAAATACCAGACATTGGGGTAGATCCATTAGGGTAGATCCATCTATTTCAGTGGATATAGGAAAATATAAAGAAAAGATGGCATGATGGGTTTATTAAAATTCCAATTCTATATTTTCCAGACATGGATGACTGTTCCAAATGTCCAGATGGCCAATTTCCAAACAAGAACCAAAATGAATGCCTTCCCAAGAACCTCCATTTTCTCTCTTTCACAGAACCCTTGGGAATTACACTAAGTGCCTTGGCTTTCTCTTTCTCTTTGATCACAGTTTTGGTTCTCAGGATTTTCATCACGAACCAGGACACACCTATTGTCAAAGCCAACAATCGAGACCTCACCTACCTTCTGCTTATCTCCTTATTGCTCTGCTTCCTCTGCTCCTTACTATTCATTGGCCAGCCTCAGAAAATAACCTGTTATTTACGACAAACGTCTTTTGGTCTCATCTTCTCAGTGGCTGTTTCTTGTGTCCTGGCTAAAACTATCACTGTGGTTCTAGCTTTCCTGGCCACAAAACCAGGGTCCAGGATGAGGAAGTGGGTGGGCAAAGGACTGGCAAACTCCATTATCCTTGGTTGCTCCCTGATTCAAGCCAGTATTTGTGTTGTGTGGCTCTCCACTGCTCCTCCATTCCCTAATTTAGACATGGACTCTCTGGCTCAAGAAATTGTAGTGGAGTGCAATGAAGGCTTGATTGCTATGTTTTATTGTGTTCTGGGGTACCTTGGATTTTTGGCTACTGTTAGCTTCACTGTGGCTTTTCTAGCTAGGAAGTTGCCAGACAGTTTCAATGAAGCCAAGTTCATCACTTTCAGCATGTTGGTCTTTTGCAGTGTTTGGTTGTCCTTTCTCCCTCCTTACCTGAGCACCAAGGGAAAATACATGGTGGCTGTGGAGATCTTCTCTATCTTGGCCTCTAGTGCAGGGTTGCTGGGCTGTATCTTTTTCCCCAAATGTTACATAATTATCCGGAGGCCTGAGTTGAACAGCAAGGATCAGCTAATAAGGAGAAAATAATAGGCATTTATGTTATACCTGATCATTTATTATGTACAGTATAGAAGAAAACACCATCAAAATATATGTAGTCACCCCTCTCTTCCCAATATTGTTAGCTAATAGGAAATAAGTTCAAGTGGTACAAAATGGATGATTTTCACTCCTTACAGCAGGCTTCATTATGAACACAGCCTTCTTCATTTTATAGACATCATAATATTTGGACACTTTTCAGAGGATTACCCCAAAATGGAATATTTTTGAAACAGCCCAGTTGAAACATTGCCCAGGTACTAGTTGCCTGGTCTAGGTGATATCACGTAAGACAAAAAAGTTGGAAAAACAAGAATGCTGCTGGCACAGCACTGAACAACATACAGTGCTCATAACAATAGTGAAATCTGGAGGAAGCAACTAATGGCCCAATCCCATTAGGACCTTACACTGCTGGAACACTGTGTTCCAGCAGTGTAAGGCCCTTTACGTCTGTCGCAAAAGGTGTCAAGCCATTTGATGTGGCCTATCACTCGCAAAACTTGATTCCACTATTGCAACCGCCTCTGTGCATCAGCCTCGTCCCGCCTAGGACGGTACTGTAAATGTATCATCAACATGAGTGCATGTGAGCAAGGAAAAGAGATGGGACTTAGAGGGTCTTGCTTAGGCTGTGCCAAGGTTGCCCATCCATTTCTGCTGACTTGGACTCAAAGCCTTGCAGGAATCATGGGGCCGAATTCCAAAGAACAAACAATATCCTAGTTCCAAAATGGGATAACGTTGGAAAGATCTTCAAAGCGAATTTTCCCTGTACCTCCCAGATCCCAGGCACTGTCATTTTCTATCCTTTAGGGCGCAATCTGATCCTACTTAGGCCACCGTTGTAACCAGCAGCACAGCGAAAATGGGAGGCCCCAGAACGGAAAGGGGATTCAAATCCCCTTTGAATTCCCCTTTTGGAGGGGATTTGAATCCCCTTTCCATTCTGGGGCCTCCCATTTTCGCTGCACCGCTGGTTACAACGGCGGCCTAAGTAGGATCGGATTGCGCCCTTAGTCACCGGTTGTGAACTTATTATATCCATTAAAATACTGTTCAATAAAAACATTGTTTTCTTTAAGAACCCGTAAAGCCACATTTATAATCATTGCCTTTGAAGCCTATGTAATCAGGATGTCACTGTAGCATAACTGTTGGCCTAGCATAGAATTGAAAGCTGCAATACGGTGTCCATCATTGTGGCAGCAACTGCACTTGAAACAAATAAAGAAAAAAACCATGGTACTTTGAATCAAATTATGTAGTGCAGGGGTTCTCAACCCCTAACTGGCCGAGTACTACCTCCAGCGCCATCACATTACTGGTCTGAATGGGGATTTCCTGGCAGGCACCCAGAACCAGGTACACATGAGTATAAATGTGTCGCACGTTCTGCACTTTAAAAAGAGAAACAATAAAAGCTGATCAGGCAACACTTTAGAAAATCAACCTTTCCAGCATATTACGTAGAAGTAAAAAAAAAAAAAGTTCTATCTGCACTTTAACCATACAGGGCCCCCCCCCTCTTTTTGACTTTTGAGTATAAGTCCAAACATCATTTTTTTAAGTCAAAGTGAAATTTACAGCCTGATCCTCTCTCCAATCTTCCTGAAGTATGCAGCCGCTACATGCTTTGGACATGATCAGGAGGCCTGTGGGATGTAAAGGAACATATTTTTTCATCACAACAGCAGTGGCCCCCTGATATCCTAGGACGCGGAACCAGCGGCGGCCTCGAAGGGGGATGCACGGAGCCTCCGGAGGCCTTGGAGGGGGATGTGCGGAGCCTCCAGAGTCCTCGGGGGTTGATGCGGCAGCACGGGGGTGTCGCATGTCATGCTCTGGTGTGCGTCACCTCCGGGCGCCCTCCCCAACAGAGCCCAATGATGCCATTTGGCCCCACCTCTACCTGCCCATTTTCTCTGTAAACCACATTGTGAAATTTTTGGTTGAAATGCAATAAGTAAAACTTTATAATAGTGGTTCTCAAACTGTGGGTCGCAACACACCATAGGAACCTAAAGCTATGCCGTGCTCCCTTAAGGGGCAGGGATAGAATGGCAGCAGCAGTGGTGATCAGTTTTCACGAAAACTGGAAGCTCCCGAAAATCGCCATTTTCCGGCAAGCTGAAGATCAGGGAGGCCTACAGAGGGTCACGCAGGCAGAAAAAGCCCCCAAAACAGCTGTTTCTTTACTTACCGGAACTTGGGGGGACTTCGGGGAGGCCTGCGTGACCCTCTGTAGCCCTCCCTGATCTTCAGCTTGCCGGAAAATGGCGATTTTGGGGCGCTTCCAGTTTTCATGAAAACTGATCGCCACTGCTGCTGCCATTCTATCCCTGCCCCTTAAGGGAGCACGGCATAGCTTTAGGTCAGTTTTCTCAAGAAAAAAAGGAAAAATCTGAAAAAACAAGAATGCACTGGCATAGCACCAAACCCATGAACGTTTTGCCTACATCAAAACTCACCAAACCCTGCCCCTATTCATCCCTCACTGACTTAAATTTGGCCCCAAGGTCAGATTTTCCCAGAATTCCCAAATGTCAGTGTGTTCAACATGTTTAAGGGACCCCCATAGAGATATAACCACCTGCAAAAAAATCCCAGATGTTCCAGATACCTGTAGCAGAGGCGTTGCATTCACCACTCATTTGGTTTTAAGGCATAACAAATTTGTCCATTCATTCCTATGTAAATCATAGAGCTGACAACACAAGATCTCAAACAAACACATAGTTGTGTTGTGCACACAGCTTCTGTGCTTTAGGGTTCTGTAGGGGTATGCCTCAGCAAAGTGTACCCCAAGTTTCAAGTCCCTTCCTCCCAGGGTTTTTTTTATGACCCTTCAAATCCTTGAAATGTTGCAGCTTTAGTTGTGAGTTCAGCACAAAAAATGCACAAAAAAACTTTGAGTGCTTTGAGCAACGCCTGGTGTTGCTCCTGCTTACAGCTGTGTACAGCTGATCACTTGCACCTGAGGTGCTCCAAACAAAGTGGATTCAAAACCCAGGGCCCTGGCCATGAAAAAAAGGCCAAAGTTTCATTTCTAATTTCAGTGAGGAGGGGGTGCCCTGCAACCAATTCCTGCACCTCATTTTCCCTAAAAACAGTGATATTTGCTCTTCTGGGTGGGGGTCAGTGGGGTGACCCTAGAACTCTGAAAATTGTTTTAAAACATAGTTTCACCTGTCTAATTTACAAAAAAATAATAATCCAGAAACATTGGGGGAAGCCCTTTTTTAAAAACTATTTTCTTTCAGGAGTTGCTCGAAAAACGTTTTGGAGCCGAATGGGTTTTTAACACCTCTGAGCACAATCCAGCATAATTAAAGCCTGGCGCAGTGTGTGCACTGCCAGCTGAAGGAGTTGAAAACGTGACGTAAAGCATGTTTGCGGCGGCACCTCTATGGCAAACATGCCATAAAGCAAATTAGCGGCTCCTCCTCCTTTACTTACTGGGGATCACGCCAGCACACTGAACGGTGTGGGGGTGGTGCATCCCCTCTGCAGGCCTCCCCGTGCTTCAAAGTGGCTACTTGGAGGAATTGAGACCCACTTTCGGTTTTTGTACAAAACCAGAAGTGGGTCACAATCGCTTTTGGGGGTCAATCTGAAGCACGGGGAGGCCCACAGCGGGGAGTGTTTTTCTTCTCAATGGATGCAGAAGATGATCTCATTCAGCAAAATATCATGGAGTGATAATTTTGAAACATCTAATTAACTTCAATTACTAGGACTCATTCTCCATCTTGGAAAATCTCATAGGAATTATCGAAGTCCAGAAGAAAAATCAGTGACCAAATCTGAGCGTTTATATAATAGATCAGCCTGTTCCTTATCAGAGCTGGACTGAGAATCTGCAAATGCAGAAATCTCATTGTATTTGGTAATTAATTCAACAAAGGTTTTGGGAGCTACTGAATGATAGAGTTGCAGTCTGGTTGCTGTTGGGTGTCAGAAAGAACCTGGACATTGAGAATCAGGATTGGGCCAAGATGGTAGGAATATTTCTGTTACTGCTGATGCTTATTCTGCAGTTTCTTCCATCTGAAAGCAAGGCACAGTCTCTTATGTGCACCATCCCTGACCCCTCCCAGCTCCCGTACAAGTATCATCAGAGAGGAGATCTAATCATTGGTGCAATTGTTTCCCAGTTTGCCTGCCTTTTTGATGATATTTCTTTCAGTGAACACCCCAAAACCAAGTTGATGGATGAACTTAGGTAAGGAAATAATGTAACCCCTTCATAACATCCAGTAATCCAGATCATATTCATTATAAATATTTCATACACAGGTGCCGTGGCCTCATAGATTCTTGTGTTTGTGTTTGTGTTTGTGTTTGTGTGTGTGTGTGTGTGTGTGTGTGTGAGAGAGAGAGAGAGAGAGAGAGAGAGAGAGTATAATATACACACACACTCATATATAAGATGCACTTAGCTTTATTAGTAGGAACCTTTAAAATATTATATGACTATATTTTCTTCTACATGAAGTGCCCAGAATGTTGTTTTAATTCTCTTCATCTTCCATTTTTTTATTCCTTTATATTATTATTTATATTTACATGTATGATATTATTGTTTCATGTCTTCCACTTCTTCCCTTTGCCCTTCATGCATATCTGTGGCTTCTGTGGCACAAAGGAAACTGCCTTACACCATTGGGACACTTAGATCATCCTTGTCAACAATGACTGGCAAAAAGGGCTCCATGTTTTCCGACATGAATCTTTCTCTGCCTTACCTGGAGTTGCCAGGGATTGGAGTTTCCACATGTAGCCCTATGCTCTACCATTGAGAAAGAGCCCCCTCTCCATTTTTAATGCCCTGTAATATCAAAACTCCTCCTATACCTCTACGGATCTCTGGCACTGATATTCTATCCTTTAATCACAGATCCTGAGTTATTTATATCCCTTGAATCGTAAGCATTGATTTCAAATCACATGGACTTCGGACCCATCAGAATGTCTTGAGTATAGTTTTCCTTTTTGAAATAAGTTTCTTCTTTTACCTAAAGGATATCCAAGGAGGGTCAAGGGTACAATTCACTATTTGATGTAAATATGGACCCATCAGAATTTCTTGAGTATAGTTTCCCTTTTTGAGATATGTTTCTTCTTTTACCTAAAGGATATCAAGGGTCAAGGGTACCATTTGTAAAACTCAGCAATCAGACATCTTGGAGTCAGCCTGGATGAGATGGAGATTTCTGGTGCGTTCTCGACAGTATTCCCACCCCATGCTTCACCCCCTCTCATTTTTATTCAGGCAGTACTTACTTGAGATGTGCCAGTCAACAGTGACTCATTTGGGGAGCTCTTTGTCCTGGGACTGCCTGCAGGCAGATAATGAATAACAGCCCAAACTGTTCCAACTGATGCAGCTGCATTGCAACCCCAATATAAGGGAACAAACATTCCTTTACCTTGAGGAGGCCTCTCTGACTGTCCCCCACCACAACAGGATGCAGCACACACCCTGTGGGCATAGCTGCATCACCTCTGCAATGTTGAATAGGACCAGGCCTTTAGAGAAAGAGTCAGATATGTTGGAGGAATTTCAAGGAAACTCATTTTTGGCATCAGTGGAAACTGAGCACATTGATTCAAGAACCCCAGTACTTTTTCCTTTAACTCATGTAAGATGAGTTACAGAACAAAATTGGCATAATTTAGAAAGGATAAGCACACACACACACACACACACACACACACACACACACACACACACACACACACACACACACACACACCCTAGGAAGACAAGCTGCTACATAATAATTGCCTAATGAAGATTATACTGTCTGTTTATTTTTGACTGTCTTATACAGACTTGGAGATTTATAAAATGTGATACTAATAAAGTTTGAATCTTTGATCATATCTAGAGTACAATGGAATGCTTTCAGGTAGATACTTCAGAAAGAGTTGTGTATCTGTTTCACGCAAAACCTAACACTTTCTTTAGTCCAACTCCAAAGAACTACCAACACGTCTTGTCCTTGGTGTTTGCTGTGAAGGAGATCAATGAGAACCCGAAGATCCTACCAAACGTCACCCTGGGGTTCCACATTTATGACAATTACTTAACTGCAAGGATGACTCATCAGAACACACTGAAACTTCTTTCCCTTGATGAAATGATTGTTCCCAATTTCAAATGTGACATGCAAAAGCATCTCATAGCTGCTATTGGGGGACATGACCCTGAAATCTCCCTGCACATGGCTACTCAGTTGGGCATCTACAAGATTCCACAGGTACAACAGCATGAGAGCTAGGAAGGTTTTCAATACTGTGTGTATTTATCCTTTCACCTAAACATTCATGAATTTATAGGGATGCTGGGGATTTGGCAGGAA
The DNA here is from genome assembly GCA_026170595.1 of Plestiodon gilberti rubricaudatus. Lineage (NCBI taxonomy): Eukaryota > Metazoa > Chordata > Lepidosauria > Squamata > Scincidae > Plestiodon > Plestiodon gilberti. Next base: position 25,689,494 of record JANXHW010000006.1, read on the forward strand.
TGAAATATTCTAAATGAGACCACTGACACATTTGGTGGTATTTCTGATTTCTTCTTTCTGAAAAGATTGAATACTTCTAATTGTATAGTTGAAATAGTTCAAATGAAGGGTTTGTCATTTCCTTAGCACTGCAATGACTGTTTCTGTTTATCACACTGCTGAGATTGATATGAACTTTCTCTGGAAAATATTTAGAAAATTCGTAGTTCAGAAGTAACAAGTGCATTGAACACAAACAAAAGGCAGGCTTTTCTTTGTCAAGGCCCCTTCGGGGCCGAAGCAGCCGGACCACTGAGGTCGATCGGAAGCTTAAGGGCATCTGAGGCAGGCCACGTGATCTAGGCTAGGGACAGCCCCACACCGCCCCCACACTGGCGGGCAACTGACAGGTGGTAGATAGGGCATACCCAGCCATTGACATCCTAGAGTTCAACCGATAGCTAGAGGTGTTTGAAAACAGTGTTTCAAACACTGAGACCACTCACAGCCCAACCCTACCTAATGTCCGGTCGGCCAAAGCCATCGTAAAAATGTCCACGACTCTAGAGCAGGGAAGGCCGGCGCAAGGCCTGTCTGTCCCGCTCCACCGGCCGAGCCCTTGTCCATCCGCCGGAGGACCCAGGTAAGGATCCAGCTGACAGGGGGGCGGTTCGGCAGGGGAGGGCGGCCGGCCATAGGGCCAGCCAGCCCGGGAGGGGGAGGGATTCAGCCTCGGCCATATCCTGACCCCCTTTGCGCGGCTGGGCCGTTACATGGCCTCCTCCGACTTCTGCCATCAAAATAGCTGGTGGAATTCTGGGGAGGCCGATTGGCCCCAGCGCCATTTACACTCAAGGAAGGGGACAAGCATCCCCTTCCCCAAGTAGACTTTCCACCGTGGGCTGCCTGCTGCAGGCTGCACACAGTGGAGAGCAGGATCCATCGGGTGGCCTAGGCTGCCCGCCCGATCCTTACGGAAGGATTGGGCTGCCTGTTCGGTAAGACTTAGGCTGTAATCCTTTTGTATTCAACAAAAACAGCCCAACTTCAAACCTTTGTACCCGCACGAACCAAATGGGTGTAAACACTGATTTTCAGCAAACCTTTCATTGATTTCTTTTTACTATGTATTCTGGAAATATTTCAGTTGACCTCTGATCATTACTTTGGTGGCTTTGACTTTTCTGTGTAATGTTGCTATGGATGTTTGTTTTACTATTACAGGTACTTGTCTTGATGTATTCCTCTTTGTAAACTGTCTTGACCATTTATTTCAGCTTTTAAAGGTGGGAGAATTAAAAACAAATAAACGTTCTCGCAATTGCCATTTAATTAATGCATCTTCCTTCCATGTATGCTTTTTACATCAGAATTGGGTTCAATTCTATCCTATCTTCTGAACATTTGTATTATGTTTTTGCTTAGATTGCCTACTGTACATTAGCTCCATTGACAGATGTTAAATTGCAACTCCCTTCCTTTTATCGGATGGTCCCCAATGAAGCACATCAGTACAGAGGGATTGTCCATCTGCTTCAGTATTTCCAATGGACATGGGTTGGGATCATTGTGTCTGATGATGATAGTGGGGAACGTTTTGTGAGGATCATGATGACAATGTTTTCCAAACATGGAATTTGTGCATCCTTCACAGAAAAATTACTACGTATATCTCAGTTTACACAGGCAGCACACACGACAGATTCCGTGGATGTAACAAACTCCCATGTGTCCAGGATCATGTCACGAATCAGTTCTAAAATCCAAGTCTATGTAGTAAATGCAGAGGATGAGACCATGTCAAGTTTGAAATTGGCGATATATTTTTATATGATGATAGAAGGTATTACAGAGATTTGGATTGGGAAAGTGTGGATAATGACAGCTCAGCATGATTTCTCAACACCACTATTTAACAGGGATTTTGATATAAAAGCCTTCGATGGTGCCTTGTCTTTTGCAATCCACTCCAATGAAGTGCTGGGGTTTTCAGAATTCCTTCAGTCCCTACATCCTGATTCACAAAAAGGAGATGATTTCATCAGGATCTTCTGGGAACAGGCATTTGGCTGCATTTTTTCCGGTTCTGATGAAGGCAAAGCCAGCGGTAATACTTGCACTGGTCAAGAGAGTTTAGAGACTCTCCCAGGGACTCTTTTTGAAATAAGCATGACGGGCCAAAGCTACAGCATCTACAATGCGGTCCATGCTGTAGCACATGCATTGCAAAGAATGTCTTCAATCAAATCCAAGCTCAGAGCAACAGTGGACAAATGTGGAGTCTCTCTTCCAAATCTGTCAAGTTCTCAGGTAATGTTTCACTCGGAAATCAACTCCCTTGTTCATGGTGACCTTGGAAGGATAGAGGGAAAAACTGAAACTAAAGCCCTAGTAGATATACTTTCATGGTCAGCGATAATTAAAGACGATGAGATGTATATTCCGGGTTTAGGAGCCATGACTTAGGACTGTTTATTACATTAACAGCACAATCCGACTTAACTTTTGGTCCGGTTTAACCAGCAGCGCAGCGAGAATGGGAGGCCCCAGAACAGAAAAGGGATTAAAATCCACCTTGAATTCCTCTTTTGGAGGGGATTTGAATCCCTTTTCCGTTCTGGGGCCTCCCGTTCTCGCTGCACCGCTGGTTAAACTGGCACAAAAGTTAAGTCGGATTGCGCTGTAAGAGATGTTAGAAAATGTAATCAAATATTAAGAATGAGCCAACGTTTCGCTCATCCTGTGATGAGCTTCTTCAGGGAGAATGGTGTGCAGAAAACACACTCTGAGATGCTGATGCAGGAAAAAGGCAGAGCTTAACTGAAAAGTGGCAAATGGCAGTATAAAGTTCTTAAAGTGGCAGTGACTGCAGCAGACAGTCGTCTTAAAGGGAAACAACGTTAAAATACACGATACAGCAGATATAGATAGAAAACAATGTTTCAAAAAGGTGGTTAATTATTGAGCAAGGAAGATATCATGGGGAATGGAAGGAGAGACAGGAAAAACATTTGTAATATAGTAAAATGACAGGAGAAACGTCTTCTTCTCAGCATCTCAGAGTGTGCTTTCTGCACACCATTTTCCCTGAAGAAGCTTATCACAGGATGAGCGAAACGTTGGCTCATTATTGATATTTGATTACATTTTCTAACATCTCTTAATGTAATAAACAGTCCTAAGTCATGGCTTCTAAACCCATATATACATCTCATCATCTTTAATTTAAAGCTCTGGTATTTGAAAGTGGATGATTCAAATGTCTGGAAAAGTCCTTTTGGGAGTAATCAACATTGGCATTGTCTAAGGAGCTGCTAGCCCAGTATTCAATGCCCAGGATCACCTAATGGCAATCCCCAGCTTCTGACCATGTGCCCCCAAGACAAAGTTAAAGGGTCAATGAAGTTATGAAGGAAATTATCCTTGCTCAAAGGGATCCCTCCCAGGCAGCATCCCAACCCATGAAGACCTTGGTCTTGGGTCCAATTTAATGAATCAGCTAAGATCATGGTACCCACCAATCCCTTCACTTAAACCTAAATTCACACAAAGCCTGCCAGCTGTGTCCTATCAGCTGTGACCTACCTTGCAATTACCCACCTTAACCCGCCAACAATACAGAATAGATTTTAAAAAATGCCAGGGCCAATTAGGTGGAAAGCAAAAAATCCCGACTGCACTCCAAAGGCAACAAGCTCACCTTGGATGGCTTTCAGGATGTTTGGGTGGGAAATGATGGAGATGCCCAAGTGAGATTGAGGGCAGCAAGAAAGCACAGGCACTAACAGCCCAGAAGAGCAGACTCCTGATACAAAGCAGCTAAGCAGCTGGCAACAGCATACTTTGACCCCAGATGGGGGAAGGAGAAAATGGCACTCCATGCCAAGGGCGCTCAGATAGGAGAATTCTGCCGAGGAGAAGGGCTTCTGAGGACTTTTGGATGAACGTGATGAAAATAGCATCACTTTCAGGATGGTGATTCAGAGACATGGATAACTTGTACGAAGTTCGACTAAGAAAGTGTTGCCTAGGGCTGTGGAAGTGCTTGATGCCATTGCTTTCCCCACCTCCAAAGGTAAGCAAGTTCTTTCGGGAGAGACCCATTAAGGTGGCAGTAGTGGAAGCCTGATGGGTACTTTTACATTGAGTTTTATATGGGAGTACATTAAGAAAGATCTTAATGTTCCTGATGACCATGCTGGTGTGGTCACTGACCCAGAGCCGGACATCCTAGAGAGTGAAGTCAAGTGGGCCTTAGGTAGCATTACTAACAACAAAGCTAGCGGAGATTATATTATCCCAGCTGAGCTACTTAAAATCCTAAATGATGATGCTGTTAAAGTGCTGCACTCAATATGCCAACAAATATGGAAAACTCAGCAGTGGCCAAAAAATTGGAAAAGGTCAGTTTATGTTCCAATTCCAAAAAAGGGCAATGCCAAAGAGTGTTCAAACTACCGCACAATTGCACTCATTTCACATGCTAGCAAGGTTATGCTCAAAATCCTACAAGCTAGGCTTCAGCAGTATGTGAACCGAGAACTACCGGAAGTACAAGCTGGGTTTCGAAGAGGCAGAGAAACTAGAGATCAAATTGCCAACATGCGTTGGATCATGGAGAAAGTCGACAGTTCCAAAAACACACCTACTTCTGCTTCATTGACTACACAAAAGCCTTAGATTGTGTGGATCACAACAAACTGTGGCAAATTCTTAAAGAGATGGGGGTACCAGACCACCTTACCTGTCTCCTGAGAAACCTGTATGCGGGTCAAGAAGCAACATTTCAAACCGGCCATGGAACAACCGATTGGTTCAAAATTGGCAAGGCTGTATATTGTCACCCTGCTTATTTAACTTATATGCAGAGTACATTATGAGAAATGCAGGGCTGAATGAATCGCAAGCTGGAATCAAGATTGCCGGCTGGGAGAAATATCAACAACCTCAGATATGCAGACGATACCACCCTAATGGCAGAAAGTGAAGAAGAACTAAAGAGCCTCTTGATGAGGGTGAAAGAGGAGAGTGCAAAAGTTGGCTTGAAACTCAACATTAATAAAACTAAGATCATGGCATCTGGGCCCATCAATTCCTGGCAAATAGAAGGGGCAGAAATGGAAGCAGTAACAGATTTTACTTTTTTGGGTTCCAAGATCACTGCAGACGGAGACAGCAGCCATGAAATTAAAAGACGCTTACTCCTTGGAAGGAAAGCTATGGCAAATTTAGATAGCATAATAAAAAGCAGAAATATCACCATGCCAACAAAAGTTCGTATAGTTAGGGCAATGGTGTTCCCAGTAGCAATGTATGGTTGCAAGAGTTGGACCATAAGGAAGGCTGAGCGCCAAAGAATAGATGCTTTCGAACTGTGGTGCTGGAGAAGACTCCTGAGAGTCCCTTGGACTGCTAGGAGATCAAATCAGTCAATCCTAAATGAAATCAACCCTGACTGTTCCCTGGAAGGACAGGTACTAAGGCTGAAACTCAAATATTTTGGCCACCTAATGTGAAGAGAGGACTCTCTGGAGAAGACTCTGATGCTGGGAAAGATTGAAGGCAAAAGAAGAAGGGGAAGGCAAAGGATGAGATGGTTAGACAGCATCACCGATGCAACGAACATGAAAATGAGCGAACTCAGGAAGATAGTGGAGGACAGGAAGGCCTGGCGGGATATGGTTCATGGGATCACAAAGGGTCGGACATGACTTAACGACTGTACAACAACAACATATTTGGGACTTCGACAAAGCTCATTCATCTCAATTACAATTGTGTTTGTCTTGATTCTATTCAAAAACATTCAAGCAGTTGTGTTTATTGACAATGTTTAAGGAGTTCAGTAGTGTTATTGAGTTCAGTTGTGTTTACTTTTTCAAGCACCCTCATTCCTATATTTGCCACATTTCTAGATGTTTCCACATTTCCACTAATGTTTTCTGCTTTTCTAGAATAAGAAAATACCTCAAAGCACTGATGCTTGTAAGTTGGAGTGAATCAAGAAAATAAAAGAAGTGTCTCTCCCTGCTATGTTTGTGTCTTTCCTTCTTTCAATCCAGCTTCACCTTTTCCTGAGGAGCATTTCATTTAACAACACTGCCGGAGACACCGTATCTTTTGATGAGGAAGGTGAATTAGCAGGTGGATTTGATCTCATCAACTGGGTGACTTTCCCCAACCAGTCCTTCTTGAGAGTGAAAGCAGGAATGATGGATCCACAGGTTTCCAACAGCAAAGAGTTCAGCATTACTGAGGAGACCATCACATGGCACTTCATGTTTAATCAGGTGGGATTTGAGAATAGTTTGTATGATGGAAAGGTAAATGGAAAATGTTCAAGTACTAACAGTCCCATCTCATCTAGCACTGGTCTGGAGTGTGCAAAAGTGATGACAGGGCTGCTGCTGTGAAGACCTCATTCCTTTTGCTCTGATTCTCTTTGTTCCCCGCAGGCAGCTGTCCCATGGGTGAAGACACCTTAAGGGGACAGGGGGCAGCTTCTGTTCTCAATGGTGGGTCACGACCCACAGTTTGAGAACCGCTGATGTCAGCTGAGGTGCACCTTGCTAGTCCCCTGCTCTGATGGGTTCGTTAGGGGGCAGCTTAATGGAGAAGTTGGAGGGAATTCTAGATGTGCCTTCCCTTCTTTCATCTTTGCCATGGGTGTTTCTGGTCAGTCATGCCAAATGGGGATGCCTTGACATTTAGAGCAAATCCCTTGGTTGGGATCAATCTTGTCTTACTTACATCCAGTCTAAGTACAGTGAGCTACCAGTATCCTACTTTGGTCCAGTGTTGTTGCAGTTCTTCAGTCCCTCTCCTGGCAAAGCGGTTCCTTCCATAGAGGGGCTGGTGTGTTTGTTTCACACAGTTATCCTCTTTCAGGGGAGTTATCTTTCTACTGTTTCTTTGCATTACTGAAAAGGTATTCCTTAGAAGTGTATGTTTGTGTGTGAAGGAGAGCGGAGTGCCTTGGAAGCATTGTACCGTTTCTGTGTGCGTGTAGTGTGGTCTTGGGACATTGCCTCATGCTTGGCAGTGGTGCCTCTTACTAACTGGCATGGGTGTATCCATGCAGAACTAGTCACTCATTGGTCCTGAGTTGGATCTCTGCTGAGCTCAGTTGATCCTGGCAGTTCTTTTCTAGCTACCACTGTTCTCGCTATGTGGATATTGTGATTGGTTCCTTGTATGTTTCACTGGCATCACACCAACCACAAAATGATGATGTACCAACGCCACACCAATGCTGAACCAGCATCATTTTCATATTCTGCACACATCATACACTTCCATGACTACCAGCACAAATGGAAATGAACTAAACATAAATCAAAGTGCCTACTGTAGCATAACTAAATATTTTGGAGAAGACCCATCCCAGAAACTCTTCTTCACCTTTATATGAATATTACTCTCATAATCTGTAGAACAGTGGTGCCTGATCTAATCACTGTAATCCAACGACTCCTCATTCAAAGAGGAACAAGTTAGTTTAGATATGAATGGAATTTAGGTAGTGGAACAAAGCATTCTCCTTCCTTTATATACAGGTGCTACCCATTGCTGTGTGTAACAACCCCTGTTATCCAGGCTACAGGAGAAAAAAGAAGGAAGGGAAACCATTTTGTTGCTATGATTGTGATTCATGTCCGGAAGGGAAGATTTCGTTCCAGAAGGGTAGGAGATATATATCTGCAATATAGTGAATCTGAATATAAGACCTTTCATGCAGCAGTCTGAGTAGCATTCATAGTGGCTATTGAGGACTGGAAGTGACATCATTAAATAGATGAAGGCCAGAAGCAAGCACTTTGTTCTGCGTAGGATCTCATTAGCTGAAAATGTCAAAAGAGAACATATGCAAATCTTGATTATATTTTGAATATACGGGAGAGCCCAAATATGATGAGAGAGGCCAATTATCACCCAGGTTGCCGTTTCAGCAGCGCTGCGTATGCTGAAGGATCACTACGTAACTCAGGAGTTCTGCAAAATGATGCCTCGGCAGAAGTGGTGCCTCTGAAAAGCCAGCCTGTGTTATGTTTGGACTTTCCCAAGCAACTCCCCCTCACACCCCTCTTGGTCTCTGCCTTCCCCTGTAGCATTTCATGCGTTCTGAGGCTTCCTTCCATCTCTCCCTCCCAGAGTCTCAGCAGAAGCGGCGCTGCTGAAAGGGCGGTGCTGGGACAGTCCAAATACCACGTAGAGTGGATGAAGAGCTACTCAGATCATATCCAGCCTGCAGGCCTTATGTTTAACACACTTGCTCTAAATTTTGACTGACTTTGACTGTTTCACAACATAGCCCCAATTCCAGAATCTTTACTTAACACCAAATAAACATCTTTAATACACAACAAAATTCCATCTTACTTGAAAACGCTTTGCTCTCAATTGTCTGAGACTGTCAAAACTGTATTTCTCTTGGGCTCTATCCCAGTAAACAATTCAACAGTGTTGGTGTTGTTGGAGCATTGTTTCTTTGTTCATCAGCATATCCTCTCCCACAGTCATAGTACACATGAGAGATATAATAGAATATCTTCAGTTGAGAAGCAACATTCTCAGCCTTGTACATCAGACAACAGACCCCACCCCCAACAATGACTGTGTTTGTGAAGCAGGACTCCCAACCTTGTAGATCAGATACTGCCCACCCCAACAACTGCATATGGTTTCCAAAGAGGCCAGTGCTTGCTGTGCAATAACTCGGTTTTAAGTGCTTAAAGGAAAGCATCATTTCAAAGAAAGGTAGGCTGAGTTACTAATACGAGACCTTAGGGATAGATCCATCAAATTCAGTGGATATAGGACAATATAAAGTAAAGATGGCATGACAGGTTTATTAAAATTCCAATTCTATATTTTCCAGACATGGATGACTGTTCCAAATGTCCAGATGACCAATTTCCAAACAAGAACCGAAATGAATGCCTTCCCAAGAACCTCCATTTCCTCTCTTTCACAGAACCCTTGGGGATTACACTAAGTGCCTTGGCTTTCTCTTTCTCTTTGATCACAGTTATGGTACTCAGAATTTTCATCAAGAACCAGGACACACCTATTGTCAAAGCCAATAATCGAGACCTCACCTATTCCCTGCTTATCTCTTTATTGCTCTGCTTCCTCTGCTCTTTGCTATTCATTGGACACCCTCAGGCAGTGACCTGCTATTTAAGACAAACATCTTTTGGCCTCATCTTCTCAGTGGCAGTTTCTTGTGTCTTGGCTAAAACTATCACTGTGGTTCTGGCTTTCATGGCCACCAAGCCAGGGTCCAGTTTGAGGAAATGGGTGGGGAAAAGACTGTCAAACTCCATTATCCTTGGTTGCTCCTTGATTCAAGTCAGCATTTGTGCAGTGTGGCTCTGCACAGCTCCTCCATTTCCAGATTTGGATATGGATTCTCTGGCTGAAGAAATTGTGGTGGAGTGCAATGAAGGCTCCATCACTATGTTTTATTGTGTTCTGGGGTACCTGGGATTTCTGGCTATGGTCAGCTTCTCAGTGGCTTTCCAAGCCAGGAAGTTGCCAGACAGTTTCAATGAAGCCAAGTTCATCACCTTCAGTATGCTGGTGTTTTGCAGTGTGTGGTTGTCCTTTATCCCACCTTACCTGAGCACCAAGGGAAAATACATGGTGGCTGTGGAGATCTTCTCTATCTTGGCCTCTAGCGCTGGGTTGCTGGGCTGTATCTTTTTCCCCAAGTGCTACATAATTATCATTAAGCCAGAACTGAACAGCAAGAATCAGCTAATAAGGAGAAATTAATACACATCTATTTCATACCTAGTCATTTGTCTTATACAAAAGTAAACACCATCAAAATATCTGTGATCATTCCTCTCTTCCCAATATTGGTAGCTACTAGGCTCAAGAGGTACAAATCTTGAGCTCAAGAGTTACAAATTGATGTTTTCCACTCTTTATTGCAGTCTTCATCATGAACACAGCCTTCTGTATTTTATACCCCTCATAATATTTGGGCACATTTCAAAGGATGACCCAAATGGAATATGTCTGAAACAGCCCAGCTGAGATATTGCTGAGTTACTAGTTACCAGGTTGAGCAACTCCTGAAAGAAAATAGTTTTAGAAAAAGGGCTTCCCCCAATGTTTCTGGATATTTTTGTGGAATTTAGACAGGTGAAACTATGTTTTCAAACAATTTTCAGAGTTCTATGGTCACCCCACTGCCCCCCCCAGAAGAGCAAATATCACTGTTTTTAGGGAAAATGAGGTGCAGGAATTGGTTGCAGGGTACCCCCTCCTCACTGAAATTAGAAATGAAACTTTGGCTTTTTTCCATGGCCAGGGCCCTGGCTTTTGAATCCACTTTGTTTTGAGCACCTCAGGTGCAAGTGATCAGCTGTGCACAGCTGTAAGCAGGAGCAACACCAGGCGTTGCTCAAAGCACTCATTGGACTGCATGGTTAACAGAGTAGACCTAATGCAGTCATTTTCATCGTATTGCTAAGGATGCTGCACTTACAGGGTTTGAAGGGTAATAAAAACAAAACTCTTGTACTCAGGAACTTGTAACATGGGGTGCACTGTGCTGAAACATGGCCCTACACAACCCTAAAGCAGAGAAGTGGTGTGTAAAACAAAAATATGTCTTTTTGTGCATTTTTGTGCTGAACTCACAACTAAAGCTGCAACATTTCAAGGATTTGAAGGGTCATTAAAAAAAACCCTGGCAGGAAGGGACTAGCAACTTGGGGTACACTGTGCTGAGACATACCCCTAAAGCACAGAAGCTGTGTGCAACAACACAACTATGTGTTTCAGATCTTGTGTTGTCAGGTCTATGCTTTACATAGGGATGAATGGACAAATTTGTTATGCCTTAAAACCAAATGAGTGGTGAATGCAACGGCTCTGCTACAGTATCTGGAACACCTGGGAATTTTTTTTGCAGGTGGTTATATCTCTTTGGGGTTAGGGAAAATATGACCTTGGGGCCAAATGGGTTTTAAGAACAGAATAATCAAGAATGCTGGCGGAGGAACCATGTTCCCATGTGTATAAACGTATCACATTTATACATTTATGTGTATAACAGTGCAATCCTATCCAATTTACTCCACTAGTGTAAATAAACTCAATCCTATCCAAAGTAAGCCACCGGTGTAACCCAGTGGTGCAGCGAGAATGGGAGGTCCCAGAACGGAAAGGGGATTCAAATCCTCTCCAAAGGGGGATTCAAAGGGGATATGAATCCCCATTCCATTCTGGGGCCTCCTGTTCTCGCTGCACCGCTGGGTTACACTGGTGGTGTAAGTTGGATAGGATTGAGCTTATTTACTTTGGTGGCAAAGTTGGATAGGATTGTGCTGTAAATGTGTCTGGCAACAATATAGAAAAGCAATCCTTCCTGAATAATACAGTAAAAGCATAAATCAAGTGTATTGTTCTTTCTGCACTTCTACCTTAGAGGTGTTTTTTTCTTCTTCTCTTTTTGGACTTTTGAATATAAATTCAATAACACCCCCCCCCCCCAAAAAAAAAAGATTCAAAATGACATTTACAGCCCGATCCTCTCTCCTACCATTCTGAAGTATGCAGTCACGCCATGGAGACACATGTGGCATGCCATGCTTCCGGGGCGATCAGGAGGCCTGTGAGATGTAAAGGAACATATTTCTTTTCATCACAACTGCAGTGGCCCCCTGTTGGCCTATTGGTCTCCTTGGACCTATGCCAGCTATATAACTAGTATAAGTCTGAGGAGAGAAAGGGGGTGGTGCAAGGCAAAAAGAGGGAGATAGGATCTAGCATGCAGACCCCTGGTGTGGATAAAGGTGGTCTTAAATCCTTCAAGTTCTTTAGCCACTGTCCCACTTTCCTAGTGGGTTTATCTTTTCCCACTTTTCCCAGGGGGTCTATTGAGTCACTTGTAATTGTGGACATGTGTATATTTGGATGACCAAGTGCGACATCAGTACCCGCATCCAGGAGCATGAACGTGCTTGCAGATTAAAACATGCTGAGCTGTCAGCACTTGCGGAACACTCCTTAGATACGGGTCATGCTATTGAATTTGGGGAGGTGAATAGATTGTCTAATGAATCGAATTATAGGGTACATCTTAATCTGGAAGCCATTGAGATTTTCAAGCATGGGGACTTAATCCTAAACCGGAAACAGGAATGATTACTGGTGAATAAAATTTGGACTCCATCATTAAGTAGGTGCAGGATAAAGTGAAGTTACTCACAAGGACCGGGGGGGGGGAGGGGTTGAGACCAGTTGTGTCCAGGATTTACCAGTTGTGTCCAGGATTTGGGCTGCTCATTTCCTCCCTAAGGGATTGTTTGTCTCCCGGCTAATAGCTTATAAGGCTGGAGGATGGAGGTTGCGCTGGTAAAATCGTTTCACCAGTTAGGCTTGGATTTTTGCATTTGGAAATGTTCATGGACATTGAACGAAACATAATGTTTTGTTAAAATAGACAACAATAAAATTATATTGACAATATAAAGAATGTTTCCCTTTTATGAATGTTGATGCTTCAACCCAGTGTTGGACAGGGAAGGGATGCATTCAGAAAGAAATCTAAGAGGAGAAGCTTCTGAAACGTTTGATAGTGGTACACCAGATGAATGTCTCTCGCATGAAACCCCTACAATATACAGTGCTTCGAACAAATGGAACATGCTATAGTAAATGTTACAAGTATATCCCACTAGTCTTCAGTAAGTTACTTGTACCAAACTAAAATGGAGGCAGGGTTGTTCTATGCTAGTGGAATCTCTTAAACATTAAAAGAAGAGTAGCCTCTTGGAGAACAACTTACAGCAATCTATTTTTTTTCACACAGTATGGGAAGAGGACAGGGAAAATCTCAGAACAATGCAATACAATGCAGATTCTCTCCCCAATACATCAGCCCTGCTCCCACCTCAGGGGCATACTGTTCACTTGCCATTTTTCTCTGGACCTTATTTTCTACAATATTCTTCATGCTCCACGAAATCACTTTCCAACAAATATTTTTCTCAACAGATGCAAAAGATTATCTCACCCAGCAAAACATTCCAGAACAATAATTTTGAAACCTATAATTAATTTCAATTACTAGGATTCTTTCTCCATCTAGGGAAATCTCACATAGATTTTCTAAGGCCACAAGAAAAATCAAGGAAACAAATATGAATGCATATATAGCAGATCATCCTGTGCCTGTCAGAGCTGGACTGAGAAACTGTGAACAGCGAAGACAGCACCAGTCTCATCGCCTTTGGTAGCTACCATATTTATTGGCTTATAAGACACACTTTTTTGTCTACATTTGTGACCAAATAGTAGGGTGTGTTTTATACGCCAATACTAAAAAATCCCTTTTCCCCCCCTTGCCCGTTTTAAAGCATTTTCGGGCTTACCGCATTTTTCTGGAGCCAGAGAGCTCCCTTGTGCTTTCTTCCCTAACTAATCTATACGATCTACAGCTGTTTGTCGGGTTTAATTTATGCACGTGCATGAGTTGAGCTTCTCAGCAGTCAGCAGAGGGCGCTGTGCTCCTCAGTTAAGTTCAGCTGAGCTGAAGAGGGTGTGGTCTTTCCAGCTCTCCTCGGAGGGGTAAGCTTCTGAACTGGGCCTAGTTGGGGAGGCTTTGGAAACTGCATAGGTGGGGTGGGGTAAGAGTTGAGTCTGGGTTTTTTTTGTGTACTTTTATGTTGTTTACTTTGGAAACTGTGCATGGGTGGGGTGGGGTGGGGTGGGGGAAAAGAGTTGAGTCTGGGGTTTTTTTACTTGGGGTAAATGTTTTTTACTTTGGAAACTGCATGGGAAAAAAGAGTTGAGTCTGGGGTTTTTTTTGTACTTGGGGTTTATGTTCTGGTGCATTTTGTTCATGTGTCTTATTGCTGTCTGTTTTAAAAGAGATCCTGGTATTTTTGTGCAATTTATGTAAATTAGCTAATTAAGCAGCCAAGCAGTAAGAGGCCAAGTGGCCCAAAAATGCTTTAAATCTTTCTTTCTTGAAACCCAGGGCCAAAAGGAAGGTGCGTTTTATACGCCGGTGCGTTTTATACGCCGATAAATACGGTAATTCAGCAAACGATTTGGGAGCCACTGATTGAGGGAGTTGCAGTTGCAGGTGGCTGACAGAAAGAAACTGATCATTCTGAATCAACATTGGGCCAAGATGGCAGAGATATTTCAGTTGCTGCTGCTGCTCATTCTGTGCCCCCATCTTCCTCCAGCTGAATGCAAGGCACAGCCTGTTATGTGCACCATCCCTGACCCCTCCCAGCTCCCGTACAAGTATAATCAGAGTGGAGATCTCATCATTGGCGCGATTGTTTCTCAGTTTGGCTGCATATTTGATGACATTTCTTTCAGCGAACACCCCAAAACCAAGCTGATGGATGAACTGATGTAAGGAAATAATTTAACTCCTCCATAACATCCAGTATTCCAGATCATATCCATTATAAATATTTCATACAAAGATCAGCAAGTTTAGGACAGAGTCAGCTTCTAATTTTGTTATATTTTGGGGGTGGGGGAGAATATACTTATATTTAGTAGCAGAATTCTTTAAAAATATAATAATGGTGTACTTTCTTCTTCACTGTATGCTGAGAACCTTTCTTTCTTTCTTTCTTTCTTTCTTTCTTTCTTTCTTTCTTTCTTTCTTTCTTTCTTTCTTTCTTTCTTTCTTTCTTTCTTTCTCCTCTTGTCTATTCCACGTCACATTTTGTCTTGTCCTTTGCTCCTTTTTCCTTCATGTGCACCTAGCTTCTGTGACACAGAGCACACTGCCGTCTTCCAAGCCAGACCATTGGTCCATATCGTTCAGCATTGTCGATGTTGCCTGGCAGCAGGTCTCCATCTTTTCTGACATGAAACTTTCTCTGCCCAACCTGGAGCTGATAGAGATTGAACCACAGACTTTGTGCATGTAACTCCCGTTCTGTAACACTGCAATAGAGACCCCTCCCCATGTTTATTGCCCCATAATGTCAGGATTCCCCCTGCACATATCTCATGTAACGTTATGTCCTTTCCTTTAAATCACACATCCTGAGGTACTTATATCCTTTGGTTTCAAGTCACATGAACTTTCTGTTGGCACTATTTTCTGAATCTTTCTAGCCACAGAATATCCTTGAGAGTTGATGTAAATAGAGACCCATCAGAATGTCTTGAGTAAAATGTCACTTTTTGAAATGTGTTTCTTGTTCTACTTTAAAGACTATTCAAAGAGGGTCAAGGGTACCATTCACTTATTGCAAAACTCAGCAATCAGATTTCTTGGAGCCAGCCTGCATGTAAGAGCATTCTGGTGGGGATCTGGACTATATCCTCACTCCATGCCTCATTTCAGCACAGGGAGTTAGTTAGGACTGGGCTGCCCAGCACTCGTTGGTAACATTGATTTCAATGGCAGGGGCATGAGTCAGAACAGACAAGCCTCTCTTTAATGCCTCCATTTAAATCAACGGGACTGATTTGCACTTGGGTTTTTCTGAATCATGTCCATGCATTTTATTCTATTGCCAAATACCATCAGTACAGCAAGTCCTCATTTAACGTTGTCGATAGGTTCTTCCTGGAAACTGAAACTTTATTTATTTTATTTTTTATTTTTCACATTTTTATACCAACCTTCCTCCAAGGAGCTCAGAGTGGTGTACATATTTCCTCCACTCACAACCCTGTGAGGTAGGTGGGGCTGAGAGATAGTGACTGGCCCAAGGTCACCCAGGAAGCTTCGTGGTTGAGCGGGGATTTGAACCTGGATCTTCCAGGTCTAAGTCCGACTCCCAAACCACTACACCATCCCAACTTAAGCGAAACAACTCATAGTGACACCAGTTTTACCATGGGCTAAATGATAAATGCAACTGTTCCCATGGCATTTTCCAATCAACTTTAAGTAAGGACTTACAGTATATATTTCTTATTGTGTAGAGCAGTGGTGGCCAACCTTTCAACATGAATGCTGGCCCTTTAAATGGTTTTCTTGGTGAGGGCATTTCAGCAGGTGCAGCTGCTTTAGCAGCACCATCAGAACTTGCAGCTGCCAAGATTCTATCTTCTACACAACTCTTAAGGATACAGAGGCTCTAGTGGTAGAAGGTTGGCCACCCCTGGTGTAGAGTATGCTGAGAGGGACACAACAAACAAAAAAACCACCTGGAACTACAAATTGCCTACGTAAGAATTACATAATATACTCAAAAAATTACACTACTATTATGATCTGTTTGTTCTGGACAGTCTGATACTAACATGAAAATGTATAAAATGTGATGATGATGAAACTAGGATCATGTATACAGTATAATGGAATGCTTTCAGGCAGATACTTCAGAAAGGATTGAGTATCACTTTCACACAAAATCTAACACTTCTCTCAGTCCCACTCCGAAGACCTACCAGCATGTCTTGTCCTTGGTGTTTGCTGTGAAGGAGATCAATGAGAACCCGAAGATCCTACCAAACATCACCCTGGGGTTCCACATTTATGACAATTACTTAACAGCAAGGATGACTCACCAGAACACCCTGAAACTTCTTTCCCTTGATGAAATGATTGTTCCCAATTTCAAATGTGACAAGCAAAAGAATCTCATAGCTGCTATTGGGGGACATGACCCTGAAGTCTCCCTCCACATGGCTCATCTGTTGGGCATCTACAAGATTCCACAGGTACAACTACAAGTGAGCCAGGAAGCTTTCAATACTGTGGGTATTTATCCTTTCACCTAAACTCAGAGATATTAATGAACTAATAGGCATTTTGGCAGCAATAAAGTATTCTTCATGAGATTACTGACTCATTTGGTGGTATTTCTGGTTCCTTCTTCCCAAAATGATTGAATAGTTCAAATCTATGGAGCCAGGTTGGGCATTTCCTTAGCATTATGATGGCTGTTTCTGTTTACCACACAGCTGAGAATGATATAAACTTTATCGGGAAAAGATTTACAGTCATGGATTACAGTCAAGATTTACATTTCACCTCAGGGGAAAGGGCCTCTTTGAATGTGCGCCAGAACAATGACCAGTACAAATCTGGGAAGTATACTGCCATTATCCCCGCCCACATCCCTGTGGCCTGGCTGGCCAATCACCCCCTCCCACCACCCCACCCCACCCTCCCCATGTTCTCTTGCCGCCAGGCACAGGACCTATCTGCATTCGACAGCACAGTCCTCTTCTGCTGACACAGTGAGCGGTGCCAGCCTCTCTGCTGGCGGCTCTTACTCCATGGGTGCCGAAAACATGCCTTATGTCAAGTTTCCGACACTCTGTACCAGCGGAGTGCTCGCTCCTCCGGTGCCAGCTTGCAGAGGATTGCGCTGTGAGAAAGTTTTCAGTTCAGAAGTCACAAGTGTATCAAACTAAAAAGTACAGAAAGAGAAATTCAGGTCAAAAAAGGTCAGTTATTAACTTTTCACGTTCAGAAAATTGGTATACACAGAAGGAAGATAGGGAAAAAAATATTTTATGAAAATCTGACATTTAGTGTACAATGAACACAAATGATCTTGTATCGTGGAAGATGTAGAATCTGGAATCAGTGAAGAAAGGAATGGGAGATTGCATGATGTAAGTGTTAGTGTGTTGTCAATTGGTAATACAGTTGGTGAAAAATTGTGGCAGGGGCTTCTCTACTGTGGATTCCAATCTGTGGAATTATTTATTGATTTATTTATTTTTCACATTTTTATACTGCCCTTCCTCCAAGGAGCTCAGAGTGGTGTACATATTTCCTCCCCTCCTTTTTGTTCTCACAACAACCCTGTGAGGTAGGTGTGGCTGAGAGATAGTGACTGGCCCAAGGTCACCCAGGAAGCTTCGTGGCTGAGCGGGGATTTGAACCTGGATCTTCCAGGTCTACGTCCGACTCCCAAACCACTACACCATCCTGCCCCTCACCTTTCCTTTCCAGCTGAGATCAGAAAGGCCCACACCTAGTTGGTGTTCCAAAGAGGTATAAAAACTGGTTTTCAGCAAGCCTTCCATTGTTTTATTTTTACTATGTACTCTGGAAATATTTCAGTAGTCCTCTGATCATTCCTTTGGTGGCTTTGGCTTTCCTGTATAACATGCTATGGATGTTTGCTTCAATATTCCAGGTGCATACATTTATTTATTCCTTTATGAAAGCTGACTTGACGTTTCCATTCAACTTTGAAAGACTGGAAAAATTGTTTAAAAAGTCCTCACATCTGCGATTAAATTATTGCATCTTTCTTCCATGTATGCTTTTTACATCAGAATTGGGTTTAATTATATCCTATCTTCTGAACATTTGTATTATGTTTTTGCTTAGATTGCCTACAGCACATTGACTCCTCTGCCGAACGTTAAATTGCAGCTCCCTTCCTTTTATCGGACGGTCCCCAATGAAGCACATCAGTACAGAGGGATTGTCCATCTGCTTCAGTATTTCCAATGGACTTGGGTTGGGATCATTGCTTCTGATGATGATAGTGGGGAAGGTTTTGTGAGGACCATGATGACAATGTTTTCTGAACATGGAATCTGTACATCCTTCATTGAGAAAATAGCACGTATATCTCAGTTTACACAGACAGCACGATTGATAGAGTCCCTAGATGTAACAGACTCCCAAGTGTCCAGGGTCATGTCAGGAATTACTTCAGAAGTTCAAGTATATGTAGTAAATGCAGAGGCTGAGGCCATGTCAGGTTTGAAATTGGCGATATATATTTATATGATGTTAGTAGGTACAACAGAGTTTTCGATAGGGAAAGTGTGGATTATGACAGCCCAGCATGATTTCTCAACACCAATACTTAACAAAGACTTTGATATACAAGTCTTCCATGGGACCTTGTCATTTGCAATCCACTCCAATGACGTATTGGGGTTTTCGGAATTCCTTCAGTCCCTACATCCTGATTCACAAAAAGGAGATGATTTCATCAGGATCTTCTGGGAACAGGCATTTGGCTGCGTTTTGTCTGATTCCGATGAGGGCAAAGCAAGCAATGATACTTGCACTGGTCAAGAGAGATTAGAGAGTCTCCCAGGGACTCTTTTTGAAATGAGCATGACGGGCCAAAGCTACAGCATTTACAATGCGGTCCATGCTGTAGCACAGGCATTGCAAAGAATGTCTTCAATCAAATCCAAACTCAGAGCAGTGGTGGACAAATGTAGAGTCTCTTCTCTAAATCTATCAAGTTCTCAGGTAATGTTTGACATAGAAATCAGCTCGCTTGATCATGGTGACCTAAGAAGCATAGAGGGGGGAAAACCAATCCAGCGCTCAAGTCTTTGAAAGTAGATGAACCAAATGACTGCAAGAGTTTAACGTGCTCATGAAGCTTTTAGTCTTTTTGTGAACTGGGCGACAGTGGCGATCCTCGGGGGGGCGCCGACACCACGCCCCTACGTGACCCACCTGGCATGACGTCAGGTTGATGCGCACACCCAGCATGGCTCCATTCACGCCCCCCCTGCCATTTTACTTTCTACTTTGGAGCCGTTCGAGCTCCAAGGCGGGCGGGCGGGCCCAACACCAAGACGAGCACGGCGGAGGGAACACATCCCGGAGGTAAGTACGCCCCTTCGCCGCCACGTCCGGCCCCCGCCCTGGGGCCCGCCGCCCCACCGCCCCAACCCCGATGACACTTCTGCTGGGCGATATCTAGGCAGCTGCATCTTTCTGTTCTTCCCCTAAAGTAGTGTTTATTTTTGGAAGGTGCAAAATGTAATGGTGGGCCATTCCAGGGACCCAACTGCATCCTTTTCTATAAAGGACTGTGATTGTAGTTTGATTCCAAGAATGCCTGGTGAGAAACAAGTTTTATATCCATTATTTGCCCACATACCCTCATAAAACACAAGAGAAGGTGTTGAAGCTTAGAATTGGCAAAAGTATATTGATATCACCAAATCTGTCCTAGAACTCTATAACTTAAATCTTCACACACACCAATAAATGTTGGTTCCTACACCAAGGGAGACAAGAGCCACTGTCCATCGGGTGTTCCCACCCTGACTCAGTGGCCAAGATCACCTAATGGCAATCCCCAACTTCTCACCATCTACCCCAGGATAAGTGTCAAGGAAGTTATGAATTCCATCTGCAAAGCCTGTGAGACTCTCTGCAATCCTTGCCCTAAGGGATCTCATCCAGGATCCCAACACGTAAAGTCCTCAGGGATTGGTCTTGGATCCCTTTAATGAATCAGATAACCTCAATGTGCACCCCAATTTCTGCTCTTAAATCTATATCCACACAATACCTGACAGCTGTGATCTACATGCCTATAATTCACTTTAACTTGTCATCAATAATGAATAGGTGGGTTGTGGGTTGTGAGGGGAGAGAATGAAAGCCTGCCAGGGCCAATTAGGCAGGAAGCAAAACAAAGCCCTACTTGATTCACAGACCAGCAGCTCATCTTTGATTGAGTTCAGGATGGTTGGGCGGGAACCAATCAATACGCCCAAATGAGACTGAAGGCAGCAAGAATGCATGGGCCCTATTGGCCCAGAAGAGCAGGCTCCTGATCCAAAGAAGCCAAGAGTCAGGCCCCAGCAATGTTTTACCCTGGATGGGGAAGGAAAAAAAATAACACTGCGTGCTGAAGGCGCTCCACTACCAGAATTATTATGTTTGCCACATTTCTAGATACAGCCCATTAATGTTTTCTATTACTCTAGAATAAAGAACTATTTCAGGACACTAATGCTTGTAAATTCTAGTGGACCAATGAAACGAAAGAAAAGTCTCTCCCTGCAATGTTTGTCTTTCCTTCTTTCAACCCAGCTCCACCCTTTCTTGAGGAGCATCTCATTTAACAACACCGCCGGAGACATGGTGTCTTTTGATGAAGAGGGTGAATTAGGGGGTGGATTTGATTTGATCAACTGGGTGACTTTCCCCAACCACTCCTTCTTAAGAGTGAAAGCAGGAATAATGGATCCACAGGCTTCCAACAGCAATGAGTTCAGCATTACTGAAGAGGCCATCACATGGCATGGCATGTTTAATCAGGTGAGATTTGGAAATAGCTTGTATGATGGAAAGCTAAATGGGGGATGTTCCAGTATTTTTTTAATTATTATTGTTATTGTTATTGTTATTGTTCTGACCATTGATAATCCCTCTAAGGAAGTGGTTCTCGATTTGGGGTATGTGTACCCCCAAGTGTATGCGGTAAGTCTCTCAGGGGTATGTGAGGAACAATTGAGTAATGGCGGAAAAAGGCAAGGAGCACCCCGGAACGCCTTGCAGAGCTGGCAAGACAGGAAGGTAGGCAGCTAGCTGCAAAAACACTTGAAGTGTGGTTTAGCCAGCCAGGCAGAATGAGGAACGAGACGCGGGAAAGCTGGAGCTGTTGTTTAGCATAAAAGTGTATTGGAATGAATGCTTTTTGTCAGCACTACTAGGAAACGGGGGAAGAGAAAACACTCTAGCAATTTCCTATCCATATTTAAGTGGGTGTATATCCCACCAAGTCTGTTAGTATCCTTGATAATGAATGGGAAGGGGACAGTATTCTGACCTCTTTCCTCTCACACCATCTGTCAAGGCACGAAGAACCCCACCAGCACTCAGTGCAAGACTCAAGAATTGCTGCTTCCAGGAGTAGGAGCATAAAGATGCGCCTGTGCGCCACTCACCCCTGAACTTCATGCTCTACCTATCCAGGTCACCTCCACCACTTTCCCAAAGAGCAGAGCAGCAGGTCATTATCTTGGCAGAGGATGAACTGAACAAGGCTGCAAGCTCAGGCGATTCCGGAGAGCTTGAAGCCGCATTCTTCAACACTTGTGCAAGCCTTGCGCAGGTGCACGATGAGTCCCAGCCAGGGTGAAGAATGATGACAAGGTTTACCACACTCCCGGGGTCAGGCCAGTTCCGGCTTGCCGGGGGCCAGCCGAGATGTGGCCAGGCCGGAAACCCCAGCCAAACCCGGCCATCTGGTAAGCCTAACTTTGGAGGCTGTCCCAGTGGGTTGCGACAGGGGAGCAGCTGCAGAAGGTGAGTTGCGGATACAGGGACTTGGAGAACAGCTGCTCTAGAACAGTGGCGCCAGCTATAACCACTATAATCCAACCATTCCACTGACAAAGAGGATGAAACTTATTGTAGTGGAGCAATACATGTTCACCTTTCTGTATATGCAGGTGGTGCCCATTGTTCTGTGTAATGATCACTGCTATCCAGGATACAGCAGAAAAAAGAAGGAAGGGAAACCATTTTGTTGCTATGATTGTGATCCGTGTCCAGCAGGAAAGATTTCGTTCCAGAATGGTAAGAGAAAAATATGCACTGTAGTGAATAATACAATACAATAAATAAAATATCTTGCAATGGTTCTCTCTCTCTCTCTCTCTCTCTCTCTCTCTCTCTCTCTCTCTCTCTCTCTCTCTCTCTCTCTCTCTCTCTCTCTCTTTCATGACTTATTCATTACAATAACAGTTCTCTGTGTTTTTCAGACATGGATGATTGTTCCAAATGTCTGGAAGGTCAATTTCCAAACAAGAACCGAGATCAATGCCTTCCCAAGGACCTCCATTTTCTCTCCTTTTCAGAACCTTTGGGAATGACATTAAGTGCCTTGGCTTTGTCTTGTTCTCTGATCACAGCTTTGGTGCTTGGAATTTTCATCAAGTACCGGAACACTCCCATTGTCAAAGCCAACAATCGAGACCTCACCTACTCTCTGCTGATCACTATATTGCTCTGCTTCCTCTGCTCCTTACTCTTCATTGGAAAGCCTCACACAGTGACCTGTTATATACGACAGACATCTTTCGGCCTCATCTTCTCATTGGCTGTTTCTTGTGTCTTGGCTAAAACTATCACTGTAGTTCTGGCTTTCATGGCCACCAAGCCAGGATCCAGGATGAGGAAGTGGGTGGGGAAACGTCTGGCCAACTCCATTGTTCTTTCCTGCTCCATGATTCAAGCCAGCATTTGCGCTGTGTGGTTGTGCACTTCTCCTCCATTCCCAGATTTGGACATGGACTCTCTGGCTGAAGAAATTGTAGTGGAATGCAATGAAGGCTCAATCGCTATGTTTTATTGTGTTCTGGGGTACCTGGGATTTCTGGCTATGGTCAGCTTCACTGTGGCTTTCCAAGCCAGGAAGTTGCCAGACAGTTTCAATGAAGCCAAGTTCATTACTTTCAGCATGTTGGTCTTTTGCAGTGTTTGGTTGTCATTTATCCCACCTTACCTGAGTACAAAGGGAAAATACATGGTGGCTGTGGAGATCTTCTCTATCTTGTCTTCTAGTGCTGGGTTGCTGGGCTGTATCTTTTCCCCCAAATGCTACATAATTCTCCTGAGGCCTGAGCTGAACAGCAAGGATCAGCTAATAAGGAGAAATTAATAAGTATACACAGAACGAATCATCTCCGGGATTCAGGTTATAAGATGGCTTTATAAAATGTAAAGACTGTATAATACTGATGAATGTGGGGACTACGAAACGTTTTATTAGTACCAGAATAAAAGAGCATGAGCGTGCGTGCAGATTGGGACAGAATGAGAAATCTGCCCTGGCTCAACATAAAGAGCAGTCAGGACATGAGATCAGATTTGACAATACTGTCAAGTTGTGTAATGAAAACAATTATAGGGCTAGGCTAAGTTTGGAAGCCATAGAAATATTCAAGCATGGGTCTCATGTTCTTAACCGCCAGCAGGAGTTGTCCTTTATTAATAAAATTTGGACCCCTGTATTAAGCAAGAATAGTAATCCATTTGAATAGTTTTTGTACCCTGGCTGCTATCATCAAGGTTACCACCAGGGGCAGCATAGATAGGGTTACCTGGGGTCATGTCCCAGTAGATGCAGAGCTTCCGTTCCAAATGACAGTTTGTGCGATGGGGATTCCATTTCCATCTTCCTGTCTACTGAGGCAGGGTTGTATTTGATAAAGTTCATGGGAAATGAACGAAACGTCATGCGAAAGCAGCCTTTTAAAAATGTTTTATTGTATTTTATTGTAAAATTCTAAAACATATGTGTTTTAATTGACTTTTGAATTCATCAGTATTATACAGTCTTTACATTTTATAAAGCCATCTTATAACCTGAATCCCGGACATGATTCGTTCTGTGTATATCGTAACCGGTTATAACAGTCTTCGATCAAATTAATAAATATCTGTTTCATATATTTTACTTAATAGTATCTGGAAGTAAGCAAGTTCAAAGTATTTGTTGTCACCTCTCTGTTTCCTGTCCTGATAACAAAAAGGAAACCAATGGCACCCCCTCCTCACTGAAATTAAAAATGAAACTCTGGCTTTTTGAATCCACCTTGTCTGGAGCACCTCAGGTGCAGGGGAGCAGCTGTACACAGCTGTAAACAGGAGCAGCATCAGGCGTTGCTCAAACCCCTCATTGGGTAACAAAATAGACCTAATGCAGTTATTTTCATCATATTGCATCATTTCCTATACTTTGTGAGTGGATTTCTGGCTTTTTTCTCATGGCCAGGGCCCTGGCTTTTGAATCCACCTTGTTTGTAGCACCTCAGGTGCAGGGGAGCAGCTGTGCACAGCTGTAAACAGGAGCAACACCAGGCGTTGCTCAAAACACTCATTGGAAGTTAAAGGGAACACTAATGCTGTTTCTGTAAATTGGCTGTTTGTTAGTGGGATTTTTCTATTCCCCCCCCCCTCAGGCTGAGCCTAGTTTATGTGTGCAGGGGGTCAAGGCTGGGGCAGAAAGAATTCTGGCTCCAGCATCAAACTGTCTGTTTTTGCAGGCTTGCACCTCTTGTTATAATAGATTTCTGCAGCCAGCTCAATGTAGCTGGGGGAGGGGGTTTCTTTCCCCCTTCATCAGGCTGAGCCTGAGGCTGGAGAGATAAGAATTATCTCTCTAACCTCCACTGATTACAAGAAATTCAAGCAATTCAAGTCAGGAATTAGCCTCCAGCTATGTGGGGGAGGGTGGAGGAACAGCCTTTGTTGTAACAGCGTCCTGCTGTGCTGCTAGCATCCTGCTGAGATGCCTTTTATAAATTAAAGCCCAGAGGGCAGGCAGTCTCAGCAAACGAACTGCCAGAACCTATACAAAAAATATTTTTTTAAAAAAGTTGGAGGAACGGACTTGAAACTTGGGGTACAGTTAGCTGAGACATAGACCTAAACACCCCTCAAGTGCAGAAGCTGTGTGTAAACCACAACATTGTGTTTGTTGAGCATTTTCGTGCGGAACTCACAACAAAAACAGCAGTATGTCAAGGATTTGAAGGCTCATAAAAAAAATCGTTGGAGGAACGGACTTGTAACTTGGGGTACACTTAGCTGAGACATAGACCTAAACACCCCTGAAGCACAGAAGCTGTGTGTAAAGCACAACATTGTGATCTTCAAGCATTTTCATGCGGAACTCACAACTAAACTGCAGTATGTCAAGGATTTGAAGGCTCATAAAAAAAAAAACGTTGGAGGAACGGACTTGAAACTTGGGGTACACTTAGCTGAGACATAGCCCTAAACATCCCTGAAGCACAGAAGCTGTATGTAAAGCACAACATTGTGTTTGTTGAGCATTTTCATGCAGCACTCACAACTAAACTGCAGTATGTCAAGGATTTGAAGGCTCATAAAAAAAACCGTTGGAGGAACGGACTTGTAACATGGGGTACCCCTAGCTGAGACATAGCCCTAAACATCCCTGAAGCACAGAAGCTGTGTGTAAAACACAACTATGTGTTTGTTTGAGATCTTGTGTTGTCAGGTCTATGCAATCCATAGGAATGAATGGAAAATGTCCCTTTAAAGCCCAATGTGTGGTTCATACCTTAAAACCCAATGAGTGGTGAATGCAACGCCTCTGCCCCAGGTGTAGTAATATTAATATTTTGTTATTATTTATTTATTTAAAGAATTTGTACCCCGCCTTTCTCCCACATTCAGGGCACTCAAGGTGGCTTAACAACATTAAAAACAATACAGATTATAAATTAAAACATTGAAACAATGAAAACTTAAAACAGTATAACAGTAAAATAGACAGCCCCTAATTGATCACCTAAAATAGATTAAAATTGAATTTCATTAAAAATGCCAGCCCGTCATGTCAGCAGTTGAAGGCTATCCTAAATAAATAGGTCTTGATACCCAACCGGAAGGTCTACAAGGAGGGAGCCATTCTTAATTCCCAGGGGAGGGATTTCCATAATTGGGGTACCATCACTGAGAAGGCCCTATTCATAGCCACCATCCTCCTCACCTCCGTCAGTGGCGGCACTCTGGTGACCTAAGAGGATGGGTAGGATATTCTCATCCCGAGCCGTCAAGGGCTTTAAAAGTCACTTTGACTTTGAATTGTTCCCAGAATCGAACCGGCAGCCAGTGTAGCTGCCGAAGCAGCAACCCGACTGAATCAAACCGACGAGCCCCTGCAACCACACGGACAGCCGCATTCTGCACTAATTGCAGTTTCTGGACAATCTTCAAAGGCAACCCCTCATAGAGCATGTTGCAGTAATCTAATCTAGATGTCACTAGGTGATGGGCCACCGTGGCCAGGTCTGAGCAACTCAGGTATGGTTGTATCTGTCGAATCAGCTGAAGCTGAGCAAAGGCTTCCCTGGCCACAGCTACCACCTGGGAATTCTGGAGCAGTTTCGTATCCAGGAGAACCCCTAAGCTGCAGACCTGCTCCTTTAGAGGGAGTGCAAGAGCAGGACGATAGTCCAATACCTGAGTTGTAGACTTCTGGACCAGGAGAACCCCTGTCTTATCAGAATTTAATTTCATCTTGTTCACCCTCATCCAACTCCCAACTGCCTCCAGACAATGATCCAGGACCTTGACCCCCGCCCCCCTTGGAATCAGATGGAAAGGAGAAAGAGCTGGGTGTCATCAGCATTCTGATAACTCCCTATTCCTAATCTGCAGATGACCTCTCCGAGTGGCTTCATATAGATGCTAAACAGCATGGGGGATAGAATGGAACCTTGCAGCACCCCACACCTCAAAGGCCAAGATGCCGAACTAGCATCGCCCAGCACTACTACCTGGGATCTGTCAGTCAGGAAGGAGCAGAACCATCCCAGAACGGTGCCTCCAAACCCCAACTCAGCCAACTGACCCAGAAGGACATCATGGTTGATGGTGTCAAAAGTCACTGAGAGTTCCAACAGAATTAACAGGGATGCATTCCTCCTGTCAATTCCCCAGCACAGGTCATCCACCAAGGTGACCAAGGCCATCCCAAACCCTGGCCTGAAGCCAGACTGGAATGGATCCAGATAATCGGTTTCCTCCAGGACCCTCTGTAGCTGACTTGCCACCACCTGCTCGATTACCTTGCCCAAAAATGGACTGTTTGAGACTGGCCGAAAGTTGTTCAAGTAGTGGGATCTAGGGAGGGTTTCTTCAGAAAGGGGAGAACCACCAGCTGCTTCAATGCCACCTGCAGCACCCCCTCCCTCAGAGATTAATTCACCACCCTCCCTGTCCATTCAGCCAGCCCCCCCCCCCCGGGGTAGATCTAATCAGCCATGCTGGACAAGGGTCAAGCGGGCAAGCAGATGGTCTCACACTCCAGAGAACAAGGCTGGGACTAGAACAAAACTTTATTATGGCGTATACGTTCTGCAAATAAATCAATATGTATTCATGTGTTTGGGCTTTTGTTTTCAGTTATATTGTGATAACGTCTCTGGATGTAATTTTCTTGCCTTTGTTCGATTCTTTCCATCTTGCTCATCTGTTAGAGTTCAAAACAAACATTCAGCGGGGAAACTCCGTACTATAATTTTATTATGGTTATGGTTATGGTTATGGTTATGGTTATGGTTATGATTATATAATATCAGATGGTTTAATAAAATAAAATTTATAATTATAATCAGATGGTTTAATAAAATTATATTATACGACGGAGTTTCCTGGCAGAATGCTTGTTTTGAACTCTAAGATCTGGACACGTCGTGAGAATCTAAGAATTGCTCCTCTGTGTTTATGGCAATTCTACACAGCTTATTATATAGTATATTTCTTTGTGGCAGAATACATGTACAGCAGGCGTGGGGAACCTCCGGCCCACAGATCGTTTAAGACCACGAGCCCATCCGGTCCGGGCCGCCGAGGCCCACCCCTGAGCTCATTCCGTCCGGCCCGCCGAGGCCCACCCCACCGAGAGGAAAACCAAAATTAAATTAATGTTTTCCTCTCGGTGGGCCTCGGTGGGCTGGACGGAGTGAACTCAGGCACTATCTTGTATCGGCGTGCAACCATGAGGGCAATCAGGAAGAGGAAGAGCCCCCCTCTAGGAATCATCTAAACTCACTGGTGACTCACCAGTGAGATTAGGGAGGCGATTTCTAGAGAGGAGCTTTCCTCTTCCTGATTGATCACCCTCATGGCTGCACGCCAATACAAGGTAAGTACCTAATGATGTTCGCCCCCGCGCCCAGCCATGGAAAAGGTTCCCCGCCCCTGGTACAGGGAGAGACATGTTTTGGGTGTCCTTGTGTACAAAATGGATATAACACTTCCCAGAACAATGGACCACCATTTCCTTATACAGCAGCCACTTTCAACCACTGTTTTTCTGCCCAGACTTCCATGCAGCATTATAACAGTCCTTCTCCCCATGTCTGGCTTTTAAATATAACAGTGATGAGCTATAGCTCATTGCTGAGTTTGCCCATGGTGCACTAGTACAGAGGCACAAATTCTGGTCAGCCTATTGGCTTACAAGCCTCGTGAGGGGTTGAGGCTAGGAGGCAATCAGGTGAGTGTTTTTTCGCTTACCTCCCAATCAGCATCGATTCTTTTAGCCCCTCCCTCCTTCCCTATTGCACAGTCTGAGATTAGCTGGTCACTCTTTAGTGCGGCCAATCATAGGTCCCACCGCTGCCACCATGTCACAAAGCGAGAGTATGGGGGTTGAAGATTTAGAGAGCTTCAGGCGGTCACCCCAGCCAGGTCTAGCACAAGCCAAGGCCAGCACCCCCGAGAATGAGCCCCTCAGCCACTCTTATCTTCTAGAGAATACAACTCCTAGCCAAGGAGTGAGAGAAAGAACATTAGATACAACTCCTGAACCACAGGGGTTGCTCTAACTGAAGGTAGACTGCCACCATCTGGGATAGAACCTCCTGCCCCAGCCAGCTCCCAGATGCCGACAGGGGTACAGAGTGCATAAGGGGAATGGGACAACTGGACTCCCTGACCAAGGCAGCCAGTGACCCTGAACAACAGAAACAAGGGGGGTAGCGTGTGACCCAGCGTAAGGCTTCTTGGATTTAGCTGCTTAGTTCAATGAACCACACTCTGATAAGAGACATAGAACATTTATTCTTTTGGTTAGACTATGCAGAGCATAGAAGGTTGTGAGCAACTGAAGTTGCACAGTCAAGGCATAACAGTCAATACACACAAACAGGACATAGAAAACAACAAAGCTAACTTCCATAGATAATACTTTCCCTGAAAGGAACTCACCAGAATAGAATAAAGGCTGCTCTCAGCCTGACACAGATTGAGAGCCATTTCTGAACTACATGAGTCTGCAGGTGGATTCCATGGCTACAGAGGTTGCACAGAATACTCACACATTGAAGAGCGAGAGACGAGAGATGAGAGGCGAGAGGCGAGACGCAAGAGGCGAGAGAGAATACTGGTCCTTTGCATAACTTAAATACATTTTTGGGGGTCAGAGGAGTGACCTATTTCTTTGGCCAATCATAGGTCCCAGGGGATGGAATTTGAAAGTAAATGCTCCTTTCCCCCTCCTTTGGAAGATGATCCTGTGATGGCCCACAGCTGGTTAGAATAATTGGCATCACAAGGTCAGCTCCAGCTCTCGTGCTGATAAGGGGCAGTCATGAAGACACCAAAACTGCAAATCATTGCTGTTGGAATTTAGCCAACTCTCAGACACCATTTTAGACAGAACACAAACTCCAAAACTAAAGACATTAAATCAAAACTGAGAATAACCCACAAATTTCAGGCAGACTTTCGTTATAGCCGGGTAGGAATTTTTTTCGCTGTCAGCTTGCCTGGCAGGTTTTTTGCCTACCTCAGATTGTCCTTGGGGAGTTTGGGTTGTAGTTGTGGTTTGCTTTATTTAATGGTCACCTTAGGCAGGTGGCGTGCAGGTCAGGTACGTAGGATGTGAGGGATTGGCGTATATCCTAAAGCTAGCAAGGTCAGGAGTTGAGCCAGGACTGCTCAGATGACACTTGACTGGTCCGGGTCGATGAGACTGGCTGGCAAACCCTTGGCTGGGATATGCAAAGAGCACGACGTGGCCTGGTCTGTGGAGATCTGTGCTGTTCTGCTGCCTTGGCCCTTTGGTGATAGGCTCTCTTGATCCTGGACTGAGTGTAGCTTAGAGTCAGGAGGTGCCACCCATTTAAGATCTGGGGGAGGCAGACAGTACCATTTCCCCCACTTAGTGCCTGCATGCCGTGGGGGAAGGGGGTTAAGTTTTTTCCCCTGCTGTGGGTTCCGTAATTTATCAATAAAGTGGCCCAATTCTCCCAAAGCCCCTGTCTTGTATGCTTTATTCGGGGCTACAAGTACAAACTGCATAAGTCACAAACACCACAATATTACACACATTTAAACAATTGTTAGGGTTAACAGATGTTTATTATATGATCAGTAAAAGGGTATTTTTTTTGTTACCTCCTATTTTTGATATTCTTTTTATTTTAAAATATTTTGGTGGCCTTTGTTACAAAGGTCCTGAGTCTCCCTCCCATTGCAGCTGGAAGATTCTGCTTGACCACATACATTCCTGCTAAAGTCCCACATAGAACATAGCATTTTGCAACCCTGTTCCCAAGCCTGTTCTCAAGTTCAGGTCACAAGGTCCCTTGTTCTTGAAGGTTAGTGCCTTCAGACTAACCAATCGTGCGGTAACATTTCTCATACTGTACTTGGCTGCTGTGCCAACTGCACTGTTTTGTTGTTATTTTCTTTTTGAGTGAGATCTGATCAAGGTGACATACAACCTGGTACCTCCAAACAGAATGATTTGACACACACACTCTAACTGCATCAGTCCTTGTAAAGTGCTCAGAAAGTGCAACTGGTATGTAAGACAACAGACAGGATTCTTAAAGGAAGCTTCTGTGGGTGTTCCTAGAACACCTATTTTTTAAATATTTTGCATTGGTTTCATTGGTTTGCAACCAGGGTTGGGAGGGGGGGGAGAAAAGGGAAAAAAGACAGAAACGATGCTTCTTAATTTCTCCTTATTAGCTGACATTTGCTGTTCAGCTCAGGTCTAAGAATAATGATGTAGCATTTAGGGAAAAAGATACAGCCCAGCAACCCAGCACTAGAGGCCAAGATAGAGAAGATCTCCACAGCCACCATGTATTTCCCCTTGGTGCTCAGATAAGATGGAATGAAGGACAGCCACACACTGCAAAAGACCAACATGCTGAAGGTGATGAACTTGGCTTCATTGAAACTGTCAGGCAACTTCCTGGCTAGGAAAGCCACAGTGAAGCTGACCGTAGCCAGAAATCCCAGGTACCCCAGAACACAATAAAACATAGTGATGGAGCCTTCATTGCATTCTACTACAATTTCTGCAGCCAGAGAGTCCATGTCCAAATCTGGGAATGGAGGAGCAGTGCAGAGCCACACAGCACAAATACTGGTTTGTAACAAAGAGCAACTAAGGATAATGGAGTTTGCCAGTCTTTTGCCCACCCATTTCCTTATCCTGGATCCTGGCTTGGTGGCCATGAAAGCCAGAACCACAGTTATAGTTTTTGCCAAGACACAAGAAATAGCCACTGAGAAGATGAGACCAAAAGATGTTTGTCGTAAATAACAGGTCACTGCCTGAGGTTGACCAATGAATAGCAAGGAACAGAGGAAGCAGAGCAATAAGGAGATAAGCAGAGAGTAGGTGAGGTCTCGATTGTTGGCTTTCACGATGGGAGTGTCCTGGTTCTTGATGAAAATCTTGAGCACCAAAACTGTGATCAAAGAGAAAAATAAAGCCAAGGTACTTAGTGTAATTCCCAAGGGTTCTGTGGAAGAGAGGAAATTGAGGTTCTTGGCAAGGCACTGATTGTGATTCCTGTTTGGAAATTGACCTTCTGGACATTTGAGACAATCATCCATGTCTGAAACAATAGAGCACATTCCATTTCAATGTATCAGTCATGCCATCCCTTCCCTTTTCATCCTAGATCCACTGAAGTTCATGAATTCGTCTTTAATGCCTGGGTTTTCCCCCCTCAATTCACCTTTCTTTAAAATAATGCCTTACTCAAATCACTCAAGTCTTCTGGCAGCACATACTGGTAATAGGAAGCTATTCTCTTATCTGAAAAGCTGCTTCCCAGCTGAAGAAAATCTGTCAAAAGAAATTCTATGGGAAGGTATTTGCAGATGAATAAAGAAGCAATGAGCATACAGTTGCAGCGCTAGCGTCACTAGGGTGCGCGCCACCCCAGAGCGGGGGCGCCCGCGTCACCCTAATGACCCCCAACCACCACCCCCAAAATTCCATGCCACCTTCAGCAGCGCGGAAGTCTTACTTTCGTTGCAGCCGGCTCCGGGGACATCCTCTCCGGCCGGCTGTCCTGGGCCTTCTGATGAGGCCTAATGCGTCATTACGCAAACTTTTACATTTTTTGCGCATGCGCAGAACGTTTCTGAGGGCAAGGGCTGCCCTTTTGCCCTCAGAAACGTTCTGCGCATGCACGAAAAACATAAATACCGTATCGCCACATTGGGCCTCGTCAGAAGGCCCTAGACTGTCGGCCGGTGCGGATGCTCCGATGCCTTCTCCCGGTCTCGGAGTGTCCGGAAGGGTGACGTGCGGAGTGGAGGTGATGTGCGGGGGTGTGTGCATCACCTTTTTGCGCGCGTCACCCCCCGGCGGTCTGCCCCACCCGGCACCCTCTAGTGACGCTAGCGATTGCAGCTTTGTTGTGTCCAGTGTATTGTTTTAGTGGATTAGATAAAGATAAAATTATATTTAGAGGTGCATCAAAGGATATGAAAGAATAGATATCTTGAAGCACGGCAGAAGAATTATCATGGGAGAGGATGAAGTGGAAGAACCTTCTTTGAGTATATGATGCTTTTACCATTTCTGCATTTAGGTCATATTCAACATGTTCACCCAGGGAATAGGCCAAGGGATGTAAGGAGAGGGAGCAGGGAGGAGCAATACTGCTCCGCATGGGTCTCCCCCCAACAATTCCTCTTTTGTCAGCCAAAGCCATTTTCCCTAAAGTAACTCAACTCGTGACTCGGCGATTTTGGCCTTACTCGCACTCTCCTAGCACTCATGCAAAAATGACTCGCGCTTGACTCGTACCCATGCACACAAGGACTCGCATTTGGCTCATACTCACCAAAAATGTTTTGGCAATGACTCAGACTCACACTGATGCAAAAATGACTCGCACTCACACTCGTGACCTAGTGAATTAGATACATCCCCAGGAACTTGAGTCTTTATTAAAGACATTTCTTTGTTGTACATGCCAAACAAATAAGAGATCTGTGCAAAGTTCTGCATACCCTGTTGTGAAATGAGCCCTGATTTATCTACAAGTCAGCATTGTTCAAGCTGATGAGAGCAAACCGATATGTCATTTTACACCAGCTATGAAGAATCCAGGTACCAGGTTGGCGGGGTTAAAAAAATGGGGTGGTGGTGGTGGAGGAAATACGGTAACCCTATTTATAACACTGAACACTATGTCTGCAATCTTATGCACACTTATCCACAATCCACCAAAGATCATGGAACTTACTTCTCAGCAAATATGTATTGAATTTCACTGTATGTCTCATACCCTTGTGGTAGGACATCTTCCCTTCTGGACATGGATCACAATCGTAGCAACAAAATGGCTTCCCTTCCTTCTTTTTTCTGCTGTATCCTGGAGAGCAGTGGTCATTACACACAGCAGTGGGCACCACCTATGTAAAAAAAGGAGAACATGCGTTGCTTCTGTACCTAGTACACCAACTATTGAACATGTACATCACCAGAACTTGCATTCCGACAGCATATGGCACTTTTTGGTTGTCACAAATTTGTAAGTAGTGGAGGTGATCCGGAAGTAGACATGCTGTCCCACCCAGAGTTGGTATGTGCGACGGGAGGTGGGGAGGGGACAAAACAGGGTGGGGAGCATTATATTGAGACTTTCAGGGCACCTATATAAATGACACAAGCAGCTTGGGGTTGGTAGTAGCTGTGACTAGTAGTTATGAGGAGACCTATTTGGCCATGGAACTCCCAGAGACAACCAGTCTCCATGTCTCCATGTAAACAACCCCCAGTCATGGTAGTGATTTCAGGAACAGGCAGGGTCAACAAGGGAGCCCAGGGCAGGGCTTTGAAACCCCTATGCTGCATTGTACATTTCCTTGAATGAGTTCTACTAATTGTTCAATGTAACAAACCTGAGAATTCCAGACATAAAGGTTCTCATTCTACACACTGCTATTTTAAAGCACACAATTATATAGGATTGCAGCAGCATGACTTTCTCGCACGGCTAATTCTTAGCCCTTTCCTTGGGATGTTTGTTTACAGTAAGTACTATAAATAGAGAAGGCAGAGAAAATAGTTTTGCTCATATCTCATGTTGGGGTCTGTGCTTTGGCGAGCCACATAGCAGGGTGGCCAGGGCAAGCCCTCCTTCAAGGGTAGAGGTTGAACGATCGCTCTCCAGCCCGCCAAAGGGATGCAATGGCCTTACTTGGCTTGCAGAGAGTCCGCTTCTTAGTAGGCCTCAGAATTACTCAGGGGATGGGGTTAGGTGCACCCTCTTCCTCCTCCCTGTCAGGTCTTACAAGAGGTCCTGGGCTCAAACCTAAGGGCAGATAAGAGCCTACCTTCAACCTCCCTTCATCATCGGCCGTCTCTGCCTTTATAGTCCTGGATGCCTTCTTACCCTGCCCTTCCCCTTCCTGGCCATTGAGGTCCTGCTCTGGCTCCACCTTCCTCCCTCTGAGTAGACTAGGTCCTTTCCTTCAAGTAGACCCAGGTCCCTCCTTCCGAGTAGACCTAGTTCTTGCTCCTGGCTTCCCCAATCCTACTTCCACCTTGTTGGGTCTTTCCTGCAATCTCCCCAGTGGACCTGCCCCTGCAAGAGCGTGCCCCCTAGACTCCGACGAGCACAGGAGACTAGCAGGCTTCCAGTCGCCCCCTTTTAGACCTTCCAGTTGACCTCACCCCACCCCCATCCCTGGGCCCCACCCCTTGGAGGCAAGCTCTGGCTTCCTCTGTGTGGGTGGTGAAAGGGGCCGCTGTGGCGGAGGGCATTTCTTGGGCTACCAGCAACAAGACCACCCCTGGAGACCCGAACCTTTTGATGGGTGGGATGGAGCCTCCTGCTGGAGCTGCGGCAGTAGGAGGCATCCGCCCGGTTTCCTCTGGGGTTGGGTTGGGTTTGGGTGCTGCCCCTGCGGTGGCACAGCGAGAGGAAGCCCCCGCCTTGTTGATGGTGACCTCATGGAGGTTGGTGCTGGAGGGCAAGGAGGGATCCCTGGCTAAGCCAGGCGTGATTACGGGCTGGCCCATCTGGAAATCTCATTCATATGAAATGATGAAGTTTTCATACCGGGACATATCCCATTTAGCTTTCCACCTTACAACCTCTAGTCAGATCCCACCTGGTTAAATATGCTGTGCCATGTGATGACCTTCGGATTAATGGTGAGCTCTTTGACAGAGAAAGCCT
This sequence comes from Plestiodon gilberti rubricaudatus, assembly GCA_026170595.1. Lineage (NCBI taxonomy): Eukaryota > Metazoa > Chordata > Lepidosauria > Squamata > Scincidae > Plestiodon > Plestiodon gilberti. The sequence continues at coordinate 25,725,146 of JANXHW010000006.1, forward strand.
GTGGATCCATTGTTCCTGCTTTCACTCTTAAGAAGGACCGATTTGGAAAAGTCACCCAGTTTATCAAATCAAATCCACCTTCTAATTCACTGTCATCATTAAAAGATACCTTGTCTCCAGCAGTGTTGTTAAAGGAGATGCTCCTCAGGAAAGGGTGAAGCTGGATTGAAAGAAGTATGAGAGGCATTTGAAATGGTGGGAAATGTTACAAATATTGGTTGCAAATAGAATCAAGACAGGTGTAGGTGATAAATATATGCGACTAGTCAGCGCTCCCTTGCTCCTTGGCTAGGGTGCAACCGTTGCGGGCGAACAGTAAGTGGCATATTATTTTTGCCACCGCCACTTTCCTTTAGGTCCCATTAAAAAAAGCCTCCATTAAAAAAGTGTGGGGGTTGTGACATCACTTCCGGTGATTACGTCTCTTCCAGGGGTTTGACACGGAAGAGATCCCACAGCTGGGTTCCACAGTGGCTACCTACGCCACTGTATAGAAATATATGAAATAAGAGATGAGAATTTGATATTGGAATTCTACTTAAGTTCATAAGATCAGATATACATATTTCAAATACGTATAAATAGCTGTTGAAATTTGAGACAGAGGATGAGCAGGTTAAAGAATGTATGGTTAAATAGGCCAAAAATGTAGGTCATGAAATTTTAATGGAACAATGGGAAAAGCTATGGTCAGAAACATTGAAATTTATGTAAAATATTAATATTACCCATTTGGTCCCGTTGAGTCCTTAGAGGTATGCCCGAAAGTAAATAGTTTAAAAAAATGGCTTCCCCCAATTTTTCTGGAATTTTTTTGTGGAAAGTAGACAGATGAAACTATGTTCTAAAACAATTTTCAGAGTTCTAGGGTCACCCCACTGACCCCCCCAGAGAAGCAAAGATCACTGTTCTTAGGGAAAATGAGACGCAGGAATTGGGGGCAGGGCACCCCCTCCTCACTGAAATTAAAAATGAAACTCTGGCTTTGTTTTCACGGCCAGGGCCCCGGCTTTTGAATCCACCTTGTTTTGAGCACCTCAGGTGCAGGGGAGCAGCTGTACACAGCTGTAAACAGGAGCAACATCAGGCATACCTCAAAGGACTCAACAGGACTTAATGGGTGGCAGAATTGGCCTGTATAGACCTGCACTCACAACTAAAGCTGCAGGATTTCAAGGATTTGAAGGGTCATTAAAAAAAAAAACCCTTGAAGGAAGGGACTTGAAACTTGAGGTACACTTAGCTGAGACATCCCCCTAAACACCCCTAAAGCCCTGGAGCTGTGTGTTAAACACAACTATGTGTTTGTTTGAAATTTTGAGTTGTCAGGTCCATGCTTTACATAGGAATGAATGGACCACTTGACGTAAGCTTAAGTCCCATTGAGTCCCGAAAGCACCGCCTCTGCTCCAGGTGCATGGTACACCTGGGAATTTTTCTGCAGGTGGTTTTTTTCTACATGGGGGTCCCTTAGACATGTGGATCACACTGACATTTTGGAATTCTGGGAAAATCATACCGCGGGACATTTTTGCAAAATATTTGCAAGATGATATATAGGTGGTATATGACTCCAAGTAAATAGGCGAAAATATATGGAAATGTGTCAAATAAGTGCAGTCGTCGCATCCTATCCTGTTCCCGGGCAGCCTAGGACCACCTCGGGAGAAGGGGAAATTTGTCCCCTTCTGCGGATGCAAGCTGGCTGGGGCCCTATGGGCCTCCTTGGATGTACTAGCCTTCTTAAAACAGCAGATGTCATAAAAGGGTCTAAAAGGGTGAGACAATGCTGGGTGAGACAATGTCCTCCCACAGACCAGGCCCACACCAGACCAAGTAAGGCTGTGGAAGGGGTGGGTCATGGGTGGGGGAGGAGAGGTTTGTATCAGGGAGCACGAGGGCAGGGGACAGCTCTATACTACCCAGCTCTATGCCCAACATGCCCCCTTGCTCTCTTCAGACTTACACCAGGAACGTAGCTGGCGTGGGTACAAGATACATTGCAGACCAGGGAGTGTATTGAACGGTAGGTAAAAAAACTATCCTTTCACTTACTTTTCTTTGGCCTTTTGGTCACCTCCCCCCACACACACACATACAAACAAACACAAACCATAGCATTCAACATGTGATCCATTGACACAGCTGCATGCTATGGAGTGGTGGGAGTTAGGATTGGGCTGTCTTTCATAACTATTTTCTATACTATGACTCATTAAATTTCAGTGATGGGGACTCGAGTCAAATGACTCGACTCGCAAGTGTGACTTAGCCACTTTTTCCCTGACTCGTACTCGTACTCGTGACCCACTGACTCGCACTCGTACTCGCACTCGTGACCCACGGGACTCGTACTTGACTTGCACTCGTGGGGGTAACGACTTGCCATTTCCAAGTCATTTTCCTTTAATGGCTGGCATCAACACAGGCAGGCAGGCAGGCAGGCAGGCAGGCAGGCGCAGTGGAGACCTAGGAGGAGGAGGGCAGCAGGGAGGAAGGGTTTTCAAGGGGGTGGGAAAGCAAGCCTGGCTCTGAGTCCCCCCCCTTTTTGTTGCTGTCTGTTTGGCATTGGCCACAACTCCAAGTGCGAGGGGTGTGGAGGAGTGAGGGAAGGCGAAGCTGCCACAGCAGTTCCTCCTCATTGACCAAAACTCCGAGCCCAAGGGATGCTTGGCTCAGCAAGGGGAGGGGGCAGGGAGGGAATAATAAATGGTTTGAATGTAGACACGCTTGTTTTTCCCAAACCAGATGGGTGGTGACAAGACTGAGAGGTGAGGGAAAGGGCATAGGGGGAGCCAAGTGGGTGCTTTAAAAGTCTCAGAGGTCCCCACACACACCCCACACACAGACACCCACCCACCCCATTTTCAGGGGAAAAGCCATTTTCCCCATAGTGACTCGACTCGTGACTTGTGACTCGTGGTTTCTGGCCTTACTCGTACTCAACTCGCACTCGTGCAAAAATGACTCGCACTTGACTCGTACTTGCCCAAAAATTTTGACACTGACTCGCACTCGGACTCGCACTCTTGCAAAAATGACTCATACTCGCACTTGCACTCGTGACCTAGTTACTTAGATACATTCCTGTTAAATTTACAGCACAGTCTTAGGTATGTCTGTTCAGAACAAAATCTCATTGTGTTCATTGGGGCTTACTCCCAGGAAAGTGTGCATTGGATTGCAACCTAAAAACAAAATTCCCTTTAATTAGACTCCAAGATTTGCATAGTAGACGGTTCCCAAATAAATTAATTGAGTTCCCAAATAAATTTACAGTTCCCAAATAAATTTACATTTTGATTTATCGTTTTGATTTACTAACTCAATTCCCACTCCTTTGCTTGTGAGAATAAGTAAAGAATTTCTATAAGTAAAGAATTTCTTTGCTTCTCTACTCTTCTAATGTCACCATGAAGAAAGGAACTGTTTTACGAGTGGGATATTACCTGATTGCATTGCAGATCTGGAAGAGACAATCTATATTTGTAACCCACCGCTCTGCGCTTGGGCCTGAATGAGGACAACTTTTGCAATGCATGTGCTACAGCATAGACCGCATTGTAGATGCTGTAACTTTGGCCAGTCATGCTCATTTCAAAAAAAGGCCCTCGGAGATTCTCCAACCTCTCTTGGCCAGTGCAAGTATCACTGCTCTCTTCGCTCTCATCAGAATTAGAAAAGAAGCAATCAAATGCCTGTTCCCAGAAGATCCTGATGAAATCATCTCCTTTTTGTGACTTAGGATGTAGGAACTGAAGGAATTCTGAAAAGCCCAACACTTCATTGGAGTGAATTGCAAAGGACAAGGTACCATGGAAGGGTTGTATATCAAAATCCCTCTCCTTAGAAATTGCTGAAAAATCCCACCGGGCTGTCATAATCCACACTTTCCCAATAGTAGTCACTGCAGCATCTTCAAACAATGTATAAAAATAGATCATCCATTTCAAACCTGTTGTGGTCTGACCATTGGCATTGACAACAATTACTTTGACTTCAGAACTGATTAGAGACACAATTCTGGACACGACAGGGTTTGCTAGATTGAAAGACTCTATCATTTGTACAATCCCTCTAACCTGATAAAGGACTGGAACTTTTGTACAAAATGCTGTACAGATTCCATGTTCAGAAAGCATCTTCATCATGGTCTGCACAAATCTTTCTCCATTATCATCTTCAGAGGCAAGAATCCCAACCCACGTCCATTGGAAATGTTGAAGGAGATGGACAATCCCTCTGTACTGATGTGCCTCATTTGGGACCATCCGGTAAAAAGAAGGGAGTTGCATTTTAACATTCTTCATTGGAAATGATACACAGTAGGCAATCTAAGCAAAATATAAGAATAAGTTTGAGAAGGAGAAGCAGAACAGATACGAAATGGCAATGATTCCAGCCAGAGATCTGCTGAGAATGAACCCGGCTCTGAAATAAAAGGCTGACATCTGTCTTTAGTGAGATGGAAAGTGCATTAATTTAATGGGCCTGATTCACCGGCATGGAGCAAAGTGGACTTGCACAAGCGATTGAACTGATACATTTCCAATTTACCCCATAGCAGGTGGTGGAGCTTACACCAAGGAGACCCCCAGTAGCCGAAAAGTAGGCGGAAGCCATGCCAATGCCACTGCATCGCTGTGCGGGAATATATGCTGCATTCCTATCCACACTTATTTGGAAGAAATCCCCATTGACTATAATGGGACTTACTCCTGAGTAGGCATGCATAGGATTGGGACTTTAGTTAGGATTGGACTGTTCATCATTTGTGTTAATTAGGATTGGACTGTTCATCATTTGTGTTAATTATACACTTGATATACACAGAATATGTCGTTTGTTTTGACTTTTTGTATATGTATGTTTTGTATGCATGAACATTTATTACTTGAACACTTTCTGAACATAATGTCTTATTTTGTTCTCTTCAGGTTTATTGGGCTTGTGGGTTCTCAAGTAACAACCTTCTATCTTCTGGTTTCCAAGATTTACGGGTAAACAAGCCATGTGTAGATTTTTAATTCCAGCTGAAGTAAAAATTATTCAAAACTGTCCGTGGTTTTACAAGGTTCCCCACGTACAGACAGTGTAAAACCACGGACAGTTTTGAATAATTTTTACTTCAGCTGGAATTAAAAATCTACACATGGCTTGTTTACCCGTAAATCTTGGAAACCAGAAGATAATAGCGGGCCATGAAAGCCTCAGATCTAAAATCAACCTTCTATCCCTTTTCCAGAGAAATTTTGTATGATGCTGCTGAGCAATGTGGCAAACAGCATTAGGTATCACAGTGCCAAAGAATGGTGAAAACTGGCAAAATGAACCCTAAATATTCAGTTATCAAGGGAGGAAGAGACCTGAAATATCCCATAAAGAGTTAGTGGTTTCATGAAAAGTATTTTATTCCTGCTTTGGAAGAAAATGTTTGATATGGATAAGCAAAATTAAAGCCAACGTGTTGGCATATTGTACGAATAGAACGGAAATAAATCAAAATCTCCCTGCACTGTTTATGAAAGTACATGCATATTCCTCAGTATACATTAGGAAGAATAGTATTCAATAGATGAAAAATTTCCTTGCTCGCATGCTGATTGTACCTGTGGAACTTTGTAGATGCTCAACTGAGTAGCCATACGAAGGGATACTTCAGAATCAAGTCCCCCAATGACAGCTATCAGATGCTGGTGCTTGTCACACTTGAAGTTGGGGACAAACCTTTCCTGGGTGGAAAGAAGTTTCAGGGTGTTCTGATGAGTCATCCTTGCATTTAAGTAACTGTCATAAATGTGGAACCCCAGACTGACATTTGGTAGGATCTTCAGGTTCTCATTGATTTCCTTCACAGCAAATACCAAGGATAAGACATGTTGATAGTTCTTCGGAGCTGCACTAAGGGAAGTGTTAGATATTTTATGAAACAGATACTCAGCCCTTCATGACATACCTATGTCAAAGCATTCCTTGATATGCAGTATTGCAGTTTTAAAAGTTACTAGAGCTTACTTTCATAAATATTCCAGCCTATTCAATTGAGAGGACAGTGGGTGGCGCAGCGGGTTAAACCGCTGAACCATAAGCTGTCGATCGAAAGGTTGGCAGTTTGATTCCCGCGACGGGGTGAGCGCTTGTTGCTTGGCCAGCTCCTGCCAACCTAGCAGTTCCAAAGGATGTCAATGCGAGTAGATAAATAGGTACCGCTTGCGGGAAGGTAAACTGCGCTCCGTGTTCCAGCCGCATGCTATGTGCTGCGGCAAGGAGAGTCATGCCGGCCACATGACCACGGAGGCGTCTTCGGACAACGCTGGCTCTTCAGCTTTGAAATGGAGATGAGCACCACACCCTAGAGTCGGACACGACTGGACTTAATTGTCAGGGGATACCTTTACCTTATTCAATTGAGAGCCCAATCCTATCCAACTTTCCAGTGCTGATGCAGCCACAATGCGGCCCTGAGGTAAGGGAACAAATGTTCGCTTACCGTGCAGAGGTCTCCATGACTGCCCCCCCACAGCAGAATGCAGTGCATGCCCCGTTGGCACAGCTGCATCAGCACTGGAAAGATGGATAGGATTGGGCCCAGAGAGTGGCAAAAAACATAGATTTTTAAATACATCATTAGTAAATGTTTGTATAGGATTCTTATCAAACCAATCTGTCTTCCCTGTCCTTTTGTCCAGCATATTGTATACTACAAAGAAATATATCATGATGTTCTCCAGGAAGTTCTTAAAGAATAAATTTAATTCATGGTCATAATCCTGTAAACTGGTTCACAGTTTGCTGAAGAGTTCAGGAAAGAGGTTTCTTCAACTCTGCCCTCCAACCCCAATTTCAACCCTCTGTAGGATCTGGTTATTGTCTCCTCTGATGTCTGTAGTTTGTGCCTGCAGCCATAAAATACAAAGTTTCCGGATGAGTCTCTGGCAACTGGTATCTCTTGAACCAAGCACTGCACGGAAGAAAATGTGGCAGTGAGATATAGAATGGGGGAATAAACCAGAACACACGAGCAAGATAAGATCTCGCCTCTCATTGGAAAACTCAGGTCTCAATTTCTTTCAAACTGGCTTCAAGAAATATATATATAAATCACATGATACGTTCTTTCCTTTCAAAGGAAAGAACGTATCATGTGATTTGGAGAAAAGGCAAGCACGTCATGTTGAAGAACACATATTTACAGCACAATCCTAGGCATGTTTACTGAGAAATATATCCCTCTCATGACAATGGGTCTAACTCTCAAGTAACTGTATTTTTGTTTGTTGGCATTATACAATTGTTGAAATAAATCTGCTAATAAAACTAAGTGCAACTGCCAAGGAAATCATAAACAGACTCCCTTCTATATATGCCCTTCCAGGTATAACATATTTTGAAGGCATCTGATCTGGGATGCTGAATGTTACGGAGGGGTTAAATGATTTCCTTACAGAACATCATCTATCAGTTTTCTTTGGGGGTGTTCGCTGAAAGTAATGTCTTCAAATAGGCACCCATACTGTGAAACAATTGCTCCAATGATGAGATCTCCCCTCTGATGATACTTGTGTGGGAGCTGGGAGGGATTTGTGATGCTACACATAACGTTCTGTGTTTTGGATTCAGTTGGAGGAAACTGCAGGCTCAGAAGGAGCAGCAGCAGTAACAGAAATATCGATGACATCTTGGCTAAATCTTGACTAAGAACATTCAGTGTACTTCTCTCAACCACCAGCAACCTGGCAACAAAAACCTTTTTCCCTGACTCCAGAATCTTTTGCTGAATTAAGCTACCCCAAATGTGTCTGTGCAGTTCTGACTGTTCACAGTTCTTCAACCAAGCTCTGATCAAGACAAGGATGATATTTTATGTAAGCATTCAGATTTAGTTATTGAAGGTGACTGTGGCTTAGAAAATCCATTTGAGATTTGCCTAGAAGGAGCATAAATCATAGTAATTTAAAGTAATTACAGTTTTCACAGTCATTCCATTGTGGTGGTTGAGATCATTTTTGCATCAGATGAGGCAAAAAACATTTTAAAAATATATCACAAGGACTTTTTGAGACATGAGGATGCTGATGGCTCAGCAGGACCCAAAGAAATGAATGACAGGCTAATATTAAGCCCCTGAGATAGAAGCAGAGAGGAGTCCAGATTCCAGAGATAGGTTCCCCTGTATTGTGTTGCTTGCTGATCTCTTCTCCAGGGGCGTCGCGACGACGTGCGACACCCCTGAGCGGGGGCGCGCGTCACCCTTAAGGGGGAGGCTCCGCCCCTGCGCGTGACGTCACGCGCAGGAGCAGAGCACCCTCCCCGCTCCGTTTTTGGCTCATTTTGGAGCCAAACGGACCCAGGGGAGGGAGGGCGGGCCCACCTGCGCCACAAAAATGTAAGTGAGGGGCGACGCGCGTCACCCCTCGACGCGCGACGCCCCCCGGCGGCCCGCCCCCCCCGCCTCCCCCCGTCGACGCTAGTGCTCTTCTCTCTAGTCTTCACAACTTGTGGCAAAATAAGGGACTACTGTAAATTGTTCTCCATGGAAGTCACTATTTTTAGTGTCCAGAAGATGCAGCTATCTTGTCTGCACCTTAATTGGTCCCCTGGGCTTTAGTTGAGGCTACTGGGATACAGTTGGATATTTACTATATTACAGGGGTGGTCAAACTTGTTTACAGTGCAATCCTATGCATGTCTACTCAGAAGCAAGTCCCATTGTATTCAATGGGTCTTACTCCCAGGAAAGTGTGTAGAGGATTGCAGTCTTAATGTAAGAGCCACATACGATAAACTTCAGATGTTTGAGAGCCGCAAGAGAGCAGTGGCATTTTCACGGTAGGGGCAGCACCGTAAGTAATGCTGCGTCGAGTACCGTGTGTAGGAACTGAAAGGAGGAGGCGCCGCCCCCTCACTGTTGCTACCATTCAGTGCGAAGAACGCGACCGGCAGGGAGTCTCCTGCAGGAAGAGGAGACTCCCTGCCGGTCACGTTCTTCGTGCTGAATGGTAGCAACAGTGAGGGGGCGGCGCCTCCTCCTTTCGGTTCCTACACACGGTACTCAACGCGGCATTACTTACGGTGCCATCCCTACCGTGGAAACGCCACTGCAAGAGAGATGTTTGAGAGCCACAATATTTATTAAGAATTTAAATTCTTAAATAAATTTACTCACTATGAACATTAAACTGATGTTTTAATCCAATGAACTCTCAGTTTATACCTGGCAAATAACTATTATAAAGTTTGAAAAAATCTTATTTACCTTTTATATTAATTGTGATTCAAAAAGGAGCTCAGCCAACGTATTTCCGAGAGCCACACATTATATGTCGAAGAGCCACATGTGGCTCAAGAGTCGCAGTTTGGCCACCCCTGCTATATTACATAGTATTTGGGAGAAGCACTGTAGCTTGTAGAAATGCATCAGGCAGATAGTCATCACCTCTTGGACCTTTGCCTTGGTTATCCCTCCCAGGCTCAATGCTGACCTGAAAGATCTGGGGTCTAATTTCTTGACCTTAGACATCTAGTGATTGCTTGAGCACGGAAGCTGTGTTCCAACAACAAATCACTCCATTAATTTTACAGACAAAGCCTATATAAATGCACGTCATTGAGCTCTTCTACTGTCGTAAAAGACAATAGCTATCTGTATGTAAATCTGAGCGCATGAGTGTTTATAAATATTTTTAAAAAGGACGACTTTAGTGGACTGACAGCGCAATCCGACTTAACTTTTGTGCCAGTGTAACCAGTGGCACAGCGAGAACGTGAGCCCTCAGAATGGAAAAAGGATTCAAATCCCCTTTGAATTCCTCTTGCAGAGGGGATTTGAATCCCTTTTCCATTCTGGGGCCTCACGTTCTCGCTACACCGCTGGTTACACCGGCACAAAAGTTAAGTCGGATTGCGCTGTGGATATTCCCATTAGTTCATCAGAATGAAAAAAAAAAAGTGTGGTTCTTATAGCATGCAAATGATTAAAATGTCAATAAAGGATATGGATTAAAACACAAATAACAAAAACGGAAAGATTTTGTCAGTGAAAGGTGCAAAACCGTATCATCAATAGTCCTGTGCTCTCTTGCACAAGACATGCAGGTATCAGATTTGCAGAGAATTTACAGGACATTGAGAAAAACAGACATAGGTCAGTCTTCTCAATATGGCGGACCCGCCCCCATTTTAGCAGAAGGTGTGTTTTTGCCCTGTTCCATCAAAGCATGGGGCAATTTCTTCACTTGATTGGGTGCCTTGTGGGAAGAGTCATGGTTTCCTGGCCACTGTGGCAGTGTACTCATTCATACCTTCATTCCGGGTGCTTCATCCCTTGCCTCCACCCACCCACCCAAGGTTTGCCGGTTGCTTTCATGAACTGGGTAGGATTTTTTTCTGCCCACCTGATTGGCCCTGGGCGATGGTTTTCTCACCTACCACAGAATTCTGTTTTTGGGTTGGGTTTTCCTTTAGCTAAGGTGGTCACATCTGGTAGGTATGATGTAGGTCAAGGTGTAGGTGTAGGGATTTTTGGTGTACAACCCAACGTAAACAGGTTCCAGTTAGAGGGAGGGAACCAGTACCACTCCCTTGATGCTGTCTGGCTCAGGGACACTGGCTGGTAATCCCTTGGAGTTGGATTTCCAAGAAAACCTCAAAACCTTTAAGGCCTTGGGAGAGGCAAGGTAGCTTAGATTCCTCAAACTCTCAGGGTTGGCATTGATATGCCCGATAAAGGAAGAGGCAATTGTTCCGCCATATCTACAGTAGGTTAGAATTCTGCACTAAAGGGGGTGGAGTTCGAGGCAGAACCCACTGCTGATTTGCTGAGATGGATGATTGAATTATCAATAAATGTGGCCCAAAATTACCCCCAATCATTTGTCTCACATGTATATTGGGGAGGGTGCAGAGAAAAATCAGGAATACTGAAACCTTTGGCAAATAAATCATCCCCCAAAGGCACATTTAGCCCCAAAACACTTAATATGTTTAATGACCAGCAAACTGTTAGTCCAATATTGTGCAAGAATCCCTGTGTGTGTTTTGTCAAGTTAGTATGTCCACACTGCTAAAACCCGCTGCACTCCTGCGAGGTTTCTCAACCACACTGGACTCAGCTAGCAATAATTGAATTTTGAACTGTCTCTTATGATCTTGTAACAACCTGTCCCTCTATCTCACCTCTCATTCTCCCACCACAGTTTTTGGATTGGGGCAAAAGACTTCTTCCTGAAACTCCTTTCCTGACTGCCATCCTTTTCTCATCTTTTCAATGTACCAAGTACACACTGCATAAGTCGCAATCACCATAACATTAAGCACATTTACACAACTGTTAGGGTTAACTGATGTTTACTATATGGTCGGTACAACGGTATTTTTGGTGTCTGTTATTTTGTTGCTATTTTACAATATATTGGTACAGTTTGGACTGGAAGCTCTCTCTCATTCTTGCCCAGGTTGTGTTTTGGTGGGGTTTCAGTTTTCTACTAACTTGCACCTAATTCGTTCCCTTATCAGAAGAGCTATTTCTTTTGCATTAGCCTCTCTCTGCCTCTCTCTCTCTCCCCCTCTCTCTCACCACCAAGTTTGTCCACTGTGGTTCTCAGTGGTGTCGGTCGAGGTGGGGCAGAACGGTAAGTTCCGCACTTCACCGCACTGAATGGCTCCGACGGCAGGGGAGTGGGGCTGCCTGATACCAGGGAGTAAACAGATGTTAGCACAGTGCAGAATTAACCGTTCCGCCCCACCTCGAGCGACGCCAGTGGTGGTTCTTGAGAACAAGTGAGATGTCCTTTCTTCCAAGGGTCCTGAGTCTTCCTCCCACTGGTGCTGGATGCTTCTGCTGGAGGATACACTTCCCTGTTAAAGTCCCACATAAAACGTAGCATTTTGCAAACCTCATGTTTACGTCACAAGGCTTGTGACCTTGGCTGCCTTCGGTTTTTCTCATATTTGGCTGCTAAGCCAACTGCGTTGTTTTTTTAGTGAGATCTGATCTAGGCACAGTAATGTACAACTTGGATCCCGCAATTGGAGAATTTGACGCAAACTCTACATGGTAAGGTCTTGGAAAACTGCTCAGGAAGCACATTTGTTATATAACATAACAGCTATTATTTTTAAACAAAGCTGCCACGTGGACACCAGAATACCCATTTGTATGATTTGCCTTGGTTTCATTCGTTTGCTATCAGGACAAGGAAAGTGTGTGTGTGTGTGGGGGGGTCCTACAAAAAATTTGATGACTACCAGATTATATAAAAGAAAAGGAAGCAGAAGTGATGCTTATTAATTTCTCCTTATGAGGTGGTCTTTGCTGTTTAGCTCAGGCCTCAGGATAATTATGTAGCATTTGGGGAAGAAGATACAACCCAGCAGCCCAGCACTAGAGGTCAAGATGGAGAAGATCTCCACAGCCACCATGTATTTCCCCTTGGTGCTCAGATAAGAAGGAATGAAGGACAGCCACACACTGCAAAAGACCAACATGCTGAAGGTGATGAACTTGGCTTCATTGAAACTGTCAGGCAACTTCCTGGCTAGGAAAGCCACAGTGAAGCTGACCGTAGCCAGAAATCCCAGGTACCCCAGAACACAATAAAACATAGCGATTGAGCCTTCATTGCACTCCAGCACAATTTCTTCAGCCAGAGAGTCCATGTCCAAATCTGGGAATGGAGGAGCAGTGCAGATCCACGCAACACAAATACTGGTTTGTAACAAAGAGCAACTAAGGATAATGGAGTTTGCCAGTCTTTTCCTCACCCATTTCCTCATCTTAGATCCTGGCTTGGTAGCCATGAAAGCCAGAACCACAGTGATAGTTTTAGCCAAGACACAAGAAACAGCCACTGAGAAGACAAGGCCAAAAGATGTTTGTCTTAAATAACAGGTCATTGCCTGAGGTTGACCAATGAATAGCAAGGAACAGAGGAAGCAGAGCAATAAGGAGACAAGCAGAGAGTAGGTGAGGCTTCGATTGTTGGCTTTGACAATGGGCGTGTCCTGGTTTTTGATGAAAATTCTGAGCACCAAAACTGTGATCAAAGAGAAAGAGAAAGCCATGGTACTTAGTATAATTCCCAAGGGTTCTGTGAAAGAGAGGAAATTGAGGTTCTTGGGCAGGCACTGATCGTGATTCTTGTTTGGAAACTGACCTTCTGGACATTTGACACAGTCATCCACGTCTGAAACAATAGAACACATTCCAATTTCATTTAATCATTTGATTTTGTCTGTAAACCACTTTGTGATCTTTTTTTTTGTTGAAAAGTGGTATATAAATACTTTTGTTGTTGTTGTTGTTATTAATAATAATAATGATAATAATAATTTCAATGTATCAGTCATGCCATCTCTTCCCTTTTTATCCTATATTCACTGAAGTAGATGGATTAAATTCCTGGAGGAGAGCTGAATTAATGACCCTGGTCCAAATTAGGCAGCTCCTAGGAGGGGGCTTTCTCTCCACAATTAAATGTGCGGTGTCAGCAAAGCATTCACGGAAAGTTAGGCGGGGCTTCTCACATGCAGGCCTGCTAGAGTAGGAAGGTGATTATTCTGAGAAAGCAATGTTGTGGCCTTCCTTCAGGTCTGTTGGATCTGATGCCTCTTGCTATATCAACCCTCTTCCAAACGTCATGGTACAAGCCTGAGGTGTTCTCTTCTGGTAGGTCTGAAGCATGCTGACAGGGTGTTGCACAAAAAGGGTGTTGCAGAAAAAAAAGGCAGCAATGTTCTGCAGTGAGTGGTCACAGTTTGTGAATGCTCCTCACTTTGCTAAAGTTAGGTGACATTCAGCCAATTACCTAGCACAGAGGATGGTGATTTCACTTTACCAGCAGATGTTGTAAGTGATGCAGTTTTTAACAGCCCAATTCTATCCAGCTGCGAGGACGGCTGCACCTAACCAGGACTGTTGCAAATGCTTTTGCAAATGCAAATGCTACCGTAAGGCAATTTGTGCTGGGCCTGGGCCAAAGAAGAGGCCCGTACCGGCCCCTGTGGGCAACGTCCATACAGTGCAGCCTATACGTTTAGGACAGCGATTCACACACTTCTTTGACCTGCGGCTACCTTGACCATTGGCAACCATTGGCTGTAGCTCCCCATTACATTATGTTGATGCCTGCCAATTGGCATTGCATTGTTTTCCAAGACGATTCTGTGGCACTTCATGCCCCCAGTTTGGGAGCCACTGGGTTAGGGACTTGGCAGGTGTGTGTGTGTAATGAGGTGTGGGAGGGTGCTGGCACAGATCTGAGTAGACCCATCCTGGTACCGAAGGTTTACCCCTGGGTCAGGGAGTAGGCCAAATTGAACACAATTAAGGGTATTTTGAGGTGTATCATTTATAACACTGAACACTATGGCTACAATCTTATCCACACTTATCCACGATCCACCAAAGATCATGGAACTTTCTTCTCAGCAAACATGTATTGGATTGCACTGTATATCTCATACCCTTGTGGTAGGACATCTTCCCTTCTGGACATGGATCACAATCGTAGCAACAAAATGGCTTCCCTTCCTTCTTTTTTCTGCTGTATCCTGGAGAGCAGTGGTTATTACACACAGCAATGGGCACCACCTATGTAAAAAAGGAGAACATGTATTGCTCCTGTACCTATTAACCAACTATTGAACATGTACGTCACCAGAACTTGCATTCTGGCAGCATATGGTGCTTTATGGCAGTCACAAAGTTTCAAGTGGTGGAGGTGGCCCGACAGTAGACCTCTTGTGTCCCCTAGAGTCGGAAAGTGTGGCAGAAGGGTGGGAGGGGGAAAAACAGGGTGGGGAGTAGTGGAACTGGAATTTTGGAAACTTAATACTGGACGCATGAACAGAACTTCTGAAAGAATAAACAGGTTCAAATTGGTGTTCTAGGGGCTGGTTTGAAAAGAGACAGAACCATTTCCAAAATAACCATTTCTGTGACTTCTGCTGTTTGTTCGTGATTTTGTTCTACAGTAGACCAACAAGTGCAGGGCAAGGCACTCACACAGGTTAGATGAGCAGCTCCCTGGGGTATTTTATCTTTCGGATCTTTGTTATATTGAGACTTTCTGGGCACCTATATTTTAATAACACAAGTAGCTTGGGGTGGGGGTGGGGGGTGGCTGTGGCCAGTAGTTATGAGGGGACCGATTTGTCCATGGAAGCCCATAGAGACACCCCACCAACCATGGCAGTGATTTCAGGGACAGACAGGGTCAACAAGGGAGCCCAAGGCAGGGCTTTGAAACCCGATGGTGCATTGCACATTTCCTTCAATGAGTGCTACTAATTTTGCAGTGTACCAAACCTGAGAATTCCAGACATAAATGTTCTCACTCTACACACTGCTAATTTTACAAAAATGATTATATCGAAATGAAGCAACATTTTTTTTTCTCATTCGGCTAAGTCTTAAACCTATCCTTGGTTAAGATGGTCATGTACATTATGTGTTTTAACATAAATGGATAAAATGGGAGAAGACAGAGAAAATAGTTTTGCTCACATTTCATTCATATGAAATGATGAAGCTTTCATCCTGGATCATTTCCCATTTAGCCTTCCACCTTACAACCTATAGTTAGTTCCCACCTGATTAAACATGCTGTGCCATGTGATGGCCTCCTGATTAATAGTGAACTCTTTGCCCAGGAAATCCCATGGATCCATCATTCCTGTCTTAACTCTTAAGAAAGACTGGTTTGGGAAAGTCACCCAGTTGATGAGATCAAATCCTCCTGCTAATTCACCGTTGTCATTAAAAGACACCGTGTCCCCAGCAGTGTTGTTAAATGAGATAGTCCTCAGGAAAGGATGAAGCTGGATTAAAAGAAGTATGAGAAGCATTAGAAACGGTGGGGAATGTTGCAAATCTTGGTTGCAAACAGAACCAAGACAGGTTCAGGCCTGCTCAGAATGACTCATGTTTTTGAGAGTAATCAAATGGATGGCCTGCAATGGCTGAAATGGACAAATACAGTGGAATGTGCACACATATGGAGATGGGTGGCAGAAACTGCCAGTGTCCAGAGTTGTGGATTAGCTTGGAATGGTCCTGATCACTTTTTCCTGGAAGAGGACCATGTACAATGGAAGAGGACCAGGACTGGGCAATGATGCTGTTAGAATCCTAGAAGAGCTTGCCTTCCCCACCACAAGCATAGGCTCTTTGCTTTAGGGGATGAACTAGGAGGTGGAGCTGCATGGACCTTCCCAGTTTGATTATTTACAGAAAGCTCAAGCATTTGTGAACACTTGCAATGAGTCAAAGCAAACATAGGTTAGAGCTCACCTTTGAGCCTACTCTGTGGTGGTAATGGCAGGAAATAATGGAAGAAGTGCTTTTGTCTGCCCCCATTATGTCATCTGAGTTTTACCATGTAGTGCAGGGTTTGCTCCATCTGGAGCAGTGCAGTACACAGTTAAAATTGCTCACATTCTGTGATGACATGGACTCCACATACTGACACCACTCAGGCATCTGTTGGTCCCATAGTTTTTGGTTCTTTTGAACTAGTACAATTTGAGGTTGTGGACAGGATCCTTTGGAGTGTGAGGTCCTCTGCCTGCCCAGCTTGGCTGATAAGATCTGACCAGGGAAGCTTTGACCAAGTGGGTGGGGAGAATGGTCAATTCATCTCTCAGAGAGGAGGCTCGACCATTGGAGTTGAAAACAGCAATGGAGGCATTCCCTCCAGAATAAATCCTCCTTATATCCCTCTGTGTTAGATAGTCTCACTCTGACAGCCCAATCCTATCTAACTGCCTGTGTGGTGATGCAGCAGCTCCAACGAGGCATCCGCTGCACCCTGTGGAGGAGTTTTGGCCTCTGGGGGCCTCCTCGGGGAATAGGAACATTGGTTCCCTTCCCTTACCCCAGGGTAAGCCCCTGCTGACCTGGTGGGTCAACTCAGACCTGTGCCAGAGATATCGCTGGTGCAAGTTCCTGTGTACCCATGAAGGCGAATTTGGCCCTGAAATTAGTTAGGACGTGTTTTCAGGGCTGGATGGAGGCAGATATTCTCCGAGCCCTTCTGTCAACAGAAGATGATGGGAGACTTGATAACACTGCAACTTTTGCTTCTGTGGTGGTGGCTACTCGGGAAATGAGTTTTGATGTATAGATTCATAGTGAGACAGTTTGGGAAGAATTTTTTTGTAGGATTGTGGTTGTTGTCATTGGATCTGTTGGGGGATTTTTGGTTGTTTATGTATGTCTGTTTTTTGATGTGTTTATGCCAATAAAGGTATCTATTCTCTCTCTATTCTCTAGTTAGGATTTGGTGGGTGCCACTGCAGCTGAACCTGGCCCCTTCCTAGCTCCAATCCACAGTCCTTCCACTCCCTCCCACATCTTCATGGTCTTACCTGATCGGGCAGGTGTCCAGTGCCACACACACCTGACCACTTGCTGATTGCTCCAGCATGTTGTGTTTACAAAAGTTAGAAAGTGTTTCAGGCCGCCGGAATGCACATTCCAGTGGCGTAACTAACAGTTAGGACTGGGCCTTGTGTCTTGGACTCTGTGATAAAAAGCTGTTACTTTTTAGTTATTTTACTAACTATGCTGCCCCATAGTATTTGCAGGTTTTATGGTTATTTTTTACACGTGATGAAAATATGACCATTTCATGTAAGTCACCTTGGGTGCCCATGTCAGTGGAGGAAAGATGAGAATTTGTAACATAGAAATATATGAAATAAATTGAATAAACAGTGTCAATTCTTTGTAAGTGAATCATTCGCATATCCCTAAATGCATCCCAAGTTTAGAAAGTCATGATGAAGAAATTTCAATCAATCAATTTCAATCAATCATTGATTGATTGATTGATTGATTGATTGATTGATTAAGAAATTTTATCCTAACTACATTCCATTGATTTCAAAGACGCTTCCAGAACAATCCATTGTCATAGGGTCTAAAATGGTGAGCTGCTGGGCACATTGGGGCCACTAACGCAAACAGTTGGCAGTTCCATGAACCCACCAACCACAGACCCAATCCATACCAGACCAAGAAAGGCTGTGGATGTGGTGAGACATGGCTGGGGAAGGAGAAGTTTGCATCAGGGAGGGGGAGGGCAGGGGACAGCTGTATACTATCACTTCTTTTGTTGCCCAACATGCCCCCCCTTCCTCTCTTTAGACTTACACCAGCAAAGTAGCTGGAGATCCATTGCAGACAAGGCAGTGTACTAGAGGTAGGTTAAAAAGTGTTTTACTTACTTCCCTTTGGCTTTCTTCCACCTCCCGCCATAGCATTCGCAATGTGATCCATTCGCACAGCTGCATGCTACGGAGTGGCAGGGCATAGGATTGGGTTGTCTTTTATAACTAATGTATAAACTAATGACTAATTAAATTTACAGCACAATCCTAGGCATGCCTGCTCAGAACAAAATCCCATTGTGTTCATTGGGGCTTACCCGCAGGAAAGTGTGCATTGGATTGCAGCCTTAAAATAAAATCCTCTTTAATTAGATTCCTCCATGATTTGCATAGTAGATAGCTCCCCCCCCAAAAAAAAATATGTATGGAGAGAACCACATTTTGATTTCTTGTTTTGATTTAATAATTCAATAAATGCTCCTTTGCTTCTGGGAATAAGCAAATAATTTCTATATCTGAATACAACAGGACAACGTTTGTTCTATACTAATGTTACTATGAACAAAGGAACTGGTTTACAAGTGGGATATTACCTGATTGCATTGCAGATTTGGAAATGATCTACATTTGTCATTCATTGCTCTGTGCTTGGGCCTGAATGAGGAAATCTTTTGCAATGCATGTGCTACAGCGTGGACTGCATTGTAAACGCTGTAGCTTTGGCCAGTCATGCTCATTTCAAAAAGAGTCCCTGGGAGGTTCTCCAACCTCTCTCGGCCAGTGCAAGTATCACTGCTCTCTTCGCTCTCATCTGAATCAGAAAATAAGCAGCCAAATGCCTGTTCCCAGAAAATCCTGATGAAATCATCTCCTTTTTGTGAATTGGGATGTAGGAACTGAAGGAATTTTGAAAACCCCAACACCTTATTGGAGTGAATTGCAAAGGACAAGGTACCTTGGAAGGGTTGTATATCAAAATGCTTCTCCTTTGACAATGCTGAGAAATCCCACCGGGCTGTCATAATCCAAACTTTCCCTATAGAGGTTTCTGGTACATCTTCTAATACGGTATAAAAATATATTATCCATTTCAAACCTGTTGTGGTCTGACCGTTGGCATTGACAACAATTACTTTGACTTCAGAAATGATTAGAGATACAACACTGGACACAATGGGGTTTGCTACATTTATAGTCTCCATTATTTGTACAATTCCTGTAAGTTGAGATAGGACTGGTATCCTTGTACTAAAGGCTATACAGATTCCATGTTCAGAAAGCAACTTCATCATGGTCTGCACAAATCTTTCTCCATTATCATCCTCTGAGGCAACAATCCCAACCCACGTCCATTGGAAATGTTGAAGGAGATGGACAATCCCTCTGTACTGATGTGTCTCATTTGGGACCATCCGGTAAAAAGAAGGGAGCTGTATTTTAACATTCCTCATTGGAAATGATACACAGTAGGCAATCTAAGGAAAATATAAGAAGAATTTTGAGAAGGAGGAGCAGAACAGATACTAAATACTCGGATGGATTCCTGAGGGCTCTGGGGGATTTTCCTGTTGACAGAGTCGGCGACTCACCCAGCGCCCTGGTTGACCTCTGGAATGGGGAAATGACCAGGGCCCTGGATCTGATCGCTCCTGAGCGTCCTCGACCTAGCCGCAGAGTCAAAGCGGCCCCTTGGTTTACTGAGGAGCTGCGGACGATGAAGCGGCAGGGCAGAGGCCTAGAGCGACGGTGGCGGAAAACTTGTGCTGACTCCGACCGGGCACGGGCTAGAGCTCACTTCAGAGCCTATTCCGTGGCGGTGGCGGCAGCTAAGAGGGCTTTCTTTTCTGCCGGCATCGCGTCCGCGGAGAACCGTCCAGCTGAGCTTTTCCGTGTAGTCCGGGGCCTGCTCCATCTGGCCCCCCCAGTAGATGGGGCGGAACACACGGTGGCTCGCTGTGACGAGTTTGCAAAGCACTTCGTGGACAAAGTCGATCGGATTCGGCATGACTTGGATGCTGCATTAGTAGTATCTAATGATGTCCCTGAGGCACCTGTCTGTTGTTCTTCCTGGGATTCTTTTCAGCTTGTAGAACCTGAGGATGTGGACAAGATTCTTTGGAGCGTGAGACCATCTGCTTGCCCGCTTGACCCTTGTCCGGCATGGCTGATTAGAGCTGCCCGGGTGGGGCTGGCTGAGTGGACGGGGAGGGTGGTAAATTCATCTCTGAGGGAGGGGGTGGTGCCGCTGTCTTTGAAGCAGGCGGTGGTGCGCCCCCTCCTGAAGAAACCCTCCTTGGATCCTACGATTTTGAACAACTTCCGGCCAGTCTCAAATATCCCGTTTCTGGGCAAGGTGATCGAGCGGGTAGTGGCGTCTCAGCTTCAGAGGGTCTTGGAGGAAGCTGATTATCTGGATCCATTCCAGTCTGGCTTCAGACCGGGGTTCGGGACAGAGACGGCCTTGGTCGCCTTGGTGGATGACCTGCGCCGGGGACTGGACAGGGGGAGTGCGTCCCTGTTGGTCCTGCTGGACCTCTCGGCGGCTTTTGACACCATTGACCATGGTGTCCTTCTGGGTCGGTTGGCTGGGTTGGGGCTTGGAGGCACCGTTCTGAGGTGGTTCCGCTCCTTCCTGGCTGATAGATCCCAGAAGGTGGTGCTGGGGGATGCTTGTTCGGCACCCTTGCCCTTGAGGTGTGGGGTGCCACAAGGGTCAATTCTATCTCCCATGCTGTTTAATATCTATATGAAGCCGCTGGGAGAGGTCATCCGGGGATTTGGGGTAGGGAGTCATCAGTATGCGGATGACACCCAGCTCTTTCTCTCCTTTCCACCTGACTCCAAGGGGGCGGTCGATGTCCTGAATCGTTGTCTGGAGGCAGTTGGGAGCTGGATGGGGGCTAACAAGCTGAAATTAAATCCTGATAAGACAGAGGTTCTGTTGGTCCAGAAGTCTACGACTCAGGTACTGGATCATCGTCCTGCTCTGAATGGGGTTGTACTCCCTCTGAAGGAGCAGGTCCGCAGCTTGGGGGTCCTCCTGGATGCGCAGCTGCTCCTGGATTCCCAGGTGGCGGCTGTGGCCAGGGGGGCTTTTGCCCAGCTTCGGCTGGTGCGCCAGCTGCGACCGTACCTGGATCGTGCAGACCTGGCCACGGTGACCCATGCCCTAGTGACATCTAGACTAGATTACTGCAATGCGCTCTACGTGGGGCTGCCTTTGAAGACTGTTCGGAAACTGCAACTAGTGCAGAATGCGGCGGCCCGGGTGGTTGCTGGGGCCTGTCGGTTCGACTCAGTCGGACCGTTGCTTCAGCGGCTACACTGGCTGCCGGTTCGTTTCCGGGCACAATTCAAAGTGCTAGTTTTGACTTTTAAAGCCCTTTACGGCTCGGGTCCAGGGTATTTGAGGGACCGCCTCCTTCCTTATAATCCGACCCGTACTCTGAGGTCATCAGGGGGGGCCCTGTTGACCGTGCCGCCACTGACGGAGGTGAGGGGGATGGCGGCGCGGAATAGGGCCTTCTCGGCAGTGGCGCCCCAATTATGGAATTCCCTCCCCCTGGAATTAAGAACGGCTTCCTCCTTAGAGACCTTTCGGCGGGGCCTCAAGACATTTTTATTTAGATCAGCATTTGATGTCTGACATGGTGGGCTGGCTTTTTTACAAATTGCTTTTAACAAATGTGGATGACCCACTGGGGCTGTTTGTTTTAATTGTTTTTAATTATTTTAATTCTTGATTTTAAATGTACTTATGTATTTTAATATTTTTGTTGTAAGCCGCCTTGGTTGCCCTGGTGGGAGAAAGGCGGGGTAAAAATTCTATAAATAAATAAATAAATAAATAAATGGCAGTGATTCCAGCCACAGATCTGCTGAGAAGGAACCCTGTTCTGAACTAAAAGGTTGACTAATGAATTAGTGAGATGGAAAGAGCATTAATTTAATGGGTGTGATCCGCCTGCCTGGAGCAATGCAAAATTGCACCAGTGATTGAGCTGACACAGTTCCAAATTGCCCCAAAGCAGCTGCTGGGGCTTACATCCAGGAGAACTACGGTAGCTGAAAATTCCTCATGGGATTCAGCAGAACCCATGCCACTGCTACCGCATCGCCAAATCAAACAGCATTAGATATCACAGTACCAAATAATTGTAAAAACAGGCAAAATGGACCCTAAATATTCAGTTACCTAGAGAGGAAGAGATCAGAAATATCCCATAAAATGTCAGTAGTTTCATGAAAAGTATTTCATTCTTGCTTTGGAAGAAATATTTTATATGGATAAGTCAAATTAAAGCCAACTTTGTTGGCATACTAAATGGATGGAACAGAAATAATTCAAAATCTCCCTACACTGTTTGTAAAAGTACATGAATATTCCTGAATATACATAGACAAGAATAGCATTTCAGAGATGAAAAATGTCCTTGCTCGCATGCTGATTGTACCTGTGGAATCTTGTAGATGCCTAATTGAATAGCCATATGAAGGGAGACTTCAGAATCAAGTCCCCCAATAACAGCTATCAAATGCTGGTGCCTGTCACATTTGAAGTTGGGGACAAACCTTTCCTGAATGGAAAGAAGTTTCAGGGTGTTCTGATGAGTCATCCTTCCATTTAAGTAACTGTCATAAATGTGGAACCCCAGGCTGACATTTGGTAGGATCTTCGAGTTCTCATTGATCTCCTTCACAGCAAATACCAAGGACAGGACATGCTGATAGTTCTTTGGAGCTGCACTAAGGGAAGTGTTAGATTTTTTTTTAGGACACAGGTACTCAACACTTCATGACATACCTACGTCAATGCATTCTTTGATATGCAGTATTTCAGTTTGATATGCTATTAGAGCTTAAACAATTTTACTTTAAGAGATTTACTTTCATAAATATTCCAGCCTATTCACCTGAGAGAGGCAACAAACATAGATCTTTTAAATACATTTTCTGAAAATCATTAAGTAGTGCTATCCTTTGTACCCCTTCAGTAACTGCTTGTATGGGATTCTTATCAAGCCAATGTGTGTTCCCTGTCCTTTGGTTCAGCATATTGTATGCTACAAAGAAATATAACATGATGTTCCCCTGGAAGTTCTTAAAGAATCAAAATAATTCATGGTCATAATTCTGTAAACTGGTTCACAGTTTGCTGAAGAGTTCAGGAAAGAGGTTTCTTCAATTCTGCCCTCCAACCCCAATTTCAGCCCTCTGTAGGATCTGGTCATTGCCTTCTCTAACATCTATAGTTTGTGCCTGCAGCCATAAACTACATAGTCTACAGCTTAGTCTCTGGTGACTGATACCTCTCGATCCAAGCACTGCCCAGAATAAAGTGTGACAATGAGATATGGAATGGGGGAATAAACCAGAACGCACCAGCAAGATAAGGTCTCGCCGCTCATTGGCAAACTAATTTCTTTTAAACTGGCTTCAAGAAATACAGTATATAATTAAGGGAAATTGTACTCTTCACGTTTCAATGGAACTTTAATCCTTGATATAGAATGTTAAAAGTATGTGCTAAGAAAATACTTCAAAGAAAAGAACATATGTGATTTAGAGAAAAGGCAAGCACATCCTGTTGAAGACTACATATTTACGGCACAATACTAGGCATGTTTGCTCAGAAATAAGTCCCTCTAAGAACGGCTACATTGCAGCCTCATAAAATTGTTGAAATAATTCTGCTAATAAATCTAAGTGCACCTGCCAAGTAAATCATAAACAGACTCCCTTCTATATATGCCCTTCCATATTTTGAATGCATCTGATCTGGACTGCTGGATGTAATGGAGGGGTTAAATAATTTCCTTACAGAACTTCATTTATCAGCTTTGTTTGGGGGTGTTCGCTGAAAGTGAGGTCTTCAAATAGGCAGCCATACTGTGAAACAATTGCTCCAATAATGAGATCTCCCCTCTGATGATACTTGTACGGGAGCTGGGAAGGATTAGTGATGCTACACATAACACTCTGTGTTTTGGATTCAGTTGGAGGAAACTGCAGGCTCAGAATGAGTAGAAGAAATAACAGAAATATAGCTGACATCATGGCTAAATCTTGACTCAGAACATTCAGTGTCCTTCTCTCAACCACCAGGAAACTGGCTACAACAGCCTTGTTCCCTGAGTTAAGCTACCCAAAAATAAGCTACCAAAAATTGTGGCTGTGCAGTTTTGGCTGTTCAGAGTTCTTCAACCAAACTCTATCAGGGCAAGGATGATATTTTATGTAAGCATTCAGATTTAGTTACTGATGGTGACTGTGGCCTTAGCAAATCCAGTTGAGATTTGCCTAGAAGGAGCAAAAATCATAGTAATTTGATGTAATTATCGGTTTTGCAATCATCAGTCCAAGCTACTTCGCTGATTGAGATCATTTTTACATCATCTGGTAGGTATGATGTAGGTCAAGGTGTAGGTGTAGGGATTTTCGATGTGGACCCCGATGTAAACCAGTTCCAGTAAGAGGGGGGGAACCAGTACCATTCCCTAGATGCCGTCTGGCTCAGGGACAATGGCTGGTAATCCCTTGGACCTGGATTTCCAAGCCGACCTCAAATGTTTTTTGGCCTTGGGGGATGCAAGATAGCTCAGTTTCCTTAAACCTTCAGGATTGGCATTGATATGCCCGATAAAGGAAGAGGCAATTGTTCCGTCATATCTACAGTAGGTTAGAATTCTGCGCTAAAGGGGGTGGAGTTCGAGGCAGAACCCACTGCTGAGATGGATGATTGAATTATCAATAAATGTGGCCCGAAATTACCCCCAATCACTAGTCTCACATGTTTATTGGGGAGGGTGCAGAGAAAAATCAGGAATGTTGAAATGCTTGGCAAATAAACCATCCCCCAAATGCATATTTAGTGAACCTGGGGAAAAAGCTGACTCCCGGATCACAAGCTGAACAGCAATAGGTTGCTCTTAGAATCAAATGCTACATAATTATAATTATGTAATTGCTTACATCAGAATCAAAGCAGTTAGTGGAGAAACAAGAGAGGGAAATTTTATTGCCATTTTTGTACTTTGAGTAATTAGTGGCCTTGAGTCCCATGCCTTGAGCATGCGATATACATTTTTAAAAATAAAAACATAAATCTTGTAGGTAACCATATGGCCGTCATGACTAGTCACATATAGCAACATGATATTAGGTCATGTGGGAACCCAGTTGTGTAGCTGGTTTTGCACTCCAAGAATTGTTTCTCCACTTTGTTTCTGATGTCACTGAAGTCAACTTTAGTGGATCAAATCTCAACTCCTTCCTATATTGAAGCTGCCCAAGCATTCTGGATAAGAGCAACCTATTGCTGTTCAGCTTGTGATCCGGGAGTCAGCTTTTTCCCCAGGTTCACTAAATATGCATTTGGGGGATGGTTTATTTGCCAAGCATTTCAACATTCCTGATTTTTCTCTGCACCCTCCCCAATAAACATGTGAGATGATTGGGGGTAATTTCGGACCACATTTTGGGCAAGTGCTTTCGTCGGCCAGAATGGCTCCGAAGGCGAGGGGGCGGGGCTGCTTTCTCTCGTCGTGTAGCGGAGGGTCAGAACCCGACGGAACTTGGAGCTCCGCCCCCCCTGCAGTGATGCTGCTGCATTGGACTCAGCTAGAATCGCATTTTGAACTGTCTCTTATGATCTTGTAACAACCTGTCCCTCAATCTCACCTCTCATTCTCCCACCTTAGCTTTTGGACTCAGGTAAAAGAGTATAAGACTTCTTCCCGAGACTCTTTTCCTGACTGCCATCCTTTTCTCATCTTTTCAATGTACCAAGTACACACTGCATAAGTCGCAACCACCACAACATTAAGCACATTTACACAACAGTTAGAGTTAAGTGATGTTTATTATATGATCAGTACAAGGGCATTTTTGGTGTGTTATTTTTTTGTTATTTAACAATATATAGGTATCCTTTGGAATCTCTCTCTCTCTCTCTCTCTCTCTCTCTCATTCTTGCTCAGGTTCTACATTGGAGGCGGTTCAGTTTTCTGCTAACTTGCACCTAATTGGATCCCTTATCAGCAGAGCTATTTACTTTGCATTAGCCTCTTCTCTCTCCCTCCCTCCCGCTCCACCCCTCTCTCGCTCTCTCTCACTCACCAAGCATGTTCATCCACTGTGGTTCTTGGGAACAGGTGAGGTGTCCTTTCTTCCACGGATCCTGAGTCTACCTGCTATTGCTGCTGGATGCTTCTGCTTGGCTGCACACTTCCCTGCTAAAGTCCCACATAAAACTTAGCGTTTTGCAACCCTGTTCTCAAGTTCAGGTCACAAGTTCTCTTGCCCTGGCTGCCTTCAGACTAAACCAATGTGATGTGGCTTTTCTCATATTCAGCTGCTATGCCAACTGCATTTTTTTAGCAAGATCTGATCTAGGCACAGTGATGTAGAACTTGGATCCCCTAATTGAACAATTTGACTCACAATCTTCCTGGGACAGTCTTTGAAAACTGCTCAGGAAGTGCATTTGGTATGTAACACAGCAGCTAGGAATCTTGAAGGAAGTTGCCATGAGTGACACTAGCAGCCCAATCCTAATGAGCCGGCTGCCGTATCCTATCCAGCTCCCTGACTGCCCCGGGACAGCCTGGGTGAATCTTGAGGGAAAGGGATGATAATCCCCTTCCCCGGGTATAAGCGGCAGAAGGCCCAATGGCGTACAGTCACGTCGGCCATGTAAGGGCAGGCCAGGCCTGGAGAGGGCATTGGATATTGGCATATCTTGCCACCGATATCCCCGCACTCTCCAGGTCCCCTCACCACCTGTTCTATGCTCCCACCCCTGTTCCTGCCCCAGCAGGTGTATGCATTACCCCATGTAGGCCAGCTCCCCTGGCGCTGGCCTACACAGGATTGCGCCATAGAACATCAATTTGTATGTTTTTCCTTGGTTTCATTGGTTTTCTACCAGGATAGGGAAGGGGGGGATCTTCAAATAATTTCATGATTACCAGATTTTACAAAAGAAAAAGAAGACAGAAGAGATGCTTATTAATTTCTCCTTATGAGGTGGTCTTTGCTGTTTAGCTCAGGCCTCAGGATAATTATGTAGCATTTGGGGAAAAAGATACAGCCCAGCAACCCAGCACTAGAGGCCAAGATAGAGAAGATTTCCACAGCTACCATATACTTTCCTTTGGTGCTCAGGTAAGAAGGCAGAAAAGACAACCACACACTGCAAAAGACTAACATGCTGAAGGTGATGAACTTGGCTTCATTGAAACTGTCAGGCAACTTCCTGGCTAAGAAAGCCACACTGAAGCTAACTGTAGCCAGAAATCCCAGGTACCCCAGAACACAATAAAACATAGCAATTGAGCCTTCATTGCATTCCACTACAGTTTCTTCTGCCAGAGAGTCCATGTCCAAATGAGGGAATGGAGGAGAAGTGCAGAGCCACACAGTACAAATAGTGGCTTGTATCAAGGAACAACTAAAGATAATGGAGTTTGACAGTCTTTTCCCCACCCATTTCCTCAATCTGGATCCTGGCTTGGTGGCAATGAAAGCCAGAACCACAGTGATGGTTTTAGCCAAGACACAAGAAACAGCCACTGAGAAGATGAGGCCAAAAGATGTTTGTCGTAGATAGCAGGTCACTGTCTGGGGCTGGCCAATGAAGAGCAAGGAACAGAGGAAGCAGAGCAATAAGGAGACAAGCAGAGAGTAGGTGAGGCTTCGATTGTTGGCTTTGACGATGGGAGTGTCCTGGTTTTTGATGAAAATCCTGAGCACCAAAACTGTGATCAAAGAGAAGGAGAAAGCCAGTACACTTAGTGTAATTCCCAAGGGTTCTGTGGAAGAGAGAAAATTGAGGTTCTTGGGCAGGCACTGATCATGATTCTCGTTTGGAAATTGACCTTCTGGACATTTGAGACAGTCATCCATGTCTGAAAATAAATAAATAAAACAAATTCAGTTTCAACGTATCTGTCATGCCATTTCTTCCACTCTGTTTTGTAGAATGGAACTGGAGAACAAATGAAAACTAATGAAGAATATTACGAAGTACAGCAAGATCCACACTGCACACTGTGTCTGAAATCTTAAGCATACTTGTCTGGAAGTAAGTCCCACCAAAGATAGTGGAATTTACTTCTCAGTAAATATGTATTGGATTGCACTGTATGTCTCCTACCCTTCCAGTATGAAAGCTTCCCTTCAGGACATGGTTCACAATCATAGCAACAAAATGGCTTCCCCTCCTTCTTTTTTCTGCTGGAACCCGGATAGCAGTGGTCATTGCACACAGCAACAGGTTGAACCTATGTACAAAAAGAAGGAAAACGTGTATCACTTATCTACCGTATTTTTCGCTCCATAAGACGCAGCGGACCATAGGACGCATGTGTTTTATGGAGCTAAAAATAGGGGAAAAAATATTTGTAGCTTACTGGGGCTTGTGGGGGCTTCAAGGAGGCCTGATGGAGTCATTCACAGATCACAAATGATGCAAAATCCTCAAAGCCTCTGTGTGTGTGTGTGTGTGTGTGTGTGTGAGATGCAAAAAAGGCTAGTTTAGTAGTGTGTGTGTGTGTGTGTGTGTGTGTGTGTGTGTGTGTGTGTGTGTGTGTGTGTGTGTGTGTGTGTGTGAGAGAGAGAGAGAGAGAGAGAGAGAGAGAGAATGAATTTGGGTGCAAATCCAAGCTGCATCCAAGTTTGCATTAGAAACTATCAAAGGCACAGAACGTAGGGTGGAGAGAAAAAAAGAAAGAGAAAGGTGATCTTTAATTCTGTGTCTGTGTGTGAGAGAATGAATTTGGGTGCAAATCCAAACTGCATCCAAGCTTATCAAAGGCACAGAAAGTGGGGTGGAGAGAAAAAAGAAAGAAAAAGGTGAAAATATGGGTGCAAATCCAAGTTGCAGGGCTTGCAGCAGGAACTATCAAACACAGAGAAAGTGGGGTGGACAGAAAAAAAGAGAGTATCACAATGGTAGGGCAATCCTGCTCTGGGAACCAGCTTTCTCAAGCACCTATTTCTCAAGAGAACAGTTTGGAGAGCTCAGAAAAGCAGTTCCCAGGGAAAGAAACGTTTTAAACAGCGCAATTAGCTCACATTGCAAAGACAGGCAGTGCACATAACCTCCCCCACCTCCCCTTTCCAAGCCAAGCACCGCAGCAGTCAGAAGAAGCAACGTTGAAGGAAGTTTGACCCGATTAACTCCCCTCCCCAAGCCACAAACTTTGTTGTAAAACTCTCCTGCAGAGAATGGCTTGAAATGCCATGTGTAAAACCCACTCCTTTCAGTATCTGCTGAAAGCAAACACAGAAACACCTCTTCAGACACAGCCCAATGTCCTCCCCCTCCCCCAGGCAGGCACATAACAACGGAGATAAACAGAGGAGCTGCAGCAGCAGGAAAGCTCCGGAAAGCGGGAAAGAAAAAAGACAGAGCACTTTGAAAAACGGAGCGATTTTAAAACTGATTCCTTCTCCCTTCTCCACACCCCCACTCACAGATCACTGCAGCCTCCTGGCAGGCAGGCAAAGCAGGCACAGGAACATCTCTACAGACACAGGCTCAATGATTTCTACCAAAGCTCCCCCTCCCCCTCCAGGCAGGCACAGAAACGGAGCTTAAGCTCTGGCAACTGAAGAAGCTGGAGAGGCTGTGAGGCTGCTTGGGAGCTCGGACGAGCTGCTGGGTAGCAGCAGCTGAGAAACTCCGGCTCCGACGAGGGAAAGGCTGCAGAGGCTTGGAGCTTTGACCTCCGTTGCTCCAACCTCCAGACCCGCCCCCTGCACAAGGCAAGAAACCCAGCCCTTAGTCATTATCCTTCTTCTTTTTTTTAACTTAACTGGGCTTGTGAGGTCTTCGGGAGGCCTGCGCGAGCCTCTGCAGGCCCCCCGCCCCCATCTTCAGTTCAGCAATAAACAGCTATTTTCAGCCATTTCTGGTTTTTCGGAAAACCGGAAATGGCTGAAAAGAGCCATTTAGTGCCCAACGGAAGATCAGGGAGGCCTGCAGAGGCTCGCGCAGGCCTCCCCGAAGCCCCGGTAAGTACCTTTTTACTTTTTTGGGGGGGAACCTTCGCTCCATAAGACGCACACTTATTTCCCCCCTATTTTTGGGGGGGAAAAGTGCGTCTTATGGAGCGAAAAATACGGTACCTAGTAAAACAACTTCTGTCCTCATCTAAGACAAACATTGCTTCTCTTTAACAGGGGAGAGGATGGATTATAGCTGAACAGGTGCAATCATGAATGAATGAATTTTGGAAACTCAATACTGAACACATGAACAGAACTTCTGAAAGAGTAAACTCAGGTTCAATTTGGTTTTCAAGGGGTTAGTTTGAAAAGAAACTGACAGCTCAATCCTATTGCCCTTGTTGGGAGAAAGGCGGGGTAGAAATTCTTTAAATAAATTTAAATAAATAAATATCCAACTTAAGCCACCGGTGTAACCCAGCAGTGCAGTGAGAACAGGAGGTCCCAGAATGGAAAGGGGATTCAAATCCCCTTTGAATCCCCCTTTGGAGAGGATTAGAATCCCCTTTCCATTCTGGGACCTCCCATTCTCGCTGCACCACTGGGTTACACCGATGGCTTAAGTTGGATAGGATTGCGCTGTGAACCATTTTAAAAAATGATTTCTTCTGAGTTTTCTGTTGTTTGTTAGTCTTTTGTTTTATGTTAGACCAACAAGACTAGGGCACTCACACAAGCAAGACGAGCAGCTCCCTGGGGTGTCATATCTTTTGGAGCTTTCTTAGATTAAGATGTTCAGGGCACCCATATAAATAACACAAGCAGCTTGGGGTGTTTTATTTGGCAAGGTCCAGACACCCAGTCACTGACATCTGTTCCAAATTGTGTACACCTAAGACATGCTCTTCCCATGCAGGAACAAGGTTGCTTTGAGCAGGGGGAGTTATTCTGGGTTGGTTAAGGGCAAGAACAAATCTCTCATAAAATGTCTGCATGATGTCAGTAGCATTGCTGGAGGTGGGGCAGAACACTACGTTCCACACTGCGCTGACCTCCGTTACTCACTGGCACAAGGCGGCCAAACCCCCTCGCCTTCGTAGCCATTCAGTGTGGCGAAGGCAATGCGCAGTAGACTCCCTAAGGGTTGACTTCGCCCCAGGGCCGCCTCGTGCCAGTGAGTAACGGAGGTCAGCGCGGTGCCAAACGTAGCATTCCGCCCCACCTCCAGCAATGCCACTGGATGACTTCATGAACAATTTATGTTCATTGATGAAAGGCAGAGAGGAACGGCTGGTGTCAGGAGTTCTGGTTCCCTTTGCAAGCTCTTACCTTGCCATTAGTCAGGGGTGGCATCAGATATCAATTTGGTGGGGTGGTGGCTGTGGCCCCATGGTCATGAGGGAACCTATTTGGCGAAGAAAGTCCCAGAACCCCATGAGCTGCAGGGAGAGTCACCAAGGGAGGGATTCCAACGATGGGATTTGTAACCCACTTTTGCTTTGCCTATTTCCTTGAATGAGTGCTACTAATGGTTCAATGTGCCAAACCTAAGGAATCCAGCCATAAAATCTCTCACTCCACACACTAATGCTGAAAAAACAATTATCAAAAAATGCAACAGCATGACTTTTCACACTGCAATTTTTTCTCTGTATTTCATTCCATGGTTATGTACATTATGCTCTCTAACATACAGTAAGATGAAAGAGAGAAGGGAGAGAAAACAATTTATCTCATAACTCATTCATATCAAATGATCAAAATGTAATACTGAAATTTCCCATTTAGCTTCCCACCTTGCATCCTATAGTCAGATCCCACCTGATGAAACAAGCTGTGCCATGTAATGGCCTCCTTATTAATGGTGAACTCTTTGTCGGGACGAGCCTGTGGATCCATCATTCCTGCTTTCACTCTTAAGAAGGACTGGTTGGGGAACGTCACCCAGTTGATCAGATCAAATCCACCAGCTAATTCACCCTCCTCATCAAAAGACACTGTGTCTCCAGCACTGTTGTTAAATGAGATGCTCCTCAGGAAAGGTTGAAGCTAGATTGAAAGAAGTGTGAGAGGCATTAGAAATGTTGGCAAATGTTGGTTGCAAACAGAATCAAGATAGGTTCAGATCCTGCTCAGAATGGCTCAAGCTTTTGTGAACAAGCAAATAGACTGCTTGCAATGGCTGACATGGACAAACAGTGGAATGTGCACACTCATGGAATTGGGTGGCAGAATCTTCCAGTGTCCAGAGCTGTGGATTAGCTTGGTCTACCCCTGATCACTTTCACCTGGAAGAGGCTGTCAGTCATGACTGATTTCCAAACACATGGATAATTACATTTACAGTGCATGTCTGCTCAGAACAACATGCTGTTCTTTTCAATAGGGCTTCCTTCCAGGAAACTGTGCATTGGACTGCAGCCTTAAAATACAACCCTGTTTAATTAGACTCTTCCATGATTTACATAGAAGATGGTTCCCAAACATTTATGGAGAGAGCCACACCATGACTTATCCTTTGTGCCACTCTATAGCTTGCAAGAATATCATTTCAGCATTTCTATCTCTGAATCCAATAGGATGACATTTGTTCTCTACTCATCTAATGTCAGCATGAACAAAGGAACTGGTTTACAAGTGGGATATTACCTGATTGCATTGCAGATTTGGAAACAATCCACATTTGTCATTCATTGCTCTGTGCTTGGGCCTGAATGAGGACATCTTTTGCAGTGCATGTGCTACAGCGTGGACTGCATTGTAAACACTGTAGCTTTGGCCAGTCATGCTCATTTCAAAAAGAGTCCCTGGGAGGTTCTCCAACCTCTCTTGGCCAGTGCAAGTATCACTGCTCTCTTCGCTCTCATCCGAATCAGATAAAAAGCAATCAAATGCCTGTTCCCAGAAGATCCTGATGAAATCATCTCCTTTTTGTGACTTAGGATGTAGGAACTGAAGGAATTCTGAAAAGCCCAACACTTCATTGGAGTGAATTGCAAAGGACAAGGTACCGTGGAAGGGTTGTATATCAAAATGCTTCTCCTTTGACAATGCTGAGAAATCCCACCGGGCTGTCATAATCCACACTTTCCCAATAGTAGTCACTGCAGCATCTTCTAACAATGTATAAATATAGATCATCCATTTCAAACCTGTTGTGGTCTGACCATTGGCATTGACAACAATTACTTTGACTTCAGAACTGATTAGTGACAAGATTCTGGACATGACAGGGTTTGCTAGATTAAAAGAGTCTATTGTTTCTACCATATTTATAAGTTGAGATAGGACTGGTATTCTTGTAATAAACGCTGTACAAATTCCATGTTCAGAAAACATTTTATTCATGGTCTGCGCAAATCTTTCTCCATTATCATCATTTGAAGCAAGAATCCCAATCCATGTCCATTGGAAATGTTGGAGTAGATGGACAATCCCTCTGTACTGATGTGCTTCATTGGGGACCATCCGATAAAAGGAAGGGAGCTGCATTTTAACATTCCGCATTGGAAATGATACACAGTAGGCAATCTAAGCAAATAATAATAATAATAATAATAATAATAATAATAATAATAATAATAATAATAATAATAAGTTCAGATATCAAGGAGAAAAACCAATGCTAAATGGCATACATTCAATACACCATTTAATGGCGTACAAGTCAATGGTGTACATTTGGCGGTAAGCATGGTCAAGGGGTGAGCCAGGACCGCTCAGATGATGTCTGCCTGGATTGGTGAGGGTTCCTGGCAAGCCCTTTGATTGGAACAGCAAAGACCACCATATGACTTGGTCTGGGGGGGAGTCTGCGCTGTCCATCTGCCTCTATTCTTTGGGTAGGCTTTGATAAACTTCCTTAGTCTTCGACTGAGGGCAGCTTGGAGTCAGAATGACCCGCCCGAGGGTAACTCAGGGGAGGCAGACGGCTAGGGCCATTTCCCCCCACTTTAGAGGCCCACACGTTGTTTGGGTTTGAGTTCCCTGCTGCAGTATTACTTACCTGTTTTTCTCAGTTAATAAAGTTAGCCTTTAATCCAAGCCTGTGTGTGTTGTGATCATTGGGGGGTGCTCAGGTAAAAACCTGATCAAAGTCACCTTTATTGGTATACTATATGGGTGGAATGGAAATAAATCAAAATCTCCCTGCACTGTTAATAAAAGTACATGAATATTCCTGAGTATGCACTCAAACAATTAACATTCTCGGAGACAAAACATTGCCTTGCTCACATGTTGATTGTACCTGTGGAATTTTGTAGATGCTCAATTGAGTAGCCATACGAAGGGAGACTTCAGAATCAAGTCCCCCAATGACAGCTATCAGATGCTGGTGCTTGTCACACTTGAAGTTGGGGACAAACCGTTCCTGGGTGGAAAGAAGTTTCAGGGTGTTCTGATGAGTCAGTCTTGCAGTTAAGTAACTGTCATAAATGTGGAACCCCAGGGTGACATTAGGTAGGATCTTCAGATTCTCATTGATCTCCTTCACAGCAAAGACCAAGGACAGAACATGTTGGTAGTTCTTTGGAGCTGCACTAAGGGAAGTGTTATATTTTTTTTATGAAACAGAGACTCAACCCTTCACGACACACCTATGTCAAAACATCCCTATCCTTGTTATAAAGTATTGCCGTTTGAAATGTTATTAGAGGTTCCTTTCATAAATATCCCAGCCTACTCACCCAAGAGAGGCAAAAAACATAGATCTTTAAATACATTTTTAAAAACCATTAAATAGTGCAATCCTTTGTATTTCTTGAGTACATGTATGGGATTCTTATCAAGCCAATCTCTGTTCCCTGTCCTTTTGTTCAGCATATTGTATACAACAAAGAAATAAGGGCTATTCAAAAAGGATGGTGCAAAATTAAAGCTGATTTATTCTTAAATTGACTGATATATCACAACTGCCATGACATGAAAAAAAACAACAACAGAAAAACTGTACATGTTTCACATGCACATTACAAATGTTTGATGTGGGCACTTGCATAGCTACAATAGGACAAGGTGGGGCAAACAGTTGTGGTCTCCTCGTGAGGAGACCATGGTTATCTCCCAGAGTATTCTCTATTTTCTACTTGTAATATCCAACTAAGCCAAATTATCTCCAATATACCAGGATCGGATCATCTTCGGGATTGTGGTCATAAAAATAAGGATAAAATGCTTAAAAATGTTTAAAACACGTATTAAAATCCTTTATAAGTCTCCTAAAACACACATATGTGTGAATAAAATGTGTGAATATTCACACATACGTATGTGTGTTTTAGGAGACTTATAAAGCATTTTAATACATGTTTTAAACATTTTTAAGCATTTTATCCTTATTTTTATGACCACAATCCCGAAGATGATCCGATCCTGGTATATTGCAGCTGGTCATAACAGTTTTCGATCCTTTTTATCTCCAATATTCTATTCATCCAATCCACATATCATCACATCATTCTTCTCTCTCCATCTCTCTCTCTCTCTCTCTCTCTCTCAACAAATCAATAAGTGGTTTCCAATTATTCACAAAAATAATTTTCCTTAATTAAAGGAAACTTTTCCTTAATTAAAATTCTGAGTTTGTCCATTTCAGCATAATCCAAAACATTTATCCACCAGTCTTCCAGCGAAGGTATTTCTGAATTCTTCCAATATTGTGCATATAAAATTCTTGCCACACTTATCATATATAAAAGCAAGGTGAAATTTGGACAGTTTTTCTTTTTATGTCATGGCGGTTGTGGTCTGTCAGTTCATTTAAGAATAAATTATCTTTTCTTTTGCACCATCTTTTTTGAATAACTCTGTACATCATTACGTTTTCCTGGAAGTTCTTAAATAATAAAAATAATTCATGCTCAGAATCCTGTAAACTGGTTCACAGCTTGCTGAAGAGTTCAGGATAGAGGTTTCTTCAATTTTGCCCACCAACCCCAATTTCAGCCCTCTGTGGGATCTGGTTATTTCCTTCTCTGAT
The DNA here is from genome assembly GCA_026170595.1 of Plestiodon gilberti rubricaudatus. NCBI lineage: Eukaryota > Metazoa > Chordata > Lepidosauria > Squamata > Scincidae > Plestiodon > Plestiodon gilberti. Next base: position 25,761,189 of record JANXHW010000006.1, read on the forward strand.
GTCTATAGTTTGTGCCTGCAGCCATAAACTACAAACTCTCAAGCTTAGTCTCTAGCGACTGGCACCTCGCGAACCAAGCACTGCCCAGAAGAAAGGGCAGCAATGAGATATGGAATAGGGGAATAAACCAGAACACACCAACAAGATAAGATCTCACCTCTCATTGGCAAATTTACAGTGCAATCCGACCCAACTTTTTTACCATTGTAACCAGCAGCCCAGCGAGAACGGGAGGCCCCAGAACGGAAAAGGGATTCAAATCCCCTCCAAAAGAGGAATTCAAAGGGGATTTGAATCCCTTTTCTGCTCTGGGGCCTCCCGTTCTCACTGGGCCGCTGGTAACAAAGGCAAAAAAGTTGGGTCGGATTGCGCTGTTAGGTCTCCATTTCTTTCAAATTGGCTCTGAGAAAATGTGTCTGGCTACTAAGTTTTGCAAAAACTAATGGCACTCTTGACCATCTCTGGATATTCTTTAAAGAAGTCCATATTACACTGAGAACCTGTACTCTTCACATTACAGTGGAGCCTTAATCCTAGCTGTACTATGTTTATGGTATACAGGTTGATGACTCCTTATCCGGACATCCGAAATCCAGACTATTCCAAAATCCAGACATTTGGGGGGCTATAACTATTTGTAAAATAATAGTCATAGCTCAACCTCCCCTGAGATAGAAGCAGAGAGGGGGATGATTCCAGAGATTCCTGTTAATTCATCAAAATGAACAATGTTGTGTGGCTGTTATAGCATGCTTAAAAGGTATTAAAAAGCCAAGGAAAGTATATGGATTAAAACACAAATAACCAGGTTATTTTCCAGCACCTGGTTGGCATAGTGCAAGGCATGCTGGGGAACAAAATTATTAAAAAATATTGTATGAAATTACCTTCAGGCTATGTGTATACGATGTATATTTATTTATTTTATTTCCAATATTTTTACTCTGCCTTTCTCCCCGAAGGGACCCATTATATGAGACTTAAAATGAATTTTGTGTTTAGACTTGGGTCCCTTCCCCAAGATATCTCATTATATTTATACAAATATTCTGAAATCCAGAGAAATCCAAAATTCAGACAACTTCCCGTCCCAAGCAGTCCGGATAAGGGATACTAAACCTGTACTGTATACTAAAAATATAGATCAAAGAATAGAACCTTCATGTAAAGTATAGAAAAGGCAAGCACATAATTTTGAAGAACACATGTTTACAGCACAAACCTAGGCATGTTTGCTCAGAAATAAGTCCTTCTAAAGACCATGGGACTTACGCTCAGGCACCTGTGTTTATGGTTGCAGCCTTATACAATTGTTGAGAGAACTCTTCTAATAAATCTAAGTGCACCTTTCAAAGAAATCATAAACAGACATCCTTCTGAACATGCCCATCCATGTATAACATGCTTTGAATGCATCTGCTCTGGGCTGTTGAATGTTAAATGATTTCCTTACACAACTTCATTTATCAGCTTTGTTTGGGGATGTTCGCTGAAAGAAATTTCATCAATTAAGCAGCCATACTGTGAAACAATCGCTCCAATGATGAGATCTCCCCTCTGATGGTACTTGTGCGGGAGCTGGGAAGGATTAGTGATGCTACACATAACAGTCTGTGCTTTGGATTCAGTTGGAGGAAACTGCAGGCTCAGAACGAGTAGAAGCAGTAACAGAAATATCGCTGATATCATGGCTAAGTCTTGACTCGGAACATTCAGTGTCCTTTTCTCATCCACCAGCAACCTGGCTACAACAGCTTTGTTCCCTGACTCCAGATCTTTTGCTAAAATAAGCTACCCAAAATGTGGCTGTGCAGTTCTGGCTGTCCACAGTTCTTCAAACAAGCCCTGATCAGGGCAAGGATGATATTGTATGTAAGCATTCAAATTTAGTTATCGATGGTGTCTGTGGCCTTAGAGAATCCATTTGAGATTTGCCTAGAAGGAGCATAAATCATAGTATTTTAAAGTAATTATAGTTTTCACAATAATTCCAGGCCATTGCAGTGGTTGAGATCATTTTTGCATCAGATGAGGCAAAAAACGTTTTTAAAAAATTACAAGGACTTTGTGGGACAGGAGGTGGATGATGACTCAGCAGGACCCAAAGAAATGTTTTTGTTTTTTTAAAAAAATATTTATTATGGTATTTCTATACTGACTTTTTCTTTACAGATTCAAGGTGTTTTGCATAGGCAGGCATTATGCTACATGTTGGCTGGCAATGATGAAGTACGTTCAAGTCAAATAGCGAATTATTTGAATTTACTAACACAACGACAAAGAGATCCCCCATTTATATGACTGATGTAGATTAACATAACTAGGGATGATGGATGGAATTTCTAGTATATCTTGTTATTTGGAGGGTTTGTTGCAGTTATTATGTAGTAGGGATCTTTTTTACTGTCCTTGCTTCTGGGTATTGATTTTCTGTACAGATTGGCTTGTGGTTTTATGTTATTGGTTATTTATTAACTATGTTTGTTTTTGTGCCAATAAAGGTCTAATTCATTCATTCAATCCTAAACCTCATTCTTTCAAATGCGGTTTTTACAAGTATTGTTCTATGAGAACATAGAACTCTCAATTCCCAGATGTTTCCTTTCAAAGGGCAGCCACATCCTGGCTGTGCTTCTGCCTTCCAAGCTTTTCGCAGCATCCACAGGTTTCCCTCAGTCGGTTCTCAAGGTGTCCCCATCTTGCCAGCTGACTCTTACGCATTCTGATCAGTTTTTGATCTGCGTAGAAAGATCCTTTGAGCCAAATTTGGCAACAGAGGCCTCCCCCAACTGGGCATTATTGTCCATTGCTGGACACCCAGGCTCTAACATGGGGGGAGGGATCAAGGCTGTAAAAAGGGCACCACTGCCCGGCCACTACTTACTTATGTATCCTTTGTAGGCTACAGAATGCTATCTATCAATTCTCCGATGCTGGCCAATGCTGGCAGCCCCACGTCCGCGGCTGCTGACGCCGCTCCTATTCTAAAGGAGTGGGTGCCAATTTGCTGTGGGATAAGCCCAGAAGGGGTAACCCTCTGTGAAACACTGCCCTGAACTGGAACAGCATTAGCGGGTTGGAATCGGTATGCTGGCATTGGAAGTCAGGCCAAGCATCCCTCAGTTTGACATAAACCTCTTATTAAGAATCGCATTGGGCAAATGGAAAGGCTCGGTACCATGAGCAACTGCACAATCTGGCCCTTACCCCTTTGATCAGTTTTGGATCTGTGAAGGACGATCCTGGCCCCATCCGAGGCCAGCTTCCTGTCCTCAGCCCTCAATGTCTTACCCATGAAGTCGTGCTTTGACCCTGCTACTTGGTCTAAAGGCACCAAGAGGACTGTTAAGGTGACAGCAAGAATTTCCACCCCCACGTGAGGAATAGGAGATGTAACCTATGAACAATGCAGGACTTATGAACACACGTGATGTCATAAAGACATAGGGAGGACATCATGTAGTCCCTGCCCAGCACTCACACTACGAGCAAATGTATTTAATCAGAGGGCGCTAATATACAAATCAAACTGCTTGCCAGTGAACTGGTAGGACTACTTGGCAAAATGCCACAAAGTGGCAATGCCTTAACTATAGTTAAGTGTGTTAAATAGGCCACAAGGACCTCTTCCATCCTTATCAAGGAGTGCTAACCTCCTATTCACTCATACAACTCGTGAGAGTGAGTTTATTTAATCAGGGGGCCCTAATATATGAATTAAACTGCTTGCCAGTGACCTCTTCCATCCTTATCAGTTTTGTTTTCCTTAATAAAATAAATAAATAATTTTCCTCCTAACAACTGAGGCTGAGAGTGAGCAGCTGGCCCAGGCCCTTTATTTAAATTTAAGCCCCCATTGCGGCTAAGGCCAAGGGGGAGAAACATGCCCTTTTAAACCAAAAGATGAGGCAACCAGGCTGCACCCCCAAATGGAGGAGCAACAGTAAAACAGGCCGGAATGTAAACCCCGCACTGAAAAGCTTGCAGCCTGTAAGGCTGTGAGAAATTAGTGACTGCCGCAACCTAAACAAAATGGCCACGCCGGGCACAGGAGAAAGGGCCTAAAGTAGAGAGCAGCTGCCAAAGACCACTCCCTCATAATGACTAAATTTAAAAGGAGTTGGCGCTGAAGCAGAGAGCAGCTGCTCAGACACCCCCATATGATCTAAGTGTAGATAAGAATATGTAGGGAGGGAGCACTACAACATGCTCTACAATGTGGCTTAAAGCTAGGCTTACCAGATTTCTTGCCGGGGCAGAGTGCTAGACCTTTAGGAAAAGGAATGCGGGCAGATGAAGCTTGTTAAACCTTACAGCACAAGCCTAGGCATGACTACTCAGAAGCAAGCCCCAATGTGTTCAGTGGGGCTTGCTTCTGAGCAATGGCGTCACTAGGGTGCGCGCTGCCCCAGGGCGGGGCGCATGCGTCACCCAAGTGATGCCTCCCCCAGATACACCCCCTTTTATAAATCTTCGGCACTGCCCCAGGTGCCCCCTTAATCGTTGCAGCCGGCTCAGGGACGTCTTCCCCGGCCGGCTGTCTTGGGCCTTCTTTTTTGCGCATGCGCAGACCGTTCCTGAGGGAAAAGGGCAGCCCTTTTCCCTCAGGGACAGTCTGCGCATGCGCAAAAAACATTATAAATAACGTTCGGCGCAGCGGGCCTTCCTCAGAAGGCCCTGGCGTGTCGGCCGGGGAAAACGTCTCCGGAGTCGGCTCCTGGCCTCGGAAGGCCCCTCCGAGGCCGAGAGCCGGCTCTGGGGACGTCTTCGGAATCAGAGGCTATGCGCGCAGGGGAGGTGACGCGCGTCACGCACGTGCGTGCGTGCGTCACCTCTATGCGCGCGTCACCTCGTAGCGGCCCGCTATCGTCGCTTTATGGTACCCTAAGATGATTTAAGATGATTTTATAATGCTACTAGGTAACGTTACCCTAATCACAAGTAAAGCCCCTCTCTATTCAAGTAAATACGGTAACTCAGCTCAGCCATACTGTGGGCGGGAGCAGAGACGCTGGGAAATATCAGAACAATGAAGGATTGTAAGGTTTGTAGCCTTGTAGCAATGTTGCATGTTTACTTGTACAAACTGGTTTCAAGAACATACGCACGGAGCCTGCGCAGGTCCATCATGGGAGGAGAATTGATTTTGCTTTTCGTTGCTGTTTCAAGACTATATAATCTCTGTACAATGATCAATCAGGGCCTCAGTCTTTTGGAACTGATTCCACTGGGGTCATTTGTTCCATGGAATAAACCTATCCTGAATTCTATTATCTGTTTGCTGTGCTGTTTATTGGACAACGTGGAGCCTGAATCCAGTACTACTTTATGGTGTACTACAGCTTCACGATAGCGATGCCACTGCTTCTGAGTAGATATGCCTAGGCTTGTGCTGTAAGGTTTAACAAGCTACACCTGCCCACATTCCTTCTCCTAAAGGTCTACACTCTGTCCCGGCAAGAAATCTGGTAAGCCTACTTAAAGCCCCCCTCCTTTCTATTTGGGCTGTGAAAAGTAAGTGGCCGCAGAAACCTAATCGAAATGGCCCATCAGGGGGCACAGGGGAAAGGAGCCTGCAACAGGGAGCAGCTGCCGAAAGTCAACCCCCTCATGACTAGATTTAAAAGAATATGGCACTGAAGCAGGGAGCAGCTGCCCAGAGACACACACACACACCCGCATGATCTAAGTATAAATAAGGATATGTAGGGAGGGAGCATCCACAACTCTCTACAGTGAGGCTTAAAGCCCCTTTTCTAATCACGCAGCCTGTAGGCTGAGGGAGTGACTGGCTCAGAGACAGAAAGGCAAAGCGCTCACAAGTGGCCTAGAGAACATAAAATGGCCACCAGGCTACTTGAAGAGGAAGGCGGTGTGGCTAAGAAGAGGCTGCATGGCTCCAGAATGAGAATAAAATGGCCACTGCAGCTAAATCAAAATTGGATGAAGGAACAAAGTGAAATTCTCAGATAAGGATACAAGTACCCAGCAGGACAGCCTGAGGCGGAGCCCCTCCCCCCAAGGGAGTATATTAGGCCTAGTGGTACAGCTGTATTTGTTCACCTATTTAGTTATGGGGGGAGGGCAGGGAAAAGTCACAATCCAAGTTTAGGAGTTTACAAACCTAAACCAGTATATTTCTTGGTTCCTTCTTCTATCATCTGTCCTGGGCCCTTCCTATTTAATCAAATTTAAGCCCTTGTTATTACAGCTAAGGCTGAGGGAGGAGAGCCAGGCCCTTAAGGCCAAAGGCTGACAATACCCAGGCCACACAGGGCCACTAGGAGCTAAACTGCAGTGGCTCTCATTGCGAGACTGAGCTCATAGTACTTTCTCTCATTAGCTAGTGCATCTGGTTCGCCTTCATCCTCAGAGGAGGAAGATGACATGGTTGCCGGGGGGGGGGGGCTTAGGGGCCTTGCCCCACTTTTTCTGTTTGCTTTTAGATATGCCCTCTCTGTCACTGGGCTGAGAGAAAGTAACTGGCTCCAATTTGCTTCCCCCACCCCCTCTTTGCTCTTGGTTTTACATAAAGGATATGTAGGTAACCCCACACCCTTGATACAGACCGCTCTCCCTGGCCTTTCAAGGCACAAGGAATGCAAGGCCCTCCACGGCTCTTCCAATATGTTGAGCTGCCGCCACTCCCATAACACTGGAGCTTGCTGTCGGGGGGGGGGGAGGCTCCATACAAACCTTCCGGCGCAGCCCTGATGGTCCACTGCTGTGATCAAAGGCCTGCAGCCATGGCCTTGCTGAGAGGAGTGCTCCCACATGCATCCTCTCTGATCGCTCACCGGGCGGCAACTGAGGGATAGAAGGAAGTCTCGCGAGACTTCCCCCTCAGCTCCGCCCGTCACCTGGCCGGCTGCGTTCCGGCCAAAACAACATGCCCTAGCCAGCGCACACAGGGGGAGCAGGGTAAGCTCCCCCAAGACGCTATGCGTCTCAGGGGTATTTTGTTATTTGTGTTTTAATCCATGTATTTATTTATTTTTTGGCTTTAAAATCATTTTTAAGCATGCTATAAGAACCATACAAAATTGTTCATTTTGATGAATTAACAGGAATCGCTGGAATCATTGACACACACACACACACCCCGCTTCTATCTCATGGGAGGTTGACCTGTTGCCTGCCTGAAGAAAGCCAAGCAGTTTCCGTCCTGGTCGTCACTTGGAAGGGGGACCAATGCTGCTGAGACGGATAACACCTTGAGAACCGACTTGTAAGAACAATACTTGTAAAAACCGCATTTGAAAAAATGAGGTTTTGGATTGAATGAATGAATGAGACCTTTATTGGCACAAAAACAAACAAACATAGTTAATAAATAACAACCAATAACATAAAACCACAAGCCAATCTGTACATAAAAACAATACCCAGAGGCAAGGACAGTAAAGAAGATCCCCACTACATAATAACCACAACGAACCATCCAAATAACAAGATATACTAGAAATTCCATCCATCATCCCTAGTTATGTTAATCTACACCCATCATATAAAAGGGAGATCTCTTTGCCGTTGTGTTAGTAAATTAAAATAATTCACTATTTGACTTGAACGTAGTTCATCATTACCAGCCAACAGGTAGCATAATGCCTGCCTATGCAGACCGCCTTGAATCTGTAAAGGAAAAAGTCAATATAGAAATACCATTTAAAAAAAAAAACCCAAAAATTAAAACAAAAACATTTATTTGGGTCCTGCTGAGTCATCATCCACCTCCTGTCCTACTAAGTCCTTGTATTTTATTTAAAAAGTTTTTTTGCCTCATCTGATAAAAAAATGATCTCAACCACTGTAATAGCCTGGAATTATTGTGAAAACTGTAATTACTTTTAATTACTATGATTTATGCTCCTTTGAGGCAAATCTCATATGGATTTTCTAAAGCCACAAACATCGTCAATAAACAAGTTCAAATACTTACATAAAATATTATCTGTACCTAGATCAGAGTTGGACTGAGGAACTGTGAACATCTAGGACTGCAGGATCCACAGTTTTGGTAGCTTGTTCCAGCAGTGATTCTAGAATCATTCAACAAGGGTGTTGTAGCCAGGCAGCTGGTAGAGGAGAGAAAGAAATTGGACATTCTTGACAACATGGCAAGGACATTTTGGTTACTTCTGCTGCTCATTCTATTCCATCTGTTTCCTCCAACTGAATGCAAAGTAAAAACTGTTATGTGTAGCATGACTGATCCTTCTCAGCTGCCATACAAATATCATCAGAATGGAGCTCTGGTTATTGGAGCGATTTCTTCACAGTTTGGCTGCCTATTTGAGGACATTTCTTTCAGCGAACACCCCAAAACAAAGCTGATAGAACAACCTATGTAAGGAAATCCATTTATACCTTCATAATGTTCAGAAGCCCAGATCATGACCACTGGAAATATATCATACAAGGGCAGACATGTTCAGAAGAGAACTTGATTATGATTTCTTTGAAAGGTGCATTTAGATTTATTAGCAGGATTCTTCCAAGAATGGGAATCGTAAACACAATTACTAGAGATGATGGCCCAGTGATCCTTTCACTGTGATTTTCCAGTGATTATTTCTCAGTAAGCAATGCTTATGATTGTGCAGTAAAAGTATTCTCTTTGTTATGATATCTTATCAAAAACATAGATATATGGCTTTCACTTTATCCTTTAACACACTTCTGGCATCTGTGAAACACAGAAAACCAGGAGGGAAGAGGGCTCAGGATATAGGTGGAGAATGCCGCTGATATCCCTGCCATCTCCACACCCAGTCTGACCAATGGCCATCCTCCCTCACCGTCTGGTTCACCATTGGGCAGCCCAAACCAACCTAATTTTTTTTAGGTATTCCGGCATAACCTATACTGTATCCAGAGCACCAGCTATGCTGTATTCAAAGGGTTTATGTAGGGCGGCGCACCTAAGCCCCTGCATAAGCCCCAGAATCAAGTAAAACTTACCTGGGAAGCAGGCAGGCTCCGCTGGCTCGGCATCGGTCTCGCGCATGCGCCACGCCCGTTTCGCGCCTGTCATTGCCACAGTGTCCAACTTAACCCGATCGCCAGGGGCCAGGGCACAGGCGCACGTTCTGCACTTGTGCGGCGCAGTTAGGTCGTCCGTCCAACACAACTCTTGTGTCTGTCGGAATAACGCTGCTATTCCGGCGGACCTAGTATTATGGCAGACTTATGGTGGAATAACGACCGTTATTCCAGCATAAGGCTTGGTTTGGATTACGCATTAATTAAAAGGAGTTGAATGTTTTTACCCTTTTTATTAAATGACAGGAAAACTCCGACTGTATGGTTTTTAACTCGTTAATGGACAACCTTTCCTTTTTGCCAGCCACTTTATATATATGGCTTGAATATTTACAAAATTCAGGTCTAGTAACATTTTGGGCTATGATAAAGTATATCATGGAATATTTTCACATTTTCAATATTTCATGCATGGTTGAATACCTATTTCATAAGAAATGTACCGCTTCCTTTAGTCCAACTCCAAAGAACTACCAACATGTCCTGTCCTTGGTCTTTGCTGTGAAGGAGATCAATGAGAACCCAAAGATCCTACCAAACGTCACCCTGGGGTTCCGCATTTATGACAGTTTCTTAAATGCAAGGATGACTCATCAAAACACCCTGAAACTGCTTTCCATGCAAGACAGGATTGTCCCCAACTTTAAATGTGATAAGCAGAAGCATCTGATAGCTGTTATCGGGGCGCTTGATTCTGATATCTCCCTTCACATGGCTACTCAATTAGGCATCTACATGATTCCACAGGTACAATCAGCATGTGGATCAGGAAGCTTTTTTATATCTTTGTATATGAATCTTTTAAGGTATGTGTAGGAATTGTGACAGACTTTTACTGACAATGGAAAGTGATTTTGATTTCGTTTTGTTCCAATTTATTTGATTTTAATCAGGTTTACCCTCACTGAAAATTTATCCCACGGTAGAAATGAAATATTCAAAGTGAGTTCATCCTCTATTTATGTGGTATTTTGGGTTTATTCCACTGTAGATGACTGAATAGCTAGTGTCGAGCCAGTTTTTACATTTCCCTAGCACTGTGATTTCAGTGGCTCATTACCCCACTGCTCAACAACTTACAAAGATTCTCTGAAAAAGGTATAGAAATGAGTTCAATGTGTTCATTCTAAACCTATAAACCTCAAAATAAACAATAAAGAATTAAGGGCCCAATTCTTTTTTTCCCCATACATGGAATGTAGCTGCACCAAGGCTTGAGATGGGAAAGGGAAAAAAGTCCATTACCCCTCCATAAGACCTATGGCTGCCAATGGGTCTCCTTGGACCCAGTGCCGTAATAAAGGTAGAGCCAGAGGAGCAGCAGCTCTTGGTGCTTCGCTGAGGTGGGCACAATTCCCCCCCCCCCATACAAGCCACCAAAGAAGGCTCGGCGCAGTAGGGAAAGTTGCAGCATGTGAAAACACGCACTGGGAAAAGCCGTCCCGCTCGCCTCTGCCTGGAGGAAGTGAACAGGAGCGCTTTTCCCAGTGCGTGTTTTGTCCACAGCGTGTGTGGGCACGGGCTCCACTGTGGAGGTTCAAGCCGGCCGCTCCGATCCACTCACTTCTGGGTTCAGAACATGGGGAGGGGAGAGGCGCCACATGCTGCCTTGCTCTGGGCGCCCTTTTGTCTCGTTACGCTACTAGCGCTGGTTGCCGTAAAGCAGCCGTAATGTGCACTCTGGCATTACGTGCTGCCGGAGTGCCGATGGGATTGCAGAAGACTTCCTGTGCACGTCATCACTGCACTGGCCACCCACCAGACCAAGTAACCCAGAGTGGGCGGTGGGAGGGGGTGGGTAGTTTGGAATGGGGATGGGGAGGGGTGAAACACGGCAGGTTGGGGTAGGAAAATGGGGTCAGGGAGGCAGGGGTGGTTCTAGCGGCACTGGTGCACACTGGATCATATCATTTTCCACATCCTCCCTTCCCCCTTTCTCTCCTCAGACATGTGCCAGCTAAAGAGCTGGCACAGGTCCGAGGAGATCCATAGCAGGGAGTGTAGCATTGTGACTTATAACCCACATGGATGTGAGCATCGAGGAAGAAAAGGACAGGAAGTTGCATGCTATGAAAGTTACTGCATCATCACTTTTGGAAATGTAGTTGGAGGCAAATTGTAGTGGGACATTTTCTGCTGTAGTGCCCATCCTATGGAATTCCCATACACTTGACATCAGGACCACCTCATCATTATTTAGTAACGATGGGAATTAAATATTTTGATTATTTTATGGTTTTAATATTATGGTGTACATTTTGCATTTAGTTATTATTGTTTATATGCAGCCTTGATCTTTCCAGTAGAATGACAAATGTAGGATTATTTTGCAAAATATGTCACAAAAATTTGCTCACTTCCTATTAAATTCCTTCATAAAAGACACTAGTAAGATTTCTACCTCAGAAAAAAAGATGTAATCCAACCCAGTACAGTACGTATTGACACAATTCATTATAGTTTTCAATCAGTTCTACCTCCTCCATCTAAAAAGTATAAGTATTATTTTGCTTAGATTGCCTACTGTGTATCAATTCCAGTGAAGAATGTTAAGATGCAGCTCCCTTCCTTTTACCGGATGGTCCCCAATGAAGCACATCAGTACAGAGGGATTGTCCATCTACTCCATCATTTCCAGTGGACGTGGGTTGGGATCTTTGCTTCGGATGATGATGATGGAGAACAATTTGTGCAGACCATGACAGAAATGCTATCTGAACATGGACTATGTACAGCTATCAGTAAAAAAATACCCATACTATCTCAGCTCATAGCGATAGCACAAGGACTAAAAATGATAAAACTAGCAAACCCCTTTGTTGCCGGATTCATGTCTGTAATCAAATCCGAAGTCCAAGTAGTTGTTGTCAGTGCAGAAGCTCAGACCACAATTGTTTTGAAATGGATTATATATTTTTATACAATGTTAGAAGATGTTACAGAGACTTCTATGGGGAAAGTGTGGATTATGACGGCCCGATGGGATTTCTCATCAGACATCATGAACCGGTATTTTGATATACAAGTCTTCCATGGGGCCTTGTCTTTTGCCATCCACTCCAATGAGGTGCCAGGATTTTCAGACTTCCTTCAGTACCTACAGCCTGACTCACAAAAAGGAGACAATTTCATCAGGATCTTCTGGGAACAAGCATTTGATTGCTTATTATCTGATTCGGATGAGAGCGAAGAGAGCAGTGATATTTGCACTGGCCGAGAGAGGTTGGAGAACCTTCCAGGAACTCTTTTTGAAATGAGTATGACTGGCCAAAGCTACAGCATCTACAATGCGGTCCATTCTGTAGCACATGCACTGCATAAGATGTCTTCTTTCAGGCCCAAGCTCTCAGCAACGGGCAACACATGTAGCCTGTTTCCTTCAAACCTGCAATGTAATCAGGTAAGATTCCACTTGTAAATCAGGTCCCTTGCTCATGGGGAAATTAGGAGAGTAGAGATCCAAAGCCATTCTGTTGAATTCAAAGATGGAATCTTTAATATTGTTAGGCCCAAATCCTATTGCCTGCCAGCTCATATAATGCAACACTGCCAAAGGATCGTGCACCATGCTATGGTGACCAGATGGTCTGGGAGAGGTAAGTAAAAATCATTTTAACCTACCTCGTCTAGGTCAGACAACCTCCAATGGACCTATGCTAGCTATGAAGCTGATCATATACATGATCTGAGGAAACTCAGGGGACTTTTCTGGGCAGAGAAGGGGTATAAGGTCCCAGTGTCTGCTGCTGCTGCTGCTGCTGCTGAGATTCTTCCCCTCCCGCCCCCAAGCCACCCCTTTCCTAGCTCACTCCCTACCCCAAATCTCCCCCCCACTGCTATCTTACCTGCTCAGATAGGAGCATCTGGGAGCCACAGCTGTGCACATGGTTTCTCTGGCCTTTTTTGCTGATGGCTCTAGCACACACAACAGCAGTGCAGCTTTTGCACTGTTGGTTTGGGCTTTACAGTGGCGATCACAGGATCTGCCAGAATATCCCGCATAGGAATGGGCTCTAATTTTGTACACATTTATTGGGTATGGGTTCCATTGAACTGAATTGGGCTTTCTTCTTAGTAGGTATGCATTAGATTACACTTATTCATGCAAGAAAAGGAATGGTTACTGTGTTATTAAAACACAGTTATAGTCATAATGTTGTTTCATTGATTGAAACAATGAATGATTGTTCATTGTTCAATGATTGACACTCTCTCTCTCTCTAAAACTCAGAAAGTCTGATTTATACTGACTTGTTTCCTAAGTTTAGTAGCAGCCCATCTTTATCTAACTAACCCCCCACCCCGTTGATGCAGCCATGCCACCAGAGCACATGCTGCAATGCATGGGGGTCAGTCACCCACACTTGTTCCCTTCCCCGAGAGAAAGGCTTCACTTCCACAATGGGTCCATTTGGACCTGCACCAGTGATTTGCTGGGGCAAGTCCCAGTGGACCCGGGAAGGCGGATTGAGGCTTGGAAGGGGATAAGGTATCGCCAGAGCTACTACCAGCAATACCACTTCTTCCCAATCTCTATATCAGGGGTTCTCAACCTGTGGTACGAGTACCTAAAGGAGTACGCGGTCCATCAGGCGGGGGTACCCGAGAGGCTTTCCCATATCAGGTAAGGTCAGCTGATTGTCGGCGACCAGAGGATTTTTATTTATATTTTTTTTTTAAATCTGCCCCTTCTGTCTCTCTGAGTTTGTGTTCGGTCTTCCACTCACACTCACACTCACACACACACACACACACACACAGAGAGAGAGAGAGAGAGAGAGAGAGAGAGAGAGAGAGAGAGAGAGAGAGAGAGAGAGGGAGAGGGAGAGAGAGAGTTAAATAAGACATTTACTAATTCACAGCTTAAGATGCTGGCTGATTCCACAACCCATCTCCAACACGTGCACACTGTTTTTATTTGCTTAATTTCAGCAGTTGCAAACTGTCAGTTTGATTACTCACCAAACTCAAGATATTGTGAGCAGGCCTGTATTTGTCTCTCTTCAGGCCACAAGTGCTTAAGCAGTTCACAAGGTCTCTAGATGCAACCCTACCCCAAAGTTGGTTTCCCTCTTCCAATATAGCTTCACCCTTTCCTGAGGAGCATCTCATTTAACAACAGTGCTGGAGACACGGTGTCCTTTGATGCGAAGGGTGAATTAGCCGGTGGATTTGATCTGATCAACTGGGTGACTTTTCCCAACCAGTCCTTTCGAAGAGTGAAGGCAGGAATGATGGATCCACAATCTTTCCCTGACAAGGAGTTCACCATTAATGAGGAGGACATCACATGGCACAGCATGTTTAAGCAGGTGCGATCTGACTATAGGTTGTAAGAAGGAAAGATAAATGGGAAATGTTTCAGTTGAAAACCTCATCATCTCGTATAAATGAGATATCAGACAAAATGTTGACAACCTAATCCTACCTAACTTCCCACGCCGTGATGCAGCCGGGCCTGTGCAGGTGGGAATACTGGCTCCTGAATAGCTCTGCGAGGTAATGGAATCTTTGTCCCCTTGTCATGGGGTAAGTCCCTGCAGCTGCTATGGGGTAACACAGACATGTGCAAGCTTGAATGCTGGTGGAAGTCCACCTTGTCCCATGTTGGCGGACTGGGGCTGGGAGGTGGGATAGGATGAGGCACATGATCCCAGGCATGATCTGCCCTGCCCCTGTCACTGACCACCCCATCACATTACACCGCTTCCCCACCACCTTCTCCATTCCACCTTCCACCCCATTCCACCTTCTCCAATAATTATAATTTTGCTTAGATTGCCTACTGTGTATCAATTCCAGTGAAGAATGTTAAGATGCAGCTCCCTTCCTTTTACCGGATGGTCCCCAATGAAGCACATCGGTACAGAGGGATTGTCCATCTATTCCACCTTCCACTCCATTCCACCTTCTCCATTCTTCACTGCTCCTTCTGCCAGTGCACATGGGCCAATACGGGCCTCCGCACCAGCAGGTGCTATGCCGTCACAAAGCACTTTACAGCACTTTTGAGGCAGCAAGCACCATGCCGGTTGCTAAGGCTGAGTAGCATTGTGTCGTGTGTCTCCTTTTCCCATCCATCTCATTGTACATCAAAGTGAATAATATACATTCTCTAACAGTATCAGAAAATCCTCCTTTTGCATTTGTATATAATTATTTCCAGATAAAGCGTTAATAAAAACAGGAGCTGCCTGTTTTATTTGTGTGGATGCCTTGAACTTCTTTGCCTAAAAAGAACAAAATTACTGACAAATATCAGAAGACTCAGAAGGAATTATTTTGGAAATAAGGAACAGAAGCTTTCATGGCCAGAAACAATTTTCAGAGAAGTGGGGAATACGAGTTTAGCTGCCATGTCCAAATGTAATAAAATAAGTAAAACACGTTAAAATCATGTTGCAGCATTGTGTCATTTTGTTACAACGTGATTTTAACATGTGTTTTACTTGTTTTATTACATTTGGACATGGCAGCTAAACTCATATTCTCTACTTCTCTGAAAATTTCGGAAATAGTTCTATCTCTTCTCAAACCAGCCCTTTGAAAACCAAACTGAAGTTGAGTTTATTCTTTCAGACGTCCAGTTCATGTGTTCAGTACTGAATTGCCAAAATTAACTTGTTGATGATTGCTTCCATTCAGCTATAATCCATCATCTCTTCTAACAGAGATAAACAGTCTTGCTCTTAGATGAGGATAGAATTTTGTTTACCAGGCAGAGGAGCAATACATGTCCTTTTTTTGTATACACATAGGTGCTGCCCATTGCTATGTGTAATGACCACTGCTATCCAGGTTACAGCAAAAAAAAGAAGGAAGGGAAGCCATTTTGTTGCTATGATTGTGAACCATGTCCAGAAGGGAAGATTTCATACTGGAAAGGTAGGAGACATGCATAATCCTATACCTGTTAACGCAGTAATAAGCCCCCGGAGCGGTCAGTGGGATTTAATTCCAGGTAAGCATACATAGGAGTGCATCCATAACATGCAAGTTATCACAGGTACACTGGTACACTGGATAATATCTTGCATTAGTTTTGTTTTCTCCTCCACTTCCATTCATCAAAACAGAAAAACTAGCACATTATATTGAGAATTGAAGAGAGGGGATGATCTGAAAGCTTGAACTTATTGCTCAAACCAAATAGGTATGAGTTATTGTACTGTATATTTCAAGGGTGGCCAAACTTGCTTCATGTAAGTGCCACATACGATAAACTTCAGATGTTTGAGAGCCAGAAGAGGGATGAGAACCGCAATATTTAAGAAGCATTTAAATTCTTAAATATATTGACTCACTATCAACTCTCAGTTTATACCTGGTATATAATTATAAAGCTTGAAAATTTCTTATTTACCTTTTATATTAATTGTGATGCAAAAAGGAGCTCAGCCAACGTATTTCCAAAAGCCACACATTATATGTCAAAGAGCCTCATGTGGCTCAGGAGCCACAGTTTGGCCACCCCTGGTATATTTCATGCCAGTTTCAACAAGACTACAAGTTTTACATTTATCCAGGCAAATTTCACAACAGGTTCCACACAAGGCTTTTTCCACACCAGCCTGATAAATTGGGGAAGGGTGATTGCAGTAAAAGGTAAAAGTAAAAAGCGTGGCATTTTTCTTAGCCTGTGGATCTGAGGCTTCTTGTCATCAGTTGTGTTTCTGAGGGCCCAAGCCTATCCAACTTCCAAGCATCGATGCAGCCACAATGCATTTCCCTTTCTTTGAGGAGGCCTCCATGACTACCTCCCCATCTCAGGATGCAGCACACACCCCATTGGCATGGCTGCATCAGTGCTAGAATGTTGGATAGGATTGGGCCCTGAATTAAGTAACTGTCCTAGAATGTATTCTCTTGGTAGGAACCCATCATGTGTCATACCCGAAGGAGGTCGTTTTGCCATAATCTTCTCCAATGGAGTAGCCAGCGCCCCCCGAGGCTGGGGCCCACCCCTCGACGCCCCACCCCCAATACATTATGCAAATTCCCCCCGATTTTTTTTCCAATTTCCCCCCCTGTTTTTTGGCGCTTTAAAGTGTAAAAACGGCATGTTAAAGGGTATGTTTGCTTTGCAGGCACTTATCTGGAATAGGGAGCTTCAGGACGTTCGAGCAGGCAGCAGCAGCAACGATCTTCCTAGCAGCGCTTTCCGGAGTTCGCTCATGCCCAGTACGTCCCTGCAAACTCCGTGGGTTTGCGCATGCGCAAACTCCAGAAACTCCTGCGCCCGGGCACACAGCCTCTCCCTGCGCCCTGCAGAAGTTTCCGGAGTTTGCGCATGCGCAAACCCACAGAGTTTGCAGGGACGCACTGGGCATGCGCAAACTCCGGAAAGCGCTGCTGGCGGTACGGAGTCTGTGCCCAGGAGCAGGGAGAGCCTGTGTGCCCGGGCGCAGGAAGAAGGTCGCCGCTGGAACGTCCTTGAATGCTCCCTATTCCAGATAAGTGCCAGCAAAGCAAACAACCCTTTAATATTCCGTTTTTACACTTTAAACCGCCAAAAAACAGGGGGGGGGGGAAATCGGAAAAATAGGCAAATTTAAGGAGGCCCGCGCCCCACCCCAGAGCCTCTCCGCCCCTACGCCCTAGGACCCGCCGCACCACCGCCCCATATCAGGCGACGCCTCTG
The DNA here is from genome assembly GCA_026170595.1 of Plestiodon gilberti rubricaudatus. Lineage (NCBI taxonomy): Eukaryota > Metazoa > Chordata > Lepidosauria > Squamata > Scincidae > Plestiodon > Plestiodon gilberti. Next base: position 25,778,872 of record JANXHW010000006.1, read on the forward strand.
ATCTTCTCCCATAAGACTCCCCCATGCTGGAGACTTTCTACTCATTCATCGCCTATGATGCACCTCCCAATATGACTTTCACTGACATCAATGATACATTGAAATGGAACTTCTATTTTTTTTCCCAGATATGGATGACTGCCTCAAATGTCCAGAAGGTCATTTTCCAAACAAGAAGCGAGATCAATGCCTCCCCAAGAAACTCAATTTCCTTTCTTTCATAGACCCCTTGGGAATTACATTAAGTGTTTTGGCTTTGGCTTTTTCTCTGAACACGGTTTTGGTGCTCAGGATTTTCACCCAAAACCAGGACACTCCCATTGTCAAAGCCAACAATCGAGACCTCACTTACTCTCTACTTGTGTCCTTATTGCTCTGCTTCCTCTGCTCCTTGCTCTTCATTGGCCAGCCTCAGGCAGTGACCTGCTATTTACGACAAACATCTTTTGGCCTCATCTTCTCAGTGGCTGTTTCTTGTGTCTTGGCTAAAACTATCACTGTAGTTCTGGCTTTCCTGGCCACCAAGCCAGGATCCAGGATGAGGAAATGGGTGGGCAAAAGACTGTCATATTCCATTATCCTTGGATGCTCTCTGATTCAAGCCACTTTTTGCACTGTGTGGCTCTGCACAGCTCCTCCATTCCCAGACATGGACATGGACACACTTGGAGAAGAAGTTGTAGTGGAGTGCAATGAAGGCTCCATCACTATGTTTTATTGTGTTCTGGGGTACCTGGGATTTCTGGCTATGGTCAGCTTCACTGTGGCTTTCCAGGCCAGGAAGTTGCCAGACAGTTTCAATGAAGCCAAGTTCATCACTTTCAGCATGTTGGTCTTTTGCAGTGTGTGGCTGTCGTTTATCCCACCTTACCTGAGCACCAAGGGGAAATACATGGTGGCTGTGGAGATCTTCTCTATCTTGGCCTCTAGTGCTGGGTTGCTGGGCTGTATCTTTGCCCCTAAATGCTACATAATTCTCCTGAGGCCTGAGCTGAACAACAAGGAGCAGCTAAAAAGAAGAAATTAATAGAAATCTTATAATGAGGAATGGCTTTTTCAGTGGCAATACCTAGGCTGGGGAATTCCCTCCCTGAAATTGCTTTATTTATATACTTAATTTGTAATCCGCCTTTTCCCCCCGAAAGGCACGCAAGGCAGCTATAATTTTCTTTATATATTTCAAGTTTTTTTTCATTTATATTATCTGGAAATAAAGAGAATCAGGATATTTGCAGACACCTCCCTTTTTCCCTGGCCTGGTAGCAACTAGTTAACCAATGCAAAAGATACAGGATGGGTCCCTACAGTAGTTTGCTGCAGGAATCGTATTTTCAGCCTTTTATTCAAGTCACAGTATTTGCACAATTTTCAAGGACTGGGAGGACCCTGAGTAAAGGCACATTGTTTCCTGTACAACACACCTCTTTGCCCAGTAAAGCAGCATTGACCAGAGTCGTAGTAATGCGCCCCCCTATGACGTATGACGTTCCTTTTCCCACCACCGAGTGATGTCAGCTGGATTCTAATGTCCCTCGGTGGTTGGGATGGAGGGTGGACCCACAGCATGCCATGGCCTGGAGGCAGCAGGAGCCTTCTCCTGGCTCCTCTTAGCTGACCCGCCGCTGCCGCCTCGATCACTGTGTTTTTTGCAACCATCTCCGCTATTTTGCCACCACTGCCATTTTGCTACCCCCAGCCACACGTAAGATGCCCCCAGCATGCTGCCCGCCGTTCCTAAGGCACTGGCCTTGACTCCCTGGTCTTTCCATCCTTGGAGCTAATTATGGTGACTGCAGTGTAGATGATGCTGGGTTACTCAGATTTATCATCTAACTCAGCACATGGTAGCATGATACATTCATTTTTCTCTTTTTTTAAAATTCACTTCAATTTTGTGGGCACAAATCTAATCTGGCAATTTGGGGGGGGGGCTGAAGAGTTAAACTACATGGGAAAGAAAGGTGGGTAGTTAAAGTACAATCAGGCTGATGGAAATGCCTATTGGTGTAAAGCAGGCATTCCCAACTTGTGGTAGCCATACCCCCAGGGGTACGCGAACCGACCGATGGGGGTACGCAGCATCTGCTTTTAGTTTTTTAAACTCCCGACACCGACTCACAGCCCAGCTAACTCATCCGCGCAGTTAACAGACTCGCTGGGCTCCCATACAAAAACAAACAAAAAACCACTCTGCCAAATCTCTATATCAGGGTGGTCCAACGTTTCGTACCTCGAGGGCCGCATGTGAACTTCGACATGAAACCCGGGGGCCGCACAATAAATTAAATTATTAATTAATTAATAATAATTACCGATGCATGCCCCACCCCGCTGTCTTGCATGCCCCACCAACGCTCCGCTGAAGATCGAAAAGGCGGTCGGCTCCCGACCGCCTTTCCGATCATCAGGGGAGTGTGGGTGACTGCAGGGGAGGGGAGCTCCAAGAGCAGCCGGGGGCTGCAGCAGAGGCCTTCGGGGGCCGCATGCGGCCCGCGGGTCACGCGTTGGACCACCATGCTCTATATAAACCTCTCTCTAGTATTTGCATCCAAGTTAGGGTGACACTAACTAAGTAAGTTATCTCTGACTAAATAGTCCCTAACTTCTTACTGAAAAAAAGAAACATCATTGACAGTGAACAGAAGAGAGTCTTGTGCAACAAAACCACCCCTTCCCTCGTTTCAGTTATTTTTTAGGTTGCTTAGGGTAACTTTGGAATTTTAAATGTGAATTTAAGAATAGAATACATTGTTTCTTCCATTTAAAGAAGGCAGCTCTTATGGCAGATTGAGCTGGTTCTCTGTCGTCTTAAGAAAGATAAGTAGGAATTGCCTTGGTTCATTTTTGGTTAGATCTGTGGTGATATTTTCTTTAAAAATAAAATAAAAGGGGTGGCAAAATTGAGTAACCAGGAAGTAATTGAAAACAGTGTGATTTCCAGAGCTAACAGTGCAAACTGAGCAATTTTAATAATTTAATGATTAATTTTGGCACTGGGGGTACTTCAAAAAAAAAATGACTGTGCCAGGGGATACACTTGGTGAAAAAGGTTGGGAACCCCTGGTGTAAAGTAGAAGGGAAACGGTTTGCCAAATTTATGTAGTAATGATTAATGCCCAGCAGATGGAGCTGGGATGCTGCTCAAGCTATCCGGTCCACAGCCTCCACCTCACTACTATTAGTGCCCAGCAGATGGAGCTCGGTGGCTACTCAAACTCTTAGCCCACAACCCCCACTATACATTGTGATGTTAAACTGGGAACTTCACATGGTGGCTGAAGTCACTTAGCAGACTAACAGCTGAATCCTATTCTCTGCCACATTGTATTATGCTGGTGTGGCGTGGCGGCCCGTGCTGCATGTTATGAAGGGGGGAGGCTATCAGGAGGTCTGCAAGAGCTAACGGAAAATATTTCCCCATTATCTCCCCATTTGCCTCCTGATGGCCTATGGTTCTCCTCAGGCCTACACCAGCTGTACAGCTGGCATATGAGGAGAAAAAGGGGAGGAACTGGCAAAGAAAAGGGTATATGGTTCTGGAGTACACCAGTACTACCAGGATCCACCCCCTCCCTCCATAATCCACCGCCTGTCTTCCCCGCCCTGATCCACCCTGGAATTACCCCTGCCCTCCCCCTCACAACAACTCACTCCTGCCGACTTACCGAGGCTAATGCAGCCTGGGATCCATAGCATTGGGGCTCCAATGCTGACACCGCTTTTTGGCAGCAGCTTCGACTGACCCGATGTTGTTTCACTCTGCATGCTGTCACTCGGCATTTTGCATCAGCTGGACACTCGTCCCACGGTTGTAAATGGCCCATAGGATCCAGCCGAAAGCAACAAAATACCGCTGATGGCACTCTATCTGGACAGTCCCTAGCTTTAGCTACTTATATTTCTCAAGGACACCTCAGGCATTGCACTCACAGGTGAGTAGGTTGGTACCCTTCTCTTCACTTGCAACAAATACGTCACTCTGTTGAGAGGAAGAGAGCAATGATACATAGCATTGATTTGTGAATGTCATCAAGTTACCTGATTGGAGGAATGGAACCTACATGGTCACTTCATTCCACCAACTTGATCAGATGGACAGGTTCAGCTGCCCAATAAGTGCATGCCCATCCATTGAGCAGCCATTTTGGGTATCTTCATTTTCTCAATGACAAAATGTCTAAGCCCCCTTTGCTGATGCTGCCACAACAATGGAGAGCACACTACATCCGGGGGGGGGGGGGCAGTCCAAGAGGTCTTTCCTATTGGAACTTGCACTAGTAAGTCCTAGTGGACCCAGAAAGGTGGATGGAGGCGATAAGGAAGGGTAGGATACTTCCTACTTCACACACACACACACACACACACACACACACACACACACCCCTCTGCGCCATTCCTCCCCCTTCCTGCCCCATACTACCCAGCCCCTGACCCCAGCCCCACTCTGACTTGCCTTCACCAGGGCTTTTCCTGGGACCTCTGCTGTGAGACCATGACCACATGTCACTTGTTTAGTGGCGTAGCTAGGATATTTTAGGGGTCCATAAATTTTTGCACCCCTCACATAGTTGAACATAGAATATTTAATATAATAATATTAAATATTTAATAATTATGATAATGAAAAAAATAATATTTAATAATATTAAATATTCAACTTTAGTTTGCTGCAGGGATGGACCAAAGGAACCAGTGGAGCAACAAGGGAGAAAGCTGAGCAGCTGCATGCTGGAACTTACCCTGGGGCAAGAGGACAAATGTCCCATTACCCAGAGCAGACCTCCAGCGTGCAAAACTCCCCTGTGGGGGGCGGCGTAGCCCAAATCAGCGCTGCTGCATCGCGGTACAGGAGTTTAGTTAGCATTGGGCTGCCCGGCGTGTGAGTCACATTCCCATAAAGGAAAGATTGATCTATGCGGACTGCAACATTTGAACATTGAAGAGGGTCAACCATTCAGAGAATAATTTGCAGTACTCTCATCTTGAGCCACAAGGTGTGAGAAGAGCAAAGCAACCAATGCCATGAAGCTTCTTTCTCTGGAGGGAGGAAGGGGTGCATTCGAGACTCTTGGGTTTGCCCCTCCCACTCCATGAGGGGTAAGATTGACAGTTGAAACTCCTCCCTGTGGGAGGGCATCCTCTCATCACCCAGTCTGGCTCTGACTCTCTCCAGAGAAGGGTCGAGATAGTTTTGCTCTCTGAGCACTACTCTTTTTTGACAGTCCTCTTAGAAGGATTTTTCTCCTCCTCCCTTTTTTCTCCTCCTCATCGTTTCTCCTAGTTATTGTTCATTTGTCTCCTGAGTGTTTCTCCTCTGTGTCCTCCTGTGTCCCTCCCTCCTGTGTCCCCCTCACGGGACTCAGCTGACCCATCGTGTGTGCAGGCCCTGAGGGCGGGAAAATCCATTGAAGCCAGCAGCTGAGTGTTAGCAGCGGCGCCACCTAGCGCGCGCGAGTCACTCAGAGGGGCGATTTTTTACCTCAGAACACGCTACTTTCAGCCCGACGGACGGACTAAGGTCTCCCTAGAGACTACGGCCGTCCTTTCACAGCTCGCTTTGGGCTTCTCTGGCGCTACTGTGTGTTTTTTGAAAGATAAAGTAAGCCGCGGAGGCTGCGGAGGTAGCACCTCGGGCCGGAACGTGCCTAGCAGCATTGTACTTCAGGGACGAGGCAACGTGACGCCAGCATATCCAGCGAGACACCGCTGCCCCTTCTGTGCCCCACGGGTGTGTTACGAAGACAGTCAAGTGAAATATGGCGACAGAAGCAGGCTCGGGATGCCCAATTATGGACCCGGGGGAGGGGTCATCTCATGGGGTTGATCCACACCTGGACGCAAAGATATTGGAACTTGTGAAAGCTTCAGTGGAGGGGGCTTTCAGAATACATTTGGCTGAATCTGGGAGTAAACGCAAGCAGCTTCCTCTTAGAGGTCATAAGCTCAAGTCTCCAAGCCCCCTTAGGTCCTCTTCTAGGGAACGCGACTCCTCCTCAGAGGATTATGTGCGCCTGTGAAACGTTCAAAAAAGCATACCTCTAAATCCCCTAGAGGAGCGAAGCATGGCAGTGACAGAAAACGACCAGGGCATAGAACACGGGACCCTGTGGCTAAAGCTGGGCTTTCTAACAGCTCTCAACCTTCCCTCTCTGATGAATCAGAGCGGGAGGGTCAATTATCAAGACAGGATGAGGCTGAACAAAACTTGAATATGTAGTATGGAAACTTTCATGGCTTGGTACAATTTGTAACAAAGCAGGCATTATGGGTTTTCTAGCCATGTTTATTATTTGAGAAATAAAAACTAAAATCGTACTGTCTTCTTAAGAGATTTCTTTCAAACACACTCTGGAGATGTGCGTAGATAAAAATCCTTATTTACAGGCGAAGATGAGTCCTTATTTCTCCTACCAACGTTTCATCCCACACGAGGGACCTTGTCAAGGTAATTCAGCATAACACTGCTGGATGACACTGAGAACATGGAGCTCTTGCTAGCATATACCAGTAAAAGCCATGGCAACCGTTAACTGACAACGGAATCATCAACCTCTGCTCTATTCCTCCTAGGCTGCAAATATGCTCTTTTCAGGATAGGTAGCCAGATTTTATTGGCAAATGACAGCTCTTGCTGTCTATTCAGAAGACTTGCAGGTTTTCTTTGGGAGATTGAAATAGCCTCCAGATTCAGTCTTCGTTTTAGACTAGCTTCTGAAAACAACGAACGGACCTGATCAAAAGCAATTTGGTGGCCAGATTCCAGGGCGTGCGCTGCCACAGCAGATTTTTCTCCTTGTGACAATTTTACCGCTCTCTGGTGTTCTTGTACTCTTACTTTAATAGGTCTCATTGTATTTCTAATGTAAGCACGACCACAACCTCATTTTATTTCATAGACTCCTGGGTTAAACGTCCAATCACCTGCATAAAACGTCAAAACCTGCATAAAACGTCCAATCACCACCCACTGCAAAAGAACTCCTTAATAAATTCTTTAATTTTCAGGGCATTGCGGGTTTGTGATGAACCATCTTTAGCTGCAGAAAGGCGCATCGTCACGGATTCCTTGTTGGCTAATGGTTATCAGTTGCAGCAAATTAACAAATGCTGGGAGAGACAAGTTAAAAAGAAAAACTATATCCCTAAGCCGGGAGAGAATAATGAAAAAGAGGAGGAAGCTGACAACGAGAAACGATGGGTATCATTGCCTTTCCTACAAGGAACCATGGACAAAATAGCGAGAGTGATGAGAAAATATGGGATCAGGACATTATTTGCTCCTACAGCTACGATAGAGCAAATACTAAGAAATCCCAAAGATCAAAGATCATATGTTAATGAACCCAGGAGTCTATGAAATAAAAGCTTTCCTTGCAAAGAAGTTGCCAGACAGTTTCAATGAAGCCAAGTTCATCACTTTCAGCATGTTGGTCTTTTGAAGTGTTTGGTTGTCATTTATCCCACCTTACTTGAGCACCAAGGGAAAATACATGGTGGCTGTGGAGATATTTCCTATCTTGGCCTCTGGTGCTGGCTTGCTGGGCTGTATCGTTTTCCCCAAATGCTACATCATTATCTTGAGGCCTGAACTGAACAGCAAGGATCAGCTTAAAAAAAGAAATGAATAGAAATCTAATAATGAGGAATGACTTCCTTTGTGGCAGCACCTAGCCTGTGAAATTCCCTCCCTATAAATTGCAACCTGCCTCTTTCTTGATGGTGTTTGAGCGGGAGCTCAAGATACCATTATTTCAATTGACTTTTAGTTAGTTTCCTGAGTTTTATTGTTATGTCCTTCCTCGAGGTTGTTATGTACTATGATTGGTCACCGCCTTGCTGCTGGTTATTGATTGATTATTTCTTATTTCTACCCTTGCAGTTACCCTATGTACAGTGGTGGTATTTTACTATTGTTTCTTAAAGTCTATTGCATTACATTTGTGTTATATAGATATATACAGTTTTATATGTATTGGGCATCCAAACCTAACCAAATTCCCCCACGCCGATGCAGCACTGCCGTTACAGTCTCCTCTGCATCTGCGGGGGAATTTCAGCTTCTTGAGATCTCCTCCGGGTTTTGGGAGATTTGCCACTTGCCCAGGGATAAGCCACAGAAACCACAATGGGGCAACATGGGCCTGTGCCAGCAGCATTGCAGGTGCAGGTCCGCATTGCTGAATGTTGGCAGATCAGGTCCGGGAAAAGGGGTATAGAATATGGTTGCGCCGGTGCCACTGATACTGCCCAACCCCGGGCTGATCTGCCCACCCCTGCCCCAACTCCAAGTCCAGGTGTCCCTTTAAAAAAGTTGATTTCCAATTTTAGGGAAAAAAACTTCTTATGGTTTCACACCCATACTCACTTACTCCTTACTTGCAGGTAAAACCCTTCTTCCCAAATGGGACTTGCACGAGCAAGTCCGAGTGGGCTCAGAAAGGTGGATTGAGGCAATGAGGAAGGGTAGGATACTTCACACACACACACACACACACACACACACACACACACACACACACACACACACACACAGAGGCGTGGAAAGACTGGAGCGAGCGGAGCAGCGGCTCCGGGCGGCACCGCGGCGCTGGGCGGTGCTGCTCCGCTCACTCCAGTCTTTCCACAGAGCGAGCGCGCGCATGCCCGCCCGTCCGGTGACGCGGGAGGGCGCTCCGAGGCCTTCTCCCCCGGCCTCGGAGCCAGAGAAAGCCCCGGAGCGTCCACCACGACCGGTGGACAGGGCTTTCTGAAGGCGGCCAACTGCGGCTGCGCACTATTTATCCTTTTTTGCACATGCGCAGAACGTTTACGTAAACCGGGTCCCCCCCGGAGTGGGGTTGCCCCTTTGGGCCGGCGTATCAGCGAGCGGTGCTCCAGGCAGCATCCGCTCCTGATACGCCTCTGCACACACACACACACACACACACACAAACACACACACACACACACCTTTGCATCACTCCTCCCCCGTCCTGCCCCCCACCCGCACTCTGACTTGCTGGCACTGGGGCTTTTCCTGTGGCCTCTGGTGTGAGACCATGACCACATGTCACTTATGCAGTGGCATAACTAGAATATTTTGCATCCGGGTCCATAACGTTTTTCAGCCCTCGCATAATTAAACATAAAATAATAATTTAAAAATGTGAAATATTCAACTTTAGTTTGCTGCAGGCAAACCAGTCGAGCAACAAGGGAGAAAGCTCAGGAGCTGCATGCTGGGGCTTACCCTGGGGCAACAGGACAAACGTCCCATTACCCAGAGGAGACCTCCAGAGTGCAAAACTCCCCTGCAGGGGGCAGCGTAGTCCGTACCAGCGCTGCTGCATCACCATGCGGGAGTTGAGTTAGCATTGAGCTGTCCGGCATGTGAGTCAGATTCCGGTAAAGGAAAGATTGATCCATTCAGACTACATCTTTTGAACATTGAAGAGGGCCAATCCTTTGGAGAACAATTTACAGTACTCTCATTTTGTACCACAAGGTGTGAGAAGAGCAAAGCAACCAATGCCATGAAGCTTCTTTCCCAAATACATCAGGGCCCTTTCTCCTTCAGCTCTTTTTCTTCAGTTCTTTGGGTCCTGAGGAGCCATCAGTAACTTTCATGTCCCACAAAGTCATTGGAAGATCCAATGATAACTTTCTTTGCATCATCTGTCAAAAACAATGTCAACCAGCACAGCAGCCTGGAATAATTGTATTGAAACCTGTAATTTCTTTAATTACTATGATTCAGGCTCCATCTAGGCAAGTCTCATGGATTTTCAAAGGCCACAAACATTGTCAATAACCAAGTCCAAATACTTACATAAAATATCACCTGTGCCCTGATTAGAGCTGGTCTGAGGAACTGTGAACATCTAGGACTGCAAAAATCACAGTGTTGGCAGCTTAATTCAGAAATGATTCTGGAATCATTGAAAGAACCTATTTTAGACAGGCTGTTGGTGCGTGAGAGAAAGAAACAGGGAATTCTTGGCAAGATGTCAGGGATATTTCTGTTACTGTTGCTGATCCAATGCCATCTTTTTCCTCCAACTGAATGCAGAGTAAAGACTGTTATGTGTAGCATGACAGATCTCTCTCAGCTGCCATACAAATATCATCAGAATGGAGATTTCATCATTGGAGCGATTCTTTCACAGTTTGCCTGCCTATTTGATGACATTTCTTTCAGCGAACACCCCAAAACAAAGCTGGTAGAAGAACTTGTGTAAGGAAATCCATTCATACGTCCATAAGGCTGAAATCATGGGACCTACCAGATCTTTTGGGATACTGAAGATCATCCTTCAGTACCATGACCATTAGAAATATACCATACAAGGATGGATATGTTCAGAAGCGACCTTTAGCTCGCATATGTCTGAGGAGAGGAAGGAGGCGGGGAGGCTGTGGGATGGGGTAGATGTGATGGTGTGCACCAGATCCTATCCTCTCCATCAAAAGCTGACACACACAGGTCACACTATAGTGCTATTGGAGGAATTGAAGAAACCATTTTCCTAAACTATTCAGCTTCTGAGCCAGTTGACAGGAACTGCTATTTTAAGCATCAATGGAAACAGGAGCACAGTGATCTTAGTGTCCTGTGGTAAGATGCTATAAAGCAAGATGGGAATGACCCTGGCAATGTTAGGTTCTTCTAACTACCATTAAATTTAACTGGAAGTGCTTGAGAAAGATAAATCTGCCAGTATTCCCATTCAAATCAATCCATAGAATTGACTTGCACTTAACTTTGTCTGAATCAAGCCCATAGATTGTATTTGATCTCAGAACTACCAAGACACTATCATCATACTTATCTTTATAGCATGGGGTATGCATGAAAAAGAAAATAAAAGCAAAAAAGGTTTACAAAGTTACAGTTTACAAAGAATATTTACCAAGTCCAGGTCTAGTAACATTTGGGGATATGATAATGCATATCATGGAATACTTTCACATAGATATTTCATGTATGGTTTTATTTATGTATTTGTTTATTTATTTATTTACAATATTTTTATCCCACCTTTCTCCCCGAAGGGATCCAAAGTGGCTTACAACAAAAAAGAATATACAGTACAAAAAAATACAATACAAAAATAGTCACATTTTAAAACAGTAAAAAAACAGTTAATGAAAATTAATAAAAATGGTATCTAAAAATCGATTAAAAAGATCATTACTACAATTAAAACAAGAGCATAAAAACAGCAGCACCCCACCTGTACCAGCAGGATGTTAAAAAAGCAAGAGTTCATAAGGTTTCTTTGAACAAGAAGGTTTTTAGGCCTCACCGGAAAGTGTCCAAGGAGGGAGCAGTTCGTAAGTCAAAAGGGAGGGAATTCTATAAGGTTGGCGCCTCTACTGAGAAAGCCCTATTTCTGGCTGCCGCCCCTCGCACCTCCCTGGGCAACAGTACCCGCAAGAGGGCCTTCTCTGATGACCTAAGGAGACGGGCCAGACTATATACAAGTAGACTGTCTCTCAAATATCCTGACCCCAAGCCGTATAGGGCTTTAAAGGTCATAACCAGCACTTTGAATTGGGCCCGGAAACGAATCGGCAGCCAGAGCAGCCGTCGGAGGAGCGGCCCGACAGAGTTGAACTACCTACATCCAGTCACTACACTGGCCACTACACAGCCCCACGTAGACCGCGTTACAATAATCTAATCGTGACATTACCGTGGCATGGATCGCCGTGGTCAGGTCTTCACGATCCAAGTACGGTCGCAACTGGCGCACCAGTCGAAGCTGGGCAAAGGCCCCCCTGGCCACAGCCGCCACCTGAGAATCCAGGGGCAGTTCATATGTATTTTTTTATATGTATTTAACACACAGTGTAATACTTCCTTTAGTCCAGTGCCAAAGTACTACCAACATGTCCTGTCCTTGGTCTTTGCTGTGAAGGAGATCAATGAGAACCCCAAGATCCTACCAAATGTCAGCCTGGGATTCCACATTTACGACAGTTATATTAATGCAAGGATGACACATCAGAACACCCTGAAACTGCTCTCCATGCAAGAAAGTTTTGTCCCCAACTTCAAATGTGACAAGCAGAAGCATCTGATAGCCGTCATTGGAGGACTTGAATCCGATATCTCCCTGCACATGGCTACTCAGTTAGGCAACTACAAGATTCCACAGGTACAATCAGCGTTGTTTTATATATCTGAGTTTATGAGTCTTTTTATGGTATATGCAAGAATACTGCCAGACGTTTACAGACATGAGAAGGTGATATTGACTTCGTTTTGTTCCAATTTAGTTGACTTTGATCAGGTTTACTCAAACCAAAAATTGTCCCCAAGGTAGGAATGAAATATCCTAAGGGCCCAATCACATCCAACTTTCCTGTGCCAATGCCGCCGTGCCAAAAGGGCATGAACTGCATCCTGTGGTGGTGGACAGTCACGGTAGCCTCCTCAGGGTAAGGGAACATTAGTTCTCTTATCGCAGGGTGCATGGCAGTGGCATCGGTGCTAGAAGTTGGGTAAGATTGGACCTTACATGAATCAATTAGCTTTTCATGGGGTATTTCTAGTTTATCCCTGTCATGAACTACTGGTTCATGTTAGGCTCTTTCCCCAATTTGTGTATAAACAGCTTTCAGCAAACCCTTTTAGGACTCCTTTAGGTGTAAGTATTACAGGTAGGACTACTTATGTGTAAATCTTAGAGGTAGAAATGCTGCTAATTTGAAACAGGAGCGCTCCTCATTATAAGAAGAATAAATTCCTCAAGGAAGGGGGAACTTAGTAGTCTCTCTTGTGAATTCTAGAGGAGAGACAGGAATAACCCTGGAGTAGTGGGGGTTACAACGAATGTGGATTTGACTAGTCAAGGAAGGAGTTTTATAGTATTTTAGAGTCTTTTCTATGAGCTGTTTATAGAGCTTTTTAAGTGTACTTTTTATCTGCCAATTGTATTTATGTGGAAGAAACCCTCCTATCTTTTTGCATTTCTATTTTATGGGTTTCCAATAAAACTGTTAAATTGTAGAATTATTTTGTGTCTGGGATTATCTGTGGATTGATGGGAAGACTCTCTGCTCATTTTTATAAATAATCGAAGGAGGAGGTTTAGCCCAGGGAACCCCTCCAATTGTTTTCTTCCTGGGCTGGTGGCAGCGGAGCTATTATTGAAAATCTCTTTTTTTTTTCCCCTCTGGCAGCAGGTGTGGACATGAACCCTGACAAATGATTTTGAATTTGGAATTTTATAAAAAATTTATAGTTTTGATACATTTGGCTGTGAAAGCTTTTTTTCTTATTTAAAATAGCTGAAGGAAGATAGTCAGTTTTTGTTTTTATCTTGTTTGGACGAATGTGAGTGAGAGTAAAGGAAAGGCAGTATTTGTATATGTTCTTGCATTAGTGGCAAGATTATTAGCCCACATGAAATCTCCGGCACTAGAACGAGCATTCCCGCGCCGGAAGTAGTTGCAAATGTGCCATAATGTACGTTTGCGAAAACGTTAGAGCAGGGAAGGCCGGTGGAGAGGCCGGGCTCCCCTGCTCTGATGACGGACCTCCTGACGGCTGCCGGACGCAGGTAAAACAGGATCTGGAGGGGGGGGCGGATCGCCAGTGCCAGCAAAATAGCACAAAAACAGTTGTGTGCTCTGACCACAACTGTTTTGAAAGGGGTCATATCTTTTTATACAATGTTTTTTCCTCAAGTAGGATGGCCATTAGAAATTCTTATGGATTCTGGTACTAATTTTCTTTCTGGAGTTATGGAAAAGTTGTGGGGAAGTCATGGTATTAGCCGTTTGGTTGCTGTGCCATATCTTCATCAAAGTAACAGGCTGGTAAAACGTTTTAATGGGACATTGAGAATTATGATCCAAAAGTAAATTCAGGGGCATTCTAATAATTGGGATTTGGTTCTTTCACAGTTGTTGTTTGCTTACCGGGCTGTTCCCCATCCATCTCTTGGATTTTACCCTTTTGAATTGATGTATGGGGGAGAAGTTAGGGGTCCATTAGAATTAATGTGTCATCATGAGTGGAGGGGAGTGGAGGGGTCTAGTCTATCAAGTAAGGTGAATGTGATAGATTTTGTAGATCAACTTCAAAATACATTGAGAGAAGTGTGGGCTTTGGCTAAAGAGAATCTTCAAGAAGTTCAACGGGAACAGAAAGTTTGGTATGATCAGCATGCCAGGAAACTAACCTTTAAAGAGGGCGATCAGGTAGTGATTTTGAAGCCGGTACGGGCAAACAGGCACTGCTCCACCTACTCCAGATCTCAAGGAGCACCCACTAGGGAAGGTGAGTTCCCCACCAGGCAGCTGAGGGGTGGGAAGAGGGCAGATCCAGAGATGTAACCACGGTGGAGAGCATGGTTCACTCGAACCAGGCGGGCGGGCGGGCGGGGCAGTCACTGACGTAGTGTCGGCCCTCCCTCCCTGGAGCCCGTTACCCAACGAAATGAGTGGAAAACGGGAGGGGGCGTCGACATGACGCGAGGGGCGTGTCTGCAGACTAGCTAGACAGGAATGGGCTGCCCGTGTGCCATCACTTCTGGAAATGTAGTTGGAGGCTACACTTGTAGTGGTTACTTTTCTGTAGTGTTGCCCAGCCTGTAGAATTCCCTTCCACTTGAGATAAGGACCACCCCATCATTACTTGTGCCTCAATGGTGGGTATAAACTATTCTGATTTTAATATTATGATGTACATTTTGCATTTAGCTTTGTTTATAAGCTGCCTTGAGCTTTCTATTAGGTTGGAAAATGTAGGATGGTTTTGTAAATTATATATGTCACAAACATTTGCTCACTACATATTAAATGCATTCACAAATTCATTCTTAGAAGAAGCTAGTAAGGTTACTACTTCAGAAAAAAAAAAGATTTAATGCCAGCTGTTAGATGCGATTCATGAAAGTTTTACATAAATTCTGCCTCCCACTTCTAAAAGATATATTGTCATTGTCATTATCATTGTTATTGTTATGCTTAGATTGCCTACTGTGTATCATTTCCAGTAAGGAATGTTAAAACTCAGCTCCCTTCCTTTTACCGGATGGTCCCCAATGAAGCACATCAGTACAGAGGGATTGTCCGTTTACTCCAACATTTCCAATGGACATGGGTTGGGATCATTGTTTCAGATGATGATAAGGGAGAAATATTTGTGCAGACCATGATGAAAATGCTGTCTGACTGTGGAATCTGTACAGCCTTTAGTAAAAAATTGCCAGTACTATCACAGATCATGAAGATAGCACAAGACCTAGAGACGATAAATCTAGGAAACCCCATTTTAGCCAGGTTATTTTCACTAATCAAATCTGAAGTCCAAGTGATTGTTGTCAATGCAGAAGCTCCGACCACAACTGTTTTGAAAGGGGTCATATCTTTTTATACAATGTTGGAAGATGTTACAGAGACTTCTATAGGGAAAGTGTGGATTATGACGGCCCGATGGGATTTCTCATCAGACTCCATGATCCGGCATTTTGATGTACAAGTCTTCCATGGGACCTTGTCTTTCGCAATTCATTCCAATGAGGTGCCAGGGTTTTCCGACTTTCTTCAGTCCCTACATCCAGACTCACAAAAAGGAGATGATTTCATCAGGATCTTCTGGGAAAAGGCATTTGATTGCTTATTTTCTGATGCTGATGAGGACAAGGACAGCAGAGAGACTTGCACTGGCCAAGAGAGGTTGGAGAACCTCCCAGGGACTGTTTTTGAAATGAGCATGACTGGCCAAAGCTACAGCATCTACAATGCGGTCCATGCTGTAGCACATGCATTGCATAAGAAGTCTTCATTCATGTCCATGCTCACAACAATGGGCAACAGATATAGCCTGTTTCCTTCAAATCTGCAATGTAATCAGGTAATATTCCACGTAAATAATATCTCCCATATCCATGGAGTAGAGAACCAAAGATGATTTTTTTTAAAACAAACAAACAAACAAAAGTTATGATCTACTAGGAGAGTAGAGAATCAAAGCCATTCCGTTGACTTCAAAGATGGGTTTTTTTTAATTAAGTTATGCCTCAATCCTATTACCTGCCAGCTCATAGAATGTTGCACCACCAAAGAGTGCGCACTGTATGTTATGATTCGTGGGCGACCAGATGGTCTGGGAGAGGTAAGTAAAAATCTGTTTTGCTTCCCTCCCCATAGTCCACCTGACCTCCAATGAGTATCCTTGGACCTGTAGCAGCTATTTAGCTGCAATAAGTCTGAAGAAACTCAGGAGGGCGTTTCTGGATGAGGAAAGGGGGACAAGATCTCAGTGTCTGCTGCTGCCACTGAAATTCTTCCCCTTCCACCCCTGAAACACCCCTTACCCAGACCATTCTCCACCCCATATCACATCCGCCTCCACCTTATCTGCTCCAGCAGGGCATCTGTGCGCCCCTACTGTGCACACGGGAATCTGTACATGTGTGCTGGACACCAGTACAGCTCTGGTGCTGTTGGTCTGGACTCTATGGTAGCAGATTGCAAGATTGGCCACCATCAGGCACGCAAAGGAATGGGCTTCTAGGTCTGCAATTCCCACATTTAGCTGGAAGTAGGTCCCATTGAACTGAATTGGGCTTACTTCTGATTAGGTATGCATAAGATCGCACTTATTCTTGCAAGCAAAGGTGTGGTTAATGTGTAATTAAACAAAGTCAGGGATACCTTCTTAAAACTCTGTAAAGTGAATCCGTCATTAAGTGAGTCTTCATCACCGTCTAGTGTTCGATTTCATATAGCGTTTACAGCCTACATAATGTAATGTAAATTAAAGTGCACCTGTAATAGGGAATGAATGGCAAGTACTACAGACACATATTTTTAAATCCCCAGCCCAGCAGCTGTTTGGAGCTAGAATAGTGCTTTGATGTTCAGCGCCTAACACAGGGGTGGCCAACCTTCCACCATTAGGGCCCCTGCGTTCTTAAGAGTTGTGCAATTGTTGATGGTGCTGCTAAAGCAGCAACACCTGCTGAAATGCCCTCACCTAAATAACATTAAAGGGCCAGTAGCAGTCATGTTGAAAGGTTGGCCACCCCTGGCCAAACAGCTGATAGGGTTCTAAAGAGACGTATTAAAAAGGATTTTGTAATCAGCAGCAGGCTCAGTGGAACGTCCCCTTCTTCAGTGGTGAGCCAGGGCGGAACAGCCGCTGTCCAGTAACTGCACAGGATGCAGCATCCGGCACCTTTAGGCTGGGTGCACATAATTGCACAGGATTTTAATTCTGATTAAAATTTCCTACAGTTGATTTCTAAATTGAATGGCAGTCCAATCCTATCTACTGTAACCCTCCCCCGACAATGCATTCATGCCATTAGAGCACATGCTGCAGCCCATGGAGATTGAGTCCTGGAGCTCTCCTTCAGGTAGGAGACCAACGCTGATCCCTCCCCCTTCCTGGGCCCAATTCTCAAATCCCACCCCTTGAATGCCCCGCCCCTCTCTCACAAGTGGGGACTTCTCTCTCTGCCATGGCAGTACTGTATTCTTCGGCGCCAGAGGTGTGGCAGTAGACTCTTCACTAATGCCACTTACTCTATGGATGCCACATACGTGCCTTATGGCACGTTTGCAACACCCTAAACCAGCAGAGATGTCACTCTGCCGGTTTGTACTTTGACACTGTTGACACAGTATGACACAGTGTGACAGAGACGTCACACTGCCGGTTTGACAGGTTTGCGCTGTTAGAGATTCTACAGACATTGAACCTGGTGCCCCACAAAAAAACACAACATTTCCAATTTGGCCCCGCAGCTCCTAAGGCCAGCTGTACTTGAAGATTCCATAGTCCATGTCCAACATGTGCACTTGTGCCACATTCCAGTAGTTGCATGCTGTCACTTTGATTGCTCACCAAACTCAAGCTGTTGCGAGCAAGTCTGCATTTCTCTCTCTTCAGCTCACAGCTGCTTAGGTAGTTCACAAGGTCTCTAGATGCAACCCTACCCAAAAGTTTGTTTCCCTCTTCCAATATAGCTTCACCCTTTCCTGAGGAGCATCTCATTTAACAACAGTGCTGGAGACACGGTGTCTTTTAACAATGACAATGAATTAGCAGGTGGATTTGACCTGATCAACTGGGTGACTTACCCAAACCAGTCCTTCCGAAGAGTTAGGACAGGAATGATGGATCCACAAGCTTTCTCTGTCCAAGAGCTCACCGTCACTGAGGAGGCCATCACATGGCACCACATGTATAATCAGGTGGGATCTGACTATAACTTGTAGGATGGAAAGCTAAATGGAAAATATTCCAGTATCAAAATCACATCATCTCATATGAATGAGATGTCAGATAAAACATTGTCTTTCCTTACCCCATCCATTTCATTGTACATCAAAGTGCATAAGATACATAACCATCTAAGAATGCAGAGAGTCTGAAGTATGAGAAAATCATCCCACTGCATTTGTATATACTTATTTCCAGATAAATAGGCAATGTGTGAAAAGAGATACTCCATCACACTTCCCCAAAAAGAACAGATCAACTGGTGAGATTGAAAGGCAGGGACAAGGCTGAAACCAGGTTGCTGGGGTTCCTGGGGCAAACCATGTTTTTGTTATCATCACTGCCACAGGCAGTGGGAGTTGTGTGGCATCCTTGGACAAGTAGACCTTCTCATGATCATGGGGCCTCAGAAACCATCC
Source organism: Plestiodon gilberti rubricaudatus (assembly GCA_026170595.1). Taxonomy (NCBI): domain Eukaryota; kingdom Metazoa; phylum Chordata; class Lepidosauria; order Squamata; family Scincidae; genus Plestiodon; species Plestiodon gilberti. Next base: position 25,797,514 of record JANXHW010000006.1, read on the forward strand.
CACGTATGGCCCAACTGAAGTTGAGAGCTTATTCTTCCAGAAGCCCAGTTCCTGTATCCTGTATTGCAGCGGTCCCCAACCATTTTGGCACCAGGGCCGGTTTCGTGGAAGACAATTTTTCCAAGGACCTTTGTGTGGGGTGGTGGTGGTTTTGGGATCATTACATTTATTATGCACTTTATTTCTATTATTATATAATGAAATAATTATACAGCTTGCTGTAAAGTGACTCCCTTGACAATAAACACACTCACACACAGGCAATCCTCATATTGCAAAGTGGGACTCCTCTTTCCCCCAGCTCATGTTCTGCTCTAAAGTGAAACAGAATTATTTTAAACTGCACAGACGGAGAGAAGGGGGGGGGGAAACCCAGACAGAGAACTTGGTCTCATGTTAGACTGACCTGCAAAAAGGCGCATGCCAGGATCTCCCCCCACTCCAAGCTATCTTTTTCCTCTCCCACTTATCAAAATCAGCTCCCCTCCCTTATCTGTGCTTCCTCTCAGTGTTTGTCCATGCATTTGGAAGAGGGGAACGAACACACACACACACACACACACACACACACACACACACACACACGAAGGGCACACCTCACATTGCAAAGAGGGACTCCTCTTTCCCCCACCTCACATTGCAAAGAGGGGCTCCTCTTTCCCCCAGCTCATGCTCTGTGAAAATAGAATTATTTTAAACTGCACAGTCGGGAGAGGAGAAGGAAAAGAAAAATAGAGAGACACAGAGTGAGAGCTGGATCTCCTTAGACTGCCCTGCAAAAAGACACATCAGGATCTCTCTTTTTTCCCCCTTTGTCTTTTCCTCCCAACTTCTGAAGATCGGCTCCTTCCACCCTTATCTGTGTCTTATCTGTGCTTTCTTGTCTCCCTGTTTGGTTTGGCCATGCATATGGAAGAGGGGAGAAACACACACACCAGAGAAGTAGGCAAACCTCATGTTGCAAAGTCAGACAGACTCCTCTTTCCCTCCGCTCGCTTTTTGCTCTAAAGTGAAAATGAAAGGGCTCTGAGAACACACCTTGCTGGGGCTGAGAGGGAAGCCTGCTGCTTCTCTGCAGGGCTTCACTATTCAACTCACTGACAACGCATGTGGAGACCCGGTAGGGCAGAGGGACCTAGCCAGTGGAAAGAAAGCTACAAGGAGTGATAAGGAACTGCAGGGGGGGGCGCTACCAACCTGCTACCAAGCGCTCTGTACTCCACCGTGGTCCAAAAGCAAGCTCGGTCCTAAAGCCCAGGGATTGCAGGTCTTGGCTGCTAGCAAGAGCTCTCTCTACTTCACTGTGGCGATGCTGCACCTCCGCGCTTTTTTTTGTCCCTCTTTCTTAAGCAGACAAACTCTCCCCAGCAATGCATGCCCCACCCGCCCTCGCTGATGAACAGAAAGCGGCTCAAAAGCCGAGCGCTATTCCGATCATCAGTGGAGCACAGAGCATGTTGGGACGAGCTCTCCCGAGCCAGCCAACCAGCCAGACCCATTCTCTTCCAAGAGAGCGGATCGGGCTGAGTGCCTCGGGATAGCTCGTTGCTGAGCAGAGGGGCGACTAGCAGCGACGGGGCAAAATATTGTTAGCGGCAATGGTGGCAGGGCAAAGCAGCGGGGGGGCTGCCAATTTGCCGCAGCCCAGTTCGTAACATGCCACGGACCGGTACTGGACCACGGACCAGGGGTTGAGGACCCCTGCTGTATTGAACTGCAAAAATTAACCTGTTGGTGATTGCTTCCATTCAACTATAATCCATGCTCTCCTACCAAAGACAAACAGTCTGGCTCTTAGATGAGGAGGGAATATTGTTCACTAGTAGAGAAGCAAGAGATGTACATAGGTCTTTTCTTTACATAGGTGCTGCCCATTGCTGTGTGTAATGACCACTGCTCTCCGGGTTACAGCAGAAAAAAGAAGGAAGGGAAGCCATTTTGTTGCTATGATTGTGATCCATGTCCAGACGGGAAGATTTCACACCGGAAAGGTAGGAGAAATGCTAAAGGTAGGAGAAACGTTGTGTGTTTTGTGTTCTGTTAAATACATTTTCTAACATGGCATCTAAACCCATGTTCCCTATTTCTTACAAGTTCTAGATTTATCAGGGCTCATTTGAAAACAGGTTCCACAGTTATCAAAGCAGATCTCAAATATGTTGCACACAGATCACATCACCTACATGTCTTTAAAATAAGAAAACAAATGTCATACTCGTCTACGTTTCATGATAGAGTCCATATTCATCAAGGTATGCTGGAAAATGTCCAAAATCTAGCATCGTGACAGCATCATCTCCAATGATGTGGAGGAATCCTGTGTTTGGCAGTTGACCAAACTCCCCTCCCAATTTTCATCCCTTATAGGCAAAAAAAGTTAGTCCAAAAAGGGGGTGACGCACCTTGTAGCGTTGCCCGCTGTTGCCTGGCCCCGTCCAGCAGCAGCAGACGGAGGCTTCCTATCCCGGTCTCCTCCGGGAGCGTCGGGGTGGGAGGTGACAACTGCGCGCTCGGGAGCGTCACGCTGCCCGAGCACGTTCAGTCGGTGCCTTCTTGAGCCCCGCCCGCCCTCCCTTTCATCTAGTCTGAGATTAGCTGGTTGCTGGTTTACAGAGCCGGGTAGGAATTTTTTGCCATTATCCATATTGGGCCTGGTTAGTGGTTTTTTCGCCTACCCCAGACTGGATGTTGGGACGGGTGGTTTATTGCTAGGTATTTTCCCTGGGGGGATGGCAGGTCACGTGCGGGCCGGGTAGATAAGATAAGCAATTGGTGTACATTCGGAGGTAAGCAAGGTCAAGGGGTGAGCCAGGACCGCTCAGATGGTGCCGGACTGGATCGGTGAGGCTGGCTGGCAAGCCCCTTGATTGGATCAGCAAAGACAACCACACGGCTTGGCCTGGGGGAGTCTGTGCTGTCCAGCTGCCTCGACCTATCGGGTCGGCGGTGATAGGCTTTCTCAGTCTATGACTGAGGATAGCTTGGAGTCAGAATGTTACGCCCAAGGGTAACTCAGGGGGAGGCAGACGGCTAGGTGCCGTTTCCCCCAATCTTAGGGCCCGCACGTTGTTTGGGGGGTTATATATATATATATTCCCTGCTGCAGTTTACACATGTTGTTCAGTTAATAAAGTTACCCTTAAATCCAAGTCTCTGTCTGTTGTGATCATTGGGGGGTGCTCAGGTAAATGCATATCCGTCAGCTGTCCTCCAAAATTCCTTTGCCTCCAAGGAGGGACATCTGGGCTTCCCATCTCCCAAATTCTTGCAGCCAGAAATAGCTTCATCAGCATGACTCCGTTGAATGTAGCCATAGGTCTGAAGAGGACAGCTAGAGTTGGGGATCCTTCTTCTGTAATGCTAACAACAACTTGCTTCTTGCTTGTTCCTAGTGCAGAAGCTCCTAGGAAGTGGCTTTTGTTCACAAATTCAAATGTACTATGCAAGCAAGATAGGGTCACCCAATGGTATTTTCAAAAGACCAGGCAAGGCTTTTTCAAAGCCAGCTGAATAAATTGGGGAGGGGTGATTGTATTGGCAATAAAAATGTGGCCTACCTCTTATCCTGTGGATTTGAGGCCTCTTGCCATCAGTTGTACTTCTGAATTAAGTAACCGGCCTAGGTTGTGTTCTCTTGGCAGGAAGCCACCACAATTTCTATGTGTATAAATATAAGGTGCTAAATGAAAGTCTTTTGCAACACTTTCCACTCAGTACAGAACGTATCCATAATATTCTCTCATAACTCTCTCCTCATGCCTCAGGATTTCTGTACATTCATATAATAATAATAATAATAATAATAATAATAATAATAATAATAATAATAATAATAATAATAATATACAGTATTTATATGCCTCCTTTCTCGGTCATTGGATTTCTCCTCCAACTTTAATCCAAGGCGGTGTACATGGGCAGGCTGTCCTAACCCTCCTTGGGGAGTGTGTGTTAAAATATATATAAATGTCCAATCTTTCATGAACGACTACATTCCAGGTGGTATCCTTTTGCGGCCTGGCTTTTTTTTTTTTTCTGCTGGCTGGTGCCTCCCGCACTCGACCGACGCAACTGGAAGCTCTTATCTCTCCTCCTGGAGGCTTTCACAGCTTTTTGCAGGCGATGTGTCTCGAACTTATCAAGTTCACCGGTCTTCGGGCTTTGAAGGCAGCAGCTCTCCCAACTGAGCCTTATGATTCTGCCTTATGATTCATATGAATATCTTATGATTCACATCCACTTTTACTGATATCACTGATATGCTGAACTGAATTTCTTCTATTTTTTCAGATATGGATGACTGTCTCAAATGTCTAGAAGGTCAGTTTCCAAACAATAACCGAGATCAATGTCTCCCGAAGGACCTCAATTTTCTCTCCTTCACAGACCACTTGGGAATCACGTTGAGTGTCTTTGCTTTATCTTTCTTTCTGATCACAGTTTGGGTGCTCAGGATTTTCATCAAGAACCAAGACACTCCCATTGTCAAGGCCAATAATCGAGACCTCACCTACTCTCTGCTTATCTCCTTATTGCTCTGCTTCCTCTGCTCCTTGCTCTTCATTGGCCAGCCTGAGGCAGTAACCTGCTATTTAAGACAAACCTCTTTTGGCCTCATCTTCTCAGTGGCTATTTCTTGTGTCTTGGCTAAAACCATCACTGTGGTTCTGGCTTTCATGGCCACCAAGCCAGGATCCAGGATGAGGAAATGGGTGGGGAAAAGACTGTCAAACTCCATTATCCTTGGATGCTCCATGATTCAAGCCAGTATTTGTACTGTGTGGCTCTGCACTGCTCCTCCATTCCCAGATTTGGACATGGACTCTCTGGCTGAAGATATTGTTGTGGAATGCAATGAAGGCTCAATTGCCATGTTTTATTGTGTTCTGGGGTACTTGGGTTTTCTGGCTATGGTCAGCTTCACGGTGGCCTTCCAAGCCAGGAAGTTGCCAGACAGTTTCAATGAAGCCAAGTTCATCACTTTCAGCATGTTGGTGTTTTGCAGTGTTTGGTTGTCCTTTCTTCCACCTTACCTGAGCACCAAGGGAAAATACATGGTGGCTGTGGAGATCTTCTCTATCTTGGCTTCTAGTGCTGGGTTGCTGGGCTGTATCTTTTTCCCCAAATGCTACATAATTATCCTGAGGCCAGAGCTGAACAGCAAGGATCAACTTAAAAAAAGAAATGAATAGAAATCTAATAATGAGGAATGGCTTTCTTGGTGGCAGCACTTTGCCTATGAAATTCCCTCCCTGAATCTTACAACCTGCCTCATACTTGACGGTATTTGAGTGGGAGCTCAATACGCCTTTATTTCAGTTGGCTTTTAGTTAGTTTTCTGAGTTTTATTAATAAAGTGTTATGTCCTTCCTCGAGGTTGTTATGTGCTATGTTTGGTCACCGCCTTGCTGCTGGTTATTGATTGATTATTTCTTATTTCTACCCTTGCAGTTACCCTATGTGCAGTGGTGGTATTTTACTATTGTTTCTTAAAGTCTATTTAATAAACAATAGTGGTGGTATTTTACTATTGTTTCTTAAAGTCTGTTGCATTATATTTGCATTATGTACAGATAGATAGATGCCTCAGGATTTCTGCACATTCATATCTTATGATTCACCTCCCAATATGACTTTTACTGGCAATACTGATATTTTGAAACTGAATTTCTTCTTTTTTTCAGACATGGATGAGTGTCTCAAATGTTCAGAAGGTCACTTTCCAAATAAGAAGCGAGATCAGTGCCTTGGCAAGAACCTCAATTTCCTCTCTTCCACAGAATCCTTGGGAATTACTCTAAGTGCCTTGGCTTTATTTTTCTCTTTGATCACAGTTTTGGTGCTCAGGATTTTCATCAAAAACCAGGACACTCCCATCGTCAAAGCCAACAATCGAAGCCTCACCTACTCTCTGCTTATCTCCTTATTGCTCTGCTTCCTCTGCTCCTTGCTATTCATTGGTCAGCCACAGGCAGCGACCTGCTATTTAAGACAAACCGCTTTTGGTCTCATCTTCTCAGTGGCTGTTTCTTGTGTCTTGGCTAAAACCATCACTGTGGTTCTGGCTTTCATGGCCACCAAGCCAGGATCCAGGATGAGGAAGTGGGTGGGCCAAAGGTTGGCAAAGTTCATTATCTTTGGTTGCTCCTTGATTCAAGCCAGTATTTGTGCAGTGTGGCTCTGCACTGCTCCTCCATTCCCAGATTTGGACATGGACTCTCGAGCTGAAGAAATTGTTGTGGAATGCAATGAAGGCTCCATCACTATGTTTTATTGTGTTCTGGGGTACCTGGGATTTCTGGCTGTGATCAGCTTCACTGTGGCTTTTCAGGGCAGGAAGTTGCCAGACAGTTTCAATGAAGCCAAGTTCATCACATTCAGCATGTTGGTCTTTTGCAGTGTTTGGTTGTCCTTTATCCCACCTTACCTGAGTACAAAGGGGAAATATATGGTGGCTGTGGAGATATTCTCTATCTTGGCCTCCAGTGCTGGGTTGCTTGGCTGTATCTTTTTCCCCAAATGCTAAATAATTATCCTGAGGCCTGAGCTGAACAGCAAAGATCAGTTAATAATAAGAAATTAATATGTTGCAGATCATTTTTTTTGTATAATCTGGAAGTAAACACAATCCAAATATTAGCAGACTCCCCTCTCTTTTATAGGCCCAATAGCAAAAATGAAATCAATGCAAAATATATGAAGCAGATGTTCTAGCTCCCTATCTTCCTTTAAAAGTCCCTGCTGTAGCTTGTATACTTGCAATGTCTGAGCACTTTTCAAAGCCTGACCCAAGTACAGTGTATGTCAAATAGTCCAGTTGGGAGGTGCCAGGTTGCATTTTACTGTGCCTAAGTCAACACCACCACCACCACCCCGCGAAAAAATGTTGTTTCCTTAACAGCCATCTATGAGAAAATTCACATTACTATTTTTAATCTGATGGTAACTGGAACCTGAATTTGAGAACAGGTTTGCAAACAAGGGAGTTTTATGTTGGAGTTTGGTGGGGAAGTGTATGTTCGAGCGGAAGCATCCAGCAGGAACTCCAGGGTCTCTGCAGACTAAAAGGAAAAAGGACCCCTTGCAAGAAGAAACTGTCTTTTTCACAGAATTTGGCAAGTTCTGTTCCTGCCAGCAGATGTAGAGAACTATACATGCAGTTATAACGAACCTGCAAAAAACAGCCTAAAAAGAGGCTTAAAAAATCCTCTTTTAGGCCATTTTTTGTGTCCGTGGGGTGCACCACTGAGAGGGCGACTCGACTTGACTTTTACATCCTCGGTCCTCTTCTTCAGCACGGTAGCCATGAGGTCCTCCAGGCCCCAGGAGGGTGCACACCGGGTGGGAGATCTTCTTTGTTACTGCGTTCGTGCACACACACACCGGGCAGCGGGCAGCCAGATGTGTCCTTCCTAGCTGGCTGGCAGTGTCAAAGATGATGCTGGAGAGGCTGTGCCTACACAAGCTTGCTGCAGCCTCTCTAGCTCCCTTAGTCTTGCTGGTTGGACTACCCCCCCACAGTGCACCCCCCTGGCTGCTTTCGCCCCTGGCTCGTGTAGAACTTGGGGGCGTGGTGTCGAGCTTCAAGGGGGGTGCACTGCTGCCACAGCGCCGCCGAAATTCGGTGGTGCCACAGCGGCAGTGCACCCCCTCCGAGCTCAACAACCCTTGCTCCTATGGGCCCAAGCCCCCCGCCCCACCCTAACGACGCCACTGTGCAGACGTTCCGGACAGCTTGCAGCCGCGTTCAGCACCTGCAAGGCTTTTTAGCATGGCTGCAGCCTCTCTGGAATGTCTGAGTGAACTGAGTGAACTCCAGAGAGCCCATAGGCAGCGCCTAGTTTATATACCATATCCTATACGCCTTTCAAGTTCTAATCTGCCAACACGTAGCACAGGACTAACTTGTTCCATTGCAGCTGCTGGAGCTTATCCTGGGGCAAGGGGACAAATCAAGCAGTCGAAAATTCCCCGCACATGCAGCGTAGCCCATACTGGAACCGTTGCAATGGCGCAGGGGAATTTGGTTAGGTTAGGGTTGCCTAATAAATATAAAAATATGTAATCTATATAATGCAAACATAATGCAATACAACTTAAGAAACAACAGTAAAATACCATCATAACACAACTAGCTCATTAAACTTAATACGAATAAGAAATAATCAATTAATAACCAGCAGCCAGGTGGCGAGCAATCATAGTTGGAAGGAGGAAGGACAAAGCCTGGAAGACGGACATAAAACTTTATTAATAAAACACATAAAACTAACTAAATGACAACTGAAATAAAGGTGTCTTGAGCTCATGCTCAAATACCATGAAGTAAGAGGCAGGTTGCAAGATTCAGGGAGGGAATTTCACAGCCTAGGTGCTGCCACCAAGAAAGCCATTCCTCATTATTAGATTTTTATTAATTTCTTCTTTTTAGATGATCCTTGCTGTTCAGCTCAGGCCTCAAGATAATTATGTAGCATTTTGGAAAAAAGATACAGCCCAGCAACCCAGCACTAGAAGCCAAGATAGAGAAGATCTCCACAGCCACCATGTATTTCCCCTTGGTGCTCAGGTAAGGTGGGATAAATGACAACCAAACACTGCAAAAGACCAACATGCTGAAAGTGATGAACTTGGCTTCATTGAAACTGTCTGGCAACTTCCTGGCTTGGAAGGCCACCATGAAACTGACCATAGCCAGAAAACCCAAGTACCCCAGAACACAATAAAACACAGCGATTGAGCCTTCATTGCATTCCACAACAATTTCTTCAGCCAGAGAGTTCATGTCCAAATGAAGGAATGGAGGAGCAGTAAATAGCCACACAGCACATATACTGGCTTGTACCAGGGAACAACCAAGGATAATGGAGTTTGACAGTCTCTTCCCCACCCATTTCCTCATTCTTGATCCTGGCTTGGTGGCCATGAAAGCCAGAACCACAGTGATGGTTTTAGCCAAGACACAAGAAACAGCCACTGAGAAGACAAGGCCAAAAGATGTTTGTCGTAAATAGCAGGTCACTGCCTGAGGTTCTCCAATGAATAGGAAGGAGCAGAGGAAGCAGAGCAATAGGGAAACAAGCAGTGAGTAGGTGAGGTCTCTATTGTTGGCTTTGACGATGGGAGTGTCCTGGTTCTTGATGAAAATCCTGAGCACCAAAGCTGTGATCAGAGAAAGAGACAAAGCCAATGTACTTAGTGTAATTCCCAAGGGGTCTGTGAAAGAGAGAAAATGGTGGTTCTTGGGGAGGCACTGGTCTCGCGTCTCATTTGGAAATTGACCTTCTGGGCATTTGAGACAGTCATCCATATCTGGAAGAGAAGAATTTCAGTTTCAACATATCGGTGATTTCAGTAAAAGTCATATTTGGAGGTACATCATAGGATTTGAATGAATAGGAATTCAGGCCCCATCTGAGGAATGGGGGGAGACGTATGGGAGAAGATTGTGGCAAAACAGCCTCCTTCAAATAGGTTATATGTCTTGTAGTAAGAGGAAGGTGTTGCCAGATATGTCTTTTCTTTTCACTCCAGAGAGGCCTCAAACTGGTAGGAAAAGTGACCAATGGTGAACCACATATGGGACTGTAATCATTAGGGAGAACGTCATGAAGATTGGAAGCCTGTATAACCTGCTATTGGCTTGTTTTGGTTCCCTTTCACTATAGTTGTTAACGTTTCTGCATAGTAAAGTGTGTGTTGCATCTTTCACCCTCGCTTTCCTCTTCTTTTCCTGCTCTGCCACTGCACTTTCTCATTGGTTCCCAGTACACAAGATAGTGTTCCTCCAGACCCAAATAGGCATGTAAATTCTTATTGAGAAGCATGTTTGGTAAGTAAGGGGAGAAGACGGCACGGTCCAAAATCCTTTTGTCCCTTACAACAATTTCCCGATGTGTGGAGGCTCCTGATCTTACTACTATTCGCTGAAAGGAGAGAAGCATGTCGGTGTTAAGCACAGAGCTTCTAGTTAGCTTCTTAAAGGCATTTCTGTGGTAATTCATTCCTTCAAAAGTTGTTTTCTTTCCAAGGACTGCTGGTGGACATGCAAGGTTTTGGCTAACTTTTTTTGTATGTGAGGGATGAAAATGGGAAGGAACATCTAGTCAATTGCCAAGCACAGGTTTTTGAGTTTTGAGCTTTACGAGTAGATATCGGAAGAGATACCGTCACTTGGCTTGACTTTGGACATTTTCCAGCATACTTTGATATATCTTGTCTCTACCATAAAATGTAGGCAAAGCTTATGGCATTTGTTTTCTTACTAAAGACATGTATGTGATGTGATCTGTGTGTACCGTGTTTGAGCTCTGTTTCAATAACTGTGGAGCCTGTTGACTTGTTGAAACTGGCATGAAATATGTAACTCATATTATTTGATTTCAGTTCATCCCCTCTTCAATTCTCACTAGAACGTTCTCCTTAGTTTTTCTCCTTAGGAGAAAAAACAAAACTAATGCAACATATTATCCAGTGTACATGTGAGTACACTTCATGTTATGGTTGCACTCCTATGTATGCTTACCTGTCAGTAAACCTCACTGACCACACTGGGCTTACTACTGAGTAAACACGCATAGGATCACGCTGCATGTCTCCTACCTTTCCGGTGTGAAATCTTCCCTTCTGGACATGGTTCACAATCATAGCAACAAAATGGCTCTCCTTCCTTCTTTCTTCTGCTGTATCCTGGAGAGCAGTGGTCATTACACACAGCAATGGGCAACACCTATGTATATAAAAAATAGAACATCTATTGCTCCTCTACCTAGAGAACAACGTTCTGTCCTGCTCTTAGAGCAACACTGTTTCTCTTTGGTAGGTGTGAGCATGGATTATAGTTGAATGGAAGCAATAGCCAACAAAGTAATTTTGACAATTCAGTACAGGACATGTGAACAGAACATCTGATAGAATAAACTCCAGTTCGGCTTTCAAACTGCTGGTTTGTGAAGAGAGAGAACCATTACCAAAACAATTCCTTCTGAGTCTTCTAATATTTTTCAACAATTATGTTCTTTTTAGATGAAGTCGTTCACGGCACCCACACAAGAAAAACACACAGCTCTCTGTGATGTCTCATTTGGTGGGGTCTGCGCAGTCAATCACTGACTTCTGTAGTTAACTTCTAGTTGTTTGAGCTAAAGACATGATCATCCAATGAAGAAACCGGGCTGACTTGAGCAAAAGTTGTTTACTCAAGTACGCTCCATAAAACACATGAGATGTGATATGGATAAAAAGGGTCACTTTATTGAAAATACAGGAAAGCAAGATCATAGGTAAAAGAAGAGATCTACAGGCTGGGGTCAGGGTGTTACACGCGCACGTGAGAAGGCGCTGACATGGGCATACATACTAAGGACTGCCCCGGGTGGAGTTACAACCCGGATTCCAAGCTGTCGCCCCTCGCCTGAGGTAGCCGACTCATCCACGCCGACCCCTGCGGTTCAGGGCAGCAGGAACCGCTGCACCTCCCCAAGCCGGCGAACCCAAGGGAAGCTCATGTGATCCCAGCCAAGGGCCTCCCGCACCGGTCCCCATGCCGGAGAGCAAAGGGGAGATGGATGGTGGGGGGTGCGTCCCTCGACCTTGCTTCCCTCGGGTTCAGTTGCTGCGCTCAGGTAGGAATGGGAAGAGTGGGGCACGGAGCCAACCCAAAGGTACGGCTCCTCCCCCCTCCCCCATAGAAACATGATAGGGGGCGTCATCATTGCCCCCTCCCCTCTCCTGTGTTTCCCGGGCAACCGGGTAAACAACCGAGCATCGCCCGAGGGGATGCTCGGCCTACTCTCTCAGTGGCAGATTTCAGAACTGTTTATTTAAGAGCAAAAAGAACACACAAACACACACACACTCAGAGAGAGAGAGAGAGAGAGAGAGAGAGAGAGAGAGAGAGAGAGAGTCTTCAGGACGTCATAAACAATAACAGGAACTGAGAAATATAGAGAAATAGGACTGGTGCTAGGAGTTCTGAGATGTTTGAAATCATGGGCAGAAATCACCGACCATGTTTCTGACCAGAGATGACTTTAAAGATTAACACACAGCCCAATCCTACCTAAATCCCACCCTACTGATTTAGCTGCCCCACTGGAGTATGTGCTGCTTCCTGTTGGTCTCCTCCAGGTAACAGGGCATTTGTTCCCTTCCCCACAGGTAAGCCTTCCTGCCCTGTTGAGCCTATTCAGATCTGCACCAGCGACTTTACTGGTGCATGTCTGAGTGGACCTGGGAAAGCGGACTGTGAAGGCAAATATCTGCGGTGTCGCTGCAACTGATATTCCCCCCTTTGGCCTCAAGCTGCCTCTTCTCTGCTCTGGTCTCCTCCGAACGTTTTATTTGATATCTCATTTACATGAGATTATGAGGTTTTGGTACTGGGAATTGTGCCGTTTAGGCCTTGGGTTTTTAACGGGCTGCCCATCTGGTATCTCATTCATATGAGATGATGAGATTTCGATACTGGAATATGTTCCATTTAGCTTTCCATCCTACAAGTTATAATCAGATCCCACCTGATTAAACATGTGGTGCCATGTGATGGCCTCCTCATTAATGGTGAGCTCTTGGACAGAGAAAGCTTGTGGATCCATCATTCCTGTCTTCACTCTTCGGAAGGACCGGTTTGGAGAAGTCACCCAGTTGATCAGGTCAAATCCACCTGCTAATTCCCTGTCGTCATTAAAAGACACCATGTCTTCAGCACTGTTGTTAAATGAGATGCTCCTCAGGAATGGGTGAAGCTATATTGAAAGAAGGAAAGGAAGACCTTACAAACTTTTGAGTTGGGTTGTATCTAGAGAACTTCTGAACTGCTGTGAATGGCTGTGAACTGAAAAGAGACATTTGTCTCTTGCATTAATATGTCTGCTCCCAAGAGCTTGAGTTTGTTGAGTAATCAAACTGACAGCTTGCAACTGAAGCAGATACATTCAGTGTGCACATGTTGGAGGTGGGCTGTGGAATCTGCAAGCAAAGCTATCAATGAACTAGCTGGGCCTGTCAGAGTCACTTGCACTTGGAAGGGGCCATTCTCCTGGGCTGAAATGTTAGCCCTAATGTTTGTTCCCTTTGAAGCATTCTTAGAGTGAAACTTTTGGCCTTAGTCTCCACCAGTAGCATAGCCAGAACGGGGGGCGGCATGGTAAGTGCTAAACAGCATTACATGGAGATGCAACGTGCAACCTCCCACTCGCCATCAGAGCCAGTCCGGCAGCAAAGGCACCAAAAATGTCACCATGTCACCATGATCAAGAGACCTGGAATGTGGAATGTTACCTGATTGCATTGCAGATTTGAAAGAAACAGTCTACATTTGTTGCCTGTTGATCTGAGCTTGGACCTGAATGAAGACATCCTCTGCAATGCATGTGCTACAGCATAGACGGCATTGTAGATGCTGTAGCTTTGGCCAGTCATGCTCATTTCAAAAAGAGTCCCTGGGAGGTTCTCCAATTTTTCTTGGCCAGTGCAAGTATTAATATTTAAATTGCTCTCATCAGCATCAGGAAGAAAGCATTCAAATGCTTTTTCCCAGAAGATCCTTATGAAATCATCTCCTTTTTGTGAGTCTGGATGTAGGGACTGAAGGAAGTCTGAAAAACCCGGCACCTCATTGGAGTGGATTGCGAAAGACAAAGCTCCATGGAAGACTTGTATATCAAAATACCGGTTCAAGGTGTCTGATGAGAAATCCCACCGGGCCGTCATAATCCATACTTTCCCTATAGAATTCTCTGTAACATCTTCTAACATTGTATAGTAATATATGATCCATTTCAAAACAGTTGTGGTCTGAGCTTCTGCATTGACAACAATCACTTGAACTTCGGATTTGATTAGTGAAAAGAACCCAGCTACAATGGGGTTTGCTAGTTTTATCGTCTCTAGGCCCTGTGCTATCTCAATGAGCTGAGATAGTAGTGGCATTTTTTGACTGGAGGCTGTACAGATTCCATGTTCAGAAAGCATTTTCATCATGGTCTGCACAAAGTTTTCTCCATTATCATCATCCGAAGCAATGATCCCAACCCATGTCCAATGGAAATGTTGGAGTAAACGGACAATCCCTCTGTACTGATGTGCTTCATTGGGGACCATCCGGTAAAAGGAAGGGAGTTCAGTTCCAATATTCCTCACTGGAACTGATACACAGTAAGCAATCTAATAATAATAATAATAATAATAATAATAATAATAATAATAATAATAATAATATTGAGAACGGTAAGGCAGAACTGATACAAAAATATAATCAATAGCATCAAACATCAGCTGTGAATAAATCTTTTTCTTAAGTACCAGCATTACTAGCATCTTAGATGAATGAGTTTGTGAATGAATTTAATAGGAAGTGAGTAAATATCTGTGACATAATTTGCAAAATCATCCTACATATTTCAACTTAATAGAAAGCTCAAGGCAGATTATAATAAAAAAATACAAAATGTACATCATAATATTAAAACAATCAATATAGTTTATACCCACCATTGAGGCACTAATAATGATGGGGTGGTCCTTATCTCAAGTGGAAGGGAATTCTACAGACTGGGCACTACTACAGAAAAGGACCCACCACAAGTGCAGCTACCAACTATGTTTCCAGAAGTGATGACACACGGGCAGCCCAATTCTGTCTAGCTAGGCTGCAGGATGGACATAGCGCCCATGCCACATCCTAACCAGATAGGACCCAGCACCGGAACATTTGGAGAACAAATAAGGTGTTATTTGGCCACAAGGCACAGAAATTTGAAAATAAAGCGGAGAGCAGGTTCTAGAAGCCAGGGAGTGAAGAGTTTGTGACTCAATATCAAGAAGCCTTTGGTTCAAAATCCCCACAATTTCTAATTCTGATGACATGAGAAGGGTTTCCTGAGGGAATCCCAATTTACTTAGCTTTTCCCAGACAATGCACAGTCATAAGAACATAAGAAGAGCCTTGTTGGATCAGGCCAAAGGCCCATCTAGTCCAGCTTCCTATATCTCACAGTGGCCCCATCAGATGCTTCCGAGAGCACACAGTCAACAAGATAACCTGTTCCCTGTTGTCACTCCCTTGCACCTGGCACAGAAAAAACCTACTTCCGTCACTTGGGCAGCAGAGTTGCTAGCCCTAAATCTATAGGGGGCCCATCCTGGAATTGGCGCAAGAATCCCCCCCCCGGCGCCGCTTTTACTTACCTTGTTTTTGGCGCGCGTCTGCGGACGGGGGAAAGATTGACCGGTGGTGCCGCTTCTGCAACAAAGCCCAGAAGCCCAGAAGGGAAGGGTAGTGGTGGCGGCGGCTGCAGAAAAAGCAGCCCCCTCATCATGATGCTTGGCTTTCGATGAGGAGCCTTCTTGGGAGCAGCGCGGGCAGACCAGGGAAACTGATGAACGTGAAGTGCCTCTCTAGGAGGCGCTTCAGTCTCACCACTGAGTCAAAAGCTCCTTTTAAATCCAAAAAGGCCAAAAATAGCTTAGAATTTGACCTCCCTAAATACTTCTCTGCTAAATGAGCCAGGACCATGCAGTGATCGGTGGTGGTTGGTTGCACCTTTACGGAACCCAATCTGCCTCCCGAGCATTCTGGGACCAGAGCAGATTGGGTTTCGTAAAGGGGCAACCGCCACCGATCACTGCATGGTCCTGGCTCATTTAGCGGAGAAGTATTCGGGGAGGTCAAATTCTAAGCTTATTAAAAATAATGACATCCCTTCAAGACCTAGGTCTTCTGACAGGTTGTCATTCTACAAAAGGGAGTCCCGGTGATAAAAAGATTGGGAACCACTGCACTAGAGGTACCACACTTTTATACCACCTTAGGCTGGTGGAGTGTGTGCTCTGCCAGCCTATATGTATGCTGGATAGCGCTGTAATTTTGGTGTGGGTAAACCTGTTCAAAGTCAACTAAATTGGGACAAAGAGAAATCGAAATCACTTTCCATTGTATAAACGTCTTTTAGAATTCCTGCCTATAAGTACCTTAAAAAAGATGCATATACTCAAGTATAAAAAAAGCTTCCTGACCCACATGCTGATTGTACCTGTGGAATCTTGTAGATGCCTAATTGAGTAGCCATGTGAAGGGAGATATCGGAATCAAGTCCTCCAATGACGGCTATCAGATGCTTCTGCTTGTCACATTTAAAGTTGGGGACAATCCTTTCTTGCATGGAGAGCAGTTTCAGGGTGTTCTGATGTGTCATCCTTGCATTAATATAACTGTCATAAATGTGGAACCCCAGGCTGACATTTGGTAGGATCTTGGGGTTCTCATTGATCTCCTTCACAGCAAAGACCAAGGACAGGACATGTTGGTAGTAATTTGGCACTGGACTAAATGAAGTGTGTGAAATAGATATTAAACCATACTTGAAATACCTATGTGAAAGTATTCCATGATATGCATTATTATAGCCTCAAATGCTACTAGACCTGAATTTTGTAAATATTCAAGTCATGTACAGAAAGAGAAAAGCAGAAAGGAAAGGTTTTCAATTAAAATAGTGCAAACGTTTCTAACTCCTGTGTATGTGGATGCAATATATATCTGTTCCCTCTTTTTGCTTTTTTTCTCCCCTGAATACCCCATGCTATAAATAAATGTATAATAATGGTGTGTTGGTAGTTCTGATATCAAATAAAATCCATGGGCTTGATTCAGACCAAGTTAAAAGCACAATTCAATTCTGTTGATTGATTGGAATGGGAACATTGGCAGATTTATCATTCTCGAGCACTTCCTGTTAAAATTAATGCTAGTAAGAAGTGTTTAACTTTGCCAGACTCATATCCATCTTACTCTATAGCAGGGTTCCTGAACCTTTGGGGGTCCGTGTACCCTCTGGCGGGCCACCAAAGGTCGGCATACCCCCTTACCCCCCAAGCCCCGCGTACCCCTGCGTACCCCTCCCCAAAAGTGCAACCCCCCAAAAGCTAAAAAAGCGCTTTTTCGGCCTGCAGCGCAGCCGAGCGGGTCCTCCGGCTCGCACCGCAAACCAGAGTGAAAGACTACTGCCCTGCTGATTTGGCAGGACTGTAGCCTTTCCCTCCGGCTTGTGGCACGAGCCGGAGGACCCGCTCAGCCGTGCTGCAGGCCAGAATCGTCCCCTTTACCTCTCCCTTACGTTGGCTAACAGCCGCCACTGTGTGTGTGTGTGTGTGTGTGTGTGTGTGTGTGTGTGTGTGTCACATTGGGAGGCTTTGGAGGGGAAAGAGGATCTTAACCCTCCATGATACTCCTGCTCCACAATAGGTCTCCTTGGACCTGCACCAACTTCTTTCATTACTGCATACATTGGTAATGCAAAAAAGGGGCAGTGTTAAATGAGATGTCAAATCTTTTATTTATTTTTTCTCGCAGTGAAAAAGTTAACGATTATGCTTGAGTAAACAGCACATTTGATTGGCTGGAAACACCCATTCTCCATGAATGTTGGGGAAAATGTTTACAGCCCAATCCTGTCGTAAGAACCTGCCAGGCTCCTCCCCTTCCCCGGGTGTAACTTCGGCTGGGACTGATAGGCCTCCTTGGACTTCCACAAGCTATCTTGCTGGCAGAAGTCGGATGAGGCTGTGTAGCGGTTCAGCCAATCAGCGGGGGTCAGGATACGGACAAGGCCGATCCCCTTCCCCTCCCTGACCAGCTGGGCTTATCGGTCCCCACCATTTGCTCCCAAAACACAACCCCCTCTGCTAGATCCTTACCTGGTTCTGGCAGCTGGTGAGAGATGGTCCGGGCGGCCGTGCAGGGCCGGCCGGCCTTGTGCCGGCCTTCCCTGCTCATGAGTCATCGCGAAAGTGCTTTACGGCACTTTCGCGATGGCTTGGGACAATTTGGGTTTGTCCAATTTTGGTGGTTTGGGACAATCTAGAACCTGTTAATGCATTAATGTTTTTTTAAAATTTTATATTATATATTTACTTTTTTTGTTGTAAGTCGCTTTGGGTCCCTTTGGTATAAGCAGGATATAAATCCTATTCTCATTCTTATTCTTATTATAACAACAACATAAAAATAAAAAGGTTCAACAGTATTTATTTTGCTCTATTTTTTGTGCATGCATGTTCATGTTCTGTTTGAGTAGCAAATGTATTTCACTTTCTGGCTTAATTCCTTATTTAGTGCTTTTCAGGGTTATAGGTTTGGGCTAAATAAATTGCTATACCTTTTTCAGATAAACTTTGTATGATGTTGATGTTGAGTGGGATAAACAGCCACTGAAATCACAGTTCTAGGGAAATGTAAAAACAGGCTCAATACTAGCTATTCAGTGATCTAGAGTGGGATAAACTAGGAATAACCCATAAAACCAGAATAGATTCCCTTAAGAAGGGGATACGATCCGGTGCGTGCTGACGGATCCACCCCTTCCACAGCCTCTCCTCAGACGTGTGTCAGCTAAATCTCACTTCTGAACACATCCATCCTTGTATAACATATTTCTAATGGTCATGATACTGAAGGATGATCTTCAGTAGCCCAAATGATCAATTAGGCCCCATGGTCTCAGACTTATGGAGGTATAAATTGATTTCTTTACATGATTTCTTCGATCAGCTTAGTTTTGGGGTGTTCGCTGAAATAAATGTCATCAAATAGGCAGCCGAACTGTGAAGGAATCGCTCCAATGATGAAATCTCCGTTCTGATGATATTTGTATGGCAGCTGAGAGGGATCAGTCATGCTACACATAACAGTCTTTACTCTGCATTCAGTTGGAGGAAACAGATGGCATTGGATCAGCAGTAACAGAAATATCCCTGACATCTTGCCGAGAATTCCCAGTGTCTTTCTCTCACCCACCAGCAGGCTGGCTAAAATACGCTCCTTCAATGATTCCAGAATCTTTTGCTGAACTAAGCCCCAACACCGTAAATTTTGCAGTCCTAGATGTTCTCAGTTCCTCAGTCCAGCTCTGATCAGGGCACAGGTGATTTTTATGTAAGTATTTGGACTTGGTTATTGCCAGTGTTTGTAGCCTTTGAAAATCCATGAGATTTGCCTAGATGGAGCCTGAATCATAGTAATTAAAGAAATTACAGGTTTCAATATCATTATTCCAGGCTGCTGTGCTGGTTGACATTGTTTTTGTCAGACGATACTAATAAAGTTATCATTGACTTTGTGGGACATGAAAGTTACCGATGGCTCTGCAGGACCCAAAGAGCTGAAGAACAAGAGCTGAAGGAGAAAGGGCCCTGATGTATTTGTGAAAGAAGCTTCATGGCATTGGTTGCTTTGCTCTTCTCACACCTTGTGGCACAAGATGAGAATACTGTTATCCTCTGAAGGGTTGGCCCTTCAAAAGATGCATTCCACATGGAACAATCTTTCCTGTACCGGAATCTGACTCACATGCGGGGCAGCCCAATGCTAACTCAACTCCTGCGTGGTGATGCAACAGCGTGGGTACGGACTATGCTGCCCCCCACAGGGGAGTTTTGGACGCTGGAGGTCTCCTCTGGGTAATGGAACGTTTGTCATCTTGCCCCAGGGTAAGCCCCAGCATGCAGCTGCTGAGCTTTCTCCCTTGTTGATCCTCTGGTTCCTTTGGACCTTGCCTGCAGCAAACTAAAGTTTAATATTTAATATTATTAAATATTATAACACATGCTTTGAATGGGGTTGCACTCCCTCTGAAGGAGCAGGTCCGCAGCTTGGGGATCCGTCTGGATCCGCAGCTGCTCCTGGATTCCCAGGTGGCAGCTGTGGCCAGGGGGGCCTTTGCCCATCTTCGACTGGTGCGCCAGCTGTGATCATACTTGGATCTTGCAGACCTGACCACGGTCATCTATGCCACGGTGACGACATGGTTAGACTATTGTAATGCACTCTACGTGGGTTTGCCCTTGAAGATGGTTCGGAAACTGCAATTAGTGCAGAATGCGGCAGCCCGTGTAGTCACTGGAGGTAGGCGGTTCAACTCTGTCAGGCCGCTCCTCTGACGGCTGCTCTGGCTGCTCAGGCCCAATTCAAAGTGCTGGTTTTGACCTTTAAAGCCCTATACGGCTTGGGGCCAGGATATTTGAGAGACCGCCTACTTCTATATAGTCCGGCCCGTCTCCTTAGGTCATCAGAGAAGGCCTTCTTGCGGGTATCATCGCCCAGGGAGGTACGAGGGCCGGCGGCCAGAAATAGGGCCTTCTCAGTAGCGGCACCAACCTTATGGAATTCCCTCCCTTTTGACTTACGAACTGCTCCCTCCTTGGACACTTTCCGGTGAGGCCAAAAAACCTTCTTGTTCAAAGAAACCTACTGAGCCCTTGCCTTTTTAACATCCTGCTGGTACAGGTGGGGTGCTGCTGCTTTTATATTCTTGTTTTAATTGTAATCTTTTTAAACTGATTTTTAGATACTGTTTTTATTAATTTTTGTTAACTGTTTTTACTGTTTTAAAATGTGACTATTTTTGTATTATACTTTTTGCACTGTATCTTTTTTTTCTTTTTCTTTTTGTAAGCCGCCTTGGGTCCCTTTGGGGAGAAAGGCAGGGTAAAATATGTAAATAAATAAATAAAATATGTAAATAAAAAGAAATAAAATAAAAAAATATTGTTTAATTATGCAAGGGGTGCAAACCTTAATGGACCCTGGGTGCAAAATATCCTAGCTTCCCCACGCCAAGTGACATGTGGTCATCGCCTCACACCAGAGGCCCCAGGAAAAGCCCTGGTGAAGGCAGGTCAGAGTGTGGCTAGGGACAGGGGATGGGTAGTATGGGGCAAGAATAGTATGGGGCAAGAATGTGTATGTCAAGTAGGCAGTATCCTATCCCCCCTCCTCGCCTTAATCCACCTTCCTGGGGCCACTCAGACTTACTGGTGAAAGTCCCATTTGAGAAGAAGAGTCTTAACCCAAGTAAGGTGAATAAGTGAGTGAGTATGGGTGTGAAACCATAAGAATGTTTTTTCTAAAGGTGGACATTAACTGTTTTTAAAGGGACACCTGGACTTGGAGATGAGGCAGGGGTGGGCAGATCGGCCCGGGGTTGGCGATATCGGTGGCACCGGCACAACATATCCTATACCCCATTCCTGGATCCAATCTGCCAACATGCAGCAATGCGGACCTGCGCCTGCAATGCTGCTGGCACAGGCCCATGTTGCCCCATTGTGGTTTCAGTGGCTTATCCCTGGGCAAGTGGCAAATCTCCCAAAACCCGGAGACTATATCATCAGTGCTGCATCGACGCGGGGGAATTTGGTTACGTTTGGATTCCCGGTACATATAAAACTGTATATAATCTATCTGTACATAATGCAAATATAATGCAACAGACTTTAAGAAACAATAGTAAAATACCACCACTATTGTTTATTAAATAGACTTTAAGAAACAATAGTAAAATACCACCACTGCACATAGGGTAACTGCAAGGGTAGAAATAAGAAATAATCAATCAATAACCAGCAGCAAGGCGGTGACCAAATATAGCACATAACAACCTCGAGGAAGGACATAACACTTTATTAATAAAACTCAGAAAACTAACTAAAAGCCAACTGAAATAAAGGCGTATTGAGCTCCCACTCAAATACCGTCAAGTATGAGGCAGGTTGTAAGATTCAGGGAGGGAATTTCATAGGCAAAGTGCTGCCACCAAGAAAGCCATTCCTCATTATTAGATTTCTATTCATTTCTTTTTTTAAGTTGATCCTTGCTGTTCAGCTCTGGCCTCAGGATAATTATGTAGCATTTGGGGAAAAAGATACAGCCCAGCAACCCAGCACTAGAAGCCAAGATAGAGAAGATCTCCACAGCCACCATGTATTTTCCCTTGGTGCTCAGGTAAGGTGGGATAAAGGACAGCCAAACACTGCAAAACACCAACATGCTGAAAGTGATGAACTTGGTTTCATTGAAACTGTCTGGCAACTTCCTGGCTTGGAAGGCCACCATGAAGCTGACCATAGCCAGAAAACCCAAGTACCCCAGAACACAATAAAACATAGCAATTGAACCTTCATTGCACTCCAATACAATTTCTTCAGCCAGGGAATCCATGTCCAAATCTGGGAATGGAGGAGCAGTGCAGAGCCACACAGTACAAATACTGGCTTGAATCATGGAGCATCCAAGGATAATGGAGTTTGCCAGTCTCTTCCCCACCCATTTTCTCAAACTGGATCCTGGCTTGGTGGCCATGAAAGCCAGAACCACAGTGATAGTTTTAGCCAAGACACAAGAAATAGCCACTGAGAAGATGAGGCCAAAAGAGGTTTGTCTTAAATAGCAGGTTACTGCCTCAGGCTGGCCAATGAAGAGCAAGGAGCAGAGGAAGCAGAGCAATAAGGAGATAAGCAGAGAGTAGGTGAGGTCTCGATTGTTGGCCTTGACAATGGGAGTGTCTTGGTTCTTGATGAAAATCCTGAGCACCCAAACTGTGATCAGAAAGAAAGACAAAGCAAAGACACTCAACGTGATTCCCAAGTGGTCTGTGAAGGAGAGAAAATTGAGGTCCTTCGGGAGACATTGATCTCGGTTATTGTTTGGAAACTGACCTTCTAGACATTTGAGACAGTCATCCATATCTGAAAAAATAGAAGAAATTCAGTTCAGCATATCAGTGATATCAGTAAAAGTGGATGTGAATCATAAGATATTCATATGAATCATAAGGCAGAATCATAAGGCTCAGTTGGGAGAGCTGCTGCCTTCAAAGCCCGAAGACCGGTGAACTTGATAAGTTCGAGACACATCGCCTGCAAAAAGCTGTGAAAGCCTCCAGGAGGAGAGATAAGAGCTTCCAGCTGCGTCGGTCGAGTGTGGGAGGCACCAGCCAGCAGAAAAAAAAAAAGCCAGGCCGCAAAAGGATACCACCTAGAATGTAGTCGTTCATGAAAGATTGGACATTTATATATATTTTAACACACACTCCCCAAGGAGGGTTAGGACAGCCTGCCCATGTACACCGCCTTGGATTAAAGTTGGAGGAGAAATCCAATGACCGAGAAAGGAGGCATATAAATACTGTATATTATTATTATTATTATTATTATTATTATTATTATTATTATTATTATTATTATTATATGAATGTACAGAAATCCTGAGGCATGAGGAGAGAGTTATGAGAGAATATTATGGATACGTTCTGTATTGAGTGGAAAGTGTTGCATAAGACTTTCATTTAGCACCTTATATTTATACACATAGAAATTGTGGTGGCTTCCTGCCAAGAGAACACAACCTAGGCCGGTTACTTAATTCAGAAGTACAACTGATGGCAAGAGGCCTCAAATCCACAGGATAAGAGGTAGGCCACATTTTTATTGCCAATACAATCACCCCTCCCCAATTTATTCAGCTGGCTTTGAAAAAGCCTTGCCTGGTCTTTTGAAAATACCATTGGGTGACCCTATCTTGCTTGCATAGTACATTTGAATTTGTGAACAAAAGCCACTTCCTAGGAGCTTCTGCACTAGGAACAAGCAAGAAGCAAGTTGTTGTTAGCATTACAGAAGAAGGATCCCCAACTCTAGCTGTCCTCTTCAGACCTATGGCTACATTCAACAGAGTCATGCTGATGAAGCTATTTCTGGCTGCAAGAATTTGGGAGATGGGAAGCCCAGATGTCCCTCCTTGGAGGCAAAGGAATTTTGGAGGACAGCTGACGGATATTCATTTTTGGACTAACTTTTTTTGCCTATAAGGGATGAAAATTGGGAGGGGAGTTTGGTCAACTGCCAAACACAGGATTCCTCCACATCATTGGAGGTGATGCTGTCACAATGCTAGATTTTGGACATTTTCCAGCATACCTTGATGAATATGGACTCTATCATAAAATGTAGACGAGTATGACATTTGTTTTCTTATTTTAAAGACATGTAGGTGATGTGATCTGTGTGCAACATATTTGAGATCTGCTTTGATAACTGTGGAACCTGTTTTCAAATGAGCCCTGATAAATCTAGAACTTGTAAGAAATAGGGAACATGGGTTTAGATGCCATGTTAGAAAATGTATTTAACAGAACACAAAACACACAACGTTTCTCCTACCTTTAGCATTTCTCCTACCTTTCCGGTGTGAAATCTTCCCGTCTGGACATGGATCACAATCATAGCAACAAAATGGCTTCCCTTCCTTCTTTTTTCTGCTGTAACCCGGAGAGCAGTGGTCATTACACACAGCAATGGGCAGCACCTATGTACAGAAAAGACCTATGTACATCTCTTGCTTCTCTACTAGTGAACAATATTCCCTCCTCATCTAAGAGCCAGACTGTTTGTCTTTGGTAGGAGAGCATGGATTATAGTTGAATGGAAGCAATCACCAACAGGTTAATTTTTGCAGTTCAATACAGCAGGGGTCCTCAACCCCCGGTCCGTGGTCCAGTACCGGTCCGTGGCATGTTACGAACTGGGCTGCGGCAAATTGGCAGCCCCCCCGCTGCTTTGCCCTGCCACCATTGCTGCGAACAATATTTTGCCCCGTTGCTGCTAGTCGCCCCTCTGCTCAGCAACGAGCTATCCCGAGGCACTCAGCCCGATCCGCTCTCTTGGAAGAGAATGGGTCTGGCTGGTTGGCTAGCTCGGGAGAGCTCGCCCCAACATGCTCCGCGATCCACTGATGATCGGAATAGCGCTCGGCTTTTGAGCCGCTTTCCGTTCATCAGCAAGGGCGGGCGGGGCATGCATTGCTGGGGAGAGTTTGTCGGCTTAAGAAAGAGGGACAAAAAAAAAGCGCGGAGGTGCAGCATCGCCACGGTGGAGTAGAGAGAGCTCTTGCTAGCAGCCAAGACCTGCAATCCCTGGGCTTTAGGACCGAGCTTGCTTTTGGACCACGGTGGAGTACAGAGCGCTTGGTAGCAGGTTGGTAGCGCCCCCCCCTGCAGTTCCTTACCACTCCTTGTAGCTTTCTTTCCACTGGCTAGGTCCCCCCACCCTACCAGGTCTCCACATGCGTTGTCAGTGAGTTGAATAGTGCAGCCCTGCAGAGAAGCAGCAGGCTTCCCTCTCAGCCCCATCAAGGTGTGTTCTCAGAGTCCTTTCATTTTCACTTTAGAGCAGAAAGCGAGCTGAGGGAAAGAGGAGTCTCTCTGACTTTGCAACATGAGGTTTGCCTACTTCTCTGGTGTGTGTGTTTCTCCCCTCTTCCATATGCATGGCCAAACCAAACAGGGAGACAAGAAAGCACAGATAAGACACAGATAAGGGTGGAAGGAGCCGATCTTCAGAAGTTGGGAGGAAAAGACGAAGGGGAAAAAAAGAGAGATCCTGACGTGTCTTTTTGCAGGGCAGTCTAAGGAGATCCAGCTCTCACTCTGTGTCTCTCTATTTTTCTTTTCCTTCTCCTCTCCCGACTGTGCAGTTTAAAATAATTCCATTTTCACAGAGCATGAGCTGGGGGAAAGAGGAGTCCCTCTTTGCAATGTGAGGTGGGGGAAAGAGGAGTCCCTCTTTGCAATGTGAGGTTTGCCCTTCGTGTGTGTGTGTGTGTGTGTGTGTGTGTGTGTGTGTGTGTGTGTGTGTGTGTGTGTGTTTCCCCTCTTCAAAATGCATGGACAAACAGTGAGAGGAGGCACAGATAAGGGAGGGGAGCTGATTTTGATAAGTGGGAGAGGAAAAAGATAGCTTGGAGTGGGGGGAGATCCTGGCATGCGCCTTTTTGCAGGTCAGTCTAACATGAGACCAAGTTCTCTGTCTGGGTTTTTTTCCCCTTCTCCTCTCCGTCTGTGCAGTTTAAAATAATTCTGTTTTCACTTTAGAGCAGAACATGAGCTGGGGGAAAGAGGAGTCCCACTTTGCAATATGAGGTTTGCCTGTGTGTGAGTGTGTTTATTGTCAAGGGAGTCACTTTACAGCAAACTGTATAATTATTTCATTATATAATAATAGAAATAAAGTGCATAATAAATGTAATGATCCCAAAACCACCACCACCCCACACAAAGGTCCTTGGAAAAATTGTCTTCCACGAAACCGGCCCTGGTGCCAAAAAGGTTGGGGACCGCTGCAATACAGGATACAGGAACTGGGCTTCTGGAAGAATAAGCTCTCAACTTCAGTTGGGCCATACGTGGGATGGTGTCTGAGGCCCCATGATCATGAGAAGGTCTACTTGTCCAAGGATGCCACACAACTCCCACTGCCTGTGGCAGTGATGATAACAAAAACATGGTTTGCCCCAGGAACCCCAGCAACCTGGTTTCAGCCTTGTCCCTGCCTTTCAATCTCACCAGTTGATCTGTTCTTTTTGGGGAAGTGTGATGGAGTATCTCTTTTCACACATTGCCTATTTATCTGGAAATAAGTATATACAAATGCAGTGGGATGATTTTCTCATACTTCAGACTCTCTGCATTCTTAGATGGTTATGTATCTTATGCACTTTGATGTACAATGAGATGAATGGGGTAAGGAAAGACAATGTTTTATCTGATATCTCATTCATATGAGATGATGTGATTTTGATACTGGAATATTTTCCATTTAGCTTTCCATCCTACAAGTTATAGTCAGATCCCACCTGATTATACATGTGGTGCCATGTGATGGCCTCCTCAGTGATGGTGAGCTCTTGGACAGAGAAAGCATGTGGATCCATCATTCCTGTCCTTACTCTTCGGAAGGACTGGTTTGGGTAAGTCACCCAGTTGATCAGGGCAAATCCACCTGCTAATTCACTGTCATCATTAAAAGATACCGTGTCTCCAGCACTGTTGTTAAATGAGATGCTCCTCAGGAAAGGGTGAAGCTATATTGGAAGAGGGAAACAAACTTTTGGGTAGGGTTGCATCTAGAGACCTTGTGAACTGCTTAAGCAGCTGTGAGCTGAAGAGAGAGAAATGCAGACTTGCTCGCAACAGCTTGAGTTTGGTGAGCAATCAAAGTGACAGCATGCAACTACTGGAATGTGGCACAAGTGCACATGTTGGACATGGACTATGGAATCTTCAAGTAGAGCCGGCCTTAGGAGCTGCGGGGCCCAATTGGAAATGTTGTGTTTTTTTGTGGGGCCCCAGGTTCAAGGTCTGTAGAATCTCTAACAGCGCAAACCTGTCAAACCGGCAGTGTGACGTCTCTGTCACACTGTGTCATACTGTGTCACTGTGTCAACAGTGTCAAAGTACAAACTGGCAGAGTGACATCTCTGCTGGTTTAGGGTGTTGCAAACGTGCCATAAGGCACGTATGTGGCACCCATAGAGTAAGTGGCATTAGTGAAGAGTCTACTGCCACACCTCTGGCGCCGAAGAATACAGCACTGCCATGGCAGAGAGAGAAGTCCCCACTTGTGAGAGAGGGGCGGGGCATTCAAGGGGTGGGATTTGAGAATTGGGTCCAGGAAGGGGGAGGGATCAGCATTGGTCTCCTACCTGAAGGAGAGCTCCAGGACTCAATCTCCATGGGCTGCAGTATGTGCTCTAATGGCATGAATGCATTGTTGGGGGGGGGGTTTACAGTAGATAGGATTGGACTGCCACTCAATTTAGAAATCAACTGTAGGAAATTTTAATCAGAATTAAAATCCTGTGCAATTATGTGCGCCCAGCCTAAAGGTGCCAGCTGCTGCATCCTGTGCAGTTACTGGACTGCGGCTGTTCCGCCCTGGCTCACCACTGAAGAAGGGGACGTTCCGCTGAGCCTACTGCTGATTACAAAATCCTTTTTAATACGTCTCATTAGAACCCTATCAGCTCTTTGGCCAGGGGTGGCCAACCTTTCATCATGACTGCTACTGGCCCTTTAATGGTTATATAGGTGAGGGCATTTCAGCAGGTGTTGCTGCTTTAGCAGCACCATCAGCAATTGCACAACTCTTAAGAATGCAGGGGCCCTAATGGTGGAAGGTTGGCCACCCCTGTGTTAGGCGCTGAACATCAAAGCAATATTCTAGCTCCAAACAGCTGCTGGGCTGGGGATTTAAAAATATGTGTCTGTAGCACTTGCCATTCATTCCCTATTACAGGTGCACTTTAATTTACATTACATTATGTAGACTGTAAACGTAATACGAAAATCGAACACTAGACGGTGATGAAAACTCACTTAATGACGGATTCACTTTACAAACAGAGTTTTAAGAAGGTATACCTGTCTTTGTTTAATAACTCATTAACCACTCCTTTGCTTGCAAGAATAAGTGTGATCTTATGCATACCTACTCAGAAGTAAGCCCAATTCAGTTCAATGGGACCTAAAAAGGTAAAGGTGACCCCTGAAAATTAAGTCCAGTCGTGTCCGACTCTAGGGTGTGGTGCTCATTCCCATTTCAAAGCCGAAGAGCCAGCGTTGT
Source organism: Plestiodon gilberti rubricaudatus (assembly GCA_026170595.1). Lineage (NCBI taxonomy): Eukaryota > Metazoa > Chordata > Lepidosauria > Squamata > Scincidae > Plestiodon > Plestiodon gilberti. The sequence continues at coordinate 25,825,750 of JANXHW010000006.1, forward strand.
CCGAAGACGCCTCGGTGGTCATGTAGCCGGCATGACTCTCCTTGCCGCAGTGCGTAGCATGCAGATGGAACACGGAGAGATGTTTACCTTCCCGCAAGTGGTACCTATTTATCTACACGTATTAACATGCTTTGGAACTGCCAGGTTGGCTGGAGCTGGCCAAGCAACGAGAGCTCACCCTGTCGCGGATTCGAACTGCCGACCTTTCGATCGATAGCTCATGGTTTAGCGGTTTAACCCACTGCGCCACCCGCTGGCCTTCAATGGGACCTACTTCCAGCTAAATGTGGGAATTGCAGACCTAGAAGCCCATTCCTTTGCGGGCCTGATGGTGGCCAATCATGCAATCTGCCACCATAGAGTCCAGACCAACAGCACCAGAGCTGTACTGGTGTCCAGCACACATGTACAGATTCCCGTGTGCACAGCAGGGGCTCACAGACGTCTTGCTGGAGCAGATAAGGTGGAGGCAGATGTGATATGGCGTGGAGAGTGGTCTGGGTACGGGGTGGTTCAGGGGTGGAAGGGGAAGAATTTCAGTGGCAGAAGCAGACACTGAGATCTTGTCCCCCTTTCCTCGTCCAGAAATGCCCTCCTGAGTTTCCTCAGACTTATTGCAGCTAAATAGCTGCTACAGGTCCAAGGATACTCACTGGAGGTCAGCTGGACTATGGGGGGGAAGCAAAACAGATTTTTACTTACGTCTCCCAGACCATCTGGTCGCCCACCAACCATAACATACAGTGCACACTCTTTGGTGGTGGAGCATTCTATGAGCTGGCAGGTAATAGGATAACTTAATTTAAAAACAAAAGAAAACAAAACACCCATCTTTGAAGTCAACGGAATGGCTTTGATTCTCTACTCTACTTTTTTTAAAAAAATCATCTTTGGTTCTCTACTCCATGGATATGGGAGATATTATTTACGTGGAATATTACCTGATTACATTGCAGATTTGAAGGAAACAGGCTATATCTGTTGCCCATTGCTGTGAGCATGGACGTGAATGAAGACTTCTTATGCAATGCATGTGCTACAGCATGGACCGCATTGTAGATGCTGTAGCTTTGGCCAGTCATGCTCATTTCAAAAACAGTCCCTGGGAGGTTCTCCAACCTCTCTTGGCCAGTGCAAGTCTCTCTGCTGTCCTTGTCCTCATCAGCATCAGAAAATAAGCAATCAAATGCCTTTTCCCAGAAGATCCTGATGAAATCATCTCCTTTTTGTGAGTCTGGATGTAGGGACTGAAGAAAGTCTGAAAACCCCGGCACCTCATTGGAATGAATTGCGAAAGACAAGGTCCCATGGAAGACTTGTACATCAAAATGCCGGATCATGGAGTCTGATGAGAAATCCCATCGGGCCGTCATAATCCACACTTTCCCTATAGAAGTCTCTGTAACATCTTCCAACATTGTATAAAAAGATATGACCCCTTTCAAAACAGTTGTGGTCTGAGCTTCTGCATTGACAACAATCACTTGGACTTCAGATTTGATTAGTGAAAATAACCTGGCTAAAATGGGGTTTCCTAGATTTATCGTCTCTAGGTCTTGTGCTATCTTCAGAATCTGTGATAGTACTGGCAATTTTTTACTGAAGGCTGTACAGATTCCACAGTCAGACAACATTTTCATCATAGTCTGCACAAATATTTCTCCCTGATCATCATCTGAAACAATGATCCCAACCCATGTCCATTGGAAATGTTGGAGTAAACGGACAATCCCTCTGTACTGATGTGCTTCATTGGGGACCATCCGGTAAAAGGAAGGGAGCTGAGTTTTAACATTCCTTACTGGAAATGATACACAGTAGGCAATCTAAGCATAATAATAATAATAATAATAATAATAATAATAATAATAATAATAATAATAATAATAATAATAATTCTTTTAGATGTGGGAGGCAGAACTTATATAAAACGTTCATGAATCGCATCAAACAGCTGGCATTAAAAAAATTCTGAAATAGTAACCTTACTAGCTTCTTCTAAAAATGAATTTGTGAATGCATTTAATATGTAGTGAGCAAATGTTTGTGACATACGTAATTTACAAAACCATCCTACGTTTTCCAACCTAATAGAAAGCTCAAGGCAGCTTATAAACAAAGCTAAATGCAAAACGTACATCATAATATTAAAATCAGAATAGTTTATACCCACCATTGAGGCACTAGTAATGATGGGGTGGTCCTTATCTCAAGTGGAAGGGAATTCTACAGGCTGGGCAACACTACAGAAAAGTAACCACTACAAGTGTAGCCTCCAACTACATTTCCAGAAGTGATGGCACACGGGCAGCCTAATCCAGTCTAGCTAGACTGCAGGGTGGATGTAGAGCCACTCAAATGTCTGCCAGTACTTTTGCTGGCTGACATTTGAGAGGGCGGTGTAACTCTGGGCATGCCCGGGGAGGGGGATACGATCTCAGCTGAGCCATCACCCCCAATCCCTCCCCCTTTCCAGGCCCAGCCGACCAATCTCCCCTCATGGAACGCCTCAGATCTGCCCTCTTCCCACGCCTCAGCTGCCTTGTGGGGAACTCACCTTCCCTAGTGGATGTTCCTTTGGATCTGGAGTAGGTGGAGCAGTGCCTGTTTGCCCGTACCGGCTTCAAAATCACTACCTGATCGCCCTCTTTAAAGGTTAGTTTCCTGGCATGCTGATCATACCAAACTTTCTGTTCCCGTTGAACTTCCTGAAGATTCTCTTTAGCCAAAGCCCACACTTCTCTCAATGTATTTTGAAGTTGATCTACAAAATCTATCACATTCACCTTACTTGATAGACTAGACCCCTCCCACTCATGATGACACATTAATTCTAATGGACCCCTAACTTCTCCCCCATACATCAATTCAAAAGGGTAAAATCCAAGAGATGGATGGGGAACAGCCCGGTAAGCAAACAACAACTGTGAAAGAACCAAATCCCAATTATTAGAATGCCCCTGAATTTACTTTTGGATCATAATTCTCAAAGTCCCATTAAAACGTTTTACCAGCCTGTTACTTTGATGAAGATATGGCACAGCAACCAAACGGCTAATACCATGACTTCCCCACAACTTTTCCATAACTCCAGAAAGAAAATTAGTACCAGAATCCATAAGAATTTCTAATGGCCATCCTACTTGAGGAAAAAAACTTTGTATAAAAAGATATGACCCCTTTCAAAACAGTTGTGGTCGGAGCACACAACTGTTTTTGTGCTATTTTGCTGGCACCGGCGATCCGCCCCCCCCCTCCGGATCCTGTCTTACCTGCGTCCGGTGGCCGTCAGGAGGTCCGTCATCAGAGCAGGGGAGCCCGGCCTCTCCACTGGCCTTCCCTGCTCTAATGTTTTCGCAAACATACATTACGGCACATTTGCAACTACTTCCGGCGCGGGAATGCTCGTTCCAATCTTCCAGCCGGAGATTTCATGTGGGCTAATAATCTTGCCACTAATGCAAGAACATATACAAAATACTGCCTTTCCTTTACTCTGACTCACATTCGTCCCAACAAGGTAAAAACAAAAACAAAAACTGTCTATCTTCCTTAAGCTGTTTTAAATAAGAAAAAAAAAAGCTTTCACAGCCAAATGTATCAAAACTATATAAAATTCCAAATACAAAATCATTTCTCAGGGTTCATGTCCACACCTGCTGCTTGAGGGGAAAAAAAGAGATTTTCAATGATAGCTCTGCTGCCACCAGCCCAGGAAGAAAACAATTGGAGGGGTTCCCTGGGCTAAACCTCCTCCTTCGATTATTTATAAAAATGAGCAGAGAGTTTTCCCATCAATCCACAGATAATCCCAGACACAAAATAATTCTACAATTTAACAGTTTTATTGGAAACCCATAAAATAGAAATGCAAAAAGATAGGAGGGTTTCTTCCACATATATACAATTGGCAGATAAAAAGTACACTTAAAAAGCTCTATAAACAGCTCATAGAAAAGACTCTAAAATACTATAAAACTCCTTCCTTGACTAGTCAAATCCACATTCGTTTTAACCCCCACTACTCCAGGGTTATTCCCGTCTCTCCTCTAGAATTCACAAGAGAGACTGCTAAGTTCCCCCTTCCTTGAGGAATTTATTCTTCTTATAATGAGGAGCGCTCCTGTTTCAAATTAGCAGCATTTCTACCTCTAAGATTTACACATAAGTAGTCCTACCTGTAATATTTACACCTAAAGGAGTCCTAAAAGTGTTTGCTGAAAGCTGTTTACACACAAAGTGGGGAAAGAGCCTAACATGAACCAGTGGTTCATGACAGGGATAAACTAGAAATACCCCATGAAAAGCTAATTGATTCATGTAAGGTCCAATCTTACCCAACTTCTAGCACCGATGCCACTGCCATGCATCCTGGGATAAGGGAACTAATGTTCCCTTACCCTGAGGAGGCTACCGTGACTGTCCACCACCACAGGATGCAGTTCATGCCCTTTTGGCACGGCGACATTGGCACAGGAAAGTTGGATATGATTGGGCCCTTAGGATATTTCATTCCTACCTTGGGGCCAATTTTTGGTTTGAGTAAACCTGATCAAAGTCAACTAAATTGGAACAAAAAGAAATCAATATCACTTTCCATTGTCTGTAAATTTCTGGCAGTATTCTTGCATATACCATAAAAAGACTCATATACTCACAGTGCAATCCAGCCTAAGGATCCGCCAGGAGGCACCCGCGTGGCAGTAAGTCTACTCGGGGAGGTGGAAGCTCATCCCCTTCCCCGAGTGTAACCGGGGTTGGGGCCGATCAGCCTCCTCAGAATTCCGCCAGCTGAGCAGGGGAGGCCGGACTTGAGTCGGCATTCCCTGCTCTTGAGTCCGCTGGAAGCCCTAGCGCTAGGATTGCGCTGTCAGACATATAAAACAATGTTCCTGACTCACATGCTGATTGTACCTGTGGAATCATGTAGATGCCTAATTGAGTAGCCATGTGAAGGGAGATATCGGAATCAAGTCCTCCAATGACGGCTATCAGATGCTTCTGCTTGTCACATTTAAAGTTGGGGACAAAACTTTCTTGCATGGAGAGCAGTTTCAGGGGGTTCTGATGTGTCATCCTTGCATTAATATAACTGTCGTAAATGTGGAATCCCAGGCTGACATTTGGTAGGATCTTGGGGTTCTCATTGATCTCCTTCACAGCAAAGGCCAAGGACAGGACATGTTGGTAGTACTTTGGCACTGGACTAAAGGAAGTATTACATTGTGTGTTAAATACATATTAAACCATACTTGAAATACCTATGTGAAAGTATTCCATGATATGCATTATCAAAGCCCCAAATGTTACTAGACCAGAACTTTGTAAATATACTTTGTAAACCGTAACTTTGTATACTGTTCTCTCTTTTTGCTTCTATTGTTTTCATACATACCCCATGCCATAAGGACAAGTATAATGATAGTGTCTTGTTAGTTCTGAGAGCAAATAAAATTCATGGGCTTGATTCAGACAAAGTTAAGCACAAGTCAATTCTGTGGATTGATTTGAATGGGAACACTGGCAGATTTATCATTCTCAAGCACTTCCAGGTAAAATTAATGGTAGTTAGAAGAACTTTGCCAGTGTTATTCCCATCTTGCTTTATAGCTAAAATCTATAAAATCACTGTGCTTCTGTTTCCATTGATGCATAGCAGTTCCTGACAACTGGCTCAGAAGCTGAACATTTTAGGAAAATGGTTTCTTCAATTCCTCCCATAGCACTTTAATGGTACCAGTGTGTGCCATCTTTTGATGGAGAGGACAGGATCTGGTGCACACCATCAGATCTACCCCATCCCACAGCCTCCCCGCCCCCTTCCTCTCCTCAGACATGTGCCAGCTAAAGCTCACTTCTGAACATATCCGTCCTTGTGTGGTATATTTCTAATGGTCATGGTACTGAAGGATGATCTTTTATGATCTGGTAGGTCCCATGATTTCAGACTTATGGACGTATGAATGGATTTCCTTACACAAGTTCTTCTACCAGCTTTGTTTTGGGGTGTTCGCTGAAAGAAATGTCATCAAATAGGCAGCCAAACTGTGAAACAATTGCTCCAATGATGACATTGTCGCCCTGATGATATTTGTATGGCAGCTGAGAGGGATCAGTCATGCTACACATAACAGTCTTTACTCTGCATTCAGTTGGAGGAAAAAGATGGCATTGGATCAGCAGCAGTAACAGAAATATCCTTGACATCATGCAGAGAATTCCCAGTGTCTTTCTCTCACCCACCAGCAGCCTGGCTAAAATACGCTCCTTCAATGATTCCAGAATCTTTTGCTGAACTAAGCTGCCAACACCATGAATTTTGCAATCCTAGATGTTCACAGTTCCTCAGTTCAGCTCTGATCAGGACACAGGTGATTTTTATGTAAGTATTTGGACTTGGTTATGAACAATGTTTATGGCCTTTGAAAATTCATGAGACTTGCCTAGATGGAGCCTTAATCATAGTAATTAAAGAAATTACAGGTTTCAATACAATTATTCCAGACTGCTGTGCTGGTTGTGTCCTTAGGAAAACTATGAGATCTGCCTAGATGGAGCCTGAATCATAGCAATTACATGTTTCTAAACCATTATTCCAGGATGCTGTGCTGGTTGATATTGTTTTTGTCAGATGATGCAAAGAAAGTTATCGCTGCATCTTCCAATGAACAGTGATGTAGACATTGGTCTATTGAACAAAGACAAATCAATAACCACCAGCATTGGTCTAAACCAGCTTCATCTACACTGTAAACCAGGGTCTAAGCAGTCACCAGGCAGTGAACGATCATAGTACATAACCTGAAATAAGGCCATAAGTTTTTATTAATAAAACTCAGAAAACTAACTTAAAACCACCTGAAATTTATTTCAGGTCTTCTGCTCCCACTCAAATACAATGAAAGACAAAGGCGTCACTATGGTGGGGGCGGTACCATAAGTTCTGCACCATCCTAGTCCCCATTTACACCCCGGTAAGAAGTGGCCCCACCCCCTTGCCGTCAGAGCCATTCAGTGTGGTGATGGCAATGGGCAGGGAGTCTACTTCCCATTGCCTTTGCCAAAATGAATGGCTCCGACAGTGAGGTCACTTCGTACCGGTGTGTAAACGGGGACTAGTACGGCATGGAATGTACGGTACCACCCCCACCATAGCAACACCTCTGATCAAAGAGGAGGCAGGTTACACGTTTCAGGGAGGGAATTCCACAACCTAGGTGCTGCCACTGAAAAAACCATTCCTCTAGATTAGATATGGATCAATTTCTCCTTATTAGCTGATCTTTGATATTCAGTTCAGGCCTCAAGATAATTATGTAGTATTTTATGAAATTCAGGGTATACGGGTGAAGAAGCCATGTATTAATAGAGTCCAGCTAGAATTAAAATCAACCAATACTGCACGTAGTCTCCTATCATTTAGGCACTACGATACAGACAAGACAAGACACGATACAGACTACGATACAGACAAGACAAGTGCCTAAATGATAGGAGACTACGTGCAGTATTGGTTGATTTTAATTCTAGCTGGACTCTATTTATACATGGCTTCTTCACCCGTATACCCTGAATCTCATAAGATTATAGTGGGCCATGAAAGCCTTAGATCTATGTAGTATTTGGGGGAAAAGTTACAGCCCAGTAACCCAGCACTAGTGGCCAAGATAGAGAAGATCTCCACAGATCCATGTATTGAACGTTGAACGATACCTGATTACATTGCAGATTTGAAGGAAACAGGCTACATGCCCATTGCTGAGAGCTTGGGACTGAATGAAGACATCTTATGCAGTACATGTGCTAAAGCATGGAACACATTTTAAATGCTGTAGCTTTGGCCAGTCATGCTCATTTCAAAAAGAGTTCCTGGGAGGTTCTCCAACTTTTCTTGGCCAGTGCAAGTATTAATATTCACCTTGCTCTCATCAGCATCAGAAAAAAGCAATCAAATCCCAGAAGATCCTGAAGAAATCATCTCCTTTTTGTGAGTCTGGATGTAGGTAATGAAGAAAGTCTGAAAACCCCGGCACCTCATTGGAGTGGATGGCAAAAGACAAGACCCCATGGAAGACTTGTATATCAAAATACCGATTCATGATGTCTGTTGAGAAATCCCACTGGGCAGTCATAATCCACACTTTCCCCATAGAAGTCTCTGTAACAACTTCAAACATTGTATACAAATATATAATCCATTTCAAAACAGTTGTGGTCTGAGCTTCTGCACTAACAACTACTTGGACTTTGGATTTGATTACAGACATGAATCCGGCAACAAAGGGGTTTGCTAGTTTTATCATTTTTAGTCCTTGTGCTATCGCTATGATCTGAGATAGTATGGGTATTTTTTTATTGAAAGCTGTACATAGTCCATGTTCAGATAGCATTTCTGTCATGGTCTGCACAAATTGTTCTCCATCCAGAGGGGTACCCAGCCGATTTGGCATGTGGGGCCGGGTCCTCACCGCCCCCCTATAAAACTAATTAGCATAATTTATGCTAATTAGTTTTTCCCACTTTTTTCACCGATTTTCGGCGATTTTAAGCCTAGAACTGGGGTTTTTAGTAAGTATGTATGCTTTACCGGCACTTTTGTGATACTGGACGCTCCCTCGACGATTTTAAGCCTTCTCCCGGGCGCGCAGCTTCTCCGTGCACCCGGCCCGGGTCTCTGTACAATCTTCGTAGTTTGCGCATGCGCAAACCCACGGAGTCTCCAGGGACGTTCTGGGCATGCTCAAACTACTCCCTGGAGCGTCCCTGGAGATGCCGTGGGTTTGCGTCTCCAGGGACGCTCCATGGAGTAGTTTGCGCAAGCCCAGAACGTCCCTGGAGACTCCGTGGGTTTGCGCATGCGCAAACTACGAAGATTGTACAGAGACCCGGGCCGGGTGCACGGAGAAGCTGCGTGCCCGGGAGAAGGCTTATAATCGTCGAGGGAGCGTCCAGTATCACAAAAGTGCCGGTAAAGCATACATACTTACTAAAAACCCCATTTCTAGGCTTAAAATCGCCGAAAATTGGCGAAAAAAAGCGGGAAAAATTCAAATTTTTCCCGCTCTTCCCCAGAGCCTCCCGCCCCCCCAGGAGCCTCTGCGCCCTTGCACCCTGGGGCCCACCGCCCCAGGGCACCACATCAGGGGACGCCCCTGTCTCCATCATCATCATCATCCGAAGCAAAGATCCCAACCCACGTCCATTGGAAATGATGGAGTAGATGGACAATCCCTCTGTACTGATGTGCTTCATTGGGGACCATCTGGTAAAAGGAAGGGAGATGGATCTTAACATTCTTCACTGGAATTGATACACAGTAGGCAATCTAAGCAAAATAATACTTATACTTTTTAGATGGAGGAGGCAGAACTGATTGAAAACTATAATGAATTGTGTCAATACGTACTGTACTGGGTTGGATTACATCTTTTTTTCTGAGGTAGAAATCTTACTAGTGTCTTTTATGAAGGAATTTAATAGCAAGTGAGCAAATTTTTGTGACATATTTTGCAAAATAATCCTACATTTGTCATTCTACTGGAAAGATCAAGGCAGCATATAAACAATAATAACTAAATGCAAAAGTACACCATAATATTAAAACCATAAAGTAATCAAAATATTTTATTCCCATCGTTGCTAAATAATGATGAGGTGGTTCTGATGTCAAGTGGACGGGAATTCCATAGGATGGGCACTACACCAGAAAATGACCCACTACAATTTGCCTCCAACTACATTTCCAAAAGTGATGACACAGTAACTTTCACCGCATGCAACTTCCTGTCCTTTTCTTCCTCGATGCCCACATCCAAGTGGGTTATAAGTCACAATGCTACACTCCCTGCTATGGATCTCCTCGGACCTGTGCCAGCTCCTATGCCAGCTCCTGTGCCAGCTCCTTAGCTGGCACATGTCTGAGGAGAGAAAGGGGGAAAGGAGGACGTGGAAAAGGAGGATAGGATCCAGAGCACACCAGTGCCGCTAGATATACATTAATGATATACATTATCACAGCCCAAAATGTTACTAGACCTGAATTTTGTAAATATTCAAGCCATATATAGAAAGTGGCTGGCAAAAAGGAAAGGTTGTCCATTAACAAATTAAAAACCATATAGTCCAAGTTTTCAGGCCATTTAATTAAAAGGTTAAAAACATTCAACTCCTTTTGATTAATTAAAAGGGTGAACCAGACGGCGAGGGAAGGATGGCCATTGATCAGACTGGGTTGGGAGAGGGCAGGGATATTGGCGGCGTTCTCCACCGATATCCTGAGCCCTCTCCCCTCCTTGGGCGGCCTACCTCCCCCGGCTTGAATGTATGACAGCTTCAGAGCGGACGTAAATTTGAGGAGGCCCATAGGGCCTCAGCCAGCTTGCATGCGGGGAAGGAGACAAACAAAATGATGCTGGCCAGTGTCAACCATACCAGCAGGGCCTTCTGTGTTTCACAGATGCCAGAAGTATGTTAAATGATAAAGTGAAAGGCATAAATCTATGTGATATTTGATAAGAGACCATAACAAAGAGAATACATTTACAGCACAATCATAAGCATTGCTTGATGAAAAATAAACCCCTCTAGGATCACTGGGACATCATCTCTAGTAAGAGTGTTTATGATTCCCATTCTTGGAAGAATCCTGCTAATAAATCTAAATGCACCTTTCAAAGAAATAATAATCAAGTTCTCTTCTGAACATGTCTGTCCTTGTATGATATATTTCCAGTGGTGGTGATCTGGGCTTTATGAAGGTATAAATGGATTTCCTTACATAGGTTGTTCTATCAGCTTTGTTTTGGGGTGTTCGCTGAAAGAAATGTCCTCAAATAGGCAGCCAAACTGTGAAGAAATCGCTCCAATAACCAGAGCTCCATTCTGATGATATTTGTATGGCAGCTGAGAAGGATCAGTCATGCTACACATAACAGTTTTTACTTTGCATTCAGTTGGAGGAAACAAATGGCATAGAATGAGCAGCAGAAGTAACCAAAATGTCCTTGCCATCTTGTTAAGAATGTCCCATTTCTTTCTCTCCTCCACCAGCTGCCAGGCTACAACACCCTTGTTGAATGATTCTAGAATCTTTTGCTGGATCAAGCTACCAAAACTGTGGACCCTGCAGTCCTAGATTTTTACAGTTCCTCAGTCCAGCTCTGATCTGGGTACAGATAATATTTTATGTATTTGAACTTGTTTATTGACGGTGTTTGTGGCCTTAGAAAATCCATATGAGATTTGCCTAGATGGAGCATGAATCATAGTAATTTATCTTAATGACAGCAGCCAGGTGGTGAGCAATCTTAGTTTGAAGGAGGAAGGACACAACCTGGAGGATGGACATAGATAGATAGATAGATAGATAGATAGATAGATAGATAGATAGATAGATAGATAGATAGATAGATAGATAGATAGATAGATAGATAGATAGATAGATAGAACCTTGATTGGCATAAACATAAAATAAATAGAACAAACATATGCAGCAACCACTATAGAAAATAAAACAGCATCTTGCCCTAACATACAATCTAAGCACTATGATAGTTCACCAAACATCTCTTGGCAACCAGCTTTAAAAACAAAGCGACCTTCTCCATTTTTCCATTCCTCACATCTGATAAAATATACCGAATTTTTCCTAAAACCTCCCAACTCCAACCCCCATTAATCAAAATTGGATTCAAAAATGACATTCGAAGATCTTTATAAAAGGGACAATGTAAAATCATGTGCTGGATGGACTCCACACCACCCAGAACATAACTGCAGTTTCTCTGCTCAAGCGGAATCCCTTTAAATCCCCCATAAAAGAACTCTGAAGGCAAGACAATGCATCTTGCCAAGGAGAAGGCTCTTCTATCTTGAGGGTTTTTTTAATGAATAAAGGTACGCTGCTGGTTGACCATAAGAAACTGGAATCTGCAGTAGTCTTAGTAGCTGCACTTCTCAACTCCTCTCATCTCCTGCTGATCTATATCTAATAGCCTGGTCTTAATCACACTCAAGTCCTGTTCTTGAGAAAGCAGTCCTACCATGTCTAGTGAAAGGCCAATTGACTGAATATTCTTTCCGAAACAAATTAACATAAAACATAAAACTTTATTAATAAAACTCAAAAAACTAACAGGCAGCCGAATCTTGAAAAAACTCCAGCTCCGGAATGAGCGTTCCGGTGACAGAAGAGGTCGCAAATGTGCCGTAAGGCATGTTTGCGCCTCCTCGGGAGCAGGAAAGGCTGGTGCAACGCTGACCTCCCCAGCTTTGGTGAAGGAAACGACCCTGCCACCAACAGACATGGTAAGTTAGGCTCCAGCAGCCGGGAGGGGGGCGGATTGCTGGGGCAGGGATGGTGACCATTGGCCCAAGCAGCCTGGGAGGGGGAGCGGGATGGCCCTCAGCCATATCCTGACCCCCGCTGGGTGCCGGGCCTTTACACAGCCTCCTCTTACTTCCGCCAGCAAAATCGCTGAGGAGGTCAATCCAGGTGGCCGGCCATTATACTCGGGGAAGGGGACAAGTGTCTCCTTCCCCGAGTAGACCTCTGGCCGGGCTCCAGGATGGCAGACTCAGAGGCGAACGTAGAACCTCGTGTGGTGGGGGCTGCCACTGCTATGCCCCGATGTAGTGCCTCCGCAGACCGGAAACACCCTCCCCCCAGCGTTTCGGCTCCTTTTTTTGAGCCAAACGGCACCTGGGAGGGTGGGAGGGCCAAACCTGCAGCGTTCTCGCTGCAAAGAAGACACGGGAGAAGACGTGCACCCTGGGGCCCACCGCCCCAACCGCCTCCAGTGCCACATCGCCTCTGATGGCAGCTGGTGGTCAGGATACGGCGGGTGTCCCGGGGGGGCGCCGGCCGGATCTTAGTCAGGATTGGGCAAACTGAAATAAAGGAGTTTTGAGCTCCCGCTCAAATACCATCAAGAAAGAGGCAGGATGCAATTTATAGGGAGGGAATTTCACAGCCTAGGTGCTGCTACTAAGAAAGTCATTCCCCATTAGTAGATTTCTATTAATTTCTTCTTTTTAGCTGCTCCTTGCTGTTCAGCTCAGGCTTCAAGATAATTATGTAGCATTTGGGGAAAAAGATACAGCCCAGCAACCCAGCACTAGAGGCCAAGATAGAGAAGATCTCCACAGCCACCATGTATTTTCCCTTGGTGCTCAGGTAAGGAGGAAGAAAGGACAACCAAACACTGCAAAAGACCAACATGCTGAAAGTGATGAACTTGGCTTCATTGAAACTGTCTGGCAACTTCCTGGCTTGGAAGGCAACCATGAAACTGACCGTAGCCAGAAAACCCAAGTACCCCAGAACACAATAAAACATAGCTATTGAACCTTCATTGCACTCCACTACAATTTCTTCAGTCAGAGAGTCCATGTCCAAGTCTGGGAACGGAGGAGCAGTGCAGAGCCACGCAGTGCAAATACTGACTTGAATCAGGGAGCAACCAAGGATAATGGAATTTGACAGTCTCTTCCCCACCCATTTCCTCATCCTGGACCCTGGCTTGGTGGCCATGAAAGCCAGAACCACAATGATGGTTTTCGCCAAAACACAAGAAACAGCCACTGCGAAGATGAGACCAAAAGTTGTTTGTCGTAAATAACAGGTCACTGCCTGAGGCTGACCAATGAATAGCAAGGAACAAAGGAAGCAGAGAAATAGGGAGATGAGCAGAGAGTAGGTGAGGTCTCGATTGTTGGCTTTGACAATGGGTGTGTCCTGGTTTTTGATGAAAATCCTGAGCACCAAAGTTGTGATCAAAGAGAAAGAGAATGCCAAGGTACTTAATGTAATTCCCAAGGGTTCTGTGAAAGAGAGAAAATGGAGTTCCTTGCGGAGGCATTGATCTTGATTCTTGTTTGGAAATTCACCTTCTGGACATTTGAGACAGTCATCCATATCTGAAAAAAATTGAACATATTCAATTTCAATCTATCAGTTATGCCATTTTTCCTTTTTATCCTGTATCCACTGAAGGTGATGTATTCATCCGTAATTATTCAGATTTGTCCCCCAATCTACTTTTCTTAAAATATTGCTTTATTCAAATCACTCATGCTTTCTCGCAGTAATATGGAGCTATTGTCTTATCTGAAACCTGCTTCCCAGCTGAGGCAATTCCATGATACCTTTCAATTGCACTATGGTTGTGGTAAGGTATTTGCAGATGAATAAAGAAGCAATGCTCAGACACTTCCAGCCATGTTATATTCAGTGTGGTGTTTTAATAGACTAGAAGAGAAAGTGATATTTGGAGGTTCTTCGAAGGATATGAATGAGTAGATACCATGAAGCATGGGATAAGTTCCATCATGGGAGAAGATGTAGTGGTAGAACCTCCTTTGTGTATGTGATTCTGTTTCCAGTTCTGCATTTTGGACATATGTAACATGTGCACCCAAGATCACAGCCGGAGGTCCAAATAGACCCATTAAGGCAGCAGAATATTCCCTTACCTAGAGGAGAACTCTGGGACTGCACCCTCACACCGCAAGATGCATTACGCTCTCTGATGTCACAGCTGCATTGGGGGGGGGGAAGAGACAGAACCGTTTCTAAAATTTACTTCTTAGTAAATATGTATTGGATTGCACTGTACTGTATGTCTCCTACCCTTCCAATATGAAAACTTCCCTTCTGGACATGGGTCACAATCATAGCAACAAAATGGCTTCCCTTCCTTCTTTTTTCTGCTGAAACCCGGATAGCAGTGGTCATTACACACAGCAATGGGCAGCACCTATGGGGGGAGAGAGAGAGAGAGAGAGAGAGAGAGAGAGAGAGAGAGAGAGAGAGAGAGAGAGAGAGAGAGAGAGAGAGAGAGAGAGAGAGAGAGAGAGAGCATGTATCACTCATCTACCTAGTAAGCCTCTCTTCATTTAATAAGATCAAACTTGCTTCTCTCTGGAAGGAGAGGGGATGGCTTATAGCTGGATGGGAGCAATCAATTATGAATTTTGGAAATTCAATACTGAACAAATGAACTCAGTTTCAAATAGGCTTTCAAGGGGCTGGTTTGAAAAGAGACAGAACCGTTTCTAAAATAATTCCTTCTTTTGATCTTTGATGGCCTTATGGATCTTTGTGGGACTGAGAAGTTTTGGACATCCATACAGATAATGTAAGCAGCTTAGGGTGTCTCACAGTGGGGTCTAGACAGAAAGTCATGAATTTCTATCCTTAACATTCACATTGTGTACCCCTAAGACATGCTATTTCCGTGCAGAAACTGGCCTGCTTTGAACAAGAAAATATTTTTGCTCATATCTCATTCATATGAACTGGAACATTTCCCATTTAGCCTTTCACCTTACAACCTCTAGACAGATCTCACCTGATTAAACATGCTGTGCCATGTGATGGCCTCCTGATTAATGGTGAATTCTGTGTCAGGAAAAGCCCATGGATCCATCATTCCTGCTTTCACTCTTAAGAAGGACTGGTTTGGGAAAGTAACCCAGTTGATCAGATCAAATCCGCCTGCTAATTCACCTTCCGCATCAAAAGACACTGTGTCTCCAGCACTATTGTTAAAGGAGATGTTCCTCAGGAAAGGGTGAAGCTAGAATGAAAAACAGGTCAAGGAAGACATCATAAAGTGTACTAGTTTTACTGAAAGAAATTTTGTTTTGTTTATTTCTTCACCACAGTGTGTAAGCCCAGAGGCGATCCTACACCCCCGTGGGGGGCATCAATGCAACAACCCCCACGTGACATCACAAGCCCCTACATCACTTTTGTGCCGCGAAATGTGGCAGTGAGAAAGCACCCCCATGGGGGGCGTTTAGACTGAGTTTTGGTCTAAAACCCCGCTGGGGGTGCGGCCGGGGAGGGGTTGCACGAGCGTGCATTTTTTAAAAAAAAAGAAAAAATGTTAAAAAGTTGTTTCCTTACCTTTTTGCTGCAGTCTGCTGCGTTTCCTTCCATCTACAAGCTGAAATCACACTCCAGAAGCCTCTTCCGGGTTGTGCGACTCCCCCTCCCTTTCCCAGGATAGCTCCAGAATGCATTGCACTGCATGCTGGGGGCAAGCTTTTCTAATGTCACCATGAACAATGGAGCTAATTTACAAGTGGGATATTACCTGATTACATTGTAGATTTGGAAGAAATAGTCTACATTTGTTGCTTGTTGCTCTGACCTTGGGCCTGAATGAGGACAACTTTTGCAATGCATGTGCTACAGCATGGACCGCATTGTAGATGCTGTAGCTTTGGCCAGTTATGCTCATTTCAAAAAGAGTTCCTGGGAGGTTCTCCAACTTTTCTTGACCAGTGCAAGTATCACTGCTCTCTTCGCTCTCATCCAAATCAGGAAATAAGCAATCAAATGCTTGTTCCCAAAAGATCCTGATGAAATCATCTCCTTTTTGTGACTTTGGATGTAGGCATTGAAGAGATTCCGAAAACCCTGGAACCTCATTGGAGTGGATTGCAAAAGATAAGGTACCATGGAAGGCTTGTATATCAAAATGCTTCTCCTTTGACAATGCTGAGAAATCCCAACGGGCTGTCATAATCCATACTTTCCCTACAGATGTCTCTGTAACGCCTTCTAACATTGTATAAAAATATATTATCCATTTTAAACCTGTTGTGGTCTGACCATTGGCATTGACTACAATTACTTTGACTTCGGATTTGATTAGAGACATGATCCTGGACACAATGGGGTCTTCCATATATAAAGTATCTAGTAATTGTGCCATCTCTACAATTTGAGATAATACTGGTATTCTTTTAGTAAAGGCTGTACAGATTCCATGTTCAGAAAGCATCTTCATCATGGTCTGCACAAATCTTTCTCCATTATCATCCTCTGAGGCAACAATTCCAACCCATGTCCACTGGAAATATTGAAGTAGATGGACAATCCCTCTGTACTGATGTGCTTCATTGGGGACCATCCGGTAAAAGGATGGGATCTGCATTTTAATGTTCCTCTTTGGAACTGATACACAGTAGGCAATCTAATAATAATAATAATAATCAGAATCAGAATCAGAATCAGAATCAGAATCAGAATCAGAATCAGAGGACCCAAGCTAAACCATAGTGAATCCAGCTAAATTAATGCTGAGAAAATGCAATATTCTTAAATAAGGAGTTACTACTGTCTTTAGACAAAAAGTATGTGAGCAAAAATAATGGGCGATAAACAAACATTGTGAATCTCTTATATACTTATTTTTAAAATTCTCCCTATTGCAAGACAGCTTGAAAACACTGATAAATCAGTGCAAATGTGTGCCCAGCTGATAAATCAGTGATAAATCAGTGCAAATGTGTGCCCAGCAATTCTGAGGTAAACTATTTACTGGAACGTTGCATAAGAAAAAAAAATCAAAGCAGCCCAAACAATGATAATGAAATATTCCCAGAACATAAAGTGAAAATAAACAGGCTGAAAGACAAATTTTACACAACCCTTCAGAACACCAAGAGTTGGTGTTCAATTGGCACCACAAGGGGGAACCTTGTCACAAGTTGCCACCAGCTGAATTTCTAGTGACAATGGCGCATTAACACTTGTAACATGAAACCTCCCATCTTTTTCTTCATTGATGCCAGATATATATACAGTATTTTAGTCACAATGCTATTCTCAGTAAACTTCATTCTCTTCCTAACGTACAAGATCCTAATGTGTAAATGTACACAAAATGTCAGATAGTCATGTAATATTAATTTTGTTCTGTCTTTGTGTACATGCATGTTTTATGCACATGACACATTTATTGCTTTAATACTTTCTGTACTTAATTTCTTATTTCTTGGAT
Organism: Plestiodon gilberti rubricaudatus; assembly: GCA_026170595.1. Taxonomy (NCBI): domain Eukaryota; kingdom Metazoa; phylum Chordata; class Lepidosauria; order Squamata; family Scincidae; genus Plestiodon; species Plestiodon gilberti. Next base: position 25,843,545 of record JANXHW010000006.1, read on the forward strand.
TTTTTCCAGATTTATTGGAGTTGTGGATTCTCAAGTAACATCTTTCCATCCCTTTTCCAGGTAAACATTGTATGATGTTGTGCAGTGTAGCAAACAGCATCAGATATCAAGGTGCCAAGGAAATGTAAAAAGAGGCCTAAGAGACCCTAGTTATTCAGTCATCTAGGGAGGAAGAAACCAGAAATATCCAATAAAGAGTCTGTTTTATATTTGAAATAAATATTTGATACTAATAAATTAATCATAATCAACTTTATAGGCAAAAGATGAGAATGGAATGGAAAGGGGAAAAAAAAAACACTCTGCCCTGTCCCTAAAACTCCAGGAATGTCCCTGAGTGAATGTTAAAGGATCAGTATTCAAAAGAGATGAAGATGCTTTGTGACCCACATACAGATTGTACCTGTGGAATCTTGTAGATGCCTAATTGAGTAGCCATGTGAAGGGAGACTTCAGAATCGAGTCCCCCAATAACTGCTATCAGATGCTGGTGCTTTTCACATTTGAAGTTGGGGACAATTCTTTCTTGGGTAGAAAGAAGCTTCAGGGTGTTCTGATGAGTCATCCTTGCATTTAAGTAACTGTCATAAATGTGGAACCCCAGGGTGACATTTGGTAGGATCTTCGGGTTCTCATTGATCTCCTTCACAGCAAAGACCAAGGACAGGACATGTTGGTAGTTCTTTGGAGCTGAACTAAAAGAAGTGTACATTTTGTATGAAGCAGATATTCAATTTTACTTGAACTATGTATGTGAAGGCAATCCATTACACACAGTAGTTTTACATGCTAGTAGTATAATGATACAATCCTGTCTAACTTTGTGCCCTGTGATGCAGCAAGGTCGATGTAGCCTGAGCTGCATCCAGGGCACAAAAAGGCTGCCTGGGAGGTCACCTCAAGGGAAGGGAACATTTGTTCCCTTCCCTTGGGTAAAGCCCCAGCCACCCCAATGGGGTGACTCTGATGTGCACCAGCTATTTTGCTGGTGCACATTTGAGCACCCATGTAGTGGCGACCAGGCCTGGGAAGAGGGATAGGATTTCAACAGAGCAACCGCCACCGATCCCTCCCCCTTCCCGGGCCTGGCTGACCAATCCCCCCCCAGAATGCCCTGTTTCGCCCCCACTCCGCCGCCCAGTGAGAAGCCTACCTTCTCTGGCGGGCACTCCTAGGGATTTTGTGCAGGGAGAGCAGCACCGGCCTCTTTGCCGACACGGCCTCCTCACCAGGTGACACAAACGTGCTCTGGCAGTCTACAAGGTAGAGAGAATTGGGTGTCATAAATATTGAAGTCAAGACAGGCAAAAAAGAGAGTTATTTAAATAGTGCAATCTTTCCTATCTTCGGAGTATACGGATACAATTCTTATCTAAGCAACCTCTCCTCCTTGGTCTTTTGTCAGCGTTCTCCACACTATAAAGAAATGTATAACGATGGTTTCCTGCCAGCTCGTAAATAATAAAACAAATCTTGAAAACTGGCTCACAGTTTGCTGAAGAGTTCAGGAAAGAGGTCTCTTCAAGCCCTCCTCCCACCCTATAATTCTTTCCTATGTACAGCAAATCCTCACTTAAAGTTGTTGATAGGTTCTTCTTGGAAACCGCAACTTTAAGTGAAACGACTTATAATGAAACCCATGTTACCATAGGCTAATTGATAAACGTAAATGTCCCTATGACATTTTCCCATCAACTGTAAAACGAAATGATTTTAAGTGAGGACTTGTTGTATATGCTCAAAAAATAGTTCAAGGAACATTTATGTGATTTAACATTAGTCCATAGTACCCAAAAGCAATCAGTAGCTCAACATCTGTCATTGATAGAGAACCATGGAGGTGCAGGTAGAGCTTTGAATTTATGTGGATATAAACATCAAAAGAGGTCATAGCCCAGTACTAGAGTTTGCATGCATGATGTTGAAAATTCAGCATGTTCAGAGTAGAGAAAGTTTCCTCTCTGGAACCCTGGAGAACTGTTACCAGTCAGGGGATACAATCCTAAACGTGCTTACCTGGGAGTAAGTCCTATTGAACTCAATGGGACATACCTCTGAGTAGACAAGCATATAATTGTGCTGAGAGTCAATAATAACAATCTAAATTGCCCAATAGGGTATTTCTATATAAGATGGTTTTCTATGCTTCACAGAACCAGAGTATTTTAATGGTCATGGGAAGGAAAAAGTTAAAGACATGAAATATAGAAGAATTTAGAAGACATATAGAAGAATAGAAGACATATAGAAGAAAATACAGTGTATTTACAGCAACATCCTAGACATGTTTACTCAGAAATGAGTCTCTAAGCACAAAGGAATTGTTCTCGAGTAAGTGCATTTATGATTGCAGACTTCTACATTTGTTGAAACAATCCTGCGAATAAGTCTAAATGCACCTTCCAAAGAAAGCATAAACAAACTCTCTTCTGAACATGCCTCTCTAGTTATGACATATTTCTAAGGCATCTGATCTGGGCTGCAGAATATTATGGGGGTAAATGGATTAACTTACATAACTTCATTGATCAGCTTTGTTTCGGGGTGTTCACTGAAAGAAATGTCATCAAAGAGGCAGCCTAGCTGTGAAACAATTGCTCCAATGATTAGATCTCCCTTCTGATGGTACTTGTATGGGAGCTGGGAGGGGTCAGTCATGGTACACATAACAGTTTGTTCTTTGCCTTCAGTTGGAAGAATTTGCAAAGCCAGAATCAGCAGCAGCAGAAACAGGAATACTGCTGACATCATGACCAAATCTGGACTCAGAATGTCCAGTGCCTTTGTTTCATTCACTAGCTGGCTACAGCATCCTCATTCAGTTAACTCTAGACCCTTTTGCTGAGTCAAGCTACTATCAATGTGCATTGTGCAATCCTGGCTGTTCACAGTTCCTCAGTTCAGCTCTGATTAGGGCATGGATGATATTTTACGTATGTAAAATAAACCAAGATCTGAGTAGCATATGGGTGATATTTTATGTAAGCTTTCAGACATGTTTATTGAAGGTGTTTATGCCTTAGAAATTCAATTTGGGATTTGCCTAGATGGAGCCTAAATCATAGTAATCGGAATTAATTACAGGTTTTGCAATCACCATTCCAGGTTATTGTGCTGGTTGAGATCATCTTTGCATCAGATGAAGCAAAGAAAGGAATTTTTTGGGATATTATATGTAGAAAATAGTGAATAGTATGCTAGTAGGATGTATTCCTTTGTGCTTGCTATACTTTTATGTAATAAAATTTATATATATATAAAGGAATTGTTTTTGGATCCTACAAGGACTTTGTGGGATATGAAGGCTCAGCAGGACCCTGGGAGATGAATGACAGCAAACTCTAAGCCCCTGGGATGGAAGCAGAGAGGGGACTGATCTATGCTGGAGAGATATTGGATTTCATTGCTTGATTATCCTTACACACACACACACACCCAGAATGAGCACACCAGACAACTGAACAATTTTGGAGATATGGTCACTTTATTTTTATCAACAACAAAAAGAACTGCAGAGGTAAATTAACTATGAGATCTCAAAACAACCCCAGGCGTGCAGGTTCTAATTTGGGGAAAACGGGCGCTGGCCGTCTACCTCCCCCAGAACTTGTACTGGCGTAACAACCTGACTGTAGGCCCCCTTGGTCAATGCGTATCACAACCAACCCCTGAAGGGTTGAGACAGCGGAGCAGTTTAGCTCCCATACTGGCGAGGCCATTGATGTGTTAACTTACTCCAGTCTGGGGGTTTGACAGCCAGCCTCACTGAGCTGGTAAAGCGTCGTGTGTGAGGGGTCCTGGCTCACCTCCAGACTTTGCCGACCTCAAGATGCATGCCGATTCCCTACCATTCTACCTACCTGTACCCGCACGCCACCTGCCAGATGACCCACTGGCTAAGAAAGCCCATCCCCTGGTCACAGTCTGAGGTAGGCGAAAAAACCCAAAGTGTTCTTGCTAATGGCCAAAAATTCCTACCTGGCCCCCTAGGGCAACCGGCTAATCCCAGACTATGCCAAGGGAGGGTGGGAGGGGTTGCTTCCCAGGCAGCGACTGAGGGCCGGTAATGCTGCCGCACTCCTCAGTCGCATGCCTGAGCCATGTGACCACCTCCAAGCCAATCAAATGGCTGGGAGATTGTCCATCTGCCTGGGTGCTCTGCAGGGGCAGGGCAAAGCCCCCATGACGCGAGGAGCAATTATCTCTTCACAGGGCGATTATCTCTGCTGTCATCTCTCCACACTTCGTGTCAAAATATGAGATTAATGTAAATTGTTCTCTATGGAACGGACACTTTTTAATGTTCAGAAGATGTAGCCCGCAGATGTAGAACAAGCCTGCCCGAGCCTAAATTTCACTCAGTTGTCTTAATAGAGACGACTGGGATACAGCAAGTCCTCATTTAAAGTTGTTGATAGGTTCTTGGAAACTTCAACCTTAAGTCGAAATAACTTTAAGTGAGGACTTGCTGTAACACTTACTGAGGTACATGCCATTTGGGAGAAGCACTGTAGCTTGCAGAAATGCATCAGGCAGATCTCTGGAATTCATCACCTCTTGAAGGTTTGCATGGGAGCATCCTTCTCCAGCCCAGTGCAGACTGAAAAGTCATGGCAGTGTATAGGTGAATTGGGTCCAGTTTTTAAAGATAGCATCCGATACAGGTCTAGTGATAGTTTTGAACATGGAAACTTAGATGAACCCTTGTGTTCTATCAACAAATCACTCCATTTCTACAGTGGACCCCTATTTAAATGTACTTGCTATTCGTTTTTTTCTATTTTTTAAAAAAGGCAGTAAGCACCCAAAATCACACCCCCCAGGGGGACATCACCGTGACACCTCCTGTGATGTCACAAGCCCCGCCCGGGGGCATGATGTCACAAGCCCCACCCCTTTTGGTGGCGGTGTGGTGAAAATACACCCCCAATGTTTTTGGGGCCACTTTTAGGCCGTTTGCAGCCTGGGCGGGCTGACGAATCCCTTTGCCGTAAACGGCCTAAAAGCAGCTGAAAAACTGGTGTGGGTGCATTTTCACTGTGCTACTGAATTGCCGTAGTGCACCCTCCCCTGTGTGTGTCACCCCCTGCGCCCGGGGGCCCACCAACCCCCCTAACTATGCCTCTGTCCGAGTGCATGGGTGTTCATGAATACAACCAAAAATGGAAGCATTATCTGCAACAATCATGCTACCCGAACAATACACAAAAGCCCCCAGAGAAACCACTCAGGTTATTTCTAAAATTATCTTCATACATTACTGACTATTTTTTTACCATAGGTTTCTTTTAGCTTCATATGCCATTTCTACTCTTCCATTTTATTTGTCTTTATACTCTTTTCTTATTAAGACATTAAACACAATCTGCCTATACTAGCAGGAAGTAATAGTCACTATGTAAATTTTGTACATGTTGTATTGTGTTCCTGGAGACTTACAGCCCAATCCTGTGTAACTTTAGAGAAGCTAGAGACTTTAGAGAGTCTTACAGCAGCAATCCTGTGTAACTTTAGAACTACTATACAAAGTGATGAGAATTGCATTGCAGAGAAAACAATGTGCCTCTCCTCAGGCTCCTTCCGGCCTTTGAAAATTGTGCAGGTACTGTGACTAGAATAAACGGCAGAAGATAAGATTCTTGCAGCAGCTTGCTACAGGGACCCATCCTGTATCTTTTGCAATGGTACCTTAGTTGCTACCAGGACTGGGAAAAAGAGAAGAGTTTGCAAATATCTTGATTCTCTTTACTTCCAGATAATATAAATGAAAAAAAGTATGAAATATACAAGACAATTTACATAATGAAATGCAATTTAAGAAGCAACAGTAGAAGCAACCCCTGCTAACTGGGCAAGAGGCACTTTCTCAATTGGTGCTCTTTTATTTAGCAGGGGAAGAGTAACTGCCTTCCTTTCACCCCAGCACAGTGTCTTTTCTGGTGGCTGTTTGCTGGCGGTATTCTGCATCTTTTTTTAGATTGTAAGCCCTTCTGGGACAGGGAGCCATTTAATCATTTGATTTTGTCTGTAAACCGCTTTGTGAACTTTTTGTTGAAAAGCGGTATATAAATACTGTTAATAATAATAATAATAGAATACCACTAAGTCAAAAATAACTCATTGAAATGACCAATCTAAAAGCAAGCGTAACAAGAACAAACAATCAAAAACAGGCAGACAGATGGCGGCCAATAATAGTACATGACAGCTTGGGGGAAGGCCTTAAAATGTTATTAATAAACTTCAGAAACTAAGCTAAAAGTCAAATGAAAAGGAGGTGTCTTGCGCTCCTCCTCAAATAGCATCAAAGAAAAGGCAGTTTGCAAGTTTTCAGATTAGGTGTTGTCAATGAGAAAGCCATTCCTCTTGATCAGTGCCGTCCCCAGCCGAGACACTGTCCACAATGCCTCTTGTGACCCCACATTGCGAAGTCACCCCCACACCTGTGTGTCACCTCCCACGCCTCTGGAATGGCTCCATTTGGAGCCAAAAAGAGGTGAGGGTGGGCAGGAGGGCCAATTTTTGCTGTGCTCAATGCTTCCGGCAGTGAGTGCTGTGCATCCACTCTCCAGCGGAGATGGTGGGAAACTGCCAGAAAGCCATGGAGGTTGGACTGCCCCAGCTGCCTCACTCAAACTATGCTACTGCTCTAGATTAGATTTGGATTAATTTCTCCTGATTAGCTGATCCTTGCTGTTCAGCTCAGGCCTCAGGATAATTATGTAGCATTTAGGGAAAAAGATACAGCCCAGCAATCCGGCACTAGAGGCCAAAATAGAGAAGATCTCGACAGCCACCATGTATTTTCCCTTGGTGCTCAGGTAAGAAGGAAGAAAGGAAAACCAAACACTGCAAAAGACCAACATGCTGAAAGTGATGAACTTGGCTTCATTAAAACTGTCTGGCAACTTCCTGGCTTGGAAAGCCACAGTGAAGCTGACCATAGCCAGAAATCCCAGGTACCCCAGAACACAATAAAACATAGTGATGGAGCCTTCATTGCATTCCACTACAACTTCTTCAGCTAGTGAGTCCATGTCCAAGTCTGGGAATGGAGGGGCAGTGCAGAGCCACACAGCACAAATATTGGTTTGAATGAGGCAACAACCAAGGATAATGGAGTTTGCCAGTCTTTTGCCCACCCATTTCCTCATCCTGGACCCTGGCTTGGTGGCCAGGAAAGCCAGAACCACAGTGATAGTTTTAGCCAAGACACAAGAAACAGCCACTGAGAAGATGAGGCCAAAAGATATTTGTCTTAAATAGCAGGTTGCTGCATGAGGTTGGCCAATGAATAGGTAGGAGCAGAGGAAGCAGAGCAGTAAGGAGATAAGCAGAGAGTAGGTGAGGTCTCGATTGTTGGCTTTGACGATGGGAGTGTCTTGATTCTTGATGAAAATCCTGAGCACCAAAACTGTGATCAGAGAAAAAGACAAAGCCAAGACACTCATTGTAATTCCCAAGGGTTCTGTGAACGAGAGGAAATTGAGGTTCTTCGGGAGGCATTGGTCTCGATTCTTGTTTGAAAATTGACCTTCTGGACATTTGAGACAGTCATCCATGTCTGAAACAATAGAATAGCTGAAAATTCAGTGTATTAGCAATGGCAGTTATTTTCCTACCCTATATTCACTGGTTCCATCTCTATTTTCTGAGATTTGTCCCCCAATTTACTTTTCACTGAGATGGTCTTTTATTCAGACCACTCATACCTTCAGGGTCAAACATCATTTGATATTTTGCAAACTGTATACAAACATAGCAGCATGACTGTTCTATTTTGCAAACCTTAAATCTTTCCTTGGTTTAATTCTTATGTATACTACGTAGTTTAATGTAGAATGAAAGGAATGAGAGAAGGGGGAGTAAAGCTCATATCATGTGCATATGAAATGATTTAGTTTTAAAAGGTGTATGTCACATTGTCTATGTACAACACATTAGAGTTCTGTTTCAAGGACTGCAGAACTTGCCCCAAAATGAGCCCCCCCAAAATCTAAAGCAAGTGGGAATGAGCTAGTGTTGCCTGACAATGTTTTTATTTCTTTCATTTGTGACATGGGACACATCTGACATACATGTACATGGCATCACGGGAGTGGAAACCGGCCATCCTTTCAACATGAATGCTCCTGGACCTTTAATAGTTGTCTAGGTGAGGGCATTTCAGCAGGTGCAGCTGCTTTAGCAGCACCATCAGTAATTGCAGCTGCCAAGATAATGTCTTCTACATAACTCTTAAGAATGCAGAGGCCCTAATGGTGGAAGGTTGGCCACCGCTGGTCTAGATTTAGAATGAGGCAAGATACCTCAGACGCCATACGTTGTAAGGCCTCACATTTAGTTTCTCAGAGTTATCATCATCACCACCTCACTGACTCTATGAATGTCTCCTACCCTTCTGGTATGAAATCTTCCCTTCTGGACATGGTTCACAATCGTAGCAACAAAATGGCTTCCCTTCCTTCTTTTTTCTGCTGTAACCCAGATTGCAGTGGTCATTGCACACAGCAATGGGCAGCACCTGTGTATAAAAAGAGAACAGTTTCTCTTTAGCGGAGGAGTAGACGGAGCAGCTGAATAGAACTGATCAAATGAGTGAATTTTGGAATTTCAATATTGGACATGTAAACAGAATTTGAAAATAGACTTTCTGGGAGATGGGTTGAAAAGAAACAGCACCATTTTCAAATGTTCCTTCTGAACCTTTTTGATCATTTATAGATTGAGAAGTCCAGGGCCCCCATACAAGCAACACAAGCAGCTCCCTTTGATAGCGTCCGGACATTTAGTCACTGATTACTATCATTAACTTCCAAATTGTGTGCACCTAAAACCCGCTCTTTGCATGCAGAAACAGGTTTGCCTTGAGCAGGTGGAGTTATTCGGGATGGCAGATTTTGGAAGTTTTGATTTACAGATGAAAATAAATCCACCACACAATATCTGCTTGTCATCCTGAACAATAACAGCAAATCAGAATGGAAGAAAGGAAGGATTGGTGCCAGGGGCTCTGGGCTACTTTTGCAAGGAGGAAAGCAAAGTACGTGAGCCTGGCCAGGAATTGTGTGGAACATTTAAGTTAAGGTGCCAGGAACATTTAAGTTCACTTAAATGGGGCAGAGGCTCTTTCTCTGTCATCATGAAAGGGTGTACGTGGCCAGGGAGACTTCAGAAGTATCGATACTAGAGGAAGTGACAAGTCAATGAGGCATCAAAAGGCAGATGAGGCAAGGCAAAGCAAGTGTAGTTGTTGTTGTTCAGTCGTTAAGTCGTGTCCGACCCTTCGTGATCCCATGAACCATGTTTAAAAGGAATTGTTATTGGGTATGAAGGACGTCCAGGATGACATTTGAGATGTTGGCTTCTGTAGCTTACTACTGTTTTTCATATTTCCATGGAAAAGTGCATCACTGATATTTATGCAAATAATTGTATATAAATGTAGCAGAGCATGAGTGTTTCACTTTGCAAACTCTTAAATTTGCCCTTGGTTTGTTATCTGCATTATATAGTTAAGTGTAGAATGAAAGCGATGGTAGAAGGGGGAGAAAAACCTCATATCACATTCATATGAAATGATGAAGTTTTCATACTGGAACATTTCCCATTTAGCCTTCCGCCTTACACCCTATAGTCAAATCTCACCTGATTAAACATGCTGTGCCATGTGATGGCCTCCTGATTAATGGTGAACTCAGTGTCAGGAAAAGCCCATGGATCCATTGTTCCTGCTTTCACTCTCAAGAAGGACTGGTTGGGGAAAGTCACCCAGTTGATCAGATCAAATCCACCGACTAATTCACCCTCCTCATCAAAGGACACCGTGTCTCCAGCACTGTTGTTAAATGAGATACTTCTCAGGAAAGGGTGAAGCTGAATTGAAAGAGGACACCAAAGACATTATAAGCTGTAGGAGTCTTGTAAGGGAGAGACTTTTGTTTATTTCTTCACTTCATTTTATAATAATTAGGTGACTGGAAGTATTGGGGTTTCCTATTCTATCTAAATAGAAAGGCTTAGTGGGTTGTATTTAGAGACACTGTGGATACTCGATTAGGAGTGTTCTGAGAAGCCAGCAACCCTGATAGAATGGTTGCAAGCTGAGTCAAGATGCATTCAGGCCCTTGCAAAATCTGGCCTGTTTTGAGAAATGAAACTGACCGCAATGGATGAAACAGGCAAATATAGTGCAGTATGCACATGCTGTGAGGTGACAGAATCTGCCAGCATCATCACCTCTGGATTTCCATGTTACAGGACTTTCACTTTGGCTGAAATGATAGAAACTGGAAACGATGCTTTGTGTGCCTCTTCTTATGTTCTTATGAAAGCAAACCTTTCATAAGAACATAAGAAGAGCCCTGCTGGATCAGGCCAAAGGTCTATCTAGTCCAGCTTTCTGTATCTCACAGTGGCCCCACCAGATGCCTCCGAGAGCACACAGCCAACAAGATAACCTGTTTCCTGTTGTTGCTCCCTTGCACCTGGCACATTTCCCCACCTCAAAGCTAATCACTTTGCTTTAAGGGAAGTTCTACCTAGTTTGATTTTTTCCATTAAATTCTCAACCGTTTGTAAACACATTCCAGCCTTTGCATGCATGTCAATCAGCTGGACATCCCTAGTTGTATCCTAACTTGAGTAACCCACAACTAAGCCATCAGTGATTGCTATGTTCCATAAATTTCAAATAGGGTTAGCCATAATAAAATTCTACAATCATGATTTAATTAATTTAGGATACAATTCAGTAAAAAATCAGAATCCTCTAAGAATTAGGTTGCCGCAAGTTCTCAAATATATTTATGGAGAGAACAACATTTTGACTATACTGTACTGTATAAAACAGAGGTGGCCAAACCTGATTAACATATGAGCCAGTTATGATAAACTTCAGATGTTTGAGAACTGCAATATTTAAAAAGCATTTAAATTTTTAAATGTATTTATTCACAATGAACATTTTAATCTTGCGTTTTAATCCAGTGGACTCTCAGTTTATACATAGTAAATAATCATAAAGCTTGAAAAAATGTATTTACCTTTTATATTAATTGTGGTACAAAAAGGAGCTCAGCCAACATATTTTCAATGAGCCACACATTATATGACAAACGGCGCAATCCACTGGAATGATGGAACGGTGGAGCGAGTGCTCCGCCATTCCAAGACGTCGCAAACGTACCGTAAAGCATGTTTGCAATGCCTCGGGAGTAAGGGCGGTCGGCGCAGAGGCCGGCCGCCCTCACTCAGTCACCGGAACGCCTGGGCGGCCGCTGGAGGAGGTAAGTCCGGATCCAGAGGGCACGGGGGCAGTTTGGCGGGTGAGGGACGGGGGACATAGGCCTAGCTGGCCCGGGAGGGGGTTAGGGATGGCTCCCACCATATCCCCATCCCCGCCAGGCCGGCTAAGCCATTACACAGCCTCCTCTACTTCCGCCAGCTATTTAGAACATTAAATATTTAAGAACATTACCTGAGAACTTTGGATATTTAGCGGGAACAGTCTGAAATGGTCCCCACTTTTTCTGAGCTTTGGCCTGGATGACGATACCTTTTGCAATGCATGTGCTATAGCGTGGACTGCATTGTAGATGCTGTAGCTTTGCCCAGTCATGCTTGTTTCAAAAAGAGTCCCTGGGATGTTCTCCAGCCTTTCCTGACCAGTACAAGTATCTTTACTCTCCTTCCCATATTGAGAACTAGGAAATAAGCAATCAAATGCCTGTTCCCAGAAGATTGTGAGAAAATCATCTCCTTTTTGTGAGTTAGGATGTAGGAACTGAAGGAATTCTGAAAACCCCGGCACTTCATTGGAGTGAATGGCAAAAGACAAGGCCCCATGAAAGACTTGTACGTCAAAATGCCTTTCCACTGCCACAGTTGAGAAATCCCACCGGGCTGTCATAATCCACACTTTTCCTAAGGAAACCTCTGCCACATCACGTAACATTGAATAAAAGTATATTATCCATTTCAAACCTGTTGTGGTCTGAACATGAGCATTAACGACATATACCTTGACTTCAACATTGATTACTGACATGATACTGGCCACAAGGGGGTCTTCTACATTTAAGATATCTAGTTCTTGTGTTATCTTTATAATTTGAGATAATACTGGTATTTTTTGACTGAAGGCTGTACAGATTCCACGTTCAGAAAGCATTTTCGTCATGGTCTGCACAAATTTTTCTCCATCATCATCATCCGAAGCAATCACAGCAACCCACATCCATTGAAAATACTGAAGGAGATGGACAATCCCTCTGTACTGATGTGATTCATTGGGGACCATCCGGTAAAAGGACGGGAGCTGAATCTTAACATCTCTCACTGGTACCTGCACACAGTAGGCAATCTAAGCAAAATATAACAATGAATTTCAGAATGAGAAGCAGAACTGGTGCTAATCTGTAATGAATCCAGCCAAATATCAGTTGAAAAGAACCACATTTTTTAAATATAAGGATGACCACTGTCTTTAGATAGAAAAAAAATGTGAAAGAATTTAATTGCAATTGAGGAAACACTGAAATCTGTATGAATTTATTTAAAATAAAACTCCCATTACTGATTAAAAACAATAATACATTAACTTGAAGGCAGATTAAATAAAGGCAGATTAAAAATAATAAAGCCATGACAATATTGCTGGAATGAATATTGTTTAATTCTGTTGTTACAAGGCAAACCCTACCTTTTTCTGGACAGCAAGTCCTCACTTAAAGTTGTTGATAGGTTCTTGGAAACTGCAACTTTAAGCGAAATGACATATAATGAAACCAATTTTACTGTAGGCTAATTAATATACATAAACAAGAGTTTATGGCATATTTCTGGTCACAAAAACATCACCAAACTTTTAAATAAAGACCCAAAACACTTCTAATATTAAACACTGGAATAAATGTGAGCTTTTGGGGCCAGAGAAAACCTATACAGACATGGGGAGAATGTTCAAACTCCCCACAGACAGTAGCCCCAGCCAACAATCAGTTATTTTTCTCAACAACTTTAAAACAAAATGACTTATAAGGAGGACTAAAGTGAATATAATGAGGAGTAATAAAGTGAGGACTTGCTGTGCATAGGATTGCAGCATGTATAGCAGGGGTAGCCAAACTGTGGCTCGTTGATGGATAATGTGCGGCTCTCGGAAAGATGTTGGCTGAGCCTACATGCTATATAGGCTCTGAGAGCTCTAACCGCGGCGTAACTTAGAGCTCTGCCCCCCTGCAGCGACGCCAGTGGTTGGAGGCTGCTTATCCCATTTGTTCAATGAAGCAACAAATGAAAAGTAAGAGGGCGGCAGCGTGTGCATGCGCACACACGGGGGGGAGCGGGGGTTCAAAAAACCATGGCGGAGCGTTCGCTGCTATCCATGGTTTAAGGTATCCATGGGGGGGGGGGCTGGAACCTAACCTCCACAGATATGGAAGGTCCCTGTATATGTTAAAAGGATCAGTACTCTCAGAGATTATGAAGCTATGGTACTGACATGTTGATTGTACCTGTGGAATCTTATGGATGCTCAATTGCGTAGCCATGTGAAGGGAGATTCCGGAATCAAGTCCACCAATGGCAGCTATCAGATGCTGGTGCTTGTCACATTTGAAGTTGGGGACCATCCTTTCCTGGGTGGAAAGAAGTTTCAGGGTGTTCTGATGAGTCATCCTTGCATTCCTGTAACTGTCATAAATGTGAATTCCCAGGCTGACATTTGGTAGGATCGTCGGGTTCTCATTGATCTCCTTCACAGCAAACATCAAGGACAGGACATGTTGGTAGTTCTTTGGAACTGGACTAACGGAAGTTTTGTATTTTGTATGAAACAGATATTGAACCTTTTTGTAGAGTATAAACATGAAGGCATTTCATGACATTCAGTATCATAGTCTGAAATCTTGTTAGAACTGAATTTGATAAATATTCAAGCCCATATATGAGAAGAGGCAAAACATTAGAGTTGAATAAGACAGTGCAGTCTTTCTTAACTTCTGAGTACATGAATACAATTTTTATCTAAGACAATCTGTCTCCTCTGCTCTTTTTGGGAGCATACTCCATGCTATAAAGAAATGGATAATAGTGTTGTTCTGCCAGTTGTAAAATCAAATAAAAATCATTGGATGATTATATTGATTTGTAACGGGAGTTCTTACAGATTTCTCTCTCTCAACCTCCTCCCATTAAAATCAATGACAGTAAGCTTAATTCAGACCATGTTAAGTAGAAGTCAATTATATTGATTTCAGGGTGAGAATTAAAGACAGATTTATCTCTCATACAGCACAATCCTAACCAGCTTTGGTACCTCCAGTGCCAGTATAGCTGCAATGTAGCCCCGGGGTAAGGGGACAAATGTTCCCTCACCTTCACCTTGAAGAGGCCTCCATTACTGCCCCTGTACTGCAAAATGCAGTGTGCACCCTGTTGGCATGGCTACACTAGCGCAGGAATGTTGGTTAGAATTGCGCTGATAGTCCCCTTCCATTAAATAGACGCCCATCTTACTCTATATCATCTTGACTGTGGGGGCTGAAATCAATGTTCCCCGTTTCCACTGATGCTTAAAATAACAGATCCTGACAACTGACTGGCAGATGGCTAAAGAGTACAGGAATGAGATTTCTTAAATCCTTTCCCCCCCTTCCCTACTGCAAATTCTGCCCTGTGTATGATCTGGCCATCTCTTCCCTGACTTCTGTCATTTCTGTCTCTAGCGAGTCCCAGGATGAAAAACTTTGACACAAAGATTCTGGTGGCTGGCACCTCTCAAACAAGCACTGCCTGGGACAAAAAAAGGTGGCAGAGTGAGGCATGGGATTGGGGGGGGGGACACACACCTAGAATGACCAGGAAATACATCTCCTCTGACTGGTTAATTCAGGTGACTACCTCTTTTCAAGGTGACTCCAAAAATAGTGTCTGGATCGAGCCCTTAACTATCTCTAGGCATTCTTTAAAGTAAAACAAGAAATATATTGAAAATGGGAAATTATACTCATCACATCATAATGGAGCCTTATTTGTAACAAGACTCATAGATATACTGTACTATGAGTAGAGTACAGGCTCAAAAAATAGTTCAAAGAACAGAATGGAGAACATTTGACATCAATTGATGTCTGCCCATGTAACGGAAAGCACAAAAGTAGGTCTCTGTTTATGTGAAATTAAACACAGGGAGAGGCCATAGCCCTGTGCTAGAGCATATAATTGACATTCAGAAAGTACTCTAACATTTCCCGTTAGAGTAAAAATTTCTTCCTTGATTCCTGGAGAAATTTTGCCAGTTAGTGTCAACAATACCAAAGTAGAAGGACCGACGGAGTCATGCTAAATAAGGCGGTTTTATCTACTTCATGTCAGCCCAGAAGTGGAGAACTGTTACTAGTCCGTGTCAACAATACCAAATTAGAAGAAACAAAGACTCTTGGTAAATTAGGCAATTTCTTATATTCACGCAAGACAGAAGCACATTAAATATCACAGGAAGAAAGATGTGAAAGACATAAAGCCATGTGATATTAGAAAGGACAAGCATATAATGTAGAAGAAATTCAATATACAGCACAATCCTAAGCATGTTCATGCAGAAATATGTCTCTATAAGCTCTTTATACCTTTTTCCCATAGATGTGTTTATTTTTTGTATAATTGTCCTGTATAATTTGGAAGTGCATCTTCCAAAAACATGGTAGGCTGACTGTGTTCTGAGCATGCAAATCCTTGCATGGCTTATTTCATCATCATGATGATGAAGATGATGATGATCATCATCATCTTACTATCTTATTTCTAACGGACATACTCTAGACTGCTGCTGTTATGGAAGGTTAAATGAAATTCCTTACATAAGTCCTTCCAGCAGTTTTGTTTTGGGGTGTTCACTGAAAGAAATGTCATCGATTAGGCATCCAAACTGTGAAACAATTGCTCCAATGATTAGGTCTCCCCTCTGATGATATTTGTATGGCGGCTGAGAGGGATCGGTTCTGATACACGTAACAGACTGTGTCCTGCATTCAGCTGAAGAAAACTGCAAACTCAGAATGAGCAACAGCCAGAACGAAAATATCCCTGCCATTTTGGCTAAACCTAGTGAAAAAATGTTGTGTCTTTCTCTCACCCAGCCGATGCCTGGCTACAACATTCTCATTCAATGACTCCAGAATCTTTTGCTAAATTAAGCTACCAACATGATGCTGGTGCAGTCCTGGATGTTCACAGTTCCTCAACCTAGCTCTAAGCAGCACACATATGATACATTATCTAAGGTTTCAGACTTGGTCACTGATTTTGCTTGTGGCCTTAATAAATCCATGGGGGATTTCCCCACAGCATGAGTCATAGTCATTGAAGTTAATAACAGGTTTCCATATAATTGTTCCAGATAATTGTCCTGGGTGAAATTATTCTTGCATCAAATGAGGGAAAGAAAATATTTTTGGGATCTTACAATTACTTTTTGGGACTTTAGGGATACTGAAAGCTCGGCAGGACCAAAGAGGGGAATGACAGCCAAACTGCCCCTGGAGTGGAAGTAGAGAGGCTTACCTATTTGGGACATATTTTGGACATAACATATTTGGTTATGTTGCATTGCTTGATGATCTTAGCTCTCGTTTCCTCTCACTTTTTGTCAACAGACAAGATAACTGTAGATCAGTGGTTCTCAAACTTTTTAACACCGGGACCCACTTTTTAAAATGACACTCTATCGGGACCCACCTAGCTTTACGAGACTTAAAAAAAGTGATCTAGAAATAAACAAATTTATTTATTTACAAGTACAGACCTCAGCTGCTTGCAGGGTAATGAGCAGTTACCTTGCAAATTGCAGGAGCTCAGTTTTTTGAAGCGCAATTAGTAGCTATCTAATTTTTGAATAGCCTCAGGGCTTGTGGCAATTAATTGCTTGTGGCAATTACTTATCTGATCTTTCCATCATCTGGACCCACCAGAAATCAGGTCGCGATTCACCAAATGGGTCCCGACCCACAGTTTGAGAAACGCTGCTGTAGATTGATCTCTATGGAACTGGCCCTCTGGGCAGCCCAATCCTGCCCAACTTTAGGCCTAGGGTGTCGTGAATGTGCTGTAAGGCATGTTTTCGACACCCTGGGAATAAGCAGCACTGGCGAAGAGGCCGGCACCGCTTTCTCTGCCGCCCTCCCATCGCCGCGTCATCCGACGCAGGTAAGGTCTGTGCTGGGTAGCGGGAGGGCATGGGGTGGGCAGGGAGCCATTGGCCAGCTTAGCCTGGGAGGGAGCAGGGATATTGTCACTGAGTTGAGAGCTGGTGTGCATCTGATAAGGCCCATGAATGTCCCCTTTCCCCGAGGTCAGCCCGAGCCGTGCCAACCCGCATCCAGTGCAGGATGCAGCAGCTAGTCAGGATGCAGCAGCTAGTCAGGATGCAGCAGCCCCATTGAGACTTCAGTAATCTGCCGGAAGGCTTAAACTCAATGTATGGAGCATTCCAGGCCTAGTCCATGTGAAATAAAGGCTGGAAACAGCCAGCATGACGTTGGGTTGGTCTAACCCTTGGTTAGTCCAACCCAACCATCCACCTGACTGCAGCCACAGGGAGGTTCAAGGAACTGATTGTGGTGCCTCCGATTAACAACAGATGGGTAACATTTTAAGCTGTTTCCCATATAAGGAACTGGCTAGCTTGAGACAAGATCTTTGCTTTCATTGTGTATTGGGTTAATCTTTACATTGCTGACCCACCCTCCCACACTGGAAGTGACTAGATGAACTATAAGCTCAAGCTTATCCTCCTTCACCCTGCTGGTGCAGACATGCCAAAAAGAAACTTGCTGTTGTAGTAAGCAAGCTACCCCTCCCCAATTATTTTTATTTCATTCCTCGCTTCCCCCAGAACCCCCACCTTTTTATCCCATCAAAATCCATGCCAAGATCACTGAGATACAGCCATTTATACAAAAATCCGGTTTTTCTCAGGCTGCGCACACTTTTGACAGCTCGCGCGTGCCACCCAAGACAGGCACGCGCCAACCACGCGCCTCCCTGGAACCCCTAGAGAAGCGGCAGCAGCAAAAGTTCACTCTGTACCTATTTAATCCTCATAACCTTCTCTCTCTTTGGAAGTTTCTAAAAAGTGGTATTCCTTTAATTCAAAGCAGTGCATTGTCCTGGGAAAATACTGTTTTCTTGAATTCCCTCTAAGGTTATGGCACCGGATCTCTACCAGGGATCAACGGGGTGTCCCTGAGAGAGGGGCCCCTCCACAGAAGGGTCCCCATCCTGACACTTTGGTGGAGTTCTTCTTCAGCAGAGTTCAGAGACTCCTGGTATAGTGCTCATATTCTTGCAGCTGGTAAAAGGCGTGGGGGACTTCCCCACGTGCCCTCTCTGGGGCCCAGGAGGGGAATTGGTAAGTGTGTGGTTTAGCCCCTTTGCCACCCTCGGCCTGGGCACAGGAGGTTGACTGAAGGCCAGGCGCTGTTGGGAGCGGGAGGCCTCCTGCCAAGAGTCTGCACTACCAGGAGTCCAGGGAAACCATTTTCAAACCATAACCTCTAGCTTACAACAACCAGCTTCCATTCTGTGATGCTCCTGGAAAAATCTTCCTTCTACCTGGGAAGCCATTCAGGGGCAGGGAAAAGGGGGGTCTCCAAGAATATGGGAAATCTTAGGTTAGTGTCACTGCTCCCTGGAAGCTATTACTCCTCTCTGTGTGTCTCATCCCCCACTATCAAATCAATCTTTTGTCTTTCACCCTGCAGTCCTGACTCTGGTGTCTCTCATGCAAATGTCTATCTCCTCAACCATTGTTCTATTCAAACACCTTTTTCCATTTACATTTTCCTGAACTGGCCTGCTACATTTAATCTAATCACTCGCCTCCCTTCTTCCTGACTGACAGCATTCACCTGGATGTCCTTCATTGTATACCTGGAGCCAGTGGGGCAGAGACTCATTGAATTGGCACTTTTTACCCATCAATCTGGAAATCCTTGTCTTTTGTCTCAACCTGCTACACAAAAGACCCCATTCATACACCACACCTCACCTGAGGTGGG
The DNA here is from genome assembly GCA_026170595.1 of Plestiodon gilberti rubricaudatus. NCBI lineage: Eukaryota > Metazoa > Chordata > Lepidosauria > Squamata > Scincidae > Plestiodon > Plestiodon gilberti. The sequence continues at coordinate 25,862,606 of JANXHW010000006.1, forward strand.
GGCCTGATCCCATCACCCCAGGCATACAACCTTCAGACCCCTCTTCCCATTGGCTACCAGTTCCCATCCCCATTGGTCCCAGCTTACACAAAACACAACACTTCTTATTGGTTCTTTTAATAAAGTTATCTTTTTATTGGCTAAACATTTCACACACGCTGCTGCTGCTCTCATTGGTGCAAAACTTCAATCCGACCTCCCATTGGCTGTATCAACGTGCACACTTCTTGGATCCATCCCCTCATTGGTTTATCTTCCTGTCTCCATGTATTCCTATGTATGTTCTAAAACAATGAAATGTATAAAACCTTTTGTCATGATTTGTATGTCACGCATTCTGCAAAGAATTGCGTCCTTGGCTGGCTGAGTAAAAGATCTTCTCTTTTTTACCCAACGTTGGTCTATCTGAGCTCTTTTGGCGCCTCTGCATACTGCAGACCTTTTTCTTTCTCTCACTCTCTCTTATTTTTGGGTACCTTCTCCATCTTTGGAGCCTTGGTGTTAGCTCACCGAATCCCTTGAACTTAGGGCACCTGTACCCTTGGGGTGCTCACTACACTGTTTCCAGAGTGTGTGTGTGGGTGTGTGTGTGTGTGTGTGTGTGGGTGTGGTCAGGAGGCTTCAGAGGGGAAAAGGGAAATTATTTCTCCTTACCAATCCATAAACCTTACCAATCCATAATCCATAAGACTCTGCATTGCGTCTCTTTAGAACTGTAGCAGCTCTGTAGCTGGTGCATGTCCAAGGAGAAGAAATGGGTGGGGAGGCTGTGAAAAGAGGAGACAGGATCCAGTGCATGCCATTGCTGCTGGATCCACCCCTTCCTACAACCTCCATGCCCTCTGCTCTATAGAAAGAGAGGAAAGTCAGCAAATATTTGAATTGACTTCACTTCCAGATGATACAAAAGAATATATGAAGCACATCCTTAGTGATTTCTCCTGATTAGCTGATCCTTTTTGTTCAGCTCAGGCCTCAGGAGAATTATGTAGCATTTGGGGGAAAAGATACAGCCCAGCAACCCAGCACTAGAGGCCAAGATAGAGAAGATCTCCACAGCCACCATGTATTTTCCCTTGGTACTCAGGTAAGGTGGGATAAAGGACAACCAAACACTGCAAAAGACCAACATGCTGAACGTGATGAACTTGGCTTCATTGAAACTGTCTGGTAACTTCCTGGATTGGAAAGCCACATTGAAGCTTACCATAGCCAGAAATCCCAGGTACCCCAGAACACAATAAAACATAGCGATTGAGCCTTCATTGCACTCCACCACAATTTCTTCAGTCAAGGACTTCATGTCCCAATCTGGGAATGGAGGAGAAGTGCAGAGCCACACCGCACAAATACTGGCTTGAATCAGGGAACAACCAAGGATAATGGAGTTTGCCAATCTTTTGCCCACCCATTTCCTCATTCTTGATCCTGGCTTGTTGGCCAGGAAAGCCAGAACCACAGTGATGGTTTTAGCCAAAACACAAGAAATAGCCACTGAGAAGATGAGACCAAAAGATGTTTGTCGTAAATAACAGCTCACTGCCTGAGGCTGGCCAATGAATAGGAAGGAACAGAGGAAGCAGAGAAATAAGGATATAAGCAGAGAGTAGGTGAGGTCTCTATTGTTGGCTTTGACAATGGGAGTGTTCCGGTTCTTGATGAAAATTCCAAACACCAAAGCTGTGATCAGAGAACAAGACAAAGCCAAGGCACTTAATGTCATTCCCAAAGGCTCTGCAAAAGAGAGGAAATTGAGGTCCTTGGGGAGGCACTGATCTTTCTTCCTGTTTGGAAATTGATCTTCTGGACAGTTGGAACAATCATCCATGTCTGAAACAATAGAATAACTGCAAATTCAGTGTATCAGTCATGCCGTCTTTTCATTTTTCAACTTATATCCACTGGCATGGATGGTTCTATCTCTAATTTTCTGGGGTTTGTTCCTTAACCCTATTTTTTGTACATGTTGTTGTACGCATATCAATCAAACCTTCAGCGAGCATGTGCAGGTAAATGGGAGGTTTTCTCTGATCTACCAGGTTGAGAAGCCAACTTCCTATTAAAAATAGTATCATCCTAACTGCCTGGGCACTACAGGTGTGAGAGGGGACTGGATGATGAATAAAGAATATTTGTGCATTTTCAATTTGACTTGTAAAAGACGGAAATTCTCTCAATCCTCCAGAACAGGTTTTTGGTGGTTGTGTTTTTCCAGTAGATGTTGGAAGCCACAGTGTAATGACGCCAGTCATGAAATGAGTCCTCAAATTCTAGAGCCAAACTGCAGCTCACAAGCCACATGTGGCTGTTCGACATTTAATTTGAAGCTCATGGAAATATGTTGGCTTGATCTCCTTTTTGTATCACAATTAATATAAAAGGTAAATTAAAAAAAAATGTCATTTTTTAGCTTCATAATTATTTACTGAGTATAAACAGAAAGTCCGCTGGATTAAAAGGTAAGTGTAATGTTCATGGTGAGTAAATATATTTAAGAATGTAAATGCTTCTTAAATATTGCTGCTCTCAAACATCTCTCTTACGGCTCTCAAACATCTGAAATTTATCAGAAGTGGCTCTTACATTGACAGCGCAATCCTATCCAACTTACACCACCGGTGTAACCAGCAGTGTAGCGAGAATGGGAGGCCCCAGAACGGAATGGGGATTCAAATCCCCTCCAAAGGGGGATTCAAAGGGAATTTAAATCTCCCCTCCAAAGCCTTCCGCCCTGCTCTCCCCCGCTGGTTACACTGGTGGTGTAAATTGGATAGGATTGTGCTGTAAGCAAGTTCGGCCACCTCTGGTCTAGATCAATGGTGATATGTTGAAAGTGAGGGGCTAGTGTTGCCTGACAATCGTTTTATGAGTTTCATTTGTGATGTGAGACACATTGGTACATGATGTCGGAAGACTGTGGCCCAGGCCAATACTGCACTTTAGGGTGGGAGAAGCTTTGCCTGGCTTTTGTTTCAAGTTTCTGCACTTGATTGCAGAGCACATGTGAACAAAAGCTGCATCCTGGGAGCTTCCTGACAAAGACAATTGTTAACTTCACAAAAGAAGGGCACCAACCTCTATCTGTCATAATTGATTCCATGCCCAAATTCACAGCATAATCCTATCCAATTTACACCACCGGTGTATCCAATGGGGGAGGGCAAGGCGGGAGGTTTTGGAGTGGAGGGGAGATTTAAATCCCCTTTGAACCCCCCTTTGGAGGGGATTTGAATCCACTTTCCGTTCTGGGACCTCCCGTTCTTGCTGCACTGCTGGTTACACGGGTGGTGTAAGTTGGGTAGGATTGCGCTGTTAATGAAGCAGCCATGCAAATTAAGCAACTAGCCTCCTGAGCTATCTACTGAACCCTCTTCAAGGTGCAAGAAAAACAGAAAGACCAATTTAAGACCAGGGATGAGCCATCAAAGGTCATCAAGCCACAAAAGACAGTTCCTTGATGAGCTCACACTATGGAATCAAAAGATCCCATAGGTTTCCATGGGGAAAAAATGGTGGAAAAAGCGAGGTCACAGGACCCCAGAAGTCTTGCTTCGTTCATTCATTCCCCATCTATCTGAAACTGATGGGAGCAAACTGGCATGTAATTTTACACCCTCTGCCTGGAATGGTAACCCATAATTGCCATGAAATGTAATATGACACATGCTCATTCAATTCTCACTAGAGTGTTCTCCTTAGTTTCTCTCTTTTGAAAAATGGAACTGTAGAAAAAGGAAAACTAAGAAAAGATAGAATAAAGGGCCTGATGGTGCAATCCTGTGTCTATAGGCTGGCAGAGCAAGCGCTCCGCTGGCCTAAAGAGCGGCCTAAATAGTCGCAAAACTTCCAGAAAGCACGTTTGCGGCTCTTTGCATGTAAGTGGCGCTGGTGCGGAGGCTGGCATTGCTCACACCGCTGATGTCCTGGACCTGCGTCGGTTTTTGCAGGGGTAGCAAAGGAGGAGGCCATTGGCCAGCCCGAGCTAGGCTGGGGATATCAGCGCTGAGTTGCTCCAATATTCTGAGTCCTGTCGCAGCCTGGACCGGCCTTACATGGCCTCCCAGGTTCTTAGCTAAATAGCTGTCGCACATCCGAGGAGGCTCATTGCAGCCTGTGCTGCTTACACTGGGGGAGGGGACGAAAGTCTCCTCCCCTCCGAGGTGAGCCCAGGCCATGCCAGTACAAGCCACAATGGGCCTAGGATGCAGCGGCTAGTTCTTTGAGTCAGAACACTGCACATATGCCAGCTCTCATATGCAAGCTTAATCCCACTGGATATAGCAGGATTTACTTCTGAGTAAACTTGGATAGGACTGAACATACTCATACTGCCACTTACTTCTGAGTAAGCATGTATAGGATTATGCATTATGTCTCCTACCCTTTTGGTATGAAATCTTCCCTTCTGGACACGGAAGGCACTCATAGCAACAAAATGGCTTCCCTTCCTTCTTTTTTCTTCTGTAACCTGGATAGCAGTGGTCATTACACACAGCAATGGGCAGCACCTATGTATAAAAAGAGAAGATACAGTAAGTTTCTCTTTGTTGGAGGAGTACATGGATTTTAGATGAGTAGTAGTGATCACAATGAATGAATTTTAGGATTTCAATATTGGACATATAAACAGAATTTCGAATTCGCTTTCTGAAAGTTGGTTTAAAAAGAAACAGAACCATTTCCAAATGAGTTCCTTCTGAGTCTTTGATCTTTGTTATACTGAGAAGTCCAGGACAATCATACGCATTTCCTATTGATCTGTCCATTTTAGAGTCTAAAGTCAGATCCCACCTGATTAAATGTGCTATGCCATGTTATGGCCTCCACGTTAATGGTGAACTCATTGTCAAGGAAAGCCCGTGGATCCATCATTCCTGCTTTCACTCTTAAGAAGGACTGGTTGGGAAAAGTCACCCAGTTGATGAGATCAAATCCACCGACTAATTCACCTTCCTCATCAAAAGACACCGTGTCTCCAGCACTGTTGTTAAATGAGATGCTCCTTAAGAAAGGGTGAAGCTGGATTGAAAGAGGTCAAAAAAGAGATTAGAAGGGGACTACTATGGGGCGCAACTTACAGTACCGCCCCCACCGTAAGAATGCGTCTGTAGTGCGGTTCTTCATTCTATCAAAATAAAAATCCTACTGGGTTGTATTTAGAGATGTGAACATTTGATTAGGTGTGCTCTAAAAAGCCAACATCCCTGAAGCTGCAGATTTCAAAGATGTTACATTTTTTGAGCAATGAAACTGGCTTCAAGCAATGGCTGAAATGCACAAGTACACTGCAGTATGCTCATGCTTGGAGGTGGGTGACAGAATCGGCCAACATTTTAAACTCTGCATTTGCTTGCGACACCCTTGATCACTTTCACCTGGAAGAGAGCAGTTACAGGACCTTCTTGACTGAAATGCTAGACATGAGAAATTATGGTTTTGTAGTCCTGAAAGCACCCAATTTTACCACCCCTAAAGGTATGCTGAACCCGCGCAAATAGCGCGAGGGAAGGGGGCTACCATTCAAGGCCCCTCCTGCAGACTGGTGGCCAGCGAGGGGGTGTGGCACCCAGGGCCTTACCTGGTAACTATGCAGCCCTCACGGCCATTCCAAATTTCCTCTTGGTGAGCAGCTCTTGGTGAGTAACCTCTTTGCTTCAAGGGAACAAGCGGGAGAGGCTTCCAAATTTTAATCATTTGTGAACACATTCTGGCCTTAATGAAGATTTAAATCAGATATACACCCTTAAATGTATCCTAATTTTTGATAGTAATAACAACTGCATTAGGAATTGCTACATTCCATTGATTTCAAAGAGGGTTCCTAATTTATTTACTGATTTCTGACGGAGGTGTTGTTGCGCCCCCACATGGTGGGGGGCCACCGACGCGACGGCGCCCACGTGACGCGGGGCCGTGACTTCAGCGCACGGCTGTGATCCCCCCTGCCGTTTGGCTTCGACTTCGGAGCCAATCGACGCAAGGGCAGGCGGGAGGGCCAAAACGCAGCCCGAATGGCTGCAAAGAAACGACGACGAAAAAGTAAGCGACATGTGAAATGGCGCCCCCTGAAGTGGCTCCTGGGGCCCAGGGCACCAAGTCCCCCCCCCCAGTTTTCGCTTCTGATTTCTGAGGATTACTGATTTCAAAGATGGTACTAATTTATTTACTTGTGAGATGGTGTAGTGTTTTGGGAGTCGGACTTAGACCTGGAAGATCCAGGTTCAAATCCCCACTCAGCCATGAAGCTTCCAGGGGGACCTTGGGCCAGTCACTATCTCTCAGCCCCACCTACCTCACAGGGTTGTTGTGAGGACAAAAGGAGGGGAGGAAATATGTACACCACTCTGAGCTCCTTGGAGGAAGGGCGGTATAAAAAATGTGAAAAAAATACAACACAGTAAATATCAACAACCCCCACGATTCAGATAGTAGAAAGTTCTCAGATATATTTATGGAGATAACCACATTATGAGTAGCTGTAGTTTTGTTTTAATAACTCAGTAACAATGCCATAACTTGCAAGAATACATTTCTAGCTTTGAATCCAATAAAAACATCATGGTTTTCTTCTCCTGTGAGCTTACCATGAACAGGAGAGCAGATTTCCAAATAGAATGTTACCTGTGAAAATTGCAGATTTAGAGTGCTCTCTCTACAACTGTCTCCCATTGCTCTGAGGTTGGGTCGGAATAAAGACATTTGCTGCAATGCATGTGCTACAGTGTGGACTGCACTGTAGACACTGTAGCTTTGGCCAGTCATACTCATTTCAAAAAGTGTTGCTGGGAGGTTCTTCAACCTTTCCTGACCAGTGCAAGTATCTTTACTCTCTTTGCCATAATCAGAACCAGGAAATAAGCAATCAAATGCCTGTTCCCAGAAGATCTTGAGAAAATCATCTCCTTTTTGTGAGTTAGGATGTAGGAACTGAAGGAAATCTGAAAACTCCAGCACTTCATTAGAGTGGATTGCAAAAGACAAGGCACCATGGAAGACTTGAACATCAAACTGTCTTTCCATTGCCATTGATGAGAAATCCCACCGGGCTGTCATAATCCACACTTTTCCTAAGGAAACCTCTGTCACACCTGCTAACATTGAATAAAAGTATATTATCCATTTCAAAGCTATTGTGGTCTGAGCCTCTGCATTAACAACATATACATTGACTTCGGGATTAATTATTGACATGATCCTGGCCACAAGGGGGTCTGTTATATATAAGGTATCCATTAGTTTTAAAACTCTTAAGAGTTGCGATATTACTGGTAATTTTTTAATGAAGGCTGTGCAGATTCCATGTTCAGAAAGCATTTTCATCATGGTCTGCACAAATTTTTCCCCACCGTCATCGTCTGAAGCAATCACAGCAACCCACGTCCATTGAAAATACTGAAGCAAATGGACAATCCCTCTGTACTGATGTGCTTCATTGGGGACCATCCGGTAAAAGGAAGGGAGCTCAATTTTAACATTCCTCACTGGAACCTGCACACAGTAGGCAATCTAAACAACACCAACAACTTATTTCAGAATGAGGAGAAGAACTGGTACTAAACTGTAATTAATCCAGTCAAATATCAGTTGAAAAGAATCACAACTTTTAAATATAAGGCTACTTGCTGTATTTAGATGGAAGGAATGTGAATGAATAGTTGCAAATGAGCAAGCACTGTGACAGTTTTATGGATTTATTAAAAAAAAATATTCCACCCTTCCTAACGGAAGGCTTCCTAAAAATGATAAGTAAATGTTGATATCTGCTGAGATGAAACCCAATTCTGAGGTAAAAGAATTAATGCTACATCACATAAAAAAAAATCAAATCAATTACAGAACATCCAAGGCAAGGGAGGGATTATTCTAAAAATGATATCCCCTCCGTTGCCTTGGATGTTGTGTAATTGATTTGGTGCGGTTGTCTTGGAGGATAGAGAGGATGATTGGGATATTGTGGCAGCTTATGTATGCAATAGGGGAGTTTTTGTTGCCGCGTTGTTTCTCTTCAGCCATGGGAGAACTGTCAGAAGGAGCAGGAGAGATTGTTGATATTTTACTGATTTGTTTTTACATGAGAGTTTGATCAAGCTAGGATGCCTGTTCAATGCCTGGTAGAAGTATCGTCACCATTGACAGCTGACGCTAATTACATTTGGGTCATTGTTAGGACACCTGTTGTCAATTAGATTGAGTAGTAGGAGTATATATTGAGTGTCTGTCTGTCCTACAGTGTTAATCTTCTGATGATGCCCCGAATGTCAGGGGTGAAATGTTAAGTTACTGGTAACATCTTGTTTTTGTAATAAAGAATGTATAAACGACGTAGTCTTACCCGGAAATGTATGGGTTTCTAACACAAAAAAAATAAACTTAAGAGGCTCTTCACTTATGGGAAATAGAAAAAAAAAATCAAAACCACTCAGCATTGTCCTTAAAGTCCACGAATGCTGCTGAGTATATTTTAAAAATATCAGTACCCTCACATATGAAGAAGCTTTGGTACCCACATGCTGATTGTACCTGTGGAATCTTGTAGATGCCTAATTGAGTAGCCATGTGAAGGGAGATTACAGAATCAAGTCCCCCAATAACAGCTATCAGATGTTGGTGCTTGTCACATTTGAAGTTGGGGACAATCCTTTCTTGCATGGAAAGAAGTTTCAGGGTGTTCTGATGTGTCATCCTTGCATTTGCATAGCTGTCATAAATGCGGAACCCCAGGCTGACATTTGGTAGGATCTTCTGGTTCTCATTGATCTCCTTCACAGCAAATACCAAAGATAAAACATGTTGGTAGTTCTTTGGAACTGGACTAAAGGAAGATTTTGTATGAAACAGATATTCAACCTTTCATGAGATATCTAGGTGAGAACATTTCACAATATACATTATCATACACTGAAATGTTGTTAGAACGTATTTGAACAAATATTCAAGGTCATACATAATATTCAAGTGGAAAAATAAAGGGGAGTTTATTACAAGAGTCCTGTCTTTTCCTAACTTCAGAGTACATGAATACTATTTATCTAGACAATATCTTCCATGTTTGTTTTATGTTTGGAAGCATACTCCACACTATAAAGAAAAGTAGAATGATGGTCTCCTTGTTATTGTATAACACGAAATATCCAAAAACTTGGGAAATTACACCATAATAGATCCTTTTTTGTAACAAGATTCATGGATGTACTAGGAGTAAAGTGCAGGCTCAAAAATATTTCAAAGAAGAGAATATTCATGGCATTTGATGTCAGCCCATGTTGCTGAAAAATATATAAGTAGGTCAGCACCTGTTATTATGTGAAGTTAAACATGGGTAAGGCTGTAGTCGTGTGCTAGAGCATATGCTTGGTATGCAGAAAGTTCACTACTCGGCAAGTCCAGATAGGTTTCCTCCCTGAAACGCTAGAGAAGTGTTGCCCGTCAGTGTCAATATCACTAAACTAGAAGAACCATCAGGGTATCTGGATAGAAGGCCATTTCGTATATTTCACAGAAGGCAGAAATTCATTAAGGGTCATGGGATGAAATAAGTGATTTAAATGAAGCCATGTGATATCAGAAAATACAAGAGGAGCATGTAGAGAAAAGCAATATACACCCCAATCTAAAGCATGTTTATGCAGATTAAGTCCCTATAAGGTTCATGGCACTTATTAATGAGTGGCAGCACAATCCTGTGTAACCTTGCACCGGTATAACAGTAGATGTACCGGTGTAAGTGCAGTTACACCGGTGCAAAATTACACAGGATTGCGCTGTAAATGTGCTTATGATTGCAGTCTTATGCAACTATTGAATGAATCCTGCTAATTAATCTGTGCATCTTCCAAAAATATCATAAGCTCACTATGCTCTGAACATGCAACTCCGTGCGTGACATATTTCTAATGAACATAAGCTGGGCTGGTGAATGGTTTGGATCAATAAAGAAATTTCCTTACATAACTCCTTCCACCAGCTTTGCTTTGGGGTGTTCGCTGAAAGTTATTTCGTCAATTAGGCATCCAAGCTGTGAAATAATCGCTCCAATGATTAGATCTCCACTCTGATGATACTTGTATGGGAGCTGGGAGAGATCCATGATGGTACACATAACAGGCTGTGCCTTGCATTCAGTGGAAGGAAACTGCAGGCTCAAAATGAGAAGCAGCAGTAATATAAATATAGATGACATTTTGGCCAGATCTAGACTCAAAACATCCAGTGGACTTTCTCTCACAAAGCATGTGTGGCTACAACCCCCTTGTCTAATGTCTCCAGAATCATTTGATGAATTAAGATACCAAGATGCGGTAGGTGCAGTCTTGGTTGTTCACAATTCCTCAACCCAGCATTGAACAGCACATGGATGATATACTATCTAAGCTTTCAGTCTTGGTAATTGATTGTGCTTGTGTCCTTAGAAAATCCCCAGGGGATTTGCCTAGACAGAGCATGAGTCATAGTAATTAAAGTTAATTAAAGGTTTCCAAATCATTTTTCCAGGTTATTGTACTGGGTGAGATTATGCTTGTAACAGATGAGGAAAAGAAAATATTTGCTGGAACGCACAATGACTTGTGGACATAAGGGATGCTGAAGTTTCAGCATGACACAAATAGATGAATGACAGGCAAATATGAAGCCCCTGAGATAGGAGCATAGTCATTTTGTTGTTGTTGTTGTTGCTGCTGCTGCTGTATTTATGAACACTCATGCACTTGGAGTTGAATTAAAGAAATGTTCCCTTCCCCCAAGGTGACCTCCCAGCAGCCTGCCTTACACCCTAGATGCAGCCTTGTACCAGTCTTCATGTTGGCATGATATTCATGAACTTTTGATGCTTTTTAATAGTTAACAGTGCAATCCTATCCAACTTACACCAACGGTGTAACCAGTGGGGGAGGGCTAGGCAGGAGGCTTTGGAGGGAGGGGGAGATTTAAATCCCCTTTGAATCCCCCTTTGAAGATGATTTGAATCCCCTTTCCGTTCTGGGGTCTCCTGTTCTCGCTGCACCGCTGGTTACACCGGTGATGTAAGTTGGGTAGGATTGCACTGTAAGGCTCCAAGCTAAAATATTGCAATGTGCATTTTCCCATATAAAAGTGAAATCTGATCTAAACACAGTAGCATATCTGTCCCATCTGGATCAGTTTACACACATTGCACTTGGTTAGCGGTTCAAAGGTACTAAGATGGTGCGACTGGTATAAAAGACAGCAGCTTTATTCATACCAGAGCCTGCTGTATAGACCTCAGAACATTGTACTTGCATTTCCTACATTGATTTCCTATTTGCTAACAAGACTGGGAAAAAGAGGGGGAGTCTGCAAATATTTCGATTGTGTTTACTTCCAGACAATATAAAACAAAATATATGGAACTAATGTTTATTAATTTCTACGTATTAGCTGATCCTTGCTATTTAGCTCAGGCCTCAGAATCATTATGTAGCATTTTGGGGAAAAGATACAGCCCAGCAACCCAGCACTAGAGGCCAAGATAGAGAAGATTTCCACAGCCACCATGTGTTTTCCCTTGGTGCTCAGGTAAGGTGGGATAAAGGACAACCAAACACTGCAAAAGACCAACATGCTGAAAGTGATGAACTTGGCTTCATTGAAACTGTCTGGCAACTTCCTGGCTTGGAAGGCCACCATGAAACTGACTGTAGCCAGAAAACCCAAGTACCCCAGAACACAATAAAACATAGCTATTGAACCTTCATTGCACTCCACTACAATTTCTTCAGCCAGGGAGTTCATGTCCCAATATGGGAATGGAGGAGAAGTGCAAAGCCACACAGTACAAATATTGATTTGAATCAGGGAGCAGCCAAGGATAATGGAGTTTGCCAGTCTCTTCCCCACCCACTTCCTCATCTTGGATCCTGGCTTGGTGGCCAGGAAAGCCAAAACCACAGTAACAGTTTTAGCCAAGACACAGGAAACAGCCACTGAAAAGATGAGGCCAAAAGATGTTTGTCGTAAATAGCAGGTCACTGCCTGAGGTTGGCCAATGAATAGCAAGGAGCAGAGGAAGCAGAGCAATAAGGAGACAAGCAGAGAGTAGGTGAGGTCTCGATTGTTGGCTTTGACAATTGGAGTGTCCCGGTTTTTGATGAAAATCCTGAGCACCAAAGCTGTGATCAGAGAAAAAGACAAAGCCAAGGCACTTAATGTCATTCCCAGAGGCTCTGCAAATGAGAGAAAATGAAGGTCCTTGGGAAGGCATTGATCTTGATTTGTGTTTGCAAACTGACCTTCTGGGCATTTGACACATTCATCCATATCTGAAAAATATAGAACAATACAATTTTAATGTATCTTTCATAGTGTCATTCCTTTATATTGTCCTATGACCAAAAAAATGGATACAGCAAGTCCTCACTTAAAGTTGTTGATAGGTTCTTCTTGGAAACTACAACTTTAAGCAAAATGACTTATGATGAAATAATTTTTACCATAGGATAATTGAGTAATGTAATTATCCTGGTATGCACCTTGCGTCCCGGGAGCCTTACCCTGCTCCCTCCGAGGTGCGCCGACAGGAGACGTTGGCCCAGCTAGCTGATTGGCTGGGCCGATCACGTGGACAGGTGTCGGCTGAGGGGAACGCATCGGCGTTATTTCAACCCTCAGTCGGCGTCTGGGCAGCAACTCCCTATTGCCCTCCCTAGATAGTTTGGGATTAGCCGGTCACTCCTTGGGGGGCCAGGTAGGAATTTTTGGCCATCAATTAATTGGCACACTTTTGGTTGTCTTTTTGCCTACCTCAGACCGTGCTTTGGGAAGTGGTGTTAACCAGTGGGTCACCTGGCAGGCAGGTGGCATGCGGGAATGGGTAGGTAGGATGCTAGGGCATCGGCATGCACCTTGAGCTCGGCAAAGTCAGGAGGTGAGCCAGGACTGCTCATTCACGACACTTAAACCGGGTTGGTGAGGCTGAGATGGCAAGCCTCCTGGCTGGAGCGGGGACAGCCCATCAATGGCTCTGCTAGTATGGGTACCTGAACTGCTCCGCTGTCTCAACCCCTTGGGGGTGGCTGTGATAGGCTCCCTCGGGCAGTGACCGAGGGGGCCTGGAGCCAGGGTGTTTACGCCAGTTAATAAGCAGGGGGAGTTAAATGGCTAAAGCCATTTCCCCCAACCAGTGCCCGCACGCCTTGGGGGGGTGGAAGCTTCCCCTAGTTACGGTTGCCTTGCAGGTCTTGTTTAATTTCAACAAAGTGACCAGTTTCTCCAACGTATCTTGTCTGGCGTATTCATTCTGGGGGGTGCCAGGGTAAATGGCTTTTCCCATCAACTTTAAAATGAAATGACTTTAAAAGAAATAACTTTGAGTGAGGACTTGCTGCATTGCCAGGGCAAGAGATTCCATCAGAACCGTCAGAGGCACTATGGCTGGGGATTTGATGATGAATCAATGTTCAAATAATACCAATCCGACTGTGGTACATGTGATGTTTTATTCAGTTAGAGTGCAATCCTTTCTAAATTTAGACCGGTGGAGTGAAAATTCTGAGCACAAAAACCTTGATCAGAGAAAAACAAAACAAAACAAAACAATGACACTTAGTGTAATTCCCAAAGGTTCTGTGAAAGAGAGGAAATTTAGGTTCTTGGGGAGGCACTGGTATCGATTCCTGTTTGGAAATTGACCTTCTGGGCATTTGAGACAGTTATCCTTGTCTGAAACAAAGAACACCTGTTATTTCAGTGTAGGGCAGCGCAATCCACCGGAAGGATCCGGCTGGTGGCCCAGGGCCGCCCACCAGATCCCGTTTCCCGGTGGCCTTTTTGCCGCCGGGCCGGATGTCTACTCGGGGAAGGGGACATTTCTTTCCTTCCCCGAGTGTAACCCTGGCTGCCAGGGTTTTTTGTACATAGCTCTTGACAGTTCGTTTTTGAAAGACATCTTGCAAAGATCATTTCTGATGTGGTCTTTAAAAATTAAATACCCGCTCAGCAAAGCAAACCAGTCTTATACCAAAAGGTGTTACTCCACCCATCCCCACATAGCTGGAGGCTAGTTGCTGACCCTTGAATGCACTTGCTCCTGGAAAAATACCATGTCACCAGGGTGGGCTCAGCCTGGGGGGGGAACAACCCCCCCTCCCAGAAATAAACAGCTAAACTGAGCTCCCTGCAAAAATCAGTATATAATGACAGCTGCCTGCAAGGTACTTTCAATCACTCAGTTGTGACTGGAGACATAATTCTGAGTAGCCCAGCCTTCAACCCTGTTGTGATAGGCTCAGCCTAATGAGGGGGGAAAGAAAAAAAAACCCTAGCGATAAACATCTACATTGAACTGCCTGCAAAAATCCTGCTGAAAATCAGTATAACACAGCAACCTGACAGATCTCTGTAAACAGTCAGTTTGAGGCTGGAGACAGAATTCTTAGTACCCCAAACTTCACCCCCTTCTAGGCTCAGCCTGAGGGGGGAATAGAAAACCCCCCAGAAACAAACAGCCAAATTACAGGAATAGCATTAGATTACCCTCTAAGGCCCAATGAGTTGTAAAACTGATCACATGCACCTGAGGTGTTGGAAACAAAGTGGATTCAAAAGCCAGGGCCCTGGCCATGAGAAAAAAGCCAGAAATCCACCACAAAGTAGAGGAAATGATGCAATATGATGAAAATAACTGCATTAGGTCTATTTTGTTACCCATATAACCCCAATGAGTGCTTTGAGCAACGCCTAGTGTTGCTCCTGATTACAGCTGTGTATAGCTGATCACCTGCAACTGAGGTGCTCCAAACAACTAGGGTTCAAAAGCCAGGGCCCTGGCCATGAAAAAAAAGCCAAAGTTTCATTTCTAGTTTCAGTGAGGAGGGGGTACCCTGCAACCAATTTCTGCACCTCATTTCCCCTAAAAACAGTGATATTTGCTCTTTTTGGGGGGGTCAGTGGGGTGACCCTAGTACTCTGAAAATTGTTTTAAAAAATAGTTTCACCTGTCTAATTTCCACAAAAACATTCCAGAAAAATTGGGGGAAGCCCTTTTTTTAAAAACTATTTTCTTTCAGGCGTTGCTCAAAACACTCATTGGGGTAAAATAGGTTTTTAATCAATTGGTCCGAGTTTTCAGGCCATTTATTAAGATGGTTAAAACAGGGCGTTTCGCCTGTGGGTATTCCCAGCATCTTCCCCAATGTTTTGCCTGTGGGTATTCCCAGCATCTTCAGAGTAACAGCTGCTTCAGTAGTCACAAAAACAAACTGCTGAAGGTACAGATGTGATATATCATCCTTTAAATAGCTTAAATGGATACATGTGACTGATGCAAATCAATAAATCTTGTTTCCTTCATTTGTTCCCGATCTGTCTGATACTGATGTGAGCCAACTGGCATGGAATGTTACACCTTCTAGAAAATGACCCAGAAGTGCTATGAACTATGAGAATTCAACAGAGGAGATGCACTTACAGCTTGAAGTGAATGAGTACGAATCGTATTACAATATGACTCGTACTCATTCAGATCAAGCTGTCAGTTCATCCCCTCTTGTTGAATTCTCACTAGAGTGTGCTTCTTAGTTTACCTCTTTTGATGAATGGAAGAGAACAAAAAAGAAAACAAATGAAATATTCTAAAGAACTTGATTCATAGTGCACAATATGCCTGCAATCATAAGCACACTTTCCTGGAAGTAAGCCTCACTGGACATAGTAGGGCTTAATTCAGAGAAAACATGCCTGGGATTATGCTGTATGTCTCCTACCGTTCCGGTCTGAAATCTTCCCTCCTGGACATGGATGACAATCATAGCAACAAAATGGCTTCCCCTCCATCTTTTTTCTGCTGGTACCCGGATAGCAGTGGTCATTACACAGAGCAATGGGCTGCACCTATGTATGAAAAGAGAACAAAAGTTTCTCTTAGGTGAAGGAGTAGACAGATGATAGCTGAATAGGAGTGAGCACAACTAATACATTGTGAAATTTCAATATTGGATATGTAAATAGCAGAGGGGGAGGAAGGGATGGGGCAGAGGGCGGTCCACCCCCTGGTTAGGGACAATGGACAGGGGGCATTAATCGCTCCATGGATGTAGAAGAAAAATGGCCACGCTGCGTGGAGGATTGGCCCAGGCTCCTAGGACATGAAAAACTGCACCAGGGGGCTTTTTTTGCCACGATGTGGTGGGGAAGCAACCTGCGGGGGCGGGGCTTCTAGCTATGCCTCTGGTAAATAGGATTTCAAATTGGCTTCCTGGAAGATAGTTTGAAATGAAACAGAAGGATTTTCAAGCAAGTTTCTTCTGAGTCTTTCGATAGTTGTTAGACCAATACAAGCAACACAAGCAGCTCAGAGACTTCTATCGTCAACATGCAATTTTCCTGCACCTAAGACATGCTCTTCACATAAAGAAACAGGCTTGCCTTGTGCAGGTGGAGTTATTGTGGGCGGCGGATTCTAAAAGTGCTTATTTAGGGACGAAAAGAATTCCCCCACCAAATATTCTTGACATCATGAACAAGAACAGCAGCTCAGAAAAGCAGAGATGCAGAGCTGGTGCCAGGAATTAAGGACTTCTTAGCAGGCAGGAATGCAAAGCACATATCTTGCCCCTTGTCATGCATAGCATCAGAAATCACCCAAGTGGCTGAGGACCCATGGAGGAGAGTCTGCTTGGCTGGGAAACCTCAGAAGCATCAGTTTCAGTCACTAGGGAGCTTCTGAATCTGCTCCCTCAGCTGCTCCATGCTGCTCCTTCTATTGTCATCCCAACCCCAGAGCGCTAACCCCCATGGGCGTCGACGGGGGGAAGCGCGGGGGGCGGGACGACGGGGGGTGTCGCGCACATAGGGGTGACGCGCGACCCCCCACTTACTTTTTGCTGGTGGAGCTGGTCCCGCCCGCCCGCCCTCGCGTCCGTTTGGCTCTGAAATGAGCCGAAAACGGCACGGGTGAGTGTGTTCCGGGCATGCGCGTGACGTCACGCGCGGGGGCGGGGGCGCGTCGTTAAGGGTGACGCGCCTGCTAACCCCCAGCCCATTCCAGCCCCAAGCCCTTTAATGCCTTGCTCACGGTGCTCCCTCACTGCCTTCCTTTTCACTCAGCAACTCGCAGGTCCTCGAATCCTCATGCTTCAAGGGAGGCTTCTGCACTGTGAAGCAGGCTGGCAGGCTCTCCCCTCCCAGCCCACAGGAACAGCATATCAGGCACAGGGCAGAAATGGATGAAAAAACCTCCCCCCACAGCCATGGGTGGCAGAAGCGTCGCTCCGGTAGGGGCGGGGCTGTAAGTATCGCTGCGGTCATAGTCTCTTTACTGAGCGAGGAGGAGGCAGCCCCGCCCCCTCACTGTCCGAGCCAGTCCCCTACGGAGAAACCGGCAGGGAAGAGACCCTGCCTGCTGCTTTCTCCGTAGGGCACTGGCTCGGACAGTGAAGGAGAGGGGCTGCCTCCTCCTCGCTCGGTAAAGAGACTATGACCGCAGCGATACTTACAGCCCCGCCCCTACCGGAGCGACGCCTCTGATGGGTGGAGTCACATTTCTCACACTCTTAAATCTGTCCTTGATTGGTGGTTATGTGTATTCTGGGGTCCTCCATGCAAAGTGATGGGTGAGAGAAGGGAAAGAAAACATTTTACGTTGCATCCTATTCATAGGTGATGATGAAGTTTTAATACTGACACATTTCCTATCGAGCTGTCCATTTTAGAGCCTAAAGTCAGATCCCACCTGGTTAAATGTGCTGTGCCAAGTGATGGCCTCCATGTTAATGGTGAACTGCTTGTCACGGAATGCCCGTGGATCCATCATTCCTACTTTCACTCTTAAGAAGGACTGGTTGGGGAAAGTCACCCAGTTGATCAGATCAAATCCGCCTGCTAATTCACCTTCTTCATCTAATGACATCGTGTCTCCAGCACTGTTGTTAAAGGAGATGCTCCTCAGGAAAGGGTGGAGCTGGGTTGAAAAAGAGGTCAAGGAAGGCATTACAAACTGTGGGTGTCTTGCATGGGGAGTCTTCTCTTTTTGTTATTTCTTCCCTTCAATGTAATGTATAGTCACTAGTGGCTAAGTGTACTGGGGTGCCCTATGCTGAAGAAACAGTGGCTTGTGAAGCATGGATATTTCATGACCAGACATGATGATAAGAGGTAGAGTTTTTATAGGTTAAAAAGTCATGTAATTTTTTAAAAAATATTAAACAAAAAAGTAGAATTCCTCATATTTTTGTTTAATATTTTTTTAAAAAAATTACATGACTTTTTTACCTATAAAAACTCTACCTCTTATCACAGTGGTTTGTATTTAGAGATGCTGTGAACATTTGATTGGGAGTGCTTTAAAAGTAAATATCCCTCATTGAATGGTTGCAAGCTGAATCAAGACAAGTATAGGCTGGCTTGCAAAGACTTTACCTTTTGTGCATAACCCAACCGAAATAGACAAGTTCAGTGCAGTATGCTCATGCATTGAGGTGGATGACAGAATCTGAGCATCTCCAGCCTGATTACTTTGACTGGGAAAAGAGCAGCTTGTGGACACAAATGCCTTTATAGCATTTGTGCTCAACCCTTGCGCTCAAAGGAGGCAAGACATGACAGATCCTTACCTGACTGGAAGATTGCTAGTGGGTTGTGGTCCTGCTGTATTCCTCCTCAGCATTTTTGCCCTGGGCTCACCATTCGGAGCTTAGGTGATGCTGCATCCATACCACCCAGCCTAGTGATAGTCGGGCAAACCAATCCACCACAACTCCAGTAACATCCAGTAGAAATCAATCCTCCAAGGTTTGGATAGAAAGTACAAACCCCTCAAATATATTTATGGAGAGAATCATGTTATGACTGTCTATAGTTTTGCTTTAATAACTCAATAACTATGCCTTTGCTTGCAAGAAAAGGTTAATTCAATCCATTTCATCTCTGAATCCAACAACATGATTTGGGTTCTCTACGTCTCTAATGTTACCATGAACAAGGGTGCTGAATCACATCTAGAATGTTACCTGAGAACTTTGAAGATTTTGAAGGAACAGTCTACAAGGGTCCCCGCTTGTTCTCTGCTTGGGCCAGGATGAGGACATTTTTTGCAATGCATATGCTACAGCATGGACCGCATTGTAGATGCTGTAGCTTTGGCCAGTCATGCTCATTTCAAAAAGTGTTGCTGGGAGGTTCTCCAATCTTTCCTGACCAGCGCAAATATCACTGCTCTGGTTGCCATAAGCAGAATCAGGAGGTAAGATGCAGTTAAATGCATGTTCCCAGAAGATCCTGAGAAAATCATCTCTTTTTTGCGAGTCAGGATGTAGGGACTGAAGAAATTCTGAAAACCCCGGCACTTCATTGGAGTGAATGGCAAAAGACAAGGCCCCATGGAAGACTTGAACATCAAAATCTCTGTCCATTGCCATTGATGAGAAATCCCACCGAGCTGTCAGAATCCACACTTTTCCTAAAGAAATCCCTGTCACATCGGCTAACAATGAATACAAGTATATAATCCATTTCAAACCTGTTGTGGTCTGATCCTCTGCATTGACGATATAGACGTTGATTTCAGAATTGATTATAGACAGGAACCTGGACACAGAGGGGTTTCCTATATCTATGGTATCTATCATTTCTACGACAGTTAAAATTTGAGTTAGTACTGGTATTTTTTTACTATGAGCGATACAGATTCCGTATTCAGAAAGCATTTTTATCATTGTCTGCTCAAATTTTTCTCCATCATCATCGTCTGAAGCAATCACAGCAACCCACGTCCATTGAAAATACTTTAGGAGACGGACAATCCCTCTGTACTGATGTACTTCATTGGGGACCATCCGGTAAAAGGACGGGAGCTCAATTTTAACATTCCTCATTGGAACATTTACACAGTAGGCAATCTAAACAACCACAAAAACAACTTATTTCAGAATGAGGAGCAAAATTGATGCTAGCCTGTACTGAATCCAGCCAAATGTCTGCTGAGAGGAAGCACAATTTTGAAATATGTTGTCCTCTCTCAATACGTACTTTCACTATATAATGTTTTCACTAATCCATACTGCATATATTAAGATCATTCCCCTTTATCCATACCAAGATTTTCTATATAAGATCCTGGAATGGTGAAGGGGAGTCCATTGTGAAAGCAAGATCTACCTTCCGTTTTACCCACTGGGTAGACCTTCCCTCCTCTTTGAGCTCTGGCAACAGAGAGAGATAGAGAGAGAGAGAGAGAGAGAGAGAGAGAGAGAGAGAGGGAGGGAGGGAGGGAGGGAGGGAGGGAGGGAGAGTTGTCTTGTATACCCAGGAATGAGTTCCAGGATGTGGTGGAGGTCATATCAAATTTTGGATTTCTCCTCCTAGTAGGACCAACGTCCAGAAGGTCCCCCTTTTTTATATGTGCTCCTGAGGGCCTTAGGGGAAGTTCCACTTACCATGAGATGTTTTTGAGATATTGAATTTTCAAAATTGCTTAAAAACGCCAAAATTCACTTGCCACCATACCTTCAAATGCCATTTACTATGCAACATGAAAACTTAATTTTTGTATGATACCATTGAGATACCACCTTGACATTTTGACTGATTGGCTACAAGTCATATACCTTTAAGTGTGATTTTTTTGATTTTTTTTTTAAATCTGATTTTCCAAAAATTCAAAATAAATTTTATTTGAATATTTTAGAATTTCTTGAAATTTGAAAATTTACAATTGTGTCTTGTTGTATATTAAATGAAAGCCCTATTCATAAGCTTTAAAATGACACCTGTCCCATGTCTGTAGAGCATAAAGCAAAAATAAATCAAGAAAAATAAATGAAAGACAAAAGTGTATACACCTACTCAGAACACAAACGAGGAGGGGTAGGGGTCCTGATCTCAACTAGTAGGGAATTCTATAGACTGAACAACACAATAGAAAAGGATTTGCCTTGAGTTACCTGTAGCTTTTTTTCCTACGGCAATGGCACATTCACTATTACAGAGTTCTGTGTTTATGCATTCTTTGGATGCATTACAAATTATTGCTTTAATACTCTCTCTATTCATTTATTCTTCTATTAGGTAGAACAGGGGTTCTCAATCAGTGGTACTAGTACCACCAGTGGTACTTCGGCCGACTGCTGGTGATACTCGGACCACCCAACCACCGGAACACCACACTTTAGGAGGCATGTGTTCGCTCCCGAGAGGCTCCTGCCTTTGATCGAGTCTCTCGGGAATGCTGAGAAGGGCCCTCTTACCCACCCAGAGCCTCCTACCTGCATTTTCTGGCCTCTCAAAACCCAGAAGTAACTGGCAATGGTGTCACTTCCAGTCACTTCCAGTGGTACGCAGCAGGAGAGTGGCGCTGAAGGTGGTACTCAGCCAGGAAGGGGTTGAGAACCCCTGAGATAGAAGGTATAAACGTGACAAGGAAATGTAAAAAGTGGCCCCAAAGACTAGTTGTTTCATCATCTATGGAGAAAAAAACAGAAATATCCCCTAAAGAATCCATTTTTTCATGAAGAATATATCATACCTGTCATGGGGGTGGTATAGATAAATCTGATCAATGTCAACTAAGCTGGCTAATTATTTAGTTTGGCATAGGTTGAAAATAACATCACTCAGTATTGTCCCCAAAAGTCCATGAATGCTGCTAAGTATACATTAAAAAGGATCATTACTCTCAAAGATGGAGAAGCTTTGTCACCTGTATGCTGATTGTACCTGTGGAATCTTGTAGTTGCTCAGTTGAGTAGCCATGTGAAGGGAGGCATCCGTCTCAAGTCCCCCAATGGCAGCAATCAGATGCTGGTGCTTGTCACATTTGAAGTTGGGGACAAACCTTTCGTGGGTGGAAAGCAATTTCAGGGTGTTCTGATGTGTCATCCTTGCATTTTCATAGTTGTCATAAATGTGGAACCCCAGGCTGACATTTGGTAGGATCTTCAAGTTCTCATTGATCTCCTTCACAGCAAATACCAAGGATAAAACATGTTGGTAGTTCTTTGGAATTGGACTAGAGGAAATGTTAGATTTTGTATGAAACAGATATTCAATCTTTTGTGAAGTATCTAGGTGAAAACAATTCATGATACTGTTCAAATCATTGAACAGAAATCAATGATACATCATAGTCTGAAATGTCATTAGAACTGAACTTCATAAATATTCAAGCCCACATTTAAGATGAAAGAGTAAAAAAAAATTGAGATGATTGCAATAGTGCAAGCTTTCCTAACTTCTGAGTACATGAATACCATTCTTACCTAGACAATCTGGTGGTTTTTGTTGTTGTTGTTGTTCTGGTTTTATTTATTTTTTGTCATGCAAGTACTAAAATCAAATAAAATTCATTGGATGATTCCCATTAAGTTAAGTACAAGTCAATTATATTGATGTCAGTGGAAGCAATAATGGCAGATTTATACCTCCCGACACCCTCGTTAAAATCAGCAGCAGTAAGTTGGCTGGAACATGCCCATCTTGATCTACAGCAACTTGACTGTGGGCGCTAAAATCGATGTGCCCAGTTACCACTGAGGCTTAAAATGACAGATCCTGACAAATGACAGGTTGCTAGGTGGTATAGGAAATAGGGTTCCTCAATCCTGCCCCCCAAGTCCTGGTGCTGCCCTCTATGGGAGATTACCATCTCCTCATTGACTTCTGTAGTTTTGAGCCTAATCCTATCACCCTCCCCCCGGTGCAGCCACACCAAAAAGAGCATGCTGTACCAAGCGGGGGGGGGGGGGGGTTTGGACATTGGGAGGCTTTGGAAGGGAAAAGGGATTTAGCCTCCTGCTCCAAAATGGGTCTCCTTGGACCTTCACCAGCTCTTTAGCTGGTGCACGTCTAAGGAGAGAAAAAGGGGGGCAGGGAGGCTATAAAAAGGGAAGATCAAATTTGGTGCGTACCATTGCCACTGAATCCACCCTCTCCCACAGCCTCCTTGCCCTGTTCCTCCCCCTTCCCCAACACCTTTCACCCCTCCCTGCTCCTCCACAGTCCTACCTGCTTTGGCATCCACAGACAGGTCCAGTGTTGGACAGGGAGCACTGCCGTCCCTCATGGCAGCGCTTCCAAAATGCCACAGAAGGAGCGCTTCGTTCTCTGTTGCCAGCCATTTTGTGACAGTGAAAGTGTCTTCCACTATCGTAAAGGGCTCCACAGTACAGCCTAATCCTGCCCAGGATTGTGTGTGTGTGTGTGTGTGTGTGTGTGTGTGTGTGTGTGTGTGTGTGTGTGTGTGTGTATCTCCAAGCAGTCCATAATGAAAAACTGCAATACTAAAAAGCCAAAATATTGCATGCCTACTCAGAAATAAGTTCCATTATATTCAATAAAGCTTACTCCCAGGGAAGTGTGGACAGGATTGCAGCCTAAGATTCCAGTGGCTGACACCTCTTAAGCAAGCACTGCCTGGAAGAAATGGTAGCATTGAGACATGGGGTAGAGGAATATATCAGAGCACACCATCAATAACAAGATCTGTGCACAAACTGGTTAACTCAGGCCATCATCTCCTCTAGGTGGTTCTGAGAAAGTATGTGTCCAGTATGTCAACTCTCTAGATATTCTTTAAAGTATAACAACAAACATATTAGAAATTAAAATTATACTCATCACAATGTAATGCAGCATTATTTGTAAAAAAAAAAAAGAGAGAGTCATGGATATACTATGAGTAGAGTACAGGCTCAAAACATATTTCAAAGAACATCATGTTCACATGATTTGTAGTCAGCCCATGTTATTTACGGTGCCCAGATTCAATAAAGGGCATGGTGCCTATGCCTTTAACCATTGTAAGAAGAGGGAATTTGGGCAGGTGTAGCATGTTGCACCCTTCCATGATGAGCTGCACCTGCCCAAATTCCAATGTTTAAAGGGTTAGGCACCCTGTCCCTTATTGAATCTGGGCACCCTAATGTCATTGAAAGCATAAACGTAGCTGAACATCTGTGATAATGTAGAAAGAGGCTTAACACAAAGCTCGGTACCACTGGCATCACTTCAGGGGGGGGGCGTAGCTCTAAGTTCCTCCATGATCCGAGCCTCGGTTACACGGAGGAACGAAGCGCCCTGCCCCCGCGCCTTCCGAACCAGTCAAAGCAGTGAAAACAACACGCAGGTGACTCCCTGTGCGTTGTTTTCACCACTTTGACTGGTTCGGAAGACGCGGGGACGGGCCGCTTCGTTCCTCCGTGTAACCGAGGCTCGGATCACGGAGGAACTTAGAGCTACGCCCCCCCTGTAGTGATGCCAGTGCTCGGTACTCCTGCAATTTCTTATATTCACACAAGACAGAAGTGTATTAAAGGTCACAGGAAGAAAGAAATGAAAGACTTGAAGCCATGCAATATTAGAAAGGACAAAAAGTTCCTGTAGAGGAAATTACAGCAGAACCCTAATCATGTTTATGCAGAAATAAATCCCTATGAGCTCCATGGCACTTATTCTCAAGTAAATGTGTTTATGATTGCAGTCTTTTACAATTTCTGGGGGGAAAACACACCAGGGAAAATCAGTCTAAGTGCATCTTCCAAAACATAGTAAGCAGACTGTGTTCTGAACATGCAAGTCCTTGCATGGCCTATTTCTAATCGAAGTAACCTGAACTGCTGAATGTTATGGAGTGGTAAATGAATTTCCTTACATTACTCCTTCCACCAGATTTCTGTTCGGGTGTTCGGTGAAATAAATTTCATCACTTAGGCATCCAAGCTGTGAAACAATTGCTCCAATGATTAGATCTCCCCTCTGATTATATTTGTGTGGGAACTGGGAGGGGTCAGTGAGGGTGCACATCACAGGCTGCGTCTTGCATTCAGTGGAAGGAAACTGCAAGCCGAGAATGAGCAGCATCAATATACCTGCCATGCTGGCCAAATCTACATTCAAAACATAAAGTCTCTTTCTCTCACCCACCAGACACCTGGCAAGAACACTCTCCTTCAATGACTCCAGAATGTTTTGCTAAGTTAAGCTACCAAGATGAGGCTGGTGCAGCCCTGGTTGTTCAACCCAGCTCTGGGTTCAACCTCAACCCAGCTCTGAACAGCACATGGATGATACGATATCTAAGCTTTCAGGTTGAGTTATTGATTGTGCTTCTGGCCCCTAGGAAATCCATGGTGATTTGTCTAGATGAGGCATAGTAATTAAAGTTAATAACAGGTTTCCAAATCATGGTTCCCAATGATTATGCTGGGTGAGATTATTCTTGCATCAGACAAGAAAAATGAAATAGTTGTTGGAGGTCACAATGACTTTGTGGGACAGGAGGGATACTGAAGGTTCAGTAGGACCCAAAGAGAAGGAGGACATACAAATATGAAGCCCCCAAGGTAGAAGCAGAAAAGGGGCTGATGATTTCAGGGATAAATTATATTACATTTGCATTGCATTGTTTGATGATCAAAACGTCTTCTCACCACATCTTTTGTCAAAAGATGGGATTACTGTAAACTGTTCTCCACGGAACTGGTCCTGTTTTATTGTTCAGAAGATGCAGCATAGAACAAGCCCTTTCCTTGCCTCCTGACGCACCCTCTTTGTCTCCTCGGACTTCTGCCAGCCTAAGAACTGTGTAGGTTCTAGGAGACCCATTGGTAGTTGGGAAGCTTACAGGAAGGTAAGGGAAAATATGTTCCCTGACCTCTTCCAAGCCTCTTGGTCAACACCCCCCCCCATTGCGTGCAGCACAGGTCATTTTGGCACCGCTGCATGTCATGGTGGGGAAATGGATGGGATTGGTCTGCTAGGCCAGTCATGTGACTATTCTCTGGATTGAGGGTTCAAGATCTCAGATTCACAGGAAAGAGAAAAGTCACACTTTTACCTAGCAGAGCAATCACCTCCCCCCCTACCTTGTGATAAGGGCCAGTTCGTAAAATGTCCTGACTTGGGGGGGGGGGAACAAGCACCTAACAAAACCAAAGAGTGATGCCCAATCTATCAGTATTTCAGTGGCATTCCTACACCCCTGTGGGGGGCACCAATGCAACACCCCCTCACGGGATGCCACATGTCCCGCCCCCTGGGGGCGGGACATAATTTTCATGCACCGTCGACAAATTTCAGTGGCGACGCGGAACGAAACACACGCCCCTGCCACTTTTCGGGCCTTTTTGGAGCCAAACAGCTCCAGGGCAGGCGAAAGGGCCAACCTCGCAGCCAGCAACGGCAAAACAAAGACGGAAAGAGCAGGAGACGGGGCAAGCTGGTGACACCCCCTGCCGTGTGGCACCCCACTGCCCTGCGCCCCCTAATGACACCTCTGCAGTCCTTTCCAACTCCCTGGCTGAATTCAGTTAAGGACGCAAGTTAATGAACCAACAGACCTCTTAATTTAGCCACCACACCTGCAGCCCGGGGAAGAGACAAATGCAGAATCTGCTAAGGGCCATGGAACAATAAAAAGAAATCCCTTGATGAGTTCACGTTACACAGAGTCTCATAGGTGTCAATTGGTGAGAATCTAAGCACCGGTTGGACAGAGAACCTTGTGTGCTGCCTCTTGCTACAACCTTTCCCTTTGAGAAAACAGCCTTGTCTCTATTGCTCTCTTGCCCTGCTTCCATCCTAAGTGTCCTAAGAGTGGAGTGTTGATAAAGTTAGGATGCACTGCAATAAGTTTTTATATCAATAAATTGTGGCCCACTATCATTTAAAAAAACTTGCTTATCTTATGTCTTTACTGGGGGTGTGTAGGCTATGAATCTTCTTCCAGCCTGGAAATAAACTCAGGTTTTGGAGCTTGAAATTCTTCCAGAAAGTTTGCATTCTCTTAATTATCAAGCATGGCTTCTCACTCTCAATACATATTTCCAAACAAACATGTATTTATTGGCTCATTTGCTCAACTTATACACCACAGTTTTCTCCAAACATGGGTCATGGGAAAATAACTTTAGTTTCTCACTTGAGGCACAACATAAGAAATTACAAGATAAGAAAATGTAGATGGATCATATGCTTCATAACAGTTCTCAATTCAGTTTCTGGTCCCAGACTCCATATCTTCTTCCAGGGCCCCCAGCTAAGGGGTGGGACACCCACACAAACCTTGTATGAGTTTTTTGCGAATATTGAACTTGACTGGGTGGTGGGTCATGGCTTCCCGGCGTATCAGCTTTAGCCCAGCTCCAGGGGGTCTCGGAAGCCGCCTCAAGTAGCCAGCTACATCTTCTGCTGGGGCAACAGGTGATGGACATGGTGATGGACATGGTGAGCTGTCTGAGAGGGTCAGAATTTCATCACATGCAATAGATGAAATACTGCTCAAAGAGGAGAGAGTGTCAGAGGACATGCTGGACAAAGAGTATTCAAATCTGGTGGACACAAAGAGAAACAATGCATATGTATTCCAACTCACTGATTAATGGAAAGAAAGTAAAGTTGAGCATTGCAAAATAGGCAAACGATGTAAATATCCTGAATCGTGCTCCAGGAGGGTAAAGAGCCATCCTTAACAAATACTTTGGTTGTTTCATTTGTATCACGGATGACTCTGAGTGTTCTCTGTGGAATAGGCCAAGTGATCATATGTTCTACAAGCTAGACACTTTTTTCTGTAGTGTTGTTTTAAGGTGAGGTGAAAGCTTTTCCTTAGCTTCTTTGAGTGATATGGTTATCCTTTGAGTCTCGTTCTCTACAAGGCCTCCCTCCCCACGTTCCATAGTTCCACTTCTGCCTCCTTGCAGCATTAGGGCTAGCTGTCCCCTCCCTCTCCAGGGCCCAGTTCATTACAAATCTCTACACATGTCCAAGCTGCATGGAGGATATCTACATTGATTAGCCGCCTTGTTAATTGTAAGCAGCCTTGATTGCCCTGTCGGGAAAAAGGCGGGGTAAAAATTATTTAGATAAATCTCCCTCTCTCTCTCTCTCTCTCTCTCTCTCTCTCTCTCTCTCTCTCTCTCTCTCTCTCTCTCATGGCAGGCACAATGCTCATGGGATGTCATATCCCCCACACCAACAAGGGAAGCTGAGGGTCTAATGCTATCAGGTAATGGTTGTCTGGCTGCCATCCTATACTCTCCTACCTGTGAGTAAGCCCCATTGAACTCAGTGGGACTTACTTCTGAGTAGACCTGCATAGGGTTGTGCTGAAAGTGAGTGCGGCTGAAGGGGGAACTGGCTGCTACTTACTTCCCTTCTGCGATCTCCTTTGTCCTGCTGTTGTAGATCAAGGATCCTACAATGAAGAGACAAATAACCAAGTGAGCTGATGTAAGAAAGAGGAGAAACCGAGGGACACCCCCCCCATCCCTCTGGGTCTCTGATTAAGAGAGTGGCTGCTCACCAGGCCACATCTCCTGCTTCTTTCGATGTCTGGTCTTGGGGTGACGAGCCTGTCACACAAACAGGAAAAGAAGAAAGCATTGGGGAGGGACAGGAAGGCAGGATATCTGGTACCCTAACCCTTTCTTTTGAATGCATATGTTATTCTTTGGTTACATCAAGCAGTTATAAAACAAGTTGGGATAAATACAGACACTGCTAGTTCACAAGTTTTGTTTCAAACCAAGGTAAGGCTCTGCCCAAACCTGTTGACAGCATACAGGACTGGCTCATCCATGACACGAAAAAATGCAGCTTGTGTTGAGCAGCAGGTGCGCAGCAGACTCGGGGTGCCCCTTCACACTGGGTCTGGTGCTGCCTCCCTCCAAACAACTGTAGACATCGCCACATCGATCCACTAACCTCACTGAAGTAAATAAAACAGGAAGTACAGGATGTACTTCGTAACCTAAACAGGAACTAACCTGATGGCCAATCGTGGGATATTCAAGTGGCTCAGGTGACCCAAAGTATCCAATTCCACAGGTAACACTGGCAGTGGCGAACATACGCGCCCCATGGGGTGGGGACCACCACTGCGACAACCCCACATGGATGCCACACGCGCCGCCCCTGGGGTGTGTGATGTCATCGTTGCGTGCCACCGCAGCGTAGAAACACCCTCCCCCCGCACGCTTTTTGGCTACTTTTTGGAGCCAAATGGCACCAGGGAGGGTGGGAGGGCCGAACTTGCAGCCGAGGACGGCTGCGAAGAGGAGAAGGAGGAGGCAACGGATCTGCTACTTGGGGCCCACCGCCCCTACCGCACCAACCGTGAGGACATCTCAGAACACTGGATTAACATCCAGAGGTTATAGAAAACCACACACCTCTCTTTGTGCATTTCCCCACATCCTGATAGGGAGCATTTCGTGCTTCCAGGGACCCATCATGATAAAAGTGGATGAAGGATCAAGAACCTGGAACAGCATGAGTGAGTAGGATAGGGAAAGTACCCCAAGAAGTTTTGTCAGAGCTTTGCATTGTTTGCCACTTCCATTTCAACATCATTGCCAACTGTGCCTTCCCTCCTTTCCCTGTGTTCATTGGATGATCAGTTCCTCCGTCTTTCTCTCCACTCTAGAGCCTTGTATTTTAGCTGTTTCATTTGCCTAGTTTCACCTCACCTGGAAAGGTGCTGGTTGCCATGGGTGTCACACTCATTACACTGCTGTTTGATTCTTAGGGACTCCCCAGATTTGGGGTTCCCTTTTCACCTGGGAGGAAAGTTCTACCAAGGTGGCTACCTTCCATCTGGGCTCCCTAGCTCTGAGTGGTAGCCTTAACAACTATTTTTGACTCATCCATTTCCAGGGAGCCAGTTAATAGGGTTAAGCAGGGAGATGGGTGCTAGTACTAGGTGCTTCATCCATCTGGCCCTACTTCATTCCCTTACACAATTGGACAGTCATTGGGTCTGATGAACCCCCTTCATGGACCTCAGGTTGACTTCAAAAAGGTAGTTCTTCCACTCAGAACACTAGTGGATAGGCTGAGGTCCTCTTCCTTGGGTGATGTATTGGCAGACTGTGCATGGAGATCCCTCACTCTGGTTGGGGCTCACCTTTCCTCCCACATGGAGACTTTTTCCTTACCTGATAGTGGTAAACCAGCCAGAATCCCCAGAAGATGGTGAAGAGAAATAAAAACAAGAGCTGTTGCAGCCCTGCAACAAAGTCACGGTAGGACATATCCATCACAAACCGGAACATGATGCTAGCTCATAACCAAAGAGCAACTCTGGATTCCCCCCCCCGGGGGGAACCTATGACATCATAAATGACTCTTACAGCCTAGATCTGCTTGGCCCTGGGGACCTCTGTAATGAACACTCTATGATGACCTCTATGATGACCTCACAATTAGCCAGGAATATCAGACCACAGCTAGCCAATTTCCCTATTCTGAGCATGGCAGTGGGGATGAAAACATGAGACGAAGATATACTGTCAGGGTCGAGGGGCTGCATACTTATCCAGGGCGGTAGCGCCTAGTGGTTAACATGCTCAATCCTTTCTTGCTCCCTTCTCTCCCCTGTTTTCAGCTTTCTGGGGGAAAGCC
Organism: Plestiodon gilberti rubricaudatus; assembly: GCA_026170595.1. Classification (NCBI taxonomy): domain Eukaryota; kingdom Metazoa; phylum Chordata; class Lepidosauria; order Squamata; family Scincidae; genus Plestiodon; species Plestiodon gilberti. The sequence continues at coordinate 25,892,954 of JANXHW010000006.1, forward strand.
CGGGTAGACTGAATCCACTGCCACCAGCCCAGGAGATCAAGCTACCCAGAGGGGCTCCCTGAGTAGACCCCCCCTCCCTAGAACAATACTGTACTGGAGATTCCTATCAAAATCACTCTCATAGTATTTCTTCCATTCTTGAAGATCTATTGTGAAGGGATAGGAGGATGTCCCCATCTGCTTCGGGCTGAGATTATCATAAGTAGCCAGTTTGCTTGGTGGCCACAGTCCACTCCTTTTCCACTAAGCCATATGGTTGTGTCATTGGCCACTACACATGATTCCTGCCCATGAATTAGTGTCCCCCTATGTGCACAAGTGACGCCTGTTTAAAAAGCACACCCGATAATACAGGTCAGCTCAATACCTATTTCGAAACATACAGGATTGATAGATTTATTTGCATAGCTTACATTCCAGAATGCAGTTTTCTCCTAAACTGTTAACTTGTATAAACACTAACTTCCTCACATAAAGAACAGGATAAGAAACTTAAAGATAACGCAATGTACATAGATCACAGTAGATCCTTCACCACGGTCCTGAACTTACAGCCCAATTCTGACTAAATTCCTGCATGGAATGCAGTGGGGCTGGTGTGGGCTGCACTGCATCTTGTGAGGGAATTCCAGCTGCTAGAGGTCTCCTCAGGGTAAGGGAACATTTGTCCCCTTGCCCCGGGATAAACCCCAGCAGTCGAAATGCCACAGGTCCACATTGATCCATGTTGGTGGATCAGGCCCAGGAAGGGGGAGAGGATACAGCACGCTCTGGCACTGCCAATCCCACCCAATCCTGGGCCTGATCCGTACACCCCTCACCCTCTCGCTGCCTGGTTCAGCCCCCTGCGCGGGCTTACCTGGTTCAGCGGGTGTCCCTGCGGCCGGCTCTGCACTTCTCCCTAGCATGCCTGGGAGTAACGCTGTTGAAAAGTGCTTTATGGCGCTTTTGCAACAGCACGTGACATCATGTTCTGCTGGTGCAACTCCTATATAGGATTTTGCCATTAGTCTCTTATACCAGATCCCATTTGGGAGAGCCTTGTACCATTTTTGTTAGTGTGGAATTCACTACTATTTTCCACAAAGAAGACTTCAGGCTATGCTATTGTGAAGTATGTTTTCACATATTTAACTGCTATACCAACTGCATTCTTTTCTTTCTTTCTTTTCGTACATTCTGATCTAGAAAGAGTAGTACACACATTTTATCTGCATCATTTGACACAAATTCTAGTTGGGTCAGTCTTTGAAAAGTGTTCAGAAGTAGGAACTGGTATAAAAGGTAACACCTCACATTCTTATAGGAGCTTGCTGAAAACAATGTAGAATACCATTCAGTCTCTCTTACATTGCTTTACTATTTACTCTCATAACTGAGAAAGAGCAGTGAAGTTTGAAAATATTTTGATTGTGTGCTAACTTTCAGATAATATAAAACAAACAAAAAAGATTGTTCTTACTTTCTCCTTATTAGTTTATCCTTACTGTTCAGTTCAGGCCTCAGGATAATTATGTAGCATTTGGGGGAAAAGATACAGCCCAGCAACCCAGCACTAGAGGCCAAGATCGAGAAGATCTCCACAGCTACCATGTATTTTCCCTTGGTGCTCAGGTAAGGTGGGATAAAGGACAACCAAACACTGCAAAAGACCAACATGCTGAAAGTGATGAACTTGGCTTCATTGAAACTGTCTGGCAACTTCCTGGCTTGGAAAGCCACCATGAAACTGACCGTAGCCAGAAAACCCAAGTACCCCAGAACACAATAAAACATAATGATTGAACCTTCATTACATTCCACTACAATTTCTTCAGTTAAGGATTCCATGTCCCAATCTGGGAATGGAGGAGCAGTGCAGAGCCACACAGTACAAATAATGGCTTGAATTATGGAGCAACCAAGGATAATGGAGTTTGCCAGTCTTTTGCCCACCCATTTCCTCATCCTGGATCCTGGCTTGGTGGCCATGAAAGCCAAAACCACAGTGATAGTTTTAGCCAAGACACAAGAAACTGCCACTGTGAAGATGAGACCAAAAGTTGTTTGTCGTAAATAACAGGTTATTTTCTGAGGCTGGCCAATGAATAGCAAAGAGCAGAGGAAGCAGAGCAATAAGGAGACAAGCAGAGAATAGGTGAGGTCTCGATTGTTGGCTTTGACAAGTGGAGTGTCCCGGTTTTTGATGAAAATCCTGAGCACCAAAACTGTGATCAGAGAAAAAGACAATGCTAAGGCACTTAATGTAATCCCCAAAGGTTCTGTGAAAGAGAGAAAATGAAGGTCCTTGGGAAGGCATTCATTTCGGTTCTTGTTTGGAAATTGACCTTCTGGACATTTGAGACAGTCATCCATGTCTGAAAGAAAATAGAACAAATGGAGTTTTAATGTCATGCCATCATTTCAGTTCATTGACAGGGATATCCACTGTCCACTGACAGGGATAATTTCATCTTTAATTTCTCAAGCTTATCCCTCAATCTAATTCTTTTGAAACATTGTTTACTCAAATCATTCAAACGTTTGGACTACATGTGTCAGCAGTAATAGAGAGCTCTTGTCTGAACTTCAAGGCTGGGAAACCTGGCAAGATGTCTCCCATCAGATGAACTTTTAGAAGTGAGTTTTTTCTGTGCCAGGTGCAAGGGAGTATCAACGGGAAACAGGTTATCTTGTTGTCTTGTGCTCCCTGAGGCATCTGGTGGGTCCACTGTGTGATACAGGAAGCTGGACTAGATGGGCTTTTGGCCTGATCCAGCAGGGCTCTTCTTATGTTCTTATGAACTACATCCTTCCCCTTGGCCCAGATGAGTACGGTGGAGCCTGGCCACCAGCCTACCTCTTCCAATGGATGCTCTACCAGCCCAGGAACTGTCCCCCTGCCTCAGTGCAAAAAGGAGAGGAGATTGAGCTGCCTCCTTGCCTGAAGAACAGCTAGGACAGGTTTGGTTTGAGACAAAAGGAAGTTGCCAACAAGCTGAGTTATCTTAGCTGACAAATGCTGACTCTCTGTGAGAGAGAAGAGTCACTGTTCGACAAGCTCAGAAGCTCAAAAGCCGTGTGCAGCCAGTGAAATGTCACACTTTTGAAAGGAAACAGCAGGAGAAGATGGGTTCTATGTAACAGCGCAATCCTATCTAACTTATGCCACCAGCTGAGCTCTGCTCAATCCTATCCAATTTACACCACCAGTGTAATCCAGCAGTGCAGGGAGAATGGGAGGGCCCAGAACGGAAAGGGGATTCAAATCCCCTCCAAAAGGGGGGATTCAAAGGGGATTTGAATCCCCTTTCCATTCTGGGGCCTCCGGTTCTCGCGACACCGCTGGTTACATCGGTGGTATAAGTTGGATAGGATTGCGCCCTAAATAGAACATTTATTGTAAAAATCCCTACAGGGGGTTAGAAAAGCCTGCCCACATGATCTGGGTCAATGGGAACTCGTTGAGACTGATGGGAGCAAACTGGCATGACATCTTTTTCCTTCTGATTTGGAAAGTGACTCAGAAATACTATGAACTGTCAAGTGACTCATAGTCACTGAGATTGAGCTTTCAGTTCACCCCCTCTATTGAATTCTCTCTAGAGTTTCTCTGTTTCGAAGAATGGAATGGGAGAAAGGAAAATGAATGAAAGGTATCAGAAAGTGCATGGTCCATAACACTGTGCCTGGGGAAAAGCCCCACTGAAGACAGTGGGACTTACTTATGAGTTAAGTTGTATAGGATTGTGTTTTGTGTCTCGTACCCTTCTGGAATGAAATCTTTCCTTCTGGACATTGATCACAATCATAGCAACAAAATGGCTTGCCTTCCTTCTTTTTTCTGCTGTAACCTGGATAGCAGTGATCATTACACACAGCAATGGGCCGCTCCTGTGAAAAGAAAGAGAAAACGTATGTTCCATTCTCATTTAAGACCAAATTTCTCACTGGTGGGTGAGGGGATGAATTATACCTGAATAGGAGTGATCACAAGCAAATGGATTTTGGAAATTCGATACTGAAAACACAAATTGAGCTTTGGAACATATGAACTCAATATCAAATTAGCATTCCAAGCGCTGATTTGAAAAGACACATAACAATTTCCAAACCATTTCCTTCTGAATATATGGGGGGGGGATATCCGCGGATCCGCTATCCCCAGATTCACTTGTTTGCGGATAGCGGATGACCACCCATGTGCGCAGCCCCCTCCCAGGCTCTTACGTTTTGTGAAGCAACTTTGTGTCTTCCTTCAACAAATGCCTCTGGCTGCTTATTGCAGGCAAGCAGAGTGAGATGAAGTGCTAGATAGGCTCTAAGAGCCTGCTCTGACAAACAATCTAGGACTAAGCCTTGCTGGACTGGCCTGCAATAAGCAGCACGAGGCTGCTTATTGTGTTTGTGGAAGGAAGGAAGGAAGGAAGGAAGGAAGGAAGGAAGGAAGGAAGGAAGGAAGGAAGAAGAAATGAACCTTGCTGCAACTCAAAGAGCCGGGGGGGGGGGTTAGTGTGCGCGGGGGATGGGGTCCATTCACTATCCACAGATAAATGAATAGTATCACATTCATATGAGATGGTGAAAATTTAATACTGAAGCATTTCATTTCAGCTTTCCATTTGGGGACCTAATGTCAGATCTCACCTGGTTAAATGTACTGTCCCATGTGATGGTCTCCTCATTAATCATGAACTCCTTGTCAGGGAAAACCTGAGGATCTATCATTCCTACTTTCACTCTTAAGAATGACTGGTTGGGGAAAGTCACCCAGTTTATCAGATCAAATCCAGCTGCTAATTCGCGCTCCTCATCAAAAGACACTGTGTCTCCAGCGCTGTTGTTAAAGGAGATGCTCCTTAGGAATGGGTGAAGCTGGATTTGAAGAGGTAACAGAAGATATTTGTTGCCAGATGTGATTGACTCTGCCACTACTCATAACCAGTGTGCTAAACTTCAGATTAGGAATCAATGGAAAGGAGTAATTGCCCTTATACTTGGAGTTCTTGATGGATCGGTTTAGGGCAGGGGTTCTCAACCCCTTCCCAGCAGAGTACCACCTCCGGCACCACTCTCCTGCTGCGTACCACCAAAAGTGACTGCGGTTATAAGAACATAAGAACAGAAGAAGAGCCCTGCTGGACCAGGCCAAAAGCCCATCTAGTCAAGCTTCCTGTATCACACAGTGGCCCCACCAGATGCCTCAGGGACCACAAGACAACAAGATAGCCTGTTTCCTGTTGTCACTCCCTTGCACCTGGCACAGAGAAAACCCACTTCTAAAACCAGGAGGTTGCTTATGGCTTGTAACCTGTGATGGTCTTTTCCTCCATGAATCTGTCCAAACCCCTTTTAAAGGCATCTAGGCCTGGTGCCATCACCACATCCTGTGGCAAGGAGTTCCACAGATGAATTACACACTGGGTAAAGAAATATTTTCTTTTGTCTGTTCTAACTCTCCCTCCACTCAATTTTAGTGCATGTCCCCTGGTTCTGGTGTTGTGCGAGAGGGAGAAGAATTTCCCTCTATCCACTCTCTCCATCCCATGCATAATTTTATACATCTCAATCATGCCCCCCCTCAGGCGCCTTCTTTCTAGGCTGAAAAGCCCTAAATGCTGTAGCCTTTTCTCATAAGGGAGGTGCTCCAGCCACGAATCATTCTGGTCGCTCTTTTGTTGGCTGAGTGACATCTATAGTCTCTTTCAATGTGGCGTCCAAGTTGAGTCGAATCCAAGCAGCTTCATTTCCAAAGTGGTTTGCAAAAGTGTCACAGTGGACATTGGGAGAATCTTCCTGATTCTCCGGAGGTGTTACATATGATATACATACATACTAATCTCACAATAGACAAGGGAGCTGATTTCCAAGTGGACTGTTACCTGCAAACTTTGCAGATTTGGATGAAACAGCCTACATTTGTCCCCCATGGCTCCAAGCTTCGGCCTGAATGAGGACATCTTCTGCAATGCACGTGCTACAGCATGGACCGCATTGTAGATGCTGTAGCTGTGGCCAGTCATGCTCATTTCAAAGAGGGTCCCTGGGACGTTCTTCAACTTCTCTTGCCCAGTGCAAATATGAGTGTTCTCCTTGATCTCTTCAGAATGAGAAAATAAGCAATCAAATGCATGTTCCCAGAAGATCCTGATAAATTCATCTCCTTTTTCTGAGTCAGGATGTAGGGGCTGAACAAATTCTGAAAACTGCAGCACTTCATTGGTGTGGATTGCAAAAGACAAGGCACCATGGAAGAATTTTATATCAAAATGTTTGTCCATTGTCGTTGATGAGAAATCCCACCGGGCCGTCATAATCCACACTTTCCCTATAGAAGTCTCAATAACATCTTCTAACATGGTATAAAAATATAGTATCATTTTTAAAGCTGTTGTGGTCTGAGCCTCTGCATTGACAACATATACTTTCACTTCGGAAATGATTAGTGACATGATCCTGGCCACAATGGGGTTTGCTAGCTTTATAGTCTCTAGTGCTTGTGCCAACTCTGTAAGTTGAGAAAGTACTGGTATTTTATTACTGAAGGCTATACAGATTCCATGTTCAGTTAGCATTTCTGTCATGGTCTGCACAAATCTTTCTCCATCATCATCATCTGAAGCAATGATCCCAACCCATGTCCATTGGAAATGTTGGAGTAGACGGACAATCCCTCTGTACTGATGTGATTCATTGGGGACCATCCGATAAAAGGAAGGGAGCTGCATTTTAACATTCCTCATTGGAACTGATACACAGTAGGCAATCTAAGTGAAAATATAATACTTTTTTTAAAAAAAAAAAATCAGAATGGGGGGGGGAGGACTTATGAATCCAGTCAAATATCAGCAGGGAAGAAACACATTCTGAAATAAATGGCCCACTACTATCTCTAGATTGGAAGAATGTGAACAAATGTACAGGTGGGCCCCCATATCTACGGATTCGCTATCCATGGTTTCAGTTATACACAGATTGTGGGGAACACCCCCCCCCCGGCTTTTACTTTTTCCCCCAGTAAGCTTCATTTCTTCTTTAAATAAACAGGAAAAGCAGCCTCTGGCTGCTTATTGCAGGCAAGTATAACAAGACTAAGTCCTAGAGAGGCTCTTCAAGGTTAACAGAAACCTTACAGAACCTCTCTAGGATTTAGTCTCATTTTATTTGCCTGCAATGGAGGCTGCTTCTCTGTTTGTTTTAAGGAAGAAACAAAGCTTGCTGAAAGAAAAATAAGAGCTAGGGGGGGCGTGCACGCCTGCCCGCAGGGGAGGCAGGGCGGGGGGGCCTCAGGAAATGATGGGGGGGGGTGTTCGCTCTTATCCACGTTTTCAAGTATCCACAGAGAGGCCTGGAACATATCCCCAGCGGATATTGTTTCATCTAGCGTTTGGGTGATGGGTTGTGGTCTGCCTCCTGTGTCTTAAGATGCTCTGCCATGCTGCTTCTCTGCTCCATACTGTCACCCCCCTGTGGATGTTATTGTTTTTTAAATTGTTTATGTATGGTTATGTATTGTTTAAACTTATTTATGTATTATTTCAAATTATGTATTTTAATCTTGTTGTAAGCCGCCTTGGGCATTTGCCTTTCGGCATAGGAAAAGGCGGGATATATTTTTTAAATAAATAAAATAAAATAAATACTGTAATAGGAAATGAACAAACATTTTGGATCCCAACTTTCCTAATTTGCTATGTTTTATTGCTTAAAAACAATAATAAATCAAACAAATATCTGCTGGGATGAAACCCAGTTCTGAGGTCAAAGACTTATTAGTGACATAGGAAAATTCGAAACAGCCAAACAGTAATGAAATTATTGTTGACAGCTTTCTAAGCCACAGTGGCTGTGGAGGCAGTTCAGATGGTTTTCAGGGCGTGAGAATGGGCCTCCCACCCTCCCTTGCTCTTGGAAGGCTCTAAATGGAGCCTTTCCGGGAGCGACATTTTGACGTGGTGGTGGGGTGATATGTGAAACGCATCGTCACCCGGGCCCCCTTCCAGCAATGTCACTGTCAGTGGCGTCGCTCTAGGTGGGGCAGAGCTCTAAGTTCCGCTGCGGTCTGAACCACCGTTACATGCCCGTATGAGGGGGGGCCGCCCCCTCGCCTTCAGAGCCTTTCAGGGCAGCGATAGCAAGGAACAGGGAGTCCTGCTTGTTGCTTTCACTGCCCTGAAAGGCTCCGGAGAAGAGGGGGCGGGGCCGCCTCGTAGGGCATGTAACGGTGGGTCGGAGTGCAGCGAAACTTAGAGCTCCACCCCACCTAGAGCAACGCCACTGGCCAGTGTAGGGACATGTAAAAACTGACTAGTTATTCATTTATCTGGGGAGAGAAACCAGAAATACCTCCTAAATAACCAATGGCTTTGCTAAGAATACTTCATTCCTGCCTTGGAATATGTGAACCCACTGGCATTGTTAGAGGCGGGGCAGAACAGTAAGTCTTGCACAGTGGTAACTGCTCCGTTCCATGATGGCCCTGCCCACTCGCCATCAGAACCAGTCAATAGGCAAAGGCAATGCGCAGGAGACTCCCTGCGCATTGCCTTCGCCACGCGGACTGGTTCTGATGGCAAGTGGGTGGGCCCACCATGGAATGGAGCGGTTACCGCCATGCAAGACATACCATTCCACCCCACCTCTAGCAACGCCAGTGGGTGAACCTGATCAATGTCAACTGAATTGGCAAGCTATTTGGATAGAATAGAAAGAAATCAAAATCACAGCACCCCATTCATAGAAGTCTATAAATGTTCCTGGGTATAACATCAATACTCTCAGAGATGAAATAGCTTCCTGGTAAATGCTGTTGTACCTGCGGGATTTTGTAGATGCTCAATTGAGTAGCCATATGAAGGGAGACTTCAGAATCAAGTCCCCCAATGACAGCTATCAAATGCTGCTTCTTGTCACACTTGAAGTTGGGGACAATCCTTTCCTGGGTGGAAAGAAGTTTCAGGGTGTTCTGATGCGTCAGCCTTGCATTTAAGTAACTGTCATAAATGTGGAATCCCAGACTGACATTTGGTAGGATCTTGGGGTTCTCATTGATCTCCTTCACAGCAAAGACCAAGGACTGGACATGTTGGTAATGCTTTGGGGCTGGACTAAATGAAACATTATATTTTGTATGAAGCATATATTCAACTTGTCATAAGGTATCTATAAAGCATTCATATTCCTATGACATTATCATAGCCCCCAAAGCAGTGGTGTCGCCAGGCGCCCCCGCATCTGGGGCGGAACCCCAACGCCCCCCAATAAAACTGTCAAAAATCTTAGGTTTCGATTTCGAAACCTGAATTTTTTGACAATTTTATTGGGTTTTTTCGGGAGATTTTAAGCGCTATCGGGGCTTGTAAACGTTAGTGTATGCTTTGCTGCAACTTATCTTGTGTATAGGACCCTCCCGCGACGATCTCCAGGGACGACGATCTCCTCCGGGGGCGCAGATCGCTCCTCTGCGCTGCCGCCCCTGGCGCGAACTCTGTAAAGCACCCAGCAGCACTTTGCAGAGTTAACGCATGCGCAGAACGTCGATTGGAAACATCGTTGCTCTGCGCATGCGTGAACTCTGTAAAGCGCTGCTGGGCGCTTTACAGAGTTCGCGCCCGGAGCAGAGGAACGATCTGCACCCCGGAAGTGATCGTCGGCCCCTGGAGATCGTCGCGGGAGGGTCCTATACACAAGATAAGTTGCAGCAAAGCATACACTTACGTTTACAAGCCCCGATAGCGCTTAAAATCGCCCGAAAAAGCTTTAAAAAACCCCAAAAAGACAAAAAAAACCCAAAACTTAAGGAGCCTCGCCCCCCCCGGAGCCCTTCCGCCCCTACGCCCTGGGGCCCGCCGCACCACTGCCCCATATCAGCCTACGCCCCTGCCCCAAAGTCATTAGTACTAGAAGAAAACAGAACTAACAAAACTATTAACATAGTGCAATCCTTCCTAACCTCTTAGTTTATTGATAGAGTTATCATCTAGGCAAACTGTTGTTTTTATCATACTCCATGCTATAAACATAAGAACATAAGAAGAGCCCTGCTGGATCTGGCCAAGGACCCATCTAGTCCAGCTTCCTGTATCACACAGTGGCCCCACCAGATGCGTCAGGGAGCACTCAAGACAACATGATACCCCTATCCTGTTGTCACCCCCTTGCATTTGACATTCAAGACAGTCTACTTCTAAAAGCTGGAGGTTGCATACGGTCATCAAGGTTTGTAATCTGTGATGGACTATTCTTTCCTAACTCAGTCCAATTCCCTTTTAATGACATCTAGGCCAGGTGCCATCACCACATCCAGTGGCAAGGAGTTCCACAGATTAATTACACTCTTAGAGAAATATTTCCTTTTGTTCTTTCTATACAAAGAGATGTATAAGGATGGTCTCCTGCTGTTTTAAAATTAAATGAAATGTATGGGCCTCATGGGCAGAGGGGTCTGCCTCAGTCGGTAGAGCTACTGCCTTGCAAAGCCCAAAGATTGGAAATGGCAAGTTCAAGACACACTGCCGACAAAAAGCTGTGAAAAGCCTCCATGAGAAGGAATAAGAGCTCCCAGCTGCGTCAGTCAAGTGTGGGAGGTGCCGGCCAGCAGAAAAGCCAGGCTGCAAAAGGATACCACCTGGAATGTGGCTGTTTGCGAAAGATTGGACATTTATATATTGTAAAAAAAAAACATTATGGAGGTTAGGAAAGCCTGCTCATGTACACCACCTTGGATTAAAGTCAGAGGAGAAATCCAATAACCAAGAAAAGCTGTATAAATACTGTATACTATTACTATTACTATTACTATTATTCAAGGCAATTCTGTTGATTTCAATTGGATCATGAAGGACAGATTCATCTCTCCCATTGTGCTAAGCTCCACAAAAAAAGCACCATAAAAGCAATGGTGCTAAGAAATGCTTAACTTTGGTTGGATCATGTCTACCTTTCTCTAAGGCATAGTGAGATACTTTTAAAGTATAGCAAGATAATTTATAGCAAGATATATTAAAAAATAGGATATAATGCCCATCACATTCTAATAGATCATTCTTTATAGCAAACCTGGCGAATATATAGTGGGTAAAGCACAGACTCATTAAGCAGAAAGCAGACTCAGAAAAGAAACAGATTACAACTGTCATTGCCAGAAATCTGTGGGGGAGCAGTGGGATCTTTCACATTATATGGAATTAAATATGAGAAGAGGTCACAGCTCAGTGCCAGAGCATATGCTCTGTATGCCGAAAGTTCAAGAGTCAGCATCTCCAGGTTAGACAAAGGAAGTTTCCACCCTGCAGAACAGCTCCAGTTGGCATCAAGAATACTAAACTCGAAGCAGGAATAACAGTCCAGGAACTTGTGTTGTGGCAGTGGCATTGTTGGAGGTGGGGTGGAACACTAAGTTCCGCACCACGCTGACCTCCGTTACTCAACCGCACGAGGGGCCCCCCGCCCCCTCACCTTCGGAGCCATTCAGTGGGGCAAAGGCAACACGCAGGGAGTCTCCCTGAGTAAAATCATGTTTACTCATGGCCACTCAGAGGAATTTTACCAGGGGGTACAAAGTTTATTTTGGGCCCCTTCCCTTCATGTGAATTTGGCTCCTCGGCCCCCCTTTTATTGCTCCTGGGCTCCCTTTTTGACCCATTTTTGGGCCTGGGCACGGGTAAGGTTGTTCCCCCTCATTAACCCCCTCGCAAAGGCCCTGTGTTTACTCAGAATTAAGTCCCTATAAGCTCAGTGGGCCGGGCCCTACTCGTCTAGTCAGTGTGTTCATTATTTCAGCCTTATGACATTTTTGAAAGAACCCTGCTAATATATTTGTGTGCATTTTCCAAACCCAATAACAACAAAAAAATGATATAGTTAGAGAAACAGGTAGTACGGGTAACGCAGCCATATCTAAGTAAAAACACAGCAATCCGACTGAGGTTTAAAAACAATGACTATTTTATCTGGGTTTAATGATGTATTCCCGGACAAACAGAAATTATTAAGAAACCACGGCTGGACAAGTGAGCCCAACGTTTCGTGTCCTAATCTGTGTCCAGATTAGGACACGAAACGTTGGGCTCACTTGTCCAGCCGTGGTTTCTTAATAATTTCTGTTTGTCCGGGAATACATCATTAAACCCAGATAAAATAGTCATTGTTTTTAAACCTCAGTCGGATTGCTGTGTTTTTACTTAGATATGGCTGCGTTACCCGTACTACCTGTTTCTCTAACTATATCTGCTGGCCATGAAAGCTTTCGAATGAAAAAAAAATGATAAGCACACTGTATTCTGAACATGCACATATCTCTACTTATCTGGGCTGCTGATTGTTATGGGGGAAGGAGTACATAGATTTCCTTACATAACTTCATCTATCAGCTGTGTTTGGGGGTGTTCGCTGAACGAAATGTCATCAAATATGCAGCCAAACTGTGAAACAATCGCGCCAATGATTAGATCTCCTCTTTGATGATACTTGTATGGGAGCTGGGAGGGATCGGTGATGGTGCACATAGCAGTCTGTGCCTTGCATTCAGTTGGAGGAAACTGCAGGCCCAGAATGAGCAACAGCAGTAACAGAGATATCCCTGCCATTTTGGGCAAATCTCCTGAGAACGTCCACTGTCTTTCTCTCAACAACCAGTAGCCTAGTTACGGCGCCTTTGGTCAATGGCTCCAGAATCTGTGACTGAACTAAGTTCCCAAAGATGAAACTGTTGTTGTCCTCGCTACTCACAGTTCCTCAACAGATGAGCACAGCACAGGGATGATATTATATTTACGCTACCAGACTTGATTATTGACTGTGCTTGTGGCTTTAGAAAATTCATGGGGGATTTGCCTGGATGGAACATGACTAATAGTAACAGAAGTTAATTACAGGTTTCCAAATCATCTGTCTGGACTATTGTGCCAGTTGAAATAATGAAAAAAGGTTGAATCTTAAGCTTGACTTGGTGGGGCATGAGGGAGGCTCAGCAGGACCCAAAGAGAAAAACAACAGCCAAGCATTGAACCCTTGGGATAGACGCAGCGAGTGAGCTTGATGATTCCAGAAAGAATGTCCATAGCATTGCATAGTTTGCTGATCTTCTCTCTCATCTTCCCACACTTTGTGCCAAACATTAGACTCTGCCAATTGTTCTCCATGGGATGGGCCTTCCTTGAATGTTCTAAAACTTCAGCTTGCATAGATCAACCTTGCTTGCCCCTGAATTTGATTCATGTGCATTAGATGAGAACACTAGGATCTATCTGGAGGTTTGCTATGATACATGTGCCTTTCAAAGATAGATAGAAATCCATCACCTCTTGAACTTCTTCTTGGGCAATTCCTTCCCTGCTGAAACATCATGGCAGACGATGATTAAAATGAATCCTAATCTGAATTTGTGATTCTTTTGAACATGGAAGCTCAGGTGACTTCCTCTATCCCATCAAGAGATCATCACATTCATTTCTATGAAAGGACCTTATATGAATTTCCATGCCATTGGGTCTTTTAATATAGTCCCGTTGAGTGTTTAGAGCAACTTCAGAAAAGAAAAGCATCAAAAGAAAATGCCCTGTCCCAATGTTTCTGGAATTTTTTTTGTGGAAAGTAGACAGATGCCCCTATGTTTTAAAACCATTGTCAGAGTTCTAGGGTCACCCCACTGACCCCCCCAGAGGAGCAAAGATCACTGTTTTTAGGGAAAATGATGCCCCGGAATTGGGGGGCTGGCCCCCCCTCCTCACTGAAATTAAAAATGAAACTTTGGCTTTGTTTTCATGGCCAGGGCCCTGGCTTTTGAATCCACCTTGTTTGGAGCACCTCAGGTGAAGGGGAGCAGCTGTACACAGCTGTGCACACGCGCAACATTAGGCGTTGCGCAAAGGACTCAACGGGACTTTATGGGTGCGCATTGCGCAAACGACACACTGGGCTTTTCCATATACAACTCTGGACTAAAGCTGGTATTTCAAGAATTTAAAGTGCCATAAAAAAACCCTTGAAGGTAGGGACTTGTAACTTGAGGTACACTTAGATGAGACATCCCACTAAACACCCCTAAAGCCCTGGAGCTGTGTGTACAACACAACTATGTTTGTTTAAGCATTTTCGTGCTGGACTCACAACAAAATCTGCGTATTTCAAGAATTTAAAGGGCCATAAAAAATTCCCTTGAAGGGAGGGACTTGTAACTTGGGGTACACTTAGGAGAGACATCCCCCTAAACACCTCTAAAGCCCTGGAGCTGTGTGTAAAACACAACTATGTTTGTTTGAGCACTTTCGTGCTGGACTCACAACAAAATCTGCGTATTTCAAGAATTTAAAGTGCCATAAAAAATCCCTTGAAGGTAGGGACTTGAAACATCAGGTACACTTAGGTGAGACATCCCCCTAAACAATCCTAAAGCCCTGGATCTGTGTGTACAACACAACTATGTTTGTTTGAGCATTGTGGTGCTGAACTCACAACAAAATCTGCGTATTTCAAGAATTTAATGTGCCATAAAAAAATCCCTTGAAGGGAGGGACTTGAAACTTGAAGTACACTTAGGTGAGACATCCCCCTAAACACCCCTAAAGCCCTGGAGCTGTGTGTACAACACAACTATGTTTGTTTGAGCATTGTGGTGCTGAACTCACAACAAAATCTGCGTATTTCAAGAATTTAAAGTGCCATAAAAAAAATCTCTTGAAGGGAGGGACTTGAAACTTCAGGTACACTTAGGTGAGACATCCCCCTAAACACCCCTAAAGCCCTGGAGCTGTGTGTACAACACAACTATGTTTGTGTGAGCATTGTGGTGCTGAACTCACAACAAAATTTTCGTATTTCAAGAATGTAAAGGGCCATAAAAAAAAATCCCTTGAAGGTAGGGACTTGAAACTTCAGGTACACTTAGGTGAGACATCCCCCTAAACACCCCTAAAGCCCTGGAGCTGTGTGTAAAACACAACTATGTTTTTGTTTGAAATCTTGTGTTTTCAGGTCCATGCTTTACATAGGGGTAAATGGATGAGTTGAGTTGACCTTAAGTCCCGTTGAGTGCCTAACGCAACGTAGGGGCTCCTTGCACAAAAGACCCCGGGTGAATTTTATGCAGGTGATTTTTTCTACATGGGGATTTGTTAAAAATGTGGATCAAACTGACATTTGGAAAGTCTGGGAAAGTCATACCGCGGGACCAAATGGGTTAATGGAAAAACAAGAATAACAAGCACACAATATTTGAGCATATTGTTTTGCCCCCCCACTCCTCCCCCCCCACCGCTGCCTTACCTTCTCTGGCAGGCGTGGTGGGGTCCATTGGCAGGGTTGGAGCGCTGCCACCTCTTGCAGCAGTGCTTGGAAAATGGCCGTGTCAGTGTAGTGCCCTGAGGTGTAGGAATATAATCGGAAGATCCCGGCTTAATTTACAGCAAGCTCCTTTATTGCCAGGAGCTATCAGAATAAATCTCCTAGCCTTATGTATGGCTGGCCACCTCAGAGTACCTACTGGTCCACTGCTTCTCCACAGCGCTCCTTCCCTTGTCCCCGCTTTGCCTCTCCACCCTTCTCTCCAGGGTTCAGCAAAACCCAGAGAAGTTTCCCCTAACAATGTTCCTCCCAAACTATAACTCTGGGTTCCTTAATACTATTTAATCGTGCTTCACTCCCTTTTGGTCCATAATTCATAACACACGCAGACAACTTGGAAAAGTTAGAAAGAAATTTATTTCCAAGTCATTAGTAACTTATGTGCAAACTCTCACCTCCAAGAGGCTGTTTGAAGAGAGCTGCAGAGGTTAGTAACATAGCAATCACATTTAGAAGGCACATTTATAAAACAAAAGAACTAGCTAATCTCGCTACTTAAAGAACTAAGTCAGGCCTTTACCAGCAGATGTTGGAGCCATGGTCAATCCAACGGAGCCTCTGGCCGCAAATCCTAATCTTCTCAGCTCTCTTGCCAGACCCCTTCTCATTTGTATACCTTTTTACCTTGTGGGTCTTTGCAAATAGGTGCACGACCATGCCAGGCCTAAGGGACAAATCCCAGGGCTTGCATGTACCATTTCTCAATCTATCTCTGTCTAATTCTTCACACCTGAACTAGCTTTTGGTTTTAACACTTCATATCTCAATATCAAGGGCCAGCTGGAACTCTGTTCTTCCTCAAGGACATGAAGCTCCGGCCATAAACGTTATCTCTCTCCTCAGTGCCCTTGGTGAATGATGATACTCTGCATTTCAAAGAAGGCCTGCTTTCTCTGAGGAAACTACTTTCTAACTTCTAACACCCAAAGTGCAAACTACATTTTCAGACAATGAAAGCCCATTCTTCACTTCCCCTCCAGCACGTCTCTTGTTACACCACATACAACTACAGTCAATATACAAAATGCATAAAGACATAGACAATACACATAATGCATAGGGGCATAGGCTCAACTCCTTCACAGGCCTCCGACAGAGTGTCTGCGCTATGTCGGCAGTCATTTCACAACAGCAGAACTATACTTACTTCCATTTTCATAAACTGTTTCACTGTAAGTCTGTGTGCATGCCTTTTTTATTAATAAAAATAGGCTAATTTTCATGGACAGAGTATCTTTGCTACTTCATGAAAATGGAAAATTATAAAAGGAAATATCTATGTGCTTCTTTCCAGATCATAACAAGTATTAAAAGGACAATAAAGGGTATGGAATTAAAAATATGGGAGAGACTGAGAGCTTCCAATCAAACAGATGAAGATGTATTGTATAAGAACAGATGTTAAAACCTCACCAATGAATTAGGTGCACTGATAAGAAGGGAAAGGGGATAGTTATCAAGGGAAAAGGGAGGGGGTTAGGGATACTGCGCTCTCTTGTCCCTTTCCCTGCGCTGTTGATAAGGGAGGTGGGGATGACAGAAGGGAAGTATAACTAGATGGATTGACGGGGTGTGTGACATGCCTGTGTAAAAGATGTTTCACTTACCCAACCCCCAAAACTGAAAAGCAAACTCTAATTAGCAAACTTTAACTAGCACAGTTAGTACAACCACCCATTCTTTCTCAGGATATACGACTACAGCAGGTACTGGGGCCTAGAAGATCAAGCCTTGTCATTCAAAGCAAACAGTGACCATTGTCCATCGATTCAACTAGTTCAGAACACAAGGCTGGTTTGGCATAAGCAAGCAGTTTGGCTTGAGTGGTGTGGCCTTGTATCACCTTGCATATGCAAATAATGGTTGCATGCACACTTACTGTATATGCAGTATTATACTAAAAGCAACACAAATGATAAAATTGGAGGGAAAAACCCAGCACAGGTAACACGCCTTCTCCTTGTCCTCTTTCTTCTACATTTTACCTAGAAGCTACTAACATTTAGGGTCATTTCTGTGAGGAACATCTTATGTACATCAAGCCCCGGGGCAGCGCGCGCTGCCCCGGGGCAGGGTGTCACACATGTACCTTAAAGCACATGTACATCACCCGGAGAGCAAACAGCGCCATCTCCCCAGAGATGCTTGTCCTGCCATCTCCCCAGCCTTACGCTGGTTGGAGCACGTAAGACCTATGCCGGTCGGGGCAGGGGCAGGGGAAGGACGGACTGGGTGGTGAGATCCCCAGTATCCAATGCTCCCTGCAGGCCACAGATACGCCGACACGGTCAACGTTACAGTGTGCAAGTTCTAGCCTACTGCTGCAGACACCTGGGGAAGGGAACGATCGTCCACTTCTCCTAAGTTGTTCCCTGTCCGCTTGATGGGATATGGTGGCCAGCCCTTTGGACCAGCTGCTGTATCCTACACAGAATTGGGTTGTGATTGTTGCATTTGATTTTTGATTCCCCCTCTTCACGGTACTGGTACCCCAACAATACAAGCCAGTTATTGTTGCATCTTTATCTCACCTCTCTCCTGCTTTCAGGCCACACAGATGACTTTTGCCATTGGTCACTGCACATGGTCCACACAAGAACAAACACTTCTGTTCATAAAATGTATTTCCTTCTCACAAAAAAATAAAAATTAAAAAATGAATAAATTTTAAAAATAAAAGCATATATCCAGTAATAATAGTGCAAACAAGCAGCCATTCAACAGGGTTCCTGGTATCAAGTCTCTGCTGAATGTGAATTCAATATTTACGAATTAGCTCCCAGCTGGCTTGCTCTCTTATAATGATGACAGTGATGATGATTATGCTGCTGATGATTAATAACATAGAATAATGAATGGACAAACTAGCCTCTACTTTATTTCCAGATAATACAAAATATAATGTATGAAGCACATTCTGATTAATTCCTCCTTATTAGCTGATCTTTGCAGTTCAGCTCAGGTCTCAGAATGATTATGTAGCATTTGGGGAAAAAGATACAGCCCAGCAACCCAGCACTGGAGGCCAAGATAGAGAAGATCTCCACAGCCACCATGTATTTTCCCTTGGTGCTCAGGTAAGGTGGAAGAAAGGACAACCAAACACTGCAAAAGACCAACATACTGAAGGTGATGAACTTGGCTTCATTGAAACTGTCTGGCAACTTCCTGGCTTGGAAAGCCACAGTGAAGCTGACCATAGCTAGAAATCCCAGGTACCCCAGAACACAATAAAACATAGCGATTGAGCCTTCATTGCATTCTACTACAATTTCTTCAGCCAGAGAGTTCATGTCCATGTTTGGGAATGGAGGAGCAGTGCAGAGCCACACAGCACAAATACTGGTTTGAATCAAAGAGCAACTAAGAATAATGGAGTTTGACAGTCTTTTCCCCACCCATTTCCTCATCCTGGATCCTGGCTTGGTGGCCATGAAAGCCAGAACCACGGTGATGGTTTTCGCCAAGACACAAGAAACAGCCACTGCGAAGATGAGACCAAAAGTTGTTTGTCGTAAATAACAGGTCACTGTCTGAGGCTGACCAATGAATAACAAGGAGCAGAGGAAGCAGAGAAATAAAGAGATTAGCAGGGAATAGGTGAGGTCTCGATTGTTGGCTTTGACAATTGGAGTGTCCTGGTTCTTGATGAAAATCCTGAGCACCAAAACTGTGATCAGAGAGAAAGAGAAAGCCAAGGTACTTAGAGTAATTCCCAAGGGGTCTTTGAAAGAGAGGAAATTGCAAGTCTTGGCAAGGCACTGATCTCGCTTCTTATTTGGAAACTGACCTTCTGGACATTTGAGACAGTCATCCATGTCTGAAAAAATAAATAAATAGAACAAATGCAATTTTCTCATCAGTCATGCCATCATTTCATTTTATCATCCTATATCTGAAGTGGATAGTTCCATCGCTTCTTCTCTCCACATTTCCCCCTCCATGCTTGTGCCATTATGTCCCCATTTTCCTTTTCAAGATGGTCTTTCCCACTGTCTTTATGCCCTTTCAAATTTTTAGGGCTTACTTTTAGGGTAGGCATACCATATTTTGAGGTGCCCAAACCGGGACGCACACACTCACCCCTAGTTTTTCTTCCCCTTTTGGTCTTTTTGGCTCTTTCTGCGACCAACATTTTTTAATTTTTTAATTATTTTTGCCCCCTTTTCCCATTTTGCTTGTCTTCTTTCTTGCTGCTCCTGCTGCTACAGCCCTGCTGCTGCTCCTGCTGCTGCTGTCCCCGCCCTATTCCTGGCAAGTCAACTGAATCGGGACATCCAGGACTCTCCCGCGCAGATCGACTACCCCCACATGGGTCAACTACTGCCTCCACTTCCACTATTGGGTCATTCCGTGTCAAATCAACCAATGAAAAATCATTCACGTCATGGATTTTTTTCATTTTCGGTACATTTGTAGCTTACTATGAGATGTTTAAAAAAAAATTCAGATTTTTTTGTCCATCCGTTTTTGAGATATTGAATGTTCAAAATTGCCAAAAAAGGCCAAAATCCACTTGTCACCATACATTAAAACACCAGTTACAGGATAACGATGAAAGCTACAGACATAGGATAGGTGTCGTTTTAAAGCTTATGAATAGGGCGTTCATTTGATATACAACATGACAAAATTGTAAATTTTCAAGAAATTCAAAAATATTCAAATAATATTAATTTTGAAATTTTGAAAAATTGAACTTTTTTAAAATTTTCAAAAAATCACACTTAAAGGTATATGTCTTGTAGTCAATCAGTCAAAATTTCAAGATGGTATCTCAATTGTACCATACAAAAATTAAATTTTCTTGTTGGCAGTGACCAGGAATTAAACCCCTCAAGTCCATTTTTCTACAGTTTACATTGATAACATTAGGTGGTAAACTGAAATGAATCCAAAAATTCATAACAGGATTAATACAGATAGATTTATAGAGCATGAATGCACTTTCTATTCTTTTACAGGATCAGCTTTTTGGTAAAACTATCAAAATCATGAGCTTTTTACTTCTGTTCGTAGTTTTAAATTTTTCCTTTAGTTGCTGAATAATTTCTGAATCAGCACAGTGACATTTTTCCTCATCTAAATCATCTTCTGAAGTAAAAAATAATTATTTGTAGGTCCTTTTAATCTTCCCCATCTTTTCTTTGCACTTTAGATACTCATGGACAAAAAAATCTGGAAAAAATAATTTTTTAACGTCTCATGGTAAGCTACAAATGTACCGAAAATGAGTAAAATCCGTGACATCAAGTTCCAAAATTTAATTTTATTGGTTGATTTGACACAGAATGACCCGATTTAAAATGTTTTTCCCGGTGCTGCAATCTTGGATCTCAGAAAATTTCATGAGATCTAAGTTGGCAGTGCCGAAATTTTTTAAAAAACGTGGATGTGGTGGCGGAGCAGCGGCAGCGGCAGACCCAGACAACCAAGACTGACTTGGTTCTGGGCCCGGCTGCCTCGGACCGGGATCCTGAAACTGGGGAAGTCCCGTTTTTTTCTGGAATGGATGGGAAGTCTATTTTAGAGCCTAGTTCTATAAATGGCTAAGAAACATAGAATTGCTGCTAGTTTTGGTTGTAAAACTATCCTCACAATTAAGGGCTTTATGTTTGCACTGTCACCCTTATCTGCCTTAACCCACTCCCTGAACTATTGAGCTTTATTATTAGTTACTGCATGAGTAAAAATGTATAGGATTTTTCTATATGTCTCCTACCCTTCTGGTATGAAAACTTTCCTTCTGGACATGGATGGCAATCATAGCAACAAAATGGCTTCCCTTCCTTCTTTTTTCTGCTGTAACCCGGGTAGCAGTGGTCATTACACACAGCAATGGGCAGCACCTGTGTATACAAAAAAGGACATGTATTGTCCCTCTGCCTGGTAAACAAAGTTCTGTCCTCATCTAAGGCTGAACTTGTTTCTGTTTGGCGGATGGGGACATTTATTACAGCTGAATGGATCACAAGTTAATGAATTGTGGAAATTCAATATTGGACATATGAACAGCGCTTTGGAAAGGAAAAGCTCAGCATCAATTTTGCATTCAAGGGCTGATTTCAAAAGAGTCAGAACCATTTCCAGTCTAATTTGTTCAGAGTTTTCTGATCATTTTTAGTCTTTCTGAACTTTGTTAGAACAGAAGTCCAGGGCACATATACAAGCAACATCATACTTTGGGTGTCACTTTGGTTGGGGTATGGACCCTCAGGGCGCAATCCGAACACTATGCTGTACTGCTGCTGAAAGCAGTGAGTTGCTTGGGGCCACCAGAGAGTAAGGTATTTATTTATTTATTTATTTATTTATTTATTTATTTATTTAAAAAAATTATATCCCGCCTTATCCCATGCCGAGGCAAATGCCCAAGGCGGCTTACAACAAAAATTAAAAAGTTTAAAATACAGAAAGTTTAAATACATAATTTAAAAACAATAAAAACAATAATATCAATATCAATAAAAACCACTGGGGGGGCAACAGTAGGGAGCACAAAAGCAGCATGGCAGAGCATCTTGAGACACAGGAGGCAGGCTACAATCCATCACCCAAACGCGAGACGAAACAAAAATGTTTTGAGCCCTCGCCGAAAAGTCATGAGGGAGGGGGTGGTTCTCAGATCCCCTGGCAGGGAGTTCCACAGTTGTGGCGCCACAGCGGAGAAAGCTCGCCCACGTGTTGCCACTCCCCTAGCTTGCAATAGAGGTGGTACATGCAGGAGAGCCCCCTCAGATGACCTAAGAGAGCGGGCCGGAATGTCTGGGAGAAGGCGGTCCCTCAGATATCCTGGATCCAAACCGTGAAGGGCTTTAAAGGTCATTACCAGCACCTTGAATTGGGCTCGGAAACGAATGGGCAGCCAGTGCAGCCGCTGAAGCAGCGGCTCAACAGAGTCAAACCGCCTAGCTCCAGCTACCACCCGGGCCGCCGCATTCTGCACTAATTGCAGCTTCCGAACCGTCTTCAAGGGCAGCCCCACGTAGAGCGCGTTGCAGTAATCCAGTCTTGAAGTCACTAAGGCATGGACCACCGTGGTCAGGTCCGATCGACTCAAGTACGGCCGCAGCTGGCGCACCAGCCGAAGCTGGGCAAACGCACCCCTGGCCACAGCCGCCACCTGGCTTTCCAGGGAGAACTGTGAATCCAGAAGTACTCGCAAGCTGCGCACCTGTTCCTGCAGGGGGAGTGCAACCCCATTCAGAACGGGCAGATGACTCAGTACCTGCATCGAAGCTTTCCTGACCAGTAGGACCTCTGTCTTTTCTGGATTCAATCTCAACCTATTAGCCCTCATCCAGACCCCAAACGCCTCCAGGCAGCGCTCTAGGACTTCCACAGCCTCCCTGGAGCGAGATGGCAAGGAGAGGTAGAGTTGGGTGTCATCAGCATATTGGTGACACCCAACTCCAAATCCCCGGATGATCTCTCCCAACGGTTTCATGTAGATGTTGAAAAGCATGGGAGACAGAATAGAACCCTGTGGCACCCCACACTGTAAAGGGCAGGGCGCCGAACAGGCATCTCCCAGCATCAACATCTGGGGTGGTGCCCTGCCCGTTGCTTTTGCCACACGGAATGGCTCCAATGGCGAGGGGGCGGGGCCTCTTCGTTCCGGGTTGTAAATGGGGACTAGGACAGGGTGCATCTTGCAGTACCGCCCCCAATGTAGAAACGCCTCTGGCCCACTAATTAGTAAGTCAGCATGGGGGAAGGACAGAAGGTAGGGGTGGGCAGAATGGGGCAGGGAGGGGAAGGAATGAGGAGACTGTTGCAGGGATGGTGTGGATCAAGGTTCAGAAGAGGGTAGTTTATCACCCACATCTGGGTCAGCCAGATAGGTGCAGACCTGCCACCTGTCCTTTGTTTCCTTCCCTTGTGGGTTTGGGTTTTTCTGGTTGCAATCCAGCTTCACTGAGGTACATTCAGCTCATTTAAAATGAAATATATCTTATTTGAAATAAAAATATAGCCCTGGCCAGGGCATAATATCATCAGGAGAAATCACTGTTTCTGCTGAGGCATATCACCTATTTGAGAAACAAGTGAATAGGCTGCTTTACAAGTGAATAGGGAGTGAATGGTTGGTGAACATCCCTCCCATTCCATCTGGCCTCTTTTGTATGTGATGATGACAAGGGGAGGCAGTCAGGAACACTTTACTTCTGGTAACGTCGGTCTTTGAAATGTTAACCCTAAATAGCTCCGCTAAGTTGGTGGGGCAATTTTGTTATATCCCTGTATTTCTCAGCCCAACGAAATGCACCAGGAGGAGATCACAATGTACACCTTGCAACTTATTTGGACTACCAATAGAACTGTAGTTGTGGTTTTGCATCCTTACTTTCTACAGGTGATTAGATTTGTTTCACTGAAAGATTTCAATTCCAGTCAGTGAGCAAGGATAGCCGCTGACCTCAAAAAAGATGCCAACGTTCCTGATTTATTCATTCTAAATGTCTCTGTGTGTGATGACTACCCCCCCCAACCACTAACATCTGGCCCCGTTTTCTATGTGATGACAAGGCTAGACAGCCATAAAACTGTACTTCTCAAGAGGTCCATCTTTGAACTGTAAACACTACATATTTCAGCTAAATTGGGGGGAGGGGGATAATTTGTTTAAATCCCTGTATTTCTCAGCGCAATGGAACACAACCCCAGTTCTTATTTATAGTGGAACATTTCCCATTTTGCTTTCCATCTTACAACCTATAGTCAGATCCCACCTGATTAAACATTTGGTGCCATGTGATCGTCTCCTCATTAATGGTGAACTCTTTGCCAGGAAGACCCTGTGGATCCATCGTTCCTACTTTCACTCTTACGAAGGACTGGTTTGGGAAGGTCACCCAGTTGACGATATCAAATCCATCTGCTAATTCGCGCTCCTCATCAAAAGACACCGTGTCACCAGCACTGTTGTTAAATGAGATGCTTCTCAGAAATGGATGAAGCTGGATTCAGAGAAATAAAAGAAGACACTTGTCACTGGATATAAAAGGTTATTCAAAAAGGATTGTGTAAAAGTTAAGATGGTTTCTTTTTAAATTAACTGACATACCACAACCGTCATGAAAAGAAAAGACAGAACAACATTCCAAGTTTCACATGCACATTGCAAATGTTCGATGTGGGCATATGCGTAGCTACAATGGGGGGGGGGGTAAATGCTCCGGGTGACAGCCGTGGTCTCCTCGAGAGGAGATCATGGCTGTTTGCCCCCCCAAGCCATTGTAGCTACACTGTAGCTATTATTTGCCATTATTTGCCCCCCCAAGCCATTATAGCTACACTGTGTGCATCCCGTTGGGGCTGGGCGGGGGGGGTGAGGAGCCCATACCTACTAGAACCAGTTGGTACCATGGAACTGCAGTCTCTTTACAACTGGTAACAGATTTATCACTCGACCTGGTGGATAGTCCCCCCCCCCCCAGGTTCCAATGCAGAATCAATGCCTTCTCGCTGGTTCCTTCACCACTCGTCCCTGCAGCCCTTCTATAGGTGGTGTTCACAGATGGAGTACCAATAAGTTCCTCCCCCATGAGGAAAATGCCAGCATCTTCCTCTAACCCAAGGTATCGCAGGTGAGGTTGCTGTCAGTGCTTCTGATTCAACGGGCTCTTCTGTGGAGTCCTCATTGAAGGGTGTTCCATGACAGGGATGTGTGGTCCTACTTGGTTGCTGTCCCCGGGAAACTAGTGTCCCTCAGGAGGAAGAGAAGTTGTCTAGTCAAGGGTCAGTAGTGCTCTGGGGCAGCTTCTCTCCCCTGCTCCCCCTTAGTGTGTCTTCTTATCCACCTTGGTGGTATCCATGTCTGCTTAATCTCAAACTTGCTCAGATGCGCCAGTTTGGGAGGTGCTACACCATCAACCCGGTCTTTCTCCTTGCAATGACCAGGGATTCAGGTCCAAGCAGACCTGGGCTAGAATTCAGATTACCCAGATGCAACACTTGCTGGTCTGTAGGACGCAAGTGTCCTGCCCCGGCAACTTACACACACTTACACCAATCACACACAAGAGCAAAATAAAAATATACATGGCATGAAATGAAAAGAATTTGACATAAGGTTCGGCGGCCCGCCTTACGGAGCCGCCGCGCGTTGCCCCGGCCAGCCTGATGCAGCCTGACGGGGCTTGTTACCAAGAGCAGCCGATTGGCTGCTCGTTGTCTCCGGGCGGGACTGAGGGTGGGCGGAGCAAGCAACGTGCTTGCTCCCCTCAGTCCGGCTCAGAACGCGGTGCCCGCCCGCCCTCCCTCCTTTCAGGCTGAGTCTAGCTGGTTGCCCTTTATGGGGGCCGGGTAGTAATTTTTCCTGTTTACCTGATTGGCTTTGGTTGACAGGTTTTTCGACTACCCCAGCCTGCGGGTGAGGAGAGGTGTTCTTCCATTCAGTTTAATCGTTCCTTCCGGTTGTTAAGGTAGGTGGCGTGCAGGTAGGGGTAGCCAGGGAGGACTTAGTTGGCATGCATCCTGAGGTAAGCAAGGTCTGGGGGTAAGCCAGGACCGCTCAGCCGATGCCGAACCGGATCGCTGAGGCAGGCTGGCAAACCCCCAGGCTGGATGGGCAATGGTCACCTTAAGGAATTTCCTGGGGGTGGTCAGAGCCGTCCAGCTGCCTCGACCCCTTCGGGGGTTGGCAAGGAGAGACAGCTTGGTCATGGACCAAGTGGGTCTGGAGCCAGGATGTCCTCATGCCCATTTAGATCTCGGGGGAGGCAGACGGCTAGGTTCCGTTTCCCCCACGCTAGCCGCCTGCACGCCAAATGGGGGGGGGGTTTAGTTAGTGCCCTGCTGCATTTATGATTGTTATATTTCAATAAACAACCCTTTAACCAAGCTCTTGTCTGGCGTAATTTATTGGGTGGTCCGGGGTAAATTAGGCTGTCACAAGGTCTGAATAGTAGAAAATTCTCAAATATATTTATGGAGAGAACTGCATTATAACTATATACAGTATTCTTATATAACACAATAATCACTGTGTTGCTTGCAAGAATTAGTAAATTTAAGGTTATCCATATCTGGATACAAGAGAACGACTTTTGTTGTCTACTCTAATGGTACTATGAACAAGGAACCTGATTTACAAGTATTGAAAAACATTACCTGAGTACATTGCAGATTTGGAGGGAACAGTCCACATTTCTTCCCCTTTGCTCTAAACTTGGGAGTGGATGATGACATCTTTTGTAAAGCACGTGCTACAGCATGGACCGCATTGTAAATGCTGTAGCTGTGGCCAGTCATGCTCATTTCAAAAATGGTATTTGGGAGGTCCTCCAACTTCTCTTGGCCAGTGCAAGTATTAGTGTTGTCCTTGCCCTCATTGGAACTGGAAAATAAGCAGCCAAATGCCTCTTCCCAGAAGATCCTGAGAAAATCATCTCCTTTATTTGAGTCAAGATGTAGGAACTGAAGGAATTCTGGAAACCTTGGAACTTCATTGGAGTGAATGGCAAAGGACAAGGCCCCATGGAAGACTTGTACATCAAAATGTCTGTCTACCGATGCTGATGAGAAATCCCAACGGGCTGTCATAATCCACACTTTTCCTATAGAAGTATCTGTAACATTTTCTAACATCGTATACAAATATATGACCCATTTCAAAATTGTTGTGGTTTGGCATTCTACATTGACAACCATTACTTTGACATCAGAACTGATTAGTGACATCGACCTGGTTACTAGGGGGTTTGCTAGGTTTAAAGTGTCAAGTGATTGTACCACTTCCATAAGTTGAGCAAGTACTGGTAATTTTTTACTAAAAGCTGTACATATCCTGTGTTCAGATAGCATTTCCATCATGTTCTCCGCAAATTTTTCTCCATCATCATCATCCGAAACAACGATCCCAACCCAAGTCCATTTGAAATGTTGAAGTAGACGGGCAATCCCTCTGTACTGATGTGCTTCATTGGGGACCATCCGGTAAAAGGAAGGGAACTGCACCTTAACATTCCTCACGGGAACCTGTACACAGTAGGCAATCTAAGCAAAATATAATAACTTTCAGATCGGAAAATTAATTCACGACCCAATCCTATGGGCCTTTTACGACAGCAAGACTAGCCTACTTGTGTAAAATACCCTGTGATGGCGAGAAGATTTTGCAGATCCTGGGACATTTGACGCTGCTGCTGCTGCAAGGTGACACCAGATACCACCTGGGGAGGTGGGCTCCTCATGGGGTGGGCTGGGGAAGTACTTGGACAGAGATAGGGAGGAACTAGGGAGGCTGGAAGTGGCACCAGCAACTTTCACTTGATCCTATCCCCCATTTTCCAATCCTACCCCCCCCAGCTCTCCTCGGACCTGCGCCAGCAAAATGGCTGCCATATGTCCAAGAAGACCCACAGATGATTGGGGATCCTACCTGAAGATAAGTTACCTCTTGTAGGTTGTTCGGTTACCCCTCCCCCCACAATACTATGCAGCACACACTATGTTGCTGTGGCTGTATGCAATAATGTGGCAGGAAATGGGATTAGGTTGTTAATCTCTTCTTAAAGACCAGCCTCAGGCTTCCGAGTTAGTGGGATTCCTGTATGGTAACTATCACACGAGTTAAGCAAGACCACGGGAGAGACTAGCTGTTCCTGGTGTGATTGGAGGGGCTCATTCTTCTTCTCCTTGCTAAGATGTGAGAACATATATTTAACTGTGTATACTAAATGCTGGATATTCATGAAGTAGAACAAAAGCTTTATTGTCCTGTACCTTAATATCCAGAACACTCAGCTAACTGGCATCTGTACTGATGGCAATAGAATTTCTCCTTCAATGAGCCAGAAATGTTCTGATAACTACACAGAAGTCTTTTAATATTTTCTGGTGCTTTTGGAAATTGGTAAACCTGCAGAATCAATAAATGTTCCTTACTTGTATAAGTGAAAAAATATCAATGCTTTCCAAGAAGAAAAATATGTTGGCTCAAATGCTGTTTTACCTGTGGAATTTTGTAGATGCTCAATTGAGTAGCCATGTGAAGCGAGCTTTCAGAATCAAGTCCCCCAATGGCAGCTATCAGATGCTGGTGCTTGTCACATTTGAAGTTGGGGACAAACCTTTCCTGGGTGGAAAGAAGTTTCAGGGTGTTCTGATGAATCATGTTTGCATTTAAGTAACCGTCATAAATTTGGAATCCAAGACTGACATTTGGTAGGATCTTCAGATTCTCATTGATCTCCTTCACAGCAAATGCCAAGGAGAGGACATGTTGGTAATGCTTTGTGGCTGGACTAAAAGAAGTGTCACAATTTGTAAAGATCAGATATTTAACTGTTCTGTCTATCTAATCTATTTTTCTGAAAGCATTCTGATGATATACATTATAATAGCCTCCTCTGTCATTTGAATCAGAAAAAACAAACAAACAGAAGACAGAAGAATGACACAATTCATATCTAGGCAAACTTTTCCAACTCCTACTCCACCCTATAAAGTAATATATAATGATGACCCCATTACAGTTCTGAAATCATTGAAACTGGATATTCATTGAAATATAGCAAGACATATATTGCAAACGTGACATGATGTCCATCACATTTCTCATGGTTTTCTATAGCAAAGCTGACAGATTTATAGTGGGTAAAAGCACAGACTCACAAAGTGGTTGAATGAACAGATGGGTAACATTATTTGAAATCAACTGTTACTATTCAAAGGTATAGGTAGCTTAACATCCATCATTGCCAGAGATCTGTGGAGGTGTAGGACAAGCTTTGACATTATGTGCAATTAAGCATGAAGGGAGATCATAGCTCAGTGCTAGAGCAGGTGCTCTGCATGCCAAAGTTTAAAAAACAGCATCTCCGTGTAGCGAGAGTTTCCTCTCTGAAACCTTGGAAAATACCAAAACTAGATAGAGCAAGAATCTGACTTGGTATGAGGCAGTTTCCTACCTTCCACAGAAGCCAGAATCGCTTTAAAGGTCAAAGGAAAGAAAAACTGATACTAGAAAGCTGTGTGATATTAGAAAGGACGAGCATATCATATAGAAGAAAATATATTTATAGCACAATTCTAAGTAAGTTATCTCAGAAATAAGTCAAGTTAAGCTCAGTGGAACCTACTCCCTAGAATGTATGTTCATGATCACAGACTTATACAATAATACCTTCCTAAAAAAAACAAAATCATAAGCAGGCCATATTCTGAACATGTCCGTCTTTCTATGATGATGTATTGCAAAAGGATATGATCTGAGTTGCTGAATGTTATGGGGGGGAGGGGAAGTATGGATTTCCTTACATAAGTCCTTCTAGCAGTTTTGTTTCGGGGGGTTCGCTGAAAGAAATGTCATCAAATAGGCAGCCAAACTGTGAAACAATCGATCCAATGATTAGATCTCCTCTCTGATGATACTTGTACGGGAGCTGGGAGGGGTCAGGGATGGTGCACATGACGGTCTGTGCCTTGCATTCAGCTGGAGGAAACTGGAGACACAGAACGAACAGCAGCAGTAACAGCAATATCCCTGCCATTTGGGGCAAATC
This sequence comes from Plestiodon gilberti rubricaudatus, assembly GCA_026170595.1. Classification (NCBI taxonomy): domain Eukaryota; kingdom Metazoa; phylum Chordata; class Lepidosauria; order Squamata; family Scincidae; genus Plestiodon; species Plestiodon gilberti. The sequence continues at coordinate 25,922,785 of JANXHW010000006.1, forward strand.
TTCTCAGAAAATTCTCTCTCTCTTTCTCACCCACCAGTAGCCCGGTTACGATACCATTGCTCAGTGGCCCCAGAATCTGTTGCTGAACTAATTTCCCAAAGATGAGACTCTTCCTGTCCTTGCTGTTCACAGGTTTTTTTTTCCAGAAAAGTACAGCACAGGGATGATATTTTATGTATGTGTCCTGACTTGGCTATTGTTTGTGCTTGTGGCTTTAGAAAATCCATCTGGGATTTGCCTGGATGGAGCATGACTCATGGTAATTGAAGTTAATTACACGTTTCCAAACCATCGTTCCAGACTACTGTGCTAGTTGAGATTATTGTTGCATCAGTCAAGGAAAAGAAAATATTTGTTGGGTTGTGGGGAATGAGGGATACTCTAGGCTCTGCAGGACCCAAAGAGGGAAAAAAACCAACAACAACAACCATAGCCCAATGCTAAACTCCTGGGATAGAAGCAGAGAGGGAGGTGATGATTTCAGAGAGATGTTCCATAGCTAGAGGTGTTTGAAAATGGTGTGTGTGTGTGTTTTGAAAAATTGTTGAATTACAATGCAAAATATGGTGTTTTGTGTTTTTATTCACAGGTGCAAATTCCTAAGCATCAATATCAGGTTTAATATCATTACATTGCAGTCTTCAATGCAAAAACAACAAATTATTCAATTATTTCTAACTGGAAAAGTAATTTATTTTGATCAGATGCAATCCACAACCAGTAGAGTTTGTAATTTGGTTCCAATTATGTTTAAAAATGTGGTGTTTTGTGTTTTTATTGGTTTGAGCATGTGGTGTTTTTTGTTTTTATGCGGTTATCAACAAAAACAAACAAACACCCCTATCCATTGCATTCCGTAGTTTGGTGATCATCTGTCTCAACTTCCAACACGTTTCCTCTTATCTCCCTAATATTACACACATTAAATTCCTATCAATTGTTCTCCATGGGAATGATCTTCATTCACTGTTATAAAAATAAAGCTAGCACAGAACAATCTTGCCTACCCCTGAATTTTACTCAAGTGCATTAGATGAGTATATCTGGAAACGTACTGTCACCGCAATCCTGTGTAACTCTTGCACCAAAGTAACAACGGCCGCCGACGGAGTGTCAGCGCTCTTTCGGCAGTCATTTTACAACAGCAGAACTATACTTCCTTCCGTGGTCGTAAACCCTTTCACTGTAAGTTTGTGTGCATGCCTTCTTTATTAATAAAAATAGGCAGAGTATCTGGATCTCTTGCAGGATTTAAAGTTAGTAAACCGAAGACAAAAATAGTGACTAAAATTATGAAGATTCAAGATCAACTGAAACTGATGAATAAAACAGGATTTAAGGTGGAAAAAAAAGTTAAATATCTTGGAATTGTATTGACGAGTATGAATTGTACATTATTTCAAAATAATTATGTTAAAGTATGGAATGAAATTAAGAAAGATCTGTTAAGATGGGAAAGATTGAAATTGTCTTTACTAGGAAGGATATCGGTGATTAAGATGAATGTATTGCCAAAAATGATGTTCTTATTTCAAACGATACCAGTGATTATATCTGATGCACCATTTAAAGAATGGCAGAAAGACATTTCTAAATTTATTTGGCAAGGGAAAAAACCAAGGGTGAAATATAAGATTCTTCAAGATGCAAAAGAGAGAGGAGGATTAGGACTACCGGATCTGAAAGTATATTATGCAGCATGTTGTTTTGTGTGGTTGAAAGAGTGGGTGTATTTACAAAATAGAAGATTATTGGAGTTAGAAGGCTCTGACTTGAGATTTGGTTGGCATGGGTATTTGTGGTATGATAAAGTGAAAGCAAATTTAGAATTTAAAAATCATTATGTTAGACATGCATTATGGAGAATTTGGAATAGATATAAAATGAGGTTTTATGAGAAAGTACCATTATGGGTTGCACCATATGAAGCACACTTTGGTGGAAGTAGCGTGCCAAAAGAGAAAGGAATACTCTACAGAAATTTATTAATTTTTTCACAAGGAGATTGTACAATGAAGTCAAGAGAAAAACTAATGGAAGAAGACTTTAATTGCCAATGGTTTGTATATGCTCAAATTTTGGAGAGATTTAAAGTGGACAAGAAGGCATATGGATTTGTACAAGAAGAATCAATATTGGAGGTACAATTAAAATCTGAAGACCAGATAATTTCAAAAATGTATAAATTGCTTTTGAAGTTTGAAACAGAAGAAGAACAGGTTAAAGAATGTGCGATTCATTGGGCGAAAAATGTAGGTCATGTTATTTTAATGGACCAATGGGAACAACTATGGTTAAAAGTTGAAATTTACGTTAAATGTTAATATTAAAGAAAATATGTATAAAATGATATATAGATGGTATATAACCCCAAGCAAATTAGCAAAAATGTATGAGAAGGTGACGAATAGATGTTGGAAATGTATAAAGCAAGAAGGAACTTTTTACCATATGTGGTGGACATGCCCCCAAGCAAAGAAGTACTGGACTCAGATACATAAACAGATTGAGTTGATTTTAAAGATTAAGGTTCAAATGAAACCGGAAACATTTTTGTTGGGTATGTGGGAGGATCATGTAGGCGAAAAATTTCAAACTTTGTTTTTATATATGATAGCTGCGGCAAGAATTTTATATGCACAATATTGGAAGAATTCGGAGATACCTTCGCTGGAAGATTGGTGGCTGAAAGTTTTGGACTATGCTGAAATGGATAAACGTACAACTTTAATTAAGGAAAAGTCAGTTAACTTTTTCGTGAATAATTGGAAACCATTTATTGACTTTTTAAGAGAGAGAGAGAAGAATGATGTGATGACATGCAGATTTAATGAATAGAATGTGGGTGTTGTTTTGGCTTAGTTGGAAATTATATGTAGAAAATAGTGAATAGTATGCTAGTAGGATGTATTGCTTCGCGCTTGCTATAACTTTATGAAATATGTATTGTTTTTATGTTTTAATATATCAATAAAATATAAATATATAAAAATAAAAAATAAAAATAGGCAGAGTATCCTTGCTGCTTCATGAAAATGAAAAATTAGAAATGGAAATATCTATGTGCTTCTTACAAGAGCATACAAAGTATTAAGGTATTAAAGTATTAAGTATTATATTTCCCGATAAGAAGGGAAAGGGGATAGTTATCAAGGGAAAGGGGAGGGGATAGGAATGCTGTGTCCCCTGGTGCTTTTCCCTGTTTCATTGAAGAAGGGAGGAGGGGTTGACAGACGGAAGGGTAACTGCAAAGGGAAAAGATGGTCCAGGACGCATTCATAGCTACCTTCCTGAATGCAACTTGGCCAATTCTCAGTGCAGAGTTCTGTGTGGTGCTGCTGGGGACCCAAGGATGTCGCAAGGGCATCCAGTTGAAGTTTAGCAAGCTGCAGGATCCTAAGTATTTGTATGTCAGCTGGATTCAGAAGCATCACCGAGGGGAGCAGTGGCAACAAGTTGGGGTGTGTGTGTCAAAGCGGCGGGAGGGGAGGCGACAACTGCCCCTTTTTGGCAGTGGGAGAAGTGGGCAGCCGAGAAAGTTATAGGTTTGGCCCACCTTCCCGCCCTGCGTCTCTGAAGGGAGTTGCAGCAGTGGCGGCAGTGACATCACGTCCGGTGGTGACATCACAGGGGCGGCATAGCAATGCCACTGGCTGGATTTTTTTTGGGGGGGGGTTGACATGACTCTGTAAAAAATGTTTCACTTACCCAAACCCCCAAACTGAAAAGCAAACTCTAATTAGCAAACTCTAATTAGCATAGTTAGTACACCCACATATTCTCATAGTCCCCTGCTAACTGGGTAAGAGGCACTTTTTCAATCGGGGATCCACTTATAGATAGCAAGGGGAGAGTAACTGTCCCCTTTCACCCCAGCACAATGTCTTTCCTGGTGGCTGTTTGCTGGTGGTATTCTGCATCTTGTTTAGATTGTGAGCCCTTTGGGGACAGGGAGCCATTTAATCATTTGATTTTTGTTTGTAAACTGCTTTGTGAACTGTTTGTTGAAAAGCAGTATATAAATACTGTTGTTAACAACAACAACAACAACAAATAGCACAGTTAGTACATCCACACATTCTTTCTCAGGATATATGACTACAGCAGGTATCGGGGCCTAGAAGATCCAGCCTCGTGTTTCTAAGCTAACAGTGCTCATTGTCCATTGATTCAACTAGTCCAGAACGCAAGGTGGGTTTGGCATAAGCAAGCAGTTTGGCTTGAGTGGTGTGGCCTTGCATCACCTTGCATATACAAATCATGGTTATATATACCTTTATTGTATATGCAGCATTATACTAAAAGCAACACAAATGATAAAATTGGAGGAAAAAACCCAGCACGGGTAACACGACTTCTCCTTGGAAATACAAGAACAAACACTTGTATTGTGTTCTTAAAATGTATTTCTTTCTCACAAAAATGAAAATTAAAAAATATACATAAATTAAAAAAGCATATATCCAATAATAATAGTAAACAAGCAACCATTCAACAGGATTCCACATGACCTGGTATCAAGTTTCCGCTGAAAGTGAATTCAATATTTATAAATTAGCTCCCAGCTGGCTTGCTCTGTTATAATGATGATGATGATGATGATGATGATGATGATGATGATGATGATGATGATGATGGTGATGGTGATTAAGTTGATGATGATTAATAGCATACAACAACGAATGGACAAACTAGCACCTACTTTATTTCCAGATAATAGAAAAGAAAATATATGAAGCACATTCTGATTAATTTCTCCGTATTAGCTGATCCTTGCTGTTCAGCTCAGGCCTCAGGATAATTATGTAGCATTTGGGGAAAAATATACAGCCCAGCAACCCAGCACTAGAGGCCAAGATAGAGAAAATCTCCACAGCCACCATGTATTTCCCCTTGGTGCTCAGGTAAGAGGGAAGAAAGGACAACCAAACACTGCAAAAGACCAACATGCTGAAGGTGATGAACTTGGCTTCATTGAAACTGTCTGGCAACTTCCTGGCCTGGAAAGCCACAGTGAAGCTGACCATAGCTAAAAATCCCAGGTACCCCAGAACACAATAAAACATAGCGATTGAGCCTTCATTGCATTCTACTACAATTTCTTCAGCCAGAGAGTTCATGTCCATGTTTGGGAATGGAGGAGCAGTGCAGAGCCACACAGCACAAATACTGGCTTGAATCAAAGAGCAACTAAGAATAATGGAGTTTGACAGTCTTTTCCCCACCCATTTCCTCATCCTGGATCCTGGCTTGGTGGCCACGAAAGCCAGAACCACGGTGATGGTTTTCGCCAAAACACAAGAAACAGCCACTGCGAAGATGAGACCAAAAGTTGTTTGTCGTAAATAACAGGTCACTGCCTGAGGCTGACCAATGAATAACAAGGAGCAGAGGAAGCAGAGCAATAAAGAGATTAGCAGGGAATAGGTGAGGTCTCGATTGTTGGCTTTGACAATGGGAGTGTCCTGGTTCTTGATGAAAATCCTGAGCACCAAAACCGTGATCAGAGAGAAAGAGAAAGCCAAGGTACTTAGAGTAATTCCCAAGGGGTCTTTGAAAGAGAGGAAATTGAGAGTCTTGGTGAGGCACTGATCTCGCTTCTTATTTGGAAACTGACCTTCTGGACATTTGAGACAGTCATCCATGTCTGAAAAAAAAAATAGAACAAATGCAATTTTCTCATCAGTCATGCCATCATTTCATTTTATCATCCTATATCCTTGGAAGGGGATAGTTCCATCTCTTCTTCTCTCCCCATTTCCCACCTCCATGCTTATTCCATTATGCCCCCATTTCCCTTTTGAAGATGTTCTTTCCCACTGTCTTTATGCCCTTTCAAATTATGAGGCCCTACTTTTAGGGTAGGCACACCATATTTTGAGGTGCCCAAGCAGCGACACGCAAACACACATACACCTCGTTTTTTTTTCCCCTTCTGGTCTTTTTGGCTCGTTCTCCAACTAAAATTTTTCAATTATTTAATTATTTCCGCCCCCTTTTTGCCATTTTGCTTGCCTTCTTTCCTGCTGCTCCTGCTCCTGCTGCTACACTCTTTCTGCTGCTCGTGCTGCCGCTGTCCTCACCCTCTTCCTAGCAGGCCAGCTGCACCTGGCCATCCAGGACTCTCCCACGCAAGTCCACTACCCCCGTGCAGGTCAATTAGTTAGGGATAGGCAGTGAGGTGGCCATGTTTGCAGATGACACTAAACTTTTCCGGGTTGTGAAGACCAGCAGGGATTGTGAAGAGCTCCAGAAGGATCTCTCCAAACTGGGTGAATGGGCAGCAAAATGGCAGATGCGCTTCAATGTAAGTAAGTGCATAGTGATGCACATTGGGGCAAGAAACCAAAATTTCAAATATATGCTCATGGGTTCTGAGTTGTCTGTGACAGATCAAGAGAGAGATCTTGTGGTGCTGGTGGACAGGTCGATGAAAGTGTCGATGACCCAGTGTGCGGCGGCTGTGAAGAAGGCCAATTCCATGCTCGGGATCATTAAAAAAGGGATTGAGAATAAAACGGCCAATATCATTATGCCTTTGTACAAATCGATGATAAGGCCACATCTGGAGAATTGTGTCCAGTTCTGGTCACCACACCTCAAAAAGGATATAGTTGAATTGGAAAAGGTGCAGAAAAGAGCGACCAGATTGATTCGTGGGCTGGAGCACCTCCCTTACGAGGAAAGGCTACAGCGTCTGGGGCTTTTCAGTCTAGAAAAAAGGCGCCTGAGGGGGGACATGATTGAGACTTATAAAATTATGCATGCGATGGAGATAGTGGATAGAGGGAAATTCTTCTCCGTCTCACACAACACCAGAACCAGGGGACATGCACTAAAATTGAGTGAAGGGAGAGTTAGAACAGACAAAATAAAATATTTCTTTACCCAGCGTGTAATTCATCTGTGGAACTCCTTGCCACAGGATGTGGTGATGGCACCTGGCCTAGATGCCTATAAAAGGGGTTTGGACAGATTCATGGAGGAAAAGACCATCACAGGTTATAAGCCATAAGCAACCTCCTGGTTTTAGAAGTGGGTTTTCTCTGTGCCAGGTGCAAGGGAGTGTCAACGGAAAACAGGTTATCTTGTTGTCTTGTGCTCCCTGAGGCATCTGGTGGGGCCACTGGTGGGGCCACTGTTTCTAGTCCAGAAAGCTGGACTAGATGGGCTTTTGGCGTGATCCAGCAGGGCTCTTCTTATGTTCTTAACTACTGCCGCCGCCGCTTCAACGATTATTTTTTTTTCCGGCGCTGCAATCTTGGATCTCATGAAATTTCGCGAGATCCATGTTGGTGGTGCCAAAAATACATTTTAAAACGTGAAGCAGCGGTGGTGCGGCGGAAGATCCGGTCAACCAAGACTGACCTGGTTCCGTGCCCCGCTGCCTGGGACCGGGCTCCTGAAACTGGCCAGTCAGGTTTTTTCCAGAATGGATGGCAAGCCTATTTTAGGGCCTAGTCCTATGAATGGCTAAGAAACATAGAATTACTTCTAATTTTGGTTCTAAAACTGTCGTCACAATTAAGGGCTTTATGTTTGCACTGTCACCCTTATCTGCCTCAACCCACTCCCTGAGCTGTATTATTAGTTACTGCATGAGTAAAAATGTATAGGATTTTTCTATATGTCTCCTACCCTTCTGGTATGAAAACTTTCCTTCTGGACATGGATGGCAATCATAGCAACAAAATGGCTTCCCTTCCTTCTTTTTTCTGCTGTAACCCGGGTAGCAGTGGTCATTACACACAGCAATGGGCAGCACCTGTGTATACAAAAAAGGACATGTATTGTCCCTCTGCCTGGTAAACAAATTTCTGTCCTCATCTAAGAGCGAACTTGTTTCTGTTTGACGGATTAGGACATTTATTACAGCTGAATGGAGCACAAGTTAATGAATTGTGGAAATTCCATATTGGACACATGAACAGCACTTTGGAACGTAAAAACTCAGCATCAAATTGGAATTCAAGGGTTGATTTCAAAAGAGTCAGAACCATTTCCAATCTCATTTGTTCAGAGTTTTCTGGTCATTCTTAGTCTTTCTGATCTTTGTTAGAACAGACATCCAGGGCACCTATACAAGCAACATCATCATCTACTTGGGGTGTGGACCCTCAGGGAGCTATCATAACAGTATGATGTGCTGCGGCTGAAAGCAGTGAGTGGCTGGGGCCAACCAATAAGTTAGTCATCATGGGGGGCGGGCAGGAGTCAGGGGGTGGTCAGGATGGGGCGGGCAGTGGAAGGAATGATGAGACATTATTCAATCTTTTTAATGAGGAGACTGTTGTGGAGATGGGGGTGGATCAAGGTCCAGAAGAGGGTAGTTTCAGAGGTAGTGGCGCCGCTGATATCATATCCCCCTTCCTGACTAGATTCACCTACCCGATCAAGGGGTGTTATCTGGGTAGATTTCAGAATTGTTTATTTAAGGACAAAAAGAAATCCCCCACAAAATGTATGCATGCCATCAGAAACAATAACAGCGAATCAGAATGGCTGGGCTGGTTACAGGAGGTATGGTTAGGCTTGCCATCTGTCCCAGAAAACCCAGGACCGCCCTAGTTCCAGGACCGCCCCAGTTACAAGGTTTGGGCGTCACCATCTTGGATCTTGCAAGATTTTGTGAGATCTAAGATTGCCGACAGGAAAAAAGGAGCCCTGGAACTGGGGCGGTCCTGGGTTGAATATGTTGGCAATGGACAGGTAAGTAAAATAATTTATTAATTGATTATACATACACCAATAAATCAATAAATAAAAATTTCAGACACCAAAAAATATTAGATTTTTTATTTTAATTATTCGGGGTTGTCCCTGTTTTACAACCGGGGAAATCTGGTAAGCCTAGGTATGGGCTCCTTTTCAAGGGTGAGCACAAAATAAGTAGCTTGCCCGTGGCCAGGAGTGGAACTTGAGAATGCCTAAGTGGAGAAATGGTTCTGGCCATGTGTGCATGAAATGGTCTATCTGGCCCAGTGATGTGCGGTGAGGTCCAGACCTGAGGAGGCACAGCCACTTGAATACACACACTCTTTCTCCCCCATTCCCGTCTCTCTCAGTGGATCTTACCTTCCTTGACTCTCTCTCTCTCTCTCTCTCTCTCAAATAAATTGAAAAAAAAACTCCTCTTATTCCCACACTCAGAGCTAGGGGAAGCTCAGCAATGCCCCCCAGAGGCAGTTAAATAGCTGCCTCTCCTGCTGCTGTGCCCCCTGCACACAGGCTTCCTTCCTTTTTTCGTGGCTTCTTAAAACAAAACTGAGGCAATTCCGCCTGCTGCCTCTGCAGAGCTTGATGATGAAGGCCCCCAGCCTTTTTTTTTCTTGGATGTCAGCTACCCTGCCTGCTTTTCATTGGAAGGCAACCATGATTGCAGCCTAATTGACTGACAGCACAATCCTACCCAGCTCCTCCACTGGTGCAGCAGTGTTGGAGGGCAGAACGGGAGACTATGGGAGGGACATTCAATCAGTGGAGGAGCTGGGTAGGATTGCGCTGTTCGGCAGCTCTCATGTACTGTAGTGTGTATGTGCTGGCATACTGCTTCTCATTGACTTTGGGAGAGGAGTGCAGCATGGAAAGGCAAGGTACTTTTTTTTAAACTTGGGTTTGGTGAGGCTCTGCCTCCCCTGCCCAAAGGTGGGGGCAGTACTGTCAGTTCCACGCCATCCTAGTCCCTGTTTACTTCCCAGTATGGGGTGGCCCCACCCCCTTGCCGTCGGAGCCATTCGGTGTGGTGAAGGCAACGGGCAGGGAGTCTTCTGCCTGTTGCCTTCGCCGCACTGAATTGCTCCGATGGCGAGGGGGCGGGGGTCACTTCATACCGGGGAGAAAACGGTGACTAGGACAGTGTGGAACTTACAGTACCGCCCCCACCATAGCGACGCCTCTGCCCCTGCCTTCCCGCCATGCATTCCCTGACCTGGCGCATGTATAAAAGGAAGCAATCACGTGTGGAGAGTCTCCGAAGTATGGCATTTTCTTCTGTGTTTCTGGTGTTGGCTTCTGTAGTCGACTGTTTTTCCTCACATTTTCATAAAACAAGTGAAGCTGCATTCACTTGTGCCACAAACCTTAATGTGCTTACAAATTCAGACATAAAATATCTCCCTTAACACACCACTTAGACTTTTGGACTTTTTCACACTTCATGCTCTATCCCTGGTTAGATGGTTATATACTGTATATAACAAGTGTGGTTAAACTTCCTTAATGATACAATAAACTTCAGATGTTTAAGAGCCACAATATTCAAGAAGCATTTAAATTCTTAAATATATTTATTCACCATGAACATTAAAGTGATGTTTTAAGCCAGTGGACTCTCAGTTCATACCTGGTTAATAATTATAAAGCTGGTAAATTTCTTATTTACCTTTTATATTAGTTGTGATACAAAAAGCACTTTAGTCAACGTATTTCCAAGAGCTGCACAGTCTATGTCAATGAACCGCATGTGGCTCAGGAGCCACAGTTTGACCACCCCTGGTATATAATACACTTTACTACAGAGTGCAATGGATGGGAGAAGGGTAGGCAACAATTTCATATCACATTCATAAGACATGATGAAGCCTTAATAGAGGAACATTTCCAATTTTGCTCTCCGTCTTACAACCTATAGTCAGATCCCACCTGATTAAACATTTGGTGCCATGTGATTGTCTCCTCATTAATGGTGAACTCTTTGTCAGGAAGAGCCTGTGGATCCATCATTCCTACTTTCACTCTTACGAAGGACTGGTTTGGGAAGGTCACCCAGTTGACGATATCAAATCCATCTGCTAATTCGCGCTCCTCATCAAAAGACACCGTGTCACCTGCACTGTTGTTAAATGAGATGCTTCTCAGAAATGGGTGAAGCTGGATTCAAAGAAATAAAAGAAGACAGTTGTTTCTGGATATACAGGGTTATTCAAAAAGGATTGTGTAAAAGTTAAGATAGCTTATTGTTAAATTAATTGACATAACACAACCATCATGGTAAAAAAAGACAGAACAACATTCTAAGTTTCACATGCACATTGCAAATGTTCGATGTGGGCATTTGCGTAGCTACAATGGGGGGAATGCTCTGGGTAACAGCCGCGGTCACCTAGAGAGGAGATCATGGCTCTTTGGCCCCCCCTCACAGCTCATTATAGCTACACTAATATATGTGTGCATCCCTTTGGGGCAAGGCAGGGGAGGGAGAGGAGCCCATACCTCCTAGAACCAGTTGGTATCATGCAACTGCAGTCTCTTTACAACTGGTAACTGATTTATCACTCGACCTGGTGGATACTTCCCCTGCCCCCAGGTTCCAATGCAGAATCAATGCCTTCTCGCTGGTTCCTTCACCACTCTTCCCTACACTCCTTTTATACGTGGTGTTCACAGATGGAGTACCAATAGGTTTCTCCCCCATGAGGAAAATGCCAGCATCTTTCTCTAATCCAAGGTATCGCAGATGAGGTTGATGTCAGTGCTTCTGGTTCAAGGGGCTCTTCTATGGAGTACGCATTGAAGGGTGTTCCATGACAGGGTCTTACTTGGTTGCTGTCTCCGGGAAACTCGTGTCCCTCAGGAGGAAGAGAAGTTGTCTAGTCAAGGGTCAGTAGTTCTCTGGGGCAGCTTCTCTCCCCTGCTCCCCCTTAGTGTGTCTTCTTATCCTTCTTGCTGGTATCCCAGGTCTGCCTAATCTCAAACTTGCTCAGATACGCCAGTTTGGGAGGCGCTACACCATCAACCCGGTCTTGCTCCTTGCAATGACCAGGGATTCAGGTCCAAGCAGACCTGTGCTAGAATTCAGATTACCCAGATGCAACACTTACTGCTCTGTGGGACGCAAGTGTCTTGCCCCGGAACCTTACACACACTTACCCCAATCACACACAAGAGCAAAATAAAAATATACATGGCATGAAATGAAAACAATTTGACAAAAATTAGGCTGTCGCAAGGTCTGAATAGTAGAAAATTCTCAAATATATTTATGGAGAGAACTTCATTATAACTATATATTGTTGCATTAATAACGCAATAACCACTTTGTTGCTTGCAAGAATTAGTAAATTTATGGTTATCCATCTCTGGATACAAGAGAACGACTTTTGTTGTCTACTCTAATGCTACTATGAACAAGAAACGTGATTTACAAGTATTGTAAGACATTACCTGAGAACACTGCAGATTTGGAGGGAACAGTCCACATTTCTTCCCCTTTGCTCTAAACTTGGGAGTGGATGATGACATCTTTTGTAATGCATGTGCTACAGCATGGACCGCATTGTAAATGCTGTAGCTGTGGCCAGTCATGCTCATTTCAAAAATAGTATTTGGGAGGTTCTCCAACTTCTCTTGGCCAGTGCAAGTATTAGTGTTCTCCTTACCCTCATTGGAATTGGAAAATAAGCAGCCAAATGCCTCTTCCCAGAAGATCCTGAGAAAATCATCTCCTTTATTTGAGTCAAGATGTAGGAACTGAAGGAATTCTGGAAACCCTGGCACTTCATTGGAGTGAATGGCAAAAGACAAGGCACCATGGAAGACTTGTACATCAAAATGTCTGTCTACCGATGCTGATGAGAAATCCCAACGGGCTGTCATAATCCACACTTTTCCTATAGAAGTATCTGTAACATTTTCTAACATCGTATACAAATATATTATCCATTTTAAACCTGGTGTGGTTTGGCATTCTGCATTGACAACTATTACATTGACATCAGAATTGATTAGTGACATCATCTTGGTCACAAGAGGGTTTTCTAAGTTTAAAGTGTCAAGTGATTGTGCCATTTCCGAAATTTGAGCGAGTACTGGTATTTTTTTACTAAAGGCTGTACATATTCTATGTTCAGATAGCATTTTCATCATGTTCTCTGCAAATTTTTCTCCATCATCGTCATCCGAAACAATGATTCCAACCCAAGTCCATTTGAAATGTTGAAGTAGACGGGCAATCCCTCTGTACTGATGTGCTTCATTGGGGACCATCCGGTAAAAGGAAGGGAACTGCACCTTAACATCCCTCACTGGAATCTGTACACAGTAGGCAATCTAAGCAAAATATAATAACTTTCAGGTTGGAGAACTAATTCACAGTCCAATCCTATTGGCCTTTTACGACTGCAGGACTAGCCTACTTGTGTAAAATGCCCTGTGATGGTGAGAAGATTGTGCAGATCCCAGGACATTTAATGCTGCTTCTGCTGCTGCATATTTTTTTTTAGGTATATTTATATTTTATTGATATAATAACATAAAAACAATACATAATTCATAAAATAATAGCAAGCACAAAGCGTCACATCCTACTAGCATACTATTCACTATTTTCTATATATAATTTCCATCTTAGCCAAAATAACACCCACAATGTATTCATTAAATCCACATATCATCACATCGTTCCTCTCTCTCTCTCTTAAAAAATCTATAAATGGTTTCCAATTATTCACGAAAAGGTTAACTGACTTTTCCTTAATTAAAATTGTAAGTTTGTCCATTTCGGCATAATCCAAAACTTTCAGCCACCAATCTTCCAACAAAGGTATCTCCGAATTCTTCCAATATTGTGCATATAAAATTCTTGCCGCAGCTATCATATATAAAAACAAAGTTTGAAATTTTTCGCCTACATTATCATCCCACATGCCCAACAAAAAAGTTTCCGGTTTCAGGACATTTAATGTTGCTTCTGCTGCTGCATATTTCTTATGACTGACCCTAACCAACCAAATTTGCAACCCATTTGGATGGAATAGAAAGTAATCAAAATCACCCAGAAACATTTGTAGGCATCTATAAATGTTCCTGACTGTAAGTGAAAAATATCAGTACTTTCCAAGAATAATAATATGTTGGCTGAAATGCTGTTTTACCTGTGGGATTTTGTAGATGCTCAATTGAGTAGCCATGTGAAGCGAGCTTTCAGAATCAAGTCCCCCGATGGCAGCTATCAGATGTTGTTGCTTGTCACATTTGAAGTTGGGGACAAACCTTTCCTGGGTGGAAAGAAGTTTCAGGGTGTTCTGATGAATCATCCTTGCATTTAAGTAACCGTCATAAATTTGGAATCCAAGACTGACATTTGGTAGGATCTTCAGGTTCTCATTGATCTCCTTCACAGCAAATGCCAAGGACAGGACATGTTGGTAATGCTTTGGGGATGGACTAAAAGAAGTGTCAGATTTTGTAAAGATCAGATATTCAACTGTTCTCGCTATCTAATCTAATCTATCTTTCTGAAAGCATTCTGATCATATACATTATATGATAATATCCTCCACTGTCATTTGAACCAGAAAAAAAAACAGAAGATGGTAGATTGACACCATATCTAGGCACAGAGGCATCACTCTAGTTGGGGTGAAGCTCTAAGTTCCGCTGCACTCTGACCCACAATTACATGCCCGCACGAGGCACCCCTGCCTCCTCCCCTTTGGAGGCTTTAGGGCGGTGAAGACAATGCGCAGGAGACTCCCTACTTACCAGGCGGCTGTGGGTCCGGTCCACCACGGAGTGAGGCCTTCTGGCCTGCATGCCAGTGTGCCTTACTCCTAGTGTGCTCCACAGGTAGATATTTATGGAGGATTGCACCGACATGGACATAATTCAGATAAAGTTAACTGCATGTTAGTTCTGTTAATTTCAGACAGATGTACACGACTGGACTTAATTGTCAGGGGTCACCTTTACCTTTACCTTTACCTTTATCTCTCAAAAACACCTTGAATTCAAATTGATGGTGCTAAGACATGCTGAACTTTGTTTGGATCCTGCCCACATCTGGAGTTGAAAAATCAGGGGCTCCCCACCTCCCCTGATGCCTAAGATAACAAACCCTGACAACTGGCTCCTAGGTGGCTGAGCAGGTTTTATATCCGTCGCACTATATTCTGCCTTGTGTGCGATCTGGCCACCTCTTCTTCTGACTTCTCTATTTTCTGCCTGCAGCCTGTGCCAGGAGGATGAGCTTCCAAGCTGAGGCTCTTGCAGCTGGCACTTCTCCACTTTGCACTTCTTGGAACAAAGGGTGACAGCTGCTAAGTTTTCACAAAACAAATGATACCCTTGACCACCACTAGATATACATAAAATATTGCAAGAAATATATTACAAATGTGACATGATGTCTATCACATTCTAATGGATCTCTATATCAAAGCTGACAGATATATAGTGGGTAAAAGCACAGACTCAGAAATTGGTTGAATGTACAGATGGGTAACATTATTTGAAATCAACTGTTACTATCCAAAGGTATAGGTAGCTTAACATCCATCATTGCCAGAGATCTGTAGAGGTGCAGGACATTATGTGGCATTATGTGCAATTAAGCATGAAGGGAGATCATAGCTCAGTGCTAGAGCCGATGCTCTGCATGCCGAAAGTTTAAAAAACAGCATCTCCGAATAGAGAGAGTTTCCTCTCTGAAACCTTGGAAAATACCAAAACTAGATAGAGCAAGAATCTGACTTGGTATGAGGCAGTTTCCCACCTTCCACAGAAGCCAGAAGTGCTTTAAAGGTCACAGGAAAGAAAAACTGATACTAGAAAGCTGTGTGATATTAGAAAGGACGAGCATACCATATAGAAGAAAATACTGTATATTTATAGCACAATTCTAAGTAAGTTTTCTCAGAAATAAATTAAGCTCAGTGGGACCTACTCTCTAGGATGTAAGTTCATGATTGCAGCCTTATACAATAATACCTTCCTTAAAAAAAAAAAAACAAAAAAAACACCAAAATCATAAGCAGACCGTATTCTGAACATGTCCGTCTTTCTATGATGTATTGCAAAAGAATATGATCTGAGTAGCTGCATGTTATTGGGTAGGGGAGAGAATGGATTTCCTTACAGAAGTTCATTTATCAGCTTTGTTTCGGGGTGTTCACTGAAAGAAATTTCATCAAATAGGCAGCCAAACTGTGAAACAATCGATCCAATGATTAGATCTCCTCTCTGATGATACTTGTACGGGAGCTGGGAGGGGTCAGTGATGGTGCACAGAAGAGGCTGTGTGTTGCATTCAGCTGGAGGAAACTGAAGGCACAGAACGAACAGCAGCAGTAACAGCAATATCCCTGCCATTTGGGGCAAATCTTCTCAGAAAATTCTCTCTCTCTTTCTCACCCACCAGTAGCCCGGTTACGATACCATTGCTCAGTGGCCCCAGAATCTGTTACTGAACTAATTTCCCAAAGATGAGACTCTTCCTGTCCTTGCTGTTCACAGGGTTTTTTTTCCAGAAAAGTACAGCACAGGGATGATATTTTATGTATGTGTTCTGACTTGGCTATTGTTTGTGCTTGTGGCTTTAGAAAATCCATCTGGGATTTGCCTCTCCTCGCTGCTCATGGTAATTGAAGTTAATTACACGTTTCCAAACCATCGTTCCAGACTACTGTGCTAGTTGAGATTATTGTTGCATCAGTCAAGGAAAAGAAAATATTTGTTGGGTTGTGGGGAATGAGGGATACTCTAGGCTCTGCAGGACCCAAAGAGGGAAAAAACAACAACAACAACCATAGCCCAATGCTAAACTCCTGGGATAGAAGCAGAGAGGGAGGTGATGATTTCAGAGAGATGTTCCATAGCTAGAGGTGTTTGAAAATGGTGTGTGTGTGTGTGTGTGTGTGTTTTGAAAAATTGTTGAATTACAATGCAAAATATGGTGTTTTGTGTTTTTATTCACAGGTGCAAATTCCTAAGCATCAATATCAGGTTTAATATCATTACACTGCAGTCTTCAATGCAAAAACAACAAATTATTCAATTATTTCTAACTGGAAAAGTAATTTATTTTGATCAGATGCAATCCACAACCAGTAGAGAGTTTGTAATTTGGTTCCAATTATGTTTAAAAATGTGGTGTTTTGTGTTTTTATTGGTTTGAGCATGTGGTGTTTTTTGTTTTTATGCGGTTATCAACAAAAACAAACAAACACCCCTATCCATTGCATTCCGTAGTTTGGTGATCATCTGTCTCAACTTCCAACACGTTTCCTCTTATCTCCCTAATATTACACACATTAAATTCCTATCAATTGTTCTCCATGGGAATGATCTTCATTCACTGTTATAAAAATAAAGCTAGCACAGAACAATCTTGCCTACCCCTGAATTTTACTCAAGTGCATTAGATGAGTATATCTGGAAATGTACTGTCAGCGCAATCCTGTGTAACTCTTGCACCAATGTAACAGTAGATTCACTGGTGGACGGAGACCAGCGTAACCCCCCTCGGACCCCATGCACACGCAGGTTGGACACAGGATGGATGCCAGCACAACTCCCTCGGCGCAGGGGCCATCCGAACGCCTTTGGAATGCCCCCTGCACAGGCAAAGTTGCAGTGGTGTCTGTCCCACATCCGAACTGAGCATGTGAGGTGTCCGAGGGGGGGTTAAGCCGGTGCTGGTCCTGTGTCTGTCAGCACATGGCACGTTACACTGGCATAAGTGCACTTACACCACGGGATCTACTGTTCCATCATTGCAAGAGGATAGGGCTGTTAATGATCTAAAACTTCAGCTTGCATAGATCAACCTTGCTTGACCCTGAATTTGATTCATGTGCATTAGATGAGAACACTGGGATCTATCTGGAGGTTTGCTATGCTACATCCATTATGGAGAAGCAATATGCCTTTCCAAGATATATTAGGTAGAAATCCATCACCTCTTGAACTTCTTCCTGGGCAATTCCTTCCCTGCTGAAACATCATGGCAGATGATGATTGAAATGAGCCCTAATCTGAATTTGTGATTCTTTTGAACATGGAAGCTCAGGTGACTTCCTCTATCCCATCAAGAGATCATCACATTCATTTCTATGAAAGGGCCTTATATGCATTTCCATGCCATTGGGTCTTTCTGTGGAAAAACAAGAATAACAAGCCCACAATATTTGGGCATATTGTTTTGGCCCCACCCACTCCTCCCCCCACTGCTGCCTTACCTTCTTCGGCACGTGTGGTGGGGTCGATCGGCAGGGTTGGAGCGCTGCCACCTCTTGCAGCAGTGCTCGGAAGATGGCTGCCGTCTGCGCTCTGTCGGCAGTCATTTTATAACAGCAGAACTATACTTCCTTCCGTGGTCGTAAACCCTTTCACTGTAAGTTTGTGTGCATGCCTTCTTTATTAATAAAAATAGGTTGATTTTCATGGACAGAGTATCCTTGCTACTTCATGAAAATGAAAAATTAGAAATGGAAATATCTATGTGCTTCTTACAAGAGCATACAAAGTATTAAGGTATTAAAGTATTAAGTATTATATTTCCCGATAAGAAGGGAAAGGGGATAGTTATCAAGGGAAAGGGGAGGGGATAGGAATGCTGTGTCCCCTGGTGCTTTTCCCTGTTTCATTGAAGAAGGGAGGAGGGGTTGACAGACGGAAGGGTAACTGCAAAGGGAAAAGATGGTCCAGGACGCATTCATAGCTACCTTCCTGAATGCAACTTGGCCAATTCTCAGTGCAGAGTTCTGTGTGGTGCTGCTGGGGACCCAAGGATGTTGCAAGGGCATCCAGTTGAAGTTCAGCAAGCTGCAGGATCCTAACTATTTATGTGTCAGCTGGATTCAGAAGCATCGCCGGGGGGTGGGGGCAACAAGCGGCAACAAAGTAACAAATCGGCAGGGGGAGGCGACAACTGCGCCATTTTGGTGGCAGGATCAGTGGGCGGCGGAGTAGGTGATGAGTTTGGCCTGCTCTCCCATCCTTTGGGAGAGCAGTGGCAACAAGTTGGGGTGTGTGTGTCAAAGCGGCGGGAGGGGAGGCGACAACTGCCCCTTTTTGGCAGTGGGAGAAGTGGGCAGCCGAGAAAGTTATAGGTTTGGCCCACCTTCCCGCCCTGCGTCTCTGAAGGGAGTTGCAGCAGTGGCGGCAGTGACATCACGTCCGGTGGTGACATCACAGGGGGCGGCATAGCAATGCCACTGGCTGGATTTTTTGGGGGGGTTGACATGACTCTGTAAAAAATGTTTCACTTACCCAAACCCCCAAACTGAAAAGCAAACTCTAATTAGCAAACTCTAATTAGCATAGTTAGTACACCCACATATTCTCATAGTCCCCTGCTAACTGGGTAAGAGGCACTTTTTCAATCGGGGATCCACTTATAGATAGCAAGGGGAGAGTAACTGTCCCCTTTCACCCCAGCACAATGTCTTTCCTGGTGGCTGTTTGCTGGTGGTATTCTGCATCTTGTTTAGATTGTGAGCCCTTTGGGGACAGGGAGCCATTTAATCATTTGATTTTTGTTTGTAAACTGCTTTGTGAACTGTTTGTTGAAAAGCAGTATATAAATACTGTTGTTAACAACAACAACAACAACAACAACAACAACAACAACAAATAGCACAGTTAGTACATCCACACATTCTTTCTCAGGATATATGACTACAGCAGGTATCGGGGCCTAGAAGATCCAGCCTCGTGTTTCTAAGCTAACAGTGCTCATTGTCCATTGATTCAACTAGTCCAGAACGCAAGGTGGGTTTGGCATAAGCAAGCAGTTTGGCTTGAGTGGTGTGGCCTTGCATCACCTTGCATATACAAATCATGGTTATATATACCTTTATTGTATATGCAGCATTATACTAAAAGCAACACAAATGATAAAATTGGAGGAAAAACCCAGCACGGGTAACACGACTTCTCCTTGGAAATACAAGAACAAACACTTGTATTGTGTTCTTAAAATGTATTTCTTTCTCACAAAAATGAAAATTAAAAAATATACATAAATTAAAAAAGCATATATCCAATAATAATAGTAAACAAGCAACCATTCAACAGGATTCCACATGACCTGGTATCAAGTTTCCGCTGAAATTGAATTCAATATTTATGAATTAGCTCCCAGCTGGCTTGCTCTGTTATAATGATGATGATGATGATGATGATGATGATGATGATGGTGATGGTGATTAAGTTGATGATGATTAATAGCATACAACAACGAATGGACAAACTAGCACCTACTTTATTTCCAGATAATAGAAAAGAAAATATATGAAGCACATTCTGATTAATTTCTCCGTATTAGCTGATCCTTGCTGTTCAGCTCAGGCCTCAGGATAATTATGTAGCATTTGGGGAAAAAGATACAGCCCAGCAACCCAGCACTAGAGGCCAAGATAGAGAAAATCTCCACAGCCACCATGTATTTTCCCTTGGTACTCAGGTAAGGTGGGATAAAGGACAACCACACACTGCAAAACACCAGCATACTGAAGGTGATGAACTTGGCTTCATTGAAACTGTCTGGCAACTTCCTGGCCTGGAAAGCCACAGTGAAGCTGACCATAGCCAGAAATCCCAGGTACCCCAGAACACAATAAAACATAGCGATTGAGCCTTCATTGCATTCTACTACAATTTCTTCAGCCAGAGAGTTCATGTCCATGTTTGGGAATGGAGGAGCAGTGCAGAGCCACACAGCACAAATACTGGCTTGAATCAAAGAGCAACTAAGAATAATGGAGTTTGACAGTCTTTTCCCCACCCATTTCCTCATCCTGGATCCTGGCTTGGTGGCCATGAAAGCCAGAACCACGGTGATGGTTTTCGCCAAAACACAAGAAACAGCCACTGCGAAGATGAGACCAAAAGTTGTTTGTCGTAAATAACAAGTCACTGCCTGAGGCTGACCAATGAATAACAAGGAGCAGAGGAAGCAGAGAAATAAAGAGATTAGCAGGGAATAGGTGAGGTCTCGATTGTTGGCTTTGACAATGGGAGTGTCCTGGTTCTTGATGAAAATCCCGAGCACCAAAACTGTGATCAGAGAGAAAGAGAAAGCCAAGGTATTTAGAGTAATTCCCAAGGGGTCTTTGAAAGAGAGGAAATTGAGAGTCTTGGTGAGGCACTGATCTCGCTTCTTATTTGGAAACTGACCTTCTGGACATTTGAGACAGTCATCCATGTCTGAAAAAAAAAATAGAACAAATGCAATTTTCTCATCAGTCATGCCATCATTTCATTTTATCATCCTATATCCTCGGAAGGGGATAGTTCCATCTCTTCTTCTCTCCCCATTTCCCACCTCCATGCTTATGCCATTATGCCCCCATTTCCCTTTTGAAGATGTTCTTTTCCACTGTTTTTATTCCCTTTCAAATTTTGAGGCCTTACTTTTAGGGTAGGCATACCATATTATGAGGTGCCCAAGCAGCGACACGCAAACACACATACACCTAGTTTTTCCCCCCCCTTCTGGTCTTTTTGGCTCGTTCTCCAACTAAAACTTTTCAATTATTTAATTATTTCTGCCCCCTTTTTGCCATTTTGCTTGCCTTCTTTCCTGCTGCTCCTGCTGCTGTCCCCGCCCTATTCCTGGCAAGTCAGCTGAATCGGGACATCCAGGACTCCCCCGCGCAGATCGACTACCCCCATATGGGTCAACTACTGCCTCCACTTCCACGATTTAAAATGTTTTTCCCGGTGCTGCAATCTTGGATCTCAGGAAATTTCATACACCTAGTTTTTTTTTCCCCCTTCTGGTCTTTTTGGCTCGTTCTCCAACTAAAATTTTTCAATTATTTAATTATTTCTGCCCCCTTTTTGCCATTTTGCTTGCCTTCTTTCCTGCTGCTCCTGCTCCTGCTGCTACACTCTTGCTGCTGCTCCTGCTGCCACTGTCCCCACTCTTCCTAGCAGGCCAGCTGCATCGGGCCATCCAGGACACTCCCATGCAAGTCCACTACCCCCGCGCAGGTCAATTAGTTGGGGATAGGCAGTGAGGTGGCCAAGTTTGCGGATGACACTAAACTTTTCCGGGTGGTAAAGACCAGCAGGGATTGTGAAGAGCTCCAGAAGGACCTCTCCAAACTGGGACAATGGGCAGCAAAATGGCAGATGCGCTTCAATGTAAGTAAGTGCAAAGTGATGCACATTGGGGCAAGAAACCAAAATTTCACATATACGCTGATGGGTTCTGAGTTGTCTGTGACGGATCAAGAGAGAGATCTTGGGGTCCTGGTGGACAGGTCGATGAAAGTGTCGACCCAGTGTGCGACGGCTGTGAAGAAGGCCAATTCCATGCATCATTAAAAAAGGGATTGAGAATAAAACAGCAAATATCATTATGCCTTTGTACAAATCGATGGTAAGGCCACATCTGGAGTATTGCGTCCAGTTCTGGTCACCACACCTCAAAAAGGATATAGTTGAATTGGAAAAGGTGCAGAAAAGAGCGACCAGATTGATTCGTGGGCTGGAGCACCTCCCTCATGAGGAAAGGCTACAGCTTCTGGGGCTTTTCAGTTTAGAAAAAAGGCGCCTGAGGGGGGACATGATTGAGACGTATAAAATTATGCATGGGATGGAGAGAGTGGATAGAGGGAAATTCTTCTCCGTCTCGCACAACACCAGAACCAGGGGACATGCACTAAAATTGAGTGGAGGGAGAGTTAGAACGGACAAAATAAAATATTTCTTTACCCAGCGTGTAATTCATCTGTGGAACTCCTTGCCACAGGATGTGGTAATGGCACCTGGCCTAGATGCCTTTAAAAGGGGTTTGGACAGATTCATGGAGGAAAAGACCATCACAGGTTACAAGCCATAAGGAACCTCCTGGTTTTAGAAGTGGGTTTTCTCTGTGCCAGGCGCAAGGGAGTGTCAACGGAAAACAGGTTATCTTGTTGTCTTGTGCTCCCTGAGGCATCTGGTGGGGCCACTGTGTGATACAGGAAGCTGGACTAGATGGGCTTTTGGCGTGATCCAGCAGGGCTCTTCTTATGTTCTTACGTTCTTAACTACTGCCGCCGCCGCTTCAACGATTATTATTTTTCTTCTGGCGCTGGAATCTTGGATCTCATGAAATTTCGCGAGATCCATGTTGGTGGTGCCAAAAATACATTTTAAAACGTGAAGCAGCGGTGGTGCGGCGGAAGATCCGGACAACCAAGACTTACCTGGTTCCGTGCCCCGCTGCCTGGGACCGGGCTCCTGAAACTGGCCAGTCCCGTTTTTTCCAGAATGGATGGCAAGCCTATTTTAGGGCCTAGTCCCATGAATGGCTAAGAAACATAGAATTACTTCTAAGTTTGGTTGTAAAACTGTCCTCACAATTAAGGGCTTTATGTTTGCACTGTCACCCTTATCTGCCTTAACCCACTCCCTGAACTATTGAGCTTTATTATTAGTTACTGCATGAGTAAAAATGTATAGGATTTTTCTATATGTCTCCTACCCTTCTGGTATGAAAACTTTCCTTCTGGACATGGATGGCAATCATAGCAACAAAATGGCTTCCCTTCCTTCTTTTTTCTGCTGTAACCCGGGTAGCAGTGGTCATTACACACAGCAATGGGCAGCACCTGTGTATACAAAAAAGGACATGTATTGTCCCTCTGCCTGGTAAACAAAGTTCTGTCCTCATCTAAGGCTGAACTTGCTTCTGTTTGGTGGATGAGGACATTTATTACAGCTGAATGGATCACAAGTTAATGAATTGTGGAAATTCCATATTGGACACATGAACAGCACTTTGGAACGTAAAAACTCAGCATCAAATTGGAATTCAAGGGTTGATTTCAAAAGAGTCAGAACCATTTCCAATCTCATTTGTTCAGAGTTTTCTGGTCATTCTTAGTCTTTCTGATCTTTGTTAGAACAGACATCCAGGGCACCTATACAAGCAACATCATCATCTACTTGGGGTGTGGACCCTCAGGGAGCTATCATAACAGTATGATGTGCTGCTGCTGAAAGCAGTGAGTGGTTGGGGCCCACCAATAAGTTAGTCATCATGGGTGGAGGGCAGGAGTCAGGGGGTGGTCAGGATGGGGCGGGCAGTGGAAGGAATGATGAGAAATTATTCAATCTTCGTAACAAGGAGACTGTTGTGGAGATGGGAGTGGATCAAGGTCCAGAAGAGGGTAGTTTCAGAGGTAGTGGCGCCGCTGATATCATATCCCCCTTCCTGACTTGATTCACCTACCCGGTGCCTTGATTATCTGGGTGGTAGATTTCAGAATTGTTTATTTAAGGATAAAAAGAAATCCCCCACAAAATATATGCATGCCATCATAAACAATAACAGCGAATCAGAATGGCTGGGCTGGTTACAGGAGGTATGGTTAGGCTTGCCATATGTCCCAGAAAACCCAGGACCGCCCTAGTTCCAGGACCGCCCCAGTTACAAGGTTTGGGCGTCACCATCTTGGATCTTGCAAGATTTTGTGAGATCCAAGGTTGCCGACAGGAAAAAAGAAGCCCTGGAACTGGGGCGGTCCTGGGTTGAATATGTTGGCAATTGACAGGTAAGTAAAATAATTTATTAATTGATTATAAATAAACCAATAAATCAATAAATAACAATTTCAGACGCCAAAAAATATTAGATTTTTTATTTTAATTATTTGGGGTTGTCCCTGTTTTACAACCGGGGAAATCTGGTAAGCCTAGGTATTTCATCCTTTTCAAGGGTGAGCACAAAATAAGTAGCTTGCCCCTTGCCAGGAGTGGAACTAGAGATTGCCTAAGTGGAGAAATGGTTCTGGCCATGTGTGCATGAAATGGTCTATCTGGCCCAGTAACGTGCGGTGAGGTCCAGGCCTGAGGAGGCACAGCCACTTGAATACACACATTCTTTCTCCCCCATTCCCGTCTCTCTCAGTGGATCTTACCTTCCTTGACTCTCTCTCTCTCTCTCTCTCTCTCTCTCTCTCTCTCTCTCTCTCTCTCTCTCTCTCTCTCTCTCTCTAAATAAATTAAAAAAACACCTCTTATTCCCACACTCAGAGCTAGGGGAAGCTCAGCAATGCCCCCCTGAGGCAGTTCAATAGATGCCTCTCCTGCTGCTGTGCCCCCTGCACACAGGCTTCCTTCCTTTTTTCGTGGCTTCTTAAAACAAAACTGAGGCAATTCCGCCTGCTGCCTGTGCACAGCTTGATGACGAAGGCCCCCAGCCTTTTTTTATTTTCTTGGATGTCAGCTACCCTGCCCGCTTTTCATTGGAAGGCAGCCATGATTGCAGCCTGACTGACTGACAGCGCAATCCCACCCAGCTTCTCCACTGGTGCAGCAGTGTTGGAGGGCAGAACGGGAGACTAAAGGAGGGACATTCAATCAGTGGAGGAGCTGGGTAGGATTGCGCTGTTCGGCAGCTCTCATGTATTGTAGTGTGTATGTGCTGGCATACTGCTTCTCATTGACTTTGGGAGAGGAGTGCAGCATGGAAAGACAAGGTACTTTTTTTTTTAACTTGGGTTTGGTGAGGCTCTGCCTCCCCTGCCCAAAGGTGGGGGCAGTACTGTCAGTTCCATGCCATCCTAGTCCCTGTTTACTTCCCAGTATGGGGTGGCCCCACCCCCTTGCCGTCGGAGCCATTCGGTGTGGTGAAGGCAACGGGCAGGGAGTCTTCTGCCTGTTGCCTTCGCCGCACTGAATGGCTCCGATGGCGAGGGGGCGGGGTTACTTCATACCGTGGAGAAAACGGTGACTAGGACAGTGTGGAACTTACAGTACCACCCCCACCGTAGCGACGCCTCTGCCCCTGCCTTCCCGCCATGCATTCCCTGACCTGGCGCATGTATAAAAGGAAGCAATCATGTGTGGAGAGTCTCCCAAGGATGACATTTTCTTCTGTGTTTCTGGTGTTGGCTTCTGTATTCTACTGCTTTTCCTCACATTTTCATAAAACAAGTGAAGCTGCATTCACTTGGGCCACAAACCTAAATGTGCTTACAAATTCAGACATAAAATATCTCCCTTAACACACCACTTAGACTTTTGGACCTTTTCACACTTCATGCTCTATCCCTGGTTAGATGGTTATGTACTGTATATAACAAGGGTGGTCCAACTTCCTTAATGATACAATCAACTTCAGATGTTTGAGAGCCACAATATTCAAGAAGCATTTAAATTCTTAAATATATTTATTCACCATGAACATTAAAGTGATGTTTTAAGCCAGTGGACTCTCAGTTCGTACCTGGTTAATAATTATAAAGCTGGTAAATTTCTTATTTACCTTTTATATTAATTCTGATGCAAACAGCACTTTAGTCAACGTATTTCCAAGAGCCGCACAGTATATGTGAAAGAGCCGCATGTGGCTCAGGAGCCACAGTTTGGCCACCCCTGGTATATAATACACTTTAATACAGAGTGCAATGGATGGGAGAAGGGTAGGCAACAATTTCATATCACATTCATAAGACATGATGAAGCCTTAATAGAGGAACATTTCCAATTTTGTTTCCATCTTACAACCTATAGTCAGATCCCACCTGATTAAACATTTGGTGCCATGTGATTGTCTCCTCATTAATGGTGAACTCTTTGTCAGAAAGAGCCTGTGGATTCATCATTCCTACTTTCACTCTTACGAAGGACTGGTTTGGGAAGGTCACCCAGTTGACGATATCAAATCCATCTGCTAATTCGCGCTCCTCGTCAAAAGACACTGTGTCACCAGCACTGTTGTTAAATGAGATGCTTCTCAGAAATGGGTGAAGCTGGATTCAAAGAAATAAAAAAGACACTTGTTTCTGGATATACAGGGCTATTCAAAAAGGATTGTGTAAAAGTTAAGATGGTTTATTCTTAAATTAATTGACATACCACAACCGCCATGGTA
Source organism: Plestiodon gilberti rubricaudatus (assembly GCA_026170595.1). Lineage (NCBI taxonomy): Eukaryota > Metazoa > Chordata > Lepidosauria > Squamata > Scincidae > Plestiodon > Plestiodon gilberti. Next base: position 25,949,375 of record JANXHW010000006.1, read on the forward strand.
AGAAAAGACAGAACAACATTCTAAGTTTCAAATGCACATTGCAAATGTTCGATGTGGGCATTTGCGTAGCTACAATGGGGGGAATGCTCTGGGTAACAGCCGCGGTCTCCTAGAGAGGAGATCATGGCTATTTGGCCCCCCTATATATTAGTATTAGCTACACTAATATACGTGTATAGCTACACTAATATATGTGTGCATCCCTTTGGGGCTGGGCGGGGGGGGGGAGAGGAGCCCATACCTCCTAGAACCAGTTGGTACCATGCAACTGCTATCTCTTTACAACTGGTAACAGATTTATCACTCGACCTGGTGGATACTTCCCCCGCCCCCAGGTTCCAATGCAGAATCAATGCCTTCTCGCTGGTTCCTTCACCACTCTTCCATGCAGTCCTTCTATAGGTGGTGTTCACAGATGGAGTACCAATAGGTTCCTCCCCCATGACGAAAATGCCAGCATCTTCCTCTAATCCAAGGTATCGCAGGTGAGGTTGATGTTAGTGCTTCTGATTCAAGGGGCTCTTCTATGGAGTCCTCATTGAAGGGTGTTCCATGACAGGGATGTGTGGTCCTATTTGGTTGCTGTCTCCGGGAAACTCGTGTCCCTCAGGAGGAAGAGAAGTTGTCTAGTCAAGGGTCAGTAGTGCTCTGGGGCAGGTTCTCTCCCCTGCTCCCCCTTAGTGTGTCTTCTTATCCACCTTGGTGGTATCCCAGGTCCGCTTAATCTCAAACTTGCTCAGATACACCAGTTTGGGAGGCGCTACACCATCAACCCGGTCTTGCTCCTTGCAATGACCAGGGATTCAGGTCCAAGCAGACCTGGGCTAGAATTCAGATTACCCAGATGCAACACTTGCTGGTCTGCGGGATGCAAGTGTCCTGCCCCGGCACCTTACACACACTTACACCAATCACACACAAGAGCAAAATAAAAATATACATGACATGAAATGAAAACAATTTGACAAAAATTAGGCTGTCGCAAGGTCTGAATAGTAGAAAATTCTCAAATATATTTATGGAGAGAACTTCATTATAACTATATATTGTTGCATTAATAACGCAATAATCACTGTGTTGCTTGCAAGAATTAGTAAATTTATGGTTATCCATCTCTGGATACAAGAGAACGACTTTTGTTGTCTACTCTAATGCTACTATGAACAAGGAACCTGATTTACAAGTATTGTAAAACATTACCTGAGAACATTGTGGATTTGGAGGGAACAGTCCACATTTCTTCCCCTTTGCTCTAAACTTGGGAGTGGATGATGACATCTTTTGTAATGCACGTGCTACAGCATGGACCGCATTGTAGATGCTGTAGCTGTGGCCAGTCATGCTCATTTCAAAAATAGTATTTGGGAGGTTCTGCAACTTCTCTTGGCCAGTGCAAGTATTAGTGTTGTCCTTGCTCTCATTGGAACTTAAAAATAAGCAGCCAAATGCCTCTTCCCAGAAGATCCTGAGAAAATCATCTCCTTTATTTGAGTCAAGATGTAGGAACTGAAGGAATTCTGGAAACCCTGGCACTTCATTGGAGTGAATGGCAAAGGACAAGGCCCCATGGAAGACTTGTACATCAAAATGTCTGTCTACCGATGCTGATGAGAAATCCCAACGGGCTGTCATAATCCACACTTTTCCTATAGAAGTATCTGTAACATTTTCTAACATCGTATACAAATATATTATCCATTTTAAACCTGTTGTGGTTTGGCATTCTACATTGACAACCATTACTTTGACATCAGAATTGATTAGCGACATCATCTTGGTTACAAGAGGGTTTGCTAGGTTTAAAGTATCAAGTGATTGTGCCATTTCTGTAATTTGAGCGAGTACTGGTATTTTTTTACTAAAGGCTGTACATATTCTATGTTCAGTAAGTATTTCTATCATGTTCTCTACAAATTTTTCTCCATCATCATCATCCGAAACAATGATCCCAACCCAAGTCCATTGGAAATGTTGAAGTAGACGGGCAATCCCTCTGTACTGATGTGCTTCATTGGGGACCATCCGGTAAAAGGAAGGGAACTGTATCTTCACATTCATCATGGGAACCTGTACACAGTAGGCAATCTAAGCAAAATATAATAACTTTCAGGTTGGAAAACCAATTCACGGTCCAATTCTATTGGTCTTTTACAACAGCCAGACTAGTTTCCCACTTGTGTAAAATGCCCTGTGATGGTGAGAAGTTTGTGCAGCTCCTGGTCCATTTGACGCTGCTGATGAAAGGTGCCACCCCTCCCCACCCTCTACCACCCCTGTGCAGGCCTTGCTATGACTGCTCATGCCAGCAGGAAGGTTCTAGCCTTCTCACCGGTATGCCTGGTCTTTGAGGTGTTACAAAACGCTTTATGGCACTTTGCAACAGCATGCGCGCACACACACACACACACACACACACACACACACACACACACACACACACACACACACACACACACACACACTTAACAGAGTTGCATGCAGTAAGGAAAAAAATCATAGCCTATTGGCATAAATTTCTAATAACCAGCATGTTTGATTAACTAGCCAGCTCTATTCCCCATGAACATGGGATGAAAAAAAGAAGATGCTGCTATATTTCCTTTGCTTTACATCTGTATGTATAACAGCGCAATCCTAACCAATGTTCCAGCACTAGTGTAGCTGCAATGCAGCCCCAATGTAAGGGAACAAAATTTCCCTCTCCTTGAAGAGGCCTCCATGACTGCCCCTGCACTGCAAAATGCAGTGTGCGCCCTGTTGGCACGGCTACACCGGCACTGGAAAGTTGGTTAGGATTGTGCTCTAAATGGGTTATATACATACATTTATTGCTTTAACACTTTCTGTACTTCATTCCTTATTCTGTGTATTTTGGGTTTCCTTATCCAACGAAACACTCCATGATGCTAACCAATGTGGGAAACGTAAGAGTCATCAAAGTGCCAAAGACAGGCAAATGTAATTATCCATTCATCTGGGGAGGAACAAACAAAAAAATATCTCCTAAATAACCAACGGTTTTGCAAATAATTTTTCATTCTTGTCCTGGAGTATACATATTTGTTATGACTGACCCTAACCAACTAAGTTTGCAACCCATTTGGATGCAATAGAAAGAAATCAAAATCACCTAGCAACATTTGTAGGCATCTATAATTGTTCCTGACTGTAAGTGAAAAATATCAATACTTTCCAATAATAATAATATGTTGGCTCAAATGCTGCTTTACCTGTGGGATTTTGTAGATGCTCAATTGAGTAGCCATGTGAAACGAGCTTTCAGAATCAAGACCCCCGATGGCAGCTATCAGATGCTGGTGCTTGTCACATTTGAAGTTGGGGACAAACCTTTCCTGGGTGGAAAGAAGTTTCAGGGTGTTCTGATGAATCATCCTTGCATTTAAGTAACCATCATAAATTTGGAATCCAAGACTGACGTTTGGTAGGATCTTCAGGTTCTCATTGATCTCCTTCACAGCAAATGCCAAGGAGAGGACATGTTGGTAATGCTTTGGGGCTGGACTAAAAGAAGTGTCACAGTTTGTAAAGATCAGATATTCAACTCTTCTGTCTATCTAATCTACTCTATTTTTCTGAAAGCATTCTGATGATATACATTATAAAAGCCTCCACTGTCATTTGTATCAGAAAAAAACAAACAGAATGTTGTATGCAGGTTTCCATGGCTTGTTACAATTTGCAGCGAGATCGGAGGTATGGGTAAAGAAGCCATGTCAAAGTTTTGTTGAAGAGACCAATAAATTTTGTTATTTTTACCAAAGGTCAGTTGAAATTCTTTAAGCGCGAGACTCCAGCGTACTGGAGAAAAGAGGGGAGCATAAGATTATCAAACAGGCAGGAAATATAAAAAGTCCACAGTCTACTTGCTACGTTTCTCCCCACTCCCGGGGTTTCCTCAGGCAATTCTGGCCATAGCCAGCAAATGTTTCCGATACCCAAAAGGAAAAGAAGAGCTAAATTTAAACAGTAACGCAAAGCGCGGGAAAACCTAATTGTTCATTGAAACCGGAACTGTCAGTTTGTCTCCGTGACTGCAGTTAACTTCAGCTGTGCTGTTGGGCTCCTGCTTGTTAGAAACAGAGCTGTCAGATGAGAAACGGAGTTGCTGGTTCCCTCAATGTCAGCAGAGAGTCTTCCTTCCAGGCTTGCATTCACTCTTTGTTATGTTAAAAGAGATCGGGCTATTAATAGCCTCCGTGACCGTAGGTAATCTTGGCTGCGTTGTTAAGCTCATGCTTGTTAGAAACGGAGCTGTTAGAAACGGACTTCCCTCATTGTCAGCAGAGAGTCTTCGTTCCAGGCTTGCATTCATACTTTGAAAAGGGAGATCGGGCTATTAATAGCCTCTATGACCGTAGGTAACCTGATATTTGAAATCAACTGTTACTATTCAAAGGTATAGGTAGCTTAACATCCATCATTGCCAGAGATCTGTGGAGGTGTAGGACAAGCTTTGACATTATGTGCAATTAAACATGAAGGGAGACCATAGCTCAGTGCTAGAGCAGATGTTCTGCATGCCAAATGTTTAAGACACAGTATCTCCGAGTAGAGACAGTTTCCTCTCTGAAACTCTGGAAAATACCAAAACTAAATGGAGCAACACTCTGACTTAGTATGAGGCAGTTTCCTACCTTCCACAGAAGCCAGGATCATTTTAAAAGTCACAGGAAAGGAAAACTGATACTGGAAAGTTGTGTGATATTAGAAAGGATGAGCATATCATATAGAAGAAAATATATTTATAGCACAATTCTAAGTAAATTTTCTCAGAAATAAGTCATGTTAAGCACAGTGGGACCTACTCTCTAGAAAGTATGTTCATGATCGCAGCCTTCTACAGTAATACCTTCCCAAAAAAAAAAAACCCAAAATCATAAGCAGACCATATTCTGAACATGCCAGTCTTTCTATGATGTATTGCAAAAGAATATCATCTGAGTAGCTGCATGTTACTGGGGTGTGTGTGTGTGAGAGAGAGAATGGATTTCCTTACAGAAGTCCTTCTAGCAGTTTTGTTTCGGGGTGTTCACTGAAAGAAATTTCATCAAATAGGCAGCCAAACTGTGAAACAATCGATCCAATGATTAGATCTCCTCTCTGATGATACTTGTATGGGAGCTGGGAGGGATCAGTGATGTGACACATATGAGTCTGTGCCTTGCATTCAGTTAGAGGAATCGGGAGACACAGAATGAACAGCAGCAGTAACAGCCCTGCCATTTTGGGCAAATCTCCTCAGAACGTCCACTGTCTTTCTCTCAAGCAGCAATAGCCTGGTTACTGCGACCTTAGTCAATGGCTCCAGAATCTGTTGCTGAACTAAGTTCCCAAAGCTGAGATTGTTGCTGTCCTCGCTGTTCACAGTTCCTCAGCAGAACAGCACTGTATAGGGATATTATATTCAAGCTACAACACTTGATTATAGATTGTGCTTGTGGCTTTAGAAAATCCATGTGGGATTTGCCTGGATGGAGCATGACTAATAGTAATGGAAGTTAATTACAGGTTTCCAAATCATCAGTCTGGACTACTGTGCCAGTTGAAATAATGAAAAAAAGGTTGAATCTAAAGCTTGACTTGGTGGGGCATGAGGGAGGCTCAGCAGGACCCAAAGAGAAAAACAACAGCCAAGCATTGAACCCTTGGGATAGACGCAGCGAGTGAGCTTGATGATTCCAGAAAGAATGTCCATAGCATTGCATAGTTTGCTGATCTTCTCTCTCATCTTCCCACATTTTGTGCCAAACATTAGACTCTGCCAATTGTTCTCCATGGGATGGGCCTTCCTTGAATGTTCTAAAACTTCAGCTTCCATAGATCAACCTTCTTTGCCACTCAATTTGACTCATGTGCATTAGATGATAACACTAGGATCTATCTGGAGGTTTGCTATGCTACATCCATTATGGAGAAGCAATATGCCTTTCCAAGATATATTAGGTAGAAATCCATCACCTCTTGAACTTCTTCCTGGGCAATTCCTTCCCTGCTGAAACATCATGGCAGATGATGATTGAAATGAGCCCTAATCTGAATTTGTGATTCTTTTGAACATGGAAGCTCAGGTGACTTCCTCTATCCCATCAAGAGATCATCACATTCATTTCTATGAAAGGGCCTTATATGCATTTGCATGCCATTGGGTCTTTCTGTGGAAAAACAAGAATAACAAGCCCACAATATTTGGGCATATTGTTTTGGCCCCACCCACTCCTCCCCCCACTGCTGCCTTACCTTCTTCGGCACGTGTGGTGGGGTCGATCGGCAGGGTTGGAGCGCTGCCACCTCTTGCAGCAGTGCTCGGAAAATGGCTGCCGTCTGCGCTCTGTCGGCAGTCATTTTATAACAGCAGAACTATACTTCCTTCCGTTGTCGTAAACCCTTTCACTGTAAGTTTGTGTGCATGCCTTCTTTATTAATAAAAATAGGTTGATTTTCATGGACAGAGTATCCTTGCTACTTCATGAAAATGAAAAATTAGAAATGGAAATATCTATGTGCTTCTTACAAGAGCATACAAAGTATTAAGGTATTAAAGTATTAAGTATTATATTTCCCGATAAGAAGGGAAAGGGGATAGTTATCAAGGGAAAGGGGAGGGGATAGGAATGCTGTGTCCCCTGGTGCTTTTCCCTGTTTCATTGAAGAAGGGAGGAGGGGTTGACAGACGGAAGGGTAACTGCAAAGGGAAAAGATGGTCCAGGACGCATTCATAGCTACCTTCCTGAATGCAACTTGGCCAATTCTCAGTGCAGAGTTCTGTGTGGTGCTGCTGGGGACCCAAGGATGTTGCAAGGGCATCCAGTTGAAGTTCAGCAAGCTGCAGGATCCTAACTATTTATGTGTCAGCTGGATTCAGAAGCATCGCCGGGGGGTGGGGGCAACAAGCGGCAACAAAGTAACAAATCGGCAGGGGGAGGCGACAACTGAGCCATTTTGGTGGCAGGATCAGTGGGCGGCGGAGTAGGTGATGAGTTTGGCCTGCTCTCCCATCCTTTGTCTCCAAAGGGAGTTGCAGCATCGGCGGCAGTGATGTCACTTCCGGTGGTGACATAACGGGGGCGGTATAGCAACGCCACTGGATGGACTTTGGAGTGAGTGTGTGTGACATGCCTGTGTAAAAGATTTTTAACTTTCCCAAGCCTGCAAACTGATAAGCAAACTCTAATTAGCAAACTCTAACTAGCAGTACAACCACCCATCCTTTCTCAAGATATACGACTATAGCAGGTATCGAGCCCTAGAAGATCACGCCTTGTGTTTCAAAACAAACAGTGCCCATTGTCCATGGATTCAACTAGACCAGGATGCAAGGCGGGTTTGTCATAAGCAAGCAGTTTGGCTCGAGTGTTGTGGCCTTGTATCGCATATGCAAACAATGGTTACATGCATACTTACTGTATATGCAGTATTATACTGTACTAAAAGCAACACAAATGATAAAATTGGAGGGGAAAACCCAGCACAGGTAACACGTCTTCTCAACACGCCTATTCCTTGGAAATATGTCCTCTTTCTTTTTCTTTCCACCTAAAAGCTACTTACATTTAGGGTCATTTTTTGTGAGGAACGGCACAATCCTGTGTAGATCCAGTCTCAGGGCAGTGCACAGATTTAGGGTGTCACGCATGTGCCATAAAGCACTTGTGCATCACCTGGAGAGCAAGCAGTGCTGTGGCCAGCACTGTTTGCCCCGCCAGCATCCCAGCACTGCGCCAGTCAGAGCAGGTAAGACCTATGCTGGTCAGGGCATGGGCGGGGGAAGGGCAGACTGGGTGGCGAGGGATGGTGGCCATTGGCCGCCCGGGGCCTGGAGGGGGCGGGGATACTGGGGGCCAAGATCCCCGGTATCCAACGCTCCCACCATGCCCAAGATACGTCGACATGTTCGGCGTCACTGTGCATGAGCTCTAGCCTACCGCCGCTGACACCTGGAGAAGAGGACAAATATCCACTTCTCCTGAGTTGTTCCTCGGCTGCTTGATAGGAAATAGCGACCAGCCCTTTAGGCCTGCCGCCGTATCCTATGCAGAATTGGACTGTGATTGTTGCATTTGATTTTTGATTCCCTCTCCTCTTTACAGTATTGGTACCCCAACAGTACAAGCCAGTTATTGTTGCATCTTTAACCTCACCTCTCTCCTCCTCTCAGGCCACTCAGATGACTTTCGCCATTGGTCACTGCACTTGGTCCACACAAGAACAAACACGGGTGTTCTTAAAATGTATTTCTTTCTCACAAAAATGATTTTTTAAAATGTATAACTAACAAAATAAAAGCATATATCCAGTAATAATAGTGCAAACAAGCAACCATTCAACAGGGTTCCTGGTATCAAGTCTCTGCTGAACGTGAATTCAATATTTATGAAGTAGCACCCAGCTGGTTTGCTCTGTAATCAGTATAAGAGGGCACAGCAGCAGGGTGCTAATTCATAAATATTGAATTCACGTTCAGTAAATGGTGATTATGCTGTGGATGGTGATAATTCTGCTGAGTATGTGATGGTGATTATGCTGCTGACGATGATTAATAACATAGAATAAAAAAGGACAAACTAGCACCTACTTTATTTCCAGATAATACAAAAGAAAATGTATGAAGCACATTCTGATTAATTTCTCCTTATTAACTGATCTTTGCTGTTCAGCTCAGGTCTCAGAATAATTATGTAACATTTGGGGAAAAAGATACAGCCCAGCAACCCAGCACTGGAGGCCAAGATAGAGAAGATCTCCACAGCCACCATGTATTTCCCCTTGGTACTCAGGTAAGAGGGAAGAAAGGACAACCAAACACTGCAAAACAACAGCATGCTGAAAGTGATGAACTTGGCTTCATTGAAACTGTCTGGCAACTTCCTGGCTTGGAAAGCCACAGTGAAGCTGACCGTAGCCAGAAATCCCAGGTAGCCCAGAACACAATAAAACATAGTGATGGAGCCTTCATTGCATTCTACTACAATTTCATCAGCCAGAGAGTCCATGTCCAAATCAGGGAATGGAGGAGCAGTGCAGAGCCATACAGCACAAATACTGGCTTGAATCATGGAGGAACAAAGGATAATGGAGTTTGCCAGTCTCTTCCCCACCCATTTTCTCAAACTGGATCCTGGCTTGGTGGCCATGAAAGCCAGAACCACAGTGATAGTTTTTGCCAAGACACAAGAAACAGCCACTGAGAAGATGAGACCAAAAGTTGTTTGTCGTAAATAACATGACACTGCCTGAGGCTGGCCAATGAATAGCAAAGAGCAGAGGAAACAGAGCAATAAGGAGATAAGCAGAGAGTAGGTGAGGTCTCGATTGTTGGCTTTGACAATGGGAGTGTCCTGGTTCTTGATGAAAATCCTGAGCACCAAAACTGTGATCAGAGAGAAAGAGAAAGCCAAGGTACTTAGAGTAATTCCCAAGGGGTCTTTGAAAGAGAGGAAATTGAGAGTCTTGGCAAGGCACTGATCTCGCTTCTTATTTGGAAACTGACCTTCTGGACATTTGAGACAGTCATCCATGTCTGAAAAAAATAGAACAAATGCAATTTTATCATCAGTCATGCCATCATTTCATTTTATCATCCTACAGTATATCCTTGGAAGGGGATGGTTCCATCTCTTCTTCTCTCCCCATTTCCTACCTCTATGCTTATGCCATTATGGCCCCGTTTTCCTGTTGAAGATGTTCTTTCCCACTGTCTTTATGCCTTTTGAAATGTTGAGGGCTTACTTTTAATTAATTAATTATTTAATTATTTTTGCCCCCTTTTTTCCATTTTTCTTGCCTTTTCTCCTGCTGCTCCTGCTCCTGCTGCTACGTTCTTGCTGCTGCTCCTGCTGCCGCTGTCCTCGCCCTATTCCTAGCAGGCCAGCTGCATTGGGCCATCCAGGACTCTCCCACGCAAGTCGACTACCCCCGCGCAGGTCAACTACTGTCGCCGCCGCTTCGACAATTTAATTTTTTTTCCCGGCGCTGCAATCTTGGTTCTCATGAAATTTCATGAGATCCATGTTGGCTGTGGCAAACATACATTTTAGAACGTGAAGCAGCGGCGGTGCAGCGGAAGATCCGGACAACCAAGAGCGACCTGGTTCCGGGCCCGGCTGCCTGGGACTGGGCTCCTGAAACTGGGCAGTCCCGTTTTTGGATGGCAAAAGACAAGGCCCCATGGAAGACTTGTACATCAAAATGTCTGTCTACCGATGCTGATGAGAAATCCCAATGGGCTGTCATAATCCACACTTTTCCTATAGAAGTATCTGTAACATTTTCTAACATTGTATACAAATATATTATCCAATTCAAAAAGGATGGCAAGCCTACTTTAGGGCCTAGTCCTATGAATGGCTAAGAAACATAGAATTGCTTCTAGTTTTGGTTGTAAAACTATCCTCAAAATTAAGAGCTTTATGTTTGCACTGTCACCCTTATCTGCCTTAACTCACTCCCTGAACTATTGAGCTGTATTATTAGTTACTGCATGAGTAAAAATGTATAGGATTTTTCTATATGTCTCCTACCCTTCTGGTATGAAATCTTTCCTTCTGGACATGGATGGCAATCATAGCAACAAAATGGCTTCCCTTCCTTCTTTTTTCTGCTGTAACCCGGATAGCAGTGGTCATTACACACAGCAATGGGCGGCACCTGTGTATACAAAAAAGTACAGGTGGGCCCACATATCCACTGGTTCGCTATCCACAGTTTCAGTTATCCATGGATCATGGGGAAACCCCCCCCCCCCAGGCTTTTATTTTTTTTCCAGTAAGCTTTTTTTCTTCCTTAAAGAAACAGGAGAAGCAGCCTCTGGCTGCTTATTACAGGCAAGCAGAACGAGACTAAGTACTGTAACCTTGCAGAGCCTCTCTAGTACTTAGTCTCATTCTACTTGCCTGCAATGGAGGCTGCTTCTCTGTTTGTTTGAAGAAAGAAACAAAGCTTGCTGAAACAAAAATAAGAGCTTGGGGGGGGCAAGTATGCCTGCCTGCAGGGGAGGCAGGGTGGGCGGGCCCCTCAGTAAACCATGGAGGGGGTGTTCGCTCTTATCCACAGTTTCAAGTATCCACAGAGAGGCCTGGAACATATCCCCAGCGGATATGGGGGCCCACCTGTACATGTATTGTCCCTCTGCCTGGTAAACAAATTTATGTCCTCATCTAATACCGAACTTGTTTCTGTTTGGTGGATGAGGACATATATTACAGCTGAATGGATCACAAGTTAATCAATTGTGGAAATTCAATATTGGACACATGAACAGTGCTTTGGAAAGTAAAAGCTCAGCATCAAATTGGCATTCAAGGACTGATTTCAAAAGAGACAGAACCATTTCCAGTCCAATCTGTTAAGAGTATTCCCCTTGTCCATACAAATTGTTAAGAGTATTCTTATCGATCTTAGTCTTTCTGTTCTTTGTTAGAACAGAAGTCCGGAGCACCTATACATCTACTTGGGGTGTCCCTTTGGTTGGGGTGTGGACCCTCTGGGCGCAATACTAACAGTATGCTGTGCTGCTGCTGAAAGCAGTGAGTTGCTTGGGGCCACCAGAGAGGAAGGTAGTGCCCTGCCCGCTGCTTTTGCCACACGGAATGGCTCCAATGGCGAGGGGGCGGGGCCTCCTCCTTCCGGGCTGTAAATGGGGATTAGGACAGGGTGCATCTTGCAGTACCACCCCCACAATAGAAACTCCTGTGGCCCACCAATTAGTACTGTAAGTCAGCATGGGGGGAGGGCAGGAGGAAGGGGTTGGACAGAATGGAGGGGAAGGAATGAGGAGACTGTTGGGGGATGAGAGTGAATCAAGTTTCGGAAGAGGGTACAGTAGTTTCTCACCCACATCTGGGTCAGCCAGATAGGGGCACACCTGCCACCTGTGCTTTGCTTCCTTCCCTTGTGGGTTTGGGATTTTCTGGTTGCAATCCTGCTTCACTGAGGTACATTCAGCTCATTTAAAATGAAATATATATATATATATATATATATATATATATATATATATATATATATATATATATATATATATATATATATATATATATATATATATATATATATATAGATAGATAGATAGATAGATAGATAGATAGATAGATAGATAGATAGATAGATAGATAGATAGATATAGATATAGATATAGATATAGATATAGATATTTGAAATAAAAATATAGCCCAGGTCAGGGCATACTATCATCAGGAGAAATCACTGTTTCTCCAGAGGCATATCACATATTTGAGAAACAAGTGAATAGGCTGCTTTACAAGTGAATAGGGAGTGAATGGTCGGTGAATATCCCTCCCATTCCATCTGGCCTCTTTTGTATGTGATGATGACAAGGGGAGGCAGTCAGGAACACTTTATTTCTGGTAACGTCGGTCTTTGAAATGTTAACCCTAAATAGCTCCGCTAAGTTGGTGGTGCAATTTTGTTAAATCCCTGTATTTCTCAGCCCAACGAAATGCAACAGGAGGAGATCACAATGTACACCTTGCAACTTTTTGGGACTACCAATAGAACTGTAGTTGCGGTTTTGCATCCTCACTTCCTACAGGTGATTAGATTTGTTTCACTGAAAGATTTCAATTCCAGTCAGTGAGCAAGGATAGCCGCTGACCGCAAAAAAGATGCCAACGTTCCTGATTTATTCATTCTGGATGTGTGTGTGATAACAAGAAACAATAGTGAGCTGCAAACCCCCCAAACCACTAACATCTGGCCCCGTTTTCTATGTGATGACAAGGCTAGACAGCCATAAAAACTGTAGTACTCAAGAGGTCCATCTTTGAACTCTTAACACTACAAATTTCAGCAAAATGGGGGGGGGGATTTGTTTAAATCCCTGTACTTCTCAGCGCAACCCAACCCAACCCCAGTTCTTATTTATAGTGGAACATTTCCGATTTTGCTTTCCGTCTTACAACCTATAGTCAAATCCCACCTGATTAAACATTTGGTGCCATGTGATCATCTCCTCATTAATGGTGAACTCTTTGTCAGGAAGAGCCTGTGGATCCATCATTCCTACTTTCACTCTTACGAAGGACTGGTTTGGGAAGGTCACCCAGTTGACGATATCAAATCCATCTGCTAATTCGCGCTCCTCATCAAAAGACACCGTGTCTCCAGCACTGTTGTTAAATGAGATGCTTCTCAGAAATGGGTGAAGCTGGATTCAAAGAAATAAAAGAAGACACTTGTTTCCAGATATACAGGGTTATTCAAAAAGGATTGTGTAAAAGTTAAGATGGTTTATTCTTAAATGAACTGACATACCAAAACAGTCATGATATGAAAAGACAGAACAATGTTCCAAGTTTCACATGCACATTGGAAATGTTCAATGTGGGCATTTGCGTAGCTACAATGGGGGGAATGCCCCGGGTGACAGCCGTGGTCTCCTCGTCAGGAGATCCCATTTAGCTGGGCCGGGGGGGAGGTGCCGATACCTCCTAGAACCCGTTGGTACCATGCACCAGCAGTCTCTATACAACTGGTAACAGATTTATCACTCGACATGGTGGATTGTCCCCCCTCCAGGTTCCATTGCAGAATCAATGCCTTCTCGCTGATTCTTTGACCACTCCTCCCCACAGTCCTTCTATAGGTGGTGTTCACAGATGGAGTACCAATACGTTCCTCCCCCATGAGGAAAATGCCAGCATCTTCCTCTAACCCAAGGTATCACAGGTGAGGTTGCTGTAAGTGCTTCTGATTCAAGAGGCTCTTCTGTGGAGTCCTCATTGAAGGGTGTTCCATGACAGGGGTTTGGGGTCCTACTTGGTTGCTGTCCCCAGGAAACCCGTGTCCCTTAGGAGGAAGAGAGGTTGTCCAGTCAAGGGTCAGTAGTGCTCTGGGGCAGCTTCTCTTGCTGGTCTGGGGGACACAAGTGTTTTGCCCCAGCACCTCACACACACTTACTACAATCAAACACAAGAGGAAAATAAAAATATACATTACATGAAAAGAAAACAGTTCGGCATAAATTGGGCTGTTGCAAGGTCTGAATAGTAGAAAATTCTCAAATATATTTATGGAGAGAACTGCATTGTAACTATGGATTGTTGTTTTAATAACGCAGTAACCACTGTGTTGCTTACATGTTATCCATCTCTGGATACAAGAGAACGACTTTTGTTGTCTAATGCTACTGTGAACAAGGAACCTGATTTACAAGTATTGTAAAACATTACCTGAGAACATTGCAGATTTGGAGGGAACAGTCCACATTTCTTCCCCTTTGCTCTAAACTTGGGAGTGGATGATGACATCTTTTGTAAAGCACGTGCTACAGCATGGACCGCATTGTAAATGCTGTAGCTGTGGCCAGTCATGCTCATTTCAAAAATAGTATTTGGGAGGTCCTCCAACTTCTCTTGGCCAGTGCAAGTATTAGTGTTGTCCTTGCCCTCATTGGAACTGGAAAATAAGCAGCCAAATGCCTCTTCCCAGAAGATCCTGAGAAAATCATCTCCTTTATTTGAGTCAAGATGTAGGAACTGAAGGAATTCTGGAAACCCTGGTACTTCATTGGAGTGAATGGCAAAGGACAAGGCCCCATGGAAGACTTGTACATCAAAATGTCTGTCTACCGATGCTGATGAGAAATCCCAACGGGCTGTCATAATCCACACTTTTCCTATAGAAGTATCTGTAACATTTTCTAACATTGTATACCAATATATTATCCAATTCAAACCTGTTGTGGTCTGAGCCTCTGCATTGACAACATATACTTTGATGTCAGAATTGAGTAGGGACATCATCTTGGTCACAAAAGGGTTTTCTAGGTTTACAGTGTCAAGTGATTGTACCATTTCCAAAATTTGAGCGAGTACTGGTATTTTTTTACTAAAGGCTGTACATATTCTATGTTCAGATAGCATTTTCATCATGTTCTCTGCAAATTTTTCTCCATCATCGTCATCCGAAACAATGATCCCAACCCAAGTCCATTGGAAATGTAGAAGTAGATGGGCAATCCCTCTGTACTGATGTGCTTCATTGGGGACCATCCGGTAAAAGGAAGGGAACTGCATCTTCACATTCATCACGGGAACCTGTACACAGTAGGCAATCTAAGCAAAATATAATAACTTTCAGGTTGGAGAACTAATTCACAGTCCAATCCTATGGGCCTTTTACGACAGCAGGACTAGCCTACTTGTGTAAAATGCCCTGTGATGGTGAGAAGATTGTGCAGATCCCAGGACATTTAATGCTGCTGCTGCTGCATATTTCTTATGACTGACCCTAACCAACTAAATTTGCAACCCATTTGGATGGAATAGAAAGTAATCAAAATCACCCAGCAACATTTGTAGGCATCTATAAATGTTCCTGACTGTAAGTGAAAAATATCAATACTTTCCAAGAATAATAATATTTTGGCTCAAATGCTGTTTTACCTGTGGGATTTTGTAGATGCTCAATTGAGTAGCCATGTGAAGCGAGCTTTCAGAATCAAGTCCCCCGATGGAAGCTATCAGATGTTGGTGCTTGTCACATTTGAAGTTGGGGACAAACCTTTCCTGGGTGGAAAGAAGTTTTAGGGTGTTCTGATGAATCATCCTTGCATTTAAGTAACCATCATAAATTTGGAATCCAAGACTGACGTTTGGTAGGATCTTCAGGTTCTCATTGATCTCATTCACAGCAAATGCCAAGGAGAGGACATGTTGGTAATGCTTTGGGGCTGGACTAAAAGAAGTGTCAGATTTTTTAAAGATCAGATATTCAACTGTTCTCTCTATCTAATCTAATCTATCTTTCTGAAAGCATTCTGATCATATACATTATGATTATAATATCCTCCATTGTCATTTGAACCAGAAAAAAAAGAAGATGGTAGATTGACACAATTCATATCTAGGCACAGAGGCATCACTCTACGTGGGGCGAAGCTCTGAGTTCCGCTGCGCTCTGACCCACAATCACACGCCCGCACGAGGCACCCCCGCCTCCTCACCTTTGGAGACTTTAGGGCGGTGAAGACAATGCGCAGGAGACTCCCTGCTGACCAGGTGGCTGTGGGTTCGGTCCACCACGGAGTGAGGCCTTCTGGCCTGCATGCCAGTGTGCCTTACTCCTAGTGTGCTCCACAGGTAGATATTTACAGAGGATTGCACCGACATGGACATAATTCAGATAAAGTTAACTGCATGTCAGTTCTGTTGAAAAATCAGTGGCTCCCCACCTCCCCTGATGCCTAAGATAACAAACCCTGACAACTGGCTCCTAGGTGCCTGAACGGGTTATATATCCACCGCCCTATATTCTGCCTTGTGTGGGATCTGGCCACCTCTTCCTCTGACTTCTCTATTTTCTGCCTGCAGCCAGTGCCAGGAGGATGAGCTTCCAAGCTGAGGCTCTCGCAGCTGGCACTTCTCCACTTTGCACTTCTTGGAACAAAGGGTGGCAGCTGCTAAATTAAAAACAAAAACAACTGATACCCTTGACCACCACTGGATATACATAAAAAAATATTGCAAGAAATATATTACAAATGTGACATTATGTCTATCACATTCTAATGGATCTCTATATCAAAGCTGACAGATATATAGTGGGTAAAAGCACAGACTCAGAAAGCGGTTGAATGAACAGATGGGTAACATTATTTGAAATCAACTGTTACTATTCAAAGGTATAGGTAGCTTAACATCCATCATTGCCAGAGATCTGTGGAGGTGTAGGACAAGCTTTGACATTATGTGCAATTAAACATGAAGGGAGACCATAGCTCAGTGCTAGAGCAGATGCTCTGCATGCCGAAAGTTTAAGACACAGTATCTCCGAGTAGAGACAGTTTCCTCTCTGAAACCCTGGAAAATACCAAAACTAAATGAAGCAACACTCTGACTTGGTATGAGGCAGTTTCCTACCTTCCACAGAAGCCAGAATCGCTTTAAAGGTCAAAGGAAAGGAAAGCTGATACTGGAAAGCTGTGTGATATTAGAAAGGACGAGCAAATCATATAGAAAATAATATGTTTATAGCACAATTCTAATTAAGTCTTCTCATAAATAAGTCATGTTAAGCTCAGTGGGACCTACTCTCTAGAAAGTATGTTCATGATCGCAGCCTTATACAATAATACCTTCCTAAAAAAAACACCAAAATCATAAGCAGACCATATTCTGAACATGTCCGTCTTTCTATGATGTATTGCAAAAGAATACATTATTATCTGAGTAGCTGCATGTTATTGGGTTGGGGAGAGAATGGATTTCCTTACAGAAGTTCATTTATCAGCTTTGTTTCGGGGTGTTCACTGAATGAAATTTCATCAAAGAGGCAGCCAAACTGTGAAACAATCGATCCAATGATTAGATCTCCTCTCTGATGATACTTGTATGGGAGCTGGGAGGGATCAGTGATGTTACACATAAGAGTCTGTGCCTTGCATTCAGCTGGAAGAAACTGGAGACACAGAATGAACAGCAGCAGTAACAGCAAAATCCCTGCCATTTTCGGCAAATCTCCTGAGAACGTCCACTGTCTTTCTCTCAAGCAGCAGTAGCCTGGTTACGTCACCCTTGGTCAATGGCTCCAGAATCTGTTGCTGAACTATGTTCCCAAAGATGAGACTGTTCCTGTCCTCGCTGTTCACAGTTTTTGTTTGTTTTGTTTTTTAACAGAGGAGTACAGCACAAGGATGATATTTTATTTTAAGTGTTCAGAATTGGCTATTGTATGTGCTTGTGGTTTTAGAAAATCCATCTGGGATTTGCCTGGATGGAGCATGACTCATGGCAATTGTAGTTAATTACAGGTTTCCAAACCATCGTTCCAGACTACTGTGCTAGTGGAGATTATTGTTGCATCAGTCTAGGAAAAGAAAATATTTGTTGCATTGTGGGGAATGAGGGATACTCTAGGCTCTGCAGGACCCAAAGAGAAAAAAAAGCCATAGCCAAATGCTAATCTCCTGGGATCGAAGCAGTGAGGGAGCTGATGATTTCAGAGAGATGTTCCATAGCTAGAGGTGTTTGAAAATGGTGTTTTGTTTTGTTTTTAATATAATGCAAAATGTGGTGTGTTGTTGTTCACATACTCTGATCCCAGACCTGTTACAGATCAAAAGGTTAAACCAGCACCTTGAATTGCATTCAAAGACATACTGGCAACTAGTGTATGCAGAATCATTCATGTCTTATATACTCAACTCACCTCAGGTCAATTAGCATTCTGCACAAGCCTTCAAGGGCAGCCCCCAAATAAAACCTGTTACAGTAGTCTAGTCTGGGTGGAACTAACACATGGACAACCTTACTCAGGTATGTTTGAACCAGGCAAGGATGGAACTGGTGCACCAATCACAGCAAGGTGGGCCACAGCCAATACCTGGGTATCCACATGCAAGGCTGGGTCCAACATACTCCCAAACTGTGAACCTCTTCTTTTATTAAGGGAAATGCAATCCCTTCCAGAACAGGCTTTCAGTCCCTAAGCTGTATCTCAGATTTCCTTCCAAATAGCACCTCTGTCTTATCTAGATTCATGTTCAACTTGTTCAGCCCAGTGCTGACCCCAGACAATGGTTCAGAGCATCCGCAACCTATGACTTGGTTTGTGGAACTCCTTCCCACAGGAGGTGGTGATGGCACCTGGCCTGGATGCCTTTAAACGGGGATTCGACAGATTTATGGAGGAAAAGTCCATCACAGCTTACAAGCTATGATGGGGATAAGCAACCTCCTGGTTGTAGGAGTAGGTTTTCTTTGTGCCAGGTGCAGCGACAGGATACAAGTATCTTGTTGGCTGTTTGCTCCCTGAGGCATCTGGTGGGGCCACTGTGTGATACAGGAAGCTGGACTAGATGGGCCCTTGGCCTGATCCAGCAGGGCTCTTCTTATGTTCTTATGTTCTTATGACCAGACGGAAATGAAAAATAGAGTTGGGTGTTTCCCATGTATTGATAGCAAAATATTGACAGTGCTGGAATAGAAAAGAGTGGCAAAGGTGCTGCTCATATGTAATACTGCATGCCAACAAGATCTATGTATTAGAAACCATTTGGATGTAGGTTTTCTTGTTTGTCATCATCTCACATGGCAATGGAGGGCAAATGACAGTGTATTGATTACACAACATGATTGCGAGATAGCAGAAATCAGCAGACAGAAAGATGAAAGGAGAGAGGACTTGAGGATAAGAATAAGAGATGCATCTGGTTTTCACGAGGGAACTTAACATTGCTCTCTAGGCATAACGCCTGAAACAGGACCAAGAGCCGGAATGGCCAAGTTCATGTACAGAAAGAAATACATGGGACTGTGCAGGTGGTGATTGAGAGATACTGCACATATGATGAGTAGATTCACAGATACAGCTGCTAGGCACGATATCTGGAACAGAATGATGTGCAGAATCTGCAGCTTCCAGCTTCTGACAATCCAGAAGCAGAAAGCCAGAGATTTAGGTTCATCTGAAGAGATCTGGGTTCATTTGAACACTTTCACCACAGTAATTTATTTCATGATATGTACAATAAGAAACACAGGGAAAACTGTGAACAATTAGATTAGGATTTTGTTATGATAGCCAGTACCTCTGCAGTAACTGATTACAGGGTCTTGCATAGTTACTGTAGAAGGAAACAGAAAGCAAGTAGAATGCTATGCAGTGCAATCCTAGGAATGTCTACTATGAAGTGTGTTTCACTGAGTGCAGAGGGGTTTGCTCAAACACACATATGTGTAGGATTGCGGCCTTATATTAAGCTCCTATAATACTTTCGACAGCACTTGAATTCAATCATAATGAATTACATTCCAATTGGTTTATTTTGTGATGATGATGATGATGATGATGATGATGATGATGATGATGATGATGATGATGATGATGATGTTGAATAGCAGCAAAGGCAAAGCACCTGCTTCACTTCCAGATAATACAAAAGAAAAGATATGCAGCACATTCTTACTAATTTCTCCGGATGAGCTGATTCCTGCTGTTCAGCTCAGGCCTCAGGATAGTGACTATGGAGCCTTCATTTTAAAATAAGCATACTTTTAGGCATGTGCTTATTGTGTATGCATATGTTTTGAAAGAAAGGGGGGAAGGCGTAGTTTTCCTTAACAGTTTCTTAGAAAAGGGGGTTACCTATAGTGATAGCCAGTCACACTGGCTCCCCCCCCCCACTCCCATGTTAATGGCGGGGATTGATATGCGAATTTAGGCTTCCTGGCTGAGGAACTTGGCTTTAAGAACTGTTAGTGTGGGTGACCATGTTAGGTGGCTGTCCATGTGCCTCAGGAAGGTACGCAGAGTCCCTTCAGACTGCCCTTTGGGCGGCCAGCTCTAAGTTGAGCTTCCAGGGAAAGAAACTATGAGGGTTTCGCAGCTGGATTAATTCCCCTCTGCATACAATTTATAACCTACCCTTAATGGGGAAGGTTCTGATGTCTTCCTCTCAGCTAGTCTAACTCATGGCTGCCAGGGAAGGGCAGTATAATTGCAGTGGTCGGCCCAGATTTTGGTTCTGTACCGTAAATGGACAGTTAGCATGCACTGATTACAGCCAAAGGCAACTTATATAGCACAGCCAGCTAAAGTGTTTCTTGGGGGCAGAGTTAACTTTTCTGGCAGCATTATTTGCTACACCACAACCGTTGACATTTAACATTATTGGAGGCTCCCACTTCAGGTTGTGTGGGTGCGAGAAGAGCACCCCTATGTCCATGTTTGGCATGCGGGGAGCGCGCGGGACAGCGGGATGCCGGCATCTTGTCACCAATTCCTGTCATCTGGCGTTGGGCGATGGTCTATGTCTTAAACCAGGCGGTCGCTATTGTCTGTAACCTGTGATGGCTTCCCCTGAAGCAGTTTAACCCCCCCCCCTTTTAGAGGCTTCCAGGTCTGGTGTCATCACCACATCCAGTGGCAAGGAGTTCCACAGAGCTAATTTTGTATTAGTTTGCCAGAACTCAGGATCAGGGTGTATTTTTATAGAGTTTAGGTCCCTAGTAGCGATTTGACTACATATGTTGCCACCCCCACCCCCTGCAGGCAACTGCAGCAGTTCAAGTTGGTCATGGCATATGCTTCTGTGATAGGTTGGTTGCACCAATTTTAAGGTAGTTGTGGTGCGCCTTTGGGGGAGGGAGGTTGCCAGTTCCACTGTGCGTTTTTTGTGTGACAACCAAGCTATGGTTTTGTTGTCAACCAGCAAACGTCCAGGTCTAGAGGATCCTGCGTCTTGTGAGGGCATTCGTGTTTGGCTGTTTGTAACTGAGCAACCTCTTTTGGCAAGACAGGTTCTTGGAGTTACAGACTGCAATTGCCTATGCGCTTTCTCATGTTCAAGAGGAGCGGTTTAGTGAACTCGCCCCCTGGACTCGGTTGGAACCAGTCCCCATGCCGCAGTGGCTTTGGACCCTCAGTTTTCCAGAGCCTGTGCCGCCATCTGTTCAGCTCTAGCACGTAGAACGTGCTACTGCTGAGCGGGTTTGACCCAGGCTTGATCCAGGCTTTCCGGTACCTTTTGATAGGCAGCAGCATTGGGTGTGATTTGGCCCATCCCTCTTGGGCCCATCATGTTCTATGCTTCACCTTCAGGAGAGGGGCCTGTCCGTTTGCTCTTTAAGAGTTCATTTGGCTGCCCTGGCCCTTTTTTCTCTAAGGTGTGCAGTTTTTAAGGACCACACCCCTGAATTTGAGTTACTAAGGTTGCCTGTGCGGTTTTGTGTAGCCTTCCGGCTTTCCTTCTGTGGCCTTCGGGTCTTGTGTGGCCTTCGGGCCTTCCTTCTTTGGCCTTTGGGCCTTCTTTCTGTGGCCTTTGGGCCCTGTGTGGCTTTCGCACCTTTTTTTTTTTTTTTCTGTGGCCTTCAGGCATTCTGTGGCTTTCGGGCCTTGTTTGTGTGGCCTTCGGGCCTTCCCTTTTGTGGCCTTCAGCTTAGGGACTGAAAGCCTGTTCTGGAAAGGATTGCATTTCCCTTAATAAAAGAAGAGGAGCCCATACCTCCTAGAACCAGTTGGTACCATGCAACTGCTATCTCTTTACAACTGGTAACAGATTTATCACTCGACCTGGTGGATACTTCCCCCGCCCCCAGGTTCCAATGCAGAATCAATGCCTTCTCGCTGGTTCCTTCACCACTCTTCCCTGCAGTCCTTCTATAGGTGGTGTTCACAGATGGAGTACCAATAGGTTCCTCCCCCATGAGGAAAATGCCAGCATCTTCCTCTAATCCAAGGTATCGCAGGTGAGGTTGATGTCAGTGCTTCTGATTCAAGGGGCTCTTCTATGGAGTCCTCATTGAAGGGTGTTCCATGACAGGGATGTGTGGTCCTACTTGGTTTCTGTCCCCGGGGAACTCGTGTCCATCAGGAGGAAGAGAAGTTGTCTAGTCAAGGGTCAGTAGTGCTCTGGGGCAGCTTCTCTCCCCTGCTCCCCCTTAGTGTGTCTTCTTATCCACCTTGGTGGTATTCCAGGTCCGCTTAATCTCAAACTTGCTCAGATACACCAGTTTGGGAGGTGCTACACCATCAACCCGGTCTTGCTCCTTGCAATGACCAGGGATTCAGGTCCAAGCAGACCTGGGCTAGAATTCAGATTACCCAGATGCAACACTTGCTGGTCTGCGGGATGCAAGTGTCCTGCCTTACCTTACACACACTTACACCAATCACACACAAGAGCAAAATAAAAATATACATGACATGAAATGAAAACAATTTGACAAAAATTAGGATGTCGCAAGGTCTGAATAGTAGAAAATTTTCAAATATATTTATGGAGAGAACTGCATTATAACTATATATTCTTATATAACGCAGTAACCACTGTGTTGCTTGCATGTTATCCATCTCTGGATACAAGAGAATGACTTTTGTTGTCTACTCTAATGCTACTATGAACAAGGAACCTGATTTACAAGTATTGTAAGACATTACCTGAGAACATTGCAGATTTGGAGGGAACAGTCCACATTTCTTCCCCTTTGCTCTAAACTTGGGAGTGGATGATGACATCTTTTGTAATGCACGAGCTACAGCATGGACCGCATTGTAAATGCTGTAGCTGTGGCCAGTCATGCTCATTTCAAAAATGGTATTTGGGAGGTCCTCCAACTTCTCTTGACCAGTGCAAGTATTAGTGTTGTCCTTGCCCTCATTGGAACTTAAAAATAAGCAGCCAAATGCCTCTTCCCAGAAGATCCTGAGAAAATCATCTCCTTTATTTGAGTCAAGATGTAGGAACTGAAGGAATTCTGGAAACCCTGGCACTTCATTGGAGTGAATGGCAAAGGACAAGGCCCCATGGAAGACTTGTACATCAAAATGTCTGTCTACCGATGCTGATGAGAAATCCCAACGGGCTGTCATAATCCACACTTTTCCTATAGAAGTATCTGTAACATTTTCTAACATCGTATACAAATATATTATCCATTTTAAACCTGTTGTGGTTTGGCATTCTACATTGACAACCATTACTTTGACATCAGAATTGATTAGCGACATCATCTTGGTTACAAGAGGGTTTGCTAGGTTTAAAGTGTCAAGTGATTGTGCCATTTCGGTAATTTGAGCGAGTACTGGTATTTTTTTACTAAAGGCTGTACATATTCTATGTTCAGTAAGTATTTCCATCATGATCTCTACAAATTTTTCTCCATCATCATCATCCGAAACAATGATCCCAACCCAAGTCCATTGGAAATGTTGAAGTAGATGAGCAATCCCTCTGTACTGATGTGCTTCATTGGGGACCATCCGGTAAAAGGAAGGGAACTGCATCTTCACATTCATCACGGGAACCTGTACACAGTAGGCAATCTAAGCAAAATATAATAACTTTCAGGTTGGAAAACCAATTCACGGTCCAATTCTATTGGTCTTTTACGACAGCCAGACTAGTTTCCCGCTTGTGTAAAGTGCCCTGTGATGGTGAGAAGTTTGTGCAGCTCCTGGTCCATTTGACGCTGCTGCTGAAAGGTGCCACCCCTCACCACCTTCTACCACCCCTGTGCAGGCCTTGCTATGACTGCTCATGCCAGCAGGAAGGTTCTAGCCTTCTCACCGGTATGCCTGGTCTTTGAGGTGTTACAAAACGCTTTATGGCACTTTGCAACAGCATGCGCTCATGGAATGCATGTCCCGCCAGCGCAGGCCCTCAGCAGGATTGGGACACACACACACACACACACACACACACACACACACACACACACACACACACACACACACACACACACACACTTAACAGAGTTGCATGCAGTAAGGATAAATTTTGGCATATTTTTCTAATAACCAGCATGTTTGATTAACTAGCCAGCTCTATTCCCCATGAACATGGGATGAAAAAAAGAAGATGCTGCTATATTTCCTTTGCTTTACATCTGTATGTATAACAGCGCAATCCTAACCAATGTTCCAGCACTAGTGTAGCTGCAATGCAGCCCCAATGTAAGGGAACAAAATTTCTCTCTCCTTGAAGAGGCCTCCATGACTGCCCCTGCATTGCAAAATGCAGTGTGCGCCCTGTTGGCACGGCTACACCGGCACTGGAAAGTTGGTTAGGATTGTGCTCTAAATGGGTTATATACAGAAATTTATTGCTTTAACACTTTCTGTACTTCATTCCTTATTCTGTGTATTTTGGGTTGCCTTATCCAACGAAACACTCCATGATGCTAACCAATGTGGGAAACGTAAGAGTCATCAAAGTGCCAAAGACAGGCAAATGTAATTATCCATTCATCTGGGGAGGAACAAACAAAAAATATCTCCCAAATAACCAACGGTTTTGCAAATAATTTTTCATTCTTGTCCTGGAGTACATATTTGTTATGACTGACCCTAACCAACTAAGTTTGCAACCCATTTGGATGCAATAGAAGGAAATCAAAATCACCCAGCAACATTTGTTGGCATCTATAATTGTTCCTGACTGTAAGTGAAAAATATCAGTACTTTCCAATAATAATAATATGTTGGCTCAAATGCTGTTTTACCTGTGGGATTTTGTAGATGCTCAATTGAGTAGCCATGTGAAACGAGCTTTCAGAATCAAGACCCCCAATGGCAGCTATCACATGCTGGTGCTTGTCACATTTGAAGTTGGGGACAAACCTTTCCTGGGTGGAAAGAAGTTTCAGGGTGTTCTGATTAATCATCCTTGCATTTAAGTAACCATCATAAATTTGGAATCCAAGACTGACGTTTGGTAGGATCTTCAGGTTCTCATTGATCTCCTTCACAGCAAATGCCAAGGAGAGGACATGTTGGTAATGCTTTGGGGCTGGACTAAAAGAAGTGTCACATTTTGTAAAGATCAGATATTCAACTCTTCTGTCTATCTAATCTACTCTATTTTTCTGAAAGCATTCTGATGATATACATTATAATAGCCTCCACTGTCATTTGTATCAGAAAAAAACAAACAGAATGTTGTATGCAGGTTTCCATGGCTTGTTACAATTTGCAGCGAGATCGGAGGTATGGGTAAAGAAGCCATGTCAAAGTTTTGTTGAAGAGACCAATATTTTTTTTTATTTTTACCAAAGGTCAGTTGAAATTCTTTAAGCGTGAGACTCCAGCGTACTGGAGAAAAGAGGGGAGCATAAGATTATCAAACAGGCAGGAAATATAAAAAGTCCACAGTCTACTTGCTACGTTTCTCCCCGCTCCAGGGGTTTCCTCAGGCAATTCTGGCCATAGCCAGCAAATGTTTCCGATACCCAAAAGGAAAAGAAGAGCTAAATTTAAACAGTAACGCGCTGCAAAGCGCGGGAAAACCTAATTGTTCATTGAAACCGGAACTGTCAGTTTGTCTCCGTGACTGCAGTTAACTTCAGCTGTGCTGTTGGGCTCGTGCTTGTTAGAAACAGAGCTGTCAGATGAGAAACGGAGTTGCCGGTTCCCTCAATGTCAGCAGAGAGTCTTCCTTCCAGGCTTGCATTCACTCTTGGTTATGTTAAAAGAGATCGGGCTATTAATAGCCTCCGTGACCGTAGGTAATCTTGGCTGTGTTGTTAAGCTCATGCTTGTTAGAAACGGAGCTGTTAGAAACGGACTTCCCTCATTGTCAGCAGAGAGTCTTCGTTCCAGGCTTGCATTCATACTTTGAAAAGGGAGATCGGGCTATTAATAGCCTCTATGACCGTAGGTAACCTGAAAGTTTATGTTCGCTGGGAATGGAGCTGCCAGTTAGAAAACAAAGCTGTCAGCTGATTGGCAGAGCCTTTGTACTTTATTAAAGGAGACCAGAGTTGTCAAAACTTATGTGGCTGGGAGTAACCATGACTACGTTGGTAAAATGTTGTGCTTTCAAAATGTTGTGCAATTAAACATGAAGGGAGACCATAGCTCAGTGCTAGAGCAGATGCTCTGCATGCCAAAATGTTGTGCTTTCTTTTCCTTTTGGGTATCGGAAACATTTGCTGGCTACGGCTAGAATTGCCTGAGGAACCCCTGGAGCGGGGAGAAACGTAGCAAGTAGACTGTGGACTTTTTATATTTCCTGCCTGTTTGATAATCTTATGCGCCCCTCTTTTCTCCAGTACGCTGGAGTCTCGCGCTTAAAGAATTTCAACAGACCTTTGGTAAAAATAAAAAAAATTATTGGTCTCTTCAACAAAACTTTGACATGGCTTCTTTACCCATACCTCCGATCTCGCTGCAAACAAACAGAAGACAGAAGAATGACACAATTCATATCTAGGCAAACTTTTCCAACTCCTACTCCACCCTATAAAGTAATATATAATGATGACCCCATTCTAGTTCTGAAATTATTGAAACTGGATATACATTGAAATATAGCAAGATATATATTGCAAATGTGACATGATGTCCATCACATTTCTCATGGTTTTCTATAGCAAAGCTGACAGATTTATAGTGGGTAAAAGCACAGACTCAGAAAGTGGTTGAATGAACAGATGGGTAACATTATTTGAAATCAACTGTTACTATTCAAAGGTATAGGTAGCTTAACATCCATCATTGCCAGAGATCTGTGGAGGTGTAGGACAAGCTTTGACATTATGTGCAATTAAACATGAAGGGAGACCATAGCTCAGTGCTAGAGCAGATGTTCTGCATGCCAAATGTTTAAGACACAGTATCTCCGAGTAGAGACAGTTTCCTCTCTGAAACCCTGGAAAATACCAAAACTAAATGGAGCAACACTCTGACTTAGTATGAGGCAGTTTCCTACCTTCCACAGAAGCCAGGATCATTTTAAAAGTCACAGGAAAGGAAAACTGATACTGGAAAGTTGTGTGATATTAGAAAGGATGAGCATATCATATTCTGAACATGCCAGTCTTTCTATGATGTATTGCAAAAGAATATGATCTGAGTAGCTGCATGTTACTGGGGGGGGGGGTGAGAGAATGGATTTCCTTACAGAAGTCCTTCTAGCAGTTTTGTTTCAGGGTGTTCACTGAAAGAAATTTCATCAAATAGGCAGCCAAACTGTGAAACAATCGATCCAATGATTAGATCTCCTTTCTGATGATACTTGTATGGGAGCTGGGAGGGATCAGTGATGTGACACATATGAGTCTGTGCCTTGCATTCAGTTAGAGGAATCGGGAGACACAGAATGAACAGCAGCAGTAACAGCCCTGCCATTTTGGGCAAATCTCCTCAGAACGTCCACTGTCTTTCTCTCAAGCAGCAATAGCCTGGTTACGGCGACCTTAGTCAATGGCTCCAGAATCTGTTGCTGAACTAAGTTCCCAAAGCTGAGATTGTTGCTGTCCTCGCTGTTCACAGTTCCACAGCAGAACAGCACTGTATAGGGATATTATATTCAAGCTACAACACTTGATTATAGATTGTGCTTGTGGCTTTAGAAAATCCATGTGGGATTTGCCTGGATGGAGCATGACTAATAGTAATGGAAGTTAATTACAGGTTTCCAAATCATCAGTCTGGACTATTGTGCCAGTTGAAATAATGAAAAAAAGGTTGAATCTAAAGCTTGACTTGGTGGGGCATGAGGGAGGCTCAGCAGGACCCAAAGAGAAAAACAACAGCCAAGCATTGAAACCTTGGGATAGACGCAGAGAGTGAGCTTGATGATTCCAGAAAGAATGTCCATAGCATTGCATAGTTTGCTGATCTTCTCTCTCATCTTCCCACACTTTGTGCCAAACATTAGACTCTGCCAATTGTTCTCCATGGGATGGGCCTTCCTTGAATGTTCTAAAACTTCAGCTTCCATAGATCAACCTTCTTTGCCACTCAATTTGACTCATGTGCATTAGATGAGAACACTAGGATCTATCTGGAGGTTTGCTATGCTACATCCATTATGGAGAAGCAATATGCCTTTCCAAGATATATTAGGTAGAAATCCATCACCTCTTGAACTTCTTCCTGGGCAATTCCTTCCCTGCTGAAACATCATGGCAGATGATGATTGAAATGAGCCCTAATCTGAATTTGTGATTCTTTTGAACATGGAAGCTCAGGTGACTTCCTCTATCCCATCAAGAGATCATCACATTCATTTCTATGAAAGGGCCTTATATGCATTTGCATGCCATTGGGTCTTTCTGTGGAAAAACAAGAATAACAAGCCCACAATATTTGGGCATATTGTTTTGGCCCCTCCCACTCCTCCCCCCACTGCTGCCATACCTTCTTCGGCACGTGTGGTGGGGTCGATCGGCAGGGTTGGAGCACTGCCACCTCTTGCAGCAGTGCTCGGAAAATGGCTGCCGTCTGCGCTCTGTCGGCAGTCATTTTATAACAGCAGAACTATACTTCCTTCCGTTGTCGTAAACCCTTTCACTGTAAGTTTGTGTGCATGCCTTCTTTATTAATAAAAATAGGTTGATTTTCATGGACAGAGTATCCTTGCTACTTCATGAAAATGAAAAATTAGAAATGGAAATATCTATGTGCTTCTTACAAGAGCATACAAAGTATTAAGGTATTAAAGTATTAAGTATTATATTTCCCGATAAGAAGGGAAAGGGGATAGTTATCAAGGGAAAGGGGAGGGGATAGGAATGCTGTGTCCCCTGGTGCTTTTCCCTGTTTCATTGAAGAAGGGAGGAGGGGTTGACAGATTTCGTTCCAGGCTTGCATTCATACTTTGAAAAGGGAGATCGGGCTATTAATAGCCTCTATGACCGTAGGTAACCTTAAAGCTTATGTTCTCTGGGAATGGAGCTGCCAGTTAGAAAACAAAGCTGTCAGCTGATTGGCAGAGCCTTTGTACTTTATTAAAGGAGACCAGAGTTGTCAAAACGTATGTGGCTGGGAGTAACCATGACTACGTTGGTAAAATGTTGCGCTTTCAAAATGTTGTGCAATTAAACATGGGGTTGACAGACGGAAGGGTAACTGCAAAGGGAAAAGATGGTCCAGGACGCATTCATAGCTACCTTCCTGAATGCAACTTGGCCAATTCTCAGTGCAGAGTTCTGTGTGGTGCTGCTGGGGACCCAAGGATGTCGCAAGGGCATCCAGTTGAAGTTCAGCAAGCTGCAGGATCCTAACTATTTATGTGTCAGCTGGATTCAGAAGCATCACCGGGGGGGGCAACAAGTGGCAACAAAGTAACAAATCGGCAGGGGGAGGCGACAACTGCGCCATTTTGGTGGCAGGATCAGTGGGCGGCGGAGTAGGTGATGGGTTTGGCCTGCTCTCCCATCCTTTGTCTCCAAAGGGAGTTGCAGCATCGGCGGCAGTGATGTCACTTCCGGTGGTGACATAATGGGGGTGGTATAGCAACGCCACTGGATGGACTTTGGGGTGAGTGTGTGTGACATGCCTGTGTAAAAGATGTTTAACTTTCCCAAACCTGCAAACTGATAAGCAAACTCTAATTAGCAAACTCTAACTAGCAGTACAACCACCCATCCTTTCTCAAGATATACGACTATAGCAGGTATCGAGCCCTAGAAGATCACGCCTTGTGTTTCAAAACAAACAGTGCCCATTGTCCATGGATTCAACTAGACCAGGACGCAAGGCGGGTTTGTCATAAGCAAGCAGTTTGGCTCGAGTGTTGTGGCCTTGTATCGCATATGCAAACAATGGTTACATGCATACTTACTGTATATGCAGTATTATACTGTACTAAAAGCAACACAAATGATAAAATTGGAGGGGAAAACCCAGCACAGGTAACACGTCTTCTCAACACGCCTATTCCTTGGAAATATGTCCTCTTTCTTTTTCTTTCCACCTAAAAGCTACTTACATTTAGGGTCATTTTTTGTGAGGAACGGCACAATCCTGTGTAGATCCAGTCTCAGGGCAGCGCGCAGGTTTAGGGTGTCACGCATGTGCCATAAAGCACTTGTGCATCACCTGGAGAGCAAGCAGTGCTGTGGCCAGCACTGTTTGCCCCACCAGCATCCCAGCACTGCGCCAGTCAGAGCAGGTAAGACCTATGCTGGTCAGGGCATGGGCGGGGGAAGGGCAGACTGGGTGGCGAGGGATGGTGGCCATTGGCCGCCCGGGGCCTGGAGGGGGCGGGGATACTGGGGGCCAAGATCCCCGGTATCCAACGCTCCCACCATGCCCAAGATACGTCGACACGTTCGGCGTCACTGTGCATGAGCTCTAGCCTACCGCCGCTGACACCTGGAGAAGAGGACAAATATCCACTTCTCCTGAGTTGTTCCTCGGCTGCTTGATAGGATATGGCGACCAGCCCTTTAGGCCTGCCGCCGTATCCTACGCAGAATTGGACTGTGATTGTTGCATTTGATTTTTGATTCCCTCTCCTCTTTACAGTATTGGTACCCCAACAGTACAAGCCAGTTATTGTTGCATCTTTAACCTCACCTCTCTCCTCCTCTCAGGCCACTCAGATGACTTTCGCCATTGGTCACTGCACTTGGTCCACACAAGAACAAACACGGGTGTTCTTAAAATGTATTTCTTTCTCACAAAAATGATTTTTTAAAATGTATAACTAACAAAATAAAAGCATATATCCAGTAATAATAGTGCAAACAAGCAACCATTCAACAGGGTTCCTGGTATCAAGTCTCTGCTGAACGTGAATTCAATATTTATGAAGTAGCACCCAGCTGGTTTGCTCTGTAATCAGTATAAGAGGGCACACCAGCTGGGTGCTAATTCATAAATATTGAATTCACGTTCAGTAAATGGTGATTATGCTGTGGATGGTGATAATTCTGCTGAGTATGTGATGGTTATTATGCTGCTGATGATGATTAATAACATAGAATAAAAAAGGACAAACTAGCACCTACTTTATTTCCAGATAATACAAAAGAAAATGTATGAAGCACATTCTGATTAATTTCTCCTTATTAACTGATCTTTGCTGTTCAGCTCAGGTCTCAGAATAATTATGTAACATTTGGGGAAAAAGATACAGCCCAGCAACCCAGCACTAGAGGCCAGGATAGAGAAGATCTCCACAGCCACCATGTATTTCCCCTTGGTACTCAGGTAAGAGGGAAGAAAGGACAACCAAACACTGCAAAACAACAGCATGCTGAAAGTGATGAACTTGGCTTCATTGAAACTGTCTGGCAACTTCCTGGCTTGGAAAGCCACAGTGAAGCTGACCGTAGCCAGAAATCCCAGGTAGCCCAGAACACAATAAAACATAGTGATGGAGCCTTCATTGCATTCTACTACAATTTCATCAGCCAGAGAGTCCATGTCCAAATCAGGGAATGGAGGAGCAGTGCAGAGCCATACAGCACAAATACTGGCTTGAATCATGGAGGAACAAAGGATAATGGAGTTTGCCAGTCTCTTCCCCACCCATTTTCTCAAACTGGATCCTGGCTTGGTGGCCATGAAAGCCAGAACCACAGTGATAGTTTTTGCCAAGACACAAGAAACAGCCACTGAGAAGATGAGACCAAAAGTTGTTTGTCGTAAATAACATGACACTGCCTGAGGCTGGCCAATGAATAGCAAAGAGCAGAGGAAACAGAGCAATAAGGAGATAAGCAGAGAGTAGGTGAGGTCTCGATTGTTGGCTTTGACAATGGGAGTGTCCTGGTTCTTGATGAAAATCCTGAGCACCAAAACTGTGATCAGAGAGAAAGAGAAAGCCAAGGTACTTAGAGTAATTCCCAAGGGGTCTTTGAAAGAGAGGAAATTGAGAGTCTTGGCAAGGCACTGATCTCGCTTCTTATTTGGAAACTGACCTTCTGGACATTTGAGACAGTCATCCATGTCTGAAAAAAATAGAACAAATGCAATTTTATCATCAGTCATGCCATCATTTCATTTTATCATCCTACAGTATATCCTTGGAAGGGGATGGTTCCATCTCTTCTTCTCTCCCCATTTCCTACCTCTATGCTTATGCCATTATGGCCCCGTTTTCCTGTTGAAGATGTTCTTTCCCACTGTCTTTATGCCTTTTGAAATGTTGAGGGCTTACTTTTAATTAATTAATTATTTAATTATTTTTGCCCCCTTTTTTCCATTTTTCTTGCCTTTTCTCCTGCTGCTCCTGCTCCTGCTCCTGCTGCTACATTCTTGCTGCTGCTCCTGCTGCCGCTGTCCTCGCCCTATTCCTAGCAGGCCAGCTGCATCGGGCCATCCAGGACACTCCCATGCAAGTCGACTACCCCCGCGCAGGTCAACTACTGTCGCCGTCGCTTCGACAATTCATTTTTTTTTCCCGGCGCTGCAATCTTGGTTCTCATGAAATTTCATGAGATCCATGTTGGCTGTGGCAAACATACATTTTAGAATTTGAAGCAGCGGCGGTGCAGTGGAAGATCCGGACAACCAAGAGTGACCTGGTTCCAGGCCCGGCTGCCTGGGACTGGGCTCCTGAAACTGGGCAGTCGCGTTTTTGAATGGCAAAAGACAAGGCCCCATGGAAGACTTGTACATCAAAATGTCTGTCTACCGATGCTGATGAGAAATCCCAATGGGCTGTCATAATCCACACTTTTCCTATAGAAGTATCTGTAACATTTTCTAACATTGTATACAAATATATTATCCAATTCAAAAAGGATGGCAAGCCTACTTTAGGGCCTAGTCCTATGAATGGCTAAGAAACATAGAATTGCTTCTAGTTTTGGTTGTAAAACTATCCTCAAAATTAAGAGCTTTATGTTTGCACTGTCACCCTTATCTGCCTTAACTCACTCCCTGAACTACTGAGCTGTATTATTAGTTACTGCATGAGTAAAAATGTATAGGATTTTTCTATATGTCTCCTACCCTTCTGGTATGAAATCTTTCCTTCTGGACATGGATGGCAATCATAGCAACAAAATGGCTTCCCTTCCTTCTTTTTTCTGCTGTAACCCGGATAGCAGTGGTCATTACACACAGCAATGGGCGGCACCTGTGTATACAAAAAAGTACAGGTGGGCCCACATATCCACTGGTTCGCTATCCACAGTTTCAGTTATCCATGGATCATGGGGAAAACCCCCCCCCCAGGCTTTTATTTTTTTTCCAGTAAGCTTTTTTTCTTCCTTAAAGAAACAGGAGAAGCAGCCTCTGGCTGCTTATTACAGGCAAGCAGAACGAGACTAAGTACTGTAACCTTGCAGAGCCTCTCTAGTACTTAGTCTCATTCTACTTGCCTGCAATGGAGGCTGCTTCTCTGTTTGTTTGAAGAAAGAAACAAAGCTTGCTGAAACAAAAATAAGAGCTTGGGGGGGGCAAGTATGCCTGCCTGCAGGGGAGGCAGGGTGGGCGGGCCCCTCAGTAAACCATGGAGGGGGTGTTCGCTCTTATCCACAGTTTCAAGTATCCACAGAGAGGCCTGGAACATATCCCCAGCGGATATGGGGGCCCACCTGTACATGTATTGTCCCTCTGCCTGGTAAACAAATTTATGTCCTCATCTAATACCGAACTTGTTTCTGTTTGGTGGATGAGGACATATATTACAGCTGAATGGATCACAAGTTAATCTATTGTGGAAATTCAATATTGGACACAGGAACAGTGCTTTGGAAAGTAAAAGCTCAGCATCAAATTGGCATTCAAGGACTGATTTCAAAAGAGACAGAACCATTTCCAGTCCAATCTGTTAAGAGTATTCCCCTTGTCCATACAAATTGTTAAGAGTATTCTTATCGATCTTAGTCTTTTTGTTCTTTGTTAGAACAGAAGTCCGGAGCACCTATACATCTACTTGGGGTGTCCCTTTGGTTGGGGTGTGGACCCTCTGGGCGCAATACTAACAGTATGCTGTGCTGCTGCTGAAAGCAGTGAGTTGCTTGGGATCACCAGAGAGGAAGGTAGTGTCCTGCCCGCTGCTTTTGCCACACGGAATGGCTCCAATGGCGAGGGGGCGGGGCCTCCTCCTTCCGGGTTGTAAATGGGGACTAGGACAGGGTGCATCTTGCAGTACCACCCCCACAATAGAAACTCCTCTGGCCCACCAATTAGTACTGTAAGTCAGCATGGGGGGAGGGCAGGAGGAAGGGGTTGGACAGAATGGAGGGGAAGGAATGAGGAGACTGTTGGGGGATGAGAGTGAATCAAGTTTCGGAAGAGGGTACAGTAGTTTCTCACCCACATCTGGGTCAGCCAGATAGGTGCACACCTGCCACCTGTGCTTTGCTTCCTTCACTTGTGGGTTTGGGATTTTCTGGTTGCAATCCTGCTTCACTGAGGTACATTCAGCTCATTTGAAATTTTATATATATATATATATATATATATATATATATATATATATATATATATATATATATATATATATATATATATATATATATATATATATATATATATAAAGGTAAAGGTATCCCCTGACAATTAAGTCCAGTCGTGTCCGACTCTAGGGTGTGGTGCTCATCTCCATTTCAAAGCCGAAGAGCCAGCGTTGTCCGAAGACGCCTCCGTGGTCATGTGGCCGGCATGACTCTCCTTGCCGCAGCGCGTAGCATGCGGCTGGAACACGGAGCGCTGTTTACCTTCCCGCAAGCGGTACCTATTTATCTACTCGCATTAACATGCTTTGGAACTGCTAGGTTGGCAGGAGCTGGCCAAGCAACGAGCGCTCACCCCGTCGCGGGAATCGAACTGCCGACCTTTTGATCGACAGCTTATGGTTCAGCGGTTTAACCCGCTGCGCCACCCGCTGGCCTATATATATATATATATATTTTTTAATAAAAATATAGCCCAGGTCAGGGCATACTATCATCAGGAGAAATCACTGTTTCTCCTGAGGCATATCACATATTTGAGAAACAAGTGAATAGGCTGCTTTACAAGTGAATAGGGAGTGAATGGTCGGTGAATATCCCTCCCATTCCATCTGGCCTCTTTTGTATGTGATGATGACAAGGGGAGGCAGTCAGGAACACTTTACTTCTGGTAACGTCGGTCTTTGAAATGTTAACCCTAAATAGCTCCGCTAAGTTGGTGGTGCAATTTTGTTAAATCCCTGTATTTCTCAGCCCAACGAAATGCACCAGGAGGAGATCACAATGTACACCTTGCAACTTATTTGGACTACCAATAGAACTGTAGTTGCGGTTTTGCATCCTCACTTTCTACAGGTGATTAGATTTGTTTCACTGAAAGATTTCAATTCCAGTCAGTGAGCAAGGATAGCCGCTGACCTCAAAAAAGATGCCAACGTTCCTGATTTATTCATTCTGGATGTGTGTGTGATAACAAGAAACTATAGTGAGCTGCGAACCCCCCAAACCACTAACATCTGGCCCCGTTTTCTATGTGATGACAAGGCTAGACAGCCATAAAAACTGTACTACTCAAGAGGTCCATCTTTGAACTCTTAACACTACAAATTTCAGCAAAATGGGGGGGGGGATTTGTTTAAATCCCTGTACTTCTCAGCGCAACACAACCCAACCCCAGTTCTTATTTATAGTGGAACATTTCTGATTTTGCTTTCCGTCTTACAACCTATTGTCAGATCCCACCTGATTAAACATTTGGTGCCATGTGATCATCTCCTCATTAATGGTGAACTCTTTGTCAGGAAGAGCCTGTGGATCCATCATTCCTACTTTCACTCTTACGAAGGACTGGTTTGGGAAGGTCACCCAGTTGACGATATCAAATCCATCTGCTAATTCACGCTCCTCATCAAAAGACACCGTGTCACCAGCACTGTTGTTAAATGAGATGCTTCTCAGAAATGGGTGAAGCTGGATTCAAAGAAATAAAAGAAGACACTTGTTTCTGGATATACAGGGTTATTCAAAAAGGATTGTGTAAAAGTTAAGATGGTTTATTCTTAAATGAATTGACATACCAAAGCAGTCATGATATGAAAAGACAGAACAATGTTCCAAGTTTCACATGCACATTGGAAATGTTCAATGTGGGCATTTGCGTAGCTACAATGGGGGGAATGCCCCGGGGGACAGCCGTGGTCTCCTCGTCAGGAGATCCCGTTTGGCTGGGCCGGGGGGGAGGTGCCGATACCTCCTAGAACCCGTTGGTACCATGCACCAGCAGTCTCTATACAACTGGTAACAGATTTATCACTCGACATGGTGGATTGTCCCCCCTCCAGGTTCCATTGCAGAATCAATGCCTTCTCGCTGATTCTTTGACCACTCCTCCCCACCGTCCTTCTATAGGTGGTGTTCACAGATGGAGTACCAAAACGTTCCTCCCCCATGAGGAAAATGCCAGCATCTTCCTCTAACCCAAGGTATCACAGGTGAGGTTGCTGTAAGTGCTTCTGATTCAAGAGGCTCTTCTGTGGAGTCCTCACTGAAGGGTGTTCCATGACAGGGGTTTGGGGTCCTACTTGGTTGCTGTCCCCAGGAAACCCGTGTCCCTTAGGAGGAAGAGAGGTTGTCCAGTCAAGGGTCAGTAGTGCTCTGGGGCAGCTTCTCTTGCTGGTCTGGGGGACACAAGTGTTTTGCCCCAGCACCTCACACACACTTACTACAATCAAACACAAGAGGAAAATAAAAATATACATGACATGAAAAGAAAACAATTCGGCATAAATTGGGCTGATGCAAGGTCTGAATAGTAGAAAATTCTCAAATATATTTATGGAGAGAACTGCATTGTAACTATGGATTGTTGTTTTAATAACGCAATAACCACTGTGTTGCTCGCATGTTATCCATCTCTAGATACAAGAGAACGACTTTTGTTGTCTACTCTAATGCTACTGTGAACAAGGAACCTGATTTACAAGTATTGTAAAACATTACCTGAGAACATTGCAGATTTGGAGGGAACAGTCCACATTTCTTCCCCTTTGCTCTAAACTTGGGAGTGGATGATGACATCTTTTGTAAAGCAAGTGCTACAGCATGGACCGCATTGTAAATGCTGTAGCTGTGGCCAGTCATGCTCATTTCAAAAATGGTATTTGGGAGGTCCTCCAACTTCTCTTGGCCAGTGCAAGTATTAGTGTTGTCCTTGCCCTCATTGGAACTGGAAAATAAGCAGCCAAATGCCTCTTCCCAGAAGATCCTGATAAAATCATCTCCTTTATTTGAGTCAAGATGTAGGAACTGAAGGAATTCTGGAAACCCTGGCACTTCATTGGAGTGAATGGCAAAGGACAAGGCCCCATGGAAGACTTGTACATCAAAATGTCTGTCTACCGATGCTGATGAGAAATCCCAACGGGCTGTCATAATCCAAACTTTTCCTTTAGAAGTATCTGTAACATTTTCTAACATTGTATACCAATATATTATCCAATTCAAACCTGTTGTGGTCTGAGCCTCTGCATTGACAACATATACTTTGATGTCAGAATTGAGTAGTGACATCATCTTGGTCACAAAAGGGTTTTCTAGGTTTAAGGTGTCAAGTGATTGTACCATTTCCAAAATTTGAGCGAGTACTGGTATTTTTTTACTAAAGGCTGTACATATTCTATGTTCAGATAGCATTTTCATCATGTTCTCTGCAAATTTTTCTCCATCATCGTCATCCGAAGCAATGATCCCAACCCAAGACCATTGGAAATGTTGAAGTAGATGGGCAATCCCTCTGTTCTGATGTGCTTCATTGGGGACCATCCGGTAAAAGGAAGGGAACTGCATCTTCACATTCATCACGGGAACCTGTACACAGTAGACAATCTAAGCAAAATATAATAACTTTCAGGTTGGAGAACTAATTCACAGTCCAATCCTATGGGCCTTTTACGACAGCAGGACTAGCCTACTTGTGTAAAATGCCCTGTGATGGTGAGAAGATTGTGCAGATCCCAGGACTTTTAATGCTGCTGCTGCTGCATATTTCTTATGACTGACCCTAACCAACTAAATTTGCAACCCATTTGGATGGAATAGAAAGTAATCAAAATCACCCAGCAACATTTGTAGGCATCTATACATGTTTCTGACTGTAAGTGAAAAATATCAATACTTTCCAAGAATAATAATATTTTGGCTCAAATGCTGTTTTACCTGTGGGATTTTGTAGATGCTCAATTGAGTAGCCATGTGAAGCGAGCTTTCAGAATCAAGTCCCCCGATGGCAGCTATCAGATGTTGGTGCTTGTCACATTTGAAGTTGGGGACAAACCTTTCCTGGGTGGAAAGAAGTTTCAGGGTGTTCTGATGAATCATCCTTGCATTTAAGTAACCATCATAAATTTGGAATCCAAGACTGACGTTTGGTAGGATCTTCAGGTTCTCATTGATCTCCTTCACAGCAAATGCCAAGGAGAGGACATGTTGGTAATGCTTTGGGGCTGGACTAAAAGAAGTGTCACATTTTGTAAAGATCAGATATTCAACTGTTCTCTCTATCTAATCTAATCTATCTTTCTGAAAGCATTCTGATCATATACATTATGATTATAATATCCTCCACTGTCATTTGAACCAGAAAAAAAAAACAGAAAGATGGTAGATTGACACAATTCATATCTAGGCACAGAGGCATCACTCTAGGTGGGGCGAAGCTCTGAGTTCCGCTGTGCTCTGACCCACAATTACACGCCCGCACGAGGCACCCCCGCCTCCTCACCTTTGGAGACTTTAGGGTGGTGAAGACAATGCGCAGGAGACTCCCTGCTGACCAGGTGGCTGTGGGTTCGGTCCACTACGGAGTGAGGCCTTCTGGCCTGCATGCCAGTGTGCCTTACTCCTAGTGTGCTCCACAGGTAGATATTTACAGAGGATTGCACCGACATGGACATAATTCAGATAAAGTTAACTGCATGTCAGTTCTGTTGAAAAATCAGTGGCTCCCCACCTCCCCTGATGCATAAAATAACAAAACCTGACAACTGGCTCCTAGGTGCCTGAACGGGTTATATATCCACCACCCTATATTCTGCCTTGTGTGGGATCTGGCCACCTCTTCCTCTGACTTCTCTATTTTCTGCCTGCAGCCAGTGCCAGGAGGATGAGCTTCCAAGCTGAGGCTCTCGCAGCTGGCACTTCTCCACTTTGCACTTCTTGGAACAAAGGGTGGCAGCTGCTAAATTAAAAACAAAAACAAATGATACCCTTGACCACCACTGGATATACATAAAAATATTGCAAGAAATATATTACAAATGTGACATAATGTCTATCACATTCTAATGGATCTCTATATCAAAGCTGACAGATATATAGTGGGTAAAAGCACAGACTCAGAAAGCGGTTGAATGAACAGATGGGTAACATTATTTGAAATCAACTGTTACTATTCAAAGGTATAGGTAGCTTAACATCCATCATTGCCAGAGATCTGTGGAGGTGTAGGACAAGCTTTGACATTATGTGCAATTAAACATGAAGGGAGACCATAGCTCAGTGCTAGAGCAAATGCTCTGCATGCCGAAAGTTTAAGACACAGTATCTCCGAGTAGAGAGAGTTTCCTCTCTGAAACCCTGGAAAATACCAAAACTAAATGAAGCAACACTCTGACTTGGTATGAGGCAGTTTCCTACCTTCCACAGAAGCCAGAATCGCTTTAAAGGTCAAAGGAAAGGAAAACTGATACTGGAAAGCTGTGTGATATTAGAAAGGACGAGCATATCATATAAAAGAAAATATATTTATAGCACAATTCTAAGTAAGTTTTCTCAGAAATAAATTAAGCTCAGTGGGACCTACTCTCTAGGATGTAAGTTCATGATTGCAGCCTTATACAATAATACCTTCCTTAAAAAAAAAAAAAAAAAAACCACCAAAATCATAAGCAGACCATATTCTGAACATGTCCGTCTTTCTATGATGTATTGCAAAAGAATACATTATGATCTGAGTAGCTGCATGTTATTGGGTAGGGGAGAGAATGGATTTCCTTACAGAAGTTCATTTATCAGCTTTGTTTCGGGGTGTTCACTGAACGAAATTTCATCAAAGAGGCAGCCAAACTGTGAAACCATCGATCCAATGATTAGATCTCCTCTCTGATGATACTTGTATGGGAGCTGGGAGGGATCAGTGATGTTACACATAAGAGTCTGTGCCTTGCATTCAGCTGGAAGAAACTGGAGACACAGAATGAACAGCAGCAGTAACAGCAAAATCCCTGCCATTTTGGGCAAATCTCCTGAGAACGTCCACTGTCTTTCTCTCAAGCAGCAGTAGCCTGGTTACGTCGCCCTTGGTCAATGGCTCCAGAATCTGTTGCTGAACTATGTTCCCAAAGATGAGACTGTTCCTGTCCTCGCTGTTCACAGTTTTTGTTTGTTTTGTTTTTTAACAGAGGAGTACAGCAAAAGGATGATATTTTATTTTAAGTGTTCAGAATTGGCTATTGTATGTGCTTGTGGTTTTAGAAAATCCATCTGGGATTTGCCTGGATGGAGCATGACTCATGGTAATTGTAGTTAATTACAGGTTTCCAAACCATCGTTCCAGACTACTGTGCTAGTGGAGATTATTGTTGCATCAGTCGAGGAAAATAAAATATTTGTTGCATTGTGGGGAATGATGGATACTCTAGGCTCTGCAGGACCCAAAGAGGAAAAAAAGAAGCCATAGCCAAATGCTAATCTCCTGGGATTGAAGCAGTGAGGGAGCTGATGATTTCAGAGAGATGTTCCATAGCTAGAGGTGTTTGAAAATGGTGTTTTGTTTTGTTTTTAATATAATGCAAAATGTGGTGTGTTGTTGTTCACATACTCTGATCCCAGACTCTGTCTTATCTAGATTCATGTTCAACTTGTTCAGCCCAGTGCTGACCCCAGACAATGGTTCAGAGCATCCGCAACCTATGACTTGGTTTGTGGAACTCCTTGCCACAGGAGGTGGTGATGGCACCTGGCCTGGATGCCTTTAAACGGGGATTCGACAGATTTATGGAGGAAAAGTCCATCACAGCTTACAAGCTATGATGGGGATAAGCAACCTCCTGGTTGTAGGAGTAGGTTTTCTTTGTGCCAGGTGCAGCGACAGAATACAAGTATCTTGTTGGCTGTGTGCTCCCTGAGGCATCTGGTGGGGCCACTGTGTGATACAGGAAGCTGGACTAGATGGGCCCTTGGCCTGATCCAGCAGGGCTCTTCTTCTGTTCTTATGTTCTTATGACCAGACGGAAATGAAAAATAGAGTTGGGTGTTTCCCATGTATTGATAGCAAAATATTGACAGTGCTGGAATAGAAAAGAGTGGCAAAGGTGCTGCTCATATGTAATACTGCATGCCAACAAGATCTATGTATTAGAAACCATTTGGATGTAGGTTTTCTTGTTTGTCATCATCTCACATGGCAATGGAGGGCAAATGACAGTGTATTGATTACACAACATGATTGCGAGATAGCTCAAACACACATATGTGTAGGATTGCGGCCTTAAATTAAGCTCCTATAATACTTTCGACAGCACTTGAATTCAATCATAATGAATTACATTCCATTTGGTTTATTTTGTGATGATGATGATGATGATGATGATGATGATGATGATGATGTTGAATAGCATAGACTCACTAGAGTGATGAATAATAAGCAAAGGCAAAGCACCTGCTTCACTTCCAGATAATACAAAAGAAAAGATATGCAGCACATTCTTACTAATTTCTCCGGATAAGCTGATTCCTGCTGTTCAGCTAAGGCCTCAGGATAGTGACTATGCAGCCTTCATTTTAAAATAAGCATACTTTTAGGCATGTGCTTATTGTGTATGCATATGTTTTGAAAGAAAGGGGGGAAGGCGTAGTTTTCTTTAACAGTTTCTTAGAAAAGGGGGTTACCTATAGTGACAGCCAGTCACACTGGCTCCCCCCCCCCCCCACTCCCATGTTAATGGCGGGGATTGATATGCGAATTTAGGCTTCCTGGCTGAGGAACTTGGCTTTAAGAACTGTTAGTGTGGGTGACCATGTTAGGTGGCTGTCCATGTGCCTCAGGAAGGTACGCAGAGTCCCTTCAGACTGCCCTTTGGGCGGCCAGCTCTAAGTTGAGCTTCCAGGGAAAGAAACTATGAGGGTTTCGCAGCTGGATTAATTCCCCTCTGCATACAATTTATAACCTACCCTTAATGGGGAAGGTTCTGATGTCTTCCTCTCAGCTAGTCTAACTCATGGCTGCCAGGGAAGGGCAGTATAATTGCAGTGGTCGGCCCAGATTTTGGTTCTGTACCGTAAATGGACAGTTAGCATGCACTGATTACAGCCAAAGGCAACTGATATAGCACAGCCAGCTAAAGTGTTTCTTGGGGGCAGAGTTAACTTTTCTGGCAGCATTATTTGCTACACCACAACCGTTGACATTTAACATTATTGGAGGCTCCCACTTCAGGTTGTGTGGGTGCGAGAAGAGCACCCCTATGTCCATGTTTGGCGTGCGGGGAGCGCGCGGGACAGCGGGATGCCGGCATCTTGTCACCAATTCCTGTCATCTGGCGTTGGGCGATGGTCTATGTCTTAAACCAGGCGGTCGCTATTGTCTGTAACCTGTGATGGCTTCCCCTGAAGCAGTTTACCCCCCCCCCTTTTAGAGGCTTCCAGGTCTGGTGCCATCACCACATCCAGTGGCAAGGAGTTCCACAGAGCTAATTTTGTATTAGTTTGCCAGAACTCAGGATCAGGGTGTATTTTTATAGAGTTTAGGTCCCTAGTAGCGATTTAACTACATGTGTTGCCACCCCCACCCCCTGCAGGCAACTGCAGCAGTTCAAGTTGGTCATGGCATATGCTTCTGTGATAGGTTGGTTGCACCAATTTTAAGGTAGTTGTGGTGCGCCTTTGGGGGAGGGAGTTTGCCAATTCCACTGTGCGTTTTTTGTGTGACAACCAAGCTATGGTTTTGTTGTCAACCAGCAAACGTCCAGGTCTAGAGGATCCTGCGTCTTGTGAGGGCATTCGTGTTTGGCTGTTTGCAACTGAGCACCCTCTTTTGGCAAGACAGGTTCTTGGAGTTACAGACTGCAATTGCCTATGCGCTTTCTCATGTTCAAGAGGAGCGGTTTAGTGAACTCGCCCCCTGGACTCGGTTGGAAACAGTCCCCATGCCGCAGTGGCTTTGGACCCTCAGTTTTCCAGAGCCTGTGCCGCCATCTGTTCAGCTCTAGCACGTAGAACGTGCCACTGCTGAGCGGGTTTGACCCAGGCTTGATCCAGGCTTTCCAGTACCTTTTGACAGCCAGCAGCATTGGGTGTGATTTGGCCCATCCCTCTTGGGCCCATCATGTTCTATGCTTCACCTTCAGGAGAGGGGCCTGTCCGTTTGCTCTTTAAGAGTTCATTTGGCTGCCCTGGCCCTTTTTTCTCTAAGGTGTGCAGTTTTTAAGGACCATACCCCTGAATTTGAGTTACTAAGGTTGCCTGTGCGGTTTTGTGTGGCCTTCCGGCTTTCCTTCTG
This sequence comes from Plestiodon gilberti rubricaudatus, assembly GCA_026170595.1. Classification (NCBI taxonomy): domain Eukaryota; kingdom Metazoa; phylum Chordata; class Lepidosauria; order Squamata; family Scincidae; genus Plestiodon; species Plestiodon gilberti. Next base: position 25,993,049 of record JANXHW010000006.1, read on the forward strand.
TGGCCTTCGGGTCTTGTGTGGCCTTCGGGCCTTCCTTCTTTGGCCTTTGGGCCTTCTTTCTGTGGCCTTCGCACCTTTTTTTTTTGCTCTGTGGCCTTCAGGCATTCTGTGGCTTTCGGGCCTTGTTTGTGTGGCCTTCGGGCCTTCCCTTTTGTGGCCTTCAGGCCTTCCTTCTGGGGCCCTCAAGCTTTCCTTCTGGGGCCCTCGTGCCTTCCTTGTGTGGCCTTTGGGCCTGGTTTCTGTGGCCTTTGGGCCTGGTTTCTGTGGCCTTCGGGCCTTCCTTCTGTGACCTTCGGGCCTTGTTGTGTGGTAAGCACCCAAGGGTGCTAGTGATTTCAGCTCGGGAGATTCGGTGAGCAGGCACCTGACCCAGAGGTAGGAGCGGGTACCCAAAAGAAAAAAAGGAAATAAAAGGGAAGGAAAAAGTCTGCTAGGTGCAGAGGCGCCAGAAGAGCTCAAAAACCAACGTTGTAAAGAAAGATCTTTTACTCAGCTAGCGAGGACACGATCATAAGACAGAAAGTGTAACACATATGATTGATACAAAGGCTTATATACATTTCATTATTTACATACAGAACCATGGAATACATTGTTTGCAGAAAATACATAATAAAGGTGGACCAACAGGGGAACGGATCCAAGAAGTTTGCACGTTGATACAGCCAATCAGATGGGGGATTGAAACTTTGCACCAATGAAAACAGCAGCAGCAGATGTGAAATAGTTAACCAATAAAAGACAAACTTTATTAAAAGAACCAATGAGAAGTGTTGTGCTTTGTGTTAACTGGGGCCAATGGGGATGAGAACTGGTAGCCAATGGGAAGAGGGGCAAGGGTGCTGGGAGGCTGGGGTAATGGGATTAGGTCCCCATCCTGGGTGAGTGAGGTGTTCCGGAATCGGATGAATGGGGTCTTTTGTGCAACTTGTTGACACAAAAGACTGAATTTCCAAATTGATAGGCAAAAGTGCTAATACAATAGGTCCCTGTCTTCCCTGGCACCAGGTATACAATTGGGGAAGTCTGAGTCCATGCTGTTAGTCAGGAAGAGCAGGGCAAGTGATTAGATTAGCATGTGAATCAATTGTAGCAAGCCAGGGAAGGAGCCGTGTGGAGAGTTCCAAGGAATTTGCATGACAGACCAGGCAGCTGGAGGGGCAATGGGTGGGGAGATGGAATCAGAGCGTGCACAGAGAGACAGGCAGGGCTCAAGGAAATGGTAATGGGAGGCATACATGTGATTGATAGGCAGCAGGAAGAGGGGCGTGAGAACTGCTGGAGAAAGAAATCATTCAAGTGATACGTTTTTGAGATCAGGAAATGGGGCAATCCAAGCCTTCCTGGCTGGTCAGGAGTTTCCATGGGTCCCCTTCCCCCCAGCTAGCCTCCCAGGTAGAAAGGAAGCCATCTGAGAGCAACACAGAATGGGAGCAATGGTGGTTTGCATAGGCTATGTGTTTGTAAAATGGCTTCTCCCCACTCCCTGCAGTACGGATCTATGGCAGGAGGAGCCCCCCCGGGCTCACTACGTTCAACCTCTTGTCATCTCGCCGAAGGTGGGTAGAGGGACTTGAACCCCCGTCATTCCCAAAGCCTTCCCGATTGCCCAATGAGGATCCTCCGACTCGAACGGAGGTTTTTAATGGCTGCAAATCCATTGTACTGCTCCCAGGAGCTTGCTCACTGAGCCTGGGCAGACCCTTGCCAAGTGTCAGGATCGGGACCATTCTGCGTGGATCCCCTCCCTAGAAGAAGCCCCGTTGACCCTAGTAAGGTTCCGGACACATAACCTCCCAAGGGACCCCTGAAACAGCCATAAATGTCAGGGAAAACCTACTTTCGCTGAAATAAAATGCTGTAGCTTTAAGAGAAAGAGCGAGCTGTCAGATGCAGGGGTTAAATAAGGTAAAAGGGCTTTCCCCGTAGCACTCAACGATCAGCACAGCCGGTCTCCCGGAGTTGGCTGAACGCCCAGAACTCGGTGAAGCATGAAATAGGATTTTTCGGTCCAGTGAGTTTAAGAGGGTTTTAATAGGATTAGACAGACACAGAGTGAACTTTTGCTGCTGCCGCTTCTCTGGGGGTCTCGGAGGCTCGTGGCGGACGCGTGTCAGTGAACTTTTGCCCTGAGAGACGCGTGTCCGCTGTCAAATGCAGGGAAAAGCGGAGAAAAGCCGAATTTAAAGTGTGGTTTGACAAAAAGGGCTGTATCTTCGTGATTCTTGGACCGATTTGGATGGGGTAAAAAGCAATAGGTTCAGGGGGTCGGGGCGGACGACATAAACATATATGAGGGGGGATTTCTCCTCACAACAGTTGCAGGTCCCCATGTTCGTAAGTTCTAATTTACAGTGTGTTTTTTCAGGTACGTTGGCCCACGGGCCTTGTTGTGTTTCAGGCCAATTGGCCTCCTTGTTATCTATGTGGCCTGCGAGGCCTCCGTGTGATTGACGGCCTGCGAGGCCTCCGTGTGATTGACGGCCTGCGAGGCCTCCTGTGTGGCTTTCGCACTTTTTTTTTTGCTCTGTGGCCTTCAGGCATTCTGTGGCTTTCGGGCCTTGTTTGTGTGGCCTTCGGGCCTTCCCTTTTGTGGCCTTCAGCTTAGGGACTGAAAGCCTGTTCTGGAAGGGATTGCATTTCCCTTAATAAAAGAAGAGGAGCCCATACCTCCTAGAACCAGTTGGTACCATGCAACTGCTGTCTCTTTACAACTGGTAACAGATTTATCACTCGACCTGGTGGATACTTCCCCCGCCCCCAGGTTCCAATGCAGAATCAATGCCTTCTCGCGGGTTCCTTCACCACTCTTCCCTGCAGTCCTTCTATAGGTGGTGTTCACAGATGGAGTACCAATAAGTTCCTCCCCCATGAGGAAAATGCCAGCATCTTCCTCTATCCAGGGTATCGCAGGTGAGGTAGATGTCAGTGCTTCTGATTCAAGGGGCTCTTCTATGGAGTCCTCATTGAAGGGTGTTCCATGACAGGGATGTGTTGTCCTACTTGGTTGCTGTCCACGGGGAACTCGTGTCCCTCAGGAGGAAGAGAAGTTGTCTAGTCAAGGGTCAGTAGTGCTCTGGGGCAGCTTCTCTCCCCTGCTCCCCCTTAGTGTGTCTTCTTATCCACCTTGGTGGTATTCCAGGTCCGCTTAATCTCAAACTTGCTCAGATACACCAGTTTGGGAGGTGCTACACCATCAACCCGGTCTTGCTCCTTGCAATGACCAGGGATTCAGGTCCAAGCAAACCTCGGATAGAATTCAGATTACCAAGATGCAACACTTGCTGGTCTGCGGGACGCAAGTGTCCTGCCTTACGTTACACACACTTACACCAATCACACACAAGAGCAAAGTAAAAATATACATGACATGAAATGAAAACAATTTGACAAAAATTAGGATGTCGCAAGGTCTGAATAGTAGAAAATTTTCAAATATATTTATGGAGAGAACTGCATTATAACTATATATTCTTATATAACGCAATAACCACTGTGTTGCTTGCAAGAATTAGTAAATTTATGGTTATCCATCTCTGGATACAAGAGAACGACTTTTGTTGTCTACTCTAATGCTACTATGAACAAGGAACCTGATTTACAAGTATTGAAAAACATTACCTGAGAACATTGCAGATTTGGAGGGAACAGTCCACATTTCTTCCCCTTTGCTCTAAACTTGGGAGTGGATGATGACATCTTTTGTAATGCACGAGCTACAGCATGGACCGCATTGTAAATGCTGTAGCTGTGGCCAGTCATGCTCATTGCAAAAATGGTATTTGGGAGGTCCTCCAACTTCTCTTGGCCAGTGCAAGTATTAGTGTTGTCCTTGCCCTCATTGGAACTTAAAAATAAGCAGCCAAATGCCTCTTCCCAGAAGATCCTGAGAAAATCATCTCCTTTATTTGAGTCAAGATGTAGGAACTGAAGGAATTCTGGAAACCCTGGCACTTCATTGGAGTGAATGGCAAAGGACAAGGCCCCATGGAAGACTTGTACATCAAAATGTCTGTCTACCGATGCTGATGAGAAATCCCAACGGGCTGTCATAATCCACACTTTTCCTATAGAAGTATCTGTAACATTTTCTAACATCGTATACAAATATATTATCCATTTTAAACCTGTTGTGGTTTGGCATTCTACATTGACAACCATTACTTTGACATCAGAATTGATTAGCGACATCATCTTGGTTACAAGAGGGTTTGCTAGGTTTAAAGTGTCAAGTGATTGTGCCATTTCGGTAATTTGAGCGAGTACTGGTATTTTTTTACTAAAGGCTGTACATATTCTATGTTCAGTAAGTATTTCCATCATGTTCTCTACAAATTTTTCTCCATCATCATCATCCGAAACAATGATCCCAACCCAAGTCCATTGGAAATGTTGAAGTAGACAGGCAATCCCTCTGTTCTGATGTGCTTCATTGGGGACCATCCGGTAAAAGGAAGGGAACTGCATCTTCACATTCATCACGGGAACCTGTACACAGTAGGCAATCTAAGCAAAATATAATAACTTTCAGGTTGGAAAACCAATTCACGGTCCAATTCTATTGGTATTTTACGACAGCCAGACTAGTTTCCCGCTTGTGTAAAATGCCCTGTGATGGTGAGAAGTTTGTGCAGCTCCTGGTCCATTTGACGCTGCTGCTGAAAGGTGCCACCCCTCCCCACCCTCTACCACCCCTGTGCAGGCCTTGCTATGACTGCTCATGCCAGCAGGAAGGTTCTAGCCTTCTCACCGGTATGCCTGGTCTTTGAGGTGTTACAAAACGCTTTATGGCACTTTGCAACAGCATGCGCTCATGGAATGCATGTCCCGCCAGCGCAGGCCCTCAGCAGGATTGGGACACACACACACACACACACACACACACACACACACACACACACACACACACACACACACACTTAACAGAGTTGCATGCAGTAAGGATAAATGTAATTATCCATTCATCTGGGGAGGAACAAACAAAAAATATCTCCTAAATAACCAACGATTTTGCAAATAATTTTTCATTCTTGTCCTGGAGTACATATTTGTTATGACTGACCCTAACCAACTAAGTTTGCAACCCATTTGGATGCAATAGAAAGAAATCAAAATCACCCAGCAACATTTGTAGGCATCTATAATTGTTCCTGACTGTAAGTGAAAAATATCAATACTTTCCAATAATAATAATATGTTGGCTCAAATGCTGTTTTACCTGTGGGATTTTGTAGATGCTCAATTGAGTAGCCATGTGAAACGAGCTTTCAGAATCAAGACCCCCAATGGCAGCTATCACATGCTGGTGCTTGTCACATTTGAAGTTGGGGACAAACCTTTCCTGGGTGGAAAGAAGTTTCAGGGTGTTCTGATGAATCATTCTTGCATTTAAGTAACCATCATAAATTTGGAATCCAAGACTGACGTTTGGTAGGATCTTCAGGTTCTCATTGATCTCCTTCACAGCAAATGCCAAGGAGAGGACATGTTGGTAATGCTTTGGGGCTGGACTAAAAGAAGTGTCACATTTTGTAAAGATCAGATATTCAACTCTTCTGTCTATCTAATCTACTCTATTTTTCTGAAAGCATTCTGATGATATACATTATAATAGCCTCCACTGTCATTTGTATCAGAAAAAACAAACAGAATGTTGTATGCAGGTTTCCATGGCTTGTTACAATTTGCAGCGAGATCGGAGGTATGGGTAAAGAAGCCATGTCAAAGTTTTGTTGAAGAGACCAATAATTTTTTTTTATTTTTACCAAAGGTCAGTTGAAATTCTTTAAGCGCGAGACTCCAGTGTACTGGAGAAAGAGGGGCGCATAAGATTATCAAACAGGCAGGAAATATAAAAAGTCCACAGTCTACTTGCTACGTTTCTCCCCGCTCCAGGGGTTCCTCAGGCAATTCTGGCCGTAGCCAGGAAATGTTTCCGATACCCAAAAGGAAAAGAAGAGCTAAATTTAAACAGTAACGCGCTGCAAAGCGCGGGAAAACCTAATTGTTCATTGAAACCGGAACTGTCAGTTTGTCTCCGTGACTGCAGTTAACTTCAGCTGTGCTGTTGGGCTCCTGCTTGTTAAAAACAGAGCTGTCAGATGAGAAACGGAGTTGCCGGTTCCCTCAATGTCAGCAGAGAGTCTTCCTTCCAGGCTTGCATTCACTGTTTGTTATGTTAAAAGAGATTGGGCTATTAATAGCCTCCGTGACCGTAGGTAATCTTGGCTGCGTTGTTAAGCTCATGCTTGTTAGAAACGGAGCTGTTAGAAACGGTCTTCCCTCATTGTCAGCAGAGAGTCTTCAACTGGATGCCCTTGCGACATCCTTGGGTCTCCAGCAGCACTACACAGAACTCTGCACTGAGAATTGGCCAAGTTGCATTCAGGAAGGTAGCTATGAATGCGTCCTGGACCATCTTTTCCCTTTGCAGTTACCCTTCCGTCTGTCAACCCCATGTTTAATTGCACAACATTTTGAAAGCGCAACATTTTACCAACGTAGTCATGGTTACTCCCAGCCACATACGTTTTGACAACTCTGGTCTCCTTTAATAAAGTACAAAGGCTCTGCCAATCAGCTGACAGCTTTGTTTTCTAACTGGCAGCTCCATTCCCAGAGAACATAAGCTTTAAGGTTACCTACGGTCATAGAGGCTATTAATAGCCCGATCTCCCTTTTCAAAGTATGAATGCAAGCCTGGAACGAAATCTGTCAACCCCTCCTCCCTTCTTCAATGAAACAGGGAAAAGCACCAGGGGACACAGCATTCCTATCCCCTCCCCTTTCCCTTGATAACTATCCCCTTTCCCTTCTTATCGGGAAATATAATACTTAATACTTTAATACCTTAATACTTTGTATGCTCTTGTAAGAAGCACATAGATATTTCCATTTCTAATTTTTCATTTTCATGAAGTAGCAAGGATACCCTGTCCATGAAAATCAACCTATTTTTATTAATAAAGAAGGCATGCACACAAACTTACAGTGAAAGGGTTTACGACAACGGAAGGAAGTATAGTTCTGCTGTTGTAAAATGACTGCCGACAGAGCGCAGACGGCAGCCATTTTCCGAGCACTGCTGCAAGAGGTGGCAGCGCTCCAACCCTGCCGATCGACCCCACCACACGTGCCGGAGAAGGTAAGGCAGCAGTGGGGGGAGGAGTGGGTGGCGCCAAAACAATATGCCCAAATATTGTGGGCTTGTTATTCTTGTTTTTCCACAAAAAGACCCAATGGCATGGAAATTCATATAAGGTCCTTTCATAGAAATGAATGTGATGATCTCTTGATGGGATAGAGGAAGTCACCTGAGCTTCCATGTTCAAAAGAATCACAAATTCAGATTAGGGCTCATTTCAATCATCATCTGCCATGATGTTTCAGCAGGGAAGGAATTGCCCAGGAAGAAGTTCAAGAGGTGATGGATTTCTACCTAATATATCTTGGAAAGGCATATTGCTTCTCCATAATGGATGTAGCATAGCAAACCTCCAGATAGATCCTAGTGTTATCATCTAATGCACATGAGTCAAATTGAGTGGCAAAGAAGGTTGATCTATGCAAGCTGAAGTTTTAGAACATTCAAGGAAGGCCCATCCGATGGAGAACAATTGGCAGAGTCTGATGTTTGGCACAAAGTGTGGGAAGATGAGAGAGAAGATCAGCAAACTATGCAATGCTATGGACATTCTTTCTGGAATCATCAAGCTCACTCGTTGCGTCTATCCCAAGGTTTCAATGCTTGGCTGTTGTTTTTCTCTTTGGGTCCTGCTGAGCCTCCCTCATGCCCCACCAAGTCAAGCTTTAGATTCAACCTTTTTTTCATTATTTCAACTGGCACAATAGTCCAGACTGATGATTTGGAAACCTGTAATTACCTTCCGTTTCTATTAGTCAACGCCACTGGATGGACTTTGGGGTGAGTGTGTGTGACATGCCTGTGTAAAAGATGTTTAACTTTCCCAAACCTGCAAACTGATAAGCAAACTCTAATTAGCAAACTCTAACTAGCACAGTTAGTACAACCACCCATCCTTTCTCAAGATATATGACTATAGCAGGTATCGAGGCCTAGAAGATCACGCCTTGTGTTTCAAAACAAACAGTGCCCATTGTCCATGGATTCAACTAGACCAGGACGCAAGGCGGGTCTGTCATAAGCAAGCAGTTTGGCTCGAGTGTTGTGGCCTTGTATCGCATATGCAAACAATGGTTACATGCATACTTACTGTATATGCAGTATTATACTGTACTAAAAGCAACACAAATGATAAAATTGGAGGGGAAAACCCAGCACAGGTAACACGTCTTCTCAACACGCCTTCTCCTTGGAAATATGTCCTCTTCCTTTTTCTTTCCACCTAAAAGCTACTTACATTTAGGGTCATTTTTTGTGAGGAACGGCACAATCCTGTGTAGATCCAGTCTCAGGGCAGCGCGCAGGTTTAGGGTGTCACGCATGTGCCATAAAGCACTTGTGCATCACCTGGAGAGCAAGCAGTGCTGTGGCCAGCACTGTTTGCCCTGCCAGCATCCCAGCACTGCGCCAGTCAGAGCAGGTAAGACCTATGCTGGTCGGGGCATGGGCGGGGGAAGGGCAGACTAGGTGGCGAGGGAGGGTGGCCATTGGCCGCCCGGGGCCTGGAGGGGGCAGGGATACTGGGGGCCAAGATCCCCGGTATCCAACGCTCCCACCAGGCCCAAGATACGTCGACACGTTCGCCGTCACTGTGCATGAGCTCTAGCCTACCGCCGCTGACACCTGGAGAAGAGGACGAATATCCACTTCTCCTGAGTTGTTCCTCGGCTGCTTGATAGGATATGGCGACCAGCCCTTTAGGCCTGCCGCCGTATCCTACGCAGAATTGGACTGTGATTGTTGCATTTGATTTTTGATTCCCTCTCCTCTTTACAGTATTGGTACCCCAACAGTACAAACCAGTTATTATTGCATCTATAGCCTCACCTCTCTCCTCCTCTCAGGCCACTCAGATGACTTTCGCCATTGGTCACTGCACTTGGTCCACACAAGAACAAACACGGGTGTTCTTAAAATGTATTTCTTTCTCACAAAAATGATTTTTTAAATGTATAATTAACAAAATAAAAGCATATATCCAGTAATAATAGTGCAAACAAGCAACCATTCAACAGGGTTCCTGGTATCAAGTCTCTGCTGAACGTGAATTCAATATTTATGAAGTAGCACCCAGCTGGTTTGCTCTGTAATCAGTATAAGAGGGCACACCAGCTGGGTGCTAATTCATAAATATTGAATTCACATTCAGTAAATGGTGATTATGCTGTGGATGGTGATAATTCTGCTGAGTATGTGATGGTGATTATGCTGCTGACGATGATTAATAACATAGAATAAAAAAGGACAAACTAGCACCTACTTTATTTCCAGATAATACAAAAGAAAATGTATGAAGCACATTCTGATTAATTTCTCTTTATTAACTGATCTTTGCTGTTCAGCTCAGGTCTCAGAATAATTATGTAACATTTGGGGAAAAAGATACAGCCCAGCAACCCAGCACTGGAGGCCAAGATAGAGAAGATCTCCACAGCCACCATGTATTTCCCCTTGGTGCTCAGGTAAGAGGGAAGAAAGGACAACCAAACACTGCAAAACAACAGCATGCTGAAAGTGATGAACTTGGCTTCATTGAAACTGTCTGGCAACTTCCTGGCTTGGAAAGCCACAGTGAAGCTAACCATAGCCAGAAATCCCAGGTAGCCCAGAACACAATAAAACATAGTGATGGAGCCTTCATTGCATTCTACTACAATTTCATCAGCCAGAGAGTCCATGTCCAAATCAGGGAATGGAGGAGCAGTGCAGAGCCAAACAGCACAAATACTGGCTTGAATCATGGAGGAACAAAGGATAATGGAGTTTGCCAGTCTCTTCCCCACGCATTTTCTCAAACTGGATCCTGGCTTGGTGGCCATGAAAGCCAGAACCACAGTGATAGTTTTCGCCAAGACACAAGAAACAGCCACTGAGAAGATGAGACCAAAAGTTGTTTGTCGTAAATAACATGACACTGCCTGAGGCTGGCCAATGAATAGCAAAGAGCAGAGGAAACAGAGCAATAAGGATATAAGCAGAGAGTAGGTGAGGTCTCGATTGTTGGCTTTGACAATGGGAGTGTCCTGGTTCTTGATGAAAATCCTGAGCACCGAAACTGTGATCAGAGAGAAAGAGAATGCCAAGATACTCAATGTAATTCCCAAGGGGTCTGTGAAAGAGAGGAAATTGAGAGTCTTGGCGAGGCACTGATCTCGCTTCTTATTTGGAAACTGACCTTCTGGACATTTGAGACAGTCATCCATGTCTGAAAAAAAATAGAACAAATGCAATTTTATCATCAGTCATGCCATCATTTCATTTTATCATCCTATATCCTTGGAAGGGGATAGTTCCATCTCTTCTTCTCTCCCCATTTCCTACCTCTATGCTTATGCCATTATGGCCCCATTGTCCTGTTGAAGATGTTCTTTCCCACTGTCTTTATGCCCTTTCAAATTTTGAGGGCTTACTTTTAATTAATTAATTATTTAATTATTTTTGCCCCCTTTTTTCCATTTTTCTTGCCTTTTTTCCTGCTGCTCCTGCTCCTGCTGCTACATTCTTGCTGCTGCTCCTGCTGCCGCTGTCCTCGCCCTATTCCTAGCAGGCCAGCTGCATCGGGCCATCCAGGACTCTCCCACACAAGTCGACTACCCCCGCGCAGGTCAACTACTGCCGCCGCCGCTTCGACAATTCATTTTTTTTTCCCGGCGCTGCAATCTTGGTTCTCATGAAATTTCATGAGATCCATGTTGGCTGTGGCAAACATACATTTTAGAATTTGAAGCAGCGGCGGTGCAGTGGAAGATCCGGACAACCAAGAGTGACCTGGTTCCGGGCCCGGCTGCCTGGGACTGGGCTCCTGAAACTGGGCAGTCGCGTTTTTGAATGGCAAAAGACAAGGCCCCATGGAAGACTTGTACATCAAAATGTCTGTCTACCGATGCTGATGAGAAATCCCAATGGGCTGTCATAATCCACACTTTTCCTATAGAAGTATCTGTAACATTTTCTAACATTGTATACAAATATATTATCCAATTCAAAAAGGATGGCAAGCCTACTTTAGGGCCTAGTCCTATGAATGGCTAAGAAACATAGAATTGCTTCTAGTTTTGGTTGTAAAACTATCCTCACAATTAAGAGCTTTATGTTTGCACTGTCACCCTTATCTGCCTCAACCCACTCCCTGAACTATTGAGCTGTATTATTAGTTACTGCATGAGTCAACATGTATAGGATTTTCCTATTTGTCTCCTACCCTTCTGGTATGAAATCTTTCCTTCTGGACATGGATGGCAATCATAGCAACAAAATGGCTTCCCTTCCTTCTTTTTTCTGCTGTAACCCGGATAGCAGTGGTCATTACACACAGCAATGGGCGGCACCTGTGTATACAAAAAAGTACAGGTGGGCCCACATATCCACTGGTTCGCTATCCACGGTTTCAGTTATCCATGGATCATGGGGAAACCCCCCCCCCCAGGCTTTTATTTTTTTTCCAGTAAGCTTCTTTTCTTCCTTAAAGAAACAGGAGAAGCAGCCTCTGGCTGCTTATTACAGGCAAGCAGAACGAGACTAAGTACTAGAGAGGCTCTGCAAGGTTTCTGTCAACCTTGCAGAGCCTCTCTAGTACTTAGTCTCATTCTACCTGCCTGCAATGGAGGCTGCTTCTCTGTTTGTTTGAAGAAAGAAACAAAGCTTGCTGAAACAAAAATAAGAGCTTGCGTGGGGGGGGCAAGTATGCCTGCCTGCAGGGGAGGCAGGGTGGGCGGGCCCCTCAGTAAACCATGGAGGGGGTGTTCGCTCTTATCCAAAGTTTCAAGTATCTACAGAGGGGCCTGGAACATATCCCCAGCGGATATGGGGGCCCACCTGTAAATGTATTGTCCCTCTGCCTGGTAAACAAATTTATGTCCTCATCTAATACCGAACTTGTTTCTGTTTGGTGGATGAGGACATATATTACAGCTGAATGGATCACAAGTTAATCAATTGTGGAAATTCAATATTGGACACATGAACAGTGCTTTGGAAAGTAAAAGCTCAGCATCAAATTGGCATTCAAGGACTGATTTCAAAAGAGACAGAACCATTTCCAGTCCAATCTGTTAAGAGTATTCCCCTTGTCCATACAAATTGTTAAGAGTATTCTTATCGATCTTAGTCTTTCTGTTCTTTGTTAGAACAGAAGTCCGGAGCACCTATACATCTACTTGGGGTGTCCCTTTGGTTGGGGTGTGGACCCTCTGGTCGCAATACTAACAGTATGCTGTGCTGCTGCTGAAAGCAGTGAGTTGCTTGGGGACACCAGAGAGGAAGGTAGTGTCCTGCCCGCTGCTTTTGCCACACGGAATGGCTCCAATGGCGAGGGGTCGGGGCCTCCTCCTTCCGGGTTGTAAATAGGGACTAGGACAGGGTGCATCTTGCAGTACCACCCCCCACAATAGAAACTCCTTTGGCCCACCAATTAGTACTGTAAGTCAGCATGGGGGGAGGGCAGGAGGAAGGGGTTGGACAGAATGGAGGGGAAGGAATGAGGAGACTGTTGGGGGATGAGAGTGAATCAAGTTTCGGAAGAGGGTACAGTAGTTTCTCACCCACATCTGGGTCAGCCAGATAGGTGCACACCTGCCACCTGTGCTTTGCTTCCTTCCCTTGTGGGTTTGGGATTTTCTGGTTGCAATCCTGCTTCACTGAGGTACATTCAGCTCATTTGAAATTAAATATATATATTTTTTTGAAATAAAAATATAGCCCAGGTCAGGGCATACTATCATCAGGAGAAATCACTGTTTCTCCTGAGGCATATCACCTATTTGAGAAACAAGTGAATAGGCTGTTTTACAAGTGAATAGGGAGTGAATGGTCGGTGAACATCCCTCCCATTCCATCTGGCCTCTTTTGTATGTGATGATGACAAGGGGAGGCAGTCAGGAACACTTTACTTCTGGTAACGTCGAAATGTTAACCCTAAATAGCTCCGCTAAGTTGGTGGTGCAATTTTGTTAAATCCCTGTATTTCTCAGCCCAACGAAATGCACCAGGAGGAGATCACAATGTACACCTTGCAACTTTTTGGGACTACCAATAGAACTGTAGTTGCGGTTTTGCATCCTCACTTTCTACAGGTGATTAGATTTGTTTCACTGAAAGATTTCAATTCCAGTCAGTGAGCAAGGATAGCCGCTGACCTCAAAAAAGATGCCAAAGTTCCTGATTTATTCATTCTGGATGTGTGTGTGATAACAAGAAACAATAATGAGCTGTGAACCCCCCAAACCACTAACATCTGGCCCCGTTTTCTATGTGATGACAAGGCTAGACAGCCATAAAAACCGTACTACTCAAGAGGTCCATCTTTGAACTCTTAACGCTACAAATTTCAGCAAAATGGGGACAATTTGTTTAAATCCCTGTATTTCTCAGCGCAACGGAACCCAACCCCAGTTCTTATTTATAGTGGAACATTTCCGATTTTGCTTTCCGTCTTACAAGCTATAGTCAGATCCCACCTGATTAAACTTTTGGTGCCATGTGATGGTCTCCTCATTAATGGTGAACTCTTTGTCAGGAAGAGCCTGTGGATCTGTCATTCCTACTTTCACTCTTACGAAGGACTGGTTTGGGAAGGTCACCCAGTTGACGATATCAAATCCATCTGCTAATTCGCGCTCCTCATCAAAAGACACCGTGTCACCAGCACTGTTGTTAAATGAGATGCTTCTCAGAAATGGGTGAAGCTGGATTCAAAGAAATAAAAGAAGACACTTGTTTCTGGATATACAGGGTTATTCAAAAAGGATTGTGTAAAAGTTAAGATGGTTTATTCTTAAATGAACTGACATACCAAAACAGTCATGATATGAAAAGACAGAACAATGTTCCAAGTTTCACATGCACATTGCAAATGTTCAATGTGGGCATTTGCGTAGCTACAAAGGGGGGAATGCCCCGGGTGACAGCCGTGGTCTCCTCGTCAGGAGATCCCGTTTGGCTGGGCCGGGGGGGGAGATGCCAATACCTCCTAGAACCAGATGTTACCATGCACCAGCAGTCTCTATACAACTGGTAACAGATTTATCACTCGACATGGTGGATAGTACCCCCTCCAGGTTCCACTGCAGAATCAATGCCTTCTTGCTGATTCTTTGACCACTCCTCCCCACAGTCGTTCTATAGGTGGTGTTCTCAGATGGAGTACCAATACGTTCCTCCCCCATGAGGAAAATGCCAGCATCTTCCTCTAACCCAAGGTATCACAGGTGAGGTTGCTGTAAGTGCTTCTGATTCAAGAGGCTCTTCTGTGGAGTCCTCATTGAAGGGTGTTCCATGACAGGGGTTTGGGGTCCTACTTGGTTGCTGTCCCCAGGAAACCCGTGTCCCTTAGGAGGAAGAGAGGTTGTCCAGTCAAGGGTCAGTAGTGCTCTGGGGCAGCTTCTCTTGCTGGTCTGGGGGACACAAGTGTTTTGCCCCAGCACCTCACACACACTTACTACAATCAAACACAAGAGGAAAATAAAAATATACATGACATGAAAAGAAAACAATTTGGCATAAATTGGGCTGTTGCAAGATCTGAATAGTAGAAAATTCTCAAATATATTTATGGAGAGAACTGCATTGTAACTATGGATTGTTGTTTTAATAACGCAATAACCACTGTGTTGCTCGCATGTTATCCATCTCTAGATACAAGAGAACAACTTTTGTTGTCTACTCTAATGGTACTATGAACAAGGAACCTGATTTACAAGTATTGTAAAACATTACCTGAGAACATTGCAGATTTGGAGGGAACAGTCCACATTTCTTCCCCTTTGCTCTAAACTTGGGTGTGGATGATGACATCTTTTGTAAAGCACGTGCTACAGCATGGACCGCATTGTAAATGCTGTAGCTGTGGCCAGTCATGCTCATTTCAAAAATGGTATTTGGGAGGTTCTCCAACTTCTCTTGGCCAGTGCAAGTATTAGTGTTGTCCTTGCCCTCATTGGAACTGGAAAATAAGCAGCCAAATGCCTCTTCCCAGAAGATCCTGAGAAAATCATCTCCTTTATTTGAGTCAAGATGTAGGAACTGAAGGAATTCTGGAAACCCTGGAACTTCATTGGAGTGAATGGCAAAGGACAAGGCCCCATGGAAGACTTGTACATCAAAATGTCTGTCTACCGATGCTGATGAGAAATCCCAACGGGCTGTCATAATCCACACTTTTCCTATAGAAGTATCTGTAACATTTTCTAACATTGTATACAAATATATTATCCAATTCAAACCTGTTGTGGTCTGAGCCTCTGCATTGACAACATATACTTTGATGTCAGAATTGAGTAGTGACATCATCTTGGTCACAAGAGGGTTTTCTAGGTTTAAAGTGTCAAGTGATTGTGCTATTTCCAAAATTTGAGCGAGTACTGGTATTTTTTTACTAAAGGCTGTACATATTCTATGTTCAGATAGCATTTTCATCATGTTCTCTGCAAATTTTTCTCCATCATCGTCATCCGAAACAATGATCCCAACCCAAGTCCATTGGAAATGTTGAAGTAGATGGGCAATCCCTCTGTACTGATGTGCTTCATTGGGGACCATCCGGTAAAAGGAAGGGAACTGCATCTTCACATTCATCACGGGAACCTGTACACAGTAGGCAATCTAAGCAAAATATAATAACTTTCAGGTTGGAGAACTAATTCACAGTCCAATCCTATGGGCCTTTTACGACAGCAGGACTAGCCTACTTGTGTAAAATGCCCTGTGATGGTGAGAAGATTGTGCAGATCCCAGGACATTTAATGCTGCTGCTGCTGCTGCATATTTCTTATGACTGACCCTAACCAACTAAATTTGCAACCCATTTGGATGGAATAGAAAGTAATCAAAATCACCCAGCAACATTTGTAGGCATCTATAAATGTTCCTGACTGTAAGTGAAAAATATCAATACTTTCCAAGAATAATAATATTTTGGCTCAAATGCTGTTTTACCTGTGGGATTTTGTAGATGCTCAATTGAGTAGCCATGTGAAGCGAGCTTTCAGAATCAAGTCCCCCGATGGAAGCTATCAGATGTTGGTGCTTGTCACATTTGAAGTTGGGGACAAACCTTTCCTGGGTGGAAAGAAGTTTCAGGGTATTCTGATGAATCATCCTTGCATTTAAGTAACCATCATAAATTTGGAATCCAAGACTGACGTTTGGTAGGATCTTCAGGTTCTCATTGATCTCCTTCACAGCAAATGCCAAGGAGAGGACATGTTGGTAATGCTTTGGGGCTGGACTAAAAGAAGTGTCAGATTTTTTAAAGATCAGATATTCAACTGTTCTCTCTATCTAATCTAATCTATCTTTCTGAAAGCATTCTGATCATATACATTATGATTATAATATCCTCCACTGTCATTTGAACCAGAAAAAAAAAAAAACAGAAGATGGTAGATTGACACAATTCATATCTAGGCACAGAGGCATCACTCTAGGTGGGGCGAAGCTGTGAGTTCCACTGCGCTCTGACCCGCAATTACACGCCCGCACGAGGCACCCCCGCCTCCTCACCTTTGGAGACTTTAGGGCGGTGAAGACAATGCGCAGGAGACTCCCTGCTGACCAGGTGGCTGTGGGTTCGGTCCACTACGGAGTGAGGCCTTCTGGCCTGCATGCCAGTGTGCCTTACTCCTAGTGTGCTCCACAGGTAGATATTTACAGAGGATTGCACCGACATGGACATAATTCAGATAAAGTTAACTGCATGTCAGTTCTGTTGAAAAATCAGTGGCTCCCCACCTCCCCTGATGCCTAAGATAGCAAACCCTGACAACTGGCTCCTAGGTGCCTGAACGTGTTATATATCCACCACCCTATATTCTGCCTTGTGTGGGATCTGGCCACCTCTTCCTCTGACTTCTCTATTTTCTGCCTGCAGCCAGTGCCAGGAGGATGAGCTTCCAAGCTGAGGCTCTCGCAGCTGGCACTTCTCCACTTTGCACTTCTTGGAACAAAGGGTGGCAGCTGCTAAATTAAAAACAAAAACAAATGATACCCTTGACCACCACTGGATATACATAAAAATATTGCAAGAAATATATTACAAATGTGACATTATGTCTATCACATTCTAATGGATCTCTTTATCAAAGCTGACAGATATATAGTGGGTAAAAGCACAGACTCAGAAAGCGGTTGAATGAACAGATGGGTAACATTATTTGAAATCAACTGTTACTATTCAAAGGTATAGGTAGCTTAACATCCATCATTGCCAGAGATCTGTGGAGGTGTAGGACAAGCTTTGACATTATGTGCAATTAAACATGAAGGGAGACCATAGCTCAGTGCTAGAGCAGATGCTCTGCATGCCGAAAGTTTAAGACACAGTATCTCCGAGTAGAGACAGTTTCCTCTCTGAAACCCTGGAAAATACCAAAACTAAATGAAGCAACACTCTGACTTGGTATGAGGCAGTTTCCTACCTTCCACAGAAGCCAGAATCGCTTTAAAGGTCAAAGGAAAGGAAAACTGATACTGGAAATCTGTGTGATATTAGAAAGGACGAGTATATCATATAAAAGAAAATATATTTATAGCACAATTCTAAGTAAGTTTTCTCAGAAATAAGTCATGTTAAGCTCAGTGGGACCTACTCTCTAGAAAGTATGTTCATGATCGCAGCCTTATACAATAATACCTTCCTAAAAAAAACAACACCAAAATCATAAGCAGACCATATTCTGAACATGTCCGTCTTTCTATGATGTATTGCAAAAGAATACATTATGATCTGAGTAGCTGCATGTTATTGGGTAGGGGAGAGAATGGATTTCCTTACAGAAGTTCATTTATCAGCTTTGTTTCGGGGTGTTCACTGAATGAAATTTCATCAAAGAGGCAGCCAAACTGTGAAACAATCGATCCAATGATTAGATCTCCTCTCTGATGATACTTGTATGGGAGCTGGGAGGGATCAGTGATGGTGCACATAAGAGACTGTGCCTTGCATTCAGCTGGAGGAAACTGGAGACACAGAATGAACAGCAGCAGTAACAGCAAAATCTCTGCCATTTTCGGCAAATCTCCTGAGAACGTCCACTGTCTTTCTCTCAAGCAGCAGTAGCCTGGTTACGTCGCCCTTGGTCAATGGCTCCAGAATCTGTTGCTGAACTATGTTCCCAAAGATGAGACTGTTCCTGTCCTCGCTGTTCACAGTTTTTTGTTTGTTTGTTTTGTTTTTTAACAGAGGAGTACAGCACAAGGATGATATTTTATTTTAAGTGTTCAGAATTGGCTATTGTATGTGCTTGTGGTTTTAGAAAATCCATCTGGGATTTGCCTGGATGGAGCATGACTCATGGTAATTGTAGTTAATTACAGGTTTCCAAACCATCGTTCCAGACTACTGTGCTAGTGGAGATTATTGTTGCATCAGTCGAGGAAAAGAAAATATTTGTTGCATTGTGGGGAATGAGGGATACTCTAGGCTCTGCAAGACCCAAAGAGAAAAAAAAAAGCCATAGCCAAATGCTAATCTCCTGGGATTGAAGCAGAGAGGAGCTGATGATTTCAGAGAGATGTTCCATAGCTAGAGGTGTTTGAAAATGGTGTTTTGTTTTGTTTTTAATATAATGCAAAATGTGGTGTGTTGTTGTTCACATACTCTGATCCCAGACCTGTTACAGATCAAAAGGTTAAACCAGCACCTTGAATTGCATTCAAAGACATACTGGCAACTAGTGTATGCAGAATCATTCATGTCTTATATACTCAACTCACCTCAGGTCAATTAGCATTCTGCACAAGCCTTCAAGGGCAGCCCCCACATAAAACCTGTTACAGTAGTCTAGTCTGGGTGGAACTAACACATGGACAACCTTACTCAGGTATGTTTGAACCAGGCAAGGATGGAACTGGTGCACCAATCACAGCAAGGTGGGCCACAGCCAATACCTGGGTATCCACATGCAAGGCTGGGTCCAACATACTCCCAAACTGTGAACCTCTTCTTTTATTAAGGGAAATGCAATCCCTTCCAGAACAGGCTTTCAGTCCCTAAGCTGTATCTCAGATTTCCTTCCAAATAGCACCTCTGTCTTATCTAGATTCATGTTCAACTTGTTCAGCCCAGTACTGACCCCAGACAATGGTTCAGAGCATCCGCAACCTATGACTTGGTTTGTGGAACTCCTTGCCATAGGAGGTGGTGATGGCACCTGGCCTGGATGCCTTTAAACGCGGATTCGACAGATTTATGGAGGAAAAGTCCATCACAGCTTACAAGCTATGATGGGGATAAGCAACCTCCTGGTTGTAGGAGTAGGTTTTCTTTGTGCCAGGTGCAGCGACAGGATACAAGTATCTTGTTGGCTGTGTGCTCCCTGAGGCATCTGGTGGGGCCACTGTGTGATACAGGAAGCTGGACTAGATGGGCCCTTGGCCTGATCCAGCAGGGCTCTTCTTATGTTCTTATGTTCTTATGTTCTTATGACCAGACGGAAATGAAAAATAGAGTTGGGTGTTTCCCATGTATTGATAGCAAAATATTGACAGTGCTGGAATAGAAAAGAGTGGCAAAGGTGCTGCTCATATGTAATACTGCATGCCAACAAGATCTATGTATTAGAAACCATTTGGATGTAGGTTTTCTTGTTTGTCATCATCTCACATGGCAATGGAGGGCAAATGACAGTGTATTGATTACACAACATGATTGCGAGATAGCAGAAATCAGCAGACAGAAAGATGAAAGGAGAGAGGACTTGAGGATAAGAATAAGAGATGCATCTGGTTTTCACGAGGGAACTTAACATTGCTCTCTAGGCATAACGTCTGAAACAGGACCAAGAGCCGGAATGGCCAAGTTCATGTACAGAAAGAAATACATGGGACAGTGCAGGTGGTGATTGAGAGATACTGCACATATGATGAGTAGATTCACAGATACAGCTGCTAGGCACGATATCTGGAACAGAATGATGTGCAGAATCTGCAGCTTCCAACTTCTGACAATCCAGAAGCAGAAAGCCAGAGATTTAGGTTCATCTGAAGAGATCTGGGTTCATTTGAACACTTTCACCACAGTAGTTTATTTCATGATATGTACAATAAGAAACACAGGGAAAACTGTGAACAATTAGATTAGGATTTTGTTACGATAGCCAGTACCTCTGCAGTAACTGATTACAGGGTCTTGCATGGTTACTGTAGAAGGAAACAGAAAGCAAGTAGAATGCTATGCAGTGCAATCCTAGGAATGTCTACTATGAAGTGTGTTTCACTGAGTGCCCAGGGGTTTGCTCAAACACACATATGTGTAGGATTGCGGCCTTAAATTAAGCTCCTATAATACTTTCGACAGCACTTGAATTCAATCATAATGAATTACATTCCAATTGGTTTATTTTGTGATGATGATGATGATGATGATGATGATGTTGAATAGCATAGACTCACTAGAGTGATGAATAATAAGCAAAGGCAAAGCACCTGCTTCACTTCCAGATAATACAAAAGAAAAGATATGCAGCACATTCTTACTAATTTCTCCGGATGAGCTGATTCCTGCTGTTCAGCTCAGGCCTCAGGATAGTGACTATGGAGCCTTCATTTTAAAATAAGCATACTTTTAGGCATGTGCTTATTGTGTATGCATATGTTTTGAAAGAAAGGGGGGAAGGCGTAGTTTTCCTTAACAGTTTCTTAGAAAAGGGGGTTACCTATAGTGACAGCCAGTCACACTGGCTCCCCCCCCCCACTCCCATGTTAATGGCGGGGATTGATATGCGAATTTAGGCTTCCTGGCTGAGGAACTTGGCTTTAAGAACTGTTAGTGTGGGTGACCATGTTAGGTGGCTGTCCATGTGCCTCAGGAAAGTACGCAGAGTACCTTCAGACTGCCCTTTGGGCGGCCAGCTCTAAGTTGAGCTTCCAGGGAAAGAAACTAAGAGGGTTTCACAGCTGGATTAATTCCCCTCTGCATACAATTTATAACCTACCCTTAATGGGGAAGGTTCTGATGTCTTCCTCTCAGCTAGTCTAACTCATGGCTGCCAGGGAAGGGCAGTATAATTGCAGTGGTCGGCCCAGATTTTGGTTCTGTACCGTAAATGGACAGTTAGCATGCACTGATTACAGCCAAAGGCAACTGATATAGCACAGCCAGCTAAAGTGTTTCTTGGGGGCAGAGTTAACTTTTCTGGCAGCATTATTTGTTACACCACAACCGTTGACATTTAACATTATTGGAGGCTCCCACTTCAGGTTGTGTGGGTGCGAGAAGAGCACCCCTATGTCCATGTTTGGCGTGTGGGGAGCGCGCGGGACAGCGGGATGCCGGCATCTTGTCACCAATTCCTGTCATCTGGCGTTGGGCGATGGTCTATGTCTTAAATCAGGCGGTCGCTATTGTCTGTAACCTGTGATGGCTTCCCCTGAAGCAGTTTAACCCCCCCCTTTTAGAGGCTTCCAGGTCTGGTGCCATCACCACATCCAGTGGCAAGGAGTTCCACAGAGCTAATTTTGTATTAGTTTGCCAGAACTCAGGATCAGGGTGTATTTTTATAGAGTTTAGGTCCCTAGTAGCGATTTGACTACATATGTTGCCACCCCCACCCCCTGCAGGCAACTGCAGCAGTTCAAGTTGGTCATGGCATATGCTTCTGTGATAGGTTGGTTGCACCAATTTTAAGGTAGTTGTGGTGCGCCTTTGGGGGAGGGAGTTTGCCAATTCCACTGTGCGTTTTTTGTGTGACAACCAAGCTATGGTTTTGTTGTCAACCAGCAAACGTCCAGGTCTAGAGGATCCTGCGTCTTGTGAGGGCATTCGTGTTTGGCTGTTTGCAACTGAGCACCCTCTTTTGGCAAGACAGGTTCTTGGAGTTACAGACTGCAATTGCCTATGCGCTTTCTCATGTTCAAGAGGAGCGGTTTAGTGAACTCGCCCCCTGGACTCGGTTGGAACCAGTCCCCATGCCGCAGTGGCTTTGGACCCTCAGTTTTCCAGAGCCTGTGCCGCCATCTGTTCAGCTCTAGCACGTAGAACGTGCTACTTCTGTGCGGGTTTGACCCAGGCTTGATCCAGGCTTTCCAGTACCTTTTGACAGGCAGCAGCATTGGGTGTGATTTGGCCCATCCCTCCTAGGCCCATCATGTTCTATGCTTCACCTTCAGGAGAGGGGCCTGTCCGTTTGCTCTTTAAGAGTTCATTTGGCTGCCCTGGCCCTTTTTTCTCTAAGGTGTGCAGTTTTTAAGGACCACACCCCTGAATTTGAGTTACTAAGGTTGCCTGTGCGGTTTTGTGTGGCCTTCCGGCTTTCCTTCTGTGGCCTTCGGGTCTTGTGTGGCCTTCGGGCCTTCCTTCTTTGGACTTTGGGCCTTCTTTTTGTGGCCTTTGGGCCCTGTGTGGCTTTCGCACCTTTTTTTTTTCTCTGTGGCCTTCAGGCATTCTGTGGCTTTCGGGCCTTGTTTGTGTGGCCTTCGGGCCTTCCCTTTTGTGGCCTTCAGGCCTTTCCTTCTGTGGCCTTTGGGCCTAGTTTCTGTGGCCTTTGGGCCTGGTTTCTGTGGCCTTCGGGCCTTCCTTCTGTGACCTTCGGGCCTTGTTGCAGGTCCCCATGTTCGTAAGTTCTAATTTACAGTGTGTTTTTCCACGGGCCTTGTTGTGTTTCAGGCCAATTGGCCTCCTTGTTATCTATGTGGCCTGCGAGGCCTCCGTGTCATTGACGGCCTGCGAGGCCTCCGTGTCATTGACGGCCTGCGAGGCCTCCGTGTGATTGACGGCCTGCGAGGCCTCCGTGTCATTGTCGGTGTAGCGAAAAAAACAAAGTTTGAGTTTGGTCCCCTTAAGGTTTTTCTCCCTTCCCTGGTGACAGTGCCAAGGTCATCTCCTGATTAGGGTGGCGTGATGTGCAGCTGGGTTTGGTTGGTATAAAAAACATACTCCCTATCAGTATGGGAAAACTTGTGAGCCAATTTAGAGTTATGAGTCCCAGCTGGGGACATTTTTTCTAAGAGAGCCAAACTTTGCTGAGTCATTTTTCAGAGGAAAGGGCTAGTCCCAAGTCCCTTATTGGGCCAGGACACCTGTCTGTCAACTAGCCCCTAAAAACGTATAAAACAGGTAGCCCTGGGCTTCCTGAGAGAGACCTGTTCCTGACTTCTTGTTCCCCTGCGTTGTGGACATCTGTGAGAGCACCCTCAAAGACGGTACGATGTAACATCTCAAGCCGGAGGCTATGTGCCTCTTATCATCTGGCCTGGTGAGCTTAAGGACCAAAAATTAGATGAGGAGTGTTAGCTTTCTTATTTTTAATTATCTCATGTGTTTTGTGTCTGTCTAATAAAAGTATGTGCAGCATTTGGCTGCCTTATCTATGCTTGCATAGTTTAAATAAACACCTATCCTTTCATCTGGTGTGAGTTATTGGGTTAAGGGATTTCCCCCACGCTGACTGCTCTGTCCGTTACCAAGTTGTTCAAAGAGTTGGAGCTCTTAAGTGTTTAATTGGGCCCTGCGTGTGTCGAGGGTGCCAGAGCTGAATGCACACGCACGGTTGGAGCTGTGGTGTGCACGAATCACCCACTTAGGTTGTGTCTGCTGGACCTGCGCGAGGCGAGGGAACCCAGAGCAACTAAGTCTGGTGAAGGCACGTTATTCCCGAGGTGATGTGGCCTGCTGTGTTCTAAATTCCTCGGGTGGTGGCAGCAAAACGTTATGTATAGAGAAAAGAGGTGCATTTGCCTGCCTGGAGGTTGGAGCCTCAGGAGGACTTGACCCCGATTTTCGTCACAGACGGCCTGCGAGGCCTCTGTGTGACTGATGGCCTGCGAGGCCTTGTGCAGCCTAAGGGCGTTGGCCTAAGGGCCTTGTGTTGGCGGCCTGCGAGGTCTGCTTTTGTGGTCAGTGGGTCACCTGTGTTACCCCTTCGGGGGCTCACCCAGTGGGTGTTAGCTGTAGGGACCTAGGTTCAGGTAGGCTAGCTTTGCCAGCGCTTAAGTACAATTAGGTTGTGTCTTTTGCAGCGCTGTGCCTCAGGACTAAATTTTTTGTTTCTTTTGCAGGTCCCTGTGATGCCAGGCCCGCCAATGTGCTCATTTAAGGCCATTCAATCGTTTTTGGGGCCAGGAAAAGAGCAATCGTTTTGCAATTTGGCTCACTATTGGGACTCGGCGACGTGGCAAGAGTACGTTGGGCCGCCAAGAGAAGGTTGCTCTGGGGCCAGCTGCTTCCTTTGCTACGGGAATTTTAGCGGTTAATCCGCCGCCTCAGGTACTCGTAATTCATCTGGGGGAGAACGACCTATGTCAGAGAACATCTGTGTCCTTGAGGCTCCAGGTCCTTAGTGATCTCTCCCAGATTAGGCGCTGGCTACCAGGGATTGCCATCCTTTGGTCCGGCTGGCTCCCCAGGAGGGTGTGGCGGGGGTCTTTGTACCCCCACCGGGTTGATCTTGCCTGTAGGAAGTTGAACGCGTACCTGAGGCTTTTCATTTTTCAAATGGGGGGCAGTTTTATCCCCCATCCCAAAATTGTTTTCCAGGCTTCGCACCTTTTCGTGGCGTTGGTGTGCACCTCTCCACGGTCGGAGCTGACATAATTTTAACTGACTTGCAGCAGGGCATTCGTACCTTTTTGTGTAGTTGGGCGATGGGGGTCATGCGCTAGGCAGACCCCCCCCCCCCCGTGTGGTAGGTGGCGTGCAGGAGGGGTAGCCAGGGAGGGCTTAGTTGGCATACATCCTGAGGTAAGCAAGGTCAGGGGGTAAGCCAGGACCGCTCACACAATGCCGAACCGGGTCGGTGAGGCAGGCTGGCACTTTGGTTTTTCTTTAAGCCTGGATTGGAGGTGTTAACCTCCGAATCCATTCTCTGAAATCCGGGCATGCAGTGAAAAGATGTTTGAAATCTTTATTTTCATTTTGCTGTGTACTTTTTCCTTTAGGAAAAAGTGTTTAGCTATAGAAGTTAGCTTCTTTGTTATTTTCTATGTCCTGTCTGTGTGTAATTGGAGGTTATGCCTTTATTGCTGCAACTACAGTTGCTGACCCCTATGCTCTGCATAGTCTAAACCCAAAAGAATAAATGTTTCTATGTTTCTAAAATCAGAGTGTGTTTCTTTGAACCGAGCTACCTAAATCTACTGCCTTACGCTGGTCACACGCTACCCCCTTGATCTGTTTCTGTTGTTCTGGGGTCACTGGCTACCCTTGGTCAGGGAGTCCAGTTGGCCCATTCCCCTTTGCACTCTGTACCCCCTTCAGCATCTGGGAGCTTACGGGGGTAGGAGGTTCTGTCCCAGATGGTGGCAGTCTACCGTGATTTAGAGCAACCCCTGTGGGTCAGGAGTTGTATCTAATGTTCTGTTTTATCACTCCTTGGTCAGGAGTTGTGTTCTTTAGAAGATTGAGTGGCTGAGGGGCTCATTCTCGCGGGTGCTGGCCTTGGCTTGTGCTAGACCTGGCTGGGGTGACCGCCTGACGCTATCTCTAAATCTTCACCCCTCATAAATCATCATTGTGACATGTAGAGAAGGGAGTAAGCATGTAGAGAAGGGGGGTTTATGGCCACCCTGAGTCCAGCACAGAACAAGTCCGGCATACCGGCGTGCGCCACTCCCCCCTTGCTCCTTCCCCCCCTACCTGGACAAGGAGGGGGACACCCCCAAAACAAGGGGGACAACGGTAGACTGCCACCAGCTGGGGGCCTCCTAACTCCCCCCAAACCCCAGCTTCCGGGGGGGCTGCAGAGTACAGGACCGTTGGTCAAGTGACTCCCTGAACAAGGGCAGTCCAAATGACCCAAAGTGAAAGAAAACAGGGTAGTGTGCAAACCCACAAACTGATAAGCAAACTCTAATTAGCAAACTCTAACTAGCACAGTTAGTACAACCACCCATTCTTTCTCAGGATATACGACTATAGCAGGTATCGGGGCCTAGAAGATCATGCCTTGTGTTTCAAAACAAACAGTGCCCATTGTCCATGGATTCAACTAGTCCAGGACGCAAGGCGGGTTTGTCATAAGCAAGCAGTTTGGCTTCAGTGGTGTGGCCTTGCATCACCTTGCATATGCAAGTCATGGTTACATGCACACTTACTGTACAGGGGGACACGGGGGATACGTTCCAGCCCCCACCGTGGATACCTGAAACCGCGGAAATGGGCGAACGCCCATTTCTGTGGTTTTCAGGGGGGGGCCGACCCCCCCGTGGGCCTGCGCGACCCCCCTCACCTTCCACAACCCCCCCAAGCACTTACTTTTAACGGAGAAAGCTCCCTTTTTTTCTTCAAAAGTCGAATGCAGCAGGCCTTCTTACCAACAAGTCTTCGGTGATAGAGTGTCTCAGCAACCTTGCTGAGAGGTTGCTGAGACTTTCTAGCCCGAAGACTTGTCGGTAAGAAGGCCTGCAACAAAGGCTTTTGAAGAAAAAAAATGGAGCTTTCTCCGTTAAAAGTAAGTGGGGGGGCGGGCGCGACAGCCCCCCCCGGCACTTACGTTTAGCAGAAACCTCCATTCTTTTCTTCAAAAGTTCCGAGTTTCCATCTGTTTTAGGCCTGACCAACTAGACTTAGTTAATAGCTAGAGTCTCTGCAACCTTGACTGAGACTCTAGCTATCACCTAAGTCTAGTTGGTCAGGCCTAAAACAGATGGAAACTCGGAACTTTTGAAGAAAAGAATGGAGGTTTCTGCTAAAAGTAAGTGCAGGGGAGGCTGTGGAGGGTGCGGGGGGGATTGCTCAACTGTGGATAATTGAAACCGCGGTTGAGGAATCAGTGGATACCGGTGCCCCCCTGTATATGCAGTATTATACTAAAAACAACACAAATGATATAATTGGAGGGAAAAAACCAGCACAGGTAACATGTCTTCTCAACACGCCTTCTCCCTGGAAATATGTCCTCTTCCTTTTTCTTTCCACCTAAAAGCTACTTACATTTAGGGTCATTTCTGTGAGGAGTGGCACAATCCTGTGTAGATCCAGTCTCAGGGCAGCGCGCAGGGGAAGGGTATCCTGAATGTGCCGTAAAGCACTTGTGCATCACCCGGAGAGCAAGCAGTGCTGCGGCCGGCACTGCTTGCCCCGCCATTACCCCAGCGCTGCGCCAGTCCGAGCAGATAAGACCTATGCTGGTCGGCGCATGGGCGGGGGATGAGCAGACTGGGTGGCGGGGGAGGGTGGCCATTCAGCTGGGTGCTAATTCAAAAATATAGAAATCATGTTCAGTGAATGGTGATTATGCTGCGGATGGTGATTATGCTGCTGAGTATGTGATGGTGATTATGCTGCTGCTGATTAATAACATAGAATAAAGAATGGACAAACTAGCACTACTTTATTTCCAGATAATACAAAAGAAAATGTATGAAGCACATTCTGATTAATTTCTCCTTATTAACTGATCTTTGCAGTTCAGCTCAGGTCTCAGAATAATTATGTAACATTTGGGGAAAAAGATACAGCCCAGCAACCCAGCACTGGAGGCCAAGATAGAGAAGATCTCCACAGCCACCATGTATTTCCCCTTGGTGCTCAGGTAAGAGGGAAGAAAGGACAACCAAACACTGCAAAAGACCAACATGCTGAAAGTGATGAACTTGGCTTCATTGAAACTGTCTGGCAACTTCCTGGCTTGGAAAGCCACAGTGAAGCTGACCGTAGCCAGAAATCCCAGGTACCCCAGAACACAATAAAACATAGTGATGGAGCCTTCATTGCACTCCACTACAATTTCTTCAGCCAGAGAATCCATATCCAAATCTGGAAATGGAGGAGCTGTGCAGAGCCACACAGTACAAATACTGGCTTGAATCATGGAGGTACAAAGGATAATGGAATTTGCCAGTCTCTTCCCCACCCATTTTCTCAAACTGGATCCTGGTTTGGTGGCCATGAAAGCCAGAACTACAGTGATAGTTTTAGCCAAGACGCAAGAAACAGCCACTGAGAAGATGAGACCAAAAGTTGTTTGTCGTAAATAACATGACACTGCCTGAGGCTGGCCAATGAATAGCAAGGAACAGAGGAAACAGAGCAATAAGGAGATAAGCAGAGAGTAGGTGAGGTCTCGATTGTTGGCTTTGACAATGGGAGTGTCCTGGTTCTTGATGAAAATCCTGAGCACCAAAACTGTGATCAGAGAGAAAGAGAAAGCCAAGGTACTTAGAGTAATTCCCAAGGGGTCTTTGAAAGAGAGGAAATTGAGAGTCTTGGTGAGGCACTGATCTCGCTTCTTATTTGGAAACTGACCTTCTGGACATTTGAGACAGTCATCCATGTCTGGAAAAAAAAAAAAAGCAATTTTCTCATCAGTCATGCCATCATTTCATTTTATCATCCTATATCCTCAGAAGGGGATAGTTCCATCTCTTCTTCTCTCCCCATTTCCCACCTCCATGCTTATGCCATTATGCCCCGATTTCCCTTTTAAAGATGTTATTTCCCACTGTCTTTAAGACCTTTCAAATTATGAGGGGTTACTTTTAGGGTAGGCATACCATATTTTGAGGTGCCCAAGCCGGGACATGCAAACACACATACACCTAGTTTTTTTCCCCCTTCTGGTCTTTCTGGCTTGTTGTCCGACGAAAAATTTTCAATTATTTAATTATTTTTGCCCCCTTTTTGCCATTTTGCTTGCCTTCTTTCCTGCTGTTCCTGCTCCTGCTGCTACAGTCCTGCTGCTGCTCCTGCTGCTGCTGTCCCCGCCCTATTCTTGGCAGGCCAGCTGCATCGGGCCAGCCAGGACTCTCCCACGCAGGTCAACTACTGCCACCACTGCTTCGACGATTTAATTTTTTTCCCCGGCGCTGCAATCTTGGATCTCATGAAATTTCGCGAGATCCATGTTGGTGGTGCCAAACATACATTTTAGAACGTGAAGCAGCGGCGGTGCAGCAGAAGATCCGGATAACCAAGACTGACCTGGTTCCGGGCCCCGCTGCCTGGGACCGGGCTCCTGAAACTGGCCAGTCCCGTTTTTTCCAGAATGGATGGCAAGCCTATTTTAGGGCCTAGTCCTATGAATGGCTAAGAAACATAGAATTACTTCTAAGTTTGGTTGTAAAACAGTCCTCACAATTAAGGGCTTTATGTTTGCACTGTCACCCTTGTCTGCCTCAACCCACTCCCTGAACTATTGAGCTGTATTATTAGTTACTGCATGAGTCAACATGTATAGGATTTTGCTATATATCTCCTACCCTTCTGGTATGAAAACTTTCCTTCTGGACATGGATGGCAATCATAGCAACAAAATGGCTTCCCTTCCTTCTTTTTTCTGCTGTAACCCGGATAGCAGTGGTCATTACACACAGCAATGGGCAGCACCTGTGTATACAAAAAAGGACATGTATTGTACCTCTGCCTGGTAAACAAATTTCTGTCCTCATCTAAGGCTGAACTTGCTTCTGTTTGGTGGATGAGGACATTTATTACAGCTGAATGAATCACAAGTTAATGAATTGTGGAAATTCGATATTGGACACATGAACAGCGCTTTGGAACGTAAAAACTCAGTATCAAATTGGAATTCAAGGGCTGATTTCAAAAGAGACAGAACCATTTCCAATCTAATTTGTTCAGAGTTTTCTGGTCATTCTTAGTCTTTCTGATTTTTGTTAGAACAGAAGTCCAGGACACCTATACAAGCAACGTCATCATCTACTTGGGGTGTGGACCCTCAGGGAGGTATCATAACAGTATGATGTGCTGCTGCTGAAAGCAGTGAGTGGCTGGGGCCCACCAATAAGTAAGTCAGCATGGGGGGGAGGGCAGGAGTCAGGGGGTGGGCAGGCCATTTTGGAGCCGAATGGGCTCCAGGGAGGGAGGGAGGGCCAATGCAGCGCTCCGGTAAGTGCTCCGCGCGCGCCCCCGCCCGAGCGCCTGGAGCTCCAGTTCCACGTGCTCCACCGTTGATCAGCCGTTGTGCACACCTGCCACCTGTCCTTTGTTTCCTTGCCTTGTGGGTTTGGGATTGTCTGGTTGCAATCCTGCTTCACTGCGGTATAGTCAGCTCATTTGAAATGAAACATATCTTATTTGAAATAAAAAATATACCCCAGGCCAGGGCACACCATCATCAGGAGAAATCACTGTTTCTGCATTGGAGTGCTGATATAAAAACCTGATTGCTGACATGAGCCTGCTTTGTTTTGGTTTGGAGACAAGGCTTCCCCCCCCTTGCTTCAAGCAATGAAGGAAGGGAAAGAGACATATCACCTAGTTCAGAAACAAGTAAATAGGCTGCTTTACAAGTGAATAGGGTGTGAATGGTTGGTGAACATCCCTACTGTTTCATCTGGCCTCTTTTGTATATGATGATGACAAGGGTAGGCAGTCAGGAACACTTTACTTCTGGAAAAGTCCGTCTTTGAAATGCTAACGCTAAATATCTCCACTAAGTTGGTGGGGCAATTTTGTTAAATCCTTGTATTTCTCAGCCCAACGAAATGCACCAGGAGGAGATCACAATGTTCACCTCAACGTTTTTGGACTACCAATGGAACTGTAGTTGCGGTTTAGCATCCTCACTTTCTACAGGTGAGCAGAGGTGTTTCTATGCCACTGAAAGATTTCAATTCCAGTCAGTGAGCAAGGGTATCCCTGACCTCAAAAAAGTTGCCGAAGTTCCTGCTTTATTCATTCTGGGTGGGGGGTTGATGACTAAAAACAATGAGCTGCGAACCCCCCAAACCACTAACACCTGGCCCCGTTTTCTATGTGATGACAAGGCTAGACAGCCATAACAGTGTACTTCTCAAGAGGTCCATCATTGAACTGTAAACACTACAAATTTCAGCTAAATTGGGGGGAGGGGGACAATTTGTTTAAATCCCTGTATTTCTCAGCGCAATGCAACCCAACCCCAGATCTTATATATAGTGGAATATTTCCCGTTTTGCTTTCCATCTTACACCCTATAGTCAGATCCCACCTGATTAAACATTTGGTGCCATGTGATCGTCTCCTCATTAACGGTGAACTCTTTGTCAGGAAGAGCCTGTGGATCCATCATTCCTACTTTCACTCTTACGAAGGACTGGTTTGGGAAGGTCACCCAGTTGACGATATCAAATCCATCTGCTAATTCACGCTCCTCATCAAAAGACACCGTGTCACCAGCACTGTTGTTAAATGAGATGCTTCTCAGAAATGGGTGAAGCTGGATTCAAAGAAATAAAAGAAGACACTTGTCACTGGATATAAAAGTTATTCAAAAAGGATTGTGTAAAAGTTAAGATGGTTTATTCTTAAATGAACTGACATTCCACAACTGTCATGATATGAAAAGACTGAACAACATTCCAAGTTTCACATGCACATTGCAAATGTTCAATGTGGACATTTGCGTTGCTTCAATGGGGGGGGGGAGATCATGGCTGTTTGCCACCATTGACCCATTATAGCTACAGGGGGACCCATATCTGTGGATCCGCTATCCACGGATTCAGTTATCCACGGATAAGGGATTCCTCCCCCTCTGGCACGACCCCCCCAGGCACTTACCTTTACAGGAGAAACCTCTTTTTTTTCTTCAAACGGCCGAGTGAGCAGCTTCCCTGCAGGCCTCACCAATAAGACTTGGGTGCTAGAGAGTCTCAGCAACCTCTCAGCAAGGTTCCAAAGTTCCATGTTTCACATGCACATTGCAAATGTTGAATGTGGGCATTTGCGTAGCTACAGGGGGGGGGTAAA
Source organism: Plestiodon gilberti rubricaudatus (assembly GCA_026170595.1). Taxonomy (NCBI): domain Eukaryota; kingdom Metazoa; phylum Chordata; class Lepidosauria; order Squamata; family Scincidae; genus Plestiodon; species Plestiodon gilberti. The sequence continues at coordinate 26,024,815 of JANXHW010000006.1, forward strand.
AGCCCCGGGTGACAGCTGCGGTCTCCTCGTGAGGAGATCGTGGCTGTTTCCCCCCTTGATCCATTATAGCTACACTAATATATGTGTGCATCCCGTTGAGGCTGGGCAGGGGGGACAGGAGCCTATACCTCCTAGAACCAGGTGGTACCATGCAACTGCAGTCTCTTTACAACTGGTAACAGATTTATCACTCGACCTGGTGGATACTCCCCCCCAAGGTTCCACTGCAGAACCAATGCCGTCTCACTTGTTCCTTCACCACTCCTCCCCACAGCCCTTCTATAGGTGGCGTTCACAGATGGAGTACAACTATGTTCCTCCGCCATGGGGAAAATGCCAGCATCTTCCTCTAACCCAAGGTATTGCAGGTGAGGTTGCTCTCAGTGCTTCTGATTCAAGGGGCTCTTCTGTGGAGTCCTCATTGAAGGGTGTTCCATGATAGGGATGTGTGGTCCTACTTGGTCGCTGTACCCGGGAAACCCATGTCCCTCAGGAGGAAGAGAGATTGTCCAGTCAAGGGTCAGTAGTGCTCTGGGGCAGCTTCTCTCCCCTGCTCCCCATTAGTGTGTCTTCTTATCCTCCTTGGTGGTATCCCAGGTCCGCTTAATCTCAAACTTGCTCAGATGCGCCAGTTTGGGAGGTGCTACACCATCAACCTGGTCTTGCTCCTTGCAATGACCAGGAATTCAGGTCCAAGCAAGGCCTGGGCTAGAATTCATACTACCCAGATGCAACACTTGCTGGCTTGCGTGATGCAAGTGTCCTGCCCCGGCACCTCACACACACTTACAACAATCATACACAAGAGGAACATAAAAATATACATGATATGAAATGAAACCAATTCAACATAAATTAGGCTGTCGCAAGTATATAGTATACTTGAATAGTATACTATTAATAGTATAAATATTAGAAAATTCTCAAGTATATTTACGGAGAGAAATGCATTATAACTATACATTGTTGTTTTAATAAGGTAATAACCACTGTGTTGCTTGCAAAAAATAGTAAATCTCTGGATACAAGAGAATGACTTTTGTTGTCTACTCTAATGGTACTATGAACAAGGGACTTGATTTACAAATATGGTAAAACATTACCTGAGAACATTGCAGATTTGGAGGGAACAGTCCACATTTCTTCCCCATTGCTCTAAATTTGGGCATGGATGATGACATCTTTTGTAATGCACGTGCTACAGCATGGACCGCATTGTAAATGCTGTAGCTGTGGCTAGTCATGCTCATTTCAAAAATAGTGTTTGGGAGGTCCTCCAACTTCTCTTGGCCAGTGCAAGTATTAGTGTTGTCCTTGCCCTCATTGGAACTGGAAAATAAGCAGCCAAATGCCACTTCCCAGAATATCCTGAGAAAGTCATCTCCTTTATTTGAGTCAAGATGTAGGAACTGAAGGAATTCTGGAAACCCTGGCACTTCATTGGAGTGAATGGCAAAGGACAAGGCCCCATGGAAGACTTGTACATCAAAATGTCTGTCTAATAATGCTGATGAGAAATCCCAGCGAGCTGTCATAATCCACACTTTTCCTATAGAAGAATCTGTAACATTTTCTAACATCGTATACAAATATATCATCCATTTCAAAGCTGTTGTGGTTTGGCATTCTACATTGACAACCATTACTTTGACATCAGTATTGATTAGTGACATCATCCTGGTCACCAGAGGGTTTTCTAGGTTTAAAGTGTCAAGTGATTGTGCCATTTCTGTAATTTGAGCGAGTACTGGTAATTTTTTACTAAAGGCTGTACATATTCTATGTTCAGATAGCATTTTCATCATGTTCTCTGCAAATTTTTCTCCATCATCATCATCCGAAACAATGATCCCAACCCAAGTCCATTGGAAATGTTGAAGTAGACGGACAATCCCTCTGTACTGATGTGCTTCATTGGGGACCATCCGGTAAAAGGAAGGGAACTGCATCTTAACATCCCTCACTGGAACCTGTACACAGTAGGCAATCTAAGCAAAATATAATAACTTTCAGATTGGAAAACTAATTCACCGCCCAATCCTATGGGCCTTTTACGACAGCAGGACTAGCCTACTTGTGTAAAATGTCCTGTGATGGTGAGAATATTGTGCAGCTCCTGGGCAATTTGACACTGCTGCTGCTGCAAGGTGTCACCAGATAACACAGGGGAGGTGGACTCCTCACTGAGAAAGAGATGGGGAGGAACCAGGGAGGCTGGAAGTGGCACCAGCAACTTTCACAGGATCGTATCCCCCGTTTTCCAATCCAACGCCCACCAACGACGGCTCTCCTCGGACGTGCGCCAGCAAAATGGCTGCCATAGGTCCATGCAGACCCTCAGATTGGGGAGCCTACCTGAAGATAACTTACCTCTTGCAGGTTGTCTGATTATCCCCCACAATACTATGCAGCACGCATTCTGTTGGCTTGGCTGTATGCAATAATGTGGCAGGAGATGGGATGAGGATGTTAGTCTCTTCTTAAAGAACAGCCTCAGGCCTCCGAGTTAGTGGGATACCTGTATGGTAACTATCACACGAGCTAAGCAAGGCCACGGGAGAGACTAGCTGTTCCTCTACAAGTAAGTGAAATGATTGGAGGGGCTCATTCTTCTCCTTGCTAAGATGTGAGAACATATATTTAACTGTGTATACTAAATGCTGGTTATTCATGAAGTAGAATAAAAGCTTTGTTGTCCGGTACCTTAATATCCAGAACACTCAGCTAACTGGCATCTGTACTGATGGCAATATAAATGCTCCTTCACTGAACCAGAAATGTTCTGATAACTACCCTGCATAATCTTTTGATATTTTCTGGTGCTTTTGGAAATTTGTAAGCCTGCAGAATCAATAAATGTTCCTTACTTCTATAAGTGAAAAATATCAATACTTTCCAAGAAGAAAAATATGTTGGTTCAAATGCTGTTTTACCTGTGGAATTTTGTAGATGCTCAATTGAGTAGCCATGTGAAGAGAGCTTTCAGAATCAAGTCCCCCAATGGCAGCTATCAGATGCTGGTGCTTGTCACATTTGAAGTTGGGGACAATTCTTTCCTGGGTGGAAAGAAGTTTCAGGGTGTTCTGATGAATCATCATTGCATTTAAGTAACCGTCATAAATTTGGAATCCAAGACTGACATTTGGTAGGATCTTCAGATTCTCATTGATCTCCTTCACAGCAAATGCCAAGGACAGGACATGTTGGTAATGCTTTGGGGCTGGACTAAAAGAAGTGTCACATTTTGTAAAGATCAAATATTCAACCTAATCTATCTTTCTGAAAGCATTCTGGCCTCATATACATGATAATATATACATGATAATAGCCTCCACTGTCATTTGAACCAGAAAAAAAGAAGATAGTAGATTGACAAAACTCATATCTAGGCAAAAAATTTCCCCTCCTACTCCACCCTATAAAGTAATATATAATGATGAAACCATTCCAGTGCTGCAGTGCAATCCTGCGTAAAGGTCCGCGGGTGGCCCTATGGGCCGCCAGCAGGATTCTATGCTCTTCACAGGCTGCTCTGACTCAGCCCAGGGTCTCCTCATGGGAAGGGGACTTTGGTCCCCTTCCCCCAGTGTAGAGTGGGAGGGTGTCAATGGGCCTCCTCAGATGTCTGCTGGCTATTGAGCCTGCGAAAATCCAAGGTGGCCATGTAACATCCGCCGAAACCTGGAATGAGATGGGGATATCGCGGGTGACATCCCCGCCACCTCCCGGCCCGGCCCGGATATTGAGCTGGCGGAAATCCAAGGCAGCCGTTACGCTGCTGCCGAGCCCGAGAACGAGATGGGGATATTGCGGACAACATCGCCGCCCCATCCTTGGCCAGCTCGTCCAACCACCGCCCTCCCTCACTGCTCAGCCTGCCATTGCACCCACTGGCAAATCGCTTACCTGCCGCCAGTGGCTGTGGGTCCAGTCCACCGCGGAGTGCGGCCTTACGGCCTGCGTGCTGGCGGGCCTTACTCCCAGGGTACTCCGCAGGCAGATATTTATGGCAGATTGCACCGACATGAACATAATTCAGATAAAGTTAACTGCATGCCAATTCTGTTAATTTCAATAGTACCATTAAGAATGATGTATCAAAAATACCTTGAATACTTTGTATTCAAAACAATGGTGCTAAGAAATGCTGAACTAGATCCCTTTAGATGCCTTTAAAAGGGGCTTGGATAGGTTCATGGAGGAAAAGTCCATCGCAGGTTACAAGCCATAAGCAACCTCCTGGCTTTAGAAGTAGGTTTTCTCTGTGCCAGGTGCAAGGGAGTGACATCAGGAAACAGGTTATCTTGTTGTCTCTGTGCTCTCAGAGGCATCTGTTGGGGCCACTGTGAGATACAGGAAGCTGGACTAGATGGGCCTTTGGCCTGATCCAGCAAGGCTCTTCTTATATTCTTATGTTCTTATGTTAACTTTGGTTGGATCCTGCCCAACTGCCTCAATACCATCTCATCTGGTTGACAAAATCAACTGGCAAAATCAGTGGCTCCCCACCTCCCCTGATGACTAAGATAACACACCTTGACAACTGGCTCCTAGGTGGCTGAACGGGTTATATATCCGCCGCCCTATATATTGCCTTGTGTGGGATCTGACTTCTCTATTCTCTACCTGCAGCCAGATGAGCTTCCAAGCTGAGGCTCTCGCGGCTGACACGTCTCTACTTTGCACTTCTTGGAACAAAGGGTGGCAGCTGCTAGGTTTTCACAAAACAAATGATACCCTTGACCACCACTGGATATTCACTGAAATATAGCAAGAAATATATTGCAAATGTGACATGATGTCCATCGCATCCTAATGGATCTCTATAGCAAAGCTGACAGGTATATAGTGGGTAAAAGCACAGACTCAGAAAGTGGTTGAATGAACAGATGGGTAATATTATTTGAAATCAATTGTTACTATTCAAAGGTATAGGTAGCTTAACACCCATCATTGCCAGATATCTGTGGAGGTGTAGGACAAGCTTTGACATTATGTGCAATTAAACATGAAGGGAGACCATAGCTCAGTCCTAGAGCAGATGCTCTGCATGCCGAAGGTTTGAGACACAGTATCTCCGAGTAGAGAGAGTTTCCTCTCTGAAACCCTGGAAAATACCAAAACTAAATGAAGCAACACTCTGACTTGGTATGAGGCAGTTTCCAACGTTCCACAGAAGCCAGAATCGCATTAAAGGTCAAAGGAAAGAAAAACTGATACTGGAAAGCTGTGTGATATTAGAAAGGACGAGCAAATCATATAGAAGATAATATGTTTATAGCACAATTCTAATTAAGTCTTCTCAGAAATAAGTCATGTTAAACTCAGTGGGACCTACTCTTTAGAAAGTATGTTCATGATTGCAGTCTTATACAATACCTTCCTAAAAAAACCAAAATCATAAACAGACCATATTCTGAACATATCAGTCTTTCTATGATGTATTGCAAAAGGATATGATTGAATCATAACTCAGTCATAACTCGGTCATAACTGAGTCATAACTCGGGAAAGACTGAAGGCAAAAGGTGAAGGGGAAGGCAAAGGATGAGATGGTTAGACAGCATCACCGATGCAATGAACATGAAAATGAGCGAACTCAGGAAGATAGTGGAGGACAGGAAGGTCTGGCGGGATGTGGTTCATGGGATCACGAAGGGTAGGACATGACTTAATGACTGAACAACAACATGATCTGAGTAGCTGAATGTTATTGGGGGAGGGGGAGAATGGATTTTCTTACAGAAGTTCATTTATCAGCTTTGTTTCGGGGTGTTCACTGAAAGAAATGTCATCAAATAGGCAGCCAAACTGTGAAACAATCGATCCAATGATTAGATCTCCTCTCTGATGATACTTGTATGGGAGCTGGGAGGGATCAGTGAGGGTGCACGTAAGAGGCTGTGCCTTGCATTCAGCTGGAGGAAACTGGAGACACAGAATGAACAGCAGCAGTAACAGCAATATCCCTGCCATTTGGGACAAATCTTCTCAGAACATCCACTCTCTCTCTCACCCACCAGTAGCCCGACTACGATACCATTGTTTAGTGGCCCCAGAACCTGCTGCTAAACAAAGATGAGACTGTTCCTGTCCTCGCTGTTCACAGTTTCTTTTTCTTTCTTTTTTTAACAGAGGAGTACAGCACATATTTTATGTAAGTGTTCAGACCTGGCTATTGTTTCTGCTTGTGGCTTTAGAAAATCCATCTGGGATTTGCCTAGATAGATCATGACTACGAGCGATTGAAGTTAATTACAGGTTTCCAAACCATCGTTCCAGACTACTGTGCTAGATGAGATTATTGTTGCATCAGTTGAGGAAAAGAAAATATTTGTTGGATTGTGGGGAATGAGGGATACTCTAGGCTCTGCAGGACTCAAAGAAAGAAAAAAAAAGCCATAGCCAAATGCTAATCTCCTGAGATTGAAGCATTTGAACACTTTCACCACAGTAGTTTATTTCATGATATGTACAATAAGAAACACAGGGAAAACTGAGAACAATTAGATTAGGATTCTGTTACGACAGCCAGTACTTCTGCAATAACTGGTTACAGGGTCTTGCATGGTTACTGTAGAAGGAAATAGAAAGCAAGTAGAATGCTATGCAGTTCAATCCTAGGCATGTCTACTATGAAGTGTGTTTTACTGAATGCAGAGGGGTTTGCTCACACACACACGTATGAGTAGGATTGCGGCCTTAAATTAAGCTCCGATAATACTTTTGCCAGCACTTGCATTCAATCATAATGAATTGCATTCCAATTGGTTTATTTTGTGATGATGATGATGATGATGATGATGATGATGATGATGATGATGATGTTGAATAGCATAGACTCACTAGAGTGATGAATAATAAGCAAAGGCAAAGCACCTGCTTCACTTCCAGATAATACAAAAGAAAAGATATGCAGCACATTCTTACTAATTTCTCCGGATGAGCTGATTCCTGCTGTTCAGCTCAGGGCTCAGGATAATTATGTAGCATTTTGGAAAAAAGATACAACCCAACAACCCAGCACTAGAGGCCAAGATAGAGAAGATCTCCACAGCCACCATGTATTTCCCCTTGGTGCTCAGGTAAGGTGGAAGAAAGGACAACCAAACACTGCAAAAGACCAACATGCTGAAAGTGATGAACTTGGCTTCATTGAAACTGTCTGGCAACTTCCTGGCTTGGAAAGCCACAGTGAAGCTGACCATAGCCAGAAATCCCAGGTACCCCAGAACACAATAAAACATAGTGATGGAGCCTTCATTGCATTCCACTACAATTTCTTCAGCCATGGAGTTCATGTCCCAATCTGGGAATGGAGGAGAAGTGCAGAGCCACACAGCACAAATACTAGCTTGAATCAGGGAGCAACCAACGATAATGGAGTTTGCCAGTCTTTTCCCTACCCATTTCCTTATCCTGGATCCTGGCTTGGTGGCTATGAAAGCCAGAACCACAGTGATGGTTTTAGCCAAAACACAAGAAACTGCCACTGAGAAAACGAGACAAAAAGATGGTTGTCGTAAATAGCAAGTCACTGTCTGGGGCTGGCCAATGAATAGCAAGGAACAGAGGAAGCAGAGCAATAAGGAGATAAGCAGAAGGTAGGTGAGGTCTCGATTGTTGGCTTTGACAATGGGAGTGTCCTGGTTCTTGATGAAGATTTTGAGCACCAAAGCTGTGATCAGAGAGAAAGACAACACCAACACACTTAATGTAATCCCCAGAGGCTCTGCAAAAGAGAGAAAATGGAGGTCCTTGGGCAGGCATTGATCTTGATTCTTGTTTGGAAATTGACCTTCTGGACATATGAGACAGTCGTCCATGTCTGAAAAAAATAGAATAAAGGCATATATCCTATATCCAATGATGTAGATTCTATCTTTAATTTCTGGGTTCTATTGCACAATCTACTTCTCTGTGAAATCTTGCTTAACTCAAATCAATCAAATCTTTGGACAGCATGCACATGGAATAGGGAGCTATTGTCTTCAAGGCTGGGAAACCTTTTCTTACTTAAAGAAATTTCATTATAAATGTGAAAATGTGAAAGACACTATGGCTGTTGAAAGTGTAGTGTTTCGATAGTTGGACTTAGACCTTGAAGATCCAGGCTCAAATCCCAGCCAAGCCACAAAGCTTCCTGGGTGACCTTGGGCCAGTCACTATCTCTCAGCCTAACCTTCCTCACAGGGTTGTTGTGAAGACAAAAAGGAGGGAATCATGTATACTACAATTCTCTTGAATTATCTGAATATGGCAGCAGTTCTCAACCTGTGGTACACGTACCCCTAGGGGTACATAGACCGCAGGTTAGGGGTACCCAAGATGCTGCCTGTTATCAGTTGCAGCAATCAGCAGCTGATAACGGGCAGCAGAACCCCCTCAAATGTGATTTTTTTCTGGACGGCAGCATGGCCAGGCGGGCCCTCCCGACTGCGCCGCAAGCCGGAGGGAAAGGCTATAGCCCTGCCGAATCAGCAGGGCCGTAGCCTTTCCCTCCGGCAATCCTTTCCCTTGCGGCAAAGTCGGGAGGGCCCACCCGGCCACGCCACAACCTGGGAAAATGGCTAATTTGTCCCCCGAAGCTGTCCCTACCTCTTCTCACGGTCGCCACCATGTTGGATCACCCGAAAACTCGCAAGATCCAAGATCGTAGCTCCCAAATCTCACGCCACGATCTTGCATCTCGTGAGATTTCGGGAGATCCAACATGGCGGCGGCCGTGAGAAGAGATAGGGAGAGCTTCAGGGGACAATTTGGCAGGGCTGTAGCTTTTCTCTCCGGTTTGTGGCACAAGCGGGAAAACCCGTCCGGCCGCGCCGCAGGCTGGAAAAACACTTTGGGTGCACTTTTGGGGAGGGGGTACATGGGGGTACGCAGGACGTTGGTGGGGTCTGGGGTATGCCAACCTTTGGGGGCCTGCATAAAGGCTATGCAGACCCCCAAAGGTTGGGAAACCCTGGCCTATGGTATGGAAGCTATTTGAAGTACAACAAAAATGGACTCTTTGTGCCCTTACTGTAGGTAAAGGACTCATATTGAAATGTGGGAAAGACAACTGCCCTCCCACAATTTTTTTTTTCAATTGTCTGAGCACCTTTTAACTCTATGGCTTGAATATTTGAACCTATGTCTTATATAAGACAATTGCATATGGATAGGTTTTTGGATATTTGGAAGCCCTATTTAAAAATGTATGTATAGATTCTTCGCATTGTGTTGTATGCCTCCTACCCTTCTGGTATGAAATCTTCCCTTCTGGACATGGATGACAATCATAGCAACAAAATGGCTCCCCTTCCTTCTTTTTTCTGCTGTAACCTGGATAGCAGTGGTCATTACATACAGCAATGGGCAACACCTATATATAAAAAGGGAAGAACATGTATTGCTCCTCTATGTAGCGAACAAAGCTCTGTCCTTATCAAAGACCAAATATACATAGTTCTCTATGGTGGGTGAGGAAATGGCTTATAGCTGAATGGGAATGATCATTAGCTAATTAATTGTTGACATTTAATACTCGACACGTGAACAGTGCTTGGGAAGTTGCCCCTGGCTAGGTGTGTAATTGGAGATCACCTAAGCAGAACATTGGCTCAGGCTGCATGGACATGAGAGGGTCTACTTGGCCAACGGGACCCTAGAAGCATTAGTACAAGAGGCAGCGATAACACACATTGGACCATCAGGAGGCAGGCATGGTTACCAAGTTGGGATCAGTGAAGGCCTTTTCACCAGGAACGCCAGCAAAGTGGTTCCAGCAGTGCCCATGGCTTGCCCCACCCATCAGCTGACCTGCCTATATTACATTGGTGTGATACCATCCATACTTTTCATGCTACCAGTTGTGAGTTTACACTCTAGCATATGTGCTCAGAAGGGTATCAGGAAGCAGTTTTGAAAACGACAGGCAAGTTCTGCAATTGGGAGCTAATGGCCTTTGTAGGATATGGCCTCATTTAAATATAGCACAGGTGTGAACATTCAGATATAGGGGCAGTCATTCTTCTGGATTAATTCCTCATGTATAAAAGGAAGGGACCTTGTGTATGAAGGATGCCTCAAGGATGATATTTGCTTTAGTGTTTGAGATGTGGGCTTCTGTAGCCTAATGCTGTATTCCATCCTTCCTTCCTTGACACATGTGTTATTTAATGTATATACTTTCTCTAAAATTCCAGGCATGGGCAGCCCAATCCTATATTAACCATGCACCAGAAGAGTGCATGCTCCACCAGTGCACGCTGTCGCAAATGCACTGTAAAGTGCTTTGCAACAATGCAACAGTTAGCAGTGCCGGCAGGAAGGACAGAGCACTCCTGGTGGCGCTGGCTCATGGAGCAACGCCTGCCAGACACGGTAAGGTCTGCACTGGCCAGAGCAGGGGGGAGGGTCAGGAGAAGGGAGCTACAGGGGCGGAGGGTGGGTGACTATGTGGTGGGGGTGAGTGGGTCAGGCCTGGGAGGGGGACAGGATCGGTGGTGCTGACACACGCCGTATCCTATCCCCCTTCCCGGGCCTGGTTCACCAACAGGGATCAACTTGGAATTGCGATATCGCTGGTGCAGGGCCAAGTTGAACCATAGAGGCAGCTGGGGCTCTCCCTGAGGCAAGGAGACAAATGTCCCTTTATCCCAAGGAGACAAGTGGCCTGCTATATTGCCTGCTATGTTCCTCTGCGGGATGCAGCGTAGCTGGCTCTGGCGCCACTGCATCAGCATGGGGGAGTTTAGTTAGGATTGGGCTGTACATTTCTTCTACATATCGTTTATGTTTGGGGGAATAATTATAAGCACATGCAGAAGCATGACTTTCTCCCATTGGAAATTCTTCACTTAGTGTTTGTTAGGGAAAGCCATTTTACTTTGTATCTCATTCACATGAGAGGATGAAGGTTAGGAAACTCTTCCCATCTATCAGTCCATTTTAGAACCTAAAGTCAGATCCCACCTGATTAAATGTGTTGTGCCATGTGATGGCCTCCATGTTAATGGTGAACTCTTGGCCAGGGGGAGCCTGTGGATCCATCGTTCCTACTTTCACTCTTAAGAAGGACTGGTTGGGGAACGTCACCCAGTTGATCAGATCAAATCCTGCTGCTAATTCACCCTCCTCATCAAAAGACACCGTGTCTCCAGCACTGTTGTTAAAGGAGATGCTCCTCAGGAAAGAGTGAAGCTGGATTGAAAAAGGAAACTGAAGACATGTGCTCTGACATTGCCAGATGTGCTTGATTCTCCTATAAAATGATTACTCACAACCAATGTCCCAAGCCTCCAAGAAGGAATCAATGTGAAGGGAAGATTGCCCTTGTATGATTGCCCTTCATGATGTTTCGCTTTATGGGAATCATTCACGGGGGGGGGGGCATGAAACCTAACTCAGGCGTCCCCTGAAACAGAGGACATTTATAGTGCAATCCTAGGCATGTCTACTCAGAAGTATGTCTCATTGAGTTCAAAGGGACTTACTCCCAGCTGAGTGGATTGCTGCATAAAAATCCAAATACGCTTACATTTAAAACACACACAGAAGAGGAAAAAAGAAAGAAAGACTACAATCCAGTATACATTTGGCTCTCCCAAGGTTTGGATACAGGTTGAGTATCCCTTATCTGAAGTGCTTGGGATGAGATGTTGTCTGGATTTCATATTTGTCTAAAATTTGGAATATTTGCATGAGTATAATGAGATACCTTGGGGATGGGACCCAAGTATAAATACGAAATTCATTTGTGTCTCATGTACACCTAATGCACACAGCCTGAAGGTAATTTTATAGAATATTTTTACCTGAGGGTAATTTTATAGAATATTTTTAATAATTGTGTGCCCCTGCATGCCTTGTGCTATGCAAGCCAGGGGTTGGAGAAAAGGTTTAAAAATAAAATAAAAGTCATAGCTCCAAAAATGTCCATATTTCAGAATAGTCTGGAGTTTGGACGTCGGATAAGGGGTAATCAACCTGTATTAGAAAGGTATTAAATGTACGTATGGAGAGAACCACATTATAACTATGTCATATTTTGCTTTAATAATTCAGTAACCACTTTGCTTGCAAGACTAACAGCCGAAATCCTGTCCCTTGCTATGTTATAGCATGCAGGCAAAGAGATGTGCACTGTATGGTATGGGGGGGGGGGGTTGACTTGAGTGCAAACTGTATGTAAGTAAAATGTTGTTTACTTTCTTCCTTCCGCATAAGCCTACAGGCCACCTATGGCTCTCCTAGGACATACAGCCAGTTTGCTGGTGTATGGCTGAGGAGAGAAAATGGGCGGGGAGGTTGTGAAAAGAGGGCATAAGGTCAAACATGTGTGAGTGCTGCTGGATTCACCCCCTCCCTCCCCCATGCCCTGCGGTTCCTCCCCCAGCTTGCCCCATTATTTTCACTGATGAGTCATCTCCGATCGTCACATGTCATTGGCAGCTGATTCACAGCAGCGGGACAGTGTCCCACATGCCTTAAATCCACTGTTAGGATTGGCCCGCAATGTAACGTACAAATGTATGTCTCTGAATTGAACTGACGGACGTAATTTCTCTTGTTCACTAACATCACAGTGAAGACGGGATCTGAATTACAAGTAGAACATTACCTGTGTACACTGCAGATTTGGAGAGAACAGTCCACATTTGTCCTCTATGGCTCTGAGTTTTGGCCTGAATGAGGACATCTTCTGTAATGCATGTGCTACAGCATGGACCGCATTGTAGATACTGTAGCTGTGGCCAGTCATGCTAATTTCAAAAAGGGTCCCTGGAATATTCTCCAGCCTCTCCTTTCCAGTGCAAATATGAGCGTTCTCTTTGCCTTCATCAACATTAGAAAATACACAATCAAACGCATGTTCCCAGAAGATCCTGAGAAAATTACATCCATTTTTTAGGTCAGGATGTAGGAACTGGAGAAATTCTGAAAACTCCAGCACCTCACTGGTGTGAATTGCAAAAGACAAGGCACCATGGAAGAATTTTATATCAAAATGTTTGTCCATTGTCGATGATGAGAAATCCCACCGGGCCGTCATAATCCACACTTTCCCCATAGAAGTCTCAATATCTTCTAACATGGTATAAAAATATTGTATCATTTTTAAAGCTGTTGTGGTCTGAGCTTCTGCATTGACAACATATACTTTGACTTCGGAAATGATTAGTGACATGAACCTGGCCACAAAGGGGTTTGCTAGTTTTATAGTCTCCAGTACTTGTGCCACCTCTATAAGTTGAGTGAGTACTGGTATTTTATTACTGAAAGCTATACAGATTCCATTTTCAGATAGGATTTCTGTCATGGTCTGCACAAATCTTTCTCCATCATCATCATCCGAAGCAATGACCCCAATCCAGGTCCATTGGAAATGTTGGAGTAGATGGACAATCCCTCTGTACTGATGTGCTTCATTGGGGACCATCCGATAAAAGGAAGGGAGCTGCATTTTAACATTCCTCATTGGAACTGATACACAGTAGGCAATCTATGGGTAAATATTTTACATCATAATAATTTTCAGAATGAGGGGGCATAACTTATGGTAAGCTCTAATGAATCCAGGCAACTATCTGCTGAGAAGAAACACATTCTGAGGTTAAAAAAAAAAGCTCACTACTGTCTTGACATGACAAGAATGTTAATGTATTTCAAATCTAGTGAGGAAATATTGATGTTTTCTGTATTAAGAGCCATCTGGCATAGTTATTCGACATTTCCTGGTGGTGACAGAAGTCACGTTTATAAAGTGTCAGTAATAAATTTGTATGTATAATGATTCTGTATATGATACCATTAGTGGATAGAATCCTCCCATCTTAACTAGCAACATGCCATCAACAAGCAAAGGACACTAATAAAATGTGATATGTCAACAAATAATGCAACACCATCAACATTCAGGGCAGAATTTATTGATATTGATATTGATATTGATGACCTTGTGGCAGTAGAGAAGTAGTACATTTCATTAAAGTATGTAATGGAAATGTTAAAAGATGCAGCATTAATTGATGCTGTATCTTCAACATTTTTCCTTGCTGAGGAAAAAATCATGAACAGTTGGTGTAAAGCCTGAGTAAGTTTGGTTAAACAGTAACCCCCATATCCCATGAATGCTGGATGAAAAGGTTTTAGTGTATTTATTTTGTTCTACTCTGCTGTGCATTTCTATTGTTCTATTTGTGTGTGTATGCATGTGTTGTGAGTATGACAAATGAACTGCTTTAACACTTCCTGTACTTACTCTGTGTATTTATTAGGCTTATAGGTTCAGAACTAACAATTTGCTATGTCTTTCCGGAGAAACATCAAATGGCCGGCCGCTGCATCCTAAGCAGGATGCAGGCCACACCGGGGCAGCTGGGGCTCACTTCGGGGGAAGGGAAGGCCCAATGGGCCTCCTTGGATGCACGCCAGCTCTTTAGGTGGTGCGCATTCAGAGAGGCCGTGTAAAGCCGGCCAGACCTGGAAACAGGCTTGGAATATAGGCGCAACCCAGCGCTAATATCCCCACCCCCTCCCAGGCCAGGCTGGCCAATGCCCCTTCCCCTACCACCCCTGGCCCACCCTCCCCACGCCCCTGCGCCGACTGATGCAGTCCTTACCTGAGTCGGCCGCACGGGTTGTCCCGGATGGCGGCGTGAGCGACGCCGGCCTCTGTGCTGACGCCACTTACTCTCCCGGTGCTGCAAAGGTGCCTTACGGCACTTCTGCAACACCTTTGGCTGGCAGAGCACCTAACTGTAGGCAGGATTGTGTGGTGAGTAGGGTGGGAAGCAGAAGAGTCATCACAGTGGCACGGCATTCTGCCATTCTGTCATTCATCTAGGGACGAAAAACCAGAAATATCTCAGAGATAGCCAATAGGTTTTGCAAGGAACATTTCATTCCTTCTTGGAGTATATATTTGATATGGTTGAACCAGATACATTAAATTGGTAAACCATTTGGATGGAATTGAATGAAATCAAAATTACCCTGCACCATTTGTAGAAATATACATGTTCCTGAGTATAAGTGAAAAGGATCAGTACTCTCAGAAATGAAGAAGGTTTTTGGCCCACATGTTGATTATACCTGTGGAATCTTGTAGATGCTCAACTGAGTGGCCATGTGAAGGGAGATTTCAGAATCAAGTCCCCCAATGACAGCGATCAGATGCTGGTGCTTGTCACATTTGAAGTTGGGGACAATCCTTTCTTGGATGGAAATAAGTTTCAAAGTGTTCTGATGAGTCATCCTTGCATTTAAGTAACTGTCATATATGTGTAACCCCAGGCTGACATTTGGTAAGATCTTCAGATTCTCATTTATCTCCTTTACAGCAAATATCAAGGACAGGACATGTTGGTAGTTCTTTGGAATTGGACTAAAGAAAGTGTTACAATTGGTATGAAACAGATATTTAACCTTGCATTAACCTTGCATTTCATATATATATTTTATACATTTTCTGCAGTAGGGGCGGTACTATAAGTTGCGCCCCGTCCTAGTACCATGTTTACAAACCGGAACGAGGAGGCCCTGCCCCCTCACTGTTGGAGCCATTCTGCGCAGCGAAGGCGACGGGCAGGAGACTCCCTGCCCGTCACCTTCACTGTGTGGAATGGCTCCGACGGCGAGGGGGCGGGGCCTCCTGGTTTGTAAACATGGTACTAGGACGGGGCGCAACTTACGGTACCGCCCCTACCGCAGAAATGCCTCTGTCATACTCCACAGTAGAAACAACTGTATAACGATTATCTCATACCAGTTCTGAAATCAAATCCATGAGGGTGGGTCTCATTCAAATTAAGTTAAGTGCAAAACAATTATTTTGATTTCAATCAGACCATTAAGGACAGATTCATCTCTCACAACCCACTCCCATAAAAACAATGGTTATAAGAAATGCTTCACTTTGTTTGGATTATGTCCACCTTGCTACTTGCAGTGGTTCCCAAACCTTTTTGCACCGGGACCCACTTTTTTAAAATGACACTCTATCGGGACCCACCTAGCTTTATGAGACTTTAAAAAAAAGTGTTCTAGAAAGAAATAATATATCGATTTATTTACAAGTAACATTTATTTATTTACAAAAACTAAATCCATGAATAGCCTCAAGGCTTTAGGCACTTAGTTATATGACCCAGCCTTCACCTGCCCCCACTACCTGCCATTTACATACTTGGGGGAAAAAAAAACCCAGAAAAAATATGCTCAAACATTAACTCCCTATATTTACACAAGCTTTGCTACCAAAATTGCCTTTGTAATTAGGGGAATAGCTTAAAAATGGCAATTTGGTATTAGGCAGGGACCTTTAGGCCAGCTATACCAGAGTTGGGCTTTTGCAGAATTCCCTTTTAAATCATATTGAGGACACACGTAGTTAATTTCAATATTTACTAAATAATTCTGGCAGATTTATACAAAAATACAATCATACACATCATACAGTTCTAGGAATTCAGCTGGAAAAGACAGAGACATTTGCATTAGCAGGATTCCCTTTGAAGCGTTGGGGGTAATAGTCACCTTTTCCTGGAGAGGAGTTGTCCTTTGGCTGCAGCAATATTGAAAGAGAGGGAGAGAGAGAGAGAAGGAGGAGTAGTGGAGGTTTTGGGCTCCAACCAGCAGAGCACAAGGAGAGGAGGGAGATACAAACGGCTCTGAGGCTCTGCACAGCAAGGTTCAGAAACCTACAGAGTGGCTGACTGAGGAACAAGTAAGCAAGAGGGGGGGTTGGTGCAAGAGGGAGGGAGGCAGAGAGAGAATGGAGAACAGAGCTCACCAGAGTCCGAAAGTGCAAGAAGGAGCTAGCAGGCTGCCTCTTACCTTTTATAGGGCAAAACATATCCTGGGGGCACTAAGAGCACATGGGGGAAGAGAAGGAGGAGGATACCTTAGGCACATGGGAAAATGGGAGGAGGGGGAAATGGGAGGAATGTACCTTGAATGGGCCTCCAGTACACCTCAGGGTAAAAACTATAGATAAACAATGGGGCAGAGGAGAAGGGTGATCAGTTTTGATTGTCCAGCCATTACAGAGCTGGCTTGAGACAAAGCAGGCTTCCCAAAGTCTGGATGGGCCCTTTCAGGTGGTCTCCTGTCCTTGGAACATATTTAGCATAACAGTGGGGGGGGGGGAATGCAGAGTTGTTTGTGAGAGCTTGACCACATGGCGAAATGGAGTCTGGAATGTCCTCTGTATTGTCTTCTCCCAGAAATGTATTTAGCATATCAGGGGGGGGGGATGCAGAGTAGAGTCAGTTAGAACTTCTTGGACACATGGTGAAAATGGAGGCTGTTGCTCAGGTTTTTCAGCTTGGACACATGGCAGAAATGGTGGCAGGCAGCTGGTCAGGTTTTTCCCTCATGGCTTCTTGGGGAGACCTTTCTTTAGCATGGCTCATGGCGCAGGAACACAAGCGGCAGGACCTTCGCATTGTGTCATAATACAGTCCAGTCTGGCACATGTTCATCCAAAGTCACAGCTCACAGGTCATCTCAAAAAGCCTCATGGCAATAAACAGTTTTCATTTTAAAAGTCATTTCGCAACAGCTTACAAACTGCAGGAGCTCAGTTATTTGCAGGGCTATTGGCAGCTATCTGATTTTTGAATAGCCTCAGGGCTTGAGGCAATTACTGATCTGATATTTCCATCACTGGTTCAGTGGGTCATATAACTAAGCCCCTCAAGCCTTGAGGCTACTCATTAGGGCTGTCTCATTACGAGAAATGGATTGAGATTTTTTGCACGTAAATAAATACTACTTGTAAATAAATCAATATATTGTCTCTTTCTAGATCACCTTTTTAAAACTCTCATAAAGCTAGGTGGGTCCTGATAGAGTATCATTCTAAAAAATGGGTTCCGGTGCTAAAATGTTTGGGAGCTTCTGCATTAAAGGATACAGAAAGGAAGAAATGAAAGACACGAAACCATGTGATAGTAGAAAAGAGGAGGGCATCATATAGAAGAAAATATATATCTACAGCACAAACCTAAGCTGTATGTATAAATGGAACCTATTGTCAATGTGTTCATGATTTTTTTTGAAAAAAATGCCATTTTTGAAAAAAAAATGCCATTTTTGAAGAAAAAAACACCCCTGCTAATAAATTTAAGTACATCTTTCAAACAAATAAAGAAATCATAAGCTGACTGTATCCTGAATATGCCAGTCCTGTATGAAATATTTCTAATGGATATGAGCTGAGTTGCTGGATGTTGGGTGGGGATGGGTTTCCTTACATAACTTCATCGATCAGCTTTGTATTGGGGTGTTCGCCGAAAGTAATGTCATCAAACAGGCAGCCAAACTGTGAAACAATTGCTCCAATGATTAGGTCTCCTCTCTGATGATACTTGTATGAGAAGTGGAATGGGTCAGTGATGGTGCACATAACAATCTTTGCCTTGCATTCAGCTGGAGGAAACTGCAGACCCAGAATGAACAGCAGCAGTAACAGCAATATCCCTGCCATTTGGGGCAAATCTTCTCAGAAGGTCCACTGTCTTTCTCTCCCCCACCAGTAGCCCAGTTACAATGCCCTTGGTCAATGACTCTAGAATCTGTTCTCTGTTCAGTTTCTCAACAGAGGAGCATAGCACAGGGATGATATTAATTTTATAAGCTTTCTGACTTGGCTATTGCTTGTGGACTCAAAAATCCTCATGGGATTTGCCCAGATGGAGCATGACTAAGAGTAATTTAAGTTAATTACATGTTTCAAAATTATCATTTCAAACTATTATAGTGGTTGATATTATTTTTGCACTAGATGAAGAAAAGAAAATATTTGTTGAATCCCAATAATGTGGGGCCTGAGGGATACTGCAGGCGCAGCAGGACCCAAAGACAAAATCCATAGCCAAACACTAAGCCCGATTGAGAGAAGCAGAGAGGGAGCTGATGTTTCCAGAGAAAAATCCCATTGCACTGCATTTTTGGCTGATTTTCCCTCTCATCTTCCTATGCTTTTTGGCATCGATTAGGTTACTGTCAATTCTAAAACTACAGATAGCATAGAACAATCATGTCTGCCCCTGATTCTGACTCAAGTGCATTGGTTGAGAACACTGGGATTGCCGGTCCCAAGCAAATCACGCTGGGGGCGGGGCTTGCCTGCCCCCCTCATACATAATAGCATAAGAAGAGCTCTGCTGAATCAGGCCAAAGGCTCATCTAGTCCAGCTTCCTGTATCTCACACCAGATGCCTCAAGGAGCATAGAAGACAACACGAGACCTGTTGCCACTTCCTAGCACTAGGCACAGAGAAAACCTACTCCTAAAACCAGGAGGTTGCTTATGGCTTGTAACCTATGCTAGACATCTCCTCCATGAATCTTTCCAATCCCGTTTTAAAGGCATTTAGGCCAGGTGCCATCACCACAACCTGTGTCAAGGAGTTCCACATATTAATTACATGCTGGGGGAAGAAATATTTCCTTTTGTCTGTTCTAACTCTCCCTCCACTCAATTTCAGTGCATGTCCCCTGGTTCTGGTGTTGTGCAAGAGGGAAAAGAACTGCCCTCTATCCACTTTCTCCATCCCATGCATAATTTTATATGTCTCAATCATGTCCCCTCTCAAGCGCCTTTTTTTCTAGACTGAGATATGTGAGACCCTCCATGTGTGTGTTGGGAATTGGATGCTTCTGAGTGCATGGGCGGGGCCTGGATATTTTTAAACAGCCCCCGCCCGGTGCTGCATCCTCTTGCACTTTGTGAGATCTGGGCACTAACAACCCAATCCTATTGGGCTAGTTACAACTGTGGAATTCTTCAAAATACCCCTTTTAAAAGAACCCCGCTTATGTCTGAGTTGGGAAAGGGGGAGGAGGATTCCAAAAGAGGGGATAAGATCCAGTGTGCACAATTGCTGACAACAACTGGAAACCCCCCCCCCCGGATTTCTTACATAACATAATCTATCAGCTTGGGGGGGGGTGTTCACTGAAGGAAATTTCATCAGGTAGGCGAACAGAGATGGGTGCCCTCCACCAATCTATTAATTTATTTATTTTCACATTTTTATACCGCCTTTCCTCCAAGCTCAGGGTGGTTGTACATAGTTCCTTCCCTCCTTTTGTCCTCACAGCAACCCTGTGAGGTACATTAGGCTGAGAGATAGCGACTGGCCCGTGGTAACTCAGGAAGCTTATGGCTGAGCAGGGATTTGGACCTGGGTCTTCCAGATCTAAGTTCAACTCCAGAACCATTACACCATCCTGGCTGCTGCCTGAGGCAACCATTTCAGTAGGCCTCATGGATGGGTTGGCCCTACATTACTATCAGGTCTCCATTGGACTGGTCCTCTTTTTATTGCTCAAAAGATGCCACTAAATGTTCAGAAGATGTAGAGTTCCCCCACTCTCCCAACAACAACGTGAGACAAGCTAATTTGAAGTAATAGCAGGACACATTTATTATTTAACACTCATCATCTGGTTCATTTGATCCACAATCTAATTGGATATGCCTTTGAAAAATGCTCTGACCCTGAAAACGGTATAGGCAGCAGTTCAGATTCTTGCAGGAGCCTGTTTTCAAGTGCGTAGAAACCCACCCACCCCCATACAGTATCTCTTGAATTGTTTTCCTATTTGCTACTAGGACTGGGAAAGGGAAGGGAGTTTGCAAATATTTTGTTTACCTTCGCTTCCAGATAAGGATATGGAATTTATTCTTGCGGCCCAATCCTATCCGCACCAGCCAGTGTGATGGCAGGGATAGTGAACTAGCCTTCGCTGCATCTTGCAGGTTGGCTGGGGAGTAGGCTAGCCATGAGAGAGAAATACAGCAAGTCCTCACTTAAAGTCATTTTTTTATAAGTCATTTCATTTTAAAGTTGTTGAGAAAAAGTTCAATTCCAGGTTGGGACCAAAGTCTGTGTGGAGTTTGAACATTCTCCCCATGTCTGCGTGAGTTTTCTCTTGCCTGGAAAGCACACATTTTTTTCAATGTTTAATAATAGAAGTGTCTTGGGTCTTTATTTAGAAGTTTAGTGATGTTTTTGAGATCATAAATATGCCATAAACTCTTGTTTATTTATTTATTTTATTTATTTTTTAAAAAATATACTCCGCCTTATCCTATGCCGAAGGCAAATGCCCAAGGCAGCTTACAACAAAAATTAAAATACATAATTTAAAATAATACATAAAATAAGTTTAAACAATACATAACTAAATTTAAAAACAATAAAATCCACTGGGGGGCAGTATGGAGCAGAGAAGCAGCATGGCAGAGCATCTTGAGACACAGGAGGCAGACCACAACCCATCACCCAAACGCTAGACGAAACAAAAATATTTTGAGCCCTTGCCAAAAAGTCATGAGGGAGGGGGTGGTTCTCAGATCCCCTGGCAGGGAGTTCCACAGTTGTGGCGCCACAGCAGAGAAGGCTCGCCCACGTGTTGCCACTCCCCTAACTTGCGATAGAGGTGGTACCAGCAGGAGAGCCCCCTCAGATGACCTGAATGCTATGCAGTGCAATCCTAGGCATGTCTGCTATGAAGTGTGTTTCACTGAGTGCAGAGGGGTTTGCTCAAACACACATATGTGTAGGATTGCGGCCTTAAATTAAGCTCCTATAATACTTTCAACAACACTTGAATTCAATCATAATGAATTACATTCCAATTGGTTTACTTTGTGATGAGGATGAAGATGAGGATGAGGATGAAGATGATGAATAGAATAGACCCACTAGAGTGATAAATAATAAGCAAAGGCAAAGCACCTGCTTCACTTCCAGATAATACAAATGAAAAGATATGCAGCACATTCTTACTAATTTCTCCGGATGAGCTGATTCCTGCTGTTCAGCTCAGGCCTCAGGATAATTATGTAGCATTTGGGGAAAAAGATACAGCCCAACAACCCAGCACTAGAGGCCAAGATAGAGAAGATCTCCACAGCCACCATGTATTTCCCCTTGGTGCTCAGGTAAGGTGGAAGAAAGGACAACCAAACACTGCAAAAGACCAACATGCTGAAAGTGATGAACTTGGCTTCATTGAAACTGTCTGGCAACTTCCTGGCTACAAAAACCACAGTGAAGCTGACCATAGCCAGAATTCCCAAGTAACCCAGAACACAATAAAACATAGTGATGGAGCCTTCATTGCATTCCACTACAATTTCTTCAGCCACGGAGTTCATTTCCCAATCTGGGAATGGAGGAGAAGTGCAGAGCCACACAGCACAAATACTGGCTTGAATCAGGGAACAACCAAGGATAATGGAGTTTGCCAGTCTTTTCCCCACCCATTTCCTCAAACTGGATCCTGGCTTAGTGGCCATGAAAGCCAGAACCACAGTGATCGTTTTGGCCAAGACAAAGGAAATGGCCACAGAGAAGACCACACCAAACAATGATTGTCGTAAATAGCAGGTCACTGTCTGAGGCTGGCCAATGAATAGCAAAGAGCAGAGGAAGCAGAGCAATAAGGAGATAAGCAGAAGGTAGGTGAGGTCCCGATTGTTGGCTTTGACAATGGGAGTGTCCTGGTTCTTGATGAAAATCCAGAGCACCAAAACTGTGATCAGAGAGAAAGACAACACCAACACACTTAATGTAATTCACAGAGGCTCTGTGAAAGAGAGAAAACGGAGGTCCTTGGGCAGGCATTGGTCTTGATTCTTGTTTGGAAATTGACCTTCTGGACATATGAGACAGTCATCCATGTCTGAAAAAAATAGAATAAAGGCAGTTGTATGTATCAATCATGCCATAATTTCATATTATTTCCCTGTGTCCACTGAAGTGGATGTTTCCATGTCTAATTGCCTGTGCACCTTCCCAATACACATGTGAGACAATGGCTTGGGTTAAACTCAGCCACTCTGCTGTAATTACATGATAGTGAACCTGCATCAGGGACAAAAACCCTAAAGACTCAACCCCCACAACCCCCAGTGTGCAGGCTACTAAATACGGGGAAATTGTAGCAAATGTGTATTCACTCTATCAATCATGGGTGAGATAACCCTCACTCAAAGCTGCCATCGGTCAAGAGATGGAGTGAGATTATCATGCTCAACCCCAATGGGTCAACGCTGAATTGTGCAGGCAATTGAGGTTACTTTTGTGAATCCAAGCCAGAGGGCTTGCCAGTCTGCCTCAGTGAGCAGGTAAGCATCATCTGAGTGGTACTGGTTCACCCTCTGACCTTGCTTATCTCAGGATCCTCAATGCACTGCCAACTCCTGTCTCCGTGGCCAGCATAACTGCTTCCTAAAGTGACCAAAACGGAAGGTGCAAAGAGAGTTAAAAGAACAAAAAAATAGCCACCCAAAAACCCAATGCTAGCCTGGGGTAGATGAAAAAACTACTAGCATAAGCATTCTTACCTGACAGCGCAATCCTGTGAAACCTTGCACCTGTGTAACAGTGTGTAAGTGCAATTACACTGGCATAAGTTCACTTACACTGCTACTGTTACACTGGTGTAAGGTTACACAGGATTGCGCTGAGTCTGGCTCCATTTGGCACTCCCTCCCACCTATACCTTTATGCAGGCTGAGATTAGCTGGTTGCCCTTTCAGGAGCCAGGTAGGAACTTTTTGCAGTTAGCCGCTAACTGCAAAACGTTCCTACCTGGCTCCTGAAAAGGAAACCAGCTAATCTCAGCCTGCATAAAGGTATAGGTGGGAGGAAGTGCCAAATGGAGCCAGACTAAGGTAAGAATGAAATAACACTGCAAATAATATGCAGCTCGTTCTGTCCCCCTGACCCTGGCACCAAAAAGGTCCCCCCCACCCCCTAGCTACGCCTTTGGTCTGGACAGCCGTCCCATGTGGATTGTCTTGCGACACACCCCTTCTCTTGAAAGTAAGAATGGGAAAGTCCAATTCTCTTGTCCCCTTTCTTGAATTAGCTAGGCCTACTTTCCTGTTCTTGGATTTTCTTCAAAGCTCTTTTCCACTTTATGGGTAACATGTTTGTATAGCATTGTCTTTTATGTCTCCTACCCATCTGCTACTCTGAAGTAAGACCCATTGCATGCAATTGAATTCCCAGGGAGGTATGTATAGCATTTCAGTCCTAGTAAACAAACAGCCCAATCCTGTCCCCCAACATGTTATAGTATGCAGCTGCGCCAACGGAGCACATGCTGCATTCTATGGTCCATAGCTGGGGGGGGGGGACCAGAAGGCCAAAGAGAGGTATGTAATGTTTTTTATTTACCCCTTGGCAGGCATTTTGCCTTCCTATGGGTCTCCTCGGATTCACGTCTGTTCACCACAACCCGTCTTCGAATCGCCCAAGGTGCTGGCAACGTACCTGGGCTGGTGAAGCATCTGGGTGAGTCTGACACGTGCATGGTGTGTCAGGCATTACTCCAAGTGTCTCCACCACATTTGTTGGTGTTGTGGCTTTCATGCCACCACAATGGGCCGTAGTCCCACAAAGACGACAAATTCTGCTGCCGTAGGCCCTTGACAGAATTGGGCTATAAGTTATGTCCAAATGTTTCTCTTTGTTGGGTGAGGGAATAGAATGTAGTCGAATAGAAGTGATCACCAACTAATAGATTTTGGAAATTCCTCATGTATAAAAGGAAGGAACCTTGTGAATGAACATGTCGGAAGGATGACATTTGCTGTAATGTTTGAAATGTGGACTTTTGTAGCCTGCGGCGGTATTGCAAGTTTCCTTGAAATAAGTGCCACTGTGTTCAAAGTTCCTTAAGGCTAACAGCCCAACCCTAACCAACTTTCCAGTACTGATGCAGCCACAATGCAGCCCTGAGGTAAGGGAACAAATATTCCCTTACCTTAAGGAGGCCTCCATGACTGACCCCCACCACAGAATGCAGCACACTCCATTGGCATGGCTGCATTGGCACTGGAATGTTAGATAGGAAGGGGCTGTAAGTCTGTCTTGAACTCCAAACATAAAATGTCTCCTTTTACACACTGTTTATTTTTTGCTGGTTTTGCAGGGGTCATAATTATAATTAAGTGCAGTAGCATGACTTTCTCACACTGCACATTCTTCCATTAGTGATTGGTTAGTTATGTATATTTTCCAGATCAACATAAATGAGATGGATGAGAGATGAGAAAGGCAAAAAAAATTCCTTTCTATACCATGCATATACTATGATGAAGTCTTAACACTGAAACATTTCATTTCAACTTTCCATTTTGCAACATAAATCCCACCTGATTAAATGTACTGTGCCATGTGATGGCCTCCTCATTAATGGTGAACTCTTTGTCAGGAAGAGCCTGTGGATCCATCATTCCTGCTTTCACTCTTAAGAAGGACTGGTTGGGGAAAGTCACCCAGTTGATCAGATCAAATTCACCAGCTAATTCACCTTCCTCATCAAAAGACATCATGTCTCCAGCACTGTTGTTAAATGAGATGGCCCTCAGGAAAGGGTGAAGCTGGATTGAAAGAGGTAAAGGAAGACATTTGTTGCCAGATCTGCTTGATTCTCCCACTGATTTACTCAACCAAAATCCCAGACCTCAGAATAGATATTAATGAGAAGGGGTGGTTGCCCTTGTCCGTGGAAATCTGATGGATCTGCTTTAAGGGAATTGTTCACTAAGGCCCTGACACTGATCTTGGGCATCCCCTGAAACAGGGTTGTCAAATATAAACCCCATGGGCCGGAAGGTCTTGATCCAACCCACATGATAATTTGGCTCTCCCAACACGGCCCTTTCAGCAGTGCTGATTCTTCCTTGGCTCTGGGAGGGAGAGACGGAAGGAGACCTCAGAAGGCAAGGAGTGCTATAAGGGAGGGGCAGGCAGACAAAGAGGGGTGAGAGGAGAGAGAGAGAGAGAGAGAGAGAGAGAGAGAGAGAGAGAGAGAGAGAGAGAGAGAGAGAGAGACTCTGCTGAGGCACAGGGAGAGCCCGATTATCACATGGGCCACCATTTCAGCACCACCATTTCTTCTGAGATGTCACTTTGGAAACCACTTCTCAGGTGCTACATTGCAACGTGATGCCTCAGCAGAAGCGGCACTGTGGAAAGGGTGGCCCGTGTGATAATTGGGCTCTCTCCGCTTCTGAGCTTCTGAGATAGTTGGGCTCTCCCATTTCTTAAAAATATGATCATGATTTGCAGCTTAACTCTGGTGTCATTTGTCACAAATGAGTTCCTATGTCAGTGTTTATATCTGGCTATCAGCTGCTTAATGATGTCACTTCCTGCACAATGATGTCACTTCCAGCCCTCAGCAGGTGCCATGAGTGCTATTCTGCCTGCAGAATGAAACGGGTTTGACACCCCTGGTTCAAAAGGATACTTACAGCACAATCCTATGCATATCTCCTCAGAAGTAAGTCCCACTGAGTTCAAAGGGATTTACTCTGAGGTGTGTATACGATTGCAGCATAAAAACCTGAACACACACATTCATAATGCTCACACACAGGAGGGGCCTGCAAGGAATATAATATTATTCAGTATAAATTAGGCTTTTCCACAGTTTGGATAGTAGAAAGGTAACAAATGCATTTAAGGTTAGAACCACATTATACCTATGTCTTTTTTTTTTACTTTAATACCCAAGGGTAATTACTTATAAGATTAACTTCATTTGGAAATGCTTGTCTCTGCATCCAACAGAATGACTTTGGTTCTTTACTCTTCTAATGTCGCAGTGAACAAGGGAGCTCACCAGAGGCGAAACAAGGGTGGAGCGAAGGCAAGTAGTTCTGCAAGACTCCATTACACTGGAGTCAGCGGCTCCTCCCGCTTGCTGTTGGAGCCATTCTGGCAGCAAAGGCAACACGCAGGACACTCCCCTGTTGCTGCTGGAATGGCTGCAACAGCAAGGGGGGAGGAGCCGCTGACTCCAGTGTAACGGAGTCTTGCAAAACTACTTGCCTTCGCTCCACCCTTGTTTCGCCTCTGGAGCTCACTTCCAAGTGGAATGTTACCTGAGAACATTGCAGATTTGCAGGGAACAGTCTACATTTCCCCCCCCCCCATGGCTCTGCGCTTGGGCCCAAATGAGGACATCTTCTGCAATGCATATGCTACAGCATGGACCGCGTTGTAAATACTGTAGCTTTGACCAGTCATGTGCATTTCAAAGAGAGTTCCAGGGATGTGCTCCAAGTTCTCTTGACCAGTGCAAGTATGAGCGTGCTGTGTGCCCTCATCAGAATTAGAAAATGAGCAATCAAATGCCTGCTCCCAGAATATGCTGAGAAAATCATCTCCTTTGTGTGAACCAGGATGTAGCCACCGAAGGAAGTCTGAAAAACCCTGCACTTCATTGGAGTGAATGGCAAAAGTCAAGGCCCTATGGAAGACTTGTATGTCAAAATACCAGTTCATGGTATCTGATGAGAAATCCCACCGGGATGTCATAATCCACACTTTTCCTAGAGAAGTCCGTGTAACATCTTTTAACATGGTATAAAAATATAAGATTCCTTTCAAACCTGTTATGGTCTCAGCCTCGGCATTCACAACATATACTCTGACTTCAGAATTGAGTAGAACAAGCGGGTTTGCTAGTTTTAATAGTCTCCAGTACTTGTGCCATCTCTATCAATTGAGTGAGTACTGGTATTTTTTGACTGAAGGCTATACAGATTCCATGTTCAGAAAGCATCGTCATCATGGTTTCTGCAAATCTTTCTCCGTCATCATTATCTGAAACAATGATCCCAACCCACGTCCATTGGAAATGTTGAAGTAGATAGACAATCCCTCTGTACTGATGTACTTCATTGGGGACCATCCGGTAAAAAGAAGGGAGCTGTATTTTAACATTCCTCATTGGAACTGATACACAGTAGACAATCTAATCAAAAATATGAAGGATAATATTTTTCAGTAGGGGGTCGGGCACAACTGATGCTAAACCAATTTAAATCCAGTCAAATATCTGCTTAGAAGGAAAAGTTTCTGAATTAACAGTGCAATCTTGTTGACCTCCGGCAGATATCTGTTGAGATGAAACCCAGTTCTGAGGTAAAAGACATACTACAATGTCACATAAGAAAAATCAAAGCAGAACAACAATGAAATGATGAGAATACAATATTCCCAGAGCACGAAACACAGTTTAATGCATGGAAAGCTTGCGGAATGGCAGCAGTTTACAGAATGTTTTGGGACGCCATAATGTGGTGTGGCCCTATCTCAACTAGAAGGAAATTACCCAATCTTCTGTTGTGTCACAAACTTTATCATCATTCATGAAGTGACAGGAGCACATACCTACTGTATAATGTAGCTCTGGGTGCCTGCTGGAGAGCATGAACCAGCTCTGTAACATAACCTTGGAAGTAAACTATTGGCAAGAGATCCTATAGGCCAGGAGGAAGGCCTCACTTTCAGTTGTTAGGGAAGCCACTTCCTCACACTTGATTAGGGTGGCTTGGAACCCTTGTTCCTTAGCCTCCAAGATAGACACCTGTAACCATCACACCAGCACCTCAAGCATATGTATTGCCCATATTGAGCCCCTTTTAATAAGCAGCCACTATGCTGTTAAGAGAATCCATTTTTGCTAGAGAGACAAGCCTGTTTGCCCTCAGAAAGGTTCTGCGCATGAGCGAAAGGGAGTAAAAGGCGCTTCGACGCGCAGAACCTTCTCAGAAGGCCCTGATCGCCGAGCTGAGCGGTCGCTCAGAGTAGCGCTTCTCCTGGCTTCGGAGCGGAGCCTCCTGAAGCCGGTGACGCTTCCGAGGGGCGCGCCAGCTGGGCTCCGGTGCCGCACCACGCTGCGCAGCCCTGAGCCCTGCTGCCGCGCCCCCCGGAAGCTCGGCACTTGGGGTGGAGCACACCTGCTCCCCCCATGTTAGGACGCCACTGCTTTCCCACATCTGTGCGAAATGTTTCCATGACCTGGTGAGGAGCTCACTCATTGCCTGTAGTCTTTGGTTTTGACTACAGAGAACCATAATTAAACCATGGCCTTAAACTCAGGAATGTTTCTCTCCTCTTTTCTTTCATTCAACTGCCTCCCCTCCCCACTTTCCGAGAACAAATGTGTTGTGTGTTTGACAAATGCATTGCTTTAACACTTTAGGTACTTATTCAGTGGTTTTCAGGTTTATTTGGGCTTATAACTTATGAATTGATGGATTTTTTTTCAAAGAATATTTGTGACACTGAGCAGTGTGGGGAACATAAGAGGTACAATATCACTGGGAAAGGGACATGTAAATAAAATGGCTCCAAAGACTTGTTATTCATTCATCTGGGGAGGAGAAATCAGAAATATGTCATAACTAACCAATGATTTTACAAAGAGCATTTCTTTCCTCCTTGGAGTACATATTTGATATGGTTGAACCTAGTTAGTTGATCAAAGTCAACTAAATTAGAAAATAATTTGTTTGGAATAGAAAGAAATCAAAATCAGCTTGTCCCATTATTCATAGAAACCTATAAATGTTCCTGAGTATAACAGAAAAAGATTGATACACTCAGAGATGAAAAACATTCCTGGCTACATGCTGTTGTACCTGTGGAATCTTGTAGATGCCTAATTGAGTAGCCATGTGAAGGGAGATTTCAGAATCATGTCCCCCAATGACAGCTATCAGATGCTGGTGCTTGTCACATTTGAAGTTAGGGACAATCCGTTCCTGGATGGAAAGCAGTTTCAAGGTGTTCAGATGTGTCATCCTTGCATTTAAGTAACTATCATAAATGCGGAACCCCAGAGTGACATTTGGTAGAATCTTCAGATTTTCATTGATCTCCTTCACAGCAAAAACCAAGGACAGGACATGTTGGTAGTACTTTGGAGATGGACTAAAAGAAGTGTTACATTTGGTATGAAAAAGAAATTCAACCCTTCAATGTATCTCTATCAAAACATTCAATTGTATACATTATCATAGCCTCCAATGTCATTAGAACCAGAAAAAAAAAGCACTGCTAATCTTTCCTAACCTCTAAGTAGATTGAGACAATTCTTATCTAGGCAATCTGTCTTTCCTGTTGTTTTTTCCTCATATTCCACACTACAAAGCAATGTATAATGGTGTTCTCCTGCCAGTTCTGAACTTAAATAACATTTTAATGGACATCATTCAAATAAAGTTAAGTGCAAGTCAATTATGTTGATTTCAATGGGACCTGATTTAAAGACAGATTTCTGTCTCCCAGTCTCCTCCCATTTAAATCAATGGTGCTAAGAAATGCTTAACTTTGGTTGGATCATGCCCATCCTTCTCTATAGTATCTAATCTGAAGTTGGTAAAATCCATGTTCTCCATTTCCACTGATGCTTACTATAACAGAACCTGCCAACTGGCTCACAGGTGGCCGAAAACTTCAAAAAAAAAAAAAAAGGTTGCCCTGTGTAGGATCTGATCATTTCCCCCATCCGATTTCTGTTTTTCCTGCCTGCATCCAGTGACAGGAGGAAAGGTTCCTATATTGATATTCTGGTGGCTGGCATTTCTCCAGTAAGCACTGCTTCGATGAATGAATGGAAGTTGTTACGTTGTTTTTTTTTTTAATGACACCCTTTCCTATTCCTGGATACACTTTAAAACATAACAAGAAATATATTAAAAAGGGGACATTGTGTCCACAATATCCTAATGGATTTGCATAGCAAAGAAGATGGATATACTGAGAGTAAAGCTCAGAAAGCAGTTACATGAACAGACGGATTCACAGTATTTGAAATCGAGCCTTGTTACTCAAAGGCTATAGGATACTCAGCATTTGTCATTCCCAGAGATCTGTGAAGGTACAAGGGGATCTTTTACATTATGTGGAGAGGTCACAGCTCAATGCTAGAACATATGCTTTGCATCCAGAATGTTCAATGTTCATGACTGCAGCCTTATACCATTTTTGAAAGAACCCGCCTAATAAATTTAAGTGCATCTTCCAAACCAAACCACAACAACAACAACAAAATCATAAGCACACTGTTTTCTGAACATGCCCATCCTTTTTTGATATATTTGTAATGAATCTGATCTGGATTGTTGAGTGTTATGGGGGTAAATGAATTTCCTTACATAATGTCATCTATCAGCTTGGTTTGGGGGTGCTCACTAAAAGAAATGTCATCAAATATGCAGCCAGACTGTGAAATGATTGCTCCAATGATTAGGTCTCCTCTCTGATGATACTTCCATGGGAGCTGGGAGGGGTCCGTGATGGTACACATAGCAGCCTGTGCCTTGCATTCAGTTGGAGGAAACTGCAAGCCCAGAATGAGTAGCAGCAGTAACAGCAATATTCCTGCCATCTTGGACAGATCTCAGAATATGTAGTATGGAAACTTTCATGGCTTGGTACAATTTGTAATGAAGCAGGCATTATGGGTTTTCTAGCCATGTTTATTATTTGAGAAATAAATAATAAACATGGCTAGAAAACCCATAATGCCTGCTTCATTACAGATCTCAGAATGTCCACTGTCTTTCTTTGACCCACTACTAGCCTTGTTCAATGGCTCCAGAATCTTTTGCAGGATTAAGCTTGAGAAACTGAGACACTCCTTGCCATTTGCAGTTCAATAACTGAGCTCTGAGCAGCACAAGCATGATATTTTATGCTAGTCTTAACACTTTGTTATTGCTTGTGCTTGTGGTCTTGGGAAAAATCACGTGGGATTTGCCTGGATAGAGCATGCATCATAGTAATTAAAATCAATTACAGTTTTCTAAATCATTGTTCCAGACTATCATGCATGGTTAAATCATTATTGCATGAGATGAGGGCAAAGAGCATATTTGTTGAATCTCCCATGACTATGTGGGATGTGAGGGATGCTGACTGGTTACCAGGATCCAAGAAGTATAAGACAGTCAGCCGCTAAGCCCCTGGGATGGAATCCGTGAGGATGCAGATGTATTGACCCTGCTATCTGGGCATAGAGGCACTTTTTTCAAGTGGTGCTTCTCTTATATTTAGCAGGGGAAGAGTAACCATCCCTCTTTACCCTAACACATTATCTTTTCTCATGGCTGTTGCTGGAGTTCTGCATCCTTTTAGATTGTGAGCCCTATTGGCACTGGGAGCCAGTTTGTTATTTGATTTTCTCTGTAAACACAACCTTTGATCAGTCTGCTTTGTGAACATTTTGTATCAAAAAGCGGTATGAAAGTACAGGTGGGCTCCCATATCCACTGATTGGCTATCCATGGTTTCAGGTATCCACGGATCGTGGGGACCCCCCCAGGCTTTTACTTTTTTCCCAGTAAGCTTCGTTTCTTCCTTAAAGAAACAGGAGAAGCAGCCTCTGGCTGCTTATCACAGGCAAGCAGAAGGAGACTAAATCCAAGAGAGGCTCTGCAAGGTTAACAGAAACCTTGCAGAGACTCTCTAGGACTTAGTCTCGTTCTACTTGCCTGCAATGGAGGCTGCTTCTCTGTTTGTTTTAAGGAAGAAACAAAGCTTGCTGAAAGAAAAATAAGAGCTAGGGGGGCAATCATGCCTGCCTGCCGGAGAGTCAGGGTGGGTGGGGGCCCTCAGGAAACCATGGAGGGGGTGTTCGCTCTTATCCACGGTTTCAAGTATCCACGGAGGGGCCTGGAACATATCCCCAGCGGATATGGGGGCCCACCTGTATTCTTAATAATGATGACGACGAAGATGTTCTAGAGAGGACCATAGCATTGAATTGTTTTTTGATCTTTCCTCTCACCTTTCCAGACCTTGTGGCAATCATTAGATTATTGTCAGTTGTTCTTCATGGAACAGGTCCTCTTCGTAATGCTCAGAAGATGCAGATAAATATTCAGGCAATGCAGATTGTCCCCACATCCCCACAAACAACATGAAACAAGATAATTTGAAAAATAGCGCAACACATTTTAGAGGAACACATTTTAAAAAATATTTGACCCACACGGGCAGCCCAATCCTATGTAAGCATACCTGACCGCTCTATGGTACCTTGTCACTTTCATGGGCTGCTCCTGAGCAGGATACATGCCTCTATACCAATGTCTTGTCTCATGTCTGCCTGCAATGCCTGCCATGATATGCCTCTGTACCAATGTCTTGTCTCATGTCTGCCTGCAATGCCTGCCATGATATGCCTCTGTACCAATGTCTTGTCTCATAGCTGCCTGTATTAATGTGAGCACACAATGCCATGAGTGTGGAACTGTAACCCATATGTAGACACCAGCTGTTTCCCCCCCCCCTCTTTTCTCCACAGGGTCTACTGACAGGTCAGTATTTCTAGGATTGCCATGGTTGTGACCCCCAAGTTGTGTTGTTGTCTCTCTCTTTCACCCCTTTCCCTTACAGGATCATGCTCACCTTACACCTAGGGAAGGAGCGCAGACCATGCTATGTGTCTCACACCACTCAGCTGTGTTTGATTTCTATCCCTGCAGGCCTTTGCAACCGGCACACTGGCATTCCTTCAATGGTGATTGCCACCACACACCAGCTGCCATGGAACACCCCCGTGATTTAGGTCTCCCCAGGAATGTCCACCACCACCTACCTTCTGGGGAGCACCCCTGGGCCCGCAGTCTGGTTGCCCCATGGTCGTCTGCCTCGATGCTGCCAGAGGTCTGAGAGCCTGCCCTGCAACCCTCCTCAGCTGCTGCTGCTGCTCCACCTCCCTGGCTGCCTACTTGCTGTCCCTCCCCTTTCTATGGAGCAGGCTGTGGTTCCACAGGGGAAGAGCCTGCGTCTCCAGGTCCATGGGGCACGCCTGCTGCTGCTGCTGCTACGTTCTGAGTGGCTGCTGTGCCTACCCCTGGCAGCCTCGCCTGGCCATCTCTGCCAATGTTCCAGAACAATAAAGATGCCCCTTGGGCAAAGGCCCCTTGAACAACATGACCCCAATGTTACACAAGCACTGCCCCACACACAGAGAGACAGCGCCCAGCACACAAGGCCCTGCATGAATCCCAGCCAGGGCCTGCCACAGCCAGCCCAGGGAGAACACAGCAGGGGGGCTGCCAGACCCTCCAGGCTCAGAGAGGAGGGGGGAGTTGGGGGGCCTCTCAGGCAGGCAACCACTGACAGGCGACATGGCACACGTCCGCCACGTCCGTGAAGAGCCCTTTCAGCAACCGGGGCTCTCACCCACCCTCGGTCCGCCGGTCAACGGCGTCCGTTTCCGCCCGTCAACGGCGTCCGTTTCCGCCCTCAGTCCGCCCGTCAACGGCGTCCGTTTCCGCCTGTCAACGGCGTCCGTTTCCGCCCTCAGTCCGCCCGTCAACGGCGTACGTTACCGCCCTCGGTCCGTCTGCATGAGAGGCGGCCGTTCCTGCATTGCCTCCATCTGCGAAGTGACCCCTGTGTCCCTATTAGTCTCTGCAGACCCCTCTCCCTGTATCCCTCTCCCACCAGCCTTGTTGTCTGTCTGTTTCTGACCCACCCGTGCCCCTCCCCAGCACCCCCTGCCTGTGTGCCTGCCTCCCCTCCCACTCCCTGATGATGGACGCTGGCATCCCCCACCCCGCTGGAGCGCCTGCCGCGAGGCGCCGACGTTGCCCCATCTGGGGGTGTGATGAGCTGCGTGAGCCCTTCACGCTCGCAGCAGACAAGCCCAAGGCATCTCTCGGTCTTGGCCGGGGCACGGAGCAGAAGCCATGCCGGGATGCCTTCTTTGTGGGCATAGCCACGGCCCTGGAGGCCCAGCGCTTCAGGCAGCGCACGGGCATGTCCTGGCAGAGGCGGTTCCAGACTTCATGAGACCCCCCTTGAGTGTGATGTTCCCACCCCCTCCCCTCCATGACTCCCACGTGCAGCCTCACCGTGGCTTGGGGGTGGCATCGCCTTCTGCAGGAGGGAGGGCAATGGCACTCCCCCCTGCGGCAGGTGGCTAATGCCCAGGGTGCCCTGGGGCAGCTGGCACTGGCACAACCTCAGCCCTTCCGCTGAGGGCCCAGTGCCTGCAGGCCCACCTGTGGCTGCCCATCTGCTGCGACTGCTGCAGCAGCTGTGGTAGGTGCACACAGATGAGCTGAGGAGGGGGCTCTTCGCTTCCACAAGACTGACAGCTCCCCACAGGTGCCTGCCTGCCTCTGTGGTAAGTTTTGCCTTGATCCTGGCCCATTGCTCTTGCCTCCTGCCTAACTCAGGCACAGTTGCAGCCTAACTCGGTCCTATTTTGGGCCCCAATTGTGCCACAATTGGGCCTCAACTGTGCCTGAGTTGGGCTGAGTTGGGCTGGACTGAGCCCTTAGAAACCACTTTGCTCGTAATAATAATTTAATTTAAGGATGTTTATCTCTGAATCCAACAAAATGACTTCTAATGTCGCAATGAACATGAGATCTGATTTACAAGTGCAACATTACCTGTGTACATTGTAGATTTGAAGGGAACAGTCCACATTTGTCCCCCATGGCTCCGAGCGTGGGCCTGAATGAGGACATCTTTTGCAATGCACGTGCTACAGCATGGACCACATTGTAGATGCTGTAGCTGTGGCCATTCATGCTCATTTCAAAGAGGGTACCTGGGACGTTCTTCAACTTCTCTTGTCCAGTGCAAATATGAGTGTTCTCTTTGCCTTCATCAACATTAGAAAATAAGCAATCAAATGCATGTTCCCAGAAGATCCTGAGAAAATCATCTGCTTTTTGTGTGTCAGAATGGAGGAACTGAAGGAATTCAGAAAACCCCAGCACTTCATTGGAGTGAATTGCAAAAGACAAGGCACCATGGAAGAATTTTATATCAAAATGTTTGTCCATTGTCGATGATGAAAAATCCCACCGGGCCGTCATAATCCACACTTTCCCTATAGAAGTCTCAGTAGCATCTTCTAACATGGTATAAAAATATAGTATCATTTTTAAAGCTGTTGTGGTTTGAGTCTCTGCATTGACAACATATACTTTGACTTCAGAATTGATTAGTGACATGATCCTGGCCACAAGGGGGTTTGCTAGTTTTATAGTCTCCAGTACTTGTGCCATCTCTATCAATTGTGTGAGTACCGGTATTTTTTTACTGAAGGCTGTACAGATTCCATGTTCAGTTAGCATTTATATCATGGTCCTCGCAAATTTTTCTCCATCGTCATTATCTGAAACAATGATCCCAACCCACATCCATTGGAAACGTTGGAGTAGATGGACAATCCCTTTGTACTGATGTGCTTCATTGTGGACCATCCGGTAAAAGGAAGGGAGCTGCATTTTAACATTCCTCATTGGAACTGATACACAGTAGGCAATCTAAGTGAAAATGTAAGGATAATAATAATTTTCAGAAAGGGGGGGGCAGAACTAATGCTAAACTGTAATCAATCCAGTCAAATATTTGCTGAGCAGAAACATTTTCTGAAATTAAAGGCTCATTTCTTTCTTTAGATGGGAAGAATGTGAATGAATACAATAGCAAAGAGAAACGCGCTGGCACCCCACTCGGGGGTCGGCGCCGATTGCTTGGCTCCGCCTCCGAAGCGCGGGGCAATGTCGTGAATGGCAGCAGCCGATTGGCTGCTGCCAGTCACGGGGGCGGGACTGACGTAGGCGAAGCAAACGCTTCGCGCTGAGCCGGTCAGTCGTCCCCCAGCCAGCGAAGGAGCAACAGCGGAGCCGAAGCACTCCGCTGCGATGCGTCTTTGGCTTGGGCCTGTGCCTCTGGCCTTTGGCCTGCGGCGGGAGCCCGGGGAGTGCTTGCTGCGTCCCCGTGCTCGGGGGGAGGAAGCGGGCCGCGGCAGTCGGGTCTTTAGAGGCCCGGAGGGGCCTGAGCGCTGCGTTTTCAGCGCTCCAACGGTCGCGCCCAGGCGCGTTTGCTTGCTGTGTCCACGGGGGAGAGGGGATAGCCCCCCTCCCTCCGTCTCGGCCTGGGTGTGGGCCTTAAGCTCCTTCTGCCCTCCTAGGGGGGTAGTCTTGCCGCGCCCAGGGGGGTGTTCTTTCTCAGGCCCTCTTCTCGGGCTGGCTGGCCCCTGGATCCTCGTGCGACCTCCTCCTCAGCAGCTGCGTGCTGGCTGCCTCTCTGCTGCTTCGGCCTGGGAGGTCCTGAGCCTTGCTGCCTCTGCAGCTCCTCGTTCCCCAGCAGCGTGGGACATTGTGGGGCGCTGCCTTACCCTTGGCACTTTTCTTGGGATCGAGCTTGACTCTGTGGCGGCCTGTTCCAGGCTGCCTCAGGCCAAGCTGACCAGGCTCCTTGACTTAGTTGCGGCGGCCTTGTCCGCCTCGAAGCTCACCCTACGGGAGCTTCAAGTTTTGGTGGGCCACTTGAACTTTGCCTGCAGGGTGATCGCCCCGGGCCGGGCCTTTTTGCGCCGCCTGTGCGACGCAATGGCAGGCCTGAAGTCTCAGCATCATAGACTCAGGGTGTCGGGGGTCATACGCGAAGACCTACGCATGTGGCTTGACTTTCTTAAGGGTTTTAACGGGGTGTCCTTTTGGAGGACAGAGCAGTTGTTGGAGGCGGAGCTGGAGGTGCATTCGGACGCATCTGGCAACTTTGGGTTTGGGGTCTATTTCCGGGGTCGTTGGTGTTCGGCGCCTTGGCCCCAGGAGTGGGCTGAGCAGGGGATCACGACTGACCTTACTTTTCTTGACCTCTTTCCCATAGTTGTGGCCGTTTATTTATGGGGTGACTGTTTTAGGAATTCCAGTCACCCCAGCGATGTCTCAGTTCGGCGATGTCTCAGTTGCGGGTGGTGTGCTTTTCATCCAGCTCCGGTGGTCAAAAACTGACCAGAGGGCCCGGGGCAGGACAGTACGGTTGAACGGTGTTCCCGGACTGGCCTTTTGTCCAGTTCGGGCGCTATCAACTTATCTCTCAATGCGGGGCGCTTGGCCGGGCCCCCTTTTTTCCCATCAGGGTGGATCCCCGTTGACCCTTTTTCAGTTTCGCTCCATTGTGAACAGGGCCTTGCTTCACTCAGGATTTTCCCCTGCCCTTTATGGATTACATTCCTTCCGGATTGGGGCGGCATCACTTGCCACAGCAAGTGGTCTTCCCCCGTCCACCGTGCAGCGCATAGGTCGCTGGCGGTCTGAAGCATACAAGGGTTATGTGCGGAAGTACTGAAGTGTGGGGACGCCAGTTGCCAGGGGGGGTGGTTTGGTTTAGTTAGGGGGTAGGTTGCTTGGCCCTTGCCCTCCCTGTTTCTGTCATGGGCCTAAGGTTGACCCCATTGTTGTCCAGTTTTGGACTTGTTCCTTTTGATTTGTTGGCTTCACCCCGGGGGGGGGGGGTTGCCGGGCCTTGGTGGCTGTGTGGGTCACGCCTGGTGGCGTGGGAGGGGCCCTGCTAGTCCATTCGGTGACCCATAAGGTCTGCATGGGGTCAACGGCCAACGCCTTGACACCTTAGCAGGTGTTTTACGGGTTGTCGTTTCTTTAGTTTTAGGTTGCTTGTTATTAACGGTTTTTTCTTTATCTCCAGGTCGCTGCAGCTCGTTCCCGGTGCGGGTACTGATTTGCAGACATTCCATAGTATTCTGGGCCAGGAAGAGAGCAGCGTCCTCGAGCTTCGGCTCCCAGCTGGGGTTATCGGACCTGGCCACGGTTTGGTGGGTGGCACGGCGGGGGATGCTTTGGGGCCAGCTCCTCCCTCTGTTGCTGGAATTTTTGGGATCTCGTCCCCCTCCACAGGTGTTAGTGATTCACCTTGGTGAAAACGACCTGGGACAGAGGACTTCGCTGTCCTTGAGGATCCAGGTCAAGGAGGATGTCACCAGAATCAGGCGAATGCTACCAGGGGTCGTTATCCTCTGGTCATGCTTGCTCCCTCGTAGGGTCTGGCGGGGGGTATCCCACCCGCGACGCATGGACCTTACCAGAAAGAAGGTGAACGCTTATCTGAAGCGCTTTTTTCTTAGGGGGGGACGACATCATCAGTCACCCCGATATTCTTTTCCGTACGCCGGAGCTTTTCAGGAGCGACGGCGTGCACCTGTCCCAGGTTGGGGCCGATTTATTTTTGAGAGACTTGCAGCAGGGGATTCGTAACTTTTTGCTTTATGGGGCGGTAGGGGTTAAGCGCTAGGCTAACCCCTCCGTGTGGTAGGTAGCGTGCGGGGGGGGTAGCCAGGCATCCCTTTGTTTGGCATACATCTGGAGGTTAGCAAAGCCTTGGGGGCAAGCCAGAACCGCTTATACGATACTGTCCTGGATCGGTGAGGCTGGCTGGCAAACCCCAGGGCTGGAAGGGCAAGACCACCTTTAGGCTTTCCTGGGGTGGGTCTTGCTGTCCAGCTGCCTCAACCCTTCAGGGTTGGCAAGGATATGCTGGCTTGGTCAAAGCCCATGTCAGAATTGAGCTCGGATGTGATGCCCGTTTATCTGGAGGAGGCAGACGGCTAGGGCCGTTTCCCCCAAAATTAGATCCCGCACGCTTTAGTGGGGGGGGTTAATTAATTTAGTTAATTTAATTAATTTAATTAATTAGTTAAATTTATTTATTAATATATTTATTACGTTTCAGTTTAGTTTGAAGTCATTAACCCCTCGCCCTGCTGCAGTCTGTGTTGTTAACTAATAAAGTGGCCCTTTAATCCAAGACATTGTCTCGCGTTTTCATTAAGGGGGGATGCACGAGTAAAATACTGTGGATCTTTTCTATATTTATTAAAAATACCCCATCTTTCCTAACCCCTGCTAACTGGGCAAGAGACACTTTTTCAATTGGTGCTCCACTTATACAGTATTTAGCAGGGGAGGAGTAACTGCTCCCCTTTCACCCCAGCACAGTGTCTTTTCTGGTGGCTGTTTGCTGGTGGTGTTCTGCATCATTTTTAGATTGTGAGCCCTTTTGGGACAGGGATCCATTAAATCATTTGATTTTTGTCTGTAAGCCACTTTGTGAACTTTTTGTTGAAAAGCGGTATATAAATACTGTTAATAATAATAATAATACTGTTAATAATAATAATAATAATAATAATAATAATAATAATAATAATAATAATAATAATTCAAGATTTGTTTTATTTCATTAAAAAGATGAGAAATAAATCAAGTTTCTGCTGAGATGAAGCCAAGTTCTGAGGCGAAGGATTACTACTCCAACATGTAACTTTCCTATCTGAACTAACTTTCCTATCTGAATGTGTGAAAGACTTCCGCGTCAGTTCCGTTGTCAATTACTTCGTTCCCGCGCTTTTGCAATACAAAGTAACGAACTGCTGTGCTTGCTTGGTGTACCATCTATCAGTCTTCAGACTCTCCTAAGAAAATGTTTCTGGCTGGAAAGAAATGAGACATCGGACTACACTAGTTTTGACTTTGGATTTTAATGATTTTTAGCCTGTCTGCATTGTTGAAGAAATTCGGAGATTGCTGACAGGATCGATTGTTGTTTTTATCTCAGCTGGACTTTGTTCTTACATGGCTTCTATACTCGTAATTCCTATCTCTCTGCATTTGGATGGAGTAGAAAGAAATCAAAATCACCATGCCCCATTCATGTAAATCAATAAGTGTTCCTGACTATAACAGAAAAGGATCAATACTGTTGTTGTTGTTGTTGTTGTTGTTCAGTCGTTAAGTCGTGTCCGACCCTTCGTGATCCCATGAACCATATCCCGCCAGGCCTTCCTGTCCTCCACTATCTTCCTGAGTTAGCTCATTTTCATGTTTGTTGCATCGGTGATGCTGTCTAACCATCTCATCCTTGGCCTTCCCCTTCTCCTTTTGCCTTCAATCTTTCCCAGCATCAGAGTCTTCTCCAGAGAGTCCTCTCTTCGCATTAGGTGGCCAAAATATTTGAGTTTCAGCCTTAGTACCTGTCCTTCCAGGGAACAGTCAGGGTTGATTTCATTTAGAATTGACTGATTTGATCTCCTAGCAGTCCAAGGGACTCTCAGGAGTCTTCTCCAGCACCACAGTTCAAAAGCATCTATTCTTCAGCGCTCAGCCTTCCTTATGGTCCAACTCTCGCAACCATACATTGCTACTGGGAACACCATCGCCCTGACTATGCGAACTTTTGTTGGCATGGTGATATCTCTGCTTTTTATTATGCTGTCTATATACTGTTACTGTTAGAGATGAAAAAGCTTCCTGGCTCATGTGATTGTTTTACCTGTGGAATCTTATAGAGGCCTAGTTGAGTAGCCATGTGAAGGGAGATTTCAGAATCAAGTCCCCCAATAACAGCTAACAGATGCAGTTGCTTGCCACATTTGAAGTTGGGAACAATCCTTTCCTGGGTGGAAAGAAGTTTCAGGGTGTTCTGATGCGTCATCCTTGCACTGGCATAACTGTCATAAATGTGGAACCCCAGGCTGACATTTGGTAGGATCTTTGAGTTCTCATTGATCTCCTTCACAGCAAAGACCAAGGACAGGACACGTTGGTAGTTTTTGGGAACTGGACTAAAGGAAGTGGTACATTTTGTAAGAAACAGAAATTCAACTGTTCATGAAGTATCTACATGAAAGCATTCCTCTTATATAAATTATCATAGCCTCTAATGTCATTAGAGCCTGGGGGAAAAAAGATAGTTAAGTAATAGCTCGATCCTATTGAGCCTCTGTGCCAGCCTAGCACACGCTAGACTGTCGCAAATGTGTTGGAAAGCATGTTGTGACAGTGCACGAGATGTCCGAGCCAGTGCAGAGGCTTGCATTGGCCCTGACATACCGGAGCTCTGAGGGATGCATTGCAGCCTAGCTAAGCCGGCGCAGGGTGGGTAGGTGGGCAGAAGGTTTGTTCAGATCAGGCCTGGTATTGTTTCCTTCTGGGCCATTTTTCTTGCACAGGTCTCCTGGACTTGTGCCAGCAAAATAACTGGTGTGGGTCCGAGGAGGTCCATTGCAGGGGCTGGGGCTTTACTTGAGGTAAGGGTAAAGGTAAGGTTCTCCCTTCCCCATACTTTCTTAAACTCTAAGTAGATTGATACAATCCGTAACTAGGCAACCTGTCTTCCCTGTTGTTCCCCCCCCTCATACTCTGCACTAAAAACAAATGTATAATAGTGATGTCCTGCCAGTTCTGATTTAAAAAAAAATCACAGGCATCATTCAAATCAAGTTAATTACAAGTCAGCTATGTTGATTTCAATTGGACCATTAAGGACAAATTTATCTCTCCCAAAACCCTCTCATTTAAATCAATGGTGATAAGAAATGCTTCACTTTGGTTGAAGTATGCCTACCTTACCTTGATCTGTAGCATCTTACACAGAGTATCTAAAATCAGTGTTCCCCATTTCTACTGATGCTTAACATAACAAACCCCGCCAACTGGCTTATAAGTTGCTGAAAAACTCAGAAAAGAGGTTGCTATGTTTAAAAAAAATGGACACCCTTGATCATCTCTGGGTATTATTTGAAGTATAGCAAGAAATATATTTTAAAAAATGGGACATTATGGCTATCACCTCCTTCATGGATCATTGCCTTGTCGTGGCGAAGGGGCTTGCGTAACTCAATGAAGCCATGAGCTATGCCGTGCAGGGACACCCAAGACGGACAGGTCGTAGCAGAGAGTTCTGACTAAAAGTGATCCACTGGAGAAGGAAATGGCAACCCACTCCAGTAACCTTGCCAAGAAAATCCCATGAACAGTACCAAAAGGCTAAAAGATATGACGCCGGAAGATGAGCCCCTCAGGTCGGAAGGTGTCCAATATGCTACTGAGGAAGAGCGGAGGACTATTCCAAGTAGACTCAGAAAGAGTGAAGCGGCTGGGCCAAAGCCAATAGGACGTCCAGCTGTGGATGTGTCTGAGGTCGAAAGGAAAATCCAATGCTGCAAGGAGCAATACTGCTTAGGAACATGGAATGTGAGGTCTATGAATCAAGGCAAGCTGGATGTGGTCAAAAATGAGATGATAAGATTGAACATTGACATCTTGGGAATCAGCGAACTAAAATGGACGGGCATGGGCGAATTTAAGTCAGGTGACCATCATATCTACTACTGTGGGCATGAATCCCTTAGAAGAAATGGAGTAGCCCTCATAGTCAATAAAAGAGTGGGAAAGGCAGTACTGGGGTGCAACCTCAAAAACGACAGAATGATTTCAGTTCGAATCCAAGGCAAACCATTCAACATTACAGTAATCCAAGTGTATTCCCCAACCACTGATGCCGAAGAAGATGAAGTTGACCGGTTCTATGAAGACCTACAACACCTTCTAGAACTAGCACCCAAAAAAGATGTCCTTTACATCATAGGAGACTGGAATGCTAAAGTAGGAAATCAAGAAATAAACGGAACAACAGGCAAGTTTGGCCTTGGAGCGCAAAATGAAGCAGGGCAAAGGCTAACGGAGTTCTGTCAAGAGAACACGCTGGTCATAGCAAACACTCTCTTCCAACAACACAAGAGGCGACTCTACACATGGACATCACCAGATGGTCAATACCGAAACCAGATAGATTATGTGCTTTGCAACCAAAGATGGAGAAGCTCTATACAATCAGTAAAAACAAGACCTGGAGCTGACTGTGGCTCAGATCATGAGCTTCTTATTGCAAAATTCAGACTTAAACTGAAGAATGTAGGGAACACCACTAGACCAGTCAGATATGACCTAAACCATATCCCTTACGAGTATACAGTGGAGGTGAAGAATAGATTTAGGGCATTAGACCTGGTAGACAGAGTGCCAGAAGAACTATGGACGGAAGTTCGTAACATTGTACAGGAGGCAGCAACTAAAACCATCCCAAAGAAAAAGAAATGCAAGAAAGCAAAGTGGCTGTCAGATGAGGCTTTACAAATAGCTGTGGAAAGAAGGAATGCAAAAAGCAAAGGTGAAAGGGAAAGATATAAACAACTGAATGCAGAGTTCCAGAGAATAGCAAGGAGAGATAAGAAGGCCTTCTTAAATGAACAATGCAAGGAAATCGAGGAAAACAACAGAATGGGGAGGACTAGAGATCTCTTCAAGAAAATTGGAGATACCAAGGGAACGTTTTGTGCAAAGATGGGCATGATAAAGGACAAAAAAGGCAAGGACCTAACAGAAGCAGAAGAGATTAAGAAGAGATGGCAAGAATACACAGAAGAACTATACAAGAAAGATCTTAATGTTCCTGGTGACCACGCTGGTGTGGTCACTGACCCAGAGCCGGACATCCTAGAGAGTGAAGTCAAGTGGGCCTTAGGTAGCATTACTAACAACAAAGCTAGTGGAGATATTAATATCCCAGCTGAGCTACTTAAAATCCTAAATGATGATGCTGTGAAAGTGCTGCACTCAATATGCCAACAAATTTGGAAAACTCAGCAGTGGCCAAAGGATTGGAAAAGGTCAGTTTACGTTCCAATTCCAAAGAAGGGCAGTGCCAAAGAGTGTTCAAACTACCGTACAATTGCACTCATTTCACATGCTAGCAAGGTTATGCTCAAAATCCTACAAGCTAGGCTTCAGCAGTACGTGGACCGAGAACTACCGGACGTACAAGCTGGGTTTCGAAGAGGCAGAGGAACTAGAGATCAAATTGCCAACATGCGGTGGATCATGGAGAAAGCACGAGAGTTCCAAAAAAACACCTACTTCTGCTTCATTGACTACGCAAAAGCCTTTGATTGTGTGGATCACAACAAACTGTGGCAAATTCTTAAAGAGATGGAGGTACCAGACCACCTTACCTGTCTCCTGAGAAACCTGTATGCGGGTCAAGAAGCAACAGTTCGAACCGGCCATGGAACAACCGATTGGTTCAAAATTGGGAAGGGAGTACGGCAAGGCTGTATATTGTCACCCTGCTTATTTAACTTATATGCAGAGTACATTATGAGAAATGCAGGGCTGAATGAATCACAAGCCGGAATCAAGATTGCCGGGAGAAATATCAACAACCTCAGATATGCAGACGATACCACCCTAATGGCAGAAAGTGAAGAAGAACTAAAGAGCCTCTTGATGAGGGTGAAAGAGGAGAGTGCAAAAGTTGGCTTGAAACTCAACATTAATAAAACTAAGATCATGGCATCGGGTCCCATCAATTCCTGGCAAATAGAAGGGGCAGAAATGGAAGCAGTAACAGATTTTACTTTTCTGGGTTCCAATATCACTGCAGACGGAGACAGCAGCCATGAAATTAAAAGACGCTTACTCCTTGGAAGGAAAGCTATGGCAAACTTAGACAGCATAATAAAAA
Organism: Plestiodon gilberti rubricaudatus; assembly: GCA_026170595.1. Taxonomy (NCBI): domain Eukaryota; kingdom Metazoa; phylum Chordata; class Lepidosauria; order Squamata; family Scincidae; genus Plestiodon; species Plestiodon gilberti. Next base: position 26,069,769 of record JANXHW010000006.1, read on the forward strand.
GCAGAGATATCACCATGCCAACAAAAGTTCGTATAGTCAGGGCGATGGTGTTCCCAGTAGCAATGTATGGTTGCGAGAGTTGGACCATAAGGAAGGCTGAGCGCCGAAGAATAGATGCTTTCGAACTGTGGTGCTGGAGAAGACTCCTGAGAGTCCCTTGGACTGCTAGGAGATCAAATCAGTCAATTCTAAATGAAATCAAGCCTGACAGTTCCCTGGAAGGACAGGTACTAAGGCTGAAACTCAAATATTTTGGCCACCTAATGCGAAGAGAGGACTCTCTGGAGAAGACTCTGATGCTGGGAAAGATTGAAGGCAAAAGGAGAAGGGGAAGGCCAAGGATGAGATGGTTAGACAGCATCACAGATGCAACGAACATGAAAATGAGCAAACTCAGGAAGATAGTGGAGGACAGGAAGGCCTGGCGGGATATGGTTCATGGGATCACGAAGGGTCGGACACGACTTAACGACTGAACAACAACAACAATGGCTATCACATTCTAATGGATCTTTATTTATAGTAGACTTGATGGATATAAAGTGGGTCAAGCACAGACTAGGAAAGCAGTAAAACAGAAAGATCATGTTATTTGAAATGGAGCCTTATTACTGAAAGGTAATAGGTAGGTCAACATCTGGCATTGCCAGAGAACTGCGGAAGTGCAGGGGAATCTTTGATATTATTTGGAATTAAACATGGGGAGATATCTCAGCTCATTGCCAGTGCATATGCTCTGTATGCAGAACGTTCAAGAGCCAGCATCTCCCAGTTGGGTAGAGGAAGCTTCCACCTTGCAGAGCAGCTGCTAATCAGCATCAAGAATTACCAAACTAGGTGGCGCAACAGTGTGACTTGGTGTATATAAGGCAGTTTTCTAACTTCCACAGAAGGCAGAAGTGCATTAAAGGACCCAGGAAGGAAGAAGTGAATAACATGAAATCATGTGGTAGTAGAAAAGACAAGCACACCATATAGAAGAAAACATATTTGCAGCCAAATCCTAAGCATACTGTATTTACGCAGAAATCAATTCAGTAGCCCCTACTCTCTAGTCAGTGGGTTCAAGATTGCAGTCTTGCATAATTTTTTAATCAGTCCTGCTAATACATTGAGGCTGCAATGGTAGTCATACTTTCCTGGGAGTAAGCTTCATAGGACATAATGGGGTTTATTTATGAGTAGACATGCATAGGATTGTGCTGTTAAGTGCATCTTCCTAAAAACAGACTGTGTTCTGAACATGGCCATCCTTGATGACTTATCTCCAACAGATGTGATCAGGGCTGGTGAACGTTATGGGGGAGGATAGTTAATGGATTTCCTTACATCATTTCATCTATCAGCTTGGTTTTAGGGTGCTCGCTGAAAGAAATGTCATCAAATATGCATCCAGACTGTGAAATGATTGCTCCAATGATGAGGTCTCCTCTCTGATGATACTTGTATGGCAACTGGGAGGGATCAGTGATGGTACACATATCAGGGTGTGCCTTGCATTCAGTTGGAGGAAACTGCAGGCCCAGAATGAGTAGCAGCAGTAACAGAAATATTTCTGCCATCTTGGGCATATCTCAGAATGTCCACTGTCTTTCACCCACTACTAGCCTTGTTTAATGGCTCCAGAATCTTTTGCAGGATAACTCTTGAGAAACTGAGACACTGCTGGTTGTTTGCAGTTCCGTAACTGAGCTCTGAGCAGCACAAGCATGATATTTTATGCTGGTATTAATACTTGCTTATTGCTTGTACTTGTGGCCTTAGAAAAATCCACGTGGGATTTGCCTAGATAGAGCATGCATTATAGTAATTAAAATCAATTACAGTTTTCTAAACCATTGTTCCTGACTACTGTGCTGGGCGAGATCATTTTTGCATGAGATGAGAAAAGGAAGATATTTAAAAATATGCAAAAACGTTCATCGCCCAATGTAATACAAACTGAGGTAAAATTTACAGGTTTCAGAGCCATGTAGAAAAATATATCTGTATCATTTTAAAATCCTTTATGAATAAACCAGGTAAAATTCCACATGGAAAAAAACTTTAAAAACTTAAAAACAACCATAAACAATCGTAAAAGGACACACACAAAAACAAGGACACCGTGTTTTAGCCACGTCCAGAGCTACGCCGTGTAAACTCTTGCACAGTAATGCCGGCCGTATCTGGGGCTTGGAGGGAGGTCGGGATACCGGGGATCTGGTCCCCTGGAATCCCCGCCCCCTCCAGTCCGAGGGTGGCCTGTGGCAGCCCTCCCCCGATGCCCGGTCCGCCCTTCAGCTGCCCCAACCATGCCCCAACCAGCGTAGGTCTTACCTTCTCCTGCCAGCCCTAAGATGGCAGAGCAAGCAACGCAGGCCACAGAGCCGGCGTTGCTTGCTCTCCAGGTGTCGCGCACATGCTTTATGGTTATGCCACCTCCATTCTTTTTCTTTTCTCCCTTTAAAAAAAACAATATAGACACAGTAACTAACACCCAGGTGACTTTCCAGTTGTTCATGCTCAGATATGAGAACTGGTATGAAAGCAAGAAAGCATTGTTTTTATAGAAGCTTGGTGTAGGGACTGTGGATAACCCGTTTTGTGTCTATTGCATTGGCAATATTACCTTACACCCCCCAATAAGCACGCCAGACAAACACAAGTTTGGGTAAATGGTCACTTTATTGAATAAACAACATACCTACAGAGGGAAAATAACTTGGGCAACTCAACCCCACCAAAGGCATGTGGGACTAAATGAGGCAAACAGCACTAACCGTCTACCTCCCCCTGTTTTAAATTGGTGTAAGCACCCTGACTCCAGGACCCCTTGGTCACTGCCCAAGGGAGCCTATCACAGCCAACCCTGAAGGGTTGAGACAGCGGAGCAGTTTAGATTCCTATACTGGCCAAGCCATTGATGGTCTTCACTTGCTCCAGTGAGGGGGCTTGCCAGCCAGTCTCACCGACCCGGTCAAGCGTCGTAATGAGCAGTCCTGGCTCACCTCCTGACCTTGCCGACCTCAAGATTCACGCAGAGTCCCATCAATCCTACCTACCCATACCCGCACACCTCCTGCCAGGTGACGCACTGGCTAAACAACCAATCTCCTGACACAGACTGAGGTAGGAAAAAAACCCACCAACTTCGTGCTAGTCAGTTGGTGGCCAAAAATTCCTACCTGGCCCCCCAAAAGGCAACTGACTAATCCCAGAATATGACAAGGGAGGGCGAGAGGGGATTGCTTTCCAGGCGGTGACTGAGAGCCGGCAAAAGGCCAGCTGCTATCCCTCAGCCGCATGCCCCCCGTGACCTTTCCGGCCAATAGGCTGGCCAGAAACTTGCACCTCTGCCTGGCGTACACGAATGCTTCTCAGGGTGATTCTCTTTGCTACCAGAACTGGGAAGGAGGGGGTAGTCTGCAAATATTTTGTTGTAATATGCTATCAGGTAATATAAGCAAACATTTGTGAAACTGATGCTTATTAATTTCGCCTTATTAGCTGACCCTTGCTGTTTAGTTCAGGTCTCAGGAGAATTATATAACATTTGGGGAAAAAGATACAGCCCAGCAACCCAGCGCTAGAGGCCAAGATAGAGAAGATCTCCACAGCCACCATATATTTTCCCTTGGTACTCAGGTAAGGTGGAACAAAGGACAACCAAACACTGCAAAACACCAACATACTGAAGGTGATGAACTTGGCTTCATTGAAACTGTCTGGCAACTTCCTGGCCTGGAAAGCCACAGTGAAGCTGACCATAGCCAGAAATCCCAGGTACCCCAGAACACAATAAAACATAGTGATGGAGCCTTCATTGCATTCCACCACAATTTCTTCAGCTAGAGAGTCCATATCCAAATGAAGGAATGGAGGAGCAGTGCAGAGCCACACAACACAAATAGTTACTTGTATCAGGGAGCAACCAAGAATAATAGAGTTTGCCAGTGTCTTTCCCACCCATTTCCTCAAACTGGATCCTGGCTTGGTGGCCATGAAAGCCAGAACCACAGTGATAGTTTTAGCCAAGACACAGGAAACAGCCACTGAGAAGATGAGACCGAAAGATGTTTGTCGTAAATAACAGGTTATTTTCTGAGGCTGGCCAATGAATAGCAAGGAGCAGAGGAAGCAGAGCAATAGGGAGACAAGTTGAGAGTAGGTGAGGTCTCGATTGTTGGCTTTGACAATGGGAGTGTCCCGGTTTTTGATGAAAATCCTGAGGAAGCCCTAGGCCTCCAGGACCATGGCAATGCCCACAGAGAAGGCATCCCAGCGCGCGTTCTGCTCTGTGCCCCGGCCACGACCGAGAGATGCCGTGGGCATGTCTGCAGAGAGCGAGAAGGGCTCACGCAGCTCATAACGCCCCCAGATGGGGCGACGGTGGCGCCTCGCGGCAGGCGCTCTGGTGGGGTGGAGGGTTGCCAGCTGCCATCATCAGGGAGTGGGAGGGGAGGCACACACACAGGCAGGCAGACAGTGGGTGCTGGGGAGGGGAACGGGTGGGTCAGAGACAGACAGACAACAAGGCTGGTGGGAGAGGGATACAGGGGGAGGGGTCTTTAGAGACCGATATGGACACAGGGGTCACTTCGCAGATGAAGGCAATGCAGGAACGGGTGCCTCTTATGCAGAAAGGACCTTGGGCAGAACAGATGCCATTGACGGGTGGACCGAGGGCAGAAACGGACGCCATTGACGGGTGGACCTAGGGCCGAACGGACGCTGCTGACAGGCGGACCGTGGGCGGAACGGACGCCGCTGACAGGCGGACCGTGGGCGGAACGGACGCCGCTGACAGGCGGACCGTGGGCGGGTGAGAGCCCCGGTTGCCGAAAGGGCTCTTCACGGACGCGGTGGACGCACGCGGATCCAGTATGGGCGCCATGGTGCCTGTCAGTGTTTGCCTGCCTGAGAGGCCCCCCAACTTCCCCCTACCCTGTGAGTGCTGAGGGTCTGGCAGCCCCCCTGCTGTGGTCTCCCTGGGAAGGACGTGGCAGTCCCTGGATGGGAGTCATGCAGGGGCTTGTGGGCTGGGGGCTGTCTCTGTGTGTGTGTGGGGGCAGTGCTTGTGCAACATTGGGGACATGTGTTTCAAGGGGCATCTTTATTATTCTGGAACGTTAGTAGAGGTGGCCAGGCGAGGCTGCCAGGGGTAGTCACAGCAGCCAATCTGACAACAGCAGCAGCACACCTGCCCCATGGACCTGGAGATGCAGGCTCTTCCCCTGTGCAGCAGCAGCACCAGCAGCTGAGGAGGGTTGCAGGGCAGGCTCCAGGACCTCTGACAGCAGTGAGGCAGATGACCGTGGGGCAACCAGACTGCAGGCCCAGGGGTGATCCCAGGAAGGTAGGTGGTAGTGGACGTTCCTGGGGAAACAAGGGGGTGTTCCATGGCAGCTGGTGTGTGGAAGCAGTCGCCATTGAAGACATGCCAGTGTGTCAGTTGCAAAGGCCTGCAGGGAGAGAAATAAAACACAGCTGAGAGGTGTGAGACACATAGCATGGTCTGCGCTCCTTCCCTGGGTGTAAGGCGAGCATGATCCTGTAAGGGGAAAGGGTCAAAGAGAGAGAAGACAACACAACTTGGGGGTCACAACCATGGCAAACCTAGCAATACTGACCTGTCAGTAGACCCTGTGGAGAAAAGGGGGGGGGAAACAGCTGGTGTCTACATAAGGCTAACGGTTCCACACTTGTGGTATTGTGTGCTCACATGACTACAGGCAGCAATCAGATAAAACAGTGGTAAAGAGGCATGTTTCCTATATATCATAGCGGGCATTGCAGGCAGTTATCAGACAAGACATTGGTATAGAGGCATATCATTGCAGGCAGTTATCAGAGAAGACATTGGTAAAGAGGCATATCATTGCAGGCAGTTATCAGAGAAGACATTGGTATAGCGTCATGTATCCTACCTATATGTCTATATGCAAAGAGACAGCAATCAGAACTCATGTCAGCACAACCCCTGCTCTTACCTGCACTTACCTGCTGGTGTTGTTGCCTGTGGGGGGGGGGAGAGGGGCTGGGAGAAAGACATGGGTTAGCAAACACTTGCATGGAGGCAGCTGCCCAGGCACAGCTGTAAACAGGTTGGCCACAGCCAGAACAGCCCTCTCTGCCCTAGAGGGAGGCAGAGAGGAGAAGAGAGAAGTGGGGTGTTTGTGAATTTTGCCCTCCACCGACAAAGTCCCACTTTGTGGCTGTGGGGGACAGAACCGCACGCCACATGCTCAGAGAGAGAGAGAGAGTGACTGGAGGTCTGGGGCTGGGCTTTTGTTGGAATGAGAGGGCTGGCTTGGGTAAGGTAAAATGGCTCCTATGGGTCTCCTCAAATTTAAGTTCACCCTTTTTGTCGACCCAAATTTTGTGCCTGAATTTTGTGCCTGAATTTTGTGCCTGAATCAGGGGGTCGCCAGTGTCTGGAACCGGAACAAATTTCGTTACCACCCCCGTGACGCCCACGGAACGCCCACTTTTAGGCCGCAATTGTGCCGCAATTGTGCCGGCGCCCGTACTGCGCATGCGTGTGGCGTCCGTCGTACATTCGTCCTACGTCCGGCACAATTGCAGCACAAATTCGGCCTCTCTAGCACAATTCAGGCACAATTCGAGCACAAATCGCTTAGGCTCCAGTTGTGCCTGAATTGTGCCGCTGAGGCCTTAGGCTGGACCGGGCTGCCCGTAACTTAGAAACCACTTTGCTCGTAATAATAATTTAATTTAAGGATGTTTATCTCTGAATCCAACAAAATGGCTTCTAATGTCACAATGAACATGGGATCTGATTTACAAGTGCAACATTACCTGAGACCATGGCAGGTTTGGAGAAGCAAGTCTACATTTGTCCACTGTTGATCTGTTCTTGGTTCTGAATGAGGACAACTTTTGCAATGCATGTGCTACAGCATGGACCGCATTGTAGATGCTGTAGCTATGGCCAGTCATGCTCATTTCAAAAAGAGTTCCCGGGAGGTTCTCCAAACTCTCTTGTCCCGTGCAAGTATTAATGTTCTCCATGCCGTCAGCAGAATGAGGAAATAAGCAATCGAATGCATGTTCCCAGAAGATCCTGAGAAAATCATCTGCTCTTTGTGTGTCAGGATTCAGTAACTGAAGGAATTCTGAAAATCCCAATATTTCTTTGGAGTAAATTGCAAAAGACAAGGCACCATGGAAGAATTTTATATCAAAATGTTTGTCCATTGTCGATGATGTGAAATCCCACCGGGCCGTCATAATCCACACTTTCCCTATAGAAGTTTCAGTAGCATCTTCTAAAATGGTATAAAAATATAGTATCATTTTTAAAGCTGTTGTGGTCTGAATCTCTGCATTGACAACATATACTTTGACTTCAGAATTGATTAGTGACATGATCCTGGCCACAAGGGGGTTTGCTAGTTTTATAGTCTCCAGTACTTGTGCCATCTCTACCAATTGACTTAGTACTGGTATTTTTTTACTGAAGGCTGTACAGATTCCATGTTCAGTTAGTATTTCCATTATAACCCTTGCAAATTTTTCTCCATCATCATTATCTGAAACAATGATCCCAACCCACGTCCATTGGAAATGCTGGAGTAGATGGACAATCCCTTTGTACTGATGTGCTTCATTGGGGACCATCCGGTAAAAGGAAGGTAGTTGTATTTTAACATTCCTCATTGGAACGGATACACAGTAGGCAATCTAAGTGAAAATTTAAGGATAATAATAATTTTCAGAAAAGGGGGGTGGCAGAACTAATGCTAAACTGTAATCAATCCAATATTTTTGTAGGTTTTCACGACGCGACCATATCCTCGAATTAAAAATCCACATGTTGCCAGGAAACTCAATTTATTTCAAAATACAAAAGAAATTTAACAGATTTTAAAACATACTTTTGACGTTTCGCGCATGTAACACTCGTGGCATCTTCAGAAATCCCCTATAGTGCTCATGAGACAACTTAAAAGACTAGTGCAAGAGAAATCTGGATGTGGGCACTTCCGTATCTGACAAGTAATGCAATTAGCAATAGCTGATTGTAACCGCTGATCAGAGATTGCGAACAAAGCGGACACCAGCTGAAGCCACTCAAGTACAGACATAACAAAAGAAACAATACTATAGATACAAGCACAATAAGAAAACCACTTCTAAGTGAAACACACAAAAAATGAAAGCACAGCAAAAAACAGCAAAATCTAACTTAACAGAAACAAAAATGCAAATAGAGAGCGACCCAGTTTGCAGCGCAGAAACGTAACAAAACTGTCAGTAACAAAAAAAAAAAAAACCAACTGGGTGTAAGTGTGACTCAAAAGGGGAAGACAGGAGAGGAAACAACATTAAAACAGGGAATATTAAAAAAAAATATTAAGAGAACAGCACCAACAACAACTAGGAAACAATCACTAATACTGAAAAAGCATTAATCCCAGGAATTAAAACATAAAAATCAGCTGTAAAATAAGAGAGGTGAACATTGTTCTAACACCCTATAAATCACAACCTGTATATCAGTGCTCATCACTGAAATGATACAAAGTACCTGTATCTTAATGTGCCCTAAAATTCCCATTGGGTGTTAATAAAGAATAAACTGTATTAACTGTATGAAAACCCATTCTAGTTGTAAAACATCATACAGTAAACTAACTGTTCCTATTATAATTAATAACAGTTGTTGTAAAAGACAAATATCTCATTGTCTAAATTACTATCTCCTATTATTTGTTCATGGATCATTGCCTTGTCGTGGCGAAGGGGCTTGCGTAACTCAATGAAGCCATGAGCTATGCCGTGCAGGGACACCGAAGATGGACAGGTCGTAGCAGAGAGTTCTGACTAAAAGTGATCCACTGGAGAAGGAAATGGCAACCCACTCCAGTAACCTTGCCAAGAAAATCCCATGAACAGTACCAAAAGGCTAAAAGATATGACGCCGGAAGATGAGACCCTCAGGTCGGAAGGTGTCCAATATGCTAGTGAGGAAGAGCGGAGGACTATTCCAAGTAGACCCAGAAAGAGTGAAGCGGTTGGGCCAAAGCCAATAGGACGTCCAGCTGTGGATGTGTCTGAGGTTGAAAGGAAAATCCAATGCTGCAAGGAGCAATACTGCTTCGGAACATGGAATGTGAGGTCTATGAATAAAGGCAAGCTGGATGTGGTCAAAAATGAGATGATAAGATTGAACATTGACATCTTGGGAATCAGCGAACTAAAATGGACGGGCATGGGCAAATTTAAGTCAGGTGACCATCATATCTACTACTGTGGGCATGAATCCCTTAGAAGAAATGGAGTAGCCCTCATAGTCAATAAAAGAGTGGGAAAGGCAGTACTGGGGTGCAACCTCAAAACCGACAGAATGATTTCAGTTCGAATCCAAGGCAAATCATTCAACATTACAGTAATCCAAGTGTATGCCCCAACCACTGATGCCGAAGAAGATGAAGTTGACCGGTTCTATGAAGACCTACAACACCTTCCAGAACTAGCACCCAAAAAAGATGTCCTTTACATCATAGGAGACTGGAATGCTAAAGTAGGAAATCAAGAAATCAACGGAACAACAGGCAAGTTTGGCCTTGGAGCGCAAAATGAAGCAGGGCAAAGGCTAACGGAGTTGTGACAAGAGAACACGCTGGTCATAGCAAACACTCTTTTCCAACAACACAAGAGGCAACTCTACACATGGACATCACCAGATGGTCAATACCGAAACCAGATAGATTATGTGCTTTGCAGCCAAAGATGGAGAAGCTCTATACAATCAGTAAAAACAAGACCTGGAGCTGACTGTGGCTCAGATCATGAGCTTCTTATTGCAAAATTCAGACTTAAACTGAAGAATGTAGGGAACACCACTAGACCAGTCAGATATGACCTAAACCATATCCCTTATGAGTATACAGTGGAGGTGAAGAATAGATTTAGGGCATTAGACCTGGTAGACAGAATGCCTGAAGAACTATGGACGGAGGTTCGTAACATTGTACAGGAGGCAGCTACTAAAACCATCCCAAAGAAAAAGAAATGCAAGAAAGCAAAGTGGCTGTCAGATGAGGCTTTACAAATAGCTGTGGAAAGAAGGAATGCAAAAAGCAAGGGTGAAAGGGAAAGATATAAACAACTGAATGCAGAGTTCCAGAGAATAGCAAGGAGAGATAAGAAGGCCTTCTTAAATGAACAATGCAAGGAAATCGAGGAAAACAACAGAATGGGGAGGACTAGAGATCTCTTCAAGAAAATTGGAGATATCAAGGGAACGTTTTGTGCAAAGATGGGCATGATAAAGGACAAAAAAGGCAAGGACCTAACAGAAGCAGAAGAGATTAAGAAGAGATGGCAAGAATACACAGAAGAACTATACAAGAAAGATCTTAATGTTCCTGATCACGCTGGTGTGGTCACTGACCCAGAGCCGGACATCCTAGAGAGTGAAGTCAAGTGGGCCTTAGGTAGCATTACTAACAACAAAGCTAGTGGAGATGATGATATCCCAGCTGAGCTACTTAAAATCCTAAATGATGATGCTGTGAAAGTGCTGCACTCAATATGCCAACAAATTTGGAAAACTCAGCAGTGGCCAAAGGATTGGAAAAGGTCAGTTTACGTTCCAATTCCAAAGAAGGGCAGTGCCAAAGAGTGTTCAAACTACCGTACAATTGCACTCATTTCACATGCTATCAAGGTTATGCTCAAAATCCTACAAGCTAGGCTTCAGCAGTACGTGGACCGAGAACTACCAGACGTACAAGCTGGGTTTCGAAGAGGCAGAGGAACTAGAGATCAAATTGCCAACATGCGGTGGATCATGGAGAAAGCACGAGAGTTCCAAAAAAACACCTACTTCTGCTTCATTGACTACGCAAAAGCCTTTGATTGTGTGGATCACAACAAACTGTGGCAAATTCTTAAAGAGATGGGGGTACCAGACCACCTTACCTGTCTCCTGAGAAACCTGTATGCCGGTCAAGAAGCAACAGTTCGAACCGGCCATGGAACAACCGATTGGTTCAAAATTGGGAAGGGAGTACGGCAAGGCTGTATATTGTCACCCTGCTTATTTAACTTATATGCAGAGCACATTATGAGAAATGCAGGGCTGAATGAATCGCAAGCCGGAATCAAGATTGCCGGGAGAAATATCAACAACCTCAGATATGCAGACGATACCACCCTAATGGCAGAAAGTGAAGAAGAACTAAAGAGCCTCTTGATGAGAGTGAAAGAGGAGAGTGCAAAAGTTGGCTTGAAACTCAACATTAATAAAACTAAGATCATGGCATCGGGTCCCATCAATTCCTGGCAAATAGAAGGGGCAGAAATGGAAGCAGTAACAGATTTTACTTTTCTGAGTTCCAATATCACTGCAGACGGAGACAGCAGCCATGAAATTAAAAGACGCTTACTTCTTGGAAGGAAAGCTATGGCAAACTTAGACAGCATAATAAAAAGCAGAGATATCACCATGCCAACATAAGTTCATATAGTCAGGGCGATGGTGTTCCCAGTAGCAATGTCTGGTTGCGAGAGTTGGACCATAAGGAAGGCTGAGCGCCGAAGAATAGATGCTTTCGAACTGTGGTGCTGGAGAAGACTCCTGAGAGTCCCTTGGACTGCTAGGAGATCAAATCAGTCAATTCTCAATGAAATCAAGCCTGACTGTTCCCTGGAAGGACAGGTACTAAGGCTGAAACTCAAATATTTTGGCCACCTAATGCGAAGAGAGGACTCTCTGGAGAAGACTCTGATGCTGGGAAAAATTGAAGGCAAAAGGAGAAGGGGAAGGCAAAGGATGAGATGGTTAGACAGCATCACCGATGCAACGAACATGAAAATGAGCGAACTCAGGAAGATAGTGGAGGATAGGAAGGCCTGGCGGGATATGGTTCATGGGATCACGAAGGGTCGGACATGACTTAACGACTGAACAACAACAACAATTATTTGTTATTTGGAGCTTTTTTAACACCGGTAACCAACTATCACTGACTTTTAATGATTCTTCCTTTTTGTTTACTGAATTTGTGTGTTTATAAATTTCTATTGACTCTCTGCGAAGTCTGGGTAAATATTGATCAGTTTTAACTATTAATCTAGATTGATCAAATTCAATATTATGATTGTGATTTATCGCATGTTCAGCTAACGCCAATTTCTCTTTTTGGCCCAGCCTGAAATATCTCTCATGTTCTTTAAGTCTGGTATTAAAGCTTCTCTTTGTTGTACCTATATAACATTTCCCACATGAATACAGTATTTTATAAACCCCAGAATATGTCCAAGGGTCTAACGGGTCTTTTGAATTTATTAACAGACTTCCTATTTTTGTAGTGGGGGTAAAATTAGTCTTGATGTCAAATCTCCCTAGAACTCTACCTATTTTTTCAGTTGTTCCTTTAATATATGGTAGATTTACTCGCCCTCTTTCTACTAATGTCTCCTTTTTGGTTTCTTCCTATGTCTATTTTTGTCTGTTTTATCTATTTCATTCTGGCTATAGCCATTGGCTTGCAACACTTGGCCTATGAATTTTTTTCTCTTTCTCAATTTCTTCTTTTTCACTAATATTCTCTGCTCTATGTAATAAGGTATTGATTAAACTATGTTTTTGTTTGGGGTGATGATTTGAACTTTTATGTAGATACCTATTAGTGTGTGTGGGTTTACGATATACCTGGTGAGCTAGACTTCCATCTTCTTTCCTGGTTAATAAGACATCTAAAAAGGTAATTTCCCATCTTTTTCTTTCTCAATTGTGAATTGTATCAAGTGATGCTGTTCATTTAGGAATTTTAAAAAATAATTCTAATTCTAACTCTCCATGATCCCAAATAGCAAAAACATCATCTACATATCTTATCTACATGATTGGTTTAAAACTATAGTCTTTTTAAAAACCTCCGTTTCAAAATGTGCCATAAAAAGGTTGGCTAGGACTCAATGGATTGCCCATTGCTACTCCATTAGTAATCAATCCATTCAAATATTTGCTGAGAAGAAACATTTTCTGAAATAAAAGGTTCTTTTGTTAAATGGGAAGAATGTGAATGAATGTAATAGCAAAGAGAAAATACTGTGGATCTTTTCTGTATTTATTAAAAAAAAATCCCATCTTTCCTAACTCAAGATTTGTTTTATTTCATTAAAAAAATATAAGAAATAAATCAAGTTTCTGCTGAAATGAAGTCCAGTTCTGAGGAGAAGGATTATTACTCCAACATGTAACAAAAAACAAGGCAGCAAAAACAATGATAATATTTTCCAGACACACACAAAAAGCTAAGTACTTGTAAATCTTGCTGAGAGACAGAAGTTTACACACCCCTTCGAAACACCCTAAAGCGGTTGTGGTCCAGATCTCAACAGAAGGGGATCCCACAGTTTTCTGTTGCATCACAAACTTTCCTATCTGAACGTGTGAAGCGTTTTTTTGTATATATAAACTTATATGACACTGGGTGCCTGCCAGAAGAGCAGAAACCATTCCTATAACATGTTCTCGAATGTTGGTCGATGGCATGAGACCTCAGATCCCATACGCTAGGACAGGCAGCCCAATCTTGGCTAAGGATCCTCCAGGCAGCCCAGGCCACCCAACAGATCTCATGTTCCACTGCTGGCAAGCCCCTGACCGCCAGAAAGTCTATTCGGGGAAGGGGGCACTTGTCCCCTTCCCCAAGTGTAAATGGCGCTGGGGCCAATCGGCCTCCTCGGATTTCCGCCAGCAAAATCGCTGGCAGAAGTCAGAGGAGGACATGCAATGCCCCAGCCATGCATCGGGGGTCAGGATATGGCGCCATCCTCTGCCCCCTCCCAGCCCAGCGGGGCCTATAGGCCCCCACCATTTGCAGCCAAAACCTCCCCCACCAGATCCTTACCTGGGTTCTCCGGCGGTCAGGTGAGGGCTCGGTTGGCGGAACAGGGAAGGCCTGCCTTGTGCCAGCCTTCCCTGCTCTCAAGTCATCAGAAAAGTGCCTTACGGCACTTTTACAATGGCATAGGGCAGGGGAACGCTTGTTCCACAAACCTAAACTTGTGCAGGATTGTGCAGTGAGTCCTCACTTTTTGTTGTCAGAGTAATTTCCCCTCATGCTTCATCAGGGTGGCTTGGAAGAATCCTTCCCCGACACATGTTTCTTGATCTCTCAGTGAATTTGACAGCGGTAACCATCACACCAGCATTCCCAACATATGCACTGTCCATAGTTGTCCCCATTTAACCAGTGGCTATGTTGGTTAAGAGGGTCCATTTTGTGGGAGAGACTATTGAACTTAATGGTTGTGAACCAACAAATTGCCATTTCTTTTCAAGATAAACTTTGTATGACATTGAGCAGTGTAGTAAACATGAGTCACCCTATTGACATGGACATAAAAAAACTGGAGTTATCCATTCATCTAGGGAGGAGAAATCGGAAATACCACCTAAATAACCAATGATTTTGAAAAGCATATTTTAATCATGCCTTGGAGTATGTATTTGATATGATTGAACATAAAAAAACATTAAATAAATAGGCAAAACATTTGGATGGAATAGAAAGAAATCAGAATAACCGTGCCCTATTCATATAAATCAATAAATGTTCCTGAGTATAACAGAAAGGGATCAGTACTGTCAGAGATGAGAAAGCTTCCTGCCTCATGCGTTTGTTTTACCTGTGGAATCTTGTAGATGCCTAGTTGAGTAGCAATGTGAAGGGAGATTTCAGAATCAAGTCCCCCTATAACAGCTATCAGATGCTGCTTGTCACATTTGAAGTTGGGAACAATCCTTTCCTGGGTGGAAAGAAGTTTCAGGGTGTTCTGATGCGTCATCCTTGCATTGGCATAACTGTCATAAATGTGGAACCCCAGGCTGACATTTGGTAAGATCTTCGGGTTCTCATTGATCTCCTTCACAGCAAAGACCAAGGACAGGACATGTTGGTAGTTTTTGGGAACTGGACTAAAGGAAGTGGTACATTTTGTATGAAACAGAAATTCAATCATTCATGAAGTATCTACATGAAAGCATTCCCCTTATACTGTATAAATTATCATAGCCTCAAATGTCATTAGAGCAGGGAGGGGGGAAGAAGATGGGAAGATAGGCTCGATCCTAATGAGCCTCTGCGCCAGCCTAGCACATGCTATTTGACATTATTTGGAATTAAACATGGGGAGATATCTTAGCTCATTGCCAGTGCATATGCTCTGTATGCAGAAAGTTCAAGAGCCTGCATCTCCCGGTTGGGTAAAGGAAGTTTCCACCCTGCAGAGCAGCAGCTAATCAGAATACCAAACTAGGTGGTGCCACAGAGGGACTTGGTGTATATAAGGCAGTTTTCTAACTTCCACAGAAGGCAGAAGTGCATTAAAGGACCCAGGAAGGAAGAAGTGAATAACATGAAATCATGTGGTAGTAGAAAAGACAAGCACACCATATAGAAGAAAACATATTTGCAGCCTAATCCTAAGCATACTGTATTTACGCAGAAATCAATTCAGTAGCCCCTACTCTCTAGTCAGTGGGTTCAAGATTGCAGTCTTGCATATTTTTTTAATCAGCCCTGCTAATACATTGAGGCTGCAATGGTAGTCATACTTTCCTGGGAGTAAGCTTCATAGGACATAATGGGGCTTATTTATGAGTAGACATGCACAGACTGTGCTGTTAAATGCATTTCCCCCAAAACAGACTGTGTTCTGAACATGGCCATCCTTGATGACATATCTCTAATGGATGTGTTCTGGGATGGTGAACATTATGGGGAAGATGGTTACTGGATTTCCTTACATCATTTCATCTATCAGCTTGGTTTTGGGGTGCTCCGTGAAAGAAATTCCATCAAATAGGAAGCCAGACTGTGAAATGATTTCTCCAATGATGAGGTTTCCTCTCTGATGATACTTGTATGGCAACTGGGAGGGATCGGTGATGGTACATATATCAGGCTGTGCCTTGCATTCAGTTGGAGGAAACTGCAGGCCCAGAATGAGTAGCAGCAGTAACAGAATTATTCTTGCCATCTTGGACAGATCTCAGAATGTCCACTGTCTTCCTTTCACCCACTACTAGCCTTGTTCAATGACTCCAGAATCTTTTGTAGGATTACGCTTGAGAAACTAAGACACTCCTTGCTGTTTGCAGTTCCATAAGTGAGTTCTGAGCAGCACAAGCTTGATATTTTATGCTAGTATTAACACTTGCTTATTGCTTGTGCTTGTGGCCTTAGAAAAATCCACGAGGGACTTGCCTGGATAGAGCATCATAGTAATTAAAATCAATTACAGTTTTCCAAATCATTGTTCCTGACTACTGTGCTGGGTGAGATCATTTTTGCATGAGATGAGAAAAATAAAATATTTGTTGGTTCTCACAATGACTTTGTGACGACAATGACTTTGTGAGATTTGAGGGATCCTGAAGGATCAGCAGGATGCAAAGAGAAAATTGAAAACCAAACACTTCACCACAAGAACGACTTTGAGGGTGAGTGGAAGGGGTTACAACAGTTTACAAGGCACAGTGCAGCACCTTCCACTCCATCTAGCAAGGCCACTGACTGGTTCTTTGAAACGTATTGAGACCAGAGATATGGATCAAGTCTCTGACTCCAAGTCTCAAGTCAAGTCCCAAGTCTCTGGGTCCAAGTCTCTGGGTCCAAGTCTCTGGGTCCAAGTCCCAAGTCTTTGCCTCCCAATTCTCAAGTATTTGGTCGTGAGTCACAAGTCCTTATCTATTTAATGGGGAAAACAGATTTAAACCAGAATAAAATTCGTCTTGTCGTAAAAGGCCCCAAGTCTTCCAAGTCTTTTACAATTGCCGAGTCAAGTCTGAGTCAAGTCATTGAAACGACATGTGTCCGACTCGAGTCTGAGTCAGTAGACTCAAGTCTACATCACTGATTGAGACCCTGCAATTGTTATGAATGGTTGCAGCAAAGATTCTTGCAGGAGCCTGCTGCAGAGAATGTAGAATATGCATTCTCTCTCTCTTGCATTCTCCCCTTCCATTTGTTAAAAAGACTTGGAATGAGAGGGTGGTCTGCAAGTATTTTTATTGTGTTTATTTCCAAATAATAATAATAATAATAAAGATGGGAAACTCATGGCACAAACCTTACTAACTTTAAAATGGCGGGACATGCGCTTCACCATTCTAAAGTGTTGCAAATGTGCTGTAAGGTACATTTGTGCCTACTTTGATGTAAGGGAGGCCGGTGCAAGGCCGGCCTCCCTCACTCCGCCTCACAATCCGAGTGGCGGCCCAGGAGGGGGCGGGTGATGCCGCCCACCATATCTCCATCCCTGCTAGGCCGGCTCGGCCATTACATGGCCTCCTCTGACTAATGTCACCTTCCCAGAGTAGACCTCCGGCCTGCACAGGACCCGGCTGTTGACTTGTGCTGTCATTCTTATTAATGTTGCAATGTTAGCTGATCTTTGCTGTTCAATTCAGGATAATTATGTAGCGTTTGGGGGAATGGGCTACATACATTGGGGTAGAGACTGTCGATAACCCGTTTTGTGTCTCTTGCGTTGGCTTTCTGTTTGCTACCAGAACTGGGAAGGAGGGGGGAGTCTGCAAATATTCTGATGGTATTTTCTATTAGGTAATATAAGCAAACATTTGTGCAACAGATGCTTATTAATTTCTATTTATTAGCTGATCCTTGCAGTTCAGCTGTGGTCTCAGGATAATTATGTAGCATTTGGGGAAAAAGATACAGCCCAGCAACCCAGCACTAGAGGCCAAGATAGAGAAGATCTCCACAGCCACCATGTATTTCCCCTTGGTGCTCAGGTAAGTTGGGATAAAGGACAACCACACACTGCAAAACAACAACATGCTGAAAGTGATGAACTTGGCTTCCTTGAAACTGTCTGGCAACTTCCTGGCTAGGAAAGCCACAGTGAAACTGACAGCAGCCAGAAGTCCCAGGTACCCCAGAACACAATAAAACATAGTGATGGATCCTTCATTGCACTCAATTACAATTTCTTCAGCCAGAGAGTCCATAACCACATCTGGGAATGGAGGAGCAATGCAGAGCCACACAACACAAATACTGACTTGAATGAGGGAGCAACCAAGGATAATAGAGTTTGCCAGTCTTTTGCCCACCCATTTCCTCATCCTGGATCCTGGCTTGGTGGCCATGAAAGCCAGAACCACAGTGATAGTTTTAGCCAAGACACAAAACACAGCCACTGAGAAGATCAGACCGAAAGATGTTTGTCGTAAGTAACAGGTCACTGCCTGAGGCTGGCCAATGAATAGCAAGGAACAGAGGAAGCAGAGCAATAAGGAGACAAGAAGAGAGAAGGTGAGGTCTCTGTTGTTGGCTTTGACAATGGGAGTGTTTTGTTTCTTGATGAAAATTCTGAGTACCAAAGCTGTGATCAGAGAAAAAGCCAAAGACAAGGTACTTAATGTCATTCCCAAAGGCTCTGTGAATGAGAGGAAGCTGAAATCTTTGGGGAGGCATTTATCTCGAATCGTGTTTGGAAATTCACCTTCTGGACATTTGACACAGTCATCCATATCTGCAAAAAAATAGAACAGTACAGTATTAATGTATCTGTCATTTCATCATTTTTTTTTGTCGGCCCTGTGAACAAAACGGATAGCTCCATCTCTAATTGATCATGGTTGTCCCTCAACCCACCCATCTTTAAAATGCTGCTTTACTGAAAGGACTCATACCTCTGGTCAGCATGTGCAGGTAATATGGAGCTCTTGTCTGATCTATCAGGGTGGACACCCTGCTTCCCAGTCAAGAAATTCCATCATAAATGACAGGGGCACTATGGCAGTGGGGAGGGATTTGATGATAAACAAACAAACAATGTTCAAATAATACCAATCTTGTTGTGTTACGTGTCGTGTTTTACTCAATTAGAGTACATGTGAAAGAGAGATTTAGAGGTGCATCATATCATATCAGTGACAGGAAAGCCTAAAGCATGGGGGAAGACTCATTATGGGGGTGGAGGTCTAGTGGAATGAGACATTCTTTATAATGAATGGAAACTACCATTCTGGTACCCCAGACTACCATACCTGATCTATGGGGCCTCTCAATCCTGCTGCTATTTGGTTTCAAAGAACTGAGTGTGTCAGTGTTACTGTTAGTGTGAAGGCTGATCCAATGGGGGGGGGGCTTTGCTTGTAAGGGATAGAAATGGGAGAGAAATTCAGAATTACTAAGCATAGGTTTCGAGGGGTTGACTTTTACCAGGAGATGTTGGACTTATCCCAGCATATTTTGATCAATGCATTTCTTAAATCCAAAGAATTCTATGTTCAAGGAAATAGGACATACAGGTTCTAAAGCCATGTAAAAAAATGAAATAAAACTAGTCGATACATTTAAAAACACGCTAAAACACACGTTAAAACACATTGAAACACGTAAATAACTAAATTTAAAACAATAACAGATTAAAAACAGAATGTTTCATCCCCTTCTGTGGACTTCTTCTGGTGAGCAACAGTGGCGAGCTGTTTCATTTCCATTCTTTACCAAAAAAAGTGCTTTTAAAGAAAGGTAGAGTTTGATTGCTTATCGAAGTCAAATATTTGGTTCTGTCAGTGGAGCCTGAACTGCAGTTCCCATAGAGAAATGAGACCTGAGACATTGTTAACAGTGGTGAGTTGTTGAAACGAATGGAGGTAAACTAACATGGAATCAGGGGCGTCACTACCCCCGTTGGCGCCCGGAGCAACGGGGGTGTGGCGCCCCTATAATTAATATGAGTATTGTAGTTAGATTATAATTATAACAGTATTTATACCGTTCTTTTTGCGCATGCTCAGACTGTTACTGAGGGAAAATGGGCAGCCTTTTATAAGTACCGTTCTCGCGCGCCTTCCTTAAAAGGCCCCGGGCAGCCGGCCGGGGACGACGTCCCCGAGCCAGCTGTCCCGATTGAGGGGGCGGTCGGACTCGAGTCTCCGCCCTAGTTTCACCTCTGCATGGAATCTTTTACGATCTGATTTGTAAAGTAAGCCAAACGTATCATGAACTGTAAAATGAGCCACGCTCATTCATTTCAAACTTTGAGTTCATCCCCCTCTGCTGAATTCTCTCTAGACTGTGCTCCTTAGGATTCTGGAAGGAAAGGCAACACGCAGGACACTCCCCTGTTGCTGCTGGAATGGCTCCAACAGCAAGGGGGGAGGAGCCGCTGACTCCAGTGTAACGGAGTCTTGCAAAACTACTTGCCCTCGCTCCACCCTTGTTTCGCCTCTGGAGCTCACTTCCAAGTGGAATGTTACCGGAGAACATTGCAGATTTGCAGGGAACAGTCTACATTTCCCCCCCCCCCATGGCTCTGCGCTTGGGCCCAAATGAGGACATCTTCTGCAATGCATATGCTACAGCATGGACCGCGTTGTAAATACTGTAGCTTTGACCAGTCATGTGCATTTCAAAAAGAGTTCCAGGGATGTTCTCCAAGTTCTCTTGACCAGTGCAAGTATGAGCGTGCTGTGTGCCCTCATCAGAATTAGAAAATGAGCAATCAAATGCCTGCTCCCAGAATATGCTGAGAAAATCATCTCCTTTGTGTGAACCAGGATGTAGCCACCGAAGGAAGTCTGAAAAACCCTGCACTTCATTGGAGTGAATGGCAAAAGTCAAGGCCCCATGGAAGACTTGTATGTCAAAATACCAGTTCATGGTATCTGATGAGAAATCCCACCGGGATGTCATAATCCACACTTTTCCTAGAGAAGTCCGTGTAACATCTTTTAACATGGTATAAAAATATAAGATTCCTTTCAAACCTGTTATGGTCTCAGCCTCGGCATTCACAACATATACTCTGACTTCAGAATTGAGTAGAACAAGCGGGTTTGCTAGTTTTAATAGTCTCCAGTACTTGTGCCATCTCTATCAATTGAGTGAGTACTGGTATTTTTTGACTGAAGGCTATACAGATTCCATGTTCAGAAAGCATCGTCATCATGGTTTCTGCAAATCTTTCTCCGTCATCATTATCTGAAACAATGATCCCAACCCACGTCCATTGGAAATGTTGAAGTAGATAGACAATCCCTCTGTACTGATGTACTTCATTGGGGACCTTCCGGTAAAAGGAAGGGAGCTGTATTTTAACATTCCTCATTGGAACTGATACACAGTAGGCAATCTAATCAAAAATATGAAGGATAATATTTTTCAGAAGGGGGTTGGGCACAACTGATGCTAAACCAATTTAAATCCAGTCAAATATCTGCTTAGAAGGAAAAGTTTCTGAATTAACAGTGCAATCTTGTTGACCTCCAGCAGATATCTGTTGAGATGAAACCCAGTTCTGAGGTAAAAGACATACTACAATGTCACATAAGAAAAATCAAAGCAGAACAACAATGAAATGATGAGAATACAATATTCCCAGAGCACGAAACACAGTTTAATGCATGGAAAGCTTGCGGAATGGCAGCAGTTTACAGAATGTTTTGGGACGCCATAATGTGGTGTGGCCCTATCGCAACTAGAAGGAAATTACCCAATCTTCTGTTGTGTCACAAACTTTATCATCATTCATGAAGTGACAGGAGCACATACCTACTGTATAATGTGGCTCTGGGTGCCTCCTGGAGAGCATGAACCAGCTCTGTAACATAACCTTGGAAGTAAACTATTGGCAAGAGGCCTCAGATCCTATAGGCCAGGAGGAAGGCCTCACTTTCAGTTGTTAGGGAAGCCACTTCCTCACACTTGATTAGGGTGGCTTGGAACCCTTGTTCCTTAGCCTCCAAGATAGACACCTGTAACCATCACACCAGCACCTCAAGCATATGTATTGCCCATATTGAGCCCCCTTTAATAAGCAGCCACTATGCTGTTAAGAGAATCCATTTTTGCTAGAGAGACAAGCCTGTTTGCCCTCAGAAAGGTTCTGCGCATGAGCGAAAGGGAGTAAAAGACGCTTCGACGCGCAGAACCTTCTCAGAAGGCCCTGACCGCCAAGCTGAGCGGTCGCTCGGAGTAGCGCTTCTCCCGGCTTCGGAGCGGAGCCTCCTGAAGCCGGTGCCGCTTCCGAGGGGCGCGCCATCTGGGCTCCGGTGCCGCGCCACGCTGCGCAGCCCCGAGCCCGGCTGCCGCGCCCCCCAGAAGCTCGGCGCTTGGGGTGGAGCACACCTGCTCCCCCCATGTTAGGATGCCACTGCTTCCCCACATTTGTGTGAAATGTTTCCATGGCCTGGTGAGGAGCTCACTCATTGCCTGTAATCTTTGGTTTTGACTACAGAGAACCATAATTAAACCATGGCCTTAAACTCAGGAATGTTTCTCTCCTCTTTTCTTTCATTCAACTGCCTCCCCTCCCCACTTTCCGAGAACAAATGTGTTGTGTGTTTGACAAATGCATTGCTTTAACACTTTCGGTACTTAATCAGTGGTTTTCAGGTTTATTTGGGCTTATAACTTATGAATTGCTGGGTTTTTTTCAAAGAATATTTGTGACACTGAGCAGTGTGGGGAACATAAGAGGTACAGTATCACTGGGACAGGGACATGTAAAAAAAATGGCTCCAAAGACTTGTTATTCATTCATCTGGGGAGGAGAAATCAGAAATATGTCATAACTAACCAATGATTTTACAAAGAGCATTTCTTTCCTCCTTGGAGTACATATTTGATACGGTTGAACCTAGTTAGTTGATCAAAGTCAACTAAATTAGAAAATAATTTGTTTGGAATAGAAAGAAATCAAAATCAGCTTGTCCCATTATTCATAGAAACCTATAAATGTTCCTGAGTATAACAGAAAAAGATTGATACACTCAGAGATGAAAAACATTCCTGGCTACCTGCTGTTGTACCTGTGCAATCTTGTAGATGTTTAGTTGAGTAGCCATGTGAAGGGAGATGTCAGAATCAGGTCCCCCAATAACAGCTATCAGATGCTGGTGCTTGTCACATTTGAAGTTAGGGACAATCCGTTCCTGGATGGAAAGCAGTTTCAAGGTGTTCAGATGTGTCATCCTTGCATTTAAGTAACTATCATAAATGCGGAACCCCAGAGTGACATTTGGTAGAATCTTCAGATTTTCATTGATCTCCTTCACAGCAAATACCAAGGACAGGACATGTTGGTAGTACTTTGGAGATGGACTAAAAGAAGTGTTACATTTGGTATGAAAAAGAAATTCAACCCTTCAATGCATCTCTATCAAAACATTCAATTGTATACATTATCATAGCCTCCAATGTCATTAGAACCAGAAAAAAAAAGCACTGCTAATCTTTCCTAACCTCTAAGTAGATTGAGACAATTCTTATCTAGGCAACCTGTCTTTCCTGTTGTTTTTTCCTCATATTCCACACTACAAAGCAATGTATAATGGTGTTCTCCTGCCAGTTCTGAACTTAAATAACATTTTAATGGACATCATTCAAATAAAGTTAAGTGCAAGTCAATTCTGTTGATTTCAATGGGACCTGATTTAAAGACAGATTTCTCTCTCCCAGTCTCCTCCCATTTAAATCAATGGTGCTAAGAAATGCTTAACTTTGGTTGGATCATGTCCATCCTTCTCTATAGTATCTAATCTGAAGTTGGTAAAATCCATGTTCTCCATTTCCACTGATGCTTACTATAACAGAACCTGCCAACTGGCTCACAGGTGGCCGAAAACTTCAAAAAAAAAAAAAAAGGTTGCCCTGTGTAGGATCTGATCATTTCCCCCATCCGATTTCTGTATTTCCTGCCTGCAACCAGTGACAGGAGGAAAGGTTCCTATATTGATATTCTGGTGGCTGGCACTTCTCCAGTAAGCACTGCTTCGATTAATGAATGGAAGTTGTTACGTTGTTGTTTTTTTAATGACACCCTTTCCTATTTCTGGATACACTTTAAAACATAACAAGAAATATATTAAAAAGGGGACATTGTGTCCACAATATCCTAATGGATTTGCATAGCAAAGATGATGGATATACTGAGAGTAAAGCTCAGAAAGCAGTTACATGAACAGACGGATTCACATTATTTGAAATCGAGCCTTGTTACTCAAAGGCTATAGGATACTCAGCATCTGTCATTCCCAGAGATCTGTGAAGGTACAAGGGGATCTTTTACATTATGTGGAGAGGTCACAGCTCAATGCTAGAACATATGCTTTGCATCCAGAATGTTCAATGTTCATGACTGCAGCCTTATACCATTTTTGAAAGAACCCGCCTAATAAATTTAAGTGCATCTTCCAAACCAAACCACCACCACAACAACAAAAATCATAAGCACACTGTTTTCTGAACATGCCCATCCTTTTTTGATATATTTGTAATGAATCTGATCTGGATTGTTGAGTGTTATGGGGGTAAATGAATTTCCTTACATAATGTCATCTATCAGCTTGGTTTTGGGGTGCTCACTAAAAGAAATGTCATCAAATATGCAGCCAGACTGTGAAATGACTGCTCCAATGATTAGGTCTCCTCTCTGATGATACTTCCATGGGAGCTGGGAGGGGTCCGTGATGGTACACATAGCAGCCTGTGCCTTGCATTCAGTTGGAGGAAACTGCAAGCCCAGAATGAGTAGCAGCAGTAACAGCAATATTCCTGCCATCTTGGACAGATCTCAGAATATGTAGTATGGAAACTTTCATGGCTTGGTACAATTTGTAATGAAGCAGGCATTATGGGTTTTCTAGCCATGTTTATTATTTGAGAAATAAATAATAAACATGGCTAGAAAACCCATAATGCCTGCTTCATTACAGATCTCAGAATGTCCACTGTCTTTCTTTGACCCACTACTAGCCTTATTCAATGGCTCCAGAATCTTTTGCAGGATTAAGCTTGAGAAACTGAGACACTCCTTGCCATTTGCAGTTCAATAACTGAGCTCTGAGCAGTACAAGCATGATATTTTATGCTAGTCTTAACACTTTGTTATTGCTTGTGCTTGTGGTCTTGGGAAAAATCACGTGGGATTTGCCTGGATGGAGCATGCATCATAGTAATTAAAATCAATTACAGTTTTCTAAATCATTGTTCCAGACTATCATGCATGGTTAAATCATTATTGCATGAGATGAGGGCAAAGAGCATATTTGTTGAATCTCCCATGACTATGTGGGATGTGAGGGATGCTGACTGGTTACCAGGATCCAAGAAGTATAAGACAGTCAACCGCTAAGCCCCTGGGATGGAATCCGTGAGGATGCAGATGTATTCACCCTGCTATCTGGACACAGAGGCACTTTTTCAAGTGGTGCTTCTCTTATATTTAGCAGGGGAAGAGTAACCATCCCTCTTTACCCTAACACATTATCTTTTCTCATGGCTGTTGCTGGAGTTCTGCATCCTTTTAGATTGTGAGACCTATTGGCACTGGGAGCCAGTTTATTTGATTTTCTCTGTAAACACAACCTTTGATCAGTCTGCTTTGTGAACATTTTTTTATCAAAAAGCGGTATGAAAGTACAGGTGGGCTCCCATATCCACTGATTCGCTATCCATGGTTTCAGTTATCCACGGATCGTGGGGACCCCCCCCCCCAGGCTTTTACTTTTTTCCCAGTAAGCTTCATTTCTTCCTTAAAGAAACAGGAGAAGCAGCCTCTGGCTGCTTATCACAGGCAAGTAGAAGGAGACTAAATCCTAGAGAGGCTCTGCAAGGTTAACAGAAACCTTGCAGAGACTCTCTAGGACTTAGTCTCCTTCTACTTGCCTGCAATGGAGGCTGCTTCTCTGTTTGTTTTAAGGAAGAATCAAAGCTTGCTGAAAGAAAAATAAGAGCTGGGGGGGCAAGCATGCCTGCCTGCAGGGGAGGCAGGGTGGGGGGGCCCTCAGGAAACCATGGAGGGGGTGTTCGCTCTTATCCACGGTTTCAAGTATCCACGGAGGGGCCTGGAACATATCCCCAGATGATATGGGGGCCCACCTGTATTCTTAATAATGATGACGACGACGACGATGTTCTAGAGAGGACCATAGCATTGAATTGTTTTTTTATCTTTCCTCTCACCTTTCCAGACCTTGTGGCAATCATTAGATTATTGTCAGTTATTCTTCATGGAACAGATCCGCTTTGTAATGCTCAGAAGAAGCAGACAAATATTCAGGCAATGCAGATTGTCCCCACATTCCCACAAACAACATGAAACAAGATAATTCAAAAAATAGCGGAACACATTTTAGAGGAACTCAAATGTACCCCAGCTCTGAAGACGATGTACATTCGAGCTGCAGAAGGGACGCCGAACCAGGCCAGGATAGGGCCCAGAATATTGGTGGAGCTTGCCGATGATATCATCGCCCTCATTCCCCCAATGGCTGCACTCACTCGCCACCTGGTCTGCCCTTCCCCCGCCCCTGCTCCAACCAGTGCAGGGATTACCTAGTCCGGCAGATGCAGGGACAGTCCCCTGGCGGAGTGCTGACCTTCACCACGGCAGCCCTTACTCTCCGTGCAGTGGCGTTGTTAGGAGCGGGGGAGCTGTGGGACCCCGGGCGCAGGGGTGTCAAGATCTGCTGCCGCCGCACTGCCAAATTTCAGTGGGCCCACCATGGCAGTGCACACCCCTCCAGAGCTCGACACACCCCCATGTTTGACACGAGCCGGGTGCGAAAGCAGCCAGGAGGTGCACTCCGGGTTTTTTTCCTTCTTACCTCATTCATGCACGTGTACCCCCCCCCGGGCAGCGGGCAGCCAGGTGCGTCCTTCCTGGCTGGCCGGCAGTATCAAAGATCATGATGGAGAGGCTGCGCCTGCGCAAACTTGCTGCAGCCTCTCCAACTCCCTTAGTCTCGTTGTCTGGAGGACTCAGCCAGCGAGACAAAAGGAGCTAGAAAGGCTGCAGCAACTTTGCGCAGGCACAGCCTCTCCAGTTTTGTCTTTGATACTGCCCTCCAGCCAGGAAGGATGCGTCTGGCCGCCCGCCACCCAGGGGATGCACGAACGCGGTAAGAAACAACACTAACCCGGCGTGCACCCTCCTCCCATGAACCCTCCAGGGGCCTTCGTAAGCCCTGGGGAGCCTTTTAGGGAGGGTACTTTTGTGCTGAGGTGGCGCGAAACTGATGCCCCGCCCCCAAGGGGAAAAGCTAATGACTTCATGCCCCCAAGGGGCGGTCTTGTGACATCACGGGGGTGCACGGCGAATGGGCCCTCCCACTGGGGGTGTAGCTACGCCACTGTCTCTGGATGCTGTAAATGCGCTTCATGACACCCAGCACCAAGGAAGAGTGCGCACCCCCAGTGCTGCACTATCCAGGATTGGACTTTTAGTTGGGTCTGCCTTTGAAAGGCAGCAGCAAAGATTCTTGCAGGTTCCTGCTTTAGGAAGTGTAGAACACTCATTCTGTATCTCTTGCTTCATTTTCCTATTTGGTAAAAGTCTGGGAAAGAGAAGGTAATCTGCAAATATTTGGATTGTGTTAACTTCCAGATAATACCCCCCCCCCCCAAAAAAAAGATTATGAAAAAATCTTCTTAATTTCGCCTTTTAGCTGATGCTTGCTGTTTAGTTCAGGTCTCAGGAGAATTATGTAACATTTGGGGGAAAAGATACAACCCAGCAACCCAGCACTAGAGGCCAAGATAGAGAAGATCTCCACAGCCACCATGTATTTTCCCTTAGTGCTCAGGTAAGGTGGAACAAAGGACAACCAAACACTGCAAAACACCAGCATACTGAAGGTGATGAACTTGGCTTCATTGAAACTGTCTGGCAACTTCCTGGCTTGGAAAGCCACAGTGAAGCTGACCATAGCCAGAAATCCCAGGTACCCCAGAACACAATAAAACATAGTGATGGAGCCTTCATTGCATTCCACCACAATTTCTTCAGCCAGAGAGTCCATATCTAAATGAAGAAATGGAGGAGCAGTGTAGAGCCACACAACACAAATACTGGCTTGAATCAGGGAGCAACCAAGGATAATGGAGTTTGCCAGTCTTTTCCCCATCCACTTCTTCAAACTGGATCCTGGCTTGGTGGCCATGAAAGCCAGAACCACAGTGATAGTTTTAGCCAAGACACAGGAAACAGCCACTGAGAAGATGAGACCGAAAGATGTTTGTCGTAAATAACAGGTTATTTTCTGAGGCTGGCCAATGAATAGGAAGGAGCAGAGGAAGCAGAGAAATAGGGAGACAAGCAGAGAGTAGGTGAGGTCTCGATTGTTGGCTTTGACAATGGGAGTGTCCCGGTTTTTGATGAAAATCCTGAGGACCAAAGCTGTGATCAGAGAAAAAGCAAAAGCCAAGACACCTAATGTCATTCCTAAAGGTTCTGTGAAAGAGAGAAAATGGAGGTTCTTGGAGAGGCAGTGATCTTGATTCTTGTTTGGAAACTGACCTTCTGGACATTTGACACAATCATCCATGTCTGAAAAAAACAGAACAAATGCAATTTTAATGTATCAGTTATACTATCATTTTATTTTAACAGCCTATATTCACCATAGTTGATGGCCCCACCTCCATTTTTGGAATTTGTCCCTCAATCTAATTCTCTATAAAACGTTGCTTTACTCAAATCTCTTAAACTTCTGGACAGCATGTGCATGTTATAAGGAGCAATTGCCTGATCTTCAAATGTGGGAAATCTGCTTCATAATTGAAGAAATTTCATCATAACTGTCTGGACTTTACAGCTGTGGGAGCAAATATGATTATGTAGAAACAGTTGTGTAATGCACAATTGGGGGTAACACACTCGAAAGGAGTTGATGTCACAACGTGGGGGTAACGCAAGGCACTGTGACATCACCCAAACCCCTAGTAGCAACCAGGCAGGGGGACGTTACTGCTGGCCTGTGCCTCAATATCCCTCGGTAGACC
Organism: Plestiodon gilberti rubricaudatus; assembly: GCA_026170595.1. Lineage (NCBI taxonomy): Eukaryota > Metazoa > Chordata > Lepidosauria > Squamata > Scincidae > Plestiodon > Plestiodon gilberti. The sequence goes on from JANXHW010000006.1 coordinate 26,098,556, forward strand.
TCGAACATCCGCACAGGCCAGATCTATCCAGCATTCAGGCACACTGGCACCACCTTATGGCATGCACCTGGGATGGACCGCACCCCTGCACCACCCTTGGTATGCTACTGCAATGACTTATAAACAAACATGTATAGCAGAGGATCCCAAACCGGGAACAATGGGCTGATGGCACGTTGATGGCATGTCCGGATCGCGCTGCCATGGGAAAAAGTGCCTTTTTAAATTTCTGGAGAGGTGTGCTGGTCCCCCAGAGGGTGTGGGGAGCCTGCGGACTCCTCTGCAGGCGTCCTTGTGCCTCAGAACAGTCCTCTGACTCAGTCGCGACCCACTTCCGGTTTTGTCGAGAAAAAAGAAATGGGTTGCGATCGCATCAGAAAGCCGTTCAGAGGTACTGGGAGGCATTCAGAGGGGTCCACTGGCTACCCGCACCCCCTCTTGGACCAGCACACTTTTTCCTACGGCGGTCTCAGCAGTGGTGCGATCCCGGACACTCCGTCGCTGATCTGGGTGCCACTGCAGCAGAGGCTCTTCCCATGAGTTTGGGAACCTCTAATGTATAGGATTGTGTTTTACGTCTCCTACCATTCTGGTATGAAATCTTCCCTTCTGGACATGGTTCACAATCATAGCAACAAAATGGCTCCCCTTCCTTCTTTTTTCTGCTGGAACCTGGATAGCAGTGATCATTACACACAGCAATGGGCAGCACCTACATAGAAAAAGAGACCATGTATTGCTCCTCTATGTACTGAACAAAGTTCGGTCCTCATCTAAGACCAGACTCCTTCCTTTTTGGTGAGTGAGGGAGTGGCTTATGCTTGAATAAGAGTGATCACATGCGAATTTTGTAAATGGACTTTACAAAAGGCGTTAGCGCAGCTTGCAGGAATTAAATAAAAGGTAAAAGATTTTTTACGTACCCTCCGGTAGGCTTCCCGATCACCTATGGGTCTCCTCAGGTCTACGCCAGCTATATAGCTTGCACAATTCTGAGTACTAGGGGGCGGGGCAGTCCAAAAATTAGGTATAAGATCCAACTTGCATGACAGCTACCTGATCCACCCCCTCCCTCCCCTGATCCCCCGGTTCCTCCCAACACACATTATTACTCCCCCCTCCCTGACCATGAACTGCCCCCTGCACCAACTTTCCTGTCCTTTGTAGTTGCAGCTTGGAAATTGCTGCCAGAGGCGAGCTGTGCACGCCACTGTAAGCCACTTTGTGACAGCAGAACTCTGTCCCACCAATGTTAGGCAGACCATAGGATTGGGCTGTTACTTTTTCTGATCTTTGTTAGATCAGATCAAGTCCAGGATCAAGTCCAGTTAGACAAAGTCTAGAAAACCCATCCATGCAACATAGGCAACTGTGTGTCTGCATCAGCAGGAGGTGGGTAGTTAAGATTGGGTAGTTAAGATTGAGCACAAGAAAGATTGTAAATCCTTCTAGAGTTCCAGACATAAAATCTCTTCTTTTACACACCCTTTTACATATGCAGCATCATGACTTTCTCACACTGCACATTCTTCAATAAATGCTGGGTTAGAAGGTTATTTATACTTTGCAGCTCAACATACAATGAGATGGATGAAAAAAGAGAAAGACAGCATTTCACTTTGTATCACATTCATATGAGATGATTAAGTTTTAATACTGAAACATTTCATTTCAGCTCTCTGTTCTGGAACCTAAAGTCAGATCCCACCTGATTAAACGTGCTGTCCCATGTGATGACCTCCTCATGAATTGTGAACTCCTTGCCAGGGAAAGCCTGTGGATCCATCATACCTACTTTCACTCTTAAGAAGGACTCGTTGGGGAAAGTGACCCAGTTGATCAGGTCAAATCCACCTGTTAATTCCTGCTCCTCATCAAAGGACACCATGTCTCCAGCACTGTTGTTAAATGAGATGCTCCTTAGGAAAGGATGAAGCTGGATTGAAAAAGGTCATAGAAGACATTTGTTGCAAGATGAGCTTGACTCTCCCATCATAATCTAAGAATAGATTACTCTCATGGACCAATCCTATGGGGCTGTACTGCTGCTGGAACTAGTTTTCACGTGGCGGCTGATGCTTTGCGGCATTGTAAAAGGTGATCCAGAACCACACAGAACTGCATGCAGATGGAGGGGAGAACATGTGCATGGTGGCAGTGTAGAGGAGCCCCATCGATGTCGGTAAAGTGGAATGGGGCAGATCAGGGGGGAGAGCTGGGAACACGTTGGAGACCGAAGGGAGTGGCACCCAGGGCAAGCGACTTGCACCAGGTTCCATCCCATTCAGAGCCAGCTGACACGCCTCCTTTGCCTCCTCAAACTTCCTCCAGCTAAAGAGCTGGTGGAGGACTGAGGAGACCAATTGGCGGTCAAGGGGCTTGTGGTGGGGTAAGAGAAAATATTCTCCCTTTCCCCTCCCAAGTCTCCCAATCACCACAGCATGCAGCACAACCTGTTTTGGCGCAGCTGCATGCTATGGCAGAGGAAAGGATAGGATTGGACTGTTAAACAAAGTCCAAAACCTCCACGTGGGAATCACTGGGGTTACTGTCCTTTTAATTGGAGATCTTGATGGATTTTAGGAGATCACTGGGGGCTGATCTCAGGCTTTCCTTGAAACAGTTTAAAAGGAGCCTTACAGCACAATCTTATGCATGTCTCCTCAGAAGTAAGTCCCATTGAGTTCAAAGGGATTTACTCAAAGGTAAGAGTATATAGGATTGCATCATAAAAATCCTCTCATAAGCGCATCTACAACACACACACACACACACACACACACACACACACACACACACACACACAGAGCAGGGAAATGAAAACAACAACACACAATTCAATTCAGTATAAATTAGGCTTCTTCAAGTTTTGGATTAGTAGAAATGTAACAAATGTACTTACGGAGAGAACTGCATTATACCCACATTATGTCTTCTTCTGCTTTAGTAACTCAGAAACCACTTTGCTTGTAATAATTATTTAGTTTAAGGATGTCTATCTCTGAATCCAACAAAATGTCTTCTAATGTCACAATGAACATGGGATCTGATTTACAAGTGCAACCTTACCTGAGTCCATGGCAGGTTTGGAGGGAACAGTCTACATTTGTCCCCTGTGGTTCTGAGCTTGGGCCTGAATGAGGACATCTTCTGCAATGCATGTGCTACAGCATGGACCGCATTGTAGATGCTGTAGCTGTGGCCAGTCATGCTCATTTCAAAAAGAGTCCCTCGGAGGTTTTTCAACCTCTCTTGGCCCATGCAAGTATTAATGTTCTGCATGCCATCATCAGAATGAGAAAATAAGCAATCGAATGCATGTTCCCAGAAGATCCTGAGAAAATCATCTCCTTTTTGTGTGTTAGGATGCAGGCACTGAAGGAATTCTGAAAATCCCAATATTTCTTTGGAGTGAATTGCAAAAGACAAGGCACCATGGAAGAATTTTATATCAAAATGTTTGTCCATTGTCGATGATGAGAAATCCCACCGGGCCGTCATAATCCACACTTTCCCTATAGAAGTCTCAGTAGCATCTTCTAACATGGTATAAAAATATAGTATCATTTTTAAAGCTGTTGTGGTCTGAGTCTCTGCATTGACAACATATACTTTGACTTCAGAAATGATTAGTGACATGATCCTGGCCACAAGGGGGTTTGCTAGTTTTATAGTCTCCAGTACTTGTGCCATCTGTATCAGTTGAATGAGTACTGGTATTTTTTTACTGAAGGCTGTACAGATTCCATGTTCATTTAGCAATTCCATCATGGTCCTCGCAAATTTTTCTCCATCATCATTATCTGAAACAATGATCCCAACCCACGTCCATTGGAAATGTTGGAGTAGATGGACAATCCCTCTGTACTGATGTGCTTCATTGGGGACCATCCGGTAAAAGGAAGGGAGCTGCATTTTAACATTCCTCACTGGAACGGATACACAGTATGCAATCTAAGTGAAAATGTAAGGATAATAATAATTTTCAGAAAAGGGGGGGCAGAACTAATGCTAAACTGTAATCAATCCATTCAAATATTTGCTGAGAAGAAACATTTTCTGAAATAAAAGGCTCATTTCTTTCTTTAGATGGGAAGAATGTGAATGAATATAATAGCAAAGAGAAAATACTGTGGATCTTTTCAGTATTTTTTAAAAAATATCCCATCTTTCCTAACTCAAGATTTGTTTTATTTCATTAAAAAAGATAAGAAATAAATCAAGTTTCTTCTCAGATGAAGCCCAGCTCTGAGGCGAAGGATTACTACTCCAACATGTAACAAAAACCAAAGCAGCCAAAACAATGATAATCTTTTCCAAACACACACAAAAAGCTAAGTACATGTAAAAAGCTAAGTGCATGTAAATCTTGAGGTTAAAAGACAGAGGTTTACACACCCCTTCGGAACACCACAAGGCGGTTGTGGTGCAGATCTCAACAGAAGGGAATCCCAGAAGTTTCTGTTGCATCACAAACTTTCCTATCTGAACGTGTGAAGCGTTTTTTGTATATATAAAATGTATATGGCACTGGGTGCCTGCCAGAAGAGTACAAACAAGTCCTATAACATGATCTCAAAAGTCTGTCGATGGCAAGAGACCTCAGATCCCATAGGCTAGGACAGGGCAGCCTAATCCTGCCTAAGGGGACAGGATTGCCTAGGATGGGCACCCCAATCCTTCTCCACCGCAGGCAAGCTCCTGCCCGGCAGAAAGTCTACTCAGGGAAGGGGACACTCGTCCACTTCCCCAAGTGCAAATGGCGCTGGGGCCAATCGGCTTCCTCGGATTTTCGCCAGCGGAATCGCTGGCGGAAGTCAGACGAGGCCGGTTAACGGCCCAGCCGAGTGGCTGGGGTCAGGATATGTCCGAGGCCGTCCCCTACCCCATCCCATCCCAGCTGGGCCTATCGGCCCCTGCTGTTTGCCACTGAAACACGCACCCCAGCCCGCTGGATCCTTACCTTGGTCCTCCGGCGGTCAGGTGAGGGCTCGGTTGGCGGAGCAGGGAAGGTCGGCCTTGCACCAGCCTTCCCTGCTCTTGAGTCATTGTAAAAGTGCCTCGCGGCACTTTTACAATGGCACAGGGCGGCGGAATGCTTCATCAGGGGGGCTTGGAAGAAGCCTTCCATAACACTTGTTCCTTGGCCTCTCAGTGAATTCGACAGCGGTAACCATCACACCAGCATCCCCAACATATGCGCTATCCATAGTTGTCCCCATTTAAGCAGCCGCTATGCTGGTTAAGAGGGTCCATTTTGTGGGAGAGATAATTGAACTTAATGGTTGTGAACTAACAAATTGCCATTTCTTTTCAAGATAAACTTTGTATGACATTGAGCAGTGTAGTAAATATGAGTCACCCTATTGACATGGTCATGAAAAAAACTGGAGTTTTTCATTCATCTAGGGAAGAGAAATCGGAAACACCACCTAAATAACCAATGATTTTGAAAAGTATATTTTATTCATGCCTTGGAGTATGTATTTGATATGATTGAACATAAACAAAGTTAAATATCTAGGCAAACCATTTGGATGGAATGGAAAGAAATAAAAATCACCGTGCCCCATTCATATAAATCAATAAATGTTCCTGAGTATAACAGAAAAGGATCAATACCGTCAGAGATGAAAAATCTTCCTGGCTCATGCATTTGTTTTACCTGTGGAATCTTGTAGATGCCTAGTTGAGTAGCAATGTGAAGGGAGACTTCAGAATCAAGTCCCCCTATAACAGCTATCAGATGCTGTTGCTTGCCACATTTGAAGTTGGGGACAATCCTTTCCTGGGTGGAAAGCAGTTTCAGGGTATTCTGATGTGTCATCCTTGCATTTGCATAACTGTCATAAATGTGGAACCCCAGAGTGACATTTGGTAGGATCTTTGGGTTCTCATTGATCTCCTTCACAGCAAAGACCAAGGACAGGACATGTTGGTAGTTCTTTGGAACTGGACTAAAGGAAGTATTACATTGTGTGTTAAATACATATTAAACCATACTTGAAATACCTATGTGAAAGTATTCCCCTTATACTGTATAAATTATCATAGCCTCCAATGTCATTAGAGCCGGGGGGGGGGGAGAGAGAATGGCTCGATCCTATTGAGCCTCTGCGCCAGCCTAGCACATGCTATTTGATATTATGTGGAATTAAACATGGGGAGATATCTTAGCTCATTGCCAGTGCATATGCTCTGTATGCAGAAAGTTCAAGAGCCAGCATCTCCCGGTTGGGTAAAGGAAGTTTCCACCCTGCAGAGCAGCAGCTAATCAGAATACCAAACTAGGTGGCGCCACAGAGTGACTTGGTGTATATAAGGCAGTTTTCTAACTTCCACAGAAGGCAGAAGTGCATTAAAGGACCCAGGAAGGAAGAAGTGAATAACATGAAATCATGTGGTAGTAGAAAAGACAAGCACATCATATAGAAGAAAACATATTTGCAACCCAATCCTAAGCATACAGTGTTTACTCAGAAATAAATTCAGTAGCCCCTACTCTCTAGTCAGTGGGTTCAAGATTGCAGTCTTGCATGATTTTTTTTTATCAGCCCTGCTAATACATTGAGGCTGCAATGGTAGTCATACTTTCCTGGGAGTAAGCTTCATAGGACATAATGGGGCTTATTTATGAGTAGACATGCATAGGACTGTGCTGTTAAGTGCATTTTCCCAAAAACAGACTGTGTTCTGAACATGGCCATCCTTGAAGACATATCTCTAACGGATGTGATCTGGGCTGGTGAACGTTATGGGGAAGATGGTTACTGGATTTCCTTACATCATTTCATCTATCAGCTTGGTTTTAGGGTGCTCGCTGAAAGAAATTCCATCAAATATGCAGCCAGACTGTGAAATGATTGCTCCAATGATGAGGTTTCCTCTCTGATGATACTTGTATGGCAACTGGGAGGGATCGGTGATAGTACACATATCAGTCTGTGCCTTGCATTCAGTTGGAGGAAACTGCAGGCCCAGAATGAGTAGCAACAGTAACAGAATTATTCCTCCCATCTTGGACAGATCTCAGAATGTCCACTGTCTTCCTTTCACCCACTACTAGCCTTGTTCAATGGCTCCGGAAACTTTTGTAGGATTACGCTTGAGAAACTGAGACACTCCTTGCTGTTTGCAGTTCCATAACTGAGCTCTGAGCAGCACAAGCTTGATATTTTATGCTAGTATTAACACTTGCTTATTGCTTGTGCTTGTGGCCTTAGAAAAATCCACGAGGGATTTTCCTGGATAGAGCATCATAGTAATTAAAATCAATTACAGTTTTCTAAATCATTGTTCCTGACTACTGTGCTGGGTGAGATCATTTTTGCATGAGATGAGAAAAAGAAAATATTTGTTGGTTCTCACAATGACTTTGTGACGACCATGACTTTGTGGGTTTTGAGGGATCCTGAAGGATCAGCAGGATGCAAAGAGAAAATTGAAAACCAAACACTTCACCACCAGAACGACTTTGGGGGTGAGTGGAAGGGGTTACAACAGTTTACAAGGCACAGTGCAGCACCTTGCACTCTGTCTAGCAATGCCACTGACTTGGTCTTTCTATGAAAAGTATTGAGACCAGGGATATGGATCAAGTCTCTGACTCCAAGTCTCAAGTCAAGTCCCAAGTCTCTGGGTCCAAGTCCCAAGTCAAGTCCCAAGTATTTGGTTGTGAGTCGCAAGTCCTTATCTATTTAATGGGGAAAACGGGTTTAAACCAGAATAAAATTCGACTTGTCGTAAAAGGCCCCAAGTCTCGTGTCGAGTCTTTCGAGTCTTTTACAATTGCTGAGTCAAGTCCGAGTCAACTCATTGAAACAACTCGCATCCGACTCGAGTCTGAGTCAGTAGACTCAAGTCTACATCACTGATTGAGACCCTGCAATTGTTATGAATGGTTGCAGCAAAGATTCTTGCAGAAGCCTGCTGCAGAGAATGTAGAATATGCATTCTCTCTCTCTTGCATTCTCCCCTTCCATTTGTTAAAAAGACTTGGAATGAGAGGGTGGTCTGCAAGTATTTGTATTGTGTTTATTTCCAAATAATAATAATAATAAAGATGGGAAACTCATGGCACAAACCTTACTAACTTTAAAATGGCGGGACATGCGCTTCACCATTCTAAAGTGTTGCAAATGTGCTGTAAGGTACATTTGTGCCTACTTTGATGTAAGGGAGGCCGGTGCAAGGCCGGCCTCCCTCACTCCGCCTCACAATCCGAGTGGCGGCCCAGGAGGGGGCGGGTGATGCCGCCCACCATATCTCCATCCCTGCTAGGCCGGCTCGGCCATTACATGGCCTCCTCTGACTAATGTCACCTTCCCAGAGTAGACCTCCGGCCTGCACAGGACCTGGCTGTTGACTTGTGCTGTCATTCTTATTAATGTTGCAATGTTAGCTGACCTTTGCTGTTCAACTCAGGATAATTATGTAGCGTTTGGGGGAATGGGCTACATACATTGGGGTAGAGACTGTCGATAACCCGTTTTGTGTCTCTTGCGTTGGCTTTCTGTTTGCTACCAGAACTGGGAAGGAGGGAGGAGTCTGCAAATATTCTGATGGTATTTTCTATTAGGTAATATAAGCAAACATATGTGCAACAGATGCTTATTAATTTCTATTTATTAGCTGATCCTTGCAGTTCAGCTGTGGTCTCAGGATAATTATGTAGCATTTGGGGGAAAAGATACAGCCCAGCAACCCAGCACTAGAGGCCAAGATAGAGAAGATCTCCACAGCCACCATGTATTTCCCCTTGGTGCTCAGGTAAGTTGGGATAAAGGACAACCACACACTGCAAAACAACAACATGCTGAAAGTGATGAACTTGGCTTCATTGAAACTGTCTGGCAACTTCCTGGCTAGGAAAGCCACAGTGAAACTGACAGCAGCCAGAAGTCCCAGGTACCCCAGAACACAATAAAACATAGTGATGGATCCTTCATTGCACTCAATTACAATTTCTTCAGCCAGAGAGTCCATATCCACATCTGGGAATGGAGGAGCAATGCAGAGCCACACAACACAAATACTGACTTGAATGAGGGAGCAACCAAGGATAATAGAGTTTGCCAGTCTTTTGCCCACCCATTTCCTCATCCTGGATCCTGGCTTGGTGGCCATGAAAGCCAGAACCACAGTGATAGTTTTAGCCAAGACACAAAACACAGCCACTGAGAAGATCAGACCGAAAGATGTTTGTCGTAAGTAACAGGTCACTGCCTGAGGCTGGCCAATGAATAGCAAGGAACAGAGGAAGCAGAGCAATAAGGAGACAAGAAGAGAGAAGGTGAGGTCTCTGTTGTTGGCTTTGACAATGGGAGTGTTTTGTTTCTTGATGAAAATTCTGAGTACCAAAGCTGTGATCAGAGAAAAAGCCAAAGACAAGGTACTTAATGTCATTCCCAAAGGCTCTGTGAATGAGAGGAAGCTGAAATCTTTGGGGAGGCATTTATCTCGAATTGTGTTTGGAAATTGACCTTCTGGACATTTGACACAGTCATCCATATCTGCAAAAAAATAGAACAGTACAGTATTAATGTATCTGTCATTTCATCATTTTTTTTTGTCGGCCCTGTGAACAAAACGGATAGCTCCATCTCTAATTGATCATGGTTGTCCCTCAACCCACCCATCTTTAAAATGCTGCTTTACTGAAAGGACTCATACCTCTGGTCAGCATGTGCAGGTAATATGTCTGATCTATCAGGGTGGACACCCTGTTTCCCAGTCAAGAAATTCCATCATAAATGACAGGGGCACTATGGCAGTGGGGAGGGATTTGATGATAAACAAACAAACAATGTTCAAATAATACCAATCTTGTTGTGTTACATGTCGTGTTTTACTCAATTAGAGTACATGTGAAAGAGAGATTTAGAGGTTCATCATATCATATCAGTGACAGGAAAGCCTAAAGCATGGGGGAAGACTCATTATGGGGGTGGAGGTCTAGTGGAATGAGACATTCTTTATAATGAATGGAAAAGAACAGGGCAGAAAAGGAATCGTTTAAGATAGTTGCCCCCAGACTACCATACCTGATCTATGGGGCCTCTCAATCCTGCTGCTATTTGGTTTCAAAGAACTGAGTGTGTCAGTGTTACTGTTAGTGTGAAGGCTGATCCAATGGGGGGGGGGGCTTTGCTTGTAAGGGATAGAAATGGGAGAGAAATTCAGAATTACTAAGCACAGGTTTCGAAGGGTTGACTTTTACCAGGAGATGTTGGACTTATCCCAGCATATTTTGATCAATGCATTTCTTAAATCCAAAGAATTCTATGTTCAAGGAAATAGGACATACAGGTTCTAAAGCCATGTAAAAAAATGAAATAAAACTAGTCGATACATTTAAAAATACGCTAAAACACACGTTAAAACACATTAAAACACGTAAATAACTAAATTTAAAACAATAACAGATTAAAAACAGAATGTTTCATCCCCTTCTGTGGACTTCTTCTGGTGAGCAACAGTGGCGAGCTGTTTCATTTCCATTCTTTACCAAAAAAAGTGCTTTTAAAGAAAGGTAGGATTGCTTATCGAAGTCAAATATTTGGTTCTGTCAGTGGAGCCTGAACTGCAGTTCCCATAGAGAAATGAGACCTGAGACATTGTTAACAGTGGTGAGTTGTTGAAACGAATGGAGGTAAACTAACATGGAATCTTTTACCATCTGATTTGGAAAGTAAGCCAAATGTATCATGAACTGTAAAATGAGCCATGCTCATTCATTTCAAACTTTGAGTTCATCCCCCTCTGCTGAATTCTCTCTAGACTGTGCTCCTTAGTTTATCTCAGCGGTGGGGAACCTCCGGCCCCAGGGCCGGATCAGACCCCCGAGGCCATCCTGTCCGGCCCCCGGAGAGATTGCCGGGAGGCCGCCCAACCGGCCCCTGGAGTCTCCGCCGGGTCCGCGCGTCACCTCTGGAGGCTGGGAGAGGGCCTTTGCATGTCCTCCCCGGCCGCTGCCTCGACCCCTTCTCACCAGGCCGTTGGCCATTTCGCACAAGCGTACCACGCCAATGAGGGCAAGCTCTTGCCCTCTTGCCCTCATCGGCATGGTACGCCGGAGGTGACGCACGGACCCGGTGGTGGCTTTGGACGATGAGCACGTCCAAAAATGGCACCCGGCCTTATGGCCGTCCCTCAATCAAATTTCTAATATTTAAAACAGCCCTCGCCAGGGAAAAGGTTCCCCGCCCCTGGTTTATCTGTTTTGAAGTATGAAACTGGAGAAAAGGAAAACCAATTGAAGATAATGTATAGTGTTCACATGATAACACTACATGTTTGTATCCTACCTTTCTGGTGTGACATTTTCCCTTCTGGGCATAGATCACAGTCATAGCAACAAAATGGCTCCCCTTCCTTCTTCTTTTTTTGCTGGAACCTGGGGAGCAGTGGTCATTACACACAGCAATGGGCAGTACCTATATATGAAAAGCAGAGAACATGTATTGTGACTCGGACTACAGCACAAGTCTATGCATGTCTACTCAGAAGTAAGACCCATTACGTGCAATTTAATTCCCACGGAAGTGTGAATAGCATTGCAGCCCTAGTAAACTAACAGTATTATACACTGATGGGTTCTGAGCTGTCTGTGAAAGATCAGGAAAGAGAACTTGGGGTGGTGGTAGATAGCTCGATGAAAGTGTTGACTCAGTGTGTGGCGGCTGTGAAAAAGGTCAATTCCATGCTCGGGATCACTTAAAAAATGGGTTGAGAATGAAACAGCCAATATTTTTATGCTGTTGTACAAATTGATGGTAAGACCGCATCTGGAGTATTGTGTCTTCTGGTCACCATACCTCAAAAAGGATATAGTGGAACTGGAAAAGGTGCAGAAGTGAGCAAGCAAACTAATTAGTGGGCTGGGGCTCTTCAGTCTACAAAGAAAGTGCCTGAGGAGGAAAATGATTGACAGTCCAGTCCTACCTAACTCCCCATGTGCCAATGCTACTGCACCAATGGGGTGCATGCTGAATTCCATGGGGGATTTTCAAGCAGCAAAGGACTCCTTGAGGTAAGGGAACATTTGTTCCCTAGCCCTGGAGTAAGACCTTTCAGCCCTGCTGGGTCTACTCAGAGCTGCACCATCTACTTTGCTTGAGCAAGTCCAAGTGGACCTGGGTCGAGGGATTGAGGCCGGGAAGTGGGATAGGATATTTGCGATGGTGCTGTTGCTACTTCCCCATTCCTGGCCTCAATCCATTCCATTCCCTGCCCCATCTCCTCTCTGTTCCTCCCCTTCCCCTCCCAGTACCACCTTCTACCACCCTCCACCATCCCCTGTACTGACATACCTGTGCCGGGGCTTGTTGGGAGACCGCTGGTTCGCGGACCTGGCTGCTCACTACTTGCGGTGGCGGCCAGGCAGCACTATATGGCATCTGTTGCAACAGCCCTAACAAACGCTGCACTACCAGAACATGAGTTCAGTGGCCCTTTAGGGTTGTGCTGTCATATAAAATTATGCATAGGATGGGTAGAGTGGATAGAGATAAATTCTTTTCCCTCTTGCACAACACAAGTATCAGAGGTCATCCAGTAAAACTGAGTGATGGGAAAGTTATATTTCTTTACCTAGTGAGTAATTAATCTGTGGAACCCCTTGCCACATAATGTTGTCATGACACCTGGCTTAGATGTCTTTCAAGATTTATGGAGGAAAAGCCATGATGACTATATGCACCCTCCGGGTTTCAGAGATCTCTGCAAGCCAGATGCAAGGGAGTGGCATCAGGATATAGGTATCTTGTTTTCTTGAGTGCTCCCTGAGGCATCTTGTGGGCCACTGTGACATACAGAAAGCTGGACTAGATGGGTTGGATGTACATTCTTTCTTCCACCTAGGAACTGCTTACATTTAGGGCCTAGTTATATAAATGTCTCAATAAATACACTGACATTGCATTGCTTTCTATTTTTCATTCCACCTCTCTGCAATTATAGTATTGTATCAAGATGATCAAGTTTTAATACTGACACATCTCCTATCGAGCTGTCCATTTTAGAGCCTAAAGTTGGATCCCACCTGATTAAATGTGCTGTGCCATGTGATGGCCTCCTCATTAATTATGAACTCCTTGTCACGGAACGCATGTGGATCCATCATTCCTACTTTCACCCTTAAGAAGGACTGGTTGGGGAAAGTCAGCCAGTTGATGAGATCAAATCCGCCTGCTAATTCACCCTCCTCATCAAAGGACACCATGTCTCCAGCACTGTTGTTAAAGGAGATGCTCCTCAGGAAAGGATGAAGCTGGATTGAAAAAGGTAAAGAAAGACAAGAGTAGGATTGGCAGTACAGCAAAGACTCCTGGTCACCTAGGAGTGGGGCAGGATGCTCATGGCACAAGCCGCTTGGCAGCGAGAAGATGCCAGAACCGAAAAGATAGTGGAGCAGAGGTTCAGCGGGCAGCGCTACCTGGGCGGTGTTTTCACTGCTTGAAAAGCCAACCCACCTTCCCTAAGCCTCTTACTTACCACAGCTGTGAGAGTTCCAATCAATGCTAATTGAGTGCAGCTGCGAGCCACACCCACTGCATTCAAAGTCCCAGCTTCATCTCAATTAACAGCAACGCCTGTGGGCCACGCCCAATTGCTTGCAGGTGTGCTTCCACCCACGCAATCCTGGGTGGTAACCCTTTGAGTCCCAGTCCTGTCAAACAGGCAATCCTTTAACCCCTTCCTTCCCGGACCTGTCAAAACAGGGGACCACTGCTAACACCACTAACTCCTCGCCAATCTTCCGCGATTTCCACTACAGCTACAGTCACAATGAACAGGGGAGCAGGTTTGCAAATGAAACAATACCGGAGAACATTGTAGATGTGGAAGAGATGGCCCACATTTGTCCATGATTGCTCTAAGCTTGGGCTTGAATGAAGACATCTTTTGTAATGCATGTGCAATAGCATAGACTGCATTGTAGATGCTGTAACTTTGGCCAGTCATGCTCATTTCAAAAAGAGTCCCTGGGAGGTTCTCCAACCTTTCTTGGCCAGTGCAAGTATTCTCCTTGTCCTCATCAGATTCAGAAAATAAGCAATCAAATGCCTGTTCCCAGAAGATCTTGATGAAATCATCTCCTTTTTGTGTCTTAGGATGTAGGGATTGAAGGAATTCTGAGAATCCCGGCACTTTATTGGAGTGAATTGCAAAAGACAAGGTAGTCTGTTATTTCATTAGTCTCTTGAAAGTGTGCCAGAGCTGTAATTGCTCTATCTAGAGAAAATGACACTAATTTTGTCCTGAAGGCTGTACAGATTCCATGCTCAGAAAACATTTTCACCATGGTCTGCAAGAACGTTTCTCCCTGTTCACTGTGCATTGCAATGACCCCAACCCATGTCCATTGGAAATGTTGAAGGAGACAAACAATCCCTCTGTACTGATGTGCTTCATTGGGGACCATCCGGTAGAAGGAAAGGAACTGCATTTTCATATTCATCACTGGAGCGAATACACAATAGGCGATCTAAGCAAAAATAGAATAGTCGTAGAAGACGTAAAAGTAATAATACAATGGGGGTGGGGTAGAACTGAGGCTATACTATCATGAACCAGCTTTCTGACACATATGCTGATTGTACCTGTGGAATCTTGTAGATGTCTAATTGAGTAGCCATGTGAAGGGAGATTTCTGAATCAAGTCCCCCAATGACTGTTATCGGATGCGGCTGCTTGTCACATTTGAAGTTGGGGACCATCCTTTCATCAGTGCAAAGAAGTTCCAGAGTGTTCTGATGTGTCATCCTTGCATTTAAGTAACTGTCATAAATGTGGATCCCCAGGCTGACATTTGGTAGGATCTTCAGGTTCTCATTGATCTCCTTCACAGCAAAGACCAAGGAGAGGACATGTTGGTAGTTCTTTGGAGTTGGACTAAAGGATGTGTTACATTTTGTATGAAATACGTACTGTATTTCTTCGAATAAGGCGCCATTGATTCTAAGGCGCATCTTAATTTCAGGAACACCAGCAGAAAAAAAAAAAACCATCAATTGCAAGATGCACCACCTTCCTTCGTCTGCTCAGCACCAACTGTCCCCAGCTTGCCTGCCACGGCAATCTGATTTTTACCGCGCCATTTTGCCACCTCTGCTCAGCAGCGAGCTCTCTCTTCCTGAACCCGAGAGTTCGCCCCAGCATGCCCCGCGCTGCCACTGACGATCTCCTCACTGCCTTTGAGCAGTGCCTTTGCGGTCCTCCAGAAAATGCAATTTCCTTACTTACTGGGGCTTGGAGGAGCTTCAGGGAGGTCTGCACGACCCTCTGCAGGCCACCCCGATCTTCAGTTTGGTGAAAAACAGTGATTTTCTGACATTTCTGGTTCCCGCAAAAACCGGAAATGGCTGAAAATCGCCGTTTTTCGCTGAACTGAAGATTGGGGAGGCCTGCAGAGGGTTGCACAGACCTCCCTGAAGCTCCCCCAAGCCCCAGTAAGTAAGGAAATAGCATTTTGGGGTACTTTTTGGAGATCTTCGATTCTAAGACGCACCCCATTTTTTGAAATGCTTAATTGGGAAAAAAAATGCGTCTTAGAATCGAAGAAATACAGTATTTAACACTTTATGAAGTATCTATCTGAAAGCATTCCATTAGATGTATGATCACGCTTTCAAATGTTATTAGAACTGAATGTTATAAATCTTCAATCACATGTAAAATGAGAAACACAAACAATGGACAGATCACTGAAATCTTGTAAATTCAAGAATGTGGGGGGGCCTCCGTGCAGTGCGCTAATTAATAGAGGGAATGCTGCTCAGATCTCCATCCTTTCCAGGTGACTCCTCCCAAATATGCCTGATTGCTAAGATTTGCTGAAACATTTGGCACCCTTAAAGTTCCCTGCAATATTCTTTAAAATAATATTGTAAGAGCCCTATATTTAAAGAAAACGTCATGGCTAAATTAAATACTCAGACTATAGTTCTAAGACCACATCATTCATGTGATTTGAAATCAATTCGTAATATTATCCAAAGTTCTTTGGAGTTTGGGGTACCCCCTATGATGGGCAATATTTTTGCCGGATCCCCTCCTAATTAACGTAATTGTTTAGCTAATTTATGTAAATTATTTTATATAAATTTATTCTAATGGCTTTATTATTCGTGCAGTTAATACATATACTTGCATACAAACTTTTGCACATGCCAAGATATCTTTTTCCCCAAAATCATTTTCCACAGAAATCACAGAAAGGGGGGGGGGATTGCACTCTCAACTAAAGAGAGAAGGGGAAGCCTGTAGCCCTTTCACAAAGGGAAGTGATGGTCTCTTCACAAAGGGAAGCGGGAGGGAGGGAGGGAAAACGGATGGACGAGGGTAGCCTGGGCAGAGACCAGCCTGTCTGATCTGGGGGGGGGGAGAGAGAGAGAGAGAGAGAGAGAGAGAGAGAGAGAGAGAGAGAGAGAGAGAGAAGGAAAGGGGAAATTGCCAGAAATGTTTTTCCTCCAACTTTCAGAGGAAGCAAAGCACAACAACACACAAAGCAGAGATCAGATCCTTCCAGATCCCCCCTCCTCCTCCACCTCCAGGCAGTGTACTTTCAAAGAAACTTTTTTCCTCCAATGTGCCCCTCCAACGCACTCCACTCCTCCATGCAAAGCAAAGGAGTCAAAGTTTTGTGCTTTTAAGATGATTGGAGGGCTAAGGCTGGGGCTTGGAGAATACAGGAGCTGGGGTTGGGAGCTTGAAATGCGGCAGATCACTTGAAATCAGCATATCAATCACCAACAACAGGAGGAGACAAAGCTGGGGCAGCTTGGAATGCTTCCAAGCTGCTTGCTTGGAATGATTGCATCTGCAAGTCCCCCCCCCCAACAGAGAAGCACTTGCAAGGCAACGTTCTGGACCCTGACAAGGAATCCCCCTCCTAGCACCTTCTTCAGACTTGCAGGCACCCGAATTTGTTGGTGTTTTGGCTGATGCTTCTGTACTGGAAAGGAAGCCCAAGGGAGGGGCAGGGGGTGGGGAGAAATAACGCAGTGAACTGGAAAGATGCAGCTTTCCTTGATCAGAAGCCTGAACGATGCAAGCTGAATGTAAATGTAAAGCCGAACTGGAAAAGCAGTCAGCCTTTTCCAGCAGCCAGCAATCTTTCCTTCTGAGAGGAAAGCTGAAGTGACGGTGAAGAAAGGGAGGGGGGAGACCTTGCGGACCAGCAGCTGCTCTGAGCACAGGTTGGAGGAGAGCTGGCCCAGAATAGAGAGAGACTGTATGGCAAAGAGCAGCCAGTGATCTGCTTCTGAGAGCATGTGAGAAAGCAATCTTTCCTTCTTTGGAAAAAATAGCATTTTTCAGCCTGCCCTGTAACTCAAAGTGCTGCAACCCAGGGAGAAATATTCTTATGCGCTGCCGATGGGCTCCAGCTGCTGTAACAAGGCCGGTGGGGGGGGGGGGGGGGGCGGAGCTGTTGCGTGAATAAATTAACTCCCGCTGATCAGCTGTGAATAAATTAACACCAGTTTGACCGGAAGTTGACCACGAAGCTCCGAAAACAGTTCCGAAAAAAGTTTCCTTCTCCGAAAAAGTAAAATGTTAATCACTCACACTAATTACTAATTAATGACCTAGATAAGAAACGGACCTCCGTGTCCCACCTGAAAGTGGTTCGCGTACCCCTAAGGGGTATGCCTACCACAGGTTGAGAACCTCTGCTATAGCTGAATAAATGGATTTCCTTACATAAGTTCATCCACCAATGTGGTCTGCAGGGGAGTTATTCCTGAGCATGTTAAGAGTGTTTTCCTTATTATAAGATTTCTGCATAACATATTTAATTTCTAACCTGGTTTTTCAAGTTAGAATAGCATTTCTGGCTTCTGTAAAACAGCTGACACTGCGAAAGGAATGTAGCATGATCAAGGTCAAGGGATGAGGCAAAACAGACATCTTTTGTATGTATAAAAAGTATCACTTCGTAACAAGCAAAATGGTTGTATGGGCCCCCTGAGGAGATAAGAGAAGCAAACAACCTTGGGACAAGAACAAAGGCCCAAAGTCTTAGTTGTCTGAGCGGGACAGTGCCGGGAAACGAAAGTTAAGGACAGAGGCCTATAGTTGGGTGGACGAAACTGATCCAGGAAACGAAAGCTAACTAGTTGGGATGGTCAGGGGGGGAAGACGACCAATGTATGTACTCCAAACGCAGTGACGTGTTTTTCATGTTTTTTGTAAGAACTGGAAGGTATAAAAGCTCATGCTCGGGCTATGCTCAGGGCCGTAGCCCTCCTTTGTCTCGGGGCTGCGCTGCCAGTGATTAATCACTTACCAATAAAGCTGATTCGTAATTCCTCTTCCTGCCATCCAGAGTCTGATTTAATTAGCTTCAGGTTACACCAACTTGCTGTTTGGGTGTTCACTGAAAGAAACGTCCTCAAAGTGGCAGTTAAACTGTGAAGCAATTGCGCCAATGATTAGATCTCCTCTCTTATGATACTTGTATGGGAACTGGGGGGGATCAGTGATGGTACACATAACAGTCCATGCCTTGCATTCAGTTGGTGAAAACTGCAGTCCCAGAACGAGCAGCAACACTAATAGAAATATTCCCGCCATCTTGACCAAATCCTGACTGAGAATGCCCAGTGTCTTTCTCTCACCCGCCAGGAGCCGGGGTACAACACCCTCCTGCAAAGGATCCAAAATCTTTGGGTGAATTATTAAGCTCCTGAAGCTGAGACTGGTACAGTCTTCACTGTTCACAGTTTCACAACCCCCATTCTGAACATCACAGGGATGATGTTTTATATAATCTTGGTTATTGTTTGTGCTTGTAACCTGTGGAAATCCATTAGGGATTTGCCTGCATGAAGCATAATTCATGGTAACTGATGTTGATTGCAGGTTTTCAAACTATTGTGGTTTCCAGGTAAAAATTACAGGTTTCCAGACTATTGTGCTCAGTGTGATTATTTTTCTAGCAGGCAAGGAGGAAAAATAAAGAAAGAAAAACTATGTTTGGATCCCACAGTGATATTTGAGGGTCATGAGGTTTACTGTGAGATCAGTGGAACATGGAGAGAACTCACCCTGCCTGTGGGATAAGCATTCAGACATACGCCCGCTGGGTTTACTCCTTCGCCCGCTGGGTTTACTCCTTTTCACCTAATTTTTAATCTGTTACTAAGGCTACAATCCTACGCACACGTAACTGGGAGTTAGCCCCATTCAACTTAGTGAGGCTTACTTCTGAGAAGCCATGCATAGGACTCTGCTATAAATTGTTTTATTTCTCTCATCACGATATTGCAAGAATTTGGCCCATTCACTCTTTGCCTGTTGGGAACAAGTCTGTACAGCAAGTCCTCACTTAAAGTTGTTTCATTATAAGTCATTTTGTTTTAACGTTCTTGAGGGTCATGAGGTTTATTGTGATTAAATTTGGTCATCGTGCAGTTCACATCACGTCACTCCTTAAGTTCTTTCAGGGGCTTCCTATCCGCTCCCTTTCCTGCTTCCTCCCTGCCCCCTTTCTCTCCTTGGACTTGGCAGGCCCAAGGAGTTCCAATGCATGTTGGGAGGCTTACGCAGGAGGAAGGGGATGAACATCCCTTTCCGAAGTCTCCTGTCCTGAACCCCCACAGAATGCAGCATTCACCATTTTGGCGTTGCTGCAATGTCAGGTGGGCGGATGGATAAGGGCTCTTAGTATTGGAGTGTACTGGTCTAACTGCCTGATCCTATCACTTCCTGCACTAGCACTTCAGTTGCGTAAGGTGCTTTACGGCAGTCAGAAGCAGTGGTGGCTAACCAACAGATCCATCGTGACTGATGGTGTCGGTAAGTCAGCATGAAGGGTGGGAGGGAGCCAGGGATGGTGCACAATGGGGAGGAGACCTGGGTGGAACGGGGAGCAGAACAAGAGCTGGAAGAGAGTTTTATCAGTGGCAGTGGCACCACCAATAACTTATCCCCCTTCCCACATGGTGGCATCAGCTGGTGAGGAGAATGAAATTATTAAAGCCCAATTGAAAACAAGGCCATTAAGAAATGGAAAGGTGGAAAAGATTGGTGGAAGTGTCTGAGGGAGTAGAACAAAGCAAAGAATGATAACAGTACCTGCTCCTTTAATTATGCATCGATTATGCAGTTTCCAATCATAAAATCTGCATGGATGTGCAAGATATACATTCACCACAAGAAGATATATCAGAGTAAGCTCAATGCCGATTTTCATACATACATTTCTTTTAGTAGCATCCCTACCATGTGACATCCTCGGGGGAGGAGTGACATCACTAGTGACCAAAATTGTGAAAACCTTTGTCTTTATGCCATCATGTTATATATTGTTATATATCATTTGTGTAATCACATGTAGAATGCAATGAAACAAACCGTTTCGAAATATCTGTATCCTATCAAATGTTATGGTCAAATAACCGGAAACAGAAAGCACAACTTCCTTGTGTAACAAAAAGTGGATTTCCTTAACACAAAACAGACCAATGAGACTGATTGTTCTGAGATTGTTCTGACAGCCGAGTTGGTTACTGGTACTTTTACCTGTACTGTTATATCTTTAAAAAAATAAGTTAATGCTCTCATATTGGGTGATGCAAACCCTTGTGATGCCGCTGTTTAGGCTGCAAACATAATTAGGCTGTGCGTATAATATTGTAAATTTAAAGGTGTAATTTTGATTAAGCAGGAGATAGGGCAATGGCATGGGGGTGGGGCGATGATGCGTTTCGCCACCCACTGCATGGGAGAAGGTTCACCATGGAGGTGACGCACTGACCTCCCGCACCGGGTGACGCAAGCCCTAGGAATGCCCCTGACTTATCTATCTATAATATGCATACGTTATAGTCCACTATAAAGATTTCCCCAAACTGTTTCATTGGGAAATAATGTTATCACATGGATCAAAGCTGTGCTCTTCATAAGAATGCTGAATTTAATTACTTGTTCTGCTGGCCTGGAATTAAGTAACTTCTGCTCTATCCATAGCAAACTTAAGACTTCATTCTAAAACTATTGTGATGTGCCTTTTATATTATTAGGCTACTAAGGCATAGTAACAAGCACTTCATACGCTTACTAATTTCTCCTGATTAGCTGATCCTTTTTGTTCAGCTCAGGACTCAGGATAATTATGTAGCATTTGGGGAAGAAGATACAGCCCAGTAGTCCAGCACTGGAGGCCAAGATAGAGAAGATCTCCACAGCCACCATGTATTTCCCCTTCGTGCTCAAGTAAGGTGGGATAAATGTCAACCAAACACTGCAAAAGACCAACATGCTGAAAGTGATGAACTTTGCTTCATTGAAACTGTCTGGTAACTTCCTGGCTTGGAAAGCCACACTGAAGCTAACCATAGCCAGAAATCCCAAGTACCCCAGAACACAATAAAACATAGTGATGGAGCCTTCATTGCACTCCACTACAATTTCTTCAGCCAGGGAATCCATGTCCAAATATGGGAATGGAGGAGCAGTGCAGAGCCACACAGCACAAATATTGGATTGAATGAGGCAACAACCAAGGATAATGGAGTTTGCCAGTCTTTTGCCCACCCATTTCCTCATCCTGGATCCTGGCTTGGTGGCCATGAAAGCCAGAACCACAGTGATAGTTTTAGCCAAGATACAAGAAACAGCCACTGAGAAGACGAGGCCAAAAGATATTTGTCTTAAATAACAGGTTATTTTCTGAGGCTGGCCAATGAATAGGAAGGAGCAGAGGAAGCAGAGCAATAGGGAGACAAGCAGAGAGTAGGTGAGGTCTCGATTGTTGGCTTTGACGATGGGAGTGTCTTGGTTCTTGATGAAAATCCTGAGGACCAAAGCTGTGATCAGAGAAAAAGACAAAGCCAAGGCAGTTAATGTCATTCCCAAAGGCTCTGAAAAAGAGAGAAAATGGAGGTTCTTGAGGAGGCATTGATCTCGATTCTTGTTTGGAAATTGACCTTCTGGACATTTGACACATTCATCCATATCTGAAAAAATAGAACAAATACAATTTTAATGTATCATTCATAGTATCATTCCTTTATATTGTCCTATGACCAACAAAATGGATACAGCAGGTCCTCACTTAAACGTGTCGATAGGTTCTTCTTGGAAACTGCAACTTTAAGAAAAACGACTTGTAATGAAACCAATTTTCCATTGGCTAATTGAGAAACGTAAATGTTGCTATGGCTTTTCCCATCAACTTTAAAATGAAATTATTTTAAACAAAATGACTTTAAGTGAGGACTTGCTGAACTTCAATCTCTAATGTCTCATGGTTTTCCCTCAACCAACCCATTTTAAAAATGTTGATTTATTCAGAGGAGTTCAGCATGTGCAGGTAATAGGGAGCTCTTTTCTGATCTGTAAGGTTGGATGTCCTGTTTTCCAGTGCAAGAAATTCCATCATAACTGTCAGAGGCAATAATAATAATAATAATAATAATAATAATAATAATAATAATAATAATAATATACAGCCTTTATATACCGCCTTTCTTGGTCATTGGATTTCTCGTCTGAAAGGCAGTTTAAATGGGTAGGCTTTCCCAATCCCCTCAATGGTTACAATCATATATAAATGTCCAGTCTTCCCTGAACTCCAGATGGCATTTCAGATGGTATCCTTTGCAGTCTGGCCTTTCCCTGGCTGTCACCTCCCATGCTTGGCTGACGCATCTGGCAGCTCTTATCTCTCCTCACAGAGGCTCTTTTCACAGCTTTTTGTCAGCGGTGTGTCTCGAACTGGCCGTTCACCGATCTTCAGGCTTACAAGGCAGCAACTCTTATCAACTGAGCCAGACCTCCTGCCCACTGAGCCAGACTCTATGGCTGGGGGTGGGGATTTGATGTTAAATAAATAGGCAATGTTCAAATAATACCAATCCCATTGTAGTACATGTGGTGTTTTACTCAATTACAGCGCAATCCTGTCTGAATTTAGACCAGCGGAGCCATTGCTCCACTGGTCGAAGTTGTCGCAAATGTGCTGGAAATCACATTAATGGCACCTGACAAGTAAGCAGCGCTGGCGGAGAGGCCTGTGCTGTTCTGCCAGCGCCGCAGAATGGTGGAGCACTGTGGCAGAGAGGTAGGTGTCTGTGGTGCGGTGAAGGGAAGGCTGGGAGGGGTCTTTCCGGGGGTCAGATTGGCCTGCTAGGCCTGGGAGGGGGGATCAGTGCCAGTACACTCGACCAAGTCCTATGTCCTTTCCTGGACCTGGATAGCATTGAATGGCTGGCTCAAATGTGCGTCAGCAAGGTAGCTGGCACACATTCGAGTAGACCCATTGGGGTGGCTGGACATCCCTTTACTTCAAGGAGGCCTCCACCTGTGCTGGCGTGGGACAAATCCTGCTTAGGATGCAGCTGGCGCCTTATTTTCGCCTCTTCATTCTGCTTGACAGGATTGGGCTGTTAGAGTACAAATGAAAGAGAGATTTGGAGGTGCATCATAGTATCACAGAAATTGAAAGCCCAAAATAGTATTGTGGTCAAAAAAATAAAATGAGCCTGAACTGGCTCATTTGTGTGTAATAAGTGTGATATGCAGTTATAAGATTTATGTTGGCCTTTGTGTAACCATTCTTACCCGATTTTCCCGGTTCTAAACCAGGACACACCCCAATTAATAAATTATTTAAATTAAATTAATTAATGAAAATAAATGTAAAAAAAATGGGGGGGTGCAAAGCACCCAAAATTTTTATTTATTTATTTTTACCTAGCCAAATTAATTAGGTAATTGCCCATTTTAATGAACCCTCTCTATTATACATTAGCTTGGCACAGAATGCATGCTGGCAAACAGCCAGAGTCTGGCTAAATGTAAATAATAAAATACACCCCCTAAAAATGAAATAAATAAGAAAGCAAAAATTTTAAAAGGGAGGAAAATAAAAGAAATGATGGTCACGGTCACCTCCCCTCCTTAACTTATAATATTAAGTATGATAATAATTAATAATAATAATTACTGAATTAAATGACTACAGTTTCTTCTTTCTAGCCTTCGTTTCTGCAATACACCCTCTAATAAAAAAGTCACTAATATTGTATCTGCAATACACCCCCTAATCAACTTTTCTCTGATAACTCTGTTAACTCTTTTCTTTAGTTAACTCTGATAACTAAAAATATAACTCAATAAAAAAGATAAGACAAATTTGAAGCACTGTACAACAAACACCCTCAAGCAGCTGAAGACACCCCCAGACCCTTACAATACAATACACCACCTTGCAAAAGTGCACCCCACCAAAAGTGCATTTTTCTGTGAAGCAACACACACAGGACGAACAGAGATCACAAAAATAAACTCCTTCCTCCCCCCCACCCCACCAAAAGTACATTTTTATTTGAAGCAACACACACAGGACAAATGGAGCTAGCAGGACAAACGTAGTTTTCCAAAGTACAATATAAGCAGACAAACCTCATCATGTTGCAAAGTATTAACCCTCGGCTCTCCTTCTGCTGTTGGGGGGGGGGGAAGCATTCCGGTTGCTGGCTGCTGGCTTGCAAAAGAACCTTAAGGGCTGTGAGGTCATGCTGCTGAGGTGGAGCTGAAGTGTAAAGCTCTGTGCTTCTCCTAACATGATCACAGCCAGTGAAGCTGTGGCCATTTTGTTTAGGGGAAAAATTCTGGCGGCCATTTCCTCCCCCCCCCCAAAAAAAAACTGAAAAAAATCAAATTTTAAATGGACCGGGGGGGGTAACGGGGGGATGGAGGAGCCCGGGACAGGACCCCCAAATCCATGACAGTCCCAGAAATTCCAGGACGAATGGCAAGCCTACCGATTTCTGAGATGTCTCAGAGATGTACAGTAGATGTCTTCCATTGCAGCAGCTCTTATATAAAGAAAGGGGAATCTCCAAACTGAAAGCTGCTCTTGTCTCTTCAATGTGTACCATCTCCTGATCAAAACCTTGGGGGTTTAGTTGACTTCTCTAACAATAGCAAATCAGTGACAGGAAAGCCTAAAGTTAAACCATGGAAGAAGACTTATTATGGGGGTGGTGGGGGGTGATGTAGTGTAGTGTAATAATGTAATAATAATTACATTATTGTCTGTAATGAATAGCAGGCATGGAACCTTTCACCTTCTAGAGAATAAGCCTTAAGTGCCATGACTTGTAAAATCTCATGCTCATTTATTTCAAACTTTGAGTTCACCCCCCTCTGCTGAATTCACACTAGATAGTACTCAGTTTCTCTGTTTTGTAGCATGAAACTGGAGAAAAGGAAAACCAATGGAAGATACTGTGTCTCCTACCTTTCCGGTGTGATATCTTCCCTTCTGTGCATGGATCACAATCATAGCAACAAAATGGCTCCCCTTCCTTCTTTTTTCTGCTATAACCTGGAAGGCACTTCTCATTACACACAGCAATGGGCAGCTCCTGTGTATAAAACAGAGAAAATGTGCTGCACCTCAAACTACAGCACAATCCTTCACATGTCTACTCAGAAGTAAAGCCCATTACATGCAGTGCAACTCTCAGCGAAATGTGAATAGCATTGCAGTCCTAGAAAACTAACAGCATTATACGCCAATTGGTTCTAAGCTATCTGTGATATAAACTGACGGGATTCTGAGCTGATGAGGAGACTGATCTTGGGCTGATGGTGGACAACTCAATGAAAGTGTGGACCCAGTGTGTGATGACTGTGCAAAAGGCCAATTGCATGCTTAGGATCTTTAAAAAAAAGGTGATTGACGATAAAACTGCCAATATTATTATGCCATTGTACAAATTGATGGTAAGGGCACATCAGGAGTATTGTGTCCAGTTCTGGTCACCACATATCAAACAGGATATAGTGGAACAAGAAAAGGTTCAGAAGAGAGCTACCAAAATGATTAGTGGGTTCGGGCATGTCCCGAATGAGGAAAGGCTACAGCACTTGGAGCTCTTCAGTCTAGAAAGAAGGCACCTGACGGGTGATCTGGTGGAGCGCCTCATCCTAATTCCCCGCACATGCAGCCATTACATGTCCTACGCGGACTTACACCAGCTAAATAGCTTACTTACGTCATTGAGGCTTCCCCGCACTACACCACACTACATTGGGGAAAGGGGATGACTGTACCTTTCTCCCAAGTAGACCTCCGGGCCACTCAAGATAGGATTCTCTGACTGAGGGTGGGTCAAGATGACCAAGATGTAAATAACAAGATTATGAAGATTTGATACTTGATATTAAATGTAGCTTTCTATCTTACAACTTGCAGTCTCATCCCACCTGCTTAAATGTGCTGTGCCATGTGATGGCCTCCTCATTAATGGTGAACTCCTTGTCAGGGGAAGCCTGTGGATCCATCATTCCTGCTTTCACTCTTAAGAAGGACTGGTTTGGGAAAGTGACCCAGTTGATCAGGTCAAACCCAGCTGCTAATTCACCCTCCACATCAAAGGACACCGTGTCTCCGGCAGTGTTGTTAAACGAGATGCTACTCAGGAAAGGGTGAAGCTGGGTTGCAAAAGGTAACGGAAGACAGTAAGATAAAACAATAAAAACCAACTCATGGTTTGTTTCCAGAGAAGGGATAGACTAAATAGGAATGCTTCTGCCTGGACACTTCTTTAGTGATGAGGTCTGTAAGCCCAATTCAATCCAGTGTTGGCGCAGCATGTTTCCAGTGCTGGATAGGTTGGAGGCCTAGAGGTCTATGGTGTACATTTTTTTGCATGTCCGGGGTAATGCTCCAGCACACCCAATGGGCAGCTCGGAGCTCTGTCGCGTATTTTGTGGTGGAAATCCAGGAAGTCCCATGTTGGGCTTACCAGGACAGAAGTAGAGGATTCACCTCTGCCAAGGAAGGCAGTCCCCTTCCCACCCAGGCCCGATCTGCCCACCCCCACCTTTCCACCCCCATGTCATGACATTGCCCCCCACTTCAGGAATGGCTCCGATTTGGGACAAACGGAGAAGAGGGTTGGTGGAGGGCCCTTCACTGCTCCGATCAGCGCTCCGACTGCTTTGAGTGGAGAGTAGTTGAGTAGAGTGGAGAGTAGTAGTAGGCCTATTGAAACCAGTGCTGTAGAGGACCACAAAATTAGGACTACTACAACCTCATATAGTATGTAAAAGCTCACTAACCAGTCCCTTGCTTACAAGAATAAATTATCAGTAATTTACCGTTTTACATCTCTGAATCCAACCGAACAACTTTGGCTTTCTACTCTGCTAATATCACAGTGAACAGGGAGGCTGGTTTGCAAATGAAACATTACCGGAGAATATTGTAGATGTAGATGAGACAGTCCACATTTGTCCACGATTGCTCTAAGCTTGGGCCTGAATGAAGACATCTTTTGTAATGCATGTGCAACAGCATGAACTGCATTGTAGATGCTGTAGCTTTGGCCCGTCATGCTCATTTCAAAAATAGTCCCTGGCAGTGTGTCCAACCTCTCTTGGCCAGTGCAAATATCAGTGTCCTCCTTGTCCTCATCAGTATCAGAAAATAAGCAGTCAAATGCCTGTTCCCAAAAGATCTTGATAAAATCATCTCCTTTTTGTGTCTTAGGATGTAGGGATTGAAGGAACTCTGAGAATTCTGGCACTTTATTGGAGTGAATTGCAAAAGACAAGGCCCCATGGAAGAACTGGATATCTAAATCCCTGTGAACTCTCAGTGCTGAAAAATCCCACTGGGCTGTCATAATCCACACTTTACCTTTATAAGACCCTGCATTGTTGCTAAACATTGTATAAAGACCTAGCATCCATTTCAAATATGTGGTTGTCTCTACTTCAGCATTTAAAACATATACTCTGACATCTGAATTGAATAACGACAAGATTATGTGCACGAGGTTGTCAGCTATATCATTAGTCTCTTGAAAGTGTGCCAGAGCTGTAATTGCTCTATCTAGAGAAAATGGCTCTAATCTTGTATTAAAGGCTGTACAGATTCCATGCTCAGTAAGCATTCTCCCCATGGTCTGCAAGAACTTTTCTCCCTGTTCACTGTGCATTGCAATGACCCCAACCCATGTCCATTGGAAATGTTGAAGGAGACGGACAATCCCTCTGTATTGATGTGCTTCATTGGGGACCATCCGGTAGAAGGAAGGGAACTGCATTTTCATATTCATCACTGGAGTGAATGCAGAATAGGCGATCTAAGCAAACATAGTAATAGTCGTAGTAGATGTAAAAGTAATAATGGGGGTGGGGTAGAACTGAGGCTCTACTGGAATGAATCAGACCAAATATGTGCTGAGAAGGAACACAAGTCTGGTCTTTTCACAGAAGGAATGTGAATGAATGTAATAGCTACTGGGGAACTGTGGTGGTCATTTTATTTATTTATTTTAAATTGTGCCACCTTACCTATCCTAGTGGAAGACTCCAGACAATTTACTAAGGCCTGTCCAAACACTGTCCAATCTCCCACCCACAATAGCAGCTCAGCCTCCGTTTGTGTATGCTATGACGTGGCAGGAAATAGTATTGGGCAGAAGCACTATTAATTCAAAAGAAAATCAATATCGTAGTTGACAGAAAATCAACCATAGCAACATTAAATTTAAAAAAACCCAAAGCTGCCAAAACAACCATTACAAGCCAGCTAAGATATTCCTAGAGCATTCACCAAAGCATATAAATTGAAGACTTGCAGAACAAAAACTAACTTATCTAGGGATGAAGAAACCAGAAATACCCACTAAAAAGCCAATGAATGTGCATACAGCATTTCATTACTGTCTAAGGGCAAAGATTTGATGTGAATAAAGGTAGTCAAAGTCAACTAACTGGTAAACCATTTAGATGGAATAGAACGAATACAACATCATACTGCCTCATCCCTAAAAAGTTGCTCATGTCTCTGAGTGTATGTTAAAATGATAAATACCCTCAGGAATGAAGAAGCTTTCTGATTGTACCTGTGGAATCTTGTAGATGTCTAATTGAGTAGCCATGTGAAGGGAGATTTCTGAATCAAGTCCCCCAATGACTGTTATCGGATGCGGCTGCTTGTCACATTTGAAGTTGGGGACCATCCTTTCATCAGTGCAAAGAAGTTTCAGAGTGTTCTGATGAGTCATCCTTGCATTTAAGTAACTGTCATAAATGTGGATGCCCAGGCTGACATTTGGTAGGATCTTGGGGTTCTCATTGATCTCCTTCACAGCAAAGACCAAGGACAGGACATGTTGGTAGTTCTTTGGAGTTGGACTAAAGGAAGCGTTACATTAATTATGAAATAGGTATTCAATGCTTTATGATCTATCTGAAAGCATTCCATTAGACTTATGATCACATTTTTAAATGTTACTAGAACTGACTGTTATAAATCTTCAAGCTTCTAAATCTTCTACTTCTACTTCAAGAAGTAAAATGAGAAAGGCAAACAAGTAGTGCAATCTCTCCAACTTCAAATTATAAGTGTCCAATTCTTATCTAGGGATAAACTGTGATGGTTTCATGGTCCGCAGTAATGGACTCACAGACCAATCCTTTGTAGGATAAGTTGGCTGGCCTGAAGGGCCAGCCAGCGTATCCTATTGAGTTTCCGGGCTGCTCTGGGGCTGCCCGGGAATAACTCAGGAGAAGGGGACAATCGTACCCTTCCCCAGTGTGAGACAATCTTACCCTTCCCCCGGTGTGGCCTCCAGTGTGGGCCTACCCTTTCCCCAATGGACCTACTCGAATGTGGGCAAGCTCTAGAGCTCGCACGCATTAACGCCGACACGGCCGGCGTATCTGGGGCCTGGAGGGAGCGCTGGATCTTGACCCCTGATATCCCCGCCCCCTCCAGGCCCCGGACTGCCAATGGCTGCCCTCCCTCGATGCCCAGTCCACCCTCCCCCCGCTCCTGCCCTGACTGGTGTAGGGTTTACCTGCAGCCGGTGCAGGGCCAGGAGAACGGCAGGGCAAGCAGTGCCGGCCGCAGCGCCAGCCCTACTTGCTCTCTGGGTGTTGCAGAAGTGCCTTACGGCACTTTTGCGACACCCTGCACCGGGGCAGCATGTGCTGCCCCAGCGCCCATGCTACACAAGATTGCGCCGACAAATTGTAGAGTTATGGGAATAACTTATCAAGGGAATTTATTTTCATGCTGGGCTGAAAATAGGATTGAAATCATTCTATTTTACCCAAAAGATATAAATATCAGAATTGTGTTTAGCAACTGTGACTGCTAGAAAAAAAAAGAATAGAAAACAACAGTGCTTGAGATATGAGGAGGTGCGTAATTTGACATTATGTGGAATTAATTACAGGGAGGGACTGTATCTCAGTGGCAAAGCACAATCTTTTTTGTGGAGAGAGCCTCAGGTTTACCCCTCAGCAGTTTTAAGCAGGATTGAGAAAGGATCTGGAACCCTGGAAGCTGTTGTCAATCAGTGTCAACAATACTGAACTAGCGGCGTGATACATGCTGGTACATAAATACATGCTGGAACTAACTGGTACATGCTGCCCCAGGGCAGGGTGTTGCGCTGCCCCAGGGCAGGGTGTTGCGCAATTAAAGCACTTGCGCAACACCCGGAGAGCAAGCAGTGCCGGCGCTGCGGCCAACGCTGCTCATATTTCAGGCTCCCCGGCCCTGCACCCGCTGTACCTGGTAAGTTCTATGCCAATCGGGGTGGGGGGAGGGTGGATTGGGTGGCATTGGAGGGCGGCCATAGGCTGCCTGGGGCCTGGAGGGTGCGGGGATCCAGGGGCTGGAATCCCCAGTATCCAAAACTCCTTCCAGGCTCCAGGTACGCCGACACAACAGGCATGAATGTACGCGAGCTCTGGAGCTTGCGTACGTTGGAGGAGGCCCATTGGGCCTCCTGCCACTTACATGGGGGGAAGGGGATGATTGTCCCCTTCTCCGGAGTTGTTCCTGGGCTGCCCTGGAGCAGTCTGGGAACTCGATAGGATGAGGCGGTCAGCCCTTTAGGCCGGCCGCCGCAGCCTACACAGGATTGGGCTGTAGATCATTCACTGATCTGATATTGAATAAGGCAGTTTACTCTGTTTCACAGAAGCCCATGAAATGACACAGGAAAGAAGTGAAAAAAATGAAACCATGTGAAACCCAGGGAGCTGCTACCAATCCATCAGGGTCAACAGTTCTGAGCTAGATAATGTGTCTAATTTAGTATAAGGGAGTGTTATTTCAGTATAAGATATGTATAAAGAGACACTGAAAGGAAGAATTAAGACACAAAACAATCTGATATGAGGGGAGATGTGGACTAAATAATGCATAAGTTGAAGAAAGAAATCAAGGTTCCAAACACATCATAAACAAAAAAAAATGCATTTCTACAGTAGTGAAATCTTGTTAACTGAACTAAATGCGTCTTCCAAAGAAAACTTAAGCAGCCTCTGCTGTGAACATGCAGGACCTTCTATGACATTTTTGCCACTGATATAGTCTCGGCTTCTGAAATCTATATCTGAATAAACGGATTTCCTTACATAATTTCATCTACCAACTTGCTTTTGGGGTGTTCACTGAAGGAACCGACTTCAAAGATGCAGGCAAACTGTGAAGCAATTGCGCCAATGATTAGATCTCCTCTCTGATGATACTTGTATGGGAACTGGGGGGGATCAGCGATAGTACACATAACAGTCTGTGCCTTGCATTCGGTTAGAGGAAACTGCAGGCTCAGAATGAGCAGCAGCACGAATAGAAATATTCCTGCCATCTTGACCAAATCTTGACTGAGAAAGCCCACTGTCTTTCTCTCACCCGCCAGGAGCCGGGGTACAAGACCCTCCTCCAAAGCTCCTGAAGATGAGACTGGTACAGTCTTTACTGTTCACAGTTTCACACACCCCACTCTGAACATCACAGGGATGATGTTTTATATTATCTTGGTTATTGATTGTGCTTGTAGCCTTTGGAAATCCATTAGGGATTTGCCTGCATGGAGCATGATTCATGGTAACTGACGTTGATTACAGGTTTTCAAACTATTGTGGTTTCCAGGTACAAATTACAGGTTTCCAGACTATTGTTCTCAGTGTGATTATTTTTTTATAGCAGGCAAGTAGGAAAAAAGAAAAGCAAGACTATTATTGCATCTCACAATGACATTCTGGGACATGAGGTTTACTGTGAGATCAGTGGAACATGGAGAGTAGTCACCTTGATTGTGGGATATCTTTTCAGACATATGTCAGCTGGGTTTACTCCTTTTCTCCTCATATTCATGCTACAATCTTATACATACTTTCCTGGGAGTAAGCCTCATTGAACATAATGGGGCTTACTTCTGAGTAAACATGTGTTTGCTTGTGCTATCAGTCTGTTACTAAGGCTACAATCCTATGTGCACTTAACTGGAATTTAACTTCATTGAACTTAGTGAGGCTTACTTCTGAGAAGCCATGCGTAGGACTTTGCTATAAATTGTGTTATTCGTCCCATCACAATATTGCACGAATTTGGCCCTTTCTCTATGGCCTGTTGGGAACAAACCTGTAGTTTATGGTCTGGCAGTCTCTTGCTCCAGATTACCAGTCTGTTTCCAAGTCCAATTCAAAGTGTTGGTTTTTAATATTTTAAGCGCTAAATGTTGTGGGACAAGAATACCTAAACAGATTCCTCCTTCTACATAGGCTTACCAGCTCTCCAACAGGGACAAAGTGCTAGACCTTTAGGAGAAGGAATGTGGGCAGGTGTAGCTTGTTAAGGCCTAGAGCACAATCCTAGGCATGTCTACTCAGAAGCAAGCCCCATTGAACACAATGAGGCTTGCTTCTGAGTAGACATGCCTAGGATTGTGCTCTAGGACTTAACAAGCTACACCTGCCCACATTCCTTACCCTTACAACCCCCCCAAATGAGCACACCAGACAAAGCACATTTTATGGATATATGGTCACTTTATTGAAAATACAACAACCCTGCAGAGAGAACTAAATTAGGGAAAAACTCCACCCCCACAGCGTGCGGGTGCTAACTGGGGGAAACGGTAATAACCATCTGCCTCCCTCTGGTAACTGGCGTAACTGGTAACTGGTAAACCACCCCGGCTCCAGGCCCCCTCGGTCACTGCCCAAGGGAGCCTATCACAGCTAACCCTTGCGGATTGAGACAGTGGAGCAGTTAAGGCACCCAAACTGGCCCACGGCCATTGATGGTCCCCACTTGCTCCAGCCAAGGGGTTTGCCAGTCAGCCTCACCGACCCGGTCAAGCGTCGTCATGAGCAATCCTGGCTTACCTCCTGACTTTGCTGCCTCCGGATGTACGCTGAGAAGCATCCACCCTACTTAACAATACCTGCACGCCACCTGCCACATGGGGAGATTTGCCTAGCGCATAACCCCCCCGCCCCACTGGACCAAAAAACCTACCAACTCCCTCTGCAGGTCAGTCAAAAACATTTTGGCCCCCTGATCGGATAGGTGGACACCATCGCTCCTAAACAAAGAGACGGCATCATGGGTGATACCCGGGTGGGAGATGATGGCACCCCCGATCATCCGAACCACCCACCCCAGGTAGGCATTCACCTTTTTCTGTGCCAGATCAATCAAGCGGGGATGCTTGGCACCTCGCCAGACCCGTCGTGGCAACATATTGGACCAGACGATATGGATCTTCAGTATCCAACACTGAATGGTGCCCAAATCCTTATGGATCTGTAGCCTCAAGGACATAGAAGTCCTGCCCCGGATGCAAAACTAACACCTGGGGCGGTGGGTGAATGTCCAGAAATTGCCGCAGCGTGGGAAGGACGCCCCTGAGCATGCCACGCTTGGCAGCCCACCATATCCCGGCAACACAGCCCAGCCCTAGCTGGTCTCCGAACTTGGAGGCGACAGCCTTCTTCCTTGCCCAGAAGAGGATGGAGTGGCCGCAAATGAAGATCCTCTTGGGGATCCTCATTTGGCGTGCGGGTATTGATAAGTAGGGTGGATGCTGGGAAGATTTGGTAAGAAAGGACAAAGAATAAGGGATGAGTACAACTGCAACCCCCTCCCCCATTGCGGTCTGTGTGGAACAAACCCACCAACACTGGGCCGGAAAAACGGAACAAGAGAGGGAGCCCCTTGGCCACAGGGGCCTTCCCTACTGAGTCTATAACCCCTTCTCGGTACCCAGGCCACACGGCAGGGGAAGGCCCACAGCACGTAGCCTCGAGGAGGCCTGCTTGGGTGTCACTGTCAGGCCGGCTACTTACGAATATAGCCCCGAAAGGCACCAGAGCGCCAATGCACAATGTTTTGAATAGCCCCGGCCAACAGCCCAAGAGGCTGCTGAGGCCACGCCAATCCTGAAGGAATGCA
This sequence comes from Plestiodon gilberti rubricaudatus, assembly GCA_026170595.1. Lineage (NCBI taxonomy): Eukaryota > Metazoa > Chordata > Lepidosauria > Squamata > Scincidae > Plestiodon > Plestiodon gilberti. Next base: position 26,132,787 of record JANXHW010000006.1, read on the forward strand.
GGCCGTATTCACTCTGCAGAAGGCCTAACAGGACCAACTCTCTGTGGAACACTGCCCGGAACTGAAACAATGTCAAAGGGATGGCGTCCGCGTGTCTAAACAATAACCCAGGCTCCCGACCCCTCAACTCTAAGAAAGCCTCAAGCGAGACAACAGGGCAAATAACCAAACCCTTAACCCTTAGCAACCTAATAACATGGCCTTTCACCCTCTGATCAGTTTTTGACCTGCGGAGAAAAATTCTAACCCCATCCAGAGCCACCATCAGGTCCTCGAAGCGCAGAGCCCCCCCGGACCTGTCATGCTTGGAATTAGCCAGCACCTCACTGGGCAGGAAGGCCCCCCAAAACATCAACAGGGCCACTGCTCTAAATAACGCTGCCTCATATTGCAAGTCACAGCAGACTCCAAAAAACCTTCTCCCCAGAGGAGTATCTATAGTGCGACTGGATATGGGCCCATCACCTGAAGAAGGGGGCCCCATTGGGGAATTGTTTCCCTCTTTTCAAGATCGATGTCCTCCAGCCCTGAGACTCCCTTCCCTGGAAGCTGAGGAACTGGCCAACTGAGGGTGGGACGATGCCTCCACATCCCTAGAAGTCTCTCCCTGGTCCTACTCTTCCTGTCTTTGCTTCTCCAGGTCAGCAACTATGGCTTCAAGGGAGTGAACCTGTTCCCTGAGAGCCTGGAGCTCTCTGCACTGAGCACAAACCCATGACTTATGCCCAAGAGGCAGATAATCATACATGTGACACTCGGTGCAAAACACTGGATAGCCCCCAACACTCTGCTGGCTTTCTGACTGCATAGCTTTTGTGTGTAAGGTATGTGTTTCTCTACGTTTGGGTACCTTAATGTTGTTGGAGCTCTCCTCTCTTCAAGGGAAGTGCCGGGCCGTGTGTGGGGCCTGGCTTCCACGCCCCGCTGCTGAACCTGCACAGCTGCTTAACTCGCTGTGTCTTCTTTTACCTTGGCACTCTGTCCCAGTGAGGCACTTGGTCCCAGTGAGGCCACGCGCTGCTCCTGAAAAGCAAATCTTCAAGACCGCATAAGATAACAGTGACCAAAAATGTATATGTCATTTATATACTGCAATCGTTTGTAACTTCTGAGTACATGAATTCAATATTTGCCTAGGCCACTTGTTTTCCCAGCTCTTTTATTTTCAGCAGAGAAAGAAATGCATAATTGTGATTACCTGCCAGTTTTGGAAATCAAATACAATTCACTGGCATGAATTGAACAAGGAAAACACAGGTTCTTCCCTTTCAGTGCAATCCTACCCAGATCTTCCACTGGTGCAGCATTGGTCAGCAGTGGTGTAGGTCAGAATGGGAGGCTTTGGGAGGGTAAGCGGATTTAAATGCCCTTTCCCTTCCAAAGCCTCCCTTCTGCCCTACAGCACTGCTATACCACTGCTGCACCTGTGGAGGAGCTGGGTAGGTTTGCACTGCTAGTTAGAGTAGAAAAAAGGTTTCTTGTCTGAAAACCTGGAGAGCTTGGGCCAGGCAGTATGGACAGTATTGAACTAGGTAAACCAATGGTCTGATCCTAAATCAAATCTTTCCCTCTGCTCTTGAGAAGTGCACAAGACAAAGAAGTGAAAGACATGAACAATGTTGGAGATGATGAGCACACGACATAGAAGAATGTATATTTTTACAATTTTCAGAAGAATCCTGCCAATACTGTATTTCTTCAATTCTAAGACGCATGTTTTTTCCCAATTAAGCATTTCAAAAAATGGGGTGCGTCTTAGAATCTAAGGTCTCCAAAAAGCACCCCAAAATGCTATCTTCTTACTTACTGGGGCTTGTGGGAGCTTCAGGGAGGCCTGCGCAATCCTCTGCAGGCCTCCCCGATCTTCAGTTCGGCCAGAAACGGTGATTTTCAGCCATTTACGGTTTTCGCGAAAACCAGAAATGGCCAAAAATCGCTGTTTTTTGCCAAACTGAAGATCAGGGCGGCCTGCAGAGGGTTGTGCAGGCCTCCCTGAAGCTCCCCCAAGCCCAGGTAACAAAGGAAATGGCACTTTCTGAAGGGACCAGAAATGCTATGCAAAGGCAGTGCACTCAGTCATCCTCAGCTGCAGGAGACATGCTGGGGAGAGTTGGTGCTGAGCAGATAGATTTAATGAAGGGAGGCGAGTCTTACAATTGATGGATAAAGGTGAGACTGATTTCTCAACCCAGCTGTAAAATATGCAAGCATAATATTTTATGTATGCTTCTAGACTTTGTTGATTGTCTTTGTGATCTTAGAAAATCCATGTGGAATTTGCCTAGATGGAGCATTACTCATAGTAATTGAAGTTAATTGCATGTTTCAAAATAATCGTTCCAGTCTATTGTGCTCAGTGAGTTCATGACTGCATCAGAGAAGAAAAAGAAAATATGTCTTGTGTCTTACAGCAAGTTAGGGCCCAATCCTATGGTCAAATTTCACTGCTGGAACTCATGTTCTGGCAGCATGGAGACCCTATGTTGGTAAAAAATCCAGGCCGCTGTTGCATACTGTCGGGCCACTGCCACAAATGGCAAGCGATGAAGTGCGCACAGCAAAGGCTCCCAGAGGATCCAATTGTTACCAGAACTTCTCTCTCCCCCATTTTCCTTATGTTTCCTTCTTAATTATACTATATACTCTGATACCAAGCAACATTATTTCATATGCCTACATCAGTGAATGTGAGGGTGCAAAATGAACAGTTTACCCAGAACCTCTATGCACTAAATGGACAGACCTCTGGCATTAAAGGCCATTGTTCTCTGAAGAATTTTGGTTCAAGTTTCAAAAGTACATGAACTCTCTCCCACCCCACATGTTCTCGCAGGGAAGAGATACTGATAATCCCATCTTTTGTCTCGTCGAATGCAACTGTATAACCTTTTACTGATCTTTTGTCTGTTTCTACAGCTGTGTTTCCCCTTCTGAAGAAGTTCGGTGGAGCACGTGGAGCAGGAACTCCAGGTGCTCGGGCACTCGGGAGGGCAAACTCACCAAAGCGAATTCAGGCGGCGGATCGGCCCGCCCGCCCTCCCTGGAGCCTGTTTGGATCCACAATGAGAGCAGAATGGGCGGGTGTGTGTGTGTGTGTGTGTGTGTGTGTGTGTGTGTGTGTGTGTGTGTGTGTGTGTGCACTTTTTACTGATCGTTTGTCTGATCTTTTGTCTGATCTTTTGTCTTTTAACCTTTTACTGATCTTTTGTCTGTTTCTACAGCTGTGTTTGCCCTTCTGAATGCAATTTAGTAAAAAAAAAATTAACTAAGTAAAGCATCTTGTACCTTGCGGCCTGACTCTCTTGTCCAGAGGTCAGCTTAACAAAGCCTTAAGGAACCTTGTGCCTGGCTCCCTTGTTTCAGAGAGGCCAGTGCCACAACGCCATTACCAATAGGCACTCAGCTCCAGAGGCTGAGTACTCTGGTGCAGACTCAAGTGGTGGCAGCAACCTTCCCCTTGTTCAGGGGTGTTTGGTTCCTTGTCTAGGAAGATAGGATGGCTGGACTAGGGTCAGGGGTGCACGGACTTGTCTTGTCCCAGACCTGATGCCTAGCAATCCAAGCCTGTCTATTACAAGACCTGTAGGCCATTAGGAAAAGAGCAAATATTTTCCTTGACTTCAAGGAACAAAGCATTGACCTAGGGGTTACAGTCATAAACAAGCACTGTTATGAACATGCACTTCATAAGCTTTCTAATTTCTCCTGATTAGCTGGTCCTTTTTGTTCAGCTCAGGCCTCAGGATAATTATGTAGCATTTGGGGAAAAAGATACAGCCCAACAACCCAGCGCTAGAGGCCAAGATAGAGAAGATCTCCACAGCCACCATGTATTTCCCCTTCGTACTCAGGTAAGGTGGGATAAAGGACAACCAAACACTGCAAAAGACCAACATGCTGAAAGTGATGAACTTGGCTTCATTGAAACTGTCTGGCAACTTCCTGGCCTGGAAAGCCACAGTGAAGCTGACCATGGCTAAAAATCCCAGGTACCCCAGAACACAATAAAACATAGTAATTGAACCTTCATTGCATTCCACTACAATTTCTTCAGCTAGAGAGTCCATGTCCAAATCTGGGAATGGAGGAGCTGTGCAGAGCCACACAGCACAAATACAAGCCTGAATCAGAGAACAACCAAGGATAATGGAGTTTGCCAGTCTTTTCCCCACCCATTTCCTCATCCTGGATCCTGGCTTGGTGGCCATGAAAGCCAGAACGACAGTGATAGTTTTAGCCAAGACACAAGATACAGCCACTGAGAAGATGAGGCCAAAAGAAGTTTGTCGTAAATAGCAGGTCACTGCCTGAGGTTGGCCAATGAATAGCAAGGAGCAGAGGAAGCAGAGCAATAAGGAGACAAGCAAAGAGTAGGTGAGGTCTCTGTTGTTGGCTTTGACAATAGGAGTGTTCTGGCTCTTGATGAAAATTCCAAACACTAAAACTGTGATCAGTGAAAATGACAAAGCCAATGCGCCTAATATAATTCCCAAGGGAGCTGTGAATGAGAGGAAATTGAGGTTCTTATGGAGGCATTGATCTCGATTCTTGTTTGGAAATTGACCTTCTGGACATTTGAAACAGTCATCCATGTCTGGAATAATAGAGTAAATGCAAATGCAGAGAATTAGTCATGCTATGATTTCCTATGTATCCTTCCACGTCGAATAAAGTGCATGCATACATCTCTAATTCTGGTGCTTCTCCCTGAACCTATGTTTCTTTGTAATGCTCAGCTCAAGCCATTCAAAGTTGTCATTGGTTTACATGTGCAAGTGATAGACATGTGCTCTATCTCATCTAAATGGCTGGGAAACCTGCTTCCCTATTGGCTAAATTTCATCACACCAGTCAGATGCACAATGCCAGTGTTTCTCAAACATTTTAGCACTGAGACCCACTTTTTAAAATCACACTTTATCAGGACCCACCAAGCTTTACAAGAAGCTCAAACATTTATCTCCCTATATTTACACAAGGTTGCAAACGGCAGGAGCTCATCTTCTTGCAAACGGCAGGAGCTCAGCTCTGTGAAGGGCAGGAAGCAGCTATTTGATTTTTGAATAGCCTCAGGGCTTCTGGCAGTTACTTATCTGGTCTTTCCATCACCGGGGACACACCAGAAATCAGGTTGTGACCCACAGTTTGGGAAATGCTGCACTATGCCTGTTGGAGGGGATGCGATGATGAATAAATTCACAACACTCAAACAATACCAACCTTTTTGTGTTAAACACAGTGTTTTACTGCATTGATACATATAAAATGCTGCACATTATGTCTCTTACCCTTCTGGTATGAAATCTTCCCTGCTGGACATGGGTCACAATCGTAGCAACAAAATGGCTTTCCTTCCTTCTTTTTTCTGCTAAAACCTGGGTAGCAGTGGTCATTACACACAGCAATGGGCAGCATCTGTATTTAAAAGGAGAAAATGCATTCCTCTCTTGTACCTAAAAACAAGATCCATCCATCCATCGATCCACCCACCCACGTATGTATGTATGTATGTATGTATGTATGTATGTATGTATGTATGTATGTATGTATGTATGTATGTAATTATAGTTTGCCATTCCCATACTAAAGCATATGCCCAGGACAGCTAAAAAAGATACTTTTTACATTCCTCATCTAAAGTCAAATCTGTTTCCCCTGGCAACTCCCCCCCCCCTAATGATTTGAGAAAAGACCAACTACTGTGGTAAACTGGTCATGTTTGCTGAATTACAGTCGTAGCAAGAAAATTGGTTCCCTAAGGAGTTGCTTGCATTACAGGAGTGCATTTCTTAGCGATCAAACGTTTGCCAACTGGCCGTATGTATGACGGCCTTCCGGGATTCTTTTGCTGCAGCATTTCAGGCCTCTTTAAGGGTTGTGCCAGACCCACAGTACCCCTAGATCACTCTAATCACCTCCATGAGCCTCAGAATGTCTCACAGAGTTCTCCAGAAGTAACTTCCTGTTTGCGATTGCAACTTCCGTTTTGACTGGAAGTCACTTCTGCTGCCTACTTCATGGATCATTGCCTTGTCGTGGCGAAGGGGCTTGCGTAACTCAATGAAGCCATGAGCTATGCCGTGCAGGGACACCCAAGACGGACAGGTCGTAGCAGAGAGTTCTGACTAAAAGTGATCCACTGGAGAAGGAAATGGCAACCCACTCCAGTAACCTTGCCAAGAAAATCCCATGAACAGTACCAAAAGGCTAAAAGATATGACGCCGGAAGATGAGCCCCTCAGGTCGGAAGGTGTCCAATATGCTACTGAGGAAGAGCGGAGGACTATTCCAAGTAGACCCAGAAAGAGTGAAGCAGCTGGGCCAAAGCCAATAGGACGTCCAGCTGTGGATGTGTCTGAGGTTGAAAGGAAAATCCAATGCTGCAAGGAGCAATACTGCTTAGGAACATGGAATGTGAGGTCTATGAACCAAGGCAAGCTGGATGTGGTCAAAAATGAGATGATAAGATTGAACATTGAAGGCAAAGGATGAGATGGATAGACAGCATCACCAATGCAACGAACATGAAAATGAGCGAACTCAGGAAGATAGTGGAGGATAGGAAGGCCTGGCGGGATATGGTTCATGGGATCACGAAGGGTCGGACACGACAGTGTTGTTCAGTCGTTAACAACAACAACACTTCTGCTGGACATTCTGAGGCCCACGGAGTCCATTGGAGTGGAATAGAGGGAATTGTGGGCCCGGAGCAACCCCAGTACGGCTCCTGGGTCTCCGGAGGCTACTTGTGCACTTGACACCGGATTGTACATATCCTCATCTTTAAGCAACACATACCTGCAGTTTTATAGTTCCCCTGAACTACCTGGTCTAACAAAGATCAGAAAGATAAACAACGATCAGAAGACTCAGAAGGTACTCTTCACATAGGCTTACCATCCATACCGGTTTTTCCGGGACAGTCCGGGGAATTGGCCACGATTCCCGGTTCTGTCCCGGCCCGGTTTGGATGGCCGCCGCCGCCATCTTCTTTTTTAAACTTACCCGGGCGCCGGCAGCAGCTTGGATCACGAAATCTCGCGTGATCCAAGATGTCGGCACCCAAATCTCGTGAGGGCATGATGCCTCTGGAGGCTCGCGCCGCACGGGCAAGCACTCCTTGTGGTGCCGCTGGGTCCGGGCCAGCCACGCGGGCAAGCAGGCTCTGTTTCGACCGGTCTCCCAGCGGCTCCATGCGGTCTCCCAGCGGCTCCATGGGGAGACCGGGCCAGCTTGCTTGCCCGCGCGGCGCGAGCCTCCGGTGCCGCGCGGCCAAGCAGGCTGTGTTTGCGGGCAAGTAGGCTGTCCTACTTGCAGCAGCAGCAGCAGGAGGAGGCCGGGGAGCAGCGCGGGGAGCAGCAAAGGTAAGTTAATTTATATTTATTTATTTAATTTTAATAATTAAATAATTAAAAATTTTGGCTGTGCGAAGCGCGGCAGAGGGCACTTACCGCCCCCTTTACAAACTTATTCTACATGTCTTTCTTATATTACTTTTATACTTTGCTATTTTCTATTACTAATTATATTAATGTGGGGGGGATGTGGGGGGGGTTGTCCCGGTTGGGGTTTAGGAAATTATGGTAAGCCTATCTTCACAGCTTAACTTTTCTATGGGAAAAAAGTGATATATGAATGTAGTAGCTCACACTGAAAACTCTTCACACTGTGCCTGTAATATATTGTCTATTATCCATATTATGGTGTTTAGCATCAAATGACATGGATGGGAGACGGGGGACATTTTAAGTCATACAGTATCACATTTTTGGGAATAAGATTCTTAGAGCCAACTCTGAATGTGACTGCATTGAATTATTAGAATTGTGAGAAGGATCCTCAAGGGTCAGTATGATGAAAATGTAATAGACATGAAATACTTCCTCCAATGCAATACGTTTTGAATCCCCTAAAAAATTTAAGGAATTTCTAATGAAATTTTAGAAGCATAGGAGGGATTATTAAGAATCCAAATGATCCAAGATTTAATCCCGGAATGCTTTCCATTTAGCCTTCCATCCTACATTCGTAGTCAGATCTCACCTGATTGAAATGTTGATGCCATGTGATGGCCTCCTCATTGATGGTGAACTCTTTGCTGGGGAAAGCCTGCAGCTTCATCATTCCTACCTTCACTCTCAAGAAGGACTGGTTGGGGAAAGTCACCCAGTTGATGAGATCAAATCCACCTGCTAATTCACCCTCCTCATCAAAAGACACTGTGTCTCCAGCACTGTTGTTAAATGAGATGCTCCTCAGGAAAGGGTGGAGCTAGAATGAAATATACAACGACAGACAATTTATTTTGTTTTATTGCTTAAGAAACCCATTTGTCCCCAAGGACGGATTTTCCCAGAATTCCCAAATGTCAGTGTGTTCAACATGTTTAAGGGACCCCCAAAGAGATATAACCACCTGCAAAAATAATTCCCAGGTGTTCCAGATACCTGTAGCAGAGGTGTTGCATTCACTACTCATTTGGTGTTAAGGCATAACAAATTTTTCCATTCATTCCTATGTAAAGCATAGACCTGACAACACAAGATCTCAAACAAACACATACAGGTGGGCCCCCATATCCGCTGGGGATATGTTCCAGGCCCCTCCGTGGATACTTGAAACCGTGGATAAGAGCGAACACCCCCTCCATGGTTTCCTGAGGGCCCCCCCACCTGCCTCCCCTGCAGGCAGGCATGCTTGACCCCCCCAGCTCTTATTTTTATTTCAGCAAGCTTTGTTTCTTCCTTCAAACAAACAGAGAAGCAGCCTCCATTGCAGGCAAGTAGAACGAGACTAAGTCTTAGAGAGGCTCTACAAGGTTTCTGTTAACCTTGCAGAGCCTCTCTAGTACTTAGTCTCGTTCTACTTGCCTGTAATAAGTAGCCAGAGGCTGCTTCTCCTGTTTCTTTAAGGAAGAAATGAAGCTTACTGGGAAAAAGTAAAAGCCTGGGGGGGCATGATCTGTGGATAACTGAAACCATGGATAGCGAATCAGTGGATATGGGGGCCCACCTGTACTTGTTTTTGTACAGTTTTTGTGCTTTAGGGGTCTGTAGGGGTATGTCTCAGCACAGTGTACCCCAAGTTGCTAGTCCCTTCCTCCCAGTGTTTTTTTAAGACCCTTCAAATCCTTGAAATGTTGCACCTTTAGTTATGAGTTCAGCACAAAAATGCACAAAAACACGTACCGTATTGGTCTGAGTATAAGACTCACTTTTTTCTCCTAATTTAAGTTTTTAAACTAGGGGTGCATCTTATAATCAGGCTGTTGCAATAATGCCAGTGATTTAATTAAAATTTTTTAATAGCGCCAAACTTTAAGGGTGCGTCTTATAATCAGGTGCGTCTTATATTCGGGACAATACGGTATTTGTGTTTTACACACAACTTCTGTGCTTTAGTGTTGTGTAGGGCCATGTTTCAGCACGGTGCAGCCCAAGTTACAAGTTCCTGAGTACAAGAGTTTTGTTTTTATGACCCTTCAAACCCTTTAAGTGTTGCACCTTTAGCATTATGATGAAAATGACTGCATTAGGTCTACTCTGTTAACCATGCACTTCAATGAGTGCTTTGAGCAACACCTGTTGTTGCTCCTGCTTACAGCTGTGTACAACTGATCACTTGCACCTGAGGTGCTCAAAGCAAAGTGGATTCAAAAGCCAGGGCCCTGGCCATGGAAAAAAAGCCAAAGTTTCATTTCTAATTTCAGTGAGGAGGGGGGACCCTGCAACCAATTCCTGCAGCTCATTTTCCCCTAAAAACAGTGATCTTTGCTTTTCGGGGGGGGGGGGGTCAGTGGGGTGACCCTAGAACTTTGAAAATTGTTTTAAAACAGAGTTTCACCTGTCTAATTTGCACAAAAAAAATCCAGAAAAATTGGGGGAAGCCCTTTTTTAAAAAAACTATTTTCTTTCAGGAGTTGCTCGATACACTTATTGGACCCGAATGGGTTTAACTACATCTGTGCATTGAGGTATTTCTGTTCCTTACACTAAAAAAAAGGAAAACTTACAGGTCAATCCTATGGGCATGCTGTAACACCAGGACACGTGTTCTGGCACCGCAACACACTTTATGGCCATTGCAAAATGTGACATGCCATAGATAGTAGCCTGGCCATGGCTGCAAATGGTGAGTGGTGGCAGCCAAGTGACAGAGGCTTCTGTGGGAGCATCATCACCAGTATGTTGGAGCAGGGTGTAGGTGATGGGTGATGGTACAGCCCGGGAGGGGGGAAGGATGAGGCTGGTGTGGATGGGGGTTGAAGACTGCCGGAAGGTAAGCAGGAACAGCCTGTTTTCATGCTGGAAGGGTGACCAAGAAGTCACTGATAAGCTGTCATGACCCTCGGTGGCAGAAAGGAGTCGCTGTTGCGTGCTGTGGTGAGAGAACAGACTGGAATGCTAAGAATGTCAGTGACAGAGCGATGATAACTGGAAAAATATTTCCCTGTTCAGCATGATCTGTGGCATCCTGAGGAGAGCTCGAGGATTGTGCTCAGCAGCTAGTGAAGATGACTACACCGCGGAGGAAAACAGCTGGAATTGTAGGGTTCTATACAGAACAATATTGTAAAGATCCTTATCGGATCTAGATAAACCTGCCTATGTAAACCGCCTTGAATAACATCTGAAGAGCAATCTGAGGATAAGAAAGGCGGTATATAAATACAGAAAATAAAAAATAAAAGGGTGGGAAGAGGGCAGTTAGCAGTAGCAGCAGCTCTGCCAATATCCTTTTCTGGTCCTGATTCAACTACCTGGGTATTCTAGGGCGGATGCCAGCAAAATAGTTGGTGCAGGTTCAAGAAGCCCCAATGTAGCAAGAGAGTCCTGACCTGGGGCAAGGGAAAAAAATTATCTTACCTTGAGGAGTCCCGCGGAGAGTGCTATTGGGCAGCACAGCCTGGGAGGTCGCGGGGATATCGGCGCAGGACAGGTATCAGAGCCAACTAGGGGTGTTTTGAGGGCGGGAAGTGGTTGAAATCAGCAGTATCAGTGCTGCCAATATCCTATACTCTCTTCCATGCTTCAATAAGCTCCCCTTAGGCCCACATTGACATGCACCAAAGGACAGGTGCATAATCTGAGTAGTCCCATTGGTATTCATGAAGCCACACAGTAGGTTAAGATAACAAGGTAACAAGATTTACCCTTCCATTCTTCAACTGATTTGCAAGTGAAGTGTTGGGTTGGGTTATCTCCTCTTCTAATGTAAACATGGACAAGGTAACTGATTTGCAAGTGTATCATTACCTGAGAGCATTGCGGATTTGGAGGAGCAAGTCTACATTTGTCCATTGTTGCTCTGAGCTTGGGCCTGAAGGAGGAAAACATATGCAATGCACGTGCTACAGCTTGGACTGCATTGTAGATGCTGTAGCTTTGGCCAGTCATGCTCATTTCAAAAAGGATCCCTGGGAGCTTCTCCAACCTCTCTCGACCTGTGCAGGTCTCTCTGCTCTCCTTGTCCTCATCAGAATTAGAAAAGAAGCAATCAAAAGCCTGTTCCCAGAAGATGCTGATGAAATCATCTCCTTTTTGTGTATCAGGATGTAGACAATGAAGAAATTCTGAAAAGCCCAGCACCTCATTGGAGTGAATTGCAAACGACAGGGCACCATGGAAGAATTGGATGTCAATATGCCTCTGTATTGTCTGTGATGAGAAATCCCACTGGGCTGTCAAAATCCACACTTTACCAATAGATCTGCTTGTAACATCTTCCATCATGGTATAAAAATATATCACGCATTTCAAACATGATGTCGTATGAAACTCTGCATTAATAACATATACGTTGACTTCAGAATTAATTAGTCTCCTGATCCTAGCCACAAGGGGGTTTTCTGAAACTGTTAACTCAAATAATTCTGCCGTGTCTATAATTTGAGATACTCCTGGTAATTTTTCACTGACGGATGTACAGATTCCATGTTCAAAAAGCATTGTCCTCATGCTTCTCATAAAATTTTCTCCATTGTCATCATCCGAAGCAATGATCCCAACCCACATCCACTGGAAATGCTGAAGTAGATGGACAATCCCTTTGTACTGATGTGCTACATTGGGGACCATCCGATAAAAAGAAGGGAGCTGCAATTCAACATTCCTCACTGGAGTTAATACACAACAGGACATCTAAGCAAAAAAATAGATAGCAATATTTTTTAGAAGGGAGTGCAAAGTTTATGCTAAGCTGTAAGAAATCAAGCCAATTCTGATCCAATGAAACCCAAATCTGTTGCAAAAGGTTTACCACTATCTTTTCACAGAAGAAATGCAAGCATTGTGGTGATCTCATTATTTATTTATTTATTTATTTATTTATTTATTTATTTGAATGGCCTACTTTTCCTAAACAAATGGAAAACTCAAGGTATCTTATAAGTATAATAAATCAATAAAAATATTAATACATTAAAGAATCAACTAAAAGCAGCCAAAATTTCCATCCAAAGCCATTGATGCTATTATTCCTCTGAAATATTCCTAGAGCATAAAGCAAAATTAATGGACCCGAACTAACTGGCTGCTGCATCTTCAGAACGCACATTGCAGTGGCGCAGCAGACTTTCCGGTGTTCGGAAATGTGAACTCAGTCACCGCCAGAAGTGGTGTGACGTGGTGGCTGCAAAGCTAGCTGCAAAACCCCAGCTTTGCAGGATGCCTTGGTGCCATTGTTGCCAGTATGATGGTGGGGGCGGGAGTGGGTAGATGTGGGTGGATTGGGATGCGGTGGGGGAAGAATGGGGTGGGGACTGGCGTAGAAATGTGGTGTGTTGAGACTGGGAAGATGGTGGTTATTGGTGAGGGCAGCTCCGCCTATATATTATCCCCCTTCTTGGCCTCCATCAATTTTTCGGGGTCTCAGAGTTTTGCCAGCCAACTCCCATAGTTTGCCAGCCAACTCTCAGAGTTTAAAACTCTCAGAGTTTTGCCAGCCAAAGATCCAAATGAATCTATTGGGGAAGCAGAACTGCAGAATCCCACCATGAGGAAAGGGAACAAACATTCCCATACCTTAAAGAGGTTTACTCTTACACCCCCCAAAAGTGAGTTGTCTGGCGTATTTGTCACTTTATTGTCAACAAAAGACCTGCAGAGGGGAGAAAACAACTAGAGGCATCTAGACCACCCCCAAAGGCGTGCAGGCACTGTTCGGGAGAAACGGCCCTAGGTCGTCTACTTCCCCCTGCTTGAATTGGTCACTGCCCGAGGGAACCTATCATGGCCAACCCCTAAGGGTTGAGGCAGTGGAGCAGTTCAGGTACCCATACTAGCCAGGCCATTAATGGGCCTTCCCTGCTCCAGCCAAGGGGCTTGCCAGCCAGCCTCACTGACCCGGTAAAGTGTCATTTATGAGCGGTCCTGGCTCACCACCTGACCTTGTCGACCTCAGGATGCACGCTGAGACCCTAACATATTACCTGCTATTTCCGCACGCCACCTGCCTGCCAGGTGACCTACTGGCTGTAACCCGCTCCAAAAAACACAGTCTGAGGTAGGTGAAAAACCCACCCAAAGATGTCCAATTCATTGATGGCCAAAAATCCTGGCCCCTGCAAACGCGACCGGCTAATCCCAGACTATGCCCAGGGAGGGCGGGAGGGTGCTGCTTCCCAGGCGACGACTGAGGAGGCCGCGCAATTCGGCCGCGTTTCCCTCAGTCGCCGCCTACCCACGTGACTCAGCCCGGCCAATCAGATGGCCGGGTCTCCGTGAGTTGCTCGGGCGCACCTTGTAAGGGGGCAGAGTAAGTCCCCTGAGACGCGAGGTGCGTCTCAGGGTGAATCCAGGAATGCCTCGAACGGTAATCTCTACCAGTAGGGAATTCTATATGCTGGGGGATCAAAACAGAGAAGGCCCTTCCATGAGTTGCCACCAACTGTGTTTTCAATGGCACATTTTCAGCACAATCCTCAGATGTAGGGTCCATAAAAGGAAACTCCCAGGAAAGTGTGTAGAGGATTTCAGCATAACTTTTCCAGCATGAAACCTGCAGCCCAATCCATTATGGGAGTAGCAGTGTGGACGCTGTGGCCCACAATTCATCCTATTTGGGAAGGCCTCTGCTTGGGGTCTACTTGAAGGAAGCAGACATTTATATGCTTACGCCGGGTAAACCTCCAGCAATGGGGCTACTCAGTCTCCTATGGCTTTTTAGCCGATGGAGAACCAAGCAGGTCCATGTCAGCTGAAAGTGTCAGGATGGGGGAGATAGGATACAGCATGCAGCAGCATCTCTGGTCCCTCCCCCATCATGTGCATGAAACATCCACCCCTGCCCTCCCCCACCACATTAGACCCCTTCTCCGCCTTCCCGCTATCCCTCAGCCCCTGCATAGCTCGGAGTAGGACTTACCCGCAACACGGTGCTGTGTCCTGCACTCTTCGGCAGACGGACGACACAGGCCTCAGCGCCAGCAACACGTTCTCTCCGGGTGCCACAAGCATGCCTTCTGGCACATTTGTGACACCCTAGGCCAGCCTAAGCCTTCCACTGGATTATGCCGTAAGTATCAGACATTCATATCTAATAGCACATTCACATTGTTCACATTTTTCTGTCTTAGTGTATATATCTCTTTTGTGCTCACAACACATCTATTAGTTTAACGTATTCTGTACTTGATTCGTCATTCTCCATGTTCCAGGATTATTGAGCTTGTGACTTATAAACGAACAAATTTCTAGTTCTTTTCATCAACTGTTTATGATGCTGAGCAGTGAGTAAAAAGTAATACTTGTTACAGTGCCCAGAAAATGCAAACACTTGACATAATTATCCCTGATTAAAGTATAAAGACCTTCAGAGAGGAAGAAGGTTCTTGGTCCACATATTGATTTTACCTGTGGAATCTTGTAGATGCCTAACTGAGTAGCCATGTGAAGGGAGACTTCTGCTTCAAGTCCCCCAATGACAGCTATCAGGTGCTGTTGCTTGTCACATTTGAAGTTGGGAACAATCCTTTCTTGGGTGGAAAGAAGCTTCAGGGTGTTCTGATGAGTCATCCTTGCATCTGCACAACTGTCATAAATGTGGAACCCCAGGCTGACGTTTGGTAGGATATTCGGGTTCTCATTGATCTCCTTCACAGCAAATACCAAGGACAGGACATGCTGGTATTTCTTTGGAACTGGACTAAAGGAAGTGTTACATTGTGTATGAAACCTTGCATGCAGTATCTATGTAAAAACATTCCATTATATACATTATCATGGCTTCAAATGTTATCAGGTCAATGTTATAAATCTTCAATCCCGTGTAAAATGAGATGTAAGTTCTGAGTACATGGATTCAGTATTTACCTAGGTCACTTGTCTTCCCAGGTCCTTTATTTTCAGCAGAGAAAGAAATGTATAATTGTGATTACCTGCCAGTTTTGACATCAAATACAATTCAAGGGCATGATTAGAACAAGGTAAACATAGATCCTTCCACTTAGTATTAATCTAAGTGATTAACAGCACAATACTAACGAACTTTCCAGTGATGGTGTGGCCGTGCCAACAGGGCGCACACTGCATTTTGCCTGGCAGGGGCAGTCATGGAGGCCTCTTCAAGATGAGGGAACATTTGTTCCCTTACCTCGGGGCTGCAATGCGGCTGCACCGGTGCTGGAAATTTGGTTAGGATTGCGCTGTAAAACAGATGCATCTCTCTCACCTCCTTTTCTGCCTTGAAATCAATAGTAATAAGAAGTGCTTGACTTTGGTTGGATCATGCCTACTTTGCTCTATTGCATCTTCTCTAGGGTGCTACAATCAATAGTCAACATTTTCACTGATGCCTAAAATTATTTAAAAAATCCTCAAATTGTTTTTAGATGATCTAAATTAGATCCCAAGTTTCTAAACAGTGCAGTGAAATGATTTCTGCATGCCCCACCAGACAAAATGTGTCTGGTGGCTATGTTTTCCAAGAACTGATGGCACATGTAACCATCCCTGGATATTATTTACAGTATAACAGAAAACATAACACCATAGAGAAATTGAACACATCCCATTGTAACAGACCTTAATTAAAAGTATGCTGGTCCATACAGCATGTGTTTGCAATAAATATTATATGGACTGCTGGATGTTATAGAGGGGAAAATGGATTTCCTTACTGAAGCTCATCCAACAGGTTTGCTTTGGGGTGTTCACGGAAAGAAATGTCATCAAATACACAGCCAAACTGTGAAACAATTGCGCCAATGATTAGATCTCCTCTCTGATGATACTTGTATGGGAGCTGGGAGGAACCTGTGACGGCACACATAATAGTCTTTGTCTTACATTCACTTGGAGAAAACTGCAAGCCGAAAATGAGCACTAACAGAACTATTCCTTCCAGTGTCCTTCCATTATCTCCCATCAGCCTGACTGCAATAAGCTTGTTCAATAGCTCCACAATCTTTTCCTAAATGTAGGTATTAAGGGTGAGACTGATTTCTCAACCCAGCTGTAAACACGCAAAGTTTATATTTTATGTACGCTTTTAGACTTTGTTATTGATTTTCCTTGTGACCTTAGACAATCCATGTGGAATTTGGCTAGATGGAACATGACTCATAGTAATTGACGTTAATTAAAGGTTTCAAAATCATCGTTCCAGTCTATTGTGCTCAGTGAGTTCATGATTGCATCAGAGAAGAAAAAGAAAATATCTCTTGTGTCTCACAGCAACTTAGGGCCCAATTCTACTGTCAAACTACACTGCTGGAACTCATGTTCTGGCAGCATAGAGCACCCTATATTGGTACAAAAGCCAGTCCACTGATGCACACTTTCGGGCCACTGCCACAAATGGCATGCAATGAAGTGTGCACAGCAATGGCTCCCAGAGGATCCAATGGCCCGGATAAATTGTCGGTGGCGGTGGGCCAAGAGCTGGAAGGGGGGAGTAATGCGGTGCTTCAGGGGAGGAACCAGGAGACATGGCCGATGAGGGAGGGTGTGAACTTGGCAGTTGTGGAAACAAGATCCTATCCCTGACCCCCTCCCCCCCCCGGGAAGTCCCCCTGGCGGTCCTCAGCTGGCATAGGTCTGAGGAGGCCCCTTAAGCCACCAGGTAACCTATGCAGTGGAAAGAGTCAAATGTTTTCCTTTACCTTGGCCTCCTCATCGGCCCCCTCTCCATTGGATGCAGTGTGATGTGAGGCTGTACCAGTGCCAATGGTGGGGGAGAGTATTGAGCACTCTTTGTCCTTTGTATATATCTGCAAGGCCGACTTGCGAGATGTTTCAGAGAGACAGATGTCTACCATTGCAATTATTTTTCTATAAAAGAAAAGGAACCTCCAAAAAGGAAGACACACATTTCTTTCTCTTTAATGGGTGTAATCTCCAGATCAGAACCTTTGGGTCTAGACAACCTTTCTAACACAGGGAATATGTATATGGAACTGGTGTGCACCCTGAGGAGAGCAAGGGCTGGAGGGGAAACCAGAACCAATCTCTAGAGATGTATGTCCAGCTTGGGGTGCATGGTGCTGTTCAGCTGCCTCAACCCCATTGGGACTGGTGTAGAGAAGCAAAGATTGTCAGGTGATGATCTGAAGCTTTCGGTCCGGGTGAGAGCACTCAAAGGTGTAGAATAGACAGTAGCATGCTGTTACCTCTAACAAACATCCCTGCACTAATGGAGGGAGAAATTATGAAAGTGAGGAATCAATACAGGAATCAAGCTTTCGTGCCAAAATCAATACAGGATTTGCATTCTGTCTTCAACTGACAGAATCAACTTTTGATTAAATAAATGAACCCCCAATATAAAACCTGTGCTTATGGGGGCAGGGTCCTTTCGGGAATATCTCTTCCGAAACTAGACTTTATTTAATATTTATTTGCATGATTTATGACTTACGTAGCGCAATCCTGACTAACGATCCGGCCCAGGGCCACCCACTGGCTCCTGAGCCCGGGCTGCTCGTCTACCGGTGAGACTGAAGTCTACTCGTGGAAAGGGATGCTCATCCTCTTCCCTGAGTTTAAATTGCGGCTGGCCCTATCGCCCTCCTCAGATTTCCGTCAGCTAAATAGCTGGCGGAAGTAGAGGAGGTGGTGTAACGGCGTAGCCGGCATGGCGGGGACGGTGATATGGCCAATGCTATCCCCTGCCTCCTGCCAGGCTGGCTACACCAATGGCCCCCCGTCCTTCGCCCTCTGAAATGCCCCCGTGACCGCTGGATAATTACGTACGTTCTCCAGCAGCTGCTCTGGCGTTCCGGCAACAGAGCGAAGGAGGCCGGCCTCCCTGGCTCCAGAGTAGTCAGAAACATGCTTTACGGCACGTTTGTGAATGCTTCAGGTGAGGGAACACTCATTTCATTGCCAGCACATTCGTCAGGATTGCGCTCACAATATGGTTTTCCTATCAACAATTTTGCATGGAAATAAATATTGAACTTCTCACTTTAAGCAAAACATAAATTATAAGATAAGGAAATGTGAATGGCTTTCAACTGTACTCTTATGATCAGTCCTACATTTAGTAGCTTGTACCAGATTCCATCTTAGGGAGCCTTGTAACACTCTCTGTATAGGATTGGGATTCATTTGCTTGCAGTTCCGTTTTCACGTTAAAGATTTCAGGTGATGTGCCTTTTGTTCTATTCAGTTCCTAAACCAGCTGAAGTTTTAAAAGAAAAAATAAGATCTGATCTAGGCACAATTAAAATTTAAAAAGTAACCTCCCAAGACTATTTGATCCATAATCTACTTCAGTTGACCTTGGAAAAAAATGCTCAGAGACTACAACAGGAATGATTCCGAATGAAAGACAGCAGCTACTGATTTTGCTATTTGCTATCAGAACCAGGGAAAAAAGAGGGGAGTCTGCAAATATCTTCATTGTGTCTACTTCTAGATAATACAATAGAAAATATATTTTTATCAATATCTCCTTATTAGCTGATCTTTGCTGTTCAGCTCAGGCCTCAGGAGAATGATATAGCATTTGGGGGAAAAGATACAACCTAGTAACCCAGCACTAGAAGCCAAGATAGAGAAGATCTCCACAGCCACCATGTATTTTCCCTTGGTGCTCAGGTAAGGTGGGATAAAGGACAACCACACACTGCAAAACACCAACATGCTGAAGGTGATGAACTTTGCTTCATTGAAACTGTCTGGCAACTTCCTGGCTAGGAAAGCCACCGTGAAACTGACCATAGCCAGAAATCCCAGATACCCCAGAACACAATAAAATATAGTGATTGAGCCTTCATTGCACTCTACCACAATTTCTTCAGCCAGGGAGTCCATATCCAAATCTGGAAATGGAGGAGCTGTGCAGAGCCACACAGCACAAATACAAGCCTGAATCAAGGAGGTACAAAGGATAATGGAGTTTGCCAGTCTTTTGTCCACCCATTTCCTCATCCTGGATCCTGGCTTGGTGGCCATGAAAGCCAGAACCACAGTGATGGTTTTAGCCAAAACACAAGAAACTGCCACTGAGAAGATGAGGCCAAAAGATGTTTGCCGTAAATAGCAGGACACTGCCTGAGGCTGGCCAATGAATAGCAAGGAGCAGAGGAAGCAGAGCAATAAGGTGATCAGCAGAGAATAGGTGAGGTCTCTATTGTTGGCTTTGACAATGGGAGTGTTCCGGTACTTGATGAAAATTCCAAACACCAAAACTGTGATCAGAGAAAAAGACAAAGCCAAGGCACTCAATGTCATTCCCAAAGGCTCAGTGAAAGAGAGAAAATGGAGGTCTTTGGGAAGGCACTCACTTCGGTTCTTGTTTGGAAATTGACCTTCTGGACATTTGAAACAGTCATCCATGTCTGTAACAATACAACAAATGCAAATGCAATGAATTTGTCATGTCATCATTTCCTTTGTATCCATTGGTGTCGAATAAAGTAGTAATGCTGCACATTATGTCTCCTACCTTTCTGGTATGAAATCTTCCCAACGGGACAAGGGTCACATTCATAACAACAAAATGGCTTCCCTTCCTTCTTTTTTCTGCTATAACCTGGGTAGCAATTGTCATTACACACAGCAATGGGCAGCGTCTGGATAGAAAAAGTGAAAATGTATTGCTCCAGTAACTAAAAACAAGATCCATGCATCCACGCATCCACGCATCTATCTATCTATCTATCTATCTATCTATCTATCTATCTATCTATCTATCTATCTATCTATCTATCTATCTATCTATCTATCTATAGGCTTACCTGATCGCCGACCAGGACTCTGCAGCTTGCCCTTAAGGGGCGGGGTGGGGGGAGGGGGCCAGAATGCATGCCCTTAAGGGCAAGCTGCAGCGTCCCGGTCGGCGATCTGGTAAGCCTAGGCCCTTTTTTTGGGTCTGAAATCCCTTCCATTCCAAACTAATGGCCTTCGTGGGCCTCAGAATGTCCCAGAGAGGCCGACAGAAATGACTTCCTTTTTGCGATCTGGTATTACTTCTGGTATTACTGTAAGTCACTTCTGGAGGCCTGTGCCAGCCATTCTGAGGTCCATGGAGGCCACTGGTGGGAAATAGATGGGATTGCGGGCCCAGTGCAACCTGAACGCAGCCTCCTGAATCTCCAGAGGCCACTTGTGCACTTGACACCAGATTTCTTAATGGGGATCGGGGCAGTGGCATCACTGCAGGGGGCAGAGCCCTACATTCTGTTGAGATCGGAGCCTCCATTATACGGAGGAACGAAGCGGCCCCGCCCCCTCGCCTTCGGAGCCTTTCTGGGATGCGAAAGCAATGCACAGGGAGTCTCCTGCTCGTTGCTTTTGCTTCCCTGAAAGGCTCCGAAGGTGAGGGGGCGTGGCCGCATCTTTCCTCCATGTAACGGAGGCTCCGATCTCAGCGGAATTTAGAGCTCTGCCCCCCCTGCAGTGACGCCACTGGATCGGGGAACGTATCCCCATTGTTAAGCGATACATACCTGCACTTTTATAGTTGCCCTGAACTATAAAATAAAAAGATCAGAAATCAAACAATGATCAGAAGACTCAGAAGTAGATTTACCATACATCCCGGAAAGCCCAGGACACTCCTGGATTTCAGTGTCGGATCCCGGCATCCTGGGAGGAATACCAGGCTGCCACCACCGCCATTTTAAAAATAGAGTTACTTACCTGGGCCCTGGCATCTTGACATGTGAAATGTCACGAGATCCAAGATGTGGGCGCTCAAATCTCATGAGGGCATCATGCCCTCACAAGATTTGGGTGCCGACATCTTGGATCTTGCGAGATTTCACGAGTCAAGATGCCGGTGCCCGGGTAAGTAACTCTATTTTTAAAATGGTGGTGGCAGCAGGCGGCAAGCAGCAAGCGGGTGAGTAGGCCGGCAAGAAGCCAGCCCGGGCCGCGTGAGCCTCACGGAGGATCGCACAGCCCGGGCAGGCTTCTCTCTGGCTTGCCCGCTCCCTCACCGGCTCGGAGCCAGCGAGAGAGTGGGCGAGTGAGAGCCAGCCCAGGTCGCGTGAGTCTCATGGAGCATATAATGCATATAATGCATATAATGATATTTAGCATACAATGATATGGATGGGAGAAAGAGGGGCATATTACATCATATCACATTATGGGGAATAAGATTCCTAGAGCCAACTCTGAATGTGACTGCATTGAATTATTAGAATTGGGAGAAGGATTCTCAAGGGTCAGTATGATGAAAATTATATAGTGGAACATAGACATGAAATACTTCCTCTGATGCACTGTTTTTTGAATCCCTTAGAACATTTAATGAATTTCAAGTGAATTTTTAGAAGCATAGAAGGAATCCACATTTTCCAAGATTTAATACTGGAATGTTTTCCATTTACCCTTCCATTCTACATCCATAGTCAGATCCCACCTGATTAAACATGGGATGCCATGTGATGGCCTCCTCGTTGATGGTGAACTCTTTGCCAGGGAAAGCTTGCAGCTTCATCGTTCCTACTTTCACTCTCGAAAAAGACTGGTTTGGGAAAGTCACCCAGTTGATCAGGTCAAATCCAGCTGCTAATTCACCCTCCTCATCAAAGGACACCATTTCTCCAGCACTGTTGTTAAATGAGATGCTTCTCAGGAACGGGTAGAGCTAGAATGAAATATAAAAGGGCAGACATTATAGACAATTTATTTTGTTTTATTAATTAACTATAATTTATAAGCATCAGTGCATTGAGGATTTTCTATTCCTTACTCTAAAGAAAATGAAAAACTTACAGGTTAATGCTATGGGCATGCTGCATCACCAGAACACATGTTCTGGCAGCGTAACGTGCAATACACCACAGCCTGGACATTGCTGCAAGTGGAAAGCGGTGGTAGCGAGGTGACAGAGGCCTCTGTGGGAGCACCAATGCTGGTATTATGGGGCAGGGGTGGGTGGTGGGCAGGTGGAACAGGCCAGGAGGGGGGAAGAATTAGGCCAATGGGGATGGGGGGTTTGTCAAGGGTGGGAAGAGGGCAGGTAGCAACAGCAGCAGCTCTGCCAATATCCTTTCCTGGTCTTGATTCACCTACCTGTATATTCTAGGGCTTATGCCAGCGAAATGGTTGGTGCAGGTCCTAGCTGTAACAGAGACTTGATCTGGGGCAAAGGAAAAATGATCTTACCTCAAGGAGTCCTCTAGGACCCAAAATACCCCAGTGGGATGCAGCAGATGCAATGTTGGTGCATCTGCATTGGTACCAGGGGAGTTACGTTGGATTGGACTGTCCGTGTGCTCTATCTAGAGATAAGAGCATTCAAGCAGAGGTGTTCAAAAATGCCAACATCCCTGTTTCAGTGCTTGCAAGCAGAATCAAGATCAATACACATGTGCTTGGAAAGGCTTGCTCTTCTGTGAGTAAAACATCTGATCACTCACAAAGCTCAAATGTCCAGCACACAGGATTATCAATGCATGATCTATTTCTCTTCCTCCAAAGCCATATGCTTACTTTTGCAAGGTGTTTGGAAGTCTCCATGGCATTGTTCTCTGGTGGGATTGGGGGTGTGTAGTCCCATTTCCAGAATCCCAGGCATTACCTTCAGGGGCAGCCCACTCATGAAGCTGATTGAAATGGTAATATTGAGTGGTAGGCTGGGGGAGTCAGGAAACTCTCAGGAGATGTGACATAGCCTTCATCCAGCTTGTACTCCAGCGCAGTATCTGCCTGGATGTGCCACCTAGTCACAGCCCCAAAACGGGGGTACCCCATTTTGAACATGAGACAAGAGGATGGTGGGGTTCATCTCCTCTTTCAGCAATTCTACTGGAATTGAGATCGAAGGAGGAGTAGCCATGTTTAGGAGGGAAGAAGTCTTTATTGTAAAAATCACATTAAAACAGAAAACATTGACTTCAAAGGTCAGTTGTTACTCCTCATTCAATCTCTGTTATTGCTGGCCATGATAACTTTAATTCTACATTAATTGTCTTCCAAAAGCCAATTGGGAAAAGGAGCACCTCCTCCTGGTTTTGGTAAACTGACCAGTTTACTAGTTTTGGTAAATTGGCGCTGACGTGAGACGCATCATGCGTAGGATGCAGTGGCCGGCCATTTCGGCCAGCTGCCGCATGCAGACAGGATTGGGCTGCCTGTTAGTGAGGTGTTCCTGAGCATTGCATGGGAGGATCAGGGCAGGTATCAGGGCCAGCTGGGGGCATTCTGAGGGCCGGAAAGGGGTGGAAATCAGCAGCATCACTGCTGCCAATATCCTCTGCTCCCTTCCAGACTTCAGTAACCATCCTTGGGCCCACTTGGATATACACCAGCCAAAGGACTGGTGCACAATCTGAGTAGGCCCATTGGGAGTCATGAAGCCACAGAATAGGTCAAGATAACAAGGTAACAAGATTTACCCTTCCATTCTTCAACTGATTTGCAAGTGAAGTGTTGGGTTGGGTTATCTCCTCTTCTAATGGAAACATGAACAAGATAACTGATTTGCAAGTGAAGCATTACCTGAGCAGATTGCAGATTGGAAGGAAACAGACTGTATTTGTCCACCATTGCTCTGAGCTTGGGCCTGAAGGAGGAAAACGTATGCAATGCACGTGCTACAGCTTGGACTGCATTGTAGATGCTGTAGCTTTGGCCAGTCATGCTCATTTCAAAGAGAGTCCCTGGCAGGTTCTCCAACCTCTCTTGGCCAGTGCAAGTATCTCTGCTCTCCTTGCTTTCATCAGAATCAGAAAAGAAGCAGTTGAAAGCCTCTTCCCAGAAGATCCTGATGAAATCATCTTCTTGTTGTGAATTAGGATTCAACAACTGGAGGAATTCTGAAAACCTAAGCACCTCATTGGAGTGAATTGCAAAAGACAAGGCTCCGTGGAAGACTTGGATGTCCATATGTCTCTGTGCCGTCAGTGAAGAGAAATCCCACTGGGCTGTCATAATCCACACTTTACCTATAGACTTGCTTGAAACATCTTCTAACATGGTATAAAAATATATTGCCCATTTCAAACATGTTGTCGTCTGAAACTCTGCATTAATAACATATACTTTGACTTCAGAATTTCTTAATCTCATGATCTTAGCCACAACGGGGTTTTCTGAAGCTGTTAACTCAAATAGTTCTGCCGTGTCTTGAATTTGAGATAGTACTGGTATTTTTTCACTAAAGGCTGTACAGATTCCATGTTCAAAAAGCATTGTCCTCATGGTTCTCATAAAATTTTCTCCATTGTCATCGTCTGAAGCAATGATCCCAACCCAAGTCCACTGGAAATGCTGAAGTAGATGGACAATCCCTTTGTACTGATGTGCAACATTGGGGACCATCCGGTAAAAGGAAGGGAGCTGCATTTTCACATTCCTCACTGGAGTTAATACACAACAGGACATCTAAGCAAAAAAAGATAGCAACCATTTTTAGATGGGAGTTTAAAGTTTGTGCTAAGCTGTATTAAATCAGGTCAATTCTGATCCAATGAAACCCAAATCTGTTGCAAAAGGTTTACCACTGTTTTTTTTCACAGAAGAAATGCAATCGTTTTGGGGATCTCATTATTCATTTGTGTATTTGTTTGTTTAAATGTCCTACTTTTCCTAAGCTAATGAAAAACCGAAGGGAGCTTACAAACAATAATACATCAATAATAATGAAAGCCAGTTTTAAAAACATTGTCTTTGGACATCCCAACCCATGTCCATTGGAAATGATGAAGCAAGTGAACAATCCCTCTGTACTGGTGTGCTACATTGGGGACCAAAAGGAAGGGAACTGCATTTTAACATTCCACACTGGAGTTAATACACAACAGGAAATCTAAGCAAAAAAGATAGCAAAAAGTTTTAGAAGGGAGTGCAATGTTTTTTGTAAGCTGAAAGTAGTCAGGGCAAACCAGATCCAATGAAACCCAAATCTGTTGGAAATGTTTTACCACTGTCTTTTCACAGAATAAATGCTAGTATTGTGGTGATCTCATTATTTGTTTGTTTGTTTGTTTAAATGTCCTACTTTTCCTAAAAAAAAAAAATGCAATACCCAAGGGAGCTTACAAACAATAATAAATCATTAAAACTGAAAACCATTATTAAAACATTGTCTTACAGCACAACCCTGTGTAATGATACGGCCGACGGCCCAGGGCCGCCAACCATATCCTGAGCCCAGACTGCCCGTCACATGGCGGGCCAGAGGTCTATTTGGGGAAAGGGACGCTCGTCCCCTTCCCTGTGTGTAAACCGGGTCTGGCCTGATAGGCTAATGCCGTGTTTCATACTTCTGAAGAAGCTCCATGCAAGTCCAGAGTGAAACGTAAAGATGTTTGATGTTTTTAAAATCTCACTTACATAGTCATTAAACCCCTATTTTAAATTTTGCATTATTATATTTTCCTCAATATTTTATTAAGATTATATACAATTTTACAACATCAACAAAATTCTATAGAAAAAATAAACAAACGTGCAAGGCCATAAATCGTTATTCCATACATTTCATCAAAAACCTAAACAAAATATCTACATAAGAAAAAAGTAAAAGAAAAATTAATCCTCAGTAAATTTTTTCCTCAATTCCTAAAGTTACTAAATCATTGTTCTCTCTCCTTATCAAAAATACCCATCAACGGCTCCCAGTTCTTCACAAAACTGGAAAGTGTCTTTTCCTTTAATAATTTTGCCAGTTTATCAATTTCTGCAAAGTTCATGACTTTTAACAACCATTCCTCCATTCTAGGAATTCTAGAATACATTCTAGCAGCAGCTCCACCAATATCCTATCCCCCGTCCTGGCCTCCATCCATCCTTCTGGGCCGTCTTGGAGTTTTGCCAGCCAAAGAACTGGCATAGGTTCAAATGGATCTACTGAGGAAGCAAAAGCCCAACTTGAGGCAAGGGAACAAACAATCCCTTAATTAAGAAGGTCTCCAGGAATCCCACCCACGGTGATCTCAACCGAAAGGGAATTCTCTATGACTAAGCCTTCCATTGGATTGTGCCGTAAATATCAGATATTCATATCTAATAGCACATTCACATTGTTCTATCTTTGTGTAAATACCTCCTTTGTGCTCACAACAAAGGTATTAGTTTAACGTATACTGTACTTGATTATTCATTTTCCATGTTCAAGGAAAGAAACAAATACGTTTCTTTTCCTTTTCATCAACTGCTTATGATGCTGAGCAGTGAGGTAAATAGTAACAGCCGTTACGGTGCTCAGGAAATGCAAACACTCAACATGATTATCCCTCATTAAAGTACAAAGACCTTCAGAGAGGAAGACGGTTCTTGGTCCACATGTTGATAGTACCTGTGGAATCTTGTAGATGCCTAATTGAGTGGCCATGTGAAGGGAGACTTCTGCATCAAGTCCCCCAATGACAGCGATCAGATCCTGGTGCTTGTCGCACTTGAAGTTGGGGACAATCCTTTCTTGGGTGGAAAGAAGTTTCAGGGTGTTCTGATGAGTCATCCTTGCATTTAAGTAACTGTCATAAATGTGGAACCCCAGGCTGACATTTGGTAGGATCTTCAGATTCTCATTGATCTCCTTCACAGCATATACCAAGGACAGGACATGTTGGTACTTCTTTGGAATTGGACTAAAGGAAGTGTTACATTGTGCATGAAATAGATATTCAAACTTGCACGTTGTGTCTATGTAAAAACATTCCATTGCATACATTATCATGGCTTCTAATGAAGTAACATCTGAATGTTATACATCTTCAAGCCCACATACGATGAGAGTGACCAAAAACGTATATATCATATAAATACTGCAATCTTTTGTAACTTCTGAGTACATGCATTCAATATTTACCTAGGCTACTTGTCTTCCAAGCTCTTTTATTTTAAGCAGAGAAAGAAATGCATAATTGTGATTACCTGCAAGTTTAGTGTAATAAACAATTTACTGGCACGAGTAGAACAAGTTAAACACAGATCCTTCCATTTCAGTGTAATCCTAGCCAGATCCACCACTGGTGCAGCACTGGTCCAGCAGTGGTGTAGGTCAGAACGGGAGGCTTTGGGAGGGTAAGCGGATTTAAATGCCCTTTCCCTTCCAAAGACTTTCTTCTGCCCTACAGCACTGCTACACCACTGCTGCACCTGTGGAGGAGCTGGGTAGGTTTGCACTGCTACTTAGAGTAGAAAAAAGGTTTATTCTCTGAAAACCTGGAGAGCTTTGGCCAGACAGTATGAACATTACTGAACTTGGTAAACCAATGGTCTGATCCTTAATCAAATATTTTCCTCTACTATTCAGAAGTGCACAAGAAGACAAAGAAGTGAAAGATATGAACGATGTTGGAGATGATGAGCATTCAACATTGAATAATGTATATTTTTACAGTTTTCAGAAGTATCCTGTCAATATATCTGACAGCCCAATCTTATTGTGATTCATAAGTCCACCATAAATCCTCTTATGACATATACATTATGTTGTGCGCTCCGAAACTGGTCAGTTTCCAATGAACATAGCTGGAGGTTCTGTGCACCCTTCAGCAGCTCCCAGGTGCTGCACCGGAGCAAGTAAAATGGCAGCGGGAGTGGTTCATGGGCAGCTTGTGAGCAGAGTGGATTGAGGAGGGGTGGAGCATGGGGTGATTAGAAGACAGGAAGGGGTGTTTCTCATTGGCACTAGAACATGTTGGATCCTATCTACAGTTTCCTAGCCCAACACACACCCTGCCTCACCTCGGACATATGCCAGGAAAATAGCTGGCATAGATCTGATGAGACCCATTGATGACAAGGCGGTTTGCAGAGAGGTAAGTAATAATATATAAATTACCACTCCAGGGCCATCTGGTCTCCCCCCCCCCTCCCGTCCAGCATGCAGCGTGCACTCTGGCAGTGTGACTTCATCATGCAGGATGGTGGGGGATAGGATTGGGGTATTAGTACATCTTCCCCCCAAAATCATTAATTGACAATTCGACACATGCTGGTCCATACAGCATGTGTTTGTAATAAATATTATATGGACTGCTGGATATTATAGAGGGGGAAATGGATTTCCTTACTGAAGTTCATCCAACAGGTTTGCTTTGGGGTGTTCATGGAAAGAAATGTCATCAAATACGCAGCCAAACTGTGAAACAATTGCGCCAATGATTAGGTCTCCTCTTTGATGATACTTGTATGGGAGCTGGGAGGAATCTGTGATGGCACACATAATAGTCTGTGTCTTACATTCACTTGGAGAAAACTGCAAGCCTAAACTGAGCAGCAGCACTAATAGAACTATTCCTTCCAGTCTTCTTCTATTATCTCTCATCACTCTGGCTGCAATAAGCTTGTTCAATAGCTCCACGATCTTTTGCTGAATGTAGGTATTAAAGGTGAGACTGATTTCTCAGCCCAGCTGTAACACATTCAAGCATAATATTTTATGTATGCTTTTAGACTTTGTTATTGATTTTCCTTGTGATCTTAGAAAATCCATGTGGAATTTGCCTTGATGGAGCATGACTCATAGTAATTGACGTTAATTAAAGGTTTCAAAATAATCGTTCCAGTCTATTGTACTCTGTGAGTTCATGATTGCATCAGAGAAGAAAAAGAAAATACGTCTTGTGTCTCACAGAAACTTAGGACCCAATCCTACGGTCAATCCTACACTGCTGGAACTCATGTTCTAGCAGCATAGAGCGCTTTATACTGGTAAAAAATCCAGGCCACTATTGCGCACTGTCAGGCCACTGCCACAAATGGCATGCAATGAAGTGTGCACAGCAATGGCTCCCAGAGGATCCGACTGTTACCAGAATTTCTCCCCCCCCCCATTTTCCTTATGGACTTTGATACCAAGCAAAATTATTTCACATGCTAACATCAGTGAATGTTAGTGTGCAAAATGAACTGTTTTTCCAGAACCTCTATGCACCAAATGGACAGAAGGTTTGGCGGCCTGTTTCACTGAGCCGCGGCGCGGTGTCCCGTTCGGCCCCTGCACGCCGAACGGGGCTTGTCGCAGGCAGCCGATTGGCTGCTCTAGATTCTGGGCGGGACTGAGAGTGGGCGGAGGAAGCCTGATGTGCTTGCTCTCCTCAGTCCCGCCCTGGATTGCCGTGCGCCGCCCTCCCTCCCTCCTTTCAGGCTGAGACTAGCAGGTTGCTCTTCATTGTTGGCTGGGTAGGAAATGTTTTCCCATCAACCTGATGGATCCTTGGTTGTTGGGTTTTTCGCCTACTCCAGCCTGTGGGTTTGTGGAGTGCAGCACTTAGGTTGTCATTGGGTTAGAATTTAAATTGGATGCTTAAGTAGGTGGCGTGCAGGTAAGGGCAGCCAGGGAGGGCTTAGTTGGCATACACTCTCAGGTAAGCAAGGTCAGGAGGTAAGCCAGGACCGCTCAGATGATGCCTAACCGGATCGGTGAGGCTGGCTGGGAAACCCCCAGGCTGGATTTGTAAGGATCACCCTAAGGAACCTCCTGAGGTTGGTCTGTGCTGTCCAGCTGCCTCAGCCCCTTCGGGGTTGGCAGGGATAGGCAGCTCGGTCGTGGACCGAGTGTACCTTGAGCCAGGATGTGATGCCCATTTAGATCTTGAGGAATTCTGACACATGAGACGGCTAGGTACCATTTTTCCCAGCCTAGCCACCTGCATGCCAAAGGGGGGTGTCAACAGTTAGTGCCCTGCTGCATTTATTTGTTCTTATAGTTAATAAAGCCACCCTATATTCCAAGCACCTGTCTGGCGTGTTTATTGGGGGAGGGGGGTGCAGGGATAACTCAGGCATTACAGACCATTGTTCTCTCAAGAACTTTGGTTCAAGTTTCAAAAATACAAGAACTCTCTCTCACCCCACAGACACACATTCTGGAAGGAAAGAGATTCTGGTAATCCCATCTTGTGTCTCGTCAGATGCAACTGGATTCTACAACTGTATTTGCCCTTCTTTTGACTGTTTCTACAGCTGTATTTGCCCTTCTGAATGCAATTTCAGTAACATGTAACTTTGTAACAAAACTTATGCATTGATTGTATTGTACCTGCATTTTGCGTTACCTCAGTTTTAAGGGTGCCAGACATCCCTGGTACCACTATTGAGTACATTTGCATTTTAGCTGACACTATGAAGCACCAGGAGACTATCTGTTTACCTATGTCCTGCTGGATTAGGAAACATTCCTTTTCTATTCAGAGCCCAAGTTGCCCATTCATACATCAAACATAGCACCTCAAGCTACACATTTACCCCCAGAGCTGCACATAGCAGCAACTCTAAAAATCCTGAAAAAGGAAAGCTTTTTGCCTTACAATTGGTTACTCTTCTTATACAGACCTCCCTTGTGTTGTATTCAACAACATATTGTTGTATTGTGTTGTGTTGTGTTTCCACCACCTCTGGGCAAGAAGGTTCTTCAAGGCAAAGAAGGTTCTATTAAACAATGCTGGAACTCTCTCTCTCTCTCTCTCTCTCTCTCTCTCTCTCTCTCTCTCTCTCTCTCTCTCTCTCCTTGTTCCTTAGTTAATAGAAACTGGGTTGGAAGAATCAGGGACACCTGAAATTCTCACCCTGAACCACCACCACCCTTTTCATTTGGATGCACCAAACACACAATGCATTACATACAACCACCATAAGCCATGAACACCTACACTATTTTTGGGGGCAAAGAAACATGTCTTTCTATTACTTCTCTATATGCAGCAGTATTTCTACCTTTGTACTTTGTTAATCAATCCATACTCTTTTATTGTTAAGTTATTTCTCTCAGTCCCTTTGCTAAGTTAAAGGGGATGCTCTGCATTACACCGATCTGTTATCCAGTCTAAGATCCCATGAAAAAAGGATGGTGTAGTGGTTTGGGAGTCGGACTTGGACTTGGAAGATCCAGGTTCAGATCCCTGCTCAGCCACGAAGCTTCCTGGGTGACCTTGGGCCAGTCACTATCTCTCAGCCCCACCTACCTCACAGTAGGTAGGTATAAAAATGTGAAAAATAAATAAAATAAATAAAATGTTCCATACAGTTGGGTGAATTTCCCCTAAGAACCAGCTCTTTTGGTAACACGATGGCCTGGATAAATTGTCAGAAGGAGTGGGCCATGAGCAGGGAGGGGGAGTAGCCTACTAAGGCATAGTAACAAGCACTTCATAGGATTACTAATTTCTCCTGATTAGCTGATCCTTTTTGTTCAGCTCAGGCCTCAGAATAATTATGTAACATTTGGGGAAAAAGATACAGCCCAGCAAGCCAGCACCAGAGGCCAAAATAGAGAAGATCTCCACAGCCACCATGTATTTTCCCTTGGTGCTCAAGTAAGGTGGGATAAATAACAACCAAACACTGCAAAAGACCAACATGCTGAAAGTGATGAACTTGGCTTCATTGAAACTGTCTGGCAACTTCCTGGCCTGGAAAGCCACAGTGAAACTGACCATAGCCAGAAATCCCAGGTACCCCAGAACACAATAAAACATAGCAATTGAGCCTTCATTGCACTCCACTACAATTTCTTCAGCCAGGGAGTTCATGTCCCAATCTAGGAATGGAGGAGAAGTGCAGAGCCACACAGCACAAATACTGGCTTGAATCAGGGAACATCCAAGGATAATGGAGTTTGCCAGTCTTTTCCCCACCCATTTCCTCAAACTGGATCCTGGCTTAGTGGCCATAAATGCCAGGACCACTGTGATTGTTTTAGCCAAGACACAAGAAATAGCCACTGAGAAGATTAGGCCAAAAGATGTTTGTCGTAAATTGCAGGTCACTGCCTGAGGTTGACCAATGAATAACAAGGAGCAGAGGAAGCAGAGCAATAAGGAGACAAGCAGAGAGTAGGTGAGGTCTCGATTGTTGGCTTTGACAATAGGTGTGTTCTGGCTCTTGATGAAAATTCCAATCACCAAAGCTGTGACCATTGAAAACGACAAAGCCAAGGCGCCTAATATAATTCCCAAGGGATCTGTGAATGAGAGGAAATTCAAGTTCTTGGGGAGGCATTGATCTCGATTCTTGTTTGGAAATTGACCTTCTGGACATTTGAAACAGTCATCCATGTCTAGAACAATAGAAGAAATGCAAATGCAATGAATTATTCATGCCATTGTTCCCTTTTTATCCATCCATGCTGAATAAAGTGCATGCATACATCTCTAATTCTGTTGCTTATCCCTGAACCTACGTTTACTCTTACACCCCCTAAATAAGCACACCAGACAACACTCGTAACGGTTAACTTCAACAACAACCCTGCAGAGGGAACTATCTCGGGCAACTCAGCCCCCTAAGGCGTGCGGGAACTAACTGAGGGATGCGGCACTAGCCGTCTAAGTTCCCCCTAATTGTATGGCGTAAACATCCTGACTCCAGGCCCCCTCGGTCATTGTCCAAAGGAGCCTATCACTGCCAACCCCTAAGGGTCGAGACAGTGGAGCAGTTAAGGCCCCATACTGGCCAGGCCATTGATGGTCCCCACTTGCTGCAGCCAAGGGGCTTGCTAGCCAGCCTCACCGACCCGGGTAAGTGTTGTCATGAGCGGTCCTGGCTCACCTCTTGACCTTGCTGACCTCAAGATGCATGCCGAGGCATCACCCTGCTTACCCTTATCCGCACGCCACCTGCCACACAGGGAGGTTAGCCTCGCGCTTAACCCTCCCTGCCCCACAGGATCAAAGAACCTACCAATTCCCTCTGCAGGTCTAACAGGAAAATCTCAGCTCCTGCATTGGTGAGATGCACACCATCACCCCTAAAAAGAAAGACCACATCATATATGATGCCAGTGTGAGTGATGACAGCACCCCCGATCCCCCTGAACAGCCGCCCCAGGTAGGCATTCATTTTCCTCCGTGCCAGATCAATCAAGCAGGGATGCTGTGCACCCCACCAGACCCTTCTAGGCAGCATGTTGGACCAGACGATGCAAATCCCTGGTATCCAACTCTGAATGGTACCCATGTCCTCATGGATCTGTAGCCTCAAGGACACAGATGTCCACTGGCAGAGATCAATTTCCCCCAAATGCAAGGCTAACACCTGGGGCGGTGGGTGAACCTCCAAAAACCGTTGCAGCACTGGAAGGAGCTGGCCGCTGAGCATGCCCCATCTGGCAGCCCACCAAATCCTGGCAATACGGCCCAGCCCAAGCTGGTCGCCGAACCGAGAGGCGACAGCCTTCTTCCTAGCCCAGAAGAGGATGGAATGACCGCACATAAGGATCCTCACCAGGCTGCTGCAACGAACACCTGTCAAAAAGACAAGAAAAAGAGGGGAATCACTAACACAGAACTAGAGAACCCAACCAAGTCCGTGCTGAATCACAGGCAACTGAGGCCTTCCCCCACTGGGTCTTCTGCCCCTTACTGAGCACCCAGGCCAACACAGCGGCGGGAAGGCCCACAGCATGCAGCCATGTAGCAGCCACTACTGGGCGTCACTGCCCAGCTGGTTACTTACTTATGTAGCCACGGTACGCTCTGGAACGCCAGTGCCCAATGTCCTGAATGGCTTCTGCCAGCAAACTGAGGGCAGCCGCTACCGCGGCCGCTCCTATTCTAAATGAATGTAAGCCATACTCGCTGTCCGGTAGGCCCATCAACTCTAAACCCTTGTGGAAAACCACCCTAAACTGTAATAACGTTAAAGGGATGGCATACGCATGCTTAAACAAAATCCCAGGTCACTTCCCTTGTAACCTCAGGAAAACGCATCAACGGGGCAAATAGCCAAACCTATCACACGTCTGAGCTTGACCAATTGGCCTTTGGCCCCTTGGTCAGTCTTAGACCTGCGCAGCAAGATCCCTACTTCTTTTGAAGTAAACCTAAGGTCCTCCATGCGCAGAGCCCTCCCAGAAGTATCCCTCTTGGAGCTTGCCAAAAACTCGCTGGGCCTAAACTGGGCCCGCCAAAACAACAACAATGCTGCCACCCTAAATAAAATAGCTTCGTAATCAGAGTCGCAGCAAACTCTGAACATCTGACTTAAACCTGTCAGGATCTGCGGGGTAACTGGGCGCCTCCAGTCAGGTGTAGCTGGAGCTGCCCTGCGCAGGCCCTCCAGGGTCTTCCGAACCCTGAAGTCACCTGTACAGTCAGCCAGACCCACCGCCCTTGAATAAAATGAAATGGCTGCCAAGTACACTGCCATCCCGCTATCCCAGAGATGCAGCATAAAACATATGATGTGCTCCGGCGGAGCTGGCCACACCTCTGGCAGCAGAAAATCGCTGCGGAAGTCATGAAACGCATGCATCTTGCTGGCGTAACTCAACTGGGAGGCGGGAGAAAGGGTGGACCAAATCAACTCCCTGGATCGGGAAAGCCCAACCACCAGAGCCAAGCTGGCATCAGATCGGGTTCCGAGCATGCAGCAGGGGCCAACTTCCGGAAACGCTGCTCCTGCGAACGAGATAGAGCATGTGCAATTTCATTCCACACTCCCAGGACATGCTTGGCCAGAAAGAGCGTGTTGAGGTTTAAACACCTCAAGACGAACACCCTGACCAGCCGCATCACCCGCTGAGACCGTGACATCTGGGATCGTGACGTCACACCAGAAGTGCACCATCCTGTCCCGAAACTCCTCACCCCATATGTGGACTGCAACTACGATGGGGAACAGTTCGAGGAAGATCAGGTCCCTGACCACTCCACTTTCCGCCCACTCTGGCGGCCATGGAGCAGCGCACCATCGCCCACCAAAGTACAATTCAAAGCCAAAGCTTCCCACCACGTCGGAATGAACTTCCGACACCTCGAGACAGCGCTCAGAGCGCCAGAATGAGATGCCATTGAAAGAGCGCAGGAACTGCAGCCACATCCGCAGATCTTCGCCAGAGGTGTAGCTAGCGCCCCCGAGGTTGGGACCCACCCCTTGACGCCCCATAAATAATTCGCATAAATTAACTTTCGTTTTTTATTTTGATTTTTTCCGGGTTTTTTTAAGTGTTTGAGGGTTTTTTTAGTGCTAACAGGGCTTCTAACCATTTGTGTATGCTTTGAGCACACTTATCTTGTGTCTAGGAGCCTCCCGCGACGATCTCCAGGGGCGCCGATCTCTTCCGGGGGCGCAGATCGTTCCTCTGCTCTGCCGCCCCTGGCGCGAACTCTGTAAAGCGCCCAGCAGCGCTTTACAGAGTTCACACATGCGCAGAACGTCGATTGGAAACATCGTCGCTCTGCGCATGCGTGAACTCTGTAAAATGGTGACGCTTTACAGAGTTTGCGCCAGGGGCGGCAGAGCAACGATCTGAGCCCCCGGAAGAGATCGTCGCCCCTGGAGATCATCGCGGGAGGCTCCTAGACACAAGATAAGTGGGCGCAAAGCATAAACAGATGGTTAGAAGCTCTATTAACGCTAAAAAAAACCCCTAAAACACTTAAAGCCCCCCGGAAAAAATCAAAATCAAAAACGAAACTCAAGGAGGCCCCCCCCCCAGAGCTTCAGCGCCCTTACGCCCTGGGGCCCACTGCCCCACCACCCCATATCAGACAACGCCAGTGCCTCGTGCATTGCCACGGTGATTCTAACCTTAAAATGCGGCTGCTTGATGCCCGCCATGGCGTCGCACAGCCGCCTCAAAAAGGCGTGGCCCTGGGCAAATACCCGGTACGCAAAATTGAGGTGCCCCACCAAGACCTGTAGCTCCCGGAGCGACAGCTTCCTGGAACCGATGTCTGCCTCCAGGAGCTGTACCATGCAGCACAGCTTCTCCCCTGGCAGGAGGCTGCACTCCATATTAGAGTCCAGCTCAATCCCCAGGAAAGTGAGTTTGGCTGACGGTCCCTCCAGCTTGTCTTTAGCCAGCGGAACTCCTAACTCCCCACACAGAGAGATAAAAGTGTCTAATAGCCTCTGGCATTCCCCCGATCCCTTCCTTCCAATAAAAAGGAAGTCATCGAGGTAATGCGCCGACGACAGAAGGCCCGCCCTCTCCCTGGTTACTTCCTCCAGCATGGTAGAAAAAACTTCAAAGAGCGCACACGACAAAGAAAAGCCCATAGGAAGGGCCCGGTCGTAAAAGTACTGCTCTTCAAACTGGAAACCAAGCAGACAAAAATTGTTCGGGTGGATGGGCAGCAGGTGAAAAGCGGATTCAATATCTGCCCTTAGCCATCAGCGCTTCAGTTCCCCAACTACGGAGGATCCCAACTGCAGTGTCTAGTGACGTATATTTTATGGAGCAGAGCTCTGTTGGAATACCGTCATTGAGGGAAGAGCCATGTGGGATGGATCAACCTAAACTCCTCGGGCGCCTTCTTGGGGACCACTGCTAAGGGTGAAATCCTCAGGTTCCGGATAGGGAGAGAGCCAAATGGGCCAGCAATCCTTCCAGCCGCCAACTCCTTGGCGAGCTTTTTCCACACCACATCTTCCATACCCACCACAGACCTCAAATTATTGGCCCATGTTGGGGATGAGGGAGGCGGCGAGGGAATCCGGAAGCCAAACTCGAACCCGTCAGCCAGAAGCCGCGTGGCTTCCCTGTTAGGGTAACTCTGCAGCACAGCCAGCAGGGGGCCAAACCTAATCGGCGTTGGCTCCCTTTCCCTGCTGACCAGCCCCTGACCTGCCCCCTTTCTTTTGAAATGCAGACTGCCCCCTGGAGCTGGCTCTCTGTCCGGCCATCCGAGGACAGGAGGAGATTGGGTGCTTCCCTGTACAGAGGGTACAGACGTGGGTGTAAACACAATTCTGCCTGCTGCAGCGCCCTGAAATATTATACTCAAAACAGGGCCAGGGGGGTTGAACCCCCTGATTAGCCAGGCCGGCTTTAGGCTGGGAACTCTGGTTCCTGACAATGAGGTGCCCACTGTCAGATCTATCACCTTCACAGCCCCGCCCGGAACCACCATGTGGTTCCAAATTTCCCACTGTGTACCCCGCCAGTCCAGAGCTGGATCATGCGAGGCACGCAGGCAGAAATTTTGGTCTTAAACCAGCCAACCGGCCCCCCGTATTCCCGGGAGGCTTTATGCACCATGTCAGCGTGCTTAATTAAGTTCTGGGCCTTTGGGGGGTTCATCTGGAGAACCACCACCATATAGATAAATACCCAGCCAGTCAGTTGGGCCAATTGTGATCCACTTTCCTCTTGTTTGCTATTTCCTGGTCCCGCAGTGGCTCACCCACCCTCTGCACTGGCTCAGGTTTGGTCTGAAGAAGGCTGAATACATCAATGTACTCGCCCCTCCAGATTTTTTCTTTTACTAACAGGGCTAGGTGCCCCCCCCAGCGGCAGCCCCATCTCATCGTAAGCCCTGTGCAAGGTGTCATCCCCTGATTCCCCAGGCGGCACAGAGGTGGCAGGGGCAGGCCAACCCATTGGCCACTGTGCCCCCCTGGTGCAAACCCAGGCCAACCCCAGTAAGACCAAGGTGGCATAAGGGGCGGGCCCTGGCCCTGCACCGCTGGAGGTTGCG
The DNA here is from genome assembly GCA_026170595.1 of Plestiodon gilberti rubricaudatus. Classification (NCBI taxonomy): domain Eukaryota; kingdom Metazoa; phylum Chordata; class Lepidosauria; order Squamata; family Scincidae; genus Plestiodon; species Plestiodon gilberti. Next base: position 26,170,558 of record JANXHW010000006.1, read on the forward strand.
GGTCAGGGACCCTAGCTTCCATCCCCAACAAAGTAGTAATCAGGGGTTCCCCCAAATGTCCGCCCGCCAGGGTGGGCAGTTTTGCGAGCCAAGCCCCCCCACCCAGGGTCCTGAGAAACGTTGGCCCCATTCCCGGCACCCCAGACCTCGGAGAGACTCGGAGTCTCAGGTTGAGCCTCACCTGCTAAGGCAGTATTGACATCAAGCTGAATGGGCGTCGCCTGGCTGTCCCTCGGACCTTTCACGCCGGCTGCAAGAGTTCCTGCAGCCGTCCCTGCTGCACTCATCCCCAAGATCACTGACCTGGGCGAAGACAGCAACATCTTAGCCCCCCGACCCTTCCTAGATGACGTCCCCCCGCCATCCCACAAGCCCGCATCCCTAGCTTCCTTTTCTTTTTCCAGGGCATCGAGGCGGGCGAAAACTGCCTTATACCTACCAGTCGCCTCATCCTCCTCATCTAAATGTTGTGGGGGGCCTTAGAGGCCTTGCCCCCGCGCTATTGGTGTCTCTTAGGCATAATCTCCTAGGCTTTAAGGCAGGAGACCTGTGTCGTATGTATTGGAGTGCTCATTTAACCAATATCACCCAAGGGGGGTGAGCCCCCCGTGCCCTATGCCGATGATCCTGCTATGAGGCCTAGGTTCTCGCAGCCTCCGAAGAGAGGTAGCTCATAGCTTCTGCAAAGAGAGGGGAAACAGGGGGGGGAGGGCAGCCACCCGATCCCCTGAGGGGCCTCCCGCACCATCCTGCTAGACGAAGAGCCGAGGGGGTAGGGCCGCTGCCCAGGCCCCTGTGCCGATCACTCTCTGCTCCTGTCGCCTACTGCTGCCCCTGGGCTGATTCTCCGGCAGTCGGAGCAGGCAAAGCTGCTCCAAGCCGCCCGTTCACAATCCCTCAAGGATCAAAGGAGCGCTCCCGAGCTCGCCGAGGCGGAACGAAGCCGCCTCGCCGAGTCCTGAGCCACGTGCTGGCCTGTTCGTCAGAGAGCAGACCAGCACGTCCTCCTTGTTTGAAGTCCAGGAGCCAACTGAGGGGCCGGCAATAACGCCGGCCATTTCCCTAAGTCGTGCTCCCGCCCCACGTGACAGGGCCAGCCAATCAGCTGGCCCGAAGCCCGAGCGTCGCCTGGAGCACTCGGGGGGAGAGTAAACCCCCTCCCCACAAGATGTGAGGCTTCTCAGGGCTCTTCTTTGAAAAGCTCAACTCAACCCATTCAAAGTGAGTCATTGTTTTACATGTGCAAGAGAGAGACGTGTGCTCTATCTCATCTAAAAGGCTGGGAAACCTGCTTCCCTGTTGGCTAAATTTCATCACACCTGTCAGATGCACTACTATGCCTGTTGGAGGGGATGTGATGATGAATAAAGACACAACGCTCAAACAATACCAACCCTTTTGTGTTAAACGCAGTGTTTTCCTGCATTGAAATATATAAAGTAAAGCAAGATGTAGAGATGCATCATAGTATATCAATGGGAGGAAACCCTGAGGCATAGGAGAGCATGGAACATGTAACTGGAGAGAAAGGAAGTTAACAGTGCAATCCTATCCAACTTACACCACCGGTGTGTAATCACCAGTGCAGCGAGAACGGGAGGCCCTAGAATGGAAAGGGGATTGAAATCCCCTTTGAAGATTGATTTGAATACCCTTTCCATTCTGGGGCCTCCCATTCTCGATGCACTGCTCGTTGCACCAGTGGTGTAAGTTGGATAGGATTGTGGAGTAAATGTAAGAACTGATACAATCTGTGATTCAAAATGCTGCACATTATGTCTCCTACCCTTCTGGTATGAAATCTTCCCTGCTGGACATGGATCACAGTCATAGCAACAAAATGGCTTCCCTTCCTTCTTTTTTCTGCTATAACCTGGGTAGCAATGGTCATTACACACAGCAATGGGCAGCATCTGTGTTTAAACAGAGAAAATGCATTCCATTCTAGTACATAAAAACAAGATTCATTCATTCATACATTCGTTTGTTCATCCATCCATCCATCCATCCATCCATCCATCCATCCATCCATCCATCCATGTATTATGTATTTATGTATAGTTTCCCTTTCCCATACTGAAGCACATGCCCAAGCCAGCTAAAAAAGTTACTTGGCAGTGGTGAGGTTCATTCCTAATCTAAAGTCAAATCTGTTTCCACTGGCGCACCCCCCCCACACACTCACACACACAAATGATTTGAGAAAAGGCCCACTTCTAGGGTAAACTGGTCATGTTTGCTGAATTACAGTCATAGCAACAAAATGGGTTCCCTAAGGAGCTGCTTCCATTACAGGCAGTGGCGTCGCCAGGCGCCCCTTGTACTGGTGTGGAAAACCACGACGCCCCGCCAAACGAATTAGCATAATTAATGCTATTTTTTGCATTTTTCCTTCTTTTAAAAGGTTTTAGGGTTTTTTTAGTGGTTTTAGAGGATTCTAATCGTTTATGTATGCTTTGCGCCAACTCATCTTGTTTATAGGACCCTCCCACGACGATCAGGGGCGACGCTTTCTCAAGTGGGCGCAGATCGCTCCTCTGCTCCGGGCGCGAACTCTGTAAAGCGCCCAGGAGCGCTTTGCAGAGTTCACGCATGCACAGAACGTCGATTCCCAGGAGCGCTTTACAGAGTTCACGCCCGGAGCAGAGAAGCGATCTGCGCCCCCTGAAGAGAGCGTCACCCCTGATCGTCGCGGGAGGGTCCTATAAACAAGCAAAGTTGGCGCAAAGCATACATAAACGATTTGAAGCCCTGTAACCGCTAAATGGGTACCAGACCACCTTACCTGTCTCCTGAGAAAACAGTATGCGGGTCAAGAAGCAACAGTTCGGACCAGCCATGGAACAACCGACTGGTTCAAAATTGGGAAGGGAGTACGGCAAGGCTGTATATTGTCACCCTGCCTATTTAACTTATATGCAGAGTACATTATGAGAAATGCAGGGCTGAATGAATCGCAAGCCGGAATCAAGATTGCCGGGAGAAATATCAACAACCTCAGATATGCAGACAATACCACCCTCAAGGCAGAAAGTGAAGAAGAACTAAAGAGCCTCTTGATGAGGGTGAAAGAGGAGAGTGCAAAAGTTGGCTTGAAACTCATTAATAAAACTAAGATCATGGCATCTGGTCCCATCAATTCCTGGCAAATAGAAGGGGCAGAAATGGAAGCAGTAACAGATTTTACTTTTCTGGGCTCCAAGATCACTGCAGACGGAGACAGCAGCCATGAAATTAAAAGACGCTTACTCCTTGGAAGGAAAGCTATGGCAAATTTAGACAGCATAATAAAAAGCAGAGATATAACCATGCCAACAAAAGTTCGTATAGTCAGGGCGATAGTGTTTCCAGTAGCAATGTATGGTTGCGAGAGTTGGACCATAAGGAAGGCTGAGCGCCGAAGAATAGATGCTTTTGAACTGTGGTGCTGGAGAAGACTCCTGAGAGTCCCTTGGACTGCTAGGAGATCAAATCAGTCAATCCTACATGAAATCAACCCTGACTGTTCCCTGGAAGGACAGGTACTGAGGCTGAAACTCAAATATTTTGGCCACCTAATGCGAAGAGAGGACTCTCTGGAGAAGACTCTGATGCTGGGAAAGATTGAAGGCAAAAGGAGAAGGGGAAGGCAAAGGATGAGATGGTTAGACAGCATCACCGATGCAACGAACATGAAAATGAGCGAACTCAGGAAGATAGTGGAGGACAGGAAGGCCTGGCGGGATATGGTTAATGGGATCACGAAGGGTCGGACACGACTTATCGACTGAACAACAACAACAACCTCTAAATACCCTAAAAACCTTTTAAAAAAGGAAAAAAAGCGAAAAAAACACCGAGACTTAAGGAGGCTCCTGCCCCCACCCCGGAGCCTTCCCGCCCCTCTGCCCTGGGGCCTGCCGCACCACCGCACTAGATCAGCCTACGCCCGATTACAGTAGTGCATTTCTTAGTGATCAAACTTTTGCCAACGGGCCGTGTGTATGACGGCCTTTCGGCATTCTTGTGCTGCAGCATTTCATGCCACTTTAAGGGTTGTGCCAGACCCACAGTCCCTCTATTCCACTCTAGTAGCCTCCACGAGCCTCAGAATGTCCCACAGAGTTCTCCAGAAGTGACTTCCTGTTTGGAAGTCACTTCTGCTGGACATTCTGAGGTTCACGGAGTCCATTGGAGTGGAATAGAGGGGATTGTGTGCCTGGCGCAACCTGAATTCGGCTCCTGGGGCTCCGGAGGTCACTTGTGCACTTGACACCGGATTGTACGTATCCCCATCGTTAAGCAACGCATACCTGCATTTTTATAGTTGCTCTGAACTACCTGGTCTAACAAAGATCAGAAAGACAAACAACGATCAGAAGACTTGGGAGGTACTCTTCACAGCTTAACGTTTTATGGGAAAAAGTGATATACCGTAGTTCTTCGAGTCTAAGGCGCCATCGATTCTAAGGCGCACCTTTACTTTCAGTACCACCAGCAGGGGAAAAAAAATCCATCGATTGTAAGACTCACCTCCCTTCATTGAATCTACACGCTCAGCACCAACTCTCCCCAGCATGTCTCCTGCAGCTGAGGATGACTGAGTGCACTGCCAGAAAGTGCCATTCCCTACGTTACCTGGGCTTGGGGGAGCTTCAGGGAGGCCTGCGCAACCCTCTGCAGGCCTCCCTGATCTTCAGTTCGGCGAAAAAAAGCAATTTTTGGCCATTTTTGTTTTTCGCGAAAACCGGAAATGGCTAGAAATCACCATTTTTGGCTGAAGATTTTTTGCCTACAGTGGGTCACGCAGGTCTCCCTGAAGCTCCCTCAAGCCCCAGTAAGTAAGAAGATAGCATTTTGGGGTGCTTATTGGAGACCTTCGATTCTAAGATGCACCCCATTTTTTGAAATACTTAATTGGGAAAAAACATGCATCTTAGAATTGAAGAAATACAGTATTAATGCAGCAGCTCTCACTGAAAACTATTCACACTGTACCTGTACAATATTGTCTATTATGCATATTATGGTGTTTAGCATCGAATGACATGAATGGGAGACGGGGGACATTTTAAGTCATACAGTATCAAATTTTTGGGAATAAGATTCTTAGAGCCAACTCTGAATGTGACTGCATTGAATTATTAGAATTGTGAGAAGGATCCTCAAGGGTCAGTATGATGAAAATGTAATAGACATGAAATACTTCCTCCAATGCAATACTTTTTGAATCCCTTAGAAAATTTAAGGAATTTCTAATGAAATTTTAGAAGCATATGAGGGATTATTAAGAATCCAAATGATCCAAGATTTAATTCCGGAATGCTTTCCATTTAGCCTTCCATCCTACATTCGTAGTCAGATCTCACCTGATTGAAATTTTGATGCCATGTGATGGCCTCCTCATTGATGGTGAACTCTTTGCTGGGGAAAGCCTGCAGCTTCATCATTCCTACCTTCACTCTCAAGAAGGACTGGTTGGGGAAAGTCACCCAGTTGATGAGATCAAATCCATCTACTAATTCACCCTCCTCATCAAAAGAGATTGTGTCTCCAGCACTGTTGTTAAATGAGATGCTCCTCAGGAAAGGATGGAGCTAGAATGAAACATGCAAAGACAGACATAACAGACAGACCATTTATTTTGTTTTATTGCTTAACTACATCTGTGCATTGAGGTGTTTCTGTTCCTTACTCTAAAAAAAAGAGAGGAAAACTTACAGGTCAATCCTACAGGCATGCTGTAACACCAGGACTCGTGTTCTGGCAGCGCAATACACTTTATGGCCATTGCAAAATGTGACATGCCATAGACTGCAACCTGGCCGAGCAATGAGCGAGTGACAGCCATTTAATCATTTGATTTTGTCTGTAAACAGCTTTGTGAACGTTTTGCTGAAAAGCGGTATATAAATAGTGTTAGTTAGTTAGTTAGTTAGTTAGTTAATGGCGAGCGGTGGCAGCGAAGTGACAGAGGCCTCGGTGGGAGCACCAACGTCGGTATGTTGGGGCAGGGGATGGGTGGTGGGCAGGTGGAACAGACCGGGAGGGGGGAAGGATGAGGCTGATGTGGACGGGTGTTGTCAAGGATGGGAAGAGGGCTGTTTGCAATAGCAGCAGCTCCGCGAATATCCTTTCCTGGTCTTGATTCACCTACCTGGGTATTCTAGGGCTTATGCCAGCGAAATAGTTGGTTCAGGTCCAAGAAGGCCCAATAAGGCAACAGAAATTTGACCTGGGCCAAGGGAAAAAATGATCTTACCTTGAGTAAGGATACCATATTTTCACGGGTCCAGATCGTGACCCCCCCTTTACTTACATTCACTTACTTAATTACTTACCTACTTAATTGATTTATGTATTGATTAAAAATTTAATTTATCTTGGGGGTGGCCAAAATTATTTATTTATTTATTACTTTGTTGTTGGCGTCATCGTTGTCTCTGCCGCCGCCGCCTCTGTGGAGCCTGGCCAGCTGCATCTGGGCCAGCCAGGACTCCAACTACTGCCCCCGGGCCCCTCCGCTCTGCTGCCACCACCGCTCCCAAACTGTACCTTTTTTTTCTGGCGGCGCCATCTTGGATCTCAAGAAATCTCATGAGACCCTAGATAGTGGCAACCAAATCTCGTGAGGGCTCATGAGGCAGTTTGTCTCATGTGCACACACCAGATTTGGGCACTGCCTTCTTGGTTTTTCCAGGATGTCTGGTAAGCCAAAACTTAAGGAGAGGGCTATTGGCCAACCCGACCTGGGAGGAGTCGGGGTTATCGGCACTGGGATGCTCAGGCCAGGCATACATGACCTTCCCAGATGTGTGCCAGTTAAAGAGCTGGCATGCATCCGAGGAGGCCCATTGTCCATAAAACAAATGTCCCCTTCCCCTCAGGTGAGCACAGGCCACACTGGTTGCATCCTGCCTAGGATGCAGCAGCCAGCCATTTCACCTTAGTCATAATTGGGCTACCTGTCAGTGAGGTGTTCCTGGGCATTACGTGGGAGGATCAAGGCAGGTATCAGTGCCAGCTGGGGGCATTCTGAAGGTGATTAGGGGTGGATATAAGCAGCGAGCTGCTAATATCCTACGCACCCTTCCAGGCTTCAATTAGCCTCCTTTGTCCCACTTGGATATGCACCAGCAAAAGGACTGGTGCATAATCTGAGTAGGCCCATTGGGAGCCATGAAGCAACAGAGTAGGTAAATAAAAATTATTTTACTTACCTATCTGCCACTACATGGACACTTGACAGCCCATAGCATGCAGCAGAGACTGTGCGTATGTCTTTCACAATGTGTGAAATTTCCCACATCTGCATCTGCAACCCATGAATGGGTTGGGTTATCTCCTCTTCTAATGTAAATGTGGACAAGATAACTGATTTGTAAGTGAAACATTACCTGAGTAGATTGCAGATTGGAAGGAAACAGAGTGTATTTGTCCAACATTGCTCTGAGTTTGGGCCTGAAGGAGGACAACTTTTCCAGTGCACGTGCTACAGCTTGGACCGCATTGTAGATGCTGTAGCTTTGGCCAGTCATGCTCATTTCAAAGAGAGTCCCTGGGAGGTTCTCCAACCTTTCTTGGCCAGTGCAAGTATCTCTGCTCTCCTTGCTTTCATCAGAATCAGAAAAGAAGCAGTTGAAAGCCTCCTCCCAGAAGATCCTGATGAAATCATCTTCTTGTTGTGAATTAGGATGCAGAAACCGAAGGAATTCTGTAAACCCCAGCACCTCATTGGAATGAATTGCAAAAGACAAGGCTCCATGGAAGAATTGGATGTCAATATGCCTCTGTATTGTCTGTGATGAGAAATCCCACTGGGCTGTCATAATCCACACTTTACCAATAGATCTACTTGTAACATCTTCTAACATGGTATAAAAATTTATCACCCATTTCAAACATGCTGTTGTCTGAAACTCTGCATTGATAACATATACATTGACTTCAGAATTAATTAGTCTCCTGATCCTAGCCACAAGCGGGTTTTCTGAAGCTGTTAACTCAAATAATTCTGCCGTGTCTATAATTTGAGATACTGCTGGTATATTTTCACTGACAGCTGTACAGATTCCATGTTCAAAAAGCATTGTCCTCATGATTCTCATAAAATTTTCTCCATTGTCATCATCCGAAGCAATGATCCCAACCCATGTGCACTGGAAATGCTGAAGTAGATGGACAATCCCTTTGTACTGATGTGCAACATTGGGGACCATCCGATAAAAGGAAGGGAGCTGCATTTTCACATTCCTCACTGGAGTTAAAAATACACAACAGGACATCTAAGCAAAAAAAGATAGCAACCATTTTTAGAAGAGGGTTGAAAGTTTATCCTAAGCTGTAAGAAATCACATCAATTCTGATCCATTGCAACCCAAATTTGTTGGAAAAGATTTACCACTGTGTTTTCTCAAATGAAATGCAAGCATCTTGGTGATCTCATGTATTTGTTTGTTTGTTTGTTTAAATGACCTACATTTCCTAAACTAATGGAAAACTCAAGAAATATTCTCTGAAATATTCACAGAGCATTAAGCAAAATTAATGGCCCCAGATTAATTGGCAACTGCATCTTCAGAATGCACATTGCAGTGGCGCAGCGGACATTCTGGCATTGCAAAATGTGATATGCTGTCAACGCAGAACTCGGTCACCACCAGAATTGCTGTGCAGCAAAGCTGGCTGCAAAACCCCGGCTTCGCAGGATGCCTGGTGCCATTGTTGCTAGTACCTTGGCGGGGGGTGAGAGTGGGTAGAGGTGGGTGGAATGGGATGCAGACTGGGAAGAATGGGGCTGGGACTGGGGTGCAGATGTGGTGTGTTGGCTGGGAAGATGGTGGTTATTAGCAGCAGCTCCGCCTATACCCTTCCCCACCTTCCTGGCCTCTATCCATCTTTCTGGATCCTCTCAGAGTTTTGCCAGCCAAAGAACTGGCGTACATCCAAATGGACCTTTGGGGAAGCCGAAGCCCACATTGAGACAAGGGAACAAACATTCCCATTCCTTAAGGAGGACTGCCTCCAGTGGTGATCTCTACCGGAAGGGAATTCAATATGCTGGGGATCAAAACAGAGAACGTTTTTCGATGACGTGCAGCCAACTTTGTTTTGAATGGCACATTTTCAGCTCAACCCTCAGATGTAGGTTCCTTAAGAGATTGCAGCCCAATGCAATCTTCCAGTGCTTGTAATGGGAGATGCAGTGTGGGCACTGTGGCCCACGCTTCATCCTAACGGGGGAAGGGCCTTGCTCGGGGGTCTACTTGAAGGAAGCAGACATTTAAATGCATTCAATTATATCAATAAGCAAACAGTAACAGCTGTTATGGTTCTCATGAAATGCCTTTCCCTGATTAAATAGACCTTCAGAGAGGAAGAAGGTTCTTGGCTCAAATGTTGATTGTACCTGTGGAATCTTGTAGATGCCTAAATGAGCGGCCATGTGAAGGGAGGTTTCAACATCAAGTCCCCCAATGACTGTGATCAGATGCTGTTGCTTGTCACATTTGAAGTTGGGAACAATCCTATCTTGGGTGGAAAGAAGCTTCAGGGTGTTCTGATGAGTCAGCCTTGCATCTCCATAACTGTCATAAATGTGGAGCCCTAGGCTAATGTTTGATAGGATCTTTGGGTTCTCATTGATCTCCTTCACAGCAAATACCAAGGACAGGACATGTTGGTACTTCTTTGGAATTGGACTAAAGGAAGTGTTACATTGTGTAAGAAACAGATATACAAACTTGCATGCAGTATCTATGTAAGAACATTCCATTGTATACATAATCAAATGTTATCAGGTCAACGTTATAAATCTTCAAGCCTGCATAAGATGAGATGTAAGTTCTGAGTACATGGATTCAATCTTTACCAAGGCCACTTGTCTTCCCAGGTCCTTTATTTTCAACAGAAAAAGAAATGCATAATTGTGATTACCTGCCAGTTTTGAAATCAAATACAATTCGCGGGCATGATTAGAACAAGTTAAACACAGGTGTTTCCCTAGTTAGAGTAGAAAAAAAGTTTCTTCTCTGAAACCTTGGAAAGTTTTGGCCAGGCAGTATGAACAGTACTGAACTAGGCAAACCAATGGCCCGATTCTGGACCAAATCTTTCCCATGCTCTTCATTAGTGGACAACACGACAAAGAAGTGAAAGACGACTGATGTTGGAGATGACATAGAAGAATGTATATTTCTACAGTTTTCAGAAGAATCCTGCCAATATATCTGAAAGCCCAACCTTATTGCGATCTACCACCATAAGACCTTCTCTTATGACATATTAAAAGGAGTGCTGGTATTGTGTGCTCCGAGACTTGTCAGTTTCCAATGAAAATGGCTGGAGGTTCTGCTCACCCACCACCAGCTCCCAGATGCTGAACCCGAGCAGGTAAAATGAAAGTGGGAGTGGTTCATGAGCAGCTTGTGACCAGAGCGGATTGGGGAGGGGTGGAGCATGGGGCATTTAGAAGACAGGAAGGGGTGTCGCTTATTAGCACTAGAACATGTTGGATTCTATCTACAGCTTCCTAGCCCAACACACACCCTGCCTCTCCTTGGACGTATGCCAGGAAAATAGCTGGCATATATCTGATGAGACCCATTGATGACAAGGTGGCTTGCAGAGAGGTAAGTAAAAATATTTTAATTACCACTCCAGGGCCATCTGGTCCCCCCCCCCACTCTGGCATGCATTCTGGCAGTGTGGCTTCATCATGCAAGATGGTGGAGGATAGGATTGCGGCATTAGTACATCCCCCCAAAAAAAATCATAAATGTACATTTTGGCACATGCTGGTCCATACAGGACCTATTTGTAATAAATATTATTTGGACTGCTGAATTTTATAGAGGGGTAAATGGATTTCCTTACTGAAGTTCATCCAACAGGTTTGTTTTGGGATGTTCACGGAAAGAAATGTCATCAAATACGCAGCCAAACTGTGAAACAATTGCTCCGATGATTAGGTCTCCTCTCTGATGATATTTGTATGGGAGCTGGGAGGAATCTGTGACGGCACCCATAATAGTCTGTGTCTTACATTCACTTGGAGAAAACTGCAAGCCTAAACTGAGCAGCAGCACTAATAGAACTATTCCTTCCAGTTTCCTTCTATTATCTCCCATCACGCTGGCTGCAATTAGCTCATTCAATTGCTCCACAATCTTTTGCTGAATGTAGCTATTAAAGGTGAAATGGGTTCCCCAACCCAGTTGTAAAACATGCAAGCATAATATTTTATTTATGCTTTTAGACATTGTTATTGATTGTCCTTGTGATCTTAGAAAATCCATGTGGAATTTGCCCAGATGGAGCATGACTCATAGCAATTAACATTAATTACAGTTTTCAAAATCATCATTCTAGTCAATTGTGCTCAGTGAGTTCATGATTGCATCAGAGAAGAAAAAGAAAATACGACTTGTGTCTCACAGCAAGTTAGGGCCCAATCCTATGGTCAAACTACACAGCTGGAACTCATTTTCTGGCAGCATAGAGCACTTTATGTCGGGCCACTGCCACAATTGGCAAGCGATGAAGTGCGCACAGCAATGGCTTCCAGAGGATCCGGTAAAACTCCCCCCCTTTTCCTTATGTTTCGTTCTTCGTTATGCTATATTATGGACTTTGATACCAAGCAACATTATTTCATATGCCAACATCAGTGAACGTGAGGGTGCAAAATGAACAGTTTTCCCAGAACCTCTATGCACTAAATGGATAGACCTCTGGCGTTACAGTCCATTGTTCTCTGAAGAACTGGTTCAAGTTTCAAAAGTACATGAACTCTCTCCCACCCCACATGTTCTCGCAGGGAAGAGATACTGATAATCCCATATTTTGTCTTGTCAAATGCAACTGTGTAACCTTTTACTCATCTTTTGTCTGTTTCTACAGCTGTGTTTGCCCTTCTGAACGCAATTTAGTAAAAAAAAGATTAACTAAGTAAAGCATCTTGTATCTTTTGGCCTGAATCTCTTGTCCAGAGGTCAGCTTCACAAAGCCTTAAGGAACCTTGTGCCTGGCTCCCTTGTTTCAGGGAGGCCAGTGCCCAGCGGTGGAAGTTTGGTGGAGTGCGTGGAGCAGGAGCTCCAGGCGCTCGGGAGGGAGGGAGCTCGGGCGGGAGGGTGGAAGCCAGGCGGTGGATCGGTCTGCCCACCCTCCCTGGAGCCTGTTTGGCTCCGAAATGAGAGCAGAACGGGCGGGGGTGTGCGTCGACGTGACGCGCGCAGGCCCCGCCCCCACTCGTCCAGGCGCCGGTAGGGTGCCTGACGTCTCTGCCAATGCCACAACGCAATTACCAAGAGGCACTCGGTTCCGGAGGCTGAGTAGTCTGGTGCAGACTCAGGTGGTGGCAGCTACCTTCCCCTTCTTCAGGGGTGTTTGGTTCCTTGTTAAGGAACAAAGGTTGGCTGGACTAGGGTCAGGGGTTTACAGTCTTGTCTTGAACCGGACCTGACACCTAGCAATCCAAGCCTGTCCATTACAAGACCTGTAGGCCATTAGGAGACCTATACAGAGGAAAGGGACAAATATTTTCCTTTACTTCAAGGAACGAAGCATTGTCATCGGGGTTACAGTCATAAAAAATTCTTTATATTGTTAAAAATAAACAATAAAATGATAACAAATCATTACATTTCGTTCAATGTCCATGGACATTTTCAAATGCAAAAAACAAAGCATAATTGGCCAAAACTTAAGACTTCATTCTAAAACTATTGTGATGTGCCTTAGCATACTGAGACATAGTAACAAACACTTCATAAGCTTAATAATTTCTCCTGATTAGCTGATCCTTGCTGTTCAGCTCAGGCCTCAGGATAATTATGTAGCATTTGGGGAAAAAGATACAGCCCAGCAACCCAGCACTAGACACCAAGATAGAGAAGATCTCCACAGCCACCATGTATTTCCCCTTGGTGCTCAGATAAGGGGGAAGAAAAGACACCCAAACACTGCAAAAGACCAACATGCTGAAAGTGATGAACTTGGCTTCATTGAAACTGTCTGGCAACTTCCTGGCTAGGAAAGCCACAGTGAAACTGACCATAGCCAGAAATCCCAGGTACCCCAGAACACAATAAAACATAGCAATTGAGCCTTCATTGCATTCCATTATAATTTCTTCAGCCAGAGAGTCCATGTCCAAATCTAGGAATGGAGGAGCAGTGCAGAGCCACATAGCACAAATACTGGCTTGAATCATGGAACATCCAAGGATAATGGAGTTTGCCAGTCTTTTCCCCACCCATTTCCTCAAACTGGATCCTGGCTTGGTGGCCATGAAAGCCAAAACCACAGTGATAGTTTTAGCCAAGACACAAGACACAGCCACTGAGAAGATAAGGCCAAAAGATGTTTGTCGTAAATAGCAGGTCACTGCCTGAGGTTGTCCAATAAATAGCAAGGAACAGAGGAAGCAGAGCAATAAGGAGACAAGCAGAGAGTAGGTGAGGTCTCGGTTGTTGGCTTTGACAATGGGAGTGTTCTGGCTATTGATGAAAATTCCAAACACCATAGCTGTGATCAGGGAAAAAGACAAAGCCAAGGCACCTAATATAATTCCCAGGGGATCTGTGAATGAGAGGAAATTGAAGTTCTTGGGGAGGCATTGATCTTGATTCTTGTTTGGAAATTGACCTTCTGGACATTTGAAACAGTCATCCATGTCTGGAACAATAGAACAAATGTAAATTTGCAGAGAATTAGTCACGCTATGATTTCTTAGGTATCCTTCCACGTCGAATAAAGTGTATGCATACATCTCTAATTCTGGTGCTTATCCCTGAACCTACGTTTCTTTGAAATGATCAATCCATTCAAAGTGAGTCATTGGATTACATGTGCAAGTGAGAGACATGTGCTCTATCTCATCTAAAAGGCTGGGAAACCTGCTTCCCTGTTGGCTAAATTTCATCACACCAATTAGATGCACTACTATTCCTGTTGAAGGGGATGTGATGATGAGTAAATACACAAACAATACCAACCCTTTTGTGTTAAACACAGTGTTTTCCTGCATTGATATATAAGGGAAAGCAAGATCTAGAGATGCATCATAGTATATCAATGGGAGGAAACTCTGAGGCATGGGAGAGCATGGAACATGTAACTGGAGAGAAAGGAAGTTAACAGTGCAATCCTATCCAACTTACACCACCGGTGTGTAATCACCAGTGCAACGAGAACGGGAGGCCCCAGAATGGAAAGGGGATTGAAATCCCCTTTGAAGATTGATTTGAATACCCTTTCCATTCTGGGACCTCCCATTCTCGTTGCACTGCTCGTTGCACCAGTTGTGTAAGTTGGATAGGATTGCGCTGTAAATGTAAGAACTGATACAATCCACAGGAACGACATGCCTTTACTTTAGCGAGATGGAATGTGCTCCCGTCTAATGTTACAACTGGCAGATATAAATCTGTGCCACATGAAGCACGGCTATGCCTTTGTAATAACACAGCTATTGAAACCTTGCCTCATATGTTATTATATTGTGATCTTTACCAAGACTTATGTTTATCCCATTTAGATCCGATTTTGATTAAATATACAGGATTTTCTGATTTGGATGTCATATATTACCTACTGGCTGGTGACAATGAATTACGCACCAATCAAATAGCAAACTATCTGGATTTATTAATAAAACGTCGAGGTGATCTCAACTTCATATGACGCAGATTCATTTGGTTATTGATGGCAGTTGGGATCCTTAATATATCTTAATATCTAGATGGTCTTTTTCAGTTGCTGTTGTTGTATCCACTTATTCTGACTGTCTTAGATACTGTTTTATGTGTTTGGATTAGTCTGTGTTTTATGATATTGTTTGTCTGCTTGCTATTTATATTTTATGTATGTTTGTCCTTATGCCAATAAAGGTTTCATTCATTCATTCATTCAGCTGACACAATCTGTGATTCAAAATGCTGCACATTATGTCTCCTACCCTTCTGGTATGAAATCTTCCCTGCTGGACATGGATCACAGTCATAGCAACAAAATGGCTTCCCTTCCTTCTTTTTTCTGCTTTAACCTGGGTAGCAATGGTCATTACACACAGCAATGGGCAGCATCTGTGTTTAAACAGAGAAAATGCATTCCATTCTAGTACATAAAAACAAGATTCATTCATTAATTCGTTTGTTCATACATTGATCCATCCATCCATCCATCCATCCATCCATCCATCCATCCATCCATCCATGTATGTATGTATGTATGTATGTATGTATGTATGTATGTATGTATGTATGTATGTATGTATAGTTCGCCTTTCCCATACTGAAGCATATTCCAAGCCAGCTAAAAAAGATACTTGGCAGTGGTGATGTTCATTCCTCATCTAAAGTCAAATCTGTTTCCCCTGGCACCATCCCCCCAGAAATAATTTGGGAAAAGGCCATCTTCTGGGGTAAATTGGTCATGTTTGCTGAATTACAACAAAATGGGTTCCCTAAGGAGCTGCTTGCATTACAGGAGTGCGTTTCTTAGTGATCAAACTTTTTCCAACGGGCCGTATGTATGACGGCCATCCTGGGATTCTTGTGCTGCAGCATTTCAGGCGTCTTTGAGGGTTGTGCCACACCAACAGTCCCTCTATGCCACTCTAATCGCCTCCACGAGCCTCAGAATGTCCCACAGAGTTCTCCAGAAGTGACTTCCTGTTTGCGATCACTACTTCCGTTTTGACTGGAAGTCACTTCTGGAGGCCTCTGCTGGACATTCTGAGGCCCACGGAGTCCATTGGAGTGGAATAGAGGGGATTGTGGGCCCGGCACAACCCGAATGCGGCTCTTGGGTCTCCGGAGGCCACTTGTGCACTTGACACCGGATTGTACGTATCCCCATCGTTAAGCAACTCATACCTGCAGTTTTATAGTTGCTCTGAACTACCTGGTCTAACAAAGATCAGAAAGACAAACAATGATCAGAAGACTCAGGAGGTATCCTTCACCACTTAACTTTCTTTATGGGGAAAAGTGATATATTAATGCAGCAGCTCACACTGAAAACTCTTCACACTGTACCTGTGAAATATTGTATATTATGCATATTATGGTGTTTAGCATCGATTGACATGGATGGGAGATGGGGGGACATTTTAAGTCATACTGTATCACATTTTTGGGAATAAGATTCCTAGAGCCATCTCTGAATGTGACTGCATTGAATTATTAGATGTGAGAAGGATCCTCAAGGGTCAGTTTTGAAAATGTAATAGACATGAAATACTTCCTCCTATGCTCTACTTTTTGAATCCCTTAGAAAATTTAAGGAATTTCTAATGAAATTTAGATTTAATACTGGAATGCTTTCCAATTAGTCAGATCTCACCTGATCAAAATGTTGATGCCATGTGATGGCCTCCTCATTGATGGTGAACTCTTTGCTGGGGAAAGCCTGGAGCTCCATCATTCCTACCTTCACTCTCAAGAAGGACTGGTTGGGGAAAGTCACCCAGTTGATGAGATCAAATCCATCTACTAATTCACCCTCCTCATCAAAAGAGATTGTGTCTCCAGCGCTGTTGTTAAAGGAGATGCTCCTTAGGAAAGGGTGGAGCTAGAATGAAATATGCAAAGAGAGACATTACAGAAATACATTGTTTTATGGCTAAACTACAATTTAGAAGCATCAGTGCATTGAGGTGTTTCTGTTCCTTACTCTAATGAAAAAGGAAAACGTACAGGTCAATCTTACGGGCATGCTGCATCACCAGAACCTGTGTTCTGGCAGCGCAACATACTTTATGGCCATTGCAAAATGCGACATTCCATAAACTGCAGCCTGGCCAAGCTATGGTCAGCTAATGGTGAGCGGTGGAAGCGAAGTGACAGCGGCCTCTGTGGGAGCACCAACATCGGTAAGTTGGGGCAGGGGGTGGGTGGTGGGCAGGTGGAACAGGCTGGGAGGGAAGAATGAGGCTGGTGGGGATGGGGGTTTGTCAAGGGTGGGAAGAGGGCAGTTAGCAACAACAGCAGCTCTGCCAATAATCTTTCCTGGTCTTGATTCACCTACCTGGGTATTCTAGGGTTTATGCCAGCAAAATAGTTGGTGCCAGTCCAAGTAGGCCCAATGAGGCAACACTTGACCTGGGGCAAGGAAAAAAATGAACTTACTTTGAGTAGGGTTACCATATTATCCCGGGTCCAAAATGGGACCCCCAATAATTAATTAATTAAATTTTTAGTGTATTTTGGGGGATGGCCAAATTTTTTATTATCTATTTATTTTGTACTTACCTTGCCGTTGCCGTCAATGTCGTCTCTGCTGCTGCCGCCACCGTGAAGCCTGGCCAGCTGCATCCGAGCCGGCCAACTACTGCCCCCGGGCCCCGCCACTCCACTGCCACCACCGCTCGCAAAATTTACCTTTTTTTCTGGCATCGCGAAATCTTGTGAGACCCTAGATGGTGGTGTCCAAATCTCGTGAGGGCAAATGAGGAAGTATGGGTGCCGCCATCTTGTTTTTTCCTGGACATCTGATAAGCCTAACCTTGAGGAGAGGGTTATTGGCTGGCCCAGCCTGGGAGGGGTTGGGGATATTGGCCCTGGGATGCGCCAATATTTCCTTCTCCTTTCCAGGCCAGGCCAGACATACATGACCTTCCCAGATGTGCGCTAGATAAAGAGCTGGCGTGCATTCGAGGAGGCCCATTGAACCTCCAGCACTTACAATGGCCATAAAACAAATATCCCCTTCCCCTGAGGTGAGCCAGGAAGCACTGGAAGCATCCTGAATAGGATGCAGCTGCAGCATTTCATCTTAGTCAGGATTGGGCTGCCTGTTAGCGAGGTGTTCGTGAGCATTGCATGGGAGGATCAGGGCAGGTATCAGGGCCAGCTGGGGGCATTCTGAGGGTGATTAAGGGTGTATATAAGCAGTGGCGTCACTTCAGGGGGTGGAGCTCTAAGATCCGCCGCGATCCGCCTCTGTTACATGGGTGAATGAAGCGGCCCCGGCCCCTCGTCTTCGGAGCAGGGAGTCTCTTGTGCGTTGTTTTCACTGCCTTGAATGGTTCAGAAGGCGAGGGGGTGAGGGGGTGGGGCCGCTTTGTTCACTCGTGTAACTGTGGTTCGGATCATGGGGGAATTTAGAGCTCCAATCCTCCTGAAGTGACGCCAGTAGATATAAGCAGTATCAGTGCTGCCAATATCCTACACTCCCTTCCAGTCTTCAGTAAGACTCCTTTGGCCCATTTGGATATGCACCAGCCAAAGGACTGGTGCATAATCTGAGTAGGCCCATTGGGAGCCATGAAGCAACAGAGTAGGTAAATAAAAAAATATTTTACTTACCTATCTGCCATTACGTGGACACTTGACAGCTCATAGCACACAGCAGAGGCTGTGCCAATGCTGCTGCATGCTATGGGCCAGTCAAGGATAGGATTGGGCTGTTAGTTATTTGTAAAATTTCCCACATCTGCAACCCATGAATGGGATGGGTTATCTCATCTTCTAACATGAATGTGGACAAGATAACTGATTTGTAAGTGAAGCATTACCTGAGTAGATTGCAGATTGGAAGGAAACAGACTGTATTTGTCCACCATTGATCTCAGCTTGGGCCTGAAGGAGGACAACTTATCCAGTGCACGTGCTACAGCTTGGACTGCATTGTAGATGCTGTAGCTTTGGCCAGTCATGCTCATTTCAAAGAGAGTCCCTGGCAGGTTCTCCAACCTTTCTTGGCCAGTGCAAGTATCTCTGCTCTCCTTGCTTTCATCAGAATCAGAAAAGAAGCAGTTGAAAGCCTCCTCCCAGAAGATCCTGATGAAATCATCTTCTTGTTGTGAATTAGGATGCAGAAACCGAAGGAATTCTGTAAACCCCAGCACCTCATTGGAATGAATTGCAAAAGACAGGGCTCCATGGAAGACTTGTATGTCCATATGCCTCTGTACTATTTGTGATGAGAAATCCCACTGGGCTGTCATAATCCAAACTTTACCAATAGATCTGCTTGTAACATCTTCTAACATGGTATACAAATATATCACCCATTTCAAACACACTGTCGTCTGAAACTCTGCATTGATAACATATACGTTGACTTCAGAATTAATTATTCTCCTGATCATTGCCCCAACGGGGTTTTCTGAAACTGTAAACTCAAATAATTCTGCCGAGTCTATAATTTGAGATACTGCTGGTATTTTTTCACTGACGGCTGTACAGAGTCCATGTTCAAAAAGCATTGTCCTCATGGTTCTCATAAAATTTTCACCATTGTCATCATCTGAAACAATGATCCCAACCCACGTCCACTGGAAATGCTGAAGTAGATGAACAATCCCTTTGTACTGATGTGCAACATTGGGGACCATCCGATAAAAGGAACGGAGCTGCATTTTAACATTTCTCACTAGAGCTAAAAATACACAACAGGACATCTAAGCAAGAAAGATAGCAATAGGTTTTAGAAGGGAGTGCAAAGTTTATGCTAAGCTGTAAGAAAACAGGCCAATTCTGATCAAGTGCAACCCAAATATGTTGGAAGTGGTTTACCATTATCTCTTCATGGAAGAAATGCAAGCATTGTGGTGATCACATTTATTTATTTATTTATTATTTGTTAATTTTTTATCTATCTATTTATTTATTTAAATAACCTACTTTTCCTAAACTAATGGAAAACCCGAGAAATATGAGCCTCTGACAGCCCAGTCCAGCCTAAGGCCTCAGCGGCACAATTCAGTCACAAAAGCATCCTAAATGCCTTAGGCTGAAGTTAGGACCGAATTGTTACATTGAGGCCGAATTTGTGCTGCAACTGTGACGGACATAGGACGGGTTTAGGAAAGTTGACCAATTCCGTCCTAAATTCGGCCTAAGAGCTATTCCGTCCTAAGTTTGGCCTAAAAGTGGGCGTATCAGGGGCGTGTTGGGGGGCGTGACAGGGGCGGTTACGAATTTGGGTCCAGGTCCAGACACTGGCAAGCTCCGACACGCCCCCTCGAGCACAGATATGGAACAAAATTTAGGTCGACAAAAAAGGTGGACTCAAATTTGAGGATACCCATAGGAGCCATTTTACCTTACACACTCCAGCCCTCTCCTGAAAAGTTCTAACACCCTACTCCTGAGTTATGCCTGAGTTAGGACGGAATAGCTGCGGCACAACTCTGGACATGGACACAGATAGTTACCCAATCTGAAGCCAGCCGCACCCAGCCTCTTTCCCACAAAAGCCCAGCCCCAGGCCTCCATTCTCTCTCTCTCTCTCTCTCTCTCTCTCTCTCTCTCTCTCTCTCTCTCTCTCTCTCTCTCTCTCTCTCTGAGCACGTGGCGTGGGGTCCTCTCCCCCAGCAGCCACAAAGTGGGACTTTGTCGGTGGAGGGCAAAATTCACAAACACCCCACTTCTCTCTTCTCTTCTCCTCTCTGCCCCCCTCTAGGGCAGAGAGGGCTGTTCAGGCTGTGGCCAAACTGTTTACAGCTGGGCCTGGCATCCAGGTAAGCTCCTCACACTGTGACATGCTCGTTATACCTAGCAGCTGTGTTTTCTGATCTCTCCCTGCACGCTTTTGCAACCGACACACTGGCTTGTCTTCAATGGCGACTGCTACCACACACCAGCTGACATGTAAACCCCCCCTTGTTTTTTGTCTCCCCAGGAACATCCACTACCACCTACCTTCCTGTGAGCACCCCTGGGGCTGCAGGCAGGGTGCCCCACTGTCATCTGCCTCGATGCTGCCAGAGGTCAGGGAGCCAGCCCTGCAACCCTCCTCAGCTGCCGCCGCCGCCGCTGCTGCTGCTGCTGCTGCTGCTGCTGCTGCTGCTGCTCTACCTCCCTGGCTGTCGTACTTGCTGTCCCTCCCCTTTCTATGGAGCAGGCTGTGGTTCCACAGGGGAAGAGCCTGCGTCTCCAGGTCCATGGGGTACGTGTGCTGCTGCTGCTGTTGCTGCTACTGCTTTCAGATTGGCTGCTGTGACTACCCCTGGCAACCTCGCCTGGCCATCTCTGCTACCGTTCCAGAACAATAAAGATGCCCCTCGGGCAGAGCCCCCTTGTGCCCAGTGTTACACAAGCATTGCCCCACACACACAGAGACAGTGCCCAGCACACAAGCCCCTGCATGACTCCCATCCAGGGACTGCCACTTCCTTCCCAGGGAGACCACAGCAGGGGGGCTGCCAGACCCATTCAATTATATCAATGAAGCAGACATTTATATGCAATCTCCCGCTGCCCTCCCCCACCCCATTATTCCTCTTCCCCCACTGTCCCCCAGCCCCTGCACCACTCAGAGTAGGACTTATCCGCATCATGGTGCTATGTCCTGCAGTCTTCATTAGGCGGGCGGCGCAGGCCTCAGCGCCAGCACCACATTATCGCAGGGTGCCGCAATCGTGCCTTATGGCACATTTGTGACACACTCGTCAGCACAGCACTGCTGTGCCGGACTAAGCCTTTCACTGGATTGTGCCATAAGTATCAGATATTCATATCTAATAGCACATTCACATTGCTCTATCTTGGTGCATATACCTCTTTGGTGCTCACAACAAATCTATTAATTTAACGTATTTTGTACTTGATTCTTCATTCTCCATGTTCCAGGTTTATTCAGCTTGTGACTTATAAACTAAAAAAAATTCTATTCCTTTTCTTCAACTTGTTTATGATGCTGAACAGTGAGGTAAACAGTAGCAGCTGTTACGGTGTTCAGGAAATGCAAACACTCTTTCCCTGATTAAAATATAAAGACCTTCAGAGAGGAAGAAGGTTCTTGGCCCACATGTTGATTGTACCTGTGGAATCTTGTAGACGCCTAAATGAGTGGCCATGTGAAGGGAGGTTTCAACATCAAGTCCCCCAATGACAGCAATCAGATGCTGTTGCTTGTCACATTTGAAGTTGGGAATGATCCTTTCTTGGGTGGAAAGAAGCTTCAGGGTGTTCTGATGAGTCAGCCTTGCATCTTCACAACTGTCATAAATGTTGAACCCCAGGCTGATGTTTGGTAGGATCTTTGGGTTTTCATTGATCTCCTTCACAGCAAACACCAAGGACAGGACATGTTGGTACTTCTTTGGAACTGGACTAAAGGAAGTGTTACATTGTGTATGCAACCGATATACAAACTTGCACACAATATCTTTGCAAAAACATTCCAATGTGTACATTATCATGGGTTCTAATGTCAAGCCCGCGTAAGATGAGATTTAAGTTCTGAGTACATGGATTCAATATCTACCAAGGCCACTTGTCTTCCCAGGTCCTTTATTTTTAACAGAGAAAGAAATGTATAATTGTCATTACCTGCCAGTTTTGACATCAAATACAATTCGCGGGCATGATTAGAACAAGGTAATCACAGGTCCTTCCCTTTCAGTGCAATCCTACTCAGCTCCTCCACTGGTGTAGCATTGGTCCAGAAGTGGTGTAGGTCAGAATGGGAGGCTTTGGGAGGCTTTGGTTTGGGAGTCGGACTTAGACCTGGAAGATCCAGGTTCAAATCCCCGCTCAGCCACAAAGCTTCCTGGGTGTCCTTGGGCCAGTCACTATCTCTCAGCCCCACCTACCTCACAAGGTTGTTGTGAGGACAAAAAGGAGGGGAGGAAATATGTACAGCACTCTGAGCTCCTTGGAGGAAGGGTGGTATAAAAATGTGAAAAAATAATAAAAAAAATAAATAATAAGCGGATTTAAATCCCCTTTCCCTTCCCAAGCCTCCCTTCTGCCCTATAGCACTGCTACACCACTGCTGCACCAGTAGAGGAGCTGGGTAGGTTTGCACTGCTAGTTACAGTAGTTAGAGTAGAAAAAAAGTTTTCTTGTCTGAAAACCTGGAGAGCTTTGACAAGGCAGTATGAATAGTACTGAACTAGGTAAACCAATAAGCTAAGATAACGAGTTAATTTAAGAATAGAAGTTTTGTTGTGAAAAGGATATAATTTGGAAGGAAGACAATATACTACAGTGAAAATATTAAGTGAAAATATTAAGTAACTTGTTGGTACTTACGGAAGATTGAAGTAGTGAAGAAACATTTGGGGGAGATATCCATAAACTGTTGCAATGAGAATTGTTTGTTTTGAATTACTGCGGTTTGAAACTACATAAAGAAGACAAACAAGTCCTTCCGGGATGAAGGTCATCATGAAGGATTGAAAAAAGATTGAAAAATAATTATGTTGGTTGGTATTTTCCGCCTGCACACATTTTAAGAAGTTGAGTCTTTGTTGTTGGTTTTTAAAGAGAAGGAAGTTGAACTGAATAAGTGAAAGAGTGCCATTTGGTGAAAATTAGAAATATGGCTACAATAAGAAGAGTGAATACATTAGAAAAAAAATCACCTCCAATGTTGCCTGGAATGGAAAGACCAGTGGAACAACTGGAAGAATGCTTTAAATGATGGGAAAATAATTTGATGCAAAATTGGGAACTTTGCAGGAAGAATTTCAAAAGATGAAGGTAGAGGTGACAAAAGAATTGTATCAGCTGGATGTTGCTGTGAATGAAATGAAAGGTGATCTTCAAGGGATAAATATCAAGATGAAAATACAGAAAGATAAAGTGAAGAATCTTGAAATGGAGAGATTGTAAGATTCAAGATATGCTGGCACTGGCTGAACAAGAGAGAAAACAGAGCTTCTTACGGTTTTGTGCAATTTCAGAACAAGCAGAAGATACAAGAAATAGAATGTTACACATTCTGTCAGAATTTTTACAAATAGAACGAGAGGAATTGGATCTGGATTTGGATAAGGCATATAGAATTAATACAAGATATGCAGCAGTAAAGAAAGTGCCAAGAGATATCTTGGTGCATTTTGTGAGGCAACGAACAAAAGATAAAGTTCTACAGCAACATGCTAAATCACGACTCGAGGCAGAAGGAGTGCACATCATTGTGCTACAGGAGAATCCGCTGATAATTTTGCAGAAAAGGAAAAGTTATGCATTCCTGGTGGAGGTGCTGAAGAAACAGAAGATTGTCTTTAGGTGGGGAAAATTGGAAGGCATGATTGTTAAACTTCATGGAAAAACTTATAGATTGGATACAATCCAGAAAGCAAAAGAGTTTCTGGGAAGATTCAAGGATAGAAGAGAAGAAGAAGAAGATGATGGGATGGACGGTGCAATGGCAAGGTGTGAACAGTAAAGATGGATTACAAATTTTTATCATGGAATATTAATGGAGCTAATGCTCCGCAAAAAAGAAAAAGAGTATTCCATTATTTGAAAAAACTTAATCAAGATGTGATATGCCTTCAAGAAACCCATATAAAAAAGGGAGATACAATTTTTTTGATTCAGAAAAATTTGGGAGAAGAATTTTTTTCAACAAACATCAAGAAGAAGAATGGGGTGGTTTTATACAATAAAAAATATTTGAAGCCAGAATTAATTGCAGATAACAAAGGAAGAGGGGTGGCAGTGGAAGTAACATTAGATGGGATAAAAACGTTAATATTGGGGGTGTATACACCACATCAACAAAAAGGGGAATTTTTTAGATATTTGATGGATTTGCTGGCAAATTATTCTTAGTTTTTGCTTGTTGGGTGATTGGAATGGATTGGTCTCTCCACTGAGTGATAAAGGTTCTGAAAAACAAATAAAGCATAATCAAGGGAAACCACCTAAAAGTTTTTTTTGAAATGGTGGAGCCTTTTGGGTTTTGGACATATGGAGACAGAAAAATGGGAACTCTAAGGAGTTCACACATTATTCAGAGAGACATGGATCAAGTTCAAGAATTGATACGTTTTGGGTGTCAAAGGATATAGCTGTTAGAACTTCCAAAGCAGAGATTTTAACAAAATCTATTTCAGATCATAATCCGATATTGCTAGCCATAAGGAAGAAAATTAAAACTTATAGATGGAGACTGAACTGTTATTACAGAAAGAATAGATAATAGAAGAAGCTAAGAGTAAACTAAAAGACTTTTTTGAGTTAAATATGAATAAAGGAACAGAAGTAAAAATGGTTTGGGATGCAAGTAAAGCATTTATAAGAGGATATTTTATACAAAAAAATGCAGAATGGACTAAAACGAGACAAATTAAGTTTCAAAAGATTGAAGAAGAGATGAAAAAGAAAGACTAAGTTTTGAGGAGGACACCTGGTGACAAAAACGTTCTACAACAAATTAAAAATTTACAGAGTCAATTATCCCTGATGATAACAAGAGAAATAGAAATGAAAATGAAGTATGCGAAACAAAGGTATTTTGAACATGCTAATAAACCAGGAAAATTTTTAGCTTATAAACTGAGGAAAGAGAGGGAGAAAAGAATTATTTCTAAGTTACAAGAGACAAAGAAAATATGTACAGAACAGGAAGATATACAAACATTAATTGTAAATTATTATACAAATTTATATAAAAGACAGAAGGTAGAATCAGCAAAAATAAAGGAATATTTGGCAAACCAAAATTTACCAAAAGTATTGGAAGATCAGAAATTAATTTTAAATGAAAGGATCATGCTTAGAGAAGTGACAGATGCGATAAAGAGAGTTAAGCTGAATAAGGCACCAGGTCCAGATGGTTTGACTGGGAGATTCTATAAATGTCTAGAAGATGTAATAAGTATTCCATTACAACAGACAATGAATGATATCGTACAAAATAGAAAAATGCCAGATTCATGGAAAGAGGCAAACATAACTTTGATACCAAAAGAAGGACAAGATTCAAGTAGTATAAAGAACTATAGACCTATATCCTTAACAATGATTATAAGATATTTACATCAATTTTAGCAGAGAGAATGAAGAAGATGTTGCAAAAATTTATACATGAAGATCAATGTGGTTTTCTACCAAAAAGACATTTGAGGGAGAATGTAAGAATTGTTGTAGATATGTGGGAACATTTTGACAAACGTATAGATAAGCAATTAGCATTAATATTTATAGATGCTGAAAAAGCTTTTGATAATTTGAACTGGTCTTTTTTATTAAAAGTTTTACAAGAAATTGACTTCGGGGAAAACTTTAATAAATGGATAAATTCAATGTATGTGCCACAAACTGCAAGAGTATTAGTGAATGGTGAGCTGACTAAGACATTTGAAATTCAAAAAGGTACACGACAAGGATGTCTGTTATCACCATTGCTGTTTATATTGGTGTTAGAAGTTTTGAATAGAAATATTAGACAAGATGAAAGAAATACATGGTGTGAAGATTAAGAAAGAAACATTCAAGTTAAGAGCCTTTGCGAATGACTTAGTATTAATGCTGGAAAATCCATTAAAAGTTACAGAGTTATTGATGAGTAAATTAGAAGAATTTGGATCTCTTGCAGGATTTAAAGTTAATAAACAGAAGACAAAAATAGTGACTAAAAATATGAAGATTCAAGACCAACTGAAACTGATGAATAAAACAGGATTTAAGGTGGAAAAAAAAGTTAAATATCTGGGAAATGTATTGACGAGTATGAATTGTACACTATTTCAAAATAATTATGTTAAAGTATGGAATTAAATTAAGAAAGATCTGTTAAGATGGGAAAGATTGAAATTGTCTTTACTAGGAAGGATATCGGTGCTTAAGATGAATGTATTGCAAAAAATGATGTTCTTTTTTCAAACGATACCAGTGATTATATTTGATGCACCATTTAAAGAATGGCAGAAAGACATTTCTAAATTTATTTGGCAAGGGAAGAAACCAAGGGTGAAATATAAGATTCTTCAAGATGCAAAGGAGAGAGGAGGATTGGGACTACCAGATTTGAAAGTATATTATGCAGCATGTTGTTTTGTGTGGTTGAAAGAGTGGATGTATTTACAAAACAGAAGATTATTGGAGTTAGAAGGCTCTGACTTGAGATTTGGTTGGCATGGGTATTTGTGGTATGATAAAGTGAAACTATACAAGAAAGATCTGAATGTTCCTGAACTATACAAGAACTATACAAGTGAAACTATACAAGAAAGATCTGAATGTTCCTGATGTGGTCACTGACCCAGAGCCGGACATCCTAAAGAGTGAAGTCAAGTGGGCCTTAGGCAGCATTACTAACAACAAAGCGAGCGGAGATGATAATATCCCAGCTGAGCTACTTAAAATCCTAAATGATGATGCTGTGAAAGTGCTGCACTCAATATGCCAACAAATTTGGAAAACTCAGCAGTGGCCAAAGGATTGGAAAAGGTCAGTTTACGTTCCAATTCCAAAGAAGGGCAGTGCCAAAGAGTGTTCAAACTACCGTACAATTGCATTCATTTCACATGCTAGCAAGGTTATGCTCAAAATCCTACAAGCTAGGCTTCAGCAGTACGTGGACCAAGAACTACCGGACGTACAAGCTGGGTTTCGAAGAGGCAGAGGAACTAGAGATCAAATTGCCAACATGCACTGGATCATGGAGAAAGCAAGAGAGTTCCAAAAAAAACACCTACTTCTGCTTCATTGACTACGCAAAAGCCTTTGATTGTGTGGATCACAACAAACTGTGGCAAATTCTTAAAGAGATGGGGGTACCAGACCACCTTACCTATCTCCTGAGAAACCTGTATGCGGGTCAAGAAGCAACAGTTCGGACCGGCCATGGAACAACCGACTGGTTCAAAATTGGGAAGGGAGTACGGCAAGGATGTATATTGTCACCCTGCTTATTTAACTTATATGCAGAGTACATTATGAGAAATGCAGGGCTGAATGAATCGCAAGCCGGAATCAAGATTGCCGGGAGAAATATCAACAACCTCAGATATGCAGACGATACCACCCTCAAGGCAGAAAGTGAAGAAGAACTAAAGAGCCTCTTGATGAGGGTGAAAGAGGAGAGTGCAAAAGTTGGCTTGAAACTCAACATTAATAAAACTAAGATCATGGCATCTGGGCCCATCAATTCCTGGCAAATAGAAGGGGCAGAAATGGAAGCAGTAACAGATTTTACTTTTTTGGGCTCCAAGATCACTGCAGACGGAGACAGCAGCCATGAAATTAAAAGACGCTTACTCCTTGGAAGGAAAGCTATGGCAAACTTAGACAGCATAATAAAAAGCAGAGATATCACCATGCCAACAAAAGTTCGTATAGTCAGGGTGATGGTGTTCCCAGTAGCAATGTATGGTTGTGAGAGTTGGGCCATAAGGAAGGCTGAGCGCCAAAGAATAGATGCTTTCGAACTGTGGTGCTGGAGAAGACTCCTGAGAGTCCCTTGGACTGCTAGGAGATCAAATCAGTCAATCCTAAATGAAATCAACCGTGACTTTTCCCTGGAAGGACAGGTACTGAGGCTGAAGCTATTTTGGCCACCTAATGCGAAGAGAGGACTCTCTGGAGAAGACTCTGATGCTGGGAAAGATTGAAGGCAAAAGGAGAAGGGGAAGGCAAAGGATGAGATGGTTAGACAGCATCACCGATGTAACGAACATGAAAATGAGCGAACTCAGGAAGATAGTGGAGGACAGGAAGGCCTGGCGGGATATGGTTCATGGGATCACGAAGGGTCGGACACGACTTAATGACTGAACAACAACAACAAAGTGAAAGTAAATTTAGAATTTAAAAATCATTATGTTAGACATGCATTATGGAGAATTTGGAATAGATATAAAATGATGTTTTATGAGAAAATACCATTATGGGTGGCACCATATGAAGAACACTTTGGTGGAAGTAGCGTGCCAAAAGAGAAAGGACTTCTATACAGAAATTTAATAAAGGACTTCTATACAGAAATTTAATAATTTTTCACAAGGAGACTGTACAATGAAGTCAAGAGAAAAATTAATGGAATAAGACTTTCATTGCCAATGGTTTGTATGTGCTCAAATTTTGGAGAGATTTAAAGTGGACAAGAAGGCATATGGATTTATAGAAGAAGAATCAATATTGGAGGTACAATTAAAATCTGAAGACCAGGTAATTTCAAAAATGTATAAATTGCTTTTGAAGTTTGAGACAGAAGAATAACAGGTTAAAGAATTACGATTCATTGGGCAAAAAATGTAGGTCATGTTATTTTAATGGACCAGTGGGAACAATTATGGTTAAAACAGTTGAAATTTACGTTAAATGTTAATATTAAAGAAAATATGTATAAAATGATGTATAGATGGTATATAACCCCAAGCAAATTAGCAAAAATGTATGAGAAGGTGACGAATAGATGTTGGAAATGTAAAAAGCAAGAAGGAACTTTTTACCATATGTGGTGGACATGCCCCCAAGTAAAGAAGTATTGGACTCAGATTCATAAACAGATTGAGTTGATTTTATTAAAGATTAAGTTTCAAATGAAACCGGAAACATTTTTGTTGGGTACGAGGGATGATCATGTAGATGAAAAATTTCAAACTTTGTTTTTATATATGATAGCTGCGGCAATAATTTTATATGCACAATATTGGAAGAATTCAGAGATACCTTCACTGGAAGATTGGTGGCTGAAAGTTTTGAACTATGCTGAAATGGATAAACTTACAATTTTAATTAAGGAAATGTCAGTTAACCTTTTCGTGAATAATTGGAAACCATTTATCGATTTTTTAAGAGAGAGAGAGAAGAACGATGTGATGATATGCAGATTTAATGAATAGAACATGGGTGTTATTTTGGCTTAGTTGGATATTATATGTAGAAAATAGTGAATAGTATGCTAGTAGGATGTATTGCTTTGTGCTTGCTATAACTTTATGAAATATGTATTGTTTTTATGTTTTAATATATCAATAAAATATAAATATATAGGAAAAAGAAGTGCACAACAAGACAAAGTGAAAGATTTGAATGATGTTGGAGATGATGAGCACACAACATAGAAGAATGTATATTTTTACAGTTTTCATAAGAATCCTGCCAATATATCTAATAATAATAATAAGACCTTTATTGGCATATACATATAAAACAAACACAAGCACAAACAGAAACATAACACAAAATTAAATACGCACATCAGAATAAATTAGACAATTAAACAAGCTAAAACTAAATCAACTTCATTTAGAGCATTTAAAATCTACAATCCCTCTCATACATACATCGAAACTATATATTGTCCTCAGATTAGTAGTTAAAAAATGGCATGGTTTGGCGTTTCTGAACAAGCAGACTTAGAAACTTGGCCACCTGCCTAGTACGTGTCTCATCATTCCCTGCTAATAGGTATTGGATAGCATCATTATCTGACTGAAACATTATATCTGACAGCAATGGTTTAAGAAATTGGGCATCAAATCATGAAATCAGGTACAGTGGAGCAAGATATGGGGTAGGGATTCCAGCCCCTCTAAGTTCCAATTGCAGCTCAGCAGGCAGGCCTCTAAATCTCCCTAGTAGGACTTTAGAGGGCAGAGCATTACAGCGTGCTAGCGTAAATGCTCGCCTTTCTTGGGAGCTGTCTAAAAAGTGCAGGTAACTTGGTTTGCTGCCATTGTTGATCAGTAATTGAAAGTTCAGTGGTGAGCAGATTCTATGTGCCGCTGCCAGGGTCTCCTGCCTATCTATATCCACCAACCTAGTGATTATTATCTTCCAAGATTCTGCCCCCAATAGATCATCTGACAGAAGCAGGTTTTTTATTTATTTTTTATAATACAAGGCCATGCCCGGGGTAATTATTGAATCAGTGAGAACACCCTTAAGTGGGGGGTCATAGTCAGCAACAAAACATATTCTGGTCCAGTATTTTAAAAACCTGGATCAGGCCCGTACCTCTAGTCTTTGTTGGCCTGCTTCTAGGCTTAGGGCTGCATAAGAGACACAATGAGGGACAGCTAATATCTTATAAAAAAAGGTTGCTTGAGTCTTTTCAACCATGTTGTTATAGGCTGTCATCCATATAGGGACGCCAATAGCTGGCATTGATCTGAGGAGACCCATTGAAGACAAGGTGGCTTGCAGAGAGGTAAGTAAAAATATTTTAATTACCACTCCAGGGCCGTCTGGCCTCTCCATCCCCTTCAGCATTCAGCATGCACTTCAGCAGTGTGACCATCATGGAAGAAGGTGGGGGATAGGATTCGGGCATTAGTACATCTTCCCCCCAAAATCATAAATGTACAATTCGGCACATGCTGGTCCATACAGGACCTATTCGTAAATAAATATTATTTGGACTGCTGGATGTTTTATAGGGGTAAATAGATTTCCTTACTGAAGTTCATCCAAAAGCTTTGTTTTGGGATGTTCACGGAAAGAAATGTCATCAAATACGCAGCCAAACTGTGAAACAATTGCTCCGATGATTAGATCTCCTCTCTGATTATATCTGTATGGAAGCTGGGAGGAATCTGTGATGGTACACCTACTCGTCTGTGTCTTAAATTCACTTGGAGAAAGCTGCAAGCCTAAAATGAGTAGCAGCACTAACAGAACTATTACTTCCAGTTTCTTTCCTTTATCCCCCATCACTCTGGCTGCAATAAGCTCATTCAATAGCTCCACAATCTTTTGCTGAACGTAGGTATTAAAGGTGAGACTGGTTTCTCAACCCAGTTCTAAAATGTGCAAGGATAATATTTTATATATGCTTTTAGACTTTGTTATTGATTTTCCCTGTGATCTTATACAAAACATGGGGAATTTGGCTAGATGGAGCATGACTCATAGTAATTGACGTTAATTATAGGTTTCAGAATCATCGTTCCAGTCCATTGTGCTCTGTGAGTTCATGATTGCATCAGTGTAGAAGAAAAAAAAAGTATTGTGTCTCACAGCAAGTTAGGGCCCAATCCTACATTCAAACTACACTGTTGGACCTCATGTTCTGGCAACATAGAGTGCTCTACATTGATTCAAAATCCAGGCCACTGTTACGCAGTGTCAGGCCACTGCCACAAACGGCAAGCATTGAAGTGCACACAGCAATGGCTCCTAGAGGATCCAATGGCCCGGATAAATTGTTGGTGGGGGTGGGCCAAGAGCTGGAAGGGGGGAAATGTGGTGCTTCAGGGGAGGAACCAGGAGACATGACCGGTGAGGGAGGGTGTGAACTTGGCAGGTGTGCAAACCAGATCATGTCACTGAACACACACACACACACACACACACACACACACACACACACACCATGGTAATCCCCCTGGCAGTCCTCAAATAGGCCTCTGAGGAGGCCCTTCAAGCAATCTGGTAACCTATGCAGAGGAAAGTGACAAATATTGTCCTTTACCTTGGCCTCCTGATCGGCTCCCTCACCACTGGATGCAGTGTGATCAGCAGCGTCACTGCAGGGGGGCGCAGTTCCAAGTTCCGTCGGGCTCTGACCCTTCGTTACACGATGGGAGAAAGTGGCCCCGCCCCCTCGCCTTTGGAGGCATTCCGGCCAAGGAAAGCACTTGCTTTCCATTACAGCACGTTCGCGACTGCTTCTGGGGAAGGAACGCTCGTTCCGTCGCCAGCACATTCCTCAGGATTGTGCTCACAATATAGTTTTCCTCTAAACAATTTTGCATGGAAATAAATATTGAACTGCAGCGAGATCGGAAGTATGGGTAAGGAAGCCATGTAAAGCTTTTTGTTGAAGAGACAAATAAATTTACTTATTACCAAATGTCTGATGAAATTCCTTTAACGCAAAGACTTCAGCGAACCGAAGAAGAAGGGCGCATAAGGATTAACCGGCAGACAAAAATAAAAATAAAATCCATTGTCTTCTTGCGACGTTTCTCCCCGCTCCTGGGGTTTTTTCAAGCAAACTGGCCATAGCCAGTGGTGTTCCGATACCTATTAGAGAGAGTAGGCAAGATTTAAACCGGGACGCGCTACAAAAGCGTGGGAAACTTAATTGCTTAATTGGGACCAGAACTGTCAATTTCCTCCGTAACTGCAGGCAGCCTTTGCCCCAATGTTCGTACTATGCTTTACTGGAGACCAGAGCTGTCAGTTTCCTCTGTGCCCGCAGGCAACTTTTGCCTTGATGTTTGTGCTCCTGTTTTACTAAGAAAAGGGTGCCAAATCTTATTTACATAAACCAACTCCTGTTGACGGTTCAGCGGGTTCATCTTTCTTCTCTGGGTGATCGCAATCGCTTCCAGATTTCGTCTCCGTCTGTTATGGGCTTCATTGAATAGAGAGCAGGTCTCCTGAAAAGCCATGGTGTGTCCAGTCTGTGCCACATGTGCTGCGACAGCAGATTTATCCTCTTGATTCAGCCTGGTGGCTCTCTGGTGTTCCAAGATGCGCGTCCTTATGGGGCACATCGTGTTCCCCACATACGTTCTGGCGCAGTCCATACATACAATCTCATAAACTCCTGGATTGGACAGGTGAGGTCTTTTATCCTTTGGGTTGCGCAGTAGTTGTTCAATTTTGAGAGTGGGAGAAAAACGAGTTTTGATGTTGTATTGTCTGAAGATGCGTGCTATTTTATCTGTGACCCCTTGCACATATGGAAGTGACAGCCAGACTTGATCTTTCGTTTCCTGGGTTTGTTGTTCCCTCTCCCCAGGTCTCATTAACCGCTGGCTCTTTGCCAATTGTCTCTTCCAACATCCTTCAATTTGGTGTCCTTTATACCCATTTGCTTTTAAAGTATTCATGATGGTACTCTTTTCTTCAGGCAGAGATAGTGAATCACAGACATGAATTGCTCAATAAATCAATGAATTTATGAGGGAGTTCTTTTGAGAAGGGTGGTGATTTGATGCTTGTTGTAGGTACCTACCCGTATGGGTAGGTTTCCTATAAATTGCATGTCCAAATGTTTAGTCCAGTTTCCTTGAGACACGCACATCTAGGAAGGGCAAGACTCCTTCTTTTTCAACCTCCATCGTGAACTGGATCTCTGGCATTAAGCTATTAAGGTGTTTCAGAAAATTATCCAGCTCCCATTCACCATGATCCCATATACAGAAAACGTCATCGACGTACCTAAGCCAGGTAGAAGGTTTGCAAGGTGCCGTTCGCAAGGCTTTCTGTTCAGAGAACTCCATGAACAAGTTCGCAACGACGGGAGACAATGGATTACCCATCGCGACTCCTTCTTTTTGTTCCCTAAATACCCCATTCCAGATGAAATAAGTTGAAGTCAAACAACTGTGGATTTTATTTTTCTTTTGGTCTGCCGGTTAATCCTTATGCGCCCTTCTTCTTCGGTTCGCTGAAGTCTTTGCGTTAAAGGAATTTCATCAGACATTTGGTAATAAGTAAATTTATTTGTCTCTTCAACAAAAAAATTTACATGGCTTCCTTACCCATACTTCCAATCTCGCTGCAAATCGTAACAAGCCATGAGAACCTTCACACAAAATATTGAACTTTTCACTTTGGGCAAAACAAAATTATAAGATAAGGAAATGTGAATGGCTTTCAATTGTACTCTTATGATCAGTCCTAAATTTAGTAGCTTGTACCAGATTCCATCTTCGGGAGCCTTGTAACACTCTCTGTATAGGATTGGGATTCATTAGCTTGCAGTTCCGTTTTCACGTTAAAGATTTCAGGTGATGTGCCTTTTGTTCTATTCAGTTCCTAAACCAGCTGAAGTTTTAAAAGAAAAAATAAGATCTGATCTAGGCACAATTAAAATTTAAAAAGTAACCTCCCAAGACTATTTGATCCATAATCTACTTCAGTTGACCTTGGAAAAAATGCTCAGAGACTACAACAGGAATGATTCCTAATGAAAGACAGCAACTACTGGTTTTCCTATTTGCTATCAGAACTAGGGTAAAAAGAGGGGAGTCTACAAATATCTTGATTGTGTCTACTTCTAGGAAATACAATAGAAAATATATTCTTATCAATTTCTCCTTATTAGCTGATCTTTGATGTTCAGTTCAGGCCTCAGGATAATTATGTAGCATTTGGGGGAAAAGATACAACCCAGCAACCCAGCGCTAGAGGCCAAGATAGAGAAGATCTCCACAGCCACCATGTATTTTCCCTTGGTGCTCAGGTAAGGGGGAACAAAGGACAACCAAACACTGCAAAAGACCAACATGCTGAAAGTGATGAACTTGGCTTCATTGAAACTGTCTGGCAACTTCCTGGCCTGGAAAGCCACAGTGAAGCTGATCATAGCCAGAAATCCCAGGTACCCCAGAACACAATAAAACATAGTGATGGAGCCTTCATTGCATTCTACTACAATTTCTTCAGCCAGAGAGTCCATGTCCAAATCTGGGAATGGAGGAGCAGTGCAGAGCCACACAGCACAAATACAAGCCTGAATTAAAGAGGTACAAAGTATAATGGAGTTTCCCAGTCTTTTGCCTACCCATTTCCTCATCCTGGATCCTGGCTTGGTGGCCATGAAAGCCAGAACCACAGTGATAGTTTTAGCCAAGACACAAGAAACAGCCACTGAAAAGATGAGGCCAAAAGACGTTTGCCGTAAGTAACAGGTCACTGCCTGAGGCTGGCCAATGAATAGGAAGGAGCAGAGAAAGCAAAGCAATAAGGAGATAAGCAGAGAGTAGGTAATATCTCGATTGTTGGCTCTGACAATGGGAGTGTCCTGGTTTTTGATGAAAATTCCAAACACCAAGGCTGTGATCAGGGAAAAACACACTGCCAAGGCACTTAATGTAATACCCAAAGGCTCTGTGAAAGAGAGAAAATGGAGGTCTTTGGGAAGGCATTCACTTCGATTCTTGTTTGGAAATTGACCTTCTGGACACTTGAAACAGTCATTCATGTCTGTAACAATAGAACAAATGCAAATGCAATGAATTTGTCATGTCATCATTTCCTTTGTATCCGTTGGTGTCGAATAAAGTAGTAATGCTGCACATTATGTCTCCTACCCTTCTGGTATGAAATCTTCCCTACGGGACAAGGGTCACATTCATAACAACAAAATGGCTTCCCTTCCTTCTTTTTTCTGCTATAACCTGGGTAGCAATTGTCATTACACACAGCAATGGGCAGCGTCTAGATAGAAAAAGAGAAAAATGTATTGCTCCAGTACCTAAAAACAAGATTCATCCATCCATCCATCCTTCTTTTTATTTATTTATTTATTTATTTATTTATTTATTGAATGTATAATGCTATGCCATGATGAAGCATATGCCCAAGGTGGCTTAAAAAACGTACTTCACACCCGTGGGGTTCATGCCTCATTTAAATCCAAATCTGTTTGCCCTGGCACCCCGCAAAATTACTTTGAGAAAAGGCCAGCTCCTGGGATAAATTGACCATGCTTGTTGAATTACAGTTGTAGCAACAAAATGTATTCCATAAGGAACCGCTTGCATTACATGTTTGTGTGGCTTAGCAACCTACCATTTACCTCCTATTTATTGGCCTTCCTGGGCTTCTGATGCTGCTGTAAGCCTCCAGAGCCGGTATTTCAGTTCACCCCAGCACTGAAACCACACTTTATTGAACTCTGTGGGACTCAGAATGGCCCACAGAATCCTCCAGAAGTGACTTCCTCTTTGCGATTGCAACTTCCGGTTTTACTGGAATTAACTTCTGGAGGCCTCTGTGGGCCATTCTGAGGAACACAGAGGCCATTGGAGTGCAGAAGAGGGGATTGCGGCCCAGCAAACCCAGAAGCGGCCTCCAGGGTCTCCAGGGGGCGCTTCTGCACTTAACGCCAGATTGCTTAACAATGGGGATTGGAGACCATAGCCCCATCGTTAAGTGACACATACCTGTGCTTTTATAGTTGCCCTGGACTACTTGGTCCAACAAAGATCAGAAAGACAAACAAAGATATGAAGACTGAGAAGGTACTATGTGTTTTGTCTCCTTTCAATTCCTTCTATTCCCTCCCTAGCCATTCTCTGCCTGCATGCTGCTGTCATTGTGAGACACTGTCAGTGTCCCCCCATCCCTAAACTTTCTGCATGACATCCTGAACAACAGCTGCATCTCAGAAGGAGAGTCAGGGTGGCACCTAAGGTTGTGGGCTCCTTCGTACGTATGGGCACAGGAACATAATTTGTCCCTGGCCAAGGGGGGCATCACAGGTCTATTAGGTGAAGCAGTGGATGAAAGACCCTAGACCAGTGGTTCCCAACCTGGGGGTCGGGACCCCCAAGGAGGTCATAGAGCAGTTTCTGGGGGGTCGCGGCATGTCAGCTGGATAGCCACACCCAAGATGGGGATCACTCCCCCCCACTGTAGAGAAAGAAGAACTCTCTTGGGGCTTGTTTACTCGCATGCTATTTTCTGCTTGCCTTTTAGCATCTCTGTTAATATTAGGTCACTTCCGTCCTCCCAAAATGGAGCTACTTATGAATAGGCTTACCATCTGTCCCGGAAAACCCAGGACAGTCCCTGGATCTGGATTATGTTCCAGATCCGTCCCGGGCTTTCCGAGCCCAGATGAAGCCTCTGTCGCTGCTGCTTTGAAATTTAAAAAGTACCTTTTTTCTTGCTGGCGGCCATCTTGCGAGATCCAAGATGGCAGTGCCCAAATCTTATAAGGACACATGAGACAGTAGTAATGCAGCAGCTCACACTGAAAACTCTTCACACTGTACATGCGATATATTGCATATTGCATATAATGCATATTATGATGTTTAGCATAGAAATGACACGGATGGAAGAAAGGGGGGCATTTTACGTCATATCACATTTTGGGGAATAAGATTCCTAGAGCCAACTCTTAATGTGACTGCACTGAATTATTACAATTGTGAGAAGGATCCTCAAGGGTCAGTATGATGAAACTGTAATAGACATGAAACACTTCCTCCAATGCACTACTTTTTGAATCCCTTATAAAATTTAAGGAATTTCTAATGCAATCTTAGAAGCATAAGAGGGATTATTAAGATTCAACATGATCCAAAATTTAATACTGGAATGCTTTCTAATTAGCCTTCCATTCTACCTCCATATTCAGATCCCACCTGATTAAACATGGGGTGCCATGTGACGGCCTCCTCATTAATGGTGAACTCTTTGCCAGGGAAAGCTTGCAGTTTCATCGTTCCTACTTTCACTCTTAAAAAAGATTGGTTTGGGAAAGTCACCCAGTTGATTAGGTCAAATCCACCGGCTAATTCACCCTCTTCATCAAAAGACACAGGGTCTCCAGCACTGCTGTTAAATGAGATGCTCCTCAGGAAAGGGTGGAGCTAGAATGAAATATAAAAAGACAGAGATTACAGACAGACAATTTATTTTGTTTTATTGCTTAACTACATCAGTGCATTGAGGATTTTCTGTTCCTTACTCAAAAGAAAATGAAAAATGTAGTATAGCATGTAGTACATACGTGCTTTTATTTTCCATTTGGTTTGTTATGCCAAATCTACTTGCAGTTCTACTGCTCATGTATGTCTTAACCATGCTTATTTTGCATAGTCTAAAATAAACCATCATTCTTTTAACCTGGTGTGTTTCTTGGGAACCTGCAGGGGACTGAATCCTTGACAGCCTTAGCCTGAAGCCACATACGCTACCGTTCCTGTATCTTTGCCTGGTGCCACTGGTTGCCCTTGTAAGTAGGGAGTCATTGGGCACCAAGGTTCTACCTCTGCCGCTCTCCAAGGGGGCTGAGACCTGGAGAAGTCAAGAGGCTTTAATTCTCAGCCTGGTGGCAGATTCTACCTTTACTGTCTCTTTGGCCAAGAGAAGTTGTGCTTTCTCCTTGTTTCAGGAGTGTTCAGGAAAGTGAAGCCTGTTTGGTGGCGTGGCCTTGTATTTGTGCCCCACCGAAGGGTTCCAGCTTCCCTGCAAAGTGAGCAGTTTGACCTGCCAGTGTATGCCTGGGGGTCGGCTGCTCACCACAATACCCCCCAATATATTCCTGCGTATCCCCTGCGTATCCCCTGCGTATGTTTTGCGTATGGACAGCCTAGCCTGAAGCCACAAGACCTGTTAGAATTTTTTGAAAAGGTCAAACAGGCATGTGGATGCGAGCGAACCCGTGGATATTATATATCAGGATTTTCAGAAGGCGTTTGACACGGTCCCTCATGAAAGGCTCTTGAGAAAACTCCACAGTCAGGGAATAAGAGGGCAGGTCCTCTTGTGGATTAGGAACTGGTTGAAGACCAGGAAACAGTGAGTGGGAATCAATGGGCAATTTTTACAATGGCGAGAGGTGAAAAGCGGTGTGCCCCAAGGATCGGTCTTGGGGCCGGTGCTTTTCAACTTATTCATAAATGACCTGGAGTCGGGGATAGGCAGTGAGGTGGCCAAGTTTGCAGATGACACTAAACTTTTCCGGGTGGAGAAGACCAGCAGGGATTGTGAAGAGCTCCAGAAGGATCTCTCCAAACTGGGAGAATGGGCAGCAAAATGGCAGATGCGCTTCAATGTAAGTAAGTGCAAAGTGATGCACATTGGGGCAAGAAACCAAAATTTCACATATACGCTAATGGGTTCTGAGTTGTCTGTGACGGATCAAGAGAGAGATCTTGGGGTGCTGGTGGACAAGTCGATGAAAGTGTCGACCCAGTGTGCGGCGGCTGTGAAGAAGGCCAATTCCATGCTCGGGATCATTAAAAAAGGGATTGAGAATAAAACGGCCAATATCATTATGCCTTTGTACAAATCGATGGTAAGGCCACATCTGGAGTATTGTCTCCAGTTCTGGTCACCACACCTCAAAAAGGATATAGTTGAATTGGAAAAGGTGCAGAAAAGAGCGACCAGAATGATTCGTGGGCTGGAGCACCTCCCTTATGAGGAAAGGCTACAGCATCTGGGGCTTTTCAGCCTAGAAAAAAAGTGCCTGAGGGGGGACATGATTGAGACTTATAAAATTATGCATGGGATGGAGAGAGTGGATAGAGGGAAATTCTTCTCCCTCTCACACAACACCAGAACCAGGGGACATGCACTAAAATTGAGTGGAGGGAGAGTTAGAACGGACAAAATAAAATATTTCTTTACCCAGCGTGTAATTCATCTGTGGAACTCCTTGCCACAGGATGTGGTGATGGCACCTGGCCTAGATGCCTTTCAAAGGAGTTTGGACAGATTCATGGAGGAAAAGACCATCACAGGTTACAAGCCATAAGCAACCTCCTGGTTTTAGAAGTGGGTTTTCTCTGTGCCAGGTGCAAGGGAGTGTCAACGGGAAACAGGTTATCTTGTTGTCTTGTGCTCCCTGAGGCATCTGGTGGGGCCACTGTGTGATACAGGAAGCTGGACTAGATGGGCTTTTGGCCTGATCCAGCAGGGCTCTTCTTATGTTCTTATGTTCTTATGTAAGATGCTACCATTCTTGTATTTTGCCTGGTGCCACTGGCTGCCCTTGCAAGCAGGGAGTCTAGTGGGCACCAAGGTCCTAACTCTGGGGCTCTCCAGGGAGCTGAAACCTGGAGAAGTCAAGAGGTATTCTCAGCTGGTGGCAAATCCTACCCTCACTGACTCTTTGGCCAAGAGCTGTTGTGTCTTCTCCTTGTTTTAGGAGTGTTCAGGAAAGTGAAGCCTGTTTGTTAGCGTGGCCTTGCATTTGCACCTCACCGAAGGGTTTCAGCTTCCCTGCACAGTAAGCGGTTGGCCTGCTAGTGTATGTCTGGGGGTCAGCCCGCTTACTACATGGTAATGTAGCTTGCAAAGCTTGCAAATGAGATGCTCCTCAGGAAAGGGTGGAGCTAGAATGAAATATACAAAGACAGACATTACAGACAGACAAAAATTTATTTTGTTTTATTACTTACTAGCAACTAAACTTTATAGGCATCAGTGCATTGAGGATTTTCTGTCCCTTATTCTAAAGTAAATGAAAACTGTAAAGGTCAATCCTATGGGCATGCTGCGTCACCAGAACACGTGTTCTGGCAGCGTAATGTGCCATAGACCACAGCCTGGATATGGCTGCAAACGGCAGGAGGTGGCAGCGAAGTGATAGAGGCGTCTGTGGGAGCACGGGAGCTTTGTTGCACGGGAGGCGTCCGGGGGAGTTACGTTGGATTGGACTATCCATGTGTTCTACCTAGAGATAAGAACTTTCAAGTAGAGATGTTCAAAAATGCCAACACGCCTCCTTTAGTACTTGCAAGCAGAAGCAAGACCAATACACATGTGCTTAGAATGGCTTGACCTTTTGTGAGTAATAAAACTGACCACTCACAAAGCTCAAATGTTCAGCACATAGTATTATCAATGTGTGATCTATATTTCTTCATTCAAAGCAACATGCTTACTTTAGTGGATTGTGCGGAAGGCTCCATTGCATCGTTTTCTGGAGGGAACAGGAGTGAGTAGTCCCATTTCCAGAATCTCTGACATTATGTTCAGGGGCAGACTACTCATGAGGCTTACTGAAATGGTGGCTAGGGGAGTCAGGAAACTCTCAGGAGATGTGACGCAGACTTCATCCAGCTTGTGCTCCAGCACAGCATCTGTCTGGATGCACCACCTAGTCACTGTTCCAAAATGGGGGCACCATTTTGAACATGAGACAATAGGACGGTGGGGCTCATCTCCTCCTTCAGCAATACTACTGGAATTCTTTTCCCTG
Organism: Plestiodon gilberti rubricaudatus; assembly: GCA_026170595.1. Taxonomy (NCBI): domain Eukaryota; kingdom Metazoa; phylum Chordata; class Lepidosauria; order Squamata; family Scincidae; genus Plestiodon; species Plestiodon gilberti. The sequence goes on from JANXHW010000006.1 coordinate 26,211,856, forward strand.
GCATTTTCCTCCCAAGAGACAATTGGGAAAAGGAGCAACTCCTCCTGGGTTTGGTAAACTGGCGCTGATGCGGGCTGCATCATGCATAGGATGCAGTGACCGGCCATTTTGGCCACCTGCCACAAGTAAACAGGACTGGGTTGCCTGTTAGTGAGGTGTTCCTGGGCATTGCATGGGAGGATCAGGGCAGGTATCAGGGCCAGCTGGGGGCATTCCGTGGGCCGGAAAGGGGTGGAAATCAGCAGCATCAGTGCTGCCAATATCTTCTGCTCCCTTCCAGGCTTCAGTAACCATCCTTGGGCCCACTTGGATATACACCAGCCAAAGGACTGGTGCACAATCTGAGTAGGCCCATTGGGAGTCATGAAGCCACAGAATAGGTCAAGATAACAAGGTAACAAGATTTACCCTTCCATTCTTCAACTGATTTGCAAGTGAAGTGTTGGGTTGGGTTATCTCCTCTTCTAATGTAAACATGGACAAGGTAACTGATTTGCAAGTGAAGCATTACCTGAGCAGATTGCAGATTGGATGGAAACAGACTGTATTTGTCCACCATTGCTCTGAGCTTGGACCTGAAGGAGGACAACTTTTGCAATGCATGTGCTACAGCTTGGACTGCATTGTAGATGCTGTAGCTTTGGCCAGTCATGCTCATTTCAAAGAGAGTCCCTGGGAGCTTCTCCAAACTCTCTTGGCCAGTGCACACATCACTGTTCTCCTTGCCCTCATTGGAATTAGAAAATAAGCAATCAAATGCTTGTTCCCAGAAGATCCTGATGAAATCGTCTCCTTTTTGTGACTTGGGATGTAGAAACTGAAGGAATTCTGAAAACCCCGGTACTACATTGGAATGAATTGCAAAAGACAGGGCTCCATGGAAGACTTGGATGTCCATATCCCTGTGTGCCGTCTGTGATGAGAAATCCCACTGGGCTGTCATAATCCACACTTTACCAATAGACTTGCTTGTAACATCTTCTAACACGGTATAAAAATATATCACCCATTGTAAACATGCTGTCGTCTGAAACTCTGCATTAATAACATATACTTTGACATCAGAGTTTCTTAGTTTCATGACCCTAGTTATGGAGGGGTTTTCTAAATCTATAGTCTCAACTAATCCTGCCATGTCTATAATTTGAGATAGTACTGGTATTTTTTCACTGAAGGCTGTACAGATTCCATGTTCAAAAAGCATTGTCCTCATCGTTCTCATAAAATTTTCTCCATTGTCATCATCCGAAGCAATGATCCCAACCCACATCCACTGGAAATGCTGAAGTAGATGGACAATCCCTTTGTACTGATGTGCTACATTGGGGACCATCCGATAAAAGGAAGGGAGCTGCAATTCAACATTCCTCACTGGAGTTAATACACAACAGGACATCTAAGGAAAAAAAGAGTACAAAGGAGTGCAAAGTTTATGCTGAGTTGTTAGAAAACAGGCCAATTCTGATCCAGTGCTACCCAAATCTGTTTGAAAAGGTTTACCACTGTCTTTTCACAGAAGAAATGCAAGCATTGTGGTGATCTCATTACTTATTTGTGTATTTGTTTGTTTACATGTTCTACTTTTCCTAAACTAATGGAAAACCCAAGGGAGCTTACAAACAATAATAAATCAATAATAATGAATACCATTATTAAATCATTGTCTTAGTGGTTCCCCATTCCATATTTACAAAATTTAAAGTATGGGATTTAATGACTATGTCAGTCAGATTTTAAATGCACCAAACAACTTTACGTTTCACTCCGGGCTTGCAACAGAGCTTCTTCAGAAGAACAAGGCAGGCAAACGCCTTGTTTCATACTTCTGAAGAAGCTCCATTGCAAGTCCGGAGTGAAACGTAATGTTGTTTGCTTCATTTAAAATCTGAGTGACATAGTCACTAAATTCCCTGTTTTAAATTTTGCATTATGTTTGTTATGCTCAATATTTTATTAATTGATAAAATACAATACACAATACCAAAAAAATTCTATAGAAAAAAATAAACACACGTGCAAGGTCATAAATTGTTATACCATAAATTTCAACAACTGCCTAAACAAAATGTCTACATGAGAAAAAAAATAATTGGCCTAGCCGGCCCAGGAGGGGAAGGAGGATATCTTCGGCCGATAGGGCTGCCCAGGTTTACACTCGGGGAAGGGGATCTATTGGGGTAGCAGAAGCCCACCTTGAGGCAAGGGAACAAACATTCCCTTAATGAAGGAGGTCTCCAGGAATGCCAATGGCGGTGATCTCAACCAGAAGGGATTTCTGTATGCCTAAACCTTCCCTTGGATAGTGCCGTAAATATCAGATATTAATATCTAAATAGCACATTCACATTCTTCTATCTTTGTGTAAATACCTCCTTTGTGCTCACAAAAAATCTATTAGTTTAACGAATTCTGTTCTTGATTCTTCTTTTTGCATGTTCCAGGAAACAAACATGATTTTTTTTTCCTTTTCATCAACTGTTTATGATGCTGAGCAGTGAGGTAAACAGTTACGCTTGTTACAGTGTTCAGAAAAAGCAAACACTCGCCATGATTATCCCTGTATAAAGTATAAAGACCTTCAGAGAGGAAGAGGGTTCTTGGTCCACATGTTGATAGTACCTGTGGAATCTTGTAGATGCCTAATTGAGTGGCCATGTGAAGGGAGACTTCTGCATCAAGTCCCCCAATGACAGCAATCAGATGCTGGTGCTTGTCACACTTGAAGTTGGGGACAATCCTTTCTTGGGTGGAAAGAAGTTTCAGGGTGTTCTGATGAGTCATCCTTGCGTCTAAGTAACTGTCATAAATGTGGAACCCCAGGCTGACATTTGGTAGGATCTTCAGATTCTCATTGATCTCCTTCACAGCATATACCAAGGACAGGACATGTTGGTACTTCTTTGGAATTGGACTAAAGGAAGTGTTACATTGTGTATGAAACCGGTATTTAACCTTGCATGTTGTGTCTATGTGAAAACATTCCATTGCGTACATTATCATGGCTTCTAATGAAGTAACATCTGAATGTTATACATCTTCAAGCCCACATAAGATGAGTGACCAAAAACGTATATATCATTTAAATACTGCAATCTTTTGTAACTTCTGAGTACATGGATTCAATATTTACCTAGGCTACTTGTCTTCCCAGCTCTTTTATTTTCAGCAAAGAAATGCATAATTGTGATTACCTGCAAGTTTAGTGTAATAAGGAATTTACTGGCATGATTAGAACAAGGTAAACATTTACCTGGAGCTGGGTAGGTTTGCACTGCTAGTTAGAGTAGAAAAAAGGTTTATTCTCTGAAAACCTGGAGAGCTTTGGCCAGACAGTATGAACATTACTGAACTTGGTAAACCAATGGTCTGATCCTTAATCAAATATTTTCCTCTACTATTCAGAAGTGCACAAGAAGACAAAGAAGTGAAAGACATGAACGATGTGGGAGATGATGAGTACACAACATAGAATGTATATTTTTACAGCTTTTAGAAGAATCCTGTCAATATATCTGACAGTCCAATCTTATTGTGGTCCACCACCATAAGTCCTCTTATGACATATTAAAAGATGTGCTGTTGGTCAGTTTCCAATGAAAAGTGCTGGAGCTTCTAAGCACCCACCAACAGCTCCCAGATGCTGCACCCGAGCAGGTAAAAAGGCAGCAGGAGTTGTTCATGGGCTGCTTGTGAGCAGTGCGGACTGGGGAGGGGGAGAGCATGGGGCATTTAGAAGACAGGAAGGGGTGTTTCTCAGTGGCACTAGCACATGTCGGATCCTATCTCCAGTTTCCCAGCCTAGCACACACCCTACCTCTCCTCAGACCTATGCCAGCAAAATAGCTGATATAGATCTGAGGAGACCCATTAATGACAAGGCAGCCTGCAGACAGGTAAGTAAAAATATTTTAATTACCATTCCAGGGCCTTATGGTCTCCCCCTCCCTCCAGCATTCAGCATGCACTCCGGCTGTGTGGCTTCATCCTGCAGGATGGTGGGGGATAGGATTGGGGCATTAATACATCTTCCCCCAAAAATCATAAATGTACAATTCAGCACATGCTGGTCCATACAGGATATATTTGTAAGAAATATTATATGGACTCCTGAATGTTATAGAGAGGGAAATTGATTTCCTTACTGAAGTTCATCCAATAGGTTTGCTTTGGGGTGTTCACGGAAAGAAATGTCATCAAATACACAGCCAAACTGTGAAACAATTGCGCCAATGATTAGATCTCCTCTCTGATGATACTTGTATGGGAGCTGGGAGGAACCTGTGACAGCACACATAATAGTCTTTGTCTTACATTCACTTGGAGAAAACTGCAAGCCGAAAATGAGCACTAACAGAACTATTCCTTCCAGTGTCCTTCCATTATCTCCCATCAGCCTGGCTGCAATAAGCTTGTTCAACAGCTCCACAATCTTTTGCTGAATGCAGGCATGAATGGTGAGACTGGTGTCTCAACCCAGTTCTAAAAAAACACAAGGATAATATTTTATGTACGCTTTTAGACTTTGTTATTGATTGTCCTTGTGATCTTATACAATCCATGTGGAATTTGCCTAGATGGAGCATGACTCATAGTAATTGATGTTAATTTCAGGTTTCAAAATTATCGTTCTAGTCTATTGTGCTCAGTGATTGCTGAGTTCATGATTGCATCAGCGAAGAAGAAGAAAAACAGTCTTGTGTCTCACAGCAAGTTAGGGCCCAATTCTACTGTCAAACCACACTGCTGGAACTCATGTTCTGGCAGCACAGAGTGCTTTATGTTGTTACAAAAGCCAGGCCACTGTTGCCCACTGTCGGGCCATTGCCACAAATGGCAAGTGATGCAGTACACACAGCAGTAACTCCCAAAGGCTCCACTGGCCCAGATAAATTGTTGGTGGGTGGTGGTATGAGGGAGTGGAAGTAATGGGGTGCTTCAAGGAAGGAACCAGGTGGCATTTCCAATGAGTGAGGGTGTGGACTCGGCCATCGTGGATACCAGAGCCTATCCCCAAAACTCCTCCCTGGAAGGCCCCCTGGCAGTCCTCGTATAGTTGGCATAGGTCTGTGGAAACCCGTAGGACATCAGGGGACCTATGCAGAGGAAAGGGACAACTATTTTCCTTTTGCTGTTCAGCCCCCACACCATTGGATGCAGCGTGATGTGAGGCTGAATCAGTGCCAATAGTGGGGGGATTGAGCAGTTAGTGGGACATTAGAAACACAGTACTTTAGGATCAGTAGGAACCAAACCGAAAAATGACGGCTGACACGTAAAGCTCTGGGAAGGAAGTCGAGGGGGAGCTAGTGTATTTGGAAGAGAATTTCCACTGCATTGCATTTCATGTTGATCTTTCTGTTCCCCTCCTCACACCTTGTGGCAGAAACTAGATTACTAGAAATTGTTCATGTTTAAAGTTTAGAAGATGCAGCCAGCACAGAACAATCTTACCTCCATTTTAGTTTGACTCAAGTGCCTCAGTTATATGAGATATGCCTGGACATTTTCTATCAACTATTTCCTGATACAATGAGAAGGGCCGCATAATGGTGTAAATGAGAAGGGAAGAAGGACTCAAAGCAGGTTGGGCTGATCATCATTTTATTATTATTATTATTATTATTATTATTATTATTATTATTATTATTATTAATAATAATAATAATAATAATAATAATAATAATAATAATAATAATAATAAAAATTATTTATTCATTATTAATAATTATAATAATTAAAAATAACTCAAATTATTAATCATTAATTATTATCATCAACAGCACCAGTAATTATTATTTTCACCAAAATAATTATTTTCACCACTTTTCACCAAAAGTTAGTTTAGGACCTAGATGTGAGAATAATTGTTAGCTACATTGCATTGCATTTTTTTTATTCCACCTTCCCAGTTATTTTATTCTTATCTTATTCCCACAAAAACAAACAAACAAACAAACAAAAACTATTGCTGCTGTCCTGTGTGCTCCATCGTAACGTTTGGGTGGTTCTGGCACATGCTCGGAGCCATCGACAATTTCCATCATTGCCATCACTGAATCTTTTACAAGTGTGGATCTTCAGAGCCACTGTCGTAGAAGGCCCATAGGATTGAGCCATTAGTGGAATGTCCTATTACTAATATTTCAGGGGTTCAGTTTGTTCGATTATTTTCTTTCATATAATTGTGTGATCTGGCCATCTATGTATTTATTCTTAAATGTCTGCAGCAGGTCCTTACTTATCTCGCAACCCTTTTTAGTGTGCATTCCCTGCAGCCTTTGTCAAGCAGCCTTTGCGGTAGACTTTACAAACCTTGGACAAGGGGTTCCCAGCCAGCATCCCTCAGCAGGGCTGACTTTAAACAATTTGGCCGAGTTGGCTGAATCTGGCTTTGGACCCTGCGACCTGTGCTGTGGCACCTGCACTGGGTGGCCTCCTTCCGGGTGGTGCTTACCTGGAGATCCAGGCAGTGCAGACATGGTACTTCGAGCAATTTCAAGCCCTTTGCTCCTATTGGCTCGAAATCGAGCAACATCGGAGAAGATTAGCTGTGACATAATGACGTCATCACATCACACACACACCCTGGTAATCCCCGCCCCAACTGAGCCCCATGCTGCCTAAGGCCAACCGTGTCCCTCAACCAAGCAGCCTCTGGAGATTTTCTTTTCATACTTAAACTTCAGATTCAATTATTGGAATGTGTCTTTTACCACATTTGACTGCTTGCCAACTGGTCATCTAGGCACAGACCTTGATAAACTATATGGACTATTTAATACACAATATAATTTGGACATCCTTTGAAGAACACTCAGATGCTGTGGCTCATATAAGAGTCAGTTCTTACAGAAACATGAAATATGGAGTACAGAACTAACACTGTTTTCCTGTTTGCTACCAGGAGTAGGAAAGGAAAAATATTCCAATTTTTGTTTGTTTGTATGTGTTTTAATGTATTTATGCCAATACAGGTATCTATCTATTCCAGTTTTTGGGTCTGTGTTAATTCCAGATAACACAAAAGATAAGAAATGACTGGAGCTTTTTATTAAATTCTCCTGATAAGCTGATCCTTGCTGTTCAGCTCAGGCCTCCAGATAATTATATAGCATTTAGGGGCAAAGATACAGCCCATCAACCCAGCACTGGAGGTCAAGATAGAGAAGATCTCCACAGCCACCATGTATTTCCCCTTAGTGCTCAGGTAAGGTGGGATAAAGGACAACCAAACACTGCAAAAGACCAACATGCTGAAAGTAATGAACTTGGCTTCATTGAAACTGTCTGGCAACTTTCTGGCTTGGAAGGCAACCATGAAACTGACCGTAGCCAGAAAACCCAAGTACCCCAGAACACAATAAAACATAGTGATGGAGCCTTCATTGCATTCCACAACAATTTCTTCAGCCAGAGAGTCCATGTCCAAATGAGGGAATGGAGGAGCAGTGCAGAGCCACACAGTACAAATAATGGCTTGAATCAGGGAGCAACCAAGGATGATGGAATTTGCCAGTCTCTTTCCCACCCACTTCCTCATCCTGGATCCTGGCTTGGTGGCCATGAAAGCCAGAACCACAGTGATCGTTTTAGCCAAGACACAGGAAACAGCCACCGAGAAGATGAGACCAAAAGATGTTTGTCGTAAATAACAGGTTATTTTCTGAGGCTGGCCAATGAATAGGAAGGAGCAGAGGAAGCAAAGCAATAAGGACACAAGCAAAGCATAGGTGAGGTCTCGATTATTGGCTTTAACAATGGGAGTGTTCCGGTTCTTGATGAAAATTCCAAACACCAAAGCTGTGAGCAGAGAAGATGACAAAGTTGTGACACTTAATATCATTCCCAGAGGTTCTGCAAAAGAGAGGAAATGGAGGTCCTTGGGCAGGCACTGATTTCGATTCTTGTTTGGAAATTGACCTTCTGGGCATTTGAAACAGTCATCCATGTCTGAAATAATAGAACAAATGCAATTTCAATGTTTCAGTCATGCTACTATTTCCTTATCCTATTTTGAATGACTCCATCACTGATATATAGTGTCCCTCGATGCACTTTGCTCTGAAATGTTATTTTTTTCTCGAATCTGAGTCATTGAACACCCTACAGTAGCCCCTTTGAATAGCATGTACTTGTAACATGAATCTATTGTCCCAGTCCACAAGGTGGGTGCCTTGCTTTCCAGCTGCAGTGATTCCATCATACCCATCAGGTACACCTTGGCTGTGGAAGGAGATTTGAGAAAGTAACACTCAAACAATTCCTAATTTGTTATGTTAAGCATGATATTCTATGAGACTATGAGAAAAGAGAGATTTAGAGATACATCATAGCTTACCCTTGTAACCCCCCCAATAAACACGCCAGACAGGTGATTGGAATATAAGGGTTGCTTTTATTAACTAACATGAGTATAACTGCAGCAGGGCTCTAACAATAAAACTACCCCCCTTTGGCGTGCAGGCAGCTAGGCTGAGGAAAACGGTACCTAGCCGTCTGCCTCCCCTGAGATCTACATGGGCATGAGCCATCCTGGCTCAAGGCGCACTCGGTCCACGACTGAGCTGCCTATCCCCGCCAACCCCTGAAATGGGCCGAGGCAGCTGAACAGCTCTGACCAGCCTCAGGACACTCCTTAAGGTGATCATTGCAAATCCAACCTGGGGGTTGCCAGCCTGCCTCACCGACCCGGTTCAGCATCGTCTGAGCGGTCCTGGCTCACCCCCTGACCTTGCTTACCTCAGGATGTATGCCGACTAAGCCCTCCCTAGCTACCCTTCCGGCACACCCCATACCACACGGGGGGGGTCTGCCTAGCGCATGACTCCCACCGCCCAACTACACAAAAAGGTGCGAGTGCCCTGCTGCAGGTTGGCCAGGAAAAGGTCAGCACCAGCCATGGACAGGTGGACCCTGTCGCTGCGGAACAGGTGAGAGGCCCTAAAAGAAAAACTGGGGTGAATAATTACCCATTCCCCCATTTGGAAAATAAAGCGCCTCAGATACAAATTTAACTTCTTCCGAGTAATGTGTACTCGGCGGGGGTTCACAGCCCCCCGCCCTACCCTCCTGGGGAGAAGGCAAGACCAGAGGATAGCTATCCCCGGCAGCCACTGCCTAATCTGGGCGAGACTAAGGACCTGCAGCCTCAAGGACACACCGGTCCTCTGACACAGGTCATTCTCCCCCAGATGAATAACAAGTACCTGAGGCGGCAGATTAGCTGCTAAAAATTCCCAAAGCAAGGGGAACAACTGGCCCCAGAGCATCCCTCGCTTGGCGGCCAACCACACTCTTGCCACATCGCCGAGTCCCAACTGAGAGCCAAAGTGTTACGTGACGGCTCCCTTCCTGGCCCAAAAAATGATCGAATGACTGCACATGAGCACATTTGCAGGCCGGGCATCAAAGGGACCTGGAAAAGAGAAAAATGATTAATCCATGGCCGTGACATTACCAAAAGACACATCCTATATGTCTTAAATGCCGGCGAAAACTGGCCTAACTCAACCTAACTGACCTAACTGGCCTAATACCCCCATGGGGTGACACCCCCACAGGGTGGCATGTGACCCCACCTGAATTCGCACCTCAGACGCTGCCACGCTAGGCCCAAGAGCCTCGCTGGGAGTGTTCAGCCAGAGCCTCCATCCAGCGCAACGCTCTGGGCAAGACTCAAGGAGACAAGCATGCTGCTTTGCTCGTCCCACCCTCAGTCCCGCCCTCAAGACAAGGCAGCCAATCGGCTGCCGCCATCCTGCAAGCCCCAGCTAGCGCTCGCGGGGCTGGGCAGGGTAATGGCCAGCAGCCACGTGATTCGTGGCTGCTGTACTATATCAATATAAGGAAAGCCTGAATCATATGAGAATGCTTATTATGGGAGGAGATGTTGCGACCTCCATTTTATCTATAGCCACACTTGGAGTCCAATACTATTGTCCCCCCCCCTCCTGCTGATGCAGCGGTGCAGAAATGGCTACCTTACTCAATTGGGTATCTAAATCCCTCTTCTTTTTGTTTTTTAGTCACTTCTTCCAAGGCACACATAAAGGCCTCTGAAGTTGAACAAACAAGCTCTTGTACAACATATGCAATTAGGCTGAACAGCCTTTGAGCCAAATCCTATCTATTCTCCCCCACTACTGCAGTAATACCAAAATGGCTACTGCTGCAATCTGCACAGGGGCAGTTGCAGAGGTCTCCTCTGGGTATGGGAACAATTGTACCCTTACCCAGGGGTAAGCCTCCACAGTGCAGGGGGAGTCTACTCAAAACTTTGCCAGCTAAATAGCTGGCTGGGAAGGGGGCTAATATTCTGCCTCTGCCCCCTTCCTGGACCTGATCCACCCATCTCCCTTCCCTGTCGCCATCCTGTTCCGCCCTTCCCCCACCCCTGTTGCTGCCTCGTTTCATCCTCCCCCTGCCTGTTTCATCCTGTCCTGCCTGTTCTATCCTCTCACCACCCCTCACCCCTCCCTAACAGTGATATCTGGATTGACAGGTGGCTCCGGATCCTCTGGCACCGGCGGGAAGGCTTCAGCCTTCCTGCCAGCATCTCCAGCAGGATGTGACTTTACACACTGCCAAAGTGCCTTTTACAGCTGGCCCTGACTGCATTCTGGCACTCAGTGCCAACGGAAGAGTTGTGATGATGATGGCTTGAGCAGGCCTGGAAGGGGGATAGGATATCAGTGGCATCACTGCCACTGATACTGCCCCCTTACAGCCCTCATTATGCCCCCGCGTTATGCCCATTCTCCTCCCCATACCTCCATTACTCACCCCATTCTGCTCCCTCCCCACCTCCCTTCTGCCCCCTGGCATTGACCAGCACTGGAGGATTTGGATACTCCCTTGATGTAGAGCCACAACCACTCTCCGCTGGAGCAAGAAACTGGATAAAAAGGAAAATGAATGGAAGGTATTATATTATAGAATGTGTGATTCACAACACTGCACATTGTGTCTCCTACCCTTCTGATATGAAACCTTCCCTTCTGGACATCGAAGACAATCGTAGCAACAAAATGGTTTCCCTTCCTTCATTTTTCTGCTATAACCTGGAGAGCAGTGGTCATTACACACAGCAATGGGTAGCACCTATGTATAAAATGTGAAGAACTTGTATTACTTCTCTTTCTCTTCAAGAAAGTTCATTTTTGCTTGGTTTGGCCTGTTTAGCATTTCATCTACCAACCTATAGTCAGATCCCACCTGATTAAATGCACTATGCCATGTGATGGTAGCATCATTAATTGTGAATTCTTTGCCAGTGGGAGCCTGTGGATCCATCTTTCCTGCTCTCACTCTCAAGAAAGACTGGTTGGGGAAAGTCACCCAGTTGATCAGATCAAATCCAGCTGCTAATTCACGCTCTTCATCAAAAGACACCATGTCTCCAGCACTGTTGTTAAAGGAGATGCTCTTCAGGAAATTGTGAAGCTACATTGAAAGAAGTAAAGAAAAACATCACAGGGATAGCTTTTTTAAAAAAATTGCTTCATTACAACTTATTGAAGTATTGGTGTTTCTTAGAGAAAAAAAATGATTCAATTTAAAGATGTGAATATTCAATAGGAGGTGTTCAAAAACATCCCCATTTCAATGCTTATGAGGAGAATCAAGACCAATACAGATACAGAGAATCAAGACCAATACAGGTTCAATTTTTTTGAGAAATCAAATGGATGGCTCGCATGTACAGCACACACTACCAATATAACCTTCTTATTCTGCTTCCTCTAGAGCAGGGGGTTCTCAGCCAGTGCAATGCTGGTCTCCCGGAACCCCACTCTGACATGATAATTTCGGCTGCATTTTCGGTCACATTTTCACACCCAAGAAGCTTCTCGGGAGCACTGAGGACTCTCCCACCTGCCCTGACCCTCCTACCTGTCCTTCTGGGCTCTGGTAACAGCAAAAATCCAGAAGTAACTGGCAATGACATCATCACCAGTTACTTTCGGTGTTACACCAAAGGAGACCGGCACCGGAAGTGGTACACAGAGAGCAGGGGGAGGGTTGAGAACCCCTGCTTTAAAGCAATGTTTTTACCTTTGCAGGAGTCCAGAAGTCTTTGTGGCATCTTTTTCTGGTGGGAACAGGGTTGAGTAGTCCCAGTTCCAGAATCCATACAGGAAAAGGATATTTGCATCATTGTCAGCGGCAGTCCACCTATGCAGGTGACTGAAATGGCCACTTTGAGTGCTAGGCTGGAGGATATGGCAAACTGTCAGGGCGTGTTCCACATCTTGTATCCATCCACCATCACAGCCAACTCATGGACTGTCCAACTACATCACCCAGTCACTACCCCATATTTAGGTGTACTCCACCCTGAACATGAGAGAAGAGGATGCTGAGGTTTATCTCCTCCCTAACTAAATCATTCTTGCCTATGCAGCTGCATCAACAGAGCACATGCTGGATCCTGCGGGGGGGGGGGGGGAGTTCCAGAGAACTCCCCTTGGGTAAAAAAGAACCACACAATTTGTTCCATTTCCTAGGGGTAAGCCTTCCCTGCCCAGCAAGTTCAACTGGGATCTGTGCCAGCTATATAGCTGATCTCTGAATTTCCATCTCTGAATGCAACATAAAGGCTTTGGTTCTCTACTATTCTAATGCCACCATAGGCAAGGGAGTTTATTTGTAAGTTGAACACTACCTGAGAATAATGCAGATTTGAATAAGACCATCTGTATTTGTCCACTGCTCTCCTGAGCCTGGACCTGAATGAGGACAAGTTTTGCAATGCATATGCTACTGCTTGCACTGCATTGTAGATGCTGTAGCTTTGGCCAGTCATGCTCATTTCAAAAAGGATCCCTGGGAGCTTCTCCAACCTCTCTTGGCCAGTGCATGTATCATTGCTCTCTTCGCCCTCCTCAGAATCAGAAAAGAAGCAGCCAAATGCCTCCTCCCAGAAGATCCTGATGAAATCATCTCCGTTTTGTGACTTGGGATGCAGAGACCGAAGGAATTCTGAAAACCCGGGCACTTCATTGGAGTGAATGGCAAAAGACAAGGCTCCATGAAAGACATGTACGTCAAAGTCCCTTTGTGCTGTCTGTGATGAGAAATCCCACTGGCTTGTCAGTATCCACACTTTACCAACAAAAGTCTTTGTGATACCTTCTAACATGGTATAAAAATATATCACCCATTTTAAACCTGTTGTGGTCTGAAACTCTGCATTGACAACATAGACTGTGACTTCAGAATTGATTAGTGACATGACCCTGGCCACAAGGGGGTTTGTGCCATCTATAGTCTCTAGGAATTTTGCTGTCTCTGTAATTTGTGTTAGTGTTGGTATTTTTTCACTGAAGGCTGCACAGATTCCATGTTCAGAAAACATTTCCATCATGGTCCTCCAAAAATTTTCTCCATTATCATCATCTGAAACAATGATCCCAACCCACGTCCAATGAAAATGCTGAAGCAGATGGACAATCCCTCTGTACTGATGTGCTTCATTGGGGACGATCCGGTAAAATGAAGAGAGCTGCATTTTAACATTCATCACTGGAGCTAATGCACAGCCGGAAATCTAAAAAAAAAAAAAGTAATAATTTTCAGAAGTCAGAGGGTGAGCAGAATTGGTGCCAACTGATACATGGTCGATATTTTATTTGTAATTCAGAAGACCTGCATTTAAATACATGTACTCGGTTCTGGAAAGCCAAGGGTCAGAGAAGTAACATGATTGTTAGAATGGCCAGAGACCAAATAGACCTTGAAGGCCACATTTCCAAACTTTCTTTTGAACGAACCACATAATAACCCCTCCTCTTTAATGAATCCAAATAATTCAGTGCTTCAGATTTGAATGGAACTTTATATGGCTTAAATGTTAATGTAGGTTTTCCAGCCTCCAAAATGGAGATGAAGTTTTCCACTTCTGCTAGCATCCTGCTAGAACAGCATATTTAAAGGTTTATGATGCTAGGCATTTCCCTGGACTCCTGAGTTTGGGAGAAATAACTTTTGTCAGACAAAGCAAAGGTTTCATACTTCCAACAGTCCTCACCAACCTCATGATAATGATCAATTTCAGAAATTATCCAAAAGCCATCCAACCAGTTACCTAACCCAGAACTGCATCATGGGACAATAGCAGAACCAATCAGGGGTCCATGGTTAATAATAGAGGCCCTTCTATTTGACGTGCTCTTCCCTTGCTTTCTTCTCAAGTGCTTCCAAACAGCTGAAACTAGTTTGGATTGGTCAGCCAAACTTCTTGGGCTGCTTCTCTCTTACTTTGGGCTGCCCCTGTTTGGATTGCTTCTACCTACTCTCTCCCTCTTGGAAAGGAAGGCAACTCACTTATGTTGCCCAGCTCCATTCCAGGTTTCTACTTCCTGAGCTAATTCTGCCATTGAGACCCATCTTTGTCTAGGGAAATTTGCTTGGACAGCCTTTTGCCACCATGACCCCTGTAATTAAACTCTTTCAAGCTTTACAGAAAAGGAAAACTAACCTTGGTCTGTGATGCATTCAAGGACCAACCACTATCTTTCCTGGCCTTGATCTCAAGTAAAACCAAATTTACTGCACATTTAGTGGCTGTTTCTGTCTATCCTTCTTCTAAGAAGTTCCTCACTCCTCCTCTCTCCTTCTACTAATTGCTTTTCATAGGGCTCCATTGTCACTGCATGTTAGTGGTAAAAATCCCCTGTGTAGATTAACAGCCCAATCCTATCAAGGATTGGGCTGTCGGGGGCAGGGTTTTACGACAGAGGAAGAGTCTTCCACTGTTGTAAAATGGCCACCTATGGTGTGTCCAGTGCTCCATTGGCGGTCATTGTGTGAGCACTGCCACAAGAGGCAGCAGTGCTACAGCTTCACTGCTGCACCCAAAAGATAAATGTCCGCTAAATTGGTAAACCATTTGGATTGCATGGAAATAAATAAAAATTACCCTGTATCTTCACTAAAAGCTAACACATGTCCCTGAGTATACATTAAAGTGATCAATACTCTCAGAGATTAAAAGCTTCTGGCCCACATGCTTACTGTACCTGGGGAATCTTGTAGGTGCCTAATTGAGTAGCCATGTGAAGGGAGATTTCTGCATCAAGTCCCCCAATTACAGCTATCAGGTGCTTTTGCTTGTCACATTTGAAGTTGGGGACAATTTTTTCTTGGGTGGAAAGAAGTTTCAGAGTGTTCTGATGTGTCATCCTTGCATCTAAGTAACTGTCATAAATGTGGATCCCCAGGCTGATATTTGGTAGGATCTTGGGGTTCTCATTGATCTCCGTCACAGCAAATGCCAAGGACAGGACATGTTGGTAGTTCTTTGGAATTGGACTAAAGCAAGTGTTACATTTCAAAAGATATCCAACCTTGCATGGTTTCTATGTAAAAGCATTCCATTACATATACTGTATTATCATAGCCCCAGAAGTTATTAAACCTTTGTCATAAATATTCAAGCCCATATAAGGTAAGAGATGAGAAGCAAAAAAAGGTCATTAAAATGGGGCAATCTTACCTAACTTCTGAATACATGGATACAATTCATATCTAATCAGTCTGTCTTTTCTATACTTTTGTTCAGTATACACTTTCCAAACATGTTCTCATACCAGTTGTAAAATAAAATAAAAATAATATGTATGATTCACACCACATCAAGCATGTAAATTCTGTTGAATTTAATGGGAACCCACACACACTCTCACCCACCCCTACTCCATCATTGACATCAATGGTATGACAAAGTGCTTAATTTTGGATTACAGCCCTCTTGATCTATAGTATTTTGTCTGGGGGTGCTAAAATGGGTGTTCCCTTTCTCCACTGATGCCTTGGTGTTTGTTGGGTTTTTTTTAAGTTGCATGAAATAACTCCCAAGTTGAAACATAATAGACCAGAACAGAACAATAGTTCTCTCCTCTCACTAGTGAATCCAGCTTCCATGCTGGCTCCAAGAACATTTGCCTGATTTTGAAACTTTCCAGAAAATAATGGCACACTTAACCATCCCTAGATTTTATTTAAAATATAGTAAAATATAGCAGATATGGACTCACCTTTTTTAATTTAAGAGAAGTCAGTAAATCTTATTTGTGAACAATTGGAAACCACTTATTGACTGTCAGCGCAATCCTAACTAGGATATGGCCGGCAGCCCTGGGCCGCCCGCTGGATCCCGTGCACGCTGTGGAACACCATGCGGCAGAACAGGAGGTCTACTCAGGGAAGGGGACGCTCTCGAGGAGGCGCAAACATGCCTTAAGGCTCTTTTGCGACATCTTCCGGCGCCGGGACGCGCCGGAGTTTTTGTCTGAATGAATGAATGAATGAATGAATGAATGAAACCTTTATTGCCATTAAAGTTTTCGTCTGGATTGTGTGTGTGTGTGTGTGTGTGTGTGTGTGTGTGTGTGTGTGTGTGTGTGTGTGTGAGGGAGAGGGAGGGAGGGAGGGAGGGAGAGGGAGAAGAAGAAGGACGTGATGGTATGTGGATTTGATGAATAGAGTGTTAGATATATATTTGGCTTAGCTGGATAGTATAAGTAGAAAATAGAGAACAGTATGCTAGGATACACTGCTTCGCGCTTGCTGTAACCTTTTGAAATATTATGTATTGTTTTGTTGTTAGTAATATATTAATAAAATGCAAATATAATGGCAAAAATGTAGTAATATATATGTCAATAGATTTGATCATGTGATTTGACCATCTTACTCATGCAACATAAGTAGTTAAGTACAAGAATTTGCTAGATTAATAGTGCAACCCTAATCATGTCTCCTCAGGAGTTCTCAATGGAACCTAATCCCAGGAAAGCATGCATAGGATTGCAGTCTAAAGGACCAAAAACAGACCATGCCTGAGATCCTTGGAGCTGCAGGAGAAGCTCTAACATAATGTAGTGTAAGACATGCGGAGGAACTCAATAGTAGAAGATTGGCATGCAGATAGTCCCAAGTTCTGTCCCCAACAGCTGCAGGTGGGGTAGAAAAAGATTCCAGTCTGAGACTCTGGAGATCTACTGTCAGGCAGGGTGGATAGTACTGAACTTGAAAGACCAATGGTCAAACTCCATATCAGATCGTTTTCTATGTGCCTTAGTAGTGTATGAAAAGACACAGCAAGGAAGAAGTGAAAGGCATGAAACAATGTGATATTGGGGTGACAATTATGTACAAGAAAATATATTTATACAGTTTTGACACGATTCTGCCAGTAATATACAACAGCCCAATCCTAACTAACTTTCCAGTCCTGATGCAGCGGTGCCAATGGGGTGTGAGCTGCATCCTGTGTAGGGGCAGTCAAGGAGGCCTCCTCAAGGTATCTACATATTCCAAAGGGAATATTTGTTCTCTTACCTTGGGACTGCATTGCAGCTGCATCGCTGCTGGAAAGTTGTTTAGGATTGGGTTGTAAGCACATCTTCAAAAAAAAAAAAGAATCATAAGCAGACCCTGTTTTCAACATGCTGGTCCTTGTAGGATAGATTTGTAATAGACAGAACTTGAACTACTTGAATATTGTAGAGTGAATCGATTTCCTTACTGAAGTTCATCCAACAGCTTTGTTTTGGGGTGTTTGCTGAAACATATGTCATCAAATAGGCAGCCAAACTGTGAAACAATTGCTCCAATGATGACATTGTCTCCCTGATGATACTTATACGGGAACTGAGAGAGATCAGTGAGGGTGCACATGAAAGAATTTATCTTGCATTTGGTTGGAGGAATCTGCAAGCCCAGATTGAGCAGCAGCCATAACTTAAACATTCCTTTCATCTTCTCTCACCCATCGGAAACCTGGCTACAACACACTGTTCAATCATTTGCTAAATCCTTTGTTGCCTTTTTTTTTTTTTTGCTGAATTTAGCTACCAGTAATGAGGCTGGCACAATCTTCACTGTTCCCAGTTCCTCAACCCAGTTCTGGGATGCATAGGGATAATATTTTATATCAGTTTTCAGCTGTGGTTGTTAATTGTGTTTTTGGCCTTACAGGATCCATGCGGGCTTGCCTAGAAGGAGCATAACTCATAGCAATTAAAGTTAATTATAGGTTTCCAATTCATTGCTCCAGACTATTCTGCTGAATGAGATCATGTTTTCATCAGACTGTGTGTACAGTGAAGGGGCTCATGGCAACACTCAATGAATTGGCATGAAATCAGGAGAAAAACAAGGATGTAGGTGCAACAGGATAGGGCTTTATTGTGGAGATAAGTATACATTAAAGGGGAGGCAGAATAAAAAAGATGCACACAATGGAATATGCACAAACACCTATGCCCTATACATTAGTGCTTATAGACAGAATGAAAAAGAAGAATGTTGATATATTCCTTTTCAAGAGGAAAGGGGTGCACAATATGGAGGAACAGTGTTAAGCAACAACAACAAAACCCATGTTTCTGGGGGGCAATGCAGCAGCCATGCTCCAGGCAGCATCAGCTGCAGATACGCCTCTGCTTACACATATAGAAATGTTTTCTATTAGAGTGAAGAACAGTAGTCGGCCGCCTTCAGAAAGCCCTGGCTGCCGGTCGTGGTGGATGCTCCAGGGCTTTCTCCGGCTCCGAGGCCGGGGGAGAAGGCCTGGAGCGCCCGCCCGCATCACCAGGCTGGTGCGCGCTCCATGGAAAGACTGGAGCGAGCGGAGCAGCGTCGTCCAATGCCGCCCAGAGCCGTGGAGCCGCCCGGACCCGCTGCTCCGCTCGCTCCAGTCTTTCCACGCCTCTGTGTGTAAGACAGTGATGTCCGGAATTAGTCTGTCTGGGCACCATCCAAGTAACCTGCAGAATGGCTTACTCCTGTGGAATGTCTTTTACTAGACTTCATGTTCACTTGGAATTCATGACTTTGATTTTTTACAGGAGCTGGCTGGAAGGAATGTAGAAAATCCATTCTAAATCCCTTGCATTGGTTTGCTATTTGCTACCAAGAACAGGAAAGAGGGGGGAATCAAACCATTTCATCGTGCCTACATCCAGATAAAACAAAGGAAAAGTTACTAAGGAGATCGTCATACATTTCTCCTTCCTAGCTGATCCTTGCTGTTCAACTCAGGTCTCAGGATAATTATGTAACATTTGGGGGAAAAGATGCAACCCAGCACTAGAGGCCAAGATAGAGAATATCTCCACAGCCACCATGTATTTTCCCTTAGTGCTCAGGTAAGATGGAAGAAAGGACAACCACACACTGCAAAAGACCAGCATGCTGAACGTGATGAACTTGGTTTCATTAAAACTGTCTGGCAACTTCCTGGCCTGGAAAGCCACAGTGAAGCTGACCATAGCCAGAAATCCCAGATACCCCAGAACACAATAAAACATAGTGATTGAGCCTTCATTGCATTGCACCACAATTTCTTCAGCCAGAGAGTCGATGTCCAAGTCTGGGAATGGAGGAGCTGTGCACAGACATACAGCACAAATACTGGCTTGAATCAGGGAGCAACCAAGGATAATGGAGTTTGCCAGTCTTTTGCCCACCCATTTCCTTATCCTGGATCCTGGCTTGGTGGCCATGAAAGCCAGAACCAAAGTGATGGTTTTAGCCAAGACACAAGAAATAGCCACAGAGAAGACCAGACCAAAAGACATTTGTCGTAAATAACAGGTCACTGGCTGAGTTTGGCCAATGAATAGTTCGGAACAGAGAAAGCAGAGCAATAAGGAAATAATCAGAGAGTAGGTCAGGTCTTGATTGTTGGCTTTGATGATGGGAGTGTTCTTGTTCTTGATAAATGTTCCAAGCACCAAAACTGTGATCAAAGAAAAAGAAAAAGCCAAGATACTTAATGTAATTCCCAAGGGGTCTGTAAAAGAGAGGAAATTGAAGTCCTTGGGCCAACGTTGATCTCGATTCTTGTTTGGAAATTGTCCTTCTGGACAGTGGAAACAGTCATTCATGTCTGAAAAAAAAAGTACAAATGCTAGTTGAATGCATCAGTTATTCCATCACTTCCATAGATCATCATATGTCCAATGATGTAGATGGATCCATACCTATTTTATGATTTAATCCCTCAACTTACCTTTTTTTGAAATGCTACTTTACTCAAACCTATCTGCTATTGTAAAGGGCTGTTTACCTCTAGTTAGGATTGGACTGTGAATTCCTTCATACTTGTATGGTGCGCTATGACTATGGAGTGGATATTGTATTCAAACAATATTCAAACTACACTGCAAGCCATTTACTTCAGTGGTACATCTGAGTAGACTTGCTTTAGATTGTGCCAAAAGAGAAATAGAATATTAAGGAGAGGAGACCCTGAAGCATGTCATGCGGGAAGATGTAGAGGAGGAACCCCATTTGGGTAGTGAGTGGAAACTGACAGGGCAGGATAGTTTAAAATCCCCTACCCTCTATACCAGTGTCCTGATCTGGAATATGGTTTGAGTTCAGTGATGTTGCTACCGTGCCCCACCCCCTACTTCATTTGAAGCCTTCTATGACACAGGGCGGGTGGGTGGGGACAGCCTAAGCACCGAAAACAGCGCGAAACACCCCACGGCTGCAGATACAGCCACTCCAGCTGTGAAAAATCAGCCGCGGAGCAGAAGACCGCTGACGCGGCTCCTCCTCGCAAGCAGACCACGGCTGTCACCCGGGGCAGAGCAAACCCCCCCCTGCTCCAGCCTGGCTATGCTACAACTTGAGTTGTCTT